>OY804554.1:4843733-10783714 GCA_963680865.1 Spergularia marina
ACTCCCTACACTACTTGAAGGGTAACTGTTGATTAAAAATGTACTTTCGGAAAATATTGTAAACCTCTTCTAACCGATTACAATCTCGTTTTAAATTATCGCTCTTTCTACGGTTCTTATTGAGCACTTTGTTAGTTTGTTTTAATATTCGGAACATTTTAATGATTTCGTTTCACAATATTGCTCTTCCTTAATTCTTATCAAGTATTCAAGCCCTTTTGTTTTTCTATTCGGAACTTTTGATGAGAAAAAGTTTAATATTTTGACGAGCAAATATTTACTACAGTATTAAATCATCGTAATAAGTGACCGTTTGATTATTCCATTAAAAAACAAAATTCCTAATTCTTCTGGAGAAAGTTGCTCATCTATCCTCCAAGCCCATGGGTAATTAGAAATCTTTGTTAACTTTTGTATATTGCACTTGACCAAATAAACGACACAACTCATATGTTTGACAAAGAAATGATAATGGTTGAGCATTTAAAAGAACAAAGTTTTAGTTGAGTATCAAATGTTTGCGTTTAACATTTTGTGGAGCATTTGCTAAATGTTATTAAAAGTAACATTTCTCCTAAAAAAGTAGCATTTCGAATGTCATTTTGGTAACTCATAAGGTAGTAATTATGCCAAACATGTCATTGTTAACAACTATTCTTTGAGACAACATCTAACAACTACCTGCAAACAACCAATAGTTATCTCAGAAGCTGAAAGCTACATATACAACTACGACTACCAAAGAGACTCTACAACTATTATTGCCTATCACTCAAACAAACAAAAAAAAAAAAAAAAAAAAAGTAGCTCCCAATGTGAGCTTTTGCAACTATGTAGATTATTAAGTGACACAGAGTTCTATGTTTAGGCGACTATCCAATCTACATAGATCTTGTATTGCACATCGACCTAATGTATATTGGCAAGGATGATGATTTTGTTTCCATGCGCGTGTTTAATCCCCAAATTTTACTAGTGTTGCCCAAATGCCTAATGTATGCTTTTTAAGGAAGATGTTCTTTTTTTGTGCGCATGTTTAATCCCACCACTATTGCATTGTTAAAACTTCATGAGAAATTTTATATATTTGCGCAACGGTCATTCGGTCACCAATATAAATAAAAAAACCCGTCACTAATTGACGAAAACATCTCTCACCATCCTTTTTAACGATACCAAACCTATAAAATTGGTGACAATCTTTTAACCACATCGAATCACGACACTCGTTACTGTCCATTCTATAAGTATCACAAATTTAAAAATTAGTCTAGATCAGAGGCGTAAATCATAAGTTTTATTTTTTTTGTTTTTCTCCGGCACCGGCGCCCTCTCCTCTTTATAAATTGAACCCATCTTCCCTCCTATTTTCACACTTCAATTTTTCCCCCAATTCAACTTCCCCCCAAAACCCCTCTTTTCAAAACCCTAGAATCACAAATCACCCCCAAATTCCCCCAAATTACCCACCAAATTCCCGCGAATTCGTCGTCGGCAATCGTAATTGAGATGAATTTGAGGTGAATGCTGAAATGAGCGATGGTGGAGTACTCAAAGAAGCCGAGAAAGAACTTCTTCCACAAGCTTCTTCTTCACACCAACAACAACAACAACAACACTACACGCGGAACCCTTCCGGAAACGAGGATTTCATCCGCTCAATTGCCAAGATTTCAGTTGCGCAAATCTGCGAAAACGAGGGTTTTCAAGGGTTTCAGCAATCGGCGCTCGACGCTTTCTCCGATGTCGCGGTTCGGTATGTTAAAGAAGTCGGTAAATCTTCGAATCTTTACGCTACTTTAGCTGGTAGGTCGGAATGTAATGTGTATGATATAATTCAAGGTTTAGAAGATTTAGGGTTTGTTCAAGGGTTTCCTGGTGCTTCTGATGTTCATCGCTCGATTTCGAGATCGGGGGTAGTTAGGGAAATTGAGCAGTATGTTAATTTTGTTGAGGATGTGCCGTTTGTGTTTGATGTTCCGAGTTTTCCGGTTAGTGTAGAGGTGGGGTTGCCCCAGAGTTTTGAGCAATTGGGGGAGGAGCCGCCCGGGGAGCATATCCCGGCGTGGTTACCTGCGTTCCCGCGAAGGGAGGGTTTGGATGATGGTAATGTAGGTAGTGCTGGTGTAGAGCAGAGTGTTGAGGTGGCGAAAGTTGAGGTACGAGAACGAGAACAAGAGCAGCATTTGGTAGGTAATGATAGGGTAGAGGGTAATGTGAACCCGTTTCTTGCTCCCCCTTTGCGATTTGGGGAGAGGGATGTCGCGGTGGTTGAACCCCCATCGAGGTTTTTTATGGGGAATCATGGGGATATGATGGAGATGTGTGGTGGCATGGTCGAAAATGAAGGTGTGCGGAAAGATTTGAGTGAGGTTGAGGAGAGGAATAAGACTCCCAAGTCAGATGAAAGGCCCAAAGTGCGACTTAAGTTCAGTAATGTGAAGAAGTCGCTGCCTGTTTCTGATTGCGTCTTTGATCTTAATAAGAGAGATGGAAAATTTGCTAGTTTCGATGGGATTGAGGAGGATTCGAAGAAGTCATTGGCCGAGGAAATTTCAAAAGGGTCCATGGAGATACCGCAAATGGATTCCACTGAGATGTAAATTAGGGTTTTCTTCGCCAGGAGCTGTACAATTTCTTAGGCTATTGGCAGCTAGAGCTGGTTCAACCAGGTTTTGAAAAGAGGTTTTTCTTGTTTGGCTGTTAGGATGACTGTTCCACAAGTTGTGGAGGTATGTACGTTAGCTGTTCTTGTAAACTGTCTTTTTATGTTTGATTCTTTTCTAATTGAATTCGTGCTTCTTCTGTTGCGTAGTTTACTTATAGAACACTTAATTTTTTTTTAATTTGTTTAGTGATTTAGATGTAAAATCCTCTCGACCATATTCAAGTTTAGAGATGGAGAGTTGTAACAGTTAATGACCTTGCAAGTTGTAAGCCAAAGAATTCTTGGTGCCAATATTCTACATTTGTGCAGTGAAGAGCTCGAGATAGTGTGAATAGTAATTTAGTAATGCCACCATGCTATTTTGTGCCCCGAATTTGCCATCTAATAATCGTTGATCTTTATTGGACTCTTCCCTTCAGATATCAGTCAAGAAGCCTAACTTACTTGGTGAGACCGAGTTCTAACTTCTGAAATTAGATTTCTTACCTATGACATGGTATTTTACTATAGTGAATCGAAGTATTTGCTCTTTTCTTTTACCCACGACATCTTTCATCATAGGTCAGGTATTAGGGCTTTGTGAGATGACACAACTAAAATATAGTTGTTTTTTTTCTTAATCTAGAGGGCAGGGGGGATGAATTTTAAGAAACTGTAATTGCTATGCTGTGAAAGAAAGGGAACATATACAAAAAGGATGAAGCAACCTTAGTTGTTCTTAGATGTTTGTGAGAGGCCAACAGTATTCGTGGCTGAGAATTATACAAACTTTGGGCTACTCCCCCCACAATGGGCCATTAGGTCTGGCGTTAGATTTCCCAAGAATATTAAAGATAGGATTAGAGTGTTAACTTTGTTATTTTAAATTTTAATTTGTCATGTAAGAGCATGAAAGGTGATGTAGGCTTTGTTTGGGATGGAAACAGGATCAAAAGTGTGGTTTTTTTTTTTTTTTTTTTTTTTTTTGGCGAGTTAATATTGTCATAATAATAAAGTTTTAAATGGGGCTATAGGGGTCCTTTTAACTTCGACTATTCTGAATATCAAACTATCAAAGAGAGATACTTGAGCAACTATGTACTATGTAGTTGATTTCTCCTGCCATTTTTTTTAGGACCATGACTACTAAATAAAACCTGCTGATTTGATGGTTTTGTTACATAGGACACCTTACTTTTGCCTTCAATCTCTGTTGATTTCTCTAGAACCTGATCAACATGAGTAAGGTGACTCTCATATGCTGCTGAAAATGGAGTGCTTTTGGCAGAGATGACAATGTTTAGTTATGAGATTTGATTTATGATTCTAAGATTTGAGAAGTTAGGGATGGAGGGGAATATAGAGGCACGTGTCGGATGTGACATTGCTACTCTATGCAGTTTCTTGTAAAGATTGTGTCCAATGTCTTCAGTTCTTAGATGGAGAATCATCGTCTTCCCTAGTTTGAGACCTTGAGGTGACTGATCTCAGGGGGTCCTTCTAATCTTTTGATTTAACTCCAAGTCAAGTATGTTAACTCTTATAGGGAAAAGAAGTGTAAAGCTGTTAAGTTGTCCTTTGGATGTTACTGTTCAATAAGATTGTGTGTTGTAACATTTTGTGCACATGACTGATTGTGACCTTTTGTAGTCTCACTTATGGTCCCTGATCACTAATTAAGTTTGAGATTTGCAGGTTTCCTCTTATTGATATGACTATATGATGCATGTTATACTCGCCGTGTGTCTCTCAGTTGCTTTTAGACACTTTTTGTCTTATAGGCTTGCAGTGATGTATTTTTCGACATCTACTTCCGTTAACGATTTACTTTTGTTTTCTGTTAAGTTCTACTGTAGAGCTTGCAATCAATCCTCTATGCGAACCTGTACCTTGATGCCCACATCAGAAGCTAGCTTTTAGCTTCAAAGTGCCTTTAATCTGGTTTTTGATTATCTAACAAGGTGCAATGTGAGTTTATTGGTGGAGATGGTAGAGGTGTGAAGTTAGGGGTGCTTTTCTCTTTTAGTATAGAGTTCACAACCTCTTCTGTTGTAGAGCATGGCACCCCTTTGGTGTCTTATAGTCTTATTATTCATAGTCCATCAACTTAACTAAATAAAAAGAGTGTGTTACGGAGTGTAGAAGATAACTATATGTGATCTTGTAAAGGGTGTATATTTAAATAGACCAATGAATTTTCGAGGGGTGTTATAGTGGAATGATCTGCATGTTTGAGAGTTCTCAGTTGGCATGTAAGGAGGTATGGTGGTGAAATTTAATTTCTGCTCCTATGTGTTTGGTTTTGGTCCAGTGCTAGAAAGTTCTAGTTAACTGCTTTCATTTTCTCCTGCGTATCTGTTTACTCCTTTGCCACTTACGCATGACACTACGGGCATCAAGTAATAGGTTGGGGTGCTTGGGGTAAATCTGCCTTGTGCCTACGGTTTTTTGAGTCTGCTGTAAAATTAAAAAGTATGGGGTGAAAAGGCATGTTTGTCTGAGCTTGTTGATAACTTGATTTCGTTTGGATTTGTTGAGTTGTCTTCAGAGTTTCTGTGAACTTCTTACTGGTAATAACTTTTACCCACATGTATGATATTTGGATCGACTTTGTGGAGAAAGACATGCTTCCAATGTAAGTATTAAGTGGGTAAGCTTGAGATTGTTACTTATTTGATGTAAACAAGTTGTGTTTCTGTTTTTTCTGCGAGTTGTGGGAATAGTGACCATTATTGGCTACACTGTATCCTTAATGCTTGTTCTCTCCGCTTCTTTACTTTTGTTGTTCTTTGCTTAGTGTTTTTGCTGATCCTGAAATTGGTGCACTTTACAAAGCACATATGTAATGTGTTCACTTGTTTTCATGGCAATACTAGCATGTCCACTTTGATCAGGAATAGTCACTTGTTTATTTTGTAAGTTCAATGATTTCTCGTCGAATTTCGATGTAGCCAAAGTTTAATGTTATGTTGCCTTTCGGATGCAATTGGCTTGATCAGAATCTCTGAAAATCATATGCGCTTAGCTTTTGCTTGTTTTCATTGTTATTAATATTTTTATTTGTTCTTTTGTTTCACAAAGTAGCAAATGATCGTCCTGGACTCTTGTTTGCGGTTAAGTAAATTGGAAACATATCTCCGTTATTTTGGGGATTTTTTTCAGATGCCCAACCCTGTTTTACCGTTTGAGGAGCAGGAGTCTCTTTGAAGGCACTTGGGTAATGATGATGATGGTTATGGTGATAACGATGATGTTTTTGAAGTCAAATCAATTATTTGCTATCGTAGTTGCTTCTAGAAAGGACTTTAACATACATAGAAAGGACTTTGTGTGCTGTTCATTGTGAAGAACAAACTTACTATGCAGGTGAGCAGAGTTCTCCAGTAGCATTAATCCTTGGATGGTTGTAATAGCTGGTCGGCCTTATATAACTTTCAATGAGAAGTTAGCTCTACTGGAAGCTGTTTGATCGCTTTGGTATTTTGCAGTTTTTCTAGATGTTCATTTGGAATCACATGCATTTTACCCCTTCAGTTTGCCTTTAATTGACATAAGCAGGGTAACTATTTTGTTTACCCTGTGGAATTGCATCGTTCAGAGTATGCAACTGTTTGGACTAGGAATTCTGTCTATATTAATTGTTAAAGAGAAATATACATAGTGATCAGGTATCCTTGTGGATAACTCACTTTTTGATACATTGTGCCTAAATTAAAGCCGAGTTAATTATAAGGTTAACTAGAAGCGGAGGCCTTAGTGTAATTACAGAAAGAAAGAGTATAACATAATCAAAGACTAGAGTTAATGTGAATCTTCTGGAGAGGTTACTGGTGTCTCTTTGTGGAGTTTGTGCCTTTTGCAGCTTCATGAACAAGCTCCCCAATCAAATCTTTAAATATCAATCTTTCGACATCTAGTACTAACCCTGGTATTTCACTGCCTACATCACCCCAGTTTCCCGTTGCATGAGAAAGATCCTTCCCAATGATGGTTGTTATGAAGTCATCCTCATCATTTATACTCTGATGGAAGCTGTCATCTTGGAGCTGGTTGATTTCTGTAAATATCTCTTGCAAGACCTGCAGACTGTCAGTCCTAGGCTTTAATATTTGTTTCATGAATCGTGGACGAGGTCCCAGGCCGGTGGAAGATAGTTTTTGAGATAGAATCTCATTCACTGTGTCAAATAGGAGTCTTCGTCGATGCCTTTCGTTGGCGCCCAAGATTGTGTCTGCTTTATCTGTGGTTTTCTTTTCTGAAAGATATCTGCTTCCTTTAGTTTGCTCTAGAACAAGGAATAAGTTTGGGTCAACTGCTTCTTGCGACCGACCAACTTGAAAATTGACCGCATTGAAGCTAATATCATCTAGGAGTCCCGAGGCTGCAAGTATTTCTGACACATATGCCTTTTCTAGATTTACTTTCTTTCGAGGAGACTCCAGAGAGCCTGCACTTCGTCCTGGGCCGTAGTCCAGTTGCCTTAGTGACCGAACTGCCTGACTGAAATCCTCTATCTTCATATCTTGCTTTCCATAGCTGAAACTTGGCCCCTTGCTATTTCGGGTATAAGTTGAATCAATGTCCTTCCATTCTGCTTCCGTATATGTTGGATCGGTCTCATAATCTGCATAACAATTTAAGATGATAACAAAGAGTCAGAGGCGGCCTTTGATGTATTGGGGCTATGTTTTTATCTCCTAATACTTCCTGAGATATATTCTTGCCTTGCTAACAACATTATAAGTCCGCAATGATAAGTTATTATGGAGAGTATTCTAGTGTCCAGTCTGTGAAATTTAAATATTCTGCTTTTCACGTTGGCAATGTATCAGCTGTGCCTGCTTTTATCTAATTTAGACTCTTCATATGGAAGAGTGTCTATATTTGATGAGTTGTGTTCATGCATTATACAGGCTTTAAGGTCATATCAAAACACATTTATTCTGCTCCTTTTAATATTAGTAGAAACTGAGGATGGTTGACAACTCTTAAAAAATGATGTTATCTTTACCTGTAAATGCTGTTGTTTTCTTTTTTACTGGAGAAGGAGATTCATCGCCATAAAAGTTTGCATCAAGAACCGATACAGGGCTTGGTTGCTCTCTTACGGCAATTGCTAGTTCTTCGAGTGATGTATCACCTGAAAATTCCTCTGCATTCTGATAGATACCACTATGTTAATGAAGGTGAACCCTAGGTGGTTAGAAAATAATTACCAAGTGATACAATAGAAACTCAAACTTACTTTGTTGTTGTTCTCTAGCTGCCAGTTGTCATACTTCATGTTTGGTTGATCATTGCTTGTAAGCGCTGTCTGCATCTGAGGGGCCAGTTCACTCGTTTTTTCATCACTAAGGAATGAATCAGTGCTGATCACTTTAGAGTGGTCATCCATGCCCTGCAAGATGTAAGATTTCCGTCGTAGTTTCTGAGCTTGAGAACGTAGTCCATTAGCGTCTGGCTTTTGCTGCTGTGTTCGAGAACCAAATGTTGAGGCAGGAATGTGACTGTATCCATTGCTGCTAACCGTCTTCGAAATTGCCACTGGGCTTGGGACTTTTATCTTGGTGATAAGTCGAGGACTCTTTGGAGCTGCTTTTGGCCTAGGAGTTTTTTCACCAGAGTGGGTTTGATGTGATGGGTCATGGGAATTGGTGGGTGTAGGGATTGTATATTTGGTGATTTTATTCTGTGCTGCATCTTTGATGCCCTTTGCTGGTGTTCCAATCCTGATTTGGTGGAGACTTTTCAGAGGTAAGTCTTGCATAGCAAAGGCGGCTTCTTTCTTAGAATCTCGGACGAGTTTACCTGGCTTTCTGTCTCTTGATTTGTTATCCTTTGTGAATTTGGACTCTTTATCTGTGAGTGATGTTTGGCCAATGTGATCTTGATGCTGAGAGGCTGGTTCCCGTAGACAGTGCTTATGGCTCATGTAAGTGGAGCTCTTGCAGCTCGACTGAGATTCACAATCTGAAGACCAAATCTCCTTTTTTATCAGAAGCTTGCTCTTTTCTCCGTGCATTGACTCAAGTATCTGTTTAAGAGCCCTCAGATCCTTCCCAGATTTTTTAAAGTCCAGGTCATTCATCCTTTTCTCAATTTGTCCATACACTGTAAGGGTATGCTTATGTCGGTTCGGGCTAACTTCATGGTGTTTAGAAGATACCTGGCTTGAGGCTGGCTGCTCGTCTTGGTCCGTCCATGGCGGTGGTTCTAGAGAAATCTTTGCCGATGGCTTGGGCTTAACCTCTAACTTATCTTTTTTTGCCCGTGGAGTTTTAGACTCCCTGCAGTTATTTCGTGGGGAGTACAAAACACCAATCACTTTGCTATCGTCAATGGTTCTTGATGATTTTGATAAGAAATCAGAACTTCCGCAAATGCTAGAGTTATCTTGCTGACTTTTCAGGGATGGACTGCAATCTGGAAGAGTTTCAAGTCCCATTAGTTTTGCCACAATGTTGGACGGTGACCTGTAACTTGCTGGCTCCTCTGGCAGGTACTGAGCATTTATGGGAATTTGTGTCTCCCTCCGTGAGTGCCTGAGGACTAAATCGTCTCTGGACTCGCGAACAGATTCCTTTATGGTGCGTTGCCTACTATCCAGTGATAGTCTTGGAAGGTCTCTCAGCTTCAAGCTGGAAGTGTGACTGTCTCTCATTTCCCTGCCGTCATAAGAAACTCGTGGGGTATCCCTGACTTGCTCATCAGGCTTTTTCTTTCTAAGAGGTGATATGGGGGCACTCTGGCTCGAACTAGCTGAACGAAATGACTCATTGCGTGCAACAAGTCTTGAATTATCTGTTTTGGATGGCTGCAGAGGTCTTGGGGAGTCTGTATGTTTTTTCACATGTCTGATCATTTCTTCTCTTGGTGCAGTTCTAATCGGTGATGGAGAGGTAGAGGTTAAGTCGTGGATATTATGCTTCTTGTGGAATTGCTGGCTCACGTTTGATTGTATTTTTTGTTGGTAACGTGAAGAATACGGTTGGTTGAATCTGGTTTCACCAAATGGGGACTGTTCGTTCTTGATCCCCCATTCACAGTCTTGGGATGACATTGTTGTTGAGCAAGATGAAGATGATACAGAAATCCTGGATGACTCTGAATTTCCTTGTGTCTTGATGACTTTCGAATGTTTTCCCTGCAAATGTACTCCAATTCAGCACCAGAAATCCGATCGGGTATGTATATCTCATTTTTGCCGTGCTCTGGTTGCAACTTTTTATAACAGTGAAACAAACTAAATCTTACCTTGGCTTTCTTACTAGTACCATTGGCTCCTCCTCTATGGTGCCTATTTTCACCTGCACAAAACACGTCGCCCTGGGTTTTAGTCATCAAAATCTAAAAACGTCACCAAGTCATCCTACTGGTAGTAATTGGAGAGAGACAAGAGAAAACAGTTGTAGTATGTTGCTTAATTTCTTTTAATTTAAATCTTGATATTATTATAATTTTGCAAGTCTGAGAAATAGACAGAGACTTCTAGCATCATTCTTTTTCTTGGTTACAACTTCTAGCATCATTGTTTAGTTTAGCCTGAAAAGTTTCTCCAGTCGATTGCTCAAGTGTCTGTTTGGTAGCAATATAAAATGTCGAGTATCCATGACGATGTCTATCTCCACCACATCCTGGGGTAGGGAAGATGAATTGTACTGTTTGGTCACGTAAAATTGTTACCGCCTTAGTGGTAGTGTCTACATTGCCCAAATTCGCCTGAAAGAACGTACTGTTTACTGTTTACGTGAGTTCGAGCTTGGCCTATGGCACATGCCGCAAGTCCAGGGCATGGGATACCCAGCTTTTATAATTCTCCATGTGAATGATGGATGAAGACATGCCAAGCTTGTTTTCTACACTTTATTTTTCGTGTGTGAATTCATGTATACAACTATACATTGTTAATTCCTCAACTAACCAAATCGGCAGCAAGACTAAGTACCATGACCGATAGTCATCAATTTCGTAAATTCTTCTGCAGAACTTGATCATAAAAAATGGTTGAAAAGTATGAAAATAAAGTCTGACATGAACCTTTTTTATAAATGAACAGACAGCAGGGCTGGCATCAGAAAATTAAAACCACTGTTTGAACATGCTGTTATGTGCTAGCTGAGCATTACTATAGCAATGTTATGTTTGGCGGGGCGGACCACAAACCATTTTACGACTAAGACTTTGTTTTGTTGTTATTTGTTTGAATATGAAGGAAGAAAAAAAGAATCTGAATGACAGCATTTTAACTGTAAATATTCATTTTTTCGCAGTTTGGCAACTAGTCTTACCTGGAGGAAGAATTCTGTTATTGGGACTGCTGGCACCCCGGCTATTAACGAAATGATGGCGGTCGAAGAGCTGTAGAAATCCATTCATACATCCAAGCTGTTTCTGCAGGTTCGGGTTGTCGTCTGACAACGAATACAGAAGCTTTGCAGACATTGCTGTTCCTTTGTCTACCTCTGTCGATCCTAGAAGATTGCTTCTTCACCTTCAGGAATTCGTAGAATGAATGACAGATGCCGTGGAGCTCCGAAACAGCAGTGTATATGAATGAGGGAAGCAAAAGGTGTGTAATGCAGCAAGAGAGAAAGTGCAGGGAGAATGAGGCAGAACAGAAGAAGGTATGTTGCAGTGTTTTTTTTTTTTTTTTTGAGATAGTAGCCAAATATGAAATACTCTGAGAAGTTTTATGCTTTGTCAGTTGGCGCTCTCATGCAAAGGCAGCTAAAGGCCTGCTGTACGAGTTGGAAGAATGTCTAAAGTATTATATCAAGGTCTTGTGTGCACATGACTTAGGAAATAATGATGTTATTATAACCTCCAATTATATATAATTATAATTATAATTACGACGACAACAACATTTCCTTGGTGGTTAAAAGGTTTTCTCGTCAATAGCAAGGTAGGGGGGTTACATGTGCGCCTGCTTACATCCATATGGATCATGTAGAGAGCCTGTTTTCGAATGAATCGAAATAAAAAATTGTGTTATTTTTATTTTATTTTCGGAAAATTCACGTGGTGACCCTGAACTTTCCCAAATTGCACGTGGTGACCCAAGCTTTATCTTTGCGCACACGGTGACCCTGAACTATACACTTTGTGCACGTGGTGACCCTATTTTCAAAATGCATTATAACGGTGTTAACTTTATCCATCATTAAGCTCTAATCCCCCCATTAACTAATTAGAATTATATTTTTACAATTATCTAATTCTAATAGACTAATACCAAAGTCCAAACCCAAATCCCCCGAATCCTCGGTCCCTCTCTCCTCTCCAAACAACAGCCCCTGCAACAACCCACGCACCACCACTGTTGTTGCCTATGTGCACCACCCCAGTCACCGCCCCTCATGTCCCCCCCCCCCCCCCCGAAATCAGCTCCCCCAGCCACGAAACCGTTTTTGCCAAAATCACCGCTAAACACTCCCACCTTCCCGCGTCTTCTCCAATTGTACCACCCAAATTCGGATGCGTTGACCAAGAGTGGGGGCGACTGGCGAGGCGAGCAAAGCCGTTGATCCGTTGCTGGCGGTGTTACAAGAGTCAAGGGTGGTGCTTGTTCAATAAGTTTTAAGCTTTCTCTCACCTCGCCATTCTTGTTGCGTTACAGGAATCGAGAAAGAGGATGATGATGATTGTTTATGTTATTGAAAAGAGGAAGATGAAGACGAGGCAGAAGAGGCGGGTTGTCAGCATCGGTGTCATTAAGTAATTGGCGTTGGCGTCATTCCCGGTATGATAATCGGCGCCGGTGATAGAGGATGGTTGTTGGGCTGGGGAGATGGGGGGAGAAAGAATGGGTGGGGATTAGTTTTGGGGGTTAAAGGTTATTAGTACAGAATTATAGATTGATGTTAATTAAATGAATTAATTAGAAATAAAGTTGCATTAATACTAACGGTGTTATAACGGTAAATCTGAAAATTTGAAAACATGGTCACCACATGCACAAATTGCATAGTTCAGGGTCACCGTGTGCGCAAAGTTAAAATTTGGGTCACCACGTGTAATTTGGCAAAGTTCAGGATCGCCATGTGAATTTTTAAGGGAAGGTCTAGTGATATGTGGGTCAAGTGAGGTCTCTCTTCCTAGTCGGTCTTTTAAAATCTAAGTTTCATGTGGACATATAATGTGGGTGGGTGTATCGAGCTGGAGTACTGGACCAGTCTACATGAATCATGTGGGGTTCTGTCAGAAGAGTAGGCAAAGATATATTTTCACAAAAATAAAAACTGAGAAGAAAAGGATAATTCGAAATTTGGGGTGTCATAGTGATCTAAAAGAAGATAGAAGGTACCCAAAATAAAAAATAAAGTACTAGGAAAAACAAAAATTATGTAAGGACTGTCTCACATTTGTATGGAATTGGAAACAGGGAATGAGCTGATGAGTGAGATATGATATACGTCTAAAATATGCCTGATTTGAGAATGATAATCCTTTGAAAATAATGTAAAAAACGAAAAAGGAAAACGTGAAAAAGAGTCATGTTAATTGTTTTCCATTCCACTTCTTAGTGTAGGTAAATAATGATTTTGTATTATTCATAACAATCAAGTCGTGACTTTATACAACGGTTTGTGTTAGATTATCGTAATAAATATTTTTGGTGTTGCAAAGGAAAACTCAATTGATGGAGTACATGATTTGTTATTTCAATGGTCACAAAATTTTCACAAGATTTGACACAAGGAGCATCCTTTGTGGGGGGTGAGTAGATGGTCTATTTGGTGATGGATATTCTAATTAGCCCCACATATTAGGGCTCAAAATTTAGTTAAAAGTAGGTTTGTTTTTAATGCCCCAAAAGTGTCAATTTTTTTACGGGGCACTTTGAAAATGAAGTTGTTGCCTACCTGCTTAGCAAAGGCATGCCCACAGCATTCACCCATTTATGCACATATTGCCTGTATTGGGGCACCAGCAAATAGAGAGTAACAATCCTATTCCTCCACTCGAGTAATTGTTTACGTTTGTTTTAGGTGCGGTAATAACGACAAGAGGAGATGTCGTAATTGTAAAGAGAAAGTGTAAATCACTAATCATCGTGTATGAGTAAACCGGCACAATAAGTGACAAATACACGGCGTAAAATCGAAATGTAAACATCTATACACTCCAAATTAAATGCCTAATAAATTGATCAGCAAATAGGAGTAGTACTAATTGAAAACGGCTTATCTCCTGAGAGAGAATTTTTTTTCGAAATAGGGTTCAAAAAATAAATATTAAACAAAATGGGTTGGATTGAAATGTTCAATCTTATGGGGTGCACGTCACCCCATTTCAGATCCGGGACAAAACCGCCAGTGCCCCTGGCGGTTTTAAGTGAAGAGAAATCGCCACCCTCCATGGCGGTTTCTTCACAAAAATGAGTATACAAATCGAGTGGGTGATATTTTGGCCGAGGGTGAAACCGCCATGGAGGGTGGCGTAAGTGAAACCGCCACCCCCCATGGAGGTTTCACCCATATTTTGGCCGAGCGTGAAACCTCCATGGGGGGTGGCGGTTTCACTTCCCCCATGGCGGTTTCACCCTTGGCCAAAATATCACCCCGATATAACGTCAATCCAAAAAAAAAAAAAAAAAAATGAAACCGCCATGGGGGGTGGCGGTTTCACTTATGAAACCGCCACCCCCCATGGCGGTTTTATCCTATCCAAAGTATCACTTACAACCTCATAACTACTGTTCAAGACACTTAAAACCGCCAGGGGCACTGGCGGTTTTGTCCCGAACTTGAAATGGGGTGACGTGCACCCCATAAGATTGAACATTTTTCAATCCAACCCATTTTGTTCAATATTTATTTTTTGAGCCCTATTTCGAAAAAAAATTCCCTGAGAGATCACTCTCTTTAGTATGGACAATTTCGGTATTGTCACATAAATGGAAAAGATGCTTCTAATTCACTAGCTTCTAAAAATATTCTGGTATAGCAAAATAATTCTGATAATGATAATACAAGGCAATAACAAGATGTTTAGAGTCAGCTATTGCCTTTTTGCGAATTCACTATTTGTACATCTATACTATATGTATGTAGTTTTTGTAGAATTACTGTAGTGAGTAGAGTGTTGTTGTGAAAATTTTATGATCTCCTGAGAACTTCTATCGACTTGAACAAACATACACTTAGATCGAATACTTGGATGAAAAACATACTAGTAGTAGGTGTTATGAGGTGAGATGTAATAATAAACTAATAATGGAGGGTGTGACCAATTTAGAGGTGTAAGATAATTAATTAAGTTGGGGTTAGTTAATAATAAGATTAAGGTACAAATGTCAACTAGGCCTTGTTGTGTCATGTGTGCTCTTCCCTCGGAGTCGGAAGAAGGGCACGTGACATAGGGACGTAAGATGGAAGCTCCTCCAACAAGATACGAAAGGTGGAATCATACACAAGGAATTATTCCCTTTACATGCATGTGCTGACTGTTACAACGCAACTTCGATTGATTGATTGTAGCTATATACGTACACCAAAGTACTATGCAATTACAGTACATACTGCCTACGGTTCTTCATGTACACCATGTATTTGCAACTCTTCTACAATTTGGATTCGAGTCGAAAAGGAGCGAATAGTTGCGCTCTCTAAATTAATGTGAAACCTTCTGCAATTTCAAAACTCAAACGTCATTGCATTTTGTGCCAACATGATGAGGTGTATTGTTCGAGACTCTAGTTTAGTTCCGGTCATACCAAAAACATCATTAAAAATCCCACATTTTGGCTTTTCAGTGAACTCTTGTTAAAATCAAGTCCCTCTTATTCGTATTGCTTAGCTTACTCGTTTTTCTTAATAAATTCGGGTTGAATACGAGTCGAGTTAGAGATTGCCACCTCTAGACTTGTAATCATATGATACATGACCGTGACCAATGATACAAGTACACAAGTGTCATTCTCCTAAGGTGGCCCTCTTTAATTTTGTCATTGCGAACCTCATCCTAATATCCTACGCAATAATAATGAGAAGTGATATCTCCTAACTTGGTTTCCTAGAAGGCTACCCTATAAGTACCCCATCATCCGCACATGATGTCCCAGACTTATCAACTGCAAAAACATCTCATGTGCATCCCCATAGGTATCTTTTGTATGAAGCTGTTTAATCAACTTGTTAACACATTTCTAGCACATTCTCCCTAGTTACTTTTTCCATGGACTAGTTCAAGACACAAGTCGCCAACTACGTCCTTGTCCATCAACCTTCTTTCAAACCAAGCACCACTTGTTTCAGTTGCTCATAATAATAACTTAAAGTCGGGTCGAATTAGTATTTAGTCAATCTATCTAATTTCACGATAATTCTACGAAAATCTGTCGGTTATTTTGGCACGAGCAAAACGAGTCATTATCAATTTATCATGTTGATTACTGTTTATTGTATTCTTTAGGTGTAGCAGTGTCTCGAATTTAGTCACACTAAACATTCTAACATAAACTTATTTTTGAAGCTCATATGTATTTCTAACCAAGACAAAACCAGTATGTATGAAATCAACACTAGGAGTGTTAATTTTGTTAAATTATAGATTGGCAAAAGTTGTTCTTGTGGTGGGGTGGGAGATAGTGTGATCAACAAACAAGGGATGATAAAAAGTAGAACAACATGTTAGGGGTTGAACAAATGTGTAGCAAGATGTAGATTCCATCTTATCCCCTTTTTGGTATTTTCATGTGATGAGATATACTAAGTGCGAAAAAGGTCCCATCTAGGCTTTCGCTATAAGGCTCCACATTTTCAATTATCATATGAACTTGATAGGAGTTTCGATAGTTTAATTTCCTTTATGGTAGGAATTTTTAATGTTAATTTGATATGAATATGAATAATTTCAATATGTACCAAGTGCGAATATGAATATGAATAATTTCAATAATTTGTATCTTTTTAAATGTTTCAACAAAAGATGTTGTTAGTTGTATGAGTGATTAGTGTTAATGGTGTTGGTAAAAGTTTGAGTTCGTCTTAAGAGATAAAGGGGTTGTAAAATCCTTAACAAAAAGCCGGGTTTTTATCTTGATAGTCGTGTTTATCGTTGAGTTGATTCCGATGATGGAATAGGTCGAACTATATTAACAATAACCTCCTAAATTCGTGAACTAGTTAGATTCGTGGACTTTATCCAACGATAATGCCTTTGAGATTTACCCATTTTCAATATTACACTCAACTCACCCCAGTGAAGTTAACGATTATAAGGAATCCTAATTAAGTCACGGAAAAACCTCAGTTGAAATTGCGCGTAAACCTAACAGTGTGCATTACAAGAAATTAGTGATCATTAAACATCAAAGTTCAACCAACTGAGTTTCCATTCTTCCTGGTAAATAAAGTCCCCGATATGACATTTTTTTTGCAAGAAGGAATAGTCAAATAACTTAGGCACATTGGAAATGGAGCTTTATTAATGAGAAAGGCAGTCTTACAAGTTAAGGATAATAATCACCTAATTTAAGATCCCGAGATAAACCGGTACGCAGAATTGGTGTTAAGTTACTTATTAAGTACATTAGTTAGTTAAACTAACAAGTTTGAATAATGCATATAGTAATTATTGATTATAAAACAGTTAAAAACTTGTACTTGAGGCTTTACTAAATTTTGGGTCATAAGATTTGACAGAGTTGAAAGATAGTCTGATGACAAATGCAGCAGCCCACTTTTGCCAGTTCATTGGGTTTGAAAGTCAGCCTACAACCACATGCCATGTTAGCTACTCATAAACTTGGCGTATTTCACATCTTTTCTTTCGAAATTGTTCAATTAACATTATAGTTTCAACTTTCAAATTTGAGATCAAGTCATAGATGGTGGCATGGTGCACATAAGTCTTGTACAGTTAGAATGGATGATTGTCCTCCTACTCATGAATCATGATAAATAAAATGAACAACTAAAAACCACAGAAAGTCGAAAATAAACAAATAACACACCCGTTTAGCATCACTGCCGTTTATCTGTTTTTGTTTTTTTTTTGTATCATGAAAGTTAGCTAGATAAGTTACATAATGATCATAACATCTATCGTTTTTGGTTTTCTATTTTTTGCCATTTAGATTTTAGTTGTCAGTTTTCATTCTCTATATACTCCAGTATTGTTATTGAAACAACCAATATGATGATCATTTTGTAGCTTATTTAACTAATTTTTATGACATGAAATCAAAAACATAAAACGGCAGTGACAGTGAACAAACCCTAGAAAGTAGAAACCGAAAACTATTTTCTAGTTTTCAAAAAAACAAAAAACCAAAACAATACCAAACGAACCTGGAGTGAGAAACATTTTTCAAATCTAGAATGAATGGACAAGACCCAGATATTTCGACCCAAAACCGGTATAGTCCAACAAAATCAGGCCCAACCTAAAAGAAGCTTAAATAAACCCAGAAAACTATGCAACAAAACCAAAATTCTGTGCTGTGTGTCTTCTCTGTTCCAGTTTTTTTTGTTCTTGTTAAGGTACATCCTTAGTCTCTCACTCTTCAATTTGTACAGTTATTATTGCTTATTATTACTTTGGTAGTTCTGCTTTATTTTAGTTTGAATTCCAATTCCGAGTTCCCAAACATAGCGTAGGGCCGTAAAGCCATCTCATTACAAATTTACAACCACTGTTAGGAATTAAAGTGTGAAATAATCCACACGTGAGACGAGGCTATTTTACATGTCCGTGTTTAGGATGAAACTCCACTAGGCTTATATGCGTATTATTTCTTTTAGAGATAACAATTTCCCAAATAAGAAGATAAAGAAATGGATAGTCATAAGCTCATAATAAGCTCATAATGCAATGCTTTAGTCTGATTTATGAATTTATGATTTGTTAGTCTCGACTTGTTAAGGGTAAGGTTGCGTACATTTGAATCTTTCGAACCCTCTCTATCAGGTTCAGGTGGATATAAATTTTTAAGAGTGGTGTTGAAATTTTAGGAAGTTCCCTAATTCTGAATTTAAGACTAGTTTGGGGGAAGGCTGCGTATTGCGTACACCTCCTCGGCCTGATGTAAATGTGGTGTTGATTGTGTATTTGTGCTGAAATTCTAGGAAATTCCCAAATTGAGGTTTCACCAGCTTGCAATATTAGTTTTGACTAGTTGAGGGTGACTGGGTGAGGCTTTCGTACATCCGACCCCCCCTTACCCCCGCCTTATGGCGAGAGCCTTTAACGCGCTGGGGTAATGACGTTGTTACTAGTTGAGGGTGAGACTGTGTACACTCTCCCCATCTGCCAAATGTAAATGTGGTGTTGATTGCGTTGAAATTCTGGTTCTTTACAGTTTTACCAGCTTGTACTGCAAGGGAAGATGCTTACAGTATACCATGGTGGATGTGTTAGACTACTACCCGATTCTGCCGTGTGTTTAGGCTCTATTGAAGCCAAAAATATCAACCTATTCCCAAAGATTGCATGTTCAATTGGGAAACCCTCAAAACCCGGGTGTTTCAAGGCGCGAAATTTGGGTGGTAGAATGCCCTTTATTTATGAGGGGTGTAAACAGCATACAAGGGTTCAGAATGCAGATGTGGAAATCGAAGAACTGGATGATGAGTTGGAAGATGATAGTGAGCTTGATGGACCTTATAAAAGATTCAGGGAAAATGGGGAAGAAAAAGATTTTGATAAAGACCCGGAAGTTGCTGAAATTCTTGGAAATTGTCTTGATGACCCGGAAAAAGCTCAGTCCAAAGTAAGCAAATTTGGATTAAATTTCAGTTTTGTAGGATTAATATGATAGTATGCCTGCTTATGCTTGCTATCTCATATATGTCAACTTGTGAAGATTCTAGGTGTTCTTAGTGTACAGCTAAATTCATTTGTGCGATTCGTGCTTAGGTTAAGTTCTAATTCAACTGGTACTTCAGGTGGAAG
This sequence comes from Spergularia marina, assembly GCA_963680865.1. Taxonomy (NCBI): domain Eukaryota; kingdom Viridiplantae; phylum Streptophyta; class Magnoliopsida; order Caryophyllales; family Caryophyllaceae; genus Spergularia; species Spergularia marina. The sequence goes on from OY804554.1 coordinate 4,863,280, forward strand.
ATAGATTGAGGAAGAAAAGAAACAAGATCCTGCATACGAAAACTGGTTCAGCAACACCCATGAAAGTAACATTCAATAAGTAAGTTGGACAAATGATATTGTCCACCTCTCTGAACTGTTTTTAGCTTGTATTATAGGATTTCTAGTACTAGTATAGTCGGTTAAGAGTTTGGTTTTGGCCCTTACCTTTGTACTATAGAATGCCATTACTTCTTATCGCGTTTACCTAAATCAATGTTTCCTCGGTCGAATAGCCCTCTTGATAAAGGTCTTGGTTATCCTTTGTTTCAAGCTTTCAAGAAGTTGTTATCTTGGAAGCAACGCGGAGTATCAGAATTGCTAGAGCTGTACTGTGGTGTAACTAGAACTTTTAGTCAAAGGGCATAGTCATAAACTCTTGATCGTAATAGGCAAACTTTCTATCTTGTTTTGTAGGCCTGCTTTTACATTCCTTGTGATATCTGGACATCAAGCATTATGTATAGTTCCTTTTGAATTTCTTTTTTTTGGTAAAAAGATGTAAGACTTCTATTAAGAAAAAATAATTAATTACACCGCCGAGTGAATATGCTCAGCCAAAATCGAACTAAAAGATGCAAAGCACATGTTTATAAGCATCAGAAACGTAGTATGAGACTAAATCCGATTCCTGTCCATGAGCCAACTTCAATCCTTATCTGAAAATTGTGTGCTACTCTTCCTTATTTGACACCTGACAAGTAACTACCTCACTAAGAATTCTCACCAGTTTATCAGGTGAGATAAGAGCAATGTCTAGTCCACATTTGTTTCTCATGATTTAAATATTGTAGATAAGGCTGCAAATGATAGCTCTAGCAGCTTGTTACCTCATTCTCTTGATAACCAGTCTACTGTATTTGTCTCTGGAAAATGAACTTGCATACCCTTTCTGATCGGCTCCAGACATCTACCATTCCTTTTGCACTTGAACGTATCCCTTTTGCTCACTTGCTTGGTTTTATACGTGTTTAGTCTTTAAATGTTCTCATTGTGGTAATTGGCAGGTTTGATTACTCAAATTCATATATATGGTTCGAATTTTACAATCCTCCACTGCAGAAAGATGTCTCTTTGATTTGTGATGTAAGTCTCTTTTCTCTATGATGTATGATGCGTAATGGACCATATAATCTAACAAATGAGCGTGTCTCTTTGCTTGGTGCCAGACGATTCGGTCATGGCACATAATTGGACGTCTTGGTGGCTGCAATTCACTGAATATGCAGGTAATAGTTCTATTCTGGTGTACTAATCTAGATTTCCTAGGAAAATTATAGAAGTCTGTGTGGATGATAAGTGCAGGCAATTGGATCTTAATTGTTTGCGTGCTACATTTTTTGCTATTGCTTATCTTGCGAGTTCAGGTGCTGCTACCTGTTGACGAGTAGCTCTGTGTGTTCCATTTGGACGCTTGCTTTCCCTTTGATGTCAAATGTTAGCATCTTGACTGTGTTGAATTGTATATGAAGAGAATTGCATATGACTGCTTTTGGTCGGGTTTATGACCCCTTTATGATTTCTTATTTGTGCATGTATTAACCTTACAAATGATTCTGAAATTTGAAGTTGATCTGCATGTTGGATGATGGATTTTCTTACCAAAATTACTTTTGAAGCTGAAACTTCCTACTGATAAATATAGTTATCACAATCACCTTCGGAGAAAAGGCCAAGCTATGATGCTGTCCAGGGAGCAAATGTTGATCCAGCCACCTTTTATAACATAGGGGACCTTGAGATTCAAGACAACTTGGCACGACTATGGTACAGATTTCAATTTGGATAAAAGTGACCTTATATGACATGTATCCTGTTTGTATTAAAAGTTTGACACACAGTATGTTTTACTGCACAATCCTCATTTTTGCTTGAAATCGAGTGTAGGGTTGATATCGGTACAAGTGAATCTCTCCTTCTGGATGTCCTGTTGAATGCGTTGACACAGATAAGCTCAGAGTAAGTTTTCTGATTCCTGTTCGTTAAAGGTACACGTAGGATATTGTTGCTTGCTGTGATCGATTTGGATCTTGTAATTTAGTCAGCCAAGAAGAAATTCACTGTTTGCTCACTATGTTCCTTTAGATTGTTACGGTTGGCCTTTAATTCCTCACATATTCACCACCAAACATTTAACTATCCAAAAGAACGGAGGGAACATATTTTACCTCCCCCAATCACTGATTAGAAGTCTCTCATTCTTATTTCGGTTTTCTCTTCTTTTTTTTCTTCTTCTTTTGTTTTGTCTTGTTTTCCGGCAAAGGCTAGGAATGGCATGTATGAATACCTGATCGTGGTAGGATGCTCATGGATTGCGCAAGATGTCCATTTTCTTTTAGTTTGGCTTGTCGACCATATCGCCTACCAGGCATTACTTTCTGTCTTATCATGCTTATATACTGACTTTGATAGGCATGAATTTCTTGTTCTTACAGCTTTGTTGGAATAAAACAAGTCGTGTTCGGTGGAACCGAGTTTGAGGGTTGGAAGGAAGACTTGACAGCAGAAGATGCTGGTTTTAGCGTTTACAAGATTTGAGTTTAAATTGTTGTGTGTTAGATAGTGACCTTTCTGGAGGACAGCGAACTTTAGGAATGAACTGTTTTCACAAATCACAAGGGGTGTTTCTTCAACGAGGGCATTGAGTATGTCAGTTGGAGATGACGGCGTAGGGGAACTATGTCAATCGGAGAGGACGGTAACATGCAACAAACTATGTCGTCGGACTTTACCAGTGTGTATGCTGGGCGTTGATTTGATATCATGAAGCTCAGACCATGAAGAGCCTGATTCGTTTGAACATGTTGTAAATGAACCAGAGAATATGCAAAAAATCAGGTCCATGACCCTTGTATACAAACACTGGTACTTGAAGTTTCTCTTGACACATGATGAATGAGATGAAGGTTACTGAACTATATTTTTCGACTTTTTTGCCCCTTTCGACGAACATACTTCTTTTAGTTTTGAGATGCAGAAAAAGACGGCGCTTAATTACTTCAGGGAGAAAGTCAGAAAACATGGCCGGCCGTGGCTTCATGTAATATTGAAGCAACATGTCAGACAGGAGATCTGTCAGAATAGCTTGTAGTACTTGAATAAAAGTTCCTAAGTTTCAAAAGGAAATACAAGGGAAAATATGTCATCCTCCGGCTGGCACTGCGCTTTGTTCCTTGATAACCTTGTCATAGAATTGCCAAGACAAGCTTCTCTCAGTTATAGCACCTTGACCAAAAGGGTGTTTCTCTATGTATTTTTGTACATTTTCAGCTGCTGCTAATTCTTCCAAGTACGCACGGATGGCACCTCCTGGACCTGTCAGTTACGTTTACTGCTTATCAGATGTATTCGGAAAGCACATTTTATACCTTCTGACAACAATTTCCTACTTGTTATCTTAGCAATTGAGTACGAAAGCAGTCAAGTGACAGACTATCTTTTTAGACCAAAAAGAATGAAAACAAAATGCAAACACAAGCAACAAAAGCATGCATGAAGCAGATGTTTGTAAAGACAAAGAAATAAACAACCCATAAGCCAAGTGATATCATACCAATTGCAGTGTCAGCAACATTTTTGTACTCGTACGAGTATGGGAAGACTGCGGTATGGGCCTGCACACATGTCAAAAGTAAGAAGGAAACTCTACTGCAGATGCTCTAACTGCATCAACTATTGACCAAATATATCAGCTGACTGTTACATACAGGGTTGAGCAACGCCTTATAAGGAGTATCATCCAACAGTAATGTATTTGATTCATTGAAGTAGCCTTTCTCCCATGGAAGATCACCATCATAACTCTCCCAAACTTTTCTAAGCTCCTTGAAAACCAATGCCTTGTGCTTATTCTCCAGAGTTCTAAAATTTGATGCAGTACAATGCGAGAGATCCTGCAAAATTTGTTCAATCTATGATGACAATTGCCAAATTGACAGGTTCACGATTTGCTTAGGTTGCCAGGACTGTGATAGATATACTAACAATCCTAATAATGCCTAATTATCCTGAACTCTTCAGAGCTTGTGAAGTAGCAGTCAGTTGGTAAATTCCCGAAGCATTTTCATTACAGGTCATCTGTAAGCAGCCTCTCTAAGTCTCTATGTTTTCAACGTAGGGGTAAGGCTTCACATCCAACCCACCTTACCCCGCCTGATGGCGGGAGCCTTTAAGGCATTGGGGTAATGTTGTTATTGTTGGTCTATTTGAAGGTTGTAGAGGTTTTGTCGAATTCTAGATTTCAGAAGTCTTCTAAAACACTAGTCAAACAAGTGATGGGAAAGGGACTAGGGGCACTTACCCAGCAGAAAATCAGCTTGTGTTTCATGTCTCCCATCAAGTAGTTAAGCAATCTATCAATAATCTTCCTGCATATTGAGAGCAACTACCATCAAGCAAAATTTTCAGGAGGGAGGTTCAATCTAGTAGCCACAGATTGCCAGTCAGTTCTGCACAAAAATCTATAGAGCATATTGGAAGTAAATATAGCCCGAAAGAAAAGAAAATGATCGCAGGCAATGCATAATGGAGATCTCTACCTTGATCTTGAAGACCAGATTGCCACATTGAATCTCTCAAGACAAAATTTCAAAAAGTCAGAACAGAAAGGCCTTGCGAAAACTGCATCAAAACCATGTAAAAAAATATATTAGCTTTAATGGCGCATCAATATGGTGACAGCCATTGCGATTAATCATCAAGGCATACCTGCTCGTCCTGCAATTTTAGTGTCAGCCTTGTACCCCTTTGGAGGTGGATAAACTATATCCGCCAGTATTCCATTGATATCAAGAATAAGAAGCTTCTTTCTTGAACAAAACATGGGAGCTTTATGTGGAAAATAATTTAATATATTCAATAGGCTGCTACTTCCACTCATATTAGCCAACGAAATGGTCTGACTGACAGTCAGATTTGACAATGAAAGCTTTTGTTTCCTGATGCTCTCTAAGAAATTAGGCATACTTTCATGTTTGCAAGCAAGACGCTGGTCACCTGAATGAGCTCTATCATTATGCAACATGGTGATCATCTCAGAGGCAACAATTTTTCTGGTGTTGCAGCTTGTACTTTTAGGAGACCAAGGATCCAAAGGTCTCACGTCGACTGATACAACATCACCGTGTCTGTTGCATAAGATCCTACCAGGGTAATCTATAATGGAGGCTTTGGCAAGAGCAGCTTCCAAAGTAGAAAATCCTTCCTGACAAGGATCTGATGGAGCTATCTTGTCCAGCTTACTGTTAAAGGAAGACAACCGCATCAACTGATAAAGATTAAGCATTTGTGAAGTTTGTAAGCACCATTCTGTATATGGTCTAGGTCCTCGGAGTGCACCATTTGACTGCTTGCATATATCCTGTGAAAGGCTAACTGTGGAGTGATTTTTGCTTCTTTTCTCAGAATGAGATGCACTCCCTTTTTCGGTTAATTTGTAAACTAGACCACAGTGCGCTGGAAGAACATGCATTTCCTTCTTCAATTTGCATGGCACTTCCAACTCCTTTTTCTGCACAGAGCCCATTTGTGCAGCAAATGTGGCGGTTCCGACATCTGCTTGTGAAAGTATTTTGACTAAAGGATGAAGATGAAGAGCCAACTTGAATATTTTTTTAGTACCTGCTTTCCTCCAGATTCAAATCACGCACATCGAAAAGCATCCACAGGTATTATATGCAGTAGGCTTTCTAATTATTGTCACCAGCTTTTCCTTTTCACCAAATGTAGTAGTTGCCTCTTACTTGAAGTGCTTCATCTCTGTTTTCAAAAAAAAAAAAGAAAAACCGAAAGAAAGATTAATACCCCAAACATCCTTTTCAAAAAAAATTGAGAGTTGAAACTGACAATCTGTAGTATGAAAACATTCTAAGCATTGAATGTTGGATGTGGACTATATCAGAAACATCAATCTTTACTCCATTGTGGAGGCAACGCTTAAAGCCTTACAGCATTGAAAGTTGGAACTATGGTAGTTATATCCATCTTGCGTCACGAATGCAATATTGGCTGTCAAAGTATCGTGGGATGTGGCCTAAAGTCACGGTCACATTAAGCTCAGAACCCTTATTGTATCGTTTGCATACTTGCATTAGGTTGTATATACTGGTGTTTGCCAACTGGGAGCGGCATCCTAACATCACCTCTCAACCCTAAGAGCAGAGGCTTATAGGCTATAAGGTGATAATCCCTAGTATGACATGGTCACTTTTCACCCAAAGCAGATTAATGGCAAAGAAGAGCTGGGGACGCAGGTAGAAAACTTGAAAGCACAAAGGACACTTCTTTCAGGTTTCATGTGAATGTAAGATTACACACAGAGATCCTTTCTGCAGTAAGCACTGTCAAAAACCGGAAGAAGATTACACAACCGTAAAGGCTGAGGTTCTATGCTTAGAAATAATTAGTTCTAGCTTAACTTCAATAGGTGGTAACTTTCACTCTATGCACACATGAGCCTAGCTTCCTAGGAGTGCAGTTATTCTATTTGATTCTACTTCGACCATAAGTGTAACTAAGCTCATTCACCACATTTACGCTATGATACAATACTGGAAATACTCTAAATTTTCCTACCAAAAGTTTTTCTCGAGATTTGGAGATCATGGTGTTCAACAACAATCTCAATCCAAGAATGTCATAGTCAAAATATTCTAGTCAGTATAATACCATCGCAATTTACATGGACTCGCATGCTTAACAACACATCAACTGCTACAACAACATTACCCCAGTGTGTCAAAGGCTCTCGATACATCGCTTCAAAATCACAAAGAGTTCGTAAAATTGAAAGAGTTCCATCACCATTACCAAATAGTTAAAAGGGAGCTACAAAAACCGGTAGAGTCCGCCTTATTAGTTGAGCTATCTGACATCTGCATTAGTACACAAAAATACTGAGACCTTATACGAGTCATGTGCATTAGACAGAAAGTTGAGTATTCGGTAAGCGATTCACATTGACCCAAATGTTGTCACATCTTATGAATGTTTTACCTTCAACAACGTCAATTTACAAGAATATTAACCGCAAATTCTACGCAAACAACGCAGAAGAGAAACCCTTTCATACAATTAATCAAATAAAATCACGAAAAATTGCCATTTGAAAGAAGAACAAAATTAATAAAAAATTGCATAAAAAAATTTGAGGGAGAACAAATTAGCACATATTGCATGGAAAAAAACAACATAAAACATTGCAATAACATAAAAATTGGAAAAGGGTAGGTAAAATATAAACTTACAAATCTGAAAATCAGGTGGAAACATAAGAAATTTGACTCCCAAAACAAAGAATTTTTGTTGGGTTTTTTTGGGGAGTTGGAAGAAAGCAGAGAAGAGAGAAAGTGAGTGAGAGAGAGAGAGAGAGATAATGGTTTAGCCCAAAAATAAGGACAGGAAACACAAGAAAAAGAGAAGTGTGAGTTACAAGTTCAAGTGGGCGGATAATCTTGTTTTGTCTTTCACTGGTTTCTTCTTCATGAGGTTGAGTTGTGTGCATGAGTGGACTTGGTTGTTGGGCTAACACACAACCACCCGATGACGCGCTATTATTATTCCGTTATGTGAGTACGTTATGTGAAAAATTTGGAAATAAAAAGGTAACCAGGTAAGTGATTAAAAGAGGAAAGCGGTCTCTTTGATCCTTCCGGGGCCGACAAATGGACAAGATGTGTGTCCTCAATTGATTTTCTTTTTAAGTGTAAAGTTAGGTGCATTTTTTAGGTAGGTTGGATCAATACCATATCAGTTGATCCAAGTGCTCATGAGTTAAAACTTAAACGGGAAGGGGGAACATGTGACAATCTTACCTATTATTGTTCCATCCTCATACTGAATCATTTTGACCTAGATCCTAACGGATCATTTCAATTCTTAACCAAAAGTCTAAATCGATAGTTCGATCCCGAACAACAGTTTTATACCTTTGACGCTTGATTGAAGCGCCCTAGACTATAGTATTAGTTCTAAACAATCCAGTTCAATCATTATCATTAGTAGCTTTCCCTTTCGCCAAAGTAGTTTGTGCCTCTATACTCCTGAATTTAGAAAAGGGAAAAGACCCTGCAAATCATTCACTCATTTCTTATCCTCAATGTTCTTGCAAGTTTGAAGACACTGAACAGAAATAAAACAGTGAAAAGAAAACAATACAATAAGATAAATAACCCAAGAAATGTTTAAATTGCTCAAGAAGGATTTGCTATATAGAATACAGAAAAATCACTATTTAACAAACCTAAGTGAAGGTTCAATTGTAATTGTAGTAACAACACATAAGAAGAAATACAATCTGATCAGTTGATCACCATTTTCGGGGCTGAAATCCTGTACTGAAAGCTTACCATTTCAGGCTAAGCTAACCATCCCATGGGAATCACTGGATTCTATAGGCGTCTCTTCAGTTCGGTTGATCACTAACCTTTCATGATCTGGCACTGTCCAACATGTTTCTTATTCTTTCCTCGCTTTTGCTTAATACTCTTCTGCTTCAGTCAGTGACACGGGTATGATGTTATTATCTGTAGGAGGCTTAATACACACAAGACACAACGCTTCAAGAGCACACCACTCACACTGGCTGAACAACCCCAGCCGCTCTTTAGTTTTCTTGGCAGGAAGGGTGACCTTGGAGGGAGCATCTGGTACACTACTGGTATTCTTATACTTTCTTATCGACTATAAACTGAGTGTTGAAATGGAGATTCAGACTTCTTGAGTAATTTGATTAGGATCATCGGTAGTAGGCCATATGTCGTGATGAACCAAATGGAGAAGCTGCGGAACTAGATCTTTGGCTCTGTATGGTAGCAGTAGCACATTTCTTTTTCTCAAGCTTGGTCTCTGCGCGGAGCCAAGCCTCAACCACAGAGAGAAGATTGGATGAAGTCTTCAACTCAGGAAGTTCAGACAGCTTCTCTGTCTTCCTCAACTCACCCTCCTGGACGTATGCCAGATGAGTTGCCCAGTCCTCCAAACCATCAAATATGTGGGTAGCATAAACAATTGTCGCTCCTCTCTGCAAAATTTCCCAGAAGTATAAAAACTTCACATCACCTCTCAAAGCATAAAAAAATTGCTGCCAGTTCAAAATTTCAAATGTTTTTTTATAGAATGATTTAGAAGATATTCATAGAATAATTCAATAATGGAAAGAAATCTGCCTATACAACACAATTTGCCAACACAGAGCCATGTTAAGTCCAATTGTCTTCAAACTTGAGCATTTCTTTTCTTACAAGGCACATTCAAGTCGAATATAATACTCCATAAACTTGCAGATATGAATGTATAATATTGAGCTTAAGCCGGCGAAGAATACCTGCTCACACTCTTCTGCTAAATATTCAAGCAAATCCAGCCTGGCAACTACATCAAGGTCGACAGTAACTTCATCCAATAGGAGGACCTGCAACATCGACAAGTAAATCCATTACCATGAATTCAACAAGAGAAGTCGTACTGAGAATGGTCCAGTTGATGTCCCACTGAAGGAAGCAGATGCAAGAAGAGCATAAACATATTTCTAACAATTCTAAGGAAATACAAGAAATATCATAATATTTACTCCAGAATCCAGACTAAGGTTTCAAGCGTGTTAAAACACAAACAAAAATTATTAAGACACTAAAATGCAGGGGAGGAGGGATTCTCGTAATTTAAATTTATTAAGACTTCCTCACTCAAGCAGAGAATTGAGCAACTCCAAACACATAAACTGCTATTGAGAGGTTTGTCTTAAGATGCAATGCGAGACCTAGCCGTTTCAACTGATGCAATAAGTTCATTTTGGGATCTTAGTCCCTCTTACTCAAAGGATATTAGATAAAGAAACCTCACACAAGAATAATCCAGAGACACATGCACATATCTAGTACATTCTCCTTATTCCTGTATGTCATTAATCATCTCCAACATATATTCACCACTTAAATGCATGTACTAAACTTCTTGTTTTCTACTTACACTCACCAAACTGTCCTGAGAGGCCAATGGAACAGTTCCAATGACAGATGCTATAGTGTCAAAGAGTACATGTTACACTTCAACTTGTTTTCATGTGTCAAAAAGAGGGAGGGGATTTCAAGTAGAAGATAGGCACAAGAGCAGTAAAAGTGCCCAAAAAGGGCATTATAACAGATATGTCATATGTGTATGTGCAGAATGACGAAAAAAAAGGAGGAAAAAAAGAGGGAAGGAATTAGCAGGATCAAAGTACCTTAAATGGGTGAAGAAGACCCATGCAGATTTGAACTCGTCTTCGCTGCCCATCAGAGACCTTGTGCATCCTCCATTGCATATCAATCTCAAGCAAATCGATAAGTTTCTCCCTTCTGGCAGTATCCACGCCTTCAACTGTAAAAAAAATTAGGTACGTTTAACACATTTTTTCTAGAAAACAGATTATTCAGCAGAATGCCACTATTCACTCATCTTCAGGTTATAAGGATTACTTTTCTAAAGATAATGGCCTTTGGGGTGGGGGATGAGACTACCATAAATGTTAATAAACAGCCTAAGAGGAGCAGTACCAGAAACATTTAGGCTCTCAGTGACACTATACGTCTTAAACAGACATATTATACAAAGCAACAGATCATAGTCCCTCCACCAACCATACTAAGGAAACATAGTTATGGTGTCAGGAAAAGGATGGTCGTGGGCTGCAAATATACCTCCAAAGATCATCTGTTCAGCTGAGATATCTCCTTGGAGAGGAACATCGCCCTGAAACACCATATGAAAATACAGATTACAAACTGCATATTGTAAAAATAGAAAGATAGTTGGGGTCAAAATAGTACAAGTAGTACTGGACAACTAGTGGTGTTAAGTTAAAGGATTAAACAATCAATGGCAATGATTATATTGGTTGATGAACACTTCTAATTTTTTTTTCTGAAGTGACATTACTTAGCCCATGATATAATCACAAGTAGACTCCCCAAGCTGGTGACCGAGATTAAACACTGCCCAGATGGCCTGACATTAAGGAACATAGGGTCATAGCCGCACCACCAGTGTGTCCCTTGATTGGCAAAAGTTATCAACCAAACTCAGCAAAGAGCACATTTAGTTTCTTTTCATAATTACAACAATGTCTAAGAATGCAGTGTCTGAACTAAAGCAACAAATGTTGCAACTCTATCATAGATTTAATACAGAACTTCCCGGCCTGAAACAATTTAAACTTACCCGACTTTTCACACCATATAGATACCATGTTCACTCAGAATTTAGATTTGTTGTTCACTTGTAACATAGATAATCCAGACCACAGATAGACACAGGAACAACAGAGCAATACAAACATCCCAGGAAAAAAATGTAATCAGAAGTTGATTCAAAATATTTCAAGAAGTTAAACATTCAATTCTATGGAGAATTTACGTCATACTATTACCATACTCAACTTGCAAGTGTTTGTTGCGCTGACATTATAGCAATGTCAACCGAACTGTTACTTCCACTACAATTAAACATTTTAGATATGGAATCAACTCCCTATGATATTATTACACATAATGTTAGGAGAAAGCACTACCCTCCCTCCCATCTCTGCTACTCCTCTGGAACAGCAACTACCTGATTTTATCCTCATTTTTTTATTATATATTACCCGTTCCTCAAATATTCTAAAACCAAGCACGTGTTAAGTCTATTTCCCAATTACAACAAAAGAGGACACAAGACTGGAACCTACAACTAATTGACGGACTTTATGGTATTAATGGTCTCAAATATTATTAGAGAGAGAGAGAGAGAGAGAGAGAGAGAGAGAGAGAGAGAGAGAGAGAGAGAGAGAGAGAGAGCGAAGAACTCACAGCAGAGCTAACAGTCTTACTCCATGATCCTCCAAGATATGCTAAATCACCACTACAAACAAGACGGGTGTCGTGGAAAGCTGAAGAATTTAGCACACGTACAACATCCGTACCACCAACCATATGCTTTCCAGCCAGAATTTTCAGCAGAGTGGTCTTACCTAAACAACATTTAAAAATGACATGAAGACAACCTTACATACTCTAAATAGGAACAAGGAAGCATCTTTGCAGGGCCTCTTTCGTCAAACAATAACCACTAGAATTTTCTTTTCAAATATTTCATACATAGGACATATGAGTATTGTAATCAATTTATCACGGACCTATCCTTGGGAGGGTTAGTGAGGAACAGCTATAAATAAAGAAAGAATGTAGTCTATTCGAAGTCATGAGTAGCAAATGCAAGTAACAGAAAGAAGGCGGGGTCACAGAGCTGACAGCTCTACATCAAAATGATACATTAGGATTTTACCCATTTTGAGGAGCTTAATTATTCATGTATTACACATTTGGTAGCAATATAATCGAATAGAAAATGAGACAATCCTTGCAATGAAACTTGCCCTGTTGTTGATTGTTTGGTTACAATATAACTGTGGTACTATTTCCCGTGAACAAGACATATGACTAGTTGTTTGGTTGATAAATTCTACATGACATTTCACTTCCTTGGGAAGTTCCCTTTCTTTAGATAAGGAAAGTTGTTTACCTACTTCCTCTATGGTTATGGAGAATATAGGTTTCTATGAGCATTGAGCAACAAACCACTTTTGCAGCTCCAACGGAGTGAAACTTGGCGAGAATTCAAGTTTACTAGGCATTATATGTTTCTAAGTTCAACCAAAAAACCACTTCAAAGTTCAAAGAGCTTGCTTCAATCGAGAGTAATGTAAAGAAAGGAGATGGGAGGTTGTTGGTGGAGAAAGGAGTACGAGGGAGGTGGGCGAGCTACTATTCTCTATTGGAGGTTATGCATCAACCCCGGGTGGGGAGAGGATGGTGATACAAATAACTAAAACTACCCTCCCATTCTCTTTCCACCACCACCTTCCCACCCCTTTGATTTTTACTCAATAAAGCCATTACCCTCCCAATCCAAGGAAGCTCAAAACCTTATGAGAGCTCGAAATCTCGCACACAAAGTTAAAAACCTTCACATTAGTGACTTTCTTGCCTAAGACATGATAAATGTAGCCAAACCCATTCACCCCAATTCCTTCACCAAAACCATCACAATTCGAAGTTTTTCCAATCAACCTCACATCTCTCACTCACCCACCAAACATTCAAATCCGAAACTCGGAAAATTGTCAATATAATCACGTATGCAACATACCAAGGCCGGTAATTTCCCTCAAATGCTCCATTTCCAACATTACAAAGAAACTTCTACCCAAAAACACCATGTTATCACAAAATCAACAATCTTTTTTTTCCCGAATTCCCCAATCTCAACCTCTCAATTCTCAAATTCAATCCTCTAAAACAAAAAACACCCAACAATTCAAGAATTAAATCCAATTGAACAAAAAAAAAAAAAAAAACAAATCATATAATTAACCCATATAATTAAATTAACCTATTTACACATATATATAATGTAACAGAAATATGATCATAACGAAAGATAAGGTTTTTCCAAAAGTTTAGTCAAGAAGAAGATACCAGATCCATTGGCGCCGACAAGAAGACAACGAGAACCAGGAGAAATGTCGAGATTGAAGTCTGTGAAAATGGGTTGGTGACCCGGATATCCGAATTGCATTGCGCGCACTGTGATGCTGCTTGCTGATGACCCATTTTCCGCCATTGTTGTTTGTTACAGAGAGAAGAGAGAGAGAAGAGAGAATGATATGAAGAATGATGATAATAGTTCAATTTGTGAGTCTTGTCCGTGAAGTTGTTGGTTATATAAAGACGTTGCCCGCCTAAAGTTTCAAGTTAGTTAGGTGAAAGCGTAAATACGTTGCGTCGGTATCCATGAGCATTTGGTTGAGTTGGTACGAGACGTGACTCGACCTAGAAAATCACAAGAGACTCAATTAATATAAAATCTACGGAGTATACGTTTTGAGTTTTAGACAACTATATTCTGTTACCGTTATTGATCTCGTTATGAGAGCCGTTGCCGATGGCATCTGGTCTTGTCCGATTTAAATTCGGGCTAAATTGAATTGCGGAAATCGGAAAAAGAATTAAAATGGTTGGCCGGTTGAAGGCTTGATGGGTTTGTGCGGAGGACATTTCGAACCCGTGGCTTCTTCTCAACTCCTAGATTTTAAAGGGAATGATGTATTCTAATTAATATAATAAGTTCCTAAAGCAAATGGTATAATTGTGTCGTACGAGTAGCACGGACATCGTAGCTAAGTGCATTCGGCATTAATGTGTTGGGTTGGAGAAGTTGGGCCGGGCTATAAAAATTGGGCCAGAATCATTGCTTTGTTCGTCATTGGACTTCTGTCACGTCCTAACAAATACGAGTATTTAATGTGTTTGGATTCTTTAGAATTCAACATGAATTCTACAAGGTAGAGTTTAGTTCAATTTTGATAAACTTTATGAACTCTACCAAAAACAAAAACTATAGGATCCATACCTTTATTTAACCTCTTTTCGTCATTAAGATATTTAGGATTTAACTTATTTAAAAAGTGTTTCTAAGAAATGTGATGGGAGAATACAAAAAAGATTAATGAAACCATGTTAGATTCCTTTATTGTTAATATGCTATTGGCTTTTTAATGTTTTGAGAATCAAATCCAACGAGTCCCATTTCAAACCAAAACATTTGCAATATGATCATCTAATCGATATAATATTTCCTTATAAATACAACCTATAAACGATTGTTCGAGACATTGTCTTACATTTGCTTTCAAATTATACTCTTATTAATATTTTTATAGATTAAAAACTAATTGAGCCAATAAGATTTCAGTTATATGAAACTTGTATTATAGAGTATTGCATTATTTGAGATTAACATATTAATATGTGTTGTATTCAAGTTGTTTAACACATGCTCTATTTCATCACTTATTTCAATGTAGTTGAATAATATCATCATATATAATCTAATTTAACCACTTTCATCCCATCAAACTCTTAGCTTCCATCTTAAGGGTATCCCAATTTTAAATACATCAAGTCAACTAACATATGTGATAATTAGAAAAATTCTAAAAAAACAACTCTTATAATCCAAATACATCCATATGTTTATTTCCACAAGACTCCAAATTCTACAAATTAGAACCATAAACAAGACCTAATTTAAACACCTCAAACTCACATTTCCAATTTAATTAACAAAAGTCAAAACAAGGACTTTCCTATCTCACATAAAAATTGTATCATATCACAAAATCCAACAATCCAACTATATAAACACTCATAAAAATACTCGTCTTAGTATCTTGAATGATTCAACTATCAATATCTAATAGCTAATTACATTTGAATTATAACTACTAACATTATTCCATTAACAAAGGGTGATCATAACGCCACGTCGTGAATGAACTGATTCACGCTCTTTTGTGTAAAACAAATCATAAAACCGCGCGGATCTATGACTTGTCAGACACATAAGAATGTGGATCAGTTCATTCACGTTGTGACTTTATAGCTACCCTAGAT
Organism: Spergularia marina; assembly: GCA_963680865.1. Classification (NCBI taxonomy): domain Eukaryota; kingdom Viridiplantae; phylum Streptophyta; class Magnoliopsida; order Caryophyllales; family Caryophyllaceae; genus Spergularia; species Spergularia marina. The sequence continues at coordinate 4,878,768 of OY804554.1, forward strand.
AAATATCCGGGTAATGATAACGTATACCGCTACGGCATGAATCAACTAATGTACTCTGTGTTTGTCGTGTCATAAACTCGCGGGGATTTATAACATGCGTCAAACATATATAGAACGGCATAGTCGCGTGCGTGGACCAGTTTATTCATTTCCGTGAATTTATACCTCCCCTAAATAAATCAATTTAAAGTCTGAATCGTACAATGTCGTAACTCGTAAGACCAGTATATATAACACACTTATGAATCTTATGTTACAATAATAACTAGATCATCCAACATTTACTTCCCAATCTTCCTCCAAACAATACACACATTTGACATTTTCCTCCTCATCGATCATCTTCTCCTCTGTTTTTTCTGTCCCATGCAATAATCCCTCACCAAACAAATTAAAAAAATGGGCAACATTTGCAATGGAGGTTCTCACAACAACAACAACAACAAACACCATTTAACCCAGAAGCGTCTTCCTTACAGAAGATCAAGCTCAGTACCAAGCAGCAACACCACCTACAACAACCCCAACAACAACAACAACAACAACAGCAGATGGTCGAGAATGCGGTCATCGTCGACGCGGCGAGACAGTAGTATGAAATTTGATGATCATGTGCTTCATGAACAAGCTCTTGCTGCTGCTGCTGCCATAATACTAAAACAGCAGCAAAATGGTAATGGTGGTGGTGGGTTTGATAGGTCAAATTCTCTGAGATACCCATCATCACTTTCTAAGAAACAGCAACAGCAACTTCATCAGCAAGTTAATGCTTTGCCTAGAAGTTCTAGTACTAGGCCTAGGTCTTCTACTGATCCTCTCCTTCAACCTCATCAGCTTCTTAATCAGGTTTCTTTTATTTTTACACCTTTAATTTTGATTATGGCTACATCTTGGTAGTTAGGAGCTCAACCCGTCTATTTTTTTCTTTAAATGTTTAATTTCGAGATGGGTCAAGTTGACCCAATGGTTAGGAGAGTTCGATGTACATGTGTGTTGTCCCCAGTAGTATTAGTTCTTCGCCTATATATGCAACACAAAATACTCGTATATAATTGTTTAATTGCGAGATGAGTAAGGTTGGTCTAATGGTTAGGAGATCAGCATGCGGGCCAGAGTTGTTACATTAGTTGCTCGCGATGCTTAATTTGGATATTAGTTGTTACTTGTTATTAGATTATAATTTGAGGGGAGTGATTATTCATTTGTCAATCTGGGTTTGCATGCATTGAATTCAGGTGAGGATCCTCTAGAGTTATTTCTTAGTAGAGTTGGTAGAAAATGCAAAACAATTAATTCTTACCTATAACTCTGTTACCCGGACTCTTCATATTACCTCACACATCCGGGTTGAACACTCGACACTTGAACATAAGTATGACACTTGGATCCTTCATTTTAGGCCAAAATAAGGTTTTTTTTTTTTTCATAAACTAGCCGAGTCCGACACTTGGACATGCTTCCGTGTCCGACACCAGGGTAACATTGAATCATTATATGAACTATTAAGAAATTGGGAAAATGACATACCATCTTATATAGTGATGCCATGCAAAGACACATACAAATTATTTTTTGTTGTCTCTTGGGTGTGAAATCGATTAATTTGAGGCAGGATGGTGAAATTTTGTTTGTTTATTTGATTAGGCAAATAGATAGATTTAATCATTTGTCGGTGTTTGAGTTGTAACATTTATTAGAACCACAACAGATTATCGGTTTAGTAACTAGTAGGTGAAATAAATTGGCCAATTTCAAGCTATTCAATTCCGATCCCTTTTCCTATCAACTTCTTCCCAATGTCAACCCACATAAAATTGACTGATGGAGACCTTTTTTCGATTGAAACAAGGTTAGTTCATGGGAGGCTAGGAACCCTTTGGAGACTTGTTCGTTAATCGGGTGATCAAAATCACGTAATTGACGGTATCATAGGCGTACCGTGCATGCATTATGTGAGCCCTTTTGGTCGCATAAGTAAGTGCAAATGTCAATACTTAGGGGAGATGCCTTGTTCTTAAGGGAGGGTGTCCGGTGTTGTGATGGGCACGTTGGATTATATTTGCAATCATTTCTGTTGGTGGGATGCTCAAATGCTCATCCATACATGCTTAGAAAAAGTGGCTTGAACTAAAGTAAAAACATGATAATCAAATCAAATATCGAAACTTTGGTAGGTATATATAAAACTCGGCTTATAAGATTCGGTTGGCATCCCCTTGTCTGAAGTTACTTTCTAACTACATTTCGTGTTCGATCTTTGTTTTCATTACCTAATTAAAATGGATACATTGCTAATGATGACTTGTGTTACAAGGTCCCCTACATTATCAAAACTAATCATGTTTTTGTGTTATTTGATTATTATTGAATGTACTTATATACCTAGTGCAGACCTAGTGAGGAGGTGGTGGTGGTGGTGATGATGACGACGATGTTGGTAACACCGATGTTGCTTCTCATGCGAAAAGTTTAAATTAAAAGCACAAATACAGTAGTTAAAGTGGTAAGGTTTAGATTGTTGTAGCATAAATTAGAAGAAAAACCCCAAAAAAAGGGCCAAGGGCCTATGTACAGTACTAAAACATCTTGAATGGTCCCAACCTCTAACTGTTAGTCCTACATAATGTTCAGTGTTCAGATGATAAAATTCTGCAGTGGTCCTACTTCTTTCCTGGTTCAGGTTCAAATGATGCATGTGGAATTGTGGATGCTTTAGGTGCTGCATGATGATGATTTCATTAATTAGTTTTATTTCGGATCGGAAGCTAGGATATTAATGGTCCGTGTTAGCAGACCCCAAATCATGTTGAGACTAGGGTGTAGTGTTGTCGACTTGTCGTTGCTAACTTTACCTGCTTGGTTAACTTAGGTTTTGAAAACGAAAAGTGTTAAAAGTCGATTTAGTATTCCAGGACAATTGGCCAATTTGATCATGCTTTGGGTGGATGTATTTTGGACAGGATTCAAAGCTTGATGGTTTACCAACTTACCATTTTGTGCTCGTCCATGGAGGTGGTTTCGGAGCTTGGTGTTGGTATAAGACCATTGCCCTTCTTGAAGAAAGTGGATTTAAAGTCACTGCTATAGACTTAGCAGGGTCGGGAATTCATTCGTTTGATACCAATGGGGTTGTGAGTCTCTCACAGTATGTGAAGCCGCTTACTGAGTTTCTGGAGAAACTTGCTGATGAAGAGAAGGTTATCAGTTATCACCTAGTTCTTTTCCTTTGTGCTTATTTTTTTCTGTCTGATTAACTGAATGCCCAACTTCTGGCATCCTGCTATAATAAATGCTGGAACTAGATTACTGCAACGTAATTAGAAGAGTACATTGAACGCGATCTTGTTTCCTGATGCAGGTGATTTTGGTAGGACATGATTTTGGTGGCACTTGCATATCATATGCTATGGAATTGTTTCCATCTAAAGTGTCGAAAGCTGTTTTCGTTGCTGCAATAATGCTGACTGACGGACAAAGTGCACTAGATATGTTCTCGCAGCAGGTTTGTGTTTGCTGCACTCTTAGCTCTCGGCAGTAGCCATAAGCTAGTGATTTTTTTTTTATTTATATGACTGTGCGGGGCAAAAATTTAGGCTTCGGAATAGGAAAAGTGAACTAAGATCTTCATTACTGCGTAAATCTATTGTATGCCAACACTGTATAAAAAAAGCCGAACACGTAATAGTAAGAGAGACTTACAACTTATTTGCTGTGCTTCAGGTAGATTCTAAGGATTTATTGCGCAAAGCTCAAGTTTGCCTTTACGCAAATGGCAATAACCAGCCTCCTACAGCAATCGACCTTGATAAATCATTGTTGAAGGAGTTGCTATTTAACCAAAGTCCGACGAAGGTAAGGCATAGAACCTTGCCCCCCCCCCCCCCCCCCCCCAAAAAAAAAAAAAAAATCCATGCAGCTGCGCTCACAATCATCTTAATCGCAATATGTTTTGTTGATACGTTAAGGGTCTGTTTGTGCAGGACATTGCGCTGGCATCTGTGTCAATGAGGCCAGTACCATTTGCACCGGTTTTAGAAAAGCTCACCCTCTCGAGTAACAACTATGGTTCTGTGCGAAGATTTTACATACAAACGACAGAAGATAATGCCACACCTGTTATTTTACAGGAACAGATGATGAAGGCATCCCCACCTGAACAGGTTTTCCGCCTTAAAGGCGCTGATCATTCACCTTTCTTTTCAAAGCCTCAAGCACTGCACAAATACTTGGTTGAGATATCAAGAATTGTCTAAATTTTGTTGCGCAATCCTTGCCAGAAAGTGCCTTACTGAGCTGCAATGCAGTTTCAGATGTAGAGTCTGACATGTATATGCCAAATCCAAATTGTAAAGGCAAACATGAATTTTTTACTGCCTTCTGGTCATAGTAGTTGTTCCAGACTTCCAGTTATAGCAAGGTACTGCCACTGTTGGAAAGAGATGCAAAAGTTGTGAAAATATATTGTCGTTGAAATATAATGCCACTGAATTGCAACCTAGCTCACCCCTCCCTTTTCCTCGCTTATTCACAAACTATCGAAAACAAATGGATTTTGACTCCCTCTCTCCCCGGTCACACACTCGATCACACTACCACCCCCCCGGCCTTCTCATTTCTATCTATCCAGACAAACTATAGATATGTTTCATCATCGTATAGGGCCAAGGGGTGGGTCGGAAGATGTAACAACGAATGGGACAGGGGATCCTCACTCGGTTCACCAAATGGATCCCATTGGTGAACCATGTATGTCAGGTCTTTCAATGGATAGCACCACTGAGAAGAAATGTGTCTACTCTATCCGAGTATGACCAACATGGATGTTATAATCCTCCCTTTTTACCATTGATTTTTCAGTGAGTGAGCAAGAGATGGAGATGATACATACAGAGGAAAAGATGATGAATGTATGGTGCACATCCCAATTATTTAACAACTAACAGATTATTTTCCATTAGCCCCTCCCCGACAGTTGGGAGTTCCGATGATAATTGCCATTCTTCGTCGACCAAGAACTTAATCTCATACCTGCTCACCAAACAAAAGATTGAACAAAGATAAAATAATATGGCAGTCAATCCCAAGACTCGAACCATTTGGCTTGTTTAACAGGCTCTTAGAAATCAGTACCAATTGGCAATAACTCAGCCAAAATATATAGTAGAGGTAATATACCTTCCAGGCCGGAGCAACATCGTTGTTGAGAACTTTGTAAATGAGCCTGTGTACTCCGGGGACAGGTGCTCTCCCTGACTCCATCCATCAAAGTTGCCCATGACTTGTACACTCTGTAACCACGTAGAATGTACGAGTAAATGAAAGATAGCTCAAGAAAGTCAGATATAAACGAAATGAATTCTTTCAAGGACAAAAAGAGGAGTCCCCCACACCGCCAAATAAGGAACTGTGAAAGCGGATAACATGCAGGCATGCATCTTCTGCTTAATATACAATAAATGAAAGAGAAAGGAAAAAAAAAAAAAAGACAAGATAGAGAAAAATCTCAAGTGGTAACTTCAGCGTAACACATAAAAACCAATTGTTTTTAATTTTTTTTTTTTTTTTTTTTTTTTTGAAGTGGGGAAAAGGGGTTTAGAAGATATAGTTAAGTAAATTCTGAAACTCAGTTGTCCACTTTAGCATAATGCCTGGATCACAGATTCTGAGGTACTGAATTGGCAACCTCAAAAAGCATATAGCAAACTAGATGGAAACGGATTGCTTAGGTGCACATAAACATCTCCTTAGCCTGCATCTTGTACGCTTTTCAAGAAAAAAAACATCATGGAGAGAGCGGATAAAATGAATCTGAACTTATGTATTCCTACCTCAGCCATGCCAATCCAAGATATATACACTTTCTTCGACTGTGCAGCATCAACATCTTTAATTTGGTCTTGTATTTTTTCCTGCAAACCTAGAAAATGACAGGCAGCTGATTTCGGGATTGCAATGAGTTTCAACGAAAAAATAATTTATTTGAGGTGAAGTAGTGGCATATACTATCAGATCCAATCACAACCAATGTTTGTTGATCATGGTATCCCCCCCCCCCCAAATTAAAGTGAATCTAGAAGCCACGGAGGATAATCCGCTGTTACTTATGCGTCCAAATTGGTAAAAAAACATGTCAAAACCACTAAATGGAGTCGCCACCGTGCTTTTAAGGGGTTCTTTGAAGCCACTCAGCACAGTCAATTTTCCTTCTCACCGTTACAGAAAATCGAGGGATTAGAATCACTTGATGAATCTATTAATTATACGATTTGAATGCAATGTGGCAGATAAAATGATATCATTAAAGATTTATCGAGGGATGTAGGAACGAGACTGGTGTCGTGTGTTTGAAAGAAAAAAAAACACTTTCTAAGTAGCTGATTAAAGCATGTAGTTTAGGTCTAGAGTCCCAAAGACGTGAAAATTGATAAGGTGTACCTAGATGCTGAATTTGTCCAAGTGCTTTTCTATATGTATATTTGTTTTGAGGACTTAGATTTTGTATTTTCTGGATCATAATTTAGAAGAAAAAAAATACATCTAAGTGGTAACTGGTAAAGCAATAAACAAGGGGGAAAGAAATGAGGTTGTCTTAGAAGAAATGAGCATACTAATGCTCTACACTCTAGAGTCCAGAGTCTACATTGCTAGGGTGAAAGAGCAATGAAAGGCACTGAAACCAATTACAAAGTTACAGCTTCACGACATCATACCACCAAAAGGGCAGCCCGGTGCAATTGGCGTCCCCGCTAAGCGAGGTCCGGGGAAGGGTCCCTCCACAAGGGTGTAATGAGGGCAAGCCTTCCCTTGTCAATTTATTTGACAAGAGGCTGCCCCCAGGATTTGAACCCGTGAACTATCGATCACACAGCAACACCTTTACCGGTGCGCCAAGGCTCCCCTTTACACGACATCATACCACCCAAAAAAAAAAAAAAAAAAAAAAAAAGTCTGACATACCTTCTAACCGGGAAAGTAAGTGAGTGTGTATGTACTTTCCATTAATCTTTCTTGTTCCTACGGGAATGCCAGATTTCGTTATTTCACCTCCCAATGCAACGAGTGTCTGTGTATATCACAAGACCAAAGAGTGGATAAGAATAAAAGCACTTATACAATCATTCATCATTCTTCTGCAGATGCAGAATGCCAGTTAAAATGTTAGACAGTACAGTATCGTGGGTTTGGGAATTCAGCATAAATATAGACAGGAGAACACTTTCGAATTTTATACCTCATAAGAAAGCATCCGAGACACAATACCTTAATTTCTTGTTCCATTACAGCAAGTTCCTTCTTAAAAGTAATCAGGGCGCTTTCATTCACTTGCAACTGTAAAGGGCATAGAAATCAGCTAATCACATATTACAGTCTAAGAGACTTCAACACTATACAACTGACTGCCGTAAAAACTAGTGGTCATTGTAAGACATCATGGATGGGCCTTATAGACTTGATGATACAGTTGAACCAATGAATCACAAGAAGAGGAAAAACATAAGTATTAGTAAAACAATCTGTCCTATAAGCAGAAAGAGATTGTTTCCAGAGGCCATCTCCTACATAGACTCAAGTCACTTAATAACACATGATCCTCCAAGCTCCAGAAGCCTTTAGCAAATACAATTGTTCTAGAATTGCATAGGCCATGTTGAAAAGGTTATTTGACCAACATTTAACTCCCTCCCCCCCCCCCCCCCAAACAAAAACACATTAGAGCAGCATCAGAAGGTAAAGTCTCATATGAGACGGTCTCACAGAAACTTTACTTGGTTTAAAAGTGACCATTTTAACATTATTAGTTACCCTTGTATTGCTTTTAGTAATCGGTTTAGTTTACAACTATTCACATGAATTGCTTTGATTTAAACGAATCACTGAAAGAAGTATACTGGTCACTAAAATCGTAAAAGAGGTCACTATAGAAACGAATAATATGGTCTCACAATAAGACCATCTTATACAAGACTTACTGGAAATATAAAATGTAGCATACTAGTATATAACTGCAGTGAAAATTAGTCTTCAGATAAGAGAAACAGTAATTGAAGGCCACATGATTAATAATTAGAAATAACTCAAACTGAAGCCCTAAAAAATATACTCCATGTTGTAGCTTGTAGTAGTACTGTACAAACCTGCCGTTTCAGAAAGCGATTTTGTTGATTGGATTCACTCAACTTTTTGACTAGTTTTGATCTCTCTGAATCCATAAGTAATGCCTGCAACTACAAGGAATAGACATGGTGTTTTAGCCAAACAATGTCTTAATCCCTTTATGTTTGTCAAACTCCTGAAAGAATATATCTTCCGCGTTATGACATGGCACATTCCCACTCTTCCATAACCACGCAAACCCCAAGGTTCCGACAATTAGAAATAACACTCTACTTTTTCAAACGAGATCCTAAGTACATGTAATTTAATGAGAGCCAAATAAGGACTGATTTTCTAGGATTGGAAGTTCCAAAGTTCAAACTTTCACATCCATAATGATCCATTAGCCAGAATCCTACTTCCCTCTTAACGCTAAAAAGTTACAAGCAGGATTGTGAACTCACCTCCTGACTGCTTACACTAGGTCCGTCTTCTGCTGAATCTTTAGAATGGGTATCTTCATACTGGCCTAGAGATCCTGATGAGGACTGCTCCTCCAAACCAAATGGAACAGAATAAGCCTGCCAGTGTAGAGCATTCTCACTCGAAATTAAATTGAGACTCAACCTTTTGCGACGAGTTCTCGTGGTCCTTGCTCCCACATTACAGCGTAAATGGTCAAGAGAATTCCAATTTGATTTTACTGAACTCCAAGATAGGCAAGCCATCTGCTCATCTGGGCAACACCTATCATTAATGTGCAATGAAAAAGTCACAAACTTTCACACACTTAACGGCCAAGAAAAGCAGAGTGCATCACTAGCAAGCATTACAAAGCGCACATATGTTGCAGGCTTGCAGCTTCATTGCTCTAAAGTTTCAATCTTTTATAATGCTTTTTGTTAATCACCCAAATTCGAAATGATAACGTAAAATAGACAGCATATGAAGGCAGAATTTAACAGTGAGATAAAGATCATCCAAACTATTAGAATCCATAAATCCATGTGTGAAGCAGTTGTCTCATGTTAGAAGAATGGGAACAACTTGGGGTAGTGATTCTAACACTCCTCCGTGTGAGAGGAGCATTGGGAACTGTGACTCACATGGAGGAGTGTATAAATCAATCCAGAGGACGTAAAAATTACCACCCAACAACTTGCTAGAAAAATCTCCCCATGGTGAGCGAGGAAATTCTTGCATCAACCAGAAACTCGACCCCTAGATAGTTGATACTAACATATACGTAAGCTGGTCACACATCGAAAGATTAGGTGCTTAGGTGGGACTTTCCAATCATATAAGCACGAAAACTACGCTTCCTATTGCCTATTCGTTTTTTATGTAATCCCACATTATAAGATTTGGGAGCAACTAACAAGACAATTAGAATCCCCCCTCGACCGAGTGAGGGGAAATTACTCCTCCTATCCTCAATTGATTTTAGTAAGAAAACCTCAGTGACACTTAAGCCTGAAACTATTAGGATTCATGTGCAAAACACTTGACCCAAAATTAGAAACTTAAGGGTTACTTAATAATTTAGTAGCCTTAAAACTTGTCTTTGCTAAAAATGACAAAATTTCTACCCCCATGGCAGTTAAAATAGAACAAACCCATGGTAAAACTGCAATAATGAATCATCAAAACACTAGCCAATTGCACAGTTTAGATTACAATGAAAATGGTGTTTAAATTACGAATGATCAAGTCTAGTCCTAAAAGAATTGAAGCTTAAAATACAAGTTGGGAAATGGGAAAGAAGATGATTACCTGAGCATGCTAATGGTATGGCACCCCATAAGCTTCCTGAACAAGCTTTACTTGAAGACAGTAACTAAGGATTATTAATTCAACATATGAATGTGGTTTAGTAGTAGGAGCGGAGAGAGAAAGATGGGGAACGAGAGAGCGTCGTGGAGATTTGGAGAGTGAGCGATCAGATAACATGTTTCGAGCCGGTACATCCAGAAAATGGAACCCACTTCACCACTTTACTCTTACTAACCTACACTCGTATTAAAGATTACGAGCAACCCCTCTCAAACCGGGTTGGTGTCCGAAACTTCGAGCGACCCTAATGGTGTCGCTTTTACGGGGATAAACAAATTCGAGTTTCTTTTCTTGAAGTCTCGGGATTCTGAAACCTAATTTGTCCAAACTAGAAAGATCTACTTTTTTTTATTGTCGAAAGAGTGAAATCACGGTATTATGCTCTAATTTGCAGATGATCAATGTTGATCTAGTGGTTAGGAACTCAACTGCCTGGTACTTGTCTCGGGTTCAAATCATCATACCCTCCCTACCCCTCCTTTGTACCAAAAAAAAAAAAAAAAAAAAAAAAATCTCTAATTTGCCCCCTTCCAAACACCGAGCTAGGAAACTATAGAAAGTCGGGAAAGTAAAATATACTCACTGTCTTCCATTTCCTACGTCCAAATACTTTTTTATGGTACTATGATTTCTAAATGGCCAAAACACGTCAAGCTAACCTAATTACCTAATCATCATGGATATAGATTCGTTTACAACACAAGAGGCGCTCGGGTCGAATCATTGCTCACCTTCAACAAACAATTATCACACCGTTATACATATATATATGAAATCTATCAAATGAGAATTATTAATTTCGTGAGAAGTGAGAAGTAATCTCACCCCTTCATCTTACATAGATCTAGTGGTCTAAATTAAAAACAGAAATAAAAAGAAAAGCAAAATTAAATCAGACCCAATCCCTAAACCCTCACATTTTCTCTCTCCCCTCCCTCTCTCTCCTCCCACTCATGCCGCCAGACGACCACCGCCTGCCACCGCAGTCGTACGCCGACAACAACGACAGCCGGATCGGCGACCACCACCCGACTCCACCGACGACGGCAAGGCTTCGTCGACCATTTCCAGCCTCCGACGATCTTCACCACGCCGCGAAAACCATCTTCTCCCTCCCTCATTTTCGCGCTCGTTTTTCCAGATTCGGCCGCCTCTGGTGTTCGCCGTGGTCGAGCTTCTGCTTTTCCGGCATCCTGTCATGTTGCAGCACCTATTACCGTTGTCGTCCCTCACTTTCGTCGTGGTAAAGCGATTGAACAATTAAGAGGTGAGAAGAGAGAGGAAATGCGAGGGCAGAGATGGTGGATTCGTGGGTTAAAGGATGGGCCTGCTTCCCGGCCTGTAGACGTTCATATTGCCGGCGACGGCTAACGTCGGGGGGGGGGGGCGGCGGATCATCGGGGTTGCTGGGTTGGGTGGTTTGGGAGGAGAGAGAAAATGGTAGAAATTGGTTTTTTTTAATTTTGTCAGTTTGTTTTCATTTCTTTCATTTTCTATTTTTTTTCCTAAAGTTATGTAATTTAATCGGTGAAGTTAGTTTGAAGTTACGTTCTCTAATTGGTAGAGTTATTAAAATTACGTCTTTTAATTAGTAGAGTTATTGGAGTTACGAGTCATAGTTATTGGAGTTAAGTTCAAGTTACGTGTTTTTAGTGGAGTTATTAGAGTTACGAGTCATAGTTATTGGAGTTAAGTTGGAGTTACGTGTTTTAGTTGGTAGAGTTAAATTGGAGTTACGTGTTTTAGTTAGTGGAGTTAAGTTAGAGTTATACGATTTAGGTTGTGGAGTTAAGTTGGAGTTATTAGAGTTACGTGTTTTATTATTAAAGGAAATTGTGTTGAAGTTACGTGTTTTAGTTAGTAGAGTTACGTTAGAGTTAATGAATTTTCGTTGAATTTGGTGGAGTTAATAATAATACTAGAGTTAGACAATTTACTCTATTAAGTTAGATCACTGGAGTTAGGCAATTTAGTTATTAGAGTTAAGTGACTGGAGTTAAGAATTTTAGTTAGTTAGAATTGTCGAACTCGAGTATTATTATTAACTCCACCAAATTCAACGAAAACTTATTAACTCTAACGTAACTCCAATAACTACATACAACACGTAACTCTAACTCAATTTTCTTTAATAAAACACGTAACTCTAATAACTCCACTACCTAAACCACCGTAACTCCGACTTAACTCCATCAACTAAAACACATAACTCTAATTTAATTTCATTTAATAAAACACGTAACTATAATAACTCCACTACCTAAATCACGTAACTCCGACTTAACTCCATTAACTAAATCACGTAACTCCAACTTAACTCCATCAATTAAAATACATAACTCCAACTTAATTTCATTAGATAAAATACGTAACTCTAATAAGTCCACTATCTAAAACCCGTAACTCCAACTTAATTCCATCATCTAAAACACGTAACTCCACCTTAACTCCACCAACTAAAACACGTAACTCTAACTTAACTCCTCTATCTAAAGCACGAAACTCTAACCTAACTCCACTAACTAAAACCTGTAACTCCATCTTAACTCCACCAACTAAAACCCGTAACTCCATCTTAACTCCACCAACTGAAATACGTAACTCCAAATAACTTCAATAATTAAAACACGTAACTCCAAATAACTCCAATTATTAAAACACATAACTCCAAAACACGTAACTCTCGTAACTCGACAAATTAAAAATCATTGCTCCAAAAACGAAAAAATGAAAAAAAACAAAAACTGAAAACACATTACCTTTCCCCATTTTCTCTCTCCTTCACACCACCCAAACCCCACCCAGCCACCCTCCCCCGCAACTGCCACGGCTCCGCCCCACATCCGCCACCACCTCACGCAACACCACCCGCGTCGCCGGGAAACTGACGATTCAGGGGCGGCGACGCAAACCCCAACCTCCGACCACCGACTCTACCATCACCGCCCCCTCATTTCCATTTCTTGTCACCTTTCACTTCTCTCATTTTTATCAACGACGGCAAAATTAGAGTTTTTACCGGGAATAGAAACGGAAACGTCGGAGGAGGCTTGAAAAGTTGATAATCGACGGCGAGATTCAACGGCGGCGACAAGATCTGGGAAAAACGAGGACAAAAAAAGGGGAGGAGAAGTCGTTTTTGGCGGTCGAAAGCTACTCGATAGAGGAGGCTGGCGGCCGAGGACAACTCGCGGTAGTCAGTCGAGTCGTCCGGTGGTTCCTTCGCCGTCGAAGGTTGTCGACGGTGCACGCCGGCGACAGTGGTGGGCGGCACGGGGCAGGGGCGTCGGGAGAGAGAAGAGGGAAGGGGGAGGAGAGAGAAAATGTGAGGGATTGGGGAGTTTGGGTGTATTTTTAATTTTATTTTTCTTTTATTGTAATTTTTAATATGGGCCATTAGATCAAGTGTAATAGATGACTGAGATCACTTCTCACTTCTCACGAAATTAATACTTCTCATTTGATATATATATATATATATATATATATGGTGAGATGGAAGGGTGAGATTACTTCTCACTTCTCATGAAACTAATACTTCTCATTTGATAGATTTTCCTATATATATATAAATGAGAAGTATTAGTTTCGTGAGAAGTGAGAAGTAATCTCACCCTTCCATCTCACCCCTCCATCTCACCTTAATCCAATGGTCTAGATAAAAAACTAAAATAAAAGGAAAACAAAAATAAAAATAAACACAAACCCCAAATCACTCACATTTTCTCTCTCCTCTCTTATCCCCCTTCTCTCTCCTCGGCCCTAACCCCCGCGCCACCACAACGCCGCCGTCGGTGTCCACCGGCGACCACCATTTCCAGCACCGATACCACCGCCGGACTCCGCCCACTCCGACGAGTTCTCGTCGAACGTTCGTGGACTGCGCCCACCTCTCCCCATTGCGCAACGGCGATTTCTTCCTCGCGCATTTTGCGCTCTTTTTTTCCAGATCTAGTCGCCACCTTTGCTCTTCGCCGCCGACACACACCTTCGCCGATCTCACCTCACGTTTCCGCACCGATTGGCGTTGCATCGATTCCATTTCGCCGCCGTGGAAGGAAATGAAGAAAATGAGAGGAGAGAAGGGGAAACAAAGAGGGCGGCGATAGTGGCGTCACAGTAGGAGGCTCGGGGATGGTTCGCTGGCGGCGTCGGTCAAGCTGGTGGCGATTCAGTTGTTGCGGGAGGAGGTTGGGGTGGCGGTGGGGCGGAGGAGGTTGGGGTGGAGCAGTGGCGGAACGCGTGTGGTTGAGGGTGAGGGAGGAGAGAGAATGGTAAAAGGAAAATTTCTGTGTTTTTTTTTTTTAAATTTACTTGTTTTGTCGATTAGAGTTAATGTCGAGTTATTAGAGTTACGAATTTTAGTTATTGGAGTTAAGTTAGAGTTATTGGAGTTACGGGGTTTAGTTAGTGGAGTTAAGGGTTTTAGTTATTGGGGTTACGGGTTTTAGTTATAGGAGTTACGTGTATTAGTTAGTGGAGTTATGTCAGAGTTATAGGAGTTACGTGTTTTAGTTAGTGGAGTTAAGTTGGAGTTACGCGATTTAGTTAATGGAGTTAAGTGGGAGTTACGTGATTTAGGTAGTGGAGTTATTGGAGTTACGTGTTTTATTTAATGAAATTAATTTAGAGTTATGTGTTTTAGTTCAGGGAGTTAAGTTTGAGTTATATGATTTAGGTACTGGAGTTATTTGAGTTACGTTTTTTATTTAATGAAATTAAGTTGGAGTTATGGTTTCCAATAGAGTTAGACAATTTAGTTAGTAGAGTTAAAAGACTGGAGTTAAGAGTTTTAGTTAGGGGAGTTACGACTGGAGTTATCCAGTTTAGTTACTACAGTTATGCGAAATCAATGACTGAGATTACTTCTCACTTCTCACCAAATTATCACTTCTCACTGGATAGGTCTCCTATATATATATATATTAATCTTAATCTTAATATATTTATAAACGAAGCTTTTTTCGGGGGCATTGAAGAGGTCTAGAGCCTTTCGAATTTTTTTAGAGCTTCTGGTGAATAAGGAATTAATTTATGCTTCTGGTGAATAAGGAATTAATTTATGTTATGGAATTTGTTGTTATATACTATATGTGAGTTTATGGTAGTCATGCACAAAATTCATATATTAGTTATGGAAGTATAGTATAGCATACATAAGTTTATGGTAATCATGAAAATAAGCTTATGGTATTCATGAAAATATGACATTTTCATAATTATAAAATTATTCTATATGTTATGGTAAAATAATATTACATAAGAAAATACTACATAATGCTTTTTTCTTCATTTTTCTACATATAAGCACCAATTGATGACCTTTAGATTTGAGATACTAATACTAATAACTATAAGTCACCCTACTGTAAATTAGTAGCAATTTAACTTATTTAAATGAAGTTTTCAATACGAACAATTGTAAGTCAACTCTATATTTTTTTTTTTTTGGTAAAAAGTAAGTCGACTCTATTGAAGAGGTCTAAAAACCCTAGGAATTTTCATAGAACTTCTGGTGAATAAAGAATTGGTTAATTAATGAAAATGTAATTACCATATGTAAGTTTATGGTAATCATATAAAGAATTCATTTATTACTTATGAATATGGGGTTACTATGTGTAAGTTTATGGTAATTTTGAAAAAACAAATCAATATAAAAGTTTTCTTTTATGAATTATATTAAGATAATATACCAAAAGTCGAACTTACATTTCAATACTTGAGAAAAAGTCTGACATGACATTTTCTATATTTTGGTAAATATAAGAAGCAAATAATTATTATTTTAATGATAAATTTCGAATTGGAGATAATACTAATAACGATAAGTCACTCATCGATTATAGGTGGGTAACAATTCAACTTATTTAGTAATTTCTCTATAGTAGTAGCTAGGAGTATAAGTCAATTGTGTTCTTCTAAATTATGAGTTATTCTATGTGTCGGTTATTTTTTTCTTCTAATCTATGTTTTTTTCTATGTATAAACAATTGACCACAAAATACGAATAAAGGCGGTTTTTATATTTCTAAATGAATCTGATCTTATCTGCATTTAAATATAAGCTATTTATGCGTCTAGAGTTAATGAAATCTAATTACAGTTTATGGTGAACAAAAATTACATTTGTGAATACAAACTTCATTTATGAGTAATGGAAGTTAGTAATTCCATATATGCAAGTATATGGTAATCATAAAGTGGTAAGATAATACAAAAGAATTTTCTTATGGGTTATGAAAAGATTAATATTCAAATTTGAGTTTATTGTAACACTACAAACAGATATTCCCTCATTTACAAAATGCAATGATTTCATTTTACGAGATAAGGTATTGGCTGTTGATTTCGCCAAAAAACAAAAAAAATATCAGATTTATATACTTAAAGTTATACGATGTACTTATTTGGTTGGTATCTACTTTGATAATATTATAGTTTTGCAATTTTTGGCTTTATATTATAAAATAAATTTTCATTTTAATGTATGACCTCTAAAAATGATATTGAAACATATTTTTGAATAGAGAATGTAAAATATATAAAAATATATTGTCATCATCATTGTCATAGTATTTTTTTTTTCTTTTTTAAGAATTTTCTATAATTGTCATCATTTGCAGTTTCTATTACATTTTACATCAATGCATCTTGATAGACTCCATTTAAAAAAAATTTGTTGTAAAAATGCCAAAATCAAGAGAACATCAATGCACCTTGGCTTGAGGTTATCTGCACGAAAAATGATTATGTCTTGGTTATTTACGTTCTGTATAATTATGTATGAAGATATTTGATTAACTAAAAAATTATTTGATCTGATATGGACATTTCAGATGTCAATTGATCTAAATTGATTAAAAAAGAAATGTAATTAATTAGGGAACCTTAGTTTCAGGTTATTTGCATGAAAATTGATTATGTCTTGGTTATTAGATTTCGTATGATCTGGTATGAAGCTATATGATTAAATCGGAAGTTATTTGATCTGATCCGTACATATCAAATGTCAAATGATCTAATTTAACTGGAAAATAACTGAATTTAATTAGTTAAGTTATGCCGTAATGGAAGAAATTAATCTGTTTGAGTAGATCTCTTTGCACTAAAACTATTAGTATCAGCCAAATTTATTAGGTCATCTACCTGAGTGTAATCTTTTTATTTATTTATTTGGAAATTCAACTATTTTTTTTTTTTTTGTATCGAATGAGTCTGAAAATGGGGCAAAATCCCACAACGCAAATGGAATTATCCTAGAGTTTCAAAAGATCTATGCATATTCCTAAAATATAGAAATTTCGAAGTATAAATATAAGATCTACAATATAGTTATGACCTCAAATTAAACTTTGTTTAGCTATATTATAATGATTTCGGTAATAAATGGTGCGTATATACTATATAATATTTTTAATGTAACCGTGCAACGCCCGGGCTTTAAACTAGTATATTTATAAACGAATCTTTTTTCGTGGGCATTGATGTGGTCTAGAGCCTTTCAATTTTTCTTAGAGCTTCTGGTAAATAAGGAATTAATTTATGTTATGGAATTGTTGTTATACCATATGTGAGTTTATGGTAATCATGTATAAAATTCATATATTTTACTTATGGAAATGTAGTAGACCATATGTAGGTTTATGGTAATTTTGTAAAAAATCATCAATATAAAAGTTTCCTTTTTAAGTTATGGTAAGATAATAAGTCAAACCTACATTTTAATATAAGAGAAAACTATACGAAATTTTCTACATTTTGCTAAAATATAAGAACCAAATATTTTTTTTTTGTTTTTAAATGCGTCTACAGTTAATGAAATTTTAATACACTTTTTGGTGTATTAAAAGTCCGTTTTTAAGTTCATTTAGTATAGAAGTGGCCCCCAACATGGATAGCCAAAAGCAACAAACAAAACAGAAAAGTATAAAAAGATCGAAGGGAGTATAAGGCAATTAATCACGAAATGGTAAGATAATACAAAAGAATTTTCAACTTATTAATGTGAATTCTTCAATAGTAATAACTATGAGTAAAGGATAATTGTTTAGTCGCTTTAATATATGTGTTATTCTATAAGTCTATTCTTTATTTTATTTTTTGTAATCTATGTTTTAGTATATATATAAAAGATTGACCACAAACTACGAATAAATGTAGTGTTTATGTTTTTTAATGAATATGACCTTTTTTGCATATAACCATAAGCTTTTAATACGCTTAGAGACATTGAAATTGTATTTCATTTTCACATGAAGAAAAATTTGATTGGTTTATAAAAATATCATTTATAAATTATGGAAGATAATATTTCTAAGCAAGTATATTGTACTCATGAAATGGTAAGATAATACAAAGAATTTTATTGGGTAATGGGAAGATTACATTATATTCAAAATTTAAATTTATTGTAATCATAAAAAGATAGGATACCCCCTCCTTTTAGAAATGTAAGACGATTTCATTTTGCGAGAGATGGCATTGACAATTGATTTCGCAAAAAACTATCAGATTTGTACACTTAATGTTATACTCATTTAGTGAGTTATCTGCTTTGATAATATTATTATACCTTTGTAATTTTTTGCTTTATATTTTTAGGCGGGTAGCAATTCAAATTACTCAAGTGAATTTCCAAATACTAATAACTACGAGTATAAGTCACCGTGTTTCTCTAAATATGTGCTATTCAATAAGTCACTAGGTTTTTTTTCTCTAATTTTTAATGTCACCGTGCAATGCACAAGCTTTCGAATTTTCTTATTAATTTCCAAATTTGAGTTTATTGTAACCATGAAAAAAAATATTCCCTCATTTTCTAAATGTACGACGATTTCATTTTGCAAGATAAGGCATTGGCCGTTGATTTTGCAAAAAAAAAAAAAAAAAAAAAAAAAAATACTATCGGATTTATATACTTAAAGTTATAATTATTTGGTTGGTATCTACTTTGATAATATTATAGTTTTGGAATTTTTGGCTTTATATTTTAAGATATATTTTCATTTTGATACCTCACCTCGAAAAATGATATTAAAACATATTTTTAAATAGAGAATGTAATATATATATAAAATATATTGACATCATCATTGTCATAGTTTTTGTTTTGTTGGCATATTGTTACTTTTGAGAATGTTCTATAATCGTCATCATTTGCATTTATTACATTTTACATCGTTGCATCTTGATAGACTATAGTTAAAAACATTTTTTTGGTAAAAATGATAAAATCAAGAAAACATCAATCGGCTTTAACTTGAGGTTATTTGCATGAAAAATTGTTTATGTCTTGGCTATTTACGTTCTGTATGATCTGATAAAGATATTTAATTAAATATAAGAAGTTACTTGATCTGATATGAACATTTCAAATGTCAATTAATGTAAATTAATTAAAAAAATTGTAATTAATTAAGGAGACTTAGCTTGAGTTTATTTGCATGAAAATTGCTCATGTCTTGCTTATTTAGATTCTCTATGATCTGGTATGAAGCTATATGATTAAATTGAAAGTTATTTGATCTGATTTGTACATATCAGATGTCAAATGATCTAATTTAATTAGAAAATAACTGAATTTAATTAGGTGAGTTATGCCTTAATAGAAGAAATTAATCTGTATGAGTAAATCTCTTTGCACTAAAACTATACCTATTAGCCAAAATTATTACGTCATCTACCTTAATGTAATCTTCTTAAAAATCCAACTATCTTTTTTTGTATTATTGAATGCGTCTAGAAATGAGGAAAAATCCCCGCAACGCAAATGGAATTCTCCTAAAGTTTGAAAAAGTTTACGTGTAGTCCTAAAATATATAATATTCAAATTATAGATATATTCTATCTATTGACATAGTGATAATAGTCATCATATTGAAAATGAGAATATAAATTCTACAATATTAATGGATTTCGATAATTGATGGTGCGTATATAATATATAATATTTTTAATGTAACCGTGCGTTGCTTTAAACTAGTATATATATATATATATATATTTTGTTTTGGTATGAAGTCATAACATACACGACTTTTAAAATAAGGAATATAATAATATATCCAAGAGAAGAAAATCTGAAAATGAGACATTTCAAGCCACAAAAATAGTCCACTACCAATTAACCATAGCCCCTAGTAACGTTTTCTCGTGTCCGAATACTTTTTAAAAAGATCAAAACTTCACTTGTACGATTCTGTAAGTTGTAACATCGAGACATTGTTGCGAAGTGGGGAAAAAATGGCAGATAACAAAACGAACTTGAAAGACAGCATAACGGGTCTCCTCCGCCTCACCATCAAACGTGGCCTTAATCTCGCTATTCGCGATGTCAAAACCAGTGACCCTTATATCATCGTCCGCCTTGGCCACCAGGTTCTCTCTTATTCATCTCCCCTTTTTATTTTTCGAGTTCTCGAAACTTAGCCACGATAGAAAATTGTATAACAAGTCTCGTATGAGACCGTCTAAGATAAGTTTAGTTCCAAAACTTGTCTTGTTGTATTATTAATGATCTTATCTTAAAGTTGTTTGCTTTGTTTTATTTCCGCATTTTTTGGGTTGGGGCTGCTGGTCACATGTAAATTTTTTATGTGTACAATTTAGTTTGTCTAATCATTTGTGAATTGTGAGTTTTAAGGATTCAAACCCTGTGTAGGTGGGGTTTTAAAGGTTTTGGGTGCGATTCTCAAGATACTTTAGTATTTAAGGTTTCAGAAGGCGATTAATTTAATTATGTGCACATTCATCGGGGATTAAATTAATCGCTTCTGAACATGAAAAAATCTAGTACTTTGATTCGTAATAGTTTAGAGTTGGCTTTTAAGTAACAAATCTGGTATGTCTAGTAATTTGAAGTTGAACGATCAACCATATTGTTTAATACTGAACTCGGTTTTATGTAATCTAGAAATTGAAGACTCGGGTAATTAAGAAGACCTTGAATCCGGAATGGAACGAAGATCTTACTCTTTATGTTACCGATACTAATGATCCACTCAAACTCGTAAGTCTTATAAAGAATACTCAATTGTATTTTAGTCAATAGGTGCTTCATTTGCACGTTATATATGTATGTATGATGTATGTACTCGCGGCTTCTAAAAAATGCCTGAGTTGTGTGATCAATCGTATGCTGGCATGCTGCAGTTAGTGAAAATATTATGTCATTAGTCATGTCAGGTTACAGGCACTCTGGTGACTTCAATTCTCAATCAAGTTTCATTTTGGTGATAGTAATCCAATTTTGGTGACCTTAACTAATACGGAGTATCAATTGATAATCGACAATGAAAATGTCATTTTAGTGACACGAAATTTCAAGGTCTAAGCAGGATTTAAATGAGCAATAACGTCTATTTGTAAACGACATATTTCTGTGATTTGTAATGTAATGACTACATTTCTTGTCACTAGATCATGTAGATCGAAAAAGTATGTAGAAACTAAAGGCCTATACTTTTATAGCATGACCATCTTAATCTTTTCTTAGTATAGCTGATTAGCTGATGTAATGTGGTTGTATCTTGGATCCTGTTTCGGCTTTCTTCAAATTACTGTCATCGATTTATGTACTTCTCGGGACATTTTACCAGCTGATGTTTGTCCAATTACATGACAATGCAGTTTGTGTACGACCATGACACCTTAACACTGGATGACAAAATGGGTGACACAGAAGTCGATATCAAACCATTTCTAGAATCGGTGAAAATGAGTGTCGAGGGCATGCCAGACGGAACTGTTATCAGCAAAGTGAAACCAGGTAGGGAAAACTGCTTTGCAGAGGAGAGCAACATTGTCTGGATGAATGGCAAGGTCACTCAGAACATGTTCCTGAGGCTGCGCAACGTCGAAAGTGGAGAAATTGAGCTTCAGTTGCAGTGGATTCATGTACCTAGTCTGCAAGGTGCATAAGTTATGTTCTGAGATTTCTTGAATGTCTGTAAGTACAAAGTTGTCCTGCACTGCCCTGTCATAAAGAATTAAAGATCTTGGGACACATGAATTTGGGATTCTTGTTTATACAAGTTAGCTCATCTGTATAAACTTTTGTTACTTGCAAGTAGAGTAACAAATACTAGCAAATAAGTCAACTGAATTGAAATAACAAAGGATTTTCATATTGTAAGACCACTTCACTTACTATCGGAACAAAAGATCGATTATAAACTCTGAAAGTAATAGAATGATATGGTCACTGATTTTGTACAAAAAAAAAAAAAAAAATGGTGACTTTGCAATTAGGTGAGGTGGTCTTAAAATAAGTAACATGATATCGATTTTAGAGCATGACTAATGATTTTATTATGCATACTTGTACTAAACTAATACACTAATACTCCTCCCAATTCTAATAAGCGAGCCAACATTTTATAATCGATAGCTGATCGTCATTGTTAAGTGAATACTTTTCGTTCGAATTTATAAGATTACTCCATCACATTTAATATCGTACTTTAAATTATATGCCGAACTAAAAAGAGTGACATTGCACTTCGTCTAGACAAATTGTAGTACTCGTAATAATGTCATCATGGATTAATAGGAGAAGGAATTGGTTTGGCAAAGTTGGTCGAATTCCATACCAAAAAAGGCCAAATTTCGGAATGATGAATCCACCGACCTATCTAACACATCCCAAGGGCCAATTAGTGGGATCGGATCAGGAAGGTTTACTGTCAGAGCCAAACATTTACAAAACAGGAAAAATATGAGTGGCAGTCAAAATGTCAAATAGACTCTTGCTGCCTTTGTTTCCAGCTCATTTCCAGAATTAAATGAGAAACCTGAAACTTACTGTGGAAGCCGTGTATTTTATCTACTCACGGCTTTACTGTTTTTAGAGCAGACATTCTCTCAGAAAAGTGGAGTCCAAAGACTTGATGATCATATGTCACACTTGACTAGTACGGACTTAGGAATAAGTTCGACATAGCCAGTGTGATCCGCGTAGTCAAGAAAATGTTACGTACGAGTGCTATCTAAGTCTGTACTTACTGTATATAGCTGCAATTTGAAAGGATGACAATAACTGATTGGATGTGTTGTGACCTTGTGGGCTCGTGTCTAGTTGGAGTCTGAATCGGAACGACAATTTCAAATCAAATGAACACCCGGAATTGCACGGGTAAATTCCAGTCTGGTTTTGGACCGAAATAGACAAGGTGGTATAAAAGTTCAATTTTTATTTTATTATTACATATTATTAGGACAAAAAATTATGCAAATTTACTAGATACCGAACCGAGATGCAGAAGGTATGGTTTTGGTGTAGACCAAATTATACGCATCTTGGGTTATGACTTGTGACCTGTGAGTGTAGAATTTCCCAAAGGTCAGTATGTTGAGAATTTATGTGTGAACGGTTGTCCCACATCAGAAAATTGAAGTGCGTGGAACATGTTTATAAGGTAGTAAGTTACTTCTTCTATTGCCAATTGGTTTTAGGATGAAACCTCACTTGACTTATGGATATGAGCCAGTACTCCTCCTTGGCAGCTCTCCCGAACACAGTGTGCCCCATTATCAAAAGGTGTGGTCCAAGTTATATGAGATTTTGAAAGGATCCTCTCTGAATATTGTTAGTCCTAGTACCGACATATAGTGTATCTCGTCCTCCCGGCGTAGGCTGAAAAGAAGGGTCATGAACTATAAAGATATATCTCTTTGTTTATTGCGTTTTAACAAATACATTCGTTAAATAAAATTACTTGTAATTTAACATTAAAAAAGTACTTTATCAGTCTTTCTCAATCGTTAACATTTCGAAACTAACAAAACTAACTACGAGTACTAACTAGTTACTCATTCAACTCGTCTCACCGGAATTAATAATTACCGATTCACCAATTCGGCATTCTACATTTGTTAGTACCCTCTTGTTAGAGATGCTTTGCACTTAAATAAGTTGACGACGGTGACCCTACAAAGTACAAACTAAAAGGGCACCTAATCTGTTAATCACCAACGGCCCCATTTATAATAATTAATTAAAATTAGGATCCTCCAAACCTACAATTATGCAACAAATTCAGGCACATAAATACAAAACTCGAAGTACCCAAACACAAATTTGTGTCTAACAACTCTTTCAGTGTGGACCCCACACTGCCCCTTTGTGGGCCCACACACCTCAGTATCGTTATAAAAGCACCCTGAAACATCTTTTCCTTTCCATTTTATTCCATCGTCACAAAAACTCTACAGAAACCACACAGAAATTAACGCCAAACAGTCCCTCCACCATTACATCTTGTATCTTCTCGAAGAATCTATCAAAGGAGAGTAAAACCAGGAAGAAGAAGAAGGAAAGGGAATGGCGGATAGTAAAGTGAATCCCATTGGTAACATTTTGGGTTTGCTCCGTATTAAAATTATACGGGGTGTTAATCTCGCTATTCGTGATGTCAAAAGTAGTGATCCTTACGTCATTGTTCGCCTTGCCAAACAGGTCCTTAATTTTTCCCCTTTCATTTTATATATGCAAATGCTGATTTTTACGCTCTCATGATTACCCGTGACTCCATGAGGCGTAACTGTGACTCATACGGAGTGCGAGAGTGTAAAAATAGTACCCAAAATAAGTTTTTAACATTTCGAGATCTTTATTTGAGATTTTGTTCGCGTAAATTTGCTTGTTTTGGTATACGAGATTTTGTTTCTGCTTTTGAAGTTTTTTTTTCTAGTTAAGATTGCATTCACATTTCAGAAAGAAAAAAAAAAAAAAAAGTTTCTACAACATTATTCCAAAAAGTTTCTTCGAGCTGAAACGGCAGACGTTATAATTTTTGTTTAGTGTAACCTTTCGTAATTAACACTCTAACACTGCCACTAATAAATCAATGTATTCTTGAGGTCCATTATTACCATTAATTGCGGTAGTTCATTTTTCATTAAACATGTTAATTAAGTTGGTATAAACCTTTTACTTAAGAGTTAATGACTTGCTGACGGACTAATCTATGGGCTCCACTGAAATATGTTGTTTTAAAATAATGATTTTTTTTTTTTTTTTTTGTGTGTAAAAAAATCGAAGATTCTAGATTAATGATCAAAATTAATTTACTTTTTGAGCTGTATCAGACCAGAGGGGGTCAAAACTCAAAAGCTTTGTAAATTATTTACCTTACAAGATCACTTAATTAATTTTGGACTAGTCTATAGTAGAGTATATGTTAATGTTAACGCTGGACCGTCTCATAATAGACTTTGCTATGTTACCTTATGTAACAAACTCGTGTGCTTAAACTAAAATCTAAACACGAGTTCATCGAGCTTCAAAATAATGTCTGTAGGAGCGTGATACGGGGGTTTGAACCTGAAACCAAGTCGATAAAATTCCACTCTTTAATCATTGAGCCACATCCTTGGCGGCGTGATTACCAAATCTTGGTACATGGAATATTAGCAATTTTATTCCTTTGTGGTAAATAATTTAATCAGTAATTTGACGGAAAAAAATGAGCAAAAATAATTTAACGAAGAAAAATAAGCAATAATAGGAATCAACAAGATACTAAAAACCATAAATCTCAGTATTAATGTATTATATACATTTATTATATAGTTCGCATAGGTGTCATATTATTTTTAGTCTACATGACCTTGTCTATTATTCGTGCTTGATGATTAGTAGTCGTGATTTATGATATAATTAGCGACGTCCCATGATTCAAGGAATTTCCTTGATTTTGTTCGTATTAACAATGCCGCGTTTATGCAACTCATGTTAGCCGAATTATTATCGGATCAAAGTTTTCGTATCATTGTTGTTGTCATTGTTTGTTGTCTAAAAGTACTTTAGTTTACAATACACTCATTTTACTTGAATTCAAGTTGACGGAAGCAGTGGTCTGGATGAGCATGGATGAGACGGGCGTGCGCCCAGGGCCCCCACTCAAAATTTAGGGGCCCATTTAAAATGTTGCAAAAAAACTGGTTGTTTTTTAAAGCCTAAACATATTAAATCCGACGCAGTGAAGCCCCATTTAGAAATTTCGCCTAGGGCCCCAAAATTTTTGAGAATCTCTCACACGTCCCTGGACAGAAGTTATCTTATGCTTATCTGATCCTAACAGTTTAAGTTGGTTTAGAAACTTAACAGTGGTGTGGTTTCCGATTTCAGAAATTGAAGACTCGGATAATTAAGAAGTCGCTTAATCCTGAATGGAATGAAGATCTTACTCTCTGCGTTATGGATCCGAAAGAACCAGTCAAGATTGTAAGTTCCTTCAACTAAAAGTTAATGCTATCTTCATGTGTAGTTGAGATACTAAATCTCAGTAATGAGTATTTGCTTCATGTACTGAATGCTTAAGCTTTCAACGAAAAAGACGTAACCAGCCAACCCGATCCATTATCTGAAATTCACAAGCTAGAATAATGCTGCCTTCTTTGAGTCCATTCATCTATTACCTGTCTTACCCTGACCAGATTTTACGAACAGTAAAGTTATGCCGTAAATCAGTCACTACTACCATTACAGCACAGTCGTACTGAAAACAGCTTGTGGTATAAGCCACATCAAGATTAGGAAACAGAACAGCTATACATTGCCATCAACATTTGGCAATAGCATCTATTGAAATTAGTTTCATGCTGACAATTTGTTCAACGGCATTGTTTGTTGATTGCGCTCAGTAAGCTTATCCTGAGCGCGATGTTTCTGATTTAACCAAGAAACGTATAGCATGCTAAATTGCAGGTTGACAGATGATTTTGTAGTTCCTGTTTACATATTACTTGTGATTCTTGGACTTCTTAAAACTGATTGACTGACTAATTTTTCGCTGTCATTTCAGTTGGTGTACGATTATGACACCTTCTCATTGGATGACAAGATGGGAGATGCAGAGTTTAACATTGAAACTTTCATGGAAGCCGTAAAGATGAACCTGAGAGATCTCCCAGATGGAACAGTGATCACTAAAGTGAAACCAGACAGGCAAAACTGCATTGCCGAGGAGAGCTGCATAGTCTGGAAAGACGGCAAAGTCACTCAGAACATGTTCCTGAGACTGAGAAATGTCGAGTGTGGTGAAATCGAACTCCAGCTGCAGTGGATCGATGTTCCTAGCTCTAATAAGGGTGCATAAGTGTCTGTCTTCAGCACCTGTACATAGCTGTTAAGACTAATTATTAGTTGCAACGTTATTAGCATAGTGAGCGTGCGGAATGTCCTGAACTTTACGTCTTGAGTGTTGAAAATTAGGGCTATTTTGAATGGATACTCCAATATCGTTGTCCATATAGCATCTCCTTTCTTATGTTATCGCTGGACCAAACCGTGTCCGCCCTTCATTCGTAGATTATAATAAGGCGTAAATGTCAACATACAACGAGGAGAGGGAGGTATGTGAACTCGAGAAAAATCGTCATTCATGGTGATTTGATTTTCCCACATCTACAGTATATCTGTTGTTTCGTTACAATATTATTACACAGATGTACCTCTCCTGGTGACATCAGTACAGTGTACAGCAAATAAAAATGCTGAGTTAGCGTACGAAACTTCCTGGTAGCTGCAAGATACACTAAACACCTAATCTGTTACACTATTAACGAGAGGGACGTACAGGCTCCGGTAAACTCCGCTCAATGCTTTGACAAACGCTACTCGCTTCAGTCGCTTGTCTATTAGATCGACTAAAGACTTGCAAAAACGCCAACTAATACTAGAGCGATTATTCTCACACGTTTTACTCCCAACACGTTTCTTACAAAACAAGTGTTGTTGAAAGTTACTGTGACTCTGTGAGAGAATACGCTATAACACTGTAGCACCAAGACATGTTAGGGTTGAATAATCGCACCAGTCGAGTCAAGTATTAATCTGATGTTATAAGGTTGGAAAACTGCGCCAAGATTTTGGTAGTTAGTTACTTAGATAATACTTTGTGGATTCATGTGTTTTTTTTTCATACCCCCTTATTTAAATGAAAAAGACAAGTTACATTGTTCTTACACTGACGGATGTGATTGGTGAATGAAATTTTAAAGAGTAATCTTATAACTTGGTCGGGTAGATTTAATTTTATATTAAAATTGCAAAACGTTTCTAATTTCTACTAGGATGATGTTAGTTATCCTCCCATGAAGTTTGAGGTTGAGTTTTCTCTTACTGATTCCAAATCGAATATTTTTATGATCATCACCAACAAACCTATCAAATTAACATGATCATCGCCATTTTCAGCAACACAAAAAATTGAAGATATTACCAACCATTGAAGTACTTGTCAGGTGTACAGCAATTTATAAATAAAGCACTATTTGACAATCATTAAGTACAATTACAATAACATCCAAGAACAGTATTAGGACCTTACAAGGTATGGAAAACACAGAATAATGAGTGAAGGCAGGTCAACTCACATTAGTATATGGTCTACATACATGACCCATCCCTCATGGCAAAATCGCATATCTTCTATCTCATTATATGTCTTACTGGTACACCACGCTCAATCGCTCATAAAGTCATAAGTATTAACGATCTACAAATCTTATCAAGATTTCCTTTTTTCATTAGTTAATAAGGTGAATTGGTACTAATACATACCGACCATAGTAGACAATTGAACATATAAATATTCTTTCCTAGGTTATTCCACCTAATGCTTTCGAGATGCGCTCCGACTACATCTAGATTCGATGTGTGTTGCCCACCTAGTTATGACGATGAGTCTTCTAACAAGAATTTGTACATTTGATAGGGTTCAAACTCGATATCATATGTCCTTAAAAAAATCGAATTATTTACCACATATATTTAGGTAGACAAATGATCTTCCTTGATTACCTTCCATTCATAAGACCTTTTCTCTTGGACCTTAAATATACTCCATACAAATATTCAAGTCTAACCACCCTACAAAATTATTCCCCCTGTAAGATCAAAGTACCTAAACCAGAAACACCTGTCTTAATATTTAATCTTTAACTTCTTCTTCACACTTTATTTATAGCCACCTTATTCCTCCTTTCTCATCAAACTCATTACTTCTTCAAATACCACATCTAAAAACCTCTACAAAAACATAAACAACCCCCTTCCCCTCCTTTCAACTCTTATAACTTACTACTTAGTAAACTGTCAAACCGTTATTATTAGACCTTTAACATCTGACATATTTATACCCTCATTATTATTCTCCTTTGCATCAAATAAAACTCCAAATTAAAGACCTCTACAAAAACATTCCCTTGTTTTTGTTAGTAACCAATCACCAAAAGTAACAAGAAAATTTAAGGCATTATTATTGACAAAGAATATCCCCTACAACAATAACTCTACAAGTAAGAAACTCAACCAATAGCTTGAATGGTACAAACCGTAAGCAAAGACGCTTCTTTCATGCCTTCTCCCTATTCTATCAACGTTTCTTTCGTACTCCTTTCTTCTTCCTTTGGCTCTTCAAAACATGCTTGGTACTACCGCTGCCTCGGCCTCGACCCTTACTAGAGTACCAATAACACTTCCCTAAACACAGGCCCTTACATATCCTACGTACATACATAGTTTCGCTTTTTTTGTTAATATACGTACAGTTCATATTAGCCGACCCCAAGATCATTTCGAGAAGATGGCGCAGAGGCAAATGAAGAGCAAGAAGGGGGGAGGATGTTTTGAGTGTCAAAGGGATAGCTTGAACGACAAGAATAACAAGCGTTTCTTGATAAGTGTGGCAGTCCTAGGAAGTGCAGGGCCTTTGAGGTTTCTTGTGAATGAAGAATATTCAGTGTTTGGAATAATTGACACAGCTTTGAAGTTGTATGCTAAAGAAGGTCGTCTCCCTGTGTTGGGTTCTGATCCTCACAAGTTCATTCTCTATTGTGCCAACTCTGGATTTGATGGTAAGCTTCTTGATCACGCATGTCTTATATATCTAGTGCTTTTGCTGAAATGTATGATCGACTTTTTTGTTGCGAAACCATACCTTTAAAACTTCAATTTTGCAAAAGACAAAAATATACACAGACGTGCATAATGCATTCTAAAACCCATTTTGGTCCAATACATAGTATGTAATACACAACTCAATTTCTTTATGTAAAGACTAAAGATGCTTGCTAAATACGTTTTGTCTCGGCAAAAGTCAACCTCCGGTGTTTTATTTCGTCAGACAACCTACGTCGATCGTTAGGCATTTTTATGCCAATATCCGACGATTGGTTATCGGTCAACACCGGTCAATGGTGGCCAGTACTAGCTAGGTAACACTGGTCAACAACCTATCAATGGTGACATGAGAGTTGAGACTTTCGGATGTCGTAATATGAAGTTTGGTAGTGTATTCTACTTTTTTTTTTCTTTTTGAAAAAATATAAATAAATAAGAAAAAAGAAACAAAAGGAGTGGTGAAATCAAAATTTGACCTATAAAAGAGAAAGTGAAAGTAATTAACATGTACTCGAATTCCCTAAAAAAAAAAAAAAAAAACATGTACTCGTTACTCGTAGAATATAAAATAAACCGTTAAACATAGTGTCGAGTTGAAAATCCAAGTCTCATATCGCAGAACAAGAAACAGAAGACATGGTGATTAACATGAGACCTTTTGGTAAACATTTTTCGAAGTATTCAAATGAACAATCTTTATAACAAAGCAACAACCGATACTCCCTCCGTTTTTTTTTTTTTTGTTTTTTTGTTTTTTTTTTTTTTTTTTTGTTGTTGGTGTTTCTTTACGTTTCGTTTGAACATGTGAGAAATTCAGATGAAATGTAAAGAACGAAAACAACACGGAGCTAGTACATTAAATGAAGTTTTCCATCAACCTAAAAAAAGAATTTGTTGTCCTAAATCATAAGCCATGACTAGTGATAACATCACTTGTTCAAGCCTAAGTTTTCGAGTTTGGGAATAATTGATCTTCTTCATCTATGAAACTCCCTTGAAATTTAACAATTAGCCAAATCGACAAAATATTACTCCTTCTATGTCATTCATTTATCTACTTAGACTCATCATAATAAGTAATGCGTGATCATTTCTGGCCGATTAGTTGAGTTTTGAATCCACTATACTCTACTCAAAACATCTTTAAAGACCGTCGAATTTATCAACAATTTACCAGGTCTTATATCCGAGCCTTAAAAAAGATAAAACTTGCGCTTTAAATTTGCCAAGTCTTGGATATAGTTTATCAAACTTGAGGTGCCCACGAACTTGTTTTAGAATAACAGAAATATTATGGTTGGTTCTGAATGAGTCCCTCCATAATTTGAGGCCAATATTCTCCTACAAGACTTTAGAATTTGTCTGCCTCTGCTTGTTCATATTCCGTGTGACACACTAAACAACCAACCATTACTTAATATTCTCGTACGCATGCTCATTCTTCACCTATAAACACTTTATTATGCATGTTTTGGTACAACTAATTTCTCAAAATGCATATCCAACCACAAACAGTTTTTCTAAGAATAAAAACCGTGACGATTGTAGTAAGAACTAAAACACCCTTTGCATAATTGGCTTCCGATTCTTATAAGAGTATTTAGAGTTAGATATGCAACGGGGTCGTTTGATAAAAGTCGTTGTTCGGGTTTTAAACAATATACTTATGGACACGAGGTAATTAGAATTATAGTATTAATTATAATACGATGAATGAACTAATTGTATGCAGCCTTAAGCCCATGGGACGAAATAGGGTCAAGCGGAGCAAGGAACTTTGTGTTGTGTAAAAAGCCAGAGCAGAGAGAAAACATGACTGAAACAAGAGCTGAGATCATTTCACGCAAGGGAGGTGCTGGTTGGAAGTCTTGGATTAACAAGTCCTTAAGCTTCAAAGTTTCTTCTCATTGAAGTCTATAAAGCAGCACTTAAACATGCCGATTGCAAAACTATCGGTGTGAGGTACTCTAGTCAACAAAACCGGAAAAAAAAAAAAAAAAAAAGCTATACAGGAAACTCGGTCAGGCCCTATAAGATCAATGAGGTTTGCTCGGCAAAAAATGAGCTCAGATTTTGGGGGAGCTCAGCTCAATAAAGACTTTGTTTTGTATACGATTGATAAGAGTATGATTCTCTATATTCTTCGTACAAATGTGCCAATCACGATGATTAGGCCATCGTGCCTTTGTATAAATATACATATATCCCCATTTGTGTAGTCACTTCTGGAGTGAAATGTCATATCCCTTATGTAACCATAAGTATATTCCTGGTGTTCCTTACGCCATTGTAACACTATAGATACTCTACAAATGCATTGAACTAAACACACAAGATATTACTAGCCACTATACTATAACTTCAATATCAACCATGACAGAGCAAGTCCTCATAGCGAATCTGCTCTCCACTAAAGGTAGTTGGTAGAATCATACTATATGAATTTTGTTCTCTCCAACGAGAGTACTGGAGTTCAGAAAGTAGAGCCTTTTATGGCTATAGGCCTATAGGTCACTCGAGATCAAAATTATGGCCACTATGAAACTCACCTAGAAAACCCGCCAAAAATAAACAAAACCAACGCTTCAAGGGCGTGCCTACAGCCTAAAGTATCCCAAAACTCACTTAAGTAGATAAGTTTTTAATTTTCACGAATCAGATTAATAGCAAAACCACAACTCAACCCAACTCCTCAACGGTCAAGACCAATTCCTTGGGTAACTTACCATAACATCCTCCCCTTGCTTATGATGTAAACTTTATGAAAATTTAATCTATGTTATTGCGTTCTACCAAGAAAAAAAGACCAAACAAATGTTCCACGTAGGGGAAGGAAACTCTTTCGAGGGGATTGTAAATGATAAAATGAACTCTTGGTGAACATGGATCAATGAACTTGAGAGTACATGTATCGACAAATAAACAATCTTAATGACTTGCTTATAGTTATTGGTGTAGAACTCGTGGTAGTCTAATTTTTGTTGCGTTTTCTACCTGAAAGGAATAAGAGTAAACAATTTTACAAGCACAGGAAGGGAATTCATTAGAGAAAGGAGGTCATAAATGATAACTAAACTCTGGGTGGTCATGGATAAATGAACTTGAGCGTACATGTATCCATGTTTATTTGACTACAGCACCAGGCCACGAAATTCTATGGCAAATCCACAAGCATTCTTAGCATGTAACATAAAAAGGGAGACTCTAGGGAAATCCATAAGCTACTTACAAACGTACACTTTGAGAGAGGATAAAACAGAAACAGACCTCTGAAAATCACCTTGGCAAACGGAACCATAAAACATTCCAGCATTCAAGTGTCAGCTTAACCTGGACTGTACTGTGCTATTACCCCATGTGCTTAGCCCAACCAGCAACGACGTCCTCTGGTGCAGCAGTCGTCTTCACAAAAGAATCCCTGGAGAATATACTCTGGACATAGCATACAAGTGAATGATCAGAATTTATTCTAATCAGACAAGTTAGCCTCCCTAATTTAGTTTTACACTTGCGTTATCTGATATAGTGATATCACTTGGGGGAAGTATAGAGCATGAGTTGCCCATAAGTCCATTTGGCGTAATTGCTCAAATTAATTCCGCCCACTCTGCAGTGTCATATCCCTCTCTTAGAAAAGTTTGACAAAACATAATACAAATGTGGCAACACATCAGACATAGAACTCCAGAATTTATCATGTCATAGATAAAACTCCAGTTTCTAGCATGTGTAATTGTCTGGTTGCACCACTCCTCCCACCTCCTGCCTAATAACTTGGTTGGCTATTATAAGAAAAGTATGCAATCCGTAGAGTTCGGTCAGGTTTTAACGATACCTTCATGTACGACTTCACGTGGGAAAGTGATTCAGGAACGGACCAGCTCTTGTAATGTCCCAAGGCAATCTCCATATGGTAAAGTTTTGGTCCGAGAGATAGATCAGCAGCAGAAATCTGTTCCCCATTGATAAAAGGGCCCTTCAAGTAGAAAGAGATCAAGCAGTCAATACGTCAGCAACAACAATAATAATAGCAGAGACTAACCACTTGGCATATAAGCAATCAGCTTATTAGAGGTTATATAGTTCATCATAATACAGAATTCTGAACTAAGTATATACTACAATAGATGAGGAAAATTATGACAACATAGAGAAATTTGAGTCATGCATATCCAATTTTACGGGCCATGGTTTAATAAGGAAGCAAACATCATTTGACCAAACCAAAGAGCAGAGGAGTCTACTCAAGGCACTATGTATTAGGCTCAACGATTCCAAAGAGTTGGGATGAGATAATATTCCGAGGAGAAGAGAAATCATTGTTGTAACGATCCTCAGTTATTTCCTAAATCAGAGATTTCCTATCTTCAAAGAAAGGGTGGTAGTGGCCATTTCAAAGAGCAACAAGTAGAACATTTGCAACTTCTTGCCTTCTACAATCAGTTTCAGCCTGGATTTTTGGCATGTTAATAACTTCTTATAAGGCTACTGAGCATGTCAACACTGTACACTTTAAAAGTTGCGAACCAAATTACGGTGCGACAGTCACCTGACCAACCCCATTCAACTACAATGGGTTGAGAGGAGCTGGAAACTGAACAAGGGTTGATAAGGGACAGAAATGCTGTTCAAGTTAATCAAAACTACAGATATATTCTTCAAATTGATGTCCACTATTTCAATTTCTCAGTTATTACACAAATTTATAGTTGTTAATCAACAAAATTGCAATGTTTCTATCATTAGAGGGAGGAAGTAGAATCTTACATTTTCTTTCAGGTGGTCATTGAAAGAATTCAGCTCATTCAGTAGCGCCTGCTCTTTTTCTTCACTAGGGTCTTTGCTTTTAAGGAAGCCAACAAATGAGGGAAAGATTTTTGAGGCACTGCAAGGAAGAACATCCTGAGTGTAAAAAGACAAGTTCTCACTGAAAAACATAAAAATAATAAAAGCTCGAGAGATGTGGAGCAGTGCCTCCATCTCATGATAAGCAGTCAGATTAGGTGTCCATATCAAAGCAAGTAGGCCAGAAATAACTGCATTTAGATGGATATGGTTATATGAACATCGATAGGACAAATCCACAAAACATCATGTTAACAAACTCTGTGTAAACATAATGGATATTCTAAAGTCCAACAATCTATAAACATCACGTCCTACAAATTAACCATAGATAATGAGGACATACACTGTGCACTTCTCAGGGGGTGTGGCCAAAGGTGGATCTGGGTATTTCTCTTCCAGAGACTGTGTGAGGACATCAGAATCTGCAACCCATTTATCATCAAGCTTCATAACAGGAACTTTGCCCTCTGGGTTAATTTTTGTGAACCTATTACCAAACAACACAAAAAGTCTTTAGCATTACACAATTGCAAAACAGGAAAGAAATGTGAATATAGGGTGCAAAGAATATACCACTCCGGCTTGTTTGTTAAGTCTACAAGCTTCATGTCATAAGGGAGATGCTTTTCTTCTAGTGTCAACAGCACTCTTTGACAAAATGGGCCTGCAATGTGAATGTCCACAGAATTATAGTCGACCACAAACCTTGTCAAACCTCAAATCCTAGCGATTCTAGCATTTAGGCAAAATTAAACACAAAATAGGAACTCAAAGTAGGAATTTTAATTACGAAGAAAGAGCATCTATGGAAGTATACTCTCTCCCATCTGTGATTCTGTAGTGAAATCTTATCAGTCCTTAGGAAAAGGTCCAGGTGACTTCCAGTTGCATGGAAACTTGAAAGCTATGACAGGGACTACCCAAGGCTTAGTGCTATAAGCATAAATGACTTAGTTGTGTCTCTAGTACAGATGAAAGGTTGTACATGTTTGTATTTACAATATCATTTGAGGAAGCGATTTTTTTTTTTTTTTTTTTTTTTTTTTTGGGATAATGAGGAAAGCCAAGTGTAAATCTTCGATGCCCCTAGAAATTGTCTGCAAAGAGAAAACCAGCAAGTGGCAGGAAAGTTATACGAAAGATCTATCATGCCATGGTGAAGAAAATGCAGAGACTGATAGTTACTCCTTCAGAATCCCTTCTTCAATTACCACTGCCCTCTACTAGATATCTCAGGCCCCTTCTCATTTCCCTCAGAACAAAATCGCATTATCACCAACTCACCATACATTAAACTAAAATACAACCCCCTAGAATGGAAGGCCAAACGAAATAATAATAGTTCATCTGATTCACTGATTGAGCATGAGTTAGGGAAGTGACATTTGACAGCTGAAGATTCATAAAGCAAAGACACCATCTGCTAAAACTCAGTCGAAGAAACTTTTTTACTCTACTGCATTGAACGCTTCCCAGAAGTCAAAGGTGTCCGTAGACTTAAGATAGTGAAAAGTAATACAATTCTCCAAGACCCCATTGCCAAGTAAACAGAGACAGTTTTAAGGGAGGGATGATGGTGGAACCCTGGAATATAGCGGGTCACAAACTCTGAAAAAGGCTGATATTCACATGGTAAACTTGATATTTTCTTAACAATAGGCAACACCAATCCAAACAACAAATGGCCCAAAAAATGCCTGATTTGGCAATTCCACTAACAACAGACATATCAAAATCAAATGCCACAAAGATTACCTTAACCACATATACATCTTAACAAGTTCCATAAATATTAGGAAATCATCGTTTGTAGTGTTCGTATTGGTTGAACAAAGAAATTCAAATCCATAAGAAATTGTATTTCCTTTGATTGTGGATATCCTGAAAGTTGCTCAGGTGTTTGATTGAAATGTGAAATACAGTAACCCATAGTAACATGTTTCCAGAAACGGCTCAAATTCTGGAGCTGTAATCCTCAGTAACCTTCTGCAATATTCCTTAGTAATACAAACTTCTGCAGTAATACTCAGAAACCTTCCCCCAAATTACAACTCCCATGTTTCCATACTTTCTGGGTCCCTAGACAGCACCATAAATGGCTGTAGTTCTGTGACTTCTGTTAGATAACCGCATTGCAATCACACTCAAACTTCATCTCCTTACCCAACTGTCAACACCAACCCATCACAGGAATGAATCACCCACAAAAAATCACCAATTTGGCAATTCTACTCTGGAACCCCAAAACCACATATCAAAATCGCATACCACAAAGAAAATCTCTATTCATTCAAATACACACCAACCTACACATAGCTCCGATAATAAAATACTATATTAAGTGGTCATTTGGTTGCACACGCGAACTTAACAGCCTCGAAAAGTGATCAGTCATGCGCGAATCCATTAATGGGATTATCTTAAACTTACAATCACAATTTACCACAGCAATTCAATCCACCCCCCCCCCCTAAAAAATCCCCAGAAAATTCAGAATACCCAAGATTAAACAAACAACATTGAGTGCAAAGATTTAATCTTTTGAACTAAACTTCATTCATAAGACGTACCAAACAATCACTAATTACCACAGTAATTCAATACCCACCCCCCCCCCCAGTTAAAATCACACTCAAACTTCATCTCCTTAAACCATCGTCAACACTAACCCATCACAACGAACACATCACCCACAAAAATCCCCAATTTGGCAATTCTACTCCGAAATCCCAAACCCACACATCAAATTCGCATACCACAAAGAAAACCACCCATTCAAATATACACCAAACTACACATATCCCCCCACAATAAAACACTATTAACTGGTCGTTTGGTTGCACACACGAATTTAACATTCTCTGAGAAGTCATAATACATGCGCCAATTGATCAATGGGTTAGGTTAAACTTGCAATCACTAACTACCACAGTAATTTAATCCATCCCCCAGTAAAAATCCCTAGTAAATTCACAATACCCAAGACTATACAAATAACATAGAGTGAAAAGATTCAATCTTTTTGAACAAAACCGCATTCATAATTTATTACAGACAATCTAATTGCCACAGTAATTCAATCCCTCCCCTAGTCAAACAATTCCCAGAAATTCAGAAAACCCAACATCAAACAAACAACAAAGAGTGCAAAGATTCAATCTTTTTGAACAAAACTTCATTCATAAGATACAATTCTTCTCAGAATGATAAAAGGAAGTTGGAAAGAGAGAGAGAGAAGGAATACTAAACAGTCGCCAAGTTTGGTAGGAGTGAGAACGGAGGCCTTGACGCAGATTTGAAGTGGGTCCGAGGAAGCCATGGAAATAGTTGAGAAAGCTCTTCTTCTTCTTCTGCAGTTGATGTGGAGTTGGGGAATGGAGGTGAGACGTCTGATGGTGGTTGAAGAGAGAGAAAATGCGGCCGGTGTTATTTTAAGGCTCGACATTTTCGCTGACTGACCTCCTTCTTGAATAAAGGCTCACTCTTCTTCGTCACGCTTCTTTTGTTGGCTACGACTGACTTCATTTCTATGGTTGACATGTGTTGTTAACTTGGATTTGGGTTCATGCTCTAATCTACCGCTAGTTTGTACTCTTTGAAGTAACACGTAAGTACCAAAACGCACGCGGGATACAGATCTTGGGGCTCGTTCCGTATTATTTGCGTTCTCTATTTTTGGTTTATTTGTCCGTGAGTTATTTGCCGACCGTGGTTGTTACGGTTGGTTTATGGAGTTCATTTTTCCACAATAAATTTGCCGAACATGGTGGTCAACGGAACATGGTAAAGAGAAGGCAGCGTGATTATGTGAAGGCAACCCAATTTGGAGATCATTGTTGATCAATGGAATATTTTGTTTGCTTAATTACGTGAATCTGGAGATTATTGTTGATTGATTGAATTTTGTGAATCTGGAGTAAAGAAGAAGCATAGGCACGCGATTATCATCTCGAGAAGTGGGGAAGGAAAAGGACGTTTTTCCCCCCATACGTGGCAGCCACATAAAGGTGGGACAGACCAAGACTGTTTTAGTTGGGTGGAGCTCCCAAGACCGTGTGGAGTTGTAATGAATGGTTTCTATCGCTCTCGTCACCTTCCCACTCTAACACCGAAATTTATCAATCGACCATATCGACTTCCAATACACACCGGGAGAAAACCCTCGCAACCACCATCACTCCACCAAACCTGTACACTCCGGTCAGATTGTTTTACTCGGAGGGCTGAACTAGGGCTCTCAAGGGGGCTAGTTGTTTTGTGGGGTTAGAGAGGTAAATGGCTAACCATTGGAGAAAGAGGGGATAGGGGAAGTTATTTATGTTGAGACTTCTTTTTGACCATTGATATGTGATTAAACGGATAGGATTGGAGGAACTCCACCCCATGGAGTTATTTGATAATTCCATGGGATCCAAATTCGTTTTAGTTAGAGTAATAGTTGAATTCGTACCGCCTAATGACGCCACTCAATGAAATAGTAGATCTTCAAAATGATTCATCCACAAGGACACAAAGTTTATTACAGAGTAGATTCTCACTATTTGTCTTACGTTCCACGTGGTTCACAAAATTTTCAAACGATGACTTTTCATTAACGATTCATGTTAGCCGACTTTCATCAACAGCTCGGGTTTAGACGGAGTTGTTCCAAAAAAAATAAAGATATTGGTGGGTGTGTTAAAACCTCTGTACTCTTACTCAAGGACTTCCTAGTTGAGTCTTCGCACAGCCATGGCGACGGAGCTCAGAAACGCGAAAGTGGGAATCATCATACCTCTTTCTCTCTCCATTTTATTTCTCTTCCCATTTTCAGCTTTGGCCGATCATGATCTCCGCATCACCAATGCTGAACGCCGCGTATGTTTTTACTCTAAAACCCCTTAGTTTAATCCCCTTTTCAAGTATCTGCTGCTCGATTTAACTTCTTATAGAAGATTGCAATTGGGTTAACTTAAACTTGATTGTTACGATTCTGGGTATTTATTTTTCGGGATTTGTTCTGCTGCAGATCGATTTGACATCTCACATTACCAAGGTGTTCTTGACTATAAAGGTACTACCTTTGATAAATTCTTTTAAATATTTTTGTGATTAGCAATGTTAATTGGGTAATTTCTGATGATTTACTGTTAGAATGTGTTTTTTTCGTAAAAGGGTTTTTGTTGTTTGTTGTGTTTACTCAACCTGAGACCTAGATTGAGGGTTTTGGTCAAATGAGTATGGTTGGGAGTGAGGGAGGGAGTGTTTCTTTGCTCGGATTTCGAGCCAGGTCGAGATTACGGTGTAGAATTCGTTAGCTTGGAGTTTTGGGTGTCGGTCTACGTGTGAAGATTGTTTTGAACTTCTGATTGATCTTGGGGAAATGATGCAATAGGGATTTTTGTTGTGTTTCCTGCAATATCATGTTGAGACAATTAGATGCACGGGCATTTCTGTGCTGCATAGATAATGTAAACCTGTAAAATTACGGATTGTAATCGGGTTTTTGGTGGACATCAAGTGATGTGGGTTTTCTTATTTATAACTGTAGAATGCTTGGTTTTAAAAAAAAAAATGTAAATTATGTTATAAGGTTGAAGCTTAGTTAATACGGAGTATGTGACATAAAGTGTACATGCATATATTTTCTTACAGTTAAGGGTATTATCTGATATATTGAAGTCCTTCAGGTAGAAAACCGAGGATCAACTCCTGTTTCAGAGGTTGCCCTTGCTTTTCCACCAACCCAGTTTGATCATCTAGCACTAGTGAAAGCTGCAGTAGAAGGTGGGAAGAAGAAAAAGAAGACATACACTCCCCTGGAAGTCAATCCTAAGCCAACTGATGGACCAAGTGGCACCAAATTTTACTCCATATCTCTACGTGATCCTCTTAAGACAAATGATGCTGTAACCTTAGAGATTCTTTACATATTAACGCAATCCCTTGAACCATTCCCATCAGAAATAAGTCAATCTGAATCTCAGTTGGTTTATTACCGTGACAGTGCAGTCATATTGTCACCGTATCCTATAGAAAAACAAGCTACCATGATTAGAACTCCTAGTACTAGGGTGGAATCGTTTACGAATGTGGAGCCCACCAACCGGGCAGGTCATGAGTTGACATATGGGCCATACACTGATCAGGCTCCATACACATATTCTCCCATCATTGTCCACTTAGAGAACAACAGTCCATTTGCTGTTGTTGAAGAGCTTGTACGCGAAATTGAAATATCACACTGGGGAAGCATTCAAGTGAAAGACCACTACAATTTGGC
The DNA here is from genome assembly GCA_963680865.1 of Spergularia marina. Classification (NCBI taxonomy): domain Eukaryota; kingdom Viridiplantae; phylum Streptophyta; class Magnoliopsida; order Caryophyllales; family Caryophyllaceae; genus Spergularia; species Spergularia marina. The sequence continues at coordinate 4,919,714 of OY804554.1, forward strand.
GCATGCTGGTGCTCGACTTAAAGGTGTATTTTCCAGGTATGCCTCGTGTTCCTTGATCCTTCAGCTGAGAATGTTTTGTTTCTAAAATTTCACACCCAAGAACTAATTCACTGTCTTCCATATTCTGTTTTGAAAATGCTACTCTTGTTCTCCATATACTTGACCGAATAGTCTTGTATCTAAATTGCCCTTTTCTGATATTAAGTGCAATAATGTATTTTATATTTGGATTGTATATTTGTCAGAGTGGAGTATCAGTCTAGGCCCTCTGTAAGTGGTGTATCTTCATTTAAAAGGCTCCTTGCTAGACTGCCTCCAAGAGTTCACTCGGTTTACTACAGAGATGAAATTGGAAATATCTCAACATCAAATTTGCGAGTGGGCTCAAGGAAGGTAACTTCTTGACCATATGCTATATGTTTCATTGTTAACTGGGACTATTAAGACACGCCTAACTGATGTGGGGTAAGGCATGCAGTAACCGTTCCTGTTAGAATGTTTGTTATTCGGCCATATTCATGGATGGCATTTCAGCTTAAAATTTGATTATTGATCCCATTGTGAGCATTGTGCCAATTTCTTTGGGCACAGAAAGCTATTTGCACTACCTAATATGACCACCATCTGTCGTACTCTGCATGAAGATTTTATATTTTCATTTCCTTCAGCTTGTGTGTTGATGTAACTTCTCTCTATCTTAGCGCAGTCGTGTTTTTGTTTGGTTTCCGTGGAAAATAAACTTTTGCTAATACCTAAGGAGCTCTCAGGGAGAGAGAGAGAGGGGGGGGGGGTGCAGAGCATGTGTTATCTCATGGTGGTGGACCTAGTCTCTCTCTCTCTCGCCTTTTTGTATTCGTTCCTTGTTCTTTTGTCTTTGTCACTTTTCTTAAGCATGTTTGTTTGTTTATATATGGTGAGCTTTACTGGTCATGCCTGGGTCTCTTGCATACTGCATAGTTTCGTTGTTCGGTGCACTTTGTGTTTGTGGTAGGGGTTGGGGGCGGGGTGTTTTTTTGGGGGGGGGGTTCAAGTTCTTGGATCAAGTGTGGCCCAAAAGGTCTGTAAGATGGAGTCCACTGAAGAAAGAGAGTGTCCTAACTTCATCATTGCTGAAGCCTCAAAAGAGAATAAGACTCGTTTTTCAGGTCCACCATATTTTTTGTTTCAGTTTATGACTGAAAGGGGCCCTTATATCTGATGAAAAGATCATTTGCCTCCCTTCATTTTGTTTTGAATACGGGGAGGCAAAACAAGAAAGAAATATATAGAAACTGCAGATGTGACAAGATTGTTAAGGTGCAGGTTTCTCATGCACTTGGTCTCATAAGGTCCATTCGCTTAAGTGGGTTAAGCCGGAGCTTCTTAGACTCTGCTTCTCTTGAATCCTTTTCCAGTAGCCTTCTTCATATAGTTGTATTTCGACGTTGTTTGTTTTTGAACCTCCTTCCGTCATGTTTTGTATTGGGTAGTGGTTGTTGAAGTCAATTGTCTCCCTTGTTTGTATATATATTGGAACATGTGATACTCTTCTGTTTTCCAAAATAGGGAATTCGAAGTCCTTGCAAATAGGAGTATAGGACCCTTGCCCGTTTTCGTAATCAATGCTCTGAGCTCATTGTTTTCATAGAAGCTAAACTATATAGAATTTCTGTGTTTTGACAGTCAGAGCTGGAAATAGAGCCCCGCTATCCACTATTTGGAGGTTGGAGAGCCACCTTTGTTGTTGGATACAAATTGCCTTTGGAGGACTTCCTTTTTGAGTCAAGTGATGGCAGGCGGTATCTGAACTTTACTTTTGGATGTCCTGTTGCAGAGACAGTTGTTGACAAGCTAACCATTAAAGTATGTTGAATGTTGAATTCACAAGATATTCATATGTGATACACTGTAACATGATTCACAATTTCTGTTTAACTTGATCCTTTCTCATATTACTTCTGAAAACAGATTGCTCTGCCAGAGGGGTCAAAAGATCCTGCTGCTGTGGTACCTTTCTCAGTAGATGAACATTTGGAGGTAAATTATCACTTCTAAATTTTGTTTTACTTAGCTTCTTTGTGTGTTCAGATTGGAACTTTAATCTGTTTGTATATGATATATGGTTGTGGATACATCATGTCCAACTAAACTTTTGATCTCCTGCCACTTTTATGATTTATATTTTCGATCATGGTTCTTCAAATATAGCTGGAGTACTCTTTGGTTGGTGAGCTATTTTGGGAGAAAGGACTTAAACTTTTGCTATTTTATTAGCTTCTGATGCTAAGCTTTACACCATTAATGGGACTATCCTCCTCTCCACCCCGTTAATGGAGTAGGAAAGAGGTTTCTCACGCACAAAAAGATCACTGGCAGGAAATTTTTGACTTCGCAATTTTGTTTTGTTAGCTATTACATGCTTGCCCTGGGAGCAGCCTCTTGTCAAATAAATTGACAAGGGAAGGCTTGCCCTCATTACACCCTTGTGGTGGGACCCTTCCCCGGACCCTCGCTTAGCGGGGACGCCAATGTGCATCAGGCTGCCCTTTGCCCTTTAGCTATTACATGCTTGTTGTTACTAAAAGGAGCATATACGTCAACTCTACCTCAGTTCCTCGAAAGAGGCTGACACGAGTCCCACCTAGGCGGGATAAGGGGGTTAATGTTCCTATACTCTATGGTTTCTCAAAGAGACACTTCCCGTGAGACTTATAATCAGAAATCCACAGTACATTACTCTAGATAAGATCAGAAATCAGACTTCTGAGCAGCCAATTGATTTGTCCAAAGCCAGAGTATAAGGAATCTGCTGGCTTCATTAAAAATAAATTTATGTAGCTGAAAGGAGTAATAATCCGCCCAATCACAATGGTTATTAGTTGGCAAACTCTTCCTTGTGACCATTGTGATCGCCCATGTGTAATGACAAAATGTTGTTGAACACAAGCTTTTGTTTTTTTTTCTACTTCCCGATCAAAACGATGCAGAGGGAGAGTCATGCTGATCTGTGTCCTCGTGTAATGGCTATATATTACTGAAGCATGAATACTTAAGTTCTCTCTTTTGTTATTTTCATACCCTTGTCCCCAGGCAGAATATCTTCTTACGAAATACCATATTTTTCTTGTTTGTGCAGACCACTTATTCCTACCTGGATATCATGGGACGGACAGTAGTGGTACTGGAAAAACGGAATGTTGTGCCAGAACACAATTCTGACTTTCAGGTGAGCAAACCCTTCTAGATGAAATGTCTACTTTCTTTCCGACCTAATGCAATTTGAAGATCGTATGAAGTTGTGATGTGTAACAATTTCCCGTTTTCACTATTCAGTAAATTGTTTAGACATGGTTTGAAGTATATGATGAAATAGAATTAGCTATAAGCCTCCATGATGTTTATTAAGCTGAAGCAATGAAGTGAACCTTGTGCTTAGATAAGATGTGCTGGAGAATTTTGCATTCAAAATCTCAAATATACTGTTCCTCTTGCCTCTCATAGGTTGCAAAAGTCCTTGGTGCTTCATAAGCAAGACTTGTGAAAATAATAGCATTGAAATTTTGCTTTAGATTTAATGTCAAAACACGAAACATACGAGGGCTATCTTGCTTATCACAAGGCCATGATCATCTGCCAATTGCAGTGGGCTGGCTTTGGCTTACTGTTAGCTGTGAACTGCTGTATCTTTTGCTTATTTCGTTATGTAACTGCTCTTCTAGAGTTTGCCTCTCGATTAGAGAATACTGGTTGCTTCATATGGTATATAACTTGGTAAACATGTTCCATTTTATGTGCAGGTTTACTACAAGTTCAACCCTGTGTTCATGCTGGCTGAGCCGTTGATGTTGGTTTCCGTGTTTTTGCTCTTTTTCCTAGCCTGCATAGCATATCTTAATGGTGATTTCTCTATTCAGAAAGTCAAATCACCTTGAGCTAGTCTGACATACTCCATAGTTCCGTCTTTGGGATCTAGAATTCAGACGAGAGCAATTTCGCAGCCAATGTAAAACTGTCATAGGTTCCCTGCTGAATTTACTGGAGTAGATACATTCATACATATCATACTGGAAGCGAGCGAAAGACATCCAGAAATATTTTCAGTGACTTACTTTTGGTAGTATGTTGTTATGGGTGTAGCTTCTTAACTAGTCATTATGTATTGTAGCCACAAAACGCCACCCGAAACCGTATGTTTGATACGAAATCTAAAGGAATTTTGTCTACAATTTCTCTGTAGTTGAATTAACGCGTAACGAACAAGACTAAACAAAACTAAAACCCTACCGCCAACGCAGAACGCGCAACGACATTAGATAGTATTTGGAAACAAGAATTTGAAAATTTGTAATCATTTCAAATCCATCATTTGAGAATTTGGAATTGAGATTCAAATTCAATGTTTGGGAAGACTCAAATTTTGAAATATAGAATTTGAAATCCAAATTCCATGTTTGGAAACATAATAAATTTAGGATTCCAAATTTGTACTTTAATAAAAGCACATCTAATTTTAATTAAAATATAACATTTAAAAAAAAAAATCAGCCAAATTTCTTCAAATTTCTCTCTCCTCGTCCTCCAACTCCAAGCTCCGGCCTTCACCGATGCCCCGCCGTGCTCACCCAGCACCCACCCACCTATACCACCTCCTAACCACCGTCGGCCGCCCTTCTCGGCCCCACTCCCTCACCGGTTTTATTCACAATTCCCCCTCATTTCTTCTCTCTCCTTTTGCATCTGTAATTTCGCCCCTCGTTTCTCTCTCCTCACGGCTGGCCGACGTATTTTGTGTAGATGCACGGTGGTCGGAGGTCCGGTTCGAGGTACAATGGCGGCAACGAAGGTGGCTGAGAAGTACAGAAAATAGAAATCGATGGAGAAGTTATGGCGTGGAGGCCGGTGGTGGCGATGGAAGGGCCAGTGGGTGGCGTCGGTGGGGTCGCCTTATCCGTACGCCTGTCATGGTGTCTCCGGCGAGGTGGAGGTGGTTGATGGAGGTCCGTGTATGGGCAGCAGTGGGTGGCGGCAAAACTGAGTGGGGAAGGGGATGAGAGAGAAAAGTGGAATTTTGAGAGGAAATATAAAGTTTGGATTTGCAAATGACAGAGTTTTTGGTGTCATTTGATTTACAACTAAAATGATTTCATTCAAATTCTTAAGAATTTGATACAAATCCAAATTTTCAAATACTTGAGTTCCCAAACATGGAATTTGAGTCAAATTTGGATTTGAGAATGAAATCCATGTTTCCAAACACTATCTTAGGTCATTAGTTACCAGTCTCCCTCTCATTTCCTCGAGCCCATTTATGGACAAATTTTATCATCCAACGAATATCAATTGGGCTATATACGATCTCTTATCCGAAAGGATGAGTTAGGTTTGTTCTACACTTGGACTATATACGAGTACTAATTTTAGCTTAGTACCTTGCAAACTTTGCAGTAACTTGTAAGGAAAACATTTCTTTCGTGGAGTTTGAACTAATTTTAATCTACATTCAATTTTACTCGGTAAATCTTGATTAATTTCAGAGTCTTCGAATGTGTGTTACACGTTCTCGGTTAGCCGAAAAATAGGCATGATAGAAGATTATAATTCTTAAAATATCAATTTTTAAATCATAACCACGTAGGGTGCTAATTTCACTCACTCCTAAATTATGAGTGTGTCATTAAAGATGCTTGCAAGTATAACACATGAAAATATATCGCTTCAATACACTACGAGTAGTATAGAGGAGTAGAAATCCAACTAATAAACTTCTCATCTACTTATTTCTCTCACTACCGATTTCATTTGAATTCAAATTAACAATCATTTTTATGATAAAAGCGTACTAACAAACTTCTCGTCATTCTTATAAATTTTACGAATCGGAATAACATTAACTCATAATAATTGACGAAAAATGACGACTCCCTATACGAACCCGAAATCCTGAAATAGTCAAAATCTTACGAGTTAAGACTTAAACAAACAAACAAGGCTTCCGAGTTACGACTCCCAACATTCCGTATCAAAATATCCCCCAAATAAAACACTCCACCACCTTTTCCCCTCCCAATCTCTAATGTCGCCACCACCGCAGCCGCCGCCACACGGCGTCTCATCCTCCGCACAAACACTCCAATTCCTCAGCAACATCCTATCGCAACGCGGCCCCTCCGCTGTGCCGTACACCGAAGACGTCAAGTGGTTAATCCGACAACACCTCGTCTCACTCACCGACAACATCCCGTCGCTCCACATCAAAACCGCCACCTTCACACACAACGACGGCCGCACCTGCAACCTCCTTCAAGCTGACGGTACTATTCCGATGCTTTACCAAAACGTAACCTACAATATTCCTGTTATTATCTGGCTTATGGAGCTCTATCCCCGCCATCCGCCTCTCGTTTATGTCAACCCGACCCGGGATATGATCATCAAGCGGCCCCACCCGCATGTTACTCCGTCTGGTATGGTTAATGTTCCGTATTTGCAGAATTGGATTTACCCTAGCTCTAATTTGGTTGATCTTGCTAGAAATATGGGCGTTTGTTTTGCTAGGGATCCTCCGCTTTATTCGCAGCGTAAATCGAACGCTAACCCTAACCCTAACCCTAGCCCTAGCCATGGTCTGAGCCCGAGCAGTAGTATGGGTTCGATGATGAATGCAATGTCGAATAATTCGGTTGGGGGTGGGGGTGGGGGTGGGATGGGGGGTAGGGTGAATTTTCCGCCATCGCCTGGGACGGGGTATGGGATGGGGAGGACGGAGGATCCGAACGAGGTTTTTAAGAGGAATGCGATTAATAAGTTGGTGGAGATGGTGCACGGGGATATAGGAGGGTTGAGGAAGGCGAGGGAGGGGGAAATGGACGGGTTGTTTAGTGTGCAAGCAGCGTTGAGGACGAGGGAGGAACGAGTGAATAGGGGGTTAAAGGAGATGGTTGATGAGAAGGAAGGGTTGGAGAATCAGTTGCAGATGGTTTTGACTAATGCTGATGTTTTGGAAGGGTGGTTGAAGGAGAATGAGGAGAAGTTGGGGAAGAGTGGTGGGAGTAGTAATAATGTGGATGTTGATGAGGTGTTTGCGCCGTGTGATTTGTTGTCGAAGCAAATGCTTGATGCTAGTGCGAGTGATTTGGCGATTGAGGATGTGGTTTACTCGCTTGATAAGGGGGTTCAGGATGGTGTTATTCCGTTTGATCAGTATTTGAGGAATATTAGACTCTTGTCAAGGGAGCAGTTCTTTCATCGGGCTTTGACTGCTAAGATTAGGGCAGCTCAGGTGCAGGCTCGTGTTGCTAGTATGGCTGGTCGGACATCGCAGTATGCTATGTGAGCTGATGGAGGTTTTAGCTGATGGAAGTTCACCTATTGCCAGGTAGTACTTTTGGCACATTATCTTTTACTATTATCTTACAGATGTTTAGGATTGCTTGTTACTTTTGAGATTGTCCTTGTATGTTCATGTTGTGTGCTCTGTGGTATGTACATATACAAATTTACCACCACAGTTTATGATATAAGATGCAAACAGTGACTTTGCTGAGCTGAACTTTTGTTGTTCTACTGTTGGGTATGTTTCTGCTTTGGTATCAAAAGTTTTGGGGCTTTCCAATGATGATTAGTGGTTCATTTTTTTTTTGCTGGGCATGGATTCCTACACTGTACCCGATTTTCTATATATCTCAAAACTTTGACTGCTCTTGGCAGCAAGATGTTGTTATCCAAGTCTTCTTTGGTTGTTAGTTATTGTGAAGTGCCCCCCTTCTCTAGTGACTAAACGTTGTCTGTTTCTACCAAGTGGTGAGGGGTAAATGCTGGTGGGTGATTAATTTAAATGTCATCTCAGCAAGCATCTTTGTCTCTGCAGTCGTGAGGCTCTGGACCTATGGCGTTTAGGGATTCCCCCACCCCCCCGCCCCGCCCCACCTCCCCGATGCGAATGCCATTTTCACTGCTACAGAAACTGTGGATCATGTTTTAGTTGGCTAAAAGGCCTGGGACAAGTATTATATATGCGAGTCGATTTGAATTAGCATCCCGCAACTAATTAAGGCCGCCTGTGTTCTCATCCCTCACATCAGTTATGTAGCTCACTCACTTCACCTTTGTGAAATTTGCTTTAGCTCCTTTCAGTTTAGTAAGTTCAATACTAAACTGCTAGTACAAACTCTGCATCAGCTGCAATATGAGTCCATACCCATGTGGTATGTAAGTGGTAAATGTTGGAAAATGTTATCAGACTAGAAGGCTATGAGCCACGAGTTGGGTGACAATAGAGAATAGGGAGGAAGAGTAGTTTTCACTATTTATCCCTCAAAGAGACAAAGAGTTTAGTTTTTACTCAGCGTGCCTATCCTAATTCTAGGCATTGGCGTCTCTCAACCATAGCTAGAACTGACTTGTATGAAAGCTTTGGGTCTTGAGGGTGTGAGTGTGACTAAGGCTCCAGTAATCGTTCTCCAGCCTCGATAACACTGATTCTGGAACACTCGCTTTACTTTGCAGGAAGTCAGGAATATAATATTCTCGCTTTCCTCCGTCTATAAAAGCAAGGATAAGACATGCACTAAGACCAATATCTAAAGGCTGAAATAGGGAAAGTAACCAAGAAAAAAAATCATTTGGGGAATAAGGCTTGATTGTTGTTGCAACTGAGAAAAAAAAAAAAAAATCTCCCGTTCTCCAGAATAACTAATATACCGGATTATTCCTCCCTCATCCCTTACGACCACCTCAACACTCGTGGGTGTACTTTGTCAAATCCCAACTCATAGTATTGGGGAATGTTTAGCGTGGTTGAGACTGGGAAATGGGGAATGTTTTCTTTAAACTGTAGTTATGGGTTGGCAATCTGATCTATTCCAAACTCATCCTCTTATCTATTCCAAACTCCTCCTTCAATCCCTGTTTGTAAATTTTCTGCTTCTTCCAAAAAGTAGATGTATTTTCAAAGATCCCTTTCTGTCAGAATGGTCTATCTTAAGAGTGTACTTCAATTAATGTATCAAATATTCCTACATATCCGTGTTGTCTATGAAAGACCTAGCAATATGAAGTTTCTTTTGTCTGTATAAGCTGCAATCATGTGGACATGGTTCTATTCTGACTTAATGGTTGCTTTTTCAGTCACTTCTGCATCAATTTTTTTTCCCTCGTTTTTTTTTGGGGAGCTTAGTAGTGATTTTGCCAACTGCAACCGGAAACAGATTTGATCCTCACCATGCTCTGTCCTTTTCCAGTTACCTATTCCAATGTAATCTTGACACGTTGTCTCGCCTCTCTTTTCCAGCCACCTTATGCTTCTGAAATTTATTAGATGCCTTGTGATAAGCACGCCACCTGTTCTTTGACAGGCACAAGTGAACTGTCAAAGGAATCCCGTAGTTTCCTCAGTCAAATAAAGGATATAGGCTATTCTTGCCATTTAGGTTACTAGACTCGATATCAACAAGTTTCAACAGTAATTTCCATGATATGTTGGACAATATTAAGCACCCATCTGGACAAATTTTGGGAAGTACAATAAAGAGGCAGCTTAATACTCTTTTCTGGGATGGTGGTTATTTGAATCTCCATAGTCGTTAGAAATATAGATTTTCTGTCTAGTGATGGCCTCCATTGACATGTTTCTTGATTTCTCCTTTTAGAATTTTTGTCAAATGAAAGGATCAACCGTGATCTTAGTATTCTCATATGCTTGTTTATGTGTCGAAACAACTCATCTATTGAGCATTGATGAGGACTCCTGCTTCTCACTTGTAATATGCTTCTATTGATGATATTCTTTTTAATCTAGAAAAAGGAATGTCTTGACTATGTCGCTCTCTGGCAAGCCTGTTAATTTACCCTCAGAAAAGCATCTTCCAGATTCCAGTTTAGTTTTACTTTCTTTCCGGGTTGCAATAGTTAAGGGGGCAGCCTTTTGCAGTCCCTCTTCCTGGAACGTCCATCTTGCCTATTCCTATCAGTTGTCCCTCTATGAAGGCATAGTTACCAGTTGCACCACTTCTTTTACTTTTATGTGTAAGAAACCCTAAGATTATTGTCAACAAAAGTCAGTGCAAGGCCAAATGTAGGCCGCTTGTCTTCCAAAACAAATGATTTTTTTTTTTTTCAAGTGAAAAAAAAAAATGAAATTTTATCTGAAGAGAAAGGTTTTTTTGAATAGGCTGTTCAAAGTAAAGAATAGGGCTTGGAGCGTTTTGTAGTTGAATAGAAAACATGGCGTTGGTTTGGACTTGTTTAAGTTGAAGAGAACAAAACTTTTGAGGGCAAGTAAATATCTGGAACCTGCAAGAGTAAAGGGTTTCAGTGATGGATCTGATCAATCTTTCATGGGCTCCTACTACCTCCTATAGTCCTATTGTTGCTATTCTTGCTAATGCTATGCAGAGAAACAGAGCTTTTCAGTGAGTGTACGTTACTACAGTCCACAAACAATAACTCGGCTTTGATCTGTTGTCTTAAATGGAGTTGCAGCTGAGTCAGAGTTGTCCCCGGCAAAAATGTGACCAATCCAGTCAAAGATTATAAAATATATAGTCGAGGTTGCCTCAACACTTCTACAGGATGGTGGTCTGTCCCTGCCTCCAGTGGTCAAAATTTTGTGCTGCTTATTGACTTCGTGTATCCTGATGATATCTCTGTTTAGGGTGAAGTAGACTGCATAGTTATTGTGGTCATTGTGGAAGGTGGTTAGATCTTAGGTAGAAAACGTGTTATGGTTTTTGCTTCTCTGGGTTACTTTGATCTGAAGCGCAGGATTCAGTGTATGAGTTCTGACTTATTGTTAATTTGTTACTGCTGTCAACATATATTGCAGGATGAAATGTGTTTGTCTCTCGCCAGTGTAAAGGTTATAAAGCTTGAGAGGGGGCATAGTTAACGTTCTCAGTACGGTCTTCATTGGTTTGTTGATTCGTGGTATAGGATGAAGTTCGATGTCTGAAATTGCCAGAGGATTGGGTGATGGAAAGAGATTCTTTAGGGAGTTTTTGTGTAACTAGTTGCTATCATATGATTTTGGTCGGAGTATAGCAATAAATCACAGTATAAATCACAGTGATGAGTCGTGGTGCAGATGCTTGTTAGAAGAGCTTTTGGCTCCTCTGGTCAAGTGGTCATGATACATCTCCTGTTGTAATGCTTTGAACTTTCGAACAAAACATGTCTTAGAAATACCGTGTTCTGTCCTTCGACTTGGCCAATGTGCATTGCCAAGTTACTTGTAACATTGTTGTAATATGAAATGTCTGGCAGAAATACTGTTGTGTAAATACTATATTCGACATTCTTGTACAATGGTTAAACTTTTAACTTGCGTTGGACATTAATCTGGCGTTTCATATAGGAGGTTGCCGCATTACTCAATTCTGAGGTTAGGTCTATCTGCAAATCAACGTGAAACTGATTTTGATAAGTAGTGGTGGTTAAGTGCATCATAAGTCGTCGTTTGGTCGCTAATAATTGAAAGTATTCGTGTAAATTATGCATACATACCCTCTTGGGGTCGTGGGGCTTTATACGATGTATTTTTAATTGATTTGTGATGTACATTGGCAGATCCATACGACAATTCGTGTTTAGCTAATTAGCCAACCACATCGTTTTAGCACTAAAGATATTCCCATCTTGAGACCAAACTTTAATTCATGGTGCTCCGACTGCTTTAATTAACGCCATTAACACAGCATATACGGATAGTCTGACACTCGTTGGTCGACCAAAAATCCAGTAATGGTCAACATAAAACAGCAGAAGACAGCCTGAGCTCATCCAAAGGTAATCCATAATTTCCGAAAGTTCAAAATTCATGGACATTCATCTCATTTCTTTTAACTTTAACATGCAACTCAACATCCTCGAGCAAACTCATCAAATATATTGGTCTGGAAACCGATACCCCTTCAGTACTCTCTTGCCTGTAAACATCATTCCAGTCTTGGGCATGACATGCCAGTGTAATGTCAAATTGAACTCCTTGCTTCGCAAGTTGCTACCCTGGAATAGATTCAAGATCACGTCATTAACCAACCAACCACGGTCATTAGGCAATAATGCACAGATAGATCTACAGATAGCTGACATTTTCTATAACCGGTAATCTGGTACTACAAGGAACGCCTTTATGATGTGAATTGTGAAATAGAGTCTTGGAAACCAAGATGTATGTTGCCAGCAACGAGTCTCAGTGTATAATGTGAGTACATGACCATGGCATCAATTCAAGCAAGTCACTTAGATCCAAATGCTAAACAACCATCAGGAGACCATTCTGTTTATTCAAAAGCCATCAAAATACATGAAACAGTAAGGCAATACAATAAGCTGTAGAGGCTCACCTGGTCATATAAAGCGTATTTGTTTCTGAACGTTGTCCAAATCACTGCATCCTTTTTTGATTGTATAATAACATCCCATAGTGAAATCTGTTAAATTGCAGAACAGATTAAAAACATGGAACATGAGCTTGAAACCATGGTATAGCAGACACTAGGGAAACGAAAAACAAGTTTGCAGTCCATGATATTTGACCAGGATAGCAAAAATAAATGTTTTATGTACTTCATGATGCCAGGATACCCGTTAAATAATCTGTGTATTATCTAGAGGACCAATATAATCTGAAGGGGCTTTGAATAACCAGTATTGGTGTATCTTTGATTTCTATATGTTCACTTCCGCTTCTTGATATTTTTTTTGCTGGAATTACCAATATCACTTCCCTAACACGCCATCTGCCATGCCCATGAAATGAGCATTTGTAAAGTTAATTTGTAACAACCCAGCAGCTGATTTCTAACAGCCAAAGTAAGAATTTGACACAATACATAACAATGTTCATCCCAAAATTATCAGGGATCGGCTATGATGAACCATCAGCGTCAAGTGGGAACTGGGAAGCATCATAATATACATGCCAATTAGAACCGTAGGTGTTCTAAAAATGGTTAGGTTTTTCTAAAGCACACAATTAAAGGAGGCAAGGTGATACCTGATTCAGTGCATTTACAGGGCTTTCATACTCTGCAGCAACAAAAGCAAATACCTGTCGGGAAAGACAACAGAAGCATTCAGGTCCAGAATAAGGCGTTGCTGCTTTCTTATGATGGTAAATTCATCGGCCTCACAAGTCACGTGTCATTACAAAGGGATTTTTTTTATCACAAATATATAATCAGAGAATGAAACTTTTTATCAGGGCTAGATACACAACAAGTAAAATGTCTATTGTAGGGAAACGATCATAGGATTCGCACACGGAGAATGCAGGACATATACATTTGTCGAGCTTTTTAACCTTTCAAATAGAATAGAAATGTTAATATATAGACATACAGTTGACATTCTACAAAGAAAAGTGAAAACAACAATATAGTAGAATACCATATCGTGAATCAGCCTTCTAATGATGCCTAAGAACTGAAACCGAAAGGTATGCACATTGTTTGGCAGATAACCGTAGATACATAAAGTAAGACCCAACGCTCAGAAATATTTTGAAAAAGAACTGGGAGTAGCAATCACACAACTACTGAAGTACTCAACCAAGGAACATTCACTCACATAATAGAGGCTCCAAGAACACAAGATATTTGATCTCACAAAAAAAGAAAAAAAAGAAAAAAAAGACAAGATGTAGAACATCTTACCTGCTTGGTATTCCATGTAAACAATGACTGCAAATCTGCTTCTACTTTTAGTTTCATCGCAACCTGCAGGGGAGACACGGTTAAAATTTACAAATGTCCAATCATACTAGAAGTAGGAAGAACAACAAAGCCTTAGTACAGATTGATATTCAGTCAGCTAACATAAATCATTATACTGTGAGAGCAATGGAAATGCCGCACGTAGGGAGACTATGTAAAGATAAAATCAAGGTTTGACGAAAGGAATCAAGGGAAAATGTAGTAAAAAACATTGTGGTAAACAAAACTAATAGTTCGAAAGGAGAAAGAGTTTAAAAATCACACAATGGAAAACAATGGCTACGACAATAATAAAGTTAGACCTCATTATTCACATGCATTCTTTCTCTTCACTCTGCCCTCTCCAACACCACATTTTCTTCAATCCTCGATAAACTCAAATCACTTTTAATCGCCCATATCCAAGTCATCTTAGGCCTACCCATTCAGCTACAAGCGCTACTCTACTTCAACAAACCTCCTTTGGTCATGTGGGGAAATCACTATCTCCATCCTTTCGGTAGATAGATCCAAGAGAACCAAAAAATTAGAAACGAAGAAAACATAAGGAGATTTTCATCCTCCAATTTTCAAATAAGCTTAAAATAGAACAGTTAGAAATTTTTAGCACGAACAATGAAAATTGGCTGATCCTCATCAAATTAGTCGATGTACTTTCCAACTTCAATTGCAGTAACAATATCAACACTAGAGGAAGAAGACATAGTGGAAGTAATATCTACCAGAAATTGTTCATATTTCTGGTCACAGAAAGGATACAGAAAGAGAAGGTATCAGAAGAACAACCGTGGCATTTCCAAGGTATGTTCCCGGTGTGTTCATGTCTCTAATGATCTTGACGGTATCCAAAAGCTAAATAGAGAGTTGCTCTAAAGTCTGCTTTCTGTCACCAGAACCTAGAAAGCCACTTACGACTACATGCAAGGAGGAACCATTGAGGAGGAAAACAGCCTTATTAGTCCGTTCAGGCTTCCAGCAGCGTACTCTAACTTGAACAGTTAAGACTGTTTAAACATCTCTTAACTCGTCAACAAAAAAGATGACCCAAGGAAGATATATACCCCAACTATCTAGAGAAACTGCCTTGAGATCCAGTTGAAACACAAACGTAATGTTCATCAAGCCCGCTACAACATGTTTTTGCGATTGGTTCATGATTTCTTATCTTTATAAGCATTAATTGATAATCTTCTTGCAGCAGTTTTGATGTCTTCCATTTACGTTGGTTACAGATTCAGCCGATATTTTGTAGCATACATAAACCTATTCAATAGTGGTTCTAACATTAAGAAAATAACAGATACAAGATAAGTTTTGAGTTATAACCCGAGCTATGTTTAGTCAGTCTAAGTAGCACGTTTGAAACTTTCAAGTCAGCCAAATTACCAGAACATAATAACTCAAAACCCAGAAACAATGCCATAAAAATGAAGAAGCTAGAACCACAGAATTTCGAAAATTTAACACAAACAATGAATTACTTACCCCTTCATTGCCATCATGGGTTTTCCCAAACCCCTCGAACTTTACAACCTAATCCAACACCGAATAAAAAGTTCACAAAAACACAGATCAGATGCCAATAAAAACATTAATACCAAAAACAACAAAATGTCGAATAAACTAAAAAAGCATAATGAGAAGAAAACGAAGACAACCTTAATATCAACGGTAGGATCAGGGTGATTGAAAGTATCCGAGAAAGAAGCAACAGCGCACATGAAAGCAAGAACCGTTACTCCTAAAGTTAGCAGTGCATTTGCCCTATACCCAAATGAATGCATCCTTCTTCCTCTTCTTCTTGTTCTTCCCTCTTCAAATTTCGACAAAATTTTAAAACTAGCATAAAGAATGAGAACCTTATTTCGACCGTGCAAATTGGAAAAATCGACTCTAAAACTCGAGAACTAGCTATAATTGAGTTCGACTCAACCTCCAAAAACATAGTTCAGTTGCTAAACTCAAGCTTGAACACGAATTCGCATCGAAAAATGAGAATTACAACACTGAATTACCGAAGCAAATCACTGCCTATCAACAAAGATGTTTAATTTCGATTCAATGAAACCCTAGATATGATTAAATTCATCATAAAAATTGGGGGCACTACATACATTTTGCTACCAATCTATGTACCAAAAAGAGCAAATTCAGCACCAGAAATATCATCAATATCAACAAATTTATGTCATGAGATGATGAATAGGCTGATAGTATCTTACAGCATAAGATTCGAACACAAAAAAATTGAATTCCAGGCAAAAATTGAGTACTAAAAGTAACGAATTAGAAGAAGAAGAAAACAAACGCACCGAAAGAGAGAATTTTCCGGCGAATAGACGGCGCTCGGAGGAAGAAGTGGCCGGGAGTTGATCGGATGGCGGAGGAGGATGACGTGGGCGGCTGAGGGAAGTGACTAGGGGTGGTAGACGGTGGAGAGTTTTTTTTTTTTTTTTTTTTTTTTTTGGTAGTAGAGGGATGTTATGGTTACTCTCTTTGGGAGAGTGACAAGAAACACTCAAGATTTTATTGGTTGTAATTCACAAGTGCCATGGAGTACATGGTTTTTGGAATTAATCAAATTATGTATGTTTGTGTTTATTGTTCAATTATAAAAATGAACTCATGCAAGGTTATTTAGCTACAGTGTATATCTTATATAAAATATTTTTGGCTGTTTTTCTAAATTCTCTTAAATTTGAGTCGTTTTTACTCCGGATCCATTTTATCGAAAAACCGTGAATTATGTACTGCGATTTTGGTCAAATTTGATCAATTTTTCGAAAAACGCTGAATGTCTTCCAAACATTAATGAAGATAGCCTATGACTACACTTGTTGGATTTGAGTCTTGGTTTCTCATTTTGTGAAATATTTCATGTGTTTTGACGCTCGTCATTTTGTATGGATTATGACAGTATTGGCCGTTTTCCTTATCTTCTCTTACATTATTGACTCCAATATTATGCAAATCCTCATTATATCATATTTAAAAACTACCACCAAAATTTGAGCAGTTTTTGCTCCAGACCCATTTTTTCAAAAAACCGTGGATTATGTACTGCGATTCCGGTCAAATTTGAGCAATTTATCGAAAAACGGCAAATATTTTTCAAACATTATTGAAGATAGCGTAGGACAACACTTGTTGGATTTTATTGTTGGTTCCTCATTTTGTGAATTATTTCATACGTTTCGACACTCGTCACTTTATATGGATTCATAACCGTTATGACTGTTTTTCTAACTTTCTCTTCGGTTTTCGGCCCTACTATTTTTTCAATCCTCATTACTCCCTCTGTCCCATCTCAAACGCCCCATATTCCATTTCGGGACGTCCCACCTCAAACACCCTATCTATTTTGGGACATATTTCTCTCTCTTACTTTTATTAAGTTATTACATTATCTCTCACATTATGTCTCCTACTTACATTATCTCTCCTCCTTTTTCATAATATTATCTCACTCAACTTACTATATCAATTTTTATTATTTCACTACAAAAACGCCTTGTGACGTTTGAGCTGGGACGGAGGGAGTATATCATACTTAGAAACTACCACCAAAATTTGAGCCTTTTTTTTTTTCTCCGGAGCCATTTTATCGAGAAACCGTGGATTATGTACTGCGATTGTGGTTAGATTAGATCAATTTTTCGAAAAACGTCAAATGTCCTCCAAACATCACTGAAGCTAGACCAGGACTATACTTGTTGGATTTGAGTGTTGGATCCTCATTTTGTGAAAGATTTCATGCGTTTCGACGCTCGTCACTTTGTATGGAATTATGACCGTTTTGGCTTTTTTTTGTAACCTTTTCTTAGGTTTTCGCCCCTAATATTTTCCCAATCCTCATTATATCATGCTTAGAGACTACCACCAAAATTTGAGTCGTTTTTGCTCCGGAACCATTTTATGGAAAAACCGTGAATTATGTACTGCGATTTTGACCAAATTTGATCAATTTTTCGAAAAATCCCAAATGTCCTCCAAACGTTACTGAAGATAGCCTAGGACCGTACTTTGTTGCATTTGGGTTTGGTTTCTCATTTTGCGAATTATTTCATGCGTTTCATTGCTCGTCACTTTATATGGATTTATGACCGTTTTGATTGTTTTTCTAACCTTCTCTTAGGTTTTTGGCCCTTATATTTTTCCAATCCACATTTTATCATACTTAGAGACTCCCACAAAAAGATTAGCCGTTTTTGCTCTGGAGCCATTTTATCGAAAAATTGTGGATTATGTATTGCGATTCGGGTCAAATTTGATCAATTTTTCGAAAAACGCCAAATGTCCTCTAAACATGTGGATACCCTAGGAGTATACTTGTTGGATTTGAGTCTTTCTTCCTCATTTTGTGAAGTATTTCATGCGTTTCGACGCTCTTCACTTTGTATGTATTTATGACCATTTTGACCGATTCCTTATATCTTCATAGGTTTTTTTACTCCAATATTTTGCAAATCCTCATTATATCATCCTTAAAGACTACCACAAAATTTTGAGCCGTTTTTGCATGGAGCCATTTTATCAAAAACCAAGGATTATGTACTGCGAATCTGTTCAAATTTGATCAATTTTTTGAAAAATGCCAAATGTCTTACAAACATTACTGAAGATAGCCTAGGATTATACTTGTTGGATTTGATTGTGGGTTTCTCATTTTGTGAATTATATCATGCGTTTCGACGCTCATCACTTTGAATAGATTTATGACCGTTTTGGCTTTTTTACTAACCTTCGCTTAGGTTTTCGTCCCTAATATTTTTCCAATCCTCATTATATCGTACTTAGAGACTACCACCAAAAGTTTAGCCGTTTTTGCTCCGGAGCCATTTTATCGAAAATCCGTGGATTATGTACTGCGACTTTGGTCAAATTTGATGAATTTTTCGATAAACGCCAAATGTCCTCCAAATACAACTGAAGCCCGACTAGGACTATGGCTGTGTTTGGTATGCACAATAAGCTAACTTATTTGGTCAAAGTAGCTTATTTGACTAGTTTTTTAAGCTCTTTGACCAAATAAGTTGGTTTGGTAACACCACTAGCTTAAATAATAAGCTAGTTTATTTAATAAGTTACCCCATGTAACTTATTTAAAATATGCTAGTTTATCATAATTTTATTCCTAATTTACCCTCAATTATTTACTAAAATAAAATGAAATTAAAAATAAATAATGTATTTTTATGTAATTTTATATATATCAGCTCCTATATCAGCTAATTCTGCCAAACACTCCTAATACTTTTAGCTAAAAATTTCAGCTATTATTGCAGCTATTATTTCAGCTTTCAGCTACTATTTCAGCATTCAGCTACTATTTCAGCGTTCAGCTACTATTTCAGCTAGTTTTACCAAACATAGCCTATACTTGTTGTATTTGATTGTTGGTTCCTTATTTTGTGAAATGTTTCATGGCTTTCGACACTCGTCACTTTGTATGGAATTATGACTGTTTTAGGCGTGTCCTTTATCTTCTCTTAGGTTTTTAACTCTAATATTTTTCCAATCCTCATTATGTCATACTTATAGACTACCACAAAAATTTGAGCCATTTTATCGAAAAACCGTGGATAAAGTTCTGCAATTCTGGTCAAATTTGATCAATATTTCGAAAAAAGCCAAATATCCTCCAAACATTACTGCAAATACCCTAGGACTATATTTGTTGGATCTGAGTGTTAGTTCCTCATTTTATGAAGTGTTTTACGTATTTCAACGCTCGCCACTTTGAATGGATTTATGACCGTTTTGGCTGTTTTCCTTATCTTCTCTTAGGTTTTTGACTCAAATGTTTTTTAAATCCTCACTATATCATACTTAAAGACTACCACCAATATTTGAGCCTATATTGCTCCAGAGCCATTTTATCGAAGAACTGTGGATTACATACTGCAATTCTGGTCAAATTTGAACAATTTTTCGAAAAACGCCGAATGTCTTCCAAACATTAATGAAGATAGCCTACGATTATACTTGTTGGATTTGAGTCTTGGTTCCTCATTTTGTGAAATATTTCATGTGTTTCGACGCTCGTCATTTTGTATGGATTATGACCATATTGGCCGTTTTCCTTATCTTCTCTTACATTATTGACTCTAATATTATGCAAATCCTCATTATATCATATTTAAAGACTACCACCAAAATTTGAGCCGTTTTTGCTCCAGACCCATTTTTTCAAAAAAAACCGTGGATTATGCTCCTTTTTTCCACACTGCGATTCCGGACAAATTTGAGCAATTTTTCGAAAAACGCCAAATGTTTTTCAAACATTATTGAAGATAGCATAGGACTATACTTGTTAGATTTTATTGTTGGTTCCTCATTTTGTGAATTATTTCATGCGTTCGGACGCTCGTCACTTTGTATGGATTATGGCTTTTTTTTCTAACTTTCTCTTCGGTTTTCGGACCTACTATTTTTCCAATCCTCATTATATCATACTTAGAGACTGCCACCAAAATTTGAGCCTTTTTTTCCCCGGAGCCATTTAATCGAAAAACCGTGGATTATGTATTGCGATTCTGGTTAGATTGATCAATTTTTGCGATTCTGGTTAGATTGATCAATTTTTCGAAAAACGCCAAATGTCCTCCAAACACCACTGAAGCTAGACCAGGACTATACTTGTTGGATTTGAGTGTTGGATCCTCATTTTGTGAAATAATTCATGTGTTTTGACGCTCGTCACTTTGTATGGATTTATGACCGTTTTGGCTTTTTTTGTAACCTTTTCTTAGGTTTTCGCCCCTAATATTTTTCCAATCCTCATTATATTATACATAGAGACAACCACCAAAATTTGAGTCGTTTTTGCTCCGGAGCCATTTTATCGGAAAAACCGTGAATTATGTACTGCGATTTCGGTCAAATTTAATCAATTTTTTGAAAAAGGCCAAATGTCCTCCAAACATTACTGAAGATAGCCTTGGACTGTACTTGTTGTATTTGAGTGTTGGTTTCTCATTTTGCGAATTATTTCGTGCGTTTCAACGCTCGTTACTTTATATGAATTTATGACCGTTTTGACTGTTTTTCTAACCTTCTATTAGGTTTTTGGCCCTTATATTTTTCCAATCCACATTTTATCATACATAGAGACTACCACAAAAAGATTAGCCGTTTTTGCTCCGGAGCCATTTTATCGAAAAACCGTGGATTATGTATTGCGATTCGGGTTAAATTTGATCAATTTTTCGGAAAACGCCAAATGTCCTCCAAACATTACTGAACATATCCTAGGACTATACTTGTTGGATTTGAGTCAAGGTTCCTCATTTTGTGAAGTATTTCATAGGTTTCGACGTTCGTCGCTTTGTATGGATTTATGACCGTTTTGGCCGTTTTCGTTATCTTCTCTTAGGTTTTTTACTCTAATATTTTGCGAATCCTCATTATATCATACTTGGAGACTACCACCAAAATTTTAGCCTTTTTTGCTTTAGAGCCATTTTATCGAAAAACCGTGGATAATGTACTGCGAGTCGGGTCAAATTTGATCAATTTTTCGAAAATGATAAATGTCTTCCAAACGTTATTGAAGATAGCCTAGGACTATACTTGTTGGGTTTGTTTTTTGGTTCCTCATTTTGTGAAGTATTTCATCAATTTGACGCTCGTCACTTTGTATGGATTTATGACCATTTTGGTTGTTTTCCTTATCTTCTCTTAGGTTTTTCACGCTAATATTTTTTAAATCCTCATTATATTATCCTAAAAGGCTACCTCAAAAATTTGAGCCGTGTTTGCTCCGGAGCCATTTTATCGGAAACTGTGGCTTATGCACTGCGATTCTGGTCATATATGATCAATTTTTCGAAAAATGTCAAATGCCTTCCAAAAATTACTGAAGATTGCCTAGGACTATACTTGCTGGATTTGAGTGTTGGTTCCTCATTTTGTGAAGCATTTCATGCGTTTCGACGCTCGTCACTTTGTATGTATTTCTGACCGTTTCGGTTGTATTTCTAATCTTCTATTAGGTTTTCGGCCCTAATATTTTCGCAATCCTCATCATATTATACTTATAGACAACCTCCGAACTTTTAGCTATTTTTGCTCAGGAGGCATTTTATCGAAAAACCGTGAATTATTTAGTGCGATTTTGGTCAAATTTGATGAATTTTTCGAAAAACGCCAAATGTCCTTCAAATACTACTGAAGCTAGACTAGGACTATACTTGTTGTATTTGATTGTTTTTTTTTTTTTTTTTTTTTTTTTTTTTGTAGAAATGGTAGATTTTATTCATCCATTCGGGAAAAACAAAATCAGATTTTACAAAAAAATATGGTTTCCACTAAAAAACTAAAACTAATTACCATTGAGACACTCAACTATTTCATTATGCATACAGTTTTTTGTTAGAGCCAATAATCTAACACTAACTGTATCCTGAATTGCCTTCACTACTTGTTCTGCTGCAGTCTCCTTATATCCAAAGATTCTTGCGTTTCTTTCCCGCCAAATGCCATAGATGGTAGCAGTTATACTTGAGCAATACCAGTCAAAGTGCCAGTGCTTCTTTGTTTTCCTTCTAGCACACCATTTAAGCTCTCTTTTCAAGCTCCATACTCCTCGTTTCATACCTATCCAATCCAATACAGCCTGCCAAACCTTCTTAGAGAAGTCACACTCGAAGAACAGGTGATCATGGCTCTCCAAATTGCTCTTACACAAGGAACGTCTATTAACTATGACCAATCCCCGTTTACAGAGATTGTCAATAGTAGGCAGACATTTCTGCACAGCCAGACTAGCAGTGAACTTATGTCTGGGCAGATTGGTGTTGTTCCATATCACCTTACACCATTTCACTCTTCTCCTCTTTTCTCTGAAGCTTTCATATGCATACTTCACCCTGTATTTGCCACTTTTAGCCCAAGTTCTGATCAGGAGCTCTGCCTTAGCCTTACTGCCTTCTTTTTGCATTATCTCATCCCTGACTTTCAGTGCACCTTTCCAACTTTCTGAATCACCTTCTTTTGCTTTGACCTCCCAAATACTGCAGTTCTTCAGATAATAGGCCTGTATCCATTGCATCCAAAGTCCATCTTGCTTAGTAACAACTTTCCATAACCATTTTGCCATTAAAGCTTTGTTCCAAGCCAGAATTTCTTTAATTCCTATACCACCTTCCAGTTTTGGAGAGCACATGCTCTTCCAGCTCTTGAAGGTCAGTTTACTGCTCCCTTCCTCAATATTCCACAAATACCTTATATTGCTTCTGTCAATCATGAGTATTATGTGTTGTGGGAGTAAAAAGCCTGAACTCCAGAAGTTCTCAATGCCAAAAATCACCGAATTGAGAAGCTCTATCTTGCCAGCATAAGACAGCAGGTTAGCAGACCAACTGCTGATCCTACTCTTGATTTTACTCACAAGAGAAGTATACATGTCAGCCAATAGTCTGCTTGGATTCAGAGGCAGACCTAGATATCTAAAAGGGAAGCTTCCTTCAGAGAAACCTGTGGCTTTGAGTATCAGATCTTTAACCAACCTTGAGACCCCTCCAAAGTATATATCCGTTTTTGCTAGGTTAGCCTCCAAACCAGAAATCTTTGCAAATTTCTCAAGACAATTAGTGGCAGCCTTCACTGATGGCAAATCTCCCCTAGTAAAGATCATGAGATCGTCTGCAAAGACCATATGAGTCAAATGTACTCTAGCACACTTAGGATGATAAGAAAACTGAGTTTCCTTTGGCATTTCTCTAAGATGCTTGGAAAGCACTTCCATACTCAAGACAAACAAATAAGGGGATAAAGGGTCTCCTTGCCTAACCCCACTTCTGCCCTTAAAGAACCCTTTAGCTGAGCCATTAATCTTCAAGCTAAACCATGTTGAACTGATGCATTCCATGATCCAGTTCACAAAGTTTTCTGGAAATTCCAATGCTGTCAACACTTTCTTAATGAATGTCCAATTGAGAGAATCAAAGGCCTTCTTAATATCAATCTTCATCAAACATCTAGGTGAGATATTTTTCCTCCTGTATCCTTTAATCAAACCCTGAGAGACCATTATATTCTCAAAAATACTCCTATTTTGCACAAAGGCTGACTGCTCTTTACCTATCAACTCTGGCAAAACTCTCTTAAGCCTGTTAGCCAAGATTTTACTAACAATCTTATAGAAAGTTGTGCAGCAGGAAATTGGCCTATACTCTGTGACTGAAGTAGCATTTTTCTTCTTTGGTATAAGTGCTATAATGGTGGCATTGGCTTGTTTATTAAGCTTGCACTTCCTGAAAAATTCCCTCACTGCACTGCATACATCAGCTCCAACAATGTCCCATGATTTTTGAAAAAACCCAGCTGAGAAACCATCTTGACCCGGGCTTTTATCAGGGTGGATATCAGCCAGGGCTTTTTTGATTTCCTCTTCGTTAACATCACTGCTTAGAAACCCCTTCCAATAATCAGAAACTACTCTGCCTGTTGAAATGAAGGTGTCATCAAAATCCTCCACAGACTTTTCCTCTCCCAGCAGACTTTTATAGTAATCTGTAAAAGCTTTGCTGATACTTTCTTGATCAGTGGATTCAATACCATCTTTGTCAATCACCTTCCCCACTATACTTTGGTTTTTCCTAGTTGCAATTCTAGCATAGAAAAACTTTGAGCTGCAATCATTATTCTTGATATCATTGATTTTTGCTCTCTGCTGCAACATACTCATCTCAGCCCTTTTCAGTTCACAATATTCTACCTTTGTATTTTCCTCCTGCTCCAGTAGCAACTCATTCATTGGCCTATCTTTTAGCTTGCTCTGAATCTCCTCTAGTTTTTCCTTGCAAATCTTCACTCTATCAGGGAGATTAGAGTAATGATTCTTGTTCAGAATCCCCAGAGCATGCTTAACTCTTTTCAGTTTGTTGAACAATCTATAGATTTGTGTGCCTCCTCCATTCCAGTCCCAAGCTTTT
This sequence comes from Spergularia marina, assembly GCA_963680865.1. Lineage (NCBI taxonomy): Eukaryota > Viridiplantae > Streptophyta > Magnoliopsida > Caryophyllales > Caryophyllaceae > Spergularia > Spergularia marina. The sequence goes on from OY804554.1 coordinate 4,944,342, forward strand.
TCCACTATTAAACTGTATTGTGGGTGGTCAGTCCAACAGTTGAGGAATTTGAAAGATTTTCCAATCTTCTCCATAACATTTATAGTAACTTTCACTGCAGAATGATCTGAGATGCCTGGAGGGAGGTACTCAGCAAAAGAAGCTGTGTGAACTTGAAGCCACTTATCATTCACTAATGCTCTGTCAAGCTTCTCCCACACTCTATCAGCCCCATTTTGTTTATTAGTCCATGTAAAGAAATGGCCTTGCCCCTTCAAATCCTCAATCCCGCAGTTCACTAGGCATTCATTGAAATCTGCCATATCCTGGATTTTTGGTGGAATTTTCCCCAGTCTTTCACTATCATCTTTCACTACATTGAAATCTCCCATCACCTCCCATGGAATATTAGGCATGTTAGTTTCCAAGCTCCTCCATAACTCTCTTCTTCCCATACTGTCATTTTTTGCATAGACAATAGTAAGGCAGAAAGAGTAATGAGCAAGCAGGTTTGTAACAATACCCTGAATCATTTGGTCACTGGCATACTTCACATCAAATTTTACCATCCTGTCATTCCATAAAACCCAAATTCGTCCATTATTATGATAATTATAGTTATGAGCATGAGAGTAATTGACAAATCTACTCTTAAGAACTTTACTAGCATTCCCTTCCTTTATTTTGGTCTCTATGACACCAGCAATATCAACTTTGTTTTTCCACAGAAGCTCCTTAAGGTCCTGCTGTTTTAGGGGTTGATTTAACCCCCTTACATTCCATAAGAGAATTATCATAGAGATAAGGGAGAATCAGGTGGCTCCCCTTCCCCTAATGCAACAGTCTCATCCTTATTCTGCCCTTCATCCATAATTGTTGCATATGTTCCTCCTGAAAACAGATTTGTAAATCTGTTACTTATGATCCCAGCTGCATTTTTACTCATTTGCTTCCTGCTTTTCCTTACCACAGTCTTGAATCCCAAATCATCCACATCATCACTGGGTGGTGGAGGAGATTCAGACTCATTCTGAAACTCTGCCTCAATAATGTGCTGCTCCTGAAGTGCATCAGAATGTGTCTCATTTTCTCCTTCCTGCTCCTTAGTTTCTCCTACTGACTTCTCCTTATCAGGTTGCTGCTGCACAGGCCTGTATACTTTGCTTTCCACAGGTTTCTTGTTATGCTTACAAGCTGAGATTGTATGCCCCATTTTCTTACAGCCCCTGCAGAAATATGGAACCCATTCGTACTCCACTCTCTGCTCAATTTTCTCCCCATATGGTGTGTTTATTATCACTACAATAGGCAAGTCTTTAGAAATGTCAACCTCTATCATAATTCTGGCAAAAGACAACCTCCTCTTCATTGTGGTTATTTGATCAGCAAAGAGTGGTTTCCCAACTTTGCTTGCAATTTTGCTTAAAGCAGCAACTGACCACAAATATGGATCCAAATCAGGGAATAGTACCCAGACAGGAATGACAGTCATTCTATCTAGTTCTTGTGCCACTGTTGGTGTCCATTGTTTGAGAATCAGTGTTTTCCCTGAGATTAGCCATGGCCCTCCCCTCAAAACAACCTCCATATCCTCCTGCGAGGTGAATCGAAAGGCAAACCATCCTTTCCTATAATACTGCACAATGCATTTTCCTACCCAGTTTTTCTCTGCCACATGCTGCATTTGTTTCAGATCAGTCTTAGCTCCAATAACATGTCCTACCAAAGTATGCTTCCACAATTCCAATTCCTCCATAACATCCTCTAGTTCAATAGTAATATCCTCCTCCTTCAAGCTTTCTTCACAAAAATACAAACTCATACCCGCCTGTGGCTTTCCAACAACCTTAGTCCATGATTTTTTCACCTTGTCATTTCCAACCTTAGTCCCAATTACTTCTGATTCTACATTAGTTTTCACACCATCATCCCTGTTCTTTCCTACATCATTATCAGTCCCAATTTTTGGGGAATTATCCTCCAAATTCAATTGTGCGTCTTCTAAATTCCTATTCTGACTTAGCCCAGCTGAATTCATAGCAGATTGAATAATATCCGAAAAACTCACCGGGGTTCGAATCTGAGTTTGTGTTTTCTCCCCTATTTCATCACCATCGTGCTCGATAATCCTACCATTTTCTTCGTCTGAGTGTGCTGATTCTTGCTGTGTCTTCTGTTTTCTTGGGCGCCCTGGTTTACCTCTTCCAGCCATGATACAAGCTTTTCGTACGGACAAAACTTGGGGAGAAAGCTTCTCCTCAGGTCATGGCTTTTATGTTATAGGTTATAGTTGGTGCTGTTTTTTTTTGTATTTGATTGTTGGTTCCTCATTTTGTGAAATATTTCATGCGTTTCGACGCTCGTCATTTTGTATGGAATTATGACTGTTTTGGTCGTGTTCCTTATCTTCTCTTAGGTTTTTAACTCTAATACTTTTCAAATCCTCATTATATCATACTTATGTACTACCACAAAAATTTGAGCCGTTTTTGCTCCAAAGCCATTTTATCGAAACATCGTGGATTATGTACTGCGATTCTGGTCAAACCTGAACAATTTTTCGAAAAACGCCAAATGTCTTCCAAACATTACTAAATATAGCCTACGACTATACTTGTTGGATTTGATTGTTGGTTCCTCTTTTTGTGAATTATTTCATGCGTTTCAACGCTCGTCACTTTGTATGGATTTATGACTGTTTTGGCTGTTATTCTAACCTTCTCTTAGGTTTTCGGCCCTAATATTTTTCCAATCCTCATTATACCATACTTAGAGATTACCACCAAATTTTTAGCCATTTTTACTCCGGAACCATTTTATTGAAAAACCGTGGATTATGTATTACAATTCTGGTTAAATTTGATCATTTTTTCGAAAAAAGCCAAATGTTCTCGAAACATAAATGAAGATAGCCTAGGACTATACTTGTTGGATTGGAATCTTGGTTCCTCATTTTGTGAAGTATCTTATTTGTTTCGAAAGTCGTCACTTTGTATGGATTTATGACCATTTTGGTACTTCTAAACAAGTTTTTATGCTATATTTTGAACTTTATAGTACCTTACAATCATGTTCCTAGAATTTTTTTTTTTTTTTTTTTTTTACATTTGCTCAATTATGTGATTTTCTTTTAGATCAATGAACTTGATACTCCATCCGTCCCCCTTTAAACACCCCGCTTCTTTTTTCACGTCGATTAAGGTGGTGTGATTTATTTATTATTGTTGGAGATAGTGGGTGATTTGTTTATTATTGTTGGAGATAATGGGTGGTTTGTTTATTATTTTTGGAGATAATGGGTGGTTTGTTTATTATTTTTAGAGATAATGAGTGGTTTGTTTATTGTTTTTAGAGATAGTGGAGGGTTGATGTGTGGTGAAAACTTACCCCATTTAGAAAGTTTTGAAATGGGGTGTTTATACAGAGACACCTCAAAAAGGAAAGTGGGGTGTTTAAAGGGGGACGGAGGGAGTATATATCTTTACCTATTGTGAAGCGAGCATAGTCTTTCTTAATTTCAATAAGTACAAACATAATTTCATTAAATTCTTTTTTTTTTTTTTTTAGTTTTTGTGTTTAATAAATACCCAAATAGTTCAAAGTGTGTTTTTAAAATAAGCTTTTCAACTTTGGTGTTTTATTTATACCAAATACAACTTTGGTGTTTTTTAGATCACACCCTCATCAATTTGGTGGCTAAAAAATATTTCTTTGTAAAAAATATATACATTCAACATAACTGAAATTATTAGATAATTCGTAATTGAAATACTTAATATCAAAACTAGAGTTCCTTATAAATTAATAAGTGCATCATTTCTCTCTCCATAAAGAAATACAAAGTGACATTAGTGGAGAATAATATCATTATTTTTTAGATATATATTTGAGGGTATGAAGGAGAAAATAAAAAAGGAAATACTACTACTACCTAGGAAACGCTTCTTTTGATAGCATTTGACAAATGCTAAAAAAAAATGTTAAATACTTCTTCGACTGCTACTCGCAATTGTAAAAACAAATATGTAAAGTAGCGTTTTGACTAGGTCAAAATGCTAAATGTTTATGTACTACCAAACATACCCTAACAAGCGGGATAGAATTATCATTCCCAAAAACCCAATATCTCGTGTTTGGTAGATGGGAATAGGTAATTATTAGGTAATTTATGGAAAACATTATAATTTACGGTGATAAGTTAGCTAATTATGGTAGATCTAATTTATGGTAATAAATTGAAATATAATCTGATATAATGGGTCACGAGATATTGGAATGAGAATGAAATAGTATAAAGGTGACGTGATAGTGGAATGGAAATGAAATGGTATAACAAGTGACGTGATAGTGGAATGAGAATGAAATAGTATAACGGGTGACGAGGTATCGAATGAAAATGAAATAATATAACAAGTGACGTGATAGGGGAATGATAAAAATGAAATAGTTTAACGGGGTGAGGAATATGGAATGAAAATGAAATATATAACGGGTGACATAAAAATGGAAAAGAAATAAAAATACAATGAATTAGCAGAAATAAATAATAATATAATATTACGGGAAACAAAAATTGAAAGAAAAAAAATAATATAAAATATTATTCCTAATAATATTATAACAAAATAAACCTACATTTTTACGAGTAGAAACAATATAAACAGATAGCTCGAGCGTGAGCCGTGGATGAAAACTAGTATAATTTCATTGTGTTATCCAATTAATAGGTGTCAAGTGTATTTGTAGGAAAAACTTGTTTTAAGGTTTAAATATATGGCACTTCGTATTAGATAAAATATCTTATATCTCATTCTTTTTAACGGTAGAAGTATGAGGAACCTTTTTCCATATATATTTTATATTTTTAGCAATATTTTATATTTTTATAATTATAACGTCATCCGATTTTTTGATCTGGTCAAACCTTGTGATTAGGGATGGGCATGGAACCCGGACCCAACCCAGACCCATCAGACTTGACCCATGTGGGTCGGATATGAGTCTCATTTATTAGGACCCACTGGGTTTGGGTCGGACCCAGACCCGTTTACATGTGTGATGGGTCGGATATGAGTCTCTATACTAAGACCCAGACCCGACCCATAGACCCGTCTAATTTAATTTTTTTATTAAAAACCTAAATTTTAACCTTTGTAAAACATTATTGTGTTAGTTAATAGATTACACAATAAACCACATGGTATCAATATCCATGATTTCCTCCCCTACCATAGCTATCTACCGGAGAGTACCCCCCTCGCGTTATCATAGTCATCGTCGTCGACAGTCTCGTTTACTATGTAATGTTTTATTAGATGTTTAAAACTTTGATATTACTGTTTATGAGACTTCGTGTATTGACATTTGACACTTACGGATGTATGCTAAGTTATGAGCATCGTAAATTTGGTTACAAGTTGTTTAATGCACATTTGATTTGAGAATTTATCTAGTATTTGACGTATTAGTGCAACAAAATAATTTTTTGAGCTACAAAATATCATAGAAGTCGGTTTAGATGAATTTCTCACATAAGACCCAGACCCTGCCCATGCCCATTGGGTCTTGATGGGTCTGGATCTAGATCGGAAAATTTTAGACCCAAATGGATATGGGTCGGGTTTGAGTATGTACAAGAGGTCATGGGTCTGGATCTGGGTCCAATTTGGACCCAGCCCAGACCTGACGCACGCCCATCCCTACCTGTGATCCATCAAACCCCTTAGGCCACCCGTTTGATGTCCGATCCGATTTTTAATACATTGCCTAAAAGCTATTTTTTATTTTCACAATTTCTTATAACGATTTTATTACCCAATTTTCTACATTTTAACTTTTTTTTTATATATATACTCACGCTCGTTTTTGAATCGCTTCAACATCAACTTTTCTTAACAAATTATTTGTCGCCGCAACATTTTGCAACCTTCGTCGCCGGCACAATCTTTGTGTTTCTCTCAGAGACGTGAACCAAGTGGAATGTAGATTTAAATCCGACGTTAAGATTTACCTAAAAGCTATTTTAGTTTTTACCATCTTTTCTACCCATTTTTTCCCAATTTTCTACATTTTAAATTTTTTTTTACACACTCTTTACTATCATTTTTTTTATCATAACACTACATTTCATTCTCAGAAGGATAAAAGTGTTCTTTTCGGCGTTGACTACTGGAAAATATGTTTTATTCTTTTTTTTTTCTTTCGATTTTTCTTAATTTTAGCTCATTTTAATTTTTTCAATGTTTCCCAATTCTTCTCTCAAATTCTCTCTTCTATTCAATCTTACTCAGTTTTCTTTTATTCTGTTACAAGTAAGCTTAGCTCCCAATCTTATTCTACACTCGACATTCCTTCATTCTTTCACCATTGTTATACACATTTACAGTACAGTGTTACACTGGTCTCACCTTCAAAATCGATCCAATTCCATTCGCAACAAGTTTCATAATAAAGAAACCTGGCGCATCCGACACCAGAATTACTTGACGAAACAGCAACAAAATCATCATACAATGCAAGATCAAATGGTACAATTTCGGGCAAAAATGTTAGCAAATGAAACACACATGCAAGCTCAAACTTCTTAATATCCTTTTATTAGTTATTATTGAATAATAAATTACAAGAAGTTGGTTGGGAGCCGTGAAACAATCTAGGCCCCCACACCCTTGGCTATAGAAAAACCAATACGAGTGAAAATATTCCTTTTATTGTTTCATTGTGACTTCTTTATCCTTCAATTTTGCCTTCATATTTTTCCGAATTTTATTCGACTCGCGACTTGACTGCATTTCACTAATTAGTGATCTGGAATTAGGGCATTGTTTCCCTAACAACTTTTCAATTTGTGCGATATAATTATTTTCATTTCAAACTCAACAAAATCGAATTTTCAATTTAATGTATAGACACATAAATTGGGATTCAACTTAAATTAATCCATATAACAATTAATAAATCTAGTCCACTTCTTATTATTAATTCATCTAAATGTAGTTAATTTATCAATAAATTCAGTTCAGATCAAATCAAATCAAATCAAATCAGATCATTTTTAATCAAATCAATTCAGAAAAAGGCCGTCCAATCACACAGGGCCTAAATGGTCGAAGAATAGAGGGAAAAAAATGAACTAAAACCAGATTACTAACGGTATCATTATACACGCTCCTCCGATAAGCAGCGGCTATTTACACATGTACCTTTCACTACTATCCCTTAGTCTATACAAAAGTCATGACGTCCCCGGCCTCCCTTTTCAGGCAACTCAGCCATCGCCACAACTTGTGGCGCACGAGCAAACAGTGACACATATCTAGTGCAACCAAGGCGAACGTACACGCTATGCGTGCTTTGGCCCTAGCCCGGGGTGTGATCATCGATACCCGTGCATCACAGCTCGTTAAGTCGTTATTTAAGAAAGGACGAAATTAGCTAAACTTACTATTGTGAATGAACTCCAGATCAATTGAATACCATATTATCATATCGATAACTTTGTTAGATGAACAAATCAAAACTTATTAACAAAACATTGGACTTAAAAGAGAAGGGCTTTAGGTAGAAGGTCGACCAAATTCCTCCTAGTCTTCATCTTCGTCTTCGTCTTCGTCTTCATCTTCATCTTCATCGTCATATTCATCAGGATAGTCATCTTCATCTTCGTCTTCGCCTTCATCTTCGTTTTCCTCGTTCATCATCGGCTGCCACAAAATGCATGAATAAATTTACAATGTCTAGCAATTTGTTAAAGTAGTATAACTTGATTACACGAGGCACCTTTAACAACTTCAAAATTGAGTCTCAAGAACTACGATGTATTCAAATAACAAAGAGTATCGGTACGGTGTACAATGTAACCTATGGCATTACTTAAAAGGCGTATTCACAGACATAACAACTGGTGTGAAGTCTGTGAACTCATAATCCATATCTATGCTGTAAGTTTTTATAGCGAAAAGCTAGCGAGTCTCAAAGCATGAGGAGAGTCGCCAGTAAAACTTCTAGACTCTAAAGTTTCAGTTGAAATAGGAGACTAGTAACAGTAGTTAACATGAAGGGGTAGTAATAAGTTGATGCCAAGGGATCAGAGAACAAGAACAACAAAAATTTAAGTGGCCAACATCTCAAACTAGACCCTCAAGATTCGTCGACGCTATTCCAAAAGTGATTTCAGAAAGGATGGTAAATAATAGAATTGCCACTTACAATTTCCTTTCTCATCTGGCCTATGTTCTTCTCCAACTCCGATATGTGCTGACTAAGCGCCTGAAAGACATTAAAACATGGCAAAAATCTCACAAGTTTGTCCAGAACTAGATAGGGTATCTTGAGACGAGAAAACCGACATAAGAAAGCATCAAACCTCATGGCGCTGCATGGCAATGGCACGTTTAAAAGCTTTTGCCTTTGTCAAAAGATTTCTAGGCCTCAAACTAATAGGTCTCTGATAATTCTTTCCCCGGTAGTATATCAGTGCATAACCTTTTGGCACTCTCTCTATCGCAACCAAAATCCCACCACTCTCATACTCCAGTAGTCTACCTGTTTCCTCCACAAAAGCGAGGTTCTTCTGCTTGGAGATTAACTTAACAAGTTCTCTATGCTTCCAGTGCAAATGCATATTTTCAATGACACCATCAAAAATGCCACGGACACCTATAAAACCAATCAAAACATATGCTTAAATAAAAATTTACAAATTAAGAACACTTGGACAAAGTATAGTAGAATCAATAAGAAATAACATGGATTACTCACCAACAGGCAAGTATGCCTTCATTCTCAAGCCAATCCTACGAAACGTAAATCTCTCCTCATCAGTTATTGTTTCCTGATCATCGGAAGGACCAACAGGCACCATTGATGATTCTATTTTTGATAATAACCCCTCTGCTCGAAGCTTTTTTGATCGGGCCTGTCATAAGAAGAGAATTTTATGTTACAATAATCCATCTCCAAAACTGTCAAATATTAGATCGCCAATTAGTCTAACTCATTCCTCAAATGAGGTAACAATTGCTTCAGCTTGGGCTCTCTTAAACTCTTATTATCCAATGAAAAAAGATAAGGCCACCCCCACCTCGAAGATGCATGACAACTTCCACTGAAACATCCGGGATCTCGATAATGTGAGCTAATATTGGAGGTACCGTACCTGGACAGCTAAGCTATGTCCTGCTGACTCAATCATTTCCCTAGAAGTACCTTAGTTCGAAATTAAATGCTATTGTATTGCTGCTAATTCCTAATCAATGCATGTAAAACACATGCGGAAACAGGAAAACCGAAATTCTATGAATGGGTCCAAGCCTCGAAGGTATCTAAAAAAAACAATGCAAGTGAGTTTGTGTAACATGCCCAGTTCAACTCAAATCTAACTAAACTTTCTGGAAGTTCTGGCCCTAAATCATAGCTCATCAATATAATGTAGGCATGTGGCCCAAGTGTTCAGCATGATCACTGCTGGTGAAATAAAGAGACCACAACTGGCGTGCAGAAAACTAACACGCAACTTACGACATTCCAATTTCGACTTTAGGTGGTCAAAATATGCACAAAGGTACCCTGACATCGACGATTTTGAGTGACAATTCATGAAAACTGAACAATGAAAACCATAAATCATGTTAAATTAAAGTCTCAATCAAAATCGCGATGAGAGTTATGCACATGAGAACTGCATGCCTTGTTTGGACAGAAAAATTGGAGGGAAAGGGAGGAAAGGAAGTTGGATGAGAAGGGAGGGGAGTGGGGGAAGAAGAGAAAGGGAGGCGAAATGCTTTTACAATGGAAGTAAGGATGAGGAGGGAGAGAGAAAGACGCAAAAATCATTTGTTTGATATAAAGGTAGAGAATCCCCTTTTATCTCTCTTTCAAAGAAACCAATCCTTCCAAGGTTGGGAAGATTTGGAAAGAAAGAACCCCCCCCCCCTCTCTCTTTCTCTCTGATATGTTCACCCATTTCAAGATGCATTGGGGATGGATAGCATAGTTCCATTGCCCTCAGCCCCAACAGCAAAAGATGGTGTTGAAGAAGCAAGATGTGAATTAGTCAAAAACTGACGTAGTATGTTACAAGTATGGGTTGGATGGGATTGAAGTATTAAACAAGATTCCCACATGAAGCATAGCTTTTGTTAGTAAATCGCGACCTGCCAACCATTATTTTCCCTCCCCTTCCTTGCCCTCTTCATTTATCATCCAAATAACATATTCTGAACCCCTCCCTCTCCCTCAACTTCTCTCTAAAGTTTTAATATTATGTGCTTTTGTACCTCAATTTAATATACGGAGTATGTACTTTTGTACCTCAATTTTCTCTTCCTACAACTTTCTATTGGGGAGTGGCTGGGAGGAGGAGAGGGGGGAGGGGGGGGGGTTCTTGAGTATGTATAACTTAAGCTATTAATGTCAGTGTATCCCATGAACCCAGTGCACGCCAGCTACCAGTGACCTATCCGTAATTCAACTAAAGGAGACCATCATGCTTACCAGCGACAATTTATGCTCAATATGCTTGACTTCTTTCACACTCTTAGCTCTCGATGCTTCTTCCCTCATCTTCTCACATTCTTCAGGTGATACTTCTCTTCCCCATCGGGCTTGAGCTTCATAAAATTCAGCCAGTGTACCAGCGAGTGCTTGTGCATTTTCATCAGAAGTGCTTGCCTCCATAGCCCCAGTTCGTGCTTTTTCTTCAGCATCTTGAATCCTTTTTGTGAGTTCCAACCTTTCTGTAACAGCAGCAGCTACACTTGTTGAAAGGAAGTCCTTTCCACGATATATGACGATAAAAAACTTGTTTCTCAGCAACAAGGTGCCCCCTGTTAGTCTCTGCAACACATGAAAATCATTACAACCCACAAGTTAGACAGGCTACTGGAAAACACTAAATATACACTTCAGGAAAGCTTTAGCGTCAGCCACCTCCACGAGACAATCCAAACACAATGAATTTACGTACATTCAAATCCAATAGAAGGAGACCCAACTCCACAAGGCAGACACCAAAGAATATTACACGTGAATGCAAAAGGAACTGAAGATGCTTTGACGGCAGAAGGTAATGTTAAGTGTTTTAACAACACTTTCCTACCAAATCGTAATAGCAAGGGAACAATCAATGATAGAGAAAAGTAGCTGTCATAAACATCACGTGTGTCCAGAATTGGCGATCTAGAGCATTGGAGTATCAGCATGCGGAACTTGGTAATTTAAGCATCAAGGCGAGAGGTAACACACTAGGAAAATTCAGCAAGGTTCACTAGAAGTATAGAAAATCAACACTGCCTAAATCTAAGAATGAAATGCATAAAGCATAAGGTAACTAAAATTTAATATATAAGAAGATTAATAACTATTAGGAGACAAGTTGATCTATTATTTTTCACATTTGGAAATTAAAACCTTAATGAAACGAAATTAAAATTACAACCTTTTAATTAAGGCCCGGTTTCAAACAAAGCTACAAAAAAGGGGAATATTCCATAATGTTTGGAGAATAACTACAACTTCCTTTCAAATGATTCAATGGCTCAACTATTATACGCGCCTTCATGTAATACTAGTTTGGGGGTCCACTTCACCCTCGGGCAATATATGTAATTTTCTTTCAGCTCAATTATCGTGAACATTTTGGGTCAAAATTAATGGATTATATACTTTGTTTATGGCCAACTTTGACCACTTTTTGAAAGTAGCCAAATATTCTCAAAAGTTCACCTTGGAAGGCCATGGAGTGCCTTAGTTGGGTATGATGGCCGATTCCTATGTTAGGGAAGTTATTTAAACACCCCCCCCCCCGACACACGTCACCCATTCGGGCTAGTGTGCTTTCTTGCCGATGTTGGAACCTACCAAAGGGTTTTTGGCTCTAATATTTTGATAAAACCCATAACATCATCTCTAGGGGCTTCTACGAAAATTAGAGAATTTTTGTTCCGGGGCCATTTTGGCCAAAAACCGTGGATCATTTACTTCGGTCTTGGCCAGATTTGACCATCATTTTTAAAGTAGTCAAATGTTCTCAAAACTCTACCATGAATAGCGTTGCAATGCCCTTGTTGCATGTTCATCTACTAGGGAAGTTATTAAGCCCTTTTTTCAGAGATTATCCATCGAGGCTAGCAGGCATTTGCAGCCAATTTTAGGACTTATGATAGGTTTTTGGCTCTAATCCCTTTTCCTAAACCCCATAAAATTACATGTAAGAGATTCCACAAAAATTTGAGTCATATTCGTTTAGGGGCCATCTTCGCCAAAAACCGTGGATTATATACTTTGGTTTTGACCAATTTTGACCATTTTCTGAAAGTAGCCAAATGTTCTCCAACCTAAACTACGGACAGCCTTGGAGTGCCCTTGTTGGATATGATGAGGAAAAGTTTCTCTGTTAGGAAAGTTCTTTAACCCTTCTAACTTAATACCAACCCAAGTTTTATTTCCCGATTTTAGGACTTACCATAGGTTTCTGGATCTAAACATTTGCTCAAACCCATAGAATTATCTTCAAGGACTTCCACAAAAATTTGAGCTGTTTTCGTACCGTGGAAATTTTTGGCCAAAAATCGTGGTTTTTATACTTAGGATTTGGCCAATTTTGACCACTTTTCTGAAAGTAGTCAAATCTTTTCAAACTTCACCACAGAATAGCTTGGAGTGCCCTTTTTGGACATAAGGAGATGTTCTTCCTGTTAAGGAATCTCTTTAAGACCTTACGTCAAACGACTGCAGTAGAGGCCAACATGCGTATTTTTGCCAATTTCGAGACCTGTCATTAGCTTTTGGCTCTAATATATTGTCAAAACCCATAATAATACCTCTAGGGGATTATTCCTAGAATTTGAGGCCTATTTGTTCCGGTGCCATTTTGAGCCAAAAACCATTGATTACATCCTTCAGATTTAGCCAATTTATCCCACTTTTTCGAATGTAGACAAATATTCTCGCTGGATGAGGACTGGTTCCTCTATTAGAGAAGTTCTTTATGCCTTCGGCACACGTCACCGATTGAGGCTAATGTGCGTTTTCTTTTTCCGATTATAGGACTTATCATAGAATTATAGTTCTAATATTTTGCTAAAACTAATAAAATTATCTCTGGTGGCGTTCACAAAAATTTGACCAATTTTCATTCCGGGCCATTTTGGCTCAAAAGCAGTGAATTATATCCTTAGGTTGGCCACTTCAAAACTTTACCATGTATAGCCTTCGATTGCTCTTGTTGGATATGAGGTGAAGTTACTTTTCTTAAGGAAGTTCTTTAAGCACTTTTGGCACATGTCACTCGTTGAGACTACTTGCGTCATTTTTTGCTCTAGTATATTGCTAAAGCCTGTCATATAACCCATAGGGTCTTCCGAAAAGTTTGAGACATTTTGTTCATCGACCAATTTGGGTCGAAAACCGTGGATTCTATACTACGATTTTCGCCAATTTTGACCATATTTTTTCAAGTAGCCAAATGTTCTCAAAACTTCATGGGTAGACTTGGAGCACCCTTGTTGGAAATTGGGGTTAATTCCTCTGTTTGCGAAGTTCTTTAAGCCCTTTTGCAAACGTGACCCGTTAAGTCACGTTTTTTTGGCACCTATAATAGTTTTTTGGCTCTAATATTGTGCTAAGGCCCATAATATTACCCTTGGGAGCTTAAGCCAAAAAAATTGAAGCCGTTTATGTTCTAGAGCACTTTTGCGCCAAAAACCGTGGATTATAGCCTTTGTCTTTGACCATTTCGGATTTGTTGGCCACTTTTTTCAAAGTATCTACATGTTATCAAAACACCCCCATATATTATTTGGAAGTGCCCTTGATGAATTAGAGGGCCAATTCCCCCGTTTGGAGGGCTTACCTACTATCACCGGTTGAGGTTAGCATATTATTCGGCCGTTTTAGGGCACCTATCATAGGTGTTTAGTTCTAATATTTTGCCAAAACACATAATATGATCCCTCGGAACTCCTACGAAATTTAGGCCGTTTTTGTCCGAGACCATTTTGGGCCAATTGTGGACATTTTGGTTTTAGCCAAGTTTGACCACCATTTTGAAAGTAGCCAAATGTTCTCAAAACTTTACCATGGACAGCCTTGGAGTATCCTTGTTGAATATGAGGGCAGATTTCTCAATTAGGGAAGTTCTTTAAGACCTTTCGACACACATCACCTTTGCCACCTTCTCCCGCTAGGGTGTGTTTTTTGTCGATTTCAGGACTCAACACATGTTTAGGCTCTAATGTTCTTCTAAAATTCATAACAAGACCCCTTAAGGCTTCTACAAAAATTGATTTGTTTTTGTTTCGGCACCATTTTGTGCTAAAAATCGTGGATTTACTTAGGTTTTGGCATAATTAGATCATCTTTGTCAAAGTAGAAATTGTATTCAAGAGTTTACTATGGACATCATTGGGATACTGTTGTTGGATATGAGGTTTTTTGTTGGATATGAGGATTGGTCCTATGTTAGGGAAGCTATGTAAGCCCTTTCGGCACATGTCACGCATTGATGCTAGCGTGCGTTTTTCTTTTTCGAATTTGGAAGTTACCATAGGATTTTGGCTTTAAGATTTTTCGAAGATTTGTAATGTGACACTTAGGGGCTTCGACAAACTTTTGAGCAGTTTTTAATCCCGGACAATTTTGTGCCTAAAACCACGGATTATCCACTTCAGTTTGGCCGATTTCGACCTGGTTTTTAAAAGTACCCAAATGTTCTCAAAAATGGCATGAACAACCTTGGACTACCCTTGTTGGATATGAGGATTGGTTCCTTAAGGAAGTCTTTTAAGCCATTTAGACACATGTCACGAGCTAAGGCTCGAATGCATTTTTCTGTCAATTTTGTGACCTACCATAGGTTTTTGGCTCGAATATTTTCCGAAAACCTATAATATGACCCTTAGGGGATTCCGCAAAAAATTGAGCCGTTTTTAATCCAGGATCATTTTGGGCTAAAAATGTGGATTATATACTTTGGTTTTGGCAAATTTTGACAAGTTCTTTTAGCCCCTTGTTGTACACGTCAACTGAGCTTTTTGCCTATTTTGGGAGCCTATAATAGATTCTTGGCTATAATATTATGATAAAAACCCATAAGATTTGGCCAATCTAGACCACTTTTTGACAGTAGAAAAATGTCCATAAAATTTTACCAAGTACAGTCTTGGAGTACTGTTGTTGGATATGATGGATGTTTCTGTTGAAGTATAATACCATTGTGGGTGCTCTAACCATCAGTCTAGACTTTTGGCTCAGTTGTTTCTAACATGGTATCAGAGCCTCAGCGATCCTGAGGTCTCGAGTTCGAATCCTGGTAGCCCCCTACTTTGCTGTGTTGGAGCCTTAATAAAAAGAGCTCAATTTAAGTGTTTTGTTTGTGGGCCAGTGAATTACCCACGCTTCAAGCCCAAGTGGGCCTTTGCGTGAGGGGGCGTGTTGAAGTATAATACCATTGTGGGTGCTCTAACCATCAGTCTAGACTTTTGGCTCAGTTGGTTATCTAACAGTTTCCTCTGTTAGGGAAGTTCTTTAAGACCTAATGACTGAAGATTGGATGCGAATGACTGAAGATTTAGGAAATGACTTCTGACCACATTTATGTTATGACAAAGCCAAATGCCCATATTTTATCTTGTGGATTTTCTCCAGCCCCACTTGTATGTGGTCATTCTTATAAACATTTTAAAGGTGAGGTGTCCAGCAAATTCTTTTTAGTACATTGTTTAAGTCCATCATATTTACTTAATCATATTGTACAAGAAGAAAACCTTTCCTTCAACAAAGAGCTTTCAGCTGAAAGGGAAGTCAATGCAATTGTATTCTGAATTGCTATGAAGTCGAATACAAAACCTAAGAGCGTAGAACTCACTGACATGCACGTAAAAGGGAGAAAATATATGTAGAAGAATGAAAGGGATAATTAAGAAACATACCTTCAACTCTTCTGACATGAGCTCGTTATTTGTGTTCTGAATTCCTCTTTTTACAGCAATTTTTGCCACTAAACTCTTTTCCCAAAGCTTTACAATTGCAACTGCCAAACCCTGATGATTTCTATTTCTGCCTTCAAAAGAAAAGAAAAATTTGTTGTCAAATGATAGAATTGACAGCATTCTTATCAGCAGTTACTTTAAGACAAATTTCTGACCCATACCAAGAGCAAAATGGCATGGAAGTGTCTTGGCAAGTTTTCGCAAATTGGTTAACTCTGCATTTGTACATCCCACGCGCACCCCAACAGGGAGAAATCTTGATGGTGGCGTGAAACCAGGAACAGTTTGAGGAAGCAAATCAGCATCAATGGGAAGTAATCCTGTACCCCACCAATCAACAAATCGAGGACCCAATCCATCAAGAAGATCATTGTATTCAAGTTCTTCTGCTGTCAGGTTCTCACGATATCCATGAGGCAATTCTGCTGAAACAGTCTCACCAATAGAATTTCCAGCTGTTGTATCTGTCAGGTTCACCAGCGGCCCCTTGTAGTTGGCACCACGATAAACCACCATAACACTTCCTGATCGCCATATAACTAATCCTCCTGTTCGACGCTGATTAATAGAAAGGTCAGATCAGTAACTTTTTGTATAAAAAAACTTATCACACCTAATTAAATTTGCAACACACATTACGAAAGTAGAAGTATTCGGCTATCCATATTTGACGACAAATAAAGAGATGCTGTTACAGGACCACAGTGGAACCAGTTTGGTTCGAGAATCTAAAAAATTCTTAAAGTATCACACCACGAGGAGAATAATTGAAAGGGTAATGATATTTCATCTAATTCTTAAAGATCATATAAATGCTTAATGGAAAGCCAGAGCGGTCAGTCCGGCTGAAATGGAGGGGGGAAATGATGACAAAGTCAGCCCTTTCCAAGCTGAATTCCAACTTGCAGAGAATTTAAAAAGCTTAAATCATCTATTCCATCTTCACTAGTACAATTATATCACCTCCATCTGCCATGGAGCAATTATGTGGCAGAATCACCAACAGTCGAATGAATGTTTTATAGCTAATTCCAGATATTTGTCCCACACAGCCTTTTGCCGACACACAAAGGGAAACAACAGGAAAGACTTGAGAAGGGTAAAAATCATTCTCAGCATACAATACGTATTTGCATAAAATCACATACACACTTTCCAAGACGTCGCCTACAGAAGTGTTGAAAACAAGATTCTTTCATTTTTATTTCTTACAGACCCCTCCCGCCCTCCCTTAAGAGCACTCTTGTGACTTGTCTTCTTCAAACAGAAATCATATATATGTACAATTCTTGTCAAGGATGTGCTAAAAATGCGCAATTGTCCAAACTCAACCAAAATGATAAAGAAATACTAGAATCTACACCAGGTTTCTAAAAATTAATCCATAGCTCCAGGCCTCCCTATGTTTAATTTCCTACCTAAAACAACTTCCTAATTACAATATAACAGTGACAGGTAGTGGCACAATTTTGTCATGCATTTGTACCACAGTAACAGAAAGACAACCCATAGCTTCAATAGAGTAATACTACCATCAACCAGTAAATTCTAAGGCTACAGTAATTCAGAAACCAACATAAACTAATTCCAAGCATAAGAAAAACATACACTACTAATTATATTGTATGCCAAAAGTTCAATTCAACTAACCTCAACAAGAACATGAGCAGTCTTCATATCATGAGCTAAATCCTCATGAAATTTCAACCTAACCAACTCCGACTTTCGCCACTTAAGATGAATCTTCTCCAACACAGGTTGTGTAAGCCCAGCCTTAGGCACATTAACCTTATCCTTCAAACCCATCCCTGCCCCCCTCAACCTCTTCAACTCAGCCACCTCAATCGTCTTATCAGCCAATGTAGCCGGCTTTACGACACGTTTAACCTTGTTTACGCTTTCCCTAACCTCACTCACTTCCTCCTGTTCCTCAACCTCATCCCTCTCCCAAGGTAACAACCCAATTTCACTCTTTTTTTCCTCAGACAAGACAGAATCAGCCCTAATCCAATCCCTCTTCAACAAATCCCCCAACTTTTCATCCCCAATTTCATCACCCTCATCATCCTCATCATCTGAGTCTAACCCCAAGCTCCTCAATTTCCCCACAATTCTATCAATTGCGGTATTCCCTTTATTTTCGACACGGTTTCGGGTACTCGAAACAGCATTGTTGGGTTTAGAATCAGTTGGACGAGGATGTGGGTCAATGGAAGACCACTTCTTTAACCAAGGAGCAGAAGAAGGAGCGATTTTAGAGGGGTTTTGGGGGGGTTTTGGAAGTGGGTTTTTGTTGGGTTGTGTTGTTTTCAAAGAACAGTAGGTTTTGAAGAGTGAAAGTGAAGATATCTTGTGGGATTTGAAAGGAGAAGAAGAGGAAGAAGTGAGTTGAAATGGTAATTCTGATAGCTTTGTTGTTGTTGTAAATACCATTTTCCTGTGGAGCTGCATAAGAGATATTAGGAAGAGAGGAAACTTGAAGAAGAAGATGAAGATGAAGATAGTCTCATTTCATCATACAATAAAGGCAGTGAATTTGAGCAGTGAAAAAATGGGTGTTTTTTTTTTTGCAGTTGCAGGTTTGGAGGAAGATGGATAAGATTTTCCGGTCACTAGTGGCGAAGTGGCAACCAAAGCTACCGGCTATTCGGAATCGGAATCGGAATTGGAATTGAAATCGAGTTTGATTAAGAATACGGTATATAACCGAAATGAATTTTAAGGAGTATTAAAATCTTATTAAACGTAACCTTGGAGGCAAAACGAGTAGTAGTAAGTAAAGCTAGCGGGTACCCGGAATCGAAATCGAAACTGATTAGGAGTAGGTTGAACCGACATGATTTTGCATTAAACTTACTAGTCTTATCATCAAATCTCTGTTTATTCACTCTTATTGAACACTTACATAACCTTACAGGCAGTATAAGAGTTGTAGTGAGTAAAATTAGCAGGTACCCAGAATTGTAATTGGGACATATTAGAAATAGACGGTTTCAAAAGTGAAACTCATGGGAGCTTTCATTATTGTTAGTACTCTTATTTATACACTCATGAAGTATCATTATTAAAGCTTACAAGATTACTTATTACCCTGAGTGGACACCCATCCATTTGAAATCCGAAAAGTATATTGAATTTGGTTAAATGATGTGAAGAACTAATGTCATTTTAACCATAACTATTGTTACAAAATCGTGGTGAATTGATTAGAGTGGCTTCGAAAAGATGAGATAGAGACAATCTCACAAAACAAAGTGAAATGTGGTTTACTAACGAAGTACAATCGTTGAAGCGTGATACGTATCTTAGTGCGCATAACTATAAGGCAATAAACCTCAAAATTGCCCTCATGACTCCCTTACTTCCGAAAAGTATAGTTTTCGTCCGGAAATTGGACAAGTAGAAGATAACGTATCGATAATTTATCGGGCCACGAGCAGTCATGCTGGTCATTAGGAACTAAGTCCACTGGCCCAAATGTAATGAAGCTAAACCCAAAGAAAAGTAGGAAAGAGCCCAACAGAAAACGAAGAGAAAAGGTCGGAGGCCTTGTTGCTTCATGAACAGCAAAAAGAACGCATGAATGGGCCATAGACACACAACTTATGAAAGATGAGACGAGGAGTAATGTCTTTACCTTGTAGTTATCAGGAACATACTCCCTCCGATCCAAATTCCTCTTCTTTTTCATCGTTCTGAGTTGTCATGTCGGAATCTACTTTTAGAACGAGTGGATCGTTCACTTGCTGTAAAATTTAGTGTATATTTTATTCTCCATTAAAGTCTGCCAACTCCATTTAAATTTAAGGCAAACTGGTCTTTAATTTGGCCTACAATTTTCAACTTGGCAACTCAATACTGTAAAAAGAAAGAGAAAAATCATTTTGGGTCGGTGGGAGTAGATGTTATGACATGTAAACGTCATCTCACGATTATCTCGTTTGGCATTACTCCCAAGAAAAAAATATGAGTAGTTACCTAGGTACGTCCACTAGACATTTAGTGAGAATTCGAGAGAATCAATATTGGCATAACGGTTAGGAACTCAATATACGTACTTGGGAGTTGTAGGGTTTCGAATCCTCATGCCTCCATTCCTACAGCGTTAGCTGTTTCTTTCTACCAAAAAAAAAAAAAAATTGGGACAAATGGATTTTACTTTTGCGGAGAAAAAAGTACAAATTACATATTTACTTATTCAGTTCAAATGTTAAAATCCAAAATAACGGATAGAGTAATCGCCATATAGTCTTCTTGAAGATGTCATATATATTACCTTTGTTCATCCAACATACAGTGAATATGAAATCATCTTATTGTGGACGAATGTACTTAACATATTGTAAGCGATCAAATTGTTGCTCAAATTTTTTAGTTTTCACAGTAGTCACAATACACGTCCACAAACACACGTAAACGGACCAAAATAAATGAAATTTATGCCACAAATGGTGAAACATTATACACTTCTTTAAGATGAAACAACATCACTAGCTAGTTTGAAACTACCTAATAATAATAAGTTTGAAGCTTCTATATCACACACAACACACTAATTGTTGATTAAGTATTGGATTAAAGAGTGATGACCCTACAAATTAAAGTGACAACTTGATAAACAATCTCACTTAATTAATTACTAAGTTAATTGTAATTAAAAATCCAATGCTTTGTTGATTTCAGGGAAGTCTTAAGGTCTACGCATGGAAGAGTGAAACTTTGGCATTGGGATATAAAAAGCTCGAAAGTCGTTGCCTAGGTTTCATTTATTCTTTAAATGAGCTCCTTTTTTTTTACTACTAATCTTCATTATTACGTACAATAAAACACCTAATTTGGCGGAGATTAATAAACAAAAAAAAAAAAAAAGATAAAAACAGGATTCCAAATTCAGTGAAATTAGATCAAATGAGATGCTTCTTTTATGAATTTCATGTGTTTGCCACATTTGACCCACTTTTATCGTTCAATGGAAAGAAGAAAAAAACACTGAGTTTTAGGATGTTTGGAAAGGTTTGGGATCTCGTAATACAAAGTATCCTTACATCATTAAGATCATTTAAGGGCATGCACAAGATCACACATAGACTATAGTCCAGTAGTACTCCAGTAGTACAACTTTTTATAAAATGTTAATTAGCAATTGAGTAACGAATATGTGGTTGTTTGAGCCAGTATTCGCCTAGTTGAGATACGACTAAATTGAATGTTGTAAACTAAATCGGTATTACGGAGTAAATATCAAGATAGAGGAAATTCTTGATGAGATTGTACGTATCAATAATGCTCTTTAGGAGGATTAACTGTCAACTTTTACTCCGATTCCTTTCTAAGTGCAAAATAAAAATTTGATCTTAAAATACGAGTATCAATTAAAAGAGCAGTTGATTTTATAAAATGACCAACCCAACCAAAAATTAAGGTTTATATTCCAGACAACGGATTTATATTTCTAACAACTTTTTTTTCTTCTTATAACTAATAATGGACCGAATATAGGAGGAGGAAATGTCAAAATTCGTCATTAAGAATTCAAAAGACATGTCAACAACCTTTTTCTTGTTATCATTATTATTACAGAAAGGCTATGGTTTATTTTTAACCAATTTAAAATTACAAATTATTGTTGAATAATACGAACATACACACAAGTAAAAATGTTTTATCCTATTACTATTATTGTTACTTAATTTTTGGAAAATAGTAGTAGTATTTTTTTTTTCTTGAGCTAGCAGGTACGATTTTACATTGTTAATTTGTGTACTAGATGTCCTCCGAAATTGTGAAATAAATGGGAGTGGATTAATTAGGAGGATCAAGTAGCTAAGATAGCTGTAAGTTAAATGATGCAAGCATGTGGGTTTATTAATGAGACCCGACTTCGATGGTAGAGAAGAACAACTATCAAGTCACTCTAATGAATTTCCAACTCGACAGCCTGCTTTGCATTAATCAATTTAATTGCATGCCCAATGTTATGTCCCTTCACACATACGTCTCTAAATTATAGGCGACATTAGAACGTAAAGTTTCATAAAACCATGATTTTATGAGCTTAAAGAATGTCTTCACCGCTACTTGCTCGATCGTAATGTTGTAAACAACTAATTAACAACCCTAGATAGATTAGCTTCACATTTTGAGTCAAATTAGATGCAAAGAAGTCATGTTAATTCATCCTACATACTAGTATATACTTTGAGTATTCTAATATAGTTCTAATTTAATTTGTGTTGAGCTAGCTCGTTGCATTGTGTTCATGAAGATGAGAGGACTAGTTTTCCACTATATACATACTCGATGGTTTCAACTATATACTCGATGATTTACCGAAATATGTAATACTCAATGTTTTCATTGTCATGCCAATTGATTCGCTAATGCCATGATACTTGAATTGGGGCTAAAAAAAACAGTGGGAGTTTATAACATTTTAGGTTAGGGATGACTAACTTTAAGTTCTTTAGATCGTTACCTGTTTAGAACTTAACATTCTTCTAACCTAGGAGTACCTAATGTTTCGTGGTTGGAGTTATCAGATATGATTTGAACCTAAGACAATCTTCATAAGAACATGTTGATTTTCTAACTTCTAAGTCAACCTTAATACTCATAATTTTCATAGTGACATACTATAAGGCCAACCACATATTTAGGACTAGAGGTAGTTGACTATTTATGAGAAGACTAGCTACTATATTTCTCATATAGGTCTGGGACCATAGTATAAGTATTGGATATGTTCGATTCCAAATCAAGTCTTAAATCAAGTTGTTCGGATCGATTATTAAGGTCTAAATCAGCTTTGCCTTGTCTAACCAGAACAAGCCGATTACTTGGTCAGGACATATCCCCTCAATTTTGCTATAGAGATGTAAAAATGTAGGGCCAGGAAAGACAAAATATGCCAGCTTCGAGGAGGGAAAAAAGGGAAAAAACAAAAAGGAAAGAAAGAGAAAAATGGAAGAAAACATAGAAGCGTGACTTCACAGCACAAGTCAGAGAGTGAGGCAGACAAACCTTACGACTTTTACGTATTAGAGCAGAGAAGAACATACAAGTCTCAGTCAGATCTATGTCCGCTCAGAGTGCTGGAACAAACCACCTTAACAACCCTTTCTTTAATCTTTCTTCCTCTCTCCTCTCTCTTGTTAAATTCGTCAATTGCCTAGTTATGTACATCCGTCGACATAAAATAAGTAGACCAGATCACAAATTCACCGAATTAAAGATCGGTTTTAAAACCAATCAACAATATTCATCAACTACCTTATCTTCTGTTTCGTTAAAATCGTCGACATAAAAGAAGTAGACTACTCTAGATCACAAATGTACCGAAATATCACCAAAAACCAATCAACAGTGCTGCTAATTAACTAGTACCCTATCTTTTGTTCCGTCAAAATTGTTGACTCGGGATATTTCCTACAATTTACATACGAGTAACTGTTAGTTTCGCAATAAAACTAAATGTAAATGTTTTGTTTAAAGTTTAGAGGACAACAAAAGTAGATTAGTTATTACATCACCATGATGATGATGATGAACCTTTATTAATTTCCCACAATTATTAAAAGTAGAAAGAAACAAAAAGGATCAAAAACAAACTTTTTATCATTTTGTTTCTTAATTCTCACACTATAAAACCATATTCACACTCTTCACCCACTTTTTTTTTCATGTCAAAAGCCTTTTAACCCCCCACATCCCAAAACTTCCTCATCACCTCACTTTTTCTCTTCTTTCTCTCTCCTAGAATCTCCATACTTTGTCAGTCAACTCTCTTATCACTTTCTCCCCCCACTGCACAAATCTTACTCTAGACATTCATCATAACTTTGCATCAATATTTCATATTTTGTCCCAAGATTGAATTTTTTACCTCTACATCAAAGGTATGTATCATATCATATAGTCATATACTATGGTCTATGGTGTAATAATATGTGAATATTTTCATGGGTTGGTTATAAAGTTTGGATCTTTGTACTTTCTTCCTTCATTTTCTTCATGGTTGTTGATAAAGTTTGCAACTTTATACTATATGGTTTTTATAAAGTTTGGAACTTTTGTAGTAGTATGAGAGTATGAGTTATGACCCATCAAATAACAATTTTTTGTTTCTTTGGTTTTTTTTTTTTTTTTTTTGCAGGTTTTTTTTTGAAGCAGTAAAAAAAAAAAAGGGAGTAAAAATCTGGGTTTACAATGATTAATGTGATGAACCCAAGTAAAGAAAGTATGAAAGAGGTGGAAAGTCGCTTGGATCCTCAGCTGTGGCATGCTTGTGCAGGAGGTATGGTACAAATGCCAGCAGTAAATTCCAAGGTTTTTTACTTTCCACAGGGTCATATAGAACATGGAACAGTAAATATTGATCTGAAAAATTACCCAAAGTTACCTGCCCTTATACCCTGTAGAGTTTCCGCAATTAGGTATCTAGCTGATGAAGAAACTGATGAAGTTTATGCCAAAATTAGATTGGTACCCTTAAGAGGAAATGTTTCTGATATTTGTGATGATGGGTTTGTTGGGAGTAATAATAACGATATCGATGGTACTGAGAAACCTGCTTCGTTTGCGAAAACGCTTACGCAGTCTGATGCTAACAATGGTGGTGGGTTTTCGGTCCCTCGGTATTGTGCTGAGACTATTTTTCCGAGGTTGGATTACACTGCTGAGCCTCCTGTGCAAACAATTTTAGCTAAGGATGTTCATGGCGTAACCTGGAAGTTTAGGCATATTTATAGGGGAACTCCTAGGAGACATTTGTTGACAACTGGTTGGAGTAATTTTGTGAATCAGAAGAAGCTTGTAGCTGGTGATTCTATTGTGTTTTTGAGGGCAGAGAATGGGGATCTGTGTGTTGGGATTCGGCGTCCTAAAAGAGGGATTGGGGGAGGGCCTGAGTGTCCTACAGGGTGGAATAATGGGAGTTGTGGTGGCGGTGGCTCGTCGTATGGAGGTGGATATGGTGCTTTTCTTAGGGATGATGAGAGTAAGATGGTTAGGAATTTAAATGGGATGGGTTCGAGTAGTGCTGGTGCCGGTGTTGGGTTGAACTCGAAAGTTAAGGCAGAATCTGTTGTTGAGGCTGCTAATTTGGCTGCTAATGGGCATCCATTTGAGGTTGTGTATTATCCGAGGTCGAGTACACCCGAGTTCTTTGTCAAGGCCTCAACTGTGAAAGCAGCAATGCAAGTCCAGTGGTGTGCTGGAATGAGATTCAAGATGGCTTTTGAGACAGAGGATTCTTCCCGGATAAGCTGGTTTATGGGGACTGTATCCTCTGTTCAGGTTGCTGATCCAATTCATTGGCCTAATTCCCCTTGGAGGCTTCTACAGGTAATCCTCATTTTCGACCTCGTAGATCTAGCCATAACTCACAAGTTCTTCATATATGCTCATGATTTGTGATTCGGTTAGTATGTGTACTGATGTGCTAACATTGTCGTAAATATGACGTTTCAGGTTGCGTGGGATGAACCGGAGTTGCTCCAAAATGTAAAGAGGGTGAATCCATGGTTGGTTGAGCTGGTGGCTAGCATGCCAGCCATCCATATGTCCCCATTTTCGCCCCCTAGGAAAAAGCTTCGGCTACCCCAATCTTCAGATTACCCGTTTGTCGACCAACTTCCCATACCGACATTTCCAAACAGCACCCTCAGCCCTAGCAGTCCCTTGTTTGGTTTACCAGATAAGGTCCCTGCAGGCATACAGGGAGCCAGGCATTCACAGTTCGGACACTTCATGTCAGATTTTCACTTGAACAAAGTGAATCCTAGTCCTTTTACCAATGGACCTGGTCCGAAATTTCTTCACAGAGACTTCTTAGCGAAGCCTCAAATCCGAGAAAACCTATCTTCATTCCTGACAATGGCAACCTCAGCTGAGATTCTTAAGAAAAACGATACAAAGGCACCATTCATGCTTTTCGGAAAACCTATCCTCACTGAGCAGCAAATCTCAGAGAGCTCAGGTGAGTCGACTAGGAGCACAGTGTCAGAAGGCAATCTAGAAAAGATGGGAAATTCATCTGAAGGTTGCAGTGGTACATTGGACAGTACATCAGAAGGCGGTTATCCTAGCCATCAGGATGACCACAGAACCAAGCTCGGATTGGGAACTGGCCCCTGCAAAGTCGCCATGGATGCGCAGGATGTTGGTCGAAGTCTTAGTCTTTCTGCCCTCGGCTCTTACGAAGAATTGTACAAAAAGATTGCACAACATGTTTGGCAAGGTAAGGTCAGAG
Organism: Spergularia marina; assembly: GCA_963680865.1. Lineage (NCBI taxonomy): Eukaryota > Viridiplantae > Streptophyta > Magnoliopsida > Caryophyllales > Caryophyllaceae > Spergularia > Spergularia marina. Next base: position 4,970,559 of record OY804554.1, read on the forward strand.
AAGCCGAGCAGTGTGCTCTGTAGATCATCATCCCAGGGACAAACCTCGTCACTTCGTCCTAAGATTTCGGAATGTACAGGCTTGCTTTACCTTGGGAACTTGCTGTATCTTACAATGGTCTTGTAGTGAGATAAATCTCATGTACTACTCATGTATTTTTAACTTCAGTATGTATCTTCAGAATTCTTAATCTACCTTTGTCCAAGGAAGTGGCTCCTATCCATTTCAGGGTTCGAGGCCCTGAAATGGCAAGGAGCCTGTTCCGCCTTTTTATTTTTTATTGTTTACAATCAAGTTTCATTCCTCAACTGTATGTTATGAACATCGACTCAACTTTGTAGCTAATCGAATTGGTAACGAGTTCCATTTACAAGCTTTTTTTTCATCTCGTTGTAGCGCCTATTATTGTACTTACTCAACATGCTTCTCCTCATCCAAAATGTTAGATAACTATTGTTATCATGATGTAACCACATCTTTGTAACGCTATTCATGCGTTAACTGTTATTTAAACGATTTAAATGCGAATTATTGTAATCGTGATGTGGTGACGTGAATATCCTCTATAACGCTATTCAAATCGTTAATAACTAGTAGATGAGTACATAATTTTGGTACTAATTCAAAGCCAAGAGTTCACTTTAGGTGTCACATAAATTATGGGGGTGTGATGTATATGGTAGGTTAAGGAATATGTGTTGGGAGATTTGATTGGACACCAAAAATAACTTAATCTAGAATATAAGGTCAAAATCAACAAAATGTTAAAAAGGTTTTGGTTGGTCTTTTGTTGGCAATCCCAAGTCAAATGTTCATACCATTCAACTACATATTGATCTTGGATCTACACCCTTTCTTTCCTAAGTTTGTCCCACGATTTCTACTTTGACTTGTGTTACATTTCTCTATTTTCAGACCATTATCTATCTAGTTCTACTAAAGCAGAAGCCACTAGGACACGTGGCATTCTGTGGCTAAATAATTTCCCGCTCAAAAGCTCCAAGATATTTTCGGTTTGCTGCAAACTAACTCTCACCCTAATATTGCCTATAGTTTAGGAATAAAATATTAAATTCCTAATATTGCTCAAACAAACCCCTGATATTTCTCCTTCAGCCTGCTACAACAAATTGTGTTGTTTCTCAAAAAAAAAAAAAAATCGCCAACCACTATAATATGTTGTCCTCTAAAAAAAAAAAATTGAATCAAATATGATATCCTGGCCTTCATCAGGTATGATTATTACTTCCTCTTGCCTATGAATATGATATGATCCCTTATAATTTTATACAATCGAGGGTGGATGTCGATAAACTTATTGGGTAGTTCTATCGAATCTAGGTTGACAAACCGAAAACCATCATTTTCTGTTTACAGAGAGGAGTTTCTCCGCAGTGGCATCCAATGACTACACATTTTCCCGCTAAAACTTTTGTTCCTAATAACATGGTTTTTAATAATTTTGTTCCTATTAATTTGCTGCAAATTCTAACAACTCTAAGTTAATAATGAAAAAACAGCTAATAGCTAGGGCCTTCTATTAACAAAAAAAAAAAAAAAAAAAAAAAAACAACTTTAATATGTTCCTAATAATTTTCTACGCTAAATTTATGAGACCATTTCAACCAAATATATATACGGAGTATATCCCAAAATTTTGCTCTTCTTTATCTACTTTACAATCAAAATTTGTCCTCTTACTCACTGATGTAGTGATTAACCATTTCAATGGCTAAAGACTCGCTCAAATAGAGGTAACTAAAGGTCACTATTCTTTTCTTTTTGTGTTCTTATTTATTTGTGTAATCTTCTAATGCAAATTTCATCTCCATTTCTAGGTCATGGGATTGTAAAGTCACTGAAATTTTGAGCTGGTAAATAAATTTGCCATAATACAAATGTTCCCTTACTAATATTCATACTTAGAGATACATTCACTCACACACACTTTGATGAGATTGCATTTTATCAAGTGCAGATTAAAGTCGTACATATACATGATAGCTAAGCTATTCAGATTTTTTTTTTTTTTTTTTTAAAGAAGTCCTTGATATCTTGAGTCGGGAAATAGATTCGGGTATATAACTACGTTTCGAACACCAACAATATAAATCCGTTTTACCAAGACAAAGTTAAGCTAGACGTGTTGCCGCACGTTACGATATTAAAACTTTTGGCTACACATTTCCGTGCATAGCACGGGTATTATACTAGTAAGCTACTAATCCACGTGAGTTGATGAGTTTACACTTACTTTAAAAATCATGTATTTTTCAAAATTTCCGTTGTAATCAGGGATGAGGTTAGGATATGATATTTTTCGTAAAAAGAATAAATAAAAGTTAGCATCTGATAGTAGAATTGCGATATACTCCAATGCCGGACCAATGGTGAATTAGTTGGGGGTGGTGAATTCAAGGTAAAAGATTTTCTTCAAATTGGGATCGTGATATCTCATAAATAAGACATGCGACCCTGACAATTCGTATATAGAAAGAAATAAAAAAAAAAAAAAAAAACCATATTATGGATTAGCAATAAGAAAACAAAGAACAACCTTTTCAAGCCTTTCCCATCACATGAATTATTAGTCAGCCAGCAATCATTTTTAAATTTTTAATCAAGTCCAAAATGATACTCCTATGTTTAAATTGAAAGTTTTGCAAACTTATCACATAAATAATTGAAGATGTATTGCAATAAGAAACCTATGTGTTCATGTCAAATTACTAAGTAATTAGGAGACATCATTTTCCAAATCTTCTAAAAATCAAGGTAACCGTAGACTAGTTGGTGTGTTTTAGGTAAAACATTCAAATTAAACGCTAAGAATGTATACGAATGGTGAAAGTATCGCTTTAGATCAATAATCCAACTCGTACCATATTCACTTCATGACACCTTATGCTAAAATTGATATGTAATATCCTATCACTGATCCACATATACCATTTGTGGTGTTAGAAGCCTTGATATTCACATTTTTCTTTACGGTCCGTTAATATACGTTAATAATCATTATAAACAATTTGAAACAAATGAAAATTTCGTGGTGTTGGTAAGTGGTGGTATTCAGATTTTTCTCTAGTTGATCAAGTAGCCATATATAGTCAATTTAATCGGTCGATTGTACTTAGCAGGTCCCTCCCAACATTGAATCAAAATCGTTAAAACGGCTAAGAGATGAGAACACATATCAGTCATCACCGGTTATTACATTATATAATTTCGAAACTTAAGGTGGTTTTGGGATGAGGAGGGAGTGCGAATCACCAGAGCGGATCCTAAGGCACTTGATAAGGCGGGCATTGTTTTGGTGTGTTTAATTAGAGCGTGGAAGTCAACATTTTGGGTAACCTTAAAAAATTAATACGTCTGATAGTAAAAGAAGCAAAACATTTTGTTAAGAGTTGAAATGTCCACGACTATCTATGCCACTCGTGGGGTTTCCCTATCTTCCGCTTGATCTACCACGTTATGCTCTCTCCTATAAACCCTGTCTTTCTTTGCACCCTCACACTTGAACTTTGTGCTTCCCTTCTTTTTTCAACCTAAGGTATCCAATCTTCACTCACAAATGGTGTGGATTTGAAGTTTGAATCTATATAACACTTTCATTATGTTGATTTTGTGCTTTATAAGTTTGTTACTAAAAGGGGAAAAGAAAAGCTTAGAGAACAAAAGAACATTAGCAAAGAACAAGAAAGTATTTCTTGTAAGATCATGTTTCGGTTAGCATTGTATGGTGTCATGCTAGCATTGTCGTTTCTAGGTAATTCGAGATACGCAATTTGATGATAGTATTATACAAAGGGCTTTAAGGTAGTCAGGGGCACCGTTATCAGCATTATGAGCTTTAAGTCCTTTTCTCCAAATTATTTTAACATGTTATATTTTTTAAATATTATCTCGGGTTCACTACACCTCAACTAGTTAGCAGGCCGTCTTAGCCAATAGGGGTGCAACATTGGCCATGGGTACGTGGAAACCTTGGGTAGCCAATATGATTTTGTTCCCTGGCGTGGTAGGGTGGTTTATGACTTTGATTGGTCGACGAGAATGGTTTATTCGTGGTTGTGGTGGCTAGGTTGGGTTTCGGAGCTGGGAAGGCATATGGTGGGTTATAACATAACTAATGCGCGGCCCTGAGTTAGTGCCTTGGTAGGATGGTAGCTATATGTGGAAGAGAAATACCAATATATCTTTATAATATCTGTCATTTACGAAATGCAAAAAGATTTCACATACGAACATCAAATATACTAATCGTTTTCTCAATACGAGTCAAAAATTCACCTAAGGAGACAGTAGGAACCATATCTAGTGCCGCAATAGCTGGCGACAATGAATCACAGCCCAAACTCTAACACAAATAAAAAGATAAAATTAATCTCAAAGAGAGACAAAGAGTAAAAGGGGAGAAGCACACATTGGGATTGGAGTGTAGAGTGATGGATACACTACATAGTGATTAGCAAAGGCATAATGGTAGATTAACTGCTGTATTTAAGAGTTTGTCGGTCAATGCCAACTCCTGTCATTTTTATTATAGTGACAAAAAAACCCACAAAACACAGAGTAAGTAAGGACATTTTCACATTTATTATTACTCCTCGCTGAAAAGATTCGATCTCATATCATACTACTACTGACTTGGACTTTGATGAGTCCATCACTCTGAAATTAAAGAGCAATTAAAACTTCCACGTTACTTAACACGTCTATTTGTAACATTTTGAGCCACTTTTTATGCCTTCGTCTTTGCCTTTGGCTTTGGCCTTGCCGTGTCCCCCGGGGTTCTTCTTAAAAACACTACTAGTACTAGTACGGTTATTACATTTGTTTTGTATATTTTCTGATCTTAGCCTTTTGGAGCATTACCGCTGTCGAAACTTTATATGAATGTCTATCTTATTTTGCATCATAAAAAAGCTGTCAGCCTTTGGATTGATTTTTACATAAAGCGGTGTTGAACATTTAAGAGGTGTCATATGATGTATTTTTTATTAGTTTAAAATAAATGATAAACAAATAAAGTCTTGTCGGGCCCATTGGCGAAAGACGTAACCCTTTTTTGATTAAAATGTACGATTTGATGTAATTTGAACTTGTTTTTAACCATATTAAACGATATTTTGTAACTCTATTAGGCTTCAATCCCCACCAGCAAAATTAAGGGAAAAAAAAAAAAAACGGAAGGGTAACAGTGTACACAAGATAGGTATGATGAGTTGCGTTCACTTTAGATTTAACTTATACTCTAGCTAGTGTTGCAGAGGTAGTAATAAATTACTAGTGATGCAGAGAAAGTAAAAGACCTCGGAATGAATAGAAGTTTCTTTGTCAGGATTGCTATATTCAACTTGATTGATACACTACTGTGTGTCTGTGACTGTGTCTGTCAGCTTGTATTGTTTCTGTTTTGCATGCACCAACTTCAAGTTATGTTACTCTCATAGATTCCCTTTCCTATACTACCAGCCACATTTACCCTCCTTTTTTTACTGCCATTATCATAAATTTCTTCAATATAAAATCTCAGTGTTTTAAAATTCTCAACATGGTATCCTAAGTAGGTAGGGCTACTCCTAATTTGGGTAGAAGGTTGGACTGGATCAGTCATAATACGATTCAGCCCGTTCCTCGATCTAAACCCTGAAAAATCCGGATCAGAAAGCGGTCCTCGCCCCAAAAGAGTTCAACGATTGACAATGAAGTGGTTAACCATGTTTCTAATCAAACTAGACTTGGTACACTAGATTGTAATTTTTGGTTTTTACCATTTTCACTTTGGCCTTTTACTCTAGTCCATGTTGAGAGTTTGAGACCGTCGTTCCGGGTCCCGTCCTCCCATCGAGCTCTAACAAATTTACTTCGACTTTGATCGGAGAAGCTACACAATAAGCACAATAAGGTTTTGTGGTAGCTTCCTTCCAATCCCAAAGTCTACACTTAACAAAGACTAATGTTGGCTGATGAATTGAGTGTTTACATTGAATTTGGTGTTTCTATACTGTTGAAGACCCCATTAGAAAGGACTCACATTCCTTTTAAAACATGGGCTTTTCCTAGTTCAAAGGTTAACCCAATCGAATTACTTGTAGCAGTCCAAATTGGGTGGTGGATAGTTCGACCTGGAAATGTTACCAAATTGGTGTAGCAATGGGAAAATCCATGGTTAGAACAGCGGGCAGGTTGTATCCACCGAGTAACTGCTCAAGATAAAGCAGCGACATGGATGCAAGGAGTACTCACCAAGTCGAGAGAGAAACAACCAACACGATGCTAAATAAACTGGATCTTATACTCCATGCAACCCAGTGGATTAACACAAGGAAACTTGGTGAGCGAAATAGGAAAGCCTGTGATCTTACGGCAGAGGTGGTAGTCACAGAGAGGCGAGCAGTAAGATCAGGATCATAAGAAAAATCCGAGACATGAGGCATTACATCAAACATGAGACCCAAGAAACGCTTGCTATATGATCAATTCAGGATGCAGAGCAGTATATGAATCCTCAATGATAAGATCACCTGAATCAAGGGCTCATACCGACATACATTGTAGCGAAAACATTTAACACCATGGAAGTAAGAAAAGAACCAAACAGTCAGTGGCACAAAAAATCAAACACCAACAGCGTTCATGTTTTGAAACGATCAGAAATCAATATGCTTTTGCTAACAGTTGGTATACAGAGGCATTGCCAACTTTGCTAGGCATACAAACTTGCTAGCCTTTTTTTTTTTTTTTTGGCGAATGGGATTCAAACTGTGGTAGATGCAGAGTTGAACAAATTAGCAGCAAGCTACAAGTTTGTTAGACTATAATCCTTTTTCCCAATGCAATATGAGACTGTCTTATGCAAGAGCCACGACCTACAGATAAAAAACCCTCGATTGAAGTTGCAACAGCCACCTTCTACAGACATTCCCAGTCAAACATGAATCTCACTCAATAACCAACTGATCAAAAACACCAATTTCCCATCACAAAGGCAGTCTCAATTTTCACAACATGATGAGTCTCACGAAATCACTCAACTATCTAAAGACCTAATTCGCCAGCATAAATGCAACAAAAGCTAAGGCACCACAGTGTCATTCATAGCAATACAACCACCAAAACCCTCAAAGTTGAAACCCCATTCCAACATACAGCATCTCATCCTACCCATTCATCGAAAACCCCTATGATAAAATGCAACAAACGCAACAGAAAACCATACAACGCTCACCCCCAATCCAACATGAGTCTCGCCCAACAAAACAAGTAAACAAAAATCCTATATTTCCAGCACAAAGGCACCAAAATTTAAAGCAAGGCACTTCCAACAACGAGACCATAAAAAAAATTAAAGAAGTGATCAAAACCACTACTCTGCCATCATAAAGGCAGAACAATATCTAAAAGGTTAGACAGTCTCATTCTCAAAAACAAGACCACCAAAACCTTCAAAAGATGAACCTTTGCAACGAGAGACCGTCTTATGCAAGAGTCAAGACCTCCTGATCAAAAACCCTCCATTCAAATTACGACAGGCACCTTCAACATACATTCCAAGTCCAACATGCGCCACTCAACAATCAACTAATAAAACAACACTAACCTTCCATCACAAAGGCAGTCTCAATCTTGACACACGACCACCAAAGATAATATCCCAGTTCAACATGAGACCATCTTACTCAAGACCTACTGATAATAGCTACAACCGCAACAAGAAACTTTCAATCGCTCAATCCCAATCCAGCATGAATCTCACACCACCCAACTCATCAGAAGCCTTACGCGTCTAGCATAAATGCAATAAAATCTAAGGTACGCCAGTCTCATTCCTAACAATACACCCACCAAACCCCTCAAAGCTTGAAATCCCAATCCAACATACACCATCTGATCAAAAACCATAATTGGCCAAATTGCTACCAACTGCAACAAAAAAAAGCTTCAACCGCTCGCTCCCGAATCAACAATCAACATGAGTCTCACAAAGTCACTCACCTGATCAAATTCCCTAATTAGCCAGCATAAATGCAACAAAATCTAAGGTACAATAGTCTCAGTCATAGCACCACGAGTCGTTGGAAACCCCAATCCAACATACACCATCTTACCCTACCCACTGATCAAAGAACCCTAGAATAAAATGCCAGAACTTCAACAAAAAACCATACAACGCTCACCACCAATCCAAAACGAGTCTCACCCAACGAAACAATTCAACAAAAATCTAAGTTTCCTAGCAAAAACACAACAAAATCTGAACGAAGTTGCCCTTTCGACAACTCGACAATCAAAACCTTCGGAAACCAAGCCCCAATCCAGCATGAGACCGTTTTACACAAGACCTACTAATTGGAAACCCTAGACCACCTATATTCAGCTAAATAAAACACACACAGCAAAGAATCAACTTGTACAGCAGTTCAAATTCAATCAAATTAACAATCATAAAGCCGCCAACAAACAATTCCCAACAAAATAATACGAAATCATAAAACCCTAATTAACCATAAACCACAAAACATCAAAATTAAACAAAACCAACCGAAAACAACACATAATTAGCGTAATTGTCAAGTTATTATACCACAATACAACCAGAAAGTCAAGCAATTACTGCAATAAAAAGCAAAAGCAACACAAAATCAAACATAATTAGCGTAATTGTCAAGTTATTATACCATAATAAAACCACAAAGTCGAGCAATTACTGCAATTAGGGTTTTATACAGACATAAGAAGTAGTAGTAATGATGAAACCCTAGAAATTTGGGGGAAATTCGGGGGGATCAATTGTAGTAGAGCTCGAGGCCCATGCCATCGTGAATCTCGTAATCACTGAGGGTAATATGGTCTTTGTAGATGTTGTACCACTTCTGGATCCGGATCTTGTCGGCACGAGTACCAGTTTGAGCAGCAACGAGCTTCTTCAGGTCGCCGATTGTGTCGTCACCGTTACACTTCACCCTAACTTTCTTCCCCAGACGATCGTTCAACACTACCTCTATCATCTTTTTTTTTTTTTTTTTTTGGGATGATTGAGCAAGAAAATAATAAAGAGAAGAAATTGGGGAAGAAAGAGGTGGGTGTATATATTGGGCGACTTGGTCAGTCGGTCATATCACATGAGTGGATCAAGATTATCTGGAGTTATTTGGGAAAACACTACTTGCTAGAATGATGTTTCCATTTCAAGTAAACTTCAAAAAACTCCAGGAAAAAATAACTCCAGAGGATCCGAATTCCATATGAGTGGCGGTTTGTTTTGAGTTGGCTTTTATTTCACACTTAGCTCAAAAAGGAAAAAAAAAAACCCGAGTAATTTTATTTGTCGCCCCTTCTAATTCTATACTAGTATACCTTACTGCAAACCAGGCAAAACTGACTCAGACCCGAACATTCGACTCAAATTACTTTACCCGAACATCTGAACTTGACCTGAATTTTTAATTTGAATTCAACCTGAAACCCGAATTGACCCCGAAAATGACCCGAATTCTGTTTGACCCGATATTGACCCTACCCGATCATGATCCGAATTGAAATGACCCAGACCTGAATAACCAGACGTTTTAATGATTTGGTTGAGGAAAAATGACTAAGATTCGATATATCACATCCTTAATTACTCAAATTACCAGTACAACTTCAAATTGAGATAGTATTTGACAAAATTTTAAGAAATATGACATTAATATGATCATATTTGAACAATTTGAAATGACTCGATCCGAATTCGACCCAACCCGACCTGAATTTGACCCGTAACTGTCACACCCGAACCAGACCTGACCCAAACCGAACCCGATCCGAAATAGACCCGAAATACATGACCCGACCCGAATGACTAGTTTGTCAGGTCTACCTTACCGTCAGTTTGAAGTGGCTCATGGTTGTTTCGGATTCAAATCTTCGCACGCCGACTTTCATGGTAAATTATATCATGCTCTTGGGAGTACAAAAAGTATGGTGGTCCTTCTCACAATAAAAGAGTAGGGACTACACTTAAATAAATTTTAAATAATTTAAGTATGGTCTCTACTCTTCTATTGTGAGGATGACCATATGCTCCTTGTGCTCCCGGTAGCATGGTATAACCATTAGACTTTCATTTTGTTAAAAAGGAGTCTAACAAAAAGTCATCAACAACAACAATCAACTCTTATTCCCAAATAATTTTGGGTCGCCTAAGATGAATCGTCATCTGTACAAATGTCGAAAGTGTAAAGTTAAGGAGCGTCAAACTGTACAAGTTTGAAAAGTAGGGGCACTGCGCAAAATCTGATATAGTTCAGGACCACCACATAAATTTGCCTTATCAATTTTAACTTTAATGCCACTGGACAATTTCCCCGTAATAGAGTAGACTTTCTCTATCCTAAGCAGTAAACACCATAGTGCTCTTTTTCCCTCCCTTGTGTTTTGAGGAAGGGTCTTCCTCTCCTCTCTTTTCCAAACACAAAGAGTGTGTTTGGATGGCAATAAATGGGGGAGAGGAGGGGGAAAGAGGAAAATTGATCTCTTGGTTGGATACAATTCTTTAAGGAGAAAGGAGAGAAATAGAAGAATTCGAGAGGACGTATTTTCTCTCATTTTTTATGTTTCGAATCTCCTTAAAATTGAAAGGAAAATAGACCCTGATTATGTCAATTTACTAAAATACCCCTCGATATTTAAAAAACCATAACTTAACCCTCCTTCAATTTCTCTCTCCTACCATCCCCTCCCACCACTTCCGCCACCCACGACCGTCGCCGGCCCACACCAACCACCACCGCATCCGCGCAATCACTACCTCTACATTTTTCATGCTCGGGTGACCATTTACTCCATACTCACGGACACCAAAAAAACCACCCTATCACCACCCAAATTTAAATCTAGACTTTCAAAATTAAAAAAGAAAATCTTTTTCCGGCCATTCCATCTCTAGTAACCCCAACCCTAGGCGAAGTTGATGGGAGTTTGGAGGAGAGGGAAGGGTATGGGTGGTGGTCAGATTAGAGAAAAACGAGAGAGAAGAGGGAAAAGGAGAATGACGCATGCACAGTGGATGAAGGGCGGACGTTGGTCGTCCATGACCCACGTTGACTCGCCATATCCGCGCAAGTTTGCCGATGGTGTCGGTGCCACATGTGGTAGTAGTAATATTAATATTGATTATAGAAAATGAATTATTATTAGGACTTTTGGTCAAATCACACCTATTAAAAATAAAATTTGGTTATACCACATCTAATATAATCAATTTTGTCCAACTACACCTAATAAAGTCTTTTTCTTGGTTGGAATACACCTTACACCTTTTTAACTTTAGTGAAGAGGTCTTCTCCAACTCGTGAACTTAGACGATATAGAACCGCAAATACTACCGTACCCCCGGGGTACCAAGAGAATGGTACCCCCTGGGCACATTTATACCTGGACTTACAATTTAAGTTGGGTCAAAGTCTAACTTGACCCAATACTTCAATTGAAAGTTTACAACTCAACCCATATTCTCTCCCCTCCCCCCCTTATTTTCTCTCTCCTCTCATAACCACCTACCACCACCACCACGCACCACCTGACCACCCCCGCCCCCATGCGCCGACCACCACCCCACTCGACGCAACCACCACCATTCGATGGGCGCCGCTCCGGCGACCCCACGGCGGCACCCCTGTGCCCACGCCACCGCCTCAATCGTCCTCCACTTCCTCTTTTTCTCATTTTCTCTCTCCTCCTTCACTCCCTTCCCCAGCCCCTATTCTCGACCGCCACTACCCATAAACCCTCCCCCGGCCCTTTCCCTACGCCGCCGACCCCTATCATCGCCTAAAATAGAAGGTTTTTGAGGAGATCGAAAAGTGGGTAGGGAATAATGGGGGAGAAAGAAGGGCCAGTGGCGTCGCTTATGAGTGGAGGGGTGGTCGCGGTAGCCGCGCGATAAAGATGGTAGTGTCGAAGCCGAAAATGGTGGTGGTCGGGGTAGGCCGCCGACGGAGAAGGGGTGGTCGGGAGAAGTGGGAGGGGGGGTTGGGGGAGGAGAGAGAGAAAGGAAGGGGAGGGGGTGTTTTTTTGTGTTTGTTTTTGTTTATTTGATTTAATCTTGACCATTGATCTAGAGTGGATGGGTGGTTCAGATTACTTATCATTATAGAACATAAATACATCATTATTGAACAAAAACTATTCATTATAGATCATAAATACATCATTATAGAATATAAATACATCATTATAGAACAAAAACCAATCATTATAGAACATAAATACATCATTATTGAACAAAAACTGACCATTAAAAATCAATCATTATAAAACAAAAACAGATCATTATAGAACAAAAATTGATCATTATAGAACAAAAATACGTCATTTTAGAACAAAAAATGATCATTATAGAACATAAATACATCATTTATAGAACAAAAACTGATCATTAAAAATCAATCATTATGAAAAAAAAAAACAGATCATTATAGAACATATATTAATCATTATAGAACATAAATAAGTCTCTCATTCTCGAATATAAATTGATCATATAAACATAAATATGTCATTCTGTAACAACAACTGATCATTATAGAACAAAAATACGTCATTCTATAACAAAAACTGATCATTATAGAACATAAATATATCATTATAGAACAAAAACTAATCATTTAAAATCAATTATTATGAAACAAAAACAGATCATTATAGAACATAAATATGTCATTCTGGAACAAAAGCTTATCCTTATAGAACAAAAATATGTCATTCTGGAACAAAAACGGATCATTGTAGAACATATATACATCATTATAGAACAAAAACTGATCATTAAAAATCAATCATTATGAAACAAAAACAGATCATTATAGAACAAAAACTGATCAATAGAACATAAATACATCATTATAGAACAAAAACTGATCATTATAGAACATAAATACATCATTATAGAACAAAAATTGATCATTAAAAATCAATCATTATGAAACACAAAACAGATCATTATAAAACATATATTAATCATTATAGAACAAAAGTCAACCATCCTAAGACAAAAACCAACCATTTCTAGACGAAAACTAATAATCTCTTTTTGTTCTAAAATTATCTATTTTTTTTCTCAAATGAACAGTTTTTGGTTTATAATTTTACTATTTGTTCTAAAATGATTTGTGTTTGTTGGAAAATAATGTTCTCAAATGAATTTTTGTTCTAAATTTAAGTATGGTTGTTCTCTAATGATTTAGTTTTGTCTTGTAATGACCGGTTTTCGTACTAAAATGATTTATTTTTGTACAAAATTGATTTATGGTATATGTTCTATAATGATTAATATATGTTCTATAATGATGTATTTTTGTTTCATAATGATTGATTTTTAATGATCAGTTTTTGTTCTATAATGATCAATTGTTGTTCCATAATGACGTATTTTTGTTCTATAATGATCAATTTTTGTTCCAGAATGACCTATTTATGTTTATATGATCAATTTATTTGAGAATGAGAGACTAATTTATGTTCTATAATGATTAATATATGTTCTATAATGATGTGTTTTTGTTTCATAATGATTGATTTTTAATAATGAGTTTTTGTTCTATAATGATGTACTCCGTATTTATGATTTATAATGATCAGTTTTTGTTCTAGAATTATTAATATATGTTCTATAATGATCTATTTTTGTTTCATAATGATTAATTTATGTTCTATAATGATCAATTTTTGTTTAATGATGATGAATTTGTGTTCTATAATGATCAGTTTTTGTTCCATAATGACTTATTTTTGTTCTATAATGATGAGTTTTTGTTCCAGAATGACATATTTATGTTCTATGATCAATTTATATTCGAGAATGAGAGACTAATTTATGTTCTATTATGGATAATATTTGTTCAATAATGATGTGTTTTTGGTTCATAATGATAAAACATTAAAAAAAAAAAAAAAAAAAAAAGGCAAACACACCCTCCCCAAAACCCCACCCCACCCACCTCCACCACAAGCCACCAACTCCACCTCACCACATGCATTCCCGACCTATCACCAGTCGCCGGCGTCGCCTCCTTCCTCCTCCACGATCAATTTTCTCTCGTTCTTCCACACTTTTCCTCACTCATTTCCTGCCCGCCGTCCCTCAGCCGCTTGCACGACCACCCGAACCCACGAAATTCGCCAGAGAATCGATCGTTGCCAGAGAAGGATAAAAAAGAGGAGAGAAGGAAATGAAAAGAGAGAAAATAGGGAAAATGGGGGCGACGGAGCGGGGGTGGGGTTGGGTCTGACGGAGCGGAGGTGGCGTCCCAGCCGACTGGTGGTCGGGGTGGGTCTGCCGGAGGCGGGAGCGGAGCAGGGATGCCGATGGGTTGGGTCATGGGGTGGGGAGAGGGGAGGAGAGAGAGAGTGTTGTGAGATTGTGTTTTTATTTTGTTTCTTTTATTTTTCAATTTGGGTTGGTTTGTTGGTTTGATTTGGGGCGGGGGTACCATAGAATGATTGTTGCCCTATAGATCCCATATCCAGGATGTGTGATGTATAGCTTCAACATCCATGTTCCATTAATATCACCCATTCCAAGTAGACTTTATATCGGTGCCCTAGTCTAGTACTCGATCAGAATTTAGGTCTACCGTGTGCTTGTTGTATACTCCATCAGAAATGGAAAAACTTGGAAGAAAATACTAGAGCAGAAATCAAGTTAGTCTTATATCTGACGAGTAGACAGACAAGCCCTTCAAATCACATTCTTTATACACCACAGATTTACAGGAAATGATGGAAGCATCAACTTTCTATTGCTTACTTTAGTTACAGTCACGACTATGAGGTCTATGACATCTAACACAAGAGTCTCTGTCTATACAGGACGCAAATGAAGCTGAGTATTGTACCTTATCTTTACTTACAAGTTACAACTCCGTCCACAGCATTTCTTCTTTTACAACTCCGGTGGAGCTCTTATCAGCTTTATCATAAACCCGAATTGAATATCCGGGGAGGTCTTGGGTTGAGGCCATTTAGCTGCATCAGGCACTTTGATACATTTAAAACCCTGACTTTTGTACAACTTTGTAGCTCCTGAATTGTTCAAATCACAGTGAAGGGCAATAGCACGACAACCCCAACTCCGAGCTTGAGCCTCTGCTTTTGCCACGAGCTTTTTAGCTATCCCTTTCCGTCGAAAGCTCTCTCGAACTGCAACGTTTGAGACATATGCTATGCCCGTCCTGTCACAACCAAAACATAAACGCAAAATACAACAACTTTACAATTTATTGCCTGACTTGTGAGGAAAACATATTTTCAAGCACAGTTGTCTTCTCTTCTATCTAATTGAAGTTCTGAACATTTCCTAAGACTGCATACAACTACCAGTCAAATGGGTTGTTTTCTTCCTTCGACATGACATATTTGCCGGTATGTGAGTCCAAATGTTTTAAGGCAAGCCAATCATATACTCTGGAAAAAGGTACATGGAAAAAGTATTATACCGTCACATATGTAAAACAACTCCGTACATCTTTTCAAGAAGGGAACTTAACTGGTTTTCAAGAAGACAGGCTTAGAATCTCAGAAAGGAACTTCTGGTTCTCAGGAAGAGTAAATAGAAGACACTAGATTGCAAATCTGCTGTCTAACGTGTACTGTTTATATGATATGGCAGAAAAGGAATGCTCGGCCTTTTGCCAATATTGATCATGATGTATCTTCGATAGTTAGGATTTAGGAAGCTTAAGTTTATTGTTAGTATTCGAGTCTTAATTTGGACAAAATTTTGCTTCCATGAGAAGGTTCTAGATAGCCTTAACAATTAAAGCTCTAAAGGGTTTACTTTTTCTAAACTTGACTTTTCCCCATTTGGATGTATATAGTCTACTAAAAAACACACTCCAAATAAACCTCTTTTCAACTACAGTAATCTTATGTCCTGCCCCCAAACTAGGAAACTACATCCAAAATTGAAAAAAAATGTACATATGGCTTATAAAATGATACACACACTAATTTTTGCTGGAGTTCACTGTTGTCCTCGACAACAACTACCACGGACATGCTTCATTTTACCTTAAAATTTTCTGAATGCAGGGCAGTGAATAAGAATTAACCCATGGCTTAATCCCCGGTCCAGAAAAACCATCCTGTGATGTGCATGTACAACATTATTATACGTGTCCCTAAATGATACAATCTGTCATGTTCTACAACAGAGTCAAGATCATCATTTCAGTGCGATTTTCGGGGTGCGAAGAGAGACAAGTTACCTCTATCTAAATCGACAAGCATCATCAGGATTCATCACTATATCAGGAAGATTACAAAAACTTTAGTCCTCGTAATGACTCGTAACAAGAAAGGCTTTTATCAGAGGTGAAAGATTCTAATAAAAGTCTAATAGACAAACCATTAAAGGAACGACACAAGAACAATAATGAAGCACCACTTTAACTAGAATCCTGAGTGACCTTAACCCTCCTTATAAGCAAAATCGTTCACATAAATGGTTGACACCATAGAGAATGTAGCCTACATAATGCTAGTGTACCTAAGTTTTTGTCTTCCGACAATACCTTTTTTTTGAAGTCATCTTCCGACAATACCTGGCCCTTCGAACATGACATTGCTCTACTGTGAAAAACTAAATACTCCAGTTACCGAGGCACCTAAACAGCAGCCTACAACAGTGGACGTTAGCCTGTTATACCATGTTGCGTAACTTGATCTCTTAAGTCCTTACTCCTTACTATGACTGCGGCAGTTTATGACGAGATTCAAACAGTTTTGTGCCTGACTGGTTGATTTAGTATTAGGGCCAAATAGATCACGGGTCTATTACAACTAGATGTGTGTCTTCGGAAGGGGTTTGGTGACGGGAATAACCTAATTCTCATTTCTCAGGTCGGATTAAAGCAGAAATTGCTTTCCCTCAGAGATAGTGAAATGAATCTGAATTTGATATCTAAATTCTCATATTCTTGCAAGAAAGAAGGGACTCTATTCATGATGTAAAATCAAAATTACTGACCCAATCATTAAAAGCACAAGGGCTTAACTCACCTTCTCTGCCGCAGTGGTCCCTTCCTAGGAAGGAAATCAGCAACAGTGTCCACCGTTAATATTCCAGCAACAGAACCTCTATTCAAACAGAATTTACCCTCAAAACCTCCAAGTTTGAAATCTTCACTCCCAAAGTAGAAGGTTTCACTTGAAGGGTCACCACTAACTGCAACCAAGCAAGTTCTTTTGCAACCGTTTGGCACAGATAACCCGAACACCATTGCTATTAATCTGTCGAGCCTTAAAACAAAGTCCAACGGGAATGAATATTCGGGAAAGAAGGAGCTGCAATGTGTTTCAGCTACTTCCCAACAGTCCTCTAACCTTGCCTCTCGAACAACAATCTCGGGGGAGACAGTTGGAAACAAGTCCGCAATTTGGCTAGCTTGGCAGATTCCTGAAATCGATTTGGCAACTAATTAAAAAAGTAACCAAGTTGAAACTTGTACACAAAACAGTCAACCATTACAATATCCATTCAACATCTGAAATAATTGAGACTAGCGACCTCAGGTTGCTCCACTCTTGCACTATCGTTTGGAAAAAAAACATGAATCACATACACCTTCTTGGTGATCCAGGTGATGTGTTAGTGGAAGCTGTGGAACTTAACACCACTTGTACCCCCTCCCTAGCTACAAGTTAGTGATCCCCTGCGCTACAAGTTAGTGATTGACTCTGGGAGGGATGGGATAGGATAGTATAAGGTCTAGCTTAGTGATGGAAATTATATCGTACCCCGGGAGGTATACTGCGTTCTTGTACTCCCTCTAATAGATTTGACGAGCAAACAATATTGATTTGATGAGCATGTTTTTTTTGTTAGCACTGATATATAAATTGATCAACATGTTTGTTCAATGTTATTGCATGATAGCTTTTATGTATTTGACTGATACTATGGATGTTTAATATACTTTATGCTTGCTCATCAAAGTGTTAGCGGGTGCTCATCAAATTTTTTTTGATTGCTCATCGAAATGCCCTGGGGTACAAAAATAGCATATACCCCGGGGGTATAATATAAGAATTGGTCGAGGGACGGTCACATGATTGTGACAAATGAACAAAGGCCGTTGGTTGTGAGGTATAATAGTAACTGATAAAATAATGAATATAAAGGCTCGGTTATAATAATAACTGCCGAACACAGGCCATGCCACGAGACATAATAGTGGACATAGCACAAAGAAAAATAATTTATGGTCTATTATATGACAAATGATCTACGAGATACAAAGAATGATATACGATTTAACCTACGATTCTACGACTTAAAATTATGATTTATAGTTTAGAAACATACTAGTATGAAATAGACTTGCATTATTATATTATTTGCACTTCATCTAGGTAAGATATGTCATAATTTACCGAGTGTGTGGGTTAGCACACGAAAATATATGTATTCATATTTTTCCAAATTGACAAAAGACGATCTAGAGAAGCTATGGGTGCCAAGAGTGCTGAGAGGAAGAAGATGTATTATATTTCATAGGATAGGTCACGAGTATATGTAGACAGCCTGTATGGTGGTGTATATTAGAAAGAACCAGATTTTCTCTTTGTACTATATGAGGGAATTGTAAAAAAAAAACAAATACAAGTTACCATTTTTCGAAGTACTTGTATACTATGGACTTTGTTATGCATATGAAGTTAGCCTTTCGTTAGTGTAGTAATACTACAATGACGTAGCCATTTTATGCACCCATATATTAGTAAATCAGATTTTCAGGCGTGACAGTTTTTGTTGAGGTTGTTTCCTTGAAGTTTACAAGAGTTTCATAAGATCTGCTTTTCGGAGTAGAGCTTTGGAAACTATCAAGTTCTCAAAGTTCTGAACTGTTGGTCTTTTTTAAATCAATGAAAGGATGCACAAGGGGTTCACCAGTTACCACCAAGAGATCTGCCGTGTTTTTCTGTGGGTTCAGGTTCAAGAATAAGTATCTTTTCCTACATAGAAGGTAGAACAGTATAGTGTGTGCCACAAATGCGAGTCTGAGACTATTGCTTATCGAGGGTTAGTATCTTTATAGTCTTCTTCCTCAGGGGTCCATGGAAAATTTGTTAAAGAACAAAGGCCATGAAGGAAAAGAGAACACAGAGGTATTGAACCGGATCTAGGGCGGAATGTCCCAAGTACTTCACTGACTAAGCTTCACCAACATCATTAGAAACATTTGCCCTTCTGGTGGTTTGAAGTGATAATAGCAAAAGCTAGTGCGCTATTACATCTCATTAGCTCACACCCTTTTACAGCTAGGCCTTGCTCAGATATATCTCTAAACACCCCATGCTGCCACACTGAAACAAGGTCGTTTTAACTTAATTTCAAGCCAGAGCTCTGTCATCTAAATTGTTCAAAGTCTTTCTAGGTTTGATCAAATCGTTATGGTGTCATATCTGTCCTAATGTAAATGTTGCAGCTGTCAATCGAAGTAATCATGGATGAGGGAACCTGAACCCCAAACTTCCCCACTCAAAAACCAGAGCCTCTCTTCTTAAATGCTAATCCTAATCACTTCTCAGTTTACGAAGCAGTGTTAAAATTATTTCAGAGGAAAGTTACATATGTTCCATGGAAACAACTGTAAACCAACAGCCAAGAAAGCAAACAAATAATGAACTTAGTCTTGCTCACAACCTTCTCGCTACTGCTCAGCTCTGCCAAATCCAACAGAAAATTTGAATCACTTTGGTTATGTCGTCAAGATTATAAAAGCAATTGCACTGCTGTATCAATCTATGTTAGGCCCTTTTTCAGGAACATGTACTCGAGATTTTAAGGACCATAATAACAGAGTACATGGATCTATAAACTCTTACACCCATTATGCTTCATCAAAACCGGTCTTTAGGAGCAATTCTAGCCAGGGCTTCATGCTTTCAACCACAACGTTCAACCTCAAATGTCCAAATCAGTATGCTGTTCTATATCATAATGAAAATACCCACAGAACTTCAGACATTTGAGGTCCCAATCGTAATGATCAAGGCTAGAAAGAACCACAGGTACGTCCAATCTCACACCATTGTTTTTCTTAAATTTATTACCTTAGAGGTCCTTTGAGTTTCATAAGAACTGCTTTTCAGAGTGGAGCTGTAGAAACTATCAAGAACTCACAGTTCTGAACTATTGGTCTTTTTTTAAATCGATAAAACAATCCTCAGGGGGTTCACCACCAAGGGACCTGCCATATGTTTATGTGGTCCAGGTACAATTAATCTCTTTTCCTAAATAGAAGATAGAACAGTATTATGTGTGCCACAGATACCAAGTCTCAGAGTATTGCTTATCTAGGATTACTATCTTTATTTACAGTCTTTTACTCTTCTCCGTCAGAAGGGGAAAAATGAGAATGCCCAAATTCCATGGAAATTTTGCTAAAGAGAAAAGGTCATGAAGGAAAAGAAAAGTACGCAGAGGTATTGAACCAGATCTAGGGCGGAACGTCCCAGCTACCTCCCTAACTAAGCTTCACCGATATCATTAGAAACATTTGTCATTGTGGTGGTTTGTAGTTCTATTAGGAAAAGTTAGTGTGCTACTGTATCTCTGCATCTCATTTTCTCACACCCTTTTACATCTAAGCGTTATGGACACTCCATAGTACTACTCCCGAACAAGGTCTATTCTACACAATTTCAGGCAAGAGCTTTGGCGTCTAAATCGTTCAATTTCTTTCAAAACCCACTCTAGGCTTCGATCAATTCCTAATACTGTTACAGAGGTCTCAAGTTCGAATCCTAGTAACCCCCTCCTTTGTTGTGTTGGAGCCTTAAATAAAAAAGAGCTCAGTTTAAGTGTTGTGTTTGTGGGCCAGTGAATTACCCACGCTTCAAACCCAAGTGGGCCTTTGCGTGAGGGGACGTGTTGAAGTATAAAACCATTGTGAGTGCCCTAACCATCAGTCTAAACTTTTGGCTCAGTTGGTTATCTAACAACATATACCCTAATTGCAGCTCCCAATCGGAGTAATCACGGATGAGGGAGCATGACGCAAACTTCTCCACTCCAAAACCATAGTCTATTTTCTCAGAACTTCCTATCTTATACAGTAGTATTGCTAAATTACCAATGTATTCCTCGGGAAATTCGAGCTAAGATCAAATGACATTATCCCTTTGAAATGAGGTAAATGCATCAAAATCCCACATAAACCCACATCATTACAACAATCAAGTGGACTATTCGACACAAGGCCTTGGGCTAGTGGTTAAGATTTCGGGTTCACTCGGTTCTAGGTTCGAATAGTTCCCTCACCCTTTTCAATCCACCTTGTGCCACACACCAGACCCAAATCAAAACAAAACCAAAACAATCATATAGATATACAATAAACAAAATTGGACCAACAAACAGCAATCCACACAACATCATAAATCATAAAAGATGACTAGATGAGAGCCATTCAACAGTAAAAAAAAATAAAAAAAAGGCTGGTAAAATGGGTAAAGTAAATAAAGCAAAAAAAGGATGAAAAGGGCACCTGGGGATTTCGGAGGAGGTGAAAAAAATCTGAGTTTGTTGGAGGAGAGAGTAAAGGAGGAAGAATAGGAACAAGAGACGCTTGAAGAAGAAGCTGCTGATGGTGTCAGACTGCTCAGACCCAACAGCATGGTCCGCATCTTTCTCTCTCCTCGATCTTGTTCACTCAGTCAGAATCTGGGCTCAGACACGACTCACCCAGTCAGCCTTCTTTTTGTTGTTTCTTGTTTCATTCATCAAACATGTTGACTGTTTGTAAGCTTGTTGGGGAAGCTGACGACTTTTGGGTGTTTTGCTTGGGAAGTTGCTATTTATGTTTGATTTTACTTGGATGGAAATAGAGGTGTGATCATGTTCGGATTGGGTTCGAGTCGGGGCGAGCGGAACTCAACGATTGTAATGTACTTTTTGAAAAGAAATACTAGTAGTGCTTCGTACTCCCTCCATTTTATTAAGTTATTTGCATTTTGTTTGAATCTGTGAGAGAAATTCAAACCAAATGCAAAAAACCTAATGAAATGGAGGGAGTATCAGTTATTGTTAGATTCCGATGCACGACCTAAAATTAAAAGAATTTTATCATGTAACATTTTTGAGAAATATACTTTGTTTCGGGAAAGTGTTTCTTTGAAAAACAACAACAAACACAATTTTTTGATTCAATGACCCTCCATTGCAATGAAGATTAAAGATTATTGATTTGGAAAGAAATCAATTTCAAAATAATATGAATATTTACTCTAAATTGATATTACTACACTTGCGATTTATTGACTAAAGTTTAGACAATTTTCCATGTGTCTATACGCAGACTCCCAGGATCACTCGAGATTAATTACATGAGATTATAATTATGAATTTTTCCTTTTCTTACTATTTAAAAAAAAAAAGTGCATAAACCGAATCGAAATTGGAAGACTCAGTGAAATAGTATAGACCCCAAAATACTAGGAGTGTATATGTAGACAAATAAAAAAGTGTATATGGTTAATTCGTAGTAAAAATAATCAAATGTGCAGTAAATTTTTTGTTACATAATTTTGTAAATGTTGAATTTATAAGGAAAAAGAGACGATCAGGGGTCCTTGATTTGATTTGGAAATTAAAGCAATTTAAATTTCTTTCTATTAATAGATTCGTAACAATGTTTTTTTTACTTTCAGTTTCATAAATTTATTGCAAACATGTTAAGTTTACTGGAAAATTATTGTATACACCCGATACTCTCGTTTCTCAGGTTGTGTACTTTAACATAGAGATTGATGTACTTTTACACTAATTTAATGTACTTTAAGTACAATTTTGTGTATTCTTTGTTAAAACGGTGTAAATTTACTTATCAAACCATTTTTCGTATAGTTTTACTAACATTTATAGTATTTGGAAGTATAAATGCGTAGAATAATACAAAGATGTACACGATCTTGAAGTACAAAGATGAAAATATCGATTATCTTTTATTATTAGAGTCTCTTAATGGATGAAAAATGCTTATTTAAATAGGTTAAAACCTTAAAAGATCAATTCAAAGTTTTATTAATCTATCTTGGTTTCAAATGACGACTAAAACTATACATAAATTCACAAAAATACATAAAATATCCACTAAAGTACATGAAAAATTTGCAAAAGTACATGAAAAACCCACAAAAGTACATAAAGCAAATTCGGGAGTATATACTCCCTTAAGTATAATACACATGCCGAATTTACTACACAAGCATATTATTTACTACTTGAAATCTTTAATTTAACACACTTAAAAAAAATTGTCTATAACATGTGTAATAAAATTAAAGAAATTTTATCACGTAACATATTTGATAAAGATACTCCATTGTGAGGTTTACTTGACATCTATAAAAGGTTTAATATTTTGATCGTTGGCTGGATGGTTTTCATCAATAAATTTGGTTTCAAATATTGTTGGTTATTATACATTTTTGTTTACTAACGTAGAAATTCGGGAGGGTGGAGAGGGGGGGGGTAGTGAAGGAATGGGGGTAGCGCGAATAGGAGGGGGCGTGCGAGAGGACGCAGCGGAGTGGAAGGAGAATCACGTGGAGAGAGGGAGAGGGTAGTGAGCACGGGCGGTGGCGGAGGTCAATGGTGTTAGGATTATCGAAAGGCAGAGTTGGCGCCAACCTCGGTGGTGCCGGGAGCATGTCGGCGGCTTAGAAAAGTGTACTAGTACACCCGTCTGAATTTTCTTTTTTCTGCCTTTGTGTTAAACTTATAAATTCTCTAAAAAAAAAAAAAAAAAAAAAAAACTTTTTTAGTATAAACTTGATCTTGCCAAAGTGTAAGTATTAATTCACCTGTCTTGGTGCATGCTTTCCCTTCGGGTAGTGTTTGGGAACACGAAATTCTTCTTTATCGTGTTTGTTTTGTCCTGACTTTAGGGAAGAGACTTTTTACAGGAACTGGAAGAAAAACTTCAAGTATGTGGAGAAGAATGAGGCAAAGATGTTGAAGGAACATGATTCTGAATGTGCAAAAATAGCTATATAATACTACAACAAGAAACATGTTAGTAGTTTTACTTGTTCGATTTCTTCTCTAGATACTTACTTAATGCTATTAACTAGTTTTTATACCCATGCAAATGTACGGGAATTACAAATGCTTATATAAAATAGTTTTGTGACATATTACTTTAAAAATATTAAATAAAAGTATCATAATATTGACAAATATAAAGGAATTTAAAGCATAGGATTGGCAAACATAAATTTAAAATTTGTAAAGAGAATTTATAGATTTTGATAGAAAAGAACACCAAAATTTATAGATATAAGAATTTAAGATCAATGATAATGATTTCGTGTTTTCCTTGTGATCAAATATGTTTAAAAAAGCAAGCATATATAAGATATCTTCCCTACCAACTTATTTCGTTTTGAATCTTCTATCGAACGACGCATAAACCAACAATCGACTTTTAAACTTAACAATAGTTATCATCCTGAAACTTTCTTAGTTGATCCCCTCTCTCCCTTAAATTCCCTAAGTGTCCCCACAATTAGTTTTAACTCTTATACAAAGATTCTCAACCAACAATTTCCAACCCCCACCATCAATTTCTATTGCCCACATACACCTCCATGCTAGTATCCCACCCATTTTCCTTACCAACACCCAATCACCCGTCAACATGCTACCCGACACTATAACAGTCTGATCCATCATACGTCGCAACACAACCCAATAAGATTAAATGTCACTCCTTAAGTTCGTAAATCCTCGCTTGGATTTTAAAAGGTGAAAGGCTTGTTAGTAATGTATAGTAGAAACCTATTATAAACATATCATAATAAAAACCTTAGTGTCCCAACTTAGGACAAACCAATTCCATAAACCACTTTTCATAATCTTGGAGTGTTACAAACACCTTCTCCCCTTATCACATGTTCTAGCCGACCCTCGGCCCCAGTCGATGCTTACTTGGCCCCTTAACCAACACTTCTTCACTTGTCAGATTTTTTAAACGGCACTGCCACACATGAACTCATTTGAGGCCCCACTCCATGTGAAGTCCTCTACATGACCCCCACTCGATCAATTCCTATGCACCCGTTCTCTTTACCCGTGTCGATTCGTATACTCGACCCTCTATCACACACATATTCTCGACTCCTCCACTTGCCCTGATCTGCCTAAGCGACATATGAGGCTCTGCCCCACATGAACTCCTATACTCGACCTCCAACTCGGTCATTTATTTTACTCCCAGTCCCCTTTACTTATGTCGGTTCTTATTCTCAACCCCTTATAACACACATGTTATCAACTCCTCCACTTGGCACCCCTCATCTCCTTATGCAACATATGAGGCTCCGCCCCACATGAAATCCTCTACTCGACCTCCAACTCAATTCTTGTACCCTGTTCTCTTCACCCGTGTCGATTCTTATGTTCGACCCTTTTTCACACACATATTCTCGACTCCTCTAGTTACCACCCCTGATCTTCTTGCGCGATGATCCCACCATTCTCCGAAAAAATTATATCTTACTTTCGGAGTATATGGAATATTTTAAACTCTTCTAATAATATAATTAGTGAGCAATCAAAGTACTTTGATAACCAATGACATCAATTGTTGTGCATCAACTTATAAGTCAATAAGCATATATTTTCAGTGTCGGTCAATAAGCATATATTTTCTAATCCATTTGTTTTCTCTGGTTCTTCACTCTAGTCACTCGCATACTCCATCGTTTGATCTAGTCTAGCGTCTCTCCTTGAAAGGCCCAGGTTACCATGCAAAAGTGATAGAGCGATCTAACTGTACATGTAGTCATGTACCGAATCTTCATTTAGAATTGCTGAAATACCTAGGGTTTTAAATATGTGGTTCTTTTCTCTTTTAATATTTAGTATGTAGAAAAATCTTATCAACATATATTCTTGTTCATATCTTCATTTTGAATTGATGAATTGATTTATGTAAATGTAAATAAAAATTAGTTTATAAATTCTTTCGATTTTTAAGATTTCTACATTTGTTTCAATAATTAACACAAAAAGAATTAATCTTGGACATTCATTCACCTAGATCTAATGGCTAACAAAATACTCCCTTTTATTTTCTCTCTCCTCCCTTACCCACCAGTCCACCACCACCACGAACCACCCATTCGACCCCCGCCTAAGATGTTGCCGCCGCCTCCACCATCCACCACCGCTGCCACCACCAGGTGCGTAGAACACCGGCGGATCTAAGTTAGCTCACGACCTCCCCGTCTCCACCTCCTATACGCCAATACCCCTCACTTTTGTTCTCCCTTTCTCCCCATTTCTCACAACGATTACCCTCCCCACCTGTCTCCTCGCCACGTTCTCGGCCCTTTCCTAAAGCGTCGCCGCCAGAAACAACCAAAAATTGTCGTCTATAATGAGTTTCGTTTTTCTTCGTGTTGCATAGAGGTGGATTAAATGGCGGTGTTGTGGGCCTATTGTTGGTGGTGGTCGCGGGAGGTGGACACATCTGGTGGTGTGGGCCGATCGTTGGTTGGTGGTGGTTGGTGCTAATGTGTGGAGGTGAGGTGGTGGTGGACGTGGTTGGTTAGGGTTGAAGGGAGATGAGAGAGAAAATGTATTTTCTTTTTTTTTTTCTTTCAATTTTTTTTCCTCTATTTTTTTGAAACATTAACAATATTTTGATGAACATCAAAAGTTGATGAACATGTACTTTGCAATTGACGAACATTGACTAATATTGATGAACATGTAATTTAATTAGATAAATATTGTATTTTATCGTTGTACATTGAAAATTTGATGAACATTAAAAATTTGATGAACATTGAATTTAAAATTCATGAACATTAGTTTTTTTTTATGAACTTGTAGTTTTAATATAATGAATGTAAACGGAAGATTTAAAATAAAAGATTTGCTCATCTACATTTATTTGGACTGGTTCTTTCCTTTTTATAGAATGAGTTGTAAAAATATGCATGAAGTAACAGTTAGCACATTGGTAATGTAATGAATATGTAATTGAGAAGTCAATGGTTCAAATTCGAGCTCACACATTTTTGGTTGATTTACCAATGAGGATTGTTGACGTGTTAAATGATTACTGACATATTTTTGGTTGATTTACCAATGAGCATTGCTGACGTGTTAAATGATTGCTGACTGCTGACATGTCAGTTGTACGCAGAAACTCACCACGTCCGCTTTTCATGCACTCAATTATTAAAAGTAATAGATAGATAGATGTCGTGACTCGGGCAAAAGAAAAAAAAGTTGACATGTATAAACAAAATTGGAATTTTAATGCTATGCATATGATAGTTTATTCTAAATCAGCCAAATGTTACGTTCCTTACCTTATGAACTTGTTTAGCATTAAGCCTTATATATACATATTTTGATTCCATCGTATCTACGTAATTTAAACCGATCTCAATTTGTCAAGAAATTAGCTGAATCATAAATTAATACCACTACGAATATCTCAAGATTTAATATATTTCGAACTCAATTTGTTAATTCTAATTTCAAATCAAAAACCTAAAATCTCATTTCAAACACCCGCGTGATATTTGTAATGTAGTTAGATGGAAACTCACCTTTAAAAACCTAAACTCATGTTTCGAACACCTGTGGGATATTTGTAATGTAATTAGATGGAAACTCACCTTTAGAAACCTAAAATCTCATTTCGAATACCCGTGTGATATTTGTAATTTAATTAGAGGAAAAGTCACATTTCAAAAGGCAAAGTCCCATTTTGAAACACCCGTGGGAGATTTGATCAAATTGCCATAAATCAAGTAATAATGTAATTTTATTTGAATACTATTACCATGTACTTACCATATCCTATTTTGGATAAACATTATTTACAATATAATAATATTATTATATGTCACGTGTCAGCGTGAGAATTGAGCGGGTTTAGGATTACACTAGTTTGCATGTCCGACCCGCGCCCGGGCTGTATATCTATATTTTTATACTCGTTTTATAAAATTGTCAGTTTACATCTGTTATAATATTATTAACAACACTATTATTTTCCATAAATTAGCTTACCACCATAATCACCATAAATAAATTATATTATTTTCCATAAATTAGCTAATAATTTACATATTATGTAAATACTTAGTGTTATCCAATTAATGAATATCAAGTGTCTTCTAGGAAAGACTTGGTTTCAGGTTTTAATATATAGTATTAGATTAGATATATACTAGCTTATGAACCCGTGCCATGCACAAGGTTCTTAAATGTTTATGTGAAGTAGTTCTAATAGTGTTATGTATATACTCCCTCATTTGAGGAATATGTGACATTTTCATTTTTTTTTTTAGGTGAGTTTTATTTTTTATTTAACAAAAAACTAATTGGATCCATAGGGGCAAAATAAAGTTATTAGATTGATAAAGGTTCGCATTTAAAAAATATAGAAAGAAAATTATAAATGATAAGGTATGAAAATCACAAAATAGGTAGTCTTACATTAGGCTTATGAACCCGTGTCATCTGAAATCTTTAGGGTATCCTCGCCGTCATTAGGTTGTGCCACCTCGCCGTTCCCCACCTTGAGTATCCATTCCGAGAACTTCCTTAATTCCTCGACCTCTGAAGTTGAAAATCCTGATTGTAGTCGTATATTTCGTCTTGACGATCTTCTGTCCACTGTCTAAAGCCCCGCATTTTTTATTGTACTTCAACTGGTGGTGCTTCAATAGTGAGTTGTGAAGTTGATATTGCTTCATTATTTTCCATTTTGCAGGAGATTATGTGCGTGAGAAGAGATTTGTATCTATCAATGTCATTGCCTCGAATGTTATGTCGACTGCCATTTATATTTTGGGACATCACTCTTGCTTTTTGTTAATCTTTATCACTTCCTATTTTCTCACTCCTACTTTTTTGTTAATCCTCATATTCGCTATCCTACTTTTTTCTAATTCTTTCCACTACCTGTACGTTATAATTTTTTTATTTGTTTTTTTCTTATTCGCCGCAGAAAGGGCCGCTGTGCAAAATGGAAATTTTTTCTAATCTTATCTTATTTCCTATCAGTTATAATTTTTTTAAATTTCTTTCTACACAATCGTATACGGTGTACATGTCATTTTCTTTTTTATAGTTTCCGAATAATGAAAAATGTCGTTTTTCATAAGAAAGAAGTAGAAGATTTTATTCTATTTTTAAAAATTCAACCCTATATTATGCCAAAATTTCAGCTAGATTCTTCGATATATTATCTAGAATAAAAAGATTCGATGATTTATATTAGGAACTAATATAAATTCGGCCAATTTTTGACCAAAATTTTCCGTAATTATGCTAGATGACGGATTATTTAATTGTTAAATGTCATCATTGACATTCATTTGCACTGGTTATTTCCTTTTTATAGTATGGTACATAAAAATATGCATGAAGTAATGGTTAGCACACTGGTAATGTGATGAATAAGTAAGTGAGAGGTCAAAGGTTCAAATCCTAATAGAAAACATTTTTTGTTGAACTACAATAAGCATAGATTTCTCATCCACTCGTTCACCAAAGTGGGCTGATGGCCATTGATGTCATAGAAGAGTGGGAGTACTCAATTTTTCGACTCATGTTGCTTTCCATTTCACACATCTTCCATCATTTGTATGGGAACAACATATGGCCTTCCCTTTAAAAAAATAAAAAATGATGAAAAATAATGGAAAAGGGCATATACGTAATGAAAGTGGGCAAACTTTATGATAAAATTTGCACCATTGTAAAAGTAGGTCTGACCTAAAAAATGAACTTTTCCCAGCCTTTTCCCCCTAAAAATCACACTAGAAAATTATGAAAGCCAATATCTCAGTAAAAAGGCATCTTATGCTCAACAGAAAGTGAGTCCATATTGCATGTGTGCCTAACAAAAGCATGCATCACTACCAAAAAAAGGTTTGCATGAAGGTCAAAAGATTATAATATTTTTATAATATCGAAAAAGTAAAGAGGAGATAAGTGTATACTAATTGTATTGAAAGACTGGAAACGGAGTTACAGTGATAACGGTTGCGGGTTCTTCAAGTCAATCATTTGCGTTGTATGTACAGTATGACTGTATGAGCATGGTACAATGAAGAATAATACCAGTAGCAAACAGAACAAAATGCAACTACCTCAACTCGTAATGTCGTTTGGTCGAACATTATTCGTTTTTACACTTCAAAAAAGAGATATTCTCTCATCAGGAATTTTCACAACTAATAGAAACTAATTGGATTGATTTACCTTGGCTTTGGTGAGTTTAAAGGCCAAATAGGTCGAGCAAGTCTTCGGACACCAGGACTGTTTATAAGCGAAGCTTGAGATCGAGTAAGCATGTCGATCATCAAGGGTGTTTGGTATGCTTGAATGAGGCTTGAACTATCTGTGGAATCGCCTCTTGCTGTTGCTCTCTGCCAAGAATGTGAGCTCAGCCCTGATAAGACATATGCCCTTCCAGATGCCTCGTAAACATGCCTGCTTCCCATCCTCTCCTGCATTTCTTTCAGTTCAGCATCCAAAGCAACGCACAGACGGTCCTGCTGTCTGGCTGATACACTTTCAGACAACATCTTACGACAGTCTTCAAGAATAGATACTGCATCACTTAGGCTTCCCTGTTCAGCAGCAGCTCTTGCCTGAGAAATTGCCTCTGCAGCTCGGAGTCGGTTCTGCTGTCGGTCTACCTCAATGGACCGCGTCTCTTCTACAGTTGAAGTTACAGGTCTTCGTATTTTGACTTCTTTTCCTTCTAATGTCAGTGACTCCTTCGTTAAGGGGTCGTTGAACAAACATTTTACTTTTAGCAGTGTAGTTTCATTGCCTGAAGACTCAGCTGGAACATTTAACACAACAAGAAGATCTCTCTCTTCATCAGCATACAGATCGCCAATCTCAACTTTACCTGAGCACCCATCACTCATAATATGGCTTGAATAACTGCCAGCTTTTACCGACTGAAGACGAATGCCAGAATGCACACATTCGATCTCCACTAGTAGTTCCTGCACAATGACACTCAGAAGACCTCCTATACATTGAGCAAATGCATCTTGGATTGTTGCCTCAGTCTCAATGAAGGAAAATGTACCACCAGAAATCTCAGAGATTGAGTGCATTAAGGAAGCATCATGATCAGCCCCAAATCCAAATGTATGAACCGGAATCTTGAAACCTGATCCATTACTACTCTGAATTGATAAAGGGAGAAGTAATTGGTAATTGGGCTTAGTTTGATTTGCAGTAGATCCATTCACAGTGTAAGTGTCCTGCCCATCAGACAGCAAAATTATATTCGCGACTGGGTTCTTTTCTCTTCGCTCTTCCATTACTTTAGCCCCTTTCCTGAGACCTTCAGCAATATTGGTTCCACCATTCGCAACCAAGGAGTTCACAGCCAGTAGTGCCTTTTGTTTTCCAGATTCAGACATTCGATTTAGTGGAAAGAGACGTCGTGCTGTGGAAGAGAAAGCAATAACTGAAAGCCTATCATTGGAGCTCATGTTCTGAATTACAAACCCCATGGCTCGTTTAAGGAGTGCAAGTTTGGTGCCTGCCATACTGCCACTAGTGTCGAGAATGGTGACAAGGTCGACAGGAGTACGAGGATTTTGAGAGATAACTGGTGACGCTTGCTCTCCCCTTAAACTCTGCACTGAATTAGTCACGGCAGCTTTAAGATTAATCAAAACAGTGAAGTCACTGCAAGATGTAGATTGCGGAACTGATGAGACTTCTGAGTAGCTTCTGATATCAATGATCTTTGTGGGGTTGTCTTCTACACATAAAGCAGCTTTCGGTACAATATCTGTTTGACCTAAACCCTCATCATCGTCAAACACAGCAGGTTCAGTTTCCTGAAATAGTGGCAACACATGTCGGCTAGAATTTCGAGGAGAGGGTGGTAATCTGCGGATTACAGTCATCACATTATGGTTCTGGTGTGGCCAACCATTAGCATCAACTCGTGACTTCACAGCTCCAGGATCCAGATTCGGAGTATTCAGAGGAATCTCCTTCCACCTTGCTCGGCAGACAGGGCATATCTGGTTCCCATGATTCACATTTGCAGTTATACAATGAAAGTGAAATGAATGCGAGCACTCGGCAGTAAATATAGCATGACCTTGTCCAGGCTTCATCGTTCTCAAGCATATTGAGCATGTCTTCTGAAATATTTTAAGATCAATTACTTAGACATGATTAAAGAAGCTGCTACATAAGAGCAACAGAAGGACAATAGTAGAAAACTAGAGTGGTCCATGCTATGTCTTATCAAACTATCGCACAAGTCATGACAATAACATATCTATAAAACAACGAGCACATGATGCCAGATTTGCTAACGAGGTGAGAGTTCAGCCTTGTGAGAAAGTAGGGAACTAAGTCATAACCCGATGGTTCAACAACTAATCAGCTGCAAGCCTACTGCCTCATACCAGTGCTACAATATTTTCTAGAATTTCTACTAGGATCAAAAAACTTTTCTCTTAGAAAATTGAAGTTTTAAACGAGGTAAAATGTCCTAGAAGTTTTAAATGAGGTAAAGAATGAGGTCAAACAAAAACTAAGAAGTCACCAGCATACAAACAAGTTAGTAAGCAAGCACACATAATCATCCACTCTCTAACCCCAATCCTTTCATCATGTTGATTGATGTCGTTAGGAGATAAGAAATTAAGAACTGAATTGATGACCAAGCAGATAGGGCATCTACCAATTGCAAATTCATCCCATATATTTCAGCATAAATAATGCAACACTTTATAAAAAGATTATTATGCAAAATTTAAATCTTAGAAAGAGACTTGTACCATCCCCATCACATCTTCACAATGGACCATGTCAATTCAAAGAGACAGCTTAGCCAATACAGCATTATTAAAGTCAAGTTTGACCATCAATCCTCATACAGCAAGACATCTCACAACATTTTCAGTCCAAAATAACGGATGACAATCTAAATCGACTAAGATTAAGAACAAGTTGGCAAACATATGGATACAAAAATAGATGCTTATAAACGAGAAACGACGAAAATTGGCAACACAGAACTAGCAAAGAACACACCACATGCTCATGAATATTTGTCAAATAGATATATCCAACTATCCAAGTGATCAACTATTCAATAATCTGATAGAGCTAGGCAGCTAGCTAATCAACTCAAAGTTTTGCAGTGACTACGACAAAAGCTTGGCTAATTAAAATTTGACAAGTCGAAAAAGCGCAAATTACGGCTGCTTTGACCTCATTCTATTGCCACAAAAGGTTCACGCTGTTATCTTCAATTATTAAGATAGGTACAGAAATGAGAAGACTCCAGAAATTGAAGAAATGATTGGGGTTTGCAAAGTCTAAATGCTGATGTAATATCGACTACAACTCTTAAATTTCTTTACTAGCAACCATCCTCCATTCCTGCATAAAATTACCAACCAAAAGCTGATTTTGAACTCAGCGAAAATTTTAAAACTAGCATCAATCAAGAACAATAAACCTCGAGTTCCCCGATTTAACAAGTTTTGGGTAAGACTGTCCTACGGTAAAATGCGGCGATTTTTATTAAGTTTTGGGATGACTATTCAACTTTGAACTTTTATAAACCACCCCACCAAATTTTCACCTTTACCAAATGTCATACTTCTCCACAATCATCTTGCATATTGTAAAAGCCTGTATAAAATTACAACTTTATCCAACCTCCACTATAAGGGAAAAAGTAAACAATTTCACATTCTTCCGCGTAATGATTTTGCCGAGACAGTAACTATTACGAGTTACTACAAAAATATAACTCAAATAAAATTACCTTGCCATTAAAAGAAAAAACATATTTCTACCACCCTTAATCTCAACACAATAATATCCACAACCAAATCCCAAATTAAAAAAGGACCAACAATCAAAACACAAATATAATCACCACAAATTATAAAGATCAAATCTTTCCAAAATTTACAAATTAAATCACTGAAATTATAAAATTAACCATGTCAATTAACTTCATCAAACAACTTAATAACAAAATAAAATAAAATAAAAATGAAAATGTTGGGTGGAAATGAACAAACCTCAGAAGAGCGGCTCTTGCTCAAGCTCTTAGACAACCGAAGCCGAGCTTTGGAACACGATCCTGCCGCCGGCGTAGAAGGACGAGAATACCCCTCACTAAAACTACCACCTTGCCTAGACAACAACGCAGCGTCAGACAATCTGTCACTGGACGTAAGGGTAGAATAGTCATTATCATCACGTACAACCTCGGTGGGTACGTAGTAACACAGTTTCAACCCAAGTGCCCTCTTCACCTTCTCCCATCTACTCACCATTTCGGTAACTTAAACTTAACTATACGTCTCGAGTTCAAACCCAATAAAATAAACTTAACTACTAATATGTGATATGTCAGTGACTCGAATCCGGAATAAATTGAATAACGGGTTATAGTTCGGAAACGAAAGAGAAGGTGGGATAAGTTATAGGAGGAAGGAGAGGGAGGCGTAATGGAGAAGGAGTCGTAGGATAGAGAACAACGGCCGCCATAAAAGAGAGTTTGACCTTTGTTGTTATAGTTGTAGGAGTATTACGGAGTACTAGTTGTTGTTGTTGGGAGAGAAAAGTAGGATGTATAAATGTCGGACTAATCGTATCATAAAATACGGTCTTCTAATAGTTTATTGAGATATCGTTATATTATTCATAAATTGACTTTTTTTATGTTGTTTGTAATAATAATAATACATGAAATTAGTTAAAATATTAACTCTTTTGCAAATTTTAGATTAAGTGTCAAGGTTTTTTAACTAAAACGATTAGCAAAAGTAGTATAATGGCCATTAATTATATAAATAGGGTCAAGATGTAAATAACATAATTGATCTCTAAATAAGTGGTCGTTATACGGGAATTCGGAATGCCCATGAAGTTTCACTTCCCACGTTGTAGAAATTCATGTGAATTTCTTAAAATTAATTGGTTGCATGTAGGAATTGAATTCTCACATGAATTGTCAATTACTAAGGGGGCTAGCCGCTAGGTAAGCCAATTCCTCCATTTTGTGGGAATGATTTGTCAATTTCCACGATTTTAGGCAACCAAATAATTTCAAAAAATTTAATTCATGTTTAGAGACGGTCTCCCACAATGCCACAATACCTACTGATTTTATTTTAATTTTTATTTTATGGGGGGAAACAGTGGACTAATTAATTGGGAACTTTTCTATGTAAAGAAATGTAAAACTTTGCCCGAAATATTCTGAGAAAAGTGAGAAGTGTAAGTGGGAAACTTTGCAATTTGACTTTTTTATGTGGTGATGAATCGAGTGCTTTCTCCTCCAATTGTTGAGTGATAATGTGATGTACAGCTAGACTCACTGACTACTGCTGCCATTTTGTGGGATTTTCTGTTTGTGTACAAAAAAAAAAAAAAAAAAAAAAAAAAGTCGAATCTCTTTATGTATACTCTCTTTTACCGAGAACAAGAATAAAAGAGTAGTAAACTTTGTGAGATTAGAGACGGTAATATGGGCAGGGAAATTTTGAGTTACTACTTTACTAGGGGGTATAATGAGTTTTCACCTCTATTTTAGTGAGTTGTTGGCTTTTTATATTTTGGGTTGTCTTAGTCATACTCCCTCCGTTCGTCTTTAAAATGTGTAGACAAATGAGTTTTAGGGTCTACTTGGTGTAAAATTACACATAAGGGTATGTCTCACTTGCACTTTTAATAAAAAAGTAAGGGTGATTTGGTCTTTATATGTACAAATAAGGAAAGATTCCAAGTAGGAAGTTTAAAGATAAACACCCCTGAATAGAAAGTAGGAAGTTTATAGGCGAACGGAGGGAGTATTGAATATGTTGGCCTTTCGATTTTGGGTTTACTTTTACTTGATAAGTATATAATATGTGGTCGTTTGGTTGCATACGGGAATTCCAAATGCCCATGAAGTTTCACTTCCCAGGTAGTAGAAATTCACATGAATTTCTCAAAACTGTTTGGTTGCATGTAAAAATTGAATTCCCACAAGAATTACCAATGGGGTTAGGTAAACCAATTCCTCCATTTTTTAGGAATTAGAAATTCTCATAATTTCTCAATTCTCACGATTTTAGGCAACCAAACAACTCCAAAAAAATTAATTCATAGGATTTTTGAATTCTCATGATTTTGAGTGACAATCAAACGACCACCATTAACTCTAACCTAACATTCACATATATTGATAACATAATTAACTCTAGTAGCCACAAACACTATCTCAAGTGATTGGCTGGCACCACCGGTGACACTGCCCTACTCAAATCTAGACCCGACACCCCTAGTCTTTTCTCCTTCTTTTACTCATCTCTTCCACCATCGGGATGGGGTAGATTAAGGAGGGAGGAGAGGAAGAGATTGAGGGAAGAGGATAGCGAGAATGCTTATTAGTGGCGGGGAGGAAGGGAGAAAGACGCCGGGCAATGATGAACCAGAAAGTTAACCAAGTGGGGTCAATAGTTAGTGCTACAACTATCCAGGATAAAATAGAAGTAATCAATATTATATATATAAACGAACATTTTTTCGTGGTCATTCAACGCATCTAGAGACTTTCGAATTTTTTTAGAGCTTTGTAATCTTTTATTTTTACAAATTTAGGTAAAGGATATATAATTATAAATAATAAGATGATACTATATGTTTTGGGAAACAATAATATGATGATAAGATGATACTATACATTTTGGCAAATAATATATTGATACTATACGTTTTGGAAAAAGATGGTGCATAGACATAAAAATAGAAAAAATTTAACATGAGATTACACGTGTATGTTTTCTATAATCCTTCCTGAACAAGCCTTAAGGAATTTATACCAACTTGGGATGTAAAAATATGCAAGTTTGACTTTGTATGTAACACTACAGAATATGGAAAGTGGATTATGGAGTTGGTTTGTCCCACATTGGGAAACTAAAGCTCATATGATCAGTTTATAATAGATTCCTACCATCATACTAACAACAAGGCCTTCACCTTTTAGAACCCGGAGATGATATATGGGCCTAATAGGTGACTACCCATCTTATTGGGTTGTGTTGCGACGGACGGTGGGTCGGGCTGTTAC
The DNA here is from genome assembly GCA_963680865.1 of Spergularia marina. Taxonomy (NCBI): domain Eukaryota; kingdom Viridiplantae; phylum Streptophyta; class Magnoliopsida; order Caryophyllales; family Caryophyllaceae; genus Spergularia; species Spergularia marina. The sequence goes on from OY804554.1 coordinate 5,007,722, forward strand.
ATTGTATGAATGGAAAATTTAGCATAATAATAAAAAAAAAAAACCTTACCATGAGACCATATGTGTATGTTATGAGAATATTGGTATTAGGTATGTATGTAAAATATGGGAGCCGATAATATGATCATAAAATAAGTAATTAAATTATGATTACCCCTCAACTAAGTATGTATTATCCGGCAATAATCAAGCATATAGAGATTGTTTAAATTCTAAAATTACTAGAAATTTTTATTTGTAAAAAGAGTTATTTGAACCGTGCAACGCATTGGCTTACAACTAGTTTTGCAATAAATTTGAGCTTGAAGAGACTTTATCAATAGAAGTAATTTGCAACAAATTTGAGCTTGTAAAGATTTTATCTCGAGTCCTTCGCATAAAAAAATCTCAAATGAAATTTTAAGAGTTTAATCACCAGTCTATCTCTAAAGTGTCTGAGTTATGATCATTTATTTTATACTTAGTATTTTTTAAGTGGGGTCACCTATACCCAAAATAACACAACATGAGCCTGCCAATAGTTGGGGGTTGAGTAGGTCGAGTGATCACTGACTATCAACTAGTCATGCTCGTGGTGTTGTTGGTGGCAACAATAGGAGTACAATTGAGATAGGGGGGCGGGGTGGCTTTGTGTCAATCATGGGTTGTTAGGAAGTTAGTTACATAGGGGTAATATTAGTGTGTCATCTGGTTGATGTTTAGATACTTCAAATTTTAATCGGAATCAAATGAAGGGAGTATGTTGGTATATGTACTAATAATTTCTTATTCATCATTGGTTGAACCAAACTCAAACTATCACACTCATTTCACCAACAAGAACAATTCTCAATCACATTACTAACCACCCTTAAATCCGATATTGTTATACTCATTCCTTATTAAAATATATGTCTTTCTCATATTTCGAGACACTTCTTTGACCTTCGACATCTCTCAAAATATAATGGTAAAAATTATGAAATTATAATCTTGTGAAAGTATACTTCACAACAAATTCAATTGTATAATTTTTTGATGAAATTAAAAGTCAAAACTTGCTTCGTAACTTGTAAACGTCATATATATTGAAATGGAGGGAGTATGAGAGTAGAGATCTTTAGTCCTATTAAATCTCTCATTCCCTATCCCATAGTACCAAGCCAATAGTGATAAAAAAATCACACACCTTTGATATATCTTGTGTTTTTATATCACCTAATTGGCGTAGTTCAAGAAATAAGACACAATCGTAAGACAGAAGATCCCGCTCGTCATGTGGATAGGTCATGGATGGACGCATTGGAAATTTGGAACCCAGAGTCCAGGAAGAATGGGAAGAAACCAATAAAAATGAACCAGCCCGAAAAGTCGTCCGAGTTCGTGCGGCGACACACATGACACATACATACCATAAAACAGTCTTCGCTCATTTGTTGCGTAACCAGCAAGTGTGGGCAGCAGTTCAAACTTCATTTATCCAATTAAAACTAAAACCTACAAATATCAAACAAGATTCTGTTCCTGTGACATTATTCATTAAAAGGGTTGTTTGATTCATGGAATCTTCAAACTAATTAACGGGTTTCTTTTCTGGGTTTTATTTGGATTCATACATACAAGAAGAAGAAACGTGAAGAAGAAGCAAAATGGGAAAAGATTGGAACTCATTTCCAATGGAGATCACATATGAAGTTTTTGGTTGGATTGCTTTCTTCTCTTGGTCTATCAGCTTTTATCCGCAAGTCATCCTGAATTTCCGCCGTAAAAGGTCCAATCTTTTTTTACATTTCATCATATTTTTCTGGGTTCCTTGTAGAAGAAGATTGATTGATACTTTCCCTTATATTGATTGATACCCATTTTCATTTCAAGTTAAAAAAAGCTCCTCCCTTTTGACTCATTTCAGTTTGTTGCTTATTATTGATTATATATTACCACTCTATAAGAAGATTATAATTCAAAATTATATTAAATAGAAATTGATCATTCATCACCATATAATCTGGTAATTTTTACCATTGGATGTGAACCTAGTTTTTGTTGAACTGGAGAAATTATGATTCATTGTAATTGTTATGTTTTTTTTTTTTTTTTCATTTTGGATCATCCGTGCAGCCTCTCTATGTTTTAATAGGGGTAAGGCTTGCGTGCATCCGACCCCCTCTTACCCCGCCTTATGGCGGGAGCCTTTAAGGCACTGGGGTTAAAGATGTTGTTGTAATTGTTATGTTTTTTTTGTTGAATTTCTGATGAGTGAGTTGATATATAGTTACTGGGTTTTGGTTAGAATTTTGGTTAGTATTTGACATGTATTATGTTTGGTGTTTGTGGAGTGCAGTGTGGTGGGATTGAATTTTGATTTTGTGGTGCTGAATTTGACGAAACACAGCACATATCTGATATACAACACCACTCTTTACTTCAGCTCTGCTGTTCAGAAGCAGTACCGCGAAAAGTATGGCCTTGATGAGGTGGTTGTCTACCTGTTTCTTGTTTTCAGTCCATCTAGGATCAGTTTAGGTTTTGCTATAGGGTTATCAAACTTGTGGATGCAATGTTCTTGTGATCACAGTATGAAAACCCGACAATTTGTGAAGATTGAATTTTGAAGTTTTTTTATCAGACATTATCTATAGGCTTGTTAGACCTAACTGTTGATTAGTATAGCACACGGTAGAGGAAGGGATGAGGTCTGTGAGTTTTTCACTCTTCAAGCCCAAAAGGTATTCGCGTGAGTTAACTTAGAAACTCATGTGCTTCGAACAAACCTCATTTCATCCCCCTAGTGTATTTCATCTATGCTATTGGCAGTTCTGTAACACTATCGAAGATGCTAGGGGATGTAATTTCATCGATGATGTCTGATGGAAGTTCAGCACACTTTCAGGAACTAGTTTCTCATGGATAATTGTAGTTTGATCAGATATTGACCAAACTGATTCTGGAGAGAAAGTGTTTATTTACTCAAATCTCAAACATAAAAAAAAAAAAATGTCAAACATTGCATCAGTACAACCGAATTCAGTGACTCATAAGGCTCCTGAGTACTAATTAGATCTCGATAGATGTATCTAGTCTTGGGAAGTATTGATCTTCATCAATGCAGCTGAACTAAACATGCTTCTGCTCCATTGATTTAACCTTGGTGATTACTGAAGTTGTTATCGGGCTCATATATTTCTCTGACCCCTTGATTAAACTGTCTTTCTCTTGTGCTTGTTCAAGCGACTAGCTCTGATGACAAGATATTCTTCTTCTTTAGAGCATTGGACCAAGTTATGGTCCAGTTCTACTTCATGTAGCTGGCCTTTGCAATTTTTGTCAAACCCTGAACTACTTTTGACGCCTTAGATACCTGTCCAGCGACTTTTCCTTTCCTAAATACTCGACACGTGGAATTGGAATTATACCTTCAATCTTGATACCATTTATGATTCTTAAATTACCTCATTAGCCTCTTTTCCGTGCCTTGGTTTTTGTGTGTAAGACTCTAAGGTGCTGTTCTATTGATGTGTATGCAGATGATACCTGTGGCAGCAAATGATGTTGCGTTTTCTATTCATGCTGTATTATTGACTGCTTTTACGCTGTTCCAGATATCTATCTATGAAGTAAGTATCCCCTTAGTCATGTTGGTTCCTGGTGGGTTTTACTTTTAATGTCCAGCAACACTGTTCCATATGAGTTGGTGTCAATACTAATTTTGTTATCCATATCTTTCTGAAGCGCGGAAATCAAAAGGTCTCAAATATTTCTCTGGCAATTGTTTCTGTTGCATGGTGTGCTGCAGCAGTTTGTATTTTTATTGCTTTGCCGAGCCATTCTTGGCTTTGGCTGATCTCTGTCTTCAAGTAAGATTCACTCTTCTTGATGAAGCTTTAAAACTCTTTTTTTTTTCCTTAGCTTATGCTACATCAGATGGGTATCAATTACGATATAGTTGATCTTGTTCCTTACAGATAACTTTAAGTTTTCATATCTCACTGTCCCCTGGCTATTTGCAATGATAACTGATCGCTGCAAGGGCTGAAAAGTGCCTATTTAATAATTTTCTTTCTGACCATCCCTGCTTTTACGTTTTACTTTTGCAGCACAATTCAAGTCAGCATGACGGTCATCAAATATATTCCCCAGGTAAGATCTGGCTTTTAAAAATCAGCCCCGTTGCGTATGGATTGCCTGATTGTGATAGTCTAGAACATGACTCTGCTATGGAAACGATAGTATGTTTTCTTTTAAAATGCCGTCTTTTTAGCCACCGAGAATCCTGTCAAAATCATAGACATAACAATTCTTGAAACTTTTTTGATGGTAAAATGCCTGCTAAACGCTTGGTTGGCCCTGGAGATTCAAATATTCATTACCAAATTATCTTCATGCTTGTCAATCTTGTCTTTTCTAATCTAATATCACAGATGTGATGCTTCAACTCTGGCTATAAATTCTTGATGTGCATGATTTGATCATTTTATGATTTGATATTTCCATTTCCAATGGAGCCAAAGACTAATTATTCTTTGCTTTTGGGATATAATGGAATAAAGCAAAATGGCTTATAAAACTGTCTGTGCTTCTTATTTTGTGAAGTAGCAGCCAGTCGGTGCGGTTTTAGAAGCAATTTTCATTTTGGGTCATCCGTGCGCAGCCTATCTATGTTTCAATAGGGGTAAGGCTTGCGCGCATCCGACCCCCCCTTTCCCCGCCTTATGGCGGGAGCCTTTAAGGCGCTGGGGGAAAGATGTATGTACACTAGTCTGTAAGAACTCATTGGTCACCATTCAGAATTGACTCATATCCCCGACTTCATCTAAGGGTGATTTTTCATATTGACTCACTGGATTAAAATGATGCTTGTTTTATCACCCCCCCCCCCTGCCTCACCAAGTTGCCATAGGAGGGAGCCTGAAGGACACTGGGTTAATGTTGTTGATGTTGTGCAAGACTCTTAGCTTTGTACTGCGCTCTTTGCTGGTCACACACTCACATGTCACAGAAAATGTCTTACTTTTTCATCAATACTATAGTGTTCTTATGTTTTGAAGAAAAATAAATGGTAAGCATATTTACGAAACACAGGCATTTATGAACTTCTACCGGAAAAGCACAGAAGGGTTTAGTATAGGTAACATTTTACTGGATTTTCTTGGAGGAGTGACAAACTATGGACAGATGGCCGTGCAGTCTATTGATCAAGGTATGTTACACTTCTTTACCTGCACAAGTGTTATTGAATCTTGAGCAGTTTTTTGTTCTCGCAGATTCATGGGATTTGCAGTAATGTGCATATAATGTTTTCTGTGTAGGTTCTTGGGTAAACTTCTATGGAAATCTCGGGAAAACATTACTATCTCTTGTACGCATTCATCTAATTATCCCTTACCTCCCTCCTCTTTTTATGCACCCTTCTTTTCTCCCTGAAAATCTATGATGTCGAATTTTCTGGACAGGCTTGACTGTTGATTTATGAATGAATGCAGGTATCCATATTTTTTGATCTCTTATTTATGATGCAACATTATGTATTGTATCGTGGTAAGAAGCCGACTTATCTTCCCACGAAGTTGGACGAGGCAAGTGGTGAGGCGCTATTGAAACACTCTGATCAAGCACCAGAAGATCACCTAGCCTAAAGGTGATACTCATCCCACCAGTCATTTCAAAAAACCAGGGACAGGACTAAAGTATCCTAATCTTATACTATAGGTATACAAATTTGTAAATATATGTGATATAGTTAGCTCTTTATTCTTTCAGCTTCAAGTTGTGATTTAATTTGCTACCTATCCTTTACTTTTTTTTTTTTTTTTTGTAACATATGCTGTGTAATTAATATTTGAAATTTGTAATGCACAAGTTAACTCGCGGTTCAAGGGTCTAACAGTTGTTAGTACATCACTAAAGGGCAGCCTGGTGCACATTGGCATCTCCTCCAAGCGAGGGTCCGGGGAAGGGTCCCACCACAATGGTGTTAGTACATCACTGATTCTTATAAATCGAATCCTAGTCTAGCCTGTTTAAAAAATGTTGATCGTGATTCATAAGGGCTTACAATCAGTACTTCTTCGCTTAAGAATTTCATTGCAATTTATGGCGATGCCCTTTTCTATCGTCGGAGTTCAACACGGCAACAATCTTAATTAATTCTTGAATTGTAAATAAAGCTACCCACCTTTAGCAAAAATGGGTGGTCGAGACCTGTAAACTTGAGGGAAGAGTTGTGGTAATATACTAATATGCGGGTGATAAACTATTTAGGCGAGATGAGGTCTGGTCCGGTCCGGTCCTAGACCGACGCTTACCAATAACTTATCATACATAAGAAACATAAAAATGATTTTTAACATTAGAATGTACGGGGGTCGCATTCGAAATACGGAGTAACTGACAACCTCAAAATTGACAATTTGTTTAATCCACATGTTGTCGTCTAAAAGAAACCTGATAGTGCACTTGACTCTGACATGACATAACAACGTAGTAACGTAAACAAAAAGATACAGAGCTATGGAAATTTCATGGAATTCAATCTCACTGGAAATAACTTATCAGATTTTGGGTTGGATTGGCTTTTCTTCATGGGCTTTTTGTTCTTACCCTCAAGTCTACATGAATTTCCGTCGTAAAAGGTTTATCTTTTTACTTTTTATTTGTTTGATCAATTATTTCTTGTTGCAAATTTATAGTATGATGATTTTAATTATACTATTTACTGGATAGTAAATTTTTTTGTTGGTAAAAAGTTTGGTTTTGTTTGCAGTGTGGTGGGATTGAATTTCGACTTTGTATTGCTGAACTTGACAAAGCAGATATGTTATCTTGCTTATAACGCTTCTCTTTACTTCAGTTCTACCGTTCAGAACCAGTATCATCAGAAATATGGGATTTCTGAGGTTAGTCATGCATTTTTGTTCTTTATTAATTTGGTGATGAAATGAGTAAAGAATAAGTTTTGAACTTCTGATTGAGATTGGATGTATGTCTATAAAGGGATGGAAACTATGTTGCCTGGCTGGAAGTGTCAGACACGCGTACGTGTCCTAGTGTTAGACACGGTTATTTGCATGAAATAAAGTTCATTGATCGGCCTGTAACACTCATGTTATTGGTGGTGTATGTTGCATTGCACGGACACTTCTCAGAGGAAACTTCTATGTTGCTCGGAGTTTTCATCCTTGTCTCCAGCACCAATGTAGGGTACTTGATGATGGGACATGGATACGGATTCTTGACGCTTAATATTAGGGCAAGAACATGGAAAATTTTCAGGACGTACCTTAGTTGAGTTAGTTCCATTTCAAGAGCTAATCTTTCGCTTTGGAATGAAATGAAATGGCTCATCAAACATTAATGGCTATTTAAAATGCAGTTTGAAAGACATTGGTGTGGCTTTAGGTGACCATAGAGGACACGATTCTGTGACTGCATCATTTCTTAGTGTTTGTCAGTAGCCGTTTGTAGCTTCTCCACCAAGCTGCATAAGCTATGAAAAACAGTTAATTGACGAGCTGAGATAGTTGATTCCTGATTGCATTTTCATTACATATTGCGATTTAAGTGAAGCACCAAGCTGACTTCTCCCACAAACTTAGAGCCATCCTTGAAATTAAATGTGCTTCGAATTTTCATTAACATTGTCCTTAGGAGTAAGGTCTGATACAGCACTATCAAATGGCTATTTTCAATTCTAATCATGTATATCTGGACTTCAACAAGAAGCTTCTTTGAATGTCTTTCTCTATTATTGTGACAAGTCGAGTTTCAATCTTTGTGTGCCATTGTTGATAAATTTTAATTGTCTTCAACTTTATGCAGATGATACCTGTGGCAGCAAATGATGTTGCTTTCTCAATCCATGCTGTTGTCTTGTACATAATTATCCCGGTTCAAATTCTTATATACGATGTAAGTTCTGATTAAGATGCTTCGGCTTATAGAAGTGATGTGAACTCTTGAATTATTACTCGGCATTTTACCTATAAGCTTATTAAATTTGATGTTTTTCATCTGTTATACAGCGTGGAAACCAGAAATTTTCTAAGATTGCCCTGACAATCATTTTTGGTGTTTGGTTTACTGCTGGGATTTGCATCATTATCGCTTTGCCAAGTCATGCGTGGCTTTGGCTTGTCTCTATATTCAAGTAAGACTTTCTGTTTCTGCTCATCGTTAACTAAACATCTTAGATATGCTTGTAGTGACTGTTCTTTGTATGAAAGCGTTGATAATGGCCGTCAGTTTTTATCAGAGGACCCGATCTCCTAAATATCCTGATAACAAGCTAGTAATTCATATGCCCTAAGAGGATAAATTGAGTCCAATCCGGTCCAATTGTCAGACAGTATCACGAGGGCCAATCGGGATCAAAGACCCAGGAGTATGTTTTTTTCGCCAATAGGAAATAATCGCTGGCAGCAAAATGTAGTTCAGAAAGCACTGATCCTAAATCTTCTCCAGGAAATCATCAGCTTAATTAAGGTTATACTTTATGTATGACATGACATCTCGGAAAAGGGGATTAATATGTCCATGACTAGGGATGGCAATGGACCCAGGACCCGACCCACTTGGGTCGGATCTGGGTCCACTTTTTGGAGACCCAATGGATCTGGGTCGGGTCCATACCCGGTGATAAATGTGTGGGTCGGATATGGGTCTTTGATCTGAGACCTAGACCCGACCCATGGACCCGCGGACCCGGCCAAAAATATAGAAAAAATAAAAAACAAAACCTAATTTATCACGATCCTAGCCTTCCGCTTTCATTTTCATTTCTTAGTCTTCTCATGAGTCACGCACTCATGCACAATCTTTCTCCACGGCCTCAAAAGCCTTCGTCACTGCCACAAAATCCTTCAATGCCGCTCTCCCTTAGTATTCTGAAGTTCTAAGTAAAACAAGATGGATGAGGAATGTCCACCATAGTGACGATCGCAAAGCACATTGACGCATTAACGATCGTAAACCACATCGAGACAGAAATATCATAAGTTCTGCAAGTTCAAAACATGAAAAATTTGATTTTATAAAAGACCCATCTTGGACCCAGACCCGGTCCAGACCCACTGAATCCTGGCGGGTCTGGGTCTGGATCTGTAAATTTTGGACCCGATGGATCCGGGTCGGATCTGGGTCTGCTTGTAAAGACACGGATCCGGGTCTGGATCCTATCGGACCCGACCCAGACCCGACCCATTGCCATCCCTATCCATGACCTTTCTGAGAATACGGAGTTGAAATTTACCATTTCAGTTTACCATGGAACACTAATACTCCAGATTGGTGAACATAAATAGGAATAGTAAATGACTCATTTGAAAATTTTGGTTAAATATGAGGGGTCTAAGCAAGCACTTCTCTCATGGAAACCGGTTTTGAGTTCATGAGTAACTCGTTTTGTTTTACTCTGATGTCGTTGGTTCTTTCATTCTCTCGTATTTCTGAATAGTATTGCTAACCACAGTAAAAGAAGTTTTAGATACAATGACTGTATTCAAATGTATATAGCTTGGTGAAATTTTATATGTATGATTATTCACAGTCTTTAATCGATTTGACAGCATTATCCAAGTCGGCATGACAGTGATTAAGTATATGCCCCAGGTATGACCTGCTGAAACTTCTTGTGCTTCTGAGTTTGTGTAAAATAAGAATTTGAAAAATATCACAGTAACTTGTATAGTAGTGCTCTAAGCTGTTTTGCTCGGACTTTTCACTTCAATGTTAGATTAGACATTCCTGCTTTTACGAACAGATTGTATGTATTATCTGCCTGCAGTCGTAAACAAGAGTTTTCTTGGTTGTAGGCATATATGAATTTCTGTAGAAAGAGTACAGTTGGGTTTAGCATTGCATTTGTTCTACTCGATTTTCTTGGATCAGTTACAAACATTGGACAAATGGTCACACAGTCTGTGGATCAAGGTTTGACATCTGATATAAGTAGTTTGGAATTGATAGCATAAACCCGATTTTAATTTGGTCATTTGTAGGTCTGAAATAAATTGGCTGCACATCCATATTTTTTGCAGGGTCTTGGGTAAACTTCTATGGAAATGTGGGAAAATTAGCACTGTGCATGGTATGTAAACATCATCTTATACATTTTTCCTGCAATACCAACAACAAATATCGCTAGTTATAAGCTCCAGATCAGAGCAACAAAGGGAGCCAAATGAGTGTAAACTCTCCATACATGTCATGCAGGTATGCATAATCTATGCTCTGATCTTTATATGTCAACATTATCTGCTGTATCCCCATGAAGACTCACCTGTTCAATGGAAGCGCGGTTTGGATGTCAAGGAACCGCTATTAGAGTCTTCAGCCAAACCATGACAATGTCATCAAGCAACGCGTGGATGAGTAGTTGAAAAAGGCGGCCGGTGTAAGGAATGTTGAACGGTAAGTACCTGTGTGGCCGGAGTTATATCAACCCTAGGATAAGTATTATTGTGCATCTTTTCTAGAAGCACACTCATACTAATCTACTATGTACAGCTGAGTAATACTGTAATACGATGTGGACTTCTTATTGGAAGGGCTACTTAGGGTGTAACTTAAGATTTCTCCGAAACTTAATACTCCCTCCAGTTCTGAATGATGTTCCTGTTTCCTTTTTGAATCAGTTCTAAATGATGTTCAACTTTCCTTATTTGTAATGTTTTTTGTGGTCTTATGGTTTGTGACCCACCCACTTTCATTTTCCACCACATCTTACTTCTTACAAAAAACTCCGTGCTATTTTATTGTGGAAGATCATATAGAACAAGAGGGAGTACGGAGTATTGGTTAGTACAATTGGCGATCATTGGAAAGTATGCTTAAAACAATGAGTCTGGGTCGACTAACCCGTGCAAAAACTTCCTAGTACGCCTATCTTATTCCCATTTTCAGTATCCATTTACATCTACTACGAAGTATTATATATTAATCATGGAGTATATAAGTATACTCCGTCTTCAATTGCGTTCAAGTCCAGTCCAGGACGATTTGGCATAATGTTTTTCGATTTCCGTATCATTCTAGAGACAATCTCGTGTTAGATTCTCAATTTCGTCGGATCGATCTTATTCATATCCGGCCAACCTAGGGCGATTTTCCAAAAATTTTGACACACCTAAAAACACTCGATAACACCCAAAAAGGATCAAAAATAAAAAGAAAAGAAAACAAAAAGGGCAAGAAAGTAAAAGAAACAAATCCCTTGCTCTCCACGTAATACCAAAACTTGGGAAAATTCACTCAAAAAATCCACAAATCCTTTGCTCACCAAGCTTCTTATTCACTCGACCTCAAAAAAAAAAAGTTCTTATTGACTCTCTCCTATAAATACTCAATCACACACCCCTTCAACAAACCTCCTACAATTCTCCTCCCCCTTCTTAGCTTCTTCATTACGCCACCACCACAAAACCGAAACAATGAAGAGAGAAGGCAGGCCACATGGCATGGTCCGAACCTTCAACATCCTACCCGACCCGCTCAACCCACGCCCCGCATCCCGGGTCGTAAACAAGGTCGACTCCGTCCCCACCGCCGGCCTCTTCCTCAAAGTCTCCAACAAACCGACAAACCACTCGAAATTCACGGGTAAATGCGAGGTCCCACGCTGCTCCTGCTGCCACTTCCACCCCGCCACCAAATCCAAGCTCAAAGCCAAAGGCACCACCAAAGATCGTTCCGTAAACAACAAGCTTGATTACAAAGTCATGAGTTGGTCCGTCATGACTGATGACCGGTCTGATAAGTATCCTGTTGCCGGATACTCCGCGTCTGGGTTGATTGGTGAGTTGTATCGTAACGATTACGATTCCGATTACGATTACGATTACGATTACGATTATGATTACGAGGATTTACCTAATGATGCGAGTATTACGAGTGTTGTTGAGGCGGTGGTGGTTAAGGAGGTTGAGTTGGTGGAGAATGAGGCGGTGATTGTTCACGGTGGAGTTACCGCGGATGATGATGATGGTTATCAGGGATTCTTTGATATTGCTGGCGTCTTGAATAAGCATCAAGATGATTTTACTACTACTACAACTGATGATGATGATGATGATAGTAATGAAGGATGGACTCTTGTTGGAGAAGATTTGTGAGTGATTGTGATTGTGAAATTGTGATCATTCTCTGTTGATTTTTTTCTTTTCTTTTGGGGATTGGAATTGGTCAATTTGTAATTAATTAGGTTAATTACGCCATCGGTGGAGGCGGTTGTTGTTGTTTTTCTTTTAGTTGGGTCTTAGGTCGTGTTCTCTTCGACTTAAAAATTACGATTGGTTCAATTTTATTTTACGAACTTTTCGGTTGAAGAGTACAAGGCTTTGTTGGTGGAATGTGTTTGAAATTGAAGTATTCGATTGTATGGAATTCTTGTTTTGTATTGTTTTGTGTGAATAATTCAGCAATTTGATTTGAATATTTTGTTTGATTTGGTTGCGGTTTTGTTGGGGGCAATATACTAAAGGATAATGTGATGTGGCAGTATATGCTTCAGAATTTGAGATTGAGTCGTATCGGTGAAGATTTGCGTTTTGCTAGGTCAATTGTCATTCCTAACAAGATTACTAGTACTCCAATTGGGATTTATTTCAATAGGTTGATGAACAATTACGCTGAACGGTTCACACCCTTCGAACTACTGTCCATTTTTTTAGGATTGTTAATCTTGAAAGAGAAGATGCAACAATTTTCGATCAGTAAGATGCGTTATATTGATGTCTGAAATTAAGAACATTCAGAACAATTGCTGTATAAGGCGGATCTTCTTATCCCCTCCTCTTACGGCATTGGATGCTCACCTATACCGAGAAACTCAACAAATGCGACCCGATAGTATAGCATATAGAGGGACAGACAGGAGTTGAGTGTATCGACAAAACAACAAAGCAGGAAGAAAAGCAAACCCAATTAAGTGCTAATAATCTCAGTAGATGGCGTCTGGACATACACAGGCTTAAGGCTTTCCTGAAGACCAGGAGCCAGAACTTGTGCATAATATGCTTGAGTGCACACATGCGATTGCGTGATGCTTAACATTCTAATTCTAAGATACTTGTGACAGACATATATGAACTTCTGCTCCAGCAACCGCGGCCAAAGAGTGAAAAACATCATTGGATAGACGAGTTCAATGAAAGAACGATTCAATTGAAGCTTTCACAACAACTGATATCAATTTCAGAGTAATTAAGAAAGACAAACTAAGAAGCTTGCAACATGTACAGTGCGCCATGAACAAACACACGCAACATATTTTCAGACCACTTCAATCTCAACCACTACAGATGTAGAATAGACATCGAATTACCGACATTTTAGCTGAATAAACTGGTGTGCAGCTAACGGATGTCAAAACAGAGGTTTCTATGGAGACAAATGCCCAGCTGTAGACGGGTATATAACAGTATAGGCTGAGGACGAGGATGAGGATGAGACCATGAGTGACAAGCTCTCGAAAGAGCAGTTGTAATCGTAATCATATATGGATTAGGTATCTACAATGAAGATCAATACCAGCTTCTGCAGCAGCAAATACCAACTAACCTCCATTTTAGAAAGTGAAGGGAATCGCTGGAGTAATAGTACTCCCAATGACGGCTTTCACAGCGATTCCAGTAAAAAAAATAAAGCAAAGAGGCTTACCATCATGGCAAATAATATAACATCCATATCTTACAGGCACATCATAAATCCACTGCTTATATATAGCAGCAGACATTATAGTATCACAAACCCGCTGCTACTTCACAGACAAGCACTTTGCACTTGCACAAGTACGCCATCTCTACTTCACAAAGTAATCAAAGGTCACCAGCTTCCTGATACAAAAATCCGTTGCCAAAGAGGTACCGGTCAAGCCGGGTCACTCATCATGTATTAGCAAATAAGTTAATTCTCCAATAACCAAAATGCTGATGTTCTACGTCATTTGCGCTATATTTTTTAACCAGAAACTACTAGCTTTACCAGCAGATTGACGCTTACACCAAAATAGATATTTCTCCAGAGAATGCCATTCATACTATATGAAGTTTTAGCTTGGGAAACCTCAGCTTATTAGCTCCCAGGTGTTAATAAGTAAACCTCAAAAGATACTGCCAACTTCTGAATCCAACTGCAGCTTACTCATGCTAATAACTAGCGGAGGGGAGAGGAGAGTTTTGCAAGGGCTTTTAGAGTGGGTTCGCATTGAAGCAAGCTATGAGCAGACAACGCTAAAGGTTATCACTGAAGGAACTTAATTTTAGGAGTACTACAAGTCAACTGATAACTCTCTTCAACCCCAAAAAGACTAGCAAAAGAAACGTTTTACATATCACTATCCATGTCAAGTCCGAATATGAGACCCCCTGATTGACTAAACTGAGATTCAAGTTGTTCATAAAGGAGAGCATCTTCAATGGAGACTAATCAAGGGACACCATACTAAAAGTAACAAGTAAATGAGAGGGAAGGGGACGAATTAAGAAACATAAATACTTGTATAAAATTGACAAAAATAAATTCAGAAGCCCAGCTCTTATCTAGGTTTAGTTCTTGATGGCTTAACCTAGCAAAGAACAAATGGACACAAGGCCACGATACACCTATTGTTAGCCAAACATATGGCCTAGCAGCCTTGGTGCCATAGTAGTCCCATTCCTATGCACTATGGAGCTAAATGCACATTGCGATTCCACTTTATAGTTTCAGCAAAGACAGTGGTTGGTCTAGGGGCTCACTTCACATATTAGCACTAACTACTCTCGCAACCAAGTAAATAGTATGATTTGAGAGTACGCGACATTTAGCTGTATGTCTAACAATCAATGCACAGCAAAAGTACGAAGTCGGTATAATTTTGGGGGGGAGGGGGGGGGGCAAAAAGTAAAATTACATTTTAGCTGGGTAGGTGGCTTGGTGCTATCTATAACAGCCTTAGCTTCAGAAGCTCTATTACTTCCTATCACCATGAAATGCAAACTACCATTTGACAAGCAGGTCTCGAGTCTCGACAACACTTGCTCATGAAAGGCAATGAACACACACTAGCATATAGAGACAACATCAAACTTAAAAACTGAAGCACACATGTAAGTAAGCAGAGTAACTCAAAATCTTCACTAATTGTCAAAAAAAAAAAAAAAAAAAAAACATGACTCTAATCCCCTTACCCAACAAATTTTCTAGGCCTAGTCTATGAAACCCATTTAACAACATGACTCTAATCCAAGCAATATGAAGCACCTTGCATCATGCCTAGCCCTCGACACTTCATACACACTTTGATATCTACGATTTGGATAATCCTTGCTATATCAAGCTCTTACAACACACTCGGCGTTCTCTTAAGGAATCGGAACTTGTAGTTAGTAACACCAACATCCTAAACCACTATACCCACTTGTGAACCACACTTGACAAGTCGATTTTAACAATACCCACTCACACAAACTTAAATCACAAGTTATGCTTACACCATTTCCCTATCAAAGGGACTACACCCAAACCCTAGGATATATGGTCGGAGTGAAGTTATTCACCAAAACGAAACCGACATCATCTATTCATCTCCCAAAGAATGGGAATATCAAACCAACACCAATGACCAATGACCAATCCAACTAATTTCGACAAACTTGTGCCACAAGCTGAATAATTTATTTACTCATCATCAATGGTAATAATAATGCAATCATCCAAATAAACAAGAAAACAGCAGTATATACACATAGGAGGAGTATACATTATCAGTACATGTGAATCATCATTAAGTAGCTTCTTAAACACTACTCACAACAAAAGAGTCGTCAGCAATAAAAACAAGAAATCATCATTGATCATTCTATGAAATCGATTTCATCTTCTCTAAGATGAGTAACGAACTTAACCTTCCCGCGGTTTTCGACTTCGATCGAAAACTCAACTTTAAACGGATAATTCGCCGTAATACGCTTCCCCTTCCAAAATCCGACGTATTGTTTAACGACGCCTTCCATTTCCGGCGTAAGCTCAACCTCCGGCACGCGCGGCACGTGGTATACGATCATCGGTGACTTTACTCTCACCTTGGACCCCACTTTTGCCAGGTTGTTCTTGATATCCTCGTCTTCTTCGTCCGATTCTGAGATTGACGCGGCGGAGGAGTCCGATCGGACCGCTACTTCGCAGCGGAGTGACGGTGGTTGTGCGCGGTGGCGGCGGGAGAAGGAGGTGGTGGTGGTGGTCGTATGAGGGAGGAGAGAGAGGCGGGAAGCTTGGTGGAGAGAGAGTGGTGTGTGCGACGGTGGTGCGACGGAGATTAATGTTGCCATTTTTTATTTATTTTTTTCTTTTTTGGGGTTTTTGGTTTAGAATGCCAAATTTTTTGGGGGTGATATCTGATAAGGGATATTTTCAAGGGGTAAGAGACAGCGTAAGCCTCACTTGTCATAGTCTAGGAATCAAAATCAAAGGGTACAATGTGCAATCTTCTTATTTTTCGATTGGTGTTTTCGGCGATTCGTTAGTCTTCATACGGTGTACGTGTAAGAAGAAAAAATTGTAAGGAGGTGTTTGATTAGTGAGTAGTGTTTCTTTCTTGTGTAGTGGTAGCATATCTCGTAGTTTTAGGTTTGTTTTGTTGTATCCAACTAAAGAGGAGAAGTAAAATATAGGGGGTCTATCCAGTGAGAAGTGATAATTTGGTGAGAAATGAGAATTAATCTCAGCCATTGATTTCGCATAACAGCAGTAACTAAACTGTATAACTCCAGTCGTAACTCCACTAACTAAAACTCTTAACTCCAGTCAGTTAACTCTACTAACTAAATTGCATAACTTCAGTGAGCTAACTGCATAAAGTAAATTGTCTAACTCCAGTATTATTAGTAACTCCACCATATTCAACTAAAATTCATTAATTCTAACGTAACTCCATTAGCAAAATCACGTAACTCCAACTTAATTCCATCAAATAAAATACGTAACTTCAACTTAACTCCAATAATTAAAACACGTAACTCTTATAACTCCTGTAACTAAAACACGTAACTCCACTACTTTTAACACGTACCTCCAATTTAACCTCACTAACTAAAACACGTAACTCCAACTAAAGTCCACTAACTAAAACACGTAACTCCAACTTAACTCCACTAACTAAAACACGTAACTCCAATTTAACTCCACTAATTAAAACACGTAACTCCAACTTAACTCCCGCAACTCTAATATAACACCACTAATTAAAACACGTAACTCCAACTCAATTTCCTTTAATAAAACGCATAACTCTAATACTCCATTTTAACTCCACAACCTAAACCGTATAACTCCAACTTAACTCCATGGCCTAAAACACATAACTCCAAAAATTAATTTCATTAAATAAAACACGTAACTCTAATAACTCTACTATCTAAAGCACGTAACTCCGACTTAACTCCACTAACTAAATCGCATAACTCCAACTTAACTCCACTAACTAAAACATGTAACTCCAATTTAACTCCACTAACCAAAACACGTAACTTTAACTTAACTCCACTAACCAAAACACGTAACTCCAACTTAACTCTACTAATTAAAACACGTAACTCCAAGTTAACTACACTAATTAAAACACGTAACTCTAATTAACTTCGACCTAACTTTATTAACTAAAACGTGTAACTCCACTTAACTCCAATACTAAAAACACGTAACTCCAAATAATTAAAACACGTACTCCAAAAATAAAAGAAAGTTAAAACATAAAAAAGAGACACAAACCCAAAAATTACTCACAGTTTCTTTCTCCTCCCATTCCCTCTTCTCTCTCCCCATTCCCGTCTCCCCTGCCGCCAGCAGCCGCCGCCCACCGCACTCCGTCGCTGACAGCGGCGGCGGACGCCACTCACGGCGGCGACTCCATTCCCGGAACCATCAGATTTCGTCGAGCACCCTTCCACCGCGAACGACGCAGTCTCCTTCCCGCTTTCCGCGCTCTTTTTCGTCAAATCTGGCAGCCGCCTTGAACCGTCGCCGTCGATTAAAACTCTCACCGGCATCCTCTCTTATTTGCGCACCTACTCCCAACCTATCCTCGTACTTTCACCGCCGTTGAGGGATTCGATTGAAAGGTGAGGAAATGAGAGAGGATGTTTTAAGAGATGTCCTCATCGGCGTCGGCTAGTGAGGATGGCTGCGTCTGAGGTGGTTTAGGTGGAGGTGAAGGCGGTGCTAGGGCGCCGTGAAGAGAGGAATTCGAGGAGAGAGAAACGGACGTGAATGATGGAAATGGTGGATGAAGAGGTGGTGGAGATGCGGCGGGGTAGGGGGCTTTTTCTCGCCGGAGCACGGAGTATGTGGTGGTGGAGGTGGAGCCAGACAAGGTGGTGGACGGTCCGGTTGGTGGTGGCTGCATGGTGGCCGTCAGGTGGGGTAAGGGGAGAGGGAGGAGAGAGAAAATGTGAGTGATATTTGGGGTTTGGGTTTGGGTTTGTTTTTCTTTTTCCTTTTATTTAACTTTTAATCTACACCCTTGATCTAGGTAAGATGGAGGGTTGAGATTACTTCTCACTTCTCACGAAATTAATATTTCTCATTTGATAGATTTCCGATATATATATATATATATATATATATATATATATATATATATATATATATATATATATATATATATATATATATATATATATATATATATATATATATATCTTAATATATTTATAAACGAAGCTTTTTTCGTGGGCATTGAAGAGGTCTAGAGCCTTTCAAATTTTCTTAGAGCTTCTGGTGAATAAGGAATTAATTTATGTTATGTAATTGTTGTTATACTATATGTGAGTTTATGGTAATCATGTATAAAATTCATATAATTTAGTTTGGAAATGTAGTATACCATATGTAGGTTTATGGTAATTTTGAAAAAATCCATCAGTATATATAAAAGTTTCCTTTTTAAGTTATGGTAAGATAATAAGTCAAACCTACATTTTAATATAAGAGAAAACCATACGCATTTTCTACATTTTGGTAAAATATAAGAACCAATTTTTTTTTTTTTAAATGCGTCTACAATGAATGAAATGTTAATATAGTTTTAAGTGAATAAAATGTCCGTTTAAGTTCATTTAGTGTAGAAGTGGCCCCAACATGGATAGTCAAAAGCAACAAACAAAACAGAAAATTATAAAAACATCGAAGGAAGTATATATGGCAATTAATCACGAAATGGTAAGATAATACAAAAGAACTTTCAACTTATTCATGTGAACTCCCCAATAGTAATAACTACGAGTAAAGGCAAATATTTACTCGCTTTAATATATGTGTTATTCTATAATACTATTCTCTTTTTTTTTTGTAATCTATATTTTCGTATATATATAAAAGATTGACCACAAACTACGAATAAATGTAGTGTTTATATTTTTTAATGAATCTAATATTTTCTGCATATAACCATAAGTTTTTAATACATCTAGAGACATTGAAATTTTATATCATTTTCAGGTGAAGAAAAATTCGATTGGTTTATAAAAAAAATCCATTTATAAGTTATGGAAGATAATATTTCTAAGCAAGTATATTGTAGTCGTGAAATGTTAAGATAATACAAAGAATTTTATCATGAGTAATGGAAAGATTACATTATATTCCAAATTTTATATATTCCAAATTTACTGTAATCATAAAAAGATAGGATACCCCCTCCTTTCAATAATATAAGACGATTTCATATTGCGAGATAGGGAATTGACTGTTGATTTCGCAAAAAAACTATCAGATTTGCATATTAAAGTTATACTCATTTAGTGAGGTGTCTTCTTTGATAATATTATTATAGCTTTGTAATTTTTTGCTTTATATTTTTAGGTGGGTAGCAATTCAACTTAATCAAGTGAATTTCCAACTTTTAATAAATACAAGTAAAGTCACTGGGTTTCTCTAAATATGCGCTATTTTATAAGTCTTTTTTTTTCTAATCATAAAAAGATAGGATTCTCCCTCCTTTTAGAAATGTATGACTGTTTTAGTTTGTTTAGCTGAGGCATTAGATGTTGAATAGTTCATATGTCAATTGATCTAAATTAATTAAAAAAAGTTTAATTTAGGTGATATGCTTTGGTATTTATATGTTGCAAAATTAAGTTGAATTGTATCATACAAGGTCATTCCCGTATTCGATGTACTTATTTCTATGAGAGCAATCAAATGTTTTTACATAATGTATAGATCTATTTGCTCTAAAACAAATACTATCAAACGAAAATTATTTGGTCAGCTACCTTAACGTAAACTTGAGTTTTTAAAATTTTAATACATAGTCCTAGAAAATATAATATTCTATTTATAAATATAGTCAATCTATTGAAGAGAGAAACAATTATAGGTATTTTTATGGAGGTTTAGGCAGGTCCTCGAGCCATAATATTGAAAATGATATTATAAGATCTTTAATTGAATAATAACTATAAGTAAATTCTTGATTATCAAACATTCGCAAAATGCAGTTATATATAATCCAACAATCATAAAACCATTTATCACAAACTTAGAATTACCTTTTATTGTTAGATAGTTTGAAACATGGCCACATAACAAAGTCATTGGTACGAATCATAACTTTTCATCTTAAGAATTTGTAATGTACAACGTGCAAGCATTATTGCAATTATAAGATTTAAAATAACTAATATATAATCTTTAATTTGAGTCATGGATTCAACATAACAAAATATAAGATGACTTAAAAGAAACTTACAATTAAGATAATATATTTTTTTGCTTCGGTTTCGTAAGTTATAATATAAAGTTATTTTGATTTATTTAAATTTATTAAACTTGCACTACACTTATTAGATTTGAACTAATATAAATTCTTTTGGAATCAATTTTTTTACTAGATTCATTATAGTTACAACATCTTACTCTCGTGATACGAATATGTTAAAAAGAATAAGTTGAATCATACAAAATCTTACTAACATCAAGTGTAATAAGCTTAGAAATTGGTATACAATATAGGGAACACATTTGAAACTGAAATTTATTGTATTCGGTACCTCTATCTTAACCACTATAACACAACATCTGTCAATTTGTATTCAAGTTTTTTGATGTGAAATAAATGTACATATCTTGCACAATTTGTGTTCAGTTTTGTTTAGTATTGGCATCTTTACACTTTTGTCATGAGACATAAACATGTAAAACGATAAAGGTTGGTTAAAGTAAGTTATGGAAGTAAATCGTTTTGTGAAAAAAGTTAATTAATTAGCTAAAATATTAAGTATACAATGTGAGAACTTAAAAAAATGAATTAATCAATATTTATAGATAAATGGTAACTTTATTATTTCATTATTACCTTAAAAAAAAAAAACTTTATTTAACTACAATAATTATAATAATTTCGGTAATGGAAAGTGCCTATATAATATAAAATAATGTTAATGTCACCGTGCAACGCACGGGCATTAAACTAGTATATATATATATATATATATATATATATATATATATATATATATATATATATATATATATATATATATATATATATACTAGTATAATTTATTATGGTGTTTTGCAATATTTAACAAATTTTTTAGAATTGCTCTTAAAAATAATTTACCATTTTGGTAAAATAATTGATATTTTAAGGTGGTAAGAGTTTACGAGATACTATAGCGGATAACCTCACTTGTCATAACCTAGAATCAATCTCTAATTTTTCAATGGATATTTTTGTCAATTTGTTAATGTAGGCATAAGAAGAAAGGAGATTGCACGATTTTCCTAGTGGTCAACATTTTTCTCTTATCCCTCCTTCCTAAGTGTCGCACAGTGTAGTGGTAGCATATTTCGTGTTTTTATGTTTTTTTTTTTTTGAACTTAATAAAGGGAGAATTAGTTATTAGCACAAATAGATGCTTTGTAACAAAAAAAAAAAAAAAAAAAAAAAAAAGATGCATAGTAATTTCTAACTTCCCATTTTGCCCCTGCTCTCTCTCTTACCCCTCCTTATTCACTGCTCTTCCCTCTAATTACTACTGGAATTCGCTCCTTCATCCCTCGTCTTCTTTCCCTTACTCTAATCTCGGAAGATTATTTGAAGATGGGAAGAATAAATAGGACCGGATATAGATTCGCAGTTCGGCATGGAAGAGTATATTCCAACCATGATACTCTTCTCAACTGAAATCATTGTAATTTATAGACTTCGATTGATGAAAAAGAATATTATATTCAAGAATGGTTGAAATCAATCAAATTATAGTACACATCAAACATGATACTCTTCTCAACAAACGAGCAATACAAATCTTGTCTTGACCGTGTTGTACATTAAATCCAAGTATTTTGACTGGTGATTTGCAGCCATATTCATAGTAGCCGAGGCACCATATGAGAACCGACACTATGATTCAGTTCTCGTCCAGAGCTGGAGTTTCGCTCAATCGGACAGAACGAGGAAGCATATACTCAGCAAACATAGGATAGTGAGAAGACGGGTAACACCCATCGATATTATCATTTACTACTTCACATGAAACAGGCACGAAGGATCTCCCCCTAAACAATATCCAATCTACATGGAGATCCTGAGTTTGACGATCCCAACACAGACATAGAGCCCTAAATATCAACTTCAGGAATTCTACAGCTCCCTGTTTGTCACCTATAAATATCACGGAAGTAGCAAGTCAGGAAGAACATTTCCAAATCTGATCTTCATTAAGCAAAAGGGGAAAAGAGTACGAAACTTACCTTTGAATCCATGATATGTGCGAATTAAGGAAACATTTTTCCTCACACGTGCGTTGGGCCATGTATCTCTTAGGTCTCCCATGACACCATGCTCTCTGCAGAACAAACAGCAGAGTATACAATGACTTGGTTATAAATCTTAATTTCAAACTAGTCATCTCCAACTTCTCTGAAGTACAATCTCCAAAATTTCAGAAAAAAAGGAAAGGCAACAGTCTCAGGTAGCCAAGCCAGGCTCCAAGAAAAAAAAAAAAAGAAAAAAAAAAAAAGAAAAAGAAAAAGAAGCCATTAGGTGCCATTTTGACTGCAGCAGGTCAGGAAGTCCTGATATAGTATGCCAGATCTGGTTTCGGGAACCAGCCCTCTCACGGGCACAAGGTTCCCCGATACACAGAAAGTTAAAAAAAAAAGTTTACTAATTTTAGAAATTAGCGGTTACAATGAACTAAATAACTGAGACACGCACTAAGTTTGGAGAGACTTGACATGAAGTAATCTGGATGAGCTTAGCATTTTGAGAAAGTGATTAAGAAAAATAGTTTAGTTATGGCTAACAAAAGGAGACTTGCGTTTGGACAATCAACAAATAATGCCATATGTACAGCACCTGTGAGCATCCAAAAGCTCTAAGAATAGAAAGATCACAATCTTAATTTCAGACGACTCTTGAGTCTTAATTCCTATTTGGCATGTGTGACTTTGATGGTTACAACTCCTACAAGAGTATTTTTATACTTAGTTGAATCTACAAAGTTTTTATAGCGGTGGCTAATAATTCCTGATGGCAAAATTTTCCTTTCGCTAGTTCACTCTAACTCATGAAGAGACCTCAAATAGTCAAATATCAACCCTTGGGACTTATATTAAGTGTAAGCATAGTTCGCTAGTATAACAGAAGAGACAGGCTATCACAGATATGAATGACACACCAAAAGAACAACAAAAGGGGAGTCACTGGCAAGTGCTTGCTCATATACAGGTGAAAGAAAACAGATGAATTCAGTGCTAGAACTCGAAATAAAGATGCAAAGATCAACCTCGATCTTCCAAGAAGGAAACGTCCTGTAGTTGATTCCTTCTCAGTGTTAAATCCTCCACAGTAGACAACTGGCAAGCTAGGAGGTAATGACGCAATATGTTGCCATGTGAGTAAAGCACCTCTTCGTCGTGCACGAGGACAAGACTCATCCATGTTAGTATTTACAATCTGGAATGAAAAACCAGGAGGTTCCACCCCTCTAAGCTGGAATGTGTGGATATCATGTCAAAGAAACACACTGCTATAATCAGCACAACAAATCAGTCACTTTCTCGAGTAAATAAAGAAACGAAAAGGATATCGCCCATGTAGCAATGCAGGGAGTCACTGCTCCCCATGATATGCTTCCAGAAACAGAAGGAGACTCTGACAACCAAAATGTCCCACCTTCTACCAGTTCAACCTTCAAAGAGTAATACAAAAATAAACAAGCAAAAGATCAGCTTACAAGAGGCAAATTATAAAGTCTTATACTCCAAAGAGTAACATTCAAAACTACCCCAAAAGCATGGGAGATCAAAGGTGTTTGTTTACGGAAATGAACTGGTACCCTCAACTACGTAAAAAGGATAAATGAAAAGACTGTTCTTTGAAGATAACCAACAATATGTCATACCTTGTCCTTGTCAAAGAAGATAGCGCAATGCTCATCTGAAGTGTCTTCGACTCCTTTTCTAGAGATCCCAAAATGCCCATAACCTAGAAGGAATTAAAATTATACAAAAAACATTCAACTTTAGGGTAAAATACCATAAACTTCTTGGAAGTCATTAGATTGATAAAATGGACGCACCAGTGACCACTATTGTACAAAATTGAAAATCAAATTTTGGTACCTCTATAAGCCATGAGATTGAGGCATAGTGACAATGTAAAGTCCATTAACCTATTAAACAAATGGTGGATTAATTGATATTACTAATAAATTATTTGAGAGAGTGCAATCAGTAGGTGCAAGAAGCTTCAAGTTATACATAGAAAATAGGAGGGTCTGTCACATAAGCCTATTAACCAAGGTTAAAAGAGCATATGATGACATAACAGACTGGACATCACCCATTTCAATATGGCATCACGAACAAAGACAATGGCATCATCTCACTTAAAAGAGTTTTGCTTACAGTGAGAGGTAAGGACACAAAATACACATTTACCTGCCCTCTAAGGTCTTGTCTATTCAAATTAAGAAATAATTAGTTCAATATAGATCTCATGAAAGACAGGATAGATGTAGTGAATTTGTCCTGAAGTAAGTAATAAAGCAACTAAAAGCCGGATCACATCAGACTTTCAAGCAAAGAAAACGAGGCCTAAGGACATTTCATACAAAGGGGCCAATTATAGGACGTAGACATACTTGACAACAAAGAACAAATACAAAACAGAAAAGCAGCAAACTAATACCTGGCAATCCTTGCTGAAGATACTCCAACTGCAATGTCAAACCTGAGGAGATAAAAAGATTTTCTGCTTTAGTTTTAGGGTTTGGTAGGTCGAACTTTAGCACAGACAAGGAAACCAGAAAGATGTGGTGAAGAAGAAAAGACCTTGCTGGGTGCATAGAATGGTCGGTGAATAACTGGTTATAACACTAATGCACAAATCTTTCCTCTTTTCCCATGAATTTGGACTGTCTGCAGACTGGTCATCGTGGAGGTTAAAGGTCATCACAGTGAGAGACAAACTCATCCTTGATGCTCAGAAATTCATCAACCACTGCATCGAAAGACAACCATTACTCTTAGCTTTACCTATATGCTCATTAAAGCAGGGATCTGAGTTGTACTATAACCTTGAGCTTCACCAAATGAAAAGACAAAAACCTGATTTTGTGGTCTCTTATTAAAGCCATCACTTCTAGTAAATTAGTTTACCCAACCAAGTTAGGCTATATGACTAGTTTTGTTTGACATCCCCCTAAAACACACTCATCTCTCATATTATAGTTTACTTGGTTGTGTCAATTGCACATACAAATTCTACTCCCTCCTCTCCGTTTTGTTGCTCTTGTTTTCCTTTTTGGGCCCTCATATTTGGTTGCATAGGTTAATAATTTTCCGAAACTTTGACCTTGTACAATTAAAAATTAGCCAAACTTGTATTTTCCATTTTTCAATCCATATGGATATGTTCCCCCCGCCCCACCCCATAATAATCCACTTGTTCAAATAACCCCCTACGCTATAGTCTCTCTCTGCCATAATAGTCGGCCAAAAGTAAATTGACTAACTAAATGCGACAAAGGGACATATCTCTTGCACGTAGAATTGCACTCTTTGTGTTTACTTCCGATATTATTTTAAGTTAAATGACTTCATGCTACTAGTACACAGAATGTTTGAGCAGCGATGACATGGAATACGTAGTGTAAATGTTAAAGGGAGCTGGTGGCTTGAACATGCTTCACCCGAACTCATGGAATCAAGGAGCTCACGATCCCTCACTTATGTAGACTTGAAAGTGATGGACATGGCCCGGTTAGACTGTGGTCTGCATATCAAGTGAAGAGGAAAGATCTCAGTTTCAAGGAGGCTCAACTCATATGCTCCCCCTGCCCCTCCACCCACCCCCCCTCCCCCCCCCCCAAAAAAAAAATTTACACCGCCTCAAGCCTACAACCAACACTTCATAATAGGACGATTAGTTAGAGAAAGGGCAGTGAATTAGTGAATAAATGAGAAAGTTCAAGCCAAAAAAAAGGTCAAAGGGCAATTCTATCAAACTTACATAGTTATGTGGAAAATTTAGTTGTTCAGAGAGGATAGGTAGCCAAACAGGGTATGGTTGTTGACACAAACCACATATTCTATCACATTGGCTAAGATAACTTTAACAGTTTGCTTCTTAATTGCTTTTACTCTGAAGTGTGAACAGTGGTCTGGACATGGTTTAGGAGCTGATGTGGATTACATATCATCATTTGGTTGGCTGGTGAAAGAAATTGAGTGGCGAGTCGTTTCAAGGGGTCAATACACTAGGGCAGACAGTGTTGGCACAGACTCTTCAAGTAGCCGAGTTATAACGAAACCCAAATGTGGGTTCCTTTCAGCCACACCACAGACAATCTCTAACCAACAAACATTTCACTAAGACCTATGCAATATAACAGCACATTAGAGAATATGATATTTTGTCCAACACTACCTTTTATAGCATACATTTTGCAAAGACCCATTTAATTAACCTCTTTTGTCCAACACTATCTTTTATAGCTACATTTCGCGAAGACTCCATTTTAATTACTTTCTTTTGTCCAATATGACTACCTTTTATAGCATGGGCATTTTGCAAACTCCATTTTAATCAATCTCTTCTATCTAACAAGACTTCTTACAGCAGTTTGCGAAGCACTACCAAAAATTAGTTTCCGATGACAAAACGCAACCTTTGAATACTAAAAAGAGTAACTTTTTAGTATTAAGGGTAACTTTTCTTTCCTTCCTCCGTAAACCAAATCCTCACAATTCCAAAGATATCTGCAAGGAAACCTCTCTTCTTACCAATTCCTAATCTATCCTGCCTGAATTCTCTCATCCCTTCTTCGTATTCTTCCTTCCTCAGCGATTCACTAGATGGCGGAATTCTCTCTCTGATCACCTCCACTCCACTCCCCTCCCTTCCCACACCATTCCACTAAAAAGGCGGCAAAATCTCTCTCTGACCACCTCCACTCCATTCCACTAAAAAAGCGGCGAAATTCTCTCTCTGATCACCTCCACTCCCCCCCCTCCCACCTCATTCCACTAAAATCCTCCTCGGACTAAGCTAGTTGACACATCTTAACCTAATAAGCGCGAAATACAAATATAAAACCCGATAAATCATCATATGAATCCATAAGCATCACATCCCAAAACCAACAATCATTTTTCTCCAACTTCCACTAATCTCTTCTGCACTCCCAACACTCTTACACCCAAACCCGATTTCGACATCATCCCGTAATCACAACACAAAACTTCATTCATTGATAAAACGTCGTACATACTCAACTTCACCCTCAAATTTACCTCTACTGCACCAAAATCTACTACCCAAGTCTTTAAGTTACATAATTTTCCATCAATTAGTTTATTAATTCATTAAATTAACGATTAATAAACTCAAAATTACGCAAAATTAAAAAGTAAAAATACACAGAAATCACAATCACAACAGCTCAATTTAACTAATATTAGCAAAAAAAAAAAAAATGGAAGAGAGAGAGAGGGAAATGGATCAGCTTACATGGGAGAGGGGTATAATAGTCTTTTTGTTACTGCTCCGGTGTGAAAAATGAAGCGTTCGCCGGAGATCTGGGTAGCGATCGGAGGAGATGGTGGAGAGAGAAGGGGAATTAGGTGGTGTTTCTTGAGTTTGAGTTTTAGTACTTTATTAATCGCCCCCTTCATTTCTTTCATTTTTTAAAGTTAGTTTCGTATTGAAATTTCGGATTATAAAATTATAAATTTTGATTTGAAGTGTGGGAAATAAATGGATGAAATCAAGGGATAATTAAATTGTGGGAAATAAAAATATTAGAATTAAGTGTTTGTATTTTCAGATTTTTTGGAAGAGCGTAATGAAACTCATGGTTGAAAAGAAAATAGGTAAACAATTTAGAGAGAAGATGGAGTTTATTTAGAAAGAAAAGAAGAATTAAGAGGCGTAACATTTTCACCGTAACTTGTAAGTCCGTGATTCATGGTGGTAGAGTAGTTGGTAGCGTGTCAGAAAAATTTATTTATTACCGTAGATGGTAATATTAAACAGTTACAAAAGATTGACGGGGTATATTTAATTTAATTAACAAGCGATAAACATTTATATGATTTAATTATTTGTCTGATCAAACAATATCTAACCATGGGATAACTACAAGGTGACAAGCCTGAAACTTTTTTTTTTTTTTTTTTCAATTCATACGTACAAGGTCTAACCTTTCAACGTGAAAGTTTTTGCTCGTGTCTATGTACATGCAAGGTCTAACATCTAAACGTGACATTTACGTTTCTTATGAAAACTTAAGAATTTGGACTGAGGATAAATTATAGTCCTACATTCTAGATCATCCAGTTCTTTATTTTCAGTGTGTATCCAATAATGCAACATACATGGTGGTGTTTAAATCATTACGTTCATCCTTTTATCAAACAACTATGATGCCCTTCCACATGCACTAGCAACTCACATTACGCTTTTGCCTTTTGCTCCATAATAATCACAACTCATTGTTCAAATAACTTTGGATCAGATTGTCTGATCCCCATAGTATTAAGAATCTACGTTGTTCATATGATAGTAGAAACATGAAGTCAGATCCGACTAGCACACGTTATTTAGGTCAAACCGCCAAAAACAACAATATCAATGCTTCGGTGGCTCCCTTTTTATGGCGAGGTTATGGGGCTAACGAGGTCGAATGTTCACTATATTATCAACATGACTAACAAGAATAATGACTATCCTTTCAACATATGGAGTAAGTCAAAACTACAAAAGGATCAATATCGAAAAAGTGATGATTTAATCCTACAAATGAGAATTTGATCTACAATGACTTTTTTTTTTTTTTTTTTTTTTTTTTTTGGGAATATTGATCTACATCTAATATACATGTGCAATTAACAATTAGACAATTTTAGATACTCGTTACTGAAACATACAAGTAGCCTTGTATTACACTGTAAAAGCCAAACGATGCACTTGTATCAATTGAAGTAATGTGCCATTGAAGAAGTACTTCAACTGCTTTGGGTACAGACTTTTCCGCGGTTGGGAGTCAGCTAAACCATGTCGATTTTACAAAGAATCAATGCAATAGTTGCCAAGGGAGCTTGTTTGTTGCATCCCATCATCATCATCATCAATATGAAAATGTCGAAAAATCAATGTGCAATCCTTAACCAGATGTTTTCCTGGTCCGCAGCAATGGTGATGAGTACTTGTTCTGTTGTACATTCTTGGAGGTACTTTGTTTGGTTGTAGGCCTTCGTGGTGGCAAGGCGACTTTACTTTGTGATGTGCTTCTAGTAGGCTGTTTCAGTTTCCTGACCCTAGGGGACTTACCCTGTGTGGAGTCATCCTGTGTACAAATGATATGAAGTTATGAACGTCAGAACGTGTACGTTTGCTGTTAAAAAGTCTAGGGAAAAACTCGAAAACAGAAAAGCTGTATGTATGTATTGAATCAGTGAATGCCTGTATCTTCACCTATCTGGTGACAGTGTTGGACAGGCAGTCCTCTATAGTTTGTACCGAATTATTCTAAATTTTTGACGACATTTTTCCTTGATAGGGTGTGTGCAGTCGTGCAGACATTGCAAAAATAATTCAACAGCAATCATAGCATATATGAAGAGGAAGTTTTAAGGTAACCTTTTGTTCAGGACTTCTCAGTGTTTCGGTTTCTTTATAGTGATCAGGTGATGACATAGTAGCTTTGAAGCAAAAACTTTGGCGTAATTTGTTGAGTTCCGCTTCTGCTTTTTCCTGCAACATCAAGTAAGATGGTATGGTAAACAGATCTGAAGCAAAACGTTTACTTTACAGGTGAACCTGGCAAGATGGACATAATGATTTGTTTGGTTACCTAGGTAGTGATAAACCTACTCATTTGTTGAGCTAATCATCATAAACTTACTTTCTTCGAACTTATAGTATCATTATTTTTACCATCCCATGTTCTTTTCTCTACTCAAATGATATCGGCATGTAAGCAATAGGAGTTACCAGGACTAAAGATTTGTTACTCCTAATGCTCAACTGTAAAAGCGTCTTTCTTTAGAGATAGTTTTGCAGTAATATTTGGGTAAGACGGTCCTAGTTTGGTGACGTTTCAAGTACTGGATCTTTAAGGTCACCCACCAAATATTCAGTTTTCACATTGTCAGACCGTAAGAACGTCTTACCAAAGTCTAATCATGCAGTAGTTCAGAGAATTAACAGGCTAATAAGTCAAAACATATATTGTGCAGGAGTAACCTTGAATTTTGATGGCTGTGGTGGCCTTTCAGTAGTTGTGGCATTAAATTTCTCTTCAAGCTTCTGCATAATAGTAAGAAAGGTTAGGTTAAGCATAGTGTTTACTGAATTAACTAGACTTTAGTATAACAAAGTATTGAGAACATTGCCTGCTTTCTTCTTCCAGCTCTGTCTCCACTCAAGCAGAATGAATTCGGAATAATAGGTGAGCTTAGCCTGTGTCTACCAGTACTGGGGGACATGGACGCGCTGAAATATCAAATTTTGTCAATGGTTATGGTCAGACCAGCTTATGCAAGATTTTGCGTACTTATGATAGTAATTAGACACCAAAACTGAAGTTCATAAG
Source organism: Spergularia marina (assembly GCA_963680865.1). Classification (NCBI taxonomy): domain Eukaryota; kingdom Viridiplantae; phylum Streptophyta; class Magnoliopsida; order Caryophyllales; family Caryophyllaceae; genus Spergularia; species Spergularia marina. Next base: position 5,038,780 of record OY804554.1, read on the forward strand.
CATCAGTATCAATGACACTGAGAATGACGCAGTCAATCAAAAGAGAAAGTACAGATAGTGCAGTAAGTAAAGATGTTCGAGTACACTTACTCCGAAGAAAATATGTGCCATCTTGATCCTGAAGCTTTGTTATCACCAGTAAACGAGTCAATGAGACTTCGAACCCTATACCAAGTGTAATTTGCTAGAAGCATTAATCTAAATACCCAAAAGAAATTCAGCTATGTTTCAGCTGGTAAGCATAAATTTTAGCCAAATATTGTTTGTATGATGCTAATGAACTGTTCAGGAAAACTGTGAGAAGCATTACCCTCTTGAAGGAGTCTTCCGTGGAGATTCCAGTGCACCATTCACAGTCTGCATTTTGTTCATAACAAACCCGAGTCAATAATCGTGCAGAAAACTCGAAAAGATATATAAACGAGCAATGCTAACAGCGAAAGCCAAGACCTTAGAAGGAGTCTTCAAGGGAGTGGAGAATTCTTTGGAAACTTTAGAAGAATGTCCAATTTTCCTGATAACTGGTGACATAAGTCTGTTGATTTCTCGGTTAATCGACAAGCGAAGTGGAGTTTTCTTCTTGTCAGGATCAGTGACATTAGTCTTCTTCTTGATCGGGGTGGCATAGTTTTCCTTTCCAGGATAAACTGACCCTGCATAATTTGTACCAGATTCCGAATACAAAGGTGATCTGCCTCTTCCTCCAATTGTTGGTGACATGTAAGATGAAAGTGGTGGATTCTTCTTCACGATTGATACTGAATCTTCCTCAATCAAACAAGTTTTCTTCTACAATATCCAATAGTACAAAAATATTACACTTAGACGAATAATAAAAGACATCAAACTCGGCTAAGATGTGGTGGGCCTTTAAGGTTTTGACGTAAATTTACACAATTACACCTTTCAAGTTTTTTTTCACTATACGAGATCACCTCAAAACCTTAAATCCGCACCTCGTCCTACCTATCAGTCGATAATTATCTTCGACATACGTCTTCCCCAATAAAAAAAAAAAACATAAAAACACAACAATATGATGTGTAAGCTAAGGCCAACATTTTACTTGAAACCAAGAAAAGAATGTCACCTGCAAAGGAGGCTCGTCCCTCTCAATGATGCCACATGACTGATTCTCATAACTTCCACTAGAAGTTTCTTCCTCCTTTGTGGGAACAACAATAATGTTCATATCCTTCTAGTAAAATAATTTTTACTAGTTCTGTTAGATCTACATCTTCACAAAACAATACGTAAAGCAAACATATTACTCGAAAACAAGAAACTATGAAATGTCACCTGCAAAGGAGGCTTGTCCCTCTGAATAATATCACATGGCTGATGATTCTCATTATTACTTCCCCTAGAAGCTTCTTCTTCATCCTTTGCAGGAACAGAGTTCATATCCTTTTGATAAGATGATTTCACTGGTTCTATCAAATCGACATCTTCACCAACACGCTCATCCACTTCACCCTCCGCAACAGCTGAACATACACCTTCCTCATGAACCTGAACATTTTCGACTACCTCGTAATCGTGGTGCAGCGTATTAACAACCTCCTCGCCCGTGGTAGAGGGGTTTTCTGTAAGAGCATTTGACTGTTGATCAAGTAAAGCGGCCGCTTTAAGAGCAGCAATTCTCTTAAAATGAGCTTCAAAGTAAGCCTTCTTTTGAGCAACAGAACCAGGCCTAGAATACTTGGCAGCTTCTTCAACATGCTTGTTTTTGCTACTACTAGTACTGTTGAAGGAAGACCATCTTTCCCATTCTAAATTATCTTGCATAAATCTACCAAATGAAACAGAATCTCCTATACCACACATTATGCTGCTGCTGTTGCTGTTTTCCTGTCGATCATCATATATTAAAAGTCGTGTTTAACGTAACCATCACGTTAAAATGTCTACTACTAAATTACGTAATAGAAAGTAATCCCCTGATTACGCTCTATCAAAAAAGAAGAGAAGAAGAGCTAACCTGAGGGGTTGGATCAGGGAATGTAGGAGAAGTGTAAGAGAAAGGGTGCATGACACAGGTAGGCTCAGCCATAGCCAAGTTTAATTTGCTGCGAAATTACAAAAAGCGTGATGAAGAAGCGACTGTTACTCTTCCTTTGCTTTACTCTTTTACTATGGAGTATGCAATGCTCCAAATTTTGATTAATGTTATTTTGGAATTTTTAAATTTGAAATTTGAAATAAAAAGGAAGAAATGAAGTGGGACCGTCGTTTGGGGTTAGTGGGAAAATATTGTGGGGGAGGGAACTTTGGGAAGGAAGGATGTCATTGTTTAAGTCTGATGAAAAAGTTGGTTCACTCTTTGTCCCAATTTCTTTCGAGTTAGTTATTCGGACCCACTACCTTAGGGTTCAAATTATTTCACAAATAACATCGGGTTTTCGGAAAGTTAACATTTTTGAAAAAATACAAATTAAATTTAACTCCCTCATAAATGAGACTATAAAAGTAGTTTGTATTGTATTTAAAGTTAACAATATGAGTGTAAGTGAAATCATTTCGAGATTACTACATACTAGAGGAGTAGAGGTCACATAATATTCAATTTGCAACTTTGGAGGTGGTGCCCTGAGGGGGATGAGGATCCTCCGATGATATTTTCCGATCATGTAGAGTATTCAAAATGGTGACCTAATTCTAGACGTAATAATGTGACATATTCACGATAATATCAGACAACCGTGAGTCGATTTATTTACAAGTGAAAAGCCTAGTGGTTTGTACTTTGTACCCACTTTTAAATTTCATGTTAGTAAACAAATTACTAAGTAGAGGGCCTAATGATAGCTACTAGGAAAAGTCATTAATACATGGAGAAGCACGACTTTTATTGCTTTTCGTTGGGAACGAGTTGTTTGATTAATTGATTATTTTGAATTTTGGTGAAAATGATGATTAGTAGTTTAGTACTACATATATTACCGTTGGACTTGCACAGTTGCACTAGCATGTGGGCATTTGTCGTAGATTAAAGCAAAAGCGAAAATGTATTAAGAAACTAAGCTTTCACCACCTTACGTACGTGCTCCTCCTCAAGTGCTCCTTTTCTACTCCGTATAAATGTATAATTTTCGAGTTAAAAGAAATCTCGGGTTTAAATTCTATTATTGTATACAAATACTTTTGTTGGGGGACTCGGACACCACTTTTAGGTGAGTGGCCCAAGACGGGTTTAGATGTAATCGGAGAAACTTTGAAGTGAAAGATCGAACATTCACAGGCACATCAGTAGAAGAGAAAGATCGGACAGCTACAAACTCGTTATAGCCGACGCCTTGATTGCGAATAACTACACAAAAATGAACATTGATATGCTTTAAATTGCTGAAGCAACGGTTTAGCTCTTCAATTCTTCATACATCTATAGCCTCGTAGCAGTGACTTAACTTATTTCCACTATTCTACAGTACAAAGATTACAACTTGGTGTGTGAACTTCACAACATTATATACCTGCACAATAAATAAGGTCCTGCACTTATGTAGCTGTTAACGGATCAGAAGCTAGAATACGATCCACGATTACAGATGGTCACAGCCTCACTGCATACCGAATCCCTTGATGCCAAAATTGGATGCATTTTCCTTGTATAGCAAATGTTTCAGGCCGGGAACAGCTACACATTGAAATTCAAACAGAACGAACCTGTTCCTGAAGAAGCCTCCTAAACAACAGTATTTTACTTAAAGAATGACATTCACAGTTTGTCAGACATTTCAGCATTTCTCCCATGTGTATCGAACAATTTTGAGTGTGATGACCTTCTTTTGCTCTTGTGGTGCTTACTCTTTGACCTTCGTTTTTTACCACCACAAAATACCACTGTCATCAATATCAAAAAGGCAAGGAAAGAGACCACCCATAGTAAAGCGACCCAAATCCTGAAGGAGCTAAATGACTGGTCAGGTGGAGGTGGAGTAATCGACTCCTGAGAGTCATCCTTTTCATCAGAGGTGCCTATACTGGCATCATTCTTAATCATGTTACGGAATTTTCTATGTATGTTTTCCTTCTTAAGTGCCACCTTATCCACAGTGGATTCATAACTTGCATCAGCGCAATCTCTCCTCTTATGATGGAGATACAAAGCTTCATTTAGTGTTCTGATACATTCTAAGCTAAGCAAATCCCGGTGATAAGAGTCCTCATCCGTTCTAACTAGAGTTGATGGCTCAGGGGGGTCAGGAAACTTAGCCCAACACGTATTGACAATGTCAACGTCCCTCCATTTAGCTTTGTCAAAACTCCAGTTTCCAACCCCAAATACTAGACCATAATGAAAAACCCTGTAATTCACGCCAGGGTCAGGAGCGTATCCTGGATACACCATTATTGAACCATCAATTCGATGCCGTAGATTCAACTGCAGAAGAAGATATTGTACATTACTTTAATACTACTGGAAGCTATTAAAATTGGTCTGCCAAGAATGCTAGATTTCTAACACACAAAAACAAATAGAAAGGCACGCAACGAGCACTGCAAAACCTAGTGCATCTCTAACAATTTGCAAGTACATCCTCAATTCTTTTTACGTCTGAGAGACAAAAGGTTTTAAACTGAAGAATTTAAAAAAGGACAGATGCGATTCATCAGTAACAGCAACATACCAGAAGGTTCTAACACAGTTACTGAGATCATAAGTGCATGAAGAACATAACCTTCCGGTTTCAGAATCAGGAAAAAGAAAAAAGAAAAAACAATTAATTACAGCAAAAGCTATCATAACACCATTACACCACCAGTCACAATCTAACCCTGGTTGAGAATTGTCACAATGTATGTAAACCTAACCTAGAGGTCTGATGGCATTTCAAATCTTCAGGTGTCAACATCTGAAAAGAGCCAATCATTTTGGCAAAAGCTAGAGCAACGCCAGTCTGAATCTAACCCGCTTCTCAGTCATCCTAACAAGCAGGGAGCTACTACTAACATCTTTTAACCAGTTCTCGGTCAAGATATGTCTAAGATGTACAAAACTCTTAACGAAATGGAAGAGGCTATAAGTGTAAAAGCCTCAAGGAGTCAAGGGCAATGCTGAGACATTATCATTTTGGCATCAAGAAACCATTGAACCAACAGAAAGGACTTATGGAGTTCACGACAGTAGAGCAGGCATATAATCTAAAGTTTCGCCACAAACAAACAAGAAAAGAAAAAAGAAAACTCAATCTAAAGTGACAGGACATTTCATATGCATTCCATCAGCAAATAGTTATGCACTGATGTGTAAAATACAGGACACACATATCAAGATACACATAATATATAACATACCTCAGCTGCTGCAAAAGCATATCCATACATTTCACTGATCCATCCAGATTGGTAGACATCTCCAGTAATATTGGTGGCATAATGTTCTTTATCAGCCCGCACCTCCTGGCTTTTAAGCAACCAATACATAGCAAATTTCCGGAGATCATCTATGTGCATGATTATTACGCCTCCGACCTTGTCACAAGCTTCAGGATTACGGGTATGAAGTTTTGCGAGTATATTGTCACAGCCAATCAGATAACTAAAACCAGACAGAAAAAGTACAGATATCAAAGAGGTTAAACATTTTGAACTCTCAAGTCTGAACCATCGAAAATTGGTAATACCGAAAGACGAAGGTGCAGGGAGACCCTATCACATTACCTATATGGAGCTGCAACTGGACGACCACGGGCAGCTTTGAATTCCCATGGTGTAATTGTGCCCCTCATGATCATATCAGCATCCAAAATAACGATGTATTCTGCATCTATTTCAGCATGATGAATCCAATGGAGTACTGCAGCTGGTTTATTGATTGCGGGATACCTGGAGGTACATGAATATTCAAAGGAATGTTTAGGCAGAAATTATTTGCCTTGAAAATTATAAGAGAGACATCACCACTGGTTCAGATGCATCGAAACGAACCAACAGTTAAAGGACACAATCTCACATCTGACCACCAGTTCCCATAGGCAAAAAAGTCAACAACAACAACGACCTCAAAGACTCCCATCTATAGCGAGGTAAGGGCGGAACTACATGTACACAATCTTATCCCTGTGTTCAAAACAGAGAGGCTGTTCAAGAATATCCGAAAAGGAAAAATTGCAATGAAAATAAAAGCGCAAACAGTTTAGTGATCGTTTTACTTAATTCCTTTCATGTTCCAGAATAAAAATTCAAAAACAACAACAGTTTAGTGATCGTTTTACCTGATCAGCTCTCATTTTCTAAGCATCTTATCATTTTCAACTTAACTCATCCATCTTCATCTAACATATCAGGTTCACCCGCGATGCAGACTTATCAGTTAGTTTTGCAAAGCTTGGCATAAGAATATGCATAATGCGAACGAAGATGCGATAACGTGGTGCATGGAAGCGGCTATTGGTTTAGCGTTATCTATAACCAAGTAATTTCAGATATAGAGGTATGTTTAGCCATAGAGGAAAATCTCATTGTAAGTTTATATCAACATAAGATACTTTTTAGGTTGAATTGTAGAAGTTATTGCAATAATAAAGTATTGCTGAAATAAAATCATAATATAGCGGAAAAAAAAATACCACTAAGCTGAGGTCATCAAACATTCTAACTTAGCATAGGGTTCCAAATGCCAGCAAAGACAGTGAGACACACGTATGACAATCGCGATTAAAAAAAAGATTAAAAATTAAAACTAAAAAAAATGCATCAGCAAGAAAACCATTACCTGTCACCCGTCAATGGATCGATGCTCATTGATGGAACATAATGAGTGGGAGCCAAATCATGGCCCTCATACATCTTCAACTCTTCATCAGTACAGCTAAGAAGTCTAGTAATGTTTCCAGGCTGACCACTTTGGTGAAAACTGTGCACAAGGCCTACAGTCTGCCAGTCAAAATATGGGGTACATTCAGCGGAAAAAAGAGTGTGGATTTTTGGATATGGTTTGCCAATTTCAACGACAACTTCCTCCTCCCTACCATTTCTATCTAACCATCTGATGTTACCAGGACTTTTTGGTCGGGTCAATTCTGCAAATGTTCTGCTCTTAAGGAAACTTAAATATCTGTTCCACTTTAGCTTAGGGCATCCTCTAGCAGAGTGGTGAATAAGCAAACCCTCATTAAGCGTATTAATGCATTCAATGCTCAGCATTAGACCCCGTCTTTTGCCTGGATCAGTCTCCATCGTTTTGACCTGAATTAGTTAGTCATGACAGAAGGAGCTCAGAATAATACAGCAAAAGAATCTGCATGATCACTAAAAGAGCAACATACAGAAATTACTTGAGTTACTTCTTGTCAGTACCTCTCTCGGATATGGAGGTTCAGGAAAAAGTCGTCCACAGTCATAAACAATCCCGTCTTCATGATGATCTAGTTTAGTGAAAGACCAATTCCCAACCTGGAATGGCAAGCCATAATGCATGAGGATTGGCTCAACGCCATCTCTTGGAATATAGCCAGGGTAGATCATCAAGTCATTTGTAATTTTATGACGAAGTCCAACCTGACAAAGCATATAACGCCATTATGTCAAATATGAACCACACTAGTAGTAGCTCAAGCATCCAAGTAGAGAACAAACAATGACTTTGACTTACTTCTGCTGCACCAAAGGAGTATCCATACATTTCACTGATCCAACCTGTTCCATAAATATCACCGGTAATATTTGTGGCCCAGTGAGCCTTATCTTGTCGCACTTCTTCAGATTTGGATAGCCAAAAGGGCGCCATTGCTTTAAGATCGTCTATATGGAAAATCAGCAAGCCGCCAACCTTGTCACACAGCCCTGGGTTTTTGGTATGCAAATCAGCAAGGATATTGTCACATCCAATTAAATACCTGGACGGACATTTAAGCCACCATAAAGATACATATACGTCACACATAGAAGCAACATAGCTCAACAAATTGAACTTCTTCTCAAGTGTTCTACTGAAGATTTCATGGCTTGGGAACTCTAAAATGTGTTCTCTTTTAGTGGATGATCAAGAATGTAAAAAATGATCTCTCCAGTGTGATAAGATGGTTATATCATAAAAAAATGCTTCACCTCAATATCAACTGATGCTTTTAAGTCCTATTATCTTTATACATTATTTCCAAACCTCCCCATAACATATACTCCGTAACTATTTGACATCATCTTCCACACTCAATAAGTCGACATCAAGAGAAGTATTATCACCACTTCCATGACTAACTAGCATTGATATGAATGCTGGAAAAATTAAAGAACATCATAAACAAGAAAGGCCAAAGTGATTATTTATACCCATAATATTGAGCAACAGGCCTGCCTTTCTCTGCACCTAATTTCCAAGGGAGAACTGGACCTCGAATTACCATGTCAGCATCTAAAATTACAACCCAATCAACATTGTTGGCATCCTCACTATGCTGGAGCCAGTGCAAAACCCCAACAGGCTTGTTGATAGCCGGATACCTGTAGTAACAAAGAAAAACTTATGCCTTGGCTAAATTCCCAGAGTTGCAAATAAGGTGTAGAAAATATAGGAGTCATAGAAAAGTAGCAAATTCAAGATAACATTGTCATTCACTAATATTGTCCCAGTGCCTCCAAAGAAGCCCCCCAATATCAAGTTCATGAATCGTTGTCTGAAATCAGCAGCGGCGGAAGAGCATGAGAAAACAGCTCACATGTTCATCTCACTCAATGTTTCTATTTCCAATGAAGCCAAAGAATAAATAATATTTGGCTTTGGGTTAAGATGGAATAAAGCCAAATGGCTCAAAAAACTGTCTCTGCTACTTATACTATTGTAAAGTAGTAGTCGGTCGATGCGATTCTCGAAGTAATTCTTATTATGGGTCATCCGAACGCAATCTCTCTAAGTTTTAACGTAGGGGTAAGGCTTACGTACATCCAAACCCCCCTTACCCCGCCTTGTGGTGATAACCTTTGAAGCGCTGGGGTAATGTTGTTGTTGTATATTCATTTCACTTAAAACCCAAGATAGATAGATAACTAGTCAATCCTACCTACGAAAGCTCCCCAGCAAATCAACAAATAACAAGCTAAAACACCGCCACTCCCCAACCATATGTCACCAAATTTGAAGTAGACGGTTTAGCAATCTTTTAAATTTGCAACCCACTAACCCAGTCCAAAAGTAGTTGTCATTCACCAAATTTGCAGTCCTTAAACACATCTTTCGACTCATCCTTAAACACCAATGCATAACATGAGAAAATGCAACAAAGATTCAAACTTTATTTTCCCAACAAATGCAATACAGTAAAACTTCCATATCCTGATCACTAAATGAAGGAAATTATTAACTATAAGGAAATAATATATTTCCTAGTATATAATATCTCGTGAATATTGTATTATCTATATTTTAGGATAGTCAATATCTTGTGGTCCTCTTAGGTAAATGTATATTTCGTGATCTTTGTAATGTCGGCTACCCTAGGATTAACTCTAATTGTACTCTTGTATTTATACTCACTTTTGTACATCAATACAATTAAGCTTTTCCCTCAATCTCATACTCTTACATTAACAATGTAACAAGATTTCCTCACAATTCCAAGTGATCAAACTTCAAACTAAAGATGCTTAATGCAAAACACTAGTTGTCATTCGCCATATTCGCGGTCTTTTCAGCACACCTTTTGACAGCAATTGTTACTCATTCTCAACAAATGTAGCAAAAAATGAAATTTATTTTTCTCAACAAATGTAGCAAAAAACGAAATTTATTTTTCTCAACAAATGCAATACAGTGAACATTCCAGGTCCTAATCACAAACTGATGTAAATCATCAGAACATAATCAAGTAATCAACCTAAACAAACCTGCAACATAACATTGTAACAAGAGTTCCTCACAATTCCAAATGATCAAACTTCAAGTTAAAGATACAAATATACAAAACACTAACAAATCTAATTAACCAACCAATTAATCAAGAAATCTAAATAAGATTTACCAATCACCAGTAATGGGGTGCCTACTCATAGAAGGCACATTCATAGTTGGAGCCAAATCAAACCCTTTATACCCTTTCTTCTCCTCCTCAGTGCAGCTCAGCAACCGGGTAATCGGACCCGGGTGACCCGATTTCCGGTAACTATGCATGAGCCCAACCGTTTGCCAATCAAAGTAATTATTGCATTCAGTTGAAAATAGAGTGTGGATCCTCCATGGAGCCTCCCCCACCACCACCTCGGCCGCACCCGACCCGATTAACAATAAACCCACCACCACCACCACCTGAACCACCCTTGGAATCACCCCCATTTTCTCCATTACTACAGACCCAATTATAAGATATTTCTTTGCGCACTTTTCTTTTCCCACTGTCGAGTTTTCACATTTTCATGACTCCGGGTTTATGATGGTATCATATAACGATTCATGTTAGTCGACCTCACATCATTTTACACGACTAAGAAAACATGCAAGTTAGTAAGGGAGTGGAAGAGAAGTTGGTGTCGTAAACTAATGAACAGTGATGAATGTCACTTAAATTTTAACCCAAAATTTGATGTTATAATTAGATTTTATTTCTATATTTGGATTAAATATGATTAAACAATGATGATGATTATGATGAATATGATGATGAAACAAATGTGAATGTGGGTATTTGTCCGTTTGATCGGGTTTTACCCGTTTTGGGATGGTTGACTTTGTGGAGATGGAAGATTGGGATTTGCGAACTGGGAGGGTGATCAGCGTGTCGGAGAGTGTGATACGTGCTGAGCAAAATTCGACTCGAATCGAATCATTCGATTGGATTTACGGTTCTCCAAAATAACAAAATTGTTCAATTCGATCTTATTGATTCAACATAATAGAGTAATGGACCAAATTGGATCGTTCGATTCGTTTAATGCTAATCCTTACATATAGATCAGACTAAATCATTCGTTCCGTCCTCCAAAATAACGAAGTTGTTCAATTCGATCTCAAGGCTCAACATGATGGACTAAATAATTGAGTTTCTGATGTTTTGGAAAATGCACACGAGACTCCTATACTTTTGGGGTTTGCACTCGATACCCCTACATCTTAATTTTGGGCATGTGGTACCCATGTACTTTAGGATAGTGCACGACATACCCTTTCTCTCTAACTCCCTTTAGTATTTAAGTTACATCGATGACGTGGCCCTAAAGTACGAGTGGCGAAGTGACAATAAATGTATAAAATTAAACTCTAATAATTTATAAATAACATAATACTTACTTGTATAATCAATGGGTATATACCAAACAACAGTAAAATCATATGGGTAAAATTGTACAGGTGGAAAACTTCTGAAACTTGGGTTTTTTTGATACCCCTACTTTCCAAAGGAATTTCATATTCCTAGGAATTTGATTTTTGTGTAGTTGTTTGGATGACTCTTTTATACTAAAGTGGAGGAATCGTGAATTATTTGGGAATTTCTAATTCTCATGAAATTCCCATGAAGCATAGGAATTCAATTACCCACTCTTCCCTTGGTAATTCACAATTCATACGGTGTGATATAGAGGAAATTATTAGTTCACCCTTAATTAATTCTATTGCATTGAATTAACTACTAACATAAATAGAGGGTAAATTAGTCATTTGAATGACTAACATGAGAATTGTAATATGGTAAACAAACAACATGTATGAAATGAACTCCAAGGAATTCTAAATTCCCATATGGTAACCAAACGCTCTAAGCCAAATTCCCGGGAATTTGCCACATGAATTAAATTCCAATGAACTAGAAATTCGCATTGGAATTTAATTCCTACGTTATCCAAACGACACCTTTTTGAATAAAAAATCCAAATTTAACGGCTCGCCACTAACGACAACATGATAGTTTGACCAAGTTTTGACAAAATCACAAAATAGATACGAAGTATTTTACGGATATAAATTGAAATCGAAATCAAGAATCGATATAACTAAACATTGCAAAAAGTCGAAACCACGGGGTATAGGTTGGAATTGTAAAAAAAAAAAAAAAAAGGTGATAATTTCCACCCGCCAGCATTTTTTTGCAAGAAGAAAAAAAACTTGAAAAAAGATCGGTAAACAAAACAAACTTCGTGTGTCTGAATCGAGCTGAAAACTTGAACCCAGATTTTAAAATTTTGATTAATGGGCAATTGGATCTTCATCGTGAAGCTTCTCCTCTGCCTAACAATATCACTCCTCCATTGCACCCAAGCTTCCCCTCCTTCCAATTCACCATCTCAGGTACTTTCTCACTCCTTAATCACTCTAATTGTTCTTCCCCTTTGCCAATTTTAGTCGTCAAATTGAAGTTTCCCAGTTGCAATTCTTCTTTTATAACTTCAATTTGAAGTTCCCATGTCGTAATTTATCTTGGAAGTTATGTATATTCATCTTTTTGCTGATTTTTTTTTTTACTGTTTGGATTCATGGGTCTGTGTTTTTTTTTCCCAATTATGAGATTAAATTGGATGGGTATGAAACAATTGAAGTGATTTTTGGGTATAATCCTGAGTTATGAACTTGTAGGATGTGATTTTGTATGTATATGATGCTAAATTTTGTTCTGAGCTTGTGGGATTTAGTTTCCTTGAGCTAGAAGTTTGGGGAAAGTAGAGAAAGTTCAGATTTTAAGTGTTGGGGTTGTCTATTTCTGAGATGATTTTGGTTTTGCTAGTGTTTTCGTTTGAATGCTACGCGATTATACTGCCATGAAGTCGAAATGCTGCTGACAATTGTGTTGCTTTGGTTTTGTGATACAGGAGGTTCTTCTTGATGGCATACCTACAAGGTAATGACTTATTCTCGAGTCGATTTTGCTAAATGTTCTGTTGTTTCGCCTTCCACGTTCTTTACGTTTACTGCTTATTAGTGATTTTTAACACCTTTTACGAAGTGGGTTTAAATGTTTAGTGCTAGTATTATGTATTAATGCCAAGGAAGATAAGAACTCCCGGTAAAGAAAGAATTGCAGATTGCCTCATTTCGCTTTAAGATAGTTAGAGCCTTAGAAGGTTGTCTCTGAAAACTTGGGCGTAATATGGTTAGTAAAGAGGCTTAGTTAAGATCTTACGGCAGTGTTTCCAATGATTACCCTAGGGGATGCAATGTTTCGAACCAAAAACTGCATGAGCTAGCCATAATACCATGTTGCCACAGCATCATCTTTTAACGTACTCCTTTGTAGTCTTGTAAAACGTCCTTGTAAGTTGTAACTTAGTGATGATGATGGCCGCCTGGCAAAGTTTCCTTCTTACCCCAAAGAGTATAACATGTTTGGGCTACTCAGTTGCATACTATGTGTAGTTGTATTCACAGACATAATCACTGCAAAATCTCGAACCTTAGATGAAGCTGCACGTTTGTAGATGCACGTGGGAGCTGGGAAAACTCAATAATGAGGACACTAGCTGATGTATAAACATAAAGACTTGCACTTTGAATGAGAAATATCTCGTTCCAGCAGCTTTCCATCTACCCTTGACCCATCTACGTTGATGAGGAATAATCACTTATTCACTTTATAGATGGAACTCATGGAAGTTCCAGTAATTTGATACGGCTTCCAAGATCCAGACAAGAAAGCTGATATATCCTAGGATGTTTACTTGCTAAAGCATTGATATATTATCATATTAAGAGCTACCCAAGCCACTTTCACTAAGATATGATTTATCGCTCTTTGTCATTCCCACTCCAGACCACAAAAAGCTGCTTCATAGCTACCAGAACTGGAGCGTTGAAAACAGAGTATACAAAGGACCAGATAGACGTTTTCCAGTGTGACTTTTTTCACATAAATAGAATATGTAGACTCGTAGTCACTGAGATTTTTCTCAACGATCATGTAATACACTAATCCCAAGGGCCAAGGCAACCAGTCCACACACTTATTCTAGAACGAGGGGAAGGGAAAAGGCATTGTTCCCGTTGGAATTTGGTTAACTTTGGGATTCTATAGGGAATACCCTAGTAGCTGAGAAATATATGACATCATCATCATCATATTATCCATCATAATTAGGAAGTTGTAATCTTCACTTTGGAAGTTAGAGGCCATTCAAAGGTCCTTATCTATCTTACTTTTTAATTTACAAGCCTTTAGCAATAAAATGACATGACAGAAAATACATTTCAGTGCAATGATCGTCTTTTGTCTTCGGCTCCTCTGTAATTCTGTATAACCAATTGAATTCAGCATATTGGCATCCCAGAAGCCAGGGGACATGGGGTAGTGGATGCTGCCTTATTGACACTTATGTAAGACATGACCACTCTAGTCTCTTATAAGCAGCCAAACCAGCAAAAGCCTTGAGAACTACTTGTTCAATATTAGTTGAAGCAATACCAATTTATGCAGATATACTTTCATACTTTCATACCTGAAATAACCTATATTAGTGACAGCAAGACCAAATTTATACAGATATACTTAGAAGCCTGAAATATTCTTTGGCTTTGGGATATAATTGAATAAAGCAAAATGGCTCATAAAACTGTCTATGCTTCTAATTTTGTGAAGTAGCAGTAAGTCTGTGCGATTCTCGAAGCAATTTTCATTTTGGGTCATCCGTGCGCAGCCTCTCTATGTTTCAATAGGGGTAAGACTTGCGTGCATCCGAACCCCCTCCCCCCCCCTTTACCCTGCCTTATGGCGGGAGCCTCTAAGGCACTGAGGTAAAGATGTAAAGATGTTGATACTTACATACCTGGAATAGCGTAAAAAGGTGAAATATTGCGCAAGTCTTCTGTGATGCTAGAAATGATGTTGCTATATCATGTTTTGTTTTGTTCATAACATATACTCAAATAAATTTCTACTTTTGAATATTTAGAACTCTTCAGCGATCTGACAATCATGCTCATGAGATACATTGCTCAAGACAAAGGAGCAGGGCTGCATGGAAAGTTGTTGACGAGGTAGGGATGAAATCTGATATCAGAAGTTACAACCCATTCTTTGTCTAGATTAAAATCTTGATCTTTTAATGGTTGGTGCAGTATCTCATGCCCTTTGTGGAGAAAGAGAATTATCAAATATCCAGGAAATGCAAACTTCATCCAGCCAATGACATGTTCAGAGATCAGGAACTGCACAAAATCCATATTGACGTTAACGATTGGAAATGCGGATACTGTAAAAAGAGCTTCTATGCAGAGAAATACCTCGATAACCATTTTGACAATCGACACTATAATTTGGTAAATAATGTGAGTTCTCTGCGCTCATGAAAAGTGAAGTACATGACTTCTTTAAATTCATTGTCTGATACTTTCATCATGTACTGTTTATTTTCCTTGTCAGCTTAGGTATCCTCTTTTCTTAGAAGAAAGGATTATAGACTTGATTCGGAACTAAGTCTATGATAGCAAAGTTTTAGTCTTAAGGGATGAGGGATTTCTTGGCAAGGATTGCAGTTTCTGGAGTCTCTTAAGAGACTTGAACTGTATGTATCACAAAACACCTCCCTCTCCTCCGGACTGAGATTATATCTAGCCTGCCCTCACCGACTAGCATAAAAAGTGTTGTTTTGAGAAAGCACAATCTAGGCCGCACCACCATTTAACATTTAGGGGGGTTTCTAGTTTCAAAATGCTTCCATTTTCTTAAGCGTTTTAGATTAGATTGTTTTTGTACATCTTTCAGTCCTCTACTCTTCTACTTCCAACCATATGTAAGGCCCTTCAGCTTAATACTGTCTGCTGGATTTCTGATGCCACAGCAGGTGTCCTAGAGTTACACTGCTTTCCATTAGGCTCTCTTGTTACTTGGGCAAGATGCCTATTTCTGTAAATTGCCTATTTCTGTTTGTTTAGAAAGTCAGAGTTGATAAGGAGAATTTTATTACTGATTTATGAACTTGAATGATGTAAACATGGATAGTGAGTTGTTGAGTCCTTAAATGAAGCATGATATGTGCACTCTAGTCTAAACTGACCTTGGTGAGTCCTGACTAGTAGGCCCTATGTTTCTTTTGATGTGAATGTTATGCATAGCCTTGAGTCGATTAGCCAATAGGAGCATAGTCCTTTTCTTTATGACCTATAGGCTATGTGAGGACTGATTTGATGGCCTTGGATGCATGCAAAACTTATAAAAGAAAATTAGTGTGTCATTTTTTATCGAAAGACTCCGTCGTGATGTAATTATTGTTTGCAAATTCTCAGCTCATCAAAGATGTAAGTCTAAAGTTGTCTATTTGATCAGGGTAAGCACTGACTTGTGTCATTTGATCGGTCAGTGCTAATCGATTATCGTTACTGATGCATGCGTTAAACACTATGAAACATGAAATCTTAGATGTTCTATGTTCCGTCTTTTTATATAATGGCTGTGATATGACAAACCATAATCTTTATAATTGATTCCCAACTGTATTTCCCTCTTTTCAGTTTTGTGTTAAGAGTATGGTAGGCATGACAATCCTCACTAATGCATTTGTGTTTATATCAGAGCCAGAGGAACTGTTTGGCAGACTTGTGTGGGGCATTACATTGTGACCTAGTGATGGATTTGCAACCGAGGAAGACCAAGTGTAATCCAGCTGCAGCTGTGAGGAATCGCCATTTATGTGAGGTAAAGTCACTGATCTTTGCAACTCGATACAATCAGGTATTTAGCCCGAAGCTGTTCTTTCATTCTTTTTTAGTAGTATAAACAATGTGATGACTTGCATGCAGAAAGTGGCCGATGATTGTTTTCCAGTTTCTGGGGGTCCTTCTGCAAGTCGTCTTCATGGTATTTCTCTATCTCTCACGCCACATCTGAGGATGGAGCCTTGTGTTGTAGCTATCAGACTCTAATATACTTTTCGTTTCCTTATAATGCCAGATTTCTTCTTGCGGCAGTTTTGTGATGCACACAGTTGCTCCGGAGGTCCAAAACCGTTCTCAAGAGGTGGCAAGGTATGATCAGTATTAACTTTATCTACCTTTAGCTTTGACGTTAGCTTTCAGCAACACATGACAACTCTTAGCATGTTCATTAGTTTTCCGACACCGCCATAAGAAAAGTCAGACAGCGTGGTTAAACATGGGCATGAGTAATTTTAGTTTAAATTTGCAGTCGCCATCATATTTGGTGACTTTGGCCAAATAATTTATACTTGAAGAAAAAAGGAATCTGAAAAAAGAAACTGTACGAAGTTGCCATTTCCGTATTCGCCATTGTGATTCTCACCTCTAAAACGGTCTAACATTCCATACTTTTTTTTGTTTGCATTTTGTTTACTCCATTTCCCCTCTTAAAGTTAGTCAGTTACATCCCCTACTGTGCTGCGAACTCCCTCCCTCACCCTATACTGTCACATGCCAGCCTCCACCTCCTCTGTTATCACATACCAAGTTCTGTGCCTCTCGCCAGCACACTGCCCCCTAGCTGATGTTCCGTCAATCAAAAAGCCGTGGATCCATCATCCATTGAGGAAATGGGTATCAGAAAATCCCGTTGGCAAGACGGAAAAGCGAAAAAAGAAAATAAAGTGTCCATTGTGGGTGGCAGTTTTATCCAAAAATTGACATGCAATGTAGTGGCTCTAGTCCTATCCCGGAAAACAAAAATCTGATCCTATATTGACTTCCTTTCAGTAAGTTGCAAGACTGGCAACCCATATTTTTTATTATATTGTAATTGAAGCATAAATTTCAAAAATGTCTCTAATTGAGTATATGTACGTGTCGTGGTACAAGATCGTCTTCTGAATTTACTAGATGTTTCTGGAGCTGTTTTTCTGTCTGTTTCGTACACAGCTGTTTCTTTTTCCTTAGGTACACCCTCACTGCTATTTTACTCATAATCTCGATGGTTGCTACTTGCAGAGACGGACCAGCATCTTTTATATTGCCATTTCTGTTTTGATCCTTATGTTGTTGCCGGTCTTCTATGCCTTTGTATATATGTACCAGAGGTACGGTTGTACTCTGCAAATTCTTATTACTTTCATTTCTTAGCTATATCTTCTATAATAGTCATGCTTTGTATTACACATTGTAGGGGATTGAAAAGGAGTACACAAGATCTCAGGCGAGTTTCACAAAACAGTCGAAAGAAGAAGCCCTCTTAGCCGGTAATTTTTTTAGGAGTATCTCCGATAGTGTACAGTTTGTACTTTATGATATCAATGAAAATTTTGAAGCTTCTTCCACAGTCTTATTGCAATTGTCGCCATCATGAGCAGTTACACAGTATTGTGACCTTGTTTTAGTATTTGATTCAAAGAATTCACATTGTGGGTCTTTTGGAAACAGTCTGCTACTAACAACATTTTGGTATAGTCGAAAACACATACATGGTCTTTATAAGCTTTTCGTTTGGGTCTTTGTATGGTTTTCTACTGTGCTTGCTCGTAACTACGGGCGCCCTTTTCCTTCCCTGTGCCTCATTTCCTTACCTCTCGCCTTATGAGTGAAGTACAGCTGAAAGAAACTGGGACATATTTTGCAGTAATCTGTACGAATTTTAATCACAATATTTTCCACAGATATTTGAAGGTACTTACAAAAGTAACTATGGAAAGCTTTAATTAACATCAGTCAAGAACAGAAGGTCATCACCTACTCCACTAAACCCATCCCATGAAAGCATAGAATTCACACTCTCAACCCACTGGTTAAGACTCTCTTGCTTGACTGATAAGTTTTCCCCTATAGAATGCTCCCCTGAAATCGAACTGCTATCTGATCCCGTTGTATGTATCGCACTGGTTTCATTGTTACCCAAAGGACCAATTATATCAGCAAACATATTGTAACCGTATACAGTGTCATTTGACTGACTTGTTGTTAGTCCGATGAGTTCCTCCTGCCGTGTCTCATGGAGCTCTTCCTGTGCATGGTTTCCGTGGGAATCTCCATATCTGAACAAAACGGGTTCTTTGGGCGAGCTCTGTTCTATGTACTGCTTTTCCTTTCTGGGTTCAATTGGCTTGTGTGTCAGGGGGTCCAAGCCAAGGAGCTTGAGTTTCTTCTTTATCCTGGTATTCCAGTGGTTCTTGATTTCATTATCTGTCCGACCAGGAAAATGTGATGCAATTTTTGACCACCTACGTACCAAAAAAAAAAAAAGGCATGTCATTGTCAAACAAGCTTATACAATAAGCATGATAAAAATGAGTACAGCCTTGTATCAGCAACAATCTATTTTTGTGAAATCGGAGCTACAAAGACGTGTTTTCGTAGATGTGTTTCGAACTCTTGTTCATTTGTACTAACATCCGCTCGTAAAGCCTAGCGATTACGAACCTGTTGCCTAGACGTGCATGGAGTTGTATGAGTTGATCTTCCTCCCACTCAGTAAAAGCACCTCTCTTCAGATCTGGTCGCAGGTAATTTATCCATCTCAAGCGGCAACTCTTACCACATCTTAGCAAACCTTCATTATCAAGCATATCATATGGTCAATTTTCAAGACGATAAAAGTTTTGGGTAAGATTATCCTACGATGTATTGTACTCCAAAAATTTGACATTCTATCATGTCTTATATACCTAAGTCTAACAATAAGTATTCAGACATATATAAACGAGTGGTGTTTTAGAAAGGGTTAAGAGTAATGAACCTGCAAGTTTCGGAACGGTACGCCAACACTGAATACCATTGTTAAGAATGAAATTCATAAGCTTGTGATCTTCCTCAATAGTCCATGGCCCTCGCTTCAACCCAACCTTGTCACAGCAAGGTTGCCTTCCCATTGCTGGCTCGAGCTCGCTTCGACGCGAATTTTGCACCACTTTTGTAGCTAGTACGAATGATGTTAGCTAAGTTATATATTGCTCAAAGGGTTCAGAAAATGCAGGAAAACAGGCTAAAGGGACAGACCATAAAGGAACTTAAGTTTCAAGCAAAGATGCTGCCAGGTAATACTAGACATTTTTAAACAATGGTGTAGTTTATGGGGGGAGAAAAATGATTGATAAGTATTTGAGGATGTATATATATTAATGTATTGCTCTAAAAAGCATGGAGTAGAGTTAGTTCGATTCTCATCGCGTTTAAATTATATCTATACGTGTAATTGTTGGTTAGTATCCTCTAATAAGTGATGACCTCCTAATAATCTCTATGGTCGAACTCCTACTCCCCTAATTTTAATATCGGTCCGGGTTCGACTCTTGACCACTACCATAACCTGCAAATGACTAGAAATCTCCTCAAACTGTTGCGAGTTAAAAATGTTTTGCAACGATATACCTTTATATAGGTCGGTCCCTCTCGAACTAGTTACTTATTAAAAGAAAGAAAAGCATGGAGCAAAGGTCATAATATATGAAGTTTTCGACCACTTTATGATGAACAATGAAGAGAGTTTAGTTTTGCATCAATGATTAGCGTAATTAAGAAAAAGGAAAGATATGATCAAACGCGGCTGATTATCCTTAGTTGACACTTAACAAAAGTATTTGTTTATAACAAAAGTTGGATGCAATTTGGGTCTTTTGTTGGACATATGTGGATATATTAAGTAATTAAATCCCAAGAAGATTGATTGACATTCTCTACTTTGGGGAGTTTGGCCCCTCTTCAAGGCTGGCTTTGCTAACTCTAAAACTAATTATGATGAGATTAAGTTATCTGTGAACCTGGCTTGGTTAAGGCCTCCTACTACATACAACACTTCTACGTTGGGTATGATAAATGCTCAAAAATAGAGGTCCCTTTGTGGTTTGTGCCCCTATTATAGGTTATTGGGTAGGACTTGTTATAGCAAAAAGACTTTTCAAGGAATTTTACACCGAGAGCTGTCTGACTTTTCCGTTCTCGTTAATTAGCTTATCAACATGTGTAGTTGTAATGTTCAATTGTGCGGGCCGCATTAATTTCTAGTTAGATCATATCGTATTCGGGTCTTACAGGGATAACATGGACTTTCCAGTCGGCTTTGGTTCGGGGAGCTACTGGGGCAAGTTTCGTTGGGACACAATCAGGTTTAATTACTAATGGTTATTTTTGCCGCGTCATTTCAATATAATGATCAATTTTCTTTGATATTGAGCATTATTTGGCAAAATTATTTACATTAGTTGATAAGTTAAAACCGTCAAAATACATACTCCACTGGATTATGAAGCTAAAGGCTCGTTCATTATCATTGTTGTTTTAGTTTTTGGTTTTTCAATGACTTACTCGTACAGAATGAAAATCAAATTGGTTGTCACAATAACAGGGATATAAAATCTAAAAACGGACACAAAATAAAAAACACATTTAATTTTATGATTTTCAAAAACGGGAATTTGATTTTCAAAAGAACAGAGAATCAAAAACAATGCAAACGAGCCCGGGGGCGAAGCCAAAACTTTGGAGTTATGGGGGCTGGAAAAAAAAAATCATTAGCTAACAACGACATTGTCAAAATACATAAATGAAAACTACTAAAAACGTACTCTACGATCTTTCTTTTGAGCAAAATCATCAATTATAGAGTCTAAACTTAACTTTCTTGCAACTTCCTTTTTCAATATACACCACCAAAATATCCCTGAGAAAATCATCCTCCGTATTTTGATTTGTGAAATTGATCCTAACTCATGAATAATTGAGTATTGTAGTGACTAATCTGACTAGTGAATAACAAAATGCTAACAACAGGTAAATCAACAATGAACATATCAAAATTTTAAACAAGTAACAACAATTCAACAAACACATATATACATTACTGATTGCCAAACAAATTAATTAATCAATACACACACAAAAAAAAAAAAACATCATAATGATTAAGAAATCGTTACCTTAATTGCAAAATCAAAGACTTGATGGTTTCTTGATTATTACTAATGTCGGTAAACAAGTAAAAGGGGGTAGGGTGTAGAATACGAAAGAAAGAAAGGGGAAAAATTTAGACTTATTTCCATCCTTCTCGAAGAATTGTATAAATCTTGTAGGAGCCAAACTTAGAAAAACTGTGAGCCGGGACGATGGGCTAGCCTGTAGGTGTCGGGCACTCACCAACCCACCCCTGCCTTCGCCCCTGAACGAGCCCTTAAAGTTACGAGGTCCTGATTTCGCCAATTTGACAAAGTACACAACCCGAAAAAAGTAGAGTACTCCGTACTCCACTCCCGCTGCTATTGAATTTCCTTTACTCGTTTTGCACCCGAAGTTACTCCGTATCAAATATTACTGGTAAGGGGATACTCTAATTTCCGCATTTGCGAGAGTAAGCATTCCGGAAACTTGTCCTTGAAGTTTGGAAGAAAATTGGGGTAGTGGGTATAAGTGATCTTCGTGTTTTCTAACATATATTTTGTGATTGGGTTTGTTGCAGAGTGACAGATGGAGCAGAGATTAGCGAATACTTGGCATATGACTGTAAATGAGAAGAATTTTATTGAGACTGCTTTGGTTTCGGGTTTTCGACTTGGTGGCCGTGGTTTGATGGACTACCGCGATTTCACCATTGAGTTTCATGGGTAATTTCCCTGAATTTGAGTGTTGTTTCTGAATGTTTCCGTAATTGAGAAGTTTCTTTTAGTAATGTGATTGTTGTTACTGGTTTCTGAATGTATAGGTTTAATTGGGTGTAATTGAGAAGTTTCTTTTAGTAATGATCATGTATATTCCGAGTTTTGATATAATCATAGTAATTGAAAGTGGGATGGATTGTTTGATTTTACATTTAGAAGAGATGATCAGTAATGCCACTATTGGTTTATTTGATACGAGGGGTAACGGGTGTGTGGGAAAATCATCGATGATTCATGTTAGTTGGCCCCAAATTATTTTCGGACTAAGGCTTTGTTATCGTAGTTGGGTTTTTTTTATTGTTGTTGTTATTGTTCTTGTTGTAGATTGATGAGATGAGCTGAAAATGGTTTGTATGTTGTGATATTTTGGCAGAGAAGATGGGTATTCTTCTGTGAAGATTGGACAGACACATGTCATGGGATTTGTCACTGCACAGCTAGTTAAACCATACAAAGACAGGCCAAATGAAGGATCACTTGCTATCTATACTGAATTTTCTCCTATGGCTGATCCAGCATTTGAGGCCGGCCAACCTGGAGAGTCTGCTGTTGAATTAGGGCGCATAATAGACCGTGGTCTGAGGTTGTCTCTCGTAATTGTCTCTCTTGGTCTATTAATTTGTTAATTCAATTACTGAATGCCCATATGAACTTGTCTGAAGTGTTAGGTCTGAGATACGATACATTTGGTCAAAGATCACATGACTACTAAGTTCTGTTTCCATTTGAGAGTCTATTTCCTGTAATATTCGTTTTACAATTTGGGAATAAAAATGCACTCTTTGGGTATTGCTCTGTTGCTTGTCATCCTATTTCCCTGCTGCAGTTTGTGAGCTATCGCAGTGAAGGCTATTGGGATTGAGATGCTTCATGAACTATGCCTTAGTCCCAAAATGATATACAGTTGCCTACCATGAAACATCTTATGAAACTGTAATATGTGAGCCGTAAAAAAGCTGAAAGTAGTGAAAACACTCCATCTTGTCCTCTCCAACGCCATATTTTCTTCATTCACCCCCAACCCCCCAAAAAAATAAAAAGAAGAAGAAAAGAAACCCCATATGAGGTAGTTGAGGTGTAAATAAACTACGGTAAATGAAATATAGTTGTAAATAATCTGTAGTGTATCTATGTATTTATGTATGTATTCCCTCTGGCCAAAAGATATTTATCCTATTGTGTTTGGCACATTGGACAAGGAAAACAATATAGAATTGTTTGGGTAGAAATGCAAGTGTGGTATTCTTGAGTAGAAAACTAAAAAAGAAATGTTAGGAAATGCAAATGGAAAGAAAGGAAGTGGGGAGATCTCGTTGGGTTTGCCAGAAAACGGAAAACAGGAAATCTCTTTGGGTTTGAGGGAGTATTACTGTTGTATTGTGGAAACATCTCTTTCCTTAAATGCTGCAAACTTTTTGCCTAAACGTTTTGCGACATCAAAAATAGACCACTCTCAACTTTCAAGTGTTGGCTTTATTTCTAGTACTTACGCATTTCATAAACCAGGTCTTTCTGAGAGACCTGTTAGTCATTATTGATGTTAGAAGTGACCTGTGCAGTAGAAGCTGGACCTTGGAGCCGGAGCCTCTCCACTGTAGTCACTTCTAACAGTGAGCATTAGTTTTTTGTTCAATAGTTGGTATCTATTCAACCACTTACAATGAAGTACTTGATTTTTAGCTTCTCCTTTTTTGATCGTGTTGGGACACGATGCATATGTAATGAGGATGTACCATTGCAGGGAGAGTAGGGCGGTGGACACAGAATCTCTTTGTGTCCTTGCTGGTAAACTAGTATGGTCCATTCGGGTTGATCTTCACATTCTAGATAACGGAGGGTATGTTTTGAGCGGTGATGCTTTCAAATTTCACACCATGTATTAGATTTAAGTATCGGTATACCTGTACCTTGATGTTTAATATCCTTTTATATCTGCTGTAAACAGAAATCTTGTTGATGCTGCTAATGCAGCAGCTTTGGCAGCTCTCATGACATTTCGAAGGCCTGAATGCACACTTGGGGGAGAGAATGGAATGGAAGTAACAGTTCATTCACCCGAGGTACTTTAGATGTTTTCTGTGATTGTTTCTTTTGCAATTCATTGTTTGTTTAACTGCATATATTCTGTTTATATTCATGATTGAATGTATCTTTAATCAGCAGAGTAAGGTAGATTATAATTAGGGCATCAGTAAAAGCTTAAGAAGACTAGCCCTCCAAGCAAGCTTCCACTTTTGTTGAACTGAAGTAAATTGACACCTTCATGAGCAGCCCCTCTTTAGCCGATAAAGAAGCTAGGACTACGGTTATTTAAGTATCCTCCGTAGACTGAGATGTCCCCCTACTCCCCCAAAAGTTGTGTTACGTACAGGTTAAAAGCTGAATTTTGTCGACCACATTATATATATTTGTGATATGTTAGACTTAGACTCACAGCTCTTTCAACACATGACACACATACCTGAGAACAAAATTTTAGGCCTACGTTGCTGAAGAAATATAGTTTGCTTATTCTCCCGAACAAGAGTCTAGCAAAGAACCGGTAAGTTCAGAGGAGCCTTAGCCATCCGAGTCCCAGTCATACCTGTGCTCGTTGCTGAAGTCCTGAAGATGTCAGTTTACTTTATGCCTCAAGAAGTCTTTACAACTTGAAATCCTGATGGTTCTGTCTTCCACACCTGACAACTCAATTTTGAATATTTGGTTTTTTCTCATAATCATTTATGAGGCTCAAAAGCCAATTTCCAAAGAGGAGAGTGGGATTCATCTGGGACCTACTGTATCCACTACCTCCATCTTAACTACTAGGGCATGGTATTTGTAAGGGCAATCAAGGTAGCGAGTTCCTTGACCACATTAATACGGAGTCCGCAAATGTAAGTTCAATGTACCCTCCATATCCAAATAAATCAGATACTGTGACATTATGAAAAGTAGACAAATTATTTATGACAGGATATGAGGATATACTACTGAATAATGCACATTTCTTCTAAAAATACCATCCCAATATCTCACCCTATATGACGTGAGTATTAAATGATGTTTGTAACCAAAAAAGGTTTAAAATGAAAAAAAAAAAATAAAAAAAAAAATGAAGTTGCGAACTATTTTTAAATCTTAGATTTTATGGAGAAGCATGTTCAATGCATGAATCCGGATAAAAAAAATAGTATGTTTTATACTTATGAATAAACTGTTGTGTTTACGATTTACATATTGTTGGCTGAGAAGGGTTGTTAATTGTTATCAAGCAGCCTGTCCTATGCTAGCTTGTACCTTGTTATTACTGCTCAATTTGTTTTAATTTGACTTTATCTGTGCTATCAAACCAATGATACAATAATGTGTGACTACACACAATGGTTTTTTTTTTTTTTCCCCCCCCCCTTCCCAGAAATTTATGGGTTATTTTCTGTGTTACAAACTTTTTACTTATGAATTGAATTTCTAAAAAACCCAACAGTAAGGCAATGCCGGTACACAAATTTAAGTTAATTCTCTAAAAAGCATCAAGATATTGATCTTGAACCCGAGGTAATAGACTTGAGCAATATGGTATTGTGCAATCTTGCTTGAGCTGTGATTTGATTTGAGATTCTAAAAATGAACATCATGTTATGAGATAGAATGTTTCATTATCCCTAGTATTTCTCTGAACTTTTAGATATTTCCAGCTTTGCGCTAGTTTGGTGATTGATTACTTGAATGCCTTACATTATGAATTTTTTGTGCCATTTGGCCTATTGTTTGGTGTTGCTTATATGTTTGGTGTCTGTATTCTTGTTGCATTGGTTTGAGAACTTATATGCCGGTGGTACTGGCAGGTGTACGAACCTCGTCCTTTGATAGTGCATCATCTTCCAATAGCAGTGACATTTGCATTTATCACTGATAACAAAATTGCGGTAAGATCAGATTTCAAAGCATTAGTATAGTCCACCTGGGATGTTATTTGAGCAGGTATGTGGTGTAATATACTCAGGTGGTAGATCCAACCTACTTTGAAGAGGCCCTAATGAAAGGAAGAATGATAGTAACAATTAATGCGAATGAAGATGTCTGTGCCATTCAAAAGGCTGGAGGAGTTGGTGTCACTCGAGATGTTATATTGAAGTGTTTGCAAAATGCTGCTCTGAAAGCTGCAGATATAACACACAAGATTCAAAATGCTGTAAGATCCAGTGATAACTTTTTTTTTTTTTTTTTTTAATGGCTTGCTGGTTACAAAAAGAAAGTAATGGTAAATTTTAACAAACTCCCTCCAAAATTATTACTTGCAAGTAATGCAAATGGTCCCAACTTCATTGGATTGGAGAAATCGGGGTACCCTTCACGTTTTTTCATTCATTTTTAATGAAAGCTTCTCTTCTGGCAAGAAATAAACTGGGTTACCCATACCCTTGAATGCTCCAGCTGCCTCTGCACTCAAAAGATTTCAGGTACTCAAGTACTGAACCCTACCCCATGATAAAATTTGCTCTGTAAAGTACTTCAAACATGCCTCTAAATCAACCAAGTGAAACACGCATATGCAAAAAACTATCTTGTCAAGCAATCTTTCCCAAACAGTTTTTCTTCCCCAGCCCCCCTATATTGGAAATTCTCTCTTTCATATGGCCCATTAAAGATGCAGGGAATCCTGAGAGATTCTCAGTCACTCTATCAACCTATCATGTTATGGGATAGTCTACTTGAGTGAAGGTCCCTTTTCTGTTCTAAGCTGAGAATGAGGTATTGTGTAGAGTGGCAAAGCTGTAAACTTGAGGGAAGATGTCAAAATGGGAAGCTGGCCTCTCCGTGCATCTTTCCATATTCTGATTGTGGCTTTTTGATACCAATTGTAGAAGATGGAATTTGGAACATAATGCTATGGATTTACTAGCAGATTACAAACCCTTAATCACAGCATTCAATGTGTTTGTCTGAAATCCCAGCATATTTACTCGAACCCACAATGGCATGTTCTTAAGAGGAAATCGACTCATGATAGAGGTGTTTTTGGAGACTAAACATTGGTCTAAGCTAAATCCTATTTAAGTAGATAGTTGTGGTTAGACTGGTTACCATAGGAACTTTCATGAAATCTATTTTCTTATAGCTTGTTTGGTAGAGAGAAATTGGATGGAAAGTAATGGAAAGGAAGATAAAGGCGTGTATGTGCCAAGAGTTCTAATTCCACTTCTTGAAGTTGTTGTAATTGGAGTCATGTGCTCATTCTATCCGCACAATTGACTTTTCTCTTTCTGTAGATAAGATTACTCATGATAGGCTGAAAACTTAACCTTTCAATGGTATTTTTGTATATGGGTGCCCCCTGTCGATGTCCTTGATATCTTCCAAAACATATCAATAAGTATCTTTATTGATCCTCTCCTACTATAAGAAAAAAATTGAGATCCCATTGAGTTGGTCCAGAAGAATGAAACACCTTTTCAACACAGAACTAATTGGCCTATTTTCCAGGCAACCAAAATTAGAATTATTGCTCACGGAGTCTCTACAATGTGAATGAGAGTAGATAGAGAAATTAAAGCTTAGTCAGAAAAGTCTTCTTTCTGTGTAGCTCAGCTGCCCTTGTGTATTTCTCTTAGTTAATATCTAGTTATTCTGTGCTTCTTTAGGTAATTTTTTTAATTAATTTTTTGCATGAATTGTTAGGTTGACTCCTACAACAAAAAAAGATCTGATCGTAAAACCAAGCATGTGCCGTCTCCGGAGGCCTTTGAAATTGACCCCTTTCATTCAGGTTTCAGAGAGCATGAAAGTCGGGCTACTCGTAATAGAAATGAGCTAAGCCAGCAGATGGAAAATTTGGCATTGCAGAGATCTGGTATCAGTAAATGTAATAATACGGAGAGTGAAGAACCATCATCTAATGATGCAAGTTACAGCAAGATTAAAAATTCTCTTGGAGGGCCTTCATGTTGGTGTGTATTTTGCTGTGCTTTGTACGTATATATGATAGTGCTCCGTTATGAATGCCAGAATTGTTTCTTATGTCGTAGGTGCCTTTGCCTATCTCCTCTTACTCCCAAAAGTGGTAGGCACTTTTCTAAGAGGATAGAGACACTGAAATAAGTTTCATGCAATTAACTATTCCAAGTTGTCCTCTTTGTGAAATGAGGTTCTTTGGTAACTTTAGGCTTCCAGGAGACCAATTGAAGTTCATAAATGTAGCTGGTTACCATCATCATATGATTACATGAACAGATTTTATGTTTTTACTTGTAGATATAACTGATCTAAGTAGTAAGACAACCTCTGTTAAAAACTTCAGTGGGGATAATAAAGTGAACTATACTTAACAGATGTTTAGCTTAGAAGTCTATTCATTTTTGTCAGTGAAAATTGATTTTATAATCTATTCTTTACGCAGATGTACACCTTCTGACAACTACTGTTTATACAGGGATCCATATTCAGAAGGCGTGGATTCAGAATCATTGAAAATTTCTCTCGCTTCTCGTGGTAATCATTTTGTGTTTTAGTTAGACCCTTATTTTTCACTATTTTCTACCCCCCCCCCCCCCCTGTCCTTTCTGATCAGTCAGTCCTCAAATCTTCCGTTATTAGTCATAGATGGAGATCCTGCCACCCTCTTCTTTGTTGTCTAGTCCTCTTCATTGGTATGGTACTCTTCTTAAGAGCACAAGGTTCTCTTTGTCTGCATGTTGATGTGTGTTGCTTCTCAAGTTTCAGCTTTGCTATTTATTTATTATGAATAAGCTGGGGTTTTGAGCCAAGTTTACTCAGTGCGTGAGTTTAGAATGTTCAAGCACTGGTACATGTCCTGGTGCCAGATTAGTAACTAAAACGAGTGCTCTGAACTAGCTTTGGTCAACCATTAATGGTTCATAAGCTGTTTCCTCATGTAATAGTGTAGTGCATTACTAGATATGGCATCAACTACTGTTGCGGAAGATACTATTAGTTTGAAGAATGTTTTACGAATTAGTTGCCTCTTTGTTGTAGTTGGTTTTGTTGCAGTTGCGACTGAGTAGGGGTAGGGTAAAACTGGTTGGCACTCTCTTCTGTGGATTATGCTTCAAAGTAATCCATTTGACAAACAGTTGATTCCGTTTTTAAATTAAATTTCCAACTTTTCTATCAGTACTTTATTCTTACATTCTGGAACTTCAAAGTATCCTTGAAGATTACTTCTCTCTGAACGTCTGCACAGAAAGAGCAATTCAGACTTCTTCATTTTCTAACTGTGAACAAGGGTAAAGTGTTTTTGGGATTCAGTTTATCCGAAGTATCCAAGCAACCCCTTCGGCATATCTCGTTTTAGCCCTTCTTCCACTTATAACGAGAGGGGACTGTCTCCATAAGGTCTCCAGTGATCTTACTATGTATACCCTGCATTGCTTTTGAAATTGTTTTTTTTTACTATTTGTTATTTGGATCCTTCTGTCTTTTTGTGGATGAATGCTTTCCCAATATCAGGCTCCTTCGTTTAGCTAGATGCATAGATGCCTCGTGGACCCAGTTTTTCCTACTTCAGTTTTCCTCTTCCTTGAAAACAACTCCGACTATAGGGGGGGGGGGGGTTGTTCTTGCTTCTTTTTGGCCTAAGGTAGCAGGTGCCTTTTTTAGGTATCCCCTGAGTCATTTGCAGAGGAATTGAGTGCTTTTGTAACATATATTGTAGGGCAATGAGAATACCGTGTCCTCACTTGCTTCTGATCTCTATTAATGATATGCTATTTCTTTTCTTATCGAAAAAGACTCCATTCTCATAATGATGGTTGCAATTTTTATGTCTTGAAGGTAAACTAATGTATAGCAAGGAGAATGTACAGAATTTTGAAAGACATCCTTTAGAGGCTGTTTCTGGTGAAATGAAGGAGAAGAAGTTCCCTTTGCCATCATCAACTCCTGATGCTGATGTTGGTTTCCAGAGTAGCAGGATTAAGACGCTGAAGGATGCTGTAAAACCGAGAAACCTGAGGAAGAAGTCCGCTATCACCACAAGTTAGACAGGCAAGTACTACTTGGTTTCTTCCTTCTGGTACCTCCCTTTTACTCGAAGATGACAATTATGCCACCACATTTCTGGAATGCCGTTGGGATGGTAAATATATTATTGTGTGTTTGCTTGGAAATGATACTGTGTGATTTTCTATCTTGTATGATCAATAACAGAGTAAAGGGTAATTTGTAGCAGTAGCACAAACCAGCAGTAACGCAAAATAGTGTTCCCCCTCACAAAGGGGGTCGAATATTCGTTGTAAGAGCGAGTCTTTGAATTGCATACATACATGAAAGTGGCTTTGTTACAGAGCAAGATGAAAACAAAGTACTTCCCTTTAGTAATTAGAAATTCACAGACAAGATTCTGGAACTTCCAATCAACGAAGTGACTTTGTTCCAACAATCCACAAATGATAATTTGTGAATTGCAGGAGTTCAAACAGCTAGAAAACCAGCCCAGAAAGGTAGTACAACTTGCACTAGATTGTCTTTTCGTAGTAGATACCCCCTCCTCCCTCTCTGAGTAAGCTTCTCAGTTCTTTTGATACAAGTAATGAGGAGAGTAAGAAGAAAGAAAGGAAAAAAAAACTTAAGTGGGCAACATAGAAGCGATTGTGATGGCTTAACTATTTCTCACACTTTTTCTCTTCTTTCTACTTATGTCAGAGATATGCTGGGATAGGGAGAACGGTAGCCTGTGAGAGAGATCCACCTCTTGTATGAGCCATTGTGGAAACTCGGTGGTGGCTCTGAATTGACAGCACCGCTATATTGACAGGGTTGTGGTAAGATGGTTATGGAGGAGGGAGTCAAGGATAAAGGCCATTGCTGGGGTGAGAGAAAGGGTGACATGGGACTGGAAGGGTGATTGGCGAAATTGGGGTGGCAGGGCAGCGTGGTTAGCAGCTTGGAGGGAGGGGAAAAGGTGAGGGAATGAGCGGAAGGGTTTAGTATTATGTTAATTAGGTGAAGTGGGTGGGTTATTAGGTGAGTTAGAGTTTTGATGTGTCATAATTCAGAAATTTGAAATATCATCAAATTTCATTATTTTAGTAAGTTTAGTTACTTCATTGGGAAAGATATTTATTTAGCGCCTTAAAAGCTTAGCAGTTACCACTTCGTCCCAGATTAAACTTCCCATGACATTTGAATTTGTGAGAGGATTTCAAATTCCATGGGTAGTTTAAATTGGGACGGAGTGGTAAGTAACAGGGATTATTTGGTGGGACGATAGCCCGAAAAAGTCTGCAGAGTGTGTTCTGAGACGATACTCTATCTGATTTAAAGTGTTCTGAGATAAAGGCAGTAAAATTTAGTAGCTTGTGAGAAACTCATATAGAGTAGGTCGGAATTTCAGTGTGAATGTTCTAGTAAGAAATGAGACGAACTTCTACTTTGCAGAGGAATCAACCATCAGATATGTCATGAGTTTTTTGCTTGATATCTTCATCTGGTAAAGAAACTATGATGCTATATCGTCAGCAACCTTTGTAAGAAGCAGCACCCTTCAATACATTTTGGCAGACATTTTCACTCAACCTCTGTGTTCTCCTTCTGTGATGAATTTTCTATTCCTCGTTCGATTCGAAAGATCTTGGCTAGCAATAGAACATAGCTGTACCATTTAGTTTCCCACTACTTCCTTGTGTGGGATTCTTTACTTGAGTGGGATGGAACTTCTGGAAAATCTTCTGTCATAGGGTTTGTTAATGTTTCTGGACAAATTCTGTGATTGTGAATTTGGGTGGGCTATGGCTAATCCTGGAAGGAAAACTCCAGACTTTGACTCCTAGGTTCAGCCTGCACTCTGCAGGAAGCTGGGAACAAAATTTACGCCAATGCAGTGAACGATGCTGAGGCTAAATGGCTGGGTGGACGATTGTTTAAGACATCATAGGCAATTATGAGCTGATGAAAGCTTTGTCAAAATTTGAAAGGGTTTGGACTAGTATTTTGTAAGGCATGGCTGCAAAAAGTGGCATTCTGAAGATTTAATGGTTCTATAGCTTTGGAAGCTGCCTTAATTTTTTTCTACCACTATGGTTTATTAATATATATTAGTATACACTCCTGAGAAGGGTGAAACCCATGTTTAGGTACTCCAGAATTGTTCTAACTCTAGCGAAGCTAAATGGGTAGAATTTTGAGGAAATTTTATAGATTTATCTTTTCAGTAGACATTTAGAAAGTGTCATTTTACTTTCTATTTAGGGTTGGTTTATGAATTTCTTGTTGTTATCGTCCCAGTCTTTTTTTTTTTGAAGTTCGTGTCCTACTCTTTTTATCTTCTCTCAAACCTTTTCTTTCTATTTGTTTAAAGTTCATGTGTTTTCCACTTGTTTTACAACTATTTGTTTTCCTTTCTTTGGATAGGTTTTTCTTCTTCTAAAAACTCCTTTTAAACGTGTGTTATTATCTTTCTAACTTATTCACAATAATCTTTAACTTCATTTCCAACTGAGCTAAAGACTATTTATTCTTTGCCTTCGGGATATAATGGAAAAAAGCAAAATGGTTTATAAAACTGTCTCTGCTTCTTATTTTATGAAGTAGCTGTCAGTCAGTGCAGTTTTAAGGAATTTTCATTTTGGGTCATCCGTTCGCAGACTCTCTATGTTTCAATAGGGGTAAGGCTTGCGCGCATCCGACCCCCCCTACCCCTCCTTATGGCGAGAGCCTTTAAGGCGCTGGGGTAAAGATCTTGTTGTATATGACATCCTTGAGACGGTTACTTATGACGATTCATGTTAGCCGACCCCAAATCATTTTGGGAATAAGGCTTGGTTGTTGTTGTTCGTTATTACCATTAATGCCTTGGATCAATAGTAAACTAGAAGCCTTTCCTCTCTCCCCTTTTCTAGTCCTCTGAAGTTCAAGCAGCATCCGAGCTACTTATAGTGTCTCAAAGTTTATAGGGTCTATCCAGTTCTTCTGATAGAGTTGTAGGTCTAGTGGTACTGTGGTAGTAGAGGCTTTGTCTATTTGTGGCCTCTTCTACTATGTTGAGGCTGAAGCTACAGTAAATTCCACTTTAGGTTGTGGAGAGAAGTCAGAAGTGTGTGTTAATGTGTTCGAAATCGCTTATCAAAAACAAGTCTTTTCTAGGAGGTTTCCTTTACCTACTTGGTGATTCTGGAAGCACTAGACGACCGGCCTAGTTGGGTTACCTTGCCCCATGAGATTGAATTTCTGCTGTTTGATCAGTGCATATTCCTTTGTGGAGAACTTTGATGATCTGCACTGACAAGCATCTACACTTGAAAGTTGCAACTACGAATCATTTCAATGTAATCTAGTTCTTTTAGATTCTTGAGCCTCGTTGATGATGTTTCTGAGTAGGACGACGAGGTATATAATTTTACTACTGTTGAAATGAGACCCTTTTAGTCGGGTTATTGATTTGTCTTTCTTATTTTGTGTTTCTTTTGAGCTTCAAGTTTCCTTAATATTGATCAAGTGTGTCTTTGCAGGTCCCAAAGCAGGATCTAAGTCTGATCCGGGTACAACTAACATCGGAACAGCCTAGTCATTTTACGTCTGGTTCAAGAAATACCTGTATGATTTTATGGAGCCATCATTTGTACATAGATCAAGCTGCTTACTTGCGCACCTAACTCCTGTGTGTAAGTTACGATATCAATCCATCCCCTGCCGGTTTTGTATCATGCCTGGGATGTTCGAATTGTTTGATACGAGATCTTGGGCAAAGTAGGAGGTGCATAACATCAGTATTTACTATACACTCGTACAGGATCCACACTGTATCAGTATAACCAAAACCAAATGTTGTTCCTACACTTTAAAGCAACTATTCAACAAAGTTGTATGAACCTGAGGACATTATTAGCGTCATTGCCAATGTTCAAACTGTCGTAGATTCGAATGTCAATTGGTATGATAGGTTCGGAAAGATCCAGGTCCGCATTCCCAATCCTATTTGAAAGTGCTTAACCATGGGACAAAATAACAAGTATTCAGAAACACTTCTAAAACGGCCAAATTTTTTACCTGTACGTGTAATAGTGTACCACTGTACCCTTCTAATCTGTTATTGCAGTCACTCCTCAATTTACTGTAATTACTAATTTCTCTATCTAAAGATACAAAAAATCTCAAATGCATGTACTATTTCCCCAACACTTCACTGGGAAGGGAGAAAGCAGTGCTTTTTTCGACACCAGATGGGCTCGTATCGTAAACTGGCTCCACATGGTGATGGTCATCGTCTGTGCCCAAGTGGGAAGCTTCAGACATGTTCAAAGAATCCTTCAGTGAAGACCCAGAATCTTCGACATGTTGATGTCCCACAGGATGATGATCGTCGTCTGTGCTCATTTGGGAAGCTTTAGACATGTTCAATGACTCTTTTGGTGAAAAGACAGAATCTTGGACTTGTTCATGTTCCACGGGATGATGGTCATCACCTGTGCTCATGTGGGAAGCTTCAGACGTGTTAAATGAGCCCTCTGGTGAAAACCCAGAATCTTGGACTTGTTGATGTTCAGTTTGGCTCTCATTCACGACACTTTCAACATGATGTCTCGGTGATGATGAGGGGGAGGATGAAGAGGAGCTTGTAGTATCAGGGCTTTCATGGCTTTCATTCAGTACCTCTTGTTTATCATATATATGCTCCACATTCACCTCCATGTTTCCGGAAAAGTGTTCATGTTGATCATCATAATCTGGAGCTTCAGAGGATTCACTTCCAGTTTCTGCATGGCTAGAGGTATGATCACCTTCATGGGGTGCTTCACTATCTTGGTGATGCACAAATGCTTCTTCTGCTTCTTCATCACGTCCCTCGTACTCTTGACTTACAGGCGCATTTGAGGATTCAGTATCAGAGCCTGATTCAGATTCTGCAGACTCACTGTCTCGACTTGATTGTCTCTTAAAAGAAGGAAGCCTCATTTCTCCATGGTGCTCAGGAACAAATACAGGTCTGTCTGAACTAAAAAAGTTGGGAAATGTTGTTCTTGTGTTGAAAGTTTCATGTCTACGAAACACATAATCCCTTCGATCAAATTCCATGTAATCGTCTGTGGAATCCTCTGCCATCAGATTATAACCGGTGCTGAAACTTTCATACCGTCTAAATAAAGCTTCCTTTCTACTCGTGTCCACAAAATCAGGTTTTGAAACATGCCCTGTGGCATTATACCCACTGCTAGAACTTCCAATTTCGTGATGTACTGCATTGTTTATATTCAATTCGACAGACTTCTCCTTTGCAGTCTCTCCACTGAGATTATGTGTTCTTCTAGGAGACGTACATGGAGAATCGAAAGGGTTTTTTCTTGGCAAAGAAACAGATGGAGCAGAACCAGGAATAGGCGGCATACTGGGGTGATGATTTGTATTATCAGGAACATCAAAAGGATTAACTCGGGTAGTTGTAATAGGGGCAACTGGAAAGGGAAGATCAGCATGGTCTAAATCTATCAAATTTCTCTCAGAGATCATCGAAAAGTTCCTCTTTGCCCTTCTCCTTGCAAGAAGATTCTCCAGACGTAAGTTTCTTTCCAGCTCTGAACATCCGAGATGCCTCAGATTTTTCTCATCTTCTTCGGTCCACAAGGTTACATGTTTGCTTCCATCCTTTTCCACACCCACATTCTCATCTTCTTCTTCATCATCATCTACATCCACTTCAACATCAACATCATCATCGATATCCTCACTAATCCCGACATCATCCTCATCCTCCATCTCGTCACTTTCATCATCCTCTGCCCTAGCAATAAGGCTTTCCAAGTGTTCATTCTTCTCAATTTCAGAACTCCTCAGTTCTTGCAGAATTCTCTGATCATTGTCTGTCCATGCAAAAGGTGACTGACTATCACCATCCTTGGCTTTTGGAGAATCATCTTCTTCAACATCGTCATCTTTTTCATCCTCCTCTTCCTCGTCCATATAATCAGTTTCCTCATCTGATACCTCACTGCTATGATTTGAGCCAAGGGATTGCACTTCTGACTTAAGAGCCGACTCGTGATTAGCGTCATGGAGTGTTTGGGAGTGCAGTGGATCTTCAGACCCAAGAAGTGGGTGGGTCTCTTGAGGAGTCGGAATAACATCAGCAACCAACGCGTCAAGACAGGACTTTTCTGCTCCATCAGACTCTGAATACGATGATTCATAATCAGCAGCATTATCAACATTTTTATGGCTATTGAAGGAAGAATCTGAATGATCCTGCATACCAACATCGTGTTGCACATCAAGAGTTTTATCATACTTCTCATCAAATTTTCGAGCATTAAGGTTATGCGTTTGAACATCTTGAAAATCAAATTTAGCAAACTGGAACCCTTGCTTGTTCTCTTCCTCCTGATCAGTGCTCCGTCTAAGCCTTTCACTGTTATAATCTCGATCAGATGTGGTGAACCCTCTGGATACTGTCATTTCCTTCTCAACTGTGCCATTTCTAACCTCACCAAGTCTATCTTCCCTAAACATTCCATCTCTATCAGCAGTATACGCATAATCTACAACCCCATTATTCGAAATTTCAATCACATTACTTCTTTCTTCGCGGTTTCCAACTCTGTAATCATTCCGTTGCCCATGGATCAATAAGGTTCCAAGCAAAAGTGCTGTACAAATAAGCACAGGCGAAGCAGATACCAGAAGAGAAAACAAGAATGGGAAATATCGGTGCAGGATTATCAGATACAATAGCGCAACCAGTACAAACGGATGACTTAAGATAATTCTGCACACTGTTCCAACCGATAATTTATTGGATTTCCCTCGTGGACCTCGATATCTCACAGAACTAACTGCCATTTCGAAACCTTCAAACTTACTCCCCCAAAATTTCCCTGAAATAATGAATTAATGTGTCAGAAACACATGATATTGAATACAATTCAGAAAAGTTGGAAGAGACAACTTTGTAAATCTTTCTGTGCTACCAGTAGAAGTTCAGGGTTGATTGTTTACTAAACATCTATAAGCTTCCTGAGCAAACAACCCTTCAAACGAAAAGATTGGACCAAAACTGTGAGCCAAAAGACGAAGATGGCCAAGATGCAAAGGCACATAGCAGTCAATTTTTTTCCCTACCCAGTATAGGAAAGCCAGAAGCTTCAGCTTACA
Source organism: Spergularia marina (assembly GCA_963680865.1). Lineage (NCBI taxonomy): Eukaryota > Viridiplantae > Streptophyta > Magnoliopsida > Caryophyllales > Caryophyllaceae > Spergularia > Spergularia marina. Next base: position 5,076,301 of record OY804554.1, read on the forward strand.
ACCACAAAGGAGCATCACAGTACTTGAGTCTAAAACTCAAGACTTCTAGAATAAGCTAACAATTGGTCAAGTTATCACAAGAATCAAAACTTATCAGCTACACGCTTTCAACCTGATTCGTACACCATAAACCCGAAAGTAGGTACAATACATCCACTAGATGCACTTCATTACTCTACCATACACCCGAGAGTAGACACAATACATCCCATAGAATTAGACGCACTCCATCACTCTACAAACAATTAACAAATACTCCATAAGAGAGACAACCTACTCTCGGGTGTACCCAACAAATTTCGCCTACGCCCGAAGGCGAAAAACATCACGTACATGGTGTAAACAAAACCAGTTTTTCATCTCCAATGATCACAATTCAGATTAAACACATGTAATCATCAAATACTATCATCATCTCTTCTAATTAAGAAACAGCCATATACATAACTCTAACAAAAATGATATCTTTTAACAGAAAAACAGGAGGGAAAAAATGATCACCCAAGTTTGCAGATTGAAATTTTCGGAACCCAGATCAAATGTAATGAATTCTAATCAAATCTAAATAATGGGAAATAATAGGAATAATAAAAAAAAAAAAAAAAAAAAAAGTGCCCTTATAATTAAATTAGTACATACCTCATAAGAATTCAGATGATCCTGCAAATGATGGGAAAAAGATGCAAACTTTCTGAGAGAAAGGGCAGGAAAATTGAATTAGAAAAAAGAAGGATTGAAGAAGAAGCCTCTTCCTTCAAAAATGGGGAGGGGTTGAATAATTCTGGGTCGTTTGAAAGAGTTTGTAAATGGAAGACAAATGGAAGAAAATGTTAGGCTGCTTGGAATTGTTATTTGTTATTTCCACATTCAGATGAGAACGTGGGGAGAACTGGAGATGAACTAGTACGTGTGTGCCCCTGTCGCATGTTGGTTTGGGTTGAAAGTTGAAACCAAACCGAAATTACGAACTCGTGTTTCATGTCAAATATGACGTCACTTTTAAACACCCTTTTTAAAAATATGTTCAAGGGAGTAAAGGTGGTATGGTTGCTCGATTTTAGTTGACGTTGTTTTTCATTACTTTATGTTGCATGTCAAAAAGTAACGTTACATTTCGCTTGGATTCGATTATTCGAGTGAGGAAGGAATTACAGAAGATATTCCTTTGGTAAATTAGTGTTCCACTTCTTGGTTTCCTTAGGAGCATTCATTCCAGGTTTCGGCCATGGGTCACCCAACGTTTAAGCTCTAGATTCGGAAAATTGAAAATGTAATCCTAGAATAAAACAATAATTTAGTTACGTGAGGATCAGACGAGTCTTTATAAGTACCACAGGTGATCTATAAGTACCTCCAATTCACTCACAAGTTAGACTGAATCTCGTTCAAAGCATATGTCAAAAATTTGATTGATAAAGGTGCTAATTGTTAAGTGATGATTATTCTTACACCCAGGATTCAAAACTCGTCTACATTAATATTACCCTTATGATTTTATTTTATCTTAAACCTATTACTATATCTGAATCACAAACTAATCTTCAAAATCACACAAAAAATGATTAACCGAAAGTCACTAAATAGACAGGAATACCGAGCGAGCCCTCTCCCGCTTTCCACCTGTTTGTAAACTTGGACCGTTGGACCCTTGTTACCGAACAAGACATCCCATTGCAAAAATTCGACCGTTGGAAACCAATCTTACCCTATACGCTTCACCATTTCAAACTTCTTCTTCCATCCAACATTCCAACCCCAACCCCTCTCTCTCTCTCTCTCTCTCCCTCCCTCCCTCTCCTCAAAACCCCATCAAAGCAAACCACGAAATCGACACGAAAAAAACCCGAAAAACAAGATCAATTACAATGAGTTTATTGAGTCCAGGATTCAAATCAATCGCAGAGATGGCAGGTTGGGACGAAGAAGCTCTTTTGCTTGCAATCGTAGAAGATACGCCAATCCGAGACGCCAAGAAAAAGAAACGCTCTGATTTGAATATCAAATCTCCACATTCAAGTTCAAGAACGTAATCATCACTCTTTCTCCTCCCCTCTTTTTTTTTAGTTTTTACTCCTGTGTATGTGTGCTTATGTGTATATGTGTCTGCATACTAATGTGTACCCTTTTTGTGTTGAGTATTCAGGAAGCGGAGGGCTAAACGTCGAAACCCTGGTTCGATATCGATTTCAGCTTTCAACCTTGATGATGATGAATCCGTCAACAACAATGACAAAGGTTTTGCCTTTTTTTTTTTTTTCTAAATCTTGTTGTTGAAGATTTTTGGGATAAGATTTCAATTGAAGTTGAGTGCCTTTGATTGTTTGCTCTGATGAATTGGAATCGAGTTGAATTGAATTTTCGTGTTGTGATGTTGCTTTGATTGTTTGTAAAAAATGTATATGTAAAATGTACAGTATGAACAAATTGCAAAACAAAAATGGGTATTTGGTAGAGTATTTGGTAAGAGTGCTGATTTTTCGGGTTTTTATCGAATTGTGGATAGATACTTGACTGTCGCGGCCAATATTACGCAACTGACAGGCTCAATAAGAAATATTGCAGCAGATTAGGAAAAAAAATCGACTTTTGAGGCGGTTTATTAGTGCTTAATCAAGTGGACAGGTGACAGTCTGAGCAAAGTAGTTAATTTTGTTGGGTCTGGTGATGCTTCTGTTGGGCAGGGAATGATAAGAAGGTGGAGTGTGTTAAGAGTGATTCGAAGCAGAAAGTCGAAACAGATCAAGGGAAATCTGATGAGGGTACTTCGGCTGCTAGCTCGAGTTCTACTGCGCTTCCATGTATGGATCGTCTGAGAGAAGAGCTGTCATGTGCTGTAAGAACATTTTCTGACTGCTGTCTGTGCAAATTGCCCAAACCCGAAAGATTAGAGCTTTGGTTAACTTAATCTTCGGATGTAATTTTGATCTCAGATATGCTTGGAGATCTGTTTTGAACCCAGTACCACTCCTTGTGGACACAGGTAAAGTTTCCAACTGTTCATTCAGATTGTTACTGTTGTTTCGCTCTCTGACCTGATTCTGAAAGTTGTGTTTTGTGTTCAAACTCACCCTGTTTCTGGTTTGTAGCTTTTGCAAGAAATGCTTGAGATCTGCAGCTGATAGGTGTGGTAAACGATGTCCGAAATGTAGACAGCTAATCAGGTAATTCTTCTGACTATGATCACTGCTGAAACTCTGAAAGGAATAATGTTCCTGTCATTTCAGATATTAGTAATTTAGTATGACACTCCTGAGATATTGTAATGTGATTTCAGCAATGGAAGATCCTGCACCGTGAACACAGTTCTGTGGAACACTATCCAGCTTCTATTCCCTGGAGAAGTCGAGGCAAGGAAAGCAGCAGGAGCACTAAACGGTAGGGAAGCTGAGAGTCGAAGCCCTGAAAAAACTAGCCAACCTAACAACAATGTACATCTTACCCGGAGACTGAGGCCAGTCTTAACGAGAAGGAACGACAGAAGCACAAGCTCTAGGGCAGATGATACTGATATGAGCAGAAGAGAAGATGGCTCAAGAAATAGAGGCAGAGGAGTCGTCTCGACACAGGATGAAGATGCTGCATTGGCATTGAGGTTGCAGCGGGAAGAAGTCATGAGGATCTACAGAGGCTCCAACTTGGCCAGAGATAATTTGAGAGCAATGGCGCAAAGGGCTGTTAATCTTCGTGTTAGGTACCGAGCTGTATAAGTTGTATTCGTGTGTTTCACCAGTGACTACTACTACTAGTTCATGAGAAACCATTGGATTGCATTTCTACTACTAGTTCTTAATGTTCAAATTGTACGCAATACGAATGATTGTGTGAATGCGTAAAATATGCTGGGTATCTGGACTCCCATATTTCAATACAAAGAAATTTGGAAATAATGTGTTTTTTTTTTATCCCAAGAAGGCTCCCTCAACATTTTAGTGAATATAAACAGTCAAATGAGATGCAGGGTGGCAGATCCATCACTCAGCAACTTCAATCATCAGTGCCAAAATAACGGTCCCCAAACTCTCCCAAGCCAGGTATCACACGGTACTCTTCATTCAATGTAACGTCAATCTCCGAGGTGACGATTTTCAAGGATGGATACCGTTGGCACACACAATGGACGCCTTCAGGAGCCTGGAAAAAAAAAACAGTACGCACAGGATACCATCAGTTATACATTGTGTAGATATAAAAATGCACACACTAGGAAAGACCTGAATATGAGCTTACTGAGATTAGGTTCAGGAAAATGATGTGGGCTTCAGGGACTCCTTTCTGGATAAGCAGTTCAATTGCCTGGCAAGCAGAGTTACCTTCAACGGAAAAAAATCAATATTGGTCAACGGATGAAATCTTAGAACTTCTACTACACACAAATTACTTTGACAAACCAACTCCACAATTTCCATCTGGTTGGTAATATATGTTGCAACTGAAGTACCAAAGCATATTATGATTGGAGGAAGCATATCATGTTAGGATGTTGGCAGACTCCCCTTGTGGGCTTGTGTCAATTCATTAATGTTTTCTGAGTGCACTAGGATTAGAGACGGTAGACAGAGTTGACAAGTCCAAAGGAAAACATTTTTGGGGAACAAACGGGCACCAGAAATTGTTCACAAACATAAGTCAAATAATTCACCAGCATATTATGATTGGGGGAAGCATTGTACACCACTCATAAGAACTAAAAAGGAAATTAGAAGAAGCCAATACAGAATAATGCACAAGAATATACCACTCAGGTACAGACTAGTGATGGCATCATGCACCAATCATCCACAAAACCAAAACTCCATTTCTCTTTAATTGTGGTTTTAGATTTTTCCAAGAGCAAAGGCCCAAGGAAGAGGAAAACCTGCAAATTGTCAACGTAGCTTGCTCTCTTACACCTCGGACTCTTCTACCTTTTTGTTTCTTGTTCTTGTCAGTTGTCACCCAAGGTCCAACCATGGAAGTCCCTTATTCCTAATCCAAGACCCTTTAGTCTATCTTAATGCTTATCGAGTCCTCTCCAAGTCAGTTTGTATACGATGGTAAGCATCCCCAATGCTAAACTACAAGCATTGTAGTTTGCAATTGCCAAATAGGATTGTAGGAGAGAAGTGGTGGATAAGCAAGCAAACCAAACTACACAAATTCTTGTGCAATGCCAAACTACAACCAGTGTAGTTTCAAGAAATTATTTTTATTTGTATTTCTACATGAAAAAAATAATTAAAAATGTAAAGAAAAGTAATATTCCCAATTTTTATTAATTTTGTTATTTTCCTAAATTCTCAAGCAATGTTGCTTGGTGGAGCTACGTTGCTTGCCAGGCTACAAGAGAGAAAATAAAAACAATGGGTGAGGTGCTAATGTCATTTGCCCACAAAGCTAAAATACAACAAATTTTAGCATCTCCAATGCTAATTTTTTTGTTGTAGTTTAGCTTTGTGGGCAGATGACATCAACAACTTACCCATTGTTTTTGTTTTCATACTTGTAGCCTGGCAAGCAATGTAGCTCCACTAAGCAACATGGCTTGGGAATTAGAAAAATAACAATAATTAATAAAAAAATAGTAAAATAAACATTTTCTTTGTATTTTTTTGATATTTTTTTCATTTAGAATTACAAATAAAATTAATATAGATCTTACTTGAAACTACACAAGTTGTAGTTTAGCATTGCACAAAAATTAGTGTAGTTTGGTTTGGTTGCTTAATTATCATCTCTATCCTATTCGGCAACTACAAACTACAATGCTTGTAGTTTAGCATTGGAGATTATAATACAAACTCACTTGGAGAGGACTCCAATAACCCTAACTCCAGACTCTAGAATCCTCTTCTATCCTCTATCACAACCTTCAATTTCAGACCCATCATGATCATCAATCAGTGTCAGCAACAAACTTCTGTCTGTCCTCTATATGGTACGCATCTCTCTGAAAAGCAATCAGTGTCTAGGTTTTTTCTGAATATACTCAATTGGTAATATGGGTTATTATCAACTTAAGATATCCCAACGCTCTTTCAGGAATTAACCCGCAGTTCAAGATTCTCAAACTACATTTTCTTTCCAACTTAAGCCTCAATTGTTTTGTTCCGTATAAATGAGTTTTTTCCGCTAATAAACATAGTAGAAGCAAGTAGTGAAATGTCCCTGAATCTTTACTACTAAGTCGTGTAACAATTAACATGCACACGCGTGTAACATCAAATTTTCACTTCTATTCACAATAATATAACGTAGATAAGCAACTGTAATACACTTGTTATTCTACAGGGTCCATTACATTGCAAGATGAATGGCATCGTGAGGTAGTAACAATGGATTAAGTCAACACAAGCTTAAAACAGTAGTAGCACAAAGTAAAATTACCTGTGGCAAGAACTGGATCCAGAAGCAATACATGTCGTTCTGAAATATCATTCGGAAGCTTTTCATATATAAGCTGCATTAACCAATGTTAAGCCTGCTGTAAGAACTAAGAACCACGAAGATAGAAATGACACAGAAACTTAAACCTAAATCAGCACAGAAGAATATCAAAAACCTGCTTTCCATTGTCTCCGTCCCGATGGATAAGAATCTTTCCAATCTTTATTCCTTTGCAACACGCACGAAGAGCATTCTCCATACTTTCCCCACTGCAGTATTTGAAATTGTTGTTGTAAGAATCCTTCACTTACAATTTAGCAAGATTTCTGCTAGACATAAAGAGCTGAACAAACATGCTGACTCTGGAGGGATCAGTAAGATATTTACTAAGCTTCCAAATAACTCACACATGTTAAATGTTAGTGGCCAACTACGTCGAAATCTTTCATCACGCTCCAAGTTATGTTCAGATATATAGGTTTAAATACCAATTTGCAAGCTCATAAAAAGCTGAGCTGATATATTTAACAATATAACAACACTCCCCAATGCCTCAAAAGCTCTCACTATGGCGAGGTAGGGGGGTTGGATGCATGTAGCCTTATCCTTATGTTAACATAACGACGGTTGGATGACCCAAAATGAAAAAAGTTGGCAAGAATTGAAAAGGCTGACTGCTACTTCACTGTAAAAGAGGCAAGGAGAATATACTGAGCCATCCACCACATTCCAAAGATGAGTAGTTAGTCTACTCTTTGGCTCCATCGGAAATGGATACATTTCAGAAGCTTATAGATTATGGATTAATATAACCCCAAAAATTTGACCGTTACCTTGAAATAGGACAGTCTTATACACTTATATTAGTTTATGTACTTGGGTTGCACAATATTGATGTGGGCAAGAGTTGGACATGTCAGCTGCAGATTCAACATTTTATCTTTCAACTTTTCAAGTTTAAGTATCTAGAAAAGAGTCCCAGGACCCCTCTCTTAGCTCCAAATTTATAACAGCCTTAGCAGGCTAACACAAGATAAAGACACGAACTTCATAGAATGCCATGAGAACATTTAACTAGACATCGGCATATGTGCATATCAAATACCTGCCCGCAACCTCACCTTCTAACAATGGATACACCACATAATTTCTTGCAGAAATCAACCCCAGTGTATACTGATCCTGCAGGACAACAGGGAGCATTACACGTAAGAGAAATTAACAAGGCAAATTGGATGTTTGCAGAAATTTCATGAAGGTACCAAGGAAAGCATAGTTGATCATATTTCGTAAATCATGCTTGAATCGTTATAGCAAATCATTCTATTCACTAATCGCAAAAGTAAAGTTCATGGAATATTCATTTCTAGTTGGCTAGTGTTTCTACAATTAACCCTTTTGTAAACTATTCACCTTTTTGTAAACTATTCATCGGCGCTCATTAATTCACATTGTGTCCATCAGTCCATGACTGCAACAAGGATTCCATATTTTCACAAGCATTGTGTTCTAAATGGCATGAGGTGCACTAAGAAAAAGTTAGGGAATCAGGAGAAGAGCAGTGCATATGCATATGAGAGCAGACAAGGGCGAACCCAATAATGTTTCAGCAAGGCTAACCGGCAACACCACAGCTTAAGAAGCTAAGCGAAACAAGGTGTGCAAAATAAGCATAACAACATAACCAGTAAATTATCATAAAAATAGATAGGAAGTCCAGACTAACGCGTCATTTACACCAAATTAACAAAAATACAATAAGACCTTCCGTAAAAAACCTAATAGATAGAGATTTACTGAGAACCAATTTAAATAAGGTAGATGTCATATTGCTCTACTTCATTATAAGACAAAAGGGAAACCAAAAAAAACAAGGTTGAACCTTCCAGAGCTAAGGAGGTCAGCCACTACATGCAGAAGGAGGTAGCTCTTTGCATGAGGCTGCGGTCACAAACCTACCAGATCACTGAAGATTACCCTCCCCCCCCCCCCCCCTGCTTGAGTTCCAACTTTCGCAAACCTAAATTTCCCAAAAATATTATTAGACTAAGGTAAATTATTAATTTCAGAAGTTTCTTCATAATATAGCAACCCTGAATTTCAAGTCCTAGCTCCGTCTTTGACTAAGTCATATTGAATGTAGGAGAATACACCCCTACCGGCCTACCTAGAAGTTGAACCCAAGTACCCAACAAGTCTATTCAGGTAAAGAATCTTATTCCCATTGCTCGCTCTTTAGTAATTACCTAGAATTCAAGCAACCCCTTTGATTCTTATGCAATAGAATAGGGTAGATCAGCAACTATTTTTGAGCAATGGTCTCCATTTGGTTTGTTATGTTTACCAATGATTTTTTTTTTCTTATAAAAAAAGAGTAAATACCTAGAAAAAGAATCACTTCAAATTCAACAGCTCACCACAAACAACAATCGCTCCTCACTAAAGTTATGTACATCAGATAGAAGGAATACCTGTCGGAGTCACCACTTGCTTTTCAGTGAATGGCAAATGGCCAAGACCATGCTCTACAACCTGAAAACCAGATGACACTAATATTAAGTATCAGAGAGGTCATGATGGTTGTTAGGCCACTGGAACTTATTTCTAGTAATTTCAGCAGAAAAAACAGATCACTTACCAGACGAATTAGCCGATCAGAGTAAAAAACAAAATCATGTTTTGATATTTCCCGGTCTCGAATCAGTGTATGCATGCCTCTAATCTGTAACAGGTTACAGCATAAGTGGTATGAACTATGAAGGGAATCTTTTAAACCATCTTATCAACTACTCATCTAACATTTCATTATCTCCCTGTAACATAATCAACAGTACAGCTTTACATAGACCACAGAACAGCTCTAAGACGCACTCAACCAAAGAAAGAGGAAGGGTGACTGAGAAATCAGGACAAGAAGATGGCCTGGCGAAACAGGAATGAAGCGAAAGGGAAAGAGACAGGCAAGAAATGTACAACAGAACAGTATAAGAAAAGGCCAATCATCACTCATCATATGCAAAGATTAAGAGATGGCCCGAACTTTAGGGGAAATGAAATTCAACTGAAGTAATCAAACGTACAAATGCCCTGGTCCTAAACAGCACGATTCTTTTGCATTAAGTGAATCGTAGAATTAAAAGCCCCAAATGTTTCGCTCATTTATGCCACAACTCATGCTTAAACTTCCAGGTATGCATTAGTTTGACAAACAACATCTTTAACCCCAGTGCCTTAAAGGCTCCCGCCATAAGGCGGGGTAAGGGGGGGTCGGATGCACGCAAGCCTTACCCCTATTGAAACATAGAGAGACTGCGCACGGATGACCCAAAATGAAAATTGCTTCGAGGATCGCACCGACTGACTGCTACTTCACAAAATAAGAAGCACAGACAGTTTTATGAGTCATTTTGCTTTATTCCATTATATCCCAAAAACCAAAGAATAAGTAGTCTTTGGCTCCATTAGTTTGACAAAATCCTATTAAATTATTCCCTTTCAAATCACCGACTTAAATAACATACCAGATCCGGAGGGGGTAAAATTGCTCCATAAAACTTTGTTTAAAGAGGAAAAATAGAAGGAAAATTAAACAACGAACATTCCAGACAGCTGAGTTTCTTTTCTGAGAAATAAGGACGTCAACTTTTAAGATATAAATTCCGATATATAACCTGAGTGACTAATGTGATAAGACTAACATCTATCACACTTGTATAATGTGTCCCTTCTAATTTAGTGTATCAAACCCTAAGTTAGACCTGTGCGGCTGTGCCTAGTGATAAAATGATAGTAAGTTTGGCTTTGAAATTTGAGCTTGGAAAATCTATGCACGTGTACAACCTCGACAACCAATTAATGTTTTGATCTTTGAGCAAGTCGATCACAAGTTGTTTGTAAGTCGCCTCAACTCACTATCACATCATTGATGTTTTTGCTGTGTGTTCTACATCTACTTAACGTTCAAAAAAGTTTGTTCCTTTCATGGAGATCGGCTAAATATCACAAAGTACAAATCTTAAAACATTGACACGCGCTATCAAAGAAAAGATATTACCAAACACAAGGAAAAGTATTTGGAATGGTGACTTGATACGATATTAATCGTAAGAATAAATAAGCAAAAGGGATAAAGTATCAACAAACCTGGAATGTGGATTGAATTACGTATACATTAGGATATATTTTGCACAGATCATGCTGACCCAGCTTCGTGTGTATATGTTGAACTATCAGATCAACAGCCACATGATTATCCCCTCCTCTAGGTATGATTACGTCAGCATACTTCTTTGATGGATGAACAAAGTCATCAAAAGCAGGCTTGACGAACTTTGCATACTGCAAGAATTTAAATAACAATATATTAATGAAAACACGGAGATATAAGTATCTAGTGTGTCAGCTACATCAAAAATTCATTTGGTAGAAGCTTTGATTATTATCAGACACCTTGATTCTAATCCACACCTCAGAGCCGGGAGTAAATAATATATACCAAAGGAGGATTAATCAGCTATGAACAAAAGTTCCTCGAATTAAAGTTCCTATTAGGTCTAGGGAGCTTGACAAAAGCAAGATGTATGAAGAGGCCTTGCCTGCTCAAGAACGGAGTTAAGATCTCTACCCCTCTCCACAGTGTCACGGCTGATTCTACGTGCAAGCCTCACATCCGCATCTGAGAGCAATCATAGTTAACAAGACGAAGGAAAAGTTATCAGAGAGTCCAAATTAATGCAACTGACCAGTATCAGACAAAGGACAAAAGGTAAGTTTAACTAAGGCAATCACACTATTTGCACCTGTATCCACAAATATCTTCATATTCATCAAGTTGCGGACACGTGAATCGTGAAAGACAAGAATTCCTTCCAGGATGATGACATCAGATGCATTTACCTATCAAGAAATATACACAAACACTGCCTTACTTAAAAGCAGGATTGGACTCAAGTGCAAACTATGAATCCTGTCGAATAGTATACACAAATCTGTAGCTAGAATCTACATACCTGCCTAAATGTATCTGTTCGCCTTTGATGTGTCTTGAAATCATATATCGGAATTTGAACAGAATGCCCAGAACGCAATTTCTCAGCACACTCAAGCAATTGCTCAGTGTCAAAAGCATCTACAATACAACCACACTTACTCAATCACACATAACCAAGAGCCGCCAAATGTTATGAATGGCACAATACAACCCATATTTAGCTCTAAGATGTACTTACCAGGATGATCAAAATTGTACTCGGTAACACGTTCCAATTCCTCGGCATTTAACCCACGATAAAACGAGTCCTATCAAACAAACAGTTCATACACAAATTTACACATACAACAATCCATAAATCGTATAATAATCCATGAAAAACACAACCAATTGTTCTTGCATCATGAAAACTCAAAAAGTAGCCAGCTTAAACATCCGAATTCCGAAGTTACTCATGTAGATGCACAGTTAGCCAACTTTCTGAAACATTGAGCAGCTACTTGTTGTTTATAGTTATAGTCTCCCTCCGTTTACTAAAGTACTCCGTATATGTCTACTTTCTCACATATCGAGACACTCCCTTTGACTTTTACTCACATATCCCTTGACCTTTCTCGAAAAATGCGTAAAAGTAATGTAAATGTAACCTCTCACATATTAAGACACTCGCTTTGACTTTTGCTCACATCTCGAGACACTCCTTTGACCTTTATCATTTCTTGAAAAATGAGTAAAAGTAGTGGATATATTACTTTATAATTACCGAGACACTCCTTAGACCTTTATCATTTCTTGATATGTGAGCGCTCACATATCAAGGCATTCCCTTTGACTTTTGCACACATATCGAGACACACCTTTGACCTTTAATAATGGATATACTATTATTTTACGAAAGTATTTCTCCTAATGGTACAATGCCACAATTTCACAACGAAATTGAAAGTCAAAGTCATACCTCGAGAAACGAGAACGACATATAATTATAGCATAAGACCATCTCACACAAAAACTAACACGCAACCGCAAAACACAATAACCACTTCATAATAAAGTGTAACAAACAAGCAAACCAAAAAAAAAAAAAAACCTGATTAACGAGCACAACACGGTGATCATGAAGCTGCTGAATGATCATATCACAAACAGTAGTCTTCCCGGACGCCGTACCACCAGAAACACCTGCAAAATTTACCAAATTACCCTTAATCAGAAACTACATTAGCAAAAATCAATCATTGCAATAAACAATTAGGGTTTAGAGAGAGAGAGATGGAGATACCAATAACAAAGGGCTGACTGGGAAGATTAGAGTCAGAGGGAGTGGAAGAAGAGGAAAAAGGAGTGGCGGTAGCAGAAGAAGGGCGGGGAGAGGAAGACGCCGCCGTAGGGGAGGAGAGGAGGCCGTCGATACGGAGGCCGGAGAAGTGTGGTCCTGACGCTTGCTCCATTACGTAGTCTATTGACGTCGTTGATTCCGGCATCGTTTCGTCGTCTTTTTTTATTGATTTTTTTGTTTGTTTGGGGGGCAAATGAAGTACTCCTAGTAGAGGAGATTTGCGGAAATGCGGGAGTTTGGGGAAAGGTACGAAGAAAAAATGCGATATGTATGATAGTGTGTCAGCGTGCGTGTGTTTTTTCGTCAAATTCATGTGGTGCCTCGAACTATTTTAGAATGTGCGTGATATGCCTACATTTGAAACTTGTACTATCTTCCCAAACTTAGGATCGACGATGAGTCGATGATAGTGTGGTACTGAGATAAGAATGTTTCGAGTTTTGAGAATGAGATCAGGTTATAAGGTCATAATTTTTATATTAAAGGAATGAGGGTGGAGTAGGTGATGAGAATTATGAGGTTAGAAATGGGGAGAGTTTTACACTTCTTATGTGTTTTTTTATGTGACCACGTATTATAAAATCATGACTAATATTATTATTCAGTGTATAATATTCGGTCGAGTGGTGTTATTCAGAAATCCCGATATTTCTCCTTCAATTCGGGCTACCTTGTTATGGGGGTAGGTGTTTTGTTTTGGAGTTTTGCTTGCAGATATGAATCAGGAATGCAACTGAAAAGTCAAAAGTAGTTTTTTTCGCTTCCGCATTTGTATTTTATTTTATATGAGATTTTTGTACAACTGTATCTCCAGCTTTGTATATTAGCTTGTAGTATTCATGAATTTTGGGACATTTACGTAATAAAAGAGTTTTAAATAAGTCAAAATTTGGGGTGTTATAGTAGGATTGTCATCTACATACAAGTATATTTCTTTTCAACCTCAAATGCACACTAAACATCTTGTACAAATCTTTGTCGCTATTCAACTCAACCATTACACCTGTTCTAGGAACCTTATGCTTCAAAATCGGGTTCCTTGCCGAATTAACATTTATCTTATATGCTTCCCTTTTTAGATTTAAGTCAAGCCCATCAAATCATAATGATCAACACTCAAGATCGATATATCATACCCTTCAAAACCCAATGAACCATCAATCATTTCTTAAGTGGAAGATCGTCTTCTTTACGCCCGAATCTGGTACGAATTAATGGCAGATTTACCCTAAATTCTATTGAATCTCAGTGTTATTATTTTATTTTATTTCGACTGACAATTGCATTGAATGCTCTCACCAATAATCTGTACTTTTATTTTTAGAATTACAATAATTGTTGGAGCATTTTTTGTTAGAAGATGGAGTGATGAGATAGGGGAGTCAAAAGAGAAGACGAAGTGAAGTTGTTGTTAAGGAGTTATAAGAAGTAGGTGGGGCGTTAGAGGAAAAACAAAAAAAAACTAGGTGCAAATAAAACGAGAAGTTTGGGGGCAATTTAATTTGGGCAAGACGGAAAGTTCAAGTTTATCATAGAAAAAAGCGCAAAGTTAAAGGGTTCTACGCCTAAATCTAGTATTATATATTAAAACCTGAAACCAAGTATTTCCTAGAAAAACACTTGACATTCATTAATTGGATAGCACTAAATAATTACATAATATGAAAATTATTAGCTAATTTATGAAAAATAATATAATTTAATATGGTGATTATGGTGGTAAGCTTATTTATGGAAAATAATAGCGTTGCTAATAATATTATAACAAAGACAAAGTGACAATTTCATAAAATGAGTATAAACGATATAAATACATAGCCCGGGCGTGCCACAGGCATGCAAACTAGTTTTATTCAAAGTTGATATCCAAATTTTTGCTAAAAATAGCTCCCAATATAGATGATGGAGAATAAGTGTCTGTTTGGCCAAATTTGTCTCAATCCGTTTCTATTTTTTATGATTAGTTTCTTTAAAAAAAACTATTTTTTGTTGTAAAATTACTGAGTGTTTGGTTCAACATATTGCAAAACCACTTCAACATATTGTAATCTATTTTTTATTTTTGCCAAATTAATAATATCTTACAAATAATTATTTTTTAAAGAAACGGAAACAGAATCACCAATTTGATGCTTTGTTTTTTAGAGTCAAGGGTTTCTATTAAATACAGTATTTTGTAATTGTAACTCCTAAAAAACAGTATATTTGGCCAAGTTTATAGTTTTAGAGATTAAAAATACTTTGAAAAGCTAGGATAGTACTCTAATTTAGCTTCTTTTTTTTTTTTTTTTAGATGTGGCGCGCACAAGACGGTCACTGAATGACATTCATATTAGCCGACCCCAAATCATTTTGGGAATAAGGCTTAGAATTGTTGTTATTAAAAACTAGTCCACACATCAACTAGTAATCTATTGCCACATCATTTTCAGTATAATTTTGGTACGCTTCCTGTCCCAAAGTTTGGCCAAATTAATCGCGCAAAATTAATCGTTCAATTTCGCCGGTATCAATCTACCAAATTGCACAAGGTAAATCTTAAATCTTTAACATCATCATATAATATAGTAAAGTGTAATTCGTTGTTATTTTTTGTAGATTGATCAAAATTCCCAATTTCTGTTTTATCATAAATTCTAAATTTTTGAGCTTAGGAAACTTTGATCAAGTCTTACTTGATAAAATTTGATTAACTGCAATTATGATTAGTGTTTTCTGGGATTTCTTGTTTAGTTCTTTGTATTGGGAAGTAGTTGGAAAATGAGGTAGAAATGTTTGAATTCTTGATTTCAAAAGGGTCTGTTTATATGAATCTTGCACATGATTTCTTGAATTTCTGAGACGGCCCTGTTAATTACGTATATGGAGTTGTTAATTTAGGAGTTTTGATGGTGAAAGTAGTGTTCTTTAAGTTAGTGTTCGGTTATTAAGTGGGAAGTTACGATTGGGGCGGTTTGAGCTTATAATTGGTAATGTTGATATGATGTTAATAAGTGTAATACTCCATAATAAAAGTGATGAGAAAGTTCTTGTTGAGGTGAGATGTTGGTTGATCGAAGAACAAAGAAAGTAGTCGATATTCGGATTATTTACGAGAGATTGTTGTTGGGTTAGACAGTGATTTGATGTTGTAGGAGGATGATGAGGTGAAATTGTGGCATAACAAGGGGGTTTTAGGTGCTGTGCATATCATATAAACGGAAGAAAAAACGGGTTTCGTGTTTATAAGGATGTATTTGGGTGATGATGGTATGTTGTATAAGTTGATTGGGAGTTATCAGTGTGTTTTAAACTCACGAAACAGGATTACAAAGGTTGATTGGGAGTGAAACACACTCTAATTTGTTTCTTGTTTCCTTCATCTTTATTCATGTTGCTAGACTTCTCAGCTGACGAGTGGAAGGGTTATCAGATGTCAATAAAGTTATTGTCCAGTTATCAAATTGCTAACCCTAATAGGTACTTAAGCTTGGGACTCTTTCACGTCTTTTAATTTCTAGCGTTGGCCTTCCCTATTTGACTCATTTGAATGGTGGTCAGCTTGGTATCTTCTACAGCTGTCAGAGGCAGGCCAATAGAAGCTACACCTATATTTGTCAAGATAACAAAAGACTCCCAATGTAGTCACCTGTCAACAAGATTACGCTTACGCTGTGTGATGAATGATACAAGCCTTCATGAGGGTGGCTTTGGTGTGACTCGTAAAGATGGTGTGGTCATCGTCGATCACGGATCTCGCCGTCAAGAGTCTAATCTCTTGCTAAGTAAGTTTTAGAAAGACCTTTTTCTTTTTCTCGAACAATGGTTCAGAATACCCTAGTTGTTAGCTACTTCTCATTTGCTCTGTGATTGACTTGACTGAGTTTACTTGTATATTGCAGATGAATTCGTATTGATGTTCAAAGACAAAACTGGGTATCCAATTGTGGAGCCTGCTCATATGGTAATTATTTCATGTAAAAAGGATTGGTATCTTTCTATCACTGTTTGCTGTTGAAGTAGGTTGTAATTCGTGATTTAGAGTACTAATTACTAACCCTTGTGTTCAACTTCCTGCATTGGTGGGCTGGAGGCTACAGTAGAGTAGGCATTATTGGCACCAACCATAAGTATAAACTAAAATTAGCATATGGAGAATATTCAATATTATTATACTTTGTTCAAACGCACCCCTCAATTCATTTTTAAAACTTTGTTGTGTTATTTCGTACTTCTCATTTGAATCAAATGTTCATCACTTGTTTTTCTCTCCGTTGTCTAGGAATTGGCAGAACCGTCCATAAAAGATGCCTTTGCTTCATGTGTCCATCAAGGGGCCGACCGTGTAATCATAAGCCCATTCTTTCTCTTTCCGGGACGTCACTGGCATCAGGTTAGGCAATTCATGCCCCCTCTCTATATTAAAATTTTAGGGTGTCTTATGAGTGGTTTGTGGAAAGGGTTAGTCGGTAGTGTGGCGTGTGAGTGGTATTGCAATGTGCCCCTCATGTATGGAAGCAAACTATGTTACTCAGACTCGGCTACAAGTGTCCAACATGGATACGTATCCAAGTGCCAGACTCAGCCATTTTTGCTGAAATTTCCATTCTTTTAGCTTAAATTAAAGTTTCCAAGTGCCGTAGTCATGTCCGAGTGTCCAAGTGTCCGCCACAGATACTCGGGGAAAATAGAAGAGTCCGAGTAACATAGGATTAGGAAGCAAATTGTTTCTTGGGTGTTCTTCCGAAAAACTATTGAACAGTGGATCTAAATTGCTTACCTTGATCTGAGATTAGCTGATGATTTGATGACCTCAAATTATTTTCTAGTTTGTAATCTACAAATTTAGTCTTATATTTTTCATACAATGAATACATATATGCTCATGTTTTGATTAATTCCTGCGCCTTACTAGGTCAAAGGAAGGATACATAATAAGATATTTAGACATTTAGCCTGTTAGCCAAATGCCCACTGCTTAGCAACTTTGGTTTGTTGTGGACTCCGTTGAAGTGAGAAGTGAAGTAGATAATAATTAGATGTAACTAAGCAAGTTCTTTTGTGTTATCGAATTTCCTACTTAGGCAATGAAGCTTGCCTTTGCTCTTGTCAACTAATGGCTTCAAGTGAGAGTAAATGCTGCTGGCAAGGAAATTGGGTTGTACCTAAGTGGCAGCTTGTATTTCTGATTCTTTCAGTCACTTGAAGCAGAAGATCTAATGTGGTTTGTATTGTTTCGAGCAGGATATTCCGTTGCTTGCAGAAGCCGCTGCCTCTGAGTATCCTGGTATTCCGTATCTCGTGACTGCACCTTTGGGTCTGCATGAGTTACTTGTGGTATGATGTTCATCCTTCCCTGAAATTGTGGCAGTTTGATGCTTGTATCGTGCCTTCATTTCCTGGAATTTTTCAAGAGAACAAAGTTATCTAGGTAGTTGTGCTTGCCAATATTTTTGGTGATGTAGACGATGCATATTCAAAAAAGTAATATACATTTGTGGGTTTTAAGTCCTTGTACTGTTCAGTGAATGTCGTTCATAATGACTTTGGATGCTTGTGAAGTAGCTGTCAGTTAGATTGTACGACAGTTGAGGTTAAGTGTACTTAAGGTGCATCTGTTATCTTATCTTGCAGGATGTTGTGAAGGACAGAATTGACTACTGCTTAAGCCATGTGGCTGGTAAAGTCGAAGAATGTGCAGTATGTGCAGGCTCAGGCAGATGTAAGATGAAAGTGCAGGACTCCAAATCCTAAAAAGCCTTCGCGTTCAGGTCAATGTAATACAAAAGCCACTCTGGAGTCTAGAGTATGCTGTCTGATTACATGATTGGGCCGAAGTCTGTTGCTGTTGGGAAGTATATCTGCTCCACTGACAGAATGTTGGATACAAAGCTTGGAGGGGAAGGGAAGGGAGAGTGATGTCCAGAATGTCCTGTTTTCTCTCCGAATCTTTTGCAACAATGGAGTGATTGTGCTTTTTGAGGGAGAGGAGCAGATTCCTTCAAGTCCTTCCCTCGGCTCCCTTTCCTTATCCTCTATCAGAACAAGCTCTATGTGGATTCTCTCACAAGAGGGCATGATTGCACCACTATGTTTGATGATGGAAAGTTGAAGTGTTAAGATCACCCTTAGGCTTCCAATCGTCTCGTTTCCTCATAGTACGTAGTTCATGTACCTCTTGTTTGGTTACAGTGAAAATGTGTAATATTGTACATCTACCTTTGCTAATCTCAAACAAGACTCCAAGAGAACCTACTTTCTGATCTGTTGATGAGTTTTACCCTTTCTCCTAGAAGTTTCGAGTTCTCTATTTGGCAACTGGAATGCCTTTGTTGTTGGTTGATTCTTTTGACGTCAGTGTCCCAAACCACCAATGACCCGCCATCACGAAAACATAGTGGGAATCGGTTCAAGTTCATATCATCATGTGGCCCTGTAACAAACCATAGTTGCTAACTTGCTATTCACAATTTCAGGGTCACCTACCCGGATACTATCAGTATCACTACTGAGATATGACACCAGCTGACAGTTTCGACTGAAAATTTACAAAATCCAGCGTACCACTGATCTGAAGCAGAGCAATTGAGCTATACAGGCAAAGGCGCAGTAGCAACAGCCAATAGTTCCCGTAACATCATAGGGTGATCTCATTTCACAGTCTCATCGCTTTTTTACATGGTACCTACTCCGTATGATTCTATGAACATAGGAAAGATGAGTAAAATAAAAGTATTTGAGTTTCCCAGTTACTGATATCTTAAAACACCCTTTGTACAGTGCACTACAATATGTCACATTCTCTAGGCAACGTTTTCCTGCTATACCGGAGAAATGAGGAGCAAAATTTATTGATGTGTGTCATAGTTGTCCCAAAGATTTACAGTTCTTCTGTCTTTTTTGAGTCGTTCACAGACGAGACAGGACTAGATGCCTTCTTGCTGTCATGAAAGCTGCGGATGGAAACCAGTCTAGGGAAGCAGCGCTGTGAAAATTTTGATGACCTGTCTTTCTCGAGCACATAATTATTCGGGGGGACAGGGGTTCCTTTGTTGTTGCGAGAAGCACTTTTGACGCGTGATAAAGGGGAGGATCCCATTGTAGGCTTTGGAGGCAAAGCAGGGCTGTTCGGAGATGTGCCCACCCTCTGGCTGGAATCGCTCTCATATCCAGGAAAACTGAGGTTAAAATCACCACGCCCTCCCATGCTTTCTCGAAAGAGATCAGCAAGTCTCTTCTTTTTAGGTTTTGCAGGGACATTTGGACTAGTACCAGCGACAACTTCAGCTGAGGTTCCGGTAACTTCAGGAATTGACGAAAAGCTATGACGAACTGATGAATTTCCTCGGGAACGAAGGGATGCTGCATAAAAGAATAATCAGCATGACAGTTAAAAGCAGGGCTTTTTGAGGGAATGATATTTCATGGAAGATACGATGATAATAAAGATGAACTGTGACACTGTGAACAAGATGACGTGGGGAAACTACTGAAATCTGTAAACGAAACGTATCATAATTACCGCTGTTAAGAGGTATCCTGCCTTCAAAAAGAGCTCTATTAACTTGAGGGGAAAATGTTCTATGAAGTCGCGGAGTTCCAATAGACGGATGGACAGGAGTATTGCCACGAGAAGGAGTGAAATCTGCAAGCATTTCAACAAGATGTCAACATAATCAGACCACAAAAAGGATCATCGAACAGCATTATGTAGAGTTCAACTATACTCCCGGTTTTATTTATCAGAACGTATACTCCAGACCGCAGAAAGGATCATTGAACAGCAGCAATGTAGAGTTCAACTATACTCCAGGTCTTGTTAATCATAACTTAACAACTTCAGAAATCGTAGAGGGACAGAGGAATCATTCTTAAATGTTTGCTATATTATGCACCAACTTTTCAGGCATTCTTTTGAAAGATTTGTATGAGAAGCTACCAAGATTTCTGTGAAAAGGCCAATATAGCAATGCATATGGAAAAGCATCACCATATACTCAGAGCAGCAAGGTAGTCTAGTAGAAAGGAAAGCGAATATTAATTTGTAAACGAATCAGAAGTGTTGTACAACAAGTGCATTGGCCAACCAACATCTCAGAATTTCACTACTCGAAAACAAAATCAACGATCAACCAATTCGACAAGCAATTTTCTGATCATAGTCTTACCTCCATTCACACTGTAAAAATCATCTTCACAATCAGATTCCAGCCAACCTTGGGTGTCATAGAAGGCTTCTTCTCTACTACCTACCAATATAATGAGAGAATCAAATCATAAGCTCAAAATCACTGGAAACAACAAAGTCGACAGCTTTTAGCATAGGAAGACAACTCGATAATAGATCAGCAAACGAGTGAACACATTCATCAAACTGCTCTAACATTACAGCCTTACAGCCGTTAAAGGTAACAAAGCTCGCCAAAAACTCTCAATCGTAAATAGTCCGTTCTAGAAATAATTCATGATGAAGCCCTCCATTTTCAAAGATCAGGTTAACCAAACATTTGACATTATTCATGAAACACAATCAGCACAACTGCTCGTACTACTACTTACCTACTGAGATAAACTGCAGATAATTATACCAATCACAAACATACTGCATGTCCACAACTCCACATATGTCAAAGCAGTAAGATGTTTTTTTGATTCTATAATGATTAAATAGGTTCAGAAGCCAGCAGTTTAATCTAAACTAAAGACGGGATCAATCGAAAACTCAAAACTAGTCTTAATCTTTTCAGGGGTTCATCATAAGCTACATAAAACAGACTTGGAAGACATAAACTTGGTGTATAAACCCCTGAGAAGTTGATGATCAGAAAAAGTCAAAATGCTATGACAATGTAAAAACAAATTGTATAGTACTACATTCCAAGTATTTTTAATGCTTATCTCTCTGTGGTCCTGATATACTGGCTGTCGATTGTTGAAGAGTAAATATGACTTCAAAATTGTCATGCTTACATGAATTTTATCATCCCAACCCAAATTTACTTTGATCAATCATCAAAGGGTCAACCCACTTGTACCACAAAGGGATTTTACTATCGTTAAGGACGACGCATTTGCACCTTTCACTTTAGCACGGATTCAAGTCGGGTAGGATCACTAGGCCTCAAGGTTCTCCCAATGGGATTTTATGACATTCAACATTGTCAAACTAAAATATCTTAGACACAATCATCATCATGCAAAACCAATCAAAAACAGTAGCAAACAACATATCTACACATCTACAGTAAAGATGCAATGTTGCATAGTATTATTTAAAAAAAAAAAAAAACATTAATAATTTTCAATATACAGTACTAAATAAATATAAGAGAATCATTCAAAAGCAACAAAAAGAAAAGGGATGAAAAAAGGCAGTCATCATTCTACAATCATACCCATATCTAACCCTCAAAACCCCACCTACTAAAATAAACCAATACCCGTCATCATCAAAATTGCCCTTTTTTTCTCGAGATTAAACAAAGTATTACCGGAAAAAAACATAACAAGGTTTGATACGATGAGTCAATAACATCACCCTAGTGTCTCAAAGGCCCCCCGCCTACGGCAAGGTAAAAGGGGGGTCGGATAATCGGATATATGAACAAAGCGTAAAGTATAAGACTAATAAGTTTTATAAAAAAAAAAGGGGGAGAGAAAGGAGTTTATTACCATGGCTGCGATAACTTGAAGCAGAGTTAAAGGGAGAAACTTTAGAGTTGTAAGAGAGAGAAGAAAGAACGGGTGGGTCAACGACAACAACGTTGACGGGTGGTTTATCTTTAACGGGTGTGGGTGGAAGAGAAGAAGACATCATCTGAACTTTTGCAGAGGAAGAAGGATGATGATGCTTGTTGGGGAAGGAAGATATACATGATCCCATTTATTCCCTTACTTATTATTAGACTAAATCAATATCAATATCAATATCAATCAAAATCTTCCTTAGTTTTTACAGCAAACAGGAAGATTATTATTATTATGAGGAGAGAGAGAGAGTTGAAAGAGTGAGAGAGGAGAGAGGGAAAGAAGAGACAGAGTTTGAGCAGAGTGGAGAATAATATTATGACTTGTGTTGATTCAATCAAGTTTTATGGATTTTTAGAAGGAGATGATCATATACTTACAGACATGGGTCATGGGATTTGTGATGTGGGTCCAATTTCAATCTAATAATAACGCTACGGTATGGATCAACTGATTCACGGTCTTTTTAT
Organism: Spergularia marina; assembly: GCA_963680865.1. Classification (NCBI taxonomy): domain Eukaryota; kingdom Viridiplantae; phylum Streptophyta; class Magnoliopsida; order Caryophyllales; family Caryophyllaceae; genus Spergularia; species Spergularia marina. Next base: position 5,099,189 of record OY804554.1, read on the forward strand.
GTCTAGCGCGAGCCTATGACATCATTGATATGTCAAGCCCCAAGGGTACGGATCAGTTGATTCATAATTTTATATACCTTCCCAATAATAATACACTCGTCGTTGAGTCGTCGGGTTTGAGTTTTTGTCACTTTTTTGGACGCTGTTTAGAAAACCTAAAGAATAGAAGTCGTTTAGTTCTCTTTTTTTTTTTCACAAATTGACGAAGAAGGAAGTTGGAAGGGAGATACGATATCCTGTAGTTAAGGTTATATACTACGATTTTAAAAAGAAGTAGATGTTATTCTCGTTCAAAGTGCAAACTAATGAGATTATGATAACTATAATTATACCATAAGATTATGACCAAGATTTCAGATTATTTTGAGCAAAGCAAACTATAACTTCAGATTATTTTATACTATATATGGTCAATATGGAGATGAGTGAACTTTGTATACTTTTCACTCCTCGGCAAAATTTTCGAAACCTTTTTTGCTAGGGAAAAAGTGTAAATGAAAAAAATATGTTTTGATTGATCATAATTTGAAGCCTTTAAATTATTTGTTTAATTGCTTTTGGTCTTGAAAAAAATCGAAAAGTCACTAAAAAGTTGGGCTCTACCTCCATGTTTAAGAATGTTTTGGAAAGGGGCAGAGATATCTAGAGAGCAAGAGTAACAATCATGCAATAATGTTTGTTAATTATTAGAAAGACGTCAAATTAAATCAACATTAAAATGAAGATAGCATGACTTTTAACTATACATTTTCCTCTCTTCAATTATTTTTTCGTGACAATGCAATTCGGCAATGAGTGGTTAAATCAAGAGAAAAAAACAGTTTGATTACACCTAAACAAGTATCGAGTTCGAACCTTATCGTCCGAAATTTTATTAGGAGGCTCGCACTCACTCATGAGACCACTAGCAAATGCGTTGATTTGAATAAGTCAAAAACATTGTTATCATTATTCTTCTTCCTTTTATTACATTGCTCAATCATTCCCCTTTGCAATAATGTGAATAATCGACACCTTTAAACGTGTGTGGTGTGTTTAATTTTACTCCCCCTCGCACAAAAAGTAAACGTACGTGTGTGATATGCGTATAGTGTGCGTTAGTTCAACTTTGAGTGTAAGTTATTGGCCAGGTGTTTCGGTCCAAAATATCATCTAAAAATAACATCGTGTGCGTTTTAATTGGAGATGATCACCAAAAGTCATCACTTGATAGCGATTAGCGCATATTGTTGGCCGGCTTGATTAATAAATCACTACTTACCTAAACTATAGTATGAAATGTCAATGATGATGTGTGATACGATTATATTCGCTCATTTTAATCGTAGGTGATGCACAAATGAGTCATTTCTAATGTTATTTCAATGCGGATTTTAACTACTAGTTCAGTAGCTTCAATTATACGCTTTAATGCCTTAATGATTCTGAATCTCTAACTATTAAGACGGAGAGATAAGTTCAGGGGCCAAACATTAATGCATAGGTAAACGTGAAATTTCATCTTACAACCAATTAACAAAAGATAAATAGTCCGCCGATTTATAAATTGAGAAAGTGAATTCTCACTTAATCTTTATTCGATATAGACCAACTCACATATGATAAGACAATTTCCCGCCTAATGGGTGAGCCATTGAGCCCACCCGATTTTCTCCCCCTCTAATTGAGTTTGTCCGACGATGATCACTTGCGCCCCATCTGTGTAGTGTGTGGTGTATGCACTCAAACTTATGAGAAATCTTAGGTTATGATACCACTTGTTTGCGTGGAGAAATCAAGTGGGGGAGTCAAATTCTAGCATATAGCCCGAACTAAGGTTTCGTCCTAAGATCTATTAACCATGTATAGTAGTCCATTTATTTATATGGAGTATCATTTTAGCCAATGAAGGTTTGGTTCATTAGTAAAATCAAGTCTTATTGACCCTAAGTTTACAAGCTCTATATGAGACGCAATTAAATGTATCTCGTCATGGATAATGCAGTCATATCAAGGTAATGAAAATTTACCACATTGCTCAAAATTTATTTAAAGTTTAAATTTTATTTCAACTTCATATACAGGTATGCCATCACAAATTGATGAATTCAGAGATATGTTGTGCGTTAACTCGCATACACTGACGGTGGGAGCAGCTAATGAATACTAACTTCTGTACCATGTTGTTTTTGCCGCCTCTGCCTCCAAGCAGGGTCGTGTGGGAGATTTTGAGGGGCTTGTTTGTCCCATATTGGAAAATTGGGGCTCACATGATCAATTTATAATAGATTCCTACCATCATACTACCAACAATGTATTCACATTTTAAAAGCCCAAATGAGGATTTATAAGTCTAAATGATGACTACTCATCCTATTAAATTGTGTTACGACGGACTGTAATTCGAGCTATTACACCTAGGGCGAGATTTTAAATAGGGCCCCTACTATTTGTAAAAAATAGATCGACACTGGGCCAAATACAAGTTAACTCAAGATTAACACACTATTCTAGAAGAAAAATACTGGTCTTCAAGAGGCTTTAGGTGGTCAGCTCGCCTAGACCCTTACACGCCTCTGCCTCCAAACAATTCTATGCAAAAAAAAAAAAAAAAAAAAAAAAAAAAAAAAATTGTGACACAATAATAATAATTATTATCCCAAAATAATGCAAAAACATAAGAAAAAAAAAAAAAGGGGAGATCAATGACGTGGTAATTTCACAATTTGAGTGATAATTACGTCCTAAAATGGCACAATTTTTAAAAAATTTATACAGTAATATGTGACAATAACTTGATTAAGATTTTGTGTATACACTATAATTTTAATTCCATTTTGTTTGTCGCATATTGAACAATTAATCAGGGAAAAGTAATGTCATATAAGTTTCAGTTAATTAATCTTTGTTGAAAAGTTAATGAATAATAGACGTCTTCTAACGTGGTTGAGCTAGCCATTGTACAGAGCCAAATTTTTTAGGGCAATTTCATTACGTAGCTTATTGTTACGTAGCATAACATGTTACAAATTTAAGTAGCGTAGCAATATATGGTTTCAATTACGAGTTAAAAAAAAAAGAATCGATCTTTTGTTGCACAAAATATCAGTTACCATATAATACTAGCCTAATAGGGGCACGGTCTTTAAGTTTCACCCAAGGTCTCTTTAATCTTTAATCCTCCTGAACGACATTGCTGATTGTGGTTCCTAGATTTTGTGATTGGGATACTTGAATTGGGTTCTGACAAAATATTTAAGTTAAAGTTACATTATGACTCTCTAAGTCTGTAACCCTAATTGATATTATTTTCAACGTAATTACTAGATAAAGGTAAAAAATGTATAAGGTATGAATAAAAACTACAACAAGTAATACTACTAAAATAAGAAAAATAACAACATCAAAATATAGACACAAGAATCTAGGGTGAGTTGACATAAATCACAGTATGAAACCTTTATGATAAACGGTGAGAAGATAAAATATAAAACCGTGATAAACCTTGGCGGTTGATATATGTGTGACGTGCACCCCATTTTGTTTGATAATTTTGGTTGAACCTCAATTTGTTTAATATTTTTATTTAAACGTACACTACTTTGAAAAACTGTTCACTTTTAACTATTTATAGCAACACCATTTGGCGAGGTGATTCTTACTCAGAAAAACCGTCATCTCCAATGGTAGTTTTTAACTTGTTTTTTTTTTTGGGGGGGGGGGGTTGGAGTTTTGTTATTGTTCATCACACTAGCGGTTCTATACAAACCATGAAATCATCGACATGGGCCTTATTGTGTTGAAGTTTTCTTACCCTGCCCCATTTCATTAGACATTTACTTTTTAAGCATTATTTTGAAAAACATTTGGCAAGAGCGGGGGTTATAGGATTTAAAAATAATGAAAAGAGAAAAAAAATATATAAAAAGAACAATCTGTTTTTTGAACAAAAATCACATATACTTGGAGTCAATGTCGAAATTCTAGTTTTTTTTTTCTTTACCGTATATCGATACTATTAAAAGCAACAAATCAATCGAGGTTTTCCAATACTACACCTGCAATAAAGGAACACTTTTTGTGTTTGTGTTTGAACACATTATAAATCAATTCAAAACTAGCTTTTGTTCCCGTGAACTCACGGGTGTTTTTTTTTTGCTTCTTTTTAAACGAAAACTGTAGACATTACTTTTATGACTAAAACTTAGTAAAGCGTTTAGAAACATCACGGTGGTTGATATATTAACCAATATAAGTAGTAACGCTCTATAACATATTTCTAAGTAAAACATTTGTATTTATAATCAACCTATATATTCATCTCCCCCAATGCCTAGCTAAAGTGCTTAAGTGAACAACTCTAAATTTTTGTGCAAAGTGTTTTTTTTCTTTTCTTTTAGAAAAATCAAATAAAAATAAAGTAAATACTATTTTGAAACAACATGCTTGTAGCTCAAGTTTTTGACAAACCAAAGGCTAAGAGAAACAATTTAATTTTTTTGGTAAAAAAAACCCTTTGAACTTACCTTAGAATTTAATGTATAAAAGTCTCATGCTATAAGAAAATTAAAAGTCTCCATATGAATATGAAAATGGATGTATTTCCATTCAATAAATGTTCGTCTATCCTAAACATGACCCTCACACATATAACTTGAAAATTTCTACTCGCCAACAATAACAACACGACACATAATTCTTGTTTCATCAACGTCTTAAGCGGATTTTGATATGACCATATTCGATTCAAAGAGTTGTGTCAAATCAAATTTGAGTATTAAGATTCTTGTTGAATGAATTTGTAATAATTGATGTGTTTGGTGCCCTTACAATATTGAAAACTGAAAACTAAAAATATTCAAAGTAAAATATACTCACCAATTACAAAATCAAAAATATACACAACCAAGATGATCTTATTGCATAATAGTAGTTCGGATACTATATAGCTATATCAATTATAACAAATTGGAATCATTTTATAATCACACAGTAAAACATAGATGTTCGAAGATTTAACTACGATAGACACATATAACAAATACTCATTCTAAGATCTCTATAAATCTTTGTATGAGTAAATCACTAAATAACATTTCTATATCTCTCTGACAAACAAAATTTCTCTCTTGTGACCAACTCATTTTATATGTATGAAATGAAATGAAATTTTATTCACACTAATATCGATCAAATTACGAAGATATATATAGTACCTTGAATTCAAATGTAACCTACGAATTGACAAACCAATAGCCAAAAGACACTATGTTTAATACATGTTTAATATTAATATTGAATGAAAGGCTTTCCAAGTACCCACAAATTTTAATGCAAATAACGCATGTCATGAGGAAGATGAAAGGTCATAAGACAGGTTTTAATTGTTGAATCCACACATTAAAGGGATTGACTACGTGGAGGAGAGAGAATGAAATTGCATAACGGGACGACACGTAGGATATAACGTGGAATTTTTTGGCTATGGATGCTTCCAAAGGCTGCCACGTAGGCGTGGAAAGTAGCCTATTAAAGGTATAGTATTGATTGGGTTCCACATAATTAGCACCACTTCATTCTCCTCTATAATTAGGGTTGTGAATGACAATGAGTTGTTATTCATTGATCTCCGGGGTAAAGCCCTTTTTGTAGGATTAAATAACTTTGAACGTAAGGCGAAGACCTACTATTCCCTGCCATAATGAATGTACGGATAGACGTAGATAGCTAAGAATGAGATTTTTTTTTTTGGTAGCTAAAAGTTTCATATGTAGAAATTGAATTTGAAAAATCTAACTTGTTTTTGTTTTGTGCTAGAAGATTCAGATGAATATACCAAATACCGCTGTCGGGTGGCAGAAATTTTCGGTCCATGGACAGGGTAGCGGAAGCGATTTTCTTATCCCCCAGGATAGGAAGCTTGATACCATGATAAGTTGTAGTTACGGTTGTGAATGAAAATAATTTGTTATTCATTGATCTCGGGGGTAAACCCTTATTTATAGGATTACATAACTTGTAGTATCAGGACGGAGATCGACTATTCTCATTGTATAATATTCGTCAAATTCACGTGGTGCACCTGAAATCCTCAACTATGTCAAATTGCACATAGTGCCCTACTTTCCAAACTAGTACAATTTATTACCCTGAACTTTGCACTTTCGAGATTTGGTGTCCATAATTTCCCTTCCCTTACCTTTTTGAGTGCACATATATGTGTTGGTGTATAGATCCATTCCAAACCGTAAACTAAAAAGCTGATTTAAAATGTAATGATATACTATATACTACCAAATCATTCATCGATTAATCTTCGTTGTTCATTGCTCAAGTTTTAATTTGCTAACGTTTAACTTAATCTAATATATATATATATATATATAAGAGAGATTTTGGAAGAGCATACGGAGAGTCCATCATTTGAAAAATACTGAGAGAGTTTAAAAAATGAGAAATACCCACATTTTATTATTGACAACTCACACGGACAATAATTAATAATCCACATATAAAATCCTTATTTTCGTGAGACTCTTTCATAAATGTATGTAATAGATTTGCGACATAATCACTCATAACATTGATTACGTGTATCAGAAAATTTAAAAACATATATCATTAGATTTGTTTCGAAATGTATCTCAATTTGAGATCCATTTACACATTTTTCTGATATGAAACAATTCAGTTACTCCATGTACAATTAGTAGAGAGTAGTTTTTTTTTTTTTTTTCCTTAAAAAGTTTAGGGAGAGTCCAAAATAAGAGAAATGGTGAGAGAGTCCAAAGAATGGAAAATACTCACAACATTTATTGGCTAGATTTCATACTTTCATAAAATTGTAATTTGAAAGTTATTTAGACGTGACACGACATAATTAGTCATAACTTTCATTTTTTATATCAGAAAATTAATACTTATGACTCATTAAACTTATTTTGAAATTTAATATAAAATGAGCTCCATTTATACATATGTTTGATAAAAATGTATTAATTAAAAATCATCGAGCGAATATTGCAAAAATGATATTGTGTCTATTCCTAAACTAAACTAAACAAACAAAATATAAACACTACATCTGGCTAACTAAGAAACATGTTCAACGTGAAACTTTTTGTATAAGAATCATCAAACGCGATATAATATATGTACCAAGAGGGATTTTTGAAGAGCATAGAAATAGTCCATCATTTGAGAAATACTTAAAGAGTTTAGTGTATGGTGAAAGAGCAAAAAAGAAGAGTCCATCATTTGACAACTACTCAAAGAGTTTAGTGTATGGTGAAAGAGCAAAAAAGAAGAGGATAAATTACACATGATTCGAAATGTATTTCAATTTGAGATCAGTTTATACATTTTTTGATATGCAATACTTAATTTTTACAATCGACTTTATATGCTATATTTATTAAAAAAAAAAAGTTTTTGTTTGAAGAGTATAGATAAGAAATGTTGTTGTATAATTTAAACATGAACAATCTAGACAATTTTTTTTTTTTTGTTGAATTAATCAAGATTTTAAAATACATGTAAGCAACATGAATTATTTTAATTGAAATGATAGCATATTTGGTTATAAACATAAAAATCATTAAAAATAATATAATATTTGAACCGTGCAACGCACGGTCTTAAAACTAGTTAATTTGAAAATAGAGAAATATTAGGAGAGAGAACAAGAGTAACCAAGGGTATAAATGGGAATAAATTGACAAAAATGAAATGAATGACAAACGAGCAAATAGCAAAGCGAAGTCCATAAACAACGGCTTTTGGCGCGGTAGAACGCCCTGGAGTCTTGAGTGTCATGACCAAGTCCCAAACAAATCTTAAAAAACACGCTATTCACCACACACACACTGAAACGACACCGTTTCAAAACGGACAAGTCAGCAGGTGAGTAAAACCCCGAAAAAGCCTAAATTTCTAAACCCTCTTTTTTTTCTCTCTCCTCCAAAAATGGCCGCCATGGCAGCAGCAGCAGCATCAAGGAGGCTCGGTAATATCCTACGTGCGCCACCACGCCTGCTACCATGCGCCACCACCACCACGCTGATCAAATCCCGTCCGTACGGTTCATCTGCGGCCGCAATCCAGTACGACGATGACTACGATTTCTACGGTGCGTACGATGATCGGACGGCTAGGAATAACCACATCCATCATAATCATGATCCGATGGTTGACGGTGAAGGATCAGAGCCGAGGAGGGGAGTACAGTGGATTGTACTTGGTGATCCAGGTGCTAAGAAACATTATTATGCCGAAAAACTCTCCAAACTTTTACAAGTTCCTCATATCTCTATGGCTTCCCTTGTTCTTCAGGAGCTTCACCCTCACTCTTCTCTCTACCACCAGGTATTCGCATTTTTTTTTTCTTTTGCTTGAATTATTTCTTTTTCTTTTCTTTTCTTTTTTTAATCGCATTTCTTATACTATATATTAAAAACTGTGTAAGAGGCAACGACCACGTTCAGCTTCAGCTAGGCCATCTGTCATGACACGTGACATACGTCTTTAATTTTCATATAAAAAATTCATTTGAAATGTCTCTTATGGTAAAGAGTATAGTTGAACATTTCATCCATGATTTTATACAAGAAACGTTTTCCATATCAAAAAATTCACAATATTTTATTTTATAAAAAATCAATATTTACTATCTTTACCTTGTTATTTTGTACTTTCTTCTAACTTATTTGAACTGGAAGCACGTCATCTATATTGAAAGTGAAAGTTCTATAAATGATAAAATTAAATTGATAAAGTTATTTGTTCACAAAGACATAAAATATTTATTTCGGGCGTTGCCCGAGTAGTAAACTAGTTTTGTAATTATTTGCGAGTTTTGGGTAAGACCGTTCTACGGTAACTAGACGGTAACTAGAGTGTGACCGTGACCTTTTTTTTTTTTTTTTTTATTTGTATACTGGCAAGTATTTTGTTCACATTTTATATTAGTTGACGAGTTTTGGGTAAGACCGTTCTACAGTAACTAGGCGTGACCGTGACCTTTTTTTTATTTTATTTTATTTTATTTGTATACTGGCAAGTATTTTGTTCACATTTTATATTAGTTGACGAGTTTTGGGTAAGACCGTTCTACAATAAATCGGTAATTAGAGCGTGAGCCGGTGAGGTGGTGGGGGTAAGTCGCTTTTAAGTTAAAAATTTAAGAATCTCACACCAAATCCGCAAACTCGGGGTTGTGGTGAGATTCAATCAAGTGGTTCTTCGTGTTTGTGTTCGTGTTTGAGGTACTTATGGAGACGAGTTTTTCTAGACATGTTTCATTTTGGTGGATTGTTCAAGTGTGTTTTTTTCGTGGGATGTTTCTAGTGGGAGTTGTAAAAGAGGAAGAGAATTCATCGGCATTGCAAAATGCGGTAAATTTTTTCATGATTATGGTTAGTTTTGTGAGAGAGTAGTAAAAGGAAGTGGTGTATAAAGAGAAAGACAACTATAGAGTGTGTTTACCACATTCCTCTCATGTTGACGAGATCTTTTTGAGTCGATATAGTGTCTTTTAGCTTACCATTTTCGACAAGTTAGTTCTTAATTCCAAATAGAGGTTCATGGCATTCCTTTTATTTGAGTGACAATTGTGATAATAAATGCTCCCTTGATATCGAAACCAATTCTTCCCATTTGCTTTTGCTTTGTAATTTTTGTTCAGTTCAAAGCAAGCGGGAAGGGGGGCGTAGTGTAAGTGTTCTACTAATATGATTGGATAAAATGAGAAATGGGACCACAGAAGGATTACCGCCTTACCGGAAAAGATTTATGCAAAATTGGATGAAATTGAGGGATTTTAAGGCTGTAAGCCCCTCTCTCTTTTAGATGAGATCAAGAAGAGGATTATCGTAGGGGAATTGATATTATAGACACAACTGATATTGTAGTAAAAAAAACACGTTGGTAATTGGATGTGGCGATACTCCCGTTATTTAGTGCAATGCATTATATTTTGACACCATTACTACCGCTACCAACAACAAGAAAGGCTTGGCCATGAATCGTCATCTTAAATCGCCATATGTGAGCAATAAACAATTAGAAGTAATGACAACTCGATAGTGCAGCGGATGATTATTGAATAAAAAGGTCTTATGAAAATCAAGAGAAATAGTAGTGAATGTGTGAAACACATCAGATGGAGGAAAAAGTTCTGTTTCCTGCTAAACTGGTCTTGGTACGTCACTTTGCCAATGCATGCCACTATTCTTCTTCTTCTTCTTTTTTTTTTTTACTGGCTGCCCACTGCCACATTTGTTTTGAAAAAGTTAGGCTCCTGTAGAGGTTTGTGCTCTTGTTTTGCCAATGGTATTTGGTGAGATTAACACTAGTGATAATGTGATATGATTCGACAAACTTCCCTGTAACGCCATTTTTTTTTTTTTTTTTTTTGTGTAGACAGAACTTTAAACTTTCATAACTAAGGTACAGAACAACAAAGCTTACACGATAGGAGACACGATCTGACCGAAACTAGAGATGCCATGATCAAAACCTAAGTCTTCTAGACTGAACGTAATATGAGGACTATGAAAGAGAAGGTCAAAGTCTTCGTCTTCTTAGATGGAATCACAAAGAGTTGGGCATGACACGGCAACTCTCTTTTGATGCCAATAATTAAGGGCAGAGGCCCTGGAGAGCGTGCCAGCGTGACACTTGCTTTCTCTTGTAACGCCAGACTGAGACATGTGTTGTTGATGACATACTTCTAGTTAGGTTTAAATATGTCGCGCTTGACTTTACATTGTGAGTTGACCAATCATTGTCGCTTGTCAGAGCACTGGATATGTGCATTGAAGGATCTTATTCTGTTGCGGGGAGTTTACAATTTACAATAATGAGGAGTAGGCTATGGGCAATTGTGCTTCCACTTTCTGTTGTCTTCAGCGGTTACTTGCTCTCAAAGAACCTCTTTCCTTCATGAATAGCTTTGTCATAACTTCTTAACAGGCTAAGGTCTGGCCTGCAGGAATTTAGTGATTTTTCCTGTTAATTTATTACAACAAAAGTCAAGTATGTTGTTATCAGTTTCGCTCCTGGGATTCTTTCTCCTCTTTGACTGGCACTTTCCACGATCAGCAACGTAATATCTTCTGAGATACAGAAAGGAGGGGGGGGGTATTTACACTAGTGTTAAGTTATGAGGGTTATTTGCTACTTTTGCCAATCAGAAAAGTTACTACCTTTTTTTAACCCTGCTAAACTGCTAATGCAATATTTTAGCCTCTTGGATGAATATGTATCGGATACTGTATTATAGTCAGGCTGTCAAATGTGTTTTTCTCATTCTGCTGATAGTTTCCTCTAACTAAACTTGCCTCTTATCTAATGTGTATTGTACCTGCACTACCCTAGGGGCCTTTCTATATAGCTTTACATAACAAATAGTGACATGGGTTGGTGGTGGCATCATGGAAGAACCTCAGTCTACTATCTGTGTCCCTTTCCATGCCCCTTGTGATCACCTTCTCTTCGTTGTTTGTATAGTGTTCTTTTTTTATGGGTGCATGATAAGAACAAAACCTTCTCTATGCGACATTCTCATCTTGGGTTCTGCACTCAACGCTACAGAAACAGCGCTATTTTGGTTTTTCAGTTAAATATATTGGCCTAAAATTTCTGTTGCTCTTAGTTCTTACTATATGTGACTATTTGCAGATTAAGAACGCCGTTAGCCAAGGGAAGCTTGTTCCAGAGGATGTTATATTTGGGTTGCTATCAAAGAGATTAGAAGAAGGGTACATCAGAGGGGAATCTGGATTCATTCTGGATGGCATCCCTAGAACAAGGATGCAAGCTGTGAGTTTATACCTATTGCATTTTTGTTTTACTTCACTAGAAAAATGTCTGTATTTGCTGATTCTACTTTGGGCATGTGTGGTACATTGATCATCTAGTTGTACTAGTCTTCACTTGGAGTTGGGAATTCCTCGCATCAATTGTGTCTGTGCGAACATCCCAACCCCCACCCCCCTCGTCTTTGAGTGCAAACAAGTATTTGGGGTCAAGAGCATAATATGGAAAGAACGTTTCTAAATATCTGTGTTGAGAGTTGGACATGATCGTCCTCTGACCTTTCAGAATGTACTTTAATTATAGAAGGCTCCATAAAGTTGTTGGCCTGACAATTGAGAAGCACCTTTTTTCCTCCCATTCTAGTCATCTTTTTTTTTTTTTTTTTTTTTTTTTTTTTTTTTTTTTGTGGGTCATAGTAGTCATCTTTAAATGTCTGGTATAGGCAAAATCTTGTGGCTCAATAATACAAAAGTTTCATTGCTAGTGCGATAAAATAGTTTGATGGAAAATTCTAAACATTTGAAGTACCATTTTCTATTATTCTCTTCAGCCAGTATTTAGTTCATTCATGTTGGGCAGACTAGTTCAGAATGAGTGTCTGAAAATTAGCCTATTGAGTTCATCCATGTGTAGGGACTCAACCTTTTGGTAGACTAGTTCAGATTGTCTGACTATATTTTTGTCAGTTGTATATTTTAGCTTGCCTTTATTTAGTAAGAAATGGAGACAGCAGATTAGTTCACGATTCACTAGCTCTAATAGCTTCATCAATTTTGATTTCTACTCACCACTTAAGCACTTACTGTGGGCTTCTCATATGGCAGGATATTCTTGACCAAATTGTCGACATTGATCTGGTGTTAAATTTCAAATGTAATGGTCGAGTGGAAAGAAAACTAGTAAATGGACTTAATCTTCAACCACAAGGCAGTCAAATAAAATCATTTTCAGAAGCCGCCCAGAAAGAGAAGCTTTACAAATATGCAGAGCAGGTACCTACCTTCTGGCCTCTTTCCTTACTATTATAATGTCGTCAAATACAGCATGATATGTGTGTAGTTAATTCATATTGTGGATGGATTGGCTACAATTCTTGGTCCGAAGAACTTTCATGCGCACGTACACTAGATGATGTTATTTTGCATCACAAACCAGCTCCTGTATTCTGCTTTTGATGTATCTAGGGGAATTACTGGTTCAAAACTGACACTTTTCCACATTTTACTTGTTCAGAGTAAGCTATTGGAAGATTTCTATACAAAACAGAAGAAGCTCCTCGACTTTCAGGTAGCTGAAGGACCTGGAGAAACCTGGCACGACCTCTTGTCTGTTTTGCAGCTACAGCACATGAAATCTTCTCAGAAATTAACTGCCTGATATGGGTGGCTTTGGTGATACATGTCATTTTTGCGGCTTTGTGGTATATACAAACTTAGAGAGAGTTGGAGCGCTGGTGCAGCTCCTATACTTAGAATGGTTTCTACTTCCGAACAGTAGGGCTATTTCTAAAAGCATTTTTGAATTGTTAACCTATGTATGAGAGATGAAAAACATTCAATTGTGATAGTTATGTTTGTGTTTGTGGGGTGTGAGAAAAGCATGAACAACTCCTCTATTTATTTGCATTTTCGGACCATCTGGGTTCATGTCAACTGTATAAGCTTTGTCAGCTGATGTTTTGCGTCAGTTGGATTTCAGCAAATCGATTGTTTCTTGAAAGCAGTCGAGCACTGCGAAGGGCAAACCATCCTCTTTTTTTTTTTTTTTAATTGTAACATCGGAGATTCAATTTTATTTACATTCTAGCACAGGCCTTTTCGGACAAGTAGAAATGGTTAAGTAAGCCTTCAAAAGGCGATAAATGTTGCGAGGTAATGTGTGTTGCTACTTAATTTCTATATCTATCAATCTCTACAAAGGAAAAAATGAGCTTCAATTAGCGTGACGGTGTGAGCTGCTGTGGTACAATTACACTAATGCGAACTGTTAAGAATTCCTGTGGTACATGTACTATCACTCCCTGATTTCGAGTCCTGAGTAGTCGATAAGGAATGCACGCACTCGTTCCACTTCTTCACCATTACCTGAGGACAACTCTATACAAATGCAGGTGGGAATACAATGTGGTTCGTGTGGTAATGGAGGCAGCTCTTATTCTCACAAGAGGTCCAACAAATAGGGGCTAGGTACAGGCGTACAACACATGTTACAGCATGTTCCTGGTCTCTGAGTTCTAACTACAAATTGGCTAGACAGATTTACTACATCAGATTTTACATATCTACACTCTTATCTGCACCGTTCCTTTTACACATTCAGACCTGCCTCATCATTCCACACTTCGCGGAGGAGTTGATATCTGACAACATTATTTTGGTGATTCTGCACCACTTTCGAGACTGGAGCAAAACGAGTAGGTGAAGTATGAAGACCGTCCGTCTGTTTGTCACCTAGTATGGAGTTCAAAGGTGAATCCAGTTCATCTAGCTCATCATCACTAGTGTTTGACCTTCTAAGTACTGACGTGCTTCTTCGTAGCTGAGCTGGACTTCCTGTTCCCATGCTTCCTCCCATTGCACTGACCAGGGAAGATGCTGAAGGAGGAGAATAAAATACTGCTGGTGCCACGCATGGAAAAGTCGCAATTGTGCCTTCCCCTTCGGCAAGGATTGGCTTCACAGAAAAAAAATCCAAGTCATGCCTCACAGCAACTTTAAGGCTCGCGTTCTAAAGCAACTCTTAATCTCAGAATCATTTGGCTCTTTGCTTGGTCAGGGGACTAGATGGGTCTTAAATATCACTACAGTAGTATGTTATATAAGACCGGAATACTGAACATGAAATGTACGAGGATCTGTTTGTTGAAGCTTCAAAAATGAAAAATCTGGCAGCTTGGTAGCCACGCATGCTATTCTAGATTTCCGCGTCAAAATGACATCATACAACTCTAACTAGACCAACTAGTTCAAAAATATAGCAGCAGAAGAAAGCCATGTTGTCAGCCGTGAAATGAGTGTTTTAGTTCCACTTACCTCAGACTCCAAGGTTTCGAAAACAGCATCTGGAATTGGGTCGGGACAGAACTCATCAGGAACAAAATTCTCAAGGACCCTTTTGATAAGGGGGGCACCAAATGTAGGACATATCTGCAAAAAGGATATATTGTAAGATGATGGAGAATTGCTGAATATGACACTGAACCAAGGTTTTAGAGGTCAAACCTCAAGTCTGACTGACGGGCTCAGCAGCATGTCCTTGGGAAGCATCATGAGGTCACTCAATGATTTAAGGAGACTGAAAGATTTGAAGGATGATCCATTTTTACATAACTCAGCATCGTCGACCACTCCATCTTCAGGTGCATCATCATCATCTATCCCAAACAGATCAGCCAACCATCTAGACCAGCTTCCAATCTGTTATCCATATAATTGAGAAAAGATTCAGATATTTCACCAGGGGTGGTAGTGATAAAGAATAATCTAGGAGACATATTCTAGAAATACGGTTTTGGGATATGTCAATAATCAATACCATAATCTACTACAAAAAAGTTGGTCTTAATGAGTATTATCTATCATGTAGAAACGTAGAGCAATAGTTATAGGAATAGAGAACTGGAAAATTGGGCAAGCTGGAACAGATGAAACATAGGTTCTCAAAATCCTTCATCAAAGTAGACGTAACTACAACTATCTGAAACATCAACAGCGTAAAGCAGAGATTCACATACTGTGTTTTTAAGCTGTACACCAGCACCAAAGCTTGATTTTCCAGCTGGAATCGGCAGAACCCTCGCATCACTGATTGGATCTGAAACAGGATCAGTAGGGATGTCTTCAGAAGATTCTCGTAAGGTAGCATTAAACATGGCTACATCCAGTCTGGCCACGCATTGCTCCATTATCTGCATTTGCCAGTCATGTCAGAGTTGGGGCATATGTGAACAGTCATTTAGATTCACTGAGCTGTTTCTATCACGTTGTTAGTGTTGAGCTTTGCAGACTTACTAGACTACCACTCCGCTTTTCGCTATGTTTTCCGACATTTGTTATTAGCTAATGCTATTTGTGATATGCTAGAAACAGATACAAACTATGTGACCTTTAGGCCATATATCTTAACAACCTAGGAAACCTCTATTACAATTCAAAGACCTTTGTGTTAATGCTTAGTGAAAACAAGAGCATTGATCATTGTAATTGAGTTAGCTTGGTGTCCTTATTGTTCACCAGTGCTATGTATGTGACTATGTGAATGTCACTATGTCAGTACGATATTCAAGAATGATGTAAAATAGCCACTGCAATGTTTTTGTATGAAATGAGGAAATGTGAGCAACAGCTAACTGTCAGAAAAGTCGTAAAACCATAACCAGTGATATTGACACCTATTTGATGTATTTGTCAGGTGGTATAAATAGGTGGACAAAAGATTGTGTCTCACTTGGTGATTGGCCTAGATTCGGTTCACAATAATGAAAGCTTAATTTTTCTACCGAAAGAAAGGATTAAGCCCTAGTGCTGATCTTTGCAAGACATAAATAATAGACTATATATAACACAAACTCACTTGACTATAAACAGAACCATGTACATCTTAGTCCAGATTCCTCGACATTCACCTTCTAAAATATATCATTTACTTCAAACTAGCCTTGCAATATCACTCTTATACACTCTAAAAATTGTTCAGCTGGTAGAAGTTAGCTAAACCTTAAGACAAGCATTAAGTTTTTGTTTCTCTCCAGGATCACTCATTGTGACATTGTCACAACAGTTTTTTATAGTGCTGTGGTTGCAGGCAACAAAATCGAGATTCAGGTGACGATATTCGGCCCTTATAGTCTTATAGATGTTATCTATAGGCTGAGAGTCTCTAGAGGCTAAATGAGTCTCAACTCTTGGAAATTGGAATGTGTAGTGAGCTACAATTTAAATACATTCTGTGGTGTATTTACTAGTTGTGTTTAGAGGTGTTTCAAGCCACACATTTTCCATTTGTGTGTTTCATACTGTGGATCTCCATGGGGTATGTGACTTGAGACTTCGCTGTATTGACTATGCTTCAAGCTACTATTTCCCCAAAAGAGCATATAAAAGTCAGGCAAGACCCCATAACTAAGTCAATGTTCAAAAAATAAAGGGGGGCAGGGGGGACCAATTTACACAGTTTCAACTTTCAGGTTAACATCCTTAAACCAAGATTAATGTAAACAGACTAACCAATTTAGCAAGCACCGGCAAACAGCCGCACTCATGACCCCCGGATCGTACAGGACATAACCGCTCACAGGCATCCTTGAATGCCCTCTTCCAAATTTCTATTGAGAAGTTCACCTGCTCTTGGTCAGCTGATGAAGATGTCCTTCTATAGTTTATCCTACAGCTAGAATCCACCTCTTTATCAATCATCTTTGCCGCAGAGGACTGCATGTGTGGAGTCAATGTCTGTTGCATGGTCAGAGTTCAAATTCGTCACCTCTCTATAACCACATAATTATGAAAATATGGAAGGAAGAAAGATAAAGAGGGGTTGAGGACTGACAGAGCGTGAGTATACCTGCCACCAAACAGATTCAACAATGCGTGAGAAGATCCAAGATTCTACTTTTTCTAGAGCAGACATGAACTTATTTGGATTTCCCCAATCTGGAGAACTTCCATGTGTAGAGCTTCTGTTATTTTGCTTCTCAAAAGAAGAGGCACTCCACTTAAGTGTTGCCTTATGCATTCCTTTTCCAATCCCATTCCTTCCTGGAGAAGGACTAGAAGATACAGGCAACTCTCCCTCCTCAAAGGCCTCTGTAACAATAGCTCGGAGCATAACACAGTTTGACAACCAGAAGGTCAGCCTGTAAGCATCACAATGCAGAGATTCTTCAGGGAAAAGGTACAGTGAAATCAAGAATAGGCAAGTAATAACATATAAAGGAATAAAGACCAAGTGAAAACCGACTGGCATCAAATCAGTGATTAGACAACCACCCCTCTTTTGATTTTGCTTGAAAATGAACGAGGATAGATTGTGAAAAACATTCCAAGATATACAACCAAGTAAATCAAAAGTAAGAGCACTAAGAGCCCTCTCCTAAAAGCATACAATGTCAACTTCTATACACTCGCAACCCATATGCTTTATCCTTGTAAGATTATGTACCAAATCTACTCAGTCTGGTTGTTTTTTTTTTTTTTTTTTTTTTTTTTTTTGACAAACCCGTACAAGTTCTAGTGATCTTAACCACTTTCATGACCTCTATAGTAATCCTTGGGAGTCTTGCTGAACTTTATCTTATCATAAAGGAAATATCATTGTATTGAGGATTGACTTCACAGAACTACAGGAACGAAAACTAGAAGCTAATGGGCTTAGCATAGTCTATTCAGTTGTTGGATATTTTCCTACATGAAGCAAAGCTAGCATACCTCGGAACGTCATTTCCGCAAGCTTTTGCCACCACAACTAACCCAGAAACTGCACTTTTGGCAGCACTAGTTCTTTTCATTCCATTGGTAGCTTGCAGATAAAGCCTAGACAGGCGCCTCGCTGGAGCATGCACTTTATTAACGGAACTTCCATGTTCTGCAGCAATCGAATATAAAGCAACTTCCATGGCCGCTGCTTCTCTCAACTCCGTCTCCAAAACCTTAATTTTTCGTTCAAGTTCCTGAGATTTGCTATCGAAGGAGGCACTTCGTTTATCTGCTGAATACACCTTAGCTTCCTGCTTCACTTCACATGCAGAGAAACCTATGTTTGAACCATTGGATTTAGAATGCTCTGCTGATGATCGAACAGATTTTACATGTCGAGATCTCTCCCTAATCAACGAAACATCATTTCCAGATAGGACTTGATTTTGGACATCACTTGTAAATCTAATTGGTGAACCGTCTCCAACTAAATGTCTTTCCTCTTCCAAGATTTGGTCCCCCTGGTCATTCTCCTGCTGCTCATCTCCTTTTTTTATCTGTATCTGGCCTTCATCTAACCGCGGGTTCAGATCAATTTTTTCCTTAGTTCCTTGACAGCTTCCATTGCGTTCGTACAAAGAGGAAGAATTTACTCTGGAAGCAAGTAAGTCTGCTGACGTTGATTCCATGACCGCTTTAGACGTTCCAGACAAAGATGTAGGACCATTTTTTGGGGTACTTTGATTAGAATTAAGTGAGTAATCCTTTACATCGGAATTCTTCATACTCCCTGCGCCATTCTGCAAATCGATAAAATAGAAATGAACGACAGCATAAACCAACCTTACCAGAGCATCTAATCTCGTACAATAAAAAGAAGTTGGCTTTTACACATATCAAGCCAAAGACCCTGCCAAGCAGACTTCAATGGTATATATGTAGAATATTCTTATTGTATTCACAAGTGGTTAGTTCTATATTAGTGTGCAGTTATAAAGGAAGAAATCAGATTACCTCCTTATGTTGTGAAGGTGAGGCACCATTGGACTCGGCTACTGATGATGCAGCCACTGAAGAGAGTGATGAAGTATCATCATCTGTCAAGGAGCCACTTTCAGCTTCATCGGCATACTCCTCGTGCATTAGCGCTGAAATAGAATCCCCATCATTCTTGTTCAGGGATCCTTCTTTGGCCAATTTGCCTCTCAAAGACGAGTTTGAGCGAGCCTTGTCATAGGCTTGAATTCGAAGATGCAAAATTGGTTGAGTCGAGTTCCTGAAGCTCCTGGTGCAGTTTAAGGGAGCGCCTACACTAGTTACCTCCTTAACAATACCATAATCAGCTAAGTCTACAATGGCTGTCCCTAGCAATTGCCCTTTCGCAGTCTTATCTCTCCGGGGCTCATATAAGTTAAACTCCAACAAGTTCTTGTAAAATACATTTGTATCCCCATTTTTGATAGACAAGTCCCTCGACAACGTGACAGGAAGTCTGAAAGACTCATTGAACTCAATCTTCCCATCATCTAGATTAGGCGCCACAGCACTGGTTGCCCCAGAACTACGCTCCCCATTTTCCCATTGAACCAATACAGAACGTACAGTTGTCAAAGACTGCGTTGGTGGCCAAGGCTTAATATCTTGAACATGGATCAAATACTCAACCTGTGTACTTGGCCCTCTCCTAATCTTGTTCCTGGCCCCTAAAACCATTTTTCGGCCACTATCCTATCGATCTGGTTTAAGCACCACAGATTAGAATTTCTATCACTACAAGCTAATGCCAACTGCAACCAAAAAAAAAAAAAAAAAAAAAAAAAACATTATTGTACAATTGTTACAAACAAGAGGGAGAAATGCACAAATGTCACGAACCCGGACCCTATTATACCCAGTAATTCGATTTTACTCGTTAAGCCAACACATTATGAAACCATAAAGAGGCCAAAAAGCTTATTAGTTTCATGTCATTTCAACTGAGTGCTCAAAAGGTAAGTTTGGCACCAACAATCAACAAGAATTATATTACCCAATATATTGCAAAGTTTAATACTCCTAATACACTTCTATCAAAACTGGAAGAAGAATAGCGAAAAAAACAGCAATGCAGCAAACAAGCAAAGAAGAATTACTCAGTATACTGCAAAACATCATAACAAGAACACTTCTGTTAAACCCAGAAAAATTAGATAACTAAAATACCCAAAACAAAAATGCAGCAAACAAACAAAGCAAGATTGCAAGAGGAATTATCCAGTATATGCTATAAAACTTGAACAGAAAGATTCAGCTAAACCCAGAATAAAATTTAACTAAAACACCCCAAAAAGATGCAGCAAACAATCTTAACTAAGTAATCAGCTAAAAATGGGAAAGAATTTAGTAAAATCTGAGCAATGAAAGTGTGCTATAAAGGCAAAACATAGAGCGTACATTACAAGCAACAACTGTAGTTACAACAAGAAAGCATACCCAACAGATCTACACACAACACAATTACTTAATCTTCATCAGCTTATAGAAAAAAAACAACATTAATCAGAAGATAAAAATGCTGTAAAATGTTAAAAAAAAATGAAAAGCGTAACATACAAAGATGAGGTAGACATTGCAAAAAACCCATTAAATGAAGAATTTCAAGAGAAAAAAGAAGAAGAATTTAGTTTACTCACCAAAATGAGAGAGATAGAGAGAGAGTGTGTTGAAAAGGTGATTATTAGTGTGAGAGTGAAGAGAAAGAGTGTTGTTGAGAGTGACAGACAACAAATTGTGAGAGTCGGAGTCGGACACTGGTCTTAGTCTGTCTGTAACAGTCAACGAGACTCGGGAACAGGAATGTGAGAATGTGGATCGCACTGCATCACCAATACTCGTATGTAATTAGCAAGGATTTTTGTGAGACTCTATTTTTCATGTTACATTTTGCGAAAGTGTATCTCATAAGTTGTACTCTTTTCTTTCTTTGTGAGCTGCACGCCTGCACCTCATAATACAAAATCGAGTACCTATAAGACAATACTGAGATGTTTTATCGACTAGTTAGAAACACTCTGTATAGGAGACAGAATGAGGATCCGTACCATGCGTCTGTTTTTGGAGATATACATTTAGAGCTGGCAAAAGCTGACACGACACGGTAAGACGACACGAACCGCACACGAAAATAGCGGGTTACTGGGTTAGTGTTGAGAGTTTCCAACCTGTTTAATTAAACGGGTCAACATGTCTAACACGGTTAACTAAATGGTTTGGGTTAGTGTTGAAAATTTCGACACGAAACAAACACGATTTTAGCCATTTTTTTATATTTGATATGCTAATCTTGACAACTCGTATGACCTCCTTAGCTTTTGAAGCTGTATAGAGCCCAAATCGATACTCAAACAACGTAATTGTGGAAATTACTCATTTTAAACTAGTTTTTATTATTAATGATGAGTTACATAGACACAATAACCTTAATTCTACATTGTTTCTTTAATAAAATGTAATTTTTATGAACTTTTCTTTAAGGCGGGTTAGGCGGGTTGTTAACGTGTTACACGTTTAATAAACGGGTTGAGTTATCGACACGTTCATTAATCAGGTCGGGTTAGTCTCAAAGGTCTTAGAACCCGTTTATCTTTGACACAGACACAAACACGACATTTTGCCAGCTCTATATACGTTTTATCATGTGTTAAGGCAGTTTGAATACGACTTGGGCAGCAAGAAAGATGATTTCCAGCAATATGTGAGTCTTAATATCTATTAGTTTCCTTATTAATTATGTTCGTTGGCTTATCGATGACTAATTTTCCATAGTATTATAGGAGTCTTAGGAATATTCTAGAGCTTTTGATAGTCGTGTATATAAGGTGCTATGTAATCATAATCATAATATCTTATACTATACTATATATTAAAAGTTGTGTTACAGGCAACGACTACGTTCATCGGCTTCAGTTAGGCCATCTATCATGCCATGTGGTTGTCCCTTTGAATTTCACTTAAAAAATCATTTAAAATGTCTTTTATGGTAAAGAGACATTCCATCCATGATGATATGTAAGTGACTTTTCCATATCTTTAATTGTTAAAAATCAAAATTTTAAGAAAAATAACAAGTATGTGATATCAATTGATTTACTCTTTACCTTATTATTGTATACTAATTTTAAGCCCGTGCGTAGCACATATTATATCGTTTAATGATTCTTATTGTACAAAAGTCCCACGTTGAACATTTTTGTTAGATAGTCAAATGTGTGTTTATATTTCGTTTGTTGAGTTTAGTTTGGGAATAAACACAGTCTCCCTTTTGCAATTTTCGTTCAATGACTGTTGACTACTGCATTTCTATCAAATATGTAGAAATGGAAAGCATTTTAAATTAAATTTCAAAACAAATTTGATGAGATATGTGCTGTAATTTTCTGATATACAAAATGAAAGTTATGACTAATTATATAGTGTCACATTTAAATTAATTTTTAAATCACAGTTTTATAAGATTTTGGACTCTGCCTAATAACTTTTGTGAGAATCTCTCATTTTTTTGGACTGTTTCACAATTTTACTTTTTGTTGTATCGCTCTCTAAGCTATTCAAAAAAACAAAACTCTACTAATCAAATTTATAACTAAATTGTTTTTTGTAAATTTTATTTGCATGACTTTTAACTAATGCATTTCTCTCAAATATATGTATAAACAGAACTCATTTTAGATTAAATTTCAAAACATGTTTAATGAGATATATGTTGTGATTTTCTGATATACAAAATAAAAGTTAGGACTAATCGAGTCACTTTTAAAAACTTTCAAATTACATTTTTGAAGAGTCGTGTCGCGAGATATACTCAAGAGGGGAGGTGAATTGAGTATAAACTTTTATTGGAACTTTTTCATTTTTACTCGAGTTATGTGTGTAAAGGAACGGAAGAGACAGACTAGTGTACTGTACCACAAACTAGAGATTGTAGTTTGTGATGGTATAGTGCACAGATCTATACTATGAAGTGAAGCACGAAACTTATAAAAAGAGTACACACAAGATTTACGTGGTTCGACCTCAACCCAAGGTCTACGTCCACAAAATTCACTAAAATTTTCTTCCCTACTAGCTTAACACAAGACAAGTAAAGGAACCTCACAACTAACTCCCACAACTAACTCTAGTTGTGCTAGTTTCAACTATGAAACTATTCCTACTCTCTCAACCCAAGAAAAAAGGAATCTCGAGTACAACCCCGTATCCCAAATACCTCACTCTAGAAAAGAAACGTACAAAGCAATCACCTTGTTATAATGTTTCTTATTCAAGCGAATAAAGGTAACAATTTTGACCTATGATGAGAATTGTGTGTAATACCAGTGTAGGTTACATGATGTTGTTCTGTTCTTGACATTTTCTTTGGAAATTAAAGCTCAAAACTTTTGTTACCTTCTTAGCAAAACGAATAATTCCTTTTATGGTGCTAAAAGTCTTCATTACTTGGGAAACAATAAAGATGATTTCTTTTCCAAATAAAGTTCAAAGGATAATATCATATAAGGATAGAATGTGAACATGATCAAATCGAAAAGGGTGAGGATGATTGTTGAATGGGTCAGTTTGAACTTTGAAGAGTTTAATAGGAGAAGAAGAGGTGATTTTTTTGGCAATGTATTTTCAATTTATTTTTATTAACTTTTTGCTACGTGGCATGATCATGTGAGTGAGACCGAAGATGGGAGACAATTATGGGACAAATGATCCCAACTGACATGACAGTCTTAAACCACAACAAAGTAATAAA
Organism: Spergularia marina; assembly: GCA_963680865.1. NCBI lineage: Eukaryota > Viridiplantae > Streptophyta > Magnoliopsida > Caryophyllales > Caryophyllaceae > Spergularia > Spergularia marina. The sequence goes on from OY804554.1 coordinate 5,123,177, forward strand.
AATCAGGGTTCACATATATTCCTCCTAATTCATGACTTCATCAAGATACAATATTTGTAAAAACTATGAATATTTCATGGTGACGCTGAACTAAAAAGTGGCAATGGCACTAATCGAAGACGCGACCTAACAAGCCTCGAGCATAAATGAGTTCAACCCCGTTATTCTGTGTAAGCTGAGACCTAGACAAGAGTATATATAAACAACTAAAGTACCTATAAAATTGGGTTTAACCAAGCTTTAGAGTGGCAGCCACAACACATCAACACCTGAATCCTGAATGATTACGGTTGAGAGAGGTCCAAAATTTTTGTAATCTTCTTCTCTGTTAGACTTGGACAACCAAATAAGTCACAAAACTTCAACGACGTCTTTTGAGATAACGCCACACAAGTTCCACAACCGACATGAGGGCACCTTGAGAGGTTGATATTTTCCAATCTTGGTGCACTACTTTCCACAAAATCCGCAATACATAGATCGCTGCAAGTCATAGTCGTATGTCTATCAGCTCTCTACAACATACAACAACAACAACAATCAAGTCATGTCATGCTAGCATAAATTGAATTGATAGTAAAAGATGTTTTATATAGGCGAGTCCAATGAGGAGGCAGTACCTCAACGCATGGAAAATAATTATTATAATTCGAAACTTGATATATATATATATATATATATATATATATATATTTTTTTTTTTTTTTGAAAATGTACAAACGAACCGCGTTGAGAGACGTAGCGTAGGACTAAATGGATTCAAATAAATTACCTAGTATATGTTTAGGATTTTAATTACAAAAGTAGTATGAACAACAATATAAAACGGTGAATAATCGTGTTTAGCTCTTGTGTACATACTCGTAAGTTGTAACACAAAACACAAAATCAGATAGACCTAGCATCACCTAGTTCAAAACTAAAGATTAGATTGACACAATGTTAGTGTCAAATCAAATTCATTTTTGTTCACGATGACTATGCTGTAAATACTTATTCAATATTATAATAGTGATGATGGTTTATTACAACTTGTATATGTATCGTCTTTATATAATTTAAAAAAAAAAAAAACACAACCTCAAATGCAATCTTAGAGTGCACATAACCATAATATGTGGCATGCATTTTTACCTGTAATTTTCAATGCATGTGTGTATTTTCAGTATTTTTATGCACATTTATTATATATAATTTATCATAGTCATATAGAATAATTAAGATAGGAATGGGTAAGATGAGTTTCCTTCGAATTTTGAGTATGGTTTTTATATTATCAAAGTAGCCTAATGTTCATGCATTTATAGCTTGGGTAATTGGGTTTGCATCATGAACGTTGAGAATTTGGAGGGGAATGACACATTCACATCATATCTGGCATTTAATCTCTCTATCTGTCATGTTTATCTCCTTTGGTATTTATATCATGAAATTAGCTTAATATTCATTTTCATTTCTATTATTGATTTTTTTTAACATGTGTGTCCGCATGCATGTCACCTCTTAATTTACCATGTTCATCTCATGTGGATAAGTAAGTGAAAGCTATGAACTAAAAATTGAAGTATACAATGTCTAAACTATTACCAGTTAAAAATTTGTCAAATGTCCCTACTCACTTTTGCAACCCAATTTTATATAGAGTTTTGGGACAAAAATAAATATCAATGTTAATAAACACACGTTGTATCGAATTAAACCACATGCTCCACCACTTGTGTAGGCCGCCAGGCCCCCATCAATTCCTTTGTATAATGAAGATTGTATCCATATGATTTTGCTATTCTCGACAAATATAATAAGTTTCCTTATTCTAAGCGGTTATTATATTCTCAAGAATAAAGAACTTATTTTTTTGAATTCTTGGATTCAGGAATTCCTATATAACTTAAGTGGGACGTATTTAACAAGGATTAAATTTAATAAAAATTTACATAATAATAAATTTAATAAAGATGATTTAATAATATCTCAGCGCTATATCAACATCATCATTGTTGAAATTGTCCCAAATTTTTTCGTTTGTGACCACTATTGGAAATAGTTTTGATAATTTACCCGAAATAGTGGGTAACAAAAGCAATCAGTCTATGGCACCCAAGGGGTACCATTCTCTTTGTACCCCCCGGCCCATTTAGCTTCTGTATTTAATTTTTTTGTGCAGCCCAAAGGCAACAACATATATTCACATGTACAAGTCCAAGCCCAACCTTATATTATCAAATAAAAACAAAATAAATCACAATTTTATATTCTCTCTCCTCCCCTCTCCCACCCACGACCCACCTCATCCCCGCCCCGTCTCCGCTGCCGCCACACCCAACCACCACAACCACCGTGTCCACCACCACCATCCTAACCGCTCTGACACCTCTAACCCAGCCCCACCCGCGACGTCATTACTCCTTTTCTCCTCCACCATTTTCTATGTTTCTTTTCCTTCTCTCTCCTCATTTTTTTGCTTCCTTTCTTTCTTTCTCCTTGCAGACAGTGTGAAGCAGCGTGCGTGTGTGGGAGGCGGCCGGTGTTGATGCGGTGTCGACGATATTCGAGTGGTGGCAACAAAGAAATTAAGGTAGGGGAGTGTGAGAAGGAGAGTGGAAGGAAAGAGAGGAGGTCGAGGAGAGGCGACGAATATAGGTGGAGGGCGGTTGTCGAAGGCGGGGCTGGGTAGGGAGGAGAGAGTGGGTAAAGGGGGAGGAGAGAGAAAGTGAAATGCATGGTGGGAAAAAACATTCATTGCAGAACAAAAATGGGTCATTATAGAACAGGAACGGATCATTACAATACCGAAGAAAAAAATATTATATAACAAAAAAAAACGAATTCATTTCAGGATAAAAACCATTCATTCTAGAACAAAAACAGATTATTCCAGTACAAAACACATTCATTTCAGAACAAAAACCATACATTTCAGGACAATAATAATTCATTTCAGCAAAAAAAAAAAAAAAAAAAAATCAATCATTCCAGGACAAAAATCATTCATTCCAGGACATAAATCGTTCATTCAAGTACAAAAACAATTCATTCCAGCACAAAAACCATTCATTTCAAGACAAAAGTTATTCATTCCACAACAAAAATCATTCATTCCGGAACAAAATTCATTCATTCCAGGACAAAAACCATTCATTCCAGAACAAAAACCATTCATTCCAGGACAAATTTCATTCATTTCAGAACAAAAACTATTCATTCCAGAACAAAAACCAGTCATTCTTAAACAAAAACAATTCATTCTAGGACAAAAACTATTCATTCCATAACAAAATCCATTCATTCCAGGACAAAAATCATTCATTTCAGATGAAAAATCATTCATTCCAGGACAAAAACCATTCATTTCAGGACAAAAACTTTTCATTCCACAACAAAAACCATTCATTTCGGAACAAAATTCATTCATTCCAGGAGAAAATTTATTCATTCCAGAACAAAAAATATTCATTCCAAAACAAAAACCATTTATTCCAAAACAAAAACCATTCATTCCAAGACAAAAATCATTCATTCCAAAACAAAAAATATTCATTCCAAAACAAAAACCATTCATTCTACAACAAAATCCATTCATTCCAGAAAAAAAAAACTATTCATTCCAAAACAAAAACAATTCATTGCAGAACAAAAAACTATTCATTCCATAACAAAATCCATTCATTCCAGGACAAAAATCATTCATTTTAGAACATAACCATTCATTCCAGGACAAATATCATTCATTCCAAAATAAATCACAAATAAAAAGACTTGTACAACATAATACTTACGGTTCTTTTCTTCATTTCAATAAAAAAATTCATTTCTTAAACAATTATAGATAAAAAACCATTCATTACAAAACAAAAAAACATTTATTCCAGAACAATAACCATTCATTAAAAAAAAATAACCGTTCATTTCTTCATTTCAATAACTGTTCATTTTAGGACAAATAGTATTCATTCCAGAACAAAAATCATTCATTTCAGAACAATAACCGTTCATTTTAGGACAAATAGTATTCATTCCAGAACAAAAATCATTCATTTCAGAACAATAATGGTTCATTAGAAAAAAAATCATTCATTTTAGAACAATAACCATTCATTTGAGGACAAAAAACATTCATTTCAGAACAAAAACGATTCATTCCAAATTAAAAACCCATAAATTTCAAAACATAAACCATTCATTGTAGACACAAAAAAACATTCATTTCAGAACAAAAAACATTCATTCCAGAATAGTAACCATTCATTTTAGAACAATAACCATTTATTTCAGGACAAAATGTATTCATTCCAAAAAAAAAAAAAACATTCATTTCAGAACAAAATCCCCCTTCCCCACTATCTTTCTCCAGCCGCCTGACCACCGCCGTCGGCCCACCACCACCCACACTACACGCCAACGACACCTCCAACAGGTTCGCCCATTGACAACGACCCTTGTCCTACAAACCACCACCATCGTTCGCGTTTCCTCCGCCCAAAATGGCCCCTTTCTAACCTTTTGAAACTACACTTTTCCACCCTCATGCCCATTGTTTCATGACTGCCACCACCGGGGACATGTCACTGCCACTCGTACGACCCCTCGAATTGCCCGAAAGCCTCCACTCCTCGCCATCGTCGCCGGGAAGTGAGCGAAATGGAGGAGAGAGAAAAGTGAGAGAAATAGAATATGAAGAAGAATGAGAAGAAACAGTGATGCGGTGGTGGAGAGGTGGTGTCGCCGGACGTTGGCGCTTTGCGGTGGGTGTACGGTTGCTGGGTTGGCAGCTGGTGAGTGGTGACAGAGGTGGCGGCGGCTAGAGCGGTGGTCGGATTTGGTAATGGGGAGGAGAAAGCTAATGAGAGTGGGTTGAGAAAAAAGAAAATCCCTACAATTGTTGTGGAGGAGATTTGAACCCAAGAGCAAAATGAAGTAATGACCACTAGGCTACACAGTTAATCATGCAAGGAAAGGATAACAATTTATAATTATACACTGGAGCCGGGAGGTACGCAAAGGAAGGTACCCCGGGGGTACAATAGAATTTGCCTAACAAAAGTGTAGTCGAAAAGATCACACCGCCTTTTTGGAGCGTAAGGAGGGCCAAATCAACGTAATCACGATTATATTTGTGTCAGAGTCGTCATGGGCCAATATCGCCCCCCTCGTGGAATACTAACTCACAAGCTGGGGGAATTCCATCCTAAAACTAAAACCAAATGGCAATAGGAGGAGTAACCCACCACCTTATAAACTAGTCCCCAATCTTCTATTTTTCCAATGTGGGATATTATCCCACATCTCACATGTGGGTCGTTGTCACTCCAACATTCCCCCTCACATGTGAGCCCATTAATATCTTCACACTCAAAATTTTCAAACGCCCTTGCCCGGGTCAGGTTAGTTCGCAACGCCCTTATTCGGAGACAAACCTCAATCAAATTCGTCGGCTCCCAACCGGGTAAATCAATGGACCAGATTGTCGGACCCAAGACCAATCTTGGGCTCTAATACCATGTCAGAGTTGTTAAGGGTCAATATCGGCCCCATCGTGGAAGACTAGTTCACAAGCTGGTGGGGTTACATCCTAAAACCAATTGGTAATAGGAGGAGTAACCCAGCACCTTATAAACTAGTCCCCACTCTTCTATTTTTCCAATGTAGGATATTATCCCACATCTCACATGTGGGTCGTTATCAATCACTCCAACAATTTGTCAACGACAATCATCTAGGTCTGCTTATCGTGCACCTCCTTACTTCCCGATAGAATTTAACGTATCATCAAAATTTATATAACAGCCCGATCCACCATACGCCGCAACACAACTCAATAAGATGCGTAGTCACCCCTTAGGCCCATATATCCTCTCCGGGCTCTAAAAGGTGAAGATCTTGCTGTTAGTATGATGGTAGGAATCTACTATAAACTAATCATATGAGCCCTTTGTCCCAATGTGGGACAAACCAACTCCATAAATCACTTTCCAAATTCCGTAGTGTTACAAACTCCCCCACTTAGAGAACGCAACGTCCCCGTTGCGCCTTGGCCAAACCATACCAACATCAACACAGGTCCAAGATCTCCCCCGCTAAACGGCTGGTCTGGGCCTCGCCCCAACACCCAGCACGCGGTCGCAGGGTTGCTCTGATACCATCTGTAACAGCCCGAACCACCATACGCCGCAACACAACCCAATAAGATGGGTAGTCACCCCTTAGGCCCATATATCCTCTCCGGCCTCTAAAAGGTGAAAGCCTTGTTGTTAGTATGATGGTAGGAATCTATTATAAAGGTGGGAGGACACTATCGATGTTTTATTATGCTTCCTCTATGGTTGAGTCAACTACTTCTCCATTCTCTAGCCATTCCTTGTGTGCCTCTAGGAGTCTTGTAGCTAAAATCTCTAGAGTGATCAACCATCTACCTTGATGCGTATACTTCTCTACATTGGGTAGTGCTCCCTTTTTAATAAGATCTCTATGTTTACCCTTGAAATACGCCCATGGTGCTCTATTTGCTAGAGTCCTTAGAATAAATCTGGCTTGAGCAAAAGGGTAGAAATAGTAGTCATCCTTATACTTTCGCCCATAATAGTCACAATGATTAGCTACCCTTGAACAGTATGTCACGATCTCTTCATCATCTCCCATCCTAAGCCTCAATGGGTTGTCGACTTTAATTTTAGCTTTAGTTGGTGTCCTAATTAATCAAACCATCCTATAAAATGTACACATTAACTTAGCATTTATCCCCATGAAACAATTATGAATACAATAATCAACATATAAATGAATTAACATGTAATTCATAACATTTTCAATCTCCACCAATTTCTAATGTTAGCTATTTCAATCATTTCCAGAGATTTTGACATTCCAAACTTAGTTGTAGCACATTAACCAATCATAGACATAACATGGCATGCTTGTTCAATTCACAGTTTCATAACGTAATCCACACCATTCCAAGCAAATAAGATAGTTTAGGCCTTTCAAAATTCCAACAATCTCATTCATATTATTCCAATCATTCCAACTTTCAAATCCTCACATTTATTTATCAAACTCCACCACCATAAACCGAATTTAATCGAGAGCAATCATATATAAATTCACGTGCAAAATTAGTACAAGTAGTGAATAAAAGAAATAAAACACACATAAACAAGCAAACCCATCCCCCATACGGCTTGGTTCATTTTAATTATTTTTATTAGTTCATTCATCCATTTCATTTCCTAATCTTATTAATTCATTTTAAGTTTTGACCTAAGTCTAAATTGATCTATTACAATCCAATAATTAAATTACAACAATCGGAAATACGAAATATGAAATAGTCTAAGTATTATCAATGGTTTATAGCTTAAAGTCTAAGCTTTATTTGGTCCAACTAATATCTAGTGAGTCGTCGTCCCCGCGATGCATCATCTACTCCATACTTGTGGTGGATTTAAAACACAGAAACCACAGTTGAAAAGCAATCATTCACCTAATACTTAGAATAAATTAGAATTACAATTACTTTTCAACTGTGGTTTTTGTGTTTTAAATCATAGTATCCACTAGAGCCGGCCATTGAGCACTAGGAGCCCGGGTCCGCCCTGGCCCGGCATTGGTCAAGCACTGGTCAACGCCCGGGCCGACCCGGCACTACCAAGCCCAGGTTTGGTAGTGCTAGTGCTCAACTTTTCAAGCACTAGCCCTGGTCAAACTCGGTCAAAGCCCTGGTCAAGCCCTAACCCGCCCCAGCCCGCCCTAGCCAAAACTAGCCGTTTAGTTCCCAACGACATTTTTTTTTGTTTTTTGTTTTTGTTTTTAAAATACATCCCCTCCTTAAAATTCCTATAAATACCCACTATATCCAACTCCAATTTTCACACAATCATTCTCTCTATTCTACATTTCTTCTAAGCATAGAATTAGTAAGTAGCTAGTAACTATAGCTACAACATATTTAACTTATATTCTTACAACAAAAACAATATAACATATTCTCTTAAAAAAAAGTAATCCAAAAATGACAAGTTATATTTGGTTGCACTTTGACAAATTGCCCGTCAAAGATGAACCAAAACACTTCAAACTTGTTTGTCGAGTATGCAAAGCTAACAACAATACTTGTGAATTTCTATGGAAAAAGGGTGGCGGAACCGACACTCAAGCTCGACACTTAATACGCACACATGGCATACATTACCCTAAATTGAGTGGTGCCGGTGAAGGTGAATCAAGCAATGGTGGTGCCGGTGAAGGCGAAGCAAGCAATGGTTGATCGAAGGTTAACTTCTATCATAATAAAGAAGACATAATTTATCATATGCCTACTTAAGCGTCATAGTTTAGAGTTGAGTTGAATTAACGTTGAACTTAGTATTATAATTATGTAGGTGGTTTAAGTACTCGTAGTAGTGCAAACGAACCAAGTATTGTTTGGTCGTACTTCGAGAAAGTACATACCCATTGAACATAATCCAAGAAAATTTATGGTAATTTGCAAATTATGCAAATACAGCAACATTTGGTGTTATATACTTATATATTATAGCGTATATCACATTCAATCTTATATACTATAGCGTATATCACATTCAATCTTATATACTATAGTGTATATCACATTCAATCTTATATACTACATAGTCTGATCTTTACCCGAGTCTAAACAACTAAATCAATTACGCAACCTTCATTAGTTATAATAGAACTCATTATAACTTGACTCAATCACTAATGCACCTAACTTATATGTACAAGATTACACAACAGAGCTATACGAGTATATATTAATTGAAATTAGATGTATTCATGTGTAATCTAAGGCATATTATACTATCACACTATCACGGTATCACAATTTTATATTAAATCTAAAATCTCAACCGATATGCGAATACTGAATTTAATTTTTATATTACACATATAATATAAACTTGAATTAAACCGTCATATATAATAAGTTGTTATAAATACTAGAGCTGGCAATCGGGCGGGTCGTGGCGGGTCGGGTCATATCGGGTTCGGGTCGAGCAGGTCAAGATGAACTTTCGGGTCGCGTCGGTTTTGACTCGGGTCGCTTTTGGGTCCGGTCATGTCGGATAAATTTTGAGCCGGGTCGGGTCGGTTCATAATCGGGTCTAGTTACTGATGGTTATTAATCCGTGTAATTTCAAGTTTTGGTTGTTATTTTTTTGTTTCTTGGCAATATTAGGTGAAATTACTTAGTTAGTATGTTAAAACCATCAACATCCATACTAAATTGTTTAAATTTGGATAATTATTAAGCTTAATTATAATCGGGTCATCAAACGGGTCGGGTCATTGTCGGATAACGGGTCATTATGGGTCGGGTCGGGTCATTGTCGGGTCGGAGATCATCGGGTTGTATCGGGTCATGGGTCATTATCGGGTCGGGTCGAGTCGGGTTCGGGTGATCACAATTTCGGGTCCAATCGGGTCGGGTTTTCGGGTGGGTCGGGTCAAGGTTGCCAGCTCTAATAAATACGTTTTACCCTTGATCAAACAAGTAAAAACACACCTCTTAATCCGGTTCACAACTAAATAAAAGTCACAACGAATCTCAACCCTCAATTTAATCCAATCGGCTCACACTCCTCCTTAGCCCCTCACACGGATCACCCTCCATAGCCGTCCGATAATTCACATTAAATCTGGACCATTCATTCCGCTCTCACCTTTTTTTTTTTTTTGGCCGAGGCAGTGCCCGAGCACTGGCCCGTCCTGGCACTAACCCGGGTCTAGCCCGGGCGGACTAGTGCTAGTACCCGCAAAATCGAACCCTGACACTAGCCCGAGTGTGTAGGGCTAGTGCTAGTGCTCGGAAGCACCAGCCCGGCCCGTGGCCAGCTCTATATCCACTGTCCCAGTCCCAAATTTAAATGGGAATATCCTACAACAAAATGACACAGAATTTGAAATTTTTGGAGTACAAGTACAATCCTACTTTATCCAAAATTTTCCCGGAAGTCGTCAGGCACACGTAACTCCCAACGATCCAACTACTCTTGACTCTTGTCATTCACTGCTCTCTGCTATATTATAAAAACACCCTTTCTATCCCCCAAAGAACTCTCTTTTTTCACACTATCATCCTTCATTTTTATACAGGCGGCGGAGTATCCCTCACCTACTACAACTCACTGATCTCTTTGCTCGTTTTCTCTCTCCTCCTTGATTTGATCAGCCATGGCTTCCGCTAAGATCAAGGTCGCCAATCCCATCGTTGAGATGGATGGTATATATACTCTTTTCTCTTTCTTTTTATCTCTGTTTATAGTCATACTATAATGTTTTTATGTACGTATTGTTTAGATCTCTGATTATGATTTATAAAATGGGTTTACTTTTTTTTGATCGGACAACATCTATGTTTTTTTTTTGGGATTTGGGTCTTTCTAGTGTTTTGGCATGGATCAATGTACGTTGAATGATTATGGGTTTGATCGGATTAGTTAGGATTAAGGCTGCGTAATCTAGAATCCGCCTCCGCTGCTACGGTGGCGGATTTTTATGTTGCGTATGATTATGGGATCATTGAGTAAGTAGAAGTGTACTTTTCTGAATCACCGTTGAATCGGATGTACGCAAACTTTACCCCTCGGACTGATTAATGAAAAGATGACATCTTTATTTATTGTTTGATGAGTGATTACCAGAGGAAGAGGATTACTAGTGAAATGTCATGGGTTTGAAACATAGTGGTTTATAATTATTGGTATGTTTTAGTGATCGATCAAATGTACGCAGCCTTACCCCTCGGGCTGATTAGTAGAAAGATGCCATCTTTATTAATTGATTAGTAGAGGAAGAGGATTTACTAGTGGAATGTCATCATGTTTATGAAGGATCAAATGTAAGCAGCCTTACCCCTCGGGCTGATTAGTGGAAAGATGCCATCTTTTGTTTGATTAGTAGAGGAAGAGGATTTACTAGTGGGATGTTATGTTTTTGAAACATAGTGGTTTATATATTATTGGATAACTGAGTAGATCGAAGTGCACTAATATGATTCCACATTGAACTGAATGTACGCAGCCTTACCCGTCTGCCTGGTTAGTGGAAAGAGGCCATCTTTATTGTTTGATGACTAGGGGAAGATGGTTGCTAGAGAATCTCATGTTTTTGAATGATCAATCCGGTTAGCGGATTTACTGTGGTTTATAACTATTGGATCTGAATTAGTCGAATGTAGTACTATAACTCAACCATGGAATCTACGCAGCCTTACCCGTCTGCCTGTTTAGTGGAAAGAGGCCACCTTTGTTATTGGATGACCACGGGATGATGATTACTAGTCAATTTCATGTTTATGAATGATCAATCATTAGGTTAGAAGGCGATGGAATTCTAAAGACCATAAGTCAGTCTCAGATTAGATACCAGCCAAATAAGCACTGGCCTACATGTTAAAGATGGTAGATGGTAGATGGTAGACAAGATGGTTTTTTTGCCAATTTGAAAGGGAATCCTGAGTCTCCATTGCTTGGTTTAGACATTTGGCTTGGCGTTGAGGAGGCTGATTGATCTGGTTGGAACCCTATTGGATTTTTTTTTTTTTTTTTTTTTTTTTTTTGCATTGTCCAGTTTGTACCCAAGTCCTGTTGTGGTTTTAACTCGAACTGTGTTTCTTTTTTTTGCCATGGTTAGAACATACATGTACTATAATTGTTAAATTATGTGTTTCTCGTATGCTCCATTATACTTGGTTTGGAGTTTCTTTATACTGGGAGAATCGGGTTAATTTAATTTAAAACGTGAAATCTCAGGTGATGAAATGACTCGTGTGATCTGGCAGATGATTAAGGACAAGGTCTTCTAATCTTAAGCTATTCTTTAATTCTTTATGCAGTAAGTTTGTTTTTCTAAGGCGATATGTTATGCTCAAACACTGTGATGTTGATAACTCATGCAGCTAATCTTCCCATTTCTGGATTTGGACATCAAGTATTTTGATCTTGGCCTTCCCCGTCGTGATGCCACCGATGACAAAGTTACTGTTGAAAGTGCTGAGGCAACTCTCAAGTAAGTTTGTATGGGGTCTTAAAGCAACTGGCTTTCTAGACTTATAGTTATATCATTGAATGGTTACTTCGATGCTATTCTTCCTAGTAACCTTTAATCTTTCTGAAATTGAGGACTAAGTATCATAATATTGTATCTTGCAGGTACAATGTGGCTATCAAGTGTGCAACTATAACACCAGGTTGGTGGACGTGCAGTAATTTTTTTTATCAAGTCAAATTGCTCTTGTGGTGTTCATTGTTCGTAATATAAAATTGCGTATTTTTGACAGATGAAGCACGTATGGATGAATTTAAGTTGAAGCAGATGTGGAGAAGTCCAAATGGGACAATCAGAAACATTCTAAATGGTTAGTGAGCATGCCCTAGGAGACCTAGTTTATTTTGGTATTCTTTCTGTGCTTTTTCAGATGATTTGTTTTGATGATTTTCATCTGATCAACCTTTTAATTGCAGGTACTGTCTTCAGAGAACCCATTATGTGCACGAACGTCCCCAGGCTTGTTCCAGGCTGGACAAAGCCCATATGTATTGGAAGACATGCATTTGGTGATCAGTACAGAGCAACTGATCTTGTTGTTAAGGGAGCCGGGAAACTCAAACTAGTATTTGGTTAGTCTTCTTTAATTACTTGCTGAGTGTTTTGTCCTGTCAGCTTTCTCCATGAGTGGTATACCCCTCCACCCCTGATACACACGTGCACACACGCACCCTAACATACGCACACACTTGGGCTTCTGGAGCTTTTCTTTTACATGCCATTAGAAGTAGCACCTGACTGCATGCTTTTTTTTTTCTCTGTCTCTCTCGATTGTTTTGGTGGACCTTCGTTGCCCTCTCCTCTTTCCTTTGAATCTTGCAACTTCTGAAATTCTGAATACCCGAAAACATGTTTAGTTCGATATAGACTGGTGTACGCAAAAATCTCTGTGGAAATCCTCATGCTGCATTACCTTGCTATTTGAAAAATTGTTGCAATTTGTTGAATTAGAACCCTGGTCTCTTTACAGTCCCAGAAGGAAAAGACGAGCAATCAGAATTGGAGGTTTACAACTTCACTGGAGATGGAGGTGTAGCTTTGGCCATGTACAACACTGATGAGGTTCAGCCCTCAATTCTTTTACATGCTTTTGGCTTCATTGATTTATATCTCTTTGTATACCGAGTATTTGATCATCTTCTTATTTTCAGTTTTGTTCTTTTTCTTATTTTGCTCTGTTTGTTGCAAATTTCAGTCAATTACTTCATTTGCGGAAGCTTCAATGAACATGGCTCTGGAGAAAAAGTGGCCACTTTATCTTAGCACAAAGAACACTATTCTTAAGAAATATGATGGAAGGTTTACACTTATTTCTTTTTTTTTTCTTTTGGTTATTCATACTTACTACTAAATGTCTAATAGTTTCCCTGCTTGTTTGTAAAGATTCAAGGACATCTTTCAAGAAGTTTATGAAAGCAAGTGGAAGACTAAATTCGAGGAAGCTGGAATATGGTGTGTGCTGAGACTTATATTTTATACTTCGTTCTGTCTACTTCTGTTCTTTGTCCTGATGTGCTTTCTTTAAAAATAGGTATGAGCACCGTCTCATCGATGACATGGTTGCTTATGCTCTCAAGAGCGAAGGAGGTTATGTTTGGGCTTGCAAGAACTATGATGGTGATGTGCAGAGTGATTTCCTAGCCCAAGGTTTGTCGAAAATGTAGCATTTACTTGACGATGTTGTCATTTGTGAAGTCATTGAAGTGCTTTTTTTTTTTTTTTTTTTTTTTATGTTAGTTTGATTAAATTGGGTGCTATTCGCTTGTTTTTGGACTTTATGAATTGGTTGCTGGCCTGTTAGCTAATGTTTCTTTTCGCATAATTGTAGGATTTGGCTCTCTGGGACTGATGACTTCAGTACTGGTAAGTTGCTCCTTTCTTTCATACCAAGATTTTGACTTATGAGGGAGTGTATTCTTGTGATGGCCATGCAGTGAAATATTTTGACCATTTAGGTATAGTTTTAGACTTTTAGTTGATATTGAGTGAAACAACCTTCCGCACAGGGTCAGGTGATAGCGTGATGCCAAGTGATATACCTTGACAGGCTTATCCTTGAAAGACGAAATACAAATGTCAGAATAGAAGGGGGAGTTGGACAGTTGGTGTAGGAGGTTTATGGTTTATGGGTTGTAGTTAAAGGGAGATGTATTATTAGGGCATCAGAGGTTAAAGTTTTCGGTTTATCTGTTAGTCTTATAAGGCTTTGGTTGTTCTGCAATGGTCCTCGGGACTACAAGCCTATAAAGTAGTTCAGCTTTGCTACAGATGAATATATAGGTCTTGCACATTCAAATTAGTTGACAATGCTAGAATTTGGAAATGAAAAGACATTGGAATCAGGAGACAGATAATATTAGGAAGCTTAATTTAACTCCTGCAGTTTAATATATGCAATTTTGGAACCTTTTTGTCGACATCAATCATGTATATGAGAGCAATGGTAATTGGTTAGTATGCATCCCTGTCTTGCTTGCCTGGGGGTTAAAGGGGGGTTGGGATGAAGTCAGTGATAGATAGCCTATGCGAATGTTGTGTGTTTGAGTGACCTACACGTCTTTTATCTTTTGTATTACACATTTCACATGCACTTAAATATTGTTACTTGTTCAGGTGTGTCCTGATGGCAAGACTATCGAAGCTGAAGCTGCTCATGGCACAGTGACCCGCCATTTCAGAGTTCACCAGAAGGGTGGTGAAACTAGCACCAACAGCATTGCCTCAATCTTTGCTTGGACCCGGGGCCTTGCTCACAGGCATGATAGCTAGTTTGATTAAGTAGGCATTTTTACCCTTTTTGCTTGGTTAGCTTTCTTACAAAAGTCAATCTGCTCTTGATGGACAGGGCTAAGTTGGACAACGATGCAAAACTCTTGGAGTTCACACAGAAACTAGAAGCAGCTTGTATTGGAGTTGTTGAATCCGGGAAGATGACCAAGGATCTTGCTATTATTATCCATGGATCCAAGTATGTGTACTTCCCTTCAAAATATTGCAGTGTTACCATTATTAACATATAAATGACCTTAATGTCCTGTAAATGCTGCAGGGTTGCAAGAGACCAATACCTGAACACGGAAGAGTTCATAGATGCTGTGGCTGCTGATCTTAAATCAAGGCTTTGAGCTTATTGTGAGTTAACTTATTTCTTACCCATGCATTCCAAACAAACTTGTGATATATATATATATATATATATATATTTTGTTTTTTTTGAGAGAGCTAGTTTCCAGGGACGCCAATGTGCACCAGGCTGCCCTAGGGAACTTGCGGTGATGAAAATCTGAATGAGTTGTCCTTATTGATTTAAATCATTGTTAACAAATGTAGGGTTCGTTAATCCTCCTCAGCCCTGTGGTTTTTGCGTCACGTCACTGGAAAAGCAAGAGAAGCCGCGTGCTCCAATCAGGTTGAGGTCGCAGTTTGATGCTCTGAATTCTATCCTGACTTCAAATTTCTATTCAGTTGATTATAAGAGGCCGAGTTCATTGGATTTTACATTATTGGTTCAAATCAATGCACTTTAAACATTATATGGTCAAAGCTTTATATATTGGCATGGAACATTTTAGCTTCCTGGGAGACTTGAGCCTTCGGAATACATTTTTACCGGAGGATTCGAGTTTCTAATAGTGGTAATGGAGGCCTGTCAAAATTTTCTGCTTGTTGAGGGTCAGAAATATTAATTGATAACGCCTTTGTTTCGAGGTAATGTAGTGATCCTCGGGCCAACTTCAGTCCCTTCTACAAAGCAACAGCTTTTATTACAATCTGAGTTATATGCTGCCCTGACCTCGTCTGTTTTTATTTTTTATTATGCGTCCAGCCCTTGCCCGTTGTGACTGACTGGTTTCTGTCAATTCTGAAATACCGACGATGTCTCACCGGAAAACAGCTTGGACACGCCTTAGGCAACAATGTGCTTTTGTTGTTCATCGTCTCATTCCCTATAGTTTGTAGGACCTGAGTGGTATGATTTAGTAGATGTGTCATTTTATACCGTCTTCCAGTAAACAGTTTAAGAAAATCAAAGGTGTCTAATCAGACTGGAAGAGCGGAAAAGCAATTAATAATGTTGATAACATGACAAGCCTATGTTGTATTGTTGCGTAATCTTATTAGGAATGAAATGAGCTTTTAGCATTGTGTCCTATGGATACGCGATAGAAAAACCGTTATTTATATGGGCATTTACTAATTTCCTTAGCGCTTGTGCTTCAAAAGGAGTAGAATATATACCTTTATTTTAAGCTTAACAGGCAATATTGAACCTTAAACTTGAGATGGATTCATAAATGTGTTTTGGATTGTTGAAACTTGGCAAAACGAAAGGTAGCCTTCTTCAGGCATGTTGAAAAGACATGGCCGCGCCAAACGTCAAAATTAATTGGACTCTCGTTTTATGAGGACGTCAATATGCTCGTTTTTTTACTGGTCATGTTACGAATATTGAGTTTGTTCATTATTTGTTGCATTTTAGACTTATAGTCATACTCATAACATGAATCTATCGCCCCATGAACGAACAACGGAACAAGTTTTTATTCACGGTAGTGGCTAATGCTCTTAAAGTATCAATCAATAACAAAAATCATATCGAGATCTTTAAGCTACCATGCAAAAAGCAAGAACAAGGGAAAAAACTTGCAATTTTGTATACGTAATGAAAAATTAAGTGTACAGTAATTTGCCGGTAGAATTATTAGTATGCCATATACTCGTACTAGCGTTTCATAGCCTTTGTTAATAAAAATTCCATAATAATACACCAAACATACTCGAATAGTAGTAGTAGTAATGACAATTATGGTGACCTCAAAAGAAAAAACAATTACAGTAATAAGTAATCGATCGGTTTTTCTATCATGTATCCGGCTGATTATCGCTGCACTTATATTGTAGGTTGTACTTTTGTTGACCTCTCAACTTTCTTTCGACATACGCCGCAATAATGGAAAATAACCCCAAGAATGGGCACCATTAAAAAACCCATAACCACAAGGAATATTGCTATTTTCTCTTGTTTCTCCATTATGTTGTTTTGTGGAATTGAAATGCTTGCAAATTAAAAATATAACCTAAGTTAAATTGATTGCAGAATGAGGTCAAATAATGTGGTCAACTTCTTTATATATTCTACTACAATACTCATGTGCATTATTAACCCTAATGACCAAAAATGGTTAGTTAATCTTAATTATATTACTAGTACTAATATACGATATTTAATTGATATAATACTGATAGATAATAAATTACTAGTATACCGTACGTAAGGAAGAAGTATAAGCAAAGATTTGCTTGTGTGTTTAGATATGTATATGTTTCTACTTTGCCTTAATCTGAATATCACAAAACATTTTCTTAGTAAAAACCATGAATAATATAATTTATTTCAGTTTTTTGTCTAGATTTTATGTGGTAAAATATGTTCTTTAGTAATCTTTACTAACTATGAATAGATTTTATATATTATAGTTTCTATAAATAAATAAAGTTGATCTGATGTGCATTGTTCATTTGTTCACTAGCTAGGGCCGACGATTTTTTTTAACAGAGATTAAATTAAACATTTGAACCTTCGGAATACATTTTCATATATTTTAGTATTTTACCCGAGGATTTCATTCGGTTTGCATTTTTGCAATGGTGAGGTTTCGAATATGTGGACTTCAGTTCATCATTTGTCAAATCTTTCTGCTTGTCGAGGGTTATAATTAAATATATTACTGTCGCGATAATTGATTACGCCTTTAATTTGAATAATTTCGAAGAGAACTAAGAGTACATTTGAACTTTGGAGGACATAATATTTCTTCCCATAATATAACAACTGATCCAATGGGACTATAATATTTCTTCCCATGCACGCATGGACCTTTTTTCACCATGCATGCTTAGCTTATACTATATGGATATATGGTTAAGCATCAGTAAACATATCTGCGTCGAAATTAAAACTCAGGAAATCTAACAATTATTACTAGTCATGTTAGTACGTATGATCAAATTATTATTGTTACGTGTGTTTGAAATTAAACGTATTGACGCTCGATCTTGGGATGTAAGAGTTATAATAATGAAAGATATCCTCGTATGTCGAATGAGAACGATCTAACATCTAATTAAGAAAGTACGACTTTCGATAATAAACTTCAACAATTCATATGATGATAATGATGTATGTCCTCGACATTAGTTAGATAAATAAACCACTCTCTCCGTCCCAGGTCAAACGCCCCATGCGATATTAGGAAAAAAGAGAAGAGATGATGTGAGGATTAATAAAAGTAGGAGAAATAATGTGAGTGGTGATGTAATAATTTATTAAAAGGATAGGAGAGAGAAATATGTACCAAAATAGATGAGGTGTTTGAGGTGGGACGTCCCAAAATGGAATATGGGGTGTTTGAGATGGGACGGAGAGAGTAATTAACATTCCACAAGTCTTTATTATGTTTGAGAAGCTTAAATCACATAGTATCTAACAGATCGGAGACAGTACGTGAATAATATGCTTAAATAAATACTTCTTGGTATATATCATCATCATCACTTTTCGATATAAAATTTCATGAATTTTTTATGAAGTCATTATTAGACTTTAGTCAAACTAATTAAAAGCCAAACCCTATATAAAAAAGGCGAAAACGTCATGCATAAAAAAAAAATGGAGAAGATTAATAAACTCATCATATAGTAGTAGTGTCTTGTATCTTCAATCTTCATAACCAAAATATCTCATAATGGAATGGAATGTCTCAACTTCAGGTGGTTGCGGGCCTTGCGGTATCGACGGTGGCGAACTGTAGTTTCTCGGCGGCGGTGCTGGTGGAGAATTATTATTACGTGATGATGAAGCACCGGTGGCCGCTACTGGTTGCTTATTTCCCTTTGCACTCTTTCTCTTCCGACAAATGCACCAAACAAGTAGTAAACCAACAAACACAATAATCCCAATAGCAGCTGAGATTAAAATTAATAATAATGTTTTTTTCATGTTTGCTTTAATTTGATGTAAAAACTAATTATCTAGGAAAATAATGTGTTGTATATGTATGTAGGTGTACGTATGTAGGTCGTGTGTAATGTTTGATTTAATGTGATGCTCGTAACTTTCATATTATATACTTGTACATACAATGTCATTTTCCTTTTTATATATATGTTCTTAATTATGTAATGTAATTTTCATTTTTTTTTTTCCAAAGGGATGCATGTAATAATTTTCATTTTGGAGTTTATATCTTTTGTTTTTTCCTTTAAGTGTTTTGGTTTGGTGTGTTGAAGTTACTTTCCTTTATTTTGAGAAAAATGTACGTGCTCATTCGTAAAAAATATATAATAAAGATTTCCAACATTGTTATTTATTTGGTAATTTCCCTAGATTTTGTGCTTTATATATAAGGAGTAGTATACTATATTACATTACTTAAGCATCTTTCCTCATATTTGCGATTTATGCATATATCGTGTAATATTATAGCCCTATTTTTTCTTCATAAGAGATATTATGGCCTTCTACGTGATTTGCTTTGGGTCACAAACTCATAAGCTAGTAAATAATATCTAAAGACCTATTCGGTATCACTGTCGTTTTCAATTTTTGAGTATTTTTTTTTGTAAAAAAATTTAGTGAAATAAGTTACAAAATTAATTTTTAATTGTTTGTTCTATAGTAAATAGAAATGGGTAAAAAATCTTAATTATATTGCTATTATTACCATAATGAACAAAGTATATACGGAGTATACTACAAAATATGATTATTTTTCATATAGTGGAAACGCAAAACTACCATACCCCCGGGTACCAAGAGAATGGTACCCCCTGGATCCCATGTACAAAAATAGACATGTGCCAAATTTTAATGCTAAGGCCCAATTTAATAAAAAAAAAGGCCCAGTCTAATTACAGCCCATTACAACACAAACCCAAACCCAAACTCAATCTCTCTCCTCCCTTTTCCCACCCCCTACCTACCCGACCACCACCCCTAACCCCCCCAGCCACCGTCGCCGCCTTCACCGACCGCCACCCCAGACCACAGAAACCCACCACTGGAGGCGAAACCCTCCGGCGACCACAACCCCCCATCCCCGCTGTAGCGATTTTCCCTCCTCCCCACGTCATTTTCTTTTTTTACTCCATTTTCTCTCTCCTAGAATTTCTCCCTCTTCGGCGGCAATGTTTGAGAGAACGTCGGTGAGCCTCTGGAGAGAAATCGTAGGGGGCGAGGGTTTCTTGGCGACGGCTTCCGGGGATAGGGGCTGGGGAAGGGAAGGATGTGGGGAGAGAAGGAGTCCCACGACGGTTGTGGGGAGAGAAGGAGCGCACGATGGCTGTGGCCTGTGGGGAAGTGCAGGGAGGAAACAGGGGTGGGGTGAGGTCGCCAGTGTAACACCCCATATTTTTGGGACTTCTAAATTATTAGTCGTCGGGAAAAATTAGCTGACGAGGACGTACCGAAGACCGTATTCTCCACGAGATATGGGCACTATGAGTTCACAGTGATGCCCTTTGGGTTGACTAATGCTCCAGCCGTGTTTATGGATTTGATGAATCGCACTTTCAGACCTTATTTGGACAAATTCGTAGTCGTGTTCATCGACGACATTCTGATATACTCCAAGACTGACGAAGAGCACACGAAACATCTAAGGACTGTCCTGGAAATTTTGAGAGAGAAGCAATTGTATGGTAAATTCTCGAAATGCGAGTTCTGCTTGGATAAAGTAGCGTTTTTGGGGCATGTGATATCTAAGGATGGAGTGGCCGTGGACCCAGCTAAGATAAAAGCGGTGAAAGACTGGTCAACACCCAAAAATGTGACGGAAATCAGAAGTTTTTTGGGACTCGCAGGCTACTATAGAAGGTTTGTCAAGGATTTCTCTAAGATTGCTAAACCAATGACCACACTGATGAAGAAAACCACCAAGTATAAATGGGATGAGTCTTGTGAGAAAGCCTTTCAAACTCTAAAGGACAGGTTAACCACAGCCCCAGTCCTGTCACTACCTGATGAAAACATACCTTATGAGGTGTACACTGACGCTTCAAAGAATGGTTTGGGTTGTGTACTCATGCAGAACAGACGACTAATTGCCTATGCGTCTAGGCAACTCAAAACTTACGAGGAGAACTACCCGACCCACGATTTGGAGCTAGCTGCCGTGATCTTTGCCCTAAAGCTTTGGAGACATTACCTATTTGGGGTGACGTTTAAAATCTTCTCCGACCACAAGAGCTTAAAGTACATATTTACTCAGAAGGAATTGAATAATAGGCAGAGGAGATGGTTGGAATTGATCAAGGACTACGATATGGAAATACAGTATCATGAAGGAAAAGCCAACATCGTGGCAGACGCTTTGAGTAGGATGTCTCTACATACGGTTCAATTGGTAGTCCAAAGGGAGAGGCTAAGAGACGAATTCCTCAACTTCGGAGTTCAGCTGACTGAACCAGGAGTGACGTCAGGAACCACAGCTATTGGGGACGACGTCTTGGGTGAGATAAAAGTATTACAATTGGCAGATACGTCGTTAATGGATAAATTAGCGAAGGAGCCTGAATTGTTCAAGAAGGGTGGTGATGGCATCGTCCGATTTCAGGACAGAGTCTGCATACCTAGTGACACTACACTAAAGAACAAAATTCTGAGCGAAGCTCATGCTAGAAAATATTCAGTGCATCCAGGAGGTGATAAGATGTATCAAGATTTGAGAAAGGTGTTCTGTTGGTCTGGAATGAAGAAGGATGTGGCTGACTTCGTATCTAGGTGCTTGATTTGTCAAAAGGTTAAGAGTGAGCACAAGAGACCTCAAGGCAAATTACAACCTTTACCGGTACCGGAATGGAAATGGAGTTCCATATCCATGGATTTCATTGCAGGGTTGCCTAGGACACAGAAGGGAAACAATATGATTTGGGTGATCGTAGATAGACTGACAAAGTGCGCACATTTTGTACCAATGAGGGACACTTGGAAAAAGAAACAGCTAGCCGACGCATACATACACCATGTGTTACGACTTCACAGTACACCACAAGAGATTGTGTCTGATCGTGATGCGCGCTTCGTTTCTCGATTCTGGAAGAAGTTACACGAGGCTTTGGGAACGAAACTTCTCATGAGTACCGCATTTCACCCGGCCACTGACGGCCAAACTGAGAGGACAAATCAGACCTTGGAGGATATGCTAAGAGCTTGTACCTTACAATATCAAGGCGGATGGGAGAATAAGTTGGATTTGATCGAGTTCTCCTACAACAACATCTTTCAAGCCTCGATAAAGATGGCACCATATGAGGCTTTATATGGCAGAAAGTGCAGGAGTCCAATCTCTTGGAATGATATAAGTGAAACAATGGTCTTGGGTCTAGACTACATTCAGGAAATGACATATCGGGTCAAGCTGATTCAGGAAAGGCTCAAGGCTGCACAGGACAGACAAAAGAGCTATGCTGACAAGACACGCAGCCACATTGAGTTTTGCGTGGGTGATATGGTTCTCTTACGCGTATCGCCTACCAGAGGCGTGATGCGGTTCAGAAAGAAAGGAAAACTGAGTCCCAAATTCATTGGACCCTATAAGGTGACTAAACGAGTTGGGGAAGTAGCTTACGAGTTAGACTTGCCTGCGAACCTTGATAAGGTCCACAATGTGTTTCACGTGTCACAACTCAGACGCTATGTCAGCGATCCGTCCCATGTATTGGACCCAGAAACCATCGAGTTGGATGAAACTATGACATATGAAGAGGCACCGTTGAAAATCCTAGACACCAAAGTGCGCAAAACTAGGCGTACTGAGACTAATATGGTCAAAGTTCTGTGGTGCAATAACAACATTGAGGAAGCAACATAGGAAGTGGAATCGGTTATGCGTGAGAAGTACCCTCATCTTTTCGATTAAGGTACCCTCGGTTCGGGACGAACCTTTGTTTTAAGGGGGACGAGAGCCCGCGCGCCTCGTTTTCCCTCTTCCTGACGCAATGTCCTATGTTATTACTTGCTATTTAATCTTGATGTGTGCTGAATGTGTTGTGTGTTTGTTGTTCTTCGTTTCAACTTTCACTCAAAAAAAAAAAAAAAACCTCTTACCTCGTGATACTTACTCTACTTTTTGATCAACGTTGCTGGTTGAGGGTGAAATCTTGAGGTGTGGGTTTAAAGATTCGGGACGAATCTTTGTTTTAAGGGGGGAAGACTGTAACACCCCATATTTTTGGGACTTCTAAATCATTAAAGTCGTCGGGAGAAATTCATTTTAGAGTTACGAGTTTCTATTTTTGGGAAGTTAGAGTCACTTTCCTTTTTGGGTCGTTTTCCTAATTAGGAATTTAGATAGCAAAATTACCAATTTGCCCTTACTAAACCCTCCCTCACCTTAATATATAAAAAAAACACAAACAAAAAAAAAACACAAACCCATCAGCCGCACGCAAGAACAGAGAAAGAAAAGAAGGAAAGAAAAAATAAAGAAGAGGAGAAGAAAAGAGGAGAAGCGCGCGATTTCTTCTCCGCGAACCACGCCGCGCGCCGCTGCCTTCACCACCGCACAACCGCCCTCGTCGCCGACCCCTACCGTCCTCTCTCTCTTGATTTCAATCAAGAGTAGTAAGTTTCCTCACCCTTTTCTATAATTGAATTAATTGGGTTTTCGAAATTGTGCTCGATTGTTGGTCTAGAACACGATTGGGGTTAATTATATTGTTGTTTTGAAGTTATAATCGCGATTGTGTTGATTATAATTCGTGGGTTGTGATTTTCGAAATTTGGGGTTTTGTTAATTAGGGTTCTTGTTAATTGTGATTGATTTTGTTTTTGGAATTGCTTGATTTTCGGTGGAGTGATTTGTTATGTGTTGAGAGTGTTGTAGTTTTATTTTGGGAGCGTTTGATGAGGATTTGGGTGAAGAACGAACCTACTGCCGGTTCTGATTTTTGGGTTATTTGAGGGTTCTTGTTGTTATTTTGATGTTTGTTTGGTGGGATTGTGTAACTAGTATGATAGGGGTGTTGTGGTGCGAATTTAGTGTGGTTATTGGAGTGTTTGGATGTCGAAATCATGTTGTTGTGATCTTGTTCTCGTTGGATGATTTGGTTTTGAGTTGGGATTATGATGGTGATGAGTAATTAGTAATTCAATCTTATTATTTTGTGATTGGGGTGTGTGTTTGAAGAAGTTCCTTTCTAGTCTTGGAGCAGTTTAGTGGTTCTTTCAGAGTAAGGTAAGAACGTTGATCAAGCCTTTGAGCCTCGCAAATATCATGTTCTATTTCAATGATTGGATTCCTAACCTTAAATATCTCTGTCTTGTATTCATTGCTCACTTGTTTCCGTCAATTGGAATCATTTCACATGTCGTATCTAATTCGTCTTATGCGCCCATCAATGCCCTTCGACTTCCTTTATAACCGGCCTCTCGGCCCCGGTCTCATTTGGCCTCTCGGCCACTTGGCTTCTCGGCCGAGTGGTCTATCATTGTTGTTGTTGACTTCGCTTGTGTTCTTGTTGATGAGAATTGTATCCGGCTACGGCCGTTTATAAATTGTATTATCGAATAACGTATCATCGAATAATGAATGTAAGACGGATGAAAGAAAAGAACGATATAATTACCACCTAGAGTGAACGTGATGCGGCACAGACCGATCACTGTTTATACCTCTGATCAAGGTACTGTTTCGGTCGGAGTAGCTACCGACTGCCTATTAGGCTTTCCTCCTAGAGGTACGCATCCTACTGGATCTCTAGCGAGGGGTGTGCACATTTTAAGTCTTTAGGAATCGTTTATATGTACTCTAGCTCACGCCGGTTCGAGATTGTGGTGGCTGCGGGGTAGGAGCCCAGCCGTGTATGATTGACAAGACCGTTTGTCTCGTCAGCGATACGTGACTATCGCACTGCCGTGTTCCGATGGTACTTTGTATTCATTATTATATCCAATGCTTATTATTTGTTAGCTACGCGTCTCACGGCGCGTATCTTTGTTTCTTTGCTTTATGTTTCTTACTCAGCCTGTGCTGACGTTCTGTTTTCTGGTTTGTTCCCTACCATGTTCTGGGGCCTATGTCATTCTTCGATGGCATAGTTGACAGGTCTTTATGATGTGGATGCTTGCTAGAGGAATTCATTTGCATGTCGGGAACTTTTCATAAACATTATTTGGAAATGGATTATATTTGGTTTTGTAATTTAAATTTCAGTTTTGAGAATTGTAGTTCGACATTCAAAGTCTTCCGCTGTCGACTTTTCGTTTGTTCGAATTTATTAAGTTGTAATTGAATTTCAAGTCTAGCAGTTGACTCGGTAGTCAACTGCGGCGTAACAATTCTATAATATTTCCTCATTTATCATTGCGAAAATTTAAAGTTGTTACAGCCAGAGTCGGCCACCACTTTTGGTGGTGATGTCGACGGTGGCGGCTACGTGGAGTGGCAGTAGGCGGTAGCAGTGCTAGGTGGGGGAAGGAATGGGGGAGGAGAGAGAAAATGAATGAGTGATCATTATAGATCATAAATACATCATTATAGAACAAAAACTGATCATTAAAAAACAAATCATTATGAAACAAAAACAGATCATTATTAAACATATATTAATCATTATAGAACATAAATTAGTCTCTCATTCTCGAATATAAATTGATCATAGAACATAAATATGTCATTTTGGAACAAAAACTGATCATTATAGAACATAAATATGTCATTCTCTAACAAAAACTGATCATTATAGAACATAAATATGTCATTCCGTAACAAAAACTAATCATTATCAAGTCCACCCCGTAACATGGGACCGGAGACACCAATAGCACCATCGATCTCCGACGACCTTATTCTGCCACTATTCCGACACAACAACTCCAATATCGTCCCCCATTATCATTCTATAACAACAACAATAGATCATTTTAAGACGAATATCATTCATTACACAACAAGAAGAAAAAAAACATTTTAAAACACAAACAAAAATCATTCATTCTAAAACAAAAATCATTCATTCCAGAACAGTAACTATTCATTTCAGGACAAAAATCATTCATTCCAGAACAGTAACCATTCATTCTAGAACAATAACCATCAATTCCAGTACAAAAACAATTTATTTCAGAACAAAAAACATTCATTTCAAGACAAAAACAATTCATTCCAAAACACAAACAATTCATTTCAGAACAAAAACTATTCATTTCAAAACAAAAATTATTTATTCCAGAAGAGTAATCATTCATTCCAGAACAGTAACCATTAATTCCAGAACAATACCCATTCATTCCAGAACATTAACCATTCATTCCAGAACAAAAACTACCCATTTCATAACAATAACCATTTATTCTAGAACAAATACCATTTTAGAACGAAAATCATTCATTCTAGAACAAAAACTATTCATTTCAGAACAATATCCATTCATTGTAGAACAGTAACCATTCATTCCAGAACAATAACCATTCATTTCAGAACAAAAATCATTCATTTAGAACATAAAAAATTCATTGCAGCAAAAAAATCATTCGTTTTAGAACAAAAATCATTCATTTCAGCACAAAAACTAATTATAACACAAAGTTAAATCATTATTAACCTATAACCTATCATTATCCGTCATTATTAAAAATTAACCATTCCAAAACAAAAGCCAATCATTCTAGAACAAAAATCATTCATTCCAGAACAAAAACCATTCATTCCACAACAAAAACCATTCATTCTAAAACAAAACATAAATAAATTATAGGGGAACATAAACAAATAATTACATAACATAGTTAGATTTGTTTCAAAATGGTTACTTTTTGTTCTGGAATGTATGACTTTTGTTTTGGAATGATTAGTTTTTGTTTTAGAATGAATGATTTCTGTTCTAGAATAATTATTTTTTGTCCTAGAATGGTTGACTTTTGTTCTGGAATGATTAGTTTTTGTTCTGGAATTGTTGTTTTTTGTTTCAAAATGGTTACTTTTTGTTCTGGAATGTATAACTTTTGTTTTGGAATGATTAGTTTTTGTTCTGGAATGAATGATTTTTGTTCTGGAATGTACGGTTTTTGTTCTAGAATGGTTGTTTTTTGTTTCAAAATGGTTACTTTTTGTTCTGAAATGTATGACTTTTGTTCTGGAATGGTTACTTTCTGTTTTGGAATGATTGCTTTTTGTTCTGGAATGTACGGTTTTTGTTTTAGAATGGTTGTTTTTTGTTTCAAAATGGTTGCTTTTAAATTGATCTATATTTTGTCCCATAATAAGTAGTTTGTTTCATAATGATCTAATTATGTTAGAAAATTATTGAAATTTGTTCCCTAGTGATTATGTTAAGAAATGATTTATGCATAATCAATAATTCTCCATCAGAAAGAAAAAAAAATGAAAGCCATTTCCCTCTCTTTCCTCTCCACTCCCTCCTTTACCCCCAACAACCAACCACCACGACGTCGCCGGCTTCCCGCCATACGAATCACCACCTTCGCCCATTTCGACGCCAACAATACCACTGCCGGCTATTATCGAGTCCACGGGCATCGTGAACGACACCTCTCGAAGTTACCCTTCTTCCTCGCGGCCACTATATGTGGTTGCCAGCGCTGCGTTAGGTTGCCGTCGATTTCTGACTTCTCATAGGCACTATATGTCTCGATGCCCCATTTGTCGCCGGAGAAGAATAAAAACGAGGTGAAAGAAGGAAAAGAAACCAAAAAATGTCGGATGAGAAGATGGGTGGTGGAGTTGCAGGGTGGGGTCTGGGTTTGGCGGCTCAAGCCCGTGCTGATGATGGTGTTGGGTCTGGTGGTCGTGGTGGTTGGTTATGCCGGCGTCGGGACAGGGCGGGGATTATCGGCGTTGTGGGTGGAGCCATGGGGGAGAGGGGAGGAGAGAGACCGTGAGTTATTTGCTTGTTTTTGTTTTTAATTTGGTTGGGTTGATTTATGTTAATGGACTAGCATCTCTATTGGGCTTAGTTGATTATATGGGCCGGGGGTACAAAAAGGATGGTACCCCCGGTGTACCATAAAACGATTGTAGTGGAAAATATCATACAAAAATTGCACGAGTACAGACCCTAGGAGGACGCGGACACCAGGCGACCGCAATCTTAAAATCTACGACACCGACACCGCTATTATTTTTTAATATAATATAAAAATAAAATTCTAACTTTAATATCATCTTTTTTAATAAAATAATAAGAAATTCTAACTTTATAACTTAAAACAATTTCAAAATAAAGATATAACACACACGATTATTGAATATGTGAAGGGGAAGTTTAGAAATTTGAAATTAAGAATGTCTATTTTGCCCAAATGCTAGCTTAATGTATATTTTTGTGTCCTAGAGGTGTCCAACCGGTCTCCCTTATGTAAAAAAAAAAAAAAAAAACAAGATTGGTGTCCGAGTTAAAAAGAATAAACCGGACACCGGACCGACCATTGGGAGAGGTGTCCGTGCTTCATAGCTTGTGAGTTCGTGCCAGCTAATCAGGTTGTTAAAGATTAGTTGTTGGTTATAAACAATTGATAGCCTCCTCTATACAAATCATTAACATTTCCCTCTCAAACTGAGTCAGTTAATCAAATAAATCATTGTCCGACGTCTGTTCTTTCATACCAGTTTTCCTGCAATTGATTCGCCTTTTGTAACACAACTACAGGTCGTCATCCCCAAGTGTTCGTTACAGGGTGAAGTCATGTTTCAGTCCCTGTCCATTGTGCGTTTGGCGCGAGAAACTTCAGATAGTGGCAGTAGGAACCAAACTCCTCAAACTTTTCGTGTATAACTGTTTGACGTAGTTTATCCAAGAAAGCAGTCCCAACAAACCTTCAAAGAATATAAAGACTATCCATCAGAATTCAGATACTAGCGGTTGTGTTTCCTACTTTCTTTCCTCATTCACGTCAAAGGTTAAGTAGTACGGGGACTTACCAAGAAGGCATTGAAGTTGAAGATGACTAAGCTTACTCCTGATTCTTGAGACGAAAAGATCCATTGCGGAACCTGAATGGAACAGAAAATTCGATGAGCAATTGAGCAACCACGGGTCAGATGTCTGATGAAAGACAACCTAAGGCAATTAAGCACAAAAGAAAGCATTCCATGTTGTCTGCAAGTGAATAAACCCAAATGAAACTGTAATCAACACAGCAGAATGCCAAAATATGAACTAACATAGCTCTAGGTCTCACCAGATGTTGTCTCTTGTCTCACAGAAAGACCATGTATAGCATATTTGGCATACGTCAGAAGCCTAACACTTTGGGATGCACCTAATTTGTTGGCTATAGATCTGAGTATTCCACTGCAATGGTAAAAGAATATGAGCACGCCATTTCAAATATCAATCAATGAGCAAGCAGAAGCACTGATTAAAACTTACTCGGTGCGCAGAATAGTTAGAAGATCAGGTGGCAGAGATTCCATGAACGAGGATATGTCTCCCATTGTAAGAGCCTTAAGTTCTTGCCTCACATTTTTCTTCTCTTCAAGAGTCATTTCTTTTCCCAGAGTTGTTTTACTGCATCATTCAAAATATAAAAACACTTTTAAGTTAATAAAAATTGCATGTGACGTTTGTTGCTCTGTGTTAACATTAGAGAACCAACCCAAAAGTGCAAGATATATGAAACAAGGAGCATCATGTCGTGGCCCGTGGTCGTGGGTGACTCCTCTGCACATATTATGACCTAGCAGGCATTGGCATTCCGCTCCAAAAGGACGGGTATACAAGCATTTCAGAAGACATTGGGGCTATTATAACTGTGGATAATCACCCAAGGTCATTGGGCTATGTCCACAGGTCATTTTTATAGCACCACGGTGTTTGAAATCAGCCCATGAACCCTTTCTGCTGCAAGGTCATCAAGGGACCCTTATTGGATGAATCTTAGAGAAGCTCGGAATCTCGGATCTCGAGAATTATGAACAGCATTATATTGCTAGAAGTCTATGGTGAAATCTACAAGATTCCGGACAAAAAGAAGGATTTTCATATGCTCTTCTTTGATCTAGAGATGGCATATCATAGAGTACCATTGTACCAACTACCAAGCCAGCCTGTTGTTTACATAGTGTCTAGTAGAGTGGTATCCAAACCATGTTCACTCACTTACGAGCATCCAAACTGGACTTTTTTGTTGCTACACTCCAACATTTACGTACTAATAAATCAGCTCACAGAATTAACAATCACACGTTTACAAAAAGAAAGGGATAAAACTACAAGAAACAGGTTACCTGTTAATTGGTCTCCCAGTGAATATAAGAGGTAAATATCTCGCGTAGCTACCAATACCAAATGATTCCCCAACATGTCGTATTACAGCAACGTCCTGGAGAATCATTGCCTTCCACAAGAGGCAGAACTTATATCTGAAGCCTTCGTCTAATTCTTTGTACACTCCATGATCCAAAAGCACTGTATAATTTATCACGGAATGAGTTAAACTTCATAACAGAGTTGCAGCGATCAGTAGCGACAACATACCCAATTTAAAGCCTTTCTGGCCATTCAGAGAAACTAAAATATTTCCAGGATGTGGATCACCATGCACGAAGCCATTGACAAATATCACTTGAGCAAAAACGTCAACCAATGCTTTTGCAACCTATAACCATATCAAAGAGCAAATTTAGAG
The DNA here is from genome assembly GCA_963680865.1 of Spergularia marina. NCBI lineage: Eukaryota > Viridiplantae > Streptophyta > Magnoliopsida > Caryophyllales > Caryophyllaceae > Spergularia > Spergularia marina. The sequence goes on from OY804554.1 coordinate 5,153,892, forward strand.
ATAATACTTACCTATATCAAAGTAATATCTGAATTGACACCAGAAAAGAATTGTTTACAATCTTCATGTGTACACCCGAGATTATAAGCAACCCTACGAATGAATATTTGGATAAGATCCCCAACCCGGAGAATTACTTTCCCATTTGGAAGAACATTTGATTCTTGGATATTAGAGTTTGCTTAAGGTTTCTATGAAATACTTGAACAAATTTTAAAAAAGAATGGTAACTGGGGAAGGACATTATAGTATACCTCATCTGCATTGATTCCAGCTTTCTCCAAAGATTCCAAGTCATCAACCTGAAATCTAAAAATATATTGCTTACAGCAATAACTTCCAACTAAAAACTATATACTGATAGCAACAAAATCATATAAAGCACAAAACATATGTTTGTAATCATATCCAATTTGAGGGCGATATCATATTTTTTGAGATCTATGAGGCTATAATGAGTGTGAGATCATGAGATAGGAAATATAAGATCATGAGATCTTATATTAGTTATTATTAGAAATAAATAGAGATTATTATCTCAAGAATATTGTTATGTTAGGATGATCTCACACTTATATCCTCCAATAATAGTAAGGTTCTTGGCAATGTGCATCGGGCTGCCCTTTTACTAAGGTTCTTGGCCTAATCCTCTAATTATGGAAAGACAACAACTCCAAAATAAAAACAACATTAATTCTACAAGTGAACAGATTGTAAGATTGAAGGAGAACAAAATTCCCATTAAGATTTCAGCAACTTAAGGCTTAAGCTAGCTGAGCCAAAAATTAAGTTCTTCAACGATTTTCCATCTGGAATGAAGCACTGGACCAGATGAGAAAGTAAAAGTGACTGTTCAGGTTCTCTAGCAATTCTAGATCATAACGGCATTTGTTACTCGTTAGCAGCCTTTCGACTAAATTGCTTCATGCTTCCATTTCAAGCTTTCTCTTTTGAGCTACTATGTTTGGAAAATATGGACCTCAGGCTTATCAAAATTGTAAATATATGATATCATAACGAATAATAAGGGCATAATAAATGGAAAACCTATGGACCTTAGACTTATATAAATTGTAAATTTCTGATTACAAAATGACTAATGACATAATTGTAAATCCTGAAGCAGAAAATCTATAGTGAACATAAATTGTCTCTTCTTCTGCATTCAAATTTCTGTTACTTGTCCGTTCCTTCTTTCGTTGTTTTCCCTTAACAGGAGTGACACCCAGCAGCTGTATATAAACTCTATGGACTAAACATTATGGGATAGTAAATAAGTCGTTTTACAATGCATATCCCAGGCAAAACCCCATGGCATACTCTAAATTTTAAGTAGATATCCCTAATACTCCGTAGCAAATATTTTAAGAGAAAACACATTATCGGCAAGTGCCACTCAAGCCCACAGGACGGAATAACAACAAAAGGGCTTAATAAGTGCATACACACCTTGTGACCAGAACAGAATTCCATAGTCAAAACCTGCTTTGTTGTCAAATCCTGAATACATATAGCAATCGCAAGGTTAGCTCACATTCAATATCCAGATAAAAACCTACCGATAACAGATATTCAGAGATGTTCTGTAAAGATTAGATTCTATTAAGTAAGAGTTGAATCACGATGACATGAAAAAGTCAGGTTCTTGCCCAAAAAACTTCAGGGATCTTCACATGCTTGTTGCTCAGTAAATTGTTGGCACTTCTCTCGGAATTTTTAGCTTCCTGTATGAAATCTTCAGAAGTCCAAAGACACATGAAGATCAAAAATCATAGAAAACGGTGATAAAATATTGTGCAAACAAAAATTCCATGCACAAGTTGAATCCCGATTTTAGGTGTCCATGTACGACTAACTATTAGTTTAAGTAAAGAGAGTACGAAAACAGACATGATTAAAAGTGGAACTAATTTTTATGCATTGTTATCCTATAGGCAAAATTCTGATACATTTTTCTTGAATGTATTCTCAGACTCAGCACACCCTCCCCCAGGAAAGTGAAGAGACAAATGAAAAGGCAAGGCATTCTTTGAATGTAAGAGCTAGTTAAAACAAGATGATCCAAGGACGATACAGAAGTATTGCATAATAATCTCTTTTGATCCTCGCCTTGCAGGGCCACCAATGTGCACTGGGGTGCCCTTTTTTACAAGCAATAAAGTAAAGCGTGGAGAGAACAAATCAAAAAGACAAACCATAGATTAAAGACTAAAAAGCGTGAAATCTTTAGAATGAAGCTCCAAAAAATTTAAATGAGTGAAATAGATTCCCCAAAATCAAGGGGAAAAAACATTAATAAGAATGGTTCATATGAAGGGGATTTTGTTTACACAAAGAAAAGAAATGTGGATAGAAGCAAACAAGAAACAAAGAATCCACCCTCATCATCCACATGAGTTCTTCCCCTCCACTTACCCTCTCCAACTTTACATTTTTTTCAATCCTATGTGAACTCATGTCACCTTCAGTGACCCTTAGCCAAGTCTTTTTAGGTCTTTTCCAAGCCTTTATAATCCAGTCACTCTAAGCATCCTAACCTGCGCATCACTTGGTTTATGTCTTATGTGGCTAAACAGCCTCAAGCTAATCTCTCTCTCATTTTATATTTAACAGCTGCAACTCACTTCCAACCTAATCACGTCATTCTCCATTCATCCTTTCTAGTATGGCCCCAAATTTAACTGCATCATACACATCTTTGCAACATTCAGTGCTTCAAGGCCAAATATACAGTTTCATGATGTAGTACTCAATGTTGCAAGGTACATCGTGTTAAAACTCATTTCGGATACCATCAACTAAATATATTGTCTCATCGATCTCCGAACTTGACATATACAATCGATTAATACCAAGTATGGATTTAGTGATGTACACCAAAGAAAGAAAGGCATGTTGATGTATAATGCGAACTAGAAGAGGCGTCTCAGTGACATATATAAGAAGATAGGCAACCCGCTATACATTCTACTAGTGCAAAAGATATATGTTAAAAAAATATGTGTATTATACTAACCAAGTTCTGCAGAAATGGCCTCCTTAAACCCCGAAAGAACCCATCCAAATCTATACTCTGGAAAGAGCTGAAAAGGGAGAACTAGATAAGTTATACAGATTGGGTGATTGACAAAATTAAAAGCACAAGATGATTAGTGTAAACAATGACAGAATAAGGAGGCCACACTCCAAGGATAAAAAGAAAAACAAACATAGGAAAGGTAGTTGTTCAAGATGTACCATTGACAAACTTTTTTTGTATATCTCACACATGGTCTGATATGGACCATATGGTCAATCTCACTGTTAAAGACAGTTCAATAAATTCCCCTTATGGGTTTGAGATTAACCCCACTAAACATCAAGAGTAACTAGGCAGGTTGAGTTCCAAACCACTAGACTAACCTTAATCCTCAGAGTAAGTCAACAAGTAATACTTACAAGGATAAATTTGATGTTAAGATAAGATATTTATAGACCTATAAGAAAATGCAAGCAGAAATCCGCCACAATCACAGACAGCCAAAGCCAAAGCCACACACACACGATAGAAATGTAAGCAAAATGCCTTTCTAACAGGTTAGTCCAATTTGTAGACAAATAATAGTTTCCAACATTTTCTGAAACTCACACCAATCCATTCACGAGTTAGAAGACAATGTGGAGTGAGTGAGAGCACTAGGAGAAAAGTATGATAATGATATATTTCTGATCTACAGAAATCATCGGTATATTAATAATCTGACTAAACCAATTTGAAAAATATCAAGTTTATCATTTATTTGTAAAGACATTGTAATATACAACAGATACATACCCAAGAAACAAAATCCGAGACTAAAGACATTGTTGTCATGTCTATCTCCATCAAGTTCTCCAAACCAGGGTACTGAACCTGCTTACACAGGTACAAAACAATGCTCAAACGCCCTGTTACAACGTGAGAGTGCAGGGAAGAAGAAAAACGACACAGCAAGCATATCAAATAGAAGTCTTAACTAGATGTCAGCACTAGCACCCAGGAAACAGGGGAGGGGGGTGGGGAGAAATTCTGCTGACTTAGGTGCAAGCCTGCTACAAGCCTACAACTTTACTCCCTCACAACTTGAGAGTGCAGGTGACATGCACCTATGAGAGTTTGCAGTCATTAATATTCCTACATGAGTGTGTTACCTTTTCTTTCCACGTGTACTAGTTAAATTAGAGAAGTTTACTATTTAATGGAACTTTATTACCAATTGTATGTGGGTATGAATGAAAAGTGCTAACAAGTGTCCCTTCTATATGCGAAGAAGAACAGTTACCAATTAAGTTCTAAAATATCTCATGTACACATACAAAACATGATTTATTTGTTCCATTTACTTCAAGTAGATAAAAACCTAGTAGAGGAATAAAGTCATGCATGGACATCTCATACACCAAGACAGCATGCTTTTAATAGTAAACTGTCAGCCAAAGACGTGTGAGTTGTGACAATATATCCTAATAATATATGAATGGAACATGTTACCGAGATCTTGATCATGCAACTCCAATACAATTTTTTTGTGTTACTGATAAATAGACAAAGTGTCATTAGCTAGAGTTCAGTTTGGCAGTAATTGGCCTCATATATTGTCCATCACATACACAAGTAGAATTCAATATGTGGCAGTAATATAATCAAATTCAAAAGCAGATGTAGTATTATATTACGGATGCATTATAATAAAAGGGTTCAATAAATAAATAAATAAAACATCATCATATGATAGAGCTATATTGTTTCTCTAAAACATGAAGCTAGATATAAAACAAAGGAGTATAGATTATTAAATTGTTGAAATGGACAGTAATTTGTGATATCACTAGACACTTGCTGTCATGCAACATGAAACTGACCTTCACAGCAACTTCTTCGTTGCTTTTCAAGATAGCACGGTGAACTTGAGCAATCGATGCTGCCGCAATCGGTTTCTCATCAAAACTTAGAAATCTGAATGTTAAGTGAGATCGTCAATAGATTTTTAACTATAAGATAGAAATCTACAAAGGGTTTAAAATTGTTTCTAGCTAGAACACCTCCATGAACTTTTAAATTGTAGAAACTGCTCGGTCATTGTTCAAAATTTTCAATCACCCCTTGGATTTGATCCAAAATAATGGGTCTTTTGTAAGAGAATAATGTTAAAATGAGATAAATAAGAGAAAACAAAAGTCCTCCATGTCAAAGCATCACAAGTAACTCCAATTCCATTGAACCAAAGATATTGAGACTCCTTGAAAGCACAGGCAGCCTCAGGTATAATCCAAGAAATGATGCACCTCTGAAAAGTAGGGGTTTGTCGCTCACATCAAAACAGAAGGTAACAACTCAAGGGATCAAACTTTCGCTACTTCCAAGTACAAGCACTATATTTCTACATAATGATCTGTCAATTGCCTGATCACTGATCCTCTGAGATGCACTAGCCTTTCTTAGTGAAACAATTTTTGTACACAAAAGCAAGATAAGACAAGGAGAAGACGTAAATTATCAAATATAACAACAATGACGAGGCACACTACACACCACCGGCAATAATGTAAGAAACACCAGATATGTTTTTTAGCGATGGTAGATACTCACATATCAGCAAATTCTGAACCAAGGTTCCTACAAATCACTTCCTTTATTGATTTGAAATCACAAGGAACTGCCTACGATTCAACAAACAGACATTAAGCATCTCAAAAGATCAGGTCATACAACAGAAAACAAAGCATATCTTAAAATGAATTTGTACCTGATCTTGTAAAACAGAAAGCGTGGTCATATATTCCTTTGGGATCTGCCTCAAAGAAGCTGCAAACTGACCAGCCTTCACGTAAAAACCTTTGTTGACTTCACAGAGTTTCAAAACCTTCTTTGCAGAACGCAGATGAACCTGGATAGCGCACCGAAATGGACCGGCACAAATTATGCAAATTAGAATCTTCTAATGATTGACAACAATTCATGTACCCGCACACTAAAAGATGATGAAGGAACAGAAATCCCTGAAAGAGTTTCATGACAGAAAACTCAGGTTGAAAATGCCAGATTGAAGCATAAAAAGCAGACCAAAGAAGTAAAGAGAGTCCATACATTAGTCGCAAAAGTAATCACGGAAGAAGAGTGGGAAACTGAAAACCACTGCACCTAGGTCCCAACATTCAAGTAAAACTACAATAACTCCAATTTAAGCTTCAAATATACACTTCAGGTTCATCATTAATGTTATCAAGGTTTAAGCAATTGCAAGATTTTGGAGCTTAATGTAAGCAAGTAGTTGCTCAATTGTAAGATAAGTAAATTGCTCGCTCCTTATCCCAATAGAAAGCTTCCCTTCTTAAGGGCTCGCTTAGAATGAGAGTAATTATTACCGGAGTAATAGTCCGAAAAATAGAAGAGATGGTGGTGATGGATTGAGGAGGGTGACAAAAAGAGGGTAATAAATTAATAATCACCCACCTCCCCCACCCCCCTCCCCACGGTAATGCACTACCCCCAAATATCGCGGTAATCGTTCCCCCTCCACCCCTTTGATACTCCTACCACCAGCACCATTTCCCCAATTTTACCTAATTTTTGTAGTAACAATTACCCCCTTTCCAAGCAACGCGAAAAACTAAGTAATTAACAGCTCCATCTTGCACAGCTTGTAATTGACGCTAAACATAATATAAGCAGTACAAATAGTTCCAAAATTAGCGGGAAAGACCGGTGATTACCTCGGAAATTGTTCGGCGATAAACGTCGGAATCCTTTACCAAACCGTGCAATGAGTATTTGTAATCAACAACAGTTGAAGCAATCTGCCAACAGAGAACAAATTTAAACAAAGGAATCTTCAGAAGGAAGTTTCACCATATTATCAATCAAATTGAGAGAGAGGGAGGAGAAATTGAACCGTGAAAATAGTGTAAGATGAGCGGGCGGCGGCGGAGAACGGCGCCGTAATATGGTCGGAGAGGTGGGCGGGGAGTACGGCGGAGCAAGTGATGGCGGAGGCACCGGTGGCGGTGAGGAGGAGGAGAGATAATTTGGCGGGAGACTTTAAAGCAGCTAACCTCCTCATTTTTGTGAATTGGGAACTCTCAGAAGCGAAGAGGATGTTTTGATGACTTGATGCACAAGATTCTTTGAGTTGGAAATATTCATTCAGGAAGTGTCAACTTGAAGCAACTTAAGTTGGAAATTGTCGTTATGTCAAATTTATACTACTTGGTAGTTGACAATACACGACTAAGGTAGGCGAGATTGGCTCTCGTGTTTAGGAAATGAGTACGAGTTTGTTCAACTTAAAATGTGCAAATATCGTGCTCTTTGAAGTTACTCGATAAATATTTATGTAGGATGAACGGGGGAATGATTCCAAGTGGTTTCCAAAATTGTAATGCAGACCATGATATTATCTGGGTTTCGAGTCCGATTGAACAAGGTGGATCAGTTGATACGTCAAACAAGCAATATTATTCTGAGGAAGAACTCGACGGTCACAAATTCAGCAGATTACCATAATAATTACAAGGAGAAATCTTTGGTAGTACTAACTAATACTACTACTACAAGACCTTCTAGTTCTACTACGATCTCGAAATGGAATAAAATTTTGAAGGCTAGACAGCCAAGTGTGTTATCACTGTCACGAAACAGCATATTCAGGAAAATCCCTCTGCACACAACGCTCTCCCATCTTACCCAGCATCGCCTTGCAGATACTCTTGAACAAACTTTCCATTCTAAAGTGCAAAAGGACGTGGAGGTGCAATGCTGTTAATATCTTCCCTGCAAGCAAAATGAAGCAATAAAACAGTCAGATGATATGGCACCAACCAAGGGCACACAAATATTTGCCTACATGGTAAACTGACACCGGATAATTTCATCTATGACGTTAAAAAAAAGTGTAATCCCACACTACCATTGGAAACCAAAGTCAAGTAGGAGAAAGAAAAGACTCATTTTTCTTGCTTCTTGAGAATGTACTACCCTGGTTTCAAAGGGATCATGAAATAGAAGAAAACATGTCTTACTTGATTAAATCCTGTTTGTGGCCAGGGGGATAATTCCTGTGCTCCATAGGACTGCTCGGCTCGTTTGATGTCTGTGGAAACCTTTGATTTTCTCCGTGAGGTGCATACACAGTACCTGCACCCTGGTTATAACTCCCAGTAGGTCCTTGTCTATATTGAGTAGCTCCACTTTGCTCAAAGGATGCAGCCCCTCTTTGACCATAGTCTCCTGTTCCTGTGGATGGAGAATGATTCCTATTATCACCAGAAATCCCCATCTGCCCAGGGGCTGGTTGACCACCATGGTGTCCAGGGAAATTACCCCTCTGTCCTTGGGGATGGTTGTACCCATATTCACCTGAATCACTGCGAAATGATCCTGGTTGTGCATAAAAACCATGGCCTTCGGCACGATTGCTCATCGGACTTTGAGGACGGTTATAGTCCTGTCTGTAATTCCCCTGCTGTGAAGGCACAAAGTTACTTTGACCACCACCCTGATACCCATCCATTCCTACACCCGGATGAGGTGTGCCGCTAGGCATAGAATTGCCAGTATGCTGTGAGGGAAAAGTTTGCTGCGGAGAGAAACCATGTTGTGGGCCCTGTGGTCTATAGCCTCTTCCATCACCAGGCATAGATCCATGCTGATTATAAGCAGGGCCCCCTTGCTGCTTATAAGCAGGGCCCCCTTGCTGGTTATAAGCAGGGCCCCCTTGCTGATTATAAGCAGGGTTCCCTTGATGGTTATAAGGAGGGTTCCCTTGCTGATTATGCATAGGTACCCTAGGCCTTGTATCATCCGGTCTAACACCTCTCCTTGTTCTTCCGAACTGCTGCACAGGAGGGGGTCTAGGTATAATTTCTCCATTTATGTACTTGTCTCCTGCTTACAGAGAATGATAATTATGCATTTGAAGGTAAACATAATAGTGACTGTACATGAAATCATTCAAGCAAACACATGCGTCTGGCATTTATGAAGAAATATAACATCACTACGAAAAAAAAAAAAAAAAAAAGATAAAGATCAGCTTGCAGATAAGTGATCATACGAATTTACACAGCTCATACCTCCATACTCCTTTTTGACAGGATCTATGTACGAATCTGGTAATACAAATATCACTCCAGGGAGAGCTGCAAAAGAGAACAAGTGAACCAATTTCATTCAATATTATTTTAGCAATTATCTTGTTTGATAGTTGAACTTCTGGTAACTCATAGAGGCGCAAATTACCCTCAAACTTCTTTGACGTGTCTTCATCCACCTCAACTTGAAAACCAGTGTAGGTAGTAGTGCTGCATGCATATATCCTTTTCTTCGCCACTTCGACACTGATAGCATTGAAGGAATAAATGGTAAGCCGGCATATGGCATGAAACAAATATGATCTCCAGAAACACTAACTTGAGTATTACTTCCTCAATATTCAAATTATTTCACAGAACAAGAGTATGAAAACCATTAACGTGGTAACTGATTAAAGCACACAACTCAAATTCCACAACGACTATCAACAATAGGGCTGTTAAAAATTGGTGAAAATCACATGCATAGTTAGTTTAACAAGTCCGAGTTAATAGAAACAAACAAGAGAACCAATTTACTAGGAATACAACTAGAGTACTAAAGAAAGGCAGGTGCCTTGTTATTAGTCGACTCCAAAACCATTCACGAGCAGGCGGAGCAGCAAATAGGTCATCGATGAGTCATTTAATCATAATACCAACAAATTAAAAAAAAAAAAAAAAGCAGAAGCTCCATTATACTTAGTTTAAAAAGGTGTGAGGCGCACAGAGGCGATAAGGGCCCGTGTCGACGAGGCGCAAGGCGCTCCCTTTTCTCAAACAAATTTTTATGTTCCAGAAATTATATGCATAAGATTATCCCTTTTTGGTTTCTAAAGAGGGCAAATATGTAAAGAAGCAAAAGTTATGGATTAAGGAAGAAAGAGAAAGGTAGAAGAAAAGAACTAGAAGAAAAAAATTGGAATTGCCTAGTCGAACGCCTCTGGTACGCCATATTAGAGAGGCGCTGCGCCACATACCTGGAACCTCATGGGAGGCGCATTTTAGGCGTTCCCGAGGCACATTTCCTAAACCTAAGCCATTATCCCAAAAATCATGTCTGGAAAAAACAAACACCCACCCCCTATGAACCCTGACTCCACTTAAGTGTAGGGCAGTAGCAGTACGTTTAATCGTCACCAGCCAAAAGCGAAAACTTCAGGAGCATAGATATTAGAAAAACTCCCTATCATGTGTCCACAATGGAAACTCGTACCACACATCCATAAAAGGATCCGGCAACTAAGTAGCTTATGCTTTCTCAATTGTTCAACCAACATAAAAAGAGAAACCCTACAAATGCCTCATCAAAAAAAATACGCCTTACATCACTAGACAATCACAGGTCTATTCTCGTAACTTTTGAGTTATAATCTTCCTATATAACCTTACCTCTACTACAGAAGCATACAAGGGGCATAATGGGTGTACAACTTTTATCCTGGATGAAATGAAATGTGCATCAAAGTATTTATACTCATCTACACACTTAATCCGAACCTAATATAAAGCAAACAACTTTTAGGACAAACAAAGTAATACAACCAATTCTACAAAGATAATTGCCAAGTGCTAATGGAGTACAAGACCAAATTCCAACTCAAATGTCTCATTTTCCCACGTAACTCAAACCTAATTCAAAGCAAGCAACGTTTCCGGACAAACTGAGCAATACAACCAATACCCACAAAGGTAATTGCTAAGTGACACTGTGATACAAGAGTAAATTCCAACGGGCGCAAGTGGGAGCATAACATTTTCACAAAAAAACCGAACCTAATTCAAAGCGAACAACTTTTCGAGACAAATGGGGTAATACACCCAATACCCACAAAGATAATTCCCAAAATACAACTATAGAACAAATTACAAGGGGATCAAAAAGGCTTACAACATCATCTAAAATTAAAATTATATGTGCATCACAATCCACAAGTATTCACACTTCTATAACACGCTTAAACAACACGAAACCGAGCTTAATTCGAAGCAATCAGCATCACTAAACAAACAGAATAACAAAATGCAACAAAAATTCTAGGGTTTTGAGACTTAACCAAACATGCCCTAATAATCACATGAGACGGGTCTCGCAATAAAAATTATTATTAGTTAAAAGCGTATGCTTGAAGATACCTGCCAAGAACTTGGGCGGCAGTCTGAACATAGGTCTCAACCATCTGATCAGGAGGTGGGCGTTCACTAGGGTTCTTACCGAAATCCATAACAATAAGCCAGTGATTATAATCGCAACCTTCGAAAAGAATGGAATCGGGATCGATCTTGTCGGTATCGTTGAACGATCGCAACCCGGAGGAGAGAGAAAGGGAGGGAGTTGAGTGAAAGTGACGGTGGTGGGTCACGGCGGAGGTGGCGGCGGGTGAAGGAGGGGTGGTTTGGAGGAGGGATGTGACGGTTGGGGTGGTGGTGAGGCGGGTGTGGGAGAGGATTGCGGTGGAGAGAGAAAGAGCGCGGCGGAGACGGAGGGCGGTTTGCGCCATCGGAGAGGTTTTTGGGGGAAATGATAGCTTGAGGTTTAAGCAGGGGTTTTAGCCGTTTTGGGGGAAAATAATGTGTAATAGAGTGAGTAGAATAATCCTTCTTATGCGAAACTTTTCCGATGGATTTAATTTTGGACCATTTTGCCTCTCGAATATGGAAGCCTTGGAGGGTGTAAACGAGTTGATCTGAAGCCGAGTTTGCGTGGGCTTGGGATTGGGTTGGAGCTCGGCAAGTCTAAAATACTTGAGATTGAGTAAGTTAAAAGATTTGAGCTTGAGTTTTTGCTGAAATATACTGAATCTATCTGAGTTTTAAAGAATTATTAGGTTTTGGGTTGGATTTGTCGAAACCGACTAACTGAGCTTGAGCTAGGTTTCAACTGTTCCTATTTCGCAATTTCAAGGGCTTGGGGAGCGAAATGGGATCAATTACTGTCCATTGTGGGAAAGCAATGATGTTAAAATGTAGGCAACGAATAACATCACTCATTTTATTTTATGTCGGTTTTTAGCAAATTCTTAAGTGCCTTAAGTCGAAGTTGTCGGACATTGAAAGGTTTCTTAGTCTTTTGTTTTTCATGATGTGTTATGTAATTTGGTTTGATATGAACTTGAAAGTGGAAAGTTAAGCGTTCGTTTTGTTTTTGTTTATTTGTTTTTTAAACAAAAATCTCATTTTGAAAAACAGAAAAAGTGGTTTTTTTTTTTTTTGGCCAAATTTAACAAAGATAATCCAACTTTAACAACCCTAAATTTTCGAAAACTTTTAAATAAGAAAATATAAGGTCGTTATGCCACAATTGACCCACAAGGCCAATTGCTAGGCAATACAACTCAACCACAAAATTGCAATTATCCAAAATCCGACAAAATAACAAAATTAGCGTAGCGGAAGACTTAAACCAAAGTTTACAAGTTCAAACAAAACCCAAATCCGAAATCAAATCAAATGTTCCAAAACGAAAGTTCGTTTATTATTCCCATATGAATGCATGACTCCCAACACACGCGATCCTAGCAACCATCTTCAAACACACCTGTCAACTGCGTCGTCCAAGAACAACATAGGCCCCAGAATAGGGTAGGGAACAAACCCAAACAAAGAACGTCAGCAAACAGGCTGAGTAAGAAACAATAGAGAGACAAGAAGAAGATACAAGAATCAACAAACATGCATTATTATTTCAAATAATAAGATTATTAACAAATTCCGAATCCCATATATTAATGGTTGGGTCCTACCCCTAACTAAACCACAACTAGAGCATCCATCCATTACCATAACCATCCTATAAGACTCAAGTATGCGCACACTTCCCTACGAGGGCCAGTAGGATGAACCAAACTCATAGGGGACGTCTATAGGCAACTAGGAGCTACCTAGCTGAACACCACTTATAAAACTATTGGCCATATATATAGACGTGCCACCCAACAATGTGGACAACGTCGCTCTAGTGGGTAAGTAAACGAATCCAATAATCAAATTCCAACCGTTAAAAAAAAAAGTACCAATCATACGAAAATAAGAAGCAAGATACACAAACACATACGTGTTTCTTTTTTTTTCTGCCGAAGCAACAACAAAGGCCGTAAGGCCGTAAGCAATGCCAAGAAAAGAATAGTTAATCAAGCCACTACGTACATGCTTGTTTTATTTCCCACGACGAGTTTCTATAATCATATTCATACGTATACAAAATTAGATAACGATTGTTCGTATGAACCAAAACGGAACTCAAGCCCAAGAGGGTCAACGTTCTTACCAGGATTGCCAAAGTTCTCACTAACAACCTCTTCCAAAATCCGCGAATGGTACCTCTTTGAACCCGCAAGCTAATTAACACAAGAACAACCCCAACTCAATACCAAAGTATAACAAAATTCGACCAAACGATTCCCCAAAATCACATTACTCGAAAACGAGCTTCACAAAGTCACATACCATAACGATACTTATTTACATCACTTTAACCACACATTTCAGACCTTAAATCAACTTTAATCAACTCCTATAACCTCCAAAATTTACACCAAAACAACCCAACAACAAACATTCAACGCTAGTGAACAATTCCCATCAACTTAACACAAAATTATTAAGGATTTTCACCATTTTTAAATAACCACCAGACCTAACAACAACCTTCTAACTACCTTAATAACATTACTAACTCACCATAAACAACCTTTATACATTATCAAATTGCACACAATTGCACTCACGCCATTAGGCGAACGATCACAACAACTAGACTCCGAACTCGACATGAACATTACGCGAAATAGCAACACAATCAGACCCAACAACAGCCCCTAATACACCACGTAACAGCCCACAAATCAGCCCCTGCAAAACCCCAAATTCTCACATGCAATAGCTCAAAGATCCAAACAAATAAACAACAATTGACCACCTAAAGCTCACCACTTACTCACGTAAACACCGCTCTAAAATTCTCAAAATTCATCACCTTCCTCCCCTAAATCTACCGAGCCATTCCAACGACCAAGTACGAATTTAAGACATTGAAATGCAAATTTAAAATCAAGTACAATCATCAGATTATAAAAACGCACATAAAATCACATACAAATATCTCAAGACCTTGTAAAATTCTCAAATTCGATTACCAAGTGTAAAGAACATCAATTATGATCTATAAGGTATAGTGATAGTGTAAAAGACCAATTAAAATCATAAGTCAAGTCATAAACTCAGATTTTCATAAGCAATAACATAAAACCAATAATTAGGGTTTATCAAATTTAGAGAGAGGAAAGAGAGATACCAAAACAGCCCTAAGGCCGAGGGTGACAAGAAAGGGGCGTCCACGGCGGTTGGCGGCAAGTGCAGCGGCGACGGTGGCCGGAGAAGCAGAAAACCGGGAAGAAGAGTAGAGAAGGTGATATGACGTGAATAGAAAATGAAAGGGAAGGATGAGCAATATATGAAGGAGGGAGAGGCTGTGTAACGTAAAGAGGAGATCAAGAAATGTAGTGGGTAATTAAAAGTGAGGAGGGATATTGGGAGACAATTATGGGATTTTAATTGAGGTTTAATTGGTAATTGATATGTAAATTTAAAAAAAATTAAAACAATTTCCAAACCAACAATAAATCCCTCTTTATTTCTTTTAAATTAAATCCAAAATTTACATTATAAAACTCAATTAAATTCCGAAAATTATATTTAAACGGTAACACCCAAATAATATAAACTCCTTAAAATTTAGGGGTGTTACAGACTTCCCCACTTAAAGCACAGCTTCGTCCCCGAAGCGCAAACTCATTCACCAAAATGAACCTCATCAACAATCTCTCTAAAACTCTTACTCCCTTAAATGTCAAAATATACCAATCCTCTAACCAACAATGTCACCACTCTCATTCCCTAAAGTATCGCCAATTGAGCTTTTGATGAATTAATAGTAGGAATATAATTTGAGATACCATATATAACCACATGTTACCATATAAACATAGCTAGTCATAGAATCCAAATTGTGCACAATGCACCGAAAACCAAGTCAGCCAATTCCACGCGCAAGGTGCCAACAAGTGCATTAAGGCATGCAACAACTCAAAGCAAATCAATAATATACGATTAAGACATAAAAGCATGATTAGTACCACATAAATAGACAAGAGAGGAAAAGAAAATGCGAACAGTTCTCATCCCCCTCAAAAGAAAGGTTCGTCCCCGAACCAAAAGTACCTTATTCAAACAAGTGCGGGTACTTCTCACGCATGACAGATTCCACCTCCCAAGTTGCTTCTTCGACATTATTGTTGCACCACAACACTTTCACCATATGAGTCTCAGCCCGTCTAGTTTTGCGTGTTTTCCTGTCAAGGATTTTCAATGGTGCCTCTTCATAGGTCATGGTCTCATCCAACTCGATCATCTCGGGATCGAGCACATGAGACGGGTCGCTCACATAGCGTCGTAGTTGAGACACGTGGAAGACATTGTGAACCTTCTCTAGATTAGCAGGTAGATCGAGCTCATAAGCAACCTCACCAATGCGCTTAAGCACTTTGTACGGTCCTATAAACTTGGGGCTTAATTTACCTTTCTTACCAAAGCGCATAACACCCTTAGTAGGTGAAACTCGCAATAATACCATGTCCCCTTCTACAAACTCGATGTGACTCCGGGTCTTATCAGCATAGCTCTTTTGACGATCCTGAGCAGCTTTAAGTCTCTCCTGAATAACTTTAACTTGCTCGGTCATCTCCTGAATATAGTCAAGACCCAGCACAACAGTCTCACTAATGTCGTTCCAACAAATCGGACTGCGACACTTCCTCCCGTACAATGCTTCATAGGGCGCCATTTTTATCGAGGCTTGATGGCTGTTATTGTACGAAAATTCAACCAAGTCCAACTTATCCTCCCAGCCTCCCTGAAATTGCAATGCACAAGCCCGTAACATGTCCTCTAGTGTCTGATTGGTCCTCTCAGTCTGACCATCAGTGGTGGGGTGAAAAGCAGTACTCATTAACAAGTTCGTTCCCAAGGCTTCTTGTAACTTAGACCAAAATCGAGACACAAAACGTGCATCGCGATCTGACACTATCTCCTTTGGTACTCCATGTAATCTCATAACGTGATGCATGTAGGCAGCGGCCAATTGTTTCTTCTTCCAAGTGTCTTTCATAGGAATAAAATGAGCACACTTAGTCAATCGGTCAACGATCACCCATATCATATTATTTCCTTTGGGAGTTCGAGGTAGGCCAGCAATAAAATCCATGGATATAGAACTCCATTTCCACTCGGGAACTGGCAACGGCCGCAATTTCCCTTGTGGTCTTTTATGTTCACTTTTAACTTTCTGGCACACCAAGCATCGAGCAACGAACTCCGCAACATCCTTTTTGAGCCCGGACCACCAAAAGACTTGTCTCAAATCCTGATACATTTTATCACCTCCGGGATGCACTGAGTACAATGTCGCATGAGCTTCAGTTAAAATCCTCTTCCTGATTTCCTCATTGTCGGGTATACACACTCGCTTCTGGAAGCGAATAATTCCATCGTCTCCCACCGTAAACAACTCGGGCTCTTTGCTCAATTTAATCTGTAAAAACTCATCTTTCACTTGGAGCTCCTTAATCTCTCCCAATAGATCGTTTTGAACCGAAGTGACTCCCGTAGGAGCACCCGGTTCAGCCAACTGAATAGAAAAGTTAAGAAATTCATCTCGTAATCTTTCTCTTTGAACCACCAATTTCATAGTGTGAAGAGACTTCCGACTCAAGGCATCGGCGACAACATTTGCCTTGCCTTCATGATATTGGATCTCCATTTCATAATCTTTGATCAACTCTAGCCACCTCCTCTGACGCATATTCAATTCTTTTTGAGTGAAAATATATTTGAGACTCTTATGGTCAGAGAATACTTTAAAACTCACACCGTAGAGGTAGTGCCTCCAGATTTTCAAAGCATGAACCACAGCCGCTAACTCCAAGTCATGGGTCGGGTAGTTCTCCTCATAACTCTTGAGCTGCCTAGACGCATAAGCAATCACTCGTCGGTTCTGCATAAGGACACAACCCAAACCATTCTTCGAAGCATCCGTGTATACCTCGTACTCGGCCTTCTCATCAGGTAATGCCAAAACTGGTGCTGTAGTCAGCCTAGTCTTAAGAGTCTGAAATGCCCCCTCACAAGCATCATCCCACTTGAACTTGGTTGTCTTTTTCATCAATGTCGTCAAAGGTCTAGCTATTTTAGAGAAATCTTTGACAAATCTCCGATAATAGCCAGCAAGACCCAAGAAACTCCTAATCTCTGTCACACTCTTAGGGGTCGGCCATTCAGAGACGGCCTTAACCTTAGCTGGATCCACTGCCACTCCATCCTTAGATATGATATGACCTAGAAATGCAACTTTGTCTAACCAGAACTCGCACTTCGAAAACTTCCCATAGAGCTTATTCTCCCGCAAGGTCTGTAAAACAATTCTAAGATGCTCCTCGTGTTCTTCCTCACTCTTTGAATATACCAAAATGTCATCGATGAACACAACAACAAACTTATCCAAATACGGTCTGAAGGTGCGATTCATCCAATCCATGAAGACTGCAGGGGCATTTGTTAGCCCAAAAGGCATGACTGTGAACTCGTAGTGTCCATAGCGAGTAGAGAAGGCTGTTTTCGGAACATCTTCAGGAGCCACTTTAAGTTGGTAGTAACCGGACCTTAGGTCAATCTTCGAAAAGACGCTAGCTCCCTTCAACTGATCAAACAAGTCATCGATTCTTGGTAGAGGGTACCTATTCTTGATCGTCACATTGTTCAACTCACGGTAGTCTATACATAGCCTCAAACTACCATCCTTCTTCTTGACAAACAGAACAGGTGCTCCCCAAGGGGAAACACTAGGCCGAACATATCCCTTCTCTACCAATTCATCAAGTTACTTCTTAAGCTCTTGCATTTCAAGAGGTGCCATCCTGTAAGGTGTCTTGGCTATCAGACCAGCTCCCGGAACCAAATCAATCTTAAACTCGACCTCTCTTGTAGGCGGCATCCCTGGAATCTCCTCTGGAAATACATCTTCAAATTCTTTCACAATAGGGACTTCACTCAAATCTGGATACTCGATTCTAGTATCTCTCACATGGCACAAGAGTAACTGAGCTTCCTTGGAAATGTGCTTTTTAAGTTTCATCACTGAGATCAATTTCACTCGAGATCCTTTGATATGCCCCTTGTACGACACTCTAACATTTTTGGGACCTCTAAGTGAGATTTTTCCCAACCAACAGTCTAGTCTAGCTTTGTGCTTGCCCATCCAGTCCATCCCCAGTATTACATCGAAATACGGGAGTGGAAATTCTATTAACTCTGCCTTAAAATCATGTCCAGCAATAATCACCGATACATCATTAAACACATTCTTACAATTCACACTATCACCGGTGGGCATAGAAAAATCATAATCTACATTTTCACCAGATTTCAAACCAGACAAGGTAACAAACTTTGATGCAATGAACGAATGAGACGCACCACTATCAAACAAAACATGAGCCAAAACTGAGTTAACAGGAAATTTACCGGACACAACTTCGGTGTTTTCTGCCTCCTCCTGGTTCATAACATAGAGTTGTCCAACCTTCTTATTGCTTGTAGTAGCAGTTGCAGCATTAACTGTGCCAGCCGGCTTGCTTGCCGCACTAGTAACATTACCCTTGGTTGGAGCTGGGTTCTTGTAAGTACTATTTGAAGCAGTATATGTGCTCTGAGCCCTCTGATTGGGAAATCTGCTAACATATGTAGGTGTGCTAGCTTCAGCTACTGGTGGAAGACCGGCCTTCTTCCTATTACACTCGTATTCGCGGTGTCCCAACTTCTTGCAGTATCGGCATGTAACTTTATCACCGTTGCAATCAACCCCTGGATGATTACCATTACAACGTTTACAGATGTAGCGACGCTCACTTCCCTGACTTTGAGATTGAACAAAAGATTGACCCTTGCGGACATTACTCCCACCAGCACCAAATGAGTTGCCTTGCTTCTTATAGTTAAGGAAGTTCCCTTTCTTACTAAAATTTTCAGTCAAGTTCGAGGGTCCCTCCTTCCTTTTGAGCCCCAACTCGGCTTCTTTCTCAGCAATAGTGTTCTCAATATTGGACGCACGAGCATACACGTCCCTTATATCCTTGAATACCTCACCTACAAACCTGTCCTTGATTTTCCAGAGCAACTTCCTCTCAAATTGATTAGCTTTCGCCTCTTTAGTAGGCACAAGTTCCTTGGCGAAACGACTAAGTTCCAAGAACTTAAGATGAAACTCTCTGACTAACATACCCTCTGTCTGCTTCAGCAATTCAAACTCCAATCTCTTCTGACGCTTGAGGTGCTCGGGGAAAAATTCTTCTTCCATATATTCCCTGAAATGACCCCAACCTCGCTCATATTCAGCTACCCCTCCATCAGCGGTCTCTTCGACGTATGGCTCGAAAAATGTCTCCTTGATTTCTTGCCACCATCTGTCAGCCTCCTCTCGTAGGTAGAAGGCTTCTATCCTGACCTTGTACTTCGCCGGACACCCCAAGGACAAGTAAATTCGGTCCATATCCCTGAACCAAGTATCCAATTCAGTAGGATCACCCTTACCCGTAAAGGTTGGCGGATTCTTCTGTTGAACTGCTTTCGACATAGTAGTCATTGCTGTGACCTGAGCAATTTGGGCATTCTGATGATTGTTTTGCTGATTGTTCTGTTGATTATTCTGCTGATTATTCACCATCTGAGTCACAGTAGCAGTCAAGGTATTCATCTGCTGCATGGTCAGCTGCATGGTCTGCAACATAGCCTGTTGCTGCTCAGCCATAGCTTGTTGTTGCTGAGCTGTGGCCTGATTTTGTGCGGCCATTTGAGCTATCAAAGCAGCTATTTCTGGGCTAGTGTTGTTCGAAGATGATGCTCCACGTACCATTTTCTATAAAGTAACAACTTATGTAAATAAAAGAATACTATATGCACGATTGTATATATACCCTTCTTACTCATGGCTTCCAAAAAGCAACCGAACCATGTTGACAAATAATACTAAGTATTAACATACACCCTAATTCCATTTTTATTCCAATGTAATATATATATATATATAAAGAGCTGATGACTATATCAGATACCACGCCACCCGAATCAAAACATAAGCACAAGAATTCAACCTAGAGTGGTATATAAAAAGTCGTACTAAAGTACTAGGACTACAATTCAAGAAGTTGGCCAAATATGAAAAGTACATGTAAATAGGACAATAAATACAGTAGCAAATTAGCATATAGATTCAGCAGACTAAACTAACCCTTTTTTTTTTTTTTTAATGCCAAAAGTTGATATTTCGGGGGGGGGGGGGGGGGTTTGTTGTCCTAAGAAGTCAGAAGAAAACAACGAAACATTACAATGTCCAAAATTTCTTAAATGTCGAACAGTCGGTTTCCTAAAACTAGCTTAGTCGAGTGGAAATTCTTCAAAAGCAGGCCAAGAACCTCACTCTTCGATCCAACCTCCCACAACTCTTCCGACATTTTTCGAACTACCTTCTTCTGGTTCGTACTGAGAATGGCTCTCGCGACTAGGACGAACATGACCACCTAAGGATGGTTTTCGGGTGTGCATTCCCTTACTGTCATCGTCTTTATCACTCCTTTTACGGATGTAGGACTTTCCCTTAACTCTCTTATTATCTAATTGGGCTCTATGAGTGTCCTCACCGTCATCTTTTCCTCTCCGCTTGTAGTTACGGTAGGGATCGTATCGAAGAAAGGGTATCATTTCCGTCTCCGAATGGTTTGGTGGTGGATATATAAAGTCATGTGTGGAATTCCTACACTTAATCTTTTCAAAAATGAGCACGTTCTCCAAGAATTCAAGGTTTACGACCATAATTCCATTAAGCTTCAGGTAGTGTAAATTCTCTGTATCACAAGCATAGTGTACCCAACTCTCCAAATTATGTCTCAGGCTCTCGAAACAACAATCATTCATATTTTTCATAGCAATAAAAACCTGAACCTCGGGTCGAGCAACAAAGGGAAACTCTTCCTTTCGCGCCTCCATCATAGCTCTCATTCTAGCAATAAATTCGGAAATCGTCTCCCCTGGCCTCTGACTATCAAGGAATGACTCTGTTTTCTCACCAATAATGTCAGTCACAGTCTTCTTTTCCCCGGGTTGCATTTCCCTAATAACTGGTCCCCATCTCCACTTATAACCAAATGGTTCCATAACTGCCATAACACACATAACTCAAAGTGAGGTCGTAAACTAGTAATAAGAGAGAATGTCGATTCACATAGCAATTAGCACATCGCATACACATGAATGCACCCCAAACCATCCCCATATTTTTTTTTTTTTTTGAAAACACAAATACCAAAGTTTTTTTTTTTTTTTTTTTTTTTTTTTTTTTTTTTTTTTTAACTTCAATTTTAATCAGAACTTCGCTCTGATACCAACTGTAACAACCCTAAATTTTCGAAAACTTTTAAATAAGAAAATATAAGGTCGTTATGCCACAATTGACCCACAAGGCCAATTGCTAGGCAATACAACTCAACCACAAAATTGCAATTATCCAAAATCCGACAAAATAACAAAATTAGCGTAGCGGAAGACTTAAACCAAAGTTTACAAGTTCAAACAAAACCCAAATCCGAAATCAAATCAAATGTTCCAAAACGAAAGTTCGTTTATTATTCCCATATGAATGCATGACTCCCAACACACGCGATCCTAGCAACCATCTTCAAACACACCTGTCAACTGCGTCGTCCAAGAACAACATAGGCCCCAGAATAGGGTAGGGAACAAACCCAAACAAAGAACGTCAGCAAACAGGCTGAGTAAGAAACAATAGAGAGACAAGAAGAAGATACAAGAATCAACAAACATGCATTATTATTTCAAATAATAAGATTATTAACAAATTCCGAATCCCATATATTAATGGTTGGGTCCTACCCCTAACCAAACCACAACTAGAGCATCCATCCATTACCATAACCATCCTATAAGACTCAAGTATGCGCACACTTCCCTACGAGGGCCAGTAGGATGAACCAAACTCATAGGGGACGTCTATAGGCAACTAGGAGCTACCTAGCTGAACACCACTTATAAAACTATTGGCCATATATATAGACGTGCCACCCAACAATGTGGACAACGTCGCTCTAGTGGGTAAGTAAACGAATCCAATAATCAAATTCCAACCGTTAAAAAAAAAAGTACCAATCATACGAAAATAAGAAGCAAGATACACAAACACATACGTGTTTCTTTTTTTTTCTGCCGAAGCAACAACAAAGGCCGTAAGGCCGTAAGCAATGCCAAGAAAAGAATAGTTAATCAAGCCACTACGTACATGCTTGTTTTATTTCCCACGACGAGTTTCTATAATCATATTCATACGTATACAAAATTAGATAACGATTGTTCGTATGAACCAAAACGGAACTCAAGCCCAAGAGGGTCAACGTTCTTACCAGGATTGCCAAAGTTCTCACTAACAACCTCTTCCAAAATCCGCGAATGGTACCTCTTTGAACCCGCAAGCTAATTAACACAAGAACAACCCCAACTCAATACCAAAGTATAACAAAATTCGACCAAACGATTCCCCAAAATCACATTACTCGAAAACGAGCTTCACAAAGTCACATACCATAACGATACTTATTTACATCACTTTAACCACACATTTCAGACCTTAAATCAACTTTAATCAACTCCTATAACCTCCAAAATTTACACCAAAACAACCCAACAACAAACATTCAACGCTAGTGAACAATTCCCATCAACTTAACACAAAATTATTAAGGATTTTCACCATTTTTAAATAACCACCAGACCTAACAACAACCTTCTAACTACCTTAATAACATTACTAACTCACCATAAACAACCTTTATACATTATCAAATTGCACACAATTGCACTCACGCCATTAGGCGAACGATCACAACAACTAGACTCCGAACTCGACATGAACATTACGCGAAATAGCAACACAATCAGACCCAACAACAGCCCCTAATACACCACGTAACAGCCCACAAATCAGCCCCTGCAAAACCCCAAATTCTCACATGCAATAGCTCAAAGATCCAAACAAATAAACAACAATTGACCACCTAAAGCTCACCACTTACTCACGTAAACACCGCTCTAAAATTCTCAAAATTCATCACCTTCCTCCCCTAAATCTACCGAGCCATTCCAACGACCAAGTACGAATTTAAGACATTGAAATGCAAATTTAAAATCAAGTACAATCATCAGATTATAAAAACGCACATAAAATCACATACAAATATCTCAAGACCTTGTAAAATTCTCAAATTCGATTACCAAGTGTAAAGAACATCAATTATGATCTATAAGGTATAGTGATAGTGTAAAAGACCAATTAAAATCATAAGTCAAGTCATAAACTCAGATTTTCATAAGCAATAACATAAAACCAATAATTAGGGTTTATCAAATTTAGAGAGAGGAAAGAGAGATACCAAAACAGCCCTAAGGCCGAGGGTGACAAGAAAGGGGCGTCCACGGCGGTTGGCGGCAAGTGCAGCGGCGACGGTGGCCGGAGAAGCAGAAAACCGGGAAGAAGAGTAGAGAAGGTGATATGACGTGAATAGAAAATGAAAGGGAAGGATGAGCAATATATGAAGGAGGGAGAGGCTGTGTAACGTAAAGAGGAGATCAAGAAATGTAGTGGGTAATTAAAAGTGAGGAGGGATATTGGGAGACAATTATGAGATTTTAATTGAGGTTTAATTGGTAATTGATATGTAAATTTAAAAAAAATTAAAACAATTTCCAAACCAACAATAAATCCCTCTTTATTTCTTTTAAATTAAATCCAAAATTTACATTATAAAACTCAATTAAATTCCGAAAATTATATTTAAACGGTAACACCCAAATAATATAAACTCCTTAAAATTTAGGGGTGTTACACCAACGTTTGTCTTATCTTTTAAAAATAAGCCAACCTTTTAACATTAATAAAAATAACCCGACCTTTAACCTTGAGTTACAAAAATATCCCACACCCAATGGAAAGTGGAGAGAGAAGGTGAAAATCAGTCTTTATGACCTACGCGAATGGGTGAGGAAGACCACGTTGCGTTTGTGTATGGAAGCCAATGAATAGCTGTCATGTGTCCATTTCATATTTATTCCAAAAATTGTAAGTTGCCTTATCTTTTAACAATTGTAATTATTACATTTTCAATTATATAAAAAAAAAAAAGTTTACTAAGACCCTGTTTGATAATAATTATTCTAAGATGAATTCAGATCGGATCAGATCATAGTCATTCAATTCATATCAGTTCAGATCAGATAAGATGATTGAAATGTGGTTCAGTTCAGTCAAATAAGTTGCTTTTAAAATATATCATTATTAACACTAATCCTTTTATTTTTAATAATTATAGGTTACAACAATAAAACTAATCAAACAAATTTTATTTAACCTAAATCATCATAAATTACTATTAGAAAAGTAAACGAATTGAAGTATCTAGTGGATTGCCATAGAGTTAATTATCCCATTACATATCATCCCCATGTTCTATATCAATCTCCATATCATTTAGCTCCGCGCCAACTTCTTGTTGAGTATCATCGCTCGACATGATGATATTTACTAGGATTGGTTTTACCATAGCGAAATGTGTGGGGGCTCAAATAGTATCTCGATTTCCCACAAATTTCTTGTAAATTGTTATTAATTCTTCGTGATAATAATAATAGGATATAATAATAATAATAATAATAATAATAATAATAATAATAATAATAATACTAATAATAATAATAATAATGATTATAATTATAATAATAATAATAATTATTATTATTATCATTATCATTATTTATAATTAATATATCAATAAAAATTTATAATAATTATAATTATAAAACCATTAAAGAATATGTTAAATTGATATGTTCAATTAAATTCTATTCAGTTCAAAAATCAAAAATCTCAATCAGATCAGATCAGAATCATTCAGTTCAGAAAAATGCAGTCCTATCAAACGGAGCCTAATAGGTACAACTTTTTTTTTCCCTCTATAGATAGAAACCCCATTTTGGTTACATCATTTTCATAAAAAATATAATTCGTTTTACCAAAATTCGTACAATTCAAGTGACATTCAATAGGTCTCCAAAACACTCGAAAGAGAAAAGCAGGTTTATATGGACTGGTGAATGTGAGAATAAAGTGGTGTGATAAGAGCAACTCCAACGGAATGAATTAGAGTTGCTTGAGAAATTTTGGGTAGATTGACCCTTGTTGGAGAGGAAAAATAATTTGTCCAACCTTGGGCAATTCGCTCAACTGAGCATGTTGCTCAGCTCTCAAATGTTGATGCTTTTCTCACTTTATGTGGGCCCCCTCTCCCTTGTCAACTCTTTTTTGTCTCTTTTTTTTTTTTCTTCCACTTTTCTGTTTTACGTTGGGACCTATTCGAGTAAGTTAGAAACCTTCTTCCCTTTGGAGGAGATTTCGTTTCCGACTTACTCGATTGACTTTAGTGATTTGGCAACTTTGAGTTGGATACAAACCCGCTAACTATTGGAGTTGCTCTAAGGGAAGACCGACCAAGTATTAGGTCTTCACTAAATATGTTTTGATAGGCGTTGTGACACATTCTACAATTAACAATTAGTAGTTGACTGACAATGACTAATCCTTGTTATGTACTAGCATCCTTCTATAGTGTAATTCTTAGGAGTATGTATGTCTATCACTCATTTGGTCAATCTTTTGTACCAAAATCTTTGTACGTGATCTTTCTATTACACATTGTAGTGAAGTTGACATTAGTTTGAAATGTTGAAAATGGTCATTACTTTTCCGGTACAACTCTGTACAATTACATATTTATTTGCAAGTCATGTTGAGTTGTTGATACGATTCTCAGATTTACATAACTCAAACTCAAAATCTCGAAAACGAAATACTCTCTCCATTTCATTAGATTCTTTGCATTTGATTTGAATTCCTCTCACATATTCAAACCAAATGCAAAAAACGTAATAAAATGGAGGGAGGAGCAACCTAGCTCACGTGGGTGCGAGTACCATGTGACCGTATTCAAAATGTTGAACGACTCGATACACTCACAAGTTTCAAAGTTCAAACGACACAAATCTTCCCGCACAAAACGTCCTTGTTTAATTTGTAAAACTTCACTGATACACTTCACTCTTCTTCATCAAAATCCCATTTACCCCCAAAATTACAAACCCTAAATCCCCAAATTCCCCCAATTGAATCCTTTACCAAACCACCCTAACATTTCAAATTTCCGCCCAAATTAATCCCCAAAATGACGTCAAGGTTCGGCGACGAAAACGGCGATATAGAGGACGAAACGCAGCACAAGAAACGGGCTCGGAGAGTGAGTTTCGCAGAGACAACCGCCGTTCACTTCTTCAACAAGGATGAAGACTGCGAAACGACGCCGGACGATGCAAAATTAGACCAAAAGTCGAGCATTGGGAAGCTCAGTAGGACCGAGAGTGAAGAGATTATGGAATTGCTTAACAGTGATAGCGATAGCGATTCTGATGTTGGTGGTGGTGGTGGTGATGATGTTGATGATGTCGATGTCGTGATCAAGAAGCACTTTTTACGGCCTCTCGAATCGCCGTCGTCCGGGAGTTGTTTCGGTTCTGCTAATTCTAATGATGGTATCCACCTTTTTACCCTCTCTTTGAATTATTGATTGATTTTCGGGTTAATTGAGTGGTTTATACGGATTGCTGTGTCGATTATCGTGATGTTTGTTTCATTTTCGATGTTTAGAACCATCCGAAATGTTGGGTAGTTTGTCTAATTGAACTTGTTAGGAATTCGGGAGTAGTAAATTTAGTGTTTAGGTGATGCATTTTGCTCGATTTTTCTTCTAAATGCCGGATAAATCTGTTAAGTGATGGCGATTTGATTCTCGTTTCGTTTGATATACGGGATGACGGGTTCTTTCTTGACACATAATCTAAGGACTAGAATGTTCAGTGGTTATTGGGCTCGGGTTGTTTCCAAATTGGTGTTGATACTTACGGGGAGACAGTGATTTGGTTTATTTCCGGGCGCTATACTTGTATTTGGTTAGATGGCGTGTTGCTTGATGAGTGTATTCCCAAGTTATGTGTAGATAGATGAAAATAATGTGTAGGCAGTCAAGTTTAGACTAATGAAACTCTGAGTTAGGAAGTACGTATTGTCTATTGCTTGTTCAGATTGAAGTTTTTGATCTGTTACTGTGTGTGCCCTTTTAAGTCCGTTTTTACGGTCATTCTATTTTGTAATATGGATTGGTTAATCTAGGTTATCAAAAACTTTATCTTTGAGTTGTTCTATCTTTGCAGAGGATAATTTCTTTGGGCCTGTATCAGCGGAATTTATTAGACCTGGACGGTTATCAGATTCTGCTTTATCAGATGATATTCACGAAGTTACTATGGATTCAACTGCCTTTTCTATGAACTTTCGCAGTCTAGCGAAATCAGAGTCTGGAGGAGAGTTTAAAACGCCCACCGGAGTCCGTGCATCATTTGGCGAGAGAACTCTTGGTCAAACTTCCACTGCCACTAGTCTTGAGGATTTGATGGTATTGACTGGAGCCAGGAAACAAGTCTCCTATTCTCCTTTGGCTGTTGATAAAGTTAATGACAGTGGCAATTCTGATGATATGAGTCTTGTAGGAGAAAAAGCCCGCAGTTATGATTATGGAAAGCTCCCTCCAGAGTTGGATGTATTACTGGGTGACGGCAACAAGAATGTCGAGGCTTTCTCTCTTGATTTCGAACGTTCAAACTCTATGATTGCCATGGAAAAAGAGAATGGTTCATTCAATGGAGGCCAACTTTTCGATGTAACTGACAATAGAGATGCTGTTTCCTGCCGTATTGCTGATTTATCAAAGACATCTGGTGAGGCAATTGCTATGGATTTTTCGAATTTTCTTGGAGGTATTGAAGATCGTGTTGATAATACTCCTGGTGAGACAACTCAAAATCGCTCAAATGACGTAGACGATGATGCAGGTCCTAAAACACCCTCCAGTAATCAAATTCAATCTACAGTTTTTCAGACACATGTAAGATTATATTTAATTTCACCTAATATTGTGAGTATGGCAAATTTTAAAGATGTTTGTCTATGAAGCATATGGAAAATTGTTTTTAACTCGTGAAGCTGAGTTCTTAACTTGAACAATTTTAGTGACAGTCCTAACATATATGTGCTCATGAGTGTTTATGGTCTGGACTTTAATTACTACTTCAAATAAAAACATGATAGATTGAATAGTCTACACTGAAATTACTATAGTTGTTTTTATGCAAAGAGAAAAAGTGATGGGCATAGGTGGGACGGAGAGGATAGTTGAATTTATTACCCATGTTGGTTTATGATTACTTCTTTCCATTTCCAAAGTCTAATTATTCTTTGGCTTTGGAATATAATGGAATAAAGCAATAACATGGTTCACAAAACTGGTTGCGCTTCTTGTATTGTGAAGTAGCATTTAGTCAGTGTAATTCTTGAAGCATCTTTTTTGTGGGTCATATGTAAGCAGCCTCTCTATGTTTTCAAAGTAGGGGTAAGGCTTGCGTACATACGGCCCACATTATTGGGGGAGCCTTTGAGGCATTGTTATTGTTTTGATTTCTGAGGAAAATGACATGGAGGGATCTTAGTTTAAAAATCGCGCCTGAGCGCGCCTAGGCAAAAAGGCGCCATGAGTCGCACCTGACAGGCGATGCGCACGTGCAGTTCCAATTTCTTTTACTTTAATCCTTACTTCTACCCTTCCCTTTGTCCCTTAATCCCTAGTTTGTATTTCTTTACCCATTGACCCCCTTTAAACACCAAAAAAGGGGCAATTTTTTTTTTTTTTTTGGCAAAATATTGTTTTGAAAATAGAAGTTTGTTCGCTAAAGGGGTAGGCCTCGTGTGAATGAGGCGTGCGCCTTCTCCTCACGCCTCATCGCAACGGCCCCCCAGCGCCTTGGTGCGCCTCCTTAAACTAAGGGAGGTATGATTTAAGTATAAAGAAATGAACCACAGGCATATGCACATTGTCTCTTTTAGGGTCTTTTGACTGTTCTTCGTCACAATCTTGAATATGAAGAAAAAGAACATCACATAGAGTTCAATTTGAGCACCTTTGGTGCATCAAGTTTTCTTTGTTCAGTTTTTTAACCTATCTTTAGGACTGTCAGGCTTGATGTGCTTTGATACATTTATATTTGTGGGTGAATGTGTGTGCATATCGTCGAATTTATGAATTAATGCTGAAAAGGACTAGTATGCCACTGGGATATCTTATGTATGTGGGAACTGTTTGTATGAGGCTGTTTTTGAACTGTGAGTATTACTGGCTTAATGCCGATGAACTTTTAAGATTTAGCGAAGCACCGCTGATGCCAAAAGCAACATTTGGCTTGTCGACACTCATTGGATGTTTTTGGGAGGATACTGGTGCATAATATTGTATCTGCTTTCCAAATTGTGTTAAACTCGTTGATTTAGGTGCTCAGGCTTCTCATGCCTGTGCCTGGTTTAGAACTTGTTTGTTTGCTGAAATCATTTATTGAACTTTACCGTAGTTGTTTAATGTCACATGCTTTCAATTTTCACATTTTGATCATCTCATATTTAGGTTGGGGATTCCTTTGATGTATTATTTTTTTGCTATCCAGTTGTAGGTGAGTAACTGTAATTAAGTAAACAAGTAAATCTTCTTACATCCCATATAATCCCGTCCACTTATGACATGCTATCACTTTAGAGTTTCGAGATAGTGATAATGTGCTCCTTGGTCTGATTCACATTTCTTGAGAAGCGCTCACTTGCGTTCCCTTCTCGGTTCAGTTATCCTATTTGAAGGCGACTTTCATCACATTCTTTCCTGCCAGTTTTTAGGCCATATAAGTTAAGAGAAAACCCAAGGATTACTGAGAAGACAGTGTTGTGTCGGTGGTTTACTGTTTTCTGAAGGGGTTTAACTCTCAGCCCATTTTTGGGGGAGTTTAGTCCATGTCAAAAAAGTCAATTGTCCAGTCTGATTTTTTCTTCTTCCTTTTTTGTTGTCTTCCTGATTCTCCATTGCTTGTTATCTAGTGTGACAGCATTCATTTCAAATATGACTTGGTTTTGCAAATGTGTCATTTGGGTGAAAATTATGCGATGTACTCTACCTCATAAAATACATTCTAGTGGAGTCATTCTTTTTTGAAAAAATATGTGTGCCCCTATATGACATAGTAAGCGAGAAGGGGGGGGGGGTTGTCTGGTGAAGATCATTTAAAATTCAAATTTGACAATTTTGTCCTGTATGTTCCTCTTATCCGCATGACAAACGCCTCTCTAAAGGCAAATTTGATGATGCGGAATAGTTTTAGTTCATTGCTATTGTCACTTTCTTTTTTCTTTTGTTTCTTCTGGGCCTATGTTGAGCATGCTTCTCTACATGCCTACTGAATCTGTATGCCTACTGTAATCTGGTGACTTACCATAAGGAACTGGCATATCCTTTTTAATTGCAGGACTCTCCGTTTGAGAAGGATAAGTTTAAGTCTCCTCCACCAAGTACTAGGTCAAACTTACATCATGAGAAGCCAATTGCTGGCTCGATATCGTCATTGCTTTCTAAACGCAGGCAAATATTCAAGGATTCAGATGTCTTACAGAATTCTCATTTGAATTCAACTCAGTTTGATGAGGCATTTCCTAACAAAGGAACTATTAACCGTGTCTGGAGTACATCGTTTTTCGCGAAAAGTGTTTCTAGACTCAAACGGCTTGAAAACTCTTTTCTTTCTGCTTCAAAAGCCGAGGGAAATGCTTCCAGGTTACAAGTGCCAAGGTTCTCTCTGAGATCCTTGCAAAAAGAAAATCATTTGGAAGATGGTAATAAGAATATCTCACATACTCGAGTAACTGCCCCTGTTGCTCGCTTGGATTTACGTTTTGCTGAGTATGATGGACAATCCAGAAGTGCAAGTGAAGATAACCACGGCTTGAGAAACACAGGGATAAAGAAGCTTGCAAGTCATGTAGAAGTTGATGAAGAACTAGATAAAAGTTTGTCCTCACAGAAAACTTCAGTAAAGCATCTCAGAGTTTCTTCTTTAACAGCTTCTCCAGAAACAGGCTTAGTAAATTGTAGGTCAGAAGGCAACCATGATTCTGAAAAAGAATTACATGCCATTGAAACTCTACAAAGTATGAGAAATAGTTTTATCCCGCAAGAGATCACACTCGATCATTTGAAAGATGATATAGACACTGGGATTCCTGGTGATTTTGTTTGTTCTCCTGGAAGTGGAGTTGTAAGCAAAGTGTCAGCTTCTCCACTTTTTAACGGAAGTCCTTTGTTGAATCTGGTCCATCAGGGTTTGAAAGAGGCCGCTGACTTATCATCTACGGTTGAAAAATGCAGTACTTTACTTTCAGAGAAGAAAGCTGAATCTAAGTTGTCTTCATATGACATCAATCATGTAGACGATGCCGCACATGAGAAGTTGTTGCAATCTGGTCCTCCTGTAAACTCTTCGTGTTTTGGAAATGCTATGAAGGATAAGTTCTCCCAATCTTGCAAAATGATTAGCTCGAGTGATCATATTGCTGGAAGGCCATCAACTTCCTCCCCAAGGGCCCTTCCAGTTCAGAGGATGCAATCTACTCCTGGAGCAACTCTAAGCTCAGATGCTAGACCAAATGAGTTGCTGGTCCAGGTAATATTTTAGTAACTGTTATTGTTCTGTTAGGTCCGGAATTGTTTTTGAGATAGTATGCTGATAAAACTTTCTGATCTGTTAGGCTCTTCTAGGTCATAGTTGCTATCTTCCTCTTTCTTTGTATGTTCTTTCTTCTTAATATTCACTCTCACTGTCTCTCTAACACTCTGCTATTGTCTGCTCCGACTTTTCCCCTTTGCCTTTTGTTGTCTGTTTGTCTTACCTTTTTTCTGTCTTTCTTTGTACCTTTTTGTTTATTTTACCTCCTTGCATCAGCTAGCCGATGAGGTTTTCATTAGGGTCATCAGGAAACAATTTGTATGTTTCAACATATGAGTAAGATTGTGTACTTCTAACCCTCCCTTACCCCGCCATTGGGAGAAGCCTTTGTGGCAATGGTTGCCCTTTAGGGGTCTTTAACTGGTCAATGTTTTTTGAGGCTAAACTTTGTTGTTGAGTATGATTGTATGTTTCAAAAGTCTCTGGCTTTTCTGACTGTTAGATGTTGGTATTCGGCAAGAGCGAACATGATATAGTTGCTGGGTAAAATCTCGTTTTCCCCAATCCCAGTAAAGTATGTTTATTCGTTTACTCTTATACATTTCACTGCCTTGTACTCCTGATGATTGTTGAACAGGTACATGAGATTTCTGAAGTGGAGCGCGTTTGTAGCATGTTGCCAAAGGAGCCACATGAGTTGAGAGATGATGCAAAAGAGAATTTGTCTGAAGGTGATGGTGATGCAAATCCTCATGAGCTTATAAGCAAGTATAATGAAGATGCTCAAATCTTGGGAAATCCATCTAATATCCGGGGCTGTGATGGTCCTTCCAGCCTCAAAAGGAAATTATTTGATAAGACTCAGGATAATAATGATCATGCAGTGTTGTTACAGCGTAAAGCAAAGCTAAGCAAAGATCAGAAGTATGAAGAACAGGGGAAGGTGTCTCAGTGCATAGAAAATGATTCAGCATTAAGAGATTGGGCTGATGTAATGCAATGCTTTTCATTGTTTCACCTTAAGTAGCCACCTGAACAGAAAATCTATAGAATGATACTCTGATCTAACTCTTGAACCCACTGTTTACATTGTAGGTATTCAATAACTTCCGCGGCATGACAAAGCAGCTACTAACTCCAATGACTGACAAATTTGATATGGCACTGGCATGTACTCTACAATTACGAATCTATCATTTAATGCGCTACTGTCAACTTTATTCAATTGTCGAGGGTGCTGCCATCTAATGCTTTTTTGAATAATGCATCATCAATTAATAAAGCTTTCATCTCGTTCCTTTCAGATTGCAAAGCTGGATGATGTTTTGGTCCATTTAGACAAGCTGAAGAGTTATGAGCTTCTTCATCACGAAGTAGGGTCTCATGTCTGTTTATATGTTGGAATTTATTTATTGTTCACTGAGCTAGCTATCTTGGTATAATGCATCGAATACTTATTGTCTATTGAACAATGATTGACTCTATCGTCTTATGCAGAAAGCACTCGACTCCACTTGCTTCCTTAATAGAAAAAGGTATGTTTAGCCCCTAGAGGTGAAGTATCAGATTTCTGGTCATCAGATTTTTACATGAACTTGTTTGATATTGTTTGTAGAGTGGCCAACACAAAGATGCTATTGTATAGAACTGTGTATCAAAAAGCCAAATTGCAGCTACTGCGTCTCAAGCGGGACAAATTATTGGTACAAATTGTTATCTACTGTTTCCTTTCATCACACTTGACTTCATCCTTTTCATTTGATCTGATGGATTTTGTTTAATCACATGAAATTGTGGTACGCAGGAACAAGCTTGTAGCATGAAGTCTAGAGTTGATGAATCAGAAAATTTTATGTCAAGCTGTCACTATATAAGGAAACGAGGTGAAATAGACCAAATTAATTGCATACAACGGGAAAGACGTAGTGATTGTGACAACCGGAGTTTGGTATATCTTCTACACTATTATCTTAGCTTACTCTAAAGATTTAGGGTGATTTTTTTGTGTTACAAATGGGTTCTCTGCAAAGAATTGCAACAACTGTCCTAGTGTAAAAGAAAAGTGCGTGTGGGTGTAATTTATTTTTTTCAGTTCTGTTATACTCCCGAAGCCCAAGAATAGTTGAATCATTTTGGCTCATTTGGAGATAGATGGTATTGCATACATAAAACAGCATCACAACCTTTATCTTGGTTTGTCTACATTGCCAAGATTTCCACATTTGATTTTTTCTTGTCTCTCTTTCTCTCTCTTTGTGTGTGTGTGGGGGGGGGGGGCATAGGAGCTAATGCTGCAGGGGTGGGGATATGAGGATTCTAACAAACCAACCCCCAAGCAAAGTTAATTTCCTGACCACTAGACCAGCCTTGATCCTCTTCCACATTTGAAGATAGTGAGCTGGTCAATCTAGAGCAATGTTTGACTCTTAAGTTGTTGTTTCCATTTCCATTGGAGCCAAAGATTCTTGATCTTTTGGCTCTGAAGTATACTGGAATAAACTATAATGGTTCACTAGATTGTTTTGGACTTTTCAAAGTGTAAGGTTGCAGTTGGTCGACGCACATGTCAACACAGCTTTCAATATGGTTAGTTGAAAAAATTCTGTGTGTTGACAACATGGGGAAGCATGCATCTTATTACCCCCCCTATCTTGCCATAGGCAGGGATATGGTGTTATATCTCACTCTTTATTGGTGCTAAGGGGCAGTTGAAACATCCTCTCTATTATCCTCCATAATCATGGGTGAGACTGTGAGTCTCTTAGTTGGAACTTTTGTTGCTGTATTAAGCTCTTAACTGGTGTTCAAACTCTTGATTTTTGGCTGTACAGTAGCCTTCTTCTAAATGAGAGATTTTTTTTTTTTTTTTTTTTTTACAAAAAGCTAATTTGTTTATCTTTCTTTGACTTCTGGTTTTTGGCATGTTGAGATTTTGGCTCATACATAAAGCTGCATGAGGATTTCTTGGTCCTGTGAGTGTAGTTATTATGAGGTGACAAGACAAAGGCAGATCTGTGCAACCATAATTTTGTACTTTCTGGGCATATATATGTTTAGGAGTAAGATCTGCATATCATGGTCGACTTTTATTCTTTTGTATTACTGGTATTCAGGTTTTATAGGAGTGATTGGATCTTCTAGAACATAACTGCCAATTGAAGAAAGTGCTGCATTTGACCAAAGTAGCCTTTGTTGCCTTTTGGTTGTCTTTGTTCGATTGTTTTTTTCATGCTTTTAGATTCCTGTGAAGCAGATCGCCCCCTTTCTTGGACTTTGTTAAATTCTACAATCAATATATCTAATACCAATGTCTGTAACTAGGTTTTTTTCTTTTCTTTTCTTGTCGTGTAGGTTTCTTCTGATATTTCTTCACTGAGAAAGGAGATGGAAGATTCTGATAGTGAGATAAGGAAATTGAACAAATCTTTCTTTTCTTATGTCAAAGACATGAAAGAGTTAACCATCACCGAATCAGCTGCATATGTGAAAGGTGTCGTCAAGAAGATGGTTGCCTGTCAATCATTGCAGTCAGAATTGCAGGTATCTTTTTCATATTTCTTTCTCTGTAACAAAGATCAATAATCTGTATAGAATGTTACTAAAAGTTTGCTTGTTTGACATTCCTAGTTGTGCCGAGTTGAGAGGTTAGAGGCTATGCTAGGTCAACCAAATATTCTGTTTGATCATGGTGGCTTCATGTTGCAAAGGTTTGCTCAATGTTTCCATTGTCTAATATCTGGAGCTTGTTAATAAATTTTATTGTAGTAGCAATTTATCAAGTGAGCTTTTTGCCTTTGAATGTTTACAGTTTCATCACGAAGTCTGCCACTGCTTCTGGTCTATTAGTTTCAAATAGATTGAACAATGACAAAATATCCAAGGTGAATGTCTTCTGACTGCCATTTTTCCATCCACATCTCTTTCTTGCTGCTTTTTGAGAGATTGCATTAGCATGTTTTTTTTTTTTTTGGGCCAGATGTTCATCAAGAATACAGATGCGTACACTGCCTTTTCTTTTGTTTTAAGTGGTGATATGCAACTCACGTATGAAGGTTTGAGGACTATTGCAGAACAAACACAAGTAAGTTTGTAGATTTAGCTTTTATAACGATTGGTGGAAACCCTGTGCGTTGCACGGCCATTCAATTATATTTGTAAGTTATAAACTTCATTTTGATTGATTTCAAATTTCAAATGTCCGAGATCTTCAAACGCAATATCACTTAGTATGGTGTTTGTCATCGAACTCTAGTGGATACGTCATATCATTTAAAAAAAAAATGCAATTATCCTTTAGTTAATAACTAAGGCACTCAAACTTTAAGAGGATTCCATTTCATGAGATGCATTGTGACAGTTCTTTCAAAAACCATGCATTTTTTTCCAAAAGATTGTACAAATGAATCTCAATTTGAAATACATTTGAATACAATTTAATGATATATGTATCGTAATTTTCTGACGTACGTAGCTCAAGTTATGGCAACAGATTAAATTTCACGGTTCAGTCAACCACATTTTTAATTATAATGAGCATAGTTAATTAGAAAAAGGTTATTTGTAATTAGTTTATAATTTGATAACAGATGATAACTTATGTACATGTATTGTCATTTCTTTTTAGGTGAGTATCTAACTTGGTAAAACTCTCACAAAGTCACAAAATGATAGGCCACCAATCATGGATTATTTAGCACCACAATAATAAATCACTACTTTACCACGATATTACTTTACACTTCAAACACCTCCTTAAGAATAAAACTGAAAATGCAATAGAAACTCATGCCTGAACCAAATGGACTTGAGATTTCATTTCAAATACAATAGAAACTTATAAAACAGATAACTTTGAATCTCAAACGAATATAAATGTCAAAGTACACCCTCACCAAAATTTAAAGCACATATTCATCATAATCAAACACAACTCAAACCTAATTGCATTGGTGACTTACGATGGAAAATTTGCAATTTCTTATTAATTAAAAGTTCCAATATTTTGTATTTCTCTGGGGAGCAGTCTCTTATTGAAGTTTTGAACAGGGCCTTCGAATCTATAAGACGGTCGTGGGTGGATATATGTTATGTGTCGTTGCTTGTACATTTTGGTGGATTAAGCCTTTTGTGGTTTCATCTTGCATTAATTTGGTGAAGTAGTGATTTGTCGCTGCTAAAATTACTTTAGTTAGAGTTTTGCTATCCCTTAGATTGTATTATTTTTCTGTTTATTGTAGAAGCTATATCTTTTTATATTTTTGACAAACTGTATTAATTAAACGAATAAAAGAAATATACAAGAGTGGAGGACAAGGATTAAAAAAGTAAGAGTAAACTATAGGTTCCCCAAATTATGTTGCAGAATTGTGATTGGGATAATCCTTAAAAAATCCAGCTGGCTTAGCCCATAAGGCGCAATGTAAACAATCCGACCCCAGATATAATCACGAGGGTGAGAACTCCTTGAAACATGATGGCTATATCAATTATTCAGTTTGTTTTTATTATGACATATTACTTGCTTGTGATTGACAGTCCATTTGCCTTGGGTACTATAAGAGCTGCGAATTTGACCTCCACATGTGAATTTACCCCAAAACTTGATCAACCAAATCAGTCTGAAGCTAATGACCTAGGATTGGAAACTAACCATATCTAGAGCCTCCTATAGTTATGCTAAAGGGTGCATGCAGTGAAAATGAACATGTACAGTGAATCCTTGTTTTGTTTTCAAGATTTAGTTACCCAATAATCATGTTAAGCTTGTGTATGGTATCTAGGGCTTCGGAGTCCATGTCCGAGTCCGATCCTCGGATCCGAGTCAGGTTCTGTCCTGTCAATGCTTATATCATGCTCCCGGAAGCACAAGGTGCATGGTGGTCCTTCTCACAATAGAGGAGTAGAGACCACACTTTAAATAATATCAAATCTATTTAAGTGTGGTCTCTACTCCTCTATTGTGAGAAGGACCACCATCCTTTTTGTGCTTCCGGGAGCATGGTATAATTTGCGCTGTCCTGTTTCACATAGAGCCTACCTAGAAGTATTATGGAGTTTTACTTCATGATCTTTCTCCCATCACAAATCATCTACAAGACATAAATTACCACTAGAAAATTCTCAAGTACTCCGTATTATATGTTAAGGATCCCCTCTTCACCATCTTGTTGCTCTAGGCTTAAGATTAGAGGAAGTGAAGTGAGTGAATAAAATAAAGAAATTGCTGATCTGCTCTCCAGATATTCTAATTGACGTAAATGAGCAGAAGTTCTATAACTTGTAATACATCGTATTTACTAAGCATTACCAAATTGTAAATTTTTTGCTCCAATCTATCACTGTTAATTTGTCACATTAAATTGTGTGCCAAAACAATGGTGTTTATCTGATCAGGATTTAGAGGGAGTATCTCATACACTATACAGGGTTACAAGATGCTTTAAGGCTAGTATTAATAATCCATAATATGTAATTCAAGATACAATAGTTAAAATCATTTCTGAAGCAAAATTCTCCCCCTGTTTTTTTAATTTTATTCATAAAGGGTTGTCCAGTTTGTACAATTACTGTATGCTAAATGCTGTGGTTATCTCCTTTATGCAGAAATCCGGTTCGCTTTTGCATTCACTTCTTGATGTTATTGAAGAAGTTGAGCTGGCGCTGCTAGAGCTTAAAAGTTTGACAAGGTCAAGATTTTGTCAGCCTTCAGGTAGTTTCTCTTTAGGTCTAAGTTATTTTGCTGACAGAAGTTTTACAGGTGTATAACTTTTGGATTCCATCAATGATTAGCAATAAATTGACCAGAAAGCTAAGTAAATTCAAGGAGATTGAACACCGGATTTGTGGGGCTGTGGTTTAACACTGACATACATGGTTTTTAATACTGGCCGCAAAAATTGAGACGTTAACGGTATATGAGGGTTTTTGAACTTGCCAAATGAATTTTCAACTACCAAATACTACTAATTTCCACTTGTTTTCCCACTTCTGTTCTCCGAATTCCCATTCCCGACCCGTAAAAGTTTTTAACCATTAATCCTGACCTCCCTCTCCTCCACTGACCATCCTATTCCTCACCTGGCCTTTCACGGCCGTCAGCCACACCCACACTGACCAGAGGTGGAGGTCAGAAGCGATATGCCGGTATCTTTCAGGGAAAAGCATGATGGAGGAGACATTCATTTAAGAGAGGTATAAATCAACGAATCATTACCAAGGACCATAGAATTCAACAAGAGCGCTATGATCTTGACTGACCTGACATTGTCTACGGTTAACAGTTTAACACCAAGGAGTTAGTCAAGGATTGGGGTAGGTGGAGGTGGCTAGAGTTGGTCGACGTTGGGTCTGGGGTGGCTAGAGCTGATCGATGGTGGGCTAGGTTGGGGTAGTAGTCCCGGTGGGGAGGTGGTCAAGGTTGGTAGCCTAAGTTTTGGCTAAGGAGGTGGTCGGTTGAGGAGACTGGATCACTGGAAAGTGAAGAGTGGGTGAGGACAGAGAATGAGGCTAAGTTTTTTTTTTGTTTTTTTTGAGAGCGGGTGGAGCAAGGGTAATAATGAACTGGTAATAATAAAATTGATTGAGGGAGGAAGGTAACTTGCTTAGGATAGTTTCTTATAAATGTGTGCGAAAGTGGAAAATCTTAAAGGGGGGTGAAGTAAAAAGTTGTCGCGTCATTATTTTTGTTTTCTAACTTCTTTTTGTGTCTTGTGTTGAAAACAGTTCTAGTTTTCACAAGGGTCTCGTTTCTTATTTTTCAGCTGGAAAACTTGATCTGCAATTGGAGTTCACTGACTTCAACAACGGCGCAAGAGTGACTTTGAGTCTTGATATAAGCTGTTTAAATCGGTAAAGTTCTTGCACATTTGCCTAGTTATGTTCCTATGGTGACAACACCGTATGACGGTTCATGTTTAGCTGACCCCAAATCAAATTTGGACTAAAGGTTTGCTGTTGTTGTTTGTTGCCCCCTGGGCACAATAGTCTAAATCATTGGACTTACAGTACTCCCTTTTGGATCGTTGCTTGATCTATACGGGTATACTGGTATATGATTATAGCGTCGGACTACATAGGCATACAATTTAATTGATGTTAATGAATTCTAATCCGGCAGAGTTGATTTCATGATCAATGGACTTTAAGCTGGATTGTTTTTTTTTTTTTTTTTTTTTTTTTTTGGTGGGCGAAGAAGCTGGTTTATTGTTAACACTGATGACCTCATTTGTTCTCTTGAGCAGGGGAGTCTATCCTTCGTTAGTCCTACCTTATGAGGTGCGAGGATTCACAGCTCGAGACCATGACAATTTCGAGTCACTTGTAGCTGATATTCGGACTGCTATTCGAGGTGTCAGATGTGGTTACATGAGAATAATAAGTATTTGTCGCTGTGTTTCGAGAATGATTCATTGATGCACATTACTGTGGACCGTGGTCGATACTTCTGGTATGTTTTTTGTGTAATGTAGGATCGACATCTTGTATATCCGCCATTGTATTTAGCCGTTAAGTGTACACTAGAGTAACGTAAGAGCCGTAATCGTTAGTCACTGTCAGGCGTACAATGTAAGACATTGATATTTCTTCTTTGAAAAGAAATGGTAATACATCTAATGTTCTCACAAATGTGGACTCTTACTGTTATTATAGATGTTCTGTAGATCAATATGATACCAAGGAGATGATTTTGGTTTATTGCTCCCATTCCGAGAGACCTCTGAGGAGAAGAGAGAAAATATTCGTAATGCCAAATCAGTGTACAACGTTTTGTTATAACTTAGATGTACGTATAACTTGGGGACAAATATGACGGAGAAACTTTAACACAACTTTTATAAGGTGTCCATGAAGTACTATATACTCTGTAAACTTTACTTGATGGAGACAACTCGTGTATATGATTTGGAGTGTATAAACATCTTCAATTTTTATATAACTTCATATGCAGATGTTTATATACACGGTAAATAAACAAGTGAAAGGGAACAATAGGAAACTAATTAAATCATTCCAGGGGAAAAAGTAGTTTTAACTAATACTTTGTATCATCTATACAAAATCAAGTTTAGGGATTTGGCATTTTGGTGGATCCTTATTTTGAGGCATTATATAGCGTTCATAGCATGGCCATGCTGAAAATATAGCTCGTTACAAGAAAGACATCTCCAACTTTTGTTACTTAGAATATGCAAACTTGGTGTTCTTGGAATAGTTAAGGGCATATCAGACCTGTTGATAATAAAATAGGTCAGATTTTTATTTTTCTCTTTCAATATGTGGATATACTAGTATGAAATAAGAGAGAATTATAAAAAAAAAAAAAAAGACAAATAAAAAGCGCAATAGCTTTCACCTTTGAGGAAAGAAAGGTCGATCGAAAAAGGGCATCAATTGAGCCTTTGGGATCATCTCTTTTCTCATAAGTTTGATTTCTTCTTCTTCTAACATCTATTACGGAGTACAAAATATAACTTAAAAGTTATCTCATTTCGATTTTATACGAGAACTAGATTATTGATACTACATAATCAAAATTATCTGAATTCATATGGAGTTTTTTTTTTTTTTTTTTTTTTTGTGTTGACAATGTACTATATGGAATATGTCACTTGTTAGAAATGTTAATTATAGTTTTTGACATGTGAGTATATATGTGACCCTTCTACATGGAGTATGCAATTAAAACTGAAAATGACACTACTTATCATTAGATTATTATCACTGAATTTTAGTAATAATGTTTATAACCTGCATTCCTGCAAGATAAAGCAGTACTTATTACGTACCTTTTGCAACTTTTCCTCTTGCTTTTTTTGTTGTTCAATTAGATACAACTTGGTAGATACCTTTGCATAAAAAAAACATTAAACAGCTTAAATGTATCTACGTTTATTATAATTATTACATTTCTCTAATGCAAATTATGAACTTTATTAGTGAAAATTTGACATATAGGTTTCATAATCATACTAATCAACTTAATGAAGTGTTAAAAATGCTTACATAGTGATTGAATATTGCACGTTTAGCAGCTCTTCGTTGAGTATGAAGTCTAATTTCCATAGGCTTGGTATTTTCCTTGGGATATGTCTTATTAGGAGTCTAGATATCACAAGTTCACAACATATACATAAATAGTAAACATCAAAACGACACAACAAAAACAACAATGTTTGGATTTCGTGTAACATAAACAAACTCTTACGAATCAAAATTGAGAATGACTCATCACTGCTAATTATAAGTAGGAATAAATAACTAATAAGGTATAATTAAAACACGTGTAAGATATAACATATCATATGAACCTTTTGAGCAGCCTTGACTTGTGGTTTAATCTCCATCTCTTAATAAATTAATTAAAGTTATTAGATTTATTTAAGGATTTTGTTACTGGTTAAGTGCATAGTTCAATAGGGCTGGTTTATATATTGCTCAAAGTTTCAGGCTTACTATCAAGTTTGGAGAGTTGTAGTTTTCATATCTCTCCCTGCATATGGCCTTAATTCTGTTGCTCCATCTTAGTGCATTTACAAGGATCACTTCATAGTACCAAACTTCTGCTTAAACCTCACACTCACTAGTATTTGTCACACAAATTAAAGCCATGTCCCAGAACCAGTTTATTTAATTGCACTCATAAATTATTCATTTCACAAATTTTTTGTTAAAAAGGCATATGAAACCATTGTCTTAGCCCTAAATAGTTTAAACTTTTGGTTAAAATGATTGTTATATCAAAAACACAGCCCTCATTGTTCAAGAGGTAGTCTCAAGTCCAAATTAAATCTCCGATTCCCCCTTCTCTTAAATGGGTCTTAGAACAAGTTATACCACCCTAAACAACATTCACAAACAGTTGTCTAGGCCTAACCTAACCATATGTTTGGGTAAAAACTAAAAAAAGCAAGAATAAATAATGTGCAACGATTATTAACACGACAAAATTTTATAATCTTATATTTACGACTGATATGAAAACATATTAACAAATCATAACTTGCTAGTGAGTAGTGACATATTCATATACAGTACAATTATTGAACAAAAACATTTCACACAGTCGTTGCACCCAAAACTCTCCGAAAATACGCAGTGAATCCGATCATTTTAAAACTCATCAACAAGACAATTCAAGATGGACCCTTGCAAGTTGTAACAGTGAAAGTTTGTTAGAAGATGTAATCCATGCATGTATTCCTTTGGAAGTCCGTTATCTAACCAAATTGTTTTGTCTATCACCATGTCGCAATACAATGCATTCCTTTGGTCTATTCACTAGCATAATCAGCATGGATGTGAATGAAACCATTTGTTTAATATGAGACCAAGCAACTAAAAAACTTGCTTACATGTGAAGCGGCTGAAGCCAGTAACAGTAATGACAGAGCCAGCCACTAAGGGTATGATACTCGTATAATATAAGCTCAATGTCAGGCACCTTATAATATAAGCTCAATGCCTCAATGTAAGGTGCACATTGGCGAAAACTTACGCTTGTGTGTTGTGACGTAATTAATTAGTGCTATGATTGACCGAAAGTTTAGACTAATGATATTTTACCCTAAGATTACTATTGAAATGGTGTTATTACACCAAGATAAATTTCAAATTAAGCCATCACAATGAGAATTGGGAGGGAACACTTACGTCTTAACTCTTCCGTCCACATCTCTTTGAAGATTGCCCCGTATGCGTTTTCGCTATTTCCCTTTCATATTAGTATTTTATACGACAATCATGATATGAATACCTGAGAGACATTATACCATATAGCTAGTCACAAAGAGTGGATCATCGTATGAAATGGAGGAATAATGTTTGAACTATTGTTTTACATGGCAAGAGCCAAGATTGAGTCCAGAGAAAAGTATTTACACCCATTTAGTGGAGCATGTTGCTTCTTTTATTACCATCTAATTTTACTATTTAAGATAAAAAAAATGCTTTTTCACCGGCTGGTTTGATTGGCTA
Source organism: Spergularia marina (assembly GCA_963680865.1). Taxonomy (NCBI): domain Eukaryota; kingdom Viridiplantae; phylum Streptophyta; class Magnoliopsida; order Caryophyllales; family Caryophyllaceae; genus Spergularia; species Spergularia marina. The sequence continues at coordinate 5,197,758 of OY804554.1, forward strand.
AAAAACTAAGGATTTTCATACTTGTTTATTACACGCGATTGGAGACACCACATACAGTAAAGGTTACAACATTTGATGGTCGCAACCTCTCCTTCCCATCGAAGACATGATTATTCCCAAGATTTAAGACCAAGTTCACTTCTAGAATCGCTCCTGATCAGAGAAAGCCCTTAAAACGCGCTTAAGCCGCTAATGCTAGCTGATCTGCTCTTCCAGCTCAACTAAACTAGCTCAAATTCAAGGTTCTGATACTCAAAAGATTGGACGTCTGATGAGGAGTGATACGGGGAGCACTGTATCTGATATGTATTTACCGCGCTTTTCGAGGCAAAATATGCTCATGTTGTACATTTGTAGGCATTTCTAGTTGTCCTAGTCCGTAAAGAACTCATCTGAGCACCTGAAATTTGATCAAATGTACAGACTACGGTCGTAAATCCGCAGGAACCCACAATGTTCCCCTGCTACATTCTGAAATCTTCAACAGGTACCGCGTATTGTTGGCGAAACAGGCAGCAGTTTTAACAAACTTCATAAACATGACATTATTTCTAGAGTACGTCTCCATAATCTTGCCTCCATAATGAGTTCAACGCACTCTGTTTCGGGGGGGGGGGGGGATGATAAGGCAACAGTCTAATCTGTTAGAATTACACGCACTCTGTTTCAGGGCGTATACACATGATCTGATACTCTCTGAGCACCTCCCTCGGACACACTCATTAGCCGGCAAAGCTTTGAAACGCAACATGCTGCAGCATACAACGGAAATTTTAAGAAATACTTGCAATATCTATTACTGAATATTAACAGAAAGAACTCGACATTTTGCAGATAAAAGGGGAGAACGCCTTCCAGCAATCGTTTTTACACAATTTTACAAGAACATTGCCTTGAAAGCTGAAGCTTTGTACTAGAAACTGGAGCCTTTTAACCAGGCAATGGTAATAGTGCAAAATAGGAAGAACTGTAGGTGCATGTTACACTGTCGTTCACACAACAATTGATGTTGCTATCCACCAAGGTTTCGGGTTCCATGTCCTGAGATCCCAACAAATCTGGTTTGTAAGTGGCAAATACTGCTTCGTCTTCATTTAATACTAGTTAATGACTTGATGATCACTCTTTGCGTTCTCTCCACTCCAACACGGGTGCGCAGCAGGTAGCTGATATTCATCAGGCTTAAGGGCTAAGTTAAAATCAGGCAAAGTTGGCGCAGTCTCCATGATCCTGCAAGCAAAGTGCACATCAATTTCATGATAATTGACAATGTAGTGACCTATACGGCTGTACCTCAGATGCTTAACCTAGTGCTTCCTAAATTGATAGAACGCAGACCGAGTACTAGATAATACAGCACACAGCCACATGGATCTTAGAAAATTGGCTCTCTCTTATAAATGAAATTGCTCAAACGAATACGACTTCTAAGTATTAAGGTTTAACTTTCTCTTCAGTTAATTTAGGCTCTGTTTGGCGTTTGGGTGATTCAGGAGAACAATAATTTCAGTTAGAATTATTTTCGTGTAGAGTTCGAAACTAATATTTATTATGTTAGACAAGGACGAAATAGGAAAAGAGGAAGGAGGGAAGATCGCATCCCATATTCCCATGTCTTCAAATGGAGAAAAGTTGGGAGGAATTTAGTTTTCCATTCACATTTTCTTAGCCAAATGCGGAAACAAGGAGACCCATCCCCCTTGGAGTCCTTTCCCCTAAATCAAATATCTCTTGATTAACAATCTATAAGTATTAAAACAAGAGAGAGATCACTTACTTTTCATATGTATACAAATCCCGATTGATCCGCACCTTGCTCGACGTGTCCTTGGGGATTTTCTCGGAAAGATACTTCATGGTTCCCCATAAAGGTGGATTTCTGCATAACGAAAAACAGATTAGGACTACTGCTGAAATCTCAGAAGTAGCTATCGGGAGATACAGGTGTGACTTTGTTAGCTGGGCCAAGGCATCGCCCATAAGATCTCAGAACTACCAGAGACATACAAACTCAGTGAAGGAAATCATACCAAACCCAATGGGCAATGAATGGTCTAACTCCTATGTGGTAACAGTCAGGTGTAGGTATGTATCATGAAGTCTCCAGCAGCAGAGCTACATTCTAACATTTTGCATTCTCTAAACAACATAATCCCAAAAACAAAAACAAAAACAAAAAGAGCAGTAGAGTGCAGACACACACACTGACACTCACACAACAGAAGTACACATGCCCTAAGAGCACATAATATGGATTAGTTGACTTGTTTACGAATTTACAAGACATCCAATAGTTAATAGGTCATGAGTTTGATTCATGTCATTTCAATTCAGCTATGTAAGACTTATGAGACAACAGATCAAAGGTTTCTGCTGTTGCTACTTCCGTTCACCACTTCAGGAGAAGCATTTTGAGAGATTTATTAAGTTCCATGGACCGAGTTCAGAATTCAAGAGAAGGGTGATGGAAGCCAGTGACAATGGTTGGAGCGCATTAAGAGAAATATCCGAATACGACTACATTTGCAAGAGGTAGTTACCTTGACTGAGGTGGGGTTACGTTAAATGCTTCAGAAGCCTTTTTACACTCTTTAAGATACTCATCAGCTGCTTGTAAAGCCGCAATCGCCATCCCATGAGATTTCTCTGTGTTGCCCTCGTCCAAAATGAGTCCATGATAATAGTAAGCAGCAGCCTGCAATAAGGGTTTTCTTTCTTTTTCCATCAGTAACGTTCTATTAGCAAAGGATATTATGCAGTATGCAACATCTTTCATAATATGGTAAGTGCAATCTCATATCTCTGCAACTACTGCAAGCTATTTTAGGCTCGGGTGTTGATTTATTGACTTTTTAAGCGAGCTTTCAATCAGCATTTAAGCGACTATGTGGAATCTTAGGACAGCTTAATGAAAGTAACAAAATTAAGTTCAATTGCACAATTTCAGACGAGCCCACACAGAATACGACACTAAATTTTAGTTCATTTACTAGAGTCGAGCTTTTTCACTCAAAATGTAAGGAACAGCAACCACCTCGAAGCTTTGATCCCAAAATCATTTGAGGTTGGCAAACATGAATCATCAATATGGAACAGTAGTAGAGTGAGAGCACTGAAAGTGTGGAAGTATGGTGAACATGATAAAAAAAAAAAAAAAAAAACTGAGATTACAAGTTACACGTAAGCATTGGTACACATTACTACAAAGAAACACACACCACCAGGCATTGGAAAAAGAAGAAAGACAGCATCAGGCAGCTACACGAAATGAGAAGGCAATGACATACCTTTGCTTCCATATACTTCCACTTGATGAAAAACTGGTGCTTTTCACCCCAACCATTAGCTAGCGGTAGATTCATTATATTATCTTGTGCCTGCAAAAAGATGGTATCAGAACCAGCATAGGATAATGGATCATTTCAAAGTTACCTACGACTACACATGTACAGATATCTATTTTGGCCCCACTTTAGTGTACGCAACCCCCTTCTTATTTTAGTTTCAGATACTACAAAAGCATAAGAAATGCCATCATATAAATGACTCTGATCATACACATGAGCTCTCAAGACCATCATATTATTGACTCTGGTCAGACACATGAGCTCTCAAGACTTTGAGATGAGTTTTGAAGAAAAATGTAGATTCAAATCTCCAAGCCTTAGAATTGCGAAAGCCCACGCTAAGTAACTAACATTTTGATCCGAACCAGGACTATTCCATGTCTTGCTAGTCGAATGTTCTCAAAACTTTCCCCTTTCATATTATTATTAGTAGTTACTATATGTGTCGACGTTAGACATAACAAGAACCCTGGCAATATATGGAAACATGGCTGCTTATTTGATTACTACGACCTCCATTCATTTCTAAGCTTCATGTACCCTCTCGTCATGCACTTTAAGGTGCGGAATTAACTATGATAGAGTGAACAATAAGTTCTATAAGGTGACAAACATATTTACAGAACAATAACGATTCTTCAGCTTTCACCAAATTATAGAGCTTTTTGGCCACTCAATAGTAGTCGATTCTACACCTTCTGGTGTGTGCCAAAATGGTATAGGAAGCTTCGGAATGAATAGAGGGAGCATGATTTACATTCAAATTTCAGAATCATCCCCAAGACTTTCACTGCAAATAATTGCTGCACTTCATCGTTGAAAGTGATAGGAAACCGTCAAAACCAACAGGATGCAACACTCATCCATCAAAGTCCTAGTAAGACACTGAGCCCATGAACTCTGGTTACAGGGAATGCTCACGAGGTCAGCATATCATCAAGTTAACCGACATCTAGTAGATGACAGAGAATGAAGGCTTCCAATGAGGACGGCAGAGTAAGGAATTGCATACTAAGTTTACCAACCAATGTCCCTATCTTTGTCCCCTCGAATAATCATAAGCAATTTCCTCCCAGTTCACTGATATCTTGTAAAGCTCCCCTGAAATAATAATATACACATCCAGTTCTGTATAGTTTCATTTAGGACATTAAATGTTGGACCATATTTTTCTCTACTGGATTGTCGTGCAAATCGATGGTTTCATCATAGGGCCACTACTTTCTAATTGTTAGCTCCTGTTGAGCACTGTATGGAAAATATGCGGTTCATGATTTCTGTTGATTAAAGGCGCACAGTACAGGGTGAGGCAGCAGGCACTAAACAACCACCCATAGAAATGTGAAACACAGATCTAGAATTAGGCGTAGAGTAATGTGTATAGTTCGAGCAACTAACGGAAGGAATAAACTTTCAAACAAAGTACTCAAGGGAGTACACCAGTACAAATAAATTCAAATTGTTCAAGCAACTGCCAAAAAGTTTTAACTTCACTGCACTGCAGTGTGGAGAAAGTAGCTCCGGTAACCTCATACAGAAAAATACTAGTGAAAGAAGGTCGAAGTATATAGAGCAATAGGCAGCACTATTACCTGTTGCCAGTATTTCACCATTTCACATGCCAGTCTACGTTTTACAGCAAGTGTAGCTTTGGCACTGTCAATCGCCAAGCCAAGTTGTATATCTACACCCTACATCACAACCGTATTGGATTATGGGATTACATAAGTTGCTTCATATCTATAGTAACAGTATCAACGCCCACGTCCCAGAAAAACCCACACATACAAAAAAAAAACAGAAGGAAGCATTACTACAAGAAAAAGAACAAGCCCAAGTGTCAAATCTAGAACTATTATAGTTCAATCAATATTTCATTCATCTTCTTTGTTTCTGTTTCCATCGGAGCCAAAGACTCATGATGTTTTTGAGAAAAACAAAATGCTTCACTAGATCGCCTGCACTTCTTATGCTGTTTAGTAGGAGTCCGTGGATGCAATGCTTGATGCAAGTTCCATTATGGGTCATCAGCTCAGTCGTGATGTTTTCAATACAAGGGGCATTAGGCGATGTTGTTGTATTCAACTTCTTCAATAACAAAGTAGGTTCCTACTGTCTCCCATATGTGTTAATAAGCCTTCCCCAGACCCCTTGTACGATAGAACTATTGTTTGTAAACTTGAAATATGTTTTCAAAAGATGCTACTTCAAGGAATTTCTTGAAACCAAAGGCTCGTCATGACACAATTGTCTCGTCTATAAATGGCATATAAGATAGTAGGAAAAAAAGATAAAGAGAATTGATACCATGCTATGGGTCAAGGTCAAGTGCAGATCGAACATACAATACAAAACACTACAACACCAAGTCTGTCTTTAGAGATAACAATTGTCTAAACGGAAAACTAGGTTGGAACTCCTAGTGACAAGGACTATTGGTGAAAGATGCACTGCCTCACACATGAAATGAGAAATATTAAAACTTCTACTACCTGCCCAAGTGCCTGCAGCGAAAGAGCTCGTATTACTCCTTCAGCTAGATCTACAGGCAAGTTTCTCCTACAATTAACAAGTGAAAGATAACATGAGCAACATAACAATAGACAACAGCTATTTCATATTGGAAAGCATGGATCAACATTCCAAAACTTACAAGTACTAACCTTATTTCAACTGAAAGCTGTGGAAACACATGACGAACAGCACAATCAAGATAACCAGCTGCCTTCAAGAAAACATCAACAGAAGCTCGTCTGCTCTCTGTGTAAATTGAAAGGACAGGTAAAAAATCATGACCTTAACAAAATGTTTCAAGTTGAGAACACACTAACACAGACATAATAAAATAAAACTAGACAAAATGTCAAATAACATCAAGATATACTATGTCAATGAATAAAATAAGAATTAAGTTCAATAAATCCAAGACAAGTGACCTGTGTCCTGAGTCTATGTTATGGGGTGCGATCAGAATAGGGTCTGGAGAGAAAGACGGCTCTGGGGAACCAATGTTCACTTACTTTTTTGTTATCCATATGGCCTATGGAGGCATAGCAAGGAGGTTCAAGGCCTGGCTGATTCATTTGCAATCTCGATATAGAGTTATAGACTAAAGGCGTTTTCTGATTTTGAGAATAAAATTTCTGATGAGGTTGTACTCTAGTCTTCGCAATGACATGTCAAAAAGACTATTCGGAAAAAAAAATAAAAAAATAAAAAATTGCAGTCTTCATTGACTGCTAATGTCAACAAGACTGACAGTGTTTTGCTTAGTATCATTCAGAATACAGCAAATGATGAGTGTACTTTACTGCCTACGCACTTTCGTCTTCCATTAAGTAAAGGTTGTCTAATCTACAGGTCAGCCTTTGACAGACAAGATTGTTGGTAGCATTCCGGTCTTCAAGTCGCCTTCCTACTTTGTTTTGAATGCAAGCTATTCAATATGGGCTTATTTGGTGGTCTCAAAAACTTTCTGGAGTTTATCTGCCACAAAAGCATCATTCACGAAGATACACCTAATCACAGAAACATACTCAAGTAGGGAAATAACAGACCCTCATCTTTTTTGCAAAAAGCCGCTCCACGATAGTAAAGTCCCACAAGTATGTCTCAAGGCTACTACACTGACTACATAACCCCAATCGGGCTTACAGCTCTCAACTAACATCATACCAATCATTTTCTTAATGCTGCAATTTTCGCTTTCGTAGAGCCCCCCTATGTTTCAATAGGGGTAAGGCTTGCGTGCATCCTCTCTATGTTTCAATAGGGGTAAGGCTCGCGTGCATCCGACCCCCCTTACCCCGCCTTATGGCGGGAGCCTTTAAAGCACTGCGGTTAAAGATGTTGTTGTAGAGCCCTGATCTCACAAGAGCTTTCCTTAGGCAGGTTTTCCTCAGTCTATAACGATGATTGTGGCTGGTTGGAGCAAGGAATACGCACAGGGTATATTTCGATTTGTAAGATTCATATGAAACAGGCATCTGCTGCGAGGTTAAGGAGGGCGGGAGGTTTCTCCCTCCCTGACATTGGAGAAACGTTACAGATAAAATGGTTCACAGATTTGTGTCTGACCGCCAGGCTTCATGTCTTAGGCTAAAAACACTAGCCTGACATTCTTTCCCTTTCTATCTTAATGAAATCCATTCTTCTTATCGAGAACCACATATAATTCTTCGGACATTTTTCATTTAAGCTTCTAAGCTTCAGTTCCATAGCTATCCGTAGACGTATCATAAACTTCATAATCATGAGCAGGCAAGAATTTTAAGACAGTTTAAACATATCAATAGCTCGTCTTACACTAGAGTAGAAGAAATATGCCTACCATCTGTAACTTTCGGCTGATAACCATCAGTAGATATTCTGGGAAGAAGTAACAGATTGGCTTGTGATAATGACAACATTGCCATTAGATGTAGGACGGACAAAACCTCATACCAAGCATTCGACATTACAGTTTCCTGAAAAATTTATGGAAAATACCGGAATCAATTGCCAGCCTTGCAAACAAAAAAAGGGCCTTTTCAATTGGCAAATTAGCTGATCAACAGGAGTATCACAATATTTCACTGCCACCTCAAATCTACATCTTTAATTTCGCTTTTGCTGACTTTGTTTGACACAAAGGGGTGAAGTTATGTCGAAATTCGACCAATGTTTCTCACATTACACACCAGCTACAACCCTAATTAGCTACTAATACCAAATTATCATTCACACCAATTCAACAATGCAACTAAACTAAAGCATTCTAATCAGGTCCCTTCACCCTAAACAACACACATCGCGAAAATGAAACGCATTACTAATCAAAACCCGATCCTAACCTCTGCGGCATCCTCCTGATTAACCCACGAAAATTGTACTTTGTGCTGCAATGGACTTCCTGAACAGAAAACAAACACCTAAATTCACAATTCCTCAATCAAACAACAACAACAACAAATCCAGATAATCAAAACTTCAACGATACGATTCCACGAATTTGACTACCATCTTTAACTAATCCGACGAGAACTTGCAAGTAATCTTCAAGAGCCTGCTGAAGATCAGTCAATGTAGAACCTCCTACAAGATACCAAATCAACAAACCACATTCAACCTCGTCTCGAAAACGAACAAACTAACTAACAAACTAACTAACTAACTAACCGCCTAACTAACTAACCGTGTTGCGAGATAGATTTCCGCCTCGACCGCGTAACGGTAAGAGCTTCATGGCCAACCATAACAACAATTTGAGTCCGAAGAGCAGAGAGACGCTCAACCGCAGACTTAGACACCTGCTCCCCTAAACATTCTGAAAAATCCACCGGTTTCGGCACCCGTAATCCCGGTACAAACACGGAAACTTCACCGATACTACTCGGCCGCTTTCTATTCCCGCCACCGGCATCTTTCGGCGTCGATACAAAACACCCCATCCTACACACCACACACTAATTCTTGCTATCAAACAACACCTCACGCATACCGATCACACCTTGGATACCGGACACGGCACGGACACTTCTCGGACACGGCACGGACACGAGTGGTAGTAGTGTATTGCGGTTCACGTGTCCGACACGGTGGTTGCAATTAATTAAAAATCAAGGGCGAAGATAGGATTTGACCTTATAATAATAATACTACGTGAATTGTGAAAATAATAATTTATTTAAGTCGGGTGTAACGATTAATTTGGTTTTTTTCGAGGACGGGTTCGGGGTTGCGGTTGCGACATCTAGCGAGTAACTATAGGTGGGGAGGGGGGGGAGTGAGAGTTGACTGGGGTTGGGAGGGGGGGGGGATTGAAGGGATAAGAATTTGAGGGAATTTTGATTATTTTGATTTTTAGAGGAGAGAGAGAGAGAGAAAAATATGGGTGGGATGGTGGAGGTTATTGGTTCGATATTCCGTGACGGGGATAGTGAGCTGTGTTCCTGTGAAACAAGCAGGTGAAAGGCTGGTAGCCGACTTTTAGTTTAATGGCGTATCATTGACACTTTGACAGTTGAACTGTTTGTCAAAGGGGTAGTTTAGTCTTTTTATAGGACACATGGTGAGTCGTGACGTGGAGGATTTCAGCACTCCACGTCTATGATTTGGACCTGTCTTTTTCTTTTCGGTGGGTGACGGAAATGGTGAGTCCATGATGTCATCCGCAGTGAGTGGGTTGGCTCGGTTTTGAGTTGAGTTTTGACGCATTTGATTACGATAAGTTGGCATTATTTTCGTTCTTAATTTTGTGTTTTGAGTCATTTTCTGTCTCTGTTAACATTACACTGGTCATTGAATATGGTTTTGTTTTAGGAACGGGTCATTGTATATGTTGGATATATCTCTAATTCTATTTGATGTTGCATAATGAATAACATAGATTTTTTTTTTTCCGTAGGTGGTAAGTTAAGGTGGAAAATAAGAGTAGGATCAATCATAAAAAACATATAAATAAGGAAAGTTGAAAATTATTTAAATCTCAATCAAAAGATACAAGAAGCATGAGTATGATTTTGATTTTTTGTTCTAAAAGTTTGTTTTTGTACTGTATAGGGCGGCAATACTTTTTGCATCACCTATTCATTCGGATGCACTTGCATGAAGGTAAAGGCATATGGCTAGATCGATATCAATTTCATGCCACCTATTATATATGACAATTTTGTTAGTCACAAACAATCGTTGTCTTGATTGGAAATATTTTGACAAAAACAATGACATTATGGGTGTATTGTTACAAGATGTACCTATCATAAATTAATCATTAACCTAAGGGCTTTGTTTTCACAAGTAACGATTGCCAGATGCTTAATTGCCTAACTGCCACCTCGTGTCCAAGATGGGCCCTTAAACCAATGTGATAAAAAAGAGACCTAATCCACGAAACAAGTTTATTGCTCAAATTAAAAAGTGAATACCGTATGATCTAACTACACAAATATCCCCTTTTTTACTATCTATCTAAACTAATAATCTAGTGGTTCTTGTAGTCTTGTTACAAAGCTGAACGCTTTTACAAACATAATTTATATAATATCGGATTGACTAACCTCGTGTAGTATGAGTTACAACCGTGAAAGAAATTTGCTCTTGAGGAAATATTTTGACAAAATAACAATATTATGTATTTATGTGGGCATTGTTACAAGATGTATCACTAACCTAAGGGCTTTCTTTTCACAAGTACGGAGTAACGGTTATCAGATGCCTGATTGCCACCTTATGTCCTAGATGGTCCTTAAAACGACATTCTCAGAAAGAGATTCGATCCGCGAAATAAGTTTATTATTCAGGTTAAAAATTGAATATGATCTTACAAAAATGTCCTCTATTTTACTATTAACCCAAAAGACCAATGTAATAGGGGAGAGCAAAAATCGGTCCACACCGAAAACCTGACCGGACCGAGCGATTCGGTTCGAACATCGGTCCAGTTCTTAAGGGGGAATTTGGTTCGATCCACTCGATCCAAGAGACGAGACCAAGGAGGACCGAATGAGATTTTGTCCGGTCCTCGGTCCAATTTTTGTTGAGTTTTGATTCTCAATCCGATCCGATACAACCCTGGATCGATGCTCAGCTCTACAATGTAGTGACTCTTGGAGTCTCGAAGTCTCGTTACAAAGAACACGGTTCCATAATGTTCACAACAATTAACCTCGTGTACTATGTGGGTTCGAACCGTGAAATAAGTTTGCTCTTGGGTAAATGAAGAAAGCAAAATGAAGTCTAGTGTAACCTAAACTGGCAAACACAGCCGCTTTAAGCTTCTCAAATACGACACTAACGAACTCCACTCCTCCAAAGTGAAGATTTCAGAAATTGGGGGAAGAAATTGAATAATCACTGAAAATAGTAGACGATTTCCAATCGAAATCTTCAAATGAATTCAGCAATTTCACGCCATATCAAGCGTGCTATTTACGCCCAAATCAACCTAACACGTGCACAGGTAAATGCTAAAACCCTATTCTACATTATTTGATTTTTTTTCGTTCTCAATTTCATCAAATTTCTGGGTTCTGTTCATTGTAAATGCTTAATTTTAGACTTTAGTAATGTGGGTAAATTCTAGAAATGTTTAATTGGTAGAAAACCTGCTCAAGATTAAGACTTTTAATCTGATTGATGAATTTGTACCCAGAAATGATACTTGAAGTGCAAGTTTCTGAGTGTGGTATTGTGAATTTTTTGTATTGGGAAACAATTGATAAGTAACGATTGGAAATTTGCATTTTTATTGATTGAACCAAGAAATTTTAATTTTCGCAGGGGCCGATTATTAGGGCTTTGCACACGGCCCCTCAAATCTACGAGACGACTCTGCAAACCCCGAACAATTCCGCGGACACTGGTCGCACAAGGTCGGATTTTTTCACATGGGTTGCTTCGAAATCCCCGGATTTTCGTCCCACTGATGAGGCATTCTCTCATTTTGTGGATGATTTCGGTCGTAGGAAGGACTTTAAGATAATTCATGATGTGCTTGTTGAGGGGAAGAGTGTTATTGGGTTTAAAACCTTTGCTTCTTTGGTTGACCGGCTTGTTAGGGCTGGTAGGGCGAAGGAGGCCGTGGCTTTCTTTGATAAAATGGAGAAGGAATATGGCATTGTTAGAGATAGGGAGAAGTTGAATTTCGTTGTTAACAGGCTTTGTGAGCATGGGTATGCTAGTCATGCTGAGAAGATGGTTAAGGGTTTAGCTAATGAGTTCTTCCCAGATGAGTATGTTTGTGATATGTTGATTAAAGGGTGGTGTGTTGATGGTAAGCTGGAGGATGCTAAGAGGTTGGCAAGGGAGATGTATAGAGGTGGGTTTGAGATTGGTACGACGGCATATAACGCGATTCTTGATTGTGTTTGTAAGCTTTGTCGTGTTAAAGACCCCTTTAGGCTTGAGTCTGAGGCTCAGAATTTGTTGGTTGACATGGATGCTGCTGGTGTGCCGAGAAATACTGAGACTTTTAATGTTTTGATCTCGAATTTGTGTAAGATTAGGAAAACTGAGGCGGCTGTGAAGTTGTTTTCTAGGATGAGTGAGTGGGGCTGTTATCCTGATGCAGAGACTTTTCTTGTTCTCACAAGGAGTTTATATCAGGCTGCTAGGGTTGGAGAAGGGGATGAGATGATTGATAGAATGAAATCTGCCGGGTTTGGTGATGCTCTTGATAAGAAGGAGTATTATGGATTTTTGAAGATCCTTTGTGGAATTGAGAGGATCGATCATGCTTTCAGTGTATTTAGAAAGATGAAGAAGGATGGTTGTACACATGGGGTCAAGACTTATGATCTTTTGATACGGAAGTTTCACGCTCATGGCCGTGCTGAGAAAGCCAACAATCTGTTTAATGAAGCTGTTCGTAATGGAGTTCCAGTTGAGCGTAAGGATTACAAAGTGGACCCAAGGTTTATGGAGAAGCCAAAGGTTGTGAAGAAGGGAAAAAAGCGTTTGACATTGCCAGAGAAAACGGCTATGAAGAGGACAAAGCTTAGGAAGATTCGTTTGAGTTATGTGAAGAAGTCTAGAAGATCGATGCGACAGGCACTTTGATCTTAAGTGCTGTTTATTTGTATCAGTAGAACAGTTCGCCAGGTATGTAAATGCTGGTCTTAGCATATCCTCGTGTACTGATGCTTTCTTTTAGTGTAAAACTAAATTCTGTGCGTGCTCTGGTTGAATTGGACATCCTTGATTCTGTTCACAGTCTCCTGATTGCTCTTATATGCTGACAACTTTGGTGTATGACCTGTTTAAGTATCACCCTGCATGTTAGTTGGATGTAACTGATGTTTTAATCTAAAGTAGACTTTCCAGACAGGCTTGGGGTTTCATGAAGTGCGAATCAACCTTGATGCACTTACAATGAAACAGAGCAACTACAGCCATGTGTGATGAAAGCTTTTTTCAGCTGTTTAATCTGGGCTCTTGAACCTGGTCTTCAGTGACAAAAAATAATCCAGATTAAAATGATTTAAAGTTGCTAAATTTCTGACCCAAGGATAACTTGAGCTGTCAAAATCTTCATCTTTAAAAAAAAGGAAAAAAGAAAACAAAAGAAATCTATCTTGTTTCTCTGTTCCACTAGTTGACTTGTTGTGCACGTGAGTGATAAGGGACAACAAGCAGTGAGCACTCTACTGGGCTTAACTCTAGCTTAGGCAATCCCGGCTCGTGTTTGAGCTTGAAAAGGCAAGAGGGTATATTGTGAATTGGCTATTCAAGCTTGGCTTTAAGTGAGTCTTGCTCAAGCTCAAGTTTGGCTTGCTTATATATTGTTCTTTGCTTAGTTTAAAAAGTGAGGCGCAGCTGCAATCGCCTCAGAAGCTTGAGGCGCACAAGTGTGCATGAGGCGCACCTGAGGCGCACGCGAGGCGCACGAGTGTGCAATTTCCAATTTCTTTCTCTTGTAACCTTATTTATACACTTCCCTTTGCCCCTTAATCCCTTGTTTATACTTATTTACCCATTGTACCTCTTTAAATACCAAAAAAAGGTTTTATTTATTTTTTTTTTTTTGAAAATATGGTTTCGTAAAATATAATTTTATTCGCTAAATGAGTGCGCCTCGTGTGCATGAGGCGTGCGCCTTCGCCTTGCGCCTCATCGCAACGGCCCCCAGCGTCGCGCCTCCTTAAACTAAGGTTCTTTGATTTCTCCTTGCGTTGTTCTAGCTAACATGTGAAAGGTAAATCATGGAGTTGTATGCGTATAAACTATAAACTAAATTTTGCGATGACTATAAATAAGATCTGTTGTGAAATTTTTTCCATTAATATGAGGAATTTGAGCCACCTATGAGCTCCTTGGACAGAGCCAAACGTTTTATAGGCTTGGCTTGAGCGAGCTCACACAAGCCAGAGCTTTGAATGTGCCGATCTCGAGTGTACTTACTAATATAGGCCCTCACTCTACCTATCATCTCTTGGGGCAATCTTGAGTATATGTCCTGATTTAGGCTTTGCAGAGCTCAATTGGATGAAAATTGTAGGGTTAAGAAGATAACATAAATCTTCCAGTACAAGGAAGGAAACACCCGATTCAGTTTCAAATTCTTGTATGTTCCGCATTATCTTTCCCTTTGTAGACTGTTCTTATTTTAAAATTAAATTAGACGAGTGGTTTGGTTGATGATGGTTGCTGCATGGTTATTTGTGGACATGCTTAATGCTTGTCTTTGATGCTGGAGTTTTTACTATGAAACCTTGGAACACCTTTACTCTGGAACTTCACATCTATTGTAGAAATCTTAAAGCTTGCAGGAAGAGTGCTAAGAATAGCTAGGCTTTTGATTTTTAAATGTTTAGCTACTTGAGAGTAGATTTTGAAACCAACTGTTTTCAAGATTATGGTAAGAGAATTGCTGTAACTCTATTTATCATGCAGTATTTCTTTTTGGGTGGATTAGAATCAGTTTAACGCATATATTGTGCTGTTTTGATGGATTTGGGTCTGTTTGCCTATGTGAGCTTCCCTAGTTTGCCACACTTAAGATTCACTTCCCTTACATTGTTCAGGTACTGCATCTGTTTGGTATCACTTCCCAAGGCATATTATCTTGTTAGAGGGCTGTCAAATAAGAATGGCGGAAGCTTAATGATGTTAGCTTGTCAACTGCATTTTCGAGGTGCTGTGAGAATATTCAGGATATCGACGTCATCTGTCCACTGAAGTTAGCACGTCCAAGCTGAAGAATGAACAATGCATACAACGGGTCATTTGTTTGCCATTGCTTGTTTTCTTCAACTTTCCAGATCTAAAGAGTAGTGTAGTGAGGGATCTATATCAAGATGCTCTATTTTGTTGGGTCGTTTGCATTTTCTCACAAATCTCCGTGATGAGATTGGAATAGATGCTTAGAAAGTTTTGGTTACTGTATGTGAACTGAATTTGCACATTCATGAAGGTATTTATGCATGCTATCATCTTTCAGTTCTTTTCTAAACGGAAAACACCACGACTAAATTATCCCGCAAACAGTGAGCAAGCTTTGCATGGATTCTGACAGAGCTGAACCACCTGAGCTCCTACACTTTCCTCATGGGCTTAGGGGTTGAGCCATCTTGAGCTCTCGCATGATTTATGAAATGTAACTGATTCGTGCTAAGTTATCTGCATTCCTGAGTCGTTTGAAAGCGAGATTGTGTGTGGCAAAGCTGAAGAATAAATAGATATTCCAATGACATGTGAGAGCGCTGAATAAATAGAAAGTTCAGACCTTTATGCGAATCTAGCACGAAATCACATCACTATTTCATATGTGGCTTCAACGACAATGCACTAGCAAAGTAACAAGTAACAATAATCCACTAACAAGTGCCGATAATCCATACAAGTAGAACGCTGAGATTACCCCTAATGCATCAGCATAGATCTACAGATAATCGATAAAAGAGCAGAAAGCATAAATCCCTAATGTCGTTAATAGTTCACTCTAGCTGATGAGATGAGAAGTTTCAGATCTTTCCCCATATAGACAAAGCTGTGACATTCCTTCGAAGCAAGGATGTCCCGAGTCAAAAATAAGTTTGTTCAGTGAGCTTCTGTTAATGCTCAAGGTGGAAGACATATTCTGTCAAGCGCTGCAGTTTGCTAGGGTCTAATTTCTGCTCTGCCACAGTCGATTCCTTCCTCACAGTAAACATTCTTGAAGCGCCGTCAAAAATCCAACCCTCCAGCGTAACATCTACTAATCAATAGAAAATGTCAGGAAACAATTAAGAACCAAGATAACGCCACCTCAAGTTACAAAAACGCTAACAATCAGATGACCGAATGCAATCACATAATTCACAGATTAGCGTCTGAATAAAGATGTTTAAATTAACAAAGTGCTTTGCAGACAGACTTGGGAGATCCACAAAATTATATTCTTTAAAGTGTACGGATGGACGTAAAATGCTCAGCATTCTAATGTATCCTTCAAATTTTTTGGGTAGAATTATTAGAGCTGAAAAGAAGATTGTGGGGATAGACTAACTCATATGGAAGTCAGAGCGCAATTCCCCCAAGCACAAGCAGTTAATAGACCAAAAAGAAAACCCCCCATGCAACATGAGTCTAAGGGATTCTGATTACAAAGTAGATGCAGTGACAACAGTTAATAAGGAGCAGCTTTGATCTGACAGAACCACTCCTTTTGACGAGAAATTTACATAGTAGATATTGCCCAAATAAGCATGAAGTACTACAGATAGGCTTTACTATACACTTCAAGATTGACCATATAAGCAAACATAGGTGTTTTTACATTATTGCTGTAGTGGACAGTTTAGTTATGCATGCTTTACATTTTGACAGGCCACGTATGAATCCCAAAAAACAAAGTGAAGCTTTTGGAGTTCTATGTAGAAAACCATTGTATCTTGTAAATATTTGAACAAAATCATTAGTTCAGATACTTAAAAAACAAACCAGAATTTTGAAGCTGTAAAGCCATTTGAAAACCCAAAAGATACAAAGAACTTACATTTTAGAGCATCCTCCTCACTCATTCCCAGAAACAGTGAAGTATCCTGAATACTTATGGTCGAGTAAGCAGCAAGAAGCAGCTGAAACATCTTCTTAGTATAGCTTTCTGCAAGAACAAAGCTCTAATGAGAATAAAGAAGAAGATAACATGTGCAACTAGCAAAAAGCCTCATATAAGACGCTGAGCAAATTATGCGAATCTAAGCCCTGAGATCCCCATTAAACTATGCCTCTGTATTACATGCACATAAACGGAGATGAGTCAAGATCAGAAGTATATACTCAGTACAAAAATTTCTCTTCTCTCATCTCGTTTTCACATATCAAGGTTGTGGACTGTGGAGTATATGTTTGTCAGTTACATTAATATACAGATCGAAGCGTACTCCACTCATCTCTTCACATATCAAGGGTTCTGTCATCAGTTCCACAAACAGAATACGACAGAACAGAGATCAACGACTGGGTTTCAACCCGGGAAGGATCAGAGTCACAGTCTCACGGACTCTAAGTGCTTGCTACTAGAAGGAAAGCCAAAAAACAAACCTAGAGAGCGAATGTACTCTTTACCTTTGTTCTACTCTTGAATATGTAAATAAAGAAACCTAAATTACACAACTGCACCAGAAGAAAGTTGGCAATTGAAAGAAACAAAGAGAAAGGAAAGGCATAAACGCAAACAGATGAGAGGAATGTCAAGAGATGAGCAAAAAGAGCAACAACGGCATAATCCAGAGTAATGATCCCATAATTTGACAGCCACCACAATGAAAAGACAAATGCCTTTAAGTCCAACAGTGAAAAATCAGACAGAAATTTACAATATACTCCGTAAAAGATACGGTGGTCAAAAGAAGTATTCACCTAAAATCTTGAACTAAAACCTAGAAAAGTTGTTTCCCCTCATGACTATACAGTATCGATTCAAGCACAAAGGATATCCTACTAGTTGAGTAATACCCAAACTGCTCCAAGTCTTGATTTCTTGTTGCAAGAACTATCTAGAATCTGCCTTATAATGACCCTAAGAAAGATGAACTTAGGAAGAAGTGGAGTAAACCATAAGATCTGCAGTAGCCATTCAATTTCATATCTCACATGTCAACACTCAACACTTGTTTCTCCTGCCTGGACTATGGTGTGGGACCCACTTTGGTGGACTAATTAGGGAATCTATAAGCTTTCTCTTTTTCCCCAACAGAAGCCTAAAGAAGATTATATATTTATATGACAATAGTCAGAACAAAACTCAGTCATTGTGGATCTCAAGTAGAGAGAACTTGTACGTACTACGAAATGATTTCAACTTCACAACTAAAGCACCCCCTACATTGCATTCCTCTGAAGTTACTCGCTCAAAATTCTTAACTTTTTCGTTCCCCAAGCCTGGACGATTTTCCAGGACAGGCTATTTCCAGAAAGTCAGGACAACCATTCTTCATTGAGCCTTTTTCCAGATAACTTATGCTCTTCCCACCACCTCTCACCTCTTAGCTGTTTCTCACACTTGATGCCCTTCACTCTCACTCAACAGCTACACTCGAATTACCAATAAAAAAATCTCACAGATTTGAAAGTCCATTTAAAAATCAGCAACTGGAAAATGGCAGACAAGACGGATTTTACAAAGGATACTTTTTGTGGCTCACCATTATTTTTTAACGGATACTCCTTAAAGTAACAAAATCGATTCAGCTGAGCGGAAGGGATAAAACATACAAACCTAAAACAGAATGCTTGATGAAGTGCCCCCTTTTCAACCTCTAATCTCCCCTAATCTTCCAGGGCAATATTACCACGTTCCAATAGCCATCTTATTCATCTGGCCACTTCTCTCTAGGTTAAAACATCATAAATCAATAGCGTCACCAGGTCAGTCAGGTTGTGTACTCAAAGCATCCAGAAACAACAAATAAAATAGTACTCCCTCCATTTAATTACGCATGTCAGTTTACTTGTTTTGAGAAAGAATTGTCTGAAGCTTACTCCTTTCAATGCACTCTCTTCCTCTTTTTCAATTGCTGCCCAACTCCCCCATTAATGCAATTCAATTCCCAGACGCTCATTTTCCGACACCTTATTTCTTCCAAACTATTCTTCTCCCAAATATCTCCCTACATTCAAGGGGGTGATTATTGCCTAATTTTTATACATGGCCTTCATTTAATACTTTCCTAATATATGTGCTAATTGCTAAAATGAAACATACACGTGCATGGAGGGACTAAGCACTTAGATCAGGAAGCCTACAATCCAAAGATGGGTTGCGCAAATGGCAAATAGACATGTTAAAATTATATGTGGAGTCCATAATTGGAGAAAAGAATGACTAGTTCTCTAAGCAACAAGTTTGATCTACACAAAGCAAACAAGGAAACTATACAAAACAGTAAAATTTGGAAGGCACTGGAGAAGACTATCAATGATGAGGACATACAATTTTCAAATATTTCAGACAATCAGACATCTTGACATAGTCCTGTGCTTTGCTATAACTTTACACAAGAACCATTAATACCAAACATTTTTCACTTGATCCAACATCCTAGATTCCTAGATATCCCTTCACCGAAAGAGACAGTCAACTTTCAATGCAAAGTCTACTTTCACTGTAACACAAAAGCAACCATGTTCGAGTGCAATGTAAGACATTGGAGAGACTCTAATGAGTGATGCATTCAGTCAATCAAGACATCTGCCCCGTAAATTATCACTGGAACAGGAAACCAAACTAGTTTATTCAACATGGCAAATCCAAATATATGATCCCCGTGTCCATTATGATAAACTGTCACTCATTGACCTAGGCATCATCACAAAAGGATTGTGATATGCCAAATTAACCAAGTTATCCTTACCAGATGCACACACATAATATAAATGTGACCACCAGCCACCACGGAGTGTGAAAGAGTAATAAGGACAATGCATTAAGCAGAAATTTTCGTAACCTAGCAGATTTTCGCATCCTAAAGGACAGCAATCGAGGATGAGCATGACACAAACATCAATAAACAATCAATCAAACGTGATAGTTGCATGTAAGGCAGCAACTAGCCTGAAAAAGCAGCAACAAAGGGCTGAATTTGGGGGCTCCAATTAAAGGAGCGAACAGCTTCAGAAACAGCAGCATAATCCTTTGTCCACAACTTCTGCCCAATCCTCCATACAGCAACCACTTCTGGCTGGCTCTCTTTCACAGCCTCCGGAATTAATTTCCACACAAACCTCGCGCTGTTACTGCAGAACAACAATCAATCAACCAATCCATACCTTCAGCATTGCTACATTGCTGATCAAAAAGTTGCAAACTTTAAACCTCACGCTATACTACCGCCACCAACATCAATCAATCAACCAATTCACCGACTAAATAACACCAAATTCGCAGCATTGTCGATTAAATAGTTGCAAACTTAAAAACCTCGCGCTATAACTAAACGACGACAGCGACTACGATACTACCACCACCGACAACAACATTGACAATCAATCAACTAATTAGACCAAATTCGCAACACTGTTGATTAAAAAGATGCAGACTTTAAAACTTCGCGACTGCGCAACAACAACGACAAGAACAGCAGAAACAAAACCAACAGCAACAACGATACGAAATTGGCAACACAGGTGACGAAAAAGTTGCAAACTTTGAAGCGTAAACCTAAAGATTCAGTACAAAAATTAGGGAAATTTACATGTCACCGGAGTAAAGATGCCCTAGAAGATGAATCGCATAAGGCCAATCGTTCTGGAAGGAGACGCCTTCAGCAGAAGCCTAGGAGAGAGAAAATTACCATCAGATTATGGAGGAGAGAGAAAATTGAGTTGAAATTAGGAGAGAGAGAGAGAAGGAAAGGAAGTCATGCCTGAAGCATGAAGTTGTCGCAGATGTCGGCAATCTTGCTGTAGTCGCCGGAAGTTATGGCGTCGGTGATCGGAGAGAAATCCATGGCTGCAGCTGCTGCTCTCGAGTCTTGAGTGTTTTCGCAAATTGTGTAGAGGACGCTACCGGGGTTTCTCTTGCTATAAGGCCAACACTTGCACAGTTCACGAACCCTTGTTAAATACGAGTACTAGAACACGATAAGACGGTCCACTTATGAGACGGGTTTATCGACTACATAAAAGATGGGTGGTCGAGTTACTATTATGGGAAAATTTCTAATGCACTCCTGAGGTTTTCGAGTTTTTCTGATATATTCCTCTGGTTTGCGAGCTGTCCAGCATGCCTCTGAAATTTGCGAAATCACGTTTTTTGAGATTTTTTTACGAACGTCTAACACCGTTAGGTCCTTAGTAAGTTTGATTATTTTAAAACAAATTGACCCTTAATACCTTTAAAAAAACAAAATACCCAACCCATATACTCTCTCCTCCCGCTCCCCCACCTACAAGCCACCTATGCTCCGCCCCCTTCTCCACCGCCGCTCGTCTCCCACCACCACATACAGGCTCCACCATCATCAGCCGACACGTCTCCCTCAGGCGACCCCACGCCCACCACGGCCACACTTCCCGACCCCCGCTCCTTCTCTAACCACACGTCTTTCTCTCTCTCTTACTTCATCCTCCATTTTTTCCTTCCCCCACTCCCGTCCTTCCTCCTCCGCCTTCCTACATCCTTGCCGCCCCATTACTGTGTCGGCCTCCCCCCACCCTTTGTCGTTTCCCCCTTAAACCGCCGGATAAAAAACCGAGAGAGTTAGGGTTTGTACTAATTTGGGGAGGGGAAGGTGTTGCGCGGTGGGGGAGATGGCTCGCGGCAACCAGCGGTCGGAAAGTGTGTTTGGTTGCCGGCTATCTTGGTGGGTTGGCTGAACGGCGGCAGGCGAAGGGGTGGAGCAAGGTTGTCGTGAATGAGGAAAGGGGAGGAGAGAGAATCTGGGTCGTGAATGAGGAGTTTTTTTTAATGGTATTAAGGGTCAATTTGTTTTAAAAAAAAGTCAAACTTACTAAGGGTCTAATGGTGTTAGACGCCGTTAGTGAAAAAACTCAAAAAACGTGATTTTGCAAACCTTAGGAGCACGCTGGACAGCTCAGAAACCAGAGGGGTATATCAGAAAAACTTAAAAACCTCAGGGGTACATTGGAATTTTCCCTGCTATTATTAGCCTAAGAAAGAATTACTCTAATTAGTTCTGAGTTGCCCAACTACAATAGTTGGGTAACTTTAATCTTTTATCGAAATAATTGCATTTTGCTTTAGTATTGAAATTGTTGTTTGTCAATAATTAGTTCCGAGTTCGAGCTACCGTTGTTGGCAATTACCCAAATTCCAAACGCCAATACTGGTTATTTCAATTACGTTGACTATATACGATTGACTAAGGGTTAGGTACGGCTCCAAACCAGACTCTCGACTGAATTGTAGAACAAAAGTTTCAGGAAAAGCCTATTAATCTATTAGCACTCCATGATACTTCTTTTCTTTGAGATAAAATAAGTTTGTGGGGAGTGTCAGAAGACACATGTGGAGTGCCAATAGTTATTGCCAAATTTTAATGTTTCTAAGTTGTGGATCAGAATAATGTTTATTCGGGTGTTGGTCTGAGTCGCACGGTCTGGTCCATTGTATTAGACTGAACATTGAAAGATCTTTTTTTTCCCATTGTATTAGACTGGACATTGAAAGATCTATTTTTTTTTCCGAACTGAGGGCTGAATTTGAACTATTCATCTCGATATATGAATGACATGTATAATTAAAGCCAAATTTAAAGCCAAATTTTGGAGTTCTAATGCGTATGCTTTATAAATCATCTAATGTTGACTTAATTTTAGGGTGATGATTTTGTCAAGGCAAATCAACATCTTCCAAGCCAAATATGTCCATTATATGAACTAGATTCAATGAATCTGCCTTGAGGGTAGTAATTACTGCCTCGACAAAATCATCGCCCTAAATTTAACTGCTACAACACAATTTTATTAAGCCGACATTAGACGATTTAAATTTTAAAGCGTCTTTGTTCAATAATATGGTAAGTTCCTCTACTAGGGGAGTTATTTAAACTTTTTCGGTACATGTCACCTCTTGAGGCTACTGTACATTTTTTTGGGACTTAACATAACTTTTCGCTCTAATATTTTGTCAATCTCAATAATATGAGCCCCCATGGGCTTGCAGAAAAACTGGTTCATTTCTCTACACGACCATTTTTATTTGGCCCAAAACTGTGATTTATAAGCTTCGTTTTTGACCAACTTTCGAATGTTGCAAAAATTCTATTATAGTTGTCATTATTTGACAATTAGGATAAAGAATAAAATCAGGACCGTTAAATTAGGATAAGATAAATTTTAGCCATTTGATTTTTCTTAACCATGGTTAAAAAAGTTCCTATTATACACCTGACCACACCGGATCACAAAATATAATACTTTTTTTATATACTCGAAATATTTTTTCCTTAATTGATTTGATTTTGTATATCTATTCTTATCTTGAAATATTTGTTTATTTGAGTAAATGAATTTGATTAATTCCAATTTCAGAAAAAATAAAATAAAAACAATAAAATATCTGTTTATGACAATGGTGCGTATAAAGCCAGGCGACGGCGGAAGCTAAACTTGATAATTGTGAAGTGAAACTTGGTACATCACTCAATCTCATCGTCACCGGCATACTTGCTTTCATGACGGCCAGCCCCCACCACCAGCGAGGCCACACACCTCCGCCCAAACACCCCGTGGCCTCCCTGAGCCACATTCTTCCACTCTCAATCAAACCCCAAAAAATGCTCTTCCTCCTCTTTATTGAACCCACAATTTTCTTCCTACCCATAACACCAATTTGTTCAATGTGGAATATTGTGATGAAAATGGAGGTGATGAAGACGATGATACGTGAACAGGTGATAGGTGATAGACACAAAGTGTGGGGATTTTAATTGAGTTTTTTTTTTTTTTTTTTCATTTTAGGATTTAATCGCAACCCTCCATTTTATGTCATAAATGGCTCAGATTTGATAAAGAGTGAACATAACGTTACTTTAGCGGTTCTTTTATTTATTTATTTATTTATTATTTAAGGGTACCACATGCACATATTCAAATTTTAGGGTACCTTGTGCATAATCTTGTCAAATTAGGTACTATGTGTAATCAGCCAAAGTTTGAGGGTATCTCGTGAATAAACCGATTTTTTGTTTAGGGGATAACATTTGTAATTGTTTAGGGGATAACATTTGTAATTGTTTTTGGTTATTTAGGAGTATATTTGTAATTGTTGAGATATATTTTAACAAATCTAAACTAATATTTGCAAAAGATTATGTAATATTTTATATATTTTTTAATTATTAATCATAATTAAATCTTATCCTAATTGTCAAAAACCGACAATTATAATAGAATCATCGTATATATATAGGAGCTTTGTTCGACATGAGAAGGGTTTTTTTGGGTCTAATATTTTGCTAATCTCCATAATACAGAGTATGAGCCCGAATGGCTTTCACAAAAAAATTGAGCCGTTTCTTTTAGGGAGGATATTTTGGCCAAAAATATGAACTATGTACTTGATTGGTTGTGGCTAATTTTAATCAACTTTCTTAAAGTATTCAAATGTTTACAAAACATTACCATGAACAACCTTAGCTTGGAGATCCTTTGTTCGATAGGAGGCCAAACTAACAATCGATTACTTTATTTCACCAGGATCGGAGCGAGCTTCCAATTAGTCGTTGTATCATCTTCCTCTTAAACTTGCGCATGAATTTCACAAGGAAATGATCCGATCCGCCTTTAATATACCCTCGACTTGATGCAGTAAGATACACATACACCACAAAACTTAATTTCACATGACAAAGACTTCCTCGGAAGCTCAAACAAGTCGCTACAATTGACGTTTGGTGTCCTATTCATGTGCCAAGAATAAAACATACTCGATGTGCATATGTTTTCAGTATTGTTGAATGTTTTTTTTTATAGTCATCAACATGTCATCGGGTACCAAAACTGCATATTACCCCGTGTACATAAGAATGAATTGTCTTGTGGCCGGGATAAAGGCAATTATAGTAGTGATCACGTACTTCTAGCTAGCTACTTGTTTGAGTTGTTAGTTATTAGGAAAGTAAAGTATTGTGCATTGAATTGGCGTATATTATTCCATTATTAATTATATTAGGAATAGAATTAGGAAGTTTCATTGTATTATTGCTTATATATATATATATATATATATATATATATATATATATATATATATATATATATATAGGAAATCTATCAAATGAGAAGTGAGAAGTGATCACAGCCATCCAGTCCACCTAAATCTAATGGTCGAGATTAAAAGTTAGGATAAAAGAATAACAAAAATAAAAATAGACCCAAACCCCATTTTCTCTCTCCTCTCCTTTCCTCTTCTACCCCTTCCCCTGTGCCGCCAAACAGCCACCGCCACACGCACCGGCGACCACCATTTGCAGCGCCGACACCACCGTCGGCCTCCACCGACTCCGACGAGTTCTCGTCGGACGTCACTGTACTTCGTCCACCTCCCCCCATCGCGCAACGACGACTTCTCTCTCCTCTCATTTCCTCTTTTCTCTCCCGCGCCCTACCCCGTGCTGCTCAGCCACCGCCACCGGCGAATCCGCCGCCGCCACCTTCAGACTCCCTGGACGCCAACGAGTCTTCGCCGATCGATAACGATCGATCATACCGCCGCAAAAAACGCGTCTCCTTCACGTTTTTACCTCATTTTTGTTAGGTTTGGCCGCCGACGTCCCTCTGCGCCGGTGTTCTACAACCTCGCCGGCCGCCGTGGTTGCTCTTCGCGTCGATCTACACAACTTTGACGTCGCTTCTCGTTTTCGTCGTGGTAAGTTGGATTGAAATTATAGTGATGCGAGGAAAGAGAGGGGAAACGAGAGGGCAGAGATGATGGAGTCGGTGGTTGGGGGTCGCGCCTTCGTTTGTTAGCCGGAGTAGGTTAGGGCGGGGTATCGGAACAGTAGGAGTGGTGGAGGAGGGTGGCCGGGAGGGTTTGGGATGGTGTACGGGAGGAGAGAGAAAATGGTGAGATGTGAGTTTTTTTTCTGTTTTTTTTTTTTTTTTGGAGTTATGTATTTTTGCCGGTGGAGTTACAAGAGTTACCGTGTTTAATTAAGGAGTTAAGTTAAAGTATCGTGTTTAATTAGTGGAGTCAAGTTAGAATTATGTGTATTAGTTAGTGGAGTTAAGTTGAAGTTATGTGTTTAAGATGATGGAGTTACGTGTTTTAGTTAGTGGAGTTAAGTTGAAGTTACGTGTTTAATTAATGGAATTAAGTTGGAGTTACGTGTATTTGTTGCTGGAGTTAAGTTGAAGTTATGTGTTTTAGATGATGGAGTTAAGGTGGAGTTACGTGTTTTAGTTAGTGGAGTTAAGTTGAAGTTACGTGTTTTGGTTAATAGAGTTAAGTTGGAGTTACTGTTTTGATTAGTGGATTTAAGCTAGAGTTACGTGTTTTGGTTAATGGAGTTAAATTGGAGTTACGTGTTTTAGATAGTGGAGTTAAGCTGGAGTTACGTGTTTTAGCTATTGGAGTTAAATTGGATTTATGCGATTTAGTTAATGGAGTTACGTAATTTAGGTAGTGGAGTTATTTGAGTTATGTCTTTTATTTAATGAAATTAAGTTGGATTTATGTGTTTCCTCTAAAGTTAGACAATTTAGTTAGTTGAGTTAATGGACTGGAGTTAAGAGTTTTAGTTAGTAGAGTTACGACTGGAGTTATGCAGTTTAGTTACTGCAGTTACGCAAAATCAATGGTTGAGATTACTTCTCACTTCTCACCAAATTACCACTTCTCACTGGATAGGGCCCCTATATATATATAGGAAATTTATCAAATGAGAAGTATTAGTTTCGTGAGAAGTGAGAAGTAATCTCATCCATCCATCTCACTTGATCTAATGACCCACATTAAAAACAGAAATAAAAGAAAATTAAAACTAAAAATACACCCAAACCCCCAAATCTCACATTATTTTCTCTCTCCTCCCATTTCCTCTCTTCTCTCTACACGGACCTACCCCCGCGCCGTCCACCACCGCCGCTGCGTACACCAGAAACAACCACCTCCGGTTACGACACCACCGGACAACTCTTCGGACTACTGCGAGTCGTCGTCGGACACGAGCCTCCTCCGCCGAGCATCGTTTGGCCGCGAAAACCGTCTTCTCTCTCCGATTTTTCGCACGCTTTTTGTCAGATCCAGCCGTCTTGACTGCGCTCCGACGTCGAGATGCACCGTCGCCGGCCTCCTCTCACCTTGCGCTCCGACCTCGAGACTTCTCCGACCATTACTGCTCTCCATCTTCCACAACCTCGCCGTCCACGACACCTTCCCTCCCTCTTTTTCGCAACAATTATTGCAGATGTGGCCGCCGGATGTCAGGGGTTGGTTCGCCGGATGCGGTCCGCCAGTTTTCCGGCAATGTTGGTGGTTCCTTTTGACGCGGGGGGGGGGGGGATGCGGCGGAGCAGTTGCGGAGGGGAGGGTGGGGTTGAGTGATGAGGGAGGAAAGAGAAAAAAAAAAAGATGTATTTTTTGTTTGTTTTTGGGTGTTACGTGTGTTTTAGCCATGAAATTAATTTGGAATTAAGTCTTTTAGTTATTGGAGTTATGAGTATTAGTTATTGGAGTTATGGAGTTACGGGTTTTAGTTATTGGAGTTAAGTTGGAGTTACGGCTTTTAGTTAGTAGAGTTAAGTTGGAGTTACGACTTTTAATTAGTGGAGTAAAGTTGGAGTTACGGGTTTTAGTTGATGGAGTTAAATCGGAGTTACGTGTTTTAGTTAGTAAAGTTAAGTCGGAGTTATAGGAGTTACGTGTTTTAGGTAGTGGAGTTAAGTGATTTAATTCATAGAGTTAAATCGAAGTTACGTGATTTAGGTAGTGGAGTTATTAGAGTAACGTGTTTTATTTGATGAAATTAAGTTGGAGTTATGTGTTTTAGTTGATGGAGTTAAGTCGAAGTTACGTGATTTAGGTTGTGGAGTTATCAGAGTTACGTGTTTTATTTGATAAAATTAAGTTGGAGTTATGTATTTTAGTTGATGGAGTTGAGTCGGAGTTACGTGATTTAGGTAGTGGAGTTATTAGAGTTACGTGTTTTAGGTAGTGGAGTTATTTGGAGTTACGTGTTTTAGTTAGTAGAGTTAAGTTGAAGTTATGAGTTAGTAGACTATTTACTTTATGGAGTTAGTTTACTGGAGTTACGCAATTTAGTTAGTAGAGTTAAGTGACTGGAGTTAAGAGTTTTAGTTAATGGAGTTACGACTGGAGATATATATATATATAGGGGGCCTATCCAGTGAGAAGTGGTAATTTGGTGAGAAGTGAGAAGTAATTTCAGCCATTGATTTCGCATAACTGCAGTAACTAAACTGCATAACTCCAGTCGCTTAACTCCATGAACTAAATTAATTAACTCCAGTCGCATAACTCCATTAACTATTTTGCTTAACTCTAGTAACATAACTCTATTAACTAAATTATATAACTCCAATAATATTATTAATTTCATCAACTTTAACGTAATTCATTAATTTTAGCATAACTCCACTAACTAAAACACGTAACTCTAACTTAACTCCATCAACTAAAACACGTAACTCCACCTTAACTCCACCAGCCAAAACACGTGACTCCAATTTAACTTATTAACCAAAAAGCGTAACTCTAATGTAACTCCATTAACCAAAACGCGTAACTCTAATTTAACTTCACTAACCAAAACACGTAATTCTACCTTAACTCCATTAGCTAAAACACGTAACTCCACTAACCAAAACACGTAACTCCACTAACTAAAACACGTAAATCCAATAACATCATTAACTAAAAGACGTAACTCCATTAACTCCACTTTAATTCCATTAACTAAAACACGTAACTCCACTAACCAATACACGTAACTCCAACTTAACTCCACTAACTAAAACACGTAACTCCAACTTTAATAATAAAAAAAAATAGAAAAAAAAAACTGAAAAATGTACCCACATTTTTTTTCTCTCTCCTCCTCTTTCCACCCACCACCACCACTCACCTCCCTCCCACCACCGGCCACCTTCACCAACCACCACCCCGATCAAGCCGACCAGCACCACCATGCTCGCCGCCCTGCCTCCAGGCCATCGGTGGTGGTCCATCCCCCCGCCGACCACTTCACGTCCCCAATCGACCAATTCTCTCTCCTCAAACTCATTTTAAACCACCACGAATTCCGCCCTCACCGATGATCCGCCGCCCCTCCCCGACGTCAGCCGCCCCTTTCCCGACGTTCTCCGCCTCTCGCATGACGTTCGCCGCCCCTCCGCCGACCTTCCCCGCCCCTCCCCCAATTTTCGAAGTGGAAAAAGGAGGAAATGGGGGAGAAGGAAGGGGCCGGCGGCGTGTGGGAACGAGAGAGGGGAGGTCGTGGTATCCCGCCGATCACGGTGGCTTGATCGTGGTCGGTGGTCGTGGTGGTCGACGACAACCTCCGGCGGGGCTGGGTGGTCTCGGTTGGGTAAGGGGAGGGTTGGGGAGGAGAGAGAAAATGTAAAGGGAGTGGGTATTTTTATTTTTATTTTATTTCAGTTTTTAATTTAGGCCACTAGATCAAGGTACGATGGAGGGTTGAGATTACTTCTCACTTCTCACGAAATTAATACTTCTCATTTGATAGATTTCCTATATATATATATATATATATATATATATATATATCGATCGATGGATCGTACAACCCGTTCCAAATTAAATTGTAACAGGTAGATCTTTATTTGATACAGATTAACACGGAATAATTCCGTGTAGTGTCTATGGATCATGACGATGAACAAGGCAATAATAATGTTGCGAACAGGAGGATAATCGATACCAATGACGACATATTAAGCTCTCTTCCAGAAGAGATTGACTATCAAGATATTTAATTTGGAGTTGAATGATAAAGATGATGAACTGTTGGTGTTGAGCAAGTACATGTTAAGTAATGCTAAAATTCTCAAATTGCTTCATATTGAAGTTTTTGCGAAAGTAGAACATTGGAAAGCATTGCAAATGTGCAAGGAAACTGAGTTCTGCGAACAGATGTTGAAGTTTCCGACAGGTTCTCCTGACTGTCGAATTGTGTTCTCATGGAAGTACGTCAACATATCGAGCAAGGGTGGCCAAATTGAAAAGCTTTCTTGTGGAAATCTTTGTCTAGGTAAGGCCGAACCAGGGCCCAAGACATCGGGAGGACGAATAATCAGGCGAAACTGAAAAGCTTTCTTGTAGAAATCTTTCTTTATTAGTAGGTAAGGGCGAGCCAGGGTCTCAGACATTGGGAGGACGAAGAATCTGAGATGAAATGATTACCTAACTCAAGGCAATGCTCCTTCTGCAGCAACAATATTTTTTTTTTTTTGACAACGGTTAAACAGAACAAGAAGGAAAACAGGAAAAACTACAGCTAGTTAAGTGGAGAAGGGAGCTATTCTCCCTTTCCTGCACCCTATTGCTAGAGAGTGAGCCTTATGGATGGTATTCCTCTCCGCTTTAAATATGTTACAGGAGTGAAAGAGCGAAGCAACGTTTTTTATAAGACCAATTAACCAGTTGATGGAGATGTCAACATCCCTTTCACCACGAAGAGTGTGAACTAATTCGGCACAGTCCGTAAGGATCTTGATGGACACGAGGTTCTTATTTGCCGCCCATTCCATGGCCTTGTAGCAGGCGTGAGTCTCAGCTTGAAGACTGGAAACCATCAGGTTGGAGAAACATCCACCGCCTAGAACGGAATCCAAAGATGGATGCACCCCTACCCAGGCTGCAGCACCTCTGTCAGGAGCTTTCCATGCTCCATCGATGAGAAGGGTGATCTCATAGGTACTTTGGAGACGCACCCTACTTAGATAGGCCGCAAGGAACCCCAGGGGAGAGGATTCATCCCTTACCAAACGATTAAAGGTTGGATGTTTTAGACCTAAGCTGCGAGATTCAAACACCTCCTGCGTTAATGCCTGACTACGCTGAATAACCAACCCCGGGTTCCCCTCCAAGCCTTCGAAATGATCTGATTCCGGTGAGTCCAGATACCCCAAAGAACAGCACAAAAGCCGACCAGCATATCGTCCGATGGTAGCTTCGCAAGCAAAATTATGGTGTCCATAAGCCACTTGGAAAACATGGTTGATGTGTTTGCTCCAATACGTAAACCCACCTGAGCTGCTTGCCAAATATGTTGAGAGAAGGAGCATTTGCGGAATAAGTGGTCCACTGATTCTTCTTCTAAATTGCAGAGGCAACATAGGTCCGGGATTACAAGACCTCTTCTTGGAAGGTTCGAGGTGACTGCAATGGCATTGTGAGCTAGTTTCCAAATGAAGATCTTCCATTTTGGAAGTAAGTCAAATGCCCAAAAACGCTTCTAGAAGCGTTGTTCGTCCTCTGGGATAATCAAAACTTCATGATTAGATCTCCACAAAAAACCCTAAGCTGTTTTCAAAGAGAACTTCCCTAAAGAAGTAAATTTCCAGTAACAGAAATCTTTTTGAATGCTCGGCGGGAGCTCTAAAGAGCAAATAGCTCTAACAGATTCTTCCTCGAACAAAGAACGGATTTTAGGAACACACCAATGGTGCTCCGAATCCATAAGGTCGCTCACACGCATTTGGAGGAAATCTCCAAGGGGAGCCGTATCTTTAATTTTAATTTCGTGAAAAGGTAGCCAAGTTGAGGACAAAACCGGAATATTTGAACCATCACCCACTTTCCAACAAAGACCTCTCTGAAGATCAGCAAACCCCTGTTGAAGACCTCGCATTGCCCACGAGGCTTGTCTTCTGAGAAATCTCGAGAATTGGACCGTTGAGAAATTGAAGGGTCCATATTTCGCCGAGAAGAGCTTGGAAACTAAAAGTTGAGGATGCTGCATAACCCGAAAGGCGGCCTTCGTCAAGTGAGCTGAATTTGTTACTTTTGTAGCGCGTAAACCAAGCCCACCCATCCCTTTCGGCAATTGCAATGTCTCCCTTACAACCCAGTGAGTACCTCTGGAATGAGTACGTTGCCACCAAAAAGCTAACAACAGCCTATCGATCTTCGAGCAAATAGATTGAGGAAGCTTGAAAACTGAGCTAATATGGGCGAAAGTAGCCGACAGAACTGAATTGATAAGAAGTAGTTTTGCCGCTGGGGAAAAGAACAAATGAGACCAGGAGTTCACATTCCCCATTATTTTGTCAAGAATAAAGCTGAAATGGCCAGCTTTGGAGCCCATAAGGTCCACTGGCATCCCTAGGTAATGATAAAGTAGAGAGACACAAGGAATGTGTAGAAATTCCAGGAGTTTCGTCTTTTTGTGCACCTCGATATTCAGAGAGAATTTTGTAAAAGATTTCTGGAAGTTAATCATCTGACCTGAGATAAGGCAAAAACGATGCATAATTGTCGCCAGGTTCGAACAGTTGGCCTCGTTGGCTTTGAAGAAGATTAGAGCGTCATCTGCAAAAAATAGATGAGAAATAGGAGGAGCATTGCGCGAAACCCTCCCCTGAATAAGGTTGCTCTCCTCCGCCGAGAGAAGCATACCTGAAAGGACTTCCGTGCAAAAAATAAACAGGTAAGGCGAGAGCGGGTCTCCCTGGCGAAGATCACACGACGGCTTAAACGGCTCAGAAGGAACCCCGTTAATCAACACCTTATACGAGACCGTGGTGACACATTGTTTAATCCAATGAATCCATAATTCAGGAAATCCCATTAATTGGAGAACCTGAAACAGAAAAGACCAATCGACCCGATCATATGCTTTATTCATGTCGAGTTTCAAAACCCCCAGACTAGTTTTTCCGCCTCTCTTGTTGTTGATGGTAGTGAGAAGTTCATTGGCTATTAAACAGTTATCCCCAAGAAGTCGACCATGAATGAAGGCGTTTTGAAAATCGCCCGCTAGGTGCGGCATCAGAGTCTGCAGCCCTAGACGTCAAACATTTGGAGATGCACTTATACAGAACGTTGCAAAGGCTGATAGGTCTCAAATGGGAGACCAATTCCGGGCATTCAATTTTGGGAATAAGAGCAATGAAAGTTTGGTTCCATTCCCTTAAAAGATACCCATTTTTAAAGAAAGGCAGAATGGCATTCGAAACCTGGTCACCTACCACATCCTAGAATTGCCGTAGGAAGTCCGCCGTTATCCCATCGGACCCTGGAGATTTTGATTTTGCAATACTGAAAACAGCTAAAGGAACATCATTTGCAGAGAAAGGTGTTGCAAGCAGTTGAACATCTTCAGGGGAGAGGCGTCTTTTTACGAAATTTTCCATCCCCAAGAATCTGTCTGAAGGAGCTCCTGATTGTTGGTTGCAGGTATAAAGATGTTGAAAGTGGTCAAAGATCAGGTAATCGACCTCCTTCTGATCATATAACCACTCCCCATTCGCATCTTTAAGAGCAGAGATGTTAATTTTCTTCCGGTTCGCTTTGGCTCTTGCAAAGAACAATTTAGTGCAGTTGTCGTTCAAAGTAAGAGATCGAAGTTTGGACCTTTGTTGCCAGTAGGAAAGCGCGATCTCAGTTCTGGATACCCACCTACGTCTATCATCAAGGAACAAACCTCCAGTCGTAAGGTCATTTATTGTTGAGGCCGATTCTTCCAGAGCATTGACAAGAGAGGTCCAGTTGATGCCCCATTTCATTCGATTTGAGACACACCATTTGAAGAGGAGGGACAAAATGTGGCCAAATTTCCGAGATACCCGGAACATGGGGGAGCCAAGAATTTCAGTGAACCATTCAGACACAACAATATTCCGTACCTCCTGCGCATTCAGGCACCAGTTTTCTACTCTGTAAGGTTTTTTTCTTTCTGGCGTCCTCGGTGAACAGCGAAAGAATAGTGGCTGAGTGGTCCGAGTAAATAATAGGGTGGTGTTGGAGAGCAGCATCAGGAACCAGTTGGGATGCATCGGCAGTAAGATATATATAAGCCCTATCTAGTCTTTCCATGATCAGCTGATCCTCATCACGGTTATTTGACCACATAAAACGCGGCCCATGAAAAGGAATTTCTACCAGGCCCGTAGAGATCCTCCAACTAACGAAAGAGCTCCATCCAGCAATAGATGAACCACCTCCCAGTTTATCACTGTAGTATTCTACTTGGTTAAAATCTCCAGTTAGAATACAGGCAGGATATAACATCATGAAGGTAGAAATAGCATCCCAGACGCCTTAACGTCACGCATCCCAGGCAGCAACAACTTTATTTATAGCAGAATGTGGATTGTTTTTGGGTGAGGATCCCATGGAGTTCATATGTTGTAAAGTTGGTAGAGTTTTACCAAAACGGGTAATAAGACAAAATAAAGAGGATCTCAAAAGCACAAATAAATATATTTATTTTTACTTTTTTTTTGTAAACTCTACCACATAGAGTTTATTTTCAATTCCACTGGATCTAAATACATTGTTTTTACGGATGTTTTTCAGCTGAACTTTTGTCATTTTTGTGTTAGCTTGAAAAAAAAAAAGAATGGATTTGGAAATTGTTGGAATTTTGGGGGCTACATTTTGTTGGTGACTAATATGAAACTTTTGAATTCTTACTTTACATTTTAGGATAGGTGAAAACTATTTATAGACTTCCATATAATCTAAATGAATATTCTACAATGTTAGTTACTAGAATGTTCTATCACATTTCTAGATATTCTAAAACATTCAATGGTGCTCTAGAGTTTTCTAAATTACTCCATAATTTCTAACAGAAATTCCAAGATTTTCAGGGCATTTCAGGATTTCTGACTGTCAGGCATCAGTTTCATGCAGAGACAAGATTCAACTATGTAAGTTCACACATCGTCTAGTTGTAATTTATACAAGTCAAGGTAACGCAACAATTTGAAGTTCAGCATGCATTATAAGCAGTGTATTATAAATGTAATTAATAGGGAAAATGGAAGGTGACGATATTACGAGATAATATCGAGAGATATTATAGAGTAATATGGTCAGCAATATATTACCATATACGAAGTTATGGTAATATCGTATATATTGTGAATATAGTAGATATTGTTAATATGTACCAAGTACATTTATGGTAGGTTATATTTAGGAAAGTTGCATCACTTTTCGTGTTTCTCCGTTTCTCATTGATTTCATCAATTGTACAACGTATATATAGTAGCTACAATTCACCGTCTTAACCTATATGGTAATATATTGCTGACCATATTACTCTATAATATCTCTCGATATTATCTCGTAATATCGTCACCTTCCATTTTCCCTATTAGTAATCAAATCAAAAGTTGCAGGATTAATAAAAATCATGGTTCTATAATAATATAAGTCACATAAAACCACAAAGCTTGTAAGATACGAGCAGTTTCAAGTCTGTTCTTGACAATACACACTTGCAAAGGCAATCCCGTAACTAGCAGCATCTTAGAACTCTACAGAGCTCTAATAATATAAGTCACCATGATCGGAGCTTCCAATTAGTTGTATCATCTTCCTCTTAAACTTGCGCATGAATTTCACAAGGAAGTGATCCGCCTCTAATATACCTTCGACTTGATGCAGTAAGAAACACGTACACCACAAAACTCAATCTCACATGCTAAATACTTCCTCGGAAGCTCATCAAACAAGTCTCTCTACAAAACTTGTACTCCCTCCACACATTATCCCTCACAAATTCAACAACTATGTAAGTTCACACTTTACACATTATCTAGTTGTAATTTATAGGAGTCAAGCTAATAGTGCAGCAATTTGAAGTTCCGCATGCACTAAGAACTATGAACTGAATGTTTTTATCAATGTCTTTGTTACTTCCGCTTGAAGATTCTCCAATAAATATGAATTAGATATTATTTAAGATCCAAATATGTAAAAAGTACGACATACAGAGAAAAATAAAAGACCATAAATACGTACCTCAAGTTTTGTAGGTCTAACTGTTCCAGTAACGGGCAAGACTTAAACAGCTTCTCCAATAAGCTAAAATGCAAATTACAGAGACACATTTGCATTTTGCAAAGTACGCTTCTTCAAATTAGGGAGACCACTACAAAATGCGTCACCATTACGAAACACGATACATTTCCTTCCACTTACACTTAACACACTTTACGACCACACACGGACACTCTCAATGTGATTTGCTCCGGTTTTCGGGCGCAAATTATCCAAGAAATGTGAGCAAAGCCGGATCACCAAACCGCGGGTAACGTCAAGCAGAAGCTGTTGATTTTAGGCGAGGTGATCTGACGGAGGATGTGTTTGGCAGTGGAGACGAAACTTTGGGCATCGGCGGAATTAAAAAGTGGAAGGAGAGGCGGGTGTGAGCGGTAATTTCTAGGGTTTGGAGAGAAAAGTACAATAGCCGCTGATGGCGGCGGTTGTGGTGGTGGCGGTGGTGGTGATAGCGGCGGTTGACTCTATAAATAATAATTAAAAAAGAAAGGATTTAGTAAATGACTAAAATGGTTCTGTGTATGACTATGGGTGCGTGCCTTGAGCACACAGAGCATGGTGATCCTTATCACAATAGAGGAGTAAGGACCACACTTAAATATACACTTAAATATATTTAAAATTATTTTAAGTGTGGTCTCTACCCCTCCATTGTGAGAAGGACCATCATGCTCCTTATGCTCTCGGGAGCATGGTATAAGCATTGCCTTTTGGGTTCAATCCTAGTACTTAATTTTTCTTGTGCAATTGCGCACGGGATCGTTAAACTGTGTGACCGTTAGTTTTAATGTGTTTTCGACTTTTTTGTATCATTATAGTTCGATAACTAGGTTAAAAAAATCGGTGTTAATGAAAGTAATTGGTCTTATTATCAATATGTAAATAACATATCCTCCCAAAAATCAGATTTAAGATTTGGCAAGAGAGTAATCTGCCTTTGTAGTCTTTACTTGATGCACGAATAGTGTAGAACTAAAACTATGGAATTAGGCCATGGGCGATTGGACTGCATTTTTCTGATTAGATTTGATTTGAACTGAGTAAACTTGATTTGATCTGAACTGAATTAATTGATAAATTAACTGCAATTAGACGAATTAATAACAAAAAATGACTAGATTCATTGATTGTTATTTGAATAATTCTTATCTAATTTGATTTGATATGAATAAAACTGATTTGATTTGAATAAATCTGATCTTATTTGAAAACACTGTTGAATAAGTAGAATCGCACATGGCCTTACTAGTTTGCATGTCCGGCCCACGACCAGGCCTTACTATACTTGTTGGACTTGAGTGTTGGATCCTCATTTTGTGAATTATTTCATGCGTTTCGACGCTCGTCACTTTGTATGGATTTATGATCGTTTTGGCCGTTTTCCTTATCTTCTCTTAGTTTTTGACTCCAATATTTTGCAAATCCTCATTATATCATACTTAGAGACTACCACCATAATTTTATTCGTTTTTGCTATGGAGCCTTTTTATCGAAAAACTGTAGATTATGTACTGTACTGTGATTTTGGTCAAATTTGATCAATTTTTTTAAAAAAGTCAAATGTCCTCCAAACAATACTAAATATACCCTAGGACTATACTTGTTGGATTTGAGTGTTGGGTCCACATTTTGTGGAGTATTTCATGCGTTTCGACGCTCGTCACTTTGTATGGATTAATGACCGTTTTCGCCGTTTTTCTAACATTCTCTTAGGTTTTTGGCCTTATTATTCTACCAATCCTCATTACATCATACTTAGAGAGTACCACCAAAATTTGAGCCGTTTTTGCTCCGAAAACTTTTTATAGAAAAGTCGTGCATTATGTACTGCGATTGTGGTCGAATTTGATCAATTTTCCGAAAAACGCATATGTACTCTAAAAATTACTGTAGATACCCTAGGACTATATTTGTTGGATTTGAGTATTGGTTCCTCATTTTGTGAAGTATTTCATGTGTTTCCACGTTCGTCACCTTGTAAGGATTTATGACCGTTTTTGCTGTTTTTCTAACATTCTCTTAGGTTTTTGGCCCTAATATTCTTCCAATCCTCATTATATCATACTAATAGACTACCACAAAAATTTGAGCCATTTTTTGCTCTAGAGCCATTTTATCGAAAAAGCGTGGATTATGTACTGCGATTGTGGTCAAATTTGATCAATTTTTCGAAAAATGCCAAATGTCTTTCAAGCATTACTGAAGATAGTGTATGACTATACTTGTTGGATTTGAGTGTTGCTTTCTTATTTTGTGAAGTGTTTCATGTGTTTCGACACTCGTCACTTAGTATGAATTTATAACCGTTTTAGTTGTTTTCCTTATCTTCTCTTAGGTTTTTGACTCTAACAATTTGCAAATCCTCATTATATAATATTTAGAAACTACCACCAAAATTTGAGTCGCATTTGCTTCGGAGCCATTTTATCGAAACCCGTGGATTATGTACTGTGATTCTGGTCAAATTTGATCAATTTTTCGAAAAAAAGTCAAATGTCCTTCAAACATTACTGAAGATAGCATATGACTATAATTGTTGGATTTGAGTGTTGCTTCCTTATTTTGTGAAGTGTTTCATACGTTTCGACGCTCGTCACTTGGTATGGATTTATGACCGTTTTGGCCGTTTTTCTTATCTTCTCTTAGTTTTTGACTCTAATATTTCGCAAATCCTCATTATATCATATTTAGAGACTACCACCAAAATATGAGTCAAATTTTCTCTGGAGCCATTTTATCGAAAATTTGTGGATTATGTACTGTACTGTGATTTTGGTCAAGTTTGATCAATTTTTTGAAAAAAGCCAAATGTCCTCCAAACA
Organism: Spergularia marina; assembly: GCA_963680865.1. NCBI lineage: Eukaryota > Viridiplantae > Streptophyta > Magnoliopsida > Caryophyllales > Caryophyllaceae > Spergularia > Spergularia marina. The sequence continues at coordinate 5,236,346 of OY804554.1, forward strand.
ATACTAAATATACCCTAGGACTATACTTGTTGGATTTGAGTGTTGGTTCCTCATTTTGTGAATTATTTCATGCGTTTCCACGCTCGTCACTTTGCATATATTTATGACCGTTTTGGCTATTTTTCCAACATTTTTTAAGTTTTTTGGCCCTAATATTCTTCTAATCCTCATTATATAATACTTACAGACTACCACCAAAGTTTGAGTTGTTTTTTTTTTTCTTCTTTGGAGCCATCTTATCGAAAAACCGTGGAGTATTTATTGCGATTGTGGTCAAATTTGATAATTTTTTTGAAAAACGTCAAATGTCTTCTAAACATAGCTGAAGATAGCCTATGACTATACTTGTTGATTTGAGTGTTGGTTCCTTATTTTGTGAAGTGTTTCCTGCGTTTCGACTCTCGTCACTTTGTATGGATTTATGACCGTTTTCCTTATCTTCTCTTAGGTTTTTGACTCTAATATATTTCAAATCCTCATTATATCATACTTATAGACTATCACCAAAGTTTTAGTCGTTTTTGTTTCAGAGCCATTTTATCGAAAAACCGTGGATTATGTACTACGATTGTGGTCAAATTTTATTAATTTTTCGAACAACGTCAAATGACCTCCAAACATGATTGTAGATACCATAGGACTATACTTGTTGGATTTGAGTCTTGGTTCCTCATTTTGTGAAATATTTCATGCATTTCAAGCTCGTCATTTTGTATAGATTTATGACCGTTTTGGCCCTTTTCCTTATCTTCTCTTAGTTTTTTATTCTAATATTTTGCAAATCCTCATTATATGATATTTAGAGACTACCACCAAAATTTGAGTCTTTTTGGTCCGGAGACATTTTGTCGAAAAACAGTGAAATATGTACTGTAATTCTGGTCAAATTTGATCTATATTTCGAAAAAAAGCCAAATGTCCTCCAAACATTACTGAAGATATTCTAGGACTATACTTGTTGGATTTGAGTGTTGGTTCCTCATTTTTTAAATTATTTCATGTGTTTAAAAAAAGTCAAACTCACTAAGGGCTAACGGTGTTAAACTCTGTTTGTCAAAGACACCAAAAAACACGATTATGCAAACCTCAGGGGCACGTTGGAGAGCTTGGTAACCAGAGGGGTATATCAATTTTTCGAACAACGTCAAATGTCCTCCAAACATGATTGCACATACTCTAGGACTATACTTGTTGGATTTGAGTGTTGGTTTCTCATTTTGTGAAGTATTTCATGTGTTTCGACGCTCGTCACTTTGTATGGATTTATGACCGTTTTGGCTGTTTTTCTAACATTCTCTTAGATTTTTGGCCCTAATATTCTTCTAATCCTCATTATATCATACTTAGAGACTACCACCAAAATTTGAGCCGTTTTCTTTGGAGTCATTTTATCGAAAAACCGTGGATTATTGACTCCGATTGTGGTCAAATTTGATCAATTTTTCGATAAAAAGCCAATTGTCATCCAAACATGATTGCACATACCCTAGGATTATACTTTGTAGATTTGAGTGTTGGTTCTTCATTTTGTGAAGTGTTTCATGCGTTTCAACGCTCGTCACTTTATATGGATTTATGACTGTTTTGCCTATTTTTCTAACATTCTCTTAGGTTTTTGGCCCTAATATTGTTCCAATCCTCATTATATCGTACTTAGAGACTACCACCAAAATTTGAGCCGTTTTTCCTGCGGAGCCTTTTTATCGGAAAAACCGTGGATTATGTAATGTGATTCTGGTCAAATTTTATCAATTTTCCGAAAAACACCAAATGCCCACTAAACATTAATGTGAATACCCTAGGACTACACTTGTTGGATATGAGTGTTGGTTTCTCATTTTGTGAAGTATTTCATGTGTTTCGACGTTCGTCACTTTGTATGGATTTATGACTGTTTTTCTTATCTTCTCTTAGGTTTTTGACTCTAATATATTGCATATCCCCATTATTTCATACTTATAGACTACCACCAAAATTTGAGTTGTTTTCGCTATGGAGCCTTTTTATCGAAAAAGCGTGGATTACGTATTGTGATTTTGGTCAAATTTGATCAATTTTTCGAAAAAAAGCCAAATGTCCTCCAAACAAAACTGAATATACCCTATGATTATACTTGTTGGATTTGACTGTCTGTTCCTTATTTTGAGAAGTATTTCATGCGTTTCGACGCTCGTCACTTTGTATGGATTTATGACCGTTTTTCTTATATTCTCTTAGGTTTTTGACTCAAATATTTTATAAATCCTCATTACATCATACTTAGAGACTACCACAAAAATTTGAGCCGTTTTTTTGTCCGGAGGCATTTTTTCAAAATACCATGGATTATGTACTGCGATTATAATCAAATTTGATCAATTTTCCGAAAAGCGACAAATGTCCTCCAAACATTACTGTAGACACCCTAGGGAACAATTTTTATAAATAATCCTCTAAAATAAATTAATTCAAGATTTGGGTGCGGAATCAAACTATTTTCGCACAATGGGTCCACGTAGGATCGACATTTCCCAAGCTAGCTTCAGTTTTTTTTTTTTTTTTTTTCAAACAAAGTAAAACCGTTACAGCGCGTGACGGTTTTACCCAAAACCGCTGAGAATTGAGGCGATTTTGGTCAATCTTACAATTTTGACGCAAAAAGAACCCATCAAAACCGTCTGCAAACTGAGCGATTATGGCCATAATCGTCACGCGCTATAGCAGTTTTGGTACAAAATTTGTTTGGGGGTATCCGATCCTACGTGGACCCATTCTACGTAAATACTTTCGTTTCACACCCAAAACTTGAATTATTTTAATTTAGAGCATTATTTAAAAAAATGTTTCACCCTAGGACTATACTTGTTGGATTTGAGTGTTGGTTCCTCATTTTGTGAAGTATTTCATGCGTTTCGAGCTCGTAACTTTGTATGGATTAATGACCGTTTTGCCTGTTTTTCTAACATTCTCTTAGGTTTTTGGCCCTAATATTCTTCCAATCCTCATTATATTGTACTTAGACACTACCACCAAAATTTAAGCCGTTTTTCTTCTGGAGTCTTTTTATCGAAAAACCGTGGATTATGTACTGCGATTCTGGTCAAATTTTATCAATTTTTCGAAAAACACCAAATGTCTACTAAACATTACGGTAGATACCATAGGACTATACTTGTTGGACGATATGAGTGTTGGTTTCTCATTTTGTGAAGTATTTTATGCGTTTCGACGCTCTTCACTTTGTATGGATTAATGACCGTTTTGGTTGTTTTCCTTATCTTCTCTTAGGTTTTTGACTCTAATATATTGCATATCCTAATTATTTCATACTTAGAGACTACCACCAAAATTTGAGTTGTTTTTGCTTCGGAGCTATTTTATCGAAAAACCGTGGATTATGTACTGTGATTCAGGTCAAATTTGATCAATTTTCCGAAAAATGCCAAATGTCCTATAAACATTACACTAGGACTATACTTGTTCCTCATTTTGTGAAATATTTCATGTTTTTCGACGTTCGTCACTTTGTATGGATTTTTGACCTTTTTGACCGTTTTCTTTATCTTCTTTTAGGTTTTTTACTGTAATATTTTGCACATCCTCATTATTCTATACTTAGAGACTACCACCAAAATATGAGTTGTTTTTGCTCCGGAGACATTTTATCGAAAAACTATGGATTATGTATTGTGATTTTGGTCAAATTTGATCAATTTTTCGATAAAAAGTCAAATGTCCTCCAAACATTACTGAATATACCTAGGATTATACTTGTTGGATTTGAAATTTGGTTTCTCATTTTGTGAAGTATTTCATGCGTTTCGACGCTCGTCACTTTGTATGGATATATGACCGTTTTCCTTATCTCCTCTTAGGTTTTTGACTCTAATATTTTATAAATCCATTTATATTAGGGTGACCTATAGTTATTAGTATTAGTATCTCTAATTTAAAAGTCATCATTTTGTGCTTATATGTACCAAAAGTAGAAAATGTCATATTAGACTTTTAACTTACGACCCCCACAACATATAAAATAATTTCATAATTATGAAAATGTGATATCTTCAGCCTGGTTACCAGAAGCTTATTTTCATGATTACCATAAGCTTATGTATTGTATACTACATTTCCATAACTAATGCATGAATTTTGTACATGATTACCAAAAACTCACATATGGTGAAACAACATTTCCATAACAAAATTTAATTCTTTATTCACCAGAAACTCTCAGAAAATTTGAAGGATTCTAGACGTCTTCCATGCCCACGAAAAAAGTTTCATTTATAAATATATTATAATCATGTATATTTATAGTACACATGTCTTGGAGAATATTCCATCTACCCTAGATCCTATGATCTTCCTAGTACAATATTCCTATATATTTCTCTAATACTCCCCCGGAGCGTAACGGTAGGGTAACAGACGCTTCGGTGGGATCCAGAAAAAGATAACATGACTTAACTGTAAAGTAATAGAGTATAAGGGTACAATTGTAAATAATATATTCACGTGCAAACTGCTAATGGAAGTCTATTGCCCATAAAACATGTTGGTAATCTTAAACTCACTTCAGCCTCGCGTCCTCTCCACCTGAATAATGTTTGTCATGTTCCTGGTCTCAAACACAATTTATTGTCTGTGCGTCAGTTATGTCTAGATAATAATTGTCGTGTTGAGTTTGATGCGTCTTCTGTTTGTGTTAAGGATCAAACGTCGGGGGCAGTGCTTCTTCAGGCAAATAGGACGGGCAACGTCTATCCTTTGCGTGCGTGTGTTGGGTCAGCTCCAGAGTCTCCTGTTGCGTCTCTTTCGAGTCCTGCGTTTTCTGCTCTTTCAGCTGAAACGTGGCATCGCAGACTGGGACACTGCGGTGATAGGATTTTTCATTCTCTTCGGTCTAATAAAGCCTTTGTGTCGGCTACTAGAAAAAATTTTGACTGTCCGTCTTGTTGTTTAGGCAAATCCACTCGTTTACCTTATCAAGATGTTGAGCATTCTGCTCTTGGTCCTTTGTATTTAATACACTCCGATGTTTGGTGTTCTCCTATTTTGAGTAATCAAAAATATCGATATTATGTCTGTTTTGTTGATGACTTCTCTCATTTTACCTGGATTTATATGCTGCACAGGAAAAGTGATGTTTTCAAAACTTTCTGTGACTTTCAAAGTATGGCTGAAAACATTTTTGATCGCAAGATTAAATTTTATCAAAGTGATGGTGGTGGCGAATTTGACAATAAACCTCTTATCGCACAATTTCTTAAAAGTGGTATTTATTTTCGAAAATCTTGCCCCTCCACCCCGCAGCAAAATGGTGTTGCTGAACGCAAGCACCGACATTTATTGGACATGGCTCGCACCATGTTAATTGATGCTAATATGCCAGGTGAATTTTGGAGCGATGCAGTATATACAGCTGCTTATGTAGCTATCAGACTGCCTACCCCCGTTCTTGGGGGTCTCTCCCCGTTTGAGAAGCTCTTTCATAAACAACCTGATTATCATTTTTTGCGGACATTTGGTAGTGAATGTTATCCTAACTTTCCTGCTAGCTCGTCTAATAAGTTGTCACCTCGATCTGTTAAGTGTATTTTTCTTGGTTATGCCAGTCATTACAAAGGCTACCGTTGTTTTGATCCCACTTGTGGTCGTGTCTATGTCAGTCGTGATGTCAGGTTTGTTGAGACTAGATTTCCTTATTCTAGTCTCGTTACTATCCCGTCTCCCTACGGTGGTTCGTCCCCATCTGTGTTGTCATCGGATTGGCCATATACGGCGCGTGATCCCCCCTCGTCGCCTTCTCCTTTGCCCGCCTCTGGGCAGGCCCCTATTTCACCTTCGCCTGCTGCTTCGCAGTGGACTGCGTCCCACCCCTCTACGTCTCAGGTCTCCCCTTGGTCTCTTCCTGTGGTCACAACCTTTGCTCCAGGGGGTGGTTTTTCTGTGTCGCGCTCTCCTTCTCCTAGTCGGGGGGCCGAGCATGTGTGTTCAGAGTCTTTTGATTTGTCTTCCCCGACTCCCTTGTCTTCGGACCCTGATTCGTCTATATCAGTGTCGTCTCCCCCTTTGAGTCCCTTGTCTTCCAACTCCAGTGTGTCATCCCCATCAGTGACCCTTGTTGAGGTGACCCCACCGGCCATCTCCTCTACTCCACCAGCTACTACTGTAGCTTCTCGTGCACCAGTCACTAATGACCATACCATGCAGACGCGTGGTAAGTCGGGGATCTTCATGACCAAGACCATTCCGTCTCTGAGTGCTACTGAGGTGGTGGTTGAACCTACTTCCTACACTCAGGCGGTAAAGGACCCTAAGTGGAGAGATGCTATGGCTGATGAGTTTAATGCTTTGCTTGACAATGATACGTGGAGTTTGGTTCCATTCGAAAAGCATATGAATTTAGTTGGTTGTAAGTGGATCTTTAAGATTAAATATCACGCTGATGGCAGTATTGAGAGATATAAAGCTCGTTTGGTTGCTAGAGGTTTTCATCAACAGGCTGGCATTGATTTTCATGAGACCTTTAGTCCTGTTGTTAAACCAACTACTGTTCGTATTGTTCTGTCTCTTGCTTTAGCTGCTAATTGGCCTATTCGCCAGCTTGATGTCAAAAATGCTTTTCTTCATGGTTCTCTCACTGAGGTGGTCTATATGAAACAACCTCCTGGGTTCATCCACCCTCAGTTCCCATCCCATGTTTGTCGACTTCGTAAGGCTATTTATGGTCTGAAACAGGCACCTCGTGCTTGGTTTCATCGTTTTGCTAGTTTTTTGTTGTCCATTGGATTCCGCTGTTCTCCATCTGATACTTCCATGTTCGTTCTTCGCACACCCCATTTCATGCTTGTCCTATTGTTGTATGTCGATGATATTGTTCTCACTGGTAGTTCTCAGTCGGCTGTTTCACATCTTATTCGTCTACTTTCCTCTCAGTTTGCCATGAAAGATCTAGGTTCTCTTCACTACTTCCTGGGTGTTCAGGCAGTACGCACTTCTCAGTTTTTGTTCCTATCACAACAAAAATATGTTCTTGATTTGTTACAAAAATTCCATTTGCATACGGTTAAGTCTGTGCGTACTCCTCTTGCTTCTAGAACCACTTTATCTCTCAGTGATGGTGAACTCCTTGCTGATGCTACTGAGTACAGAAGTATGGTAGGTGCGTTGCAGTATTTGACTATGACTCGTCCTGATATTGCTTATGCTGTGCATGTAGTTTCCCAATTCATGCATGCCCCCCGTACCACTCATTTGCTTGCTGTGAAACGTGTTTTCAGATATTTCGCCGTCCGGTACGTTTGAAGTGTGACAACATCAGTGCCAAGTATATGACAGCTAATCCCGTTTTGCATGATCGTACCAAACATATAAGGGTTGATTATCATTTTGTTCGTGAAAATGTGTCTCACGGGGATTTAGTTGTTGAGTATGTTCCTACCCAGTTTCAGTTAGCGGATATTTTTACTAAAGGTTTGTCTAGTAAGCAGTTTCTTTATATTCGGGACAATCTGTCCGTTCTCCCTCTTCCCGTCCAAATTGAGAGGGTGTAATAGAGTATAAGGGTACAATTGTAAATTGTCACACTGTTTATAGTATATATACAGACGCCAGGCACCCTAGAAGGGTACAGCTTTCCGCACATTCATATAAAGAAGTACAACCACAAATAAACAAATACTCCATCTGTCCCAACTCAAACGCCCCATATTCTATTTCGGGACGTCCCACCTTCAACACCCATCTATTTTGTAACATGTTTCTCTTTCCTACTTTTATTATGTTATCATCACCACTCACATTATGTCTCTCACTTTTATTAATCCTCACGTTCTCTTTCCTCCTCCTTTTTCCTAATATTATCCACACAACTTACTATATCAATTTTTTCTTATTCCGCTATAAATATCGCAAGGGGTGTTTGAGATGTGACGAAGAGAGTATTTGTTTAGTTAAATGCTACTGTATTAACACTCCACCAAAGCTCCCCTATACGCTAAAAGTCTAAAACCCCCTTGGAGGGCTAGAAAGTCTTTGTGGAATGATAATAGTCGTCCCGTACGTTTATTAAAACATGTACTCCGTATCCAAATAGCGTTACCCTTAACAAAAAAACCCGGAAACCCCCCCGTATATAACAAGACCATACACCAGATACTGTGACTTCCTCAACACACCTCTCTCTCTCTCTCTCTCCTTCCTGCCTCCCACAGCCGTTGAATTCTGCCAGCACCACACAGAAAGATGTTTTTGAGGAGGTTGGCGCGGCCATTAATGGCGAAAGTGAAGGAAACAACAGGGATAGTGGGACTAGAAGTGGTACCAAATGCAAGGGAAGTCCTGATCTCACTTTACTCCAAAACCCTCAAAGAGATCCAATCTGTACCCGAAGACGAGGGTTATCGTAAAGCCGTCGAAAGCTTCACCCGACACCGCCTCAATGTCTGCCAGGAGGAGCCTGATTGGGAGACCATTGAGAAGCGCCTTGGTTGCGGCCAGGTTGAAGAGCTTATTGAAGAAGCTCAAGATGAGCTTAAACTCATTGGTCACTTGAATGGTCTGCTCTTTATTCTTAATCATTCTCCTTATATATATATATCTGATGATGATGATGATGATGATAATGATTCCCCCACCCCCAACACCCTTTTGTTGATTTTTATTGATTTTGAAATTTATTGTTGAAATGGGTATTGATTGTGATTGAGTTTTTGGAATTGGTGATGTGGGTGTGTGTTGTTTTTTTGGGTGTTTTTGTCGAATTAGGGGGATTGGGTTGTTGGGTGTCGTGTTTGTTGTCGAAATGTTATCAGATTATATCAACGTGAAAGGTTAAATTTGAAAGGGATTATGATGAATCGTGGTTGGGATAGGTAATCGGGTTTGTGTCGTGTTATGGTGTCGTTAAGGATTGGCAACTACATTTGGAATTTAGGGTTTGGCGCTGTCATTGAATTCGCTTCTTAGTTGCGACTCTTGTGAAGTGGAGTATCACTACATTGGGGAATGCCCACAAAGGGGTGGGGGGGGGGGGGAATATGGTGCATTTAGGTATATTCGTGTTCTGACCTCGGTGATATCAAAGATTTACTGCCGGATAAATGTTGGATAATATTGTTGTCGCTCACAAAATGGGTTTATGAATTTTGAGTGGTAGAAGTGGTGTTTGATGTATATTAGGAATTTGGTCAGGACTGGCAAGAGGTGATCCATATGTGTGCAACTTGGACGCCTCTCTAATGCAATTTCTGATGTTATTGAAGTTAGGTTTAGCTGTATAGGGTTGGTTATGACTAATGGTGCGTAGTGAAACTGACCATTTGTGGAAGGAGGCCCTCTCCTAGCTACCTTTTGAAAACCTCGGCAGTTTTTGCACATACGTTCAGTGATATATATACACTCCAGCCAACCCTACTAGGCTTTTTGGTAAATCGAAAGGTTGTCTTGGGAAACGGCCTTTGGATATCTAGTTTGGTGTAGCTGTGTAGGGTTGGTAATGATTAATAATGCCTAGTGAAACTGAGCATTGCTGGAGGGAGGTCCTGGCCTAGCTACCTTTTAGAAAATTTCCAATCTTGTCACTGTAGTTCGGTGATATATACACACTCCAGCTAACTAACAACAACAACTAAGCCTTAGTTCCAAAATGATCTGAGGTCAGCTAGCATGAATCGTCATCTAGAACTGCCATACAAAAGCAACGATTTGTTAAATGTGGGGTGAACATGGTAGTGAAATACTGAAATGAGCCTGTGGCTGCTGGAATGGCCTGAACATCTTTATCTATTTTTTTTTTTTTTTTGATTATAACATTTTTATCTACTTGGTAAAACTTGAAGTTGTGTTCTTGAACCTTTTGTAGTTTTCAGGTTACAGCCAATGGCTGCTCGAATTTCACGAGCATATTTATCCGCTTCTTTCTCCCAAAAGTTTCTCGATCAAGTGGGTATTTAATTCACTCTCCGTAGATGAAATATAGGCCCTTTGATCACCAAACTCTCATCAACGGGGTAATTGTGAGAAGTTGGCAGCTTCTGAGTTTCTCCTCATTAGGTTATTAGGTTTAAGCTATCTTATTAATATCATACCTACCAAATCTTCTTTGTTGAGAAAATTCTCAAGGGCGCTTCGAGTGAAGTGGATTATAGCCCTTTTTGGATATCAAATTCTTGATGCGATGATTTTGTAAGTCCTAGTGGAAGCTTTTATTTTCTGGAAGTCTAACTAGCTCTATGATCAGAAAGTTTATTGGTCCTATTGTATTTCTGTCAGAACGCTATTTCTTTAAAATGTATAATATATTCTATTGTAACTTATTGGCCAAGTGAGAGTGAGATTTCTCATTTTGAAATCTAAAAGTAATATGATCTTATAATTCTTACTCTTTAGAAGATGCAACTTTTTGGGAGCTAGCTTAGTGCAGTAGAATGCTATGTCATTGTTGTATTGCATGTTTCAAGGAACTGTCTTAATTTTACCCTGGATGGAGAAATAGAATGAAAGGGTTAGCCGATTAGGGATGTCGAAACCTGCATTTTGGTAACAAAATGGTTGGAGTAGGAAAGGTTTGAAAGAAAAAAAAAAAACATGAATACCCATTTTTCCTCCATCCTTCAATTACTAAATTCTCCCAGAGCTGGAGAGATTTAAAACATGTCCTTTATCAGTTTCTCGCTTTTTATCCCTCTTCTTCTCTTTTTCTTCATGACTATTGAAATGGGAAATTCTTCCTCTGCTCTCCTCCCTTCAAGCTCTCTATTTATTCGTCCCCTCCCTTTTTCTTCAAATTGGTCATCCAAACAAATACATATATGGTCCATGACCACTACAACTGCACAGTAATACAGTAACAATTTCTTTGTAGGTCAGGCAAGTAGGAAACTTTTTGGACTTAAGCATGCTAGAGTTAACGTTAGTATATTGCTTCTGGTAATTTCAATAGAACACCTTCAATTTCAAAGAAGGTACCTTTACGTTGAATATCAAGGAACTTACTTTCAATGATGTCATACCCTGAATGGGTGTCAACAATCTGTGATTGTTCTGTAGGATGAAATTCTCTCCTGTGGTTTGGAGTGGGTTTAGTTAGTGACGCTTTTTAAGTGAATCTGAGCGGCAAAAAGTAGCTTAGCGCTCCAAGAGTCTAGTACCATGCCAAAATCAGAGTTCTGTAGAATAGACATGATGTTGAGAAATGAGAAGTCAGATGAGCAGAAATCAGGCTTGACCATACGACTTGTAGTTGCTTGTCGCATGTGATCCCTTCTCAGGTTTATAATCTTTCAGTAGTGTTCCCTTCTGTAGTTGCTTGTCACATGTGCTCTAGGAAACAGAAAGAGCGGAAGAAGTTCTAACGAAATTAAATTTGCATCTAGAGGATGCTTAATCAGTTTGTGCCCTTTTTATAGTGTGCCTTAACGTATGACTAAATTATACTGAATGATTCAAGATCATCTGTGGAGTGATTTTTCTTGGTAATAATACCTAAGCAATTACACATTTGAAGTAACATTCAAGTCACCAACTAGCATCGGAATCAAGGATGAAATGCTGGAGTAGAGTCCTCTCCACTACTGGGCTGGCTAAAGTGGGCTGAGAATTCACCTTATTACTGGAGTGGAGGGTCTCTCAATTCATCAAATCACTTGTTCTCGTCATTTGATCCTTCCTTTTAGCGCTCCTGTCAATAGTTTAGGCAGCTAAGAGGCCTATGTCCCAGTTGCTTGGCTGATCCTTTGCCATTTGCATCTGTAGGCACTAGTCACATTCTAATCTTTACTCTGCCATTTCACTTAGAAACAACATATTTGCTATTGCCTTCTTAGGGGAAAGGAGAAGGAACTACAAAGACGAGTTCCATTACTGTATTCTTGTATACATGTGGGGTTACAGCCTACCGAAAAATGAATATGTAGAGTGCATGAAGGGAACATTTGTACTTACTGTTCTAACCTCTCTTTCTATGAAGCTGTGAGGTTTTCTTTTGATGTCTGAGTGATGATGGGATATGTATCTATGCGTTTCTGTTAAGACTTTAGTTTAAGGTTTTGCCACAAAAGATATGTTGTTGGAATGATGGGAGTGGTATGTCAGTGCGGGTCATTCACATACTCCATATTTGATTAAAGTTCCGGCTGTGTCAACACTATGACATGTTTCAACTTTTAAGTACTCGTTTATGCAACATGCTGTATCTACGCCTGTTGACTCTTGTCTAGTACAGTTTGATGCTGGGTCTACATTGGTCGTCCTCGTCCTGTATGTTTGTTCTGTACAATATGATAATGCTGATACTAAGCACTGTCATCACTGTATTTATTTTGCAGAATGGCAGCCATGGGATGTCCCAGAGGACTATGAGTGTGAGGTCATTGAAAATGATGCCCCAGTCCCAAAGCATATCCCACTGCATCGGCCAGGTCCACTACCAGAGGAGTTCTACAATACGATGAAGGCTGCTACTTCAAACCCCGAGACAGAGGAGCCTGCGATTACTGCTACGTCAGACCCCAAGAAAGATGAACCTGCGATTACTGCTGGTGATTCAAAGTCTAAGGAATAGGCCAGGTTGTGCGGCTATTTTCGTGTCTAATGTTGGTTGCATACCTTGTTGATTAAATGCATAATCCTTTTGTTCAATTGCCTTTTGACTGAATGTATTGAAGGGTTACTGGATTCTGATGTACGATTTGTTCCAATAATATAAAACTCTAGAGGCAAGAATAAACCATTATCTAGTGTAATTAAGGATTTAAGGGTCTGTTTGGCATCGTTTTATGTTTTCAGTTTTCAGTTTTTTTTAAAAAAAATCAAAGTCCCGTTTTTGAAAACCATTTTCAGTTTTCAGTTGTCAGTTTTCATTTTCTGTATGACTATTGTAAGAACAAACAATTTAAAGTTAATTTTGTAACTCATTTAACTAAATATTTTGCTCAATAAAACCAAAAACTGAAAACGGCAGTGATATCGAACAAGCCCTAAAGTTTTTTAAAAACTAAATTGTGTTTTACGGAGTATTTGTCGATTTTACCTCGGCGCAATATATTCCCTCCTACCCAAAGAGGAAATCCTAATAAATTGTTAAGCAAACATTTAATTTAATCTAATTAACACTCTAATCCAATCCCTCCCCATCACCACTCAACTCATCTTCACCACCTATACCACCGGCAACTTCTCTCCACCACCATAACCACCGGCAGCCCACCACATCTACCCCCACCGGCGACACTTTGTCTATCCCGCCGATGTACCCATTGATCTTTTAATCCCCAAAAGATTCATCAAATCTCCCATCTTCATCCCCTTCCCCACCCTTCAACAAAAATCCCAACTTCCCTCACCGCGGTCCAACAAATCTCCACCACCGACGATCAGCAGCGATCACCGGCGGACTCCTTTGTATCCTCTCGATCTCGATCCCTTCCAGTCGTCACCTCTCGATCTCTTCAGCCCTCTGCCTATGGGCCATCTTTGGTGGGTAAAGATTGAGATCTGGGTCAATGATGGTGGTCGTGAGGTGTCTCAGTAATATTGGTGGTCGTGTGCGTGGTGGGTAAAGGTAGAGATCGAGGGGTAAATGATGGTGGTCGTGTGCGTGGACTAATGATGATGGTCGTGTGGTGGGCTAGTGATGCTGGTCGTGTGGTGGGCTCATGATGGTGGCCGTGTGGTGGGTAAATGTGGAGATGTTGAGGTCCCCGGAGTTCAGTTGAGGGAGGTGGTGAGTTGGTGGCTGGTGAGAGAATTTGGGTTGGGGAGATGAGTAATTAGTCCCTAACAGAAAATTAGTAAGGGCATTTTAGTCTCTAAAATTTGCCATATCGGGTAAGTTTTGAAAAAGGAAAATCATAGTGAATCGACCCAAAGAGGAATGCAGGAAGATCTCTTTGGGTAGGAGGGAGTATGATTTCTGTTCAGTTCGAACAAAATAGAATGAAATGTGTTGACAGTGAATTAAGAAATGTTAGCTGCAATTGCGAGATGGGACGGAGGAAGAAGTTGGTACAATGAGTAGGTAATGACGTTGTTCATTTCCAGGGAATTTGGGGGACAAATTATAACCCAACAAATGTCCTTAAACATCAGCACATAAGAAATTGCAGTCCTGAAAATTCTGCAGGTTGCTTTCAAATTTACACCACATCACAAATGTTGTTTTCTTGAATGGTACTGCATTTGGTGGTATATTGGGAGGACTAGCTGACAAAGACAGTTCCGTATTTGCGAAGAAGGTCACTATAAGTGGTCGATTAGTTGACACGAGAGAACAGAGAATGTATGAATTAGTTGTCTAGATCGTTCATAAAACGTAGGTTTAAAAACTTCGCACGAGTTGTAATTTCATTAGGAGGGAATGTATTAGTCCTAGCCTCCTAAATAATAGTTTGGTTTGTCTTGAGAAACTTTAACAACATTATTACTCCCAACACCTAAGGCTCCGCCATAAAGCGGGATAAGGGGGGTCGGATACACACAATTCTTATCATACTGAAACATAGAGAGGCTACATAAATGACCCAAAATGAAAATCGATTGGTTACTGCTGCTTTAAACACAAGAAGCACATTGAGCCATTTTGCTGTATTCCATCGTATTCCAAAATGGCTCAAAAAGCTGTTACATTCCCACCAGAAAGACTCGTTATTACACTAATGAGATCACACCTGACATCTGGGGCTATCAAATTAACACACTTTTTGTACTATGTTTCAATCCATATGCCAACCAATTATCAAATAAGCGTTCGAAACATGTCAAAACCTTGTACAAACATACGTAGCTCTTATAAGAATCCTGAGAATATACAGCCACAGCCACAGGTTGCTCTATCTGATGCCCCTGAACACAGTCTATGACCAAGTCCATGACCTAAGCTTCACGTTCATCGTCGTGGACGACAGAGATTCGCTCGACGATTAAGTCCATGGAGCAGTTCTATCTCATTGCATTTCTTCTAAGCATGTTTTTGACTAAGTACCAAGAGGATCCAATGGAAAAGGACTCCTCTAAAACATCTGTGACAGTAGAAGATGAATCACTAGACTGCATGTATGACAGTTACAGAAATCGTTCTCTCCGTCTCTATAAATCGACTTTTGTTTCGCTTCTTTCTCATTCAGAATCATTAAACCATTTGTATACAGTCTTTTGTAAAATGGGGTTTTTGTTGATGTCATATAAGGGCTTGTTTCTTCTGATAACATCCCTAATTTTAATCAGTCAGACTGCTGAATCCATAGAATTCGACAGGAAAAACCACAATATTCAAGAGAGATTAGCATTGTTACATTTCAAGGAAAGTTTTCTTGAAGATTGCTCTCAGGCAGCAGATCCTGCTGTATCTTATCCAAAGATGAAATCATGGAGGCTTGCTGGAGAAGCTGAAGGTCTGAATCACTGCACATGGGAAGGTGTTGTCTGTAATAACTCGAAAGGCCATGTCGTTGAACTCGACCTGTCTAATAGCTGTTTATACGGGACCTTCCCTTCAAACAGCACCCTTTTCAGCCTTACATGCTTACAGAAGCTTAGCCTTGGAAACAATCACTTCAATTTTTCCGAAATCCCTTCTTCCATTGGCCGTCTTTCTGAGCTGAGAACTCTTAACCTCTCTTATTCTGCATTTTCAGGACAGATTCCTGTCGAAATTTCAACATTGTCCAAGCTCTCTGTCCTTGACCTGTCCCAAACTGTTGAAGATGAGTATCATTCTCTGAAACTTTATGACCCTGGCCTAGAGAAGTTGGTTCGCAACTTAACTAGTTTAAGGCAACTTCATCTTAGCTTTGTCGATATATCTTCCACTGTGCCTGAGTTCTTGAGCAACCTGACTTCTCTTGAAAGGGTTTCATTTGAACTGAGTGATCTGTATGGTGTATTCCCAGCAAGTTTTTTTCTTTTACCAAGACTTGAGGTGGTTAATTTACGTAGCAATGAGGATTTGGAAGGACAATTACCCGAGTTTCAACACAATAGTCGACTTAGAGTGCTAGACTTATACTACACAGCATTTTCCGGTATGTTGCCATACTCTATAGGAAAACTAGGCTCATTGGAGGTGTTAGCTTTATCCAATTGTCATTTCTCAGGTCCGATTCCTTTAACACTCGGTAACTTGACACGCCTTACCAGTCTGCAGCTTGGCCGTAATGATTTTACAAGCCTTCCTGGTACAGTCCCAAATCTAACCCTTCTTCAGACTTTAGACCTGTCAAATATCAACCTGAATTACCAAAGCCTGATCCCTTGGTTTTTCAGGCTCAATCTCCTGACTGATCTGCGCCTTCGTAGAACATGCTCCACTGCAGGCAAAATGCCTTTGTTTCTTGCTAACTTGACCCAACTGATAACCCTTGATCTGTCAGAAAATCAGCTCACAGGTCTGATTCCGCATTGGTTTGGTAACTTGAGTGAACTGAAGTACCTGCATCTAGGAGTAAATCAATTGCAAGGTCCAATATCACGAGGGATTTCTCGTCTGCACAATCTTCGAGCATTGTATTTGACAGGCAACAGCGGCTTGTTTGGCAACTTCAGCATGTTTCTCAGGTTCAAACAGCTGAAAGTTCTAACATTGCATAGCTTGAACTTGACCTTTCCTTCTAGCATAGGCCTAAACTCCTCTACTAAGCTTGAATCTTTGGATCTTAGTGCTTGCAACTTGACAAATATCCCGAAAATTCTGTGGAATCTGACTGAGCTCCACGTTCTATCCCTCAGAGCAAATAAACTCGAAGGTAACATTCAGACGGACTTTGAAATCCCACTGCATGTCCTCCCATGGCCGCATATGAAGCTGTTAAACCTTGCCACTAATAAGCTTACAGGGCAGCTTCCCAATCCTACGGATACCATGTTTGCTTACTATGCAAGCGGTAATCAACTGTCTGGAACAATTCCTGAGCGAATCTGTAATGCCAGGTCACTCTATATTCTTGATTTGTCATTCAACAACATGACTGGCAAGATCCCTAGCTGTATCGGGCACCAGCTTAGTGATGCTATGGCAATTCTGAATCTTGAGGGCAATAATTTTGAAGGCGAAATTCCTCAAACTTACAGGAAATTCTGCAAACTGAAGATGATCAACTTGAGCCAGAACAAGCTGGAGGGTAGCATCCCGAGATCATTGGCCAACTGTCAGAGGCTTGAGGTGCTTGACATTGGAGCAAATCGTGTATCTGACACATTTCCTTCATGGTTAGGGAGTCTCCCAAGATTGCAAGTTCTCATTTTGCGGCAGAATAACTTCAGTGGCACGATATCAGATCCAGGTACTGGTTTCCTTCGCCTGCGTATCATTGACCTCTCTAGCAACTTCTACACAGGCGACCTCCCATCTGGTTACTTCCGAAATTGGGATGGCATGAAAGCCGAAAATGATGACCACCCTGCTCAGGCGAAGCTCAGATATACTGTAAGGTTCAATATTACGGACAACTATCTGTATCCTCCTCTGGAGTACAATTACAGTGTCACCATAACCATCAAAGGTAGCACCATGTTGTATCCAAGATTATTGGACGTGTTCAGACTAGTTGATTTCTCAAACAACAGTCTGACAGGATCGATCCCTGATTCAATAGGAGACCTCACTGGCCTCCAAGCCCTTAACTTATCCTACAACAATCTTCGCGGCAGAATGCCAGCATCTCTGTCCAATATAAACGATCTCCAGTCGCTGGATTTGTCTTGTAACAGGCTTTCAGGGGAGATTCCACAGGAACTGACACAGCTGACTTCTCTTGAAGTCTTCAACGTATCCCAAAATCGTCTCAGGGGTCTCATACCCACAGGCAGACAGTTCAACACTTTCGACAACAGCTCTTTTGCCGGCAACTTAGAATTGTGCGGAGTTCCACTGTCAAAACCTTGTGTTCTTGAGAACAGCCCACCACCATCAGTGCCACTGACAGATGAGGATAGCGATCAAGATTCAGATGTGATTGACTGGATCATTAGATCATTGGGATGTGCAAGCGGCTTTGCTATCGGCTTTGTTATTGGGAAATATTTCATCACTGACAAGCATGATAGGTGGTTCATGGAGATGTTTGGAACTGAAAGTACAGAGAAGCCGAACAGGAGAACAAGAACACGGTAACTAACATCTAGGACAGCAAGAAAACGCTACGGAAGCAGCTACACCTGCCGAGCAATCCCTATGTAGTAAAACCCCCTTTACTGTTCTGAAATTATATGTAGTTTGTAGATAGATTAGATAGAAGTTCTGCACATGTAAATATTTTCACAACAATATCTTATAAAATAGTTCAAATTAGCAGCTCAGAGGAGAGAAATGATAATACTCAAAACAGCAGAGGGAGTTGCACTTGTTCTATACTTCTATATGTGCAAACCCTTGCATTGTGGAGCGTTTACCATTCCTGCTCGGAGATGAGCTGCCCATGCAGCTATGATGTATATCTGCTGAAGGAAACGAAATTCTCATCTATATCGATCCAAACATAGAAACGGATCTATAAGGTTCTTTACAATTGCTATCACATAGCTTATGCATAACTCAAAATCTTCAACAACAGCTGTTTAGAAATATACAAACAGCAGAACCAATAGTAGCGCCATTGTTGCTAATATGTCCCAGGAAGTGGTAGTTGTGGACCAGACCGCCTACGCAACAGAGAGATACATACAACATTATTTCAACATTATGCACAAACAACACACATAGGCTTCCTTATATTTGATTATACTTCAGTCGTGATGTTGCCGATGTGAATGCCAAGCTGATGTATACGCTGAAAGTGCGGACCCTGTGACACTGGCTGAGTGCTTCGCAATGCCAACACTTTTTCTAATAGTAGCAAATAGAATCCAGAAGAATCCAATCCAACCTAGAGACATAGCCCCAAAAGCAAAAGGTCAGTAACTAAATCATGAAAGGTCAATATATGCAGAGCACTACTACAACGACAAAGCCCTCGCTCCTTAGAAAGGGGGGGGGGGAGACAAAAATGCCGCACAGCACAACAAAGAAGGTAAAATAAATATAGACATAAAAACAAAGAGGTCGAAACAGGGGAGAGGAAACATAGGCGAGTTATGAGAGTGAGCTAAAACAAAGTGAGACAGAGAGAAGAGGGGCAAGAAGAAAGGAAACACAGAAGCAACAGCAACGAATTAAAGAAAAGGAAAGGAGAGAAAAAAAAATAGTGAAATTGAAGACTAGAAAAACAAACAAACAAAGAACATTCCCGTCAAAAAAAAACAAAGAACATTACCCAGTGCCTCTAAAAAAAAAACAATGGAGGTCACTGATTCTAATTCAATAAACTCAATCCTGATCACAGGAAAGTTCCAACGGAGATATTACATCTTACGAGTATCAGCAGTAACAAAACATTAAACGCACGTGCAACAAAATACATTTGAAAAATAAAAATAAAAATAAAAACTCACTTCACAGAGCAGGTAATAGTGCAATACTACTATCACCTATTTTACTGCGTTTAACTGAAGACTTGAAGAGTATGTGCATGCAGTTTCTCTAGAATTTGTCCACAAGCTATGTAGCTAGTCCTAGCTACACACCTACACTTGTGAAGGGAGGAGGGATGAGGGGATAAACAGGCTTCAGCATGGGTATTTGAGGTTTCAGGTTATCAAGGTGAAAGAAGGGTTTGTTACATTGATTATAATTTCAGGTACGAGGCCTTAAAGCTGTTCACTGTGACGTAAAAGCTGGAAGATACTAGAAAAGCATACAATGACCCAACAATATGGAGTAGCTTAACAGATACATCACCAATTCTAAAGACTAATGAGGAGATAATCAAGAACATTACCTGTGACTATCGCAATGGCAATGATTCCTGATACTGTGGCAGATGAGATTACGAAAACTGCAACTGATAATGCCCCAATGTAAATTGCCGCCACACAAGCAAAGAATATAGCCAAGAAGCCACCAGCAGCTGCCAAAGACATGAAAAGGGATAGGATGACAGCATTTGTAGTCGCTGCTGCCAAGAACAGCAGAAAGACTAGGATTCCAGTTAAGGTCAGAAGGGTAATTGTGCCAACCTGCAAGTGGAGAAGAAGGGGAAATCATGATAAGCGAAACAAAGCTATATCTTATAAAATGGACACAGTTACAACAATAATATGGTGACCATGACAGCACGGCCTGGATGTAATCCCATTTACAGAGTATGTTAGCGGTTAGCCGTATGCAAGGGGAGGGGACTCAAAACAACTACAGTCACACCAAACAACTACACAGCCAACTAACGGACAGTTTCCACTAAGGCTGCACTAAACTTTTCTACAAGTAGACCACCTCCAATAATAAATTTTCATTAGTGGACCTAGGAAGAAAGATTGACAGCAGGAGGGCAAAAGAGAAGTTTTGTTCTTTTTAAAAAATGAATGAAAGTACTCAAAGCATTATAATTGTTACGAGGATTAAGTAGTTGGTACGCTGCTGGCGCTACTGACCTCCACACCCATAGTAAAATGGTGTCTTATTCATGTAATTGTCACACATGAATAACTTGACTTTCTAGCTCATAGTTCAAGACAGGAAGCTTGAAAAACGATAGCTTAGTACAATGGACATTTTGAAGACTTATTAAGCAAGGACCCCAGCGCCCCTCTCTTTGTCTATGCAAAAGGTCACAGTTCTACAGGTGTGCAAAGAAGACTAGAAATAATAAGACTTTAAATCACTGTTGATCACTAAGCATGTCTAGAGACAAGTAGAAATATTGAATCTCCAATTGCCTTACAGTACATCTAACACAAATTTGGGTTCGGACAATGTTGTCCTCTTGATTTACTTGGATATCATTTGTATCTCTGAGCTTCTACAGAATTTAGATTTTAGAGTTTTTTCTTAACTCTTCAAGGAGTAGCATATTAAGAATTTGGATTTTAGAGTTTTTTCTCCCCTTGAAAAGAGAATGCTACTTCTACAGTATATTCTTCAAAGGGGGGAGGATCAGAGGATGTAAATTTGAAATTTTGGTACGGCCTTATGGATTTGGTGGACAGGAACTATCCAAAGTACTTTTCGGTCCTCGCTTCACATGTACAGGGGAGGACTGCTATACCAGTGTCATACATGGGCAGAACGAACCTCACTAAATCCATTTTTCAAGAGATGTAAAAAACAAAACAAAAAACCTGATCTTTTTCGAATCTAAGAGTGTGGAAAAGATTGCGGGGACTGTGCGCAGTGCAGGAAGCAGCCAGTGGACAGTGTTAGTTTGTGCTTCAGGCTTATGCCAACAGCATGGGAAGCTTTCATAAATCACCAATTGACATTTACACACTGATTATTCCAAATGGCTTTGATCGAATTACAATCCTCATGCTATGAAGGAAAAACTACACATTTTGGTAGCCCCTACCACAATTATGTTTAATTATATAGTGTTCACTTTGCCCAAGGATGTCAACCAAAAGTCTATTTCAAATTAGCAACCAGCTTGATCAATTACAATCAATCAATCATGTTGCAAACTTTGTCGAAAACAAAATCACAAACTGGTATCACGAGAATGCTACCTCATTTCTGCTGCTAAATTACACTACTGGTCCTTGCATGAGGTCAGTGAAACTCAAGGCTAACTTTCAGTGATCTTATACTCCTTACTCCTTACGTACAAGGACTACACCAAGCAATAGTCAACACATTACGGGGTTGTTTGGTTCACTGTTTTTCAGGGTCTAGAAAACGAGGTCATTCTCCTACTCCGTTTCCAGTTTTCCTTGTTTGTTTGTACAAATCTTTTTTCAGTCCCTTACTCCCTCTAACCCAATTCCCACACACCCCCCCCCCCAAATGAACTAATTCCTAACCCATAAAAAAAATGACATAGGATGAACACCCTCACTAATCTATGTTTAAGCAATCCATTAATCCCATAACAAACAAAAAGAAAAAAAGTTGAGAAATCCCTAAATCATGCCAAATCACTAACATGCAACATAACATATCTAAATTTTACTCAAGCACAACTAACACTTAGGTACATACATCGCTCCAACCTTTATCAATCAAATAAATACAACAACAACAATAACATTACCCAGTGTCTCAAAAGCTCCCGTCTTTCGCGAGCTAAGGGGGTCAAATGTACGCAACCATGATCAATCAATCAATAGGACAACAACAACATTACCCCAGTATCTCAAAGCTACCCGCCTATGGCGAGGTAAAGGGGTCAGATATACGAAAGCCTTACCCCAGTTATGTTTCTTATTAAATAGGATCGTATAGTATCAGTTTTTATTAAAAACAATAAACGATTCCTATATTATCCGTTAGGGATACCGCGTATACAGTTATAATCCGCCGCCCCAAGTTTTTAATCCTGGCTTCGCCCCTGGTTACCCTTATGTTGGAACATAAAGAAGCTACTTAAAATGACCAATAATGTAAATTGCGACAAAAATCGCACCGACTCAACGCTACTTCACAAATCACAATACAAGACGTAAGGCATACGCGCCTAGAAATGTAGAAATTCCTACAACGCACTAACAATAAAATTAAAATAAAATTAAAATAGAAAAGTTTAAGAAGAGCGGAACACATACAGAGATAAGAAGAAGCAAGCGAAGCGGGCTCCCTTGACGGGCCCACCGAAGTAACTTAAGCCCGGAATTCCTAGAAGCGTCACGAATACGCGGAAAGTTCTCTCGAACAGAAACTCTAGTTCTGTTAAAGATTGAAGAAGAAGTGTTGTTATTATGATCAGGGAAGAAGATCGGGATAAGAAGACCCGAAACGGCGGCGTATAAGCTCTCTCCTTCAACTTCAAACTCACGCTTCTTCTCTTCTTCTTCTTCTTCTTCTTCATCTTGTCGTTCCACATTATTAGTGGTGGTTGTGCTGCTGTAGGTGTCGTCTTCTTCACGTTGTTTGTTCAAACCATTTTCTCTCTCCTCCCCCACCATTGTTGATCACACTGCTTGTTTTTCTTCTGATGATGATTTTGATGAAAATTATGTTGACTATGATGATGATATATTATATTATAATGATTGTGAATTAATAATATTATTATTATTATGAAGGAATGAAAGAAAGAAGTGGGTGTGTAGTAGAAGAGATCAACATCTGAGATTTGTATGATTGAAGCTGATGATGTTGTTGTTGTTATGTGTGGTCGACTCAACTGTAACGACTCTGACCTCTCTTTTCTTTGCTGAGTGACACGCCTGTATGTGGATTCTACGGTTTGATTCAGATCTGGTAATCGGGTTATTCGGATTGAAACCCGGGTTATTCGGATTGAAATTGGGTTATAGGCGGTTTCAAATTAGTTGGTAATGGGTTTGGGGGACTTTGAATTTTTTAGTATTGGGTACGGGTTGAGTTAGTATTGGATATGGAAGATATCGAATTTCAAGTTAGAATCGAAATTGTGAAATGCCGGGTCAACTTAATATATGAGTTAAGTAATTAGGTTAATTTCAGGGTTATAATGCGTTTGAGTCTTTGCTACTTTAGGTGCATCAAAATTAGTTCGAATTGTATTGTAAAGTTTCAGAATGAAATTCAGGTCATGTTTGGGTTGGAACCGTTTTGGGTTTTGGTATTGTTTTCTTCATATGAAATTTAGTATCAAACGGTTAAAAGAAAAAAAAAAAAAGAGTTTCATATCCTCTTCAAAATTCAAATATGGTAAAGAATAATGTAGTCAAGTCATATTGATTTTCTAATTTACTAGGCCAAAATCTTGACTTAGGAGTTACGGATCGAAGCAAAACAAATTGACGGTTTTATTTGCAATCCAAATTTCCTTACATAGGTTCCGTAGATAAAATTTTTTCACTACAAAGTAAAAACGGGTTTGGCAAATTCCCCCATTCTACAACTTGCCAAATGTCAACCAAACAACACTCTCAATTTGCAAATTCCATTTGCAATGCAACCGAATAGTTCGAACTTCCTATACTTTGTGGTCTTTATTCTAATCATGTGTGATTAAGAGAGATAATTTACAACCTACACATCTATAATTACCTTGTACTCCCTTCGTCCCAGCTCAAACGCCCCATAGGTTTAAGCTGGGACGGAGGGAGTAAGTGACATTTAATATTTAGTTTACTCTTAATCTCTACCAAGTGGCCTCCTAAACCTACATTACTTAATGTCTTAACCCAAAACTTCATACTATCACATGGTTTTGAAAAACTAATTAGGTTTGCTGGATTGATTAACTTCCTTAATCCCATATTTTTAACTATATTAATCCTGCTCTTATCTAAAGTAGCAACGACTGTTTACCAAAGCTTAATGACAGCTGTCATCCCTTAACCGGTAGACCAATGAATGCATGATATACAACGAGGAATGCTAAGTGATGCAATATATATTACGGTTACACATAATAAAAAATGAGTTTTCGCCCCCAAACTTCAAGATGTGGGAACAAGAATATAGCCCCCTTCTTTTATGTAGCGGTAATGCATTGTACATCACCAAATATTTCTCATATAAATCGTAAAATTATTCATATATAATGGGATAATTAACTAATAAACAAAACCAAAAGGAGTAAGTTATCAGGGAATCCTTAGAAACCAGGGGCCTGTTTCTGAAACTGGACAGTGTCCAATAATTAACAGGTCAGGATAGATTAGGATTAAGTTAGTACTATGTTCTATAAACAAAACATAGTTGACATGTATATATAAGTTACAGTCTATGTCTGAACTGAGAATTATAATCCAAACATTTGTTTCATTTTAAGGTTTCTATTCATAAGTCATTCTTAAAACAGTCAGACACAGTTAAATTCAGGTCACTCAAAAGGACAGACAGATGCAAAGTCTCCGACCAACAGTCTGCGTAATGCTCTTCCTGCAGCTGCTCAGCTTCGTGCCACCACTCACCGCGGCTTCTTCAGCAGGCCCTTGCAACAATCAGAAGGTGGTGATAACCATTCGGAAGATGCTAATAATCATTGCCGGACAGACAAATGATCATAAGACCTTTGTCCTCGAAGATTCGGACATAATTGACAGAAGAAGAGTAGCACTCTCAAAACCAGAGAGGAGACTTAGACCAAGTAGATATGTTGCCCCACCAGCACCAGTGCCGAATTATAGACATTCGCAGGCTCGAACCCACCCAAGTCCTGCGAACTGACAGTCACTAAAGGTCTTGTCAGCATTTTATGACCTTTTTTTTGCTGATAAGACTAACTATGTATATATCTAGCCTGTACTTTAACAGGACAGAAGTTCTTTACCCTGTAGATATACCAAGAGTTATAACATCACAAACTTCAAAATTTTGTTGCTCCATGAATAGCGTTTATTTTACTGATACAATGTACCACTGTTTGTTGCCTGTGTAAGACTGCGTGCATCTGACGCCTGCTTACCTCGCCATTGGTAGAAGCCTTGAGACACTCGGCCAGTGCTATTGTTATAATGTAACTAATAGCGTAAATAATTGTATTGATTATTTCCTAGTTTGCGTTTATCATTTCCTAGTTTAGCTTAGATTGTTTCCTAGATTAACTTTGTATAACTAGCTAAATATCTTCGGATATCTTGTACGACACTATATATGAACACCTAATGAGAATACCCGAGGCAGGGGATTACATTCTAACATGGTATCGGAGACCTAGGTTAATAATCTTACCTCTGGATCACCTCGGCTGCTTCGGCGCCACCACTTCTAGACACACGCCGCTCCCCGCCACAGGTTTCGGCCATGGCAGGCGATGAACAACCTCGATCAACTGGGCCTACGCCTTCCGACCCACCACCGAATACAGGCAGGCTACACCCTGTATTCACTGTCTCCAACATTCTTCACAAAGTGCGCATGCTTGACGGCACAACGACGAAATACAAACGCTGGGTCAATCTCTTCCGCAACCATGCCTACGGTTATAAGGCAACCAAACATATTGATGGCACCCCGCCACCAGCAAAAACAGACCCCTCCTTCGAGGAGTGGAAAGAAGTCGACTCTCACGTCCTCGGCTGGATCTATGGGTCGATTTCCGATGACATACTCAGCCGCGTCATGGTTGATGAATGCACGGCCTATGAGGCCTGGAAGAAAGTCGAGGGCATCTTCCTCAATAACAAGTGCGCACGCCTCGCCACCATTGAGCAGGAATTCAACACCCTCAAACTCGAGTCTATGGATTCGCTTGAAGCTTATTGTCAACGCATCAAAGATCTGGCCTCCGAAATGCGTGACGTTGGTGCTAGCATCGATGACACCCGTATTGTGCTTCAAATGGTGCGCGGCTTGACCCCGGAATATGACTCCGTCGCCGCCCACATCCAACTGACCATGCCCAACCCAGAATCGGCCCAAAACCTGCTCGAACTGGACCTCAATCGGCGTCAGGCCCGTGAGACGCCCACCTCCTCGCCGGCTGTCCTCGTCGCTCCATCCGCGCTGGCCGATGACACCTCGGACTGGTCCGATTCACCGCGCGGGCCACCATCTCACCAATCTCAACGTGGTGGTGGATCTCGTGGCCGCGGCGACCGTCGCGGTGGAAATCGCAACAAGAAAGGGGGCGGCAACCGCAATAACTCCGGCTACCGCAACCCCCCCGCTCAGCATCCGCGATCCGGCCCTCCGACCGCCCAGGGTTCGCCTTGGTCGTCACCGTGGTCTGCTCCGTGGTCCGCTTGGACACCGCCGTCGTGCCCCTATCCCACCTACAATGGATGGTCGGCTCCTCCATATTGGAACCAGGGATATTCTGCCCAACTCCCTGGTCCTGCTACTGCACGGAATCACGCTCGTTTTGGTCAAGCTTCTTCGGGCCGTGGATATGGGCAGGCCCATGTTGCCGCATCAGACTCTTATCAGCCCACTGATCTGGGTCAAGTTTTCAATGCTCTGTCCATTAACCCGCCATCCGATGGAAATTGGTATATGGATACCGGGGCCTCCTCTCACTTGACTTCCGATGCAGGTACGATTGTCCGACCTTTTAATACTAGCTCTATTCGTTCTATTTATGTTGGTAATGGCATGAGCATTCCGGTTCACGTTCCGGCACTTCCCTCATCCCCACTAGTAGTCGAACTCTAGAGCTTAGAAAAGTCCTCCACACTCCCCACATTATAAAAAATCTCATTTCGGTCCGACAATTTACCAAAGATAATAATGTTTCCGTAGAATTTGACCCCCTTGGTTTTTCTGTGAAGGACCTTCAGACTGGGAGTACGATTATGAGGAGTGACAGTTCTGGCGAGCTCTACCCCGTGCAACCCACCACCTCGCCATCACCATCCCCCCACGACCAAGTTTTTCTCACTTCTAGTGTCTGGCACAACCGGCTCGGTCATCCAGGCACACCTGTTTTTAGTCATCTTAGAACTCATTTTAAAATTTCATGTAATAAGGAGCACGACTCCAAATTATGCCACTCTTGCCAAATTAGTAAACATAAACGATTGCCCTTTTATGATTCTACTTCTTCCACTATTGCACCATTCGATATAATACATAGTGATCTCTGGACTTCACCTGTTTTAAGCAAACGTGGTTATAAGTATTATCTTGTGCTTATTGATAACTTTACGCAATTCGTTTGGGTTTATCCTCTAAAACTAAAATCTGAGGTGTTTACTAAGTTTCTTCAATTCCGGTCATTCGTGCGTACTCAATTCAATCGGGAACCCAAAAGTTTCCAATGTGACATGGGCCGCGAATTCGACAACACTCCTTTCCACACCTTTGCCACCACAAATGGCCTTGTTTTCCGCTTCTCTTGCCCAAAGACTTCACCCCAAAATGGGAAGGCTGAGCGTATGATACGCCGCCTCAACGACATCATCCTTACCCTTCTCACTCACGCTTCACTCCCTCCTCACTTTTGGGTCGAAGCTCTTCACGCAGCTGCTTATCTCCATAACATCCTTCCCACAAAACTCCTCCACTTCCGCTCACCCACTTCCGCACTCTACCTCAAAGAACCTTCCTATGACCACCTTCGGGTGTTTGGATGTGTCTGCTACCCCAATCTCACCGCCACACGACCACACAAATTATCCCCCCGCTCCACCCGCTGCGTTTTCCTTGGTTATCCTGATCATCATCGTGGATATCGCTGCCTTGACCTCACCACGGGCAAGGTCATCATCTCCCGTCATGTCACTTTCGACGAGACCACATTTCCCTTTGCCGAGACTAATCCCAATCCACCACCCTCGGCCTACTCCTTCCTCGACCCACCCCTCTCACCGGTCATCATCGACCAAATTCAGACTCCTTCCACTACACCTACTCCCCGGTACACCCCACCTCACCGACGTGCTAGTACCCCCACCATTACCTACACTAGACGTCACCGACCCTTACCTACCGCTCCTACGGCCCCATCTTCACCGACACCACCTTCACCTCCTACCCTCACCTCACCACCTGCCCCCACACCACCGCCGCCCCCACCTCCCCCACCACCTCCCCGTACCCACAACATGTCCACCCGAGCCATGCATGGGATCCACAAACCTCGCCACCCCACAAACCTCCACGTCACCAAAATTCCCCCACTCTCTCCCATACCCAAATCACCCAAAGCCGCCCTCGCCGACCCAAACTGGAATGCTGCCATGCGGGACGAATACCGAGCTTTACAGGATAAACATACTTGGGATCTTGTTCCCCGGCCCCCGGATGCTCATATTATTCGATGCATGTGGTTGTACCGTCATAAATTTCACTCTGATGGCACTCTTCAGCGGTACAAAGCTCGTCTTGTTGTCAATGGCAAGACGCAACAGGTTGGTGTTGATTGTGATGAGACCTTCAGTCCTGTTGTAAAACCGACCACTATTCGTACAGTCCTTAGTTTGGCAGTGTCACGGTCTTGGCCCATTCATCAGCTGGATGTCAAGAACGCTTTCCTTCACGGAGATTTGGTTGAGACTGTATTTATGCATCAGCCTCCAGGTTTCGTTGATCTATCTACCCCTCATCATGTTTGTCGGCTCCGCAAGTCTTTATATGGCCTTAAGCAAGCACCTCGTGCTTGGTATCAGCGTTTTGCCACTTTTATCACTTCACAGGGGTTCCGCAGCAGTGTTTGTGATCCTTCATTGTTCATCTATCGACATGGCTCCGATATAGCATACTTGTTATTATACGTCGATGACATTATCCTCACTGCTTGTACTCCTGCTCTCCTGCGCCGCATCATTACTTCGCTTTCAGGTGAGTTTGCCATGACGGATCTTGGGGTGCTTAATCATTTCCTAGGTATTACTGCAACTCGCTCCTCTACTGGCTTATTTTTATCACAACAGCAGTATGCCAAGGATATCCTTGCTCGAGCTGCTATGTCATCATGTAACTCCACCACGACTCCGGTCGATACCGCTTCCAAGCTCAGTGCTACCGCTGGTCCTCTTTTGACAGATCCTACTTTATATCGGAGCTTGGCTGGGGCACTACAATATCTTACCATCACTCGCCCCGACATCACATATGCAGTTCAGCAGGTCTGCCTATTCATGCACGCACCACGCGAGCCGCACTTCCAGTTTCTCAAGCGTGTGTTACGGTATGTTAAAGGCACCATTGACCACGGACTCCAGCTCACTGTGTCTCAATCACATCGCCTCACGGCTTACTCCGACGCCGATTGGGCTGGGTGCCCGGATTCCCGACGCTCCACGTCCGGGTATTGTGTGTTCCTCGGCGATAACCTTGTCTCTTGGTCTTCCAAGCGACAACCGCAAGTGTCAAGATCTAGTGCCGAGGCCGAGTATCGCGGGGTTGCAAATGCAGTCGCCGAAACCAGTTGGCTACGCAATTTACTTCTTGAGCTTCATGTACCTCTTCAGCATGCTAGTCTGGTCTACTGCGATAATATTTCCGCTGTCTATCTCTCTGGCAACCCCGTTCAGCACCAGCGAACAAAACATGTGGAGTTGGACATCCATTTTGTTCGTGAAAAAGTTCAGGTTGGTCTTATTCGTGTCCTGCATGTCCCTTCCGAGCTTCAATATGCCGACATCTTTACTAAGGGCCTGCCCCGACAATTGTTCACTCGTTTCCGATCCAGCCTGAGCGTCCGTTCTCCTCCCGCTCCGACTGCGGGGGTGTAATAGCGTAAATAATTGTATTGATTATTTCCTAGTTTGCGTTTATCATTTCCTAGTTTAGCTTAGATTGTTTCCTAGATTAACTTTGTATAACTAGCTAAATATCTTCGGATATCTTGTACGACACTATATATGAACACCTAATGAGAATACCCGAGGCAGGGGATTACATTCTAACAGTAACTACTGTTTGTCGAATCTTTTAGAAAAAGCTGTTTGTGCCTTTTTATACGCTGAATAGCAACCCTCTTCCGGAACAACTTTTCACGCTCAATTCCAGAAGCTCACTAAATGAGTATAACTACAACCTGACAAGCCTAAAAACTTCCTCGCTTCTGATCATTCCGGAACAGGTGAGACCTGATCCAGTCACTGTGCTCGAGTTACTTGACCTAGTTTATACTCCCTATTCAGAGATATACTCACCAAGATATTCGACAGTGGAAGGGAGCAAAGAGGACATGTGGAAGGAAAATGAGGGAATTTTACAAGAAATGTGAACAAAATACTCAGGTCCTAACGACACCAGCTCACAATATACTAGCAGGGCAAAAAGAAAACTCACTTATAGCCTTAGAGGCTTAAGAACAAGGCTCATATCGATTGAATTTACCAAAGAACATAGAAATTAGAAAGCAGAAAACCTAGCTTATTGTGTAAAAGTAAACAGAGCAAACCTAGCTATAATACATGAAGCAGTGTGAAAGTAACTACTGCGTGCTTATTGTGTTTCACTAGTCAAATACAGCTTCTGACCATTGTCGATCATGTCTACATCGAGAATTTTACCTCCATCTTCTGTTAAAATACTAGATGCGCTACTTATTTGCAGCTGTTCTGATGCTGTCGTGACAAGCTCTTCAATTGTGTGTGGCATCCATAAAACAACTCCTGGTCTTCTGTCATTCTCAGGACCCCAAGGATGGAACGGAAAAACTGTACATTTCTTAGGATCTCTTTTTACTGCAAAGAAATTAAAAAAAAAAAAAAAAAAAAAAATCAGAAGGCTGAGGTACTGTTTTGCAATTTTCCAAGCCAGAAAATATTAGCTCATCATCTGATTAAGATTACAGAAGAGAGCTATAATCTGTGCATGAAACTGGCCTGTAAAATATCAAGAAACTACGGAACATGCTGAATCTGTAAAAGAGCGGCTGCATTCAGCGCAAATACATGGGAACTACCGACTCCTTTTTGAACTTTAGAGTACCTTTCAAAATGTACATTAATGAATAATGAGTAGTTACTAGGGCCTGATACAGGTTTTTACACAAAACTTTTATTCACATAACTCTGTGTCGACATTTAGACGCAAAAATTTAGGACAATAATATTGCAACCAGAACTCAGATTGAAATGATAAGGGTGATCTTCCCAGTCTCAGCTATCATGAAAAAAATGCCAATGGAGAAAATATGATGCTTACAAGTAATCTCATTTTCTAACAGCAAGGTGGTGATGGTTTGAAAGATGGAAAGATGTGATGAAGCAATATGATTACCTGTAATTATCTCATCTTTGTCATTGAGGGATTCAGACAGTGCATCATACTTGGTATCTTCCAGCAAATTTATCAAATTCTTGTTCCCACACACGCGAGCTTCATCTAGTGGAGTGTTTCCCCATCTGCATATCACAGTTCCAAAGAAAGGAGAGGATTTAGTACTACACAATACACACATTAACATAAGATCATTCGTAACATTGGTAACTGAGCAGAAATTTTGCCACCACGAACTATGAGCTATTACCTGTCCTTTGCAAAAACATCTGCCCCAGCTTCTACCAGCAGCTTTGCCATCAGATATAGACCTTGGGAAGCAGCAACATGCAGTGGAGTTCTGTGATCATAATCTTTGGAGTTTGGATCAATTCCATTACTCAAGAGTCTTTTCAGATATAATGAATCTCCACTTGCAACAGCGGTGCACAAAACAGGGCCAACATCCTTGAAATTCATTGTTGCTCCTTCTTTGTGCAGCAAGGCTGCGACCTTGTCGTGTCCATTTTTTACGGCTTCCAGCAAGGGCGTGGTCCCCATATTATCTGCAGAGAGAACAGTAGATTTAATGGTTTGCCCTCCACTGCAATTAGTTAAATGAGACCAGTTTTAAGAAAAGAATATGACCTAAGACGTTGATATCAACTCCTTCTTGGATAAGGAATTCGGCAATATCCTCGTGTCCTTTGGATGCAGCAAGATGCTATGGCCAAATAAGATTTGATAATCAGGGACAGCATTAACATAGTTACCAATGTAAATCATCGATATATAAGGTAATAATATTATCATCTAAGCATTACACAATTGAAACTTAACACAGTTGAAGCGTTTCCAAAATCCAAACTACTTAGTATTCCTGAGACATAAGGACAGTCTGAATGAAGGACATGCCACAAGTTCTAAATTCGTACGTTCAGAAAAGAAAATGCCAAGGAATATAAGGGTGAATGAACATGTTAATACTTGGTCATCTAACACTTTCTGAATATAAGTTCTAGCAAATTGAGCCAAAGCCTGAAGTAGTGAAGGTGAATCTGGAGGGATACGAATTTGAAGAAGGGACTTTTTATAAACAGCGACCCTAATGTTCAGAACATTCGAAATGCTAGAAGTTAAACATAACAAGGAAACCCATAACTAATGTAATGTATCAGTAATTTAACTAGTATGGAATATAGCATTCCTACCAAAGGAGCTCTTCCATCATAATCCGTCTTCTTTGGATCAGCTCCAGCTCTGATGAAACTTTTCAGCTGTGAAAGATCACCACAATATGCAGCGCTGTTTACTTTAAGAGCAAGTTCGGCTTCTTGTTTTGCTAAATGAGCATTAATATCTGATTCAACTTGCTTCAAACTATTTGAATCTTTTCCCTGTGAAATCAGCACCACATAAATAAATTTTATTTCAAGGACTTGTTCTAGTCTACGAGCAATAAAATATTTGGTATGGGAGAAGCATGTTTTATAAGGAGCTAACATCTCAATTACCTCAAGGAGATTGTCATATATCTTTCTCCCATCGTAGAAGTATATGTCAAGAATATTACTCAGTGACTGTTTGTCAATTCGCAAAAGCCGACACAGTTCACTGACTCGAACAGTATAAGGCTGGGGAATGTTGCAGAAAATTGAAATTTGCCCAAAAGTACTGTTAATCTCAAGAACATCCATTGTTTCTTCCATCCCATCCTCCCCAATGCCTACTTCTTCCTGCAAAAGGAGAAAGACTGCTTGAGATACATACCCGTAAACCCCTTTTCCCCTTCCCCAGACTCTTGTTTAAACAAGTAACTTTGTCCCCTGAAACTAG
This sequence comes from Spergularia marina, assembly GCA_963680865.1. Classification (NCBI taxonomy): domain Eukaryota; kingdom Viridiplantae; phylum Streptophyta; class Magnoliopsida; order Caryophyllales; family Caryophyllaceae; genus Spergularia; species Spergularia marina. The sequence continues at coordinate 5,269,719 of OY804554.1, forward strand.
AATCAGTGTTAATGTTTTCAAAGGTCTAGGTCAATGCTGCTGTAGCATGAGTGCAGAAAATTTGATGGAATACCATGAATCCTACATCGTTGCAATAAAGGACCTCGTAAACTGAATCTAGAGTAAGTATCGATAATGCAAATAGTATCTGATAGCATCACAAGGAAATAATTTCATGTAACAATTGCAGTATATCTGAAGGATTAGAGGAAGTAGAGTAACAACACTTACCAGAACTCCATGGCACACGAAATAAAGTTGATCAACAGCATTTCCCTGCTCCAATATCACTTCACCAGGGAGAAAAAATTCTTCATGAACTTTAATCACCTGCATATGATCAACACCCTTTATAATCCACCGGAATTTAAAATATGAGAGCCCAGGTTCACTTCATAAGCCTTAATTATATGTGATTCTAGATGTTCGTAGAGAGGCGTGCACTGAGACCATTGATTTTAATAGTTAGCAAAGATCAGCACAATGTTAAATCTTCGACTTCAATCAAAGCAAAGTAGCGAGATAGTGGTGCACAATGTGTGTTATGTGTTGGAAAAATAGTGAGACAGTGGTGCATCTAGTTCATTTTCTTCAATGTGGTGTTGCTCATACATTATAACTACGATTTGCCTGGCCTTTGTCGAGGACACTGGGTTTGTCCTGGTTAAATGGTTTTAAGGCTTGGGTACTAAGAACGAGAATAGCTATTTTGAAGCTGTGCAGTGTTTTCTGTTTGTTAGTGCATATGCTGGAGACGAGTTCCGGCTTAATTTCTCAAATTATATTCCTGGAAGAGTATTCTATCACTAAGATGGAGGGAATCAGGGAAAAAAAATTCTCCTATCTCGATATGTGAATTCACTAGAAAGTGGAACTTACAATCTGGTTGATAAACTCTGCAGAGCAGCCTTTGAAAAGAGGAACAGCTTCGAGAAATGACATGTACAAGCGTTGGGATATCTGCACAGAACAAAAAATTAATTAGAAAGAGTACAGACATGGTGTGTTGTAATTAGTTAATTGATTCCTTATTGCCTGCACATAAGCACAGCCATATTCAACACAGAGCACAAATTAAAAATCCTTGGTTGTACATGCTTACAGTTTCGAACACAAAAGAAATGCAAAGGATTGTCATTTACTGTAAGAAATCAATGTTTCCAAATTGAAGGAGGCTAAGTGGGAAGAGGCATTCACAAAACTTGTCAGTAGCAAAAAAGGAACACTCCTTTCTATATTACCTTAGCTCGAAGAGAAATTGGTATGTCCTGTAGAACAGAATCCTCGGTGTAGCTGCTTTCAAATTGTAAACGTAAATGTCCTTTTATCCGATCACGAAGGTCCCTATCTAGCCTATTTCTGTTCATATATTTCATAACTTCTGTCATTTTGTCCCTGAATCGTTCTGTCTTGGAGCCTTTAACAATCAGTGCTGTCATGTTACCAATCAAATAAGCACCCAAAACCATGTCAAAAGAGACATAGACCATTATGAATATCATTTCCCTCAAATTCACAGCATGTATGTCCCCGTAACCTGCCAAGTTTCAGACATACAATGATTAATCTTGAGAAATGTTGATGAATTATTCTAAAAACAGTCATGAGAAAAATATAGATAAGGGCATATTATCTGCCACTGTTGGGCTCAGATTTAAGCATTATGATGTACCAAAATGCATTACATACAGGGCAGAATTGGTAGAGAAGGTGCAATCTAATCACCATTACCATCCATTTAGCACAAAATTAAAGTATAGTGAGAGGAACTTGGTGTAATCGTCATCACAATTCAACGAGATCTCCATTGAGTTAAGGTACATTATTGTTGAACTTAAAACTCTTGTATACTAGATGTATGCCATTCCATCCCCTTTATACCATATAGGCATATAGCTAACCTAAAGATGGTTAGCTTACTACCTTTATTGTCAACTCATCATACAGGGCATTCAGATTAGGAATGAAGGAAGTAAAAATTACGACAACTAGAAAGCATCATGGCTCTTCAATTCGACCTTCTTTGCAATTTATTTGTTCAAACTTACAAGCAAAAGTTTCGCTAGCAGTACAGAACCTTTCCTAAAGGATTATAGACAAGTGCATGCATCAGAGATAGAGAGTAAATCTCAACTCGTAAATTTGTCATAAAGCAGAATCAGGAAGATTCAGTTAACAACTGCAGAAGATGACTACAACCAGTCAATGGAGGAAGTTCAAAAGACACAAGAGTACAAGACAGTAATATCGGCATTAGTTGCACTTCTCTTTAAAGTTGGAATGAATAAAAGAAAACTCACCTACGGTAGCCATGGTCACTATGGCAAAGTACAGAGAAGTTGTATATGTCTTCCAAATATCAATTTCCCTGAAGTGTGAGTAACTGTAGTCTCCCAACTTTAAACTCCCAATCCATGTATAGCCTTCTTGACTCTCGGGCAGTGTAGTAGCTAAATAATAAAAGATGCATGCTGCAGTGTGTGTACAATATAGTTCAACAGCTAGTAGTTTGATAATCCTTGTGAAAAGATACTTTATCCTAATATCCTTCTCCAATCTGTAGAAGAACGCAACACACTTTCGTACTCGACATAATCTGATCCAAATCAAATATCTAACAGCTTCTTTATGATGAGAAGCCTGCATGATAGTTAGACACTTGGTTAATACATTTGACTATGACAAAGTATTCAAGTAGCCCTTATCTCAGGTACTCTGTTTGAACTGCAATGTAAGGCACAATATCCAAGGCAACCGAACAAAGAATTTTATTAAGGCTCCAAAATGGCACCCTCTTAACGAAAATGAATTAAACCAACCGATAACTCAGGCCAGAACTCCCTCACAAGCCCTAACGGCTTTGTCAAGGAGGCCCTTAAAAATCATTGCCATATGATATTGCCTGACCAGAGATTACTAGCTAAAGATAGGGTTGATTCCGGTACATTTCACTTAAAATAGATGTATCCCATTATTTCTATCAGGGCAATGAAACTTAGGTGCTCCGCTCCGCTCTATGCCAACTTTAATTTTACAGAGCAGACTAACACAATACTCTTCAGCCTTATAAGACCTGATTCCATGTAAGTGAATTCTATGATAGTGATGATTACAAGCCAATGAACTACAGAATGATATTAATAAATTTGAAGTTTGATGCTACATATTTACATGTCTCATAGACAAGTCACAGTGTTAATATTAACATTGATAGCTTTCAGAAAAAAATTGCTATTGCTCAGTACGACACTACAACCTATGATTGATATGTAACAAATTTCAAATAAAAACGATTTACTGGCCAAGGTACATAGTACATTACTCGTCGTTTGCCAAACCATTTCTACCAGGAGGATAGCACTTTCAAAAAGCTCTCAAGTTATGAGCATCTAAGAAAAAATGTGGAAGAAAAAAAAAAAAAAAAAAAAAGAGGCCCAGAGGGAAACATACAGCATTAAAGTGTGAAGAACGAAGAACATCGAGGAAGAGTTGAGGAATACCTTGTAAATAAGATCCCACGGCATACATGCAAGAAGTTCAAAGAAGAAGGTAGATTTTATGTACCTGCGGGAAGGTTATGTTTTGTACAAAATCATAGGTTAACATTAAGATGCACTTAAAACTAGGAATTGAAAATGAAAAGAATTTCTGTTTTCGCCAAAGAAAAGGAATTAGTATTACCTAAGGGCAATGGCAGGTCGATGAGTGACCATACGGTAAGTTTGCTTATCTCTGTAGGCCATAAAAAAATGAAGCACAATGTCGATGAGGAAAGCAACCTGTCCGGCAATGTCTAATAGAAACAGGTTCTCAGGAAGTCCTCGGAAAAATCCAAACTCCATTGGAGTAAAAAAGGACGAGTAAATTGCCCATAGTAGTATGAACTTTTGCCATGCCTTATACCACCTGCATTTGTCATGATCCTCCCGAGGTTCAATTCATCGTTGCTTAACATAAGGCAGAGAACACCACTATAGTACGTACTCTGTGTGTGTTTGGGCACCCCACATTATGCACACTGCTGATTAAATTCGAGATAATGGCATCAATGAGAATTCAAGTAAAGTATATTCGTAAAATAATGTTCCAGATTGCATGGAAATATGATTTTCAAAACTACAGCAATTTAACAGCTAGGCTACTACCAGCAGATAATTAGCAAAAATAATTAGTCATCAATAGTACTATTATCGCAAGAAAAAACTAGTGAAGAGTATGTTTGAAGCTAGCAAAATTGAGACAAGAAAAGCAGCAGTGAACATATAGCAAGAACCAAAACGAACAATCATCATCATATAAGAAGTAGCGTATCTATTGACAAGTTTGGGGGGTGTGCCGAATAATACAGAAATTTTCTTAGTTTTCTCTAAGAATCTACTGTGTATACTTGTGAATTTTGACCACCAAAACATTAGGATTGCTTATTATTATTGAAATTCATCTTTTGTACATGCAAATTAAACCCCTTACTGTCGACTTTCTAAATGCACAAATAAATGCACGTAGGTAACGTCTGTCCCGTTCTACCTAGCTTCCCCATGACATGTTTCACATGGCATACTGAACTACTCAGATGCCTGCCAGCCAGCCAAATCTTACATTCATGACTCTCATCAGTCTCTAGTTATTTCCAGTTGGTCTAGTACATCTCATGTGTGATCATGCTAGAGTGTGGTATTGTTTAGTTTGGATTTCGTTTTTGGAGCATCTATTCTCACTCTCTTTATGTTTGACCGTAGATTCGCATCTAATACCAAGAGTACATGAGCCATTATTCATTTTTTAACTTTTATCACCCATTTTAAGTAAAGCACTTTGTACACAAAAATGAAAATTATTATAGAACAACAAGATAAGAATCAACGACGTACTAAACTTGGATTTAGATCCTACAACAGCTACAAGTCCTACTCTTTCATTATTATTTGACCACTGCTTAAATTAAGTACTACTCCCTCCTACCCAAAATGATTTCCCCCTTTCATTTTGCTGTTTTGACTGGTTATGTTGGGGTCTATTTTTACATTAAATGAAAAACCCAATTGCCATAAAATCAAGTGAGTTTGGTAGAATGCAATGCAGAATAAAAATCTAATACTATATATTAAAACCTGAAACCAAGTCTTTCCTAGAAGGACACTTGGCATTCATTAATTGGATAGCACTAAGTATTTACATAATATGGAAATTATTAGCTAATTTATGGAAAATAATATAATTTATGGTGATTATGGTGGTAAGTTAATTTATGGAAAATAATAGTGTTGTTAATAATATTATAACAAATGTAAACTTACAATTTTATAAAACGAGTATAACAATATAAATATACAGCCCGGGCGCGGGCCGAGCATGCAAACTAGTATATATTAATTTTTACAACAAATGAACGAGTCATTTGGTCTACAAGTAACCCCCAACATGGCCCGACAAAACAGCAAAATGAAAGGGAGATATCTTAGTGGGTAGGAGGAAGTATATGTTTGTACTCCTTTTCTTGGGTATTGATTATGAATCCCCTTTACTAAATTTCTTTCCATGTGAAAATCTTACAAAGGACATTTACCCGGATTTTTCAAAAGCTTAGAGGATCCTATATCATAAGATTAATGTCAATGGGGTATCTGGTACATTAGAGCTACGACTGTCATCCTGGCGTAAGAGTCGTGCTAATATTTTTTAACTCGTTCGACCGTTCCAATTTTATTAGGTCCGTCCAAACATGTGAAAAAATAAATTTTACCATCCTAGGACCTAGTATACTAACTTAATTAATAAAGAGTAGTACTCCGGAAGAGGCAACATTTAGATAGTTACTGCTCTCTCCTTACCCGGCCTTGCTTGTTTTATCGAACTTTGAATTTGAATTAACGTTCTTCACATAATAAAACTAAACGCTACAAACAATCCAAAAGAACGGAATAATTACATTGAACAATGTATCTAGCATCAGATATCCACCTGATTAGTAGTAGTACATTAGTTGGTAAGCAGACGTCAAACATACACCAGTCCCCAGCTAAACAAGACGAAGAGAAGTCAACCTTAAAGACTAGAGAGAGCTATTTGATGAGCTGTGCCTGTGAGAAATAGACACCAAGGCCAAAGGTCACGCCAAGCAACATGATACCATTTGATCGGCGTCGGGCTTCAACGACACGTTTCACTAGACAACCCATCTTTGAAAGCAACCCATTTCGAAAGGTACACACTAATCAATTCGTTTACTATTAACTTAACGTAACTACATCATCATTGATCTGAAGAATAATACGAGTAGATTACAGCGAATACATTTGTTTTGACTAATTAACGTTATTATATACAGTACCCTTGTTAGTGGGCCCCTTGAGTTAGACGGCTACTGCCACCTAGCAGCCGCAGATTTTAAGGTCAGGGTGGTGACACACGTTCCTAGGGGGGAAGTGATACCGTGATAGGAGAGGTCGGGATTTATACAAACCCAATCGCTAAAGATTTCTTCTGTTTGGCTCTCCGTGGGTCCGTTTTTCTCGATTGTTTACGTTTTCGTTTGGATCATTGCATTTCCAATTAAACCACATACAATTAAAGTTAACGGAAGAAATATAAGTTAATATTTTTTACTATTCTGCACTTGAAAGACATTGACATATCAAATGGCCGATATGAACGAGTCCACGCTATTATACCCTAATAAAATAGATTAAGAGTTAAGACATTTAAGAAAACATATGTATGCGGATAGTGATTTTACAATCTTATATCGAGTTTTACACTCCTCTTGACACATACCTTGTGATACTCTCATCCCGACTACTGTATACCCTAATCCACTCATTTTCTATTCCGTACGTATTACATCAATACATCGTATGTTTTGGTCTGTTACAATATAAACAGGAGTTGCTACATTGGAGATCACTAAAACACCTACGGATTAACAAGAATTAGACCTTCTATATGGAGGTCGAGGTGGTCACTAAACAATATGTCTGTCATTCTTGACCACTTTATTCTTGGGTGATAAAATGATTCAGCTATGATTATCACTATATATAATCCAAATATTATCATGTATCACTTTGTTTAATCTATCTATAATAGTTGAGTCAAATAACCTTCCGCTTTTCCATCTTGTTTATATTACAATCCACTTTTGATGTCGTACATACGAACTTTTTACGCAAGAATGCACCTCTAAAGGCTTAAAAACTTCAAAAACTTTAAAGGCAAAAAATACGAGTAAGAGTATACGAATCTGATCATTGCATTGTTATTTACGTTCCCTCTAAATTTGAATCATCTTCCTTATCAAACTCTAGGTCAATCATAATATTTAATTTAAACAACATTAATTAACTTTACTCGTATATTATATTGTAAGTTGTAACCAATGCAAAACAATATCCTATGATAGCCTTTTTCTTAATATAAAATATGTACTATGTATACAACTCTTCAAAACTTGGGATAACTTATCTTATGGTAGACGTACAACACATTCATATTCCACCCTAACAAATCAGCTTATCCTCCTTTGCAAATCATCGTAGCCGCAAATTGCGGAAAAGAAGAAGCCATATTAAACACTTCTCTTTGGGTGTGTTTGGCCAAATTTTTGAAGTGATATTGGATTGTTTTTAGGTCCTAAAAACTGAAAACTGGTCAAACACTCAAAACTGAGAAACTGTTTCTCTTTTTTAGACGCACTTCTAATGTAAATTCCTTCATCAGAAGTAAAAACTCCGATTTGGAGCTCCTTCTCCGCAAACTGTTTCTCAAAAAGCTTTTTTTTTTAGAAAATAGTTTTGGAGAGGTTGAAGTTTGGCTAAACATGGAGTTCATCTCCGTGAGGTAGTAACCTGGTAGTTATTAACCATTACACAATCATTTTGTATTTATGACTCCCTAGTCCATGGACCCCACTCGGTGACTCCCTAGTCCACAGACCCCATTCGAACCCAACATTTGCTTCCCGATTGAATTGGCACGAAATTCAACTTTAATCAAAATATGTGGCAACAAAAAGAAAAAACGTACTAGACTACACTGAATGATGCATACTACTCCGTATATTGAAATATACGAGAAGACGGAAATGATAAGTACCTGTTATCAGGATGAATAACGAGACCATTATAAAGATCTCTAATACCTTCAAAGAGGCTCTCACTGCTGTATTTCCGCCGAGTCGACTCGAGCCCTAACTGATTAGCGAGTAAGTTAAACCGGCTTCCCCTTGACGATTTCAGCCGCTCATTCGGCTTCTCCACCACGAAATCATCCAAATGATTCGCCGACGACGACGAAGGTGACGTCGAACCTTCTTCTCCTTCCGCCACCCCTCCGCCGCCGCCGCCACCGCCCTCATCGCTCCTCGACCGCTGCATTGACAACGCCTTTCCCGATAAAAACCGCACAAGATTCTTCGACGTCATCCTATACATATACCGATATCAAATTCACCAATAATTTCGAATTAAGAGCTCGTTTGGTATCGTTTTTTTTATAATAAAACGTAATCGATTTCGAAATTACGGTAGATTATAAAGGCGAAACAAAATCTGACCTCAAAAAAGAAGGAAGCTGATTAAAATGTGCGGCCGATAAAATAAGAAGATCACGGAAATCTTACGTTGCAAAAGTAGGAAATCGGTTATAATTCGTTGTTTTATCTTAATTTCTCTCTCCTAATCTTCCTTTGTGTGAAGTTCACGGATGAATTGAACGAAGCTTCTAACAGAAGTTGTTCCAGAATGGAGGAGGAGTGAGATTTCTTTGTTTCTTTGTTTGTTTGTTTTTTTTTTTTTTTGGATTTTTCTGATTTAAAAAAAATAAAAATAAAATACGAGTCGATTAAATTTGGGAGAAAGAAAGGGCGGGCGAGGGGGTATTTATATGGGGGAGAAATTGCAACAATTTACAGGGCCAATTGCAAATTGCAATACGTAGCTGTGCTTATCTTTTTTATTTTTTTTAAAAAGTAGTGTTTTCCCCACTCAACTCTTGTCATTGGTTAATTACTTGCTGGCGTATTATCCATCCCACCGATTCGTCGATTTCCGTTCTTTTGAATTGTTAACAACTAGCTCATATAATATGAGAATCAAATTGGTATTATGTTTCAAACCTTTTGGACCCTCCGAAAACAATAGTGTTTGGATAATTTTTGGGAATCTTGGTCTACAAATATCGATTACCTCGATTGCAGATTAATTGAGTTGGCTAGTGCAATCGAAAAAGCGAGTCAAAATAATGGAAACGGTTGTTTCTCTACCTAGTGCTAAGGACCTGTTTGATATGACTTTATAACCTGATTATCAATGTATTTGGTCCATATTTGATACTAATTTGTTGAAATTCAAATAAATTTTCAACAAATTCAGATTAGATCAATTCAGTCAGAGTCACTCAAATCAGATCAAATCAGTTCAAAAAGATGCGGTCCTATCAAAAAGACCTAAGTACATAAGAGGAAACCACCTACAGAGTATATACCTTCATTAGATGATGTAAATCATTATCTCTTTATATTCTATTATAGAAAATAAAACAATTACATAAAAAAATAATAATAAAACCGTGGTGTTACTTTTGAACCTTAACCAATCAAATTCTGATCAAGAGCCAGGGAGTCAGGGACGGCCATCCAAAAAGGGAATAGGCAGGCAACCACAACTGGCACCTATGAAAATGATATGTTGAGCTTCATAATCAACCGTAGAGAGTTTAGTAACAACTATAACAAGTCTGACGATGACATGCTCTTAAAAAAACCAAACATATATAGATACATGTAGAAATCAATTTGCAGAGTTGAGCATGTCATTATTGTTGTCACTTAATCGCTGACTCGATATTAGAAAAGCGAGAATATGAGATGATATATATAGTATAATAATGTTATATGATTGCTTCTAGTACATTTACATATTGGTGATCTAATTTGATCAAGAATGTAAAAAGGTAATTTACGAACTTTATAATCTTTTTTATTTTATTGCATTCGTGGATGTTGTGATATGTTTAGTGCAACTACACTTAAAAGCTGTTGATTGATCAATTAGACTAAGTTAACCAATTCAATGCTGTGTTTTAATTATCAGACTAGCTAGCTACAAGACTTTAATTCAAGGAGTATGTAGCCAAATATATATACCTAGGACATAGTATGAAGTTATGATCATTTAGATACTAGTATAGTTTACCACTAAAGGAGGTTTAATAGTACTTACAAAAAGAGTGTATTTATAGATTAGTGCATTCAAATTAGATCAGATCAAATCAAAATTGCTCAAATAATGATCAATGAATTTAGGCCCTGTTTGATAGGAGTTAATAAAAATAGTATTCAGATGTCGTTTGGATACACACGGGAAGTCGGAATTCCCATGAACTTGTAAATCCTAGGAATTAACAAAGTATGAGAATTGGGGAAATTTGTTTGGATGAACAAGGGAATTCAATTCTCATGGGAATTTCTACTTACCTAGCCCCCCAAGGTAATTAAATTCCTACACTTTGGAGAAATTGGAAATACCTAGGAATTTCCAATTGCTACACTTTATGGCAACCAAACAAATTAAGATAATACAATTCCTAGGAAAATAAAATTCCTATGGATTTTTAGGGTATCCAAACGACACCTCAGATAAAAGTCATTCAAATCAGAACAGAAAAGTTCAAATTTCTATCAATGTGGTATATAATATTCAAATCAGATCAGAATCATTCAGATCAATTCAGAAAGATGCAAACCTATCAAACGGGGCCTTGGTCAATTTCTTAATATTGATTCGTCGAAATTCAGTGAAATTTTCAACAAATTCAAATCACATCTGATAAGTTCAAAGTCATTCAAATCTAATTAGACTAGATAGATCAATTGCATTCAAATCGAATTAGATTAGAAAGATACATTCCCATCAACAGAGCCTGACCTAAGGCACCAAGGAACGTTTTTTTTTTCTTTATAACGATTAATTTGTTATTGTTTAGTGTGGTAGAAAACTTTTTTGCATTTACCTTAGTTGTCATCGCCCAATTCTCCACCGTATGATCAGTGTTTACATGTGAAGTTTAATCGTCTCTCTCATCTCTCATAATTAGGTAACTAACAACAAATAATTGGAGATGCTCCAAAAGGCCAAAATAAAAAATTTGTATATTCTCCTCTCTCCATTTTTTTAACAATGATGTACGGATCATGGAGTATATCTTTTGATCCTTTGACTTGCTATCTTTAATTAGAACGCAGACCATTTTTTTTTTTTTTTTGGAAACCAGTTAAATAACAAGTTGAAAATAATACTTATCTTCAATTAACCGAACCATTAAAGAAAGCATCATATCGTTTTAATATAGACGGATTTTGAATTTGTCAAAAGTCCATCCTCATTATCAACTCTACAACGTAAATTAGATGATCTGACATTAGGAAACAATGTATGAATGTGGGCTTATCAGTAATACGTATAACGCAATGTTTAATATACTTGTCAATGATAATGATAATTTTAGTACATAGGAGATTATATGAACCGTCAAATTGCATAGTATCAATGTCCGTTTTCATTGGTATTGGTTGTCCCTTCACCAGTTTGTTTCATTTACAAAACTTTGTGCTGTGTGACAGCTGCTTTTGACGTGTTAATTAAACAAATTCCAAGTTTTAATTTGAAATAGACCATTATTATGTCCTAAATTTATAAATCAAGTTGGTGATACCACGATTGCCACCCCCGGCCCATTGCTATGAAGAGTATGAACAAAACATATATACACGATGAGCTCATCTTCTTTCGATAGCAGAAAATGAACATATATAATGTCGGGTTAGCGTATATTCAGCTTATAAAAGAATATACTCCGATCCGATTTAGATTCATTTTATTTGGTCCTTATACAAGCATAGATTCATCTACAGTTCAGACTTTTTAGATTGGTTTCTATCGCGCTTAGTGAGGTCGAAATTTTTAAAATGTGTTGGTTTCAAAACTCGGAACTTCTTACTCCAAGTTTAACATTTGGGACCGTTGTAGGTTCTTTACCTCAATTATCTAGATAACGGTTATAATAATGTGAATTTTGTTTTAATTACCTTGCGAGTTATTTACATGCTTGTTACTAAAAGTATAACGGTGTACCTATTCTCGGTACTAGTGTATACTCTTCCCAATAAACTTAGGGTATCGAAGAAGATTAAATTATTATTGTTTTAGTTACTTTAACAAGACCAAGAAGTTTAAAATTCGCCCTAAAAAAAAGTTTAAAATCCACGTGTATATGGATGCAAGGAGTTGACAAAATTAAAGCACAGAGGCCGTGAGTTGATCTCCAATTTTAGGTTGTCATTTTTCCATTTATGGCCAATTAGGTTGTTGAAGCCATACACTTTTTGCAACTTCTTTTTAAGTAGTTTATGACTTTATGTCATAGTTTCTGAATGTAGCGCCACTAGTCCAAACATGGTGGAGCATTATGGGAAAGAAATTTTGGAACTTCATGGGCACCAGACCTAACATTTTCCGGTTACGTATTTATCAATGGGTTCTACTCGTACGTGATATTGGTGTTAAATTGTGTTAATTGGATACCATGTCACGTACCATCTAATACCCAAAACAAGGGAAGACACACATAAAGTTGCGTGAAGAGGAGCGTAGCAAGAACAAAGAAAATATACACTCCGTATATGTTTTTTCTCATAAATAGATGATACTTTTTATGATTATCATTTCGTTGTATTTTATAAGTTGATTTGGTGTTAATTGGGTACTAGGTCACACAGTATCTAACCCACAAAAGAATAAAATAATTAGGGACATTTGGGAATGTTTGATAGACAAATAGAAGGTAGCATTAAGCGTTTTGACCAAGTCCAAATGCTACTTAATTAACATGTTTGGATGTACATTTGTTATTAGCATTTGAGGTAACATTTAACGTTTTAAGGAGCATTTGACAAATGCTATTATAAGTAACATTTTTCCTAGAAAGTAGCATTTTGAATTTTCTGATTTTATGATATATATCATTTTAATAACTCAACAGCTACTGCTCATGCCAAACACGTCATTGTTAACAGCTACTTTTCAGCCGACAGCTAACAGCTACTACCTACTAACAGTTAAGAGTCAAACTACTAACGACTACCTCAACAGTTAAAAGCTATCTGAAAAACTAAAGCTATCAAACACAGCCAAATATCGTTGCATAAAGAGGAGCCTACCCAAAAAACATAGAAATAAGGGAATGTCTTTTATCAAAAGTAAAATTATTGTCCGAAATTAAAATTAGCAACTCCATATATTTATTTAAGTTGGGTAACTCCGACTCCATATGTTATTCTCTACTCCATTGCTTTGCCTTGCAAATGAGTAACGCAACTCAAAGGGATTCACCCTTGTTGGGCCTCAAACATTCTAATATTTGGGCCTTATATAACCCTCAAGCCCATTAAAATAAACTGACCCATTTAGTGGGCTTTGCCCCTTTCCATATAAAGTTATAAAACGAGTACCACACGTAATTAATATTGGCTAGAATTAATCCACGCAAATTATTCATTTTCAATCTATCAAACAATCCAAAAAATTAACGTATCGACTTTTGTCCCCTCGCTCTCATTGATTCATTATCATCCAACGTGTCACATCCGTATAATTTCCTTGCCTACAGCCCTACAAACACGAACAAAACTTGTCACTATTTACATTCCACTTGCAAGGTGAGATAACAATCAGTAGAACACTTGTAAAAAAACATTCAATTAATCTAAGTTAAATTTTCCTTTTTAACTATGCCTTCAACTAAATCCGCAAACCATTCATCCACACTCTCACCTGTCACCAGTAAGTCTCTTGAATCGGTTGGGTTCAAACTCGACACATAGTTCAGTTAAACAGGATTCGAACTTAAACGTTTATTGCGTCAAAAACTATCAAAAGTGAAAGTTGATCACGAGTCAGGGTCCTCCATCATATTAGCATGCATCCACGGTATAATTTTCAACCGTTGCGACCATCTCTCTCAAAAGGCCAAAAGCAACGACGGTATACAACCCGTCCTTTGAGAACATTTTGTCAATATCAACAAATTGAAGCAACCACAACATCAGCCATTCCTCCGGCATCTTTGCAACGCAGTCACTTAATCGTATAGGGTAACGTTATTACCGTGACTTCCCAGTTTCAACCATGCATAACCTCAACTATAAAACCGCAAACACCACAATCCTATCCCCATATCCCACACTCATCAAATCCATAGAAATCGATTGCATCAAAACATGAAACCAAACCAGTCAAACTGAACTCGAACTCAAACTCAAATTCAAATTCAAATCCATGTTTCATTGTGTTCCTTTTCTTTTTCATCCTAATAATAAAGTCCTCAAACAAAACATTACTAGTTTAATGGCCCGTACAACGTCCGCGCTACTTATGTTTAAATTTTAAAATTATGCAAAAGAATTTTTTATCTAAAACCTAAAATCTCATTTCAAACACTCGTGTGATATTTGTAATGTAGTTAGATGGAAACCCACCTTTAAAAACCTAAAGTCATGTTTCAAACACCCGTGAGATATTTGTAATGTAATTAGATGGAAACTCACCATTAAAAACCAAGGAAAATGCACATTTCAAAAGCCAAAGTCTCATTTTAAAACACACGTGGGATATTTGATCAAATTGCCATAAATCAAGTAATTACTATATTACATAACTATTTTCCATAAATCAAGTAATAATGTTATTTTATTAGAGTAATATTACCATGATTTTGAAACACCCGTGGTATATTTGATCAAGTTGCCATAAATCAAGCAATTACTATATTACATAACTATTTTCCATAAATAAAGTAATAATGTTATTTTATTAGAATAATATTACCATGTACTTACCATATCCTATTTTGGATAAACATTATTTATAATAAAATAATATTATTATATGCCACGTGTCAGTGTGGGAATTGAGCGGGTTCAAGATTACATATAACTAGTTTGATGGCCCGTGCAACGCCCGGGCTATCTATGTTTAAATGTTAAAACTGTATAAACAAAATTTTTATCTAAGACTTTAAATCTCATTTCAAACACCCGAGGGATATTTGTAATGCAATTAGATGAAAATCGCCATAAAAATCTAGAGTCATGTTTCGAACACCCGTGTGATATTTGTAATGCAATTAGATGAAAATCGCCATAAAAATCCAGAGTCATGTTTCGAACACCCGTGTGATATTTGTAATGTAATTAGATAGAAAGTCACATTTAAAAACCTAAAATCATGTTTCGAACACCCGTGTGATATTTGTAATGTAATAAGATGAAAAGTTACCTTTCAAAATATCATTTCGAACACCTGTAGGATATTCGTAATGTAATTACATGGAAAATCACCTTTCAAAACCTAAAACCACATTTCAAACACCCGTAAGATATTTGTAATGCAATTAGAGGAAAAGTCACATTTCAAAAGCTAAAATCCCATTTTGAAACACCCGTGGGATATATGATCAGCCATAAATCAACTAATTACTATATTACATAACTATTTTCCATAAATCAAGTAATTAATAATGTTATTTTATTAGAATAATATCACCATATAGTATTACTTATCATATCCTATCTTGGATAAACTTTATTTACAATATAATAAAATTATTATATGCCACGTGTCAGCGAGGGAATTGAGCGGGTTCAGGCTCCAAACTTTATTTACAATATAATAATATTATTATATGTCACGTGTCAGCGAGGGAATTAAGCGGGTTCAGGATTATATATATATTAGATATATTAGATTATTCTCCCCAAACAACTCCCCTCCTTCAACCTTAATAACTCAGAACCCTAACAAACCAATTTCACTTCCCACTTCCCTGTTCCCTCGCGAAAAAAAAAGAGAGAGAAAAAAAAATCCCTCTCTCCTAAGCCATGGCTCTCAGCCGCATACTGAAACTCGGCCGGCGGTTAGCGCCGCGATCCAACCCATTCTCCACCGCAACCGCCGCCGTAACCCACCACACACCCTCCCCACCACCACCCTCCGCCATGATCTACGACCGCGCCGCTGAATCCGTCAAATCTAAGCTAAAGCGTCTCGAAACCCCAGACTCACGCTTCCTCAAACACAACTCCCCTCACCCAACCTTGGCCGACCACACTCCTATCCTCACCGCCCCTCTCACCCGCATCACCACCCTCCCCAACGGCCTCCGCGTCGCCACCGAGTCTAACCTCGCCGCCTCCACCGCCACCGTCGGTGTCTGGATCGACGCCGGGTCTCGGTTCGAGAGTGAGGAGACTAATGGTACTGCGCATTTCTTGGAGCATATTTTGTTTAAGGGGACTGAGAGGCGTGGTGTTAGGGAACTTGAGGAGGAGATTGAGAATATGGGTGGTCATTTAAATGCGTATACTTCACGCGAACAGACTACTTACTTTGCTAAAGTCTTGGAGAAGGATGTTGGTAAGGCGCTCGATATTTTGTCTGATATTTTACAAAACTCTACTTTTGAAGAAGCGAGGATTGCCCGGGAGCGTGATGTTATTCTGCGTGAAATGGAGGAGGTGATAGTTTTGATCTTTCTTTTATGTTTCGTTTTCGCCTGTTTTTTTTTTTTTTTTTTCTAAATTTGTTTGTTGATCTGTTGTTTGTTTCGGTTTTTATTGTGTTGTGTAGTGTAATGTTGTTTGTTTGGGATTGGAATTTGGTTGGTATTGTACTGTGAAAATGTTGTGGATTAATTAGTGTGGCGATTTTCGGGTAAAGGAATGGATTTTGGTTATGGGTACGACCTGTTAATGGTGGAGGTTATGTTTATATTGTACTGTGAAATGTTTGTGGATCGATGAGTGGCGATTTTTTTGGGGTAAAGGAATGGATTTTGGTTATGGGTACGACCAGGATAGCGATATTTTAGCAGCTTTGCTAGCTTACGTTTGCATTGTACTGCGAAATGTGGTTGGCATTGTACTGTGTAAACTTTGTGGATCGGTTTGTAGTGATTTTTTTGGGTAAAGGTAAGAACTTTGGTCATGGGTGCATTGGGAAACCTTTAATGATATTAGCGGCTTAGCTAGCCGTCTTACCTTGGACTGCACAATGTGTGTGTGGGGGAGAGAGGGGGGGGGGGGGAGGCAATTTGTATTTTGGGTATTGGCTGAGTGATATTGTGGTACTTTGATGTAATGTTGGCTTCAATGTATGTAGATGGTTTTAAGTTTGGTGGAATGGTTGTGCACGATTTGTTTTTGGAACTACCTTGAGTAGCACAAACTTGGCAGTTGTGGTTTTGTGATGCACGTAATCTGTGGATTTTTGCATCAGTGGTTGGGATTTCGGAATGCTCATTTCTTGTTTTGATTGTACGATGACCATTTCGCCTATATCCAGTTTATTAGATGACTGAATTGTGGCTGTTGGTGTAATTACTGTTGTCTTCATATTAACTTTTGAACATGTGCCTTGCCTTCCAGCTTATTCTTGTCAGACAGTAGCTTGAGCCATCTTTCAATGCACATGATTGTAGTTTTTTTGGCTGATCTTTTTCATTTGGGGTTGTATAGTTGCCTTTGGAAAGAAATAATATTTCTAGGGGATCGGTGTAGTTATAATAGGCCTCCATTTACCTCGTCTAAAGGCGTATTACGATATTGTCCTCTCTTCTAGATTGATTGTTGTTCGTTCTTGAGTTTTTATGGGTGCTTAGTTGCAAATCCATCTTAGAGAAACAATGACTATAGAGGGCAAGGCTTCCTTTTTTCGATGACCAATGTAATAGTGTGGATGCTGGCTGTTTTGATACCTTATAATTTGGAGTCAAGTTACACTGGTGTAGAGAAAAGGCTGGCAATGTTGCACGTGGTCACCCACCTGGAACCTCTGTGGCTCTGTTCATAATTGTCTCATTAGGTCCACGGTTGACAATTAGTGCAAGACATCATTTATGTCTGTAGTTTGTGTGCATTTACTAAGTCAGTATCTTGTCTGATTTTAGTCTTCGGGCTTCTTTTACAGGTTGAAGGGCAGACTGAGGAAGTAATTTTTGATCATTTGCATGCAACAGCTTTTCAGTATACCCCATTGGGCAGAACCATTCTTGGACCAGCTGAGAACATTAGGACATTAACGAAATCTGATCTTCAGAGCTATATATCAAAACATTATACTGCTCCAAGAATGGTATTCTCCTAACTTAATCTTTTTTGTTGAACAACCAATATCTTATGTTTATGGCTGACGCACTGTTGAAATTTAAGGTAATTGTTGCTTCTGGCGCTGTTAAACATGAAGATGTTGTAGAACAAGTGAAAAAATATTTTAACAAGTTGTCAACCGATCCAACCACCGCTGCACAATTGGTTGCGAAGGAACCTGCTTCATTCACGGGCTCTGAGGTGTGTTATAACCTTGGCACATGTATATTTGACCCGATAGAGTGAATTTTATCATTTACCGTGCGTTTATGTTTCTGTATTGCTGAGATCAGGTCAGGATGATTGATGACGATGTTGAGCTAGCGCAATTTGCTATTGCATTTAGTGGAGCATCTTTCACAGATCCCGACGCCATTGCGTTGATGGTCATGCAGTCAATGCTGGGTACTTGGAACAAAAATGCTGGAGGTGGAAAACATATGGGGTGAGTAGTGGTTCGTTGACAGCATTCCTCATTTTTATAGCATGATTGGAGCTGTGACTAAATTTACTCATTGTTGCATTTGTTCATTCTGACCAGATCCCAGCTTGTGCAAAGGGTTGGCATCAATGAAATCGCTGAAAGCATCATGGCATTCAACACTAACTACAGAGACACAGGATTATTTGGCGTCTATGCTGTAGCTAAGGTCAGATCTGGATTCTACTCTTGAGCCTTTTCTTCTCTTCAGCTAGGGCAGGCAAAGTTATATGCTGGATGTTACCCAAACTTTTCAGTTCTTTAGAACCAATGAATAGTTTTGTTGGATTTAACCTTTGGATCTAGGCCAAGGCAAATGTTTGTTCTTGTGTCTGATTGAGTTGAAGGTAAATTTAACAAGAATAATTCCCACTTTGGTTGGTTCTCCCAAAATAATCCCAACTTTCATTTATCCCAAAATAATCTCAACTTTCATCTTTGTTTCTAAAAGTGGTCCCAACATTTCCGAACCTACTGATATTTACTCCAAACCTACAAATCCTTCAAATGGATGATTTCTTGTACTTATGTAGTTCTATACAACCCAATATTTAGCCACAACCTACAACCCACTCACATGTCATTCATCCTAATAAGATTTAAGGGTTGAAAATAAAATTAAAATTTGAAAAATGTAATCTAAATCTCCACTATCTCTCTTCGATCCTCACCCAAAATAACCCACCCTACTACAATCCCAACCGCAAGCCACCATGGTTGCTTAGTCAAGGTGAGGGTGTGGGCAAGGGTGGGTTGAGAGAGAAAATTGTAAGGAGTGGGTTTATTTCTAGGTTTGAATATCAAACTGCGAAACATTAAGGTTCGGCATAAGTTATAATGACATATAATTAGGTTTGGAAAATATTGGGACTATTTTTAGAAATAAACTTGAAAGTTCGGATTATTTTGGGACAAATGAAAGTTGAGATTATTTTGGGAGAGCCAACCAAAGTTGGGATTATTCTTGTTAAATTTTCGAGGGATCTAAAATTGGCCAGCAAACAACAGGTTTATCCCACTGTTATTTGCTGCTCCTCGTTGCCATTGGTATATTGCCGAGGCTTTGCTGCTGCTTTTTTTTCTGTTATTGCGTCTCTTTCACTTGTTCACATGCTTGTTGCTGTTGATATCGAATTTTATTTTATTTTAACAATACGAATGATATCGTTCCTCAAAGTGTAATCTGTTCCCTTCCTGAAAGTAACTCTTCAGTTCATTAGTGATAGAATCTCATTTGTGGTTTCATTTAGAGTACTTCTAGTGTGAGACTGTATCATTGTATTTGACCACTTAAATCCTCTCCTTTATTTTATCCTTTTGAAACACTTAAATCCTCTTTGATGATGCTTAATAAGTTACTTTTGAAAGAAAAGCATGTTACATTGTTACTTTTCAAAGAGAGGTATGTTACTTTGAATTGACTGTGTTTGGTAAAGTATTAGTTATATTTTAACTACATTGCTTTTTAAAATTTAATTATTTTTTTAAAATTTTGAAATTTTAATTATTTTTGAAATGAAGTTGTTAGTTATGGTAGTTTCGGAGATGATGTTACTTTCGAAAATAAAGAAGTTACCTTTGAGATCAGTAAGTGGTCTCACTGTATGATTTGCTTTTCCTTCATTGCGTGTTGAAAAAAGCCAAAGAGTACTTCGTGTTCCAAAATAGATCCTTCCTGGATTCAAGTCTCTTTAAAATTCTATGGAAGGGAGAGGAATTGAGAATCCCGAGGAAAGTTGCTTAGTTTTGCTTCCCGTTTTAAATTTTTGTACTGTCTCATGTTGTTTACTTGTAGCTCCTTATAGTTCGAAGTTACAATTTAGGCCATGTTCCTTGACCCTTGGTACTGTTGAGTCACCAAAACTGCATAAAAGTTTCTGTTTATGTGTACGCAGTATTGGGAAAAAAAAATTCTATTAGAACAAAATGTTAAGTTTATTGTAGAGCACTTCTATTTTCTGTACTGCCTTTCCATGGAACCTAATTCTAGCAGTTACATTTGCCTTTCAGCCTGATTGCTTAGATGATTTGGCGTGGGCTATCATGAATGAAATAAGCAAGATGAGCTATAATGTTGACGAAGCTGATGTGACACGCGCTTGTAACCAGGTATGCCCTCGGTTTTTGGTTCTTTATTTTTTACTTTTCCCACGACAATCACAGAAATTCAAATTCCTTTGGCCTAAATAAGGGGTAGGTTCTTTGTTGGACACAATATACATGCATTGAATCTTTTCGGGAATTCCCAATTCTTCCAAAATTTAGAAAGCTGCTTACCTAGACCTTACTAGGTAAGTCAGAATTCATATGATAAAATTTCCGTTTTCTGTGGTCAATCATACAAGTTGGGCAACCCCTAGGAAGTTGAATATTAAGCGAAATACTACTAGCATAGGAAATTCATATAGTGAACCAAAGTACCAAACGACTATATTGGACAAGATATTACGCTGTGTAGTATGTGACTTCCATGATCATTCTAAGTGTTATTTGTCGTCACTTTTGTAGCACAAATCAGAACCACTTTCCAAAAATACACACCAACTAGGATATTCTACAATATTATATGTATGTGACTTTCAAGACCTTGAAATTCACTTCGAAATTACTAGTGTTGTTGAATTTGACCTTTACCTGGTTCTATTTATTGATTGGTAGGAAATGCTTGGGGCTATGTTCACATGAGATTAGAGTAATGGTGATATCTCTTGTTTAGATATACTTAATTTAATATTTAACGATTGTTTGTTTCGTTGAACTTGTAGTTGAAATTATTTTTTGTTTTGTATGTTCACATGAGATTCTAGTTAGGATGATATCTCCTTGTTTCGATACTTATTTAACAATCGTTTCTTTCGTTGAATTTGTAGTTGAAATCATCTTTGCTTCTCCATATTGACGGAACAAGCCCCATTGCTGAAGATATTGGCCGTCAGGTATGTGTCTAGTCCTTCCATGTTAATTTTCAGACCACATAAACACAGGCCGTAATTCAAAATGTGTTTTTAGACCCCGAGTCTAACTTTTCTGTCACAATGTGGTGGTATATGACTGTACGCTCATGAGAGTGGTGACTGGTGAGGAGAACGTCGAGTGGTGAGCCAGTAGGATTGCAAACCCAAAGAGAGAATAAGATGAACATACGTTGATACTTTCAGTTGTTGAGTTTGATGTTGAAGTGCTTAGCTTACTCGTTAGCTCTGATGTTTGGACATGGCTAACTTTATGTCAACCTGATAAATTTGTCGATACACGTTGGTAATGGGTCGATAAATCTCCCTGGCCGTGATCTAAAATGTTCAATGGAGAGATCTCATGAACATCCAAGCCGTGTACCCCAAATGATTTGGAGTTTGCCTGCATGCATCGTCATATGAAACTGGCATAGTGTAAGAGCAGTGAAACTTTAGAAAGTTGGGGAACGATACGTAATGATTGTAAATTATATAAAAAAAGGTTCCTCAGTTTGATGAACAGGTAAATGAAAAATTAGCGAACACCATTGCTATACAACTTGTTCCATAGGTCTATGTCTGGTGCATGATGTTACAAAAGAAAATGCTCATTGGTATCACAGTCCACAGACATTTTGTGAAAAAAAACTAGAATTGTATAAGGTGGTGAAGATAATCAGGAATCTTAAAGAGGGGTGTCTTGAGTCTGAATATATATTCTGGGTTGCACCATAGGGTGTTGTCTGAATTTGGAAAATGCAAATCTTGAGGGATTATATTATCGTAAACCTGCGATGTATCAGTTAGTGCAGTAAGATGTAGAGTGCATTATTAAGCTCTATCGAATTTGTAGAATGGAGGCTCTCAAACTGCGGTTGAACTATGCCATTGAACAGCATTCTAAGCTAGCACAGTTCAGTATTACTCATCGTGTGGTACTGTTATTTGCATCTTTTTCTCCTGCTCTCTTTAAGCAGAGTTGCCTGTGTGGCTCTGTCCTTGTCTGTATTTTCTGATCATGGTGAAAAAAACATTAAGAGTTTATCAATACTAGTGCGACTCATTTTAACCTATAGATAGGTATGTCGAAAAGCATTGGTTATGTCATGGACTCTTGGTTCCCGGTCCAAAATGCACAAGGTGTTTAGTCATACAACAGGGTTGGTTCCAAGATAAAGAAAGATTCTAATATTTTACTAAATATAAACATGGTTCATTAATCACTTCTATCGTAAGGGTACAACTCCATGTTCAATCGGTCTAAAAAATATTTACATGGACAAGTTAATAATCATGACTTGCTTGATGGGGGAAGCTGTGTCCTCAAGACCTTGACTGTACAAGTGGGACAATGTGGTTTTGTTGGATACTTGTAGAGACTCATAGTTCAGTTTTCGTTTCTTTAATCATCGTTCAATGCGTGTTCTGGCCTGTGTCACATGATCTTATGCCAAACAATTCAATCCTTTCTTTTCTTTCAGTTGCTCACTTATGGGCGGAGGGTACCGTATGCGGAATTCTTCGCTAGAATCGATGCTGTAGATGCTAGCACCGTGAAACGTGTTGCAAACCGTTTTATTCATGACAGGGTAAGTGTTGCCAAGGAGCTCTAGTGGTTAGATCTGTTGAGACGCTTGAGGCACCCCTTTATGTGAATTTGTGCTGTTTTGTGACTATGTTATAAAGATTACCTAAGGATGAATTTTTACTGCAGGATGTTGCCATTTCTGCCATGGGGCCTATCAAGAACTTGCCCGACTACAACTGGTTCAGGCGCAGAACCTACTTTAACCGTTACTAGATCACCTTTACTGTTTTCCGTTTTGTCCTTCCCAGGTCATCCTTCGTATAAAAGTTGTGCTGCCTTTTCATGCAACATTTACTGATGGCAGTGGATGCTTCAGAAAGTCGCAGCCGCCATCTACATGTAACATTTTTCATTCTACAATTTTTGTAACATGATTTCGGCGAGTAATAAATCATTCGTTGTTTCTTATAATCTTATTCTTCTTAATGAATCCGGACTTCATATTGAGCAACTCTATTACAGTAAAGCTGGCGTAAAAATTCTTTCTTGAATTGGTAAGATAGACTTTGCAAATGGAAATAGCCAGTTATATAGAATAAAAAGCCCGGGCAGGATCGTTAGGTCTCTTTCGAACATTATGAAGATCAATGACTATATCTCTGTGGATGCAGCATTGAATGACTATATCTGTGGATGCAGCATTGACGCCTTTGACGTGATCTTATCAGGACAACACTAGGGAGGATATATCTCGACTTTGGTTATGTTCGACTTACATTTTAGAAATGATGGGAGGTTAAGTATGAACAATGAATCAGCAGTATGTTCGACTTAGATTTTAGAACCATGAATCAATATTTCCTGTAAACAGTATGCCCAACCAGTGTTCTATCCAAACCTGGCTGGCTGGCAGGCAGGCAGGCTTGATGCGTTTAATCACAGCTTCAATAATACGTGTTTAATCACAGCTTCAATAATCAATATCAAAAGATAAGTATTATACATATAACATTGTCCTTCATAGTAAGCTTGGATACTTTCTTCGTACACTTTAGTTGATGACGGATATAGACTTGTGTGTTCTACTTGTAAACTATAATTACATTTCCCATCATCACGTTTGATTATGTTACAGTTACACTACACTTTAATAAGCTTTCATTGTACCGTTAATTAGCTTCGTGTCCCAGTCCCATCTTCATCGTCTGTAACTTGCTGATTCAGCAGGAATCTCAAGCTATCACCCTCCTCAATTTCCCATTGTTGCTTGAGCTCGTTGATAGCTATTGATGCTGCAGCAGCGACAGCAGGGTCGCTATCTTCAGCCAGCCTCTGCAAAACAGATATTTTTAGTTAGCAGCTGGGGATGGACAAAAGATACGGTGACATTTCATTGCGTCAAATTACAACTCGTAGCCAACCTGCAATGCCCCCATGCCTGCGTTCCCTAGTGTCCACATTGATGGAGCAGCTGCCAATGCATTCGCTAATGCTTGCCTACCATGTGAACGAATTAGAGCACACAAAAGTAGTAAAAAACTACAATGAGTAGGCAGTGACCACAAAGGAAAATTAACTCCACAGAAGTACCGTAAAACATTCAGAGTTCAGCAGGTTAGAAAGATGTGATACCTTGTTTGGACATCTGGAGACTGACAACACTCTGCCAACAGTGATACACTCGATTTACCATCCATTGCATCAAGGTCTATGAGAGTGGTAATCAATAGTTCAAGCTGGATCCAAGGGTCATATGCACAAGTAAATATATAGACAATAAGGATTGTAAATTTAGTTTCTCAAATTGTCATCATACGATGCAAACCTCTTCGGGATCCGTGTAATCAATACCATCAGCCTCAGAGAGTGCAGATGCCATCCGCCAATAAGCCTCCTGTAACACAAATAATAACAACTCAAGTTTTCAAGATATCTGTTTATCTATATATGTATTACAAATATGAAAGGCCAGCACAAGGAGGAATACCTGAATAACTGTTATACGATCATTGGATACTTCTCCGGGAAAGACATCAAGAGCTATACCATTCTTTTCCAGTGTAATATTTCTCGACAGCGAACCCTTTATCTTGGGTAGAAGGCTGAATGTCAAAAAGACGACAATTTTTATAGCAGTTGGATACAAGAAAAACTACAGACCAATACTCAAGGGCTTACAAATGGTACATTTTGCTAACCATGATGTCATGGATGTTTGTAACAAACTGCAAAAGCAACAAGG
The DNA here is from genome assembly GCA_963680865.1 of Spergularia marina. Taxonomy (NCBI): domain Eukaryota; kingdom Viridiplantae; phylum Streptophyta; class Magnoliopsida; order Caryophyllales; family Caryophyllaceae; genus Spergularia; species Spergularia marina. The sequence goes on from OY804554.1 coordinate 5,295,120, forward strand.
AAAACTTTGAGTCAACAAATATACAAAAGAGGCCATATAAACTATTTAGGGTTCAAAGTGAGTAACAAAGAGGGAAATGATATTAATAGTTTTGGAATCGTAATCATGGTGAAGTCTTGAAACAGATACAAAGCTCTTGCAAGCAAGATTTTATGCTTGCTTATGTTTGCGAAAAAGTTCATTGATATTTGATAAAATTACGTGGACATATTGCTTCTAACTATCGAGTACGAATTTTGAACTAATCTATAATTTCAAAACATCACTAACTTGTCTGCTCTTTTGAGAGCTAGACTCAAGTAGTGCAATAAGTTCAACTGGGCAAGGCATGGAAAGTTCTAGGATAGCAAGTTTTTGATGCTAACTAAAAACCGCGTAGAGGATAAACATAGATTATAATTGTCATCATGTTAAAAAGTTCAATTGAACAGATAGGAATACGACTCCTGGGGTAGCAGAGTGCCAGAGTCCACACCTTTAGTGCCATCAAGGTATCCTCTATAGCACGTTTCTTAGCACGTGAATCAGCCCTCCGCAAGTCAGCCTGAAAATCAGAAGTGAACTTCTCAGTACTCGGACGAACAAACATTAAATGGCAAGTAACTAATAAGACCAGATTATCTCTATGAATTTTTGCCCACTTCTCAAAGAGCACCATATCATAATTTGACAATCTCGGTAGCTGCAATATTGCTTAAATTTTGATGATATAAGATCAGCCTAAAGGGAAAAAGGTTTCCGTATCACGAGATTTTTTTTCCAAAATCTCTGTCTACCACTACATCATCTATGCAGAATCTTGGAAGACACCAGATAAATGCCTAGTGAGTAAAATACTATTTGACACACAACGCAGCAAGAGGGCAGAAGGATGACACAGACAGAAACTAATCTGCAGGGGCCAAAACTGTAACACAACACACACCTCTAAGGCTCCATCACTCCAGTGTTGATCTGCTACAGTCTTTATTCTTGATTTTGCTTTATCTTTGAGAATCTGGCATATTTTGACATGTATAAGTGTACAGCCACAAAAGCAGAGCCTAAAAGACTAAATTTTGAGAATAATTTCAAATCCATTCTCATACTGTCGCAATGTCATGGAGGAGTTCAGCCTTTCTTTTAACATCATGGTCGATTTTCACAGTATCTTCTCTTGCACGAGCTGTAAAGCAGCACACAAGTAAATGGCAAGTTGAACATAAACCCTGTAAGAACCGAGAATATAGAGTGGTAAAACTAGTTGAAAGGAGATTAATTTATAGGGTTCCCTGCCAAGTCTATCCCTTCATAAGTTGAAAACATTTTTGTCCTATAAAAAATAAAAATAATATACTGAAGGAACTCTGGACAGAATGCTAGGGAATGTACCATCTAGCTTCAGGAATTCTGAACCAAGAATAGCGACATCCTGACGTGCACGAGCATCAAGTCTGCGTATGCTACTGCAAAAAGACATACGATAGATGAAAAGTGAGACCACAAGGTTATGGTGTTCCCTATGATGCTTTCTCAGATCATTAATTTAAGTCCCAGTTCAAGTTCAGAAAGAGTAGAAATAGTAGGTGAATGGTCAAAACAGAATATTCATTAGCCATATCACTGATCTTTTCATGCGTATCAAGCAGAAAGAGGGATACAGAATGTGATGCATCACCAGATAAGGGCAAAGAGTAAGGCTGTTTTGCAGGTCTGAACCTCGTGGAAAATACAGTATTCCACTAATACAGTGACAGTCTGATAATGCCTAGTCAGTCAGCAAACTGTAACATAATGACAGGGATGGTGGTGCTTTCCAGTTGTTAACTAACATGGAAAGTTACTTTAGGGTACAAAGCCTACAAGGACTCTGTATTTGATTCAGATTTCTGGGTGAGCTATGTTAGCAGAGTGTTAACAGTTCAAAGACTAAAAGCTTGATGGTCAATAGAACAGAAGTTAGCTTTCTCCAAAAAAAAAAAAAACTCTAGCCTGAAAGATCTGCTCTGTCTAAAAAACATGGTTACATGAAAAAAAATGGTCACAAGGAGCATGAGTACAAGTTGGCTGAGTCAGGAAAAAAGTTTAGTACCACCACGACTCGAAAGTCATACCAATACAGGGGCTTGCACCTTATTCCCATTAAAAAACAAAAACAAAAAAACAAGTCATTATTTAGTGCAGGATCCGTTTGTTTTCCATCCAGATGTTTATAAAAGCTATAAATTCATATGCAAGACCTTTATCTCATTTTATCCATAGCTCTGAGGATCAAGTATATTCCAGCAATTTCTTTCAGTTTTTTTCTTCAGGCACAGAAATATGTTCCTAAATTTAATCACAAAGGGAAGATAGTTTCTCATAGGCATGCAGATGCGACATTGATGGATTTTACATAAGGATAATCAATGCGCAAATACACAGAAGATGAAAATGGTAAAGGTAACAGATAGTCAACATTACCGAGAGAGCAAGACCATGTCTTTACGTGCTCTTTCATTAACAAACTTGGCATCATTATATGCAAATTTATACGCTTCTGCTAGTCCTTGAGTGGATGAGACCAACTCCTGGTTTCTTGATGACTTCTCAATCTCCTCTTTGACCGCTTCTCTGATGCAAAGAAAAGAAGAGACATAAGAAGACATTTCCAAGCCACCTTTTCGAATACCAAGCTAGGGAAATAATCTGTAAAGGTCTAATCTCTTTCCTTGAAACGACAGAAAGATGACTTCAAGCATTTTAGACTCATTGCAATATGTAAGCTTTATGTAGGAAGACATTCACCATGGAAATATGATACCAGTTGATCACTTCGAAGATATAACTTACAAAACTTCAGATCACGATATACACCACAGATCTATCATATCTACTATAGTTGTTATACTAGGGATACAACATTGATTTTACAAGACATCTTTAAAAAAAAAAAACAGTTAGCTTGCCTGCTATCTGTTATAGGGCAGACCTGGTGTAAACAAATCCTCAGAAGCTACCAGAATCAATTTAGATTCAGAGGCTTTTCAATGGGAAATGTAATGACAGATCCTTTTTGACATATAGCATTAGCTCAACTTTAATCTTAGATCATGATGTACACCACATATCTGTCAATTCCACTATATTAGTCGTACTAGAATCCCACAATAGCAAAACCTGTAAGTGACATTGTATAAATGAATGTATGATATGATAAAAGTCACCTTGCATGCCAATTGAAATGAGATATAGTTGGCGCAATTAAATAGAATGGTGTGAACTTTTACATATAAAGGTATTAGTAAGGAATCACGGACAGATATCAAAAAAGCATAACATCAACAATAGAACCACATTAGAGCATAAATGATGAAGACTAACACCATAATGGTAAGTCACTTACCTAAATTTTGATGAAATAGACAGGATATACAATACAAAGACAATAAACGCGCAGCAAAAAAGAGACAAAAAACAACATTGATCCTTAAACAACAAAAACACACCTAGTATACTCATGATACAGCAAAACCTGTACGAGGTGCTATACTTTACCTGATGCCTTCTCTTGATTCAGTCTCAGGAGGCCCTGTCAAATGGGATTGAATGGAAGATTTCCGTGAGGTAGTACCAATAATTGGGCTTCTACTCATGCGCCATAGACTTTCCGAGAGAGGACTAAGTCTGGCTTCCTTGTAAAGATCACAGCACCTTCTCCTTCGGCTAGCCCCCTGACCTCCACTACGAAAACTAGTTTGTGGCGAGCTATTGGCAGAACACGAAATTTCTTGTCTACTGGTGGTAGTTGTTTGTTCCGAAACAGCCAAATATCTCAACACATTGCTCGAATTCAAAGCCATTGGAGCATCAGAAGAAGCTGTGATCAGGCAATAAGTTCATGAATGCTCACGGCTGGCACAAATTACACAACCAGAGTAAGTACCAAAATTCGCCAATTTCTTTACGAAAAATTAACGATATCCTAGGTCAAGCATCAACCAAAGCATGTCCAGTTGAGTAAGTTCACACCGATTTGTAGCAACCACCAGACAAGTTTACTGTCATACCATCTTACCAAAATTTTCGCCTTTTCGATTAGATCAAACTTCAAAGCTAGTTTTAATCATCACTCATTAAGTTATCAGCACCATTCAATCATTCATTAAAACAACAAGTTGTCCAAAGTTTCCACATTTGATATCATTTCAGCAGATTTTCTGATAGAGTTGTCACCTTCAATCAACACACACACACCCCCCCCCCCCACCCCGCGTTTTTTTAGGTTCTTTGCGTTTGGTTTGAATTTTTCTCTCGTACTAAGACACACAAAGCGTAAAGAACCCAAAACAAAACGAGGGTCCTATCTCAATTTCTCTTCAAGGTTCACCAACATTTCAGAACATGCAATGATTTCCCATCAACATAACACATGTAATGACTAGTTGACTACTCATTATGATTAAATTACATGAAAAAATTGATCATTAATTTGACATTAAACCCACTAATAAAACTAGCAATAGCATCTAATTGAATTTCTTGCAAAAACTAAGAAATTTATGCAACAAAAATAGAAAAAAAGGGGGAGGATATGATACAAAGGAAAATGGGGATAGAATACAAAAAGCTGACCTCAGATAAATCGAAAGAGTGGTTGACAGACTAGTGAGTCAGTGGGGTTTTAGAGAAGAGAATCATGAGATTATATTTTTGCATGGATGGATGGATGGATATATAGCAGATTCATAGCATAGCTGTATCTTCTACCACAAATTTCTTTTGGTGGCCCTTCCTTGGCCACACATTCCACTAACGTCGTCAATGTCAAAGGTTTGCTATCAATTGCGTACGATTATGACTAGAAATGAGAGGGGTTCGTGATTGGTATCTATGCATTGTTCTTATAGACCTCGCAATTTCTTCTTGTTCTTACGTGTGCAGATGCATTACACACTAATATAGTGGATAGCACATGCTATCGTGTGGGACGTAGAGTAAGTTTTCACTTAACAAAGGTTTGCGGTCAATAGCGTGGTGTAGATACAATGCGGATGATTACAAGTAGATATGACTCATATGAGAGAGGGGGTTGGTTGAAAATCCCGCGATCTCTTCTTGTTCTTGTGTGTGCAGATGCATTACGCAGTATAAATGGATAAACATATCTCTTACGTAGAATGTCAATTCTCCGTCTTACTTAACGAAGAAGATTAGATGAAGTCGTTTTCCTTATCTCTACTAACTCGTTACGATTGTGGGATGATATTTAGGGGATTAGAGAGTGGGATAATGAGGTGGATATTGATGCAGGATAGTCTAATTCTCTTGTTTGGATAAACTTGAGAATTATTGGGATAGAGAATGGGGGATATGTATCAACTTTACATACATTTACCTATCTAAATATTGATAATTCCTTAATACAATTGTTCAAGGGGGGCAATTTAGTCTTTTAATTAATTAATGAATTTCCAAATCCTAATAAATGGAGTATAAATTTCAAATAGTGTTAAATCAAAAATAGTATGGCGCATCCCTTTGTAGCTGGCTTAAACTTCAACTTAAAAGTTCCATTTCCCTTCTTCTTCTTCATCAATTGGAAATCAAGACAAGCCAGATACTACGATGAGACGTGAAAACGTCCGAACCCATTTCTGACCTCGATATGTGGAATGAGACATGGTCCAAGCCCGATTTGCCTATAACTGCCACTTCATGTGATACCAAGGTCGAGATCTTAGAAGGAGCAAAGCTAATCGGTGTCGGAGCTGCTAAAGATAAGTTCAAGGGGGGAAGGTGAGAGGGTGGGGCTCGCCTCCTCGTTCCCCCCTTAATTCTCATCTAAAAAATTTTTAATTCTATTTTGAGTTAGCCGGGGGAGGTATCTTCTCATCTCATCACCAAGAATATCGCTCCCGTTGCTCAGATGCTTTCATTGGCCGGAGGTGTAACACTACGGAGTATAGAAAGGGGTTTATAGAGTTAGTTTGTCCCACATTGGGAAACTAAGGATCATATGATCGGTTTTATAATATATTCCTACCATCATACTAACAACAAGACCTTCACCTTTTAGAGCCCGGAGATGATATATGGGCCTAAAGGGTGACTACCCATCTTATTGGGTTGTGTTCCGACGGACTGTGGTACAGGCTGTTACAGGAGGGAGTGAACCCGGAGCTACTACATCTTACCAAGTGGCAGCAGTCGGTCAAGTCAGACCATCATATCAATATATGATGTGGTCCCATGGTTTAAACCAAAATACCACTTGGGAGGCGTATTTAAAAGAATGCATCGATCCCCTAGAGAAGACGGAAAGAGCTTTTCTTCCCCAAGATGTGGAGGGCTTCTTTTGAAAACAAGTGAAATCATCCTATAATCGTGCTTCTATTTAGTGGGAGTACAATTGATTCCCCAAACTAGTTTTTTTGCCCCTTAAAATTACGGGATTTTTTTAATTTATTTGTAGAGTTTTTATAACATGTTAGCTAGCTATACCAAAAATCAAAATAAAATTGTCTATCATGTTACTTAAAGTAAACATAACAAGATGATCATATTTGGAACTAAAATAATGATAATAGAAGTTCAAGTACAAAAGCATAAACGTGACAAATAAGAGGAAAGCGTTTTATCGTTTTCAATTTATTTGTAGAGTTGTCGGAACATGCTAGCTATAGCTTAAATGAAAATGAAATTGTCAATCACAATATCGGGAATAAACACGACCAATTCAAGATGATATCCCGAACACGAAAAAAAAATCATTTCTCATCTCATTGTAGAGTACAATATAACTATTTGGAATTACAGTATCGATTTGCAACATATCATCATATTTTGATGGTAAAATTTAAACTTTAGAGAGTCGAACTACAATGAATACATATAACTAAAATTATGTCTTTGACCAACTCAATGTATATGTAGGAATGATATTATTCTCCACACTAAAATCAAATGATAGCCTAGTGTATATATATATATACTAATTCGAAGTAGATGTAACTAACACGATTACCCAATGGTCATCATGTTTAATGTCGTTATTAAAATGAATAATGGTGTGATTAATAATGATTAATTTAAGGAATTTTAATAAGATTAATGTATAAGAAGTTGAAGTGATTCATAACGTCAAAGTGTGCATTCCAGAAGATTCAATTTACACCGCATTAATAAGTCCCCTGATGAAGCTGTGACACATGGCTAATGCAATATAGAGCTGACACGTAGGCGATGAGGTGAATTTAATTTTTAAATGCTCTAATATTACGCCACGTCATCCGTGATATTAGGCTATTAAAGGAATAATATTGATATAGATTTAAAAATCAATAATTAATTAAAAATCAAGCCAACAGTGGCTGGTGACTCCCAACATGGCTCGCGACTCGCCGTTTTGCCATCTCGCAACTCCTCACATTTTCAAGCTAAAAAATACAATAATACCCACTACTATGTGGGTTGTATCATTGCAACAAAAAATGTGGGTTGTATTAATTAGTGTTGATTGTTATTGAACAAATTTGTACATTTAAACTCTTCTCATACGAATTGTTATTGAGGAACATATTATCACATTAGAGGAGTATTCCTAACATAACTAGTGAAAATAGCAAAGAAAAATAAGATCTTTTTGGGTAAGAAGTTATTACTCCCCCGTCATATTTCAAACCCTCCAATTTACTTATTTGGACGTCCTATTTCAAACACTTCAATTAAATATCATAATATCTCCTACTTTGTGCTAATTTTGACTTCTTCTCCCACACATTCCCCCTCCTATTTTTGTTTTCCAAATAATTTTCTTCTTCCGGCACCAATTTAGTTTATTTACTACTCGTATTTTTCATTGTTTCCTTACAAAAAAAATCCGCACGGTATTTAAGCTTAGACGAAGGGAGTCTACAGTTACCAATAAAAGCCAGTGTTAAAAGCAGACACTACTCGGTATACTGTAGTAAAAAGGCTTGTAACGGCTACCAACAAGTACACAACAAAAAAGATGCGTTTGTTTTCTCGCGAAATTTAGCAGTTGTATTTACAGTCTTATTACTCTGTTTTTTTGTGTAAACTGCCCATTATATCCTCACCGTTGGATTTCTCTGACACCAAAATCTTCATTACTCCTTATAAACCCCCTTTCACTTTTCTCCTTCTCACATACTCTTTCTCTCTCTCTCTCTCTCTCTCTCTCTCTCTCTCTCCCTCCCCCCTCAATCTCTCTCTCTCTCTCTCTCTCTAAGATCAAGAAGCCATGGGTGGTGTTTTTCTTGCTCTATTCCTAGCTTTTTCTGTTGTTTCTGCTCAAGGTTAGTTTAATTTTGCTCTACTTCACTTCATTTAGCTTGTAGTGTACTACTTTTCACTTATGTTGGGTGTGTTTAATCTCGTATTCTGATGTTAGCTAGCTCAGTCAGTAAGGTTGTCGAGTGTGATACGAGACGATAAAAAATTAAAGATACCCGTCTGTATCAAAATTGCCCTTACAAAAGCGGTCTCCAAAATTACTAAATGGGTAAAGGAGATTAAAAAAAATGAAGATTGATTGAAAATTGAAATGCATGTATAAAAATTGGATAGAGGGAGTTAGGAGGGTAATAAAGTCATTTAATGCATTTCACCTGCTGAATGTCACTAGTGTGAAGAGTCCGGAATACTTTGAATTTGATGTGACACAAGCTATTTAATTTTCTATTTTAGGGTAAAAAGGGACAGTCAAGACTCTAAGAATAGATTAATGTTTTCAAAATCCGTCACTAATAAGTCAAAACTTGTCATCTAATTCCATTAATAACCTTGTTTTTTTGCGGCCGATAAATACACAACGGTTGCACATAAAAATTTCACCTACTCGTTCGATATTGCTAATTGGGTAGAAAATACTAATAGAAATACATTTCCAAAAACGATGAAAGTTGCATGGTTAATGGGTTAATCTTATTATAATTGTCTATTACTGTTGGATTTATGTCTTAAAATGGTTAATTGTTTAATAATGAGGCCATTATATGATAAAGCAACGGTTTATTAGAAGACTGTGTTCCTCGTTAATCTCAATGAGTCAAAAAGATTAAATTTTTTTGAAGGAATGATTTTGTTTTTAAATATTCTTTGTGTTGGGTTTTGGTTAACATTGTCTAACATAATTTGTGGCTTTATGTTCCGAAAACCGATGTTTTACTTGATTTTCGGAGTTGAAATGGGCACATCTCTTAATCTAGTATTAGAGAGCAAGAGTATAAGACATAGTAGATAATGACTGGCTTGGGAAGAGTTTGTGTATGCCATAAGTTGGAGTATAGAGTTTAAAGTTTATGGTGAGAGCCAATGCCTTGCCAAAGGCGGGAGCGTTTTGAGGCACTAGGTAATGTTGTTGTTGAGTTTACGGCCAGAGGCCCAGAAAGCAGGGAAACCTTGCTGAAGTGAATTGTGTAAACTGCTAAGTATTGCCTGTGTTCGAGATTCTGTGCTGTTGATAGCATGGTATGAGATAGCAGTGTAGCACACTTGATTCCTTTTGGAGTTATACTACCCTATGACTCGCGCCTTAGTTTGGGGATCTAAGGGCGGTAAAGACCTGTAGATTGCAAGAACAAACTCCTAAAGATCAGTCTTTTTGTTTCTGGATCTTGCTCAGGACCATTAAACTCGTTTCAGTGGCAGCGTAAAAATAACTTAATAAGTTTCTGGGCAATGTTGAAATCTCTGAGAGAGGGTCATTTATCTGCTTATTTTTACTTAATGTTAGACTCTTCTTCACCATTTGTGAAACTCGCTGACTACTCATGGCATTGTTCCGTGCTGAAAAAAGTTCTTTAACATCGCAAAACTAGATAAAAATGGTCTTTGTCATCTTTTTGTAACTTTTGAGTGTGATTTACTAGCAATTTTAAGGATTATGTCATTTACTCTAAATATAACTGTATCATTGTACTGACTTATGTTGCACAGTCCCTATATTTCTAAGCTTTTGGAAGCAAAGAACTTTATGTTGTCCTGACTCCTTGTTGCTGTGTGCTAAGACACATCAATTTTTTTTTTCCCGGGTGACGAGTGTTCCTAGGCTATGACTAAACTCCTATCAGAAATCTGTGAGCATCGATAAATTCAGTTTTTTAACTTCCAAGATTACACTGTAACAGCCAACCTCTCTGGCCGCCTGCTTGCTGAATATGTTCCTTGCATTTTGTTTGCATTTATAGGCACAAAATATGCATGCCTGCAACGGCAAGTTAGCTGTAAGTTAAAAAGTGGGGAGGCAGACTCATTTGCCATGAGCTTCATGGCCACTGCTATTTTAGGACAAAAGTTTTCAGTGCAGATAATCGTCAGGCTAATAGGTTTCTTTGTTCACGTTACTGGAGGGTCACATAGTTTCTTATATATTTTGATCCCGTATGCACTAGTCGTCAGGAGGGTAGTTTCTTTGTGTTTCTCTTACCTTTTAACATTCTTTTTTTCCCCTTTTACTGCAGATGCATTTGTTGGTGTTAACATAGGGACAGCCCTTTCAGACATGCCGCATCCAACTCAAGTAGTTGCACTTCTGAAATCACAGCATATCAAGCATGTTCGACTCTATGATACTGACAGAGGAATGCTTCTTGCCCTTGCAAATACTGGAATTCAAGTTGCAGTTTCTGTGCCCAATGACCAACTCCTTGGGATTGGGCAGTCAAACTCAACTGCAGCTAACTGGGTTTCTCAAAATGTTGTTGCTCATTATCCCTTGACAAACATTACCACAATATGTGTTGGCTCCGAAGTTTTGAGTACCCTTCCAAATGCAGCTCCTATCCTTGTGAATGCTCTCAAATTTATCCACTCCGCCCTTGTGGCATCAAATCTTGACAGTCAGATCAAAGTTTCCACACCTCTCTCAACTTCACTCATCCTTGATTCTTTCCCTCCTTCCCAAGCCTTCTTTAATCACTCCTTGAATTCAGTAATCGTACCAATGCTCAAATTTTTGCAGTCTACTAATTCATATCTGATGCTCAATATTTATCCTTACTATGATTACATGAATTCAAATGGTGTAATTCCTTTAGATTACGCACTTTTCCAGCCTCTTTCTACGAACAAAGAGGCAGTTGATGCCAATACTCTCCTCCACTATACAAATGTCTTTGACGCTATGTTGGATGCTGCGTACTTTGCCATGGCTGATCTCAACTTCACTAATATACCCCTAATGGTAACCGAGTCAGGTTGGCCATCTAAGGGAGATGATAAGGAGCCGGATGCAACTCTAGAGAATGCCAATACTTACAACAGCAATCTGATAAAGCATGTGCTAGCTAAGTCAGGGACCCCAAAGCACCCTGGAACTGCAGTCAGTACTTACATGTATGAGCTCTACAATGAGGATTTGAAGCCAGGCTCCGTATCAGAGAAGAACTGGGGGTTGTTTGATGAGAATGGTAAGCCGATTTACATCCTGCATCTCTCGGAGGCAGGCTCAGTTTTGGCTAATGACACAACAAATCAGACTTACTGCTCTGCAAGGGATGGAGCAGACAAGAGGATGGTGCAAGCTGCCTTAGATTGGGCCTGTGGTCCAGGGAAGGTCGACTGCTCATTGTTGTTGCAGGGCCAGCAGTGTTATGAGCCAGATAATGTGATAGATCATGCTACTTTTGCTTTCAACATGTATTATCAACAGATGAACAAAGCTCCAGGGTCTTGTGACTTCAATGGTGTGGCAGAGATCACTACTACAGATCCAAGTAATGATTAAATCCAGCCTTTTTTTTTTTTTTTTTTTTTTTTTAACATTCTTTTGTTAGCCAGCCCCAATGGAACCAAATGCTTTGTCGTTGTTGATGATAATAACTTGCCTATTCTTGTCGCTAACTGACATGTCCTATGTTCTGTGCTGCAGGTCATGGTAATTGCACATATCAAGCTACCGCCGGTCTTCTAAATGGCACCTTTGCAAATGCTTCTGCACCGATGGGCTCCATGACCTCGAATTCTCCCAACAGCATCTTCTTCAACAGCTCCTTTACATTGACGATTGGAATTCTCTTTTGGAGCATAATGTTCTTACAAGCTGCAAGATTTGCGTAAGACTGTTCGTTCCCAGGGGTGCCAATAAGTTTCGACACAGACTGGGACTCCCAGGGAGCTCATTTCCTCGATTAGTGCCAACCCTAGAGTTGTAGCCTTGTAGGTAATGATTTCAGGTAGGAATTCTTTTGTTCACTGTCAAATTCATTCTGTTGGGCCACATTTTGTTGTCTTTTACCATGAAACCTGTGTAAAGGTTGGTCCAACAAGACCCTAGGTTGTAACTCCAAACCAGTATGAATTAAACATATTCATTCATCTAATGTTTGTGAAGGCTGATTCTGGTGAGAAACTCTGTCTGCTATTGAAGCCGATCTCGATCATAACATTACATCAATGTCCTATAATACGCGTTGCATAGTATGACCAGTGCCAGAAACATTACATACTTGCATTTGGTAGCGAATTAAGGGAGGCGTCTGGGATTCATGTCTTAACCCGGAGTTTCTGGAGACATGTATCTTTGTTATAAAGAAGGCTACCTCGACTTTATTTGAAAGATTTCCTCGATCTTGAACGGGTTCTAGATTGTTCGCTCTTAACACAACAACCGGCAGCAACGAATTACTGGGAAGGGCAAGAACCTAACAGCTGAGACTAAAGAATGACAAACACAAAGTAGGCCAACTGCTATACAAGAAAGATCCAACAACTTACAAAAGATTTTACCATGCAACACACTCAATGCTAAAACGAGGAAAGATGACGCATATACTTGAAATAATGTACAAACTTTTTCTAGTTACGAAAATATTCACCTAATAAAAAAGTGAAAACTTGAACAAGTGGGCATGATTATAAGCTTGGTTAGAAAGAACCTAACAAACTTGGTGTATACTCATCTCCATTCAAAAAAATAGGGGGTGCTATAAATCCTCGTCATTTTCTTGTAACTTGGTGGCAAATCCTCTAGCTCAAATCAACCTAAATAAAAACTGATACGTACAATTCGATTGATTCTAGATTCGAGTCGATCAGGTTATGGTCGCAATGGGAGGGTTGAAATTAGTCGTCTTAGTGATAACTTTAGGGCTTACTACAGTTGTAGAGGGCATAATTTTGGATGCAAATGCATCAGAGGATCTTGTTACATTTATATTTGGAGATTCATTGACTGAAGTTGGCAACAATAATTACTTGCAATATTCTCTAGCTAAGTCCAATTTTCCTTGGTATGGGATCGATTATGAAGGTGGTCGAGCTACCGGAAGGTTCACTAATGGAAGAACCATCGGAGATATAATATGTACATTTTCGAAATTTTATCCCTTATCGAACTTTTAACATTCTTAATTAATTGTTGGCGTTAAAACTATACTGAATTTATGTCATCCACAGCCGCGAAACTTGGAATTCAATCACCACCACCGTATCTTTCAATGGCACCAAATGACGATAAGTTGCTTAAAGGTGTAAATTATGCATCCGGTGGAGCCGGAATTCTCAATGACACCGGTCTCTACTTCGTAAGTGTCTTTCCTTTCTAAAAGAAAACAAGTTTGTATTATGTGACGTTCGAACACGACTGAATTATTATTTTCCACATTCAACATTATTCATTTATTTATTGTTTGTTTGTATTTGAAATAGATTCAAAGATTGTCACTTGATGATCAAATCAATAGCTTTGGTAACACAACGCTAAGTATCAAAGGGAAAATTGGAGAAGCCGCTGCTACCAAGCTCTTGAATGGAGCGGTTTATTTTATCGGAATTGGTATTCACATGCACCATTTTCCTATCAATTTTGTACATAAGTGAATTGGTCGTGTTTATCATAACTCTAAGTTAATAAAAATTATTGTGTTAATTTCACAGGAAGTAATGACTATGTCAACAACTTTTTGCAACCGTTTATGGCATCAGGACAAGAGTACTCCCATGATGAGTTTATTGACCTCTTATATGCAACATTGGAGCAACAATCTGTGGTAATTACATAGTACTAACTTAAGCTAGGAAATGTCGTCACGTGTGGTTTTTAAGTTTAAAATTGTATATTAAGGTGTGATATACATGGCATGAGGCGTGATCATTGTAACGGCATCTGATTTATCGTGTATGATAAACTTGTATTTCGACCAGAGACTCTACGAGCTAGGTGCGCGGAAAGTCATCTTCCATGGGCTCGGGCCTCTAGGGTGCATCCCATCACAAAGGGTGAAATCTAGGCGAGGGATGTGCTTGAACCAAGTGAACCGATGGGTCCAACAGTTCAATGCTCAAGTCCAAAGTTTAGGTCTCAAGCTAAACAAACACCTTCCTGGTGCACAATTCCAATTTGCTGACACTTACCAAGACGTGCTTGATCTCATCCAGAATCCACAAGCATATGGTAAGTAAACTCCATCCGATATTTTTTGTTTTTTTTTTTCCTTCCATTTGTTAACGTCTGATTTGAATTCCGCTCATACATTCAGGTTTCAAGATATCAAATACATCATGTTGTAATGTGGACACGTCAATAGGTGGACTCTGCTTGCCTAATTCGAAGATGTGTAGTAATCGAAAAGACTATGTGTTTTGGGATGCCTTTCACCCATCCGATGCAGCTAACCAAGTACTAGCTAATAAGCTATTCTCAACCCTCTTCGCATATACTCGCAAAAATGCCACAAAATCTTCTATTGGCAAAACCGCCAAAGTCATGAGAACATCATCTCGAAAAACACTTCGACGACATTAATGATATTAGAGCATAAATGAGTATTTTTCGACTTTAATAATTACAGACCCAAAAACTAGTTAGATACGTGTATTCATATGGATTTGGAAGATTATATTACCCACACGAGTACCTATAGAGTTATGCCAAATGTATTAGTAGCTAGTACGATTATCATGTAACATTTTAAAGCAATGTCTAAAAAGAACATTGTTTGATGAATGATAACATTCTTGAGTAATACAATCAAGTGATATTTTAAATTAAATTGAGGAAATATGACATTTTATTCGCTCGATAAATGTTTATCATCTCTCGAACTATTCAATTGTTGTGCTATTATTTAAAATGCCAGTTGCGTACTACTTTCATTGAATGTTAAAAGCTTAACATCACTCAAAAACTATAATCATTGTCTTATCACTTGAACTATAGTGCTGTATACGACTCTTCGAGTACGCTCAATGAATACTCCAGAATTGCCAAACCAATCACAGTGATTAGAATAGCCATTCTAATCACTGTAAATAGTGTTTGCTTTTGAGTCCTTCCTCACTTCTTTTCTTGCATTTTGATCCTTCTGCTTTCCTAATCATTTTCACTTCCTCTTTCTTTTATTAGTCTAACTTCTTAATCTTTTATTTAGCAAGTAATCAAATTGGTATCAGAGTCATTTGGCTCAAATTTAAGGATTAAAATGGCTACTCCGCCAGATTCTTGTCCTAATCCTGAATATACTCATATTCAGCATAGTCCTGACGGAAGTAAAACCTTAGGACCTGTTTTAAATTATTTAGTAGACGAAATAATTTCGATAAAAAATATTCTAGCAGAAATTGTTAAACTTCAAGCGGCTCTTGGGGAACATATAGTTGAAATACAACATTTCATGAGAGCAAATCACCTCGTTTTGATAAACGAAATTAGACATTCAACTAACTCAGAAGCCAAAGGAGGAGCTTCTAAAAAGAACGAGTCTTTTAAGTATAAAGCGTTTCAAAACCAAAACGAAAATGAAAAATTTACAGTTACTACACCAGCTAATAATCCCAAAAATCCTATTAAAATAGAAGAACAAAATGACAACAATTCTTAAAGATTGCACTATGGCAAACTTACAAGAACTGTTCGAAAAGGAAAAAGACCCAGAAAGACTTAATGAAATCATGAGCATGATATCACAAAAACAAAACATAATAGACGATGGTAATCATGAAGATTATAATTATGCACAAATAGAAGAAGATCTATATCATCAAATGGGATTACTCAAAATGGATGATCTAGAAACTATTCCTATTGAAGAAATTAAGAGGCGTCTAGATAAGAAATTTGGAAAATTGATAATTAACAATAATGAAGTAGGAGAAGAAGTCATTCAAGAGGGACTACCTACAGAAAATAATTTCTTCAACAATAATATCACTCATCAAAGAGGTTCAACAAGTTGTATGAGACCTAGAGAGGTTTTTGGCAGATCGAGACGTTTTAATGCTAGGATTATGCCTAATCCAATGCCTAAACCCGAAGAAGTCGAACTCGAGAGTATTAGTCATACAGGTTATAAACTGAATCTAGATGGAGTAAGAAACAGAGAGGACGTCTTAACCCAATGGAAGAAAAGCATGACTACTGTTTTAAACTTGAATTCAACTTGGGAAGCCGATCAATTTCTAAATTACATCGAATACAGTCTTTATGGTTCCATTACTGATTGGTACGATGGTCTATTAGCTACAAAAAAAGCTGAATTAAGAGAATTAACTTCTCCAGATATAATGTTCAGACAATTATCTGGCTACATAGAAGATGAATTTATTGGTATAATAACTGAACCTAGAGGTAAAATTAACGAGTGGCACAGAAAAATCAACAACTTCACAATGGATAACATGAAATACTTAGACAGTTATATAGCTGAATTCGAGCATTACTATTACAAGATTGGCGAGAACACTACAAATTTAGGAATGTTTTACGATAAACTTCCAGAAGCTATAAATGAGGAAATTAGCGAACAATTTGAAGAATGGAAATTAAAATACAACACCAAAGAAACATTGGGAAGTAAAGTGTCTTTCCTAAGAAGATGGGTTGAGAAAAAATGTCGAGAAGTCATAGGAACTCAACACATGAAAAAACAATTCCTTACTTGTTGGGATATGCCCAATAACTATGGAACAAAAAATTATGATATGAAAAAGAAAAAATATTACAGAAAGAAAAGTTTTAACAAACAACGAGGTGAAAAATATAAGAAAAAATATTTCAAAAAACCTGGTTTCAAAAATAGAAGATTTTTCAGAAAAGCTTCGTATTGTCCCGAAAAGAAAAATAATTGCAAATGTTGGGCATGCGGTGAAATTGGTCACTATGCTAACGACTGCAAGAAAAGAATAATAACAATTTGATAGAGGCTATAGGAAGCCTTGATTATTTCAAAATTTCTGAAGAAGAAATTGTTAATCTGGCTTTAGGAAATAATAAGGGAATAATAGAAGTCATTGAGGATGAAGAAGAATTAAAAGAAATAGAATACGAAGAGCTGAACGAAATGAATGAGGAGCTTGACGAACAAGAAGAGGAAATGTCAAGCTTAACCCAATTACAAAGCGCACAAATGTCCATTGATGATGACCAATTAAATGAAATAGTCGATAAAGGGTTAGATTTCCCTAGTATTACTAAAAGTAAAATATTTAAAACATCTTTTATAAAATTATCCACCAAGTATGTTTGTGAGGAAATGGAAGGGGATATTGAAGTAAAGAATTGCGATAAAAAAGTTGCTGAAATAAATATTATAAATTGGAAAAATAATCAGAATCATAATAAAGATAAAAAATATAAATATATTTATATTGGAGCAATTCAAGTATACATAACTCCTTTACAAGATTTTGGTAAAAACTTTCAATGCATAAGTTATTTGTGACATTAGACACAAAAAACTTTATGATCAGATAGTAAGCGGAGCAAATTGCAATTTAAGCCAAGGAACGGTAACTTGAATATGCGAATCAAAATACTATGTAAGTCTTTACGATGCTTACGCTCCAAAATTTCTAGCAATTAAATTATTAACTGATGGAATAAATATGCATAACGAAACGTGTCCTTTGCGTATTAAGTGGAAGATAATATATAAGCTAGAAAATACAATAGATCCAAAAGTGAAAAAAGGGATTGTAGATGCAGAAAAATATGAATCAGGAGGCCCAGATTAGCCCTGAGAAAATAAGACCTGAAGACATTAGATTAAAGAAAACATGGGTAGAATCATTTATAAATACGACTACAGTTAATAAAAATATATTAACAATTGACGAATCAGGCAAAATATTTACTAATGATCGTATCCCGAGAGGTCCAATTATTACAAGAAGTCGGAGTTCTAGATTTAGCCTTTTTAAAAACGAAATTCCAAAAGAAGAGGAAGAAATAATTAAGTTATTAGCAAATCTAGGTAAAAAATATGATTTAACTCATATGATACAAGCTTCGAAACGCTATGAGATTGGATCAAGTAGCAACGAGTCAATAGAACCACCTAGAGCAAGCTTTGATCTTCGGGAACCACCGAAATCGAGTTTTGATCTTAAAGAACCACCAAGGTCAAGTTTTGATCAAAGAAAGATCATAAGCCACAGAATTATCACAAAAAGCGAACTTATTTATGAAGATGAGGTTGATGAAGTCAATATGACAACAGAAACACCTCAGGAAGTTGTTGGAACAAATCCAAATAGTATATACATTCCGATAAATATATGCCTGGAAGGATATAATAAATTTGAGTTGTGTGCTTACATAGATAGTGGTTGTTCGTGTTGTTTTGGAAAGAGAGATCTTTTCCCAGAATTTCTCTGGAAAAAGGCAATTAATCCTATGCACGCATAAGATCGCTAACAATAGTCTAATGACTCATACCGAGATCATAGAAAATTTACCTATAGATATTTGTGGGGTCCAATGCATCATACCCAAATTATGGGCAACAGACCAACCTTCTCATGATATGCTTATAGGGAATAATTTTTAAAAACTATATTCACCATGTACTCAAACAGTTGACCATCTAATATTTACGGTAAATGGTCATTTTGTACCGATAAAAAAGATGAGTAAAGCCTATACTCATAATAAAATCGAGCTTACGCACAACTAGCGTGGTGATAAGGTTGTTCCAACACAAAGAGAGGTTGCTTTAAGAATCATTGTTCATGAATTATCATTAAAAGATAAAATTATAAAGCAACAAGAAGATTTGTGCAAAGAGCTATATTCAGATAACCCACTTAAATATTGGGATAAAGATAAATCGGTTGCTAAGATAGCTTTGTCAAACCCTACTACAATTATTAGGGTAAAACAAATGGTTTACACTTATCAAGATATTAAAGAATTCAAAATCCAGATTCAGGACTTATTGGATAAAAAATTAATCCGTAATAGCAACAGTCCTCACACTAGTCCTGCTTTCATGGTAAGAAATCATTAAGAAGAAACACGAGGTAAAGGTAGGATGTTTATCAATTATAAAAAACTAAATGATAATACCATCTTTGATGGTTATTACATTCCTAATAAAATAGTCTTATTTAATAGAATACAAGAAGCCACTTGGTTCTCGAAAATGGATTGTAAGAGTGGCTACTGGCAGATTAAGATGGAAGAAGAGAACATTCCTTTAACTACTTTTAGTGCACCTCAAGGTCATTATGAATGGATTGTTATGCCGTTCGGTTTAAAGAATGCCCCTCAAATATTTCAATAACATTTTCAAAGACCTTAATCATTGTTGCTTGGTTTACATAGATGATATCCTTATATTTTCAAAAACTCTTGAGCAACACATGGGCGATTTCAAAGCAGTCACTCAAAGATGTTTAGATCATGGTATTATTCTTGGTAAAAGTAAATGTAGTTATGTTGAACAAGAAATTGAGTTTCTTGGGTTACAAATCAAGGCAGGCCAAGTAATCTTGCAGAAACACATCCTTGAGAAGATTGACAATTTCCCTCATAAAATCGAAAATAGAAAACAACTAGAAAGGTTTCTAGGATGTCTTACATATGCCTCTGATTTTATACAAGACTTAGCTAAGTTCCGAAAACCTCTACAACAAAAACTTAAAAAAGAAGCTCCATGGAATTGGAATCAGTCGGATACAGAATCGGTTATAAAATTCAAAAAACTATGTCAAAATCTTCCTGTTTTAAATCTACCTACTGACCAAAATGATCTAGTGCTTGAAACAGATGCAAGTGATGAACATTGGGGTGCAGTATTAAAAATAAAGGAAGGGGAAAAAGTATGTAGATATTGTAGTGGAAGCTTTAATAAAGCTGAATACAATTATCCCACTATGGGGAAAGAAATCCTTGCAGTCATAAGAGGAATTGAAAAATTATTGATCTTTTTAGCTCCAAAACCATTTTTAGTCAGATTGGATTTATTAAGAAAAAATTATCTAATATGCAAGCGCAAGGGAGGCTCTTGCGTTGGCAATTATGGCTTAACCAATTCTCGTTTTCTGTTGAACATATATAGGGGTCGAAGAATTCCTTAACTGACAGTCTCACTATAGAGTTACCAAATGACAAAGAGATCAAAGAACTACCAACTACCTTTTGCAGAACAAAAGATTCGAATATCTGCACAAAGGAAGCAACTAGTGGATGAAACCAACATAGCTATGAAGAGGGTTTCCACCTCATGGAGGCCCTGATTCTATCCTCAAAAACTAGATTGAGAGATGGTTTAGTTAAAAGTGCACATATAGTTGTCCACAGGTTCTTAGTCCTGAAAATAATAATAAATATGTTGATGCTACCTCACGAGCTTCAACAAATGATAGTAAATAAAATAAAAGATAATAATTTTCGAGCTTGGTACTCGGAACTGGTAGGAGGAAACACTCCAGCCTATGACATTGGGGAATGATGGTGCAGTTGGATTTACTATGGTGCTAACAACTCAGGAGTAGTAGCTTTGGTCCATACCACCAAAGTGATGATGTCGTAAAGGCATGGAATTATGGTATGATAACCCATTTTAGAGAACCAGTAGATCCAAAAGGAACAATTTTTCAGGAAATGACAAAGTTTCAAAAGTACATATTCCGTAGACTTCATAAAATGAAGAATTTGATTTTTGAACGCATCACATGCGCAAATATAGAAATGGTAAACGGAAAAGTCTACCCAGCGCATTATCTAAATATACTGGGATATGGAGATTTGATGAAAGATCCTATTTGTATCAAGCCCAGAAGGAGAATAAGGAATCCAACAGAAGCAAGGGCTATGGGATTTTTCTATATAATCCAGAAAATTAACTACTTTTTGATTAAGATGAAGGATAAATACCCAAACCATATAATACATTATGGTAATACAACTCTGATATTTCCGAAGGATATGGCATGCGCAAGTCTCTTTTCAGAAGCAATTGACAAGTCTGAATCGATTTCTGATTACATGTTTAACATAAAATCTGGAACATTTTTGTCGGATGAGGGAAAGGACTTTCTATTTGATACCCTAATGACATGGGATCAAGAATATGCTGCTAAAACAGTCCAAGCTCTTTGCGCTGATCAAGACGATGATGCAATCTATCAACAATATGAAGAAGCTGAAGGATGGGAAAATAATATCGGAGATGAAAGCATGCAAAATCTGCTAATGGAATAAAATCACTACCATCACATGTAAAATAGTTTTTTTTACAGTTGTAAACTTTATTTTGTGTGGTGTGAGTTTTTGCTTTTTCTGTTCACGTTTTATGAGTGCTCTCCTAACAGCAAGGGCCAAAGTTCTTCTATAAAAGGAGAGCTTGGCTTCATATGAAGGACACAACAAATCAGAGCAACAAAGGCTCAAGCAAGAAAAAACTAAGAATTTAGAGAGAGAAAGTTTTAGATGAAACTTTCAGTTAGAGTATCCAAGAACCGAGAGATCAATAGGGAACTCTCATATATCTTAGATCAAGAATACTCTGTTGAGAATTTCATAGTTTGAGAGAGCATCAAATGTATTTCAATTTTTAGTCTTTAATCTTTCAGTTTTCAGTAAAAGTTTCTTTTCTAAGGGAAAACTATCTCTTCGAACCTTATGATGATTAATCAAATATAGATTATCCAACTCCGAAAACTGATATCTTAAAAGGATACTACGATTCGAGGTAGGAAACGAAACGAATCTGTGCTGTGCCTGATCTAAGGTTAGTCGTGGTTGGGATTAGCCACCCTTGCAAAGCCGAAAGCTATATAATATTGGAGGATCCAATTAACTAAGTTCAGGTATTGGTCGAAACTCTCCAATTAATCTATCTTAAATCACGGAGCATGGTGGGCTTATAAGTTTATCATAAGTAGTAGATGCATGATAGTGAGTACCATAAAGGTTATATAAAGAAAAAATCGTTATTTATCTAATCACTCCTTAATTACGTTTATTAAACTAAATTGCACTTAAGTTTTGTAATTTATTTGTAAAAATGTTTTGTTAATCTACTGTATCTTTAATTAGTTGTATTATAACCTTAATTTTATTCTACAAGTGTTTAACAAACAAAAACAAACAATAAAAACATTAGGGACTAAA
The DNA here is from genome assembly GCA_963680865.1 of Spergularia marina. Taxonomy (NCBI): domain Eukaryota; kingdom Viridiplantae; phylum Streptophyta; class Magnoliopsida; order Caryophyllales; family Caryophyllaceae; genus Spergularia; species Spergularia marina. Next base: position 5,317,438 of record OY804554.1, read on the forward strand.
CTGCAAAAGTTGAATCGGTGATTAGGCACTATTCACCTAATTACGGTGATTGGCCTAGACAACCTGTGAATACTCCGTGCAAAAGGATACTCTGCGCCATCCAATTGAAATACCGAGGCAACCGAGTCAACCGAGTCAACCGAGTCTCGTTTCTTTTCTTGCTAGGCTATTGTTTTTCCAAGTATTATCAATTGAGTTGTGTTGCATAATACGATTACTTCCCAAGGAAAGTCTTCTACTCATTATCTAACGAGTCAACTGTGTCTCGCTCTTTTTTAGCCTAGTCTATTAGTTAGTACGATACATATTTATAGGAGCACCGGGTATAGGATCAAGGTTGACCTAATGGTTGAAATCCTCGTATCCTCACCCCAGTTTAATCTGCTCCTTTGTACAAATTTTTTTTTGTGACAGAGTACGGAGTATGTAATTAAGATTGCCGTTTGACATATTATATTTTTGTTATTTCCAAAAAGAAAAGAAAATAAAATAAAAACACAATAATTATGAACAGAAGTAGGGATTAGACAGAGAGGGAAGAGTGAGAAACGCCATTGAAATACTGACAGTAGCGTCAAAATTGTTAATGCCTTGAATTATTTCAATTGGCGCCAAATTATTTCGTCTTCAGGGAAAACCGCTCATTGTTGCGTAACCATCACTACAACAACACAAGGTTCGCTTCACTTCACTTCACTTCTATTTCTCTTCATCTTCTCCGCTATTATTCCAATTGCTAAAACCCTTACCCCCAATTTTTGATCGATTTTTATTTTTTGAATTAAGTTTTGGGAATTTTGTTTCTGCAAATTCAAATTAATGTTATAAATTCCGCAAATTATCCATGTATTTTTTCTTAATTGGTAATTGTTGTTTTTGTTGTTGTACGGATCAGTTTGTGCGAGATGTTGTGATTGTTAATTGATTATCAAGGGTTTTAAAGGATGTCGATCGAATTAGAGCCGAGATTTTGTGATAGTAGCGGATGGTGTGAGGAATACGATTGTGTTCCGTTAAGATTACGATTGAAAATGTTGCGTAACAAAGTTTCGAAACAAGATGATCATGTGGATGCTGGTGCTGGTGGTGTTGCTACTAATGCGGATAATGTTTTGATGTAAGCTTTGTTGCATTTGTAATTTGTATGTGGTTTTCAATGCAACAAGCGAGGCGAGGCACTGAGGTGACCTGTTTTTGTGTTTTTATTTGCAGGTGCGACGAGGTTTTTGGGGATCGGAAGGAAGATAGGGATAAGAAGGATGAGGTAGTTTGAGCTGACATTGGTTTACCCTTTTTTTTTAGGGTTTTTCGCAGTTTTTAATTTGTGACATCTGTCTTGTAATTTTGTTTAGCTCAAACAGGAGACTGGTTACTGTTTTGATGATGATTTAGAGGATCTTGTTCTGGGAGAAAGACGAAGAATGCTATTATCGAGGTGCTACTGTCTTTGTACTTGTTAATTTGTTTTGCTCTCGGTTGTACATTTGAGTACTTGTTCAACTAGAGAGAACACTTAATTTCTTATGATGAATATTGTGATCTTCTTTTTTATGATTGAACGAGTTTGGTATCCTTTACTAGTCGATTGGGTGTTGGAGTTTGAAGAGAAAGGAAGGGGAGTGTGAGGGAGGGAGCGTTTTCCTTAGTTTGGGTTTGTTTAACTTGTGATAAATGGCGATTTGTTAAATTTGTGATGTTTAAAATAAGTACATTTTTGATTTTGAATCAGGATGCTTTTGACTCTAAGACTGCTGAACTATCACTAGCTCTGATCTGCCTTCCTCCCTTTTCCAAACCAACATCTTTTAGTATGGAGAAATATAAATTTCCATCTTTGCCATATATATGCCTGTATTTTTTTTCTTTTTCTTTTAGTTTAATAATCTTCTTAAGACTTTTTACCTAATATTATTTTTGCTGTTTTAACATTTCCACAGTTGGTGGTGTAAGTAGAACTTCCTTTGACACTGCCTTTCGTTACTGTTCTATCCTCCTTCGTCTTTGGCTGTTACTGGTATCTTTTAGACTGGTTTTGTTACAAGGAAGGCAAAACCCAAGACCATAGGGGAAAACTAGAGTATTCTGATAGTAAGAAATTTTTAACAACAGAAACAAATTTTTAACAACAGAAAACCAGATTCGTTGCTGGTAGTTTCAGTTCTGGTTCCTAAAATCTAGGATGTGTTGATAGCGGTTAGGTTTCCGTTCTTGGAATTTTCCCGGAACTTTGGAGGGGCGCGACAAATTTACAACTATAATAAAGTACTACAACATTATTGTATTATGCTTAAATGGAAAAAAATGGACAAACTACAATATTTTGCAGGCTAAGTCAACAATAAAGAAGAAAAAGATCTTTTTTGTAGTCTTGTAGTTATGCTCTAGCATTAGTTTGACACTTAACAAACAATAGTAGCTGTGACCCTTTTTTTTTTCCAAGGATTCAGTGAGGCAGTAAGTCATATACAAGTGAGGCAATTTTTTTTGGTTGCGTCAAAATTATGTCTAAAAATAACATACTTTTGAGGGGCTACTCGGGAACCGTGGCTGGTATTGAAGGTTTTGGTTCCAACTATTAGGAACAGTTAGGTAGCGGTCCCAGTTCCTAAGAATTTGTGCCAATTGCTCACCCTACTAGTATTCAGCTGATATGAGCCACTTAGTAGTGGTTAAAGCTGGGATTTTATGCCGATTTAGGTTTCTACTTGCAAATCAATTAGTTAAGCAACCTCGATCTTATATTTCTGTGGCAACCATTGTTATTTAATTGTTACTATTACATACTTAGATAATTAATTGTTCCATGTGGATACAAACCTTACTGTCCTATCACTACGTGTTAGATTAGTATTGAGTAATTTATAATTGTAGGCATACAAATTTAGCCTGTCATCTGCATGCATTTCAAGGAGTGTCACAAAGTCATTTTAGGAGAGACTCATATGGATCTCAATCGAGGGGTCGCTTTTATGGCTACTTTATTGGTTGGATATGAACTCCTGCATCTTCTCCTGATTGCCTAATGCTATATATTATCATTTGGGGAGGTCATTTTGTAGGTTCTTTGGTGTAATCCTTGTCACTGTTCATAACAAATAATCTGTAATCAATTCTCTTTAAGGATGACTTATTTCATTCCTTTTATTTTTCTGAATCATTTACAACCTTTTTTCCTCTCTGTATACGTCTAATTCTTTATGTTTCCTTATCTTTTCGGCTTTCGCTCTTTTTTTTTTTTTTTTTTTTTTTTTTTTTATTACCTCTTGCCTTTGTCCTACCACCTTATAGTGATGGTTACTTCTTATCTGTCCTAACTCATTTTTGTAAGGGTCATTGATGTTGATTGAATTTACTCTGACCCTTGTGTCAATAATGGCTACAAGAAGACAACTTCAACTACGACAACAATAAAATCATGGCATGTGTAACAATTTGTTTGACTATGTCAAATGTGCAACTGAATCGAACTCAATGGATTTTGTTTATTTGTGTACCTTAACAAAGGTGATGTGAAGTAGAAGTATGAGGAATCTAGCTTGAAAGACTTGATCGGTAGTGTTTTCTTGAAATTTAAATTGCATTAAACCATTCTATGAGCGGGAGCATGCAGTTGTTTATGTAGTTTTGTTTGAGTGGAAGAGAAAGGGGATATGAATTTGATGATGCTGGAAATTTTGTCAAATACATTGAACTTGATAAACTAAATGAGATTTCGTTATGAAGTTTAACACTAATTTGAGCTATAAAATCATCAATTTTAGCTTTTATGTTGGTGTAATTATTTTACTTCTATTTGTTCCCAGTCGCTATAAATGATTTTTTACTTCTACTTGTGTCCACGCCCTTGAGTGTCTGGTTGTAGTAAAGCTAGAGAACTGCACGACTTTTTTGGCATCAAAGTCTAGAATTCAGCAGTTTTAGATGGATTTTTGGTATGGCAGGAAACCTTTTAGGAATTCCTTTTTGACATTCTACTTTGACAAAAGAAAGAGGGAAACTCCAAACTTTAAGAGTTTTATAATATATAAGTCTCTTACACTAAGTTGGTAATCATGCAAGTTTGTGTCTTTCACATTGCTTTTGCATGCTAAAACATACTCCCTCCATAAAGAAATATTTGACGTTTTCGGATTATAAGGTGAGAGTTTGACTTGCGATTTTGGAGAGAAATACATGTCGAAAAATTATGAAATGTATGTTGTTGGATTCGTATCGAAAAATACTTTCATGTAAGTATAGTTTTATAATTTTTATTAATATATCTTATGAGATATTGACGGATAAATGTGATGTCTCGAAATGTGAGAAAGTCATGTATAATTTTATGGAGGGAGTAAAGTTTATGTGTTTGTCTTCGTAGCTACATAGCTTGTGTAATGAATGGTGGAGCTTGAGCTGACTCAACTTGTGTCTTTTTTTTTTTTTTTTTTTTTTTGTAACAGGCAGTTGACACAACCTTGTGGATCATATATGTTGGTAATTGTTTAGTTGATACTTGTATTCTGGAAGGATATCAGAATGTTATCATTGTTCCAATACCCACCACACTTTGATATGATTATGATATTCATCTTATATGTGAAGCTTTCTTAAGGTGCTTGTGGACTTTCAAAAACATTCTAAGTCTTACCATAATTTCAGTACATCATAACATGGGGTTGCTTGAGTGGGGTCTGGGCTTAAAGGGCTTGATTGTCAAGTTTTTGTTGGTGATTTATGAGGGAATAAAGGGTAAATGTCATCTCATAAACTTTCTTGTTTGAGGAATAAAAAGACGCTAGACGTCGGAACACGTTGAAAGATGCAAACCAAATAGTTATATTTGAGGATAAGGCAGTAAAGGATAGAAGGAAGCTGTACATTCATAGTTCAGTGGTGATTACGACAAGGATATTGAATAATTAGACATCCCTTCTTTAAGAGCTTGTGGAGGGAATCTGAAAGGGAGAAGCTCAAATGACATTGGAATGATGAGATTAAAGACGCAGTAGCTGTTGATGCCATACCGGAGGCAATCGTGGATTAAAAAAGTGGATGCCTAACATCCTTCGAAAAGTTATCGGGAAATTGCAAGATGCCAGGGCTCGAATTACATTGGAAAGGATAAGACTGAAGGAGGTAGTAGTTTCAGGCCGGAAGGTGTTTGGTGGAAAGAGAAATTGAATGGTTAATTGCATCTTTGAACAAGATTTGGAAAACTAAGACGATGCCATTTGAGTGCTGTAAAAGTACTCTAATCCCTTTGTGCATGATGAAGGTGATGTCCAATATTGTGCGAATTATTAGGGATAAAATCAATGAGGTAGGCTTCGACAAGTACGAAACTAATGGAGAATCAATTTGGATTTATGTCAGGAAGATCGACTATGGAGGCAAATTTATCTAATTAGATGTATAAGTATTTAATGGCAAAAGTTCTACCGGATTGGGGGAGGGTTATAAAAAATTGAGGAAAGAGAAAGGTGAAACTCGGTATTGGTTTTCACCAGGTTACTTAGAACTAGGTAACTATTAAAAACTCTCGAATTGTCAAGTGTCAGATTGAAAAACGTGTTACATATGGTTTTTATCAACTCTGAAAGGGGTATGATAAACTATTAAGAGCAGAACTTTGTTGAGATTTAGGGAAGAAAGTGGCTTTACATGTACAAGAGAGCTTGTATGAGTATGCGAACTAGTGTGAGGAAAATGAAATATCCACCTTAACAGTTAGGATGTATCAAGGTTTTGCACTTTTGTCTTTTTTTTGTTTTTTCCTTTGTTATAGCCATTGATACTATGCTTTTTGCTTAAATGAACCAATAACATATGATGTTACTCTTAAGTGTTAATTTGTTTTACGTTATTTTTCTGATGCTTTCAAGCGTTCTATGAAGTGGTGAGCCTGGAACTATTGTTCTCATTTGTTTCTGCGTACGCGGGTGTTTCTGTTAAGGAAGAATGGGAATCCGTTAACCTCATTTTGTAAGCTGTAAAAACATCATAGTTGATTGCGTGTGTGCTGGCTTCTGATTTCTACACATTGCTTGACTTGATGGGTGTGTCTCAAGTATTCTTTTTCAACTACATCTAACATCTGACAATGAGTTGTGCCGGGTGTTTAAATTCGAATCACTCTGGTTTTAGATTTTCCCTGAAATCGAACTTTCTTCTGCATAGTCTTTTGGCCATCTGGACTAGCTGTAGAGTTATCTTATGTGTGTTAGAGACAAAAAATAAGTTGGGTTGACATGGTTTTTTAATTTCAATTCTTTTGTGTTTCAGGAGCAAACTAAGCTAGAAGAAATGTCCCATTCATTGAAAGCTGCAATGCCAACCGCTGTTACTGAGAAGCAAGAACTTGATTCCATTCAATCTACACTAATTGCAGACAATATGAATACGTTATCAAGTGCCCATGATTATAAAAGTGGGTGTGATATAACATCAAATGGGAAACGTTTGCTTCTTTCAGCTGAATTGAGAGCTTCATCTACACTTGAAAGATGTAATTCATTTAGTACTCAAGAAAGCAATACTACTAATGCCAATCCCATTGCTAAAGTCAAAGATGAGCCTGTTGACACAATCGGCGTTTGCAATGAAGGAATGAGTGGCATGCAGGCCTTTGTCTCTGGTTCAGGGACACTAGCTATAAAGTCTGAGCCTGCTTCTTTCGATTCTTTGGGAGATGAGTTAGATCACTTGCCCCTTATTGATCGTGTCGAGTTGTTGTCACCTGGAACATCTAGGCCTAGCATGGATACGCTTGATAACCATGAGGTTTCTAAGGACACCTTTGATTTTAGCTCCGATTTCGATGTTCAACCAGTTTGCATCAGCCGACCCTTGAAAAGAAAAAGAACTGCAACGTACTATATCTGCATCTATTATGGAATATGTTTGGTATTCTTTCAGACAGCAGGCTTCTCACATCCTTAATTCTTTGCAGTGATTCAGTGGAAACTGCGCTGGAGGAAGATGTTCCTGGACTGTTAAAGGTCACTCATGAAATTTTTAAATGTTAAATGTCGAGGGATCATACTGGTGCTAAATCAATATTTGCTCAAGTTCCAGAACCAAATTTAACGTCTCTTCTATGTTTGCAGGTTTTGATTGAAAGAGGCGTACCAGTTGACGAAATGAAGCTTTACGGGGAAGAAGGTTGTGATGGGGACTTGGATGATACACCTAGTGAAGATGGTTTTGAAGAGCTTGAAGCTGTAATATCACAGGTTGCATACATTTTCTGTCAATTTATTTGTTTCACTCCCAAAGCTACTGCATTGAACTGTCTGTTCCATGGGTGTCAATTTACGAGACTGGATTAGGGATGTTCCTGGTTACAAGCCTTATTCCCAAAATAGTTTGGGGTCGGCTAACATGAATCATCATCTGGTTCCAGATAAAAATAATCTGTTGAGAGTTCTGAGATTCGAAGCTTATCATAGTATTTTAAGTGTGTTTTTTTTGTATTATGCTTCCCCTACTGTCCCATGCTACTAGGCTGTTCTATATGTAAAAACAGACTACCGAGCTAGAATATATGTTCCATTTGCCAGGTTACTCTATTGGAAAGATGATGAGGTATTCTCCATGCATACAAACATGTTAAGGAAATTCTGATATGACTGAAAAATATGCTAAATTACTCTACTTTTAAGTTTCATTCTGGTTTTGTCTTTTATTTGAAGGTCACTTATTCCACATGGGGTTACGATTGTTTGAAATTTTCTGTGCCTTGAGTCTCAATACCTACTAAAGTTAAACAAGTAGTAGAAATACTTGTCCGTGGAAGATGCTCATGTACTCCCAGAGCTTTGTAATTGTACTCATGAGTCATCACCCCCACCTGCTCCAATTTTGGGTGTAATTACTTTAATGGGAGAAGTAGTTCCTGACAGAGTGACAGCAGTCATGAAAGTTTGTTGGCATAACAACTTTGCGTTGGACTTTGGTTTTGGGTACTCTTGACATCTACGATAATCTTTAAAGGCGTACCCTTGGTGCTTATCTTGGTCCTAATGTTGTGTTATGTGCTAGAAAAATTGTGAGACATTGTGAGATAAGGGTGAATTCTCCGTTGGTATATTGCTCGTTTTTTGTGGATGTGGTTACTTGGATTTTGTCAAGAGCATTGTGTGCCTTGGCTCAGCATCAAATGTATAGGTTTGGGTAATACCAATGAAATAAAATTGTTACGGAAGTGCACAGTGTATTTTGGTACATTTGGGGAAGGGTTGTTCTTAGCTTTTGTGTGGGCTAATTCTTATGTGGTTTACAAATTGAAGTGACCCCCCCCCCCCTTTTTTTTTAAATTTGGCTGCAGAGTGATGGTTTCTCATTAATCTCTTTTCCTTTTGTCTTCAAGTCGGTGGTTTTGGTCACTGAAATTTTTCTGAGTTTTTCTTTTTTTTTTTTATAGTAATGTGATTACACCAACTAAAGTTGTATGGTAAATTACACTGATATACGTTACCACAAACTCACACCTCAGTTATGCAAGGAAAGATTCTGGCATTCCTTTTGGGTCCTATTATTATTATGGTCTTTGAACTCTGTACTTCCAAGAATCTAACGTTGTGAAGTCTGTTAAGAATATTCCAGTTACCATCTACTAGTATGGCCATCAGATTCTCGTTGGTGTGGTACAAACATTACATACTAGTTTTGTCGTGAATTGTGTTAATGTAACTGGATATCTTTTATCTTGCTTGTCAAATCACAGTTCAAATCCACATTTAAAATTGGGAGTGTGGCTAGGTTTTCAATGGTCGAAGAAATAAATTGAACCTATAGTTAGCATGTTGACGGATAATATTTAAGAGTTTGTTTTTGGTGCAGCTCTGTTCTCAACGGCAGACATTTATCAAATTTCCTCTTTTACGAACAAAGGGTGCTAAAATTAGCTACTGCTTGGCTTGTCTCTTTTCGCTTGTGGAGCAGGTAAGTAGTAGTAATTTTTGCCTTGCATAATTGAATTTGTGCATTCGTATCTTGATCGTAGTATCTGAAATATTTTCCTTACACTTCTGTTGTAACTGTTTTTTCTTGATTGTTCTGGACAGACTATATATTTGCGGAATAGAAAATGGCCTGTTGAATGGGGCTGGTGTCGAGACCTTCAGTCTTTCATATTTGTCTTCCAGAGACATAACAGGTGTCACTTGCTTGCATATAAAAAAACCATTTGCAAATTATTCATTTGATAAGATTCGACCATGTTCTTGAATATGCAGAATTGTGCTGGAGCGTCCTGAGTATGGCTATGCTACGTACTTCTTTGAGCTGTTAGATTCTGTTCCTGCAGCCTGGCAGATCAAACGTTTAGTGACCACTATGAAGCTTACAAACTGTGGCCGAATTACCCTAATAGAGAACAAACCTCTAGTGGTAATATACCCTTGACCGTTTGTGTTGTTTTTTATACTGTATTTTGTTAACAAATTAGTATGACCAAAACCTCAATGATTAAATACTAAATCTTCTTTATAATGATTGGGGTGCTGGTTCATCTTCTTAAAATAATAAGCACGTGTTTGTGTGTGTGCTGAATGTTGACTGTTGAGTGATCAATGATGGATTTTAAATGGACGAGGAATAGGATTTGTGATTGCATGAATTATATCTAGTTTGTTTGCTTTAAGACCAATTATGCTTTAGGGAGGCTCAAAGATGTTGTATATACGATGAGTGATGGGTGTCGCTAGTTGAATTCTTTAGGGTGTGCAGATCCCCTTACCGCATTAAGAAGAACAACCAGTAGTAGCAGCAAGCAGTATAGGATTTAAAAGTGTTCATTATTTCTGTTGTGTGTTCTCTAGTCTTGCTGTACGGCCATTCTCTTGCCTTTGGTCCGAAGTCCTGCACTTTGTGTGAAATCATAATGCCCTGTTGAGTTGACAGCGTCTGGCTTCTACACCTGGCATATCTGTACATATTATACGTTGCAACGATTTTGGTTGGTCATAATCATAGAATTCCTTCAGTATCTTCTAAAAAGATATCAACTATCTATTCTTAGTCTCATACTTTATATTCAATTTTAATTGCATGGGTTTCTTATTTCTTTATCTATGGTATTGTAAAGGTTGGGGATGACTTGACTGAAGGAGAAGCACGGGTATTGGCCGAATATGGCTGGACTCCAAACACTGGTTTAGGTACTATGCTGAACTACTGCGACAGAGTCATCCACGATCGGAGGCACGAGATGCACAGCAAGGAGTGGAAGTCGAAAATCGTAAAGCAGCTTGTGAATGGAATCGACGGTGGCGTTATTGTTTGTAAATCTCTACCTAAGAAGCTGACTGAATACCAATGTTTTGAGGAGGATGCGGATGTTCAAGACCTTCAAGTGAAGCTAGAAGAAGACGAGCTCTTTAGTTAGTCTTTTATTTACCATGTACTCCAATAGCTGTGCATAATTTAGTGTCCAGAAATAGGGATAACTTAATGTTAACGTCTGTAATAATTACTTGTAATCTTATCTTTTCTTTACAAAGCTCCAGTTTCCGTTGAAGCTCCGATTAATTTTATTTTTTTGAGGGAGCTGTGTGTTTTGTTTTTGACCTTTGTCAAAATAAATATCCTCAGGGTTTTAACTTGGTAAGAAAAGAGCCAAGATTCATTGATTGAGATGGAAGCGCTTCATTTGCATAGTCTCATATTATGTCTTGATGTGTTTGTGTTCGTGTTCGTGTTGAGGATAAACGAGTTTGTACATCTGATAATAATCTTTGTTTTGTTCACTTGTTTGAACATCTCAACAAGATTTGTCAACCAAGTGAATCATATTGAGGGAGGGCAGGGTTTTGCTTCTTCATGTTGTCAAAGAATTAGCCACAAGCTCCTTAGTCCTATGTTCTGTTCGTGTTGCATTTTCGTGTCATGTCATGTTTTATTGGCTATAGCCTTAACCGGCTAGCCCCTAGACTAGTAATTTTGAGGGCAATAGATTAATATATTGCTATGTATAGGAATCCCTACCGTGAGAATTCCTTTGGGCTTTAAAATGATAGGATTTAGATCAATGTAGGGGTGTCCTTGTGTTTAGGTCAAGAGTTTACTATAGTACTCCTTACCGATTAATCCTAGCAAAATTGCTTAACTCGAACATTAGAAAATCTTGCTCTATTGTATATGTTATTTTTTTTTTGTGTGTGTGTGTTGTGTGTGTTAGATTACATTGCTATATCGTGTAGTCAAGTTACTCATTTTGAAATTTAAAAGGATAATTTTACTACACAGTTTGTCTGCTTTTAATCAAAGTTCATTTTAGTGACTCCACTTTTTAGTCATTCCTTATTAAAACATCGAAGTTATAATGTCAAGATCACCATGTCATTCATTTTTCACTCCTTCGCATAAGTCTAATTGCAGATGTCAGCTAGCTTAGCCGATAAAGTCACTGAAACCACATGACACACACGACTTGAGTCAGGTCTCAGTCAATCCACCAACACCAAAACTACTCCTACGACTCCTTGACAACAACGTTTCTATTTACCGGGGACAGTTGTCGGGCCGACGGCGTGATCGGTAGAGACCGGAAAGAGGATGATCATGAGTGGACGGTAAGTAAGTAGAAAGAGAGGGGTAAAATGGTAAAAAGAGAAGCGTCAAAGAGACAAGAAAAGGCGAAGTTTCCAGCTCTGTTGTTGTTTTGTTGTTGTGTCTAGTTCACTCCACTTTACTTTTATCATCACAAAAAACCATCTTTAGAAAAACACCAGCTCAATTTTCTTCAATAATAAAAAACCCTAAAATTTGAGGACACTCTGATTCTTCTTTCTAATTTGGGCGAAATGGGTCTTTGGGATTCTATCCTTAATTGGCTCAGAAGGTATATTTCCTCACCTCAATTTCTTCTTATTATTTATTTTCTAATCAAATTGATGTTTTTTTTTTTTTTTCTGTTTGTTGCAATGTGCAAAGCTTGTATTAACTTTGGTGGGAGATGTAGTTTAGCTAATCCGTCATGCAATTTTTTTCGAACTTTGATTAACCCATTTGTGTTTAAGCATTGCCCAAAATGTATGTGAATGAACTTTGAAAATGGAGGGATGAACTAAGAAGTGTATGTTTTACGATTGCCTGGAATTGAGTTGGAAAAAGCTTAGAAATTTCGGAGATTGATGTCGTAATGATGGGGGTTATGTTGGGTCAGGTGTATGCCGATGGAATTTAGGTTTGCTTTGGCGAGTTAGTACTGTTAATTGGATATTTAGATCAGTGATTCGTAATTGTTCGACATTGTGATTTGGAAAGTTGGAAACTCTAGATTGCCACTTTGCCACATTAAGTTTGGATTAGACCTGTCTAGTGTAAGCTGGAAGATTGTTAAATTTGGATGTCTGAGATGCTTGTTGTTTGGAACTTCTATCTACCTATAGGGGATAACATGTTGAATTTAGTGATTGTGATTACGAGAATGGGATTGATTTGAGTTTCCGGTATTGTAAAGCTTTAAGGCTGAATTATTTATAGAATGGATGGTATTATGGCTGCAGCACTTTGTAGTGTAATAAATTTTGATCCTTGCTTAGCATCTGTCTTCATTGGAAAATGTGTTGGATATTCAAACAGAAAAAAATCTTTTAGCTTCAACTTACCTTACCCCTTCTAAAGAATTGAGGGACATAGTATCTTTTATGGCTTTTCGAGTACGTGGATTAGTTAGACCCTATTTTGCCGTATGCAACAGCGCTACCGTATTGGCGTCCTATGATATTTTTGAATGGCCTATACATTATCACTGCCTCTGAGGTCATGTTTGGGTGGGAGTAATTCTCATTACTATGTAATGGAATGAAATTAGTACAAAAATGTGAGAAATGAGAGGGAAGACTAGGACTCACAGGGGGGGGGGGGGGAGTAGTTGATTGCATCCATTACATGGGTTTAAGTTGAACAATGATAATTGTGTTAGTTCAACGCAGATCTCATTACATTGTAATGAGGATTACACCCAACCCTCTCACTCGCCTCTATTATTGGGTTAAATGAGTGGTAAAGGTGATTCAATTACACCCCTTCAACCAAACAAGTCTTTAATATTTCGTTGTGAAAAAAGGATTCTGAATGATTTTAAGGTCTAAGATATTCTAATTTACCTCGTCTTATGGAATAAGAAATGAGGAAGGGAGGGAATTGTTTACTTAAACTTAATAAAGTTACCTTGCCTCAATGTATTTTTTATTGTAGGATGTGACATGTTTGACTCGCAAGCACAAAACGACATAGTAGACGCTCCCGCATACAAAACGGGGTGAAATGTGGGATTTTGACGTATTATCCAATTAAGCTGCTTATTTGTCAACTTGTAAATTGATAGATGTGAAGAAAAGTCCCTTATGTTTAGGGCATTGAATGCCTTTTGGTTATATTTTGTCAGATGTGACTATATTACCTAGCTACCATAGGTGGGTTCTGTATGTTTTCGGCCTTGTGGTATAACTTTGTCATAATTGCTTATATTTATTAAGACCCTGTGACCAACAACAACAACAACATCCAAGCCTTATTCCCAAAATGATTCGGGGTCGGCTAACATGAATTGTTGTCTAAGAACCGTCTTATGCGCGCCATAAAATTTCAAAAACGTTGTGAACCATTTTGAAACATTGAAACACTTTCGGAAAGAGTTTTAGAAAGTCCTCAAAATAAGTAAAAAGTTTGAAAATGAGCGAAAACATATAACTTTGAACACCAAGTAAGGAAAAGTTTTGGAACAAGTTAGGAAAACCAAACAAAGAAACTAAAAATAGTCAAATTTAGTCCTCCACATGGATAGCGTCTCTCCACGCCGCCCTATCCAACACCATACTCTCTTCAAGCCCTAGGAAGCTCATATCACTTCTAATCACCCTCATCTAAGTCATCTTGGGTCTTCCCCGACCCCTACTAATATTATCACTTCCCCACCCTTCTACTCTTCTAACCGGCGTGTCACTAGGCCTCCACCGCATATATTTGTCCTGATTTTCTTCTTTAGTTGTCAATGCCGTGTATTTTGTTCTGTTGATGTGATTTTCTTCTTTTCTCCGACCTTGCCCTTGGAGTTCATTTCTTTTCCCGGAGCCTCTATGACAGTATGTTTTCCTGTCAAAACCGTTTTTGATCGAATAGCATATAGTTGTATAGGGATAAATAGATAATGACTGTTGGAGGTTGTTAATAGATATTCTTTCTGTTTGCTTGTCAGCTTGTTTTTTAAGCAGGAAATGGAGCTTTCCCTAATTGGACTTCAGAATGCTGGGAAAACCTCACTTCTTAATGCAATAGCTGTGAGTAATTCCCTACAAACTTATACATGCAGCATTTATTTTTAAAGCTTTTTTCTGACCTTTTTATTTGATTATCATCAGACTGGAGGATACACTGAAGATATGATACCAACGGTTGGTACCTACAGAGTTCACAATTGTTAATGCCTTACGGAGGTGGTTTAGTTATGTCTTCTTCATAACCGCTGCTAATATTCTGAGTTCAGGTGGGATTTAACATGCGTAAAGTTACAAAGGGTAATGTTACTATAAAGCTTTGGGACCTGGGAGGCCAAAAGAGGTTCCGCACAATGTGGGAGCGTTATTGTCGTGGTGTAACTGCAATCGTGTAAGTCCTCTTACTCAGGCTCTTTGTACATTAACTTCACTTGCCTTCATGCCTCTACACTAATATTGTTGCACTCCATGCTTTGTTCTAGCTAATATTGTTTTCCGCCTTGAATTCTGTATCGTTGTCCTAAGCAACGCTTAATGTTGACTGATTTTGGAGGAGCTTTTATTGCTTCCAACGGCTCAAATACTTCCCCCAAAGACCTGTTGAAATGACATGCTTTAGCTCCATGCAACTGTAGAAAAAATAGAAATCTGGTTTTTGTTGTATTGCTTCCAAAATCTTTTGAAGACTCAAAAGTTAGAAACTTTGCCTCTCAATTCGAAATTTGGGGTTCAGAGGAAATAAGGAAATGGAAAGTCTTTCAACAAAGCATTTAGCGATGCCAAACATTGAAAACCCAGTTGCATACTACCTGAAGCCTTTGTCTTGTGTCATCTATCATGTCTTGTTGTTATTCTACTTAGAACGTGTACAGTACATGATGCTGTGAGTGATATTCAATAATTTTAGTTTAGTGAAAGTATCAGCCTCAGAATAAATAATATGTCGTGTAATGTTCTTGGTATGGGTCTAATTAGAAACAATATAAGTCAATTTGAATTATTGAGAAAGCGATTTCCCTCGCTTTGATCTGTTAAATCAACTGCAAGGCCCATACTTCACAGTTTACTACACTAATGATAATAATAATCTGTTTGATAATGCCTGTAATGCAGGTATGTCGTAGATGCTGCCGATAGAGATAGCATTCCCATATCTAGAAGTGAGCTACATGAACTTTTGGAAAAGCCCTCCTTAACTGGGATCCCTTTACTTGTGCTTGGCAACAAAATAGACAAATCTGAAGCTCTTGTACAACAAGCTTTAATGGACCAGCTGTAAGAAGTTGTTTCCTTTTCTTTTCCTCGCAGCATCTCCTTTTTTTTTTTCTTTTTTTTTTTTTTTTTTTTGATGAAATGAGAGTTCTTACACCTAAAAAAATTGTAGGAGAAGCTAAACTCTCAGTAAGCGTCTTTGATCAACCATACAATTTTCTCTTCATAACACTTAATCATCTCTGGTTTATCCCAGGGATTTACAATCAATCACTGATAGAGAGGTGTGCTGCTACATGATCTCGTGCAAGGATTCGGTCAATATAGACATTGTCATTGATTGGCTGATAAAGCATTCTAAGGTAGCAAAATGAAGACGCAAAGATGCACAGGTCATACTTTATACCATATTGAACGACAGGGACAAAGATCCCTTGTGTCAAAGCTCTCTCCCTAAAAGTTTTTCCTGGTAATGTAATCATGATGACAGCATGTGGCAAGCAAGTGCAGGCCAACAAGGTACTTTGGGGTTGATACTTTGGCACTCATCTGGTACAGATTACAGACTATTTTGCTTTTGCTTTGCTGGTTTTGTGGAGTCTTGTACAGTGCTTTTATAAACTGAAATAGTTGATTATAATGTATTTGTTGTAATGTGCATCTTTTTGAGCAAGCTGCTCTGTCATTCCCTGTGTGCAAATTACTTGTCCTTCGATATGCATTGCAAATAGATGAGAGCGATAAGTCGATAACTGTTGAACACCTTTTTGTTATTTGGACGACATAATGCTCGTATGCATCTTCGGTTTTCCTGGTAGCCTGTTAGGCATTCGGACTTGCTTGGAATGACAGTACTTATGATGCTAGTAATAGACATTAGGAGCATGATTTCATCACCAATGTCGTTCCGATCACAAGCCCTAGCCGGCTTTCATCGGGTTGTTCGCAAGCACTCGCTGCGCCTTACTGTCAAAGAGGTTGATCTCTTTGCATTCCAGGTGATAAGGAACCTTCAGAATTCCTTGGCGTGTTAATATGTTGCTCAAGGAATCAATTTATTGACCGAGTATAGGGTTCCTCGTATCAAGATTCTATCATTTTTGGGAAGAGGCAGACAAATCAAGCAGCTAACTACGTTGCTAGGTTGGGACATCATAAATCGCGTTGTATTCTAAATAAAGGGTCACTAAATCGACTTTTTATACGGAGTAGTCTTCTGTTTTGAAAAAAAGGCAAATAATATTGTCACGGCAAGTTTTAACTGATCCACGTCTGAGTGCCTGACTTAGCGGGCCGTTTATCAGTTGAAAAGTGTTGTGGCATTATGAGCCCCCAAAGAAAAGCGACTAGAGAATAAAACGGCTAGATCTTGAATCGGACTACGACAGCCGACAAGGCACATACTTTATTGTTGAGTCGATATGACCGACGAAGATTTAGGACCCAGTAAAAACGGTCACACTTATCGAATACTAAGTCATTAATTACACTAATTACTTCTTTGTCAAAAGCTTGGAGGAAATAAAGGCACTAACCACGTTGTCTTAACGTGCAATCAAGTCTTTTTTAACATCTTTTAATCCTCCCTAAGTGCCCGGTCTCTCCTAAACACCAGATAGATAAAAATTACACCCTTTGTTCGTTGATTAACGTTCGGTTTTTGAATTACTCGCTCATATTAAAACCAAATGCTAATAAATAAAAAGCACGGGGAGAGTAGCGTATAAAAGTAGGGCAATGATTTTGCCAAGACAGTAATTACTAATTGGCGGGAGTTTTAGATTCATCGTAAAGTTAAGATTAGTTAGTCTTTAAAAACATTTTGCGCTTATAGTATTGGTCCGAATTAATCCGAACTTCAGGGTTGTTCAGATTACTAATCAGGTCCCTATCTTTTGTTCTTCATGGAATTTGATTAGTTGATTAAGTTTGATATTTCACCAAATTAGATGTGCAGCAAAAGCAAACATTCAAGACCCAATAGTAGAACACCGGGGTAGTCTGGCCACATTAATTAAAATGAAGGTTTCGAGTTCAGATCTCTTCAATGTTTATTGAAATGCTGGCTTTTGCGCCTCATAACGAACGAACGATGATAATTAGATGACAAAGTCAGAAAAGAAGGGGGGGACAACAAAATCGGCATTATTCATATTACAGTTCACACAATGAACAATCAATAGGATGGGATGGGATGGCCGGAAGATCTCCTCACAAAAGAAAAAAAAAAAAAAAAAAAAAAAAAAATAAGAGGAAAAATTACAGGTGAAAGAAAAATAAATGCTCCCTCTGAGAGAGAAAAAAATAATATTGAAAAAATATAACAAAAATGAAAAATCTTAAACAAAAAAAAAAATTTATAAAAAAAAGGGGGAATTAATAAGTACAGGGTGGAATGGATCTCAATCAAAGCCAGAAGGGTTTTAAGAATAAACAAACAATTTGATGTATTCCTATGAATGGGAGAGAAACAATGATGTATGAATTAATACTCTTTTAAAAATCATCAATTTGATGCTGCTGAATCTGCTGCACCTGACACAATTGGGGTTTGCCTAGCTCGTTCTCGGGGTGGTTTCCGCGTCACTGGTAATGTCTGAAAGCGGATCTTGGCTCGGCCTTGAGGCGGAGTTGCAAAGTTCCTCAATGCGGCTTGTTACTTCTGTTATTGAAGGCCGGCTGTCTGGATACTGTGCACAGCAGTCGATAGCCAGCTGTAGTAGCTGAACCATCTCCTCTTCGACATTCTGATACCGAAGAAGTTCCATATCAAATACCTCAGAAGCCCATTCTTCACGGACAACTGATTGTACCCATCGTGGGAGATCTACCCCTTCCTCGTTTAATAAGGCGTGGGTGGGAGCCTTTCCTGTCAGCAACTCTAAGAGGAGCACACCAAAACTGTAGACATCTCCCTTCTGAGACACCCTCCGAGGATCTGTTACCTCTGGAGCACGGTATCCTGCAATACGGTTTGGGGTGGCACTGGGAGTTGCTAGTTGAGCAAGACCATTGTCTGATACCCGAGCTTCAAAAGAATTCGAGAGAAGGATGTTTGATGACTTGATATTGCCGTGGGTGGATGTAGGGTTCTGAGAATGGATGTAACCTATGCCACGGGCAGCTCCAAGGGCAATAAGTGACCTCGTCTCCCAGTTCAATGGTGTTCTCCCGCTTCCTTTATTACCTGAGCAAGAAAAACACAATCAGACGTTCAGTTGCTGCTGAGAACACGAATTTCCTTTTCAGAGCAATCAGATGTTCCTGATATTTAGCTTTTGGTTCGAGTAATTTTGGCCTATTAGATTGCAAAAGAAGTTTGCCATACAATCTGTGTAATCAACATCATAATCCGAAACACAACTTACAAACCCTACGACAATGATTGAACTTGAGGAGACAGTGGAGGGGTGGAGACAAAAACAAATCTTTTTGCACTGGCTAGAAATTATGTGACAGCAGACAATGAAATGGCATCTACCAATGTGTTTACAGCTCATAATTTGCATCCTATCCCAAAAATATAAATGGTGACATTAAAAATATATCATTGCATAGTATATAATATATATCCATAGACTGACATCAAGGAAAATGATCCGATTCACCCGCTGTCAATATAACTTACGAGTTTACGACCACAGTTAAAGTCTCAAAACAGCACGGCAAGGATTTGGTAAAAATGAGACATTATAGTTAGGGAGAAACTAATTTTCGCAATCAACATTTCAAATCACTGGCACCATCCTTAACAAACGCAGTATAACAAATCAAAGGACTGTAGTTTAGAGAAGACATCCTCAACAGATTTGCAAGGACAAAGCTCACTTTCATATGACGCAATGCACCAATTTGCAACTAATACAAACAAAACTCAAATTCCTATGTCATCAAGACAATTGATCTCTAACCAGAATACGAAACCAGACCTTTCGTTAACTTCTTAAACAAACCTCAAAACTTCATAATCTCACACTAACCACAGACTCTTCTGTCGGAGGAGTGTTACATACAGCTAAAAAAACAGCAAACAGCAACATGATTTGGGGTCGACTAACATGAATCCTCATATGAAACCGTCATCAACAACATTGTGAAGTGGTAAAACATACAGATACAATGCAGTTTAATGACTTAATCAATAAAACATAACAAAATCAAGAGGCAACAATGTCAGCATTTTCGGAACACAGTTAATCTCAATGCAGCAGAACATCAGACATATTGAATCAGAAACAAACAAAAAGTAGAATAGAGCATAAGAAAAATGAAAAAGGTGTTAGCAGCAAGATTAGTAGGAACTGACCATGTAAAAGGGCAGACAAGCTGCCCATAGGAAGGTAATCGTAAACAAGAAGCTTCTCACTGGGGCTACAATGATACGCCCTAAGAGCAACCAAATTCTCATGCTCCAATTGAGCAATCTCTACCATCTTATCCTTAAACTCCTGCTCAGTAGCCGTCACATCTTTCAACCTTTTCACAGCGACAGCCACCCCGTTCTCTAACGCAGCCTTGTACGTGGTCCCGTAGTTCCCCTTCCCCAAAACCTCCGCCGACGCCTTCAACAGATCATCCAGATCGAATTTCCTCGGCGCATTGCCGAAAAACACCAATGTCTTATCAATTCCACCACCTCCGCTCTTACTCTTCGCCGCCGGAACCGCGCTCGAGCTCTGCCCGTTCCGTTCCCTTCCTGCTTCAACATCCGATTGCTTCGCGCTCTCGGCAGCAACACCAACCGCCGCCCCTGCTTCCAACGACCTCGTGGCGGTGGCGGCGGCGGCCTGATCTTCATTCTTACTCTTTTTCCGGCAACAGCAGAAGAAGATCAATAGCAACAATGCTAACAAAGCAACCACAGAACCAATCACAATACCGGCAATCGCTCCGCCGGATAGCTTCTTCTTTTCCTTACCGCTCTCGCCGTCGCCACCACCACCTCCGCCGCCGCCGCTTGGCGGCGGCTTGTAAGGGCAAACAGTGAGTGAATTCCCCTCGAAAGCGGAGGCGGGGAAGCCGGAGCAGAGATCTTCCGGAACAGTTCCGGTCAATAGATTGTAACTTACGTTAAACGCTCTCAAATTCGGCAGTTTTAAATCAGGAACTTCACCGGTCAACTGATTACCTTGTAAAAACAACGCGCCGAGACCGGTCAAGTTATTAAACCCGGTCGGAATGCCGCCGGAGAACCGGTTCCCAGCCAAATCGAGCCGAAAAAGGTTCTTCAACTTGAATAAACTCGTCGGAATGTTGCCGGATAATCGGTTATGCTGCAAATATAGATACCGAAGCTGCGAAAGCGAACCGAAGTCGGCCGGAACAGAACCAGTGAAAGCATTATAACGAAGACTGATAAAGTTGAGCGAGGTTAGATTCCCGAACACGTTACCCGGGATAGGTCCGACGAATCCCACGCCGGGTAAATGAAGCTCGATGACGTGTCCGGTTGAGTTACACGTCACACCTTGCCATCCGCAAGGGTTGTTTCCGGTGGTGTTCCACCGTCCGCCGATGAGGGAGGACGCGAGGGAGGTTAGTGCGGCGGTGTCAGATGGAGTCGCGACTGGGGTGGCGGGGAATGCGGTTGGGAGGAGAGAGAGGATGATTGAGAGAAGGAGGATTACGGTGGTTTTTGCGGTGGTTGACTTCATTGTGCGGCGGCGGAATGTGGTTGTTTTTTGGGGGGCTGAGGGGTATTTGTGTAATTTTAAATGGTGGTTGAAGTGGTAGGCCGTTGCATAATTCCACGCGGAAAAGAAGAGTGAGAGTCAGTGAGAAAGAAAGAGGAGAGAGGAGAGAGGAGAGAGGGGCGGCGATTATATTATATGGAGAAGGAAAGGAAATGAAAGGAATGAAATCGGGGAAACGATACGAATTATGTTTGTGTTTATGGAATTCGAGAGGAATGGAAAGGAAAGAAACGGCTGGATTAGCTCTTTGGGAGCTGGTCTTTTTTCCATTTCCTTTGCTTTTTCTACTTTTTTTTTTTCCATTTTTTTTTTATTTCATTTAATTAGGAATTTTTCCATTTCATCGGTTCAAAGTTTAGACTGTATTTATCATTGTATGCTTTATTTATGATTTTATTACTAATGATTTTGGTAAGTTAGCAATAAATTTTGGTCTCATATTATTTTTACCAAATGAGAATTTTATGTAAATGAAGCCGGATTCTTGTTGTGTACTCCCCCCGTCCCAGCTCAAACGCCCTATTTTCCATTTTGGGACGTCCCAACTCAAACACCCAATCTATTTTGGGACATATTTCTCTCTCTTACTTTTATTAAATTATCACATCTTCTCTCACATGATCTCCCCTACTTTTATTAATCTTCACATTCTCTCTCCTCATTTTCCTAATATTACCCCACTCAACCTACTATATCAATTTTTCTTATTACACTACAAATATCGTCCGGGACGTTTGAGCTGGAACAAAGGGAGTTTTGGGTTTGTGTGAATTGTCGAGGGCTATTGACCCATGTAATAATATTATCGGGTTAGTGTCAAAGGTTTTACAATCCGTTTCTAGTATACTGACACGAACATTTTAACATGTGCATATGCAGTAGCTAAGCGGGCTAATTCAAAGCTTATGAGCGTTTTGAGTCCAATCGATGGTCCAGTGTAACTAACTGGTTTGTTGGTGGCAAACTCATTATAGCGGACCTTCAAAAACTAAAACATGCACCATTTAAAGCCCAAATTAAATAAATAAAAAAAAAAAATTAATAACCAAATTAATTTAATAGTGTTGAATAACTTGAACGTTTTTTTTAAATAATGCTCTAAATTAAAATAATTCGAGTTTTGGGTGTGGAATGAAAGTATTTATGTAGTATGGGTCCACGTAGGATTGGCATTCTCCAAACTAGCTTCGGTTTTTTTTTTTTGGCGAAACAAACCAAAACCGTCACGGCGCGTGACGGTTTTACCCATAACCGCTGAGAATTGGGGCGGTTATGGACCAAAACCGCTGCAAATTGGGGCGGTTATGGACCAAAACCGTCTTTTTTTAGGGCGGTTTTGGTCAATCTTGCAATTTTGACGGAAAAAGAACCCACCAAAACCGTCTGAAAATTGAGCGGTTATGGTCATAACCGTCACGCGCCATAGCGGTTTTGGTACAAATTTGGTTCGGGGGTATCCGATCCTACGTGGATCCGTTCTACGTAAATATTTTCGTTCCGTACCCAAAACTTGAATTATTTTAATTTAGAGCATTATTTAAAAAAATCGTTCGAATAACTTAGAATTGGGGGAAGGCTTCTTTTAATGTTTTGTTGTTTCCTAAGTGGGGTCCACTGGGTAGGACGGACAGGCAGGCAGGCGACACAGCAACTGGAAACAAAAATATACAGTAGTCAAGTGTGTGAACTGGGTCTTTCGTTGTTCTTTGTTTCTGTGAGGAGTAATATTGTACTTCTACTATACGCTTCTTTCTCTGATTGACAATTGATTCTTCTCTAAAATCCAGCAGATCTTCAAGCTGATTTTATAATGATCAATTATATTACCAAAGCTCTCATGATTAGCCATTTTGTATTATTATTGTTATGCCAATGCCGCTTATACCATGATCCTTAAAACTACTTTGATAAGTATTTTACTCCGAGTTTCAAATTATATTTAGAAATTCTTTTTGCGAAATCGCACCTTTGAAGTTAAATTTTGCGAAACTGCACTTCTTAAATCTATTTCTTTGCGAATCTGCACATTTTCTCATTTCCGACCAATTTTAACCACTCTCCAGAGTTGATCCGACGTTGATTTGTTCTAACAATTTAAGGGTTTTTTGGGGGGGGGGAATTGGAGGGAAATTGAAGGGGAAGAGTAAGGTCGAGTTAACGTCGAAGAGTGGTCATCGGAAATGAGAAAAGATGCAGCTTCTCAAAGAAATAGATATAAAGGTGTGGTTTCGCAAAATCTAACATAAAAAGTGCGGTCTCGCCAAAAACTGGTTTTTATAAGATACGGTCTCGCAAGTTATCCTTATATTTATTTGATGTAGAGTTTAACTTTTACGGAGATGTTCATAATTAACACATGGCAATCGAAAATGGTTGGGGCAAAATTGAAATTGAAAAATATGATACGCAGCTTTAAACCCAACTCTAAAATTGTAACATTTACGAAAAAAAAAAAAACTAAAAGCTATAACAACAGCTAGTGCGCCAAACACGTAATTTTTTTAAGAGAAAATAGTATTTTCACCAAGTCAAACCATTAAAAGTTCCGACGAACACGCCCTTGAACTTGTGAAGATAATAATGAAAATTCCATCTATCACTAGTCTTCATCTTGATAAGTACCTTGTTCTTTGATGATTTCTCAGGATCGAATTGAGACATTGTACTATCTGCATGTTAGGTCGACTAGTTTGATGAACTCTGTGCCTATGACAAAATTT
Source organism: Spergularia marina (assembly GCA_963680865.1). Taxonomy (NCBI): domain Eukaryota; kingdom Viridiplantae; phylum Streptophyta; class Magnoliopsida; order Caryophyllales; family Caryophyllaceae; genus Spergularia; species Spergularia marina. The sequence continues at coordinate 5,341,267 of OY804554.1, forward strand.
TGCTGGAATCTAAATTCCAAAAAGAATGTGGCCTCAGACCTCTTCTATCATAAATATGTTAGAGGTCGAAGAGCGGGCTGACCTTTAAGAAAGGTTCTTACATTTGGTAGAGCCTTGCGAAGGGATGGGATCAGTTTACGGCTAGTGCTGGCTAGGCTATTGGCACGGGTGAGTTTATAAGTTTTTGGAATGATAATTATTGGTGTGGTGTCGGTCCCTTGCGTCATAGATTTATTGGTCCTTTGGTGCCTGCTTTGTATGATATCTATGTTAAGGACTTAAAACATGATACTAACATTGTTGATGTTGACCTAATCTTCGACTTAGATGTGAAAAATGTCATACTGAGCACGTATGTGCCGCAGTCTGGTATTGATCTTGTGTGTACTAACCTTGCGATGGGAATTTTTTTTAACACAACTCTGCTTTACAAAACCTTGTGGGAAGCTAAAAATCTAAGGCATGTTGACAAAAATTGGGAAAAGTTGTAGAGTTTGAATTGTGCACCTCGAGTTATGTTTTTCATGTGGCTTGTAAAGTGGAACAGATAGCCCACCAGGGCTAGCAGAAGGTTATTTAGCCTCTAATTAGACTATTCCTTGAAAGTTATTTAGCCTCTAATTAGACTCCTCTAATTAGTATTTAATTACTCCTTATTAAGTTTAGCTAAGGATCTTTAATTGCATGTAAGATTAAAGCATAAAAAGTGTATAAAACAATTTTTTATACCTTAATTAGGAGGAAATTTGACTACACCTTCAAAGAAGGTTCTTGAGCTGCAAATTAATGGAGATCATCATCCTTAATTTTGAGTTTTCAAATTAGGAAACCTCCTCCATTGAATCCTTGGTCCACCAAAGAAGCTCTCCAAAAATCTCACAAAAAGTGCTAGTTTTGTAGTGAGATTAAAACCTTAAACCTTATATATTATTAGCTAACTAATTAACCAATGATATATTAGGATAAGAAAAGATGTTAGAAGAAAGATTAAACAACATGCAAAGAAAAAAATCAACTTCTTGATTTCTTGCTATGTTGGCCGAAATGGCCTTGATGTTTTGAGAGAAAAGTTTTCCTTTTCTTACTAATGACTTTTGTGAAAGATGAAAAATGATAGTGGTCAACTTAATTTACACCAATTTCCACTATATATAGTGGTATGGTTAATGGTGATAAATGACCATTATATCCTTACTAACTTGTATTGCTTTAATCCTTAAAAGTTACAATTAGTAATAATATGTACACTTAACTCATTAAGTGTTATAAATTATTATATCTTCATATAATAATTACTAATTACATCATTTTAGCTAAAAATACAACTCTTTGTAATTTAAATAGTTAATTGTCATATTTGACAATTTACACAAAAACCATAATTATTCGACCTGAGTTTCAAATTCATAAAATACTTTCTTCTATAATCGATTAGTTAACTCTTTAACTGAAAACATCAGGGTTTATATTATATTGTATTAAATACAAATATAGTATCCTTTGGAGAAACTATTTTTAGCGGTGTGACCGAGATGGATCAGTTGATTATCGCCGTCAAACGACAATAACGTCAAACTCTAGCCAGCCAACCGTTATCGATATACGTTAATCAACTGACTTAGTATATTTAATATATTCCAAGTTTATTCCTAATTAGATTTAATTAGTCAACGCATTATTGTCGGAGGACACCTACTCCAACATTCCTCCCTCTTGTCCCTTTTGTCCGCAACTCAATGAAAGTGTTTTGCACATTATGAGAGACTGTCCTCGAAATCGGAAAATTTGGGAACACTTGAACATGAAGTCTGTGTGGCTTCAATTGGATGAGGGTGACTGGTTGGCTTTTAATTAATTTGAGTCAAGGTTCAAATTTGAACTCGATTGAGAATTGGCCGGCCATCTTCATTGTTACTTGCTGGCTCTTATAGAAGAGGAGGAACTTTTGGATATTTCAGAGAGAGCATATTTATGAGAATTCAATTTTACCATTAGCAAAATCCTTAGCCCACAAATACTGTCATCCCCCTGCTCTTCTTCAACAGCCCTTTAGCTACTACCTTTCCTAAAAACCGCCTTCCCTCTCTTCCTTGGTCCAAGCCTGTGCTATTTACTGATGCGTCTTTTGTTGAAGGGAGCATATCGACGGGGTTAGCAATTTGTGTCCTGGATTGTAATGGTAGATGGAGTATGAGTTTGGTTGCCCATACTTTGACAGCGGATGCCACGTCAGGCCTTACGGTCTTGATGGGGACGATTTAGATGAAAGGCCAGAATAGATATGATTTTACTCTCTTGTGTGATTATGAGCCGGTACTAGTAGTCCATGGGATTGGGAACATTGACGAACCAGGAGGCACAACATGGTGGCGGATCATATGGCGAGGGAAGCGAGAGCGTTTCTTCATCCGACATATTCGCAGACTATTGAAGACCTTGGGCACGTAGAAATCGACATCTTAGAAATTGCGGGCTTAAATTGATTGTGTAGAAGTGAAGGTATACTGCAGCAGCAGCAGCATCAATTCCTGCCATCAAGCATCCTTGAGCATTGTACAGCATAGGATTCCATTGTATAGTTTGTTAGAAGTTTGTTATAGTCAAATAGAGTTTGTTACAGTCAACGCCTAGTTGGCATAGTGGCGGTTACTAGCTTGAGGATGTATATATATAGAACATAATGTACAGCTTGTAAATTAAGTTTCACATTAATGAAAACACATTTTATTTTGTTTGGTGTTCAACATTTTATCATGGTATCAGTGAGAAAAGGTTACGATCTGGACCTCATTTGATTCATTTTTTCCGCAATATTCATCCAAAAACCTGTTTGTTCATCACAGATTCATCAAACTTTTCACACAAGCTTCGTTTTTCATTGTCCTACATCTCTCACATTTATCATCCTCGTCTAAAATTTAACCAATTTTAGACAATTTTCGCCGTTTTCGTCTGAAATTCGATCAATTTCAGACAATTTTCCGCCATTTTTTCTTCACATTTTCATCCTTCCAGGTGAAATTTCTACACATTTTCGTTCTACATTGACTGATATTTGCAATCGTGTTGGTTACGCCATTTTCTGAGGAATCTTTTGGAGTTCGCAACAATGGTAACTTCTAGCACAAGTGTTCCGATATCAGGATCTTCTCCTCTTCAGTACAGAGATCCATATTATCTGTCTAATGCCGATCAGCAGAGAGTTCACCTTGTTTCAACTCCGTTTGATGGCCGATTTTACCTGCGCTGGTTACGATCAGTGAAAAAGGCGCTAATTGCGAAAAATAAGCTTGGTTTCGTGCTTGGCACTATTTCTGCACCTGCTGCAGATGATGACAAGTTTCAGGACTGGTATCTTGTCGATTACACTGTCATGTCTTGGTTATTGCAGTCTCTGGATTCAAGACTTGCAGACTCCTTGCAGTATTGCAGCTCATCTCAGCAACTATGGGAAGAAATAAAGGAGCGATTTGGTCAGTCCAATGCGCCTTATCTGTATCAGCTTCGCAAGGAACAGTTGCAGTTGTCTCAGAAGCCTGATGAGAGTGTTGCCTCTTATTACAGTCGCCTGAAAACAGTGGTAGAGGATCTCAGATGCCTTGATCCAATACCAGTTTGTGACTGTGGTGCACTCAGGACCTGTTCTTGTACCTTATTGGAGAAGATTGTCGACAGAGATAACAGGACTCAAACAATTGATTTTCTGATGGGACTTGACAGCAAATATGTAGTGGCTAGGGATCAAATATTGACTGTGGATCCACTGCCGACTGTGAATCAAGCTTATGCCAAGATTCAGCAAATTGAGACACAGAAGAGTGCTCAGTTTGAGACTGTTTCAGACATTGACAGCTCTGCGATGGCGGCAAAGACCCCTGCAGACTCACACAATGATGAATATAACAATGCATCTGGTTATTATGCATCCAACAGGGACTCTAAGAAGCCCAGATATGATAATTCTGATCAGCAGTATGACAGGCAGGGTATCAAATGTACTTACTGCAAGAAACCTGGCCATGTGAGAGACTTTTGCTACAAGTTACATGGACCACCAACCTCCAGAGGGGGTGGCAGAGGTAACAGAGGAGGAAGAAGCTATGGTTATGGAAGGGAGTCAGGGACTCCAAGGAGGTTTGCAGCTCATGTGGAAGAATATTATGAAGATGAGGAGCAGGACAGTCCATTTGAGGAGAAAGGCAAAGGAAAACTGGAAGATACACTGTCAGAGGTTGATCCTGCGTTGGTTAATGCTGTGTTTCAGAAGATGTATCAAGTTATGCAAGGGAAAAATCAGAGTAACTTTGCTTCTCCATCTTCTTTGCCTCCATATTCACATTCCCCTACCATGAATGTGGCAGGTATGGTCTATGCTTCTAATGTTGAAGTTAAGCAGATTTTACACAAATTTGATGCTTGGATAGTTGATTCAGGAGCTTCAGACCATATGTCTTATGACTTTGACCAATTTAGGGATATTGTTCACTTGACTAAGCCCATAAAGGTGACTTTACCTGATGGAACCCTCAAACAAGTGACCATGATTGGAAACATATGCCTTAATCAACACATATTTCTGAAAAATGTGTTATATATTCCTGAATTCAAGCACAAGTTGCTTTCTGTTGGAAAATTGTTGGGGGATTCTGGTATGGTGGCTAATTTCAGTGCTGATCTGTGCACTTTCCAGGACCTTTCAACTAAGAAGACGGTTGGAGTTGGACACAGGCATGGAGGAGTTTACCTGTTTAGTCCTAAGTCTGTCTTTGGTTGTATTATAAATAAGGCAGATAGTGTGTCTTGTAACAATGTGTTACTTGCAGCACAATCTAGTAAAGATAGGATTTCTTTACTGCATAACAGACTTGGACACACTTCATTGTCCAAAATGAAGCATGTATCTCCTATTGATATGAATAAGATTGATGATTTTCACTGTGAAACCTGTGTCTTGGCTAAGCATCACAAACTTCCCTTTCCTAAGAGTAATTTTCATGCTAGTCAACTTTTTGAGTTAATCCATGTTGACTTGTGGGGAGCATATAGAACCAAAAGTCTCAGTGGAGCCTCATACTTCCTGACCATTGTGGATGATTGTAGTAAAGTCACATGGACGACTCTCTTGAAAGAAAAGACTGAAGTTTATGCAACTTTGTCAAGTTTTCTAGCTTATGTGGAAAATCAATTTGGGAAATCTGTTAAGATACTCAGAAGTGATAATGGGAGAGAAATTTTTCAGCAATTTTGTGGGAAATTAATGGCTGATAAGGGTATAATTCATCAGAAAAGCATTCCTGGAAACCCACAGCAAAATGGAAGAGCTGAGAGAAAACACAGACATCTACTGGACACAGCTAGGGCATTAAGATTTCAGGCAAATTTACCAAAAAGGTTTTGGGGTGAAACAATACTAGCAGCTACTCATCTCATAAACCTCATGCCCTCATCTGTTCTTGAATGGAAAACACCAGTGGAAGTTTTGTTTGGAACTAAACCTGATTACTCTTCTTTGAGAGTAATAGGGTGTCTTTGCTATGCTGCTCAAAAACTTGGTGATAAATTTGAGCCAAGGGCCAGAAAATGCATTTTGCTAGGTTATCCTTTTGGTCAAAAGGGTTACAAGTTATTTGACTTGGACAAACAACAAATTTTTCTGAGTCGAGATGTCATTTTTAAGGAAGAAATTTTCCCTTACAAAGGAGGAAAAGAAGAGCAACATCAGGATCAGTCTAGTCTGAGATCTGTTTTACCAGCAGCTTCTATTTATCAGGATCAGTCTAACCTGGGATCTATTCCTCAAATGCCTTCGACATCCTATACTTCAAATCAAGATCAGTACCCTGATTCTGAAGCCACTAATGAAACATCATTCCAATCTGTTGAAGATACTGCCAGCAACCAATCAGCTACTGATCAGCAGTGTACAGGACCTCAGAGTATTTCTACTGATGGAAATACAACAAATCCTGTTCCTACTAGACATTCTACAAGATCGAGGCAGTTGTCTGTCAAGCTTCAGAATTTTATCTGCAAGGGTCTACCTGATTCTATTTTACCTCAGACTGTGGACACTACTGCCAGTCGTGGAGGTTCCCAGTGCAACTCCATTGCTCTATCTGCAATTAATGATCTGGATCCTGAATCTTACACCCAAGAATATGTCTCATCGCTCTACAATGTTCTCAGTCTTCATGAGCCTTACTCCTATTCTCAGGCAAAGGAAGATCCATTATGGGTAGAAGCTATGGAAAAGGAGTTACAGGCCCTGGAACACAACAAAACTTGGGAAATGGTTGACTTACCCACTGGAATTAAGCCAATTGGAGCTAAATGGGTATACAAAATCAAGTTCAAACCTGATGGATCAGTGGAGAGATATAAAGCCAGACTTGTGGCCAAAGGGTATAATCAGGTGAAAGGGAAAGATTATAAACATACCTTTAGTCCTGTAGCAAAATTTACTACGGTAAGAACTCTTATTGCTATTGCTGCAGCTAAAGAGTGGCCACTTCATCAATTGGACATCAACAATGCTTTCCTCCATGGATATCTTGATGAGGAAGTGTTCATGAAGGTGCCTGAAGGGTATAAATGTGCCAAACCTGGTCAAGTTTGTCTACTCAAAAGGTCTCTATATGGCTTAAAACAGGCCTCAAGACAATGGAACCTGGAGTTGACTAAGTTTTTGAAGGCACAGGGTTATACTCAGTCTAAACTAGACTATTCCCTATTCATCAAAGAGGATTTGAATCATTCCACCTTCATTGCTGTGCTAGTTTATGTGGACGATTTATTAATCACAGGGAATGATCAGCAAGGAATAAGTCTATTAAAGCAAAGATTGGACCAAGCTTTCACAATTAAAGACTTGGGACAGCTAAGATACTTCTTGGGAATTGAGGTTGCTCGCACCAATGCAGGGATTACTCTGAACCAGAGGAAATATATTGTTGACATTCTGAAAGATACACAGATGGCAGAGTGTAAACCTGCAAAATTCCCATTACCAACTGGTCTCAGGCTATCTGTGGATGAAGGGGAGCTTCTGAAAGAACCTGAAGTCTACAGGAGGCTGGTTGGAAGGTTACTGTACCTCAATCTCACTAGGCCTGATCTGTCCTACCCAGTACAGCAGCTAAGTCAGTTCCTGAATGCTCCCAGGACTCCTCACCTGCAAGCTGCACTGTATTTGGTGAGATACTTGAAGCACACAATCAATCTTGGCTTGTTCTACCCTAAAGACTCAGAATTTCGAGTAACCAGTTACTGTGATGCAGACTGGGGGACATGTGCATTTACTGGAAAATCCTTGACAGGATTCTGTGTCTTTATGGGGCAGTCATTAGTCTCATGGAAGACTAAGAAGCAAAATACTGTAAGTAAATCTTCAGCAGAGTCAGAATATAGAAGTATGAGTCATACAGCAAGTGAACTTGTTTGGATTGAAGGTTTACTCAGGGAATTCCACATACAAGTACCTCTGCCAATCACTCTGCATTGTGATAATAAAGCAGCCCAGCATATCGCAGCAAATCCGGTCTTTCACGAGAGGACTAAGCACCTAAAGTTGGACTGTCACTATATCAGAGAGAAGATTGAAGAGGGTCTAATTCAGACAAGTCATGTGCCTAGCAATTTGCAGATAGCAGACATTATGACTAAATCCCTGGGAGAAGCCCAGCATTCATTTCTGTCTGAACAACTTGGACTTGTACTAAATTCCCCAAGTTTCACTTGAGGGGGGGCTGTAGAAGTGAAGGTATACTGCAGCAGCAGCAGCATCAATTCCTGCCATCAAGCATCCTTGAGCATTGTACAGCATAGGATTCCATTGTATAGTTTGTTAGAAGTTTGTTATAGTCAAATAGAGTTTGTTACAGTCAACGCCTAGTTGGCATAGTGGCGGTTACTAGCTTGAGGATGTATATATATAGGACATAATGTACAGCTTGTAAATTAAGTTTCACATTAATGAAAACACATTTTATTTTGTTTGGTGTTCAACATTTTATCAGATTGAAATCACCTGGAAGCGTGAACCACACAATTCAAAGGATTACCACAATACTGTATATCAAAACCAGCACTAAGACTAACAAGTGTAACAACCCAAATACTAGGTCAATATACACTTTCACAATTACCATACATTGTTGGGACAACGGATATGGAATACAGAGTTGGACTATAAGCTAGTCGATAAAATTTTAGTTTTTAGAAATTGCGATTTTGGAAGGTTGTTTGGTTGACAATATCACAAATGACAACCAAATTAGTTATCGATGTCGACCACGAATCACACAAGAACACAATACCAAATCCAAAAAAGAGGGCAAAAATAGTGAACATAACTTGTAAGTCGTAACTACATTTGTTCCTGCGAAGAACAGACGCAAGCCCAAACTTATGAGGCTAGATTCGCTTTTAATCTCAATCAATGGAACATTATCAACCCTACCAAATACTACTTGAGAGTAAATTACCCGGAGAGTGTGTGCAACTTATAACTATTTAATTTACACTGCTTTATAAACAAACACACATATTCCCTTCGTCATTTGTTTCATTTTGTTAGACGTATTATTTGAATTCGTGCGAGAAATTCAACGCAACGTTAACAAATGAAAACACACAAGGAGACAAAGAGTACTTATTGTTTACATGTCCATATATAGCAACATATATGGTCATCAGCCATCAGTCATTATTAGAGCTTGCTAGAGATGTTTATGGTGCGTGCTTTAGAAGCCTTGTGAGACTTATCTTTCGGAACCACAATAGTCAGAACACCGTTGTCGACTTGAGCCTTAATCTGATCCAATTTCGACTTCTCCGGTAGCTCAACTTGTCTGTAGAAGTCGCCTTTTCGTCCTCTCTCGACAGCATGCCAAACAATGGTGTCTTTGCCCGAACTTTCGTCTTTGTCGGGTTCACCTTCCCCTTTAATGTGGAGGACATTGTCTTCATCTATTTCTAACTTGATCTTCTCTTTGCTGTACCCTAAATTATTACAACACCCAATTGTACAAATTGTCTCATATTCTAGTCAAACTAAGTCAATTAAATTTCGATGCTTTCGGTAGAAAAGCCACATAATTGAACTCGTGATCGACAAGTGACAACATTCTCTTCAATTATATATGATTAACCAAAACAAGCATTGAAACCGCTGTCGGTTTTTTAATAAATACGACACCAATCTATGTAAAGTCAAATGTTACAGGTCTAATGATTATTCGATCATTAAAATTCTTAACTCAATGCAATGTCTTAAGTTGTCATTTTGTTAGACATGCCAATTCTTGTGATCAGATTCCAATAGCATTATAGTTGACATGAATTTTACTAGTCCAATTTATACCACCAATACGATTAATTTTACTATCAAGATTGAATCAATCACCGTGTCACAAATTCACAATTCCTTTAGACGTAAAGTTTACGATTCCATACAAAAACCTAAAATTTCTGGCTAAAACAATCAATCAAGTTTAACAAAACTGGATAATTCCTAGTAACAAAAAAAAAAGGCCACAAATCCCAAAAGAAATAAAAGAAAATTAAAAGATTGAAAAACAAAAAGAACCTGGAACATTAATTTTGAAGAAATGGGCATTTGGAGACTCGAACCAGTCCATAAGAGCGGCCGAACCGGACCATTCCCGGAAAATGGGCGGGTTCCAAAAAAACCGCCTGAACGGATCACCCAGAAACCCACCTGCCATTCTTAGTGTTGATCTCTCTCTCTCTCTCGCGCTCTGCCTACTTTGTGAGCTTGTTTCTTAAGTTTCTTTACTATTAGTAAGAAGTGACATGTACACAAGTGGATTTACGCAACGTAATATGGCCTAGATTGTTCTAGTGTGGCCTTAATTGGTAGCTTCTGGATGTTCTAGACTACTTATATGTTGGAAAGTCTCGTCTTTTTGGTCCCGGATGTGTCACGATTTACGACCTATCTAAGTAGACAATTCGATACAAAGCTATAAGAAAGTTGAAAGTTGTTAGGATATGATTCGGGATCTTAGTACTACACTAAAAACGAATACAACATAGAAAACTGAGGTAAAAACTACATTCGTTATTGTAACAATGCAAAACCAATGTTTATACCATATTCCCAAGAGCATGAGGAGCATGGTTAAAAACAATTTTTCATTTTTTATTCCATGGGTTCACTCCTTTATTGTTAGTGGGAGCACCATGATGCTTGTGCTTTCGGGATCATAGTATAAGGTTAACTGTTCAAAAGGATGCATTATTCACTACATTTCCAACCTACCAATTATGATATCGAGGTAAAAGATTTAGAAAAAAAAAAAAAAAAAAAAGATGACGATGAAGTTCAATATCTATGGAAACATTTCCTGAAGATCTTGTTGTAACAGTTGGATGCAGCTTCTCTACAAAATCATTTCAAATCAGCCCCTGTATTAAATCAGGAAAAAACAAAAAACAAAAGAAAGATTCAGCATTAGCGTACTCCACAAGATATGAATATAGACTCACATGTACGGTTTAGGACGAACTTCACAACCTCACGTAACAAGGTAGTCGAGTACACCGGCCTCTCACTCGAGCGTCTCAAGAGGAAAGAGCTCACACGACACCCTCTAGGTTTTAGCTACGTCCCTTAACTACGACACCCTCTAGAGATGCAAATCCTACATAAATATATCGTACATCATCTCTACATACATGTACTACCTATTGCATGCAGATCACCATACAAAGATCAACCTATATGCACGTTCCTAATATATGTATGAATGTATCAAAATAAAAAAATAAAAAATATACATACAAACATCTCCCTGTTTTATTTTAAGTATGATTAAGAAATTCAGAGAGTTCTCGACAAGTTTTTATCTACATCCTGGATTGATAGCGAAATTCGTACAGACATGTTATATATGTATCATAATGTCATGCAGTTTGAACTAGCTTACCAGCTTTGCCCTTGCTCCAAAGGACCTGAGCATCAATAGCGGTGAGGTGTTCGTCATCAAGACGCTTCCATGTTTTGATACTATTGACGGGACCCCATACTCCTTTCCCCGTCTTTTCCATCTTTGCACTTACAACCCTTGCCCTTCTTGACCAGCCAGCTTGTCCATAGGCGTGGTATCCAAAACCACCAGCATAACAAAGATTTATATTCTTCAGTTCACCACAGAAGTCATTCAAGTGATCATGACCTACGAATACACCCTTGATATCCCCTGCCTTAACAAGCGCATTGAAGAAGCCTGAATTTTTCTCAGGCGAAGAGATATTCTCCTGCTTGACTCCTGTAAGTTTCGGTGTGGACAAAAGTGCATATTCAGGCAATGGAATGTGGAAGTAGACAAGGCCTGGTGCTGAATCCTGTTGAGCTTCTTCAAGAGAACTGTACGAATACTACAATGGAAAAACTGTCTCTCGATCAGCTGATCAAAGCTAAAATTCAGCTGATCAGCAATCACAAGTGTGCTTTGTATTTGCGGATTAGTAGCATAAGAAGACATATATACGTACCTTCAATGCCTTAGAAGTACGAAGAAACCATGATTTTTGGGAGGCCTTGATCCAGTCATATCCAAAGATGGAGGGATCCTTCGAGTAGTCACCACTATCAAGGAAATAAAGATTAAGGACTGACTTGGTTTGAAAAGGCGAACCATCAACTCCAGCTACCTCCAGATTGTAGTTTCCAAATCCATCAATTTTGTCTACGCCAGCAGGTTTTACCGTAGATAAGGTGTTCTTCATACCGACTATATATTTCATGACTCCTTCCCTCGGAAGTTTAGCTGACTCCTGGTCATGGTTGCCAAGCACGGCAGCCCAAGGGATGTTGGCCTCCACTGCCGGAGCAAAGGCCATATCCATTGATTTTGCAGGGTCAATTGAATCAGCTCCAAAAATGTTGTCACCTATTGAAACAAAGAACCGTTCATTATAAATAAACGCAGAGGTAGATTCTCACAACTCTCAGACAGAAAAACAAATGACATGGCGCAGACTGCACAGTATCCTGCACTGATAGATATACATAGGTATGGTAATCACATTTCACAGTTAGCAGTGTCAGTAATCAGCAACTTTGAGTGTCTGCGATATATAATCCTGCTGGAAAATTATCGAAAATGAAGTACATTGAAAGAAGGGCCAACTACATTCAGTTTTTAAGAATAGATTAGCAAGGGGATTTCCTGACAGCATTTCTGAACTTGGACGACTCAGGTACAGGGTAAGGCTCTCCACTAAGTTATCCATTACTTTACATTTCCGAAATTTCTGATATTGTCCGAGAATCCTCAAGGTACAGTTGACAGCAATAGCCTTTGACATATACGAAATTTACATCAAACATATGTTAAGTTGGCTGGTACTCGGATTCGTTTTGTGAAACTATCTATTAATCCCTGACTAATGAAACAAGTATACGGATGGTAAGCTTCAGTGCCTCACAACTGAAGGAGTAATAATAGGCCATTGCAATAAAGACATTTCTTTCTACTAAGCCTTTGAATGTAATTATCAGTCTGCTTCACCAGCTGACTAGAGCTCAAACATATTGCAAACAAACTGACGTTAAACACTTGCAACTACTCAAGCACAGCAGCCGATATTGCAAATAAATAGACACGATTTCAATTCCAGTAGCGGACTCACATGTAGTCCAGCATAATTCATGACCCATAAGGAGCTCAAATAACACGATGGTTGGTACCGGACTACAGGTTTCCTAACCGTAAATCATATCACCCCATTCACCCGATCAACTGAAAAGTAATAAGAATTACTGAATGAATACCTCTAAGCTAAAGAACTATGAATGCTTCTCTACACCCTCTTGGCAGAATTATCTACATTCGCTCAGACAGAACAAAGAGCCAAACAGACATTAGAAAGTGCTCTGATGTCTTAGCAACATTCAACCATAGTGCATGCTTTCGAAAAAAGAAAAAAAGAAAACAATGATGCAAAGCCAGGTATATTGTAAGATAAAAGGCAGGACTTGCATGTTTTGTTATAGTTCTAGCAATTGTGATGCATTCATAGGAAAAGGATAAAAAAGGAAGATAAGTACCAGTGAAGACAATAAGGTCAGGCTTTTCGGCTTTTATCATTCGCTTGATAAAAGCAGTAGTGTTGAGATCAGAGCAACCTTTAACCTGAGAGGAAAAAACATCCTCGCAAGGTGTACTCTTGCCATTAGCATAATGCATATCGGCCACCTGCAGAATCTTAAACTCCCCCTTTCTGTTGAACCTTAATGGTGCAGGCAACGCATATTGCTGTCCAACACATAGCGATATAGTCACCACAGCGACCAACAACTTCAAGCATGCAACTGGACGAACGACAAATGCTCTTTCAGTCGAAATAAATCCCATCATCTCTTCCCTTCCTACGACAAATCCCTGGATAGTGTCAGGAACAAAATAGTCTTAGAATGCAACGCCTTAACGAGTACCGCTACAATTCAATTTAGTTCTAGCTATCATGGCAAAACTTACAAACATCATCCCAAGATACATAAACCATTGACTGCATTACCACTCACCATATGAAGACTTTGACTATGCAACTTCTTTCTATTGACTAAATGTCTAAATGAAGACTTTGACTATGCAACATTAACTTTCTATTCAACTTTGTTAATGTTTTGCTCATACTTCAGCAAATCCAAGTCGAGATCCCCTAGAGTTGAAAAAAAAAAAAGAAACCTTTTAACATATGTAAAGTTTACTGAAAATCGTCGGAAATCAATTACACCTTTTTACTATACTAACTATAGAGTAAAATTCATATGTAAAATAACTCTAGATGATCTTAAAAAGTTATTAATCTCCATCACATGATCGTCGTTACATATTGGAACAATCATCTTAATCAAGTTTCATCCCTATAAACCACTATAACCATTTCAACCAAAAGTCTAAGATCGTGGTACGTAGCACCTTGATTGCTCGATGGTTTACTACCTTAACAACAATCACACACTCAGAAACTTCTCGCTCACTCTTCAACAAATCAATTCAAGTATACATAAAATTGTTTCAAACATCTTCACAAGGAACACCACAACATCATTAAAAAAAAAGTTCCAACACTAAACTCTTTGCACCATAGAATACACCAGCAGAGTATAGAACACGAGATCATGGAAGTCAAAGTCAAAAGAAATTCTGAATTCCTAATTTCTCTTGCATGACAATCACTCAACCAGAAAATAAATTACACCAGCAGAGCATAAAGTAGATCAGGTAAGTCAAAGTTGAAAATTTAACCATTTAAACATAGGTCAAAAATACTCGTGGCACGTGGGATCTTGGTCGTCCTATGTGGTCCTACACGACTCTAATACGGACTAAATCGAATAGAGGAAAACGAAAAAACAATGGTTCGGAAATCAAAACAAGATGCACACATGGAAGTATGGAACACAAGTCAACTAAGTCAAAGACTATAACAAGACTTAAAAAAATGTCATACTGAATAAGGAAATTAATGGAAAAGAGAAAGAGAGACCAATTTATAAAAACTTACCAAATTTGGTGGTGTTTTGCTGCACTCAAGATTGAATTGAAAGTGCCTAATTTGGTTATTTGGGATTTGATAATTGGGGAAGAGAAGAGGTTGCCCCAAAACCACAAGCCACCAAAAGAGAATAATTTTGTACTTAAAATCTCTCTATCTTCTAATAAAAGGGTTGCCTTTTTATATGTAGTAGACGATAAACGTCAAATAATTAAAGTAACTAGTTATTTTCCACCTACATTTTCTGCTAAATTTTTTAGTAGCTTATTGACTCAACTATAACTTCTAGAATAAATACTCGTATCTATAACTAGTAGATAATTAGGTAGAATATTTTTTATTTATTCCATTATGCTTCCCTAAATTCACTCCAAATGAGCGTGTTTTATACTCTGTGCATTTTGATGAGCAATTAGTCAAAGTCGTAATTATCGATAAACTAAGTAGGCGAATAAAAGAAAACTCAACGTCAGCCCAACCTAGTGTAGCAGAGCAGAACTTAACATTCTATCTACATAGCATAATGATAATAATTTATCATTTCATTTAACATACACACGGAAGATTACAGGTTACAGGTTACAGGTTTACAGCAATCATATACATAGAAATGGCCTCATGAACCTACAAATGACTCAGTGAGGTGATGAGTCAGGGTCATCAGACTCGTTGTCAGACGTTAAATCAGAGTCCTCTTCCTCTTCAATGTCATCAACATAAGTAGCCTTAGCAGCTTTACTAGCAGTAATCTTTGTCAGAGCTGCTGTCTTGCTAGCCCTCTGTGAACGTGTGCTTGACATGACAACCGGAGGAACAACAGAAGTCGGTGATCCTGCTTCTTCATCTGAGGAGCTTTCTTCATGCTTTGCTCGCCTTCTTGGACGACTTGGTCTGCTGGTTCGCGGAGCTGGAGTTGGAGGTATTTCAATTGACTGATCTCCATCAGCATTGTAGTCTACAGGCTCTAAACCTAGCCTCTCTGGTGAAATGCACAGAAATGCGAAGTAATGAGTGACGAAAATTGAACAGAAAGGGAGTAGGGGGAAGAGAAGACCCTAGCAAGGGAACCACAGAATGAAAGCATCAATGAACAGTTCAGAGGCCATCAAAATTCTGAAATCTGTATATGCCGAACATTGACAGCTATAAATTTTAGTGATGATGGAAGTTTTCAGTCTTTTATATCCCAGAGTTAGTGAAGTAAATTTTCTAATCAACACTATATCTGGTTTTTGGTAAGCAAAATTTGGTTTTCTAAAAAAGCTGAAAATTGGAAACCAAAAGCAATACCAAAAAGAGTCCTAACTTACAATGTAAGTTTCCAGACAGTTAACATTCAGAAACCTAAACATATCATTCGACCCACAGCATCTGGCATTTTGCACTGTCAAATAACATTCTTACTCTTCTGTTGCAAGCTCAAGCTCACTTCTGAGAGTGTACCCAAGACAGTAATTTCCCCTTCAACATCAAAGTGTTGAATTGAATAGTCTATTGAGCCTGTAAATACAGTCTATACCTAAACTTAAGGCCACTATATGAAAAGAAACAGGACGATTTTTTTTTCAACTGACACTTGCAGACTTATGGTTTTAGGTTAGATGCCTGATGACAGATGTGAAGAAATAAATTTCATATTTGAAGTAAGAGACATAATACTAATGTGAAAGAGAGGTTTTACCAAGAATGTGATTGGCTTGGTCTCTTGACAGCTCCTCCTCTGGATTTGTATCTAATGCCTTCAAGCTTTTAGCCATGCTACCAAGCTCTTTTACCACCTCTTTCTCATATGAGACAGATGCAGCGATACGATTGACAAGAAGCCTCATCAACTTGATTGCTCCTTGCTCTGACACTCGGAAATGAAGTAAAACCATGACCTTGCATAGTGCTGAAATGTACGTTTTTTCTGCCGGCTTTTTCTTTGAAGGGAAGCTCGCAATCTTCAGGTAAAAAGAAAGCATTAAGAATGACAGCCAAATCAGACTAAATTCTGCTAGTTGCAACTTCTTTGACATGTACAGGATTAGGGACAGCGCAGTTCCATTGTAATACGTTAAAACATGTTTCAGCTTTTATTCTTCCTTCAGATTTAAATATAATCAACAAGTATGTGCAAACAACAAAATATAGTCATTTAGAACTACCAAATCTTGGTCATCAACCGCACCATTCTTTTCATGAACAATACAATTAAAACATCTTGTACTTCAAATTCTAATCATTCTGATCACTGAATAAAACATAAGGAAATCATAGCTAATGGGTTCCCTCATACTCTTCTGCTGCCGGATAAACCGATAAATTACCACAATTTGAGGTGATTCAGCATTTACTTCAAATAAAAACACTAATCAAGTTATAATTGATTGTCACATAGCGCATGATAATTTACCTCACTGGCTATGCGTATGGCAAGACCCTCTTCTCCAGTCTCAAAATCATCAGAGTGCTCTACAGAACCTCTGTCACTCTCTGGCTGAACCTGTGACTGACTATTAACCTCATTTTGATACAAAGTGGACTGCACCATCTGCAGCATAAATCGAGAAGCTTGAACTGCACGTTTACGCATATTGGATATCATGGTCGAAGACCCACCTTGATGGCCCTTAATACCAGGCCACATTGCTTGCATTACTGGAATAAAGGCCATTGAAAGATGTTTCTGGAAAACATACACAGGACGTAAAGTTGGTTATGTCATCTATGGATTTCCTGTGCTACTCACAAAAAATAAAAATATCTCAAAATACTCGAAAGCTTTTCACTTACCTTATGATTGGCTGATAGTGATGAGTAATGCTCAAAAAACACTGAGAGACATTGCTTCAACCTATTACGAAAGATTTAAAAAAGCCTTAAAAATGTTCTCCAAGAAACAAGAACTGAAAAAAGTTTCAGGCAAGAAGTTAATTGCAGTCTACCTTTGAAGCTCATTGTTTTCCTCACTGAAATACAGAGCAATCAACTTAGCCAAGATCATTGAGTGTAGGAAACTAGGCAAGCTAGGATACTTCTCACTCAAGAGGAGTATCTTAGCAAAACCCTCTCCAAGAGCAGCTTGGACTGATTCATTGCCCTCAACATCAACAGCTTTCTCAGAAAGATCACTTTCAAGTCCAGCATATAAAAGATTAAGTACGCCAACATCCCCATCACTGAATTTATCATTCAATAGTCCACTAAACTCAGCTTGTGAGTAAAAATTTTGTCCTATAGCTGTGTCAACCTCTTGAGGACCATGCCACATTACAAGGTCAATTAAAGCCTTGGCACCAAGAAGGCTGATCGGAGAGGAGCCTTTGGCAAAAGAATAAGCCACTTGCTTCACCACATTTTCACCTGGCTTTCTTCCCAGCAATCCATAGAGGCCAAGACATCTGATAGCAACCCTTTGCACATCCAAGTTAACATGTTTTGCCTGCACACATTTAATGAGTAATGAGGCTGGGGAAGATAATGGCCAAGGATAAAGAGATATACAAAAGTGTGATTGAGACATATCAAAGTACGAAATTTCGTACCCCTGGAAGCAGCAAGGAATTCAGTAATTCTGTAGGTTCGATGGCCTTTCCTTGGAGCAAATACAAAGATTTTGTATTTTCCAAGACAAGACCAGTAACTGCCAGGCAATGCAGCCACTCAATGAAGTCAGCAGTTCTTTCCCTGCACGGCCTAGCAAGTTCTTCTACAACCCGTAGAGTAACTTCTTCAAACTCTCCATCAGCAGAATGAACCTTCTTTGCCAACCCAGCAACTGCATTGGCCCAATCTTGGTCGCCACCAAGATTTATGCCATCTCCTATGATAAGCTTATTTCCATCTCCGTCAGTTTCATAATCAGGCAGTTTATGCAACAGATTCTGCACAAATGCGCTGGCAATCTTTCTGATGGTCGAATCAGAGAAGTCAAGCAATGCACCAAGCAACAAAAGTTGCCGAGATGTGAAGCGATAATTTGAACCTGAAAAGATTATTCCTTATTAGAAGATGATTTTCTCGTGACTTAAAGTCACAAGTAAACTTTACTGACCTGCAGTAATATGTGCTAGGACAAATTCCACATAATCAGAAACTGTTGCAGGTAGGACCTTCTCCAGGAGGTCATTGTTATCAGAAGCCTCTGCTGCATATACTGCAGCTTCAGCACCCATTGTTGCTGCAGCATCAGAGCCTTTTGCCTGTCACAGAATAAAGAGACTGAAAACGTGCTCTAATGTATGACACTATCGCGGTTCACCACCATCAATTGTGACTGCTTATTCCTTTTATTTTTTTATTAAATCTTGCAAGAGGACTTAATACTATATGCTATGTATTTCTAACTACTCGTCTAGCTGTAAGAACGGATTTTGGCAGTAGAGAAGTTTTGGCATCCAAGGAGTGTCCGGGACTCCAAGCTCAAGAACTAGCACATTTTACTTTCTGACGAAATGATAGTATTGATTGTTTGTAGACAATTTTAATTGGCCAACTTTATCCAAAAAGGCCAACCTCTTTACTAGATGCAACAAAACCCTGCTCCATACTTACGTATAGAAAGCAAGAATCAACAGATGACAGGTGTGGCAAGAAAGAGAATGAGAGATGGGCAGAACGCCTATATATGAGCACAAAGCCACAAAAAGGTGTCTGCTTACCTGGGCCTGCGAATGTATATATTGACACACGACCCTCCAATATAGAGCAGTCTCCGGTTCCAACAGTTCAAACCTAGGGTTAGCCATTACTGGATCTGCAAGTTTGGAAATCAGAAATCAATTTGGAACTTTGAAAATAGTACCACTGGGATTATTTTGAAAGACTAAAATAGAGGAGATCCTGGACCCCCAAAGCATAGTTAAGTACTTATGCCAAATCATTCCAATACTTGCTCTACCTGCGAAGTTTAGAGTCTCTAGAATATAGTCAAAATATCGCTTCTTAAGTATAGGATTACTCTAAACAAATTTAATATAGTGCATGTGAGGTGTATGTACATATGAATATATGATAACTGAACATCGAGAAATGGCATTTGAAAAAACAAACCTCCAGCTTCGCCACCGGATGAGTCTTTGAACTGCTGTATCCTCTGGCTTCCATCAAGCTTAACCATCCCAGCTTCTAAAAGAGCTTTCATAACTAAAACACCAACAGACTCATATGTTTCAACATCAAGGTACTTGAGAAGTTCAATGGGATCACCGTTGCAACTTTTACTTAACCATTCATCTTTGAGCAACTTCAGACATTCCTTCACAATAGACGGTGCCCTATCAGATAATCCTCGCTGAAGAATTAAAGTCCTGAGCTTGATGCTGGCCAATAAATTAGGAATGGATCAGATACAGATGGAAAATAAGAGGACAAATATCTCACTAAGAGAATGTGTCCTGCGGTTCCCACCAGTAGTATGTATTGACTCTTACACCATATACACCACACATGAAAACTTTAAGAGGAAAACATATAATTATAAGCGAATAATGATCATTGACAGAGGTAAATTCACTGGGAGGACAGACAACAAGGAATTTAGGATGAGAGACATGGACAGATGTAACATCCATATTTTACCATCAAGGGAAGTACAATCGTACATATTTGCATGTCAACTATTTGTGTACATCATGCCAACTGTTTTCACTTTTGTTCGGAAAAGGAACTTTTACTAGTGCCTATCAAAAGTTCAAAGTAGAAATATGGATCTACCCTAGTGCATGGTCATGGACTCATGGGACCAAAACAGTTAACACAAACCTCTTGCTAACTCTAGCAGGGTCACAACAGTAGGGGAGCCCAGAGAGAGGCTGAAAACAAAGAAAGATGATTGCCACATAATCCCGAAACTATCTGGAAATGAAAATGGTTTCAGATCGCCTGAAACAATAGCCAGGATAGCCCAATGGCCTAGTTTCACTCCAGAAAATGTCTCCTAATAAGTCTAAGTTGCATGAAGATTTACATCCAGTATATGACTGCCTTTAAGAATATGAGTAGGAAAATGACGAGCCACTGATATCTGATACAGGCATCACAAAAGCTTGATGAAAGGCTGCTTCCATTCCAAGCGTCTTTCAAAACCAACAAGGTGGGTGTTTGTGTTGTGTTGGTGCCTGCCATCCATTACTCTGGACTCTGGAGAGAAGAGAGCATCCTGCCTCAGGGAGTCAGGGATTCTAATCACTCCACGACAATACCCGAATCAAATCCTCGTTAGGAGGCTTACTCCAAGCTGACTACCCTATACAACACTCCTGACAACAGAAAATGCCGCTAACCTTCTTCAATCTGGCTATAACTACTGGAAGTCTAAAGAGGGGCATTACGTACTAAGACAAGACTGAGAAAGTGAGAAGATGCGGATTTGAAGCCACAAATGATAAAAAAAAAAAAAAAAAAAAAAAAAAAAAAAAAAAAAAAAAAAAAAAAAAACCCTTCTTTTTCCAAGAAACCCATTTTAAGTGCTGTCTCAAAAAACAGATCTGAAAAAATGTACTTCCAGGAATATTTCCTTAAAGAAAGCCTAAGGTAAGTGAGAAGAAACAGTGACAAGCTAGCCATCTCAACAGGATTACCCATCTAGGACAATAAATTATAACAAGCCCAGTGTTACAAGGCTCAGGCAAATCTAAAATGCTAAAGATCACTCAACTGAGATGGACATAAGATGATATAAGAAGATTAACTGCTGCTGATGCCTATAGTCTGCTCACGATTTTAGGAAACTAGACTTTTCATTTCCTTCTTCCACTTGAATTTTATGATTATAAACTATAAGCACAGAAATGCAATAATGTCCGATCCATAGGTATCATGATCCATGAAGCAAGCTAGCTTAACAGACGGTTTGTCTACGATACCTTGCAAACAGAGGCACATAGAAATATTATATGCTCCAGAAAGCCAATTAAAGCCTTTCTCACAAAAATCAAAGTTTGGCCTAGTCAGGTAAGAAATTGTACCTCCCAATAATCCAAAACCAGAACATTCTCCACCACATTTAAAAGAAGAAATTTGGGAAATACCTTAGCAATATGATAAAGAAGATGAAGTTTACCTCAAGCTCTGGAGAGGATATTTATTAGCCAATACAAGATATGCCGCTTTGCGTACTGATTCACTAACATCCAGTGTACAACCAATTATCACCGTTGATGTCGCATTTGAAGGGGGTAATGATAGAACAATAGTCTTTCGTACATCCTGCATAGTTGCATTACCAAAAATGTTCATTAACTCCCTTGGGCAAGAGTATCCCCTCCCTAGAAAATGCATGAATAACAAATTCCTAATCAACTTGCTATAGAGCATGGCGATAGAGATACATACTGCATTCTGCTCGGATTCTAATGTTTCAATAAATAATTGAAGTATGTCATTATTCTCTGAATCATTCACAAACCGAGCGAGAGCTCTGATTGCAAACGTACGAACTATCGGAATCTTGTCACCAGCACGAACCATCATGCTGTCTATCACCTCATCCCAGAGCTCATTACTCACTTCAGCATCGTCTGGCAACTTCATTATAACCTGAATACATGGTTAGTCCAATACATTAGAGATGCCTTAAGCCACAATTTGAACCTGAATAGAAAAGTTCACACGAGAGATTGAGAAATTGCCCTTAAGTACTAGAAAGCCCCATATAGTCCAAGCTTCTTCTTGGGGTTCCACGAGCCAAGCAATAAGAAACCAGAGAAGAACAAAATAATATAAGACAACAAAGTGAGCTTTAGATGGTAAATTCCTACCAAAATTTGTTGTACAAAAATCAAAACACTCCTTATCAGTTATCATTCCCATCTAATAGCCCTAATTGCAGATTAAGTGATCAGGTTTACGCGACTACACATTCATATTGGTGTAACAAATTCATGCTAGCATAGCTAAGCGATTAAGCATGCAGTTGACTTGACTTAAGTAGTTATGACAAGTTGGTAATTCCAAAAGAAAGCTCGGCTACAGTCCATTTTTTCTTGCACAACTTCTCACTGAAATGACGCACTCTAGCTTTACGAAAACTATTAAGATCATTGTAAAATATTGCTGAGTTTAGTCTTCATGTGACTCGATTGTTTAAATTTTGAAATGGAAGTTTCACGAGACTATATAGCCATATAGGCCGCTCTTCCAACTTACAGATAAAACCTTATTCAGCAAATGTATAGTACACGTTCATCATCTCTTCCAAACAAACTTACAAGAGCTACTTAAACAGTTCAAAGTCTTATTGTCCTTTCTAAATTTCCGAATCCAATAGGCCTTCTTCCTTATAGACGACAAACAATGTGTTCAAGCCAAATAAAAATTTCGACAAATGACCAACACATGTAACGGAATAAAGCAAAATGGCTCACAAAACCGTCCGTAGTTCTTGTATTGTGAAGTAACGGCAACTCAACCAAGAACTTAGAAACATAATTCCGGTTTTCCGATGTGACCAAAATTACATTTCACAATTGAATTATAATATACTTAGCATCCGAAATCAGAAGTATAACCAAAAGAACAAATTAGCGGAAACCATAGCAATATACTGAAATTGGGGAGAAAACATGCAAATTAACCACAAAAAGTTTGCTGAAACAATATAATCAGACCATAAAAACATAATTCCACTGCATATCAATCGAAACCCTAACAAATTTAAAAGAAATGAAGCAAAAATCAAATTAATCAGGCAAATGTTGTAGTAACGAAGAAGTAATTGAAAAAGCAAAATGTATACCTCAGAAATAATCTGACAAGAGCGAAACCTAGCAGTTCTATTAGCGGAACCGACAGCGGAGAGAAGAAACCGGAGAAAATCCTCGAGAAATGCGTAATCGACATCGGAATGTTTGGAGTCAGTGAAACAGGCGAAAGACGAAACGAAGCGGACAGCGCGCTCAGCGGCGGCGGTGCGGCGGTTGAAGAGGAAGAGCGGTGATAGCGCCTTGCAGAAGCTACTGAAGAAACTGTTCGCCGCAGGAGAAGAAGAAGAAGATGAAGATCTGAGAGTTGAGAGTTCCTTGAGTTTGCGGTTGTGTGTTGCATACGACGCTCTACTTTCGTCGAAAATGGTGGCGATTTTGCGAGTTAATTGTTTCTGTTGCTCAATTTCGGTGTCCGCCATTGTTGTACCAATTTGTTGATTTCTGCTGTTTTCTCTCTCTTGTTTTTTTTTTTTTCTGTTGTTTTCGTTTTCTCTGAATTTTTGAATTTAGAGGCGGGATAGAGGGGGGAGCGTCGGGATTTTTGAATGTTTGGACTTATCCGAATTTACGAGCGTAGGTGATAATGAGTTGAGTCAACTTGCGAGCAACTTAAGATTGTTTTTGAAAAGAGTACAAGTACTCCATAAGTCCATATGTAAGGTAGTCGTACCTCATTCCTCAATTTGCATTGTAAAGCAAGCTAAGCAAGGTTTCCTTCACAATACAGTACTATAATTTTAATATTTTGATCCTTAGACCGGAAAGTAGTGACATCAATTCAGTGAATCAGATTATACGTTCTCCATCATATTGATGCTACTAGTAAGTTTATATAGTAATTAGTCAACTTCGTATACGAGTAATAATAATCAAATGAAATTAAATCAAAATCTTTGAACACCGCTCACAACGTGCAACCACGCTCATACGCACGCATAATTATGTACTCGTTTTAATCAAAATCTTTGGATTGCTCTCTTATAGTACGAAGTGCATAATAGTAAACACTTCCATTTCTTTCATAATAAGATACATGTGATGATCAACCATCACAAATCCTACCTGAAATTCAGTCCCAACACCCCTCCTGACAACAAACAATACCTCTGCAATATTTTCCAAATTTCCTCCCGCACAAACTTTCAACACCTTCTTGACAAGTTTCTTACCAAAACCCTAGCCTGGAATCAGCTCCACTTCCCTCCCTCTACGAAGGTTATCCTAATAAACGCAGTTCTCGTTGTCTCCCTCCACCACACACTTTCCATTTTTAGGCTACCCTCAAAAATCCGCCATAAACTCTGAAGCGTTAATCCTCAGCTTTTTCTGGAAAACCAAGACCTAGGCCTCCTCTCACGGAATTCATTGGCTTCACAACATCTTAAGTTTTTTTTTTACTTGTGACCCGTATTAACCCAATTACGATAATCTGGAATACAATGCGATCTTTGTATTTAACCTCAAACGAAAAAGTTAACAGACACCAAATTGGATTTTTTTTTTAAAGTTCAATAACTAATTTGAGGCTTAACTCGCATGATGGCTAAGTTGGTGAAGCAACAAAAGAATGGGACTTTATTGAGCCATGTCGTAAATTACATTATCATAGAGGCAACAAGGAGGGTGAACAGTAAGCAGCCGACAACAGCCTGCGTAATGCATACATGAGTAAGTTACACAAAAATTACAGCTAAAAACAGTAAAATACTCAACTTTGGAACTTAAAGCCAATTATCCTTCTGGCGTCCAAATCTATAGAAACAGCTCCCAAAAACGAAACGTTCTACTGCAATACACAGGGTTCACAGAAAATTGACCCTGCTGACATTATTGTGAAGGATCAAAACAACATCACTTCTTCAACAGCTGAGAAGAACACTGAGCCATAATCTTTGATGCCCTTGTAATTGGATCAGTCATATAGAAATTTTCAATGGCCGACTTAAATGGCGCAGGAGTTATCTCTTTCTTTCCCTCGGGTTTAATCAAAGGAGAGAATGTGGCAGGTTCTCTTTCATCCACGCTCAACAAATTTGGTGCGACAGTGTACATCCGAGCTCGGACATCAGCAAGTGAATCATAAGGTAGCCTCACTCCAGCCAACTCAGACAAGGCCCTAATTATTTTCCAGTCATCCCTGGCGTCACCAACGGTGGGGACTGCTGGAACAGTTTGCTGAGTACGTCCTTCTGTATTCACGTAGGTGCCTTCCTTCTCAGTGAAAGCTGATGCAGGCAAGATAACATTAGCACGATATACACCTTTATCACCATGATGACCCTGGTATACAACAAATGCATCACGAGGGATCTTTTCCATGTCCACATCATCAGCACCCATTAGATACACAAACTTTGCAGACTCAATGTTATCAGATTCCGGAACAAGACCAAGATCTAGAGCAGCAGCTTGGGAAGCATTCAACAGTAACACATTGAGACCATTCCAATCTGGCCTAATGACGTTTCCTGATTTTGCTACGGATTCAACGACAGAGAGAATAGCATCCTTGTCTTCCCTCTCAAAGACCCCAGCACCAACAACAATAACAGGGTTTTTAGCATCCTTTAAAGCTGAGCTAAATGAATGACGACCTTCGGCAATTTCTAGCAGTGTCTCTGGACCTGTACCAAGATGTTGGTGGTCATAGTTGAATTCTGCACCTGCTGGTCCAATGTACCCAACCTTAGCAAGATTTGACCGAACTGCTTTCCGAATTCTGGCATTTACCATGGCTGCTTCAACTCTTGGCTGGGAAAGCAAAAAAGAAAGTGAAAGATCGCAACGGTGAGCATGGAAACTGCAAGCTCTCATAGGCGAGTATTTGCAAGAAAATTTAAATACCTAAGAAGAGCACTACCCTGTAAAAGATGGAAGGTGGCTCAATTGGCCATTCAAGCAGAAAATTATCACTAACATGATTACAGTGACTCTTACATCTTTTCATTAAAGGGGCAATTGATCCAGATTTAACAAGCACATAACACTACTTTCTTCATTAACTGCTGGAAAGTGATGGAAAGTTTCACTTTCAGAGCTATGATTATTTCAGTAAAGGCTCATTCAGGATCACATACATTCATAACTAGTTTATCATAGCTGCCTTCTATTCATATACTCTCAGAAAGGAGCTAAATTTGTCACTCGTACAGGGAAATATTTGGAAACTCGTGACATTTTCTCAATATCTACGATTACGAGCTAGTTGCACACAATGCAAGAGAACATTATGAAAATGCTGCATGTAAGTGTTACAACCGAAATATTAGAGTTTAAAATTCGAAGGAAAGATGGGTGTTGAAAGTGGCTCTTTTTCACTTTGAGTTGTTAACACATGGAAGCACATACAACACTAGAGAATCAAGCCTCTCAAAGATGAACGGGACCTATCAAATATGATATAAAGAAAGGGAGATCTTCATATAGCATTGGGTTCAATTTACCCAAAAGAAAATAGATTACAACGATAAAGCCTCAACTATTGTTATATCTGTGGAGCCAACAGAAAGCCAGAAGCCACAAACAGACAACAAAAGGCACTGAAGGTGCCAAATTCTCATAAGTTAGAGACAATTGACTGTTCCTTGTGCTATACTCCCTCCGTCCTGATTTAAACACCCCGCTTCCTTGTTTGAACCTCCCAATTGAAACACCCCATGTATTCTAGGACATCTCTCTCTCCTACTTTTTGTTAATCTTTACATCCACTCTCCTACTTTTTGTTAATCCTCACATTCTCCCTCCTACTTTATTCTAGTTTCCTCCCACTACCACTACTACAATTTCTATTCCCCGTGAAATGGCTGGCAGGGTGTTTAAATAGGGATGGAGGGAGTAACTTCTTAGCTCAAGAGGTTCTTTTGTTATTTCTTTCAGATGAAAAACAGGAAAAATGATTTTCTTAGGAAACACAGTAACATATGTACCTGAGTACCAACAAGAAGGACTAGATCGGCTTTCTCAAGATCAGCAATACTAGTGTTCAATTGATATCCAGAACGCAGATCAGCTTGTGGTTGGGAGCCATTCCCCTCACACCACACATTATTTGACCCCATCCTGTTCAATAAATCCTTCAACGCCATCATAGATTCTGCATCACACAACTTACCAGCAACACCCACCATTTCTTCTGGCTTAACTTGATGCATAACCTCGGCAACCACTTCAAGGGCGTTGCTCCAGCTACAAGTCTGGAAACGTCCATCTGGTCCACGAAGCATGGGGTCATTCAACCTTTGCCTCTTTAGACCATCATAGCAAAATCGTGTTTTATCTGAAATCCATTCTTCATTTACATCCTGCCAAAAAGAAGGTGCAGTTGACTTAGCATACAGCCACAGTTATAGCCATTACAATGAACAAAAAGACAGCCAGATTAAAAAAAATAAAAAAATAAAAAAAACAGTTGTTCTTAAGCCAACGAAAGCTAGCAAGCTGCAAGTGGCATACACAGTGTAAGACCCTCCATTAATCTAAAATTGCAAGAAATAAATACAAGGAGCTAGAACAAGACTATGTAGTACTACATTTACTCCACCTATCTATAGAGTTTGCATCGATTATGTCTTTATGTGCCCCAAAAACATACAAGCATGATCACTTTTACAGGTCAAAGGAACCTCCTATTGCTTCAAGTGAAAAGATCTACGGTTTAGACACAAATTACAAAATACAGGATGGCAATAGATGTATCTACCAAAGAAATGAAGACCTTTTTTAGGGATAATTCACGAGGTACCCTTGTATTTGTACGAATTACAAGTGGTAGCCACTGTTTTGCCATTTGGTACATGATACTCCTTAGTTTTAGCATCTTGCATGTGGTACCCTCACTAAGTTGCTTCAACTAATTCCATTAACAAGGTGTTAACTTTAAAAAAAAAAAAAAAAACACTGAGTTTCTAACTAAACGGCTATAATCTTAGGACACGGAAAAGGACTCTAATCCCCTTCACTTTCTCTCTCCTTAACTTCACCACCACCTCCTCATTGCTAAGAACACCGTCTATCCTCATCTACCATGACCAATTACCATATCTCATCAATAATTATCCTTTTTATCATCTCATCATCTCGTCTTATCACCATCATCTTATTATTTTATCATCATCATGGTGATTAACTAAGAAAATAAAAATAAAAAATACACCAGATTCTGCGGTCGGTAAAAGAGTACCCATCCAGATGATGAACTCTGTATGCTTAGTTTGTGTCATTAACTGTCATAAAAGAAAGCGAGGAAAACAGTTGCTCAGGAAAAGCGAGAAGAATCCAATTGCTGATTCAACATCTCAACTAGAAGACTCTTTGCCTACAAACATTGAGTTGACATCTCAACTAATTCTTTGCCCACAAACACCGTCGACATTTATGGAACCACCAACTTGCCAAAGGAACCATCGTTAAAACATAAACATCAGGGACCCAATACCACATAATAGACTCCTGACGTAAAAGAGCGGAGATATAGTTTGGCAGAAATGCTACAAATGCATGCTACTAAGTCACTTCAGAGTTCAGACCCAAAATTACAAAACACATTTGACAAATTTCATAAGTTGGAACACCAATCAGAAAATCTACATATAAGATCACTAAACCCAAAATATAACCATGACGTTAACATGATGAACGTGGAGCAACTTAAAGAGTAAATACTTGCATTTGTGAGTAGAATAAATGATAAAGCAGTACAGATGGAGGGGAAATACCTCATTGAGTCGTGGAAGGATACGCATAACCTCTGGCCCTCTACTGTCAATCCTTATGTTAGAGCCAACTGCATCAGTAACATCAATGCTCTCTGTTCCCTTCAACTCCCAATTTCGGGCCTTAAATGCATATGGTTTAGATGTAAGGGCACCAACTGGGCAAATATCAATTACATTCCCTGAGAGTTCACTTGTCATTAGCTTTTCAACATAGGTCCCAATTTCCTCACCACTACCACGGCCTAGCATGCCAAGATCCTGAACTCCAGCTACCTCACTTGCAAATCTGACACACCTTTTGGCCAAACATATCCACAAGAGAGAATAAAAAAGATGCTATAGAAGGCATAATACATCTTATATTAACAGCAAAATGACATAATTACAAGATACTGAACAACATATAGAAACTACCAAGCTCGACAAAGTTCAAATAACGCATAATAAGCCAAAATGAAGCTGAAGCAGCCAACAAATGGGTTTAAGTAGAGAGCTATGCTTCAAAGATAAACAGAGTGCTAGTTTCATATCCAAGCACAAAAGGACACAGGAGTAGGGATACACAAGGAAAATCTAATTCATGTCTAAACAGAGTGCTAGTTTCATATCCAAGCACAAAAGGATCACCGACCACTTTGCAGTAGAAAATCTAATTCATGTCTAAACACAACATTACCTTAGGGCCTCAAAGACCGTAGTGTACGATAGATAGAGGGATCGGATGTAGGCAACTTTTCAACACACATGAGTATAATTCTGGCTAACCGGTAATTCATGTCTAAAGACTCAATATTCAGGAGTGAAGCCTCAATACTCTTGAATAGGGGACACAATTCGTCCTGATTATCTATCTTTGTCAAGCAAAAAGCAGATCAAAAGGAATGTCAAAATACCTAGTACACTGGATACATCGAGTCATCACAGTTTTGACGAGTGGCCCCAAGTTCTTGTCGACTACAGATCTTTTCATTTCAGTGAAGCGGCCCCGATCTGAACCAAATGCCATAGACTGATCTTGGAGGTCACATTCTCCACCCTGATCACAAATTGGACAATCCAAAGGATGGTTCATAAGCAAGAACTCCATCACTCCTTCGCGCGCCTTCTTTGCCAATGGTGTGTCCGTTTTAATCTTCATTCCTGCACAGAGAAACACAAGAGTTAACAAATAACTTCAAAACAATATAAATAATGCAAGCATCACTGAAGAAAGGCTACTGTCAACAAAGGAAGATGATCATTGAGCTTATCAGCTTGAAGCTGTAGCCGAATTCCACAACTTGAACAACCTAAGGATGATGAACATGCAAAAACCAACCCATCCTATAATAGCATCCTCCTACTACACTCTACCAACTATAGAGGTCATCATCAACAAACGAGAATGCAATCACTAAGATACAAAACATAACACCCATGTACGAGTATCACAAGTTGTATACTATGTTAAGTTGCTAACTGCTAAAAGAATACATCCGTAACCTTAAACACATCTTCTATATCCATTCTCCACATAGCTGATCCAAAAACTCAGGGAAACAAGCTAGAAAACTTAATAAACCAATGTCCCTTGTTCCACCTCAACACCTGCTTCCAACGTTTCTTTCCGCAGAAAGATAGAACTCTAAACAAACTCTCTAAAATGCTTAGAGCCTGGATGATAATCATGGTATTTAAGAACAGAACTTCCATCACATTTCTCTGGCCAAAAGAATAACCTCTCCAAATCTTCTCCAATAATCCCTTTCTAGGGGACAGTAATCAACCTCTTAAACCCCAATTTGATGTAAAAATTCCCGAAAACTGTACATCATAACAAAACCACTCAAAATCCACAAAACTCAATTCCATGATCAAAACAATAAGTCAGCAATCCAATTATTCACAATCTTCACCTTAAAGATGTGTTTCCTTTTCGACATTTCCGAATAAAACCCCTTCCTTAACTATCCACTCGCAACACACTATATTCAAACCCGACCAAAATCACACTCCAACCACACCAAATTCATCGTCGACAAAGAACAACCCAAACACAAAAATCTTCTCCATCACACAAACGATTCAATATTCGACATTTCCCGTAACAAAAACAATAATCTTCACCTTTAAAATGTGTGTTACATTTCCGAATAAACCCCCTTCCTTTCCCATCCATTATCATACATTACATTCAAACCCGACCAAAATTAACACTCAAAATCACATAAAAATGTTCAATTCAATGTCAACAAGCTACACAAACACGAAAATCTTCTCCATCACACAATCAATTCAATATTCGACAATTCCCGTAACAACAATAAACAGATATTCATACCAGGGAGAGCAGGCATGGCACAAGAAGCAACCGGCTTGGGAGACTTCTCGACCTCAACAAGACACATACGGCAGTTTCCGGCGATCGAAAGGCGGCTGTGATAACAAAATCTGGGAATATCAATGCCGGCAACCTCACACGCCTGAAGAACGGTGAACCCCTTTGGAACTTTGACCGAGTACCCATCAACAAACACCTCGATGGCGTCCTCGGGGTTAGGGAAGTGGACCCTAGCGCCGGCGAGGGGTCCACGTGGTGGCGGAGGAGGAGGATCTGGGGTGGATTCGGCAGCGGCGGTGGCGGGGTCAGGGTGGTTGAGTTCAGTGGTGGTGGTTATGGGTCTGATGAAGGAGAAGGTGGTGGCGGGTTTTGGGGATCTGTGGTGGAGGTTGGTGGTTGCGCGGTGGATCGCACGGCATGTCAATGACCCAAACCCCATTCTTTTTTTTTTTTGTGTGAAACTTGATTTTCAAGATTTCCTCTTCGATTCCTTCTTTCAGGTGAGTGAGGGGGGAGTTTGGTTGTGTGTTGTTTATATGTGGTGAGTTGAGTGGATGTGGAGGTGTGTGCGTGTGGAAGACTCAAGACACTCACGTGTGTTACTCAGAAAAAAAAAAAAAAAAACACTCAGGTGTGTTTGGCCAAGTTCCTAAAGTGTTTTTGGGTCGTAGAAATTGGAAATTGGCCAAACAGCCAAAATTGAGAAATTGTTTCTGGTTTCTGATAAGCACTTTTAGTGTAAATTTGTTCATTAGAAGTAGGAGCTCCAACCTCCAGAAACTGTTTCTGAGGAGCACTTCTGGAGAAGTTGAAACTTGGTCAAACAGACCCTCCGTACGTTTTTTGTTGGGTGGGTTCCGGTGGTGTGGGAAATGGTAACGAAGTAATGAACTTGTTTTACCGACTCGAATTCGAAAAATCGTACTAGTATGGTTGAGTTTGGTTTTAGGGTGGTGTATTTAAAAACCGGGAAAGAAAAAAAAAAAAGACGTATTTGTTATGTATGTAGCGGGATTTTCTTCAGTTATGTTGGATGATTTCTTTTGTGGTTATGCTAGATGTTGTTATTTTGAGGATCTGATTATTTGAAAAGACAGTGCTTTGAAGTTTGCAAGAATTAGAGGTGACACGAGCTACAACGGGCATATGGCCCCCCAAAACCTGATTGAGAGAATTTTGAGATGTGAATAACCAAAAAAAAAAAATATGACATAAGATTATGTCTTGTTGACTTGAGAGACACGAGCCCGCTTTGAACTAACGTTGCTTACCTAACACATCATTGACCCGATACCCACCTATATTCGTTGTAATCCTAAACTATCTTGTAGAGTTATTATCCTAAAGTAATGTCAAGGTGAATTTAGCCCCAAGATACAACGTGAATTATTCGAATGGTCAATCATAAAGAGCAGAGCATGTACTCCCTCCGATTCAAAGAGATTTTCCTGTTTGCAGTTTTGAGTTGGCATGTCAGAGACTATTTTTAGACCAAATGAAACCCCCACTTGCCTTAAAATCAAGTAAAGTTTGTAGATTGCAATGCAGAATGATATATTTACTTATTTTTACAGCAAGTGAACGATTCATTTGGTCTAAAAATAACTCCTAACATGACACCTCAAAACTTCAAAAAGAAGCAGGAAAATCTCTTTACAATCCTTGGAGCTCCTATCTTGCCAAATGCAAAGGCCGAGTAACAAAATCCCTAAATACTCTTTACAAAAATTCAACTAACAAGCCCATAAATCAATACCAAATAGTTCCAAGTCTCATTACCAAAATGATTTGGGGTTACACAACAAAAATCATTGTCTAGAATCATCAATATATGAACAAGAAGCTAAGATAAAAATGGATTGCTATTATGATGGCCGAAATACGAACTAAAATTCAACTAGAAAGGATTTCCCACGAAGATGAATAGAGTAAAAGTTAATGAACCAAACAATCGGTTAGCTTAATTTCCAAGAAGAAATTGTTAAGAGTGCTAAAAAAAATGCTTCCTTGTGCTGCCTATATACACGTCCAGTGCTCAGCTGCAGCTGCACCTAATCTCCTTGAGGGTAGAGTCGAGTTACAGCCCAGGTATCTGAGGCGCCTCAGCCCCCAAACCATGTTTAAGACGTTCTTGTGTTCACTTCGTTGCACCATTTCCTAGCCCATTCGAGGTGGTATTTAGAACCTCATTTCACCATTCCCTAGCATCATGACTATCCAGTGTTTTAAGCCTCAAAACACCTAAAAAATTGTGCTGCTGCAAGTCTTCTACCCATTGTTATCTCGCTTCTGTTACGTGTTTTTGCTGCATCTGGTTGTGGTTCCACAACTGTTACTACTCTGTACAGACATTGGTTCTTTGTCACTTACTACTTGCTGCTTTGACACACACACTCCAGCTTCTTCTTTCCCTGTTGCTTACTGTCCTTACAAGTGTTTGCACCAAGGTTTCGCCTTTAAAAACATCGCCAGGGTGCATTATCCTTTATCAGACTATACTCGTTTGTTGTCACTTGAGATTTCCCGTTCAGGACCTGACAATAGTGTTGTAATTTAAGATTCATGCAGCAGGCAAACGAGGGAACTCCTATTTCCCATACATCAAAAACAAGATGGGAACACCTGCAAAGTTCATAGAACAGTATCTTCGGAATGCTTACTGTCAACTCTCATTATGTTCAAAAGAACATTTCGTTATTTTATCAACTAGTGACATATACGAAGCATAATCATGAACGAATCCCTTTTCACTGGAAAGTTCTGATTGTTGGTTTGGATTTCTTTGCTTGCAGTGGCCATCCAAAAGAATGTTATACGTAATGTAATCAGGAGTTACTCCTATGTTAAGCATGGCGTTGAGGAGCACATTAGCATTCTTCATCTGCCCTAGCTTGCACAACCCATTCATCAGCACATTGTACGTCACAACTCCAGGATTACGACCGCTATTTTGCATCTCTTTGAGTAATTTAAAACCCATCTTAACATCTCCTAATCTACAAAACCCATCAATGACCATAGTATATATGATATTATCCGGTTTCCAGCCTGCTGTTAACATCTCTCTGAGAGTTTTCTCAGCATCTACAATACGCATCTGCCTGCATAGACCAGAAATAAGAGCAGTAAAAGCCACATCATCGAGGTCAATTCCTTCAGCAATCATCTTACGTTTGATGTCCAATGCCATCTCAATATCACCTTCTTTGCAGCAACCATCAATAAGTGTAGTGTAAGTGACCTTGTCAGGTTTCAAACCCCAACGAGACATATCATGGACAAGCTTTCTCGCTTGTGTCAAGTCACCATCTTTGCATAGGCCATACACCAACGTGTTGTACGTGAACAAGTCAGGCTGAAAACCTTTCTTCAACATCTGCCCATACATTTCCAATCCTATAGCAACCCGACCATGCCTACAATGCCCATTGATCAAAGTCGTATACACAACATCATTCAACACCAATCCTCTCTCACGCATCTCATCAAACAACCGATTAGCATCCTCTAACCTTCCATCCTTACAAAACCTACTAATCAAAACACTATAAGTGAACACATCTGGAACAACATTCGCCTCCTCCATAACCTCTTTCACCCGAAAACCCTCCATCAACTCGCCAATCTTACAGTAACCACTAATCAAAGTATTAAAACTAACAACAGTAGGCCGCAAATTCCGCCTCCCAATCTCACAAAACACCAAATAAGCATCCCTCATTCTACCATCCTTACAAAACCTATTCATCAAAATGTTGAAATCATACACATTGGGTGAAAACCCATAGTCCATAATCTCCTTATAAAACCCGAAAGCCGAGTCTGCCGACTTATTCCTCAACAAATGATCAAACAAACGTGCACAAGGTTTAACAGGCAAATCAATCCCATGTTTTCTAATCAACCTAAAACACTGCACACAATCTGACACCAACCCTTTATCTAAATACGCATTCATTAGCAAACCGTAAACAACACTACTCCTACTACTACTACTATCACTAACAACATCACCATTTGAGTTAATAACAGAATTAAACACCAGGGGAGCAGAATCCTTACCCTTTTTCGATATGACAAACCCGAAAACAGACCCAGCTTCAAAGTTAAGCTTCTTGGCACAAAGGAAATGTGCCAAGGTGGCGTAAGAGTGAAGGGGAAGCCTAAACCCAGGTTGGGAACTGACCCATTTGAAGAAACTAAGGAGAGAGAGTGGAGCTAAATTGAGAGGGTTGATGTTGATGAGTTCATTGATATGTTGGGGTTTGATTGAAGAAACAACAAGGTTTTTCAGGAAACTTGTATTACAAGATTGAATTGCTTGTGAAATTTTTAGGATGATTGGATTTGAAATTGTTGGGTTTTGGGGTTGTGGTTTG
Source organism: Spergularia marina (assembly GCA_963680865.1). Lineage (NCBI taxonomy): Eukaryota > Viridiplantae > Streptophyta > Magnoliopsida > Caryophyllales > Caryophyllaceae > Spergularia > Spergularia marina. The sequence goes on from OY804554.1 coordinate 5,376,896, forward strand.
TACCATGGGAGTGTTGAGAGAACTCTTCTCTGGAACAACATTGTTTTGTTTTTTTCCCGGAGGTCGGATGTACGCAAACCTTATTCAAACCCCGAACCTCGAAACCCGAACATGTTACAACTTACCTGTCTGCATTTGAAGACACATGACACAACTTATAACTCTCTTAAAACCCCACTTTTACTAAAACCCCAACAAAACCCCCAATTTCTCTGCTTTTGTAAAACCCCAGAAATATTTAGACATCAACAGGAAAAAGAAAACCCAGAAAGATTAGACATTTTTTCAAAGTTTGGGGATGTGGGTTCGTCAGGTAACTGGTTGCTTGCTGAAGAAGCTTAGGCGGGGGAGCCGATTTGCGCCGGCGGCGTCTAGCGGAGCATTTGGAAATGGATCATCCGGCAGTGGAGGTGAGAGGAATGATTGAATTTAAAATATTTTGTTTGCGCAATTTTGTTTGCTTGATCAATTGCTGGAATTTTTTGCCCTTTCTCTAGATTTCTTTGGTTAGTGACATATTATGCATTTTGGGGGTGAGTCAATGTGAAGTTTTTCTCTTTTGTTATTATCGGAATTGGTTGCAACTCTGTAATCTGATTTTGGTATCGTATTGGCGAAGTTGTCGAATCGAAATTGAGTGGATGGAATAAAGGAAGTTGAAGTGGACGGAATGTTTATGAATTGTAAGACTTGTAAGTCACCGAAATACAATGAGATAGGTGTGAGCAAGAATTGGGAAAGAATTGTACTTTTGTTGTGGTTTGTTCCTCTGCAATTTGCATTTCCAATGGAGCCGAAGACTCACCATTCTTGGAGTATGTTAGAATAAAGCAAAATGACTCACGAACTTGTATGAGCTTTCTATACTGTAAATTAACAGTTGGTCGACGTAATTCTGTTACGGGTCATAGAGAACAACATCGTCGTGTTTTAACACAAGGGAAAGGCTGTGTGCCTGTTCAAGGAATTCATTCTAAGTGCCTCTGTGTTTGATGTATTATAGTTGGTTATTCTCGATAACAAGCCTTTAGCCTACTCAGTATAGCTTTAGTGGGAAAGAGCCAGTAGTATTCGAGGGACTTTCTAGCGTGCATATTTAGATTTTGCCCTTGTGTTTGGTTGGAGAAAAATGTTTCTGTAAAGCATCGTTGTTCACCATTGTCGCCAAAACCCTCTTACCAATTAATTTGAACTTTGAAGGCATCTCATGGTCTCATACAACCACTGATTTTCTCGTTGTAGGCACTCAAGCTGTGTTGGATAGTGCATTTCTTAAAGTAGTTCCTTTTACTAATCAAAGTTCTTACTTGTCTTCCTTATCCATTCTAACTTGTGTTCATATTGTATCCTTTGTCTTCTCTCTGGAAATTTCTGTCTTTGTTCAGTGAGACAGTTTGTTCTTGTTAGTTGTTACTCATGGCTATAGTTCAAAGCAATAGTCTGAATATTGCCATTTTGATGGCTTTTTCTTTTATTTCAGGTAGCAATATTATTGGTCATCAATTTAGGTCCCAACATAGTAACAGGGGATCAGAAAATGTCCTGCGGATGCTACTGCATGGGCAATCAGGTACTTGACTATCCTATATGCTGCAGTTGCGGATTTATGCGATGTAAATGGTTTTTTTTCAACCTTAATATACCTTAATCATTCATTGAATGGACCACCAAATTTTTCCTCAAATAAAGTCTTAACTAAAATTAATCAAAAAGATGTCTAAAAGTCAGTACAATATTAGTATGATTATCCATAAGATGTTGGCTTTACAGAATTTGAGGCCTTTGAGTATAGTGAATGCATTGTGTTGGAATTTATCTGGTTTAACAAAGTGGTTCATGTTAGTGGACCCCATATTATTTTTCAGCCTGAGACTTCTATATAACCTTTTGAGATCCTTGACCTGGCTGCATCATCTTATAATGATGGTCTAAGTTGGAGATTTATCATACTCCTGTAATTGTATATTGTGTTGTCAGCTCTTCTTATTGGAGGAAGCTGCTCTTTTGTCTTTGCCGAAGAAGTTTCAAGAGAAATAGCTCCTGAAAATGATGCTAGGGAATCAAGCGATACCGGTTTACAACGAGTTGAGGATGGCTCGGTCATATCAAACGAGCATACATCAAAGTGGCGAATTTTTACTGATAAAGGGGGAGAATACTTTATGCAAGTAAGAACTTTGTCCTTTTTACACTTCACCAATGTTTTTTTTCCATTTCCAATGGAGCCAAAGACTACTTATTCCTTGGTTTTTGGGATATGATGGAATAAAGCAAAATGGCTCATGAAACTGTCTGTGCTTCTTATTTTGTGAAGTAACAGTCAGTCGGTGCGATTCTCGACGCAATTTTCATTTTGGGTCATCCGTGCGCAGCCTCTCTATGTTTCAATAGGGGTAAGGCTTGCATGCATCCGACCCCCCCTTACCCCGCCTTATGGCGGGAGCCTTTAAGGCACTGGGGTTAAAGATGTTGTAAGATGCAACTCTTCACCAATGTTGGATTGGATGCGTCATACTCACACACGTGTTTGCATTTTGTGTCCTTTAGGGAAAAATAAAGGAGGCTGAGAAGTTCTTTTCGTCTGCTTTAGAGGAAGCTAAAATAGGATTCGGAGAGCGGGATCCACATGTTGCTTCTGCCTGCAATAATCTGGTGAGTCTGTTTGTTGATACCTGAATATCAAACTAGACCTCAGGATGTATTCATATCTAGCTTTAGGCTGGCTCAAAGAATTTGGGTAACTCTATGGTGTGATGAGTCTCTTACCAGCAAGGTTTATGTTGGGATCTGAAAGTGTTACGCTATCTCTGCTTGTGAAGTGATGGAATTGGTTGGGATTTTAAGGTTGCTCGCAAAATGCTTGTTGTTTTTTGAATTACCTATTTTCTCTTGACATGTAATGTTTTATAGAGCTTATAATTGTTGCTGAAAAGGTTAGTGGACTCGGTATGCTTAATCTAAGGTTATCTAGAGCATAAGCTTGGTAAATTTTTGTTCATGAAAGGGCTACCTATATGTAGCTTACACCTATCATCATGTACTCACTTTGTATGTATCGAGTACTTAATTGACATCCATGGGCATTCAATATGGTCCGTATTTTGGGAGTTGGTTGAATAGCACTTCTGATACGTACTTTTCCTGTGAGACTCACAGGCAGAGCTGTACAGGGTTAGAAAATCATATGATAAAGCTGAGCCCTTGTATTTGGATGCCATTAAGATATTGGAAGAAGCATTTGGTTCTGAAGATGTGCGGTTCGTCTTCTATTTGATGCTTTATATCATTTTAGTTTCTTATAATTCAAGTTTGTTTCAAGTTTGTTGCTGTGTAAATTTAAAAATCTCCTCTGGGAGAGCTGTGGACTGTTTTGTCTGGGAAATGCTTCGGATACATAGCCGTTGTTTGGTTGTACATGGACAATGATGCATCTAAGACAGTCTACAAGTTTTCAGAGAGTTTGAGCTGCTTGATCGTAAGGTCAGAGACATATATATTGTGTTAGTGTTCTGCAAATATAGACATGTAGGATTATTCCATAATTAAGGATCAACGTGGCCGTTAAATGTCCGTTTTTTGTTCAATGATGGGGAGGGGTCAATTGTGCTTTATCTTTGTGGACCTTCATGGAGGTTCTCCAGGTATGGATGCTCTTGGGACTCTTTGCTGTTATCATGTGACATATAATCATTTCAGTTGGGTTTGAGATTGTGTGTGAGCTTTGAGAGTTACTAGTCAAAAATATTTATTTCTGCAACATTCCTTGTAAGACAATGGTGTTGATGTGTCGTTGATTAAATTATACAAATGGAGGTGGCAGAGTTCTCTAACTGTTGATATCTGTTTCGCCCCGTCACATTTTTTTTTTTTTTTTTTTGTTTCTTTTCTTTTCTGCGCCATCGCCATTGCCATTGCCATTGCCATGTAATTTTAAATTTCGCACTTATTTGACTGATGCTTACAATCTAATTCAAATAAATTCTAGTGTGGGTGCTGCTTTTCACAATCTTGGCCAATTCTACATAGCGCAACGAAAACTTCAGGAAGCTCAATCTTGTTATGAGGTAGGACAAACTGACCTGGGTTTCATTCATTGGAAAGGAATTGTCATTCGTTATGTATCTAGTCATGTCACACAGTTGCTTTTGTGATGTACACACCAAATGATGAAACCATCTGTTCTCTGCTTCTTTTTTTCTGTCTTCGAGTTTTATCTTTTCTAGCTTTATAGTTATATCCATTATCCAATGCAAATTTCACTCATGGTAGACCAGAACACAAACATAATTGCTATTGTATGTGCTACCCTCAAATCCTGTAACGGAATTTGAATAAATAAGCTTTTTGCCATCTTGCTCAAATGTTTAGTTTAAATCTTTGAAAGAGACTAGATAGGCATACATTTCATTTTAAAGATGATGGTCACTTATGTGTAAGCGTGATAATTATTTACTATTTTGAGGTGGTTCAATTCACTCTTTGATGTTCAACTGAAAGTCATCTGGAATAGTCATGTGAAATGCTTTTTTTACCAGTCCACTTGATTTTTGAGTTTGGCTGATTAAGGATGTTATGATATTTACATGCCTCTCATTCAGTCTTTGTTTCTATATGTGAATTTGCATCTCAAATCGTTCACATGCTATATGAAGCTGACATTTGGATGCTCATGCATGCAAACTGGTGCAGCGGGCTTTGAAGGTAAGATGTGTCGCCATTTTTAGTTCCAAGTAGTTTCGCAAGGTTTGAGACTTCCTTTGGATATGCAAGCTCAAAAGGGTGAAAATATACACATCTTTTCTGGTTTTCACTACTCTTGGTTTCAGACTTCCAGAAACACCTTTAATCGCTTTCAAGTTCCGACTGCTGATGCTAAGTTTAACTTCTTTTTCCCCTGATCCAGTTAAAAGAGCGTGTTTTGGGGCACGGTCATCCTGATTATGCAGAAACAATGTCTCATCTTGGAACGGTAGGCTATCAAATTTTGTAATGGGACTTCTTTTGGCTAACCTAATGATCCTTGTTTAAGGCTTTAAAAAGGCAAACACAGTTCCAACTTATGATTTTTCTGCAAATCGTATTGAATTTAGACAGGAGTATGCTTTTGAGCGTTATGTATTACTGTGAACAAATGTTTCTCCAGATGAAAGGCCATAAATCAAAATAGTGCAAATTTTGCTGTGTGTGTAGCCCCTTGCATGGAGTCATTCAGTGCTTAATAACATGAATAAGTTTCTTGAGGTGATGGCTCTCTAGGAGTGTAGTGCTTCAATGAGTTAGATTGTGTGATGGTGCTTTTTTTCGACGAGATGATGGATTTTGTGATGGTGATTTTCTCGCATTTGTGGTGGCCTGTTTTCCGTAACTCTCCTGTTTCTGCCTTGTATACACTTACTCATTGCATTTGCATATACAGAGGTCTTTTTACGAGTTAGAGATGGATGAGCTGACTGTTTTGTTACTAATGTTGGATAATAGTGATTCATCTATAATTTTTTGGTTACAAGTTAGCAGATTCATTTACTTCTTTTTTTTTTTTTTTTAATCATTTTACATATTTTTACTTTTTGGTCTGACTTTTACATGTAATAAATGCCGGTGGTACATACTGCTTTCTTGTTTGTGTGTACTTCAAATATGTGCGAGTCAGAATTTGAGAAAGGGATTCTCTTTGTCTCTCCCTTCTGAGATACAATTCATCAGTCTTGTATATGGTTACATTTACTTCTAGAGACATGTGTTATGCTGCCTTTGTGATCTTTATCAATATATGTGTATTAACAGACCTGTATGTATGTGTGCTCTAATATCCACAACTTACAGGTGCTGTATCTTCAAGGAAATGTAAATGATGCGGAGGCCCTTATTAAGGACTCGATTCGAATACTAGAGGTGCTCCATTGGTAATTGTGATGTTTTTTTGCTCGGACTTCCTTTATACTGCATACTGATTATGTGTTTCCTGGTTCAGGAAGGTGGGCTAGGGGAGTCACACTCTTGCATTAGGAAGCTGCGATATCTTGCTAAGGTTTTAAAACGTTTTCCTTAATCTGATTCCAAACGTCTTGAATATGTGATTGTTACTAACTTGCGTTATCGATTTTATATCTGATGGTGCTGGGCTGGCTGAGGTCCAGATTACTCTATTGATCTTGAAATCTGTTTCTAACTCATGGATCTTTGCTAAATTAGGGGATCACTGCCCTCAAATAATCTTTAGTTTTTTTCCAAGTTAAATATTTACCCCAGTACTATCGAACCAGATAGTGGAACCTATAGCACTACGATATCGAACAAAATAGTTGCATTAAGAGGCCATTCTGCGGGGGTGGGAGCAAAATAAAATGCAGTTTAGATTTATTAGAGGTTAGCTAGCTGATGCATGGAGATACTTGTGTTAGAGAATATTACTATATTTGGAATTAATATCTTAAATGTATTAATATTCTCTTTCATGTTCTCAATGTTTTGTTCCCTAGTTGAGTTATACAAGCTTTCAATTTGTACTTTGTGTTTCAAACCCTGCATTGCTACCAAATTGTTAATGCAGTCTGCATTTCTTTAGCCAACGCTAGCTAACCTATCTCACAGTAGAGCTGCACTTGGTAGAGGCAATGAATATACAACACGCAATACCAAGATGTGATATTATTTGCTTATATGTAATATAAGGGAATTACTCAGGTGAGAAGATATAAATTTGGTCACTCAGGCTGGTGAGCTCGCTGTGTGAAAGATTATGTCATTGGGTAAGAATGATGTAAAGGAAGTAACCTGTGGCCAAAGCTTGAGAATTTGTTTTCTATAGGCGATGGTTATGGACTTTTCAACCTTGGATTTAAAGCTGCGTGCATATGGCCCCTCTCCACCTCGCCATTGGCGGAAGCCTGAGGAAGAAATAGTCATTCTTCTTGTTGTTGTTTTAAAAAAGACGATGAAAGAGTAATTTAAGCGAGCATATTTTTTGTTTGTAGATTTACGTAAACTCTAAGAATCTTGAAGAGGCTGAGAATGTACAGAGAAAGATTTTGCAAATTATGGAGCTCACCAATGTAAGACGGTGTTCATAATCAGTTTGATGTTTCAGTTCTGTTTATGATGTTTTAAATCTTCTGTTTTCCACATTGTTTCATTAGAGACATCTAAAACACTTGTAATATATTCAGTTCATAAGTTCTACATGTTGGTACAGAAAAGCATCTTATGCCTCCTAGTCTTGTCCTCTTGCAATTGATCTCTTGACTAAATATATTTGTGTGCTCCATAGGGATGGAAATCTCAGGACACAGTAATTGCTGCTGAGACCCTCGCTATGACATTGCAATTGAAAGGGCAACTAAGAGATGCGCAAGAACTTTTTGAAAGGTGATGTATTTGCCTTGGGTTAGTCTTAAGTACATAAATTCTAAAGCTGAAATGAACAGGGAGTCCTTTCTAATCGCAGGTGTCTTAATGTTCGGAGGGAATTACTTCCCAAAGATCACCTTCAGGTTCAACCTTGACTATCTTTTCAGCTACTTCTTTAGTTGACGTTCTTTTCTTTTCTTTTCTTTTCTTATGTAAAAGAGTGGTAGTGACTCCAAAAAGGTTCCTGCAACATAGTCGAAATTCGAAAGACATAAAGTCTCCTAGTAAAGGAAGAGTTGTTCCCATCGACTAATTTTTAGGAGAATCTTATTAGGAGAGTTTATGTGCATGACTTTCAGCCTTTCCGGCATGATGGTGTCATGAGACATGTCAAGGAGTACGGAATGCTGTGATTAAGAATCTTTATTAGAAATATTATTACAAGCCTTGTGGTATTGTTGGTGTTGATTGTACAGTTCTCCTATGATTTGGTTATATAATGTGTAAGATAACCCCCCCCCCCTAGCTCAGCCTTAGTTTAAATCATCCGTGTCTCGAAGAACCTTAACTACAGATCTTTGTGATAGAACAGTGAAGATTTCAAAATAATGCTAGTGATAGATGATAATTGAGTGCAGATAGTGACAGAAAGAGAGATCAAGACTTGTACCGTCTTCAATGATAAACAGGTTTTAAGTAATCTTTTTGGAGTTATTGAGATGGACCACATGTGACCGAAAGGGAAGACCTTGTTACTAAGGTTCTTGGTGTATTCTCATACAAATGATCATCATTCACTTACTCTCTCAGAGTGGGACTATCTTATAGTTAATCCTCAACTCACTTGGACAGTCTTCAAGTTATTCTTACTTTTGGTATTCAACAACTGCAGATATCAGAGAAATAATTTAACTTGTTCTATGTATTCGTCATCTTTACATATTTCTGAGTTGAAATGCTGCATATGTTTCATTGTGTATTAAATGCACGTGTTCTAATACTGCTTACCAGATTGGTGCCAACATGCTCAGCCTTGCTAATGTGGCATTGTTGAATTCCGAAAAATTGAAAAAGACAGCAACTCCTGATTCACTTGCGGAGCTTGCTCGATCAAAGATACTCCTAGAGGATTCAATCAGGTTTGTTTCCTTGGCGTTAACCAGAATTTAGGACCATCAAGAATCAATAGTTGTAGAAATTGTGATTGTCTCAGCCTATTATTCTGTTTCTTCCTGTGTTTTATGCTTGTTGTTTCTAGGCAAAGATAATCAACAATCACACTACCCAATGTGACAAAAGCCTTTAGTCTATGGCGGGGTAAGGAGTGGTAGGATGTGGACTGTAGGGAATCCTTCCCATGTGTTAAAAACATTGCCTTTCCAGTATACCTGTCATGTGAATTCTGGTGTCAATTACAGAGGCCAACTACTAGGGCAGCACGGTGCACATTGGCGTCCCCGCAAAGCAAGGGTCGGGGGAGGCTCCCACCACAAGGGTGCATAGGGGGCAAGCCTTCCCTTGTCAATTTTCTGACAAGAGGCTGCTCCCAGGATTTGAACCCGTGACCTAATCACACAGCAACACCTTTACCGGTGCGCCAAGGCTCCCCTCCGCAGGGGCCAACTACTACATAATATAGAAGGCGGAGACAGTTTAGTGAGTCATTTCCCTTTATTCCAGCATATTCCAAAGTCAAATAATAGTGAACATTTTGCTGTGTTGTTTCTAGAGAAAGATGCGAAGAAAAATATTTAAATCAAGATCATAGAATATGGAGTTCCATTCATGGAGTAAACACACGTGACATCAGCCTACATCACTTCTAAACAATGAATGTAATCTTGCAAAATATTGAAGATCTTTCTGTATGATTAGGATCAAACGAACATTAAAGGGATTTCCAAAGCCGTAAGAAAGAGAACACCAACCAAGTTATGCTAGTACCTTGCATCCATTATGAAAAACATGACAGTAACACGAGCATCATGTATTTGTAGTTCTCTGGTTCCTTTAGACAAAGAGCAGTACAAATGTTTGTATTTGAGATGATTTCTTTGTCGTTCACTGAACATACCAATTGAGCAAGATGTATTTGGAGTTCTCTGGTTCTTTTTTGTACCTTAATTCTATTTGTTCATGGACAGGATAGCGGAAAAAGTTCTGGTTGCAGCTAAACTTAAAAGGAAGATAAGAGATTATGAACACCATATTGGAAGAAATGAGCACTTAGCATTGGTCATATTGGTCAGTTTTTGGTTCAGCAAACTTTTGCACTTCTTTTTGTGTTGAGTTTGTCTTTGTACAGTGTGATGTTGGATCTAGCTTGACCAAATAGTAATGGCTAGTAGGCGTTCATTTGAAACATTCAACTTTTGCTTGTTGAAATCGTTGATGACCATATGGATGGGATTATTGTGTTTGGTGTTTTTCAAATGATCTCTGCGTTATGCTTATGCCACATAACTGGATATATGTGTCATCCTGCAGTTACAGTCACTCAAAGCTCTTGCAAATCTGGAGAAGACTAGGCATGAATTACAACAAACAGAGGTCAGTATGAACGATTGGCAATTCTATGTTTTATGTCGATCAATATCTGGTAAAATGTAAGTTAGCATCACCAAGGTCTAGTTCAGTAACAAAAACTTTGCGGTGTATGGCAAATCCGTGGTGCATTGTGCATGCAGCATTGCAGCCTTACCGATTATTTTCCTTTAGAACCTAATGGTTTCGTGGGGAATTTAGATATTATTTGCTATGAAAATTACGTTGGAGGATTTGATTGTTGGAGACTTCTTTCCAATTTAGTTTTCCTAATTATCTTTTCGTGATTCTCATGATGTACAGATATCTTCGCCTATACCTGAAGCTGAAAAAGCTCTTCGCCAATGTATACATGCTTTCAAAGAGGTACTGCTGTTGTTATGCAACCTGTTTTCTGTTACACTGTTGAAGTTTCTCACTGCGAAATAGCGCTACGCTCTGAATATTTTACCTGTAAATGTTTTCTGGGGGAATTTATAATTGGTTGTGTTCTACCTAAATCGAGTAGGCTCGATAATATATATTGTTGATTGTGCTGTGCAGTATGGATCTGCAGCTTCAACTTCTACCTCTGTCAAGCCAAAGGCGGAGTATGTTTCATGTTTGAAAAATCTCTTGGACTTTATTGCTGATACTAGCAAGGATGCAGAGAAATCTTGTACCATAGAGATGGAAGAGCTGAGAGAAGAAATCAGGCATGCTGAATGGGAAGCTTCTTCGCATAATACCTAGTCACCACTGAGAAGTACCTTTGTAAAATACGACGTGCATTGCCAATTACTACGTCCTTTCTGCTTTTTACATTTTATCTTTCAGCAAAACATCGATACTGTAATGCCCTTGTAACACCGTTGTACTGTAATACTGTCGTAATAACGTCAAATATAAGCATGAAGCATATACAATTTGGGCTTGGGTGCTCAAATGTTGGGTGTTTATTTTCGTTGCTATTGCGAATCAATCTATTGTACTACTCGCCATGAGTTTAGGGATCGGTACCATATATGGGCACATGATGCAAGCAGCCTTGTGAAAGTCATAGCCTTTGACAAAGTGACCTAAAACACCTACGAGAGACATTACTAAAGCTCATGTCTCCTCAGATCCCCAAAGTCCGAGCGTTCAAAACCCAATAGACAGAGCATACGCAGCAACGCCGCGCTATACCAGCCAAACCACCCAAAGAAAAGAGGCCAATTCACGAAATGAAACTTACGACCAACACAAAGAAACGGTGCTTCTGCGGCTACAATCTACATGAGGTCAACAATCTCTTATACAGCGAACCAGGGAAGACGAGAACGGTGACCTAAAAAATTGGGCAGCTCACCACGGGACATGAACCAAGGAAGAAATTCATTTTAAGCATCTAACATAGCCTACACTACATATGAAACTTTAACACAGGAAAATGTGCTATTGTCGAAAGCTACTTCATCCCAATATGTCAACTACCAGCGAACTACTGCTAGTCTGCTACATGCCTACACTACATATGAAGTTGACATAATATACAGGTCTTTTAACACAAGCTTGCCAAAGGCAGACTATGAACAAACTTCACTACATCGAGCTCGAAGTTAGGGAGTCAGGAAGCCCATGGTGCAAATCCTGCTTATTATTGTATTTCCAGCACAACACAGCGAAGAATGTAAAACCCGAAGACTTGAAACCATAAACAAATAGCCAGCTTCCACGCGAAAACCTGCCGAGAAGTAGCTGCAAGAAGTTAGAGCTTTGAATGATAACAGAAAACCATGTAAGACAACAGAAAACATAAATCTGCGATATCTGTCATATGCAGGTTTACCAGATGACCCATTTAATTCAGAATCAGAATCAGCATACAGCATATGCTAAAACGCCTAATTCACGAGATGGCCCCAGCTATGACGCATAAAATCAGAATCAGAACACGGCAAAAATGCTAGCAAAAGCGAAAGATGTACTCGCCTCCCTGAATCAGGAGATAAACTAGAAGACGGACAGAATAAGGTGTCAACTTCCCATTTACCAGCAATGTCTTAAAAAGGGTAGACTGGACATCAGAGCAGTGACCTGACTGATTTGATGGTAAATAGTACCCTATGCTCACTCAATCCTCCATGTTATTACTTAAGGTATAATCATTCATATTTCATAATTCTTTTCTCATGATTTCCCTTAATGTATCAAATATATCAAACTTTAATCATAAGCTAATCACCACATCTGAGATATTAACTACCACAGGCCCTCTGCTCCAATCCTGCAAAAATTTACATTTCTGAGCTACAACTTCTTGGTCGATTCAAGAGACCTTCAAAAGCTTTGAGCATTGGACCCTTTTAGAATCTGGGGCTCACTCACACAGATAGATATCCTGATCATAGTTAAGTCACTCGGACTGATCAATCCAGTCCAATTCCCAAGAATTTGTCGGCCACGAACCAGTGGCAATCTCTAACAGCACAGTAGTTGATTTGCAGCTATACAGCATGCAACTAGTACCCAATAAATAATTGTGTGACAGGGTCATTTACCATGAATTTCAAAAGAAAACAGGATTTAGTTCACAGGTTTTTAACAACAAAAAACAGAAACATTCTGCAAAGGGTCTTTGAGCAACATTGTAACCCAGCTGTTGCAATGAGATCAGAGAAAGATATATTTGCAAATGGAGGTACTTGTTATTTTCAGTGCTTGCTTGTTTGCACATAGGAATAAAAATTGCCATGAATTAAGATTTGCTATAGAATACATGGGAAAAAGTAAATGCTGTTTGAGTGATTAAAGGAAGTAGAACCTACATCCTGTAGAAAGATCATTTACCTAGCCCCCGGGGGTAAGCAACTTCCTACGAAGAGCCGGAATTCCTAAAAAGTTCTACTTTCAAGGGTTTGACAAACCAACATTTCTACAATTTAAGATATCTAGAATTTCAGTGGCAATCAAACAAGCATGCAGAAGCACGCCTGACCCCCTGAGCTACGGTGACCCAAGTGCCTTCTGCATGGACCATCTCTTTGATGATTCAATTACTGCATTCCTAACTTTAAACTAGCTCATAAAAACCCGGCCACTTAAATGAATAAACTAGCTCGGCTATTCAATCCAAATCCAAACTCAGCCCCCAACAACAAAGTCGTAGACAAAAATTGATTTGGAGTAGGCTAACATGAATCGTCGTACAAAATTATCACTTTGGGAAAATAAGAGAAAGCAGAAAGCAGAGAAACTAAATCAGAATACTCCCTCCAATTCTAAATAATCTTCGCCTTTCCTTATATGTTCATTGTGGTTTGTGACCCTACATCTTTTGCCCCACTAATTTTTCCTCACATCTTAGTAGCCTACTAAGTCTCTGTTTCACATGACAAAACCACATTTTGCCAAATGAGCCCCCATTTCACAATCTCCCATCCATTTTACTCTTCCCCCATTACCGCCCCATATGCGATTCTCCTCAAGAATTCACATGCTCCTCACCCTTTACTCTCACCTTTTCGCCCAACTTCAATCTAAGATGAATTTGTTTTTATTTTTTTTTTTTTGGGGGGGGAATATGGAGGGGGGCTCGAATGACACAGAACATAAGAGTATGTTAAAAGAACCAGTAAATATTCCATGGAGCCAAATATTTTTTGTTCTTCCCGTAAACACTCTATAGACGGTTGTTCCCTTTTTATTGCTACTCATGTGATTGCTGGTGGAAGGCTGAGTACGACAACAGAGAACACGCAGCGGGCTCAGAGCGAGAGCCTCATCAAAGTCATGGTATGATGATCATGATAACGATAATATGTGAAATGGAGGTCTAGGAATGCATGATAAAACAAACACCAGAAAACCGAATTTGATGATCCAATGCTCCACAAGGCCACAATAATACCGCACACGGTCATACGCGAACAAGAAAACACAAAAGGTAACAAGAAAGAAAGAGGAAAGCGGGTCATCACTCATCAACAACACATTCAGAAACTGTTTTATGGATACTATCTCCCGAAGCTATCCAATGGGACTATATGGGCAATCTCAAAATGAAAGTCAAAATCACAAATTGAGAATAACTAAATGAAAACAGAAAACAGTTATCAAAAACACGAGATTATTCAAGAGACATGGAAGAACAAGGAAAGAGCATAATTGCAGAAAAAGGCATGAGATAAAGACAAGACAACTGGTTACAAGGTGCAACAGGAGTAACACGAGGTAGAACAAGTGCATAATAACTGAATTTTCCAGCTATATATAAGAAAATATTCAAAATAACAGAAGTGTGTACCTGCTGTGAAAACATCAAAGGTGTCAACCGAAGTAGCCTTTGCAATTTGGCGAACCACAAAAGCACCGCTTCCTCCTACTTTCAGACTGAGAGATGCCATAATCAAATGTGAGTTCCGTCATGGGAGGAATGTGCCGGATTGCATAGAATGCAATATGTATATAAGATTCACCATTGTGGTCATATACAACAGGCTGCCAGAAGACGTTTGGAGAGCAACTATGATTCATAAAGCGAGCAACGTTCCCAGAATCTTTAGCGTTAATTATTATTGGAATAGGAATGTCATAATCTTCATTCAAATTCTCAGACACTGCCTCACCAACCAATGGAGGATCACAGTTCCACTTAAAAGACTTATCATAAGCACGACTTGAATCGAAGATAAATTCATTCTCACTTTCATCTCGATCATATTTCTCTTTGTCTATCAATTCACCAGCATATTCACATATGAAAGTTCCAGATCGAATTGGATCCCATGAGCGCAAGCCCCAACCTCTATCCCTCGTCTTAAATACTTCCAGCCTTGACTTAAGCCCACCCTGTGACACTCTGTTCTTGCAATTTGGGAAGCAGGGGCAAGAAGGCCCACACTCATACAGCAGTGGTTTCCGACTGACTAAAACTGCATTTGAAGTGTATGGAAAATCACCACCATTCCTGCGAATGCAAGAGCAGTTCAGATCACCTGCAGCACACGCACTATGGCAGTTGCACCCATACGAAGGTTCCCCCAAGTTGAAAGACTTAGTATATTTCACAGCTCGCAAGTAAGTAAAGTAAGGAGGCCCCTTTTCATCATCAAAATCATTTACAAGGGAGACAGGAAGACTTTCAGCACCAGAAGTAAGGTCAGGTAAAATTAGACCTGCCCTAGATGAAAGACCTTCTTTCCATTTTAGAACAGACTGCCAGGTGGCATAAGCTGAAGGCTGTCCAGGTAGCCTGACCAACTTATATTTGAAAGTACTGACACCAGTTTTAGCCTTATCGATCCACGAGTCTTGAATAGAGTAAAGGCCATCATAGACATAAATCTTGATAGCTGGATTAACCATGTCTCTAATCCCCCTGATGACTCTTATATGATTTTGCCTTCGAGCACTCCTCTCCAAAGCTAAATTACCCCTCTCGAGCTTCTGGTCGGACGCTTGCCCAGCTTGTTTACCCTTCCCATTGTAATTTCCACCACCCTGTCCAGTGTAGATCAGCACATCTTGATCATCAGCATTATCATCATACCCTCCAGAAGAAACGATGCTCACCGCAAGTGGCTCATCTTCTGTTCCACTTCTGACAGACATGTAGTCAATCCCGCCCATTGAGGGAGCATGCAAGCCTAATACACACAACTCCATGCGGAAGTAGAAAATATCCCCAATTTCAACACCAGGGACTACTCCTAGTCTCTTCCTACTATTGGTCCTAAAGCCTGCAGTCATCAATGTGTTACCAGCTTTAAGATCTGCACGCCTAATGAGACCGGTTGATGCCTCCTTGGAGTCCTCTAGCTGGCTTAGCCTCCTGCGAACTGCATCAAACTGTATCATTATGAAATTAACTAGTTCCCTATTACCCTCTTCTCGTTGAGGTTGGGGCAACCCCACAATGTTTTTCAAATCAGGTTTCCTGATTTCACCAGCAGCCCCACCCTTGCGTGTCTTCTTCTGAGATGAGTTTGCTTGACGGGTTGCTCGTTTCTTGCCACCAGTAAACCCATCCCCAAAATTCATGTCTCCATCCATCGATGACTCTGTGTCCCCATTGGATGCTCCCGAAAAATGGACACCCCCTCCCATTTGAGGGGTCCCATAGGACCTCAAAGGAACAGCAGCAGCAGGAGAGCTAAAGTCACCGTCCTGAGCACCTCGCTGTGGCGTGCCAGTGCCACCCTCAGTCTGATTACCAGCCATACTGAACGGGTAAAATGGGGTATACCCAGACGGAAAGGGGCCAAAAGGGGACGAACAAACAAATGGAGGAGCTTGCGGGGGATTAGGAAACACAGGCACCAATGTCCTCAAAGGCTTAACATCCAAAACCCTCGACTTATCGAACGAGCTCTGAGAGCTTTGACCCGAAACACCTTCCATGCAGGCCTCTTTAACTTATTTATACAAAACCCCTTATAATTACAGCCAAATACAATTACAAACACCCTACACAAACCCAAATTTCACTCCTTTAACTAATAAAATCACCTCTTATTTCCCAGATTCATAACATATACCAATTTACACCGATTTCGACACCCAGCAACAACAATCACCCTTCCAAATATGTATATACGCTTCCTTCGAGTACAAGGTTCAACACAAAAGTTCAGCACAACCCAGTGACATATCATACATCCCAAAATCTATAATAACCAAGCAAAATCTTCACTAACAAAGAAAAGGGTTTGCTAATTTACCAATAAATTAAATTTACAGCAGAAGATTAATTCAAGTACCCTGCAAAATCAAACAAATGAACTGCATGTCAGAAAAACCACATAAAAACTTCAATAACAACCACCCAGATGCGCAAAAAAAAATAAAATGACGAGCAAAATTCAGAATGCATGCAACTTAATATTAAACAGACATGAAATTTTTAATAATTTAACACAGATCACATAACTCAGATTATAAGATCTGAAATTTGTTTCATTTCACAAAATTACAAAAACAAAAAAAAAAATTGAAATTTTGGTACAAAATATTCAAACTTTGAAATTGGGATATGCTAGAACATAGAATTACACATGAAAATGAGATTAATTTAGAAGAGGGTACCTGGGGAAGAAATTTCTAGGGTTTTTGGGAAGAACAGAGAAATGGGTTAGAAAGAGGGGAAAAGAAGAAGGGGAGTAAGAAAAAAAGAAAAGAGTAAGAGAGAAGTGACCACCGTTCAACAAGTTTCTCATGTGTTTCATACTAATCCCGTTTTGTCTTCCGTTTTCATTTTTATACTAATAATAATTATGTAAGAAATCTCAAGTGATCTTGATAATAAAACCAACCTAACTTCTTCAACTTAAAAAATTGTGATTTCATATCATATCAGATTTAGAAGTCAACGAAGTCATTCATAATTCATAACAAATTTGGTCTATTTATTGGTATCATTTAGCTATTTTTTCAATAAATTCATGAGAATATTCAATTTAAGAAATAGTGAATTCTGAACATTTCGGATTTGGATCAGAACAGAGGATTGTTCATGACAAATTTAGTTTACTTTTTTGGTATTGTTCGGCTTTTTTTTCAATAAATTCATATGAGAATCATTAAAATCATATTTTATGCAACCAGATTCATTCAAATTAGATTAAAATAGATCATATTAAGGTGATTCTCGGATTAGATCAAACATTTTCCTATAACAGAGATGAAATATTCGAATGTACTGGTTCTGTGTATAATGGTATTAAGATTATCATCAAAACTTGGAGAAATAGAAGAAAATTCAGTGTCCGAAAACATATTGAGTCTTCGGGAAACATTTCCACAAAATGGCTAGGAATATGGCTAGGAGCATATTGAGTCTTCCTGGTAGAGGATAATCTGCGCGAAAGAGGATTCGCAAGAAATGTTGAATCTCACACTCACTCGTTCCTGTGATGTAAGTTTTTTAAAAAGTGTGGTAAGAAATTATGAAATGGTATGGAACTAGAACGCAGGGTGGGAGTTTCAAGAGAAATTTAGAGTGGTTTTCCTAAGAGGAAATTAAGGAGATCGACAGCGGAGCTCAACATGGCAAATCTGCAGTTTAGTGGGCCATGTGTCAGAGTCTTAGCATGGGCAAAAAGTTTTCAACTTGGGGAAGTTAGAGGGTCAAAACCATTACACTAGAGGTTTTAGTTTTGTAAGGGTTCGACTTTTCTTCCCAATTTTGGACGAATAAAGTCTACTATTTGCTTGCAAAAAAAAAAAGATTTAGATCAATTAGATTAAATTATATATCAAGTTGACCTCAAAAAAAAAATTGTATCAAGTTGAATCAAATCAAATCATTTTTATTCGAATCAAATCACAAAGGTCCAGTTAAATCATATGGAACCTATACCTGCCGAGACAAAAGATAACAAAAGGAAGAAGCAAAGATCGTGTATAATTTCATCAAATTTAATAATTGAAGATTAAATCAAATCATTTAGTTCAGTGAATCTAGTCTATTTGTTTGTATTGCTTTAGCAATACTTTATTTAATCTTCAAATAAATTTATACGAAGCATTATTTGAGTTTGGATTAGAAAGACACAAATAATTTGTGTTTTTGTGAAATTGGTGTCTAAACTTTCCAAGAAAAGTGAAATTGGTGTTTAGCAACTTTTGTTGCTGATTTTGGTGTCTCCATCCAAAATCTGTTAGATTTGTCGTTGCCTTCATCATCTTCTTCCCCAAATCAGATATAGCTTTTCTCAAACTCCATCTTCATCAATATGAACCCACGAAAAAAAAAAAAAAAAACACTTCATCTTCATCAATATGAACCTAGAAAAAAATATTCATCAATAGAAAACCCAGAAATGTTTGGTATTTAATTTAGGCAAATTTGATGAAAATAACCCAACGTTTGCAACATTCATGGAATAACCCAACCTTTCCGCTTTAACAAAAATAACTCATTACTTCGCGTCACACTAATATCCCGAACCCGCTAAGACAATTTATCGCACTCCAATTCCCAATGGGCGATTTTTTATTTGCACAAAATATTATGATTTTTTCCTTGACGGTTTTCTTTACCTAACTACATCGCTCTAAGTATTTGCATTTTTTGACACTTAACTTTTATCTTCTTAATTGGTTAAATTGCAAAACATATAACATCCCTGAATGTAGAAACATTTTTATCATGCAAATGAATGTTTTGAATGAAAACAAAATAGATTTTCACTTGAAGGTGGTTGTAATTTTGATATAAGTTCATTTCGATTGAGGTGGAATATATATGTTGTAGCGAATAAGGGGAAGGTAATTATTATAAATTATTTATTAATTATAAAATAGGGGGAAACACAAGGGAAAAATTTGTCAAGGAAAGAATCAAATAAATTTGTGCAAAATGTTTTTTTTTTCTCCTTATTATTTATTTAGCCCCTTGAGATTTGGAGTGGGTGAAATTCTTAGTTTAGCAGGTTTGGGATATTAGTGTGACGAGAAGTAAAACGTTGGGTTATTTTTGTTAAAGTGAAAAGGTTGGCTTATTCTATGAAGATAATGCACACGTTGGGCTATTTTCATAAAATTTACCTTTAATTTATTCTAAAACTAAATGAACTTGATGACCAATTCTTGTATAAGACCGTCTCATGGGTGAGACGGGCCCACTTATACATAACCCCAATCCGAAAACAAATTTTAAATAACTTTAAAAAAAAAAGAATTAAACCCTCATGTACAATAGCTATAAAGATCTAACATCAAGAGGCATGGCCTTTAGAATAAGGTTGATAGCTTTCAAGGTAAGTATGTGTCACGCCCCAAGACTAGGATTGGAACATTTATAGACAGCAACCCACGAACGTAGGCTAAGCCCTTTAATATTCAAATGTCAAAGGTACAAGGGAAATATTACATAATATCAAACATGCGGAAAAAGGTACAAACGATAAATAAGGCCATTTATTTAAATTACAAGGCTAGACTGGTCCGGGTAATCTCACTCAAATCCCCACTCCAAGCTTAATGATGGTCACCTGAAAAGAGTTTATTAAGGAAGGGGTGAGCTCGACAGCTCAATAAAAGACAGTCTCCAATCTAACCGGATCAAGCAAGTGTCGAAACAGTAAAACAGATGATAATAATAAATCATAGAAGTACAATAGTTCTCAATAGAAGGTAGTAATAGTTCTGCTTAGTTCAGAAATTCTCAGTCAGTGCCAGTTTAATCTCTTGGCAGGGCCAGACGGATATCCTCAGTCCACAGTTAGCCAGAACATATAACTACCCACAAATCAAAGTAGTTTAGAAAATATTCATATTTCACAGTACTTGATCCTCTTTCAAAAATAAGCATTTATAGAGTATACAAAAAATAATACTGTAAGCTAAATCAGAAAAAGTCCCTTACCTGATTCCTGAATTGTCGTGAGGTTACTTCTTTGCGTTCGCTCGCTCTAAGTAATAAAAATCGCGTAAGTTATTACTTAAGATTACTTTGTTATTCCAATTATACAGTTGATTAGTCTGGTAATTTATTATCCAAGGGTCTAACGACGTGCGAATTCTAAAAGTGGTGATTTTCTAGTCAAATTGTTAATTTACTATTTATCGTCCTTCAGCGGAAATTATTCACTCTAAGATTATTTTCACCACTGGAGTAATTCCGTCGGGTTACTTTTTTTTAATCATGGAGTTACTATTTACCACTAGCATATTAAATTTAATCTCAGGTTAGTTGTTAATACGGTGACGTTCACAAATTGGGGTAATTCCGCCGAGTTACTTGCACCGTAATAACTATTCGCCACAAGATTAATCAATTATCGAAAACGTGTATGAAAATATTAACGGCGTTGTCTGGCGGTAATAATTCTATAACAGTTTAAGAAATTATACCTTGGTTACGTTAAGTGATGATGACTATTACGACAGAGTCTTTGCTAATAAAATGTCGCCTTTCACACTTACGTAACAACTACTTATTTCGTAAATTATCTTTACGAAATCTTATAACACTCGTAACTCACTTTATATGTGGTGTGCTTATGGTGTGAAGCACTTCAGTTTATTGTAACACTTCGAGCGTTTGGTGCGTCGAAAAACGAAGGAAAGACGGACGTATTTATAGGAAACTGGAAGTAGAGCAGAAGAACTTAGCAGAGATATCCTGCAACTCTGCAAGTCTTGAGAGGCTCCCCATGAATCCTGGGTTAAGGTTTTGGATTCACATGTGTTTTTCCCAAAGGTGAATTTTCTCACTTAGTTTCCTTCCTACCTTTCCTCTTCTTTTCCTGCTTCTATTTTGTTCCTTCTCTTTCTTGCTTAGGATAGTTTCCATAGTTTGTTTCTTTCCTGTTGCTTACTACTGCACTACTATTGTTCTTATTTTTACGGAAGATTAGTAAAAGAGGGTCATTACAGTATGCATGTAAGTATGTTGATTGATCAATTATTTTTCGAGTTAAAAACTAGTTAATTTGTAAACTCGAGATGTTGATTTATCGACGTCCTATATTCCTCTATAATCTCGCTTAAGTTTTAAAGGCTATCCCTTGGACATTTATATTGAGAACTTAAAATTTTAAGTTCAATCAAATATTTACATTAGAAACCTCACAGTTTTAAGGTAAAAGCTCAAACAGTTGTATTCATTCAAGTTTAAACTCACTAATTTAAAATACAAAACTCAAAGTTCTAAGTTATTAACTCAAATATTTAGTCATGTAAAAACTTTGTATAAGATTCTTAGAATTAAAACAAAGTTAAACATTTTAGAACAAATTTTTGAAATAATGCTCAAAAAAAAAAATGTTAAACAAAATGGGTCGGAAAAAAACTTGCTCAACAAAATGGGGTGCACGTCACCTATATATAAAACCGCCAAGGACGTGCTCCTTGGCAGTTTCACTATTCACAACTTTTTTTTTAGTCCTAAAATCGCCAAGAAGCTCAGCGGTTTTACATATGGGTGACATGCACCCCATATTGTTGAACAAGTTTTTATTCCACCTATTTTATTTAACATTTTTTTTTTCGAGCACTACTTCGTTAAATCGTTCAACATTTTAGGGTATTAGTTGTTGTATGGGGTAGATCTTAGAATTTAGATGTGACTCGTAAACGAAAGATTCATTTAGACTAACTCTTGCCCCCATATCTCTCTTCACGCAACCGCCGCTATTCCTCTTTTTTCTTTATTCAATTTGTTTTTTTCTTATATTTTTGGTTTGTTTTTATAATATTTGATTGGGTCATCTTTCTTTTTGGGTCCGTCTCACCATGAGATGGTCTCACAGAAGACCTGTTGGGATTGATTATAACCCCAAAATAACGCCACTACCTTCACAACTAGAAACATACCTTATTGAAAAGTTGCGATACTTGTTGATTGAAGGATGAAGATGATGGATGTGGAGAATTAATTTTGGGGTTGAAGAAAATGAACATGGGGGATAAAGAGAATGATTATGATTTAATTTGGGTTGAAGAAGATGAAGATGGGGGGACGCGTGTGGTGTCGCGATGGTGGGGGGAAGGACTCGCCAGAGTTTTTATGTCAGATCAGCAGTGACGACACCCATTCAGGTTGTTGCCGGCGGGGACGTAGTGGTGGTGTGTATGCAGGCGGTGGTGGGTGAGAAAGGGTCGGACTTGTGGCTTATGGAGGAGTGGATGGTCGGGGTATTGGGTGGTCGGCATGTGGTCGCGAGAGGGACCTGCGTCTTTTGGTGATGGTGGAGGTGCCCCAGATGGTGGTCGGTGCTGGGGTGCGGTGCTGAGCCCGTGGGGCAGGCACTGCTTGGGATGGGTGGCCGGGTTGGGGAGGGAGGTGAGAGAAGATTGATTTTTTTTTTTAGTGGTCAGTTTGTTAAAAAAGTCAAACTTCATCAAAAAGGTTAACGCTGTTGGAGTTTGTTAGTGAAAAATACAAAAAGAAAACCATTTTGCACACCTTAGGGGCATTTTTGGAAACTCGAAAACGTGAGGGATATAATTGAAAATCTCGGAAAACTCAGAGATATCTGGGAAATCTTCTGTTTAGATTAACTTCCAATTAGTGAAACCAAACATTCTGATGGTATCAGGTGGACACTCTAGAGGGGGTGAATAGAGTGTTTGAGGGAATTCGAGTAAATGATCCGAATTCTACAACTTTTTCGCACTTTATGGAAGATAACGATGGAAGAGTATAGTGCATGGAACAGTGTATGTGTGACTGTTCACTACACAAAGGAACGTGAGAGGAATGCTACACGGAACAATGTATGTGAGACCGTTCCCTATAAAACAAAAGTAATGCAATACGCAGACAACACAGAGATTAGGTTTCAAAACTGATTAGGAAAGGATATTCCAAAAGATAGAGTTTCCAACTTAAATAAAGTATTTTGGAAAAATATCTTATAAAACAATATGAAAATCTCTTTGAAAGATAATACCCGAAAATAGGATAAATTATGAGATAATCATTTTTACTAAAATCTTTTTGAAACAAAATCACAATCTTTATGAAAGATTGGTTTATTGCAAAATCACGTATAAAGATTAGCAAAATCTGAATGCATAGGAAGAGGGTATGGAACAGAGACTATGAACTAGTCTATGACTCTATTCCATGCTCTGTTCCCTCGTTTTTTTTTCTCAAGGCAAAGTCCGTCCCGTGCATCAACCAAGATTAATACAAGAGATCTATACTCAACTAAACCATACTAGTATGTTCTTGACGTCTCTTGTAGTTATTCCATTGAAACTCGACTCACCATAGTCGGTGAAACTTGTTCTTATAAAGAACTCAACAACTTAACAAGTGTTAGATCATAATGTTAGTTCAATAAGCACAATAAACAAACTACTAACATTAATCATGCAACAATATTCGTTATCATCAAAACAGGAAACCCAACATATTCAAAACCAACCTTTTATTTGTCTACTTCCCCTTCAATGTCCGACCATTATAATCACTATCATGGCAATGTCCGACCAAACCAATTTAAGGGTATTGTTAAGAAAAACATTAATTAATTCTCGTCCATTTTATTTTGGTTACATTTTTCTCTTCCCAGTCTAATCTCAAGTCTCTAGTAGTTTCTCCATTGACCCTCTATCCTCATTGTAAACTCTCCATCCTCACACCCCCCAGGCCCCCCCACCTACAACTCATCCTTAGTTACCTTTCTCAAATTGTCACTCTCCTAGTCTCCAACTATCCTTGTTTGTTGATAGTTTCCCAAATATGAGCGAGATAACCGTATTATCCACCACTCATTACCTAGTGCATTGAACTCACCTTTTGCTTTTAGTCTAATCTTTTGCTTTCATGGGCCTCTTACACGTGATGGTCCGACTTGACGCAACATACGTGTGGGATGTAGTGACGTAATGGCTAGACTCTCCTTGACTAACCTAAAGGATAGAGAACTCGTGCCAATATCGACTGTAAGTTATCGTATTCTGAGTGTTAAAATCCGATTTGAAGGAGAACCAAGTCGATAGGGCAACAACAACAACCAAGCCGCATTCACAAAAATGATTTGAAATCGACTAACATGAATCGTTAAGCCGACTGGGCAATGCCGTGGAATCAATTTAAAGAACAAAACATTAAGGAAAAAGGAAGGCACAAGGAAACAAGTAACAACAATCATCATTGATCATATGTAGCAATAGAAATATCCCTTGAAAAGGATAAAGCATAAATACTTGTTGTTATTAGACTCTTTAATTCGTGTATAAAAGAAACACAAGCAATGCAATGGATGCACCAATGCCATGATAGTGATTAAATGCAAACTGAAAAATGACCAAAACATCAAATGACTTAGTAAACAGATGTACAAATAGATCAACCAGCAGCTTCCTCCGTTTCGCCTGCGATATAGCGTGCATACGAGAAACTGCGTAATCTTGGGTTGGTTTCGAAGTTCTCCTAAAGAAGGGTGGTCTCAGCAATCATGGAGGTCACAACATATGGGTCCATGTTTGAAGCTGGCCTCCTGTCCTCAAAGTATCCCTTTCCTTCCTTCTCGGTGTCTCGGCCCACACGGATTGACGCACCACGGTTAGCAACACCCTGCACAAGGTGGTGAAAAGACGAACAAAAATTTAGAGTTCCATGTCACAAGTTGACTCGATCCTAGTGAAAGAGGTCATCATAGATCAAATGGAGACTCCACACGAGCCTTAACATTAACCCAACAAGAGACTCACAAAGGTCTATCAACGACAATAATTTGCACAACAAATTCCTATAGTTGAGGTTGGTGAAAGAACCTCAAAACACATAGTCCCCAATAAATACCACCTTTTAGATATATTTTGCAAAACGATACCTTTTAAGCATTCTTACGAGTTTTGTTAAACACCTACAAAACGTTTTCCTTCCGGCAAAGGAGTTCATTTCAATTTCTTGGTTGGTGAGTTTTGAGTGAGTCGTAAAACACAAGATTAGTCAAAAAGCAGGGGAAGAAATTGATAGCTTATCTCATAAAGAGATTAGCGAGGTACAAAATCTTGCGTAAACAATGATAGTAGTAGCTAGCAAGTTGCAAGTTACATACTGCCTACTCTTATCAAATTCTGTGTACTGAATCTATAATAGTAAACAAATTCGAGCTGTTTTAGGAGCAGAATATTAATAAAAACATGTGAAAAGTCGTCGTTTAGTAGGAGGATCACATATAAAGAAAAGAGGTACGTGTGGTCCGTATTCATCATTAAGGTTTACTACTTGACATTATATATTCCAGAAAACGACATGATTTGATTCGGCACCCGACCGAGTTGTGTTGCGTACGAATTGCGATTATTAATACTCCCGCAATCCACACTAAATGTAACACTCGTCATTTTAGTCCGGGAAATGAAACAATACTAGTATGTTAGTATTCGGTTTATTAATCCAAATGTGATGTCACGGTGGTGTGTGGATTGGAGGGATTGGGCTGCACTTACGTGTATGTAGGGAGTAGAGAAGAGTGATAGGAACCGGCAAACAACCAAATTTGCACATACGTATTAGACCAGAAGAATGCTTGTGTAGGTACTTACCCATAGGAAAGTCTCAATGCTGGCTGTTTCGTGTTTACCGGTGAGACGGCGTTCATTTCCTTCACCATAAGCGGCAATGTGCTCTTTGTGCTTCAATCCAAGCTTCTCAATGGCCTTCTTAATAATTTCGTAGCCTCCCTCTTCCCTCATTGACTTTGTGCTACAACAACAATAAAAGGACATTTTAGTGACAAGTCCGTAACATTGCTAGTTGGTTGTACCTAGAATGGGTCTGAGGCAAAGATAAGGTGCACCAACCTGTAGTTGGTGTGAGCGCCAGCGCCATTCCAGTCACCTGGAATTGGCTTTGGGTCGAAGGTTACGACAACTCCAGCGATCTCAGTGATCCTCTGTCGAACAGATGACCAACATTAGATTTTGACAATCTTACTATCTTGCAATGGGTAAAAGGTTAATGACAGAAATGTTGCTTAAGTACCTCCAAAATGTAACGAGCTGCCCACAACTCGTCTCCAGCAGAGATTCCAACTGAAGGACCAACTTGAAATTCCCACTAACCAAACAGAAATCAAATGGATTATCAGCGTGGCAAATCAAGCACCGTAAAAGCAGTAGAACATATTCCAAATTCTGAAGGTTGGATAGCGGTTACAAAAAGACACACTAATCTACCTGTCCAGGCATCACTTCACCGTTAATTCCACTGATGTTGATTCCGGCATAAAGACACGCCTTGTAGTGTGCATCAACAATGTCTCTTCCAAAAGCTTTGTCAGCACCAATACCACAATAGTACGGGCCCTGTTGATTTATGAAGTATGAATGAGAAAAAGCTCTATAATATGATTAATATCACCATCCTTTAAAGAACAAACATGAATCTAATTCCTGTCCTTCAGATGAATAAGTATCCCAGAACAACATGGCTTAATTCGATATGTTAAAGGAGGATTGAAGCGAAAGATGAAGGCAATTTAACAACCTGAGGACCAGGGTAGGCTCCCACAGGCCAGCCATAAGGCCATTTAGTTTCCTTCTGCAACAAGGTGTATTCTTGCTCAATACCGTACCTGTGCATTCCACGACACTGAATTAGATCAGAACCATCAAATGTGATATACATTTAGCCTCGAGTAGTAAAGGCTATAACTTTACCAAGGAATCTCGGAGGAAACATCAGGGTGGCTGAAAATCTTCTCAGCAGCATGTCTCTTGTTTGTCGGGATAGGCTCTCCTTGTGGAGTGTATGCATCGCAAATAACCTGCACAAT
Organism: Spergularia marina; assembly: GCA_963680865.1. NCBI lineage: Eukaryota > Viridiplantae > Streptophyta > Magnoliopsida > Caryophyllales > Caryophyllaceae > Spergularia > Spergularia marina. The sequence continues at coordinate 5,403,991 of OY804554.1, forward strand.
TGAGAGCGGGGAAGCGTCAAAATTTGTAATCGTCTTTACCCAATTAATCCCAAGAGACAAAAACCCAGCTATGACAATCAACAACACTCACCAGAATGTTGTTTCCCCTCCTGAATGGATCCTTGAAGATAGCTTGTGGGCTGGTTCAAAATCACAAACAGTTTAATATTTCGACTAACCGGGAATCCAATTAGACTTTTAGTCGCCAAGACGGACATTAATCAAATTCAAAACACTCAATCAAATGTTCTTGTCCTTGATGTCATGTGATCAGCTCCAAATACAGATTCGGAACAAAAATACAAATTTCATCGACCCCCAAATTAAGAAAAAAACAATTGTTCTCTAATAAGCAACAAGAATCTGACTCGTTTGTTCTTGGACCACAAGCAAGACGATCCAAAACAAATAATAGTAGTATCAAATACGCCAACTTATACTCAAAACAAATACCACAACTCGCAAAAGAATCAGGTTGACAACTTCACATACACCATGGATAAGTATCGATTTTGTGTTCTTGCCGCGGTATGATCCAAAATAACCGTACTAGGACTACTAACTTATCAAACACGGATACAAACCCAGATAGAAAGAAAACGACTGAAGCAGAAAAATTGAAGAAACTTCAAACATACTATAGAATAACTTCACTGTCTTCACCAGGGGCCTGGCCAGTGCTAGATCCATCATAGTTCCACTTTGGGAGCTGTTTCGGGTCGGTAATCGGTCCATTTAGCGTCTAAACAAGGTAAAAAAAACATCAAAAGATCAGAACTTTATGCAATTTACTAGCTTTTTTTTCACTTTTGATCAATTTCCCATGTTCAATTTAAGGAAAAAAAATCTATAATTTGTTGAATTCAATATCAGTTTTATTAATTTCTTACCCTTGCTTTGCTTCTCATGTCCAAACCAGATCCACCAATCCTGTAACAAAAAACATTTTTAACCAAAGTTCAGAATATAATAGTGTTCAGACTCGACTCGAATCCAGACTAAACCCGATACCCGATAGAATATTCAACTCTCAAGTCAAGACAAAGATACTAAACTTGACTAGAATCTCCTCATCTAATTATAGAAACAATACACTCATTTACTACTCAAATTTTATAAGAAGATCTTATAATTCCTGGAAACAATCCATCGGTCCATAATTAATTTTACCCTACGAATTACCAAAAAATATTAATAAAAAAAACTCACATATCATACATAGGTCATATGATCATCAATAAAGTCACGAGTTCAAGTCCTAGAAAATACGGATTTAACCCTTGTCAAATAAAACAGGTTGGTTGATTCGAGATGAGTCTGGTCTAGTAGGGTCCTCCCTTAACTTACTAAAAGTTTATGTGATCAGGTTCGAAACTCGTATACATCAATATCGGCTAACACCACCCCCACCAAATATGGTGATTATCTCTTAACAAAAAACCCGAAAAAAGTGGTGAAAAAAATCTTGATACAAGTCATTTAGTCAACGATACAGTAGTAGTAAAAATATGGGTAAAAAAAAAACTCACCATATGTATTCAGCAATGATCTTCTCAGTGGAATCAGAGAGGTCAAGGTTAAGGAGATCTGTGAGAAGTGCCATTTTTTCAGAGGGAAACTTTTTCTTATGGGTAAAATTTGGTGTTGTTTGAGGAGAGAGAAAGGAGAGTTGAGTTGAGAGCGGAAGAAACGTGATGGAGAATATTGAGGTGAAAGTCTCCTGGATTTATAGTAGGAGGATGGTGAAAGAGAAGAGGTGACACAATTATTTGGTGAAGTATTTTATTGGTATTTTTTATATTAATTTGTATTGTTTGGGACCTAGTCAAATTATGACTTTGGGGGAATAATATACTTAGATAAATTGTATTTCTAGTCCTAGTATAATTATTATTATTATTATTATTATTATTTTATTATATTTGTGGAGTTTGTATTTGGGTTGGTTTAGAATACAATACAATAATGCAACATACAACCAATCAAATTGCTCAATAAATGATCTTATGAAGGTTAGGGTGTATGTACATCTGATTTGGTCTGTTGTGCGACTTTTTATGTCGTATTGTGTGTCAAGAAGGATTATCGTAATGAAATGGAACATAGAATGAGAGAATATGTGCCTAATGTGTACATGGGAATTTGGCATCATATTTTGGGCAGGCTTGGTCTAAAGTTAATTGCTCAATACAAAGTATCAAAATTCTAAATGTTGGGATAATATGGTAGAATTAAGATTCAGAATCTTTGTTTTTTGAATCTCTAGTTTGAGGGAATCAGAATCAAAAATATGGATTCGAGATCCTTTATGCCACAATTTCATTGGTGGAAATTGTACTAGAGGATAAAAATTGAAATATTACTACTTCTAGATGACAACAAGATTCTTTAATATGGATAGAATCTTCATATTTTTTGAGGAAGATTCAAATTAATTTAGCTGGCTAACCACATATAACCATGTATGTAAAGCTATAATTGGTAATTCCAATATAGAAGATTATTTTATACAAAATCTTCATCTTTTTTTACTAGTAGGTTTATTCTTAGATATTTAAAATACTTTATTTCACTAAGTTTCTAACCCATTTGACCCAATATAACTCCTCAATAAAATTTTAGCCTCACGAGATAATCGATATCCTCCTATATGTCATCGCATTTACCAACCACGCACTAAAGCAGTACCAGCTACTAAAAAGCTACTAACAACAAATATACACTTTTCTTAGACGTTGTCAAAAAAAAAAAAAAAAATACTTGCGTACTATAAAAGAGAAGATGCGGAAATGGCCCAAAACGGGACAAATTATATTAACACTTTAAAGCAAAACAACAAATACGAGTCCATGATTAGTAGAATTTACGACATTATTGAAACCGTAATGTATGCTAACAAACACAGAAACAATAAGTAAAATATATGAACTGGAATGATGTCATGACCCATGAATATACGAGCAGTTGTAGTAGCAGTAGCAATGTAGCATGATAGTTTACGCAGGGCAAGGGTTAGAGTGACGCAGCTTCGCAGGTGATGAGAGAGAAGGAATCGAATGGGGTTTGATTGATTAAAGGGGCACAAGACTTTTCGACTTATGAAAGTGTGCACTAGCCTAGAAAAAATGACCACAAATAAAGAAATTATAATAATGTTGGTTAGTCGTATATAAGTGCAGAACGTCATACGAATAACTTATAGTATAAGCTAGTTGTATAGTTGTACGTCCATGTGAATATATGAATATACAATTTTTTTTTTGACAACGTCTAAAAGAATATGAATATACAATTTCCTATCCAATCTTTTGATAATTGATGTATAAAAGATTCTCCTCAAAAATGATGTACCAGTGGAGTATCATTCATGTATGATGTAACCATAAATTTCATATCTTTTAATTTATTTATCAACTCTCTTGGTTCACCTTGGGAGAAAGATAATATCATTTTAGTTTTTGTTTGTTAGTAACCTTACATATCTACGTTACGAGTTTAAGAAGGTTTTCGAACTTTGAGCGATAAATGGTGTTATGCTCTGTCATTTTGTAGATAAACCATTTGTGTTTATCAACCCCAAATCGATCATAATTTTTTTTTTAAACAAAGGAGCAGCTAATACTGCCGAGATGGGGGTATGAAGATTTGAATCTGGGATAACTCTCAGACATGTTGAATTCCTAACCATTAGGACAACCTTGATCCTCAACTCTATCATAATGTGAATATACTATTGACCATATAGTTAAAGTTTATGAGCATTTATTTAGCTAATAAAATGGTTGAGTTTACATGACTACTCGACTGAGAACTTAGTCTTCCATTCTCTACTCAATCTCATGAACATCAAAGGTACAGTGCACCGTGCACGCAATAGTCAACAAATTATGTAACCATGTCGAAAATGTGAGGTTTAATTCCGTCTACTTTTGAATTTTGCGAATCCGTCTAATTTTCCGTCAAATTTTAGTTTTGCATAAATCTAAACCCTCCTACTAAGCCTTTATCTTTTTTATCATCAAATAATAATGATGAACCTACTTTTAGGCCAACCTAATTCGATTTTTGGAAATTATAGCAGGAGTGCCGGACAATCCCTTCCAATCAGCAATCACTGAATCTCACCCTATAAAAAAGAAAAAGACAGTTTTTGTGCTCATGATTTTCGGATCAGATGTGCAGGTTTTATTGTTTTCATACATTACTAGATTTCCACTCACTGTTACTTGGATTCCTTATCTCACCTGCTTTTCCAATTCATGTGACATATTTCTCCATTATTTGACAGATTCTCAGTGTGAATCTACAAATTTACCGTGGAATTTACACAAAAGGTCAAATGTCCTCTATAATCTCCTTATATGAATATCCAACTTCACGGAAATTGAACAATCGTACCAATAAATTATCTACCAACCAGCAAAAAAAAAGAAAATTCACATACAAGTTTTAATATTTTGGACAAATACCAATTTTTTCTTAAACATCATAGGGCTATGTTTGATAAAACTAGCTGAAATAGTAACTGAATGCTGAAATAGTAGCTGAAAGCTGAAATAATAGCTGCAATAATAGCTGAAAGTTTTTAGCTAAAAGTATTAGAACTGTTTGGCAGAATCAGCTGATATATATAAAATTACATAAAAATGCATCGAATCGAGAACTTTCTTTCATAGATTCACTAAGTCATCGCCAGCAATCAGCTCTTATCCTTTGGCGTCAAAGGGCGAGTTCCTTTCCTTCATTTTATTTTAGTAAATAATTGATGTTAAACTAAAAATAAAATTATAATAAGGTAGCTTATTTTAAATAAGTTACATGAGGTAACTTATTAATTAAGCTAGCTTATTATTTAAGCTAGTGGTGTTACCAAACCATCTTATTTGGTCAAAGAGCTTAAAAAACTAGTCAAATAAGCTACTTTGACCAAATAAGCTAGCTTATTGTGCATACCAAACATAATCCTAATGAGGCTGAAAGTTGGAGTCAAATCAAACGTTAACAAACGAAAATAAAGCAGTAAATTACATACCCTTTTTTTCGTGAGTACAAACTCATCATTTTATCTTTAGGTCTCACGACTTTACAGTAGGATAATTATAAAAACAATTGTTCCACACCCGAAAATTAAAAAGTCTATTTCAAATTTGCTCAAAATGACAAACTTTGGATCTCATTGAATAACCAATTAACATCAACATTGGCTTCTTAGGATTGTACTTTGGACAACAGTTAACGTAGCTTAATTAGATTGTCCTTTCTATGACATCCCGTACACTCCTGAAATTAGTAAGAGAGAGACGTACAATGATACAAATTAGCTTTTCAGACTAATCTCTCTTCAAAGTCTTTGCCACAATCGCCTTGGTGACTTCAATCGCAAAATAAGAGAAGCCGGTAATGCCCAGCCCCGCTAACAGAATGAGACGGTTATAAGTTGCGTTTTGCACTGTGTAAACTCGGAGTCCAATCGTATCCCAGTTGCTCTCTGTCCAAACAGGGTCTATCATGCCCATTGGATCAGAAGAATTTGGAGGTAGCACTTTCCATGTACCGGAATCATAATGAAGACGGGTTGAATATGCAGGAACATACCTGGGATTCAAGCAGCACAGCACTCAGATAGAGAAAATATAAGTTCACAAGAACGATTACACTACAAATAACCAGAGCTCTTGAACTGGAAGTGAGCATTGCTCATCCCAACGACTGCAGAAACAAGCTGAAGCTTTGCCCTTCCGCAGTTGTGCTCCTGAGTGAACTCATGTTTTGATGAAAAAAATGTACACACATCAAAAATAAACAAGCTGAGAGCCAAGTGGGTGTTTTCTTAGGTAAACATTAAATGCAGAAGGTAGTGATGCCTCTTTAATCAAAGCCCTTCAATTTCTGTTACACGTCGATGTATAACAGAATTACGAACAACCCAAACTCTTAGGTATTAAACTTTGGTTGGATGCAAGTGAGCACAGGTCTAATTGCATGGCGCATAAATGTCACCCTTTCCCTTTGTCTGTGTACACTTTACTTAAATTAAATACATAAATAAGTGTTACCTCGTAGAGGATCGAACACAGACACCTTTCTGGCCAGTTTCTGATTTGATGCATAGCTGATCTTTACTGCTACAATCTTGTACACAGTTCGAACTGGCATTCTCCATCTTAACAGCTGTCCTCTCAGCCAAAAAGTTCCAAATAAATCTGGAAATATCGCTCGAATAGCCAGGATATGGAGGAGATGAAGGGTCGGTGACTATCACTCCAACGTAACTGCTCGGACATGAACTACTCGGTTGAATATAATTTTTCACTAGCCCACAAGACAAACCAGGATCGCATTTTAGTAGACAGTCCAACAGTGCTTCCACCAAACTGGTATTCACACGAATAGCATCCAGATCCATAGCTGTAGGGTTCTTAGAGTCGGAGGCAAGTATGTAAAGAGAGCGCGCAACCAAGGAAGCAGCAGCCACAATGGATGTCGAGTTGATGTTTGCTGAGAAAGGAAAAATAGTATCTCAGAATATATTTACCCATTACCACTCTCATATCTGTCTAATATGAAGAATTGTTTAACTCACTAATATCATCGACGTGACTGTGATAGAATTCATTCAAAAATGTGGCATCAAAGTCTTCTAAAACTGTCCCAGAAATTTGGGGGTTCTGCAAAGACATTAACAACATGATCAACACATGCAACTGGTAGAGCACAAAATAATATAAAGAACAACACTGGTACACATATATTCTATTTTTACAATTACAGCAGACTTGAGACCTTCAGATACCAAAAGAAAATGGAAACATACTTGTACAACATCAAATGTCTCAAAGAATGACAATGAGGATCTCATATAGATCAATGGAATTCCCGTACAAGGGAACTCATCATGAGTAAAGAACTCTACAAACACTTCGTTTCGGACTGCAGAAGCTCTTATAATAATGATAAAAAGAATAAGAGAAGTGATAAACATTTAAGGGTCGAAACAATGCACCACTCCATTGATGTTCTGTATCAAGACCCAAGAAATCTCCATACCTGATGTTCTTCAGGCAGTTCATCATGTTTTTTTTGACGATATTCCTTGAAAGAAAAAAGCTCAATTCAACTCTGGATATATCTGGGAGCTATAAGCACACTGCATGCCCAAAAGCTTACAGATGCAACTAGATTGTAATGGCTACTAAGCTTGTATCTCTACTTTATTTTAGAATATGGAGCACCACATTACAATATAGCAAGCAAGAAGCTTGATTACTTCGAATGATTTAAAACTAGAGACATCACCAAGATAATGTTTTATGGCCAAAGTCCAAACAGAGCGACTATGTCAGGCCAGGCAACAATCCACTTAAAACTAAAAACAACCTTCAAATTAGGATCTACTTCCTCTGCACTACTAACCTTTTTCAGAAATGGCATCATAGAGGAAGGAGGAATCCCAGGATTTAATTTATTTGCTGCAGAAATTCGGACATTATATAATCCTAGAGAAGCTTGAGCATGTTGCAAAGCGTCAAATGCATCATTCTCCTCTAGTGTACCCTGCAGCCGTGATTAAGACGTTAAATAAATGCATCTATGCCACCTAATTGACAAGATAGCGGGTAGTCCCGAAAGTACCTTTTTACAGAATATGCAAAAACAGGTGACTAGATGCAGTTATTCTAGATATTGTTGGATCAGTAATAGATTATTATACACGTAAATGGAGAACTATCACTATAACTCCTAACAAAGAACAAAGTTTTTCTCTTCTTTAAAAATGTAAGCATCTTTTTACAGAGCGGTTGTACTGAATAGGGGACATCAAAACCAAAAATCACGGAAAAGCTTGATACTGTACCTTGAGAGTTGAGACTAATAGATGATATGTAAATAATACCAATTTACATCCATCCTTAAGAGATTACCAAACCTCCGAGTACTTCTCAGTTCTCACTTTGAAAATCTACCAAATAAGGTGTCAGTTCTTAGTATTGTTAGATTAGAAATCGATTTCACTATATACCTAAATTGGGATCTATTGTAGCCACCCCAACTAAGAAAAGAAAGCTTTTATAACTCTTACAAAAAAATACATAAGCATCTTCTTACTAAAAGGCTCTACAGATACCACCTTAGAACCAGAAGATACTCTTAATGTTTTCTTTCAACAGCGTTGGATCCAAGGCATGCTTACTTCATTGTTTTCAAATACTACCATCTTCCTAGTAAGATGGAAAAAAAAAAAAAAAAAAAAAAAAACGAGGGAGCCTAAAAAAACTAGCCAATGAATGACTTGTAAGTGTACTTTTCTCTAATTTTAAGTTAAATCTTTTCTCAATCTCCATTTATCTGTGGTCTTCAGGCCGAAACATGGTAAGCAACTTAGAGTGCCAAGATGGGTCTTGAATACCCAAGATCTCATTTTACCATGATTATGATATCCACGGTGTAGGTTTTTAATATTTTGATAAATGTTCGTAGTCTTTCAATGGAGTGCAATATCAGATAACCAAATAGAGCCTCTATGATGTCATATTTGAACCATAGGCAGTGAATGCTATTTCTGAAGTTGTACTATCATTATAAGTTTCTGAAAAATAGAATTCATACTCTTGTTGAATGAGCAAAGAAGCTATTCACTCCATCTTTCAACCCCTTTCCAACAGACCCAATCTCCAGAACCTGCAGACAGTTACATAAAACGTCAATAAGTGTAAAGAGATTCCCGCTCAGATAAAGCAAGATCTGCTTAGAATCTCAAGTACACGAAACTGTAGCCATAACCAGAATATAAACTTATAGCCTCAAGGAGAAGCATTCAACATACTACATACATACATACACAGATAAAAATTATTTTATTGAAAGAGAAAAGTTATGAAATCACACGTGTAAATAATTGGGTCACTCATTAAAAAGGAAAAAGAAAAGAGAAAAAGCATAATCTCAGGCTATCATGAAGCATAATTATACACAAATTGCAATGGGAGTACGCCTGGTGGTGACCTGCATGTAAGAGTATCTGCCTTGTTTTCACTTTTCTGCATCTGGCTAAGCAGTTTCCGTATGTAAATATAATATTTAACACCCCTTTATCACTTGTAGACTGTATAAACAAAAAAAAAAATGAGGTGTATCACCCCCCCCCCCCCCATATTTGTTTTGTACTACAAAAAAAGCTGCCCAAAAGTTGGCATATCAGGATGAAATACAGAAACCGAAACTGAACTGATGCGGGAGCCAAGCAAGAATCGATTTATGGAGTTTTCCTAAATTCATTCTACCTTGGAGTTTTCCTTATTTACTTAGGGAGTCTTATAATTAGTTTCCGATAATTAGTATTTCCTAATTTATTTGGGAAGTCTGGTTATTTAGTAAGTTTTAAGTTAGTTTCCTAATTCTATTATAGCTAGAATTAAGGCAATAAGCTAGACATCTCTACCCTATATAAGGTGAGATAGTCTCATGTATTTTATAGATAGATTTCAGATTATAGTTGAGTATTAATATCGAAGAGTCGAAGGGAGTTTCCTTCAAATTCTTGTGTGGTTGCTTGCGGGTGACAAACTCATGCGTGAGTTCTAATCCATTGCGGAGGATCGAATTAAGGGTTGCGGCTCTTTGAATTCGGCAGATTCAATTACTTGCGGGTATTGAATCATATCTTTATTGTTTTTCTTTAGTTTCTTTCCATATAAATACAAAAACACAAAAATAGGTTCTTTTAGTTTATAATTCCGCTGCAAATACTTTTAGTTTGTTAATTCTAGATTAACATACGCATCATGAACAGTATACATATGTTGATAAATCCCAAAGCAAAACATACCAAATGGAGCATATTACCGTTTCTATCGAGGTATTATGAAGGCCAGTGACAGCATCAGACTGCAGATCAAGTTCATGCAGGAATCTTCGGCTACCAAGGAAACCCCAGGTCTCGCCAGTCAAAACCAGAAAGACAAGCTGCAAAACTGACAAGTGGTATGTATGACAAACAAAAGAAATAAGCACTAACAGATTAAACATAAGCACACATTGCAGCACCCCATTTCCCCAAACAGGCAAAACAAATAGGGACAGATCTTGCACTAATAACGTTGAATTAGAAAGAAAATAGAAAAGCAGGTACAGCATACGTCAGACATCTGTGGTTTCAAGACATGTCCATCATGCCTGCGAATTAACACCTTACTACAGTAGTCCAAGGACAAAGCAACAAATGGACAGAACATAGTAATTTATGGAGCTTTCGAGCATCATAATCAGTTTGGAGCTCGCAAGCTAAGAAAGCAATGCATAAAGCGGAAAGCTCACTCCGCTCATCCTATTTTCACACGATTCCATCTTATAACAAGGACAGAAAATGGATTTGGACAAGTCTGCATGAGTTTATGATTATCATACCAGCAGCAGAAAGTGCACTCTAAAAAGTTTCAACATCATGTGCCTTCATCAGACTAAAGTCGCACAAAAAATTGAATAGCCACTAAGTAATCTAAGATGGAAGAGCCGTCAGAAAATTAGAGGTTCTCAGGTATTCGGAAAAAACTAAGCACCTGTTTTTTAAAGCTCCTCAGATAATCTGACCGAGAAAGAGCATCAGCTGCGGCCAACAGAGCAATCAGTCCCTAGATTTAAACATTAATCAGATAAACTAGCTGAAGGAAATACATTGTGCATGTAGCAACATTTTAGGTTATGCCAACAGTTATAATAGGGTTAAGCTTACAGATAAAGGTGAATCAGCACCAAAGCTTTTGTCACGAAAAAAGGATGCAGAATCCATAGATGCCATAGCAAGTATAATGGGCTTGTTCTTATCTGAGGATGATTCATCAACTGGAGGCATAGACGACCAAACACTGCTCTTCAGATAGACAACATAGGCTCAGGACCAAAAGAACAGAAGCTATGACTAAGCAATAAAAGACCCTTCAAATAATACGATACAATTAAAAGATCCTGACATTTACAATTTCATTGGTATGGTGAAACAATGGATTTCCATTAGTAATGTCACAACTTTTGGGTGGTTTCGCCAATATTCTACTTCTATCTCCACACCACATTAAACACATATATCTACCGCACCTCTCTGTTAGAGCTGGTAACAGTAATATGACAAGACAATAACATTAATCAACAAGGTTAACACAATTCAAATGAGACGAGTTAGTGTTCAAGATCTCCAACACGAAGTTGACACGCTTTAACCCGTTTAACATACACACTAAATAAATTTGATATATATAGAGTACAAATTTGGTTTAAGATTGTTGATACTCCGTAAGTAACTTAGCACGGCGACCAAAGCGGACACCACATGTGAGTTAATGTTGAGACTTTTCAAGAAGTTTAGTCAAATACAATGCAATCAACACACTTGATAAACAAATCGAGTTAGTGTCAAGCGTTTTTTCACCAAGTTTACCTTCGACACAAACACGACACTGACACAAAGTTTTGTCCATCTCAGGGTAGTTTACATACAGGAGATTCATCGAAGATGAATATACAATTTATTCATAAGAACGGCCAAATATTGCAAGAACCTCACCTGTATCCACCTAATGGAAGACAAGTCCCCGCATTCAAACAAGACTTCGAATCATGAGTAGCCGACTTTGTAGTCTAAACCAGGAAAAAAAGGATTTTGTTTCGCAAATTAGCCAAAATTCTCAAAAACATGCCTCTAACTAATTAATAAACTCATATATGACAAGTCGACCATGGGATAATAACCAGATGTATCACCTGCATAACCAGGTCAAACTCAGCAACATCTTCACTATATGACCTATTATTCTTCTCATTCTTAGCAACGACCTGCATAAGTCATTTACAAACCTAAAGTCACTCAAATGGCATAGAACTAGCATAAATCCACACCCTAAGCAACATAACTTGTAGAATACAGAAAACGAAAATAAAGAACAGATATTGGCGACCAAAAGCTCCTAATATGTAACCCCAATATATAATCTCCCCCTATCTCCTAATATGTAAACCCCCTCCCCCCCAGTCCATAACAAACTCTAGTGCATTCTAGGAGGAAGGAATTACATTTGAAGTTGAAAATCTGAAATCCACTATCAATAATGATGGTGGTTTGAAGAGGGGCTTCTTAGCTAGGGATGATGATCTCATTGTGTTTTGACTTAGGGCATGGACTTCTTGTCCTCCCTTTTTTGTAGTGCTCTGTCGATAATCATATTTCTATTTATATATATTAAATTTACCTATCAAAAGAAAAAAATAGCAAATCCTTTACAGAGTATAGACTATAGATATATATGAAAAATGATCAAAAACTAAATTACCTCATTCAAGACTAAAGTACTGTTCTCAGATAGTAGAATTACGGGAAAATGATAAGGTTTCAACATGATTCCTGAACCCTGCAAAATGTACTTTCTGATGAAAAACTGATACAAAGCCGACATTGTGTGTGCATCAATATGCAGACAAGATTGTTATATAAAACAGAAAAAGAAACACCAAATTGTGGACGTCACACATACTTTCATATGTTATAGGAAGTTAAACCTCGCAAAGAAAGTCAGGCCCTATAAGCAATCATTTAATCTAGTACTGTGCTGGTGTTGTATTTTTAAAAAAGAAGTGGTAAACACACGAAAACAAGTGGACTCCAGCATGCCACTTGAAGGCAATCAAATATTTCTCTTAATATGCATCACATTCAAACAACAGCAAGATAAGAACTACCACAACCAATCGGAAACAGATCTGCAGGATGCCCCTATCTCGCATTTTCTAGTTAACACGGAGTAAGATATACCCCCCAATCTCTCAACGATTTTATAACTGTTTTCATGGCTGGATACATACAACTCCACGACAGTTTCAAGGAAAACAAAGATTGATGGATAAAATAAGGTCATTCGCCTAAATATGGCATGCATAAGAAAATATAATCAGAAATTCAGAACCACTTGTTTTCTCAATGTGAAGCTTCTATCGAGTGCAGTAGTATGTCAATCTTGTTTTGGGAACAGAAATCATCATCTCTAGATTAAAAAAATCACAAGAGAATGAAACAGATATAAAACATATCTAAAGACAGCAAGAGCAATACATTAGGATTCCATTCATAACTGAGATTCTCATAAGGTGAAAACTTGGACTGCGGAAATTTTTCGTCCGGAGAAAACCCTACAAGGTAAAATCAAAAGTGAGCAGAAAAAGGTAAAAAAAAAAAAAAAGCGGAGAAAATATTTCAGATAATCACCTTGAAAAATTCACGAGTACAATACCTTTTAACTTGTCCTTCATGGTCTCTGCCTCAATTAAAACCCCACCTACTTTCCTTGCAAAATCTGGATCCGTTGCAACACTGAAATAAAAAGTTTCATACCCGCTAGTCAAGCAATAAAAATTACATAGGTAAATTACTTGTCAGAAGAGTAAGCAATCCACGTCTTGGAAAAGTTTGACAATGAAAAATTACAATGCCTAGAAAGTTGAAGGACTATCTTAATTCTCTATCAGGAAAGAAGAGGATAAGCTCCTCTCATAACACTTGCTGCACAATTGATCTGATGAAATAGAAATGATGCAAGCACAAAAGCACGTGTCATAGCACTAGAAAAATACATACCGATTAAAGAAGCTCCCAACATCAGCCCAAGATACAAGGATGGAAGACAACTGGTTTATTGTATGAGCATTATGATACTTCAGAACCGGAGCAATAACTTTCTCTCGCCCAGGATCTAAAGATAACACAATAAAGTTTTATGGTACTTGAACAAAATTCTACATTTATAATCTATAAATCAGCTTACCAGCCAAAAATAAAAAAAATAAAAAAACTACAATACTGCACCAGTCAAGAATCTGGCAAGTAGACCAATAATTCAGGACATGAATACTTACTGGCACAGCCGATTTCTCCTGATAGATTTAGAAGCCTTACACAAGGGTACCCTTCTACAACTTTGTACATAGACATCTCAAGATCAGGAACTGAATCTAGTGAGCTGATCTGCCCTGAATTAGTTTAATCGCATTTAAATATTAGCAAAACTTCACAATTCTTTATAGGACAGATGAGTAAGCAATACATATGGAAGGAGCATAGCACCATGTACTGTAATTTCAGAAGTAGAAACACGAAAAAGTTTCAAACCACCCAGTATGTTAAGAGTTAAACGGACCAGTTGCAGTGTTAAACCCCCATTTCTTGTGGCTTTCTCTAATTATTTCCTTTCAAATTTGTAATAAGCTCACATTTAATGTGAGTTATGTGACTGAGGGACAGCTCACTTTGTCTATGCACATTTAGCTTCTAATGTTACTCAGGCTCTTGTTTTCCTTTCAAGTCTCCATGTCGAAGACTCCCAAATTCAGCAGGAAAGCACTTAAGTACTGCTCCTAAGCCTGTAGCCAGAAGACATTCTATGACATACTTAAGTCAGAAGACCCGAACAAGAACAAGAGTCCAACTTGCAGTCAACTCTAAGTGACATCTTCCTGTTCATATGCAAACTCGCAAATATGTCCATTAAGAATTTTGAAACAAGAAATTATGCTAGCTGTAGACAGTAGAAACTTTAAAGCAATCGCAATTCTGCCCAAAATAGGATTTCCTTTAAAGACCTGGGCAGCCTTAGCCCTTAAGCCCACAAAGAAGCCAGAAAATGAGGATCAAGATTGGCCTAGAGGTTAGAAAGTCAATCTACCTAGCCGTTGTTCCGGGTTTGGATCCTCATATCCCCCACCCCCGCAGCATTAGCTGCTGTTTTGTACCAAAGAAGCAAAGAAGCCAGAAAACATAGCCCGCCCTCAAATATATATATGATAGGTGAACTAGGCCTCAAAATTAAGTGGGAAAGGTCTCCATTCAAATACACCAATAGGTAGCTAGTACAACAGAAATCTTTAGTATCTTTACCTCGCTGCAACACAGGCCAAAAAATCCCATTCGCAGAAAACCCAAAGGTTACTTAAACAAACATATGGTTCCTCTCTAATGTTAAGAAACATGACACATCACGACGAACTTCAGCAACCTAATTTTATCAATTTTTGTTTAGTACCAAATTGCTAGTGAGACTTGAAAGTCCTGGGGAAAGCAGACAATTCTTCACCTAATGTCTTTGTGTCCAGAAAAGACACGACACTTGAAAATATGTGTCCAACGCCCAATTATCTGCGTCCATTTTTAAATTGATATTTTTGTTTAGTTTGGACAATTTTAGGCACCGCCACTTCACAATACTTCAAAAGGAAAAACTCGGCACTACATCGCTAACACAAAAGTGTAATTTAAAGAAGATTTAAGGTTAAAAAAAAAAAAAGATGATTACTTTCCTAATAAGTAACATTGTTTAATAACTTTAATGCTTTATCAATTGGAATACAAGGTACTTTTATTAACCTTACTTTTACTTGGCAATCAGTCTAAATATATTATTGAAGTAATACTATACTCTCCATTCTAGTATAAAAAATAATAATATTATCACAGGATCGATCAACCATGGTATGTCCCTAACTTCATACTACAGTATCACATGTTTGTATCAAGTCCATGTCCGTTTCTAAGGGGGAACTAGGTAAACACCAAATTCCTTACTTGTCACGGGTATGGTTGAGGTAATCAATCCAAGAGCCTAGACTCACCACCAACATTTTTCCCGTTTCCTAAATCCAAAATGATACAGTTTCTTGAAAAGAGCTGCTAAGTGTTGACTAACCTAAATGTACGGATCCTCTTCATCACCCAAATCACCATAAAAGGCAATTCAATACTCTGATCACAAATTGCCTGGAGGAACTTTCTAACACTCGAACAATTTCACAGTTACATATATACCCCCACAGTGACCTCTGAACCCAACTTTCACGAGTACCACGTCAAGCTTCTTAACATCGGAATAAACCTATACATTATTCATAATAAACACTTCAAGCTCAATCAACCTCCTTAGCAAGCACCAATAACTACCATCATTTTCCAAGCTGCTCAATTTCTTCTCAACTGCAAACTCGTTATGATACTTCCATTATCCCCACCGCGTTAAAAAACACCCAATTCACCCTTCCGCCTTCAGAAAGCTTACCCTAAACCCTAAACCTCAACCCTAAATTCTAGAGTCTATGTCCATTAATCCCTTAATCGAAAGGCAAAAACACGGGCAAGACGATCCCACAGTACAGTCATTAGCGTCTTTACGACAAAAATGCCGATACCAAACTGTTGAATTAAACCTCAGCACTCCATTTCAAAACCTGGCATAAATTCATTTTCTGGGGTTGGTTCACATAACGATTTTACGCCAATTGCAGACTTAAAAAAAAAAAAAAACAACTACAATTTAAACTTCAACGAGCAAAAATGGATCAAATAACAAGCTTATAACTTTTTACTTGGTCAAAAAATTGGTTAAAATTACACATAAGATCATACCAAGAAAAAAAGTAATTGGGGTTGAAAATTTATTAGTAAGTAGCAAGAATTAATACTAACCGGAAGAAGAGAAGGCCAATTGTGCGATGAAACATAGGAGAAACCACGGTAACTTTTGGAAAGCCATGATCAAACTGGGAGTTTCTGGGTTTCAGAGGCTTCAGAGGGAAGTTACTTCATCACCCAGAGTCTTCAACAGCGTCTTCACCCAATTATATTAGATTAGACCAGCAGTTTTTTTCGTTTTTAAGTGCGGGCCGTCGCACTGGGTCTCCTAGGGAATACTTGGAAACTTGAATCATCGAGTCTTTATCCGAAGGAGAAGTCCGAATAGTCCGAATAACTCATTATATCTTACGAAAGTTAGTGGTTCTATTTTTGTTGGGGGTTTATATTTATATGTCGAGCTGTGCAACTATGGATGGTCTAAAGTCGAGTGGGAAACTTAAAAAAATGTGGGACCAAAAAGTTTGATGGGAGAATTGTGTACCGTTTAAATTGTGGATCGAAATTGACTAATTAGGGGTATAAATCAATTTATAAAAAGGTGGTTTACAACAAAATGAAAATAGAAAATAAAAAATGTAAATAATGGTCATGTGTATTGCGTATTTACTAGTCCATTATTGATTGATATCATAATTTATTAATCTGCTCTGCCCAAGTTCAAACTTCGTGAGCCAGAAAGGCAAAAATACCTGGTTTAGATAATTGATCTAGATAGAAATACGCACACATTTAATGTATCTCAATTCCAAAAGTGTTACGGGGAGCTGAAAAGGGACCTTTGACTCTTTGAGTAGAGAGTGACCATTGTCACATACATTAAAAACCGGGTTTTGTGTACAAATTTAAATAAATAAATTAAGAGTCAGTTAAAAGAACGATTAATTCAAATAATGCTCAAAAAAATAAAATTTATCAAAATGGGGTTGTAAAAAACTTATTTATCGAAATGGGGTGCACGTAGGCTCGGATACCTGGGAACCTGAAACTCGCCATGGCGCGTGGCGAGTTTGACCTAGGAGCCTGAAACTCGCCATGGCGCGTGGCGAGTTTGACAAACTCGCCATGGCGCGTGGCGAGTTTGTCCTCACCATCTTCCCCCGAATTAATCAGTCAACAGAGCAAAAACGGTCAAACTCGCCACGCGCCATGGCGAGTTTGTCAAACTCGCCACGCACCATGGCGAGTTTCAGGCTCCTAGGTCAAACTCGCCACGCGCCATGGCGAGTTTCAGGCTCCCAGGTATCCGAGCCTACGTGCACCCCATTTCGATAAATAAGTTTTTTACAACCCCATTTTGATAAATTTTATTTTTTTGAGCATTATTTGAATTAATCGTTCCAGTTAAAAGACATTTGTCCTCCGATGTCCATGTCCAAAATCTATTAGACTCGCGCAACCAACTTGCGAGAAGTGTCCGTACTTCGATCAAGAAGTAACGACGAGTTTATGATAATAAAATTTGGTTCCTAACCAAGATTATATGACCATTTGGGAATTAAATTCAGTCAAATTCCAAAATTTCCCACTAATCCATGGTATCACTAAACATTTCCCAGGTCTCACAGACTCATCTGGTTTCTCCCACCAAGAGCATTCTTATGGGCAACTCTGCTGACCGAGATAACCCCCCCAGTAAGTTTTCCATTTCCATTGTTTTCCAAGAATTTACTCTGAATTCTATTTGATCATTGGTTTTTACTGTTTTTGACGACTTTGATTCTGATTTAATGGTTTTTTTTTTTAAACTTTTCAGGTTCCATCAAAAGGGTTGCTGTAGTTGGTGCTGGTGTTAGGTAATCTAATTCTTACCCATAAAAATTTCAGTAATTTAGATTATATTTCGTGGGTCTTGTGAATTTTGATGGAAAGTTTTAAAATTTGATTAAATTACAAATGTTAATTTGAAATTCTGAGGAGTAAGAAGTGCTGATTTCTTGGGCCTGTGAATTTTAATGAAAAGTGCTCAAATTTTGATTGTTAAATGCAATTTTTGTTACTGAGCTAATGCAAGTTTTTATGGAGTAAGAAGTAAGTCATTTGCTTTTTGTGAAAAGAATTCAAAGTTTAATTCTTTTGTGGTTATTTTTGGGGAATTGTAGTGGACTTGCGGCAGCGTATAAGCTGAAATCGAATGGTTTGAGCGTGACGTTGTTTGAAGCTGATGAAAGAGCTGGGGGTAAAATCAGAACTGTGGCTAAGAATGGGTTTATTTGGGATGAGGGTGCAAATACTATGGTAAAATGTCGATTGCAATGCAAATTTAGTTCTCATGAGCTCTTGGAGTCTTTTGTTAATTTTAGATCGTGATCGTGTTGGTTATATGCTTTTGTTTGCTATTTGTGTAGACGGAAAGTGAGAGTGAGGTTTCAAGTTTGATTGACGATCTTGGTCTCCGTGATAAGCAACAATATGTAAGTCTTTCCCCAGTAATCATTTCCGTAATGTCAACATTCTACTTTGGAAAGCATTGCAATTACTCTCTAGATTGGTGGTAGCATGTGCAATTTGGTTTGCTTGCTAGTTGTTAGTCTGTAACTCCTGGTTTGAATGTTTAAAACATAATCTGAAATCCTGAATTGCGTATCTTTATGTTGATGAATCTTCTACTTTACCTTGTTACATACAGCCCCTTTCACAAAACAAAAGATACATCGCCAGGGATGGCCTCCCCGTGCTGGTAAATTTTCCTCCCTTGCTTTTCACTTATATTGCTTGCTTCTTGCTTTGGAACAATGTAGTGGATTGAGGATCTTCCACTCTGCCATGCATATTGACGGTGGTTTATTGTTGTGTACAGTTACCTTCTGATCCCATTTCGTTGTTCAAGAGCAATATCCTTACCGCACAATCCAAGGTTACTTTCTTTTTGAGCTTTAAACATTGAGCTTTTAGCAATTGTATTAGGAGGGTTTGGGTGCTCGAGCATTAAGGCCTTGAGAGAAGTTAGTCATTGTAGGAACATAGCAAAGTATTACTCTGATGTTTAGATTATTATTCCTTCTTCAGCTTCAAATATTGTTGGAGCCAATATTCTGGAAAAAACGCCATAATACCAAAGTTTCTGATGAGCAAGCCCAGGAAAGGTAACTCCGCATAGAATTGTACTTCTTTGGGTTCCTGTGAGATGTAATATGTACTGGTCAGGCAAGTTACAACGATATGCTGTTACTTGAAGTTGTAATTACTGGAAATCTTGCTTCTAAACACAAGTCTAAAATGGGAAACAAGAAAACGAGTTCTATAAATGCTTTAAATTTTGACTACTTGATAATTTTGACATTGGTCTCTTACATGCAGCGTGGGTGATTTTTTTGGTCGACATTTTGGGCAAGAGGTATAAGAAACTTGCTTGAGTCATTCCAAGTCCAATAAAGTTTATTTTAAGCTGTATGGTTCCATAATACCTCAATCCACAGTTTGTTGATTATCTGATAGACCCTTTTGTGGCGGGCACAAGTGCTGGAGATCCCCAGTCCCTGTCGGTAAGTAAAATGATATATCTTATTTCATGTTTAAATATAGATTTACTCTTTCTAAAGGGTGTTTGGTGTTGCAAAAGTATCCCATTAAATTATTAAATGCTTCCTTGATGGGTATGTTGCATTAGATATGTGGCTTACGAGGAGGGATCAAGTGATACAACAACAACTAGAACATTACCCTGTGTCTCAAAGGCTCCCACATATGGCGAGGTAAGGGGTGGGGTTGGATGTAACATACCTTACCCCTATGTTAAAAACATTGAGAGGCTGCTTAAGGATCAATCTTAATGATAGTTGCGTCGAAATCGCACTCACAGCTATTTCACAATAGAAGAAGTGCAGACTGTTCTGTGATCCATTTTGCTTTTTTTTGATACCCAAATTATAGTGAGTCTTTGGTTCCATTGGAAATGGAAAGGAAGGAGGGATCAGGTGATAAAAGAGCTAAGCTTGAAAGATTAGATGTGGGGGGTGGGGACTCTTATGTTAGTTTGGAACATGTGAAAAGAAGATTAAATGATGCACCGATTTGGAGAATTCAAGGATGAAGATATGAAGGAGGTTTGAGGGGGGATACGGAAGCCTAAGAATACAAGGGTTAGGGTAGAAGGACTCTCTTGTGTTTGTTTTGAACACCTGAAAAGATGATGCACCCATTTGGAGAATTTAAGCATGAAGAGATGAAGGGAGTTGTAAGGGCCAAGGGGGACAGTAAAGCCTAAGCCTTAAGTTTACTTGGGTTATTGAAAGTATGACTTTGTCTATGACCAAGTGGGTGAGTGGAGTCGTAAAATTTATATGGATGATTGTGCTTGAGCCTGTATTAGCTTTACTCTCTTTTCCCTTGGGTTTCATTAATTCTTTCCACCCTTTTCCTATCTTTGAGTGTCCTTATACCAGTCTACGTCAGCCAATCCTAAAGTACTTTGCGAATGAAGGTTTTTTGTCGACGTTGATCCCATTGTGAAAACTGCAAATGTCCTATCAACTTCAGTTGGACTGACTAAGACTGCATCCTGTTATTTTTGTATATGTTATTTTTATCCCCCTTCCCCCCCCCCCCAAAATCAGAAGTTGGAAACTTCTTGAACATGAGACATGAACTTTGCAATAATAGTGTCTGTATGATGTATCGTTGTTGATTTTGCTGGTCTTTCTTGCATTGGCTGGGTTTTTCTGAATTGTTCTCTGTTCTTCACATTTTTTTATTTACAGATGCGTCATTCATTTCCAGAGCTATGGGATATAGAGAATAGGTATTGTTCTAGTGTACCTTTTCTCAACACAGTTTCCTCCTATCTAATGTATCTGCTAGCATTTAAATTTAAGTGTTTGTTAAACGTAATAAGGAGAAGAAAGTGTTACAGTGCTTTTACGGCTACGTTTTGGGTTCTGTGGTTGGAGGGAAACTCCCGTGGGTTTTCTGTATTGACTTATAGTGTAGATTATCTTAGGGAAAGGGCATTTAGGGAAATCCTTATCATAATTTAAAACAATTTGGTAAGTTCGTAATTGGCTCTCTTACGAGGATGTCTTATCCTCAATCTTTGTTTGGTTCTTGATATATTGAAGATCTTTTTCTGGACAAATAGTTAGGTTATTAGTTCACACCCTATGTGGCTAATCAGCAAAGTTATTTTTCTGTAGAGTTTACTGTATATATAGTGGTATGGTAAAATATAAATGAAGTCCTAAATGCTGCAATGTGATAAGTATGTCTTGCTAAATTGTGTAAACTCCACATGGTAGAGTGATTTTTTAACTCTAAACGTAAAGTTATTTTTAACTGATGTTTATCATGTAGACTTTACTTTGAATAGTAAGACATTACTGATTTATTATTATACTTTTTTTTATAGTAAACTCCACCGACTACAGAATTAACTCTATAATGGTGGATTATAATCCATTATCACAAGCTCCCAATGTCTGTTTAGCTGTACTGGAACCTACTTCATTTTGAACTACTAGTCGTCGGTTTAGAATATACTGTCCTCGTTTTTTTGTGCTGCATCTGTGACTTATGCAGGTGCACCCATATCTAACCTCATTTTGTTTACCAGTTATGGTTCTATAATTGCTGGAGCAATTCAGTCTAAACTGAGTTCTAAAAGAGAACAAGGTGGGGAAAAGAATTCTTCCAACAAGAAGCCACGTGGACGTAGTTCCTTTTCTTTCAATGGTGGAATGCAGGTAAAATCATTTGGCATCGTGCGATAATTTAGTTTATGCAGCATAATTGTGCTACTTCATGTGAATATTTCTAATGATTAAAACCTCATCATAACCTGGAACCAGGCATCAATATGCCTTTTTAGATTAGATTTTTTTCACCAGCTGTCAAATGTAAGGAAAAGGAAGACAATGAGTATAGCCAATGAAGTGACCTACTATAAGAAAATGTCACTAGATTTTTTGGATTTCAATTCTTTTAAAGTCCAAAACATTCTTTATTTACTCTTCATGTGTTGGCTGCCATGTGTGGATGTGATGGAATGATGGATCATACTAATAGTATGTAAATAACGACAACAAAGACTTAGTCCCAAAATTTGGGGTGGACTAACATGAATCGTTGTCAAGAATTGTCAGTTTATCACTCTAGAAAGCAAATGATATCAAACAAAAAGTGGATACGCAAAACATTAAAACAAAAATAGCGCTGGTGTTCTTTGTGTGGTGAGGATCAGGAATCCATTGGGTTCTGTCATTGTGGCACTTCTCCATGTTCTTTATTTACTTGAGTTGGCTTTAACCTCATAAGGCTAAAGATGTTCTTTTGGCTTGGAAAAGAAGGATGAAAAAGGGTTCGATTATTGAGGTATGTTAGATGGTTCCTTTGGCTATTGGTTGGTGTACTTTGATAGGAGGGAATCATCAAATTTTTTGATGATTTTGCTTGCACACCTCGAAAGTTTAAGTTTTGCTTTATGAATTTGTTATACAGTTGTAGACTTGGAGTCCAATGCTCCAGTCTCATAGATAATGGACTTTTCTTCTTCTCGTAGAGACATTTACTCGTTAGGTTGAGAGCTTAACCTTCCATCTCTTTTTGTAAAAATGGGTGTCACCCCCGTTGATGGTACGTATTTCGATGGAAGCATATTATTAGAACCTTTTTATCTCTTAACTTTTGTTTCGGTTTATTTATTTTTGAGTTGTCTCCATAGAAGGTAAGGAGAGAAACACTTCCCACATGATAATTGTTTGGAAAATGATAGTAGGCAAATTGAAATCACCTCGTATACAGGCAAGCTATTTTGTGATCTTAGCATATCTTTTGATACAAATCCAGTCTCTTATCTCAGTCTTCTGCTGGCGCTTGCATATTTATTTTTTAGATGGCTTAAAAAGTCATGTTAAGATCATTTTCTGGTTGTTGATTGTTTGATCTCCTATAGACACTTGTAGATACAATCTGCAAAAGATTCGGTAAAGATGAACTCAGACTCCAGAGCAAGGTATTGTCTCTATCACATTGCTGCGAAGGGCAATCAAACAACTGGTCACTATCTTGTCTATCAAACAAAACAACTGAAGATCATCCTTATGATGCTGTGGTTGTAACGGTAGGTGCTTTCTTACTTGAGCTCTTGGTAATGCACTTGTAGATTATAATATCATTATTCTGGAAGAATTTTACTGTATTTAGGGTTACACAGCATAAGTTATGTTTAAAAAATTGAGGGGATTGATTTTAGGATATGTCTCCTACAAATGATTGAAATTATGATATTTAGCACAATGAAGAAATTGGATTCTGGTGTTGTCACCAAGTCAGCCAGATCCTATGGCACCAAGTTTCAAGATTCTTCTGTAAGATTGTGTCATAACCCACTTGTGATCACCTGATGAAGGACATGTCTGAAACAGGCTCCGCTCAACCACGTCAAAGATATGAAGATTCTCAAGGAAGGGATTCCTGTGTCCCTTGACTTCATCCCGGAGGTATGTATTTGGTAGCATAAGTTACAACAAGAAAATTTGTCATCACTTGACCAACTTATCAATAAGGCCCTATTGGTGATTTGACTCTATCTTTGCTTACATTCCCCATAATTTTTCAGTTTGCTGTTCATTGAATTTATAGACTTTTAAAATTCTTATGGCCTAGGTGGATTATATGATTGACTAAGCCACTTCGTTTGTA
Organism: Spergularia marina; assembly: GCA_963680865.1. Classification (NCBI taxonomy): domain Eukaryota; kingdom Viridiplantae; phylum Streptophyta; class Magnoliopsida; order Caryophyllales; family Caryophyllaceae; genus Spergularia; species Spergularia marina. The sequence continues at coordinate 5,428,064 of OY804554.1, forward strand.
AAGCTCAACCTGAGATTTAAATCTGGTATCTTTTTATGATATTGTATTGTAAGTAGATCTCCACACCTAGTCCATTCTTTGTTATGTTTCTGCTTTGACTGTCGCACTTTCGTAGTAAAGAGTGAGAAAGTTGATAGGTTTCATCATTATTCTCCTTTTGGTAACATCAGGCATTGTTGAGTTTGATTGCTGTGAAGGCATGACAAATTGAGGTATAGGGTCTATAAACCAACATGCAGTTTTATAGGGTCTATAAACCAACATGCAGTTTTATTCTTGCCAAAATGCTGATGAGGATGCTCGTCATGCTTACTCTCATGCCATGATGATGTAAATACTAAATACTCAATTTTACTATCTACACCACCGGCAACTAATGCTGCCGGGGGGGGGGGGGGTACATAGGAGCAACTAATGCTGCGGGCTGGGGATATGAGGATTCGAACCTGGGATAACCCTCATCCAGTGAACTTGCTATCCACTCTCCAAAATTCTATCCTCTTTCTAGTTCGTTTATGAAGGTGGGCTAAAAATCTTGATTATTGACCTGGGTTATGCTATGATGTGTAGACCATTTCATTATGCTTCTGTCAAATTGCTTGAGCTAATACTATGAATAATAAATACTCTGGTCTTTTTCCCCTAACCATGTAACAAAAAGGTGTTAATTGGATGTTCTTTCTGTCATGCAGGTGAATTATCTACCACTCTCTGTTATAATCACGGCATTTCAGAAGACCAACGTGAAGAGACCCCTTGAAGGTTTTGGAGTTCTAATTCCCTCGAAGGAGCAACATAAAGGACTGAAGACTCTTGGTAAGTTTCGAGTTTACTGATTTAGATTTCATGTAGTTTAGCCTACTAATAGTTCTTTTGTGGCACAGGTACTTTATTTTCTTCAATGATGTTTCCTGATCGTGCTCCCTCTGACCAGTATCTCTATACCACCTTTGTGGGAGGAAGCAGAAATAGACAGCTTGCAAAAGCTTCAACGTATGACTTTTGGGGTATTTTTGCTTCTTTTTTTTTCCAGCCTTGGTACACATTAATTCTAATGCTTCTTATGGTTCTAGGGAGGAGCTCAAGCAAATAGTTTCGTCAGAACTACATCAGCTGTTAGGCACTGACGGAGAACCTAGTTTTGTGAAGTACGAATATGAATCACAATTTTAAATTATCAATGCTTAAAATATACTGTATTTTTTTTTTCTCTTGGAAACTCAGTACATTAATATTGTGCAGTCATTTCTTTTGGAGCAAAGCATTCCCTCTATATGGGCGCAATTATGACTCTGTTTTGAGGGCTATAGAGAAGATGGAAGAAGATCTGCCTGGCTTCTTTTACGCAGGTAACATCATTTTTTTTTTTTGAAGATTTGGAATTTTATCTTTTCACCAAGGGGATAAACCGACAAAGAGTGAAAGTACAGGCTCGAGGGACAAACCCTACAACATTCCCTTATGAAAGTACCCAAGCTATACAGCAATTTTCACACAATATGGCTAGCAGAAAACATATACATTGCGCAAGCCAGCACAAATTGGATAGATATCACATTTTTGCATCCGTGCGAACCACTGCTTGAAAGTTCTGTTGTATCATTCTCACTGAAGCTCACACCCTGTAGCAACAAGAGCATCATAATATCATAGCCTCAACGCATTTTTTGTTAGGCAAGTTAAATGTCCAATCCACGGCGCTTTTAAGGTGCCATGTACGTGATGATATGCATAGCTAGTTGGAAATAGGTCTCCAAATGGCTTTGGTTGTTGAGGATTTGAACAAATGATATGTGTTTCGGCTACTTTCTGACACATGATACATTTATTAGCCAGATAGGTCCCTAGCTTCATTTGATTCAGTGCTGTCTGGCGACGACATTTTGTCCTGGCATAGCAAGTTTTTCCTACATAACATTAGCCATCGTTTATAGCTGGAGTGCTGACGAAATGTGTGTGTGTGTGTGTGTTTTGGTGAAACCAAGTGCTGAAGAATTGTTAATATGCCTTGATAATATGATATATGTTATGTACCACCTGAACGCCAGCGCTGAGTGGGGCTAACTGCAGGACTACATCACCAATAGATCATCTCTGAGTTGCAATATCCTCTTCTAGACCCATGAATCATGGTCTTTAGCTTTGGATAGGAGTTGGATTGATTGACCAACACCCCTTGAGAGAAATTGAGTGTACATTAAGATTCTCTTGTAGAGTTTATCATTTAAGGCGCCATTAAGCTGTGTGATTCGACATTTAGATGTTGTATTGCTATCTAATTTTTTTCTTTCTTTGCTCTCAGGTAACAACAAAGATGGTCTTTCTGTTGGGAAGGCTGTAGCCTCTGGTTACAAAGCTGCAGATCTTGTGATGTCGTATCTTGATTCTAGTTCAGCAACGAAGCACTCTCTTTGAGATGCTCTTTGTGGCGCAAGACTTGTGTGTGATTGAAGGCTTTGAAATGAAATGAGCAATGGAAACTTATGCTTTGCTTTCAATTTGTAACACCTGGTTACATGTACGCTCACGAAACACGAGATCACGTGTGAACCCGATACCGTTTGCTGATGTTGAGCCTAAACGTGAAAGGCAGAGTGAAAACTAGGGCAATGAAGAGGAAGACCAGAAAAAAGAAGTCTTTTTTATCAAGTTTCATTATGAAAATTGAGTCTTCCCTCCACGAGATTAGGAACTTACGTTAGGCTAACTTGCAGTTTTGTTTTTATGGTTTTGTTTAGTTCTCTTATATTTCCTTCAATTTCGACTAGACAAAATTTCATATGAGCCGGGCCTCAAAATAACTTTGTTGCAGAATCACTCCACTTCGAAATGGCTCATTTTACATGATAAGCATTTAACAGAACTATCCCCAATGGTGTTAATTTACTGTTGATCTACTTTACTCGTATTGTTCCAATTTTACCAGATGCTCTCGAAGGGACTAATTTACTTCACCAGTGATTATAAAGGATTGCGTGATATAACAAATAGCCATCCTTTCCACCGAAGTAATAGTCACTAGCTATATAGATTTGGTCACCATGTGAACAACTAGACGAGAGTCATGAGACGAGACTCATTCAAGATGAATCACTTATATCTACTAAACCCAAAAACTCGATCTCCTTCGCCAGCGCCACCACCACTACAACCGCCTCAACTAATTAATTAGCATTCTACAAGTTATAACACGCACTCGTGACTTTGTGAGCCAGGATTGAGCAATAGATATACCAAAGTAAAGGCGTACAATTAACATCCACGGCATAATTTCTTCGGATTATAGATGTTAACGGTGTGTATTAGTGTATTACAACACTCAGACTTGCAAGAGTAGCAACTGTACAACAAAATATACAACACTTCTGCGAGTTATGCCGATCTAACATCTGTTTCTCAGCATCTAATTATATCTAACTAACGTTTTGTTCTGGACACAAATCTTCTTAAACTGTATCTACATATGTGGCACACAAGACAGTTATGGTGACCCTTAACAATCAATCTCATTTCACTGTATGTAAATATCTGGACCGATGTTTAGCTGCTTGCCATAACTCGGATGGGAGTAAACATCCTACCCATGTGAATTTCTGAAACGGATTTTATAGATCGATGCAATGAAATAGCTGTAGCAGTGAGCAACATCGTAACCGAGACCCAGCAGAATCTTAGCATCAACAACCAATCTCGCCTTGCATCACCGAGTATTTTGCCCAACACTACCTTGAGTCGGCGGTCTCTAAAGAGTAGCTGATAGTTGGACGTGATGGAAGATGCAGTGCCTGGGAGACCCTTCCCAACCATCCACTGGTTCAACACATCAGCAATAGCTCTGCAAAGCTGTTGGCGAACAGGGGTGGCCTCTTTTGATAAGAATGCTCTCACCAAAGACAAACCATCCTGATTGTAAGAACAGACATGGACAAATTTCAGAGATTGGCCAAGTGTGCAGCAGAGAAAGAGACAAAGTTAAAACTCTGTTTCATTGAGGTAGTGGTTGAATCATTATTGAGGAGAGGAACAAAAAAAAAACGTCTATGATCCAAGGTTACTTACGGCAGTAATCAATAGTCTTCTAACCACGTTACCATCTTTAGAAGGTAAAAGCCTCAACACAAATGTTGTGACATCAAAGAAATCCCCACTGCCACTTGAAGATTCCAATGGCTCATCAGCGAACTCCATAACACTGGGCAAGGATCTCCTGGAGGAAATTGTAGTCCAAACACATTTATGACAGAAACTTGAAACAACCCCCAAATAATAATCTAAAGCGTACATGGACACAAGCAAAAAGAAAAAGGAGTGAGTTTTAACAACCCTCCAATCAGCCATAGTTTCAATCCTACATCAGGACTGGTGCAGACGAAGTTTAATGTGTGCAAGAGTTTAACCTTCTGATTTTCAGCCATTAAGTCAACTATCAAGCACAAATGGTAATAATCAATATCGAGCCATCTTGGATTGCGGTAGGAGTGTAGGAAGAGTCCCATCAGTGTCTATTCTTTGTTGAGTTTTTTTTTTTTTTTTCCTTTTTTCCTTGTCGATAAATTTTTGGATTAGAAGTTTGTTGCAGTACTAGCTAGTGTACTGTTTTCCCCTCTGAGGGGAAGACTGATACTTGTACTTATGCAGGAGTCTAGAGTAATACCAGAGGCAATATGAGTAATATTGCAATTAGAGATCCATGACAAATACTATATATAAAGAGCCCAAAGATAGAGACGGTCAAGTAGACACTATTTCGTAAACTTATAGGAAGATACTACCAGCAGAGCAGCATTCTCATTTAAAGTCCTCATGAGGCTAAATCAAACTGCTGAATCATCCAATACCCATTTGGGCTCTCACGATGCCGAGATGAATAGTTTTAGAAATGGAATTTGACCACACCATTGGGAAGACATTCTAAGAGCATATGCTTAATTTAGTTGGTCTGAGAATATCTTTACTCCGCAATTCAAGGCACATTTCTTTTATTAATAACAGAAATCTAAACTGAAGAAATCAAAACGCAATTAGAAAACCTGGAAAATAATAAAAAGCAACGTCCATTACAAACCGGATCATACCTTGCAGCACCTACTCTTAAGAACAGAGCAAGCCTCTGCCACTGAAACTCCCGTTTTCTATTGAATATAACCTGCAGAAAAAAACATTGCATTTTATACCTTTGCTACTAGGACTTCCTATTGTAAGAGGGGGGGGGGGGGGGGGACAGAAGTCGGAGACCACTAATACTATTTCGCTTAAAGAAACATATCAGCCAGCTTGTTGTTTCATGAATAGAGGACAAATCACGTCATAAACATACAGGTTACAGATTTCTACTAACCAAAGACAAATTTTCTGAAAGTGACTGATCAAACTACAGCGCAGCTTATCGGGTGTACATATAATAGACAATCTTCACAGTTTATGACATTTTTTCCACCTAAAAGCTGGAGAGAAATTCATTGTCAGGATATTTCAGCTAAAAGTGGGTCCAAAGACAGGGCTGTTTTAGGTCAACCGTATCCTTCCCTAGCAACAACCCACAACCGTCATCTTCGCCCAACACTTCACCAGTGCTTCACCCCCTCCCCCTCTGACCCATATGTTGGCGGGGGAGGTCTGAGATGAATCTGTGGGTGGTCGGAGAGGTTGAATCGAGAGGTTAGATGGTTTCGGGTGGTGGGTCTGGGTGGGTGGGGGAAGGTGGGCTGGTTGACTAGAGGAGGAGTGTGAGGGATGGTTAAAACTTACCACATAGGTAAATATAAAGGACTAGACATGATTGCCAAAAAAGGAATATGCAAAGAATGAAAGAAATAGATTGCAAGAAAAAATAAAAAAATAAAAAAATAAAAAGGAAAGAAACCTGCTCCAAATCCATGACTAGCAACAAAATTGTGATGCGATTAAAAAATAATGCATTGTGTTGCGAAGTATAACCATTGTTGTATACTAATAGATTGACATCTACTAACTGTCGCTGGAAAGTTGAATATTTGAGAATGACAGAGAGAGCAGACTAGGAACTAGAACACATGCACAAGCAATAGGATGTCCTTCCTCAAGTAAGCACATCTGAGGTAAACCAATTTCAAATAAAAATTCAAGAACAGATTCAAAAGTCTATTACTAGAAATACTTCCTCATCAAACCAATAACTCCCCTCTCCCACTTCCAAGGCATCAAAGAAAAATCACTCCACATGAACGAATAAATGGATCTCTTTAATTACACTTACCGAATGCAAAATTCTCTTTGAAGCACCCGAGTTATCTGTTAGCAGTTTGCGCACAACATAAGGGTAAGCAGCTTCGAATGTCTTAAAATTTTCATCTGCAGCCATTGCCAAGCCTAAGACAGCCATAAAGATTATATAACTCAGTAAGGTACCACATTCAAAACATACTTCACTTCCAACAGAGAAATCTGAGCGGGGGAAGAGGAATCTGCTAATTACATCTAGGGACGGCGAATCCACCAATTAAAATCCTTGTAAACCTCGGAAGTTTCTAATTTGAAATAATATTAATGACGAAGCAAACACGATGGCATAAGAAACTTTTATTGAATGATTTGTGAGAGCAAAAATGTCCAAAGCCTCTATTCCGTCACCAAGGGAAGCAATGTTTAGAATGATATTTTATACTCGTATTCTGCAGATGCCTACTTTTATTGAATGACATAGTAAAGCTAATATTTATAAAATTTGATAAAATTTGCAGATCATTTGGAGGAAGGGGGTCCCCCTTTCAGAAGTTGGTGATGATAATACTAACATTGCAAAATTAACAAGAGAACATTCTGCCTCTAGTTATATTTAGAAACTGCAACATACTGCTGGGATGACAAGTTAATTCTGTTGTACCTTCTAGGGAAGCCAGAGACCTCAGCAGGAGAGTGAAGTAAGGGGGCATGCGAAAATGGTACTTGAGGGCCACAGACCAGATTTTTCCAAGGACCTTCATCCACGTAGAGAAAGGAGTGAGGAACTAGAATTTATGATACTGAAATCAAATACAAGAGACTCACCACTATCAATCAAGCAGATACATATAAACATACGATGGACATATTTTTATAAGCAATCAAGATAGTATATAGAACGGGCACCAAGTGGGTGACACCTATCTACAATAGGCAAGTGCCATATGCAAAAGAAGGCCATGATTACATACACAGAAGAAGGGCAGAAGCAATAACAAAGTCATGGCGTTGAAAGAGAACATTTCATCCCGAAAAGAAAGCGGCAACAAATGTTGCTTACGACGGATTGCTATACTCGGTTTATACAGCAATCTCAAGAAGGATGATTCAACTTCCTAGAGAGTAATCGCTTGGTGTCAGATATACATAAACTCCTCTTTTCAAAATGCACCACAAGATAGCCAAAGAAACCCTTATACACATACGAGAACGGATCAATCAATTTCTATTAAAGGAAGAAGCCAACTGATGTGCTAGTTAGGAGGCTTGAAGAGTGGAGAAGTGATGAGATTGTAGATGGGAAGAGGAAGACCTAAGACTCATTTTGTTATTCTGTTTGATATCCTGGTCCCCCCCTCCCCCCCTTTTTCACGTTTACACACCTCTCACACTATGACATCTTCAAATGCAGGTTCATGTTATTCAACCACAGATTATTTTGAGTCAAACACTTCATTGGTGTGAAGCTTTGTTGAAAAATAGAACACCTGTTCGTTAAAAGCCTACAAACTGGCAGAGGGACACAACTTATCTCTACACTATTTAATAAGAATCGTGATGAAGAAGACATTGATTATCCACTTACTATTAGATATGCACCACAACCCAATGGTCTGTTAGAGAAGAGGAAAAGAGCTATCACGAAGAACACCAGATGAACATTATAGGAGAAAGGTCCTCCAAAATCAAGCAATCAAATAGAATGTGTGATAAAACAGGGGAAACGGGGATGTGCAGAAGTATGTTCAATTAACTAATGTCTCCAACATCACTCTTCAACAAGCTCCATCGACACTATAGATTTTGTGATAAATTGCAGGATAAAATGACAGAAGGGATCAAACCACCTTATTGAAGGGGGGCAGTGATAGTTTTACTTTTCATTATTTTCCTTTTTTGCTATATGCTCCCATTAGTATATGGCCCCATGGGTGACACTCCCTTCGTGTCATTCTAATACAACTATTACTACCTACCAAAGAGAATATTACCTTACTGAACTTGACATTTGGTATTCCATTACTGAACTCAACCTCTCCCAAGGCATTTTCCAGTTCCTGCAAGATTTAAAATAACAATTAGCAGCAAATAATTGTAAGATGGACAGTAACTGAAAATACTTAATTCTAAGTTTGTAGCATCATGATACATATACAGTGAATGACAATGGTGAGATACAATCATACAAAGTATTGATCACCCACTTCCAACAAGTCTTTGCCCACCACCTTGACATTTTTCATTTCTTTTTCCCACATTTCTTTTACATAGGAAATTAGGAACCAAATTTCATCTCAAAAAAAAAAAAAAAAAAAAAAAAAGTAACAATGGAGATCAAAGTGAACATAACTGATCACAACAAAATTATGAGTTACCGCAATTGCCAAATCCCAGATAACCATTATTTCGCTCAACATGGTTTTTTACCGGTAGAGGTTAATATTAATACAGACAGTAGGGGATCACAAAGACACACAGAGCACATGCATTGTTATCTTACAAAATAGAACCACACTTGTCATCGAGGAAAGCTAGAGGAGGGCTGCAGTGTCATTACCATTGTCACAAGACGAGTATTGGTCCCAGGCATGACAACATCCATTTCAGAAAGAGCCTGTACTAGAGATGCCCAGTTCCCATTTACAATATGAATTATGGATGCAAGCATTGCCAACTGATGTTTCCTTTCCATTTCACACATCAATCCAAAATCTAAAAACCTGGCAGGACAAACGACAGAAAGAGATCATACCAACGTAAGGGCACTTTACGTAGTCAACAAACTTGAACCAACTTATTATCATATGGGGATAGAAATATTCAACAGCACCCTATCTGTCCAGAAGTTGTGTAACGCAGGTTCCCGGGGTGAGGATCAGCGTGCAGAAAACCTGTTTCAAGAAGTTGAATAAGTGATGCTTCTACTCCTTTGCTTACCTAGAAAGACAAAATAAATAGAAAATTAGATCATCATGATCTTTGCACAAAGCATACCACTTCCAAGATCGCATCCTGTGCACCTAGAAGGGAATCACACTCATTTGCAAGTAAATTCGGACTCCACGCAAATATATCCTCCCATATATCCCCAGCATATATCCAACAACAGTAATAAAAAAGAGAGAAGCGGTAACTATATTGGCATCGTGGTTTGACAGTAAAAAAAACTTCAAAGATAAGGAGGAGTGCTGAGAATAAAGAACACAAACCAAATCAAGAAGACGGCGTTTCGCTTCCAACTTTTGTCTGTCAGAGTATGCAGGGCGAAGAAGATTATCTGCAGCTCCCGTAGAGATCAAAAGTAAGTCATTTGGACTTTCACCAACCAACCACTCCATAGTCAGAACCCTTTTTCTTGTGAGGTGGGGAAAAACTTTTGGTACATGGATTGATGGGAAAGATGAGTGAGCATTCTGAAACCATACAAATACTTTGATCAGGAGTTCTGAAAACCATTCAACGTGTGAAAACACATGGTCCAGATGTTAAAAGCTACATTTGAAGAGGGAAAGGATGCGCTAGAAATATGTACAAACAGAAAATTTCAAGAAAGATCACTATGGCCACTTCTGAAAATCGGAAGGGAGAAACCCCTTACAGCACTAGCTATATAAGCCAAAAAGTATATAGTTCTTCAGAAGAGGATACCGTTAAAGGACAGAAAGTCCTTATAGAGTAGAGATAATACCAAAACCACAACCACAACCACATCAATTTATTATTTGTTAGATTGAAAAATACAGATGCTGTTGATGAATTATAAAGCAGTTGATGAAAAAGAGTCTTCTTCAACAAAATCTGAAACATCATTGTGCATTGGAGGAAGCCTCTATGGCTGCATCACTAATAGTACATGTTCTAAATCAAGTTCATGACGTCTTTATTCGAATCAAGTTTACTTTTATCTTCACAAGAAGATGGTCAGTAATTTCATCGTCATCACTGCTACCGAAGAGGAGACCAATCTATCAAATTACCATTCTGGGTTTAAAGGGAAAAAAAAAAAAAAAAAGATAGAGGATGGCCACCAATATCTAACAACTCTAGAGAAAAAGAGGGAATTTAAAAGAAAACAACATAAAAACATACCAAGAATCGGAAAGCATTTTCAGCTTCCAATCTGTAGTCCAACTCTCCCATTAAGCCCTTCCCAAGTTCATCAGCATACAGGCGAATATCATTTTTCCTCCTGGCAATCTTTTTCACCACGCCAAGCTGAAATAACCTAGAATTTTTAAACTTAGACTCATCCAGGTGAGCAGTCATATGTACAAGAAGAGGTTGGTACAAACCCCAAGACGAAGGATGTATATATCTCGGGCAACTTGATGATGTAGATCTGGTCGCTGAACTTTAATAGCAACAGCGCAGCCATCACGTGTTATTCCTTGGTAGACCTGTCATTTAAACCAAAGACCTAGTGTGCATAAGAAAGCTCAACGATCAGGAGAGAAGTAGAAAAGCCAAAAGGGTCAGTAACACGTCTATAATAAGTCCTAGAGGGTCAGTCACCCAATTGGCAGTAGCCGCTCTGATATAACAGGGATGGTGATATGTGTACAACTGGATCCCCTCCAACCCCACCAGCCAGTCAGGGGAGGGGGCTCTATACAGGTAGTGGGGAAATAATGCAGATGTTGGGATCAACAGAGTGTGAGCCATGCATTATCATGCAATGCTTCTGTAAGAATCCAATCGTCTATCATTGAAAAGAAAAGGGGAATACAAATTGTTTATGCACGAAGGCACTACATGTCTCAATTAATAAGAATATGAAAGAACTAGCACAACATTACATGGCCCAATATTATGATAGTCATGTGTTCTTACCAACAGGGAACCACTTTGACCTCATCTAATGTCGAAAACTAATTTTCACAGTAGGCTTTCAAAATAAAATGGGTATATATACCTGACCAAAAGAAGCTGCAGCAACAGGTTCTTCGGATATAGAAGCAAAGTATCTTGACATAGGACAGCCCAACTCTTCCTCCATGATCTTCATAGCAACATCACTTGGGAAAGGAGGAATTCGGTCATGCAGCTCAGATAGGGCCTGTTATAGAAGAAGTAGAAAAACAACTTACAGCTGCTACCTAGGGACTAGGGATAGAGACAATGATGAATTAAGGTGGGTAGAAAGACCAACAGAAGAGGCTGATTTCACAAACAAAGTAAGTCAAGATAGGGCTGAAACATAACCCAGCTGAGAAGATTGATGATATATAGGCAATTTGAAGGTCAACCCGCAATTACCAGAAAGCTAAGCAGATGATATATCTTTTTAATTTCCCCACAAGCATAGCCTAATGACCATTATTTCTCCTGCCGCACAAATTCAAAAAAAAAAAAAAAAAAAAAAAAAAAAAAAAAAAAAAAAAAAAACAAAACAAGCCCTACAAATACTGTAACAAATGTAACGAATCTCAGTGGTAACATATTAGCTCCTAGCTCTATTCAGAATCATTAAACGCTGCTTGCAAAGCAAAGTAAACACGAGTACAATCATATTGCGCATAAAATCTGAAGTGAACTATAGCTTCACACTCAAAACATGCACCAAAGAGCTCATGTCTACGGTTATCTTGCTCAGACATTAATTTACTGGTATAACTCTCAGCTCTAATTAAAATGCTTAGAACTAATTATAAAGTAAGCTATACAGCTTTCACAACAAGGCAAAGACTCATATGAGACGGTATCACAGTAATTTCTTGTGAGATCACTTTAGTTTGTTAAAAAGTGAGCAATTTAACTTTTATTGTGATCATTATATTGCTTTTAGTGATCATATTACTTTACGACTTAACCACATTAGGTGTGATTTAAGAGGGCCACGAAACATAAAATTAGGCATACTTTATATAGTAACTCATTTACTAGTTTTATATGGGGCGTTCTAATCTTGCATTACATAAAACAATTACTAGAAGTAAATGATTACTAAAAACGTAAAAGAGGTCACTATTTGTATACAAATGATGGTCTCACAATAAGTTAGTGTGAGACCGTCTCACACAAGACTTACCCTCACAACAATTAACGACCGAATGATGTAGGCACCATTACACTCAAAGGATGACAATTTACATGCATAAAACCCGATGGCCAGAAAGGCAGAAACAGAAAGTCACACAAAATATCAGTACTAAGAAAAGCATACATTATTCATCTAACCTTGCAGATTTCAGGACCAATGATATCAGGCCTTGTGGATAGAGATTGCCCCACTGCATAAGCAAAATAGTTATGTAACTAAATAGAGAGGTGCCCTGCTTTTAAAACAAGACACAACAAAAGAAAAACTAGCATACATATGATAAGACACAACATCTGGCAAGAGGTAGAATCAAATTTCACATACTGAGCATTCTTGAAGGAGATATCTAACCTTTGATGAATGTGGGACCTAAATCTAACATAGAATCTTTAAGCACCTTCCCAAACTCATACTGTGATGCATTTGCATTCATTTCCACATCATCCCCTGAGTTGACGTATCCCTTTATTCTTGAAGCACGGATTTTCACAGCAGCAGAAGAAAATGCGAAAAATACCTTCAACAAGTATCAGTAACAGCCAGTCATAATTACATCTCTAGTATATAATTTACTGCGTAAGTTTGGTAATCCGCACCACACAATCTTATCTGATGCATAGCAAAGACCCAATTATGGAGAAATATCACCTTAGAATCAAATTTCTTTTTGAAAATAAGATATAAGATCACGGAGTCCAATTAGAAGGAAATACATTTTGGCAAGAAATAAAATTGTCATCTTTCAACCGAGAAAACTAAAACACTCGGGATTATTGAGATACAGACTTGGGTTTGATTTTGCAAGCAGTTTTGAAGTTCACAAGTAAAAATAGTTTCAGTTTTCTTAAAACCATTCACCACTATAGCAATCTCTGTTGTTACGTTATGAAACTCCTGGTCCTGTCGGCACACATTGTTTATGTTCCTTGATTACCTCCTCTTAAATACGACTCTCTTCATATGTGTGCCTATTTAGTGTTTACTCTACAAAAGTGTTTTGTACTAAATGTTGTGCAAATTGAGTCGAATTCTTGCTCAACAGATAACATTTTGGGGCTTTCTACAACATCTTGAACCTATGCTCTGTCCCTCTCCCAGATTCTTTGGCCCAAGGCCTATAGATTGGCCAGTAGACACGGCAGCCAACGAGTTCTTCCCTACTCGCTTAACAATAGTCAAGGACTTCCTCCCTACTCGCATATCAACAGTCAACCCCATTGCTATTTGAATAAATAGATCAAAAATCAGAAGAAAAAAAAAAGGTCATTGAAAGAGATGTACTCTGGAGATACCTCAAGCATTCTTAGGCCGACAATATGAGGCCTGCAATTGAAGTAATCACAGATTGCTTGTGCATCATAGACCTCAGGAAGCGGCCTTGACCAAAGCTTTGAAATAGAGTAAAAGTACTGGGCATAAGTCGCCAATGCTTCCAAATCCGCAAGCAACAAATCCATCCCAGAGAGAGCTGCCAGAAAAGATGCATCCCTTGTTAATTTTACATTTCTATATAATAAGTGAATCTGAAAAGCAATAATGAGTACTGACTCACAGTACAAAGAGTTTGCTGAGATAGGACAAAGAGATTGCACATGTTCTAACAAACATATATTTAGATAAAATTGGTTCACTGATTCAGTGAACAATGACACAGCAACATAGTGAAGTAAACATATCAAAGCGGATTAAAAATGGAAGAGATACAAGCACAAAGATGAACAAACATATTAAGCTATCCATGTAGGCAATTATGTACCACACAACGCACAGCTGATATTGTGCATGATCCATTAACAAGGAGTAACTAAAGCGAGCAACTCACCAAACCATGGACACAATAAACCTTAGCTTCACTGCAGGAGTGCAGTCTGCACACTCATACTATACTGCTTTCCGTAAATTGGGCAGATGCATATTACGTTACCAGTCAAATTCCCCGTCATTAATTAAAAAGCTCCAAAGTAAATTTACGCCCTTTGCACTCATAAAACGCGTGTGCATTCATCCCCCACCCCCACCCCCACCCCCACCTCTTTAACTCCGCCCCTCGCCTGGCAAGCTGCCATAGCCATATTACTTCAGCTCACTCGAACTCGTGGTCATATCTTGTAACTCTAATCTAAACAATACCTAATTCGACCAATTTTCTTACATAATTCACAAAACACATTTTCCGTAGTCCCAAACCCCACTTCAAATGATCAATAACAAAGATAATCACATACTAACAAAGTCATCATAGCCTAATGGTTACAATGAAGATACCGGGCACATTAGTTGCCCCCAAAAGGCCTAAAACTTTCCTCCCTCACTCCCCCAAGGAAAGATTCCCCCCTAATCTTTTCCCCCCAATCTTTCCCCCCTAATAATTCCCCTCATACCAGGCAAGCCCTAATGGTTACAACGAAGATACCAGGCACATTAGTTGCCCCGTTCAACATTCATCTCTCCTCTCTTCATACATATCTTTACACTGAATACAACAACATTACCCCAGCGCCTCAAAGGCTCCCGCCAATGGCGATGTTAAACAAGGGTCAAATGTACGCAAGTCTTACCCCTATATTAAACAACAACAACAACAACATTACCCTGGGGCCACCAAGGGTCTGGGTCAAATGTACGCAAACCTTACCCCTATATTGTAACCCTGATGACCCATAATGAAAATTGCGCGAAATAAGAACCCGAAACAAAATCACATACAATAAAAAGAGCTACCTGGGTAATGCGGGTGGGGCCAGGAGGGGGTTTCGAAAGTGGAATCCGGGTTCGGATCCTCCAAATTCCGGAGCCAAACAACATCATCAACAACTTTGGTAATCTTGGGAATATGTAAGGCCTCGTTTGCCCAATTTAACCCTTTACTAACACCCTTCTTCAAGAAATTCCAGTCATTTTTTACCACAACAAACAAGTCCCCGAAATTACCGACAGCCCCAGAAGTTGATTTTCTCTTGGAATTGAGCTTCAATCGAGTTGTTCTGTGTGAACCTGCATTTGCATTTACCACAGTAAATGGGTTTGCATGTGGGGTTGACGTTGACAGTCTCATCATCGCCATTGCACAAGTGATTACTGAATTTGACTTCTTCTTTTTTTTTTTATGTGAATCTTGAGTTTGAAGTTTTTGGAAATTGGGTTTCCATTTCCGATGGAGTGGGGAGTATGAAGACCAGAGAGTGTGCGAAGATTTGGTCGAGTGGAGTAAATTGTGTGTTGGAGATTTAAGCTACGTATTGTTCCATGTAGACCTGTCAGAACCTGACCCGACCCGGTAACCCGACCCGACCCGACCCGCATTTGAACCCGATTAAACCCGTTTTTTTGACCCGCGACCCGTATTTGACCCGAACCCGATCAACCCGAAAATTTGCGGGTCAAAACGGGTCGGGTCAGGGTCAACCCGGCGGGTCAAAGTCAAAGTCAAAGTTAAAAAAAAAAAAAAAAAAAAAAAAAAAAAAAAACTAACCTAACATTGGCGTTTTCAGTTTTTGGTTTTTTTGCGTAAAAAATTTAGTTAAATAAGTTACAAAATTAACTTCAAATTGTTTGATTGTATAATAGTCATATAGAAAATGAAAACTGACAACTGAAAACTGAAAACCACTTTTTCTGGTTTTCAAAAACGGGACTTTGGTTTTCAAAAAAACAGAAAACTGAAAACAGAAAACGATACCAAACAGGTCCTTAGGTGTTGTTCGGTATTGCTGATGTTTTTCGTTTTTTTTTTTTTGAGAAAAATAAACAAAACGCGTTCGGTGGATTCCGTTGCCAAAAACAAAATCAGCTTAATTCCATGATTAATCTGCCCGTTTTCTCAAACCACTTTTGATGGTTTCCAAAAACAGATTTAGATTTTTATTTTTAATTTCTTACCAGTTACCATTCCCATCATCCTATATAAGTAATATCAACGCATCCTGCACACTATCGTCGCCGAGATGCAACAATGATCGGCAACCGGCGTGACTACTATTCCGCCGCGGTATCCCCTGCCTACTACGACATCGATTTCTCTGGTCAACAACATCAATCATTAGGAGGAATCCGATATGTCTTCCGATCGAAAATCTCGGTCCTCCGTTTTGCCTTGTTCCTTTTACGCCGGTTACATAATCGGAAAATGGTATACTGCGGAATTAGAATGGATAGTAGATTTGCATGTGGTGGTTTGATATGGTGGCAAGGCTGGTGGTGCGGAGGAGGGATCAGATTCGAGCTTGTTGAGTGAGGCTATTAATGGTGGTGAAGCAAAAATGACGTTAAAAAGTTGTATGTAAAAGGCGCTAAAAATCATACGTAAGGCGCTAAAAATCATACGTAAAAGCGCTAAAGTTCAAGGAAAAACCCTGCGTAAAACAATGTTTTCGACCCGTATTCTGAACCTAACCCGACCCGACCCGTATTTTGACCTGACCCGTATTCGACCCGACCCGTATTCGACCCGACCCGTATTGACCCGACCCGTATTTAACCCGACCCGACCCGTTTGACAGGTCTAGTTCCATGTGTCATTTTTTTTATTTTTTTGGTAACGGGTTCGATGTAAGACGAGTTACGATATTACGAGATAATAGAGAGTTTTAGGAAAGATGTTCAAGTTACCTTTATAAGTCATTATACGTCTAATTATTTTAGGGTTTTTTGCGAAACCCTACCTTTAAAAGACCCAATTTTGCGAAACCCTACCTTTTATAATAACTTTTTTTAAAAACTACCTTAAAACAAAAATTGTTTGCGAAACACTACCTAATCACAATTTCCGTCCAAGATAACACCATTAACCGTTAGTTGACTTCTTTGCACTCTAAAACATCATCCCCAAACATCGATTTTGAGAAATTTCCCCAAAATCCAACCTCATTTTCCCGCATTTTTCCCCAATTTACCATATCTCTACAACTTTGTCCCCAAATCAATTTCACTCTCTCCATAGTTCATCCTCTCATTTCAATCAATTCAGATACCCAAAAACTAAAAAGGTATTACCATTTTGAAAACAATCAAAAGAAAAAAGATTGAAATAAAAAAGAACAAGTGGGTTGCTAAGTATAGATCCGGCCATTGAGCACTAGGAGCCCGGGCCCGCACTGGCCCGGCCCTGGTCAACGCACGGCACTGGCCCGGCACTACCAAGCCCGGGTTTGGTAGTGCTAGTGTTAGTGCTCAATTTTTCAACCACTAGCCCTGGTCAAGCCCGGTCAAAGCATTGGAGGGCTAGTGCCAGTGCCCAGAAAATCGAGCCCTGGCACTAGCCCGGGTATGTAGGGATAGTGCTAGTGCCCGATTTTCTGGGCACTAGCCCAGCCCGGCCCGTGGCCACCTCTAGCTAAGTATGAAGAAAGGAGAATGAGGAGACAAAGAATAGCACCATATACTCAAAGCAGTGTAGTATGCACACACCCACAAACAATTTGAGAAACAAACGAATAGTGGAGGAGTTTATCTACTTGAAAAGTTTGCATATCATCTGGGAAATTGAAATGAGGGGATGATTATGGAGAGAATAAAATTGATTTGGGGAAAAATTGTAGAGAGATGGTAAAATTGGAGAAAATCTGGAAAAGTGAGGTTGGATTTTGGGGAAATTTATCAAAATAGATTTTTGGGGATGATTTTTAGAGTGCAAAGAAGTCAACTAACGGTCAATGATGTTAACTTGGACGGAAACTGTGATTAGGTAGTGTTTTGCAAGCAATTTTTGTTTTAAGGTAGTCTTTAACAAAAAATATTATAAAAGGTAGGATTTCGCAAAATTGGGTCTTTTAAAGGTAGGGTTTAGTAAAAAAAACCCTTTATTTTATGATGACCTATATATGTTCTATAATGGTTTGTATTTGTTTTTGTTTTAAAATGGCCTGTATTTCTTTTATAATGGTCTGCTTTGGTTCTAATATGATATACTTTGATTAATTGTTCTTTAATGATATATTTGTATTTTTCAATGATTTGTTTTGTAATGGTCTTTTTTTTTGTTATAAAATGATCCATTTTTGTTGTATAATGATTTTTTTATCAACAATATAATGAAAAACTTATTTTCTACAATAATCGTTTTTCGTTATGTAATGTTATGTTATTTTTGTTCCAGAATGAGTCATTGTGAAACAAAAATTGATCATTACGGATTAATATTAAACATCCCAGAACATATATAGGTCATTATAGAACAAAATTTCATCATAATAGAACATAAACAGTTCACTATAAAACATAAATACATCATTTCGAAACATACATAGGTCATTATAGAACAAAATATTATCATTATGATTTTGGAACACTAATAGATCACATCTTTAATCTACAAATCTTATCATTCCATAACACAAATCGTCATTTTCAAACGAAAATGATCAATTTTTGTCCTCAAGTGAACTATTTACTCTGTATGTTTAATAATGATCTATTTTGTTTTTAAATGATCTATTTTGTTTTTAAATGAACTATTTTTGTTCCATAATGTTCTATGTTTTGTTATTAAATGATCAATTATTATTATTAAATGTCTCATAATTTGTTTTTGTTATAAAATATATACTTTTCCATTTATCTCTCATCCCCTCCACTCTCCACCACCACTCCCCACCCATCTTATCACCGCCAGTCCGCCACTAACGCAAACGGCCATGACCACCTATCGCCATCACGTCCACCATCCTGACACTGCAACCCCATTTTCGCCCTCCATTATCTCATTGTCCCACATTTCTCTCTCGTCCCTTTTCTTCAATTTCCGGCGACATTACTAATTTCGGGGAGGGGCGTCCAACACCGGTGACTCTAGCGAGCACGCGATGTGGGCGGCGGATCAAGGAGGGGCGTTGGGAGAAAGAGTGAAAGAGAGGATGGAGGGAGAGAGAAAGAGGCGTCGAGAAATGGAGGCAGTGAAGGGTGGTCGTCGGCGTCACTTTGAGGGAGAAGTTGAGAAAGGTGGTGGTGTTCATGGTGGTGGTCGGTGATGGGGGATGCCGTGGGTGGTGGTGCGTGGTGGTAGGTGGAGGTTGGGAGAAAATAAAGGGGGAATGGGAGAGGAGGGAAGAGCGAGAAAGGGGTTGGGTTTCAGTTGAAGTGAAGTATTGGACCAAGTTTGACATTACCCCAACTGAAATTGTAAATCTAAATAAAACAAACAAAAACCCAGTTTGAAAGAGTCTCGGGGGTACTACCCTCGAGATACGATAGTATTTGCGCCAAAATCATTAACAAAGGGATTAAACCTTTCACGCTCACTAGCTCTAGCAGACCAATTTTATTCCAAATAGGGTTGTTGAGGAAAATGTGATCAATTGATCAGTTAAGGACATAGCTCACTATTTCCAAAAAATCCCAAAAACTAGAAAAATCATGCTGTCATATTTGATCTTCATAGAGCATCTCCAACGGGTGAAAAATTGACCCTGCTTGAGTTATGTGGCATGAGAGGGAAACTGCTTATCCATTGGAGCAAAAAAATAAAAATTGTCCAGCTTGAGGAACCTGCACAAGTGAGCAGGCTGCTTGGGTTTGAAAAATGCATAGCAAAAATTTTTATAGAGCTTTCATATGTCGACAAGTGGCGTGTAGCCCCAATTTTCTACCTTGATACTTTATTTCTAAGTATGAGTTTTTCATATTTTATATTTTTCAGTGGGTGAATCTACATAATGCGGCCCATTAGCAATTTGCCTAATATTGGGGAGAATTGGGGTTCTACTTTGCTTGACCAAGTTTATTAACGTAGCACTTCCAGGCAGATTAAAAATATGCCAACTACTGGAGATGCTCTAATATCTTTTGACTCTTTGGATTGGGGATTTAAAAGAGAAACCTTATGGGGCTTCAATTTTCCCTTTGGTGTCACAAAATTGATTTGCAAACCACTTATACTATCTTAGTCCTATGGGATGAGAAGATTACTTCATTGCTCGAAGGAGATTCGAAAGGTGATCCTCCTTTTTCCTACTTTTTTGTTCTATGTATGAGAGAATTTCTCGCATGATTGATTTCAAAGTTATTCCAAAGTTTGGACCTCCATGAGACTAGACAAATATTTGAACATCTCACATCCCTTTTATGCGGAAGATATTTTTCTCATTTGTAGAGCTACTATCGAGAACCTCGACTACATCTTTGAAACCTTGGATGATTTTAGGAGGATATTAGGTTGTATATTAATAAGCAAAAGTCTAGACTGATCTTCTAGCCTACGCTCCCGACCTTTCTCCGGGGCTTGTTGGCATCCTACTATCCTATCTTGGCCATCTGTTTCGAAAAATATCTAGTGGTACCCATTTTTCCAATCGGATTCTGCGACAAGAATCTAAGTAAGATCCTGGACAAAATTACATATCCTCTCGTGAAGGTGAATGCCTTGTTGGTAATATGATGGTAGGATTCTATTATAAATATATTATAAGAGACTTGGTTTTCCGATGTGGGATAAACTAATTATCATAAACCATTTTCCATAATCTTGGGTACAATAACCACCGCGGACGACCCTTGATTGGCGCCTTGTTTAGCCGTTCTCAGTCATTAATATTTTTCGTGCTTTCTTCGATTTTTTTTTTAAAGTTTTTTCCAAAATATTCAATTTTATATTGATTTTTCTTATGGCTTATGCAAATGTCGAATTTGGTATGGAATTACACTTTAGAGTTAGATATTTTGTTTGGAAAATATTCTTTTTGTCCCATTCTAAATAACATGTTTGACTTTTTATGGTTTTCAAGACAGCACTTGAACCATTACAATCTCTACAAGAAATCGGCTAAATAGAGACGAAATTTTGTGAAGATAATTTGGCTAAAACTGCAATTAGAAGCATTTGGGAAGTCAGACAAAAGCAGAGTGATCTTGAATGCTAGAGAAGTATTTTGAGGGATTTGGGATCTGCAAGCAGGGGGACAAGACAGTTGCCAATGCCATGATCCTCTCATGGACAAAAGGGGATAAATTTAGAGTGAAAACAGCTTATGAGCATATTAGAGATAAGCAAGGCGGAGTGAAATGGAGCAAAGTGGTTTGGGATAATATCACAATGCCAAAACACATCTTTATCTCCTCTCTAGCTGCACAACATAAGCTATCCACCATTGATAACATCAGGAGGAAAGGCATGGTGATTATAAAAAGGTGTGTGCTCTGTAAAGAGGCAAATGAGCGCCACAAGCACCTGTTTTTTCACTGCGATTATTCAACAATAATTGTACGACAAAGTTTGCTACTATGGCTGGGAATTGAAAAAAGGAGATGGAATTTAGGGCAGGAATGTAATATCCCAAAATTTAAAAATATTTTATTATTATATTTTTAGATCTATTAATTAGATTATTGAAACGAAAATATTTTAATTATTAATTGTCGTTCTCAAAACCGAGTTCGGAAATGAATTTTGGAGTCGGATTTTCTATATACGATTTTCTAATTTCTGAATTGGGCTATCTTCCAAACACTACAACAACTCAAGCCCACACCAATTGGCCCAAACACCAAACACATCCTAACCCAACAAAAAAAAAAAAGGAAATCAGAAAAAAAAAAAAAAAAAAAACTAAACCGACACAACCCCCCCTACTCTGTATAAAACAGAGTTCTTCTTCTTCTTTTTTTTCCTTCTTTTCTTCCTTCCTCGCTGCTCCTGCTTTCCTCTTCGTTCGCCGTCCTTCACGCCGATCGTCTTCTACCGCTTCTGCCGCCAGTCCTCGACGCCCGACCACCTCGTTACCTCTCCTTCCTTCTCTCCTTGTCGCGGGTATCACCCCCCTTCCTCTGTTTTCCCCTGTTTTTGTCCCTCTTTAAACCATCATTCAATAAGTCAATTTTTATGCTTTAAATTGTTGTCAATCAATACTAATAGATGTTATACTTAGTGGGTAATCGATTTAAGTCACAAAGATTTGAGTTTGATGTTGGTTTTGGATTAATTTTCACTAATTACGAAATTTAGGTTAATTAGCTTAATTATTCATTTTGTATCAATGAACTTCGAAAATTATAGTTGTGAGGATGATTATAATCTGTTAATTAGGTTTTTAATTTTAATTAAAGAATTAAAGCTATAATTGTTCATCTTTTGTATAAATTGTTATTGGTCTTAAGATTGAAATTAAGGTTATTTTCATTAGCTCAATTATATCACTAATTAGGTTTTGAAATCTGGTTGTTTATGAACTTATTTTTCTGATTTTACTATTTTATTTTATTATTTTCGTATTTATTGTATTTTATGGAATAAAACATTAATTTTGATTAATAAAACATAGTTTAAGTGGTTAAAATAATTTCTAATTAAATTAGAATAATTAAGGGTTAATTTTTATAAGTTAGATTCTGTTTTAAAACTAATTTTAGGCCTTTGAGAATTTTTTTATAATTAATTGAGTATTATTTGAGTTTTATTGAATAATTATCGAATAGAATTATACTTATCGGGTAATTGGTAATTGTTGGTTTGAATTTGGTATTGTCATGTTCATACATTGCATATAGAATTATACTAACATATAGGTATATAGTTGGTTGGTTGGTTGAGAAAGATTGAGTGTTAATTTGAGAATGTCGTTTGAATAATTGTAGAGCCTGAGTTCGTAGACGAGGAGTACTAGTGATTGTTGTGCTATTGAGTTTTCGTTTGCTTGAAAAGGTAAGCTAGCATGCTCAACCCTTCTTAAACTTGTAAAAACCTTTCAAACTTACGTGCTAGATGTGAATGGTGTGTTTGGATGAGAACATAGTATCATGATAGGTGGAGAACGGTTCAGTTTATGCGCTTGTTGTATTTTTGATTTGGTTGATTTATTGTGTTGATATTGGTATATGGTATGGCTTGTAACAAATATGTTATTTTGAAAGGTGAGGTTGAATGTATATTGAATTGGTTGATTTGGTTTGGTTTGTGGGCGCATAGCCATTTATATTATGATGTTGCTTTGGAATTGTTGTATATGATTATGTGATCATCAACACTCTCTCAATAAGATACTGGTTACTTAGATGGAGCAAAAGAACTCCTAATTATTTGTTCGAGCCAAAAGAGCTCCTATTTATTTATTTGAGTCGAAAGAACTCCTAATTATTTGTTTGATCCAAAAGAGCTCCTGTTTATTTACTTGAGTCAAAAGAACTCTTATTTATTGGATTGAGTCGCATCGACTCCTATTAATTACCCCACCGCATCGGTCTTTAAGAGGGTTAGGCTCTAGTCTACTCTACTTGGGTTAAAAACACCCAGTAGGGGGTGTGCACACTTAAGGTCTAGTAGTCTTGGATTATGGATTATGGATTATGGTTGATAGGGTGAACTGGCAAAAGATTCAGTTCATTTCTAAATAATAAGGATTATGGATTATGGATTATGGATTATGGATTATGGATTATGGATTGTGGATTGTGGATTGTTAACTAGGAATTGTGGATTATGGCTCATGACTTATGGATTTCTTATTTATCGTTAATCTTTGATTTGTTGGATATGGATTATGGAATGTTTCTTATACTATGAGTATGTGATGAATTGAATGGTGGATTCTGATATATGACTCTTAACTACTGGTTTGGAATTATTATTGGATGATTATATGTTTATGTGCTAAGTGTGTTTTCGAAAATAAAACTAAAAACGTTTTCAAAATCCAGGTAAGGGTTTTGGTTTTCTACATGTTGAGGTGTTAGCTTACTCAATTTCACTGACTTTTTCAACTGTGGTTTTTGTGTTTTAAATCCACCACAGGTTTGGAGTAATTGATGCATGCGGGAACGACGACTTACTAGAAATTAGTTGGATTAAATTAATTTAAACTTTCAGTTATTAGACCATGAATATTACATAGACTATTTCATAATTCATATTTTGGACTGTTGTAATTTTATTTAATGGGTTGTAATAGACTATTTTAGACCATTAGACAATTACACTGTGGCTTTTGAAATCTCCTTGCATTCGGGTCCTTGACTCGAGTGCGGAGTGACACCTCTGAATTTCCTTATTTGTGTTTTGATTCTCGATAAAATGTTTTTAAGAAGGAAAGGAAATTTGGGGGTGTTACAGTTGGTATCAGAGCCCAGGTTAGGTCACACGCTAAAATGAACTAATGAGACTAGGAAAAAGAAATAAACGAATCAACTAGCAAAATAAATAAATAAATAAGTAAATAAATAAATAAAATGAACCAAGCCGTATGGGGGATGGGTTTGTTTGTTTTTACCTGTTCAGTGCCTCTTTGTTTATTACTTGCTACTTGTTTACACATGTGAGACTTCTGTATGGTTGTTTTGCTTCAATTTATGATAAAAGATTAACGATGTACGCTAGAATTTGGATGTTTGGAATGGTTGAAATTTAAATGTTTGGAATAGTTGGAATATAGATGAGATTGTGGACTTTTGAAGGTCTAATGCACCTTATCAATTTTAAATGGTATGAGCTAAATGAGGAAATTGTTTGTTACAATAAACATGCTTTATACATCTATTTTCATGTTTAAATAAGGTGCTTTGGTTAGAGCATGAACGGTTTTAATTTTTTTTCTATTGTAAGTCTATAACTATGATTAGGAGGTGGTGATTTTGTTGGCATGAATTACAATGTTAATTCATTGTTATTATGGAAATGTTGTTGCATTAGTAATTCCAATCCCTAAAATGTAAGGATAATTACTGATTGATGTGTATGGCTAACAAGAATGATTACCAAACTAAGGGTGAGATTAGGATATCTATAAATAGTTCCCTCCCACCCTACCCATAAGAATCAAGTTGGTGGCTAGGTATAATAATTATGATAAAAATGATCCATACTTGGCATTTTAGACTTTTTGGTTACACATCGATATGTCGATTATATATATGTTTTATTACTTATGGATACTCTAAGCCTTATTAATGAGATTGATATGACTTCTCTTATTGGTTTACTTGATGTGGTTATTATATGCTCGTTGAATTATAGTTTGGAGTTACTAAGTAGGAGGGAATGTAATTATAAATAATTTGTTAGTGTAGGTTGTATGCGCCCCATTCACCGCTACTACACAAGAAGAAACAACGCAAACATGAATCACCAACAACAAAACAATGGATTTCACCAATTTGCTGCTGCTGTAGTCCAATTGCTTCAAAATAATAACCAACCACCTGTAATTGACTGGGCTAAAAAGATATCCCAAAGGAAACCTGAATTCTATTATGGGCGTGAGGACCCTACTGAACTTGAAAATTGGATAAGGGATATGGAGAAGATTTTTAACACCATTAACTGCCCAGCAAACCAAAAGGTCGACGGGGCTGTCTTTTACTTTAAAGGAGAAGCTGATATTTGGTGGTCAGCTGCTGGGGCAGCCCTCCAAGCTCAACCAAACTTCAATTGGGATAGCCTTAAGGATGCCCTAAGACAGAGATTCTACCCTGAGCATGTTAGGCAACGAAAACTCTCTGAGTTCCTTGCATTGAAACAAAACCGAGGAAGTGTGAGTGACTACTATGCCAAATTTCTTGAACTTTCTCGCTTTGCAACCACAATTTTGCCTGATGATGCCTCCAAGATCTCTAGATTTATTGAGGGACTTGACTATAGCCTCCAGGAAACCATGATCATGATGAACTTTGCTGATGTCCATGAGGCCTATGGGAAAGCTGCCAGTGGGTGGAGAATTCATGAGCTAAAGGAGGAAACTCGAAACAAGAAAAGAAAGTTTGAACCTCAAAATTCCATAATGAATGAAACTGATTTGAACACCAACACTGAGAATGAAAAGAGGGGAAAACCAAACACTTTTGGGGGGAATCAAGGGTACAATAGAAATTTTGGTGGAAATAACTTTCAGAACCGTGCCCAAAATAAAAGGGCTGAGCGTCACTACTTCTGTAAGAAATGTGATGGGGATCATCCGGGAGCTGACTGTTTTGGACAACCTGTCAATTGTCTTAATTGTGGGAAACGGGGTCACAGGGCATATGAGTGTAGGTATAAAAATTCAGACCAAATGGGAAATGGTAATTACGTGGGAAACACTAGGGAGAATCAAAACTTCAATCAGAACACATACCACCCGAATCCTCGCCCCAATAACCAAAACTACAATCAAATTTCCTACAACAACAACCCTCGTCCCAATTACCACGGCAACAATCCAAACCAAAATCAATTCCAGAATAACTACCAAGGGAGCAATGCTAGATTCCAAGGGAACAACAATGGTCAAGCTGCCAATGATAACAACAATGGAGTTGGTACTAGGAATGCCAACAATAATGCTCAAGGAGGGAATAGCCAGCGCAAAACGGGTCAACTTTATGTCATGAATAGAGCCCAAGCTGAAAATGATACCGATGTGGTGACTGGTACTTCCTAACCCATAATACTCTTACTTATGTCTTATTTTAGTCTAACTAGAGTTACGAGGACGTAACTCCTTTAAGAGGGGAAGAATGTGCTACTAACTTCGTTTATTTATCTTAAGTCATGCATTACATTCATACATTTGCATCATATGAGTTTGGTTTGTGTTGTGTGGTTGTGTCATGAGTTCACCTAGTTACTTTGCGCTTCGGGGAAGAAGCGTTTTCTTAAGGGGGGAATGATGTAATATCCCGAAATTTAAAAATATTTTATTATTATATTTTTAGATCTATTAATTAGATTATTGAAACGAAAATATTTTAATTATTAATTGTCGTTCTCAAAACCGAGTTCGGAAATGAATTTTGGAGTCGGATTTTCTATATACGATTTTCTAATTTCTGAATTGGGCTATCTTCCAAACACTACAACAACTCAAGCCCACACCAATTGGCCCAAACACCAAACACATCCTAACCCAACAAAAAAAAAAAAAGGAAATCAGAAAAAAAAAAAAAAAAAACTAAACCGACACAACCCCCCCTACTCTGTATAAAACAGAGTTCTTCTTCTTCTTTTTTTTCCTTCTTTTCTTCCTTCCTCGCTGCTCCTGCTTTCCTCTTCGTTCGCCGTCCTTCACGCCGATCGTCTTCTACCGCTTCTGCCGCCAGTCCTCGACGCCCGACCACCTCGTTACCTCTCCTTCCTTCTCTCCTTGTCGCGGGTATCACCCCCCTTCCTCTGTTTTCCCCTGTTTTTGTCCCTCTTTAAACCATCATTCAATAAGTCAATTTTTATGCTTTAAATTGTTCTCAATCAATACTAATAGATGTTATACTTAGTGGGTAATCGATTTAAGTCACAAAGATTTGAGTTTGATGTTGGTTTTGGATTAATTTTCACTAATTACGAAATTTAGGTTAATTAGCTTAATTATTCATTTTGTATCAATGAACTTCGAAAATTATAGTTGTGAGGATGATTATAATCTGTTAATTAGGTTTTTAATTTTAATTAAAGAATTAAAGCTATAATTGTTCATCTTTTGTATAAATTGTTATTGGTCTTAAGATTGAAATTAAGGTTATTTTCATTAGCTCAATTATATCACTAATTAGGTTTTGAAATCTGGTTGTTTATGAACTTATTTTTCTGATTTTACTATTTTATTTTATTATTTTCGTATTTATTGTATTTTATGGAATAAAACATTAATTTTGATTAATAAAACATAGTTTAAGTGGTTAAAATAATTTCTAATTAATTTAGAATAATTAAGGGTTAATTTTTATAAGTTAGATTCTGTTTTAAAACTAATTTTAGGCCTTTGAGAATTTTTTATAATTAATTGAGTATTATTTGAGTTTTATTGAATAATTATCGAATAGAATTATACTTATCGGGTAATTGGTAATTGTTGGTTTGAATTTGGTATTGTCATGTTCATACATTGCATATAGAATTATACTAACATATAGGTATATAGTTGGTTGGTTGGTTGAGAAAGATTGAGTGTTAATTTGAGAATGTCGTTTGAATAATTGTAGAGCCTGAGTTCGTAGACGAGGAGTACTAGTGATTGTTGTGCTATTGAGTTTTCGTTTGCTTGAAAAGGTAAGCTAGCATGCTCAACCCTTCTTAAACTTGTAGAAACCTTTCAAACTTACGTGCTAGATGTGAATGGTGTGTTTGGATGAGAACATAGTATCATGATAGGTGGAGAACGGTTCAGTTTATGCGATTGTTGTATTTTTGATTTGGTTGATTTATTGTGTTGATATTGGTATATGGTATGGCTTGTAACAAATATGTTATTTTGAAAGGTGAGGTTGAATGTATATTGAATTGGTTGATTTGGTTTGGTTTGTGGGCGCATAGCCATTTATATTATGATGTTGCTTTGGAATTGTTGTATATGATTATGTGATCATCAACACTCTCTCAATAAGATACTGGTTACTTAGATGGAGCAAAAGAACTCCTAATTATTTGTTCGAGCCAAAAGAGCTCCTATTTATTTATTT
Organism: Spergularia marina; assembly: GCA_963680865.1. NCBI lineage: Eukaryota > Viridiplantae > Streptophyta > Magnoliopsida > Caryophyllales > Caryophyllaceae > Spergularia > Spergularia marina. Next base: position 5,456,652 of record OY804554.1, read on the forward strand.
GAGTCGAAAGAACTCCTAATTATTTGTTTGAGCCAAAAGAGCTCCTGTTTATTTACTTGAGTCAAAAGAACTCTTATTTATTGGATTGAGTCGCATCGACTCCTATTAATTACCCCACCGCATCGGTCTTTAAGAGGGTTAGGCTCTAGTCTACTCTACTTGGGTTAAAAACACCCAGTAGGGGGTGTGCACACTTAAGGTCTAGTAGTCTTGGATTATGGATTATGGATTATGGTTGATAGGGTGAACTGGCAAAAGATTCAGTTCATTTCTAAATAATAAGGATTATGGATTATGGATTATGGATTATGGATTATGGATTATGGATTATGGATTGTGGATTGTGGATTGTTAACTAGGAATTGTGGATTATGGCTCATGACTTATGAATTTCTTATTTATCGTTAATCTTTGATTTGTTGGATATGGATTATGGAATGTTTCTTATACTATGAGTATGTGATGAATTGAATGGTGGATTCTGATATATGACTCTTAACTACTGGTTTGGAATTATTATTGGATGATTATATGTTTATGTGCTAAGTGTGTTTTCGAAAATAAAACTAAAAACGTTTTCAAAATCCAGGTAAGGGTTTTGGTTTTCTACATGTTGAGGTGTTAGCTTACTCAATTTCACTGACTTTTTCAACTGTGGTTTTTGTGTTTTAAATCCACCACAGGTTTGGAGTAATTGATGCATGCGGGAACGACGACTTACTAGAAATTAGTTGGATTAAATTAATTTAAACTTTCAGTTATTAGACCATGAATATTACATAGACTATTTCATAATTCATATTTTGGACTGTTGTAATTTTATTTAATGGGTTGTAATAGACTATTTTAGACCATTAGACAATTACACTGTGGCTTTTGAAATCTCCTTGCATTCGGGTCCTTGACTCGAGTGCGGAGTGACACCTCTGAATTTCCTTATTTGTGTTTTGATTCTCGATAAAATGTTTTTAAGAAGGAAAGGAAATTTGGGGGTGTTACAAGGAATATCACTGGTTTGCAAGTAGTAGAAGGTTCAAACATTGGCCGGCAAAATGGGGGAGATGTTGCTTGAATGCCACCATTTACCAGCTTTGGTGCAAGAGGAATGGAAGGTTGTTTGTTGAAGAGGAACACACTGAGAAATGGCTGATTGAGAGAATTAAATTTATTGTAAGTGTGAGGATGTATAACTGGAACAATAGTGAGAATTCTCCCGAAATAGTTGATAGTTTGCTAAATTAGGCTCGTTTGTATTTGGTATTTTCTAGTGGTTCTTATTTTGTAAGCGGTTTATTTTTTCCCAATTTTTGGGATGAATAAAGATCACATAACTTCTTACCAAAAAATAATTAACAAACACTTAAACAGATAAGTGTACAAATTATACCCAAATTATAACATAAGATGTTAAGGGGTATCGTTAGTAAGGGCGAAGTGGTACTTTGCATACCACTAATATATGTATTAGAATTTGATGGTTAAACCTTACACAAATATCATTTTTTTCCCACTCATAATTAAACCCAAGTTAGAGAGAATTGAGATAAAAAAAAAACCTCAATTTTCTCTAAAACAATCAGACAACTTCCAACACCTTTAAGATTAAGTTTTTTACATTTCATGTCAATGAAAACTTGATCAAAACACTTATCTAAACCTAAAATAACATTGGCTAAAGTGTTAGCACTACGTCAAAAATAGGCTAAGAGAACGGGTCTTCTAAATCCAAGCAGAACGGTTGATCTAGACGATTGTACTTTAAAGGTTAAGAGAACGGTTGCAACCGTTTGTAAAGGCTTTAAGAACGGTTGCAACCGTTTGTAAAGGCTTTAAGAACGGTTCCGATAAAAACCGTTCTGAAAGGTCTTTAAGAACGGATATGTGAAAAACCGTTCTAAAAAAAGGAACCCTATTAGAACGGTTTTCCTCCAAACCGTTCTCGTATGTACCCACTTTTTAAAAAAAAAATATTTTTTTAGTGATTTTCTACTTTCCTAACCTAATCCACGATTGCCGGATCGTCGAAAAAGGGAAAATATATAAACAACATCAATAACAACATGAACAACAACGAGAACAACAACAAGAAGATAGAAAATTGGGCATAATCCTCCCACCAAAATTGTCATATAACATCAGTGAAAATTTATACACGACGAATTTTACAAAATATGCAGAAAAAACACTAAGAAAACATACTAATATACACCTAACACTATTTTAATTTCTCGCAAATCTTGTGGCCATCATCTTGTGCATCTTCTTTCAAATTTAGATCTGAGTTTTTGTTCCTTCTCTGCGTTCTAACCACACACACACACACACAAAAAAAAAAATTAAAGTAGTAGAATAAAATGAAGAATACAATAGAAAACCAAATTAATCGATGCAATGCAAAAACAGATATACGCAACATTGAAAGAAAGAAAAAAACACACAAATTAAAGCATTAGAAAATAAAAAGAACAACGAAGATTCTATGGTCATTACCGCTAATGGTAATCACCATAAGTATATATTATTTTAACAAGATTTAATATTTTGCTATATTAATTTATGGAAAGAATATCTAACAATTATATCATAAATAATTAAAGAATTAGGTACATGTTTGGCGTAAACTTCTTAATGATTTAGGTTAAATCAATGAAATTAACATGTAGCCCCATTCTCAGCTCATTAGTCATTACTGTGCCAACGATGATTTTATGTTAAAAAAAAAAAAACACAATATTAATCATCATGGTGTAGACTCTCTAGTTGCATGTGTTATGAGTTGCATACCAATCCCACGAACGGCTAATTCAGCCACTTCCTCCTTATCTTCCCTACGGTTGAATGTTGAATCAACAAATGTCTTGTGTAACCATCTTAAACATTTTTTTTTTGAAGGGGAACCATCTTAACATTTTAATAAAGTAATTTACACGCTTTTTATTTACTTGTATTTGTTTTTTTTTTTCTCTATAGCAATTTCGCAACAAGATCAACCCGATTAGCTTTGTGGCTGTGTAAAACTCATTTTCGGAAAAATAAATTAAACACATGTAGATTGACAACCGCCATTAATGACATGGATTCTTTAGTATATAAGTAATTGATGATGAGAGTGTCATAGGATTTAAAGCAGGCTCGTAAGTGCAATCGTAGAATTATATTCCATTGTTAAAACTTGCAAGCAATGAACAATGGTGGTGAAGAATGGTAGAGGCCATTAGCAATGAACGACGGTGATAGCTATGTAAATTATGGCAAACACAACCTAAAAAAAATGTGTATTCAAATCTATTTTTTCTTCCACGAGATAATCTTAACTTAATTATAAAATTAACTACAATATTAATTAAATAGCTAAATCTATTAAAATATAATTTTTTTATGGTGACTGCCATTAGCGGTAATGACCATAGAATTTTCGAAAGAACAAACAAGTCAGATAAAAGTAGATCTGAAAACAAATTAAAATTCGAATTTAGATAAATAAATAAGAAAGTAGATCTAAAAACGATATTTGAAATTAGATAAGTAGATCTTAAAACCCTAAATCAGATTTCCCAAATTATAGACCCTAACACCTGGTTCAACAATATAAATCACAAAACACACACGAATTTTAAGATACTTTAAAAACAAACTTACCAAAACGGACGACGACGGTGAAGTGGTCGTAAATCGATACGCGCGAAAAGGGGAATACTGTGATGAAAGGCTGCACCGTCAAATTCAAAAAGTGACGAGTTGTTGTTGGTGAGTTAGAAGAGAGAAAAAAATAACGGTGTTTGGAAGTCAGATGAGAAAAAAATGGAGGAACTAGATATGGAAGGATGAGAAGAGAGGAGAGAGAACGGGAGATAAAGTGGTGGAAATGACGAGGTAGAGGAGCAGATGCTTTGGATGTCTAATTTATTTATATTTTCATTTGATTTTCTAGTTTATAAGAATGGTTAATTAAAAGAATCGTTTTCTAAAGTAGACATATAGGAACGGCTTTATGGAGAACCGTTCTCTATAGCCTAATTTTTTTAATCTTTTTTTTTTTATGTAAAATCATTTAAGAACGGTTTTCAACGGAACCATTTTCTTATACTACAAGAGATCGGTTTTGAAAATTTTCGTTCTCTTATCCTGGTTCTTGAATCCCGAATTTGACATAGTGTAGCTAATTTTATTTTGGTTTTAGGGTTTAATCACCTAATAAAATTAGCTTGTTTGGGTAAATTTTGGAGGGCTGCTTGGTGCATGTTGGAGGAGGTTTTCTGCATTGAAAACTCAAGATTTAAGGAGCTCAAGAACCTTTTTTGAAAGTGTGGTCAATATTCCTCCTAATTAAGGTATAAAAACTAGTTTTATACACTTTTTAATACTTTAGTCTTACATGCAACTAAAGATCCTTAGCTAAACTTAATTAGGTGTAATTAAGTTACTAATTAGACGAGTCTATTTAGAGGCTAAATAACTTTCACAGACCTTCATTGATGGACACTTGGCATAATATTATTGGATGAAATTCAATAGATATTATTAATTATTAGGAGAAATACATATACAATATTAAAAAAAATGTGATAAGGAAAATTAATACTCCGTATGTATACAATATAAATATTATAATTTGTTGAAAATTTTAATAATTATAACTTAAATAGAAAAAGGAAACTTTAAATTTATTAAGAGTAGAAAATATTAAATGGTTGAAAGAGTGTGATAAAAATAATTTCAATCTATACAAAATGTTTGGTATGCACAATAAGCTAGCTTATTTGGTCAAAGTAACTTATTTGACTAGTCGTTTAAGCTCTTTGACCAAATAAGTTTGTTTGTTGACATCACTAGCTTAAATAATAAGCTAGCTTATTTTATAAGTGACCCCATGTAACTTATTGAAAAATAAGCTACTTATCATAAATTTATTTCTCATTTACCCTCACTTATATACACAACTAGCTTATGAACCCGTGCCATGCACGGGGTTCTTAAATGTTTATGTGAATTAGTTCTAATAGTGTTATATATACACCCCCATTCTAGGAATATGTGACATTTTCCTTTTTTTTTTTTTGAGATGAATTTATTTTTAATTTAACAAAAAAAACTAATTAGAAATTCTCCAGCTTATTGCAAATTCTATTTCACCTTTTCAGTCTAGCACAATTTTGAACCAATTTGTATAGAACTCTATCATTTAAAGGTAATAAATCTCACAATTATCCCATTTTTAAGAAACATAACTTAGTCAATCTTTACACAAAAGAGAAACATGGCTCATGTAGTAACCTAGAATGGCTAGAGGTAGTAGTACACATATGATCGTTATGGAATGGAATAACCATAGAAATCTTGCGCTCATCTTTTGATTTTCGCTTGAAAAACGGAAGGCAAATAAATAATTTAAGAATATGATAGCAGCCGACAAATAAACCATAAAACGGTGAAAGATTTAACAAAGTTCAATTGTTCATCTTCATAAGAAACCGCATCAATCATATATTGCACAAAACCTTTTAAATAAACCAAATAATGAAGCACATAATACTTTGTATAAAAGATTTTCCCTTCAAAAAAAAAATACTTTGTATAAAAGATGGGTGGCGATTGTTACCTTTGACACTAAGATCGAATCAATAGCTTGAGGCCTTGAGTGGGTGAGTTATTTGTACTTACAACCTTCTTCATATCAATTCATTAAGTCGGAAATTTTAAGAATTAGATTGAAATTAATACTCAAACTGGCACAAACCTGATAGAGTACTTCAGCAATTATGGCATTCATATAAAACAAATTGCATAACACCAAATAAATAATGGAAAATCAAAATTTTAAAGTACGTACACAGATTGAGTATCTGATGTGCAGGGACGTTGCGCGAGAGCAGACATGTGAATGTCGTATAATTTTGCTGAAGAAAGAACATGGATGCGGATCTTCTAGCCAAGCGAGATAGATGGAAATCCTAGTACATGACTCCGATCGAAATCGAGTTTCATGAAGAAGCGAGATTAGTCGTTCTTAAAAATACTCCGTAAAAGTTATGTCCGGTATAATATTGTACCCTGCAAATCATTCCACTGAAAATGTAGTGGTCAATATTTTTATCATGCATGAAGCAAAATTAATCTACAATGCTATCAAAAGATCAAATAATAAAACGAAATTATACACTGAAAAACTCAATGCCTATTACGGTCTTGCACACAAAGAAAAAATAAACTAAAAGTACACCAAATTTAGGTCACCAGAAAATATAAAATAGATTTTTGGTAAAAAAAAATCTTATGCTTTTTTCTTTTATAATAATCTCAGCCAAAGATCCATGTAAAGACCGGTTTATATTTTTATTTTTAATTTATTTTTTAATAATTTCTGCAAAAGATCTTATTTATACTAGAGAAATGCTAAAAATTACTACAATTTTTTTTTTTTAATGATCAAATTTTATAAAATAAAAGGGGAAAAACCCCCTAAACCATTACAAAAAGCTGCTAATCTATACTTAGAAGGGCAAGCGCACCTTTCATAGCATAGTAGCAAGTGTATCCTCAGACATACCCGAGTTCAAGTACATCATCCTAACTGCAACTAGATATCTTATCTTATTATGAACAATCTCGTCTATACCTCTCTTTTTGTCTCGAAAAATCCTACTATTTCTTTCCATCCAAATCTCGTAAATGGTACAGGCCAGCGCACATCTGTTTCTTCTCTGTTTCCATCCTTTCCCCTTATTATTTCTCTCAAACCAGTTGATTTCTTGTTTCAATGAGGAAATACCATGTGAAATATGGTATTTTGCCAACACTATCCCCCATACTCTCCTAGAGTAGTTGCATCCAAAGAAAAGGTGATTACCATTTTCTATATCTTTGCAACACAACACGCACCTGCTAGCTAGCTGAATCTCTCTTTTACTTAGATTGTCCAAGGTCGCCAAGCTCTTCTGAATGGCAAGAGAGCTTATGAAGGCATGTTTTAGAACAATTGCAGCCTCACAAAGAGTCTTGTGCCAGAACTTCTTGTTTTCCTTTTCTTTAAAGAAGTCATATAGAGTCAGAGTATTCCTGTTGTTGCTTATCAGTTGTTTGGCCTTTTCAATTCCTCCTGCTCTGCTCAGCAACTCATCCCTGATATGAAGAATATTCTTCCAACTGCAAGACCAATTGCTTCTAATGCTCATGCTCCAAAAATCTGAGTTTCTGATTATGTAAGCTTTAGCCCATCTCACCCAAATGCTATCAGCATTCTCCATGATCTTGTTTATCCATTTAATCAGCATAGCTTTATTCCAGCTTAAAACCTCCTTGATTTTCATACCCCCCTCTTTCCTAGGCTTGCAGATGCTGGACCAGGCTTTAAAGATCATTTTTCTCTCTCCTTCCTTAATCCCCCACAGAAAATCCTTACAAAGCCTGTTTATCCCTTTAATGACACCCTTTGGGAGCAAAATGCTTGCCCCCCAGAAGTTTTGCAATCCAAACACAACTGAGTTAATCAGCTCTATCTTACCTGCATAGGATAGAAACTGATTTGCCCAATGGGATAATTTTTGCTTGATCTTGTTGAGCAGGGGCTGAAACATGTCTCTAGTTAGCCTGGCATGGTATAGAGGAACACCTTGGCATCTGAATGGAAAAGTGCCCTCAGAAAATCCTGTTTCTTTTGCAATGAGCTCTTTGACTCCAGCTGACACTCCCCCATAGTACACATCAGTCTTAAGGGGATTTGCTTTAAGCCCTGAGAACCCATCAAACTTCTCCAAGATTGTAGCTATAGCTTTCACTGAGGGAACACCCCCCCTCGTGAAAACTAGCAAGTCATCAGCAAAAATTAAATGAGTAAGGTTCACCCTCACACATTTAGGGTGATAAGAGAAATTGTACTGCCTAGGGACTTGTCGAAGCATCCTTGAAAGCACCTCCATGCACAAAACAAAGATATAGGGGGAAAGGGGGTCACCCTGTCTTAACCCTTTCTTCCCTTTAAAGTAACCTTCCACAGCTCCATTGATGCTCAGTGAGAAGTAGGTAGTTGTGATGCAAGAGATAACCCAATTTGAGAACTTCTCAGGAAAACCAAAGGCATTAAGAAAGCTTCTAACAAAATCCCAAGATACTGAGTCGAAAGCCTTCTTTATGTCCACCTTTATAATGCATCTTGGAGAGATATTCTTTCTTCCATAATTTCTAGCAAGCTCATGAGCCAGCATTGTGTTATCAAAGAGATACCTGTCTTTAACAAATGCCGCTTGTTCAATTCCAATGATATCAGGAAGCATCTCTTTCATTCTATTTGCTAGAATTTTGCTGATGGTTTTGTAAACTGTGTTACAATAAGAGATTGGCCTAAAATATGCAACTGTGCAAGGAGTTGGACTCTTGGGAATAAGAGAGATCAGTGTCAGCATTTTGCCAGTGCTGAAAAATTCTTGCACTGCTTCACAAAATAAATCTCCAGTAATATCCCAGGCATCAATAAAAAAAACCTGAGGAGAAACCATCAGGTCCAGGTGATTTATTGATATCTATGGACTTTAGAGTATTCTTAATTTCAGAAGTAGTGAATGGGGATATCAGACGATTTCTCTGGTTATCTGAGAGGGTAGCTCCTCCTGTGATAATATCCTCTGGGCACTCATTTATATCAGACTCATTCCCCAGTAAGGAAGTATAGTAATCCACAAAAGCATCAGCGACTTCCCTGTGGCCCTGCACTAGAATTCCATCCTGATTTTGAATAGAGCCAATTGCATTTCTCATCTTCTTCTCTGCAATCTTCGCATAAAAATACCTTGAGCTAGTGTCAGGGTATTTTATATCATTTACCTTAGTTCTCTGACGCATCATGCTGATTTGCGCTTTCCTAAGATGAGTATATTTGCTGTTCAAATCTCTTTCCTCCTCAATTTTCTCCTTATTCATAGGATCCATCTCAATATCTTTCTGGCATCTGATTAAAATTTCCTTACTAGCTTTGACTCTACCTGGGAGCTCAGGATACTCTTCTTTATTCATCTTTTTCAGCCTGCTTTTTACTCCTTTCAATTTGTTCATCAGACAAAACATCATGCATCCCACAATCTCCTGATCCCAGGCTTCCTTTATTATCTTCTTAAACTGATCCGAATGTCCCCAGCAATTTAGATATCTAAATGGCCTGATTAAGTGCTCAGAGTTATCAGGAACACTAACCAAACCTGGAGAATGATCACTAATCCCAGGAGATAAGAACTGGGTATTAGTCCCCGGGTACATACCAATCCAAGCATTATTCACCATTACTCTGTCGAGTTTACACCAGACTCTATCCCGGGGGTCTTGCTTATTAGTCCAAGTAAAGTGATGACCCTGAGCAGGGAGATCCATTAGACCATTCTGAGAAATACAATCACCAAATTCCTCAATATCCTTCCTAACCGGGTCAGTTGAGCTAATTCTGTCCTCTAAATTCAGTGTCACATTGAAATCTCCTAATATAATCCAAGGGTCCTGCCGCTGAGCCAGATTAGAAATATCTCCCCAAAGTTCTCTTCTAATATCACCTCTATTAGCAGCATAATTAAAGGTGACCAGAAAAGTCCTTTGAGATCTATGCTGAGTGATTTTGCAATGCATCAATTGGCCTGTTTTCAGGATCATTTGCACCTGAACCTGGTTTGGTTTCCATAAAACCCAAATCCTACCATTATTATGATACTCATAGTTGTTCTCAATTAGGTATTGACTAAAAACTCTCTTAGCAATTTGGGAAGCTTTGTGTACCCAAATCCACTTTATTTGCATACAAGAAGTCTCCAGTAATTACTACAATTACTACAATTAAAATAATTTAAAATATCCTATTTTATAGCAAATCACACGGGAATGCATGTTCTTATTATCTTGATAAATTTGTTCACACAAATATAGAAGCCTATATTCATGGGAATAACTCTTGTAATATGACCTACTTCATATGTTTACTCTTAAATAAGTTTTTAAAAGATTTGATGGCTTATCATATTTTATTTTTTTTAGATATTTTCGGTTGATCTAATTTTGGTCTATTGGAATTCTTTCTTTTATTTGTCTTTCTGATTTTTTGTCTAAAAGACTAATATATTTTAAATGCACAATTTGATTTTCTAAGGTTTAAGTTATTTTTATTGCTATTTCCGTATTCGTAAATATATGGAATGATTTTTTAAAATATGCTGATTTATTTTATTGCAGTTTTCGTTTTCAAGAACGGTTTTTCCTAGATGGTAGCTTATAGGATATTCTATGCCAATTTTATCTAAGAAATTAGATTTACATCATTTCTTGCCAAAAATTTCGGCCATTTTAGGTATGAAATAAAGTTTAAAATATTTCTGAATCATTGATGGGTAAAAAGTCATTTTAGTTTAAACATTCATTTTAGTTTAAACATTCATTTGGACGGATTCTTTCCTTTTTATAGTATGAGAATATAAAAATATGCATGAATTAACAGTTAGCCTACTGGTATTGTGATGAATAAGTAAGGGAGAGGTCAGGGGTTCAATTCCTAATAGACAAATTTTTTGCTGATCTACCAAGAGCATACTGACGTGTTAAATGATTGCTGACATGGTGCTGACATGTCAATCGTTTAACAAAATCGTGCCACATCAGCTTATTGGCACGGCTTTATTAAAAGATATAGATAGATAGATTAAAATAAGAATAAAAATTAATGATGCATTATTATGTAATTTTATATACATCAGCTACTATATCAGCTAATTTTGTTAAACACTCTTATTTCTATCAGCTAAAAATATTCAGCTACTATTTCAGCTAGTTTTACCAAACTATATGATTCTCTTCTAATTTTTTAATCATGATCATAATATGTATTTGTGACACATTTTCATTTTGCAACATATCTTAATCTCCTAAAATAAGATTAAAAATAAGTCGCTCATTAGGCTATGTTGTTTGGAATGTACAATGAGCTAGCTTATTTGGCTAAACTACCTTATTTGACTATTTTTGTAAGCTATTTGACCAACTGAGGTTGTTTGGTAACACCACTAGCTCAAGTAATAAACTAGCTTATTTAATAAGTTACCTCCATGTAACTTATTAAACAATAAGCTATTTATCATAATATAAATCCTAATTTAGCCTCATTTATTTCATGAAATAAAACAAGATAAAAAATAAATAATGCATTTTTATGTAATTTTATGTACCCCAGCTCCTATATCAGCTAATTTTACCAAACACTCCTAGTTCTATTAGCTAAAAACTTTCATCTACTATTGCAGCTATTATTTCAGCTTTCCGCTACCATTTCAGTTTTCCGCTACCATTTCAGCATTCAGCTACTATTGTAGGGGTTCAGCTAATTCTACCAAGCATTGCCTTATTTCAGCTTTAGCTACCATTTCGTCCTTCAGCTGCTATTTCAGAGTCCAATAACTACTATTTCAGTTAGTTTTACCAACATAACTATATCCTCCCTTGACAACCGCCATTTAACTCATCTTACATTTTAATCTTTAGCTCATAAAGTTTAGATTTTTGTGTTAACATATACTCCGTATAATTTTTTAATTAATATGTCTGCAACTATCAAACTCAGCAACGTAATATATGATCACCGATCATCAAATTGGTTTAATGCATTAAACATATTACATACACAATACATAGTTTGTAATTTTGCTTCGATACAAGAGAACAATTACTCGAAAACGAATAAAGTAGCAATAACAACATACTCCCTTCATAAATTAATGTAAGTCGTTCTTACTTATCGAGACGATGATTTGACTCTCAATTTAACGAAAAAATACTTGGAAAAAAAAATTATAAACGAAAAATCCTTTCGGAAAAGTATACTTTCATAATGTTCACGTGTATATGTTAAGAGATATTGAGGTTTAAACGGAGTAACTCGATATTGGAAAATGACTTATATTTGTTTATGGAGGGAGTAATTATCGTTGTAATCTATGTCGGATTGACTTTAACCAATTTGATCCACTCAAGCTAAATTAAGCTGGTTAAATTCAACTTGAAACAAACTAATTATTTAATCTGATCTATTATAACTGTATACTCCGTATAAAAAGAGTAGTCCAAGACAATTGACAACCAAAATTTGACTCTCTTTAGTTGTGGAAAGAGGGATTTGATCATCTGTCTTCAAAAAAAAAAAAAAAAGCAAAGATCTTAGTAATAATATAAAGATGTAAAGAAGTGTGCCCTCAGTATAATATATCTAAAGAAAAAAAGAAAAGCAGGAAGACAAGTAAAGAAAAAGTATAAAGAGGAGATAATTATGTTTATCTTACAGCTTTTTCATCAACCATTTTCTTTTAAAAAAAATAATAATATTCCATTTATATCATTACAAATTCGCCTTTATAAAGTTTATGCAAATTGCTAGAGGTTTATAATGTACATATAATTAATTTGTCTATAAAGTAATATTGAGTTAGTAGTAGTAAAATTGAGATCAGAGTAGTAAAATTAATTGTAATGAAAAAATCAGGTAGTAAAATTAAAACCTCTAGCATTGTTCAAAGTTTATATTACGACAATTTCCTTTTATATTTTTTGTATTTAAAAAAAAAAAAAAAGTGGAGAGAGAGGAGAGAGGGAATCTATGTCATCCAAGCGCTCCCGGACAAATGGGGTTTCAGTAATTAGAAAAGCAAAGGCATTTGCTTTACGACCCAGAATAAAAGATCATCATTTCCCATTCAAACTCACCACATACTTATTTTAACAAAAAAAAAAAAAAAATTATACCACAAAGCTTCTTTCTTACTCTCCCGGCTTGTTTGGGTCGTCACTCGTCTCTGTCTCTATATTTAGCTTCTTCAACAAGGCCGTGTTTTGCTGGTCACAATCTCTATACTTTGGTTCCCCATCTCCATTTTTTCTTTAACCCCACATCTCCATTTTCAACCTTTTCCTCATTCTTGATTTCTCTCTCTCTCTCTCCCCCAAACAACACCTTACTTACTCTTCATAAACGCACCCACAAACTGTAATCACCATCATATATATATAAAGGTAGGTTATAGTGGAATACTGGAAGGGAAATGATTCGTAATAGTTACGATATGGAGTATATATGTATAGTGGCTTGGGGGAGTATATTGTAGGGATGCATATGATATGATATATCTTTTGTGGGGTTTATATGATCATGTTTTTAGTCCATTTTTACCATTTCTTTCCTTTTTACTAGATTTCTTTTCATATCACAAACCTACCAAACAAACCCTATCCATCCCATCCCATCCCATCTCACTTTATATTTCCTCCTCCTCCTTCTCCACATTTATATATGATCTCATCTTTCGGCGAAGAAATGTAATTATTACGTCAAATATTGCATTTTACGACAGGTTATTTTGTCGGTAGATTATTAAGGGTATATATAATTTAATGTATAGTAGTGTAATGTATGTGTATGCCTGGCTCCCTGTATGCCATACGCAGAGCACACCGGATTATCGATGGCCTCCGTGGATGGCGTATGAGGAGCCAAGCATAAGTACTCCTTCCATTTACATTTACATTTACATTAATCCTTGTTTATTTATTTTTTTGGCATTTTCGGGTATATTCTTAGCTTGAAATGGTAAAGAAACAAATATGAAGGAGCAAGATTGTAGGGTATTATTGAAATTGTCTGTTGGATTTTAGAAGCACATTCCAACACTTTCACAAATTATTCATTTTTTTTTTTTTGTTAGTGGTTTGGATTGTACTTTTGTTTTTTCACCAGATTTTTTGTATGACTAAATTCCTGCGGTTGGGCTATGAAATTGATGCAAGCCTTCAACAGTTTTTTTGAATGATTATTACAATTAACGATACGGAGAGCATATATTAAGATATAATAATATTCATTGATATAATTTTTTTCTTGTCGTGTAATTGAAACAATTTTTTCATACATTACTACATAGTCGATTACTCGGTGTTTCTTTTTTGGCAATGGATTACAGGCGTATATATATGTCAAAGTTTGTTACTAATAAATTCTAATGTTTACTGAATTTCAATGTTTATGAGGACTTGATCCATTGAATTGTTTTTGTCATTTGAAGTATGAAGCTTGTTCCGTTGAATTTTTTTGTCATTTGGAGACAATTTTCTTACTTGTGATCGGTAACATTTTACACCAAATTTAGTACTCATAGTTCATTTTTGCATCATCATACCAAAAAAGTTCCTTATTTTATTTTGTCATTGTTGCATATAAAATTCTATTAAGAGTAGAAAAAACAAGTAGAAAAAAGATAAATAGGTCAAAGTTCTCTGAAGAAGTGGCGAATAAGATGAGTACATGTGAAAGAAGATAGTAAAGAAGAAAGATCTTCATGCGGCGGAGAGACAACATAGAAGTTATAACTCTTTACAGATTAATGCAGAGGATGCTTTTGTCTTTCATCCTCGGTAAGGAATCTATCATCATATACATCCTCATCCTCCTGTGTGTAAGCCTTTCGTTCTTAATTTATTGTCAATTAATTATAAGAAATGAAAGTAGTATAATTTTTTCAATAGAATTATGCTTTGACAATTTGACATTGGGATGATTATAACAATTAACTAAATCACATTTCAATATGTTGTATTTTTCTACTCTTTGTTTTCTTCTAGATTGAAAAGTAATTATAATTTGCATCTTTAAAAGTGAGCAGATGTTATTGTTGTTAAATTTAAAGTCATTTAACATTTAAGAAAAAGTTGATATTATATTAGACAAAGAATAATGATTTTGCTGTAAATCTTTTGACATTGTCGATTTGTTTGTGGGACAAGTAAGATTTTAGGAACAACGTTATTAGGAAGATAATTAGATGATCATACTCAAACTAATTGCTTCAACCGAGAGTTAAATAATGACGATACTCCGTATTTATCAATAAAAAAATATATATTACTCTCTCATTCTAATCTCTACGAATAGAAGATAGATTATTAAGTATATAATGATAAATAGTAGTACTAATTGATAAGAAATCATCTGCGCCTAAAAGAAAAATGTAAGATTAGCCTTTCTATTAGATAACTAAAGGTTTACGAAATGAAAAATTCACTCGTCGATAGGCAAATGGTTTCGCGTCATTAGAAAAAAAAAAAAAAACACTACTTCCTTTATCATATTCAAATTCTCATAAATTATATATGCCTATATGGGTCTATTAAATCAAATGAGTTTATTTTGTAAACGACCGAAGGGTGTACAACCTAGATTATTGGCCGGGGTGAAGTATAAACAAAAGGCCGCTTCATAATGAAGTCCATGGCTAACTAAGAAAACACTAAACAAGAGAACAAGTAAAACACCAAACGTCCAAACCTAACCTTAGGCATAAATGTTCAACAAGCTAAGGGCTCTCACTCTATCGAGCTTCATTCGTTCTGCTTAGCCTTATTAATACTGTCCTCAATAATAGACTTGATGATTATTTGTGGAGTATAACGAACCCTTTGTATGTATCGTTGTATGACTTGAATTTATGCATATATATATATATATAGTCTACATTATTTGGTCTTCAAAAAATAAACATGGATTGCGATCTTTATTTGGTGACTAATCTTTTTCTCTATTGTGCTTCATTACATAGGTTCTTCTTTGCGTCTACCTCTTTTTCTAGGGATCACGGTGACTTACTATGAGACGACAATGAAAGAGTACAGCTATCACAGCCATGCACCTTTGAACTTCACAAGAGAATAATCTCACAAGAGAATAATCGACATTGTCTAAAGTTGAGATATGTCACTCTAACAAATTTTTATATGTACATGTACCTAGCATTGTCTTGAATTGTAACTTATTATTATTTCTAGTTTGGAAATCCAATTCGTTCAATACGGACATTTGCTACAATAAGTGCCCTATTTCAAATCCAATTCAATTTTATCAATTATTATAGTCATCTTTTATTGACAAAGTATACGTTAAATTTGTAGATGCACGTTGACTTGAAAATAGGAAAGGAATGAAGGGCAGTGGTCATAGATCGATTTATTCACGGAAACGATCAAATGTCACCATGTAAGTGGGTTTATCTGCTTTAGACACAAGTGGAGTGCAAAAATGCTAGTTTAGGTCTTACAAACTTGCACAAAATATAAAACTTGAAAGAAAAAAAAACCCTTAGAAATAAATTATCCTTTATTAATTATCCCTTCAAATTAAACTAAATGGATCGAGCCTTTTTCATATACCATATGTATGCTTTAATTAAGGGCAGATCCGGGTTTTTTCACCTGACTCATGTCGATTAACCAGAGGTCATTAGGCTGATCTTGACTTTGCACGTTACTTTTCTTTTTCCTCATTCCTTCACTTAGGGTTACCTCTTTACCTCTGAGGCCCTAATGCATTTCTTCCGAACTTACCTTAATAAAAAAATATATCTTACATTTCTATCTTGTACGGAAATCATTTGACATATAATTTATTGAAAGTATTCATTGTATAATTATTCTCGAAAATTATTATTGAAAAATGAGGGTTTTAAAAGGGTACATCAATATTGAAATTTGAAATGCAGTTTTGGAAATTAGAAAATTTTCCACCTGGTAGAGTTATCCTTTTACTATTAGGAACTCATACATACATGGTTTGATTATTTTTTAACGTCCGGGAATTTCAATCTAGCATTTAATATAACCTTAAAATCATTAAGTTTACAGTCAAAATCGTGCAGTAACAACCTATTATTTAAAACTAATTATAGTTTGTCTGGTATCGTTTTTTCTATTCAATTTTTTTTTTTAACTGAAATCATGTTTTTGAAAATTAAAAAGATTTGTTTTTTAGTTTTCTGTAATTTATCACTTTTCATTTTGCACATAACTATTTATATAAACAACTAGTTTAAAGTTGGTTCGTAACGATTCAAGAAAGTTCAAGGTGCCAAAAAAAAAAAAAAACAGTAATAACAATCGAATGTGCTCTCATTAACCGGCATCGAGTATTTGGGAGTATACGGAGTATGTGCTTTAATTCCTTGATTATGTTTTTTTTTTTTTTTTTAAAGTAAATTCCCTGATTATGTTTCCGTTGGCATGCTATTCCTTGTCATTAAAATGTAAGACAAAAAGTTTATGCATCATCACATTTGATTAAATTTAAGCATGCTCGAGCCTAAATAGGGATGAATATAAATTACGTTTCCGTTAGCATGCTTTGTTTTCGTTTTCTATCAAATTGTCTTCTTTCACTATGTAAGTCAAAAAGTTTATGCATCATTATGGTTAATTACTTTACACCCATAACTACTCCGTATATAGAAAGTGGTTCAAGCAAGTATTCCTTTGGAAGTTGTCTAAAAAAAGGGTTTTGTACGTGGTTGGGATTTACAAGCTTTAATAAAAAAAAAGAAAAATGTTGGTACGTATACTTTATGATTTGATAGCTGGTATACCACTTCTCCACCAAAACTTTAGGACTAAATAATGAAATATTCTTTCGTGGATACTACAATATCAGCGGATGTGACAAACTTCTTCAGCATGCTACTAACCTAATCCATCAAATTGCAGTCTTGGACAGAAATGTATGGATGGACAGACTTATTTTTATAATATATTGGAGTACTCACTTCAATATAACAGTCCAGGCCAATGATAAGGGGCTTAATCAATTTTGCCATTGGGAAAAACTGGTAGTAGGTTGATTCTGCTAAATGAGATTTCGAATTTGAACTTTATTATATGTAATAATTTTTATTAAAATGTTCATCTGCCACTAATAGGTGAGCTAGTAAGCGGATCGATTGGGTCTAGGTGCGTAATTGTAGCAGCTCGTAAATGAAATCAGAAATTACATATTTGTTAGTCTATTGACCCAATGTCACACTTTGATTAGGTTTATGTGTTCCGCTCTTGGTAAAGCGACTTCTCCTTACCCATGAAAATCGCATTACTTTTTAATTCAATTTTTGGGGCTCCAAGAACCGGTTAGTCTTGTGAATGTCAACGAACTTCCCTTAGGGCTTTCTTTGGTAGGACCTTGTGTACAACTCCATACTCCGTAATTATTTGTTGAAATAGATCAGCTAAGATGTCTGCATTGAATTATTACCTGCTTATGAACTAAATTTGTTTTAAGATGAGATTTCACTATAGGGCCATGAAATTCATGAATTATATATATTCTATTTTTGTCCTTGTGGGTGATACTGTATGTTATATACTCAACTTGAATTAGGTCATTCTTGTGTATTTGACATGGTATAATCTTATGGTTATATGTGTGTTGATGATTAAATTTGCTGGGGCCACTTGATTACAATTATTATGGGTAATGTACTTATAACAAGTGTATTGTTGAATTGACGTGTTTTGTCTATGTGAGTGAAATTTGGTCATGTACGTATTAGAACCTCGCATCACATGTAAAGGATTTATAGAAATCGAAACTCAATCCAACACATGTGAATCTCTAACATGGTGAATAATAATGCAACAAAAGAAGACCCTAGGAGGCTAGAATATACATGAAATATACCTATAACCTTGCTCATACTCATAGGTAAGAAGTGTAGCAAAATGCAGACTGTTTTGACTGTCTTCTGGGGAAAGAAAAAGGGGAAAAGTGTGAAGTACACGATTGTTGTTTAGAAGAAGAGGGTTGCGGCATGCGAATCTTACTAAGTAAAAACTTGAAGAAGAATAAAAAAAGTGTGGACCACCAGCATGTATTCTCTGGTCTGTGCGCGATCATGAGGAGGGAGCTTCGTTCTTACGTGATTCACATTATTCTTTTTTCTCATTGGTAGCTGTGGAATCATGTAATATGGTCAATCCAGGTCAAAAAGACACTGCTTCTCGGGACCACGCTCATGACGACCTGAATATGGGGAGTTCTTTGCAAGTGTGCAAAATCTTTCATAGATTATGATTGAGCTCCATGAATCCCTCTAGGTAAGAAAACTCAATTATTTACGTTTAATTTGAACATGTAAGATTAAAAAAATTTATCAGATGATATAAAATTACGAATGAAATATTGTACTATTATATATTACAAGCTGGAGAGAGCATTAGTATTTTAGAATTGAATTTTACTAGGTTTTACGGCCTATTGATTTTGACATAGAACTCCCAATGACGTTAAAAGGTAATGATATGAAAAAAGTTTTTTTTTTTTTTTTTGAAACTCGATATGAAAAAAGAATAGGGAATATTAAATGAGGTAAGAAATGAGAAAATGGTGTAAGTTCGAATGTTTTTAACCAACATTTATACATACAGTGATACAAATGTTAGTGGATAGATAGATTTATAAAGTTGTACCAATCATTCATTAACCATGTAATGAGGCTAGGACGCTAGGTAGTATTTTGAGGTTAAACTTTGCCAAATGTGAACATAAGAAAATGATATTAGAATATATATATAAAAAAAAAAAAAAAAAAAAAAGGAAAAAGCGGAACGCTATATGTCGCCCCAACTTTGTCATTTCTTTTCCACTTTTACCCGTCGCACTCTCCTATTCTTTCTCTCTCACTTTCTCTCTCTTACCCTCACAACCTCACTAAAAGTTAAACCTATTTTAAAAAATTAAACATTAAATAATTGGATTCCAATTTCCAAATTGAACCTGCAAACAATGTACTACTTAAAAATCTTGTTTATATATTCAAAAACAATTTTTTCAAAAAAATGACACAGGTGAAAAATATGTACAAACCCAGGACCGTACATGTAGAACACATGTATTGGCGTAAGTACTTCCATGTAAAAGGCATGTGTGAACCTAGGTCAGCACATATGTGTTCACATGGACTAACCTAGGTCTTTACATGTGTTTTACATGTAAGGTCCTCGGTTAGTACATGTATTTTACATGTATAGTCCTAGGTAAGGACATCTTTATTACATGTCACGTTTCATTTTTGAATTTTTGAATGTACACTTGATTTACTTTATACATATAATTAATTTTTTCAAATGATAAATTTGTTGGTTTAGTTGCTGGACTATGCATAGCGAGGATGTCGTTCCCTATTAAAGTACGATCGATACACATATAGCCAATGTAGTTATATGTGAAAAGTATGTTTGTACCCAGGACCATACATGTAAATCACGTGTAAGGACCTAGGACATTCCATGAAAAACTACCAACCTAGAACCGTACATATAAAACAAATGTACCGACCTAGGTTCTTACATGCATTTTACATGGAAGGGCCATGGTTCGTACATGTTTTTTCACATGTAACTGCATATTTTCCGGAAATTAATATTGTATCTTTTGATAATGTGAATATATCTTTTATGTATTAAATCGCAAATATATACTTACCCATTATTCATGAATTGGCCTTGCATGTTTTTTTGTTTGAGTTTAGATTTGTTAAAACATTTTTACCTTGGTTTAGTGAGAGAAAGAGAGTAGAGTGAGAAAGTAGGTGAGAGAGTGAAAGAGATACCAAGGACAAGATTGGAAAAAAAATGATAAAAATGGGGCGACATATAATATATTTGGGGCGAGGAATAGCATAACCCGTTTAAATAAGTCGTTGAGTATTTACCTTACAAATCTTGACTAATGATGTTTCTTAAAACTTACTCCGTATGATAATTCATGGGGTAACTAGTAAAAGTCAAGTCAAGGTCACTCAAAACCTACTTTTATTGAGTGTTCACCAATAACCTTGCATATGGCTGACAAATCCTACCCGACCCAATTCGATGACCCCGAAAGCCTGACCCAATAAGACCGAAATTATGATCAATCAAACCTGACTCGGTGATCACTCGAACCGATATAACCCGATCCGAAACCGACTCAACCTCTCATTATCCAACAATGACCCGGCTCATAATGCCAAAATTGAATTCTCACGGTCACGCCCATAGATGACCTCTGTAAGTAAAACCGATTGTGACCCGACTCTAAACTGACCCGATCCGCCACAAAATTTTCCCGATAAAACCGACCTAAAATCGACCTGACCCGAAAGATTGTTTAACCCAATATAACCCGACCTGATACAAACCAACCCGACATAAACCGACTCGACGACGACCAATTTGCCTTGCGTTGCCTTACTCGCAAGATGACTTAGTGCCCATTTGGCCAACCTTCTAAAACTGTTTCTGGAGGTGAAAAGGAGAAACTTGGCCAAACGGGGGTATTGAGAGAAACACTTCTAATATTTTGAGAAGCTCAGAACAGTTTCTAGAGGCCTAGAAGGAGAAACACCAATTTGGGGCGTCTACTTCCCATTCGGTTTTTGTTTCTGTTATACTCTCTATCTCTCTTTTTTTTTTTTTTTTTTTTTTCAATCTGATTGTTCTCCATTGTCAATTCTCTCTCCTTCCCATACCCCACCCAACCCACCTTTCCTACCGCCAGCCACCGTCGCCGGTGTGCCCCACCACCAACACAACTACCCCGCCCGATCTTATCTCCATGGCGTTCAGCGGCTCGCCACCACGTCCCGCTTCCTTGCATGCCGCCAAACCGTTCCCCCTTTCCCTCTACTCTTAATTTCTCTATTTTTCAATTTTCTCTCTCCTCGATTTTTTGCCACCCACGACCAACAATGCCTACAAGGAGGTCGAGGGAGGCACGAGAGGTTGTTTTCGTAAGGAGGGGGGTCAGAAATCAGCGGAAAGAGGGTTGAAAGAAGAACTTTTGAGTGGAGAGAGAGTCGCGCGTGGAGAAGAAAGGACGCACCGACAACGAACGTTGATAGCATAAGCGGACAGGCGGTCTTATCGCCGACTGGAATGTGGTGGACGTCGAAGCTATGGTGTGTTTGGGTGAGGGCCGACGGTGGTGTGGCGACGGTGGCAGGGGGGTTGGGGGAAGGGGGTGGGTAGAGGAGAGCAAAATACAGGCTTTGGGAATGTGATGAGTTTGGTTTTCATTTATTTTTATTTTTATATTTTTACTATTTTAATTTCTTTTTTACGGAGCAAATTGGCCAAACAGCTATCAATCAGTTTTTGGTTCCTTGAATCACTTCTAAAATAAATTTACCGAACACCCAATAATTTATCCAAAAACAGTTTCTCTAAAACTATTTTGAAGAAACACTTCTAGAGAAGTTGGAGCTTGGCCAAACAAACCCTTAAGTCGTTATCATCATATCACTCAACACTATTCGCCATTGACTTAGTGGCCAAATCCAATATTTGACTTTTCCTTTGAAAGCAAGTCCCACAAGTTTCCAACCCTCTTGTTTAGGAGAAGCAACAAACAACCAATCCTTTTTATCTTTCCCTCCATAATCACCACCATTTTTGGTCTCACAGCTCAACCTTTCCAAAAGTAGAAGGTTACCGTTACCGTTAGAACGAGATGCATCTATGGCCATCGTTGAAGGTTCGGGATTCCTTCAAGCGTGATTACTTGAGAACCGTTGATCGAGTCAGTAACGAGAAACACCGAAGGCGTCAATCTGACGTTTACGGCCCTTTGTCTTTCTGTCGTGAACTTCTCTTGATTTTCTCCTGCTGTTTCTGCTTTGGAGGTTCGCTTTTTTTTTTTTTTTTTTTTTTTACCAATTTTATTGTTGAAGAATTACTTGATTCTGGTTAAATTTCCTCGGTTTTGGGATTTCATCGACTTCATTGTTGTTCAATAGCTTTTACTACAAGATATTAGATGTTGTTTCTGTGGTCGTGTTCGAGTTCTTGGTTTTTAATTTCGCAAGCTGTTTAATTGTGATGATTGTATTGAGGATAAATTGAGATCAAACAGTAGAATTGAGGATAAATTGCTCAATAGCTTTTACTACAAGATATAGATATTGTTTCTGTGGTCTGAGTTCGGAGTTCTCGGTTTTAATTTCGCAAGCTGTTCACTAATCCGATTTAGGAATTAGGTTTAATTATGTACATGTATAGCCTTATAAATCCCTTTTAGGGAAGAAAGCCAAATTTTGGGGGCGTGTGGTTCAAGATTCGGATTTAGGAATTGGGTTTAATTAGTTACATGTATAGCCCCATAAACCCTATTTCATTATGTCTCGTAAACCCTGTGGAAATGGGTTTTCAAATCAGCTCCCTTCCCCCCTGACTCTTTTGTGAACTCGAAAAGCCGAAACTATGTTGTCTCCTGGTTTTATGAGGTTCTTCTGCACACTGGCATTTGCGGAACTTAGGGTGTGTTACTCTGCCACTATAAGCGTCAACCGATCATTGGGAATTAATACACCATTTTCGGGGTGTTGATCTGTTTCTGTATTTCTATTAAGGAAGTCTGCCCAGTATAGAGTATATTAAACATTCCAGAAATCATGGCTTTTCTGCTGTCAGCACTCAGTACTGTTTTTTTTTTTTTTAAGGGGGTATGGTTACAATGGAAACTGATATTCTGATGGGATGAATCTGATGGTGTGTGCGATTCTGTGGTTATATGTTCTATCGTTCTTGTGCATTTTTTTGCTGGTAGTGAATTGGTGATCAATTTGCTTTCTAATAGACCGAGCAATAAGAAAGAGATGAAAAATTCATTCTAAGAATAAACTAAACACAGGTATGAGGATTGCAATTCCAACCCCATTTCAAATCTATCCCATTCCGGATTCCAACCCAAACTCAGCTAGTGAACCAAGCACCGTAATTGGAAGCATCAAGGGAGAGCACTTTGATGCCTGGTAGTCCTAGAGGTAGGATAAGATTGTGAATATAAGGACACAGAAAACACGCTATCTATGACAGAATGTTCGAGAACAGGTGTACATCCCTGAGGATGATCTTGCGTGGAAAATAGATTTCTTTTGAGGCCAGTTGGTAGTACCTTAGTCACATAATAATAACTTGTATAAGATGATATCAGAATGATTCAGCTAGGTCATATATACGAATAACTGAAACCGAGTCAAAGAAGACATTTGTTTGGGAGTTATTATAGTGCATGTCTAGGTGACTGGGAAAATGGGGGCAGAGACAGTAAATGTGGTGATGAATTTGTTGGTATATGATGTGAAGGAATCATCATCCAGGAATGGCATGCTTTTTACTCTGGAGAAAAGTTGTTAGAGCCTAAGTAGTTGCAGCCGTTCAAATAATTCGAATCCTGAGATTAATAGCGAAGATTTAAGAGTCAAATAGGCATTATAAGCATACTCCGCTACAATTGAGAACTGACACTGCATCTTAACATTCAAATGGATTTTTGTGGAGCCTTATAGCAGTGATGCCTTGCAGCAGTCTTAGAAGTATGGATCAGAGGTGTTTCCGTAGGGTTATGGTTTCATCACTTTCATGAACTTCAACAATCTCAGTTTCTACGAGGTTATTTGTGATGATTTTCATTACTTCATCTACTGCGAAACCTTCTTTACTACAGATCTACAGTAGATACCTGGGTGACCTGCAACCTTTGACATTTGTTTAAATGGGTGGTACTAGAGGTGGCTCTCTAGATATCCATTTATTCTCTGAAAATCGCTCATAAGCTCCTTCAAAGATCAACTATGAAGTTGCAGAGCTACGGTGGTTTATTTATTATATGGAGCATACCATAGAGGAAATGTGGCATGAGTCCTATAAGGGGGTGTCGGTTCTCTGTTTTTGGGGCTAGGAAATGGAGTCATTCTTTCACTTAGTTTTGATTTCTTTGTTTACTTTCCACCCCCGTAGTCTTCCTTACCCCACTTTCCCAAATAAAACCCTTCCTAGTTCCTCCTTATGAAACAATCTTATTCCTCCTCTATATCCTCACTCCTCTTCTGCGCTCACTCTCATCCCCCACGCTCTCCCTCCCTACACTGCCCTACCTGTTCCTGCCTGAGATGTTTTTCCAACTAGCCAACGTGCTGGCAAATCCACTAGCTGTCTGAGCAGCCGATGGTTCTCTACCCGTCTCCGTGCACCTCCTCCACCGCTTCCTACTTCTTTAAATAGTCGCGTCTGTTTTTCCTCTTCCCTTTCCTCTCTCCTCTCGAGTCTCCCACCACACCATC
Source organism: Spergularia marina (assembly GCA_963680865.1). Classification (NCBI taxonomy): domain Eukaryota; kingdom Viridiplantae; phylum Streptophyta; class Magnoliopsida; order Caryophyllales; family Caryophyllaceae; genus Spergularia; species Spergularia marina. The sequence goes on from OY804554.1 coordinate 5,481,569, forward strand.
GCCCACTGGTCAGCCTGCCACGGCAGCTTAGGATGATGCCAGAGTGCCAAACCTAACTTCTATATTCCATTGCTTTTTGAGTGTTGAAATAGTATTATGTTATGGCTAAGGTGAGATTGCAAATGCATGTAGGAGCATTGATCTTTATATCATGCTATATGAATAAATAGCTTTTATAAGACATCTATTTTGATGATCATACTTCAGTTGAAAAGACTACGCTTTCATTGCTATATTTAACCAAATGAAAGCATTAGTACTCAATACATTGCTTAAGAACACAACTTCCTTGCCATTATTTTGATTCATACAGATGCTTCCAGGGGCGGAGACAATGGGGGGCTTACCCCGGCTACGGCCCGCCCCAAGTTTGCGGAAAGTTGAAACTTTTTGTGTATTTTTACTATAAAACTAGTTAAAAATTGGTAAATCGTAGTATTTGGCCCACCCCAACTCCGATAAATAAGTTTCGGCCTAGTGCAATTTTCAATCCTGGCTCTGGATGCTTCTTTGATATATAGATAAATTACTCTTTACAATTGTGACTATCAAGAGCACTTTATGACCTTATTTTTCCTCTTTTACCAATTAATATCGTGTTAGTGGTGCAATCTTCATCGAAGTAGTGCATGATTTCGATGAGAATATGAAGTCTAGAAGTATGTACAGAGCAAATAGGGATTAAAATCAGTATAGAGGGTCATTTTAATTGCCATACTCGCCAAAAAGCTTCTCAAAGTGGCGTAAATAGTTGTTTAGCAAATAGATCTTTTTAAACTATGGATTACTTTGATTGCTTATTCACTTTATGGTGATGCAGTTTTCGGTGATGAAGAACCCATTGGTTGCATGTAACCTCTGCTCATTGACCCGGATCTTAGAATCAGTGTCACCTTTGCAAGAAGGATATCGTCACATATAAAAGCTCTGGGCATACGAAGTATCATACTGTAGCTTCTTTTGAACGGTATTATTGATTGTTTCTTGATTATAATTTGTAAAGTTAAATTAGTTGTCAATCGTTTGATCAGTATCTCTATCTGTTCTATCTAGTTTGGCAAATTAAATCTGTTTACTTCACATTATTGCAAGATACTTGTACTCATTTACTAGGAGTCTTAATGTTAGGCTGGGCGCAACTCATTTGTATATGAATTGAATCGGTTAGTGTTGTTTTCCGGCCGAGTTTCTTTCTAGATGGGCAATATTGATTCATACCTTTTCCTCCGTCTATAAACGGATTATTCTTGTTGTTGTACGTAGAAGACATCCGGGTGTGGTCGTTATCTTGTTTTGTTGGATTTGGGTCAGTTTTGTGCAGGTTGGTCGTTATCTTGTTTTGTTGGATTTGGGTTAGTTTTTTGCAGGTTGAATCCGGGTTTGGTTCATAATTGGGGTGGCAACCCTGGATCCGGTTCATTCCTATAGGAGCCCTTTTTGTTGTTCGTAGTTGTTGTTTTTTCTCAGTATATTCAAGAAACGGTTTATAACGGGACCGTTCTGGTATATAGTATAATAAGACGGTTCCGAGGACGTCTCGTGATCCAGTTCAGTCGATGGGCATACAAACCCTCCAATTCCAAATGTGCTATGCTGTGGTTCAGTGCAATAATTGGGCATATCAAGTTTATTCCCTGAAGTCCTTCTCACGTTGTCCAGCTTCTCGTCACGTTCGTTTCGCATCACATTTAATATAAATCTATAAATCTAGACCATGAATTCTCTACTGCAACTACACACATTTCTGCAAGTCAAACTCTTTCCACGGCCAGAAGAGAAAAATGGCTGCCAGGAAAAGCTTACCCTTGCACATTCTCTCCCTCGTCTTGGTCGTCTACGCCTTCTCCATTGTCGCCTCAGGCACCGAAACAACCACTGGCGACATCCCTGGTAACACAGATCCTAGCTACGAGGACTTTAAAGCGTGGGGTAACCGCGATAATGCAGCTCCTTCTGCGACATTTGATGAAAAGGATGTGTTGGTTCTGACCGGAACAAATTTTAGTGCCTCTGTCAACAACGAGACCAAGTATGTGATGGTGCAGTTCTATGCACCATGGTGCGAGTACTGTCAGGCCCTCGCCCCCGAGTATGCAGCTGCTGCAACCGAGCTCAAGGAGGCAGGATTTGATGTTGTGCTCGCCAAGGTTGATGCGATTTCTGAGACTGAGTTAGCTGATCACTACAAGGTTGACGGGTTTCCTGCTATCTACTTTTTCACTGATGGTCAACACAAGCTTTATGAGGGTGAAAGAAACAAGTGAGTTCTAATCTCTCATTGCTTTGCTTTGCCTGTCGCCTTGTCTAGTTGTCTTCTTAATTACTCTGTTCCTACTTCTTAGCCTAGAATCCCACCCTGGCCTGAACCAATACTAGACTTGAAGTAGTGACTTACTTGTGAGTCCGTGACTCGAGTTTTGTTAGACCCGATTGATGACCGAACAATAATTTACCAAAAAGATGATCAAAATGAACTTCAAAATGTACTAGTATTTAGTTTAAGCCATGCTAATAATGTCAACCTAGGTAGCACCGATACGGACTCGGACACGGACACGGACACCGACACGGATACGTGACACGGCACTTTGAAAAATAACGGACACGGACACGGCAAAAAACAAAAATTAATATGTATTTTGAATGCATATTTTTTCAATTACACGTACTGTTCGCGGGTAGGTAGAGGTAGGACTAGTGCGGTCGGGTGCAGGTTGGGCTGTAACAATGGGGCCGCTAGTGGACGTCGGTCGGAGGAGGTCTCCTGAGGCAGCGTCGATCGAAGGTAGAAGAGTCAACCGGACCAAGAAGATGGGAAACAAAAAGGGACAAAGAAGTAAGACATGTAGTTGAACTATCTCCTAGTGTAATTAGAATAGGAGAGAGAAAAAAAAGATTTTTTTTTTTTAAAAAACTTGTCAAAACGACGTAGTTTTGTGTCGTGTCGGGTGTCTGGTTGGTGTCTGGTCGGTGTCCGGTTCGTGTCCAATTAAAAAAAACCGTGTCTGTGTCCTAAAATTAAATAAAAAAAACCGGACACGGTTTTTGGGCGTGTCGGACACGTGTCGTACCGTGTCCGACGCGTGTCGGTGTCCGACACGGTGTCGGACACAGACACGGCACTGGACAAGCGTGTCCGTGCTTCCTAGATGTCAACCGGGCCAAAGAATGATCCAACCCGACCTAACTCAGCCTCGGAAGGTCATGTTGGCCTGACAATACCCGAATTGGATACGACCGTATCCAACTTGAATTGATCACCCTCGAATGGCCAAAAATAAAGTAAAATAAAAACTTCACTTTCCATCATTTTTCCGATTGCTGCAAAAAGAGAAATTTTTTTTTCGAAATAGTGCTCAAAAAATAAATGTTAAACAAAATGGGTCGAATAAAAACTTATTCAACCTTATGGGGTGCACATCACCCCATTTCAGCTTCGGGACAAAATCGCCAAGAACCCTCACGATTTTAAGGGTGTCAAACAGTACCGATGAGGCTCCAGGTAAGAGGCAATGACCAGCTAAAACCGCCATGGTGCACAACGGTTTTATTGTTATAAAACCGCTGCGGCGGATGACGGTTACTAAGCAGAACCAGGTACAAAGCTCAAAAAAAAAAAAAAAAAGTTAAAACCGCCATGCCCCATGGTGGTTCCACTTGAAGTGAAACTGCCACGCCCTATGGCGGTTTCACCCTTAGCCATATAATTGGCCCCAAACTAGAGCAGTCGGTTCTGTCTTCAAACTACCCAAGTTTGACACTCATAAAACCGCTACGCTCCCCTACGGTTTTGTTGAGGTGAAACCGCCATGGGGCGTAGCGGTTTCGGTGGGTCTATGCCTCTTGATTTGGATTTTCAGCGCACTATTTGATACTCTTAAAACCGCCAAGGATCTGATGGTTTTGTCCCGAAGCTAAAAGTGGGTGACGTGCACCGCATAAGGTTGAATAAGTTTTTATACAACCCATTTTATTTAACATTTAGTTTTTGAGCCCTATTTCGAAAAAAAATTCCAAAAAGAGACATTAGTATACCGTAAACGCATAAATGACAAAGTTGACATAAATAACTTTGCGTTGACATTATAGGGATGCAATTATATCTTGGTTGAAGAAGAAGACTGGCTTCTCAGTTCAGAATGTGACGTCCACAGAGCAGGCAGCTAAGATCTTGGCTGCTGAATCCAAAATTGTCATGGCATTCTTCGACTCCTTAACGGTAACTAGCTAATGTTCATTTCTAGAAATTTCATGTGACGGGTTATGTACATCCCACTCCCATTATGTTGCCATAGGCGACAATGTACGTTTTATTAAACACTAGGATAATTTAGACTTGTTGATAAAAAAGAACTATCTCGTTACATGCTTAGAGTTTTATAACAGGGTTCTGAGAGCCAGGAGCTTCATGCTGCAGCCAAAGTTGAGGACTACGTAAACTTCTATCAAACAACAAGTCCTGATGTAGCCAAGATGTTCGAAATTGACCCTAATGCGAAGCGTCCTGCTTTAGTCCTGTTGAAGGATGAGCCTGAGAAGGTATCAGTGTTTGGTAAGTGACTAGTCTATCATTTTCATTGGATCTGAACTGAATTAATCGGGTTTTAAGTTGAATGTACATTCGCGACTGGCTAACAAGTGTGTACTATTATTGTGTTTGTAGATGGTAGTTTCTTGGAATCAGCTATTATAGATTTTGTATCAACCAACAAGCACCCATTGGTGATCAAGTTTTCCAGGGATACTGTTGAAGTGGTTTTTGATGATCCACTCAGGAAACAGGTACTTTATACTAGTATGCCCTAATTATTTAGTCTATGTGATGGGTTTAATTCAGCCTGCGACTTCTCTAACAGATGTTACTTTTCGCCCCCGGAAAAGAGTCCTCAAACCTTGTTCAGACGTTCCAGGAGACTGCTATAGCTTTCAAGGACAAGGTAAAAGCTTGAACATTGAATGCCTAAGAATTTGATCAGTCATTGGTTATGGGTTTAGCTGATGAATCTGTTTTTTTTTTTTTTTTTTTTTTTTTTGTAGCTCGTATTTGTGTATGTGGACACTGACAATGAAGATTATGGAAAGGCGATGGTAGATCACTTTGGGATAGTGGGAGATCCTACAAGAGTAAGTTAACGCTTGATGTTCTGTTTCGAGTGTACTCGATCTAGAGCACTAATCTCCCTTTAAACTCGAGCAATGTATGTAGCGTAATGTTGAATGTTTGACATGTTTATTAGGTTGTTGCATATGCCGGCCATTTAGATGGAAGAAAGTTTTTGATGGACGGTGATATCACATTGGAAAACACCAAGGTTAGATTATGTGTGAAGCTTCCGTATGCACTTTATCTTGTGAATTATCCCATCTTCTGTTTGAAGAGTTAATGTTTAATTTGTATATGTGTGAAGAGTATTTGCTGAACTTCTGAATTTGGCAGACATTTGCGGAAAGTTTGCTTGCGGACAAGCTTCAACCATTCCTCAAATCGGATCCGGTTCCTGAGACTGTAAGTTTCAAACACCCCATATAAAGAAAGTTATTCTACCATCATGTTTGAGCCTTGTATACTCAACACATTCGACTTTAAAACATACCCAGAATGACGGAGATGTGAAGGTAGTCGTGGGGAAGAACTTCGAAGAAATTGTCCTTGACGAGTCCAAAGATGTGCTTCTTGAGGTACTTTCTTCTTAATTAAGATTAGAAACCAAATGAATTTCATCTTACTGTTAGCATAAATACAACTACAATTCAAATAAGTTCCGATATTTTGCAAGTTAGAATTATACGAACGATTTTTCGAAATAATGCTCAAAAAACAAATGTTAAACAAAATGGGTCGGGAAAAAACTTGTTCAACATAATGGGGTGCACGTCACCCATTTGTAAAACCGCCAAGGAGTATGGCGGTTTCAGGACTTGTGAACAGTAAAACAGAAATCTCAAATTTTGTGAACATTAAAACCGCCACGGGCCCTGGCGGTTTTACACAATGTAAAACCGCTAGTCCTCGAGGCGGTTTTACTATTCACAATTTTTTTTTTTTTTTTTTTTAGTCTTAAAACCGACAATGGTTGTGACGGTTTTACATATGGGTGACGTGCACCCCATATGGTTGAACAAGTTTTTTTTCCACCCATTTTGTTTAACATTATTTTTTCGAGCACTATTTCGTTAAATTGTTCGAATTATACCTGGAGTATGTAATAGAGTATCTAAGTTCCTCATGTTGGTTTAATTTGGTATATGTTCATGACACAGATTTATGCGCCATGGTGTCCATATTGTCATAAAATGGAACCGGTATACAACCAGCTAGGCAAACACATGAGAGGAGTTGATTCCATTACGATTGCGAAGATGGATGGAACCCGAAACGAGCATCCGAAAGCCAAGGTAGGTGTATTTCATCAAGAACAACGTTGCATAGTCGTTGCACAATGCTCGTCATAGAGTCCAAGAACAATGATATAAGCATTGCTAACGCATCATATATATAATCATAAATCATACTTGTACATAGTATAATCGGGTTTTCTAACGTGTGCCCATAAGGTAATATAATCGGGTTTTCTAATATAATTATACAAACATTGGTTATAACTAATAATATTTGCAGATAACACATTACAAGTGATCGATGCTAATTGTTTTGTACCATTTTAAACTTTACAGTTCGATGGATACCCCGCATTTCTATTATTCTCAGCAGGAAAGAAGAGTTCTGATCCGGTGAGCCATTCGAGACTTATAATACTACTCCCTTCGTTCCTTGGATTGTTGACCTTTTCGTTTGAGTTTCTATTTCATATTCAAATAAGATGTTAACGATCCAAAAAGACGTAGTTAATATTGTTTTCTGGAGCTTCTCAATATGAAGCAGTTGCCAAGTCAATTATTAACTTCTCATTGGTACATTTTTTTTGAAATATTGTAGATTGTTGTCGATGTCGATGGAACAGAAGTGGAACTCTACAATTTCCTGAAAAAACATGCATCTACTTTATTCACGATTGATGAACTCGAAAAACCCAAAGAAACACTCAAAACTGTGACTAGCTCTGAAACCATACCAAGGAGCCATGAATACAAGGATGAATTATGAAAGAAACAATTTTAGGATGCTTGTGTACGTAGTTGTGTTTCTTTTCCCCTCTTTAATTCAAATGCCTTCTACTCTTGGAGAGCCCTTGGTGCCACCATGCTTTTCTTATGTCTTGAAATAGAAGTTTAGTTTTTTCCAATTGAATTCTATCTTTGAAGTGGAAGGGTTTAAATTTATATAAACTAGTTTGATGGCTCGTGCAATACCCGTGCTACTTATGTTTAAATGTTAAAATTATGAAAACGAAATTTTTATCTAAAACCTAAAATCTCATTTTAAACACCCATGAAATATTTGTAATGTAATGAGATGGAAAGTCACCTTTAAAAACCTAAAATCATGTTTCGAACACCCGTGTAATTTTTTAAATGTAATTAGATGGAAAGTTACATTTCAAAATCTAAAATCCTATTTCGAATACCCGTGGGATATTTGTAATGTAATTAAATGAAAATTTACCTTTCAAAAATCCAAAATCTCATTTCGAACACCCGTAGGATATTCCTAATGTAATTGCACGAAAAATCACCTTTCAAAACCTAAAATCCCATTTCGAACACCCGTGTGATATTTGTAATGTAATTAAATGAAAAATCACATTTCAAAAGCCTAAGTCCTATTTTGAAACACCCGTGGGATATTTGACCAAATTGCCATAAATCAAGTAATTACTATATTAAATAACTATTTTACATAAATCAAGTGATTAATAGTGTTATTTTATTACAATAAATCAAGTTATTTTATTCTTGGGGTGCCTTTATTCACCATCGATCGCCCGTGCTCTGCTTGCTCGCGGGTCTTCGTGGGTGATATATTCGGAGATCATGCTGTATCGTTTACGGGGTTGGTTGGCGCCAAACATCGGCATAATGTTGTTTGTGACACGCTGGTTGACATCTGTTATCGTTCAGGGATCTCAGCTGGAAAGGAGGTTGACATCGGTATGATTGGTGCTGATGGCCGACCTCTTCGCCCAGTAGACATGCTAAGATTCTTGGGATCGAGGGAGCAACGTTTGCGTCGATTTGACTGGGTCGTCGCCCATGACTCAGACGGGATTGATGGATTTCGAACCAGGTAAGGCGGTACGAGAAGCGGCCAATCGTAAGCGTGGTAAGTATGAGGCTAGGTGCGCTGCTTTGGGTTATGGCTTCCCCCCCTTCTCTTTCTCCTCTTTGGGGGAGTTGGAGCCTTCAGTTGTTGCTCTGCTAAAGTGGATCCAGCAGTTCTCCAGGACGCAGGATATCGGGGCGCAGGCTGCACCTTTTATTTTTACTAGGATTGGTTTTTCCATAGCAAAGGGTGTGGGGGCTCAGATCGTATCTCGGCTCCCCACCAATTTCTTGCAAATTATTATGGATTTTTAGGTAATATATGACCATATAATATTATAATATTACCATATAGTGTCTACTTACCATATCCTATTTTGGATAAATTTTATTTAAAATATAATAATATTATTATATGCCACATGTCAACGTAGAAATTGAGCGGGTTCACGATTATATATATATATATATATATATATATAGGAAATCTATCAAATGAGAAGTGTTAATTTCGTGAGAAGTGAGAAGTAATCTCATCCACACAATCCACCTTCATCCAATGGTTCAAACTAAATACTGAAATAAAAGAAAAATTAAAATAAAATAAGACCCAACCCCAATTTCTTCACATTTTCTCACTCCTCTCCTTCCCTCTCTCTCCCCCCGATCCTCCCCCTGTGCCGCCACGCCGCCGCCGTCGGCGAATATGACAACCACCAACGCCGTCAAAACACCACCGGCCGACATGAGAAACTCCAGCGACTCTTCGTCGGTCCTCGTCCACCTCCATCCCGGATTCCTACCCGCGCACAACACCTTCTCTCTCCCTCTTTTCGTTCTCAATGTTGTAGATCCGGCCGCCGTGCTTTGTCGCCACCGCGGGCTTCGTCTCCACCAGCCGACTTCACCGATAATGGCGAGGCTTCGTCAAACATCGCCGATCATCATCTTCCATCACCTCGCCGTGCACGATGGCTTTTCTCTCAATTTTTTCCATTTTTTTTCCACATTTGGACGCCGCGAGGGCTCACCGTCGCCGACCTTCGCCTTTGCCGATAACCTCTCGCGTTTCCGCACTGATTCCCGCCGCATCCTCTCGCTTTCGCCGCGTTGCTTAGATTAGGTCGAGTGAGTAGAGAGGAGAGGGGGAAATGAGGGGATGGTGGCGTCAAGGGTTATAGGAGGGGCACGGCTCGGTCGCGGTGGCTAAAGAGGCTGCTGGCAACGGAGGTGGAGGTGGAGGGGGGCTGGGCCAGGCGGAGATGTGGCAGGGGAGGGTGGAGGTTAGGTGGTGTGGGAGGAGGGAGAGAAATGGTAGAAGATTGGGTTGTTTTTGTCAATTTCGTTTTTAGTTTTCTTTCATTTTCTGTTTTTTTTTTATTATTTTTTTTTTCGGTTACGTAATTTAATTGGTGGATTATTTTGAAGTTACGTGTTTTGGTTGGTAAAGTTAAGATGAAGTTATGTGTTTTAGTCGATTGAGTTAAATTTGAGTTACGTGTTTTAGTTAGTGGAGTTAAGTGATTTAGTTAATAGAGTTAAGTCGGAGTTACGTGATTTAGATAGTTGAGTTATTAGAGTTACGTGTTTTATTTAATGAAATTAAATTGGAGTTATGTGTTTTAGTTGATAGAGTTAAATTGGAGTTACGTGATTTAGTTAATGAAGTTAAGTCGGAGTTACGTGATTCTCACCAAATTATCACTTCTCACTGGATAGGCCCCCTATATATATTATCTAACTCTAGTAATATTAATAATTCCAATAATTTAACTAAATTATCTAACTCTCGTAATTCTAACATAATTCCACTAACTAAAACACGTAACTCTTACATAACTCCACCAACAAAACCTCATAACTCCAACTTAACTCCACTAACTAAAACACGTAACTCCAACTTAATTTCATCAAATAAAACACGTAACTCTAATAACTCCACTACCTAAATCACGTAACTCCGACTTATCTCCATCAACTAAAACACATAACTCCAACTTAATTTCATCAAATAAAACACGTAACTCTAATAACTCCACTAACAAAAACACGTAACTCCGATTTAACTCCACTAACTAAAACACATAACTCCAACTTAACTCCACTAACTAAAACACGTAACTCCGACTTAACTTCATTAACTAAATCACGTAACTCCAATTTAACTCCATCAACTAAAACACATAACTCCAATTTAATTTCATTAAATAAAACACGTAACTCTAATAACTCAACTATCTAAATCACGTAACTCCGACTTAACTCTATTAACTAAATCACTTAACTCCACTAACTAAAACACGTAACTCAAATTTAACTCAATCGACTAAAACACATAACTTCATCTTAACTTTACCAACCAAAACACGTAACTTCAAAATAATCCACCAATTAAATTACGTAACCGAAAAAAAAAATAATAAAAAAAAAAACAGAAAATGAAAGAAAACTAAAAACGAAATTGACAAAAACAACCCAATCTTCTACCATTTCTCTCCCTCCTCCCACACCACCTAACCTCCACCCTCCCCTGCCACATCTCCGCCTGGCCCAGCCCCCCTCCACCTCCACCTCCGTTGCCAGCAGCCTCTTTAGCCACCGCGACCGAGCCGTGCCCCTCCTATAACCCTTGACGCCACCATCCCCTCATTTCCCCCTCTCCTCTCTACTCACTCGACCTAATCTAAGCAACGCGGCGAAAGCGAGAGGATGCGGCGGGAATCAGTGCGGAAACGCGAGAGGTTATCGGCAAAGGCGAAGGTCGGCGACGGTGAGCCCTCGCGGCGTCCAAATGTGGAAAAAATTGAGAGAAAAGCCATCGTGCGCGGCGAGGTGATGGAAGATGATGATCGGCGATGTTTGACGAAGCCTCGCCATTATCGGTGAAGTCGGCTGGTGGAGACGAAGCCCGCGGTGGCGACAAAGCACGGCGGCCGGATCTACAACATTGAGAACGAAAAGAGGGAGAGAGAAGGTGTTGTGCGCGGGTAGGAATCCGGGATGGAGGTGGACGAGGACCGACGAAGAGTCGCTGGAGTTTCTCATGTCGGCTGGTGGTGTTTTGACGGCGTTGGTGGTTGTCATATTCGCCGACGGCGGCGGCGTGGCGGCACAGGGGGAGGATCGGGGGGAGAGAGAGGGAAGGAGAGGAGTGAGAAAATGTGAAGAAATTGGGGTTGGGTCTTATTTTATTTTAATTTTTCTTTTATTTCAGTATTTAGTTTGAACCATTGGATGAAGGTGGATTGTGTGGATGAGATTACTTCTCACTTCTCACGAAATTAACACTTTTCATTTGATAGATTTCCTATATATATATATATATATATATATGATATAGAAATGAAATTTTTGTGTAGTGTTGATATTACGGCTCTCGAAATGTTAACTTCTTACTCCATATTTCTTTTGATTATTTACGGGTTTATTTTCGGCACAAAAATCAAGAAAATGAGTTAAGGTCTCATCTCCACAACCACTCGCGTGTGTTGTCTCTGCCACTCGCGTGTGTTGTCTCTGGAGTCTCATATGCCCTTCCTCACATTTACTGCCTCTTACATATGACTCCACACATATGACCGTGTTTCCTCGACAAGCCACCATTCTGGGTACGCGCCGGGGCGGCCCATAAGTGGTGAAGGTGGGAAGAGTGGAGACGGTTGGGGTGGTCGACGGTGGGGTGGTGGGGAGGGTGGGCCGAGGGATAGGGGGTTGTTGGGAAATATAATTGGAGGGAGAAAAAATAATTTTATTTTATGTATTTTTCATTTATTTGTTGTTAATTTCAAAAGATTTTATTTTATTTCATTAATTATATGCCACATCATTGTTTAACATCCAAAAGTTAAGACGTTAGGGAATAAGGGGGTTAGGGGCAACACGTGCCTAGAGATGCAAAGTTCAGGGGCACCGAAAGTGTACAAGTTTCAAAGGTAGGGGCACTACGTGCATTCTGATATAGTTTGGGGGCACCACGTGAATTTGTCATTTTAAAATTGTCAAAATGTGGTTGTCAAATCTGTAATCTACTTGAAAATTTGTAAGGTACGAGTTATTTTTATGCTGAAAGTGGCATACACCTGTCGGTCAACAGGTGGTCAACAACGGTCAGCGGTGAACAACGGTGGTGGGAGTGGGTGGGTAGTTGTGGGTTGGGTAACGGGAGGAGAGAGAAAGTGAGATATTGGGTAAGTTTTGAATTCTGAGATGGAAGAGTTTTTTTTTTATTGACATGTCAAATGGTCTCATATTAGAACAACTCACTCCAATATCTTCATTTTTTTTTTCTAAACTTGCTTAAAGATATGGCCTGAGTTCCAAATGAGATTTGACTGAAATAGGTAGACTAGTATAGACAACACAAAGATACCCTTGGATTTGCTATTAAGTAATCCAAGGATATGCCATGTTTGATAGGTTTTTTTTTTTTTTTTTGATTTGATTACATTTGATTTGAATGAATTTAATATGATTTTATTTTGATCTGAATTTGCTGAAAATTAACAGAGTTTCAACGAATTAATTACAAGAAAAAGACTACATACATTGATTGTTATGTGAATCATTTTGATTTGATTTGATTTGATTGGAATTCATTGTTCATTAAGTTGAATCAAATAGAGTCTTGGATTAAAATTGATATAACTTAATAAACAGTGTACTCGGATCATATTAGATGCATCTAAATCATATCATATTAGTTGAGTTATTCAAATCAGATCAATAACTTTCAATCCAATCAAACTAAAAATAAAAAATCAAGCCCTTGTGATTCCATTTCTCTCTCCACCATCTCTCTCTCCTCCGTTCTCATCTCCTCGTCCATGCTCAACCCACCTTAATCTCTGGCGACCTACCCACATCTTCACCGTGGATCTTGTGACCATCTAATATCGATATTATATAAATAAGGTATGGATCTTACTAGTTTGTACCATGGATCTTAAATTTAAATTTCATATCCATGGTTTTTGATTGTAAAATCTTTTTTTTTTTTTTCAAAAAAAAAAAAAAAAAAAACAGTACAAGGTTTTTTCATTTTTGAAATTAACGATTTTTGGAAGAAAAAAAATAATGGATATCGATCAATTTTTTTATTTTTATTTTTGAGTTCACCAAGTTTCATATACATGACTTCATATGGTAAGATCCTAAATGTTATGGGTGACATCCATGGATAATAATCATAAAATCCATGAAGTTCATAGCGGTTACGGTGGTGGTGTCTGGTACTGTTTTGGTGGTGTGTGTGGTGGTCGACGGTGGTGATGGGGTTGGAAGGCTCATCTGCCGAGAGTGCAGAGGAGGGAAGGGAGATATGAGTGATGGTCTAGGTATGCACCCAGATTCCAGAAGGGAAATATGGGTTTCGATTTTTTTGGTCGCCCGGCGTCGCGCCACGTGTTTCGGACCACCGTGCGCTTGGTGGTCCGGGGACCATAGTATAACAACTGCTAGTACTCCGTACCTTGATAAACTAGGCAACCAAATCCCAACATCTCACATACTATGTGTAAGCAAACTTTTAGACCAAATCAAATATATGTATAGTGTAAAAGCAAGCACATACGAAACACTTTTTTTTTTTTGAACAACTAGAAAGAATACAGAATACATAGTACTTACTACTTAGTACTGGAATATCCAAATCACATGTTTAACCGTATATTTACGTAACTCTTCCATTTAGGACCAATCTTCCAATCGGTCCATCAAAGACGAGTCTTTCACTCCATCAAAGACGATTCTTCTTATAATTGAATTACCGTTTTGGAAACTAACCTTCAGAGTTTAGACCAAATGAAATGTTCTTTCGGTGAATCATAATATAATAGGAAGAAGATATACATTGGAATTAATATAAAAAGCTCATGGTAAAAATCTACTCACTCATCATAAAACCATATTCTGCCCCATATGATCTTTGTTGGTTTTGGTTTTAACTTTTAACCATCATCATTGCGAATTTATTTACCACCACCCCCCCTCATTCTCTCACATCATCCCCTGTTTCCCGCAACCCCATAAAAATCCCTCCAAATTTCCAAACAATTTTCCCCTCTTTTTCAAAAAACAAAATCCCATCTTTCATCTTCCCATCAAAAACCCCCTTCTAAATCACACCCCTCTCTACTTCCCCCTTTTTATCTTATCTTGTAGGACACTCTAGAGTAGAGAGGGTCATCATTTTGCCAAAAAGAACTAATCTTTTGTAAGTTCCATTTCTTTTGTTTTCTGGGTATTTCCTGATATTTGTTGTTGGATCTGAAAGTTTGGTTCTTTATGGCAAATTTTGTAATTTTTTTTTTTATTTGGGTACTGTTTTTTTTTCTGGGTATTCTGCTGATATTTTTATGTGGGTATTTATTTTTTTTCAGGTAATTTTGTTGGGTGTAAATTTTATTTATACTTGTGATGACTATGAAGCAAATTCCAGGTGTAAAAGAAGAAAAATTTGACGAAAAAACAAACAAAATCGAAGTAATTTTATCCTCAGATGATGATGAAGAAGAAGAACAAATCCCTGAAAATAATGACAGACAAATAATTTTATATAACCCTCCTCCAAATAGTTGTGATGATGATGATGATGATGATGATGATGATGATGATGTTGGTGGTAAGGAGATTGTGCCCGTGTCCGAACCCGTGTCCGACCCTGATCCGTTGCAATGCCGGCCGCTGGCGCCGAAGGTGCTGCCGTCAGTAGGGGCATTTACGGTGCAGTGTGCGGTGTGTTTTAAATGGAGGATTATACCGAGTAAGGATAAGTATGAGGAGATTAGGGAGCATATAATGGACCGACCATTTTCATGTGATTTAGCTAGGGAGTGGAGGCCTGACATTTCATGTGATGATCCTGCTGATATTGAGCAAGATGGGAGTAGGTTGTGGGCCATTGATAAGCCTAGTATTGCTCAGCCTCCCCCTGGTTGGGATAGGGAACTCAGGATTCGAGGCGAAGGCAGTTCCAAGTTTGCTGATGTGTATGCATTTCTTGCTCTCCTTTGCATTTGTATTGGTTTGTTTGTTATTGTGATGATGATAATGTGTGTTTGCTCTTGTGAAAATCGCGATTTGTCTAGTTAGGGTTAAGGTTGTGTACATCTAGACCTCCGCTTTGGCGGGATCTTGGCTTGGAATAAGGTTCTAGGGTGTTAAAACAACAATGTTTGCAGTGTCTGATATGTTGGGTTTTAAAGGTGTTTACTTTGTTATGATGATAATGTGTGTTTGCTCTTGTGGAAATTGCATTTTGTCTAGTTAGGGGTTAGGTTGCGTACATATAGACCTCCGCTTTGGCTGGATCGTGGTTTGGAATAAGGTTCTTGGGAGGGTGAAACAACAATGTTTGCAGTGTTTCATATGTTTGGGTTTGTAGGTGCTTAGTTGAATTTGTGTTGATTCTAGTTGAGGTTGCTCTTTAAGGAACTTCTGATGTGTATATCTCTCATGAATTGAATTTTAGCTTTTTGTTGATAGTGTTAATTTTTTTTGGCCATTTACGTGTATGATGGCGTAAGTATCCTTAGGGTTTGCTTAGTATGGGATGGACATCCCGCTTCCATGAAATTGTAGCTTTTTGGGGGTGTCTACTGTCTAGTTAGGTGGGAGTTTTTGATGAGCACTTTGATTTTTTTGAAGTTCATTCCCTTGTGCGATGGCAGTGCATCATTGTGGTTTACTGGATTCTGATATAATCTACATTTGGTTTGATATTTCTTTTTGTGGATGCACGTCTTTGTTTATGTGACCGGTTACCTTTTAGCTTTACTGGTTACCAGATTTGCAAGGCATCTTTAATGCATCACTTCTTTTTTTTGTTGAATGTTACTTGGATCGTCTGTTTGTCATTCGTGGTTGTCATCAGTACGTTGTAGTTCTAGGATCACCTTTTATACTGATATTGTCATACCAAGGAAATGCTTCTCAGGGTAAACCAGTAAACTAGTGTGCGCAATTTCTTTAAAATTAGGACTACGGTCCAAAAGAAATGAAGAATGAATTTGCTACACCTGCTTTCTTCTTCCTTTACGGTAAAGCTAATACATGCCAGTGTTCTACAGGATGATAAGGCAACTTATCTATTTGGTACCTTTTGTATTCTTTGGACCTGAGTGTAGCCAAGTTTCCTATTGTTGGCTGAGTTCATGTTTGTTAGATGTATGCCATGTCTGTAAAGGATTTATGGTAGTCATGATGACATTGGATAATTTTTCTCAGGTACTATATCTCTCCTACTGGCAAGCGACTGCGGTCGATGGTTGAGGTCCACAAGTATGTTTCTGTTACCAACTTTTCCTTTCTTAAAATGACTAACCCCAAATTCAATAGATTTAGATCGTGCAACCATATGCTTATCTTCAGATAACACCTATATCTTTCTTTTTTTTTTTTTTTTTTTTTTTTTCATTTGTGTTCATACAGGTACTTAATAGAGCATCCAGAATACATTAGACAAGGAGCGACACTGTCCCAGTTTTCATTTCAAATTCCAAAACCTCTGCAGGAGAACTATGTGAGAAAGCGTCCTCGTTTTAATGCGTCCTCTGGTGAAGCTGTCCAAGGTATGTCTGCTTTCTCATGTTCACTCGAATTTTTCCATATCTACAGTTGTATCAGTGTTTGCTAAGGACTACTCTCTCCCTTCACAATGACTTCCTCCTCCAGAAAACAAGGATTCTGTGTGGCTTCCTTTTGAAGACCTTTTGTTGAATTTATATTGGCAAATAATAATTGTGAAAGGCCCCAACTCATCACTTCCTCAACCTGTGATGACATTTAGTTTTTAAGGCCTAATTTACGCGTTTTTACTCCTTCATTGATATTATGTTTTTACTACATGATTGAATTGTTTATAACTTTATATATGTGTTTAGGCCGTTTTGAACCCGTTCCTTTAGGTTTAGTTTGTATATTAGGGAAAGCTAGAGGAACTTGCACTCTCTTAATGATAAAAATGGGGGCGAAGTATCCCAAGTTTGGTATCACTGCCGTTTTTAGTTTTTGATTTTTTTGCGTAAAAAATTTAGTTAAATAAATTAACTTTATATTGTTTGGTACTATTAAAAGTCATATGGAAAATGAAAACTGACAATTGAAAACTGAAAAACCACTTTTTCTGGTTTTCAAAAACGGGACTTCGGTTTTAAAAAAAACAAAAAACTGAAACCAGAAAACGATACCAAATAGGCCCTTAGATACTGATCTACTGTCTACTCTATAGGATAGCTTGCTAGAATTAAATCATCGACAGTTAAAGTTATCTAGTAGTAGGAATGTAGGATCATAAGTAACAGTCTGAAAATGGTAAATATTTGCTAAGGTGCACTAAGGCCGTGATATCCCGATGTGACAAAGCGCAAGGCGCAAGGATGAGGGACACTTCTATAAGGAGCATCTAGTTAGTTTTTTTCCCCCTCCTTTTTTTGTAGTTACATAGAAAATCAAAACCTCAGTAGCATCTAATTAGTCTACACATGATTTTTCACTAAACAAGTTAAATTCAAGCTAGGATATCTTATACAATACTATATATTGTAACGACCACGTTCACTGGCTTCAGTTATAACCATCTCCCATGCCACGTGGCATCATAGTTAAAAAGCACCATGAAAATATACGGAGTATATGCTATTGTTTCCAAATCCAATTATTGCTATTTTTCATTTGCATTTACAACTCTATTACTAATACAACTTTTGAACTCTTTTTTGAAAAAAGAAAATTAACAAGTAAAAGTTAATTCGGGCATAGCCCGGGTAGTAAACTAGTGGTATTCGAATTCATTAGTGGCCACTGAACCGGTGATGATTCCACATATAGAGCTGGATATCTTGAATAGTGAGCTTGCACAAAGTAATATATAACACAAGGGACCTAGATTAGCAAGTCCTAGTCTTTTCAGGACTTATGCATTGGGTAGAGCTGGTTGTCACAGTATGAACTTGGTGGGCTAGTTGAGACATGTCAACCCGGTTATTTTATTTGGTAAACACAGCTGATAGGACTTGATAGACTTCAACCTGTTGAACACAATAAGTGTACAAAATTGGTTTAAAATTGCCAAAACGTAGGTCAATGCACCAAAGTCACTTGAACCAGACCGGTAATAAGGGATTAGTATTGAGATATTGGGTTAGTGCCAAGAGTTTTGCAACCTGTTTATATTTGAGCATAACATGGACTTTATCTTTGGTCTGCTTCCAGCAGTTGGGTTTTCGGTCTTCCCCATAGATGGAGTTTTTTTTTTTTTTTTTTTTTTTTTGAGAGAGGAAATCGCATGCTGTGTCATTCATTCATGTCAAGAGTGGCCAGGGATTGGATCCGCGGCGGGAAATCGTTTACAAGGGTAATAACTTGATCTGTCCGGACTAGCTAATCTAGCAGCTAGATGTGCAACGGTATTACCATCGCTGGAGTTGTAGCCATAATTTTTTTTTTTTGCAACTTGTGATGTCTCTGTGCGACTGTACTTCCAATTTGGATAAACAACCTGTGTTTTGCTCTTCTGGAGCATAATGTGCTTCGTGCTTGACGTTTTACACCACTTAACAAGTTAGGATATGAAATAACTTCTCATGCTCCTTATCTGCAGTGAATCCGTTATCATGGGCTTCCCCAGATGATTCTACAGCCTTGCAGCTTGGTGGACCTGGCCCATCTGCTTCCTACTCCAGCGGCAGTCTTAATGACCTCACTCCGCCAGTGAAAAAGAAGTCCCGTTCATCATCAAAGCACAGTTTTAGCAGCGACTCAATGCATAATCAGCCGGACAGGTTCAGCAGTGACATGATGCATAATCAGCAAGACAGGTTCAGCAACGACATGATGCATAATCAGCCACACAGGTTCAGCAACGACTCAATGCATAATCAGCCACACAGGTTCAGCAACGACCCAATGCAACATATTCAGAGGCCCAGGTTCAAGATTAAAGGTCCCTCCCCACCTTTAGATGGTGTTTATGACGTTTGAGTTTCGGATAGCTTATATCTCACCCTTTTTGGTTAAAGCTAGTTTAGAATGGCTGCAAACGCTGTTTTTGGCCCCTATACAGAAAGTAATACTCAGGGTAGTGGAGAATGAAATGGTGTGTCTGAAGAACAACTTGAGAGAAGTTTTTAATTGATGTTGATGGTTGTCAAGGTGTAAGGTCTTGATGGTGGGTTGTAATATACTATACACTGGCCGTTTTGTTTTGCTTCTGCAAGTTTATATGATACCCCAACTTGTACATGTTATCTTATACAACACTCTATATGCATGCTTCTGGGTTACTCTATGATTACAGGATGTATACATGTGTGGAACAATCTATAATTTTAGGTCTTCTCTTATGGTACAACACTATAAGTCCACTTTTTAAACAGGTCTGCTAGCGGGTTACGAGTTAAAGGTGGTTTTTTATTTCGTGTTTCGGTAGAGTATACTTTGGGTGTATTCACTGTATTGTGTGTTACTGTTGATTTAATGTCAAAACTATAAATTCAAACGTTTTCACCCCCTTCCCTCGCAACTTATCAATAATTACTAGTTTGATAATTCAGGACTGAAGCCCTAGACAATTAAAAATTAGATCATTTTACATATCAATTGTGTTAATTGTATTCTACTTTGTAGTTTATTGGCACTTTAAGTGAAATTTAGTTCTTTGTTACAAATGGAACTGCTCCATAAACTCTATTACGAAATCAAATTTTAAAAGGAAAAACATTGTTAACTAGCTCAAAAATCATGTTTAAGAAAAAAGGAATCCTCATGAACTAGCTGAAACACATAACATCAGAGTACTAGCTAAGGGAAGAAATCAATCGCAATCTATCCCATTTCAATTATTTTTGGGCCAAAATTCGAGATAAATTCGGAGCAAACAATAATACTCCGTACTTATATAAAGTAGACATCAAAATTAATCACGAAAACTTGACAAAAATAATTCAAAATTTTTAGGGTCTTCCAGCAATAATCCCACTTTGTAAACTTAACAAATACCATCCAAATTTGCAATTATTTTTGATAAAGTTTTTTTTTTTTTTTTTTTTTTTTGAAAGTGAATCGAAACGAATACTACACAATCGACCTTAGGGAAGAAATAGAATCGAAAGAAACGAAAGAAGTCGTATTCGAACCCGAGCACAAACCCTCAAGTCGTCAACCCAAAACCCAGAATACAAATTGTCAACCATTATTCCGAACCCGTCCTCAACAAATCAAAAATTTCCCCCAAAATTTCAACTCATCTTCCCTCTTCATAAACCCTAACCCCCCAAACTTAAACCCCAATTCCCCCAATTTCAATGGCCGAACCACCATCCTCCCCTCCACCACCACCACCACCGTCATCTCCGCCGCAACCACCTCCTCCTTCCGACACGCCACCCGCTTCTCCCTCTCTCGGCAAGCGCAAACAACCTTCATCCCCCTCACCACCACCACCACCACCGCCACCACAACAACAACAAGATGAGATCCCCGCCGCCGCAGCCGCAGCCACCACCTCCGACCAACCGCCCCCAAAACGCCGCACCACCACCCGCTCCTGCGTTCACGAAGTCGCCACCCCGAAAGATTTCGTCTCCACCTTAGACGCCGCCGTCCACGGCACCCTCTCCTCCCCGTCGTACACCGGCACCTACGCCAAAACCTACGCCTTCACCCTCGACCCCTTCCAATCCATCTCCGTCGCCTGCCTCGAGCGGAAAGAATCCGTCCTCGTCTCCGCCCACACCTCCGCCGGTAAAACCGCCGTCGCTGAATACGCTATCGCAATGTCGTTCCGTGATAAGCAGCGTGTTCTTTACACCTCCCCGCTCAAAGCGCTATCCAATCAAAAATACCGTGAGCTCTCCTCGGAATTCTCCGATGTCGGACTTATGACCGGTGACGTCACCATCTCTCCGAACGCCAGCTGTCTCGTTATGACTACCGAGATCCTCCGTGGGATGCTCTACAGAGGATCTGAGCTTCTCAAAGAAGTTGCCTGGGTAATTTTCGACGAAATCCATTACATGAAGGATCGCGAGCGCGGCGTTGTTTGGGAGGAGAGTATAATTTTCTTGCCTAAGGAGATTAAGATGGTGTTCTTGTCCGCTACGATGTCGAATGCGACCGAATTCGCAGAGTGGATTTGTAACATTCATAACCAGCCTTGCCATGTTGTGTACACCGATTTTCGGCCTACGCCGTTGCAGCATTATGTTTTCCCCGTGGGAGGGGCTGGATTGTATCTTGTGGTTGACGAGAATGAGCAGTTTCGGGAGGACAATTTTGTTAAATTACAGGATACGTTTGTTAAGCCGGATAAGGCGATTAAGGCTGCTGGTGCTAAGGCTGCTGGTAGGATTGGGAAGCAGGGTGTTGCTGCTAAAGGAGGGTCTGATATCTATAAGATTGTTAAGGTATACTTTTGTCGAGTTTAGTTTCGATAATAATTCCGTGTTATTTAGTGTTTGCTGTTGTGTATTGTTTGTATAGAATGTGTTTGTGCTACTATGTTTTAATGTGTGTATACCCATTTTGGAATGTGAGCTGTTTTGGGTGATAATTCGTGTTTCCATTAGACATGAGAGTTGGGGTTGCGATAAGTCGTGTTATTTAGTATTTCGTATTGCTGTTGGGTGTTGTTAGTATACAACTATATATTATTGATGTGCAATGATGTTTTTATGAAGTGAATTTAGACGCTGATTTATAGTTTAGTGGAGATAAATGTGATTATGGAGATTCCATTAGACAGGAGAGTTGGGAGTTGGAAGAGAATTAGAATTTGAGGGAGCAACGAAGCAAATCAGACGGAGAGCAATAGGAATGAAGAGTTGGAAATGCTAGAGGAACTGTTTTGCTCCAAACCTCTATTGTATCCGTAGTGCAAACGTGCATGTTATGGACAAATCTTATTGGCAGAGGACTCGTTTGGCTGATTTTAGCAATTGTTAGTCAGAAACTGTAATAAAGTGACTGCATAGAAAGAGGATTTGGCCATGGGGAAAACTATTCGTTGAACTTAGCAAGGGGGTGTACATGGTGTTTGGTCTCTCTCTGCGGAGTGTTGAATATTCAGTCTTTAGTGCGTCTTTGTTGAACCTAGCAAGGTGGTGTACTTGGTGGTAGCATGTGAGAGAAGGTGAAGGATGTGGTATAAATAGCTTTTTGAAATGTGATATGTGGTTCCTCTTATGGGAACATCTTTGCTTCTCCCTAGCAAAAAGATACTCAGTGATTATTGCTGGTGTTTCTTTTGGAAGATACATGTGGGATTGGGACTTTGAATTTCTTTCTTGGTGCCCAATCTTTATGGAATTTAGATTTTATTGTTGTAGTTTTCGACTTGGCGTTTCCTTTCAGGGATAGAGTTAATTAATTGTGATAACTTAGCTTTATGCTCCGCCCTTTGGGTTTGCATTTCTGGATGTGTGTTTGTTGGTTTACCAATGAAATTCAATTCCTCTAACCCTTCTTATGGGCTTCCTTTATAAAACCACTTGTATGTTGCAGATGATCATGGAACGAAAGTTCCAGCCTGTCATTGTATTTAGCTTTAGCAGAAGGGAGTGTGAGCAACATGCTATGTCCATGTCTAAGCTGGACTTCAACAATCAAGAGGAGAAAGATATCGTGGAGCAGGTTTTTCGTAATGCAGTTCTTTGCTTGAATGAAGAAGACAGATGTCTTCCTGCTATTGAGTTGATGTTGCCACTTCTTCAACGGGGGATTGCTGTACATCACTCTGGGCTTTTGCCCATAATCAAAGAATTGGTGGAACTTCTTTTTCAAGAAGGGCTCGTGAAGGCCTTATTTGCCACAGAAACTGTAAGCATTTTAAATGGTATTGGACTATAAGTTTTCGTGGGCTATGCTAGCTTCTATCATCCCCTGTGCAGCTGTGCCCATAGTGGTAGTCCTGAGAAATGTTTGTCTGCGTTCAGCATTTTCTCTACTCTCCTGAATTGTAATGCTTGTAGTGTTCTATTGTTTTATCTCCGACGGTTTTTTGTGTTTGCAGTTTGCAATGGGCTTAAATATGCCAGCAAAAACTGTTGTTTTCACAGCTGTTAAAAAATTTGATGGTGATAGCCATCGCTATATAGGCTCTGGTGAGTATATTCAGGTGAGTAATGACTTTTCTGCGATTCACTATAGTTTATGTGAGATGTCTGGAAGGTATTTTTGCTTATAAATAGTTTTCTCTGCTCATCTGAAGATGAGTGGCAGAGCAGGTCGTCGTGGCAAGGATGATCGTGGTATTTGCATTATAATGATTGACGAGCAGGTAAATCACTTACTTGCATATTTGATTACAGAAATAGCTCCCTGGACGCTTCTACTGTAACTTGATGTTTTGTTTTGTCTTCGTGTATTTCTCATCCTGGTTTACTCTAAATCTATAGATGGAGATGAATTCTCTTAGAGACATGGTACTTGGTAAACCAGCTCCCCTTGTCAGCACATTCAGATTGAGTTACTACTCAATTTTGAATTTAATGTGCCGTGCTGAAGGCCAATTTACTGCCGAACATGTTATCAAGCATTCTTTTCATCAGTTTCAATATGAGAAGGTTTGTCTTGTCCCTTGAAATGGGTGCAATCGTTCTTCTTTTAGATAGTGGATCTTTTCATTATTGGGATTCTGAAGATGATTGTATTCTCCTTTTCGTTCTAGGCTTTGCCTGAAATTGGAAAAAAGATTGAGAAGCTTGAGCAAGAGGCTGTCACTCTTGATGCTTCTGGAGAGGTAACCTTCATACGCTTGTACGTTGGATTTTGTATGATCTTTGTTATATATGTGTTTTAATATTTGTTTATATATGTATTTAGTCTGAAGTTGCAGAATATCATAAGATACGACTTGAGTTAGCTCTTCTGGAGAAGAGGTTGATGTCAGAGACAACACAGCCTAAGAGAGTTCTACACTATCTGCTTCCTGGGAGATTGGTATTAATCTGTAGTTACTTTTGTTACTACTTTTGGCAATGTCTTTGATAATGTTTCTTGTTATAATATTTATTAGAGATATGTGAAACGAGTTAATACTGTTAATGAGTTTTTAAGTTTATGTCCATAATCAACAAAGGAACTTTGGGATTTTGTTGCCGGCATTGTTTATACTAGTAAGGATTATGTGCTGATGTTGTTTAAATATTTAGGTTAAAATACGTGTTGGAACAGAAGATTGGGGTTGGGGAGTTGTTGTTAATGTGGGAACTGCGCCACGTGGTGGCGGATATCTCGTAGATACCCTACTTCATTGCTCCCCTATTAGAAGTAAGAATGGTTCCAAGCCTCAGCCATGTCCCCCTAGGCCAGGGGAGAAAGGTGAAATGCATGTGGTGAGTTGAACTTTCATTTGCAAGTTACCATGCTTTGCTGATCAGTCCATATGTGCTCAACCTCTACCGAGGCTTGGGAGGCATCAAGCAGTTTTGAACAATTTGATCTGATTGTCAAGTTTGATACATGTTTCTAGGTTCCGGTGCAGTTGCCTTGTATTCTCGCCCTGAGCAAGCTCCGAATTTCTATTCCTCCTGACCTTCGGCCAATGGAGTCGAGGAATAGCATACTTCTAGCTGTACAAGAGCTGCAAAGAAGGTTTCCTCAAGGACTTCCAAAGCTTAATCCTGTAAAGGTGCTGCTAAGTCACTTGTATAATGATGTGTATATATTTGTAATTATTATTTTATTGACTGGTTTGCTTAAGGTTGGTTTTTTACAAGTGAATGCTATGTTTTTGAGCCTCATGTAGTCCTATCCCTCCTTCCTTGAAATTTATTTATTGTTGGACCCCTCCACCAAAAATAATGCTTTTGCATGCTGTTCTCCATTGAAATGTGAAATGTCCCGTTTCTTGTTCTTAATTTTCACAATATTTCTTATGTGAGTGATTCTCAGCTGATTAGTTTTGGTCTGCAAAAACAGTCGTGAACAATGGTTTTTGGAATTTGCATATATTTGTGATTTAGGTACGTTTATGTGTGAACCTGTTTTTCACGAACAGTTTCTTTGGAATAGGGTCTTTTATAGGCCCAAAATTGTCAACTGTTAAGTCTAAAGTTGTTACTTCATGTAATTTTTGGAATCTCAAAATTTTCCATGCTAAATGTCACTAATAGACCCAAATCTATCACCTATTGGGAATTCCATGTCAACGATAGGCCGTTCCACAAAATTGTTATCTCGAAATGAATTTCACGGTTTCATTATTATTCTTTTTCGTGGTTTGTTTAGTCGATGAGTTGTGCATATCTTTGTTGAAACAATAGGTCTATGTCCAGCTAATTGAAGGTTACTTGGCTGTTTCGTGGTTTGTTTAGTCGATGAGTTGTGTATATCTTAAATAGTTGTTCAGTGTCCCAATTTTGTAAGTTCGATTGTTTGGACTTTTCAGGATATGGGACTTGAAGAGAGTGAAATTGGTGAGCTTGTCAGTCAAATAGATGAACTTGAACAAAGATTAGTTTCACATCCAGTGCACAAGGTTTGCCCTCACTTTTCTAGTGATCTTATCTCAGTATGAGTAAGCAAATATTTAAGGGACTTGGATTTGAGTCTTTTTCCTGAATCTACGCTGTGGTGCTTTGCAGTCGCAAGATGTTCATCAAGTTAAAGCTTTCCAGCGAAAAGCTGAGGTCAATCATGAAATCCAACAATTGAAGTCGAAGATGCGCGAGTCTCAGGTATTTGTATTTTCTAGACAAAATTATTTTTTGCGCTTTTATTCTGAATAGGTGATGGTAAATATGATATTTGCTCATTTTAACTTACAAACTTGTACCCTACTCATGGAGATATCAGTCAGTACACTCTTGTGTAAAGTTACCTACTTTTATTTCTTATTTTGGGGGGGGGGGGGGGGGTGAGGGGAGGTATTGAGGAGTAAATACTAACAAAGTGCTATAGAGAATTGAATACAGTTAGCCTTTACGTTACCTTGTGAAATCTAGAAATTGTATCGGAGCCCCTTATTCTCATTTATCGTTGATACAAAAACCAAACGTACAATTATTTGTTTGTGTTCTTTGTTATCTATCTTTATCTGTAATCTACTTGTTCTATTCACAGCTTCAAAAATTTCGTGATGAGCTGAAAAATCGGTCCCGGGTCTTAAAGAAACTTGGTCATATTGATGCTGATGGTGTAGTCTTGTTGAAAGGAAGGGCTGCTGCGTTGATAGATACTGGCGACGAGCTTCTTGTTACTGAGCTTATGTTTAATGGTAAATGTTTTGCTATAGGCAAGAGAATCTGGTGAATTACCTTTTAGTACTTACAATACCCCACCTTAAGGGGTGACATTTGCCAAATGTTTATTTGACGTTTCTGTATGAGGCAAAATGGTCGCCTGTAAAGGAAAACAGGGCTCAGTTGGGGACTCTTTTTCCCCTTACCTTGATTTTAATCTGTGGATGTATTTTATCGTGGCAGTACTTCCATGAATTCTGTAATAGACATGGATGCCAGAGTTACTGCAAGATTATGTTACATTGTATAGCTTTGTTTTCAAGCTTGTAATGTTGCTTTTTTTTTTTCCTGAGACTCCTAGAAGATGTTGGGTTTTTAATTCTTTTTGTTGATTAGAAAATCATAGGCAAATTGGTTGCAGTTACGTGGAATTTGACTTTTACTTTGGTTGGCTGGTGGTGAATGGGTAGCTACAGCTTTCAGGAATTGAGTCTGTTCGTGATGTGCTCCCCCTGTAGTGTACTTTCAAATTGGTCCTTTTTTTCCAGAACATACACATGTATAGTGATACTTCTGAATTCAAATTAAGTGATGCTTTTAGGTCTAGTTCAGTAAGTAACCATGTGTTTCTCATATAACCACCTTATCAAGAAAAAGAATTTAAACAAGCTAATTTCGCCCTTGTTGGCTTTTCAGGACCTGTGTGTGTTTGTTTGCCTTAAATTTATCTTTATGAATAATTTTTGGCCTTGGCTACCATTCTGTAGGTACTTTCAATGATCTTGATCCTCACCAAGTTGCAGCTCTTGCTAGTTGCTTTGTTCCAGGGGATAAATCGAATGAGCAAATACAGCTACGAGCAGAACTAGCAAAACCTCTGCAGCAACTTCAAGATAGTGCAAGAAAAATAGCAGAGGTTCCTTTACCCCCTATCTTCTTCTTTGTTCCAGTATGCTCAGTAAGTTGCAGGCGCATAACGTAATCTATGGATAATTGCAGATACAACGTGAATGTCGTCTGGAAGTGAACATTGAAGAGTATGTTGAATCAACTGCAAGACCTTACTTGATGGATGTAATTTATTGTTGGTCAAAGGTTAGTTCTTCTTCTGACAGCGTATTCCATGTTAGTGGTTTCTAAAATTGTGATAATACCTAACAGTTGGCAGCTTTTCCTGAATTCTTGTGGTATCCTTGTTTTTGTTTGCATTTATATTTGGACTTGTGCCTTTTGTCTCTGTTACTTATAAACGCAACTAGAGCACCATGCTGCAACTGTGGTAAGGGAATTTGTCTTTGCTCTGCTACCTATATTCATAAAGCTTAGATCTGCAGAATGTGGACTTTATTGTTTTGAATATATCTTTCCCAGTTTCTGGTACTAAAATTTCTTTTGAATGCCCAGGGAGCCAATTTTTCAGAGGTCATACAAATGACTGATATCTTTGAAGGTAGCATCATAAGACTTGCTAGAAGGCTGGATGAGTTTCTAAATCAGGTACATTGTTATGTGTGACGTTTTTTTCTAGTTATATTTTGATCTTTCTCCCTCTTTAATTATCCGTTTTAGCAGCTGTATAGTGCAGTATGCTCATGTGACTGGCTGATAGCCAAGGTTTAATTAGAAAAAAAAAAATGTAAAACTTGGAGTTTTAGTTTCTATATTCAGGTGATATTAATTTCTGCCATTCTGTTTCTCTTTAAGGTCCTTCAAACCATGGACTTAGTTATAATATTTCTTAGGACATGACTGACAAGTTTGATCTTAAAGAGCAACCTGAACCTCTTGTGAGCTGACACTTCCATGGGTGCTAAGATAATTCTTTTCTTTAAGAATTGGAGCTAAGTGTCGAATTAAGTCTCGATGAAAAGTGCTTTAGGGTGAATTATAATGGTATACTTGTGGGATGTTTCGTAGTACAATAGAATAAATAATGCCGATTTGCTAGATTTGGAGTATTGGTGGGTGATGATGTCTGGTTCTATGGCTTTTGGTGACATTCTGCCTAAGAGGTGGTGGTAAGATTCCTTGCATCGCAGGATTCCTTGGACATGCAAGTGTCTGTTGGTAGTAAGCAGGTGTAGCACTGTAGATATAAGTTGCTAGGATTTGAATGAGTAGGACTACCCAAACAATAGATTAAAGTGGAGTTGAGGTTTCCTCAGGAGTGAAGTCATACTTGTCGAGTGTTATGTACCTTTTGTCTTGCAACCGCCTACTCTATGCAGTAAAGTCCATACAGGCCTGTTCGTTATCAATGACCATATTCTTATTCAAATGAGAAAGGAAAGAATGACCTTAGGTATCCATTTTTTGAATGAAGAACCACCTACTGCAAATATCTTGCTGCCAGACACACCTTGATACGCTTTATGATGCTTAAACCAGTATGAGGGATTTAGTGAGTTTGTTAGTGGTGGAGGATTTAAGTTGAAAGTTTAGACGACTTTTTTACTGGAGCAATGAATGGTTGAGGTGTGTTAGATAGATTAATTGAAAATTTTGCATGAGGTGGCTCTTTACGCGAAGATGGAGCTTTATGAGGTGGTTTTGACAAATTCAGGAAACTCTTTATGTAGTTTTGGGAATTATAAGAAATTAGCAACTCTGGAACAGTTCTTGTAGATAATTAAAAAAAAAAAATCTATTAATGATTGGAACAAAGATAAAAGAGCGGAGGATAAGGGAATCCTCCATGAACTGATTGTAAACTGTAAAGTATAGGTTCCCTCAATCATATTGTAGGAACAGGATAAGAAAATACTTGAAGATCCAGCAGACTTGGCCTTACGGACTCAAAGTAAACAATCTGGCCCCAATCGTAATCAAGAGGGTGAGGAACTCCCTAAAAATACGGAAATTCTGCTCCAAGCCTCCAATCAAAATCACCAAAAGGATTGCCAAACAAACACACTTCAATAGAATCTTATGATCCTTTTTATTACACAGTCCAGTGTAAACTGGAACAGTTACCCAATCAATTTCCTCTTTGTTGCGTCAAGTTCTGCTACTACAAATTGGTTTTTCTTCTTACAGTTGGACTTGAAATTTGTACTCATGTTAAGTGTTGCATTTGCCAGTTGAAAGACGCCGCTAAAGCTGTTGGAGAAACGGACTTGGAGAACAAGTTTGGAGCAGCAAGTACCAGCCTCCGTCGAGGTATCATGTTTGCAAATTCTCTTTACTTATAGCTTTTCTTTATTCAGGGACACTTGTATACATGTACCAAGCCAGCTGTCACCAGAAGTTTACTCGTCTGCCGTCATTTTTTTCATGGGGGTTGGATCAGTCCAAGAAATCTTCTCCTTTAAGCATAGTTTAGTTGTAGACTCGTAGGGTTTTGAAATTCTTAAGATTAGGTCATCGTAGTGACTAGTGAGCTCATGTAAGAAGAGAATTGTATACTTCAGATCCATTTAATGAATTTTGTCATTTCTTTTGAAAGATGGAAGTTAAAATGCCGTTGTAACTTTGTTCTTCATAACTTACTGCTATAATTCTCGTCGTATGGCGTAGTGTTTAGCGAAGCTGCCACCTTTGGTTGTCTGTTGACATGGGAAACCCAACTGCCTAATCCTAAGGGCCTTCGTCCTGAATGTCGACTGAGTAGCCATTTGCCCTTGACAGTTATTATTGTACACTGTATACTGATCCTTTGTCGTAAGGAATACGTTATATACATGTGAGAAACATCCTCGTTGAGAATGGTAGTTACGATAACGATAACTGGAGTTCTAGAATCCCAAGCAAACGATTGCTGATCCAATCTTGGCCCCTCGGAGAAGCTTTTGATGTGATTCCTTCCCCCTGAATGTTGGTCATTTTGACGCAGTCAGCCATGTCAGATTTTTCGACTAGTGGTCTGTGAGCAGACAAATCAACGGAGAACCACCAAACCTGCTTTTTTTGGCTGATGAAATGTCAATGATGCATTTTTGACTAATCTAGTCCCATTTTACTGGGGGTTAGTTTGAATCCTTTGCCTTGGTTGAACTCTCTAGTTAGACTACTCCGATGGTGGGTGATTGAGTGTGATATATGCGATATGACATTTCCCTACCACCTACTACACATCGATTCACTTGCTTCAACTTCTCCAAAAGTGCGGAGGGGGATCAACTCGAAAAACAGTTTATTTTTAGAGAAATTGAACTTCGAGTTTGCTTCATCGTGTCTTTGGACCATTGCTACATAAATTTCAGGATATGTGCTCTGAGTCGCGCCTTATAAACTGTCAATAAAAGTTATGGCATTATAGGTAAAGAGTTTCTCCTTGGGGATCTTTCAGTCACATTCTGTGCACATTTGAAAATCCCACTGTCATAAGATGGGATGCGTTTAAGGGGACAGCAAGCTTCAGATGATTGCGTCTCATGCAGCTTTGCCCTGTATACGAGACTGCGCGAAACTGTCTGATGCTTAACCCTCGTGTGAGCAAAGAAACTTAGGTAACTCTGGGTTATTAAGAACCTTTGACTAAGACTGCAAATGTCCATTCATGATCAAATATTCGAACTGACTCGAGCTTTTTGGGAGTAGAGCATGATCACATTTTGTAATATTAGCTGTTTCTCAGAGTATTGAATGATACATGGGAAACTCAAGAAGTGTATTGCACAAGCTAAATAGTCATACATTACAAACAAATTTCAAATCGAATCATTAAACGAAATCCCAGGTCTTAGATACTGAATACCAAAGCACAATCGTGTTAATCAAGCTTCCTGAGCTGGTTTGAAGACAACAGTTGAATGCTTGGCAATGTGCAGACTGAACTGCCCACCTTTCTCACTCACATCAATCTTGTCTTCCCCTGGTGGCGGCAACATTTCGAAATTGGTCACCAACTTGGCCACTATTAGGCCTAAGATAGGTAATGCCAAGATAATACCAGGGCAACTCCTCCTTCCCACACCAAATGGCAAGAACCTGAAGTCCACTTTGCCACCACCGACAGTCGCATCAGTCGCCTTCTCCTCCTCGAGAAACCTCTCAGGGCGGAACTTGTCAGCGTCACTCCACCACTCAGGGTTGTTGGCTAGCCACCAGGCATTGACCACCACCTTAGACTCTTTAGGGATTGTGTACCCACCAAGCTTAGCTTCTTCAAGGTTCATGTGGGGTACTAACAATGGAATAGGGGTGTGTAACCTTAGGGTTTCTTTTATTGTTGCCTGTAAATAAGGTAATTGGTCAAGGTCTTGTTCTGTGATCGGTTTTCCCCTGAGTGTGTTACTGATTTCGTCGCGAATTTTGTGTTGGACTTCTGGGTGGTTTACTATCTCAGCTATTGCCCATTCCATGGACCATAAGGTTGTTTCTATTGCTGCAACATTGATGTTCTCAACAATGTACAGCACATTGTCCTCATTGATTTCTCCCTTCATTTCTGCATCTATTATGTGGTCAATTGCACAGTTTATCTTGTGATTCACTCCATTGGCAGTCATTATGCTCCTGTAATAAGAATAAGAATGAAACAGTTTAAGATCCGTGTTTTATCGGTACGTGACTCAACCAACTTTATTACACTAGACTAGATGTCCTAAGTACAAGATCGACTCAAGTCAGAGTTTTGTCGTCCTATGTGATCATACAACTTCGGAAAAGCGAATAAAGATCAGACATACCTTCTTTTCTGAACGTACAAGTTGTTGAAAAACGCCAAACGCCTCTTTTGCAAGTCCCTACATTTGTCTAAGTAACTCCTCAAAAATGGCCTAAGAAGAGGAATGAAATCTCCATAGTTATACTCAAAACTTTGAGCTAATCTACTTCTTTCGGAATTAAAGACCGTTGCTTCTTTGAATTTGGGATCATCCATAGACTGAAAACCTTCATCGAACATCATTCTATACATAATGTTATACAACATAAGTTGCAATCTCTTCCTTATAACAAACCCTTCATTCTTCGCCTTTACGCTAATACCATCATTATGCTTCAAATCACTAACAACTTTGTCCATCTCATCCTCCCACATGCTGCTATAATTATTTACCACCTTGTTGGTAAAAAAGGGTAGGGTCATAATTCTCCTCATTTTCCTCCAATGGTCTCCATATGCGGTAAAAACCATGTCTTTGCCATCTCCAGTGAAGATGTCAAAGACAACATTCCTAGGGCGTGAGCCAAACTCCACGCCCTGGGCGTGGAGTACCTCACAAGCCAACTCAGGGTTCGAAACCACTACCAGGTTTCGAACCCCGAGCTTGAGGAGGAATATGCCTCCATAGGTCTTGGCTAGGGTGGCTAGTTTTCGGTGGTTAAGGTCGTTTCCGACTTGGAGCCAATTTCCGAAGATTGGGAACGCAATTGGACCAGGAGGAAGATTTTGGGAATGGTAGTTAGATGATATAGAATGAACCAAGTAGAGTATGATAGGGAGCAATGTAGCTAGGTAGTAGAAGAATTTTGGATTAGATGAAGATGATGTTAGTACAATGATGGAAATTGCAAGAAGGATAAGGTTTCTTACAAGATTGTTACTTCTACTAATGTTTTTGGACACATTCTTTGGATGTGTCTGAGCCATGATACGTTGGTAACCTGAACTCGAAGAGCTGAATCGCTACCCACCTATCACAAAAGTATTTCGAGTTTCGAGTTTAGAACATATGTTTTGAGTTGTGATTTGTGGGATTATTGTTTGATAGTCTGATAGAATCTTTGGTATATATATATAGTCACTTGTATAGTTGTATCATATGGTAATGGTGGGATATAAATTATTTGAAGGAGTACAAGTTGAGATTGAGTAATATATATATATAGACAGAAAAGTTGAGGGTGGCGGAACTAGATTATGAGGTAAAAAACAAGGGGCAAAATTGATGGTTTTGTAACAAAAAAAAACAAGGTAGGAACTAGGAAGAACAAGGCCAATATGTGATAATTAGTCCAAATCAAATGTTGGTAGGTATGGAAAAGCCTGTTGGCGGGGGTTGGTAAGACACCTTCATTTGTTTTCTCCACGTTACAAATTAAAATTGCTTTTGAATTTATTTTTTGTGGTCAATATATGTCATTTGTAAGTTAATTACAGGGCCTGTTTAGTATTATCGTTTTTTTTTTTTTAATCAAAGTTCCGTTTTTGAAAACGAGAAAAAGTGGTTTTCAATTTCAGTTGTCAGTTTTCATTTTTTGTACGACTACTATAAGAACAAACAATTTAAAGCTAATTTTGTAACTCATTTAACTAAATATTTTACGCAAAAAAAAAACTAAAAACGGCAGTGATACCGAACAAGCCCTAGGTTAAAAAAAAATTAGTGATTTTGTAGCCGTTTCCACATTGTAATTATAAGTTACTTTCATTGCAAAGGATGTTTTATTTGGGCATCTAATTATATACATTGTTACGATTATACTCCATCCATTCAAATTGGATATGCGCATTCTTATCATAATGTTTACAACATAGTGATGAATAGGGATGGCAATGGGTCGGGTCTGGGTCGGGTCCTATAGGATCCAGACCCGGATCCATGTCTTTACAAGCAGACTCAGATCCGACCCGGATCCATCGGGTCTAAAATTTACAGATCCAGACCCAGACCCGTCAGGATCCAGCGGGTCTGGACCGGGTCTGGGTCCAAGATGGGTCTTTTATAAAATCAAGTTTGTCATGTGTAAAATTTGCACAACTTATGATATTTTCGTGTCGATGTGATTTACGATCATTAATGTGTTGATGTGATTTGCGATCATCCTATGGTGGACATTCCTTGTCCATCAGAACTTCAGAAGACCAAGGGAGAGCGACAACGACGGCCGCGACGATGAGATTTTGAGGCGGTAGCGAAGGATTTTGAGGCGGTGGCGAAGGGTTTTGAGGCCGCCGAGAAGTATTAGGCGTGACTCATGAGAAGACTGAGAAATGAAAATGGAAGGGGAAGGCTAGCATCGTGAGAAATTAGGTTTTATTTTTTTTTTCTATTTTTTTGGCCGGGTCCGTGGGTCTATGGGTCGGGTCTGGGTCTCAAATCAAGGACCCATATCCGACCCAGATCCATTGGGTCTAAAAAAAATGGACCCAGATCCGACCCAAGTGGGTTGGGTCCGCCGGGTCTGGGTCGGGTCTTGGGTACATTGTCATCCCTAGTGATGAAGTTGTGTTGTCGTACGATCCATGATGAAGATTATTGAGAATTGGGCTTGTTGATAGTTACAATTAGAAGCCGCACAAAATGGTAGTAGTAGAAGTTATAGAGTCAACAGCGTGATGAGGTCATTGATTAGGTCGGTAAAACTCCGAATTCTAGGGTGCTCGACAAGTACCGCAAAACATTCTAATAGATTTTTTTTTAAATAACTTAATCAAAGTAAAAGTAAATAATTATCAAATTATATTAGATATAGTTTGTACCATGTATATACATAAGCATAAAAATTTAAACAAATGCAGTTAACCAT
Source organism: Spergularia marina (assembly GCA_963680865.1). NCBI lineage: Eukaryota > Viridiplantae > Streptophyta > Magnoliopsida > Caryophyllales > Caryophyllaceae > Spergularia > Spergularia marina. The sequence goes on from OY804554.1 coordinate 5,516,320, forward strand.
TGTTTTCAATTTTTGTGGTTATTTATAGTATCATTTATAAAATATAGCTAATCAAAAATAGTGGATGGTGTAGATTGATTTCTAACATTACGTACGGTTGAGATGAAACATATTATGGTGTTTTACGGTACTTGTCAATTACCTTGTAATTACTTGCAAAACTCGGCCTACACTTAACAAGTTAACATTGCTTGCAGGGTAACTGATTCAAATAAATAAGGTATGGGAATAAAGGACCTTCTTGAACTATCCAAAATTCCAAATGGATTGATTGCTGGAATTGGTTTATTAGGATAGTTCAAGAACAGGAGGTTAAGTATGAAAATTACATATTAATACTACCATAGCAGTATAGCACCATATGAATAATCCTTTTCATGAGGAAAATAATGTAGGCCTCTCTCTCCATCATAAGATTGATTAGTTGATAGGGTCATCTCTAAACGAATAAATAGAAATAATTTCTTAAATAGAGTTAACTCTAAACGAATAAATCTATCTAATACTCTGAAATTAAATCTTGACACTTGGGATTAATTAATTGGATAACATGTAATTACATAATATGGAAATTATTAGATAATTTATGGAAAATAATATAATTTATGGTTATTATGGTGGTAAGCTAATTTATGGAAAATAATAGTGTTAATCTAGTATATTTATAAACGAAACTTTTTTCGGGGGCATTGAAGAGGTCTAGAGCCTTTCGAATTTTCTTAAAACTTCTGGCGAATAAGGAATTAATCTATGTTATGGAATTTGTTGTTATATACTATATGTGAGTTTATGGTAGTCATGCACAAAATTCATATATTAGTTATGGAAGTATAGTGTAGCATACATAAGTTTATGGTAATCATGAAAATAAGCTTATGGTGTTCATGAAAATATGACATTTTCATAATTATAAAATTATTCTATATGTTATGGTAACATAATATTACATAAGAAAATACTACATAATGTTTTTTTCTTCATTTTTGTACATATAAGCACCAAGTGATGACCTTTAGATTTGAGATACTAATACTAATAATTATAAGTCACCCTACTGTAAATTAGTAGCAATTTAACTTATTTAAATGAAGTTTTCAATACTAACAATTGTAAGTCAACTCTATATTTTTTTTTTTTTGGTAAAAAGTAAGTCGACTCTATTGAAGAGGTCTAAAAACCCTAGGAATTTTCATAGAACTTCTGGTGAATAAAGAATTGGTTAATTAAGTGTTATGAAAATGTAATTACCATACATAAGTTTATGGTAATCATATAAAGAATTCAATTATTATTTATGAATATAAAATACAAATAAAGGAGGTTTTTATATTTCTAAATGAATCTGATCTTATCTGCATTTAAATATAAGCTATTTATGCGTCTAAAGTTAATGAAATCTTATTACAGTTTATGGTGAACAAAAATTCCATTTGTGAATACAAACTTCATTTATGAGTAATGGAAGTTAGTAATTCCATATATGCAAGTATATGGTAATCATAAAGTGGTAAGATAATACAAAATAATTTTCTTGTGGGTTATGAAAAGATTAATATTCAAATTTGAGTTTATTGTAACAATAAAAACAGATATTTCCTCATTTACAAAATGCAATGATTTCATTTTACGAGATAAGGTATTGGCTGTTGATTTCGCCAAAAAATAAAAAAATATCAGATTTATATACTTAAAGTTATACGGTGTACTTATTTGGTTGGTATCTACTTTGATAATATTATAGTTTTGCAATTTTTGGTTTTATATTATAAAATAAATTTTCATTTTAATGTCTGACCTCTAAAAATGATATTAAAACATATTTTTGAATAAAGAATGTAAAATATATAAAAATATATTGTCATCATCATTGTCATAGTATATTTTTTTTTCTGAGAATTTTCTATAATTGTCATCATTTGCAGTTTCTATTACATTTTACATCAATGCATCTTGATAGACTCTAGTTAAAAACATTTTGTTGTAAAAATGCCAAAATCAAGAGAACATCAATGCACCTTGGCTTGAGGTTATCTGCACGAAAAATGATTATGTCTTGGTTATTTACGTTCTGTATAATTATGTATGAAGATATTTGATTAACTAAAAAGTTATTTGATCTGATATGGACATTTCAGATGTCAATTGATCTAAATTGATTAAAAAAGAAATGTAATTAATTAGGGAACCATAGTTTCAGGTTATTTGCATGAAAATTGATTATGTCTTGGTTATTAGATTTCGTATGATTTGGTATGAAGCTATATGATTAAATCGGAAGTTATTTGATCTGATTCGTACATATCAAATGTCAAATGATCTAATTTAATTGGAAAATAACTGAATTTAATTAGTTGAGTTATGCCTTAATGGAAGAAATTAATCTGTTTGAGTAGATCTCTTTGCACTAAAACTATTAGTATCAACCAAATTTATTAGGCCAGCTACCTAGTGTAATCTTTTTTTTTTTTTTTTTTTTTTTAGAAATTCAACCTTTTTTTTTTTTTTTTTTTTGTATCGAATGAGTCTGAAAATGGGGCGAAATCCCACAACGCAAATGGAATTATCCTAGAGTTTCAAAAGATCTATGCATATTCCTAAAATATAGAAAGTTCGAAGTATAAATATAAAATCTACAATATAGTTATGACCTCAAATTAAACTTTGCTTAGCTATATTATAATGATTTCGGTAATGAATGGTGCGTATATACTATATAATATTTTTAATGTAACCGTGCAACGCACGAGGTTTAAACTAGTAATATTATAACAAAGATAAACTGACAAGTTCATAAAATGAATATTACAATATAGATATAAAGTTCGGGCGCGAACAGGTCATGCAAACTAACAGAAATATATAATTTTTTGATCAGAAGTTAGATAGATTGATAAGGTTTACATTGTTGCATGGCTAGTAGTTAAATTGATAAAAGGTTAGTCAACCAAACAATTGATAAAGGGTCGAGCAAACTTACTAAAGTGCACATGGCACATCAACTAAATATATGATAACATGGTTAGTGACGCATAACTTAATTCGGTTCTATTGGTCAAAATTGGTCTTGATATTTTGAGCCGATTGATCTTAAGGTCAAACCAAGCCTTATAACCCATCTCACTTTCAATACGCTCTCATATTTTTCTCGTACTCATTACTATGTCGTGTATCTTACACACCTGAATGTTGGAACCAAGTTCCGTCCTTAAAATGCCATATTTTTAATCCGATGGAATACAAATATGAGTATATGACGTATTTTAAAGGGATTGATATCTCATCATACATACGCAAGAAATGACCTAGAACCACATATTGGAACACGAGTCTAGAAGACAATAATGGTCCTCCAAATAAATGACCAAAATTTATTTCAAGAATATGATGGCTATATCTCTTGCATGGTTGTATGCATTTGTGGCTCTAATTAACTTCTTACATCCTCTCCAATCTCAATCCGGCAACAAGCCGAGAAAGTGACGCCAACTATGATTAAAGTAAATTGGTGTTCTTTCTTGTTTATGCGTTTTTGGAATGAAAGGTCCTCCTTCATTTAGCTAGATTAGTACTCTCTCTTATTCAAATAGATTTTCCTGTTTCTTTTTACAGTTTTTAGTTATCATGTTATAGATTTTTTTTTTTTTTTTTTTTTTTACCAAATGAAGACCTATTTGCTTTAAAATCAAGTAGAGGTGGTAGACTGCAATGCAGAATGTAATATTTACTAATTTTTACAGCAAATGAACGATTCATTTGGTCTAAAAATAGATGCCAACATGACACCTAAAAAATGAAACAAGAAAATCTTTTTGAATCGAAAGGAGTATAGATTAGTATGTTATATGGACGTATTTCTTATGTTTCTTTCAAATCTTACGTTGATTCTGATTCATTTTGAAAACTAGATATAAAGAATTTAATGAGACGAGATAGTCTTGATTTTTGCATCAGAACAAGTAGTTGCATTAAAACTGGAAATATGGCTTCTGGTTGTGACTTGTCATCATTCGTATAGTATACTACCCTCCTTGGAACTCCTAGCCATTCTCCGTGAGACGTTGCGTGGTCTCGCCTGATTAATTGGACCGTGCGACACACAATTGGGTTTGGGCTTATCAGTTTTTAGAACTTTAGGGCCATATTTTCTTTGGTGATTGGCCCAATACCAACCAAGGCCAGGCCAAGGTCTATCTCATTCTTCGAACTGAAAAACTGAACCAATAAAGAGATGATGGCATTACTCTTTGGTTTTGGGATTTTTTTTTTTTTTTTTTTTTTTTATATATATATTTTAACGGTTTTGGGACTTGTTTGGGATGACACTATGACACGGAGAAACGATAAAAACTCTACACATACGGAATACATCGAAGGTATGATATATGTATTAAACTGTCAATTAACATCGATTAAGTAATTAAGAGATGACTTACGTTTAGGCCTGTACAGTGGGCAGGGCAGCCCACGGGACCCTCTAACCAGCCCTTTTAAATTTAAGCCCAGCTCATTTTTTGTGAATATGGGTAGGGCTGATATGGGCTTCCTCAAAAAGGGCTGGACTGTGGGCTGTCCATAAACCCATATTACCCATAATACCCACTTAACAAAAAAAAAAAAAAAAAAAAAAGAAATTAACTGAGTATTCAATCACGACATCTTTTTCACATTTTCATCTTGCATCACTTCCTCTCTCCTCACCTACCCCGACCGTACACGCCGCCACCGCATCACCGCCACCGTATTGCCATCGCCGCCCCATTTTGTTAAGGTATTAACTTCTTAATTTTATTTCTGTATTTTATCATAACCCTAAATCGATTTGGGGGAAATGATTTGGGTGAATTTTTGGGTGAAAAATGTGTGTTTTCGTATTCATATTAGGAAATTATTATCTGGGTTCTTTGAAAAACTTGCGATTCTTGAAAATTTGGGTGAATTTCTGTGTTTTCTCGTTCATCAATGATGTAATTTCGAATTTTGGATGTCGGCTGAATTTGATGTTGTTGCTCTTGTTTGTGTGTCTTTTAAGAGAAGCATCTTCTTACATGTCAGAATGTAGGTGTTCGTTCAAATATGAGCTGAAATTTAGTTTGTGTTTGGGTTTTATGCAGTAGTATGGAAGATGATGGCTATCTCGAGTATAATCGCCCCCCACGCAAACGAAAATTTCGCTTTGCTTTTTTCTTACTAGAGGCTTACATCTGCTTGCATTGGTTAAACTTAAACTGTATCGAACACCCTTTTGTAATAACGTCCTGGTTGTGGACATGAGCTTTAATTAGACTCCGTAAAACTCTTTTTCTATATGTCACATGTCGCTCTGTAAAATTCTTTGTCAAATTATCGATAATTTATATCGTGTTTGATGCCACAACATTCAAAGACTGTTCCTGTGCTACAACTCTACAAGTACTACAGTAAAAAAAAACTTCGGGCCCATGGGCCGGCCCAGTCCAGCCCATAATAATATGGGCCGGCCCAGTCCAGTCCATAAATATTTTGGAGATGCCCACACCCAGCCCACCTTTTTAAAGCCCAGCCCACCCATTGTACAGCTCTACTTACGTTTAGTGGACTACTCCTCTCATTGATAAATGATTTTGAGATGCAACTGCACTGAATTTGTGAGCTTGTCTATTGCTCCTAAGTCTATGGGCCTGTTGTTCGCAGCTAACAAGGGGTATTGGAACCAATAATTTGACCAGGGTTGAAAATGTGTGATACGGTGATGATTGAGCTCCTTTGGTCTAAAGGAGCAAATGATGATTTGTTTTGTTTTTTAGGGCTTTATAACTCTATTCCTTTCAGTTGTTAGGTGTTCTCTATTGGTAATCTTTCATACTTTCGTTGTTATGAACGTTGTTTCACTTAAAATGACAGATCGGTCATCCAATTAAAAGATAAATCCCACCCTATTTGCATACCAACTATTCAATGATACTCTTGATAAAATACTCGGTAAATACATGAATACTTTGTTAGCAAACTTCAATATCATATCCAAATCTTGTTATTGATAGTATCAGAGAATAATAAAATGAAAATTAAGGCATCTTAGTCACATTCCCCACGGAAAAAAAATCATTCGTAAATCATAATTTCCCTTCATTTATTTTACGTCCACCCAAACAAAACCACCTAACTTAGCTCGTAATCGAAACCATCAACGAAATCCTAAAGAAAAAAAAAAAAAAACATCGAACATGTGAGATGTCATCATCTAACCAAACAAAGTACAACTAATACTCTGAGATACTCTCCGACACAACACTTGCTGGATTAAGTTGTCCCAAATCAAATGAAACTACGCGTTTTCCGCTCAAAATCTTCCATCTCCCCTAATCACATACACTGATACACAATCCCTTGTCTCTTGGAAACTTCCAAGAAAAGCCAAATTAATTATCCATTTTTTATACTCAAAATTAATAATCTCACAATCAAATAATCAATCATAGTATTGGATGATGATGATGATAATGATGGAGTTGTGTTGGTTACGCTCTTTATAGAAAAAATAATGCTTTACAGTTAGTTCACCCAATTTATATCACTTGTCTCTCTCCATTCCCCGCTTTTAGAAATGTTGTGAGTCTTCATTTTACTGAAAATGAGTCAATAAAGTTTCCAACTTTCTGCTTTTTGATTGATTCTTTTGTTCATCTTTTGAGCTGGGTTTCTGTTTACTTTGCTAATTTAGTGAATTATTTTGTTGATATTTTGAGGTTGAATTTAGTTCAATAAAGTTTGAAACTTGCTGCTGAAGTTGAATATTTTTGCTGATTTTTGGAGGTGGGTTTGAGTTTAATTTGCTAATTGAGTGAAAATTTGAGGTGGGTATTTATTATTTTGTTGATTTGTTGAGTTTAATTTGGTAATTGAGGGTTTTCTGGAGGTGTGTATTCATTATATTGTTGTTTTGAGATTGAATTTGTGGGTGATCATGAGGGGTTGTGTGTTGAAGAAGCTTTGTGGGGTATTGCTCACAATGTGTTTAATAGAATGCTCCTTAGGGTTTGATCCATCCGACAATTATCTCATAAATTGTGGATCATCCAGTGATGCTTCAGTGGGAAGCCGCATTTTTAAGGGTGATTCTACCTTAAATTCCACAATCGTTCTTTCAGCTCCTCTGAAAATTTTGGCAAACACAAGTTCAAGTTCAGTCCCATTTTCTGACTCACAAAATCTGTATAAAGCTGCCCAAATCTTTCCTAGAACCTCAAACTATACCTTCTCCATTACGAAACATGGGCGCCATTGGATTCGCCTCCATTTCTTTCCATTTGTATTCCAAAACTACAATTTAAGTCGTGCTGAGTTCTCAGTATCAGCTCAACATTACACCCTTTTCAAAGATTTTCAGATTACTGATGCTAGACCTGTGGTGAAAGAGTATTCCTTGAACATAGCTTCTGATAAGCTAGTTATCACTTTCGCGCCATCAGACAACTCCTTTGCATTTCTGAATGCCTTAGAAGTTGTTTCTGCACCTGATGAACTTATTCCTGCTAGTGTTGAAACAGTTGAGCATCCTGGTTCTAATCAAGACCTGGTGCAGCATGCTTTGGAAACAGCTTTTAGAGTGAATATGGGGAACACTACGGTGAATCCTCAGAATGATACTTTATTCAGGAAATGGATTCCTGATGGAAAATTCCTTAAGCTCAGCAATCTAGTCAATTTTCTATCAACGTCGGAGCCTGTTAATTACACCAGGGAAGGGGGGCCGACCCCTGAAATCGCCCCTTCTTCTGTGTATAGCACTGCTAGTAAGTTGAATTCTGAAGCTGATCCTAGTTTGAATGTCAATATGACTTGGAATTTCACTATTGATCCGGGTTTTAGATATCTGGTTAGGTTTCATTTCTGTGATATTATTAATAAGTCGTCAGGGCAGTTGGTGTTTAATGTTTTTGTGAACTCTTGGTATGCTTACAAACATCTTGATCTCAGTAAGCAGACATCCAATAACCCGAATTCCCCATATTATTTCGATGTTATGATGAATGAGAGTGAAGACAAGACCCTTTTTGTTAGCGTTGGGCCTTCCAATGATGTTGGCCAGTACCCCAATGCCTTGCTCAATGGTCTCGAGATTATGAAGATTAGTAATTCAAAGGATAGCCTGGCTGTTTCTGATTCTAATATCAAATCTTCAAAGTCTAGCTCTAAGGTCAAGACTGGTGTTATAGTAGGCATTATTATCTTTGGGGTTTTGTTGATTGTTGTTGCTTTGGCGATGTTTGTGAGAAGAAGAAGAAGAAGAACATATCTTGATGTTTTTGGGAACAAAGTCTGTGGCAGTGGAACCTGTGAGTATGGTTACCGCTACTCCTTAGCAGCTATACGGGAGGCTACTGATAACTTTAATGAAAGTTTGGTAATTGGTGTTGGAGGTTTCGGAAAAGTTTACAAGGGGGTAATGAAGGATGGTAAGAAATTGGCTATTAAGAGGGGAAATCCTGATTCTCAGCAGGGCATTAATGAATTTCGAACTGAAATAGAGATGTTATCTCACTTTCGTCATCGTCATCTGGTGGCTCTTATTGGGTACTGTGATGAGCAAAATGAGATGATATTGCTGTACGAGTACATGGAAAATGGGACGCTTAAAAGCCATCTATATGGCTCAGACTATCCTAACTTAAGCTGGAAGCAAAGACTTGAGATATGTGTTGGCTCAGCTAGAGGACTTCACTACCTCCATACTGGTTCTGCTAAGGCTATAATCCATCGGGATGTCAAGTCCGCGAATATCCTGCTGGATGAGAATCTCATGGCCAAAGTTGCTGATTTTGGTCTGTCTAAAGCTGGTCCTGATTTAGATAAGACGCATGTCACGACAGCAGTGAAAGGAAGTTTTGGTTACTTAGACCCAGAGTACCTGATTAGGCAACAGTTGACTGAGAAATCAGATGTTTACTCTTTTGGTGTTGTTCTCTTTGAGGTCCTTTGTGGGAGGCCGGTAATTGATCCATCACTTCCCCGTGAAAAGGTAAATTTGGTTGAATTCGCTATGAAGTTACAAAGGAAAGGGGAACTGGACAAGATTATTGATCCGAACCTTGATGGCCAAATAAAACCGGAGTCTTTGAAGAAGTTTATAGAGACAGCAGAGAAGTGCTTGGCAGAATGTGGCCTTGATCGCCCTACAATGGGAGAAGTATTGTGGAACTTAGAGTCTGCTTTGCAGCTTGAAGATGATGAAGCCTCTTCAAATTCAAGTGATGATGTCTCGGTGCCAGTTGATGATACTCGGCCTTTACAAACGCTTCCTTCTACAAGACAATACAGCTTGGGGACAGAAGATGTTGTCAATTCCTCCATGAGTAGAGTGTTTTCACAGATGAGGACACTGGAGCCAAGGCAATAGGTGGTCTATGCTCTTATCAAAAAAAAAAAAAAAAAGGTGGTCTATGCTTCCACGAGCACGATTTCTCACAAAAGGGCGCAGGAGTCCTGGTGATAGGTACATGAGTACATCAGTGTACTGCATTGTTAACACAGTGAATTGCTGTACGACATGCTTTTAAATTGCAGAGCTGAAGATGAGTTTGTTGTTGTACAGAAAAATTTGCGTTTGTTCAATTCATTCTTTGATTATTTTGTTTGAACCAGAAATCAGGAATTGCTGCAGGACATGTCTGTGCAATTTCATTAATCTTATATCTTCAATCTTTTAAATGTGAGCTTCTTCATTCAATACACACTGCTGATATTTGTTTGTTCAAATGGTTTTTTGGCGTTCACTGGTGTTCCTTATTTCTGTTCTTATTTTCTGAGTTCTGCATTTCTGGGAAATGTCTGGCTGTGAATGCTTTTTTTTTTTTTTTTCCCTTTCGAATCTTCTTCCTTCTCCATAGATACTGGACTCTGATGTGCTCTTGACTTAACTGTCAAAACTTCTACGCATCTGAAGGAAGAATTGTTGTCTGACTTCACTGAAATGCTCTGCTCTTTCATCAACATTACCACAATTTCCTTACTGTTTCCGATCTAATCGTGGTAGTCTTCATGATGTGACATTTCTATTTTCAGGTGTCCACAAGACTGCAGGTGCCTGGCGGCTCTGTATCGCAGGAACTCTCAACTGCTGTAGAAAGTCTGTTTATTTTCGCTTTCAGGTTATGTTTATCTTAACAAGTTTTCACTGAATTAATATTAAGCTCCAACTTTAGTTCCACACCTGTGGCTGTAACTGAGATCAGGTGTCTTTGGATTGAACTTCAAGTTCAGGCCCTGAGGCTTCCAGAACCATAGGAACGATTGTTGTCAGCAGTCGCACTGTCACAGCATGTGAAAGGGCAAGAGCAAGCTGATGGTGACCCTAAATTTTCCGATCAGGTAATGTATGTTATATGCAATATACACGATATTGAGCTTTATTATCCTCCCTCTTACCAGATGAATGTTGTTAGGTAATCAGTTGTATCTTAACAGGCCTAGACTCCCTGCCTGGTTGCCTGTAATTTTGGTTCCAGCGAAAATTGTGCCAGGGGAGAATTCTGAATAAAATTTTAAATGCTGAAGGATTAAGAGACTAAAAATTGATATCCAAGTAAAAGATAAACCAAATCTGATCTCTTGAAATAATTCACTCATAATGTTCCAAGTGAAACTTGTAGCAAAGTAGTTATACTTGGTGACAGGAACTCGTGTCCCACGGCCTATCTGTATTGAACGTTAAAAATCCAAGGAACGGCGAGTGTAACATTGACACATTGTACTAAGACAAAGGTCAGGTAGAAAACTAGAAACTCACAAAAGCTGAGGTTTAGCAGCTTAAACCCTGTAAAACACATGTGAAATACTTGAAGATTACAAGTTTAGCTAGTCATAAAAAGGCAATGGGAATGATACTCTTACAATTGGGGCATAAAGTCATAAACCACAAAGGGGTTTGCCTTTTTGAATATGTATAACATTCCTCGGGTATCTGATTTAGTTTACCATCTTTCAAAGTAAAAACCCCCATGTCTTTGCCCCCTAAAGTTTTTGGTTTATTCCAACCACCATCATAATCGTCATTGTAATTGGACTTGCATTTACAAGTGGTGGGGACTGACATTGAAGAACAATTTCCAACAAAGAAGGCAACATCGCCAAGGTCATTGACTTCACACCATTTTTTGCCTTCAAAATCAAGTCCAAACACCACAAACCGAATTGTCTGATAAACAATATCATCGTCGGTCACAAACAACCTATCTCGTAGAACCATGAAAATATCACCCGCATGAATGCACCAGGTACACTCCATAAAATTTTTGGTTTATTCCAACCACCATCATAATCGTCATTGTAATTGGACTTGCATTTACAAGTGGTGGGGACTGACATTGAAGAACAATTTCCAACAAAGAAGGCAACATCGCCAAGGTCATTGACTTCACACCATTTTTTGCCTTCAAAATCAAGTCCAAACACCACAAACCGAATTGTCTGATAAACAATATCATCGTCGGTCACAAACAACCTATCTCGTAGAACCATGAAAATATCACCCTCATGAATGCACCAGGTACACTCCATAAAATTTTGTATCAAATCCATCATCAATCAATGGGGGAGGTTGGTAATCCCTAACTTGTATACCAAGATTTCGTTGGTCACTCAAGAACATTGGACGGAGAGATAAAAAATATTTCACAATAAGCTTTTGTGGATCACTCAAATCATCAATATTGAGAAGCCCAAGGGAAGCATCCTCGTTTAAAATTAGTATTTGGGTTTCAAAACGGACGACATCAATTGCGCAATCAATCGAACCTGATAAACTGGTCCCCGGTTCTATGCCCGCGTTGATCAATAGAGGTCCATGACTGATCACCTGGTCTCGCAAATGCCAACATCTTCCACCCAAAATAATAGCTTACAAAAACAATAAAATCATCTGCACCTACTTTTATGACGAATAACGCCCCCATTGGTAAGGCAAAGATGTAATGGGAGGGGGGGGGGGGGGGGGGCTTTCTAGCTTTCGTAAGTGGATTGAACATATCAAGATCGAGGTATGGATTATATGTTACAAGCTAACCATATATGCTGAACCCCAACATCGGCACCTAGACATCTTAGGTAATTTTAATTGATAATACTTATTGTTGTAGGGATTGAAAACTTTCCTTAAACCATCTTGATTATTAGTATCCCTGTTTTCGGCTTGTAGTAACCATGACATTGTTTTCACGTTGAACTTATGTTCAACCATAGAGGCAAAGTGATTCCATGAACGACAAACAACAGAGAAATAAATCAAATCTTCAAATGTTTCAAACCTCATCACAATCTCGTTGAGAAGTTCAAACGGCAACTTAGACCAATCATCCATGGGTAAATATCCGTGTCCTCACTTTCCATGACCCTACATCAAATCCAAAATTCAAAATTTTTTCTCTGAGATGAATGGTGGGAGGGATATGGATTAGATCAAAAAAATTATCCATTTATCAACTTGCGCACTTGCGCATACCCTAAATAAATTTGAAACAAAAAAGGAGAATAAAAGTTAAGAATAACATTAAAAGTTGAAATAAAATAAAAACATTACATCTTGAGATACGAGGAACTTCACCTAAGCAAATTATACGAGGCACCAAACATAGAGCTAACACACAATTACACAAAATGCATATCTATGTGAATGGGAGTAGAGTTGCGTACGTTTCACCCCTTTAACTTGTGACATGGGGAAACAATTGAAGTACGAGGGAAACGATATTGTTGTTAGGTTGGTAAAATGGAAGACGAGTTGATAACCACTTGCATGCTTATGGGAGGGAGAACGAAAAGCCTTGAAATTTAAGGGCTTTTGCGAAAGTAAACATCAAAAATTATTTTAATCAAACGATGCCTAATAAGAGGATTATGACCCTCCCAACAACAAAATCACACACACACCCACAAGGCCACACCCACCCAATTTAAGGGCTTTCGCAAAACTAAACATACCCACCCAATTTAAGGGCTTTTGCGAAACTAAATATCCATACCTATGAAGTTACAGATATGCCTACTAATCACACACACACAACGCAATTAATACTTGAATAAATCAGTTAAATGCAGATAACTAAACAATAAGAGACCAATTTCCACCACTACAAAGATACAGTACTAATTTTCTGAATTCCTCCGGAAGTAGAGAGATAATTTTATATACAACCGATTTGCATGAAGAACAATTGGAAGCATAGTACTCCCTCCATTCTTTTTGGTTCTTTACGTTTTGTTTGAATCTGTGAGAGAATTTCGAACCAAACGTAAAGAACAAAAAAAAAATAGAGAGAGTATGCAATTATTGTACAATTTTTTTGGCAATAAAAAAATTATTATTGTGTGTGAATCACCACCTCACAAAGTTCATCACGGCACTAATAATAGAAAAACAAGAATTCCATGTATCACTACTTTGGACACAGAGCTCATCTCAATCTCAGGTCGAACCGGTCAACCAAGTCGGTTTAGTATATACGAAGTATATGCAAGTCAAACGAATTCGGTCAATATGAGCACAAAAAAAAGGTCCATTATTGTATTTTAAAAAATAATATTGTAATAAAAATATACAAGCAAGCCTTATAACTTGAAATAATATTAATGCTGTTATTCAGTTTGTAAGTGATTTTGTTGATTTTTCGGTGCCATTGGGTTTAAATTTTTTTCTAAAGAAGATTTAAAGCCTTAATCATCAATGACGTAAAGAAGAAGAACGAGCAACAGGGCAGGAAAGCATACCTTGTTTCACCAAATTACCGGATTATAATTACTCTTACTATTCCGAATTTTTTTTCGAAATAAGGCTCAAAAAATAAATATTAAACGAAATGGGTTGGATTGAAAAATGTTCAATCTTATGGGGTGCACGTCACCCCATTTCAGGTTCGGAACAAAACCGCCAGTGCCCCTGGCGGTTTTAAGTGAAGAGAAATCGCCACCCTCCATGGCGGTTTCTTCACAAAAATGAGTATACAAATTGAGTGGGTGATATTTTGGCCGAGGGTGAAACCGCCATGGGGGGTGGCGGTTTCACTTAAGTGAAACCACCACCCCCCATGGAGGTTTCACCCTGGGCCAAAATATCACCCCGATATAACGTCAATCCAAAAAAAAAAAAAAAAAAAAAATGAAACCGCCATGGGGGGTGGCGGTTTCACTTAAGTGAAACCGCCACCCCCCATGGCGGTTTTACCCTAGCCAAAATATCACTCACAACCTCATAGCTACTGTTCAAGACACTTAAAACCGCCAGGGGCACTGGCGGTTTTGTCCAGAACTTGAAATGGGGTGACGTGCACCCCATAAGATTGAACATTTTTCAATCCAACCCATTTTGTTCAATATTTATTTTTTGAGCCCTATTTCGAAAAAAAATTCTACTATTCCCACGAATCATATATATCATACTTATACTGTAAGAAAAAAGACATTACATTTAACCTAATACGGAGTATTATATATTAAAATCTGAAATTAAGTCTTTCCTAAAATGACACTTGACATTCATTAATTGGATAACACTAAGTAATTATATAATATGGAAATTATTAGCTAATTTATGGAAATCAGAAATCAGGAGTTGCTGCAGAACATGTTCAGGAGTCCACTAAACTCCAGGTGCCTAATTTTGGCACTGTAATAAATTGCTGTGCCTGGCAGCTCTGCTGCATCTCAGGAACTCTAAACTTGGCACTGTAATAAATTGCTGTGCCTGGCGGCTCTGCTGCATCTCAGGAACTCCAAACTGCCGTTATGCAGTAGAAAGTCTGTTCATTTTTCACTTCAGGTTCTCCTAACTTCAACTAGTTAATGCCAAATTACTATTATCTTCACCTTTGGTAACACACAGTCACTACTTCGAGGGGCGTAACTATTATAAAGTTTCTTTTAATAGAAATTCAAGTTCAGGCATTCAGACTTCCAGAATCATACAAGCAACTTTTGTCATCAGTCATCGGACAGAAAAGCACCAGAGCGAGCTGATGATGACGCTATTTGTCGGACCAGGTAACGTATTTTATACTCACTGTACACTACACTGGTCTAGCATAGATTGTCAGATTCTTGGTGTTAGGAATGAATTCTATCTCATACAGCCTAGGCTCCCTGCAAGTCTGCAACCAACTCCAATCTTGATTCGAGAAAAAAAAAAAAAAAAAAAAAAATCCTGAAATCTGATCAAAATGTGAAACTGCTCAGGCAAAATAACCAAACATTATCTCTTGAAATTGTTCGCTCATAATATTCTTAGAATTCCTAGTGACACCTACAGGCCAAGAACTTACACAGTCACTCTTGCAGTCTTGCTGACCGCAAATTGCGTCCTATGACCTATTAGTACCACGAGTTCGCAAATTCAAGGGAACGGATGGAGTATCATTTTACTTAGAGATGGATTTGAGAGTGAGAAAGAGAAATGTGAGTAATTAAAAGTGGTGAAAATATCATCTTACCCCCATACATATTTTACAAGTGTATATGCTATATATATTTAGTCTTACTCGTATATATAACTCTACAAATGAATAGTTACACAACTATATATATATATGACGATGTTTCTAGATTTTGAACTTGAGACTAAGTCAGAACATTACTTACGCGTCGAATAGCACGCGATATCGCAATCACATGACAAGTTGTACGTAAGACTCTAAGAGTAGCAAATTGCAAAATTCCGTGGCCAGAATTTGCCATGCATTTATGCGACGGCTGGCCCAAATTCCTTGACTCCATTCATCTATACTCCATGCATGTCCAAGAAAGAGACATGTCAAGTTAAGCTTAGCTAGCTACTGATTGGTTCATCATTTGTCCATTTGTCAAACATAGATAAACACAAAACATTGCATGTTTCATCGGATTATTATAGTCTTGACTAGATAGATAAAAAAAGTCCATTATATCTTCAACATTTGAAATATGATTGGTCCAAAATTTAGGTTTTTTGGCTAGGAGAATGCCACATGTCACTTATACTTGCAAAGTTGCAAATTCAATCAAAGATGAATTTAGCTCCATTCGATCCTCGAAGCAATTTTCATTTTGGGTCATCCGTGCGCAGTCTCTCTATGTTTCAATAAGGGTAAGGTTTGCGTGCATCCGATCCTCCCTTACCCCGCCTTATGGCGGGAACCTTTTAAGGCAATGGGGTTAAAGATGTTGTTGTTGTAAGTTCGAGATAACATTCTTGCTTACTTAATATACTACGGTATAGTCATTTTAAATTTAATTTGTTTCTTAGGATTCTAGGGGCATCTTGTTTCTTTAACCTTCGAAGTAATAGTTTTCTGACTTCATCTCTTCGGCACTTAAGGGGTAGCCGGTGCACCCACAAACACCTCCTGAATTGGCCATGTATTCAATCTAATTCCTGATTTTTCAACCGGGCCGGGATGACTTACACAAGTTCTAGTTGCTAATCAACCAATAACCATCTTGACTTTGTAGAAAACCTTAAACATTACCCCGGCTATATGGATACGGCATCAAGTTAGTCGAAATGATATACGGAAACAATTGAAATACGACAACTCGACGAGTACTCAAGTTATGTAGAATAGTACTATTGAAGTTCAGTTTTTTTGCATGGTTTAACAACTATTTTCGCATAAATTTATTCTTAGAGCAAGATTCTATCATTACACCTAAATTTTAAGGGTTATCTCGAAATTTCTGTGTTATAATCCGTCTAAAGTCGTTCTAAAATCTTTAAAGTACATGTACATTATTGTCCCGAGTATGACAGTGAGCTACCCGTGTACCGGGATTAACGTGGAATCTCCATAGCCTAGAGTCTAAGATTTACGTAATATTTTTCTCCCGACATACCATACCCTTATTATTCGATCTTCATTTCCTAGGAAAATGAACTACGATTGTTACTTTGTGGCTCTCATTCTCACTCAATAATTACTTGTGGAATTTTCTACTTTTCTTGTTTTGTTCCTTTTTAATCATTTTCATTGGAGGAGATTTGTATGCTTATTGTAAAGGCAATTCGAACCATTAGCTAGTGAACTTCATCGACCTATGTTGTAGTCTTGTAGAAAACTAATGGATCAAGTTAACAGTTTTAAGTTCTTACACTAAAATTTACAAGTATATGTTTGGAAAGTCGATCTGTCATCAGAAAAAGTGCGAATGTGCGATGTATGCTCATTTGCAGTCTTGCTTTAGCTTATTTTGTCATGTTTCGTCTCGGGTCTTATAGCAACATAACTTCACAAATGTCATCAGCCACGCAAAATTACGCGAACATCCATGGGACCTAATAGAACGGAGGGTTCTAAAGATAGAACATGCTCCATCCGATTAACCGAACTATTTACCAAATATGTCATTTCAGGGATAGACATCAAGACATATATACATGTTAGCTATCAGTTAGTACTATAAGAGTTGGAGTACATACTATCTTAGATCTTGTGGTTGTGAATATTTGATTGGACTACCAACCAACTTGAATTATTATCACAATGGTGACTATCATAGTAAAGTTAAAAGAAAATAATGATCGTAATTGGACTATTTCTTCCATATTAGTAAAAAGTACAAAATACATGACGAACCAATATAGTGCCCCATGCCATGCAATTTAAAGCTAGCTAGGGTCTCTATAATATTGTCCACAAAGATTGTCCCCCCACCAAACATAACATAACATCTTATTAACATAAAAGTGAAGCAAATTCTCATACTCTCAACCTCAACTCTCGATCTTCCTTTCTTACCCTGCCTAATACTCTTCTATCTAGCTACCAGCTCTTTTTGCGCCACTACTTTCCAAGCTAAGGTTAGCGTACGTCTTCTTCATAGTATTTCCCTTGCTCCATCACTTTAATTTGTGTTTACTTTCGATAATATTCAGTTGTATTGTTCACGCCTTGATTAAATTTCTCTCACAAATTTAAACTGAACATTAAGAAGTTGAAAGAACGGATGACGTAATATGTAGCTCGTTTTCTTCATATGTTTATGCTTCATCATTTCATTGTTGCTCCTATCTTTATTTGCTTGTTTAAGCTTTGTATATTGCTCATGTAATGTGGATTTAGGGAAGGACATTTTCTTTGTTTGGTTGGTTGAATATATATATATATATATATATATATATATATATATATATATATATATATATATATGCAACTTTCAAAGCAATTTTTTTATTGCGATTCTTTTGGAAACCGTCTCTCTATGTTTTTAGCATATAGCGACAAGGTTGTATATGTGGATCCAATACCCGTAACCTCGCCATGTATGGAAACATTTGAGGTGTTGAAGTGATGTTGTTTTGTAGTTATTGGTCGCGTTGATGATCTAGCGCACCATACATTATACATGATCATAACTTCATGACTCTAAGACACTACACGTACGAAATAGATCTCGAGTACAATGGTCGTCATATTAATTAAGGTGCATGTCATCGGAAGATGAAGCTTAAGAGCTCTAATATGTAATTTCCGTATAATACTTCTCTTATTGCCAATTGTAAGACGATGTCATACACTTAGTTACAACCTTGGAAGTGCCCCGTTATCTTAGATTTCTTAAGAAATTTTAGGATTGACTTTCTTATCCAGACAACTTTCGATGATACTTCGATTCCCCCTGTTGTTTTAGATTGTTAACGCGTGTTTTGAATTTCTCTTATATATTCAGTAGTAATACGGTTCTAATATGGATGTGTGTTTTCAGTTCAAGAGAAGTAATATTATGGCTACAGTGTTGAATCCTCGTCGTCGTTCGCTAGCCATGGAGAGGACAGACCAGTGGTAATATTGGAATTTCATCTTTCTGTCATTTTCATTTATCTAAACGATGTTTAATTAAGGTACTAAGGAGTACTTGCGATGCTCATCTGGCTTTGGTTTGCTTTGACAGGGTGTTCTCTCAAGATATTCCAACTGACATCATTATACAAGTCGGACAAGCCAGTCTTTCTCTTCATAAGGTATTACAAATTTACAACTGAATAGTTCGGAAACTTGTATAAGACGGTCTCATCATAAGTACGATTACATAGTTTGGGTTTGAAGTTGACATGTCTAAATTAATGAAATTGCAGTTTATGTTAGTAGCTAAGAGCAACTACATAAGAAAGTTGATCTTGGAATCAAAAGAACCCGATTTGGCTAGAATTGATCTGTCTGACATCCCAGGAGGAGCTGAGACCTTTGAGAAGGCTGCAAAATTCTGCTACGGTGTGAATTTTGAGATAACAGTACATAATGTTGCAGCTCTGCGGTGTGCTGCAGAGTATTTGCAGATGACTGATAAATACTGCGAAAACAACCTCGCCACACGCACTGAGGATTTTCTCTGTCAAGTAGCCTTGTCTAACCTTTCCGGAGCTGTGATCGTTTTGAAGACATGTGAAGAACTTCTTCCTGTTGCCCTAGAGCTCAAGTTAGTTCAGAGAAGCGTGGATGTCATAAGCACCAAGGTTTGAAACAAAAAAAAACTCCCTCCGCCTTTTTAGGTTCTTTACACTTGGTTCAACGTATTATTAAATCATTGATTATTATGGCTTAGGATTGATCATTTGGTTCTAGATACAATAATACATAATGTCAGAAATTTGTATATATAGAAATATAGAGTATGCTTTTTAATTACATGTCTAATGTCTTTAATTTCTGTTTATGAAATTTCAGGTGTGCAATGAGGCATGCTTCCCTAGTCGTACACCACCAAACTGGTGGACTGAAGAGCTATCAATCCTTGACATATCCTCTTTCCAAAGGGTTCTTGCAGGAATGCGTTCACGTGGCGCGAAAACCCTCACCATTTCTAGTGCCATCATCACATATGCTGAGAAATCTCTCAGGGATTTGGTCCGAGATCACTCGGGGAATGGGATCAAGTCATCTGATATGGCGAATTCAGAGATCAGGCTACAACAGCGCGATCTCTTAGAATCAATCACCTCCCTTTTACCCTCAGAGAAAGCTGCATTCCCTATAAACTTCCTGTGCTCACTTCTCAGATGTGCTATATTCCTGAAGGCCTCTTCTAGCTGTAAGAATGAGCTGGAGAAGCGTATATCAGCTATTTTAGAGCACGTAACTGTCGATGACCTTCTCGTGTTGTCGTACACGTATGATGGAGAGAGCCTCTTCGATCTCGAGAGTGTAAGAAAAGTGATCTCAGGATTTGTAGCTAAGGAGAAGAGCGTGGACGTCTTCAACGGGGGTAACTTCAAAGAGGCCTGTTCTGCAGCAATGCAGAGAGTTGCTAAGACTGTGGATGCTTATCTTGCAGAGATTGCAACTTATTCAGATCTCAGCATTTCTAAGTTCAATGGAATTGCTAATCTTGTTCCTAAGAGTGCTAGAAGAAACGATGACGATCTTTATAGAGCAATCGACATCTACTTGAAAGTGAGTACCCTCAAACTCCAATATCATGCATGTCTAAGTCACGTTTCACTGATCTATCTATTTACACGAACTTTTAGATGAACTCGTTTTACAAAAACAATTCAGTTTTCGACTTTTTGTGAAATGGCCTGTTGGTGTCAGGGGTCTATCGATGACATGAAAACTTTATGTCACCTGTTAGTGATCCATTTCGTAAAACGGGTTTATCCACTATGAGTGTACTTGTATGCAAGAAATGTATTCCGTGTTCTTAACCTTAATAATCGCGGTAATTACAGTGAAGCAGATCAACAAAGTGTTAAGTGTATATATTGCTAAGTGGTACTAAACTCATTGTTCATCTTATGCAGGCACATCCGAACTTGGACGAGATAGAGAGGGAGAAAGCGTGTAGCTCAATGGACTCGCTAAAACTATCCTACGAGGCACGTCTCCACGCCTCGCAGAACAAGCGTCTACCTGTGCAGATCGTTTTGCACGCCCTGTACTACGATCAGCTCAAGTTAAGGAGTGGTGCAAATGACGACGTAAATGTGCCTGATGCCGTAGCAACAAGAGGCCAATTACAGTCTGATGTGTCCTTAGTAAGAGAGAATGAGGCCTTAAGGTCTGAGCTTATGCAGATGAAAATGTACATCTCTGACATTCAGAAAAACCAAGGAACATCATCCCGCACCACCACTGCTGCCAGTAACAGCATGCCGAAAAAAGCTACATTCTTCTCATCAATGTCGAAAACACTAGGAAAATTGAACCCGTTCAAACACGGGTCTAAGGATACTTTGAACTTGGATGATGGTGTCGATCTCACCAAGCCGAGGAGGAGACGATTTTCGATCTCTTAAGGATAGTTCACAGCATGAGCATACCATTGTAGTTAGACATTGTTACATATGCATCAGTCGTTGCCCTCATTGTTTGGTTGTGTGATTGTTTTGTACTGAACAAGTTTAGGAGTGATTTGGAGTGTTTTGTTCAGCTTTGATGTCTGTATGTATTTAATTTAATATATAATGGAGTTATACTGTAAACTTGTATATTTGGCTTAGTCACGAGGATTGATAGAGGCGGCACCGTGCTGGCTTCTTTCCTTGCGCAGCACACAAAAGACAAGCGACTTCAGGGGTAGCGGAGCAAAAACAAGGCAAAACAGCAAATACTGGAGGGAAGGACATCTAATCAAATAAATGTATAAAATTTTGCACCCAAACTCCCTCCCTTCTTCCCGTGCCTCTCCTTCCTCTGCCTCTTTCATTGTCTCTCACTGCACTCTGCCTCTCTCTCATTCTCTCTCCTCTATACTCACTCCATCGAATTTTCCATCTCAATCAAACACTTATATAACCTCAATCAATCTTCTTGCTATCCAAGATAATAAGGTTAATGAAGTGATATTCCGATTCATGTAAGTTAAATTTGTTTTTATTATTTGTGGTTACATTTCTCACATAATTCGTATTTATGATTGTTTGTTGAGATTCGATCATGCTCATGTTGTATACCTCAGATTTACATGCTAGTTTTTGTCCATTGTTAATTAGGGTTTGCGATTTGGGGATTCTTAATTAAAGTTTTGATTTGGAGATTGTTAATTAGAGTTTAATTTGGGGATTCTTGATTGGGGTTTTGATTTGGGAATTCTTAATTAGGGTTTTTGATTTAGGAATTGTTAATTAGGGTTTGAGATTGGGATTTGTTGATTCGAGACTTTGTAGTAATTTTACTAGGCTTATGAAAGTTAACGAAGGTCCAGTGTTTTTTTTTTTTTTTTTTTTTTTTTTTTTTTGGTAATATATCAAGATTTATATGTATGGGAGGATAGGGTAATTAATTTGATGGGGAAGCCACTCGTATGTTCCACATTGTGTGTCGAGTTCGATATTTTCGAGGTTATATTTTGATGACGAAATGATGAGATTAGTGAAAACAATTAGAAGAATATATGTAACTTTGGATTGGAAGGAGTGTTGATGAATGTGTTGGTTAAGGTGATGCATATTGTGTTACGGAAAATGAAAATTGTGAGTTTACTAAAAATGTAGGAAATAGGTGTTACCTATTGTGTTACGAACATTAATGACTCATTGCTAGTTGATGCCATCTTTTGACTTAAGATTGCTAAAAGGTTTTTCAAAGTTTGGTCTAAAATGGATTGTCTAAATCTATACGAATTTCGAGCATAGGTGCAGACCTGTAAGATAATCCTCTCCCCTTTTTCTTTGTGTAGTGACTTGTAAGAAGGTAATCTTTTATGCAGCTTCATTTGCACCAACTATCGTTGGCTATAATGTAAAATTGCAAGCAGTTCGCATCTCAATCCAGGACATTAGTGAATCTTCTCTTTTTTATATGTGTCCAGTGTCCTTGTGTGTGAAAGTTAGTGTCTTGGTTTTGTGAAGAAACTAGTGTCTTGGTTTTGTGCAGATCCTACTGTCTTGGTTTTGACATACAGACTGGAGAAATTTGCTTGGATATCACTACAAGAAATTCCCCATTTAGAGATGGATTTTGTTGTTCCGGAAAGATATTTCGTCTCAAATTTTCATCAGAGACGGATTTTATAATAACGTCTCTAATCAGAGACGAACTTTATTATGTCGTCTCAAATTTGAGACGGATTAGCAAATTCATCTCTAAATTTGAGACGGAGTCCGACTTCCGTTTCTAACTCAGGTATATGGTATACACTTCTCTTTTACTTTTCAGTCTTTCTCTCGAAGCCTAATTTCTTCTCTACCCCATTTCTGATCTCAGATTTGTCATAGGAGGCGACGAGAAATCCACTCATTGCATCTCACGAATTGGTGTACCCGGATCCTGGGCTTGATTTTGATTACGAGTTTGCGAATGGCATCCTCTTGTTCAGGATTAGCTGGTAATGAATTAATTCAACACCCTGCTTTTGTTTCTTTTATAATTTGAGTTTATGTTTATGCTTAATTGAATATGTTAATCACATAATAATAAGAATGTGTCGTACTTTTATGATGATAGTTACAATTTCTTTGTGAATTGAATATTTTTGCATCTATTTTGCTCCAATTCAATCGAAAATGCGTATATTGGGTGTGATGGAATATTTGTTGGATGTTTGATGTAATGCTGGGTGTAACGAATGCGTATATTGGATGTCATGTTTGATTTTTAGGGTTTTATGCAGAAGGTTTGGGTTGGAATTGGTTGGTTTTATGTTGTAGGTCAGAGAGATTCGAATGTGTATGTAACCTAGCTTTGGAGTCGTCACTCGATTGTTATTTAGGAATATCGGAATATTAGTCGGTTTTCATCCGCTTTGGCGTTTGTCTAGGGATGTAGACCACGTAGGGTCTTGCTAGAGCTTGCTGTGTGAGAGAGTTTTTACCATTGGTTTTGAGAAGAAGCTTGGATGAATTAGGGTTCGGGTTCTCAGGGGTTAATCTATGACTGAAGACGTTTGTCAATCAGCTGGTGCGGGATTTATTTAAAAGTGTATGGCTAGTGCTAGTAAGTTGATTAGTTGTGATACCCCTTTGAGAGCGTGAGATTCAATATGAGGGCATTGCAAAAGATGCTCCTGTAATGCTAGTCAGGCCATCACAGGACTTGGTAATCTTTTGGTTTGTCAGTTTGTAATGGAGAGTATCCAATATGTAGTCGGATCTGTTTTTCCGAAGTATGGTGTTGACCTCCTGTAGATGTAATTATATGCTTGTATGGAGCTTGTAATCTGCCTTGGTGAATTAAATTGTGAAGAATGTTTAATATAGGTTGAGATAGGAGCCTAAAACCCGAATTTATGGTCGAAAATACCATAAAGTTGAGCCCCAAAATAGCATGATACTTCAGTTGATAAAACAGAGTTGTTCAGAAATCGTGATAGCACAACATTGGCCATAACTTTTAGAGCACAAATCTGATGAAGATGTAATTTATGTCATTGGAAAGATTAATTCTTGAACTTCAATTTAGACACATATTTTACCCTATTTGATGATCTGTAGAAGGAGATACAAGTCTTCAAAGTTCAGACCTGTAATCTGAACTTTCATGCACACCCCTGCTGTTAGTCCGTTTTGAAAAATAACTGCGACTAATTGGCAAACATTTTGCTGTTAATTCCAAAACCATGACTTAGTTTAACTTCCTAGCTTTCCAAAATGGTATGACACAAAAATACTCGACTTCATTTGACCCTTATGAGAACCTCTCGAATTCGAGTGCGCAAACCTGAGTGCGGATTTGTCGTCAAATGTTGGCTTTTAAACCGGAATGGCTTATGATCATCTTGAAACTGCATCAGATACCCTTTTTGTGTCGCTCAATTTAGCTTGAATCTTGTAAGGTGAAGTGACTGACAACCTTTGAATCTTGAATCTTGTAAGGTAAAGCTGATTTAGGCGGTAAATAGCATAAGCACACGTACAGGCTACAAATGATAACCAGAATATTTTTGCTTCAAATTGTTGTATATAGATTACAAGTATATAGAGAGGGGTCTTAGGAGCAACTTGTTCTAGGAAATTCTGAGTACTCTTTAGCAAGAACTTGAGAAATTGAAAGATAAAGACTGATAGGACAAACTAAGCAAAAACAGAATAAGAACTAGGATATGAACTAGACATAAGAAGTGAATCCACATTAATTAATCCTTGATCAGATTTTGATTAGGTAATTAAACCAGTATGTTGACTGACCCTTAGGGTAATTAGCGCCACAATAGGATAATGACTTCGTTAACATGATAAGTAGAGTAGCCTTAATTGAGCGATACTTACATAGCCAAAAGAACAGAAATCCGGCCAGGCTGAAAACCAAGGGTTTCAGATTTGCGCCAGTGCGGAACCAGATCTCAGACATAGTAAAACATATCCGATGAAGCTATACAATATACCATTAGATAGCTATCTTCATGAACTTCAATTTGAACATAAAATTTACTCAATGCTGATATCTGAGTTATGAGATATGTCTCCTCAAACCCAAGCTATGAAAACTGCATTTCCTGAATATTCTTATGCTGCCAGTTTGAACTAAATAATAAATCGGTAGTAATCCACAAAATATTTTCATGTAATTCGAATTCCACCATATATTTAAGTGTGTTAGCTTTCCGAAAAGGTATGGAACTCACGAAGAGGACTTCCTTTGATTGCCCTAAGCACATCTGCAAATTAACTGCGCAAAACTGGTCTTTTTGGCTCTCTTCTGACAGGGCTTCGAAAGTAAGACCTGAATCTTTGCTTTTCAATTATTACCAACTTAATTGAGTTCCTTAGGTCCAAGAACATATAATTGTTGCTTCCTTAGCCATTTCGCTCCTCTTTCCCATTTATCAAAGTCAGAATGCTCAAAAACAGTCACATAGACTGTCAATTGTTGTAGGCTTGGTTTCTTCAATGAATATGGGGATTTTGGTTGGCATCATATTTCCCTTGTATTCGCCCTATAATTTTTTTATTGTCTTTGGCTTGTTACTCACAGAATCAGAACATCGTATGAGTGGACGTATATGAAGCTGGTCAAAGAAGCACCACCAAGGACAAGAAAATGAAGAACAAGACCAAGTATAACTCTCACTCCACTTCTACTTTTAGCACAAGACCAACAGGTTTGTCCTTAAAGTTTTAGCACAACCATACAAGTAGTGGAGGATTACTATATTTGCCCTGGTTTGTCACTTTTCCTAAAACTGGTTTGTCACTTTTCCTAAAACTGATTATATCTCTTATGAGGCTATTAGTTCAAGGTGGAAGAACATATGCATTTAGCATAAAGATGTGGGTTCGAATCCCATATAGCCTAATATGTAATATGGCTTTGATTAAAAAAAAAAAAAAAAAAAAAAAAAAAAAACTGCTAATATGAAAAATTCCGGCTTTCTAATTTGAGATGGATGTTCGGATAAATCGTCTCTAACTTGAGATGGAAAATTAGTTATTCCATCTCTAATTTGAGATGGAATTTGAAATCCGTCTCTAATATGTTTGATACGGATTTCAATTCCGTCTCTAATATGTTTGATACGGATTTCAATTCCGTCTCTAATATATTTGAGATGGATTACAATTCCGTCTCAAATTAGAGACGGATCTTATAATCCGTCTCTAATAAATTTGAGACGAGCTGTTTAGAGACGGATCAAATTCTGTTTCTAATCCGTCTCTAATGGCAGTTTGAGACGGATTTCCTTCACAAAATTCCGTCCCTATTTAGCTTATTTCTTGTAGTGTATATTGGTAAATGCATGGAGCCCTGCTTGGACATTGCAGTCAGTGTGCAGACCTAACATTACTCTATGGCCCATCCTGAAGTAGACAACCCCTTGAATTGCGATTTAGGTACATTGTTTACATTCAAGACAATGTTAAGACTTTCGATTTCATTGTGGACCATGTTAATCCCAAAAAAAAATCTTAAATGGCATAACTAAATGTTGTTAGGGTATGTGTAACAGCCCGATCCATCATACGTCGCAACACAATCCAACAAGATGGGTAGTCACCTCTTAGGCCCATATATCCTCTCCAGGCTCTAAAAGGTGAAGGCCTTGTTGTTAGTATGATGGTAGGAATCTATTATAAACTGATCATATGAGCCTTATTTTCCCAATGTGGGACAAACCAACTCCATAATCCACTTTCCATATTCCGTAGTGTTACAGTATGTACCTGATTAGGCAGTTGTAAAGTTGAGTCTCAGGTGCATTTTACCTTTCTACATCATCTAGTAAAGAATAAGCAAATGGCTATGTCCCATTGTTAATCTGCTTGCCAATTCCTTAACATGAGCGAAATATTGGAAAAATTGACTTGTGAGGATCGGAAATTTTATGCCAATCTTTCTTCTAAAAGTACCTTCAACATGCTGATTTAAGAATTTTGAAAGCCCTTCTTCTCCGGCACATTTTATACAGGCAACCTTCTTCGATCAGGAGATGTAACAGGGTTCCATTCTATGGCGAGAGGTACACAAGATTGGCAGCACCATGTGTATGTGTAGTTTGAAGAGGCCATATTTTCGGCTTTTATACCAATCTCAATGTCCAGTTGTGTATTCTGCATAACAAATGATTAATTTCCATCAGGCTACTTTGTACTTGTATACTACAACCTAATCAGATTACGAAGATGTATTTGTTATTTTTCATTTTTTATCTGAGATTATTAGCTCAAAATTGGTAGAGCAATGTGCATTTGCACAAAGATATGGGTTCAAATCCCATATAGCCTAACTATGATCTTTATTAACAAAGTGTAGCGACTTCGAATGCTTGGTTACAGTATCAAATTTGCAATTGATCAAGCTCGTTGGTGGCAATATTAAAACAAATAACAATCGACTTAGGTCAGACGCAAAGTCAGTCGAATTTTGTGACTACTATACAGTAGGCAATCATTCCTTGTACACACGCCCTCGTATAGATACAATTTTTCAACATTCCATCTTTATTTAGTGACAATTATTTTATAAATTCTTCTCTATCAAAGCTAATTTTAGCATAAGGCTTATCAATTACGAATAAAATTGATTTGTTGTTAATAAGCTTTTTACGGCAACATGGTAATTCCCTAAGGTCAATCATAGATATATTTGTGCAAGTCATGCCATGTATAGTGATGTGTGACTGAGTTTAGTGCTCAATGAACTAGTGACAAAAGCTTGGTTTATTCTTCTTGTTCGAACTATCGATTATAGGTTCATCAATCATTGATATTGTTTTTTCCGAGATCTATAGTACTTTGTATTTTATAAACCAAAGTTCATACTTAAACCTATTTCTAAGTCACATAATAGGATCAGATAATATAATACATCAACTTAGACATATAAGACGAGTTTATGACCAAATAAGTTTTTTTATTATTATTATTATTATTGTGGATTGAGTGGATTCGCAATGCATATTGAGAGTATTATGTAACTTGCCTTGTTCGAAAGTGGCTTTAGGGATGGTTTGGTAGTGCATTAGTAGGTAGCATTTGGTGTTTTCATAAAGTGAAAATGGTAATGTACATGTTTGCTAGTCTATCTTTTGACTAATATTTGGACTAAAACGTAGCATTCGGCAAAACGGTAATTTTATGAAACTAATTGGCTATGCATGTCGGAGTATATATTTAGGCGACAAATAGCTTTTCACTAATTATTGACCTTAAAATTTATACTATTCCCTTATTTTTCTTGGTGGTATTATTTTACCTCTAAATAAATACAAGACACAGGTTTCCTATATCTTAGGCTAGCTCTCTGTAACTTAATAGAAAAAATACAACCCGACTTGAGATTATAAATATATCTTAGACAAAATAATGCTAGTAAAGCCTACTTTTAAAACGTAAAATAGTTTAGACAACACAAGAATACTAACAAGACACATAAATCGAGTTCCAGATAATATAAGTTCAATAAGATAAACAGGCTAAATATGTGTAGCTATTCAACATGGACTCATGGAGTACGTTTGATATAAAAAAATGGTCATTCTAAACAATAGAATCAATTAATATGTCAGATGTGTAACATAATAATACTAGCAGGTCATATATGGTCACTTATAGACGTACAATGTGAGTTACTTGGTAATAATTGCATACATGTGCCTAGCAAATCACATAATTTATACTATTTACAACGAGTCTTATGTGTCTAATTAGTATCATCCGCTATTAAATTTACTCGTTTCCAATATAATTTTAGTTATATTGTCTATAGATGGCCTTATATGTTATCGTAGTATTGTTATCTTGTCTCATTTAGTGTATGAATAAATTTAAATATTAGGCTATTTGTATTACGTACCGAACTTATTTTTTATTTACCAAAGCATATTTGAGACGTTTTTACGTTATTCTTTGCGATCTCAGTTGCTTGTCAATGCTACTACAATTTTAACCGAGATGAACAAATGATGTCATTCAATCCCCACCATATATTATATGTGACGAGAGTGGATCAAATAAATGAAAAGTCTTGTAACTATCATGTAAGGTAGCTCTGTGTAAAAAAAAAGAAAAAAAAAAAAAATGTATAGCCCATGTTTGATAATATGAATACGACTTGAGAGTATATAAATATATTTATGATTTTGATTAAGCTAATACGCTTTGGCCACTCAATTAAGCTAATATGCTTTGGCCACTCCATTTACAGGATTTTTCTTTAATTGAGTTCTTTTATTCTCAAGCCATAACGCTAAATCCTAAGCACTTAGAGATGATGATGTAATTTTGTGTCAAAACAAAACAAATTTTAGAATATGGCTTATGAATCGATGACTAGGCCAGCTATTTTCTATAACTTTTGCAACAACATAATAATACTAATCAATAATATAGGATCTATCGTAGATAATATGGTGCATATATAGAAAAATCGTCAATCTTTGTATATATTCAGACTATTTGTATGCTATAAGTTGTGTAACTTATGTTATCGATGGCTGATCTTATATGTCTTGGAAGTATTATCATGTTATATAAATTAGTTGTGTCCGGAGGGAGTACATGGTAATAATTGGCTACATATGTCTAGCAAACCAAAGTAATTCACAAAAAATACATCTTATCTTATATTATATATTAAAAGGTGTGTTAGAGGCAACGACCACGTTCATCGGATTCAGTAAGGCCATCTGCCATGCCACATGCCATGTCTCTTTAATTTTCACTTAAAAAAATCATTTAAAATGTCTTCTATGGTAAATAGTGTAGAAGGACATTCCATCCATGGTGAAATATAAGTGATGTTTAAACAATACGATTGATCTCTCAGTAATTTATCAAGAGACGGTCTCCCACAAGACTTAATGAAAGCTCAAACCTATAACAATGGTACAATACAACTAAGCCACATAAAGCCACTGCAATGTGAGTGAGATAGATGATAATAATTGCATAGATATGCTTAGAAAATCCACATAATTTCAAATATACACATAATACAAATATATGGAGCAAACTAATTTAAACCTAAAACGTACTTAATTAGGTCTCATGTGATTCAACTTAACAAAAAGTGAATTGTGATCATATCAAATTTATGCTATTTTTATTATCTGACTTATATTGTCTTCAACTAGCCTTGTCTGTCTTAGTACCAGTATAGTATTATCGTTGTGATCTTTATCCAATTTTATGATATAGATGTAGGTTTTAGGAACATAATTTTCACATATAGTTCAAATATAATGATACCACTAGTACACATAAGTTTTGTTTAAGACAATATAAGTTCAATAACGCAAATAATACTAAGAGGAATAGGTCAATCTATATCAGTATATGCTTAGCCAATCAACATAAATTGTATACATGAGAACTCTATGAATTGGACAAATAATGTTCAAAATGAAAACCTATTTTCAATTGTAATTTTAATCCACATTACATAGCCATACTACAACCTATTACAGACACCACGAGTTACATCATAAGACTTGCCAAGATATGCCTAGAAAATGAACATAACTATAGATGTGAACTTATGAATTTTATGATGTAGATGTACGTTTTAGGAACATGATTGGTCACATGCATATAGTTTAAATAGACTACTTAATTTGCATTACGAACGAATCTTGATTTGCTATTCAATATTTAATCTATTTGTTTCTCTTTTTCTATACTTGTATTGTCTTAATCTGACTTCATTATGTGTAATTGTAGTACTATTATGTCGTCTAAATAGATTCTATGAAGCATGTTTGATGAAGAAATCTAATAAGAGCGGCTTATATGAGTTAATAAAGTAGTACGTACTAAAAATAGGATTTTGATCTTCTTTGTGATGTAGGCATTTCAAACTGTCATAGCTATGTAATCTCTTAGAAGGTAGTCTATTGAGAACAAAAACAAAACCATATAAGAGAATATAAGTTCTCTCCTTGCGAAGGTTGTTGACATAGAAGACAAAATTTACAATAAGTGTTTCGACATTAATCAACTTGACCTCTTATCTTATTTGCTCACGTGTTGCTTACATTTTGAGATTGTCTTATGAGGCCACACGACGATAATGACCTAGTTGTGCATCAACGTTAAAGACCATATTATGTATATAGAAAAGCTGTAACACTTGTATGACAAATAATTTTCTGTCGCGTTCCCTATCATAATGTGTAGACACCCGACTTGGGGGCTTCCCTTTTTATAACGCCCGATGATGAGATGGATAGTGGACACCGGTGAAAGGTTTCGGTTACCAACGCGTTCGTCTCCATAGTTTCGACCCAAGTACAAATAGAGGGGCCTAATGTTTACTTTGGTGGTTTTGATGGCTTATTGTGGATCACTTGGCACTTCAAAACATTAATTATTCATTCCAGCCCATTAAGCCAACTAATTATTCCAACCCATTAAGCCAATTATTCATGCTTTACGTAATGTCCACTTAGTCGTTGCTAAACCCGTTCTTGGCAACTATTTGGCAACTTCAGTGAATTGTCTTTTGCAGATCTTCATTCCATTTATCCTTATCCTTTTTGTCATTATCTTCATTAATTTACTTTTGATAATTAGAAGATAATACGGGAAGCAAAAGATAACATAAGGAGAGACTGGCAACTTGTTGGCAACTACATCTAACTTGGACTCTCCGATTAGATATGATAACTTTTGAGTTATCATTATCTTTTGTTTGCCTTCTCCTCCAAGACTTGATCAGCTGCATATTTATCTCCAAAACCCTATACCATTTCCTATATATATGACCATCATCTCTTTAGAAAAGGGGATGGGAAGTCTTAGCAAAAAAGATTAGCAAAACAACAACTAAAACATACCTTTACTAAAATCCTTGTTCTCACAATATCGAGAGCAAATTAAGCTTATATACCACATACATATCATCCAATCGGTGAGTAATTCACAATAGCGAGGTCACCGCGGCGAAGGTTGAACCTGGATCGTTGGGCTCAAAGACAAGGGTTGGGCGCTTTGGTATACGAAACCGTGATCCATACGACGACACAAGTATGTCCACCTGAGGGCATTAAATCTTCGTAAAACGAATTTCCAAAACTCTATTATTCTTATTGAATGTCAATATACAGGTTTGAAATTGGCTTTGGTTATCATTGGTGTGCGTATACTTTATATGTCAGTGTGGTTGATTTTCATGTTTAGCTTGTTCCTGCATCTCATGTTTAGTCGTGCATGGTATGTACTATGTAAGTATGTGTTATCAGCCTGGATTAGTTTATGTGGTACGTAGGTATGTTCCTGTAAAACTTGCAATAGTCTTATCTTTATGCAGCCATAATGATTAGTTTACAATACTTAATATGTCGGTCGTTTCAATTGTATGGTTATCTACGTAGATTCCCTTTTATATATATCATTATCATACGTACGTTATTCACATAATTATTATCGTACACTCGCATGCTAATTGCTATATGATTTCGTCGTCGATTATGAACTTTATATTTATCTCGGATCAATTAGTAGAGGTCGTCTTCGGACGGGCGATTTGGGTGCCTAACACCTTCCCAAATCGTACCTTGCAAAGGACCCATTCTAGGTTCGTAGGATCCTATAAAAATCCTGCTGGCGACTCCAATTCCATATAAAAAATAGCGAGACCCAATCGGTCCACCCCCAGGCCGGTACGGTATCTCACACAATGTTTTTTTTTTTTTTAAATTGAATAGGCTATATGGGATTTGAACCCACATCTTTGTGCAAATGCACATGCTCTTCCACGTTGAGCTAATAGCCTCTAAGGAATTACAACCTCAACAATATACTAGCAAGTAGCAACCATGAAAGTACGAAGTCAAAAATATAAAGCCTTAAAAATCAATAATGGTAGCACAATTTCTATAGTGACATGACTTACATCCCATCTATTCTACTTTGCTAGTAGTTCTCCATCTTAATTCATGTATGGGATAACATGTGCCATGTAATGACCCTTGGCTAATTTGGCCGATGAAGTTAGTATGTGAAATCATTACTTGGACTAATTGACAAGACCACAAAAACGTTTATCATAAATCAGGAAAACATATACTCCGTAGACAATTTCAACAAAAGAACAACACTGCAGCAGCATAGAAACAACAGCACCCGCAGGCAGCAGCAAAAAAATCAGCAGCACGACAACACTAAAGAACTGCAGCACAATAACACCAAAGAACATCAACAAAACAGAGAACAAGAAAAAACATAGAGGCATATAGGCATGCATGTGATCATCAGATTCATCACTCCCATAAACACCATGATCACTTAATTGTGAATGATCTTGGGTACACAATCATGGTGCAGGTATTCAACCCCTTGCGCTAACCCTACAAGAACGGACCAGCTATGGTTAAACTAGAAAGTCTGACGTGGAATCAACGTTCTCACATATCATAATTCAATGCTTCAACCAAATGGTTTAACTTCTCACGATTCTATATCGGTCAATTAGCTTAATTTTACTACTGAACAAGAAAAACCTATGAAATACAAAATTCAGAGATATTACTTCCATATTGTCGTTTAGGCCTAGTAATTTCATTTAGAAATAGTAATATGGTAAGAATCATATGCAGCCATGATGTCTTTTTGTGCAACATCACTACCGACACAAACTTTAGTACTATAGAGATACAAATTCGTACTTACAGAAGACATTCTAATAAACACCAATGAGACAATCGACATATCACAGCAGAAAAGTAGACACTCTACTCTTGTGCCAAAATTTAACAACTAGCAAAACTATGAAAGGAAGGGTATAATGAGCCAATATAACAAGCATCAGATCTCATTTATAAACCGATCAGAAAACAAAGTATAATAACCAAATCCATGTGCCTAAATGAATCTTACATGATTAGAAATCATCAAGTCACTCATGGAACCATTCTCGTATCAAATGCTAAAATTTCACCATGTGTCTGACCGTGAAGTGAACAGAACCATAAAGACAATTCAGAGGGTTCCGGAACTCTAATACTAGTGTCAGACCATGAGAATCTTTATCTTAAGCAAAAATAGAAGATCAAACCACAAACTTCTCGTTTAAAAAAAAAGACAATAATTACTTGCATACCTTTTATTAGTGACATTGATAATTAGTCCATCTTCTAGAACATAATTCTGCATCTCCGTGGCTCTTGTGCCATCACCAGCACTAAGGCAAAACTTGGCATATCTCCACTACTTCACAATCCTTGCATCCTCGCATCTCAAGTGATCATTCGCCTCAATAATCCCAACCAACTACGTGAGCAGTAATGCTTCAACTCCACATTCACCGACTTCCATTTAACTGAACACGAACAATAAAATCCTAGCTTATTATCAAGGTAGCACTAGAATCAATATACAAATTAAGACCAATGATACAATGTTATCGTGTGAGACGAGCAATATCGAACAAAAGTAATCCCCATCCTCACTCGAATAATTAATAATAATGCAATACGACAACTCGTTTACGTAATTATCATTAACTAACTTTGATGAAAGAATTCTCATTCTAAAAGTATTAAAAAAACATTTGCTATACCTTTACCTAATTTTCTTCGCTTGCCAATTTCAAGTTCTCAAATATTATATTCGATCTGTTTTTCTTTCTTTATTTCACACATCAAAAGTTGTTTTATAATTATATAGTGTACAAAATCAGGAAAAACACAAGCTAATTGGCCTTCTCTTGTTTATCAATGCGAATTTGAAGAAGTTTCCGAACAAAATAAAAATGTTGGCTGACAATCAATTCAAGAGTAACAATATGCATTCTACAATGCTAAATTCTATAAAATGGTGTAATACCCCAGATTTCAGAGGAAGTCTCGAAGAGATTAAGGGCTCATATGAGATGCTTAAAAGGATTGATAGTGCTACTCATACCAACAAAGTCGACTTTCCTTTTAGGAAGTCCATGTGATAAAAACTCCACAGTTAAGCGTGCTTGACTGGGAGTAATTTCAGGATGGGTGACCTCCTGGAAAGTTTCCCAGGGTGCACGAGTGAGGTCAAAGTGCGCCGGAAGGACCCGTGTTGGTCTATGAGGTCAGCCCACAGCCTGCCAAGCTGTCATAAGTGACTACTTCCGACTCAGGTGCTGAGTCGGGGTATTACAAATGGTATCAGAGCAACCCTGCGACCGCGAGTTGATCATGTGGTCAGGAGTGCCCATGTTAGCAGCTTAGCGTGGGAAAGATCCTGGAGTTAGACTATGGTTGGCTCCCAGGCGCAACGAGGACGTTGCAATCTTAAGAGGGGGTGAGTGTAATACCCCAAATTTCAGAGGAAGTCTCGAAGAGATTAAGGGCTCATTTGAGATGCTTAAAAGGATTGATAGTGCTACTCATACCAACAAAGTCGACTTTCCTTTTAGGAAGCCCATGTGATAAAAACTCCACAGTTAAGCGTGCTTGACTGGGAGTAATTTCAGGATGGGTGACCTCCTGGGAAGTTTTCCAGGGTGCGCACGAGTGAGGTCAAAGTGCGCCGGAAGGACCCGTGCTGGTCTATGAGGTCAGCCCACAGCCTGGCGAGCTACCATAAGTGACTACTTCCGACTCAGGTGCTGAGTCGGGGTATTACAAATGGTCCCGATAAATCCAATATACAAACCCTCTAATAAAATGGCAATATGCAACTCCAAGTGATAAATTAGACAAATTGAATTTCAAAACCAAACCTTCAATTAACCATAGTTTAAATGTG
Source organism: Spergularia marina (assembly GCA_963680865.1). Lineage (NCBI taxonomy): Eukaryota > Viridiplantae > Streptophyta > Magnoliopsida > Caryophyllales > Caryophyllaceae > Spergularia > Spergularia marina. The sequence goes on from OY804554.1 coordinate 5,552,354, forward strand.
TGACAACTTATCAATCTCGAATCTACAAACCCCAAATCGTGAACCCTCATTCAACCATCTTCAAATCAGAAACCCTAATTAACAATCCCCAACTTTCAAACACATACTAACAATCGATATTTGCATGCAAAAACAGAGCTTTAATTTACAAGGATTGAATTTCACTAATCAAAGTTACTAAAAACAGATGCATTCATATAAGTGAAAATAAGAAACGAAAAATTAAATTTAGGAACTTACATGGTGATGAGCAACCTTATTATCTTCCATTGGAGAGCATTGAGTTTATTGGACTGAGAGAGAAGAGTAAGAGAAGATTGCAGAGTAGTGGAGCTGAGGAGAGAGAGACTAGATTTTGGGTAAAGAGAAGAAGATAGAAGAGAGAGAAATTGATGTGCAGGAAAATGAGAGGAATCAAGAGAGCTTGCTCTCATGTGTCTTTTAGTTAATTGCTCAGATGCCCTTTCCACCTAAATTTCAGTTTGGCTAAATATTTGCTCCGCTACCCCTCCAGAGCTTTGTCGTATGCGTGCTGCGCGGGAAAGAAGACAACACGACGCTGCCTCTATCATTCCTCGTGATTCATGGACTAATCATCAGGATTGCCAAACCAATCACAATGATTAGAATAGCCATTCTAATCACTAAAAATATTACTTGCTTTTGAGTCCTTCCTCATCAGTTTTCTTGCACTTTGGTCCTTCTGCTTTCCTTCTTCTTTACTTAGCTTTCTTACTTCCTTAATTAGCTTTTTTAACTAGCAATCAAATTAACATTATCTTATTTAGCAAATAATCAAATTGGTATCAGAGCCATTTAGCTCACATTTAAAGATTAAACTGGCTACTCCGCCAGATTCTTGTCCTAATCCTGAATATACCCATATTCAGCATAAACCTGACGGAAGTAAAACCTTAGGACCCGTTTTAAATTATTTAGTAGACGAAATAATTTCTATAAAAAATATTTTAGCAGAAACTATTAAACTTCAAGCGGCTCTTGGGAAACATATAGCTGAAATACAACATCTCATAAGAGCAAATCATCTCGTTTTGATAAACGAAATTAGACATTCAACTAACTCAGAAGCCAAAGGAGAAGCTTCTAAAAAGAACGAGTCTTTTAAGTATAAATATCCGTTTCAAAACCAAAACGAAAATAAAAATTTTACAGTTACTACACCAGCTAATAATCTCAAAAATCCTATTAAAATAGAGGAACAAAATGACAACAATTCTTAAAGATTGCACTATGGCAAACTTACAAGAACTGTTCCAAAAGGAAAAAGACCCAGAAAGACTTAATGAAATCATGAGCATGATATCAGAAAAACAAAACATAATAGACGATAGTAATCATGAAGATTATAATTATGCACAAATAGAAGAAGACCTATATCATCAAATGGGATTACTCAAAATGGATGATCTCGAAACTATTCCTATTGAAGAAATTAAGAACCGTCTAGATAAGAAATTTGGAAAACTGATAATTAACAATAATGAAGTAGGAGAAGAAGTCATTTAAGATGAACTACCTACAGAAAATAATTTCTTCAACAATAATATTACTCATCAAAGAGGTTCAACAAGTTGTATGAGACCTAGGGAGGTTTTTGGCAGATCAACACGTTTTAATGCTAGGATTATGCCTAATCCAATGCCTAAACCCAAAGAAGTCGAACTCGAGAGTATTAGTCATACAGGTTATAAACTAAATCTAGATGGAGTAAGAAATAGAGATGACGTTTTAACCCAATGGAAGAAAAGCATGACTACTGTTTTAAACTTGAATTCAACTTGGGAAGCTGATCAATTTCTAAATTACGTCGAACACAGTCTTTATGGTTCCATTGCTGATTGGTACGATGGTCTATTAGCTACAAAGAAAGCTGAATTAAGAGAATTAGCTTCTCCAGATATAATGTTCAGACAATTATGTGGCTACATAGAAGATGAATTTATTGGTATAATAACTGAACCTAGAGGTAAAATTAACGAGTGCCAAAGAAAAATCAACAACCTCACAATGGATAACATGAAATACTTGGACAGTTATACAGCTGAATTCGAGCATTATCATTACAAGATTGGCGAGAACACTACAAATTTAGGAATGTTTTACGATAAACTTCCAAGAGCTATAAATGAGGAAATTAGCGAACAATTTGAAGAATGGAAATCAAAATACAACGCCAAAGAAACATTAGGAAGTAAAGTGTCTTTCCTAAGAAGATGGGTTGAGAAAAAATGTCGAGAAGTCATAGGAACTCAACACATGAAAAAACAATTCCTTACTTGTTGGGATATGCCCAATAATTATGGAACAAAAAATTATGATATGAAAAAGAAAAAATATTACAGAAAGAAAAGTTTTAATAAACAACGAGGTGAAAAATATAAGAAAAAATATTTCAAAAAACCTGGTTTCAAAAATAGGAGATTTTTCAAAAAAGCTTCGTATTGTCCCGAAAAGAAAAATAATTGCAAATGTTAGCATGCGGTGAAATTGGTCACTATGCTAACGACTGCAAGAAAAAGAATAATAACAAATTGATAGAGGCTATAGGAAGCCTTGATTATTTCGAAATTTCTGAAGAAGAAGCAGTTAATCTGGCTTTAGGAAATAATAAGGGAATAATAGAAGTCATTGAGGATGAAGAAGAATTAGAAGAAATAGAATACGAAGAATTGAACGAAATGAATGAAGAGCTTGACGATCAAGAAGAGGAAATGTCAAGCTTAGCCCAATTACAAAGCGCACAAATGTCCATTGATGATGACCAATTAAATGAAATAGTCGATAGAGGGTTAGATTTTCCGAGTATTACTAAAAATAAAATAATTAAGACATCTTTTATAAAATTATCCACCAAGTATGTTTGTAAGGAAATGGAAGGAGATATTGAAGTAAAGAATTGCGATAAAAAAGCTGCTGAAATAAATATTATAAATTGGAAAAATATTCAGAATCAAAATAAAGATAAAAAATATAAATATATTTATATTGGATCAATTCAAGTATACATAACTCCTTTACAAGATTTTGGTAAAAACATTCAATGCATAAGTTTTATTTGTGACATTAGACACAAAGAACTTTATGATCAGATAGTAAGCGGAGCAAATTGCAATTTAAGCCAAGGAACGGTAACTTGGATATGCGAACCAAAATACTATGTAAGTCTTTACGATGCTTACGCTCCAAAATTTCTAGCAATTAAATTATTAACTGATGGAATAAATATGCATAAGGGAACGTGTCCTTTGCGTATTAAGTGGAAGGTAATATGTAAGCTAGAAAATACAATAGATCCAAAAATGAAAAAAGGGATTGTAGATGCAGAAAAATATGAATCAGGAGGCCCAAGACAAAAGATTAGCCCTGAGAAAATAAGACCTGAAGACATTAGGTTAAAGAAAACTTGGGTAGAATCATTTATGAATACGACTACAGTTAATAAAAATATATTAACAATTGACAAAACAGACAAAATATTTACTAATGATCGTATCCCAAGAGGTCCAATTATTACAAGAAGTCGGAGTTCTAGATTTAGCCTTTTTAAAAACGAAATTCCAAAAGAAGAGGAAGAAATAATTAAGTTATTAGCAAATCTAGGTCAAAAATATGATTTAACTCATATGATACAAGCTTCGAAACGCTATGAGATTGGATCAAGTAGCAATGAGTCAATAGAACCACCTAGAGCAAGCTTTGATCTTCGGGAACCACCGAGATCGAGTTTTGATCTTAAAGAACCACCAAGGTAATCATAGGCCATAGAACTATCACAAAAAGCGAACCTGTTTATGAAGATGAGGTCGATGAAGTCAATATGACAATAGAAACACCTCAGGAAGTTGCTGGAACAAATCCAAATAGTATATACATTCCGATAAATATATGTCTGGAAGGATACAATAAATTTGAGTTGTGTGCTTACATAGATAGTGGTTGTTCGTGCTGTTTTGGAAAGAGAGATCTTTTCCCAGAATTTCTCTGGAAAAAGGCAATTAAGCCTATGCATGTTAAAATCGCTAACAATAGTCTAATGACTCATACCGAGATCATAGAAAATTTACCTATAGAAATTGGCGGGGTCAAATGCATCATACCCAAATTATGGGCAACAGACCAACCTTCTCATGATATGCTTATAGAGAATAATTTCCAAAAATTATATTCACCATGTACTCAAACAATTGATCATCTAATATTACGGTAAATGGTCATTCTGTATCGATAAAAAAATGAGTAAAGCCTATACTCATAATAAAATTGAGTTTACGCGCAACCAGCGTGGTGATAAGGTTGTTCCAACACAAAGAGAGGTTGCTTTAAGAATCACTATTCATGAATTATCATTAAAAGATAAAATTATAAAGCAACAAGAAGATTTATGCAAAGAACTATATTCAGATAACCACTTAAATATTGGGATAAAGCTAAATCGGTTGCTAAGATAGCTTTGTCGAATTATTAGGGTAAAACAAATGGTTTACACTTATCAAGATATTGAAGAATGGTTTACACTTATCAAGATATTGAAGAATTCAAAATCCAGATTCGGGATTTATTGGATAAAAAATTAATCCGTAATAGCAACAGTTCTCACACTAGTCCTGCTTTCATGGTAAGAAATCATTCAGAAGAAAAACGAGGTAAAGCTAGGATGGTTATCAATAAGAAAAAACTAAATGATAATACCATCTTTGATGGTTATTACATTCCTAATAAAACAGTCTTATTTAATAGAATACAAGGAGCCACTTGGTTCTCGAAAATGGATTGTAAGAGTGGCTACTGGCAGATTAAGATGGAAGAAGAGAGCATTCCTTTAACTGCTTTTAGTGCACCTCAAGGTCATTATGAATGGATTGCTATGCCGTTCGGTTTAAAGAATGCCCCTCAAATATTTCAAAAAAGAATGGATAACATTTTCAAAGACCTTAATCATTGTTGCTTGGTTTACATAGATGATATCCTTATATTTTCAAAAACCCTTGAGCAACACATGGGCGATGTCAAAGCAGTCACTCAAAGATGTTTAGATCATGGTATTATTCTTGGTAAAAGTAAATGCAGTTATGCTGAACAAGAAATTGAGTTTCTTGGGTTAGAAAACAAGGCAGGCCAAGTAATCTTGCAGAAACACATCCTTGAGAAGATTGACAATTTCCCTGATAGAATCGAAAATAGAAAACAACTAGAAAGGTTTCTAGGATGTCTTACTTATGCCTCTGATTTTATACATAGCTAAGTTCCGAAAACCTCTACAACAAAAACTTAAAAAAAAGCTCCATGGAATTGAAATCAGTCGGATACAGAATCGGTTATAAAATTCAAAAAACTATGTCAAAATCTTCCTGTTTTAAATCTACCTACTGACCAAAATGATCTAGTGCTTGAAACAGATGGAAGTGATGAACATTTGGGTGCAGTATTAAAAATAAAGGAAGGGGAAAAAGTGTGTAGATATTGTAGTGGAAGCTTTAATAAAGCTGAATGCAATTATCCCACTATGGAGAAATAAATCCTTGTAGTCATAAGAAGAATTGAAAAATTACTCATCTTTTTAGCTCCAAAACCATTTTTAGTCAGAACTGATTGCAAAGGCATACTTGGATTTATTAAGAAAAATTTATCTAATATGCAAGCGCAAGGGAGGCTCCTGCGTTGGCAATTATGGCTTAACCAATTCTCGTTTTCTGTTGAACATATACAGGGGTCGAAGAATTCTTTAGCTGACAGTCTCACTAGAGAGTTAGCAAATGACAAAGAGATCAAAAAAACTACCAACCACCTTCTGCAGAACAAAAGATTCGAATATCTGCAGAAAGGAAGCAACTAGTGGATGAAACCAACATAGCTATGAAGAGGGTTTCCACCTCCAGTTGGGCTCTCACGGAGGCCCTGATTCAATCCTCAAAGACTAGATTGAGAGATGGTTTAGTTAAAAGTGCACATAGAGTTGTCCACAGGTTCTTAGTCCTGGAAATAATAATAAATATGTTGATGCTACCTCACGAGTGTAACACCCCAAATCATCATCTGAGACGAGAGTAGTCAACTATGACAGCTTGCCAGGCTGTGGGCTGACCTCACAGACCAACACGGGTCCTTTCGGCGCATTTTGACTTCACTCGTGCGGACCCCGGGAAACTTCCCAGGAGGTAACCCATCCTGAAATTGCTCCCAGTCAAGCACGCTTAACTGTGGAGTTCTTATCACATAGGCTTCCTAAAAGGAAAGTCGACTTTGTTGGTATGAGTAGCACTATCAATCCTTTTTAAGCATTCATATGAGCTCTTAATCTCTTAAGAGACTCCTCTGAAATTTGGGGTATTACACTCACCCCCTCTTAAGTAAACAACGTCCTCGTTGCGTCTGGCAGCCAACCATAGTCAAACTCCAGGATCTTTCCCCCGCTAGGCTGCTGACCTAGGCTCTCCTGACCACAGGATCGACACGCGGTCGCAGGGTTGCTCTGATACCATTTGTAACACCCTGCCTCATCGTCTGAGCCGAGAGTAGTCACCTATGGCAGCTTTCCAGGCTGTGGGCTGACCTCACAGACCAACACGGGTCCTTTCGGCGCATTTTGACCTCACTCGTGCGCACCCCGGGAAACTTCCCAGGAGGTCACCCATCCTGAAATTGCTCCTAGTCAACCACGCTTAACTGTGGAGTTCTTATCACATGGGCTTCCTAAAAGGAAAGTCGACTTTGTTCTGTAACAGCCCGAACCACCGTCCGTCGCAACACAACCCAATAAGATGGGTAGTCACCCCTTAGGCCCATATATCCTCTCCGGGCTCTAAAAGGTGAAGGCCTTGTTGTTAGTATGATGGTAGGAATCTATTATAAACTGATCATATGAGCCTTAATTTCCCAATGTGGGACAAACCAACTCCATAAACCACTTTTCAAATTTCGTAGTGTTAGAAACTCCCCCACTTAGAGACCGCAACGTCCCCGTTGCGCCTCGACCAAAGCATACCAACATCAACACAGGTCCAAGATCCCCCCCGCTAGACGGCTGGTTTGGGCCTCGCCCCAGCACCCAGCACGCGGTCGCAGGGTTGCTCTGATACCATCTGTAACAGCCCGAACCATCGTCCGTCGCAACACAACCCAATAAGATGGGTAGTCACCCCTTAGGCCCATATATCCTCTCCGGGCTCTAAAAGGTGAAGGCCTTGTTGTTAGTATGATGGTAGAAATCTATTATAAACTGATCATATGAGCCTTAATTTCCCAATGTGGGACAAACCAACTCCATAAACCACTTTCCAAATTTCGTAGTGTTACAGTTGGTATGAGTAGCACTATCAATCATTTTTAGGCATTCATATGAGCTCTTAATCTCTAAAGAGACTCCTCTGAAATCTGGGGTATTACACTCTGTAACAGCTCAATCCACCATCCGTCGCAACACAACCCAATAAGATGGAAAGTCACCCCTTAGGCCCATATATCTTCTCCGGGCTCTAAGAGGTGAAAGTCTTGTTGGTAGTATGATGGTAGGAATCTATTATAAACTGATCATATGAGCCTTAATTTTCCAATGTGGGACAAACCAACTCCATAATCCACTTTCCATATTCCGTAGTGTTACAAACTCCCTCACTTAAAGAACGCAACGTCCCCGTTGCGCCTCGGCCAAACCATACCAACATCAACACAGGTCCAAGATCCCCCCGCTAGACGGCTGGTCTGGGTCTCGCCCCAGCACCCAGCACGCGGTCGCAGGGTTGCTCTGATACCATCTGTAACAGCCCAATCCACCATCCGTCGCAACACAACCCAATAAGATGGGAAGTCACCCCTTAGGCCCATATATCCTCTCCGGGCTCTAAGAGGTGAAGGCCTTGTTGGTAGTATGATGGTAGGAATCTATTATAAACTGATCATATGAGTCTTAATTTTTCAATGTAGGACAAACCAACTCCATAATCCACTTTATATATTCCGTAGTGTTACAATGAGCTTCAACAAATGATAGTAAATAAAATAAAAGATAATAATTTTCGAGCTTGGTACTCGGAACTGGTAGGAGGAAACACTCCATACTATGACATATGGGAAGGATGGTGCAGTTAGATTTACTATGGTGCTAACAACTCCGGAATAAGAACTTTGTCCATACCACCAAATTTCATTAGAGAAGGTGGTGATGTCGTAAAGGCATGGAAGTATGGTATGATAACCCATTTCAGAGAACCAGTAGATCATAAAGGAACAATATTTCTAAAAATGACAAAGTTTCAAAAGTACATATTCCGTAGATTTCATAAAATGAAGAATTTGATTTTTGAACGCATCACATGCGCAAATATCGAAATGGGAAACGGAAAAGTCTACCCAGCGCATTATCTAATTATACTGGGATATGGAGATTTGATAAAAGATCCTATTTGTATCAAGCCCAGAATGGGAATAAGGAATTCAACAGAAGCAAGGGCTATGGGATTTTTCTATATAATCTAGAAAATTGACTACTTTTTAATTAAGATGAAGGATAAATACCCAAACCATATAATACATTATGGTAATACAACTCTAATATTTCCGAAGGATATGGCATGCGCAAGTCTCTTTTCAGAAGCAATTGACAAGTCTGAATCGATTCCTGATTACATGTTTAACATGTAATCTGGAACATTTTTGTCTGATGAGGGAAAGGATTTTCTATTTGATACCCTAATGACATGGGATCAAGAATATGCTGCTAAAACAGTCCAAGCTTTTTGCGCTGATCAAGACGATGATGCAATCTATCAACAATATGAAGAAGCCGAAAGATGGGAAAATAATATCGGAGATGAAGGCATGCAAAATCTGCTAATGGAATAAAATCCCTACCATCACATGTAAAATAGTTCTTTTTTATAGTTGTAAACTTTATTTTGTGTGGTGTAAGTTTTTACTTTTTCTGTTCACGTTTTTATGAGTGCTCTCCCAACAACAAGGGCCAAAGTTCCTCTATAAAAGGAGAGCATGGCTTCAGATGAAAGACACAGCAAATCAGAGCAAGAAAGCCTCAAGCAAGAAAAAACTAAGAATTTAGAGAGAGAAAGTTTTAGATGAAACTTTCAGTTAGAGTATCCAAGAACTGAGAGATCAATAGGGAACTCCCATATCTCTTAGATCTAGAATACTCTGTTGAGAATTTCATAGATTGAGAGAGCATCAAATGTATTTCAATTTTCAGTCTATAATCTTTCAGTAATTAATAAAAGTTTCTTTACTAAGGGAAAATTATCTCTTCGAACCTTATGATAATTAATCAAATATAAATTATCCAACTTCAAAAACTGATCTTAAAAGGAGACTACGATTCGAGGTAGGAAACGAGACGAATCTGTGTTGTGCCTGATCTAAGGTTAGTCGTGGTTGGGATTAGCCACCCCTGCAAAGCCGAAAGCTATATAATATCGGAGGATCCAGTTAACTAAGTTCAGGTATTGGTCGAAACTCTCCAATTAATCTATCTTAAATCATGGAGCATGGTGGGCTTATAAGTTTATCATAAGTAGTAGATGCATGATAGTGAGTACCATAAAAGCTATATAAAGAAAAAAATCGTAATTTCGCTAATCACTCCTTAATTACTTTTATTAAACTAAATTGCACTTAAGTTTTGTAATTTATTTGTAAAAGTTTTGTGTTAATCTACTGTTGCATTTTTAATTAGTTGTATTATAACCTTAATTTTATTTCTACAAGTGTTTAACAAACAAAAACAAGCAATAAAAATATCAGGGACTAAACTGCAAAAGTTGAATCAGTGATTAGGCACTATTCACCTAATCAAGACAACCTCAACTAATCATAAGCATCTGAGTGAAACTAAAACTATTGAAGTGTCATTTTAACTTATGCTCTAGAGTAGGGTAATAATTTTTCACCCCTTCTGTATCTATCTTTTGATAATAATGGGAAATGCAAAAATGCATTTCTTCAAAACAACTAACAGAATAGTTTAAAACAACTAACAGAACATAATAAATTTATCGCTTCTTTGTTGGTATGGCGTATTCATTTTCTTTTCCTTTTTTTTTTTTTGGCGAGGACAAAAACAACCAGCGTATTCATTTTCACTAGTTACTTCTATATGAATCATTGTGCTAGCATAAAAATTCTACCAAGTATGAGTTGGTGTTCGGTTAGTGTTTTGTTGTCATATTGACAAAATCCATTCGAGTCGAGAATTGTTGCAAATACTCTATAGAAAATAAGTAGTCGATATAATTAGATGATAGAGTTATTCATTACCATCTTTCAATGTGGAATGTAGATTGAGAAAGTTAAGTGTCAAAATGGTGTTCAAACTTTCTAGAAGACGTGAATTTGGTGTCTAAGAACTTCTTCAGATGAATTTGGTGTCTTCGTTTTCTACCGTCAGTCAACTCCTTTAATTCTCTCTTTATTCTCCTCTCTCCTCATTCCTCTTTATCATCACCATCTTCATCATTTTTATCCCAATTTCTTCATCATCACAAATCATCCTCTTCATTGCTCATCTTCTTCATGGCTCATCATTTATCATCATCTTCACCGCGTTTTACCACCGCTCCACCACCGCAACTGCCCCTGTCCATGGCTCGTAATCACTCTCTATGCATTATTCTTTTTGTTAATCTTAAAGTTGTGATTTAAGGATTTTCTTGGGTTTGATTTGGGGTTTATTCTGGGTTTTATGGGTTTAATTAGAGATTTTTTTGGGTTTGATATTTTTTTTTGGGTTTGATCGACAACGGTGGAGTGCAGGTCTTGATCGACGGCGATTATTGTTTTCGATGATTACGGTGATTATGATCTTGATCGGCGGTGGTGTGATGATTAATCGAGATTGATTGGCTGCGGTGTGATGATTGATCGGCGGCTGTTGAAGATGATGATTCAAATTGAAATGTACTCAATCAAAAGGTTGAAAATTGAATTGGGGATGGATAATTTGAGGAGGAAAATAAAAAAAAATTGGTAAAATTTCCTCTCCCGATTTTTTTCTTTTAGTTTGTTTTTTTCAGAAATCCAAATTTGGGGGAAATTTTGAAATTGAAAAAAGTTGTTTGGGTGTTTTGTTTGAATTGTATTGTGTATAATTAAAATGGGCAGATAAATTGAGGTTTTAAGCGGAAAAATAATTGAAGTTTCAATTTATTTTATTTCGTCTTCAATGAAAAAATTGAATAGATCTATGGTTTGTATGTATGAATGTTAAAAAAAATTGTTCATCATTCTTAATTTTTGAATTTGTTGTAATGGATTTATTTTGTGATTCAATGTTTGGAGTTTGCAATTTCGGTTTAGGATTTGTGACTTGAATAGCTCGTAGAATTAGATTAATTGATTTTTTTTAGTCGATTTGGTCAAAGATCAAAATTTTGGTGTACACAAGTTGTTAACTTTGCCATGAGTTAACAGAAATAGATTAAGAAGTGGATGGAGACGTCATTTTGGTGTATAAAAGTTGTCGAACCCAATTTGAATGATTTTGGAAAGTTCAATCACCAATTTGACACTTAACTCTGGATTTACATATGTACCTCTTGCTCAACTTGAACAGAAGACCTGCCAAGGCGGTGAAAACTAGGGGTGTCCAGAAAAAACAAAACCGCGGTTAACCGAACCGAATAACCGAAAACCACACATTTTTTCGGTTCGGTTACGCACCGCACATTCTTTCGGTTATTCGATTCGGTTTTGGTTTGGTGTTTTGGAAGTTCGGCTAACCGAAATCGTACCGATTTTTTCTTTTTTTGATTTTTTTTAAATGTATGTGGCGGTTCGGTTAACCGCAATAACCGACCGATTTTCGGTTCGATTTCAATTCGGGTTAAGGGCAAACCGAAATTTCGGTTAATCGAAAATTCGGTTCGGTTTCGGTTCGAATTTTATCTGAACCGAATTTTCGGTCCAGTTCGGTTCGGTTAACCGAAATGAACAGCCCTAGCGGAAACTCGTTACACGGAATAAGTGATATCGAGAGGTGCACAAAAACCCACTAAGGCCTAGGTTGAGCCATAGTCTCTGATACCTGTTGTTAGGGAATCGGAGATAACAAGCGAAGAGAAATGGAGGCCCATGAATATAACCCATGAGAGAGTTTTATCCCCAAACCATGCAATTGAAAAATAGGAGAAGTAACCCACGGGTTTCATATGTTAGTGCTATTAGCTAACATCTCCCAATGTGAAATACATAACTCACATATGCACCTAACATTCTCCCCCTCATATGTGAGTCCATAGACCTCTCCCTTGAATTGAATTAGGCATCAATGCTATGAATAGCGAACCCTCATAGTGGCAACACGAAAGAATTGAGAAGATTGAGTTGCTCTTCAATCTCTATAGGATATCATCATATAAGGGCCAAAGCGGCGGAAGCGCGTTGCAAGAAAGGAATGATGTCCACAAACGGGGCACATAAAACCCACTTATGCACAGGCTGAACCGCGTGCTCTGAACCATTTATTAAGAGAGATTACAAGTGAGAAACAAGACGGATCAAAGGACACCAAATCCTATTGATATAGTCAATTCCCAGAGTGGCACGACGGAAGAATTTGAATGATTAGGTCGACCCCTTTAATCTCCCTATAAGGGATCACAAGGGTGAAGACTGTTTACATGCATTGAAAGAATAGTGTCAATGAGAGGTGCACACGAAGCCCACTTAGGCCTAGGTTGAAACAAGGACTCTGATACCACTTATTAGGGGAGTTAACAAGCGAAGAAGAGTAAAGGCTCATAAATATGACTCATGAGAGGTTTTATGACTTCCATCCTAAAACCAATTAGCACTCACTGGGTGCCATGTTTGACTGTATAGAGTGCATATGCGGTGTGCCTATAAGTAGACCCTTTTTAGAAACTTTTAGTTTTATCAAAAGTTTTAACTGCACAATAAAAATCAATATTAATGCATAATCGCTTCTCAAAAAAGTTTATAGCGTGAATTGTAAACCAACCAATTCGTGAAGACTTATTTGCCGATCATATCAATCAAATAACTTTGGTCCATTAACTCATTATTAGGGCATGAATCTTACAAAGGAAGATAAATTATGAATCAATATCATACCAATATCAGTATCCTACATATCGAGTCAAAATACAATGATTTGATCCTACTACTAAACACAAATATAATTATATTTAAATCAGTTATCATATGTTCGATTTAATAGTCAGGCGAGTTAATGGTTGTCCCAAAAATACAAAATCACTCGCACCCAATTATTCACCCGTCTGACCCATGTCACGGTTCTACTTTACACAAGTCCCAAACCCAAAGGACAAGTTGGCCAACTCTTTTTTTGATATAATCACAAGTTGCCCAATTAGGACCTCACAAAAATATCCAAACAAGACCATTGACCCTCTATAATCTAAACTCCCAAGTCTAAACCGACATAATCATACAAGTCCATAAAAACGGAAAAAAAGAAAAGAGAAAAAAAAAAACCAAATACCTACCCAATCCACGACAAACCAATCAGACGCCGCCATTGATACAAAAACCGTGACAGCCCAGTAACCCTATATTTTCCCAATATTTCATTAGACCGCTATTCGTTTTAGCGTTTCCCCCAAGTAAACCAAAGCCGTGAAGACGACGTTAGGTCTCTCTCTACTAGAAATCAATTGATCAACGCCGACTTTACTCCCGTTACCTTTGATTCTATTAACGCCGTCTTCCTTCTTCAATTATCCCTATTTTTCTCTCTCCTCTCTCTATCCTAGGGTCGTTGATTTCTCTCTCCCTCTCTCTCTCCTACTATTTTCGGAGGCGCCGGCTAATTTACTCTGACCTCTAATCCTAGGTATTCTTGATTCTGATTTGATTTAATTTAATCTTGTTGTATACGCAATTTATTTGATTTGATCATGTAAGTTTAGTTTTTATTTTATTTTATTCGGTATTGTTTTTTTTTTTTTTTTTTTTTTTTTTATTATGATTTTATTGTTGTTTGATTTTAGTTTGTTGACTTTATTTGGGGATTAATAGGTAGATCTGTGAGAATTTCTAGGATTTGTTGTTGATTTGTTTGATGAATTTTTGTGTGGTTTTTGGGGGTTGAATTGAGGGTTTATACTTTGACTTTTGATTTGGTATGAATTATTCTTGTTTTTTGTTGGATAATATGAGTTGCGTGTTGAATAATTTGGAGGTTTTGATTTTATTTTGTGGATTATATGTTGTTTTTCAACGTGTTGGGAGAGTAAAGATTGTTACTTTTGTGGAGGTTAAGTTTGTTATGCGGGTTTTCGTGTCGAAAATTTCGAAGATTTCTGCTTTTTGGCTTGAGAGCAGTGGTAGGTATACTTCCGGTTATACTCGGTTTATAGAGGGGTTGAGAAAGTTGGAAAATTTGCACAGAATTTACGGTATTGAGCTGCGTGCTGGTTCCGGGGTTGTGACTGTTTTAAGTGTATATGTGTGTGTGTTTGTGTTTCTGAGTTTGTCATTCGGGACAAGGAGTTTACCATGACCTCGACAACTTGATGATTTATCGTGGAGGGAACAGTTAGTTGGGGTATAGAAAGGGCTTATGCTTTTGCACCCAGGACCTGACTTTTGTAAGCGGAATTTTTATTTGCTCTATGGATATATTGAGGGCAGCGCTGTGATTTTAGACGAAGTTGGGGGTGTTGTATGAGAGTAGGAGCACTAAGATTAGTAACTTGGTAATTTAGAATCGTTTTCTTTTCTTTTCTGTGAGCTGTGTGTTTTATAAGAGTAATTATTTGTGAACGGTATTGTGGCTTTGCTCCTCATCTTGATTCTTGAGCTTCATGTTATGAAGTTGACAGGTATTGTGGAGTAGCTGCATGATCTAATAACCGAACTTACCTGAAAATCTTTTAAATTTCGGGGGGAGTGCAATGGGACAATAAAAGTTTACAGGCGCGCAAGCTGAATGGTGAACCTGCCTTTCAGCACTCTGTAAGACTATAGCTGGAATACTGTAGTCAGTAGGTATTGCTGTCTTTCAATTACATGCGTAGATATGTTGCTTTAATGTATATCCATGTTTGATATTTGACTGTGTGTGTGAAGCAAAAGGGCAATGATTTACATCTTTTCTGGCTCGTCCAGTTCCAGTTAGCTAACTGGGGAGGGAGGAATGATTTTTTCTGTTGCATATTTTCAAAACTGATTCATTTTTGCTGTTTCCTCCTTAATTTCAACATTTTCTTTGCTTTCACATTTGCCGATTTATGGCAGCTGACCCCAAATCACATTGGGACTAAAGCTAACCTTTTTTTCTTTTTTCCTTTTTTTTTTTTCTTTTTGTTTTTTTTTGTGTGTGTGTGTGTGTTGTTGTTGTTGTTGTAGTGGATGTAGGAATTTAATACTTGAACCCCTATGTGCTGTATCTTTTAGTTGTGTCCAGTGTTCAATTCCATTCTTCAACTTAACTGAAGTCTCTGTAATCCGGGCGACCAACACCTTGCTCTAAATTGCTTTCACCGAAAAAAAAAAAAAAAAACTCTTTGCTGTAAATTATGTCGGGTTTAGCTATGTTCACATTTTTGTTACCTGTGGAGCCAATGATCGACCTTTTTCTTGGTTTTGGATATGTCATGGAATAAAGCATAATGGTTCACAAAATTGGCCATCACTTTTTGGATTGTGAAATGGCAGTCAATTAGTACTATGTATGATGCAATTTTCACCCGGTGTCATCCGGAAACAGCCTCTCTATGTGTTTCACATAGGGGTAAGGTTGCCTACATGTGACTCTCTTGCATAGCGGGAGCCCGTGAGGCATTTCAAGCAAAGATTCTTATTTTATGTTTGTGCATTGTTCACTACTGTTTTCTTTTTGTTCATTCCAGTGATTGGTCTATGTTTCTGTGCAGGTACTTTCTTTTTGTCTAGTTTTCTAATAGGTGTATGGAAGTAAAGTTAGTTGCTGTCAGGTATGTCACTCTCTTTGTTATGTATTCTGTGTCGAACTATGTATGTAGTTTTTTAAGTTGTTAAATGGCTGTTTTCTTTTAGAATGTCCTCCACATGAAGTTGTTTGGACTTATCTCCTATGGTTCACATAGTTTATGGGAAGGTTAATGCCTGATTTTCACTTCTGATGGTTCTCATGTGTGAAACTTTTTTCTTCTGTCAGGATCAATAGTATGTATAGTATGGCACCCACCCCGCTCTCCTGATTTGTACATAACGTACTAAAGTTGTGTGGCTTTGCGCGTGGCGAACATTTCGGTTTAGCTGTGTGTATAGGGATTGATCTACTAGATTACCATGGAATCGAATTTCGCAAAGGTATTGGATAGTGGTCGGAGAGTGTTTGTTGACTTGAAGAGGAATAAAGCAACTGGATTTGCTACTTACTTGTCAGGAGTCTCTCGCAATGCTGTGTCACGCCACTCAACTCTGAAATCTGCGCCATTAAGGCTCGGCAAGCGAAAGAAACCTGATGTCTGCCGAACTAAGTGCAGGAGCTGTAAACTCGCTCCTCAGAGGTTTTTACCTCGTCATTACACAAACTTCATGAAAAGTGGGTTGCCTCATCGTCTGATGTTTTACCAGAATGGGGGATGGGTAGATCATGAACCAGAAGTCATTGGCGTTGTTAGGAAAGAGTTTGAGCTTAAAAAGGCAGCTGTTGAAATAAAATTTAGTGGTTACGACCTGGTAATTGACTTTGTGCGTATGGTCCAGTTCAACTTTAAAACTGCTTTGGAGCTTCCGATAGCATGGATTGACGAAGGTGGGGCCTGTTTCTTTCCTGAAGTTTACACAGATCATCATGAGCCGTACGGGTGCGTTCGTCATGAGAAGCAGAATGAAGAATATCCATCTCGCTCAGCTCAAGAACAGCATGGTCCGCAAGAGATTAAACTTCAAATTGAAATTGAAGTTAATGGTGTGGGTGACAACAAGGTTTTGGAGTATTGTGGAGAGACAAGTCCTCTGGTAAAGCGGATTAAAGTTGGTGAGACTGCAGAGGTGGAAGACAGCTGTGATAAAGTATCTGATGTGAGGTTAAGTGAAGATTTTGGAGAAAATCATCATGTGAAGATAGCAAGGGAAGCTGATGTCAAGAAAGATGATTTGATTTTGGATGTCGTGATTGTGAAGGAAACATTTCTTCAGGGAATGAGCATGGCTGATGGTGTAAATGTGGTAGGCATATCTTCAAATTCTGGTCCTATGTGGAAGGGTCGCTTGGAGCTTTTCATGAAGCAGGCTGAGATAACAAAGAAGTTTCGCGGCGATGCTAATGTTCGTTATGCATGGCTTGCGTCTACGAAAGAGGCATCATCTGGCATTATGGCATATGGACTTGGCCATTTTGGACTTCAACAAATCAAGTCCAATTATGGCATTGGTCTGCACCTTGCTGCTGCAAGTTGTGCTGACACCAGGTTATACTCTTGTTTCTTTTGAATTTGATTTTATGTGTGCATGCGTGAGCACCATTTTAAAATTTGTGGCCACACACACACACATCTGTTCATGCATATCATTAATATTTGTTCATGCATATTATTCATCTATGGGGATGCACACACATACACACACACACATACACACCTTTGTACATGCATATTATTGATTTTTTGCCAGGTGCCAAATGTGGTGAGACTCCTGAGACCTAGAAATATGTTCCAATTGCGAATTAAATTGCAGTGATTGGTTTCCTGGTAAGTAATAAGACAGCTGAAATTGCCTCAGAATTCAGCAGAACATTGTACGCCGAAGAATAGGGATTACTGAGAGGCAGTAATTGAGTGCTCAAAATTGTTTTCAGCTGGAGAGTTTTCGAGGAATCCGCTGTCATATCCTATTTGGATGCGCCACATTTGGAATTAATTTTTGAGGTTGGAAGATTATGATCCTAGCCTGGAGGTTATCCTGTGTTGGCGCAAGTTTTTTGCAGAACATTCTGAGTTTTAGCATCAGGCCTCCAGCATATTGTGAATGAAATGTTAGGCACTTGAAGACTTCAGCTTATTATGGATGATTTTTTGGCCATTGCAACTCAGCAATACTGGCGTTAAGAAAAAGTCTAGTAGCTCAAGCTTTCATTTAATGTTTTTCCACGGAAGAGGAGCAAGCTACTCTTTTATTGGCATGGGAAAGCGTTTTTAAATAGTGGTGATTATCAATTGGCCAATATATTCAGAATAACTCTCCTGGAATAAGCTTGTTGAGAAATCTGCATAAATCAACTCTCTGCAAATTGATAGGGGCAGGCTTTCACCTTGGATGGCTGCTTCCTAGCTACGTGGTACAATATGGCTTCATTCTGTCTAGGTTTTTTTTGCATTTGAGGGTTGTGCTTCTAGACTTTTTTAGGTTCTCAGGATGGCACCTAATTGTTTATCTCCTGTCTGAAGTATTCTGATATTAATTGTAGTAAGAGCGTAATGGTAGACATGAGCATTGTCCGATTCTATCATCTGCCCATCATTTGCTTTTTCTGAATGGTAAAATGCATTGATATGAGGTCAGATGTTTTCGAAAGATGGTGAAATATTGAGCTCACTTTGGGTCTAGCTCCTCACTTTGTAGTCAGGTTGTGTCTTCCACCGAAGAATCAACTTATGTGAGATTTTGTTTAAATGCACGAAAGATTTGCCATTCCAAAAAGGGACTGACCATTTTGGTTTTTATTTGGGATTTGGTGGATGTAGAGGAGACAGAGAATCGTCTTACAAGTCTATGACGTTATTAGTTGAGAGAGTTGCTGTGGTGGATGTATTGAATATTTGTTTCATCCCATATTCAAAACAATATGATGAGATCTAGGTCAGAGCTAAGAAATTCCTCCCTAGTATAATATTTAACTGTAAACTTGATAGTTTGGGTTCTTTGATATGGACATGGTTGACGTTAAGTAGTGTTGTTTGCTGACATGGTGCAAAGCTGTCGTGTGTGTGCTTCCATCTCTTTCTCTTTTCTTAAGTTCCTTTTTGGTTTCTGTTTTCTGTGTTAAAGAGTTGTATGTCTTTCTTTCATTAGGATTATAGGTTTATGCACCCTATGTGATTACAATAGAGTATCGGTTGTTTTTTCAAGTGAAATTGACTTAGTTTGAATTGCAACAGTTTGTTGTATTTCTCTCGCTCTTCTTTTTCTCACAGATTTTTCTGTGTGGGTCATCTGTGAGCTGCATCTTTTTTTTCCTTTTTTTTTTTAATGTAGGGGTGAAGTTGAGTATATCCCCCTTAAAAACAAAAATTTAGTACGTCCAGCCTCAAATTATCTTGCCATAGGCAGGAGAATGTGAGGCATTGGGGATGATAATGTATTGATCCTACGCATAAAGTAGATCACATTTTGCTATGTAGACTAATGTAAATGAAGGTCTGTCCTCCTAACTATTGTCTTTTCTTGAAAAAGTGGTGGGTGATTTTGTTTGAAAAACAACTCTTTAGCTTTCACTTCAATGTTTTAATAACAGTTTCTAAAAAGCCCAAGAAAGCCATCTGTTTGAGGCTCCTCTTTTTCTTGTGTTCTAGTAGATTCTTTTTGCCTTGTCTGTATTAGTCTATTTTGTATTTCGTTGCATGATGTGTTCAGATTTCCCCCATCTGGGGCACTAAATAATTTTTTCTGGTCTTTAACTTGAGGTATCATCATGTAACCTGTACTGTATCTGTAGCCCAGCCCTTCGTGCATGCATCTTTACCAGCAATGCTTTTCTTGTTTTGATACAAAATTGAGAGATGTAGTATGTTGCTTTACAGTGCAAACTACTGTGATGTTGACGAAAATGGAATGCGGTATATGGTTCTTTGTCGTGTTATTACGGGAAATATGGAGATGATTCATGCTGGATCCAAGCAATTCCACCCTAGTACCGAGAACTTTGACAGTGGAGTTGATGATCTTCAAAATCCACGACAATATGTGGTGTGGAGCATGAACATCAATACTCACATATATCCTGAGTATGTTGTTAGTTTCAAGGTTCCCCTTAACAGTGAAGGTGATTTTTTAATGCCTTTCTATTCCTTGCCCATGCCTTCCTTTTCTCTACCTGGGAACGCTATCCAGCAATATCTTTCGCTTTCTCATTATATAAGAAGGCATGATGTTGCATCTGATTGCTATTCGGCTTCCGGCGCAAAGGGTATAGGAGGCATTAGCTACGGTGATTAGCTCTTGCCAAGGCTGTACCAAGTGTGCTGAAGCACTAGTGAATTAAAGCGTTAGATCAATGGCCATTTGATTTTTTTTTTTTTTTCTCTTGGGAAAACATTTTCTTCTAATTTTCTCTCCCCTTCATATCCCGTGTGCTGTACTTTTTGCTTGAGTTTAGTTTTATTACTTAATGCAGGATGTCTTCTCAACGCTGATGGCAAACATGAAATGTTGAGGATTAAGAATGATCATGGAAGTCATTGTCATCCATCTAAAGTGGGGGCTGCAATTGACATGGTAAGATGAATCATATTTTCTGCTTTTTATGGAGCAGTCTTTTTAGTGCAACTGTCCATTCCTGATTTTGAGGTTTACTTTGCCGCCCCTACCCATTTACAGCCTGACGTCTGTCGTTTCTTAACCTTTATTGAGTTGCATTCAGAGTTAGCTATTCTGCGCTTTTAACTTCTCTCTTATGGTAATTGTTAAAACTAATTTTTTTTATTTGAAATGTTTGAGTGGGGCTCTTCACACTTCCGTTATTTTAGTTTCTGTTGATGTGGGATTTTCTTCTAGGCCGACCTGGCTCTATGATGTTTACTTGGTCTATAAAATATTATTCCTCTTGAGGTGGTCTTTGGTCTCTAGTATTGCGTGTTAAGGGTCTATCGCTTGCTGGGCTCCTAATTCTTTTGTTATGTACTTTTCATTGATACATGGCCTTACCATTCCTGGAAAGTGGTGATTGTTGTCCTTAATAAAATTCACATAGCTGTTGATAGATTTTTTTTAAGTATATAATGTGTATGAGTGATGCAGCTCACCAGCTACAAGCAGCACACTGACACTGCTTATAAAAGAGTTTTGATACTAATGTTTACTTCTTTCTTACCTAGAATTTAAGAGAAACAATGTATTTTACAAGTAGTTGAGCAGTTTCAGGAGCATTTAAAGTCAAATAATACTTTGTTTGATTTGTGCTTTTGCAAGAAACAACTGAACTTAATGGTGTCATACGCATGCCAATTTTGTCTGCTATAAGCTTATGATAGTTCTTTATGTGGAAGTTGATCCATGAATGGAACAATTCTTTAATCTGCGGAATTCGTTGTGTTAGTGTTCATTGTGTAAAGAGAGTTTCTCTCCTGTGGTTGGTTAACAGGTGTAGCTCTATCTCCCACTAACAGATTCAATGTTATTTTTGTGGTGTAGCCATACTGCACACCATAGTATGAGAATTTGTTTAGTTGATATTAGGAGATACTAAGGCACCACCAAATAGCCATTCTCTTTAAGCAAATTCTGATCTTTGCAACTTTACCACCTTCATTTTACATTATCAACTTTGTGTGGATTCTACCTATACTCGTAAAGGAAGAAAGAGTTTCATGAAATCATGACATAATTGTAATGGTGAAACAAGTTTTATATACTTCTGCTGATGCTTTTACTGTGTTAAGAATTCTGATTGTTTTGGATTCTATATCACGTAATGCTGTGAAGAATATTTGGAATAGTTCACTTGGGAAGCAGAAAGATTAAAAGTTGTGTTGACATGCATAGCATGCGTTGATACTTTTAAAGGCTTACCAGAGTTACTGCAGTTGTGATTCATCAACTGTTGACAAAGTAAAAGAGGCACTCGTAAGAATTTAGAATGCCCTAACCTGGCTTTCTGGCAAGATGGGTAAGTTCCATTCAGCAAAT
Source organism: Spergularia marina (assembly GCA_963680865.1). Classification (NCBI taxonomy): domain Eukaryota; kingdom Viridiplantae; phylum Streptophyta; class Magnoliopsida; order Caryophyllales; family Caryophyllaceae; genus Spergularia; species Spergularia marina. Next base: position 5,574,191 of record OY804554.1, read on the forward strand.
CGATAATTTATTTGGTTGGGAGGTAAAGTGAACTGACGTCCCATCCTGGCTTTCTGGCAAGACGGTTATCTGGTTTATTTGGGGTTGAGACTTGAGAGGGAGAGAGCTGATGCCAAGTCCGAGGGAATAGTGGTAACACTACCATGTTGATTAAAGAAAGACTTGAGGGTGGAGGGGTGTCTGATGTGAGGTGTTCACAAGCCCTTGATTTTGAGTCCTTGCTTGGTTACCCTACATTAAGCAGCTGCACTGTTGGTCCTTTAAAAACGAATCAACGGCATTAGCTTGAGTTTTGTTTCTTGTCCTCTTGTCTTCTGCTATCCTTTTGTTTGGGTTTTCGTAAAAGAATCGTAGTGGCTCTGTTGTTTTCTTTTGAACATACAACAACAAAAAACATCCAAGCCTTATTCCCAAAATGATTTGGGGTCGGCTAACATGAATCATCATCCAGTAACCGTCTTGTGCGAGCCATAGCATTTCAAAAACGTTGTGAACCATTTAGAAATGTTGAAACACTTTCGAAAGGAGTTTTAGAAAGTCATCAAAAATAAATAAAAAGTTTGAAAATTAGTGAAAATACAATAACTGAGAAATACAGGTGACATACAATCGGGTTATGTAATATGATAGCAATAATGCATTGTTATAGTTTTGTAACTGTTCTATATTTTTTTATATATGCTGCGTGTGATGCTGGGGCATGCGATCGTGTAAGTTATTGTTTTGTTTTTGGTAGTAGCCATGATCCTTCTGCCTTGAACCCTGTCTTAAGATACCAATGATATCTGTTGGTGTAAATCTTTCAGCTTGTTTGACGTAGTCCTCTGCATGACGTATTGTGTCTTCATTTTCGCCGCTTGGTGTGCAATTTGACGAATAATGCGATAGAACTAAATTTGATCTACTGACTGTTGTGCTGAAGAAGAATAGAATTATAACCTTGTAGAAATCCACCTGTCCATGTAGTTGACTTTTCATGTAGTTTATTTGCATGTTTAAGATATTCTTCGCAGTGGGGTGTTTTACTAGACCGTTATTCTTGTGCATGTTCAGGTTAGTGACCACCAGTCGAATGTAACATGTGATGGAAGCAAGGAAAGGACTTCTAGTATGAATTCAACTAACATGAGAATTCCACAATCCCCTTGGATGCCTTTCCCAATGCTGTTCGCAGCTATTTCAAAGCAAGTTTCATCAAGTGAAATGAAGGCTGTGTTTGCACATTATGAACAATTTAAGGTACAAAAGCTTCTTACTCCTTGTCCGTTGGTTCCTTTGCTTATGCCATCCTCCTTATGCTCTTGTGTTTGGTGCTATGTGTTGTGTGTCAGAACAAGGTAATCAGTCGGGCTGATTTTGTGAAGAACCTGAGGCTAATCGTTGGAGATACATTATTGAAGAATACAGTAAAGGAGCTCAACACTAAGGTACAGTTCTAGTGTAAAGATTGGTTCTGCTAGAATATATTGTTATCTAATCTGCATTCCTTCTCGAATTAGCGAGGTAATCAAGTATTTTTCGTTGGGTAGAAATTTTGTTCTTGGCCTGCTCTTTTTGCACCAGATCCTGGATAATCGATTTTCATTATATTTGTCCTGGTAATCGGCGAACTGCTCTTATAGTTGCTGTTCTACTTTTGGTTGCATCTCAGCCGCGTGTCATCAACCATTTGTCCTGTCTCTCTTTCTATGTTTAGTTGCTGCTAGGATTTGAGTCCCTCTTTGTTGTCGGTGAACTTTCTGGAATAGCTACTGGTAGGAGTATGTATGCGAATTAAGGCTCGCTTCAATTTGTGCAGTTAAAGCTGAGATATGGAACTACAATGGTTGCGGAAAAGCAGGAAGTAGCTGCTTAAGTGGCGGTGCTGCGTGATGCTTTTAGAAAGGTGTGTAATGCGTCGACATGAAGTTTGTGCATATATAAGCGGTATTTCGTGGTTTCCAGAAGTTTCAAGGACATTTGGCTGCTTTAATATTCCTCTCCACCAGCTTTTATAGTTTTTGATTTGTACTCGACTTTCATAGCTGTTTCAGTGTTTTTTGTTGTTTGCAATAGTAGTAAGACATTTTGGTTTGGAATTGGCATTTTTTTTCACGTTATAATGAAGTTCTTTCCGTAATCGTGTGCTCACGCCAGTCTTCAGCTAACCTAGCTGCTACTATCGCCAGCATGTAATATAGCGCCAGTGACGAACACCATGTCTACTCTAGCTTCGCTTGTTTTCAGATCTTTTGTGGTATTGGATTTCAAAGTTTGTTTTCATTGAGCATGATATAGTCTCACTGAAAATCTCTTACCGAGATTATATACAGGTACGAGAATCGTATTACTGGTTTTGCGACTGTGGTGGTGGTTGGGGGGAGGGGGGGTGTGGTCGACGTTATGATGACAATCCCTAACGATTAGGTTGGGGGGGGGGGGGGGCGGTGGCCAGGTGGTCGACGTTATGATGACAATCCCTTACGATTAGGTAGGTATTCATTGCTCTCAGGGACAGAGTCTACTAGGGAGTGCTAAATTGTCTATGTTGATGTGAAGTTTACCTACTAAGACCTCAGCGTTAGTTTTAGACAAATTTTGTGTTAAAATACATTGAGTTTAGTAAAATGCTTTTTTCGTATGACACTGTGTTATTTGGCTACCCGCGTTTGTTGAGTAATCACTTTGCACCTAAAAATGTTGGTAGTACTATTGTACCGCCATGCCACCACCATAATACAGTGTGTAGTCGATTTTTAGGTCGTAATCTCACAATAACTTATTGGGAGGGTTATATAAAAGAGCATGTTCATATGTACGCCGTTGACATAGAATTTTTTTTCGAAATAGGGCTCAAAAAATAAATATTGAACAAAATGGGTTGGATTGAAAAATGTTCAATCTTATGGGGTGCACGTCACCCCATTTCAAGTTCGGGACAAAACCGTCAGTGCCCCTGGCGGTTTTAAGTGTCTTGAACAGTAGCTATGAGGTTGTAAGTGATACTTTGGCTAGGGTAAAACCGCCATGGGGGGTGGCGGTTTCACTTAAGTGAAACCGCCACCCCCCATGGCGGTTTCAAATTTTTTTTTTTTTTTTTTTGGATTGACGTTATATCGGGGTGATATTTTGGCCAAGGGTGAAACCGCCATGGGGGGTGGCGGTTTCACTTAAGTGAAACCGCCACCCCCCATGGCGGTTTCACCCTCGGCCAAAATATCACCCACTCGATTTGTATACTCATTTTTGTGAAGAAACCGCCATGGAGGGTGGCGATTTCTCTTCACTTAAAACCGCCAGGGGCACTGGCGGTTTTGTCCCGGACCTGAAATGGGGTGACGTGCACCCCATAAGATTGAACATTTTTCAATCCAACCCATTTTGTTTAATATTTATTTTTTGAGCCCTATTTCGGAAAAAAATTCGTTGACATAAGCAAAATGTATCTTTGTCACCTGTACGATTATGCGAATTTCTGTTATCAACATTAAATAAAGGACACGTATGTCACGTACCCAAGGTTAGACACATTATCTTACATTTCTCCAGTGATCAATCTGTACAGAAAATACTTCCTTAGGTTTTTTTTTCTCAGTGCTTCACAATTAATATAGAGCACATGCGTGAAAGAGAGGGACTCTCTCTGATAATACCGGTATGCCTTGTTTTTTCTCCTCATAATAATATAGTAGGGGCCGATATTGTAGGGGTGGAAATATGAGGAGGATTTAAATCCGAAAAAATGGGTTAATTTCGTCATTTACATAATTATATATCAATGCATTATTGTACTCGGTATTAGTAGTCCGGCAGCAATATAATAATGGTTTTTATTGAATCTTTGCTTAGCTGCTCTTACCTAATATCTCAATTCTGAAATGTTCACCCCTTCATTCGGCTTTACTTGCTGAGCTACTGTAGCAACACTGGTACTCGTATTTGCTTGAAGCTTAAGGGATGCACGGGTCTTCTCAGGCAAGTTTCCATCTTCTTTAGTTTAATAATGTACTTTTTCTAAGCAATTTGGTATAATAATGCTACTTAGTACCTTAAATAATATTTACCATGACTTCTATGCTATTGCAAAGGTTTAGATTGATGGTTGAGATTATCCAATGTCCTTTGGTCTTAAAACGTATGGAAGAATCATCCCATCCATCCGAGAAAGTCTAAGGCTTGACCCTTAAGCATACTGGATCTTATGATATACTTTACCAAGTTTATGGTTGGCTTGACTCTTACTGACATTCTGTAGATAAGTAGCATGGTTGAGCAAGGAAGTAATGAAGACGAGTTTCGGAATGGAGGTGTATGGCCAGCGTGTAATGGTTTCAAGGCTGGCCGCGCTGAGGTGCCTCAGCAGCTGCAGAACCTGACTCCATTAGTGACTGCATTCAAGGAATTGGCCGAAGTGAATGCTGTGAGTTTTCAGTTTCCTGGACACAACAGAGGCGCTGCAGCTCCTTCTTCATTGCTTCATCTCATTGGTCAGAGCCCTTTTCTTCATGACATTGAGGTTTTTGACAATACTTCTTCAGAAGGTCCTCTTGCTGAAGCTCAGAAGATAGCTGCAGAGGTGTTTGGTTCGTCAGAAACCCGGTTTCTTGTTGGAGGTACCACTTGTGGAATTCATGCTGCCATTATGGGTACGTGTAACCCGGGAGACACGTTGATTGTGCCTAGCAATTGCCATATATCTGTAATATCTGCAATGGTTCTGTCAGGAGCTGTGCCAAAGTACTTATTTCCGGATTATGATTCTAATTGGGATATCGCTACTGCAGTATTCCTGTCAGAGGCAAGTATTGCCTGTTATTTGTGAAAATTAAATCCAATTGTTACAGTTTACTACTCAATCTTGTTTGTTACTCATCTGAGAATTACTACAGTGGATTGTACTTGAGTTTTGAGGGCGAATTCTGATGCAGTTTTATCTGCTATTGTACAACAGGTAGAGAAGGCAATCAGAGAATTGGAAATGGAAGGCCGATAACCAGCAGCTGTTCTCATTACATCCCCTACTTATCATGGCATCTGCAGCAACTTGAAGGAAATCTCAGTACTGTGTCATGTGCAGGACATTCCTTTGATTGTAGACGAGGCTCATGGAGCGCACTTTGGTTTTCACTCGCAGTTACCTGTTCCAGCCCTTCAACAAGGCGCTGATTTGGTTCTGCAATCGACTCACAAGGTGCTACTGTCATTCACTCAATCATCCATGATGCACATACAAGGAGACCTCGTTGACAGGGAAAAGATCAACAGAAGCCTTCAAACAATGCAGAGCACTAGTCCGAATTCCCTGCTTTTCGCCTCACTTGATGCTTCAACAGCTCAACTCAGGGATAAACCAGCAGCTGTTTTACAGGATGCAGTTCATTTCGCAATTGAAGTTAAGCAGGAAATCAAACAAATTCCTGGTATCTCAATTCTCGAGTATCCTGTCATTGACCCTTTGAGGGTAACAGTTGGCCTACATGATCTTGGTCTCACAGGATACGAAGCTGATAGCTTCTTATATAAAGATCAGAAGATTGTATGCGGTCTTACTGGTTCACGTTTCATAACATTTATCTTCACTCCAGGAACTTCTAGAGATCATGTTGACAGGCTAATCCTAGGCTTGAAACATCTATCATCCTCATTATTTGTGCATCCGAAGAAAATAGTGAAACATGCTGACAGTTGCCAGCTCTTTACTGATGTCAAAGTGCAGATGACTCCGCGGGAAGCCTTTTTTGCTAAGAAAACAAAGGTCGAAATCAAAGAAGCGCTAGGCAGAATTTGTGGTGAGCTAATCTGTCCATACCCACCAGGGATTCCGGTAGTGATTCCTGGTGAACTCGTCTCCGAAAAAGCATTAGATGTTCTCCTGCAAGCTAAAGCTGATGGCGCTAAAGTCATTGGAGCTTCTGATCCTCTGTTATCATCAATGCTTGTATGTGACGACTAACAGTCTAACGGTCTAAGGAAGTAAGGAATGTTGTCGTGTGTATTTTTTTGATACATAAGGGAATGAGGATCCAATTGCGGGACAAACAAACCCTTTAGTGGGTCAGATACTTCTAATCGCTAGACCAACCTTACGATGTTAATTTTCGGAAATATATGTTTAGGATGAATTGAACGATACTAGAGTGCAATTCTTGACAAGTTTAGGACTTGCCAAAATTGTTTTGAGCCTAATCATCCTTTTCTATTTGCAACTCTTAAGAGAGTAGGGAAAAAACTTACAAGAAAAGAAACATAGTCGAACCGCATAATTATTATGTAACTGTCTTTAATCTGCAATTTTGAAATCCTTGTTGCATTCCTAATCAAAACTCATCACCAATCCTATAACCAAACGGGAGGTTTTATTAATATAGTTTCCATTTATCATAGCTTTGTTATGATTTTATTTATTTTTTTAAATAAAAAAAATGAGTATTTGCATATTTTTGAGAATTGATAATTAATATCTTGTCGTTTTTTCTTTTGATCTCCGACGAAGAAAAGTAATGCTCATTTGACTCCACTCACATCTGTTTATACCAATTGAAACTGCGGACGATATAGCATGTGATTGGGATTTGCATACATGGACAAAATCAATATAATCCTCTAAATCTTTGACCAGATCTGTGATGCTGCGACTGGTTGCGTTACTTGCGTGAAGGTGGATTGTTCGGGAGTTGAAAAATGAACAAATAACTGGCGTGTCAATAGGAAGCGGGTACACATACATCTAGCTAGTGTACGAGGAATCTCATACATCATCAATCAGCAATAATAGTGATCGGCCCAACAAAAGCAATAACACTCTCTCTTCCCTCACTTTTTGGCACCTCTCTCACCTACCTCCACCCACCAACGTCCACCACTAGCCCACCGTGCCGCTATCCCCAATCACCATAGGTCACTGTACCGTCCACAACACTAGGACCTCTTATGGCCCGTGAACCCAGCCAAGCCACCACCGACCATTGTCGGAGCCTTCTCCGCCCCTCGTCAACACTTCTATCTCCGTTAAAATTAAATAAATTGATTTGTGGGAAATTAAATTGACCTAGGCAAGGGGGCAAGAAAGTGGGCGGACAGCCGATGGGATCTTGGACTGGTGCAGAGGAGGGGCATGGCTGCTTGATGGCGTATGAGGGGATATAAAGTGATGGTGCAAGGTGGTTGTTGGGCAGAATAATAAAGTACCGCCATGGGTGGGGAGCTGAACGTGTCGCCATGAGCGGCTCAATGGTGCTGGTGCTGGCCTTGGCTAAGATAGGCATGGTGTTGATGGTGGTGGCGTTAGGGGATGGAGTAATGGTGATGGGTGTGTGGTTTTGGCCTTTGGTGGCCGTGGGATGGTGGATCTGATGAAATTTTCATTTTTTTTGTATTCGTGATTAACATTTCAAGTCAATCACATTTATTGGTAAAAAGCCAATGTATGAGTTTTCTCATACATTGGCTGTATGTGTATCCTTATCCGTGTCAATAATCTGAGCCCAGCGTTTCACGTGTATCAATAAATAGAGGAATATACAATCTTTCACTCAAAGGGGTACTCTAGTTTTTCGGGGCTAGATTTACGCTTCACTTAAAGAGAAGAGGATAGAGAACTAAAAAGCTTTATTAATAGTTTATTTACAATACGGCATCGAAGAGGATTACTGTTGGTTGAGGGGTTAATAAGTCAACCTGCTTGAGAATTGTCTTGAGTTCAAAATCTCATATCCTCATCTTCGCAATATTAGGGCACGTTCGGTATCACTGCCGTTTTCAGTTTTTGGTTTTTTTCGTAAAACATTTAGTTAAATAAGTTACAAAATTAACTTCAACTTGTTTGGTTGTATAATAGTCATATAGAAAATGAAAACAGACAACTGAAAACTGAAAACCACTTTTTCTAGTTTTAAAAAACGGGACTTTAATTTTCAAAAAAACAGAAAACTGAAAACAGAAAACGATATCAAACAGACCCTTAACTGTTCTTTGTAATAAAAACAAATCGATATCGTAGTCAAGTAATCTAAACAACAATATAACTTGATCATTATGATCAGATCTTCAACATTCCTATTTCTCATTTAAAAAACGAGTCCCAAGATTTTGGGGCCCTTTTTAGTTATTTCTTCATTCGAAGGATTCGCAAGTTAGTTAGAAAATTAAAAAGCACATTTAATCACCTTTGAATCAACCCCCCTGTGGGTTGTGGCCATGTGATGTGAGTATGTGACATAAATGCACTCGCTTTCCTTAGTCTTAAATACCAAGATAAGTAAAATTTTAAGTGTTATTTCTTGTGGTATATGCTTAAGTTTTACTGGATTGCATGTGGTGCCTCCCTAGCTATTAAGGTCCCGTGCGATTCAACTTTTTAAACAACATTTTCAAATTAGATCAGACTTATTCAAATTAAGTCAGATCAGATTAGTTTCATTCAAATCAAATTAAATCCAATCAGAATTATCCAAATAACAATCAATGAATCTAGCCTATTTATAGTTATTAATTCGCCTAAATGCAGTTAATTTATCTACAAATTCAATTCAGATCAAATCAAATCAATTTTTTCGAATCAAATCAGTTCAATTCAAATCACATCAGATCATAAAAATGCGGGCCAATCGCACAAGACTTAAAATTTGTGCATATGGTGTCCGGAAATTATTGTTTTTGCACATGTTGTTCTGAGGTTTATGTTCTTGCACATGTAAACCCTGAGGCAGGGGCGAAGCCAGGATTGAAAACTTTGGGTGGCGGATTATAACTATATGTGCGGTATCTCTAACGTACAATTTAGGAATTGTTCATTATTTCTAATGAAAACTGATACTATACGATCCTATTTAATAAGAAACATAACGAAGGCAGGGTGAGAATCTAAACCAAGAAATTTGGGGTAACCATTTTAGTACAAGTTATTTTTTCTAAAAAAATTCCTAATTTTTTTGAATTTTTTAGGCAATATTTCTGTGTTTTCGGGGAATTTGTGGTAGCCGGTGCACCCCACGCTACCCCCTAAATTCGATCTTGAATGAAGTGTACATGTTCAACAAATTATGAAACAAGAAAAAAAAACTATATTGTAAACGCGAACAAAAATAAGGATTGTGGCAAAGGAGAAAGAAACAATCTAAATGAGAATATATATTAAAAGTATGCATTAGGCAGCATGAAATGTCTATAGCCTACTGGTTGGTACAAACAATTGCTCCGTCCTTATGTCATGAGTTCGAATCCAAGTTGCTACTCCGTATTAAGAAGAATTGAACCCACAACCTTTAGGTTACAAGAACAACACTTCAACCACTATACCATCAAACAAATTATGCTGAAAGGGTGCTCTAAACAATATATAAATGGATTCTGCCTATAAAACTTCTATAAATAGAGGAATATGCAATCTTTCACTCAAAGGGGTACTCTAGTTTTTCGGGGCTAGATTTACGCTTCACTTAAAGAGAAGAGGATAGAGAACTAAAAAGCTTTATTAATAGTTTATTTACAATACGGCATCGAAGAGGATTACTGTTGGTTGAGGGGTTAATAAGTCAACCTGCTTGAGAATTGTCTTGAGTTCAAAATCTCATATCCTCATCTTCGCAATATTAGGGCACGTTCGGTATCACTGCCGTTTTCAGTTTTTGGTTTTTTTGCGTAAAACATTTAGTTAAATAAGTTACAAAATTAACTTCAAATTGTTTGGTTGTATAATAGTCATATAGAAAATGAAAACAGACAACTGAAAACTGAAAACCACTTTTTCTGGTTTTAAAAAACGGGACTTTGATTTTCAAAAAAACAGAAAACTGAAAACAGAAAACGATATCAAACAGACCCTTAACTGTTCTTTGTAATAAAAACAAATCGATATCGTAGTCAAGTAATCTAAACAACAATATAACTTGATCATTATGATCAGATCTTCAGCATTCCTATTTCTCATTTAAAAAACGAGTCCCAAGATTTTTGGGCCCTTTTTAGTTATTTCTTCATTGGAAGGATTCACAAGTTAGTTAGAAAATTAAAAAGCACATTTAATCACCTTTGAATCAACCCCCTGTGAGTTGTGGCCATGTGATGTATGTGACATAAATGCATGGAGGTGTATATATATATATACGACTCGATCCGACATGCATAAACATTCATAGAAGAATCTGCTAAACATATTCCTCTGTCCATCCATTGATCGCAGTAGAAGTGTAATTTTTTTTAAAAAAAAAAAAGAAAAAAAAAAAGAAGAAAAAGAAAAAGACACTAGGTCGATGGCGGCAATAACATCTCCTTTGTCTGTCTCTTCTTTTGTAAGCCTCTTTCGTTCCTTGTACTCCCTCCTATTCACAATATTTTCGTACTTTCTTTTCGAGTGTTGCATACTTGCATATACTCGTTTATACGTGCGTGCATATATAACACATTTGTACTTGTGCATTTTTCCCATTGTCTTTTCCCAAATCATATTCATATAGTACATTAATATATGTATGTGCTTATTGTTGGAATAGTTTAATTTTAGAGTAAAGTGTGATTTATTATTACACAAATTAGAAGTTATATTAAATCATGGTTAGGGATTATATATTACTCTAGTAGTTAGTTAATATGAAATACAACAACGGTCAATTATATATTGTGTGTGAGAAAAACGTTACTCCGTACATAATATATATCAAGGCTATTAGTCATAGAGCATTACGGATTAGAATAATTGTGCAAACGCTCTAATAATTGTCCAAAGAGCAATTCGTGGGACCATGTGCAGTAATTTATGTGTCTAATTTCGCATAAAAAATAGCGTTTCATACATGACTTGAAACCTAGTTTATAGGTTCTGTTATTAAGTTTGTTTTTCGGCGATTTGCTATTAACAGTATGTATTATTTTCACCACTTGTTGATTGCATGCAGAATGCTGGAATCAAAGTTTGTCCGGGAAGTTTATTGATGATGAACCGAACAAGCCTAAGGATATATGCCAGTGATCCTGCCATGGCAAGTTTTCGTTTAAATATGATCATAGTATGATTTTTCTGGCTTTAATTCCACAAGCTAGATCAATTCACACACAATATAAGTGAAGGGCACCCGTGTTATAAGTCAAACAAACAATCATAATTTGAATCATGAGATTTATGGGGCAATGAGTATATGAAAAATTGTTGTTTTAGAACTAGTTAACTTGGTCTACAAAACTATGGAACATTTACGACTAAGATTACACTAGACAAATTGTTTTTATCTATACATTAAATCTCTAGCAACGTCTAATAATCACAGATTCTACATATGTCCTACATTTTAATCATCTTGCAGGAAAGTGTGACTCTTGAGCCAGCAAGTCACCAAGAAGACATTCCAAGCAGAAAATTAGAGACAATAATGTCGAACAATGGTTCGACTCTCAGCAACAATATTGCGCATCATCAACCTCAGTACCCTCCATTACTTGCTGCGATGAAAGCAGCAGTCGACAAGAACCCTGCGACTTTTCAGTTCCCTGGACACAACAGTGGCCACGCAGCTCCGGAATCACTGGTTCAACTCATTGGCCTGAACCCTTTCTTGTATGATGTAGGTGAACTTGATGATCTGCTTACTCCACAAGGTTGTATCCTAGAAGCTCAGAGGCAAGCTGCAGAGGTATTTGGAGCGTCTGAGACCTGTTTTCTTGTAGGAGGTACTACCTGTGGAGTTCTTGCAGCAATTATGGGTACCTGTAGACCTGGTGACACTCTGATTCTTCCGCGAAACTGTCACATTTCAGCCATATCTGCACTCGTCTTGTGTGGTGCAATGCCAAAGTACATATTTCCGGATTATGATTCCAATTGGGAACTAGCTACTTCAGTCTCTCTATCTGAGGTAAGTGTATGAGTCCAAGTTCATTTCTTAGGCGGATTCACTGTGTTTTTCCTGTATTTACATTGAGAGTTTGTTTATGATAGGTAGAGAGGGCAATCAGGGAATTAGAACTGGAAGGCCGAAAACCAGCTGCAGTATTCATTACATCTCCTACTTACAATGGGATATGCAGCAATGTGAGAGAGATTTCCACCCTGTGTCATTCCAGAGGCATTCCTCTGATTGTCGATGAGGCTCATGGCGCGCACTTTGGTTTTCACCCGAGGTTTCCTGGCTCAGCCCTACAACAAGGAGCTGATGTTGTCGTGCAGTCAACTCATAAGGTGCTTCTGTCGCTTAGTCAAGCATCAATGTTGCATATCTCAGGGGGCCTTGTTGACAGGGAAAACATCTGTACATGTCTTCGGTTACTTCACAGCACCAGTCCGAATTACCTGCTTTTAGCCTCACTGGATGCTGCCACAGCTGAACTGATAGACGACCCTGTTGGTCTTTTTGACAATGCAATCCATTTGGCGATGGAGGCTAAATCTCGACTGAAGAAGATTCCGGGCATTACAGTCCTAGACTCTCATTACTTACAGGAGTTTCGCGCAATTGATCCTTTACGAGTGACTGTCAGAGTGTCTGATCTCGGTCTAACTGGCTACGAAGCCAGTGAATTCCTCTTCAAAGACCATAGGATTCTTCCTGTCCTCACTGGTACTCGTACCATAGCTTTTCTATTCACTCCCGGGACATGTAGAGACCATGTCAATAGGCTAATCTTGGGGTTCAAGCATCTGTCATCAACATTCTTTTCACATCTAAAACAGCAGCATGCTGCTGCTGTCGAGCCCTTCATCGACATCAATATGAAACTTACACCACGAGAGGTCTTTTTTGCCAGGAAAAGAAAGGTAGACATACAGGATGCCCTAGGAAAGATATGTGGAGAGCTGATATGTACGTATCCGCCTGGTATTCCGGTGATGATTCCGGGTGAAATGATAACAGGGAAAGCATTAGAAATTCTTCTACAAGTTAAAGTTAGTGGTGCTAAAGTAACTGGAGCTTCTGATCCTCTCCTATCCACGATTCTAATATGTGATGTTTAATCGGGGTTGTTTGTATCAAAAGAATAACATTTGATTCTCAGATGAAATGTGATGTTCGGTATCACTGCCGTTTTTTTTTTTTTTTTTTTTTTTTTTTTTTTTTTTTTGCGTAAAAAGTTCAGCTAAATAAGTTGCAACAATTAATTTAAATTGTATGTTTCTATAATAGTCATACAGAAAATGAAAACTGACAACTGAAAACAGAAAACCACTTTTTCTGGTTTTCAAAAACGGGACTTTGGTTTTCAAAAAAACAGAAAATGATACCAAACAGGCCCTGAGTCTATATGTAGACAATTTTGAAAGTGTCTACATTAAGTTTGTAGTGAACAAAATGTAATGCGTAGTAAATTTTCTAGTACTAGAAATTTGGAAATAATTAGTTTAAAGGCAATGGAGAAAATTAAGGATTAGTGACTTTTTTTCTTTGTATCTTCCACGTGGCAAGAGATGAGTGAATGAGGGTAAGTGGGAGAGGAATATGGGACGGAAATATGGGACATCTTGTTAAGCTCTTTAGGGTATTATCATCTCTTTCTTGAGCACCTATATATATGGGCAGTCTCATATGTAAAAATCAGCTTTTGATGAATGAAAAAATTGAGTTTTACTCACAAAAACTTTTGTGGTTTATGGTGACCTTTGTGGCGCATGTTTAGCCTTTGTGGCCCGAGCCTTCATGGCTATGTTCGAGTGTGTTTTGCACTACAATCTATCCCTTTTATCCCTTAATTGATTCAGCCTTCGTGGTTGTCAATTTTGCTCCAATCGTTAATCATAAAAATCGAGAAAAATCATACAAAAACTAGTTCATTTTCTTGTTTTTGGATCTTACATTTGTTATTGATTTTTATACTTTCTTTTAATCTTTCAATACCACTCAATTCGTATAACCCCCTTATTATTACGTATCATAAGGCATTTACCTTTTAGAGCTCAAGTGAGGATTTATGGGCCTAAGGGTGACTTCCCATCTTATTGGGTTGTGTTGCGACGTATGATGGATCGGGCTATTACAGATGGTATCAGAGCAACCCTGCGACCGCGTGCTGGGTGCTGGGGTTAGACCCAGACCGACGTTGCGTTCTTTAAGTGGGGGAGTTTGTAACACTATGAATTATGGAAAGTGGTTTATGTAATTGGTTTGTCCCACATTGGGAAACTAAGGCTCATATGATCAGTTTATAATAGTGAGGATTTATGGGCATAAGGGGTGACTTCTCATCTTACTGGGTTGTGTTGCGACGTATGATGGATCGGACTATTACACACCATGCTACCTGAGTCGTCACGTCTACACCATATACTACTGAGCCATGAGTTCATCCGCTCCTGAGTTATGTCTGTACCACATGTTCTCACTCCAGGTCTTGCAAGCCCATCTCACTCTTGGCCGACTTGGCTACACCGCATCCGTAGAGTTTTCGTACCCGTCCCACGGGGCTAGCTTCTCGCTCATCACTCTTCCTTCTAGGTTTCGGGATTTCCTAGGGCATGTACGTCACCTTCAAATTCATTATCCACACGTTGTGCGCCTGACCCAAGTCGAACCTTGGGCTCTGATATCACTTGGTGGGCCCTGCGTCTAACGACTACCAATCCAATTAGTATGATATTGTCCGTTTTGGGCTTACCTCACAGATTTGTTTTTGGGCTCCTTCCCAAAAGGTCGTATGCTAATAAGTTTGGTAATCCCTTATAAGGCAGTGTTTCACTCCTTATTTCTCCGATGTGGGATTTGGGTTTGCACCCCAACGGTTCTTATATTACATCATCCATTATTAACTCTAATCATCATCCGATCGCCGATCTCCAATCATGTGGGGATTGAAGTGGATGAGGTGGGGTGAGAAAATGGGTGAGAATAAAAATTGATGTGTTCTGGTTATGGAGTTAACAATTAGACGAGGAGAGAGAGAGAGCTAACTAGTGGAGAAGGAAGGGAGAGGGCAAAAAAGGCAAAGCAAATTGTAATGGAAAAATTCCGAAAAGGCAAATTGAGAAATTCATATTTATTTTTTTTTGTTACACGACGAAAATAAAAGGTCTACACACTACTAGTTATTACATCCCCCTAAGGGGGAACCAAAGTTTCTGTTACATCAAAATAATGGCCGAGATCCGCAACATCATGTAATCCAATTTTCACTACCCGGTCATCATTCATAGTGCCTTGCGGAAGCGTATACCTAGCGTGCAATGCCAGTCGATGCGCTACCTCGTCCCAAGCTCGGCGTATGTGTTGCACATCCACATGCATGGTCCTTGCGAGAACCTGCATTTTACATATATGTTGCTCAATTTATCCATCGGTTGACCACTATCATTAATGCCACTAACAACTGTTTGGCAATCCGAATAAAGATCCACGTCATGGTCATGCCATTTCTGAAGCCAGGTAAGCCCCAAGAGAATGGCCTAGCTCTCCGCATCACTTGCACTATGGGCATAAATGTGAGCTATGAAGCCCCTACTCCATCGACCACCCGGAGTGAGAAGACATCCTCCAATACCTGCAGATAGATTTAGCCCAACAAAGGATGCGTCTACAAACAAGGACATACGTGACCAAAAAGAGACAGGGGGTCTTAAGATTTTGGAAATAGTGGGAGCAAGAAACCGTTGAGGAACGGTTGTGAAATATGTTTTCGGAGACTGAGCTTGATTAATTAAAATGGGAGGGGGAATGCTTTTCTTTTCAAAAATCCAAAAATTTCTCCGCTTCCAAATGAGCCAGTAGATAATGACAAACAATGAAATCCAGTCCAAGTTAGTACTAGTAGTGAGGTTCCGTGTGAGCCAATCTATTAGACTCAGATTATACTGGGGGAGTCGGAAGGAGAGACCAAATCTGGTCCGCATAATTAAGGGCAATCACGCAGAACATGGAGGACAGACTCATACTAATCCGGGCAAAACGGGCAGTAGGAGAGACGGGGATACCTCTTTGAGCAAGGAGTGTTCTTGTTGGTAATCTATCCCACGCGGCCGTCCAACAAAAGAAGCATATCCTGGGTGAGCAATTGACGTTATGGATGATGTCCCAAATGGGATGTCTGGTATGCGAACTCACCTTGTTGATCCAAAAATTCATATTTGGGGCGTCAAATATTCACAATAACTTTGGGCGTGTAATAGCAATCCCGAATCAGATTTACCCGTGACTCTACGAGTGGAATTATTGGTCAATAAAATCCAATGGTAGGCCTCTACAATCGTATTGATTGACACTCAAAAGCGAAAGTGAACATGGTCGAGGCGCAACATACAAAGTCAGAAAGGTACAATACTCACCGAGTCACTGGGCTCGTGTATCACGAATGATATGGAGGAATAACGCATGTGTTTTGTAAAGTAAATAATGTTCAAACATGCATGTCTATCGTACCAATAATTTGAGCTCATTGTTTCGCACAGATTTGATGTTTTAGTAAGATGTTTCATCTTTTATGAAGAAATCGTCATATACAATTATTTGTTTTATTTTATACTCCATCCCTCTTCCTTTAAACACTCCACTTTTTTTTTTTTTTTTTTTTGCTGTTTTCTCTAAATACCCCACTTCTAAACTTACTAAATGGGGGTAAGTTTTCACGACCTATCAACCTTCAACTAATTTTAAAAATAATAAACAAACCACTTGATTATCAACAAAATAATAAACAAACCACTAATTATCCAACAATAATAAACAAATCACTCATTATCATCAACAATAAAAAAAAAAAAAAACAATCATTATCTCCATAAATTATAAACAATCCAAACCACCTGAATCATATCAAAATTGGCAATGAGGTGTCTAAAGGGAGGCGGAAGGAGTATATTATATGAACAGATGATTAAATTGTATTAAAAAAAAAAAAAGGGGAGCAAACAATAGTACTCCCTCAATTTCATTCATTTGTTTACGTCAGACCGGATTTTTATAAGGGAAATCCAAACCCAACGTAAACAAATAAATGAAATGGAGGGAGTACTATTCAGTTTCTTATAAATGTATGGATGGTGCAACCGTGCAAGAATTTTTAAAAGGTATGAAATCAGGAAGAAACCGTTTTTAAAGGCAATGAATGTTTTTTCCTTATTTAATTTGTACAATATATCAAGGTTGTCCAACACCATACGCAATGTGAGAGCAACGGAACAAGGTTCGAGCTTGAAGGGTCCCAATAGCTAAAAGAGGAGATAAAAATGCACATGTTGCATAACATACACCTTCCTGATTTTACGTACAGTGATTATGGAGGAGTATATATAACTCAACCATGCACGAACAATTATAACAGAATGTGCGAAACATATTCCACTGTCTGATCTATCCATCGATCTCAGTAGAAGAGCAATTCCTTAGCAAATAATAATAGATCAATGGCAATGGGATTGGCATCTCCTTTGCCCTTCTCCAATTTCGTAAGGGTTTGTAATTCGTTTTTCGTTATACTTCCATCAAATTCACTATGTTTTATGTGCTCATTTTTCGAATGTTATTATCACTCTTGTAACGCATATGTACTCGTACATTTTCACATTTTCGCTTACACCAAATTACATTATTAATGGCAGAATAATAATTCTAGATTCAAAGTTCACAGGGAAAGTCTATCAATGATGAATCGAACAAGTCTAAGGGTATATGCCAGTGATCATGCCATGGCAAGTTTTTTCTTCGAATTATCAACTTTAATTTGGATTTAACTTTGAATTGATGTTTTTATATTATGTATGTAAATATAAACTTTTTCACATTATAACTACGTAATCATCATATACGGAGTAATTAATTACTCGTATTGTTTTTTCATCTCTAATTTCATGAGGTAGATCAATACCTCTGAGCCATACATAATACATTACACATTGGTGAAATATTATCGAGGTTTACAGACTCATTATTTTCATAATTGTATTGATTTATAGTAGTTAATCGATATTCGGTACGATTAAGGTACCAAGTGATGGTCTGAAATACATTTTCATGTCATCATGAAGCCTAATATAAATCTGTGTCGTATGTGTATGTCAAACAAACTACGGTAACTAGTGTTGAAGTGGAGAAGAACTCATTAACTTGGTCTAAAAAAAACCATTGAACATTCACGACCAATATAGTGATATACACGTAGATAAATTGTTTTTATCTATACATTAAACCTCCACCAACGTCCAATTGTCACAATTTTACATATGTATGTCTTACAATTGAATCATACATCTTACAGGACAGTGCCATTCTTGAGCCAGCAAGTCACCAAGAAGACATCTCAAACGGGAAACTACAGACAATGTCGGACAATGGTTCGATTCTCCACAACAAGATTGCACATCATCAACCTCAGTACCCTCCATTAGTGGCTGCACTGAAAGCTACAATAGACGAAAACCCGGCCACATTTCAGTTCCCTGGACACAACAGAGGCCACGCAGCACCGACATCACTGGCTCAACTCATTGGCCTGAACCCCTTCTTCTACGACATAAGTGAACTCGATAATGATGATCTCCTAACTCCGAGAGGCCCCATCCTAGAAGCTCAGAGACTAGCTGCAGAGGTATTTGGCGCGTCTGAGACCTGTTTTCTTGTTGGAGGTACTACCTGTGGTGTGCTTGCAGCAATTATGGGTACTTGCAGATCTGGTGACACTCTGATTCTTCCGCGAAACTGTCACATTTCAGCTATTTCTGCACTCGTCTTGTGTGGTGCAATGCCAAAGTACATATTTCCGGATTATGATTTTCATTGGGAAGCAGCTACTTCAGTCTCCCCATATGAGGTATACATATTCACTGTACAATTTTCTCGTGTTTTCAAGATCGCATTTTTAGTTCAGTATTCCATTTACGGTAAACTCTACCAACTTTATGAATAAATTACCCCAGAGAATCCTGACCCGTCATTCAAAGGGTACAGACGTACAGTCATGTGCTCGATTAAAGTCTTAGGGTTGTACTTAGTTCACAAATCTATCATTGTATTGTTATTGACACCTTGCAATATGTCTATGAATTATGATAAAGGTGGAGAAGGCAATCAAGGAATTAGAATTGGAAGGCAGAAAACCAGCTGCAGTATTCATTACATCTCCTACATACCACGGCATATGCAGCAATGTGAAGGGCATTTCCACCTTGTGTCATTCCAGAGGCATTCCTCTGATTGTTGACGAGGCTCATGGCGCGCACTTTGGGTTTCACCCGAGCTTTCCTGTCTCAGCACTTCAACAAGGAGCTGATTTGGTCGTGCAGTCGACTCATAAGGTGCTGCTCTCGCTTACACAATCATCAATGTTGCATATATCAGGAAACCTTGTTGACAGGGAAAACATCTGTACATGCCTGCGTACACTTCACAGTACCAGTCCGAGTTTCCTGCTTTTAGCCTCACTCGATGCAGCCACAGCTCAATTGAAAGACGACCCCATAGGTGTTTTCGACAATGCAGTCCATTTGGCAATGGAAGCTAAATCTCGACTGAAGCAGATTCCGGGCATCACAGTCTTAGACTCTCCTTACCTACAGGAGTTTCGCGCAATTGATCCCTTAAGAGTGACTGTCAGAGTGTCTGATCTCGGCCTAACTGGCTTCGAAGCAAGTGAATTCCTCTTCAAAGACCATAGAATTCTTCCTGTCCTCATTGGTACTCGCGCCATAACATTCCTATTCACTCCTGGGACATGTAGAGACCATGTCAACAGGCTAGTCTTGGGGTTCAAGCATCTGTCATCAACATTGCTTACACATCGACAGCAGCAGCAGCAAGAGCATGCTGCTGCTGCTGTCAAACCCTTCATCGACATCAATGTGAAACTTACCCCACGAGAGGCCTTTTTCGCTAAGAAAAGAAAGGTAGACATACAGGATGCCCTTGGAAAAATATGTGGAGAGCTGATATGCCCGTACCCGCCCGGGATTCCTGTGATGATTCCTGGTGAAGTGATAACAGGGAAAGCCATAGAGATTCTAGTACAAGCTAAAGTTGATGGTGCTAAAGTAACAGGAGCTTCTGATCCTCTCCTATCAACAATGCTAATATGTGATGTTTAAGCAAAAGTTATTTTATCAAAGAAACTCATAATTCTCAATTACAAATTTGCGGTTACTCAATTTTGGACCGTTTTTTTTTGTACTTCTCAAATCCTCATATTTAGTCTTGTTCTTCACAAATTACAAAATTCTAGGAAAGTACTAAAAAAAAGGGCATCAAACTAAGAAAAGTTCCGATATATAGTCATGTTATATACGAGTATAAAAAAAAACAGTAGGTCACTTATTGCGCAGTTTTTTGGTCGGGTTGAGTCGGATATGGCCCGGAACCCATACATGTGTTGTCTATTGGATTATGTTTATCAAGTCGAGTTAATTTCAACGACAAACACATTGTGCACGTGGGGTTACCTCAAAACAACTTAAATAGGCACATGAGCTCAACAACAACCAAATTCAAGATAATCTAACTTGACCGACACATGTGCAATACTACAATTGACGGTTTTTACGATGCCACACATAAACAAAATTGTTAACAATGTTAGTCTCAAACTCTCAGGTCCTTATCAAAAGAAATATACCACATAAAGAGGACTCCCAAACATCAAAATAAATTCACGTTTAGGTCCTTGTTTTAGGCTTTAACTCCCTCACACACGTATACGGCATGATCATTGGTTATCATTTTTAGTTACCCGTTGATTTACCTTACTCTCATCGGTATTAATTATTTTTTTCTTAATATATTGATCTTATAGGAGACGGTCTTATACGAGTATGCGACTTTGGGTTACCCTTTAGAGAGTGTTTGGAAACAAGGATTTGATTCTCAAATCCAAATTTGACACAAATTACATGTTTGGGAACTCAAGAATTTGAGAATTTGGATTTGTGTCAAATCTTTTGGAATTTGTATCAAATTCAATTAGGCCAAAAACATTTGAAATCCCACCCTCCTCAAACATTGAATTTATATTTAAATTCCACATTTTCAAATGATGGATTTAAAATAATTACAAATTTTCAAATTTATGTTTCCAAACGCTACTTTAGGTGATTACTGGGAAGGAAAAATCACTAGAAATGCAGCAGTTGAACTCCCTTATCAAATTAACATTCAAACAGAAATGGCTATACCTATGTCTATATCACCCTTCTTTCATCCTGTAATCTTCTCCCTTACTCTCTCTCTCTCTTTCTCTCCAAGTTCCTCTTACTGACGCATTTTCTATATTTTTGATACAGAATTTGGGTTCCAGACTTCCCAAACTCAGTTCAACCATTTGTAATAATAATAATTCCAAGGTAAAAACTTGAATTTTTCATATAAAGTAAGCATCTTTGTAATATTTGTTAGGTAAGAATTTGCCTTTCTTTGCTGTCGTTACTCTGCCTATAGTGGGTCACATTAATTTTTGGATTTTGGATTCAATTGGAGGTGGGTTTGTATGGTAGAGTAATATTGAAGCTTTAATTTCTGGGAATTTGACAATTTGTGAGTGTAGATTAGTAACTGTTATGATGAACATGTGTGTTTTTGGTGACAATTATATGAGGCGCAAATGCGGGCAGAATCAAGGGGATGGTGTTGAAGGTGGTGTGGCAATGAAACGTATACTATACACTATTGGTTTACGTTGAGAGTATGAGACTGATGAGAAGTGATTCTGTAACGAAAATAACAACAAAGTCGTAGTCCAACATTTCTAGGTTTGGTTTACAGGAAGTGTCATTTGAAATCACCATTGTGATGTGATAAGCAGAGAGAAAGATAGGGAAATGGGAGATTAGTCGTAGGGAAGAGTGATAGCTAGGAGATGCAACTACGAAAACTAGACCTGAAGAAATCTGAAAGAAGTTAGTGTGCTGCTTGCATGTTGGAAACCTGTGGTTCGTGCTATTAAAGTTGTTCACCTCTTAATTCGGGTATTAAGCTTCAATGTTTGATTTATGTGTTGTATTTTATGCTCCATATTGATTCATCCTATTAAAGGCGTCAATAAATAAAGAACTCAATGCAGTTTGGAGCATGAAATAGGTTCTTTGTTGTTACTGTTCAGCCTAAATTTGGTTTAGTGAGGTGCGGAAGATAGTTCCTTTGGCTATGCGGTGGTGTACTTGTTATTGCTTGTATGCCACTAGTGTTCAAGTTCCGTTTTTCAAAATCATTGTATAGATGGAGTCAAGTGCTTCACTCTCATTGGCACTGACTTTTCGTTTTTTATTTATGATAGCTTTAGAGCTAACTGTAATTCTACTTTTGTATATGAGCATCACCCCCTTGGTGTCTTTTTGTACTTGGGAATCAACCCCTTGGTGTTTATAAGGACTTGGGAGTCACCCTCCTGGTAGGTGTTGAGCTATCAGGTTAGCCACTTTCGTAGGTTTCCTACAATAGATGTCCTATATTACTTGCACCCAGATGTCTTGATCCATGATATGTGCAGATTAAAAGATACCAATCTTCAGCATAGAACTTTGGTTGAGACTTGAGAAATGTGTAGCTGGCTAGTGGCTGCTTCAATAAAGATGCTTCACTGACCTCACTCACATTCTTGCATTGAGATATTTGTTCACTTTATGACTTTCAATCTTGTAGGAAATCAGCATCCTTGAAAAAGAGTCTAAGCAAGACAAGCTCCCGTGTAGAGAACAATGGACAACATCTATAACTGATCTGAAGATGTACAAAACACAGATAGCTCAACAGCAAAAGTTTCCTCCACTAGTTACTGCACTAAAGGAATCAGCTAAAGAAAATGCTGCAAGTTTTCATTTTCCAGGGCACAACAGAGGTCAAGCAGCCCCATCATCATTAACTGAGCTCATTGGTCATAGACCCTTCTTGCACGACTTACCTGAGCTACCAGAGCTTGACAATCTTTTTGCCCCAGAAGGCCCTATCTTAGAAGCACAAAAACAAGCAGCGGAGTTATTTGGGGCATCGGAGACCTGGTTTCTTGTTGGAGGTACAACTTGTGGAATTCAGGCAGCTATAATGGCTACCTGCAACCCTGGAGATACACTGATTCTACCACGCAACTCCCACATATCAGCAGTTTCTGCGATGGTTTTATGTGGAGTCGTACCAAAGTATATATTTCCTGAATATGAGCATGAGTGGGACATTGCTGCAGCTATATCACCATCAGAGGCAAGTTCACCATCATTGTGATAATTACCAGCCGATAGGTTTCTATAATATGTTTGCTATTGATGAGGGAGGAGTTTATTCCCTAGTTTTGATCCTCTTTTTCTCTTGAGTGGGATGATAATGTGTAACGTGCTCATGTTGTCGTGACAGGTAGTGAAGGCAATTAAGGAACTTGAACTAGAAGGCCGAAGACCGGCTGCAGTTTTTGTCACTTCTCCCACTTATCATGGTATATGCAGTAACTTGGAGCAAATCTCCAGGATATGTCATCTGCAGAGCATTCCCCTGATAGTAGATGAGGCCCATGGAGCTCATTTTGGCTTACATCCTGACCTTCCCATGTCCGCGCTCCAACAGGGGGCTGATGTGGCCGTTCAATCCACTCACAAAGTGTTGTGCTCTCTTACTCAATCATCTATGCTACACATTTCAGGGAAACTTGTGGATAGGGAAAGAATCTGTAGATGTCTTCAGACACTTCAGAGCACTAGCCCAAGTTACCTGCTTTTAGCCTCACTTGACGCTGCTACAGCCCAGCTGAGGGAGAATCCCTCTACTATTTTTGACAACCCAATCCACTTGGCCAAAAAAGCTAAAAATATAATCAGACAGTTACTCGGCATCTCAGTCCTTGATATTCACAACTACTCCCAGACCCCTGTCATGGATCCCTTACGGGTTACTGTTGATGTCTGTGATCTTGGTCTTAACGGATATGCAGCTGATGAGATATTGTACAGCAATCATAAAGTCATCTCTGAGCTTGCTGGGTCGAGCTCCATCACGTTTGCATTTACTCCCGGAACCTGTGAAGACCATGTTAATAGGCTAGTTTTGGGGTTTGAACATCTGTCATCATCTTTCTTCCAGCATAATCTAAGGAAACATGAAACCAAGCTTGTTGATTTCAACGCCTTGAAAGAAATCAGTATGCATCTCACTCCACGGGAGGCATTCTTTGCAAAGAAAAGAAAGGTAAATATAGAAGATGCAGTTGGAAATATATGTGGAGAGCTTATATGCCCATATCCACCAGGTATTCCGGTTATGGTTCCTGGTGAAATCATCTCACGGGAAGCTTTAAGTAACCTCCTGCAAGCTAAAGCCTATGGTGCTACAATCAGTGGAGCATCTGATCCTCTTTTGACGTCATTGGTGGTTTGTGATTTGTAAGCACAACATTGTTTTACACCTTAGAGCCTTGCATTTCACCAACAAAGGGTTCGGTGTCTAGAAGTTACTCCAGCTGACATACTCCGTAATATATATGGATGAAGAATATGTGGTAATGTTGTAGAGATTCCGAGTATCATTATGTCAGAAAGAGCTTGGATAACCTACGACAAAGCCACCACCTCTTGTTCTGCTGTTAGTGGACCTTTTGGGTTCTGATCCTCTTATGCCTGTTGCCGGTATGTTGTTTCCAAAAGCAACATATTTTACTTGGTACTAGATCTTTGGCTTTCCACTAATATTTGTTATTGATTCTTGACTCAGTTTGAATTATCGCAGTGCTTTCACAAGATCATGCTACTCCTACAAGCCTAGGACTGATGCTAGTTAGGCTTGGTAGGAAACTCTGCTCAATTGAGGAAAAATTACAAGCAGGGTTGTCTGGTACCACTTGGCTGGAGTAAGTAGGTTTGGACTTTAAAATAAATTTGAATCTCCTTATACACATGCTGGTCACCTGTGTTTAGGAGGCTTAAAACTCCGGTTAAACTTATTTCTTAACGGATCTGCATTGATATCAAGTGTCTGATTTGTGGCACTACTGCTGAGACTCATGACCATCTCTTTTTTTCAGTGATTGTGTTCAACCTAAGTTTTGGAAATGGTGTATGAGTAGCAGTTTCTTGTGTAAGGTGACCACGTGCCCTTGTATGCTTGTACTTGCTTCACTTGGCAATGCAGTGATGAAGTCTTGTGGCATAATGGGCTTCCCATCCTCACCTGATGTACGCAGTATGCTTACCGCAGACTAAGTTTGCTACAGAGTAGGGTGATTGCTCTGCATATAAGCTAGGTTGGGTTTTATCCAAAAGGCACGGAAACTCAGAGAAGCACAGTGGCACTACTGTAGCAAAGAATGCAAAAGAGGGCGTCCAGGCGTGAGCTGATTTCCCAAGATTGCGTTCAATCTTTTGCCGTACTTTGAGCAATGTAGATTGTAGAACAGAAACCACAAAACATTGTTGTCCTGATTGTCAACTGTCCAAGAACTACATAGTTGTGTTGTGTGTTACTCAGTAACCACGGTTTTAATATCTAACTTCTACCATAATTGACATCAAAGCTATAGGAGCACATCGGCAAATCTCAAAAACAAGATTCCAGGTTCAACTCCTGGCTATAGCATATTTTTTTTACTTTTTTTTTTTTGGATGATTAATTGATTCATGGCATCATGCTATCACCCTCGAGAATATATGCGGTTTTTTGTATCCCAAGAACATTTTGATGAGTAATTCACAAATATTCAATGAGTATTCGTTGATATCTCGATGAGTAAACATGAATTTGTCGATCATTCATCGGTATGAGTAAATGGCATAAAAAATATATGGATGTTTAACAATAGTTGCCGTTGCTCATTAAATTGCACTTATTGGTCATCAATTCATTCGAGCAATGCAAAAACTTAATATACCCCTGAATATAATATAATTTTCCTAATTGCTTCTGAAATGCAGTTGGGAAATCATTTTGGATTGGATAGGAGTAGTAGAGAACTAAAAAAATTGACAAACTCTTTAGACAAGTCGTGTTAAAGATTTATGAGATATTGTTATTAGTTACTATTAAAAAATAAGCCCATATAGTCACAAGTTGTTACACATTTTAAGGATTTTAATGGAATCTTAGCATACTATTTATAGTAACTATACATCCTACTTTACAGGCTCATCAATTTTACTCCATGTTGCAAATGTAACAATATGCAACAATATGCTGCTTCAAAATTTTCAGTTTCATAACCGTTGGATGAATCACGTTATTAGTTTTAGGTTTTTTTTTCTACTAGCTAACTTTTTCGTTAGTTTTTTCTACATCGTAGCTTGTTCGTGACTACTCTTTTTCGTATAAAGGGAGCTATGTGTCAGTTTGGCCTATACTAAAACTAATATTGTAAAAAGTCAAAACACACTTGTAATAGGGTGGTCATTATTGATGATACATCTGTTATATTGTTATTGTTTCATGTGAAAGGTTGTTACACATTTTAAGGATTTTAGGAATAATTTACTAGTAACAATACATCCTACTTTATAGTTGATCTCTACTCCACTCCTATTCTCATGTCCAACAATTGTATTGTTTAAGCTTCTGATAGTTTGTTAGGGATTCAATCATATTCCATTCACAACACACACAAAAAACGTGAGAAATCATGGGTTCAGATCCTGAAGTAGGCCAAAGTTCGAAGGTGAAGAACGTAGATGATTGGTTGCCACTTACATCGAATCGAACTGCAAAATGGTGGTACTCGGCCTTCCACAATGTAACAGCCATGGTTGGAGCCGGTGTCCTTAGCCTTCCTTATGCTATGTCTGAGCTTGGATGGTATGCAAACTCTATAAGTATCTTAATGTTATAATGTTATGTACATATCTTGTTATAATTAATGTCATAATGTTATGTACATAACGCATACGGAGTATAACCTTTTCACCTGGGTTTAATTTTTGTCCACCCCAAATTTGATATTCGATGAATTGAGATACAATCTTAATTAAATTATTGATAAGACTCTAATTACGTTAATCAAAATGAACGATCACACGACATGATTTGCAACACCCACACTGATTGATTAGAAATGAATTTCATATACATAAGGCGTTCCAATTTTGATCGATAAAGAATGACACACGTATAATTTAAATAAAATTACGTCCATAACGCATGTACAAGAACACTAACCATTATTAGCCATGTGAAATGCAGGGGACCAGGTGTGACAATGATGGTACTTTCATGGGTAGTGACCTTATACACATTATGGCAAATGGTGGAGATGCACGAGATGGTGCCCGGCAAGAGGTTCGACCGATATCACGAGCTCGGACAGCACGCTTTCGGGGAGAAGCTGGGGCTGTGGATAGTGGTGCCGCAGCAGCTGATCGTCGATGTTGGTTTAGACATTGTGTATATGGTCACAGGAGGAAAGTCACTTAAGAGAATCCATGAGTTGGTTTGCCAAGATTGCAAGCCTATCAAACTTACTTTTTGGATTATGATCTTTTCTTCTGTCCATTTTCTTATCTCTCATCTTCCTAATTTCAATTCCATGTCCATTATCTCCTTGGCTGCTGCTGTTATGTCTCTAAGGTATGTAACATACTTCGATTTTGTCACAAGATATCTATATGACGAGTGATCTATGAACCTAACGTTCGTGTAGAATTAAAATTGGTAAATCTACATCTGTCACGTGCACACTCATTTTAAGTCATATGATCGATAATATTAATATTGTTGTTGTATCATCATGATGGTGCAGTTATTCTACAATTGCGTGGGTGGCATCACTAGTGAAGGGGATACAAGAAAATGTGGACTACTCTCCTCGAGGCGAAACCCTGTCAGAAAGAACAATGAACTCCTTCACGGCATTAGGAGACATTGCTTTCGCCTTTGCGGCTCACAATGTGGTGTTGGAAATTCAAGCAACTATCCCTTCCACGCCCGAGAAGCCGTCCAAGGGGCCGATGTGGAAGGGTGTTGTCTTCGCCTACATTGTTGTTGCTCTTTGTTACTTCCCTGTTGCTTGGATTGGGTTCCTAATGTTTGGGAACTCTGTTCAAGATAACATTCTCATTAGCTTGGAGAAGCCTACTTGGCTTATTGTTACTGCTAATGCCTTTGTTATTATTCATATCATTGGAAGTTATCAGGTATAAGGAACTTAAAAGTCGTCATTCTTTCAAATAATTTTGGTCTAGTTTGTGGTTATTGTTAACTCGTTGCACTTAAACTTTTCCCGTGAAACGGATTAGTTGCGAGTATTGAATACATGTTGAAATTATGTCTCGTGTAGGTATTTGCTATGCCAGTGTTTGACATGTTGGAGACATTCTTGGTGAAGATGAATTTCGAACCTTCAACCACCCTTCGATTCATCACTCGCAACACATATGTTGGTATGTCTTCACTTAGACTTAACAATATCGTCGTCTTTAAACGTTGAAATTCACGTGACTCCGTATTCGAAAAATAATCCAACATGATTTCTTGTATTGATCAGCTTTCACAATGTTCGTTGGCATTACCTTCCCCTTCTTTGGTGGCCTTCTTGGGTTCTTCGGAGGATTTGCTATGGCCCCAACAACATACTATGTAAGTCATGTTATCCACACTTCCTTCAAAACGTCTATTTTAACAACTTTTAGGTAAGACTGTCCTATATATAGTACATTTGAATATGTCACGGTAAGGTTTATTTTGGGACGAGTTTCGATTTACTGGAAATTGAATCTCACCCAAAATCTTGAATCCTCATATACATAGTCCTGTACTTGGACCATCTTATCCGAGTTTTCGGCGAATTAATCACAGTTAACATAATCTTGGTCATTTGCAGCTGCCTTGCATAATGTGGCTTATTCTGTACAAGCCTAAAAGATTCAGCTTATCTTGGTGCACGAATTGGGTATGCTAGCTATCACACTAATCCTCTTTTTTTTTTTTTTCATGGTGTTACTATTTCTTATAATTGTGTTTTTTCAGTTTTGCATAGTATTGGGTGTGCTCTTTATGATCCTGGCACCTATTGGAGGACTAAGGACCATAATAATGTCAGCAAAGAGCTACACATTCTACTCATGATTCTTCCTAAAATCACTAATTGATTTTGAAGACGACGACAATGATTAGGAGGAAAGTCAGTTGATATGTTGCTGAAGAAGGCACTAATTGCCACTCACAAACAGATTAACTGTGTAGGATGTAGGATTGTGATTGCACATATAGCTTCTGTTTTTGTTCTTCCGAACCTATATTTCGCCAAGGCTTATTTTTAGCAACCTTGGCAATCGTTTCTAAGACGTCTAGGATTAAATAAAATTTTGCTCATTCGTTGAAACATTATTTGATGTATCCAGCAAAATTTCAGATGTTAAAAGAAAAATGCAACAGCAGAATGCTTGCTCTGCAGACCAATCCAAGCCGCGAGGTTTGGTTAGTCTAATCTTCGCGGCTCTAATTTACGACCTTTTGTTGGTTGGTCTGTCTCAGGCGGGGCTAGCTCAACTAGAACCAAGTGTTTTTTTTTTTTTTTTTTTTTTGTGTGGAGGTAACTAGGTGAAATATTCAAAGTGATCCAAGAAAATTTGAATACATCAGTTTGAAGAAAGAGTGTAACTGGTTCAGCTCGAAAGAATCAAATATCTGTCGAGCTCAGCGATCCCAGTGCATGATCCGGTGAAGTTCATCTTCTGATATCCGATGGTATTTCCTTCAACTTCAGCTCGATAGAACATAAATTTTTGCTGAGATCATATTTGAATGAAGACAACTTTGAATGTTTGATAAATCTCAAATTCCCACACTGGATGATCATATGCGGATGATTGATGCACAAGCCGTGTCTGGACTACCGTTGTAATTGAGCTCCACGAATGTACCACCTCCTATACCTTTGGCTAGTCTCCCAGGATTCACACACATACATTTAGCTTGGTCTTGTGCTTCACCTAACACATTGAGAGAAAGGACCTGCGCTCCAAAAGAATGTTAGTTTTACTAATGCACATGCTGATCAACCTTGTAGTATGTCAAGAAACTATAGAATAAACCTAGGAATATAAAGACCAATGTCATATGATCTCGGTGATTTTCACGCAAGCAGGTAAACCAACTAGCAGAGTACCTCTGGTAACAGTCTCACAGCCAGTAGCAGGGAGGGGGAAGTTTCAGTCTTCCTACTTTAAAAAGGGTGGCGAAAAATTTAGCATTTTCTAGATCCTACTTTGTATAACCTTGGGGTAAAAACAAAAGGAGGTTTTTAAAAAGCTTCAGACCAATCTTCAGCCAAGCCAGCCATACCACATGAAAAATCCCTTCCCGAGTGCCCTAGACTCGTTGCAGATGTTTGAACCCGCATCTCAGAGGGAGTCAAAAGTACTCATCCTACCCCACCATACCAAGGTTGGTTTGGTTACAGCTTATGACAATTGACCTGAGGTTGCACATTAGAGACCTCAATAAGCATGAAAAGCTTTTAATGATCATTACCTTTACAAAAGGAGCCAAGTCAGATGGTAGAATAAGGATCTGTGGAACTGATGGAAAATTTAAAGCTTCTGGAGCAATTGAAAAGTCCAATGGAACTCCCTCAGCAGGCGGATACAACGGGTAAAAGCTGTTTAAGGAACATGAGTGAAATACCAATACCTTCAGCACAAAGAGGATGTTTAGTAGAAAATTTCCGGCAAGGAGAGGGCATAACAAACCTTTGCTGTCTGATAATATGGCTTGCCAATCTACTTAAGCGATCTCCTGATGACCCATGTTTTAGATTCCTAGAGATTTCCTCTCCGCCAAGATGTTTTAAAATATCCACTGAGCAGCATCCAACCATCACCTGCAAAAACAAGACCTCTGCAGGGTAAACGCTAGTCTAAAACGTCTTATAAGTACAGGTGATGCATATTCAAATGAGAATGCACTAATGTGAAGTGTAATCTGTGCCGTAGGGTTTTTCACTTCTTTCCATGTACTATCCAAGACGAAAGTTAGTATGCAAGCAGGTGACAAGTGTACTCCAGCACAATCAGTCATCAAGACTTAGGGTCAGGCAAAATGATACATTTACTCGTTTTCTAAGCTCAACATGATCTCTAGACTGGCACACACAGGACTTGCAATATCTTATGGTTTATATGCACAGAAAGTACTAACCTCATTTGCATAAAATGTTCCTGGATTGGTGAGACTGGTGATCTGGACAGAGCAGTGGTGTCAGATCTTACAAAGAGGAAATATCTTACATAAACATTGGAGATTAAAAGCATTCAGTCACCTGGTCTTGAAGCTCAGGAGGGTCTATGTTGAAGGGAGGCTGAAAGGAAAAACCCAGGAAAGCTGACTTGCATCATTTCCAAACACTACATATATGATGGTGAAAATTTTACACAGTAAATTTACCTGAGGGAATACAAAATCATGGTTAGCATCTCGTATAGAGGGCACCAAAAGCACACGAGTAGACGAACCCATGTATTCAACGTGGTCTCTTAACTGCAAAGTAAGCCGAGACAGAAAAAATTAGTTTGACGGTCACAATTAACAATCAACCTGATGGCTCCAAATAACAAAGACTTGGAGACAAAGTAAATACCCTTCTGATGATTTCCTGGTAAAATACTTCATCGAAGCTCCTGTCAAAAGTTGCTTTACTAATTTCAGGATGCTCAGAATCAACAAAAGGCCCCAACTGGAAAACAATACCACATGCTTCTCATATAAGGTCAGAGAATCTACAGCAAGTACCAAAATGAGATGTAAATGCTTTTACCAGTATTAGCAACTGCGGCTGCTTTCTACTGGCATATGCAAGAAGTTCTGCAAGAGGCTCAAACAACAAATTGTCTGCTGTAGTAAAAGGGCCTGCCGCCATAATCTGTTCCATTTACAAACAGCAAAAGAATATCAAACAAGGAGCAAATGAAGTGCTAGTCAACTTGAATTTCTGACGAGCCAAAAATTAATCATACGTCCACGTCATAACAAGGATTTTCAGAAATTGCAAATGGCATCAACTCCAGTTGACTTTCATTTCAAATAAACTCCCTTGCGGAATTATGGAAGTGTCTTTCCTACTAAATGGAGACCTTGATCACCCTAAAATATACTGTTTATTACAACAAAGATGATCAGAGAGGGCACATAAAATCTTCCAGATGTGTAAGACTCTGCTTATGAATAATTTTTTGTTTTGTTTTGTTGTTGTTTGCTAGCAAGTTCATTATCAATACTTTTTTTTACTTTTATGGATGGGCTAATTTTCCTGGT
Organism: Spergularia marina; assembly: GCA_963680865.1. Classification (NCBI taxonomy): domain Eukaryota; kingdom Viridiplantae; phylum Streptophyta; class Magnoliopsida; order Caryophyllales; family Caryophyllaceae; genus Spergularia; species Spergularia marina. The sequence goes on from OY804554.1 coordinate 5,606,269, forward strand.
ATCATTCTTTCATTTTACTTCATTTTTTTGTATTTTCTATGTGTTTCTTTTTCTATTCTAATAGCCCTCAAATCCGATGCACCTATAATTTATCTGAGGTGAGTTGTAACAATGTGTATTAGGCTTACATTAAGTTGAAGTGTGCTAAGCATGAGTAAGAGGCAAAGAAAATAAGCCAAAACCACATCAGCAAACAGTGCACCTATGCATCCCTGACGCGATAATATCGTAGAGGGAGTGGGTATAGCCTTTCTTACCACAGACAACTCAGATGGGGTAGGTGATTCCAAATTAGATAGACCCTCTTCATCAAGAGCTTGTCTCTTCCCAGGCTGAAGGTCACAGTCAGAAGATGCCAAGAAAGGAATAGAATCTGCCAAGTTTGAAGGCACTAGACAATGACCACTGGAATTATTTCCAATAATGCCAACCACCTACAAACACAAATATCCAAGAAAGCTCACAATACTTTATAATGCCCAAAATTCTGTTTATACACAAAACAAAAATGCAACTTTTTCCATGAGTACCTGGCCTGGAAAAATAGAATATTGGTTCAGCTTTTCCAGTTCAAGACGCACGCGTTGTCCTCCTGAATGCTCGACACTGCAAGAATCATAGAGAAACCAAGCTTAAAAGACAGCCTAATGAAAATGAATACTCTTGACAGTTCACATAGGAGCATGCTTCCCCTTCTATTTCCCTTAAGGCCAACTGGAGATTCCATCCTTGGTTTTCATACTGAGAAGTTTTCTAATGTTCAACACTTAATCTCTACTTTCATGAAGGCATACTGAGTCACTGGACACCATGAGCTATCAAGGAAATAGACTACTCCTTCAAGATTCTTTGTGTTTATAAATTTATTTGACAAGATCTGAATATCAAGCACAGACAATTACTCTTAAGATGCACATCTATATCTTTTTCTGGTAGATATGAACTAAAGCTATACACAGCCAAGTGGAATCTTTGGTAGCCTGTTTGGTAATGGCTAGTAATTCATGATGAAAAGAACATGTAAAAAACGAGCAGGTACATTACCTGCTCTGTAGTAAGACGGATTTCTCATTCAGGCGGCCTTCTCCATCACAACAGATCATTCCAACAGCAAACACACTTTTCTGGTAAATAATTTAATTAGGAAAGTGGATGCTCAAATCAATGCACAAAGAGAGGATATGGACAAAGTTCAACTACCTGCGAAGCTACTGTAGGATCCACTGGATCTTCATATTGTCCAGAAGAAAGAAATGCTGATGCATGTTTATTGATGCGGTTCTCAAAATAATTAAACTGCATTAATAGATAGACCATTATTCAAGTTCAGCTCTCACACAAATTGCAGTTTGTTATAGTAAGCATTGCGAACCTTGTCTTCAATTCTGTCATACATAAATCTGCATCCAGGCTCTGGCTTGGATCCATGAATCAGTAAAGAGCATCTTTTCCTAGGTTGAGCCCTCCGAATGATTTCATCTTCCATAACTTCATCTTCACATTCTATTTTACCGGTTTCTGCAATAGGCTCAGTATTGGTCTTGAACTGAACCACAAACTTGTTGGTGCGCTGCCCAAAGGGTGTTACAATGCTCGACTGTTTGCACGCTGTGAGAACGCTTCCATTTGTCCGAAACCCTGAATCACTTAAGTCCTCATACTGGGTTGAAGGTCGGTTAGTTGGGGTGTCTAGAATGCCTTCTTTTGTATCTTCTTGTTCGTCATTCAAGATCCTAGATAGTGACTTTAGGTCAAGAATGTAAACCAAAATAACACATCACGAACCTAAGGCCTACACACTTAAAAAGCCAAGTCATAAACACTTTCATATTTCATGTCTCACTCTTTGCAAGCAAATCTAATGTAGAATCGAATTAAATGGATTACATTAAATTAAAATGAAAACATTCTCAGTTATCCATCAATATGAGCTAAAAATGCAGCTAGGTGAGCCATGGTTCGAATAAATCAAATGAAACAAAGACGAGATACTTGGAAGAACATACATATTATATGTCTAATATGGACATGGTAAACTAAACTAATATGGAGCAAATATCGAATCACCACTGAGAACAAGAGGCAAAAGAGAATGCTATAGGCACTCACATATCAACATCGCGCATAGAGTAGACATGTAAATCAGGTTCCTCCTTGATTAAAGCTTCTTTCTGCTCATTTTGAAGGTGCAACAAAAACCCATCCATTTCAGAATCTCTTACATTGGGTTCAGTCAATTGCCTGAGACACAGATCCGTTGTCAGGCACGTTATGACACATCATATCACACAGAAAGTTCATGCCTAAAATGTAGCAACCTTGCCCATGACTCGATGATATTAAAAGTATTGTAAAGTAGTAGTCCACGAATCCAATTTTCATCATGAGTCATCCGGAAACAATCTCAGCACGTTATATAAGGCTGCATACATCAGAACCCCCCTACCTCACCATAGGCGAGGAGCCTTTTGAGGCACAAGTTACCATTGTTCCCGTACTAAATCATACAAGACCAAAAGTCTATACCTTTGAACTAAATGCTAAAGAAAACTCAAGGTGTTAAAGCTCCCGTCTCCCTTAAACTCGGAATCATGACAATTGAGACAATGCCTTAAACCGCATTGTCTGCACTCTATAGTCAAGCCCCCGTCCCGTGATACATATCCTTAGCATCATTCCTAACCCCAAACCCAATTGTGAAATGGGGTTCGCGGCAATCATACTCTACAGTCTCCATCACAAAACAAAGCAATACAGGGAAAATTAAAGTACCCCCAAATTCATAATTTGTGAAATGAACACAAATTGGGCTCGAACCAGCGTTATTTCTTTCCCATAAAAATCGACACCGGGTCACCGAATACATATTTCAACTAAACCATCAAACAAAATTCGAGCTCAATATGAATTAAAGTACACCAAATAAGAAATAAAATAAAATAAAGACCTGTTAAGATAGTAAAGTTCCCAACTTGAGACAAGATCAGACGGCGAAAGCTTGTAATTGACACAAAAGGTGAGACCTGATACAAAACAACACAACAATTCAAAAATTAAAGCAAAAAAAAAAAAAATACGAATTTAATTATGAATTAGAAACCAAATTAAAATTAAGATAAAAATCCCCAAATTGAAATGAAACAAAGGGGAAGAAATTGATTACATTTACTAAGAACAGAATCTTCATCGTCAATTTTGAATCCACTTCTATTGAATTCAGCTTTGATTTCCGAATCCATTGATTGGATTTCTGCAATTTTAGGGTTTTGAAAATTTGGGGATTTTTTTTATTTTTTTGGAGTTGAAGGAGTGAAGTAGAGGCGGGAGAGAGTCTAGGTGTGTTTAGTTGGCGGGAAAAAGTTTATTGGGTTGGGTTGTGAGTCTTGTGTGAATATGAAGCTTTGTTTTCATTTCCCTCCCTGCCCATAGTCGTACTCGTAACGTTTCCCATCTGAGGCACTGGGCCTTTTTAAACTTTGTGTTTTAGTCCTTTTGTTTCTTTGTTCCCAAACATTAGGTACATCCCTAGATTGGACCTCTAGTATCAACAATTTTACATTTTTACCATATATACACTCGACATACTTTGGTATTCTCGATTTTCCTAGACGTTCAGAATGTTGGATATAGAAATCTTACCACTATTGACGTGCAGCCATAGCACACTGGCAAATTTAAAAGAAATAGATTCCCTTTTTGTTTTAAGAGGTCGTACTTTATATCTTATCATATTATACTATATATTAGAAGCTGTGTTAGAGGCAACGACCACGTTCATCGATTTCAGTTCGGCCATCTGTTATGCCACATGTCATGTCTCTTTAATTTTCATATAAAAAAATTATTTGAAATGTCTCTTATGGTAAAGAGTATAGTTGGTCATTACATTCATGGTTCTATATAAGTGACGTTTTCCATATCAAAAAATTCACTATATTTTTTTATTATAAAAAATATATATATCTACTATTAATTGATTCCATCTTTACCTTATTATTTTGTATCTTCCTTATACTCCCTCTATTTCTTTTGGTTCTTTACGTTTAGTTTGAATCTGTGAGAGGAAGAGAAATGCTAGCTACAGTTGTCCCAAAAGACTGCAAATTAACACTCTCTTTTTTATTGGTTTGTTACTAATCCTTTAATTTAACTAAAAAAACAAAAATGTAAAGTTATGATTTCATCTTATTTATAGGAAACAAAATATTCTCCTAAATAAATAAAAATTTACTAAAAGGAATTTTGAGAGATTAGCGAGAGCAAGAAAAAAAAAATTATCAAAAGCTGAGCATAATTCATCGTAGTTGATCTTCTTAAGGTGACAACTCTTGGGCTCTCCTTATATGAATGGTTTATGACCTCTCTTTAATTAATTTCTCCTCTTACAAATCCATTGTGTTTGTGTGCTTTTAACTTGAGCATTAAACGCAAGCAAACGGTAACTTAATGATTGTACCTGTTACAAAATTTGTTTCAACGACATTAGATTTGCATTATATACATTGGACGTTGATGAGCAATAGCAATTTGGCTTTTTAGTTTGATGCTAATTCATCATGTTTCTTCTTTTTTCTTCCTTCCATAATTTTCCAAGATTCCGTCGAATACTTTTGTATTCAGTAGAATAATCTAATCTAATACTATATATTAAAACCTGAAACCAAGTCTTTCCTAGGATGACACTTGGCATTTATTAATTGGATAGAACATAAAAATAGCATTAAATACAATTATCGGTTGGGATATGGTAAGAAATTATCATAGGGTAGTATAATATTATTAGCTAATTTATAACATAAAAATAGCATTAAATACAATTATCGGTTAGGATATGGTAAGAAATTATCATAGGGTAGTATAATATTATTAGCTAATTTATGGAAATAATCATTATGGTAATTTATTAGAACAAATATAAGATTTTTCTCATAAAAAGAGTATAAACGATATAAATACATAGCCTGGGCGTGCCACGGGCATGCAAACTTTTTTATTCAGTAGAATAATTTGTTTACTAAAATTAAGATACAATCATGACTTTAATTTTTTTTTTTTCCCCTTAAATAAAAGGATTAACAATCCACCAATAAAAAAAGAGTGTTAATTTGCAGTCTCTTGGGGCAACTGTAGGTAGCATTTCTCGTGAGGGGAATTCAAACCAAACGTAAAAAACAAAAAAAAATGGAGGGAGTAACTTATTTGAACTGGAACCACATCATCTATATTGAAAGTGAAAATTTCTATAAATGATAAAATTTATTGATAAAATTATATGTTCACAAAGAAATAAAATAATAAAATCTATTTCGGGCGTAGCCCGGGTAGTACACTGGTTATAAACTATTAGCCTCGAAATTTAGTTAAGAAATCAACATTAATTAAGGTTCCTTTACAGTGATAGAGTTCATGTCTACACCAAAATAAATTTCCGTTACTAGTAGTCATAATGTTTCCTACGCGTGGCGTGGATATTATACCAACGATGTAGCTTTGCATTGAATCATTCCTCTCTACCATTCCTTCCATTTTAAACTGTGGGTTTAGGCCTATTGTTTCTTCGTGGTTTGTACCCAAACATTAGGGTTTTTTCTAGATTGGACCTTCAGTGTCAACAATTTTACCATACTTAGTATTCTCAATTTTCCTAAATGTACAGCGTTTTAGATGTACAATATTAATAAACACATCTTACCACAATTAACGTCAACGCTATAGTAGCACATTGGCAAATCTAATAGGAAATAGATTCCAGGTTCAAACCCTGGCTATAGCAAAAATTTTACGTATTTAAGCTCTAGCATTTGGCGATGATGCAATCATGCGCATCTATCAAAGACCGATAAGAAACGAGTGGGGCTATTGTACTGGAAATGGGTTTACAACCCTATCCCGAAGCTCATTACTGGCGAAGCTTACATATTTTTACATTCAACTACACCGATTCTAAGTTAGTATCCTCATCAGACAGGCGGCCTCGACTTGGAAATCAGAAAAACGGACAACTAAACTGATCTATCACGACCACCATGGAACCTAAAAGGCGTAACCCCTCAAGTGCACTGCAGATTTTATAGGAGAGACTGTCAACCCAAGCTTTTCTCTACTTGCCGAAATATGGCTTATCCACTGTAGGTGCTCCAATGGTATAGCAGCCGAATAGGCTTTTAGGACATTATTCAGTTGCGAAGCACATAAGTTAGGGCAAGATCTCTTTGGTGGTAGTACTATCACTCCCCAAGGCTTCAATCAGGGGAAGGATGCAGGACATAAATATTTACACGTTACCACCATCTGAGCTGCTACATGCTTGATTCGGCAAAGAAGCATTCCCGAAATCACCATCAAGGCTCATCTGCTGGACCTCTTGAGGAGAAAGGATTTTAACGCAGCGGACACAATTTACAAAGTCCCTGAAATTCACAAAACCAATTATAACTTCCCTTAGAAACTATGAATGCTCAAAGTAATGAAGCAACATCCAAAACTCAACATGATGAAAGGACACAACTTTTGTTACTTGCAGACTTGCAGTCAGGACGGCAAGTACTAGAAATGCCTTCGAAGCAGTTCATATGATTTACTATAAAAAACTACTTATAAAGATGTCTCAAAACTGATGCATGACTGTATTAATGAACACGTGAAAGATGAATCGAAGAACTTACTCCCACGGATCATCACCAACTAGCAAGACATCATTCTCGTGATCCACGTACACCAGTTTCCAGCCAACTCTTCCTCGGTCTTCCATCTGTCCCTCTATACCAAACATACGAGCCAGATCTTGTTTAAGCTCATCATAATCTGAATAGCGAGTAACATCAATGGATCTACCAACAGCTCCACGCTTGTAAACCTTCAAAAAAACAACCAGTTGATTAGTTGTATATTAATCACAACTACTGAAAAACAGAATAAGGTACCCCTTAGAAATGTACCTTTGTATAAGTCCGCAGTCGCTGGTACTGAGGTGGTGCACCCCACGCCCCATTCATAAAGCTGCCATCACTAATAGCCGAATCCATTGAATTGAATGCCATATCTGGGACACCAAATGACTGGGTGACCATTGAGGATGAGAGCTCTTGTTGAGCATCTTTTCCATTTTCGTAGTTGCTAGGCAAACAACCAGAAGATATGTTATTAGAGTAATTCTTTTCTGGCCCTGGTATGTTCTTCATAAGCATAGAATCAGTAACCAGGGATGTTTCCAGATGACTATTAATGTCTGCCCCAGGATGAATGCTGTTTCGGAGGTCAGCTTGTACATCCACATCTTGGCTTGCATCCGCTAGAAAGATTGACTGAGAATTGAACAATGGATTACTCTGAGTTATCATGTCGTTTTGAGAGAGTGTGACGGAGGTTGCTGATGAAGAATCCAAGTAATCGGTTTGGGAAGATGCAAGGCCCTGGTACGTCTGACGAGCCATATGTCCTTGGCTTTGAACCTTGGCTACATTAACTGAAGGTTTGACATCCACTTTCTGATTCAACTCTTTCGGTAAGTTATGACTCGGCATAGTTTCCAAACAACTGGAATTCAAAAGATTAGCGGGAGACTGGTTTATCCCCTCCCCCATGCTATTACCTCGCTGGGCCCTGCCGTTGGAGATTGTCTGAGTTACAATCGGACAGTTATTTGCGGAAGGTGAAGTCGAACAAGAAGGAATGTCATCAGTAACAGCAGATTGTCCAGCAGGAGCAGCTGAGGCTAAACTGCTGCTTCCTGACGTGGAGAGGTGATTTGACGAAGGATTAGCTGAAAGTCCTCCCTGAACCTGCATGTCAGGCATCATACCAGGCTGCTGCGTCTCTAACTTTGGGATTTGAGAGGCTTGAGAGAACTGCAAATTGGTCAGACTATTACTCTTGGTTATCTGCTGTGGCATGATCTGGGCATGAGGAAGTGCAATCATTTGAGTTTGAGCCGTATCTACCATTTGTGAGGAAGGCAATGACCTAGGAAAACTTTGGGATATGTCTAGTGGTCGCTGAGGATCTTGCAGCTGATTGAAGTGACTAGCCTGCTGCAGTGCAGACTGCTGAGAGAACAATGACTGTTGCTGCAGCCTCTGTAAAAGTTGCATCTGAAGCTGACTGTTCTGAAGCTGACTATCGGTTACTTGAGTTACTTGGGTCTGTCGATTTACAAGATCGGAGTGCTGCGATTGTAAGTAGCCCTGTTGTTGGTTTTGCGCCAAAATTTGCTGTTGCGGTAGGATATGAGAGACGTTTCCTTGGAGCTGATGACTCTGAAGAGAAGATGACTGTTGAAGTGAATTAAGATTTTGCACATGAGCCTTGGACTGAAGTAGCTGTGATTGAACTTGACTCACAGCTCCAGTTGGGTTCAACAAGTTCTGCCTCGAATACTGAGAAACATCAGAAAATTGTTGTTGTGACTGCATAAGTGAGCTCACAGGGCTCATAGCTCCCGATGACTTTTGAAGCTGATCAAGCCGTTGTATAGTCTGTACTGGTCCCTGAGCACTGTACGGCAAATTAGTCTGTTGAGGTATCTGGGGTGATGAAAATCCTAGTTGACGGGACAGATCAGCAGAAGGAAGACTCTGAAGAGCAGAGGTCGGTAAAGTGTTCAAGAAATTAGACTGCAGAGGGTTATTTTGCTGCATGTTCATCCACTGCACTAAACTCATGCCTGTTGAAGCATGCGGATCATCTCCAAGCCAAGGCATTGTCCTCTTGAATAGGCTATCAAAGTCAGCATCGTCATCTGCAGCAAAGAAAGTATACCAATGATATATTGTTTCACAAACAAGGACAACTCGGCACTTTCTCAAAAAAATAAGAAAACATAAAGTATATCTTATAGATAAAGGCAACTTTATTCAGTCCAGAAAAAACACCAAGCCCATAATCTATCAAAAAGCGCTGGTCATTGACTAATATAGCCAATGAGATGGTGTTTGGTGCCAGTCATGAACAAGTCTTGTCTTGTGGCGAATGCGTGGCGACAAGAAAATAGTAATGAAGACCTCATTCAGGAATAAGTAGCTAGGAAGGGTATAGCAATACACACCTGGCATTCCTGGTAACCTTGGACGCTTTCCTCTGAGGAATGGTGGAGGACATATAAAAAATGGAGCCGTTACAGGCTCAATCTCCCAAGCCGAAACCCTTGTACGTCTTTCTCCAGCAGTTGACTCATCCCAACCAACCTGAATACAAGTGAATTTATCCACTATTTGAGAAATGCAAACAATAAGTTGCAGTGACTTGGTACAGAGCCAAGGCTTCAAGTACCTGTAAATTGCGCCACTGAGAATTCTTCCAACGTGGATCCAGATCACTTATGCCTGTAATTGTACCCATATACCTGCAGAATTGTCAGAAATGTCTTCAGTTTTCATGATGGAAAAATTATGATGAGAACACAGCAGTGTAAGACACGAGTCAACAACAGAGGTGAGATTTACAAAACATTCTTCTTTCACATGTACTGCATGAAACATTAAAATTCTAAAACTACCTTCTAGTTCCAGATTCTTCAGTTTCGAACATCATCCTAAATCGCATTCCAAGTGATACTTGTTGACCAAAATTAGCCTTGTAGTACTTGGCCAGTGGAATCACAAACTCAGATGGGCTAGCTCTGGAAAAGCCATCAAGAAAACAATAGCCCTCAGAATTCAGAATAATAAGTACTTTGCCATCCAGAAGAAACGCTTTTGTTGGGTTAGAAAGAACATTGAAGAGACCTACCTAGGGTTATAAAAAACTGTAAAAGGACTATTGTTCGCAGCTGCATGGGCAGCAGCTGCGAGGATTCCAATATGCATACTGTCACTCGAAAGGACTGATGACGATAGATTAGCTGGTTGTCGATTATTTCGTCTAATACCTAAAAGAAGATGCTGTTTCTCATCCCTGAAGAGAAACAAACAGCTTATTGAGTACCGCACAGCAAATTTAATAGAGGCCAGCATGAGAAATTAAACATTTCCAATTTTCATCCTCCAAAAGTACAAGATACAAAAGATTGCCAGTAGTCGTATATAATCCACACCTAATAAATAATACAGAATCACCAGCAGAGAGTTTCTTTCCACTAACAAACAGACTCCATCCAGTAGTAAGGAGATGCCGTTTTGGTTGTCCTGGTACAAGGAAAAAAGATCACAATCAGGCACCAGTCCGGCATCAAAGCATATATTCACGCAAATCACTCAATTTTACCATCTATCATATGCCTTTACTAACTATGGATCCCATATCCAACGTAACAAGTAAATACACAGCACCCTAACCTACCGCGATATATGTGGCGAAAGGTCCACACATTGTCATGTAAATCCCTGGCCACTAACTCTTGAGCAGGAGGCTGCATAGAATAATCCTACATATACCCAAGAAAAAGCGCTCAAACTCTGATAGTACAAAAACAAATCAGAACTGCCAGGAAAGGAGAATTCCTTACAAGAGGGGGAAAAATCTTCTCTGCAGCTCGGCGGGGTACTGAAAAGCCTCCATGGGTGCTTGTATCACTTGCGGTCAGAGTTTTACAGAAAAACTCGGTTTGGGGTTTATGCACCTTAAGTGAGAGATCAGACCTCAACAAAGCCTCCCTATCAAACTGGAGAAGACAAAAGTAACAGTCATTAAACCAAGTGGATGATACAATAGTATGATCAAATAACATATATTCAACTGGTGCTTTCAGAGAAACTCTTTTCTTGTTATTTCCCCGACTTTTTGATCTGGGAGAGTGTTCTAAACAACATTTGCTAATTTCTGTTGGTGTTTTTAAGAACATTCTCCAGAGCTACGCTTGGTTTTCACAATGTACTTACAGAAGGAACCGGTTGAAGCGTCATCTGGGCATACACTTCGTCTGTTTCTGGATCTGCCTACAGAAATAAAGCTTAACTGTAAGATTCGGTTGTGGTTATGTCAGCAACTCCAGAAGAAAAGAGAATAAATAGGGAGGCAACGAGCAATCTCACATGCAATGTCACACTATGAAGTAGGCACAGAAGCTTGGAGGGCAAATTTGGATAATTAGGTATCTGAGCATCCACATTCATCTTCATAGATGCCGCCACCTGTTGTTTTTCAGATTCATGTTAAAGTATGAAGGAAGTAGCAACATTAACATACCACGACAAGATCAGTTACTCAATCTGTCAGTGAACTGTCCCGCATATTTGACATTAACAAGATAGTGACATAGTGTACACAGCTCTCTTTTTGTCTAACATCACAACCCAGATTCTAAGCAAGGAAAAACCAAAGGACAGAGGCAACAAGAACAAGACTAAGTTTCTTGACATAACTAATGAGGATAATAAAATTGTATGACGAATACAGAATCATTCCGCTCCTCCCTTGAATATCTACATTGGACAACTAACAAACACAGAATTTACCCGCTAAACCACAAGCCACACACGAAAAGAAAAAAGTTTTACTCTTCAGACATAGCACACCGTGACTGCTAAGCTCAGTCCCTCCTCGATTCCCTTCTAAGAGTTCAAAACAGAAAATCCCTCATCTCCATCCTACAATCTCCGTTCACAGGAAACTTACCAATGCTATGCAATCACTACTTCATACAAATGGGGTCAACTGACATGGATCTTCATATGAAACCGACATATGAGTAAAAATAAAGCATTCAAGGTAGGATGCACAAGATACTGAAACAAATGAGACTAAAAAGTCGGACAAAACAAACCAAGAGAAAAAACTGTAAAACATATTTTAACTTTGGATACTAATGTTAGCAAATACTCCTACATTCGAGTTCGACAAGTGAGCCAGCTATCTCACCTTACTACTATCACCAAATTGAGCATTAGCAACAAAAACATTATAGGACCACAAACTCACAAACTTAGGACTTTCTTCATCAGTAACTTTCAATAATTAGGAAAGAAAAAGGCCACATTAATGCAACCCCTCTATACATTTATATATACATCAACATTAAAATCAACTCTATCTTTACTTACTTAGTCCTAACTTAACCATAACACCAGTCCAAAAACCTTCCAAAAATAGCAAAATGACACAAACTTTAAACTTCTATATTTAGCAAAAAAATGCAGGAAATCGAAGTAAAAACAAAAGTTTTGGAAAGGTAAATAAATTGACAAACAAACAACCTGCTCACTGTGACCTTGTGGGAAATATATAACGTGGGTCCCACCCGCCGGTAAATTTACCAAAGGTCCTGCACACGCTTGCCATAGTTCCTGGTTTATACTCTTCTTCTCCACTGCACATCCAAATTTACATACGTGTCATCACCTCATTGGCTTATAATAAAGGTAATAATTTCTTAAATTGTGCAGTAAAAAATTTACATTTCTACAATTGAAATTAAATCTAACAAAAAATTTGAACCATTAAAATGATGAAATTTTTGCCTAAGAAAAGAAAAAGTCATTTTTTACATTGGAATTAAATCTGAATATTATTATTTTGAGTGGAAAATCTGAAAATTTATTTACTGACTAATTAAAGAAAAAAAAGTACAAAAAGACAACCGAAAAATCTTCCCCAAATTATCCAGAAAACAAAGAAAAAATGGGAAAATTAACTCAAATTAAATTCACCCAAAAAAAAAAAAAATTTGACCCATTAAAGACAAAAATACAAACTTTTCTGCCCCAATAAAATCTCTTCCAGAAATTCAGGATAAGGGCAGTAAAAATTTAATCAAACCCATGTAAAACATATTTCCAAAAATGAATTTAATTGAAAATAACTAAAATTTAATTAGAATTAAGAAAATAATGAGCTCAATCAAACTTAAAGAGGGGAGAAAAGATCAGACCTTCAGAAGGAGTAGTACTAGACTGAGGAGTACCAGTTACGTTACTCGCCGGAGCAGGCTTCATCTCCGGCGAATCTCCGGTGAATCTGACTTCAGATAATAATTTCAGTACAAAAAAACATGTACTAGTAGCCAAAAAAAATGGGAATAAATAAATTAGGTGAAGTTAGGTGGAAAATGAGCTGGGAAAAGGGTGAAAAGAGTAAGAGATCGGAGTTCCGGCGACCGGAGAAATGGGTTTCCGGTGAGGTCGCCGGAAAAGTGAGGAGTGGGCCCGGAAAACAAGGGGAGTAAGGAGAGAGAAAGAAGGGGAGGGGAGGTTGATGTAAGAAACTTAAAGATGAGACTTTTTATTTATTTTTTTGTGTTAAGTAAATGAGAGACCGTATGCTGTAAGTTTGCCCCCTTTCTTCCCCTACAAGCTCCAGACACTTTCTCTCTCTAGGTTCCCCTCTCACGCTCTTTCTCTCTCTTGTTACTCTGGAGTGGTAAAAAACTAGAAATGTTTTGGGGTTGGAAATGTGGATTTTAATGGCTGCTATGGAGTGGGATAATGTGTACAGTTGAAAATTATGGTGTTCCCTATAAAGAGAAGGAAATTATGATAAATTGTCCTATTTTTGTAAGTGTTATTTAACTCGGTCGATAAAGTGAGGAAAAATATTTGTAGTATGGTTCATTAGCTGAATTGATAAGCTATTGAGAACATGGGTTGAGTTTGATATTTGTTGCCTCGTTGTTGGTGTGTAAGTAGTCATCGTAATCGTAATCGTCTTCGTAGTTACATTTTGTACTTGTATTAATCTAATTTTCAAATAAAGTAGGCACACTTACAGTAACATTGATGAAACTGCATTACAATGTAATCTCTTCTTATAGAATGATGAGAATATTAGACCTCCAATTCGATAGAAATCATACTTTTGCGTACTTAAGAGCTATTCATAAAAGTAAACACGGTATGTCGGTATTGGGTATCAAACACAAAACATACTCCATTTTTAAGTCTTATTATGTTATGTAATACTCCCTCCGTCTCATCTCAAACGGACGATCTCATATTGGGAAGGTGTACACACTACTGGGTTAATTAACGTCCCAAAAAAACTGCATGACAAGTTGCAGGAAACCCTAATTTAATTCGTTATATATTTTTTTTGAAACTTCGATAAACAATTAGTGTTTACACCCTTCTCAACACAGTCGATTCAAACACATTACGAAGTAGAAGGATTCGTGCTTGTACTTCCTAGTATACCTCTAGATAATAATGATAGTACTAATTAAATGATGTGGATAGTGGGTGTGGGAAATCGAATTGAATAGAAAGGGTATAATTTGAAGCATGATATTCTATGTGAAAGAGAGAGATGAAGAGAGGGAGAATAGAAGAGGAACCAATGGGTAAAAACAGTGGCCGGTAATGTGAACAAAAGGGAGAGGAATACATGGAGAAATGAGGAATGAGAGCGACGTTTGTATGTGAAAAAAGTGGGGTGTATGTTACGAGTACTTATTTATGGGAACTGATGGAAAAATGCATGCGCAATCCAGGATTTTTCAGGGGACCAACGGATATTGGTTGGTGTCATTTGTGGGGGCAATTTTTTGGGCCTTTTGGTGGATTCATGAGGCCTGACATTCATTAACAAGAATTATTGCTCGTGCTTTTTAGTTTTTACCCTTTTCGTGTTTACATACAAAATACTTCTGCCACTCTCTTGTTAAGTTGTTACTTGTTACTCCGCTTTGTTAGTGTAGAGTGGATACTATGTCTAAATGTCTAATGAGGTGCCAATCGGTTGGGTCGGTCTGTTTCAGATCGAGTTGTATTGTATTCAATATGGTCGTGTAGAGTTGGTTTGATGTCGGGTTGGGATGGGGTTATCGTTGTTAGGTTTTACATTTTTACTTGGTCTTGAACAAGTCAAAGTTGTGTCACCTTTAGGTGGGTTGTTGTCGAGTTGGATCGGTCTAATAAATGAAGGGTAGTGTTAAACCCAACCTAAAAAGTACTACTGTAACATATTTTTTCTATCTTTGATCCTACTTTACCCTTAATGATATCTTCTCCCTACAACTTTTAGATAACTTAGCATAATCAATTTTACAAAGTTAACATTAGATTCTAGTACACACACACAAAAAAAAAAATATTATAGGACTTGTGGACACGACGTATTGAGTACAAATAATGGTCCTCATTTGCACTATTGATTTCATGCAATATTTATGGAGTGAGGCGTCATCTCCATACAATATCTCCATGGTGAATGAAATTTGGGTTAGAGTAAAAAATCCAAATGAAAAGGTAGTATTAATATGAAGATTTGGCGGAAGATGAATACACATAATGATGAATAGAGGACGATGAAGAATAATGTCACTATGACATAATAGAAGGAGATAATTAATGAAGGAGATGAAATAATGATTGGGGTATAATTTGTAATTTTGGGAGATATGAGGGTAGTACAGGTATTTGGGCAGGTTACGTTAGTAAAAAAAAAAGTTAATTTTAGCAACCATGAAAATGAATGGCAATTAGTTGGGTGGGCGAGTTGGGATAGTTATTTACTTTGGTCGAGTCTGTTTCACGTTGAGTCGTATTATATTTGATAGGGTCGTGCCGAGTTGGTTCATTGTCGAGATGGGTTGGGGATTTGTTAGGTTTTACCCTTTTACTTGGCGTTGAACGTGTTCAGGTGCGCCACATTTAGGTTTGTTGTTCGGGTTGGATCGATCTAATGAAATGTATGGCAATCAATTGGGTAGAGGTGGTTTCCGATGGGGATGTATACTTGTAATGGATCAAGTTGTACCAAGTGGAGTCAATTTTGGGTTTCATAGTGGGGTTTGGTTTGTTCGATTTTTGCGGGTTTGTGAGACGGGCTAGAGTCAAATTTTACTTGGGTAGAAATGGGTTCATGTTAACTGTTAAGCCACATTGGAGTCGATTGGTATCCGATGAATTTTATCTTAAGCGGGCAAAAGTATAATTAGATCTAGATGTATAGTAACGGATAAAGATCGTGTTCAAACTTAAACATGCACATCTTGATATGAACTCATTCGATCCGATTCAAATATAGTCAAATTTAATTTGAGTCAATATAAATTTATTAAATCTTATCTAAACTATCTAAAAAGGATTTAAAACTCACATGTTTGATTCCTTGTAGTAAAATTATATATTCATGTGCTGAGGATTGGTAGGTCGCAATCATATTGTGATGAATCATAAAATAAAGGCAAAGCTAGGCATGCTCTTTGACGGACGTGATTATGGACAATTGGGAATGGAAAGTAGTCAATCTTTTTGTGTGAATTAAGTTGGAAAATTTGGTTGGCGTTGCTGGTGAGTTGCGGCTGGCATGTGATGGTCAATTCCAATACGTAGGAATCAGGAATGTCATGTGGTGGTACAGCTGAGTTCGCAAACCAAAATCATTGGTACTCAATAACATCATCAATATAATATCAAAATGCACCATATGCAAATATACCCAATTGAGTTGGACATTTAACTGATTTTTGGAAAAAATTGTGAATTTTATCTTGTTCCTTGGGTCTTTGGATTATTAGCATTTCAGTTGAATTCGTATTATATCCAAACCAAACGTTAACAAAAGATTTGACTAATAAAAATAATTAACACTAACTGAATATTACTACTTGAACTTTCATGTATATTTCTCTCTTCCCGTACTTTCTCATCCTCTACCGGCAGTATTTGACTTTTTATATACTTTAGTAATCAACTACTAATTTTTAGCTCGTTCGTTGCACGCATCAAATTATTTATCATCAGTTAAAACAATACATAAAAAATTGTTATATTGTTGCTTCAATATATATTAAAACAATTCATATATGTTCCATTTGAATATGCAATTTTAACAATACCTCTTAGATCTCAAATTGAAACACATTTCGAAACAAATTTAATGATATAAGTTTTGAAATTAACATAATTATGCTTTGAGACGCTAGGGAAATCATACTAGAGAAACACACAACATACTTAACATAATTTGACAACTAAACAAGTAAGTACGAATTACATAAATCCAGCGAATAAAGTACAGTAGAAAAATGAGATCTTCAAGCAATTAACTTCATTTGTCATCATCAAATATAATAGGAGAAATAATTAACTTCATTTGTCATCATCAAATATAATAGGAGAAATATTAGGTACTCGGGGTACCACCCCCTCTCACATATACTCATTTACACAATTAGTTACCATCTTAATAATAAAACATCATGTCCCCTCTTGAGCATTGTAAACCATTAGGTTTTTTTTCCTACTTAGGGGTAGAAAATGTCCAATATCCGCGGTTATAAACTTAGAACTATTTGATAATTTCATAGGCTCACGTCGGTCGTCGGTTGTTGACTCGACGGCCTTGGTTACTGTTGAATATTCTTTAATTTATTGACATCTTTAGCCCCAATAGTTAGTTTATAAATCTTTATTTATTAGCATCTATAATGCCTTTGAATCGGTCGTAAACTAAAAAGCATTGAACTTCAAAATAAGAGAAACAGGGTGGTTTCCGATACCATTTGTATGACAAAAAGGGGGATTCGAGCCTCGATTCCACCTTCTTTGTTTTGGTTATACACTTTGTGAATGCGGGTGGTTATACACTTACGATCCTGAATCGCAATCCCAATCGTTATTTGGAAGAAGCATTCGTTGCCTCTATTATGCTAGTGTGTTATAGCTACTTGGATAGCGAGCAATGTAACAACCGGAAATTTCAAAATGATTGTATAATTATTATTTTATTATTTTTAATTATGTTACCATAATAAATACATTGGTCGACTAATTTGTACCATTTTGAAATGGGTTTTCGGATTAATGATATTAAATGTTCAGATATACATGACTACTGTTATGGGTGATGTTATGATATTAGTTTCGAATTAAGGATATTAGCTTTATGCAAGAGTCGCACGAAAATGAGATTATCTGGGTAAATTGTTAATAATTGAACGTGGAATTTCCTCTATTGGTTAGACTCCCTCACTATTTCTCCTACTCTGGATTCTCTCTTAAGAAAAACTCTTTTAATATATACATCAGATTGGAGAGACCTCCTAACTAAGTATGCGTCATTCAACATGGTCGTTTTTAACATTTTGAAGGTCCTAGTGCAATAAAAGAAATTACTACCCCCTATAGCGATAACATAAGACAAAAATGTTTTTTTTTTAACACTTTATTGTTATTTAATACATAAAATCAAAAATCGGCTCGCGGAAATATGTACAAGAACAAGTTCCACCGCGAGTTATTCTTATAAGATAGTCTAACAATTATATATATACATGAATTGTATCAATTCATAAGTGCTCTTATTGATTAAAATCGGAAATCATAACTCCATATACTAAACTGTCTAACTCCACTAACTAACTCTCATATAACTCCAATAACTTCAATATGTAACTCCACAAAGTTTAACACCTAACTCCAGCGCCACCCCACAGGCCCACACCAACCTCCGCCCCTCCGCATCAATCACCGCCAGTGGTGGTTGATGGTGGTTAGCGATCGTCCGATAGTATTCCAGTGGTCAGCGGTCGTCCGATGGTATTGC
The DNA here is from genome assembly GCA_963680865.1 of Spergularia marina. Classification (NCBI taxonomy): domain Eukaryota; kingdom Viridiplantae; phylum Streptophyta; class Magnoliopsida; order Caryophyllales; family Caryophyllaceae; genus Spergularia; species Spergularia marina. The sequence continues at coordinate 5,624,686 of OY804554.1, forward strand.
TGTGGCCCATTTCACAGTTAGCTGGAGTTAGGTTAGCAGAGTGGGTGGATTTATGGGGCATGAAGTTTTTGAATTACACATTTTGCTTAGTGCAATTATATGATTAGAGTTAGCCTTTTTTAGCATATGGAGTGACGATTTCTGATTACTGACGATAAGGGTACTTCTTACCGGATGCAACTCTTATGTACGCTATAATTTCGTCACCTTGCAAATTAAATAGAATCCTTAAATCGCATTTCTTGAAATTGCTTTTCCAATTTAACTAAACTTTTAATGAATGAACAATTAAATTCGGATAATATACACATAAACACTACATGATTCATTTCTTGATTCATGCCTCCAACGACGGAACGTCCTAGGATCGCGGCGCCATATGCCGCTGATTGGTGGTGAAGGTGGGTGGAGAGGAGGTCGTTGGGGGTGGTCGACGGTGGTAGTTGGGGCGGTGGTGAGGGTGGGGCACGTGGGCTCGGATGACAAAGGAGAGAGATAGAATATGGGTTTTTTTTTTTTACCTTTTTAATTTTTATGTGTTTTTAATTTGGTTTATTAGTTATTAGTTAAACTGATTCGATTAAGATCACTAATCCTATGTCACATTAAGGTTTAACATTCAAAAGTTAATGGCGTTAGGTAATAGAGACACATAGGGGCACCACATGCCTATAAGTGTAAACTTCGGGGTCACCGCCTAGGTAGCACCGATACGGACTCGGACATGGACACCGATGCGGATATGTGACACGGCACTTTGAAATTTAGCGGACATGGACAAGGCAAAAAACCAAAAATAATAAGTATTTTTAATGCATATTTTTTCAAATACGCAAACTGTGCATGTATAGGTAGAGGTGGGGTTGGTGCGGTCGAGTGCAGGTGGAGCGGCAATGGTGGGGTCTCTATCGACGTCGGTTAGAGGAGGTCTTCTAAGGCGGCGTCAGTCGAATGTGGAAGAGCCGTTCGGAGCAGGAAGATGGGAAATAGAATGAGATAGAGAAGTAAGACTTATAGTTGAGCTACCGGTTAGTGTATTTAACATAGGAGATAAAAAAATAGGTTTTTTTAAAAAAAAAAAACTTGTCAAAACGACGTAGTATTGTGTCGTGTCAGGTGTCTGGTCTGTGTCCGGTTCGTGTCCAATTACAAAAAAAACCGTGTCCGTTTCCTAAAATTAAATAAAAAAACCGGACACGGTTTTTGGGCGTGTCGGACACAAACACGGCACTGGACAAGCGTGTCCGTGCTACCTAGGTCACCGCAATGTACAAGTTTCAAACATAGGGGCAACATGCGCATTCTGACATAGTTTGGGGGTATAATGTGAATTTGGAACAATTTTTTGAAATAATGCTAAAAAAAAAATGTTAAACAAAATGGGTCGGAAAAAAAATTGTTCAACAAAATGGGGTGCACGTCACCTATATATAAAACTGCCAAGGACCATGGTTGTTTCATGACTTATGAACAGTAACAAAAAAAAAACTTGTGAACTGTAAAATCGCTAAGGAGCTTGTCGGTTTCACTATTCACAAAAAAAAAAAAAAATCCTAAAATGCCAAGAAGCTCAGTGGTTTTACATATGGGTGACGTGCACCCCATATTGTTGAACAAGTTTTTCTTCCACCTATTTTGTTTAACATTTTTTTTTCAAGCACTATTTCGTTAAATCGTTCGTGAATTTACCATTTTTTTAGTTAATACTAATTAACTCAATTTATGATTGACATATCATCATTTAACGGGAAAATTTAATCGTCATCTATTTCCTAAGGTACATGTGCAAAACCCAAAGTCCAGGGTTACTGTAACACTACGAAATTTGGAAAGTGGATTATGGAGTTGGTTTGTCCCACATTGAGAAATTAAGGCTCATATGATCAGTTTATAATAGATTTCTACCATCATACTACCAACAAGGCCTTCACCTTTTAGAGCCCAGAGAGGATATATGAGCCTAATAGGTGACTACCCATCTTATTGGGTTGTGTTGTGACGGACGGTGGTTCGGGCTATTATAGTTACTCTACGAAACTTTTTCGTTTCATAAATCCTAGTCTCTCTCTCAAAAATAATCTACTCTCTCTTCCTCTTGGCCTCTCTCCTCTTTGATTAGTTTGGGGCTGCCATCAGATCCTTTACGCCGTTGGTAAGCCCCTTATTATCGTAATATTGATCTATAAGTTTTATTTTGGTTTTGCAGAATAAAATTCTCACCATTGATTGATTTCATTCCGTTTATATTTGGCTCCATTGTGTGGTACTTTGTGACTCCTTTGTTAGGTTTGTTTGGCTCCATTGTGAGATTCTTGTGACTCCTTTGTGAGGTAATTTGGCTCCATTGTGATACCTGTTTGGGCTCATTTGTGAGGTTTTATTGACTCCGTTGTGAGGTCTTATTGGCTCCTTCGTGAGGTTTGATCTCTTGATCAGTGGTGTTTTTCCCTATTTGTCCAAGACGGAAGTGGTTCGCAGATCGGTAATCCTTAATGAATTTAGCATCAAATATCGTTAACTACGTCTGTAGGAGGCAAAAAATTCACAACCTATCAAAATGCGCCACGTGGGGGTTGAAAAGTCTACGTTGACTAGTTGACCGGCCAATTATAAAATGCCACGTGTCATTTTTATATTGAATGACTGGCGAATAAAATATCGCCACATGTCACCTACGACTCAAAGCCGGGAGGGAACTACAAGAATATTATTCCTAATTAAATTGGAATAAAATAAGGTTAAAAGATCAAGTTGATTGGAAGAAAATGACTTCCACCTGTTAACTTCCTCTAAGATAGAGTCATATTTCAATCTTAATTCAATCTCTTGGGTTATCCTACCTTCCATCAAACTCTCACCTCCTCCACTATAAATAGAGGATGACCCCCACCTCACAATTGTCTTCCAGATTCCTGGAGATCAAGTCTTCCAGATTCCTGGAGATCAAGTCTAGAAAATCCCTGAATACCATCTTGGAGAAAGCTCTCAAGCACCAAGATCAAATCAAGCAACCCTCAAGATCCGGAGAAAGCTCACAAGCACCAAAAAAGTCGCCGACAATAATCAACCTACAACAATCAACTCACAAGATTCGGAGAAAGCTTCCAAGCACCGGAGATCCACAGAAGTTCAACAATCAAATCTAATTTAAGATCAAGCCTAGGCCCTTGAACGCGAAATTCGGAGTACCATCAAGGAGACTCTCAAATCAAGATTGTCAAAACCCTAAATTCAAATCCAAGTATAGTTCGAGATCAAGTCATCACGACCCTCGAATTGAAGATCCTTGGAGATGGCATCAAGAGAATCACGAGAGTTGTAACACGCAATCTTTCGATAATAAAATTGTTGTATTCCATATTTATTTTCGTATTTAAATTTTTATGGTTTACAACGTCAATTGCCTTTTCTTTGTCGAGTTACACAGATCTCTACTGCCGATGAAACACGCAAAGACGTCGATGTGCGAGGGATCAATTTTGTTAATTAGTGAAGGATTGTGTTAATTAGATTTTTTTGATGATATTTGTATAGTTACAATTCTCGATGTAAGTGTCGTTTGGCTAATATATTAATGAAATTCCGTTTTATTTCAAAAAAAAAAAAAAAAACCTGAAGTTCAGGCTTTCGGGAGTACCAAATGCAAAAAGTTAAGGAATAGGAATACCGTATTCCTTAAATTAGAGGGGTAACACGTAAATTTTAATCTTGTTGAGAAGAAAGGGCTACTCTCACCATTGCTGATGAAACTCCTGAGCAAGGGGCTTCTCTTTCCGTCCGCTCTTCCCGAAGTGCTGCAATCTGAGGGGTGGGCAAGTAGAAGGCTTCGAAGCTTCATGATGACGCAAACCCAGAAACCTCATCATCACTATCCTCATTCTGATCCTTCCAAACATCTTCGTTGGAATGCCAGGTTCCACTTCCCCCTCTCCTCCTCTCTCATGCTGCCTAATTTTATATGTATATGGAATTTGGTACAGTTTGATGCTGGATTGCACTGGTTGTATGATTCTAATGACTGAAATGTTTTGATTTTTATAATTGGGGGGAAGGGGGTTAATTGTGATTTTCTCTGGTTGTTGCCCTATTCCAAAGTTTTTGTCTTGTTGATTACGTTTTCAGGGAATTGTCACCAGTATATGTTTCTGACCCAGTTTTTTGTTTGAGACCTGAAGTACCCCCTCCGTTTCTTTTAATTATACAATTTTTGTTTGAAACCGTCTCATGTATTCAAACCAAACGTAATGAATTCAACGAAATGACGGTTATACCGTTTCTGAACTTGGAAAGTTGACACTTTCTGCTAGCCAAAATATAGGAGCTTGCAGTAATGGTAGAGCCAGAATATGGGAGGGTCTTCCTGGGGCAAGGGCCGACCCTTCGCGAGTTTAGTTGAGTTACTTTTGAAGCTTATGGGGCAAGCCTTGATTTTCCATGCCTTAGGCTAGACTAGCTATGTATGGGAGTATGTTTATTCGTCAGCTGTTTTACATGACAAGGTTGCTGACTATATGGTTTTGGTTCATTTGTTTGGCTTCATCTTTTGTAGGGAATGTTACGAGTATATGTATGATAGACCTTGGGCACCGATAAATGAATTCTATTCAGCTTTGGTTAATGGGAGCTCGTCCTTGTCAGACTTATTTGGAACTAAGGTAGGTAATAGCAGTCCCGAGCTTTTTTTTACACGTCTCCCACTCCCCTGGGTCTCAGAGGTGAAGATAAGAAATCCCCCACAGATGTGAAATATAAGAGTTGAAATATCCAACCAACCATGATGGTTGTTTGAGACTGCTACTTGGGAAGGGGGTGGACTGTGGAGGGTGTATACCTGTTGCAATTCAAATTTGCTGAAAACATGCAGGCTTGTACTTTGAGTCCAAGGGGACAATTAAAGATAACAGTTGAACGGCACAAATAAAAATTTCATTTTTTGTTTGTGTTAAGTTCAATAAAGATTTAGTTTGCAGCCATAAACTTAAATGCAAAAGCCTAGCTGCAGTACAGCCTGCCAAAGAAAGTTCCGCTCGTATATTGCACAACTGCTTGTAATGCTCTAGTTAAGTGTACAAAAACTTGCTGATTCTACTTTTTCAAATTTTTGAAAGGTATTATTAACAAGCATTTGAGATTATTATTTTGTAGATGCTTTGATTAATATTTACAGTGGTTTGTCTCAGACCATTTAGGAAGATCTGCCGTTAGCTTGTACCTTTTTAACCTTGTTCCATGGCTAAGACTAGATAGTGATGTCATATTCCCATTACTTTGGGGATTACTTAATGGCTGGTACTTGTAAGGCATCTGGTATTTTTTAGTGTATTTTTCATGTCTCTTTGATGATATCTTGTGCTTATGTGTATCATGTCTTTAAACTATGAAGGTTCAGATTGAGGGCGATGAAGTGGGAACTTCTGATGAGTATTCCCCAGACATTAATTTGCCTGAGGATCAGTTAGGAAGGTGGGCCAGAGTGACATATAAGATAGTATTGTCTTACCATGGGGCATACTTTGATGGGTGGCAGAAGCAGCCTGATTTAAACACTGTTCAGCGGTATGTACCCATACTACATTTGGAGTCTTTATCATTTAAGAGAGGTGATTTATGATCCTCTATGCAGCACACCATGATAGTATTTACATGTGACTTATATCTTCTATTTCTAATTTTCGATGTATTTTTCATGTGGCCTTTTCGTGTCTGCCCTCCCTAGCTTTGCAGTTATTATCTTCGTTTCGGGTGTCACTGGCTCACTATTATCCTCATGAGAATACGACCACGCCATTTTATTTCGCAATGGTTTTGTGGCTTTTCCATCTTAGGCTTGGAGTTGAATCGAATTATTCACTGTTGTAAACCTCTTTCGGATCTGGTTTGTTTATCTATGAAACTGGTAATTCTGACATATCGTTGTGTACCAGGCAGATGAATATATTATGCTACTTGATTTAACTCATTAGAAATGATACTCCCTCCATATCAATCTAATTCTCCCCATTTTCCTTTTTTTTTTTTTTTTTTTTTTTTTTTTGTCAACTTCATCCAATTCTTTCTAAGCTCTTGTGTGGTCCAACTTTTCATTCCATCCAATCACACTATTAAAACGCTTATCCTGCCCCACCCTTATAACTTGCTTTGGAATACGTAAAGGCTAAAATTTTGGTCACACTCTCGTAATTGGGATTGAAGTCACACTTTTTCAAAGTCGGCAGATGATAGACAAGCCATCTTGCCACGTACATGGCTGCACTGGATTTATGAATATAGAGCTGATAAATTAACACACTTGTCAGTTTGATTCTTCTTGGTGATGCATATTTTGGCTACCGTAGTTTAAATGCTCTATAGAAATCTATCATGAGTCCCAACATAGTGTTTTGCATGATCATTCTGGTGACCTTTACCAATCTTGCATTAGTGGCAGCTGAGGTTCTAACATGGTATATCTATCTTGTGGGAGTATATAGGATGGTGGGCCCGGATTGACCTTTCCAAATTCCCGTCTCTGGTTGCCATGTGCACATTTTTTCCATTATTATGTTTATAGATGTCCTTGCAACTGTTTTCTCCTCTGTTATCTCTGACTATATTTACTTAACCATAATTTTTTCTCCTCACTGTTCATCTATTGTCCTCTTTAAAGAGCTTATGAGGATTGATGGTTTGTCTTTCAAAAGACAAGTCATTTTTGCGAGCAAGCATTACTCTTGTCATTAGTACGATTAGTACCTTTTCGGGGTATGAAAGTAGGGTTGAAGAGTTAATATTTGAGCCTGTTTTTTCATCTTTTTTTTTTTTTTTGCATAATCCGATGTTTGCCCAATGATAGAAAAAGGTATCTTCAATTGGCTTCTTCAACTTGTATGTACATGATGAACTCTTTTAGATTGACAGTCTTTAGTACAGAAAAACATTTATATTACCCTAGTGCCGCAAAACCTTACCCTTATGTTGAAAGTATAGAGAGGTTGTTTCTGGGTGAGCGATGACGAATATTAGGTCTAGAATTGCATTGACAGACTGCTAGGTAACATCATAAGAAGTGCAAATAGTTTAGTGGGCCCTTTCAAAACGGTTCTGTAAAATGTCTATGCTTTATATGTTGTTAAGTATAAATCAGTCTACACAATTATCCAAATGAGTCTGGTAAAAGATATCACCTTCTTCTTCCTTAATGTTGTTTATGAAGATCTGCAGACCTCTCTTTAAAAGAGCTTAGACTGACCAGCTCTTCGGCTGAGTAAAAAGCATGGTTTGAAGTCTTTTCTCGCCTTTCCTCTCAAATGTTTACTTTTTCATTCTCACTGCTCATATTTATGCTAGTGATGGAGGTTGAATAAAGATTGGTCTATATAAACTTTTTGACAATAGTCATCTGTTCATTTAACTTGCTTCCAAGTAATGTTTTGCCTGCCTCTCTAGAGATGCGTTCTGGCTCTTCTCCAAGATAAATGATGCTGAAAGTCTATATGCTTTCTTTAAAAGTCCTTTGTCGAGTGCTTTTTTTTTTCTTTCTTGAAAATTTTATCTGGAATCTTATTATGGGAGTGGCTTTTCGGATATCTTGCTTTCATTACATGCCACTAAGTTTCCATGTTTAGCTTCAAATAGTTTATATCTAAAATGAATTGCTTTTTCTTCGACTACTGTGGATGAAATATTATTTTGGTGATTGCACCTTAAGGCCCTGAGGAGCCAGGGGGACTGTGGTGTAAATCTTGGACCTTCTCAACCCGTACCTTGTTCGGGATGTATACTTTCAAGTATCGATTGGCCGTTCTGGGGCTGACAATGTAGGGGTCTACATGTTGCCATCTCCCAAGCCTTTAGTCTTACTACCTTCTTTCGTGTATACAGATTGGTCGAGAGATCCATTGGGACATTCGTTGATGACAAGAAAGCTCAACAGCTGAAGGCTAAGGGTTTACCAGTTGAAGGGATGGCTGTTGTTGCTGGACGGACAGACAAAGGCGTTACTGGACTTAACCAAGTTTGCTCATTTTGTATGTTAATATTGGTATCGTTGATCTCAACTTCTGTTTGTTATTGTAGTTTTAGAAGAACTTCCTGCTTTAACATTGACTGTCCTATACCTACCTCCAACAAATCCATAGAAGCCGTGGGAAAACCTGTCTGATAGGTATTTGTAGAAATTATACCCCCAAATGACAATCTGCAATGTCTGCTCCTCATTTATTGCTGTTTGGCATATGGACATGTTCAGCCCACCACCTCTGTACTTGTCCGTCTAAGAATGTTCATCTTTTAGAAGGGTCTTTTTAAATGTTTTTGGAATTCACCCTTTTACAAAACCGACAATTCCACGACTTCAAAAAAAAAAAAAAAAAAAAAAAGCTGACAATTCCACAATGTCCACTACCTCTCATTTGTTGCCTTGGCATCTCTTTAGTCTGCTTCCGAATGGCCATTTGCTGTAATTTTCGGAAGTGACGAGCAGCAATCTAGGACACTAGGAACCTCACGTGGTTTCCCTTCAAGTTTCCTTTATATAGAAAAAAGAACAATGGTGAGCGGATTCATTTTTCTCATTCTTTTTTTTTTCTTTCTTAATAGTAAAGTTCATGATTTCGTTAGATCCATCGAAATTCCATTTCTAATTGAGCCAAAGACTCATTGTTTTCTGTCTTTGGGAATACGATGGAAGAAAGGAAAATAACCAACTAAGATTTTGTGTTTCCTATATTGTGAATTAGCGACGATGCGACCCTCACTGTAAATTCCATGTTGGGTCATTCAAAAGACAGCTTTTTATGTTTTAACATAGGGGGTAGAACCATAGGACTATATTGTATATGTCCTCAGTCTACTGTCTTCAAAAACCCATATGTACTTAGTGATGCTAATTGCGACGCTATTGTCCTAGAGCTCCGCGGAGCGAGAAGTGCAAGAGATAAGGACTAGGTCTATAGATCTACTCCGTATTGCTTAGTGTAGCTTTCTATATGGGTTCATTTGTGTAGTTTGGTCAGTTCTGTTCTTCAAATTACTGAGTGATTGCCCACCTACTAAAGTTGGGTAGCTATTACAAAGATAAAAGAAAAAAAATACTGCGTGATTGCTTCGTTGGGGTGTATGATGTTCTTTTAAGCTGGTGTCTGAGTGAATACTTTTAATATCACATGCACTCCTTATCTACGTCGGTGCCCTCTCAGAGCAAGTCTTATCTTAGGATGTAAGTTCAGTATCATAGACAATAGCAGATATCTTGTGCTGTATGACTGAAGAAATAGATGACATTTGTCAGATTATTTGAGTTGCTGTTCTGAATCCCCTGGTCCCTATGACTCTGAGAGTTCTTATGCTGTGGCATGGCTAAATGTCATCACTCGAGTTATATAGTCTCTATTTTTCATCCTGTATGTGGATGTGTAATGAATACTAACTGCGTTTATGTCAGAACCATGAAAGCCCTTCTCAGTTGATCATATTGCCATGCCTCACGTTGTCTGAATCTTTAAGTTTCACCTTTTCTTCACTGTTTTGACCGGAGTGGAGGCCAGAGGGGAAACTGCAACTGTGTTGGCGTTTACCCCACCTGGTATGATCAACTAAACCCAGAAAGGAGTAGGGTATGACCATACATATATATACTCTGTATTCTTTAAGTCGAAGAGAGACCTATGCTGCTAAAATTGACAGCTGTTAGGCATGTAGTTGTAATCTTGACATCCATGCTTTATACATATGTTATACGGAGTATGCATGTTGTGTGCTTCAGAGACTTGTTTATGATTTCATTTCACTGAAGAAACTGACGAAATACCCCTGGTAGCCGGTACCTTTTGGTTCTGCAGAAACTGCTATGACACTCCACAGGATGTATAGAATAAATAGTTGTGCAAAATTTTTGTACTGTTAGATTCTATCTGGATAGACATCAAGCTAAAATTGTCAGTAACCATATATCTTTCTAATATTCATGGCAAAAAGTTGTGTCAGGGTCCAGTAGCTATAAATCTACTCTATTGGCAGACTTTGATGTTTGCTTTTCTATGAACAGATACTTGGCGAAAAGATGTAAAAGTTGAGGACATTGAACGTGCTATCAATGCTGGTGCGCCTGGAAAGCTCCGTGTAGTTACAGTCTCTAAGGTAATACCTTATTCTCTTATCCCATTAATCTGAACCAGGGAAAAAAATCTTCTGCACTTTTTCTTGTTTTTTACCTACAAATTTAGTGCTATGTATATTGACATAAATTCTCAATTCTACTGTAGGTATCGCGTGCATTTCATCCAAATTTTTGTGCTAAGTGGAGGCGGTATCTTTACATTTTCCCAATTAGTGAAGGAATAAATGAGAATCAAGATAATAAAGGAAATATTTGTTCCACTAAGATTCGGGAATTGTACAAAAGTGTATCATCGGAAGATATTATTGAGAAGACTGACGACTCTCCCAATGACGATGACTTTGATGGGGTTGAGAAACCGATGAGTTTCTCCATCTCGAAAGTTGATCAACTTCTTAGGCAGTTGGAAGGAAAGTTGCTGTCCTACAAGATGTTTGCCCGAGACACCAAAGCTTCTAGAAATACGTAAGTTTTATATGTTACTTCCAAGGGAAGCTATAATACACGCCTTTTCCGAACTTACGATCATCTAAACCCTGCTGAATTGTGGGCTAGAGTGCTGGACTACAGTTTCCTGTGTTTTGCACTTTTGCTATCTTTATAATCTCTTCATGATTGCTGACCCTTTTGTTTGCATAATTCAATATTTCGTATATTTATTTTTTCATTTCAGTTGTAAAATTCAATAAATTTCAGTTGTAAAATTTATTGATATGAGTAGATGGGAGTGTGGTGTATACTTGTATTCAATCATATTGGATCGAGTTTAGTAAGATGTGCTATTTCAATGTTTCAGTGGTCCAGCAACTGAGTGTTTTGTCTATCATGCGAGAGCAACTGAAGCTACATTGCCTTGCTTAAATAAGGTACTTTTGAATATACTTCTGAGTGATAAATATCCAGCTGTCACTATTTTATAGCAATAGGCAAAATATTGTATGAGAATAATATTGTCCATTAGGTCTATGAAGCCTGAAGCTCTGTTTAGGTGGGGTGTTAATTGACTTCATGTAAAAGAACCTATAGAAAGCAAACAATCTTTGTAAGCAGAAAAAAAATTCCGAGTGATGGAATTTATGTAAAACTCTGAGGATTGCTCTGACTGAATCGCGATTCATAACTAGCCCAGATTAGCGGAAGTAACTTATATAAGAAAGATGACCAACGTACAGGCGTGAGTAGTTGTTCTTTCTGATGCCTAGTTGCTGACAGTAGTGATGTTGTTGGCAGGATCATGCAGATGGTGCCAAAATTATGTGTGTGGAGCTGGTGGCCAACCGCTTCTTACGAAGGGTAAATAGTCTCAATCGATTGCCTTCTGCAAAGTTTTTGTTGAAAATGAAATTCATTCAGCATAAGAATTTGAGGAACAAGATTTCTAGTTCAGTAAATATCTAATCTCTCCCTTAACTGAAACTTGAGTCGCATTCGGTATTTTGCTTTTGTTCATTTTTTTGCATAGCCTTTAATACAAGTACATGGAAGTCTTAGTATTACAAGTCCAGGTCCTATTTCCAAAGCAAACTTATTATGGCACTCCAATTAGAACCTTCCATCAGAATTCTACTCTGGAGTCTGGGGTTTTGTCATCTCTTTTCTTAATGAAGTCTTTCTAATGGTAAAGTCAAGATCTTGACTTTCTAAATTTCAAGTCTTTTTGGATGAAGACCTTCTAATCGCTCTACATCAGAATAACAGAGCGATGATACTACAGGATATAGTGTCAACTGTCTGTACAACAGCTCATGTACTGTCAAATCCCTATTCCAGAAGCGACTTTTTCCATGTCGTAAAAAGTTTCAAGATGTCCTACTGAGTTTTTACTCTCTTGTGTTGAAGTGCAATGGTTATGTTTTGAACATGTAAAAGACGTACATGCGCCTTCTCTCATACCAATGGTGGCTACTGTTTATGCAGATGATACGTGTGCTGGTCGCAACAGTAGTCAGGGAAGCTGCTGCAGGTTCTGAAGATGATGTTTTATTGAAGCTGATGGAAGCTACATGTAGACGAGCTACAGCACCCCCTGCACCGCCTGATGGTCTTTGTTTTGTAGATGTTGGATACTCGGATTTTGATCCACAAACATGCTTCATTCACTGAATGCTGAACCATTGTACTGGTGGAACAGAAGTCAACGGTTATGTCAAAACGTCAATTAAAGAACGAAGTGTAGTGTTTTATACGGCGTAACGCTTATTCGACGTCTACACATTAATCTCTTAGGGTGTGTTTGGTAGTCATAGCTGTTCAGGTAGCATTTAGCTGTTGAGGTAGCTGTTAGCAGTTTGACTACCTGTTAGCTGTTAGCAGGTAGCTTTGAGCCACTGTTGGCTGAAAAGTAACTGTTAACAATGACGTGTTTGGCACGATCAGTAGCTGTTGAGTTATTAAAATGATATATATCAGAAAATTAGAAAATCAGAAATGCTACTTTCTATGGGAAATGCTACTTATAATAGCATTTGCCAAATGCTTCTTAAAACGCTAAATGCTACTTCAAACGCTAATAACAAATGTACAGCCAAACATGTAAAGTAGCATTCTGACTTGGTCAAAACGCTAAACGCTACCTTCTACTTGTCTACCAATCATACCTTAGTATTTGAAATGTAGTTGTTTAGTGATTTATAGAAACTCGAAATCATGTTCAGGCTCAGCAACTATTATATGTCATTTGAGAGAGCAATGTTTGGTATGATTGCATTAGTCGCACCAATTATTATCATCCTCAAAGTTGGCAATCATGTTGAAGTTCAACAATTCATTCCTAAATTATTTGGTCTTTTACTTTTTTTTTTTTTTTACTCAAGTACTTTCATTTCGTGTTCTATTTTCCATCGCACTTTTCCATATTTTCCTCATCTAACATTAATAGTTTTATGAAATAATTTATATTTAAGTTATCGGACCTTATAAATTATTTCGTTTCGTTTTTTTTTTTTTTTTTTTTTTTTTTTGTCCTGGTGAATTAACAACCAGTGTACGATAGTAGTTCACATTGCGGCCGTACCTGGCCAAACATCATCGGCACAACAAGAAGAAACAAAATTTTTAATTTTTTTTATATTACGTGCATTATGGTCGTGTTATGCATGCAGATACGTAAATGGGAGTACATGATTTGGAAAATTGCTTAATTATGCTCGCATTATTCTTCATTTACGTACTTGGTCGGTTGTTGTAGATTTTCTGATGCACCTTCACTAATATAAGGCTTAATCATTTAAACAAGTTGACAACATTAACAATTAACAAGTACGAGTATACTTTAGTCAGACAGTAGTCTTTTTAGATAGTAAATCCTGAAAACAAAGGTAAAGGGCAGCTTAGTAATACTTAGATGCATAATTATTAGACTTACTATCTTGAGGTTACAAATTTCATTTTAAGTCTTATAAAGAGTATATACACTATACAGTATAATTTTATACATGAACATAAGATATGATCATTCGGTTTTTAAGTATAAGTTCATGCCTCGATTGCACATCAAGCCTGACCATGGCTCGTATGTTTTACGACCCTTATTAATTCATTTTCCCGCCATCTCTCAGTGCTAAAAAAAACTATATATTTCTTATCACAAAAGAAATGCACCAAGTAACTACGTAGTAAAACACCACCTTGACCGAATTGTCGATCATGTTAGGTTAATTGAATCTACGTATTCTTAGCCAACTTCGAGAATTCAGTATGTCATTATAAACTAAAAACACAATCTCAAGGCTTTACTCTTACCAATTCGTTACTATTTCACTTCGACAGTAGTAATTCGCAAGCACAATGTGAACTCTCAACTCTAAAGTCTAAACCAACTAATGCCAAAGTTCTAAACAAAACAAATCCTCAAATAGTCAAAAGGTTTTACTCTTACCAATTCGTTACTATTTCACTTCGACAGTAGTAATTCGCAAGCACAATGTGAACTCTCAACTCTAAATTCTAAACCAACTAATGCCAAAGTTCTAAACAAAACAAATCCTCAAATAGTCAAATAACGATTGTCACGTGTTTTCACACTCCTCTGATCAATTTTCACATCCTCTTAACTTGAAAAAATACGAAAACCATGTCTCACCTGAAGACATTTAAAAAATCAACGAAAAAAGTGTAAAAATTACAACCCGATTCTATTATTTTATACCACCGTTCGAACACTTCAAATCCTAGTCGAGTCATCTTCGGACTTCAGAGTCGGGACTTTTGACAAACGTACCGAAAATGGCATAAAATGGGAGTTGGAGACAGAAAGACAACCGACATTCAAACAACAAAAAACGGTCGTAAGCAAGAAGTTTTAAGTTTAAGCTCTCCTCTCTTTCCCTCTCTCTCTCTCTCTCTCTCTCTCTCTCATGGTATCCCGTTTTCAGCGCCCATTCTTCCGATAATAACCAACTCCTTTCTTCTTCCTCCATTTCCCCAATCTTTCACCTCTCATTCCCCCCCCTTTTTTTTTAGAAAATTTAAATCCACCAAAAAGAAAAAGGTTCAATCTTTCACCTCCTCCGGCAACCTCACCGGAGCTCCGGTTGTTTTCCGGCGACCCTTTTAATTCCCCTAAATACCCAGATCAGATCTTGCCTCCCTTTACATTGCATTGCCCCCCATTTTCATGAGGGGCATTTTTGGGAAATGATCATTCTTATTTATATGAAGAAAGTTTGAAACTTTTTCTGGGTATTTTAGTGGTATGATTATGTGATATTAATCACATTTTTGTAGGTACAGTTATTTGTCCCTTTCTTCATCTGGGTCATTGCCTAATTTTTCTTGAATTTTTTTTACTTTTTTTTTTTACTGTTTTTGGAAAGGGGGGAGGGTGATAGACTTTGTAAATGTCAAATTTTGATGGTAAAATGAAGCAACAACAAAAGAAGAAGAGTGGTGGTGGGTTGAAATTCATGGGGATGTGTTTCAGTGCACCAGAACCCCAACAACAACAACAACAACAACAACAAAGGGCATCATCTCTTCAAGAAGAGCAACAACCTCATTTACGCTACCAACAATATAATCAGTTTCAACAGCATTTACATCACCAATTTCCTCATCATTTCCATTTTCGCCGCCCGCCGCAACAACACCACGCCAAAGGTTTAACCTTTATTCTCTTCTTTTAGATATCAAAACTAAGAAAGAAAATTTGTGGGTTTTTTTTTTTTTTTTTTTGTGTGTAATGTTTTATATATGATATCATTAGATTAGGAGTGTCTTTGTGTATAGTTTTGTTGTTGGGAAGGCGTTTTCGGCATATTGTATTGTGATTAGGGTTGTTGTGATGATTGATTGGTTTTCTGAATGTAGAACAAACATGTCCGTTTATCTTTGTCATAATAATATTAGCAACACTATTATTTTCCATAAATTAACTTACCACCATAATCACCATAAATTATATTATTTTCCATAAATTAGCTAATAATTTCCATATTATGCAATTACTTAGTGCTATCTAATTAATGAATGCAAGTGTCCTTTTAAGAAAAAGACTTGGTTTCAGGTTTTATTATATAGTATTAGATAATGTATTGCTTTAATCATGCATTGTACTCGATTTTCTGGTGGCACTTAAGATTGGTACTTCGGTTGATTGTTTTGATTGGGTGATTGGTCGTTGGTGTTGAAACGTAGAATAGAAGTCGATATGATGCCTTGTGTGTTATAATATTGACTATTGACGATGCTGTTTCTTTCTGGTTTTTTGTAGAGAGCATATGACATTAGTGTTAGTCATGTAGGGGATTGAATGGTTCCCGAGTTTTGACAAGAAATGGATCGTACTTTATCTGATTGCTATGCCGATGAGACTGTGCCATGTGGGAATTTGATTCGACAAAATTTGTTAGAATTTATTGATATATGTTTTGGGGCATTCTGGCGTACCATTGAATGAATTTGATTTGAATGGTTTGAAGTATTATCTGCTCAACTATCTTTTCATGAAGTTGTAGATGTTTGTTCCTATCTCGGTGAAGGGTCATTTGAAAACGTTTTATATCTCATGGCATCCTAAAGGCTGCCTACGTCTGGTTCCTTTACCCTGCTTGCAGCAGCATGCTTTTTGGAGGCTCTTCCATTGTGATGATTATGATTGAAATGTCGATTGTTGGGTTAATATTTGTGCTGCATTGTTGGTGTAACCATTAATTAATCATATAGGGCTTTCATTGTGTTCGTATTTTCTTGAACTATGAGTATATCTTGACATACTCCCTTCGTCCCACTATAAGCTTCCTATTTCATATGAAAACCTCTCACATATTTAAATGAAGTACGAAGTTTAAGTTGGGATGGAGGGAGTATAAGCTTTGCTTGTCTGATTGCATTTGGGATGTTGTGGGATTATACAAGAGTCATCATTAGTTTTGTAATTTACTTGGTTCTAGATGTATGACGATCCATCATTTAATACTTGCCAAATTTTGTGATGGCCTGTTTCTTTGGCCTTTTCTTTTTGGTGAAACATTCTCAGTTTCCGTTATTGTTATGCAGGTGGAGGTGGTCATGGGCATGGAAGTGCTCGAACAGCTCCTGTGTCAAGTCAATCTACAACCACATCAACTAGTAAACCGGATACAAGGGGTAACAGGAGCCCGAGTATTCTGTATACTCCCAAAGATGTGAAAGAACTGCGCCAGAATCCTGGTTATAGTAATGTCGACATATTTTCTTTTGAGGAGATGAAGTTAGCGACAAAGCACTTTCGGCCAGATCTTATACTAGGGGAAGGTGGCTTTGGGGTTGTTTATAGAGGAATAATAGATGATGCAGTGAGGCCAGGATACGAATCCATAGAAGTAGCTATCAAGCAGCTTAACCCCAATGGTTTCCAAGGGGACAGGGAGTGGCTGGTACTTCTTCATACAACTCTTATCCGATGTGTTTGAATTCATAATTTTGTTAATTGAGTGTCATTAACTCATAATTCTCCAAGTGACTGTACATGTTTTGTGGCTAACATTCCATCCATGCTTAGCCTTGAAATTTTGAAGGCTACCTAGGTTTCAATTCATGTCAAATGCAACTGAAATTTTAGGTTCTTAAGGCTGTTGAAAATCCAAGTGGACCTGCAGATTGGTCCACACAGCAACCCTCGAACTACATGGATAACAAAGCATAATCTAAAAGCTAACGCAACAAATACTGGTTATGTTGACCTGAACCGAACTATGGTCTTAAATTGCAGATTAGATGGAGAGAAATGTTTTTTTTTTTTTTTTTTTTTTTTTTTTTTTTTTTTTTTTGTTGAGGGAATTTTATTCTTGTTCAGTTATTAATAGTGTAATGTATTAATACAAACCTTGTAGGTGATATGATCATTCATTGGTTCCAGAGATTCACATGTTTGTTCATTTTTCATCATGTTAGAATTCTTTAATAAATTGGAAGTTTTGAGATCTGTCATATGGACAAGCAGCCAAGCTTCACTTGCTGATGCAGTTTCTGAAGTTTTTATTTTTATTTTTTTTCATATTTGAGAACAAATTGGGTGTAGCTTGTACATTACTAAGGTTTTGGTCTTGGAGGAATATTTGCTACTTTTTCTTTTCTTTTCTTGATGGTCCTATGATTGTTTGAATCAAAAGAAGAAATCATGTGAACATGATCGTTTGATGGCTATGGTATGTTGGTTGACATCTATAGCTGTCATTTGACTGTTGTTGCTCGTCCATTTGACCAATCATACTTGACTGACTGCAAAAGTTCAATGTTGGGACGTCATTCTGTGGGCTGTCTTTTGAGAAGATACTCATTTCTGAAATGTAACTGCTTTATAGTGACAATAGACCTTCTGTTTTTCAGGCAGAAGTTAGCTACTTGGGACAACTTAGCCACCCGAACCTTGTGAGGTTGATTGGATACTGTTGTGAAGATGAGCACAGGCTGTTGGTCTACGAGTACATGGCATCTGGGTGCCTTGAGAAGCATCTTTTCCGCAGTAAGTGACCATTGAGTGGCTGGAAGATTGTCATGTTCTAAGAACTAAAATTAATGAATTATCTTGTGAATACTAGATGAATATTTACGGCTGAAGTGATATTATATTAATACTATCCAGAAGAAATTTGAAAAAGGGGACATTCCATGGAACCAACACAGTTAACGATAGTGTTTTCTGCATTGCGAGTCTGCGAAGATATTATAGGGTTAATACAGTTGGGTGTGTTCTGTTGTTCTCTAACCTTTAGCCTTTATCTTAGTTAGTGTTGAAGCCATGACCTGGTTCTTCGTACTACTATTTTTTTTTTGCCAGCCTGGTACTACTCCTGTCTTGTTACTTCTGGATGTTTTATATGGGTGCATCTGACTCTCAGATATGGTGCCCATTCTGATGAGCGGTCAGTTTAAGTGGTTCAATTTGTCACTTTTATATGTATAGAGAAGTTCATTTTTCCGCCTTGAGTTCACCTCCTCTGAAACATAGTACATGGTGCTTTTTCCACTAGTTTTCATTAACAACTGTTTCCATGGAACTGTGAAAGGATATAGTTTAAACCATTATAAGTGACTAAAGTATATAGTTAAGTTACCTAAGAATTATAAACCAAAAATTGAAATTGTAACTTTGATTATTGTATGTCTTCCTAACACTTGCCAAATTAAAGCAAAATATGGCGGATTAGGCGTGAGGCCTACATATAATTGCCCTATTGTGTTATAGTTTATTCTAAAGATTTGCATGAGTATTGGTTTAACTGATAAACTGTGCGTGTTAGGAATGTCGTCCACTCTCACTTGGTTGAGGAGAATAAAGATTGCTCTTGATGCTGCAAAGGGGCTTGCTTTTCTTCATGGCCTGGAGCGGCAAATTATATATCGTGATTTTAAGACGTCAAATATCTTGCTTGATTCGGTAAGTCTTTTCATCCCAATCTTCTTTTAATCTATTTTTTCCTTTCTGAAGCCTACCGTTCCGCTTCTGAATTTCCCTCCCCCTTTTCCCCCCAAACATCATGTTTGGTAATGTAGTTGCTAGTTTGCTACTAATAGATTAGTGGTTCACTTTGTTCAACATAATTCGTAGTAACAAATTTGAGGTTAGACAAAGTTTGTAGCTTTGCCATAAAGCCACAACCTTTGATTTTCCAGTTGACTTAGATTGGTAGCAGTGTATGCTCGGGAGTTGTAAAGATCAATGCATCATGGTCTTCGTTTTCCCTAGTAGTTTTTCAATTAAGTAGAGTGATACTGGTATCATTGGTTGACGAGTCCTAAATTTTATCCTGAAACCTTTGGTGCAGAATTTCAATGCAAAGCTATCCGACTTTGGCCTTGCGAAAGAAGGGCCAATGGGGGACCAAACCCATGTGTCGACACGTGTTATGGGCACATATGGCTATGCAGCTCCCGAATATCTCATGACTGGTAAGATTTCCAATATATACTGTGCTGATGACTTCATAAAGGTCTTAATCTTTGGTTAATGAATCGTGAGACATTGAAACTGCAAATAGGAATGTATTTCTATCATTAGCAGAATCATGAAACATTCTGTATATTATTTGCAGCATTACAGGAGGTTATCAGGTTAGAAAAGATAAAGGTTGGGGGGGGGGGGTCTGAACTTTTAAATCCCTATTTGATAGAGTGAGATTATAAAATCACTTTTCTATACTGAGTATTGGTCTCTTGAATATATGCTCAGTCTGACAGTCCATATAACTGTATATACAATATGCGTGTGAGCATTTTTTGTCATTTTTGTTATGTTTTTCGGTTTTTGTGTATGGCACAAAATGGGTGATGGGAGCCACATGCATGTTAAGTATTTCCTCATATGCCAGAGATAGCAACGCATTATTAAATTTTCATGTGTGAAACCTGGGAGTTCTATTCAGCAAGTTGTAGAAGTTGACATATAGAGAGAACGGATAGCCAGGCTGCGTGTTTTCCATTTCGGGGCATATGCTGTTTCTGGTACTCAGTTACTTAGACTATTTGTTTTTCAGGGCATTTAACTACCAGAAGTGATGTTTATGGATTTGGAGTCGTGCTGCTCGAGATGCTTATAGGAAGAAGAGCATTAGACAAGAGCAGACCCAGCCGAGAACACAATTTGGTAGATTGGTGTCGCCCACTCTTAAATAACAACAAGAAACTTCTAAGAATTTTAGATGCCAGAATTGATGGGCAGTATTCAATAAAGGCCATGATGAGAGTGGCCAATCTAGGCCATCAATGCCTAAGCCAAAATCCTAAAGGCCGGCCTTTGATGAGTCAAGTAGTTGAAATTCTTGAAGAAATTTACGAGCAGGAAGGAACCCGGGAAATGTCTTTATTAGCTCAAAATGGTGGAGGAGTGACCCTCTATGAAGCTCCAAAAGAGATTCCTGCTGTGCCAGTCGAAAAGAAAAGTCCGACCAAGAGCGAAACCGACAGAGCTACCACAACAGCAGTACGTCGAAGGAGAAGAGATGTCAGAAGCAGAAGTGAGCCCCAAAATGATTATGGTATGTTCAGCCCTTCCCCAGATTTGAGGAGTCAGAATAGATCCTACAGAGAGGACAATGCTTTTTGACTCACTGCGCGCACTGCATTGGTTTTGCATCAAAGTCTCGGTATCTCATGATGTTTTTTTTTTTTTTTTCTATGATAATATCAGATGTTAAAATTGTCATATTAGGATAAATGAGGCAATATTCTGTAATGCTTAAAGCAATAGCAATTTGCCCAGCCCAGTTTCTGCATTCAGCAGATTTTTGACAGATTTAAAAGGTGGTCAATTTAATTGTATATATCAGACACTAATGACTGTATTTACAGTTCTATTCTGTAGTGTACTAGTCTACTAGATTACTAGCATACAATGTGGCTTCTTCGCAATGCGGTCCTTTTCAAGAGTCAGGTCTGTAACCCCAGCACTGTGCCTTACGTGGGTGAAACTCGGGACAAATTACAGGACAGACTCGCCAAGTTAACTGGTTTTAGGCCCCGTTTGATTCACATGTTGGGTTGGGGCTGGAATCGGGAATGGAGTTATGCTGGAATGGGGTTGGGACTTGAATCCTTATACCTTGTGTTTGGCTTAAATTTGGGATTAATAGTGGGTTCTACTTGTTCAAGATCTGCTTATAGTTTCAGGCACTCGAAGAAAACCTCTTCATTACTCCATGGGTCCGAGTCTAGTAACAACGACGATGTTGATGATCAGAACAAAACTATAAATTGAATGATGTGAAGTCAAATGTTGCCCATCAAATCATGAAATGTTAATGCCTTTCCTGTTTATGATAACTGGTAGTTGAAGAACAAGAAAAATCTGAATTAACAACAGTATTGCTCAAACGTAGACCATGAAATTTGACAGGAACATTTATGTGCAGTGTACAAGAAGTTCTGCTACTAGGAAATTCATCTAAGCTCTGGCAAAGATCACCCAATTAAAGACCATGACTAAGGTTTTTACAAAAATTATGCAAATCTGGAGTACAGCACCCCTTAGCTGACATTGAAGGACATTTTCCCTGCAACAATAGCAAAGAAGCCAATCAGTAGATACTAGATAGTAATAGTGAGGTATTGTAAATTAGTATATACGATTGGATAGACAGGGCACTGTGAGTAACCCTGACAAAGAACAGTTACGTGCGTTGGCTAATGATTAACACAAAGTCCATACTGATTACTGAGAAAATTCAGAGCAAACATGGTGAATCAATGAGTAATAACAAGCCAAATATCGAGCACTCAGCGTAACTTCAGGCATAAAATTGTCTAGTATTACAGACTTTAGCCTGGTTTTCTTCCTGATTTCTCAAAGAACCTTCTTTTTCATCAAGTAGAACAACAAATGTTGTTCTCTACATGGTTACGGGTCGACTAACATGCACCTGTCGTCAATCACAGATCTCTTTCTAAGCGGGACCCTATTCTTGTCAAGTATCATGCAGTAATTGCAGTGCATTCAAGTCAGACAAGAACAGGACAACTGAAACACCAAAGATATCAGCTATGAAAGTAAAATGGTTGAGAGTTGAGGGTTCTAGTCACCATCATTTTGCAGGTTATCCAGTAGCCATTTCATATACCCTTGCCAGCAGAACAAGTGAACAACAAGCAATCAGTAGCAAAAGTTTTTTTTTTTTTTTCTTTTTTTTTTTTTTTTTGGGTAAAGTAGCAAAAGATTTCTGGATTACTAATAACAGTACCATCTGGCTTCAAACTAAATATATACAGAATTATCTAGTGTTTGAACCCTCCAGAACGATCATAGAGCACAGAGTAAGAAAGTTTCTGCCAAAGAAATCAGATAGAATATCTGGACAGTTTCAAGGTAGATTTAAAAGTCAGTTATTCTATCCTCCGATACAAAATCTTTAAGAAGCATTGAAAGGTCTCAATTTCAAACAAAAATCAGGTGGTAAATGAGATTGAATGTACTTAAAACGAAAAAGAAGAAAAAAAGGTTTACCCCAGGTCTGTTGCAATTTCATAGCCAGTTGCGCAACCAGCCTTCTCTTTGCAGGATGAGTAACTTCTACATCCAACGCCTCCTGAATCGCAGTTAGAATTTCTCTTCTCACTTTCAGAGTAAGAGGAATACAATTTGGTCCATGAACAGCACTTAACTCTACAATCTGAGAATTGGAATTATCACAATATCAGTATTTTGAAGGCAGAATGATTCTTCAGTACAATGATGATACCTATAAAAACACCATGCTAATGCCCAAATCAAGAACTTACCATTAGATCATCTCATAGCAAATCCTAGTTTTTATTGTCAGTATGTTAAATTAACTCAACTCTTATGTCTTTCACTTAAGAAAAACCATAAGCGTATTTGCAGACACACCTAAACACACACAGCCTCCCAATCACAGCTTTCCATGATTAGACTTATACTCTATTGGAAAGAATAATGCAACCCAATTCAAAAAGTATCAACCGATTATTGAGCCAAAGGTTAATGACAATAGAACCCAAACTCCCAAAGTACAACTTCACAAGTACTAGGGGAGAACAGATATTAACATATCAAATTGTAGGAAGGGTGTGAATAGATCACCTGTTGTAGCCAAGGAATTACTGATTCAAAAACTGTATGGTCGTGTACATGTGATGCTAAAGAAGACAGAAGATCGCTGATTGTTCTGTTAGATAAACTATCCAGCACAGGACCAGTTCCAGCCATGAGCTCAGTCAAAAGAAATTGGTTGCCTGAATAGAGAGCTTCTATGTAGGCAGACTCAAGGTCTCCTTCACACAGAAAGCCCTTCACATATTTCCATACATCCTTGTCATTTTGCCTAATGTTTTCCCTGGCATTGCTGTGTGAGACTGTATCAAAGATGCTATCAGAGTTTCTACTTCGACAGTGGTTTATGTCTTGTTGATCCCGCCTGGTGCTTTCTTCAGGTCCATTTACACTACTATTTCTGTTCACCATTGATAATGGTCGTCTCCTAGAATCAACACTTTTATTGACAGGATTGCTTTTACTGCTTATTCCAACAGCTTTCCCCTCCCAAGCTCCTGCTTTTCTTGATGTCTGCGCTGATGATCTTTTCTCTTGCACGTCTACAGATGGCCTAGGAGTTGAAGTCATAGAAATTTCAGGAGAAGAAATGCCTTGGCCTTTTCCAGCATATCTAATATTTGAAGAATCCATGTGGTTGCCTCCATGCGCTAGATCATGTGATATTCTTTCAACAGCATGTTCCAAACTTGACACCTTCGACTTTATGATGGACGTGCTTTCTGTGGTAGCGGTGATGAATCCCTACAGAAAAGCATCATAACGCTTGAACAATTTTGCACAGCAAAAAACAGGACCACAAGTAGATGTGCTGACTGCTGAGCTATATTTAAGGTTACAGAAGTTGTAGATCAATTCAATCCGTCTAACATGACCACTACACAACATTACCATAAAGATCGATGAACGAAATGTTTTGTTCCAATTAAATGAATCCATGTACATGAGAGAAACATAAGCTTGAGGCATGAGGTCAGGGTGCAATTCCTATTTTGTGCTACTTTCCATATTCATTTTCTTACACCGCTTTCCCTTCTTGGTAGAGACATCAAGATTTTTCAATGTTATACCTATTAAGCACCCCTACCATCAAGTATCTTTTGACACATAGGGAGATTTAAATGTTAATACTTAAATGTTATTACTTATCAGACTAGTCTTGTCATTGGGAGAATTTGTCTTCTGGGATCATACGGAACATTCTTAAGGTTGAGATCATAAGAAGCATACTTAGCCATGTGCATGAAAGCAAACCGTAAAGTAAGGAAGAGCACAAAAAAAAGGAGTTCATCTGAAATATACCAGTAAAAGATCCATCAAACAGGACTGCTTCTTTTCGATTTCTGAAAGCTGATTCCGGATGGAACTGATTTCACTTTCTGTCTGAGAACAAGAAGCACGTGCAGGACGACACTCTTCAGCTTCTGTTATGGTAGAATCAAGACTGCAACGATCTCTCATCTTTGGCACATACGATTGTATTTTACGAGTATTTGGTTCCCCTATGAATAGCAGATCTTCCTCTGTTGACTTCAGCATACCGTTACCATGAGGATGACGATGAACAGCTTCCATAAACTTGTTAGTAAAGTTATCAGACACATGATTAGACGAAGATGAATATTCTGGCTTGTCATCTATTATATCATATTCATGTCCAATGTCTTGCATGCTCATGACATCTACTGTCGTTGTTTCTTGTGGCTTAGTACAAGAGCTACTCTCAGATTCCTCATTCCAAATATGTGGGGTGCCAATGTGCTTTTTTGAAACCGCAACATCTATCTGCCATTCACTGTTATTGGATCTATTACATGTGTCAGCGGAATTTGGAGTTCCTACTCTGGCTGAGAAAGGGGCTCTTTTCTTGACCATATTGGTTTTGGATTCTTTAGAGCCAGCATCTTTCCACATAGAGCTACTAGCACTAACAAGGTCACTGCAGTCATCTCCACATAAATTATCTGCAATTTATCAAATCTCCAGTTAGAATTTGTCAAACTAGGACCACAATGATCAACAAGCAAGTGCAAGGCTGTTTGAGAATATAAACTTGGAAGTAATACATGCCCTTCAGAATTTCAACAGAAGCGACTACATTAGCCAATCGTTATGTATCAGAAAAGATGAACAGGATACATGATGATCAATATTTGCCGGGATTATGAGTATGTGAGTGAGAAGATGTTCCTATGCAGAAACAAGAAATGAAGAACGATTTGATAAGTTGCCTATAAGTTTCAAGTTATAAAGCTGAATATAATTGTATTCTTGCTTTCGGTTCATTTGACTGAACTTAAGTCTTAACATATGTAATAAAGCCTTTCAGCCTTAAACAAAGCACATTTTTCCTTCTCTGCAGGTGACCAAGCTGGCAATTGACAAACAACTTACCAACCCATTTTTTTAAACTTACCATCGAGTAGCTAAAAGCCTTCAACAATCAACATACTACAAGAGCTACTAACATTTTCAGCCTTTCGCCAGACATGCTAAGTCATAAGCGTTCAGGTAATCTCAAATGTGAAACAGAAGGGGGTGGGTTGTAAAAGTTCATGATTTTGACCGACTGTCTGACTTCAAAACTTTCAGCATTATAATAACTCAAGCTATGAATTTTTACAAGCTTAAACATGTACATGAAATGTTAGGTGTCAGGTTATCAGCATGAAGGTACGAAATGGGGCTGAATATAAATTTCAAAGCATTCAAAATGGGTCACAAGCTCACAACAGTCAAACCTTTTACTGAAGACACCACATCTGAAGGTTCTGGCATATCCTGTCCTTCAATATTTCTCCAGCAACGCAGAGCCTTCAAGACAGTGTCTCTAACTGGTTTCACCTGAGTTGTAGAAAGAGCATCAGTCAGTCTAACTTTATTATTATTATTATTATTGAAATAGATCCTAAACAGGGCTAACTGTAACAAGCTATCACCACTAACCTTATCGAAGCGACATGACTCAAGTGCCTGTACACAGGAATCCTTGAAAGGTGCTAAGAAAGGACCCCCACTTGAACCAATTTCTCCCAGCGTTAGTGATGCAGCCTTTCGAGTTGTCCAGTCAGTGTCCTTCAGTGTTTCCTGGATGCTGCGAATTGCAGTGTATAGAGCACTGTGTGACAGAGCGCCCCCAGCCTACAAAGCAAGGAGAAACAAGCTTGTAACATCAAATAACAGCAACTGATACGTACAATTATATAATTTAATAAAAAATACACTTGCTTCCCTATCTGTCAGTGATAGGAAAATAAAAAGCAATTCATGGGATGCTAACTGATGTGTGAACTCTGGTTGCAGTTCTTTGATGACTGCAAGAACTTTCCTACACTCTTTTGCCTTCTTTTGAAACATGTAAATCTACGGCACTCTTTGTTTTACTATCCACTCCTAGAATGACGATAAAACAGTAAAAGTCGAAAGTAGAAACTGTTATGCTTGCCTAAAAAGGACCTCTTCACGCGAACATGTTCCCTATTGTATATACCACGGAAGAATATAGTGCAGCATAGTAAGAAACAAAGCATATGCATACAAGGGAAAACCCAGGAAGTGAACTCACCTGAATAAGACTTTTGTTCAACTCAAGGACAGCTGGTTTGGCCATGAGATGTGGATTCTTAAGCAACTTTACAGTACGAGCAAGCATCTTTTGCAAGATTGAGATAGGAGGATCGTTCATGTTGTCAATGACTCTGGCCAGGGACAATGCAGCACCGGCTTGAATCTGTTTATTCTGCTCACCTAAAGCTTCAAACAAAGGCCTAACAAGCAAAACAAAAACACCATCATCTCCAACTTGACTGTTACCATACTCCGATGCCAATATCCCCATCGTCTCCACACATGTATCCCTAACAATAGAATCCTGATCCTTGAGCCTCTTTACAATGGAAGCAACCATCTTTCCTAGGTGTGGACCGATAAGAACCCCATGAATTTTTGCCAGTACACCCATCAACCTTACACACTCCTTGCGCACTGCGCTTTTCTGCTCCGAGTCAGAATCCAATATACATGACAGGTATGGAACAATTCCTTCAGGATTCAAACTTTCAGCTGTTTTCTCCAGCTCCTGAACTCCAATCTTGTATGTGTCACGGTCTGCAACCTTGTTCAAAGCAACCACCACTCGATGCTTAAGCTGATACACAACTTGTTGAGGGCTTACCTTCCTAGGCCCTTTTGATCTCAGCTCGGTTCTTGTCTTCATCTTCTTCTTTGTTTCGGTCCTTCAACCTCACCAAATCCCGAGACACGAAAGACAAACGTAAAGCACCTCACACCCACACCACCAACTACAAGATCATAGAGCCATTGATAGGTCTACACCACAAGCAGGAGTCCCCATCAAAACCATTTGTGTGCTGCATAACATCATACAATAATCACAAAACACACTCAAATAACTCCAAAGGCGATTCTTCGCCTTCTAGCTGTAGAACAAAGAAATGGCAAATTTCATGACTAAACCCCCATTCCAAATTTGTTGCCTAATTCTCCATTGACTAAGTCCATACCAATCACAGATAGCTCAAATTCAATTATCTAATTACTTTATCTCTTAAACTAATTCAAACCCATAATATCCCTTCAAAGCTTCAACACAACAGATTGATTCAGCCAAAATACAATAAAAAGTCAGCATCACGCTAACTGTAGAGAATCCCCCTACTAAGAAATTTAACATATGAAACTTTTGCACATTACCCTTACTAGCCACCCACGACAACATTACCCAGTACCTCAAAAGCTCTCGCCTTTGACAAATAAAAATAATAGTTTCTTTAGCTAGCTACGTAGCAGTAAGGTTGCGTACATCTAAAACCTCGGAATTGTTACAAAGTCCTTATTAACTACTACATTACCCTTACTAACCCACCCGTGACAACATTACCCCAGTACCTCAAAAGCTCCCGCCTTTGACAAATAAAGGAAGCCTCTAAACAAATTCAAGACCGATTAGTAGCAGTCTCTTTAGCTAGCTACGTAGGAGTAAGGTTGCGTACATCTAAAAACCTCGGAATTGTTACAAAGTCCTTATGAACTACTACATTACCCTTTACTAACCCACCCGCGACAACATTACCCCATTAACTCAAAAGTTCCCGTCTTTGGCAAACAAAGGAAAGCCTCTAAACAAATTCAAGACCGATTAATAACAGTCTCTTCGGCTTTAAGCTACCTAGGAGTAAAGGTTGCGTACATGTGAACCTCGGGTTTTTAAACTAAGTCGTTATTAACTACATTAGTAAATCAAAATTTGAAAACCCAAAACTAAAATTACACAAAAAAAAAAAAGGGTAAAAGAGAAACTTACATAGGATTAAACCCAGAAAAACCTCCATTGTTGATATTACAAGAAAACACACCTCTAAAAGGTTAAATAAACTGTAAAAGAGAGAGAGAGAGAGAGGGAGAGATTTAAATTCAAAAATGTTTTGTTTTGTTTTATTAAATGTGTGTTGTTTTTTTAATGAGATTTGAAAAAAAAAAGTGGGGTATGTACTTATATTGTAATGTTATTTTTTTGAAATAAAAATGAATAAATTAAGAGATTGGAACAGTGGAAATGGATGGGGAATCTGAGTTAAAAGGGGAACAACGAGAAGATGACGAATTTCGAGAGAGAGAGAGAGACAGAGAAGGTTATTTTTTACTTTTTTACTTTTTTTTTTTATTTTTTTTTATTTTTTTACAGAGGAGAGAGGAGAGAGGAGAGAGGGGAAGAGAGTGGGGGGAAGTGGGGTAGAAGGAGACGTTTATTGTGGATTTTCGCGCTTTCTTGCCATGGTTTTTTCGAATTTTGCGAGTGTGTAGTGTGACTTGAGTGTTACTGTTCGGAAGCTGGTGGTTGTGACATGTGAGTTGGTGACTCGTAAGAGTGTCAATGTGTATGATAATCAAAACTTGGTCACATATTTGGTAAAATTACCGATTACTGTTATTTTTATTTTTAAGCGATTATATAATGACTATCGAATCTTGATATTCATTTAAACAAAATTAAATCTGACCCTTCATTTTATTTAGCAATCTCAACTGTTTAATATTTTGACCATTAAAAATAAAATAAGATTTAAGAATAAAATAAAATTAAATAAACCCAAATTCCCTATATCAAACACCACCACCGCCACCCTTTCCACCACCATCACCGCCGCCACCTATACCAAACACCACTTTAGCGGCCACCTCCGTCACCACCAGACTCACCCGTCGCGGCCCACCCGTTCTGCCGCCCCCAACTTATAAAGGCTGCACGAGCCCCTCTCTCCCTCCATCCTCCTTTCATTTCCGGCCCAAAGAAGCTCTGCGGAGGCACCGCTCCCCTCACGTAGTCATGTGATTGCCGCCTCATCCTCTGTGTTCGCCGCCCCTCATCCTCTACGTTGGTCGCCTTACGCCCCCCATCATCTACATTCGCCGCCCCTCATTAGCCATCCAGTTTGTTTGCCGCCCCTATCAATTTGAAAGGGGTGGTGTTAAAGGCGACAGGGCAAGGTGGCCAAGCAGAGCCGGCGGGAGACTGCATATGGTGGTCAATTTGGACGGAGAGGCCTCGGCCATGGTGGACTGGTGATGGTCGTGGCTAGTGGCGGTGGGGCAGAAAGTCTGGGTGAAGCCATGGACAGGAGGGGGAGGAGCAATTGTTATATGGTACCCCGGGATACATCAAATTTTTGTACCCTTCTCACAAATTTTTTTTAAATCAATGTCACAACATGGGTGAGGGGGTGCGGAGAGCAGATTTACCCCAGGGGTAGGAGGGGATGGGTCATTTTTTTTTTTTTTTTTTTTTTTTTTTACAATGGCTACCAAGATTTGATAGCTATTGTAGAATTGATATTTATTTTTTGGTTTTTTTTTTTGTGTTATGGAATTTAGTTACGTTAAGTTATTATATATTGAAATTTGTTTTTATTACAGTCATATATAAAATGAAACTTGACGACTAAAAGCTAAAAACCATTTTTTCTTAAACGGGATTTTGGTTTTCAGATATATAGATACAGAAAACCAAAAATGATACCATAAAAGCTCTTAGGTAGTGCTCGTACGTTTTTTTTATTTACTTTTGGCAACGAATGAGGTTTTGAAGATCTTTAGTCTAATTGGATTACCCAAACCAGAATGGATCTTCTGTCTCACTTTGTGTCCCATTTTGTGTGCCACACCAATGGGAAGCAGTGATTTCATTACACAATTCTATTACAGATTGTATTTAATGGTAAGTTTATACAATTCTATTACAGATTATATTTAATTGTAAGTTTTGCGAAATCTTTGCTTCCCATTGGTGTGGGACACAAAATGGGACAAAAGATCCACTCTGTTATCCGGACTACATAATTTAGTTAGAGGTATCCAGAGTTAAATTATATTCAAACGTTGGGTATCCAAAGTGGAATTACTCAATCTTGGGTAACCAAAATGATAATTTTCCAAAAGTAAAAAAAGCTAGGCAAGGGGGAGGGGGCACACGGAGAGGGCATCTAGGTCAGGCCTAGAAGTGTCAAGGTTATGAAAGGAAGTTTCAAGAGTGGGAGGAAAACTCGAACCTATGAGGGGGATTTTTAAGGATATAATATAGTTTGTTTCAAACTTGGGGAAGTGGTTATGATACATCATATGATTATAGGTGTGAAAAAAGTATGTTTGAAGGTATATATACACGAAAATATTATTTTCATAAGAGATCAAAGCTGGTCTAGTGGTTAGGAACTCAACCTATCTGGGGGTAGTCCCGGGTTCAAATCCTCATACCCCACCCCCTTTGCTGCTCCTTTGTACCAAAAAAATAAATTAAATTCTTATTTTTAACGAGTTATTGTTATACAAAGACTTTTCCATTGACATATAATACATTTTTGACAATATAAGGTGACTATGGGGATGAAATCAAATTCTCGGGGGGCAACATGTGCAAAGACTTAAATATACGGGCACCATATATAACTAGTTTGATGGCCCGTGCAACGCCCGGGGTATTTATATTTAAATGTTAAAATTGTGTAAACGAAATTTTTATCTAAGACTTTAAATCTCATTTCAGACACCCGTGGGATATTTGTAATGCAATTAGATGGAAAGTCACATTTAAAAACCTAAAGTCGTGTTTCGAACACCCGTGAGATATTTGTAATGTAATTAGATGGAAAGTCATCTTTAAAAAGATAAAATCATGTTTCGAACACCCATGGGATATTTGTAATGTAATAAAATGGAAAGTTAACTTTCAAAATTTAAAATCTCATTTCGAACACCCATAGGATATTCGTAATGTAATTAAATGGAAAATCACCTTTTAAAACCTAAAACCCCATTTCGAACACCTGTGAGATATTTGTAAAGTAATTAGAGGAAAAGTCACATTTTAAAAGCTAAAGTCCCATTTTGAAACACCCGTGGGATATATGATCAAATTGTCATAAATTAAGTAATTACTATATTGCATAACTAATTTCCATAATCAAGTAATAATGTTATTTAATTAGAATAATATCACCATATAGTATCTACTTGCCATATCCTATTTTGGATAAACTTTATTTATAATATAACAATATTATTATATGCCACGTTTCAGCGTGGGAATTGTGCAGGTTCAGAATTACATATATATATTCAATACTAGTTTAAACCCCATGCGTTGCACGGTGACATTAACAATATATTATATTATATACGCACATTTCATTACCGAAATCATTATAATTATTGTAGTTAAATAAAGTTTTTTTTAAGGTAATAACGAAATAAAGTTACCAATTTTCTAGAAATATTGATTATTTCATTTTTTTAAAGTTCTCACATTGTATACTTACATGATATTGATGTTCTAGCCAATTAATTAACTAATTAATATATCAATATATAAAAATATTAATTAACTTTTTTAATAAAACCATTTACTTCCATTCCCTACTTTAACCAACTTTTATCATTTTACGTGTTTATGTCTAACGACAAAAGTATAAAGATGTCAATGCTAAACAAAACTAAACACAAATTATGCAAGATATGTACATTTATTATTTCACATCAACAAACCTACATAACAACTGACAAATGTTGTGTTATAGTGATTAAGATAGAGGTACCGAACATAATAAGTTTCAGTTTCGAATTTGTTCCCTATATTGTATACCGATTGCTAAGCTTATTACACTTGATGTTAGTAAGATTTTGTATGATTCAACTTATTCTTTTTAACATATTCGTATCACGAGAGTAAGATGTTGTCACTATAATGAATCTAGTAAAAAAATTGATTCCAAATGAATTTATACTAGTTCAAATCTAATAAGTTTAGTGCAAGTTCAATAAATTTAAATAAATCCAAATAATTTTATATCATAACTTATGAAACCGAACCAAAAAAATATATTATCTTAATTGTATGTTTCTTTTAAGTCATCTTATATTTTGTTTTGTTGAATCAATGACTCAAATTAAAGATTATACATCAGCTATTTTAAATTTTATAATTGCAATAATGCTTGCACGTTGTACATTACAAAATCTCAAGATGAAAAACTGTGATTCGTACCAATGACTTTGCTTATGTGGCCATGTTTCAAACTACCTAACAATAAAAGGTAATTTTAGGTTTGTGATAAATGGTTTTATTCCAGTTTGAATATATATAAATGCACTTTGCAAATGTTTGATAATCAATAATTTATTTATAGTTATTATTCGATTAAAGATCTTATATTATCATTTTCAAAATTAGATATGGCTCGATGACCTGTCTAGACCTCCATAAAACACCTACAATTGTTTGCCTCTTCAATAGATAGACTATAAATCAAATATTATATCTTCTAGGACTATGTGTTAAATTTCAAAACTCAAGATTACATTAAGGTAGCTAACCAAATAATTTTTTTTTGATAGTAATTGTTTTAGAGCAAAGAGATTTACACATTATGTAAAAACATTTGATTGCTCTCATAGAAATAAGTACATTGGTGACCTTGTATGATACAATTCAACTTAATTTTGCAACATATAAATACCAAAGCATATCACCTAAATTAAGCTATTTTTTAATTAATTTAGATCAATTGACATATAAATTGTTCAACAGTTAATGCCTCGGCTAAACAAACTAAAACAATCATGTATTTCTAAAAGGAGGGAGTATCCTATCTTTTTATGACTAGAAAAAAAAAGACTTTTAGAATAGCGCATATATATAGAAACCCAGTGACTTTTACTCGTAGATATTAGTATTTGAAATTCACTTGAGTAAGTTGAATTGCTACCTACCCACCTAAAAATATAAGGCAAAAAATTAAAAAACTATAATAATATTATCAAAGCATATACCTCACTAAATGACTTAAATGACTATAACTTCAAGTGTGCAAATCTTATAGTTTTTTTTTTTTTTTTTGTGAAATCAACAGTCAATGCTCTAGCTCGCAAAATAAAATCGTCTTACATTTCTGAAAGGAGGGGGGGTATCCTATCTTTTTATGATTACAATAAATTTAAATTTGGAATATAATGTAATCTTTCCATTACCCATAATAAAATTCGAAATACAATTTCAATGTCTCTAGACGTACTAAAAGCTTATGATTATATGATGAATTCATTAAAAAATATAAACATTACATTAATTCGTAGTTTGTGGTCAATCTTTAATATATATACACTAAAACATAGGTTACAAAAAAAAAAAAAAAAAACTTATAGAATAGCACATATATTAAAGCGAGTAAACAATTATCCTTTACTCGTAGTTATTACTATTGGGGAGTCCACATGAATAAGTTGAAAAATCTTTTGTATTATCTTACCATTTAGTGATTAATTGCCATATACTCCTTTCGATCTTTTTATAATTTTATGTTTTGTTTGTTGTTTTTGACTATCCATGTTGGGGGCCAATTCTACACTAAATGAACTTATAAACGGACTTTTTATTCACAAATAATTGTATTAAAATTTCATTAACTACTTTAGACACATTTTAAAAAAAAAAAACATTTGGTTCTTATATTTTACCAAAATGAAGAAAATGTCGTATAATTTTCTCTTACATTAAAATGTAGGTTTGACTTATTATCTTACCATAACTTAAAAAAGAAACTTTTATATTGATGGATATTTTCAAAATTACCAAAAACCTACATATGATATACTAAATTTTCATAAGTAAAATATATGAATTTAATACATTATTACCATAAACTCACATATGGTATCAACAATTCCATAACATAAATTAATTCCTTATTCACCAGAAGCTCTAAGAAAATTCGAAAGTCTCTAGAGTCTAGACCTATTCAATGCCCCAAAAAAAGCTTCGTTTATAAATATATTAAGACTAGTTTAAAGCTCGTGCGTTGCACGGTGACATTAACATTATTTTATATTATATAGGCACTTTCCATTACCGAAATCATTATAATTATTGTAGTTAAATAAAGTTTTTTTTAAGGTAATAACGAAATAATAAAGTTATCATTTATCTAGAACTATTGATTAATTCATTTTTTTAAGTTCTCACACTGTATACTTAATGTTTTAGCTAATTAATTTACTTTTTTCACAAAACGATTTACTTCCATTACTTATTTTAACCAACCTTTATCGTTTTACATGTTTATGTCTCATGATAAAAGTATAAAGATGTCAATACTAAACAAAACTGAACACAAACTGTGCAAGATATATACATTTATTTCACATCAACAAACCTAAATACAAATTGACAGATGTTGTGCTATAGTGATTAAGATAGAGGTACCGAATACAATAAGTTTCAGTTTCAAATTTGTTCCTTATATTGTATACCGAGTTCTAAGCTTATTACACTTGATGTTAGTAGGATTTTGTATGATTCAACTTATTCTTTTTAACATATTCGTATCACGAGAGTAAGATGTTGTAACTATAATGAATCTATTAAAAAAAAATTGATTCCAAAAGAATTTATATTAGTTCAAATCTGATAAGTTTAGTGCAAGTTTAACAAATTTAAATAAATCAAAATAACTTTATATTATAACTTACGAAACCGAAGCAAAAAAATATATTATCTTAATTGTATGTTTCTTTTAAGTCATCTTATATTTTGTTATGTTGAATCAATGGCTCAAATTAAAGATTATATATTAGTTATTTTAAATCTTATAATTGCAATAATGCTTGCACGTTGTACATTACAAATTCTTAAGATGAAAAGTTATGATTCGTACCAATGACTTTGCTTATGTGACTATGTTTCAAACTACCTAACAATAAAAGGTAATTCTAAGTTTGTGTTAAATGGTTTTATGATTGCTGGATTATATATAACTGCATTTTGCGAATGTTTGATAATCAAGAATTTACTTATAGTTATTATTCAATTAAAGATCTTATATTATCATTTTCAATATTATAGCTCGAGGACCTGTCTAAACCTCCATAAAAATACCTATAATTGTTTGTCTCTTCAATAGATAGACTATATTTATAAATAAAATATTACATTTTCTAGGACTATGTATTAAAATTTTCAAAACTCAAGTTTACATTAAGGTAGCTGACCAAATAATTTTCGTTTGATAGTATGTGTTTTAGAGCAAAGAGATCTATACATTATGTAAAAACATTTGATTGCTCTCATAGAAATAAGTATATCGAATACGGGAATGACCTTTTATGATACAATTCAACTTAATTTTGCAACATATAAATAACAAAGCATATCACCTAAATTAAGCTATTTTTTAATTAATTTAGATCAATTGACATATGAACTGTTCAACATATAATGCCTCAGCTAAACAAACTAAAACAGTCATACATTTCTAAAAGGAGGGAGTATCCTATCTTTTTATGATTAGAAAAAAAAAAGACTTATAGAATAGCACATATTTAGAGAAACCTAGTGACTTTACTCGTAGTTATTAAAAGTTGGAAATTCACTTGAGTAAGTTGAAGTGCTACCCACCTAAAAATATAAAGCAAAAAATTACAAAGCTATAATAAAATTATCAAAGAAGACACCTCACTAAATGAGTATAACTTTAAGTGTGCAAATCTGATAGGTTTTTGGGAAATCAATAGTCAATGCCCTAGCTCGCAAAATGAAATCGTCTTACATTATTGAAAGGAGGGGGTATCCTATCTTTTTATGATTACAGTAAATTTGGAATTTAGAAAATTTGGAATATAATGTAATCTTTCCATTACTCATGATAAAATTCTTTGTATTATCTTACCATTTCACGACTACAATATACTTGCTTAGAAATATTATCTTCCATAACTTATAAATGGATTTTTTTTATAAACCAATCGATTTTTTCTTCACCTGAAAATGAAATAAAATTTCAGTGTCTCTAGATGTATTAAAAACTTATGGTTATATGCAGAAAATATCAGATTCATTAAAAAAATATAAACACTACATTTATTCGTAGTTTGTGGTCAATCTTTTATATATATATATATACTAAAACATAGATTACAAAAAAAAAAAAAAGAATAGTATTATAGAATAGCACATATATTAAAGCGAGTAAATAATTACCTTTACTCGTAGTTATTACTATTGGGGAGTTCACATGAATAAGTTGAAAGTTCTTTTGTATTATCTTACCATTTCATGATTAATAGCCATATATACTCCCTTCGATCTTTTTATAATTTTCTGTTTTGTTTGTTGCTTTTGACTATCCATGTTGGGGCCACTTCTACACTAACTGAACTTAAACGGACTTTTTATTCACTTAAAATTGTATTAACATTTCATTCATTGTAGACGCATTTTAAAAAAAATATTTAGTTCTTATATTTTACCAAAATGTAGAAAATGTTGTATAGTTTTCTCTTATATTAAAATGTAGGTTTGACTTATTATCTTACCATAACTTAAAAAGGAAACTTTTATATATACTGATGGATTTTTTCAAAATTACCATAAACCTACATATGGTATACTACATTTCCATAAGTAAATTATATGAATTTTATACATGATTACCATAAACTCACATATGGTATAACAACAATTCCATAACATAAATTTTTTTTATTCACTAGAAGCTCTAAGAAAATTCGAAAGGCTCTAGACCTCTTCAATGCCCCCGAAAAAACCTTCGTTTATAAATATATATATAAATAAATAAATATTAAGATTAGATCCGCCAATATACAAGGACACCATGCGAATTTTCAGAGATTTACGTATGGGAAGGAGGAGTACAAGAGGCCGAGAGGGTATTTCGACATTTTTGTTAATCAAATTTGGGCAAATATATAGAAATATAAAGTGAAAAAAGCACCCATTAAGAGAATTACAATAACGTTCGAAATTTTAACACAATCCGGCCATAAAAACTACACAAAATCTAACACATAGAAAATAGAATTACCTAAAATCCACGCATAACATGAGACTCGCTCTAAAAGCGTGTTTTAGATGAAACAAAATAGAAAATGATTAAACCTAGAATCAACAACGATACTTCCTTAAAAAAAAAAAAAAAAAAAAAAAATCAACAATGATACCAAACGAGTCCGTCGTGGAAAGTGGCCTAGTCCATACTCGAGAAGTCCATATTATCATGTTCCATACGTATACGGGTCCCGATCAAATCAAGGTCCGAGAATCATTTGGGGCGACCTCCATATAAACCTGGAAGAGAGGCAAAATACATTCAGCAAGAAATCTTCACCAACACACCAAAATCGCGTGGGTTGCTAAACTCTGCATAAACCCCCCTTTTTTTCTCCCTGGTTTGTTCTTCTTTTGCCTACTTTTTCCATCGATTTCTTTTTAATAATTTTCATAATCGTATGTTCGTAGTAAAATTAATCACTTGAGCACTTATATGAATGGTTTAGTACTGCATTTGAAAGATTTTTGCTTGAATTTGATAACTTTTTTGTTGCCCAGATTGTAATTTTGAGTGCTGAAGCTTGTTGAACAAGTGTTGCTATGGCTTCTTCTGGAGATGTTTCTGAAGGGGTCCAGGTTAATTTTTTTCTTTAACCCATAAATTATTTGATGAAATTGAAAAAACCCATGTTAGGTTTTTGATTTTGTTTGGTTATTTTGATTTTATGGTGATGTTTGTGTGCCTTGTCTTTGAAGATTAGTGTAGTGCGAGTATACTAGTATGCAATAAATTAGTGCCTTTTCAATCAAATTCTGTGGGTTGTGAGTTTGGGTTCTTATTGAGGAGATTGTTCTGAACCCTTATATTAATAGTGTGGTTCTTTTTGGAGAGGTGACTAAGATAGGAATTTCGGGTTCAGAACGTTTCGGCTCAGAGGTTTCCGAAGGAACTATTCATGTGGAAAACCACGTTCCTGACATTGAAAACTTATCTTGTCTTATATTTGACGCAGCCTTAGCCAAGAAATGGTGTTCTAATTGATCTGATTACGTGGTCATGATGTTTGTTGCTGTATGTGCCATGGTTGTATTTACGATGTTTGCTGGTTATTGTGTTTACTTTGCTGCTATCTTGTTCGTTCCAATCCCCGTCTTTATAGGAGACATAGATTACTTTTAGGTGTTTATTCATTGTTGTGTAAGAGATATCATCTCTAATTAATATTCTGATCATGATTGGACGGGGTGGTGGGTTGAGTGACATGGGTTCTGTCTAGATGGAAGAAATATTAAAATCCATTCTTGTTTGAAGCCTTTGCCTTATTTTTGGCTTCGGAAAAAGACTCTGATGTAAGTGATGAATATAATATTAGTAAAAATTCCTAGTAAAGATGTCAAAAAGAATTCACCTTCTCCTATCTTTCTGTGGGGAAATGATACAGAGTGTGCAATGCATTTTCAAAATGTTGAGATACACTTCTAGATAGTTGGGCTCATTTATGGTCTGAATTAGACCTAGATTTGGGTTGTGTTGTTGTGATACGTGGAGATATTATTGACTTGTATGGTCTGGTCTGGCAATAATGATCAATTTATCGTGATGATATAGTGTTCTTTTTTTTTTTAAAATAAAATTTGGATGAGAGAATAAAACTATATCAAAATGAGAAAGAAATCAGACAAATAGTTTTCCTTGTTATACGTCTTTACTTCTACCTTATCCTTTGCCCTTTAATCCCTAGTTTATACTTCTTTTCTCATTAAACCTCTTTAGATACCAAAAAGGGGTATTTTTTTGCAATTATTGTTTTGAAAATAGTTCTTTCGCTAAATGAGAGTGCCTTGCATGCGCCTTCACCTCGCACCTCACCGCGGGTCCTCATTGCGTTGATGCGCCTCCGCCTTCTTAAACCAAGAAGTGTATCAATATCCATATGTATCTGTAGTGAGGGGAGGGGTTGAGGAATGTACTTGATCTCTTAGTTCGTTTGTTCTTCTTACTCGTAGTTTAAGCATGAACTGAAGTAAAGAACGCCACATAATGAAGAAAGGGGAGTAGGGAAAAGGGGGGGGGGGGGGATGTAGTTCTGAATTCTTTTTTTTTTTTTTTTGGTAGAATGGTGGTGGTTTATGGATGCTGGCTCTGCTGAGACATTAAACCCTGACCTGGTTGGTCGGGGTAATTATACTAGTTATGTCTTCACTTCATTTTCTCTATTACTTACTGAGAAAAAGTTATGCTATTAGTTATCTAAAATGTCAGGTACTGATTTGTGATTACAGACTTCTCTTGATCTCTTCTCAGTTCTCACATCCATAGTAATATATCACTGATAATTGAGATGGGACTCCTATGGGAGACAGAAGCTCGATTTTTTGGTCGTGGTGTATTGGTGATATTAAGAGTGGGGGTGCGATGCGATGCGACAGAGCGAATATTAATGTGGACATAGACACCTTTCTTAATGTCCAAGGTGGAAATTGTTGTTGCTAGAATATTCTTGAGGCTGAAGAGGTCTTTAAGCAATCTAACAAGCTATGATGTAGGATAGAAAATGCGAGAGCTGTACTCGGTTTACCATGGGCTACATGGCAATCTAGTGGCGCTAATGTAAGCCTCGTATTGATGTGTGGAAGGGTGGGGGGGTTAAGACTTTCACTTCCACTTCACAACCGCAAAACCAAGAAATAGGGTTGTTTGCCTTAAGAGAGCGAGACACCTATTATCTTAGACAACCTATGTTAAACTGTTCAAGCATGAAGTTACTTTGTATTTCAATTTCCTTCCCTTTTCCAAATATTTCCCCCTTTCTTTTAGGAAGTAATGAAAGGTTGTTTTTAATGTCCTTTTCTGCCAGCCTTATTTACTATAGCTTGGATGCTTCTCTGATTTGACGTCTGTAAGACCGCCTACCTATATGTTTTAAAGAAATGACTAAGTAATAATCCAAGACAGTAGGAACTCAAGTTAGATGTTATTATTGATAAGCTCATTTGAATTGTACACTGGGAAAGTCAATTAAGCTAAAAAGGAGATTAGCTCCTTCTTTGTTTTAAAACACCTATTGGTTTTTAACAAGCGGTTGTTTTATGCGTCTCCAAGTTGACTAGACTGAATGTCGATTCATAGATGATGACTTATTGCAAATATAAGCATCCCTAATGCTTTTTCTTCAATGACATGATTGTACAGGAAGTCATGCTGCAGTTCCGTGCTGGTAAAATGTTTTTTGAAGGAAAACTTGTCACCCCAGATCCTCGTAAAGGGCTAGTGCGGATTACGCGGGTATGCTCAATGACTTGTTCCATCTCCCTCTTTATCTTCTACTTGGCTAGGAAATGTCTGGCTTAATATGTTGATTTTGGTTCTGGGATCTCTTAATATCAAGTTTCATTACCACATGACAATTTCTACTTTGGGTTTCTGTAGGGTGAAGAGGGCCTGGTTCATTTTCAGTGGCTTGACCGGGTGCAACATGTGGTTGAAGATGTATCCTCTTATTCTTGTTTGGATGTTTCTGGTTCTTTACTGTGACTTACTAATCTTGTGCTGGTTTATTTTATGAGGTACTCGTGCTCTGTACTGTCAATTACTTTATGCAATCTCAGTTTGTGTCATTTCTAGATTCTGAAGCCTGCTTGTTCTGAAAGTCTAGCTGAAAAAACAATGAGCTCAACTCTGAAGATTTTCTTCTATTTCCGTGTCTATTGTCCGGAATGATTTGCGTTCTTTATTGATTCTTACACGATGTTAGTTCATCAGCCTTTTCCTTTTGTAGAAACGGCATGATGCTGACAATCTGAAACAGTAGGAAACATTTATATATGAGATTTTCGAGCTTTGAAAGGAATTCTGATATTTTCATGCCCTAGCACAGGAGACACATTAGGCGAAGGTTACCATCTATGGTAAATTTTCTGTGGAACACAACTTTGAAAATCATGTGCTAATTTGATTGTTAAGCATAGCACATGAGACTAATTATTCTTTGGCTTTGGGATATCATGGAATGAAGGAAAATGGCTCAGAATCAGTTTATTTCGTTATGCATTTTGGTTTAGTTTATTCCATTATGCAGTTTGGTGAATTTTTTTAATCTTCCTCTTTTCCATTTCTCATGATTCCGTCTATCTGAGCCCCTTTTGCTCATTCCCAGCGCCCCTCTCTGGGTTTGAACTTTGGAATACTCCCCCCTTAGAGTTTTTTTATTCTCTACTAACCACCTCACGCATCACTCTGACATCCACCACTGTCCATGCCACCAATATCCGTCAGCCAACTGGCTCACAAAACACCCACTGTGGCCAATACCTGGCTTGTTGCACTCTTTCACAACGTAATATTGCTGTACTATTTGTCCTTTCAGCTGCTCACACAAACACCAACAAACCACCACCTGTACTTCGAGAGAAAAGGAAAGAGAGAAAATAGGTGCAAAGTATACCATATCTGTACAATCAACTCTCAGTGTCTGATTCCTCAAATCTATTCAATCATCCTTTAATATTTGATTTCCCTTCAATGATCTGAGTCAACTGAAAAGTAGTTCTGCGGGGTCAGGGGTCAGTTGGTCAAACATATACTGTGGAGAGTAGAACATGGGTGGAGGTGAGACTAAGTTTGGCCACGGTGAGGGAGTGGGGATGAGGAGGCTGTGGTTGGCGGAGGAGACGAGAAGTTGGGTATGGTGAGCAAAGAGTGGAGGAAGGTTGCCATGAGGTGAAGTCAGCCTTGATTATTGAGAAAGGAGAATGGGCTTTGATTCTTTTTCGGCTTATTATACAAATGGGGTAATTTGAGGGGGGTTTAGTAATTGCATCTTCGGAACCTTATTTTTTTTAAAGAATGACGTGTTTATGTAACAAGCTTTCTCTGTATTTGTTGTTGATTCGGATCTCAACCATTTTTTTTTGTGCTTACCAATTATGTCGTATACATTTTTTGTGTGTACTATTTTGCTTGATCTCTGGTGTTCCTTAATAAGGCACAGGACCAGATTGTTTTTCCTCAAGAAGCAGTTTTTGAGAAGGTATTCTGCTGTACTTCATGACTAAATTCAGTTGGTTTAGTTTATCCGTGTACCCGTATTTAAATTCTGTCCTTCCTTCTCGATATACAGGTTGGCCAAGCAACTGGAAGGGTTTACATTTTGAAGTTTAACACAGATGATAGGAAGTTCTTCTTTTGGTTGCAAGTGAGATGAATTCCTTTTTTTTTTTCTTTTTTTTTCTTTTTTTCCATTGAATTATGTAATAGGGGTTGCAGTTTCTTTTTGTTACTCTAACTTGACTTGGATTATGCCAGGAGCCAAAAGCCGATGATGACCAACAGTTGTGTCAATCAGTGAACGACCATCTTAATCAACCTTTAGGTACAATTGGATTTACTGCCTTTTGATTTAGTCCTCTGTTAATATTCCCACTGCTGTTTTGTAATAGAAGTGAAGTCATTAGTGGAAGTTTGTTAGTGATAGATTAGCACTTTAGCATAAGAAGAAATCCATTTGAATTAAATGGATCAAGGGGAGGTAGCAGGTCAAAAACTTCAAGGTAGTTGGAGTGCGGTTATTTTAAGCCTTAGGCTTGTCTGGAGATCGCTTTGCATGGTTTACTAAAGAATGTCATGTTGTCATTTCTGATTTCTCCAATCATCTGCTTGCTGTGTGTTCATTATACATAAGAAATAATGTATGAGTTAAGCGTATTGGAGACAGACCACTGAAGATCCTAACATAGGGTATAGGGATGTAATAAGTAAGCAGTCAAATCATTTTCATTTATCAGAGTAAGAATATTAAAGCGTCTAGTTTGAATATGTAACAACGATGATTTTTCATTGCTTCATTTTGGTCTCCAGGGCCACTTTTCTCAATTGGTCCATATACTAATATCTTATAAGGATTTTTTTTTTAACACCTTTGTACCGGTTACCCTGAATATTTGTGAAGCCGTGATTTGCACTAGATTTGCTTTTTGTCTGTGCCCCTTTGGATGATTTATCTATGAAGTCCCGGAAGACAAGTTTAACCTCTTTGCTTTCATGCTTGGAAGATCTCCTTGATGAAGAGGATTCTGGAGCATCTGTTCCTGGACAAACTGATGACATGCTTGAAGATGATATTTCATCAAGGTAAAACTTTTTTATGGATGGATAAACATATGCTTATTGAATTTATTTCTGTGATTTGTGATTTATGATTGCTTTATGATTTCCGATGCGTGGTATCTTTCTGCGTTGCTGTATAGTCAAAATGTTCCAATTTTGCAAACCCAACAGCCTCCATCCCTGGAGATGGTAGAACCAAAAGAAGAAACTGAAACCTTAATAGCTTTATTTTGGTGGTTTTTGTTTGATTTTGTATTCTGACTAGCAGATGCCTAAATGCCTTTTGTCTGTGTTCACTTTAAGTTATGGTGCTGGAATACTCGGTAATTCTGTTTCAGTTATCGTCTTTACCCCATTACCTTCAAAGATGCTTTGCTGCAGCATTTACCTTGCATCGTCACAGTGATTGCTCCAAGTGCCCTAATCAGACATAGAATGATTGTAGCATGGTAAACACTAATGAGAAGCTCAGGGGGTAGAAGAGCTAAATTGGTGGAGGCTACTATTTTCTAAAAATATGGAATGAGGATGCTAGTCAAAACAAATTTTTTTTTCTCTTGAAACTGGCCCTTTTAGTCATTGTTATCTGGGAGAACATGTTTTTTGTAGAACTACATAGCTCAGCATTAGTTAACTTGGAATATAAGTGAGTTCAGTTGTGGCTGTTTGTCTGATTAACTCTAGTAGGTGATTATGTTATCTTTCTTCCTGCTTTCATCTAATTTTAGTAGTCAATTGCCTGTTATATTTTGAACTTGATGATGTAATTTATTCGACTAAGCTTCCCTTTGTTTCCCAGAGCTGGTAATTTGATTGGCTCAAGTGCGGAAGCTGAAGTAGTGAGTGATGTAACCTCTGCACCTGGACGTGTACAATTGG
Organism: Spergularia marina; assembly: GCA_963680865.1. NCBI lineage: Eukaryota > Viridiplantae > Streptophyta > Magnoliopsida > Caryophyllales > Caryophyllaceae > Spergularia > Spergularia marina. The sequence goes on from OY804554.1 coordinate 5,669,102, forward strand.
CAGACTTGCAAAGGATACTAAGTAACATTCAATCTGCAGGTATCTTTCAAAGAATTTTCTTTTATGAGTTTGCAACACAATTGGGGAACCTGTAGTTTGCTCCAATTTTTGTAGAATTCCTTGTCCACCACTGTGTATTACTCTTTTGATCATTTTTACAATCTATTTCTTATCTAAAGGAAGTAGTTATTTTCCTTTCAATTCTAAAAATGTCTTGGGTTAACTTGTGCAGATCCCGTCTGTAATACTGTTTTGATCATTTTACAAGCTATTTCTTATCTGAGAAAGTTTTTATTTTCCTTTTAATTCTAAGAATATTTCGGGTTAACTTGTGCAGGCCCTGTAGGTGATGTAGAGGATCCTGATGGAGGTAATGATTTAGTTAATTTGATTCCATAGTCATAAACCCTTCTCTCTCTCTCTCTCTTTTTTTTCTTTTTTCTTTTTTTCAAATACAAGCAAGACAGTCACCTCATTTGTGTATCATCTCAAAATATATCTTTATTGCTACAGGTTTTGGCTTAGGAGATCTTTTGAAGCCTGATATATTGGGTCCTGTACTTGACACAATTAAAGTTGAAGAGTGTCTTGCACAGTATTTGCCCGAGGTAAATATGTTCTTCCATTCAAATGATTTCGTATATGTGTGTCTGTGTATCCTTACAAGACGTGCCTTGTTTATTTGAGGACACAGGGGAAATGCACGCAGCTTGACTTGATAGAAGTATTGCAGTGCCCTCCTTTCCGCCAACAAGTAGATGCTTTTACTTATGTAAGAAACTTTCTAGCTTTTTTTTTGTCATTTTTCAAGTATGATTGTTAACCTATCAATGGACATGGTTACAACTTACATGGATAAATTTTATGCTATCTTTCTCTGTAGGTTCTCAAGACGGGCCAAATAGACCTTGCTCAGTTTGGCATTGACCCTTGTAAATGTAAGCACCTACCCTCACGAAACCCTTTCTGCTTTCATTGCAATTTATTTCTCATGTACACAAATGCCTTGGAGGTGACCTGATGTGGGCCTGATACTCGCCAGTATTTGTGTAGTTCTGTTTTCTTTTTCCCCGGGTCCTGTTAAGTTTGAGAGGAATATAACATCACTTGTAATGCTTGAAGCTGATGCTTATGTCTTATCCATCCCATGCAGATAAGTTTACTGTACTTTCTTTCTTGGAAGCGCTTGAAGACTCAGTTTCTGGAAGTTCAGAATCCGATGCATTGAGGCAGGGAAGTAGGGACTCAAGGCCTCAGCAGCATGGCTCCGATGATACAATGGATGAAGGGCAGTAGTGAACAGTGATCTGGGTGAATATGTTCTATTTAATGTCATATGCAATGAGCTTCTCGGTTGCCTAGGTCCTCGACTCCTTGTCTTTCCCTTTTTCCAGGAGAGGGGGGTCGACTTACAGAAGAAACGCTAAAGTCAAGTTCTTTTTGTATACATTTAAGCAACTTATTCCTTGACAAACTTGTAAATTCAATATGGGATGCGTTTGTGATGTTAGCCTCGGCGAGTGATGATAGTATCTGTGGAGGTTAATGGGAGGTTCGTAGTGCCAGCTATTAAGGATGTAATATACCCTTTTGGTTTTATAGGAAATTTAACTCTTGTTGGTCTCTTGACTTCTAGAGGAGCGGTCTTTTGGCCTATGAACTACCTCTCATTTCTCTTAAGAAGATTTGGTCGAAATTCAGTGAGAACTGCTTAGAGATTAGAATGTCGAGCGATACAGTGTTTGCATGTTGGCTATGTTGGGATCCTCTCCATTTCTACGAAAATGTAGAGGTATGTTTTCGCATTTGACCAATCACTTTTAAGTCAAGTTTGTTCGAGTCATAAAATGATTCACTAAGCTTATTAGCTTTAGGTTTAAAGGTCGGAAATCGATCTCTCTTTGCTTGGTAAGAAATGGAGAGAATGTAGATGGGTTTTGGGTGGTCTGTTTAATAGTGTTCAAGAAGTTTCGAAAAAAAAGTACAATCTTCCTGTATAATTATTAGTACGGAGTGGTTATTTGCAAGGAGAGAGAGGATAGAATTCTTGGATGCACACATGAAAAATTTACCTTCACACAAACAAGACTTAAGTTGTCCTTACATGCTAAGTTTCAACGAAACTTATGCTGTCTGTTCAACTTCTTGCAAAACAAAAGATAAAAATGGTGGGTATCTGCTGGGTTGGGAGGAAGGGGGGGGGGGGGTGTTTTAACAGTTTACACTGATTTTAACTCCAGGGACCTTGTAAATGATTGTATGGTGCTACAATGGAAAAGTTGTTGGTAATCATGGTGCTACAATGGAAAAGTTGTTGGTGTGTGGACTGTTGACGACGAGCTTGACTTGCTCTACACGCTACTAGCCACTGAGGTCCCTGGGCTGTCGAGGGGGTTTCCGCTACTAGCCGCTGAGGTCCCTGATGCTGTCGAGGGGGCTTCGCTAATTACATCCTGCAGATTTTGAAGGAGTAGAAGTATGTCAGGTAATAAGTTATCTGAACTGACATAGCATTATGAACTATCTACATATTCAAAGATGCAACTGCGATTATAATTGTTTGGACTGACGTGAGCTGTGGAGACTTGGCTTAGCCTTGAGGGGCCTGGTCCCGGCATTGGAGCGAACATCAGGTTTGGCATGTTATCTTCGGCAAATTGTCTCAGTCTGTTGAGGGTTGGTAGAATCTGTTGCAGATCAGGTCTATCTTTTCTTCTGAGCTCGGCGCAGGTAAGAGATAGCTGAGCAAACTCCAAGGCCTCTTCATATGGCCAGTCAGGAACACTACGGTCTAACATTTCTCTGAAAGTTCCCTTCTCTATAGCCCTTTCTACGTGGTGGGTCAAACCCATGGCTGGCTTTGCTGTAATGAGCTGTAAGTATAAAATCCCAAGGGAGTAAATGTCGGACTTTGTTCCTAGCATTCCGGTTTGCTGATACTCCGGATCAATGTAACAGAAGGTTCCTGCTGCCTGGGTCATTCGGTATTGGGTCACAGTGTCAGCCATGGATGGGGGAACTAACCGGGCTAGCCCAACATCACTGATCTTGCTGACATAATTCCTGTCGATCAAGATGTTGGCGGGTTTAAGGTCACGGTGAACAAGTGGCTCCGGCTTTGCCTGGTGAAGGAAAAGCAGCCCTGTTGCAATCTCTGCAGCAATTCTGAATCTCAATTGCCATGAAAGAGGTGGAGTGTTTCCTCTACGGAAGAGGCGGTCATCTAAACTCCCATTAGACATGTACTCATAGACCAGGCAACCATACTCTGGACAAGCACCTAGAAGAAGGACCATGTTGGGATGCCTTATTTTACTTAGGATTTCAACCTGTGGAAAACCAATAAAAAAAAAAAAAATAGTGTCAGCAGTCAGGCTTGTATCTACGAGTTTCCACGTTGAAGTATTTATCTGGAGTGTGAATGATGTTTTGGATATCCTGACATGGATGAGAAGAGCTCTACCTCTTGCTGAAACTGCGACTGTCCTTGAGCTGCATCCGGCCTAAGAACCTTTATAGCAACAGGTGTATGATCTAAGGTGCAGTGGTAGACAGGTCCGTACCCTCCTTCTCCGATCTTGAGAGACTCGGAGAAGTAATCAGTGGCAATTTCAATCTCCTCAATAGGATATCTCCTGTACCTGACATCATGTTGACTCAAAGCATCCATTACCTTCATCTTCTCCTCAGATTCTCTGCGAGCTCTCATTTCAGCATTTACTCTCTTTTGTGCTTCTAGTTCAGCAAGTTTCTGAGATGCTTCAGCTGCTTCAATGGCCGCCCTGCACTTGGCTTTCTCTTGCTCTGCAATTGCTATTGCAGCTTCCTCAGCTAAGCGCGCTGCTTCTATCCTATGTGATTCTTCTGTCTTGTATTTCTGTAGGTCAGAAGCCTGCATTCAAAGGGACACATAAACATCTAATTAGCATTTCCCAACTCTCAAATCTGGAACATTCTAAATGGATCAGTTTGTGACTCAAAGCTGTCTCATGACCTTCTGTTTCGCGTTCAGTGCTTCCTTGCAGGCAGCATTGTACATGTCCATTGTTTTCTTTAGCTCGAGTCTGAGCCTTCTCATCTCAGATTCCACATCATCCTGTGAACCGGGACCAAAGTATTACACCTGTTATAATCAATCTGGACATTCACAGTCCCATCATTATAAAAGACAACAACACTTCAGGTCTGTCCAATTTCATACCAGACGCATAGAAGGCGATACTGAGAACCCACTGCAGGTGGAGCTAGAATCAGACATAGTATCAATTGATCTTCTGTCTGAGTAAGATCCTAAACTCCCGTCAGACCCACTTGATAGTCGAGGCCCAAACTCCATTATATCGAATGAGCTACGGTCAATGCTACTCCTGTCACTGCTTGGCCTCGAACTTACAAAGGATATATCACTCTCTGGCATGCAAAGCTCTCCATATGACCTGCCATTTGCTGCTTTTCCTCTGCTAAATGGTGACCTGTTACAAAATCAGAACAAGGTCAGACTTGATTTATATCAGCAGACATTTCGATTTTTGCAACTGAAATCGTATTTGTACTAGCCTGATCATGTCCTCAGGGTTCCTCGGTGGTGTCCCTGGCGACCTATCCCCTGCACCAAGTAGATAATAGTGTGTTACATTTCGTTTGAAAGGGACCAATTTGTATGGATGAAGATACACTTTGATTCGGTATACCTCGGTGTCCAAAGCCTGCATATGCTTGAGAAGCAGCATCATTTGTATAGCCAGGATTGGGAAAGCTTGGGCTTGGTGTAAGAGTGCGGCATGCTTTCGGAACAGGACGAGTTGCAGACCTGACAGACAACATTTTTGCTTTCTGAACCACATACACAGTGCAGAATTCTGGTGCACCTTTGGTTACCAATGTTGCCACATCAGGACCTTTAAACTTTCTGCTACAAGAGCAAAACACTAGTTGTTCAAACACTAGTTTTTATATGAGCTATACATAGAAAGATGAGATTTTGTTGTAGCGTTGTACACAAGTTTACCTGACCAACCCGCTCTTTGATGATGCGCCTATGACCATGACCTCAACAGCATTCTCGTGGGCATAGTCGATCAAAGCTTTCGATATGTCCGATTCTTCTAACAGAACCTCATGACATCTTATCTGGACAAGATATGATGCAGACATTAAAAGGCTAGTTCTTACACATACAGGTGAATGTGGAACGAAATTTTCGGTCCAAACAAGAAAAGCGTGTTGGAAAACTTACATCCTTTCGCGACAAGAAGCAACGGAAGGGAAGGAATGTCTCTCGAGCTTGATATTCTGACTGATTGCCCCTCTTTCCAGCATCATCATTAAGGTCAGAGAAGGGAATTGCGTTCCCTACTGCATTTTGTAAATAGTATTTTCAGCAACATCTAACGTAGACTAAACGAGAAATGCTACATGTAACAATGCACGTACGCATATATGTGAAGGGTGTCTTGGGATCAAATTGTCCAGGGGCAGAACTTCTGCTCAATGCTCCGTCTTAGGAAAAGCAATTCATGTCGTATACAACAATGTTATTTTACGACGGTCTCATAATAATTGGATGAGATATTCTCAAGAGTCAACATGACCTCAAAAAAACCATAATAATACACATTGTCGGTGACAAACCTAACTCCAAAAATATTCGAGTTTATGAAGAAAAGATTCAGAAACTCGTTCACAAGAAAAAGTTATAGTCATAAAATGCGTGAACACAAAACATGAAAATCGATATAGACATGAAAAATGCCGCATAACTACTAATTCCAATGTATTCGTGCAGGAGCATGACTATATGCGAATATTAATTATACGTCCATTTATTATTTATATACCAATCAGACAAGTATACAACCATAATGCCTAGCAAGCTTCCATGAATTTGGAGGGTAAATCAATAGTGTTCTTGTATAAAAATCAAAGTAGTAGTACATAGAAAAAAAAAAAAATGATTGTAATATGGTGCAAAAGAACAAAGAGGAAAATTGGAAATAAAATAAACCTGGGGTTTGAAAGTATGGACCTGGCAATGGAGCTGAAGCTTGCTTTGGTTTAACATGGACCAACGTAATTGTTTGACCTTTCATAAGAACATGATCAACGGCCCATTTTAATGCATATTGGCTCATCTTATCCTTATCAACGGCTACAATTATGGTGCCACCGCCTTCTTCTCCTTTTGTCTCCATGGTAATTGAGTAATTCTTAATATTTACCCTCCTAAATGTATTTTATTTACCTCCCCCACAATCCCTCTATGTTACGTTGTGTCAATGTGATTTGTTCTTGGTAATTTTGATTCTACCTCCTCCGCGTTTCAGATACGCAGAGGAGATGAATGAAAATGCGAAAGAACTCTTTTTGTTGAGAGGAGTCGAATTGAGTCAAATGACCACCAATTCAACTCTCGAAAATATTATTTTGATCTTGTAGTGTGTTGGTTTTTTTCTCTCTCCGTTTTGTTTTGGTTATTTCTTGAGCTTTTCTGTTTTGAATAAAACCAACAACCATTTTTCTCTCCCTCTCCTTTTCTTTTTGTACAACCTCGCAATTGTCTAAATTAAGGGGTAAATAACTATAAGTACGTGGTTTGGATACATGATTCGAATATTCGATAAATTATGTAGAAGTAGAACATCATTTATAAAACGATTATGTCATATATTTTCACAATGGAAATGTCATAAAATTGTGAACAAATTAGTCAAACATTTTTTTTTTTGGGTCTAAGCAACACTTTAATAGGCTTAAATGCAATCTCATTAACAATTTTTGCTTTACCTTTATGATGTGTTTAGAAATAAAGAGTCAGAATTCAATTTCAAAATTAAAATAATGTAAGTGTGTGGGAAGTTGTGGAAATTCAAATAGGAATCGATTTTCAATTCCCAATTCAAACCATGTATAAAAATAACATTTTCAATTCTCATCAAAGTAGCTAGGTGTCATAATAATTTCTTCCCTTCTTACTACACTCTCATGTTCCCTTAACCTCCTAAATCTCTCTCATCCTTCTAGTCACCCTCACACCTCCATAGTCACATGGCTAATTCACTACTGATCTAAACCACCACCAATGCCGCCACCATCACAGGCCACCACTGCCATCATCGGGCCACCATCTGCCACCACTCCAATAACCATTACAAGATAGTATATGATCTCCCCTCTCTACTGCCACCCTATATCTCCGCGGTAGGCCCTCATGTAATACCCCATAATTCAGAGGAGATTTAGAGAGATATAAGGAGCTCATATGAGTGCTTAAAGGGATTGATAGTCCTACTCATACCAACAAAGTCGACTTTGCTTTTAAAAAATCCATGTAATACGAATTTCACAATTAAGCGTGCTTGTTGAAGAATAGTCTTAAGATGGGAGACCTCCTGTGAAGTATCACAGGGTGCGCACAATTGACAAATGATGTTAAAGTACGCCGGAAAGATTTGTATTGGTCTGTGAGATCAGGATATAGCCTGACAAGCTGTCATAGGTGATTTTTTTTGGTTCAAGTGATGAGCCGGGTGTTAGTGTGTTACACCTCATCTCTGCCACCTCCGACAGTATGTGGCATCCTTCATACTCAACAGATCCCAAAACACCATTACCTTTTCTCTCCCGTATTATCTCTTTTGCATCTTCTTTATCACCCTCTCCTCTTAAGAACCTCTATATATCTCCGATTCTCCGTGTCTCACCCATCGATGGTTATCGATCACCCGCCATTAGACATCGACTGGCTGCTTATCACCCGTGCCATCATTGACCGACCACCGTCTCCTCCCCACCCTCACGTTCACTCTTTCTCCCTCACTTAATTGGGCTAAACAGACACTTGATTCCTATATATTGATAATGGTGGTAAATAAGGTCAATCTCTCACACAACGAAAGCTAATCAATTTACAACAAAACACAAAATGTAGAATATACACAAGTAAACAAGATGAAACCGAAATTTTAGTGACTAAACACAAGACAAAACCCTCCAAATCCGAAGGTAAAACTCGCCCGCAAAACCGTTGAATTCCTTGATTGGAATTAGCACTAGTAGAACCATTGTCTCGAATTACTACATAGAATTCGAATCCTACTACAAATCAAGAATAAAGATAAACCACCCTTAATTTTCGAGTATAATAATAATCACCAATTAATATAATCTTAGAGGTAAACCTACCCCCTAATTCGTGATGGATCATTGATCATATTGCTGTAGAGGGCTTAATTATCTTTCCCTAACCTTTAATCCAACCATTAGGTTCAGCCATTTAGATTAATTATTTGATACACCAATTTTCCAAATCTAAACGGTCGGAGTCGGAAACCAACCAATTACTCCCTCCGATTCTTTACATTTGTCCCATTTTCCTTTTTTTTTTGTTGGTGCAATAGATTTTCCATATTTCTATTTTTGATAGCATTTGCATAGTAAAAATTAAAGACCAATCTATCCTTCATTAAAGATGGGACATACCCCATGTGCAAGTGTGTAACAAATGCCCTTTAGTAAAAACAAAATCAAGGTAACTCCACTAATATGAAACTCCGTGCCTGAATGAGGTGGGACAAATATAAAGAATCGAAGGGAATATCAATCATGGCCGAAGGCCAACAACAACAAACATCATCCAGCCGAATGGCCGAATGAGCGGCTAGGCCGAGCGGCCGGAACAACAAAGAGGAACCGAAAGGCCGAGTAACAATGGTGAGGCCGAATGGCCGAGACAATATAGGAGGCAAAACTTCTCAAAGAAGAGTTAGTTAAAGAATACAAACATGTGAATCCAATATATGAACAACCAAGATATAATATGAAACCATGAACTAATACCGAATAACTCTAATCATAGACCGTAATTATCATAATTCAATCATCAAACTAACAACCTTCACCATAAATCATTGATCATAAAAAATTAGGGACAACTAAATAACGAGAGGGTTAAAATTGGATTACAAAAAGAGTAGGCAAAGAAGAGAGGGAGAGAACAATGGCGACAGCTAGAGATGTGGCGGTGGACTTTCCTTTTACCACGCCCACGTGCTAATAACTCCATAGTTCACTATGCTTGCTATACAGTATTCTTAAGATGGATGACCTCATGAAACGTTTACTGTGGTACAGACGAGTGAAGTCAAAGCGCGTTGGAAGGACTATATTGGTTTGTGGGTTTTGTACACAGCCTGCAAGTTGCCATAGGCGACTACATATGGTCTATGAGAGGGGTTTAGGTGTTACAATACAAGTTTTTGAGTCAATTTTCTTTACTACATTATAACTCAAAGCTAAAAAATAGTTAATCTTTAATTGTTTCCATTGGAAACTCTTTTTTACCCAAAAAAAAAAAAAAAAAAAAGGAAAAACACCTTACACAACATTCATAAAGGAAAAGCCGCATAGTGCAAGCATGTAGAAAAGTAGAAAAACAGTACACAATGCTGAATTACAACAATGAAATAATTGATTATCGAAAAATTGGAATCCCTTGTGGAGAGGTAATGCTTACATTAATAGGTTAGAACCTTCAAATAGATATTCAAAATTTTATTGATCGATCTTGTTTATAAAAGATCAAAATTATAGATAGATTCACAAAGATACTAAAAATTATCCACTTAAATATATGAAATACTCACAAAAGTACAGAAAAAACTTGCCAAAATACGCATATGTAAACTCTGGAGTCCATACTCCCTGCCAGACACTCGATTTATTTTTCCTCCTCTTTCTAACTTAAATTCTTCGCAAGGTGTTTTTTCTTTATTAAATACTTATGAATTGCCCTGATGATTCATATTGATATACATTTCATAATGCGTGGATTTTCACTATAGGGTGTATTAAGTTCCTTACACATGAATAATGTTGGACATTATTATGAAAATAGAAGAAAAAAAATATTTAATACCAAATTATTTCAAGTATGAATCATCTTCATTTTTTCTAGTTAGTTATTAGAGAATATGCAAGGCAACAATATTATGAAATAAAATTCACAGACTTTATGTAATTACATGGTTGGAAATATTACCATACGGAGTAGTGGTGATATTGGGAATAATGTGAAAACTGTGAGTATGATAAATTAGATTAATGTAGATTGTAATTAGGTACGGTGTATTACTTAGAGGTGTAGTTATTACAAGGAAATATCTTATACTGTATATTAAGAGTTGTGTTTTGAGCAATGACCATGTTCAATGGCTTAAATACAGTTAGGACATCTCATGCCACGTAGAATCATATATAGTTAACAAGCAGAATAAATAGATAATCCTATTGTTTCCAAATCCAGCTATAGTACTCATTTTGCAATTACCTTAACGCTCTTAACTATTTAACTTTTGTACGCTGTTTCCAAAAAATTAACATATCATACATTTTTTTTATGTATATATTCCAGAAGTGCGATAACTCAATATAGTAGAAGTTAATTTGGGCGTCACCCGGGTAGTTAACTAGTATGATGTAATATTGGTGAAATCAATGAGAAACATGTGGACGGATATTTTTGATCAGGAAATCCGAACCTTCAAAATTTCCAAAGCATGTTGTTGTTTCTCCTCATGCTTATTCATGGTACGATCCTCCCGAATTCTTAACATAAGTTATACAAGTCTTGTAAGCTTTTGTGATGACTTTTAGATCACAAGATTGAAAGTATCAAAGTAGACTTCTCAAAGATCTTGTATCGTAGTATATTGATAATACATGAAAGCAACCATAATATTGTTTTGACAGTAATTACGGAGTATATTGTTTTGATAGGTCCATTGCATTTAATAATCAAACTTTTCCTTAAACAAATCATCTTAATGCATTGTACTTTACTGCATTGTGAATAAAACTTGAACCATCAGAACATAAATTTTGCTAACTAGTAATTATTTTATTTGAAATATGATCTACTACGTACGTTTGATAAAATGACGCATGAAATCAAAGGAAAAACTAAGTTTAATAATGTATAAACATTACATGCGCTTTTTTGAAATCAAGTTAACACTTGCTCTAAATAGCTAAAGAATATGTAACTGTATTTTTCTACCCAATTCAAAGGCCACCCGAAAATCTCTGATATTGCACAATTGCACAAAAATTTGTGGAATAAAAGAACTAGGAGAATTTCTTACCAATGTTGCTTTTCTTTGTGTTTCCTCAATTCCAGCTACATTTCTATCTCTCCTATTCTTAGTATTTGTTCCCATTTCTCTCTCTCCCCCCTTTCCACCTCTTTGGTTCATCCCATATGTCATCAAAAATTATTGTGTTTGGCTTCATACCATCTATTTTGCAAGATCGGCCACTCTTATCCATTGTTACCCCTGTAAAGGGCGGGGAATACTGCCCTTTACAATACTTTCATGGCTCCTAAAGGACATCAACCGCGTTTAATTGTTCTTTTGTTTATCTCCCTTCACATTGTCACATCTTATAGTTCCTCATCATCATCATCATCTAACGTAAACTCCCTTTTAAAGTTTAAAGAATCATTGAAAGATGACAATGGAGCTCTAGCAAGTTGGAGTCCTTCCATTTCCCCATGCTTTGGAAACATAAATCATTGGGCAGGCATTATATGCTCACGTGGTGGAAGTATATGGGGTTTGAGACTTGAAAATATGAGATTATCTGGGTTAATAGATGTTGATTCACTAACAGAATTACCAAGGTTGAGATCTATTAGTTTTATTAACAATAGTTTTGGTGGACAACTACCTGATTTTAAGAAGTTGAAACCTTTAAAGTCACTCTTTTTGGCTTACAACAGCTTCGAAGGATCCATTTCTCCTAATGCCTTTGAGGGCATGAGGCGCTTAAAGAAAGTTCACTTGGAACATAATAAGTTTAGTGGTGAAATTCCAACATCGTTACAGACACTACCAAAACTTGTAGAGTTATGTCTTAATGAAAACAACTTTCAAGGTGCTCTTCCTGATTTACAGCTAAGCACATCTCTTCAAGTTTTTAATGCCTCCAATAATCAATTAGAAGGCCCAATTCCAAATAGTATTGCGAAATTTGATGCTAGTGTATTTGCAGGTATGTACCATTTGTCTTTCATTTATTATATGCTTATAACTTATAATTGACAACATTGACAAAAAGGATGAAATGTTTGGGCAATGAAATAATCCTTTTTTTTTTTTTTTTTTTTATTATATTGTTAATGGACAAATGCTATCAATGGAAGTTTGCCTTGTAGAGGGCAATAATTTCAGTTAAATTATAAAACATTCATCTATAATTAATATTCTTGATTTCTTAGATACATATTTAAAACTTTACTGTTACTTTTACTTTTGATCATTATAATTTCTTTAATAGGTAACAAAGAATTATGTGGACCGCCTCTGAAGGCATGCTCGCAAAGCTCTAACGGTAAAAGTATAGCCGCACCATCACCACAACCATCTGTATCAGATAAGTCAATTTCGATTATAGCCATAGTACTTGGAATAATAGTCGCAATGATTTTGGCAATCATGATCATTATAATGGTTCTTCATAGTCGAGACAACGAAGATAAAAGTGTTGGTCCATCTACAATATCGAATATACCTAGAAAATCACCGGCAAAAGACAACGAGCGTGTTGATGAAGGTTCACAAAGGAGTACAATGAGTGTTGCTGCTCGAAATAAGAGTGACAATGGGAAGCTGACGTTTATAAGAGAGGACACAGAGAGATTTGACTTGCCAGATCTATTGAAAGCTGCAGCTGAAATATTGGGAAGTGGATGTTTTGGCTCTTCATATAAGGCAACGTTGAACAATGGCAATGCAGTAGTTGTGAAAAGGTTCAAAAGAATGAACAATGTGGGGAGAGATGAATTTCAAGAGCATATGAGAAGATTAGGGAGGTTGTCACATCCTAACTTGCTTCCAGTTGTGGCTTATTATTACAGAAAGGAAGAGAAGCTCTTCATAACAGAGCCCATGGAAAAAGGAAGTCTTGCAGTTCTTCTTCATGGTATTCTCTTTATCTATGGTCATTCTAAAGAGTTAAATTTTCACTTCTACGCACATTCTTAATTAATATATTCAATAACTTTTTTCTCCGAAAAGTATAATGTGGTGTGTGGATTTGTCAAATTTTGTTCTCGTGATGGATACATAGTTAGTTATTTGCCTTCACTTACTAATAATATTGTACAACATTACAAAAGGAATACGATAATAAGTTTAATCTTGACTATTATATATGTACAAGTAACTTTTTGGCTTCTTGATACTAATATAATTCCCATTTTTGTAGGCCAAACTCGAGGAAAACCAACCTTAGATTGGCCAACACGACTAAAGGTGATCAAAGGAGTAGCAAGGGGCATCTCTTACTTATACAAGGAGCTACCCGTTTTAGTCGCACCTCATGGGCACCTTAAATCATCCAATGTTTTACTTAACAATTCATTTGATCCCGTGTTAAGTGATTATGGACTAATACCTCTTATCAACCAAGAAAGTGTGCAAGAAATGATGGTAGCGTACAAGTCACCTGAATATTTCAATAATGGCCGCATCACTAAAAAGACTGATATTTGGGCTCTAGGAATCTTAATTATAGAAACGTTAACGGGAAAGTTTCCATCATCTTACTTACAACAAGGGAGTGAAGTAGATATGTCAACTTGGGTGACATCTGTAACTAGTGAAGGGTTTGATAAAAACATGGGGCAAACAAGAAATAGTGATGGAGAGATGCAAAAACTGTTAAAAATTGGGATGACATGTTGTGAAAGCAACGTGGAGAAGAGATTGGATATTAAGGAGGCATGTGAGAGAATAGATGAGGTACGAGAGCGTGACAATGATGATGATTTCTATTCTACATATGCTAGTACCGAAGCAGACATGCGATCGTCTAGAGGAATGTCCGATGACTTTAGTGTGATTATCAATTAATTCATTCCTACGTAACTCCTATATCAAAAAAGGCTCTTCATTGCATGACTCATTTGTACAGAAAAAAAAAAGCTCTCTTAATGCATGTCTTCCCATTTCCAAGTTTTTTTTTAAGGAGTTACATTGTCGAAGACAACATTAAGAGATTGAGGTTTTATTCCATAAATTTTGATCGGGCGGATTGATTCCATTATATTTAGTTTAGCCTTCTAATTTAGAAAGTACATTGGTAAATGTCAGCAGGTCCTTTTACCAAATACCACATTTGGTGGTTTCTTCTCATGTTAACTCCTTAAAATAGTTGCCTAAATAGATACAGGTCTTGATAGGTGAAATTTGATGTGAATACTATCACTCAGTTTAACGTAAAAGTGTGAAAATTTAAGAATTTTAAGTTACTTCTAATATGTTCTTTCTGTTTGGAGTTTTATGTCTATTTCTTGGTAAATTATATTTGATCATTTGATGGTAACTTACGACTTATATCAAATCACGGTTGTTGCTATGTCGCATACCAAAAAGAAAATTAGTATGTATAATTATACACTCCTTTAAAGTTGGAATACATTCCTTTAAAGTCGGATCCATCATAGAGTAACAAAAACGAAACTAAGCATTGTACGACCATAGTACTTTGTCCAAAATTTTGGTATTTATATCAAACCAAAGTATTAGTAATGTAATGTTGGAGTAGGTGTCCTCCGACAATAATGCGTTGACTAATTAAATCTAATTAGGAATAAACCCGGGATATATTGAATATACTACGTCAGTTGATTAACTTAAATCGGTAACGGTTGGCTGGCTAGAGTTTGACGTTATTGTCGTTTGACGACAGTAATCAACTGATCCCTCTCGGTCACACCGGTAAAGATAGTTTCTCAAAAGAATATTGTATTTGTACTTGATACAATATAATGTAAACCTTAATGTTTCAGTTAAAGAGTTAACTGATTATATCGGATGGTGTTTTACGAGTTCGGAACTCAAGTCGTATTCAATTACGATTATTTGTGTAAATTGTCGATATTGACAATTAGCTAGTTAAATTACAAAGTGTTGTCAATTTAGCTAAAATGATGTAATTAGTAATTATTATATACGGATATATTCTTACTAAATTGTAACTTCTAAGAGTTAATGGATACAAGTTAGTAAGAGCATTTTGGTAACTTTATTACCAACTTACTAACCACTATATGTAACACCCCAAATTGCAATTTCTATAAACTTGAACAAAACCCCAATTAAATCTCAAACTAAATTCAAGAACCCTAATTAACAGATTATAAACTTAATGAAGTCATAATTTACGAAACTAATTGAGCCTAATTCGAGCAATTAAACTAATTAACCCCAAATTCGTAATTAGTGAAAATCAACTCAAAACAATCATCAAAATCAATTCTTTATGCATAAAAATATCCCAAATCGATTACCCACTAATCATAACATCTATTAGCATTGATTAAACAAAAATTAAAGCATTTAAATCGTTTCAATACTCACGTTTTATGAAGAACACGAAAACAGGGGAAAGAGGGGCGAGAAAGGGTGTTACCCACAGCCAGGAGAAGAAGCAAGGACGGCTGTGAGGTGGTTTTCGCGGCTGGGCAGAGGCAGGAGAGGCTGGGCGGCGTGCGCGAAGGACGAGCGGCGTGAAGAAGACGGCGAACCGAAGGCGAGAGAAGAAAAGAAAACAGAGGAACTCTGTTTTTTTTTTTTTACAGAAGGGGGGGTGTGTCGTGGAAGAGGAGAGAGAAAGAGTGATGGTTTTTTATTTTTTATTTTTTTTTTATTTTGGGTTGATTGTTGGTTTATATTTGGGCCAACTTGTATTGGGTTGGGTTGTTGTAATAGATAGGATTGACCAAATTTGAAAATAGAAAACCCTAATCGCAAGTCCAACCTTATAACCCAATCCCGAATTTATTTTCGAAAAACGACTCACGAAATAACATTTAAAATCATTTTCCACTAGAATAATCTAATTAATAATTAAAATAAAATAATTTAAAATTTCGGGATATTACACTATAGTGGATGGTGGTGAGATAAGAATCTGATTTTTTCTTATATAACATATCATTTTCTACACAAACAAATTGTTTTTAAAGAGAATTTGTTTTTTCCATTTTTCTCCTTAAAAATTCAGTCCACTTCCAACACCATCAAGATCAAGTTTTCTTCATTGCATGTCAATGAAAATTTGATCAAAACACTTATCTAAACCTTGAATAACATTGGCTAAAGTGTTAGCTAATTTTATTTTGATTTTAAGGTTTAATTCACCTATTTATACTAGCTTATTTGGGTTTATTTTGGAGAGCTTCTTTGGTGGATCAAGGGAGAAGGTTTCCTAAATTGGAAACTCAAGATTAAGGAGGAGGATCTCCATTTAATAGCAGCTCAAGAACCTTCTTAAAAGGTGTGGTCAAATTTCCTCCTTATTAAGGTATAAAAACTTGTTTTATACATTTATTCATGCTTTAATTTTACATGCAACTCAAGATCCTTAGCCAAACTTAATTAAGAGTAATTAGGTACTAATTATAGGAGTCTAATTAAGGGCTAAGTAACTTTTATGTAAATATTTAGATTCATTGATTCGTTGTTAGTGGCAGATTTATTCAATTCAAAAATCATAAAGGGATGAGCGAAACAAGGTCAAAACCAGGTACTCAATTTCAAAATTGTCAACTTTTAAAACTTAAACCCAAAACAACCAAGATGCCCTGTTAACCTATCTTACTCGAAAAGCAAAGGTACCAAAGGTAGAATGTCCCTAATACCAAATTTCGTGTTTACAATTTTCCCATTTTGAACAATAAAAAAGTTCAATGAGGATGAATTTTAACAAAATTCATGAATTAGTGAACAATCCTTGTTGTAGCAACTCGTACTTTTTTTTTGGTAACCGACTAAAATAAAAGAACTAACTACTAGCTATTACAACCTTATAAGAAGGTACGAGGTTCTCATTCTCGTCAAAAGTGCGGACATGCCCCATACCATCCCTGAGCCTGATCACCGTTGGCATATTACCATTCACGGAGTCTTGTGGTAGAGCCCACATGGCTTGTGCCGCCCAAAGATCGTCGTTGTTGTTCCACGCTCGTGTAATGTGAACCACACTCACATTTGGTGCTTTTCAGAGTTCCCTGCAAATAGTATAAAGGTTGCTCAACCTATCCACATGAGAATCCACTTCATTAATCCCATTAACACCAATTTCACAATCTGAATATAAGTCCAAATGGTTGGGAGGCAGCGTAACCCCATCATGACGGCGAGGCATTTCTCCTCACTAGCTCCGTGAGCATAAGTATGTATCATGAAACCTTGTCTCCATTTACCATTGGGGCCAAGGAGGCACCCACCAATACCGACTGGTAGAGCTGGCCACGGGTCGGGTTAAGCCGAGTTAGGGTCGAGTTAGTCCGAGTCAGGGTTGGAAAAATCCAACCCTGACCCTACCCTCTAGGGTCAGGGCCGAGCCAGGGTTAGGGTTGGAAAATTTCAACCCTAACCCTAACCCTGCAGGGTTTGACCGAAGTCTGACAGGGTTTGACCAGGGTCAGGGTTAGAAAATCCTAACCCTAACCCTAACCCTGCAGGGTTTTGACCGGGCTCTAACAGGGTTTGACCAGGGCGAGTTAGGGTCGGGTTGGTCGATTTTCAGACTTCAAAAAAAAAAGGGCTTGCTCTTAATTATTATAAATTTATCAAATAATATCATTATTCAATAAACTTATGATAATTAGGCTGCCTACGTATCTCGAAAGAATCAAAGCCCACGTAGTTCTCACTTACCGTACTTACCTTACTTACCTTTGTTCGGTTATTTGATCGGTGTGTTCTAATCTTCCAAGATGCCTTCGTCATTTGATGCTCCCGATTTCGATGTAGTATCCATTGTCATGAACGGATCATCTTCATCGTCACCGTCATCCTCCTTCAATCCTTGTGTTCTTTTTGATGCTTGATTCCAATCTTTTTTACATACACATATTGTCACGGATTCGGGGGCCAAACTTGATCGTTTTTCATCCAAAACTCTTCTACCTGCACTAAAGGCCGACTCGAAAGCAACTATTGAAGCGGGAACTACAAGAACATCCTTTGCAATTTTAGAAAGAATCGGAAATTGGTTGCTATGATTACGCCACCAAATAAGAATGTTGAAATCGTTGTCGTTTGTTGTATCATGCATAAATGATAAATATTCATTGATAGAAGATGTAGAATTGGTTGAAATCGTTTTTGGTTTTTTTGAAAATAATTGAACTTAGATCACCAAATCTACTTGGTTTAGACTTAGATGGAAATGAAGAAGAAGAACTACCTTCTACATTGTTACCATTTTTGTCATACAAATCATATAAATTAGTAATAATAGAAATGCATTTGTTCACATAATCTTGTACATTATATTCTTGTCCTAATGAATTGTAATAAAATTCTAACATGTTTTTCAAACCTTCGGCTTTAACACCGGGATCAAGAATAGATGCAATGCCATATATAATAGGAAATTCAGAAAAATAACTCAACCATTTCTCACGCATCAAAGTAACAACAGGCTTTAAACATTCGTAATAAGAATCATCAACAATAGACATAGCTAACACTATATTTATGCATTGTAAAATCCCCAAGTGAACATTTGGTTCATAAACTTGCGAAAAAACTTTTGTAGCATCATAATAAGATTTCAAAAGATTATAAATAGCTTCGGCAAGCTCCCAACTACTTGCATCGATAAGTGCATTTGGATCAGTAGAATGATGTTCATTATACAAAGTACTAATAACTTGTCTATACTTAAGTGCGGCCCCTAGCATGAAATAGGTAGAATTCCACCTTGTTGGTGTATCAAGGCAAAATCTTTTCGCTTTCAATTGATATTGTTTGCATAATTGTTTATATCTACGCTTTGTTGTACCCGTTGTTCTAAGCCACTTAATAACTTTTCTAATAGGCGACAAAAGAGGCGAAATATAACCAATACCTTCTTGAGCGGATAAATTAATAACATGTGCACAACACCTAACATGTAAAAACATACCATCTAATAACAATGTTGAAATATTACTTTTAATATGAACAATACAATTAGTATTAGCCGTAGCATTATCAAATGAAGTAGTAAACAACTTATCAAGCAATTTAAAATCCTCACAAGTACCTTTAATACGAGTGTATATGTTAAAACCCGTATGTGACTCTTCCATAACATCAAAAGCAATAATACGTTTTTGCAATTTAAAATCATAATCAATCCAATGAACGGTAACACATATATAAGGCTCACCTTGTCTTGAAATCCATGTATCACTAGTTAAGCAAACACGACCACTAAATGAACGAAAATATTCGATTAACTCACCTCTAGTTTTGTAATATTGTGCCATAGTACGACGCTTAAGAGTGCTTCTAGGCACCTTTCTATAAGCGGGTTGTAATGATAATCTATTAAATTCTTCAAAATTAGGACTTTCACCAAAACTAAAAGGCAATTCATCAAGACAAATATAAATAGCCATATTATCAATCATTCATTCTCTATCATAATAGAAAGGCGTACCTCCACCGGGAGTCGGGGTCATATAACCTCCGATTTGCGTTTGACCACCACCATGACTTGATTGACCTTTCTCCGCACGCTTCGAGTTGGGGTCAACTATGCCATGTACTTTTTGTAAGTGTCGAGCTTGAGTGGTGGTTCCCCCATTAATTTGCCATTGATACGCCTTATTAATCTTTTTGGCTTTGCAAAGTCGACAAACAACTTTGAAGTGTCTTGACTCATCTTCGACAAGAACTTTGTCAAAGTACAACCAAACAAAACTTGGTTCGCCACCACGTGTATTTTCACTAGCGCCACCTATATAGATGATAATAATAATAATAAGTTCTAAATTTAGATGAACTAAAAAAAAATTAAATTTTTAAATGAATTTAATCAATATAATATCACATAAATTGAAATGTACCTTCTTCATTTTCCATTGAATGTGATGTCATGGTTGATGATGCTTGTTGTGACATATTAACTACAAATAAAATTATATTAATAGAAGAAAAATTGGTAAATGAGACATAATTATAAAAATAATACAAAACATAAAATTACCTTGATTTTCTTCGGCACTAAAATTCTCCATTTTCGGATTACTTTTTTTTTTTTTGTTTTTTTTTCTAAGAATATAAGTTATACAAAAATTATAAATACTATTTACTAATATCAAAATAATAATAACAAGAATATTAAATATTGTATACTTAATTTAATAGTTGTAGATTATTGTAGTAATTTTTTTTAATTGTACTTGATAAATTGAAGACTTGTATTAATTGAAAGAGAAATTTAGGATAGATAGAGTGATTGTGTGGAAATTGAAGTTGAATGGGGTGGGTATTTATAGGAATTGGTGGGTGGATTTAAAAAATAAAAAATAAAAAAAATGACAAAACAGCCGTTAGGCTTTTTATGGTGGGTGGGGTCCATTTGACCGTTGGTGTAACACCCCCGAATTTCGGCCTATTTTAAAGCATTATTTTATTACAAAAATGCGCCAAAATTCGATAATATTACAATCGATATACAAAGCTAACAAAATACATTCTACACAGTTTATACAATTTGACAAGGCGATACAAAGTCCAAACAAAACTCCAATACAATGACGCACAGCGGAAACTTTACAGTTCTTCAGGTAGAAGCCACACTAAAAGACGTATCCATCACAATCACCTGTGGTGGATTTAAAGCACAAAAACCACAGTTGAAAAAGTCAGAAAATTGAGTAAGCTAACACCCCAACTTGTAAAACCCAAAACACTTACCTTGATTTTCAAAAACATTTTACTTTTCATTTGAAAACAACACTTAGCACATATTCGCATACAAACAATCCAATAATGTTTTAACACAAACAAATATACTATCATCATTTCAATTGTAGCATTTAAATAAGATCAATGAGTGGGAAATCTGAATCATTTAAGGCGGTATAACCAGCCCTACATAATAATCGTTCAATCAGTCATTTAAGGCGGTATAACCAGCCCTACATAATAATCGTTCAATCAATCATTTAAGGCGGTATAACCAGCCCTACATAATCCAACCAAGACAATCTAGACCTTAAGTGTGCACACCCCCTATCAAGTATTGCCAACCCAATAGAGTAGTACCAGACGCCTACAAGCCCTCTTGAAGACCTATGCGGTGGGGCAATTATATATGCGAGCAAAAATAATATATGCGATCAATAATTTGCGGTCAATAATATGTGCGATCAATAATGTGTTGCGATCAATATTTGCTGTCAGTAATATATGCGATCAATATTCCCAACTCATTGTCTTCAATAACTTTCGATCATAATTCATAAATCATCAATCATAATCAGAGTAGCTTTCATTAAATCAAACCATTAACCATTTCATAAGTAACACGCGATCATTATCCAAATACAGTCATCCAATAACAATAACCAACATGATATTCAACAGTTCTCCACCTAGCATGTATCTATGTTCTCAACCAACAACCAAATCACACTTAGCACCAAATTTTGAAAGGTTTAATATAAGTCATAGAAGGGTTGAGCATGCTACCTTACATTCTCAACACAAGCAACACAGAATTAGTCAAGATAGTACTTCTCGTTCACGAATTTGTCATCTACAATAGAATATCCTACAATCCAAATTCAATCCCCAATCTTAGTCAATCATCCAACTTATTCTTATAATTCAAACTAATTTATAATTCACAATTACAACACTTATAACATGAAAATTCCAAAAGACTTGAATAATCTTGTTAAAACAGAAAATAAACCTTCTAAAATCATACTTTCATTTACCCATATTAATCTCAAATTAAACCAACTAAATACATCATGTAAAAACCATCAAAAACCCATGTTTTTGGCCTAATTACCCTTAAATCCGAAAATTAGTACTTAAATTCCGAAAAATCATAAACTAATTCCACAAATTAAGATATTTTCGAAATCTTAATTTTACAATCTAATTACCATCATTCAAGCTAATTACAACACAAATTCATTATCAAAAATCCAAATTCAATTTGAACAAAACATGAACAAACTCATCTCCATTCTTCAAATTAATTTTCGAAAAGACCCCTTTGCTCAGAAATTATATAATTCAACCATCAATGATAATTTAATCATATGAACAAACCAAAAATTCGAGATATAATTAGCCCCAAATTCAATTAATTCACAAATAACCCTAATAACTCAAGAACTTGAATAAAAACCTAATCTTTGTCGTTAAAATCAACCCCAATCAATTACCCATCTCATATAACAACTAATTAATCACCTACAACACAAGAACGAAGCAAAACGAAGAAGAATCGAATTGGGTTGAAATAGAAATCGAAAACAGAGGAGAGAGAAAAAGGTTTATGTTACCCAAAAGTGGCCGGAAAAGAGAGAGGGCGACGGCTAGGTGACGGAAAGGCTGATGGAACGGCGGCAGAAATTGGGGATGCGGTGGCTGTGGGTGGTCGTGCGTGCGGCGCAGCAGGGGAGAGCAGAGGGGAGTCTCGGTTTGTGCGTGCGTGATGGTGAAGAAAGGAAACTGGGGTTTTTTTTTTTTTTTTTTTGGCTGATTTGGTTTTTTTTATTGGTTGTGTTTTTGGGTTGAGTTTATTTGGGCTAGTATAGGAAAGGTGATGGATCATATTGGAAGGATACCCAAATACCTAACCCAATATAGAGACGCATCTAAAACCCATTTCATTTTTTTTTTTTTTTTTGAAAATCAAAACCCGATATTAAATCGTAACTCATTTCAATAAAATATAATTATAAAATATCACGAAAATTCGGGATATTACAGTTGGGGCTTGGGGGGAGGGTGATAAACGACTAGAATTTTTGGTGGGAGGGGGGGATGATCAAACGGCTACAATTTTCAAACAAAGTAGCCGTTGGGGTGGGTTGACCAGGGTCAGGGCTAGGGTTGGATCAGGGTCAGGGTTAGGGTTGAGTCAGGGTCAGGGTCAGGGTCAGGGTTAGGGTTGAGTCAGGATCAGGGTTAGGGTTGAGTCAGGGTCAGGGTTAGGGTCAGGGTTGAGTCAGGGTCAGAGTCAGGGTGGGGTCAGGGTTAGGGCCGAGTTAGAGCCGGGTTTGACCAGGGTCAGGGTTTGAAAAATTCAACCCTAACCCGACCCTAATTCAAACAGGGTTGGCCGAGTTAGGGTCGAGTTGGGCCGAGTTAGGGTTTGACCAAGGTTTGACCAGGGTCGGGTCAGGGCGAGCCAGGGTTGAACGGGCCAGATGGCCAGCTCTACCGACTGGCATGCTGGATCCAACAAAAGAAGCGTTAACAAACAAGGACGACTGAGATTGCAAGTTAGGTTGGGGGGGTGGGAATTTTTTCCGAAGGGAGGGAAGGTGGCAGTTGAAGAACAGCTAAAAGTAAAGAATTTTGTATATTTTGGGTTTGTGAGAGAAGGGAGGAAGATGAAATGATTTTTCGGTAAAAAAATCCAAGCATTCTGTCTTTTCCAAATGAGCCAGCAAGTAATGGAAACGGGTCAGTCCTAGTAGTGAGAGTCAAGGTAAACCACTCCATATGGTCCAAGCCCGACCAATTGGGGAGGGGGGGTTAGCATGATTGACCAGATCTCGATGTGGGTAGTATCCTCGCACATGGAAGGACAAAAAGGGCAGAAAAGGGAAGAAGGGAAGGCCATGATTCGCCAAAGCACTACCCGGAAGACTATCTCAAGCAACTGTCCAAAGAAAAAAACGAATCCGGGGGGAAACAAGGAGATCTAAAGTAAGATTCCAAATGGGTTGTTTCACAGAAGGGTTCTTCTTTTGCCAAAGGTTAATTGTGAACCATCCCCGAGTAAAAAAACCGACCAAGAGCAGCATCACAATACACCCCAACACACTCTATCCACCCCTCTCCGTGGAATAAAGGTAGCTACAATGTTCCAACAAGTATCAAGTTCGAATAAGTCAGTAACCTGTACTTTGTTGCAACTTTTTTAAAAAGATTTCGACTATGGTTATGTGACATACAATATCGACTCCAACATTTATTTTGAGGGAAACATACCCATTATTGGTAACCATTTCTATTAACAAACCCGATTACTATTCCCATAAAGAAGAAAAAGAAAAAACATGGTTAATTCATGTGGTTTCCACGTGTTTTGTCGGATCGCACGTGATACCCACGGTTTTGACATTTTTAACAGATTGCCCTCAAGTTTTGAGTGTTTACACGTGGTACCCTTAATCTATAATGGCATGTTAACGCCATTACCACCATCTTCATCTTTCTCCACCATCTTCATCTCTCTCCGCCATTTTCTTTCTCGTCCACCCAATTAAGAGCTTGTTTGGTCAAGCTCTTTGCTCAGCTTCTCAACCTCAAAAATAGAAGTTAGGCCAAACAGGGGGTTTTAGGGGAGCTGTTTTTGTTTCTCTAGAATCACAAAACAGCTTCTACAGGAGTGTTTGGCAACTTTATTTTAGAAGTGTTTCTGATTGTAGGAAAGTGTTTGGCTAATGGAGGTTTTTATTGTTTTTGGGTTGCTCAGCTGCTACTACTTCGTTTTCTCTCTCCCCCTGTTATTCATCATCTTATTCTTCTCTCCCTCCTCCTCCTCCTCCTTCTTCTTCTTCTTCTTCTTAATATTCTTCTTCTTCTCTTTCTTGATTATAAACCTTAGAATACCCGCTCATATAATTATTTATGGCAAGGAAAAATTCCCATAAAATATAATAGGAGATATTAGGATGTTAAGCTTTTAATTATCAGCATCAAATGTAATCCCAAAAATCAAATCAACTTGTAACCATGAAAAAAAAAAAAAAAAACAAATCAAATCAACTCAAAACTCTCATGATGATTCAACACAGAGAATAAAAACATGAAAAGGGAGAAATTTTGGAGTTGGGGTTTAGATCTAATGTGAGATAGAGGATGAGGGAGAATATTTTCTTTCTATTTTACTAAGGAGGAGAAGCTGTTTTGAGAAGCCTCAAATTGAGATTATGTTTCTAGGCTTGTTAGAAGTGGTTCTAAAAAGTAGAAGTTGTTTTCAAGAAGATTGGCTAAACATGCCCTTTTAAATATCATAGCCACCTACTTCCTCCTTGCAAAACCACTCCAACGTACCAAAAGTAAATTCAAAAGGTTTATTCATCTCTCTACTCATCACCACCTTTATCATTCTCCAACCAAGATTACCACCACATTCAATTCATCCTCCACCTATATCAATCACCATAGCCACCTTCTTACTCCACATTTCAAACCCACAAAATTTACTCTAAATTTGACCTTTAATCTAAATAAATCAAAATCAAAACCCAATTAGATTTTCAATTAACCCCGAACTCTATAAGTAAAAGCAAAAATATGACACCAAAATTAGCCTTAAATTAGCGAATATCGAGGTAAATGTTTGTGAATATTCGAAATTAATTTGGAAAAAAATGTAGGTTTTAAATGAGGAGGAAGATGATGGTTATGGTGTTCCACATGGGTGAAAGAGAATGGAGGTGGTGATAAACTTTGGTGGAGAATGATGAAGATGATGATATATACATGTGAAAAGAGAGAACAATATCGATTTTTTAAGGTTATGGAATAACATGAAGATGATGAAGAACATGGACATGGGTGAAGAGTAGGGATGACAATGGGTCGGGCCTGATAGGACCCAACCCAGGCCCCGATCCGTGTCTTTATAAGCATACCCATATCCGACCCAGATTCAATGAGTCCATATTTTACAGACCCAGACCTGGAACCGTCAAGACCAAGCGGGTCTAGACTGGGTCTGGGTCCAAAATGGGTCTTTTATGAAGTCAAGTTTGTTATGTGTAAAAGTTGCGAAACTTATGATAATTCCGTCTGAATATGATTTGTTATCGTTAATGCGTCGGATTTGCAAGACCAAAGAGTTTACAACCAAAGTTTAAAATTAAAATCTCAAACAAACAACAAAGTATTTTTCACATTACCAGTTCAAAGACTAATTGATACAAGTAAATAATTCATACTACTGAACCTTCTCATGGTTTTTCTTCTTCCATATCTCCAATCGCAATGCATCAACATCTTAATTTCATAAGAGGAGAACAATCAATCACTAAAAACCTTCGAAATTCTCACCAAATTAGAGTGATAAATAAGCAAAATAGTGAAGATTTGGAAGTCGGCAAACTTGTTTAGCTGGAAACTTCAGAAGACGAAGGCAGAGCAATGTAAAATGGCGGTGACGGTAAGGTTTCGAGGCGGCGACGATACATTTTCAGGCGGCGGCGTAGGTACGAGGTGTGGGTGTGAGAAATGATAGCTACAAATGAATGGGGAAGGCTGGGGAATGGGGGTCGTGAGCAATTAGGGGTTTTTCTCTTTTTTTTTTTTCTTTTAAGTAAAATTCAACGGGTCCGCGAATATCAACGGGTCTGGACCTGACCCATATCCGCTGGGTTCAAAAAAATGGACCCAGACCCGACCCTGATCCGGCGAGTCTGGGTCGAGTCCTGGATGCATTGTCATCCCTAGTAAAGAGTGAGAAAATGTTGTTTTTTTTTTTTTTTTTTTTTAACAATTAATGATGGCCGTCTATTGCATTTAATGGGGAGATGAAATTTTTATTTTAAAAAAAAAGAAAATCAAAGTTAAACACGGTTAACATGACGTTATAGATTAAGGGTACTGCGAACACTCAAAAGTTAAGGGCAGTTTGTTAATAACGGTGGATACCAACACTCGGGTACCAACGTGAAAAAAAAAACACATAGTTAGACTCTGATTCTCATTCATCTACACGACATTTTCCCAACTTCTCCAAGAAGATTTCTGTCTCTTCTTCCCAATTCGTCCTCCTTGTTGTTTATCGCCCCCTTTGCACTGCCCTAGCCGCCCAAGTAAGCGTCGTTTCTCTTCTTTTCTTTTCTATTTCCTAATTCCTACCCAAAAATTGTAGATTTGTTAATAATCAGTATATAGTGTCAAGAATGTTGTTATCATGCTATCAAGTTGTTTATCAACACCTCAATTTAAGTGGGTATTTTCTCATATTTTGTTTTAAGTTAGTATTATTATTTATGAGAATGTGTCAAGAATGTTGTTGATGGTTATAAGACTTGTTGAATAAGCTTTCATTTCATGTGGTTACTTTGAGAATTTTGGTGGTTTGAACTAGTGTGGGAGTTAGGGTTTTGATAATCAAATTGGGATTTTTTAATTAATCGATTAAGGTTCGAGGGTTCAAGTAGATACATGGTTGATTATTTCGAGAGATATGTTTTTTCATGATACAGAAGTGTTTAAGCTTTGAAGATTTGAATAGTGGTTTGTGTGTTCATCATAGAATTAGATCGACTATGCGTATTTTGGGGGATTATTTCCGAGGCGAGGTCTATGTTTGATGCACAATTGCTGATGAATACAGACATTGAAAATTTCGACTAGCCATTGAAGATAAAGTTTCTGATTTGAGGTCACTTATACTTAGGCTGTCAGGCCGATGTATCAAAAGTTCATTCCTGTAGTTCTTTATGGTTATCTGCGATATTCACGTGGAAAAAGTGGCTGTAAGATATTAATAAGAGCATATTCCACGATATAGTTTATATGATAAGTGGGTGTTTACTTGATGCGGATGAGTGGATGTTTAAACAGATGTGAGTGAGGTTTTGTATCGGATCAATAACCGGTGGATACATGGAGAAATGGTAATGTCAAATGGTTGTGAGACTTTATTGTTTTGATTGTGATTAGCTTGGATTTGTACTCGGAGTTCGCAGGAGATGAAAGAATATAACGTTACCTGTTAAATCCGGCCCTGAAATAAGATATTATTGATATCTTATGGGATGTCTAAGACAGTTGTTGATAAAATTCTCGTTGTTCTAAACTGTGGATTGCATCTGAGGGAAACTAAATTTTGGTGATATCCACTACGGAAACTATACACATTCGAGGTGGGCTGTTTCTTAAGTCAAAAGGTTTTAAGGTATACTTGGAGAGTTGTAAGTGAGTGAAAGTTTCATATGAGGCTTGTGATTGATACTGAACGGTTATTGAGACAAATGTCTATTATTTTGATCTCTCGAAGCCCAAATATTAGGAATGGGTTATATGGGCATAGATTCCTATTCTAGAATGGATTATTACACTAGTAAGTTGGGTGACTAGAGTACACTAAGTTCAACAATTTTGTCACATATATCGTA
This sequence comes from Spergularia marina, assembly GCA_963680865.1. Lineage (NCBI taxonomy): Eukaryota > Viridiplantae > Streptophyta > Magnoliopsida > Caryophyllales > Caryophyllaceae > Spergularia > Spergularia marina. The sequence continues at coordinate 5,697,270 of OY804554.1, forward strand.
TTTGAAAAGTGATGCTTAATACTATGCTTTATAAATATTAATACCCTAGGTGTTGATATCCAATTGGGGATAAGTGACCTTTGCTAGAATTTGAGTTTTTCCATTAACATTTGTTATGAAGAGTATGAAATTGGTATAGTACTTGGAGACGTGATTTGGTATATGTACTTATATGACCTAAGTAGTAGTTTGTACTATTTGCTGACGTATGAATGCAGCTTGTTGCTAAAGTGATTTGATGTGGTTTGGAGACTTTGGACTATGTTACTTAGTGATGATAAGGACTTGTATGTAAGGGAATACAAAAAGTTTTGATCTTTTTCTTACGTTCTTGTGACTTACCCATATTTGTTAGTGTACCTCGAACTGTGGTATTGTATTCGTGCTAACTTTGGGTTAGCAAAGTTTATTTTTTCAAAATTTTATGGATGAGTAGGAGCAGGGAGTAAAGCCTTTGCTTGAAGATATATATTTATTGACATGCTTGTCAATTTGTCATTTGTAATAGTCTTATCTTTCTATTTTTGTAAAATCTGGGAAATTAATTACTGGGTTTGTTTTTTCTATTGCTAAAATTGGTCTGCTTTTTTTAGTGTAGAATCAAATGTAGGATATATATATGACAGAATGAACATACTCCATGATCAATTTGATGGGATTGTCATTACCGCGATTTTATTTAGTTTCTTCGTTCATTCGTATGCTTTTGTTGTTCCATTTTTCATGTTGATTGTTTTATCTGAGGGTTCATGATAGCCGACTCCAAATCATTTTTGGACTAAGGCTTTGTTGTTGGTATTGTTTGGGTTCGTGTCAGACAACCCCAGATGTTATTAGCAATAAGGCTATGTTTGGTTGTTTAGTTCCTTTGTTTTGGACTTGTGGCTATTTTTATTGATTGATTGTTGGGTCTTGTTACATGGTTGATTAAAAAAGTTATGCAAAGTTTGTGGCTTTCATGACCTTATCAAAGCTGAAGTATAACGAGGTCTTATAACATGTTTATTTATAATGCTATTAAAGTGTTGTGGCTGCTGTTTTTGTTGATGATTCTGGTTTTGCCATTACTTTGATATTGACCTTCTGTATGTGATTCTGTTGTTTGGAATTTTGGATGAACAGTTTCGATCAAGTGTACTATAACTAGCTCGTTTCTGGGGTAAAAATGGCAGATGAAGCAAGCAGAACGGTGTGTTACTTTATTTGCTGCAGTGTTTCCATCATTCTTGCAGATTGAACCTTTTTTTCGGCAGTTGGAAATTTTGTCATTGAGATGTTACTGGGTTTCATTTTATCCTGGTAAATGCTGATATAAGGCTTGTGTTTTGCAGGCATTTTTTGAGATTCAAGGACGTATGATTGAGACTACAGCAAAACTTAAACAGGTTAGGGAGCTGACTCCACCCTTCAGGCGACACTACAGAGGAATTTAGAAAAAGTCATTATCTTTCAGCATCAAATTTGAGTTCATTGGTTACCAACATTTTTATTTAACATTCTCCTCAATTAAATCCTTGAAAAAAGTTCATAATGTTTTTTAGGGGAGACACTGTAGTTATCTTGTAGGCTAAATTGCTGTCTGATTTGGGTGGTTGAGATAAAGTCTCTTGCCCCTGCTTTATTATGTGTCAATTCTGTATAATGGCACGGGAGTACTGGACTGAGAATGAGAGCTGGGAGGGAGCGCAGTGGCCCAAATATGATAGAAGATAATTCTGAATGGGAGAGGTGATTTCATCTTTTATTTGTAGTAAAACTAAAGATTGGTTATAGACTATAAAGAGTGACCCCATTTTCAATAGGAAAGACATCTCTTTTTAGGTCATATTGTCATAACACTAAAGAGAAAGGGTGCCATACTGTGAGGAACTTACAATAGCAACATATATCTCCTTTAATTTCTCAGACTCTGTAATGGCTAGGGAGAGGATTTTGTTTTGACATTCTTGGAGATTATCTGAAGAGTGGAGATGGACCAACTTGGTGTTAATGTTATACTTTGGTTAAAGGATAATAATGGAGCTTTTTCTATCAAAGGGCTATGTAACACTTGTTAAAAGGGGATAAGGATTTGACTTCTCATCCAAGGCTATTTGGGGTTCTAAAGTTCCACCTAAAGGCATCTTTCTCTTGCAGAGGTATAGTATTAGTTCTCCAGAGAAAGAAACCATTGATCACATCGTGCTCTTTTGTTCTCTAAAGTTGCTTTTGTGGCATTGCACCCTTTCTTTATCTGGGATGTCTAGGCTCTTATCTCTTACACCGAAAGATCTGTTAGTAGCTTGGAGTAGAAGCTTGAAGAGACAGTGGATTGTGGAGGTCTGGTAAATGTACAACCAAAGCAATCCAGCTTCAATTTTTGGGCAACCTTTGCATTCAGACAAGAGCTTATCTATTGTTGATTTTGTAGATAAGATGTTTCATGATAGTATGAGGCAGTGATTGCTCTTTAAGCTATTTGCCCTCCTTTTCTTTACGAGTGACATTCCCTTGGTGACTTTCTAATACAATTATTTTCACCTTTTTAAAAAATATAATCTTAACTACTTTGATCCCCACCGGGAAAATTGCGGCTGATTTGATTTCACTGTATATTTATACATAGTGTAACCTTTAGTTAGAGAAGTTGTCATGAACTAATTAAGGAAGAGTCTGTAACTACGTTTTTGTCTTCCGCGTCAAAAGCAGTGAAGTTTCTTAAGTTTTTTTTTCTTTTCAAGTACGCGAAAGTATAATATCATTAATCATTGCAGGTGATGACTCAGATCCACACAAAGGAAGTAGAAAAGAAGCGTGCGTATCTAACATTAGAGGAGTTGCAATCTATGCCTGATGATACAAATACCTTCAAATCTATAGGTAAATTTAAGAATAGTAGATGTGTTTTATGGTTTTACATTTGGTTTCTGATGTATTTGATTATACATTTTAGGAATTAGAATTCTAGTCTTTTATGGAACACTTAGTGATCGACCTGATATTGGAATAATATGATAGGTTCATAAATAAATAAAAAATTGTTGAAAAAAGCAGATGTTGGATAGGCATCGAAAAGGCAGGCCCACACTTCCGAGTCTCTCCAGCATGAGGTTGTGAGGCCTTTCTTGTTCTTCCTTTTTTTTTTTTCAGCGTCCCGTAGAATTAAGAAATTTATAGGCCTTGTATAAAGAAGCAGCTTAAAGTGAACCATTTCACCAAAAGATCACTTCTTCTATCTCACCCTCTGCTACTATTGTTTATTTTCCTGGTTCTCAGGAAGGGTGGAAGGAACTGTTTGGTTGAGGCTGAGAGGCTTTTTCATGCTGCGTCGCTTTTAAATAAATGTGTAAGGTGTTGAGGGCTGGAGGCTACCATGGTCCATGGATGGGGAAGCTGGGTGGGTTTATGTGAGGTGTTGTAAGAATATAGAAAATAAATGGTTAGCCCCTGAGGGTACTCACCGGAGATAAGTGATGTCTCTTGGGCTAACTGACAGATAGACTGAATGAGGGGACATGTGGTTTTTGGTGAAATCTTTGGTATGAAATATTGATGGAAACCAAGCTGCATTTCTAAGTAGACTGGATGAGTGGATTCTGTTTTCCACGTGTTCCACTGTGCCAATGTTTAATCTGCCCTTGCTGTTTATAATTTGTTTTCCTGTTTCTGAAGATTTATACCTTATGGTGTTTTTGTTGCCATGTTTTGCAGGAAGAACGTGAGTTTTGCACACAATGCGGATAAGTTTACCTTGTCTTGGCTTGCCTATCTTCGTGATTAAAACAAAACTAACTCAGTGGCCCTTCATGGTTCTTGTATTGCTAAACAGTTTTGTGCTGGAACCAAAGACGGACTTGATGAATGAGCAACAGCAGAAGTTTAGTGATAGTGAGACTGCAATTGCATCTTTGCTGGTATGTACCTTCAACTTCGTCTATTTCCTAAGCTGCAGACATGTGTGTTGGGATTTTTTTGGATAGTCACATTTCCCGCTGTATTAATTCTAGTGTCATTGAGGTTATATTGTTTCTGTGGTTTTGTGATGATTCTTTTCTTTCTGTCGGCAGACCTCCAAAGAGTACCTGGAGAAGCAGATTGGGGAGGTGGAGAACAACCTGAAGGAGCTGCTGCAACAAGACCCTGGTCTGGCCCGTCAAATCATGTCCCTTTCAGTAATGTAAAACTCACTAGGAATGTTTTCAGCATTCCACTGGTAATCGGAATATGTTTCAGAACTGCATTTTGAGATTTTCAAATTGATTTCAGGAGTAATGTTCATGATTATATCAGAAAACTTTTTTTTTTCTTTGTTCTCCTTATGTGAGCTTTGTCTTTTATATTCAGCCAAGTAACAGTTCCGAAACCAATTTTGTGAAGTTTCTTATGCTGTGCGACCTAGTTTAGTTCAAGCTATAAGTTTCTGACCAGTTCGAATGGATAAGAGAACTTCTGGTTTGTTGGGATTCAGTTTGCGTACAACTATGTCCGCTATGCACACAATTATGTCATACCAATCTTTGGGTAACTTATTTGTTTGCAGTTACCACTTTACCTGCTATTACACACTAGATAATAACATCAGTTCATGAAAGAGGCGTCATGGTGCCAGACTAACTAGAGCTCCTTGCAATCTTATGTTAGTGTCAGGCTGCTCCTCCTTCCTGTAGGTGACGATATGCTCCCAGAGCCCATATCGGGAAATAATTACGATATAAAGAGTAATGTAGGCTGCAGTTCCTCATGAATACTCCAGTCATTTCCTGTAATGCTTCATAGTTCAGAATTATGTCTAAAGAGATACTTGTAGGGTAATTTTATTCTTTTTTTTTAACCAAATACCTGCTGGGGAAAGTTCCCGTCTCCCATTTGTGAATTGATTAATAGTCTCACTGCCCTTTCTATGGGTATTGCGTCCACACTCCACTGTCACAATTAGAACTGTTACTATGTTGAGCTCCTAAGTAATAAATTTACTTGATGATTTAATTACTACCAAACAGTAAAATATTAGAGGAAATACTCTGTTAAACATTTTTATAAAAGCCTTTTAAGCTCCCATTTTCTTAGAACAAATCAGATTTAAATATACTCACTTGTCCTGCTTTGATAAGAGCCAACAGCGCCCATGAAGTTTGCACCAAATTTGACCTTTCTCCTTCTAAGTTTGTGTAAATCTGTTGCGCATTCCCAGTTACCTTTATTATTCACTACATAACTGCATATCATAGTTTATCTCAAAAAAAAAAAAAAAAAAAAAAAAAAAAAAAAAAAAAAAAAAAAAAAAAAAATTGCATATCGTAATTGCATAATTTTTGAAATGACTTGTTATACTCCATATGGAGTATTAATGTGTCATCTGGTTTATTCTTATAACAATAGATTTTTACCTAATGATTGTCACACTTTTGGTACCTTGTTTGTGCTAGAGAGGTAACTTTCTCCCCATCCACCATCAGGCAACTGCTTTGATAGCAAGAAGTCGCAAGCTTTGCGCAATGCTGGGCTATTGTGGTAGTTCTTCCCACAGGCTGTAAGTGCCTCTACTGCAAACCATGTTCCATAAGTGAAACAGATCCCCCAATTTCCATACCTGCATGAAAGGAAAAGAAACAGAGATGATCATTCCTCTTTTGAGACTCTACTAGAGATAACTCAACTAAGTAGATGGACGTGTTTTGAGTAAGACTGTATTATGGTAGGACGTGGTTTGTTATGTCGTGGTTAGTTTTTGAACCCGGCCACACTTTAGGACCACCTTACCCTATATTTTCATTTGATCAGAAAAGCAAGAACAAAGTAAGAGGAACACTTACCAAGAGCCATCAGGGTTTTGTGTCCTATCTATGTAGGTGATCCCTTTAGAGAGACACCTTTCGATTTCATTGGTACGATGTCCAGGGTATATTTTCTTGAAGAGTGCCAGAGCTTGGATTGCTGAGGAAGTGCATTCAACGTACCTAAGCGTTCCATATTTTGTCATAAGTAATAACTATGGACATCTTTGCTACTTGCCTGGTATAAGTTTGTATATATTAGTAGGCTGTTATGTGGAGCTTACTCTATTTCAATCATGGCATCTTCGTAGAACTCCATAGGATTAAATTTCTGAAATTGTGTTGAAAGCTTAGTTTAGTTATTTGCTACTCTGGGTTAGTATTTAGTTCACCATTATCATCAATTGAATATACCTCCAGCCATCGGAATGATCGGTTAGGCTCCCATCCAGGGTAACCTCCGTTGCCACTCTGTTGAAAAAAATGGAAGAAAACTATTAAAGATTATTATAGCAAGGAAGTTTATGTGTAAGCAAAGGAATTAAAGGGCCAATTGAAACCATTAAAGTTGGATTTTAATGTTTCATTTGTAAATGAAAGTTAGTCGAACTTGCCTGTAGGTAAAGAAGGATGTTTACAGCATCATTCTGGCACTCCATTTCAAGTTTATTCCCGACTAGTTCGGCAGGCATTTGCGAGAGTAGAAGTGCAACCTGTGAAAGAAGATAAAGCTATTAAAATCGTGCTGAGAAACAAAAAGATTTAAATCATCGATTGATGTCAAACATCAGCATTGGCTTTAGGTTTCGGTTGTTCTTTGTCGACATTCTTAAGTCCTACCCAATACTTGAGCACAGCAGAAGTATTCTAAGAGTTTCAAGGAAGTGAGAAAGGCAGTAGAAAGAGAGTGGAAGTTGGAAAAAATAAGTTGAGAAGTGAGACATTATATTAGGTTTGTGAAAAAATTGCAGAATTTGAAAAACCTTCAGCCCTTCTGCTGTGCAGTCGGAAACCAGCCACCCATGATCTCGTGTTGAGAACGTCCAGCCTCCTTTAGATATATGTCTGTACATCTCTTTGAAGTTTCCAGAGGGATGTTCTCTGACCTAGTTTCAGGAAGAACGCGTCAAAATTCGTTAAGTGGTGTCCCCAAGTTTATGCACTATGTGATTTAAGTTTAGGGGTATATAAAACCCTGTACCAAAAAGATGAAAAATTTACCTGTGAGGCTTTGACATAATCATGTAGTTTTTTAAGTGTTGGTGCAAACTCGTGTGTAAGACCACTTGCGACAATGGCTTGGGTTGCAAAGGCTGCATCCCACATTTGGGAACCAAAAGTCTGCTCCCACCATAGTTTACATAGCAAATGTTCAATAATCTTAAACATTGTCAATCAGCTGACAGTTAGAATTACTAGATCTTATTGCTGATAAATAGTACCTGCATTTTCATCCCATCCTCTGCCAGCCAAAGGTAATCAGGGATTCTGGCCAGATGTTTCTTGTATGCTTCAGAATTCGGATCTTCCACCCAGCATGCAAGCAAACTGGGAGCCTGCACAAGCTTTATCTGGTAAGCAAGTTAATTTTAGGTCATCTAAAACTCTAAAAGTGGTCTTGTAGTGTAGCGTAAATGTGTAATGCTATATGACCTTGATTACTGAGCCAATGCAGAAGTATCTGCTGTTGATGTCCTCATAGTGTACGAGGTCCATTGTGATTTTCATCGCCTTCTCTCTCAGCTTTGAGAAGGGCCAACAGTTGAGGATTGGCTCGGCAAAGTGGTGAAGGAAACCCCACAGTATATCTTGCACCAAGGGATGTGAATAGTAGAGATCCTCCTGTGAAATGCAGATGATTACAGTATGTTGACTGCATAGAAACCCAGGTACCTTCATCTAATGCTTACCTTTGCGCACATATTTCTGGTCTTATTCCAATTTATCTCATGATAAGGTTGAATGTAGAGCTCCCTTCTGAGTGACTTAACCAGTTCTGTGATCGGACCGACAAATTTCTTGCCATATAGGTATGACATTGGCATATATATCAACCTGCAGTAGGCCATTAACTTGCCTGCAAGAAATTGTAGGCCAACAAAACATGTGTGTTGGGGATTTTGTCTTATATTCAAAGAGTGAACGAATTTATATAGTGTGATAGGAGACTGGATAAATTTACTGCAAAATCTTGAGGACCTGGATGTACAGGTAAAAATCGAGGGAGTAACGATAGCTCAGGTGGTATAGGGTTGCATCCTTCCCATTCATACACTCCAAGCACCTACATTAAAGCAGAAGGTTGAACTTTGTTTTTGGTTTGTTCTGTGTATGTGTGAGAGAGAGCGAGTAATACAGACGAACCGTGAGCCAAAACTTCCCCCAGGATGGGATGCTAATGGCGCCACCATGATCTAGGATCCATTGGCGGCCTCTAGCGATAGCGTTATCTTCACCACCATCAGGGCCTTCTCCTAGCAACCTTAGTGTAATGTAGTTTAGTGCTGAGCCAAACATGGTGCTGTGGCTTTCTATGTGAAGTCCCCATCCTCCATCTTCGTTCTGCCAATTACATACATTTTTGCACATTTCATAGCATCTTCTAAGTTCCTCCCAATACGTAATACTCTGCGCGTTCCTTTGGATTGTTATATGTTCAGTTTGAATTTTCTCTCACGTATTTAGAATGTTAACAATCCAAAAGAACGGGGGAGTATCACTGTATCAGACAATAAGTCTACTATATAGGGTTCAGGAGGTTGCAGTACCTGGTGGTTATAGACGTAGCGCTTCATCTCTTTCTGGTGTTCAGGGGATAAAATGGTGTTGATTTCCCCAGTAATATGTAGGGCTATAACCTAACATGTCTCCTTTGTCAAAGTTAATTATTCTGATTTTCTTAAGAACCTATTTTACTCGTTAAAAGTTTGAGTGAGATGATCCTATAATCGGAGTCACGCACCACCTTGTGTAATGAAATTATAAGGAAAAGAGTGAGTTTTTTTTATGAGTGCATGCTTCATTAGTTAAGTGTTTAGAGAAATAAAAACTTGAAATGTTCTACAAAAGTACTGATACTCTTGTATACAATCGTTACGCACATTTTTTAGTTGTCAAATACTGTCAGATTGTCAACTAATAGGACAGAACTTGTCACTTAACGCCAAATTCATAGGCTATTAGAGACACAGCATTGCAGTGAGTATCATGAGAATATTTGGTCTATTGATGGATGTCGACGGTTACACCTAAAAGTTTAACGTCAATCGGACTTACAAGAAGAGGAAGGAAATAGAGTGGGCCTGCAGATTCGCCGGGCCAATGGCCATCATAAGCCTGGAATGTAGACAAGTAGTTGATGGCCCTCCTCAATGTTGTTGTCACTGCAGTTTTTGTGATCTCATTTTCCTGCAATTTGATTGCTGGTGCCAATTCTAAACTTGGGTTCTCTTTCCTGAGCTGTTTATTTACAATCACAGTTTAGTTTCTGGTGCCATAGAACTAGAAAGTGTAACAAAAGTCGGGGGCTTGAGGGCGGGTTTTGAACTTAAAAGAGATGTCGAATTGCTTCTATCTTAATCATTAGGCCGAGATTTCATTTCCGCAAGTATGGCAAGTTCTATATGTAGAAACAAGATTTGAAGTACATTTTTTTTTTCACATAGTGTTTTGGAGTTAGGAACGATATATCAGGACATTTGGGGACGAAAATATTATGTCATGCTATCGTAAGTCCAGTGTATACTAGTTTTCGTAAATGTAATATACTCATGATGCAATATTTTCCTTTCTTGTTATGAATGTTATGTTTGATTTCTAGTACAGACGCCATTTTACCTCTTTACTCTTAACTTCTTCGACACGCGCACTTTATCTAGTGCCTTGTGCTTCAGATTACAGATAAAATCATAATATTGAACTAAAATCTGTGAAAGGTAAATTGATGAACCTGCATTCTCATGAGGAGATCCGAACTCTGCCTTATCTTGAATCTGTTCCTCTTGAATTCCTCTCTCGCTCTCTCAACCTCAGCTCGTTCCTGTGGTGTTCCGGCCTCAGGTTCAAACTCCCAGTGTTGTCGACCAATGTGATTGTTTAAACTCACTAACCATGGGTCGTTGCCTTCAGCTATCCGCAACTTCCACATTATTAATCTTCTTATGTTACGTATAAGCTAAGTCACATACGTTGTTCATTTGATGTGCTTATATATAATTTTTTTGTTGGGGAAGAGGGGCAAGGAAATGGTGATCAGAAAGGGGTGCTGCGCACTTGCTAATGGTAAAAGTGTGAGGAGCACACCACTTGCTTGCTCCTCTCACAAGGTTACGCATACAAAAGCAAATATGAGGAAATCTGGAAGAAAAGCAGTGGTGTGCTGTGTGCACCTCAGCATGTTTTCAGCTTTCCTCAGAAGGTTCTGCATTCTGCTGCATGGGTAACGTTCTGTATTCGTCCCCTGTTGTCACGGTTTATACCGAATCAGATATCAGCTTTACAAGTTCGTTCTTGCACATTACTGATTTCCCGAGGCATAACTTACTGACATGTACATTACCCTGGTGCAGTAGTGCCTGGAAAGAAGCTTATGTCTCGATGGCGAGGGGGTTGTCATATGTACGTAGTCTTAGCAGGTCACAAGATTTTGATGATTTCGTGTTGTGGACTGTCAAACTACCGGCTTCACAATTGGTATGATATTGTCCGCTTTGGGCTGGGAGACAAGCCCTCACGGTTTTGGAAAGTGGGTCAATCTTACCCAAAAGGCCTCATACTATATAGCGTGGAGGTGGAACTTATAAACAAAGATTCCAGTCCTTATTTCTTCAACAACAATCCTCCCCTCAAACCAAGGTCCAATACATGGCCGGACCTCCTTCCGTTTATTATACGGAGACACACAGTCGCGAGGTGTTACCGAGGGGGATTGCCCACAAACACCAGTCCACTTGCCACCACGGGTTTCTTTAAACCATGGCTCTGATACCACTTGTTATGGACTGCCAAACCACCGGCTTCACAATTAGTATGATATTGTCCGCTTTGGGCCGGGAGACAAGCCCTCACGGTTTTGGAAAGTGGGTCAATCTTACCCAAAAGACCTCATACTATATAGCGTGGAGGTGGAACTTATAAGGATTTTAGTCCTTGTTCCTTCAATGTGGGACTTGAGTTGACACCCCAACATTTCGGACGTCTGGTCATCCCAACAACCCTAGGTCGAATTATTATTTTGGAAGAATTTACTGTATTGAACAGACATGTTCCTAAATCGAAATCATTTCATGGGTTTGCCTGTTAATACATCCTGTGGAGTGATATTTTACGTACATACTAATATTTCATGATGTATAACAGTTTTTTTTTTTTTTTTTTTTTTTTTTTTTTTTTTTTTTTTTTTGGTTACATGTATAACAGTAAAAGTGGTATATAATGTTGCTTCAAAAAAAAGTGGTATGTAATGACAGCGATGGCAGCAGTGATCTATAACAATCTTATGTCTTTGTCTGTCCAGCTGATCTTCCTGTCTGAAGACAACGATATTCACCCAGAGCCCATATTGGGAAAATGTTACGATAAGTAGCGTAATTCAGTATGCAGTTCTTCATGAACAGCCCAGTGATTTCCTGTATAAATGCAACAAATCTTGTTGAGATGTGGTCATTTGAGATAAATGTTTATAGAAATCCTACGAGCATAAATGAGCCAATGTCTTTGACAGATGCTGTTTCGCCTTCCTGATGAATTCATCGAAAAATTACCTGTTGTGGATAGTCCCCATCTCTCATTTGTGAATTGATCAACAGTCTCACCCCTCGTTCGATGGGGTTTGGATCCACATCCCCCTGTCGAATCAGTAGACATTACAGTAATTAACTAAGATGATCATAAAATCACAGGAAGATTGTTGCACGATCTACTGACCTGTCCTGCTTTGATAAGAGATAATATTGCCCATGATGTTTGCACCAAATTTGATCTGTTTCCTTCTAAATATGTGTAAACCTGGTTCACCATTACAAACAAATCTCGTTTCCACTCAATAACTTCACAAAATCTCGGTTGCAAAATACTGTACAATGTCAGAATGGAGAGGATAACATATTTCATGAATTTGACAGTTCACAATGTTCCACAGATTTGATATTAGCACCTTGTTTGAGCTAGAGAGGTAACTCTCCCCCCATCCGCCATCAGATAGTTGCTTTGACAGTAAGAAGTCACAGGCGTTGCGCAATGCTGGACTATTCCGGTAGTTCTTCCCAAAAGCAGCAAGTGCCTCTACTGCAAACCATGTTCCATAAGTATAACAGATCCCCCAACAACCGTACCTGCAATAAAAAAAACGAAGCAGAATGACAAAGAAGTAGAAACATTATCACTGCTCACTAGTGTGGAACACTTCTCCTGGCATATAATATGATTAAAAAGGATGGAAATCAGTGTGAGAAACTAACCAGGAACCATCAGGGTTCTGAGTCCCTTCAATGTATCTCAGTCCTCTCGAAATACAGGTTTCGATTTCTTCCCCTCTGTGTGCAGGGTAGAGCTTCTTGAACAGATTCAAACTCTGGATTGCTGAGGATGTGCATTCCACATACCTGTATTATTTGAATATTAACGGGAACATTTATCAAGCACTCTACAAATTTTCGGGTATTTGTGCACAAAGATGCTGTTTTGTATAGAACTTACTCTCTTTCAATCACAGTATCTTCAAAGAATTCAGTGGGATTCATTTTCTGTAAGATCAAGTCAAACTTATAATGTAAGAAACAGCTTTACTTCCTTAATTTTGGCAGCATTATCAGGAAGATTACAGTAGTTATGGTAATGTGAGGTCGGTTTACCTCTAGCCAGCGGAAAGCTCGTTGAGGTTCCCATGCTGAAAATCCACCATTCGAACTCTGAAACAAAGAACAATGTGGCTAACAAAAACATATGTGCGTTCACAAACTTCCTTGTGTAATTTCAGATCTTACCTGCAGGGAAAGAATGACATTTACAGCATCATACAGGCGTTCTGGTTCAAGTTTCTCCCCCACAAGTCCGGGTTCCATTTGCGAGAGTAGTAGTGCAGCCTGTGGGAGAAAGTATAATGTACAACCATAGTACTTATTCTTCACGTTTCATATTTAGTGTTGTTTCATTTTGATTTGAGAAAAATGGTTGGTGTATGCTGTCTGGTGGAAAATGTTATAGTGTCCTTTGTTAAGTACCTTAAGGCCTTCGGCTGTGCAGTCAGAAACCTGCCAGCCATGATCCTGCATTGAGAAAGTCCAGCCACCTTTCGAAATATGTCTATACATATCTCTGAAGTTTCCTGAAGGATTTTCTCTGACCTGATGTCAGAAAGGGCACAATACAGTTGATTGAATATAACTTGATTGTCGGTGTGATGAAAACCTAATCATCTGCAGAACTTGCAGCATTGGGCGAAAATAGCACACAGGGAGTTAGGATGTTTCGAAAGTACCTGTGACGCTTTAATAAAATCATGTGCTTTTCTGAGCGTAGGTGCATACTCTTGAGTGAACCCACTTGCAAATATTGCTTGGATTGCAAGGGCTGCATCCCACATTTGAGACCCAAAACTCTGCACCAAACAAAATATTCACTGATCAGAGTTCAGTGATATTTTTACCAGTGTTTTGCTGATAAAATTTACCTGCATTTTCATGCCATCCTCTGCAAGCCACAGGTAATCGGGAATTCTGGCTAGATGTTTCTTGTATGCTTCGGAATTTGGATCTTCCACCCAACAAGCTACTAAACAAACAACCTGCACTGCAATCATTTTTGTTTGGTAAGTAACCCTCCTTTGCTGTTAAATGAGTTCCTAGACTCCTAGAGTACTATTGTGGCAGTGTAGTTCAATGGTTTAGGAGTATGACCTTTTCCACACAACCAATGCAGAGGTATCTGCTGTTAATGTCCTCATAATGTACGTGCTGCATTGCGACTTTCATGGCCGTCTCTCTCAGCTTCGAGAAGGGCCAACGATTAAGTACTGGCTCGACAATGTGATGAAGGAATCCCCACACCATGTCTTGCACAAAAGGATGTGGATAGTGCAGATCTTCCTGCAAACGTATGGGGCTTATATAATTACCACTTTTGGAGGATCATACAATAATTTTCTATGTTACCTCGACACTCCATATACCTGCCATGTTCCATGTACGACAATTAGAAGATATTAATCAAAAAAACTGTCTCTGAATGAACTTATACCTGTATAAATGTATTTCTAGCCTTGTTCCAGTTTATTTCATGATATGGTTGAGTGTGAAGCTCTCTTCTCAGTGACCGAATTAGTTCAGTGATTGCAACAACGAACCTTTTTCCGTATAAATATGACATTGGCATATAAACCAACCTACAGTAGCTTAGCATTTTCCCTGCATTATAACTTAGATAAGTCGATCATATACCGAAAATTTAGTACATCATAATCAAATGAGAGAAAGTTTGTATTAGACCATCTTACTATCTTTCAAGATTAGAATCATGTAAAGTTTTACCATGTAACAACATATCAATTTTTTTGCTTTGATAATTTACGGTTTAATTATGAGACTATATGATCAGGTCGTTTCATACAAGTTAGAGACTTGAACTTGACAAAAGCAAGGTCTTAGGAACCTGGATGTATAGGTGAAATTTTAGGGAGAAGCCAAAACTCTGGTGGCATAGGATTGCATCCATCCCATTCACACACTCCAAGCACCTATTTTGAAAACAAACCAATTTGATCATCAAAGTTTCGTTTTCTTTTGGAGCAATGTCGTCTTAATAATTAAGGATGCATAAATTTATACCATTAACCTTAAAAACAAAAACAAGCGTCAATTTATAAGAACTAACCGAAAGCCAAAACTTTCCCCAAGAAGGGATCCCAACAACACCACCATGGCCACGTATCCATTCGCGGCCCCTTGTCATGGCGTTACCTTCACCATCATTAGGGCCTTCTCCCAGCAACCTTAGTGAAATGTAGCAAAGTGCTGAACCAAACATGGTGCTGTGGCTTTCTATGTGAAGTCCCCATCCTCCATCTTCATTCTGTAATTATTTATTTACTGCATTTTAGTAAAAAGTGTTTCTATTGCCAACAAAAAAAAAAAAAAAAAAAAAAAAAAAGTAATTTGTAATTTTCTTAGCTAGTTAAAGTGTACCTGATGATTGTAAATGTAACGCTTGATCTCTTTCTGGTGTTCAGAAGATAAAACATTTGTGATATCTCCAGTGATGTATAGAGCAATCACCTAGTACGAAAAGTGGTCGTTTAGGACAAGTTAAAACGAGAACAAAAATGAATATAGCGTCATCAAATGGTATGAATTTGAGTATCTCTCATAGAAGTATTATTTATGGGGGACTACATGAGCCATGTCAAAATCAAAGCTGATCAATGCCCTATCATTATTTTTTTTATCTCTTAAACCTCACTCTCTAAGCTAAGTTAAAAGCACTATGACCAGGTTTCTCATACACTAGACCAAATCAAACTTCAGCTTACTATGCTTCATAATCCCTACATATATCGGATCAAATTTATTGGATACGAGCCAATCTGACATAATATTTAACGAATTATTTTGTTTGGGTTTGATATGATCTGAATCCATATAAAAAAATAGTTTTATTTTTCTTTTTCTTTTTTCGTATAAGGTCACCCTTGTAAAATAAGCTGAATCATACCGAACTTTCCTAGCTTTCAAATTAATGATCTTTTTTTTTTCAACTTTTTTTTTTTTCAGGCAGACTTACAACTTACAAGAGGAGAGATGAAGAAAAGTGGGCCAGCAGAATCGGCAGGCCAGTGACCATCATGGGCTTGAATGGCAGTCAAATAGGCAACTGCTCTTTTCAGTGTAATTGTTACTGCCCCCTTTGTTATCTCCTCATCGGGCTTCAATTTGATAGCTGCTCCAATCATCCCAAAACTTGGTTTCTCCTTCCTCAGCTGCACACACACAAACAAGAGCATCACAAATCCGACTCGGTGTCTTATTCCGTGTCTCACTCCATATACGCACACCCCATAGCACGTAAATTATATTATCCTACCTAACGTTTATGCACTTCATGTATGGTTCTCCATCGAGTTACAAGTTAAGAGAAATATCTATGTTTTTACATAGGTATCAAAATTTAGTACCACTAGGTGGTACAAAAATGTTACTTTTAGCGTAATGTTTTTACGTTTTTGTCCCTTGTTAGCCCTTCATGTAATCAAACAACTTCAAAATTATTTGTTGTCTAGGCAAATATGGTATACCTGCATTCTCATGAAGAGATCAGAACTCTGCTTCTTGGTAAAACGATTCCTACTGAATTCCCACCTCAGCCTCTCAACCTCGGCTCGCTCCTCCGGTGTCCCGGCCTCAGGATCGAATTCCCAATGTTGCCTACCTACGTATTGGTTCACACTTACCAGCCATGGATCGTCGTCGTTGCCTTGTGCTATCTTCAACCTCCACATTATAACTAATATTTTCCTAAATGCTTCTTATTAACTTCTCTTTTGTGTTTAAACTAATTGGAGGAATATATTGTGGTATGTGTGTGTTTTAAGCTAAGTAAATGTGATTAGTTTGTTACTTAAGCTACTTAAATGTGTACTCCTTAATTTGTTGAGTTTGATGTGCTCATATAAGGGAGAGCAAAAGAATGGTGAAGTAGTCGTTTCAGGAGTAATTCACTCTCTAAATATATTTTTTTTTCATTGTATATACATACACTATATGATGGACAAATAAACATTAGTTCAAGACCAATACCCATGCTTAAAACTAGACTGTATATCCTGGATTACAATGTTACAGGGAAGACCGTGTTTATAGGCCGGATTACATCAGTTAATAATAACGGGAAACTAAATCACGTAAAATATCATAATTGACACCAGCCGATAATAATAACAATATTTTCAAGATAATAATCTCGATTCATTTCAACTGTCGAACATGATATGATCACATATTCTTAGTACGAGCTAAGCTACCAGAGAGTTGAGATTTACTAGGACTCGGCCACATTACCAGCAAAATCGAATCTTGATCATTTCACAAGCACTTAAACCAAAGTGTAAATCAGAGAAGACAACACCTTCAACTTCAAAGCTTTTCCAGGGAAGCTTCCTGCATTGCGCTTTCATATTCAGGATTCTCTGTATCGTCTGCAGAGTAACAAATTTTCTTAGCTTTTTAAACTGTACATGTACATAAACTGTGTAGACTAGTTAGTTCTAAAATCTGTGTTAATTGCAAGAAATTATAGAAACTAAATGCCATTTTCGCTTACCCTAATAGTCATTTTATTGTCATTTGTTGGTATTAATAGCACATCAGGATGACAGGACCAAAATAGACCATCCACAAAACTTGAGAGAGAAGCTTCCGAAAGCTCATATGAATTGCGCAATTTGATCTCTCTTAGGTTATATGGAAGTCCAATATCAACATTTCTGAGCTCATCCTCTTTTACCTTCATCTTTGCAATCCAAGTTTCCAACAGAAAAATGTCAAATTTACTCGCTTTACTACTTACTAATGTGTATACACATCATATAAGATGGTCAGATCAGAATCACATACCTGGAGATCAGAATAAGAACTGCACACATCTACATCTAGAAACTCGAATATGTTAGTTTCTATGAGAAACTCGTGTAGGTTGATGAACCATTCAGATAATCGACGACAATCCACCCAATCAAAGAAATGAGCAACACAATGTGGATGCACTCTGATTATTGACAGAGTTGATCTTAGAAACCCCTTATACCAAAAATAGCACAAGTTTGGGGCATCAATTATAACACCCTCCATCTGTTTGCACTCGAGTACATGCAATTTCTTGAGCGAAATGCTTTCAATCTTGGTGCATCTCAACAAAAAACACTCCCAAAGTACTAAAGTTTCCAACACTGCAAGTCCGGATGTCAGCTCCAAAACTTCATCATCTGTAATCTCAGCATAAAGAATCTCCAACTTTGTCAAATTCCTCAATGCATCCACATTCAACTTCCACGGCCACAGATTGTTGTACTGATCACAGTCATCATAACAGTAGACAAAGTTCTTAAGACGGGATGTTCTTATTTCAGAACCACAGGTTGTGATCTCGTCCACTACCTTCTTCCTCCACGGAACTGATAGAGTAGTACTAAGGCCATTACAATTGGTAATGTTCAGGTCAATCAAAGGGCACAAAGATATAATTCGCTGAAGCATATCCTCGTTCACAATTACCGACTTCAAATCCATATTTTCGAGTAAACTTAGATTTAGTTCCTGGTAATAAGGCAGCTCCACCCTCGAACACTTGAGCACTTTAACAGACTTTGCACAAAATAGAACCTGAGGCAACCTGTAACTATGACGCAGTCTACTTTCATCATCATGATCATCAGACACGACGATATCAAACTCTTGGACTCGATTTTGCACAGCAGTTTCTATCCATTTATCAACCAAAGATTCCACCTTTTCATCAATCTTAGGGAGTCGGAGCTTAAATTTCGAAATGTAATGATTATCTACCAAGTATCTTTCCATAGTCTTATCTATGAAATCCAAGAATGTAACGTAACGTTGACTATACAAAAACCACTCGTTTACCTTCTCAAATGACCGAGGCTGAAAATCCAAAATTGGGTTTGAACACCAAGCTTCATACCACTGCTTAGACAAGAAGCTTGCGGAACACGCATCTTTGGTATTCAAGAATGAGAGAATAATATGCAGGATACCCTCTGGTAGTTCAGAACATCTGTCAACTGAATCTAAGTCTAAATCATCTTTTCCTGATTTCTCACCCCTCATCATCATTTTTTCCTAAAATTGAATATAAAACTTTGGGTAAAATAACAGATACCAAAAATTGTATTATCCTAGTTGCATACTTCTCCCCAAACTAAAAATAATGATAAAAAAAACATTAGAAGTTGAATATTTTGAGTTGAACCTGATGACTTCGGGAGCTTCCTGCAACTCTGCAAGGTCCAATGTTGCAACGTTATTCTTTCCTAGACTTTGTAATGTTTTGTGGAATTGTAGGAAGATCTGGCAAACGGGTCGTTCGGGTCGTTTCAGGTCTCTGAAAAATTCGGGTCATTTTTTGATCGGATTTGGACCATTTCAGTCTCGGGTCAAGTTTAAATTGATGGATTCGAGTCTGTTCATCAACTTCGGCTCGGTGAATATGAGTTGAATTATTCGGTTAAATTCAGATCAGATCAAGATACTCGGGTCAGGGTGAATGTGGGTCCAATTACGATGGTCAGGTTGGGATCAGGTCAACATCTAGTTTTCCTTTTTTCACGCTAGACAATTGTTTAGAACTAACTCATGTTTGCTTCGTTTTCCTTTACTTACAGTGCAATCACCAAATGCAACAAGGGACAACAAACAATTTTCCAATGTTTCTATAGTTTCGATATTGTGGTTCATACTCGAGCACGTCAACCAAGTGTGTAAAGCTCAAGTTGTTTCGTATCCTGTTATGTTTACTAGACGGAAAATCACGAGGTAATCCCACTAAGCCTTGAGCTATTCCGGGAATTCACGTGACAGGTAATACGAACAAACCATAGAACATCATTAATGTACACATGGTAATGAGCCATATCAAACTACCATTGTTAAAGTGGGAGTACAAGAAACATCACTCGTCTCCTGTCGTCCAGTATAAAACATTATACCAGTATAAGCCTACCAATAAGAATAGGAGTATTAACTTCAATCATTGTACAGTGACAAACTAGTGCCTATGGGCGTCGATTGGCTTGTTTGCATGACAGCATTTTCGACTGAGACTCCAATAGCTAAACGTTTCACTGAGCTTGTGCATCTGTACTCCCAAGAATGAAGGAAGGGCATCTGGGATCGCGGTCAAAAAGCTGCAGCTAGGATTTGATCAGCAGGTCTGTAAGTAAATTAGTGCTCAACTCAGCTTCATTGAAGCGAAATCCACAGCCAGCTTTATGGCCTCCTCAACATTTGCTGCGTCAGTACCCTAAAAAGCACAGAACATAAATGTTTTATTAGTCTGTGTCAGAAGTAGCAGAATTGTTTTAAAGGAGTCTAACATCAACACAGTTCTCTTCATCTCATGTGGTCCAGTTGGTTGATTTACACAGGGAAATGACCCCAGAAGACATGAAAGACACAACATACTTCAAACTGCAGTTGGGTAATGCAACAACATTTCACTTCCCATAAACTCGTATATATCAATGCATGTCTTCTTATTATCCAAGAGAAACACAGCCCAAGCATACAATAAAAATCGCTGATATATAATGAGGCTTTCTGCAAGAGGATGTTTCTCACCTGACCCTGAGCAAGACCACCTTTCCCCTTACCGCACTTTCCCTTTAATGGACCCAATGCAACTCCTAGCCACTCGGACACTTCTAAGCCCTTCCATGTGTTACCTTTATCTGGCACACCAGCATAGACAAGAGCCTTGTTGGCAGTTTCATCCACGCTAAAAACCATTACAGATATTGCCTGGTCACCCAACCAAAGCAGTAGTTAGTGATAACTGGATGCTGAATGCTAAATTGCAGATGCAAGCCAGACATAGAAACTGACGAACCTTTTGCTGAATCACTTTTTGGACAGCTTCCTTGACAGCGGCAGCATCTTTACCAACGTTCACCTGACAGATGCAGAAAGTTTTCCCCTCCGAGACTGCAGCCTCTGCCTTCTCACTAGCAACCTTGACTGCTAGTTGAAGATTCTGTTCAGCTATCTTTTTCTGTGCCTTCCGCACTTGATCCTAATGGCATTATCAAACGAACATTGAAGCATGATATACAATTTATGACATGGAGCAGACCCTAGAGTGAAGAACTTGCAAGAATAGAACTTTCGACCAAACAAACCACGATACCTGAAGCATGGAAATCTTCAACCGGATATCGCTTTTCTTAGCTGCTGGAATGGGTGCTTCATCCACACGACTTCT
This sequence comes from Spergularia marina, assembly GCA_963680865.1. Taxonomy (NCBI): domain Eukaryota; kingdom Viridiplantae; phylum Streptophyta; class Magnoliopsida; order Caryophyllales; family Caryophyllaceae; genus Spergularia; species Spergularia marina. The sequence continues at coordinate 5,718,005 of OY804554.1, forward strand.
AAGAGATGCTACTTTCTGCACCGTGTAAAAAACAATTCAGTATTTCTAGGGTGACACCATCTCATTGTATGAGACCAATTAATAGGTTACTTTAGATACACTAACATGTTACTTTTGAAATAGGCTGGTTTTGAAAAGTAATAGTTACTTTTGAAATGTGTGAGAGGTCTCATAGGATATGAGACCGTCTCACGGTAGAATTTGTGAAAATAATTATATACAACAGAAATATTTAGCACAGAAGTTACAGCTTGACAAAATCTAATCTTGACAAAGGAATTCTCAGACACTCCATAGTGCTTCATTTTGCAGAAGACGAAAACAAGATTAAGTCCAAACTTCCTTGTCACGTTTTCTTAAACATAACGTGAGGCGGTTCCAAAACTTACCTTCTCAAGCAAGCTACCATCAATGCTTGATGCATCAATCACTTCCTGCTCCAGGGTATGTGCAAGTTCAGCTGCCTCTAATGCACAATCAGCTGTAACAGCTGTCACCCTTCGAATTCCTTTGGCAATACCTTCCTCAGATAAAAGGGCAAAGGACTTAGCTTCCCTCGTATTAGATAAGTGGGTTCCTACAAATGAAAAACAGATTTGTTACAAGTTAATTACTCAATGACTTAAAATCAAAAGGTTGATATTTCAAGAAGTATAGCAACCTCCACAAAATTCAGCAGAGTAGGCCGCCCACTCCTCTTTGTCTGGATCTGCCAAGAGATCTTCTACTTTTTGCCCAATCGATACTATTCTTACAGGGTCAGGGTATATCTGCAATAAAAAGATGAATAGTTGATTCACCAAGTATGGAAGTACTGACAGATACAAAGAGAAACTTAAAACACCAGCATACCTCCCCAAAGACAGCCCTGAGACCATTAACACGCTTGGCATCAGCAAGTGTTGCCTCTTTTGAATATACTTCTAGTTCAGCTTTGATCTGATCATTCACAATATTCTCGATTCTTCTCAACTCTTCACTTTGAACAGGCTTGCCTGTTGACATACACAACTTTTAATTACAGATTTGAAAGCAAAGAGACCTGTTACTAACTACTACTGGGATTTCCATACCGTGAGAAAAATCAAATCGTAGTTTCTCTGGAAGCACAATTGAGCCCTTCTGATCAATATGGGTCCCAAGAACTTCCTGCAGGTCCACAAATGTATGCTTTTTCAGACAAGCTTTACGAGAACACAAACACAAGATTCACAAGTTCAAAGAATTCTACAAACCCGAAGCGCAAAATTTAACATATGAGTGCAAGTATGGTTTGGAGCAATAAGCTGACGTCTATTATAGTCCACCTGTAAAACAATAATTCAGCAAGTGAGAAGGAAAAAGTTATTAAATATGAAGGCAAAGACATGATAGTGCACATTGGCGTGCCCGCAAGGCGAGGGTCCGGGGAAGGGTCCCACCACAAGGGTGTATAGGGGGCAAGCCTCCCCTTGTCATTCTCTTGGACAAGAGGCTGCTCCCAGGACTTGACCCCGTGACCTATCGATCACAAAGCAACACCTTAACTGGTGCGCCAAGGCTCCCCTTCTGGCACTTTTTTATCAAATACCAAACAAAATCCTGTAAAAGTTTACCTTACAGGTGACTTTATCACTGACAGCAAATCTTCCACTTTCACTTGTAAATGAACCAATGTGAAGAACAAAACCACCAAACACTTGAACATTACAGACTTGAAATTTTCCGAATGGACCTTCCAGAGACCCAGTATCAAAGATCTGAAATAAGTGGGTTAAGTTAAGCTTGAACTCGTCCCAGAAAAAAAAAAAAAGAACCTGAACAAGGTGTATAAAGTCTACACATGTCGTACAGGTATTACACCTTACTGGACAAAAACGGGTGCATTATGAAGCATTCTGAAGTCATTGAAAACCAGAGTTAAGTGGTTACAGCCCATAACTAGGCTGCAAAGACGTAACCAAAACTACAATGCCCTCAACCAATCTACTCGAACAACTGACTAATGTCAGATTCACCATTCTGTTCTTAGAATCACCAGGGATGGTCATACTCAAGTCACCGACCCTTTTAAAATTGGAACTACCAGAAACCTGAAGTTTGCCTAGATGTAATTAAAGAATTAAGATTAACCTAATTATTTAACATTTTAACGTACCCAAACAACATTTAGACAAGAATACACGATAGGAGGGGTATAAAAATAGTAGAGGTGAATTGGATCATGAATATAAGAGGCTCCTTTGTCTAGGTCCAGTCAGCTGGCAGGAGAAACAGGCCACCCACACTACACATAAGCCAACATGTCAAAAATACTTTTTACAGTGCCTGCGCCCTGACTATTTTTTCTCCAAATTTCTCATTCGTAATTTATTAAATAGCGCAGCAAAGACCCAACTTTTTAGCCTTATCGTAAACCACATGAACAAGCATCAACAACTTTAGGGTTGATCAGGATATAAAGTAATAGGCAAAACACGGATAATCTATCAAATGCCGGATTAACAGCAGATTCAAAGACTTCTAAAACAGCAGAACTGAAAAATGCAAGTACCTGGCCACCTTGCTCAGCATAGAAACTTGTGGACTCAAGAACAATTCCAACTTCTTTACCACCTTCAGTGCTCTCCAAGAACTCTGCTCCGGTGAATATAGCTCTTATGGTAGTTTCATGATCCTACATACAGAAAATCAAGTGGCATGAGAGAACTAATTCACGAGCACCTTAATATTATGACAAGCATGCTAGATAAGTACCAGATTAAGATCAGATCACCTCATTTGTCGAGTTAAGCGGATCACTAATTACAAAAGCAGATCAAATATAACAATCCATTATGCTTTATCTCAAAAGGCAGTTCGAATAAGAAAAGTGATACCTTAAGACTAACAGCAGATTGTTTATGATTAAAGCCTAAAGGTGACCCTTTCATTTAAAAAAAGGGATGGTCTAATCATAAAATCAGAACAAATAGTCTCATACTTAGAATTCTTCTTACACTGAAAAAAGAGAAGACCATACTAACCTTATGCCAAACATACTTGCTTGAGTCATCAGTAGTAGGAACTCCAGTTTTGTGCAATGATGCTGTAGCATTAGCATCCATTGCAATTGCACCACCAGCTTGCTGCAGGAGTAAATCATAATTAATTTTGTGACAACAGCTTACTTCAATTGACACTTCCTCCACCCCCAGTCCCCATTTTCCAAATTTAGGCGCAAAGCAGAGATCGGATTTTAAAGAATGAAGCACAAGAAATTAATGACTAAATCATATACCTTAACTTGAGCTGTCCTTGATCTTTCCTTTGCTTCTTCCATGGCGTCATAGAACCCTTTTACATCAACTGTCAACTTTTTTTCCTCTGCCATTATCTAAAGTGCGGTAACGAACAAGAGTTACAAGTTGACGAGGGGTTGAATCGCAGATACAAACAAAACAATTAAAATCACATCAAGTACCTGTGTCAGATCTAAAGGGAAGCCATAGGTGTCCCACAAAATAAATGCATCCTGCAACCAAAGAAGGAAATCTTATGATGGGGTACTCATCCTTTATAACGAGTATGGGGAATTACTCTCCAACCTTTCTGTTCGATACAACAGTTCAACCACCCTTAAAAGGGTACTCCTTCCATTTCATTCATATCTTAACAAATATGAATAACATAGAGAAACGGAAGAGAAAAAGGTAGTATTTAAAGAGAAAAGCTTGTAGACAAATAAATCATGTGAGAGAAAGATAGCAGGAGGCAAGAACTCAGAATGACAACGCTTTCTGTATTATAAACTGGAATCCCAACATTAGCTTTCCCAAAATATCATAACGTATGGCTCAAATTAAAATTAGAATAATTCTTTTGTTCCCCAGGTATAAGAATTCGCCAAATTATTTGAAATGAAATGCACATTCAGTGAATACATCAAAGGATTGATTTCTTCCAAATCACTCAGAAGGCCGTCAAAAGAAAAAGATAGACAGGAGAAGGAATGAACTATTGTACCTGGCCACTCAATGTATTTCCCTGAACCACCTCAGCAACCTTATTGAATTTTTCAAGTCCCTGGTTATAAATTCAAATTTTAATAATTAAGTTATTAAACCGTGCAGCGCAACTATATTCAAGCTATACAGAACATGGGTGAAGACCAGTTACATTGAGAGAAGAAAACAAATAAGTAAATTCAGTAGTTGAAGTCCCAAAAAAAAGTCAATAATAGTAAAACAAGCCACGTTTCCATTTCCAATGGAGCCAAAGACAAATTATTCTTTGGCTTTGGGATATAATGCAATAAAGCAAAATGGCTCATCAAACTGCGTGCGCTTCTTATTTTGTGAGATACCTGTCAGTCGATGCGATTCTCGAAGCAATTTTCATTTAGGATCATCCGTGAGCAGCCTCTCTATGTTTCAATAGGGGTAAGGCTTGCGCATATCCGACCCCCCCTTACCCCGCCTTATGGCGGGAGCCTTTAAAACACTGGGGTAACGATGTTGTTGTTGTTGTAATAGTAGAACAAGCCAAAAAGGTTACACTAACAGTACACACTCCCTTCTTGTTTCAACTAGTTTTGCACCTATGCTATGCACGGGCTTGTGAATTAGATTGTGTTAAATGCTTCTTCATAATATCGTTTTCAAATTGTAATATAGAACTATAATAATTTATGTAATATCACTTTGGATAGAAGGGGAGCCTTGGCGGCTTGGCACACCGGTAAAAGTGTACTTAATATGTGATATGTACTTCAATCAAACGAGACAAAGGTCAAAGAAATTAGTTTCACATTTAAGAGCTTGCTCGGAAGAGCTCTGGCTGGAGAAAAAAGACTTGTGTAACTCCTGTACACAGGTACCATAAGGGCACTGACCATGACAAATAAAAAATCATTAATATGTACATTGCCAGCACATAATTCTAACCTTAACCAAAGTTTTGCTGAAACTGGCTTCCTCTTCTGCAATGATATCCTTGATATGTTTCTCATGATGCTTTAACTCAGGAAATACATCCGCCATTAAGCTCACTAATGTGGGTACCAACCTGATGTCCATCCAGCATGCAGATTAGCAAGTGAAAATAGATACAACAAACAACACCAATCTCATAATTAAACAGGAAAAAAAAAACAGGAAATTTGCAATTAAAAAGAAAAACAACCAACTCTATACCCGTTAAAGAAACCCTCCTTGCCTTTTAGGACTTCCCTCCCATAACGAACAGCACGGCGTAGAATACGCCTCAGGACATATTCACGGCCCTCATTTCCTACAAAAAAAAAAAAAAAAAATGAAATTTGTAAGACTAGGGTACCTGTTGCCAAAAATCCACACCCTTCAAGAACCATATGAATATACAAAAGTGGAAAGATTCCACTCGGGACATATCGGACATGAAGTTCCAAAAGTTTTAACAACTCACTAACCAAAAAAGTAAGATTCAGCCTCGTTCTGATATAACTATGACTATGTATAGCCACAAAATTTGGGTGGTAACACAAGATGTGAGTGACTTTTAGTATGATCCAGTTTAATTTTAAACCGATTGTTTCTCATTTTACATCAGACCGTATAACAATGTAAGTGGCATTCTTCTCATGTCCATACGCTAACTAATTAGAATTGGGGTTCTGCACCAATTTTCAAGCTAGATACAAGTTTCTAAGTTTGAGTATCATCGTTTAACTTACAGTATAATTTTGGGTGTTTTGATCACTGGCAGCAAATTCTAGTCAATTTTAACTTGCACAGGTTTAGTTTTGTGGCACATTTCTTACTTCTAGATAGCAGTCGAAAACCAAGATACAAAGGTAGGCTACATCGAGAACCACAACACCTTTAAACACTTGAGCACCGTGCATTCAGAGATTATACCTGGACAAGCACCATCAGCAATTGCAAAGGAAAGAGTTCTTATGTGATCAGCAACTACTCTGTAGGCCATATCAATGTTATCCACATCGTCAGCTCCAACTTTGCCAAAATATGGCCGAGCACCAGTTGCCTGAATGCAAAATGAAATTTTACATTAGAGACAAACATCACTCATGAATCAACAAACCCCCTCACTCTATCACTTTGTCCTATTAATGGCAGAGCATAGCAAAAAGTGGGCTGCAATTTATGATAAACCTACTTATATGCTGTCTAAGTTGCTCTACTAAGTAACAAACACATGTCATCACTCATCATGATGAAAAAGAAACGTTAGCAAAATCTTTTACCATTGGCAAATATCTCAAACTAAAACAATCATTACCAAAATTTCTAAAACAAAAACAAACAAACAAACAAAAAAAACTTGCAAACAAATTCTTATAATTTGTCTACCTGTTGGATTGCGTCAAACAGAGGCAAAAAGACATCTGTATCATAATTACTCATCTTATTTTGAAGAATAGATGTCAATCTTTCAAAACCCATCCCTGTGTCGACATGTTTTGCTGGGAGAGTTTTAAGCGAACCATCAGATTCCCTGTTGAACTGCAAAAGTCAAGTGCATAAGCAACCCATATGAAAGCAATCGAGAATCTTCTAAGCAAGAGGACTCCTATATATATATATCAATGTCTGTAATACTACATTATGGCAGCGAATCAGCGTCAATATTCAAGTACATGACTACCTTGATAAGTATGCATGATAATAAATTGATAACCACCACCATACTGATGGACTAGATACTAGCCTTAGCTAATGAAAAGGCTATGAAAAATGGACATTCAATATAGAATATAATCCCACTATATACATTTGTACCTTCACTGTTCACCAGATTCCTTGAACAATTATATTGAAAATTACATCGGCGGTCCACTGCTACTTCACAGTATAACAGTGCAAGATAACCAATATTCTTTAGTACACAAAAGGTATGCAGATATGACCGTCGAATGGCCAGTTTTAAAAAGTTTTTACTACGTGTCCATTCCAGTCCAAAGGTCATATCAGATGATTAAGCTCTTGAACCTTATGTTAATCTCCAAATATACCGATGTAAGTTAAATTCACTTTGCTAAAGGGTTATTCACCAAATAAAAATGCTGCTTTAAATCATAGTAACAAAAGCGGTTCACAACTTACAACAACTAGATTTCAAAAAAAAAATGCTTAATTAATAATCTCTAAGCGGTGAATATCTTAAGTTAATGTCATATTCACTAATTTCATTCAACAGTCGTAGAAACAAAAGTGAAAAAGATGAGGGAACGTTGATTCCTTCAAGGCAAAATAAACAGGAAAGCAGCACTGACTCCACAATTTAACAAATAAATCATACCTGAATAAAGACAAGATTCCAAATCTCTATACAAGTCGGGTCATCATTATTCACCAGTGATGCAGCATCACGATTACCAATCCTATCGAAATGTATCTCGGTACAGGGACCGCAGGGACCCGTGTCTCCCATCTCCCAGAAGTTGTCCTATTTCAAGCAAACAATAGGCCACAGAAGTCAATACTTCAATTACAATTCACCAAGGCATGAAAAGTCATGGTTATCAAATGTAAGATTAAGCAGAATCACGGCATTCACAATAAATTTCAGTGTGATAAAACACAGAGCACTAGGGCGGATTTAATAGATAGTCTCCGATAGGGTAGCTAATTTTTCTTAAATTAGACAACTGTGGTGAGCATGACATAATTCTCCATATCCTTTTCATCGCCCGTTTCGAAAAAAAAAAGATTCTTCAAAAATAACAAGGCAACTTTGTTTAAACTGAAGAAAATTCCCAGAGGAAGCGCGGAGGAACAGTGGCCTGCTTACTATCCGAACAGTTTGATCATTACATAAACTTGTTTAACAAAATTTGTTGTAATTCCAAACTTCAGTCACATCTGGAGATGAAAATTAGACGCATAGACAGAGAAGAGACACCAAATGCTTCAGAGGACTATAAAGCAGAAAACAAGGAATGAACATACCTTGCAACCAAAAGGTAGCACACGTTCTGGAGGCAAGAAATTAAGCCAAATATCCCTAGCCTCGGTGTCAGCAGCAAGGCCAGCTTTCTCATCACCACCAAAATAGGTAGCATAAATCCGATCACCAGGCAATTTGTAAACCTATCAGAAAACGCACACCACGAGTCAGATTAAAAGACTCAAAACTAAAGTAGTTTCAAAGCTAAGAACAAAACAACCAACTTACCTTGGTCAGTAGTTCCCAAGCCCATTCGATAGCCTCGTTCTTAAAGTAATCACCAAAGGACCAATTGCCAAGCATTTCGAAGAAGGTGTGATGGTAAGTATCTTTCCCAACATCATCGAGATCATTATGCTTCCCACCAGCCCGAATGCATTTCTGCGTGTTGCAAGCACGCTTCAGTTCACTCAACGGACTGGTTGGATCAACTGTCCCTAAGAAGATTGGCTTGTACTGATTCATCCCTGATCAACCAAATCAAACAGCAATAAACCAAGACGACGTCAATCGGACTACATCTATCAATCCTTAAAAGGATAACGCACAACATCAAAGGCCCCCATCCGCAGTTCAATCGCAAAAACCGAAAGTCAGCCAATTTGAAACAATTCTACTGAAACCAATCTCCAATCACACACAACCCAAACAAAAATCAAATAAATACCCTAATCATTATTTACATCAATATACCCAAAACAAGCTTGAATCTTTCAAAAAAACCACAAAACCACGATCAGACAATATCTACCAATCCTTAAAAGGATAACGCACAACAACAAAGGCCCCCATCGGCACTTCAATGTCGAAAACAAAAGTCAGCAAATTTGCAACATTTCTACTGAAAATCAATCTTCTATCACACTCAACACTGAAAATCAATCTTCAATCACACTAAACACATACCCTGATCATAATTTACATCAACCTACCCAAAACAAGCTTAAATCTTTAAAAAAAAAAAACGCAAAACATCACCAAATCCCAATAAAAATAAAATCAGTCACATACCCACATCATAATCTTCAACAATACACTCAAAATAATCAGCCAATTTGCAACAATTCTACTGAAAACCAATCTTCAATCACACTCAACACAACACAACACAACAGAAATCAAACACATACCCTAATCATAATTCACATAAAAAACAAGCTTAAATCTTTCAAAAAAAAAAAAAAAAACATCATCCAATCCCCAATAAAATCAAAATCAGTCACACACCCACATCATAATCTTAAACAATACACTCAAAAACGATCCTAAAATCACAAAATCCATACAATTCCAAAACCCTCATCTAACAATTACAGTAAAAAAAAACAGTAAAAAAAATTTAAAGGGGGGAAAAAGAGAACGAACCAGCATTAGCAAAGAGAAGGGTAGGATCATTGTGAGGAACAACAGGACTAGACCTCCAAAAAGTATGCTGTTTCTGCTGAAAATAATTGATATAAGTGTCTCTAACTTTCTTAGCAGGCCACCCGTTATCGGATTGAAGACCCATGATTAACCTGAGGAATCTGGGTATGCGGGAGAGAGGAGAGAGAAAGTAGAGTGATGAAGAAGGAAGATGACGACGACCAAATAATAAAGAAGAAGCAAAGCTAAACCCTCCGCTAACATAAGCCCTCATCCATTTGATTGAATCTCTCCCTCTCTTGGAAGTGTGCGTTAACACTACCTTGATAACTTTCACTACAAGTTCAGTATTCGACCCGATTATTTGCCGAAGTTTGTAGGGTAGAGACTGGAGCTGTTGTTTGGATGGGTCCATATCCGGAGTTTCGGTTTTCTCTGGGTCTTGGAGAGGAGGATTCGGATCTATGTTTTAGACGAGTAACTTAAAAAAAAAATAACTTCAAGACATATTCAAGGAGCCCCAAGTAGAATAACCACAGAGAATCCGGATTCGTTCTTTATATCTTACTAGTTTGATGGCCCGTGCAACACCAGGGCTACTTATGTTTAATTTTAAAATTATGTAAACGACTTTTTTATCTAAAACCTAAAATCTCATTTCAAACACCCGCGTGATATTTGTAATGTAGTTAGATGGAAACTCACCTTTATAACCTAAACTCATGTTTCGAACACATGTGTGATATTTGTAATGTAATTAGATGAAAACTCACCTTTACAAACCTAAAATCTCATTTCGAACACCCGTGTGATATTTGTAATGTAATTAGAGGAAAAGTCACATTTCAAAAGGCAAAGTCCCATTTTGAAACACCCTTGGGATATTTGATCAAAATGCCATAAATCAAGTAATTACTATAATACATAACTATTTTTCATAAATCAAGTAATAATGTTGTTTTATTAGAATAATATTATCATGTACTTACCATATCCTATTTTGGATAAACATTATTTACAATATAATAATCTAATCTAATATATATATATATATATATATATATATATATATATATATATATATATATATATATATATATAAAAGAGGGATTTTTGAAGAGACGAGAGAGAGTCCAACAAAAGATAAATAATGAGAGAGTTTAAAAAATGAGAAATACCCACATTTTATTATTAACAAATCAAATGGACAATTATTAATAATCCACATAAAGAATCCTTATTTTCGTGAGACTCTTTAATAAATGTATCTTACACATTTAATTATTAACCATTCACACTATATTATAGAAACACGGTATGATTGATTATACAATTGGATATGTGTATCAAAAACTTTTGAAACATATATTATAGAAATACTGAGAGTTTAAAAAATGAGAAATACCCACATTTTATTATTAACAACTCACACGGACACTTATTAATAATCCACATGTAGAATCCTTATTTTCGTGAGATTCTTTCATTAATGTATCTAATAGATTTGCGACATAATCACTCATAATATTAGTCATGTGTAATAGAAAATTTAAAAACATATATCATTAGATTTATTTCGAAATGTATCTCAATTTGAGATCCATTTACACATTTTTTTCGATATGAAACAATTAAGTTACTGCGTGTACATTTAGTAGAGATTTGTTTTTTTCTTAAAAAATTTAGGGAGAATCCAAAATAAGAGAAATGGTGAGAGAGTCCAAATAATGGAAAATTCTCACAACATTTATTAACCAGAGTCCATACTTTCATAAAATTGTAATTCGAAAGTTATTTAAATGTGAAACGACATAATTAGTCCTAACTTTCATTTATACATATAACTCATCAAACCTATTTTGAAATTTAATCTAAAATGAGTTTCATTTATACATATGTTTTGTATTAAACACCAGTCATTGAGTGAAAATTGGAAAAATGATATATTGTGTCTATTCCTAAGCTAAACTCAACAAACAAAAGAGAGAGTCCAACAAAAGGAAAATACTGAAAGAGTTTAAAATATGAGAAATACCTACATTTTATTATTAACTCACACGGATAATAATTAATAATGCACATATAAAATCCTTATTTTCGTGAGACTCTTTCATAAATGTTTGTAATAGATTTGAGACATAATCACTCATAACATTGGTTGCGTAGAAAATTTAAAAACATATATCACGAGATTTGTTTCTAAATGTATCTCAATTTGACATCCATTTACACCATTTTCCGATATAAAAGAGAGACTTTTGAAGAGTATAGAGAGAGTCCATTTGAGAAATACTCAAAGAGTTTAGTGTACAGTGAAAGAGCATTAGAGAGAAACCATCGTTTGAGTTTAGTGTATATTGAAAGAGAAATAGAGAGAGTCCATTATTTGAGAAATACTTAAAGAATTTAGTGGGTGGTAAAAGAGCAAAAAATGAGAGGATAAATTTAATTATTAACAATTCACACAAAGAATTTTCGAAGAATATAGAGATTTTAGTGTATGGTGAAAGAACAAAAAATATTATTAACAATTCACAAAAAGATTCTCATTTTCGTTAAACTTTTACATAAAGCTATATCATGGAAACATGGTTTTTATTAAAAGAAGGGTTTTTTTGAAGAGTATACAATAAATGTTGTTGTATAATTTAAAAATGGACAGTGTATACAAATTTGTATTTTTTTTTTTTAGAATTGATCAAATTTTAAAAATACATGTAAGCGACATCACAACAATTGGTATGGATTATTTTAACTGAAATGATAGCGTAGTTAGTTATAATGATAAAAAAAAATTATTAAAAATAATATAATATTTGAATCGTGCAACGAACAGGCTTAAAACTAGTATTATTATATGCCACGTGTCAACGTGGGAATTGAGCGGGTTCAGGATTACATATATATATATTAGATACTATATATTAAATACAACGTGGCATGTCTCTTTAATTTTCCATTAAAAAAATTCCTTTAAAAATATATTTTATGGTAAAGAATGTAGATGAACATTTCATCTTTGGTAATAAATAAGTGACTTTTTGTAATATCCCGAAATTTTAAAATATTTTATATTATTATTTAAGGATTATTAATTAGATAATCGTAATGGAAAAAGATTTTAAAATTTATTTGTGAGTCGTTTTCAAAAATGGGTTCGAAAATAATTTTAGTGTCTAATTGTAATTCAGTTTTCTTATTTTCGATTTGGGCCAAACATACTAGCTAGTAGGTACTACAACAACCAAAGCCAACACAACTTGGCCCAAACACACAAACCATACCTATCAAACACAACCCAAAAGAAAAAGAAAAGAAAAAAAAAAAAGAGAAAAGGAAACTCAGAAAAAGGAAGAAAAAAATAAAAATAAAAATAAAAAAAACTATCACCCTCTTCTCTCTCCTCAACACACGACAATAGGGGTGTTCACCGGTCCAAAACCGGACCAAATCGGACCAGACCGGTATGGACCGGATACCGAAATGAGCAAAACACCAAAACCGAAAACCGGACCGTACAACCATGGACCGGGACCGTACCAGACCGATGATCCGGTCCAAAACCGAAACCGTACCGAATGGGGCTATCAATATTTTGAAAAGCTTTTGAAGCCACCTATCTTAAATCAAGAAACTCATCATCGTTCTGAATTTTCAAAACATATTGAAATGAATTCTCGAAGCAAACTCAAAGTTCTAAAAATACATCTACCACTACAACTTCAAAAGAATTTAGATTACACTATACCCATCACATTTGTTGCCCAGATCTGTAAAAAAAATAGCTTTCGCGGTGCACGACGCGATGATGCGGCTAGGTGTTATGGTCGTTTTGGAGTAGCTGGCGTGTTATTCTGAAGGTGTCTGAGTTGGTGATGGATAGGTCAAAATCGAGTAGTACTAAACCTTTTAGTTTATGTGTGTAAAATCTATGGTGGCGTGTTGGGTTGGTAATTAAAAATGTTAAATGAAGGACGAAAGAAGAAGATAGAGAAAGAAAGTAGGGTATGGTCAAGAGCCGCCCCAGACTTTGAAAAGTGAGTGAAGATGATATTAAAGTGTAACATAGGCCCAGCTAATAGAAATTCAAAAGGCCACAAAATGACAGATTGACCGGTCTATGGTCCAAATTCGGTTTTTTTCCAGGTTTGGACCGAACCGTACCGAAACCCGATTGTCCAATATTTCATGGCCCGGAGACCGAACCGAATGACTAGATTCGAGACGGTTTGGTCTTTTCCGGTACGGGTCGGTTCAAAAATTCGGTACGGACCTAACTTTGAACAGCCCTACACGACAACACCCCCCTCTTCCTTCTCTATAGAAACAACTTTGTCCTTCCCATGCCTTCCTCTTCACGCACGCACGCACAGTCTTCACTCCACTGCCGTCGTTTTATGCTGCTTCTTCCGCCGCCCAGTTCCTATGCCCGACCAACGAACCACCACGACCTCTCTCTCTCCTCGACTTGGGTAACCTCCTTCCCTAGACCCCTGTTTTTCGTTCTTTTGATAAATGAAATTGAGTCGATTTAATTTGTTTGATTTTGTGTTTAATTGATGTTATTGGGCATTAATGGTGATGAACATATCGATTTTGGCTAGTTTGTTGATTAAAGTTTTGATCTTTTGATTAGTTTTGGGTTGTTTTAATTTTGGGGTTAGTTTGTGATTAAGAGTTAATTAGCTAATCTTATAAATTCGTTTTTGTTGATTTTTGATTAAAATAGGTTGTTGGTGATTAGTTCTGTTAATTAGGTCTTATAAATTTAGTTGGCTAATTAGATTGTAATTTGTTCATGTTTTGTAGAAATTGATTTTGGTTTAATTATGAGATTAGTGTTGTAAATTAATTTAATTAGGGAAAATTGTAATAGTAATTAGGATTTTCGAAAATTAGATGAATTATAAACTTATAAACTGATTTTCGTGATTTAAATAAGTTAATTCGAATTTTGGGGATTTTATGGCATAAAATATTGTTTTTAATTGATAAAACATAATCTAAATTATTAGATTAATTTCTAATTAAGTTAGAATATTTAAGGGTTAATTTTTATAAATTATATTCTGTTTTAAACTAATTTTAGGCCTTTGGAAATTTTATAATTAACTTGGATGTTCTATAAGTTTTATTGGATAATTATTGAAATAGAATTATAATTATTGGATAATTGGTAATTGTTGGTTTGGACTTGATATTATCATGTTCATAAATTGTATATAGGGTCTAATGACATAGACGTAGGTTACTTGAGTAAGATTGAGTGTTGATTTGGGATTATTGATTGTATTATTGTAGCCCCTGAGTTCATAGACGAAGAATAATAGTGATCGTTGTGATGTCGTGTTCTTGTGTGCATGAAAAAGGTAAGCTAGCATGCTCAACCTTTCTTAAACTTGTAGAAACCTTTCAAACTTGTATGCTAAGTGATTGGTGTGCTGGATGAAAACTTAGTATCAAGCTAGGTGGAGAACGATTTATTGTTTTGGTTATTATATCTTGATTGGATTGGATTGGAATATTGCATTGATATATTGTTTGGTTTATGATTCAAAAGATGTTGTTGGAATTATGGTTGATGGGCGTGGAATTGATATTGGTATGTCTGAATTATGAATGATTGTATGATTGTCGGAATAGAAACTTGTGTGAATGATCGATATTATAAATAAAATAAAAAATAATAAAGTATGAGGATACACGATAATTATTGGTTTGAGTCGCATCGACTCCACTTTATTGGTTTGAGTCACATCGACTCCACTTTATTGCCCCTCCGCATCGGTTTTTAAGTGGGCTTGACTCTAGTACTACTCTATTGGGTTAGCAATACTTAATAGGGGGTGTGCACACTTAAGGTCTAGTAGTCTTGTATGGTATGGTTTGGTGGGTCGGCAAAGAACCGACTCACCCACTTATATAATGGTATGGTTTGGTGGGTCGACATAGATTCGGCTCACCCACGTATATAATGGTATGGTTTGGTGACTCGGTAAAAACTGGCTCACCCACTTATAAATATATGATTAGTATGGTTTGGATGAGTTGGAAACAAATTCGGCTCATCCCACTTATAAAATTTGGTATAGATTCCTCATTAAATATATAAAAGAATGGACTGGATTATATTAATGAAATATCATACACTTGTTGAAGCTACTGTGATATTTCTATTTTGGTGTTGTAATTTGTCTCGATGAATAATTTATATGATAACGTGCTAAGTGCGGTTTTCGAAAATAAAATTAAAACGTTTTCAAAATCCAGGTAAGGGTTTTGGTTTTCTACGAGTTGAGGTGTTAGCTTACTCAATTTCACTTATTTTTTCAACTGTAATTTTTTGTGTTTTAAATCCACCACAAGTTTGGAGTATTTGATGCATGCGGGAATCGACGACTCTTTAGTTATTAGTTGGACTAAACAAATATAGACTCTCAACTATTAGACCGTTAATAATACTTAGACTATTTCATATTTCATATTTCAGATTATTGTAATTTAATTAGTGGATTGTAATAGACTATTTTAGACCATTAGACATTTGTAGTTCGGCTTCTGAAATCTCTTTGCATTCGGGTCTTTGACTCGAGTGCGGAGTGACACCTCTGAATTTTCTTAGTTTATATTTAAGTTCGCGATAAAATGTTTTTAAAAAGGAAAGGAAATTTGGGGGTGTTACACTTTTTCCATATAAAAAAATTCACAATATATTTTTATTATAAAATCAGTTTTTACTATTAATTGATTTCATCTTTACCTTATTATTTTGTATCTTCCTTATCACTTATTTAAACTGAAATCACATCATCTATAATGAAAATGAAAGTTTTATAAATTTATAATATTAATTGATGTAAGTATGTGTAAATAAAATGATAAATTTTATTTCGGGCGTAGCCCGGGTAGTAAACTAGTATGCGTAATAATGGCGAAACTAATACGACTCCCGAGCTAGTATGTGGGTGAGTTTTCATAATCGGATTTATAAGTTTAAAAAGAGTTTTGTGGATGGGCTATATAATTTCTATCGAGTATTTTTTTATTTGGCTAGAATGGGTTGGACTTTTTATCAAGTCCAGTCAATAGAATGATTCCAGCATACGAGACCGTCTCATATTAAAATTCAAATGATATCTTTTCAATTCAAAGTGAAACGCAAATTCTACCGTACCCCTGGGGTACGGTGAGAATGGAACCACCTCGGCCCAGTCCAATGTGAGGACTTGTAATTTCTTTTGGATCTTCGTTGCAGAGCAAGGTATTGGCCCAACATTTTGGCCCAAATACTATTCACTTCTCAAAATCCAGCCTTTTACATAAAAAAAAATTAACCCACATGTTTCTCTTTCCTCTCTCACCCACCATGGCTGCCACTGACCATGCACCACCGCCGCACTACATCCAAACCCACTGGCGCCGTTACTATTATTATAGCAATTCGCAACAAAAATACATTATTATGGACAAAAAAACAAATAACATTCATTCTAGAACAAAAACCATTCATTTCAAAACAAATATCATTCATTCCAAAACGAAAAATCATTCATTCCAGAACCATCAATTTTAAAACAAAAACCATTTATTTTTAAACAATAACCATTCATTACAAAACAAAAATCATTCATTTTAGGACAAAACACATTCATTCCAGAACAAAAAGCATTCGTTCCAAGACAAAAGACATTCATTTTAAAACAAAAACCATTCATTATAGAACAAAAATCATTCATTTCACGACAAGAATCATTCATTTTAGAACAAAAAGCTTACATTAAAAAAAAATATCATTCATTTTAGGACAAAAAACATTCATTTCAAAACAAAAACTATTCATTTTAGAACAAAAGAAGATCATTCCATAACATACATAGATCATTATGGGACATAAATTAATTATTGCAAGACATAACAAAAACCGATAATTAAAAGAAGAGAGTTCATTGCAAAACAAAATTTATAGAACAAAAATAGATCATTACTGAACATAAATTGGTCATTACAAAACGTTATTGAATCATTACATAACATAAATGGGTCATTATAGAACAAAAAGAAAACGTTAGTATTAATTTTTGTTTAGGAATGGTTGGTTTTTGTCCTAGAATGATTAGATTTGTTCTAGGATGATTAGTTTTTGTTTCGGAAAGCGTTGATAATCAATATAGAACATAAAATCGTTATAGAACAAATCATATCTAAATCCAATGGATGTTTTTTGTTTATTTTTTGTTCTGGAATGAATGGTTTTTGTTCTGGAATGGTTGCTTTTTGTTCTGGAATGGGTCATATTTGTTCTGGAATGGTTGCTTTTTGTTTCAAAATGGTTACTTATTGTTTTGGAATGGTTGGTTTTTGTTATGTAATGTACGGCTTTTGTTCTAGAATTGTTGTTTTTTGTTCTGAAATGAATGGCGGTGGGGGCGGGGCGAGGATGAGGTGCGTCGTGGGTGGGGAGAGGGGAGGAGAGAGAGAGTAAGAGATTTTGATTTATTTTGGTTTTATTTGATTATATGTAATTGGGTTGGGCCTTGGACTGATGCATAAAGGTGGAGGAAAGTGAGGGGGTGACCCGGGTTTAGGCCTTGTGCATAAAGAAGGGGAAAGAAAGTGGGATTTGTGCATCTGAGCTTATGTTTGGGCTGCATAATAAATTGAACACAACATCTAATGAGGCCGGAGGGTACAAATAGAATGGTACCCCCGGAGTACCATAGAAGCGTTGATTACATCTTATATAAACTCATTCCTCGTCTCATTCTACCAAACACCAACAAGTGTACTCCCAACCATAATAACAAGTCATTGTGGTAAAGAAAACCACAAACAAATGGATTTGTTCCTCACATGTCTCTTGCTAGGTTTTCTCCTACTTATCTTCTTTTCTCTTCAAATTCTCTTCTACATGCATAGCTCCATCTTCTCATATCCGAACCTTCCTCCCGGAGGGACGGGTTGGCCTTACCTTGGAGAGAGTCTCGAATTCCTTTCCCACGGGTGGAAAGGCCAACCCGAAAAATTTGTAATTGATCGAATAGTCAAGTACAGGACTCAATGCTTCAAAACAAGCATTCTAGGACAACCTATGGCCTTTGTGTGCGGTCCAGGAGGTAACAAGTTCTTGTTCTCGAACGAGAACAAGCTTGTTACGGCTTGGTGGCCTAACGCCGTGAACAAAGTTTTCCCTTCCTCCCTCCAAACTAACTCTAACGAGGAGGCTAAGAAAATGAGGAAGCTCCTTCCACAGTTTCTTAAGCCAGAAGCCTTACAACGATACATTGGTGTAATGGACACCGTTGCAAAAAGGCACTTCGCCTTAACATGGGAAAACAAAGACGAGATCTTTGTTTTCCCTTCAGTCAGAAGCTACACCTTCTGGCTCGCATGCCGCCTTTTCATTAGTGTGGAAGACCCACAACACATTTCGCGATTTGCTGAACATTTTCATCACTTGTCTTCGGGTATAATCTCAATTCCGGTGGATTTTCCGGGGACACCTTTCAACAAGGCGATCAAGGCAGCCGAGTTCATAAGAAAAGAGATTATTTCAATCAGTAAACTAAGGAAGATCGACTTAGCAAACAACAAAGCAACACCAACTCAAGATATACTATCACACATGCTAACTTTTACTGATGAAAATGGTCAATTTATGAATGAACTAGACATTGCAGATAAAATCATTGGATTGTTGATTGGCGGACACGATACCGTGAGTGCTGCCATTACTTTCATTGTCAAGTACCTTGCAGAACTTCCTCATATATATGATAATGTCTATAATGGTAAGCTAATCATTAACATTATTAAGCCATGCATAACCCAAAAACTTTAAAATGTCTATAATTTCACTCAGTACGCTCATGAGTGATTTTGATTTTTGGGGTGTCACAGAGCAAATGGAGATTAATAAATGTAAGGCACCGGGAGAGTTGCTAAACTGGGAGGATATCCAAAAGATGAAGTACTCATGGAACGTTGCTTCGGAAGTAATGAGGTTGGCTCCTCCATTACAAGGAGGGTTTAGAGAGGCTATCGCTGATTTCATGTACGCCGGTTTCACTATTCCTAAAGGTTGGAAGGTACGTCCACCCGTTATCTTAACACAGCGCGACATCAATCATATGAGAGGGTGATACACAAATTAAGTATTACCTATAAGAGGAATTACCACATAGAACTGTGTCTCGAAATATTTTGACTTTCTTTCCCTTTTGTGACAGTTATACTGGAGTGTACACTCAACTCATCGCAACCCAGAGTACTTCCCTGAGCCGGAGAAGTTTGATCCGACACGGTTTGAGGGAAAGGGGCCAGCACCTTACACATACGTCCCCTTCGGAGGAGGCCCAAGGATGTGCCCCGGGAAGGAATACGCACGGTTAGAGATACTAGTTTTCATGCACAATTTAGTGAAGAGGTTCAGGTGGGAGAAACTGCTTCCACATGAGAAAATAGTGGTGAATCCTATGCCTGTCCCTGAAAAAGGGCTTCCCATACGCCTTATACCTCATAACATGCAAGAGTAGCATGCACAGCCAGAGGCATTACCGCGAAAAAATGTCTCTGTTGAACAACTTTCTTTGCGATGAATTTGTGGATATGCTGATACGTTAGAAGAATAAAACGTTTCATACGAGTATATGACAAGAATCAAATGATTTTACCAGATATGGAAAAACTTCAAACTTCAGGGACACTGCACAGGCAGTCATCCTTGCACAAGGGTCATGCTAATCTTATTCTAAGTTTATCAGATGTTCCCACTCCCCAGAGGGGCCTCTGTCAGATTGTCACCATATTTTTACTTTGGAGTTACTTCTAGAGGAAAAGCAAGCACATAAAAACAGACCAATTGACACAACGATCTTACATCAAAAACTTCATACGCCATTAGTTTCTCATTCGAACTTATTGCTTCATGGCAACAAAAATGGATTCTATAAACTGAGGTCAAGACAAAGATTACAACTGAACTTCACTCAGACGTCTAGAACTAGCTAGCTCTCTGGTTTTGCCTGCCTATAATGTGTTCTATATACGAAACTGAAACTCAATTACAAGATTACACTGCGGAACTGATTACAAACATGACACGCAGAGGGAAACAAACAAACTTGCTTACACACCGGAGCTGGATCTTTACAAGCATACGAGCAAAAATAAATAGCACAACGTCAGTGGCTAGCATCAAACCTGTATATTTGATCAGTGTGGCTCATCAGTCGGCAAAATTAGATCTTCACAAGCCATAAATAAGATATTCCTTGTTTCGTTTGTGACTCTATGGCCGTAGCTTCAGTTAATTATTTCTCTTCATTGATTAAATGTCAGCAATGGCTCTCTGGGAATGCCGTGTAATAGTGAAGAAGTATACAAACTACACACACGATACACGTAAGATCAAGACTGACTGACATACAGCACTGGTACTAAACCTGCCTTCTTCCCATCTCTGCCAGGACGGCTTTTCGTTACCTAAAAGTCCAGAACAAATAGTCAGCAACATGATGATAATAAATGAGGGACGGTCAGACGATGGTGTGCGAATAAAGGCATGCAGACAGAAGCAGGAAGAACCCGCAGCATAAAAAGAGAAAACAGAAAACCTGACAGATAGCAACTTAAGTCCTCCCTTAAAATTGAATAACCAACTCATAATCAAACAGATTTTAAGATTAATAATAGCAAACTAGTAATTACTGGTACAAAGATAAATCAAAGAATAATTATTGATCCAACTTGCAGTAGTTAACGGGTGGCATCAGACCACAACTTTCCGATATGGTAGAACACCAAACTCAATATGTTAAATTCAGATCTCCTTTACTTGAGTACAGGTTTTTAAAAATTTGGGTTTAGTTTCACTTTTATTGGGCTCAGATCAGTTTTGCTTTTGGGACCGAGAATGATTTTGAAATAAATTGGAATGCGAGAGCAAATACAGATCTCTTATACTCTGAGTCGATCATTTGAAACAGGTTCTTCAGGATTTTGGGGTAATCAAATTACGTCAGGAATAACACATACCCCAACAGTGCCCTGTAAAGTGTAAACCTCGCCCTCACACTAAAAAAACCCATGAACATAGAACGGAGAAGAGGAAAGCAATGGGGAAGTGCACAACTAACTGGGGCCACATAGCATATAGATAATAGATATACAGAACCAAACTGCACAATAATTGGCAAAAGGAGTCGCAAAGATTACAGCACAACTTACATAAAACCAGCCATCGACTTCATATTCTATCACAACATCCTCACCAGCCGTTAGATTTAACTGCAAGAAGCAGGAGATTATCATATAATAAATTAATTAGCCAACGACAGTAATACATTGACATCTCTGCACACAGAATGAATAAGACTGAAGAAAGGGATGACAAATTTGAGGAAGGAATGCGTTTTACATCAACGGTAAAAAATAACTCAAAAAAGTGCAAGATAAAATCTTTCTATCTACCTCATCATCAGGGACATGCCTTTTACAACTTAAAACAGTAAACACAAGAGTTAATTGGTGAGGATAAATTTGTGAACTTACCTCATCATCTCCACCAGCCGTGAAATCATAAAGTGCCGTTCCAGGTTGGGGATTCCTGGAAGAAACTCGATCATCATCCTGGGATCCAAAACTACGCGAGCCAGCGCCAGCCAAGGGATTCACAAATGCGTCATCACCCTCAAAGGCATGTGATTCGTACGGTGGAGGTTCTTCTCTAATCTGAAGATGCCAAGGGAATCAGAAGATGCAAAGAGTAATGAGAAAGCTATAAACACATCAGACTGGAGAGATTGGCAGGAGACTCTGACCGGAGAGGCATAACCCTCATAGAACGATGAGCTACCACCCATGGACTGCTTGCTAGAAGCCTTCTCCTGCGGGAAAAAAAAAAAAAAAAGTTATTACCAACATTCTTCTTTCTAGTCCATAAATCTCTGCTATTGCACGAAAATGGTTGTGCTCGTCAACCCCCCCTTTCCCCACCTTGGAGGGAAGCCATCAAGGGGAACCACAATGATGGTGAGTAATCAACAAAAACCCCTAGGAGTTTTTAACATATTTGAATAATATTTGGGGGATATGACAAAGTCGACATATTTTCAGAGACTCGCATAATTACTTTCTCTTGACAGAAAACATTTCATTAATAGTAACAAAAAGCATATAGCTAAGAAAGAAAAAGTCGAGAAAGTGTACAGATTCATTTGAACTTGAATTATTGGATTATTTCTTAAGAGAACTGCTGCGTCAGCAAACAAAAGCAAGAAAAACAACCCTCCCCCAAACATAATCAAGAGACAGTAGCCAGGATCCCCTGGAGTTACAATTCTGAAGAGTTTCGCTTGGATAAGTTGAATTGCTACCCACCTACAGTAGATGGGTGATTTTTATGAAGAGTAGGGTGATTTTAGTACTATAAATGGGCTATAGAAATTAAAAAAAAAAAAAAAAAAAAACCGACACAGTAAGGTTCTTTTTTCATTTACTCTGCGGTAGAGATATTTCTTTTAACTCTAGGGAATCTAAATCCATTTGAAAGTTATTTTGTCTTCATTAACACTGAAAATCACAAATTTCATTTTAACAAAATCAACCACTAAAGAAGGAACACCCACTGCTCCTCATGGACTGCAGACAGCCAAAGCCAAAGAGAACAAGCAAATTCACTGTCAACTTGAATAAACATAAAGGTGTGGTAGCAAACTTTAGACACTCTCAACTTATACAGTAGATTAGAACAGAAAAGAGGAGGTGGCAATTGATGTTCGTAACTGTGGCTCCCACTTCACTTGTCCCATCATCGTGCATCACCCATTCCCCAACTCAAAAGTTGGGGAAAACTGAACCATTAACATCTGCTTATGACCAACTAAAAAAAAAAAAAAAACTGAATATGGTGATAAGAGGATTAAGGGCCAAGGGCCGCAATTCAGAGAGGTGAGTCGGTTGTCTGCAATTTAGGATTTAGAACAATGCTTTCGTTCCACTTTCTTCAAATCTCCAACCAAACCTTAACGAGACCCAAAAAAAATAGACAAGCAGCTGGGCTTTTGGGGCCATGAAAGATATAACGTAGCTTGTCAAGAGAGAAGGTTAAGAACCCCTAAAATATGTTTTTGGTTCAGATAATAGACGAGAATCATATATAAACTCCAGGGTGGATGAAAGAGCTGATGAGCTGTTCTACCTCTTCCTCAAAGGAGATGGCCATATTCACAATGTTATGCCCCATGAGAATAAGTCATTTTACGTGCCAGGACCAAGTAAAACGATTATAAATTACATCATTATGTTCAACAGTTCCATTATGATTAATTTACCCTAAAAGTCATCTGACTAGATATTGGTACAGTAATAAGGGCAGCCAGTGCACATTGGCGTCCCTGCAAAGCGAGGGTCTGGGGAAGGGTCCCACCACAAGGGTGTATTGAACGCAAGCCTTCCCTTGTCATTTTTAGGACAAGAGGCTGCTTCCAGGACTTGAACCTGTGACCTTACGATCACAAAGCAACACCTTAACCGGTGCCCCAATTTAAGGCAGATATTGGTAGACCAATTTGATGAAAATGTTTCAAGGTTGATATCATCAATATTCGATGACATATATGATGAAATTGAAACAAGAGAAACAAGATAAAGAAAACTCAAACTATTGTCAGTTACATACCGATGATTGTGAAGCTCCATAGGATGGTTTTGAGCTGAATAATGATGGGTAGTTCATTCCTCCAAAATGCGAAGATATGGAAGTTCCAACCGACCCTGCAGAGTCTGGTGAAGATGAACCAGATGATCTCCCATCATCTTCCTGAAAATCAGATGCGACAAATAAAACCGATTAACAACTTCCAAAGATACTAGAACAACCAGTAAAAGAAAGAAAGGGCTAGAGAAGACTTGAAATTGTACAACCCCAGGGGATCGAACCCCAAATCTTCACCCCCACTCTCAAACAATCAAATAATCAGCCCACTAACTGTTAAATTATTACAGCCAATTGCCGCAGTGAAGACTGTATAAGGAGCGAGACTTCGAAAAGGCAACATATAGACCAAGAGAATGAGATTATAATTTGTGTTCAGATGCTTACCTCTAGTTCTGTGGTCTCCAAAAGTGTCTTGGCCCACATATCATCATAACCAACTGAAGGTCTAGCAGTAACATTCTCATCCTCAACATCTGGCGCATCAGTGCCCATGCCAGCAAGAAATTCATTAACCTACCACATCCATTATGCAATATTAAATGAAGTGACGAGTAAAACAAAAATAATTAAAATCGAGTATGACATAGAAAACTGGTTGAGAAGCTCCATAAACAATAAAACAAGCAGTAAAAAAAAAGAAAGGGTGAGGGGAAAGGGCTAGAGAAGATTTGAAATTGTACACGACAGCAAACACGAACCAGAAACAGAATTACTGTGTTAGTGTTAAGAGATCTCAAACACATTACTTGAAGTTTGTCACTAAAGTCTAATTAAACGGGACAGGAAGTGCCAGGGCTTGCGACCCGTTTCTATTTGACACAAACGCTAAGTTTTGCCAACTATAGAAAGGAAAATAAGACAGTGCCTAAAGATTCTATATCAAATTTTTCACAGCCATCATTTTAAATGCCTACAATATTTGTGTGATCATAGGTAATGGGTTTTAAAAATGGAACACTAACGAAAGAACTTACCCTACTCATTGCAGGTGCATTCTTTCCCAGCAAGCCATCATCACCGAGGTTAGTTGCCCATGCATTGACAAGGTCATCATCAAGTCCATCCGATTCAGTAGGTGTCTCTTTGGATTCATAAATAAGGTCCGAAATCCCAGTGGCAACAGCTGGATCATTCAAGCCAGCTGAAGCACTTATATTATGCCGGTTGCGATAGATCTCTATAAGTTTTACACTGCAATATTGTTTTTAAGGACCAATGTAAGAGAGCATGAAAAGACTAATAAAAGAAGGCCCAAACTCAAAACAAGCTTTGACGGCTAAACTCGAAAGTATAAGACATTATAAAGAATTAGCTTAAACAGAGTAACAGACGATCAGATGCCAGACAGGGAACGTTAAGTAAAATGGTTCTTCTATAAAATGATCACTAAGAGAGCACATATATGCCTCTGTGATTAGCATTATGTTCTTTTGGAATTAATTTGTAATGGACTTAGACAGACAATACCAGCATCCCTGGCTAATTACATAAATAAAATAAAAATCATACCTTGTTGGCCCCAGTGGGAGATATTTTGCTCTAGGAACATAACAAAACAGAGAAACAAGATCCAGCAATCTCTCATGAGTCTCATACAATTTCTTGAGTTCTTCGTCCGTCCATTCCTTCTTTGCATTGTCATGGGTCCTTATGTCCCTGAAAAGATAGATACCTCTCAAAATAAATACCAGTGAACAGTCTTAAATTATTTTTTTACTTTCCTTATTAAGGAAAAGACAAAAATACAAGAAAACTCTCACGCACCTAATAAGCTCATCTTGTGCTTTATACATTTCATCAAGAACCTGAATCATTGGGCTTAAGAGGGATCCAAGTCCAGTGCCACTTGCCCCTTGATCTTCACCATTACTAACATGCAAATCAGAATACTTAGCCTGCACTCCACCCTGGGCTAAAGCATTTAGGAACTCATAAATCTGGAGCCTATAAGGCTCACCGGATCTGATAGCCAATGTTGTCAAAGCTTGCGCAGCGATTATGCGTACCTATTAGAGAGGGAGAGGAGGCATGGAAAAGTGAATAGAAATCAACACTTTACAATGTTAAAGTTTAAACATTGGATTTCTCAAGAAAGAGACTTGAAATACATTAGCATATTTCACCCCGCTTGCGGAAGAAAAGAGAGTTACAGATTCCTGAGCATATATAGTTGGGGGGGGGGGGGGGAGGGAGAAACAAACGATTTCCATTTACTCCTTTGAAAAAAAAGTGACCACAAGGCACAAGCATAAATTGGAATTGGTTCAAAGATTCCTTCAAGTCATGTGATTTTTGTATTTTTCTGTAGGTGTCAAGTGATTTCAAATATATGAAAACTGTCTAAATATAACTATTTCGCTAACCAAGTCACATTACAACAACAACATTAACCCAGCACCACAAACCTCCCGCCTACAGTGAGACAGGAGAGAGAGGGGGGTCAGGTGGATGGAGCCTTACCTCATAGAGGTTGCTTTCAAATGTCCCAAATTGAATTTTGCTTCCAGAATACCTAATGGATTATTCAAAAAATGGAGCATACCTCCCAGCTGCCATTGAAAGCACACCTCTGAAGTCGAGTCAACGCAGTAGCTAAAGTGGGATTACGGGAACTGGCGGCAGCAACCATCTTATCAGCATCTAACATCATTAATGCAGTGCCTGGTGGAGTAGCAGATTCCCACGCATATTCAGATGCAGCATAATTTGCATTTTCCCCAAGAAACCACACCTGCATAACTAAAAGTTCAGACATAAAATAAAGAACAAAATCCTTGATGATATGTAATTGGATACAGAAGAGATGGCAAAGAATTTTCTTTTTGGGAGAGAGGTGTAAACATTTCACAACTTCATATACGCTTACCGCTGCTTGGACTAGTCTCTGTAAAGCCAAAGCTGACTTCGGATCAGAAGCCGAAACTCTATCCACAGAGGTAATCCCCGCCATTGACCCTGGTTGTGGAGGTGGTAGATCGAGCACTATGGTCACAGCTTCCAAAGCAGTGTGTTTGCCATCAGGACCAGCCCCAACAAGGCATGTCTGCAACAATCCCCACCATTAATTCCAGCATGTAACCAGCCAACATATATTACGGCACGAACCAAATGTGTGACACATGAAAGAGACAATTCAAAAGGCACATAAGAGGATACTAAACAAATATCAAGACAAGTAACTTGCACCAGAATAACTCTTTTTATAAATTAGCCTTCCATGCATAGCAAAAGCAAAACACTCATCTAAAACTCTTGGCAGGGAAATTTGCTGAGACGAAAAAATCATAAACCAATTTCTAGATGACCACAAAATATCTGAAGGTAAATGTCTAAATAACAAACCCACATCAAACTACCCAGCGGCAACTGAAGTTTTAATTATATATTGAAAATATCAATCAAATCAAATACTTATACAGGTAACCTAATAAGCTATACTGGATAGAAAATTCCATGCGAATACAAGAGGAAATGCTTGCATTTCACCAAGGAAAGACAAATATTTCTACATTGATAAATACACCCCTTTACACCAAAGCCCAAGCAATATAATTTTTTCTAACCGTTGATATTATATAATAATCATAATATAGTGGACAAATTTCTGCCACAAAATTTGCTCTTTCCTTTAAACAAAAAAAAAAAAGCACCCCTTTCAAACTCAGAAATAACATAGGAACACTTTACTCAAGTGAAAAATAATCATGAGATCTATTAGCAATAACAATTATCACAAAGCCCCAGAGATCAAAACTGTGGTTTGCCAGGATGCAACTTCTGCAGTATTTTGATATTTTGAAGTTTCTAAAACACAACGAGCTTTTAGGAGTGCCAAAAAAGGTCACAGCTTTGAAACCCTTTAGTTTCAACTCCCACGGTCCCACCCCCCTTCTGGAGCAAACTTTGGTTAGACTAATAAAAGGCAACCCCAAAGTTAAATAAATTGCTTCGAGCCACATTCGGTGCTCCATTGGTACAGTTACACAAAATCTAAAATTAGTCCAAAATTTAGAAGAATATCAAGACTTACTTTCCATAGTAGTTGTAGCACGTCTGCATCAATCTTTCCTGGAACTTTAGTGGCAAATATACGTGCAATTTCAAGTAGAGTTACAGCCATATCAGGAGTTGCCTGCAATCAGAAAAAATACAATTACTCAAAAAAGCAGTACATATTTGATTAGATAACACGGACGCTAAATAAAGCTTAACTTTTACTGGAAAATTTTGCCATAGCTTTGAATAAACAGCCAGTACATTGTCCACATAAGCCAAAATGTTTTTTATCTGATTTATACCAAACCAGTTGCATATTACTTCCAAGAGTTCCAATGGTTGTTAAATATGACAACTCTTCATCAGCACAACATATAGTATGAGTGGAGTTCGTACTGTTGAGAATCCTCACTCTCCTAAAATGTAAGGGTGCCTATGCTTTGATTTGATAAGGTAATTTTGGTAAATACCAGCAGACAAAATCTGTAACTCTATACTGTGAATTCTCTCGATGCTTACCAGATACCCATAGGGAACCATCCAATACAAAACAAGAGTATATTAGAGAATACCCAATCTTAATGAGTGAAATTGGTTTGTGGGATTCAGAATAGCAGTGAGATTTTTCGACATTGAGCTCAGTAGAAGGGTGGGGAAGTGATAATATTAGTAGGGGTCGGGGAAGACCCAAGATGACTTGGATGAGGGTGATTAGAAGTGATATGAGCTTCCTAGGGCTTGAGGAGAGTATGGTGTTGGATAGGGCAGTGTGGAGAGACGCTATCCATGCGGAGGACTTAATTTGACTCTTTTTAGTTTCTTTGTTTGGTTTTCTTAACTTGTTCCAAAACTTTTCCTTACTTGGTGTTCAAAGTTCATATGTTTTTCACTAATTTTCAGACTTTTTATTTATTTTGATGACTTTCTAAAACTATTGTCGAAAGTGTTTCAACATTTCTAAATGGTTCACAAATAGAACAGAAATTTTATGGCACGCATAAGACGGTTACTATACGACGATTCATGTTAGCCGACCCCAAATCATTTTGGGAATAAGGCTTGGATGTTGTTGTTGTTGTTGTTGTTGAGCTCTCTGGATATAGAAGATAAAGCTCTATCCTATTTTTTCCTTCAGGAGCCAATCCCACACTTAAGGTCATGCTATTCAAGCGATTGTATTTCTAGACAAAGGAGATGTTCCTTAAAGTTTAGACTGATAGGGACAAATTGGTGATAAAACACGACAGACATAAGAAAAATCTCAAGACAGACCTCAAAGATATATTTCAAAGGGCTAAAAGATTCATCAATTTTCGTATGCACGTGTTTTGTTTTCCTAGGATTTCCAAACACTCACTTATTTCTAGTAGGTTTAGGGTAGACTAAATTTCGGTTCGGTCAACTTTTTCTAGCTCCTACTTAATTCAACATTAGGGTTAGGGTCGTCTGTGTTTTCAAAACATAAAGAGTAAATTTGGAAGGCGAGGAGTAAATTTAAAAGAAGGCCTTATATGAAATGCCACTAAGTGATGCAACACGATCTCCTAAAAGTTAAAGATGGACTAGTTTAATGGCTGCCAATAGATGTCCATTTTCTCAACAAAAAAAAAAAAAAAAAAAAAAAAGTGCGGACAATGGGATGCCAAAACACAAAACGCCCTATCATCATACACTAATATACATATCAAAACCCTCTCAATAGGTAAACAGAAAAGAAAAACAAATGAAAGTGTCCAATGGCAGGATGCCACCCAGAATTCTACTCTCTACACCTCAGCCCACCAAAGGTAAGCTGCATTGGAGCCACCCTTTGCAACTTCCAGTGCCACAACCCTTACTCCCCCCCCCCCCCAATGGGAAACGGTGCATATTGGTTGCAGCAAGGATGGAGTCAAAAGAATTATTCACCCAGGATGGTCTATAACGTCAAAATAAAGGTAAGCACTACGAAGGTATTCCCCTTGTCGAAAGTGAATCTCCAGATAACATCAGATAGGCATACAAAAACTTATAGGAGTTCGAGTGCTCAGAGCTCCCACCTCCCAACCATACGGTTGGATGTTTGATTCATCATAATATTGCTCATCAAGGATGAGACAATGAGAGTGCTCAGATTCCAGCTCAGTCATGGGTCTTCATAGGGTAACGGTCAAGATTCCCCTTATCCCAGCTCAAGGTCCACACTAAGTCACTAATTAACAGATCAAAAAGATAACAAGCAAGCAGTTGCATTGGAGAACTTCTAACCTGCTTCACATGAGTT
Source organism: Spergularia marina (assembly GCA_963680865.1). Classification (NCBI taxonomy): domain Eukaryota; kingdom Viridiplantae; phylum Streptophyta; class Magnoliopsida; order Caryophyllales; family Caryophyllaceae; genus Spergularia; species Spergularia marina. The sequence goes on from OY804554.1 coordinate 5,748,253, forward strand.
TTCTTTTGCGAAATGGAGAGGCAACTGTTCCTTCTAAGCCTAAACCCCCCCCCCCCTGAGGCCCTGCGCCTCGTAACCAAGGCATTTTGGCTGGCGCCTCGTAACCAAGGTGTTTTGGCTGGCGCCTCAGGCATGCCCGACGCGCACTTTTTTAAACTAAGATGAGCTGTGACAGCAGATAATTTATAAGGATAAGATCACACGAAGGAAGCTAACCTTGAGAAGTTCCCAAACTGGACTTTCCCTTAACCAAATAGATAGCATAGACATCTAACCTTAAATCGAGCATGTAGAGTAAGGAGAACATCATTCAACAATGCCGCTGGCCATGCAGGATCTGATAGCTCTGATGCAATAATGGACTTCAGTTCATCAAATGTTTCATGTGGACTTTGCATCCAGATCAATGCCTTGATTACCATAGCGCGAACGTACACACATTCACAAGCGACCGTTGTTCTCACTATTTCCATTAGTGAAGCCAATAAGCTTGCAATTGTGTCCCTAGGGCCAGTTCCATTGGACATAGAACTTGTTCTGATGCCTGAGGGTAAATTGAAGTCAGCGGATATGCCTCATGAAAGTAAGCCAGATACATAATAGTTACAATAATATAGAAATTGATGGCAAGTAGACCGACTGAAAACGCACATATTCACACATGTTATAAAAGTTCAATAATTTAGGCAGCTATGTTGTTTTTTACTTGAGACATATGTGTTTGTGTGTGTGTGCGCCCGCGCGCGTGTGAGGTATACTGCGCTGACAGTACTCGCGAGCAGAACATATGACAGTCTTTAGACAGCAAGGCTCTCCATGGAGCAAAAAGAAAGGTACTTTAAAAGAGCGTCTTGCATATATCAGCCATATCAGAGTGTCTTGCACTTTAGTACCCATTGGAATACTTTCATTCCATAATTATAAAGCTAGTTGTTGTAATACACATCCAGCTGATCTCACTTATCAATAGCACCAAAACGCAAAATTTATACCTTCAGGGTGTGAGTTTTCAGAACCATCTGCTTCAACAGAATCCATTGTATCAGAAAATGTATTAACATAGTCTCCTTCTTCAACATCCTGCAAACCCACAGAAAAAGCTGCAGCTCGACTTCTACCCATCTCCTGGACAACTCTTGCAGCTGCATGAAGTACAGGCCTTGAAAAACTACGGAATGCACTCTCCAACCTGTAGCAGAAAAAGTGGATCGTGGTCAAAAGTTTATTCAAAGGGCAACTTACCGACATAGAACACTGAATTACATTTCAAAGTTGTGAATCAAAGAGAAAACGTCTAAAATAGGTTTAACACATTAAAGAATCACTAATGGACGTATTAGCCACTATTAGAAATGAAGAAAGATCAATCATAAACTACGAACCTTCTCATAACTAGTTTAATAAGGGGCTGTGGACGTCTCATTTTCTTGGATTTATCCTTTGTGGACTTTGGAGGGACCACATCTTTGCTTTCATCCTTGGCATCCTTCTTAGAATCTTTCTTAGCATCTTTTGACGAAACAGATGGTGCATCTGGAAGCTTCAAAATTTCACGAGTTAAACGATACCAACCCGCAGCTCGTTCTTCAGATCTACAGGCCATATAACAATACCATGGTTAACAAATTTTCAGGGAGCGAGGTGCCGAGGGTCCAGTGAAAATAGCATAATAACTGAGACCAAGGATTAACAGGTGTCTACAGAAAAATACCTGTCAGAGTTGTCAAATTTTCCTAATACACACAAGATTGCTTCAAAACAAACTCTTTCACTGGGATCAAGGAGGAGTTGATACAGCAAAGAATTAAACTGTGTTTTGATGTCAGGCCTTTCTGCAGATAGAGCATTGACAATTATATCATTGGTTTTACCAATCCTCAGAGAAATTCAATATTATTAAAAGTTACCATCTAGTGCCCGGGCTCTTGATATTTTATGGCATAGTTTTGCAAGCGCAACTCTAGCAAAGACGTCATGCAAATGAAGAACATCATGCAATGCACCTGATTCACAAAACAGCTAAATTATATGAGAGCCACAGAAGGAAAGCAATCTAGTTTTGCCATGAAGCATACACAGAAGAATAAGAAGCCTTCATGAAATAACCTATACGGCATTGCGGCATTTAAGTCAAAGATATATCTTACATGGCATCCCTTTTCTTTCCAGCAACACACAAACACCAATCCATATTCCCAAAACAACCAACAGAAAGACCATCTAAGCACAAATAAGTGTTGCTCGGCATTTAAGTCATAGATATATCTTACACGACATCCCTTTTCTTTCCAGTAACACACAAACACCAACCCGTATTCCCAAAACAATCAACAGAAAGACCATCTAAGCACACATAAGTGTCGCTCGGCATATAAGTAACACACAAAAACCAACCCATAACTCCAAAACCACCAACAGAAAGACCATCTCAGCACACATAAGTGTTGCTCTGGCAATGCTACTTACACAAATGAAAAGTTTGAAAAGTTCAACAAAAAGGAAATGACTATGCTCTCGCTAAGCCAAATCACAGTTATGCACACAAGACCTTGGAGAAACAGTATAGACAGTGAGAGTGAGAGAGAGAGAGAGAGAGAGAGATCTGAGGAAACACACAAGAAACCAAGTAATAAACATGGATATCGTTCAAGGGGAAAAATGGAACACAGCTTTACAAAAGTTCCTCTAAGGCTCTAACTACAAGCCAATGGAGCACATGAATCTTGATGTTTAAAACTTTAGTGAATGGCCACATCTCCTCTCATCTACCAAAGACATCATAACAGTTTTGTTTGCACATCGTAACATTCCCTCACATATTGCTCACCATCTTTATTCCACAAAAAAAATGCAAAAGGCAACAAAGTTAAACTATCTCTGGGATAGGAAACTGAGTGCAAAGGGTGGACGAAAAGAAAGTCAGAAAGGTAAGATTACACACCTCCCGGAGAAATTTGCTTCCCTGCATCAGGAAAAGTAAATCATCAGACAACTCAGACGCACAAAAGATAATAGTAACCTATTTAGTGCGCACACACCAAAAATTTAAATTTATTTAAGACCACAGGCACAAAAAAAGTTCAGCCATCAGAACCAGATATTTGTATCATGTTTGGATATTATTCTAATAAAAAAAACACGAATTAAGTTGAAAATCAATCATAATTAACAACGGGACTAAGGAGTAAGGACTATAGAAGTCAAGAAGGTAGTTAGCCCACTAGAACTTGTATAGGTTTATTCAACAAAAAAGAAGCAACGAGACTAAGGAGAATGTGACTTCAGCAGCATCACCACAACCACAAAAATGGGTAAGAGATGCCTGTACATTGTACATACACAATTTAGCCAAGAATTTGTACCTAACGTCGTTGCAACAGCATATGGGTCTTTAGATGCCAACTCAGAGAGGATCTCCAACGAATGCCTCACAGCTACAGGATCAGCAAACGAGATCCTAGAAAAAGGCACAATTCTTTAGCAGTAGACACCATTGTTTAACATCTTTGTATGGCACACAAGCAATTTGCTAGCTTAAAATTAACTTAGATGTGTCTGTGCTTATTGCAAAAGGGAAATTTGGTATATTTACACATATGACGGAACCAAAGGAAGAAAAAAAATTCATGTCAAACTTCATCCTCCGACTTTCGAAAATTGTGTGCCCCATGGAACTTGATGATAGTATGCAATTACAAATGGACAGAAGATTATCAAATTGGACAGTACCCCTGCGCAGCACGATGAAGGAATGAAGGATTTCCTGGATCCAGAGGCAGTCTCCTCAAAGCACTAAGAGCAGCATATTGTAAATTACTCCGGATGATGAACTGCAATTCAACATCAGCGAGAAAGCGTCAGGATGCCTCAATGTTCAGGTAAATTTCTATTCCTCCCTCTTAAACACAATGCTTTTATGATTCTATAACCGCATTTCCCAATTGGAAAAACTCTATCACCAGCTAATAAAAGCCAATTTAACCACGATACTCCCACTACTCCGAGCTAGTTCACTACGGGCAAGCCATAAATACCTCATAGATCATACTTCATAACAGCATGATAAGGCCATAAGGAGAATGACTATTTAGAGAGGAAGAGAGCACACTAATATTTCACAGCCTATCTAATTTAATTAAAAATTACCTCCTTATCACCACCTTTGGTCCCAAAAATCCCTTTTTTGGGCTTGTTCGGTCCATCTCCAACCTGTAAAATGAGAAAACACAGACAAGAAATAGTAAGCTACTGTTCCACATGCTAATAAGCCTTAAAAAACAAAAACAAAAAAACAGAAAACATTAGAGGGGAATCCACAAGAATTAGAACACCATATACTGTCGGCATGCTAGGAATCATGAAACAAATATTACATTTATACCAGCGCAAAACTTCTGCTGATTTTTTTTCTAGAACATCCAAAATTTTCGAAAAGGTGTCAGTATCACACAGGCAGAGGTACCCAACAAGATGCATGTGAAACGCAGGAAAGTGAGTAGGATCCACACAGCCCATCCAGTTGGGATGGCCGAGTAAGGGAACTTTCTCAGACCAAAAGAATTGAAGGAATCGACTAGAAAAAGAAATTTCTGCAAACGTGGGCCACAGTAAAAGGGCAAAAAAAAGGGCAGCCTGGTCGCACATTGGTGTCCCCGCAATGAGAGGGTCCGGGGAAGAGTCCCACCACAAGGGTGTATAGAGAGGGCAAGCCTTCCCTTGTACTTTGTGGACAAGAGGCTGCTACTAGGACTTGAACCCGTGACCTATAAATCACACAGCCACACGGCAACACCTTTACCAGAGCGCCGGGGGGGGGGGCAGTCAAGGACAAAAATTTTACCTATAAAAAACTTGTCACGTTGCAAAATCATAAAGAGGAACACTATGTTCTTGATTATACAAACAATGAAGAAAAGAGACATAATCAATCCAAAGAGCTATCTAGAACTAAACTTCAGGATAAACAAACCTTGTCAAGAATTCCAAAGACAATTTCATAAACTTTCATTAGAATTTCAGAGTTGCTTGAAGGAGCATATGTAAGAGCCTTCAGTGCTTGTATTCTCCGTGCATGAACTACAGCAAACACAAAAATAAGGTCAGACGCCAGGTCATGAACATAAAGTAAAACCCAGATAGCAAAAAGTCAGTAACTTTTCTTCCAAAGTAACAAAAAATGTGAATGGGAAGGCTGAAAGAAAGCCTCTTGCATTGTTAATCCGGGCTGCTGATTCAATAAGAATGGAATGGTGGAAACTCCCCCCCTACAGCTATAATATGGAATCAGAATGCAAGAGCTCTCACCAAAGGGAACTGACTGCCAAAGGCGCTTCACCGCCACAAACCAATACTACATTACGGAATACCTCACTTGCTTTCCTTCAGTCCGATCCACTAGGATCTACCAACTAGCTTCTACCTCTCAGAATAAGTTGTTTCTAACAGTCCTCTCTAATCTACCGGCAAGGGAAATTTTAAAACTAAGATAGGTAAAGATAAACACATAATCTGACTAAAAGAAGAAGCACAACCAGATAATATGATACTACAGAAAGGCCTTTTCTAGTTAATATCCCAAGAGAGATCACTGGTTGAGTAATAAGAAAATAAGAAACCATATTGCATGTTCAAGAAAGAAAAAGACGTTTCTCACATTCAACATCCTCATTTTGAGACTCAGATGTGAGTTGGTGAATAATTCTAGGAACAACGTCAGCTCGAGTGACCCCACCACCAGCATCAATGTCAGCTAACGCGTCCCAGTTTGGGGTAGGAATTCCCCCACCTGTACTTAGACCTTGTGAACCAGTATCTGATAAAATCCTCGCCAAATAATAATAGACATAACGTAGAACACTTCTGTCTTCGCACTGCTGATCAAGCTGCAGAAGTCGAAAAAGAAGAAAAAAAAACATGGCACATAACTATCAACACAAGACTTTCGCAAAATTAGAAAACAAATATATAGAAAACATCTGTATTTAAATATATGAAAATAAAATAAACTCATGGACGATTTTCAACTTTTCAAGACAAACATAGAGCTTTCGGAACATTCCTACTTCAAAAGGTAATGAGTTTTGTTGTGGAACATCATTATATTGTATAACACACGAAGGTACCTTAGTTTAAAAAAGCGCGCCTGAGGCGCAGCTGGAATCGCCTCAGCAGCCTGGGGCGCACAAGTCTGCATGAGGCGCACCCGAGGCGCACTAAGCGCAGGTCCTGAGGCGCACGCGAGGCGCATGACTGCAATTTCCACTTTTGTTTCTCTTGTAAACTTATTTCTACCCTTTCCTTTGCCCCTTAATCCGTTGTTTGTACTTCTTTACCCATTGACCCTCTTTAAATACCAAAGTAGGGGTAATTTTTTGCAAAATATGGTTCTGGAAAATAGAGTTTTGTTCGCTGTGCATGAGGCGTGCCCCTTCGCTTCGCGCCTCATCGCAACGGTCCCCCAGCGCCTCGGTGCACCTCGCGCCTCCTTAAACTAAGGAAGGTACTAATACAAGAATAAATTGCTACTTATCTAAATGAAAAAGAAGCTATTTCATTAAGGACCACTATTGGGCATCAGAGATGCAAGTATTTTCAATACACACAGGCAAGTGGATTCTATTAGACGCAAAGAACATAAACTAGTGGAGACCTAAAGGGCAGATACTTACGACTTTCACATCTCTTGACCACTGTTGGATGAGTCCAAATTTTAGTCATAAGCAGTCTTCCAGTAACTGTGCTGCCTTTTATTGAGGTAAAACACCAAAAAAAATTACCTTATATCAGAGGTCATCTCATAATATTTAGTATCAACCACTCCAATAGTCCAATGAAAGTGAGAAGTTTCTGTTGGACTATTTGGGTAGACTTAATACCTATGATAACCTTCTAAGGCGTCAACCTGATCCGCTCTTGGCCATTAAGACTAACTAAACAGCTTCAATTATGAGTATCTTTAGTCCATATCAGTCATTCTTCTATTCCTTGTGTCATTCATATTGCAAGTTCACGAGAGCTTCTTAGCATAATCTAAATCCTTGGTAAGGTCCCTCAGGCTTGATTGCAGTTAATCATCAGAAGATCTAATATTAATTAGATAGTAAATTTGATTTCTCGGTTTAGACAAAGTACAACCATTTTACCCATCAAACATAAGGAGGTGTCATAAAAAGATCCATTAATAAAGCACTAATACAAGAGACAAGAATAGGCTAAGATGTCCTAGTAACTGCAGCACATTTACCTATTACTTGACTAACAGTAATAGAAATAACCACAATTCAACCTCCCATTTTCACCCCCTACTGACAAAAGATAAAGTGTAAGTTTCTCACTATAAACCAGGTGAACTGATTATCGCAAACTATCGCAGCTTTCACACAAAGTTCACTTAAAACTAGCCAAAAAGGAGTAACCAACGTTTGTTTTGATTGACCCACACTGACAGCAACATATTTCTCTCATTGCTGAGCAACAGTAACAAGTGACCAGATAATATCCTTCCAAATAGCCGGGCAATAGGACAATAAAGGAGTAGAATATTTGTAATCACGTTAATATGGTAGCGTAACACAGACACCCTCTGCAAGCCTTAAAACATTAGCTATCTCTGTGCTCATCATATCCAAGACCAAGGTTCAGGAATAACTCACGATGCTTGCCTTCATTTTTATACAGTAAACATATAGACAGCGTAGTTTTCTGGCATCAATACTTTCCCCTTTATTGCATAAATATTAAATACATGTAACATTTAACTTACCATAAGAAGAGACGGGGCCAAAGAGGGGTCAACTGAATTATACACAGCAAGCTTCGGAAACACATTATTCACCAATTGCCTCTGTGAATTTTTCTACAAGAATCCAAACGCATGGACAAGAAGACAATAAAAATCATCAATAAAGAAACTCACAAAACAAGCATAACCACCAAATAGAAGGCACAAAAGGTGGAGTGTACTCCGCACGTACCTGATCAGAGGTAGCCGCAAGTTCATGTATACTCCTGGCAAGTTGAGCATACGATACTGGCTGTGAAACATGCAAAACAAGTCACATTCAATAAATCTAGTTTTTCCACCACACATCACTTTGATTTCAGTCCTAATTCACTTCACATTTTCATCAATTATACATAAGCTAAGAATCATAAAAAAGGCGTCAACTTGACAGAATTCCACTTATCGCTACTCCGACGTCCCTCACGAATCACTCCATATTCATCAACAAACCACACAATCAAGCACCAATCAACTTCACAACTACAAAAAGGCGAAAACTTGAGACATCCCAATTAGACCTAAACTTCATTACTACAAAACAGGCGAAAACTTGAGGCATTCCCATTCAACTACAACAATGTCATTCTTGCCTCACGAATCACTCCATATTCATCAACAAACCACACAATCAAGTTCCCAATCAACTTCATTACTACAAAAAGGCGAGAACTTGAGGCATACCAATTCGACCTCAACTTCATTACTACTAAAAAAAGGCGAAAACTTGAGGCATCCAATTACAATTCAGCTACAACAATGTCATTCTTCCCTAAATTCAACTCATGATCCACTTCTATCCAACAAACCAAGGTAATCACACATAGTACATTCTACTCAAACAATCTCAATTCTACAAATACTACACATTTAAACCGAAAAACTCACAAAATCAATGCGAATTACACAACGAAAACCCGAAACAAAAACCCGAAAATTTACCCCCTTCTTCTGCTTCTGAGGCCTAATAGAAACACGAACAGCCTTGGCGGCGGAAATGGTGTCACTCTGAATCTGCGAAAGAGTAGTCTTCTTCGACCTCCGATCCGTAACCGGCTTTCCGAGCGCCGACGGCGGTGGCATCGACGCCGACGAAGAAGACTGCATTGAATTTCCCGGTGGCAATCCAGACGACGGTGATTTAGGCGGTGGCGCCGCCGTAGGGTCCGCCGTAATCAGATCCATCAGCGTCTTACCGGACGAATCCTGCGACAAAAGAAAGCGAAAAACGTCAGCAAGAAGGAAGAGAGAGGAGAAAGAGATAGAGAGAGATCTGAGTGGGAAGAAAGTGATACCGCCATTTTAGAAGTGAAGTGAAGGTGTGTTGAAGGTGCAACAATGGTGGAAATTTTGAGGAGAGAGGAGAGAGAAAAATCAAAGGGTCTCCCTCCTTGTAATTCAAGGACTGTTTTTGAGGGAGACGAATGATGGTGCCCAGTAGTTCTGTAGTTGTTCTTCTTCTGTTCTTTGTTGTTGTTCTTAGTTCGAACCCAAGTCTACCAAAGGGGTGTAATTTTGTAATCAATCAAATGGGTTTTAATTTGTTGTTGTAATGTCAACAATTATGCTTAGAGATTGTGGATTATGATTCGGATTTTGTCATGTGAATTTTGTCGTTAATTTATTGCCGCAAATATTTTTAACCGGTGTAAATGTCTACCCTGTATTTTTTTGAACGTGTTTGGTGGATAAATAATGTTAGAAGATATTGTAGGCGTGAAATAGGAATTGAATCAAACAATGCAATTGGAAAAGGGTGTACTCCTTCGCTTCTTTTAGCTTAGTAAATACTCCGTATAGGGAGTTCTTAGCCTTATAGTAATGTTTCCCGATTGTTGAGGGTGTACTCCTTCGGTTCTTTTAGCTTAGTAACTACTCCGTATAGGAAGTTCTTAGCCTTATAGTAATGTTTCCGATTGTTGAGGGTGTACTCCTTCGCTTCTTTTAGCTTAGTAACTACTCCGTATAGGAAGTTCTTAGCCTTATAGTAATGTTTCCGATTGTTGAGGGTGTACTCCTTCGCTTCTTTTAGCTTAGTAACTACTCCGTATAGGAAGTTCTTAGCCTTATAGTAATGTTTCCGATTGTTGAGGGTGTACTCCTTCGCTTCTTTTAGCTTAGTAACTACTCCGTATAGGAAGTTCTTAGCCTTATAGTAATGTTTCCGATTGTTGAGGGTGTACTCCTTCGCTTCTTTTAGCTTAGTAACTACTCCGTATAGGGAGTTCTTAACCTTATAGTAATGTTTCCCGATTCACGAGGTTCCACCATCACAAGGACCAATTATAGTCAAAAGAAGAGTAAGATCACGACTCAAACTCCTCGTGCACAATTTACGGGTGCGACTTCATCATTTATATGAACTCATTATCATTCGACACACCATTCAAATCTACTTGTAGGATTCCCCTTTTGATTCGCATAGCTAACCCACCCTAAAACACCTCAAACCCACCATATTTTACCCCCGCCTTTACTAACTCTCTGTTTAACGATCTTACCCAAAACTTTACCAAAACGAATCAGATCCACCCGTAAACCTCCATCTCCCTTCCGCATAGATAACACACTCAAAAACACCCCAACCCACCATACTCACCGTTTAACGATCTCACCCAAAACTTTACCTGGAACAAAATACGACGAAAAACGAAATGAAGACCAAGCTACTACTAGTATACTGCTTTACTGCTAGTCTACTACGGTACTACCCACTAGGACAAGAGAAGAGGAGAGAGAAAAGGAGGAGAAGAGTAAAAATTCCTTTGCATTGCTTTAATTTTTTCCTTAGCATTTCATCCTCCACAATTTTCTCTCTCCTCTCTCTACTTTCTCTCACTAGGTCGTCTCTTCTTTCTTGACCCAAAAAACAATTCATCATCAATTCAACAAAACCCATATCTTCAATTTTTTTAATTCGATCTCTTTCCCAACTCAATTCAATTCCTTCTTCTTCAGCTTCAGCTTCAAGTTTTTCATTTTTTTTTTTGGGTCAAATCTTCTTCATTCGATCGACCCCTTTTCTGTCTTGCTGAACCGTCGCAATCAGTTCATATTTCTGAGGTTCAGATCATATCATTTTTTTTTTGTTTTAACTTTGATTAATTTTTTTTACCCCTTTTTTGTTTGTTTGTTTTAATTTGGTAATTTTTATGATCTTGTTCTTGAAGTTTGTGCTTTTGATGTTTGCTGCTGTTTATTCTTTTGTCGTTGTTCACTGTAACCTGATATTTACGCGTCTTCCCCTCTTTTGATTTTTTTTTGTTTTTGTTTTTGGGTTGTTAATTGCTTGATTAATTAATCTGGGCTTTGTTTGTTGTGGTGGATTGACTTGTTAATTAAGTGTAAACTGCTGAACTTTGAAGTGATAGGAATGATGGGGGAATGATTAATTAGGGTTTTCATTATCAGCTAATCATGTGTTTTTTTTCATCTTTTTGTGAAGAAATGAAGTGGGTTTGTTTTGATTTTTTGTGGGTATATTGCTAGATTCCTTGATTGTGTTTTCTCTGATTATTAATTGTTTGATTCTTTTCATTTCCATGGTTGTGTAGATTGCCCGTTTTCGATAATTTTTCGATGCTATTATTGCTAGATTATGCTGAAGATATGTTAGCTTAAGCTTTTTACTGCTTTGTCGATGTCGATCGTGTTATAACTTGATTGTTTAATGAAAGGTTCTGCACTTTCCTTTCGATGTAAGGTTGATGATGTTGTTGTATTGCGATTTGTGTGCTTGATGATTGTTTTAGGAGCTTGTCACTGAATATTATTTGCATTTGGGCTTGTTTTCATATAGGGGCTTGGTCAGGGTAGTTGATATTACGTGCTGATGCTGAAGAAGTAAATAGAAAACAGCTTGCTTCTCTGGGGCTGGGGGGGACAAGATGTTGGAAGCTTCGAAATTTACGGGAATCATAGGCATAAACAATAATGATGCCAAATTCTATGACTTCTATCACAAGCTTGGTGAGAATTCCAACATGTCTATTGACAGTTATGCAAGCTTGCAGGCCAGTAATGGCGGGGGTTCTGTTGCAATGTCTGTCGATAACAGTAGTGTGGGTTCTAATGATTCACACACTCGTATGTTGGGTCACCAAGGGTTGAAACGTGTTAACAATAACTATTCGGCTGCTGGGAGTGTTAATCATCGAGGAAGGGTTACTCATGCTCTAAGTGATGATGCTCTTGCTCAAGCTCTTATGGACCCTAATTTCCCAACTGAAGGGCTCAAGAATTTTGAGGAGTGGACCATTGACTTGAGGAAGCTTTATATGGGGGATGCATTTGCTCAAGGAGCTTTTGGAAAGCTCTATCGAGGCACTTACGAAGGTGAGGAAGTTGCTATAAAGATTTTGGAGAGGCCTGAAAATGATCAGGAAAGGGCCCAACTGATGGAGCAACAGTTTCAGCAAGAAGTTATGATGCTTGCTACACTGAAGCATCCAAATATAGTTCGTTTTATTGGAGCTTGTCGTAAACCCATGGTTTGGTGCATTGTTACTGAATATGCAAAAGGTGGTTCTGTTCGTCAGTTCTTGATGAAGAGGCACAATCGTTCTGTTCCTTTGAAATTAGCTGTTAAACAAGCCCTGGATGTTGCTAGAGGGATGGAGTATGTCCATGGACTTGGATTGATTCACAGGGATTTGAAGTCTGACAATCTTTTAATTTTTTCTGACAAGTCCATCAAAATTGCGGACTTTGGAGTTGCGAGGATTGAGGTCCAGACTGAAGGAATGACTCCAGAAACGGGAACCTATCGTTGGATGGCTCCGTAAGATTCTTTTCTCTATAATACTGCTTACTGTGCCTTCCACACTTTATGCTTACGTATGTTGTAGACCTAGGATTTTATCTTGCTTATATCTAGTTATTTAACTGTACGAGTTCCGTACCACAAGCCAACAATTACGTTTCTATCTTATTCTTTTCTCGTGTCTACATTCTGTTGATATCCATTTGTCTAAACTTATCTTGGTTAGCAGATCTACATATTGTAGTTGCATGTTAGCTTAGCTTCTTTTTTTTTTCTTTTTTCTTTTTTTGGTGCTTGGTAATTTTCATAGTGTGTGAAAGGTAAATTAATTTCGTTAATGTTCTTGTCATGATGTGCTCACTGTGATTTACTACTAGTTGTTAGTAAGATGCTAACATGGCTGTTATGAGTCGAAGAGCATTATGCTCTTTCATTTCCTGATCAGAAGATTTTGTGGAAGGGTTTTCTGTTTGTGTCTGTGGTACCTCCAATCAAATGCTGTCCTCTTCTTGACGTCGTAGAATTCCAGCAATTCTTCATCTGATGTTGGCTAGGTTGTCATTGGCAGCATATCAAGCAAGTTAGAATAGTGACATACAGACATTGGAAGAACTTACTTATTTAATGTTTTTTCAGGATGAAAGACTTCTGTTTGTCATATTTTGCTAGTTGCTTGGCATGTAGATCTTGGTGGCCTTACTGCTCACAATTTTAGATCAGGTTTTCTTATTAGTTAATATACATGCGGGTAATTTGCTGTTCCACCAGCTTGGATGATGAATTTCCCCCATCTACTAATCACTGATTGTCTTAAATTTTCTTTTTATGAAAACCCTGGACATCGGTTTATACTTTAATGTGCCCCTTTTTAGCAAGATGTCTTCTTATGAAAACCCCGGACTGTCTATTTATGCACTCTTGCATATGGGTCCTTATGAGCTTGAAAGCTGTTGGTTGTCATTAGTTATTCGATTTTAATATTGACTGTCATGTGGGAATGTTGGCTTATTCTTATCTTAAGTAAAATAGTAAATGACACAGCTGCATTTACAAATTGGCAATTTGGCATGGGTTATTGGTGAGTAATTGATCACAGAGATTCTCTTTGGATGAGATGGTGGTTATTTAACTCGACTGGATGGGATTTTGTACTCTGACAAACTGCTTGGAGTTTCTGTTGTTATACAAATGATGTAGGATATCGCATGGTGATTGTATCTTTTGGAGTGTTAGTAGCTGATTTATACCAAACCATCTTGTTATTATGAGGTCGAATCTTTAGCTGGGTGTGCAATCATTTGAACGAGTAAAAGATTCTGATTACTATTCCCTTTGAGAGCAGATGTACAACCCATTACCCGGTGTCACGCTCTTTGCAAAAGTAGATGCTCCTTCTCTATCACTTTCTTTGGTAGTTTGACAGTCCGTTGATTCAGTACTACCTTGAGTGTTAGGTGCATTTCTTTTTGAACTCTAACCACACCTGTTCTATATAGTAGCTTACTGGCGAAAGTCATCTTTTCAGATCGATTTCTCATGAAGGAGCTGTTTTTCATTGAATTGAGTAAATTTAGGAAGGAAATGCCTTGAAGAGACAAGGAACCTGTGAATAGATAGGCACGAGTTTTTCTCTAGAAAGATGTTCATTTGCTCTCTGTTAAAGCAACTACCATATTTGCTAATGATCGAGTAGATTTAAACGTGCAGCTAGTTGTTGATGTTTCCATGACCATACTGATGTTCCTTTCTGTATCATATGGTATAGTTTGTTTCATGAGAGAGCGCTACTTTCTTGTGTGCTCTTGCTTTCTCTTGCAAGTGGCTTATGTATCAATCAGAAGATTCAGAAAGGCTGTTGCTTTTTCTTTCTATATATTCCTCCTTATTTTCATGGAGGCTACTTGACTGCATGCTTTCTTTACCTTTGGCAGGGAAATGATACAGCATAGGCCCTACACACAAAAGGTGGACGTGTACAGTTTTGGAATCGTCCTGTGGGAACTGATAACGGGAATGCTCCCATTCCAGAACATGACTGCTGTTCAGGCAGCATTTGCTGTGGTGAACAAGGGTGTCCGGCCAATAATGCCTCCTGACTGCATGCCTGTTCTTGGTGAGATTATGTCACGTTGTTGGGATCCAAACCCGGACGTCAGACCGCCTTTCTCAGATGTCGTCAAGATGCTCGAATATGCAGAGACAGAGGTCATGACCACTGTGCGAAAGGCACGTTTCAGGTGCTGCCTCACACAACCCATGACAGCCGAGTAATGAATAGAGAGAAAGACTGTAAGTTGAGACATGAGGAAGCAATAGCGCTATGGGTTTCGTGGGGGGAATGGGGAAGAAATTGGCTTAAGTGAAGGGAGCTTGCAGGGAAAGGTTGTTTCACTTAAACCGTGTATCTATCAGGACATCATTTTCTTACTTTTTAAGCTTAGATGAAAAAGGTGGAAAATCACGATATGAAAGAACACTGCTGGGGTTTCTACTGTTTATTTTTTCCCTTTTAATTTTTTTTTTTTGTTAATTATTATAATTTAAATGGATACCTGTGGTTTGCATTATTAGTAGGATGAAGAGAAGATACGTGATCTGTATTTATACATGCGCTTTCTCTCTCTCTTGCTCAATCTACTCTTCTAGTTCAATTTTTCTTATGTAACATAATAAAAGGTGGGAAGTTTACCTTATATTATGGTTTTGCCCTTTAATTACGTTCAGATTATGTTAATCATCGTCGTTTTCAGTATGCAAGTTTGGACGTTAATCAGCTTTTGTATACACCAAAATGACTAGTAATGAACACCACTGGAGTGTGTATATCATGGATGTAATTTAATCAGGCTAATTATGTGGAGCATCATTGCTTTTGTCGCGAGTTTGGACGCTTTCTATCACGAAATTGAAGAACAATTGGTAGTCCGGTACCACCGGAGTGTGCATTTCGTGGATGTAAAACGAATACTTGGCTTTTTGTGAAGAGCTATTCGTCATACCATACTGGTAGAGTGAGTTCGGCAAAACATGGAACCCTTTCAAACAAAACACATTATTATTGGAATTAAAACAACCATAAACAAAAGAGGGGGAAAGGCTTAAGAGTTCATATATAGGCTCATAAACAACAGAGTACATAGCCTCATACGCATCACTTCTTAATTCATAGCCTTATAGGCATAGGCGTACATATATAGTATGGAAAGCAACAGAAAGACTGATAGAAAGAAGTCAAGTTTACGCCAGCCACATTGGAATAGCAATTCTCAAGCATGAACTTGGTAGAGAGATTAATATGATCATGAGAGCCACTTGATAGTTCAGAGAGGCTGTACCACACAGTCACATAGCACAAAATGTAGCCAATAAGCAAACTGTTATGGGGAAAAACCTCAGGTTATGCAGGAGACGTTAGGTCACAGGAACAATCTTGAGCACAAAACGTGGTAGAGAAGATGACAGTGGAGTCAGCTCCATAGTTCATACGTCACTCGTAGCAGATGGCATCAGAATTAACTGAAAGGCTAACCAGGAGAATCTTGGTTTACACAATTACACTTACACCTTACAACTGCAGCATTTCAGATAATGGGCCAGAATACACTCTTCAGAACAAGCTGGCATATATCTCATTGCAGGAACAAGCTCCCTACATAGGAGGAGAACGAAGATTTATATGAGCGAATCCCAAGATTGTTGCAGGAACCTGATGTGGGATTGATCAGCAGAATGTCATGATAGAACACGCCACGAGGTTCTGATGATACAAACACCATATGGCCATCCTTAATTATGCCTAGCGGCTCTCCCACCCTTGAAGACATAACCACCTGCATTTTCCTACTCCAAGAGCAATCTTCTTCCATACCCCAGATCTCACCAGATTTTTCCTCATCGTACTCACCGAAGCTCACCACTATCTCCAAACACCCACGAGTAGTGACAGCGACAAAGTGCTTTGCATCAGACAATTCTCCAGAAAAAGGCATTATCTCAAAACTCTCATCACGAAAATCAAACACAAGAACCCCTGGCACGGTAGAGCCATCTTCCTGAACACACTCCTTAGCAGTCCAATATGATTTACCATCCAAAAAACCATCATCACTAACAGATACAAATCCTACACGAGGGCGAACACACGACCACGTTTTCCAAGAATTACTACTCAATGAATACAGCCGAAAGTGCACCTCACACAGCCTCAAACTCTGAGAAACATTCGAAAATTTCGCAAACAAAACCTTGTAATCCTTTGTATTTGGGTCAAACCCAAGTGCAATAACAGAGTGATAATCCATAATAAACTTCTTATCTAAAGTACATGTACGAGGGTCTATTTTCCTGACCAAATTTGTTAATGGGTTCCAAACAAAAGGAGCATAATCCCAACACACCAACGCAAGACCATTAACAAACCCGAAAGATTTCGGATTCATGACAATACAATCCCCAAAATAATCAAGATCATTGGGAGGGGGCAACAATTCATGCAAATTAGGAGACAGAAAATGGAGTGAGGATTTATACTTTTGAGTGTAAGAGTCTGAAGCAGCAGCACCTTCATTGTCACGCACCTCATGACAAAACAAAAGGGCTGAAACAGACCTTTTTGAAGCTTGTTTCAAATGCTTGAATTTGAAGGAATCGCTGTCGATTAGGATTTTCCATGCTTTGCAGACGGCTCTAAATCGGAGCAAAGGTTTTACTGGGAGTAAAACTAAGAATTCTTCCTTAATTTCGTCAGGTATATGCTCGGCATTTTCGGGTTTTTCAATCTCCGACATTCCCTCATTTCTCACTTCCATCACAGTGAAGTGATCGGAGTTGTACACGATCAAATCGGAGGGAGCTTTTGACTTTGGAAAATGGAGAGTGCTAATATTGTTGATTACGCAATTGGGTTGTGTCTTCTGCCAACTCAACTAGAGATGGTTGACCAAGTGAACTGGCATAATCGTTATTAAAAAACAATGATTGATAGGTAATATAAAAGGGTAATCTTTTTTTTTTTTTTTTTTTTTTTTTTCAATTTTTGGACGGCATGACATTAGTAAGTATGATCAAAAGTTGACAACTTGGTAAAGGAGGCGATAGCATTAGCAGCTTCACTTGCATTGATGATAGTTCATAAGCAATAGCACACAGTATGGAAATCAAAAAAAAAAAAAAAAAAAAAAGACTGATAAATGGAGAAGTCTCAAGTTTACGCCAGCAATATTCTTAAGCATGAAGACTGTAGTAGAGGTTAAAATCAGATCATTTGACAGTTCAGATAGGCTAATGCAAGCATGGCACATAGCACCATTTACGACTATTTGGGAACTTGAATCTGAAGATATATTATTGCAGTAGAAATTTAACAGATGTCTATACATATTACAACATATAACTTCCATGATAAGCAGATGGTAACTTCCACAGTTCCTAGGCGAGTTTCTAAGATACTTTAAAGATGGCTCATACGTAGAGAAAGGGTGGTTCCCTGTAGTTTCTAAGATACTTTAAAGATGGCTCATTCCTCTGTCAAAAATAAAAGTAACAAATAATGATGCATTATACTCTTCCTCTATCTTACTTTGTTCACTGGATTGAGTCTATAATAAGTTTGAATTTCGGAGATAAATTTATACAACTGTCGTACTGATTACTGAATACTCCATTTCATGAATTTTTTCTATGAAATTTGTACTACTAGAAATAAAAATGGGGGTTGGTGGGCTTTCTTACAAACCAAGATGGACGGCCCAGCCCAGATTCACCAAAAACCGTGATTAGAATTGAGCATATAATCACCGTGATTGGTATAGAATTGAGACTCCAATCACAGTGCATCACTATATAAACCCACCCAACCCACAAATCAGATTTAGATCTCAGTCAAATACACTGACTTATCAAAACCCACTTCAATTTTTCCACATTCACCCCCCAAGGGAAACGTCAGTCACAAGCTTCTTCTTCATTGCAATCTAAGGTAGTACTACATTCTGTTTCATCTCAATTTTTTATGCTCCAATTATGTAGAGTTATGAGCATTCATTCATCTTATCTATAAGTTGAATTGTTGTTGCGAATGTGATGGGTTTATTTCAAATTGATTGAAATGTTGTTGTGCTGATTTTATTTATCAGTTTTCAGTCTATATGTTCATTAATCTTACTAAATTTCGTCAATCCTACGTTTAATTTTGCACAAAGATGTAAACTTATACGGTTTGTATGTGCCAAAGACGTTATCTTTTCATATACGCTGATAAATGTTCGGAAAAAAGAAGAAGATGTAAACTTGTTTCAATTAACAATTACTTGTGAAATCAATGGCAGGGTAGTTTTACCAACTTAAATGACGACTACTAAGATGCCAGGTGTGATTGCCTTGTTTGATGTTGATGGGACTCTTACAGCACCAAGAAAGGTAATCTGATTCCTCCTAACTGTTGTGTTCTGAATTCTAATGATGTTATGATTTCGATGTACGCGGTTGTAGATTTCGCCTTTTATTTACCGTTCATTGTTCATGGGGGAAGGGGCTACCTTTATTATGTTTATGGTCAATTTGGTCAATTTAATACCAAGAAATAATAATGTTGATGTTGAGCACATCTCTGGATGGATAACAAATCAGATTGAAAAGATTTGGGGTAGTTTAGAGGAGGATATTATTCGTAGCATAAATGCTTGATTGATATTAAAGCTTGAATATATATGGAACCCGAATAGGAGGTTGATGTGTTAGAAATAAGTAATGAGTTATTTTTGGTGGATCAAAATACTGCTAGTCGAGATCTAGGAATGATACATTGCGTTCTTGCTTCAACAATATTGGTTAGTACCAGAATAAAAAGTTAAGAACTTGGTACGCAGTCTGGGATCTTCTTCTAGCAGAATGTTACTTGGTATCACTGTAGCTATAGGTAAATGCTATCTAGAATCGTTTTGACTTTTGAGAGCCTTAATTCTGTAATTTTCTTTTTGAATTCTGGAATCTGTATTCCGAAGTCATAATTTAAGCTGATGATTGTGTTGCTCGCTGGCAGGTTGTGACTCCAGAGATGTTGGAGTTTATGAAAGAATTGCGCAAGGTACATCTTTGTACTATTCGCTGTTATATAGTTGCACCACCTATTTGTACTTGAGTAGAATGTCTCTCTAGACTCTCCATTCCAATAACATATCATTTTAGGCTGGGACATTTGGGGAAAGCTGTACCTGTAAGAATTTAATGGCTATATCTCTGGACAATGTTGAATCCCTAAAAGTCCAAGTACCTTAGGTTGATGCATACTAGTGATGCCGTTGGAATTATCAGAACACTTTTCAGTAGTACTGGACAACTATGCAAGGATTTCAATGAAGTGCTTGTAGCTAGACTCTGGATGTTAATTCATCGAGTTTTTTTTTTTTTTTTTTTTTATTATTTAATGAATATCTTGGGTTGCCACTCTGAACAATGATGGTTGGACTTCAGTGGAAGTTAAGCGGTGTTTCATAATATTTGCGGATTATGTCGCGACATGTAGGTTCGTCTAGGAGCTTTGTAAGAATGCCGTGTCAATAGTTGCCACTTGCTAGTTGAAACTGATATTGTGCAGTCCCTATTTGACACATACAACCCATCTGTTCCCTCATCTCCTGAACCCCCTTCCTTCCTCCCAAACTCGCTGTCTCTCTAAAGAAAATATGAAGCATTTTCTTGTTGTGAATCTATATACTGCATTTCAATTTGACTTAATATGCAATTTTTATAGAACATAGATAACTACAGAGTACTCCGTATTCACTAACTTTTTTCCTTCCTCACTAAAGGTGGTTACTATTGGAGTTGTTGGTGGATCTGACCTGGTTAAAATTTCAGAGCAACTGGGAAAGACAGGTTGGCTTCTCAAATCTACCTATCATTTCTTCCCGTTCTCACCTTCTCAAACCTGAGTTTGTTCGTTATGTTTAAGAATATGATGTACTGATATGTTAAATTATTGTTTGTCAAAAGTTCAAATCCTTGTCTTTCCCTGAATGTTATACCTCTAAAACAAGTGTCAATTTTTTTTTTTTTTTTTTTTTTTTTGGGATCTTCTGATATGATTTTATGATCTTTGCTTGTCTGTGCAGTTATTACTGACTGTGATTATGTGTTTGCGGAGAATGGGCTAGTTGCTTTTAAAGCTGGAGTGGAGCTTGCCATCATGGTAACATTTATAAAGCTCATAAATAAGTGTGTATAAAAGATGGCATATCATGTTTCAAGTCCTAATGAATTGTTTGATGTTTCAGAGCTTGAAGACTCATCTTGGAGATGATAAACTTAAGGTAAGGATTGACTTCTGCAGATGCATGTGCTATGATGGTTGAGAGTAATCCTGTAGGTTCTTGTGCACTTGGCAGCATCTTAGATAAAGAGGCTTTTTTTACCTTTTTTTTTTACGAGAGCTTTATTAGTGCAATTCTTTTTTCAACTTTCTAAAACGCCATCTATTTCACAATATATTTCTCACTATTTACAACTTCTACTGCTCAGTGGTCACATATGGCGGCTTTAGACCACGAGTCATGTTAGTTGATCCCAAATGGGACTAAGGCTTTGTTGTTGTTAGCCGGGAACTAAAATCACGAGTACTCACTGTTACTTAGGCATCAATTGAGGTGGGAGGGAATATATATGGTTGAAGAGGGTCCCAAGTAGGGTAGAGGTTAGATTGCTCATAAACTGACCATGCCATCTTTGTTTCAGGAGTTTATTAATTTCACACTCAAGTACATTGCCGACCTGGATACTCCCATAAAGAGGTACATGTATATGTTGGTGATTGTATTGTGCTCTTTTTAGGTCTTCAAGAGATCTTTACTCAGTGCTCACCTTTCTGCTGAATTATTCTTGTAGAGGAACATTCATAGAGTTCCGCAACGGGATGATTAATGTTTCACCTATCGGAAGAAACTGTAGCCAGGAAGAAAGAGATGAGTTTGAAAAGTATGACAAGGCAAGTATTGTGTCATGGATAGCCAAAAGTACAGATAAGATCGGCTATCTTCTGTTATGGTAAATGGTTGTATTTGAGCTAATTTCCTTTCTGTGCAGGTTCACAAAGTTCGTTCAACTATGGTGTCTATTTTGCGTGAGAAGTTTGGAGACTATAACCTGACATTTTCAATAGGAGGGCAGATAAGCTTCGATGTGAGTAGCTCTGGATGATATTAATCTTGTGGGAACTTACGACTAGATTCTAGTTATTCATTCTCGACTCTTGTATATAGGTCTTCCCTCGAGGTTGGGACAAGACATACTGTCTGCGATATGTTGAGGAGGACTTCAGTGAGATTCATTTCTTTGGTGACAAAACTTATGAGGTAAACCCTAGACCTTCTTATTAAGCATTCTTTATCCTTTTCTCCCTTCTGTTTGTTTCCGGAAAGTATCCCCCTCTTTTGCGCTCTGCTGGATTGTAGAAGCAGTAGCCCTGAGTATATTTTGGATAGCCTACTGCCTACAAGTATCCGTAATGTGATAAGGGTGCAAGCTTGATTAATGTTTTACCTAAGAATTATGTGTTTCATCTAACACGTAACCACTAACCAGTATAAGCTCATGAACCTTAAAGAATCTTCAATGTCCATTGCTTGGTCGTGAACCATGTCGCACCGTCTTGTTCTTTTCCGTAATGTATTATTCCTTTTGTGCAGGGAGGAAACGATTATGAAATTTTTGAGTCAGAAAAGACAGTTGGCCATACAGGTGAGCGATTCAGTTGACGTGCTGATTAGCACTTATATATGATGTTCACATTACCTTATGTATCCACCTCCATTTTCTCTGATGTATAAACATCTTGATGATTTTTTTTGGAAAATTTCTCAGTCACTAGCCCTGATGATACAATGAAGCAATGCACGGAGCTTTTCCTCAGCAAAAAAGCTTAGAAGCACTTGAATTTGGATCTATTCTTTGTGTTCAATTTTTGTTGTAATTCATAGAGCGTACAAGAATAAACGCACAACGATTTTGTGTCTGTATAGAACTATACATGTACTTGAACCTGCATCTCAGATCTCACAGGGTTTCATACATATCATTGTATTGAGTTCAATATGTACTTCGAATACGCCACTGATCAACGAAAATATATACTGTACTGTTTTTCCCTGAATGGTGTGGAACTGAATCTGCATACTTGACATTCAGGATGTGTCACTGAAATTTCTATTTCATCAGTCCGCGTTAGCATGCGCTGATAACTTGGTAGTTGAGACGCAAAAGACGAAGAATCACCGTTCTCAATCGAGTAAACATCGAAAGTTTTCTTAGATCAGTTTCGGAAAAACTTAAAAAAGCCGGCAAATCAGTTCAGTCAAATTAAACTCCCAAGTCCCGACTCAACTTCTAAACCAAAGATCGTAAGTCTTCACAAAGGTTTAAACTAGAAGGCATTTAGACGTAATTTTGTTTTGGTATTTACTGTATTTATTTTTGTTAATTATTGGGAAATTCCAGCGTGTACCCCCGTGTTTTGCTTAATTCCCGGAAATGGTCAAACCTTAAAGCGGATTCCAGCATATACCCATATGTTACGTGTTTAGCTCGCACCGTAGCCTAAGTGGCTCACGTCCGTTAGTAAACGTTAGAAAACGTCTGCCAAGTACTTTGAGTGCATTTTCCCTCCATTTTATGGCTTCCCTCAATTTCTTCAAACAAATCCTCCCATTCTCAATCTATACCACATCTCACTTCTCCCTTCTACATTTTATTTTGCCAAAATAGCTATAAATGGGTTTTCATCAAATGCCCCCTGTGTACTCACCTCGCCTACCCTTCCCTCTTATGCAATTTTTTTTTTTGCCAAAACGTTTATTCTACTTTTGACCTCGTGTTCAGTACTGTTGACGTCGTTTACAATAAATTCTCATCGAAAATCTAATAATCTAAAAAATTCATCTACAAAATCCAATGGTTGATTTTCTTAAACGTTTGGTGTACCTTTCACCCTGTTTACTTTACTTTTCATCTCGTTAACAATACTTGTCCAACTAATGAGAAAGAAAAAAATCCTTCAACAAAATAGTCTTGTTCATTGACATCCAAACTACACCAAACACCATAGCTAGTACATGCTTTAACTTAAGTTCGACAGTAAGTCTTTGAACACAACAAAAAATAGCCAAACAATTAGCTCAACTGTCTCTCTTTCTCTTGTTTTTTCCTCCCTTAGATGATGTTGGAGCTTGGGAGGAGAAGCTCACCACTGTCCTCGATTGTTCAGTACCGCGATCGGGTTGAGATGATGATTTAATCCTCTCGTCCTTCTTATTTTTTTCTGCACTTGCTGAACTTGTAGGCCTTGACTTTCCTTAGCTGTCAACCCTCCTTTACATGTCCTAGAATTATGTTGAAAAGCCTTGCACTTCTTACATTGTACTGTTGTTGACCTTTTTTCCTTTTGTGGTTCTCCCTCCTCCCTCCTTCTATTCCTTGATGGTCGACCAATGCTCCTTGTTATCACTGGAGGTTCAATATGAGGTACTTCATATTCATCCCAAGCATCATCATTAGGTATTGGTTGTATATTCAATCCGTAAGCCTCCTTATACCTTGTCACACTATACCATGAGTCACAGTAATCAAGAGGGTATTCCCTAGAGTGTATTATTGCTCTAACAGCATGTTTACAAGGAGACCACTAATCTGCCACTTACCACATGCACAAGTCCTGTCACTCAACGAAACAGGCAACTGACTACGTCCATCTTGCACCTCAAGTTGTCCTCTACCAGCGTTGTAGACCCTGCAACATCGTGCATCCTTAGTGACCAACTGTAAGTAGCTCGCTACCTTAGGGCAAACACCATCTTCATTCCACACTTCGGCATTTTCTTGCCTTTTGGCATGCCTGACCATTGTCGTCCTTCTTATACCTACGAAAATGAAACAAATGACAACCATTACCAATTTGTTGAGAACTAAAAGACCGAGCAAAATTCAATGTCATTATTTATACCTTCTAACAAGGTAAGGACTGGCTTGTTTCTATCAGTGCCTACAAGTGAGTTAAAAGACTCAACAAAATTTGTTGTAACCTCATCTTGACACAAACCAGGAGAAATCTTGTGTCGTGCCCAATACTCAGGTCCACCAATGTTATCCTTGATCCACTCAATTGCTCCTTTTCCACCAACTGTTTCCAAATGCTTAAGTGCCTTTCTATACGAAAACTCTGAATATGCATTGGCAAGTCTCCAGAACATTGCATGCATCAAAGGGCCTGGAAAGTGCTTCTTGAAATTCTTGCATAAATGCCTACAACAATATCTTCTAGGTACCGTCGGCCAAACAGTTTCAAGAGCTGGAACAATTCACTTTATACAATGAAAAATAATGGTTAGAGAAAAAATCAATTCATATTAAAAGCGGGTACTTAGTTAATTTACCTTTTGCCTATCAGATATAATCGTCCAATCATTCCTCTGTGTATCAGAGAGTAATGTCTTCAAATGCCAGAAAAATGAAGACCAAGTTTCCTTTGTTTCTGAGCCATATATACCATGAGCAATTGGATATTTCATTATTACCATCAAGGGCTACTGCTGATAATAATACCCCACCATAATTTCCTTTTAAATGAGCTCCACCAACCCCTATTAAACCTCTACAACCGTTTAGAAAACCCTTAATCGTAGCACTAAAAGAGATGAATATAGACTTGAATACAAGTGACCTTTGAGGTGGTCTATTGTCATTCACCTTCAAGGGCTCACCACCACCAGAATGATCAATTTCATCACCCTCACAATTATCAATTTCATCATCCTCCGAATTATCAATTTCATCACTCTCACAATTATCAGTTTCATCACGCTCGGAATTATCAGTTTCATCACCCTGCGAATTATCATTTTTCTTGTTGTCTTTCTTTTTAACAGGGCCTTCAACCCATACACAATGTGCATATGAGTCGGGGTTTGTTTCCTTTATGACATGGCAATATGCAGGCAACTTGCTATATGATATGTATGATACTTAGGGCAAAAGTTCTCATGGCATAGGCTGTAGACTTCTTCAAAGTAAGACCATATTTATCAAACAACAACTCATTTAATGATTTCATTGGAATATCGGTATTGGCCCTTATGTCATCCAACAACTTATGAGCAACCCACTTGTATGTGGCCATGAGGTTTGTGTCTTTCACTAAACTGCATTTCTCATGTAATGTGTGGATACTCTTGATTGCAAAAGTGTACCCATCAGGTAATAAAGCAGCATGAATTCGAAATGGACAACCATCTGATGCGCATTGTGCAGTGTATCTACCTTTGTCTGCCTTCCTCACAACCACAAAAACCCCTGGATGCAATATTCCCTAAACACCATTTTGAAGTGCTTTTTATCAGAGAACAACATCCAGGGCTTCAACTGTATTGAGCCAAATTTCTCATCAACATACATTTGACCATTTGCATAAATCTCGTTAAAGTAACTCTGTTCATCATCATCTTCACAATAAGTGTCAGACCACTCATGCCCCAAATTAGGCTCATATCCATCTGAGATAAAAGGAAACTCTTCATTCTCTGGAAATAGTTCACACACATCTTCATTGTCTTCAGAACTATCACTTGAAGGTTCATAATCATCATCCTCGGACTCATCACCATTATCACTATGCACGTAGGCATGCCCTGTATTAGGCACAAGTTGTAGTTGTCTTTGACCTCTCGTTGTTTTGCTTGATTCCATTACTGGCTTGGGAACAATTATACCCCTCTTTTGCATCTTCTTTGCACTAGCTTTTGGAATTCTCCTATTTAGGTAAAATTCATGTTCACTTGGCCTTAATTTTGATACTACTCTGCCTTTAGATGAAGATTTTCGAGGCTTAGAATGTTGCACAATATTAGAGTTTCTTGTCAGGTTAGGTGATGATGTTGTATTCAAAAAAGGTTCAGTGGGATCCCGAGGTGACAAAGGTAGAGTCTCAACTTCAGAATATGGAGGTTCATGGGTGTTCTTACTAGGTTGCAAAATAATGCTCTCTCCTGTAAGTGAGCCATCTTGAAGCTGTGTCGTTTTCGCCCTCCTAATAGGAATTGAAGTTTCTCTCTAAACAGTGCATTGTTCACAGTAGACTTCACCCTCACAAGTGCATTTTTCACAGTTTCTTCACCATTTGTTGATTTACTCTTAGATTCCCTAAGAAACATTGTTGTGTTCCAAACATCACTTGGACTAATGAGTGATCCTATCCAAATGTTTATCACCTTTTCTTTTCTAAGCTCAAACATCTTCATCATATTTTGATCATTCAATAAAGGCATCTCCTTCTTATTATGCATATAACTAATTGTAGGATATTTTAGCAACTCAACACCCGTTTCTACTGCAACATCTACCATGTCACCCAACACATCAATTATATTACAAACATCCTCATCCTCCACCTCTACATTAATTGATTCACTCATATAATGCATTCTTAGCACTCATCCTGCACCAAACATACGAAATTCCAAATATATTTATGAAAACATGAATAAACTTTGTAAAGATAGAAACTTTCATCCACTTTCATCAAAGAACAGAGCATATAGCAATCTAAAGAAACAATCAAGGACGAATATTAATGCATAAGTATTGAAATTGCACATAATCAACTTTCAACAATTTCCCACACTAAAATTTGATTTCAAAATTACTGATAACGTTCAAAGCATATTAAGAAAGGAATTAATTCTAGATTTAAACGGAAAAAGGGGATTCAACATTGAAGAACATACCTTAGAACTTGATCTAAGCCCAGCAAATTTCTTTCTAACAAATGTTCAAATTTTGTATTAACCTGATGCCAAAACCCAAATTTTGTAGAAAGGAATTGAGACACTAGATAGTGATTGAAATATGGTGAAAATTGTTTTGGCTTTTCATATGCTCGTTTTTAAGAAGTGAGTAATATGGATAGTTGCCAAGTTTGAGAGGGTACTTTGGGTAATGTGAACAATATAACGATTGTTTGATAAAAAACGTAGTATATGGCTACTTAGCTAGGTCACGTCATTAGCTAAATACGTAATAGATGGGTATATGCTGGAATCCGATTTAAGGTTTGGGTATTTCCTGGAATTAAGCAAAACACAGGGGTACACGCTGGAATTTCCCTTAATTATTTTAGATGGTCAAACAATGTATGGTCACGATTAGTTGGAGCAAAATCAAGGGTTCTAAATCACGGTAGCTATTGTAAAATTCTTACTAAAATCCGAAATTGATTTCATTTCATAATCCACCCCAAAATCTCTTTCTTATTAAGGGGGTCCCTTTGTTATTGAACCATAGAGAGGGCTTAGAGCTTAAACATCACGTTTCACAAAAAAAACCCAACAATGGCAGAAATGAAAGACAGAAGAGGAGGAGGAGACAGATTCTTTGTGGCAGTCCACGTGGGCGCAGGCTACCACTCTCCTTCTAACGAGAAACCTCTCAGGTCCGCCATGAACCGCGCTTGTCTCACCGCCGCATCTATTCTTCAACAGGTAATATTTGATTTTCTATTCAATAAGCTTTTTTTTTTTTTTATTCAATTTGATTATATATGAAGTTGTTAGTATGTTATCAAAGCTTTAATCTTTATGATTTTAATGATTTGGGTGTGTAAATGTTTATTGGAAACAAAAAAGTTCAATGTTTGGAGAATTATACTGTTGTTGTTAGCTTCTCATATAAGCAAAATGATCAGCCCCTGTTGCTGTTTGGATTATATCTGAATATGGGTGTGTCATAAAAGATTGAATCTTGAATCATTTTGACGATTCGGGTGTTTTGATTGGTCCTCATGTCTGCTATAGTGGTAGAAGAGGATTAGAGGAAGCGTAACGTAGGTGGTTGTGCATAGGTGAGACTGTGGGAGGCTTGTTGGGTTTTTTGAATTGAGTCCAACATTGTTGTAGGTCTTGGAGTTCATGAATCACGAATCGATAGAACGGTAGTACCCAAGAGGTGTTAGTAGATGTAGGATATTGTAGCCATGTAGGCCAATGTGATGAATTTTGGTGAAGTTTAGTACATTCTTGTCAATATGTTTTCTTTGTGTTTAATTTGTTTCTATGTTGTTTATGAATTAGGGTTCTGACCGGTGTGTAGATGCAGTTGAATCAGCGAATAAAGTTTTGGAGGTATATATATTGGCCTTATGCCTTCCAATTTGAAGGGACATGATATTGTGTGTAGTTCATTCCTTTTGCATCTTCACCTACACACACTTCTTGCCTACATATTCTAGGATGATCCTTGTACAAATGCTGGCCGTGGTTCGAATTTGACGGAAGATGGTCATATTGAATGTGATGCGAGTATCATGGATGGCGATTCAGAGGTATTTGCTCCTGTTGGAGCAGTCCCAGGTATCCTTTGCAAATAATGTTGCCAGTCGTATTTCACATTGGTATTTGTTTGAGTTCAAGCATCATTTCTAATTGATGTCATTAATTTGCCAATTGAATTTGTTGGTTTTAGACCAGGTGTGCGAAATCCCATTCAAATTGCCGCTCCACTAATAAATGAACAAAAGTCAGGATCCTCATTGCTTGGTCGAATACCTCCGAGGTAATTTTGGAATCCTACTACTGCTGATGAGATGTCTGCCTATTGCTCCTGCTCCCACTCTTAAGTCTTAAGCATATAACTTTTACTTTTAGTTCCATCACTTCCATGCTCATGTCATTTTGTCAATTAAAGAATTCGTTTCTTCTAAATTGTTTTGCTTATGTAATTTGTGAACTTTGTCTATTGTATTAGTTCACAACTTTCAATTTTGTTTTTTTTTTTGGGTGTTCTGTGCATTTAGTTATGCTAAGCATAGTTAGGATACTAAAATTCATTTGTAACATTCTAAGTTTCTAACTGTATTTCTCGAAGCCCTTTATTCCAAAAGCACTCTTCGATTTTACCTACACGTCATTCATGGGTGTACTTCTTTAAGGCCCTTGCACATAAGTCTGGTTCTGCTTTTTCGAAAAGATTACAGATGGGCGGTTCTCTTCCTTTCTTCTCTCTTCTTCTATTTGGATTGTTTTGTGTTCTGTGTCTGTGTTCCCAGTATTTGGCAGGGCGTTTTCTAGTCTAAATCAATGTTGATCCTGGGATTTGGTTTAATGCCCTCTCAGCTTTCTAGTTGGTGAAGGAGCACGCAAGTGGGCCAAGTCTAAGGGCTTCTATAAAGTTAATATAGTTGGTGAAGGGCTCAAACTACATACATTCATGATTCATGTATAAAGTTATTCATGTACTATGTACTACGTACTCTATATGATCATAGGATACTTTATTAGATCATTATTATGTGGACAACTCAAAATTAAATCTAGAGTGGATGTATTTAAACTTAGCAAATTCATTATATTTATTTTCTAAGATGATTAACATATACACAGTTTTCTAGGATTATTGATGTATAATGTGTGTGAACTCAATTTAGATTACTTGAACCTTTTTAATTCTTAATGTAAACATCTAATTTCCTAAAGTTTTGATTTAATAAATATGAGATTACTTTTTGTTGAATCTATCTATCCACACTTACCCAATCCAAAATTATATAGAGATATAGGATATAGAATATAGGATACTCATTGAACCCTCATCCATACATCTACCCTTATCGGGCAGGGGGTATGGGATGAGACAAAGGGGGGTGAGAGGGCTCGAGTACAGTAGGAAGCCCCTTAGCAGCCATTAATATTGTAGTCTTCTTAATTACGCCAAAAAATCGACAAAAACACAAAAACAAATTATCAAGATTTGATATTCTGTAGTAGATTACAATAGAAGCATGATAATGTATTGATGTTGCAACATCATCGATTGTTGCAATTACCAAAAAATAGAATAAAAAGATACATAGAACTTACAACAGTCGATCTATGTACGATAACAATTTAATATATATATATATATATATATATATATATATATATATATAGAAATAAGATCAAATGAGTCCTTTAGGATTAGATGAGTCCATGAGTCCTCATCTTGACCATTCATTTGCTCAGATCTAACGCTTCTAAATCCGCCATAACTGAGGGGTAAAAGCGTCATTTAAATTATAAATATATTAACCATTATGAACCGTCTCCCACCTCATTTTTGCATTTTCACTTTCTCTCTCTTCATCCTTCGTCTTCCAGATTCTCTTCAAAACCGTTCCATTTTTTCTCTCTTCACGCCGTTGCTCACCGCCGCTCTGCACCGCCACCGCCACCGCCACCGCTACCGCTACCTCTCTCGCTCTCCACCGCTTTGCCGCTGTTACTCTCTCGTGGTTTCTCTCTCCTCACCTTCGCTCCTAATTTTTCTCTCTCCTCGCTGCCGTCTCTCTCCTTCGCCGTCGATCTCCCTTGTAGCCGTCACATGAAACCATATCAGGAATTATTTTTCTCCTCATTTGATTCTCCTGATTACTCGTTATAGAAACCCTAGGTTTGATTGTGTTGATTTTTTAGGTTTTTTTAATTCTTCATTCATTCAAATTGTTCGCATATGTTTGATTTTATTGTTTTTTTGTGATTTTGTAGTGATTTTGGTTGTTTTACGTTGCGATTATTGTGTGATTTTTACGCTTTTTTGTTAATTCTTCCGTTGTTGATTTCGTAGTGATTATTATGAGATTTCGGGGTGATTAGGTTTAATTGCTTCATTTTTGCGTCTAATTTGATGCATCGATGTTCATTTATGCTTAATTTCAATCTACGGTTTCCGCTCCATATGTACGATTTCGCTTTGCAAATTTGATTTGGTGTGTAATTGTATTCGTTAGTGTATGGTATTGTCTGTGATTTAATCTGCTACTGTGTAATTCTATTTTGGTATGGGGTATGATTTTGTGTAAGCTATTGTTTCTGATTCAATCTGTTCCTCTTATTTTTTTTTTCACATTTTTATTGATATCTGATGCTTTTTCATTGTTGATTTTGTGTGTTTTTAGTTATAATGACGAAGACGTTGACTAAAAGGGCTCGGGAAGTTGAAGATGAGGATAATGAGGATATTTCGATTGATTTTTCTAGGTGTTCTAGGCGCCGTAGTGGTATCATTCTCTATGAAGGAACAACTGATCAGTCTAATGAGGGTGTAGCCGGACGTAAACAAAATGTACGTAAGCCTTCTACAATCAAAGTGATGTGTCGTCCATCTGGGTTAGCTGCTCTTGTTACACATATTAAGGAACTCCCTAAAGATGTCGGACATCAATTTATTAAGGCTGTGGAAGAAATAGGCTTTGGTGGCTTGTTGTCATTGTGTGTGACTAACACCCCTCAAACTTTGATACCTTGGTTGGTTAAGGGATTTGGGGTTGAGAGTTATATGTTTAAGGCGTCGATTACTAAAGAATTTATGTTGGGTCCTGATGATGTATTTGATTTCTTTTGTTTGCCGAGGGGCCTGGTGTGGTTGAGCTTTTGCCTACTGGCAATAAGCTGGAGTCCTCTCAACACCCTCTAAAGGTTAAATGGAGGCAAGTGTTTGGGATTAGTGGGACAACGAAAGGGATCCCTCTTGGTAGGGTTTTGGAGAAGTTGAGGTCTAAAAAAGTGGCAGATGATGAGTTTAAGCAGTTGTTTGTTTTGTATGCCATGTCGTCTTTCCTTACTCCCACTTCCAATTATCAAGTAGACTTAAAGTTATTACAAGCTGTGGATGATGTTTCTAGGATAGCTACATTGGATTGGTGTAGTTTTGTGTTTCATCAGTTGAGCGATGGTATTGCATCTCATTTGACGGGGCATGAAAATTGTGGTGGATGTTTGATGTTTTTGATGCTTGCCTATTTTCATAGGATAGAATTTAGGGGCGACAAGTTGTCGTATGAATTACCCTTAATTCAACATTGGACCGATAAGAAGCTTGCTAAAAGAGTGGCAAGTGAATATAAGACAGGGGGATTGGGGAATGGTATTTTGGTAGAGAAGGTGTACCCTATTTGTAAGAATACGGCTCTATGGCGTGATAGTACATCTGTGGATCCTCCAGTAGCTGATTGTGGGCCACCAGAAAATGAAGGTGCTGGATCATGGACTGATCCACAACTAGGTAAGATATTTATCAAAGTGGAACTGCCAGAAGGGGTTGAATCTGATGAAGAGATTCACGATAGAGCTGTTGACGAGATTCAGGAGATTTTTCTCCTGATGAAGAGGGATACTGACGTCATTAGCTTAAAGTATATGGAGCGCCTTCGTACCTTAAGAGCACAGGCCGCACGGGCCGCATCTGCCCCTGCCCCTTCCTTCTCTGCAGGAAAGGTTGTGTTGTCCCCCACCCAACCTTGTTTCTATGATCCTGTATGGCTTGCAAGCGTGGATGACTTGATAGAGAAAATGAAAGCTGTCAAAACGGCTGCAGATGACTTGGCAGTTTTTGACAAAGATCAATGTGATGTCGGTGTATTTGTGGGAGGTGAACAAGAAGATGGTACTAATGAGAATGTGACTGGGTTAGATCAATTGGACTCGGTTGTTAGCACCTGTACTAATATTTTAAAGGAGAGTGCTCGTGCTGCTCCCATGGATTGTGATGACCTAAGTGCCGTGGTGTCAGGAGAGAAAGTAGTTGATGCGGCCTTGTTTGAAAAATCAAAGGAGGCTGATGGAGATGGAAATGTCATTTTACGAAAGCAACTTGCATCTATTATAGCCCCACCTGGCGGCTCGTGGTTTAGTTTGCAAGGATGCAGCCATGATGGGTTTGGATGTTCGTTGGACTGTGGAACTATTGTCGGTGCTAATGACTTACTTATGTCAGCTTTTATGATGAGTAACAGAAAGCTATTCTCATCAATGTCAAGCTTAAGGAAGAATGTTGCTGATTATTGCCTTGTTGACGATTTTTTCCCGACCACTGAGTAAGTTCTTGCCAAATTCTGTTTTAACAAATTTACTGCTGCTGTAGCTTTTATCCTTTTTGAGTTGTTTCTAAATTTTCCAATTTCCCTTTTTTGCTCTTTTGCAGTGAGAGGCTTGTGTCATTCGGGTATTTGCATTTTCTTCCTCGGGAGGATGTTCTACTGCTGCGGCCCAATAAAATGATTACTACAAGAATGATTAAGTGCTGGTCACTTTTGTTGAATAGCCTTGAGCACCGAGAGAAAAAGCGACCTTCGAGATTGTTCTTTGGCATAAGTCATATGGTATGATTTTATTCTGTATTTGTTGTTATTACTCATAATAATCAGATTGCATTCTCATACAATCTGAAATCACACATTATAAGGGCAGAAATCACATAATATAAGAAAAGAAATCACACCATTTGTTCTTTCTTTTTGTAGGCTCCTTTATTACGTCTAAAGGAGGTTAGCCAGGGTTTTACTCCCTGTCTTGAGCTGATTGCAACGTGGGATTTGTGGTGTTCTATGAATCACCAACCTGTAAACCTTAATGCTGATTTGGTAATTTCTCGTCTCACCTTCTTTGCATGTCGTTTCCCCAAGTATTCATCATGTGATAATGCATATTTTTAATCCTTTAACGTGTGTTATTGAAATGCAGATTTTTATACCGCTGTTGGTGGAGGACCACTTCTTCTGTGTGTGCATAAATTTCAATTCCCGGAGGCTTGAGCTCCTTGACAATTCCAAGTACGAAGACTGGGCTAACCACCAAAATACATTGCTGGCCAAAGATGTGGTAAGTAATTGATTCTTGTGATATGCTTTAGTTCCTCGACATTTTCAAATTTAGCAACTGTGTGTTTCGTTGACTGTCAATCCAGGTTATTTCATTGTTTAACAAGCCTTTTTTTACTTGCTCTGTTTTTTGTCAGTGTGTGTGTATGGGTGATTATTTGAAGAAGCAATCAGTTGGTCCAAGGGCGATTAGTATTAGTGAGTTTGAGATTGTCAATGTCGAATTTGGGTGGCAGTCATTTGAAGACAACTTGGACTGTGGCATTTTTATGATGCTGCACATGTTCTTTTATATAGGAGAGGTTTTTGAATGTGGTTTGTCATGCCCGGAAAATAGGATTCTGTATCGTGCCGAGCTTTGTGCTTCATTAGTTCTCAGCGATATGAATGAGGTGAGGGCTGATGTTTTGGCTAGTGTTGAGAAATTTGTAGCGGAGAAACCCACTTGTTGGCCGGCTTTGCAGAAAAAGAGGGAGGAGGCTGACAAAAATAAGAATAGTTCTTTGAAGAAGCAAACGAATGATGTTGAAAGTTTGGGTGCTGCAATGCCGAGTCCTACCTCTGCTGGGCGTAGGTCTAGATTGTCTCTGATTTCATCAGAGTCTTCTCTGAAAAGTGGGAAACTTGGGGAGTCAGATGGTCTTGGTTGTACGCTTGACTGTAGTGTTGCAGGTGATAATGATGAGCTTTTGTCTCGATTCATGAGGGCAAACCAAACCTTGTTTGCAAATATGCTGCCTCTTCGAAGGGAGGTCCTTGACTACTGTTTTTTGAATGATCATACTTTTGACACCGGGTTTGTGTTCTATTATCTTTTTTGATGGCGTCCGATTTATCTTTGATGGTGTCCGATTTATCTTTGATATAATGTGTCATTTTATCTCATATGTCGTGTGATTTTATCTCATTTGTCGTGTGATTTTATATGATATGATGTATGATTTTATCTCATATGTCGTGTGATTTTATATGATATGATGTGTGATTTTATCTCATATGTCGTGTGATTTTATCTCATATGTCGTGTGATTTCATATGGATATGATGTGTGATTTTATTTGATATAATGTGTGATTTTATCTCATATGTCGTGTGATTCTATTTGATATGATGTGTGATTTTATTTTGATATGATGTGTGATTTTTATTTGATGATAATGTGTGATTTTATCTCATATGTCGTGTGATTTTATCTCATATGTCGTGTGATTTTATATGATATGATGTGTGATTTTATTTTGATATGATGTGTGATTTTATTTGATATAATGTGTGATTTTATCTCATATGTCGTGTGATTCTATTTGATATGATGTGTGATTTTATTTTGATATGATGTGTGATTTTTATTTGATGATAATGTGTTATTTTATCTCATATGTCGTGTGATTTTATATGATATGATGTGTGATTTTATTTTGATATGATGTGTGATTTTAATATTGATATAATGTGTGATTTTATCTCATATGTCGTGTGATTTTATATGATATGATGTGTGATTTATTTTGATATGATGCGTGATTTTTATTTGATATAATGTGTGATTTTATCTCATATGTCGTGTGATCTATTTGATATGATGTGTGATTTTTATTTGATATAATGTGTGATAGCCTGTGTGTGTTCGTATTCCCAAATCTCTGAAGATGGGATTTTAACGGTGTCGGTTTTTTGATTTCCCACAGTGAGTTTCTTGTGAACTATTCGGAAAATATTTGGTGCCTGAGGGAGGATTTGCAAACCATGCTCCCCACTGAACAAATGGACACAAGAGTAGCAGAATGTTGGTCTGTTTTGTTAAACTCAATTGAGTCTAAGGAAAAGGCTAAGCCCTCGAGGGTATTCTTTGGGTTACGACACATGGTTCGTATTGAGTACCATTTAAATTTTTTCTCTCATTTGGGAGGTATCCCCCCCCCCCCCCCTTTTTTTTTACTGATGGATGCTCTAAATCTTGAACATATTTTCAGGATCCGTTACTGAACATGGTGCAAAGGGACTGCGACACAGACGACGTTGATGTGCAGACGGCTAGGCTAATGGATTTCTGGAATGCTTTCTTCCATGACAATTGCACTGACGTGGACTTCAATGCTGACCTTGTATTTGTGCCGTTAGTGTATGAAAAACACTTTTTTTTGCAGTGTGCTTAAATTACATGGCACGAAAGGTCGAAGTTCTTGACAACACGGTGCATAAGGATTGGAAGAACACCGTTTTCTACAAACTGGTTGAAAAAGTGGTATGTTTTTAGGTCCCCTAGTAAAAAAGAGATGATTTTGCATGCTCTAATTCTATCTAGATTATATCGAGAATTGTTTTTTTGTGCTTAATTCTGTGTAATTTTTTTTTTTTTTTTGCAGGTTGGTGTCGTTGAAGATTTCTTGGAGATAAATGGACGCCGTCTTGATCAAACTCAGAGCTTTTTTGACATCACTAACATTGTGAATGTCCCATTTAGCTGGCAGTCTAGCGATTTATTGAATGAGGAGTCTGGGTGTTTCATGATGATGCATTTGCTGTTCTACGAGGGGGAGGTGTTCACGTATGACCTCGGTAGAAAGATCTCTAGGAGGATATTTTGTTCGGAAATTGTGGCTTCTCTTATGCTGGCTGATATAAATGACTATAGGACCGCGATACTGTCAAAGATTAGAGAGTTCAATGAGTCCAAGGATGAAGTCTTCCCTTTGCTAAAAATGAAACGCAAGATCGAAGAGCTCGAGCAGAAAAAGGCAGCTAAGTGTCCCGAGAAGAAACCGGTTGTTAAACGTCGATCAAATCTGCCCAAAAAAGTCCTTGAGGTCCAGCCAATTGCCACAGAAGTCCTGCCAATTACCACAGAAATTCCTGTCGCTCGTAACAGGGGTGGTGTTCGTACCAGGTAAATGCTCTTATATTAATATGAAGTTTTCGATTTTCTGAAAATATAGTAATACTCACTGATTTGTCTTAATTATGAGTTGTGTTTTTTCTGAATGTTTGTCTATTCTTCTGTCACATATCAGAGGTGGATGCTCACCAAGAGTTCGTGGACGGGGAAGGCGTGGGGGAAAGGCGTGAATGAGGTGGAGCTAGGGCATAAATAGTTTTTAGTATATTAGAGAGTCATCTAAGTTGTTTATCTTTGAGTCGGACATATTATTTCTTTTTATGTGTAATGTTCTTTTAACACTAGCAAGTTTAAGAGACCGAAACTGGGAAATCTAAGAGACCGAAACTTCATTTGTTATCTAGTGATTGTTTTTGCGTAATTGTTTGATCCGTCTCCGCCACTTCTTTGACCTGTACGACAAAAACCTCTTCTTTCATTCATTTACGTCATTGTACCTGCTTTTGTGCTCGTTCATTTACGACAAAAACACACTTTTAAAAATGAAATCACAGGCTATACCAGATAAAATCACACATCGCATGAGATAAAATTACACAACATATAACAAAAAATCACAGGGTTAACTAAATGAAATCACACATCATCAAAGATAAAATCACACATCTGATGAGATAAATTCACACATATTATGAGATAAAATCACACACCTTTAAATATGAAATCACAAGCTATACTAGATAAAATCACACATCGCATGACATAAGATTACACAACGTATAACAAAAAATCACATGGTTAACTAGATGAAATCACACACCTGATGAGATAAAATCATAGAGAAATAAGATATAAATCTTATTCATTGGAGTACCGGAAAAAAATATTAAGATGTTTTCACATAAAAATGTTGAAATAAGTTTACAATGAATAAAGATTCTCTTCACTGAAAATTGATGTAATTCTACACCAACTTTCAGACTTCTCAGTTCCACTCCCATTAGTCTCACTCTTGCAAAGAATCCACGGAACATGCATCACCATCAAAAACCTTAGGATATGTACATGTCCTTTTGTCATGGAAATCAAATCTACCGCAATTAGCACAATGCCTTCGTGTCTTCTCTGCCACTTCTTTGACCTGCATCAAAAGTATTTCAAAAGAAATGATTCAAAATACTTTTCATGATCCATAATTTATTGTAAAGAAATTTCTTCAGCCACGATTTTATTATGTGATATACCAATTCCTGTGTTTGCGAAATTTCTGTAACAGGCGGGTGTGGACAATTTCTCTTGTCATGGTTTGCTTTCTTTCCACAATTTGCGCAAAATCGAAGCACCTTCTTAATTGCTTTCATAGCAACCTCTTTCTTGGACAAAAGCCTCTTTCCGCTGCCCTTGTTGCTTGTCACTTTAGGTGGCCGAATAGTGACTTCAATTGAAGCACTACAGCCAAGCAGGGACTCTAATTCTTTCTCTTTGGTCAATGGTACTGATTCTTCTCCGTTTAGGTCAGCCCTAAACTTTGTTAGCAGAGAACAAAAAGCTTTGATCTCCTTTTCTTTTTTGCTTCCCAGGTCGGCCATTATTCCGTAAACCTGTGACCAAACTTTTGTAATCTCCTTCTGCCGGGCGTCTGTGACATCTGTGTCCTTCAAAAGGTTTCCAGAAGTATCATAAACAGGCTTCCTGTGAGCATCCCTAGTCCATCTACTGATTATGTACCTGATTTCAAAGTAAACATTAACAAACAATACAGTTGCATATGATTATATACTAAGTAATAGAATGCATGGTCATATTTAGTGAAAGGACATGCACACAAAGGCATAAGTCATAACAATCAGATTGCATTCTCATACAATCTGAAATCACACACTAAAAATAAACAATATATACGATTTCCTCCAATCGAACCCTGATACAATCACACACTATAAGGAAAGAAATCACATAATATAAGAAAAGAAATTACACCTGTCTGGTATTGTTGTGACTCTTTTCCCTGAATACACCCATATAATATGCTTGCACAACATTCCTTTCGATTCAAACAACTTGCATGAGCATGAAGCCTCTTTTGTTATGTTATCATATATGACTTCAAATACCCTGTGTTTCTCTGCATCATTTACTTGAGTGATTTCTGCATCATTTGTTTTCGAAAACCTAGCTACACTACAGTCGGTAAGAGAGCATTTGACTTGTTCCTGGAAGTCAGAAAACACTGCATGGGTGTAAATTTTAGCCGCATGCAACTCTATATACAGTGGCGTGACATTCTGGGGTAGTGAGCTGTCGGTGATGTTTATTAGGCACTTTTGTCCATATCTTTGCTGCTCTATTGCCGTTTTGTACCTCATCCAAAACTCAACAAGTGTTCCTTTATTGTTCTGATTCTTCTTGAAGAAACGGTTCTCACTCTCGGATCTCTGAGTCGTCCTCAGTATGCAGCCCAAATGCCAATCTTTGAATTAAGCTGGGATCCACTTATGCTTGATTGAAAACATGTATTGGAACCAATCAGGGTCATGAAATTCATAATCGTCAACAACTTTTAGCCACTTCTCCTCAAATTCAAGAGGCTCCAAATCCATGTCCCAAACCGCTGAATTGATTCGCGGTAGGAAATCAGTATTGTTATAAGTGGTACTTCCAGCTTTTTCTTTGAATTTTTCCGTTATGTGCCACATGCAATATCTATGTCGCGCGGTTTTGAAAACTCGAGGAACAACATTTTTCATGGCTGGACATTGGTCAGTAATGAAGCATTGAGGTTCCTTATTCCCCATAGCATCCAGAAACTTCTTAAAAACCCATACAAAGGTGTTTTCATCCTCTTTGGAGACCAAAGCTGCCCCAAAAGTTACAGACTTCTTATGGTGATCAACCCCTGTAAACGGGGTGAAGATCATATTGTACTTGTTCGTACCATATGTGGGATCAAAAGAGATCGTATCACCAAACAAAGCATAATTCTTTCTAGACGTTGCATCTGTCCAAAACAATCTACACAAACAGTCATCTTTATCAACTTCATATGCATGATAAAAGCCAGGATTGATCTCACTTTGGGTCTCTAAATTATTCACAAACATTTGCGCATCTTTCTCCCCAATAAAACACTTGATGTCCTTCCCATAGTTCTTAAAATCAGTTAAAGTAGCCCCAACGTTTTCATACCCATTTGCATATTCCTTGCAAATCCTAAAGCTCTTAGTTGGTCCAATATTAACCCTTGAATGATTTACTATTATCTGCTTGTGATATAGGGTCATATTCCTAGCTAGTTTCAAGAACTCTCGATTTTTCACAGAGCAAAGCCTGTGATTAAGGAATTGATGAAAATGGGAGACTTTATAAGTCTTATCAGAGTACTCGAATGAGAATCTGATCATGGCCTTACA
Source organism: Spergularia marina (assembly GCA_963680865.1). Taxonomy (NCBI): domain Eukaryota; kingdom Viridiplantae; phylum Streptophyta; class Magnoliopsida; order Caryophyllales; family Caryophyllaceae; genus Spergularia; species Spergularia marina. The sequence goes on from OY804554.1 coordinate 5,788,708, forward strand.
CCCAAATCTTACAATGCTGTGTTTCCTAGGAGACATTCGTTTAAGGTGGGTCTCTGGCGTTGCTTCAGTTTCATCTGCCTTAGGGGAGGGAGGGGGTTTTAAGGGTTTGATTTCTTTAAACCCCTAACGGTTACAAACAACAAGCTTGGAGGTTATAACCTTGTCTCGGTCTCTCTTGGTAGTGGATTTTCTAGTTTCAAACCCACAAGCTAGAGCATATGTCTCGTAGAATTTTATACCCATATCCAAATCCGAAAATATCATACCTACAGTAGGCAAAAATTCAGCTTCTACATTCCATATCCACTGTTCCGAACCACCAGGGGTATTGATTAAAATAGATTGAGGGGTATCTGTAATATCCCGAAATTTCAAAAGTATTTTATATTAATAATTTAAATTTATTAATTAGATTATTGAAGTGCAAAAGATTTTAAATGTTAATTGTGAGTCGTTTTCAAAATGAGTTCGAAAATGGTTTCAAAAATCGGAATTTCTATTTGGGCATCTATTCCTGAATTGGGTCAACTTTAGCTAATGGACCAACACCAACCCAAAACCAACAATATTGGCCCAAACACCAACTTATACACCAACCCAACCCAAAAAGAAAAAATAAATAAAAAGAAATCAGAAAAATAAAAGGAAAAAGGAAAGAAAAAGAAAAAAAAAAAAAAAACGAACGGAGAGAAAAAGAAAAAAAGAAGCCGAAACCCCCCTCCCTCTTTCTTCTCTATAAAAACAGGGGATCGACCCCCTGTTTCTCTTCCCCTACTCCTTCCTCTCTTCACGCACGAAATCAGCCAACGCCGACCAGCTCGCCATCTTCTCCTGCCCAGCTCGCCGCCGTTCTTCTTCTTCTGACCACCGCGCCACCTCTTTCCTCGTTCAACTTTGTGAGCAAACGCCTTCTCCTCTTTTCCCCTGTTTTTCGTCTTTTCCAATTACCATCGTTTTCAATTCGTTTTCTTACTTCAAATCATAATTAATCAGTCCTAGTATATATTATAAGTATTGGGTAATCGATTAGGGTTAGTTTTATACACAAAGAATTGGTTTTGATGCTTGATTTGGGTTGATTTTCACTAATCACGTTTTTGGGGTTAATTAGCTTAATTACTCGAATTAGGGTCAATTAGTTCCGGAAGTTATGATTTTAGTGTGCTAATAATCTTTTAATTAGGGTTCTTAATTTTAATTGGGGATTTGAGTTGGTCTTGGTTCATGTTTTGTAGGAATTGTAATTTGAAGTAATTTTGAGAAATTGTTTCTTAATTAGTATAATTTGCTTAAATAATTAAAGTAATTGGGGTTTTCGAAAATTAGATGATTTATATAATTATAAACTGATTTTCGTTAATTAGTTGATTTAATTCGTTTTTATGAATTTTTGTGTAATTAAAACATGTTTTTGATAATTAAAACATAATATAAATCGTATTAATAAATCCTAAATAAATCCTAGTAATTAAGGATTGATTTTTATGAATTAGATTCTGTTTTAAAAGTGATTTTAAGTCTTTGGGAATTTTTAAGATAAATTGAGAGTTATTGAGTATTAGTATTTAATTATTGAATTAGAAGTAGAATTGTTGGCTAAATTGATAATTGTTGGTTTAGAAATTAGCTTGTGGTGAGCATTGCATATAGAGTAGAGCTAAGATAAGTATAAGATGAATGATTCGGTGAGATTAGTATTAATTTGGGATTTATTGATTGTGTAATTGTAGACCTCGAGTCCGTAGACGAAGAATATTAGTGACCGTTGTGCTGTTGTGTTCCTGTGTATATTGAAAGGGTAAGCTAGCATGCTCAACCTTTCTTAAACTTGTAGAAATCTTTTAAAATCATGTGCTATATGTGAATGGTGTGTTTGGATGAAAACTTAGTATCATGTTAGGTGGAGAACGATTCAATTTTCTTTGTGATTATTAAATGGTACTTGTGTGGTTATTTGCAATGAAAATATAAGTGGTTTTACATGTGATATTGGTTGTGATTGGTTTATGAATTATTCAAATTGTGAACGTGAACTATGATGGTGATATAGAGATTTGACGGAGTATGGTGGTATAATAAATGTGTCGGAGCCTCGGAGTTGTTCCTAATTATTGTGACGGAGTCGCATCGATTCCTAATTACAGCCTCACCGCATCGGTTTATAAGTGGGCTTGGCTCTAGTACTACTCTATTAAGGTTAAAAATACTTAATGGGGGGTGTGCACACTTAAGGTCTAGTAGTCTTTGGTTTGATATGATACAATGAGTTGACAAAGTTGTGAAGTAATACGTTGGATTGGATTGGAAGTTCGGAGTGGATTCTTTATTTAATTAAGTTTGGATTGATGGTTGTGAATTTCGTGGAATTTGATCTTTTGTTGTTGAATTGAATTCATTTGGTTGATATGATTATGTGCTAAGTGCGTTTTCGAAAATAAAACTAAAACGTTTTCAAAATCCAGGTAAGGGTTTTGGTTTTCTACGAGTTGAGGTGTTAGCTTACTCAATTTCACTGACTTTTTCAACTATGGTTTTTGTGTTTTAAATCCACCACAGGTTTGCAGTGATTATTGCATGCGGGAACGACAACTCATTAGATATTAGGTGGACTCTAAGTTATTAGACCATTTATTATAGTTAGACTATTTCATATTTCATATTTCAGATTATTGTAATTTAATTAGGGGATAGTAATACACTATTTTAGACTATTAGACATTTGTAATTTGGCTTCTGAAATCTTCTTGCATTCGGGTCTTTGACTCGAGTGCGGAGTGACACCTCTGAATTTCCTTATTTGTGTTTTGATTTCTCGATAAAATATTTTTTTGAAAAGGAAAGGAAATTTGGGGGTGTTACAGTTGGTATCAGAGCCCAGGTTAGGTCCCATGCTAAATTGAACTAACAAGGCTAAAAAAAAAAAAAAGAGAAATAATTCAATTAGTAAAAACAAATAAAATGAATCAAGCCGTATGGGGATATAGGGGTATTGCTTTGTTCGTTTATGTGCGTGTACCTTTTTATTTATGAATTGGTAATTGTTTTTACATGTGAGTTATATATATACTTGTTATTGTTATTGAATTGTTATTTAATGATTTAACTGTTTCAATTCATTGAAATATGAAGGTAGATGTAATTTGGTAATGGAATTATAAAGTACAAAGTTTATGGGCATGTATGAAAATTGTTGGTCTTGGAAGGTCAAACGTACCTTATTATTTGGAATGATATTCACTGAATTAGAATGAGAAAATGATATCTCTATTTTAAGTATTCTCGATATGTATACGATGTTAGATTCATGGAATGTGTCTCAATTGAGACATAAATTATTTTGGTATTTATTAGTGTTGGAATTGTTACTAAGTGCTTGATAGCTAATTACCGCATCATTCTTAAAGGGTTGAAATTACTATAGAGGATATATACTAAAACATGTACCCTACCCTTAGTAGTGGAACTAGTGGCTAATGGGGGTTATATGGTGAATTTTCGATAATGAGGAGATCTAGTGATGACTATACTAATTATGGATTTTAAATTATGTGGAAGTCTGTTTCAGAATTTAGTTGTATTGTTTGAAGGTGATTGCCATGAGATTTGTAAGGAATATTATGCCGGGATGTGAATATGAAATTTGAGTGTGACATACTACATTGAGTTTGGAGTTTGGAGTTTGGCCGGTTTCTAGAGATTAAAAGTGTTCTTATGTGGTAAAATTTGGAATGTTGAACTTGAAACTTATTGACTTGGCTATTTTGAGATACATGACTTGATTGCTTAACGGATTTGAGTTGTTATAAGTAATACTGACATGGAAGGTTACAATTATTTTGGAATACTATGATTTTTAGATCCATGATCTTAAATATTTTCTTTGTATGGGTTTATCTTCAGGAATAGTGTGGTGTCTCAAATTGAGTCTTTGGGGTTTATATATAATGTAAGGAGGTTGTATTTCGACAAAAACCGGATTAGATAATTGGAGATTTCCTAGACTCATAAATATTTATCTTTGGGGTTTAGAATCTCTATCATTGTTATCATGATATAATTAATGCATTATGATTTGAAGAGTTGATTTTATTGACAAAGGGACTTTAGTGAATTCGAATACTTCAAATTTCATTTTGGGTTACTAGAATTTGAGCAATAATTTTTAAAGGTGATTTTTATGAGTTTTGTATAATAAGGAAATTATGGTCTTTATTAAATGATTGAGGGCGAAAAGATTTATTTTAGATATAATAGCTTTGTTTGGTTTTGATATATATGAGTTGTGAAGCTCGAGGAAATTGAATTTCTAGCGATGATAATGGATCTTGGATATCTTTTGGGCTTTAATGTATATTTTCATATACTAATATTGAGAAATGATTTTGGTAATTTAAGGTGTGAGTGTTCGACAATGGCTATACTCAAATCGTTCAGAGGAATTGAGAATTTTGGGATGCGTATCAAATAATGTTGAGCATTTGTTGATTTAAATGAATGGAGTGGGCGATAAGGTTTCTTGATTTATATGAGTATTAAGTATGTTATTTTGAAATAGAATTAATATTGGGGAAGCTCGAATTATTGTTGGAGGTTATAGTTTGGTGTTGTATCTTATGTGGATTTATATTATTCAATAGTATGGTGGATTATCTGAATGTATGTTGACATGGAGAGAAGAGAGGTTGAATTTTGACACAAAGAGATTATCTGAATTTGCAACTCGAGTATTAATGAACAAGTTTTCTTGGGTATGTGGCTCCGGATATTTATAAGTATATTTGTTATTTACCCATCAGGTTAATAGACTATTTGAGATTGGCGGTCTTATTGATTTCGACTCTATTAAGGGCCTTCGTTATAGAGGAAATTCAATGATCTAGGAGATGCTATAATTTTTGGGTTACTATAAGATTGATACGATGGTGTACGTTCAAAAGTGTATTGGTTTGATATCGCAAAATTGATGAGAAGATTCTATACTTAAATGGTGTTCCTCTACGAGCGACTCGTACATCAAGGCGTTGGGATTATTTACTTACATATAAGATTGTTTAAGTCGTGAGTTCGAGGACGAACTCTTCTTTTAAGGAGGGTGGATTGTAATGTCAACTTTACATTAAACTTAGAATCATGCATTATTGCATTTATACGAGCATACCTTTACATCTTATGGGTTGTTTATAACTTGGTACGTGTTGTATGGGTGTCTGATGAGTTGATCTATTTATTTTGCGCTTCGGGGACGAAGCGTTCTCTTAAGGAGGGAATGATGTAATATCCCGAAATTTCAAAAGTATTTTATATTAATAATTTAAATTTATTAACTAGATTATTGAAGTGCAAAAGATTTTAAATGTTAATTGTGAGTCGTTTTCAAAATGAGTTCGAAAATGGTTTCAAAAATCGGAATTTCTATTTGGGCATCTATTCCTAAATTGGGTCAACTTTAGCTAATGGACCAACACCAACCCAAAACCAACAATATTGGCCCAAACACCAACTTATACACCAACCCAGCCCAAAAAGAAAAAAAACATAAAAAGAAATCAGAAAAATAAAAGGAAAAAGGAAAAAAAAAGAAAAAAAAAACGAACGGAGAGAAAAAGTAAAAAAGAAGCCGAACCCTCCCTCCCTCTTTCTTCTCTATAAAAACAGGGGATCGACCCCCTGTTTCTCTTCCCCTGCTCCTTCCTCTCTTCACGCACGAAATCAGCCAACGCCGACCAGCTCGCCATCTTCTCCTGCCCAGCTCGCCGCCGTTCTTCTTCTTCTGACCACCGCGCCACCTCTTTCCTCGTTCAACTTTGTGAGCAAACGCCTTCTCCTCTTTTCCCCTGTTTTTCGTCTTTTCCAATTACCATCGTTTTCAATTCGTTTTCTTACTTCAAATCATAATTAATCAGTCCTAGTATATGTTATAAGTATTGGGTAATCGATTAGGGTTAGTTTTATACACAAAGAATTGGTTTTGATGCTTGATTTGGGTTGATTTTCACTAATCACGTTTTTGGGGTTAATTAGCTTAATTACTCGAATTAGGGTCAATTAGTTCCGGAAGTTATGATTTTAGTGTGCTAATAATCTTTTAATTAGGGTTCTTAATTTTAATTGGGGATTTGAGTTGGTCTTGGTTCATGTTTTGTAGGAATTGTAATTTGAAGTAATTTTGAGAAATTGTTTCTTAATTAGTATAATTTGCTTAAATAATTAAAGTAATTGGGGTTTTCGAAAATTAGATGATTTATATAATTATAAACTGATTTTCGTTAATTAGTTGATTTAATTCGTTTTTATGAATTTTTGTGTAATTAAAACATGTTTTTGATAATTAAAACATAATATAAATTGTATTAATAAATCCTAAATAAATCCTAGTAATTTTGGATTGATTTTTATGAATTAGATTCTGTTTTAAAAGTGATTTTAAGTCTTTGGGAATTTTTAAGATAAATTGAGAGTTATTGAGTATTAGTATTTAATTATTGAATTAGAAGTAGAATTGTTGGCTAAATTGATAATTGTTGGTTTAGAAATTAGCTTGTGGTGAGCTTTGCATATAGAGTAGAGCTAAGATAAGTATAAGATGAATGATTGGGTGAGATTAGTATTAATTTGGGATTTATTGATTGTGTAATTGTAGACCTCGAGTTCGTAGACGAAGAATATTAGTGACCATTGTGCTGTTGTGTTCCTGTGTATATTGAAAGGGTAAGCTAACATGCTCAACCTTTCTTAAACTTGTAGAAATCTTTTAAAATCATGTGCTATATGTGAATGGTGTGTTTGGATGAAAACTTAGTATCATGTTAGGTGGAGAACGATTCAATTTTCTTTGTGATTATTAAATGGTACTTGTGTGGTTATTTGCAATGAAAATATAAGTGGTTTTACATGTGATATTGGTTGTGATTGGTTTATGAATTATTCAAATTGTGAACGTGAACTATGATGGTGATATAGAGATTTGACGGAGTATGGTGGTATAATAAATGTGTCGGAGCCTCGGAGTTGTTCCTAATTATTGTGACGGAGTCGCATCGATTCCTAATTACAGCCTCACCGCATCGGTTTATAAGTGGGCTTGGCTCTAGTACTACTCTATTAAGGTTAAAAATACTTAATGAGGGGTGTGCACACTTAAGGTCTAGTAGTCTTTGGTTTGATATGATACAATGAGTTGACAAAGTTGTGAAGTAATACGTTGGATTGGATTGGAAGTTCGGAGTGGATTCTTTATTTAATTAAGTTTGGATTGATGGTTGTGAATTTCGTGGAATTTGATCTTTTGTTGTTGAATTGAATTCATTTGGTTGATATGATTATGTGCTAAGTGCGTTTTCGAAAATAAAACTAAAACGTTTTCAAAATCCAGGTAAGGGTTTTGGTTTTCTACGAGTTGAGGTGTTAGCTTACTCAATTTCACTGACTTTTTCAACTATGGTTTTTGTGTTTTAAATCCACCACAGGTTTGCAGTGATTATTGCATGCGGGAACGACAACTCATTAGATATTAGGTGGACTCTAAGTTATTAGACCATTTATTATAGTTAGACTATTTCATATTTCATATTTCAGATTATTGTAATTTAATTAGGGGATAGTAATACACTATTTTAGACTATTAGACATTTGTAATTTGGCTTCTGAAATCTTCTTGCATTCGGGTCTTTGACTCGAGTGCGGAGTGACACCTCTGAATTTCCTTATTTGTGTTTTGATTTCTCGATAAAATGTTTTTTTGAAAAGGAAAGGAAATTTGGGGGTGTTACAGTATCTGGATGGACCCGAGACGAAGGCGAGCAAGGCGTACTCACCTCTTTTGCAGCATTATCATCACATGTTGCAGCATTATCATCAAATAACATTGCATCTGTTGATGATAAACAAGTAGAATCATATATATTGTCAAATAGAATCACACCCTCACTAGTAGAATAACTCAAACTAAGAAATAAAATCGCACGAACTATACAGTAGAATTACACACTCTATGATATAAAATCAGCCCTCACCAATAACTAAAATTCCATTGTAAAATCAAAATCAAAATCGGGGGGAGAATAGTGTGTGATTCAATACTCAAAGTAGTGTGATTGCAAATTTCATTTTAAAATCGATATCGAAATTGGAATAACAGTTTGTGCGATTCGATAGTCAAACTTGTCTGATTGCAAATTCCATTGTAAAATCGAATTCGAAAGCGGAATTTGTGCGATTCAATAATCAAACTAGTGTGATTGAAAATTCAATTGCAAAATCGAAATCGAAATCGGAATTTTGTGCGATTCAATAGTCAAAACTTAATTTTCATACTCAATCAACAAAAAAACAACCAAAAACTAGCTGCAAATTTGGAAAAAACTGATCGAATCCACTACAAGATTGTTCGAAATTACCTTGTTCTTCGTTGTATTGATGATCCATACCACTTGCTGCGAATTTTTCCCGTGTAATCGAAGTAATTTTTTTTTTAGGGTTTGATTTTGGGGGAAATTTTTTTAGAAGTTGGGTTGAAGACCCCTTCCTTTGATCTGGCACGCCTATTTGGCTCAATGTCATCCCTTCGTTTCCTTTACATCCTACGGTCCAGATGAGAACTCATGGACTCATTTAAATAGGCGGACTCATCTGAACCCGCCTGTATATATATATATATATATATATATATATATATATATATATATATATATATATATATATATATATATATATATATATATATATATATATATATATTTAAAAGCTAATAATTTGGGGCGTATTCAGGATGTCGGAAAATGAAAAAATGCACAGAGAGAGTCCAATATTTGTAAAACTCCCACATAAAAATATTAAATTTATCTACATAAAACATTAAAAATAGTGCACAGAGAAACAGAGAGATAAGGTAATACTCTGTACAATACCATAGGCAATTTAGTGAGACTAGGGGACATCTTAACAAACAAATATTTAATTAATTTTAGCGCCTTCGTTTATTTATTTGGATATTAAGTAATTAATAAATACGTATAGATGATTATGATAAAGTGCCCCGTGCAGCACACGGTCTTTTCACCTAGTAATCATCAAAATCAAACAAACATACAATACAATCACTACTATAGACCATAGTACTGTCGTAGTACATAATACATTAGATCAAGACAAATAACTTAATCATAACGATAGTCCAGCGAATCATCCCGTTATTAGTCTCGGTCGCCAACTAAGACATTTTATTCGTTTTTCGAAATCTTGTTTCAATTTTTCGTAGGGTTTCATGTATTCCTCCTTTGTAGACCCATCAACCTGCCACTGTCGGGCAGGTCGATAAGGGACTAGGCGAAGGGGTCGAGACGGGGTGTGGTAACGGCCCTTCCAGTCGTAGTGACCAAGACTCCAATCATAATCATTGTCTTCTTTTGGTGCAGTCTTCTTCTTAGGCTTTGGAGGTGGCCTCTTCTCTTTCTTTGGTACAACAATCTGCCCTCTCACCATCCCTCTGATCTGCTAACAACTTTGATTTGTTTTTTTTTTTTTTTTTTGTTCAACGTCACCATTATCCTATACGTTTTTATATACAATCGATAGGCTAACCCTAGTCCCTAGACTTCTTGTTTTAATTTGGCAAGTTTTTTACGTAAAACTTGTTAAAAGCTGACCCAACTAAGATGGCCCGCTATCTTTTGGGTCACCAGTCGACCCAAATCCGTCTTGAATCGTATATTATGGATTTGTGGGCTTCTCCATCCTCCACCATCTTGTCAATCAAACTGGGAACAATTCCACACATTCTCTATTCTCGTAAGACTTTGGTTCCATTCGAAATCCTCAAATTTTGATTTATCAAACTAGCGATAGATTTGACATAAACTTGAATTTGAAAATGCAATCCCCATATCAAAATACACCCCAAAGATTTTTTTTCTCTAACATAAACTATAAAGTAGTAATTTAACTCGTTTATTTCATTTCGATTCAGATTTAAAAATTCGAACTCTCGATTAACCAAACCACATGAACACTACACTAGTTCCCCCCCCCCCCCCACCCCCACCCCTACTCAACCAAATTATACAAGTACACAAGTTCTAAATCCTAATGATTTCAAAATCATCAATTCATGCTTAAATTCAACCCAAATTCCCTCCTAAGGAGATTCTCCCACTCATCATCATCATTTCTTCCTTCCTCCACAAGCAACTATATTAACTGTCACTTAAACTCCTTTCTATCTCACCAATCCTTAAACTTGCATCCTCTGCTTCAATCACACGCTTTCATCATTGTAACTGGTAATCACAACAATGTCTTCTTCGCATCAAAGCTCATTTCTTTCTACGCTTCTCTCTATAAACCCCAAGTTTCCACCAAAGTTTTTAATTCTATGCATTGTAAAGACCCTTTTCTTTGGAATTCAGTGATCAAATCACATTTTTCCAATGGTAATTATGAAAAAGCCCTCGACTTTTTTCTGGGTATGCGAGTTTCGAACACCCCGCCTAATAATTTTACCGTTCCAATGGTTGTTACCGCTTGTGCTGAGTTACTGGCGGTAAATTATGGGGAGGTAATTCATGGGTTGGTTGAGAAATCGGGTTTTTTTGGCGGGAATTCTGCTGTTGGGTCGTCTTTTGTGTATTTTTACTCGAAATGTGGGTGTATGGGGGATGCACAGAGGGTGTTTGATGAAATGCCTGTGAGAGACGTGGTTGCGTGGACCGCGCTTGTGATAGGTTATTTGCAGAATGGTGAGAGTGAGAGGAGTTTGGAATGTATTTGTTTGATGCATAGGATTGGGGAGGATGGTGAGCGGCCGAATTATAGGAGTTTAGAAGGAGGGTTTCAGGCTTGTGGGAATGTAGGGGCTTTGATAGAAGGGAGGTGTTTGCACGGGTTTACTGTGAAGAATGGTTATGGGTTTTCTCAGGGTGTTCAGTCATCGGTTTTGTCGTTGTATTCGAAATGGGGGACTATTGAAGAGTCTTGTCATTCGTTTTGTGAAGTTCGAGACAAGGATCTTATGTGTTGGACTTCAGTTATTGCTGCTTATGCGAGGTTGGGGCGTGTAAGTGAGTGCTTAAGCTTGTTTTGGCAAATGCAAGATGTTGGCGTAGTTCCTGATGTGATTGGTGTTGCTAGTGTGCTTTCATCCTTTGGCGATTATGTTTGGGTTCGTGAGGGAAAGGCGTTCCACGGAGTGATAATGAGGAGAAATTATGTTCTGGATCAAGTTATTGACAGGGCATTGATATCAATGTACTGTAGGCTCGGTGTATTTGCTGCTGCAGAGAAAATATTTGATGCATTACAGGAGAGAAATTCTGAAACCTGGAATTTGATGATTGTAGAGTATGGAAAAGCCGGATTAGCCTTGAAATGTTTGCTTCTCTTCCAAGAAATGCTACACCGTAATATTGAGTGTGATTCCAATAGCTTAATCTCTGTAATTGTTTCATGTTCACAGTTGGGCACTCTCCACCTTGCAAAATCTGTGCATTGTTATGTCATCAAGTACCTACTCAGTGACAATGTTTCCATCTCGAATTCACTTTTAGATATGTACGGGAAATGTGGGAACTTAGCCATTGCAAAGAGCTTTTTTGGGACAGTACAAAGAGATACAGTCACATGGAATACACTGATCTCAGCCTATGTGCAGAAAGGAGAATTTGCTGAGGCATTAGTAGCATTTGACCAAATGATTGTAGAGGGATCGAGTCCAAACACATCAACCCTGGTGACTGTGCTATCTGCTTGCTCTCGTCTAGCTTCCTTGGAGCAGGGAATGAAAATACACAACTTCATCAGCTCAGTCGGGAGTAAGCCAACTATCTCACTCACAACGGCATTGATTGACATGTATGGGAAATGTGGAGAGCTTGAAATGTCAAGGGAGATCTTTGATTCCATGGATGATAGAGATGTAATCTCTTGGAATGTCATGATCTCTTGCTATGGCACGCATGGAGATGCAAGGACCGCGATTGAGGTCTTCAAACAAATGGAAGAATGCAGCATTAGGCCAAATGAACTGACCTTTTTAGCAGTTCTGCTGGCTTGTAGTCATGGAGGCCTTGCAGAAGAAGGAAAACTCTACTTCCGCAAAATACAGGATTACTCCATGAAACCCTCTTTAAAGCACTATACATGTATCATAGATCTCCTTGGCAAGTCCGGTCACCTGCAGGAAGCTGAAGATGTAGTCAAGTCAATGCCTGTGACTCCTGATGGGGGCCTTTGGGGAGCATTGTTAAGTGCTTGTAAACTTCACAATGAAGTTGAAATTGGTAAAAGGATTGCTAAGCTTGCGATTGAAGCTGATCCGGGGAATGATGGATATTATATAGCCTTATCAAACATGTTGGAATCAAGTGGTGAGTGGAAGGAGGCAGAGAAGTTTAGGGAACTGATGAAGGAGAAAGGAGTAAGGAAGAGACTTGGTTGGAGTGCATTGTAAAATGTTGGACCAATTGCCTTAAACTGTTGGGAGTAAGAACTTTCCATCAATGTTCCTTGGTTTGAATAGGCTGTGTTAGGTTATGTTGTCGAGATTATAAATGACGTTGATAGAACTGATATGAAACCATCAAATTCAAGAGAACAAGACTTTGATATCTCATAGTAGTAATCGTAGGTTGTTTAGTGTGTCTGTGTGTGTCACACCAGAAATATACGGAATTCGATAGACGATGTGTATTAGTATTGTTGAATGTTTCCAACCGAATTGAAGGCTTTTCTTGAATGTTTAGTGTGATTCAGTTCTGGTATTAATTGGAGGATGATTCTCAGGGGCTAAAATATTTTGGCTTCCCTGGCAGTTCAATTTGTCAATTGATTGACTTTGATGCAATCAAACATGTTTCAACTTCAGAAGTATTATGCATTATTGGAGTAATCGTGTTGTTGGATTTTCAGATACCATTTTAGGGCAGCATTCGTTACTTGGAAGAGCTGTTGTGGTGCAATGCTGATCCAGATGCTCTTAGAAGAGGTGAGGGTTCTGTATAATACTGATGATGAACTTGTCCACTCATTTCATTTGGCTGTTCTGTCTTCAGCTTGAATAAGATTTTCTCTTTCCTTTTTTTTCAAAAAAAAAAAAAAATTCTCTTTCCTGAACGCTCCATGCCTGTACGAGTTTCCTGGCTCTAAGTATTTCCGAAAACCTTGAACATGTTTCCTAAACTTGAATAAACTGGTGAATTTATCAGGCGGATCTTAGCTAAAAAACGAACAAATGAACAATGTGAAAGGTTATTTGAAAGCAGTAATTTGAGAATATCAATTTGTAGCTTGTTTAGCATCTACTGAAAATCCTGAAAGTCCTTTTTCCTTAGATAATGCGCAACCCTCAAGTGTCTTCCTTATATTGGATTGTTACATTAGTTTGTGACTTTGAGGCGCGCAGAAATTAGGAAATTCCATGTATAAGTTATCTGGATTTTCTTGTCATTGTATCAAGCGCATTGGAGTCTAATTTTCTTAATACCTGACATTCTTATCTTAGGTCAAATGTACACATTCATGAAATTTTCTTCAGCTTTTCTTGTGTACAAGAACCCTGACTTTTCACGATTGTCGATTTGCTTTGTTCTTAATTCAGACTAGGTTATACTTTCCTTGCTTCCTTTCTTGAATGGAAGATCCTGATTATCAGCAATTTCAGTGCTCATAATACTACAGAAATAGGTCCGTCTATGCTTGGTGGTTATCATGAAGTGAACGTAGAAATCACCTCCTTTTATTGTTGGTTCAATTTTTAGTAATTTGCGTCTTCTATATGTTCCAGTTTCACTTTTACTCAATTTGGCTATTTGGCTTGGCCCGGCCTGTACTCTCCTTCATTAGATCCTTCTAATTGTTCTACGATGCAACAGGTGGACATGAACTGAGCAAGACAACAGGAAATGCTGGTGCAAGAGTAGGATGTGGTAATTTCTCTTTCTCTGCAAGTTACACGACACGCTTCTTTGATTCCTAGACAGATCACAGATGATCCTTCAATCTTTTGTTGTTGCCTGTCATCCATTTGTTTTTCGATTTAGGATACATAATCTATGACTGACCAGAACGTAGGTGCTTAGTGCTTAACTGCTTACTATGTTACAGCAACTTAAAGAAGGTGAGGTAGAATGCCCTGTATTTTGAAGCGTACATGCATATATAGCTGTGAAATTTTGTTTATTTGCAACGAAGTAAATGCGAATGGTTTCATTAGTTGATGTAAGGTGTCTTTGTCTGTCCAAAGATGAAGTAAATAGCAAACATATGTTCCGTATGTTTAATTATGCATAATCATCCCTGTTATCCTTTGAAATGAGATACTTACACTTGTTTTGGCTAATTTGTAGATATAAGACCTTAATTATTTGCTATCACTAGCCTGTTTTAGTCCGAAACCAGAGGAGCTAACAGTATTGCGTCCTTAGGGCTTGCCTCTAGGGATGAACCACACGACTCATGCATTGTCTTTGGTTAGGGACTTGATGGTGACCACCGGAACATGGAATGAAGACGCGATCAACAATGGCTTTACACTTGCTTGAAGCTTTACTCAGATACGTTGCATGAATTACGAGATGTTGAAGCTGATTATGCCGCAAAGAGGCTGCAACACGTTGATGCCAAGTTCTATAATTTGATTTCATCAAAGCTTCTGATTCTTGTGGACGAGGGTTTGAAGATCTCATCATTCCTTCACCATTGTTCAAGGAACTCCACTCTGTCGTTTTCTTGTAACGTGTTGTTAGTGGTATCTTGCACATCGTTTAGCAGGGCCGCAAGGAAGTTCTGTCTGTACAAGATTGAGAACCTTCTATAAAGTTGTAATCTTGTAATTCTGATTGTTTTACTTACGAGTTTTGATCTGTTAAAGTTCCGCCTTTGTGTTGCTGAACATGAAAATAATATAACCATTCAGGAAACTCGACATTGTCGGGTTGTTCAAGGTATCCTGCATGTTGTTTAGCAAGGCCGCAAAACAGTTCTAATCTTGTATCAGTATCTCTTCATTGAATTTACCATCTGGGGCTCAATTCTGTTGTATTGCTCAATGAAACGCGATCGCATGAATGCTTAATTTGCCCTAAGTGATCAGAACCATGTAATCAGTAATTTTGTTTATTTAGCTCATGATCTGTTGTAGGGATGGGCATAGACCCAGGACCCGACCCAGACCCGTTGGGTCCGACCCGCCCGGGTCGGGTTTGGGTCTTAAAAATTAGGACCCGACCCAGACCCGCACACATTAATTACGGGTCGGGTCTGGGTCCAAGATTTGAGACCCAGACCCGACCCAGACCCGCCTAAGTTTTAAAAAAAATGAAAAATTCTAAAAGTTCTATCTAAAATTTGCGTCTCTTCCTAACCTACCATGAGTTTTACATGTATTCCTACTCCCCGAGTCCTTATTTCATCTACAAAGATCTAAATTTATCACCTCTCTTGTCTTGGTCTAATTGTCTTTCATATATTTTAGATGTGAACATATGCTAATTTCTTTTTGCTTATTGTATGTGGCGGAATATTGAGCAAATAAAATTCTTAACTAGAAAATATTGTTCGTTGGAAGCGTTATACCATTTGTTTCAGGGACCCGCACGAGACCCGGACCCGACCCAAACCCGACGGGTCCGGATCCGGGTCTAGAAAATTAGGACCCGACAGGTCCGGGTCTACACAAATTTCTACGGGTCTGGGTCCGGGTCTTAGCGGACCCGACCCAAACCCGACCCATGCCCATCCCTAATCTGTTGCGTTGACACGTAAAAAGAAGTTACTTGCAGTGTTTTGTTAACTTAGTCGAGTTGGGTCACCGGTCACTATCAATTATCGTAACATGATCTCATACGAGACTCACTTTGTCTGATATTTACTCCAGGACAGTTTGTTGCATGGGGTGGCTGCTATTCTCATAACCCCCCCTTGCTCTTACCAGCATCACTACCAAAAGAGGCCCTTTTGCAACTAACCAATGTAGTCACAGATTGAGTCGCTAGAATTTTAGAAAGCTATCTGGTTGCATAATTAGTTGCAAAATACCAACCAAATCAGTCGTAAATTCGCAACAGGGGAAATGTAAATATGAAGATACAAACTTAAAACTGACCAATGGATTCACTGAGCAGTACCAAAAATTAAAATACACAAGAAAATCAACACCATGTCTATTTCATTATTCTAAAACTGTAAATTGTAACAACAAAGGAAAACATAATTCAATCCTTCAATTGCACTTTTGCATAATACTTTATTGATCTGTTTCCCAAAAAAATTGGGAAATTGTACAAATCCTTGCAGTACCGGTATCTAAGGGAAATGCTAACCTAAAACTGTAAAAGGAAATTCATAAATAAAAAATAAAAATATAAAAACAAAAACAAGCATTTTTTTTTAATCTTTTTTTTTTTTTTGTAGGGTAAACGAGGGCTAGAATTACACAATGGAAATGAGCCAGGGACAATCATACAACACTGCCACAACCACCAACCGAAACCCCGCACACCCGACCTGGCTCATATACACTCAAAATCGAAGGACCTTTTAAAGTCAAAAAGATGTGAACGGCACAGAGATTGTAATGTAACAGAAGGAATCAAGCAGACAGCTACCTCAACAATACGGCCCAAATACGTCTCCATTGTACTGGAACCGGGCAGATAGCTTTGGAGAAAGAAGAGAACAAGGGGCAAATCATTCTGCAGAGAACACCATATGAGCATCTAACTACACCTTACTAGTTACTACTCTGTTGCGGACTGCTGCTCTTCTCAGTTGACGCTGCTACATCTTTACAACTCTCATCTAGTTGGAGAGCTTGATCTAATCTGTCAGATATATTAAACACCTCGTCAGCAAGAGACTCGGGGCCAGCTGGCTTTGACTTGGCCTGTTGTCGATTCTTTCTTTCCTGCAAGACCTTCTCCCTCTCATCGTAAAACTCAAAGTCATCAAGGATGGATGTTTGCACATCATATTCCTTGAAAATCTTTAACATCTCAATTCCTTGTTCTAGTTTGACCTACAAATCATAACAGCCACCAGCAAAGGTAAATCCATTTGCTACAAGCTTCTAGTAAAACACCCCCCCTCCTGGAGAGAGGAGGCAGGATAAATAAATCAGCCGTTCTAAATTCCTAAATAATCAGTCTAAGCAACTTGACCCTAACATTCTTAACAGTAAAAAAAAGGAGAATCTGCAATCCTGGTAAAACCTAGAATTGCTCTTAGCAATTGGTCATTAGTTCGATTCTCGCCGTTTCGATCCCCCTAGCAAAGATATAACACAATCTCTCTAAGCAGGATCCATGAGGTTTACAAGACAATGTAGTATATGGTTTTGCTAAAAACACCCTTCGTCAATCTACCCAAAATATGATTTATAGTTCAATCTCAATTTGATTCTTGCAAAATTATATCAAACATTTCCAGCAACATTCTCATCATTAGATTCTTCAGTAATACTCTTATCAGAGGTTTATCATTCACAAGGCTTCATAACATATATTGGACAAAAGATTAAACATGGATATCCATCCTTGAACAAGGCAGAAAGAGATGCATATGTTACCATTTGTGTAGCCAGTAGACAAATTACTATACTTGAACAGCTATCACTTAAAATCAAACAGCTAGCAAAAACACACAGGCAAAAAACGACGGAGTAAAACCTAAACAGATGAAACTATATACCTCCTGTGAGTCTCTGCTGTGAGTGACTGGCTTGTTATCATTATTTTCAAGCAGAATGTGTCGAAATTTGCTGTTAGGAACATCCTTGATTATATGCCAACGCACTGTAAACTGCCCAGTCCATCTGTCTTGTTGCCAGTACTCTGCATTCTTCTCGAAGTCCACTGGTCCTGACATTTCTGCTACCCCGCAAAACTGACCACTCGCATTAACCTATGCCATGATCATGAGAGAGTGGTCATACATTAGTGGCAAATCAAAGCATAAAAAACAAAGCAAGTACAAGTTAAGCATGAATGCTGTACGTGAATAACTGGCCAAAAATGAAAAAAAAATATACCCAACAAATCAGCCTGAGATGACAGAAAGCAGTTGATAAAACAATCACCAAAGAACAAAGCAAGCCCCAAAACCCCCAATCCCAGTCTAAGGGACTTGCGAATAACATTCTGAACGATGCATGTTACTACATCATTGCTCCAAACAGCATCATGTCTAACATTCAACAGTTACATGACAAGAAAAAGCAAAACCAAACCCCAAGATCAACAGGCAACAGGACATTATCAGTGATGCAAACATAGGCTTGGAGCAGCAATAATTTGGCCATTTCAAGGTCCAACATGAAAGGTGTAACATAGTACACAAGTATTAAAAGAGCATTTTTGTTCTCTTTTTTAATCCTTAACAGGAAGCATACTAATATGTTCTTAAACAAATAAATAATTCGGCGCTTTTGTGATCACTGATCAACAATCACGGAGACATACCGAAAACAGGAGGAAAATAGGGCAGTTCCCTTTCTCCTTCGACTCCTGATAAGCAGCTTCCAACTTTCTATTTCCATGAGGTGTACTGGCCCAAACACCGTATTTGATGCTTCTATGTATATTATCTTCGCTAAATGACTTGATGATAAAGAATTTTGCATTCTCATACTCTACTGGAAATTCCGAACTGTTGAAGGATGCATGATCAACCCCAGAGGCAGAAGCGTCAATTTTAGCAGTCGCATCCAATGGATCATTCTCTTTAGGACTTTCACTTCCGGGCACAGAGCCATTGGCAGTTGTTCCCTTTCCTTTTCCTTTTGATGCCCTTGGTCCTCTGTTGCGGTCACCTGAGATAGCAAACATCGAATCCTGCTCTCTCTGGTTTCTTGCCTTGTCGAAAGCGAGACGGTTCCGATAAGTAGCCCCTGACTGAGAGTTAGGCAGGCCGCCATAGGTAGGGCTCTGAAATAAGCCATCATAAGGGTAATGCCCAACATAATCCGGTACCAAACCATACCCATGATACGGTCTCTGCTGAGAAATCTGCATTAAAACGAAAACATTCAAATAAAAAACACACATATGGAACACCGTTTTCCGGTACTTCCCAATCTCCCATCACCCCCTCCTCAGGTTAAATACTTAAACCTATCAACTGGCCATCAATATTTTTAAAACAAGGCATTTTAACGGATTACCAGTGAAGAACAATCTTTCGTACTCATAAAATGACAACAAGTATAAATATAAAGAAGAGGAGCCAGCAACCTGTCCAATTGTAGGATCAAATGAACCAAGAGTGCCAACTGAATGAGTATATCCAGGAGTAGAAGTCAAAGTTCTCCACCCGTCAGTGGTGTTTGATGGACTTGACAAGTGTTCACCAGACCCAAACATCCCATGCATGTTATAATAACCATGGTTATGCCCGGCATTGAGAGACATATGGCCTGCAAGAAAATTTAAGAGACGTGTTAACTTACAGAGGAACCTGACCATGGTTTTCTTTCAATAATTAATTTTTAAGAGAAGACTAAACCGCAAAACTCATGTATATTTAATCTATTGCCAATACCTTTAGGAGTCACCATGTCAGCATGAGAAGCTGGAATTGCTGCAGACATATGTGGCATTGAGCTACCAACTTGCTGTGGGTAGTATTGAGGAGAAACTGGAATTTGCTGATGAGAAAAAAGCTGATTATCAACCATCAACTGAGGCACAGGCGTACTGACGGGTGAGTACTGTCCAAATGCCATCTGGGAATTATATCCATAAGGAGAATGTAGTCCAATAGAGGAGTTGTCACCGTAGATGACCTGCTGGGATTAAGAAAAGGGCAAAAAAAAAAAAAAATCGTGTCATCAGCCTGAAATGGGAGTTGGCATAAAAACACAAAGTGGAGAAAAGGCAAGGGGGTTCATAGCTAAAGCTGCCTTACCGGAGGCACAACATGCAAGCCCTCACCGGCATACTGGGGATATCCACTCCAGCTGCTAGCGCCGCTGTCATATCCTGCAAAATTTTAAAAAAATAACCAAAACCTTCAGAAACTCCTCAACATTTATATAAACTAAATTCCAAGTGGTCCGACCGTGACAAAGGCCATAGATTAGTGCATACCAAAAAGAAAAATAGGAAATGGTGAAGCACAGTGCGAAGCTAACCTCCATAGAAGTATGTTTGCTCAAGGGCACCATAGGTGTTAACTGGATACATTGAATTACTATCTGCAGCTGCATCCGCAGCTCTTGGGGGCTCTATGGCATTCCTTGAAGGTCCTGTGATACCTGCGTCCGGAGAGGGGTTGGTAGGAACAATCCTCTCATCTTTGGGCGAAAGTGGCTGACAGATATATAAAGTATACGAGGGTTATACATGACATAGATGCATAACTCACAAGTAAACAGGAAAAAAAAAAAAAAAAAAGTAATTAGGGGATCAACTTAAAGATTTATAGACTACCTGATTCATCATATTATCTGCCTCACCGAGATTCTTACCTGCACTTCAATGTTAAAAACAATTTAGAAAGATTCAAGGAGGAAAACCAACTAAAAGCTCAGGGTAAAACGAGTAATAAATTGCGCGCCATAGCACATGTATAGGAACAATTAACAGCATCAGTTAGGTTTATGCACTATCTCAGTCTTTTAGTCCATGATGACTTCTGCTATCAGCTATGGGTAACTTCAACAGCAACAATGAAATAACACGATAGTACAAGAAACCACCAATCGCAGTAGATACCAAGTTTAGCAGGCGCTTACATACACATTGTACTAAGAACCAAAAAACAAACCCTCAACTCAAGCAAGAATTATTCAACATCTTTCGACCCTCTAGAACTACAAGAATATCAAACTCAAAATAAATGAGCCGAAATCCAGAAAAGGAGGAAAATTGGCGCAAATTTCCTAAAAGGCAGAATTCGGAAAATTCTACACTGACCAATACCAGTTTACAACCACCAAGTAAATGACTTAAAAACAAGCTACAGTCAATTGACATATTCTCAACTCCATAGATCCCAATCTATCAACTCCCTAATGTCTAAGTTTTCGATAATGTAAGCGAACATTCTAACGAAATGTAAACAGCCTACGACATATCTTCTGATTCAACAACAACCAATATCCCAACAGCTATAAACTCTCAAATGTACCACATTGTCGATATCTAATTCAATATAACAGTAGAAAAGTTACATAAAAAAACATATCACAAATTTAATAAACCTGAAATTAAATCCCTAATTTTTTTTTTAAATTCAATCAAATATCTACACACAAGTTGCCACATTTCAATCTAGACTAAAACCCCAAATCTTCGGATCAATCAATTTCACAAAAATAAATTAACAATACCAACAACATGAAATCAAATCAAATCAGGCAAAATCAAAAAGAAATTAGGGTTTATACCCTCGGTTGAGATGTTCATCCGCCATTCAAAATCGTTACAAACGAAGCTTCATCCACACGACAACACCAAACCCCACCAATCAATCACCTGCCTGAAAACTAATTACGCTTGAAAGATTAAACCTTTCCGCGCCAATAAAAAAATCCCTAAATTTGTAGATCACCAAAAAAAATCAAACCCTTGCTTGATTTGGGGGTGGAAAAAAATTGATCCCCAAAACTTGAATGAAAAGCAAAAAAATGAAAAGGGGAGAGAGAAAATCTACAGATCGGAAAAGGGTAGTCGCCGTAAATCTACGCCGTTGAAGATCATCGGCGTAAATTGAAGATTTAAGGAGCAAGTTTTTTTTTTTTTTTTTTTCTGGGTTTTCTTCGAGTCTACTCTTTTCAATTTTTATGGTAAGAGAAAGAAAAGAAAAGAGGAAAAAAATTGTGTCAGTGTGACGTTTCGTTGTATTTATATGAGTGTCATTGTTGTTTAATTCGGGCCTCTACTTGTCTCGGCCCATACTTTTACACGTCCACCACTCTTTCTTTGGGAAAACCGAAAACCGGTCTATCGGTCGGGTTTGGGTCGAAACTCAAAAGGCAAACTTTGCACAACCGTTGTTGGTGAAGGAATAGTGGTTTACTAGTTTAAAACTCGTGCGTTGCACGGTTACATTAAAAATATTATATATTATATACGCACTATTTATTACCGAAATCATTATGGTATAACTAAACAAAGAAATGTAAGTATTAAAATCATTTGTCGGTTTTTTTTTTTTTCTTACGTTTTAAAATCTAAGTTTGACGTATGAAATATTATCTTACTAAAAATCATAAAAGAAAACTTTTATATTGATTCATCTTTCCAAATTATCATAAACTTACATATGGTAACTACATATTAATAAATAATAAATGAATTCTTTATATGATTACCATAAAATGCTAACTACATTTTCATAACACTTAATTAATTCTTTATATATCTAAATATCTAAGAAAATTCATAGGGCATTTAACTTATTCAATATAGTTGATTTATAATTAATAGTATTGAGAAATTCATTTGAATAAGTTAAACGGCTACCTATTTATAATTGCATTGTGTTGCACGGCTCGTGTAGATGCACGGGTTGATGTTTTCCGGATTATCTTTATTTTAATTTTGGGGGTTCATTTCCTATTTTCTTTTAAGAAATTATAAAATAACCTCCTAGGTATTTATACCTAGTTGAGCCCTTGTACTATGTATCTCCCTTAATCTATGTTTTTATGACTTGTAGTGTGTTTTATTATTGTAATTGATGCATGTTAGTGGGGATATCTATGCCCTAGGCTTTTAGTTAATTGAATTACACCAATCCTTTTTAAATTCTTGTGAGTTTTAGTTGATAGAATCACCAACCATTTCGACCATAGCGTAGCTGACTTCAATTCTTTAGATGACCTAGACATTTTTCATACCTCCTTGAGATCGACTCGTTAGCTACAATAACCCATACGCTTCTGGTTAAATAAACACGTAACAGCCTACAATAAACTCAAATTTGGAATTTCATCTTTTCTAACCCATAAGAAAACTCTTTTGTATCATTATGTCATATATTACCTAAAAATCCATAATAATATCTTTTGTATTATCTTACCATTTCATAATTACCATATATACTTGAATCTATGGAATTACTATCTTCCCTTACTTATAAATGAATTTTTTTATTCACAAATGGAATTTTTATTCACCAAAAACTATAATAAGATTTTATTAACTCTAGACACATAAATAGTTCATCGTTAGATGCGGATAAGATCAGATTCATCCAAAAATATAAAAACCATCTTTATTCATAGGTTGTGGTCTTTATACATAGAAACAGAAAAACATAACTTAAAAAAAAAAAAACAGACTTATAGAATAACGCATAATTTAGAGGAACACAATTGACTTATACTCCTACTTAGTAGTATTGAGAAATTACTAAATAATTTGAATTGCTATCCATCTATAGTAGATGAGTTATTTATCGTTAGTTATTAGTATTACTATCACTAATTCGAAGTTTACCATTAAAAAAACAAACATTTGGTTCTTATATTTACTAAAATGTAGATAATGTCGTCAGATTTTTTTTCTCACGTATTCAATTGTAAGTTTGACGTATAGAATATTATCTTACTATAACTCATAAAAGAAATTTTTTTTATTGATTCATCTTTTCAAAATTACCATAAACTTACATATGGTAACTAATACATATTCAATTCATAAATAATAAATGAATTCTTTATATGATTAGCATAAACTTACATATGTACACTTTCATAACACTTAATTTATAGTAGGGTGACTTATAGTTATAAGTATTAAATTAGTATCTCAAATATAAAGGTCATCCTTTGTTGTTTATATGTACCAAAATATAGAAAATGTCACATTGACTTTTACTTATGGAATATTATCTTACCATAATATATAAAATAATTTAATGATGATTATGAAAATGTCATATCTTCATGGTTACCATAAATCTTATTTTCATGATTACCATAAACTTATTTATGGTATACTACATTTGCATAAGTAAAACATCTGAATTTTATACATGATTACCATAAACTCACATATGGTATAACAACAATTCCAAAACACAAATTAATTTCTTATTCACCAGAAGCTCTAAGAAAATTTGAAAGGCTCTAAACCTCTTCAATGCCCACGAAAAAAGCTTCGTTTATATATATATATATATATATATATATATATATATATATATATATATATATATATATATATATATACACACACTAGTTTAAAGCCCGTGCATTGCACGGTGAGATTAACAATATTTTATATTATATAGGCAATTTCCATTACCAAAATCATTATAATTATCGTAGTTAAATAAAGTTTTTTTAAGTTAATAACGAAATAAAGTTACCATTTATTTAGAAATTTTGATTAGTTCATTTTTTAAAGTTCTCACAGTGTATAATTACATGACATTATTGTTCTAACTAATTAATTAACTTTTTTCGTAAAACCATTCAATTGGTATATGGTACACTTGGGGTACATAGCTCTACGTATCCCCCTTCTTATCTATTAAGAGTCTATGAATTTATGTTAGACCAGTATAAAAGAAAACAATTTGGGCCCATAGTATTAGACCACAATATCAAACATAAAGCCCAAACCACATCTTTTTCTCTCTCTCCTTCTCCATCCACCCACAGCCACCACCACGCATCACCTGACCACCGCCGCCCCTTTGCGCTGACCACCACCTCACGCGACGGCACCACCACCATTTGAGGCGCACCGCTCCGGCGACCCCACGGCGGCATCCCTGAGCCCGCACCACCACCTCTATCGTCCTCCAAGTCCCTTTTTTTCTCATTTTCTCTCTCCTCTCTCACTCCCTTCCCCAACCCCTATCGTCAACCGCCGCCGCACAAAAAACGTCCCCCACCCCTCGCCCTACGCTGCCGACCATACGCACCACCATCATGGCCGCAAATAAGGGATGTCAAAGGAGATCGAAAAGAAGGGAGGGGATAATAGGGGAGAAGGGAAGGGGCGGGGGCGTCGTGAATTGACGGGGGAAGGGTCGCGATAGGGAGGCGATCACGGAGGCTGGTCGGGGGCCGTCAATGGTGGTGGTCGGGGACGAATTGCGGCGGGGCTAGGGTGGTGTCGGGTGGGGTAAGGGGGTGGGGGTGGGCGAGGAGAGAGAAAAGGGAAACGGTGGGTCTTTTCATTATTGTGTTTCCGTTACTAAATTAGCAAAATAATGAGTGAAATTTGGGAAATAATGACAGAAAATAAATAATGATTATAAAATCATATATAATCCTTTGAAAATTTAACAACCAATTCCCTAAAACACAAACAAAAAAAAAGAGAAAAAAAGCTTTCAAGATTATGATTCTCCTAAAAAAAGTGACCATCTGTTTTGCAAGGGATTATATATCAAAGTTGTCTAACAAATTCAAGCACATACCGATGGTCTAGTTGACTGTAGTCATCCAAGAAGCAGTAGTCCACAACCTCTTTTCGGAGCTTAAGCATCTTATTAAACATCACACCATTGGCCTTCATAAACTTCGACAGAAAACTAATCTTAGTTTCTGGAGGACCGCAGTCTATGCTACACACAGCCCCATCACTCTTTTCAGGTGACACCCTTCTCAAAACAGAAATATCAGGTGTGATGAGAGTTTTTGAGCGTGCACTACGGCTGCCAGACTGAGGAGACATAGTATCAGAATTGTCTTTACCGCCTGTTTTCTTCTTTTTCCCTTCCTTTGGCATGGCTTTGCTTTTCCTACGTGTCTTCTCAGCTTCTTCCTCGCGCTTTTTCAGCAGATTAGGATAAAAAGTAGCCTTTTCATCAACATATTGAGCAACCGCTTTGAGGATATCAATCCTCAAATCGTTGATGTCGCTCAAAACCAAGGAAACAGCAAGCTCGCAGCGATAATGAATTCTGGATTTATAAGATGATAATGGACAATGGAACACATCTCCTTTGTAGCACAACATGTGTATCATCATGAAAATACCGCAATCAACATCCTGTTCTGTTGACTGCCATTCAAACTCAACATTGACCATCCCAAACTTCGACACGTCAGCTCCTCGAGCAATAGATTTGGATTTGAGATAAGAGCCCAACATTATACACTGAAAACACAGTAGTCACATAGAAAATCAACATATTTTATGTTGTCAAAGGGACTCAAACAGAGTTCACACAAAAAAAACCCAAAACCATACGAATTACAGTAATTACTGCAAGCAAGGCCATTGACTTGCACTCATGTTTGTCCCAATTAGCATAAACTCTGTTGTCAAGGTACTCAATTCGACGAGATTTATAGTTGATACATGCACAGAAGAAGTGTTCTTCAAGTAGTAGAGGAATGAACAGCTACATTAAATAGAACAGAATTAGAAAACACCAATAAAAGGAAAAAAAAAAGCCTGTCACTGTATGCAAATTAAAATACAGTGGCACTCTATTGACAAACATGTGTCACTGTATGCAAAATACAGTGTCACTCTATTGTCAAAAGTCATGTCAATGTATGCAAAATACAGTGTCACTCTATTGACAACATGTGTCACTGTATGCAAACTACAATGTCACTCTA
The DNA here is from genome assembly GCA_963680865.1 of Spergularia marina. Taxonomy (NCBI): domain Eukaryota; kingdom Viridiplantae; phylum Streptophyta; class Magnoliopsida; order Caryophyllales; family Caryophyllaceae; genus Spergularia; species Spergularia marina. The sequence goes on from OY804554.1 coordinate 5,815,226, forward strand.
TTGTCAAAGTCATGTCACTGTATGCAAAATACAGTGTCACTCTATTGACAAAGTCATGTCACTGTATGTAAAATACAGTGTCACTCTATTGTCAAAACAGAGAAAGAAAACACAGATTTAAGAGCACTACTAAAAACTCACCATATCAGCATTCAGATTAATTGGCCGGCGATTACAAAAACTCCAATTATCCCAACAAGACATCAGCTCCTCACAAGCACCCTTCGACTTTTTGTTCTTTTTGAGAGTTAACAATGGCCCCTGCAAATAAACAAAATAAACGGATTGGTGAAAAACATACAGTAATAATATACTTCAAAATTTTACTAAAATGGGAGTGTAAATACCATGTGACTAACGCCAAAAAAGGTCCTTGACGGTTGCTGATTCTCCTTTTGCTGAAGCTCGTTGAGGTGGATTGACCAACACACAACAATGGTATTTGTAATCATTTCACGATCATGAAATGTAACCATATCTTCCCTTGGAAGAAAATGGTAGAAGCCAAAGTTCACCAGCTGCTCACTAGAAAAAGCAAATAAAAAAAGTCAGCAATTGTATAAAAAAAGCCTGTAATTGTATGCACAATCAATTGTCACTGTGTGCGCAATAGAGTGTCACTGTATGAAGAAAAAGCTTGTCACTTACTCATTTGGGAGGTCAAAATCATCTAAAAAGACGTAGTCAGCTACAAATTTACGTAGTGAAAGCATTGATGAAAAGATCTCTCTGTGATTGATCATAAAATTGGACAGGAGCAAATATCTTCACACACACCACCAAAGTCAAGAGAGCAGCCCACACCATCATGGTTGCGCCCCTGAAGACTAATCCAAACCCCTTCCGAAGGCATAATTTCCTCTGCAAGATTCGAAGAAGGCTTGCTAGCACCACATTCACTAGCAGCAGACTCGGTAGCAGCACCCTTGCCAACAGCAGGCTCTATAACACCAGAATCTACGACAAGAGGCTTGACAACACCAAGGTCTGCGACAGGCGGATCGGTAACAACAGACTCTGTGACAAGAGGCTTGGCCCTAGACTCACTAGCAACAGCGTTGCTATGAGCAGCCTTGCTACGAGCAAGCTCTACAGGCTCGATAGCAGTAGACATGCTAGCATCAACACCAGTTGTAGTTTCATTTGAGACACCATCAGTAACCATTGACACAATGCGTTCTAAATCTTCAAAGCCAGAGATATAATCTTCTGTAGAAATAAAATTTTCGGTTTGTTGTTGGGCAGCTTCATCACCAGAAGGGGGAGTCATGACAGGTGGTTGAGATGACAGCCCATACGTTGCTAAGAAATCTGTCATTTCTTTCACTACCTGCATTCTCTCACAAAGAGAGTCGAAAGAACGGAGGACATCAGGATCAAACAAGCATAAGGGTGTCGGGGACAATTTCAAACCTCCTTCATCATCAGCAGGCCTCGAGGCAACCCTCTTCTTTTTAAGTTCATTCAGCGAACTCAAAACATTGAGGTGTACAACCTCAATGTTTCGCTGCATAAGAAGAAAAATCTCCTGGACTTCATCACCACTAGCCCTCCCCTTAATCTCCTCATCTGTCTCTATGCCTTCAGGAAGCTCAAACACAATATACTTGCATCCATTAGACCGAGAACCATTAGATGTATGAGGGATATCTTCATACTTTGATTCTGGGACATTCTTTGATTTGGAAATTGGGTATACAGTTTTTGAGATCAACCCATTAGCCAAAGAACCAGAATTGAATTGTGACTTTACCCTTTTTGACAACTTCTCGTCATCCCAATGTTGGATGAGTGGCAAGTCACAGGGTTGAACTTCTCCACGAACTTCAAGCCTATGGAAGTACACCAACATCAAAACAAGAACACAACCTCCACAGAATGTTAACTTCTTTACCTTGTGCTTCATGAATCCATCAATTAATTGATCAAACACAAACCCACACCAATCAAGGTCCTTAATCTTCGACACATCTTCAACGACTTGTAAAAGACTGAAATCAATCGTGGAATTAGAAGTTGGAGCCAAGAAAGATGACATAGCCAAGAGTACAAACATTTGTTTGAACTCGTCATCTACGACCTCCTTCTTTTTCAGCCTACTAACAAACTCTCCAATAGCAATCACATCACTATTACCCTTAATATTAAATTTCTGCCTCCATTTCATTTTTAATGGATGTTGATCAGACGTGAACCTGTTTCCTGTCTCAATCAATTCCACCACATTCGGTCCTCTCGGCAACAGAAACATGTCATGAACATCATCCTTACCAAGCAAAAACTCCTTGCTCGAGGAAGCTTTCAAAATAAAACTCTCATGATTAAAAGCATCAACTAACCACGGGATTATCGAAGTTGGAACAACTCCGAGTTTCAACATTAACAACCCCCCAAACCCAATTTCTTTAACGTCATTTACAAGCTCAGGGTTGTTGTTTATCACACTCAACTCCTTCATCAAAGAATTGGGGCGGCATTTGGTAACTAGTTTCACCCTGCGTTGGAGAATAAAATTAAAAACACATACATACAATGACACATAAAATCAAATTCAGTGACACACATGTGGCATACAATGACACAGGCATAAAAAACATGAGTGTGTCACAGAAACACATACAATGACACACAAAATCAAATACAATGACACACATGTGACATACAATGACACAGTTATAAAAAGACATGAGAGTGTCACAGAAACACATACAATGACACATAAAATCAAATACAGTGACAAACATGTGGCATACAATGACACAGGCATAAAAAATATGAGAGTGTCACAAAAAACACATACAATGACACATAAAATCAGATACAGTGACACACATTTCGCATACAATGACACTAGCATAAAAACACATGAGAGTGTCCCAGAAAACACATACAATGACACATAAAATTAAATACAGTCACAAACATGTCGCATACAATGACACCACCATAAACACACATGAGAGTGTCATAGAAACCACATACAATGACACATAAAACCGAATACAGTGACAAACATAGAGAGACAAGGAATTACTTTGGTACATCAGTTTTACGTTCTTCATGGACGTCAACCAAAGCGTCTTCAACCGATAAATTTGTTTCCAAATGACGCTTTTTCGTCACTCCTTCATGCAATACTATGTCAGTACACTCTCCTTTCGACAGTTTCGAATTAGTTTTAGGTGACTTCCTCTTCATCTTTGCCTACACACCAAAAAACACAAAATTTTAACAAAAAAACTAGGGTTTCAAAATCGGAAATAAACGCTGTATAACACTAAAATCAACTAATTAATCAACATTTTAGAGTAGAAATCAGATATAATTTGAACAAATACACAAAATTAGCACAAAAAAACCACATGCAAAAAAGCTAGGGTTTCGAAAATGTTCAAAATCGGAAATAAACGCTATATAACACTAAAATCACCCAATTAATCAACATTTTAGAGTAGAAATCAGATATAATTTGAACAAATACACAAAATTAGCACAAAAAAACCACATGCAAAAAAGCTAGGGTTTCGAAAATGTTCAAAATCGGAAATAAACGCTGTATAACACTAAAATCAACCGATTAATCAACATTTTAGAGTAAGAAACACATATAATTTGAACACAAACACAAAATTAACACAAAAAACGACATGCAAAAAGCTAGGGTTTCAACTGATTAATCTACATTTTAGAGTAGATTAACAAATATTTCAACAAAAGTAGAACGATATTCAACTTCGAAATCCATAAAATGCAGTAAATTTAAAAAGAAAATCGAAAGTATTACCTTATTATAAGAACAAAAAGGAGGAGAAGATGTCGAAGGCAGAGGCGGAGGCGGCGACGGAGATGACGGCGGCGAGTTATCGGAGAAGATGACAGGAAATGAGAAAACGCGAGAGAGGAGAGAGAAAATGAGAGAACGCGAGAGATGAGAGAGAAAATGAGAGAGCAGTTGATTTTTGGAAAGTGAATTGTCAGATTTCGAAAATTGGAAAAACAAACTGTGTAAATTGTTATTTAAACCCCGGACAGGTGGCTTAATCTGGGGCGTCGAAAATTGTAAATCTGACGGCTGAGATTTGGTGCTCAGTGTTCACCTAAGGAAGGGTACTCTTATGATCCTCACTCTCTCTCTCTATATATATAGGGGGCCTATCCCGTCAGATGTATAATTTCTGTCAGAAATCAGAAGTAATCTCAGCCATTGATTCATAAATCAGAAGAAATCTCAGCCATTGATTTTAGTTAACTCCATAACCTAAATTGCATAACTCCAGCTGTAATATCCCAAAATTTTAAAGTATTTTATATTAATATTTTTAGATCTATTAATTAGATTATTGAAATGAAAATATTTTAATTATTAATTATCGTTCTCAAAACCGAGTTCGAAAATGAATTTTGGAGTCGGATTTTCTATATAGGATTTTCTAATTTCTGAATTGGGGTTATCTTCCAAACACTACAACGACTCAAGCCCACACCAATTGGCCCAAACACCAACTTATACCCCAACCCAACCCAAAAAGAAATCAGAAAAAGGAAAAGGAAAAAAAAAAGAAAAAAAAACACTCACCGACTCTCTCTCCTAAATCACGCGTAAACCCCCCCTTTACTCTGTATAAAACAGAGTGCCCTCTGTTTTTTTTCTTTCTCGCCGCCGCTGCTCCTCGCCGACCTAGCTCGCCGGCCGACCACCCAACCACCTTCTCTTCTTCCTTTAACTGCCGTGGGTAACGCCTCCTTTTTCCCTATTTTCGTCCTCTTTTATAAACGTGAATCACAAGTCGATTTTCTTGTTCAAAATCATGTTTAATTGATAGTTTTAGGTGTTATGATTAGTGGGTAATCGATTTAAGTTAGTTTTATGCATAAAGATTTGATCTTGATTATTGTTTTAGGTTGATTTTCTCTAATTTCGAAATTGGCGTTAATTGGTTTAATTGCTCGAATTAGGTTCAATTAATTCTTAAGTTATGACTTTAGTATGATTATAATCTTCTTATTAGGGGTTCTTAATATAATTGGGGATTTTGTTGTATTTGTTCATGTTTTGTAGAAATTTTATTAGTTTTAATTATGAGATTAATGTTGAAAATTGTTTTAATAGCTCAAATTATAATATTAATTAGGGTTTCCGAAATCTGTTTGTTATGAATTTATTTTTCTGATTTTCGAAATTTATTTTATTATTTTTGGATTTATGGGATTTTATGTATTAAAATATTAGTTTTGCTAAAGAAAACATAATTTAAATTGTTAGATTAATTTCCAATTAAATTATAATTATTAAGGGTTGATTTTTATAAGTTAGATTCTGTTTTAAACTAATTTTAGGCCTTTGTGAATTTTTATAATAATTTTGGTGTTAATTGAGTTTTATTGGATAATTATTGAAATAGAACAATAATTATTGGATAATTGGTAATTGTTTGTTTGAATTTGGTATTGTCATAATCATACATTGCATATAGGATCATACATACTAACATATAGGAATATAGTTGGTTGGTTGGTTGAGAAAGATTGAGTGTTAATTTGAGAATGTCGTTTGTATGATTGTAGAGCCTGAGTTCGTAGACGAGGAGTATTAGTGATTGTTGTGCTATTGAGTTTTCGTTTGCTTGAAAAGGTAAGCTAGCATGCTCAACCCTTCTTTAACTTGTAGAGATCTTTCGAACTTACGTGCTAGATGTGAATGGTGTGATTGGATGAAAACAAAGTATCATGATAGGTGGAGAACGATTCAGTTTATGCGATTGTTGTATTTTGATTTGGTTGGATTTATTGTATTGATATTGGTATATGAAATGGCTTGTGACAAATATGTTATTTTGAAAGGTAAGATTAAATGTATATTGAATTAGTTGATTTGGTTTGGTTTGGTTTGTGGGCGCATAGCCAATTTATATTGTGATGTTGGTTTGGTATCGTTTTATATGAACTGTGATCATCAACTCTCTCTCAATAAGATACTGGTTACTTAGACGGAGCAAAAGAACTCCTATTTATTTGTTTGAGTAAAAAAAACTCTTTATTTACTGGATTGAGTCGCATCAACTCCTATTAATTTCCCCACCGCATCGGTTTTTAAGAGGGTTAGGCTCTAGTCTACTCTACTTGGGTTAAAAACACCCAGTAGGGGGTGTGCACACTTAAGGTCTAGTTGTCTTGGATTATGGATTATGGATTATGGTTGATAGGGTGAATTGGCAAAAGATTCAGTTCATTTCTAAATAATAAGGATTATGGATTATGGATTATGGATTATGGATTATGGATTGTGGATTGTGGATTGTTAACTATAAATTGTGGATTATGGCTCATGACTTATGAATTTCTTATTTATCGTTAATCTTTGATTTGTTGGATTTGGATTATGGAATGTTTCTTATACTATGAGTATGTGATGAATTGAATGGTGGATTCTGATATATGACTCTTAACTACTGGTTTGGAATTATTATTGAATTATATGTTTATGTGCTAAATGTGTTTTCGAAAATAAAACTAAAAACGTTTTCAAAATCCAGGTAAGAGTTTTGGTTTTCTACACGTTGAGGTGTTAGCTTACTCAATTTCACTGACTTTTTCAACTGTGGTTTTTGTGCTTTAAATCCACCACAGGTTTGGAGTGATTGATGCATGCGGGAACGACGACTCACTAGAATTAGATGGAAACAATAATTAGACTAGTAGTTATTAGACATAGACTATTTCATATTTCATATTTTGGACTATTGTAATTTTAATTAATGGATTGTAATAGTTATTTTAGATCATTAGACATTTGTAGTTCGGCTTCTGAAATCTCCTTGCATTCGGGTCTTTGACTCAGGTGCGGAGTGACACCTCTGAATTTCCTTATTTGTGTTTTGGTTCTCGATAAAATGCTTTTGGAAAAGGAAAGGAAATTTGGGGGTGTTACACCAGCCGCTTAACTCCACCAATCAAAATCAGTAACTCCAGATGATTAACTCCACAAACTAAAATTCGTAACTCCAGTCATCTAACTCCACTAATTAAATTGTATAACTCTAGTAATATCAAAACTCAACCAATTTCAATTTAACTCTCTTAACTCTAACATAACTCCATCATCTAAAACTCGTAACTCCATAACTCCTTTAACCAAAACATGTAACTCCAACATCTAAAACACGTAACTCCAACTTAACTCCACTAACCAAAAAACGTAACTCCACTAACTAAAACAGGTAACTCCAACTTAACTCCACTAACCAAAACACGTAACTCCAACTTAACTCCACTAACCAAAACACGTAACTCCAACTTAAGTCTACTAACTAAAACACGTAACTCCAACTTAACTCCACTAACTAAAACACATAACTCCAACTTATCTCCACCAACTAAAACACGTAACTCCAACTTAACTCCATTAATTAAACACATAACTCCAAATTAACTCCACCATTAAAACACGTAACTCTAACAACTAAAACACGTAATTCCAACTTAACTCAACTAATTAAACATGTGATTTCAACTTAACTCCTTAATTCAAGATGTAACTCTTGTAACTCCACCACCAAAAATACGTAACTCCAAAACACAAAACAAAAAAAAAAATGAAAAACACAAAAACAGAAAACCAGAAAATAACTCACCAGAAAATAACTCACCTTTCACCGTTTTCTCTCTCCTCCCGCACACCACCCCAAACCCTCCCGGCCACCTCCTCCACCACTGCTACTGTTCTGACTCCCCGCCCTAACCTACAACGGCCGTGACTCCCAACCGCCGACTCCACCATCTCCGCCCTCTCGTTTCCCCTCTCTTTCCTCGCATCACCACCATTTCAATTCAACTTACCACGGCGAAAATGAGAGGCGGCGTCAAAGTTGTGTAGATCGACGACGGAGAGCAACCAGAGGCTCGACGACGTTGGAAAAGATGAAGCTCGACGACGGCGAACATCAGAGGCGGACGGATCAGGAAAACGAGCGCGAAAAGGAGGGAGGGAGAAGACGATTTTCGCAGCCAAACAATGCTCGACGGAAGAGGCTGATAACAGACGAAGAGTCGCGGTGACCAGTAGGCCAGTGGTGTCGAAACCGACGACGGTTGTTCTCAGTGTACGCGACGGTGGTGGTGGGCGGCGCAGGGTAGGCCGTGGAGAGAGAAGAGGAAATGGGAGGAGAGAGAAAATAATGTGAGATTAGGTTTGGTGTTTTTTTTTTTTTTTTTTCAGTTTTCTTTTTAATTCTAGCCTTAATCACGACCATTGATGCTAATGAAATAGATGGCTAGGATTACTTCTTATTTCTCACTAAATTATCACTTCTCACTGGATAGGCCATATATATATATATATATATAGGAAATCTATCAAATGAGAAGTATTAGTTTCGTGTGAAGTGAGAAGTGATCACAGCCATCCATCTCACTTGATCTAATGACCCACATTAAAAACAGAAATAAAAGAAAATTAAAACTAAAAATACACCCAAACCCCCAAGGCTTCGCCTCGCCTCAAATTGTCCTGATCAAATCCACTATTGTTGCCCATATCATTTATGGAACTATCATATGCCTATGGACATGGCTGGGTTGATAAGAGATGTCTATAAAAACTACGTATACAACGTTTCAATCAATCAATGAGTTACCTGTAATCATCTAGTGAACCTCACCACACGAACATGGTTGCCAGTTATATCGAATAATAGTGAAGAAATGTGTTAAACACATAAACTTTAAGAACCTGAAAACTTAGAGGCATCAATTAAAATAACAAAAAAAAAACTTACCAACTCATAAGAATATATATAATCCTGGCAACTAAACTTTACTAATCATTAGATTTGGTTTAGTAGCTAAAATTGTGACAGAAAAGCCTTATTGCGGGAGATTCTGATTCAGCAACTCCAAAATCTGATTGGATACCTGCACTTTAACTCAATTTGCCTCTTTGTAGTACTTGGCCAACTCGTAATGTCTTGGACTCATTGTATTTGTCTAGCTGGTATGCTAAATTTTAAATTCATCCTGTAATTGCACAAACTGCACACATTAGTAAAGAGTCACTCCAGCTTAAAGACTACTTCAATGTAGGATACATAGCTTGCAAATCAGGAACTGCAGATTTCTTGTCAAATGCTAGCAAAGTTGTTGTTTCTATAGGCAGTCATATCACCAAGGATATGAATAGATATATCACCATCTATTAGAAAAGAATATGAGATTTACAGCAACTGAAGTTGGGGTTTATAAGCTGATGGCATTCCATATTGCTTACCCATTTGTCGTTACTCTCGGTCGTTCACCCCTAACTTTGGGAAGAAGAAAAAAAAAACAAATCCAAACACTATCAGGTGGTTTAATCTAAACAATTTAGGAATAGTAATGTCAGAATTTCTAAAACTTATTACTGAAAAATTGAATAACCAAACAATTTGAAACAAATTACTTAGAAAGTGGGTAGCTGGGTACCGAGAAATATCTCAGAAAGTTAGAGGAATTTTGTAGCTTGAGAAAAATAAGTGAAGAACCGGGTATGTGTTACGTACCTAGTGTTGTCAGATCATTTGAAAGTAGATAACTTTTCGTACAAACAACGGTGGACCAGAGTTCTAGAGACAATGATCTAGAGTTCTGGAAAAAAGAACCTGAGTAAAGAGATAACGGTTATGAAATATCAGTCACTTATCAAATAATATATATGAAAAAAGATAATTATATTGACCTACCTGCTTATCTCCAATTGCAGTGACAAATGCAATGGATGAGAAAAGGAGTTAGTTGCAAACATGAATCTACATATTAAGTTGAGACAATCGCTGACCTTGAACCGAATGTTTCATAATGGAATAAAAGGAATGTAAAAATGTAATCTTGCTCTCCGCCATTCATCACCACCTTCCTCAAAGTATGCTGTGTTGCCACCTTGAAGAGCTAAATTCCACTGTGTAAACCACAAAATTTACACTCCAATCAGAAATGCCACTGTGTAAAACGGATGAATATTGTAGCTAAAGAGATGCTTAACTTGTTAAAGGGGAAGACATTAATACATGGTTCACATAGTCACCACCAAATTAATGTCTCTTCTCATACTTGCTCAAAGTCGGACACCGCCTCAGACTTGGCCAAGATAACTTCAACACCATCTTCAGTACATGAACCCACATTCAAACTTCAACACCATCTACAGTCTAACAATTTAGGGGCAAAGTTGCAGTTAAGACTGAACAAATCCACACATAACTAATAAAGTAACAAACAGGAAGAACTTAGGAAAAAGAGATACATTTCAATCAAGGCAATAAAGAAGGGAAATAGAGTGAAGGTCCACCCATGCGTTTTTTGCTTCGGGTGATTAACTTGAGATTGTAGTCGTTCCCCTACTGTAGGGCGTTTTTTAAATTCCTATTGCTATTTGAAATTCAGTACAGTATATATTTGAGCTCCAAAGATGGCAAGGGCTAAAGCAAAGCATCAGAAGGAAAAAAAAAAAAAAAAGTACTTTTGTCAAGACAATCTGTCCTCAGGGCCTCTGCGTACAAATCCAACAAATTTGTTAACCAAAAAATTCATGACAGCCAAAACGCAACCAATCTAATTGAAGAAATTGACAATCATTAGTTTGCCAATGTATAAGTTTTATACTGATTATATCCATATGCGAAGCAAAGTTGATAAAGAAATTCTAAACAATCTGCAGGGAAAAGTACACAGACAGTTCTTCTTGTGAGTGCTGGATGCGCTAGACTTGTAGCTCTTAAGAAAGAAGAAATCAATCTGAAAAGCAAATTTAGCGAGCATAAGATTTGCTCGACACAAACATCTTCTACTATATTTACTTGCTTCAAGAGCCTCTGTGCCGATAGGTCAATTGCGTCAACTATGATTCCATAAGTGCAGTTGTTTGATCAAGTTTAACTTTTTAGTGAAACCCGTAACATCAGAACATAACAACAGAGATGTGAGTAAAGCGAGAGTGTGTTATTTATGAGGGTGAAGCAAGGTCAAGACGGTGAATTCATCCACAAGAATAATATTTCCTTGTGCATAAAGTCGTTTCGTATGTATATGCTTCCTCAATTTTAGAGTAAACCCAAATGCCGAATTACTCTTGCCACTACAAAATTTCATTGTAAAAAGAATGGCAATACAAAAGGGGCAGGTAAAATCCTCTTCAAAACCCTTAACCAGACAATCTCTCTCTTGCTCGAATTTGGATGCCGTCTTACCGAACATAGGCAATGCCGCAGTGGTGTGAATTGAAGTCGGACACTGCTTTCTATGATCAACAACCCTCTCACTCTCACCCGACTCAGTCACTTTACTGCTGTTGATCAGCTTGAACATATAAGTCTACACCTAAAAAAAGAACCTCAGCAATAAACCCCATGATCCCAAAATTTTCAATCAGACAATTCATCAAACAGGTATGGGCAACTGAAGAAAACAGCTAAAATTGCAAGCATAGAGCATGTTTTTTCTAGAAATTTAGAAGAAGAGAGAAAACCTTGGGGGTGATGTCGTAGACGTTGGAATATCGCATGCCGGTTAATTTGCGAATGCACTCACTTCCACTTCTGCTGCGACATCTATACAGTACCACAAACAGGGTTGATATTCATGTCATCCAGCATTAAGTCGACTAACTTAAATTCAAACAGTACTTTCTCCTTTTCAACCCAAAAGTAAAATTAGTGAGTACAGCAATTGGCAACATCATTTGATCAGCAATATCCTAACATGCTCTAAGAACTACAAATAAATCATCAAATTGAAATCTAGTAGACGAATTGATCTCATAATCCTATCCATGACTTTGTTTTTTGGGCTTATAATATCTGGTTCTTGTGCGTACGGTATTAATAATGTATATCCTCAAGTTAGCTTAAGTTTTGCTAGTGGTGCGTAAATGATTCTGAGACCACAAGACTACTACTGAAGCCAAATTCTATTGTAAGTTTACTTCAGCCGCTACGTAACATGTCCTGGAACAATACACAAAGAAGATTAATGACAAAACTAATAGTCCCTAAAAAAATTAACTGATTCTCCACTTACAAAACTCAATTACTTGCGTTCTCACCCCATATTAGCACTCTCCAAAACTTGAACACTTTATATACCCAGATTAAATGTCCGATTAGTGTATCACTCCAAAGCATAAATGTCCTATTTGACACATCAGGTTAACGCCCCATAACCCAGCTCTAAACAAAAGCTAACTAAAGTGACGGCTATGTTTAGACTATCAAGGTAACTTTCCAATACCCAATATTTGAACAAAGGAGCACAATAAAACAAAAATACAATACCAATACGAACCGAAGACAATGCAAGTCGATTGAACACACACATTCTACCATCATCAAAAATCCCTCGATTCTCAAAGACCAAGAAAACCCCACATTGAGTCACAGATGAGCTAAACCTTGAAGGCTGGAACCAACCAAAACGATAACATCAAGCACAAAAAAAAAAAATCAACTATAGAAACTTACCATCAGAACGTCGTAAAGGTGGTCCTGTTTGAACTATATCCTCTGCATCTGCAAGACAAAAATATAAAAAAATAACTCTAAAAAAGCTACTGTCAAAAGATTTAGCTTGCAGGCAATTCAATCAACACAAAGCTCAATTCAATCATAAAACTAATGCTATGTTTGGGAACAAGGAATTGGAATTCAATTCTAGAATTCAATTCCATTCAAGTGTTTGGGAACTCCAAAAATTTGGAATTGAAATTCTCACAATTCCAACCCATTTCCCAACAAGTACAAAAAATTAATTTCTAATTCCCTCTGAAAAACATGTCATTTGTAATTCTTGGCCCATTTTCTCTCTCCTTTTCCCCCAATTTTCTCTCCTCTCCCCCTTTTCTCTCTCCTACCTCCTCCAGTAGCCACGACAATTCCACCCCACCTCCGCCTCAGCCATCGGCTCTGACCGCCACAAGAAGCCGACCGACGCCGCCCCTAGCGCATCTGCAACCCTAAGCGCACCAAGTTTTTTCTCTCTCCTCTTATCCCACTGGTTCATCCTCTCTCCTCCGAACTGCCACCGTAGCGCGCCCACACTTACTAGCAGTCCGCCGTCAACCACCCATTTTTGTACGACCAACCACCACGGCCAACGGTTGGCGATCATCAACCAGGTTACTATCTTTCTCTCTCTTAATTTTTCAGATTTAATTTTGATTGAATTATCGAATTAATTTTGATTGATTAATTTTTGAATTAAGGTAAGATTGATTTAGGGAAAACTATCGAATTGATTTTGGGGGAAATTATCGAATTGATTTTGGGGGAAATTATCCAATTGATTTGGGGGAAATTATCGAATTGATTGGGGAAAATTATCGAATTGATTTGGGGGGAAATTATCGAATTGATTTAGGGGAAAATTATCGAATTGATTTGGGGGAAATTATCAAATTGATTTGGGGAAAAACTATCAAATCGATTTGGGGAAAATTATCGAATGTGTACTGCTTTTGAATGGATGATGACTAATTTGCCATGATATGATTGTTTTCAACTGTTTTTGTGTACTGTAAAGTAGTAGTTTTGTGCTTAATGTAAGCATGTTGTTATTGAATGATGTTTTTGTGAAGAATATGTTCGATTGATATGAAATGTTGTTGGAATATGATCCCGATACATGATAATGGTGGTGTAGTTAGCTAGTAACTTTGTTTTATCGTTGAACCATATTTACAGATTATTATTTGTGTTACTCATGGCCCTTGTGTCAAGGAAGCGTGCTAGAGAAGACGATGATGAAGATTTATTTGTTGTTGTTATGAATTTTATCATTGTAGTAGTGGGGGCTTGGCATCACATTAACCATAGAGTGAGAGAGGTAGTTTGGGGTGAGCAAGAACGTAATGAAAAACGGAGAACTTGGATGAATTCTTTGATGAATGATAGAATTTGTAGAGAACAACTACGTTTGGATAGACATTGTTTTGATAAGTTGTGTAACATTTTGGAGACTAAAGGAGGTCTAGTGACTACTAGAAATGTCACTGTTAAAGAAATAGTAGCCTATTTTCTTCATATGGTCATGATTTGAAAAATAGGACTATTGGTTCAGTGTTTACACGTTCGGGGGAGACTGTGAGTCGTCATTTTCATGAGATTCTTCGTGCTATGATGAAATTAGGTAAATATTACATAAGAACAGTGAAACCTAATGTAAGTTTTGGAGAAGATAATAGGTGGAAATGGTTTGAAGGAGCTATAGGAGCCCTTGATGGGACTCATATTAAAATGACCGTCCCGGCCGAAGATCGACCTAGATACAGGGATAGGAAGGGTGATATCACTACTAATATACTAGCTACTTGTGAACCAAGTCTTCGCTTTAACTATGTTTTGCCCGGGTGGGAAGGGTCGGCATCAGATCCTCGGATTCTTAATGACGCGCTCACAAGACCTAATGGATTAAAAGTTCCAAGAAATAAGTATTTGCTTGTAGATCTAGGTTATACCAATGGACCAGGTTTTTTAGCTCCTTATAAAGGTACTAGATATCATTTGAATTTGTGGAGAGGAAATACCCCTACCAACTACTCCCTCCGGTCCAGATTAAACTTCCCACTTGCCTTATTGGGGTGGTCCTCTTTATTCTTCTCGTTCCAAAAAGGGTAAGTTTTTATCCTTATTATATTTATTAATTATCATCTATAACCCACTACCCAACCCAATTAAAACCCCAACCTCACTGCAAAACCGATCATCTCCTCACCAACTTCCACCGGACAACCACCCCTGCCCCACCTACCCTCTCTCAAACCCCACTGTTCCCACCCAACCATGCCGGTGAAGAGGAGGAAGAAGATGACGAGGAGAGAGAATCGGAGCAAGAGATTGATTTTACTACCCCAATCCGATTATACTGACCATCGTTGTCGTCAATGCCCCGTCGCTTTACTTCGGCTCCTCCGCCTCACGCGTCGCTTGGCACCGCCTCTACTCACCTGTAATATCGAAGGACGTCGAAGGTTCGCTTGGTGTCTAAGTTGGGTGAAGTAAAGTCATGTGGTGGTCAGTGGTTAGGTGGTGGTGGTAGATGGATGGGTGGTGGTTGGGATGGGGATGTAAGTAAATCAGACGGGTGGGGTTTGGACTAGAGGAGGGAGAATTGGGTTTGTGTTATGTGACCAATTAATATGCTAATCTTACTGTATGTGGGCCTTGTAGTATTGTTTATTGTTTTTATTAAAACTTGTGCCATTTTCCAATGGGAAGTTTAATCTGGACCGGAGGGAGTATAAAGAGCTTTTTAATTTGCGTCACTCGTCGGGTCGAAACACTATAGAAAGGGCATTTGGTTTATTGAAGAAGCGGTGGGCTATACTTAGGAAATGTAGCTTTTATGACAAGAAGACACAAATCAGGATTATAAATGCTTGCTTCATTCTCTATAATTTTGTGAGAGGTGAAAATATGGATGAGGACGACTTGTTGGCGGAGGTAGATGACGAATTGGAGGATGTTGAAGAGGCTGATAGTGAAGGCCAAGAAGATTTTTATGTTTCAACAGCACGATCAACAACCGAATGGAATGATTTTCGAGACGAATTGGCTATGAAGATGTTTTCAGATTATCAAGCTCGAAGATCATAGGATATCATACGTACCTTTATTTTTATTTTCTTTATTTTCATACTTACCTTTATTTTATTTTCTTTGTTTTCATAACAATGTGGAGTTATAAAAGTGATACATATGGGTTGTTCTCTGGTCTAATCTGACTTTTCTACTCTAATCTGAATTTTCTGTTATGGTCTGATCTTACCTTTATTTTACTATGTGTGTATAACAATGTGACTCGTAAGAATGAAGTAGCCAACTAGACATATCTAAGTTAATCAATGTCAGTTTAATCGTGAAATATGATCGTGAACTTAGTGTGAGTTTTTGTTGACCTGTTTTTTTCCATGCTTGTCTATTATGTGTTTTGAGTAAAGTATGATAGTTGGTACACAGGGTTTAGACTAATTGCTCTTTTTGGCCAATTTATCGAGTTGTCAATAATTTTGTATGATAGTTATGAGTAATAAAGGGAAAGAACCTATGGCATCTACGCAAACAAAAAAAAGAGGTTATGTCTCTTGGACCAAAGATATGGATGAGATGATGATTGAAGTGATGTACAATCAAATAAAGGAAGGCAATAAGGCTGAGGGTGAATGGAAACCACAAGCTTACCAAGCCGTCGTTGATGAATTAAGGAACAAAATGAGCATCTCAATGACCTCAGATAATGTGAAGAATCGCATCAAGTCTTGGAAGAAGCATTATGCCATCGTAAGTGATATTAGGAGTCGGACAAAATTCAAATGGGATGAGGAAAGGAAGATGATTGTCATCCCTATTGAAGATGTGACTAAATGGATGGAATATGTCAACGTAAGTATTTTCTTCTTCATGCTTTGTATCCTGTCATGCTTTGTTATAGATGATGCTTTGTTAGGAAGGTGGCAGAGGGCTAATGACTCTCACTGAAAAGTGTCTAATCTTTAAGAAATCACTGGTGAGCTTGACTGATGTGGTTCATGCATTTTCTGATAATGTTCATTCTCGACCTATGTATTATATGCTGCTGGGATCCTTAATTTCTGATGATGTTTTTGTTCTCTAATATGTTACTGTTATGGTTGGCTAGGCGCATCCAATTGCAGCTCCGTATCGAAATAAACCAATAGAGCATTGGGAAGACATATGTACTATATGTGGTCCTGACCGAGCTATAGGAAATGGTGCTGAAGCGCATGAGGAAGCCGCGGAAGCCATGGATGGAGAGCTGCAAAGTGAGGGAGGGGGTTCAACTAAAGGTGAGTCTTCTTCGTCAAAAAATAAGAAGCAAAAGAGGGACCGTTTGGCTGATGCTGTGAGTAGCTTTGCGGAGTGTTTCAAAGACTATGTGCAGAGTAAGCAAAAAGAAATTCAAAAGCCCACCCCGAGGGAAGTGCACGAGGTTGTGAGGAAAGTTCCGGGTATTGGTCGACATCAAATCATGATAGCCGCGAAACGGTTCATGGATGGCCCAGTTCATGACTTTGAGATGTTGAAGACGCTTTCGGAAGACGAGCAGTTAGATTGGGTACTAATGTGTCTCAATGAGTAGTGTCATTTAGAGTTAAGCAAGTCGATTTTTTTTTTTTTTGTAATGAAACATTTGTGTTGAAGCTCATTATCTATGAAAAAACAGCTATCGAAGCTCATTTCGGCCACATGTAAATTGTTTACGGATTTTAAATTTTCGAAATTCAATTCCAATTCCAAGGGTCTCCAAACATGGGTTGGGAATTCAAATTCCTGAATTTCAATTCCAAGGGTTCCCCAAACGATTCATGGGAATTGGAATTGGAATTGAAATCTAGAAATTGAATTTCTAGAATTGAATTCTAGAAAATGAAATGAATTCCGCGTTCCCAAACGCTACCTAAGCTTATTTGACTACCCACCTAGCACAACCATCAATTTAAGCACAACCTTGTGACCAATTTGCTAAAAAAAAAAAATAACCGAAAATCCACAATTTATTGGAACTAAAAGAACAAAACACAAAGACAATGAAGATGCTACTATGAGAAAGAATCAGATTGTACAGACATATATATTGGCGGGCAACGAAATCGATTTTTTAATTATTTTAAAATGCTCAAATCAGGCCATACCCAACTAATTGCGAGTTTAGGCTTGGACAATAAACATTCGAATTAGCAATTTATCAACATTTACCTACTTCAAATAAAAAAAAAACACACAAAAATATTGGTTCAAACTTTGGAAGCATAAATAAATAAAAAATCAGTGATGGAAATCCTTGAGGTGAGAGTAAAGGAGAAGATTCTAACCTTCCCGAAACGCTTGAGGTGAGAAGCGTAAGCCTTGACGAAGTCGTGAGGGGAGACATCCTTGGAAACTCTTGGTGCTTCAACTTCCATTCTCTTCTTCAGCTATGGAGTTTGTGGATGCAGAGAGGCGTAGGGATGAAGCTGCCGCTGCTCAGAAAAATAAAAATGAATGAAAATGGATCAGAATGTTAATTGTAGAAGTTTAGACGCGATGAAATCAGTATATATAATCCGAATGCAGCGTGTATAAAAATCAGCATATATAATCCGACTGAGCAATAAAAAGAGGAGAAAAGAAGTGAGGAAGAAGGCTAATAAACCTCCAGAAGCTGCTTGAATCCTGCCCCCTTTCCTTTTCCAGAAACCTTCAAACTACACAATTTCACCACAAAAAAAAAAAAAAAAAAAAACAATCAATCAAAAATGCCCAAATTAATTCAATTCTACAAGCCCTTAATCAAATTAATTGACAAATAAGCGCTGAGCTGGCTTTTTTTTCTGTAAGTATGTCTTTATCAACTGCCACGTAGGCGTAAAAATTAGACTATTAAAGTAGAAGTATAGAAATAGATATCATACACATATTTCATACCTAAAAAATATGTGGACGTCAAGCCACTAAGTTATTCTCATAAACTTTTAGATCTATATAATCTCATTTATCTTTGAGATCTCCAATAAAAAACTTGGTTCCATCTCGTTGTTATGTCTTGCCACAAAATAATAAGTTTATAACACGAGACAGTCTTTCAGCACATTATCATATTCTATGCAGGAAAATTCCAATAATTTTATAATTCAATGGCCTTATTTATCACATCAAACTGTATGTTAGGTTTATTTCATTTTTGATCATTTGTCAAATCTCAAACTTATAGCCAGCAAAATTGTAAGGATCATAAGTCAATCTTCTGGTTGACTAAATTTTACAATTCTTTGTGCACTATTAAAAATGATGTGATACTTGGACACAATCTAGTGTCTCATTGATATTGGCAAGACTACAATATATTCGTTTATATTTGTACTCTTCTAGAGCGAATTTTTTTCTTGAGGGTAGACAACGATCTTCTAGAGCAACTTTATTTTCACATTAAATATTTACTGACATCTTTTGCATAAATTTAACTCTTTTGGAGTATATTTTTCACTTCACCTCATGCTCTCCAGGGCATCTGACTAAGATACTTTCATCAATTATTGCTTAATGAGTTATGGGTTATTTCATAATAATTCTACCCATCTTCACTACTTAATAACTATCAACTAACAATAATAAATTAGATAAAAATAAATTGAGAAAATAACATCCAAAATTAGTACGAGAAAGAAAATTTAAAATTTAAACAACAAATTATATGAAATTCTATTGAGACTTTAAGCTCAATCTTTGATCCAATTACTTGATGCAACTTTATTGCGTATCATACTTCGATTTTCCTGTTCAAGTATCATGTGATCCACAATCTACAAGATTAATTGACTTTTCAAGATTTTGGAACTTCAGGTCCAAAATTTCATTAGTCAACACGACTAATTTTCTTTCCTCAATAACGTTTGCAGTTTTGTACAAGTTATAATGTATTATCGTTCAAACTCAATATACAAGATTATATATATATATATAGTCAATACGCAATAATACATTCTTTCGAACTTCAGGGCAAAGTTTGGTCTTAGTTAACCCTAAATATACTAATTCATTCGTAAATTTTGGTTCGAATTTATATAGCTTAGATATCTCAATGAACTTCAGTTCCATATTATCCATGTCTAACTATGTGAGAATTATACTATGACGTTCTGTAGAATTTGAGCAATGAAGATGGAGAAAGCCATAGCAGAAGAGTTTTAGATAATGTAAATTGGTTTTAATTTTGTGATTGTATATGTGATATTGCATAATACAGGACCATGTATATATATTACAAAGAGCCTGATGAGAACAAGTCTCAATTGTTTCACTAATAGGGACATTAGCTATTCTTGCACTAATAGCTTCTGATGACTAATCCCTAGGGAGCTTGACTTTCCTCTTATAGAATTGATTCACATGTTTTCCATTGGGGAGCTATCCTATGTTGTTTGTAGTTTGCTAAGGTTGACTCCACACACACCAAGGCTGTTTCTGACTTCGTCTTCTTCTCCTTGAGCTGTCACTGTCTTCCTCGACATTCCTAAGCTCTCTGTCTACTCTTCTTTACACTCCTCCTCAAGTTGGGAGTGAGGCTTTGTTGTAACTCCCAGCTTGCTTAGAAGTTTGTTGTGTTATTGAGTTGTTAGAGCTTTGGTAAACACATCTGCCAGCTGATCCTGGGACTTAACATAGGAGGTATGAATTTGACCTTGGGCAATCTTTTCCCTGATGAAATGACAATCCACCTCTATATGTTTGGTTCTTTCATGATGGACTGGATTGGCAGCTATGGAGATCACAGCTTGATTATCATACTTCAATTCAGTAGAGCCAAGATGTTTTAGTCCCAATTCCTTTAGAAGAGATGATAACCAGGTGATTTCACAAGTGGTTAAAGCCATAGCCCTGTACTCAGCTTCTGCAGATGACCTTGCCACAACAGTTTGTTTCTTTGCTTTCCATGAGACTGGTGAGTTCCCTAGCAGTATACAAAAGCCAGTGGTGGATCTCCTACTAAAGGGGAAAGATGCCCAATCAGAATCACAGTAAGCAGTTAGCTTAGCTGCTGAGTTACTGGCTAGCAAAATTCCCTGACCTGGTGCCTGTTTGATATATCTCAAAAGTCTTCTGTCTGCTTGCATATGATCAGATGTAGGATTTTGTACAAATTGGCTTAGTAGCTGCACAGTGAAGGAGATATCAGGTCTTGTTATTGTCAAATATATCAGCTTTCCAATCAACCTTCTATAGACATCTGGCTTTGGGAGAGGTGTTCCTTTGTCTGGTGAAAGTTTGATGTGAGAATTAAGTGGTAACCGGAGAGATTTAGCATTTTCCATTCCAAATTCTCTCAACAAATCTTGCACATACTTCCTTTGCGACACAAAGATGCCTTCTTCTGTTCTGTCAATCTCCAAGCCTAAGAAATATCTTAATTCTCCAAGATCTTTGATGTGAAAAGCTTCACTGAGATGCTCTTTTAGTTTTGATTTTTCTTCCTGACAATCTCTTGTGATGATCATGTCATCTACATACACCAGCACTACTGTGTTGCTTGTAGCTGTTTGCTTTTTAAACAATGAGTGGTCTGATGATGATTTTTTATAGCCACACTTCATTAGTGCAGATGAAAGCTTGTGGAACCACTGTCTTGGAGCTTGTTTGAGCCCATACAGGGACTTTTTGAGCTTGCACACCCTGCTTTCTGTTTTCTTCTCCTTTCGACCAGCTTGAATCTGTCTAGATGTAGTGTAGCCCTGTGGAAGTTCCATGTAAACATCCTCCTCCAAATCACCATGGAGAAAAGCATTGGATACATCCAATTGATTGGTGAACCAACCTTTAACTGCTGCAACAGCTAAAACTGCCCTGACAGTAGTCATTTTTGCCACAGGTGCAAATGTCTCCTCATAGTCTATCCCTTGTCTCTGTTTGAACCCTTGAATCACCAATCTAGCCTTGTGTTTATCTAGTGAGCCATCAGCATGATATTTGGTCTTGTAGATCCACTTGCAACCTATAGCTTTTCTTCCAGGTGGAAGTGTAGTAAGATCCCAAGTATGATTGTCTCTTAGAGCTTGTAATTCTGCATTTATAGCTTGAATCCACTTAGGATGCTTGATAGCTTCACTGAAATGGGTCGGATCTGGTTCAAGTGTGATTTTGTGAACAAAATTGACAAACTTAGAGGATGTGTCAACATTTACCGGGTTGGAGACCTGGTGAGGTGCCATAAATGGATTGACTACTTCATAGTCTTTGCTCCAGGCTGGTGCTCTTCTGTTTCTTGTGGGTCTGATGGTTGGAGGAGCATTCCCTTCTCCTCCTAACTGTGGAGGTTCTCTGTCTGTTGCATTGAATTCTGTAGGCATATGCTCAAAATCATCAGTGGAAGGTATGGTTTGGAGAGGAATAGATTCTCCACTGTGTCTGAATTTTGAGCTCCAGGTTTTGTATGGAACTATATGCTCATAGAATTTGACTTCTCTGGAAATAATACATTTCTTGTTCTTCAAATCAAACAGCTTATAGCCCTTCTGATTTGAGGGATAGCCTATGAATACACATGGAATGCCTCTTGGTTCGAACTTATCCTTTTTCCGACTAGGATTGTAAACCATAGCTAGACATCCAAATACCTTCAGTCTTTCATAGTTAGGATCTTTCTGAAACAATTGAAAGTATGGTGTTTTGTTGCCTCTCACACTTGAAGGAAGCTTGTTGATAATATGGGCTGCTGTTTGCACACAGTCTCCCCAAAAGCTCAAGGGCAGGCCTGACTAAAATCTGATTGCTCTACTAACTTCCAACAGATGTCTATGTTTTCTTTCAACAGTTCCATTTTGTTGTGGGGTGTCTGGACAACTTGTTTGATGAACAATGCCTTTCATGTGTATGAATTTGCCACAATCACCCTCAACTATTTCTTGAGCATTATCTGATCGGATGATCCTAACTGAAGCACTGAATTGGTTTTCCACCAGGTTTAAGAATTTTGGTAACAGATGTCCTACCTCACTTTTATTTTTCATCAAGTAAATCCATGTTGCTCTTGAGAAATCAACTATAGTGAGAAATGATCTGTGTTTCAGCTTGGTTTCTTTTCTGTAAGGGCCCTAGACATCAATGTGAAGCATTTCCAAAGGCTAACTAGCTGTGAATTCCCTTAGAGGATATGGCTGTTTTGTGAATTTAGCCATAGGACAAGTTAAGCACACCTTTCCTCTGTCTTTCTTAACAACATCAGTTAAATAGGAAATAGCTTTAAGTTTTTCCTTTGATGCATGACCCAGTCTAAAATGCCACTTAGCAAAAACATCTTGCTTATCATTTATCATAATCTGATCATTACATCCATCACTTGTAGCTTTACAGAGATCTGATTCTAAGCTATCAGGTGCATTCTCAAGCAAGGATTCATAAGACAATGGGTATGTCCTGCTGTCAGGATCAGTCCTTTCTTGAACTACAATAGCATTAGCATTACTCTTAACTACTGGAGATATAGGTTTATTCACTAAATAATATATCCCCTTGTGCTCTCTTCTAATCCCTCTAATCCTCAAGGTCAAGCAATCCTGTATCACACACATTCTCTTATAAAATGTCACATAACATCCTTCATATTTGATCAAAATTGCACAGATAACATATTATTTTTGAAGCTTGGCACAAAGAGAACATTGTTTAGCATCATTCCAATTTTCAGCTTATGGTTTCCAGTGTGAGTAACATGCGAAATTTCTCCATTTGGCAGATTAATTTTTGGTTTCTTAGCAAGTTCTTAAGCATTTATTAACATCCTCAAGTCAGAAATCATGTGATCACTAGCCCCTGAGTCTATTATCCAACCATTTTTTACATAATCAAGCTAAGGAAAACATTACTACAACAACTGTTACTTGCAAAGTGTGCCTCCAAATCTTCT
Source organism: Spergularia marina (assembly GCA_963680865.1). NCBI lineage: Eukaryota > Viridiplantae > Streptophyta > Magnoliopsida > Caryophyllales > Caryophyllaceae > Spergularia > Spergularia marina. Next base: position 5,838,641 of record OY804554.1, read on the forward strand.
TCAGTGAATGTTGGTTTATTGGATTTTGAGTTCAACAGGCTCAGGAACTGTTCCTGTGATAGAGTGATGGAGCTGCTACTACCCTCAGATCCTTCACCATGTATAACATTACTTGCTGATTTGTTTCCAGATTTGTGCGAGGGTTTCTTGTTCTTGTTGTTGCCCTGCTACTTGTTAGTGAAGGATTTCTGATTTTCTCTTCTTGGCGGTGGTCCAGGGTTTTTTAAAATGTCCTTGTTCCACCAGCATTCTTCTTTTGTATGCCCTTTCTTTTTGCAGACAACACACTCCTTCCTGTTGGTGTTGTTGTTCCCATGATCTCTGTTGTAGTTGTTGGTGCTGTAGAATGCAGTTTGATCGATGTCCATCCTGTCAACCTTTTCCAGCACTTGTTTCCGTATTTCCTCTTGTTGTAAGAGTGACACAACTTCTTCCACCCTAGGCAGAGGGTCTCCCATGAGCAGGTTGCTTCTCAAAGGAGCATAACAAGGATCTAACCCATTTAGAAACTTGAAAAGTTTCTTTTCAGCATTGCTTCTGCGCCAAGCATCCATGAAATCATTGATTTCTTTGTTGGTTTCAGTGATTGAGGGCCAATCCTCCATGATCTCCAGAGTTTTCCACAAAGTGGTGAGTTGATTGTGGTATTCTGAGATGCTTGTTGTACCTTGAGTGAGATCTTTGATTTCTTGTTCCAGCTGATATTTTCTGGCTCCATTAGTCTTGCCATATGTGCTGCAAAGAGTATCCCAGATCTCTTTAGCTGAGGTTATAAACCTGACAGCAGGTTTGACTTCAGGATCGAGGTTGCTCAGCAACCATCCTACAAGCAGGTTGTTGCAAATGTCGAAAGTCTCAGCTCTGAAGGGATTAGAGTCTGATCTCTTGACAATGCCAGTCAGGAATCCCAGTTTTCTTCTGATGGCTAGGGAAAACATTCCCTTCAGCTTTGGCTCAATGAGCAGGGGTGTGGTTATTTTTGAAGGATGAACATACAGAGGATCTCTGCTGCTCAGTTGGTTTTGATTTGTTGTTTCTAGATTTCCTGCCATTTTTGCAAGTTTTTGATTGTGATTTGTTGGATATGGTTATGCAAGCAAGTTGTAAGTTTTTGAGTGAGAAATATAAAGCTGTACTGGCCTCCTCAGTCCTTCAAGGCTCTGATACCATGTAGAATTTGAGCAATGAAGATGGAGAAAGCCATAGCAGAAGAGTTTTAGATAATGTAAATTGGTTTTAATTTTGTGATTGTATATGTGATATTGCATAATACAGGACCATGTATATATATTACAAAGAGTCTGATGAGAACAAGTCTCAATTGTTTCACTAATAGGGACATTAGCTATTCTTGCACTAACAGCTTCTGATGACTAATCCCTAGGGAGCTTGACTTTCCTCTTATAGAATTGATTCACATGTTTTCCATTGGGGAGCTATCCTATGTTGTTTGTAGTTTGCTGAGGTTGACTCCACACACACCAAGGCTGTTTCTGACTTCGTCTTCTTCTCCTTGAGCTGTCACTGTCTTCCTCGACATTCATAAGCTCTCTGTCTGCTCTTCTTTACACGTTCAAACCTCGCGCTCCCAAGCTGTAATTATTAATTTTAAGGTTCGAGACTTGTGTGTCCAAGTGACCATATACCAAGTGAAATAACATTGCAGACCACGAAATAAAATGTCTTGGAGAACAAAAGTCACTGTGATAGATTCACAAAGTTACTAATATATACAATTGCCATATACTCAAAATTTCTTTGAATCTCCTTTTCGAGAATAGGATCACAAATTATATGGTCTATTGCATAATATCACACACTTTTCATTTTGAATTTTGATCTTCGGGCCAAATTTTTGGTAAGGATCTTGATCATAGTTCATTAATTTTTTTGTTGTTCGAACTTCCGGTTCAACATTAGCTCAAATTTCTCTACGATGGAATATAACATAGAAATCCTTACAATAAAGACTACAAAACGTATATGTAGCTGGAAACTCGGGATCGTAAATAGATTCCGGATGATCATTATAATAGAATTGTAGGGGCTTGTATTATGACTATTATATGTCGTAATCGTCTCCACCATAAGTATATCATTCTTGTTCATAACCATGACTAGCTACTTCAGGCATAATCCTTCTTATTCTCATGGATGATCGCATTCGCTTCGAGGAATGAATTTGATTCAAGATTTATAATCTTTCTCTACTAATTAAGCCAAGTCACGAGAACAAAGAGGAGATCATAAATGAAAAATGGACAACATGTCCTCTTTGTAAATCAATCGTAACAAAATCCAAACATAATTTGAGTTTTGGCTTTTATTGTTCAAATCCACCACTACGATTGTTGTTGGCAACTTTTTCTTTCATTTTCTTTTTAATCACCACAAGACATTTTAATTTGTCATACGTATTAAAGTATTAAACAACTTACCTCATCAGAAAACATGGAGGGATTGATAAGATCAATGCACACACCGTCACTCAACTAATGGATTGATAAAGTGGTGACAAAAGAAAAATTTAGCTAGGTTAGAGTCTCGTGTTGATAACGTGTTGTGAAACAAGGAATAAGAGTAGGAAGATTAGAGAGGTAAAGAGAGGAGTAACCTTCTTATTAATGACATAAGGGGTATATATACAAGTACTATCTTGGAGGTCAAGGCACTTACATTATAGTAAGAAGATATGTATATGTGTACATACTATAACTATAAGATATAATATATCTTATGAGATATGAACATCCACAATAGAATATTTCATAACAATAATAATATAGATATACAGCCGGGGCGCGGACCGGGCATGCAAACTAGTATGATATTAATCGAAGTCAAGCAAGGTTAAATTGTGGTCAAAACAAACAAAACTTGACAGAGTTAACTTTTCTAGTTAAAATTAAAGCAAAATGCAAACCTCAGGGTACCGTGGACATTACAAAGCCATAGGGGTACCACAGAGAATTACGTAAAACTCAGGAGTACCGTGGATAATATTCCTTCTAATTCTATGCTATGCTTTTTTTTTTTCTTGTATGTTTTAATAGGGATTTTATGCTATGCTAATATAGAGGCCACTTCTAAACGAGCATTCCCCCTTGGAAAAAAAAAAAAAGAGCACGAGGATTGTGTGATTACTGATTATTGGTACGGTACACCCAACATTTTGATTTCTATTGCAAATCAAATGCAAAGAGCAAGAAAGATGACATATCCCCGTCACCAAAAAAAAAAAAAAAAAAAAGATGACATCTCAACAGTACAATTTGGTGTTCAACGCCGAAACTTTGATTCATGTCATCAGCAAAGAGCCTTAATGGAGCTGTAGAGAGAGACATACTTCCCGGCAGCGTTATTCCAGCTATTGTCAATTTGCATAATTTTCTTCACTAGCTTTTCCCATTCATCTGGCTCTGCATAAGACCGAAATGAGTAGAGGCAAAGACAACATTAACCATAGTCTCGGCAAGTTAACTGAGCTTGCTTGTGCTACCAGATAGATACTGGATAAATCACTCTATGCTCAATTTCCTAATGTCTATGGTCTATACATTCAGCAGCATAATAACTCCCTTCAGTTAGTGTCACGGGGAGAACTTATTAGCAGAGTTTGTTTTAATAGTTTTGTTCAGTGTGACTAGGTAAAAAAGGAGTGGAACTAATCAATCCTTAATGAAACCCTACAGAAAAAACGTAAACTTACTCTCCAAGTAGAATATAAATGCTCGATCCAGAACCCAACTCAAGGACCCTTCATCGATTCCTTCGAATACAAACCTTGCAAAACAAAAACCACCAAAGAGAAAAGCTATAAAACATATAAAGGGAGAGGAAGAGCACAGCTGAACAATTCCATTAGCTGTTAACAAAAATGATTGATAGTAAGCCTAGAAACGATTCCGTTTTAACTGTATCATTGAAAAGAAAGCCGGTCTCTATGTATACCGTCCTATTCTGAAGTTCTATCTTGTACCTACATAGTAAAAGCCTAAATGACAATGCACGCTTTAGTTATCAAAGACTGATCACAAAGACTCAGTACATTACTTTATATAAAGCACGAATGGGAGAGTAACGATATCAATCGTGACCAAACTTTAAAGGGTGAGACTTAAGGATTAAATATGTCACGAAAGGTTCAAAAGATAAATGAGTTACCCGTTTGATGCATCTGGATTAGACTGATCATCCATATCAAAAATTGTATCTGCAAGACCACCTGTCTTTCGAACGATGGGAACCTAGAAAATTTTCAAATCATTAAAAAGAACGTAGTACACTGAATCCTAGAAGCAAATCACTATGGAAAATCCTGACACTTCAAAGCAAAGATAAGACAGAACATTTAGACATTGATAAATAATGGTTTAAGTAGGAACACACACCGCTCCATAGCGCATTCCAATCATCTGTGCTAGTCCACATGGCTCGTATATGGAAGGAACTAAGACCATATCTGCTGCAGCATAAAGCATGTGGGATAGCTCTTCACTGAATGATAGGCATACAATAGAGCTGATAAGTACTTGTTTGACCGCAACTGACGACAGGGTTTATTGATGCATCTTTCTCAGTTGGGTAAACAAGAATCATTTGTACCTTCCATATAAATAAAAACCAAAATTTTGATAGAATCAAAGGCATTATTTGAGTTTCACAAGTCTTTGAAAAGCTCTGATTGACACATAACTGAGAGAGGAATCTTAATGTGGCCAGAATATAGTTACTCACTGATTCCTCCACTGACAATTTTTATGGCGTTTTTCTTTGTTTTGAAGAAAACTCCATTTTCACACTCGCTTCAGAAAGAGAACAGAAACAGAGATGAGAAACTAAATAACTGTCAATGAGAAACCTTGTCTTTTGGCGATGCTATATATATTTAGGGATCTCGAGTGTGCAGCAGCTTTGATCCTCATCTTTTACAAAAGGTGTACGGAGTATGTGTTTCAGTATTGACAAGTGAAGGACAGGACAAGTCAGATTCTAGACCACATGAAAGCCACAAGTGGGTTTCGCAATCTTTCTACAACTTCTATGCCCTGAATCAATTTTTTTTTTTTTTTTTTTTGGTGGAAGAAACAGCAAATACCTGCAGTAAAGGTGGAATGCCAACAAACCCCCCGCAGCTAATTGAAATGTTTAGAATTTGTTTTGTAGGTAGCGGAGGGGGAAGGATAGAAAGCAACACAAGATAGATGTTTACCTATAAATTAAAAGGATTCGGATGCTGGGGCCTTGGTTGTGCTACAAAGAACCAGATAACACTGTTAGATCCACAATTATCACTAGATGTCTCTATCTCAATTCTATAATAACAATCCAGAAATAATGCATGCATGATCAAGAACAGAAAAACAAGCTTAACATATGTCAGGCTTACAAACAAGAAAGGGCAAAAACGAAAATTCCAAAACTAATCAACAAAAAGACTATTGAATCTTGGTCCATTTAAGACTACAAGAGATGCAGAGATGCAGAGATTTTTTTTTTTTATTTTAGCAAAGCCCAAATGAAAATCTATACTCCATATGAAGTGACTCGTAGAGTCTGATCATACTTGCCAAGCACCACTTGTTATTTGTAAGTAAAATCACGGACTAACCCAACTAACTTCCTTCATCAAGCAAAAGGTAGATTTAATATAATGAATCAAACTTTGATGACAGTTATACTTGCTTTGGATCTTGCATCCCTGAGATAAGAACTGTATACAGTGCAAAAAGACAGGAGATATCCAAAGCAGAAGGTCTTAAGTGAAAGATTTGCCCCTTTTTTGTAGTTGAAATTTAACACAACATATTACATACCTAACACATAATCAGAGGGCAAGAGAGAGAGACTACACAAGCTTAAATAGTGTTGAAATGCAAGACACCGAAAGGGTTGCCAGGTATGATCAGTCCACAATTAGTTGATCACACTCAACGAGTTACTTCTACTTCACAAAAACAGATCTTCATATGAGGTATACTTCTGCATTTGGTCTTTGCCCCCCCCCCCCCTCCTCCCCAAAAAAAAAAAAAAAAAAAAAAAAAAAAAAAAAAAAAAGAAGAAGAAAAGAAAATCACTACATCTCTGCACTTGCTTGATTGTCAAATTTCAAAGCTCTTGTCAAATATGAATGTCAATTTAATTGTGATCATTACCAAAGTTGCAAGGCCTTGGAATTCTCTCTCCACAGAGCCATCTGCTCTTCCCAATACAACCATCTGTCCACCCTACATCATTAAAACAAGAAAGAATCCAACGTTCAGAGCATCTATAGGCGTCAGATAAGCAAGGAAACAAGAAGAATCGGTCTCCAATACAAGTTGACACTGAAAAATTAGTGATGGTGAATTAAACTTTGCAGTAAATTTTTACTCTAAAGCACAAAGCAATCTATATTTAAAAAAGGAAAAACAGAATAGATATGAGGCACGGATGTAACCTCAGGAAAAACTCAAGCACAATTATCACAAGGAAAAGATTATTATAAAGCCAGTACAGGAGCAGGTACAACTCTAATTATGAAATCATGACTTACGTGCATAAATCGAATCACATTTGATGAGAAGGCAGATTGGTGTGGTAACGAAAATGACATCATGGAGTACTCAGCAAACAAATTCACAGTGTGTCTGAATACCAAGGGGATGCAAACTAAATAAAACAAAGCTTTTTACTGTTTTACAAATCAAAATACTCATGAATCTTTGTGCATAAGAACTTAAATTGGGTAATGAAAGACCATCTCTAAAATGAGTGGAAGGTTGCTTATATATTATACATTTCATTTTTCACTTTCATATATTACCTAAGTGTCATGCGTCATGATAAAAAATGTAAGATGATAACCTATTCAACCCATTGCATTCATTCCCATTGTGTCACATCTCACATCCTATTAAAATAAAATTAAATAAATCCATTACGAATGGACCACGAGAATAACAAACAAAGGACATTTTAAAGGCTGCAAATAGTACAAAAGGACCATCCAAATCCAATATCATGGAGAATGTACTACAGATCATATCAAATTATACTAACTTACTAGTTCTTCAACACGCTTAATTGCATGGCGGATCAAATGAAGACCTTTCTGAGCGACCAACCGTGTGATGCACACAACTAAAGGCACCCGATCTTTTACATCAGCTTTAGCTCCAATGGGTTCTGTTAGCAAACCAAGGCCTCTTTGGACAAACTCTTTGCAGATGGATTTCCCTTTAAGATTTTGTGCTGCCAAGACATCCCAACCAGAAAACAGAAAAGGAAGTTAAGAATAAGCAGAGAGGCTGACAGAATGCAAAAGTGTCTTAGACAAAAGAAAAAGAATTACTTCGGCTTTTGGTCCCACTTTTTGTGGTCAAATTATAGAATTCTACTCCCTCTAAATCTTCCTACAAATTCAAAGCCTCCCTCATAAAACAAGATCGGTCTGGGAAGATTGGACTTGAAGAGATTGAGTATTAAAATTCTCAAAGTACATCAGTTCATTTTGGACTTGTAAGATGCAGGAGATTCATAAAGATTTAAAAAATAAAAAATAAAAACCCCGCAATTTACTGAACGAAGTAGCTTATATGAGTAAGGACACGACTTGATTTAACTGGAAGAGTCAACTGCCAACAGTCATATAAGAGACCACGGACAGTATAGTACGTCCTTAGAGTTTTAGGTGTTTCGTCTTGAACAATTCTCCATCACCCTTTATCCATCAAGAATCTATAATTATGTTTACCATTGAATTTAGCCGGGAGGAATGAATCAGTTCTAGGATTCCAAAAGGCAGTATCTATGCCATTCAGGATACCATTATATCTGCAGAAGAATAAACAAAATTCAGACACAAGCAACTATTAATCTGTAACAGTCAACTTACACTTTGAGAAATAGATAGCTCACTAAATAAATAATAACTAGAACATGTGACCATTCAAGCACAATGTTGAGAGAGAGAATTTCCAGTTGCCACACAAGCTTATTAGCAGGTCATCAACCATTCAAGCACACTTATCTTGCTAATCACCTTTGCATCTAGGAGCAGTATTTCTTGGCCCGTGGAAACAAATACTTGCAAATTATGTGACCATAACAGATAAGCAGGATTTAAATGCTTCACATGAAAAACTTACTTGTCACGATATTTGATCAAAGTGCTTGCTAGCCAACCAGAGCCGAGTGTCTCCTTCAGATATGACGAAGAAACTGTACTGAAAAGCACAAACAGACTTTACAAATCAACAGAAATAAAACAGAACAACGAAGTCTCCAGTTCTCCATCAGTTTTATTCCAGCTATCCCATATCCATGACACCAACATAATAAACCCACATAAAAGCTCTGAATTGTAAGGCTATTAGTATGTGTGAGTACAAGATGTTGGATGTTATACATGTGTAAGCTAATACATCCAGATCTCATCCTCAAACTGGTTTTTTCAGACTACTGCTTTGAAGATTTCTTAAACAAGAACTGATACACACAAATTCAGTTATACTCCCCAAGTTTTAATGCATAAGGCTACTTACGCAACCGCATTGCTGTATACAATACCCCCTTTCAACAAGCTCAGCCTCTCGGGATTGTGCCCAATTGTTCTGTCATCCATTGCCTGAATCCAGAAATGATAGAAGGTATATCAAATAGAAATTTTGTCAGAGAAAATGATGTAAATCGATAAGTACTCCGTATTACAGAAGGATTCTGCCATGTCACATCAGCAGTCCACTGTGGAACAGAAAATTAAACATTTAACCTCACAAAACTCTTATTTTAAGCATATTGCAGCGTGCATCTTGTATCTTACGGAGTATTGCCTAATGTAGAGGTATAATTGAAGAAATTGGCCTGAATTACCCATTTTACAACAAGCTAGGTTATTGGTTGTTTTAGACGTTAAATGAGTTAACATTATTGAAAAAGTGAACTATGATCGACATTCGACAACCCAGAAAAAGTGTTAAAACAAATCATATAGACACACCCCAATATTCAGCTGTTTGGCAGGGCAATAATGACATTATGTAGTTCAAGGTGCCAAAATTTCTAGACACAATACAGATTGCTGACCTTATCCACACTAGCATAGATGTCTCCTTCAAGACCACACTTGCCAAATTGCTCTTTCCTGACAACAAGATGATGTAAACATTAGAAAGATTATGAAGAACCTAATCTTTAGGAAAATGCAATGCATGTTACCAACAGCATGAACTACAGATTAGTTACATTGGGTTCCGAACTTCTGATTGAACAATTATATCTAGTTTGCCTGAAGGGGGAATTCAAAGAAAATTGAATATCATAACAGGGTCTCGAGTTGATATGTCCTTGCAAATAATACATCAGTGATTGAAATAACCTAGGTTCTTCTAACCTGCAGGAATATCTCTTAGCTACAATTGGTCTTAAAAATGACAGACACATATGCAAGACTGAAGTTTGAATCAGTCAAATTCCAAATGCTTGGACATAGGGGTCAAACAGTGTTTACAAGTAAGTTATCAGTCAAAACCCTTCCTGTTTAAGTTTTCCTAAGCGTTCATATCAGTGTTGCAGTTGCTCCCTCAATGGCAAGGAAAAGAAAGTCCAACGACTGAAACTTTCTAACCAAAATTGCAATGCACTTTCTTGTGGTTTTTGGATCATCTTACTCCTATTTGAATTTTGTGTAATTGAGTTCAAAGAAGAGCTGACAACAACAACAACAACAACCAAGCCTTATTCCCAAAAAGATTTGGCGACATAAAGACTAAATCATCCTAGACAAAGATTGTCAACATGGAATTTTTCAGGCGGGTAACGTGGCATACCGACATTCTCCATAATGCTCCATGTTGTGGATAGTTAACACTAGTCTTGGCTTCTGGAGACAGAAACACATCAACTTCAGAGGAAAAAATTCACTCTAAAACCACACGCACCCCCCCCCCACCTCCACACACACAAAATATTAATGATATACGGTGTACAGCACAAAAAAGGGCAAACGTGACATATAACATTTTATATGTACTTGCCTTAAGAGAGAGCTTATGGTAAATATCCCAGTATAGCAATGCTACTGCACTTGTCTGCCATTCATGAACGTGAATTATGTCTGGCTGTTTACCAGTCACCTGTCAGAAAGCAGCTTATCATGAACTGTGAGATGTTTGGATGGCAACTGGCCTACAGCAGTCTGCACTATGAACACACCTCTTATAGTCTGAGTTTCTTTTAAAGGGGGAGGGAGACAGAGAGAGGCCACTTAAATGCACTCAAATTATCAAACGATACACCAAGAAATCCATTTGATTACAAGACAAACCTGCATCCATTCAAGACAGGCACGGCTAAAAAACAAATATGCTTCCAGCTCATCATATGAACCTCCATATATTCTTTGGCCTTTAAAGAATTGATTGGTTGGTTCAATTAAAATCACAGGGATGCCTGAAGCCATAGCACGATAAGCGTTTGTAGGGACCCATTTGCCGTCATGATACGAATTATAACTACAGATCAAAGCCAGTTCAGTTAGCTGTTGCTTTGGGAGACATTCGTAGAAGGGAAGCATGACAGTGACAGCATGACCACGAGATAAACATGCACGAGCAAGACCAGTTACAACATCACCTAAACCACCCACTTTAGCTAAAGGGGCCATTTCAGCTGTAACATGAATTATGTGCATAAGATCTGAATCCTTGTCTTCTGTTGCTGGAACACCTATAGTAACATCAGGTGAATCAAAACTTTTATTCCAGAAGGGGACTTCATCATCAGGAGAAGGCCATGCGATATCTTCTACTGTAAAAGCAGGTGAACTTGCCTGAGCGCCCACCTGAGAAAAATGTAGCCATGATAATGATATCAAGAAAATTTTCAAATATGCTTCTTCAAGTCCATAGCCTCACTGGCAATTGATACCAGAAACTAGGCTATGTAATACAAGTGTGTGGTACTAGAACTAACATTGATGCTTTGAAAAGGGTCACACTGATGTTTTCTCCATAACCCAATGCCAAATCTTACTGGTTTCATGCCTTCGCCATGTCTTATAGCAATAAACATATGCCTTCAAATAGGACTAATACGAATTGCAATTATCAAAAGTTAATAACTCTAAACCAGCATGGCTAATTCCACAGTCTGAAACATAGTGCAATATGTTAAATGTTATATCAATCAGTCACACTTGTTCCCCAACCTTTGCATACACAGAAAATATCATTTTCGCAAATATAATTGCTTGACCATTTATATTCACAAAATTTCAATAGTCATCCGTAAATATTTGTAATCATAAACTCAGTCCAAGTTCCAGACTCTAGTTACAGCCTATATTCCATTTTGCTAGAGCCTCGATAATCAACAATTTCATTACTAACGACGCCCTAAGTCCCGCTTGTTTCTATGACGAGGACTCAATACCTATCCTATATTTGAAACCCTTCGACACTGATCTACCTTTTTCACCAAATATATTCTTCCTTGACACTTTTCACTAATCATCTTCCTTAGAATGAAGTTGCCACAACTTTGATGACAAATATCACGGAACCAAACAAAATAGTATCACCACTATTTCCATCAATGATGCTTTATGAAGCACATGTCAACTAGCTAAGCTGATAAGGTCGCCATCAGCAATGCCCATGTCACTCCCTTCCCACGATTTAAAAGCAACCTCAATGCCTCAATCGAGTTCAGGAATTTCGAGGTAAACAACTCAATAAAATTAGATTCCACATTGCCATTCGTTACTCCAACCTGAAAATTCTCTTCTATTTAACCTCTTTCACAGTTTCACCTAATTTCACACAAATTAATCAAAGTTTACATGAACAGGTGTACTCCATATGAAATGATCATCCAAAAACCCCATTGAAGAGCTCGAAAAACAATCAAAATAAAGGTAATCCCTAAAATTTACCCATCACATTACTATTAACCTTTACTAAGTCACAACTACAATCCGACTTTAACACAAACAGAACTAAACAATGCCCAAATTGTAAATTCAAGAGGCAGGATATTAAAATGGCACATAATTCCAACTCAATTTCAAACTATGCAATCCAATATAATTTCGATTAGAATTCCTCTCACGTATTCAAACCAAACGCAAACAATTCGACAAAACAGGCAGAGTATCAATTAATCACACAAAACCCACCACAAAAAAAATACTGATAAAACCCAAAATTCAAACAAGCTGGGTATAACTTATTACCTGAAAATGGAGGTGGGAATTGTGATAAAATGGGAACTTTGTAGAAAAAGATTGGATCTTTGGGTTAACATGATTGCATAAATTTGTGGGCAGTTTCGAATTTTGAGGATTAATGTGCCAGAAACTTGAGAATGAAGTCATAACAGTGATCTTTTCTGCTCCATAAAAACCCAACATTATTGTGAATTAGTTGTACACCAATTTTACATGCAAAGTGAGATTTTTCTTCTTCTTGTTCTTCTACTGACAGAAGTGAGTGAGTCAGAAGTGAGTCTTTCTAGAGAAGTGAGTGAGACAAACGTAAAGAAGAATCTCAAGGAACGTATATCCCCATCAACGGTTATTACTTCGTGCCAGATGCATCACTGAGGTACTTTCTGGTTCTTAGTAGTAGGGACAACTTTCCGGGTGCGTAAAGGTTTTTCCTTTTTAGGAAGGTTTAACTCTAGACGCTAAAAGGGTAGCTTACCTCTCGAGCTCGAAGGTTGTCGTGAACGTTGTTATATGTCTAATGATTCGAAAAAATACAGATTAAGGTTATATTTGGTAGGCCACTAACTTAAAATGCTAGTTGACCCAATACAACTCGAGGTGTCCGAACTTCTAACCTTTTATTAATTAATAATAACATGTTACACCGAACCATTAATTCATCCCTAGATATCTAGGTTATGACTAAGATATGAAATTGTCACTTATTAGTAACCGAAATCAGAATTTAGTGTAGAAGACCAATGTCCAAAATCACAAACCATCAATGTTGATTACATTAATTTAAGTACTAATTCTACAATGACTACCATAACTCGGTAGCCATTATAAGTAGGACGAATAACTACCGTAGATCTCTATAAGCAAATCGCAACCATTAAATAGTTTGACCATATAAATAATTAACTTTATTTTTCTCAGTCCTCCTCCCTTCCTCTCCCCACCCCAGGAACCACCGTTGACCCAACCCAACTTCCTCCTAATTGTCTTTTAATACCAACCCTGAGACCGCAGTCGTGGGCCACTACCTTCTTCACCCAAGAGATACCCGGCACCCTCCCCTCCCCCCTCATTTTCTCCGTACTCTAGGCGTCGACAATGGTGATGGGGCAACCATACTAGGAGGTCGAGGGAGAGGCAAGAAGTGATTTTCATTGGGCAGGGCGTCGGAAATAAGTGGGTCAAAGGGTAAGAAATGAGAGATTCGAGAGGGGAGAGAAGGTGTCGTGGGAGGCTGTGGTGGTGGGAGATGACGGTCGGAGCGTAATCGGCAGCGGGACGCCGGTTTGCTGGTGGTACCTTGGTTGTCTCCGCTGTAATGGCTGCTAGGAGTGCGTAGGCCGGTGGTGGCTAGAGTGGTGGTAGATTGAGGGCAGCGGCAGGTGGTGGTGCTAGAGGGAAAGGAGAGGAGGCAGAAATACGGGTTTGGGAGGTGTGGGTGGTTTTTTTTTTTTTTTAAATTTTTAATGTTTTTTTTTTTTTTCAGTCAAATTTTCGAGGGTCGAGATCACTTTATGAAAATGAACGGTGCGATTTACTCTATTTACAATGACTACCAAGCTTTGGTAGCCATTATAGATCACTGTAATTTAAGACTTGTATTTTTATGCGTAGTTATTTAAAAACGGTACGGGTATTAAACGGATTTTAAAACGGCAAAGTGTTTTAAAAAAAGACGGTCAAAAATCCGTCGAAAATATCGTTGACTTTTAAAAAAAGGGGAAAATGCGTGTAATTCTTAACATTTGGCTTCGTTTTGAAACATTCGGTCAAAACAATCGGAACAAAATCTTTCCTAAACAGTGTAAAAGAAAGTCAATTGAACTCAAAATAGCTTTGAACTCTTTCTTAGATATATTTTAGTAACTGATAGTACAAAACAATGGCGAACATAGAGAAAAAATAGAAAGGCGTTGTTGCGAAACTCACCAGAATATAAGTTGACTATTAGAAAGTCAAAGTTTTTTTGACCAAAAATTCGTGATAAACGTTTAATTCGTGTTTTAAACGGGAGGGTGGATTTTTTTCCTTTTTAAACGGGGCTCACCTTTTAATTCGTTTTTCATGCATTTTTTTTTTAAAAAGACGCAATACGCTTTTTAAACGAGTTTTAAACGGGTTAAAAGTAAGAGAGTTTCTATGTTCACGTGTTCTAAACACATGCCATCACTATGAAAATAGATTGGAAATGTCGTGGCCTGGTATGTGACCATTGAAAAGTACTACTCCTGTACGAAAAAATCAAACCAAAACTCAATTGGACAACTATATCAACATTAACTGAAAGTCGTTAAACTCAATACTACTGTTGCATACCTACAAGCTGCTACAACCACTAGTCCACTATGCATGAATGACTCAACGAGTATTTTGCTTGTTCGCATAGTACTCGGGTATATAAGTGTCTAGTGACGGATTTGGATTCCATGGAGTTGCCAAATAACTGCATGGGGTGGAGTTGAGCAAATCTCAACCTTTCATTTCATATCAATGGCTCAGAAAAAGCCATACATTAAAAAAAAAAAAATGTGTTGTTTTTGGATTTGGAGTGGGAAGGTGACGTGGAGCCTTGAGCACCACTAATTACAACTCCATGGAGTTACAACTCCATGGGAGCCGGACGCGTCTAGTGATACCCTGGTTAGGAGGGTCATTTAGTCATGTCTTTTTTTATCTCTTCTTATCGCGGTAAAAAAAAAAAAAAAAACTCATGTCGAATATATTACTCATCTACAAATGGTGAGTAGCTTTACAACTCTTTAAAATCAACATCTCATGTCGAACATGGACTTTCAAAATTTATCTTCTAGGTTTTACTGACAATTTTTCACGTGATTTATTTTGACTTTCAAAATATAATTCTATTTTGCTTCAAAAGTAAAAGAATGGTTTAACATATACCATTAGATGCACTAAAAAAAACATATACTATTAGATCATTATATATAACTATTTAATTAATATATACTCCGTACACACGGTAATATATAACTTGACTTGATAAGTTATACTCCTTCCATCCGAGTTTGAACACCTTATGCTCAAAATGTCCATGTGTTAAAGAGAGAATATGCACTAATCGGTTAATCAAAGTTATAAAAAATTATATAGCAAGTTAGATAAGAGGCTTAACAAAAATTTCATGCAAATTTTCTGAAACTTTGAATGACCGTTTAGTGTGCACACTTTTTTTCATGAGCTTGCATTTTTTATATGGGGTGTTTAAACTCGGACGGATGGAATGTAGTTAAGTAAATGAAATTTGTTACCATTATTGAAGACCCATAACAAATGACCCAGTTGGTGATTGGTACGATAAACTCTTTGATTTCACCTAAAAAAATCCTTTATATATAGTATATTTTTTGAAAGTCTCAACTTTTATGCTTGAAAAAAAGAACAATTAATTCAAATAATGCTAAAAAAAAATTGTTAAAATGGAGTTGAGGAAAAACTATTTATCAAAATGGGGTCCAAAAAGGATTGGGTGGGCCTAATTTCAACTCCAAACCAAACATCTCTCATACTCTCTCTCCTTAGCCATCTCCGGCCAACTACTCCAGCCACCAGCTACAGCCAAACTGGCCGTCGCCAGCCTAACTCTAGCCATTGTTAAATTGAGCACCGGCTCCACCAACAACGCTCATTGTTTCAACCGCCGGCCCCACGAATATCCTCCATGTGCGTGTTATGGATTGTTGTCTCAAGAGGAGAGAAAGAAAACGAAAAGTAAGAAAGGAAAGGAGGGTGAAGACGGAGAGGGCGTGAAAGGTGGACGGCCGGCACCGGCGTCGTCACCCAAGTTTGTGGTGTCGAAGGTCGTGGCCATGGTGGCGGGTGTTGACGTGCGCTGGTGCCAAAGCGGGGGAAGGGGGGTGGTGCGGCAGGAGAGAGAAATTTCTGATTTTGGATTGATTTTTTTTTGCTTTGGAGTTGAGGTTTGGATACTCCAATCCTACTTTGACCCCATTTTGATAAATAGTTTTTTCCAACCCTATTTTGATAATTTTTTTTTTTTTTTAGCATTATTTGAATTAATTGTTCTGAAAAAAACATACTCTTTGAAAAAAAAAATCAAAAGGTACGTTGAGTATTTGACCATAACTAACGACAATACACTAAAGTTCGGATTATCTAAATTTTTACTCGAACAAAAACTAATAATATAGACAACTCGATCATCAAGTAAAATAGTACTATTCATTATTGCTAAAGACAATCTTAAGCCTCAACAAACCGAATAGAGAGACGGGTGTTTCCTAATCGATTCATATCCTCTTTAACTGATGAGAAACAATCTTTAAACTTGAAAAAAGTACTGATGAGAAACAATCTTCAAACTTGAGAAAAGTGCATCCCCTTTATTTCTTGTATAAATAGTCAAATCACCTAGGCCATAAACAGACGACACTTCCATCTTGATTAGAAGCGAATTAGTCAATCGATGTTTATACCATGCTTAAGTGTAGTCCCTACTTATAAGCGAATTAGGGACTATCATGCTCCCTGTGCTCCTGTGACCATGGTATAATTTGCGTAGGCCATAACTATCAAATTTAGTGTTTTGATTGGAATGGTTATTCTACGAATCGGTCTATGTTTTATCCATGCCTTATAACATTACGAAAACAATAACACGGACAAATTAAAGTTGCAAAACAATTTCAACGTCCTTGACACAAAACAAAAAAATCAAACTAGTTGACTAACGTGTACACACTTTGAGCGAATCAACGTTCAAACTTGAAATAATAGCCTTCACTAGTTAAGAAAATAATGATGAACTTTTCCACTGTGATCTTTGATTCTTCGACCATAAACAATGGAACTTGGGTTTTAAATTAGCAGCAATTGTACTTATTTTTACTGCAAATTAATAATATAATGATAATAATAACACGAATTTACGACGAAATCCACCAGACCACCATCATATCTGACATCAGCCTTTTTTTTTTTTTTTTTTTTTTTTTTTTTTTTTTGAGTTCAGACAACAAAAACCCATAAAAATTTCTTTATGAATTAACAAATTAATTAATATGATGACCTTCATAGTTCTTGCCAAAATCTTCAAAAACCCAATTTTGGAACTTTCTTAATTGAGATTATTTCAATCTTCTGATTAAAACCCACCAAACAAAAATGATGAGAAAAAGTGTAGCAGCAAAAAAGGAGCCACCTTTAACAATGGTTGTGATGTTTACGCTACTGCTGAATTCTGCATTAATGGGGGAAATTCAAGCTCAAAAAGTTGTTGATGAAGTTGAAACAATGAATGTTTTGAGGAGTGGAGTTGGGAATATTACTGATAGACTTGCTTCTGAGATGCAAACTCGTGCTGACTTCTGCATTGTTGATGGGTAACTTCATCTGTTTTTCTTTCTGATTTAATATGTTGGGAATTTTATGGATGAACTCTGAAATAGTTGAATGGTTTTTATTTTTTGCCTGTATGTTGAGTTTTAGTGTTGGGGAAAGTAGGCGTAAAGGTTAATACAAGGACCGTAGATAGTCATAACCATATCTTAACCACGGGGCCGAGACTTAATACTGTCGTTACTTGTTAGAGTATCATGATATAGTACAACCAAAAACTATTAGACTAAAGTTGGTGAATTTTGATTTTTGAGTAAGTGGTGTATCATGTGCTAATTGCCAAAAGAAGAAAGTAGTGGAGAAAGGACAATGGGACACCATTTTGGGGTAGGTTTCTAGAGTTCTACTACCTTTTTCTTAGGGACTCTAGAGTTTTACCTTATGAAAGGAGAGATTGGTGAAAAGTAAGTTCCATTGGTGAATTAATGGGTGTTTATATACATTGTACAAGTCTGCTAGACCCAGAACCTTATCTAGGACTGCATTGGATTCGAGCTGGCTTATCGTTGTTAATTTCTTGTGTGGTGAATTATGTTGCATTGTTATAAAATGGAATAAATGTAAGGGGTAATGGTAGTAAAATGGCAACAGAAAAGATAAGTTCGTGTTTGTTAGGTCCTCAATATAGTAAAATTCTTATCAAAGTGGAAGGAGTCGTACATGTATGTTAGCATTTTTGGATTTTGAAAGAGATAACTTAGTGGATCAAGCAACTACAAATAGGGCTGATAACGAGTAGAGTCGATTACAGGTTTTACCATGCTGAACTTAAGCTTGAGAAACTGGGGTAGAGTTGCTCGTGCACAAGCTTGGGAATTGTTAAATTTGGTTATAAGTTGTAAGCACATTGAGCCTGATGCCTTGGACTAAAGTTCTAGGTCTCAAGTTCAAACCTCTTTGTGTGTTGTACTTGTACTTGCCTCTTCCTTTTCAGATAGCTGCTGGATGTGCGTCATTGTGTTTGTGCGCATGTGTGATAGTTTGGTTTGTCCCTTGGACTTCCCAATTCCAATGTTCCACTTGGTTATGTAGTTATGTTAGTTTGATAGTTTCGAATATAATTTTTAACGTAGGGGTTAAACTGTGGTCTGTGGACATCCAACCCCCTCTCACCTCATCATAGGTGTGAGACTTTGTGGCATAGGGGTAACGTTATTGTTGTATTTACTTATGTTTTCAGGCAGACGGATTGGAATAGAGCTTTCAATTATACAAATTGGGATTTCTTGGCTAGTTGCGTGGAAAAAACTCAAGGTAAACTTCCTTCCACATGAATTATTTGGTGACGCTTTGCTTGATTAGCTTTGGTTAACTGGTGTGAAAGATGAAATTTATACAGCATAAAAAATGTTAGGGATTAGATATAGGAGTCTGCAGACTGTCTCTTTTACGTATCAGCTTTTCCTATGGATATGGCAGTGGAAAGCCCTAATATCATTGTGTAGGGTGTGTAATTAATGGCTCTTATATTATATGAGATTTTGTTTTGTTCGCCTTGTTTGATCGTCCTGGTGTTGATGGTTCTGAGTTTAGTGTTGCCACTGTGATTTCCTCGTAATCATAAATTTATTGCTAATTAATCTGTCAAGTAAAAGTTAGGAAACAAGCTGGTCTTCTATCCGGAAATTGAGTTTAATCTATTACATTTTGCAGGAGATGTCGGGAGTCGCTTGTGCACAGCATCAGAGATACAATTCTACTTAAGCAGCTTCTTCACTAAAATGGGTGTCAACTACATTAACCCTAACAGGAACTGTAATTCGTCTTCATGGGTTTCTGGTTGCGAGCCTGGATGGGCCTGCAGCGTTGGTTCTGATAAAGAATTTGATTTGGGTGATTCTCAACAAATACCTACCAGAACATTGGACTGCAAGTCTTGCTGTGAGGGTTTCTTTTGTCCACAAGGCCTGACCTGCATGATGCGTGAGTGCTCGTATGAGTCTACTGGTTACATAGCTTTTATGAGATTGAAATTTATTGAGCTGTGGTTGCAACGCTAAATCATGCAAATATCTGAAATTAAGGCACTTGCATGATAAAAGATAAGAGACGTCTGAATATCTTTGTCAAAAAAATTAGAAACTACGACCTCGATTCACAGGTCTTTGGACTGACACTTTCTCTCTACTCTTGAAGCTTGCCCTTTGGGTTCATACTGTCCTCAATCACTCCTCAATATATCAACTGGCTTATGCGAACCGTAAGACTTAGTATTCTCATGATTCCTTTTTCACCATTGTGCTGGTTTTGTTCTGATAGTTTTGTGCTCGATTTCTTCAGATACAATTATCTACTTCCCCCTGGAAGGAACCATACCTGTGGTGGAGCAAATATTTGGGCTGATTTTGGTAGTAGCAAAGAAATCTTCTGTCCTGCAGGATCATACTGCCCTACAACCACGGAAAAAGAACCATGTGATAGCGGGTACTCCTCTTTCTTCCAATGCTCTGGCCTGTGGTAGTCTTATCTATGCAAAACATCTTGCAAACATGCTCCTAGTCTGTTACTGTCTTGTGAAATAACTGAAGCAAGTTCTCACGATGTTTTAATGCTGTTTCATGTGTTTTCAGATATTACTGCATGACAGGTTCCACATTACAAAAAAGTACGTGTCCTGTGAAAGTTTACCATAAGCTAAATACGAGTCCTTATGAAAGATGAGCTGGTTGTTCATTATGCCTCAACTGGAAGGACTCTGGGATTTGAAGTTCAAACGGTAGATTAATCTGATTGCCCTATCCTTATTCGCAGGATGCTCGAAGTTGATTTCATGCAAGGGGAATACTGAGAAGCAGAACATTCAAACTTATGGAATTATGCTCATTGTAAGTTGCATTAGTTCTAACTTCAGAATACTTTGTAGATGCCAAATTTCTACTTATGTTCGTTTTTCTATGCATTGAAGTCATCTGGAAATTTAGTTCTAAATTAAGTTCTACTCCGTATGTGAATATTGGACATGAAAGGAAAGAATGGGATGTGTTGATAATGTTTTTTCTTTAACAGTAGCTTTACATTTGACCAAAATCCACCGCTTCCTTTTATTGTTCATTTCCCTTGTTTCCTTCTCCATATTTTGCTACATTTATGCCTAACATTGTAGTTGTGGACGGACAGCTATCTTTTGTCCTTGAGACCAAAAAGAAGAAGAAAACACAGCTACTTTTTATTTTACTAGCAAATAACGAGTAACGATGAATGAACTATCTTTTTTTCTCACCTAGGAAAGTAATAACATGAGTATATTGTCATATGGGGTTTCAGGAGCCTCTTCCTCTTTTTTTTTTCCCGGGTGTGTGTTCTTTTTATTGAATATATTGATAAATTAACTACATAGGTCTATCTTGCTTGATTTGGAGTCTGTTCTTGATAAAAAAAGAAAAAAAAAAAAACCGGCTGCTGCAGTGAGCATTTTCAAATTCCTGCCCAATCGTAAAGCCAACTTACGTAGCTTGGTTTACAACCCTCTATGTTAAGTGTTTAATACTGATGATAGAAACTACTATGTTTTCAACTCTTGCAGATTGCTTTAGTTGCTGTTCTTCTCATAGTGTACAACTTCTCCGACCAACTTCTAGCTATCCGAGAACGAAGACGTGCCAAATATAGGGAAAGGGCAGCTGTAAGTGTGCAACAAAATGAGCGTGTACGAGCTAGATGGATCTCTGCAAAAGAAGCTGCTATAAAGCATGCAGCAGGAATGCATGCTACTTTGTCACGGAGATTTTCTCACAGAAAACTCAAGATTGTGCATGAAGAAGACACCCCAGCAGATGATTCTCTGTTATCAGTTCAACATGCAAGAAACTTGAGTGACTCACAGCAATCATCAATGGGGTTGAAGGGAGAGTTAGAGGGATCCGTAGAGAATGTGCAACCTGTAGATAATCAAGGGAGATCGGGTCTTGAAATTGAAGGTAAAAATCCAAAGAAAAAGATTCCAAAGGCAGAAGGAGTTAATACAGAAAGTCAGATTTTCAAGTATGCATATGCTCAAATGGAGAAGGAGAAAAGTAGAGATAAGCTGTATGAGAATATGACTTTTTCGGGAGTTGTTTCAATGGCTACTGAGGTGGAAATTAAAAAGAGACCTCTAATCGAGATTGCCTTCAAAGATCTAACACTGACTTTGAAAGGCAAGAAAAGACGCCTCTTAAAAAGTCTTACTGGAAAACTTATGCCTGGCCGTATAGCTGCTGTCATGGGACCATCAGGGGCTGGAAAAACTACATTTCTGACTGCTCTAGCTGGAAAAGCAACTGGGTGCACAAAAAGTGGTTTAGTTCTCATAAATGGAAGGCCGGAGTCAATTCATTCGTACAAAAAGATTGTTGGTTTTGTGCCACAAGATGATATCGTACATGGAAACTTGACTGTGGAGGAGAACCTGTGGTTCAGTGCACGTTGCAGGTATGTTATATTGCTACCTTAAGAGACTACATTTTTATCTAGTAGGATAAGTTTCTTCCTTGAACTAGTACCTGAGGTGAATGTTCATCAGAAAGATTAGATAATTGTCTACGTCCAAAAACAGATTAAAGGAAACACAGCAACAATAGAACCTTCATCCCAGAAGAATTCCGGTCTGTGATATGATTATCACAGACTAGTAGATATGGATAAATCGTGAGATAAAGATGAGAACAAATAAAAGAAATTTGCTGTATCTCTTTTACCATTGTTCTGTAGTTATATATATATATCTATTGGAGCCATTTCTGTTCATATACTTCTCTTTATTGCTGATCACCCCTGTTTATGCAATTGACATCCTGCTGCTGAAGGCTATCCACTCACTTGCCAAGGGCAGACAAAGTCCTGATTGTCGAAAGAGTCATAATGAACTTGGGACTACAGGAAGTACGCGATTCCCTGGTGGGAACAGTGGAGGAACGAGGAATATCTGGAGGCCAGAGGAAGCGAGTTAATGTTGGCTTAGAGATGGTCATGGAACCTTCACTTCTGTTTTTGGATGAACCAACCTCTGGTTTGGATAGTTCATCTTCGCGCCTACTTCTTAGAGCACTTAAACACGAAGCTCAAGCAGGAGTGAATATCTGCATGGTAGTCCATCAACCCAGGTATGCCTTCAAGGAACCGAGCCTCTAGTTTCCAAAAATGTCATCTTGTATAACCTTAGCTATAGGGAATCTGTATATAGGTATCGCTGAAGGCATTGAAAATGCTTTGGTGCTTAAATAATAGTATAATACTAACATAACATGCCGTTAATTAAACTTAAATATGTTCTCAAATCCTTCAGTAGTAAAATGGCTACCAAAATCTTTTAGGACTTTTCTCGTTCTGGGGCTGGATCACCTTCCTCTGTTTACTGTTCAAGCACTATCTAAGCAAGCTCCCTTGTGTTGCCATACCTGTGTCTGATCATCAATTGCTGACAAAACTTCTAATTGGTTTTAAGCTCCGGCCATGTGTTCTTAAGTACTCAGTTGGTGTACTTTTGACATGGGACAACTTTACCAAACTCAATTAGATTACACAACCTAATGTTGCCTGCCCCACGGAAAAAAGATAAGCAACTACTAAAGTTACCTCATCATTTTGTGTATTCCAGCTATGCATTGTTCAGGATGTTTGATGATTTGATACTTCTAGCAAAAGGTGGTCTCATGGCCTATAATGGACCGGTAAGGCAAGTAGAGGAGTACTTTGAAGGACTGGGAATCAACGTTCCAGAACGTGTGAATCCCCCAGACTATTATATTGATATTCTTGAAGGCTTGGTGGGGACAAGCACTAGTTCAAGAGTCAATTATAAAGAACTTCCTTTAAGATGGATGCTTCACAATGGGTATCCAGTGCCTGAGGATATGCAATCTCAAGCTGCTGAGCTTGATATGTCTCCAAGAAGTGGATCAAATGATTCTGCTGGTGAGATTGAATCTTTTGCTGGGGAATTATGGCAGGATCTGAGATGCAATGTTGAGCTGCAGCGCGACCAGATAAACCACAATTTCCTGAGGCGGAGAGATTTATCTAATCGAAGAACTCCTGGTGTGATCCTCCAATACAAGTACTTCCTTGGCAGGTGAATTCTCATGCTCAGACAAGCTTAAAGATGCTGTAACCATGATCTGGTATTGATGAGGTCAGAATAGGCAGTTTAAAGGGTGTTATGCATACGCCTGTACTGCTTAGTATCAATAACAAATCATATGACCTGTATGTTAAGTTGTCAGGTTTTGAATACCCCCAAAATATGAGTCGTATTCCGAACTTTCAAATTATTTTCTAAGTAGATAGCTGAACCATTCTTTTCAAAGATGATAATCATCATCAAAGTCATGAAAGAAATGGCCAATGTATGGCTGAGTTAGTGGTGTTTCTTTGCATGCAGTACATTAGCTAACACACTTCAGATCTTTTCCAGAATAGCCAAGCAGCGGTTACGTGAAGCAAAGTTGCAGGCAACAGATTACCTTATCTTACTACTTGCTGGAGCTTGCTTAGGTGCTATCTCAAAAATTAGTGATGAAAACTTCGGGGCTAGTGGCTATTCATATACCATCATTGGCATTTGTAAGTCGAGAATTAATTTCCAGTTTTTCCCAACTGGAAATTTGCAACCACCTTGATGCTTCTTTCTCAGTTTTGCTTGCTTGTTTTATCACTAGCACAATGCCTGTTTTCAGTCTGCTTCAGTGTGATATTTTTGATGTAAATACTTCATCATACCATGGGGTTTTCAACTGATTATTTGTGTGTCTGGATCTTCCTTTTTTTCAGCTCTCTTGTGTCAAATTTCCGCACTAAGAACATTTTCTCTTGACAAATTACAATATTTGAGAGAGAGTGCTTCTGGGATAAGCAGCTTGGCACATTTTCTTGCAAAGGATACCATGGACCATTTTAATACATTGATCAAGCCTGTTGTGTATCTCTCCATGTTTTACTTCTTCACAAATCCTAGATCTACCTTCCTCGACAATTACATTGTTCTGATATGTCTTGTTTATTGCGTAACGGGCATGGGTTATGCTTTTGCCACCTTCCTAAACCCAGGGCCTGCTCAACTTGTGAGTTTCTAACCTCCAATTTCTTATGTTTCTGTATAAGTTAATATTGATGGTTTTGTTTTGGCTTCTTGCTGAATACGGATTTTCTCCTTGCAGTTTTCAGTTCTCATCCCTGTTTGCTTTACCCTAATTTCAACTCAGGCATTAGGCAATAGCGGATTACGAGCTATTGCTGATTTATGCTATTCTAAATGGGCTTTGGAAGCACTTGTGATATCAAATGCGAGAAGGTATGATAAACTATGGAGATTTTGCAATTTTTGAACATTTCTTGTATTATGCTTACCTTCATAAAAAATAAAAAATAAACTTGACAGAATAAATCAGGAGAAGAATGTCAACGTCCTATCGGACATTAATTTGGTGGGGGGGGGGGGGGGGTGATTCATTAAGCTTTCATGGTGCTGTTTAGATCCCGAGAATGTTTTTGCAAATTCATTTTATATTCCTGAGTAATATCCATATTCCATCCTCTATCAACTTTTATAGACAACACTTTTCTTTGTTTGCACTGCAATACCTTTGCAGTGTCTATGACTGATCGTAAGTTTCCCAGGACATTCAGATACAGGTAGTACCTGAAACTTAAATAAGTAGTTACCAATATCAATCTGTTCTGAAAAGATGCAATTACTGTTTTCTTATACGCTAACTAGCTTTCCAGAATTTACATAATTACATCCTCCCTATTATCGTTTTTCACCTCAGATCTTGGATAACCAATTAACATGTCCTAGGAAATTATCTCCATAGCTGGGATGTTCAGACATGTGATGCTTTCTTTAACTTCTTAGTATCGAGATGTTTATGTGCTGTTATGGCTCGTGTTTATAGTTTAGTAACCTTACTTGAAATGATGCACGAAACAGTGTTCTGATGAATTGAGGTTATATATCAGGTACTACGGAGTCTGGCTAATAAATCGTTGTGGTGCTCTTGCGAAATTGCATTATAGTGTTCATTATTGGAAGTATTGCATCATGATCCTCATCATATATGGGGTAGTTAGTCGTGTCATAGCCTTCATCGGTCTGCTGGTCATCCGGAAGAAGTGATCCCATCTCTATTGAAGGGTGGATGGATTTCAGTATGAAGTGTTCCTCCGTTAGTATCTCCACGTACTGTTCAATTTGCACGCCCAACAAGTGGGAGCGGAGGAACACACCTTCAGAAAATCCAGATTCTTTTTTTTCTTTTCTTTTCCAACACAAAATTTCAGCTATAGAGAAGTAGAAACAACCCAAAAATTTATTTGGTCATAAGCATAGGTGATTAGGTACACTCATGCTCATTTCTAGCCTTCTCTGCACATCTTGGGACACCACCTTGCTCAAAGATATGGCCGTTGCTGTGTATATTTCGGATATCCGATAGACCAGTCAGAGATAGAGCTGCTTGCTGATTGCGCCATCACAGACGAAGATGCGAGACCTGCTCCACTCCATGCTATAGGTAACATTTGTAATGTATCACAAAAATTTGTTTGTACATGTCAGGTTTTTTTCAGGTGTGTTATCTGTACTCTGTATAGTAAAGGTCACTATTTTGTAATTTGATTTCACTGAGGAAAAACAATTATTGGGATTAAATTTATTGAGAAAATTGTAAAATATCTTAGATGATGAATTAGCTGGTATTGTTGTAAATTTTTTTCTTATTTCTGGTGAAATGTGACAGGTGATACCTAATTATGCAGAAACATTGATCATGGTTTGTCTGAGATATTTTAGACATTCATCTTTCTGTCAATCGGATTCTTAAATCAACATCTTTGTCTAGAACAGTGAACAGCCTAACTAAAAGTGATATAGCCACTCAGCTAGGCACTCTCCAAACCTGAGTGAGCTCAAACTCGGCTCGGTCCATGGTAAGTCTTGCTTTTAGATCGAGCTCAGTTTGACCAAACTTGAACCGACACCTGGCTGACGCAGTTCAACTCATTTACCACCCTACTTCGCTTACACTAGTTCCCTTGTAGACTATTCCTCCATTCTATAGCATGCATATAAAAATAGACGGGCAAAATGTCAATTGAGTGAGGTTTCATCCTAAAAAAATAATTGCCTATAGAAGAAAGAGTAGACGAGTAGTGTACGAGCTTATAAACTGCTGACAATTTAAATCATAAAAAAAGCACAATTTTGTTTTAGACAGTAATACAGTCTATTATTAGAAGTAATTGTTGAACTATATTCCTATCATTGTAAGCATATATAATGATTTCAATTACTTATTTTATTCCTCTTCTTCGTCAAACATGTCTATAACAGACTTTACAGGAACAGGCACGGTAGTTGTAAATTTGAATCGATAAGCTTGTGCAATTGTTAATACAATCAAGTAAGTGATCTTGACATGATGATCTAGATGCACTCTATTGCTTATTCTACTCCCTGTAGTATACTAGTATATACTTCGTAATATATAATATATAATCTATATATAAAAGAGAGATTTTTGAAGAGTCAAGAGAGAGTCCAACAAAAGATAAATACAGAGAGAGTTTCAAAAATTAGTAATACCCACAATTTATTATTAACAACTCAAATGGAAAATTATTAATAATCCACATAGAGAATCCTTATTTTCGTGAGACTCTTTAATAAATGTATCTAATAGATTTGCGATATAATCACTTATAATATTGGTTACGTGTATCAGAAAATTTCAAAACATATATCATTAGATTGGTTTCGAAATGTATCTCAATTTAAGATCCATTTACACATTTTTACGATATGCAAAACAATTAAGTTACTCCGTATACATTTAGTAGAGATTTTTTTTTTTACAAAAAAAAAAATGAGAGTCCAAAAGAAGAGAAATGGTGAGAGAGTCCAAATAATGAAAGATTCTCACAACATTTATTAGCCAGAGTCCATATTTTCATAAAATTGCAATTTATACATGACACGACATAATTAGCCCTAACTTTCATTTTGTATATCAGAAAATTAATACATATAACTCATTAAACCTATTTTGAAATTTTATTCTAAAATGAGTTCCATTATACATATGTTTGATAGAAATGCATTAATCAATAGTCATCGAAAACATATACTCCCTCCGTCCCAGCTCAAACGCCACATATTTCATTTTGGGACGTCCCACCTCAAACATCCCATCTATTATGGGACATATTTCTCTCTCCTACTTTTATTAAATTATCACATTCTCTCTCACATTATATTTCCTACTTTTATTAATCCTCAACTTCTCTCCCCCTCTCTCTCTCTTTTTCTAATATTACCTCACTCACCTTATTATATCAATTTTTCTTATTCCATTACAAATAACGCCCGGGTGTTTGAGCTGGGACGGAGGGAGTATCATCATATTTGTTTCGAAATGTATCTCAATTTGAGATCCATTTACACATTTTTACGATATGCAAAACAATTCAATCATTCTGTATACATTTAGTAGAGATTTGTTTTTAAAAAAAATAAAAAAGTTTAAAGAAGTCCAAAATAAGAGAAATGGTGAGAGAGTCCAAAGAATGAAAGATTCTCACAACATTTATTAGTCAGACTTCATACTTTCATAAACTTGCAATTTGAAAGTTATTTAAATGTGACACGACATAATTAGTCCTAACTTTCATTTTATATATCATAAAATTAATACATATAACTCATTAAACCTATTTTGAAATTTAATCTAAAATGAGTTTCATTATACATATGTTTGATAGAAATGCATTAATCAGCAGTCATCTAGCGAAAATTGCAAAAATGATAGTGGCTATTCCTAAATTAAACTCAACAAACAAAATATAAACACTACATCTGACTATCAAAGAAACATGTTCAACGTGGAACTTTTGTATAATAAAAATTATCATACACAATATAATATGTGTACCGTGCAACGCACTCGTGAAAAATTTGAAATGGAATTTAAATATATGTTCATTTTTTTTATATAAAAGAGGGATTTTTGAAGAGCATATAAAGAGTCCATCATTTGAGAAATACTCAAAGAGTTTAGTGTACTGTGAAATAGCAAAAAAGAAGAGTCAATCATTTAAGAACTACTCAAAGAGTTTAGTGTATGGTGAAAGAGCAAAAAATGAGAGGATAAATTACACAATTAATTATTAACCATTCACACTATATTATAGAAACACGGTATGATTGATCATACAATTGGTTAGTGTATCAGAAATTTTTGAAACATATATCATTTTATTTGATTTGATTTAAAATAAATTTCAATTTGAGATCCATTTATACATTTTCCGATAAGCAATGCTTAATGATTACAATCGACTTTCGATACTATATCAATTAAAAAAAGGTGGTTTTGTAGAGTATAGATAAGAAATGTTGTTTGTATAATTTAAACATGAACAATCTAAACAACTTTGTATTTTTTTTTATTTTTTAATTGATCAAGATTTTAAAATACATGTAAGCAACATCACAACAATTGCTATGAATTATTTTTATTGAAATGATAGCATAGTTTGTTATAAACATAAAAAACATTAAGAATGATATAATATTTGAACCGTGAAACGCACGGGCTTAAAACTAGTATAATATAATATGTCAGTATAATTTTTAGTTAGAAACTGTGATCTCATCTCGAGTGTCAATAAGCGTTTAGTACGTTAAGAGCTTAACAAGTTCAATCAGATGTCAAATTCAAACATGAGACTAACACCAACATGAATACACAATCACTAACTTTTGGCCCCGTGAATTCACGAGATCATTTTTAATTTATTTGTAGAGTTGTACTAACATGTTAACTAATATTGAAAATAGAAATAGAATTGTCAATCACAATATCGGAAGTAACCATGACCAAGATGATCTTATCTAAAAAAAAAGATGTACAATATTAACTATTTGCAATTACAATATCGATTCGCAACTTGACATCATACTTTGATAGGAAAATATAAACATTAGAAAGTCTTACTACGAAAAATACATAAAATTACGCTCTAAATATACATCTTTCGCTGTCTAAAACACTCTCTTTGATGAACTCGTTGTACTTGAGATGATATTTTTTTCACCAAAATCATAACATATATATACTGATTCAAATTAAGATGTAACCGACACAATTGAAAACGAAGAGCCAAGAGACACCATATTTAATGTCCTTATTAAGATGAATAATAATGCTGGTGAATAATGATTAATTTATGAAAAGGTGAAGGGTCGGGGAAGAATTAAAAAAGAAAGGGAGATGGTGGGATGGGGTTTGACGTGGGTAATGTGAAAAGGCCAGATGAGACATTAACGTCTTCTGCAATTTATGAAGGGGGAAGCTGAAAAATGAGGGGTATGACTTATTTAAGAAGGTAGTGACGTGGATAAGAGCAAATTAGAGTGAAGTGTAGATGCGACAAATCAGCAATGATGTGACTTTTTTTCCTTGAAATGCAACAGAATTCTGCCACGTAGGCGTGGATGTTAGGCTATTAAAAATATAATAATAATAATATAGATAAACTTACTCCGTATAAAATATTGTCACACATTTAAAACCGCATAATTAATACTCGTATGGTGCAATAAATATTATCCCACTACAAGTGTAAAATGAAAAATGATACCGGCTGGAAGTGTCCATTACGCGTCCTCCCTATACTTTTCCAATATCCATGTCGGACACCACATCAAACATGGATAAAACTACTCCAGTCCAGGCCATAGAATTGTGGAAGTGTAACCTAGAAGACTGCCCAATTAACATTTAACAATGCTAGAATGCTAAAATGCAATTTGTATATCGAATGAATGGATAAGTAATGGATTGGGGCCTGCCAGTCTAATCAAAGGTTCTTTCTTAATCCTTACCCGTTAGCCAACCCCCACATTTGTTTGTAAAGTACCCTTTCAAAGTTTCTGTGTCACAATGTCACTAATATCTCAATTTCCCACATTTTTACACATCATCTTCACCCCTCCACCTTAGAATATATTCTCAGTTTCTAAAGGGAGCTTTTCGAATATTAATATTTACGGTTTATTTATTATGCTAACTATCATATGAGTATTATGTGATTGGAATTTTCACAGGACACGTGTTAAGCAGTGTGGATCACCCGTCCTATTTTCCTATCCCACCTCATGTACCCCTCTAATCATATTATAACATTTCGTTTTTTTTTTTTTAATTTTTAAAGATATATTTCTGTAGAAAGGCACTGCATGTTAAGAGGTTTTTTTTTTTTTTTTTTAATTAAGTGTCCTTAAAATAAAAATTTGGTAGTATTATATGTAGTAACCGCTATTCCGACCAAGAGTATGAAAAGGTTGGAATTCGATTCTCATTTTTATGTTCGTTGAGTGGTGACATATTCCCGTATAAGGCCGTTTTGTTAGGTATTACTTATGAGATTATAAGTGTCCTCAAATAATTACATAGTCGATACATTTTAGAACTCTATGTTGTTAGCATATTGTTAATTGTATTTTTTAGTAGATGTATACTATACAAGTAGAATTTCCATAAATGTCTTTTCAATCCCAAAATAATTGAAGATCATAGTGTAGACTCTTTGGTTGAACTAAAACCATCGAGCATGTAATTCAAACATTTAAGCAATACCAAAAAAAAAACGTTTATGAAAGTGTAAGCTGAAAACATGGATCCTCTGCACATCATTTTCACTCGAAGTTTTTCATTTCCGTTCATTATCGTATTTATGCGACTTTTTAAATCATGCATTCGAACAAACGAAAAGTTTAAGAGTGATCGAAAGAAGTACAAATTTAAAACACAAAAATATAACTCCCTCCGTCCCAGCTCAAACGCCCCATATTCCATTTCGGGACGTCCCACCTCAAACACCCCATCTATTTTGGGACATATTACTCTCTCCTACTTTTATTAAATTATTACACCTTCCCTCACATCCTACTTTTATTAATCTTCACATTCTCTCTCCTCCTTTTTCCTAATATTACCCCACTCAACTTACTATATCATTTTTTCTTATTCCACTACAAAAACGACTTGGGGCATTTGAGTTGGGACGAAGGGAATACTCCGTAATTCATGATGTAACAAAATATTTAACTCTCACAAAAAAAAAAAAAAAAAAAGATTCTCTCACTTAACCAAAGGACAGCTTGTGCACAGTCTTTGTCAAGTGGTGTCAAGTGTTGCACTGCCAGAAAAAAAATGCTGCAAAAAAGATGCCACCCCTCTCTCCTCTCTCCTCTGAAATTAAAGTATTCCACATTAACTGCTGTTTAACATTTCACTTCCTTTTTCTGTTTTCTTGTTAATTACCACTTTGATTAAGTATTCATATTCATCTTACTATAAATACTCAAACACCCATTTTTAATCTTCTTCTTTTACTTCATTTCCCTCTTTCTTCATTTTGGCAAGAAACCCACTTTTTTTTTTTTTCTGTTTGATTACTTTGCTTTGTGTTGTTTTTTTGCAAGTTAATTGCTCCCTTTTTCCTTAATTTGTGTGAAGTTTTTAAGTTACATTTTGAATTTTACCTCTCTTTTTTGAGTATTTTCTTGCATAAAACAGCTAAAAAAATCAGCTCCAAGTTGTTGTCTTTTTCTCTGTCCAACACTTATTTCAATAAATTTTCTCAAGAATCTAGCTTAAAAAGCTTAATGGGTATTCTTCATATTGTGTTTTTCTAGGTTGGGTTTAAGCTACCAATGTCATAATTTTATTTTAAGGTTAATACTACTAGATAGGCAAAGAATAAGCATGTTCTACTTCCTTTAATGCCCATTTCAGCTTTTCTCAGCTCAAATAAATATATCCTCACTTACATTATTCTAGCTTTTGATCTAAGAGATCTTTGTAACACACTACTAGTCTACTAGTGTTCTAGTTTTCGTGTTAATTCATGTTAGTCGACCCCAAATTATTCCGAAACTAATAAGGCTCTCTTGTTATAGGTCTAGTTTGGTATATCGTATAGGGTTTGTGAAACTTAATCAAGGTAGTACCAAAAATGGGAGACTATAGCAAGAATCAAATGGGGTATTTTTGTGCTATTTTTGGGGTGTTTTGGTTGGTGTCAATGGTGACACCAGTTGGTGGGATAGGTGCAAACTGGGGGACACAAGCTAGCCACCCATTAGACCCAAACGTAGTGGTGAAGATGTTGGTTGATAATGGGATCCAAAAAGTGAAGCTTTTTGATGCAGATTATGACACTTTAAGGGCAATTGGTAAGACTAAAATTGAAGTTATGGTTGGAATTCCAAATGACATGCTTTACACACTTGCTACCAGCCCCAAAGCTGCTGAACAGTGGGTGTCTGATAATGTCACTGAGCATCTTAGTAAAAACAAAGTCAATATCAGGTTATCTTTTTATCTCTTTGATTCATTTTACTTTTTAGCTTCTACTTTACTCTTTCTTAGCTTGTTTATATGTTTTTTTCTTTCCTTTTGATATGATCTTTCTTGTTTATATTTTGCTTTCTATAATTTGGGTTTAATCCGAGTAAATGAGATTCCATGATTATATCAATATGGTGAATCAGGACTTTAGTTGATGTCTGGGTTTGATGGAACGATGGGTTTTGACCGAAATGGTGTTCGCGTGAGGGGGCGTGTTAAAGTAAAAAAATGAGCTTTTGTTTGGTTGTCAATCGGTTATTGGGAATTTAGTTGAATTTCTAGGTGAGAGAGAACTTAGTTGCTGTCTGAGTTGTTCTACGTTGATGAAATGATGGTTTTTGGCCCAAAGGGCATTCGGGTGAGGGGGCGTGTTAAGGTGTGAAACCAGCTTAAGCTTTTGGTTGGTTTTGATGGCCCTTCCACATGTTCTAGCTAGCTTGCCATGGGAGGAATTGACTGTTTTCCTTTGTCTTTTTCTGATGATATTATTGCGTAAAATGTTGGATTAATGTAATGAATGATTGCTTAGATAAGTTTAGATGGCTTGCATATTTTAATTCTACTGGCCTATGCAAGGTTGGAGGTCCTTGTTCATCCTTTTTTTTTTTTTTTTTTTTTTTTTTGGGCTCACGGTTGCCTTATGAGTAACGACATGTCAGGGGAGTAAGGGTTCTGAAATTGGTAGCCTATATATATATATATGTATTAGTTTTGATCATTTGAACCAGTTGCTTAGCCGACCCCATATCTGTTTGTGAAAAAGGCTGTGTTGTAGTACTCGACCTGGTTTGTATGATGCTTGCCGTGTCAAAATGTGTATAGATGGTTGCATCAGTTAAATAACCAGAGAAAAATAGATGTACTTGATAGTTAAAAAAGAATTTTTTTTAGGTACATGTTCTGTACCATTCATTATGTCAATGTCTCTGATGTCTGATTGAAGCATTATGTTTAAGAAATTGTGACCGATCGCCTATAATTTAGCTTATGACATGTTCTAAGATGATAGAGGCTTCTGTTTGAGAAGCGTAAGTGACTTGAACTCTCAATTTTGCATCTTAAAACCGCTTCTCGCTATGGTACATTTTTCCTACCCTTGCTCCGTTCTTTAGAAAGTAGGGGTTCCGCTAAACTTCTTGTTAATAGAAAGATTTTGAGCCTCCCCCTATTCCTGCATTAAAATTTAAAAGTACAGAACTAATTTAACCAGGTGTCTGATGAACTGATTATAAACATCATGCCTGGTTTTGCCCTTGCATTTCCCATTTTGTTTTTCTGTTGCTTTCTGTGGGTGCGTAATTGCATATCACCACCCATCTTCATGTCTCTTTTGATTTTGTGTTTGCATCTTTGGCAAATGAATGACTCCTTATGTTACGCTTTGAAGACGGGTTTGAGCCATAAGTTAGGACTTGTTTATTAAAAAGGATTTACATCTTGTAACCAAAAAAAAAATGTGTCTAAATCTGTGTAAACAAAAAAAAAAAAAAAATGTGTCTAAATCTGCTGTCTAATTTTCTCCCATGTGCTATATACAGGTATGTTGCTGTTGGTAATGAGCCGTACTTAGCAACTTATAATGGAAGTTTTCTTAGAACAACCTTTCCTGCCCTCCAAAATATTCAGAATGCCCTGATAAAGGCAGGGCACAGCAATGCTGTGAAGGTTACAGTTCCAAGCAATGCTGACGTATACTCAAGTGCTAGCAGCAAACCTTCTGATGGAGATTTTCGTACTGATATACATGACTATATGATTCAGATTGTCAAGTTCCTAAGTGCCAATGGTGCGCCGTTCACAGTAAACATTTACCCTTTCATAAGTCTTTACACTGACCCCAACTTCCCTGTGGAGTATGCTTTCTTTGATGGCAATGCATCGCCAGTGAACGATGGTGGGACAAACTACTAC
Source organism: Spergularia marina (assembly GCA_963680865.1). Classification (NCBI taxonomy): domain Eukaryota; kingdom Viridiplantae; phylum Streptophyta; class Magnoliopsida; order Caryophyllales; family Caryophyllaceae; genus Spergularia; species Spergularia marina. Next base: position 5,873,522 of record OY804554.1, read on the forward strand.
AATATGTTTGATGCAAACTACGACACCCTGATATGGGCTCTGCAGAAGAATGGGTTTGGTAATATGCCCATTATAATTGGGGAAATAGGTTGGCCAACTGATGGAGATGCAAACGCTAACCCCAATTATGCGCAGAGATTCATGCAAGGTTTCATGTCCCACACTGCAACTAACAAAGGGACACCAATGAGACCAGGTCCCATTGACGCATACTTGTTTAGTCTGATCGACGAGGATCAGAAGAGCGTCCAACCAGGATACTTTGAACGTCACTGGGGAATATTCACATTTGACGGATTACCCAAGTACCAACTCAACCTGGGTACCACAACCAGGGGTTCTCTGGTTCAGGCAAGGGGTGTGCAGTATGAGGAGCGACAGTGGTGTGTACTGAAACCATCAGTTAAGCTGGATGACTCGCGAATTGCTGCTAGTGTGAGTTATGCTTGTGGACTGGGTGATTGTACCAGTCTTGGGACCGGAAGGTCTTGTGGGGACCTGGATGCTCGGGGCAATATATCTTATGCATTCAACAGTTACTACCAGATAAATGATCAGATTGATGAAGCCTGTAATTTCAACAACCTTGCAGCTGTTACTAAATCCAATCCATCCAAAGGAAGTTGCAGATTCGTAGTCATGATTGTTCCGACAGAGTCTGGGTCAGAGGCAATGCTTCCGCGAATGCTGGCAAGTTTAGTCAGTGGCATCATTCTTTTCCTGGCTATGCTGTGATTTCTGAGACATCATCAACCTTGAAAGGTGCCATCTTTTTTGTTATCTGTCACCTTTGTTTCGGAAGAAAAACCCGGAGAGAAAGCTGAATGTTGGTGTCCAGATTGTTGCATCCTGTAAGAGTACAATGTAGGATCTCATTTATTTGTGGGGAAAATTGTGGATAGAGATCATATTTTGTTGTTGTGCAAAAGAGCAGATCAACTCCTTGTAATTTTAGGAGTAGCTTGTATGAAACAATTGGATCTATTAAATGCAAATGAATCCTTGTATGATTTAATCCCTGTTATCCATATAATCCACTGTTTCTACAGCTCCGATATAGGGCATGTTTTGATACAAGCTCCTAAAGTAGGTTCTAGTGACTTGATTGGGTCAAAACACTGAAGACGTGGAGGCCACGAGTTTAAGCCCTCATTCTTGGCTCTTGGCGTGTCAGGGAACGGGGGGAGGGGTGGTTCTTGCCCCTTTTCCAAATTTTCCCACGAGTCCGAACCGTAAAGTTAAATTAGGTGACCTAAAATATTGACGATGAGATGAATTACTTTGTCAAAATTTGTCCAAGACATTCCTTTTGTGCTAACGGAAGTAATAAAATTACACTATCATCACATTCATCAGTAATCAATTCATCGAACGATTAATTCAAATAATGCTCAAAAAAATAAAATTTATCAAAATGGGGTTGTAAAAAACTTATTTATCGAAATGGGGTGCACGTAGGCTCGGATACCTGGGAACCTGAAACTCGCCACGGTTTGACCTAGGAGCCTGAAACTCGCCATGGCGCGTGGCGAGTTTGACAAACTCGGCATGGCGCGTGGCGAGTTTGACCGTTTTTGCTCTGTTGACTGATTAATTCGAGGGAAGATGGTGATGACAAACTCGCCAGGCGCCATGGCGAGTTTGTCAAACTCGCCACGCGCCATGGCGAGTTTGTCAAACTCGCCACGCGCCATGGCGAGTTTTAGGCTCCTAGGTCAAACTCGCCACGTGCCATGGTGAGTTTCAGGTTCCCAGATATCCGAGCCTACGTGCACCCCATTTCGATAAATAAGTTTTTTACAACCCCATTTTGATAAATTTTATTTTTTTGAGCATTATTTGAATTAATCGTTCCAATTCATCACTACTCAAAGCAAAACATACACATCACTTTGGAGCACATCGTCTCTCTAATTGAATGGTGGATGGCCATTTGAATTCCGGACTTAGGTACCATCATTTTCAACTCTTTTTCTTCATTGAATCATCGTTAATTATATTGAATCTCCAAGCACGGACACGCCTGTCCAGTGCCGTGTCTGTGTCCGACACCGTGTCGGACACCGACACGCGTCGGACACGGTACGACACGTGTCCGACGCGCCCAAAAACCGTGTCCGGTTTTTTTATTTAATTTTAGGACACAGACACGGTTTTTTTTAATTGGACACGAACCGGACACCGACCAGACACCAACCAGACACCCGACACGACACAAAACTACGTCGTTTTGACAAGTTTTTAAAAAAAAAAAACTTTTTTTTCTCTCTCCTATTCTAATTACACTAGGAGATAGTTCAACTACATGTCTTACTTCTTTGTCTCTTTTTGTTTCCCATCTTCTTGCTCCGGCTGACTCTTCTACCTTCGATCGACGGTGCCTCAGGAGACCTCCTCCGACCGACGTCCACTAGCGGCCCCATTGTTACAGCCCAACCTGCACCCGACCGCACTAGTCCTACCTCTACCTACCCGCGAACAGTACGTGTAATTGAAAAAATATGCATTCAAAATACATATTAATTTTTGTTTTTTGCCGTGTCCGTGTCCGTTATTTTTCAAAGTGCCGTGTCACGTATCCGTGTCGGTGTCCGTGTCCGTGTCCGAGTCCGTATCGGTGCTACCTAGCTTGTACTACTAGTTCAACTATACCCTGAAAAATGTTAACGGTATGCCAAAGATAACTCCATTACGCTAATCATTTACTAAGACTGTAAGAACCACCGTAACTAATCATCCGTCAACCCGAACTTTTTTACTGTTGGAAGTAGTAGGAGTAGAGTAGTAGTCATACATGATGGTGGATCACAAAATCACAACCACAGAAGCTTCACACGTACGCAGACGCACACTAAAACGACAGTTATGTAAACTCCCAGTCATCCACTCACTTAAACAAGTTAACAGATGCTTCTTTCTCACACCTCCACTCCTACCATTCTTGCCGTTTCTCTCTCTTTTCCAACAATAAAAACCGCCAAAAAAAAAACATGAGTTTCCCAGATACTCTCACTTTATTTCCCAACCTCTTTCGGTTACCTACAACTTCAACAACATTTACAACAATGTCTTCTTCTTCTTCTTCTCTTCACAGAAGAAGAACAACAAAACCCTCTATTCTTCATCAACACGCTTCTAATTCTATCAAATCTTCCACCTTTTCCAGATTTTCGAGTACCCATTTGGTCAAATTGAAACCCCATAAATGGAGTTTTAGGATCAAGTCATCTTCTTCTTCGTCACCGCCGTCGTCTTCTCCGTCTTCTGCTGTCGCTGAAACTGTGTGTACTTCTGTCTATTTTTGATTTGTTGCTGTTTTTTTGGATTTTTGTGATATGGGTTTGAATTGATGTTTATTTTTGGTATATTCTTGCATTTTTTGTCTTACCCTTTTTAGATTTGTGTCTTTCAATTGGTGTGTTTCTTTCGATTCTTTACGTTTGATTTAAATTTTGAATTACGTACTCGAAATCACAGGTAAAGAATTGAATGGAATGGAGGGACTACATTGTTTGAGATTGAATTGTGGCCGTAATTGTGGTTCTTATGCTTTAAAATTTAACAAAAAAGACAAGTTTGTTAGAGAGATAGAGGTTGGAATGAAGCCATTCTAGAGTTCGTCCATTGTATGAAAGTAGTTGTTAAATATGGGGTCTGGTGAATGATAAGTTGGGATGTGGAAATTTTTTATAATTGGAGTAATTTTTGTGGACCCCGAATCATTTTGGGAATAAGGCTTGGATGTTGTTGTTGTTGTGGAGTAATTTTTGTGGAATTATTGAATTGGGGATGAATGGATTATTGCAGTTTTCGGGGTGAGTTCTCTAGGTTTATAGTTAAAATCTCGCCCCAAAACGTAAAGCTCATAGGTTGGATCAGGTGCATTAGGCCATAGAAGCAATAGGAGTCTTGACCTTTTAGCTTTTGAGTTATGAACTAGTCTCCTATGTGAGTATGTGCCACTGCATTGGTATGGTGCAATACTCCGGCACACACAGTTGAGGATCCTCTAGACGTATCCTGCTATATAATACCTCTTACTTGAGAGTTGCTGATAACTTGAGTGATCCATAATTTAAATCAATGTACTACAGTATATTGCAAGTTAGTTATGGTCGAACGGGTATTATGAAAACTGCTGTAATGTAGAGGTATTAAGACCTCTTTCATGCGTTTTATTTTCTCGTGATTTTTTTTTTTACACTTGTGATGTTAGTGAATTGGTGATTCTGATGAATTATATGGTTTGTTGGGCAGAGGAAATTGCCCGAGATTGGTACATTGTTCAGGAGGTTTTGGAAAGTGGCTAAACCATATTGGTCATCGGAGGATAAGGTTCAAGCAAGGTTGAGATTGGCTACTGTTTTTGCTTTAACTTTGGGAACTACAGGAATTAGTGTTGCCTTCAGCTTCCTTGGGCGTGATTTTTACAATGCGCTTGCTAGTGAGTACATAATCACCTCCTTTTGTTCTCAATTTCAAGATATATGTGGTTGATGTGATAGTTGTCATCTTACTTGTGGTTCTTGTAGAATAGTATTATATGTGAGTGAGTCATAATGCTGTCTTTGTATAAGTGAGTGATGAATTGAAAATCGTCATATCAATATTCTATGCAGGGATTCATTCAAGTGGAATGAATTATCTAAAGTATATAAAGGTGTTCATGTGTATTTCTACTGCTTGGCATGGAAGTTCCAAGTAGATTTGGTTTGACGGAAGGGTTATTAGTCATAATTTTTCCTCCTGTGAAGCGCATTGTTGTCTGGTCTTTTGTGCATGGCAATGTTTCTTATTATTGAGCTTGTATAGTGAAATCATATTACGCCTGAAATGTGGTTATTGGTGAAACCTTTGGTACTTGTCTATTGTAGACCCAGTGTTCATTCTGTTGCTTCACGGTCACATGTTTTTTTGTTTGATGCAGCATCTTCGTTTCAATGACTGCCATGTTGCTATCTACACCTTATCAAATGATAAAATACTGCGTTGCTTGCCAGTATGAGCTTTTGAGTTGACAACTTGATTTTAATTGAATTGTTGATATTTTGAGGAATGAATTTTGACCTGCAAATGATCATATTCGTTGCTGATGTCTCAGTTTATCTTTTGAATTTGCTTCCTTTATACAGATAAAGATCAAGAGCAATTCACAAAGCAGCTGTTGTACTATCTAGGGGGCTTTGCAGGTGGTATTCCGGTGAGCACATTGCTCGACTTTTTTAGGTACTGTCTGGAAAGTCTTTTCTTTCTATAATGGCTGATGTATTATTGCCATTTGATATGCTACTTGAGCTCTACCGGGTATGGCTAAACCAGTAAATGAAAGGACAAAGTCATTTGACCACATTTTTTTAGCCACAAAGCATTACAAAGTTAGATATCAATGACCCCATGAGGCTGTAAAATTGTAAATAGCTTCCCTTTGTTTGTTTGTTTTTAATTTTCAACTAGGGAGCGTGTTTGGGGGGGGGGGGGGGGGGACTTTTAGGTTGGTTTGTCATGACTTTGCATCTTACCCCCTGTAGGTGTTAATATACGTGGTTCTACTTCCTACAAGTCTAGTCTCTTATTGAGCTTAGTGAAAAATCTGATCTCAGTTTTACCTTGTAATTCTTGTAATTGAAGTAAATTTCTATCATGGTTGATAATTCTAGTATTGGTCATTAGAGAAAATGAACTTCTGGAGAATTCGGCGAATCACTTGTTGCCTTTTGATTGAATGTTAAAGCAAGACTTATGATACTTGATTGTCTGCTGGGAAGAGGTAAGGTAGTTGTCTTCTCTCTTTTTTCTTTTTTTTTTTTTTTTTCTTTTTTTGTTTTTGTTTGGAAAGGAGGTAAGGTTACTTGAGTGAACCTTTCAAGGTTTTATGATATGTGTTGTGGCCTGTATTAAGTTTTTCTAAGTGGTAAGAATGAATCTTGTGATTAATGTTTGAGCTCACATTGTGGTCACTAAGAGCTGATGGACTTGTCAAGTTTGAAGTATTATTGCCTGGCGCATGCAAATTCACTCTAACATGGCTGTGCTAGAAAAAAAAAAATCTTTACCACTTACGAACTGTCTTTATTTCCCTTACATCCCTTTCTTATAAAAATAACGAAATTTTTACAAGCTTCTGATATTATTATAAGTATCAGATTATGCATTGTGTTGGTGTTCTTTAATTTTCATGCATATGTGTTTTGCAGGTTTTTGTATTTCGGGATTATGCAAAAGACGTCCTTTCTTTGCGATGGAGATCTTGGATGACAAAATATTATATGGAACGTTATTTGGGGAATCGTTCCTTTTACAAGATTCAGTCCCAGTCTACTATTGATAATCCCGATCAGCGGATTGTTGATGATTTGAGTGCATTTACGGGGACAGCTCTTGCCTTCTCTTTGACACTATTTACTGCCGCAATTGACTTGATCTCATTCAGTAACATCCTATTTGGCATATATCCTCCCCTCTTTATAGTGCTTTTGGTGTATTCCATTGGGGGAACAGCTATTAGTGTATTTCTTGGGAAGGTAATATTGGTTGTTGAATTCTCTGTTTTTGGATTGTGCAGCTGATTATTTAGATAGTGTCCTAATATTAATGCTTGATATCAGGGGCTGGTTAGTTTGAATTTCCTACAAGAAAAGAAGGAAGCTGATTTTCGTTATGGACTTGTGCGTGTGAGGGAAAATGCTGAATCAATTGCTTTCTATGGTGGTGAAGAAAATGAACTGCAAATGCTTGTCCAAAGGTTCAGCAGTGCTTTCCAAAATTTAACTGTAAGAATCGAGACTCTGTCATATCTTGTGTGAAGTCCTTGTATGCTATTTGTTTTCTTGGTGCATTTCCTTTTTCTTCTATATGCTGTTGCTGCTTTTCAGAATTTTTGTTTCTTTCTTTTTCTTTTTTTTTTTTTTGGGGGGGGGGGGAGGGGAGTAGCTTCAAAGCTTATATATGTTATAAACATGGTCAGATATGCGATCTTGTTAAGATATAGGTCATAATATCGATGAAAAAAGAGTTTAAATGAAGTGGTTTGCATCTGTCAAGATGTGTTTTTGCCTCATTGATCTCTGTTGTCTTGACAAGGACACTGGAGAGTACTTTTCCTCCATTTCATATGCTCTTATTTATGTGTCCATTGTGATAGCTGAGCTGTTAATTGATATCTAAGGGGGTTGCTCTGTTAATGCTAATAAGTTTCACACTAAAAGTTTTACCCAGTCCAGTTTAAGGGTCGAGGTCGAGCTCTTAATTGATATCCAAGGGGGTTGTTCTGTTAGTGCTAATAAGTTCCATACTAAAAGTTTTACCCAGTCTTTCTCTCTACCGCCAAGTTAAAGCATCCACGTCTTGAACTGCAACTTCGCAGCTGCTGTGAGGATATCATCAGAGTCCAGAATTCAAACAAATTTCACATGTTTAGTGAGACTTTAAGTGTGGTCTCAAGGTGTTCATTGGTTCATTTAAGAGTTCTGAATTTTTGCGATCATATGTTTGTTGTTATGTCGAAAAATGATTCTTTCACCGTTGTTCCATATCATAATGGTAGTGTTGGCCTTTGAAATCTTTGAAGTGGAGAGCTGCACTTCCCCTATTGGCTACACTGATTGTATTTTTTTTTTTTTTCACTTGGTCAGCAGATGAGCTGCTTGCATCAACTGTTTTTTACACCTTAAGTTGCTTAAATCTACCTCAAATTTTCACCCAAGTCACTTGGGCAGTTGTACTTTTTAGCTTTTTGGCTGCTTATTAATCATACTTACTGCATTCATCACACTTATACATCCTATTTGCTGATCATTGATTTTTGCAGCGTTTGTTGGTGTCTTCAAGAAACCTAGATTTCTTCACCAGTGGATATCGGTATCTCATTCAAATTCTTCCTGCAGCAGTTGTTGCACCCATGTACTTCTCAGGAAAGATTGAATTTGGTGTTATCAATCAGTCTGTCTCGGCTTTTAATCACATCCTTGGAGATGTTTCTCTTATTGTTTACCAATTCCAAGCTATCAGTGCCTTCTCTGCTGTGATTGACCGTCTCGGTATGTAATGTCTGCTAAAATTAAGTATGCATACTCATTCCCATCCTTGTTATCTCCATGTGTGTTGTGTTGCTTGTTCTGTATCCTGAAGAAGTGAACCTGCATCACATCTCTTTCACTATGTTAGAATAATCTGGGGAATTAATATGTATAGAAGGTATTATTCAAACTTGTGTTAATCTTTTTCACAAATGATTACTGATTTTGGAAGAATATACTGTGTTCTGCGTAGGTGAATTTGACGACCTTCTTGATGGAACCAGCTCAGAGAATATTGATTCAGTGGATAATGTGTGTGTTATTCAAAACAATGTGGAAAGGCCAACAGATCTAACAATTCTGGATTCAAATGGATCGATGACAGCCCAAAATAGTAAGAAGTTGGTCTCTCTGGAGAATCTTAGTTTGGTCACTCCTGAGAAGTGTACTATTATTGCGGACTTGACATTGTCAATAAATGAAAAGGATCACCTTCTCGTAAGTATTCTATTCTGCATTATCATGTTCTGAATATTCTGGATTTGTCTTACACTGTGTGGCTAGTCAGCATGTTGAGTAGCTTTCCTATGTAATGTTTTGCTTTGTGGTGTTTTCAGATTGTGGGTCCAAGTGGAAGTGGGAAAACATCCTTGTTAAGAGCTATGGCCGGCCTCTGGACTTCTGGAACAGGAAAAATCTCATATTACGCGAACAATTCGGATGATCTTGAGTCACGTGTTGCTCACCAAAATACTGAAGAAAGCAAGTTATGCAGGAATAAGAGTTACAAGGGAATTTTTTTTCTTCCCCAGAGGCCTTATATGGTATTGGGAACTCTTCGTCAGCAGTTGCTCTATCCAACATGGGCCGAAATTCCACCTTCAGATGGTGCTGAACAAACTGGTAATGCTTTTCTGTCTGTCAACGCCCCGCCTCCCTTCCCCGCCCCAGTAATTATACATTTATATCCAGGGGTTGTGAGAGTATTTGACCTCCCGGCTATCAAATAGACCACGTCCAATTTTGAAGGAAAATAGATTGAAGAACGGAGAGTATGTAAGAGTGGTGTGAAATTTTTGTTTCAACGCTGGGGCTGTGTTGCCCCCCTACCTTGCCAATCCAGAACAAAATCCAAATTGGTCCCTTTGACGGTTGGATTTATTTATTTATTTTTTTTTTTTTTTGGAGGTCTGATTCCTTGAAGTTAGGCCGAGTAGAAGTAGAGATTGGAATGGTGCAGGGTTGTAAGAAATTACGGGGAGTCTTACTTTCAGTGGTAAGGCTGAGTGCTCACAGACCCTTTGTATGTTACACTAGTTGGTAGGCTTAGTACATGGAATGGTATTATGGTGCTTTACAGATTCTTTTTTAACTCAGTTCAAGATATATGAGCGAAAGTTGTTGCCAACAGCTCCTTTACTGTGAGAAATATTGTAGTGGTGTTATGTTTCTTACTATTCTTGCTTTCTTCCACTTCTATACTTAATATTTATCATGCATACTTTGTAACTTCTTGTGCAGGTGTTCCACCTTTCCTGCTTCGTGAAGAAGGCTCAAATAGCGTGTTTGAAAAACAAGGAAAACCAACAGATGAGGATCTGATCAAGGTTGTGAAGGATGTTCGTCTTGGCTATTTATTATCTCGCTTTAGTCTGGATTCAACCTGCGAATGGTCAAGTGTTCTTTCCCTAGGCGAGCAGCAACGTCTTGCATTTGCACGCCTGCTTCTGGCTAAACCATATTTGATTCTCCTGGATGAATCAACCAGTGCCCTGGACGAAGATAATGAGGTATTTTGTCATTTTACCTTCTCAGGACCAACATGTTCTAGTTATCGCCCTACTTCTTACAGCTCGAATTATTGACAGAATAAAGCGTTTGTGCATTAGTTTATGGTGCACAACACCGTTAGCTCAAAACCATCTATGACTACAACCTTCTGCGGTTTTGAGTTTCAACTAATTGTGTCTTTCATATTTCTGTCTCTACTCAGACTCATTTATACAGCCTGATTGAAGCTGCCGGGGTAACATACATTAGCATTGGGCATAGGAGATCGTTATACAACTATCACAACAAGCTTCTGCAGATAATGAAGGCGGATCCTGAATCCAGTGAGTGCAACTGGAGTATTAAGGCCATAAGTCAAGAATCGACGAAGAGCCTGTTGGAACAAGAAGCCTAGCTAGGTAGAATTGCTGGGTTTTGCCCTAGACTGTTTTACTCAGTTTTCTGGTGTAGGAAGTAAACCAGTGGTAAAAAAGATGTGGTAAAAAAAAAGGCACCTTATCCAGCAGCAGGACTTACATTCACAGCACAGTATTTGTATATAATAATACATCTGCAAATGTTAAAAGCATTTATCTGACTGTTTCAAGAGGCCAGTAAAAATGACAGTTGCCTAGTTATCTGATTTCATTGACTATAGTATCTTTATACTTGCCTCATATTCCGATTTCTCATACGCATCTACTTATCTTTCTTAAATTGACTAATAATACCATACTTGACTAATGTTCAACAATTTTTTTTTTGTTGGATTTTTTTTTTTTTTTTTTTGGTTCTCTTACAGCTTGTTTAATCAAATTCAACAAAAACAATTTCTTGGTGATTTCTTTATAACAAGAAGTACCAAACAAGCGCAAAATATTATAACAAGGCAAGATGGTAAATGACGGAGTATTCACCATCTACAACTAAAGATGAGACTCTGCATATGCATGTAATAGTCATACCGAGCTACCATTACGTGTATCATCATATCAACAAATTAATTACATTTATTAATTGTTATGAGATCTTATGAACTGATATGTTCTAATTTATACGAATCTTACTAATCTGATACTGTCTATGATGATTTTGAATAATTTTGATCTGACTTTTTTTACCCCCTCTGAACATTTTTACATTAAGACAACAGCAGTAATAACTATTGTCTATTACGAAAGATGTCTAAAGCACAAAAGGGGCCACGAATGGCTGCCAATAAACCATGTAACTTTCCCACACACGTCCACAACTCCCACCTCTTTTTCTTCCCTCTCTCTCTCTCTCCTCCTCTTCCTCACTCTCATTTCCACTCCCTCAACTTCTTCAACACGCTTCTCTCTCTCCTCTTCTTCTTCTTCTTCTTCTTCTTCTTCTTCTTCTTCTTCTGCTGCTGCTTAGGTATGACTACTTCCTCTTTAACTTTCAAGTTTTTGAGCAGATGGGGTCTATATCTCCCAGCATAGCATAGCTGAAAAATTGATTACTTGCTAAGTTCTTGTATGTTTTTGTTTAACTGCGAAACGTTTCTGGTGTTCTTGCTCACTAAAGTTTAAGTATTGCAGATTTGATTAGTAGGAAGAATGTAAATTTATTCATTTGTTTGTGATGATTAAGTAAATTAATGCAAGTTTTTGACAGTGTTAGCTTGAATAATTAGATGGGTTATTGTCAGAATTCGATGTAGTAATCACTATAGTACTCGTTTCGGCCGAAACGTTTTGGATTTTGCTTGTTGGGATGGAACCTTGTGGAAGATATTGTGCTTTCTAGGTGATCACCTGATCATAGGGAAACCATACACTCCCTCCATTCGTTTCCAAGCTTTTGATAGTACCTTCTAGCACACACTTTAAGGTGCGAAATTAACTAAAAAGTTATATAATTTGGTGAAACTTTGACATAATAACATAGTTAATTTTGCACCCTTAAAAGTGTGTGTTAAGAAGAAGAACCTTGGAAATGAATGGAGGTAGGTTATGATCAGTACATGTTGAAAGAATGTGTAATGATTCCTGTCTAATGTTGTTGTGTGATTGGTTGTCAGGGGAAATTCGACGATAAGGGGATGTGTTTGTTAGCTAATAGCACTCATGTTTAAAAGCAACAATCTTGTTGCTAGGATCTTCGAGCGCCAAATTCATAGCCCTCGTCCTGGCACAAATGTATTACCTCTTTTCCTTGTACTTTTGCTCTAGTTGCTATCTTTTCATCCTGTAATTGGTTTAGTCTTCATGTCGCTTGTCGCACTTTTGGCAGTTTATTGAGGTGCTTGTTTGAGTCTAATTACATGCTTGAACTAACCCTCGAGCACAAGAACATAAAATGACCCATGCCACTTATTGTTGGAAAATGAAGTAATTACTGATGGTGTTTTGACCTTGGTCTCAACCTGAACCTAGCAGTTGTGCCTGAGTTGTGACATAGTTGAAAATTGTGTCGTATGTTAGCATTGATACCTCAAATTAATTACCAACATTTTTCTATACCCCTGAAATAGAATTACCTAGTCATCATAGTAACCGGCCACTACTCTCTGAAATCCAACATGCTGGCTGTTATGCATACGTTTACCCGCTCAAATCCCTCCTGTGAGCCTTCTTATTTGGACTTCGGTACTCATGCTTTGCCTATGGATTATACAGTTTGTGGTCATATAATGCCTTTGGTTACTTGTAATAGACAGCAAATAATATATGAAGGGATTGCCCTGCTTCATCGGAAGAATTGATTGGAATACGTTTTTTCTTTTTCTAATGTTTATCATCTACATCATGTATGCTATCTCTATTTTTATTGTTGTCTTACCAATTTGCATCTACTTAAACTTCCACCTGTGGTCCATGGTTTAATTTATCCAGGTTCATCGTGCTAGGCAGTTTTATGAAAACCTCGTGCCAAGTTATACCATATATGATGTTGAATGCCCAGACAATTCGTTCCGCAAATTCACTGAAGATGGTCAGTACCTGATAAGCTTTAGTAGAAATCTCCAAGAGCTCATTGTTTATAGACCAGTATGGTTATCGTTTTCGTGTAGCGGAGAAAACTGTGATTCCCATGAACTCCCTCTCAGGGCAAAGAAATTTGAGAGCTTCTTCACTCAGTTGTACTGCGTATCACTGGCATCAAGCAATGAACTTATTTGCAAAGATTTTTTTCTTTACATGGAGAAGTACCAATTTGGACTCTTTGCAACCACCACTGCTCAACCTCATGATGCTCCTGCCACAGCAGGTGCTATACAAGGTGTTCCATCTATAGAAAAGATAACTTTTCACCTACTGAGGTGTGCAGTTTGATCTTGGGTTTTTCATTACTTTTGATCTTTCATTGGTTAGTATTTTAATCTGATTATTGTTTCGAGCAGAGTAAAATTTTCTGCATTTCTTGATTTTTGACAAAATCCATTCATCATCTTTGTGATATTTTAGATTGGAAGATGGGATTGTATTGGACAAGAAGGTTTTCTATTATGATTACATTAATCTGGCCCATAACATGGGTGTGTATCTGTATGATGATTTACTCGCTATAGTTTCCCTCCGCTATCAGACCATACACATAATCCAAATAAGGGAATCTGGGCACCTGGTTGATGTGCGGGCTATTGGAGAATTTTGTCAAGAAGACGATGAACTTTTCTTGACTTCAAGTGCTCAGGCAAGCTGTCATTCTAGATTCCTAACTTCCAAGTGCTCAGGAATTTGTTACTTACATTCAAGAACTTGATTTCAGGAAATTTTGCATTTTTATGACTAACTTTTGGAGTTTCTCTTTTCAGAGTACAGCTGTCAGCGAGAAAATTAGACAGAATCAAGCTCTTGTGAACAACCTTGAAAGTGTTCCCAGTAGACATAATGTACCACAGACTTCTTTTCTGACTGGTATTAAGCAGCGACTACTCTCATTTATATATCGAGGAATATGGAATGAAGAAGTGGATGAAACACAAGTTAGTCTTTTATATCTCAGAACTGCTCACTGTAATAGTGTCCCCATGTAGATCTTACTTTCAGATTGAAGTTAGAGTGACATGAAATTCATTGTCTTTTATAACATCGAGGAATTTTTTCCATTTTTGAGATTTAAGACTGCAATTATGATTTATTTTATCTCAATATCATCTCTTTGGTTTCTGTATGTGTTTTACCATTATGCTCATTCTGTTTCCAGAGGGTCCAATGGTTGAAGAAGAGGTTCTATTTTCATTTTCAAGATTATGTTGACTTGATAGTTTGGAAGGTGAGTTGTTTGTGACTTTCGTAAGGTGTTCTTTGCTCACCTTTCACAACCTAGAATTGTATAGTATCTTATTCCTATGCTGAGCTTTTCATTGAACAGGTTCAATTTTTGGACAGACATCACTTGTTGGTCAAATTTGGTAGCGTAGATGGAGGGGTAAGGGGACCTTTTCATTTAGCTTTTTCAAAAGAATTTCTCTTCCCCGGAAAAGTAATCACTGGATTTTTTTAGTGAATTATATTTCCTTTTGTTATTTGTCTGCTCTTTTGAGGGTTTGGTTGAAGAGAATGGCGTTGCTCTTATCCTGTCAAAAAGTTCATGTTGGCAGTCTTAATCCTGTGGCCTTCAGCATTGCATACTGAGATTGTGATGAGATATGAGATACTCATTGAAATTTGTTTCCAGGTGTCCAGAAATACCGATCACCATCCTGCTTTTTATGCTGTGTATGACATGGAGACTGCTGAATTCGTCGCATTTTACCAGGTGTTGTCATTTTGCTGCTCATACTCAATTTCATTCTTATGGACTGAAAGATTAATTCTTGTTGTTACATGCTTGAGTTGTTGTTGTTATTATGTGGAGATCGACATGTTTGATCTCCTTGCTGATAGCCTTGTATCTTATGTTCCAGAATTCAGCAGATGAGCTCTATGTATTATTCGAGCAGTTTGTAGACCATTTTTACACTCCCCCAAACAATTCGTTACACATGAATTTCATCTCGTCCCATTCAAATAATGTCCATGCCTTGGAGCAACTTACCTGCATGAAAAACAAGTCTGGAAGCTTTTCTCAGGCAAGTTTATGAGATTTTAAACTAAACACCTATTAAACTGTTACTCTTATCGCTCTACAGTTTTAAGCCTTCTACTGTTATTGGACAAGCTCAATAATAATAATCCGCGTGGCTTATAAAAGTTTTCAGCTGCACTCTATTGACATGCAATCATTTGTTGCAGTACGTGAAGAAAACTTTGGCGTCTTTGCCTTTTATTTGTCAATCCCAGAGCCCTTCACCCTATTTCGATCAATCTCTTTTTCGATTTGATGAGAAGGTTAGACTCTGATTTCTTCCGTACATAGCTGTTATGTTATCTTAGTTGATAGCAGTTCTCCTGGAGTTAGTTGCTGACTGGCCAGCATATCGATCAAATCCATACTAATGGCACAACTTGCAGATCACATTAGAATGTAATTTGACTTTAGTTGGGCTAGTCCATTAGTTATCTAAGCCTCTAACCTTAGTGCACTGTGGTTGAAAGTTTCATGGTTTTGTCTTTAGCATATTAATCGCTGATGTTGATGCAATTTGCATAACATAACCATTTCTTTCTAAAAATCTCTGATTCCTCAGTTTCCCTCATTTTTCATAATTGCAGCTTATTTCGGCTACAGATCGGCATAGACACTCGACAGACCATCCCATTAAGTTTATCTCAAGGAGGCAACCCAAAGTTCCCAAATTTAAGATTAAACCAGGTACAAATTCTGAAAATACCTAATAGTTATGATGTGGTGACTGTACAAGCTCCATTTTGATTGATGTGTCTGTGGGGCATTGTATGTGTTTGTTTAGGTCCAGAAGGTGGAAGTTCAGACGCTCGAGCAAAGAAGATATCATCGTTTATGTTCCATCCGACTCTACCTCTTGTTATTTCTATCCAACAAACTATGTTCTTACAGTCGACAGTTGTGAATATTCACTTTCGGAGATGATTAATAGATCTTGTTGCAAGATGATTCATGAATTTTGTACTGTAGGTCTGTAGCACAATGTCAGTTAAGTAGTCTTTTTATTGCTTATCCCCAGCTAAGGCACTACAGTCTACAGAGATGGACTTCTTGTGTACGGAGTATTTAGTTCTCAGGTCATACCCTTTTTGAAATCTTCATTACTTTTGCAGTGCAATGATCTTATAGAAAAATTGAAGCATGCGAGATGGCTTATTGTATTTTTCGCATAATATTCACTTTTTAAAGGTTTGCGACTGTACGTTTACATGGAACTCTCAATGTTCTATTTTTGTGGCTATTAGACTAAGAGATGGTAAAATTCCCTTATTAGGGGTTACTCTCTTGCTAAATGGAGTATAATTGTACAAGAAGGTGTATACCAAAGGCTAAAGATATACGTTATACCAAGACACTACTTAGATACAGAGTTATCAGAGTACAATGGAACTACCTAATTACTCCCATCTTCTCAAAATATATGTCATTCTCACCTTTTGACTTTGACTTTCGATATATCTCAAAATCTAAGGGTAAAAATTATGAAAATTTAATCTTGTGAAAATATACTCCCTCCAATTTAACAATGTGAACCAAACAATAACTCAATTACCAAACCCTTATCTTGTTTTCTATCATTTTTGAGAAAAATTTTTAGATAAAAAAGGCACAAAGGCACTTACGGGACAATTATGCACAAAAATATATCAAAGTTGAATCGTAGAAACCAACCAAATAAACTTAGATATGTTTCTCCGTATTCCCTATGTGATATCGTTGTACGATACATATATAGTTGAAAGAGGGAATCTTTTGAGAGAGGTGAGATTTATCCTATCGATCGATTTACAGATGAAATTTGAGCAACAAGTCCACCCACAGCATACATACACATTGAAGAGCATTTCTTTTGACTACAAAGAGAACAAATTCTCACAAAATGAGAGATAAAAACGCTCCAAGATGAAAGAGGAAACCTTTCACAAGGATCGAGATTATTATTAGACACCCAAAGATGGGAGAAGAAAATTTCCTCAAAATTAAATTTTCAAAAGTGTCCAACCTTTTGGTGCGAGCCATGTGTGTCAAGTTGGCCACTACACTCCACTGGTGAGTGATTCATAAAATCGATGACATGAACAAAACAATCACTCAACACCCGAAATCCCAAACCTTTAATCTTATGACCAAATTTGCTAGAAAAACCACAAGATCTAGACGAAATCTTATGGTCTGTTTGGTATCGTTTTCTATTTTCAGTTTTCAGTTTTTTTTACAACCAAAGTCCCGTTTTTGAAAACCAGAAAAAATGATTTTCAGTTTTCAGTTTTCAGTTTTCATTTTCTTTTTCTATATGACTATTATAGAACCAAACAATTTAAAATTATTTTTTTAACTTATTTAACTAAATTTTTTACGCAAAAAAAACTAAAAACTGAAAATGGCAATGATACCGAACAAACCCTTAACTCAAGACCACTGTATTACCCCTCGATTTTTAAAAAGGCGCTCGAGCCCATTTCTTTGGTAGGAGCCATCTGAGTGCAGCAGAGTTGTTCACTACAGTTGGTTTACTACTTTTACTAGCCCAGTAAAAGTCACACCTAAATTCTTCCCCTAAATTTCCGCCATTGACACACCTCTCTCTCTCTCTCTCTCTCTTACTCTTACCAGAGCCGTACAACAATGGCTTCCGGCAGATCGATCAAGCTTTCTCGTCTCTCTCTCCTCCTCGTCTTCGCTCTTTTCCTGGTATTTTTTACCCCCTTGCATCTTCTAAATTCCGCATCTCTTAATTTACCGTCGTTATTTACTGAATAAATAATGTCGCATCGATTAAATCAATTTATTTATCTTAATTTGTGGTGAATTTTAGGTTTAAGGAAATAATTATGGAGATGAAAATTGATTGATTGTGATTTTTTTTTTACTTTGAATTCTTTGCTTAATGCTTAAGATTATCGTGTGATTATTGGGGGCAGTCCTGTGTTTGGGAATGGTGGTTAGGGGGAGGTGCTGGTAGCTTGGGTTTAATTTCGACGAGTGGCGAAAACTCGAAAGCAATGACGGAAATGTTGGAGGGAAAGGGAATGTGATTGAGTGAGCTGATCAAAGTGTTGGTATTTAGCCTGCCGTAATTGTCTTTGTGTTGTATAATCTGTTAGCATTGGCTTTGTATATTTGAAAGGACGTTTCCGAGGACGATGGAGATTCAGTCACTGTAATGAGGATGTGTTTTCAGTGGGTGTTGAAGGGAAGGGGGGAGGGGAGATTTGCATGTATCTCTTTGATGAGGATTACGAGGCTCTTTGAGAGTTTGCGTATGGAATCTTGGGACGGGTTGTTTTTAACCGTAGTCCTTGAAATTGTCATCGCCTGTTGGATTAGAATGGAGAAGAACTGTGACTGTCTAGGAGGAAAAACAGCTAAATTAAAGCCATATTTTGTTCCACGATTGGAGAGGATCTGTAGTTTTTATGGATAACTAATTGAAATTCTGGGTAAACCTTGCTTTGATTCTAGGGTTCCTTTTGCTAAGATTGTTGTATGGCGGTCGTGCATTGTTGTTTTCGCTGTTTTTGGATATCAATTGCTATTCTTTGGGGTGACGTTCCTTTGAAGTGTTCTCATATGTACAAGTGAGGATTCTGTAAAGTTGTATCCTATCTGGGAACTTGTGTCCAACTCTTTGCATTTTAGGTGCTATTTAGCCACTGAAGAAGATTTATCAGAACTTGAGTTCTAAAGGGTCATGGCTTCCTCTTGGTTTCGAGTTTCGACCATTGAATTGTGTGGTATTGAAGGTAGATTGGTTACTTATTTTGTTGGTGGCGTTGCTCCTAATTTGTGATATGTCAAACTATGAAGTGTTGACTTTCTGTGGAAGTAATTATTTTAGTCATTATCTTAATTGTTTTAGTAATAAATTCTCATATACCTTTACTGCTCTGATGGGAGCAAACATTATGAACATTCATCCTCAATGTTGCTTTGGTGATGAAGTCCTGTCAACCCAAATGCCTTACAGATATTATGCAAATTTTGCTTCAGGATTTTGCGCCTGTTTCCCATGGAGCTCCACGTAAAAAGGGGATTTCATCTGTGCTATCGTTGTTTAATCTGAAAGATAAAAGCAAATTCTGGACTGAGTCTGTCATGCATGGTGGTATGTTTATGTCATGATATAATGATTGAGAAGTGTTCCTCTAATTATTTGGCTGACAGTCGTTTTCATTGCTCAGATTTTGATGATTTGGAATCCTCTAGCCCTGGAAAAAACAGAGCCCTTAAGTACTCCCAGGCAGGTAATATACTCTTGTGTATTTCACAATTCATATATGTTGGACTATATTATGATTGTTGGGATGACCTTCTGATTGAAAATGATAAACGCTTGAGTCGTTGATTGATCTCAATGTTTCATAGTTGGTTCACTTTACATGTGAAAAAGAGAGATGAACCGAATCCGCATAACTATTGGAAGCCAAACGACCAAAATTAACAATGTTATGAATAAAGTGGAATTATTTGTTTGCATGAAGTATGATAAGCATGTAGATACATCAATACCAAGATAGCACACTGAGGAGCTTATTCCAAGGTGTGAGGAATGATACATTAGTGTGTGGTGTGAGTTGTGACACTGTTTTTGTGTGGATGGGGATGTGATGTATAATGCTAGGGGTACCACCAACAGATAACTGTTTGTTGAGAGTGCATAGGCTGATAGGCATTATGGCTAAATCTTGATGAGGGATTGAGGGTTGACCAGATTTGAGGAGACAACAAAGAACTTTTACCTAGAAGCAACTTTCTCTGTCCAAAACCTGCAGTTGCAAGAAAGTTAACTATTGTGATCTAGGAGTTGGGACTTTTTGAAGCGTCGAATCATGAGAATGAGAGCCATGCTTTGGTTTATTATGTGTCCTATGCTTTGTTATTATTACAGATTTATGTAGCCCAGGTTGCTGATCACATTATGCCATTACGGGCCACATGCTTCTCTTCCAATTATTTGGTGTAATTTAGGAAAATAAATCAAGGTGGTTTTCTGTGAGGACTGTGACCCAAAGATTTATGTGTAAATATCAAATTGATTGTCAATTTAGTTCCATTTGACCTCAGATGTTGATTAGGACATATCATTTGTTATGAAAGATAGCTTCCTTAATAGCTTGTTTGGGTAGGGGGGTTTGGAAGAAAGATCAGGGAGAGGAGGAATGTAAGTTTTCTTGTTTGGTCAAATTTCCAGAAGAGGGAAGGGCACATGATGGATGCCTTGCCCTCCCTTTGTACTAAACCAAATATCTCCATTTCTTGAAAGATTGGCAGAAAAATGGAATCTCACTCTTACCCCCACCTCTCAAACCTTCCTTTCAACATTGTTATGCAATCAATGTTTACTCTTTAGTGTCATCTGACTGTAGTTGTTATGAGCTTTTTATTTTTTTATTTTTTTCTTTTTGTGAATTCTTGTGTAATGAAAATGGTCTTTTTATTGAACTGTCACAGGTAACATTGCCAATTATTTGAAACTCAAGGAAGTTGATTCCCTGTACCTTCCAGTTCCTGTGAATTTCATTTTTGTTGGATTTGAAGGCAAAGGAAACCGAGGTACTTGTTGTCTGTTGTGTCAGTTTTAACTAGTTGGTTAACTGTAAGCTAAATGTTAATTTAATCTTTCCTGATGTCTGTTCTTTTTCTGTCAGAATTCAGGCTGCAAGCTGAAGAACTTGAGCGCTGGTTCACAAATATTGATCACATCTTTGAGCACACACGGATCCCACAGATTGAAGAAGTGCTGAGCCCATTTCACAACATCAATGTTGATAAAGGGAATCACCATTTTCCCACTTTGAGTCATGTGAATTACAAGTAATGCTTTCTCTCCATTGGGTGACTTATTTATAACTGTGTTTTTAGAAAAAAGTGTCATTTTAGACATATTTATGCACTGACACATGGGAACTTGAAATTGTTTCCTTTGCAGTTTTTCTGTTCATGCAATTCAGATGAACGAAAAGGTGACTTCT
The DNA here is from genome assembly GCA_963680865.1 of Spergularia marina. NCBI lineage: Eukaryota > Viridiplantae > Streptophyta > Magnoliopsida > Caryophyllales > Caryophyllaceae > Spergularia > Spergularia marina. Next base: position 5,894,319 of record OY804554.1, read on the forward strand.
CTTTTCGAGCATGCCATTGCTGTCTTATCTCGAAAAGACGATGTGTCAGTATCCGGGTATGCTCTGTTTCATCCTTTCTAGTATGTGATGTCCACTCTTTTTCTATAATAGAGTGCCTTTTTATGTGCATCGTTGAAAGATGATGTTTTTAGTAAATTGATGGTCACATTCCCACAGACATTCTAGTTTCGGCATAATCAGATAATTATGTCTCAGTTGGACCAGCTGCTGCCTCCATTTAAGATGACCGATCGTCAAGATTATTGGGGCATGATTTCGCCAACTCATTTTTCTGGATGAGAGAGATATTATTTGGGAGTTTTCAATGGTCTTTCAAAAATGACAATTTTCGAAAATTTCCAGTCCAGGAATTTGAAGTTGTTGACTTTTTGTATTTAGTGTGTGTTGGTTTCACTTTTTCCTTTTGGTGATTGATCAGATAACCATGAAGGAGCTGTATATGAGAAGCTAAAGCATTGATAAGTTCTTGTTGTTTGGGAACTCCCCTACACCTGTGTTTTGAAATGTTCATTTTATGTGATAACCAATTCTCATTGCTATCTCAGCTGCTTTCGTTCTTGATCCTCTTGATATTGACATTCATCTAGTTTCTTTTTCCATACACAAAGTCCTCAGCAATTAAAAGAAAGTTGTGTCCCCATTTTGGTGGTCATTTATTAGTGCCAAGTGCATACAAACTCTTGTATGCTAATACAATATATAAGATCTGAGAACAGAAGAACCAAATAGTTTGACTCTGTGCTAGGGAAAAGAACTTGAAGTGCACTTGTACTTCACATTTTACAACAACTCTGAATTAGAGCTATAAGGTTTTATGATCTTAAAGGCTGAAAAAGTAGTATAAAAGGGAATACTTCTATGTTTGAAGTTATTGGGTTCTTAGCTCCCCAGTGATTTTGCTTGCTGCTATAGCAGTTTTGTATTTAGTCCAGCTCTTCATGATATGTTGCTCGACTTTTAAGAAAATTTCATTGTATTTTTACAGGGGGAATAATGATGGTTTGTTGCAAGTAGACCTGGATATGATGGAAGTTATTTTTGACAGTTTCATCGAGTATTTGCAACTTGGAAATGCGTACAATGTTTTTGTTTTGAATCCAAAGCGTGATGCTAATAAGACTAGATATGGCTACAGGTAGGTTCCAACTTGTGGCTCTCTATCCTAGCCATGCTAGTGGCAGACTTTGTGAATTCCATATCTTCTGTGACTTGATTGAGCTAGTCATTGAACTGCAGGAGAGGATTATCCGAGTCAGAGCTAAACTTCCTCCAGCAGGTGTTTTGCATTCTTCATTTTTTTTTTTTTTTTTTTTTTTTTTTTTTGGATGTTGTTTTTTAGATAAAGCATTTAATGACTTTCAGATTACTTGTTTCTGCACACTTTGCCTTTCTTTGGAAAAACCATTCATTCTGAATGGAAGCATTAATTCATTACATCTTAATTTCCAATGCACTGCGTTGGAGACTATGTTGTTTCTCTCTATAACGGGTTCTTGTTTTACTATGGTTTGTAGTATGATAATGTCGTTGTTGCAGAATAAGAGCTTGCAAGCTTCTGTACGTGATTCGAAAAGCATCCCAGATATTACTCTTGGTGAGCCAGCTCCCTAAGCATTTTTGCTTGTACTCATGAATTCTATCTTTCTCGCTTTTGTGTCGAAATATTTAGAAGCTGACTCTTTCGTTGTGTATTCATCATGGCTTCTCTTTTTGTATGGATGACTCTTTAGCTATAGAAAAGATCCAGAAACCTCTGTATCAGAAGCACCCAATGGCCAAATTTGCATGGACGGCGACTGAAGAAACAGATACGGTACCTGGTCTTTGAAACTTTAAAGTAACTTGTTACTCTAATTTTGTCATTTTAGTAGGTAATATTTGTCTGCTGAAAGTAACGGTTTCATGCATGAACAACATCGTTCGTGTGCATCTACATATTGCAAGTTCCGTTCTTTTATTGCTTCTTGGGTAACTTGTTAAGCTTATTCATGATAGAAATGTGTTTTTGTGATATGTTTTCGAAGATGTTAAATACATGTATTTTCTATTTAAGTTCTATTGCGACTGCCCTAATTAGCTTAATCAAATCTGCTCTCTATCCTCCCCTCTTTCTCAAATAATCTCACATTCTCACCTAACCTGACCATGTGTCACATGAAGTATGATTTGGTTTGCGAAATGGATTAGGGTTTGAGATTTCACTACCCCCTAGAGAAACCCATTTGCTAAGTGAATTCTGGCTCTCTCTTTTTATCTTTTCTTTTCTTTTTTCGATTTTTTTTGTTGGTAAAATTGGGATACCATATAGCAGAACTATAATTATATACACCCTTGGTGGGACCCTTCCCCGGACCCTCACCTTGCGGGGATGCCAATGTGCACCGGCATGACCTTTTTTTTATAGTATCAAAAGTAAAAAAAAAAAAAAAATAGATTGAACACAGTCCGTCTCCATTCTCTATTTCTCTCTTGTTTCCTCTCCTAATGTGCTTGCTTTGGTGTGCTTCGTGGTGGTACATCTAGGGTTGAAAACTGATTCACGTATGACCAAACTGGGTCAAAAAACGTGGCACGAAATGGTTTGAAAGAACCAACCCGGTATTCGTTTGGTGGGGAGGGGACAAATCATGTATTACTGAACCTGACCATAACAACAGCGGTCTGTAGACCTCTTCTGTCGTCTGCATTGATCAACGATTTAGTAAAAGTGGTTCCTCAGTTGAAACTGGTGGATCATGTTCACAATTTATGACAATGGTGTGTCTGAGTTTGTTGTATAATTGGGTGACAGTAGGGTGGTAATTCTCTTTGGGTGCGGGCTTACACTTTTTGGTATGGCTGCAGTGACTACCAAGCACATATAATGAGGAAAATTTATACACGAAAGCTTAAGATTGTTATACAGAAAAACGGAAGCAATGTTGGCAGAGAGAAATGGGTCCCCATCTAAATTTATGGTATATGCACATACTGTTAATAAGTTAACAATGATTAAATTCCAAGTAATGAGCTCCTTATGGATGAAATAGCCCGATTTACCCCGCTAACTAGTGACGCAGGGAAATTCTTTGGTTGAACCCATTTAGTTTGGGTGTGGCCGTCTGTTATTGTAGCAAAACTGATGCAGGATTAGAAATTTATACTTTAGTAAATCTGTGATGTCCATCAAAAACATCATTTGGGAATTGGGGATTTATTTTGGTTTCACTGACAGACCAACTCCATTCAGAGGTTCAGTTCAAATCTGTCTTATTCAGACATCTTGCTGGAATGATGAAAGAAAGGAACAGGAAGTATAAGAAGAATGCTTTTAAAGTCGTCTAGCTAATTATTTATTCTCCTTTTTCAGGTTGAATGGTCTACCAGATGCTCAAAAGCCCTAGATAATATTCAAAGCCTTTATCAAGGAAAGGATACAGACTACATTGTTCAGAACAAAGTTTTGCAGGTAGGTTCCTTGTTCAGCCAGGGTAGGTCATGAAAGAAATTATTGTTAACCTTGAAACGTACGTGGATCTTCTGTATTAAATCTTTAATAGTACTGTTCATTTGAAGATTATAAATGGAAAGAGTGGAGATTTGAAGCTCGCTTTCCAGAAGGGGGTGAAATCTGGGGACTTCAGCAGCCTTCATGCTGATTGCCTAACAGACACATGGATGGGAAAAGACAGGTGCCAATCGCATGTGGTTTGTGCCGCAGGTTCGCATGTTTAATAGTGCCTGACTACTCCTTATTGCACAACATTCAGGTGGGCATTTGTTGATTTGAGTGCTGGCCCCTTTACATGGGGTCCTGCTGTTGGAGGACAAGGTGTTCGCACTGAGCAAAGCTTACCAAATGTAACAAAAACTATTGGCGCAGTTTCAGGTCTTTTTCAACACTTTTCTTTGCTTTTATCTTTATTTCTATTTGCATCAAGTTCTATAATCACTAATTGTGTCTTTCTCCACTCGCCTTGCCTTAATCTGGGTTTGATATTGTTGTGGCCGGTGTGATAAGAGGTAGAGCCGTAGAGGATAATTATAGTTGGTCATTTGGCCGACTATGGTTGCTCTAAATGTTTCTTCATTACCTTCCTTAATTTTTTGTGCTAGGTAAAGCTTGTAGAATTATTTTGGCCAGTAAGTCTGTATTTTTCAATTTTATTAACGCAAATGATTGCTTTAATCCTTAAATTATACTAGTCTAAGATGTCCTAATTAACTCCCACAGCTTACTTCTTTTCGTTCAGGTCCTCTATAAAGTCTACCATTCTGCAACACATATAATGCTTTGTAAATTGAATCCTTAGACTATGCTTGGTATTTAGAGAAATGTGGTGATGTTTTCAGATTGTCTGTTTTGCAAATAGAATGACATAAGCTGTATTTACGAATTTGGCTCTTATTTTTTCAGCTTGCCCCCCCCCCCCCCCCCTGTTTGAAGCTCTCTAGGAAATAGTTAGTGCAGTGCTTGTCCATGTAGCCTTGCCAATTCTGTACGGGGTCTTTATTGTTTCGAAGTGCAAAATGAAACTGACTTGGAGTGGCCGAAGTGAACTTTGATATGCTTTTCAGTAGCTTTATTTCGTCCTTCATTTGTCTGCTTTCAGAAATTTCTGAAGAGGAAGCTGAAGAGAAACTGCAGGATGCTATTCAAGAAAGATTTTCTGTTCTGGGTGATGTAAGTATTTTTCTTAAGAAAAATTCTATTCTAGTTGCCTTGTTGCTCTGTATCCTGTCCTTCCCTATTTCAAGAATGTAGGTTTATTCACGTTCTTCAAGAGAAAGCTTCTATTGTCTTTATCTTTTAAATCTTATATTTTCTTGGTTTTGTTTATATTTGTCTTGTTTTGCTTGTTCCCCTCCCCCTCCTTGATAAGATTTTTGCCCACCATTTTCGCTTGGCGTGGGAGCTTTTTAGGTACAGGGTTAATGATGATGAGTATTTAGGTAATTATATAAGTAAGCCCCTCATTCAAATGTCAAATATGGGAAATATGTGTGTGCCTGTGTGGACTCCATACCTGAACAGTTATTAAGTTCAGCTGGAAAATCGATTTGCCTCTTCTAATATATTCCATATATCTTGTTATTCCTCTGTTTTTGTAGATATATTTTGTGCTAGGTTAAGTGCTTATACCTGTAATTTAACCTTTTCACTTAATGTCTAATATTGCAGAGGGAACACGACGCTATTGATATCCTTCTAGCAGAAATTGACATTTATGAGCTTTTTGCTTTTAAGCATTGCAAGGGGAGAAAAGTGAGGCTTGCCCTTTGTGAAGGTATCTTTAATGGCTTAATCACTGTTGCCTTTTCTTTTATGTTCATTGGCCACGATAGTCAACTGGTATGAGAAGGTCCATGCCTCCCTGGGAGCCTCTTTTGAGCTCTATCTTAGACTCTTCCCCTTCTTCCAGACCTGGCATTTTTAATCCTCGCTTGATAGCATGAATCTGTACCACGATCAACATCCAAAGACTTTCTAGTATAGTGTGTACCATGAAGTACCTTGCAGGCTGATTGTTTCTCTGTAGGCATCGTACTTGTTAAATATATCAGGGGAGTTTATCATCTGTATAAAAACGTGCAAACCTATGATTTAAACAGCTTTCGAAATCTTGTTGCAGAACTTGACGAGAGGATGAAAGAACTAAAGAGTGAGCTCAAGTCTATGGAAGGTGATGAGTTCGGTGAAAGTCATAGGACAAAGGCTCTGGATGCACTAAAGAGAATGGAGAGCTGGAACCTGTTCAGTGATGCCCATGAGGTATTCGTTTAATGTTGTCATAGATCAGAGTCTACTCAAAGTTGCATTAAAGGCATGCCCAGCTGTTCTGTATTCATTTTGCTCCCTCTGAAGTCTTGCCTCAAAAGACTCCCTAGCTTAACTATTTGGTTTAAGGGGTGATCATGAATCTAAATATTATATTCGTGCTTAAGAATTGAGTTTAACAGTTCAGCTTTTTGGTGTAAGTCGGTATCCCCCCCCCCCCCCCCTCAAATAGTAATCGTAGTTGAGGCTAAAAGGTTGACAAATTTCTGCAAGGGAGTATTGCTGCCAAAATATGAGCTTTCCCTTTTATGAGGTGTCCTGTGTTGACAAAATAGTGTTTTTGCAGACATCGCATAATTACACAGTTGCCCGTGATAGCTTTTTGGCACACTTAGGCTCATTATTGAGGGGATCTATGAAGCACATAATTGCCCCTTCTGTAGCAGATGGAGCATTCCATTTCTATGAGCAGATCTCGTATCAGTTATTTTTCGTCACGCAGGATGTATGTTCTTTCTTACCCTTTCCTCTTACATTGCTTTCTCTCATTTCAACTTCTTTCTTTCTCTGGAACGTCTCGTATCTATGTGGCCGGTTTATTTGGCAAACCGGCTTCTCCGTATCTGACCTGATACCCATTCATCAGTATCATTAACATTCATACAGTATTGTCCTTTTCTGATATACGCGAGACCCCTAAATAGTTATAATTCTTTTTTTCAGAAAGTTAAGAATGTTAAGCAATTGCCAGTGGATCTAAAGGCTCTAATGGAGGGGCTGTCATCCTTGTTACTACCTTCTCAGAAAGTGATGTTCAGCCAGCACATGTGAGTATTCTATCTTCACTATATCTTTTTAGTTTCCCATAGACCTACTTTTCTGCGCCTCTGCATATATCATTCTGTGGTCAGCTTCTGACAAGATGGCAAAACAATGAGTTATAGAGCACAGGTTCCTGCTAGTTTTGAGGTGTGCATATCTATGATGAACCCATATGCAGGGTTGAGAAAAAGAGCCTAGTTATGTTGCTGTGGAATTGACTTGTGAGTTGTGAATACAACCAGTATAGGGGAACTGTTTCTTATTCCAGAGTACGACCTTAAAGCACAATTCCTTTACAAATTTTTGGATTCTAAGCCAAAATTTTAGCTGACACGACTGTGAAGAGAGAGTAGGAAAGGACTTGATCTAATACCCCTTAACTTAAACTTTAAGACTTCAGAGTTTGGCACCTGTTCATTTTGATCTTCTGTTACAAGTTTGTTCACTAACTACTTACTTGGTTGAACTTGTGAAACTGTCAACCTGATTCGGACGAGTTGGACAGGCATTTCAACCACCCTTTGACTGGTTCCTTCTTTGATTATTGTGATGGGAGTTCGCTGCTCCTATTTACTTTTTTCTTTGAGTTAATTGAACCACATGTCAAACCCGTAATATCTCTAGAATGCTATCTTAGCATCATGATCATTCTATTTTCTTCCAGTATGTGTAGCAGCTGGAAATTGAGTTATTGGGTTTTGATGCCTGCAGGTTACCACTTTCAGATGATCCTGCTTTGGCTATGGCTTTTTCGGTAGCTAGGAGAGCATCTGCTGTGCCAATGTTATTGGTCAATGGAACCTATAGGAAAATTGTATCTAATTATCTTGATTCCTCCATTCTTCAACATCAGTTGCAACGGATAAATGATCATAATTCACTGAAAGGTTCTCTCATGTCCTTGACTCAATATTTGGCATTGCTACTGCAGTATCCATAACTCATGATTAATTTGTGTCAATTCCTGTTGCGTTGACTTTTGGTCAAGTGACAAAGAGAACTACATATGGCTTGTTAGATATTGTTATATTTTCTCATATTTTGCCTTTACAAATGCCGCACAAAATTCTGAAAATAATTTTTCACTCAGCCTTTGCCAGTCTCTACTTTGGTCCCATTGAGATAGTGTGAGATACTGTAATAGAAGTACGCGCTAAAAGAACCTTTTGATTTATTTTGTTTTCTAATTCTGTGATTCATTTTGGTGAATGACATGTCAGCTGACCTGCAATTAATTATAAAATAGGTATCCTGACATTAGTTCTGCTAATTGGTATGCAAAACTTGCTAATACAGGAAAGCATGCGAATAGCAGGTTGACGCTTGAGGTTCCCATTTTCTGGTTCATCCATGGTGATCCATTGCTTGTTGACAAACATTATCAGGCAAAAGCGCTTTCTGATATGATCATCGTTGTTCAGTCTGATCCTTCATCATGGGAAAGTCATTTGCAGTGCAACGGACAGTCAGTTCTTTGGGATCTGCGGTAATATATGAATCCATTATGCGACTACGTGTTGATCTATGATGTGTTTTTAGAAAGAAAATTTGAGTTGGCTGAATTGTAGTGGTTTGGGTAGAATTTTGCGTTTCTTGAATTTATGCACACGTCTTTAGGTACTTACCACCTTGACTCTAAGTCTCTTCCTGACTAGCGGCTTTGCCTTGGTTTTTTCCATTAATTGATAAGGGTTGTTCCGAAGAAGGCTTAGTGCCAGTAGGGTGCTAGGATGTATAAGGTCTTTTCACATCCTTTTTTACCAGGGAATAAAGGTTATCTTTAAGGTCAACAATAGAGGATGATTGGTGATTTTGGGGCTTCTACTAGCCCAGGCTTGTACTTTTGATGTGCATCAATCCCAAGTTCTTGAATGATTGCGATTTAAACATCCGTAGGATCTCAGACCACCATATTACATCCTCCACAACCTCTATCCTACTGGCCCTGTCTTCTTTTTGTCCCATACATGTCTTTAGTTTTCATTTTAACCTATGGTAGTATGGCATCTTGTCTTTCCTGTTTTAGTTTCATACTCTGCTCAAATCGTAGCTCAACTATGTACATGGCTATTTAATGAGTTGGATAAAAAGACAACTGATTTTCATACTATCTCACTTTTTACCTTCTGTCCTTTTCTTCTTGTTCCAGGAGGCCTATAAAAGCTGCAGTTGCAGCTGCTTCTGAACATTTAGCTGGTTTGCTACCGCCTCATCTTGTCTACAGTCATGCTCATGAAACAGCTTTGGAGGTATGCCAGTCCCAATTTTGTGATGTGCCTGACATGCTGTATCCATATTCCGAATTTAAGAAACAAGATAGGTGTTAATGTAATGCTTGCTTATGAAAGCAAGCCTCATTTGTCTGTTAAATGCCAAGTTCATTATTAGGGAAAGGTGACTGTTTGACTTCGTTCCTGTTTTTTTTTATTTTTTTTTTTTTTTTTTTTTTATAAATCTTTGGTCTCAAAAAGAAAAGAAAAAACCGGTATGCTGTCTCTCAGTGAAATTGGTCCTTTTTCCAGATCTAATATTTTAATGAGTGAAATTCTTCCGTTGGATGCACAGAATTGGATATGGTCAGTTGGCTGCAGTCCTCTTTCTATCACCTCTCAAGGCTGGCGAATTTCACAATTTCAGTCTGATACAATTGCCCGGAATTACATTATCACAAGTCTGGAAGAATCTATCCAGCTTGTGAATTCAGCAATTCACCTTCTTGTCTGTGAGCAAACGTGTATCCTTGCTTTCTACTGTTATCTTAAAATCATCTCTAATGTTTATATTGTCTCTGATAGATAAAATATAAAGTACTCTATGGCACTGAAGATTTAAGTATCTAGGCATTTCTATTCTGTCATCTGTAAATCTAAAGTTTAATATTGATGTCTGAATCAAGTGTTTCACGTTTGACACCTCCTCAAGAAAAGGAAATCGACCTTAAAAGTAATTCTGAAACTGGTGGGGGAGTTACACTGAGACACCATGTCTACCTTGAGGTCCCAGAGTACAATGGATGTAACTTGATTGATATGCCATCTCCCACTCTACATCTACCTGAGGTAAATAATCAAACATCTTTTGTCTACCCTGAAGTGTCTGAGCCAGAGTGGATTTTACCAAAAGCAAGTCCAATGGACTGGACTAAGCTAAAACATCCACCAAGTTCCACGTATTAATTGGGGTGATTTAGGGTAACAGGTTAGAGAAGTGAGCTCCATAGTCTCTTTATAAGTATATACTAGTTTATTACTCAGGCTACGCCCGAATTAACTTTTATTTGTTAATTTTTTGAAAAAAGAGTACAAAAGTTGTATAGGTAATGGAGTTAAAGTAAGTGCCAAGGCAAGAATTGGATTATGAAATAATAAAATCTTTTTTTATTGTGCTTTTTAACTAAGATGCCATGTGGCATGGGAGATGGCCTAACTGAAGCCGCCGAGCCTGGTCGTTGCTTTAAACACGGCTTTTAATATAGAGTATAAGATAAGATATTGAATTTGAATGACTTGTTTTTTTACTGTTCAGTTCCTAGATTTGATCACTGAGGGTTGGAGATAACTTATCTAATCGATCTGTCAGCAACTTGTTTGTAATGTTGTTCGAAATTTATTCCGAAAAAACTAGCCTGGTTTCAACTTGACTGCAACTAGCTCAAAAATCATTCAAGCCTTTTCAGTCCCAGGAGAGCGAGTTGGTGAACAAACACAAGTTTGTTGTTAGCTTGTGGAAAAGAGTAAGTGGCATATGTTATGTCTTCGCTATTTTATCAATTTTGCATTTGTATTTCTGCTCTAATGAGTTGCGCATTTAGATTGCTACTGTGGCTGGAGAGTTACGACATGCTGATGGCTTAAAGCTGCTGTACACCCTGGATGATGCAACAAAACGGTAAGTCATATGGCAAAAATTATATACCTGAAAAGAGAACATCAACTGGGTAAATGTGTCTGGGGGGGGTATATTTGTTACAAAACTTGTATAGATTTCTATTTGCTGTTTATGCTTTTTACACGTGCTTCCCTCGTGTGTTTGTTCTAGTATACTACTATATTGTTGAAATGTTTTGAAGCTACGTGTCCATGATTGTTTAGGTAACTGTTATTAGATGTGATGTGAAATCTCTTGATTTTAAGTACTCTGGAAGGCAACAGACATTGTCTGGTTTGAACTATATCTGCTCGCAAGAAATCGTGAATTGGCCTTTTCACTTGACCATCCCTGACCCAAGGCAAAGAGAGGGGGGGGGGTGTTGCAAAGTCGAATTAATCTTTTATTTTACTTTATATATGCAGTGAATTTAAATTACTTTCCTGACTTTGCACTCTGCTGTCCATGCTTAAAAACTAAACGAAACAGGATCCTTTATTTGCTACTGTTGCTGCATAATTGTCGGTTACCAGGATTGCTTATATGGTAAAGGTTTTAGACGTTTAGAAGACAGTGTATTATTTAGATTCATCACTTCTGGACATAACCTTGAGGCACTTGTCTCAGTAGATACCAAGTAAACTTTCACTTCTTTTAGTGAGGAGGTTGAATCCTATATCTGATACGCCCATGTATGTGGTGTGTTTGAGAGCTTGGCCCAGATATATTCGAGCAGCTGTGTCAGTAGGTTTCTCTTTTATCTGTGCGTTCAAATTGCTTGTATCCTTCTCTGGGCTCCAAGGGATTTAGCATTTTACCTTACAAGAACTAAAATATTGTGAATGGACGCACAGTTGAGAGTAGATGTTATGAATTTGCAGAGGTTAACAAGCAGCTTATTAATATTCTTACTCTTTTCGGTTATCTTTCTTTGATTGTCGCGCAACTAATAATTTAACCCATGCCCTTTGCCCTTTGTTTTTAAGCTGAAATGATATTGACAACTTATTAAATTGATCCTGTTTACAGCAAGGAATTCACTCCGTTTTAACTTTTCACTTTGTGTAGCTTTGCGGAGCAAGTTAACTCAACTGTAGCTCTCTTGCATCCGATACACTGCACCAAAGACAGGAAGGTTGATGTAGAGTTCGACATGACAACAATTCCCGCTTTCTTGGTCGTGTTGCTTATTATTTGGTTAGTTCTAAGACCGAGGAAGGCGAAGCCTAAGATTAACTGATTCATAGCGAAAGCTTAGTTTTGGAGAGGCTGGAATAGTTGGCTGTTATATAGTGACCATTATATTGTACTACTAAATTTTGTAGATGTGCAATCAATGAAAATCTCTTTCTAGGAATCATTTGTATTCTCCAATGTGCTCCTAATGTTTCCGTCATTTTCCATAACCCGATTGCAAAAGGTTGCGAGGAGCATCAAAGAACAAATCTAGTATTCTGTGGGTGGTACTCCAATCCAATGTCTTTGCATTAGCATGTTTTGTGCTCTAGAAGTTTCGATTGGCTTGTTTCGAGTTGTTTCAAGTTTCAGGTAACAAATGCCTTCATCTATGGGTGGTCACGCAGTCTTGTTCGTGTATCTTAGGGACCCAAAATCCTGCTCGTCGCACGGTCTCATGCATATACGTCCTCCTCAACTGTTGAAAACAAACCCTTCCTTTACTTTGCTGTGATCACATACTCCAAGCCCCAGACGTCTCTCCTTGTGCTTTTCTGACCTATACATATACCACTCCAACTATGATGCCCCCCTCATAATTTGCGTGTTGTTCTCTGAACGTCTGTCATTGGACCATTTTCGGATCTCAGTCCGACTTCAGTGTTATCTTTGCACTGGCTTTAAACTGTGATCGTGTATGGTATGAACAATGTCGACTGAATTGGAAAATTTCTCGACAAAGATCGTGAACAAGGGTGTTCAGGATGCAGGTCCTTACAGTGGATCGATTAGTTTCTCGATCAAGGTACAACGAGGGCTACCGAACTTCCTCAACTCTGTGAACCTCCAATATGTAAAACTTGGGTACCAGTATTTAGTAACTCATGGCATTTATCTAATCTTTGCGCCAATAGTGGCCTTAATCTTGGGCTCCCAGCTGACGGAAGTCACCTGGGATGACTTGAGCTATACTAACACTGGCATTGTCGGGTTTCTGTGCTTGATCCTCTACTTCTATACTGATCTCATTCCGCGACCTACCTACTTAGTCGATTTTGCGTGTTATTCTCCTGCAAAGGAGCTTAAGGTGAGCAATTTCGCCATCATACTGAATCTCTTCTCCCTTCTTCAGAAGACTCATGAACTCATTACGCAATTGATACTGTGTTTGATTTTGCATGGCAGGTTTCAAAGGAGGATTTCGTTGACTTAGCTAGAAAATCCGGGAATTTTGATGAAACAAGTCTAAGATTTCAGCAAAATGTCCTGAAATCCTGTGGCATTGGAGATGAGACTTACTTGCCTAAGGCAGTATTTCGCCCAGGGTTCCAAAAATCTCTCAAGGACTCCAGAGAAGAGGCAGCACTGGTCATTTTCGGAGCTGTTGACGACCTGTTAGCTGCTACAAAAATCAAACCAACAGATATCAGAGTCCTGATTGTCAACTGTGGTACACTAAACATTACGCCATCCCTTTCTGCCATGGTTATAAACCATTACAAGCTTAAGCACAATATCTGCAGCTTTAACCTTGGTGGAATGGGCTGTTCTGCTGGAATTATAGCTATAGATTTGGCCAAAGACCTCTTGAATGTTTATCCAGGATCGTATGCACTCGTGGTTAGCACCGAAATCATTAGCCAGTCGTGGTATACTGGACGAGATCAGGACATGCTCTTCCCAAATTGCTTCCTCAGAATGGGTGGTGCTGCAATGCTGCTCTCTAGTCGCCGCCTTGACAGGTTGAAGGCCAAGTACGAACTGAAACAGGTTAATCGATCATCTGCTGAATTATCATGTTTAATCATACATCTTAGTATGTTACGGTTACTCTATACTCTCTCCATCCCATTGGATTGTTAGCGCTCTTGTTTGAATATGTGAGGGTGTATATACGTAGATAAACTGAAGGATGAGTATATATATATATATATATATATATACTCATAATTATGACGAGGTCACACAAAGATTTACGGTTGTAAATGCATATGATACTATGAGTCTATCACCTTAAAGTCAGAGTTATATATATGACATGTTAGCTGATCCTAAATCATTCCTTGTTAATTTTTCGTAGGTGATTCGTACCCACAAGAGTATGGACAACAAGAGCTTCAACAGTGTATACCTAAAAGAAGACAAAGAAGGAACCCTAAGCCTCTCGGTTAGCAAAGACGTGATAGAGGTAGGAGGGCATGCACTCAAGGCTAACATCACTACACTTAGCCCTCTAGTTCTTCCATTTTCGGAACAATTCCGGTTCTTTGCCACTCTACTCTTCAACAGCACCAATGCCAAGCCTTACATCCCGAACTACAAACGAGCATTCGAGCACATTTGCATCCTTGCGACAAGCAAGAGAGTGCTAGACGAATTCGAGAAGAATTTGGAGCTCACTAAGGAGCATATGGAAGCATCAAAGAGGACATTGGAGAGATTTGGTAACACTTCTAGTAGTAGTGTTTGGTATGAGTTGGCTTACTTAGAAGCTAATAGTAAAATTAAGAGAGGTGATCGGGTCTGGCAAATAGCTTTTGGGTCGGGTCTTAAGTGTAATAGTGCTGTTTGGAGAGCTCTTAAGACCACTAAAAGGCCCAAGAAAAGCCCATGGTTTGAGGATTTCATTTAAATGTGAAAAGTTATTAGGGCTCAAACACATTTAATAATTGTTTGTGAAAGTGAGTTGTTTTATGTCTGAGTGATCATTTTACTGCTTTCAGTAGGTTAAGATCAAACAAATATACTCTGGAATTCAAATAGGACACCTACTTGTGATTTTTGATTTCAGGAGATGTGTAAGAGTGTTATCCGTTTTACACAACTTAAATAATCATAATCATAATTATATCATATCAATCAATATCAATATCAATCAATCTTAATCTTATCTTAATCTTAATCTTAATCTTAATCTTAATCAGTATATAAACGAAGCTTTTTTGCATTGAGCAGATCTAGAGCCATTCGAATTTTCTTATACCTTCTGGTGAATAAAAAATTAAAATGTGTTATGAAAATGTTGATTTACCATGTGTGAGTTTATGGTAATCATGTATAAAATTCATATATTAGTTATAGAAATGCAGTATACTATACATAATCTTATGGTAATCATAAAAATAAGCTTATGGTAATCATGAAAATATGACATTTTCATAATCATGAAATTATTTTATGTACTTTAGCGGTTTTTTCATGTATTTTTGCAAGTTTTTCATGGACTTTAGTGGATATTTTATATATTTTTGTGAATTTATGTATAGTTTTAGTCATTTGCAACTTAGATAGATATTAAAACTTTGAATTGATATTTTAAGGCTCTAAGCTATTTACGTAAGCATATTTCATTCATTAAGAAACTCTAATTAATTGATAATCGATATTTTCATCTTTGTACTTCAAGATCATGTACATCTTTGTATTATTCTACGACATATTTATACTTCTAAATACTATATATATTAGCAAACTATACGAAAATAGTTTGATAAGTAAATTTACACCGTTTTAACAAAAAAATACACAAAATTGTACTTAAAGTACATTAAATTAGGGTAAAAGAACATCAATCTCTATGTCAAAGTACACAACCTGAGAAATGAGAGTACGTACTCTTGGGTGTATACGATAATTTTCCCCTCTTGGGAAACATGGGATTGTGGACTATTGAAATTATTAATCTTTTCCAGCATTTATCTCACAAAACAAAACCCCATGTTCACAAATTTTGAATATTTTTAAGAAAAATAAGATTTTATGAAGAAAAAAAAAAACAATTTTTTTCGGATTTTTGTTGTTCATGAAAATATTTTAGATTTGTTTTTAAAGTTTTTATTTTATTAAAATTGAAAATCATCACATATTCTTAATCAGTAACTTTAATTAACTAATTTACCCAACAACTAACTAACACATCATCATTAAACAGAAAATTCTAACGGAAATTATTATTTGGGTACCATGTTCACAAAGTAGTAACCTCATGGGTATTATGTACACGAACTTGGCAAATAGGGTACCATGTGCAATTAGTCAAAGTTCGAGGGTACAACGTGAATTTTCCGTTTATTTTATTATATAGGTAATGATATGTTTCTAAAATGATTTTTTTTAAATGATCTTTTTTTGTTCAAAATTTTTTTTTTTTTTGTAATTATCAGTTTTCGTTAAAAAAATGATTCATTTTTGTTCTGTAATGGTCCATGTTTGGTTTTATATTTATGTGTTTTTGTCATAAAATGATCTATTTTTGTTCTAAAATGATCTATATTTGTTCTATAATGGTATATTTATGTTATATAATAATCTTGTTCAACAATGATTTCTTATGTTTTGTTCTGATCTATTTTTGTTACGGGTGTATAATTATGATCTGATCTTATTCTACAAATATTTTCTTACGTATATAAAAAAAATTAAGAAAAAAAAACAACAAAACCAATTCTCTCCTTCCATCTCCCTTATCTCCGACCCACTCTTCCACCACCTCATACACCAGCACTCGCGGTGCTTCACACCAGCAATCTCTCCACTTGACCTCCCTTCCTCTTCCTCTTTTCAAAACTCCTCTTTCCCACTCTTTTCCCAAAAAATCCCTGCCCTCTGCCCCTCGCACGACCACCCAAAACCGTCGGACGTCGATTGTTGCCGAAGAAGGATAAAAACGAGGGAGAGAATGAAAAGAAAGATTAAAAATGGCGGAGGATGCTGGTGCGTTTTGGGTGGGGGCGAAGGGAAGAGAGATAAAGTGGGTCTTGGAGGGGAGGAGAGAGATTGAGAGTGAGTTTAGTTTAGTTTTGTTTAACACTCCCTTTTAATTGGTTGAATTTGTCGAACACTCCATTTTATAAAAAAAATTGTCCAACACTCCCTTGTATAACCCATTTTTTTGCCAAACACCCCCAAAACAACATCTACACTAAAGGTGATCATGGGCTGGGCCGGGCTTGGGGTGAAAAGGTAGGCCCGATGTGCGGGCCGGGCTTTTCTTTTGGGCCTTGTTGGTCGAGCCAAAGCGGGCTTTCGGTGTAATAGCCCGATCCATCGTCCGTCGCAACACAACCCAACAAGATAGGAAGTCACCCCTTAGGCCCATATATCCTCTCCGGACTCTAAAAGGTAAATGTCTTGTTGTTAGTATTATGGTAGGAATCTATTATAAACTGATCATGTGAGCTTTAGTTTCCCAATGTGGGACAAACCAACTCCATAAACCACTTTCCAAATTCCGTAGTGTTACAAACTCCCCCACTTAGAGAACGCAACGTCCCCGTTGCGCCTAAACCAAACCGTACCAACATCAGCACAGGTCCAAGATCTCTCCCGCTGGACGGCTGGTCTGGGCCTCGCCCCAGCACCCAGCACGCGGTCGCAGGGTTGCTGATACCATTTTCTCATTCTAATTCAGTGAATATCATTCCAAATAATAAGGTACGTTTGACCTTCTAAGACCAACAATTTTCATACATGTCCATCAACTTTGTACTTTCTAATTCCAATACCAAATTACATCTACCTTTAAATTTCAATGAATCGAAACAATTAAATCATTCAATAACAAGTATATATAAAACTCACATGTGAAAATAAGTATCAATTCATATATAAAATGAAGTTAAACACACATGAACAAACAAAGCAATACCCCTATACCCTCATACGGCTTGGTTAATTTTATTTGTTTTTGTTAGTTAATTCGTTTGTTTATTTTCCTAATCTTATTACTTCAATTTTAGCGTGGGACCTAACCTGGGCTCTGATACCAACTGTAATAGCCCGATCCATCGTCCTTCGCAACACAACCCAACAAGATGGGAAGTTACCCCTTAGGCCCATATATCCTATCCGGACTCTAAAAGGTAAATGTCTTGTTGTTAGTATTATGGTAGGAATCTATTATAAACTGATCATGTGAGCTATAGTTTCCCAATGTGGGACAAACCAATTGCATAAACCACTTTCCAAATTCCGTAGTGTTACATTCGGGCCGTTTTGGACTCGTTCGGGCTTTTTTTTAAAAATGATATATTACTTAATTATTACGTTTTTGATCACTTTACACATTAATATTATCTAAAACTTGCATATTTAGTTTAATAATAAATTATTATACATTTTTAAAGAGGTTTTTGATGTTATTTTCATAATTTAAAATATTTTATTTTATTAATAGTAATATTTTTATTATTTTAATATGCTTTATTCACTATATTTAGCCTAACTTTGCTACATTGAGTACTTTAATTACAAAATTCGTCATAATCCGACATAATTTACACTACTTTACATAACCTAGGTTTATAAAATTTTAAAATTTTGCATTTTTTTTTTTAAAAAGCTTGCCGGGGCAAATTTCGGGCCACGAGCCCGGCCCGTATTATTGCGGCCTTTTTTCGGGCCGGGCTTTGGGCCATTTCGGCCTAGTTGGTCGGCCCAAACCCGGGAAAATGTCGGGCTGGTCGGGCTTTCGGCCCTGGGCCATTTGATCAGCTTTAATCTACCGCTAGAAAAAAAGTCAAATTTTCAGTTTGACTACCCTCTTGCACGAGTTTGACAAAAAACTTTATATAAAGAGCGTTTGACAAATTCGACATTTTATAAAGGAGTGTTTGACAAAAAAAAAAAAAAATACATATGCCTCGTGAGAGGATGAGGTGATTGTGATTGGAGGCTGCCCAAAATCTCAGCTAATACTTTTTCTAGCAAAAAGAACAGTGTAGTAACATACAAGGCATTTTCCTCCTCTTCATCTCAGAAAATATTAGATTGATGTGGCAGACTATCTTTTCCTACTGACATTCTCTCTCTTATTAGTTGGTTAGTTAAAACAATGCTGTCACTCAACTGCTCATCTCTACAAACCTCTTTGTTGTTTCCACCAACACCCACTTCTTTGATCAACAGAAAAACCCATGTGGGTCCCACCTGCAGACTCAATGTTGGATTTGATGACATAGCTGCTGTTGTACATAATAAGGTCAGGCTGTCATTCATCCTGTCTTCGCCTTTTCATTTATGACGATTCATGTTAGCCGACCCCGAATATTTCTGGGACTAAACCTTTTACTGTACTGTTCTTGTTGAACTGTCATGTGAACAACTTATTTTCTAGGGTTGACTAGTTTTCTGGGTTTTTTGTTATAGGATTGAGGCTATGAATTATCAAAATTCTTGGTTTTGATTTGGGATTGTTAGATTTTTTTTTTTTTTTTTTTTTTTTTTTTTTGTAGGTTTTAATAGCTGCAGGAGTTTCTGCAGCAATTGGGCAACTGTCAAAACCAGTCACTGGTGTTGTTCTATATGGGAGAACTTTTGATATCAAAGCTGTGCTTCAAGCTGGTGGCTTTCCTTCTACTCATTCCTCTGTGAGCTCATCTTCTATTCCTCGATTTTCTCGACTTTATTTTCGATTTGTTTATCATCATGGTTCTTTATACCTATGATTCATTATGACGATTCATGTTAGCCGACCCCATTTAGTATAATCGAAACTAAGGCAATGTTGTTGTTGCAATGGTTCCTATGAAGTTTATTGGGATTATTAGTGTTCTTAGTATCTCTTGTTATGGGTGTGGTATCCTTATGATTTGTCAAATTTGGTGAAATGATCACTAGGGATTTCCCTCCATAGCTAGGAATATGTAAAGGATATATTGTGAGGAAAACTCTAGTTTGTGGTATGTTTGTCACATAGGTTGTTCACTGCTCTCTTGCAAATTACTTGGGAGAGCATGAGATAGGTGTCGTTGACACACTGCATGCAAGAGGTGGTACACAACTTATGTGGTGAACCTGATATGATCTAGAGTTTTGTGCATTTTGAAGACGTCATAAGCAAAGTTCATCTAAATCTGTTGAACATAAATTGCACAAGGACCCGATTTGTTTCAGAGCGACATTTATATAGCCCTGTCACTGTTACTTCTGTGATGAGTCTGATACAATATAGGAGTACTTTATTGCAAAAACTTTCAAGAGGGAATGTCATACAAGTCCTGAATGTGATATGAGCAAAATTCTACATTATATGGGGTTTGCCACATCGCTCATTTACCTCTCACAAAGATGTGAGTAAACCTACATTTAGAGAACATTTGACCTCTTGTGGAAATGGTCTTTCGTATGAACCTGAAACCACATGAAAAACGTATCTTCTCCTCAACTGTTAATCTTGTTCTTTTCAGAAGTTGTTCACGGCAATCTCAGTAACTCACGTGAACACCAACTTTTTGCCCATTGCTTCTTTGAGATGGCAGACTACCTATTTGATAAACCTAATACGAAATAGATTACTCCTGGTATGAAGAGTTCAACATTTAAATATGTAATGACCAATAAGTGTATAGGTGTTTACAGTATTCTACGACGAAATGAGTTTACACTCTTAGAGCAACTTTACTTGGTCAGACTCAGGGATGTATGCTCCCTTTTTTAATGAGCTTAAGTGACTACAGATCCGAGAGTGTCTTTCCTAGGCTATATCAGTTGGGACATTGCTGTTCAATATTATGCAAAACCGATAGATATATAACTTTCTATCCTCTCTGTAGAAATGCTTGGAATTTATTTATGTATATAAGATCAAGGCTTTCAACAAAAGGTTTATTATTCAAATCTTTCTTGTGCATTATGTGCTCAATCTACTTGGATTAGTTGGGGAATCAAAGTCAGGGACATAAGCTCTTTGATTTTGTCTCCCTGTGGATGTAATATGATGTAAATATTAGAATCACGTAGGTGTGTCAGCATTACGCCTGGAAAGGCTGCTTTACTCTAGATGTGTAAACTATGGATGGGCTCGCTACTATTTTGGCAGTAGGATTGTAAGGTAGGTGCCGCATGATAGAAGATAAGCAGTTGACATAAGAAATTATGAGCCAGTGGCACTTCTTGATGTATCTCCAGAAGCGGGACTTCATATGCATCCTAGACTCACAGTAGCATGCTGTTCTATGAATTTGAGCATCACCATTGGACACAATACACAGTTATATTTTATTGGTATTAAGAGTTTGGGGCATGGAAACTGATGTTTTTGCATTCATTAGGTTTTTTTCTTTTGGAATTGACAGGCAGTTGTGGCTACTGCAACATGTTTGGCCCTTGAGAGGTGAACTCTCGTCAGATCACAATGCTGTTGTGTGATTTCCGTTTTACGTGTTAGGGCATTGAACTCTTGTCACCTTTTGAAGTTGCATCGACTCCCTGTTTTTACCGTGTTACTATCCATTGCAGGGGTTTCTCTGATTCTGTATTCGGTATGGCTGTGGTTTATGCAAGCCTTATCATGTATGATGCGCAGGTATGATTACGTTCAAATTTTTTCTTATTGCAACAACATTGCTCTTCTTTTTCTCTGTTTTGGATTTCTCCTCTGAGACACCTACGCTTAACCCCAGTATCTGTCTTTGAAAGTGGCATTTTTCGCAACCACTTATACAGTTTAACTTACAGAAAATGCTGTGCTTTTAAAATTGTATATTTGACATCATTTGTATGAAGCTTGGTTGATGGAAAAGTACATCTGAAAAGTGGAGATACGATTCCAACATGAAATACCATTCGGTAGACTGCTGTGCCTTTAACGAGACGCTTGGGAGGTTTTCATATCATTAACATGCGTCCTCTATTTCTTCTTTCCTAATGCACTTTTCAGATCCTTTTTAATTAAGGTCACTTCCGATATCCATTTTTCTTCTTAATCTTGCAAAAGGTGCAGTGCAACCTTGATGTAATGGAATGGAATGCAGTTTCAAGTACCAGTTTGGCCACATAATGGATACAGTTTAAATTGATCTCGGAAACAACTTGTTTGATATTGTCCTCCGTTCCAAAATGCTTATGAAGAGGCTTGTGCTTCAAGCAAGGAAATTAGATGCGTGGGGAGGGGGCCGGGGGTGTGTCTAGATTTGTATGTTATTGTTGGCTCATTATAGTGACATGATGTTAACACACAACATTTCTATGCTACTTTGCATTGACGCATTCTGTTTCCTTTCATCAGGGAGTGAGGAGGGAAGTTGGGATTCATGCAAAAACTTTAAACAAGTTAGTAGTTGAGTCCCAAACAAAGTCCATAGCAGATGAAGGTGGAAATATTGTTTGTTCTGAACAAGGAAAAACATCCTCAATGAAGTTGGAGAGTTCAAGTACTCTCAACGAACCAGTTGCGTCTAGAACTGAACAGACCACAACTCAATTGCTTGAATCGATGTCGCAGAAAAGCACGACTGAGATAGACATACAAGAAATAACCCATTTGCGGCTTCTAAAAGAATCAATAGGCCACACTGAGATTGAAGTGATCGCTGGGGCATTTTTAGGCTTTCTAGTGAGCTTGACAGTGAATATTGTTATGTAATCTCTGATTATTTATTCAGTATAGATTCTCATTTAATTGCCAGCCATTCCAAAGCTTCTATGACAACCCTCTTGTATTATGACATTGTCACTCTTATTCTCCAAATGACACATTCGACATGCCAATCTATGATGTCTGATAACAAAAGATAAACAAACCACTAGCTGGAAATGTTGCAATTACGACACAATTGGGCATCATGGTCACTAGATAAAAGAGAAATCAATCCTCTCCTTTACTACTTACATAGTTACAAGAATTCTCCGACTATTAACATATCCTTCCTGTAAAGGGTTACATGGTGCTATACGATCTGTGCAGACAGAAGTAGGTGCACAGAGGCCGAGGGACTTGACATGTACGTCAGAACAGTTGTTATCTATGTAAAACTTGAAGTATGCTTCAGAACAGCTGCTATCTCTGAGAACAAAAAATTTTGGCTTAGTTATCCCTTGGTATTTGCTCTCCAGGGATCAAAATTCGGCCAAATAGTCATTTGAACTACGTAATAACCTATCTCACATATTCTGCTGGAGGTGGTTGCTCTGGAATCTGTAGAGGGGAAATTAGAGTGGTCAGAAATGTATACAATGACTCAAGTCATAATCGTCACTTTCTTGCCGCAAGTTCTTTATCTATATTCACTCAAAACAGTGCAAATTTATGTGTTTTTAGGACATTCATCCTTGGTTAGCAGTCTGGGGGAAATGACTGATAATCTGATATACTTGCAGGAGTTGCAGCTCTAATAGAGTACCTTTGTCCAAAAAAAAAGAAGAGATGTTGGTTTTTACCTCTCCAAGTTTCCACTCCTCTTTCATCCAAATGCCTGCATCTGCAGGCAAGGCCTCTTGTGAAACCGTGTCTCTGCAAAACAGAAAAGGAGAAAAAAAGAAAGATCATTAAGAGGAACAAATCTCAGGAACATGTACAGAAAGGATGCCAATACAAACTCCAAATTTGCAAAAGGCAAGTCCAAAACAAAAAGATATCAACTGCAGAACATTGAACAATTGAAAGATGGGTGTTTTAAGTCAGACGTTTATGAGGATATATCAAATTGGCAATAAATAATGCTCCAAAAGTTCAGATTCCAGAATGGATCTACCTTTGGCCACCAAGTATATTCGACAACACTGATGGCTGACTAATTGCTGGGCTCTGCACCTGTGGTGATAGAGGAAAACTCGAGGGTGTACTGCTGACTTGACTACCGATACCATTATTACTGAAGTGTGGTACATTTGATGTGAAAGAATTTCCACTTGCTTGCACAGGGGCTTGATTGCCTTGACTATTCATGCCAACAACGCCAAAGCGCATGCTAGAGCCAAAGAGACCTCCACTAGTTTGCCCAGAGTTTCCTTGAATACCCATAACTCCATTGCCAAAGCCCGGCAAGTTGGAATTTAGTTGAGCTCCACCAGGTTGTGCAGGGATTTGAGTGCCAAAGGGACCTCGCCATAGAAAAATTATAATTTAGAACTTCAGTATATATTACAAGATTGAAATAGTCTGGGACATCCTGAGAGTGAAAGGAGAAGGTGTGGTCGGATAGAGATTTACAATATGAATTTGCCTACCTGAAGGCACACTTGTACTCCCAAATGGCCCAGAGCCTTGAAATTGTGCGAAAGCATTATTTGGTGGCGTAGAAGGTCTGCAATAATTGTATCCGCAATTAGATCAGATGATGTAGAATCGTGAAGAGATGTTACCTCAATTACTACTCAGTACACATACCTCATAGACATTACATAGGATTACATCAAAATCATAAAGATAACATGAATACTACACAAATTATAGGAAAATCATTTACATACTCTATCAAAATATTCAATCAGGCAGGTAAATTGGGTGTCTTTATGCCATGGGAAAAGATACTTGCCTCACACCAAATGTCATATTAGGCGATAACCCTTGTTGGGGATTGACATTGGGGAAAGAAGGAGGGCCATTGTTTTGGGGAGGGAATGAGGGCAAAGTGGCGCCAACTGCAGAAAACGGGCTAGGAATGGACAGAGGAGATTGTGTAGGCTTTGCATACGGACTCTGAACCAGCTTTTCATATTCAATCAACTTGGTCTTCTCCAAACTTTTCTCTCTTTCTACCTGCGACGGACATTTTATGCCATATGCAAGAGTTAGCTGCACATTGTCACTAAATAAAGAGTATGACCAACTCCCAACAATATATTTCTAGATGACAAGAACAACAAAAGAAAAGAAAACATGGAAACAGCATGAGTTTCTTTCATATTCTTTTAGAATTTTAGAAACTTGAAACAAAGTAAAATGGTTCCAAACTAATAAACATTCATACTAGCACATGATGTTTTCTAAGAAATGGACAACAGAATTGAGAATGTATATGATCCCCGTAGACGAGGCACAAGTGCTACTAAGACAAGCATAAACGGCTATTAGATCTTAGTGACATGGTTCATTTTTAATTTATCAAGAAAATTTGCAAAATATAAGTAGCAGATCAGAGATATAATGGGGAAGAATAGGGTTCATGAGGTGTCGTGCAAAAACTAGTAGTGACACAATTTGTATGGAGTTATCAATAAATATAATCATATCAAAGTATCAAACCCCCATGGTTATGAAGACTAAGAAAAAGCAGAGTCAGTGGAAAGCTTACAATTGCTTGGATGCTGAGCCCACGTTTCGCATCACTGTATGCCTCTGCCTGCAATTCTTCAAAGCTAATGTCCCCTGTAATATCACAAGGCAAGCTGCCAAAGGAAAATATAAACACCTATTCTTAGCACACGAGTGGTAACCAAATTTTCAAATAGCTTTTGGTGTTCAATGTTAGTCCAAAATAAAAGGGGGTGGGGGAGTAGACTAGTTTTTCGACTTCCGATCAAGATCAACCATAAGATATGCTCTTTAGTCTAATATTAATTACTACTAGTTTTTGCACCATTTAAGGTTTCATATCAGTTTGTTCAGTTTTGGTCCTTATAACAATTCGGAGCTTAACATCGGAAAGCTCTCATCAGCAGTAACCAGCAACAACATTACCCTAGTGTTGCAACGGTATCGCCTATGGAGAGATAAGGGGGTCAGATGTACACAGTCTTCCTCCCTGTGTTCAGCACGAAGAGGCTAATTTCCAATGGCCCATACGTCATTATTGGATGGATCTCTCCGTTCTTATACTCTACTCGTATTTGAATGTTATCAGTATTTATCAAATCTGATAAAAGATGTGTCAAGAACAACAACTACCAACTACTACTTCCCAATATAAGAAATGCAAACCATTAGCGAGCCATGTTGCTATGTCCCATCATATTCCAAGGCCAAAGAATGGTAAGTCCATCACCAATAAGGCAACAAGTTATAATTGAACTATTTTAGAAAGCATCAGTGTAAATTAGTACTTTTACATCATATAGACAATTGGAGTTCAGGAAGCCAACTCTGCCAAGAAGGACAAGGCTTGACTTTATAGCATGACCAATACCAGGATCAGTAATGCCAAATACATACATATTTCTCTACACAAGGGAATAATGTCAATAAACACCAAATCTTTCATTGGAACAAGGATGCAAGTACCAGCAGAAACCTAGTTAAGCTCCCAAGACTAATGGGCAATTGCACAAGGTAAAATGATACAAAATTCAACCTTTGCAAACATGAAAAGATTGAAAATAGCTACAAAGAGAAATAGATAAGCGAACATACTGTTTATAGTGTCCATAACAGGTCAGCTTCCACAGTGGTCTCTCATTCTGAAAATCTTCAGCTATCAAGCGTTTGCACATAACAGGATCTGTGCACCTACAGATGCATCACATTCAAACAATTTGAGTAAAGTATTGAAAATCAGAATCAAGCAAAGAAACCAAGATTCACTTCAGTAAAGGGAAAGTATTAGAGACTCACTCGTGATTAGAACCTTGAGGCTGAGAAGGTTGAGACTGATTTGCTGGCTGCCCTTGACGAGTCCACTTGTTCTCAAAAGGCTGTCAATTACAAGGGGAAACAGGCAAACATGAAACTATACAGATGTTGTACCTGGAGGAAACAGGGCAATTACAAACTACAAAGGCCCATATTGAACATCTCACATTATTCGGACATGAAACAAAGTCACAAGCATGCAAAATTGTACTGTAATTTTTTCAAGTGACCAAACTCAATGACAAAAAATGGATGAGATCAAGAACCTTCCCTCCAGAACTATTTGCTTGGCCACTATTCTGAACACCAAAACCAAAAGGATTAGGCTTCTGCTGTTGCACACTTGTCTGCTGGAAAGATGTGCCTGTCTGAGAACCAAATCCAAAGGGATTGGGTTTCTGCTGTGGCTGAGCGGCATGCAAGAACTTACATCTGTCTCCATAGTGGCACCTGAAAGAAGCGTGGATGATTTAAATGTTCGAGAATCCAAGTCATGTAGTCGCAGGCATAGCTCATGATATGAAAGTATATAAGGGATGATATCCAGCTAGTTTAATAACAACACATGAAAGATAAGCCTGCCACTAAGCTTGCAGCCTACGAATCTTAACTTCCTCAAAAGCAAAGGTTTATGCCTCTCAAGTTTCATTCAATTCTAAGCGTACCATAATAAATTAATGATTTGCTTTGATCAAATCATCACAATCCAGCTTATGTTCCTAAAGGTGAAAATATCTGGACCAAGTACTTGATAGTTGGTAGCAAATGATAGTGATCTTAATGCCAATACAAGGACCTGAAAGCATCCAATGAATGCAGATCCCATATACGTCATACGAGTATACATTACCAATGACACGCCGAACAAAGATATGTGGTGCATATGGATGGGATCAACCACATCATGCAACACAATAAAAGCATCCAACCAAAATGTTTGTTATAGGCAGGGTACGGAAAGTAATCTGAAGTATGTACTTTCAGCTACACTAGCCCAAACCAATTGGAGACCTAAGTCAGCTAACCATACTTAAAGTTCTGAAGGAGTAGGTTGATAGCTAAACTTAAATTTGATCAATAACACATTAACCACTACACCCAAACTTTTCTCTTCAAAATCAACTTGTCTTCTACACAAACACCAATTACAAAGACTTCCTCGGTCCATCCAAGTTGAAACATCATCTTTCTGACTAAAAGATGCAATTCAGCAACTATTAAGCCACCCCCCAAACATAATGAACAAAAATGTATGCTGCACTTCACCCCCAACAATTTCATGTCGGCTTCATCTCAACCTCAATGCATGACTTTGTGATTTTTATTAGCTTGATCAAAATCAGAAAAATCATCTCCGCAGTTCTCGAATTATCTATCTATATCAGCTTCACTTAGACATCAGACATACATAACATCTGACAACTTCTATTCTAATTTCCCAAACTACAACCAAAATCACACTGATCCTGGATAAAAGCAGCCAACTTTCCAACTATTTGCAACCAGAAACACTCAAGAACAACTCCATATTAACATCTAACAATATTTCCTTCATGAAAAAACCCATAAGATTCAATGTTTCCTCCCTACTTTCTTCAATATCTAACAAACGCATCTCATAAAAAAAACCATTATTCTAGTGTCCCAAATTAACTCTATGCAACCAGAAACTCTTGTAAAGAACTCTACCATAACAACATTTCCATCAACAAAAAACATCAATGAAATTTAACTTCAAGAACACACTTGTTTCAATTTATATCAGCTTGAACATCTAGAATCCAACAAACCCATCTCTCCTACAAAAAATGAGCTAAAAAATCACAAGAAATAAAGAAATTAAAGGGTGCCCAGTTCAATTTACAGCGATAAATTTAAAGGGGAGGAGAGAGATAAACAAACCTGCCGCTCTGAAAGTTTCGACAGGGTTCTCTCCTAGGCTTTGGAGGCATGTCGTATGAGTCGGTGAATAGTCCTGAACACACTTCTGTAATTTACTGACGCATGGGTTCTAGAGGACGATGGTTAATTTTCTGGGTATATAATTGGAAGACGACGTTGTTAGCGTCAGTAATACGCTTTGTTTCCGCGCCTCTCTCGAACGTGTCTTGTTGAGGTGATCAAGCGGACAAGCACCGGGTTTCGCCGTTTGGGCAGGGTTTGGGCCGATCAAACGTTTAGTGTGATCTCACCGGGTCGGTTTTAATGCGTGGGTGCCTAGTATAGAATTGAGGTATCGTTGTTGTTGGTGTGCTCAGGTTGCGTCTAAGGCATATTATACTTTCAGTAAAGTATAATACGCGTGCCTTTGATTTTGTAAATAAATTTGAAAGGAAAAAAAAAAATGCCCAAAAACGACTTTCGACTGATTCACCAAATTTAATCACTAAACATGGAACTTCTCTGTCAAAATGTGTTAGCACAAGGGTAAGAAAGTTATGATAGACAGTCTAATAACTTTTAGTCGGAGAAAGGGTCATCCATGAGTAGAGGTAAAAGAAAGCAAATAAGAGACAATTCAAAATACTCCTTCGAAGGCTTGCTTGGAAATTAAACTGAAATAAATGCATTTTGTGGATCAAAGTGTGTACCCCACGATGAATGAAGAGATGGAACCGTTTGAGTGGTAGTGAATTTTGCCGTGAGTGTAAAGTGATCTTGTTCATTGAACATAATTTATAAGCATTAACTATGGTCGAATGTTTACATATAAAAGATCATTCGATATCTACAACGAAATCTGTCAATTTCAGAATACAACAAATCTAACAATTGTAACAAAGTTGAATAATTCGATACTAAAATTGAAGATCGAAGAGTCCTAGCTACATACCAAATCGGTTGGCTTGAAGGCGAAAATACAGAACATGTTGATAATTGGAGGCAAAGCAATTGCATAACATTTCCTCCATCTATCAAGCTGAAATGGAGACATGTTCGAACGAAACATACCAAGTAAAACTATGTGATACAAGATAGAAGTTACACACTAGATTAACTAACCAACAAAACAAGCAAACATTACCAAAAGAAGAGACAAAATATGATCAACAACTTGGTTCGATTAAAATCATCCTCATGTCACTCCCCTTCCTTTCCCTCCCCATCCCTAGCCCATTAACTGCCCATACATCGCCGACTAGCCACCCCTAATTCAGCCACTAACATACGAGACTCCAACTCCACCACCATAAACACCATTAGCCAACGCATCCTCCAGATGCGACACCACGTTCCCTTTTCACCTCGTTTCCTTTATTTCCTCCATCTCCTTCTCAGAGATCTCTCCCTCCTCCACAAAAGTACATTCTCCCGTCCACCCTCATTCAAAAACGACGTTAATATCGATTAATAATTGTCTTTTTCACATAAAGATACTACTCCTTATTACATTATATTGTTGTATAAGGATGATACATATTGCAATGTATCCATAATAATTCACAATAGAAGTAAGAGAAGAGAGTTGACTATTGACCATTGACGAATCTCACCAACCAAATCTCTGATTCCCCCTAAAAAGAAGCAGGATCGAAACTTCCAGAAGAAGCAATACACAAGGAACGCAGTCAGTCTCAGTCAGCTCGAAACTTCCCGAATTTACCCCTCTATCCCTCTCTTCCCCACCCTTTTTAAACATTCCCAAAAAATTCCCTCCACCTTTCTCCGCAGATCCCCAATTTCCCCCAAATCACAAACCCTAATTGGCTAATTGCCCCAATTCAATTCAATTCAATTTCCAGCTCAAATTAGGGGTTTCAGAGAAGAGAGAGATGGAAAACGGAGGTGTGTCGGACGAGAAACAGCAGCAGACATCATCGTACACTTATTGGGTCAGAGAAAACACCTCCGAGGCTGCCCCATTGCCTGTTCCCAAGAAGCTTTCTTCTCAAGATTTGTCCAACAACAACAACGCTTCTCAAACCCTTTCTCTTGGCTCCGTTTGGAATTCGGTAATACATTCTCCTCTATTTAATCTTTTTTCGTGTTTGTTTAGTTTCGATTATTTTTATAATGAGGCGCAAATGTTAGTACTAACGGTGTTAAAACTCGGGACGTACCGAGTTTCTCAGTCTTAATTGTTACTAATTGAAGCTGTTTTATAGAGCAAATGATGTTTTTTGTTATTGAATGGAAAAAGGCGGGAGCTTTTTTCATTTATACATGTGTTTTTGGTGTTATGACATGTTTAGAGAATTGTCTATCCTTTCGTATCGAATTGATTTGTTCGGCTAACAGAAATCGTCGTAATCAATCCGTTTTTTTGGGTAGGAGTTGAAAGATAAAGATGGTAGAATGATGGAAACAAAGACATAATTAACAGCTTGTTTTCTATTATAGGAAGGGATTAGATGGAAAGGAATGAGGAAATGAATTAGATTCTATAGCTTTCCGATGCTTAGTTTGTTAAAAACTAAAAATGCATTGGAAGTGGAAAGAAAGGAAAAGAAATGGAAGAAAATGGTTGTTCGTTAAATTGTCATTACCTTTTCCTCCCAAAATGGGTGGAATTGGATGGAAAGACAATTTACGAACATAAGAATACCTAATTTCCTTCTAATTCCTTCATATTTCTTATATGTAAAGCTTACAAAACATGGGAATTGTTACTTACCTTCCTTTCATTTGAATACATCAAATTCTTCAATAGCAAACAACAAAGCTTTAAAAGGGAAACCACGGGGAGAGAGGGAAATTGAGACTAAACAAAACGAAAGTAAAGGCGAAGAAAGAGAGCATCGAGTAGAATAGTCTTAGGTAACTTAATTGTTTAAATAACGTGGTGTAGATTTAATTTGAAATGTAACTTATACCTAATTTGTTATGACTTATGACACATTATTGTTGATGTAATATGTTCTAATAATACATATTTGGACTTTGAGACTTACATCTATGGTGTTTTAAGATTGAAGTAATCTATATTTGTTGTATTGTTATGTACACCCCCACTTTCATAAATATATGTCGTTCTCACTTTTCGAGGTGAGACATTGGGTCATGATTTGGCATAAAACAATTGAGATTTATCTAGTGAAAGTTGTATTTCACTAGATTCATATCAAAATAAGCTTTTGTGATGGCCTTGTAGTTTTACAATAATTACATTTAAACGTCTCACCTCGAAAAGTGAGAACGACATATATTTTTGAATGAAGGAGTACTAGTCAATTCAATTAAATTTTGCTGTAGATCTTTAGTTGGCGATTGTTTAATGATGTCATGATGATCAATAGATTGGTCTAAGGCTTGAAGGAAATAATTTATACTTTTTGGCCTTGTAGTTTAAACGATCCTTAATGTCGAATACAGATAAGGTTACTATAGAGGATCTACCTTTGATTTTCTACGTTTTGTGGCTGAAGTTGACGATTATCGATCCTAGTGTATCCAAATGATGGACACGTTTTTCTTCTTATGTCATAAAGAATAGTCTTTAAAAGTTGATGTATTTATATGACTCCCTAATGTAGCTACCACTTTGCCATCGAGTTTCTTGAGAAAAGATTCAGATGATTTCATTAGTATATATTTAGTGACCTCCTTATTTATGAGCTCCTTTATGATTCTTCTCTATTTGCTCCTTCTTTGACAGCTGTTTCCCTAGGTTTGAAAGAAGTTGATCATGTAGTTAAATTTTGCCCAACCCAGCTACAGACACACCCACAACCTGGTTCAATTGGGAAAAGCCTGGGACAAATTACATATTCATGCCAATTTTTTGTGCTATAGTACTATTAAGTATGTCTGGTGGGCTTGTACCATTTTGATGTGGTGATTTTTTCATCAAGAGAGGCTTTATGCTTTTGAATTTTGTGTTAAATCCACTTTTGTTCTTTTTATGATCTCGATAAATGATTTAATAGATGTGTACTTAGTTATAGGAATGACAAATGGTTACTGGTGAAGTCATTTTGATTGGAAAGATGATGCCATTTTTTATACATTTATGGAAAAGTTGGTCTACCTTTCTGTGATGAATGAGCTGTGGATATGCTGTTAATCTTCCTGAAAAATGAACATAATTTGTGCGACGTGGCTTGCAAGTTGTAGACCTATGCTGATTGATTCCCTTTGACGTGTACACATTACCAATTGAAGTTTTGCTTTTGCTATGTCTTGATGTTATGTAATTGGTGGACATATGCTGATTGATTCCCTTTGACGTACAAACAATCTGCAAAACTTCAATTGGTAATGTGTAAACCTCAAAGTTAGGCCAACTAACTATGGGTGGAATACACTCTGAACTCCTCTCAGCTCAAATCATAAAGCCCAGGCTGCACTAACCAGATGTGCTCAGGCCATGATGTCAGCCGTTCATATCCAAAATGATTCCTTGAATCAGTTAGAAAAGGAAACAGTTCAGCGTCCACTCAATACCTTGACTGTAACATTCTTATATGTAGTCAAGACACGTGACTTTTATCTTATGGTTTTCTTAGTCGCTTTGTTGTGATAATATCAGCACAATGACTGCTGCTTTGTTTGTTGTTCTGCTAACTTTTGAAACCTTGTCTTGTTTTAGGCTGGAACATGGGAAGAAAAAAACCTCAACAAATGGGCAACTGGTAGAATTAAGGTTTGTATTTTGTGTCGAATGTTGATTTTTTGTAATTGTAGCAAAGTAGCGAATCATGATATATCTGTGTCTTCACATAAAAATGTTAGCACCATCCTCTCTCTTGGTTTTTGACCTTAATTGAATTAATCAAGGATGCGTCAGCTGTATGCATTTGTTTCCATCTTGAGGTGGATTTTTTCCATAACTTGTTCCATAGCTGGTGGCGGTGGTCTGTTGAGTGGTAGGGTAGGTGGAATGATTTTCCTTGCAGAGGGGGGTCTATAAGTTTGATAATGGGTTAACCGACAACATGCTGCTTCCCTCTCTCTAGAATTGCTCAATAAGCCGTTCACTGATACATTTTTCATTGTTAGAAATCAATTTGCTTGTCATCTACGTGGCTTCAGTGTAGCAGTATATATTCAATTCTATGTTACTTGGAGTCTTGATAATACATTTGAGTACTCGTAACTGACACTCGGCATTTGGACATGGGTATGACTCTTGGACATGCCATTTTCAGCCAAAAATATAGCTTTCTTTCCCCCGTAAAACGCTGGTGTTGACACTTGGACACGTATCTAAGTCGGATTCTTCCAGCCAATTCCGATTAACATAGATTCAAATTGATAGCTATAAGCTGGAGGGTTACTAGAACTCTTATGGCGATAACATGATTGCTTGATATTTGTTACTAGTATTTCTTTTGACCCTTTGGGTCGTCACTCTGTTACTGCTTTTGAGTGGTCCTTGCTTCCTTAGTAATGTTTCAGTTGGCTTTCTGATTTTTTCCGCTATTATCAATGGGGATTTGGCTGATTTGCGTACAAGCATGCAGTTGAATGTGTTTAGCATTACAGTAATTCCGGTTTCATTGGTATACTCAAAAATTGAATTGCAGGAGTTGCTTAATTCGATGGACCCTCTGGAGTTTGCTAATGGCAAAGCAGAACTTAGCGAAGTGTCAACCTGTACCGGTGATGTGAGTGGCCTGCTTGCATTCATTTTGCTGCACTTGGTGTTTTTGCTAAGAACTTCTAAAAGCAACACTAACCATGAGACTATTGAAAATGTGTTCCTTTTGAGATACAAATAAGTTGAAACTGAATTAGATGAACTTGTAAAATTATCTTAAAAAGACATCTAGTAAACAATCTAACTACGCAAGCAAAGATGGTACGAATGATGCTTAATAATTGTTTTAATTGACTAAGGTATGTCACATGATTTAGAAGTTGTGCCTTTCAGTCAGGATATAGGGATCTTATTGAGCTTTCAAATTCGACACGGAGTACAACTCTTTATTTTATGTCAAACCAAAACGGACTTAAAGTATTCATATATGGAGATCCTTTATGCTGCGAATGTGGTTTGCTGTGAAGTGGGTATACAATGTTGAATGCTAGTGTTTGTTCATAAACTTTCTAATTGTTGAAATGCTATCATATTGTTGTCTGACCAACTTGTCACAGGCTTTCTTGGTGACTGTGCGTAACAAGAAACGTGTTGGCTACACATACGAGTTGAATCTTGCTGTCAGAGGTTGGTATTATAATTTATGTCAGATGCTTTTTTTGCCGTTTCTAAGATATATTATAACCACTGGTTGGTACAGGTGAGTGGCTGGTTGGCGGAGAAAAAAAAGAAGTGAAGGGGCGTCTTGAAATCCCTGAGTTCTCATATGGTGAGCTAGATGAGTTAGAGGTATGTTATCAGTCGTAATTTTTTTTTTTCCAGAGTTAGCTTCTGGCTCAAATTACTCTAGAGCTAGCTTTTATTGAATTAATTGTGGTAAAGATGTTTGCAAACTGAATTTCCCCGTGAGATGATTTGCCTTGCTGGGAACGAGGAATGCTGTACAATTTCTTTTTGTCATCATGTTCCTCTACTATCTTGTTATACTCTGATATCCATATTGGGACCTGTTCTTTATCTGCTGGATCATGTCTTGATATTTTGTGCAAATGTAGTTGGATAAAGAGGGGATAAAAGAGACCGGTGTTAAATGTGCTTGTATACTGGCTAGGACTCAGGGAAGTGGTGAAAGGAGAGAGGTGGTCATTCGGGACTGTATATAGACTAGTGAATGAGGTTGCTCTCCAATGTTGCTAAATCTGTTAAGGTATTAAGTGACCGTGGGATATGTTTTGGTTCTTTCTTTTGTTCTTTTGTTTTAAATGCAGAATGGGTGAATGAATCTATGGGGTTTTTAGGACTTGACTATAGGTGACCAAACGGATGTGTCTACGTTTGTTGCCGATTAATGGCAATCTATATAAGGGATTAAATTTTGACCATTTGATAGCAGTAACATAGAAGAAATATAGCAACAATTTATGGTTTACCTGTAACCTAGCTTACTGTGGATGAAGATGGCTCGGGATTTGCTCTCTTCGTAAATGTTTTGATCGACTGTTTGGATGCTATCTCCTAAAAGAAAGAAAAAGCTCAGTCAGCTTATTGTCACACAGCGTATTTTGTGCGAATGTAGTTGGATGGAGAGGAACTAAAAGAGACCGGTGTTGAATGTGATTGTGTACTGGCTAAGGAGGTGATTGGGACTCAGGGAAGTGGTGAAAGGAGAGAGGTGGTCATTGGGGACTGTATTTAGATTTTAGACTAGTGAATGAGGTTGCTCTCCAATGTTGCAAAATCTGTTTAGGTATTAAGTGACTGCGGGATATGTTTTGGTTCTTTCTTTTGTTCTTTTGTTTTAAATGCAGAATGGGCGAATCTATGGGGTTTTTAGCACTTGACTATAGGTGATTACACGGATGTGTCTATGGTAGTTGCCGATCAATGGCAATCTACTTATCTACTTAAGGGATTAAAATTTGACCATTTGATAGGAGTAACATAAAAGAATATAGCAATAATTTATGGTTTACCTGTAACCTGGCTTACTGTGGATGAAGATGGCTCTGGATTTGCTGTTTTCGTAAATGTTTTGATCAACTGTTTTGGATGCTATCTCCAAAAAGAAAGAAAAAGCTCAGTCGGAGCTTATTGTCACACAGCTGGTTTGTTTAAATTTCTTTTTATTCAATGGTGTGCAGGTCACAGTTA
This sequence comes from Spergularia marina, assembly GCA_963680865.1. Classification (NCBI taxonomy): domain Eukaryota; kingdom Viridiplantae; phylum Streptophyta; class Magnoliopsida; order Caryophyllales; family Caryophyllaceae; genus Spergularia; species Spergularia marina. The sequence continues at coordinate 5,929,881 of OY804554.1, forward strand.
ACATAAACGAGGGGAAGGATCTTCCAGATCAAGATAAGCGGTGTATAAGCCAAGACTTAAAGTCCTTCTTACAACCTGTACGCGAAAAGCTGTTGCAGTTTGAACAAGAACTCAAAGAGAGGTAGGACGATCAATGTCCATTTGTATGCACTCAGAGTAATTTATTTCAGCCTCTGCTAGTTTCCAGAAATCATGTAATACCAACGGAAACTATACAAGGTGCTTTTCAAGCAAACTTGTAATATTTAGAATGGATGGACTTCGGTTTTTATTCAAGGTTCCTGCCTTTGTGTTTGTTGTGTTCCCCAGTCTACAAACTTGCGCCGAAATCTGGTTTATAGTTTATAGGGTCATTCAGTATCTTCCTTTTGCCTTGATGCCTTTTCCACCCTTCATTTACCGTGCTTGGGAGAAGGGTGATGAAGGGCCGTCTGCCCCCATCTGCACAACCTCCGAGGCAAGTGCTTTCGTTTTCATGTACGTGTTTTCATGGTTGATCCTCCTCACTCATCATCCTCCATTCCTTGTCTGAGTGACATTGATGTTGTCTTGCGTTCTTGGCTCGTTCGTATAGGTGCCAGCAATGTGTTCTTATTAGCATACTACTGTCACTGTACTTGGGTGAAAATTGTTTTACCTCTTATAATGCACTTTGAGAATCGTCTTCTTAACGGTAATTTAGTGGCTCAGTTCAAAGCTTATGATTTACTAGTTTGATGGCCCGTGCAACGCCCGGGCTACTTATGTTTAAATTTTAAAATTATGTAAACGATTTTTTTATCTAAAACCTAAAATCTCATTTCAAACACCAGTATGATATTTGTAATGTAGTTAGATAGAAACTCACATTTAAAAACCTAAAGTCATGTTTTGAAAACCCATGGGATATTTGTAATGTAATTAGATGGAAACTCACATTTAAAAACTTAAAATCTCATTTCGAACACCCGTGTGATGTTTGTAATTTAATTAGAGGAAAAGTCACATTTCAAAAGCCAAAGTCCCATTTTGAAACACCCATGGGATATTTGATCAAATTGCCATCAATCAAGTAATTACTATATTACATAACTATTTTTTATAAATCAAGTAATAATGTTATTTTATTAGAATAATATTAGCATGTACTTACCATATCCTATTTTGGATCAACATTATTTACAATATAATAATATTATTATAAGTCACGTGTCAGCGTGAGAATTGAGCGGGTTCCGGATTATATATATATATATATATATATATATTAGATTTGACATCTCTGCTAGTATACTGAAACCCTACCTCATCATTTGGTTCAATTCTTTCTACTCATCTTGTTTAAACGGGTGTATATAACCTATACCTGGTCTGTTTGGCCAAGCTCCAACTTTTCTAGAAGTGCTTCTTAGAAGTAGTTCTAGAGAAGGAGCTTCTTGAGAAATTTCAGGGTGTTTGGTAACCCTTTTACAGAAGTACTTCTGAGAAATTTTAAGGTGTTTGGCCCAAATCATGTTCCCGATTTTTTTCTTCTCATAACAACCACGCACACACCATACCCACCAGATTTGTTCCTGCCTTGCCCAAAACCACCTCCACATCAAATCAAAATCACATAACCACAATGCACACTCCCACTAATTAGGAAATTGATATGCTTATTTTTGAAACAATAATTAAGAATCGATATTATGATATATTTGCTCACTAAAAGATTTCAAACATTCTTGATTCTTCCAAACTCATTACGTGAAGAGAAGCTAATCATTGTTAAATCGAATGGGTAAAGAAGATGGTGGTAGTAGGCTGATGAGGAGAGAGAAAGTGACATTTTTTATGAGAGAGGTGTGGTATTAATTTTTCTATGCTTGGGAAGAGAGAAGGTGATAACCTGAGTAAAAATCAGATTGAAAATGTAGACTAGAAGCAAAAATGTGTGGAATTATGAATGTAGTTGAGGAGAGAGAAATTTTTTTGAGAAGATGGGAGAGAAGGAGAAACAGAAGCTAGAAGCCCCAATTTTGAGCTTCTACTTCTAGGGAGTTATTTTACTTGAGAAGTGTTTCTGGAAATTGAGAAGTTGTTGTACTATTTGTGGTGTTTGGCCTAGTTTCTACTTCTCACTCCTAGAAGCACTTGTAGAAGCTTGGCCAAATAGGCACTAAGCCATGTTAGAATTTAGGTGTGTACCTGGAAAACTCAACTGACTAAAACTCCGTTTCACCAAAACTAAAGTTTGCTTAACCTTTTTAGAGTTCATTTTGAATCCTTAGACAAGAAGTTGCTCATTTAATTGGATGGCACTACATAGGACCAAAAAATGTCTCGAACTCTGTACGGCCAAATAGCCAAATTGGTATAAAAAAACACAACCATTTATCACATTGGTATAAAAAAACTCGAGAGGGCAAATGGGTATAAAAAAAAAAAAAATTCAACAAGAGTCGAATAGTACTAATTCTATGTCGGAGTTGAAAAATTGACAAATTTTTTTTTTTTCTTTTTTCCAAAAATATGTAAAATAACCCCTTTACTAATTCTTGAAAATAAGCTTTGCCTTTTCAAAAAAAAAAAAAAAAAAGCTTTGAGAGAAAATATTTTTCAAAAAAAAATGGGAAAGTACTGTTGTAACACCCCCAAATTTCCTTCCCTTTTCAAAAACATTTTATCGAGAATCAAAACACAAATTAGGAAATTCAGAGCTGTCACTCCGCACTCGAGTCAAAGACCCTAATGCAAGATCAATGAGTAAGATCAATGAGTGGGAGTTCTGAATCATTTAAGGCGGTATAACCAGCCCTGCATAATGTGCGATCATTCAATCATTTAAGGCGATATAACCAGCCCTACATAATCCAACCAAGACAATCTAGACCTTAAGTGTGCACACCCCCTATCAAGTATTGCCAACCCAATAGAGTAGTACTAGACGCCTACAAGCCCTCTTGAAGACCTATGCGGTGGGGCAATTATATATGCGAGCAAAAATAATATATGCGATCAATAATTTGCGATCAATAATATGTGCGATCAATAATGTGCTGTGATCAATATTTGCTGTCAGTAATATATGCGATCAATATTCCCAACTCATTGTCTTCAATAACTTTCGATCATAATTCATAAATCATCAATCATAATCAGAGTAGCTTTCATTAAATCAAACCATTAACCATTTCATAAGTAATACACGATCATTATCCAAATACAATCATCCAATAACAATAACCAACATGATATTCAACAGTTCTCCACCTATCATGCATCTATGTTCTCAACCAACAACCAAATCACACTTAGCACCAAAATTTGAAAGGTTTTATATAAGTCATAGAAGGGTTGAGCATGCTAGCTTACCTTTTCAATGCACACAAGAACACGATAGCACACCGACCACTAGTATTTTTCGTCTACGAACTCAGGGCTACAATAATATAACCAATAATCCTAAATCAATACTAATCTCACTCAATCATTCATCTAATACTTATGTTGGCTCTATTCTATATGCAATGCCCATGAGGTAACCCAACAATCAACAATTAACCAACAATTATAATTCCAATTCAATAATTAACAAATAATACCCAAATAACACTTAATTTATTTTGAAATTTCTCAAAGACTTAAAATCACTTTTAAAACAGAATCTAATTCATAAAAATCAATTCTTAATTATTATAATTTATTTAGGATTTATTAAACCAATTTATATTATGTTTTAATTATCAAAAACATACTTAAATTACACAAAATTACATAAAAACGAATTAATTCAATTTAAATTCGAAAATCAGTTTATAATTCCCTCAATTATCATAATGTCGAAATATTAACCATTATCATTAATTTGAGCTAATTAACCTAATTAAGAAATAAGTTATCAAATTTTCCCCAATTTACAATTTCTACAAAACTTTAGCAAAAACTCAATTTAAATCTCTAATTAAATTCAAGAACCCTAATTAACAGATTTTAAGAGCACCCAATTCATATCTTTCGAAATTAATTGAAACAAAATCGAATAATTAAGCTAATTAATCCCAAATTCGTAATTAGTGAAAATCAACTCAAAACAAGCATCAAGATCACTTCTTTGTGTATAAAACTAACTCAAATCAATAACCCACTAACTATAACATCTATTAGGATCAATTAACACGAATTAAGACAAAAAAAACGACCCAATAATCTTGTTTAATTAAAAGAACGAAAACAGGGAAAAGAGGGGTGGCGAAGGGCGTTACCCACGGCAAAGGAAGGAGGAAGAGAAGGGTGGAACGGTGATCGGCCGGAGCTCAGTTTCAGTCGGCGAGAAGGAGGCGAGCGTGCAAGGAGAAGCGAAGGGTGGCGTGCGTGCGCTTAGTGACGTGAAGAAGAAGAAGAGGAAAGCAAGGGAAGGGAAAGGGAAAGCAGGGGTTGTTTTATAGGGGGGGTGTCGGGTTCTTTTTTTTTTTTTTTTTTTTTTTCTTTTTGGGTTGGGTTGGGGTATAAGTTGGTGTTTGGGCCAAATGGTGTCGATTTGGGTTGATATTGGTCTATTGGCTATGTCTGACCCGGTTTAGGAATATGACCCCAAAATAGAAACCCCGATTTTAGAAATCATTTCCGAACTCGTTTTGAAAACGACTCACAATTAACATTTAAAATCTTTTGCACTCCAATAATCTAATTAAAAATTTAAATTATTAATATAAAATACTTTGAAATTTCGGGATATTACAACTGTTTTGCAAGTTTTATTTTTTTATTTTTATTTTTATTTTTTTGTCAATTTTCTGACTTGGTGAAAAATAATGTCCTCTAGTGTTTCTTTAATACCAATGTGGTAAATGTTTATATTTTTTTATACCAATTTGGTCATTTGGCCAACTCTTTACCCGCGTTTGCCCCAAGTGTTCTTATTTTAACCGCTGCTTTTCCTATCCCAAATTTAAAGTCTGTCCAACAAGCCAAGGATCATGGACATAACTAGTCATCACGACCCGATAAAGTATGCTTGGAGGTTGCTAATGTAGATGACAGTTGATTATATTATGTACGTTGGTTTCAATATGCTGGTTTGGTCATTGGTTACTGTACTCGCTAGTACATGAAAGAGTTAATCAAACATCCTCAAGCGTGTAATATACACTCTCTTTTCTTTATTACAAGCAATATATTATATTATAATAATTTAAAATTTTGGTATATAAAGAACAATTGAAAAAAATCTACACCATCCATTATTTTCAGGATATTTGATCACCATAATGAACGAGTACAAACAATTGAAAAACATTATCAAAGTCGGGTCGTAGACTCGTTTCGGGGGCCGTCAGGCTGTGTTGCCCGTGTGAAAGAAGAGGTAAAATAGGTAAAGGCCCTAATGTTGTGCAACAAAAAAATAGTGAAAAGAAAGTACTCGTATGCAATCTAAAACCCACAAAAATCTCCTGAATCCCTGAAAAATACCCAAAACCACCCAGAAACAAAGCTTCATCGCAAAAAAAGGAAGACGAGACAATTTTCCGTCGTTTCTCGTCAATCAAAGGTATGTATTTGCCTCTCGTTACCTCTTTAAATTTCCAATTATTTTAATTTAATTTCGAATGTTGTCGTTTATTCAATTATTCCAATTATTTTAAATCATTACTCACTTTATATTTTCAATTATTTTTATAAGATTTTGAATGTTAGCGTTTATTCGATTATTTCAATTATTAAGAAAATTATTAGTTTATGTACTCGTGCAAAATTGCACGAGCTGTTATGTAATAAGTGATGACTCAGTTGTATACTACAATTTAAACAAAGAAATGATGACCAATTTTTATACTACTCATTTATAAAGTAGGCGATGAGTCATTTGTATACTACAGCAATGACTCATTAATGGATGCACAATTTTTTTCCGAAAAATTCACGTGGTACCCTCAAACTTTGACTGATTGTACATGGTACCCAACTTGCCAAGTTTATGCACATGTTACCCAAATAGTAATTTCCGTTAAATGATGATGAGTTAGTTAGTTGTTAGGAAAAATAAGTTAATTAAATTACTGCTAAAAATAAAAAAAGTTTAACTTACGGACAAAATGGAGTGAGTTCAAAAAGGGTGAAAAAGAGTATCTAAAATTTGAAACCGACTAAAACCCCCCAAAACCCTAGATTTGTCCTGAAAATACCCAAAATAACCCAAACGGCTTCATCGGAGCGAAGAATTATTGAGGCACAATTTGTGAATTTGAGGTAAAAATTATTTAAGCTGCATGAGAGCATTGAACCTGCTTCTATTATTTATCGATATCGCTCAATTTTGTCGCTCGCATGCTTAGATTTTATTTTTGTCATTTCTATTGCACAGGCCAGGATGATAATTAATTATTGTGGTCGTTGATCAAATCATTTGGGAAAATGGGTTGCGCCATCTCGAATACGAGTCTCATGCATCCAGTCATAAATTATACCATTCTGAATGAGAGATGAACGCGCTCCAAATTCGCGCAAATTATACCATGCTCCCGGGAGTACAATGAGCATGATGGTCCTTCTCACAATAGAGGAGTGGGGAACACACTTAAAATAATTTAAAATTTATTTAAGTGTGGTCCCTACTCCTCTATTGTGAGAAGGACCACCATGCTCCTTGTGCTCCCGGGAGCATGGTATAAGCATTGCCAAATTCGTACATCTCAAATTTCCTTACACTCTTTACATACATAAATTATGACGCCACTTTAGTTGAAAGATGAGTTACCACACGTAAGGGTATAATACAAAATTGAACATGAATTATGTATTTCTCAAAATCAAATTTTTAACTTCATTTTGTCTAAGTTGTTATACGGGTGAAATTGGGTCATTAGATTGTAAAGTTTGTCATGCAATTTAGCACAGGTTGATTGAAGTGTGACATAGGGAGGTAACAGCATAAAACAAAGTTATTATTGTGAAATCAGTGCAGTATTGCACGGGTGACCAACTATAGTTGGTAATTGGTACTATACGGATGAACAATTACAGTTAATATTACACGGGTGAACAACTATACATATGTCGTGTAGACCTGCCAAATGGGTAGGTATGATAAGATACAAGTTGGTTCTAAGATAGGTAAAAAACATACGGGGTCGTATCGAGGTGGGTCAAAATATGGGTAAAAAAAAATCTTTTGCCATTTTATTTGCCGTAACAAAGTTTCGATCGTACTTATAAATTTTAAAGCTTAAATAGATAACAATTGTAAGATTATAAAGCCTCTGTCCCTGGAATAACTCTTGTGCTGCCAACCCAATACTTCCCTTGAGAGATGTGGCGGAGGTGGCGAAAAGGTAACTATTTCAGAGCTTAGCAAGAAGAGGTGTGTCATCTTGTACCTTTGCTATAACGGTAATTACATGGAAAAACTAGACACTCTCTGCAGACAACATGGTAATAAGTATGAGGTAGTGCTCGTACCCAACGCCACGCTGACGAGTCCTCATACTCCGAGGCTCTCAAGCAGGCCTTACGAGAGAATAATATAACATCTTGGTGGAAGCTGCCCGTTGCCGAGGTTAGCCGTAGCCGTAGGAGTTTCTGAGTGACTATTTTGACAAAATTATTTACCAAAACGACCATTTCTTTAAAATATCGCCCAAACTAGCTATATTCTAATGACAATGCAAAATGATTGGATTTTTTTTATCTAATATATATATATATATATATATATATATATATATATATATATATATATATATATATATATATATATATATATATATATATATATATATATATAATCCTGAACCCGCTCAATTTCCAATTCGCACGCTTACACGTGGCATATAATAATATTATTATATTGTAAATAAAGTTTATCCAAAATAGGATATGGTAAGTAGATACTATATGGTAATATTATTATAATAAAACAACATTATTAATCCCATGATTTATGGAAAATAGTTATGTAATATAGTAATTACTTGATTTATGGCAATTTGATCAAATGTCACACGGGTGTTTCAAAATGGGAATTTGGCTTTGAAAGGTGACTTTTCCTCTAATTACATTACAAATATCCCACAGATGTTTGAAATGGGATTTTAGGTTTTGAAAGGTGATTTTTCGTGTAATTACATTACGAATATCCTACGGGTGTTCGAAATGAGATTTTAGATTTTGAAAGGTATCTTTCCATCTAATTACATGGCAAATATCCCACGGATGTTCGAAACGGGATTTTAGATTTTGAAATGTAACTTTCCATCTAATTACATTAATAAAATCCCACGGGTGTTCAAAACATGATTTTAGTTTTTTAAACGTGACTTTCCATCCAATTACATTACAAATTTTCTACGGGTGTTTGAAATGAGATTTTAGGTTTTAAATAAAATTTTTATTTAAGTAGCTCGGGCATTGCACGGGCCATCAAACTAGTTTGCTCCTATAATTGAACCGGTTTGGTTTTCTAATTAATTCACTTTTGGGAATTGGTTTTGTCCTCCTAGCTAGTAATGAACCGGGCTTTTTTTTTTTTTTTCATTTATTCACTTTTTGATAATTCTTTTTTTATGACGCTTTTGTTAATTCTTTTCTTGATACTAACTAAAATTCTCCGATTCCCCGCTAGTCTATATATAAGGCAGTGAAGTTAGGGAAGATAATATAACTCACTATCTCCGTACACCAGTAACACTACCCGTGCAACCCAAAATTCTTAACTTAATGTCCTAAATTAAATCACTGATATCAAATGTTTTGGTTAGCTATCATGATCATGACCATGGTCTTAATAAGTGTAATAAAAAACTAAATCATATGGATAGCTATAACAGTTTGCACATTATCAAGCGCTAAATCAAAAGCTACACATTTTGAATTAAAGAGAATTCTAAATTAGGGACATGGAAGATGAAAAAAAAAAAGTAAAGAGTAAGAAAAACAATTTACCTTTAAGTAACGTTTTTGAATTAGGAATTTAATGGAGAAGGGAACATAGAGAAATGAGGGTTTATGTGTTTTGGCTTTCTGATATTCCGCCTCTGTTTTAATTCTTCTTGTCTATATTCTTAGCTTAACTTTTTTTTTTTTTTTTTTTTTTTTTTTTTTTTTTTTTTTTTTTTGTTGTTGTTGTTTAAAATCGGTTCACTGGTTCACTAATTATAGTCTTTATCGGTTTGGTTTGGTTCACTATTTTACCTAATAGAATCATTTATCACTTTTTATCAGATAATGGCTACTTTGGGCAATCTTATTAGATAATGGTCGTTTGGGTAAATAATATTAGATTGGAGGGATAAGAAATCTCTTTCACCCAATTCACATCTCAATATCCCATATTCGAATATGGTTAATTGGAAATAATAATCACATCCCTCCTCCTATTTCCTCATTCCAAACGACCCGTAAGGATAACATTGGAAGAAAAGTAGAAAAATTAGATTACGTTAATATTTTTTTAGGTTAGTTTAGCAATCCCCAATATTTCCATATTTTAGAAATCGGAAAGCGCGGAAATAATAGAGGCCCAATGTGGAGGTAAGGACCCATGATCCATTAAGGTAAAGTCTCCAAACCTTAGCCGCTCTTCTGCTGCTATATAAACTCTGAGTCGCTGTTCTCATCAGGAACAATTCTATACACCAAAAAAAAAATAAAAAAAAATCATGTACTATCTTGGTGATTATGTTTGCATGTTACTTGTAGATAAAAAGTGTTTTATTTTGTGTGAAAATAATCATCTAGCCCTTAATTGTTGAAAATACCCATTTTTCCAGAGCTGTAGATGAACAGAATCTAGGGCTTATTTGTATCGCGACTCCCCATAGAAGATCTCATTCACCAACGCAATGTTGTGAACCATGGAAGGCTTAGTCGTTGATATAAGTTGAGACATGAAAGCTGGGTTTTGTATATTGCTATATATGGCATTGTTTAATTTGTTGTAGGCGCCTTTGAGTTGGCAAAATCTTGTTCTTCAAGTTTTATAATTATTGTGTTCAATTTTTGTTGTAATGCGTGTTAATCACTACTTTCCCCTTAACCTTAATTATGATTATGATGATCTAACAAATAATTGATCTGCTAATGTCATGTGTGCTTAATTAATTCAGCATAGTTTGGGCGTAATGTTCGTCGGGGGGGTTCGCCTTCCTAATCACTGCTCTCGGACCAAGTTGATGATCGCTTGATCGTGTTTTTTGGGCTCCATTGTCAATCGCCAAAGTCTGCTTACCCCCTTAGCTTCTGGTTGATTAGAAGTGAGTGATTTAATTCCCCTCTCACTTGTAACAGATACTGCAGTTAGTGGCAGTGTATTTCGGTTTAGATCGTATATATGCAAACACTCTATGTCGGAGTCCGACTATTCGTATGGGTTTGATTAGAGTCCGAATATTCGTATGGGTTTGATTAGCCTTCACTATATGACACTACATGTTGCTACTTCGACACTTTGACAGCCCCTCGTAGAGAACTTATATTACTGAGCATCGTGCAACTTTTATAGACTGAAACTTAAACTGAGATCGAACTAAATTAAATATAAAAAAAAAATTACAAATACAAATTCTTATCAAAGACGGTCTCTCAATAATTTATCGAGAGACTATTATACCATATTACAGAGTGACTTTTTTTACATTGCTTGTAACCACGATAATACGTTTAGTGATCGTGTTAATTTACTATTATAAATCACATTATTTTTTATTTTGGAGGATCGCATCATACAAAATTAGCTAAAATTTATAAAGTAACCCCTTTGCAAATCTTAGATTAAGTGTTTAACTAAAACGATTAGCAAAAGTATTATGACGGTCACTAATTTACATAAAAGGGGTCACGATGTAAATAACATGGTTGGTCTCTCAATAAATTATTGAGAGATGGTCTCCCACAAGACCTAATGTTTCCTGTTAAATATTCCAGATAATAATATTACAAATAGGAAATTAGCTAGTTGGATCGTCGCGAAAAGTTTAGGCGATGTGTGGTGCACTCTGCTATATTCAAAGTTACAGAGTTATTGTTGAAAATGAACCAGACAAGCAGTGGCGAAGCCAGGATTGAGAGAAAGGGGGGCACAAAATTATAAACCAAACATGAGTTGCATATTCGAGAGTCTTTTAACAAAAAATTTTAAAAAAAAGAGCCAAAGTGACAGTCACAAGGCTCGAACTCAGGTAGTTTGCAATCTAAAATGGACCAAATTTCACTAGTCTATCACAATTTATATGCATGTTGGGGACATAAATACCATATATACTATTATATTCCAGAGAGAATTGGGGGGCACGTGCCCCCGTGCACCCCCCGGCTACGCCCCTGCAGACAAGTGTATAATGTACTCGACCTATTCGTACACTTGAATGTATGTTAAAAGTTTGCGTATAAGTTTTTATTACTACAATAGCTCGAAATGGTTCTCTTCCCACATGGAGCTCGAATTAATTCAGACCTTGCAACACCCTACTAATAAAGGAAGAACCAAAACAACACATTTTGTTACCCAACTCCTAACTACTAGGAACATCAAATCCTAATGTAAGATAAACACTATTTTTCTTCAAATTATAAATTCACCTCTAATTTAATTACTAGTAATTCATAAAGTACTAATTAAGTGTAAAACATTTGAGCTCATAGAATCCACAATTTGGCAGCATTCGACGCTTATCCACTCAACTTTTTTGGGTTTGTCAACCTTCCCAAAAACCTAATCTTTTCATTGAATTTCCTCTCTTTTTCCCATTTCTTTTCCCTTCATTTTTGTTTAATTTATTAATTAATTCTCATTTTTATCTTTGTTTTATATCATCTAATCTTGCAACAATTCTTTTAGTTGATTTTCCTCTATAATTTTACAAACACGATACATTGGTTTGCGTGTCAAAGGAATTTATTAAGCTTCGATTTTATATGATCATCGGTAATTAAGGGGAAAAGAAAGGTTAAAAAGTTCATATTTATATATAAAAGTAGATTTTGAAGGAGAGGGAGTGATGCAATGGTGATTGTGAGATTGTGAGATTGTTTTCATAACCCGGTTCGTTTTCCATGCCCTTTGCTTAATTCTAATTTTTGTTGTGCTAGCTATATATATATATATATTGATGATTTTTGTGTTCTTGATTCATTTGACATTTGATTATTTCTTAAAAGTCCAAATGAATTAAACAACCAAAACTGTCTAACATAAGAAGTATTGTCTCGTGTGTGCGCATTAAACATTCTTGCCATATTGACTACGGAGTACTAAATTTCTGTAAGATGGTCTAATATGAGCTGTATACACATCTACCGGGTTCATATTGTTACCCTACCGACCACTATTTTTTCGTGTGATGTGTAAAAAAGGAAGAAGGGTCATCAATAACGAATACAAAAACTCAAACACGTAAAATGGTGTAAGTGTGTAACTATCGACACAACCAAAAATGCAAACGTTTAGTTGATCAAAGGCCAAGGGATCTAGTCAAAATGATGCTCAATCTTAATGGTTGTAACTTGTAATGGTGGAATCAAAATGTACGTGCTCATCACGTTTCGAAGTTGTTTTCTGTTGCAAAAAAAAAACAAAAAAAAAAAAACAAAGATGCACACAATCGATCATGTTCTCACATTCATTGTGTCACACCTTATTGAATGGTCAAATACACAATGTATGTGTTCCAAGGAAAAAATATTTCTAATATACTTTACAACATTTACATTCCTAAGGCCTGCAATTTTGTATATGATCTTTTCCGTTTTGGTACAAATTGTGAAAATTTGGTCTAAGGGGATTAAACAAAAATTCTAATGTGGGTTTCTCACAAATCTAACCAGGAATTCGAAGGGCGTTGCTGTGTTGCGCCGATGATGTCGTCGTCGAAGCCTGTAGAAAGGGCGGAATGTGCTGAGGTTAGCCTCCTTGTGAAATTTTGTTGTATCTTGTTAGAAACATTTAGTGCTCCAGTTCTTATTGATGTTAGTGTTTGGGTCGGATATGTGAGAGGAACTCAAGTGAAACGTTAAAAAACAAGGGAACGGAAGGGGTGTTCTGTTTACGGGTTTAATTGGCTTGGTGGAATGTATATTATAAATTTGTTCATTATCATGTCATATTTCAGAGGCCTTTTGGATTGGAAAATCTCTGCCTATCTAATATTCTTTTGATCTTTTGATTTGTTTGTGCCAAAGTTGTAATTTTCTATTCTTTGGGTTTGGTTTAAGATGCTAGCATTACCTGTTATGTTGTGAGACATCGTAAAAGTTACACCTCGGTACTTTTACATGTTTAAGATAGCATATGTCAACTAGCTTAGCCTATAACAGTCATTATTCGACCTTCCCATGAACGGAATCACGGGTGATTTTGTCCCTATAGCCAATACCATACTGAATTATGTCCTGTTGCAGCTGAAAATTTCTACTGCCTTTTTTTTTTAGCTCAGCTGCATTCTCATGTTGATGCATTTTTCAAGCAGGATCATCAGGCATATTTTTGAATCTTAGTTGATTTGATTCTATACCATTTCCGAATTTCATTATGGGTCACTCGGAAATAACCTCTCTTTGGGTCCATTACATACACATATGAGGCAGTACTGGCCATTGGGGTAATGTTGTTGTTGTCGAGTGTTATAGCTCTGTGGTAACTCAAAATGTTTGCATTACCAATATTGCAGATAAGTTACCCATCATCAGATGACGATCACTATGAGTATAAAAGACTAAGTCCAGACAGAGGAGGGAAAGGCGGTATGGAGTCTGGCAACAGTTCACCAAGAGAGCTAGGTGGCTTTACAGATCACGCCTCAAGGCCGAAACCAATGTCAGGTCAGCACAAGCCACCAGAGCACAAGAAGCCAGTGTTGGAACCACTCTGGAAACCTGCACCGAACCCTGCAGGAAATCAGCGTCCTTTACCCTCCCCAAGGAATGCCACAAACCCTGAGATCAGCACAGCAACAGGCACAGCTCAGAGACGAGAAGGCGTAAACAGCACACGTAGTGACAGTATAGAGAGCACCAGTAGTGCACCCTTTAAGCCTCATACAGGAGGAGATATCAGGTGGGATGCCATAAACACAGTCAATGCAAAAGAGGCTCCTCTTGGACTGACTCATTTCAGGCTTCTTAAGAGGCTTGGTTATGGAGATATCGGAAGTGTTTATCTAGTCGAATTAAGAGGGACTAGCACCCACTACGCGATGAAGGTCATGGATAAGGCCTCTCTAGCCAGCAGAAACAAGCTTCTTAGGGCTCAAACTGAGAGGGAGATCCTTGGATTGCTTGATCACCCTTTCTTGCCTACCTTATATTCACATTTCGAGACCGATAAGTTTTACTGCTTAGTCATGGAATTCTGTAGTGGTGGTAATCTTCACTCCCTTAGACAGAAGCAACCTTACAAGTATTTTTCCGAGGAAGCTGCTAGGTAAGCATACAGGTTGCTCTATATGTTGTTAACCCTGAAATAAACTCTCTTTATGTTTTCAACAGTAGTACATTTGCGTATATCTGACCCTTTTAGTTTTTACCTTGCCATAGACAGGAGCCTTTAAGGCACCGGGGTAATATATTTTGTGTAATTTGAATGACGCGCAATTCACTGCAATACTGTGTTGTGATCTGCAGGTTTTATGCATCAGAAGTACTCTTAGCATTGGAGTACCTACACATGTTAGGAATAGTGTACAGAGACTTGAAACCAGAGAATGTACTAGTACGGGAAGAAGGCCACATTATGCTCTCAGACTTTGATCTCTCCCTACGCTGCTCAGTCAATCCAACGCTCGTCAAGTCTTCCTCAGCACACGTACCAAATGGCGCTGTTGCTGGTGGCGGTACAGGGGCAATGTTAGACGAGGAAATGGCGGTACACGGCTGCATTCAGCCCTCAAGCTTCTTCCCTCGCATACTCCCTTCCAAGAAGAACAGGAAATCAAAGTCAGATTTCGGCCTATTCGTGAACGGATCACTTCCAGAGTTAATGGCAGAGCCTACAAATGTCAGGTCAATGTCCTTCGTTGGGACACACGAGTACCTCGCCCCCGAGATCATACGCGGTGAAGGCCATGGTAGTGCTGTAGACTGGTGGACATTCGGCATCTTCCTGTACGAGCTCCTGCACGGAACAACTCCCTTTAAAGGACAGGGAAATCGCGCTACCCTCTTCAATGTCGTAGGACAGCCCTTAAGATTTCCGGACAGTCCACAGGTTAGCAGTGTTGCCAGGGACCTGATTCGAGGCCTCTTGATTAAGGAGCCTCATAAAAGGATTGCATACAAGAGAGGTGCAACAGAAATCAAGCAACACCCTTTTTTCGAAGGCGTGAATTGGGCACTGGTAAGGAGTGCTGCTGCGCCTTATGTACCTGAACCTGTAGATTTTTCGCGGTATGCCAGTAAAGAAACTGCACCAGCAGCTCCTGCTGAGAAGAAGATTCCTGAGACTAGTACAGGGAATGACAGCAACCAGAAAACTTCTAATGATTCTTCCTACATTGATTTTGAGTATTTCTAGAGATAAGATTTTGATGGTGATGATGATGATGATGATAATTAAGCATCACAGTTGAATTCAGTTTATAGTTTCTAAGCAAATATTTGTTTCTTTGGGTTTTGTACAAAGAACTGATGAACTGTATGTATTACTGTATCTCCAACATTGATACGCAACACCTAAACTTTCGTCGTGGGACTAGCTCACACGTGTTACAACAACACTATTCATTGTGCTGAATCAAATTAGGAAATACGATTACCTGATTCGGATTTTGACCAATTAGGAAAAACTATTCATTATACCCTCTCTTCTATCATATTTGGATGCCAATGAAACCAATTGTCTTTCATTTGTTGACAATCTATTTCCATGAAATTGTTTCGCGAGAGTGCTTTTCATCTAATGCGAAAATGACACTTTTTTCAGGCTGAAAACAACCCATCTTTAGTGTAAACTTCGGCGGTAATTTCGGGTCGCCTAAAATAAATCATCATATGGAACTTTCATGATTTTGAACATAACTAAAAGTGATTGATTTTTTTTAAGGAATGTATATAATTTTTTTGGCATATAAACAGAATAAACTCTTTCATCGAACATGACAGAGACATATTTATTTATACGAAGTAGAGAAACAATTGGCATCATATGTTACATATGCAAATGAATACTACTATATAATCAGATTAATTACCTACATACTTTACAAAATCAATCGGCATAACCTCTATTAGTTTTTTTTTTTCCGTTTAAAACTCGTTTAATAAGCGTATTGCGTCTTTTTCAAAAATACGCGTGAAAAACGAATGAAAAGGTGATCCCCGTTTAAAAAGGAAAAAAACTTCACCATCCCGTTTAAAACGCGAATTAAACGTTTATCACGATTTTTTGGTCAAAAAAAACTTTGACTTTTTAATAGTCAACTTATTTTCTGGTAAGTTTCGCAATATCGCTTTTATACTTCTATGTTCGCCATTGTTTCCTACTATCAGTTAGTAAAATATATCAAAGAAAGAGTTCAAAAGCTATTTTGAATTCAATTGGCTTTCTGTTACACTGTTTAGGAAAGATTTTGTTCCGATTGTTTTGCCCGAATGTTTCAAAACGAAGTCGAATTTTAAGAATTACACGCATTTTTCCGTTTTTTAAAAGTCAACGATTTTTTCGACGGATTTTTGACCGTCTTTTTTTAAAAGTTTGCCGTTTAATACTCGCCGTTTTAAACCCCGTTTAATACCCGTACAATGAAGTTAAAATAATATAATAATGCAAATTCTATTTCAAAATAAATTCAATCAGGTATGAAATTAAATAAAATGGTTGATCTCTAATCTCGTAGGGTGATCTGGGGCATAGACTGGTTCCTTAAGAAATGTGTGAAGAGCAGCAATGCAAGCTTGGGACGTGTGAGCGGAACTTCGTGCCCTGCGCCTCTCACTGTCACATATGTTAGCCCTTCATACACTTGACTCCACCCACCAACCTATATTTTTCACGTGCAATAACACAATATGTTATCCTTTGCATACATTGTCAATCACTTATTATGATTAGTAATGCGAAGATACAAATTCATTACTTTTCCTATTATACTATAGAAGTATACTATTTTTCTAAAGTGCGCCCATACAACACATGTTAAGATTAGAGGTTAAGTCTTGTCTTATACTGTACCACCGATGAAACTTTCATATGGAGTAGAATGTAATCCAAGAAAGTTTTGTTTATTATCTTAAGTTATATTGTGAATAGTTAATGTCATATTATGTACCCAAAGCTAATTTGTCGTAATTGGTGAGTACTAGTTAGACCATGTTTGATAAAATTACAAATTTCTCATCTGATTTGTATGTATCTGGTTTGATTTGATTTTATTTGATCATTTGCCAAGAAATTAGTTGTATTTGGACAAATTAATAACAAGGAATATACATGATTCATTATTTGATTTTTAAATAATTTGATATAATTTGAGTTGATTTGAATGATTTTGATTTAATTGAAATTGTTGAATTCATTGTTTTTCAAGCTAAATTTTGGCATCGAACTCTTATAACATCTTCAATGGTTAGCATTAATGCCACACTACTTACCTGTTGGCTATCGTACCAAGGATACCATTCTGTGATGGTCTTGAGCTTGAGTGCATCGATTGAGTGTCTCGTCGCAGTTAAAGGTAAAACCGCATCTGTGTCGCCACTGAAAAGAAATTACTAGAGTCAATCATTCGATCAATTCCATCCATATACGGACTCACACATTATCTTGTCAATAATCAAGGATAATAAGGGGTTGTTTGGATACCCCTAATTTCTACAGGAATTTTATATTCCTAGGAATTTGGTTTTTGTGTAGTTGTTTGGATGACCTTTTTTTTTACTAAAGTGGACGAATTGTGAATTACTTGGGAAAATCTAATTCCCATGAAGCATAGGAATTCAATTACCTAACCCCCTTGGTAATTCACAATTCCTATGGTGTAATATAGAGAAAATTACTAGTTCACCCTTAATTAATTCTACTGCATTGAATTAACTTCTAACATAAATAGAAAGTAAATTAGTCATTTGAATGACTAACATGAGAATTGTAATACGGTAAACCAACCCTAAACTTTAAAGGATTTTTTTAGGCTCATTGATGAGATATCATGATGTCATGCTACATGGTTAATTAGCATTTGGACAAAAAAACTGTATATGTTCAAAAAAAAAATTGCTTAATTTTCAGAGCGCGGCATTACATGCATGCGAATACATAAAGTTACCCAAAGAAACTAAAAAGGTACCTGAATACCCATATCTGGACGCCAGCAGCTATGAGTTCCTTGAAGATAGGCAGCATGGATTTGGGAGAGTGTGTCCAACTACTTCGGACAACTTCACTACACATCAAATCATCACCAAGATTAATGCTATTACTCAGAGTTTGCAAAAAAAAAAAAAAAAAAAAAAAATGGCATAACATGCAAACCTGCAAGGCATCCAAGGCTGAGAAATTGAACCACTAATGTTAGCATGAAGAGCCTTTTGCACGTCTCGACGGTTCAGGTACGTTTTTGTGTACATTATTATACAATCATCGTTCCCCCTAAACGTTAATGGCTGCATGGTTAAGAAAACAAATAAAAAGAATCAATTTATTTGACAATCCTAGACTTCTATAATGAATATCCAAATTACATACTTTTAACTTTAATCTTAATGCCGAAACAATATATGTAACGAAAGTTAGGTTGTTTACACAAAGAATACGGAGTCCTCCGTAAGAAACAATCGTAAAGAAATCATTCTTAGGACAATTCAGAAAATACGTGGGTTCCACTACAAATCTTTACAAGTATTTTCATTCTTAGCAACAATAATAATGTCTCGTTTCCTTTTGACGATCGATCCATAAACAAAAAGCAATGTATGTTAAATTTCGTGTGAATAATTGAAGGGAATGCTAGTTAAAACGACCTACCAGATGTTTCTTCTGGTGGTGGTTCGAGGTGGTCAGCGCCGCGCAGACAGGGCCATAGATGTCGTAGGGATTAATGTCTCCAAACTCGGAATAAGCCTTGAATAGGGCTCGGTTACAAGCACCTTTTGGGAATAAAAACGAGCCACTCAGACAAGATTGGTTGAGTGAATTGTAAGTTGCACTTGAGATCAACCCATGGTTGAACCAATACTCAAATGTTCCTATGTTGTCATAGTAATCATCTATCAAGGGATTCCCTAGCTGCATATACATACATCCACAACAATTACAAATAAAAAAGTTAAACAAATTGGTTGCTGATAACTTGTTAATCTAAGAGCCCTCAATGTTTGATGTTGATTGTGGAAACTTGTTTTAGATGTTTCAATTTTAAATTGTTCCGGTTACGATACGTAACTACCACTAGCTAGTGATCACATATAGTCATATATAGGCGATCAATTAAAGTGAACAATCGATATATGGAGGTAATGAGACATTTCCACCATGTGTATGTATACTGCCAAAATAACAACGTGTTTTGTGGATCTATAAAATGAAATAATTCAGCTATATACGTCGTAACTCTTAATTAATGTACTGTCACTCGATGTTTCAAATTATGTCATGGTCTGATGGTCTCGTATACTTATTAGATCATAAAGTAGAAAATCAAGATTAATTAACTTACCAAGAAGCCTTTGAAATTAATAATGGGATTTTTAATCCCTTTGTTAAATCGAGTGATTAGTAGGGAGAGCTGAGGAATGTAATGGCCTGCATAGCTTTCTCCAGCAATGTAAAAGGGTATGTGCTTGTATTGAGGAAACCTATTCAACCATCTTTTAAGGAAAACATACGCGTCTCTTCCTGCATGCACATGAGTACAATCAAGTGTATGTGATTAGCTAACAATCATGACTTCATTAATCAGTCTAAGGTCGCATTGTGCATATGAGATCGATACTGACGTAATGTTGACATGTTATATCTATGTAAGTTTTGCCATGTATGTACAAATTGAGAGACATGTAGATATCTTACCTGTTTTGCCATCACCAACATCTTGTAGATCAGTTGAAGTATTTGAGTAAGAGAATCCAACTCCGGCAGGTGAATCCAGGAAAAGCAAATTGGCCTCTACAAGAACATTTATGCTCACAATTCAATTTAAATTCAGAACATAATACATTATAATTAGCATCCAACGCTATACATGCATTGATATAACTTTATTTCATTCTCACTTAAAAAAAAAATGCATTCTCACTAAACTACTGAAAGGTCTGAAACCTAATCGAGCAGGGTCAGAATTGCACGTTTTGATTTAGTCTATTGTCCTCCTTTAATTTTTGCCGAATCCTTGTGTCATTTCGGTTTTTGACTGATGCAAAACCCTATATATATACGGGGTATGCAAGAAGCAAGCTAGCTATACTAGTAATAAATGCTTATTTTGGTGTAAAGAAACCATACCTGGCGCTGAAATCAGTTTTCGCTTATATATATATAGTTATAGTAGCACTCTTTATAAGATTATATCACTTAAAACTAAATAATCCATGCTAAGATTATTACTAACACTAGTAAGTAGCTAGTGTACCTTCTTTTCTAAGTAGTAAGTATAGTGAACGAATGTTGAGGCATGAGCAATATGAGAATTTATCCGGGATTATACAAAATATACGGAGTATTAAATGATCTGGTAATCATTGAGTTAACTTTACTCCTCAAAATATTATTTTTTTGTGATTATGCGTAACAAGTTATTCTAGCATATACCTACACAATAGAGTGTGTACCTTTCTTTCTGAAAAACTAGTGTCCTACACTCCTACTTAACCACTCCTCAAGCTCACACTAAAGATATCACAAACGACAAAAAGCATAATGAAGACAACAAAATGGCACAAACTCACTAACAAACAAAAATGTAACAATTCAAACCTTTATTCCAAGCAAATGGGCTCAAACTAACTGTTTTCCCATCGGGCTGGACCCTAAATGGGCCCACCTCTTCTGAAGCCCCATATGCCACAGACGAACAACCCGGTCCACCATTTAGCCACAAAACAAGAGGCTTTGAATTGGGCCCACCGGTACCCGACGACTCAATCAACCAGTAAAACAAGGCCCTACCCGCCTTTTTGTCTACCCTGACATAGCCCGAATATTGGCTAAAGTTCACCTTGGGCTGGCCTGGTAGCCTGGCTATCTTGTCCAGCGCCGGGCTTCTCCGGTGGTGGTGACCACGACCATGACCGCCTTCCGCTAGCGTCTCGCCCGCGAAAATAATGAGGAGAACAAGTGAAATGTGAGCAAGTATAGAGCTCTTACCATGCTCGTTAGTAGTTAGCATGTTGTATGATTTGGTATGCACGTAAAATGAGCACTACTAAACTTAAGTTATGATCAAGATATACGTACCATTCTCATAAAAGGTAAGGGGGACTACTTCAAATGCAAGTTATATTATAATAGTGATTATATATCTATAGTTTTTGCTTTGATTTTAGAGAATTATTTAATGTGGACGGTTTTCTATAATTTAATTAATCATTTGTGATGATTACGCAAATATTATGTGACAGAACAAATCAACATGAGACAAACTCATGAAAAAATGGTAATTTTGTTATTGATTTAGAGGTCACCTACGTGCGTGCATGACATGACTAGCTAATATATATTTATATGCATCCATGGAATTTGGGGTCAGGTTGGAGAAACACTTATTATTGAACCCAAAAGATAATAGCATAATTGGCTACATGAGTTGTTTATTAACATTATTGAGGCATTTTAAGTTGTATATATAGAAATTGAAAGCCAAAGGAAATTTTTCGAGGACATGGTCTAGGAGTTGCTGTCACATATTTTTTTTAATTTGCGTTGAAACTTGTCCTATAAGTCAAATCTCTAATAATTATAATGTCATAATTTGTACTTATTGACATAAAATTGAAAGAGGAGTGTCAAAAGATTAGCAAATACGCTTAAGATAGAAGATACTAAGCACTAGTCTTCAGATCAGTCATTGTATGCCCAATATAACGCCCGAATTTCTGGATCGAAACCATTTGTTTCCCTTCAATTCTCCAGTGTCATACAGCATCATCACTAGATATTTTTAGTCACAAAAATGAGATTTTTGGACTTTGGGTTAGCTGGTATTTGGGCCCACTGCTGATTTAGTGTTGACTAAAGCCTTTATGACTCGTGAGAGTTGCGCACCCACAAGCAATTTTCAATCAATGATGGCATCCAAATTCCACACCTTAGATTGTGCTTTCGTAATAAGTTTTGAGTAAGATCCTCTTATACTTATATAGTGCGAATTTACTTTTGTTTTTAACTTTTATTAAGAAAGAGAGCTTTTATAAATGTGTTACAATGAGATTTATAGAATTCCATTATGAAATTGTTGTAACTTATAAAATCATACCGAGTTTAGAGTTATTTGGAAGAACTCACTCCATCTCTATCGAACAACAATTTGTGATACATAAGTTTTAAGAACTTAGAAGCCTATAGTGATTATCTTTGTAAGAATAATAAATTTATTATGACGTTGACATGTGTAAATGTAACGTCAACAATGCTTGTAACCAATAGATCGAGAAATGCTTGATTCTGGAGCAATGAACTTGACAAGCAAGGGATTGATGATAAAGTATTCGTGTGATCGAGTAATGTACAAGTTTTTTGTCTGTGTCAAAATTCAAGTCATTAAAGAATCTTGATGAGGTACAGTTAATAGTGATTGATTAGACAAGCTTAAAATCTAGTGTGACTTAAGTGTCCACTCTCGGTGTCAAGAGAAATTGATTAGACAAGTACATATTCAGTCTAGGCCATTGCCTTTTTAATCAATAAATTGATCGGTTCGATTTAGATCCAATGAATTTAACTTCAAATCTAGTGCATTAGATCGTTTTTTTAACGACAGATCTGAAATTTTTAAGCACGAGAAATAATTTTTGAAAAGGTAAAAAGTTTTATCACATTTGAACTTTAACTTTGCCCCCAAAAGGTCCAAAATAAATAACTATTTTTAGAGAGAAAGAGAGAACTTATAGCTAAACAAATGTTGTTACCCCATCAAACCAACCAGAATATCATTCTCATAATTATGTACTCCCTCCGTCCCAACTCAAACGCCCCAAATTCCATTTTGGGACGTTCCACCTCAAACACACTATCTATTTTGGTACATATTTTTCTCTCCTACTTTTATTAAATTATCACATCTTCTCTCACATTATCTCTATTACTTTTATTAATCCCCACATTCTCTCTCCTCCTTTTTTCTAATATTACCCCACTCAACTTATTATATCAATTTTTCTTATTGCACTACAAAAAACGTCCAGGGCGTTTGAGGTGGGACTGAGGGAGTATTTGATAAGTTTTTATTTAAATTTTATGTTTGACTAAATAGACAAATTAGCTCAAACAGTCAAGCTCCTAAATACTTGTTTCAGTTTTTGTACATGAAAAATTGAAAAGATGGGAAATTTTGTAGTGTCATTCCACATGCATGGTCCTGTGTAATAGCAGTGCGGATCATCTGTCCCAATCTCTGTACCCCACCAATCACAAGTTAACATTTCTTATATCTTTCCAAAAAATATTATTTTTAAAATCTAAAACAATAAAATGTTACCTTATAATTAGAGGGGTATAGGGAGTGGGACAGAAAAATTGGACAGGTGATCCGCACTGGTGCAATAGTGCACATATCATCAGTATACTATTTTGTAAGGATACATACAATTTCTTTTAATTAATGTATTCCCTACCCATTACAACCCGAATTGATAGCGATATTTAATTTGGATTAGTCTTAAATTCAGTGGTTGTCTCCTAAATTTAGTAAGTCAGCTTTTGTTAGGTATCTTGCAACATTCTCTCTATATTTGATTGTGGTTTACCTTTCAGAACGGAAGGAGTATACTTTATAGTCCTATACGAGAGCGTTTGAGGAATTGGGATATTGTAGTATGCGTCAAATATTGTGTAGATAAACAACTGAATTCAATTTCAATCTGTCATCTATGCAATTACTGAACAAGCTTACAATAGTGCACAGTTCTTATATGAATGAGATTTTCATACTAGAATCGTTCTGTGATACAAGAAAAGGTATAACATATGATACATTTGCTTCAAATAATGCAAGAAGAACTGGTAATCAACCTAAACTGGATTACTGTGAATTCTGATCTAAAGAACGCGCTATCAGCAAAGAATAAGGGGGCCTATTCCGGAGCTGAATTTTTCCGGGTTTTATTGCTTCTGCATTCAGAGCCCCAAAAAATGATCAATTTTGCATTACTTTTGTCGACAATCTTCCACTGTGTGTGATGGGTTTTAGCTGATTGGCATGGGCTTATTCTTCAAGAAATGGTTGAATAGAATAAAAGCTTGTCGAGGACGATGAAGAGGGACTTCATGTCCTGCTCCTGTAACTGTAACGAACGTTAAACCCTTGTAGACTTGGCTCCATCCACCAACCTAATGAAAAACAAAGGATGAAGTTAATCAGAGGGAGTACACTGTTGTGCAGCATGTTAAATGTGGCTAATTCTAGGGATATATCATAATTAGCATATTTCGACTTTTTCTTAGCATCTAATGCTGTATTGGTCTGATTTTCAGGAACTTACCCTTCCCTTGTCATACCAAGGGTACCAGTTGGTCACAGTAGGGAGTTTCAGAGCATCAATCGAATATCGAGTTGCAGTTACAGGAACTACAGCATCAGTGTCACCACTGCACAAATAGAAATTCAATATGATTAGCCAACAAATATATGGTGAAATATAGCACCATAGAAATAACCAATTACAGACATTTCATGAAATAAGAGGAGTACAAAACTTCTGCAGTGAATGTGAAAAAATGGCCTTGAAAAAAGCAGTCAGTAGCTTTTCTACACTTTTGCTCAGGTCAGTTCAATTGCACTTCTGAACTACTAACTTTTACAACCAAAAATGAAATCTAATACTCATCACTCGAACTCTTACAGGTACTTATTGATTACTTATCAGGCAGATTTCATATCAGGGGTCGTAATCAGAAGCAGAACATATGTAATTTATACAAAAGAGCAGGAAGATACCTGAATACCCATATCCGCAAGCCAGCCTCCATGAGTTCTTTATAAATCGGAAGCATTGTAAGTGGGGAATCAGCCCAGTACGTTCCAACTATATCACTGGAATAGAAGGAAGTTTAGTCATCCATCTTATAGAAAGTCCCACTACTATGCTAACACAGTTATGACCGATTCTAACCTGCAAGTGCTCCATGGATAGTCAACTTTGGTGACATTAGCATGCATAGCTTCTTGAACTTCAGGAAGATTGAAATACTCGTTTGAGTACCTCTCTGTGCATGGATCGTATGCTCTACTCATCCAAGGCTGGTGAAAAGAGAACCACATTAATTCCAAACAATAACTAGAGTAATGCAGTCTACTAGAGTAGTCTGAAACTATAAACACGTCTTCAACTTTAACGACAACAGTCAATCAAAAATCATCTGATATCAGGCTTTAACTGATCATATGTGGATTACAGAATACTTTTCTCAAGAGACATAGGCTACTCCACCATTAAGAGTCACATTTTCATACTTGCATATAACGGTTAATGCTAGCCGACCCCAAAGTATTTCAAGGCTCTGCCTTTCATGTTGTTGTTGTTGTTGTAGACTGTCATGACAATGGTTGATTATACTAGCTCGGAAAGTACTTTTTAACAAAGGCTGTCAAAACAAACGTAAACGGTAACAAAGGTAATATGAAGAGGAATCAAAATACCAAAAAGTCACATCATTAGTGATATTGTGAAAGAGTGATTGAGGATGGACCCTCCAGCCACATTATGCAGCTAACAATTAGGAAAAGCCTCAATTCAACCAGCTGGAAAGTTTGCTACTCAGCATGCTGACGGGACCATAAACAAGAAATAAGTGAATAACTACATTGTTTGCCCTACACTGGATTCCCCTATCTTTTAGATGTTACCAAAAATTTGATACTCACATTCTAACTAATTATCATTTCCACCACCTTAAAACAAAACCTGTCATGTCCGAACTCTTGAACTAATTGATAGAGTCATTATCACTAATTTTTCGGAACTTTAATGAAAACAATGTGCTAGGTGAACACATTTTAGTATCAGCCATCAATATAAAAAGTTTTGAACTTTTGACCTAGTGGTTAAGATAGAGGTACTGGACACGTTTGATCCTCCACAAGACGAAATTTGAAAAAATAAAGAACATGTGAAAGTATGAAGGTCTAGTAAGAATATTGGATAATTGTCACTTACATAACGACCCTTTAGCCTTCGCCTCATTGTTCCTGTGGAGTTGCAGGCGCGCGTATAGATGCTGTAGGGATCAATGTTTCCGAACTCTATCGCAGCAGCATCTAAGGCGCTGTTGCATGTAATTGAAGGGTGTTGGGATGATCCAGACAGACAGGAATCTCTTAGGTGCTTGTAGGTAGAATCAGAGATCAAGGCATGTGTCCACCAGTACTCAAATGTACCAATGTAATCATGAAAATCATCTGTAACAGCATTTCCCACCTGAGAGAAAAGCAGATGGTTCAAAAAATAAGTTGAATTCAAGTGACAAATCTATGTCATATGCAACATCAATGACGAATCTAGCCCCAGAAACTTGGGATAGGACGCGAAACATAGTTCAGGACTTAAGGCTGGAGATTTCCATACCATAAAGCCCTTGAAATTAATGGCTGGATTTGCATTTCCTTTGTTTCTTCTGTAGATAAGTTGAGATAATTGAGGAACATAATGCCCTGAAAATCGACCTCAGATGATTAGCAGTAGTTCTTTATGTAAATCTGAGTGATTAAGATATCATAATTATGCAGCAGAATGAAGTTGATCAAACCTGCATAACTTTCTCCAGCAATGTAAAATTCTCTGTACTTGTACTGAGGAAACCTGTTGAACCAGCTTACAAGAAATTTATATGAATCTTCAGCTGCACAAAAAAAAAAAAAAAAATCACAGTGTCCAAGAAAAGACAGGATCGTCAGCAACTAAACTATCTATAACATGAAAATATCACATGCAGGAACATCATTTAGAAAGTACAAAGGTATATTCTTCACATAAAATTAACATACAAGTATACAATTATAAGCCAAAGTGAACTTTGAGATGCACCCAGGGTACCTCATCATAATATACTAATTATTCTTTTTTTTTTTTTGGGGGAAAAGTTCCTACAAGATTGCAATAAAAACAACTTTAACATATGAACTTTTAGTATATTTCCGAATAACAAAACTTTAGTCCTGAAACGATTTGAGGTCGGCTAACCTTATCGATTTTGATTTGGCAAAACAAAGTAGAACCAATTACCTGTTTTCCTGTCACCTCCAGTATACAAATCAGATGATGTATTTGAGTATGAGAATCCAACACCAGCTGGTGATTCAAGGAAAAGCAAATTTGCCACTGCCCAACAATAAAATACAGAACCAATATTAATTCATATGTAAACAACGTTATCATTACCCCAGCGCTTCAAAGGCTCCCGCCTATGGCGAGGTAAAGGGAGTTGCGGGGGGTCGGATGTAGGCAACCTTACCCCCAATATGTTGACCAACATAAAGTGAGACTATTTCCGAATGACCCGTAATAAAAATAATGTATGTAGACATTAAAAAGAAAGACTTGGTATACATTTGTTCCAAGAATAAGGATTCAAGTAAAGGGTTTTCCCATCATTCTGAATATGGAAAGGACCAATTTCCTCAGCAGCTCCATAGGCAACAGAAGAGCAACCAGGCCCACCATTGAGCCACAAAACAAGAGGCTTTGTATCAGCATTTGTAGGAGACTCAGTTAACCAGTAAAACAATGCTCTTCCTGCAGATTTATTTACTGTCACATAACCAGAATACTGTGCAAACTCTACATTTTCTGGTTGCCCTGGTAAATATGTGATTTTATCTTTCCTTTGATGGGCAAATGTGACACTACTGCAGCAACTCAGAAATACCAAGATCAAGCACACCCAAAATACATTATCATTGATCATGGTATTTGCCATGATCAAATTTACTCAGAACCCCGCCGCTTGTGCAGGGTCTGAGGAGGTCGGGTGTACGCAAGCCTTATATACCGTCGAAAAAGTGACCAGAACTTTTGAGAGAATGAAGAGCAATAGAATTATGTGATAAGATTTACTGATGACATGAAATGAAAGGAAAGGAAGAAAAAGGTTGTTGTTTGACTGTTTGATAAGTGAAGTGGAAGTGAAATTCTAGTACTGCTAAAACATTACTAGTAGTACAGTTTATTAGCCAATCAAAGTAAAGAAAGAACAAATTTTGAGAATGACCCAAACAAGAAATAAGTAATGATAATCCCTATATATTATTTCTGGGATTTTCAGTGAATTATTTTGTCAACTGGTGGACGAGAAATTTGGGGGGGCAGCTAGGGGGGAGAGGAGAGAGAAAATGTTAAATGTGTGCAAAAAAAAAATCATTCATCAGCTGCCAACCAATCAGAAAATTGATTAAAATAAATGCAACCCAGATTCACAAATCCCAAAATATTAATGGGTTTTCAAGGATTTTTTCAGCTGATAAAAACATTGTGACATTTACTCAGAACAGATTAGACTAGGCTTTGAACATAGACAGACCAAAAGGACCAGAAATTGGGAGTTTGTAACTGTTTTTGTAGTATTACTAGAACAGATTTTTAACTGTACTTTTGGGACATATTAGGTTACTATGACTCTGTTTGTTTCATGCTTGTTGAATGAATGTCTTAAATTCACTTTTGTAAGGGACCGGCATTATATTTGGTTTGAATTTCTATTTTTCATAAATGTTCAGACCAAAAATGTCAAAATTATTAATTATTTATAAAGAACGAGCAAATATGAGACATATCAATTTGTAGAGTTTGTACAAGTCTTCAGAAATGAACTTTCTATATTGTGATGTAGAAATGTTGCATTAGATATACCTATATTTTGTTTTGTTACGGGAGATTTTGAGACATATAAGGTATAACGTTCGAAATGGGGAGTAAGTTTGTTGGCAAAAGATAAGAAGGTAATTTGATTACTTCACATGATGAATTTGATGAGTTGTGATTGGTGTGAAAACAAAGAGATATAGGCTTAGCCCCATCTACAATCTACAACTATTAAATTGTTTATAGTAAGTGTTGTGTAATAATGGAGCAATGCAACTTTGCAAGGGTGCTTCAATTTTTTTGTTTTCTGAGGCATTTGAACAGAAACAGGTAGAACATGCACATGGAGTGGTTGATGGACTCAATTGGCAACCTATGACGGTGATCCGATTACCTCACATAATACAATTTTCATTTTCTCAATAAGGTGATTGTTGTTACATTAGTCCTTTATTTACAATGTTTTTTTTTTTTTTGGGTCTAAACGTCATTGCTAATATGTCTTGTTGTACTTAGTAATGTTATATGTCAAAAAGCTATGAAATATTTTATACTCCGTATTAGACTAATATTGGGGTCTCAATCCAACTTTAATATCGGAGAAACAATGAAAAAGTTATTGGTTTATAAGTAGTGTTTACCTTTGCTCATTTG
This sequence comes from Spergularia marina, assembly GCA_963680865.1. Taxonomy (NCBI): domain Eukaryota; kingdom Viridiplantae; phylum Streptophyta; class Magnoliopsida; order Caryophyllales; family Caryophyllaceae; genus Spergularia; species Spergularia marina. The sequence goes on from OY804554.1 coordinate 5,959,428, forward strand.
AGGCCTTTTGGGAAATGAAAGAGCGAGAAGTGAGAATTCGTTTTCGAAACTGTGCGAGCTTACAGTTTGTACACAAGCGGACAATATCATAAAAATGCAGAAAGCTAATTGGTGAATTGGTTTAGCTATATACATTTTCAGGAATGTGATAAGGCAGCAAAATTAACTTAAACCAATAATTGTGGATGATAGTTAAGTCATTGGTGAAGCTTTTGGCTATGTAAAGGTAAATTAAAGCATTTGATAGATTACATTATTAGTAGGAGCTAGGGCCCTTTGAATCCAAGTTTACCTAACAATTAACAAAATCCTAATTCCTAAGGTTGTGACATGATATGATGTATGTATGATCTTTTACAATGGTTTTATAGTAAAGGACAATACTATTATACTAAGAGAGTGTTTGGATATAAGGATAAATTTGATTTGAATTCTATGTTTGGGAATTCAAGAATTTTACTATTTGGATTTGTGTCAAATCCTTTGAAATTTGTATCAAATCCAATTAGGCCAAAAACAAATGACATCTCAAGAGGTGTCATTTCGAAATCACACTCTCCCCAAACATTTGTTTTGTATTTGAATTCCACATTTTCAAATGATAGAATTGTATATGATAGATGCTCCACTAAATACGAATGTAGATATATATATGGAGGATTATTAGATCAAGAAGCCTTAACATAATGACTTGATAAGTTATTATATATGTTTATAGATCGATTCAGCCATAAATATAAATCACAATGTACTTGTTTGACTTTGAACAATGTATCACACTTTAAATATAGGAGACTAGGAGTAGTAGTATTTATGTACATTTGCTTGCGTTATTTAGAATATTTTGATGTGAGTTTTAGTTACATAGAACAATATAAAGCGAAAAATATGATATGAGTTTTAAGTTTTTCTTTTCTCGTTTATTGGCTCGAACATAAGTCATACTGTACTATACATTAGCGATTCAACAAAGAACACACCGGTTAAATTGTCATCGATCATCATACTAATGAGCTGTTTATTCTTGTTCCTAACCAAATGTCTCTTCCATTTACCCGTACTTTGAAGCAAATGTTTCTTAGCGTGTAGAGTATATTACCCAAGCTAAGCTACACATAACTAAGTACATGTTACCTTTATTTAGTCGATAATGTGCTTTACAATTCAGGGACATGATGACTAAGGACAAATTCTTCCACACCCCACCAAAAACACAGTAAATATCACATGTTTGTTTCCCAAGCAATTTTTATCTTGAGTAATGTACTAATGTGCGTGCAAGTGTGCAACAGAACGTGTAAGAATGACTGCATAAGAGCAGGGATTCTATTCTAGGCCAATCACCATGATTAGAATGACTATTCTAATTACGGTGGGCAAGATGGTAATTTCGCCATCATATCCCTCAAACTCACCGTCCTTCATCTCCTTCCCCATATTTCGACGCTTTCTCTCTCCTATGATCATATACCCACCATAGTCAAACACCAATCCAGATTACTACCACAATCAATCATAGCACCGGAAACAACTTTCACTGTGGCAAATCATAGCTCCACAACCAATCATACCTCCTAAATTCTCTCTCCTCTTACCCCCCCCCCACCCCCAAATTAGCACTGCCACCACAACCAAACATCGACCCAGCAAAAATCGATAGCTAACGACTGTATATATACGACCGGAGATCCCCATCAAGCACCTTCTCCGGCGACATACAACACCGATGATACATTGCACATAACACACCGCGACCACCATTCCGCACAAATACCATTTTTAAAATGTCATATACCATTCCAACTTTCCAATATATCATCCAAATCTGGGTACCACATATGGTCGGCCGACAAAGACAAGCAAAGAGCCAATGATCAGCAGCCCACCATCAAAAACATAATCCTCATCACCCTAAACAACCCACACACTGCCTTCGCGTCAATCCCACACCACCTCCGACAACTACCAAAGATCACAAATAAAACACTACACCGATTCGTAAAACACCATTTAAAGTTCTCATATACCATTCCCCAATTTCATATACCATTTTAACTTGTCATATACTATTCCCCAAATCTCACATACCATTTTCACTCCTCATACTTCTTTCACTTCATCCTCGTATACAATAATATCAAATTTGATATTGATAAGAAATTGGGATGGGATGTCGTGGTTAATGTAGTTGTGTTTTATTTTATTTTATTTAAGTTGGTTATGGTGATATGTGAAAATTTGGATTAGAAGTGGGAGAGAGAGTATATGAGAGATTTAAATGGGGCAACGGCGGGATGGGTGGGGCAACGGCGTTGGGTGGCTCTATCATATCCCATCTTAGTGGTGATTCCGGCGGAGAGGACAATGGTGGTGGTGCGGGGTGGTGGTTGAGTTGGGTCGTGAGTTTTGGGAGTGGGGAGGTCGAAGAAAGTAAAAGAATAAAGAAAAAGGAAGCAAGATGGAGATGATAGATGGACGGCTAGGATTTAGCCAAAATCGGTGATTAGAATGCCCATTCTAATCACCGTGATTGGCATATCATTCCTAGCATAAGTGCATACTGAGTGAAAATTATTAATCAAGTAATATTTGTAAAAGTTTTGCACTTGAGAGAGAATCTATGCATGGAACGAGGATTATTCCCTCTGATTCAAACAAATTTTCCTGTTTTTTTTGTTGTTTTAAGGTGGCATGTTGAGAGGTATTTTTAGACCAAATGAATCAATCACTTGCTACAAAAAAGTAGTAAATATTTCATTCTGCATTGCAATCTACGAAGTCTACTTGATTTTAAGGCAACCGAGGGTATCATTTGGTCTAAAACTGGTTCATAACATGCCAAGTCAAAACTGTAAAAACAAACAGGAAAATCTCTTTAAATTGGAGGGAGTATACGATAATGAGATCCTTAACTTGTGTCATTACCTTTTTTTGCTCGGCTTCAATTCCCATGGACCGTGATGCTTTACCACATCTGATATAAGCAACTTGTTCGTTTTCTTTTCTTCTTCTTTTTTATCGGTATGGAATAAAGGAAGACAAGGGTAGATAGATGATCAATTAGAATTGTTATCGTCTCATGTCATTTTTCATTTATACCACTCTCGCCGATAGCTTCCATGATCAATTAGTGTAGTTTCCATGCATGTCAATAGGGGGTGCTATGGTCACTCTTCTTGGAGAGTGATCATGGACACTCCATCTTTTATTGGCTATTGAGCAAAAAAATAATCATCTACTTATAGCATTAATTGCAACAATTATAAATTACAACAAATGAAAAATGGAGTGTCCATGATCACTCTCCCAAAGAGAGTGACCATAGCATCCCCCTGTCAATAGATCTAAACACTAATTATTCCTTAGCTTTAGGATGTAATAGAATAAAGCAAAATAACTCAAAAAATTTGTTTGTTCTTTTTCTTTTGACTTTACCGTATATTGTAAAGCAGCAGTCCGTGAGTGCAAATCTCGGAGCAATTTTCATTTTGGGTAATGAAGATGTTATTGTCGTTACCACTCTCGAGGATAACATATTTCCAAATCCGTCACAGGTCATAAACTTACTTGATTGATACTTTTAAGAAAATTCGTTAAATCTCGTACACATATAATGAGAGATGGAGTAGTATACTTTATAGAATGGAGTAGGTAAATTGGCAGCCTCGTCGCTCTCACTCGATTCTCCAATTTGCATGAAAGCTCATGGCAAACGTCCCATAGACGCGAAAAACAGGCTTGAATTACGGCAGAATGGATGTAGTAGTAAGAATCATGCATGTGCGGCGTCCATATATTAAAGCAACTCTACTTTACTGCACGATAGCTGTGTTGATCTTAATACCTTTTCAACTTTCTCTAGAATATCAACATATCTTAATCTGTTATAATTTTTTCCATGCTTAGCTTAATCAAATCCATATTCGTAGACTCTTCTATCTAGTTCTACTAAAACAGAAGCCACTAGGACACGTGTCAATCTCTGGCTAAAAAATTTCCCGCTCAAAAAATTTTCCACAAATATTTTCTTCTTTAAACAAATAAAAAAATAGCTAGATGTTCCTATTAATGAGCCTAAAATGTCGCTAAAAAAAATCCTCCAACAGATACGTATGAGTTTTTATAATGAGTGAATAAAAAATAAAAATACAAACAAATAACTACAATAAGGTTCTCCTATAGTCCTATCAATGCGCACATACTGTTGCTAAAAATCCTCCAACAAAAAAAAAAAACTAAAAAACCAATAAATAAGTGTTAATATTTAAAAGGACAAACCTAAAAGTCAAATTAATGTCTAGATCTCCTCCATCTTTTGCTGCAATCAGTTTTCTACCACTCACGTCTAAGAGACTGAGTATATGTTTTTTTTTTTTTATCATTCGTATCTTACCATTTTATTGCTCCAGGAGCTCTTCACTTGGCTCCTTTATTTTCTTCCATCAAGTATGCTTAAATCTCATTGATTAATAAATTCATCAAACAATATTTTTCCCCTATTATGATCTTTTCAATTCAGCTACTTAATTATTTTTATTGATTTACTTATGGCGTCATTGTAGAAGTCAGAAGACTCTATACTTGTGTTTAGATATTCATATGAAGATTGAGTGTGCGTATACATTATACATGATGATATATGTCACGATGTTAATATCAATTTGAACACCAACATGAATTTCGATGATATGATATTTTTTTTTATATAGGTCACATACTAATTAATCATTTCTTGGGGCTATTACGGTAAAATCCGAAAACAATTATAATTTTGTATAAATATTGATAAAATAATTGTGAAAAGCATGTTATCATCCTCATAAACTTGAAAGATCTTTTTGTTTGAGTACTCCCATAGACTTTAACTATTGCAAACTCATAGTTGTACAATTACATGATCACTAAGCTAACAATGTTTTAAAAGATGGGACAATTTAAACTTGGGTTAGTAAATAAGTTATGAACAACAAACAACATTAACTTTATTTTATGAAACTAAATATCTCCGTGCAACGCACGGGTATTACCCTAGTAGTCTATAATTGGCAGCCCAATTATTCGATAACCCCATTGATCTTAGTTTAAAATGCTCGATACTACTTGTGCAAGTTGTACTCGTGTTTCCATAATGAAGGGGGCGAAATTTTAACACGAAATTTGAAGCATTTAGTAGTTGTACTTTGTCAATACGTTCCATCGCTCTGATGATCTATATGTGCCTTTAAAAAGGGAGAAATGACGCAAATGTTTCATTTTAGTGTGCAAATCATTTCATTTTCGGCATCGGTTACAGGAGTGTGTTTAAAAGGAGAAAAGGGTGAAAGAGATTGATTGCTCCAGTTCAGAGTTAACTTGGCCATTGACGCAGAGAGATAAGCGCATAAACATATATATACACAGCCACTTCTTCCTCCGATCCACAATGCATCTCGAACCCAATTAATCATTTCCTTCTTTTCGTACTATCCCCTCTTTTATTCGACCCAACCGATAGTTACATAAATATAGACCATTGCAAAAGGATTGCTCCCAACATACTTGTAGTGCAGTACCTAAACTTGGTAAAAGGCTCAACGTAGCCTGTGAAGGTTTCCCATATTTAACAAGAACCCAAAACGTGTTGGTTACTGTTTAGCTGTTCGAATGGACCAAATAGATGAGTTCATTCCACACCGAGGACCATTCAACATTACAAACTACAAAGGCTTTCACAAAGGTACCAGCAGGCCAAAAATCTGCTCCCTTCTATCAGCAACCTTCACGTTAGTACAATAAGGTGCACTGACTGACGACATACAGATTGACAATAATTTGGAATGTCGAATCAATGTAATCCAAGAAGTTTAACTCTCAGAATCAGGAAGACGATGACAATACCTTTGAATATGTATAGAATACCCATCACATCTTACAAAAAAAAAAAACAACTATGTAACCAAAAAAAAAAAAAATTTGCATAAATAGACCTACCAAAAAGCGTCGATATTCACCATGCTGCAAAAGAAAACCAAAATGGCTTGGAAAATCCCAGAAGACCAGAACCATCCTCTTCTTGAGCAAGCACGAATCACATCAAACCTAACAAAAATATCCTATGCCCTAAGATTTCATCACTGGTTAAGTGGTTATCCAACGACCATCCCACCTGCCCTGAAATAAAACATTAGTAAAAAGCGATGACTAAATTTCATTTCACTATCATCGGCACAATATTGAGCAATCGAATCAAAAGCCACAGTGCCACAGTAGGGGGCACAAGTACAATCTTTCCGATAAGTAAACATCTTATTTACACCTACTGCTGACTAGTTATATATAATTGTTTTGTTGACATAAGAACTCATCGGATTTGCAAATTCTTACGAATTTCAAATAGAGCATGTTCTTTCCTTGACAAAACAGATTGTAAAATGGGAGAATGTGGACTTCTTCTAGATTGCAAATTCCTATATAATGGAGAAAGTTATTTCCCACTCCTCCCATGGTATGTGGCTTCTTTCACCCACAAACAACCTTTTTTAATTACCGTGACTTTGAAGATGGAATCTATTCCTCATGACATGAAAAACATTGGGAAAACTCAGGGGAATTGCCACTTCCCAAGTGAACCAAATGAAATGATAGATACTTCCAAGATTAAACAAGTTCCAAAGATGTTGATAATAGTCGTGATAAAATATGAAAATTCAGCTGATCTCATCTTAGAAGCTACGAAGGTTTAGAGAGCTTGCATTTCAGCGAGGATAAAATACTTGGACACCTGACTCAGAACATAAAAGTGGAGCTAAAATTTGTGGCAAAGGTGCATCATATTAACATATTTACACGTGTTTTAAGCCTTCAAAAAGTACTCGTATCACATTAAAATTTCTTTACGTACTTTGGTTTCCTACTCTGGAAAACTGAATAAGGAACAGAACATGAAATGATCTTTTAAGGAGACAGGAAAACATGTGTTAGCACTAAACTTAAAACCAAAAAAAACGGAAATCAGAACACATTATTACGCATCCAGCAAGGAGACCAAAACACATTGAAACCTACCTTACACACTTGCCTCTGTGGATTTCTTTCGTACCATGCTCAAGAAAGTTAGATAATTCCTCTCAGCAAAATCATGTAATGACCTGTGTGCTCGAGCTCCTTCATGAGAAGTTTTCTCATGGTCTTCCTTCAACAATCTTCTACACTCATCACCATTCTGCATATTTGTGGAGCGTATTATTGACAGAAAAACATAGATTCAAGGCCCAATAGTGCGATACAGATGACCTAGAGAAAGATATTGCATCGAGAGAACATAAACAGAGCCAAGCGACATTCATAATCTCTAATATGCAGAACAAGTCTTGAAAGCAGGTCATATATTTAAACCAAAAAAGTGGAAGTTGAGATAGGTATTGGTGGGAGTGTGGGACTGTTGAATAGCAGCCAACTACACTCTCCATTCATCTGGCTATACTCCCTCCGACCCAAGTCATTCTCATAAAGTTAAGATGGGAGAGAGAGAGTGGTGGACCACTGTGAACCAAGTAAATCGGCCTAAAATGGCAGGGATAAGAATCATGTGAATCGACGAAAAAAAGGAAAATGATAATAATCAATTGAGTAAGAGAAAGTACAAGAAATAACATTTCCAATTGGAATCACGAAGAAAAAACAATGGGAGAAGTATATGACCTGCGAGAATTCCAGCATTTGCTCTTCAATAGTACTACGCATTGCTAAGGTCTCAACATAAATAGGACGCACTGCACCCATTCGATGAGCTCGACTGATCACCTGCTCCTCCATGCTGTGACATACTTCAATTATAAATCATAAAGTACACCAACACACAGAATGAAGAAACCAAAAGTTACTGAACATGTCAGAAAAAGTGCCAATTCCCTAAGGCAAAACAACTTCACATCCAAACGCTTCATCTTAACCTCCATTAGACCCATATGCTAAGTATTGTCTGTAGTATATACATGTATATTCCATTTTAAAGAGAATAATCTACGTTCTAACAAAATACTCAGTGTCCTAACAGCCTAGACATGACTGTACGATGAAAGACAACCCTTTGAAATTATTTATTCTTTCTAATTTTCTTATCTCTCACTCGCGTTTGGGGCTGGGGGTTAAGGGGGGATGTTTCGCCTATATATTGATTAGTCATAAAAAAAATAAAAAAAAATAAAAAAAAGAGTGTAAGCCTGTATTGGACAAGAAATCTTGATTATTAACGTGGATTCCCTGATTCCTGTACTAAAGATATCCCAATCTATTAAGTAAAAAAAGAGTAAAATAAATAAAACAGAACGAACATAGTCAGACTTCTCTAAGCTACAGGTTACCTAGATATCTCCCAATATTAGCAGCTAAGTTCTGTTGGAAAACAATAATATCCCACTGATTATATCTTACCTGAAAGAGCTGAACTTCTCGATCGATAACTTACAAAAGACAACAAAATATCCCAAACACCCACGCTAGAGGGAATCGAAAAACTCTGCTGATCTAAAAAATACGAACATATAGCACGAACCAACTCATTCTTATGCGAGGGGGGGGGGGGGGGGAGACATTTACCTTCTATCCCATATTGGCTCCATTAGAAAAACATGTGTAACAAAGCTCAAATCAAGACCTAGTGCCGCAGTTCCATCCATCACAAGCACCATACAACCCGGATCTCGCTGAAAGATGGTAAGTGACTTCTTCTGAACAAGTAAGAATTTAAAACAGTTATTTTTAACATAGGCTAACGATAAACAAGGAAGAAGGAACATCAATGTGTCCAGTAATAAACAATGGTATAAAAATGTCAAAGACAAGTATTGATACCTTGCTGCTGGCATTCATAGGACTATACATTCTTGCAAATTTAATACCTGCAAAGGTCAGCTGACGATTACAGAAGGTATATTAGTCACCTTGGTCTCGATGAGTGGAAAGGAAACCAAGAGAGTTGCATATGGAGCGACGTTTACCTGTTGCTCAATGACATGTATATGCTCAAGAAACTGAGAAAATACTAAAACTTTTTCAGCAGGCACCTCAGATGAATCTATTCTTGAGTTGACCCAGAGTTCTTTGCAGGAGATAGTGTCATCGGGTACTGTTGAACAATTTCCCTCCTCCATTGAGCAAACAGTTTGCCTACTATTAAACTCTATTTCTTTCAACCTCTGAACAAGGTATGCAACTTTACTGCTAGAAGTAGCTTGCCAATCTGGATCCCAACTGTCCTGCACAGTGAAATCACAAGGAGTTCAAAAAGAACCAATAGTAAGATTCGCTAAACAAGATATTCCAACACCTCTAAGACCTACCTGCTTATATGACGGCTGCAACTCAATAAGATCTTTGGGTACAGGCCACTTTGGGTTTGGATTCTCTGGTCGTGTCAATGCCTCAGGACTCTGCATCTCATATTGAAACACACATTCATGAAGTGCACATCTTGTGCTGTCCAGGGCAACGCAATCAAGGCATAACAGATGCCTACATGGTGTAACAATAGGTAGACGACACCATTCTGCACATCTTCACAGGAAAGAAAAGTTTTAGAAATGGCCCAATTACCACAGCACATATTAAAACGCTAATTCCCTATAGATCAAAAGACAAGTTCTTACCTTTGGCAGTTACCGCCATATGAGAGATTGTACCTTATAAGTTGATATTCCTGAGACAGAGGATCCAGACCATTTTGAACCAAAACATCCATTGTTTCTTGAATATCATGACCCGCTTCTGTTACCTTAATGTGCCCAGCCACACAGCAAGAAAGCCTCACATTTCTAGTGGTAGCAGTTCTGAATTTCCACTGCTTGGGGTTCAGCAAACTTTCAACATGCGAAGGATCATTCCAGTCAGCCAGTAGAATGTTACGCCGAACTGTCACGACGAGTTCATTGTAAGATTTTGCATGTTCCTCTGTAAAATCAACATAAGTTGTTTTCTTGATACAAGGAGGGATGCATCGTAGGTCAGCTTTCCGTGCACTAATCATACACCTCTTTAGTAATGCCAACAAACGCAGTTTACCCTCCTCCATCTGTGCCTCAAAAGGCTTCAATACGCCCACTTCCCAGTTCTTATGACTTTCACCATACACTTCATCATGGAGAAATTTCAGTAGGGGTTGAAGATGAGAAACCTGACTGCTTGGAGTATTAGGAGTGGGTGTTCCGGTTAATATCCAGCGGTTTGAAGCACACAATGACACTGCCATCTGCATTTTGTTCGTCAAGCTCATGCTGGATCCAAGAGTGTGTCCCTCATCTAGCACAACCCTCATCCAGTGAACTTGCATAAAGACACTTATCCTAGGCGGATTCCACTCTGCACTGAGCCGACTAAATGTCGTAATAACAACATCATAATCCCAAGCAAGGCTTTGTACAGAAGGCTTCTTATGATCAATCCAAAAGTAAACTTGCAATTGCTCTGATCTCACATGCTTCTCGATTTGTGTTCTCCAATGATCAACTAAGTTTGATGGAACGACGATGAGGGTTGCTCTAGATAAATACATCCTGTATGAGTCCAATGGCTCACAAAGGGCAATTCTAAGCGCGGGCAAATCGAACACCAGATTGTTTAGGGATTTGGGGTAAAACCAACGAGCTGTACCCTGCTGCTGTTTCTTAACAAGGCCAAATTCTTCAAAAATTATATGGTAGCTATTAGCTTCTTTTGTTGTCAACTGACCTGGACGAACCAATCCAACTGCCTCCATCTCTGAGAGTTTAAGAGATGGAAGTCTAGCAAGCCAACGCAAAGCTTTCTTTGTCTGACTTTTAAGCAATGCACAACGATTCTTTAGGACACTAACAAAGAATGCCACATTTTGAGGTAGTCCTCCAGAAGCCTCTTTTCTGCAAAACCCATTCAAGAAAGTAAGAGGTTGGTAAGAAGTCTCTTCAGGGGCATTACAACTCTGATATTCGGGATTAGGGTTCAGACTACAAAACCATAAAGCTTTGGGGTCAGGGACATCCTCAGCCGAAACTCTACGCGATTTCCCACAGTCATCACGAGTAACCCAATCCCCAACCCGCTGAACCCCCACATCCTTCCTTCGCCTCTTATTGGAACTTGGACATTCACTTGAAGCCCCAAACTGACTTTCCAAAGCAACATTAGTTACAATGTTTGAACTTGAAGCATGTTTCCGTTTACCTGAAGACCTTCCAGTCTTGCTATCTTTAGAATATCCAAATGTACCTTCAATTCTGTCAACAGGATTTCTCTTCACACGATTCAAGCTCCGTGAGCAACGAACTATGCATGTCGCCGGCGTAACTTGCAAAATCTCAGGTGATGCTGCAGCTAGTCTTTCTGGACAAGAATACACTGATGACAGGCCATCAGGACTTGATAATCTGAGCCTCTTTGGAGTAAAAAGATCCTCAGGAATTAGCTCATCAGTTGTAAACAGGCCCCTTCGATCATTGTGATTCTCACTTCTCGGTCCTGAGGAAAGAATATCCAGACCAGAGAACCTACTGCCAATACACTCATAGAAGCCACATTTTTTATCATCATCATCTTTGCACCAAATCATTTCAGCTCCTTTGGGAGGGGCAGCCAGTGTGCCTTTGGTCTTCAAAATAAGTGAAAGAGCTGTGATAGTTTTGCCAAGTCCTGGTTCATCACAAAATAATCCACCATGAAAATCCATAATTGTCGGAGCTGACCCGGTGACTAATTCGCCAGAGACTATATTAACATAAAAAGGAGACTTGTCCATAGTTGAGAAGCCCAAAAACAGGGGATGATTCAAGCTAGCAATGTTTCGCTCACGCTGCAGCATCCACTCAACAGCTGCTTGCTGATGGGGAAATAATTTGAGCTTAATAGAAGGCACAATTGAAGCAGTCAAGAATCTGAGATGATGACAAGTCAAAGAAACATGCTGCAGATCCTTAGTGCATAGGGTAGACAAAATTTTAACCAAAATATCATCAGTCACATCCCAGATCCCAGATCCAGTGGCCATTGGAACAGGTGTTATTGCTGAAGAAGCCGACTTCACTTCTAAAGTCAAGCTTGGTAAGTTCTTAAAGATTTCGTGGAGCTCAAAACCCTTTGTTTTAGAAGAATCAGACACGTTAAAATGCTGCTTACATCCTAGAACATGACAGTCAGGTAAAGTCCGCAAAATCATAGCACCAACTTGATCCTTATAATATTCATCCTTGAGCATCAAATCCCTCTCCTCCCAGTCACATCTGCAGAAAGATTGAGCTAAGATGTCTCAATAACGAGCTGCATGAACAACATACATGTGACCTTCAAGAAAATATGTCATGAATCCATCATGTACACCCAGTCAACGATATCATTAGAAGCACATATTGCAAACCCTCCAACAAAAAAAAATATTTCAAAAAACCAGGTGTTCACCGAGCCTACCGACTTCCAACATAAACAAGCATGGTACTAACCAAACAGCAAGTAACAAGGCTCCCAAGCAAATCGTAAGAGGAGCAGTAAAGCCTTAAGCTCTAAATCCACACAGCGCAAAATATTTAAGATACAAAATACTATCGACAATCCCTCAAAAGGTAGAAGTGTCCAGTATTACTCCTGATCCTTAGCAATATGATAAGAGTGCTAGGAGGAAAAGGAAAATCTGCAGTCGACATCCTCAAGTTTACCATGTGTGCCTCATCAACAACAAATAAAATAAAAGGGCAGCCCGGTGCACATTGGCGTACCCGAAAAGTGAAGGTCCGGGAAAGGGTCCCACCACAAGGGTGTATAGAGGGCCAGCCATCCCTTGTCGATTTTCGGACAAGAGGCTGCTCCCAAGACTTGAACCCGTGACCTTAGCTAGTGCGCCAAGGCTCCCTTTCCCTCATCAACAACAAACAAGTGGCTAAAATCGCTACTATTGTTCCCAACAACATTATAGTCACTACGGAAAATGCGAAATAAAATCTCTTTTCTTTCATGAGCTGAATTTCATCACACAAGCTACAGTTCAATAAAATACAATTGCAAACATATGAACCATCTTTTACAAGCTAACTTCCATCACACGCTACATTTCAACAACAACACACCATCCGAAACAGTTCCCTTTCTACATTGTATCGTAGACCACTAAAAGTACCACAAATAGCAAATTCGCAATGATCATAGTATAAGAGTGAAGAGAAAGTCTCGCTTAATTCTATGAGCCGGCATCATTCGTATCAAACACGTTAACTAACGATGATCACAAAAAACAACGAGTAATCGAAAATGCAAGAAATGCTAATGCGAATAAACCTCAAATGGTGGCGAAAGAGAGCGGCAGCGGTGGTGGCCGAGCGGGGGAACTGCCACTGGTTCAACCACATCGCCTCCGGTAGATAAACGTCGATCAAAACCGCAACCCTATTATCACCGCCGCCGCCACCGCCTTCTTCCTCGGAGTTACGCCAACCGCCAACGACGGTGGCGGCGATACTCAGGCATTTCTGATTAAGCAGCGTCTTAATTTGGTGAATTACGCTCGGAACAGCAGGCGCGGTGGCAGTCACGGTGGCGTGATTACCACTCTTCTTCGAGTTCTTCTTCCTCTTCGTCGGCGACGGTGACGGTGACGGTGACGGTGGTGTATTATGCGACTTAGGAGGGAGAGGAGAGAGAATGTGGTGGCCGGAAGTGGAGCGGAAGCCGACGTCGCGAGAGCCGTGGAAGAAGAAATGGACCGGAGTTCCGAATTCCGGTAACGAAATGGTGGTGTTGACGTCGTCGGTGCGGTGGTTGTGGTGGCGAAGGACGGTGGTGAGATAACCGCAGAGCTTGTGATCAGCGGCGGGTGGCGGTGGAGAAATGGTGTTGTTCTCCATGCGTAAATATATTAATTTAATAAGAAAAAATGATTCATGGAGATGAGAAATTTGGGGAGAGAATTATTTAAATTGGGGGAATTGGGAATTAGGGATTGGATGGATGCTGCCATTGCAGAAAACAGAAGCGTGTCAAAGGATTTCTCTGACGGGTTGAGATCGTTTAAATAGGATCATGGGTGGGCAAAATGGGAAAGGAAATCAATAGGATCGTGTTCATGTGGAATTGTGGAGTAGTGTTCTAAAGAAGTTTTTTCGTTTTTTTTGCTGGATTCGAGTGGTCCTTTTATGTTTGGAATTTTGATAGATTGTACCTTCAGATTTTTATAACTAACCGACACATTATCACTTAACTAAAAAAATCTAACAGATGTTACCATTTGGGTATTATGTGCAAAAATTAGTAACCTCAGACTCTCAGGGGTACCATATGCAATAGGTCAAATTTCGAGGGTATCACGTGGTTTTTTGTTTTTATTTTGCTCAATGTAAGTAGGTCCTTTTCTGTTTCGAATTTTGCCAGATAGTACCTTCTGAAACTTTTTTTTAAACTAATTATAAACCAATAGTAGATATTGGACGAAGATGGACACTAGAGACCAAAAAGGTCATCTTCTTCCTCATCCCTGCAAGTGTCAGCCTTCCTCTCATGTTTCACCACCATAAAAGCTTCAAGTCTCACTCTTCTTTCACCGTGGCTATATCATTGACGACCACACATACCCACCAACCACAAACACAACACCTCCCTGCGAGCCCCAGTTAGGCCGTGGACCGATAGTCGTCCGGCCAGATTGGAGATTCTCTGGTGAAACAGGTGAGCTCGGGTCGTCGAACGTGTGGGTGAAGCGATCTGGGCGTCGCGGAGAGGATAGATAAAGTTGTTTCTGGGAGTTTTGGCTCATATTAGACGATGTTTCGTCCAATAGCCACTATTAGTCTATCAAAAATCCTTTCTTAGGGCAAATAGTACACATACAACAGTTGTACGGATAATTTCATACAATATTACAAGTAGTTATATCATGCACCCGAGAGCATAATAACATGGTGGTCTTTCTCACAAAAGATGAATAGAAACCACGCTTTAAAACATGATCTTTCATTTTTTTATTTCATGGTCCCACCCTTTTACTGTGCGTGGGAGCACCATGACTCTAGTGCTCCCGAGAGCATGGTATAATTTTCCTAACACCACTCGATATGTTTTACATGTATTGCTTGTTACACATCCCAATAGCATGATGATTATTAGTTTTCACTATCATTATAAAGACTCCCCCATACATGGCAGGGTTGAGAAGTACATATGCAATTTTTTGGAAGAGTATACGTTGTTTGTGATTGACCATCGAGAAAAAATTGCACGAGACTTGAGGTGAATAATTTTGGGCAAATTAAATATGATAGAATGAGTGGGGATGGATCATGCATTCCCAAGAAATCAATAGCTTTTGCAGCAGCGATTCAAGCAACATTATTGGTTCTCATACAGCAAGTACTTAGTAGTTGTTACCCAATCCAATTTTCTAGGGTTTACATGTTTTAGGTTCTAAAACCTATGAAAAACTCGGATACCTCGCAGGTACCATGGAAAATATCCCAATTTATCGAGCCTCAAAAATAGAGAGACTAATTGTATCAAAGAAACTAACGTTCTTGTAGAGAAAGGGAGATCAGACATTAGACTAACGTGTGGGTGCTAAATCATGTCTGTAATGGTTCTTGCAACAACGTGGTCTACATTACTTTGACAATCAAGATTCACTAACTTTACATCACTCACACTTTTTGCATAATAGTTAATGCATGCCCGTTTTTAAAAATCCAGTGTCTGTTATTAAGTTGACTCGAAGTTCAATATATGTTTTGTCTTTCTATAGTCTATTTCTATACTAAAAATTTAGCTTTACAATCAAAATGCAAAATTTCATGAAAATTTTGGTACTTTTGAGATGATTTAGTTCTTGATGTTGTAATGATTATCAAAGTTTTATTTCCTTAACTAATTATTTTGCCACTAGTTACGAATTTTCATGTCGGTTATATATGCGAGAAAATCATCCATTGAGAAGCCATCCTCTCCACAATACTATAAAGATCGATTATGTTGTATTTATCAACCCTAGCTGAAAGTTAAATTCTCTTAGATAATATGCACCAACGTTGAATTTGAAGTTTTCACATAAACATGATTCTCTTAAATTACCAAAGGGGAAGCGGTCAAAAAGGCTGAGCACGAATGTGTCCCCTATACTGTCACTGGTGTAAAAATTTGCGCCACAAGGACTACAATTGCAAGTTACTAAAGAGCGAAAATAATCAGAAGGACAAAATTCATCAGGTAAAGCGGGTCTATGTGCAAAAGGCTAATCAAGAAAGATTTGTTGTGCCCCAGGTTGCAAAATGCTCATATACTTGTAGTTGTGCGAGAAACCGTTGAACTTGTGACTGAAATCGTTGAGATTCTGAAGTAGCAAGTAACTTATTCATTCTCTACTTCCAAAAAAAAAAAAAACGTATTTGCCTTACGTATGATACTACACCTTCACCCTTGGAAATGGTGGATGGCTTGGGCTTGAAAGTGGTTCTCAATAAATCTCAAAGAAAGAAAGTAAGTCTTTCGAGCAAACAAGGAAACACACTTGGCACACACTATTACTTTTGGTATTCCAAATGACAAGGTTAGGAAACACTTAACAAAAGCACAAGGACTCAAAAGGCTGTAGTAGTGGAAAAGTTCCACAAATATCCCTACCAAACGAATATACTAGTATGTTGGAACAATAGTAGGTTTAATTGAACAAGATGAGGTAAAAAAATCTCGTGTTGAAATATAGATACTATACTGCCCTCGTCCAGGTCATTTCATTACCGAGCTTACCCTTTCCTTTTTGGTCCGCCAGAGTGATTTATTATCTTTTCGTTTTTGGGTTGTTTTTGGAACTTGAAATTACTCTTATGTCCTTACTCTCTAACCTAACTCATCTAATCACACTTTAACTCAACCTCATATCATTAACCCTACTATTCCAAATGGAATTTCATTCACTCATATTTTTTTTCTGCTCCTCAGTTCTTAGAAAATTTCACCGCCCCGTCCAAAAAAACTCACCCTCACAAACCCTAGTTCTTCTCACCCCCAAATCGATTTCTCACCCAATCTCAATTCTTTGTACCCCAAAATTAGATCGGGCTCTTGAATTCACCTCATATCTGCTTTAATTAGGTGTATTTTGAATTTTAATCTCCAAAAATTTCAAATTCGGGCTATTCATCGAATTGGTGGATTTTTTTGCAATGTTGATGCGTATTGGGTTTGTTGTTGTATTAATACGAATTTGTTCAAATTTGGGTTTGTTTTAGATCTGATTATTCCAATTTGGGTTTGTTGTTGTTTTGATTTGAATTGATTGCTTTGCTGATTAACTTTAAATATTGTTTGATTTTAGTTTGGTTGATCTAGAAATTTATTAGACATATTTCATGATTTTTTTATTGATGATTATGGGTCTATTTTATTGTGCTACACAAGGATTAATAGTCTACTAGTAAGGGGTGATATCCCATGTGCTTAAGGATAACATACCCAGTTAATTGCTTTCTCGTCCCTTACCTTGGGTTTTTGGAGTAGATTTATTGGGAGCAGTGGCGGATCCATGCCTTAGGGTATGGGATCCGTGGACACCGGAAAAATTTCCGAAAACACAAATTTTTAGGCTAAAGTTTGTGAAAAGTTCTCTTAAAAAGATAGATGGACACTGAAAAAATATATTAGAACACCGGGAAACATTTTTTCTAGATCCGCCATTGATTGGGAGTAGATATAATTACAACCATTATGTAAAAAAATGAATTACAACCGCCATTATAATGGCAGACTCTAAGTTTAGGAGCCAACAAATTAACAGATCCATTCGTTTAGAAGAAAAACAATAAAAAAAAAAAAACGATAATATGCTCCTAAACTCGATAGAAACTATATCAAAAATACCGTTTAGCAAGAAACCTAAACTGTGCATTGAACTCCCAACTCCTCCTCCATGTACTCTTCTTTCTTCTTTCTTCTTTCTTCTTTCTTGAGGTCAACTATTTTATACTCCCTCCTACCCAAATATTTTCCTCTTTGGGTAGGACACAACAACCAACAACAAGTATTAAAAAAATGTGGTAGTGGAATTATTGGTGGGGTAAGGGTGTTTAATTAAAATTTAGACCCCTCTAATCCTCCCACCAAAATTTATGGCGGATGATTAAGTTGGACAATTGGAGGGAAGTTCAAAAAATGAAAGTGGGAGATTTGGAGGGAGTTTTTAAGAATTTGAAACTCCCCCCAAAACACATCTGATTTCATTGATAAGATTGGAACCCAGTAATTGTGGATCTCCATAAACCAATCCTTATACAATCCTAATTCACAAATCTCACACAAAATATCTCAGAATTCTGAGGAAAGGAGAATTCAAAAGAAAAACAGAAAAAAAACTAGGATTAGTTTTCGATTCCGTGCTCGGTGCCGCTGCTGATGCTAACAGTGCTGCTGCTTCAGCTCGATTTTGGACAGATTCTGGTCTGCTCGTGGTGGGGTGTGCTGTGTGGTGAAAGTAAGCTGCTGGGTGTTCTGCTGCTGCTGGGGGTCTGACGCTGCTGCTGGGGCAAGCCTGCTTCTTCTTCTTCTTCTTCTTCTTCTTCTTCTAGAGGTGGCTTCCATCCTATCTTATTAGCATTCAATCGAATCACAAGGTTAGTAGCACAAGTTTCATTAGGGAATCACAAGGAAAACTAAAGTATGCCTGCCAAAAAGAATCTCACCAATGCTCAAAGACTTGAAATACATTGCTTTTTATTAGAGAACTCCAAAAATGGGAAACCCCATCATGGCAAAATTAAGGAGATTGCAGCAAAATTTAACGTCACAACAAAAACAATTGGAAATCTCCAAAGGCGTAACAAGCAAAACAAAGCTTTGGGTCTTCCAATCAATGTGAATAGCTTAATCAAAGGCAAAAAAGGCAGAAATAAGGTACTTATACCGATGCAAGTTATCGAGTCGCTTCCACAATTGAAAAGATGCACAATCAAGCGACTATCATTTGCAATTGATATAAGTTATTCTACATGTCAAAGATGGATTGCAAAGGGAGAGTTGAGGTGGCATACTAATGCTGTTAAGCCATCGTTATCAAGCGACCACAAGTTCCTTCGTCTCAACTTTATCATGTCTAGAGTGTTATTTGATCGACTACTAAATGCAATCAAGTTTCGATCACAAGATAATGATGTACATATTGATGAAAAATGGTTTTGGATGACTAAGATCAAACAAAGGATGATACTCTCACCGGGGGAAGAAGAACCAGTTAGAAGCACACAAAGCAAGAGGTATATCCCTAAGGTTATGTTTATGGCAGCAGTAGCAAGACCGAGGTACGCACCGGATGGTGAGTGCATTTTCGATGGTAAAATTGACATTTGGCCCTTTGTTATTAAAGGACCAGCAATCAGAAACTCAATACATAGGCCAGCAGGTACTATAGTCTCAAAACCCATTGAGAATATCAACAAAATCGTGACAAAAATAATGCTTATCAACAAAGTTATTCCAGCTATCAAAGCCAAATGGCCATCATGGGCAAGCACAGACATTCACATTCAACAAGACAATGCACCTCCACACATAAGAGGTGACGATCAAGATTTTGTGGCTCATGCAACATCAGACGGATTTAATATCACATTGAATCAACAACCAGCACAAAGCCCAGATTTAAACATATTGGACTTGGGTTTCTTTAACTCAATTCAATCACTTCAAGACAAAGAACCATCGAAGACAATACCCGAGTTGATCAAGAATGTCAAACAAGCTTTTAAAGACCTTGATCCGGCTACATTAGACAATGTGTGGCTAAGTTTGCAAGGTGTCATGACTGAGGTCATGAAAAGAGGTGGCCACAATGACTACTCACTACCACATCTAAAAAAGGCCGTACTACAAAGGCAAGGATTACTCACTAGGAATTTGACCGTAAGTGAGGATGTTGTGAAAGAATGCATTCAAACTTCGATCAATGTCGGAAAAGCAAACAATTTGGGGGAAATCATGGGAGATCTTGGTATTGATTTTCCAAATGCAATGACGACTTAAATGTTCATGTAGTGTGTGATTGCGTTTTATTCATAAAGTAAGTACTAAACCATTTTGAATGCTCAAGTTTAGGTCGTAAACACTTAAATCACACATGTATTTTGTAAACATTTTGAATGTAATATAAACCCAAGTCCTTTATGTTTAATATCAAACGCAATGTGTTTATGTTTTTAGTACCATCATCATCATTTGAAGCATTTAAATTAAGCCAAAAAATCAAACAACTCTCAGATGTAAATAATACTCCTCATAGAGTTGTTGCTACATTTACGAATTAAGAGCCTTATCAAACACAAGCCTCCATACCATGTGTCAGTTGGCATCTAAAGTGCCTCCATTTACACATGTAGTTGGCTAGTTTCAAAGTGGCTTCAATCAATTCGTAAATGTAGCAAATGTGGTCAAAATAATGTAACAACTACAATGCAAGTCTAAAAAATCATCACTGACTTGCTAGTTACGAACTCAATTAACCCATACTCCCTCCATCTACAAATCAATAGTATAAAAATGAATCAAGGTCAATTGCGCCCAAAAATCACAAAAAACAGAGATTTACGCAAAGAGGTGGCCACAATGACAGAACCCAGCAATAAAAATTACGCCAAAAAAACAACAGAAATCAGCAATCAGAAGCTGGCCACAACAGAAATGAAGGCTAATTACTCCATCACTCACAAAAAAAACAGAGAATTAATTTACGCAACATGCATTACCCCAATGACAGAACCAACCAATAAAAATTACGCCAAAAAAACAACAAAAATCAGCAATCAGAACCAACCCACAACAGAAATCAAGGCTAAGTACGACCAAAAATCACAAAAAACAAAGGTTTACACAATAAAAATTACTCCAATCACAGATTCAACCAAAAAAAATGAATCAAGGTTAATTAGCCCAAAATTCACAAAATAAAAACAGATCAAACCAGATTAATTACCCCAAACACAGAATCAAGCAAAAAAAAATTCAATCAAGGTTATTTACGCCAAAAAATCAGAACAAAAAAACAGGGAGAAGCACATGCAATGATCACAAACACAGATTTAAGCAAAAATAAAATGATTCAAGGTTAATTACGCCCCAAAATGACAAAAATAAAACAGATCTAAGCACATTAACTACCCCAAACACAGATTCAACCAAAAAAAATGAATCAAGGTTATTTATGCCAAAAAATCACAAAAAAAAAAAAACAGATCAAAGCACATGCAATGATCACAAACACAGATTCAAGCAAAAAAAAAATAAAAAATGAATCAAGGTTAATTAGGCCAAAAAATCAGAAAAAAAAAGCAGATCGAAGCACATGCAATGATCACAAACACAGATTTAAGCAAAAATAAAATGATTCACGGTTAATTACGCCCAAAAATCACAAAAAAAAGCAGATCAAACCACATGCAATTACCCCATCACAGATTCAACCAAAACAAAAAATGAATCAAGGTTAATTACGCCCAAAAATCACAAAATAAACAGATCTAAGCACATGCAATTACCCCAATCACATATTCAAGCAAAAAAAATAAAATAAAAAAGGGTTTAGATTATACCACAACCCATATGGCTCATGATCATTGCAATATGCTCACGTTCCCACCGAGCTTTCTCTTCAATCAACTCACGATCAAATTTACATCGGGCTTTCGACATCTCAACCCTTAAATCCCATTTTGCATCGGATTCTCTACGCCTTTTCTTCGTATCAATAGACTCTGTGTCATCCTCAGAGTCTGGGATGATCAACCCACCAACCCGATCGAAGTACTCGTTGTCGACAAGGGCAGAAATGTCAGAAGTACCGACAAACAATCGTCCATCGCAGATGTCCGCCTCTTCTTCTTCTTCCAGTTGCGTTTCGGGAACAAATGACCAAAATTGATAAGGCCACGACGAATCCCCCATTTTTTATGATAAAAAGGGGGAGGAATAAGAGAAGAGAAAGTCAGATCTACGGATCAAATCATAGTGAGAAGACGAAGAGAGGATGAGATCTAAAGAGAGAAATGTCGAATCAAGCCATAAGATCAAATTTGTGAGGAGAGAGAAGAGAGAATTGAAGATCTTGTGAGTGAAGAAGAGGAAGAGTGAGAGGGAGACGAAGAGAGAGAGAGAGAGAGGGAGTTAGGGTTTTTGAGTTCATCAGAGAAATGAGGAGTGAGAGGGAGACGAAGAGAGAGAAAGGGAGTTAGGGTTTGTAGAGTTCATCAGAAATGAAGAGGGAGACGAAGAGAGAGAGGGAGGTAGGTAGAGATTTTTATGATCAGAAAAAAAAAAATTGGGGGATTGGGTTTGGGTTGGGGTAGAAATTAAATGGGGTTTGAATTGGGTTGAGTTTTGTTATTGGGTTGGATTTGAATGGAAGCAATTAGATTTTGGAGGGAGTTGTTAGTGGATGGAGGGAAAGGTTAGTGGGTTAATAAAAGATTAGGGAAAAATTAGAAAAATTAGTAAGGGTAAAAACGTCCAAAAATTTTGCCATATCGAGTAAGTTTCGAAACAGGAAAATCATACTGAATCGTTCTAAAGAGGAATACAGGAAAATAACTTTGAATAGGAGGGAGTATGTACTCCGGTGGAAAGATATAAAACCCAAGAACCCAAGAATTAGTTTGTTAAGGAAATTAGGGCAAAAAAGGAAAAAGTAAAAAAGGAAAATAAAACCAAGGAGGGCGGACGTGAAGCAGGAGAATTAAAAGGAGTGGAATAAAAGGGTTTGAGATCCACACACATACACACACCCCCAAAAAAAAAGAAAAAGAAAAATGACACAACACAATATACAACTCAAACTTGGAATTGTGAGAGAGAAGATACCAATTCTCTCACCTCAAGTACTCCCCTTCTCTCTGTTCTCTTTTACTTTCTCTCTCTTATCTTCTCTCTCATCATCATCTTCCTTTGTCTTCCCTCAGCAAATATCACCCTTTTTTCCTCCTCAACAATACACATACACACACAAAAAAATTAAACACCTTCCCCATTATTAACAATTAGAATTAAATAAATAATTATATAAAAAAACCCCAGAAAAAACCCCCCAAAAATCTGCAGAAGAGGAGCTCCTCCACCTTACAAGATCCCGTCGTGATTTTTTCTGGGTCGATGTTAATTTAGGGTTTTCTCATCTGGGTCGGTCTCAAATTGGGGAAACAGTCGTGGGGTTTTCTGGGTGTTGTGTTGAGTAATCTTTACGTTTTTTTTTTTATTGTGGGAATTTGATATTTAAGAGGGTTTGTGTGTATGCCCTATGCAAATAACTATAGCAGGAGAGAGAGAGAGAGAAGGAGGTCAAGAGAAGAAGATTTTATTAGTGGTGTTAGTACTAAAATCAGTGGTGGGGCCGCTTTGATGCCGCCGGAGCCGTTGCCGCCTTGGGATCGGAAGGCTGAGTTCTTCCGAGAACGGAGACACGGATACGGACACGGATACGAACATGGGCACCACCACCATAATAATAATAATAATAATATAGGTGGTGGTGGTGGTGGTGGTGGTCCTGGTGGTGGTGGAAGGTGGAGGGAGTCGCCTTCTTCGCCTTTCGCCTCCGGATCTCGTAATTCCAATGAGTTTTCACCTCGTTGGGGGTTCCCTTCTTCCGAGTTTCGCCGACCTCCTGGTTAGTTTTCCCCTCTTTCTTCTCTTTGTTTTCGATTTTTTGCGGATTTTTCGGGTGGTGATCTGCGTGCCCCAAAGTCAGGTCGTTGTTAGGCTGACTGACTTGAATTTGATTATTTGTGTGGCGGAAGATTAAATCTAGGGTTTTCGGTGTGGATAATAGGGGTGATGGATTTTTTCGGGTTTGTTTATGTTTATGTTGTTGATTTGGGGGTAGGTTGAGTTTTGCTTTTAGGGTTTTGTTTTGTTTTGTCGGCAGCTTTATGGTCAACGAACTCTGGTTGATATTTGTAGGTTTGATGCTTGTTTGAGTTAAGGGGGTGATTAGAGACTTTAGCTGTTTAATTATGATTGTCGTCTCGTTTCGTGGTTTGATTTGTGATCTTTAGTGTAGGGGAAATGAGGGGGTGGTCTTCTGGAAAACTTGTAGGAAACTAGGAATTGAAGAGTAGGTAGTAATTAGGGTTGCTGCCTTCTTATCATTTCCTGAGCTGGAGTGTTTTGTTTTTTTGGGGGTTTCGTATCCATAGCTGATTGTAGCAGCTATGATCACTGTGCTTGTGATTTGGACATTCTTAAGGCTGTTTTAAGTTTTAACCAGTTTGCGGGATGATTATGTGCCTCAGGGTTAGATGGGAAATTTCCGCTCCTGGTTTTTCCTTTTCAAACAATGCTACAGTCTAGTTTTATTTTTAGTTTCAAACAGTGCTACAGTCTTTCCATTTCCAATGGAACCAAAGACTAATTATTCTTTGGTTTTTGGGATATAATGGAATAAAGCAAAATGGCTCATAAAACCGTTCTTGTTTTGTGAAGTAGCCGTCAGTCGGTGCGATTCTCGAAACAATTTTCATTTTGGGTCATCCATGCAGCCTCTTTATGTTTCAATAGGGGTAAGACTTGCGTGCATCCGACCCCCCCTATGATTCCATGGCTTTCGAATATGATGGAAGAAAGCAAAATGGCTCAAAGCAACTGTTTTCCTACAAATTTTTAGATGGATAACTTCAAAACCACGATATCTTAAACGTAGAGTAAGGCAGTACCTCTGTCACCCCCCCTATCTTTACAAAGATGCAAGCCTCTTTAGGTTTTGCTCCTGATTGAATTGTTTCAGCTTATTGATGGCTTTGCAGTTAAACACGAGGTGGAGGGAATGGAGTCTTTTGATTTATGTTACTTTGTTTCTTTTTGATTGTCTGGGACTGTAGTTTTTTTTTTTTTTTTTCCCATTGTTTCTTGCTGCTTTCTCTGAGTTTGGTGGAATGGTTATGCTGTTTACTGCACGACTCAGCTATTCAATTTCATGTGTTTGATATCTGTTTTAAATCCTTCTTATTTTTTCTCCTTTTCTATTTATTACCCCAAAGGTCATGGTAAGCAGGGTGGATGGCATATGTATCCAGAAGATTCTGCTCACGGTTATTCAACACCTCGTTCTGGTGATCGGTTTCTTGATGATGACAGTTTCAGGCCATCTGGGGCACGAGGAGATGGTAGATATGGTAGATTTCACAGAGATAATCGTAATGGATTTGGACAGAAAGAATGGCGAGGCCATTCTTGGGAAAATAACCATCAGTACAATGGTCCAGCAAATACATCGGGTAGGCCTCATATTATGAATGACCAGAGGTCAGTTGGCAATTCACCTGCTCGTCCTTCTCATCCTACTTCTGATCCTAGTGCTCAGATGCATTCAAAGGAAGCTGATAAAACAGGTGATACCAATGGGTCAATTATTAGCCAGAGAGTTGGTAAGGAGAACTCATTGGGAAGCCTAGACTGGAAGCCTTTGAAGTGGTCTCGCTCAGGAAGTTTGACATCAAGGGGTTCTGGTTTCAGTCATTCAAGTAGCTCTAAGAGCACCGGAGGGGAGTCTAGTGATGTGAAAGGTGATTTAGCCCCAAAGAATGGCACACCTGTGCAATCACCATCTGGGGATGTTGCTGCTTGTGCTGCCTCTGATAATCCCTCTGAAGACGCAAGCTCTAGAAAGAAGCCACGGCTTGGTTGGGGGGAGGGGTTGGCGAAGTACGAAAAAAAGAAAGTGGAAGGCCCTGAAGAAAATGTAGGAAAGATTGAAACTACAGGAACGGTTGGTCATGTGGAACCCACACGTTCAGCCACCTCAAATTTGGCTGACAAGAGTCCCAAGATTACAGGTTTCTCTGATTGTTCTTCTCCTACCACACCGTCATCCTTCGCATGCAGCTCTTCTCCAGGTACTGGTCTTATTGAAACATTTTTCCATTAATGTGATTGGTCTTGTTTTTTCTTTTCTTTGGACTCCCCAAACATCAACTGAATGCTGCAACCGAAATATGTGAATTTGATAGCTTGCTTGTTGACTTTAATTTACAGTTTGAGTATTCTGGTGTTGTCTACGGTTTCTGTGAGTGCGCCCAAGCTTTTTATCAACCTTTCTTTTCTCATGTTGTGTGTTACTGGAATGTGCTGATCTCGGTAGGAGATAGTAAGAGGATTGTTGATACCTTGTCTTTGTGCCCAAGACATGTACATTCTTTCAGCTAAGGCTTATAGATTGAGAGAATAATGAGGAAGACAATGTAATCTTGTTGGGAACGTTTGATGAGAAATGGGCGTTGAAAATTTGATAGATAATCCTTCCTTAGGAATCAGAAAGGTTAGGTTCATAGCATACATGATAATTTGCATAAGCACACTCTGGGGTCGAATTTCCATTGAAACTTTGAAACAACATTGTGGTACCATAAAAATTGTTTCAAGATCAGAGAGCAGACGTATATCCTGCTAATTCAGGCTTTAGAAGCTGTCTTTGCTGTTTTCCTCGACAAAGATCTATTCTGGATTTATCAATTGTGTTACGGAATGTAGAATGCAAAGTTTCTTGACTTCCTTCCTTCGGTCTTCTAGACTACCTTCCACATTATCCTTCATTATTTCCAAGGACTTCCCCTTTCTCTCAAATTATGGTGGAAAAAATTCTGAGCCTCCTTCAATTCAAAGTGGGACTCCTATGTCATGATTTAAGAGCAAAGTGCATGATCTTCTGGCATTGCCTTCTCGTGCTTATCTTTCTACCTTTGTCACACCTAACTTATAGAATTATTTGGGCCATTTGAATTTCACAACTTGTCCTATGGCAATGGTGAGACTGGTGTCTCTTTCGTTAATGCAAATTTAAGGTACCTGTACACATAATGGTGCACAACAATTATGGGTGCTGTTTACTCTCTAGAGCTTAGAGGATTCTTTGATAATAGCTTGTCTTGTTGTGCAACTATACATTGTTGAGAAGCTTTTCCTGATATGTATAATGCCCAGGTTTCCATTCCATTTTGTAACAGAGTAAATATGCAAATTATTTATCTGGTGATAATCATGCGCATTGTAGATTTTCAGATGCTGAAAGGTGGTCAATTCTGACAGCCTTTTCTTAGTTCTGATCACACGGTACTGTAATGTGTGTGCTTGTTCTCTGTCATCTATTTTTTTTGTGTGTGTGTGTGTGTCAGAACTCACTGGTTTGTGTCATTGTGATGTTTTAGTTTTGACTACTGGATTTATTGCTGAAGTGTTGGTTCTCTGAAGTTTCGTCAGGTGTTTGATTGTATGAGAAATACATGTGGCGTAAATTGTATTTGTCTGCAGCAAGAGTGCTATGTGTTATTGTAGGCTGTTTCGGATCAGAGTTGTTATTTTATTGGTCGACTCTTTCTGTCGCCATGTCTTGAATGTTTATGTTCTCATCCCCTCAACTTGTGACAGGGCTGGAGGAGAAAACATATGGGAAGACAACTGATGGTGATGCGAACAATTTCAGTGTGTCATCGATGCCTGCGTCTGAGAATCCGCCTGAAGGAATGCAGTTCAGTTTGGAGAAATTGGAACTGAACTCAATAACCAATCTGAGTTCCTTGCTAAATGAATTGCTACTAGTAGATGATCAATGCTCAATGGATTCTGGTTTCATGAGATCATCAGCCTTCAATAAGCTATTATTGTGGAAAGGTGATATTTCAAAGGCATTAGAGCTGACTGAAACTGAAATTGATTCACTTGAAAATGAATTGAAGTCATTGAAAGCCGATTCTGCTCAAGGTGTCATATGTCCAGGTTCATCAAATGTTTTGCCTATAGATGGTGAAGGTGGCCTAAAAGGCTTTACTAAACCAGCTTCTTTAGAAGTGGGCTCATCTGAAGACATGATTGTTGAAAATGCACTTCCTAGCCATGATGCTAGAGGAGCTGACAAGATTGAAGATATTGATAGTCCGGGTACTGCCACTTCAAAGTTTGTGGAACCTCTTCCTGTTCAGAAGGCAGTGTCTCCTTGTGAGTGGAAAATCACTTGTTCTGCAGACAATGGGTTTGTGAGTTCTTCTAAAACTGTGCCAGAAAATGAGGAGGCAATGGGGGGGACATGCTGTCGAGGTGATGATGCAAATGGCTTTAAAGATAGTAGTGTAGGTGTAGCTATGGTTGAGCATCCAGGTGTTTGTGATAAGAAAGAGGACAATATGTGTGACATCATATTAGCTTCTAATAAGAAAACTGCTGCCAAAGCCTCTGAGGTGCTTATTAAGTTATTTCCTACTGATAATAGTGTCGTCGATATGGAGTCGATCAGATTTTCTTGTGTATCTGCTGATACCACAATGAGGGAGAAGTTTCTGAGGAGGAAGAGGTCGCTCAAGTTCAAGGAGAGAGTGATATCAATGAAGTATAGAGCTTTTCATCACCTTTGGAAGGAGGATTTGCGGTTACTTTCCTTGAGAACCCAACGGACAAAACCACACAAAAAACATGATCAAGCTTCACGGACAATGCAAATTGCAAATCAGAAGCACCGGTCCTCTATTCGCTCACGTTTTGCTTCACCAGGTAAGATATTTCACATAGTAAATCCTGTTTTTGAAATACCTTTGCCTTCTTTTTGCTTTCTAATTGAAGTTGAGCTTTTACTTTGAATAGCTACTTAATGTTAAAATAAAATAATGTCCCCCTTTATGTTTAGAGAAGTCATCAGACTTTGTACTAGGATGCACCACACGATTATGGCGGAGGAAAGAGTTGTGAAAATGGTTTATCGTGTTCTGTGAGCTTCCCTTTCCCTTTCCTGTGGTTAACACTTAACATTAGGTACTTTGCTAGAATCTTCTGTTTTGTTATCACGCTGATAGTGTAAAGATTTTTAAACAATTACTGAAGTGGGGAAAATGAGATTGAAGCACCTGTACCCTCTAGTAATACTCTCAAGGACTTTTGGTGTTTGAAACTGTAGCAAGCCAACCAGGGTTAACAAAGATGGAGAATTAGAAAAAAGATTGCAGGTAGTTACGGATTTTTTTTTTTGTAAAATAATAAACATAAAGCTTTTGAAGGGATATGGTGTGTGCTCCACTTTCTCTTGATAATTTTTTGTGTGCACTGTGATTGAGCGTAATTTCGTGTGGACCGGTGGATGCATAAGAGAGAGCAATGGGTGCGACCTCAGCCCCTGGCTGTATTAAGCTTACATGTAAGGCAGTTGTGGGTTTGGGCAGTAGTCAGACAGGCAAGCCAGTTTAGAGTATGCTGGATGGGCTCCATGGTGTTGTTTTTGGGGGTTGGACACCTGCTTATGATTGGGAAATATCATTCCTGAAACTATATTCCTTGCTTTTCTTTGTGGGACGGTGGTAGTGGTGTCTGTAAAACTTCAAATTATCTTTGTTTAGATAAATGTAACCAGTAATTATGTCTGTTGGAGGGACTCCCAATGTCTGTTTAATGTGTTCAAAATATGTATTCTTTCGAGTAAAGTAGGAGATAGTTCCTGTATTCTCAGTTTTTCCTGTGGTATGTGTTGTCTAGCTTTGACTGAAAAACTTGCGTCTTAAACTGAATTAATGTCATGAGAATAATGGAGCAGACTTGATCATTAGGAACTTGTAGGAACTGACCAAGTTTCTATCAATCTTGCAACTTGGTGCTTCGCTGGATAATTTTGAGTTCATCATATTCATTAATCAATTACTGTGTCGGAGTCAAAAACGTCTTAACGTTAGTAGTTGATTTATCTGTTCTGATACATTGATTGTCACCAGCTTTAGTAGTGTTGGGATAGCTGCTCACCAGGAATGTGATTGTTTATGTGCTTCAATTCTATAGATTGCTCAATGTGATTGAAGTGAACCTTGTGCCTTTTCTCGCATATTTTAAGGACTGTTAACTTGGACGATATGTTATACTGCACTGTGATGCTGTAATCTAGGGTTGATCTCTGTACATTTGACCTTTTAGACCATGCATTAGTGGAATAGCTGCTGGTTTTTAGAGCTTTAAATACGTACAAGTTGATGTAGAACTTACCTGCTTGCAATTGCCAAACATACTGATCTATGGCCACGTCTTGATTCGACAGCTCATGTGGAGGTGTTTTTATTTGACATGAATGTTGGGGTTGTATGGTTTCTGAATAAATTTACCATGACAAGTTTAGAGCCTGATGAGGTCTCTTTTTCTGTATAGACAACACCCCATCAACTCCGTGGTGTGCCTTTTGTTGTTGGGCGTCACAGTCTTGGTATCCGCTCTTCAATATATTGATATTTTTTCTTTAAAAAAAAAAGTGATCGAGGGTAGTATGAAGACTACATCTGGAACTTACAGATAGCTGGAGGGTGGTTTCTGGTCAAGTTTGGTGTTATGACTTGCATGGATATATCATATGCGTGTCTTTTGTTGATGCTATGTGGGAGTATATACGAATGACGTACAATAAGCCATACCCGAGAAGACTTTTTTACTTTTTTATCACGTTCAATTTTGCCTTGTTATATGGAAGCAGGTTGTTTAGATGTTATAAATTTTTTTTTTTTTTTTCCGTGGCCGTTAATATCATTTCTCATTTTCAACCTAGGTGTAGATATTTATGACAATGAATTTCTTGTTTTATTATGAGAGTTAGTTTTTGGATTAACAATGATTTTGTTTTCTTGCCTACGTCTGAATGTTCTGGATATGCTTTTACAGGTGGGAGCTTAAGCTTGGTTCCATCTACTGAGATCTTGAATTTTACAAAGAAGCTACTATCAGATTCTGAGGTGAAAACCTACAGAAGCAGTCTGAAGATGCCAGCTATGATTTTGGATGAAAAGGAAAAGATGTCATCAAGGTTTGTTTCTAGTAATGGATTAGTCGAGGATCCCTTTGCAGTTGAGCAGGAGAGGGCATTGACAAACCCTTGGACCAGCGAGGAGAAAGAAATATTCATGGAAAAACTAGCTATTTTTGGTAAAGATTTCAGAAAAATTGCTTCTTTTCTTGATCATAAGAGCACAGCTGATTGCATTCAATTCTATTACAAGAACCATAGATCAGAATGTTTTGATAAGACTAAGAAGCTGGATGTGAAAAAGCAATCAAAGCCCTTGTCCTCCGATACATACATGTTGACATCTGGGAAGAAATGGGGTAGGGAAGTGAATGCTGCATCTCTTGATGTCTTGGGTGCAGCTTCGGCTATTGCCGCTCAAGCTGATCAGGCCTTGAAAAGCTCAAAATTAGTCTCAGGAAAATCAAGCAACAGGAAGTCCAAAGGATCAGATGGTTTCATTGAAACATTTAGTTTATGTGTTGAAGACGAGAGGGAAACTGCAGCGGCTGATGTTTTGGCCGGCATCTGTGGCTCATTGTCATCAGAGGCCATGAGTTCTTGCATCACTAGTTCTGTTGATCCTGCAGATGGCAACCATGAGTTCAGGCACCAAAAAGTTGGTGCCTCTGCTAGGCGGCCTTTGACGCCAGATGTCACACAGAATGTTGAAGATAATAGCTGTTCAGATGAAAGTTGTGGAGAGATGGATCCTGTTGACTGGACAGATGATGAGAAAGCGTTATTTGTCCAGGCATTTGGGTCTCATGGGAAAGACTTTTTGAAGATATCACTTCTTGTGAGGACAAAGACCAGGGATCAATGCAAAGTCTTCTTCAGCAAGGCTCGGAAATGCCTTGGTCTAGAAACCCTACATCTAGGAAGCTGTAGCGGAGGAGTCCTTGGAAGCAATGAAACAAATGGCGGTGGTAGTGATGTTGAAGATGCGTGTGTTGTAGAGACTGGTTCTGTGAGCTGCAGTGATAAATCATGTTCTAGAATGGATGAAGACTTGCCACATGCGAGTCTAGATGTTTCCAAGCCTGATTCTTCTGTTGCTGATGCAACTATGTCAGAAGATAATTGTGTAGCGGGACAATTGGATTGTAATGACACAGATACAGAACCAGAAGTTCTATGTCCAGCTGATAGCCTGGCAGATGTTTCCGATCTCGGTCCTGGTGGGGTGGTTGATGTACAGGACAATAAATCTGGTGATGATATTCAGCAAAGAGCTCACCTGATCACCCAGGGTGGCACATCACATCATGCAATTGACGGTCCTAAATTTGTTCTTCAGGCTGCAAATAGGAATCCAGTTGCTACATGTGAGAACAGTGACTCTCCTCACTTGTCTAATGCTCATAATGATTCCGCCGGTTTCAGAGGTGGGCAATGTGAACAATCAACCCGCTCTGGCAGCTCTTTGGTCAGACAAGGTGCACGCGGAGATTCGAAGAGTTTATCTTTGGATTCGTCAATTAAGACGAATATGAATAGTGTTGCCACCCGTAAGCCTGGATCGGAGAGTAAAGTACAATCTTTTCCAGAGTGTTATTTCAGGAAATGCAGTCGTGTAGCATCACAGAATGCAGTTGCTGAGCTTCCTCTCCTTCCCAAGAGTGAAGGTCGGCCCAAGGATCATGCAATGTTTGGGAGTGGTTCGGACACAGAGAAGCCTTGCAGCAGTGCTGGTGATGTTAAACTTTTTGGAAAGATTCTCAGCAAACCATCCTCATATGATAAAGCAACTTCAAGTGCCCAATGTCACGATGAGAAGTCAAATTCACATCCGGTATCTGGTGGCATTAATATGAAATTGGCTTCAACTTCGGATGGAGATGGAAACTCTGCGTTAGTCAAGCATGATCACAGTGGCTTCGTGGGCCTTGAGAACGTTCCAGTTAGGACCTACGGGATTTGGGATGGAAGTAAGATACAGGTAGGCTATCCATCTCTGACAGAGTCATCAGCTTTGCTGTTGGCTAGGTATCCAGCTGCTTTTGCCAATTGCTCAGTTTCCTCTCCGGAGACGGAGCAGCAGTCTTTGCAAGTAGCTGTGAATTCCGACGAGTGTAATTTAAATAATGCCTGTGAGTTCTCTCCGACAGAATTTAATATGGGCAATGGGGTGCAACCATTCACCTTAGACATTAAGCCAAGGCGGAGTGTGTTGCCAAGAGTAGAGAGGAATGGTTTCGAGGCTGTGTCGAGTTCACAGCCTAATGGGAAGGAATTTGTTAAATTGAACGTTGTACAGGGTGACTTTCATGGGGGTGCGTGCACGAGCGTATCAGATCCGGTTTCTGCCCTTAACTGGCAGTGCCCGGGTCAAGAGTATGGTGGCCGTGGTGGTCGTGTGGTTAACGGGATGGTTAGGGAGGATTCTTGGGGTGGTCAAGGTGATGTAGGGAGGTAGTAGGAACGATAGGGGCTATTGTTTAGGGTGGC
The DNA here is from genome assembly GCA_963680865.1 of Spergularia marina. NCBI lineage: Eukaryota > Viridiplantae > Streptophyta > Magnoliopsida > Caryophyllales > Caryophyllaceae > Spergularia > Spergularia marina. The sequence continues at coordinate 5,992,615 of OY804554.1, forward strand.
CCCTAGCGGCAAATATCTTTGCCGCGTTGTACATTAGGGTTTTGTATTTGTTGGATTCATCTCTTTTGGTCTTAGGCCTCTTAGATTGCTTGTAAGATTGCAGGTTTTGCATTTGTTGTATTTGATGGAAAATACGAAATAATGTGCAAAATTCATGGCAAATTCAAGGCTCCCTCAATCGGTGGACAAATTGATAATCTTGTCTTGTACTCTTGCACCAGAGTTCGTCAATTCAGTAAAGTGTACCTCCTATACTGGCATATTCGAGTCTCAACTTTCTTACCTCATGTTTCTTCCCCATCGTTTTGATTGCTTTCGGTCATTGTCATTGTCATTTTCTTGATTATTGTGAGATGGTATAATCGGCCAACCGACGGGAGTTAAGATGGATATCGTAACCACATCTAACATAAGTTGACGGAACATACGAATCAGTAAAAGCTCAACCTCGTCACCTAAAAAGTTTCATAACCCACGGTGCTACTCGTTCACAGTTTTCAGCGTTGAAGGCAACGGGGCAACAATTGTCATCATCTGCGGAGGAAAGATGATGCATGTTCAGTTTACAAGCAATGAGACCCGGCAAGGTAAGTCTAACTTTAATAATATAAAACTTGTAGTGAAGTGTTGGAACTGGAGGGGCTTATATCTGGGCCTAGGTTTACGGCATGAGTGTCCGGTTTATACGGTCATGTGATTTTAGGCACTGAACAGAGGTACCCCTTTGCATTTTTTCAAGAGAGATTTACTACATTCACGATCCTAGAGTCTTATCACTTCACAACAGTTATTACATGCACCAAATTATAAAGTTCTATTACCTCATTTGTAGTTGGGTGGGAAAGGGTCACTTCATGGGCATGCAAGTGATATCCAGTGTCTCCTGGAACGGGTTTCACAGGACGCTGATAACCGCTGTATAGTGGCAGAAAAGAAACATTGGTTGACATCAGAATACAAAATACACGAGATTCCTCCAAGCACTAGACAGTAGAGAGTAACCTTTTAAGGTTTATAGACACAGACCATTAGTCAATCTAGAAGCAGAAACTAAAAGGGCTACATAGGGAGGGTTTTTTTTTTCTTGGTGTCAAACAGTGAGATTTCTTAGATAAAACTTAGTGTGGCAACAATTTTGACAGTACGCTAGATGCCCATAAATCCCAAGACTAAAAATATCGTACTCTAGATTTCCCTGCATATGAATGCTAAACTTTGCTCAAGTGATGATAAACTCCTCAACTGGTCACTGTAAGCTCATGTATACTTTCTTTGAAGGAACTCAATTACCAAGGAGACCTTTTAAAGGGTCAGGACTCAGGAGTATATTAGTAAGTCCAGATTCCAGAAAGCAACACTGTCGTCACAATATGAAAGGTATTACCATTTGAATAGAGGATCAAAGATGTTGAGTTTCGTACCCATCTTCAGCATAACTTTCATCTACGGCCTCCAAATCAGAGCATCTTGGCTGACCACCAGCAACATATAGCGGATCACCTGAAAAGCAGCTCATGCAAAGCAAGCAAACACCATTAATGACTTACTTTTGCAATTAGTTTGCACACTGAAAACCAGTCTATATCATGGAAGAATGGCATTTCATTTTTGACGTGACAGACAGCTTTTCAGAACATTAATATCTTTCCAACAATGTAGTGTTCCTAGCATACAGACATAACACATCTTTAATAATGAAAAAAAAAAGTACCAATAAGGCAATAAGCATTGACATGTGGCGTAAATACTCGTGATCGATCCTTCAAAAAATATAATATAAGAGATACCAATGGCAACAACACAGTGAGACGGAGGGGACATTAAATTTGAATATAAGCTACTCAAATTACTGCACTCTCTATAATAATGCATCAAAAGTAAGAAACTTTCACTTTATTATTATAGAGAGTTGAAGAAAAATCCTAAACTCCTAAGGTGTAGATGAAATGAAACTTGGGAAATATGTGGGATCACAAAGCATAATAACCACGAAAATGAAATATATCAAACCCATAAAAACAAAGGGGAGATCATCAGAACAACAAATTGAGTCAGAGAGAGTATATGTTTTAGTCAGTCAGCTTAGTTTAAACATTGGTAATTTTGCAGCTCAATCTATTTAAGACGTGCGCTTTCACCTTGGAGGCTTGGACCTTATGCACCACATGTATGTAAACATTGATAAGGAGTAACTTTTGTATGAGTCACAATAAAAGAAAGGGTAGTATCTGCCTCTCTGGCATAAACCGTGAAGCTTAAAACTAGGACTTGGAATATGTCTTGTAAAAGCGAGCTTAAACATGCAGTCACATATTTACCTAGTAGTGGATGCCCTATGAAAGAAAGATGAATGCGAATTTGATGAGGTCTTCCTGACTGAATCTCCACCTGTTCAAACAATCCACAGTTAAGTACATTACAAAACAGGACAATGCAGTTACAAATAGTCACAAGAGCAAATTGAACTCAATTTCAAAACAAAATGTATGATCATACAAAATGCAGAAGAGTAAACGTGTCAGCTGTGAAATGCAATGAACTAAACTAAAAGGTCACGTACGCATCCGACCAATTGTTGTGGTTTGTGGTGAGTTTGTTGACTTCTGACTTAATCAGGTTCTGACTAAAATCCTGTCTACAACTTCATGTGTTAAACTTCAAGCCAATATCCCACAAGTGTCAGGAATATTGGAAATATGAATGCATCTGTGAGCTCCTAAATATCCTAATTTCTAAAGCATGATAGTCCACATTTCACAATAGAAACCTTATGGCTGTACTTCTAAGAGACACAGCTGACAGATGGTGAGCAAAGTTTGGTAAAGTAAAGGAGAAGATACAATAGAATTGAAGGGAGTATATATTATGATGTAGGCAGATAACAAGGCCATTGATGCTGTATTCTTTCTTTAGTGCATTCAGTTTTCATATAAAACTCCCACAAATGAGAAGATAATAATACCGTAGTTTCAAATCATTAACTAGCACAAGGTAATAACATATCACCTTGACCAATGTTTGATCGTTCTGTACATCTCTTTCAACAACCCTGACTTTGCTCAACGCCGGTTTACCTAATCACAGAAAGAATACTGCAAGTGATGAAAGCAGGCCATTACGTAATAGAGAGAAATGGAAAAAGAAACACATATACACTATTTATCTTGTATACAGTAAATATCACAGGGGAACTTCTCATTCCTCAATTTTTTGAACAACATAGGTACGATGCTTTGCAAAATGATACAAGATGCCTCAAGGAGTAATAGAGGGGTTTATAAGCATCACATAAGGGTCCGGCCACTAGTACAAACATCTTTGGCAATGGAAAATACTCTTACTAATGACGCTGTATTACCATTTATATTACAAAAGATAGGTACACATCACTCATCCATGGAGAAAGGTCATCACTAACCGTGCACAGAGTAACTTGTCTAAAGAAGCGGATGTTAGGGGAACCAAAGATGGTCTTAAGAGTCAATACTTCATTAAGTAACAAACATTCCATTCTTGCTTACAATAGCTGACCCAGCACTATGTCATTAGAGCAACTGTTGTCCTAACACTTTGCTTGGGTTCTTACATATCGAGATTGCCAATTTGGGTAGAAGAAAAGAACATGAGCTGCTGCCAAAATGTGCTTTTCAAGCACAATTGTGCATTAATCTTGAGTAAAGGGGTTTATACATTCTTTAGACTATGTCCGGGGATGAGTGGTCTATTCAGCTTCTTCGTAGGTAAATGTAACTAGTGTCTTTGAAGGTATTTCCATTACCTTAGTTCAATGGAATTTGAGCAATCTCTGGTAGTCTTTAATAGAACAACCCACCTCAACTCATCAAGTACATATTCTTGAAAAAAATGGGAAGGGCAAGTATGTATTTTGGCCTTAGGTTTACAGTTTACTTGGGGAGTAATCTACCTTGAGAGTTATAGATAGGAAGTTACTAGGAGAATTAATCCTTCAATCATCAGATAAATCATCAATTTACTGTTGGTTGACCTTGGGAGCAGGAGACACTGGAAAGCTTCCATATGGCTTTTATTTTCCTTGTTATCCACGCCTTTGGCTATTTACCCAGATTATGAATTGTCTGTCAGAAAAGCAATGTGAAAGGATATTACCTGAGGGTAAGGCAACATATAGACCACTAGAAACCCCAGGATATCGCATTGTTCCAATTGGCTGGTTGATCTCAATCTGTTAATACATGTATTTTTTTCCAAATTAAGAAATTGTCACTAGAACTTGCAAGATAACTACTATATCCAACAAATTCACTCAACAGAACTTGAAAGAAATGAAAGATTCACAGCTAAAGTAGCTTTGTGATAGTTAAAATAAAATAAAATTGTGCAGTTTACATCCATACGTATTAAGGTTTGCAATCTCATATGCATACGAGGCATACTTTACCTCATCCATGTTTATTAACCCCTTTACCAACGCACGGTATATCTTTGTAATCTTCCGCTCTCTGAGATCTACATTTGTTGTTCTGCATCGCCAACATTGTAAATGGAACAGTCTGTACATACATCATGATGCAGGGAACTGACAGAAAGCTACAGCTATGATTGAAAATTGCACTACAAACAACCATGACTCCCAGTAACATAACAGAATAGAGCTAGATAATAAGATTAGATATCTCCACAATCACACTCAGACAGAAAGCTTCAGATCTATCATAGCAAATATACACAAGTCAAATATTTTAAAAAGGCCTATCTTCGGATCTTCCCTTCTGTTCTCCAAAATTATGAAGGGGCTTTCTGGTGGATTTTCAGTCAACAAAAGCTCATATAATAATTCAATATCAAGTTTTAAGCACTAAAGGAACAAGGATGTTTCTTTAGAGGAAGACCTTCTACAGCAGTATCATTGTGCAACATTTTTTTTTTTTTCTGGCGCAACATGTTCTTCTGATGGAGATGACTTCAACAAAAAAATGCATTAGAGAAAAATAAGGATGAACAAGACTAGCCTTTTATCTCTAACCAGTGATGTTCCATCAGCGAAATATGCAGCAAGGCAGGCCTTTGCACGCTTTGTCTTTGCACAAAGTAATACACCTGGATGGCATTGAACCAGTTCAATGAGGTACTTGAGCATTCATCAACCCAGAAACAGCAATATTTGGCAATAAATAAATATGTAGGCATGGATATACAAACTTAGGGGGAAAGTGTAGATACCAACCTCCCCACCCATAATAAAAAAGTTTAAGGCAAAGGAGAGCTATACGGGCTTAGGGCAACAAAATTTCAAGCCTGCTAAAGGTGGTGAAAGTCTCCATGGTCTCAAGTTCAACCCCTAGTAGGAGCAATGCAGCAATGAAATCCCGATTGAAGATTATATTAGATTAATTGCCGGTGGCAGCATGTGAATGTCACAAAGCAAAGCTAATTTGATCATACCAGGAGGGTTGATAAACTATTTTTGAAAAAGAAAAACAACCTTGTAGGGCTGGTTTACTATTTGAAGATGTACTTGCCACTGACTAGTCCATCAAGCTAAAGGATTATATTTACAAATCACAATTCGTCTCACATTCACAATTCATCTCATTAATAGTAAAATTGCGCATGGAAACCAAAATTCACCTGACGTGCCCCTGCCTAGACGGTGAACAGGAACAGGATGCGGTTCCCGATTTATTTGTGAGTTGCTGGCTTTGTTAGCATGCCATTGAAGTTGTGTCAAAACAGTCCGCTGCTGGAAGAGTCCCCCAGGTAAGACTTGAAGACCAGACGGCTTATTCAGAGCAACCTGTTGGACAATGGCCATTTAATAAATAAACGTCAATAAGCAGCGTTTATCCAAATAAACTGAAACTTTGAAATATAACAGTCTTCTATGAAAGAAAAAGATATAATTTAGTATGGGAAAGAGTTTCTGTAATTAGCATTGTTCATGCAGTTGGGACATTTTGAATCACATGCCATTTGTCAAAATTCATTCCGAGGATTAACAGTTGAATTTGACACTATAATCAACACAAGCACGATTCTGCTACTAACATCTTCCAATAATATCCAACAATTTAAGCCATTACACATATACAAATGATCCACAATTTAGCCTTAAGAACTTAATAAGAGCCTGATTGCAAAGCCAAATGCGAGCTACAAGCAATTTGTTACAACTTTCATACACTTCCACTTGGTCAGTGTCTACCATTCCCATCGAGCTCTTGGTATATCTAATAGAAGTTTCCGCAAAACACTTGATCAAGGTGACTATTATATCATTCCCAAAGCCAATACAAATTCAGAAGTTTAGCAACATTTCTATGCCAAAAGCATCAATTCAAGTATCTGAAACCACGTATTGCGATAAGAGTTAGGAAACTCTGCTACCATGTCATTATCTTCATACAGAACTTCAAGCAAGTAAGGTGCTTCCGGCTCTTTCCAGGGAAGCCGATGATAGACCAACTCATTACCAGCTCTACACACGTAAATTCGACAGTATTCAGTTAATGACCATAACAACCGTACATACAACAAAGACAAAATCACGGTAAGACGAGGACGAGTTATTATTAACCTAAAACCTTAAAAACTCCCCTCATCCCATCGTTCGACTGTCTAAAATCGAATTTTAACGACACTAAAACAAAATAACAACCTGAGAATAGTGTTTGAATCTGTCACAATTTCGCCGTCAATCGTAATCTACAGCGAACAACAATCACAATTCAGACCATTTTTAAAACAAAACTAAATTAAAACACAACAAAATTTGCTATTTTAATTACTAATAATAATAAGATTCCGGACCTGTTTATTATGAATTCGCTGCAACCAACTGATTTCATAAAAGAAAATTCGAAAAAAAAAAAAATCAAATAATAATCAGATGATAATCTACATTAACAAATCAAATTCAAATATAATATAAATATCAACATTACTCAAAATCAGCATTAATAACAATAATAAATGAAAAAAAAAAAACAGCAGAAAAGTAAAAAAAAAAATTGATAATTGAGGAAATAATTTACCCTTGCAAAGGAGCTGAGCTGGTGTACTTGGAAGAGTAAAATTCAATCAAAGTTAAACCTGCTGATTAAAACAGTAAATAATTAGTCAAAATAATCATACGAACAAAATCATATAATATGCATGTAATTAAAGAAAATTAAGGTTAAAATTAGAAAAGATGAAGTTGAACGAAGGAAGGAGAAAGAGGAGAGAGAGAAAAGGAGACCAGAAAGAGAGGCGGAAACGACGTCGTTGTATGTGAGACCGTCGTTGAATTCAGGCCATGTTACACCGATTGTCGTCATTTTTTTTCGCTAAAGTGTGTTCGAAACGTCTCAAACAAACAGCATGAACAAGTTTTTAAGACGAAAGTGCAGAATTATTTGACTTGTTGCATTAACCAGAATAATTGTAGCTGCATCGAGTATTTAGATTGGATTTAGTTCCGATTATCGAACGATCGATGACGATGATAATAACGATGATTAAAATGACGGTTACGATTGGATTTTTTTTAGGTTAAGATGTTTGCAAAAGTTAGAGCTAATGTGAAATGTGTAATGTGTTTGTATATGTAGACGTGGATTGGCGTGATTTACTTGTTCGAGTTAATTGTGATTGACGTGTATTTTTAAGTGTCATTGATGTTCTTGGGGGCGAAATGAGCAGATGTCCTTAACGTTGGGGGTTCGTATACTCTTGAGTCTTGCATTCAGCCATTCAACTGGCTGATATGATACACGCATTGTTTACTAGCACAAAGGTTTATGCAGGATTACCAAATTTGACAGTTCTGGTCCAAATTTCGCCATATAGACATGACGAGTGCTTTGATAATTTGAACATTCATCGATTTTAATCCAATGTAAATGTGATTATAAATTTATAATGTATATTTAGTTATACAGTTGCGAAAACAGCTGCCAGATTTTAGAAAGCTCGTAACAGCTCAAAGGTATATATAATGGGAATGACATGCAATGTATATTGTATAAACACAATCAGCACTTTTATTAAGAGTACACAAGCTCAGTTTTGTTGCAGAAGAAAAGAGAATTTTCGCAGACGCCATTCCAAGTGGAGGGTAAGAGGATTTCAATTATACTCCAATAATGATACAAATAAGGCACACATGATATCACTCAGAGATACATAAACAGCCAGAGATTACGCTGCACAGCAGACGCCAGGGGACGAGGCAGGTTCACTGACATGAAGGGAGAGGGGGTCCCACTTCACCATATCGCCACCATTGTTAACAGTGAGAACCTGCAAAGTTTTTCCTTCACCAGCAGAAGTTTCTAGTAGGGCCAACTTACTTGCAGCTTTGGCCTTCAATCGGTATCGCTCAGCCCTGGATCCAATGACCTGACCCAGCACTGAAGCTCCTATGGTGAATGCCATGGCAGTCTTAGGCATCAAGACGCATTTTCTCAGCATGCCTATGAATGGGACTGCTGCATGAACAGCAACAAACCAAGCAGGTGAAAACTTCTTTGTATGCTCTCTCCACATACCCAATGGCACATTTACTGCCATTCCCAGGAGTCCAATCGCAAGGATTTTTGAAGGTAAAGGTTGGGGCCTGAGGTTCTTCGCAAAGGCAGTCCGAGATATGGCAGCCCGAGCTGCAACAATGGCTTGTGGGCACTTCAGTTTCACTCCAGGAGGGGGCTGAAGAGCCTTCGCAACCAGCGGCATAACACTGCTCACAGCCCTATATGACTTTGCAATTGGACAGCTCCCTGACTGGAGCCACTCATTACTCAACGACTCGTGCTTTCCATCTCCTCCCTGGAGAAATAGATATCAATGACTTAAAGCAATTTCAAGGGATAAATCAAAACAAAACTATGTTTCCAATGTCTTCAACACCAATTAATTATGAGATGACGAGCTTTGAGATTTAATTAAAGTCAAGACGCACACGTGACACATGCCAAGACCAAATAAGTTTTAGCAAAAACCATAATTTCTGATAAATGGGGAATAACATGAGCTGTTTGTTGTGCCAAATATCAAAGCAATTGTGTCATTCAGGAACAGACCCGTCATATTTTTCTCAGTGGTAAGGTTGTAAAAACTTGACCCCCTTTATCTTTGCCAAAGGCGAGAGCTTTTGAAGCACATGGGGTAATGTTATTGTTGACGGTTAAACCAATCACATAAGATTTGCACAATAATTACCTTTGAAGAAGAATCCTTCTTTGATGACTGGGATTTTTTCTGTTGATTCTTCCACTTCTCAGAGAATGCATCAAACCCAAAAAGCCCTCCCGAAAAACCAGAGAGGCTAATGGTGGCAGCCTTTGCTGCTAAAGGATTAAACTGAGGAGCAGGTGAACCAAACTCCAATTTCTCAGACCGCACATACGATCTCCCAGAAAGTGGGACAACTCCATCTTGTCCATGAAATAACCTGAATGCTGAGTCAAAATTGGGGCCATCTTCGAAAATTGGGCCCTTGCCTCCACGCACCTAGGCAAACAAAAAAAAAAAAAAAATTAAAATAGGGTCAGAAACAAATCAACATAATAAAAGCAACAAAACAAGTGAAACAATTGAGCAATCACATAGGTTCAACAATACTTGAGCGAAAACCTTGACGCCGGGAAGTGACAAACATGCTAATACAAACTAAATAAAGCAAGTGTACTTCCAATGTAATTGTGAAAAAGACATGGCTTACAGGCATAGAGAAATCCAGTGAAGATGTGAAGGAAAAATTTGTTGGCTCATTGATATTCCGTAAAAAAGGGCATCGAACAAAATCATGGTCTGAGGGAAGTGACTCCCCAGCTGGCTCTCTGAAGCAAAAGTCCATATCTCCAAGATAAACTGGTGAACAGGGAAATGAAAGTTGAGGAACAAAATTTAAGTGAAGCAAGAACTAGATACCAGATAAGCAATATGACTCAACATTAAAAAACCTCAACCATAGTCATTTCATTTATCCTGTGCTAACAATGGATATCGACACCTTGGCATATATTAGAAATTCAGATTCCAAGTTTCAGCATGAAGCAAACGACAAAATGTAACTGCCCACTTATAAGATTGCCATAAAAGAATTTCATAGTAACTTATGACAGGCAAAGTAAGCAAAGAAATTACAAAAGGGCATTTAAAAGCATTTACATTCACATTCTAAAACTTCTGGCTTAGGACTTAGAATATCAAGGAAAAGACAAAGATATAAAAAAAAACGATGTAGAACACATAACAAGACGGGTTAAATTTCTTAAAGCAATACATAAAGCAAAAGAAGAACAACGTGACTGCGATATTTTTCATAAAACCAATGCATTTAGTTAATCAGCAATCCTTCCGAAGAAAAGATATCCTTTGTCGAAACAAAATCAAAGAAACCAATAACAATAACACAGAAACTCAAGTTTCAAAACTCTGTACCTACAAAACCAAGAGTATCTGAACAAAGTTTCAAATGAATAACAAAGTGGAACATTCAATCAAAGTGATATAATTTCAACAGCATCTCAAAATCCCACATGAGAACCTTATGCTCACAATTGTAACACGAGGATAATGAATCGAGTTCCAAAAGCATACATACCCAAAAATTCCCACTCTCAAGATTCTACATTCCCCACTCCCCCCCCCCCCCCAACCGAAAAAGATAAAAGCTGATATCTTTTCTAAGCTTAGATCAGCCATCACAACCGTGAATACACCTTACAGAAAACCCTTCCTCTAACTCCACTTTATATTCCTCATGATCAATTAAACACCCATTGTCACTCATACCGTTCAAAAGTCATACTAAGATAAAGCTAATTTAACCAACATACAATCTTACGAAATCGGACAAAAACAAACAGAAACCATAGTGGTTAAGATCAGAAATCAAAATGCTGAATCACTACCCAGATCATCAAAATCGAAAGCAGATAACTTTGATCGAAAATCTAACTCTTCAATCCAATTACTATTCTAAGATGGAGTTCCAACCCAGAAAATTCAACCAGAAGATTAGTCAAGACTAACAAAACTAATGACCTTAAGCACACAGAATTACCAACCCAGATGACAAAAAAGCATAAAATTTTAACAATAATTACACTAATCATATTGGACAAAACCCAATTACTAGTACAAAAAAAAACCAGAAAAAAAATGAGCAAAATATTAACTACAAATTAAAAAAAAAAAATGGACACACATATTTATTAATTACTCACAATAACATGATAATTTCAATCAAACCCCATACATAAATAAAGAGCAAAACAACAAATAATTCCAGACAAAGTGATCCAATTACTAATAAGAAATGACAATTAAATCAAACCCCAGAAATAAATACACAAATCATAATCTGGGTAAAGGAGTAAATTACAAATAAATTGCCAAAATTGGAAAAAAAAGGGGGGGAGAATATGATTACCTGAAGCAATGAATTGGGGGAACAAATAAATTAAAAAAAGAGCTGGGATTTTCTGGGAAATTTAGAATAAGAATCAAAGGGGAAAAAAGGAGAGGAAATTAGAGTATAAATTCAAGAATAATGAATGTGGTATGAAACTATGGGTTAGGTGGGTGGGGATTAGAAGAAGAAGAGGAAGAAAATGAAAAACAAAGATGAAGAATAGTGTCGTGCTGCCCACACGCCAATTTTGACGTTGACAAAGGTGGCTTGTTTTGGAAGCTGAATGAGGAAGAATAAATAAAAACGTGTGTTTGTTGTAAGTCTGTTGATTTTTCAATTAATCATGAATGAGTTGCCAATTTGGTTGGATAGTAGTTGTAGAATTGTTGGACTTAATCTTGAGGTGTTGCTTTTGCTTTATGTTTAGGTGACTTGGTTTGCATTTTTGATGGGGTTGTTACTTGTTAGGGAGTATCGACGGTTTAGGAGGTAATCGGGATTGTATTGAGTTGTGTTAGAGTTTAGTCAAAGATGCGTGATGTTACCTTAAATGTCTCATAGGAATGGGAACGAGTTTTTTTTTAAATGATTAGAAAGTGCGTCTTAGTAATCCCGGTTTTGAGGACGGTGCACATGGTAATTTTACATTTGTACAAGTTTGACATGAAGGTTTAGGCCGTCCGTCCGACCGTCCGTAATATATAGCTCCAAGTCACGTCTGGTTATGGTCTTGATCTTACATTGCAGAGAATACCCGTGTGTTCTATACTTATACAAGTTCAAGAATACAATATTTGATACGAGTAATTTTCATTTTTATTTACTTTACAAGTTCAAGAATACAATATTTAATATGAGTAATATTCATTTTTATTTCAAAATTGTATTTAATTGGAAATGTCAATACAAGTATTGTGAGTTAGTGACGATCGTGTAATAAAATCCTTCAATAAGAGGCTGACAAGCGCGAAAACAGCATGCGGCATGCTGTTATTGGTCCATGCTTCTTTGATATGATTTGTATTTCTAAGTATTCCTTATCATCATCATGTCATAATAATTGAAAGTGGCATGAAAAAGAGCAAGTCAAACATTCTAATGAACCAAGTCTTTGATAAATCCTCACGTACTTGGCGGTTTCACATGCATTAGAATCGCATTCAGACCTTCCCCAACTTGACTCAGGCATGGGACACTGACATTCTCTGAGATATTATAAACATTATTATGTCACAGTTGACGAACTTGCTAAAGTCACCATTTCTTATAACAAGCTAGATAACAGTACTGAATTTTTTTGCTGTCAATGTATTTCAGGCATCCAGTTAATACAGATTTTGCATGACAAAGAGCCTCGTGAACCCGGTTTGAAACTTCGAACAGGACAGGCACGCCATGCTAACGTACCTAATGAAGTAAAAGAGTGTTTCCTCTGTAAATGCTTCGCTGCTATCAAAGAATTCGCTGTATTTCTATCAATGAACACCATCTTGCTGATATTTGGCAACTCAAAAGATGAATTCCTTGAAACAGTTTTTTCTCTATTTAGCTACAAGAATATAATGGTCAGAAAAATTAGAGTTTAAAGAAGTACGAGCAATATACTCTCCAAAACCTTCTCTGTTTCCGCAGGTCACTGATGAAAAATCTCCAAGAGACTAGTTTCTTATGGCTCAATTAGACTTCTAATCACTGTGGCTTTATGTGCAAAACGATAAAAGATGTTCAGGAAACGAACAAGAAAAAAAATATGCAAAAGCCAGCTCTGGCCAGGAACAAGCCTGTCAGCTGTTCATCCTGAGGAAAATTTTATGTGCGGAAAAAACATCTTGGAACCATCTATTATTTTGGATCCTCGATGGATTTCTTGTATTCAGGCTTCAGCTGATAGCTCCCTTGATTTGCTCCTTTGTTGTTGTAAACGCAAAGGTCTTTCAATAAATCCTTCATGAATTGCTGCAAGGGAACGAGAGGTCAACTATAAGTTTGTTTGGTGCAAGCAGTACCCACCGCAAGAAAAGATTTAGAAGCTTCAAAAAAGAGTTGAAAAGCAACTAGTCTGACCATACACTTTGTTTAACTTCCATATCAAACTTTTCTTTTACAAAAAACAAAGCCAAAATGCTTAAAAGTCAATTAGAAGCTTCAAAACTAATTCAGCTTTGGTATCTAGAGCGATTTACTTTATTTCGTTATCAGTCTAATAAATGTTTTGATTGATAGAAATGTCCGCCCATATACTCAAAGCAATAGACAGTCTGGAGGATGAGATCTGGCATCACTATCCCTGATCTACCCAATCCTACAGGCACGTATAAAACACTAAGTGAACACATTTTACATGGTCTAAAACCAATCCATGTTCAGAAATTGAAGGATGATGGATCCCAAATCGACAGTAAAAAAAGAAAAAAAAAAAAAGAAAAAAAAAAAACAACAACAACAAACAAAAAGATTGGAGCTTGGTATTCCTGAAACATAGATAAAGCCCAGCAAGATCAGGTGCTAAGAGACAAACCTCTGGCTGGTCAGTTTTATTAATCAGCTCCTTGAGAGTCCAGTTAGGCTGTTGTTCAAAAAGTTTGAACATGATATCTTCCATCTCCCCACGATCCCTTCTTGTTCTTTTTGTTTCTGATCCCTTGGCAACAGCTTTTTTCTTCTCCTGGCACATTGCGTAGAGCTTTCAGATTAAAGATCACCCAAGGCATAAAACAAGAGAGCATTTCATGCACTGTTGCTCATATCCATGAAGAAAAAGCGGAAAAAGGAACTTGTCTAACCGCTACATGAAGGAGTCCCGACATATGCATTATCGGCATCTCATGGCCATGTGCAATCACCTGAATCAACCACAAGATATCAGTTGAATAACTAACAGAAACAAGGGAAAATAATAGTAAACAGGTACATAATCAATGCTCAGTTACAAGTACCTGAATCTGCCTAGTCTTCGTTGAGTATTTGTCAGTACGCTCACGACAGAGTTTCCCATAGCTCTCAATACCATCATACTGAGGCTTCATGTCAAATTTGTTCTTTACCTTCCCTTCCACAGAAATCTTCCCTATAAAGGCGCAGGAAGGCCATATCAGACTAGTAGACGCAGGATGACCACCCCCATAGACACAGAAGCCAGTAACTACAACATCATCAATACCCAGGGCCTCAAATGCCCCTGCCTAAGGCAAAGTATGGGCAGGTCGGATTTCCAAAGGCTTACCACAATGCTAAAAACATAGTGAGGCTGTTTCTGGATGATCCAAATGAATATTGGGTCTTAAATTGCATGCACACAGTGACTATTAACAAATAGTCACAGACAGTTCAGGAAGAATCATAGGTTATACTAGCTAGAATTATCACTGAAAACTTGTACAATTGTAAGAATAAAGTCAAGTTAAAGCATTGTGATAGTATGAAGAAAACATGGAAGTTAGCATTTTTATGAACAACCAGCCAAGTCCAGAGTTTTTACGAGCCAAAAGCGTAAAGGTTGTAACTGGAAAAGAAGAATCCAGGCCCATGTAGATGGCAAAAGCACAACAAAGAACCATAGGGCATAGATTGTTTAAATTAAGTTCATCAGATGGCGAGGGTTTTTGGGAGATCAATGACAATTCTTACCCCCAAAAGAGCCTGAAAGTCTACAAGGCAGACTGGTTCTGAAGCTCACATTCAGACAATCGGAATCACATGAAAATAATTCTCACACGAACAAAAAACAGGCATCTCTACACAGAATCCTATATGAGTGATAGCAATTGGATCCTCTGGTCCTATGCCCTTATAAAAAGCTGTTATTCAGAAAGAAAACGATCATATCTGTTAAGTCCCAAAATCACACAGAAACATGAAATACAAAAAGGAAAAGGGAATAAAATCATGTTTACAATAGCATGTGTCACGACCAGATCAAAAGATTTGATCACACATTCCTGATGCTGCAGAACCGGAGACAAAAGATGAAAGGAGTAGTGTACTCACCTTGAGACTCAGAAAAAACAGACATAGGAGCAAAATCTTTTGACATGTCCATTGAGTAAAACTTGGGTACATTTCCCAGATCAGTGCCAGTCAATTCCATGGTAAACTGATCATCATTTAAAAAGTGTATGAAAATAGAGAAAGATGACAGCCAAGGGCATAGAGAAATAAACTAAAACTCCCAATCTTTCCCATAACCTGTTGACAGTATGTGTATCATCCAACAATAAGAGCTCATTTATTCACATAACCACACTATGTGTAAACTACTGAGGACGGGATTACACCATAAAATTATTCATAAATAAAGACGATGCTTAGCCATCGATTATAAGATAGCCGTGGAACAAATAAGAAACAATGCAATGAACACAAATACAAAGACCACAAAAGCTTAGCCTCCCTCAGGAACAAGTTTTACCGTCCTATATGTTGAGCTTCATGGATATTATCTTCTAGGCAATTCTACAGATTACTGTGGCCTATACTCGCGATTGCAACACTTTAACTATTTATTTGATTCCCTATATCTAACTCTACCAACTCACTTGCAGCGTGACACCAAAGACTAATCTTCATGTCAAAGACTGAACTATCACACATCAGATCCGACAAAATAATAATTTGCTTGAATGGAAGCAAAGTTACCATTCAAGGGCGAACTTGTCAATAACACATGTGACCGTCTAAGGAAACAACAACTACTAGCAACTTTCAAGGTTTCTTGAATTGAAGGTATAAGAGTGCTCTCTGCCGGAGTATTTACTAAAGTGTATATAATCGTATAACAGGCCAAAAAGCATGAAAGAAAAGCCAAACACATTTGACAAATTTACAATCAACTCATGATAACCAAAAGAATTGAAGGTTTGGGATAAAAGGCAACTAGAAACTTGAAACTTCAGTCCATCAATAGCTTCGCGGGTTTTCTAAGTTACTAAAAACTAGCCAAAATGTGGAACATCCTGTAACTTAACCCCATTAAAAGAAAGCCAGACCGCCCAAACACGAGCACTAAATTATTATAAAAAACATTAACCAAACAGAATAAATCCATTCAATAAGAATTAAAAAAAAATGCCTATCTTACATAAATAAATAACCTCAATAATCTACTTAAACAACATGTTACAGTGACTCTTCCAACCAGACCACACAATAATCACTGTAAAGTTACACATAATCATCACCAACCAGCATTGCGCATGTAATGATTCAGCTGTTGAAAGCCAAAGAGTACAACTTTCCATTTCCCTAAACCAAAATTTGGTTAAACCGCGATTTGTATGACGCCTCACATAATGTATGATTCTCACATATCAGAGTATGGTCCAAGTATAAATTAAACAAATGATCGTAAGGCTGTCTTACCAAAGTTTTGCATAGTCTATCACAACTACGATGAGTAAGACCGTCTTACCAAAGTTTTGCATCGCTAACCACAAATACTCGTAGGACCATCTTACCCAAATTTTCGCATATGTAACACGAACCCATTAACACTAGGGCCGAGGCAAAACATTAAAAATCTCAAGGGTTCTATCTTGAAAGCGTAAACATTAAACTTTAGTCAATTCAACAATGACCCATGTCAAAATTCCCTCTAAATCAATAAACAAAAGAAAACCCACTTAATTTCTCACCAAAAAATGACAAATTCACAATAACCCATGTCAAAAATCCCCCAAAAAACTCAAACCCACTATCACCAAAACCCTAGAAAACACGAAAAAACATCAAATTTTAACAATAATTCACCAAAATTGCAAGAACCCTAGAAACGGAAGAGCATGAGAAAGGAGAGATAAAAAAGAGGGGACAACCTGAGTGGCGTCATCCTCGTTGGCGCGAAGAGGGTCAAGGGAAAAGACAACCTTAGCAACAGGAACAGGAACAACATTGCTGTTGTTGTTGTTGTTGAGTGAGGAAGAAGATTGGAAAGAGCGAGAAACAACAGGAGGGCACTTCATCAGAAACACTGGTCTCTCCGCATTTGATGTGTCCACATTGTTGTTCGTCGATCCCTCCATTGTTTTCTCACACAAGGAGAAAAAAATGTGTGTATAAAATGGCCAAGATTTTGTAAGAAAATGTGATATGAGAAATTATACTCTATGGTTTTTTTTGAGGAGGGTGGGTTGGTTGTATATATAGGGGAGAAAGAGGAGGGAAGAGAAGTGTGTATTTTTGGAGGGAGGGTGTTTTGGATTGTGGTATAGTGTCTGATGTAGGTTATCTTCTGACATTTTTGGGACACCTTTTTATATGTTTTGTTTACGGACACTTTTACTTTTTTCGATTAAGATTGAACATTTTATCCCGTTTTGAGTTTTTGGAGGTACAACGATTATGTTAGAGTTGCTAAAAATGCTGATGTTTGGTAGAAGATACTATTGCTATTTATAAATAAGTTTCTCGCAATTTTATATGAGAAGTTATTGTTTTCACTTTGTGTGATGATCCGTTTAATCGTGATTTCCTTTTTCATCCAATAGTTTAGTGAATTCGTGATGTTTCAGTCGCCACTTCTGATTGATCTGGCATAAAATCCGAGCGTTAAGTTACTATTGGCAATTTGAATCCGAGATAGTATATTAAAATTTCATGCTAGTAATTCTCTTTTGAAGGTGATTAACTTCTACTCCGTGCACCAGTCATCATTGTCATTGTTAGTTTGTTATGAATAAATAAAACATGGACATTTATAGGCCCTAAATGCAACACTCGAAACGCATATCTATGCTTAGGAACTGAGAAGACTAGTATGGGTAAAATCTAACCGGCTGCTAGTCTTTTAGTAGTTCGGCCTAATGTGTAAAATTAAATGTTGGCTAGTAGCCGATTCAATGTAATAGACATTAATTCGTCCGATAACAACATGATGATAATACATCACAACTTCACTAGAAGTGATAAATCTTCGCCAAAAAGGAAGTGATAAACATTTCAAATTGCTCCCAAGTCGTCCGAGAGTAGTTGAACTGAGGTGAAATTGTGTTCTCGTTTGGCAAGCACATGAACCAACCATAGACATATCTATCTTAACCTCCAAGCTAGTGAAAATATCAGAATCTGGGAATTGAATAAAATAAAAAGATTCTACCTCCGTTGTTTTAGGTTCTATATATACATAAAGAACCTAATGAAACGGATGGAGTAACTTGGATGATGAAAATACCATTTTTTTTTAACAAAATTTTGGCTATGATCCAAGAAGCTTTTACAGGAAAATAAATATATCAAATATACAGTAAAAAGAACAAAAGAGAGCAGGTATCAGTAACGTAAAGTATACATCTGAAGAGATGCAAGAAGCTGCTCCAAATCCTGATGTTCGGCCACAGCATAAGTCTTGATACAGGATTTGCATTCAATCTTGGACTTGGACAGATTCAGTTTGACTGGAACCTTCAGAAGAACTCTGTTTCCTTTCTGCTTGTAGAGAACGGCATAATGATTCAAGTTTATCTTTCTGGTTCTTTGTCTTCTCCAGCTGCTTTTTCATGCGCTCACGCTGCTCAAGGAAATTGAATTTCATTAGCCATCCTGAGCGTCATCAGAAGAAGTAAATAGCTCTTTGTCGAAATCAATGATCATGCCATATTGTCAAGAAGTCAACAAGCCATACCGAATGAACTTATAAAACAAAATTTTGAAAAAGCATGCAATTGATATATATGACTATATGAGCCGTAGATGATTCGTTCAGTAGACTACATTCAAATTACGAAAAAAGAAATGTCAAGGGCAAGCAAACACATCTGAACGCCAGACAGTAGTCATCGATGGAGAACGAGTACTGCAGAATTAAGAAAAGAAAGATCTCCATTGGTGGATTACAAACCAAGAGATAAGACCATACCTCTTCCACGAGTTCTATAAGAGTAAAATCAGATCTCTCGCACTTGGTCTTCAAGAAGCTATTTTCCTTTTTCAAATCCTTGGTCAATTTGGCCATCTGATTTAGGAGCATACCAGTGAGAAAACGAGTAAAACGAATTCTAATATGGTCAGCAATAATTTTTGATGAAAAACAATTCCGGTTGAATGAAGAGGCAACATCATGAGATAACAGAAATACCTTTTCAATCTCTTGCTTAAAAGTTTCAAAAACTTCGTTGCTCTTTAGCAGTGCATCCTGCATATAAAATATCACACCTCTAATAAAAAGGACTGTTTGAGTTTCATTCAAATAGACAGGATAACAAATTTCAACTAGAACTTAAAGACTCATCACACAGAGGAAGCTTCAGGAAAGTGTTCTAGCACCAAAAGCAATAGACAGCAAGAGAGTGATTCTCACTTGAAATTGCTGAAACTTTTCACCATCAGCACTTAATTGCAGACGTAGGCTTTTCTCAGTTTCCAAGAGTTGAGATACTTTCTCTGAATAAACTTTCATTTGTGCCTGCTCATGAGCTACTTTTTCCTCGTGCTGTTGAACTTTCAGATCAGCAATCTTAAGCTCCAACGTCTTCTGTTTAAGCTGCACAGCAATAACCCGAAAACCACGCCGTAATATAGCTCCGTACCTTCAGTGATTAACTGATTTTAAAAAGATCACTAACCATAAAATTGAATTACACAATACCTCCTGAGAATACTTCTGTTGAGAAAGAGTGTATTGTTCAGCAAGTTGCTTTAACTTGTCTCTCAACCTATCCCAAAGGCACACAAAAAATGAAAGGAAAGGAGGCAAAAAGAAAAGAAAAAAAAAAAAAACACTAGTACAAGAACGAAAAAGATCCAGTTCAGGGGAAAAAAAACATATAAATCAGCAAAAATGAAAGAGAATTTGAAGAAATAAGATTATCCTTCCATCAGGTGGAGCGACTAATTACTACGGCGTCAACCATTTATGAGTTCAAAGGAGCAAAGGGCATCACTCTCAATCTACGAAGAAATTCAAATCTACGTGGTACTGTATATTCATCAGCCAACCCTATAAGCCTGTGAGCAAAGATACTAGATTACTCAAGTTCTCTCAAACCAGAACCAAACATCATGTTACTGAAGATCCGAATATCACGAGCCCAACAGGCATTTAAATCAATTTGCCTCAAGCTAACTATAGTACGACATAAGATATACATTTAAAAACAAAGGACACCCTGAAAAGACAGTACTAAGATCTCAGAGTTTCCATGACCTTACATTTCATTCTCTTTTAGCTGAGAAATGCATTCTCCTTTTTGCTCGTCTAGCTTAATGCTCACATCCTGCACCAACGATGCAACAAATCAGCATGCTGTAAGAGGAGCATCAGCTATCAGTCATAGCCCATAGCAGATACATGATAAGCAAACCCCCATTATAAGACCACATTTTCCTTTACCTCCAGGAGACCAGCTGACAAAAACAGCCCTCCAGATATAGCTTCTCCTAAAATTAATGTAGTGTGTCCCAAAAGACTCTTACACTGAAGTACATACTTAGTAACAAGAAAGATGAAAACTTGTTGTATTCTCTACTTGTAAGGCCCCACCAAAGACCTAACTCCTAATCTGCACTTCTTAACTACAGCATGCTAACTACCATAATTATGTGCCCGATAAATGAAAGTCATTTTCAGCCCTCTGTTAAGTTTTCACATCCTTTGATCTTGACGTCAAGTGTTTAAAGTCCAGCAGCCATTGCATATATACGACTACTAAGCATAAAAGAGCTGACTAAAACCCACAGGCTTCATATGTACCAGTACAAACTTGAAGGATAAAAAAATAATTTGAACCACTGAAAAGTAACACTGCGAATTTTTAAAGGCATAAGAAGCTTCTTTATTATGATGAGTATGCACATGGCTTAGTTCTTTATACAAATTTGAAGTAGAACATGAACCTTTATCGCATCCTCAAACTTGGCCGATAGATCTAATCTCAAACTCTGCCCTTCCTCAGAAACTCTTTTAAATTCATCCTGAAAATATCATGCCCAATCAATAGCTTGTTGGCAAAGTATTACATGAATTAAACCTTCAACAACAAAACTAATAGCAAATAAGAGTAAAATTAGGGTAGTTAAGCAACAGAAGAACAACAAAAGTATATACAGATACTTATATTAATAGAAGAAATTTGGCAAAGACCATTGACATTGAGAGCCAGAAATTCACTTAGCAACCATGGCATGCCTTGACGGAGACATAAAAATTATTGTGACTTTGTGAGGTCTTCCTCGTGCAAGTCTCTAGTGAGGGCTCACGAGATTAAAAGGGAGATTTACCGAACATCACTGGTCTAGAAATTTAGCGCCGCTCCCACATTTTCTAAAGGAGCTTATAGAATTACTTTAGGCTTAGCTATATAAAATAAAGCCTAACAGTCACATAAGATTATACAAAGGGGAGCCTTGGCGCACCGGTAAAGGTGTTGCCGTGTGATCAATAGGTCACGGGTTCAAGTCCTGGGAGCAGCCTCTTGTCAAATAAATTGACAAGGGAAGGCTTGCCCTCATTACACCCTTGTGGTGGGACCCTTCCCCGAACCCTCGCTTAGCGGGGACGCCAATGTGCACCGGGCTGCCCTTTAGTCACATAAGATTATACGGTGGGTCATTTACAAAGACAAATTTAAAAATGGGGAAGGAAGCTGTATCTTGATCCCTGACCACACTCACCACAACAAGATGAATGCACATTCACACAAACAGTCGCCTCCTAAAGGCTAAATGAAATCCAGCAAACAAAATAACTTAACTGGAAAACATTTTAATTCCTCATCTCAAAGTACATTTGAAGGACAAATAATCTTAACTACTAATACTCACCCCAAGAGTGTACCAAACAATCAACTACATGACAAAGCAACTTACCATTAGCATCTTATTCTGACGTTGCAACTCCCTGCACAGTGACTCGAGCTTATCTCGGACAGCAATAGCTACAACAGCAAAGAGATGACTAAATACTTTCAAGTGTCAAGAATACAGGTGTGCATCATAATAATTATGAAAATCACCATAGAAGAAATTATAAAATATACAACTTCGATTTGCAGACTGCTCAACAAATGGCTACTAATTTTTTTTTAAAACCCCAAAGAGATGTGAGACAATTCCACTCATCACCCTAGTTATAAGGCATTTACCATTTAAGCCCAATTGAGTCTTTATGGGCCTAGAGGGAATTTATCATCTTCAGTAGTCGTTTTATTGCATTTGAGAATTCAAAATTCCCATGAAGTTCCATTTCCCAGGAATAAGCAAGTCATGGGAAATCCTCAAGTCTGTTTGGTTGAATATAGGAAGTAATTTCCCACAGGACCTCCAATTACCAAGGGGTGCTAGGCAAGCCAATTCCTTTAATAGGAAAATCCTATAAGTGCTCAATTGAGTCAATTCACATAATTTTGCTGGCAAACACCAGTTATTGGATTATGTTGCAACTAGTTACATATTTAACCTAATTTTCTAACTTGCACCACTTGATAGAGATGGGGCAATCAAAATTGGCAGGCTTGATAAGCATGTTTTTTACATCATAAACTGCCCTATCTTGTTTCAATATTTGCCCAATTATGTCCTTTAAAGAGAAGGACTACGACAAAAAGCTTGGGTGAGTATAACACCCACTTTACTTTCAAAGGTAGGTTACTCAATCTACAGTAAGCTGTGCTTCCTGTTAACTTACCAAACATGGCATAGTTTGTATTTACCTGCATCTCGTTCTGCAATTACATGTTTATATTTTAACGTGAACTCCAGAAATTCCTGTTCTGTTTTAATGCTGCGCTTTGAACTTTTACGCTTCACTTCAGGAACTTCCTGCAGCATCCATACACCATAATTTAAAGCCAATCAATGTCTATTACCACACTAATGAAACAAAGAAGGATTTTTTAGAAAAGATGCCAAAGAGGTAAAATACATAGCATGAGACTGGAAGTCCAGATAACAAAAACAAACTCAAAAATTCCTTCAACCTTATCATGGAGACAATGCAACTAGATAGTGCACAAGCTAAAATAATGACTCACGTCCCAAACCTAGTACCTACAAGAGCTGGAATAAAACGACAACCTAGCCACATGTTTAGCATTATCTTACAAGAGAACTTACAGAAACTGTAATGAGCAACCCCTCTCTAATCTTCACAACCCCTTTGTTCACCTTTTCCCCTTTCTTATTTCCATTCTAAGAGACCTAACGGCGAATTACATCCAAGCAGGATAACCTACACTTACCTACAAAAGCCATTTCTAACACTTCGAGCTCATACATACAATGCAATAAATCCCTTAAGAGTTCCAATACCAAAAAAAAAAAAAAAAAAAAAAAAAAAAAAAAAATTGTAAGGCATAATTGAAACAAGAAAGGGGAAAAGGTGAACACAAGCGCCTCATATGCAAACACTATGAATAGTGGCGGAGGGAGGGGGGCACGCAGTGGTAGCCCCCCCCCCCCCCCCCCCCCCCCCCCCCGCGCCTCAAGCTATATAAGTTTTTTGTCAACATAATAACATGAAAAACTTGTGTCAAAGATGGTTGTTTCATAGATAACTTATGTCTGATGCTTTAACCCACAACAACAACAACAACAACAACAACAACAAAAAAACAAAAAAAAAACCTCGTAAAACAACCCATCCATAAAGAAAATCAAAAGAATCTCTACTGCCTGAAAATAAATCAACAAAGTAAGACAGCAACCACGGCAAATCTCCGTAATTGCTTAATGTCTTTCATACTATCCAAGCCCCATAAATATAATGCTACGAAGTTCAACAACTGAAAGGAGACATCCACTGCTCTTAACGAAGACCAATCAACCTCAACCACAAAGAATGAGCATCATTACGATTACATCAATTAGCAGAGTACACACATTTGAACCACGAGAAATAAAAAGTCAATATCTCAAGAAACTATCATACATGTTGATGTTTCCTAATATTTTTCTGACAAGTGATTCATCCTAGTGCCATTCTCCAACTAAAAGCCTCTTAATGTAACTTAAGTTCCTAAATGACTTCATAATTATGCTCAAAGTAGATGGGAATCGTCTGGTGAGAAACGTCACATAAAAGATCTGTAACTGAGAAGTGAACGCACTCAAAGTCTGAGTCCTCCAAACTCGATTATCAGTGTCACATGAACAGTATAAAGTACAAATTATCATGGCTATCACCTAATCCATCTCCCACACGGCGAAAACAAAGCATACACTATTCACATAGTGGCAAGAAGTAACATTACATACTTTCCGGATTTTGGGAGTCTCTGATGATTGTGCATCTTTTGTAGACGGTGCTTCTGAGTCTGATCCTCCCATGTATTCTGAAACCAAGTATCAAATTTGAGCATAAGAAAGATGCAACGGCACAAGCACACAACTAGACATTACTCCAACCAATCGCTCTTTCCCTCAGGTAACAATGGCTCAAACAATGCTAACCATGTAAAACATGAACTGATGAAAGCCCGCAACAAAGCTACTTTACAGCAAAATTTGGAAGTCTACCATATTTCATGTATTAGTACATATAAAGGACTTCTAATCGAACCGCTGATAATGACACCAAGAGAAAACCAAACATTGAACTAGATGATAAAGCAATTTACCATTAGTCTTAATTAGACTTGAATTTATTGCAAATTCTGAGTTTCCAAATGCCTAGTCATCAGACTGCAATGACCAAGACCAACCACAATGTCTAATGATCAGTAAGCAGATAGAGGTATTACTACATTTTCTATTCGCACATACAATTTGTGCATTTAACAGTTCGGGAAATTTAATTCATATATCCTAATATCCCGCATGTATTGAATGATTACAATAAAGTATGTTCCAGTTATTTCACCTCATCTCCAGAAATTCTCAGAGAAATATTCCCTATTTCAACATCCCTCGTAGCCATACTACATGTTAACTGTTACGATATGGATATTTACAAGTTTTGTTGATAGTGGACATCCTGATATTTTCAAAATATGTCCAATTGTCAGTCCCTGAAAGAAGAATGCAGCAGTCACTTATGTTGGTCTAAAAATCATAGTCTCCATCCACTATACACCTCCCCTCCCTATAATTACAAAAAAGTTCCTCGCTCTAATTAGACAAAACCTCACCACACCTCACTCCAATTGATCATCACCTGAGCAGTGAAATTTTCCAACAAGTCAAGACAAAAGAAAACGATAAGAAGAGAGAAGAGTCTTGACCAATTAAGTGTGTATACACTACAGAGTACTCGTTTAATCATAATTGTGGAAGTAGGAACAGTTTGATGTTTTCAGATAACAAAAATGGCAATAGTAAGACAGAGCAACTGTCTGATTGTATCTGACGAAGGTCGGTTTCCGTGGGCAATACAGACACATAGATAGCATGCAAAGGCCAGACATTGCAAGCATATTACTCGAATGCTCCTCTAGTCCAGAAGATCGTTGTGCCAGAACCTTAAAAGTATAATTTCCAATCTTTACCCCAAAATGCACGGTATCGGCCCTCATTGTATCCCTACTAGCAGTGCACGCTGTTGACAAATCTGGCTATGCAACAGGTAAGGTATACAAAGCTGGACATGACTTGATGAGTAACTAGCAGCGGTTCAACTTTATATGGTTTCTTCTTATTTGCCTACTGTGGTCATTCATGTCGAAACTAAGACATACATCGAAAATGATAGCAGTACTATAACCACCTACTAATACTATCGCATTGTAATACTGGGTTTTGTACTTCTGTGGCATAGATGATTTCATGATAGTCATGAAACTATAAATGTCACTCCTCATCCCACTAACAGGAAAAAACATGGACACTTCTTTAGACGAGATCTTTTGTATTAGAGGCAATATGTTTCAAATTTATCAACATGCATTAGCAAACACCTTTTGACTCAACAATCTATTTAACATTATCAGTATGCAGTATTGCAGTAGCAACAATCTTTTAATTGACATATTGATTTATTGCAAACTTCATCCTAACATCACATGATAGATCAACCTTGGTCACCTAACCATTTAGCAAGCCTCGCTACTATGATAAAGTTGATTTAAAAAGCAGAAACCAGAGATGTTACTGTGATAATGTATCAAAAAAAAGCTGACGAAAAGATGTACCATAAACTGAGGGCGGAATATTAGAAGCCGAGGTACACTTACTGGAGCTTTGGACTTCTGTCTGACTGTTGAAAGTACTTGATGGTACATCACAACCCTCTGTAACAGCAGGAGCAGAGGTTGCAGATTCAGGTCCTATTCCATCATCAGAGACACCAGCAGATTCTCCCGATGCATCATACCCATCCTTATCAGACAATGGAACTGGAAAAGTGCGAACCTTTGGTGCCTTCTCCACCTTTCCTTCAACCGGAACACCCTCTTTCACTGTCGCCACATTGCTTAAATAATCTATAATACCCGCTTTGCCAAATCTACTCTCCTGATAGTCTTTTAATGGTTTCTCTTTTTCAATAGACGGGGTCACAGGCGCTATGGACTCTGCAGAGCTCTCAACAAACCCGTCAGGCAAAGAATCAACTTCCGGTAGCTGGTTGGCAGCCGAATTCTCCATTTAATCTATCACATCCAAAACCATACAAACTTTATCACTCAAACTAACCCACATTCGATTTCATCTCCCATCTCAATACCTCATCAAACACAAATTACGAACGCGAAAACAAAGCCGTAAATGTCAACTACAGCAAAAAAGTTACAAACTTTTAACTTCTACTCACATGATCACAATCAACCTTCTAATACCCAAAACCCTAAAACCCCCCAAACAATTAAAAGAATCACTATTTCATCAAACAAAAAGCCTCTAATAAAATCAACATGAACTGCATCAATTTCACAAATTCCACAAAATTCGAATAGCGTCAACTAAAAGTTTGCAAAAAAAAAAAATGCAGCGAAAATGAGCATAAATCACTGAATTTCGACAGAATAATACGATCACAAGCATAGATGAAATCAAGGTTGAATGTGAAACAGAAATGCAATTAAAAAGGGGGAAAATCAATAAAATTAAATTAAAGAGCTTCAGAATTACTTACAAGAAACTGAAAGATGGGGATAGGATTATAGAGATACCTCGTTCAAATGTTAAGTGTGAGAGTTGTCAGTGAGAAAGCAAGAACCCTAAAAATGGAGTTGCGATGAAATTTTTGAATTAATCTTCTCTCTTTTATTGTTTTTTTTTTTTTTTTTTAAGTTTGTACAAACTCATCCAAAGTTTCAATGTTCATGTATTTTCATTTTGCACCCACCTAATTGCTAATTGAATTCCCACACGCTCGTCGAATAATCGATAGGGTTCGGTGAACTCGATTTAGTGGCCGCAGATTTTATGTCCGCGGTGACTTGATGTCTTAATACAATTTTGTTTATCTAAAAAAAAAAAAGGAAAATGACATTGTGCCACCCTGTGGTACTCAATCTCAATACCACCCAAGTAATTTCGTAAATTCGTTGTTATAATTAAGTAACCCTATGAAATAATATTAATAATATTAAAAGGGTAGGATGGGAAATGTGATATGGTAATTTAACTAAATGAAAATCAAAGTGAAATTAATTCACATGGAAAAAGGGTTAAGAGCATCAGGCGCTGTAACCATAACGGACGTGGCTTATGTAATCAACCACCCTTTCTCCACTTTCCTAACTTAAGTTCAGACAAATCTTCTTTGCTTTGTTAATCAACCAGCCATTATCATTGTAAATTTGTATTCAACATATATATAATTCAAGATTTGTAATCAATTATGATTAAGCAAATATGAGGGTTTAGGTATTTAATTTGTATCAGAATTGAGGTCATGCTAACGTGAAGAGGAAACTAAAGGGATCAAATAAATTGGATATGCCGCTTCATCGCGTGTTTTCGGTATTTGCAGTAACTAATGTTACAAGGATGACGGTGGCGTTGGTGGTGATTCGGCAGGGTTGGGCAGTAGGGAAGGACGGAATATTAACAGTATCCTTTCACAACTGTATTACTCTATGTTTATGGTCTTTTTTTACCTTGAAAATATTTTGATAAAATATATATAAAAAAATTAATTAATATTTAGTTAGAATATTCTAATTAGGGTGATACTCAAATCGGTACCACCCGGTGGCACACTATCGTCGTCCAAAAATTAAAAACATTGCTAATTGAATTTCTCATAATGTTTTGGATTTTTTTTAATTGTATTTATTATTTATAATTAACACATCAACTTATTGATTTAATAACTAATTTGTTAACGCGTGAAAAGTTGCACAGGTTGTTTTGACAAATCGCTAATTACTCTATTTTTATATTGTAAGAGTATGACTTATTAGTTTTGATTAAGGCTCTCTTTGATAAGTTGTATTTTTCTAACTTGAACTGATCTAATTTGTTTTGAACTGAATTTGTTAAAAAATGAGTTGCTTTAAGACGAATTAAAAAAAAAAAAAAAAGATGATCCTAGGAGTCTATATATAGACAATAGCAAAATTGTCTATAGCATAAGTAAGTGTGGTAAATTAAAGATGACATGCCATAAAAAATATTGTTGTGTAGTAAATTTAACGTATTTGCAGTAAATTTATAACATTGATAGTAAAATCAACATTTGCCAAATTATACAACAAAATTTACTGCTCCATTAATTATTGCCTACATATAGACTTCTAGTATTTTTGGACATTTTTTGGAAAAGAAATAAGCTTATATCCTTGCACTACACTTACCTTGGTAAATTAGTGCAGGTTATAATTGTTGTGTTTCATAATTCCGATCTCATATTCGTAGGGAGACTAATCAAGCAGCTCATTACATTATGCATTTGATATCAATTAACGTAGTCGATGCGGTCTTTATGCCCGCTTTTGTAGAGCAATCTTTTAGCGTTTGGCCTCGAAGAAAGATGAAGAAAAGGAAAAACAACAGCTCCCCCACGGGAGTTTTGGATTGGGCAGAAGGCTCATTTCGTCAAGTTACACACCAAGCTTGTAGTACACAGTGCAGGAATGCAAGAATATGAAACATTTCAATGAACGGGTCTCGTTTTGGGTCATCCAATGGTGTCCTGTAGACTATTTATGTACAAGCGATGGCTTCTTCCGGAACTAATATGAGAAACATAACTCCTATCAGGCTAAACGAAATACATGTACACATCCTTCCAAAGCAGCACAGCAACGAGAAGGCTATACTAAATATTTATCCTACCATTCTAACCCTAGATCACGGAACCAAATGTAGAACCAACTTCATCTTCAACACTAGGCATTCCGCATTTTGCAGAGAATGTTTATGAACTACAAATTAACCGTCCACTCCCACTCTACATATGTGTACCAAAACCATCGTACCAGGCATCAAGCTTAGAGGCAAATGAACCGGAAGTTGATCCTTACACGTGCCTGATAGGCCAGCACTGTTTCTGAGTTCATCAGAAGAGCGACCCAATCCCTCCACTATAAAATAGTGGGGGTAGGACATCTCCAGTGAAGGAGAGGTCAGGGTGATTGAGCTGTTTGTAGCATCGCCAAATACCCCAATGCAGTAATCCACCAGAATCTCGTGAATCCGAAAAGAATGGCTTCCACACTGACTTGCCAAAGGGAGTGTCGCTAGAAAATGAGTGGAGCAGCATGCTCGAGATTTTATTATTGACTTTTCCCCAAAGAATGTTAATGCTTTTGCTCTGATACTTCAATGTCATAGGTCCTTGTTCAGATCAGGCAACCTAAGAAGGGTCACTCCGCAACAATTGTCAGCTCTGTACAGATACATCACCAATAGGCTTGCTTCATCATCACCCAAAACCTACACAGAATGGCACCCGCATAAATTAGTCAGTCATAATAACACCATAATTCCGCAGCACTGCATGTTGTCACAGATACAGTATTAAGTCAGGTCGATATTTGATTGGGATCCCAAGAATTGTTTTATTTTTTCTCCTTTCATAAATAGTTTTCTTTTGGGCTATGTTACTCAGACACGGCTGGAAGTGTCGGATGCGGGTACATGTCACACGGCTATTTATGGAAAAAAAAAATATATTATTGGCCTAGGATAGAGTGTGTAGGTATCATGTCGTGTCCGGCGCACGACGCGGTAGGTATAAATAGTGTAGAAGTAACATAGCTTTTGGGGGGGGGGGGGGGGCTGGGGAGGTCGGAATTCAAAGTTCATACTTAGTACTTCTACTACCACACGGGCAACAAAAGCTAATATGGAGTACAGGTTTAGCCCTACATCATGCCTCTAACATCTCACAAAAACATTCAGCAACCTCATGACCTCATCCTATTTTCTTGTGACCTGTAATCCTGTATACCGTTACACTCATCGCTTTTGGAGGGATCAACAGAACAGATAAATGAAAACTTTCCATTTTATAAATACGGATTTCATTTCCAGATGTTACACAATAATAGACCACATTTTCATTTTGCCCACTTCGCAATTGCAAAATATTTCCATACATACCTTTATTGATTTTTCATTCACAATTCGCATGTATTTTACAGCCATTTCACCATATAAGAAGCACAGTCAGCTCCTTACTGAAACAATTTTTTAAAAAATAGGAATAGGAGAAGTTGGATTGGAATGGTCCATGAGGAAAGTGGGAAGCTTCTGTGTTATTTTATACCAAATTTGTAATTAAAATGAGAAAAACCAGAGAGCACAAGCCCTCTGCATCACAAGTATATGAGAAGCTTAGATATTAGTCGAGCCAATCTTAAAACCAGTGATCATTCTTCTAAAACAAGACCCAAACAACGGACTCCATGTTCCATGCCCAACTCCACTAAAACAATCAAAATTAGCCTGCATCTGTAGGAGATGCACCAGCACCAAATTGCTGGGATACTACTTCACGTCCACTCCAATCCATCAGACAAGACTTAACATGTTTGGACACCTATTTTAGAAACCCAACTCACAGAAATATGCACTTTCCAACTCTAACAAAGAAATAAGAAGTGCATCTAGATAATAACATAGGAATAGGAGTGTGGAAGTAGATAATGTGTACAGTAATTGATATCTTTAGTTACTCGACATAAATTGAAGTTCCCTTGACATTGACGAAAACAGCTACTATAATTTGTAGGATCCGCATGTAAGCTGAGAAATAAAATGACCAATAGTTGGGCAAAGAACCTTTGAATTGGTTTCATACGCATATGTAGTGTTTCTTTCTTTGAGGGAGAACTAGAGATGTGAACTAAGTTTGAACAGGTCGACCGAGCTAACTAATATACCTCTTTCACAATAACCAACCATCTAGGACTACCCACCAGTCTATTGCACTGTATGACTCCATTCTGTTTGAACGCCAATAAGCTTTTGAGAGTTCTCTTAATACCTTGGTTTTGAGTCTAAATAACTTGATCACCGACATCATGAACTCCAGAGCAAAATTTACCCCTTGGCTTAAGTAAGTGCTGTCTCTAACAACTTAAATGGTAAACAATTGAAGTACTCCAAACTTGTCCCAAAACCCTCTCCCTCAACTTGCTTCTTTTTTTTTGGGGGTAAGAGCTAACTTAGATTTATTTCAATTTGAATAGAACTATTACAACTCTTGCCAAGGATAGTAGTGTACTACCCTGAGAAACCCTATAATCCTGCCAAACTAGTCTCATACATAAATGATACTTAATTTTAAGCACAATTTGTTCAATGTTTCTGCTAGTACTCCAAAAACTTCTACCATTCCTCTCCATCCAAATCTCATAGATTGTACAAGTAAGGGCTGTCCTGAGAATGTGTTGTTTGGCATGCTTGTATCTGACATTTCTCTTGGACCAGCTGATTTCATGACTAAGTGTTCAGCTCCTTCCTTAATAGCTTAGCCAAGTTAGAATGGCAGACCATATTTGACTGGCCAGTGTACAACCAAAGTATAAGTCTTCACTCTTCACATAAGCCCCCATCACATTCACCTCAAACAACCAAGTATTGATCTTGAAGAAGACAAATCAAAGAAAAACTTTTAAGTTCGCGCTACTTTAATTAGTCAATAAATCTCCAGTAATATACTAGTAGATTCTTTTAACATCAACTCACGACGGTATGTATGATGTATTCATATTTGAGCTGAATAATAAAACGATGAAGATTTGAAAGGAATCTGTAAGTATGGAGGCAATCTTTTTGAATCTCCAGGTTTCAGACAGGGTGGAGCAAGGCTGAGAATTTGGAGTGTAAGGTTAGCGGGGTTAGATGCATGGTGACAGGGGCGATCACCTTAGACAAGAAAATTATACAAGGATTAGACTTCTTCTATTAGCTTGGGTCTATTGTTCAAACGGACAGGTAAAATTGGATGGAGATCTTCCTCATGGAATCAAACCAGGTTGGTTGTGAGAGAGCGCTACAGGGTTTCTATGTGAACCAAACATGGCCCATAAAATGAAGGTAGAATTCTACCACAAGGCAATAACCGTGCACTTTACATGGGACTACGTGTCGGACCATGAATTAGTGTCACATTTATAATTGAATGTGGTGGAAAAACACATGCTATGAAAGATGTGTGGACATACAATAAAGGAGGTTAAGAAATGAGATGACAAGTAAAGAATGGCAACTATTGAAAATAAAATAGGTAGAAGTGCCCAAGGTGGCATGGCCATGTGAGAAGGGTGAATGAAGGTAGAGTTTATGGGTTGAAGAAAATATGGTGTCGAAAAAGGCAACATGGAGAGATATTTACCATGTGAGTTTGACTTTGTTTATTTATTTATTTTTTAGCGTTTCTTTCTTGATTTTTTGGATTTCGGATTTTAAACTAAATTAAAAAAAAAAATCTTTGAATGCAAATCCTTTTGAGATAGTATAAACCTTTCTCCAAATACTGAACTCATGATAGAAAACTAGAAATAAACTGTAAAGATTTACTTACTTGATTACAGAAAAATCAAGCCCAATCGGATGTCTTCAAGTTAGTGGTCACTTATCCCCATGGCAGAGAGGGACCCTAAGCACCGAGAAGAATAGAAAGCTGGCATCTTTACGTCGTCAAAGGTTATAAACAATAACCCATACCCTAAACGACCCCTGACAATTTGTGTTGCCAAATCGATTGTAGTTTACAGAATATCCCATGAGCGGCTACAATGAGATCATTTTGATAAGAAGCTTGAAGATGCTGCTTTGTGTATCCGGAGTCTAGTTGATCTCGGCTGGCGAGGAAATGAGAACGGACCATCAGACCTTCTCCTCTTGACACTAAGGTCAGACCCAGATCCAGATGGCGACCGAGATCCAGAATCATCATCTGTTCTTTGAACCAAAGAACCTAAAGATATTGAAGGCAATGAGTCAAACAGATGTCAAATTTTAAGAACAATGAACACAAGATAGCTACAGATGGCCAATGTAAATATAAAAAAGAAAATGGCAAACAGTTCAGTAGAAAAGTACAGCCCCCCCCCCCCCCCCCCCCCGCGCAATGAAAAGGCATTGGTCGATTTGGCCCCTCCCAATGCCCCCCCTCTTCTTCCCCTTACATATTTGTTAAACCTTTTTCTATTTTACGAGGATTCTCTCCACTTCCCTCCTTCAATTTAACACCCCCCCCCCCCTTCCTATCCATAAGATGCGTACAACTGGCTTTCACAGAAACAAGTGTTTCGCACTATTTTTATGAATGTTGGCTTTGTTATCAATAGGTTTGTCCGCCAAGCAACAAAAAATGCACCAAGACAAAGTTACAAGTTAATTCAATTGTGGTCACCAATAAATGCATAGCCTGAGACATTAATATGGTATCTCCTGATTTCACTGTTTCAACGGTCACTAGTGATCCCTAAATGATCAAACATGACCGACGGTAACAATTTGAAGCAATAAAGGGTCAACCTAATGCCCTAATAGGTAAGAACTCAAGCAAATACACGCAACAGATAGCAATAAATTTCAGCACAAATATGTCTACAACTACCATACAGCTTCATGAGAAAAGGAAGCAACAATTAGGGCATGATTATATACCTTCTTTAAACCTACTTTGGTTTTGCAAATCCACCAGTATTTCACATGCAGACTCATGTTGAGCATCCACATTGCTGCTTGAACTCACATGTCCATTACCTCCAGCATTCAAAAAATTCCATTGCTCATCACCACTACTATTGACTAGCAGGAGCTCGTCTCTGGAAACGGATGGATTTGGACGAGCTTCCAAAGTGTTATCTCCAGTAAATGATGGCAAGTGGTGGTTAGATGCGCTATTCTGGGGATCACAAGAATCGGCCACATGAGATATAGGATCCAGAGTGGTATCTAACAATGGCATGCCGTTATTATGTCTGGTACATGTAGAGTCGTGATCATCAGCCAACGCAGCAGAAGTACCAAAGTAACCAACTCCACTATCTCCGAGTGAATAAGGGAAAGAGGGCTGAGATATCAGATAGCCATCACCATTCTTATCAAAAGTAGGTGGACCCTCAGCGGGAGCATTAGAAGGGAAAAGGCTAAGATTTTTAGGAGGAGAATAAGATGAGTCCCCTTCAAAATTAGGTTGCCTAACCACAGGATCACTTTCGGGGTAAATAAGACTAACATCATCATCTTCTGAATCACTGAGAACAATAATATCAGCACCAGAGGCAGGAAAACCAGAATTTTGCTCATTGATTCCATGATTTTGACCAAACCCATTAAAGCCCGAGCAGACCTCAGGTTCATTACTATTAGAGGCATCCAATTGCCCAGCACCATCTTGATTGATACTTGGGTTTTCATCAGCTTCGACATTTCCCGTGGTAGTGCTGCTCATCGTGATGATATTTAAATCATAATTTTCAGCTCCAACGTTTCCTTCGCACATGTGCTGAGGTTCACCAACATTGTTCTGAATGTCCAGTGTTGAGGCATTACATACTAGTGGGTCTTTTCTCCCACTTTCTGGCCTGGAGGAATCTTCAACAGAACCATCAGACTTATGCCATTTTGAAAGATCTCCAGCTTCACGCGCGTTTTTGACTCGCCAACAACCATCAGGTTTCATGTCAATCTCATTTACTTCCTCAGCAACACTTCCCATCTAGTTTAAAGTGGGAACCATAAATGATAAAAGATGCACATAATATTAAATATTCAGGACAACAGAAGCAGCATGAGTGAAATACTGAAAATACCATTTTTAGAATACGATTGAAGAAAGGGTCAACGATAATATCCTCAAGAGAGTAGTTTTTGAGACAGATAGGGCATTGCCACTGCAACCACAGAAGCATTCTCACATCAAATTTTCTCATATATCCAACAATGAAATTGAATACTGAATTGAAATTATGGCGTAAATTTTGCCTTTCTAGTGCGTTCATTTATTCCCACAAATGTCTCGAGATCGAAGCACCCCATGTGTGCACAAGGTCTGAATCTTCCAGCAATCTTCATTCTAGATCCACTCATCTGCGTATCATGATCCACAATAAGAAGTGAGAAGGCATAGGGGGAAGGGAGTTGAAACAGTATAAAAATGAATAAAACATATCGGCTTTTCAGTAACAGTTTCAATTCAGCACAAATTAATGACTCTAAAGTCTAAACCTACAGAGTTCAGTTGAAAAGGACATTTAGATCAAAATTGGATTTTTAAATTTTGAGCTTGGTAGACTATTGTATTATTCTTATTTATGTCTATGTATAGAATCAGATAACATGTTGATATAATGTTAGTGACACACTGGATTTTCAATAATGACTCAAGGGCTATAATTTTGGAATTCCAGATAAGTGTAGTAACATTAATTACCAATTTACAAATCAAAAGACATTGCAAGATTGATAGAAGGGGATCTCACTCACATATCTTAAATTTTGGGAATACAAAGGAACTTCTTAAAAAGATATTTTGTAAAATATACATGTGCACGACGAAAGGTCACTCAAGAACAGACAAAACTTATCAGCAGCTTTTATAATGTACATTATCTAGCTAACTCGAGCAAATCTACTGACTTACAGGGCAGCGAAGACTGACGGGGACTGAATCAGCAATCACTTCCAAATCACTATCACTGTCATCGTTGCCTGCAGTAATTCCACCACCAATGCAGCGTTGAATCCGAGCTAGAGCATCCTCAAAAGGTTCACCATCAGTTTCCTTGGGGATCATACCAAACACCTACAAGAAAAAGAAAAGCTTAAGATGCGTATCTGCATTACAATACATTAACATCACCGAACAATACTGACGGAATGGTTTTAAGCAAGCCAAATACTTCATGACATCAGAGATAATCAGCATTGTCGGTGCAAGCCTTTAGGGAGGCGCCTCAACTGGGTCATATACCCTCAATAACTCAGTATGTGTGAAGACAGGAGGTCTGCTTAATCTAATGCTATAATATTACGAGGAAAAAGGAGAAAATTATAAAAAGATCTGACCACTTACTAATATAAATGCAACACCATAATCATGATTCACTGAACTTATGCATTCCAGCAGATCATGACCACTACTGAAGGTCATAAAGTTATCTTAACATTCCAATATCTATAAATTTTCAACATTGATTTCAAACTGTCACATACTCTGCTCGTAACTAGGGCTCAAAACCACACCAAAGGTAAGCATGTGGAGGAGGATAACCAAGATTAAGAAAGCACCCAAATTGGTCATGCAAAAGAAAAAGGAACCAAGAAATACTGAAGGAAAAATGAAGAGGAGTAGAGGGCTTTAGTGTGTTCTATATTTTAGCATAATCATAAGACCACTAGGTAACTACTTTTGCATTATGGGATTAATAATTTTCTTCAGCCATGCTTTTCAAGATTACAGCAATATGGTGCACGCTCCAATCACCAATATTTTTTACAATTCATGCAAGCTTTATGGCAGATAATGAAGGTACATATCTCCCTGGACATCCAAATGAACAGCCACCCTTTTGCGTTTTGTTACTAAATGACTGACAAATTTCATGGAATACATTTACATGCCTTGAGACTAGTGTCACTCAACAGAAGTCTTTCAAGGGTTACTTCTAACTATCCAAAGCATGACTAGAAATATACTTGACCATCTATCATTGTTGAGAAAAGCTCAAGGCAGCTTCAACCTTGCCTCCCCATGCTCTTGCATTTTTAGCGAATATGAATGCAATGCAGTTTTCTCTTCTTCAACAATCCCAAAGGTGACTTCACTACTTTTACCAATGTCGATTTTAAGGCGCAAAATCCAAATGAACAAGCAGTGGAGATCTTGCACCTTCTCTGACTTAACCCACGTCAAATCCCAGAAAGGCACAATAACCCGGAATACTCAGTTAATACATGCAATGCAACTCAGAGACATTCCAAAAATCCATCCATCCCCAATGCAAGCCGATGATTGACCCGAGGCAGCAATGGCCAAGAAGACATAAGCCAATTAGTTAAACTTATGAAATTATTTGGTTAGAGAGGAACTCCCCTAAAATTGCCTCATACTTCAGGGACGACCATTTACTTAGCCACTTTATGGGCAAAA
The DNA here is from genome assembly GCA_963680865.1 of Spergularia marina. Taxonomy (NCBI): domain Eukaryota; kingdom Viridiplantae; phylum Streptophyta; class Magnoliopsida; order Caryophyllales; family Caryophyllaceae; genus Spergularia; species Spergularia marina. The sequence goes on from OY804554.1 coordinate 6,030,417, forward strand.
GAAAAGGAGGCTTTTACACAGATCTTTGTCACAATTTTACAAGAAAATTGAAACAACTTGTAATCGGCCCTTTTGAGTACACCATCCTCATTCCTTGTATCTTTCTTCGCTCGTGAGTATCCCAAAAATAAAATAAAAAACAGCCAAAAGATATAAAAGTTATTAAAGAAATCAATCAAAGTACGAGTACCTGTTCAAGTGTTCGCCTTCGCAAAAGTCTGACCCCAAAGCAGAAATTACGGGCATCAGTGAAAGATAGAGAAATTTTGTTAACTCCTTCCACTATGCATGATGTAATCTAAAAAAAAGAAAATGTTAAAAACCAGATGCATGAACATACAAGTAAAAGTGTGACAGAACTTATAAATGTTAAAACTCATTATCTACATCAAGCAATAGCTGCATTGTCTATTGAAAAACAAAAACTCACTTTGACGCCATCATCACGTCCATTAACTCCCAACTGCTGTGATGCAGGTCTACTCACAGTCCTAAACGGATTTCCTACAAAAGCACCAAGCAAAAACAATTTAAGGAAACAAGACAGTATTTTATCTGTTTCAAGTTTCTCAGAAACTATGAATTCAGAAAGCTGACGAGGCTGAAGATAATAAATATTTTTAGATCAGAAACATTCAAAGCCCTATTTTCCTCCCATAGGGCTTGATTGTAGAATGTACTCTCGTTGCAATCTAACCAAGCTTTCCTCTCTTCCCGTTGATGAGCCTCTTTCTCCCATGCACTTTTTACTTATTTGTATTAAACTTAAATGAGTTGATACCAATATTTGTAAAGCTAAACTCCTCAACCAAACCTGCACTTCGTCTTTGGGACCTCGCATGATATTTAAAGGATTTAGACCAGCGCTCCAGTACATTTACATCATGGGCAGACTTTTCATGTTAATCGTAATGGTAAATGGCTCGTAGGCAATATCCAAAGTTGGCTTATGTCAGTATGTCACTACACCAACACCTTAAAGCCCCTATCTAGAATTGGATAGAAGGGATTGAGATGTGCGCAACCTTATAGCAGACAAATCAAATTAATTTATTTTTACAAAGGAAATTGTTATACTAGATAGTAGATAACGAATCAAAATAAGTGCGGAAAGAGGAGAGAAACAATCATCCCGAAGGAAGAAGTACAAAACAATCATTCCTAGCTAGGAAACTGTTTTCCCTTCAGACCTTCAGAGTAAAGCCTTGGAGCCAAGTATCCGGAACTTGCGCGAATAAATGTATGAAAATAAGAATGCATTAGAATAAGACCAGCCTCTCCTTCACCAATCTAATTTAGTTGGAAACATCAATTTTCCTCATTTCCAAAGACATGTTAATGAGGAAACCTTGACAAAAGCCCAGCTAATCCAATTACTACTACCCTCATCACAGCCAATCCATTTCTACTGTTCGCACACAAAGGCCCCCTCAACATGTGTTGGCTTACTCATAATTTGTCCCCAAGATTAATATCAAGAAATTTTCAACTATGCCACTCTGCCTCCTTGTAACCCTATCCACCCACACCAAACCCAATTCCTAAGATTTGAATTGTGTCCATAGATTGTTTCTCCAACAAGCTTCTGCGCAGCCACCCGAGACTTCCCAGATGACTACATAACCCCAGTTCTAACTTTTTCAATAGACGACCTAATATGAAATGTTGAGACACAGAAGTGACAGAACAAACCCATCAATGAAAGGACACGATTTAAAGAAGAAGAAGAAGAAGAAGAAGAAGAAGAAGAAGAAGAAGAAGAAGGGTGACTATGATTTCTAGAACTTTATTGCATCTGCAAAAGTTGCTACGGCTACTGGGAAGTCACCAGTCATCGCAAACCATTACCCAAAAACTGCCATAGACAGAAAAACCTAATGCATCTAAATGACCCTCACTTACAGAACGATGTTTGACCACAAAGCAATAGATCTGCTCTACAAAGAGAGTGGGAGGAAAAGAGCGTAATGTTCACCACCCAAACTACTTGCAACAAACTTTTCATAGTTGCAATGTTTACCACGCATTTAGAATGCTTCAAGAACATAAACCTATGTCAAAAGGAAAAGATTCTTACTTTAGAAATGAAGTAATTTATTTCAATTTCCACAAATTCTCAAATCATCATATTGGCAAGCAATGCCAAGTGGGGTTTTTAGGCAGCTATGCTCCCATTTGTTTAAATATTTAAAACTTGACGCAATATTTTGGGCACAAGATAAGTACAGTTCTCAATTTCCAACCAGTGGCTATCCAAAGTGCACGAAAGTTCATAAATTATCATAGCAATCATACCATTGATCTGCAGGTCTACGTATTGTGGCCACTGTATCCTTAACGGAACAATGTCATTGAGAAGCATGCACCACACCTAAAATGAAGAACCTTTAGTAAAATTGATATTCTTGAAAGCTATTGAATATTGGTATGTACATACTCAAAACTAACAGAGTAAAGAATAGATAACCTGGATACAATACTCTGTTTTCTGTAGTAGATCCCTGTCCGCCCTTGTTAATTTGAAGGTTTTCTCCACACTCACATGTGGGTTAGTACTGAAATGCATAGAAGAAAAGAGTGATACACAGGCAAACTACTTAACAGAAAAAACACATAGGTCATCTGAAAGGAAGGGCAACGATCATCAGATTGAGCAACAAGCAAGAAGCTATTGTACTATCCTCAACCATGGTACTTTAACAACGGGAAATAAAGAAAAACAAATATATGCTGTAACTTCTGACGACAATGAAGAGAAAGAAAGATTCATGTCTTCGAAACCTCTACAGCAATTCTATAGGCATCAAAAACTAATCACTAGAAGCTTTTCAAAACTATTAAGAGGACTGCAGCGACATTTTGTGGGTGACAAGTCTGACTACTACTTGACGTCTTGCTAAATTTTCAATAATCTTTAAACCCTAGGTTGAAAAATCATGGACGAAGGCTTTCAACAACCTTCAAAAGAATCATTGGGAAGAAGGGTAGAACAGTAGTAAGATGAGTGTTGGTAATTGAGGAAGGGTAGAACAGTATTAGTATGGGTGGTTGGTAGTTGCTCTATGGATGTAGAAGAGACCCTCAAACACTGCTTCCTCCTAGGAATGGTGGTCGAGGGGTCTTAGTGAATTTGACCATTAAAAATGGAGTAAAAAATCACAAAAACACTAAACCAAAATTGTGGAAAGGGAATTAAAAACCCAGTTGAAATTTTAGGAAGGGAATCGAAACCCCAGTAACCCTTCTCTTAATTCGCAACAACCAAACACCTGGCGGCTGGCCCTATATTCAAGGATTAGTTTGATCCACAATACGTACTTCACATGAAGCAAATCCACAATGCAGTTTTTCACTTCGTGCTTACTTGCACAACTTAACATGCCTGGACCAGGACCAGGACTAGGATAGCTACCATGGGTGACTAAAGTCCTGAATGAAATTATATAACACTGCAGAAACCATCTCAGCAATGGCAGCGGGATCACTCCCATAACTGACAGCAAGCAGGTTCACTAAAGTAAAATATACAGCCTAAAAAAACAAGAAAGGGGGCAGGGGTGCCTGGAAGGGGTAAAAAAAAACGTAAAAATATTCTATGATCAACAATTCAAGGTCAAATTCGCAAATAACTGAACTTCATTTTTAACATCACAGGGACTAAAAAATTTTGCATACCCATCAACAGGAATGTTGGAAGGCACCAACTTGACAGGATACAATGGATGTGCCATAATTGCCCAGAACCTGCATATAAGACAGGAAAGAAAGAGCGCACAAAAACTCAAATTAATGCACACAGTCTAAAACCAAGGGGATGAAGACAATAGCCAAGCAATCACTTTTATGTCTCTTTTCATATAAGAAACAAGTTTCGTTTTTTTTTTTTTTTTCTTCTTTTTTTTGGTTGCAGAAGAGACATGTTTCGTTGAAAATAGTATATAAAGGTTGAGGGGATCAGTAGTTCTTTCAGCTCAGAGATTACAAATGTTTCCAATTCATTTAAGGATCCCCTTGCAACCACACAATGTTTCATTTTACATTCACTATGCTGGTTTAATAATGGTTGGAAACTCGTCTGCTAACAAAGGCATGATTTGACTGTTTTGCTGGACCAGAGGTCCATATATGCAATACAACCCCATATTTGCCAGGCTGCCACATAGCGGTCACCAGTCAGGCTAATGGTACATAATTTGTTTATCATTGAAACCGGAAGAATCCAATCCCATTACATTAAACTTTTACATATTCAAAAACCACCAAAGTAAAGCACATATGGGAAAAGGTATTTAAAAAAAGAGCAGCAAAAGTTTACATACGGATCAGCGCGTTTCACTCGGCAGATTTCACATAAGAACTGAGTTGGGATAGAAATCTTCTCCATCACCCTCTCAGGGATTATCACACAACTACTGTGTTGCCATACATTGCAATCGGGGTCCATACACTGCATGGTCAAAAATCTCATTAAAAAAGCCCACAACAGAAGATGATCCTCAAGCACAATATATGGGTAAAAGAAACATGCAACATAAGATATTTGAAAAGAATAACATTCTCACTCTCAAACACAAGTAACGACTAAAGATATGCAGAGAACAAAGAATTTAAAAATCAGAAACAGTAACAAAAATTGTAGCCTTCTGAATGAGGAACTAATCTTCTTTTTCTTTCTTTTCTTTTTGTTTCTTTAATAGAACAAGTTTCATCAATATAAATGTGAAGTTGGAAGTTCTTTCAGTTAAGAAATTACAAGTGTTTACAAGTGCCCTCAAAATAGCCGCTGCCTTGAACTAAAGTGAAGCTAACAAATACAATCCTCCAGGAACATAGTCCTAAGAGTGACTACTACATTATCCAGTTTATCCAAGTGGGAATAGGCAATCCCAAGCTACATTGTCTCACACCCTAGCCATAGGAGATGATTCTAAGGTGTCAACACAAATGGACCAACAAACATACAGATATAGTAGCCACATAATTCAAATTTGTATAAGAATATTCTTCTTTTTATATTCTAATCTAAGTTCTTGAACCATTATACAGGAACTATCAAAAGGTACAAAGATTAGATCTGTTAGTAAGATAGTACAGAGTAAAGAGTCACCAGATGTATAGAATACTTTTTTTATGAGTAAAGCATAACACATTACCTGAACTAGAGTACCAAAGGGTGAATCGCTGCCACATGGACAACGGATTTTCTTTTCCACCTGGTATGGCTCATCAACTTCCTCTTTAGGCCGTACCCTACTGCTGCTCGAACTACTATGCTTCTTCGTATTTGAGTCATTACCTTCTTGCATAATCCTGCCGCCCACAGTAAATAAAAATTCAAAAGAACAAAATTTTAAATACAAACACAACAGATCTACATAACAGCTCCTGAGGCATACTTCTGAACATTTGGACAATACACTTAGTCCCCTTCCCAAAAAAAACTCTACATTTGTCCATGATCAAACAAGTAAAAGCAAACTTTCTGTGTCCAAGTTTCACACTATCTTGAAGTCCATGATGTTTTTTCTCCAGAAGAAATCGCAAGTGAACTAAGAGCTAAGGAGACAACTTAACCAAACACAAAATTCTCAGAAACAGACAGACCAGATAACTACAGTCTCCAAAAGATTGTTACAGGATCAAGGCAATCAATTGTGCCCTCATTATTATTTAGGAAATTCTCGACAGTGACATTGGCTCTCGACTGATTCTTAATAAAGTTCTATTTTCTTGGGTTTCAACGACCCTACGATATGTGAGGCTCATAGGACAAACAAAGCAAGATGACAGTAAGTGCATGCCTAAGAGTACAGTAGAAGTCATGACCAGCTCTTTTAAAGTCCTCAAGAGTTCCAAGAGCATAGTAGGTTATAAGGTATCACCAATCATATAAAAAAAGTTGCTTTAAAAAAAAGGAGACAGAACTACAGCAAAAAGATTGGTACTAGACGTTCAAAAACCATTCTCCATTAACAATGACATCAAATTTTGACATGAAATGAGGAATGGAAACAGCTGTCACAATTCAAGAAAACAACAAAGCCTGTCAGCAATACCTTTTTCATTGATGTAAAGGAACTAAAAGAAAAGTAAGATGGATGAAAAGAAAACCAGTGCACCTGTAAGTTTCATCAATAATTTCCAACAGTCCTTCCTTCCCATTTTCAAGGCTTTTCAATACACCTGGAGCTGCATAGTATATATAAGTTGTCAGTGTTCCTTCTAGTGCATTTTAACAAGCAAGGTGTTGATAACATCATGCAATACAAGACAAGCACAATCAAATAGAAATTAATCAGATTAAAAAACTCACTGCCTTCATCATAAAGCAGTGCCAATATTCTGTCCGTAAGATCCTACAAAAAAGCAAAGTGAAGAAGAAATTGTTCGTTAATCAGACTGGAAAATATACCTCGAACAACTTTGATATTTTCATGACTGCTATACAGCACGAGGACATCCAAAAATACAACATTGAGACCTCACCTGTTTCTTCCCTTGCTTTGAAAGGCCTGCTTGACTGAGTACATCCTTGAGCTCTTTGACCCGGAACTGTAACAGCTTCTTCTGCGAAAGAAATCCAAAATAGGTATCATATAGAGGGCAATGCTAAGGCCTAGGAGGCTTCTCCTTTCATACTTCTAAAATTACAGTTCTGATTTTACTTGCTAACTTTTGTCAGACTATTATCATTAAAAGACAATGAGACACCAAGATGTTTCCTTTACGTATGAAAGAAAAATCCAAATACCAGAATGGCAAAATGCATAGACTATTAGAAACGTTCTCATGGTCTTGAGAAAAGAAATCAGGAAAAGGTGATTGGTAATTTCACATTCAAAGACATATAAAGAAGTTGAGGGTTCAAAGTCTATCTTCTCATGTTGTCCTTATTAGAAATCTATCTATAAGCAAAAAGTAAAAAATTCGTACAAAGTTTAAGGCTGGGGTCATCCGTCCTTGCTTGTAGTTATAGCTACTTTTTTACAAAGAAAATCAATAAAGCATGCAACACCCAACATAAATGGTTGAGCATTATTGTCCGCTTTGTAAGAAGTATTGACTATTGAGCCTTATTAGCAGAGTTTAAATTTTAGACATACACATATGCTGTTCAAACCACCAGCACAAGAAAACATAGGTATCAGTACAAAGACTCAGGTAATGTTATTACAAGGCGACTCTTTTTAGTATGATTGATTTTTCTTATCAAAAAGAAGATAATGAAACATTGAAGTAATAAATTTGCCGATTCCAATCACTCCTTTACTACTAGACTAGCTTTTGCTATTCTAGACCATCTTCTTATCAAGAATGATGTGGACATCAGCATCATGCTAGTTGCCTCACCACTTCAGTCACATCTCGCAGACTACTGCTTCCTCTTTCATCCCATGGAAGCCATACTTCAAATATTTCTGGACACCATCCAGTTTTTTCCCATATCCTTGAGTGAAGGGACTAAACAAAAGCTGGATACTAAACATATGATACCCGAAATTGAAATTTGTTATTGTAGCCATAGTAACATATACTAACACTGAAACCCTAACCCCCCACACTGTGGGCATTGCAATACCATTCTGCAAAACACGAGGTAAGAAAAGGCCTATAGAGACAAAGAGGCCACAACTTCATCCATATCGCTAGCTACATGTAAACCTATCAAGACAACTAACTAAAAAACTGATAAACCTATGACCACCATCAGAAAGATTAACACAAAATAGCATAATTGAAGAGATTTCAATGTATACCTTGCAAGCAGTTATAGCATCATTATCAATCTCCATACTTTTACGCGCTGACATTCGCAGCCCAGCCCAAGATGATCAAGGAATTTGCCCTTCAAACCAACAGATTGTAAATCTACACAGAATGCTCATGTTTTCAGAACAGAAAACAAACTAGGATAGAAATAATCATAATCAAATGCAACTATTATTCCTCCAACACAATTATTTAAATAAAAGGCTATAAATTGCCCACCAAAATTACCTCCAAAATCCTAAATTGCAGCAAAATCAATCAAAAAAACATCACAAAAAAAAGAGTATAAATTCTCTCTAAAACAAAACTTGAAGAACAATTTAACATGTGGGCACTTACTTATAACAAACAAAGAATTAACAGAGTATCAATCAAAAACAAAGCAGGCACATTGCATTAACCCAGAAAACCTAACAAAAGAGGAAAAATAACTCACCCAAATTCATAAACCCAGAAAAACCCACAAATTAATTGGCACAAACAACCTAAAGAAACCCTCTTTTCTCTTCAATTGAATCTTCTCTGGGGTTTTGCGAATGAAATTGGGAGTGCTGTATATTCTTCAGTACTAGGTTATTGATTTTTATTTTAATTTTAATTTCACAATAGGAGTAATGTTGCTGGCTTGCTGCCCTCTTTTGGACTCCTGGGCTTCAGCTTTAAGTTTCAACACACTCGAATTTTTGTTTGGCTTTTTCGGGGTTGTTTCTTGTGTAAATTATACTCTAGTGGGTTTTCGGGGGAGCTGGAGAGCCGAGACTCCTTATGAGGATCGCACACTCGCACCTACTACGTTTTATTTTATGACTCGAACTCTCATGTCTCTATGGCTCTACCTCCCGCCTCATTAACATATTAGCGTACTTCTTTTATTTTCTTTTTCTTTTTTGTTCACTCCTTTTCAATGATTTACACACCGTATCCTCCATTTTTCCATTCATACTCACTGAGTCCCTGTTTTAGATTTCTACATATGATACCCATGAAATCTCATTTTATGTGCACACGATAGCGTCTTTGTTAACTTGGAATGTATTTATATATGCGATATTGAGAGTATTATATTCACAAACATGGTAATGTTGATACCATGTGAAATGTGCAAGCCTGATTTAACTTTTCATAACTCGAACTTTGAACCTCTCGTCGCCATTAACATATTTCCCTCTGTTTCATTCAATTGCTTATCATTGTAGTTTTGATTTATTTTTTTATCAATGGTTTACACATTTTTTTTTGTTGAGTAATCAATGGTTTACACATGGTATATTGTGTATCCTCCGTTTTTTCATTATTTATAGAATATTCACTGTTTTAAATTTGTGCGCATGATACCTAAGAAATCTCATTATATTTCTTTAGCATAAATTGCCTCCTTACCGGCCACTACGCCATGAATACTTCAAAATCTCTTATTTATTTTGTGCTTTTAGTATATTTTATATTTGAGTATGTTATTTTCTTTTTTGGTACAATTAGCTCGCTCTTTGTTCGTATGTTTTTTTTACTTGTCGATTATGTCCTTTTCGTAATTTTTCTTATGAGTTAATGGGTTATGTGCCCAAATTAAAATGGATGCATTAATTTGTATCTCGGTACATCAATGACAGGATTTATCCTAAAAAGTTAGGACTCGCTTGGTACTATCATTTTTGGTTTTCAATTTTTTGAAAATCAAAATCCCATTTTTGTAAGTAAGAAAAAGTGATTGTTATTTTTCAATTGTCATGTTTTATTTTCAATATGATTGATACATAACCAACCAAAATTAAAGTCAATTTCGAAATTTGTTTAAGTTTAGGAAGCAAAAAACCATAAACTAAAACGAGAGAGACACCAAACGAGTTATAAGCTATTAGTTAGAGTCACTACATGATAGTTATAATCTACCACCCCCCCCCCCCCCCCCCAAAATTTTAATCCTAGCTTCGGCTCTTGGTAATATGAATTTCTCTTGGTTAGATCAAGATTCCAATGTGGATTTCTCTTGGATCCATATAGCAACATAATAAATATGATGAGTTTTATCCTTTCAAATCAATAATTCGAAGATTATACCAATAAATATATGTCTCGTTCGTAGAAAATACAAAAGTTACACAAGTACTTACAAAGATATGTCTCTTCAATTTTGTTCATTCTACCAGAGGTCCTTGACAATAAATGTGATTTTGAACTAACCAAATTATCCACTAAAATGGCACCAACGTAAAGCAAGTCTTTTCATTTTTCTATATTAACGTGTTATTTGTTAGACAACAAATGACTCATATGAGGCTTTTTGGTATTTTTACGAAGAAAAAAACTTCAGTTTTTGCTTGTTGTTTCACTTTACTTGAAAAGCATTTTATGTTACAATTAATTACTCCCTTCGTCCTAACTCAAATGCCCTATGTAAAAAAGGATCTCATATTGGGAAGGGTGTACACACTACTCGATTAATCAGAGTTCCAAAAAAATTGCATGACAAGTTAGAAAAAACTCTAATCTAATTCGTTATATACTTTTTTCTGAAACTTTGATCAACCGAATACTCTGTACACTCTTCCCAACACGTACGGGGGGTAGTTTGAAGATGGGGCGTTTGAGTTGGGATGGAGGGTGTATCAATTATTCACATCATGGAGCAAGAATGCGGATTCTCATCACTAAACATTGTGAAAAATGGATTTTCACTATTGTACCATTCATTAGACATGATTGAATAATTGTCTGAAACCACGATATAGTTTAAAGCTTCATCGTCTAAACTAATTTGTTCGTCTCTTGATTCTTCATTTGCATCATGAGCGCCACCTTCTTGTTCAAGTTCTATGATGCCAACTTTTTTACCCGTCTTTTGCTTTAGTTTTTTTAATACCTTATGTGGGCAAAATCGTCCTGTCACTATAACTCTGTGCCTCGTCATATCTGTAACAAGTTTTTCAACCCCTGCATTTGTAGTTGTTCCCGTCACACAACTCCATGTTTCCTTAGACATATATACCTTGGAGATAGATTATGTTGGTACATACCCTTGATTTTGGAGATGATTTTAGCAATCGATTGTTCGCATGCATTGCAATACATTGAGATGCTGAAATGTGCTTCAATTATCTACACCCAAATACTATATATTAAGCATGCATATTCATATATGCTTTAGATTCAAATATTTGAATAAACAAACTCGTTGATTTTTTCTTCGTGCTTAGGAAATCCTAAATTAACATTAAAAATTTAAATAGTGTTACGAGCGATCATAGTAAAAGAGAATGAACAAATGGAGTAATGCTATGTTGAAGATGTAACGATCAATAAAGTGTTAATAATTTAAAAAATTATAAAATACAACAAAAGTGTGAAAACATTATAGGTAAATTATTTATTTGCCTTACTTGGTTACAATTTTGGGCTTGTTTATGCTTCCCCATTGATGAATTTGACGAGTAACATACATTCTTGTCTTTGAATCTATGATCTAGAGGTGATTGTTATTATCTTCTAAATTTCTAAATGAATTGTCTACCTTACATTTATCGATATATAAGGAATATATATTTTAATCACACTTTATAAAAATTGTTTTAACTTACAAATCGGAGTATTTAATATGACTCTCCCTTTGTTGTAAGTAATACTAGTTTTAAGCTAGTGCCATGCACGGTTTAAATATTATATCGTACTTAATTATTTTAGACTTTTCATCGATTATGTTAGCACTTAAAAGGTAACTAATAATTATGTTTATTAAACCCCGTTTTAATGAAGCGAAAAAAGAAGAACAAAATTGTCCAATATGTTCATGTCTATGTGCTACTTTATATTTCTTACTGCAAGTCATACACAACATACTTGTATATTGATGCTAAATTACTATTGCATAGTATAATAGTCCAATATAATCTTGTCTATACTCGTTGTTTCTTTGAAAGTCATGCTAAATAAACTATTTCAAAACTCTACTAAGTGTATAAATGGATTGTTATTACAATTTTTGTTGGATGATTGTTGACTAATGCATATCTAATATACGGAATACATATGTACTATTTATATTGGAACTCATTTTGAAAAACATTTCAAATCAGATTTAATGAGATGTGTGTCCTAAGTTTCTAATATACGAATCGAAAGTTACGACTGACAATATCGTGTCATAATTAAATGATTGTTATATCGCAATTTCATGAAAGTTGATCTCTCTTATTTAATTCTCCTAAATGATAAGCTACTGATAGAACCATATCATTTTGTTTAATTTGCAATACATCACACTCTTTTACCATATGGTGGACTCTTTCAACATTATTATCAAAGTTCGTCTCTCTTAGTTATTTATCCTAAATAGTAAAACTATATCATACTATATCATTTTGTTTGCACTCTTTCACCAGATGTTAGGATATACCCCCCCCCCCCCCCCCGCACCAAAGCCTTCGAAAGCCTAATAATTAATTAATCTAAATATCTTATAGCCAACAATGATATGAGAGAGTTTGCAAGCTTTTCTTACCAATGTATATATGTTTTATTTTTTAGGGTCAATGTATATATGTTGATAACATATATATGCATGTGTATGGCTAAGCATTGATCGAGCATATGGCTAAAAACAAACAAATTAAAGTAAGAGATATATGCAAAAACAACACATTTGCAAGTATAGATCATATGAGAGCATAAGATTGTGTCTTGTTTTAATTTCTTGGTAGAAGGTTTACATTTGGAACTGCTCACACAAGGAATAAACCATTATTGACAAAAGAGATTCTCATATAATTAGTGTATAAAACAATAATGAATTACAAGAAATTGGTGGGGAGCCGAGATACAATCTGAGCCCCTACACCCTTTGCTATGGAAAAACCAATCCTAGTAAAGATAAAAGCTGCAGCCTGCGCACCGATATCCTGCGTTTTGGAGAACTGCTGGATCCGCTTAAGCAGAGCAACAGCTGAGGGCTCCAATTCCCCCAAAGAGAAAAAAGAGAAGGGAAGTTCTCATATTGTTTCTAGATGTTTTTCACACTAAGATGAAAATATAAATAATGGAAATGTAAATTAGGCGTTGTGGAAAGTATAAGTTAAGTGTTGTTGGCTAAAGTGACTCTCTAGTGAAGGCATGCATAAACATCAAATTGTAGAAGGCGGTGATGTTGGGGAAGTTAAACCCGCGTGAGTCAACTTGTTTTCATTCTCTCTATTTGCAAAACACTATATCCAAATTTATGTAATGGCCTGACCTTGAATCCCCAATGGAACTCCATCATAGAAGAAGCTAGTGGACATAAACGGACCATGAGTGCATGAACCATCGATTCTATAAGGAGAGGGTGTAATGAGTGCTAAACTATTTATAAAGGTAAGTTGAATAGAAGGTCGGGATATGAAATTTGATTATCTAGATGACTTTGAGGGGTAGATATGTCCAAGGCAAAATGTTGCGCTAAAGGGGGATAAAAGCACTTCGAGAGGGGTCACGTGATGTATAGGCTTTACACAAGCCTAATGTTGTAAGGTGGACTAGAATAGGTACATAAAGAGCCTTACAAGTTAGAAAACAGGTTGATTTAACCCGAAGGCTACCCCCCACTCCTTTAACCATGCACTATTTTTTTTTTTTGGTTACATAGAGGGGCTAGCCCCGAAAATAAAACTAATTAAAATGAAGTAAACGAGATGTGCAAACTCTCAGCACGTCCTCACGAAGGATCCGACGAAGATCGTTGGGAGGGTATTCAAGCACCACTAGCTTCTCAGTTTGATCAACTCCTAAATTTGCTAACCAGTCGGCCGCTCGATTCGCTTCCTTGTAGAAGGTGTGTTCAATCTTCACGACCCAACTTCCTTTTCCTATCATCTCCCTGCAATCATTGACAATTGGGCCAAGAGAACTATTTATCTGCTTGTTACTGTAACACCCCGGCTCATCGCCTGAGCCGAGAGTAGTCACCTATGGCAGCTTGCCAGGCTGTGGGCTGACCTCACAGACCAACACGGGTCCTTCCGGCGCACTTTGACCTCACTCGTGAGCACCCTGGGAAACTTCCCAGGAGGTCACCCATCCTGAAATTACTCTCAGTCAAGCACGCTTAACTTTGGAGTTCTTATCACATGGGCTTCCTAAAAGGAAAGTCGACTTTGTTGGTATGAGTAGCACTATCATTCCTTTTAAGCACCTCATATGAGCCCTTAATCTTTCAGGGATCTCCTCTGAAATTAAGGGCTCATATGAGGTGCTTAAAAGGAATGATTGTGCTACTCATACCAACAAAGTCGACTTTTCTTTTAGGAAGACCATGTGATAAGAACTCCAAAGTTAAGCGTGCTTGACTGAGAGTAATTTCAAGATGGGTGACCTCCTGGGAAGTTTCCCAGGGTGCGCACGAGTGAGATCAAAGTGCGCCGGAAGGACCCGTGTTGGTCTGTGAGGTCAGCCCACAGGCAGGCAAGTTGCCATAGGTGACTACTCTCGGCTCAGGCGATGAGCCGGGGTGTTACAAATGGTATCAGAGCAACCCTACGACCGCGTGTTGATCATGTGGTCAGGAGAGCCCATGTCTACAGCCTAGCGGGGGAAAGATCCTGGAGCTAGACTATGGTTGGCTGTCAGTCGCAACGAGGACGTTGCTTTCTTAAGAGGGGGTGAATGTAATACCTCGGATTTCAGAGGAGATCCCTGAAAGATTAAGGGCTCATATGAGGTGCTTAAAAGGAATGATAGTGCTACTCATACCAACAAAGTCGACTTTCCTTTTAGGAAGCCCATGTGATAAGAACTCCAAAGTTAAGCGTGCTTGACTGAGAGTAATTTCAGGATGGGTGACCTCCTGGGAAGTTTTCCAGGGTGCGCACGAGTGAGGTCAAAGTGCGCCGGAAGGACCCGTGTTGGTCTGTGAGGTCAGCCCACAGCCTGGCAAGCTGTCATAGGTGACTACTCTCGGCTCAGGCGATGAGCCGGGGTGTTACAGTTACCATTGATCATCTCAACACACGTTGCATTATCCATGTGAACCAGCAATTTTTTGAAACCAATGATTTTAGCATCCTCCAATCCCTGCTCCAGAGCCCGAAGTTTAGATTTCATAGAGGAGAAGGTGCCATAACAATAGATGAAAGCCTGCATATAGTCCCCTGACGCATTCCGAAAAATACCATCGCCTCCAGTTGGACCCGGGTTCTCCCAGCTCGCCCCATCTGTGTTCAACAATACCCACCCGTGGGGTGGTGGTTTCCACCAAATTTGGACTACCCGAGGGTTACCTGGTGGGGGAATAAGGATCAAAAACCTATAAAGTGGTTTCTTCGTTTCCTCGAATTGAATAAGGGTCAATATGTATCTCCGTACACCTTTTAAAGACACTGTTGTTGCGCCATTTTCAAATCCACCAACAAGTGATAACGAATTTAAGAGGCCAATCATCAATTGTCAAGGGATTGATGTTACTAATGTTCTCAAGTAACCACTTTTGTAAAGGAGGGGAGTGGAAGGATGACAGACCCGCAGTTTCCCCAATTTGCCGCCACACAAACCTAGAACTTGGACAGTCCCGCAAGAGATGGAGAGTGTCCTCTAGGGCAGCTTTACACCGTGGACAAGTAGGATCAGCCGTGAGATTTCTCTTGAGACGGTTATCATTACACATGATGCGCTCATGAGTGACAAGCCACATAAAAACCCGAATACGTTGCTGGACCGGGAGCTTCCTATGAAAGACTTTAACCATGCACTATGAAAGTGCCTGGCGTGATTCATTCATTTAATGAACAACGTTGTAAGCAAGTTCCTTACCGGTTATGATTCCAAAGCCGCTAGTCTCTTACCGGTTTAGAATACCCATTACTAAGGGTGTTCACCGGTCCAAACCCGGACCGGACCGGACCGACCCGGTAAAGACCGAAGACCGGATCTCACAAAAGTTGAGACCCGGAGACCGGACCGGTAAGGTTAGGACTGGACCCGGACCGGACCGAATTAACCGGTCCAAGCCCGGACCGGACCGAAGTTTAAGCCTTCGTGATTTTGTCACCAGAAAATCATAATAATAAATAAAAAAATTTACGTTGCTGCATTATGCATCTATGCCGAATAACTTGGAGCAGGAAGATTTGGGGAAAAATATAAGGAGATGGTAAAAATTGATTATATATCAGCTAAATTGAGATTAGAAATTGATGCGTATACTTATCTTGAATTAGCAAACTAAGAGTTTTTGCAGCGGAATTAAAAACTAAAAGAACTTATTTTTGTGTTTTTGTGTTTATATGGAAATAAACTAAAGAAAAACAATAAAGATATGATTCAATACCCGCAAGTAATTGAATCTGCCGAATTCAAAGAGTCGTAACCCTTAATTCGATCCTCTACAAAGGATTTAGCACTCACGCATGAGTTTGTCGCCCGCAAGCAACCACACAAAAAATTTGAAGGAAACTCCCTTCGACTCTTCGATATTAATACTCAACTGAAATCCGAAGTTTTTCAAAATACATAAGACTATCTCACCTTATATAGGGTAGAGATGTCTAGCTTATTGCCTTAATTCTACCTATATTAGAATAAGGAAATAAATAATCAGACTTCCCAAATAAACTAGGAAACACTAATTATCGGAAACAAATTATAAGACTCTCTAAGGAAATAAGGAAAACTCTAAACTAGAATGAATTTAGGAAGACTCCATAACTCGATTCTTGCTTGGCTCCCGCATCAGAAATTGATTATTACAAATGAAAACTCAAAAACGAGAAGAAATAGATATAGATCTGCAACCGCAACGGCGAACAATAGCGACGATCGGCGGACAACGATGTACACGGTGATGAGATGGCGACGGTAGGGTTACAACGACGATCGGTAAGTGCGAGAAAATGGAGATCAGTGATGGGCCGACGGTAAGTGCAAAAATTAAGACTTACAGAGTTTCAGTGATGGGCCGACGACCAAAGATGGGTGGGTGGCGGCTGTGGTGAACAATGACGACGAAAGGTGGGTGGTGGCTGTAGGAGAAAGGTGGACGAAAGCAATTGATGTTTGAGTGGAGAGAGAAAGGGAGTTATCTGGGTATTAGGTCTTCACGGGAATGGTAGTGTGGGGGTTAGGATAATAGGAAAATCAACCCCTTTTTTTCCTTATGTATGGGTAAGTTCGGTCCTCGGTCTTTGACCGAAACCCGCGGGTTTTAGACCGGACCCGGAAAAGCCAAAATTTGAAGACCGAAGAGGGGACCGAATGGTCCGGGTCGGTCCGGGTCCGGTCCGGTCCTCGGTCCTTCCGGGTCGGTCTTCGGTCCGGGTCAGTTTTTGAACAGCCCTACCCATTACAAGTTAGTCAAAGTTTAGATCCACCCAAATGAACTCAAGGTGGACTCTAGACAAACATTTTGTTGAAAAAGAAGGCCCGGAATGAAGAATGGCCCACATTCGTACTAAAACCCCATCTCACGGCGTCAAACCGTAGTATGACGGTGAAAGCATCACACATTGCCCCCCATTCATCAGCTATATATCAAACCCCACACACTCCCCCCAAACCCTAGCTCATTCTTCATTCCTCTCTTTTTCCATTTTCTCTCTCCTCCTGCCGCCTCTTCTCAGGTACCTTCACTCTTTCTCTCTCCTCTTTTTCTCTTCCGTTTAATCTTTGATGATCTGATATTTAGTTTGATTATCATGCTCTATATGATTTTAATCTGATTTGTTTTATCATGATATAATCGTTGATTTTGTTGTTGTTTTGTTGTGATTATGATGAGGTTTATGCTTAAGTCTATCCATTTTATTTGTTGAGTATACGATAAGTTTGATCTTATGATGTTATTATGCTTTTGATGATTGTTTTTGTATGAGATTTTGTTTGTTTTATGAACAAATCATCCATTTATGTTATATGTACGTTGTATATGATTATGAACAGATCGATTTGATCTGAAATTGTTCGGTTAAGATTTTTTGTTGATCGCTGTGTGTATATGTATCTTGAGGTTTACGATTGTTGTAAAACTGTTTTGATTCATGTCGTAAATCTGACGTTTTTGCGGAACTAGTATCGGTTGTGAATTTATATTCGCTATTTGTTACTAGATCTGTTGTTTTGAATCTGTAGTATTATACTCGTATTAATATTTAGCTTGTAAATCACTCTTCTCTTGATGTGTAGAATCGAGTAGATTTAGTTGTGTTGTTTTGATTATTAGTCACTTGTTATCATAATTTTCTGGTCGAAAAATTGTTTTTTTTTTTTTTTTTTTGTTTTTTTTATCATTTGTGATATCGTAAATTTTGTGTTACCCAATTTTTTTCGTATTAATATTTAGCTTGTAAATCACTCTTCTCTTGATGGTTATGTTCAGATTTTGTCACTTTGATTAGATTTCATCATATATCTGAGTGTTTGATTTAGAGTTTTGTTGAAGTTTGTTTTTTTGTAATGTCGTAAATTATTTGGATTATTGGGTCGCTTGCTGCTGATTTGAATGTTTGATTTAGTTTATATGGGTTGAGGGTGATTGGTAACTTGTAGCATAGCCGAACTATGAAAGCTGCTGTATTCAATTTGATTATGCAATTTTCTTTGTCTTGTTGTTTGCTCTTTACGCTTCTTTTCCGTTCTTTTACTTACACATGGTGTATCCTTGCAGTTTTTGTTAACAAGTTACCATGGGTAAGGAAAAGATTCATATCAGTATTGTTGTCATTGGACATGTCGACTCTGGCAAGTCAACCACCACTGGTCACTTGATCTACAAGCTTGGTGGTATTGACAAGCGTGTCATTGAGAGGTTTGAGAAGGAAGCTGCTGAGATGAACAAGAGGTCCTTCAAGTACGCATGGGTTCTTGACAAGCTTAAGGCTGAGCGTGAGCGTGGTATCACCATTGATATCGCCTTGTGGAAGTTTGAGACCACCAAGTACTACTGCACTGTCATTGATGCTCCCGGTCACAGAGATTTCATCAAGAACATGATTACTGGTACATCCCAGGCTGACTGTGCTGTCCTCATTATTGACTCCACCACTGGAGGTTTTGAGGCTGGTATCTCCAAGGATGGTCAGACCCGTGAGCACGCTCTTCTTGCTTTCACCCTTGGTGTCAAGCAGATGATCTGCTGTCTCAACAAGGTATATAGAATAATTCCTTCCCTCGCTATTGTTTTTGACAGATTTAATTGACCAGCCCCTTCTTGAAAGTTAGTGTACATCCTGCTGACCTCTTGTTTGTTTTGTGACACAGATGGATGCCACCACCCCCAAGTACTCCAAGTCCAGGTACGAGGAAATCGTCAAGGAAGTCGGTTCATACCTCAAGAAGGTCGGATACAACCCTGACAAAATCCCATTCGTTCCCATCTCTGGGTTTGAGGGTGACAACATGATTGAGAGGTCCACCAACCTTGACTGGTACAAGGGACCAACCCTCCTTGAGGCTCTTGACAATGTCTCTGAGCCCAAGAGGCCCTCAGACAAGCCCCTTCGTCTTCCCCTTCAGGATGTGTACAAGATTGGAGGTATTGGAACGGTGCCTGTTGGTCGTGTTGAGACTGGTGTGATCAAGCCTGGTATGTTGGTGACCTTCGGTCCCACCGGGTTGACCACTGAAGTCAAGTCTGTTGAGATGCACCACGAGTCTATGCCTGAGGCTCTTCCTGGCGACAATGTTGGGTTCAATGTTAAGAATGTTGCTGTCAAGGATCTCAAGCGTGGTTTCGTTGCCTCTGACTCCAAGAATGACCCTGCCAAGGAAGCTGCTAACTTCACCTCCCAGGTCATCATCATGAACCACCCTGGTCAGATTGGTAACGGTTACGCCCCAGTGCTTGACTGCCACACTTCCCACATTGCTGTCAAGTTTGCTGAGCTGGTGACCAAGATTGACAGGCGATCTGGTAAGGAGCTTGAGAAGGAGCCCAAGTTCTTGAAGAACGGTGATGCTGGTATGGTTAAGATGATTCCCACCAAGCCCATGGTTGTGGAGACCTTCTCAGAGTACCCACCTCTTGGTAGGTTTGCTGTCAGGGACATGAGGCAGACTGTTGCTGTCGGTGTCATCAAGAGTGTTGAGAAGAAGGATCCCACCGGAGCCAAGGTCACCAAGGCTGCCCTTAAGAAGAAGTGAACTGTTCCAGAGTTTATCTCGGCTTCTGAGAAGTATCGTTATGATGTCTATGAACAATTGGTGTCTTTTATTAGTATCGTTGGTGTGTTGTGTCTAGGTCTATTTCAATTGGGTTGTAGTCCAGTGTCGATGTCAGGTTCCTATTCTCAGAATTGGGTACTTGATCGGCGGTGGTGAGGTTTTGATCTACCCTGCTCCCTGTGTCGTTTCTTTCGTCCTAAACTCGCGATCTGTTGTCTATCGAGACTTGTTTTAAATATCTTGTGCTATCTACTGTTTGAGTAATTTCTTTTGGTTTTTTGTGTTTGCTTCTCTTTCCTTCTACCGTATGTCCGTATCTTAAGCATTTGTCACCAGAGCGGACGCTGTTTTGGATTCTGCTAATGTTCTGTAATCTCCGCAGATGTTGATCTTACCCGGGGTCTTATTTTGGGGGTGTCAATCGTGCTGTTGACTCTTAGGTTGTGCGAGTCGATACACAATTTTACACATTCGTCCCCTATCCTGGTAACTATATTTCATTCCGTGTTCCGTATGATTTGCATGACACTGTAGTCTGTAGTTACAGGCCTCTTGATGATCTACAGTATGTTGAGTTTATAATTGATCTTGAAATAGAGAAAGGAAAACAAAATTACTCATCAACAAGTAGCAACACATGACCTTCTCCATCCAAGGTTTGACTGACCTAGTAACACACACTAACACGCGACATTTCAAAGTAGTATTAAAGACTCCGATTACTAACAATGAAAATGCAAAAGTTTGGAACTTTTTTTTTTTTTTTTTCCTTTGGCAAAGGCTTTCTGAAAGAAGAAAACACACAAAGGCTATGGGCAATTTGGGATTAAGAAATCCGACACCAGCTCAATCTGCGTCTATGTTTAGCGGAGCTTGTGGGTTTCGCTCACGCTGCTCCTATCAACCTTCCGAATTTGACAGGAAATACACTTACCTGCCACCTCTAAAATCCTACTAATCCCCCAACGAACGGACACCGAAGACCCAGCCGGGTTTCTCAAAGCCAGAACCAATTCCTTGCAATCCCTCCGAATTCCCACGTCCCGTATGCCTAAAATTTGGAACTTCAAATCTTCATGTTATAGCTACATTTAGTTACGAGAGTGTTGCGAGCATAAAAAAGATTGATAATGTAGGGTCAAAGACAATAGTCATTCTCCTCTGTTTGGTTTTTGAAGAATAGTGCAAAGCCAAAATCCATTTGTTAAGAAGACGCCAATGAAGCAGCTGGAAGTTTGGACATTAATTCTATGGGGCAACCAAAATTCAGGAGAAATGAAGCAGATTATTTCAGCCATACACGATCAAAACACAGTGATTAGCTCAATTTAGCGTATAAGATGTCTAGTTCAACTCATTCAAGACCTTGATGCGGCTCAACAAGTTTCAAGCAAAGTACAATCTACCTACAGACTGTATGACAAAAGACCAGAGTTGTGCGTACACTTTCTTTGATCACAAATTCTTGAATGCTGATTCATGAGTGGGTTTCTGAGGGGTCAATTTGGCCAGCAAAGCCTTGTTTGGACAGTGGTCTGCATCCACGAAGTAGAAGTCGTCATTGGCTTTGAATGTCACATACGGCCTGTTGGTGTCTGCGATCCTTATATCAGAAAATTTGATCGTCTTTGTTAAAGGGGTTGCCAGCCATGACATCATTTCAACTTCAAAACTGTCTGAACCAGGTTGCCACCTGATCTTATGAATGTAAGGGCTCACAAACCAGTGTAGAGCAGCAGTTGTAGTAGCACTGAGGAACATGACAGAGGCAGCCACACCACCTTTCACGATCACATTCAAGTCGGGGGATGTCATAAAAGTTATCACAGGCCCCAAAGATACAGACAGGCAGCAGGTGGAGAGAGAGAGAAGCTTCACTTTTCTAATAGTAGATGATATTGGACCATAGTAAGCAATCCCCATGTCCTTGCCATCTTCATCGACCTCAGCTACTTTCCGTGGTCCAATGCTGATCTTGCTGTCATCTTGCATTCTAGGACTATTAGATGCCCATCTCTTTTGGACAGCAGCAAGGATAGAAGAGCTAGAGAAGAGTTCAGTGTTTGGGCATGCTGTTGCTGTTTGTAACCTGAAGCTTTTGTAACCTGACATATAGAGAAACGAGTGAATCCCAGATGAAGGATATAAGAAATCGCAGTACCTAAAGACCTTAGCATGGGTAGAACATCTTTCAAAACCTTTAAACAACACAAGTGACAAATAACCTTAAGCATGCTTTAGGCCTTAATCCAGGTAGCCGTATCCGATTTGAATTGCACCAAAAAGAAAAAAAGAAAGTAGAAACGGGACAAGAGAATAAAAGTCACAACACACTCACACAAGGATTAAAAATTCAGTCCTTTAAACGACCTTATATAAAAACGGCACAAGAGAAGGAGTTCTCGGAAACAAATTTGGTATGGGGCCATGGGGGTTTAACCATTAATTGACTTAGCCACTGTGCTTGCTATGTGTAACCGATCTGCCCATTATTGTAATGTGAAATGTCCACGTGCATTGCAGTGTATATACCCTTTCCTCAGATTCAAACAAAGAAGTATCTTCTCATATCTTAACTAGATTAATAATAAGAAGGCAGCGTAACTCACTGAGGTAAACAACTAACAATTTTGGTGTTTAGAAACGAAACATTCTTCACAAGAGCACTTATTATAACTTGTTTTAGGTTGGAACATTGCAAATTTTAAAACTATCTCGATAATAAACCTCAGCTAATCACCCCAACCATGACACACAGACAAGACATACAACACTTGGTGCAATCTACAGTAAATTCAAATAGATTTACCCCTCTCTTGCTTCTTTAGAGGTCCCTAGATAAAAGATGACCATAACTAGACTAGTAGACTCTAGCATTCAGCTTTCAGAATATAAGCTCTCTTCTTTTCTTTTCTTTTACTCTCTCCTCTTTCAATCATTGGTATATCAAAGGAAATGACTTATGGAAATGCAGCCAATTATTAATACCTAAGGGCCAACTTTCTGGTTAATTCTAGCTGAACTACTTATTCTCAAAATCAGGGAAAATAGATAAAGGACATGAAAAAGCTCCCAATTAGTGATGGTGTTACTGTACTTGGCAAAGTCAAGGACCAAGGGTGATATTAACAATGACTTGTAGAGATACACGAGAAAGGGGTATAGGATTGATTACAAGACTCTCCTCAAATTAAACACCTCAATTGACTTAACGTGCCAAGACAACACTTTGACCATTAGGTTTACATAAATGTCAAAGTCCCCCCCTCCCCCCCCCCCCCCCCCCCAAAAAAAAAAGCTCAAAGTTCAACCTTAAGTTAATAAAATGAGAACACAAAAAAATAACAGCTGCTTAGAACTGCCTCCAGGTGTTAACCAGCGCATGTAAGGTTATCAATTCGAGTAATGAAAACAAGGAGTCAAACTTTCAAATCAGATATTATTTCTCATAAAGCTACCCATTATACACTAGAATACATGTCATAGTTTATCGTGCACCCAAGACTTGGGACGATATCCAGATTGGCATACTGGCGCCCCACCTAGTTCTTTCCTTTAACAGCAAACTCTCAAGAATTTTACAAAGCACATCATGAAAACTTGAAGATATGCATTCAGCCTCACTAATACGGCGGTGGAAGCAAAGCTCTATTGTACTAGCCTAGTTCAGGAGCATCAACGAAACTGCCTTGGTTTATGCCAGGTCTCATGATGTGTCATTCAGATATATTGCTTTGAGGGCCTGGATAAATTCCACATGCTTCGCATTTTAATGACCTTACCCGGCAACCCCAAAGAAGCAATGACTAAGCCTATCCATAAGACCCCCACAACATATACAAACACAACCCGAGAGTTACATTCTAAGGCCAGTTAGGTGGAATCTTGAATTCAACCTTTCTAAATTAAACCTCCACATGATACCATGAACTGTACACCTCAATAGGAATGCTGAAAACTCTGATTCAGAGAAACTCCTCTTCTCAGTTCTCACTTCTCAGGCAATCACATGAATAAGAGAAAATAGGAACTCGTCAAAACCTACCTGATAAATTTTCAGTTTTGAAAAGAACTACCTAACTAAAACACTTTTGTGATGAATGATCTAATATAATCATTTGATCCAATCGGACACACATGATCATTGTTCCGATGAAAGTTTAGTCCACACGTTCAACTTTATTCCCCAGATTCGACTCACTAAACACCCTCATACATGATTTATTCATGGGCAGAGTTGGAAGTTCGACTTGATTTCTAATCATAAATTTATTAAGGTGTGTTCAATAGCGCCAAAAATACTTGTATAATATGTTCTTTACAAAAGTTAGGTGGTTCTTGACAATTGTTCCTAAAACAAGGGAAATAGGAAAATATATGCAACACTAGCCTGAGGGATATACATTCTGATAATAGGGCACAGAAAAGAAACATCTAATCACATCAGATGCTGAATTCCTGCTGTGTCTAGGCGCAAACATAAGGTACATCGCTAGTTTCACTACGTGTCGTAATGATTTCCTTTCACTAGGTTCCTTATTTGGACCCAATTGGATTCTTTTACATCTCTTCACTTCTTTAGAGTGGAAATTGAACCTCAAAGTGCAGCTATTCCTTGATTGTACCAGAAATACCAAACCTGGCTACTAACTCATTAAAACGGCAATTTCCATAGACTGCCTGGTTTACAGTATCACAAACTATCCATGACTAATGAGCCATGTAGCACGGTTCACTATAAGGCAAAAGCATTTCTTAAGTGCAGTGTGAAGACTGATGGTAAGAGTATGACAGAAGAAAAGTTTTTATCTTCATTTATAAGTTCAAAAATCATGTAGTTCTCTTTTGTATGACGTTTCATCTTACCCTTTGAGGCTATAATGCGTAAGGAATAAAGAAAAATAGAATCCTTATAAAGCAGAAACACGGAGTCCCCCAGCAGAACTCAATGAAAGCAGGGAACATGCCAATCAGGCCTTGGATTATTGAAAGTCAACATGGTTTCCACCATAGAGAAGTGAGCTAGTAAAGTCGGCTACTTTGTCCTACCAATGAAGATATCCAGTAGACCTCTCTAAAAGATCTTTAGCCTTTCCTCTCCAGCCAAAACTCCCAAAAATATGCCCCAACATTCATATAAGTACCATTGCAGGGCAACAATCCTGCATCATCGATAGGTACACAAGACTAAAAGATTTTAGCATGCACATCCTAGAAAGAAGACCACAATTCAAGACGACATTAATCCGTGATGTACCATTCACCTCAACTAGCTTCAGCCAACTTCCAGAAAACACATGATCCCGAACAATACACTTTAACGTGCTGGCATATTTCTCACGAACAGCGGACTGAATTCCAGAAAATTTTACCTTCTCCTGCTTTTCAATTGTGTTTTAATTCTTTCAATACCAATATTTTGGACTATTTTCTCACTTAAATCTCGTCTTCCCTTGCTTTTAAGGTTTTTTTTTCTCAATCCTTTTCACCTACTCTTTCATAGTACTATCTTCTTCTATCCCATCCCTAACTTTTAATGGTATCCACACTAGTATCAACCGATACAGACATTCATGGTAGTCAACCCCAAATCATTTCAGGATCGCCACTGCAGTAGACAAAGCCCGAATCACGAAACACACAATAATCTATTATCAAACAAATTGAAGCAGCTAATCACTCTACCAAATCAACCTAAAAAAAAAAAAACACTCCAATTTACAAAACACAACAAATGAAGCAGCCCACCCAACTCTATCTTAGAATTGCACATACATTTAAGCAAATACCCAGAATCAAACAAACAAGATTGATTGAAATATTGATCAAGATTCAAACTTTATGCAATTAAATTCAAAAGGGTATATCTAAAACAAACAAATTTTCAATTAAAACAGGATTTGCAGCGAAAATAACATGATAAAACAAGGAAAAAGAGGTGGGAAATAGTGAAACAAAATGTACCTAAAGAAGCATTTCTGGAAATGAGGTGATTGGCTTGAGAGCGGATCAAGTTGGAGAATGCAACCCTCGCCATTTTCCTTCCTCTTTCTCTCTCCAAAATTACCTGAAACTTCAACTTGACACCAACAGTTAATTTGAGGAGGGTTTATGCCTTATGGTAAAACCTCTTTCATTTTAACAATATAAAAATAAAAAGTTATTGTGAAAAACGACAAAAAGGGCACTTGGTCTAGTGGTATGATTCTCGCTTAGGGTGCGAGAGGTCCCGAGTTCGATTCTCGGAGTGCCCCCTTTTTCTCTTTTCTTTTGGAAAACCCCCTATTTTCTCTTCATTCTAAAAGAGTAAACATCGGACTTTTCGTCGGATCATACGTGCAACGACCTTAAATTTTTTTTTTTTTTTGAGATCCTCGAACAATTAGTTAGTCAATCACGATTATTTGATCATAATCACGTTAGAGCCACGACGATCTATATATAATAAGTTTTTCCTGTGTGTTCTTAATGAAATAGAGCTCATAATTATTCATTTTAGCTTTGGAACGCTAAGTTCTCTCGCAATTTGAATGTTGTATCTCTAATCTTACAAGTTTACAAACTCAATAAATCCATTCTATCACACTTTTGTTTAGCAACCAAATCAAGATATATGTAGACAGAGCCCCTTTCATTCGAGCACAAAAGGACAAGTCCGTCTGCTATCTGATAATTAGATCGCTGGCGACTTATGGAGTAGAAACACTATTAATACGGTTGAGGGTGGACAGACTTTGTTACGACCAACTTCCAAACATGAAAAGACCATAAAATTTGCACTTTTCAGAACAATTTATCATAATTTATACGGAGTACTAACTTTTGTTCATACAAATTTGAAATTTCAAACATCATGAGAAGGTAACGCATTAATCAAACAATGCATAAAACCAGAAAGATCCAAGGGACTAGTAACGATAAACAACAGCAGCCTTTGCAAAGCTAAAACTTAATAACGGAACTAGTACAATACATACAAGCTTCCATCACAAGCCACAACATAAAGAACTAGTACTCCGTATAATACAAGAGGTGACCAGAATAATAACTACTAGAATCGGAGCACTCATCCAAGAGTTCCCTGTAGAAATAGGTGAAAATCACAGGAACCACTCAGAAAAGAGTGCATATTATATTACACAATAAGTAAACCAAAAGGAGGATTAGGTCATTAGGATACGGAGTAATAGTAGAGTCATATGTAACATCAGCAGCAGCAACAATTAGAGCAAGGTTATTGCTTGTTCTTTACGAAACATTGAGCTTATAAAGTGAACCGTCGTCTCGAGGATGATACTTGAGTTTGTGCAGCTTGACCTCAACATTGTCGCAGCTCGGGCATCGCCACGTCATCCAAGCGCCCAGTGTACACCTCCAATTCCTCCCTACACATATCCTTAACTTGTACAACACCCTTGTCAGCTTCACCCATATTAAACACCCTCATATACCTCCACAACTCCAGCATACGAAATCGACTCGAGACACTCACTACCCTTTGGTAATTGAGCCCCATACTTGTTCTTTCTTGTACAACACTCTTAATATTATCGGAAACGGATTCGTAAACAAGAATATTGTCCCTGGTTTCCACTGTGGTAACCTCTCAGAAGGTAACGGCAGACCGAACGCAACATCGATATCATATCCAATGAAATAATACACCTGATTCCCTATGCTCTCCACTCTTCCTCTCCGTTTCATTCCACACGTACTATACAAACAATCTTGCTAGCTGTTAGTTTCGCCTTTCGATTACTACTAACTTCTGTAATAACGAGCTACAATCTGTCCTCTGTCAGGCACAAAGTTCACTGGATTCCTCGAATTTGTAATAACAATTCCTCAAAATGGTTTAAAAACACGTAACAACCAATTATAATTATTACAATAAATATGTAAAGTGCATTTTATAGCTCAAGAATTTGACTCATGTGTTTGATGTTTTAGGTTGAGAATATAAGATAATGTATTTATAGTGGTTTTAAAAGAGGACGGAAAAAAAATGGGTTAATGAAAGCAAATAGACTCAATTGCTATGTGTGACGGACCTTTCTCGTTATAATGTGAAATGTCCACGTGCATAGCAGAGTACTCCCTCCGTCCCACCTCAAACACCACATGCCCAAAATACCCCGGCATTGAGGAGGGTGTATACTCTAATAGGTTAGTAAAAATTCCGAAGAATTTACATATATAGCAAGTTCAATAAGAATCTTAACTAATTTGGCATATCATGCAACTTTTTTTGAAACTTTGATGAACTGATCGATTAGTGTGTATCCCATCAGAAAGAGTTGTAATCTATTTTCCGTTCTATCTTTCCCTAACAATTCTACAATGGCTATCAATGTTTGATAGCCCGTATAAGGTTTGACCAAACGTATAATAAACTATTTTATTAAAAAAAATGTATTAATATATAAAAAAAATATTAAATAATCAAATCTTCCCAAAGTAGCCTAATTTATCTCACTTCCTCTCACTTAAACCACGACGCATTAACCTAAAAAAAAAAAAAACACCAGTCCACCAACTCTATCCTCACCAGCCGCAATGGACGGGTGTTTTCAGCATGCCCATTGCTTTTACATATCATGGCGTATCACAATTTCATGGGTACAACTACAATAATCTATCATCAAACAAATGAAGCAGCTAATTATTGTAGCAAATCACCAAATTGCTATTATTACAACCCTCCCTCGCCATTGTTCTTCCTCTTTCTCTCTCCAAAATCACCAAAACTCAACTTTGCACAAACAGTGAAATTGAGGAGAGGAGGGTTTATGCGTCATGGTAAAGCCTCTTTTTTTATTTTAACAATATAAAAATACAAATTTATTGTGAAAAAAGACAAAAAGGGCACTTGGTCTAGTGGTATGATTCTCGCTTAGGGTGCGAGAGGTCCCGAGTTCGATTCTCGGAGTGCCCCTTCTATGATCAGTCAACATGTTTAGCATTACTTCAAAAAATGAGCCAAAATCTCTAGTAGTACATAATAACTTCGTCCTTGTGTGGTCCTAATGAAATTGTTTCTCTGATCTAATAAGTTCATAAACTCAACAAATCCCGCAAATTATTAATAATTGATAAACAATGCATAAAACGAACAAGATCCAAGAGATCATAACTATGCAAGTACAAACTTTACCAAACCCACCCCATTGGTACATTACAATAACTGCATGCTTTTGCAAAGCTAGAGTTTAATAACGGATTAGTACAATACAAGCTTCCAACAGAATCAACAATAACATAAACTACTGGACTAGTATACAATAAGTTACTAATAACTAGAATCCGAGCAATACACCAAATCAAGACTTTGCTGTAGAACTAAGTGAAAATCACAGGAAATCCAGAGGAAATGAGTGCATATTACACCAATGTGGTAAACTCTCAGACGGTAACAGCAGACCGAAAGCAGCATCATACCCAATGAAAATGGTTCAGAGAAATTTCAAATTTGAAATCTTTTCATATATAAGATTATTACAACAATGCGAATGTCCTCTGCCTAGCAATGTGAACTGAGATCTTCTTCCGTTTAATACCCATGGCACGCTTCCCATCTGCTCCTCCGCATTCGAGTCAAGACCGTTCGAGCCCGATGACTTGTTAATTACTCTGGCGGCGACGGGACTTTTGTGGGTGATGAACCCACTGAAGCTGTTTAGCAAGCCATGATAGCTTAGATGACCCGGCCTGTACCATTAATAAGATGCTCCGTATTAGATGGACAAGGCCAGGTTATTCTCCACTCTGACACACACATACATGGATGGACAAGTAGTGAACAACACCACCTTAGCTTTCACATCGTCAATGCTAAGCCATTTGCATATACACATGTACATACACATCGTTTATTGTAGTAGATAAAATTTGACTTTGCATTAGCTAACAATCTATAGTTGTTGCGGAAAATTATCATTGTAACCCTTTTATTGACTTTCGTCACCGTGTTCATGACTTTGTATAGTTGTTTAAGGACAAATTTCCAAATCCTACCTTATATATTCAAAATCTTCCATTTTCCTATCTTATATGTCCAAAAATATCGTTTCCTACCTTATAAAGTGCATTTTTTTTTATCAAATTCCTACCAAATGGCCGGTTGACTAGCTATTCCGACATTGACTTTTTTTCCCTCCAATATTTCTGTCGTCCCACCTCCTTTTTTTTCTTATTTCCCTCCAATATTTCGATTTCCCCAATTTTTTCGATTCCCCCCAATTTCACTTCTGATTTCCCCCAATTTCTCAACTTTATCTCACTTATTTCCCTTCCTCTATCTCACTTCATTCTTGTCTCTCTCTCTCTCTATCTATATCTTCCCTTCATTCTTTTGTTGTTCTTTTTACCATGACGGAAAGCACAATGTGCTCCTATTCACCATCTGCCAAAAAAATCAAAATCAAGTGCAATTGTTCCATACCTGCTGCACTTCGCAAAGCAACAACCCGTGACAACCCAGGTAGAAGGTTTTGGGGTTGCAAGTTTTATGAGTTCGGAACTCAAAGGCGTGGCTGCAACTTTTTCAAATGGTATGACGAGGATATGACTGAGTGGCAAAGAAATGTCATTAACGAGCTTGTTGATGAGACTAGGTGGCTGAAAGTTGAGATTGTGCAACTGAAAGATGAAGCGACTAAATTGAAGAAAGATTTGGAGTTTGCAAAAGAACAGAATAGTGTGCTTGAGGGAGCACATTCCACTTTGAAGGCTGAATACGAGAGTGTCAGTTCAAGCATGAAATTGATGAGAAAAGTGGTTGTTGTTGTTATCATTGTTGTTGTATTAAAGATTATGTATGCTTAGGTATTGAGTAATAACCCAATGTATTACTCTCATTTTGTAACCTAATTAACGGAATTAAGAAATAAAACTTTGGAACTTTGGATGAAATTGTTCACTTGCATCAGATTTGCTTGCTAAATTGTCTTTTTTTTTTTTTTTTTGACAGTAAGTAATTGAACATAAACGAAAAATAGTTGAAATTAACAAAAGGGGGGTAGGGATGAGGTAGTGTATGGCCTGATCGACCCTCGACGGCACTCTGTTGCAGGATCGTGTGCAGGTTTGAGTCCTTCTCTTGGAACTTTGAAGATATTGCAGCATGGTAATTAACTGACAAATCAACCAAAGAGCCTCAATTCCTGCCTTACGATTTTTCCTGAGCATTAGGATCAATTCGGGACAATCTGTTTTGACAGAAATGCTTGCTAAATAGTCATTACACACAAAACGTCAACTTTGCCAATTCTTTGTCCATGGCTTACAAAACATGCGTCGGATCTGCGTTCACGTCTACGACTTACATAACATTTATCTAGTTATAACAAGCACTAGCTAAATGAGTACAAATCAGGGCTTCCAAACAGGCTTATTATTTGAAGCTCTCTGACTTTGGGGTTGAGATTGCTGTGTTTGAGCTTGACATCGACTTTCGCTTTGAGTTTGAGGTTGGCTTGATGACATAGAAACTTCTGTTTGTGCCACTGAATTGCTGCCTTCAGCTTCTCCACCCTCCACTAACTGATTATCAATGAAACCCTATGATCAGAAATTACAAAATGGTATGAGTCTATGAGATGAACACATAACATAAAAACAAATAGAAATTTTGTTCAAACCTGTTGTGTGCCAGATTTGATCTTCTTTTTCTTCTTTCCTGGAAAGTCAACACTAGGATTTTTGCAGCTTTTGGAATTGTGTCCATACACTCCACAGTTCTGGCACCTATTCTGTTTTTTCGCCCTCTTAACGAGCTTACTGTCATCCTCACCAGCTTCTTTTTTCCTCTTTTTATCTGATGGTCTGCCAGGCTTGTCTTTGCTTGGTGGAGGAGTTGGTTGAGGATAAGAGGTTTTTGGCCAAACTTCTATTCCAGGCATAGGGTGTATGACAGGGGTGTAGGATTTCAAGTAAGCTTCTTTGGTGTATGCTTGGTGAACAAAGTCCTCGGGATTCAGCCTTTTCTTCAAAATACATGCAAATGCATGTGAACATGGTATTCCCGTCAAATCCCATTTGAAACACCCACAAGTTCTATCTTTCAGATTCACAATGTGTCTTTGTCCTAGATTATCAACCTCAAATTCATCTACACTAGCCTGTAGTAAAATACACCCCTTGGCATCATCACTACATTGCTTAAACTGTTTCAAAACAGCAGGCATTACTTTTGTCTCTTGCTTTTCTGCTTCTAGCCTCTTAGTACACATCCTCTTCACCATATACCTCCTAATCCACTCCATGAGGGTCAGAATAGGTTCTTTCCTAGCTGGCCTAAGAACATTATTGAAGCTTTCACAACAATTATTCAATAACATTGCACTTTTGCTTCTAGTGCTAAACGCATGCCTACACCAATGTCTATGGGGAATGGCATCCAAATAAGCAAAGGCGTCAACAGATAACAGCTTTATCCCCTCCATATGTTTCTTAAATTCAACCTACACATGTATTTTGTTGGAGAGTTTCATTTTGTGGCCTAAAACACACACAAAAATAAGATAACAAACAAAGGAGAGGTAATGTACATACCTTGGTATATGCTCTAGCAGCTTTCCAGAAGCTTTGTCTAAAAGCAACTCCCGAGAACTTGAGCTTAAAATTAGCCCAAATATGCCTGCAACAGATTCTAGTCTCCGCTGTAGGTACAACCCTTGAAAAAGTCTCCAATAGACCCTAAGCACAAACATACATTACGATTGTTAGATAACAACCAATATAAACAGTTTTGAGAGAGGTAATAAAGATTAAAGTGTTGGAGTCTAACCTTTTGTCGATCAGACATGAATGCCACATCCTCTTCAGCCTCTTTCTCCCCACTATTTGTCTCCTCAATATCTGTCTCCCCAATATAAGTTACAGTCTCAGCAATTGAACCCAAATCCTTGACCAACAACTCCAAAAACCAAGTCCATGAGTCAATGTTTTCCGCTTCAACCACAGCCCAAGCTATATAGGAAATATATTTGTATTACCATCCTTGCCCACGGCAGAGAGAATAATACCATCATATGGGCCTTTGAGATGACAACCATCTACACCAATTAGAGGCCTACAACCATTGACAAACCCCTCTTTACAAGCTTGGAGACATATATACATTCTCTGAAATGCAGGTTTCGTCCCCACTTCTGTTGTCACAGACACAACAGCCGTAGAGCCTGGATTGTATTTCTTAACAGTTTCACAATAATCCCACACCCTACTGTACTCATCCGTTCCACTCCCAAAAATCATGTCTAATGCTTTTTTTCTAGCCTTGTACCCCTTCTGATAGTTTATTTGAACACCTAGGTCTTTTGCTACAATCCCTTTGAAAACATTAATTTTCCATTGCGGGTCAATCCTAAAAGAGTCAATGTACCTCTCAGCCAAGTAAGATGCACTTACCTTGCAATTAGTATCTCTCCACCCACAAGTATGATCAAGATTAAGACTTTTAATTTGAAAAGTCTCCTCCAATTTCAACTTAGTTGCATGAACTTTAAATACACACTTGTTTCTTGCATTGCAACTACATCCCACAATCTTAGCCTTCTTCTTTGACCACTCACACTCACACTTATGCTTACAGTAGGCAGTCACTCTCTTTGCTCCACTATGCAATAGATAATACTCATAGCCATTTTCTATACAATGATGCCTCAAAGCTTTTCTAAAAACTCCATTTGTTGGGAACTTTAAACCAAGAACAAGATTGATATTTTTTTTGAAATCAACATCAGGATTAAAAGTAGGATATGAGTCTACCTGGCCTACATCAGATCCATCAAAGTTCCTCAAATCATCATCATCTGAAAGCACATCATCATCTGGTTGTAGCTCAACAGAGTCTTCTTTGTCACTGTCTTCCTCATTTGCTTTATGCCCTAAGCTTATGTGAACCAACTGCAACATAGTTTCATCTTCATCTTCACCAAATATCTCATCTCCAATCTCATCATCATCATCAGCATCACTCACAACATCACTGCTATCAACAACAAAGGGTCTTTTGCTTCTGAAATGGGGGGGTTTCAAGGGTACATTAGGTTGTTTTGACAGGTTTTCAGATCCTTTCCTAGGGTCAGTGACTTGTATGGAGGAAGATGTGGAGGCAGGGGTAGGGTTTGTTTGGGTAATGGGCTCATTGGGCCTTCTTACTGCCAATTTGGGTATCTTAGCCCTTTGGTTTGTTGGCTTTGAGGGCTTAGTGGACTGGACATTGGCCTCACTCACTCCATGAGTCACATACACATTAATATACCTATTGGCATCAGCACTTTCTAGCAAATCCTCAATGCATTTGTCATCCTTAATTTCCCTTCTACCATAACATAGACTCAAACCATGCCTTTTATACCACATTTGTCCTACATCACTATATTTGAGCACTTTCATCACAATGTAAGATAAATTGAAATAGCACACTTCATCATCATCATCACTCAAATATAATCCTCCACCCACATAACTAGTCTTGTGCATACTAGTTTCAAATTTACCCCCATGATAAACCCGAAGCTTCAACCTCATCGAATTCAATCTATAGCCTACATATAACATTCAAACAAGAAAACTATATTCAATTCAATGTAGCTACGACTTATTTCAATTCAATCACCCATCCTTCATTTAGCTTTGTGACGACACTAATTGGCACATAATCGAAAAACAAACACATCAATTAGGGTTTTTTCACATCGAATGTAGGTTTAATTACAACATAAACTGATTTGCATTTGATCAGTTTAGGAAAATTAAAAGCACCCAAAAGTACAATTGAAGGTGTGAATTAGTTACATACCTTGCTTTATTGTAGTTGAGGATCATTACTGGGGAACACGAGTAGCACGCGGAGCACGGATTAAAGAGAATCAGAAGCAATACTGGGCGAAAATCAGAAGTAATATTGGGGATGAAGTAATGTTGGGCGAAAATCAGAAGTGAAATTGGGGGGAATCGAAATTTGGGGGAATCGAAAATTGGGGGAAATCAATATAATTGGGGGGGATAGAGGGAATCGAAATATTGGAGGGAAATAAGAAAAAAAAGGAGGGGGAACGACAGAAATATTGGAGGGAAAAAAAGTCAATGTCGGAATAGCTAGTCAACCGGCCATTTGGTAGGAATTTGATAAAAAAATGCACTTTATAAGGTAGGAAACGATATTTTTGGACATATAAGGTAGGAAAATGGAAGATTTTGAATATATAAGGTAGGATTTGGAAATTTGTCCGTTGTTTAATTTACTTATGTTTTTGTGCTAATAAAAATTATTATAGTAATATAAACAACGTGTCAGAAGTACAAAATTTTGTAGAACCAATGATATCCATACTTGTTTTGAAATATCGATCAATGATCTACAGGTTAAACAACCTTAGTATACAGATACGGGAAACATACAGGTTGGTTAAAAGACGGGTTAAAAACACAGGATCCAATCTGTAAAAGATATTATCTTTCTTTGTTTTGATTTAAACGCACATCGGCCCTTTCTGCGGCGAATAAGAAAAAAAAAACAAATAAAAAAATTTAACGTACGGGTAGTAGAAAGAATTAGAAAAAAGTAGAATAGCGAATATGAGGATTAACAAAAAAGTAGGAGTGAGAAAATAGGAAGTGATAAACATTAACAAAAAGCAAGAGCGATGTCCAAAATATAAATCGGAAAATTCACGTGGTGACCCTGAACTTTGCAGTTTTGCATGTGGTGACCCAAATTTTAACTTTGCGCATACGGTGACCCTCAACTATACATTTTGTGCACATGGTGACCTTATTTCCTAACACCGTTAACTTTTAACGTTAGTTGGCTCTAATTTTCTGTGTTAAATCCAATTAAACCTAATTAAAAAAACAAATCCTCCAAACTCCCCTTTTTTCTTTCTCTCTCTCTCCTCTCCCACCACTGTCTCCCCCCCACCCCCCATAATCAGACCACCTTGTCGGACACCTACCCACTAGATCCGTCTAACTACGCCACCCACTGCTCTATCCTCCTCGTACCCTGATCCATGGAGGACGACATTCGTCGTTACTCCCCTCGCTCCACCTCCTCAATCGGAAAATCTTGCGTTTGACGGAGATAAGAGGAAAGCAAGAATTGAAGTGATTGGAGTCGAATTCGTCATCGCCACAGCAGGTTAGTCGCGTTTGCTCTTCGTCATATCAGTTACGGCGTGGTGAAAGGCAGGGGAGATGGCGGGACTGTGGTGAAGATTGAGGTGATTGATGCGGGATCGGGGATGAGAACATGGCCGTGTCTCTGAGTTGGTGAAATTGGGGGTGGATTCGAGTGTTTTGGCCCGGATTAATGGGACAAGATCAAGGCCATGGAATGTTGTGGAGGTAAGGCGGAGGAGACAAAGGAAGAGGCGACGACGGCTGTGATTTGTGACTAGGTAGGGGTGGCGTGAGCGTATGTGTACGTGGAGACGAGGAGGTGTGGTCAGATTCGCGGGGAGGTGTGAACAGTAGAGGCGATGAGAGGTGTGGGTGGTACCGTGGGGATCGGGTGGAGAGGGGTAGTTTGGAATGGGATTAGTTTAGTGTGTGTTTTTTATTCAATGTAAGGTAAGTTGTTAATTAGTATTTAGATCAATAAAAAAGGAAATTAGAGCTAACTGATGGTAAAAGTTAACACCGTTATAACGGAGTTATGAGATAGGGGCACCGTGTGCATAAAATGAGTAGTTCAGGGTCACCTTGTGCACGAATTTAAAATTTGGGCCACCACACGCAAAATTGCAAAGTTCAGGGTCACCACGTGAATTTTCCGAATATAAATTGTAGTCGACATAACATTCGAGACAGTGACATTGATAGATACAAATCTCTTCTCACGCACACAATCTCCTGCAAAATGGAAAATAATGAAGCAATATCAACTTCACAACTCACTATTGAAGCACCACCAGTTGAAGTACAATAAAAAAAATGCGGGGCTTTAGACAGTGGACAGAAGATCGTTAAGACGAAATGTACGACTACAATCAGGATCTTCAAGTTTAGAGGTCGAGGAACTAGGAAGTTCTCAAAATGGATACTCAAGGTGGGGAATGGCGAGGTGACGTAGCCTAATGACGGCGAGTAGACCCTACAGATTTCAGATGACATAGGTTCATAAGCCTAATGTAAGACTACCTATTTTGTGATTTCCATACCTTATCACTTATAATTTCTTAAATGCGAACCTTTACCAATATAATAACTTTATTTTGCCCCTATGAATCTAATTAGTTTTTTGTTAAATAAAAAATAAAACTCATCTCAGAAAATAAAGAAAATGTCACATATTCCTAGAATGAGGGAGTATATTAGAACTATTTCAAATGGCGAAAGTAGTAAAGGAACCTCATACGTTTGCTCTTATGTGAAATCAACCCCCACATGTTTTAACTGTAGCAATTGACCCCCATAGGTTTGTCAAAATGTGAAATTAAACCCTTCGCCAATTTCTCACCAAATTCTCACTCACAGTTACCATTTAAATATAAATTGTACATTATATCATTGAACGGATACTGTATCACTATTAAACCCTTCCCAAACCATTTCAATATTAAACCATATCAACAGGAGAAGAAAAAAAAAAGCAAATTTTATTTTGCTGGGCACTCACTTAACATTCATCCTTCCCAAACCATTTCACTATTAAATCTGATTTTCTAAAAATGGTCCATTGATCTTTACCCCAATATAAACATATAATCAAAATTGCAATTTGTTTTTTATAAGATAACTTATTCTGAGAACAATTTCATGACTCGCGAATGAAACATACCCAAAACATGCGATGAATCTGATGATCACAAAATTCGAAGAGTGAATAAATTATCTTTAAGTTAATGTCTACAAGTGTAACCCACAAAAAGCTAAGCCCAAATTTATCACGTTAAGTATTTGTACTTTAATGTATTTTGCTCTTTTTTTTTTTTTTTTTTTTTTTTTTTTCGTGAATGGCATAATAATGTACAATTTATTTTGAAATGATATATATGGGTGATGAGAAATTGGTGAGAAATTGAAGAATGACTCATTTTCACATTATCACAAACTTATGGGGGTCAATTGTTACAATTAAAACATGTGAGGGTTGATTTCACATAAGAGCAAACGTATGGGGGTCCTTTACTACTTTCGCCTATTTCAAATAAACATTTAAGAACCCCCTGCATGACACGGGTTCATAAGCTAGTGTTGGGTATAGGCGTATAGCATTAGCGGAGATAATGTATGAGTATATTAGTATATATATGACTGAATTTATGATGTGTTCAACAAAATGGAATTGGTGGACCAGTGGATGAAAATCCCACCATTTCCCCATAATTTTACAATCTTACTTGAACATTAGAATGAACTTTGTTTTATACAAATTGACTATCCGTGATTCCGTTCTTGTTCATCTAGATAAGCGATTGCATAATGTAAGATGTTCTTAATTCATATGTCACATACTCACATTAAGTGGTTATATGTAACGCTTTGAATTGGAGCTTTTCGACACCTAGGAGTATCATATTGCAGGCAATGACTCATTATTTGCCTGACTGGATCTGCGAATATAGTAATCATAACAAGCATTCTAGCAAAACAGTCACAAGTACCAGTCGAAGAAAATAGACAGTAAAATCTTGACTTGAAATACAACAGAAGCTTAAGATAAAGCCCCAAACAAAATCAGATAATGATTAGATGGTAATAAAGAGAAACCTTCAGGCGGATGTGAATCTAATAGGAAAAACGGAAGGTGACGATTTTACGAGATAATATCGAGAGATATTATGGAGTATTATGGAAAAACAGAATCACTACAGCTGAGAATGTATACGTTACATACATGATCGGGGGTGGTGAAATGTGATTCAATTGTGAGAGAATGATCAGGGGTGGCTGTGTGAATAACTGACGAGAGTAAGGGTTGAAGGAGGTTTGCTCATGAGAAATTAGGGCTATGTTTGGTAAAACTAGCTGAACGCTGAAATAGTAGCTGAATGCTGAAATAGTAGCTGAAAGCTGAAATAGTAACTGAAATTGTAGCTGAATGTTACCAGCTGATAAGCTAGCAGATCAAATGTGAGTGTTTGGTAAATTTAGCTGATATAATAGCTAGCTGTTATTTGTAAAATTACATAAAAGGGCACTCTAATTTTATCTTGGAAAATCATAAGTAATGCAAAATATGAAATACACATATTTAATAAAGTAACAACATGCCTTTTCGATACATCAATAATAAAATAAAAGTTTTTTCTTCATATACTCCATAACAAATTGGCTATGTGATCACGGATTTCCTTCATCTCTTGAGATGTCTCAGAGGAGCTTTGACTTCTGTTGTCATTGTTACCAATGTCGGGGAGCTCATCATCTGGTATGTAATCTGGATATTGCTCAAGTGTGGTGAATATAAGATCTCCTTCCGAGTTTATTCTAATATAATTGTGTAAAGCAAATGTCGCCATTATAATATCAATCTGTGTTTCCACACTAAACTTTGGCATACTACTTAATATCTTCCATCTTTTTTTTAGCACTCCGAATGATCTTTCGATACAACTACAAAGTGATGAGTGTGACTGATTAAATCTCTCCTTTGCGTTTGTTGGTGCCTCATACTCAAATTGAGACTTGTGATACCTCGTCTTCGGATAAGGTACTAAGTACCCATTTCTATCTGGATAGCCTTTATCCACCAAATAATATCGGCCACTTGGGGGATTTGGAAAGTTGAGCGCAGTGTTGCCAATAGCATGAATTGAAGAAAAACACGACTATCATGTGCTGAACCTGGCCAACAAACAGAGATAAATGTAAAACACATATCAAAGTCATAAGCGGCCATGACATTGAAGGTAGGTATTCCTTTTCTGCCTATGTAGCGAAGCTGGTCTTCTACAGGAATGCATGCCGGTATATGTGTGCCATCAATACATCCAATACACCCCTATAATGAACATACAAATAAAATATTATTAGAACCTACACATTTTTATGCATAATACGATACTTACATAACAAAAAGGATTGGTATTAATACCTTAAAGTAAGGCATGTATCTTTGATCGTTAGTAATTTGTGGTGGGATAAACGAAAATGTTGAATCTTGAGGCTTTATGAGATCACGTGCCAAGCCCATATATCCCTTACTTCTACCGCACACTGCTTCCAAAACATCATGAAAGGCTCTACTAATTGTTTCGCCAGAATGTTGAAATCGTTCTGATGCATCTCTGTTTGAAATACCTAAAGCAATGGTATATAAAAATATGCCAACTTTTTCATGAAGTGACATATTCTTACTTTCTTCTAATCCATACTTCATATGAAGATCTTCACACAATCGTCTAAAAATATGGTTCGCCTGTTTGAGATCGAATGGGATTTCAAAATCTCCATCATCCATTGTTCGCCTGTTTGAGAAGAAGTCATACATGGTTCCTTGTACATATATTTATAGAAGTATGTAGTTATAGCACCTGCTGGACATGTTGTCATAATAGAAGATAATTTTCGCCATTTTCTTTTCCTCTCTTCAATTTCCATAGTGTACCTAAAATGAAATAGCTAAAAGTTACATATGACAGAAATTTAATAGATTACTTGTTCGAAAAAAGTACATCTCAAAATGTCGAACAGAATAAAGAAAAAAAAAATATAAGTGAATTATTCAGAGTTCACTTTAATCAAATAAATAAATGTCTATAAATAAATCTTACAAATATAAAGAATAACAAATCACTTTTTGTTGTCATGTAAGTACATCAGCCAAGACACTCGATCATCATCATTCTCCATTTTCATGAATAACTCCCTTCTAACACCATCCTCTACCAATTGGATCAGAAAGCACCACAACTCACTAGGCTTCTGCAAGTGACCATCACGAACCAAGCGGTTAACAATGTCCATTGATGCGCTAATATATACTTGATTCGACATTGTTTGAACCAGCTTGGTTATACACACTACTATTAGGAGTGATATCTGATTCCATAAGTTCAAGAGCACGACTACATGCGTTTAGCATGGATCCAATTTGACTTTGCAACATTGCTGATCCACCTGATTGCCTCCTCTTACGCTTCAAAGTAGACGGTGTGGTGTTAGGTTTGGTGCTTTGAGGTTCTTTAGCGGCCTCAACACGAGTTGGATGAGCCATCTGACTACTAGCACCTTCACTTAGATTTTGAGTTCGTACTTGAGTATAAGATGTGACCTCTTATAAATTCAGCATAAAAAAATTCAGTTGGGGTCTCTAGATCCTTCAAGCCCAAGAGCCGTGTGTAGTGTGCATAAATCTCTTCAAATTCAGTCGCATGAGTTATATTGTCCTCCTGGCCTGGTTATCATCATTCCCTAAGTTCACTACATTATTAATTGAGAAAGGTTCTATACTTGGTGCAACAACATCTTCATCTGTAACATGTTTTCCCTCAAAGATTCGAGCATATAAGTCTTCCATAGCTGGAGTTAATGGTTTGTTGCGGAACTTTTTAACATCCGGTTTTTCCTACACAAATGAAAAAAACAAATATTACCACCGAAATTGTTGAAATATGGATGTTTTCTAAGTAAATTTTTTTATTAGACCAATTGTTGGAAGCATTAATCCTTCCTGTTGCAGCATCCCAACCAAGGCCAATTTCTGAATTCTTCAAGAACTTCCAAACAGACCAATCTCTCTTCATTGCATCATACTTATTCTTAGGACTTTTAGGATGACATTTTCGATTTATTTGTTGTTCAAGTTCTTTGTGAACTAAATTCCACTTATAGGGTTGTTTACGCCCGTACATTTCATTATGTTTGATTAAAATATCACACAAAATCTTGACATCATCCTCGGTCCATCTAAAACTTCCGTCCTCCTTATCACCACTCGAAGTCATCTATAACAATTAACCAGAACATGAGACATTACCACTATAGTTTGATTGTAATTTGTTTTTGTAGCAAGCCAAAGTCTTTCTAATCTACAATAGCACAACTTTTTAGTAAAATCAACTGTGAGCTTTTCTACAGGTGGCATCTTGGTGGGATTATGGGTACCAAACAACCACAATGGCTAACCGTACTGTGATTGTCGACAATAATACCTGGAATAACACTCACACCAGAATAAATTTTCTGATGGAGTCTTTGTATCATGTGTGGTACTTAAATGTTTACAGTATTTGCCAATAATTGTTTAGTCTTGCCGTAGTATTGAACAATCAACTCCTCTGATTAAATTTTAGCATCCTAGCGTTGATGCATGGGTTAACATGATACTGTAAAAAATTAGTCATACCCGGCCTTACAACTTTCTTCGTACAATAAAATAGGTTCATGTAAGATTCATATGAATCTCCATTTAATCAAATCATTTTCACTGAGACTCATGCACAATGAAACTTACACGCTAAAGCCATAAATTGCATGACACAAAGATAAAACAAGTGTAAGAAAAGTAGATACACATGCATGATAATTATGATAAGCATGATAATTATGTAGCAACCGACAAGAATTGAAAAGGGTCAAAAGCTTACCTCTTGTATCGTCAGAAGAGAGTTGTGAAGAGGAGGAAGGAGGCACCGAATACCGACAATCTTAGAACGCACTTGACAAAAGAGAGTACAAAGGTTTTAGGTAGGGTTATTATTTTAATAAGGGTAAATTTGGAATGAAAATAATAAAAAGTAGTTGAAAAAAAAATAAGTTACCCAGGGTAACACTTTAAATAAGGTAGCTTATTATTTAAGCTAGTGGTGTCACCAAACAAACTTATTTGGTCAAAAAGCTTTAAAATCTAGCCAAATAAGCTACTTTGGCCAAATAAGCTATCTTATTTGGCATACCAAACATAGCCTAGGTGTAATCTTGTCCCTCCATTTACTTTTCTCTTATTTTGCTTATTTGGGTCATTTCGAATTTCGAGTATACAATATTTATTTTTTCAGATCGGATATAGGCGAAAATTTCGATTTAGGTCAATGTTTGACAGGTATATATATGGCATCTGTTGTGTTGACAGGTATATACAAAATTTTCGTCTTAATCAAATAATTAACTCATTTTATAAGGGGAATTTTCATTAGATTTATGAATTTACGTTTTAATCCGATAGTTCACTCATTTTATAAGTGGAATTTTCATAATATTTATTTATCTTTGTTGTATGATAAATGAATTGGATAATTTATTGTCTACCCTATATAGAAAGAATGAACAGGGGAAAAGACAGTGAACATGCCAAAAAAAAAAGGGGGGATATCATGATGGGTAGGACTGTGGGAGGGAGTATCTCACATCCAAATATCATATGAAAGGGTATAATGGATATTTCATATCCAAGTAGTAACTAGTGAGATTCTACCAAAACCCTATCACTTGTTGACATATATATATATATATATATATATATATATATATATATATATATATATATATATATATATATATATATATATATATATATATATAATATATAAATGCTGAATGAAATCCCAATGGCCTCAGCGCAGCCACCATTGTTCGATTCCTCATATTTAATTGAAGTCACTAGTCACTACTTCATTCATACTCCCTCCTACCCAAAGAGATTTTCCTCTTTGGGTTGGACACATGAACCAACAAAAAATACTAAAGAAAGGTGATAGTGGAATTGATGGTGGGGTAATTGGGTTTAGAGGAAAATTAACACCCCACTAACTCATTGCAAAGAAACTGGCGGAGGGGTTAGTAAACAAAATGGAGGGAAATACAAGTGGGGTTTTTTGGAGGGAGTTTTAACAATTTGAATCTCCCCTCAAAACACACCCACTCATGTGATTTGAAACATCAAATTGTGGATCTCCATAAACCTTTATTGGATACATATCCTAATTCAGCACCACTAATACACAAATCTCTCAAAATATCTGAGATTTTAGAGAAAAGGAGAGAACATCACTCTATTTTCATAAACAAAAAAAAAAAACGTTACATTAGTGATGAATTCAGCTGCTGCTAATGCTCCGTGTTGCTGCTGATATAGTACCGCTGCTGGTTCTGGGTT
The DNA here is from genome assembly GCA_963680865.1 of Spergularia marina. Taxonomy (NCBI): domain Eukaryota; kingdom Viridiplantae; phylum Streptophyta; class Magnoliopsida; order Caryophyllales; family Caryophyllaceae; genus Spergularia; species Spergularia marina. The sequence continues at coordinate 6,074,353 of OY804554.1, forward strand.
TCTGCGGGCTGCTGGTTCTGGGTTTCTGCGGGCTACTGCTGCTGGGTTTGTGCGGGCTGCTGCTGCTGCTGGGTTTGTGAGGGCTGCTGCTGTTGGGTTTGTGCGGGTAATCTGCTGCTGGTGTGGTCGTGGTTGCTGGACTGCAGCTGTTGTGCTCGTCGTCTGCTGCTTGTCTTGCTCGTTTGCTGCTGGTCTGCTCCTTTTCTGCTGGTCTGCTGATCTGCTGTTGATTTGCTGCTGTTGTAGGAGGTTTCCAACCTATCTTATAGGCATTAAAGGTTAGTAGCACAAGGTTGATAGGATAAATCAGAAATCATATTATGCCTGCCAAAAAAAATCTCACCGATACTCAAAGACTTGAAATACATTGCTTTTTATTAGAGAACTCCAAAAATGGGAAACCCAATCGTGGCAAAGTAAAGGAGATTGCAGCAAAATATAACGTCACAACAAAAACAATCGGAAATCTCCAAAGGCGTAACAAGCAAAACAAAGCGTTAGGTCTTCCAATAAATGTGAATAGCTTAATCAAAGGCAAAGTAGGCAGGAAAAAACGGGTTATACCAATGCAACTAATCGAGTCGCTTCCGTCATTGAAAAGATGCACAATAATGAGACTCTCATTTGCAATTGACATAAGCTATTCCACATGTCAAAGATGGATTGCAAAGGGAGATTTGAGATGGCACACTAATGCTATTAAGCCGTCGTTATCAAGTGACCACAAGTATATTCGTCTCAACTTTATCATGTCTAGATTGTTATTTGATCAACTTCTAAATGCAATCAAGTTTCGATCACAAGATAATGATCTCCATATTGATGAGAAATGGTTTTTTATGACTAAGATCAAACAAAGGATGATACTTACACCGGGGGAAGAAGAACCAGTTAGAAGCACACAAAACAAGAGGTATATTCCTAAAGTTATGTTTATGGCAGCAGTAGCAAGACCAAGGTACGCACCGGATGGTGAGTGCATTTTCGATGGTAAAATTGGCATTTGGCCCTTTGTTATTAAAGGACCAGCAATCAGAAATTCAATACATAGGCCAGCCGGTACTATAGTCTCAAAACCCATTGAGAATATCAACAAAATTGTGACAAAGACGATGCTAATCAACAAAGTTATTCCAGCTATCAAAGCAAAATGGCCATCATGGGCAAGCAAAGACATTCACATTCAACAAGACAATGCACCTCCTCACATAAGAGGTGACGATCAGGATTTTGTGGCTCATGCAACATCAGATGGATTTAATATGACATTGAATCAACAACCAGCACAAAGCCCTGATTTAAACATTTTGGACTTGGGTTTCTTTAACTCAATTCAATCACTTCAAGACAAACAACCGTCAAAGACAATACCCGAGTTGATCAAGAATGTGAAACAAGCTTTTAAAGACCTTGATCCGGCTACATTAGACAATGTATGGCTAAGTTTGCAAGGTGTAATGACTGAGGTCATGAAAAGAGGTGGCCACAATGACTACTCACTACCACATCTAAAGAAGGCTGTTCTACAAAGGCAAGGATTACTCCCTAGGGACTTATCCATAAGTGAGGATGTTGTCAAAGAATGCATTCAGACTTTGATCAATGTTGGAAAAGCAAACAATTTGGGGCAAATCATGGCAGACCTTGGTATTGATTTTCCAAATGCAATGACAACTTAAATCAGTATGTAGTGTGTGATTGTGTTTCATTCATAAACTAACTAGTAAGCCACTTTGAATGCTCATGTTTAGGTTGTAAACACTTAAATCACACATGTATTTTGTAAACATTTTGAATGTAATATAAACCCAAGTCCTTTATGTTTAATATCAAAGGCAATGTATTTATGTTTTTAGTACCATCATCATCATTTGAAACATTTAAATTGAGCCACAAAACCAAACAACTCTCAGATTTAAATAAAACTCGTCATTGAGTTGTAGCTAGACTTATGAATTAAGAGCCTTATCAAATACAAGCCTCCATACCATGTGTCAGGTGGCATCTAAAGTGCCTCCATTGACACATGGTAGTGGCTAGTTTCAAAGAGGCTTCAATCAATTCGTAAGTGTAGCAAATAAGTTCAAATTAATGTAATAACTACAATGCAAGTCTCAAAAATCATCACAGACTTGCTAGTTACACTCAAGCAATTCATCTTAGGATCCTAACATACTCCCTCCATCTACAAATCAATATTTTAAAACATGAGGACAGAATCCAACGGCCACAGTTCATAGAACTTTGGTACTACAATGCAGCTCAAACATTCAGCCAAACCCATTAAAGGAAATGTACTAGAGAATCACAAGCTAAATCAACAAAGCAATCCCAATCATTTGCACAAAATCCTAATACTCTATCATCATCCAAATTATTCAAAAATATTATCACATCATCATTATTTAGAAAACAAATAATCACAAGCTCATCTTAGGCACAAAATCATACTAAATCATCAATTATTCAAATGAACTCCAATTTCGCCAATTAATCACACCTTCTCATACCATATTGCCATATCAGAATCATTTGCAAAAATCATTTAAAGAACAATCAAGCAAACATGTACAATTTAAAAGATGTTTCAAAACAGTCTTTTATGTTCCCATTATCATGATAATAACAATTTTTTTTTTTTTTTTTTAGAGGAGACAAAACTTACAGGTTCATTTGCGAGTTGTAAATTTATAAGTTCAGAAACAGGAAATAATACAAACAAAAGGCGTGAACAATTTTTTTGAGATTAGATGCTAGCCATTGTAATAAACAACAATAGAAGATTTGTCTGCCCAATTCTTGTAGCAAGTTCAGTGACAACTTTTGAAAAATAAAAATTCATGTAATCGTGCATAAAGAACCTTACAACATACACGCGGCAAAACTAGCACGCATAACAGATTATCATTTGACTCCACAGAGCCAAAGCAAGAATTCCTCAAGAAAGACAATTCGACAATCATGAGTAAAGTCTCCGACTACTATCAAAAGATTTTTCAAAAATCACTTTGTAAAATCTATGCAGGAAAAAAGATCGACAAGTGAAATTATCATCAACACATAACATGAGAAGACAAAATAGACATCAGACTAAAATCACACGGCATGAATATAATCAACATATCAAGGTAGCTCAAACAGTGTAGCACAAACGCCTTGTTATCAACAAAAAATTCCCAACCCAATCAACTCAATTAATAAAAAAAAAAAATTAATGCAACAAAAAAGGTTTAGATTTTACCACAACCCATATAACTCATGATCATTGCAATATGCTCTCGTTCCCACCGAGATTTGTCTTCAGCCAACTCCCGTTGCCATTTACATTTGGCTTTAGACATCCCGACCCTTGTATCCCACATCGCATCACATTCTCTACGCCTCTTCTTCGTATCAATAGACTCAGTATCATCCTCAGAGTCCGGGATGATCAACCCACCAACCCGATCGAAGTAATCATCGTCTACAAGGGCACAAATGTCAGACGTACCGGCATGCAATCGACCGTCGCAGATCTCCTCCTCTTCTTCGTCCAATTGTGTCTCTGGAACGAATGACCAATCTTCATATGCCCATGACGAATCCCCCATTTTTTATGGTAAAAATGGGACGAATTGAAGAAAACCAAGTCGAAAATTATAACAAAAACAGATAAATCAGAGAAGAGAGGATGAGATCTAAAGGTCTAAAGGTCGAGATGAGATCAATAGGAGTTGACATATGGGTAGATGAAGGATTTGTGAGGAGAGAGAAAGAGAGGAAAATAAAAATGGGGCGACGGAGAAGACGAGGGAGACGAAGAAGATAGAGAGAGAGTAGGGTTTTGAGTTTTTGTTCTTGAGTGAGGAATGGATTGTGAATAAAGGATGAGTGATTGGGTTTGGGGGTAATGATTTGGGTTTGAAATGGGTTGGGTTTAGATTTTGGGTTGGATTTGGGTGGGAGAGATTAAAATTTGGAGGGAGCTGTTAAGGAGAGGGAGGGAGTTGTTAGTGGGTTAAGTGAAAATTAGGGGAAAATCAGTTTAATTAGTAAGGGTAAATACGTCCACAAAATTTGCCATATCGGGTAAGTTTCGAAACAGGAAAATCATAGTGAATCTACCCAAAGAGGAATACAGGAAAATCTCTTTGGGTAGGAGGGAGTATTCAAAATATTTCAATCATGGAAACCACCGCTAACTTTGACACATTCATCAAAACCACCTTCGAAAAACCCCCAACCACCGTCACCACCGCCGCAAAACCAGCCCGTCTCCCTCCCAAACTTACCCCTTTAAAAGTCCCTAAACTCCACGACAACCTCCCTATCATCCTCGCCGAATGCCGCTTCTGCCTCATCTCTCCCGTTCAACACTCACCCTCCTCCGCCGCAACCACCGCCGTTGCCGCTAGTGGTGGTCCCTGGCTGGTGAAAATCAACGATTTTGAGACGGATAATTGGTACCTTTCCAACCCCTTCAATATGCACAATTACTTTCTTTCCTCGAAACCGGTCGCCGGCGAGCTGAATCTGTGGACTTGCAAGATTCAGGAGTTGTTCAGGCCTTTAGCTCTGTTAAGCAATGGCAACAAAGTCGTGTCGAAGAAGACTGTTGGTGGTGTTAAGCGGGATTCCACTCATTTGTTCGCGGTGTTAGCCCAGCTGGAGAGGGACTATGGAGGTGGGTTAGTGTTTTGGAAGGCGGGTTTGAAAAATTGGACCAAAATTGAGATGACTGGTAGTAGAGAATGTTTTGATGAGGGTGGGATTAGGGTTGCTGATGTTGCGTATTTCGATGGAAAGTTTTACGCTTTCGATGTCAAAGGGTGGCGAATTGGGGTAATTGATCCGGAAAACCCGAGTCTGAAATCAGAGTTTGATGAGTTTATTGTTGCCCCGGATATTCTGATTGACCCGATTGATGATTCTTATGCTGTGAAGCTTGATGGTGAAGCTTATATTGTGGCTGAATTGAACTTTGTACCTACCGACTACATACTGTACCTGGTTATTACGGCAGTTTCGGGAGAGGATAATGCGAAAGCCACAATGTTTGTCTACCTGTGGAATGCAGAGGAAAAGAAGTGGGAGCGTTTGGAGAGCATAGGGGATCAAGTGTTTTTCATTGGGTATGATGTTGCATTCGGGCTGCTGTTCCCGTCAGAGTACTTACCACAGTGGAAACCAGGCACAATATGCTTGTTTACGAGGCCGTTTCCGATGATATTCGATGGTTGTAACAGTGGTGGCAAGTATGGGTCTCAATTACCGGAGGGTAGTGAGTGTTTGGAGTCGATTTCGTATGCTGGGTTGTGGAGGTATATGAGGGTGTTCAATACTGATAAAGCTGAGAAAGGTGTTGTAGAAGTCAAGGATATGTCTTGGGAGGAATTGGAGGTGTACACTGGACTGTTTTTCCCGCCTCCGCCTTGGATTAAGTGGCGATGTCCGAGCTGCGACAATGTTGAGGTCCATCTGCACAAGCTCAAGTATCATTCTGAAGATGATCTGTTTAAGCGCCTCTTTTCTTCTAAATGAGGTGTTTAATTAATTAACCTTGTGCTAATTGTTGCTGCTGCTGCTGTTACTCCTCTGATGATGGTAAAAAGCACTCATTTTCAATGTGTTTCCTGTAATTTTCATCCATTTCTACAGGGAACTCTTTGTTTAGTGCTCGGATTCTAGTTAGTATTCGCTCTGATCTGTTCACCTGTTGTAATAGGAGTAATCAATCTAGTAAAATTATCTATGCTTTTCCTTTTAGAAGCTTGTAGTGTACTACTCCGTAGTTTGTAATCGGTCATAAAGCTCTAGCTTTGCAAAGCCTGCTGTACTAGTGTTGTAATTGATAGGGTGGTTTTACTCGTACTAGTTATTTCCTAGTTAAATTATCCCTTGGATCTTGATCATTTTATGCAGTATTTATCGTTTATTTTAGCTTCTCATGGTGTTTTGTGGTACATGTCGAGCACCCTAAAACCCCTCCCTAGCTAAATGACTCATTACCTGGAAGGCTAGAATGTCGTTCAAGGTGTCACAAAGCCGCAAGCATTACATATATAACTATTTGATGTAATATATGAGGAACAAGTCGAACAACTTAGATAGGATCATTATCGAACAACTTGAATCATGCGGTCGCGTATTTAGATGGTCAAGTAGAAGGTCAAATTCGTATAAAATGTAGTTTCTTCTAAATTTAGAGTAAGTAAGATTGTAAGCAAATTTTAAGATCTTTGGTCAGGTTTGGGAGTCGGCCGATTGACTGACGGTAACGCGGTAACGTGGCCTATGTACAATACATCTCCGCAGTCGGCATCCGTAGTGACCGTAATGTAGCTTATGTAACAGATAACTGAAATGTAATAAGATACATTGGCAGTAAGCTTTCTTTATTATCTGTTTCTGTATAATACACGTTACATTTGTATGTTAGTGATATGACATCAGTCATCAGAGGCAGTATTATGCTAAATTTAAGTTCGAATGAACGAGGATTATCCGGCACCTATTCCAGATTTTCTGGCCGGTTTAATTGTGATTAACTAGATCACTAATTAATTAATTGTTCGAGTTCATTCTAAAGTTGGTAAATGTTCATGTTGGTTCGAGTCAAGTATATATAAAGGGCTTGCTTGTATAACTTTTGATATACTCGTCAATCCGTCATCCATGGTAATTGTGTTGATACGGTTAATTAAACGATTTAAACCCGTTGAGATTTGAAAATCGCCAACACTAACCTTGAGTCAAATTCCTACTTTATTTCGCTTGTGTTTTTTTGTTTAATTTCGCTACCTGTTTTGCACCATGCATGTTCGACGAACTAACACCAGTGTTAGCCGCTAACTTCCTCAGTATGTAGCAGAGAAGTTCCGAAATGCTCACTCCTAGGAAAATTGTTAACAAAAGCATGCGTTGATGACTGCACGTCTGCACGCATTGGGTTGCAACTCGAAAATTTTGCTCTTTTTTTTTTTTTTTTTTGGACTGAACTTAGGGTCCAAGTTTCACATAATTCATACAAGACCAACAAAAGCAAAAATGTGCTCATAATCACATTTCATTGTGTATAAACATTCAACAAAATTAAAGACGATCCAATCTAACAAGCACCAATTATCACGATTTAAAACCCGATGAACTACATTTTTTTTAGTAAGAAGTCACACATATTTAATCTAACCGACTTGAGTACTTGACCTTTCTTCATTTTCTCTCCACGACTCCACCAACCAGATTTCTAACACTAGAATCTTTCCTTATTCAATCAAAAAAATACAATACTCCCAAAAACCCAGAAATCGTCATGAACACTAATCCCAACTTTGACACCTTCATCAAAACCACCTAAGAAAAACCCCCAACCACCGTCACCACCGCCGAAAAACCCGCCCGTCTCTCTCCCAAAATTACCCCTTTCAAAGTCCCCAAACTCCACGACAACCTCCCTATCATCCTCGCCGAATGCCGCTCCTGCCTCATCTCTCCCGTTCAACACCACCGCCGTCGACGAAACCACCACCACCGCCGTCGCCGCTAGTGGTGGTCCATGGCTGGCGAAAATCAATGATTTTGAGACGGATAATTGGTACCTTTCCAACCCCTTCAACATGCACAATTACTTCCTTTCCTCCAAACCGGTCGCCGGCGAGCTGAATCTGTGGAGTTGTAAGGTTGAAGAGCTGTTCAGACCTCTGGCTTTATTAAGCCTTGGCGACAAAGTCGTGTCGAAGAAGGCTGTTGGTGGGGTCAATCGGAATTCCACTCATTTCTTCGCGGTGTTAGCTGAGCTGACAGATGACTATGGAGGTGGGTTAGTGTTTTGGAAGGCGGGTTCGAAAAATTGGACCAAAATTGAGGGGACTGGTAGTAGAGAATGCTTTGATGAGGGTGGGATTCAGTTTTATGATGTTGCGTATTTCGACGGCAAGTTTTACGCTTTCGATGTCAGAGGGTGGAGAGTTGGTGTTTCGAAATCCAAGTTTGATGAGTTTATTGTTGCCCCTGATATTAGGAGTGACCCGATTGGTGATTCTTATGCTGTGAAGATTGATGGTGAAGCTTACGTTATTGGTGAAATGAACTTTGTCGTCCCAACGGATTACATATTGTACATGGTTCTCACGGTAATTACCAAGGAGGGGTATGACATCGAAGTTGGTCCTAGGAGTGGTAGGGGTAATGGTGGTGATCGTGATCCGAAATCGTTACCAAAAATGTTTGTTTACGAGTCCGTTTCCGATGATTTTTGATGGGTGTACCAATAATGGCAAGTATGGGCCTCAGTTACCGGAGGGTAGTGAGTGTATGTCTCGAGTCGATTTCGTATGCTGAGTTGTGGAGGTATATGAGGGTGTTTAATACGAAGGAACCTGACAAGGGTATTGTCGAGGTGGGTGAGCTGCATGCCTAGGGAGGAAATGGAGCTGTACACTGGACTGTTCTTCCCGCCTCCGCCTTGGATTAAGTGGCGGTGCCAGAGTTGCGACAATGTTGAGGTCAAGCTGCACAAGCTTAGGTACCGTTCTAAAGATTAGCTGATAATGAGGCTCTACTAATTGGGTTTTAAATTAAATGTGGTGCTTGTACAACAAGCTTATGCTAATTGTTGATGCTGCTGTTACATATGACTACATACTCTATGTATGTGATATATGAAGAACTCGGATTGAGTATTGACCAACCACCGCCACCTCCTTTTGGTTTACTATCTAGTACTCGTAGACGTCGTAGTATTCTATAGTGGGCTTTACTTATGCGGCTAGTTACGGCGTTTCCTGTGATTTTCACCTATTTTTTCAGGGAACTTTTGGTTTAGTTCTCGGCTTTTCTTTAGTTCGTATTCTGGTCATCTGTTGTAGATTGTAGTTGTAGTATTATCTACTATGCTTTTCCTTTCGGAAGCTTGTATTGTAAGTTTATAATCGGTTAGAAATCTTGGGTCTTTTCATCACAAACCCACTAAACTTGAGTCCACTTTTCGTCACGTCACAATGTCACATATAGATTTCTTTTACACAAATTTAACTTAGTTGTACATTGATCAAAAATCCAGATGGGTTGCATGTTGGAAATCTCAATCAATCCTAACCTATCTCATTTAAAAAATCGTGGTAGCTCCTTAACTTTTTGTGTGTAGTTCGTCTTATTTTTTATGAGCGAAACTTGAAATCTACTATGTATGTGTATGAAGTAGACCTGGTTAGCGCCATTTCCTAATTGACACCGGTCAAATCAGTGTATATCTCGATTCTAGACTTCAGACTTACACTTACTTCGTACAATATTTCACTCACAAATTCAATGCCAATTGAGTTTGTTGATGAACTTTTTGAAGTGGCCATAATTTATCCTCTACGTCATGGTAAAACGGTAAAACCTTTACATTTGCTCACAATCCTCGCAGTCACCACTCTTTCTCCTGGGACCACAATAATTTCTCCCTTACATATAAATACATTCTCTGCAACAACTCTGGGAAAACAATTGAAAATTATTCAAAACAAAAAAAAAAAAAATCAAAATCCCAAAACTTTTTACTCACGCTGAAGTCATGGACACCACCGCCCCCTTCGAGACATTCATAGAAACCACCTACAAAAAACCCCCAACCACCGTCACCACCGCCGAAAAACCCGCCCAACTCCCTCCCAAAATCACCCCTTTCAAGCTCCCTAAACTCTACGACGACTTCCCTCTCTTCCTTGGTGAAACCCGCTTTTGCCTCATCTCTCCTCTCCAAAAACCACCCTCCACCGCCGCCACTGCCACCGCCAGGTCCGCCGTCGCCGCCAGTGGTGGACCGTGGCTGGTGAGAATCTGTGATATGCTTGTTTACGAGGCCGTTTTGCGCTGATATTCGATGGTTGTACTAACAATGTCTACGAGTACTAGGGTACTGAGTGTCTCGAGTTGGTTTCGTATGTCATGTGATAGCTTCTTTGTTAGCTTGTATTGTACTCTAGCAGTCTAGCTTTAGCTTTGCAAAGCCTACTGTTGTAATAGGCTGGTTTGATGTGTCTAAAAGCCGTAAGCATCACATATAACTACGGAAAGTAGTTTGTTCAAATTAAAGTAACGAGTTAACGACGTAGCTTGGTCTATGTGACTATGTCCATCTCCACACCTGTATTCTGTAATGTAGCCTATGTTAACGGTCCATGCCACATTGCCACTCCATATATGAATGTAGGGACTCTAAGGAGTATACTGCAAGTAATATAACTGTAACGTAATGATTTCACATGATGTACCTGCTGGAAGATTCCTCTTGCATTAGTTTCAAAATAAAAGATAGCATTTCTGATGTTGCACTAGTCTCCTTGGGTCTCAAGTATCTTTGTTAGTTTGGACCACACACCTTGGGGGCCAAGTTTCAGCGATTATTTTATGCGAGATCAACAAAAACAAAAATGTGCTCATTTTCTTCTCCATCATCACAATTCACAGCTTATTATGAACTCAAAATAATTATGACCACAATTTGAAACGATCTCCATTAAACAAGCACCAATTATAAAAACCTAGTGATGAAGTGATCTATATTGTAAAATTAATTAGTTGGAATCTGATTAACTAATACTAACAATAAATAATTAGTCTTGATTCATTTAATGTTATGAGACAATGTTTTTGTATGAAATTATTACTGTACATGTGATCTAATATGAATCGAAATTTATGTGCTCGGAAAAATATAAAATTAACCGTTTTTGTAACCTCATACAGAGTTTATGTCTAGAGTCTAGACTTAACAAAAATTAACACAATACGACATATACCTAACTCCCAAATTATAAACGCAATGTACTATTGACACTCTAGAAGGTTTTGATTGCTTGTAATTAAAACTCTCCAAAACAACATTATTTCATCCCCAAAATTGAGTGATACTTTTACAAGAAGTTTCTAGAGTGCCAATAATACCACTCTTTTTAAAACCCTAACATTTGTTCATACTCGTAATCACAAACTTCGCAGCCACCCCATTTCTCCCCTTTTCTTTCGATCTAGGCCAGGGTTTATCAAACACAAACACTCCAAATCAAAAAAATTCAAAATCCCAAAATCTCTGGAAATCATGGACGCCACCGCCACCTTCGACACATTTATCACAACCACCTACGAAAACCCCCCAACCACCGTCTCCACCGCCGCAAAACCCGCCCAACTCCCTCCCAAAATCACCCCTCTCAAAGTCCCTAAACTCAATAACAAACTCCCTCTCTTCCTCGCCGAAACCCGCTTCTGCCTCATCTCTCCTCTTCAAAAGGAACCCACCGCCGCCGCCGCCGCCGGTGGTGGTCCCTGGCTGGCGAAAATCTCCGACTTTGAACCAGATAAGTGGCACCTCACTAACCCTTTCAACATGCATAATTACTTCCTTTCCTCGAATCCGGTCGTCGGCGAGCTGAATCTATGGACTTGTAAGATTCAGGAGCTGTCCAGACCGCTGGCTCTCATAAGCCATGGTAACGATGTCGTATCGAAGAAGATTGTTGGTGGGGTTAAGTCGGATTCCACTTATTTGTTTGCGGTGTTGGCCCAGCTGGAGGTGAAACACGGTGGTGGGTTGGTTTTCTGGAAGGTGGGGTCACAAAATTGGACTCAAATTGAAGGGACTGGTAGGAGAGAATGTTTTGATGAGGGTGGGATTAGGGTTTCTGATGTTGCGTATTACAAAGGAAAGTTTTACGCTTTCGATGTCAAAGGTTGGAGAATTGGGGTTATTGATCCGGAAAACCCGAGTTCGAAATCCAAGTTTGATGAGTTTGTTGTTGCCCCTGATATTCTGACTGACCCGATTGATGATTGTTTTGCTGTGGAGCTTGAGGGTGAAGCTTATGTTGTTGGGGAAGTGAACTTTGTGCCTACGGATTACATATTGTACCTCGTTTTCACAGTAATTCCAAAGAAGGCGGAGGCTGAAGAAGGCGGCGACGGCGTTGGTGGTGAACCGGAGGCGAAACCGACTGTGGTTGTGTACATGTTGAATGAGAAGGAAGGTGAGTGGCAGCGTTTGGCGAGCATTGGGAAACAAGTGTTTTTCATTGGGTATGATGTTGCTTTTGGTCTGTTTTTCCCGGAAAAGTGTTTACCACATTGGAAACCAGGCACCATATGCTTATTTACGAGGCCGTTTCCGATGATATTCGATGGGCGTACCAACAATGGCAAGTATGGGGCTCAATTGCCAGAGGGTACTGAGTGTCTCGAGTCGATTTCGTATGCTGAGTTGTGGAGGTATATGAGGGTGTTTAAAACTTGTGAAGCTGACAAGGGTATTGTGCCAGTCAAGGACATGTCTAGGGAGGAATTGGAGGTGTACACCGGACTGTTTTTCCCGCCTCCGCCTTGGATTAAGTGGCGCTGCCCTGGCCGCAACAATGCTGAAGTGAAGCTGCACAAGCTCAAGTATCGTTCTGAAGAAGATGAAGTGTTGAGCCTCTCTATTTCGAAACCTGATGTCTGATGAACAACCTGGTGCTGCCAATTGTTACTGCTGCTACTGTTACATATTATATAACTACTCTTAACGTAAAATAATTAGGTTAATTATCGTAATCCTCCACTGTGTTTACTGACCAGTGTCCAGTGGGACTTCCTTTAGCGGCTAAGTATGGTAAAATGCACTCATTTTCAGTGTGTTTCCTGTTAATTTTCACCTACTTCTACAGGAAACTTTGGTCGAGTGCTCGGATTCTAGTAGTTAGTGTTCTGGTCACCTGATGTAATATACTAGTACTCCCTCCTTAAATTTATATTTGACGTTCTAGCTAATCTTACTTTTTTTTTTTATACATGACGTTTTCTACTCCCAATACTGTGTATACACTTTCCCATGATCTATTCTACAGTTTTCCATGATCTTCATCTAAGGTATTAATTTCCCCAAATCTTCTCTTCTTCTCGTTGATTTCCAGTAGTATAATGAACCTTTATAAAATTACTTGTAAAAACTAAGCCATACTATGGGCAATACAATCCTGGTTTGATCTTTGTCAAAAAAATTCCCTTGCAAAGATCCCCAAACTAGACTTGCAAATATGGAGGTTCCAGATTCAAAAGAAATAAAACAAAATATGAGTGATTAGTGATTTCAAATTCCGAAGACGAAGAAGACATACGAAATATAGTGATTCCAGATTCCGAAGAAGAAGAAGAAGGAATTCACAATTTAGTAATTCCAGATTCACAAGAAGAAGAAGATGATCTAAAATTCAAATTAAAAAGAAGACTTTCATTACCTGGCACTCCGTTTAGAGGGAGAAGACGACTCGCGAATTCCAAAGGTTCCATATTTAGGGGAACGAAATCTAAGATAGGAGAACCGACAACAAATTTCAATCGAGATGGAGGTCAATTAACAAGGGTAGATAGAGATGGAGGGGGTGTAGATGAAATAACAACAGTCGAAAATCGAGTGCATGACAGTGAACAAGAGGTACGAGCACCCATGGCAGGAGATGAAGAAGAAGACAATTTTGTCCAAATTTTTTTGAAGCTTTTTCTCCATCCATATTGGCCACTAAAAAATCTTAATGAAAAGTGATCTTACTGGGTTGCTTTTTGTTGAGGTCAACGTCTGTATGAGGTTACTTAAGTGAGGATTACAAATGAAAAGGAACATTTTAAAAAATTTAAAGATAAGTCTAATTTTTATTGAACCAATCTGATTACATTTTCAACCAAAGAAGGATCACAAACAATTTGTTTAGGAAGAGTTCCTAGCCTCTCTCTCCTAGCCTTATTCATATGTGGGATCTTGTATCGGTTCGCCCCTTCCTTTTTCATTATCTCAATCATGCATAGTTGAAGAGTTACCCATACTCGATTAATCTTAATTGGTGAGTACTCATCAAATGACTCCTCAACTGCTACAATCAGCTCATCAACGGTCTTAGCGTTCTTCTTTAATTGCAATGACTGAATAGCACTAAAAAAACCAAGATCCAAAATATTCAAATCTGGCGAATTTGCGGGTTGGCTCATCAATCTAATGTCATACCCAAATTGAGAAGCAGCTATTTGGAAGTCTGGATCATTCGGATCAATATGAGTTCTTGCGTTATCTTGTTGTATCCAAATTGTATCCCTTGAATCTTCAATTGGCCACGAAGCTCGAATACTCGGGATTACTTTTTCAATCAAAAAATTTTTTATCACTTCTCTTGTCACAGATGGAATAGGTTTTGTCACTAGGGTGCCTGCTTCTCGATTTCGACTTCTTCTTATAGCAGGTTCTTTATAAACAAGGGGAAACACTCCTATTTTGCCGGAGAATGTTTCGTTTCCTTCCTCATCAAATCTTGGACGAGCCATAGCAACCAAGAACATCACTTTTCCTATGTAGTTCTTACTTTGACAAGTGCGCAAGGGATCGGCTTCCATGGGGTGCAAGTAGTATTTTTCAGTTTTTTTGGTCATTTCTCATCGATATGTACAACATTGTACATACCCATAAACTTTGGTTCATCAGATTGGCTACTATTGTCAAGCATAGACAAACAATATTGCAAACGGGCTTTTTTGTGCTCTTCTTTCAAATGTGGTTTTAAGGTATTTGAGTGGCGGCGGATAAGTCCTTTTTTAAGAAGTTTATAAAGAGTGGTGTGACTAATACCCAACGCCTCGGCTAGTGAGTGTAGTGTGGTTCTTTGTTTTAAAGGAATCGACATGATACACATAAGATCAATTTGAAATTTCGGCCTTCCACATTTGCCCTTTTTATCATTCTTCACATTTCCCCCATTGTTTCGTCCTTTTTTCCAAATTCGTTGAACAGTACGTATAGGAACAGAAAATAAGTTAGAGACCTCAGTTGTCATACGTTTCCCTAGTTTTCCATTGCGACTTTTCTCCAACAAAGCCAAGTAAACTTTTTCTCGACAATCATCTGTTAAAAATAGTTTTCTTTTCCTACCATTATCACCTGCACAATAACACACTCAAAATAAAATCAAACATATTAACATACCCACAACAATTACGGTTACACCCCACTAGAATGAGTGCAAACATTAAAAAAATAGAGAATCATACACATTGAATAATGGACATGAATACGTGTATAAAAGCTTGGCATTTGATATAAAGACAAACACTTGAAGACTTACTAGAAGTAACTTCGGAATTATCATTTGCATGCATTTGAGAATTTGTAGAAGGTTCTGTTTCCTGACCATTTTCATCATCATCAATAATATCATCATCGTCGTCGTCGTCATCATCACGTTCTCCTTCTATTGGTTCAACATTTAAATCCCAAAACCTATATCTTGCTCCTTCTCCACCACCCCCCATATCAAGAACCAAAGTGTTTGCGGAGCGAGAGTGAATAGTTATAGGAATAGCACCTTGAGCATGATCTCGTTCTCCATCACTAGCAGGTATATTTTGTTCAAGCTCATCTATGGGTGGTTCATTGAGGTCAAATAATGTTGTTGCCATTGCATATGCAAGAATTTGTGTAGTACAAGTAATGAGAAGAAGTAATAGAGTATTTATAGAGAACAGATTAGTATTCAAGTTGTGTTGCAATCCAAATTTTGGCTCCATGCTTAAATTTACATTCAAATTTTAGATCAAATTATTTGGCGCGCACAATTGCAATTTTGAATTTTTTGATTCCAAAAGTTTCGAATTTTTTGATGGGTTGTACGTACATCAAAGGTTGATCTGAAGACAACAATTGATTTTTTTATTAACACGTTGAGAGTTAATGTTGGACAGAGAGAAAAGAGGATAGTTAATTAAGAAAGAGATTAAGGTGGCTTTGTAGGTTTATTTTTCCTATTATCAAGAATAGTAATAATTAGCGAATTAATCAATTTCATCTTACATTAACTACTCCTTAATTCATGTGCCATTAGCTAAAACGTCAAATATACTTTTAAGGAGGGAGTAGTAGTTTATGTTGTTGCTTATATTGGAAGCTTGTATTGTAAAAATCGGCTATTAAGATCTAGCTTTGCAAACCCTGCTGTGGTAATGGGGGTGATTTTATATAAGTTATTATGTGCTTAGTTATCCCTTGGATCTTGTGTATCGTTTATTTTTGGTTACCATGGTGTTGAAATTTATTACCTGCATATATTCTCTTCTTGGTTGGGGCTTTTATATTGGCCTACGTATGACGGTTTTAGAGGATGATTCATGCTCGATTCATGTTAGCCAACAATCCATAACGTGGTCTATGTCCTTCCCGGCTTCCCTGCACCCATCTATAGATTGCTTGCTACATATTTACTCGTATGTTGGCGAATACAGAGGTTATTGTGTTTTTGAGTTCGAATAATTTAAGCTCAGGCCCTTATTAGACCTTCTGATTTGGCTGTTAAATAGAAGTGTAATCAAATTGAAAGAGAATTTTGAGTTTTATTTTTACTAGAACAATTAAGCTATTATGTATCAAGTGTTTTTTTTGTACATCATATTTTAATTTATTTGCCTATCATGTCAAGTTTACACGAGTTATATAATTCTGAGGCCAAAATGGTCATTTAACAAATCAACCCAAAAATCCCCCAAAATCCAACCACCGCGAACAGCCTTCATCCACCCCTATCGCCGCCATACCCCAACCCAACCCAACCATATTCATCGGCGACCTACCCTCATACCGGCGGCACATCGCCGGCGAGATCAAACGACACCCTAAGTAGAGCGAGGTGTTTGAAAGGGTGTGGTATTGTGAAGGTGGCCGGAAAAATGATTTAGGGCCTCACTCTCCTCTCCCTCAACCCATCTCCCTCCACCATCGGAGACAACTACTCGAGCTGGCGCAACCATGATTCTCAACCCCACCCGTGCCCCTGCTCCGATGATACACATCATCAACGACTACACCACCGATCATCATCATTTTCAATTTTAACAAAAAGAACTCCTCTTCGACTGCAGCTCTTTCTCTTCTTCTCTTGCCTTTGCAGAAAATCAAACCATTCTGGTCTATACTGTAGTACATAATATCAATATATTATACATCCTAAAAGTATTTTGAAACTATGAGCATTGGGCGATCGTCGGTTCTGGGATTTCTCTTGCTGCATCCGAAGAAATCCAACGGTTTGTCGTATCTTGGGAGAGGAACGCAAGTTGATACAATTACCAGTGCAGTGGGGGCGTTATCTCTCTTAGGAAAGCGTCTAGCGTGCTTCGACCCAGGCTACTCGCAAACTCTCTCTATTTAATTATTGTTTATTTACATGTATCTTATTGTTAAAGTCGTTTGTTCGATTTGATTCATGTAATTCGTTTGACATTGTTATCGTATTGTTTTGTTGAAGTATTAATTACAATAGAATAGACCAATATTTTTCCAACATATTATCGTGTAAATCTATTTTTACGGCAAATCTAGCCTAAATGCTACTCCCTCCATTTCAATATATATGACGTGTGCAAGTTATGAGACAAGTTATGACTTTCAATTTCATAAAAATGTATTTTATCAAAAATTATAAAAATTATATCATTGGATTCATTGTAAAATATACTTTCACAAGATTATAATTTCATAATTTTTACCCTTATATCGAAGATCAACGAAGTTTCTCGAAATGTGATAAAGACATACACCGTATATTTTGAGGAGGGAGTACATTAAAATCAATACTCCCTCCGTCCCAGCTCAAACGCTTCTTGCAATATTTATAGTGGAATAAGAAAAATTGATATAATAAGTTGAGTAGAGTAATATTAGGAAAAATGAGGAGAGAGAATGTAATGATTAATAAAAGTGGGAGAGATAATGTGAGTGATAATGTGATAATTTAATAAAAGTATGTGAGAGAAACATGTCCCAAAATAGATGTGGTGTGTGAGGTGGGACGTCCCAAAATGGAATATGAGGCGTTTGAGTTGGGACGGAGGGAGTAGTTGTTGTGAAATTGCGTTGAATGTGCCAAAGCCCGTCATCCTCATGTAGGAAAAGTCCACGACACCCTCTCATTTAGAAAGTTTCGAAAATGCTGAAATGTCGACTGATTGATTGCACACCTTGGGCACCAAGTTTCAGATACTTTTCTACAAGGTCCTTTACAGAGACTTTTGCTCATTTTCTTCTCCATGATCACTATTCAGTGTATAAAATCCCCGCTTTGGCCATTCATAATCCTCCACTAATTCTACTATTTCTCTCTCTCACTCCTCTAAAGCTTCCTCTTTAAGGTATTCTTCTTCAAACCCCCTTATTTTCTTCATTGATTGGTTTATAATTCATGCTTATATATACTAGTATTTGTTTTGATGTTGATTAGCGAGTTGATGTGTTATATATTATCCGTCTATTAATCAATTTATATGTATGTAAACATTTCGTTTAGGTATGTGATTGAAAGACGTAACTTAACGTAGAACTAGTTTTTTGACTCGTGCTCTCAACGATCTATTCTAATTCAATCAAAATATCTGTCGGTGGTAACTGCTGCTCTACTAGTAACTAGTAAGTAGTAACTAATTGATGACTTATAGTTGTTGATCTACAGTCGTTTTTAGCTAAGAAATCGTCATGGGTAAGGAGAAGATTCACATCAGTATTGTGGTCATTGGACATGTCGACTCTGGCAAGTCCACCACCACTGGTCACTTGATCTACAAGCTTGGTGGTATTGACAAGCGTGTTATCGAGAGATTCGAGAAGGAGGCTGCTGAGATGAACAAGAGGTCTTTCAAGTATGCATGGGTGCTTGACAAGCTCAAGGCCGAGCGTGAGCGTGGTATCACAATCGATATTGCCCTGTGGAAGTTTGAGACCACTAAGTACTACTGCACTGTCATTGATGCCCCTGGTCACCGTGACTTTATCAAGAATATGATTACTGGCACCTCCCAGGCTGATTGTGCTGTCCTCATTATCGACTCCACCACCGGAGGTTTTGAGGCCGGCATCTCAAAAGACGGCCAGACTCGTGAGCATGCCCTTCTTGCTTTCACCCTTGGTGTCAGGCAAATGATCTGCTGCCTTAACAAGGTAATGCCTCTCTGTTCCTTCTCGGGAATGGCTGAGTTTTCGAGTAGTGAGTGTTTACATACTCCTGACTGAATGATGATTTGTTCCATGACACAGATGGATGCCACCACCCCCAAGTACTCCAAGTCCAGGTACGAGGAAATCGTCAAGGAAGTCGGTTCATACCTCAAGAAGGTTGGATACAACCCTGATAAGGTCCCATTCGTTCCCATCTCTGGGTTTGAGGGTGACAACATGATTGAGAGGTCCACCAACCTTGACTGGTACAAGGGACCAACCCTCCTTGAGGCTCTTGACAATGTCTCTGAGCCCAAGAGGCCCTCAGACAAGCCCCTTCGTCTTCCCCTTCAGGATGTGTATAAGATTGGAGGTATCGGAACGGTGCCTGTTGGTCGTGTTGAGACTGGTGTGATCAAGCCTGGTATGTTAGTGACCTTCGGTCCCACTGGGTTGACCACTGAAGTTAAGTCTGTTGAGATGCACCACGAGTCTATGCCTGAGGCTCTTCCTGGTGACAATGTCGGGTTCAACGTGAAGAACGTTGCTGTCAAGGATCTCAAGCGTGGTTTTGTTGCATCTGACTCGAAAAATGACCCAGCTAAGGAGGCAGCTAACTTTACTGCACAAGTTATTATCATGAACCACCCTGGGCAGATTGGCAACGGCTATGCCCCGGTCCTGGACTGCCACACTTCTCACATTGCTGTCAAGTTTTCTGAGCTGCTAACCAAGATTGACAGGAGGTCTGGTAAGGAGCTTGAGAAGGCGCCCAAGTTCTTGAAGAATGGTGATGCTGGTATGGTTAAGATGATTCCCACCAAGCCCATGGTTGTCGAGACCTTCTCTGAGTATCCACCACTTGGTCGTTTTGCTGTCAGGGACATGAGGCAGACAGTGGCTGTCGGTGTCATCAAGAATGTCGAGAAGAAGGATCCTACTGGTGCCAAGGTCACCAAGGCTGCTCAGAAGAAGAAATGAACCATGTCAGCATCTATCTCAGGATATGAGCATGGCAATGGCTATGAAGATTTGATTTCTATTAATAGTGTCTTTGTTTTGTACTTAGGTTTTTGTTTAATGGTTTGTAATCGAGGACTATCTCCGACATCTGGTACCTATTCTCAGAATTGGGTGCTTGACCGGCGGTGGCTAGACTGAGAATTGCAGCCTCTTTTATCTTGTTTTGTGTCCTTGTAAAGTTTGTGGTACTTCTGCCTTGTGATGCACTCAAAAGTCACAAGTTCCGTGGATTCGTCAGCACTGTGAGCTGTTTATATGAATAAAAGGAAAATAATTGGTGTGCCAAAAACAAAATGAGCTTATCAGTAGTTGCATCAATTAGAACACACTACAGCTATGACATAGTGGTAACAGATGCATTCCACAGATAATTGCATTTCAAGCAAGGCTTCAGGATCAGACGAGCAGAAGTGACTACTGACTAGTGAGTATAGGTATGCTACTGCCTGACGGCCAGAACAGATGTTTTGCCCTCCCCGAACTCAAAAGTTTGAGGTGGTTATATCCTGCTTTACTCAAGTTTAGCAGATAGTACTATCCAACATGGGTGCGTGTTCAAGTCGGAAATCACAAGGGTTGTGCAGTTGCACATCACAACTTAATAAATGTATAAGCGCTGTAAATCAGGAGAGGACTACAGTCTACAGGTACATATGAAATCATAGTGAATCTACAGAGAAACATGGGCAGATATAAGAGTTTTAAGTGACGAAAAAATACATCATTTGGTCATTCAGCCTTGAGTGTTTAGATTAAAGAGTAGATCATTTTTCAGAAACACTCCAAACACTTAAATAGTAATAGCTGATCACTAACAGTGAGAGCAGAGACAGTACTAACTCGTTGGGAGAGAACCGCTGCCGCTTGAGCCTTGAATAAAGAAGTTACTGCCGAGGAGGTTGATTATGTAAATTCGATTATGCAACTTAGTCTTCACACCAAAGCAACTGGTCCTTGGTGATCCTAACCATTCTTAGATCCCTGGATAAAACTTTGGCCCTGAGGCGGCAGGTAACCTCTTCTTGTGTACCAGGCTATGACTTTTTACTCAAGCCTTTCGTCTAGTACCTTAAGTTTCAGCATTTTCTGCAGTTCGGAAACAAGACATTCAATTAATAGACCGGTAGCAGCCTAGCAGGCTAACTGCAATAAGAGAACAGAGTGACTAAATATCCCTTTCATGTAGACTGCTGTGACATTATCAACATCATGTATATCTTGCAAGACGAGAGGCTCCCCACGATGAGGTAGCTAAGGGCTGAGTAATGTGTATAATTAAATACGAGAACCCAAAATATTGCCATTTTTCAAATAATTGGGCAACTAAGAGAAGGGAAATTTCATTAACACACAATTACCTGACTGACTTACAGTGACCAAAGAACCTGTTAAATGGGTCAGATGTGTAGGCATGGGGCACTATTGTCTAATACTTACAAGTATATCTTCAAACGAACTCTAAAAAGAGATTTCAGAGATACTTTTTGCCAGTTTAACACCGGCAAGTGGTTGGGTTATTTCACCTGTACTGGTAACTACATATTTTGAGCCGATTCGTATCAATTTTCTGGACGGAGGTTAGGTCAAGTGTTGATAGATCTAGTGACCGTGGATGTATTATTTATTTAACCATCATTTTCCCGATTGAGTAAAATCCCACTTGCTGTTTCTTCTTTTATATGTAAGCATACACACTGATAAACTTACAAGGTCAGGACTGGTGCAGCTACACTCCCCCTAGTGACAGTAGCTGGCATTGGAGGATGATATGTAAGATCAGAAACATAATGGAAAGGGCATTTCAGGGATCAAAGTGGCTGAATACAAACATGGAATATAATGTGAAGGATGGATATAAATGGTTGGCAGGGGACTCACCTAAACTTGGTTGGGTTAGGCTTCTGGAGCAGGTATGCCTGTCCAAAGCACAGTTTAATTAGCTGGCTTGCAGGGCTAGAAAAACTGCAACTGAGGGACAAATTATACATACTAAGTAATTGTCAGGAGGAATCATGTCTGTTGTGCAATCAGGAAAAGGAAACGCACTCACACTTATTCTTTGAATGTGAATTTAGCAGGAAGTGTGTGAAGGAGATGGCTGGAAGAATGAACATTAATACATTATGATGCCTATAAATAAGACCCTGGACTGCTGTACACACAGAAGAACAAAATCAAAGCTGCAAAAACAAGTTATAGCAGCTTGCTGTTATGGCCTACACTATGCAATTTGGTTTAAGAGGAATAATTGCCGATTGAATGGCATGACAGCAATGATAGCAAAAGTAATCCATGAGGCCAGAGTGAGAATTCATAATCAACATAAGTACTTGAAGGCTAAAGACAGGCAATGGCTCACAAAGGTCCAGCTAATTTGAGGCAGTAGTTTTTCTAGTGTACTTATAATGCTTTGCTTAGTAGAGCAAATCTTGTGCATTCTGGGCAATATCCCAGAAAAGGTTTGCCTCAAATCAATAGAAGCTTACATTTTATCAAAAAAAAAAAAGAAACAAAGATAAACATGAAGCAAACTCAATCTAACGAGGACTCCATAAAAACTAACTCTTCTTCGGGTCATCAACCATGCTATATAGATTGTGCAACTTTTTCTTATGTACAACCAGACTTGTTACTTCCAGAAATCAAAAGTACAATAGGGCAATCAAATTTCCCGAAAGACAATGAAATTCAATTATACACCTAAACCTTAGCACCTAAAGCGGACCAAGCAGCAAAATCATCATTTAAACCCTGGGCAACACAGAATTCAAACCTTAGTATTTAAAGGTTAACCCATCACACAGCCAAAGGATCTTTAGATTTTTCCTGCTTTAATAAGGATAAAGTCTTTTGAGTCATGAAGTGGAAGGAGAAGACAGACAAACAGCAACGTTACCTGGTGCCTCCAAAGCTCTCTCCCGCCTAAGGCGAGGTAAGAGGGGGTTGGATGTAACAACTAACAACCTTACCCCTATACAGAAAACATAGAGAGGCTGTTCCAGGGGACCCATAATGTAAATTGTGTCCAAAATTGCACTGACCGACTGATACTTCACAGTACAAAAAGCGTAGACAGTTTTATGAGTCATTTCGCTTTATTTGATTATATTCCAAAACCAAAGAATAGAGTGTTTGGTTCCACTGAAAAGGTAAAAGTGCCTGGAGAAGGAGGTTAAATCCATTTTGAAGTAGTGTGAACATGAGAACTGGTAGTCATACTATTATTGTGTATGGTGCATAGACTGAACTAAATCCGATGGAATAGATTGTTAGGGCTATCATATTTTATGTCTGTCTGAGGGTGACAAACTATATTAAGGGTCTTATAAAAGAGGAAATATTGGAGCTTCTCAACTCATGATACCTTAGAAGGTTGTTGTAAGCTGTTATGCTGGGAATATGGATGAATAAAATGCTTCTGCTTTTGCTTGCCAAAAAAAAAAAAATTATTGAATGCAGTCTGAGTCACAATATAAGTACCAATACCTTTTCACAACTGAACCTGCCAAAGAGGAGTAGCCATTGGATTCTGACATCCAAACAGATTACTAATGCCTCCTTTTTCTTAACCAATCCAGCCTCAAGAACGCATAGGAAGTCAGGTTCACGTTTCAATTAGCTTCAAGAGATCAGGGGCAGAGCCCTGTAATCTCACTCCTCGTCTCCCATTATATTATTGTATGTTCCTGTAAGGCTGTAATTCATTATGAATACAATTAGCTACAACAAAAACTGCCGGACAGCCTACAGGGGTAAGTAAATCAATACTAACAAAAGGGGAACCAGAAATCCAATCGCCTCTAACGAGATCTTACACCAGGTATAAAAGCCGCTCCTTCCCAGTAATGCTAATGTTCTATTATAAATTTGAAACAAATTACCTCCTTGTGATGTTTCAACTATTAAATATTTATGCTTTAGAAATTAATGTCATATTTCTTCAAGTATCTGTAGTAGAATCAAAAGGAATACCAAAAAAAATTCTGGAGCAGCAAAAATGAACATTATATGATTAGCCTTATACTGAAAGAGAGAAGCCTGCAAAGTCCTGAACTCTGACAACGAAGCACAGGTAGACTGAAATGGTTAGCAGGTTTTGGATCACTGATGAAGCGTTAAAGATGGTAAAATGTTTCCCAGAAGGAGTTCTACCTCATGTATGAAAAACAGACTCTCTAAGCCTTGTAACTTTCAAGTAACAATCCAAACTATCAACTGGTGGATTACTCTACAACTTTCATGCTTATCCTGAAGGCACCAGAGGCAGATATCAGGTCAGCAAACCCTTTAAAGTATGAGTTCCTATGATGAGGCGATTTATGTTATTTACAGGTTGCTCACTTGAAGAAATCAGAAAAAATAGCACGGATCAGAACAGGCATACACCAGATTTTCACTGTCAATTCCTTAACAAAAACCATTTTGTTTTCATCTGCATTAGTATTGAGTCTAGTGACTAGTGAGGGAGTCAGAAAGAGATGATTCTATGCCACAAATTTAGAGGTCAGTTCAGAAACCTCCTCTTTTGAGGAAAACACAATTACACTAGATGGAACAATAATAAGAACTCCGGAAGCAGATACTGGGCCATAACTTACTGATTTACCTGAAGGCGAAACTATGAGCAGCCTGGAATCACATATTGCGATGGAACCCTTCTCGAAAGCATGGTTTATGCTAGTTTATACTGAAATAAATTCTTCACAGAGTGTGTTTCAAGTTTATTCTGAAGAAACTAATTGGTCTCCAGAGTTGAACAATTAAAAAGCAACTATAAATGGTAACCAAAGAAAAAGCAACTATAAATTATGAAGCGGGAATCTATTAGGGGATTCTTAAATAGATCTTGATTTGACTGTGGGTCATCCACTTTTTTTTTTTTTTTTTTTTTTTTTTTTTTTTTTTTGTGGTCAAAACATTCCTTTTCCAGATATTACAATAAGCCATGGGTCAAGAGCGATGATTGAGTTCCACTTCTTATCATACAATATATTTCTTCTAACCCAAAAGAATCTCCCCATTTTCTTGAGTGAGTCTGCGTTACCAAAACTGACCCTTACCAGAAAACCAATTAATAAGAACTAGATCCAACCTTGCCCATCATCCAAAATGGGTTAACCTTACATTAATCAGATTCTAGAAAAATGCATACTTATTCAATAAATTATGATGTAAATTTCGATAAATGTTTCATGTTAACAAACTAATAATGACAAATTAGCAGCAGATAGTCACTACCTTTTCAGATAAGTCACTGGTTGCTGGTTCTATGAGCCTAAATGCAATTACTTTACTCGTGTCAGCCAATCATTTTCACACATGCATAGTACATTGCCATAAAGCAATAAGCACAGATAATCATTCAACTGCAATAATTTAGGAGTCATTGGAGATGACTCAGATGAGTTCTGCACATGTAGGCGCTAGCAAGTTGACTATCAAATTTTGATACAGCTCGGTAAGGTTCCTAGATGGTGAAGAAATGTCATCCTCAAATAGAATATCAACTAGACATTAAAAACAATAGGCTATCATAGCCACAAGCAGGTAAGGACTAAAATCTCAATCATGAATGTTTTTTATTTCCTTTCGTGACTATGTTTGAGGGAAATTATTGCTAGCCAGTAAGAAAGCTATCCAGCAGCAATTATAGATTTATAATTGCATAATTTTTTAGAGTAATACTGATGAAAATAGGAGAAAACAAACCCAAAAATTAAAAGGATGAAAAACATCAAACATACTTCAAAGCTTACTCAACTGTGCAACAAGTCAATTATTTATCAGCTGATATAAAAAAAAATAATGATATATAAAATATAATAAAAGTACCTGTGAAATTGTAACTTATGCCAAATGAAGCAATCATCCATGGTTAATGCCTTTACTTGTGAATGTAGAGGCCAAATGTACAGCTGAACCCAACAATCACTTAAAATAAAATAAAAAAGAACATTTTGGACTTATTTCAGGAGAAAAGGAATCAGCTTGTACTTCAATGTCAAGAAGGGTTCATCGCTTTCACAATGAATGATACAATAGTTGGCATAAGTGTTTGATGATATTCTTTTCGAAGAAAGTACAACTCAATAACGTAGAATCTTCGCAATTCTAATTTTCGACTGAAGCTTCTTTGCCGCCTTCTTTGCTCCTGAAGAACGAAGGCCAAATAAAACTGCCTGTTCGTCAGATTTGAGAGTGTTCATACCATTCTTTACACATGATAGCAACAGTCTCGATGCACTCCTAAATTTCCTTTCTTTACAAAGATTGTCCACCATGGAGGAATAAGTAAACTCATCTTTCACACTCATTGATTTGAATAGTTTCATTGCAACTTGTGATTGGCCAGCTTTATATATCCTGTCCAGTAGGCTATTGAACGCAGCCAGATTTGAATGAAGCCCAATCGAGCCCATGTATTGCAAATGTCTATGGGCTCCTTCAAAATCCCCTGCCTTGCACAGTCCATCAATCAGTATAGTATGAGTGTATTTGTCAAAACTTATGCCTTCAGTCTCCATCGCGTTCAACAATTCATATGCGGCTTCCAACTTCCCCTCTTTACAATACAGATTCATCAGAGTGTTATAGCATACACTGTCAAGTGCCACCCCACTGTTAAGCATTGCTTCCATGCACTCATTTGCCTCTTTTAACTTACCTCTTTTAGTAAAAGCTCCTGCAACTGTACAATATGCAAAGGCATCAAACATGTAACCTTTACTCCTCATCTCCTTGAAGACCTCAAAGGCTTCTCCAATATTGCCTGTACAAAAGCAAAATTTCAGCACTGAAGTATACGTAAAAGCATCAGGCTGATATCCAGATTGATCAAGCTCGTGAAGAATCCGTCTGGCCGCCCTCAATCTACCCGCTTTGCATAGCCCATCAATAAGAATATTATACGTTAATAACTCCAGTTCCCACCCATGACGTTTCAAATTCCTATATAACATCAGGGCATTACTACACAGCCCGTTAATTAATGTGTTAAAACTAGTTCTATCAGGGCGGAAGTCATGAAGAATAATATCCTTAAACACCCTATAAGCCTCATCCGGTTTACCTAATCTAAAGAAACAATGCATCAATGTGTTATAACTTATAACTCCACAAATCCGGAGTAATACCCATCTGCAGCATCTCCTCAAACAAATTTAGTGATAGCGATAATTGGCATCGCCTGCTAGCCCCAGCTAACAACGTATTGTATGTAATCACATTCGGCCTCATGCCCGCAACTTGCATCCTCCGAACAACTGTGTAAGCTGCATCAATGTCCACGAATCGACAATATGCACCAACAAGAGTGTTATAAGTCACCACATTCGGACGCACCCCTAACCTTATACTATCAATAATAACCGCTTCCGCCTTATCCAATCTGTGCTTTACAGAAAGATGATATGCACACATTCAGCAGTCTAGTAGATAACCTGCTCATCATGCTTTTGGACAGCAGCTAATTCGGGGAATCGCATACAACTACTACAGCTACTACTACTCATCAACAGGGCCGTCTCCTAGATTTGAGAGGCCCTATGAAAAGCTTCAAGAAGAAGCCCCCCCTGAGAAATGTAAAGTTTCAACCTTTTTTACATTTTTTCAATTGTTTCCCAATACAACAACTACTAAAAACGCCCTAAAACCCCATCAATCTGATTGAAAATTAATCTTGAGCACATTTTCTTCCGATCCCAACATTCAATCAAGATATCACCCAGACATTTTAAGCTAAATTTTAGCAATTATAATGAACAATCACAAGGAATTTGATCAAAACAAATACCTGGGCAGTTGCTAGATTGATTTGGGTGGGAATTGCACCATTGATTTGGGGGTGAAATTGCTCTGAATCTGTTCTGGGGAGGTCTATTATTGAGTAGCTTAAGCGGCCGTGTTCAGTGTTGCCGGCTTAAGTTACATGAAAATGGTTTAGAGATAATTTTCGGAAGTTCATCCTAAACGCGAGGTTAATCGAGGTTATATTTGATCTAATTTTTTACGAGCTCGTTTGGAGGTGTGATTGTAATGTTTGAAGGATTAGACTCGGTGGTTTGGAATTTGGAAATGTCTAATTAAGGTTTCGTTTGATAGTATTATATCTTTCTAAACTGATTTGATCTAATTTGATTGACTAAAATTTAACGAATTAGTATCTATTATGGACCAAATACATTGATAGTTATTTGAACTTTTCTGATCTAATCTGATTTGAATGACTCTGATCTGATTTGAATGATTCTGAACTAATCTGAATACTATTTTTATTAAATCCTATCAAACAAGGTCTAAGCCCCATTTAATCCTCAAACTGTTGTTCGGTACACGGACGATTAGATCATAGATCTTGAAGTGGCATACTTAATATATTGTTGTCTAAGATTAGTCACCACAGGTTTACTTGTATAATTGTCTGACAAAATAATATAACCAAAGAAAGAGAGTGGTCACTTTTAGAGAACTCGTGTTTCGATTTAGTGGTCGTTTGGTTGCCTATAAAAAATAAAGTAAAAATGACAAATATCTACTAATACACCAAATAGTCAAACACGGAGTATCATTTTTAGAGAGTTTGTATTTCAATTTAGTGATCGTTTATTTGCCTATAAAAATTAAGGATTTTTCTAACGTGTGCCCATAGGGCACATGATAAAACTCAAAATCCTTCCTTAATTAAGTGATATTCTCCTGAATTAATCAATGAGATTCCATTATTTGTTTTTCCAAGTGAGAATATCACTTAATTAGGGAAGAATCTGGAGTTTTATCATGTGCTCTATGGGCACACGTTAGAAAAACCGAAAAATTAAATATAAAAAACAAAAATTCACAAATACATGAATAGCCAAATATCATGTTTATTTGGTTGACATCCATAAATTTCCAATTCCTTCAAAAAGAAAAATCGGAGGAGATAAAAAAGATGAGTCTGTCAGACAACCGTGAGACCATCCCCAAACCCATGAATGGGCTGGGGAACGATCCTCTACAGCACCACCAGCCAAAGAACCAGTGGGAGCCGTTAATCACGCTCTGATCACAGGGTCATGATTCATCAACCAGACTTGGTAACCTGTCTCCTTAGAACTCAAGGATACAGAGGTACGATCCTATAGAACAGATCCCGTTCAAGTAAGGTCGTACCCATACTCCTTTTTTCAGCCACTATAAGCTTAGTTTCGGTTCACTGCTTGCTCAGTGTGGGACTTTCCTAACCTTACTTGGCCGCTTCTAAGTTACCCATTGCATCATAGTCAGTGACATTTATCAAGTAGGACTAACCGAAAATAACAATAA
This sequence comes from Spergularia marina, assembly GCA_963680865.1. Lineage (NCBI taxonomy): Eukaryota > Viridiplantae > Streptophyta > Magnoliopsida > Caryophyllales > Caryophyllaceae > Spergularia > Spergularia marina. The sequence goes on from OY804554.1 coordinate 6,103,634, forward strand.
AAAACTTAATCATCAGTTACTATATATATCTTAGAAACTTATCTTAGAAACTTATGAGTTTCAGAAACTTATCTTAGAAACTTATGAGTTAGAAACTTATCTTAGAAAAACTTATAAGTTATGACAAAAAAGAAGACTAGAAGAGCTAGATTTAGATTACTTGCCATCTGATTTTGAAGTTCATTAGTTAGCAGCTTATACAACAAGCTCTTAATTGTGATAGTTATTAAGGTTTATAAAAATGTGTAGGATTTTGTAAATAGCGATTTACATTGTACAGGAAAACTCTCTAATGCAAAATTTCTCTTATTTTGGCTGCTTCAAAATCCTGACTGGTGTAAATTTGGAATTTACAACTTTAATATGTTGATTATCCACATTATCTTTCATGGTCATAAATCTCTATTATCCTCGTACTTGCATAATTGCATTATTGCCTCCTTTCATGTTTTGTAAGATAGAAGACTTTGTTTGTCCCACATCACAAACAATGATACGTCAGTAGGAATATACAATAAGTTTATTTGAACTAATGATTACCCATCATCTACTAAAGGTGGCTAGCTTTACAAATTACAAAACTTATAAATTGGAACCATTTCCAGAAGATTAGCATGGCCCCTGCGCAAAAATGGTCCAAAATCCGAAAGAACGGTTGAACTGATGAAGTATTAAATTTAGCCTTGCATAGGCAAGCTTTGGGTAGTGTTCTAGAAAATTTTTGTGTGTAAGTACTACACTGTATGCTTCACATTGCTTTTCATGAATTTAAACTGAGGTTATTGCTGTTGTCTTACGAATTTGGTACCAACATCTACATGCGCTAATGTGAGCTGATATAAAATGAAACTGGAAACATATTGAGAAGATTAGCATGGCCTCTACGTGCAAGTAATCAAGTATGACATGCTTGAATCAAGAAATCTCAGTTATAACCTCAGTTTGCCGTCTGATTTCAAAGTTTTACGGCTACACATCACTACAAACAAAGAATGATGAAGGTCAGAACTGGTGTCATGCTCTGCCCTAGCGAGTGAAGAAGAGATCGAAAGTAACAAGAAAACAATTGTGTACTGGGATTATTAATGGAAGCTCCAATTTTGGAACTCCCTCCAAAAATGAACGTATGCCACTTATAAATACAATGAGCATACGGTATTCTTTAGTAAAAGGCAAAAGAATAGTTCGCTTTGTGCTCATTGCATGGTTGCGTGATATTTTCAACAAGAATGGCTTGCGGTAATGTAGTGACATTCATGGCTTGAATTTTTTGTTTCAAGCGATGTGGGATGTCTGGCTCATCCCTATATATTTTTTTTAAAACGGTAAGCGTACAACGGGGTAAGGGTTAGGTGATCCTTCTTGCCAAGAAATCACCCACCTTATCTGCGTTGATAATATTAAGAAACAAAAATCCGTAATCTCTAAGGCCGGAACACCATCCTGGAAATTAAGGATATCGTGTCCCGTTGCAGCCAAGAAATCAGCAGCTCTATTTGCCTCCTGGTAGACGTGTTTCAAAGACCACGACTCGAAATGACGCAGCATATCCCTGATATCCTTAAAGATGAAATCGGTAGACCAGTGAGAACTAGCTGCTCCAAGTATTGCATCAATAATCATTTTATTGTCGCCCTCGATTTCCACCTTCTTTACACCAAGGTTGATGGACATGCTGATGCTAACCTGGAGCGCCTGAGCTTCCGCAAGAAGGACTGAACAACTTCCCAAATTTAGGGCCCTACCATTAAGCAGATAGCCGCCAGGATCCCTTAAAAGAAAACCACCACTCGCCTTATGATCACGAACCGAGCCATCGAAGTTGATTTTGATAAAGCCTGCTGCAGGGGGACTCCACCGAACCGGGATAAAAGAGGGCGAAAGAACTGAGCTAGAGGATTGAGAAGAAAGAGAAGGGGAGAAAAGGTCCAATACTTCGAAAGTAGCTGCTTCAACTTCAGCCACTCGAATTTTCGATATTCCTTTTTATTTCTCATCAAACGAATGACATCTTCTTCTGGAAATACTAGCTATTCTTAGCATGATATTGGGGAATCTCATTGTTATTACTCAAACAAGCATGAAACGCGTGCTTGCATATTCGTCAAATTGGATATGTAATTATTGGAATAATTGTTGGAGACTCAAATGATGGATATGCAAGCATGATATTCTTTATAAGAATGGAAAGCTCGGACGAAACAAGATAGCGGCTGAAAAGGCTTTGATTCGAAAATACACTTATCTCGACCCTTCCATATACTCCAAAGCAGAAAAATGGTTTTTTGGAGACCTTTTTTATCTCCTCGAGGTAGAGCAATAAATAATTCTTCAATGGTATTTGGCAAGCGGAGGTTAATCTAATCTTTGCATTTCCTATGCTCGAAGAGAGCTTTGGAGGATGGGCAATGTAAAAAGAGGTGATCATTATTTTCATCACAAGCAAGACATCTAGGGCACAAATTATCTATTCCTGGGATGCGATAGTGGAGGTTTCCCCTAACCGGCAGTCCGTTCTGGAGGAGTTGCCAGCAAAAAAGTTGGAGTTTGGGAGGGATATCCGCCTTCCAAATCCAATTAAACCGCCAGGGTGAGTCACGATCCTGAATACCATGTTCCATCCACGTAGCCGATTTGATCGAGAAACTACCATCAGGACTAATACCCCATATAGGTTCATCCTCGAGGTCTAGCAAAGGAATCGGGATAGCAATAATGATATCTAAAATATTTGGGGGGACCAGCGTGCCGAGGAGATCAATATTCCATCTTTTGTTTATAATACATTGTTCAACTTTTAAATTAATATTATTAATCTCGTTAATGTCTAGATGTAACCTATCGATGAGGCTGTTACTACAACACCAATTATCCAGCCAAAAAAAAGTTATTCTTGCCCGTACCTACTTCCCATCTAATGCCCTTTCGGATTAGATCCCGTTGTTTGAGAATTTGGCGCCAAATCCAAGAATCATTTCCTTTGGCTCGATATTCGAAGAAATTCGTATTTCGGAGATATTTTTCACGTGTTGGGATCCTCTAGAGTTGCAAATCAACTCTATTTGGTAGAGTTTGCCTAAAAAGGCAAGAAGAAATTTTTAACAATTTATTTGTGACCCTCAAAATTCTTTTTATTGTCTTATTACTCGTTTTGGCAAACTCTACCAACTCTACCAAATTCAAACTCTAGAGGATCCTCACCCATTTTTCACGTATCATTTTTGACCAAATATTTTCTTTATCAGTAATAATCTTCCATGCCAACTTACCCAGTAAAGCATTATTAATCGCTTTTGCTGTCCTTAGGCCTAAATGCCTGATCCTCCAAGCTTTTTGGGTTTACAAATTCTATTCCAAGCAATCATAGGGAATCCATTTTTGGAAGCGTCGATCCCTCTAACAGCTTATATATATATCAAGAATCTTACAACTGAGTTGTAGATTAGAGCTCATGGGTACTTTATATTTTTTTTGGAATTCAGTACACTTTAGTAAATTTGGTGTGCAAATTGTCTTCAATATGCAAAGAAGTTTTTAATCTGCAAAGATTATCCATGGAACAAACCGTGTATTACCGAAATGCAGTTGCAATGATCATGCCAGCCGGATTTGCTCTCTGGCCTTGCTCTAGTGAAATAAGCAGAGCGACAGGCATCGGTATAGATCAGACGGTATTACATCTTGATGCGTTGTTCATGTATAGATGTATAGGCAACAACCTAACATCTGATTTGTGGAGTATTAATTAAGAAATGAAAGTGGATTGCTTTATAAAGATTGCATATTATGTGATATTATAACTTGTTGATCACTCTTCTGCTCTAAAATTGGTGCCTGTTTAGTTCTACACCCAATCTAATAATTTCGACATCTTAATGTCAGTAATCAACATTAGTATTACATCTTAATGTCGGCTGAAATAAAGTTTAAATTTATTTTTGCAGATTATTTTGGGAATAAGGTTTGTTTGTTTGTTGTTGTTAGGCTAAGACGGCTAGAAATCAAGGTTTCGGGGTTAAGAAATATGAATTCCATGTTGAAAACTCACAGCTTTAACACTTACTGCCATCAGGAACTCAGACACATACCCGATTATTTGTGGCCTCATCTTTCTCGGAAGTGATCACTCACTAAAGTTTCTTGTAGACGGCCTTCTCCATTACCGAACTTCCTCACATTTTCTATGATTATAGTGAGAGTTACGCTACTTCAAAGTTCAAACTTGCTATTACTCTTGTGAGTGATTGATGCTGTGAATTAATAACTAGTAAAAACAGATGATCACCAAGGCTATACATACGGCCAAATTAAAATTGGAGTAGCAGAAATATTTGCTTTTGTCCCACATCGGCTGCTGAAAGGAGATACTTCAGCTAAAGACGATATAAAAACAGAGGAAATCTATTGAACAATTCATACCTTTCTCGGCCTTTTGGCTAAGATCAAGTGTAGTATCTGTTCTTATCAGTTTAATATCTGATATGTGGATCACGTGTTCACACGATATTAAATTTATTTTTTAAAGGGGAGGGTCCATTACAGTAGCTTGCTGCTGGGGCCTTCAAGCGTCGCCCATGTGTTACACTACTGCATGGGCTTGGCGCACTCCTCCAATTCAGTCTAAACCATTATAATTATAATTACACGCATCTATGTATTTGCATTGTCAGAATAATACAGAGATTTGTCTGAATTTTGGGTATCATTGATCTTTTATCGAGAATAAGTAACCTCCCGGAGTAGTTCTCGGTCACTTGTTAGATGTCGTAAATTCGAAGTCTTAGAACTTTAAAAGTACCCGGCCCAATATCGGAAGTTAAAAGTTTCAGAGTACCCTGCCCGAGAGAAATTGAAGTGTAGGAATGAATGAACTCTTGGTAAGAGATTTACACATTTAGTTGATAGAATTTGCTGTAGGTGGTTCCTTACATGTATATTTCGCCTCTGAGATGAAGAACGGCGTCTGTGTTAAAGATTTAGTAGGGAGTACTAAAGCATGGATTCTTCATCTGATAATGTAAAAATGCAAGTACAGCTTACAGTGAGGGTTTCGCATGACTGGCATAAAATCGACGATTGGGCTCAAAAAAGCATCAGCGAGATATACATATATACGGAGTATTATTGTTAGGTTGCAGTGTATGCTTGTCCTATATATCCCCTCCATTCTTTACATTTGTTAACATTAAAAGCTTATTACCCACAAATGTTTTATGTACAAGGATTGACAAAAGTTTCAATTCAGGAACCCCCTTAAAAAATAAACGTATGCCACTTAGAAGCAGAAGCAGCGAGCACACGGTATTCTTTAGTAATAGGGGAAAGAATAGTTCGCGTTGAGCTCACAGCATGGCAGCATGAGAATTACTTGAGGAATGGCATGCGGCTTTGTAGTGAACTTCGTGGCTTGAGTTTTTGTTCAAAACGATGTGGGACGTACGCTCATTTCTCTCACCACTTAAATATGTCCAACAACAATTGATCACCCAAATATTAGATTGTTGGAAAATTTTGACCATCTCTCCAAATTTCAAGCAAATTGAATTTGGACCCTAAAAAAAAAAGGATTTTTCTAACGTGTGTCCATAGGGCACATGATAAAACTCAAAATCCTTCCTTAATTAAGTGATATTCTCCTGAATTAATCAATGAGATTCCATTATTTGTTTTTCCAAGTGAAAATATCACTTAATTAGGGAAGAATCTGGAGTTTTATCATGTGCCCTATGGGCACATGTTAGAAAAACCGGAAAAAAAAAAAAAGCAATTTGAAATCAAAATGTACTATCCTTAATCATACAGAGTAGTAATTAGTAGAATATAGTCAAATTTCAGAATTGTAAGTTATGTTGAAATAGGAGATGGTAGTTAGATTTAAGTTTTCAAAGTCAAACGACATTCATTTTCCGACATCCCCGACTAGATTGAATGATGAAATATTACCTTAAAATCAAGTGGTGTTGGTAGAATGCAATGCAAAATATAATATGTACTAATTTTTACAACTAGTGAACGATTCATTTTGTCTAAAATTAGCTCCAAACATGACCACCCAAAAATTGTTTTCGAAAGGGGGAGATCATTTTGGGTAGGAGGAAATATATGTAAAGAATTAATCGATTAAAAGATGGAAGTATTAAACTTTAATGAAAAAAAAACATGACTAGGTACTAGGTAGTTCAAACAATACTAGAAAGTTTATTTGATTGTTGTAAGTTACAGAATATTACTTCACTACTTCCTTCTTTTTTTTTTTTTTTTTTTTGACGTACACTACTTCCCTCTTAAATATATGAGATATCCTCAATTTTTTTTTTTTGATCTCGCTTAGGCGGAAGAAGAAGCTCGACGAAGGGATTTCGAGATTTTTTTTATTTTTTATTTTTTAATTTATATCCTCAAACTTGAGTTTGTTTAAATACCAGGTTCTACGTTTCATAGGACAAATTGACAAGAGTGTTGTTGTCCCACATTAGGAAAAACAATAAGCAATTTTATATATATAATAAGTTTAATTGTTATTATAGTTACCCATCTACTAAAGGTGGGTAGCTCTATGATTAATACCAATTGCCATGATAGATTACAAAATTAACGAATAGCCATCTGTCAAGGGTGGACTAGTATTTTTTGCATTTTCAACATGTGCTCCGGTCGATTTGCCATTGTAAATTGCTTTCTTATAAACTCCACCACTTCGTAGGCATCCCTGCGTACATGCCCGACATATTATGGCCCGAGCGGAACTGTGGAAGGGCGATACCCTGACACATAAGTTGAGAATCGTCCAAATTACGTTTGTTCGACTTTGAAATATATTTTCCTCAGTTCTTAGCTTTAGACTCAAACTTGCAAGATAAAGGTTCGTTGCTTCTAAAAGCTGTTACTAGCTAACATTCATGACATAGTAAATGTCATGGCTTAAACATACATACATGGAGTACACTAGAACAGGAGTATATGATATGATATATACATACATGTTTCTCAAATTTTTTTCTTGTGAGATTAGTACATGGTAGTATGGAATATTGGAACCATTTTGTTAGGATACAACCAATTATTGGGCCTCAACCATCAATTTAGATTTTCGATTGAGTTGGTTCTTTCTTTAACATGACATCAGAGTCTTGGTGACCCTGAGGTCTCAAGTTCAAATCTTGGGAGCTCCCTCAATTTCAAGTGGGTTCAGTTCACGTTTCAAGCGCAATGGGCTTTCACGTGAGGGGGAGTGTATATAACCAATTATTGGGTCTGAACCATCATTTTATCTAGATTTTTGATTGAGTTGGCTCTTACGACATGATTTTCTTTAAACTGCCCAACACTCGACTCTTATTTCGAATTATGAATAATATTATATTGGGAAGACTAGCATGATCTCTACGCACAAGTAAATGAGTCATCTCAACTTGAGCGCTGATTTTGAAGTGTTAAGGTTAAGTTTCACCACATACCATGAATGATATTGTCATTTTAAAAACTACTGCTTCAAATAATCATTACACGGAGATATCGACAAACACCACCAGTTATTAGTGATCTATGTTCGGAGAATTAGCGGATGCACATTACTTGTCGACTATAGTGGGAATAATGTAGCCTTGAAGTGTACTGTGTACTCCCGCTAAGACTTTGTTCTCCCACATCGGTGAATCTGTATTATAATCCCTTATTTATATAGCTGCAGCATGATACAACAATTCCTTATTAAAATTGGAACGATACAGAGAAGATTAGCATGGCCCCTGCGCAAGGATGACACACATAAATTGAGAAATGGTCCAAATTTTTTTGCCATTTTTTACCTCATCACAATTTTTTTTGCCATTTTTTTACCTCAACAAATTTTTGTTGTGAAATGCCTGAGAATCTGAGATTTATGCACTGGTGCAGAATCGAATGTTAGGGGAGGTCTTTCATGTTTCTACAGGAAAAACCACGAAAGGCTAAGTAGTTATAGACTTACGAGTTACGACTGTACGAGCCTATAGAACAGATCCCGTTCAAGTAAGGTCGTGCCCATTGTTCTTTCCACGATACTACATAACTTGTTTACCCCACTGCGTATTTGATGTGGGATATGCTGAGATTAACTTGTCTACTCCACTGCGTACAAATCAGTTATTTCCAGTATTGTAAATGTTCTTCTGGAAGGAAGAGATTTTTTGTGGTGCTGTGGTGTTCATTCTTAAATGCTAGGAGTTTGGTCAACATGATAATTCCTCAGATACTCTAGAGACCAGAGTTCGACCATACATAAGTTCTTTTGATCCCATAAACCCAATTTCTTCCTTAACAAGCTTCTCCAAGGATATGATTACCTTGGCTTTATATTCATTGCTTTGCCATTATGAACCCGGTTGGAACTTGGAACAACCATGCATGTCGTTCTGTGTTTCCTTCATCCTTTGAATGATCAACAAAAAAGGAGTCTGTCAGACAACCGTGTGACCATCCCCAAACCCAGGAATGAGCTGGGGAACGATCCTCTACAGCACCACCAGCCAAAGAACCAGTGGGAGCAGTTAATCACGCTCTGATCACAGGGTTATGATTCATCAACCAGACTTGGTAACCTGTCTCCTTAGAACTCAAGGATACAGAGGTACGATCCTATAGAACAGATCCCGTTCAAGTAAGGTCGTACCCATTGCTCCTTCCTAAGCCTCTATATAGTGCCTTGTTGTTCACTTTTTAGCCGATGTGGGACAATTCCGAGCTTATCTCTTTCTACCCGTTAGTTAATTTTAATTGGATTCTATATCATGCTGTACTCGAGATGCATCATAGAAATTAGTTTTAATTCAATAATGCAATTTATACTCAGCTAAAGACGATATAAAAAAAGACGAAATTTATAAAACAATTCATACCTTTCTCGGCCTTTTGGCTAAGATCAAGTGTAGTATTTGTTCTTATCAGTTTAATATCTGATATGTGGATCACGTGTCCACACGATATTAAATTTATTTTTTAAGGGGGAGGGTCCATCACAGTAGCTTGCTGCTGGGGCTCTCGAACGTCGCCCATGCGTTGCACTACTGCACGGGCTTGGCGCACCCCTCCAATTCAGTATTAAAATGTTTATTTGACATCTGATAAGTTCCAGATGTTGGTAACTCACAATCCGTATTTTGGGAATCGAAGAAGATGCTATATTGCAAATTTGCAATTAGTATGGAGTATTGCGATTTCTTGAATGAGAAGAGAGATCCGTTCAAGTGGCAGTACAGTTTGGAAAAAATGATCGTTTTGGTAATTTCAGTATGGCATTATCAAATAATATCAACAATCTTAGGAACTATATACTAATACCTGCAAGAGAAGCAGCTTTAGCTCTGATTGAACAAAAAAATGAACTTGATTTATAAGTGAAATTATAATGAATGAACTAAGATGTCAGTTGTACATCAAAAACATGATAAAGCCACGGAATTTATTACAGATAAAATGACAGTAGAAATCACCGTACTCCTATTTGTTATGTTTAATTATTCTTGGTGAATGGAAATAAAAAATGAGATTTGAAGTTTGGCAACTAAAACAACGTTGTTACTTGTTAGTGTATTTCTCGAATTGAAAAACTGTCAAATTGAGAAGCAGCTTTAGCTCTGATTGAACAAAAAAATGAACTTGATTTATAAGTGAAATTATAATGAATGAACTAAGATGTCAGTTTTACATCAAAAACATGATAAAGCCGCGGAATTTATCACAGATAAAATGACAGTAGAAATCACCGTACTCCTATTTGTTATGTTTAATTATTCTTGGTGAATGGAAATAAAAAATGAGATTTGAAGTTTGGCAACTAAAACAACGTTGTTACTTGTTAGTGTATTTCTCGAATTGAAAAACTGTCAAATTGTCAATGCCGGATTATTAAACCAAAAAACATAACGATTAAAATTACATCATTGTTAATTTGTTAGGACGCTTGCAAATTTTTTGGATTTAAGTCCGATCGACCATACCAACTCTATCCTCTATCCATTTTTCTTCCGTCACACCCAAAGAAAAGCGCATAAAACCCATACAACACACTTGACGCAACCCATCAGCCCAGCCCACACATCCTTTCATCCACAGTCCAGATTATAAATAACGCCTCCGACCCACAAATAAACACATTTACTCTCATAACAAACTTAACGGAGAATAACAAACACTCAAAAAACAGTTATTTTCCCTCTCTAATTTCTCCAACAGAATTAACTACCCAACATCCAAGAAACTTCCACCATGGCTGATTCTTCACCCGAGAAAACATCAATGGCTGCCAAGAATGCATCATCAGCAGCTACATCCGACGAGGCCGAAAACATTGCCGAGTCTCTCTCTTCCCTGTCAATGATCACCACCACCACCACTACTTCTGACAACAATCCATCTTCTTCTTCAAGCAATGAAGATGCCGAGGCTGATGAAAACTCCGGTGATGTCGTGTTTTCCAACAGAAAATATGACTTTGTCTTACTTCTGAAGCCAAGCAGAATTCTGAAGCATGCAATTGAAGCATTGTCTGATCCCACCTTCAATAAACCCACAAAAGAGAAGTCTGACCCAAAATTCAAGACAATCCAGAGTGCATTGATCCAAGTGAGTCCAATTGGCTGCGAATTCACTGTCCTGAATGTCAATTCTGAGACCGGTACTCGGGTTGTCGCGTGTCTGCGCTTGAAGCATGATGGTTTGGAGGCTTTCCATTGTTCCAGACCCTTTAGGAAGATGGTTAAATTGAATGGTCTTGCAAGGCTTCTCAGAGACGCTGCTAACTTTGATTACGAGTCTGTCGTCCTGTTTGTCGAACAAGGCTCCAATTTTCTCTCCTTTCAGTGGGGTACTTCCAATCTTGGTATGTCTTTCACCTCATTTTTCTCTGTTTCTCAAAATTTACTCTATTATTTACTGTTCATTCACATGATTTTAGTCATTTTTACTGTATTGTTTTTGAGTAATTTTTCATTAATGTTGATTTTACTAAAGTTTTATGTCTGGATAGTGAGTGTAGAAATGTGATTAGAGTTTTCTTGGGTAGATTTCGATTGCGATTTAAACTTTTGTGCAACTTGTTAAAATTTCGACATTTAGACTGTGTTTTTCTGATAATGGTAAAATCTTTCTTAAAGAAGAGAACTGTTTGGTAAGTGAATGTATGTATATTAGTAAGATTCTTGGTTAGTTTAAGAGATTAACCTTGTTTAGTGAATGAAGGTAAAAAGGTGAAAACTTTGAAGAGATTTCATAGGGGTGAATAGGTTATTGGTGATTTTTTCTGTTTTTCTGAAAAAAATTATGTTTGGTTCACTGTAAAGAGTGTCGATGATCGGGTTTTGGGGGACAAAGTTGAAATTTTCGGTAGATTGAATGATGAATAGAGTCAAAGTTAGGAGGGTAATCCTGGGCTTGTTGATGATGGTGATTTTGGGTTGGAAAATGTTGTTGTCTAAGTTCAAGGTTCGTTCAGTTTCCCTATTTAGTAACTTATTCGACCTTTATAGGTAAAAATTGATCAGTTTTACCTTATTCTTCTTGATTTTGGTATGTGTTGTTGGTAGAATTCTGGAATTCCTATGTTTGATCAATTTGATTGATTTGGAGGCGAAATGTTATGGAAAATAAGTCCTGGGATTGTTTACTGATGTTCTAGTGGTTCAGAAGATTGTGCTGGAAGTCACAGTGAGATGGTTGAATTTCATGGTTTACATTGCAAGTCAACATATATGATCTTGAGGGCAGTGGAAATGTCACTTAGGGACTGAACTTTCTGATGAATAGATGGTGCTGTTGTACTGATCTGAACTATGTTGTGTGTGTGTGTGTGTGTGTGTGTGTGTGTGTGTCATTTTCATCATGGTGAGTAATTAATTATCTTGCAATTTTTGTGCTAATGTTGTTAAAGAGCTCACTGATTATGAAGTTCTACTGATTTAGTTGAACTAAGCCCTGATTTTTTTTTTCTTTTGTTGTATGTGATTATCAGTGTTTCTGAAGTTCTAAGCTTTGTTGTTGTTTGATTACGTTGAAGAACATTCTGCCAATTTGAAACTGTGGTGAATTTATGTCAGATTTTGCACTTGGACTGTGCAATTTCTTGTAAGATTTTTCGACATTTGGACTATGTTTTTCTGACAATGGTAAACTCTTTCTTAAACAAAAGAACTATTTGTTTAGTGAAATTCTTAGTTAGTTTAAGTGACTGAATGATGGTACTATGATCTTGTGGGCAGTGAGGCGCTACTGAATGTCGCTTATTAGGGACTGAACTGTCTGATGAATAAATGATGCAGTTGTACTATGATCTGAACTGTGGTTTGTTTTTTGTCATTTTTCATCATGGTGAGTAGTTAATTATGCTGCAATTCTTGTGCTAATGTTGTTAAAGAGCTCACTGATCATGAAGTTCTATTGATTTAGTTGAACTAAACCCTGATTTTTTTTTTCTATCGTACTGTATGTGATTATCAGTGTTTCTGAAGTTCTAGGCTTTTGTTGTTGTTTGACTAATTTGAAAAACATTCTGCCAATTTGAAACTGTGGTGAATTTTATGTCAGATTTTGCCCTTGGTCATCCTGTCAATATCGAGTTACACGATGTCAAGACTGATTATGATATCTTCCCTGCTGTCAATTACGCCTTTGGGGCTGCTATGCCATCAGAGGACCTGAGAGCACTATTGACAAAGCTGCGAGACTCTTACGCTTTAAAAATCCCTGATCTTGGTACTTTACTTCTCCTCATCTGTTATCTTTACAGTAACTTCAGAACATGTTTTCAGGAAAAAAAAAAAAAAAAAAAGAGATAGAGAAAAAGATGAGCAGTAACCTTACAATTGACTTGGGTCCAATGTTGCAGTTGAACTGTACTTGAGGCCAGGAGCTGTGAAGATGATGGTGGACGACATTGCTTCAAGCACACTCGAGATGAACGAGGAGGACTCAGATGTGGTACGGATGGACTGGAAAGTCTTCAGAAATTCACTGGAGAAGGCATCACACATTACAGAGAACTGCACTGTATACCTGCTTACAGAGCCATCAGAGAGCATTCTGCTGCAATTCGACCTTGAACAGCTTGGAGATGTGGCCTATCTCAGCCCAGCACAGATCGTCAGTCGAGCAAAGATTGTCAGCCAACCACAGATCACCAGCCAGCCACAGATCGTCAGCCGACAGCCACGTCGAGTGAAACAGACTGGTCTTAGTAGATTTAGCAAAGAATGAAGAGATTGCAGTGCAGTGAGCAGATATTCCATCCATCCTAATAACTATACTCCATATATAGTAGTTACTACTTTAGTATAACAGTTAACGTCTTTGTTAGTCTGTAATAATTTGCATACATTGCAGTTTATGATAAATTGCTCAAACCTATTTCTATTGGTTATTTGCTTGTCAATGAGTTATGTTCGTATTATACTTGTTCAATTTGCTGAACCAAACAAAAAGTGTTTGCCTAAGCTGCCCATTGAACACGTGCTAGCTTAAGGCAACAAATTGAAGTCGTTGGCTGAGCTATGGACACAGTAGAGCAGGCTGAGGTATTGGTGAACTCAGAGTGTTGAGCCTGGTAACAGACCTGCCTCAGAAAAATTCCTGTTGAGCTTCAGGCTTGTTTCAGTTCCCTGAAGTTTTCACCTGAAAGTGAAATCTTGACTAATAAGCATCTCTTCGACATACTGCTGGGCTGCTGGCTGCTGCTAATTTTAGTTAGTATGTCATAAAAAACAGTTGATGATCTGTAGTAAATTGCATAGATTGCAATTGTTGAAACCCTTGATCTTGTGGTATTGGATAATTCTTAGTTTGATGAAATAAAGAGTCATATGATATCTGTTACGGCGTAATTCTACTATCTGCGTCTTGAACTTTCATCTTAATGTTAAATACATTCAAGTGGAACTACTTGATCTTCCATCACCTTGAATCACTGTCAATTTCACTCGATTCTCGCACAAAATTTCCAAGCATTCATCTAAATGTTTTGCTCCACCACAGATTACGGTATGCATTGTATGCCAGGCCGAATGATCAGGAAGTGAAGATCCCTGAAAGGGAAAAGAGAGAAAGCTGCAAATAAGTGAAATTATCATATAGTGATCGATGTTATAGAGTAGACATGTAATAAGGTTACCTTTGCCTGGTGACTACTCTTAGGAGATATTCCCACATCCTGTGGTTTCTACACACTACAAAATAGATAGTTAGCCCTAAGTGCTCATACCATGACGTAAATGATGCTCCGAAAAATGATGAAGGGAAGTAGGGCTAGTAAGCACAATATGGTCTTAAAAGAATGAGTCTGTCAGACAGACGTGCAACCATCCCCAAGCTCAGAATGAGCGGGGGAACGATCCTCAACAGCACCATTGGGTCCAAGAACCAACAGGTGCTGATAATCACGCTCTGATTGCACGGCCATGATTCATCAACCAGATTTTGGCAAACCTGTCTCCTTAGAACTCAAGGATACAGAGGTACGATCCTATAGAACAGATCCCGTTCAAGTAAGGTCGTAACCAAAATCCTTTTTCCTGACACTATAATGGACTAGTAATAAAGGTTCGGGTTTTGTGTTAAATGTGGTCTATGCTATTCTCACTTTCTCAGGCTGAACCCAAAAAGGTTATCTCGACCATGACGGTTTTGATGTGGAGTACGGAGTATGTCCCACATCGCTTAGTCTGATATATTATATGCTGTTTATAATGTCAGGGCATCCATTAATTGTTGTCCCTTTGGGGACATCTGATAAAATTGGAACGATACAGAGAAGATTAGCATGGCCCCTGCTCAAGGATGACACGCATAAATTGAGAAATGGTCCAAATTTTTTTGGCTCTCGAATATTCGAAACATCTCTAACTCCGGGCACAGAATTATGTGAAGAAGCTCTGATGAAGTAGTATTAGTTAAAGCTTAAACAAGATTCTGCATTTGCAAGCATTGGGTGTTCTAGCAAAATCTTGAGTCTATGCTTCTATTGCTTCACATTGCTTTTCATCTAAGCTTGTTGTTGTTGTCCTGCGGATTTGTACCAACATCTACGTACGCTACAATGAGCTGATATAAATTGAAATCGGAAACACATATCGAGAAGATTAGCATGACCTCTACGCGCAAGTAATCAAGTATAACACACATGAATCAAGAAATTAAGTTATAAACTCAGTTTACCGTCTGATTTTAAAGTTTTAGTGCTACACATCATCACAATTCCACAAACGTAGAATGATTTGCTTCAAATAACCATGCATTATGGAAGAGGAATTTCATTGTCCAAAGAAAAAGATCAGAAAGAAGAAGGTTTGCTTAGTCCCACATTGAGACACGGAGAAGATAATTGCTCAAACCTGCATACAAAAGGATCTTTGAGATGTTGTTTAAGCATACCTTTCTCGGCCTTTTGGCTAAGATCAAGTGTAGTATCTGTTTAATAATATCTGTGAGTTTGTTAGTTATCCCACGTTGCCTACTTAGTCTTGTTATCCCTTCTGTATATCCTATGACCGTACTTATGTGTGGCTGTCCCTTCGGTGACATTTGATATTTTAACATGATTGAATTGTGATAAAGGAGCTTGACAGTCCAGGTTACCTAGATTGGACTTAAAACTATGGTGGTCTTGTTCGGACCCAAATCTTTTGACTTATTTTTAGATTCACAACAAATTTCACGAGTATACATACGCTCCAATAATTATTATTGTTAGAAAGAGGACTGACCTTCTTGCGGAAATTCTAGGACCGTTGTGCTTGCTCGTCTGCCCACAGCTCCGTCTCCGGTGGCTACAAGAGTCGCCGGAATTCGTCCACACCCCAAATCCCAAGTCTCTACGGGTGGTTCGACTTAACCCAAGAGTCACGCGTATTTTGTGTGAGTTTTTGTTGTACTGTAATAGAATAATCATTTTGCTAATGTTATGCCCAATATATACTGACCCACCAAGAGCAGTTACAATAATTTAACTCAGGACAATTATATCCACTTAATACCAAATTAATGGAGAATAATTAGCAATTGGAGAGCTTCTTTGTAACAGCCACCATAATGTGGCCGTTCAAATTTCAATACTCCCACTCGGCCACGCAACCAAGTCTTTGCTCCCACTCGGATACAAATCCAAGTTCACCACAAAACAATACGTCTATAAACTCTCAAGTCTCATACGGGAAATGAGGTGTACGACCAAAAGATGTTACTAGTGTTATATTAAGTTACCACCAAAACTAACATAACACTTTCGGGATAACAACACCCCAAATAGTTCGGAAATCACCGCTAGCATACACTGTCCCTATATGCTATCAACATATTATAGTTATATCAAATATAACCGCCGGCCGGCATAATATGGTGAAGTCAAACTGATTAATCCTTAGACATTAATGATAATCCATCTCAACTTGACAGCTTTCCTAGTGTGGTCCGCTGAACCGCATTTATCCTGGCCCTTGGATGACACACTAAAGTAGCAACACCAAGTTTTGACTTCTTAACACAACTCTAAGTCAAAGGGCATCGTTCTGGTAGACAATTAAGTCCATAGGGCTCACACAGTGAGAAAGTAGGGAATCATTTGTCACTCCTATAACGGTCGATAAGAACACACATAGTATGATATATGTGCCACAACATAGCTCCCACTGAGATGGGCATGTCACTCTACTATGTCGTGCAAATCTTAAGTCTAGACACTACCTAAGTGTCTAACCCAAGCCACTTGAATGACAAACGCATAGTCCAATCTGACACTCTAGATTTGGTTTTTAAGGTTTTAGTATGAAGTAAGGATTTCTTCATACTCGACTCTTCTAATTAAGAAGGGTCTCATCTTAGACTAACTAAGGCGAATATGTGAGCCAACACAAACAACGCACCACACAGCGCTAACATGGCTCATTCTCATCTTATCCGCTACTTCAGTGATAAGGGGATTACCCGTGTGACTAGGCCAATCATAAAACCCGGTGACATTCATACGTGCCTAAAACATGCAACATATGCTGAAAAGAACATTTAAGAAAATAAAGAGCAACATCTTTATTCCATAAACGTTGAATAAAAAAAGGTGTCCAGGACTTTAACAAGATTACATTACTTAATAAAGCAATAAACTAAACCCTCCGCAATCCTAAACTCCGTACATGAGTTCGGAACACATCTCTAGCAATAGGTTTAGTTAATGGGTCGGCTATCATCTTGTTAGTTGAAATATACTTAATGGCTATTTCCTTATCCTTAATAGCGTCTCGAACAAAATGATAACGCCTCTTAATATGCTTGGACTTTCTATGAAATTTCGGATCCTGGGCAAACTGTATTGCCGCGGTATTGTCACAGTACATTTCTACAGGGTCATCAACTTTAGAGGTGAGGTTGAGATCCTGTAGGAAGCTCCTTAGCCACACAGCCTCTTGAACGGCAAGGCTAACAGCAACATACTCTGCTTCCATAGTCGACAGAGCCACACATTCTTGCTTCTTACTGCACCAGGATATCGCACCTCCACCGAGGATAAAAGCATATCCTGAAGTCGATCTAGACCCATCTAGATCGCCACTCCAATCGGCATCCGAATATCCTTTTAACCGCAAGTCCCCTCCTTGATAACACAGGACTAGGTTACTTGTACCACGGAGGTAGCGCATGATTCTCTTGATGCCTTGCCAATGTGCCAAACCAGGGTTGCTTTGGAAACGACTTACCAAGCTAACCGCAAAACAGATGTCAGGCCGTGTACATAACATGCCATACATCAAGCTTCCGATCGCACTAGCATAAGGCACATTGCTCATTTGTTTCTTTTCTTCATCAGTCTTTGGGCATTGGTCAATACTTAAGGTTGCATTCTTCTCAACTGGCGTGTCAACAGGTTTACAATTACGCATACGAAAACGTTCTAATACCTTCTTGATATATGTCTCCTGACACAAGCCAAGAAGTTTCTTGGAACGATCTCTCATAATTTCTACACCTAGGACATACCTAGCTTCACCCATATCCTTCATCTCAAAAACGGAGGATAGCCACTTTTTAGCAGCATTGATCATTTCCACATTGTTTCCTGCTAGGAGTATGTCGTCAACATACAAAGAAAGAAACATAATCCCTTTTGTAGTTTTCATAACATAAACACAATGGTCTTCATCTGCCATATAAAAGCCAAAACTAGTAATAGCTTCATGGAATCTGAAGTACCATCTCCTGGAAGATTGCTTAAGGCCATATATAGATCTTTCAAGGCGACAAACTTTGTTGTCTTGTCCTTTTGAGACAAACCCAATAGGCTGATCCATATATATTTCTTCCTCAAGTGTACCATTGAGAAAAGCAGTCTTTACGTCCATTTGGAACAACTCCAAATCCAAATGGGCAACCAGGCTAGCAGTAGAGGAATGGAGGCAAACCTCACCACAGGAGAGAAAGTCTCATCATAGTTTACACCCTCAATTTGGGTGAAACCTTTCGCCACCAGTCGAGCCTTGAACTTATCAATTGATCCATCTGCCTTGCATTTGATCTTGAAAACCCATTTGTTTCCAATCGATTTACGTTTAGGCGGAAGATCAACGAGTTCCCAAACCTCATTTCTTGGCATTGAGTCCATCTCGTCCCTCATAGCGTCCATCCATTCCTTACTATTTGGTGAATTCATAGCCTCTACGAAAGAGGTAGGCTCCTCGAATTCCGAAGGAGTGCAAATAAGTGCTCGTTGTTCGCAGTCAAAGAAACGTCGAGGAACTCTTCCTCGATCACTCTTTCGCACCTCCCCTTGACTTGCATTATTGGAGGAAGAACCTCTCCCACTGTCTTCTAAAGACGCAGAATTTAGAACTTGAAGACTGACCTTATGTTCTATACTTGATGTTTGAGGAGGGACCTCAATTTCAAGTTGTTCTTCATTATTAGCCAAGTTTTCACAATCTGGAATTGTAGGACTAATCCTACCATCCATATCGGCGAGAGGAGTTATACTATCCTTGGTGGATTTATGGGTTCCAATTTCCTCCCTTTCACCAAGAGATAGTTGCTCTAACTCATAAAGCTCGAGATCACCCTTAATTTCACCAATAGTAGGGAACTCATCCTCAAGAAACTCAACATATTGAGAGTCTATTTCTGTCATGCCACCATTTGGGTGTTCACCAAACATAACATATCCTTTTGAACGCTCGGGATATCTAATGAACACCATTTTGGTTGCTCTTGGACCAAGTTTTCCATGTTTATGAGTTCGGTTGTGCACATAGCCTGCCGATCCCCATGGGCGTAAATGGTCCAGAGAGGGCTTCCTACCATGCCATAACTCATATGGGGTAAGGGGTACACTCTTACTAGGTACACGATTAAGGATATAAGCTGCCGTAAGCAATGCATCTCCCCAATAACTTATAGGTAAGTTGGCTTGTGCCATCATAGACCTAACCATGTCTAGTAGGGTACGATTCCTCCTTTCCGCAACACCATTTTGTTGTGGAGTATGAGGAATAGTAAGTTGTCTACGTATACCCTTTTCCTCACATAGCCCTTCGAACATATCAGAAAGGTATTCACGACCACGATCGGTTCGAATAATCTTAACTCTTCGTTCCAATTGGGTTTCTACCTCCGTTATGAAACGTTTGAACGTATCAAGTGCCTCATAATGATGGGACAATAGGTACACATACCCATAACGTGAGTAATCATCTATGAAAGTAAGAAAGTATGAAGCACCATGACGTGCCTTTATGTTTAAAGGCCCGCATATGTCGGAATGAATCAACTCTAAAGGACTAGATACCCTTGAGGCCTTACCAAAAGGCTTCTTAGTTGCCTTACCAGCTAGACAAGGCTCACATCTAGGCAACTTAACCCTGGTGAGCTGGTCTAAAAGACCATCTTTAGCTAGTCTATTCATCCTGTCTTGGCCTATATGACCAAGTCTTGATGCCACTTTGGAGATTCAGAATCATTATCAAAATGAGAAACAAACGCAAGCGAGGAATTATTATAAATATTGTCCAAGTCCAATACAAAAAAACCATTCTGTAAAACACCATGGCCAAACACATTGCCATGGTACAGAATGTCCAAACCACTAGGAGTAAAATTAAACAAAAAACCAAGTCTCAATAAACAAATTACTGAAATCAAACAACATCGCACTCCAGGTGCATAGAGAGCATCATGTAAAAGCAACGTGTTGCCTCCACGGAGCTTCAGTTGGTATGTTCCAGTGCCGAGAACGTTTTCCTCGCTGCCATTACCAAGCATGACGGTCTGTGAACCCACCGGAAAGCGATGATAATCCACAAAACCATCTCTATCACGAACTATGTGCTTGCTTGGTCCTGTATCTATTATCCAATTAGGAAGAGAATTAGCAACTAATGCATGGGAACAAACGTATAATTCGTGAGTAGTGGAGAAAAGTACCTTCTTTGGCTCAGAACAGTCCCGAGCAAAGTGACCTTTGTTTCCACAATTGTAGCACTTCAGACGTGCTACATTCGTCTCTTTAGGGCCTTTTGCCTTTTGTTGTTTGTCAATGCCTCCCTTTGGGCCTCGAGTTTGTGATGGGCGACGACCTTTCTTGGTCGATTTGCGCTTATTGTTCTTGGACTTACCATGAGCAATAAGTGCAGCACCAGAGGAGGAAGATTGTAACGCCTTTTGACGTTCTACTTCCATCTCAACATGTTTTGCAAGCTCAGTGAAAGTCTTAATGTTTTCACTGTGAGACTTGAGAAGCTTGAAGTTCTTCCACTCTACAGTGTCAGAGGGAAGAGAGCGAAGCACATTCACAATTTGCTCCTCATCGGGCACATCTCGCCCTGCAGCTTTTAGGTCTCGTATCATGGCGCTCATGATACGCAAATGTTCAGTAACATTATGCTTAAGATCGATGTTGTAATCCATCCACTTCAAGTTCAAAGCACGAAGCCTTGTTGCCGAAGTTTGACCATAAGTGACTTTGAGCTTGTCCCACATGTCCTTAGCAGTGGTACATGTTTCAAACTCGCCAATCAAATCGTTATGCATGCAAAACAACATAGTAAAGCGTGCAGAACGATCCTTCTTGGCCCAAGCATCATAGGTTGCAAGGTTCTGCCTATATGTGGCATTATTTGGATCCTCCTGTGGTTGGACGGGCTTGATCACGGTAGTCGTCAAGGTTTCCAAAACCTCGCGCTCATTGAGGAGATACTGAATCTTCCTACGCCAGATGTCGTAGTTGGACCCATCCAACTTCTCCGTGGTGGACAAATCACCAATCATATTCTTAGCCATCTACAAGTATATATAAAAAAAAAAGAGTCGGACATTAGGCACGTTTCAAAAAAAAATTAAATTATCAAAGAGAATCCCATTATTTACGTCATACGTTCGAAAATTTCGCTAAGCTCATAATCATCACACATGAGGTAAAATCAGGAATTCACTATTTAATTATCATATTCATTTCATGAAACAAATTCATTGACCCATATAGGTTGCCAAACAAATTAGCAAACTAGTATTACAAAAAACGTATAAACAGTATGCAAAACGAATTTACATATGCTATAATCACGTCAGATAAAACAAATTTTATTCTGGTAAGATTATATTAACACCATATATTATATAAAACATATCTATATAATGTGATTACACTATACGAAACATATTCGGAAAAGGACGCTAGCTAATAAACTCACTGTCAAGCCGAAACGTGTACGATGTGCAGTACCAACTATTGCAACTTGCTAAAATTTATCATATACTATACCAAAATAATACAATAAATCTACATGCTGCAATAAACAAGGGAAGAGTGTGACAGAGAACATATTACGTGTCAATCTTTTGCCAAAAAAACTTTAGTCTAGTCCCCCTTTATGTTATTTTTTCTGACACTAAGTCTTTAATGGAGGGAATTCAACAAGAACGATCTTGGTGATACAAATTCAACCAGATCAAGCCAATCACTAAATTAGCCCAAAAATAATCACATCAAATCATACCACATTCAAGGTAGGCGACTAACACACGATAGCGAAAAAACAACAATTTTCTGATCAGATCAAGAATCGTCGGAGAGTGACACACACACGCCGCGATAAGGTACGTTACAGAATCTTTGAGGCGACGATCACATAGAACGTCGCAAGCTCCGAAACACTGATCGCTCGTTTTTCATTTGATTTGGCGGCGCGAGACATACACGGCTACCATATCGGTATGGTGAGTTTAGGGTTGGTCACGAAGGCCTGGTTCGTTTGGTACAATATTACTACATAAGGTTGTAAAATGAGTGTATGAAACACATAATCCTCAGCATAGCGAATAAATTGTAATCAAAACTAGCAATTTGCCAAAAAGCTGTAAATGGAGTCATAGACATAAAACAGTAGGGGCAGAGGCAAAACACATTTGCTCTGATACCACTGTTAGAAAGAGGACTGACCTTCTTGCGAAAATTCTAGGACCGTTGTGCTTGCTCGTCTGCCCACAGCTCCGTCTCCGGTGGCTACAAGAGTCGCCGGAATTCGTCCACACCCCAAATCCCAAGTCTCTACGGGTGGTTCGACTTAACCCAAGAGTCACGCGTATTTTGTGTGAGTTTTTGTTGTACTGTAATAGAATAATCATTTTGCTAATGTTATGCCCAATATATACTGACCCACCAAGAGCAGTTACAATAATTTAACTCAGGACAATTATATCCACTTAATACCAAATTAATGGAGAATAATTAGCAATTGGAGAGCCTCTTTGTAACAGCCACCATAATGTGGCCGTTCAAATTTCAATAATTATAACTCGTTGTAACAAAACAGACAACACAAGGACACATTCATTCTTGACGGTGACATAAAAAAATAAGTTACAGCTTTATGTTAAACTTCGACAAATTAACATCTAGGCAATTGTCGGTTTGTCACGGATGAACTAGTATGTTTTTTTTTTTTTTTTTTTCCTTTGTTGGTGAATTGAAGCATTGTTGATTTGTTGTTATGGCATGTGAAGCCGTAATACGAAGAAGATTAACATACATGAGCCCTAATTCCCCACACTACACAAAGGTAGCACACATAAATCATATCGAACTCTTTTCATTATACGTTAGACGAAAGCTATTTATATTTTGTAATAAATCTTCATCCCGCCGGCAAAAGACACCATCTTAAATCAAGATCTTAGCGGATTTTAAGTAACATCATATACATTACTCTTGTTATTCGTTTATATAAAATTTTATCAAGTGTGAACCTACATAAATCAAGAAATGGTTCCATTTTATTGCTCCTTTGTGTTTATTATTGTCATCCCACTTTGTTGATTTTGAAGTGATAACTGATGAAGATGTTTCACTGGTTAATCACAGAAATTGATTGCTTAATATACCAAAGCCCGTACAAAAGTCAGAAGAGCCGATAGTTAAGCACGGTCTTTGGGTCGTCAACCAGAATTCTGCAACCCATAGAAAGGATCATGTTCAAGTAAGGTCGTACCCATTATTCTTTTCTCTATTAATACAATCCTGATTTCGACTCACTGTTTGCCCTATGTGTGGGACTTTCCTTAGCTTACTTGAGACGCTCTTAAGTGGCATCGTAGTAAAATATGATACGTCGCTTTATTATGTAAAGGATTTTTTAATCCGTGAAGATTATTTATGGATTTATACAGATACAAATACTTAAAGTTGGATGATTGTTAGAGCCGTGTATTAGCTTGTTGTATATTTGCACTTTTTTACATCTTCTCTATGACTATAGTGAGGGAACATGCTACCACTTTTGTGAGTCTTTCTGATTTGATGCTGTGATTTAAAATTAAAATGTTCACCAAGGCTTTGGCCGCCTTTGGGAAAGAGGATGATCAGATTGTCCCACATCGGCTGGTTGAAAGGAGATTATTCAGCTACGACAATATAAAAATAGACAAAATCTACAGTGCAACTCATACCTTTCTCGGCCTTTTGGCTAAGATCAAGTGTAGTATCTGTTCTTATCAGTTTAATATCTGATATGTGGACTACGTGTCCACACGATATTAAATTTATTTTTTAAGGGGGAGGGTCTACCACAGTAGCTTGCTACTGGGGCTCTCGAGCGTCGCCCATGCGTTGCACTACTGCACGGGCTTGGCGCACCCCTCTAATTCAGTCTAAACCATTAAACAGCTCACAATTGTGAACAGAAAATGAGAGGTGTGCAACAATTATGTTGCTCAAGAAGATCTGTCAGCCATCAATGTACTCCATTTTTTCCATTAGTAAATATTTGATTTGGAAATCTAAAAGAAATACGAAACGTTAACAAATGAAACTAGCTGTGACTAGGCTGACAGTACGTACAAACAACATGACCTTGCACTACGCGTGATGACTCGTATAAATAGAGAAATGGTCAGTAAAAATTCTAAATGAACGCGCAAACAAGTTCCGTTTGTTGAATACTCCCGTATTGGAATGCATTAAAGAATGTTGCTCGTCGATCTTTGTAGGTAACTATCAAGTTTAAGGCTGCAATTGACTAAATGTTTGTTATTGCTGGTATTGAACATTAGTAAAAACTTCTATCTACCAACTCATACTTCTCTCAACGTTTTGGTAAAGATGAAGTGTAGTATCTGTAACAGTAGCTCGCTGCCCATGCGTTGAACTAAAGCTTGGGCAGGTCACACCCAACTAAATGGACCAATAAAAATCGTGAGCTCTGTTCTCCTTATCTTGTACGTGCTCTGTCGAGCGAAGAGATTCCGTTAAAAACACAAAGCGAAAATGATTGTATTACTAGGATTGATGGGAGCTCCAATTAAGGAACGCCCTCCAAAAATAAACGTATGCCACTTAAATGCAACGAGCACACGGTATTCTTTAGTAAAAGGCGAAAAAAAAATTCGCTTTGTGCTCACTGCATGGCTGCGTAAGTTGTAGTCTGGGAATGGCATGCAGCTTTGTAGTGAACTTCGTGGGTTGAATTTTTGTTAGAAGCGATGTGACGTATCGTGCACTTCACTCAGAGCGGTAGAGCACCACTCAACTCTAGAACAAAAAAGAAGTCTGTCAGACAACCGTGAGACCATCCCCGAACCCATGAATGGGCTGGGGAACGATCCTCTACAGCACCACCAGCCAAGGAACCAGTGGGAGCCGTTAATCACGCTCTGATCACAGGGTCATGGTTCATCAACCAGACTTGGTAACCTGTCTCCTTAGAATTCAAGGATACAGAGGTACGATCCTATAGAACAGATCCTGTTCAAGTAAGGTCGTACCCATTGCAGCTTTCTCCGTCTTCATGAAGTTGCTGTTGATTTGGTGTTTGGCCGATGTGGGATATATTCTGAGCTTACATTTTTTTTATTTATCCTGAGCTTATGTTTGACCATTATTAAGTTAGAGATTAACATTTAACATTTATAGCAGAATTACCATCTATGCCTTTTTGAGAAGCCTGTAGTGAGCTGCGATTGACAACAGAGATTTAAACATGTATGCGTTAAACAAGATAGCAATGTACATTCTCGGTTGGACACATTATTATGTTATTCTTGCTTGAAGGCGAAAGCAATGAGTTTCGGGTTTTCTGAAAATGCGATTTTTGATATTTGAAGAGAAAACACAGATAAGAATATATATGGATGAATTGCAATTTACATAGATAATCCATTGTTTAAATTGCGCACAGAAACAACAATGCTTTACCTCAGACGCGATACAGCCATGCTTATGAACTTATGAGACAAAGGATGTTTGGATTCGCAGTTTAATTACATTCCCAGCCCTACATAGAGAAGAATATTACTCTTCCTTTACAAGATTTACACGTACAATTCTGATTAATCGTCGATTGGGTAAAATATATCGATACAAATCAGACCATCTCAGGATTAAGCATACCATAAAACACAAGCTAAATCAGTTTCTGGTAGTCCCATGTAATTAGTACTCCGTAAAAAGATGTTGAGAAAATTAGCGCGGACATATGTGATAGTAACTTAGGGTCTGTTTGGTATCGTTTTCTGTTTTCAGTTTTCAGTTTTTTTGAAAACCAAAGTCCCGTTTTTGAAAACCAGACAAAGTGGTTTTCAGTTTTCAGTTGTCAGTTTTAATTTTCTGTAGGACTATTATAGAAACATACATTTTAAATTAATTTTTGCAACTTATTTAGCTAAACCTTTTACGCAAAAAAACCGAAAACTGAAAACGGCAGTGATACCGAACGGACCCTTAGTAAGTACATACTTTGATTTTAAGAAATTTTCCTCTTTTTTTTTTATTTTTTTTTTCACTTTTGAGTTGTCATGTTAAGGACTACTTGTAGTGAGTTGTAGATCAAATTGAAAAACATGTATACCTTGAAATCAAATAGAGTTGATAGAATGCAATGCAGAATGAAATATTTACTAATTTTTACATCAAACAAACGGTTTATTTGGTCTAAAAATAACTTCCAACATGGCACATTGTCACCTCAACATTGTAAAAAAAAAACATGAAAATCTCTTTGGGTGAGAGGGGGTACTATGTAGTTTCCATCCGCATTACTGTTACACTTGACCTTTTTATCAATCCAGACCAAATGTTACACTTGACATTTTTATCGAATGCAAACAAAATGTAACACTTTTTTCCGGCATGTCTTTTGAACAGTTTTGAAAAAAGAAACTAATTGGCGTACAGTGCATGCAATTCTCGTCACAACATTTGCATCTCTCTTATCAACAATTATCACCTTCGCACTAGGAGAAATAACCTTGCCTTCCAGTGCTTCACCAATACGTCTCATTTCCCCTTTTTCAAATTGATTTTCGGCATAAATCCACTGTCCACAACCGATGTAAACTTTAGGATGTAGAAAGAACAAGCTCAATGGTAAGCATCAGCAAGGTTCACATGTTCAAGAAGAAACAAAGGCAAGCTTTAATGAGTTTGGGACCAACAGCAAGATGCCCAAAGACAACCAAGGAACTGTCAACATCTCTGACAAACTGAGTTAGAACTCAAGGCCTCTTTGTAGTTTTGATAGATGTATATGATCAAATATAGAAAGTGTCTATTGGATGAATTGTCATTGTTGTAAGTCAGTGTAAAGGTGTATATATTGCACTCATGTGTAACTCAATTGAGCCAGAAAATACACAAAAATTCCTCACTCAAATTAGTTCATGTTTGTTGCAATTTAATAGAAATCTTTACATCGCTTTTCAATGGCTTCCCAATCCTCTAGCTCACTCAAATTCATAATGGTATCAGAGCCATAAGGGTTTAGGGAGCCTAAGTAATACAAATCCTATAGTTTTTCTTTACTGCAAACAAATCTCTACCAACGCAGATCCAAAGATCTGTAATTTTCTCAACACACTTCCGCAAATCCTTCAACTGTACCAATGTCAGAAATAGGAGAAGTAACCCACCCCAGTGAAGCAAACTTCACAGGTTCACTCTCATACAAAGGGATGAATCTCTCGGATCTTGTTCATGCACCCATCAGACCTTGCTGCTGGTTTGATAATCGACCCCAAGCTCAAGGACATCACCTCCTACTATCAATGGAAGAGGGAAATGGAGCTGGCCCTAGCAACCAGGAGAAAATTGGGATTTCTCCACTGGTGAGGTACAGATATCAAAGACAGATCTTGTAAAAGCTGCGGCATGGACTGGTGCAATAGCATCATTATTGGCTGGCTTCATCAAAACATTGACAAAGATGTGAAGAAGGCTGTGCTATACACTAAAAAGGCCAAAGATATATGGGACTATCTCAGAAGAACCTATGATGTGAGCAATGGAGCAAGAAAGTATCACCTTCTTCAAGAAGTTCAAGAAGTGTCACAGGGACGCAAAACCATCAATAAGTACTACACTCAGCTGCAATCTCTGTGGCAAACTCAAGAGGTCTTAGATGATTGGCCACTAATCACTGAAATGATAGTAGAAATTTCCAAGTATTTGGATGCAGTTACCACAAAGGAGGAAGAAAGCGGGTTGTTCAAGTTCTTAAATGGTCTCGATCCCTACTATGCTGCAGTCAGGAGCAATATACTACTCGGAAGTCCCTTACCTCGAGTTGATGAAGTGGTATCCCTACTCCAACAAGAAGAAATTCAAAAGAAAATTCTGATTACTGCTACAGGAAATTCAACTAGCGACTCTCAGGCTTTCTTTGCTCAACAACAGCAAAGGAAATTCACTAGAGACATTCCCATCTGCAGGAAATGCAATCGAAAAGGTCACAAAGCAGAGATCTGTTGAGAGAATGTGGGATTTCCTGTAGGGCATTCAAAACACAACCCAAGTTTCAAGCCAAGGAATGCCCCAAACAGCTCAAATAATTTCAACAACAAGGGAAATAGCATCTACAAGGGAAAAAGATAGTGGAGCAACCAACCTGATAGATTTGCAGCTTCAGCTCAGGCCAGTAATGAAAATGAGACGGAAATGATGATTACATTCACTGAACAACAATTCAAGAGACTCATGACCAACTTTGAGAAGAATTCATCAGCCCCAATGTCCAAAAATGATGACATGGAGGTGAACTTTGCAGGTAACATCCTTGAACTCATTTCATTTCACAATAATTCTAGAGATGTTGCATGGATAATGGATACTGGAGCCTCAGAGCATATGATTTCCAATATAGCTGCCTTATCTGATATATGCGCACTGAACAAACAATCAAACATAACTCTGCCTAATGGGAAATCAGTATCTGTCAGTCATTGTGGGTTTGTTAAGCTTAAAAATGGGGTTATTCTGAAAAATGTGATGTATGTGCCAATATTCAGGTATAATCTGATCTCTATTCACAAGTTGGTAAAGGATAATGGGTGGTTTGCAGTGTTTCATGATGATGTCTGTGTTGTTCAGGACTCTGCGAATTTGAAGATTAAAGTTGTGGGAAAGGAGCTTAGGGGCATATATTATCTGTGTGATAGACCCCTAGATCAGCTAGACAGTAGTAATGTAAAATTGGTTAATTCTCTTGAAAAGTCAGTTATGTCTAAGGGTGTATATAACTCAACTGGTGAGCTCACTACTCACATAGCATCAGCAAGTTCTTTTGAAAACCTGTCTGAAACTTCTGATGCACCATGTATTGAACCTTTTGAAATGAATGAAACCATGTCTAGCTATGAATTGTGGCATTCCAGGTTGGGTCATGCATTATTTGAAAAATTGTCCCACATACCAGACATATCTGTTAACTACAAACGTAAACCAAACTCAGTCTGTGTTACTTGTCCCATGTCCAAGCTCACTAAATCACCCTTCTATTCAAGAGAAAACACTGCTCAAAACTCATTTGATCTTGTTCATATAGACACATGGGGAGCTTATAGGGTTGAAAGCAGGACAAAGCATAGATATTTCCTAGCTATTGTTGATGATTACACAAGGGAAACCTGGGTATATCTCATGAGAAACAAGTCTGATGTGTCTTGGATAATCCCAAGGTTTTATCAATTTGTAAGAACACAATTTGGGAAGGAAATTAAGAGGATCAAGTCTGACAATGCTCAAAAACTTATAGAAGGAGAGTGTGGCAGGTTTCTAATTGAGAAGGGAATTTGGCATCAAACATCCATTGCTGATAGGCCTCAACAAAATGAAGTTGTTGAGAGAAAGCATAGGCACCTGCTTGAAGTAAGCAGGGCACTGAGATTCCAAGCTAGTCTGCCCCTCATGTTTTGGGCTGACTGTGTAATGGCAGCAGCACACATAATCAATAGATTGCCCTCTTCTGTCACTCACCACAAAACTCTATATAAACTGTTGTTTGGAAAACAACCAAAATACAGTGACTTGAGAGTTTTTGGATGTCTGGTCTTTGCATACAATCTCAGAAGAGACAGAGACAAGTTTCAACCAAGAGAGCTACCCTGTGTATTCATTGGCTATCCATTTAATCAAAAGAAAAAATATACAGTGTATGATCCTAAGAGTAAGAAGGCATTTGTGTAACACCCTGGCTCATCGCCTGAGCCGAAAGTAGTCGCCTATGGCAGCTTGCCAGGCTGTGGGTTGACCTCACAGACCAACACGGGTCCTTACGGCGCACTTTGACCTCACTCGTGCGCACCCTGGGAAACTTCGCAGGAGGTCACCCATCTTGAAATTACTCCCAGTCAAGCACGCTTAACTGTGGAGTTCTTATCACATGGGATTCCTAAAAGGAAAGTCGACTTTGTTGGTATGAGTAGCACTATCATTTCTTTTAAGCACCTCATATGAGCCCTTAATCTTTCAGGGATCTCCTCTGAAATCCGGGGTATTACAATTTGTGTCCAGGGATGTAAGATTTTGTGAAGCTATTTTTCCCTACAAGAAAAATGGAAAACTCATCCACACCCAACCAGACATGAACACCTCTCAAAACACCCTTGTCTCAGACATTGTCCATGATATATCTGACCCTGCAGCTATTGAAGAACATGAAGTTGGTACAACATCAGATGATCTGCAGACTGAATTTATCACCATAGAAGAACTTGTCCAAGGAAATGAGGAGTCTAATCATCAAGATCAACCTCACCAAGTCATAAAATCAGTAAGAGCAAGGAAAGCTCACCTGTGGATAAAAGATTATATTGTTGACAGCACCACTGTGCCTCAATCAATAGCTGGTGAGACTAAAGTCGCGATTATCTACCAAAAATAATCTTAAATCCTAACAACAGTAGTAGGGAAGTAGGGATCGTATCCACAGAGAAATGGGTTGTCCAATGTAATGAATTAAAGTGCTAAAGTAACAAATAAGGGGATTGAGAGTTGTTGATTATCAAACTATCTAAAAGTAACAAATGCGAATTGTGAATGTAATTCAGGAAATTAACAGATCTTGATCAATTAATTCCCACAACGCACTGACTAATCGGTCCTAGTTGTCACTATTATTTTATCAATCTCAATTACTCTAGCGTGGAAACTGAATTCCCAAATCTCTCCTTAAGAATAGCTAAAAGGCGTGATCTGCACTACCTAATAACCCTAACTATCAAATAACCTAAGCACACGATTAGGTTCAATTTTCAATAAGAATTAGAGAGATATCGACAGAGACATGTAATACTAACGCACGTTTCGTATTTAACATGTGAGTCAAATCTTTGCCCTAATTCACTAACGATGATTACATACAAATCAATGAACTGGGGATTGCTATACAATGTAAAAATCAATCAAACAATGGATTCCTTTAATCAATTAAAACTAGCAAACAATCAATCTAAGCAATAAACTAGTTGCACACCTAGCAATCACAAAAGACAATTGTATAGAATAAACACCAAAGATAAGACTATAAGTGAAAGCGATAAAACGAATAGATCAAACTCACGATATTGTCGATGTGATGATTCGATTAATAGATCAAGAAATAATAACTTAGCTCCTCACACAATTCATGAAAACCCCTTCTTTTCTTCTAAAAAGTCTGAATGAATGACCTAGGGTCGGAGTTTTTCTTATTTATAGAGTCTAAGAAAAACGTAAAATAGAAAATACGGAATTAGGAAATAACGGCCATCACGGTCCGCCAAGCTTACTATCGCGGGCCGCCAAGCATCACCGCGGTCCGCCATGGACTCCTCACGGTCCGCCAAAAGTTACTGGCGCAAATCGCCAAACTATGAGCCGCGGTCCGCCATATACCGGCCGCGGGCCGCGGTAAGTCTCTGCCTCAAATTTTCAAAAGGCTGCAGATTCTTCGTTACTTATCCGGTGAAGGCATGTAACCACTTCATGGAAAGCTAAGAACATGAATAATCATCTCCAAGTGGTTTCACAGCAAAATTACAAACGGTTTGAGAGATATGAAGCTTCAAAGTTGATCTTTCTACTAATCAGCTCCAAATCGCTTCCAAATGAATGGCCGCTTCCAAAAGATAGCCAAAACAACCAAAATCACATAGAAATGTTGTCCATCATACTCTAACACAAATTAGAAGTATATTACATTATTTGGACTGTAAAAGCAATATAAAAACCGGCCATATAGAACGTATAAACTGAGCACATCAATAGCAAATCTTGCCCAAACTTCTGTTTGTCAAGGTTTTGCTAACATGGTCAGCTCCCTGACCCAACAAAGTGATCCTATGACTTTTGGGGAGGCCATAAAAGAAGAAAAATGGATCAATGCTATGAAAACAAAACTGCAAGCTCTTGAAATGAATCATACCTGGGAAATTACTGAACTCCCTGATGGGAGAAAATCAATTAGGAGCAAATGGTTGTTCAAGACTAAGTACAAGCCTGATGGAAAAGTTGATAGATACAAAGCAAGGCTAGTTATTCAGGGATGTAGCCAAAGATATGGCATTGACTATGGTGAAACCTTTGCACCAGTAGCCAAAATGTCAACTGTGAGAGCCTTGCTGGCAGTTGCAGCCATGAAGGGATGGTACACCAGTCAAATGGATGTAACTAATGTTTTCCTCCATGGAGAACTACATGAAACTGTCTACATGACAATCCCAAAAGGTTATAGCATGCTAGGAGGAAAGGGGGAGATTACCAATGACAGAAAGCTAGTCTGCAAACTGAACAAAAGCCTATATGGTCTGAAACAGGCTCCTAGACAATGGTTCTCAAGGTTATCTCAGGTCCTTATTGGCTGTGGGTATAAACCATCATCTAATGATCACTCTATGTTCATCAAACACACTACAACCTCAATTACTGTTGTTCTTGTGTATGTAGATGACATGGTAATAACTGGTGATGACCTGGAAGAAATCACAAGCCTCAAGAATTCTCTCAACTCAGAATTCCACATGAAAGATCTGGGCACCTTAAGCTATTTCTTGGGACTGGAAGTAAGTATTACTGAAACTGGCATTTTTGTTTCACAACACTAGTATACCATTGACATGCTCAAAGAATTTGGCTTGGAAAATGGGAGACCTGTCAAACTTCCTCTTAGCCCACATTTGAAGCTTGAAATCAACAAAGGTACTCCATTGCCAAATCCAGATCTCTACAGAAGATTAGTGGGAAAACTGATCTACTTGACTCTATCTAGACCAGACATTGCCTACTCAGTTCAACTCTTAAGTCAATTCATGCAAGCTCCTACATCTGACCATATGCAAGCAGCAAAGAGAGTTCTCAGATATCTCAGGCTAAACCCTGGCCAAGGCATCCTCTTTGCTAGATCAAGCTCAGTTCAGCTCACTGCCTACTGTGATTCAGACTGGGCTTCATATCCATACTCCAGGAGGTCAACAACTGGATATTGTGTTCTTCTCGGCCAATCTCCCATCTCCTGGAAGTCTAAAAAACAGTCTGTGGTATCCAGATCCTCTGCAGAAGCAGAATACAAAGCCATGGCTCTTACATCCTGTGAAGTAACTTGGCTCAGTGCTCTTCTCAAGGATCTTGGATTTACACAAGAGGGTCATGCTCACCTCAAGTGTGATAACCAAGCAGCCATAGCTATTGCAGCTAATTTTGTATACCATGAGAGAACTAAACATATATATAAGTGGATTGCCACTTTGTTAGGGAAAAGATTCAGCAGGGAGCTCTTCGAACCTCATATGTTCCCTCAACTCAACAACTTGCTGATGTGTTCACTAAGATTTTACCTGAGCAGCAACAGTCTAAACTTCTCCACAAACTGGGAGTTACAGTTTCACAACACTCACAGCTTGAGGGGGAGTGTAGAAAGAACAAGCTCAATGGTAAGCATCAACAAGGTTCACATGTTCAAGAAGAAACAAAGGCAAGCTTTAATGAGTTTGGGACCAACAACAAGATGCCCAAAGCCAACCAAGGAACTGTCAACATCTCAGACAAACTGAGTTAGAACTCAAGGCCTCTTTGTAGTTTTGATAGATATGTATTGATCAAATATAGAAAGTGTCTGTTGGAAGAATTGTCATTGTTGTAAGTCAGTGTAAAGGTGTATATATTGCACTCATGTGTAACTCAATTGAGCCAGAAAATACACAACAATTCCTCGCTCAAATTAGTTCATGTTTATTGCAATTTAATAGAAATCTTTACATCGCTTTACAATGGCTTCCCAATCCTCTAGCTCACTCAAATTCATCATAGGATAACTTTTAAGAATCATAGTATCCAAAAACATGGCATTTCTCAACAAGAAGCTAGAAAATCCTGTGCATTTTTCCTTAAATTTATACAGCTGAATCTACTTCAGTATCACGATGCAAAACCGGCTTTAGATCGTCACATGCCTTATCGCAAGAATCATACGGAATCTGCGACATCAAAGAAGCCAAAAATCACACCAAGTTGATATAGAAGACAGAACGAGTAACAAACTTGAGTTGCACTCGACAAAGTCACGCTGATACAAAGTTGTTAAATCCGCATTTTAACATCAACAAAAAAGATCTCAAGCTATCATGTCATCTCCTATTTTTATAAACTTCAGGATGAATAAGAAAAATGATGGCAAATTCATTCCTATACAATATTTTTTTATCTGTAAAAATGAACATATGCTGTTTAACAACAAATTCGGAGTAGATACTATGAAACTCATTGATCTAATTTAACAACAAAATGATATCGTTTTTTTTTTTTTTTTAGTTTGTAAAAATAGCACACGTGCTACATTTCTTTACCCATTTGGCCAATTCTAACTATTTTTGGTTGCAGACTTGACATTACAAAACGATCAATTTTACTTGTAACCTTACAGGTCATACACATTGTTAGGTTACTTCATTTCAAAGTTGGTGTCCATAGACAAGACATAAGAACCCTCCAATTCTTTCTAGACGCCCAAAGCCAGAGCGCATACACCCAAAACCTAGCAGATGGTTGGACAGGCCTAGAACTAGAACTAGGAAGGCTTCTGCTAATCTGCTTAGTCTCCCATTGCTAGCTCTGGAAACTGGAGGCACCAGATTCTGATCCAAATAAAAACTTACCACAGACTCTTTTAGGTTGGCATACATAACACAACAAGATCACGATTGCAGAAAAATAACCTCGCAAAAACATACTGGAAAACACCATAGCTGCTAAAAGATAGATGAAACTCAGAAACTTTGATAAACTAAGGGGGAGAAAGAGAACAATGTCACCAATATGACAAATCCGCACGACATACTAAAGACGACACAAACATAAACCTCAGAGATGAGACTAGGACACATTAGCAAAATTCAAGTCTGTATTGTAACTACTACGAAAACCCTACTCCATGACTGGAACACTCGGAGCTCACTTCTTCTTGAGGGCAGCCTTGGTGACCTTGGCTCCGGTGGGATCCTTCTTCTCAACATTCTTGATGACACCAACAGCAACAGTCTGCCTCATGTCCCTGACAGCAAACCTACCAAGAGGTGGGTACTCTGAGAAGGTCTCCACAACCATGGGCTTGGTGGGAATCATCTTAACCATACCGGCATCACCGTTCTTCAAGAACTTGGGCTCCTTCTCAAGCTCCTTACCAGATCGCCTGTCAATCTTGGTCACCAGCTCAGCAAACTTGACAGCAATGTGGGAAGTGTGGCAATCCAGCACTGGGGCGTAACCGTTACCAATCTGACCAGGGTGGTTCATGATGATGACCTGGGAGGTAAAGTTAGCAGCTTCCTTGGCAGGGTCATTCTTGGAGTCAGAGGCAACGAAACCACGCTTCAGATCCTTGACAGCAACATTCTTAACATTGAACCCAACATTGTCACCAGGAAGAGCCTCAGGCATAGACTCGTGGTGCATCTCAACAGACTTGACTTCAGTGGTCAACCCGGTGGGACCGAAGGTCACCAACATACCAGGCTTGATCACACCAGTCTCAACACGACCAACAGGCACCGTTCCAATACCTCCAATCTTGTACACATCCTGAAGGGGAAGACGAAGGGGCTTGTCTGAGGGCCTCTTGGGCTCAGAGACATTGTCAAGAGCCTCAAGGAGGGTTGGTCCCTTGTACCAGTCAAGGTTGGTGGACCTCTCAATCATGTTGTCACCCTCAAACCCAGAGATGGGAACGAATGGGATTTTGTCAGGGTTGTATCCGACCTTCTTGAGGTATGAACCGACTTCCTTGACGATTTCCTCGTACCTGGACTTGGAGTACTTGGGGGTGGTGGCATCCATCTGTGTCACAAAACAAACAAGAGGTCAGCAGGATGTACACTAACTTTCAAGAAGGGGCTGGTCAATTAAATCTGTCAAAAACAATAGCAAGGGAAGGAATTATCTTATATATACCTTGTTGAGACAACAGATCATCTGCTTGACACCAAGGGTGAAAGCAAGAAGAGCGTGCTCACGGGTCTGACCATCCTTGGAGATACCGGCCTCAAAACCTCCAGTGGTGGAGTCAATAATGAGGACAGCACAGTCAGCCTGGGAGGTACCAGTAATCATGTTCTTGATGAAATCTCTGTGACCGGGAGCATCAATGACAGTGCAGTAGTACTTGGTGGTCTCAAACTTCCACAAGGCAATATCGATGGTGATACCACGCTCACGCTCAGCCTTAAGCTTGTCAAGGACCCATGCGTACTTGAAGGACCTCTTGTTCATCTCAGCAGCTTCCTTCTCAAACCTCTCAATGACACGCTTGTCAATACCACCAAGCTTGTAGATCAAGTGACCAGTGGTGGTGGACTTGCCAGAGTCAACATGTCCAATGACAACAATACTGATATGAATCTTTTCCTTACCCATGGTTAACTCTTAGCAATAAACTGTTGAACAAACAAAATAATGTCATCTAAAGAAATTAAATAGTTCAAACTCCATATGTTAAATGCATTATCAACAAACCATACTGTAGCATATTAATCTTCAACAATCAGACATACAGAAGACAAACTACATGAACACGATTGCCATTGCACTACAAGTCTCAGAATCTTCTCCAAACAATAATATATCAAGCAATGACTCTATATTACCAAATCATTTAACAGAAAATAACAAAATTGAACAAACTAATCAACGGAGAAATTATGAATAAAAAGTCGAACTTCATTCGTGACAAGGAAATCAAATTTTCAATTACCACAACCAACCATATAAAAGAGAGGATTACAAAATCGAACACACTAAATCAGCTTGAAAATTTCAGATCATCAAAGAAATGCTGATAAACTCAAATCCATTTATATCAACAAATTTTCGATATACCAGAACCCACCATATCATACAAA
Source organism: Spergularia marina (assembly GCA_963680865.1). NCBI lineage: Eukaryota > Viridiplantae > Streptophyta > Magnoliopsida > Caryophyllales > Caryophyllaceae > Spergularia > Spergularia marina. Next base: position 6,140,765 of record OY804554.1, read on the forward strand.
CAAATATAATCATGACAACAAAATTATCGAAAAGCACGATAGGAACCGGTCGGATTTGAACCAACAAATGGAAGTTTTTCAACTCCTGCCTTGTAACTTGGCTACAGTTCCCAATTAATTACATCTTTCTTTTAAAACACGACTCAAGCAAATCATGCAGCGACTCGCTTAATAGCGAAAGCAAGCACTTGAGATCATGTTATTCAGTAAATTCTTCAATATATTAACTATTCCACTTATATCAAATTTGTTATATGCTTTTTAATATCATCAAAACCAAATCAAACAGAGATAAATAATATCAAGCGACGAAACCGTTGCACATCAGATTAACAGAATCCTACCACACACAAATCTAGCGTATCATATACGCCATCAGTAATCTAGTACTAATTTAAGTTCAGTCTCATATCTTATGTTTTCAACAGATCGAAGCTAAAACCCTAAGTTCTCAGAATCAAAATCATCAAATCGCTATCATAAAAACACAGTTAAATCGGAATTCATATGATTAAATTAAACCGAATCAAAATCGTAAAACACACAACATTGTAAGATAAATGAAATATACAAAAATACGCATTAAACCTAAGAATAATCATAAAAACATACATCAAATTCGACACTTTATAAACATGAACTTCATATAAACTCGAAAAATCATATAACGATAATAATCAAATAAAAACAATCTCGAAATAATCGGAAAAAAATTAAAACATGCATCAAATTAAAACTAAATAATCATGAGATTGCAAATGAAATAGAACAAAATAATCATGAGATTTGATATATATAAATCGAAATTAGAAGGGAGGCGGAGAGAAAGGGGAAGAACCTGAGTGAGGAAAACCTAAGGAGGAGAGAGAAAGTGTGAAGAGAGAGGACGGCAGAAAAATGGGTAGGGTTTTTGAGAATGAGAGGATGTGTTGCATTTTATAGTAAGGCAAAGGTTGTGGTTGACGATTCCGGAATCAGGATAGCTTGCGCATTCGGTTTGCTCCACGGCCCAATTTTATCATTTTCCTTGGAGTGCAAGGCGAAACCCGTGTGTTTGGTAAAATTAGTTGATTTCGTTTTGAAATAGCTCGGTTAAGACTTACAATTAGAATAAAGAAATGTTATTTCAAAAAAAAAAAAAAAAGAAATGTCATTGGAGTGAGAACGGGTTTGATGAAAGAACTACCCTACCAGCTACCACCAAGCTTGGATTAGTTGCATTTGACAATATGGCCCATCGTGGGTGTTTGTACTAGACGCAACCCCCTCGAGGAAGTCCATGTTAAATTGATGATATGCAAATAAAAATTAAAGAGTTGTTTGTCGTCCGCCCAATTACTAATTTCGCCCACATTTTAAAAGTTTCGAGGAGATGCTTATAAGTTGAGGTGGCAAGTTGGTTGGAACTTGGAATAAGAAAGCCCTTATTTGGTTATTCTTTGCCAAACTAGCCATTTTGGGAAGAAGAAAAAAATGTTTTGGTTTATTTTTTGTGTTTACAATTTCTTATGAACCGTTGTTTTAAATAAATAGGGCAAAATGTTTTCTTTGGTTCAAAATCATACATTCTCCTGAAAATTTGGTCATTTTCAATAGTACTATATCTGTATGGCTATCATGGAGGATAGTTTCAATTAAATGGTTTTTTTACGAGAATCAATTAAATGGTTAGTTTGCCAAGAAGCCCTTCAGAATTATTCTTCACCTCATACGAATAGCTCACATTGTGTCTTTGATGATCATCAATTCAGTAATACAAAAGCTATTTATTTTCTCCTACAGTAACCAACTTACATGTTACAGTAGAGGAGTTCTATTGTAATTCCAAGTACAGAGTTAAGCTACTTGTTCATCAATGGTGGAAGAGTAAAAGAGAAGACACTGAAGCACAGAAGAAAGAAAGAAGAAGACAATTGGAAGAAGAGACTTGAAGAAGAAGATTGAGAGAATTGGAGAGGAAATTGTTATTATTATTCATGTGTAATGATTGTATCATACATTGGTATTTATAGTTTTATACTATAGTTTGTAACAGAATTCCTAAGGCGTAACAGAATTCCAACAAACTTCTAACTGTTTTATTACAGAATTTTAACTACTTATTTGCTTTGAATTTTAGTCCCTGCTTGTTATTCTTCTTCGATCGATCCTCTATCCTTTATCACCATAACATTACAAGTAGCATTACTAGTTGAGATTCATCAAATCCTAGCTACCATGACATTGTTGTATCATATTTCAATCATGTTACCATGCACCTCGCACACACAAAAAAATAAAAAAGGAAAAAGGAAAAAAAAAAAGGCATTGATGCACCAATCTAAATTTTTTTTTCGAAATAGGGCTAAAAAAATAAATGTTAAACAAAATGGGTCGAATAAAAACTTATTCAACCTTATAAGGTGCACGTCACCCCATTTCAGCTTCGGGGCAGAACCGCCAGGAACCCTGGCGGTTTTAAGGGTGTCAAACAGTACCGATGAGGCTCTAGGTAAGAGTCAATGACCACCTAAAACCGCCATGGTCCACAACGGTTTTAATGTTATAAAACCGTTGTGGCGGATGACGGTTACTAAGCAGAACCAGGTACAAAACTCAAAAGAAAAAAATAATTGGCCCCAAACTAGAGCAGTCGAATCTGTCTTCAAACTGCCCAAGTTTGACACTTATAAAACCGCCACGCTCCCTAACAATTTTGTTGAGGTGAAACCGCCATGGGGCGTGGCAGTTTCAGTGGGTCTATGCCTCTTGATTTGGATTTTCATCGCACGGTTTGATACTCTTAAAACTGTCAGGGATTCTGGCGGTTTTGTCCCGAAGCTAAAAGTGGGAGACGTGCACCCCATAAGGTTGAATAAGTTTTTATTCAACCCATTTTGTTTAACACTTAGTTTTTGAGCCCTATTTCGAAAAAAAAAATCACCAATCCAAGCACTACAAGTCTAGAATCCGCAAATTCTAAAAGAAGTCATGAACGGAATTTCAAAGACAAATAATGGTGAAACTTTTATAAATAAACATAGTTATAAATAAACATAATTATTGATAATGATTTCCTGCTAATGATCTCGTTTTGGTTACCTCTAAAATTTGCAAGTTAATGTTGTGATTCCCCAAAATTAGCAAAATATATAAAAACATGTATAAGTTTAATTACGAATATAATAATTTCTCAATGAATTTCTAATTATGACCCGATATATTGTTTTATATTCTCACTGAATTTTCTAGTGTTCTTATATGACTTCCCCCCAAAAAAAATCACTTGGATCGTACTGTCTTGTAGATGACTAGTTTGATGGCTCGTGCAATGTTCGTGCTACTTATGTTTAAATGTTAAAATTATGTAAACGAAATTTTTATTTAAAACCTAAATCCTTATTTCAAACACCGTGGGATATTTGTAATGTAATTAGATGGAAAGTCACCTTTAAAAACCTAAAATTTTGTTTTGAACGCCCGAGGGATTTTATTAATGTAATTAGATGGAAAGTTACATTTCAAAATCTAAAATCCCCTTTCGAAACCCGTGGGATATTTGTTATGTAATTTGATGGAAAGTTACCTTTCAAAATCTAAAATCTCATTTCGAACACCCGTAGGATATTCGTAATGTAATTACACGAAAAATCACCTTTCAAAACCTAAAATCTCATTTCGAACACCCGTGGGATATTTGTAATATAATTAGAGGAAAAGTCACCTTTCAAAAGCCAAAGTCCCATTTTGAAACACCCGTGAGATATTTGATCAAATTGTCATAAATAAGTAATTGCTATATCACATAACTATTTTCCAGAAATCAAAGGATTAATAATGTTATTTTATTATTATAATATTACCATATAGTATCTACTTACCATATCCTATTTTGGATAAACTTTATTTACAATATAATAATATTATTATTTGCCACTTGTCAGCGTGGGAATTAAGCGGGTTCAGGATTACATATATACCCGGCCCGCGCCCGGGCTATATATATCTATATTGTTATACTCATTTTATGAAATTGTCAGTTTATCTTTGTTATAATAATATCAGCAGCATTATTATTTCCCATAAATTAGCTTACCACCATAATCACCATAAATTATATTATTTTCCATAAATTAGCTAATAATTTCCATATTATGTAATTACTTAGTGCTATCCAATTAATGAATGTCAAGTGTTCTTATAGGAAAGACTTGGTTTCAGATTTTAATATATAGTATTAGATATATATATTAGATATTAGATAGATATGTTCTTTGTTTTTTTTTTTTTCCTTCGATTTTTTTTTATAAAAATGATTATGTAAAGATGAAATAAATTGATAGTAAACATTTATTCTATAATGCTTTATAGATCCTGTTTCTTGAAACATCCTTGTTCCAAATATATCTTGTATAATTTGCTAGAAGTGAGGAGAAGCACTCTACACATTAAAAAAACTTGAAACTTTTCCGATCCCTTGTCCTCACCTGTTTTAGATGAATCACACACCGAGAATAATCAAAAAGCCCCTCAGCCATGAAATGAGCATATTACTCAAAGGTATTTAAGTAACCGGCCTCCATTATGTAATACTATGTCAATCATACTATATGGCCTAAGGCCCAGTTTGATAGGACTTATTCGCAGATGAATTCAGATCAGATCAGATCAGAATTTTTCAAATCAGATCAGATCAGATAAAAAAACATTCAGTTCAGTTCAGATCAGTTCAGAATTATTTAGTTCAGATCAGATCAGATCAGAATCATTCAGATCAGTTCAGATCAGATCAGATGGTTGAAATTTGTTTAGTTCAATCAAATAAGTTGTTTTTAAAATAATATAATTATTAACACTAATCCTTTTATATTTTAATGATTACACCCTTACAGGTTACAAAAATAAAACTAAAAAATTTATTTTTTAAAAATCATCATAAATTACTTTTAGAAAAATAAACGAATTGAAGTATCTAGTGGATTGTCATAGAGTTAATCATCCCGTTATATATCATCCTCATGTTCTATATCAATATCCATATCATTTAGCTCCGCGCCAACTTCTTGTTGAGTATCATCTTCTTGCTCGACATGATGATATTTACTACAATTGGTTTTACAATAGTGAAATGTGTGGGGGCTCAGATAGTATCTCGGCTTCCCACAAATTTCTTGTAAATTGTTATTGATTCTCCATTCGATATATAATAATAACGATAATAATTAATAATAATAATTATATTAAATAATAATAAATAATAATAACTATAATTATAATTATAAAAACAATTAAAGAATATGTTAAATTGATATGTTCAATTAAATTCTATTCAGTTCAGAAATCATGAATCTCAATCAGATCTGATCAGAATCATTCAAATCAGGTCAGATCAAATTAGAATCATTCGGATCAGATAAGTTCAGATCAGAGTCATTCAGTTCAGTTCAGATCAGATCAGAATCATTCAGTTCAGATCAGATCAAATCAGTTCAGTTCAGAAAGATGCATTCCTATCAAATAGGGCTTAACTGCTTCACTCTATTTGTTAATCCATGTATAATGAGCTCCTAGGGTTTTCATTTCATCCAAATGACATTGCTCAATACATTTCTTTAAAGGGAGTATCTTTGCCTCTCTAACAGCAGACCAATCATATCAATTACATCTAGGACATTATTATAGTCCCCTCCAACAAGTCAATGATCATGAATATAACTACTTATCTTCACTATAGTACTCCATAAAGAGACCCTGTCACCTGGATCTCGAACAACTGAACCTATACACCATTGACAATTAAAACATGCGTGGAGGCTACTAAAGTAGATACTCCAGCATTCTCTATATTTGTATAAATACTGAGTATTACAAATGCGGCCCTTTAAAATCGGGGCCCTGCATATGTGTCCACCCTAAACAAGGGCTTAAACAACTCTAATCAAATCTTCGACCATCATTTAAAACATAAATGTTTAATCACCACTGCATCTGTTCCTTAACGTAAACGAAGGAATTATATATATATATATATATATATATAATTACCGGTACAATTCACAGCCTCTAAGGTCGTCCACATCAGCGATGACATCAGCGACACGTCATAGCTGATGTCATCAACCTCTATTTATGGTAATATAATCATTAGAAATATTGCTGCAGAATAATTATCATTCTAAAAATGCATCAAATATTTAGAAAGGGAAACATATATTGAAAAGGATCAAGATCCTCTGGAGTTATTTTTCCTAGAGTTCCCTGGAGTTTACCTGAAATGAAAAAATATATTTTATGAATACATTTTTTTTAAATAAGAAAAAACACTACAACCTAAAGTGGTGTTTCCATTTCAAGTAAACTCCAGGAAACTCCAGGAAAAATAACTCTAGAGGATCCAGATCCTATTGAAAGATATTCGGAAATGAAAAGAACCATTAATTTCGGAAACTATATCAAATCATACCTACCTATATCAAATCATTAATCTGGCAATATCCATAACTAATTTAATCTAATATAGAATTTAATTACAACGAAATTTTTAGCAACAAAATTTTTAACACCAATGACATATTCAGTTTTCTAAATGAAATCAAATCTTTTAAATTTCATTTTATACATAACATAATTTTTGCCCGTAATAGATAAATTCCCAAAATCAAATCAAATCTTTATAATTCATGCAAAATTAATATGCATTTAACATATCATTTACGGTTTCGTATATCGTCGTCATCATTTAACTTATCATTTACGGTTTTTGGTCAATCAAGGACTACAAATTGCATCGTTGTTTTTTTTGTTTCAGGCCACAGCAGTCGTTGACAAAGCCAAGCATGAATTAAAAATATCCTAGGTTTCTATCATCTGCACACTAGATCTTTTTGTACTTAATCTCATCCTTTGTTGCTGATGAGCACATTGTATTAATGATGAACAAATTTTGGCTATACATACATCTGCGTGACGACTGTAATATACATAGCCGCTTAATTGCAACTTTTCTCTGATTATATTGCTTAATTTTCTCATTTGTTCTTTTTGCCGCGGCAATTGTTTTATATTTAGTAATGTTGGCTGTTTTGGCATCGCTATTTCTCGAGCAAATCATTTACACTCATCAGTTATCGCCAATAACGGTTGTATGTTGTGAAAGTAAATCGCAAGCTATTAAAGGGATGGTTACCATATATATGTCAGTAACACCTTTCTCATGTATTTCACTTTGCGTAAGTATAACCTTTTGAGTTAGATTGATTTAACCCTTAAACACCATTTATGAATTTTTGCAAGTTTTTAGATTAATTAGTTCAATCGGATTATATCTGTAACACCCCCAAATTTCCTTTCACTTTTAAAAACATTTTTATCACAAACCAAAATACAAATAAGGAAATTCAGAGATGTCACTCCGCACTCAAGTCAAAGACCCGAATGCTAGGAGATTCCAAAAGCCAGAATATGATTATCTAATGGTCTAAATTAATCTATTACAATTCGAAATTAAATTACAACAATCCGAAATCCAAAATACGAAATATAAATGGTCTAAGGATTATCAATAATCTATAGCTTAAAGCCTAAACTTTATTTGATTCAACTACTGTCTAGTGAGTCGTCATCCCCGCAATGTATCATCTACTCCATACCTGTGGTGGATTTAAAACACAAAAACCACAGTTTGAAAAGTCAGTGAAATTGAGTAAGCTAACACCTCAACTCGTAGAAAACCAAAACCCTTACCTGGATTTTGAAAATATTTTAATTTTATTTTTGAAAACCACACTTAGCACATTATCACATAAACCAATCGTAAGACAAATCAAATCACTGAAATAGAAGTATCACAATCTCTACAACAAATGTATAACAATTCATAATATAATCCAAGTCATTATTTACGATTTTTAATGAGAAATTCATTGCAATCTTTATAAGTGGGACGAGTTGAGTCTTTGTCAACTCATCCAAACCATACCATTCATATTTTGATAAGTGGGTGAGCCGGATTTTCACCGAGTCACCAAACCATACTATTATATACGTGGGTGAGCCGAATCTTTGCCGACTCACCAAACCATACCATACAAGACTACTAGACCTTAAGTGTGCACACCCCCTATTAAGTATTGCTAACCCAATAGAGTAGTACTAGAGCCAAGCCCTCTTAAAACCGATGCGGTGAGGCAATGAAGTGGAGTCGATGTGACTCAAACCAAATAAAGTGGAGTCGATGCGACTCAAACCAAATAATCCTCGTGTATCCTCATACTTTACTTATTTATTTTATTTATGATATTGGTCATTTACACACAAACTTATATTCCAATAATCATACAATCATTCATAATCCAGCCATATCAATATCAATTGCACACCTATCAATCATAATTCCAATAACATCTTTTGAATCATAAAGCGAACAATATATCAATGTAATAATCAAATCCAATTCAATCAAGATACAATAATCAAAACAATAAATCGTTCTCCACCTAATATGATACTAAGTTTTCATCCAGCACACCAATCACTTAGCATATAATTTTGAAAGGTTTCTACAAGTTTAAGAAAGGTTGAGCATGCTAGCTTACCTTTTCAATGCACACAAGAACACGACAGCACAACGGTTACTAATATTCTTCGTCTACGAACTCAGGGGCTACAATTACAACCAATAATCCCAAATCAATACTAATCTCACCTAATCATTCATCTAATACTTATATTAATTCTATTCTATATGCAATGCCATGATAATTTAAATCTAACCCAACAATTAACAACTAACCAGCAATTCCAATTCTAATTCAATACTTTGCTTCTAATACTCAAACAACACTCAATTTATTTTAAAAATTCTCAAAGACTTACAATTACTTTTAAAACAGAATCTAATTCATAAAAACAAACTTTTAATTATTATGATTTATTTAGGATTTATTTATACAATTTATATTATGTGTTAATTATGAAAAACATGCTTTAAATTACATAAAATTACAGAAAAACGAATTAAACCAATCTAAATTCGAAAATCAGATTATAATTCCCTAAATTATCATAATTTCGAGTTATTGATCATTAAAATTAATTTGGGTTAATTAACTAATTAAGAAACAATTAACCAAATTTTCCCCCAATTTGAAATTTCTACAATTTGAACAAAACCCCAATTAAATCTCAACTAAATTCAAGAACCCTATTTAACAGATTATAAACATGCTAGAGTCATAATTTACGAAACTAATTAACTCAATTCGAATAATCACACTAATTAAACCCAAATTCGTAATTAGTGTTAATCAACTCAAAACCATCATCAGAATCAAATCTTTATGCATAAAACTAACCCTAATCGATTACCCAATACTTATAACATATACCAGGACTGATTAATCATGATTTAAAGCAATAAAACGAATTGAAAACGATGGTAATTGAAAGAGACGAAAAAACAGGGGAAGAAGGAGGGGCGGTATTGCTCACGCGATTGAACGAGGAAGAGGGAGAACACGGTGGTTGGGAGGTAGGCGCGGCGGCGAGCAGCTGGGCAGGAAGAAGGAGCGACCGGCGGCGGCGATGGGTGAGGAGGACGAGCGAAGAAAGGGGACGGGTGCGTGAAGAAGGAAAAAAACAGGGGAAGAAGGAGTGTTGTTCAGCTTTTATAGGGGGGGTTTCGGGTTTCTTTTTTTTTCTCTCTTTTTTTTTGTTTTTTTTTTCCTTTTTCCTTTTGTTTTTTCTGATTTCTTTTTTTTTTTTTTTCTTTTTGGGTTGGGTTGGGGTATGATTTGTGTATGGGCCAATAGTGTTGGTTTTGGGTTGGTGTTAGTCCATTTGCTAAAGTTGACCCAATTTAGGAATAGATGCCCAAATAGAAATTCCGATTTTAAAAACCCTTTTCGAACTCATTTGAAAACGACTCACAATTAACATTTAAAATCTTTTGCGCTCCAATAATCTAGTTAATAAATTAGAATTATTAGTATAAAATACTTTGAAATTTCGGGATATTACATCCTTCCCCCCTTAAGAAAATGCTTCGTCCTCGAAGCGCAAAGTAATTAGGTGAACTCGTTAAACAAGCACATCACACATACCAAATCATATGATGCAAGTGTATGAATGCAATGCATGGTCAAAGTAAAAGAACGAAGTTAGTATCACATTCTTCCCCCCTTTAAAGGGAGTTACGTCCTCGTAACTCTAGTTATACCTGATCAAGAGGTGTGGGTATTTTCGTTTCATGTCATCTTCGGCTTCCCATGTAGCTTCTTCAGTTTGGTGGTTAGTCCACAACACCTTGACCAACTTGGTGACCTTGGTACGGGTATTCCTAGTTTTGGTGTCTAAGATTTTCACTGGATGTTCCTCATAAGTCATAGATGGATCTAATTCGACTGTTTCAGGTTCTAAAACATGAGAAGGATGTGAAATGTATTTTTTGAGTTGTGACACATGAAAAACATTATGAACCCTATGAAGGTCTGAAGGAAGATCTAATCTATAGGCCACCTTTCCAATTTTCTCTAGAATATCATAAGGACCGATGAACTTTGGACTTAGTTTCCCTTTCTGACCAAATCGCATAACCCCTTTTGTGGGTGAAACTTTCAAAAATGCTTTCTCTCCTATTTCGAATTCAACTGAACGCCGTTTCTGATCTGCATATGACTTCTGACGATCTTGTGCTGATTTCATTCTTTCCTGTATCAAACGAACTTGGTTCATTGTATCTTCGATCAACTCTGGTCCTAGAACCACTGTCTCACTTATGTCGCTCCAACACAAAGGTGTCCTACATTTTCTACCATAAAGTGCTTCGTACGTTGCCATCCCTATGCTTGCATGGTAGCTATTGTTGTAGGAGAATTCAATCAATGGCAATCTATCAATCCACGAACCTTGGTAATCCATAGCACAAGCTCTCAACATATCCTCTAAGGTCTGAATCGTGCGCTCAGTCTGACCGTCTGTGGCTGGGTGAAACGCAGTGCTGAAGTTCAATTTAGTACCCAAGGCCTTCTGAAATTCTTTCCAAAAATGAGCTAAGTAATTGGGATCTCTATCAGAAACAATCGTACTAGGTACCCCATGATATCTCACAACATTGTTGATATACGCATGTGCCCTTTGCTCCATGTTCCAAGTGTCCTTCATAGGAATAAATCGAGCAGTCTTAGTCAGTCTATCTACAACCACCCAAATTTGGTTCATACCATTCTTTGTAACTGGCAATGCTGTCACGAAATCCATGGATATTGAGTCCCATTTCCAAGTAGGTACATCTAATGGTTGCACTAGTCCTCCCATTGTTTTGTGCTCAAACTTTACCTTCTGACAAGTAAGACACCTAGAAACAAATTCTGCAACCTCATTCTTCATCCTTGGCCACCAAAAGAACTTCTTCAAATCCTTGTACAACTTATCACCCCCAGGGTGAACTGAGTATGGAGTATTATGTGCCTCAGTCATCAATCTTTCTTTCACATCACTACACTTCTGAGGTACACACCATCTACCTTTAAATCTAATACTACCATCACCGAAAATCTGAAACTCATTGGTCAAACCACTCTCAATCTTCTTTCTGATTCTTTCTAACTTGACATCACCAGGTTGTCCTTGACGAATCTCATTAAATATGTCCGAAGTGGCAGTCATACTAAACAAATGATTCTCCAAAGCCCCATGTTCTACCACCTCTAGATTCATTTTCTGAAACTCCACACACAGTTCATTAGGGACGACCCACATAGAGTTCAAGGTATGACTCGATTTCCTACTCAAAGCATCTGCAACAACATTAGCTTTCCCTTCATGATACTGAATCTCCAAATCATAATCCTTAATGAGTTCTAACCATCTCCTTTGTCTCATGTTCAGTTCTTTCTGTGTGAAGATATACTTAAGGCTTTTATGGTCAGTAAAGATTTTACAAGTCGTGCCATATAAGTAATGTCTCCATATCTTCAATGCAAACACAACAGCAGCTAATTCTAAGTCATGGGTGGGATAATTTTCTTCATGAGGTTTTAGTTGTCTAGACGCATAAGCAATAACTTTCCCTTTTTGCATCAACACACAACCTAAACCCTTTTTCGATGCATCACTATACACCTCAAATCCCTCAGATTCTGTCGGTAAGGTTAAAACAGGTGCCGTAGTCAACAATTCTTTCAATTTCTGAAATGCTTCCTCACAACGGTCATCCCACTCATACTTTGTAGTCTTTTTCATTAAATTAGTAAGGGGTCTAGCAATGGTCGAGAAATCCTTCACAAATTTCCTATAGTAGCCAGCCAAACCCAAGAAACTCCTGATATCAGTAACTGATTTAGGTGTAGGCCAATCTTTCACAGATTCAATCTTTCCTGGATCAACGGAAATCCCTTCACTACTAATGACATGTCCCAAGAAGGCTACCTTATTAATCCAAAACTCACATTTAGACAATTTCGCATACAACTTATGATCTCTCAATGTTTGCAAAACTAACCTAAGATGCTTTTCATGTTCTTCCTCACCCTTTGAATACACCAAAATATCATCAATGAAAACCACGACAAAACGATCAAGATAAGTTCTGAAGATTCTATTCATCACATCCATGAACACAGCAGGAGCATTAGTCAATCCAAAAGGCATCACAGTGAACTCATAATGACCATAACGTGTCCGAAAAGCAGTTTTAGGGATATCTTGTTCAGCAATCCGAAGTTGATGATACCCAGATCGCAAGTCAATCTTAGAAAAAGTGTCAGCACCTCTTAACTGGTCAAACAAATCATCTATCCTCGGCAATGGGTACTTGTTCTTTATGGTCACATTATTCAGCTCTCGATAGTCAATGCACGACCTTAACCCACCATCCTTCTTTTTAACAAACAAAACAGGAGCTCCCCATGGCGATACACTCGGTCTTATATATCCCTTCTCTATCAACTCTTGTATCTGATCTTTCAATTCTTTTATCTCAGCTGGTGCCATCCTGTATGGTGCTTTGGAAATTGGTGCAGTTCCTGGCACTAAGTCAATGGTAAACTCTACTTCTCTATTAGGAGGCATTCCTGGTATTTCATCTGGAAACACATCTGGAAACTCATTTACCACGGCAATTTCATCAAGTCTTTTTTCTTCCACACTCGTGTCCTGGATAAAGCAGAGATAGACTAGGTGGCCCTTCCTAATTTTGGTGAAGATGGACATGGCAGACACAATTTTGATAGCAGGTTTATGAACTACCCCTCTATAAGAAATTCTTTGCCCCTTGGGTCCTTTCATACTAACTTTTTGTTCAAAACAGTCAATGTTGGCCTTATACCTACCCAACCAGTCCATCCCTAGGATAACATCTATATTTAGAAGGTCGAATTGGATAAGGTCTGCAGGTAGTTTGGTTCCCATTATTTCTACATCTACCCCTTCAAAGATTTTATCACATGTAACGACTTTACCAGATGGAACAACTATAGGTGTAGAAATTTGAGAACTAGGTTCAAGACACAACTTATGAACAAATGAAGATGAAATGAAAGAATAAGAGGCTCCAGAATCAAATAAGACAAAAGCAGGAGTATTATGGACTAGGAAAGTACCGGTCACCACATTGGTCGTAGTATCAGCCTGAGCTCTATTCATGACAAAGATTTGACCTGGATTGCGCTGGTTGTTCCCTCCTTGAGCATTAATGTTGGCATTCCTACCAGCGTTCCCATTGGCATTCCTAACAGCAGCTCCATTGTTGTTACCATTATCAGCTTGAGCATTGTTGTTGTTACCTTGGAATCTAGCATTGTTCCCATTATAGTTGCCCCTGAACTAGTTCTGGTTTTGGTTGTTGCCTTGGTAGTTGGGGCGAGTGTTATTGTTGTAGGAATTTTGGTTGTTGTTTTGATAAGTAGGACGAGGATTGTTATTGTATGAATTTTGGTTGAAGTTTTGGTTTCCCCTATTGTTTCCCACATAACCATTTCCCATTTGATTTTGGGGTTTAGACCTACACTCAAATGCTCTATGTCCTCTTTTCCCACAGCTATTGCAGTTAATCAATCTTCCAGCACAATCAACTCAAGGTGATCTCCATTGCACGACTTACAATAATAATGACGCTCAAGCTTCTTGTCCTGATTACGATTTTGGAAATTGTTCCCTGTAGAGTTTCTGTTGAACCCTTGGTTACCCCCAAAGTTGTTTGGCTTTCCCCTCTTATCATTCCCATGGTTGTGGTTCTTGCCAGTTTCATAAGTGTTGGATGTTTGGGGTTCAAACTTTCTTTTGTTGTTGCGGGTTTCTTCCCTAAGCTCATGCACTCTCCACCCATTAGCAGCTTTTCTATAAGCCTCATGCACATCAGCAAAGGTCATCATGACCATGGTTTCCTGGAGGCTGTAGTCAAGTCCCTCAATGAATCTAGTGATCTTTGAGGCATCATCAGGTAAAATAGTGGTTGCAAAACGGGAAAGTTCAAGGAATTTGGCATAGTAATCACTCACACTTCCCCGGTTTTGTTTCAGTGCTAGGAATTCAGAGAGTTTCCTTTGCCTAACATGCTCGGGGTAGAATCTCTGTCTTAGGGCATCCTTAAGGCTATCCCAATTGAAGTTTGGTTGAGCTTGGAAGACTGCTCCAGTGGCTGACCACCAAATATCAGCTTCTCCTTTAAAGTAGAAGACAACTCCATCTACCTTTTGGTTTGCTGGACAGTTAATGGTGTTGAAGATTTTCTCCATATCTCTTATCCAATTCTCAAGTTCAGTAGGATCTTCACGCCCATAATAAAACTCAGGTTTCCTTTGGGATATCTTCTTAGCCCAGTCAATCACAGGTGGTTGGTTATTGTTTTGCAGCAATTGAACCACAGCAGCTGCAAACTGGTGAAATCCATCGTTTTGTTGTTGTTGGTTCATGTTTCTGTTAATTCGTCTTGTGTAGTAGCGATGAATGGGGTGCATATAACCTACACTAACGAGTTATTTATGATTACATTTCTACTTTACTTAATAGTTCAATATATATAATTCAATCAGCACAAAATAACATTTCAAGTAATTAATAAAAGAAGTCATATAAATCTCATTAATAATAAAGCTTAAAGTATCCATAAATAATAAAGCATGTAAATCATCGACGCAGCGATGTCCAAACAATAATCTAAGATGCTACTATAGAGGTTTTTTTTTTTTATTATAGTTATTATGCTAGTCACTAACTCCCATTACTAAGGGTAGGGTGGGAGGGCACTATCCATGTTTTATTATTCTTCCTCTATAGTCGAGTCAACTACTTCTCCATCCTCTAGCCATTCCTTGTGTGCCTCTAGGAGTCTCGTAGCTAGGATCTCTGGTGTGATCAACCATCTACCTTGATGGGTGTACTTCTCTACATTGGGTAATGCTCCTTTCTTAATAAGATCTTTATATTTACCCTTGAAATACGCCCAGGGCGCTCTATTTGGTAGAGTCCTTAGAATAAATCTGGCTTGAGCAAGAGGGTGGAAATAGTAGTCATCCTTATATTTCCGCCCATAATAGTCACATTGATTAGCTACCCTTTGACAATATGCCACGATCTCTTCATCGTCTCCCATCCTAAGTCTCAAGGGGTTGTCGACTTTTATTTCAGCTTTGGTTGGTGTCCTAATTAAACGAACCATCCTATAAAAGGTACACATTAACTTAGCACTTATCCCCAATGAAGCAATTATGAGTACAATAATCAACATATAAATGAATTAACTTGAAATTCCTAACATTTCAATCTCCACCAGCTCAAATGTGGATTATTCCAATCATCACAAGAGATTATGACATTCACACCTTAGTTACAGGACATTAACCAACCATAGACATTTCATAGCATGCTTGTAAAATTCATAATTTCGTAACGTGATCCATATCGTTCCAAGCAATTAAGGTAACTTTTGATCTTCTGGAATTCTATCAATCTCATTCATTGCATTCCAATCATTTAAATTTTCAAATCATCGCATTCATTTATCAGAACTCCACCACCATAATTTGAATTCAATCAAGAGTAATCATACATAACCTCACATGCAGTATTAATACAAGTAGTAAGTAAGGTTGAATTAAGCACACATAAATAAACAAACCCATCCCCCATACGGCTTGGTTCATTTTAAATTCTATATTATTATTTTGTCTTGTTCATTCTTTCATTCTATTTCCTAATCTTATTAATTCATTTTAAGTTTTTGACCTAACCTGGCTCTGATACCAACTGTAACACCCCCAAATTTCCTTTCACTTTTAAAAACATTTTTATCACGAACCAAAATACAAATAAGGAAATTCAGAGATGTCACTCCGCACTCAAGTCAAAGACCCGAATGCTAGGAGATTCCAAAAGCCAGAATATGATTATCTAATGGTCTAAATTAATCTATTACAATTCGAAATTAAATTACAACAATCCGAAATCCAAAATACGAAATATAAATGGTCTAAGGATTATCAATAATCTATAGCTTAAAGCCTAAACTTTATTTGATTCAACTACTGTCTAGTGAGTCGTCATCCCCGCAATGTATCATCTACTCCATACCTGTGGTGGATTTAAAACACAAAAACCACAGTTTGAAAAGTCAGTGAAATTGAGTAAGCTAACACCTCAACTCGTAGAAAACCAAAACCCTTACCTGGATTTTGAAAACATTTTAATTTTATTTTTGAAAACCACACTTAGCACATTATCACATAAACCAATCGTAAGACAAATCAAATCACCGAAATAGAAGTATCACAATCTCTACAACAAATGTATAACAATTCATAATATAATCCAAGTCATTATTTACGATTTTTAATGAGAAATTCATTGCAATCTTTAAAAGTGGGACGAGTTGAGTCTTTGTCAACTCATCCAAACCATACCATTCATATTTTGATAAGTGGGTGAGCCGGATTTTCACCGAGTCACCAAACCATACTATTATATACGTGGGTGAGCCGAATCTTTGCCGACT
Source organism: Spergularia marina (assembly GCA_963680865.1). NCBI lineage: Eukaryota > Viridiplantae > Streptophyta > Magnoliopsida > Caryophyllales > Caryophyllaceae > Spergularia > Spergularia marina. Next base: position 6,157,731 of record OY804554.1, read on the forward strand.
CACCAAACCATACCATACAAGACTATTAGACCTTAAGTGTGCACACCCCCTATTAAGTATTGCTAACCCAATAGAGTAGTACTAGAGCCAAGCCCTCTTAAAACCGATGCGGTGAGGCAATGAAGTGGAGTCGATGTGACTCAAACCAAATAAAGTGGAGTCGATGCGACTCAAACCAAATAATTCTCGTGTATCCTCATACTTTACTTATTTATTTTATTTATGATATTGGTCATTTACACACAAACTTATATTCCAATAATCATACAATAATTCATAATCCAGCCATATCAATATCAATTGCACACCTATCAATCATAATTCCAATAACATCTTTTGAATCATAAAGCGAACAATATATCAATGCAATAATCAAATCCAATTCAATCAAGATACAATAATCAAAACAATAAATCGTTCTCCACCTAATATGATACTAAGTTTTCATCCAGCACACCAATCACTTAGCATATAATTTTGAAAGGTTTCTACAAGTTTAAGAAAGGTTGAGCATGCTAGCTTACCTTTTCAATGCACACAAGAACACGACAACACAACGGTTACTAATATTCTTCGTCTACGAACTCAGGGGCTACAATTACAACCAATAATCCCAAATCAATACTAATCTCACCTAATCATTCATCTAATACTTATATTAATTCTATTCTATATGCAATGCCATGATAATTTAAATCTAACCCAACAATTAACAACTAACCAGCAATTCCAATTCTAATTCAATACTTTGCTTCTAATACTCAAACAACACTCAATTTATTTTAAAAATTCTCAAAGACTTACAATTACTTTTAAAACAGAATCTAATTCATAAAAACAAACTTTTAATTATTATGATTTATTTAGGATTTATTTATACAATTTATATTATGTGTTAATTATGAAAAACATGCTTTAAATTACATAAAATTATAGAAAAACGAATTAAACCAATCTAAATTCGAAAATCAGATTATAATTCCCTAAATTATCATAATTTCGAGTTATTGATCATTAAAATTAATTTGGGTTAATTAACTAATTAAGAAACAATTAACCAAATTTTCCCCCAATTTGAAATTTCTACAATTTGAACAAAACCCCAATTAAATCTCAACTAAATTCAAGAACCCTATTTAACAGATTATAAACATGCTAGAGTCATAATTTACGAAACTAATTAACTCAATTCGAATAATCACACTAATTAAACCCAAATTCGTAATTAGTGTTAATCAACTCAAAACCATCATCAGAATCAAATCTTTATGCATAAAACTAACCCTAATCGATTACCCAATACTTATAACATATACTAGGACTGATTAATCATGATTTAAAGCAATAAAACGAATTGAAAACGATGGTAATTGAAAGAGACGAAAAAACAGGGGAAGAAGGAGGGGCGGTATTGCTCACGCGATTGAACGAGGAAGAGGGAGAACACAGTGGTTGGGAGGTAGGCGCGGCGGCGAGCAGCTGGGCAGGAAGAAGGAGCGACCGGCGGCGGCGATGGGTGAGGAGGACGAGCGAAGAAAGGGGACGGGTGCGTGAAGAAGGAGAAAAACAGGGGAAGAAGGAGTGTTGTTCTGCTTTTATAGGGGGGGTTTCGGGTTTCTTTTTTTTTTTCTCTCTTTTTTTTTTGTTTTTTTTTTCCTTTTTCCTTTTGTTTTTTCTGATTTCTTTTTTTTTTTTTTCTTTTTGGGTTGGGTTGGGGTATGATTTGTGTATGGGCCAATAGTGTTGGTTTTGGGTTGGTGTTAGTCCATTTGCTAAAGTTGACCCAATTTAGGAATAGATGCCCAAATAGAAATTCCGATTTTAAAAACCCTTTTCGAACTCATTTGAAAACGACTCACAATTAACATTTAAAATCTTTTGCGCTCCAATAATCTAGTTAATAAATTAAAATTATTAGTATAAAATACTTTGAAATTTCGGGATATTACAATATCTTTTGGTGTTAATACCATCATTTGCAGTTTTTTAGAAGGAGAAGTCAGACGTGGCAGGCGTGTCACTATTATGAGACATACGGTGTAGAATATGTGAAACTGGTATAGTATCGTGGCCTGTTGAAGTATTGATCTGAAAATTTTCGGCTATAGTAAGATCATCAGGCCAGGACAGTTAACCATTTCGTACACCAATTTTAGCGTTTATTTCGGCCAGAGCAAAAGCTACAATTTCAGCGGCTAGCTACATACGCATATATCCATGTACAGTGGCGTAGGATCATACGACTTCTTTAATATTAGTGCATGTACGTGGCTACATACAATATCTATGTACTCTTGGTTTTTGGTGGTTTATCTTTTTGAGATTTATTTTATTTAGAGTTCATGGGTAGATTGTAATTCATGTGTATTTTTCAATCTCCTATATCAGTTTGGGTCCTAAACTGATATGATCGCCGATTATCTCTAGGTTTGTTTTGATTATTTTTACCCTTTTCATTTTTGTATTTGTTTGTAAGACTGTGTTTTATTATTTTTATTTGGGGGAAGGGGTTCAAATTCTCTGAAATTGATTAATAAATTATGTTGCTCTTGTTTTTTTTTTCCTTTTTTTTTTTGTGTGGATTTGGTCGATTATTGTTGATTTGTTTCTCATTGAGTTATTTCATTACTTATTCTCTAATTGACTACATGTTTGGATGTGGTGTTTGACAGTTCTTCCCTTACCCGGGCTCTCGAGGACAATGCTTATACCATGGTCCCAGGAGCACAAGGAGCATGTTGGTCTTTCTCACAATAGAGGAGTAGGAACCAATACACTTAAAATAATTTAAAATCTATTTAAGTGTGGTCCCTACTCATCTATTGTGAACAGGACCACCATGCTCCTTGTGCTCCTGGGAGTATGGTATAATTTGCGTCTTGAGGATTAAACCACAATGGTTGTTCAACTCCAAATAAATGCTCAAAGTTGTCATGGGAAAGTAGTTTTAGAAGGAGAGCTTATATTCATGTTTGGATGTGTCTTGGACTTTATTTTAACAAGTTTTTTTTTAATCATTTTGAATATCCTGCAAATATGATCCATTTGTAAGCATTTATGGGATTTCTATAATCTCTTCTCGATTTCGATAATTGGATTGATTGAAGTTTAAGGCTTTTGTATTTGGAAAGTACTCCGTATAATTTAGCTACAGTTCAACATTAATTTTGACCATAGTTTGGGTTATTTTCTTTGTTCTTTACTCAATACTTATACCATGCTCCCATGCTCCCGTGAGCACAAGAAACATGGTAGTTCTCTTCACATACAGTAGAGAGTAGTGACCACACACTTAAAATCATTTTAAGTGTGGTCCCTACCCTTCTATTGTGAAGGGAACCACCATGTTTCTTGTGCTCCCATGAGCATAGTATAATTTACCCTCTTTACGAAAATACCATAAACTACAACATTAGTTTGCGAAATTACTATTGTCCGATCCGTATTAAACTACACTGATGCCCTACGGGCTATGTAACTTTATTAATTACATAACATACAAAAAATAAATATATAATGTCGACTTCTTATTAGACAAATTAAAAACAAATACGGAGTATGTAACCTTAATTACAAAAATATAAGCCAAAGTATCAGGTAACTCTAAATGCATTTTATTTATTAAACAAATTAGGCACTAATTCAATAGGTTTAAGCATACGTATTTGGGCAAATGAATACTGTTTTACCTTCAATAATCGAATTTTTTTATAAGTAAGTTAAAGATTAAGAACACATTGACACATTCGGCTACCTTCTTATATATGAAACTTAAAAAGCTGTTTTTTATAAACTCTCCTAAACGGACACAAAAATGAACCCCAAGACTAATTTTGTTCTAGCTACTAATATGATAGCATAAGTTGGTGGCCAGATTACGGGTCAAAACGAGTCAACAAGTCAGGTTATCTGATCTCTTACCAGAATTTTGCCGGTCCAAACTGGTAGAATACGGATCCATCCCTCAGTGGACATAAAAGTCGGATTATGACTCAAAAATAGCGGGTCAGGGGTCATATATAGCCGCCGATTCATAACTTAAATTTTCAAAAATCATGTCTAATTTCGTGTCATGTATCTTATTTTAATGTACATCTACCAATTTAAATTTATTATTTAATTTTATCATTGCTTATATTAAAAAATTAAAGCATATAATATAAAAACAAGTGATCACTAATATCATACAACAATCAGCGCAATTTCGCTCGGGTAAACAACTACGGGTCAATTAATGGTCAAGTTAACAAGGGATCATGTCGAGTTAGGTCAGTATGAGTGAAAAGTATATCATTTTTTTTCCACTCTTACTTTCCGCTGCATGTTTTTTATTACAATAAAAACCGTGCATAATCAAATGGGAAGATTATAGTGAATCGAAAGAGTATATATACAGTAGGCTTTAAATAGTTAAATTTAAATAATAATAAAACTAACAATTAGATCTTGAGTTATTATGTGAAGTTTACATAATTCTCATACATTTATTAACTAAATACATTTTTTTTTTTTGTAACGGACCAGGTTGGTTGACCTAAAAATGTGTTGGTCATAACGTGTCTATGCCAATACGGGTCATGGATACTACAAGATCGGTTGGATCAAGTTGTGTTACTAGGTTGATGATCGAAGTTGGATAATGTCGTGTATCGTATCTTATTTATATTAACACGCATCGATCTAACTACGTTACTAACGTCATCATCACACTATAATTAGGAAAGAATTTATACTAATGTCATAAAACAGCCCGTGCAATTTTGCACGGGTCAGTAAACTAGTATATATATAAAGTTGGATGGAAACCGTGTGGGCGCGACACGTCATCCTCCACCTCACGTGCCACATAGGTGACAGGCAAACGTGCATGCCACACAAGCAATTCCACCTCATCACTTGGCGCACAGTTAAATCCGCAAAAATGAGACAATGAAGGCTTAAACCTGCGACCTCAACGTTGCATTTTAACACTTCAACCACTAAACCAATTGATGTTTCTCTATTTGAACCTTATTTTTTAACCTGCGACCTGATAGTAGCATGCTATGTTTCTCTAGGTTTGGATCTTTGCTCTACTTTGATCAGATTTGGCCCAACAAACCTTATTGATCAGCCACTCCTATTCATCATCAGGATTTTGTGTGAGATTTCTCCATTTTCTCTACTTTGCAGATGTATTGTGTGCCTATTCCACCCCATTTTTATTGTTGATTCTGCATATCACTTCTGAAGGATTTCAAACATTAAATCGCTCGGTCATCGGTTCATTGCCTTCCACGGACTCTTGGATATCATCATCAACATCCTAGCTAAAGAATTGGTTTTGTTTGTCAATTTGGTATCATGTGATTTATTGTATCATTTCTACAATTCGGTATGAAATTTGATAAATCTGGTGTTATGTGTAATTTCTACCCATGAGCTTTGATTTTTATTTTATTGGTTTGATAAGAGGCTGGAATTAAGATGTATATACAACTATTCACAAGCACATACGAGTAATTATTCTAATTTTCATATTCTTAATTAAATTTCTTAATACACTTTAAACATACGTTAATATGCCATTAAGTTGATACATTGTTTGAAATCATGATTTGTTGTGCGTTTAGTTACATATTTCTCTCCCATGGATGATCAGAGGTACAACCACCACCCTACCCTATATGGGGCAGATAACAATCTTCGCGATTCAAAACCTGTGGTATACTTACCACAAACTATAGTATACTTGCCACTTTCACATACATTGATTCAACCTCAGCGATACTTCTCCATTAGAGCAAGAATAATTTTCAAGGTTGGTTACATAAACTTTTTCTCTCATTTACTTTCCTTATTCTGTATGCATTAATTGTTCATTAATTTTGTTAATATGATATCGGAATCGGTTTTCTCATGCGCACGTCGCACACTTTCTGGAAACCTGATGTGTTCGGAAATTAAGGTAATTTGGGCGGCGGCGGCAGTGGTAGTCCGGTAGATCAACACCAAATTTCATCATTTCTTTGATAATTCTGCTTTATTGTGCCTCTCTCTTGCGTAATTTTTCTTCATTTAAAATATTTAAATTCAGATGGTTTCATTTTAAAGGAGCATGCTAGGTGACAGGGTATGATTAGCGCCCCATATGAGAAGTCATTACCAACAAGGTGAAGGTCATGCATGCAACATGCCAATTTCATTAAGTGCACCATTGTCCCAAATTAAATGAACCAAATCGCATTACTATAATTGTTGATTGATTTCGCTGATATGTGTGATCATTTGACATCGTAACCATTGTTATTGTAAAAAAGAGTGTAAAGGGATTAGCATTGAATAATCGGTAATCATTATGCTGGGTGCTCTTATTGACAAATCAGGGGAATAAGTATTGCTCCAAATGCAATAACACACGAGGAGAACTCTTTTTAAACTAAGGAAAAGGGTTGCTTTGAATCACCACATCTAAGATGAATGAAATTAAAGATCTTCATTTGTATATTGTTACCATGATCAGTCTTATTATGATCTCATGAAATCTATCCTTTCCTTCTATAATTAAGATATGTCTATATCTTTTCAACCTACTTTGTTTTATTAAAAAATAAAGAGCAACAATTCCACATAATCATATTTCAATATATTATTTGTCAGCTTATCAAACAAGTAAAAAAGGCCCGGTCATGTTTAATTAAACATACACAGAGTATTTAACTATTGTCTCACGTATCATATATTAATACAATACTGGTAGATTTAACAGCATTCTAAGCGCGAGATTGTAAGGTTCATGGTTCTCTTCATTAAGAGAAAATATACAAAATGGGCAGGATACACGGTCTTTTAGTTCGTACTCCAATTGAACGAAACCAAGAATTTCATTAGAATTTATTTGATAGTGGTTAGCTGATTATTGTATCGAGATGACGTACGGGGAGTCGTTTTATTCACCCATATTATGTCGATCTCCATTTGATTTCACTACATTTTTTGTGCATGTTTCATCATAATGCACCCATTAAAGTACATTAGCATGCACGGGTCATTAAACCCTTAATTCATGCATGCCGGGCATCATACATTAGCTATCAGACAAATAGAGGTTTTTTATTTTTATCTTATTTAGGTGGATCATTTTCATTTAAGCCACAATATAGTTTCTACTAGATTGTCCTTAATAAGATAAGGAACCTGTATCAAAGCATGAGTACTTTTTGCTTGGTGCCTACCAAGTGTACTTTCAAAACGTACCTTAAGTCATTGTATTATAAGCATAAAGTCTACTTATATATAAATATAATGAGTTTTTGATTTTACCACCCGTTGCAGAAAGAAATCCTTAACATCTTTTTGATGGAATAATTGATAGTAAACTTTGTTGTGGGTAAAATGCGCATAAACTTGCTTCATCATAAAAGAGTAAAAATTTATGTGAAATAAAAAAAAAATAAAAAAGGAAAAACATTGCATGAGTATAGCACGAAGTTTAACATGGGAAAATAAAATAAATAAAAACAATGTAAAACAAAATACACCAAATTTATTATCATTATACAGTCAGTTTAAGTAGCATTGTTGCTATAATCTAAATCAGTGTCTAACAAGTGAAGTATGTCATAAGTGGGGATTGCACTCAACTTCGACATGAGTGCTTGAAATTGTATCCAGAAGTAACTTCATCACATGTTAGTAAATGTACTATTGTCCAATTCAATATTGTATTAATGATGTCATACGAGATTATGAAACTATTTCTATTATCTATTGTCATACGGGTTTATAACTTATATATTTTAAATTTATACAATCACAAGACTAATTATAGTTTTTTTTTAACTTATTAATTGATTTTATATTTTTCTAATTGTATTTTTTTGGCTCAGTTTTGTTTCAATTATGGGTTAACTCGATGAATAATTCAATTAGATTATTAATTCAAATATATATTGGTCAGAACATTTTGCTCAATACAGATCACGGGTCATAAAAGCGGATTCATAACCAAAATAATCTATTATAATGCGAGAAGGAAAAAAAATACCGAATAATTAAACACATATTGTATAAAACAAATTATTGTAAATATTATATAATAATCTGTGTAATTTTCACGGGTCAACATTGCTACTATATTACATGCGTGAAAAATTAAGTCATTGTGCCATTTTCATTCACCATTGTATAAAAAATTTAAACAATATTTTAATAGCTATTCCACATTTAAATTAGTATATCATGTATAATTTTTTTTATTTAAAATTAAACAGAAACCCAATAAAAAATACGGGTTTCCTCTTTTTAATTTTTGATAAAAATTAACCATAATAATGTGATTGTCAAATCAGTGAAAAACAAAAATGATCAATTAAGTATCTCCGTGATGTTACATACCGTCATGAATTATTATACTACTCGCATTTTCTTCTAAATCATTTGTTTTGATTTCATTTTAGTCTTGAGTACGACACAAATTGGGTCAATTGATCGAGTCAGGTATGCCCAAAAAAATTGTATCAAACAAATTTTAGTCATGACCAGAAATGACGGGTTGATAATCCAATAAATAACGACTTCGTGTTCCAAAAAAAATCGGAGACTTGACTCAAAAGTCGGTCAAAAGTTACAAAAATCGGGTTCATTAAGCTATCCAAACTTTTGACGGGTCTAATGTCTTAACTCCTATATTGGTGTTATTGTGCTGATTGAATACAACAGCCCGTGCAATTTTGCACGGGTCAGTAAACTAGTCTAATATATATATATAAAAGAGGGATTTTTGAAGAGCCGAGAGAGAGTCCAACAAAAGATAAATACTGAGAGAGTTTAAAAAATGAGAAATACCCCCATTTTATTATTAACAACTCAAATGGACAATTATTAATAATCCACATAAAGAATCCTTATTTTCGTGAGACTCTTTAATAAATGTATCTAATAGATTTGCGACATAATCACTTATAACATTAGTTACGTGTATCAGAAAATTTCAAAACATATATCATTAGATTTGTTTCGAAATGTATCTCAATTTGAGATCCTTTTACACATTTTTACGATATGTAAAACAATTCAGTTACTCCGTATACATTTAGTAGAGATTTGTTTTTAAAATAAGAGAAATGGTGAGAGAGTCCAAAGAATGAAAGATTCTCACAACATTTATTAGCCAAACTCCATACTTTCATAAAATTGCAATTTGAAAGTTATTTAAATGTGACACGGCATAAGCAGTCCTAACTTTCATTTTGTATATCAGAAAATTAATACATATAACTCATTAAACCTATTTTGAAATTTTAATCTAAAATGAATTCCATTATACATATGTTTGATAGAAATGCATTAATCAGTAGTCATCGAAAACATATATCATTATATTTGTTTCGAAATGTATCTCAATTTGAGATCCATTTACACATTTTTACGATATGCAAAACAATTCAATTACTCTGTATACATTTAGTAGAGATTTGTTTTTAAAAAAAATAAAAAAGTTTAAAGAGAGTCCAAAATAAGAGAAATGGTGAGAGTGTCCAAAGAATGAAAGATTCTCACAACATTTATTAGCCAGACTCCATACTTTCATAAAATTGTAATTTGAAAGTTATTTAAATGTGACGCGACATAATTAGTCCTAACTTTCATTTTATATATAAAAAATGTAATACATATAACTCATTAAACCTGTTTTGAAATTTAATCTAAAATGAGTTTCATTATACATATGTTTGATAGAATTGCATTAATCAGCAGTCATGTAGCGAAAATTGCAAAAATAATAGTGGCTATTCCTAAACTAAACTCAACAAACAAAATATAAACACTACATCTGACTATCAAAGAAACATGTTCAACGTGAAACTTTTGTATAATAAGAATTATCATACACAATATAATATGTGTACCGTGCAACACACTCATGAAAGATTTGAAATGGAATTTAAACATCTGTTCTTTTTTTATATAAAAGAGGGATTTTTGAAGAGCATAGAGAGAGTCCATCATTTGAGAAATACTCAAAGAGTTTAGTGTATGATGAAAGAGCGAAAAAGAAGAGTCAAACATTTAAGAACTACTCAAAGAGTTTAGTGTATGGTGAAAGAGCAAAATGAAGAGTCCATCATTTAAGAATTACTCAAAGAGTTTAGTGTATGGTGAAAGAGCAAAAAATGAGAGGATAGATTACACAGTTAATTATTAACCATTTACACTATATTGTAGAAACATGGTATGATTGATCATACAATTGGTTAGTGTATCAGAAAATTTTGAAACATATATCATTTTATTTGATTTGAAATGAATTTCAATTTGAGATCCATTTATACATTTTCCGATAAGCAATGCTTAATGATTACAATCGAATTTATATACTATATCTATTAAAAAGGGTGTTTTTGAAGAGTATAGATAAAAAATGTTGTTTGTATAATTTAAACATGAACAATCTAGACAACTTTGTATTTTTTTTTAATTGATCAAGATTTTAAAATACATGTAAGCAGCATCACAACAATTGTTATGAATTATTTTTATTGAAATGATAGCATAATTTGTTATAAACAAAAAAAATCATTAAGAATGATATAATATTTAAACCGTGCAACGCACGGGCTTAAAACTAGTATATATATAAAGTTGGATGGAAACCGTGTGGGCGCGACACGTCATCCTCCACCTCACGTGCCACATAGGTGACAGACAAACGTGCATGCCACACAAGCAATTCCACCTCATCACTTGGCGCACAGTTAAATCCGCAAAAATGAGACAATGAAGGCTTGAACCTGCGACCTCAACGTTGCATTTTAACACTTCAACCACTAAGCCAATTGTTGTTTGTTGATTTTTTTATTAACCTAATTATATATAAAGGGCTTTAATGTTGAGATCATAAATATATACATGAAATGAATGTCAAAGTAATTGATAGGGGAATTGATATAAATCGTCGTATATGATATTATTCATAATCGTGATGAGAATAAATATTAAAATAACAAAAATTGGAGAGGAAAACGAGAATTGGTATTATGCGGTTTTGAGAAAAAACGAAGAAAAGGATGAGTAATATTTTAATCTCTCTATTTCACTGATTTACGTATAAAATCAAACACTAATTGTTTTAGGTGGTACTTTTATCCACACTACTCAATGAATGAAGACGGAAAGGGGACAATGATATTGATCACTAATATATTAATCTATCTATTTTTGTAATTTAAGGGTGATTGATATAAATTGTGGTATATGATAGTATTCATAGATATTGGAATAACAAAAACGTGGAGAGAGAAATACAAGAATTAGTATTAAGCGGTTTGACAAAGATTAAAGAAGTCGTTGACTAATATTGTAATATCTCTATTTCACTAATTTACGTATAAGATCAAACTCACTAATCAACGAAAACCGTGTAGCACGGTGTAAAGACTAGTAGAACAAAGAGAACAATACTTTTTATAACTCTCGAGGAACAAGGGCTTTTGGTTAACAAACGAAATGTAATTGCTTAAGAACTACCTTCACTTCATCCCGAGCCTCATGCCATACCCAAATCCAATTGGTGAGCAACCATCTCTAAGCTACTCTCGTCAGCATGAAACTTAAAGAAGTAAACATCCCACTATGAAACTAGCTATTACCCATTCACCCGTATACGATCCATTCAAACTCCTACACATTTGTAAATAAAATGTAACATTCTAGACCACAAAGAACATAAATAACACGAGCCTAATAACCACTTAACCATGATGAACAACTAAATAACATTATCAAAGCTCCAAATCATTTCATTTTACCACTATTACGATTATATATACTCCATTCATCCCGAACATTTAAAATTGCTTTAACGATCCAAAACAACGAAGAGAGCAAATAAAATTCATTAGTCTAAGGTGGAAGAAAGGGTTTTTGGAGTACTACCTAATAACAAAATGAAATGGTATTGGGCCGTCGGGCTGCGAACCTCCCACAAATCTCACAAGTCACACCCTAAACTTTCCAGGGTATAAAAACCAAACACAATCCCCTTTCTCCAAAAACCCTACTCATTCTCGCCTCCGCCTCTCTTAATTTTCTCTCTCCTCCGCCTCTCTCCTCCCTAGGTTTTTCCTCAAAGGTCCTCCTCTTTCTCTCTCTCTCTCTCTCTTCGCCTCTCTTTTATTTCCAGTTTTTATTTAATTTATTTTCGTGATTCATGATTATCTAGCTTTGATTTTGATGTATGTTTTATAATAATGTTTTTTTATGTGATTATTTTTTTGTTGATTTATTTCTTATGATCGTCGTCTGTTCTTAACATGTGTTCTGTGATTTTGATTATGATTTATTTGGTTTTGATTTTGATTTCAGTTTGAATGTTATGTTTATGATAAATTTTGCTGCTGCTGTTAGTCTAGAATTTTAATGAGAGAGAATTTTTTATCGTCTGATGTATGTATAAATTGATTTGAGAATGAGTTTTTAAGTGGTAGATTATCGAAAGCATATGATATGTGAATCTTCTTCAATACGTTGTTTCGTTAGTTGTTGTTATGTGTATTGAGTGGTTGATTTGTTTGGTTAGTTTTATTTCGCCGATGATCGGAAATTTTCTATGTCGTTATTCGATTTGTTTGGTGAAATTCTGGAGATTTGCAGTCGGATTGTTTTGACGTGATTTATATTGTTATTAGATTGTGTAAAAAAAGCGTAATCAGTTGAAATTTGGAGCTGATAATTTTAATGTTACTGGTTGTGAATAATGATTTGGTTGCATAAATATGCGAGTTGAATTTATGACATGTTTGTGAATGAAAATTAATGTGAGTTGTGTAAATGTAACCGAGTAATAAGAGAGTGAATTCGAATCATGAAAAGTTATGAATATTATTATCTCTTAAGCGCATGCTGTCGTTATTAAACCGAGTTACGGCATGATTTGCTTGAGAGATTTGTGTAAATGAAATTAATTGGGAACTGTAGCCAAGTGTACAAGGCAGGAGTTGTCAAACTTCTATTTGTTGGTTCAAATCCGACCGGTTCCTGTGTCGTTTTTCTTCGTAATTATTTTGATTGAATTGATTAGACCTTAGACATGTATCTTTGCTAGTTGTAAGGCCGGACTTGTCAAACTTCAATTTGTTGGTTCAAATCCGACCGGTTCCTGTGTCGTTTTTCTTCGTAATTATTTTGATTGAATTGATTAGACCTTAAACATGTATCTTTGCTAGTTGTAAGGCCAGACTTGTCAAACTTCTATTTGTTGGTTCAAATCCGATCGTTGTCGTTTTTCTTCGTAATTGTATTGATTGAAATGATTAGACCTTTACATGTATCTTTGCTAGTTGTAATATGCTAGCCTTTGGAAGCATGGTTCGTGTACGAGTATGATTGTTCTTTTGTTCTGACTGTTTGCTTGAGGTTATTATTCGTAGAGCATATAAAACTATAATCTTTGGGAGGTTATTATTCGTTGAGCATATACAACTATAATCTTTGGGAGGTTATTATTCGTAGAGCATATATAACTGTAATCTTCATGAGCTTATTATTCCTAGAGCACTGTAATCTGCTGATGTGTTTTGTGTGTCTCTTCTTAACTCAAATGTTTCAGCTTCCATTACTTTGCGTAAAGTATGACTGTTCAATGTCTTGACTCAATACCTATGGTGTTCTAAACTTGTGAATTATATGCTCATATTTCTCTCTGATCTACAGATCTTTGTTAAGAGTTCATTATGGGTAAGGAAAAGATTCATATCAGTATTGTTGTCATTGGACATGTCGACTCTGGCAAGTCCACCACCACTGGTCACTTGATCTACAAGCTTGGTGGTATTGACAAGCGTGTCATTGAGAGGTTTGAGAAGGAAGCTGCTGAGATGAACAAGAGGTCCTTCAAGTACGCATGGGTCCTTGACAAGCTTAAGGCTGAGCGTGAGCGTGGTATCACCATCGATATCGCCTTGTGGAAGTTTGAGACCACCAAGTACTACTGCACTGTCATTGATGCTCCCGGTCACAGAGATTTCATCAAGAACATGATTACTGGTACCTCCCAGGCTGACTGTGCTGTCCTCATTATTGACTCCACCACTGGAGGTTTTGAGGCCGGTATCTCCAAGGATGGTCAGACCCGTGAGCACGCTCTTCTTGCTTTCACCCTTGGTGTCAAGCAGATGATCTGTTGTCTCAACAAGGTATATATAAAATAATTCCTTCCCTCGCTATTGTTTTTGACAGATTTAATTGACCAGCCCCTTCTTGAAAGTTAGTGTACATCCTGCTGACCTCTTGTTTGTTTTGTGACACAGATGGATGCCACCACCCCCAAGTACTCCAAGTCCAGGTACGAGGAAATCGTCAAGGAAGTCGGATCATACCTCAAGAAGGTCGGATACAACCCTGACAAAATCCCATTCGTTCCCATCTCTGGGTTTGAGGGTGACAACATGATTGAGAGGTCCACCAACCTTGACTGGTACAAGGGACCAACCCTCCTTGAGGCTCTTGACAATGTCTCTGAGCCCAAGAGGCCCTCAGACAAGCCCCTTCGTCTTCCCCTTCAGGATGTGTACAAGATTGGAGGTATTGGAACGGTGCCTGTTGGTCGTGTTGAGACTGGTGTGATCAAGCCTGGTATGTTGGTGACCTTCGGTCCCACCGGGTTGACCACTGAAGTCAAGTCTGTTGAGATGCACCACGAGTCTATGCCTGAGGCTCTTCCTGGTGACAATGTTGGGTTCAATGTTAAGAATGTTGCTGTCAAGGATCTGAAGCGTGGTTTCGTTGCCTCTGACTCCAAGAATGACCCTGCCAAGGAAGCTGCTAACTTTACCTCCCAGGTCATCATCATGAACCACCCTGGTCAGATTGGTAACGGTTACGCCCCAGTGCTGGATTGCCACACTTCCCACATTGCTGTCAAGTTTGCTGAGCTGGTGACCAAGATTGACAGGCGATCTGGTAAGGAGCTTGAGAAGGAGCCCAAGTTCTTGAAGAACGGTGATGCCGGTATGGTTAAGATGATTCCCACCAAGCCCATGGTTGTGGAGACCTTCTCAGAGTACCCACCTCTTGGTAGGTTTGCTGTCAGGGACATGAGGCAGACTGTTGCTGTTGGTGTCATCAAGAATGTTGAGAAGAAGGATCCCACTGGAGCCAAGGTCACCAAGGCTGCCCTCAAGAAGAAATGATTTGATCCGGCTATTGCACCATTTGACATGGCTACTATCAGTAGGGTTGTGTTATCTTTTAGTCTTCGTAATGTTGGTCATAAACAATTCCCCTCACCGTCATCTGGCACCTGTTCTCAGAATTGGGTTCTGGATCGGCGGTGGTATGTCTAATCTCTCCATTTTGGTCTTATAATGCGGTGTTTGTGTACTGGGTTATATACCGATGACATTTGAGATGTTTAATATCTTTGTTGGTATATCAAATGGTGTTAGTGTCACATTTTATATTGTTTGCTTTAGCTGCTTTTCATTTTGTGATTGCTTTCTTTCTGCTTATCTTTGCTGAATATGTTACTTTGATTTTTCAATCTTCAACATTCTGCTGCAGTGAATGTTTAATTTATGTTTCAGTTTTATTATTCGCATTGGTGATTTTTAGACCGAAACACTCTTGATGCTCCTCTAGTCCCTGTTCATGTATGCCTGGAACCTGATTGTTTTAAAACATTTGACTTTGTAATGTATCGCTGGTGATCCTTTTGAAATCCCACTCTGGGTTATTCTGGTTAGATCTCAAGTAGCATGGGGTTGGGGTAGAATAAGAATTTTGCCTTTCCAGTTGTAAGGTCTTCCCACTGTCTTCATTAGTACAACATCTGACACTACGGGCGTGCATCGATAGGTTGCTGAATATGTTACTGATCTGTGACTAATCCGTCTTCGAGATTCTGCTGCTGTGAATGTTTGATCGTCTCGGGCTAGTGCATTGGTGATTTTGAGACCTAAACACTGTTGATGCTTTTCAATTTTGTATCCCCAGAAAGTCCAGAACCTAATTGTTTTTCAACATTCGAGTTTGTAATGTTTGCTGATGATCATCTGAAATCGCACTTTTTGGGGTTGTCTGGTTACAGCTTAAGCAGCATGGGGCTGGGGTAGAATAAGAATTTTGCCTTTCTAGTTGTAAGGTCATCGACACTACGAGTGTGCATTGATAGAGATTAAAATTCGCCTTGACACAAAGCAAAAGAGGGCTTCTGAATGTGATTCTATCTGTTTGAATCTGCCAAGTTGGGAGGAGATTGTTAAGGCATTCTCATTTCTCATGTGACATGTCCTATTTGCTTGTATTGTCTATGCATCAACGATAAGGAATGCGCTGAAAATGGGCAACTTGTACTGGAAGTAAAGTTGTGAATAGCGATAGTTGTAATGTCAAAATCAGACCTTTGTTGGCATTGACCTCATTTCATAATGTCTGTGACTTATTGAGGTTTTTTTCTTTTACGGCTCATCACCGGTGCAGTTGTCCACGGCCAGGTTGCTCAAAAGTCGCCGCTCCTGCTAATCTGCTATGACATGATTTTTGTTTAACCAAAAAAGATTTCGGACACATGTTACCGGAAGTTAAAAATGGTTAAACTTTTCGTATTATTAGTAGTAGTAGACATTTAACAACTTTAACCCGTGAAGACAAATTATGAGTCCATATCAAAATTGAGTTCGAGCCTCTTAATATTCGAATTGTCAAGTATTAAAATCATCTTTGTCTTTGTGGGTATCATTACCAAAAGATGAAAAAGTATTCTTATTAAATTGACTTTGGCTGCTTAATTCCCCCAATCAATGGATTTAACCCAAGAAGGCAAGAATGGATAGTATCAAGTAACCGGTTGAACCAGGTTTGGGCCGTTTGGCTCAAGAAGTCAAGATCAAACCTTCGTACATATCCAATTTTGAGGTTTTCTTTTATGAGAACAATTATTAAAACTAGTACTGCCGTAGTGCCGTTCCCTTCAAATTAGCATTTTCACTGCTCGCTTAAAAAATACCAGCCGTTCCGTTTATAGTCTACAATAGTACGGAAAAACCTCATGTATAACGTTTCAAATGATAAATTGGAAAAATAAATTTGTCATGTTTAAAGTGGATTGATTCATCAATAATAATGGGCCAATGACACCTAACTTTAGAGTTTTGTTTAACATTTTTACGAATTTCAATACGTTACTGAAATAAAAGATAGATTTCACCATATTACTATATTAGTAGCCTATGCACTTATGCAATATGCTCAATAAAATCACAATGAGATGAGGAGCATTTGAAAGGGCCACTACGTCAAAAACAAGATTCGAGAACCCCCTTAAGAGAACGTATTTTACTGAAACCGTTCTCGTAAAGTATAAGAGAATGGTTCCGCTAAAAACCATTCTTAAATCTAATTTACGTAAAAAAGATAAAAATAAAATTAGACCTTAGAGAACGGTTCCAGAATAAACCATTCTCTTATATATGGTTAAAAATTAACCAAACATAAGAGAACAGTTGTAACCAAAACCGTTATAGTAGGTCTCCTTTACAAAACGGGTATAAGGTATAACCGTTCTTATAATTCCACCCAAAAAACAAAAAAAGGTCTTCGCTGCCCCGCTCTCGCTCGTTGGGTAGAGTTCTATTACTTCAACCCTGCTCGATTATATTATGGAGAGCACACTCTTTTGTCGTGTCAGGGGGTGCAGCAGGGTGACCCCCTAGGCCCTCTGCTTTTTTCCCTGGTGTTGCACCCTTTGGCATGTAAGATTAGAGACGCTTTGACTTGTGTTTGTAGGCATGGTATTTGGATGATGGCACGATTGTCGGTGATACCTTGGTTGTAGGCCAGGTCTTGGAGCTGATTCAGGCAGAGAGTCCTCGTTTGGGTCTCCACCTTAATGTTGATAAAACTGAGGTTTTTTGGCCTACGGAGGATCCGCGGAGCCGGCTTGTTGGTGTCTTCCCTCCTAATATTGCAGGCCTCTCCTCGGGGTCAAGTTATTAGGTGGGCCTGTTAGTGTCGATTTTGAGTTTTGTAGTTCTATGGTTTTGCAGAGGGTGGCTAAGACCATTGAACTCATGGACGCGGTTGCTCAGCTTAACGATCCTCAGAGTGAGTTGTTATTTCTTCGGGCTTGCACTGGGGTCTCTAAGTTATATTTCGCCCTGCGTACTTGTGTGCCGCGCATTTTTGAGTCGGCCTGACTAGCTTTTGATGCGGCCCTATGCTCTTCCTTGGAGCGTATCGTTGTTGCTTCAGGTCCGGGTTTCGGTGATTGGCAGTGGAGGCTCGCTACTTTGCCTTTTTCATTCGGAGGGCTTGGTGTCTATTCGGCCGGGGATGCTGTCCATTATGCTTTTTTAGCGTCGCGACTTCAGTCTGACCTGCAGTCTAAGCTTCTCCGTAATGCTGGTGTTGTCTCTTTGGGGTCTGCGTTTGCTGACGCTGTTGGTGTTTTTAATCGGACTTTAGAGGTTGATATCTTGGGTAATCCTGGCAAGATCACTGCCCCCCCCGACTTATGAAACGATTGGCAGATATGTATTTTGCTCGGGTAGCTAGGGATGCCGCTTTTGTTTATTCCTTGACACCACGTTAGTTGGCTTTGTGGAAGTCTCAACATGGTGCACACAGTTCCGATTGGTTTAGGGTGGTCCCTATTTTGGGGTTGGGTCAGACCATGAATGGTCGTACTTATCGTTGCGTGCTTTGTTATCGTCTTGCGGTGCCTCTATTCACCATTGATCGCCCGTGCTCTGCTTGCTCGCGGGTCTTCGTGGGTGATATATTCGGAGATCATGTTGTATCGTGTACGGGGTTGATTGGCGTCAAACATCGGCATAATGTTGTTCGTGACGCGCTGGTTGACATCTGTTATCGTTCAGGGATCTCAGCTGGAAAGGAGGTTGACAATAGTATGATTGGTGCTGATAGCCGACCTCTTCGCCCAGCAGACATGCTGCTTTATTCTTGGGATCGAGGGCGCGACATTTGCGTCGATTTGACTGGGTCGTCGCCCATGACTCAGACGGGATTGATGGATTTTGAACCAAGTAAGGCGGTACGGGAAACGACCAATCGTAAGCGTGCTAAGTATGAGGCTAGGTGCGCTGCTTTGGGTTATGGCTTCCTCCCCTTCTCTTTCTCCTCTTTGGGGGAGTTGGAGCCTTCAGTTGTTGCTCTGCTAAAGCGGATCCAACAGTTCTTCAGGACGCAGGATATCGAGGCGCAGGCTGCAGCTTTTATTTTTACTAGGATTGGTTTTTCCATAGCAAAGGGTGTGGGGGCTCAGATCGTATCTCGGCTCCCCACCAATTTCTTGTAAATTATTATGGATTTTTAGGTAATATATGACATAAGAGATAATAAAAAAAAAAACATAAAATCCCCCCAACAAAACACCTCGTCATCTCTGCCTCTTCTCATTTCTTTCTCCCATTCTTCATTCTCTCTCCTCTCTTATTCTCTCAACTTCTTTTCTTTTCCAATCTCTTATTTCTTCTCTCGTTCTCCTCGTCGTCCACTTCTTTACTCTGTTTGATTACAACACCAATCTGCTTGCGTCGTTCCGGTGATCATGTTTGGTTACAACAACGTTTTAATTGAATTGGTAAGTTTTGATTCTTTGAATTTTGTTTTAAGTTTTTTGAAATTCGTATGTTTCATAGTTTATTTTGTTGAACAAGTGTTTGGGATCATATTTAGGGTCTATATGATTTGGGTAATTTATTTTTGGGATTTTCTCAAAATTTGTTTTTAGATCTACTTTTTAAATAAGTTGAAGGTTCAGATTGGAAGTGTTTTAAGTGAGTTTTTTTTATTGCATCATTCGACCATCCATTAATCTGTTGTTTTTATCTAATTTTGCGTCGATTTTTATCCTATTGTATTCGTCCTCTTTATTTTAACACTTTATATTTTTTTTTCTTGTGGTTAGAACGCATAGTATAGGTTGACGAACAAACCCAGATTCTACCATGGAGAAGATGGAGAAGCCGATGGCGAGAAGACTTTCGAGAAATTAAAAATAGTGTTAGATTTATAAGTTTGGTTAGTGTTTTATTTCTGCATATTTTGTAACATATACGGTGTAATTTTTTCACAGTGATTTTATATAATTATGAACAAAATTTCGGTGGAGGTTATATACATAGATTTCTATGTTGTTGTTGGTGTTGTTGTTGTTGTTGCCGCTGCTACTGCAGTTGCTGTTGTTGTTGATGATGTGGGTTGGAGATCGTGGATAGGGGTGCTGCGTGGGAAATTTAATTTTTTTTTAAAAAAAAAAAAAAAAAGTGGGAACATATTATAACGGTTTTGAAGAAAACCGTTTGAAAGGCTTCAACTTTTGAGAACGGTTTTGTACACAACCGTTCTCAAAGAGCTTTTAGAACTGTTTTGTACACAACCGTTGTCATACCCTTTAAGAAAGATTCCAACCGTTCTCTTAGCCTTTAAGTACCGTCGTCTAGAGAACGGTTCTACAACCGTTCTGCTTAGCTTTAGAGGAACCGTTCTGGAAGGTCGTTTTTGACGTAATGGGCGTTGCAATCGTTCAATACATAACATTATACTGGTATCCTAAGAGCGTTCTTTTCTCATCACCAGGTTATGAGACCGGATAAATGAGTTCTAGTCTTCTCATGTGTTCAAAGTTTGAATCTATGTAGATTCATAGAGATTATTGCTAGACTTTGAGATAATGTGATATGATGACAAATACATCGAACAATTTAAACAGATCAAACACATTTCCAAATAATTCTGATCTAATTGAAATTTGTAAGCATGTCTTTTAATTTACATCATTCTAGCTACCTTTTGCTAGTTTTACTAGACAATTGCATTAACTACCATTAAAGAACCATTGACGATGACAAACAAACCCAAAGTTTTTTTTTTTTTTTTTTTTTTTGGACACACACATCATTTAGAAAAAGTCCAATAGATCGATTACATGAGATTTTAATCTGTATGGGGACAACCAATTAAATGAATTGCCATTACTCTGACAAAGTTCAAAAGGTCACAGCTCTCATATGGCATTTAATCATACATCCACTGTTTCAGCTTACTATGGCAAAATCTTCCCAACTTCACCAAAAATAAATAATAATCATACTCATTTTATGTAAAATAAACTATGTCCTACACACCCATGTTTACAGGCTAAGTATCATCACTGTGTACTACGCATTCCACACGTCGGTGCAGTTGACTATGAACCCAGAACACACATTTACTTGATACAATCCAATCCAAGAACTTTGACTTACAATAATTATGAAGGAAAAATATATAAAGAAAACCACTTAAAATTAAACCTTTGCATTTTCTTTGTATTAAATGTTCCCGCTACTATCCCAACGGTCCAACGCGTACCTCCAACAATCATCATTAATATGATCTGCCCTAATGTTTGATAATACTTTTGGGAGTTTATATATATACCTCATTTCATTCGGTCTACGAAAAATCAAACCTAAGTGACATAGTATATTATATATACGTACACTATATCACATCTATTAAGTCGGTCCATATACTATTAAAGTGTTGTGCTGTTTACTGAAGAAACAAAATATATTGTGGTGAAGTTTTGAGAGTGAAATGGGAGCCATGCAAAGATGGGGTGTTGTGATTTTATTGATGTTTAGTGTTGTACTAAGCTTGAGTGTGGTGACATTTGGGAAGGAGTACAAAACAGAAGATTATGGTGAGGAGGATTGCGGGTTTAGAGGATGTTATGGCCCACATGGGCGTTGGGGTGGACCGAGAGGGCCACGCTTTGGTCAACCTAGGCGTTGGGGACCTGGACCTAGAGGTCCAAGGTTTGGTGGACCAGGTGGAGGTGGTGGGCTAGGTGGAGGAGGAGGGTTTGGTGGGGGTGCCGGTGGAGGTGGTGGACTAGGAGGTGGTGCTGGAGGTGGTCTTGGTGGAGGTGGAGGACTAGGAGGTGGGGCTGGTGGAGGGGGTGGCCTCGGTGGAGGTGGAGGACTAGGAGGTGGTGCTGGCGGTGGTCTTGGAGGTGGTGCTGGTGGAGGGGGTGGACTTGGAGGTGGTGCTGGAGGAGGGGGTGGTCTAGGTGGAGGTGGAGGATTAGGAGGTGGTGCTGGTGGAGGGGGTGGACTTGGAGGTGGTGTTGGTGGTGGTGCTGG
This sequence comes from Spergularia marina, assembly GCA_963680865.1. Classification (NCBI taxonomy): domain Eukaryota; kingdom Viridiplantae; phylum Streptophyta; class Magnoliopsida; order Caryophyllales; family Caryophyllaceae; genus Spergularia; species Spergularia marina. Next base: position 6,179,858 of record OY804554.1, read on the forward strand.
AGGTGGTTTAGGGGGTGGTGCTGGAGGAGAGGGTGGTCTTGGTGGAGGAGCCGGTGGAGGTCTTGGAGGAGGGGGTGGTCTTGGTGGTGGTGCTGGAGGAGGGGGTGGTCTTGGTGGAGGAGCTGGTGGAGGCCTTGGAGGTGGTGCTGGTGGAGGAGGTGGACTAGGAGGCGGTGCTGGTGGTGGTCTTGGTGGTGGTGCTGGAGGAGGGGGTGGTCTTGGTGGAGGTGGCGGTGGAGGCCTTGGAGGTGGAGGAGGTGCAGGAGGTGGCGCCGGTGGAGGATTTGGCGGCGGCGCTGGAGGGGGAGTAGGCGGTGGTGCAGGAGGTGGTCTAGGTGGAGGTGGAGGTCTTGGTGGAGGAGGTGGTGGTGGTGTTGGAGGAGGTGCCGGTCGTGGTGGAGGCTTTGGTGGTGGTGCAGGAGTTGGAGGTGGTGCTGGAGGTGGTCTTGGTGGTGGAGTAGGAGGAGGCGGTGGTGCTGGTGGAGGTGGTGGTGGTGGTTTAGGAGGTGGAGCAGGCAAGGGTGGAGGATTTGGAGCTGGTGGTGGAGTCGGTGGTGGAGCCGGAGGTGCTGGAGGTCTTGGAGGTGGACTTGGGGGCGGTGGTGGTGGAGGTGCCGGGGGAGGTGGTGGTCTCGGTGGTGGTTCAGGCCACGGTGGTGGGTTTGGTGCTGGAGGTGGTGTAGGTGGTGGAGTTGCTGGTGCTGGAGGAGGTGGAGGTGGTGGTGGAGGCGGAGGTGGTGGTGGTGGTGGTGGAGGAGGTTTGGGTGGTGGTGCAGGCCACGGTGGTGGTTTTGGTGCCGGTGGAGGAGTTGGAGGAGGTTCTGGTGCGGGTCTAGGAGGAGGTGCTGGCACGGGGGCTGGGTTAGGTTCCGGACTTGGAAGTGGAGGAGGATTTGGTGTCGGAATCGGAGTTGGCGTGGGAGTTGGAGTTGGGGCAGGTGCTGGCAAAGGAGTAGGCACTGGCACCGGTGTTGGTGTAGGTGGAGGGCACTAAATAATGCTCGTGATCTATTTACGTTCGCGTCTATGACATCCAAATATATGTTCTAAATTGTGCTGCGGGTACTTTTGGTTTGATAGAGAAACTCGTTGTTCCAATTGAATTAACAGTTTTTTTGTATTACTACTGTCTTCTATTCTTAAGTGATTGCAATATATAACTTTCCTCAAGTTTCTTACGTAAATCTTTCCCATGCATTTCAGCAAAATTATCCACATACATGAATCCTTAGAGAATGTGCATAATGTGGTCCTATGTATAAGCTAATCAGTGTTCACTCCTTGCTCATAATCATTAATCAAAGTGTGACTACGACCCGATAATCCAATAACGCTATCTTATTATCTTCTCTTTTCTCGACTAATGTCGGTTCAAATACAGGTTGAATTCTCTTCTAGATATATAATTGAATCTAAGGAAAGAACAGAAGCACCCAATACAGATGCATAAAACTGGCCAATAATAGCCTGAAAACTTACTTGCATTTACCAGATCTGTCTGACAATGCCAAGAAAGTGAAGGACTCAGCATTCATTTGAGTGAGAAAAAGAGTAACAGGCTGTGAAAAGTGAGTAGATCGCAGACATTTATTATGAACATGCTTCTTTAGCATTAAAGAGAAGTAGGGTACAATTATAAATGAGAGCAACTTGTATATAATTCCCAAGTATTGGATCATCTTCCTTGCATTTCATTCGTATTTGTTTTTTTTTTTCTTCTACTCTACTGCATTCTCTGATAATCATAATCTGAGAGCATTTATTGGTCATGCACTCATGCTACCAATGTGTTTTCATATGACCCGTTCAACTCGGGTTCGAATTCCGCTCTAGGGGCGAATTAAGGAATGTCCGGAATGCGTGTGTTAAACTAAAATTATTTTTAAACAAGATCACTTTCAAGGTTGGTGATTTTTTCATTTCCTGTTGACTTACTGGGTGTTGGGGAGAGCCGCCAAGGAGGAGTACCGGTCCACGTGCATAAGTCCAGCGAGATTCCATCCTAAAACCAATTGGTAATAGGAGGAGTAACCCACTACCTTATAAACATGTTCCACCCACTTCAATTTTCCGATGTGGGACAACCACTCACACATAAATTCCCAACACTGTTGGAGTGTACCCTGCTATTAATGGCCTAGACTAGATGCATAGAGCCATGCCCACCCTGTTGTCATTCATTACGCATCGTTTTCGATCAAATATGCACGTTGTCGATTTTTATACCTTATTGCAAATGGATAGAAATGATAGGAGTAATTAGTTGTTGTTATCATGACATGTTGCTTTTCATTGATGCTCAGTTATGGTCTGTTTGGATAACATTTTAGGAGGGAAAGGGAGGGGAGGGGGAGAGAGGGGAGGGGAAGGAAAGGAAAGGGAGGGGTTGGTGAATTAATTTCCCTTGTTTGTTTAAGAAAGGAAATGGAGAAAAAGGAGAGGAAAAGTAGTCAAATTAAAAATAGTGATAACATTATTGGTAATAATAATTTATTTTTCTATAATTAATAATAATAATATTAATAATAAAAAACTAATTAATCTCATATCTTTACATTTTCTCTCTCCTCTCCCCTCCCCCCTCCCCCGCGCCGCCCACGGCCACCGTGTTGCCACCCCAACGACCACCTGACAGGACGGTGCTACCACCGGCCGAACCGTCTCAGTAAGGCGAATCTTCGTCGGCCTACGCCGTACTCCGTCGTCCTTCTCTCCCTTGCACGCGATCTCTTCTCCTTCTCCCTTCTCCCTCTTCTCTCTCGTTTTTCTCAAATTCGGCCACCACCCATACCCTTCCCTCTCCCCCAGATCCGCCTCAACCTCGCCTTGGGCTGGGATTGCCGGAGCCGGCCATTTTTGGCCGGAAAAGTTGTTTTTTTTTTTTTCAATTTTGAAAACCTAGATCTACAATTAAGTGGTGTTAGGGAGGTTGTTGGTGTTTGCGGTTAAGGAGGAAATGGTCGCCGGATCAAGACGAGTGGATTGGTGGTGAAATAGCCGGCGACCGTGGTGGTCGGTGTCGGCCGGCGGCGGCTCAGGGGTGGGGAGAGGAGAGAGAAAAGAAAGAGGCTTAATTTTGTTAAATATATAATATTGTAATATGATAAATGTTTGAGGGCAAATATGTAAATTAAAACATTTTAAATGAAAAAAATTATGCATTTTCTATTCAAATCTCTCCAAAATTGGAGAGATGAAAATCAAAGAAAAGAGGGGGAAATTCATCCTCCAAAATCCCTTCATTTCTCTCCCCTCCCCTTCAAATCCAAATAAGGGATACAAGTCCCCTCCCTCCCCCTCCCCTCCAAATCCCCTTATCCAAACAAACCCTTAGTCTCCTTGTGATTGTAGATGGACATCCTGGAAAGCAAATTGCGTAGAACGGTGTCGACACCATTTCAATGAATTAATAAAAAGTGGAGGAAACGTAATGAGAAAGCTCAACGCGAATCGCCGTTCAGTCGTCCATATATTATCAACTCAAAGGTCTTTGCAATGGTGTTTGATAAGCAGATGGATCGTGATGACAGGTGATGCCACCGGTAAAGAGGGATCACAGGAATAAAAAGAGAGGAAGGAGGGCAAGAATTGAAAACGAGAGCTGGTTCAGAAAACCAGGCTTTCTCGAAAGCTTTTAAGCATGAGCTGATGTTTGATTCGAGTACCTATGACTCGGCCTATGTAGATTTGCGTTTCCCAACTCAAAAGCTTAAAGATGACGTACAAACATAGAAGGGAAGCGAGATGTGATCCCGTGTCAAACGAACCAGAGATGTCAAACAATCATACGAGGAAGCGTTGAACTGATACGAATCAGCAAACAGATCGAAGAAGAAAACTCCTCAAATTTTCAAGACATGCAACATAGTACTCAGATGTCTATTTCAAGAGCCTAAAACAAAACTCACATTAACCTAAGAAAACAAGTCTGCTGAACAAAAAATCATAATAGGAAAATTAGGAATGTTCAACTGCTCAAAATATTAGCTTCAACAGCTCACTTCTTCTTGAGGGCAGCCTTGGTGACCTTGGCTCCGGTGGGATCCTTCTTCTCAACATTCTTGATGACACCAACAGCAACAGTCTGCCTCATGTCCCTGACAGCAAACCTACCAAGAGGTGGGTACTCTGAGAAGGTCTCCACAACCATGGGCTTGGTGGGAATCATCTTAACCATACCGGCATCACCGTTCTTCAAGAACTTGGGCTCCTTCTCAAGCTCCTTACCAGATCGCCTGTCAATCTTGGTCACCAGCTCAGCAAACTTGACAGCAATGTGGGAAGTGTGGCAATCGAGCACTGGGGCATAACCGTTACCAATCTGACCAGGGTGGTTCATGATGATGACCTGGGAGGTGAAGTTAGCAGCTTCCTTGGCAGGGTCATTCTTGGAGTCAGAGGCAACGAAACCACGCTTCAGATCCTTGACAGCAACATTCTTAACATTGAACCCAACATTGTCACCAGGAAGAGCCTCAGGCATAGACTCGTGGTGCATCTCAACAGACTTGACTTCAGTGGTCAACCCGGTGGGACCGAAGGTCACCAACATACCAGGTTTGATCACACCAGTCTCAACACGACCAACAGGCACAGTTCCGATACCTCCAATCTTGTACACATCCTGAAGGGGAAGACGAAGGGGCTTGTCTGAGGGCCTCTTGGGCTCAGAGACATTGTCAAGAGCCTCAAGGAGGGTTGGTCCCTTGTACCAGTCAAGGTTGGTGGACCTCTCAATCATGTTGTCACCCTCGAAACCAGAGATGGGAACGAATGGGATTTTGTCAGGGTTGTATCCGACCTTCTTGAGGTATGAACCGACTTCCTTGACGATTTCCTCGTACCTGGACTTGGAGTACTTGGGGGTGGTGGCATCCATCTGTGTCACAAGACAAACAAGAGGTCAGCAGGATGTACACTAACTTTCAAGAAGGGGCTGGTCAATTAAATCTGTCAAAAACAATAGCGGGAAGGAATTATTATATATACCTTGTTGAGACAGCAGATCATCTGCTTGACACCAAGGGTGAAAGCAAGAAGAGCGTGCTCACGGGTCTGACCATCCTTGGAGATACCGGCCTCAAAACCTCCAGTGGTGGAGTCAATAATGAGGACAGCACAGTCAGCCTGTGAGGTACCAGTAATCATGTTCTTGATGAAATCTCTGTGACCGGGAGCATCAATGACAGTGCAGTAGTACTTGGTGGTCTCAAACTTCCACAAGGCGATATCGATGGTGATACCACGCTCACGCTCAGCCTTAAGCTTGTCAAGGACCCATGCATACTTGAAGGACCTCTTGTTCATCTCAGCAGCTTCCTTCTCGAACCTCTCAATGACACGCTTGTCAATACCACCAAGCTTGTAGATCAAGTGACCAGTGGTGGTGGACTTGCCAGAGTCGACATGTCCAATGACAACAATACTGATGTGAATCTTTTCCTTACCCATGATGTATTAATCTGTTATCAAATAAAAGATTCAAGTTAAGATCTACAACGACAGCAATTCCACCACAAAAAATAGAACTATTGATTCCCAAAAAAAAAAAACTACTTGGAATTAGATCATGCAATATATAATTGAAAACGTGATTCATTAAAGACCCTGCAAATGACTTCATTTTCAATGAAATGACCATGCAAAACTCCGAGCAGTCTCATATCCAGTGCACACAGCATTCAATCACCATGGAAGTAACAAAGCAAAAGCAAATCATAGATAACACAGTCTATATACATAAAGTCGAACCATCAGCAGACCTTACAAATCTCCAATCAGAGGACGAAGGCCATTCGAAATGCACATAGAGATATCAAGTGCAGACATGTTAAACTTGCATTTAACTGAACAAGCCACCATTGTCCATTAAAACCACAAATTGCAATATAACAAAAATTACCAACATATCCAACACACCTCACAGCAATCGTCATTCACATCTACTTCTAAGCATAACACATAGTAAAATCATGCCACCATTGTTAATTAAAATCACAAATCACGATACTCAACAAGTTACTCCCTCCATTTCATTCATTTGTTTGCGTTGAGCTTGGGGTCCCCTCACAAAACCCGGCCCGACGTAAACAAATGAATGAAATGGAGGGAGTACAATCATATCCACCAAATTTCACCGCATGTCTCAATTTACATCTATTATTTCTAAAGTTCTAACCCTAAACAATTGCACGAACAAGTGCACTCCGCTAAAAAAAACCACACGACAAAATTCCTCGATTTGCATACATCTCATAATTTCTGGACATAGATCTCAATATCAAACTACAAAAATTTGTAAACAAACATATCAATAAACATCATATATTTCCCACCATCATTAATCAAAATTGTCAGTAAAACCCAGAACATCAAAAAGTCTAAATCATCAAAAAGTTCAGAACTTTAACAACAATCAGTAAAATACAAATCTGGGTTTTCTTCATAAATCTTAACAAATAAGATTCAACAACAAAGATGTCACAGATCTACAATGTACACTCTTTAAATCAATCTAATACACCATCAACATAAAACCCACAAAGATATTAACTTTTATTTCATCAAACAAACACATAAAACCATCAAAAACATCCATATTTATAACATCAACAAAACCCACATACCAGATTTAATCAAATTCTCATAACAACAAAAGAAACAAAAGTATAAATGAAACCCAGAAACAATGCAATCTCATACAATCAAATTACTCGTAACGTTGAAAACTAATTAAATTGAAACAACATGATTAATTAGAAAAATTGGAGGAGAGAGAAAGAGGGATACCTGAAAGATGAGCTAAAACCCTAGCCGCAATAAGGAAAAATGATGAGAGGGTTTGATGAGAAGCACAAATCAGGGTTTTATAGTGTTGAGGAAGATTAGTGTGGTGGGTTTGTTGTAGTGGAAATGACGGATTTGTCCCTGCAATTTTGAGCTGTAAAGGAGTAAAACGCGTTACTTTTTGATGAATTAGGGGTTTTTTTAGTCTTTGAACTTTTTGAAGTTACATGAGAAATGGGCTTGGAATTGGGATGGACTCATTATGAGTCCATAGTGTGTGACATGAATTATTTGGCTTGGTTATATTATGTGTGTATCTAGATTTCTTTGTACTTTGCGAAAGAGAGCGGTGATTCTAACACAAGAATAATTTGTGATAATTACGTTAGAGCAGGTATGTAGGAAAAGATAACTCTGGGTATGAAAATAACCTTAATTTACTTAAGTTTGTAGAAGTCTATACAAATCTGCGACATTTTGAAATTTGACCAAGTGAGACCACAATTGTAAATGAAGCGATTCGGATTGGTGAGTTATGTTAAATTTGATCAGAAGTTTTGTTTGGGAAGTTAGCTTTTGTAGTATCAGGTAGCATGTTAATAATTAACATCAATGGTATGCACTCTATTGTGAAACCGTCTAAGACCATAGCTAAAAAAACGTGAAAAGAAAAAAAAAATATGAAACTAATGTTACTATAGATGATCTTCAAATCCCGTCTCTCCTCGACAAGAGCTGTTAAATTGACGACGAGAGCCATTAATTTCCACATATACACACACATAGATGATTTAATAGCTAAACAATAACATTGCGACTACTATCTTTTTTCTTTTCTTTTTTCCTAGAGAGTGCATGAATAAACCGGTCAATCAAAAGGTTGAAATGTAACACTACGAAATTTGGAAAGTGGATTATGGAGTTGGTTTGTCCCACATTGGAAAAATAAGGCTCATAGGATCAGTTTATAATAGATTCCTACCATCATACTAACAACAAGGCCTTCACCTTTTAAAGCCCACGTGAGGATATTCGGGCTTAAGGGGTGACTACCCATCTTATTGGGTTGTGTTGCGACGTATGATGGATCGGGGTGTTACAAATGGTATCAGAGCAACCCTACGACCGTGTGCTGGGTGCTGGGGCGAGGCCCAGACCAACCGTCTAGCGGGGGAGATCTTGGACCTGTGTTAATGTTGGTATGGTTTGATCGAGGCGCGAAATTTGGAAAGTGGATTATGGAGTTGGTTTGTCCCACATTGGAAAAATAAGGCTCATAAAATCAGTTTATAATAGATTCCTACAATCATACTAACAACAAGGCCTTCACCTTTTAAAGCCCACGTGAGGATATTCGGGCTTAAGGGGTGACTACCCATCTTATTGGGTTGTGTTGCGACGTATGATGGATCGGGGTGTTACATGAAAGATCGCATGATGAATGGCTAAGACCTTTCTCTAACTGCTCATGCATTTTTTTTGGACCTCAAATCCATTTGCCGATGTACCTTATTCAATAAGTGTGCTCAATAGAAATAGGAACTCTAAACATGGATGATAGTAATAGTTATTCAACCGGTCAAAATAAAAACCTCATAATAAATAAGTGTAATATGGTTTTGTTAGGTGTCCAGAATTAATTCAAATTTCATACAATCTACTAACTAAATGTCTTCTACAAAATTTGGTTTTGTTAGGTGTCTAGAAATCTAGAATGCAAGTTCATAAATTTTTTTTTTTTCGAGTGGTCATTAAAATGTGCTTGAAAAAGTTGTTATCCACTTAGATGTTTTGTAAAGCATACCAGTACAAGAGAAGCTTTGATATTTCTCAAAGAGTCCACCCACCATGGCACCATTTTGTGACTAAATAAACACTTAATTGCAATTTGTAACTCTTCAATATCATTATTTCTAGCAACTTATTGGAAAGTGCCAAAACAAAATGCATGTCACTATGTCAGCATGAACCTTGACCCAGCAATTGAACTGAACAGCGCAGCCCAGCAATAACCAAACTTGCATAAATACAAACACAAAATCCCCCAAACTTTGCACTAAATCATGATGACTACTCCATCTTCTAGGCTGCTAAACTTCAAAAACAATATCAAAATGTATGTGATTATGATCGTGCTCCTCTTTTAATTCCAATTTGCACACCCCACCATAGACACACTTTAACCAACCAAGTTTAGCATAGAACGTTTTTTAACATAATATTTGTTATCTGAGTTCGAAACTCGTCTACATCAATATTACCCTCACAGAAAACAAACAACGACTTAATGATATAGCGTAAAGGAAATGAATATGACTATCGTCTAGATTGCAAGACTTCAAATTAGCATCAAAGCGTATGATACGCGTCTTCATCATAGTCTTAATACACACACACACTCCATTTCTCTATAATTGGTACAGTGGTCTTAATAGTATGTTCTAGATAGTAACCTGGGAGTATAATTATAGTTTATTGGTTATATTCCATTCATCTAGAGAAACTTGTGCATTCAGTCAATTCCTAAAACTCAACACTTCACTTTTAAAACCCCAATTTTCAATCTCTGACCTCATCAAAATATAGCATAATGAACATAACATTTGACCAATCTATTTGCATATATATAGGAACCTTAACTATTGGAACCCAAAACATAAAAACTTTACCATAAAATTATATTTGATTTTTCATGTATTGTTTTAGAAACAACTAACATTTCCGAGTACGAAACAATGAGGGATTATCAACAACTAGATGATGGTGATACTGAATCCGACGACACGTTTTCGCTATGTGATCTTCCGATTTATAGCCACGACTCGTCGGATTATAGCTCAAACTCCATCTCCTCGACTGAAATCAATGACAAGAATGATATGTTTGAGTTCTTCACGTCCGATCAGTCTTCATCCAACTCGTACCAACAGATTGACAATATCGTCTTCTGTGGAAAGTCGATTTCACGTAAAGAAGCACGTACACCTACGTACCAAGAACGTTACACCATAACTTCTGATCATAAGAAGGGTAAGCGCGATTTTTACCATAGGGTTAATTCTAAAACCAAGCTTGATCGATCGAGTTCAACTAATGGTTCGTTCAAGAATGCATCAAAGTCCAAATGGTGCTCGATGTTGTTCGGATTGCAACGATTTTCGGTCCCAACAAGAATGGATTTAGCTGATATGAGGAGCAGGCAGAGCAGGATTTCACCAAAGTCAGTACAAATGTTAGAAAATTGTAACAGTAAAAAATTTGATAGCAGTCACAGTAAATTCGACCAAGGCTTATCATACTTACTAAGGTCATTGAGTTGTAGAGGTAATCGTTCATTATCTGTTCTAAGTTAGAAGGTTCGATCTCACTATTGTATGTACTAGTACTAAACTACCAATAGCTGCCTTTTCTTGAATTTTATAAGAGTGAGTTGTACGTTACTATTTAGAAAGTCCATAGTCAATTAGTCATAAGTCATAGCATGCTACTTCATATGATAGTGATTCTTTTGTACCAAAATAAATGAAAACATTCATTCAAAATTTCTCTCGATCATAAAAAACGTCCATCTTTTCGGTGTCTGACACAGTTACGTACACTAGTACCAATTAGGAAATCACGACTAATGAAATATGTATATGTCCATATTTTTATCCAAGTGTCGATTGTTGATTATCCAAAACTTCTCCTACCCTGAAGTAACATTTGAGACTCCAGATAATGTCATATCTGCGGATATCAGGCTAACTGTCGTTTCTTATACCTGAATTTCAGGCAAACTGTCCTAAATTATTGGGAGAGCACAGATTTTTGGGTGCTTTGTTGTTCAGATTGTCTCATTGGGGAAATGGGAAACAATTAAGCAAATGCGATTCCAGCCACTTAGCACTGTTAAATGGAAAACTTTAGGCTTTTTTTTCCTGACAGTTCTTGTCTGGTTTCTGAATGATTCTGTATAAACAATTTCCTGCTCATTGCAAACGTTCCACATTGCACTTGCAGGGTGCCCTGATTCTTAAGCTTCTGTAGTGGAAATATGCAGGGGAATCAAACTTTACATGCGCCTAAGTTAAAAGAATTATTTCAGAGATCGTATACTAGTTACACCTTACATTCTCTTAATTGTTAAGGTTTAATTTGATACTTCGAATATCTTTAAAGTACGTTTATAATTCAAGAAATGGGATACAGACACTCCAAAACCCTACGGCCTCACGTACTCCACCTAACAGGCTAGCACATGTCAAAGGCCTTGTTTTTTTGCCGGAGTTGCCATAAACGGAAATATTATCTCTCGCCAGAGAACAAAAGGAAAGTCCTCTGAACCTTTCCTGTGTGGATATAGCTTTGCGTTTATTGAAAGTAACATTGTCATTGAATTGCCATAACATCTAGTAATTGAGAATGGTTGAAATTGTGCATTAATTCGAGAAAATGATCGATGTATCATCCTAAATTTTACAGACATTAAAAAGGAAGGATCACTCAATTTTTCATATATAGATGAATAGTCCAGAAAACAGTCAAAATTTGATGACCACATACTCAAGCCTTTCGCTTCTTTTTCTTTCCACCTTGTTGGTTTCTCATAGAATCAGCACCGGGATTCCCAGATTTTCTCTCCCCATTTGCACTTGCATCCTCTGTTTTCTGCGGCAACTTTCTCTTTTGCCCGTTCTTTCTTTTCTGATCACGCTCACTGCAAAATTTGCAGTCATGAAAAGAAATAAGGAAAAGCGTTTACTAGAATATAGGAGAATACATTTTTACGAATCCTTTGTGTAAAAACCATAGGGAAAGACTCCAAACAAAACCCTGGTGTTCATCTAATTTTAGGATTACTAACTTCAGGGGGAGGAAGGACGGACGTGTATACAAGCATTTTCGAACATGTAAGCCAAGTCTTTCAGTAACTCGTAATTTTACTGCACCAAAAGCAAAGAAGCTTGTCCCAGTCAGCTTAAATTTTTCTAGGGCACCCCGCACCCATCATTCTGTCAGAGGACTCTTGAGGCCCCAATTCATGACAAAATCTATTGGTCAGGAGAGTCAGGTGCACTCCGCCTTACTGCAACATACTAGGATACCATATTTGCTACACCTCTTTGTATAACACGAGCAAATCAAACACAAGAATGCAGCCAAAAAGGTAGTTCTGATTATCTAACTTGGTTGTAAAGAGAAAACTAAGCCGAGTTTTTAATAGCGGGCACTGCCAGAGGAACACAATGTATCAAAATGTAGATCTTGGCAACCACAAAAACCAATGGTTACTGTCAATCAATTGACACAATAATACTCAGATGAAATTTGCTGCTCTTCCCAGAACTATAATAAGAACATTAATAGCGAAGCTAACTCACATTATGTGATCAGTTGATCTGACTTTCTTAGTTGCAGCGTTTTGTATTACACTTCTGTAATACTGGATAAAAGGCAAGTTGTCGCTCTGCTTTTCCATCTGCAAGTCATTTCATACAACGTCAGCCAAAGTTCATATACACCCTCCAAATGAACAGTAATTAATTGATACCTTGAGAAATGATTCAGCAGAAGCTTGATCCTTTGGTGAAAATGACACTTCATCTCTCTTTCTCTGGACAAACTCAATGTTCTTTTCCACCTGTCACAACAGAAAACTCAACAATTCAGGTGCAGCAACTCTCTCGCATCCAGTAGTAGCATAGGCAGAAGCCATAGAGGTTTAGACTAGCATTGGGGGGGGGGGGGGGTTTGCCAACAATCTCAGAAACAAAAACCTCCTTTTGCACAGAAAACTGTTTCAACACTGATACTTTAGAAAGATCCAAAAAGGTCGATGGCTCTATGGGCACATACCCACAAAAGCCTCACAAAAGCAAAATTGTCACTACAGGTGCACGGAAAGATATACAACATATAGCTTAGAACGGTCAGATCATTGCACATGATCAGGTCGTGTTAACTTTACAATTTCCTTGACACTGAAAAATGACGCCCAAAAATACAGTCTGGACTATAGGAAATATCCATGATTTCCAACCCTAGTTTTTGTTACGAAGTTGCAGTTTGTTCATCCAACAGATATGATGTTACCTACCCTATCATATGATACTAGGTCGCTTCAATGCAGCAGTCTATCTGATTTGGCAGGAAAGAAATTCCAGATTGTTTGCAGATAGGTAGCACTCTAGTGATTGGATTGTCAGGCAACTCAAGTTCATGGTTAGTGCTAGGCTTTATTATTGGATGAAGAATTGTAACAGAAGTTATAGATAGCTTAAATGCCTAATTTGTCTCCTTAGTGGTGTTATTTTTGTAAGTTGTTCTTTATTTGCCCCAAGTGGATGAACAAAAGAACCAAAGTTCTTACAAACAAGTTAAAAAAAATTACTAGGTCACCCCATCCAAAATTCCAGCATCTGATACAATCATGCTGAATAATATTTAACACATAATGGAAAGAAATGTAATTTAAGTTGTTTGTATACTACCATAAACTTATACAGATCTCCACTAAGGTCATTACTCTTGCATGAAAGAGCTCTGAGCTGATCTGAATATTAGATGCATAATACATTAATACCAACATTAGGACTAAACTCACAGGATCTCAATTCAACTACCACAGGACCTAAATCAGCTAATTCGACCAAAAGGAGGATCTCTCCTAATTGTTTGCGTGTGTCGACACCACTATCAACATAGTCTAAATAACACATGAACTAGTCAGCCCGTCACTAGCTAAACTAAAATGTCTCGTTCAAGTCTCTTTAAATGTCCTGTAAAGTAGTCAGTCACTCAGTCAGTCAGTCCCTTGTGCCTCGTGCGTCTGAAGTCGTAAGAGTCCTTTCACAACCACCCCATGCATGAGCCTTTTTGGATCAAAAGAGGGCAGTTGCATACATATGCTCACCCCATCCTAAGCAAAATCATCTTAAAGGCATGATGAAACCACATGGTTAGAGAGGCTTATAATCAAAGACTAGAGTAAATACCTGATCAATTAGACGTTTCACTGTCCTACGCAGACTCTCAATGTTTGATTTATCATGGAACTGCTTTAACCGAATCATGGGGATAGTTGCAAGCTCAGGGAAGGATATGTGATGACTCCAATGAAGAAAGTGCGCACAGAGTAACTCTATAGCAGCAGAAACAGACTCTTCTTGATATTCCCGAGACTTCAACCAGTGTTTGGGTAACTGCTCAACACAAAAACCAACAAGTTTACTATGTTTCTAAAACTTGGCAAATATAGACATCTTATAAAGTTTCACCAGAAGAATAATGCGAACAAGACAATGTCTAATCCAGTAAAGCTTAATACAGCAAGTCTTGAGTCATCTGCAAGGAGCTTATTACAGCCCCCAAAGGAAAATTTATTAGGAATCTAGATTGTGTTTTATATTCTTTTTTTTGTTTTTCAACAGCAGATTATGTTCATCTGAGCAGGGTGAAATATAAAGATAACATAACAGTAACAAATGACAATTACTAACTTTCTACATGTCGACTCCAAGTTTAGAGCACCTTTTGACTAGGGGTGGACAGATGGTCAGTGGGCGGGATAGGGCCGGCAGTTACAGGGCTGTGCTATTTACGGGCTTTGTGAACACGGTCTGCCCATGGGCTATTGAGCTCCAAAAGACAGAGGTCACATACTTATATCAGATCCATGAAATCCCTAATCTTACCACTGGACTAAAAACCAAAGGTAAATGCTCAGATTAAATGGATAACATTCTACAAGAAAAAGAAGAAAATGCTTTCAACCCACTATCTCTAATCCCCAATCCATCTTGACAGTGTCTTTCTCCTCTAACCCACCCCATTCCCACACAGATCCTCCCCCACCCTGCCAGTCTCCTCTAATGCCAGCTTGCTCCAGGTAATCCTAACCAGTAACCACCGTCTCTATTCAACAGATGGTGCGCCTCGTCGTCATGCCAGTGGTGATGGAAGGTGATGATTGGCAGCTATCGGGTTAGGGTGGTGTTGGGATCAAGAAGTTAAGGAGAGAGATGTTTACTCTACGGGGTTATTGATGATGGGATTTGCCATCAATTGCTCCTGCCCTATAACTTAACCTTTGGACTGGCCTTGATCTTAAATGGCATGCTAAAAGGTACCTTACCCTTAGACTTTCCTGTTTTCCATTTCATAGTACCAAAGCAACCAGACCAACCGATATCAAAAACATAATTCCATTGGTATGGTGGTAAAGGGCTAGTGGTGTCAGTAAAACTCTCATAGTAGCTTTTTACATTTTACCTTAAAAATAAACAGCCATCATCACAAGAAAGCAACACAACTCTAAAACAGTTATCTGTTCCAGCATGCAAATTCAGTTCTCTAAATAAAAAGTGTAAATGTAATGAGGAAGTAATATTATAAAGACTTAGAAAAATGTACAAACCTTCAAATCAATAGATAAGTCCACACCACCTTTTCCAGGTTTTCCATCTTCCTCAGCATTACTGTTTTCCAATATGTCTAATGCCAAAGATGATATAGGGATGAAATTTTCATTCGACGAGAGAAGGTTCAACCACTGGATGCATTTAACCTTCAGAGGCAGATATCTCTGACCAGCAAAGAGTTTGGCCACCCCATGTATGACTTGGATAAGTGTAGATCGAATGGCATGAAGATCTAACTCTTTAATATTGACGAGCACAAACTTAACCCAGATATCAATGCACACAACATACTCCCAACTGGAAATTATCTTCAGAGCTTCCTGGCAGAGAAGAAATATTTAAACATCTATTACTGATAATTAATGGCAATGTTATTGGACTTTTCTTCTGATAATCAGCTTTTACATGCTTAATCTATGCCATAGTTATATGAAAAATAACAGAACACATCATATACCTCCTTCTTTGTCTGCAAGCCCAACTGGATAACTTTAGCTAGCTTTTGGCTAGATGCCAATACTACCTTAGCAGATGTCTGAAAATCTATGGAACAAAGCTCCACGAAAGAGGTTTTCAGGTACTCAGTCTGTTTCAATCTAGCAGGATTCACAATTTTAGAGCATGAAAGTATAGATTTATATGTTTGCTTCAAACATTTTTCATAAGAATCCTGGCCAAGGAAAGAAGCAAAGTCACGTAAGACGGCAAAAGAGGAAGCTGAAAGAGCTCCACCGCCTGTTGCCCAAAGGTGAACAGCAGCCTGCATTGAGCAAAGGATAGCGAAGAAATCATCAAAAACCATTTCACACTTCTCAGCGTTAGTAGTACAGCATATTATAGAATCAGGCCAACAAGATATGAAACAAAAATAGTACACTACATGTCTACATTTTTCCTTTTGCATGGTAATCTACTAATGTTGGATGAAGAAAACCCCCATCTTCAATGATGTTCCGAAAATTTTGCTGACTCTGTACTACCTTTAGGCCCATTACTTCAATGATGTTTGACACATTTTGGGATCGTTTCAAGCCAGATTATTCACCTGATTCGTTAAAAATTAGAAAGAACCATAGGTCAACTGTCAAGTACATAGAGAACTTGATCTCACAAAAGAGATGGTCTGACTTTGAACGTGATAGTAGATATTACAAAACAAACACACTGCAAGTCCCCAAGAGAAATTTTGAATTCTTGATCACAAAAAAAAAAGGGAACCACAGAAGACAGTCGATCACAGACCCAATAAACTTCTAGAAAGAACAGACGCTTCTACTTGATCTCCCAACTTTCATCACAGAGAGGGCCCATTTTCTCTCTGAGATCATATTAGGCCTATATGCTCATCTCTGCTATGCAAATCAAATAATAAAAGCAAAATGTGACCTCTAGATAGTATGAAACTTTTCGGTAAAAAACTTCCCAAAATGTCATATTTGCCTATTCCTATGTTTAACAGTTACTCTTCAGAGGAGGAAATCATTTACTAATGAGGATAAGGGGGGGGGGGGCAGAAAAAAAAATTAAAACAGATTAAACACGTGATGTAGGGTACTATCAAGTTTACCTCAATGAGCTTGTTCTGCAAAGCAGGGAATGCAGCAAAAAATATCAACGAAGCTCTCAGCCGGGTCAAAGAGTAAGCCAATATGTCAGCATCAGTAAACTGATTCAGAAGGAACAAGGTACTTTTCAAGTAAGACTTGACCATTGGCTTAACATTTTCCCATTTCTTAGTTTTAGTCATCTTTAGTATAGTCTCCATCTTGCAAGTAGGGGATAGCTCCAATATTCCCCGAAATAATTGATCTCCTTCAGAAAGCATGAACATTAAGATACTGCCAAATGCCTCCTTGTCTTGTATTGATGGTGGAGTGATGGACGACTTGACATCAGCTGGATCACCTCCATAGTGGCATGCAGCATGGAAGGCATTGAGAAGACTAGGAAGAAGAGAGAGTTTTTCCTGCTCTTTAACCATCTGACACCAACTATTGATGGTAGAACTTTTGAGCAATTTAATAGGATTCGAAACAGGGTCAACGTCATCCACAGATTGAAGATCGTGATCACTTGCTTCCTCAACATCTGACTTTAAACATGAAAAAGCATCAATAAGCTATCACATTTAAGAATATGAAGAGTGTGGGTAAGGCAAATGGTTGACTAATTAGCAGTACAAGAACTAATACTTCTCCGCAACACTATAACCTAAAAATTACTCTTCAAATTAGAAAAGTGGTCACAAACACTCACCATTCCTTCATTATCAAACGGATCATGGTCTTTGATACGATCTTGCAAGAATATCACAAACTCGGGATCCTGAGATAATAGAAGAAAACTATAATTTCAGTCCATATATACAGTTAATTCACCCTGCAACATCAGCAGGAATATAATTCATGCCCATACAGTTAAGGATGAATGACATGAGAATGCAAGAGAAAATACTTCCAACTGAGTAAGAGGACGATATAAAGGCATATGCCTTATATGAGGTCAAACATTCACGTTATTGAACATTAGCAATGGAGCACTGAACAAAGGGAATTTGCCAGCATGGTGTCAAGGATAAAATAGTTTGCTTGTTGTCCACTAATAATTTCTGTCATCTCAAACACGTACAAAGAGTCTAACCTTAATAATATTGGAAATGATTAGAATATGAATATTTCATACAGTCCATACATTTGATGAATGATTAAGAAAACATGCTGGATTGCCAAATAATTTTTCCCTCCATTCTATTTATTGAGACAAAGGATGACTTAAAACTTCGAACACCAATGCAGCATTGCAGCTATTCACCAATTTAAGTTGTACGCCTCCTATTATGTACCGAATACAAGATGGATTATGTAACCAAACTTTCTGGAATCAGACCCTCATGATGATACAGAAAGAAGGCTTGACCCCATGTGAGGTAACCATCTACTAGATGATGTGGTGTCCAATCACATTCATTGCCGAAAAAGCAACTTGCTGATATAACAGTAACAGGGCAATTTATCATCCCCTTTTTATCTGAAAGGGGCTCATAAGTCTGATATTGTAGACTAGACATGATATAGTAGACTAGACATGAGTACCATATGCATGCTAAGAGTTGCTGCCCTTTTATTATCTCACTATTGGAGGTTTCTAAAAAAGTCTAACCACGCATCACCTTAACGACTAAAGTCACTTGCCGGACTACTGAATCTATTTTGAGAAGAAAGCAAAAAGATTTCATCACCAGAGAAAGATGAAGCCACAGAAATTTCAGAGAGTTAACAGCTAGCATATATAAGCTTTCTGAACAAAGCATCCATCATGACAGAATTACCTTCTGCTTCAAGGCCTCCAATGATTTCTTTTTCTGCAAAAGTTCTGATTGTAATTCCTTGTTTTGTGTTGATAATTCACCGACTTGCCTAACATCTGTTGAAAAAGAATTGAAGAACCGCAACTAAGCCTACAAAATATTCATGAAGGGATAAGGTAAAGGAGTGAGACTGAAAGGAGCAAAACTTCACCTTCACGGTTGAGCTCACTTTTGCTGACCCCATCATATGAGCAACTTGAATCCTACAAGATTGATTACATTAAACAAGAGGAACGATTGATAATTTCAACTAGAAAAATTTGCTAATCCAAATCTTAAATGTTAGAAGAAAGAGATGACAAAACTTGAACTTCGACATTAAAAGCAATGGCCACAGTATAGAACCTCAGAAAGAAATCCATCACTGTCTGAACCATCTTCGATCATATCATACTCTTCTTCATTCGAGAATATATCAAGAGAAGCATCTACAAGATCATCAACAACTGGTTTCCTGAAATTAAGCGCAAAAATTAATAAAAGCATGTATACATAATGCAAGCAAAATAAATGAATAGATTTACAAACCATTTCACTAGCAAAGGTTTGAAGTGAAGGGAATCTTAGGGCTCATTTTGTATCGTCTATTGTTTCCAGTTTCCAGAATATTTGAAATCCAATTATTCAAATTCAGAAAAATACAAAAGGCTGTTTCAGGTTTCATTTTTCACATGAGTGGTATAGAATCAACAAGTTTTAAGTTCAATTTCCAACTTATTAAACTAACATTTGGTATACAAAAGACCAAAAACTAAAACTATAGGAAACGGGCCCTAAAAAAGTTGTTAGTTCCTTTGACTTGCAGTTTTTCGAGTCGGCTAATACTGTAACTATACTACTGGCTATTTTTCGTATTATTCACAACATTTCCATGTCATTTGTATAATTAAGTCAGCCCTCCCTACTTCATATATCTCTGAACTCCTTCACCCTTATGACAAATGACGATGGCTGTCCAAAACTAAGGAAAGCACCATGGAAAAGAAAATATACATGTAGAACGCCTTCTTGCTTCCCCTGTGATTAAACATTTAGCATGTCAACTACTGAAGTTCTTACCTTCCAGTAGTAGTGGCATCTCCTGCTTGCTCTTGAACAACATTACTGTCCCCTAATACAAAGAAAAATGTTGTAATAAGATACATAACACAGTATGGATCAACATTAGGCTTCATTCATCAGACATGCTGCTACACTACACATCACTCACAAAAAACATTGATATAAATCAGAAACGATCGTGCTGCTTTCACTGTTCACACCAGTACACCACTGTTGCATCAGGACACCCCATAGAAATATTGTACCTAGACTACCTACCAGTTACCCCAACAACAATAGAGCTTATGCCAAACAATATAAACCAACGAGACGAAATCCAATGAAATGAAATCAGGCACAAACAATGAAGTGCATAAACACTTAAATACGATTAATTAGTCAAACCAAACTCATCAAAATGATTGGTGGCTCATAAACTAAATTGTTTCAGATAATTATACATTTAAGCTACATTAAGCCATATAACTTGCTCAAATTTTACCAAGCTACCTCCTTAACCACCCCCCCCCCCCAAAAAACAAGACGCAGACGGGTCTCGAACCTTGGTTATATGACACAGCACCCAACAACACATAATTTACCAGCTAACCACAGTAAATTCACATGAAGGGAATGAAACAAATAAACAAAAAATCACAAACAACATACTGCCTCCATTTATTTAAGGATATGTATACTCGCAATTCAAACGAAACGTAAAGAACCTAAAAAACTTGAGACGGTATAAGTTCAGCAGCAGTAAGAAACCCAAAAAGAAAAGGGAAAGAGTGAAGAAAAAGATACAAACTTGAAGATGATTTGCGCTTGTTATACAAGGATTTTTGCTTCCTTTGACGTTTGTGAACAGCAGGCAACTTCTTCTTCGCGAATTTCCTTGCATTTTTCCCCAACTTTGCCATTGATTTTTTTTTTTTTTTTTTGAGTATCAAACCAAACACAGGCGGCCTAAACAGGAGGGAGAAGCAGGGAGAAGAGAGACAAAAGAGGAGTGTAAAGTCTCGAGAACAAAGAGAAGAGTTGGACAATGCAATTGGGTGGGGCTCCGATTCTTAGCCCGTCAATCAAACGGGTGACCCGAAAAATGAGGGGTTTTTTCTAGACCCGAAAAATAATTCAGGTTGAAATGTTCAGACTTAAGTCCGTTTTACCATGAAAAGAAAAAAAGGGGGGGGGGAATGGGAAAAAAACGAGGGTAAAAAGGGAGTATATAAACCCAAAGAGTGACGAGGAAGCCGAAATTAGGGTTTATGAGAGCGTTGTGAGATAAGAAAAAAGGGGTAAGTGCAGCCACCAGAGCGCATTCTCTCTCTCTCTCCAAAACTCCAATCACCAATTATGGGTCGTATGCACAGTCGCGGGTATGTCTCCTCCTTCCTCAATCTTCTTCATCACGCTTCAAATAATAATGTGGATCAATATCAATCTTACACTATATACTTTTGAATTCTGACTGTGTGTAATTGCATAATTTTGTAGGAAGGGTATTTCTTCCTCTGCCATCCCTTACAAGCGTACTCCACCTGGCTGGCTCAAGACCACCTCTGGAGATGTCAGTCTTCCTTTACTTTCTCCTCTTTTCTGTTTTTATTAATCTGTGATTTATGGGTTTGTTAATTGTGTTTATAATCTAGATTAGAGTAAACCCATGAATTAATTCGTTTGATTTTAGAAACCCATGTTTTGTTTCGTTAGATTATACAAAACACATGTTTTTGATTTGGCATTGTCGAAATGGGTTATTAATGATTAGTGAATTGGAGATTGAACATAGAAATAGAGGAATGGTTCGATTTATCGGCTTTGAAAATGTTGGGTGATTGAGTTTCTGATATGTTCGTGGTGAACTTTGTGTGGGCATATTGGTTATTGATGAATTGGAACATTGAAATCGAAGAATGGTTTGATTTGTCGGCTTTGGAAACGTTGGGTGATTGAGTTTCTGATATAGTGATATGTAGACATGTAAACCCGTGCTTGCACACTCGTCCTTGCCGTGTTTTAATTGATTATCACGAACCAATGCCTTTGTCGCGCATTTTTAAACAGATTACATTAATCTGTTGTAGTTCAGCATATAAATGTATGTAGGAGAGCCTAGGTCATAATTGGGAGTTGGGTATACGTTGCTTTTATCGATGTTTTCGTTGTTGCTTTCGTATTGTGTTCTGTGGTTCAAAGCTTTTACCTGTTACCGCACTTATGTTCATTTTGAATAACATTGCAGGTGGAGGATAACATTTGTAAGTTTGCGAAGAAGGGTCTGACTCCATCACAGATTGGTGTGATATTGAGGGATTCTCACGGTATTGCCCAGGTCAGGAGTGTTACTGGGAGCAAGATCCTTCGTATCCTCAAGGCTCATGGTAAGAGCTGGTTTTGATTATATTTTCTGCTGTTGATCATTCGTATCTCTGCAGGTAGTGATTGTTGTGGTTTTTGGCATATTTATAGTATTTATTAATCTGTACCCTATTCCCTCCCGATCAGTGGTTGGATGCATTTGATGGGCTATGTCTTGATTAGATTGCTTGATCAAGTTGCTTGTACTGCTTTTGCATCAGTATGTCATTTGGTGTTTAAAGTTAGACATTCGGGGAAGTATTACTTTGAAAACGAAAAAATTTCCTCCCTCCACAAATTATATCTGTTTCTAGTTGGAGAAGTATTGACATTATTACCACTGGTTTCTTCAATTCCCTTCTGCCCATTCCCTCCCTCGAAAGTCCCACCTTCATTTAGAGACATTCTCTACTTTTCCCCTCCTACCCCTGTCACCATCCAACCCCGCTGCTTCTATATCCTTTTGACCTCAGAGCCTGTAGTTTGCTCTAATGCCTTGCATGGATCCTTGTCCCCTCATGTATCACTTTAATCATTGTCCCCCTCTCATGTATCACTCGTATGATCATTAATATTATTTTTTTCTTATGTAATATACTCCCTCCGTTCGGCTTTAAAACGCGTAGGGCCGGAACACAGTTTTTAAGAAAAATAGAATAAATAAAGAGTTTTAGGGTCCACTTGGTGTAAAATTACACATAGGGGTATGTCCCACTTGCACTTTTAATTAAAAAGAAAGGGTGTTTTGGTATTTATATGTATAAATAAGGAAAGATTATAAGTAGAAAGTTTAAAGATGAACACCCATAAATAGAAAGTAAGAAGTTTATAGGCGAACGGAGGGAGTAGTAGAGAATTATTACTAACTGCAGCTCAATCATTTGGTTACATGTTAGCTGTTACATTGAAAAAGGTGTTTATTATGATGCTGCTATATCTTTTTAACATTTCTTAGTTTGTTATTGGTACTAGTGAAGTCATTCGTGGCAGGGGTAGTAACATGATGGTTGAACTGTGTATAGTCATTTGGTATGTCGACCAGTGGATTGAACTCCCGCATGTTGTCTGAATCTTTAATTGTTGAATCTGGAGAACTGTATGATGTCCAAACTCCATATAGGAGTAACGGTTTTGGGGTAGGACTTGGTGTTTGGACCTTTGGTAAAATTGATCCTGGAATCCGACTTCTTATTTACAACCTTGTAGCCTAGATAACAGACTCAGATATTAGAATCATGATTTTGCTCTATCGGTCCCTATGGCATTAGATATTGCCCGACTGTTTTGCTTGTGAATTTAGGTCTAGCCCCCGAGATTCCTGAGGACTTGTACCACCTTATCAAGAAGGCTGTTGCCATCCGCAAGCATTTGGAGAGGAACAGGAAGGATAAGGACAGCAAATTCAGGTTGATTTTGGTTGAAAGCAGAATCCACAGGCTTGCTCGTTACTACAAGAAGACAAAGAAGCTCCCACCAGTGTGGAAATACGAGTCTACAACTGCCAGCACCCTTGTGGCTTGATCATATTGTCTCGTTGTCGATCTATTGAACTAGAAAAATGCTAGCTGCAGGACATGCTTTTCATTTCAACATATGGAGTGTTCTATGAAGCTTAATAGTTTAATTCTGTCTAGGACTTGTGTTTTCGCTTTACCAAGTGCTGTACGATATCGACACCTGCTGGCATGTCTTGTTTGGTAAATTTTCTCATGAAGCCTTCTCCAATTTTGTTCAGCCCATGAATTTTAGTTTTATTGTTGCTCTTTTTCTTAGTTCCTTATCTCAGGGTGGTTGTCCAATGCCACCAATGGTGTGTGCCGAGAGTGCTTGGGCTTGTAATTCATCTAGGTTAATTAAAGCTTGATTCTTTGCTGCTTTGCGGTTGGGAAGGTCTTGCATGGCATTCTTGCCTTGTACGGTGGGTGTTCTTTTCGCCCTGCCGTTTTCTTCAAACCGCCTTGGGCGTGGTTGCATAATCTTGTAGCGTAGAGTCATTGGGTCGCACTCTCGCACTTGGACAAAAATCTTAGTTGGCTTCTCAGCCTCTAGTTATGTGCTTCTTGATGGTGACCGATTTCACTTATTGTTCTTATGGGAAGTGAGCGTTTAGTCGAGCTTTGTTATTCGGTGCATATTGCAGTGGGTAGGATATCTCGTGTTTCTCAAAGTGAATTTGGTGTACCCACCTTGGCAGTACAACACAAGACAACAACTACTGGAATTTAAGAATTCACGGCTTCTTGACTTGAGAATGTGCATATAGTGATTTGGTAATCATCATAGTTTAATCATCAACCTAATCTCATGGAGGTCAATTAGCTTCGACTAATCATTCTTATCTTTTAGTTGAAATTATATTGGTAAAATTATTACGGTTGTTGCAAGTTGATTGGAATTTAGTCCTAAATAAACTTGATTGGAACCATAAAAAAAAACCCAATTAAGGGTAAGTATATTGACACTCTCTTTTAGCTTCTAACATGATGAAATTCTCATTTTTTCGCCTAAAATGCCTCTACTTATAGCATATGTGTGGTGATATATGATTTATGTGAGTGGAAGAAGCTATAAGGGAGTGACAATGTGCCTACCCTAAATTAAACGCTTAATAATATGTTTTTTTGAAAACCAAAGTCTCATTTTTAAAAACCAGAAAATGTGGTTTTCAATTTTCAGTTGTCAGTTTTCATTTTCAATATGACTATTATAGAACCAAATAATTTAAAGTTAATTTTGTAACTTATTTAACTAATTTTTAAACGCAAAAAAACCAAAAACTGAAAACGGCAGTGATACCGAACGGATCCTCAATACCCTTTTTGTTTCTTGCTATTGGTCGCTCACAAAGTCCTAATGTAACATTAATCTTACTGATGAAAGTGGTGATATGTGTGGTGAAAACTCTCATGTAGAATAATAACTAGATGAGGGTTTGGTTACGTCGACATCACACTCAACCAATTCAACTAGTCTCAAGTTCCTACCATGAGAATGCAACCATGCTTAAAACTCGTGAAAGAAAGTTGTCACTTCATGTAGTTTAGCCAACTCGAGTGCACATCAAATTAGATGATAAAAATAAATGTTGTATTTTGACACTCTCATATTAGCAACTTGAATATGAATCCTCGGAAAAAGAAAAAAAAAAAGAGTTGAATGTGCCTTTGTCACTCAATCTTACATTTTTCAGATAATAGAATTGATATCACACCCATTATATACTTGCTTACTCCTATCATGTAAAGCCGAGTCACATTGGAAATTTTTGTGTTGGCGGTATCAAACTTAGGTCATGAGCACCACATTTCAATAATTAAAGCGTATCGAAAACATAGAAGTCCCAAACTCTCGAACACAATCATGCGTAATTTGTTTTCTCTTACGTTTTCTTAACTATGAAACTGTTTGCATCATTTATCGAAAGTAGAAAAACTCTTAATTTCTCATTTTTGGGAGGGTCATGCAGAGCTTTAGGACCACCTAATGATACTCCTGTAAAACACAGTCCTAATATTAAATGTATACAGTTTACTATATATACTATGGTCAAGATGCAAGGAGTAAAAGTTGGGTTTGCATCAGAACCAGGCATGTGATTCGAAATAATGTAAACCACACTACTCCTTACTCCTTATTAGACATGCCCCCTTACTCTGGAGTAGGGATGAGCATGGGTCGGGTTTGGGTCGGGTCCGCTAAGATCCGGACTCGGACCAGTAGAAATTTGTGTAGACCCGGACCCGTCGGGTCCTAATTTTCTAGACCCGGATCCGGACCCGTCGGGTCCGGGTCTCGTGCGGGTCCCTGAAACAAATGGTATAGCGCTTCCAATGAACAATATTTTCTAGTTAAGAATTTTATTTGCTCGATATTCCGCCACATACAATAAGCAAAAAGAAATTAGCATATGTTCACATCTAAAATATATGAAAGACAATTAGACCAAGACAAGAGAGGTGATGAATTTAGATCTTTGTAGATGAAATAAGGACTCGGGGAGTAGCAATACATGTAAAACTCATGATAGGTTAGGAAGAAACACAAATCTTAAATAGAACTTTTAGAATTTTTCAGTTTTTTTAAAACTTAGGTGGGTCTGGGTCGGGTTTGGGTCTCAAATCTTGGACCCAGACCCGACCCGTAATTAATGTGTGCGGGTCCGGACCCGTCGGGTCCTAATTTTTAAGACCCAAGCCCGACCCGAGCGGGTCGGATCCAACGGGTCTGGGTCGGGTTCTAGGTCTATGCCCATCCCTACTCTGGAGTATTGCACAGCCAGACAATAATATTGTATAGTGTACTACTTTCCACCTTCATGCTTAATTGCGTGTGCACATTTTCGATATAGAAGTGAAATCGGCTAATAGTCATTGAGTCAGCTAATCTATTGTTAATTGGTAAGTATTAGATTGATCGATCTTTTTATTTAGAAAAATGATCATTATCAGAATGGTTAATTACTTAATTGCCTATTATGTCATGTCTAATATAATCACATCTCAACCACATTACTAATGCATTAGCTAATATCGGTTGAGTAGTCTTTTCTTGTCGACAAATTTTGTCATTGTTGAGATTGTTACTCTCGTAGCTAAATTAACATAATGGTCTATTAGTTGACCATCCATGTCCTTTACATGTTAATCAAATGGTGATGCCATAGTACTTTTACCCCTTCGAATAAATGGAAGTACTAAGACGAATTAAACTAAGATATTTTTCGCCTGTTCAGCTGTGCATTAGATGAAAGAAGCTAACTTTAATTAATTTTTACCATGTCAAAGAAGGACAAACTATCAACTACCCGCTACCACCTACAAAAACACGTTTCAACTTTCAACTTTGCGACCTATTTGGACGAGTAAAATGAACGAAAGCATTGTAGTAATTCACAATTGTTCTCACAAGATCACAAAAATGGCGAGTAATAGCTAGGGTTTTCACAAGAGTGACTAGTTGAGTATTGCCAGCAAAAATGCAGTAACAACCAAAAACCATCAAAGAAAAACGTAAAAACGGTAAGACAGCGAAGTTCTTGTCGCTCTTGTCGGTTGTTGTTATTATTGTATTCTTCTTCTTCTTCTCCCATTAATTATCTTTACTTCCCACAACAAATGCAAAATTTCATGAATATATTTATTCTCATCATCATTTAAAACCAATCACACACCCCCAAATGGCCAAAAAAAAAAAATACAGAAAAAAAAAATCCAACAATTGACATGTTTGGTATCGTTTTTTGTTTTTTTTTTTTTAAACGAAAGTTCCGTTTTTTGGAAAACAGAGAAAGTGATTTCCAGTTTTCAGTTTTCGGTTTTCATTTTCTGAATGACTATTATGAAAACATACAATTTAAATTAAATTTCGCAACTTATATAACTAAACTTTTTACGCAAAAAAAAAAAAAAAAAAAAACCAAAATAAAACCATTAATTTTGTTTAATTAAAAAGACCAATTAATTTAATTAATGTTAACAAAATAAATAAAATCCAATGGTCCAAAATTCCCACTTTTTAAAACTAAAAACTTGTTAAGAATGTGGGACCCACCTCCAGATAACCCCAGCTATTACTTTCTCTTTCTCTCTCCTCCCATCCATATTCATATCTCTCTCTTTCTCTCTCTCCTGTTCTTCACTTTCTCTCTCTCTCTCTCTCCTCCTTCTTCCCTTATTTTCTCATCATTAAACTGATTTTTTTCCCTCTTTTAATTGGCAAGATCTGGGTTTGTTCCTTTCTTGCCCAAGCGAAAAAAAGGAGGGAAAGTAGTAAAGATTATAAAGATTTAATCTTTTCTTTTTTTCTTTATTTTGTTTTTGTTGTTGTTGATATTTATTTTGTGAGAAAGAAAAAAAGAGCAGCAACAACAAATATTTATTTATATGGAAATTTGAGTTGAGAAGATCTTGCCATAAAAGAATTAATTTTATTTTTTCTCAAGGTATGTTAATGTTTCTCACATTTTAATTTGAATTTATTGTGCAATTTTGTCAATTTATTTGTATTTTTGGATTGATGTGTAATTTAAAGTTTGTAACTTTTGTATGAGTTGTTTGTTTTTATGTGAAGATCTTGGTTTAATTCTTTTTTGCATTGATGGGTCCTGCATTTTCCTGCAAATTTTGTTATGGGAAGGTGAAAAATGTAATTATGTAATTATTATTCCTTTTGTCTTATTATTTGGATTGATATAAATGAATAAGTCCAGATAATTTCGAGTTTATCTAATGTTTTTTTTTCATGAAGATCTGGGATTGTATAAGTGTATGAGCATTGTCAAATTTCTTAGTGTGATAAACCAGTGGAAAATAGTGGGGAGTGTTATTGTGCATTGTTATAATTCTATATAATAATATATATTTCCTAGATCTTTTTATTTGGTTAGAATTGATTATTATTATACTTTGAAGCAGTCAAAACTTAAAAGAGAAGATATGATCATTTTGCTTCAACAATTATTAGGGTGTTGTTAAAACATTACTTTATTAATTTTATTTTGTTAGATGCTTATAGTGATAACCTACCATGTCATTTCTTGTAGTGATATCGCCGTTCTTTTGTATTGTTAACGTTTGGTTTGAATATGTAAGAGGAATTCGACCCAAATGTAAATATTACAGTATAGTGCAACTATTTGTAGTTAGCATTAGAAGTTCAATGTGATTGGAGATTAATGTGAGGTGAAATTGTGCAGTTTAATGAATTAGGAAATGGGGAAGAAAGGGGGTTGGTTTTCTGCTGTGAAGAAAGCCTTGAGCCCTCAATCCAAAAAAGAGCAGGTAAGAACGCAAAGTCTCGTATGAAACCGTCTCACAATTTGTTCCTACCTAGATTGGAGTTGTAATTATGTTTTCCTGTCATTAGAAAGCCAAATCGAAGAAGAAATGGAATGAGGAAAACAATAACTTGGAGACAGCTCCTGCAGCTGAACAAGTGAATGGCACTGCTTTTCCTGCGCCTGCTCCACCACCAGCACCAGTCCCGTCAAAGTCAACTGAAATCGATGTTGATGATGAGCAGAACAAGCATGCTTACTCAGTTGCTGTTGCCACAGCTGCCGCTGCAGAGGCTGCTTGTTGCAGCTGCTCAGGCCGCTGCTGAGGTTGTTCGTCTGACGACTGTACCCCGCTTTGTAGGCAAATCAAACGAGGAGATAGCAGCTATTAAAATTCAAACGGCTTACCGGGGATACTTGGTATACTTCTTTTTCTATAGTTTCCATTTATGTTGATCTTTCGTGGTGTTTTCATTACGTTGTTTGTTTGCACAGCCTTGATTAGTTTGATGTATAGCGAACATTAGCTGGAAAACAACACCTTTGGCGATTCTTTTTTACCTTATTTTCTTCAAAAGTTAAAAACTTTTCATGCTGGGTAACTTGTAGCTGTGTAGAATCAGACTGCTGTTTAGAAATTTATGATGTGGTCTCTTCTGATACAAAGAATATATTTCGATTTTATTCAAAATATGAACTCATATATGTTTTTCTTTTTTTTTTTTTTTGGTTTTAGGCAAGGAGGGCACTTAGGGCCTTGAGGGGGCTGGTGAGGCTAAAATCATTGATTGAAGGCCAATCTGTGAAACGTCAAGCAGCTACAACTCTACGATGCATGCAGACTCTGGCCCGTGTTCAATCCCAGATCCGCTCTCGGCGGATTAGAATGTCAGAGGAGAACCAAGCTCTTCAGCGGCAGCTGCAGCAGAAGCATGAGAAAGAGCTTGAAAAGTTGAGAGTGAGTTGATTAGACCCTGTCAATTTCCCTCACTTTTCTCCATTTCCCGTAGTTCTCCATCTAGTAGTTTTGACACTTTTTTTGGTAAAAGTTTTGACACTATTAAGTGGTGATGTCATTGGTATGGTAGCTGAGACAGTGGGAATCTCCTATAAGTTGCTACCCAGTACTTAGTAATGCGACCTTAATTTATCCCGATTCTGACTCGTTCTAGAGTTAAGTAGAGAAACTTTTGTATTTTCATATTAACCTGGCTGTGGATCTGTCTGTACACCTATATGGTTGCCAATTTCTCTGGAGCTCATAGGTTGCTAAGTTGGTTTAGAGGGCAGAAGTTGATGAAAATTGCATATGATTACGTTAAATGCTTGTCTTATGTTTTCCTTTGCAATGACTAGTGTCGTGTGGTTGAAAAGTGACGACCTTTATTTTCATTGTAGATGGGAGAAATATGGGACGATAGCCCACAGTCTAAAGAGCAGATTGAGGCTAGTCTACATAGCAAGCAGGAGGCTGCTATGCGAAGAGAAAGAGCATTAGCTTATGCATTCACTCATCAGGTACTATATCTGTCAGCCTGAATTTACATTTGGTACCGGTTTAGGGCACATCTAAATCAAATGTTCCATTTGATCTACAAATAATCAATATTTACATAAAAGACGATTCATTCTATGGAACATTCAGTGAAAGATCATTCACTGAGAAATTAACTTTTCTGAAACAAGTCAATCGTGTAGAAAGCCCCTTCGTGTTTGGATGCATATATTTAGCTTCGATTATAGACTAATATATGCTATCACTACTATTCAGCAACCAAGGAAGAACAACAAGAACTCAAACCCAACATTCATGGACCCTAACAATCCTCAATGGGGATGGAGTTGGTTGGAGAGGTGGATGGCAGCTCGACCATGGGAATCAAGGAGTATGGCTGATAAAGAAACAAATGACCACGGGTCAGTAAAGAGCTTCCGTACTCTCTCTGTTGCAGGAGAGATTAACCGGGCTTATGCTCTCCGCGATCTCAGCAATGACGGCAATAAGCCTTCTCCCACTGGTCAAAGAGCAAGCCGTCCTCCCAGCCGTCAGTCCCCATCAACTCCTGGTCGGGCACCATCCTCAACCCAAGGATCTGCAAGAGCAAGACCACGAAGCCCAATGACAAACGGTTGGGCACAACCCCAAGATGAGGACACCAGAAGCACAATGAGCATGCAGTCAGAGCGGTTCAGGAGGCACAGCATTGCCGGATCATCAGTGAGGGACGATGAGAGCCTTGCAAGCTCCCCCTCCGTTCCAAGCTATATGGCAGCTACAAAATCAGCAAAGGCCAAGACGAAGCTGCCCAGCCCCTTGGGGGTTGTTGAGAAGAACGTCACCCAGACCCCACCATCGGACCAAAAGCCACCATTTGTTGGGTCTGCCAAGAAGCGCCTGTCATTTTCCGCCTCCCCTGGAGTGCCACGAAGGCATTCAGTGCCAGGCAAATTAGAGAGTACCCCCGTCAAAGATGTACCCGTTCAGATATTCGTCAAGAATTGAGGGGATGCTAAACATGGCGGAGCAGCTTACGATCAAGGTCACATCGATACTCAGCGAGAGCCGATCTCACTTGAAGGCCAATTAACCACAACATGAGAGTCTCGTGATTCTTGTAATGTGAAGAGGTGCAAAGAGAGAAGGGTGAATAAATGAAGACTGCTGAAAAACGGGTTACATGAGGGGTGGTTTATTATTGTTCATTTCTTCTTCCACTTAATTTAATTTTATTTTTTCCATCACTAAGTGCTCTTTTCCACTAGTGAGTCCATATATTTCAAAGTTTTTAGTAGGGAGTTTGAAGATGTTTATGAAATTAGTGAAATTCTTATTGTAATAATAATTTTATATAATTTGTTTCTGCTGTGTTATGTTTCTTGGATCCAAATTCATTACTATGTTCAGGTAAACTGGTGTTCTCTCAGATCTGACCATAAGAATTTTATTTTTTTGCATCAAATTTTTGCACAGGTAATGTAACAGAGCTCTGGGTGTCAAAATTTGCGATCAAATCATTCAATGTAACTCGCAAAGTTGATGTCGAAACATTTTTCTCAGAGTCTAGTGTAGAAATCAATACGGAGTATCATCTTATATGAAATGCATTTTTCATCTCACAAAGGTGGGTGTAAAAATTCGATTCCAAGACTGAAAAGCTGAAAACTAAAACTAAACTGTGAGTGACAGAGATACTGAAAAAAGGATTGCACATGAGCTTGAAAGAAAAGCTTTGCTTTTGGCTTTAGTGATTATAGATAATATCAGATTATTATGAAAGATGGGCAATTAAGCTGCATCACATGATTTACATCTTGAGTATTACTTAAGCTTTGCTTCACTGTGTTCATCATTAAGTACTTGGAAAAAGAAACCTACACACTCGTATATAATTTTTTCTCCCTCTTGGCCTTCTCTTGCATATGAAGCAAAGCTTTCAAGTTGACATAGCACATCAGTATTTCACGTTTATTTACCAAGAAGGTGAAAGCAGATCATATAATCCATTCTAGGGCTCAAACCGTATTCTATTTCGTTAATATCTCGACATCACCTAATACGTTTGTCGGAACATAATTTCATATTGATTGGATTACTGACACTTCATGATTTTTTACGGAGTGAGATACATAACATATACTGAGATAAAGTATTTCGACATCCTTCTCAGGTATTTCTTTTCCTCAAAACTTCGAGTCGAGGCATTGAACTCGATAGATTCTTAAGTTCTGACCTCCGTTTCTCTTAATTGTACTGTCATTCGCACCTCGGCCCACCATTCCACCAACCATTTTTGCCTTATGCACAAGAGCTTACCAAGAACATGTGAGGTTCTATTACTGCGTTTTATAGTTGTCCTTTAATACTGTAGTACTAGTATAGATTTTCTGTTGAAATTACTTGTCAGAAGTAGCAAGGTTGTAAGTTGTACCTTAATTTTGTCAATTTGTCAAATTGTGTTGCCTGTTTGGTGGGATCACAACAAGACTCCAAAAGGTGTCATTATCCTATGTAATTACGAAAAAGATCGTTAGCTACGTAGCTATGGAAGAGACAATAATTTGATTAGAAAGGATGAATTAAAGGCTCATTTGGCGAAGTATTAACTAAGGTAAAGTAGTTGGAGCTTATACCCTTGCGCCCCTTTTATTTTCTCAAGTTGTAAAAGTTTAATTTGAATTCATGTGAAATAAATATAAAAAAATGTCAATAAGGAAACGGAGGGAGTAATAATGCTACTTTTTGTATTTCACATCAAGAGTTATAATGTTTTGTTGATAAGGTCACAAGTAAGCCCTAAAATAGAGCCATTTACTCTCGCACCATTACAATGTTTGATTAGATGTTCTTCGTTAACTTAGATGATGATATTATTAAGACAGGAGTACACTTAACACTCATGAAGTCATGAGTCATGACTCGAGTTTGATACTCGCCTACACAAATAAACTCATATGAAGGGGAAGCTACGACTCCTAAGGTCAATATATCAACTTTACTAGATGTATTATACATTGTAATTTTTCATATTTCATAATCCGATTATTTCCTTAATTAATAGTACAGTTAAAGACATATATCAATTTGATGTGTTAACTTCACAAAGTCGGGTTAAGGTCGAAGCTCGTGTCATATTAAGAGTGTTTCACATTAACTAACTCGTTGTATCAATTCATTACTCTTGTAGCTTGATTGCTAAACGCAACTTTTTTTTTTTACTTACGTAACCTGGTGAAATACCCATTTTGTCCCCACTTTTCCCAAATTAACACAAATGCCCCAAACCCTATTTTATTATACCAAATGTCTTACCATCAGAAAAAAAAAAGCATCATACTTCGTTTGCCAAATTGTGTTTTTTATTTTATTTATTAAATAAATTTGATTAAATATCACTAATTATTTGCCAAATCGTCAGTTTTCATCCAATTCAATAGTCAACGGTGTTAGTGGATAGGGGCACCACGTGCCTATAGGTGCTAAGTTCGGGGGCACCACGTGCCTATAGGTGTTAAGTTCGGGGGCACTGGAGTGTACAAGTTTCGAACATGGGGGCACCATGTGCATTTTGACATAGTTCGGGGGCACCGCGTGAATTTGCGAAATTGATACTCTCGCTTCAAAAAAAAAAATGATATTCTCGTTAAATTTTGAATGTTTTGATTAATTTGATTTAAAGTTGTAGAGAGGAGGATATCATTAAGGGTAATATTGAAAGAAAAATGGAAAAAATAGGTTACGCTAGCATTTTTTAGGTTACGTTTAACAACCCCCTTTCAAGCCCCAAAAACTAACCACCAGTTGCCAATAATTCCGACAATAAATCCGATTTACAGCTGACTCAATATAAAACAGACCAGCCTCGATGAGTCGATGACGACATAAATCAAAACCGTCCCGACACAACACGTCACCCCGGCTTGTCAAGAGTAGAACCCGATATAACCCGACCCATCTTGACCTGACCCGAAACTTATCCGACCTACCCAATTGCCAGCTACAACCCCGACCCATTTTGGAGCTCCTATTACTTGGGCCAATTCCATCGGAATTAAGCTGGATGCGCTAAAATTCCCAGAACTTCTAGTACACAAACAAAACAGCTGGGTCATGCAAATTTCCAAGCTTCATTTCTCTATTATTTGATTCATCATAAAAAATAAAAAATAAAAATGGTTAGTAAAACTACCTTTTCTTGTTAATCCTTTATTTTATTTCATAATTTTACTTTATTTGCTGCTGTTTGAATTGTTCAGGTGTTTGTTCATTGATTGATTCTTGTGAATTTCAGTTAAACTGATGAAACCCATTTGTGATATATACGCTTCATATGAATATTATAGTTTAATTTGATGGTTATGGAGTTTGATCTTTGTTTTAAATTAGGATTGCCTGATTAATAAAGCTAAGAATACATGTAGAAAATCATCCCAGAAATTAATTTTAATTTTATTGTTCTGTGGAGGATCTATTGTTGGGATTTTCAGGAGGTGTCATTTTTGGGGTTTCTGGGAATCAATGGGTTTAGTGTCCAAGAAGTTTGATGAGGATGTAGTGTGATAGACTGATAGCTACTTGGGTCGCGTCCTATGGGGCGTTTGACTGCGTTAATTTTGGGTTAATTTTGAGGGGATTATTGAATCTGTACCTCCTCAAAGTGCCGGCAATCGGTCATTGTGAAAGGCCTTGTCTGCGGTTTTAATTTGCGACTCGTGTGAGAAATCTTTTCTGTGATGCACTTTGAGGAGGTATGACAATTTGTAAGGATATGATGTTAGAGGTCAGAAGTGCAATTTCAACTGGATTTTGGCGCCTTTTGATGATTCTGATTTCGGAAGGATGTTAGATACCAAATGTGCATTTGTCTTTAGATACTTTCCACCAAAATGAAGCAGACAATCTATAATCATAACTTTGTTTCCTTCCCCTTACCAAATGAAACGGTAGGGCTCTAGGGGAGTAAGGATGAAGAACTGGTTGAGTGGTTGCCTCGTTGGCATAATTGTCTTAGTTAGCTGAGTACTTTAAACTAATCTCTTCTTCTGGGTAAATCTTTCCATTTGAGGCCATTGTATATCCATGGTCTGCAGAACTTCTGTTCGCACATTGCAATATATCGTCTTGTAACACCTTGATTGCATTCTCATTTGTTAGTGAATAAAAAGATTCGCCCAAATGGCTCTTTTAGGAGGCACAGATTCAGTACATAATTATTACTGACCTAGATCATGATGTAATTTAGATTTTAGACATGTAAAGGAAACCCTTTTGCTTTAATTGTAGCCTTGTAATTACGTCAATTAAGGTCTGTTTTCACATGCTAAGACCTTAAGTCTACCAGAGACCAAAAAAAGGACCCAAGTCTACCAAAACTCACTATTCTGCCTTTACATTTAGCCTTTTGTGGATTTTGTCATTCTAGACAGGTTGAGTGTTTTTTTTAAGTTCCTTTAGAAATAGAGCTTCTTGAATTTTATACGTTCTTTCTGCTGACTAAACCTTATATGTGAAATCTGGCTCTAAATTTGAATGCATTGCTAGACTTCAACAGGCGATACCATTTCTTGCTGGGCTTGCCGTTATGTTTAGCCTTTTGTGGATTGGTATCTAATTTGTCAGCTGTCAATTGTCACTTTAGACTTTATATCTAGGTGGAGGTTGAGCTTTTTTTTTCCTTTAGTTTCTTGTAGTCGTTGTAAACTCTGGAATATGAAGCTTTTATTTGAAACTTCCTTGCTGATGACATACCCTTGCGAAATTTAGACTCTAAAATCAATGCATTGCTAGATGTTACCAGGCGACACCACTTATTGCTGGGCTTGCAGTTGCTGGTGCTGCTCTTGCTGGTAGATATGGAATACAAGCATGGCAGTCATTCAAGGCACGCCCACCCAAACCTCGAAGATATTATGAGGGTGGATTCCAACCAACGATGACAAGGAGAGAAGCAGCTCTAATTCTTGGTGTAAGGTAGTCCAGACACCTTTTTAGTGTTATGCCTTTTTGTATGGTTGGACTTGGAAGTCACTAGAGATTTGTCTTTAAAAGGCTTGATTCCTTTAGTCTTCATGAAATCTTTTGAAGCTTTGGCTGATTAATTGTTCACTCTGTATAAGCGTGGAGTCTTTTTTCTTTTTCCTACCCTCTACATGATACACTCTAACATGAACCTACTGTTATGTGGGGTGGCCGGGTGGCCTATGCTGTTACTCTTCTTTCAATTCTAGGACGAGGAATATACCATTCTGATAACAGGCTCAAGTTCATGTCAGAACAGTAGGAAGGTAGCGAGAGCACCCTTTTTTCTCATCACATTGCACTCTATTTATATTTGCTCGGTAACTCTGAATGGAATTTGGAACTGTGCTTTTTGAGGTCAACCTGGCTATTAAAGAAACATCACTTTTTCTTTCTGTCCTGTGATCTCGTGTTATGTGAGAGCAATGTCCAAGCAATTACTTCATTAATCTGAAAACAAGCTTACAAAGTCACAATAAGTTAAGGACAAATCTCATTCATTCTCACTCTAGGTTAAGACCTTGTTAATTCTGTATGTATTGCTTTCTGGCACAAAAGTGGGACTTAGAAGCTCAATTTGAGAAGAACAACTACTGAAGCCTGTAATATAGGTTTTCTTTGACTGCAATGCCTCATCTATAGATCAAAAACCATTTTTTCCTCTCTTGGGATGAGGCTTGGGATTTCTTGACATTATGTCAATTTAATACGTTATCTGGTAGATGTTGTGAAGTGTTCAATCAATCATCATCATGTTGCTATCTGTTAGTTACAAAGTGCTGCATTTGACTGTTGGTCACTGGTCATCCTTGGGGAGCTGTCTTATTCCAGTTGTAAATAGTCTGTCTTACTTGACATTAAAGGAGTAGAAAAAACGCAGAGTAGAAACAGAACTTAACAGCTCAAAAGGAAAAGGTGCATAGGTCCTTCCACCCCTTCCTCCGACCCCCTCTAGTGCAAGAACCTTTTTAGAGTTATGGCGTAATGATGATGATGACAACCCCCATGTTTTTCCATCGTAATCCATTGAAATAATAGAGACACACTTTAGCAAATAAAAGTTTGAGTTGATCTACAAAGAAAGTGAGCAAACCTAGATCAGAAGAACTTTTCAGTTTTACACTTATGAGCAGTTCTATAACCTCTATTGTGCGACAGTCTATCATTATGCTGTGTGATTATAACTAAGATGAACCTCACTGGCATTTTCGTATACTTTTGGATGCGCTTAGCCTGATCATATTGTCTGGAATCAACCCTGTTTTTTTTTTTAATTGAAGGGCAGTCAACCTGGTTTGTGATGTGTAAGCAGATTCTCTATGCTCTACCTTAATGTAGTTTCACATTGCACGTCTATCAACCATCTGTTTAAGTTGCATATCGCCCCCCACATTCTTCTCTGAGTCCTAATTGGTCCTAAGTTGTATATGTTCTGTTCACTTCATTTTACTGATCATTAGTGGTGACCTTCAATGGACATTGTCAATGGCAGGGAGAGTGTAGCCGCAGATAAGGTTAAAGCAGCTCACAGGAAGGTAATGATTGCAAACCACCCTGATGCCGGTGGTAGTCACTACCTCGCGTCTAAAATAAACGAAGCTAAAGACGTCATGCTCGGGAAGGCTAAAGACAGCGGCTCTGCATTCTAGTTTCATCAAATAAACGTCGCTTATCTCCATTGCTGATGAAGACGTTAATTCCTGTCTCTCAATGTTGGGATGATACCTGCTTCCATGGTCTCCATTGATAGAGCTGTTTGATATCTTCTAGTTTGTTTGAACTTTGTTGGAAAAGATCACACAAGCATACGTACCCTGATAACTGCAATAATCGTTGATGTACTGTAATCGAGATTTTTCACATGACTCTAACTCGATTATTTCCTACGTACATTTCGATCCTCATTCGAGTTGTAACATTGTTTTATTTTAGGTTCTCAGCTAAACAAAGGTTCACAAATCACTAACAAATCGAGAATTTCCACATTCAGGAATGAAGACAGTTTTGACCTCAAGTTTGAGCCTTGAGAAATGACAATATCACTTCTGGATTTTCATTTCCAACCTCACAAGAGGATGCCATCACCTTACCGGCGTATAATGTACCAATACAACTTGAATCTAAACTAAATCGAACGGGATTTCTTCGAAAATAATTTGCCCAATGTAGTTGCTTGCTCCAAGGTCCAACTACTCTACATCGATGGGTGGGCACTTTGGGCAGTGGATAAACATGAAGGTCAGTTGTACAGTCACTGAAATCTGAAGTTCTGGACCAAAAGAATGCCTAGATATTCGAACCCCTCTAATAAAATATTAAAATAATCAAAATCAGAGACAAAAACCGCAATCGTCACTTCTTTTATCCTACGTGTCACTAAGTCAGTTCTTCGTCCATATTTGCCCCCAATTATCCACAAAAATGCATTTATTAAAAAAAAAAAAAGATTTTTTTCTTACTTTTCCTCAAAAAAACAAAAAAATTTATTTACTTGTGCTCTACAAGTAAAAGAAACTACTACAGTGACTTTTTTTTTTTTTAAATAAAAAAAAAGGAGAGTTGAAAAAGAACAACAATTTTCAGAGAAAATTAACCCAGAAAAAGGGCTGATCTTTAGCCACCACAATTTTCCATATATGCTGAATAAATTTTGTCTAAATATTTTTCTGGAAAAAACAATTCTTATCATCTGATATTTTTTATTTCAATTTTCTCATATCCTCAGAAACTTATCACTATTTCAATCAGGTAACTTCCTCTTTACTTTTCTCACCTCAAGAAATTCCCCAATTGAATTGATAATAATATAGTTTAATTCTTTAATTAAGCTTAAACCCATTACTTTTTCTTCAATTTCAGGTGTGCTCATGTTGTTCATTTAGCAAAAGATTAAAACTTTGTAGCTGTATCAGAATTATCATCTGGGATTTTGCTGAAATGTTGATTTGTTAGTTTGATAGATCTTATTTGTTGAATTTGTGGGTTTTGGGGATGTGTTTGCTGATTAAAGTTGATCGATTTGATTGATTTTGTCAAGGGTTTTGTTGAAAGTGTTTGTTAATTTGCTGACATTTCATAGTAAGATTGTAAGAGACAAGTTTTGAGTTTTTGGGGGGTTTTAGTGATGGTGTCTGGGAGGAATGACCCTGTTGAATCATTACTTAATTCGATACAAGGGGTTAAGGAGGCGTTTTCGCCATTGGAAGCCGGTTTCAAGAAGGCTACTAAGGAGTTTGAGTTAAATTGGTTTGGTCCGAAGAAGGATGCTAGGCATGCTGAGGTTTTAGGGAATTTGAGTAGTTTTGGTAATGTAAGCAGCAGTAAGAATAGTAAGGTTCATGTATCTTCATCGAAAAGGAAGAACAATCCTTCACCTTGTAATGTTAATGAGGATGGGAAAAAAGGGTCGTCGATAAAGGTTCCACTTAGGTCAATATTGGGTATGTTATCGCCACATTGTGGGAGTCTTGATCGTAAGGTGAATGGGGTGAAGGAGCGGTCAAGAGAAAGGGATTGCGGGAAAAAGGATGGGTCATGCTTGAATTGTTTGCAGTTTGCAATGACGTGGTCGATGTTTCTTAATGGTTTTGTTCAGGCTTTTCCTGCACCGTTTAAGTTTGGAAAGAAGCGGTGCTCAAAAGTGGTTGATGATGGAAATGCTCCCTCCCGCGTATCTGCTCAGTTACCCAATTCTGCATTTACGTATGACTTGAAGAAAGGAGAAACAGAAAAGGATGTTTTTGTTATGATGATGCCAACCAAGAATTCCAAATGTAATGAAGGGAAGCATTTTAACTTTGAGGTTTTGGTAAGTCTCATTTTTGAGCAGATAATACAGAACGTTCAAAAGCTTGACCACGGAGTTAAACAAAAGGAGGAAAAAGTTTTTGATTCTCCATCAACCCCATCTACAGTCCCCACTCACATTGATCATTGGAAAGCAGTTACTAGTATCCTAGAGGGTAAGAGGGCAGATATGAACGTATTTTTGGGAAATTTGAAGTTTGCGAGGGTGGGTGGAGCACCATCTACACTTGTCGGAGTTGCGTCTCCAGTGAATGAAGATGCGGATGGGGATGATGGTGAGACTGCAACTGGTGATGAAGATTCAGGAGGGTTAACCCCTCAAAAGCTGGCCACTGGGTTGCTCAATATACCATTGTCCAATGTGGAGCGCTTAAGAACAACTTTGTCAACTGTCTCAATCTCAGAACTTCTTGAGCTCGTGCCTCAACTCGGGCGTGCTGCCAAAGATATTCCCGATAAGAAAAAATTGTTTTCTGTTCAGGATTTTTTCAGATACACTGAGGCTGAAGGTACTTTTCCTTTTTATATAAGTTCTTTTGTTGTTTAAGCATTTAAGGAATCCCTGATTTTGCTCATCTCTTTTGTCAATTGTTTTCTTTTACCTAGGTAGTCTCTAGATTCATGTCATATCCAATTATGTTTTTATGCTGGCATGAAGTTGTAAGACGACATTATAATAAGGAGCCAAGTAATGTAGGTGTTGTCTAGTATATATAGTAAGTTTGTGTTAGTGTTGCCATCTCGGATGATGTGATTATTGACATTTTACGTATGAGCTGGCATTATGGTACATTCTGCACTACATCTCTCTCTTGTGTTTGTCTAGTTTCCTTGTGGCATTTGTTATGATGTTTCAGAGCGTTATTAGTGTGGTAGCTTAGTGTGGTCAGGGGGTCAGGGGTAGGCGAGGACTGTGAAGAGAAAAGACGGTATGATGAGTATTGGTCATGGATAGGACCGGATAAGGAAAGAAGTGTTTCGATAGGTAGGGAATGTGTGTCGATTCTAAAAAAAGTTGAAACCTTGGGCTGAATCAAGTGAGATTTGTCTCTTGACATGAAAACATGGAGGTCCCTGATTGAGGAATCTAGTGTCTGGAAACATATCCATGATTGGCTCACGGCTTTGGAAGTTGGCACTTTGGCAAAATCCTCTTTAAAAGAAGTAATGAAAGCCATTATGGCTGTCAACGCAATTGATAAATACTCCTGAGGCACCTGAGTTTATCCTTCCCTTGTTTCAAGTGTGGGTAATGAGTAGTAAATTGAAACCTGGGAAGAAGCTTGATCAGAGGACCATTGGTTTTTTTTCCTATAACTACTTCTGTGCTTATCCATATTAGGAGTAACTCAAGTTTGGTAAGTGGTGGAACATACAAGTACACTGGAGAAACCTTGATTCTTGTTACCTGGTGACTTTGACGGACAATTTTTTTTCTTGTTTTGAGGGAGGGTTGTCGGGGGAGAAGTGCGTGTCTATGGCTTGCCATTGTAAACTCCTTCGATTTATGCTTTCAAATTAGACCAGCTTACATTTGCTCCCTTTTCTAGCTACATTGTGTGTGCTAAATTCGCTGAAGAGGGTGGAGGCTTTTGTTTGATGAGTATTGCATAAGACACCATGTGAGATTAATGCGTAGCACTAAATGATCAAACTGTGCATGTTTTGCTTTTGTGAGTGTCAGATGGGGACTTATTTTGTAGATATGTTGTTGTGTAGGCTTAGTCATTTTCTAGATCATGTTTGGGAGCTACTGGTGAAATAATGGCTTTTTCTTTTGATCCATGTGTGAATATTGTATTAGAGGGAACCAAAGAGGTCAGGGGCCCTTGCTCTAAGATTAGCAGAATTCCCAATTCCTTTGAAGCATTGATATTAGCACACCCTGAAAAGCATCAGCTGCTTTGTTGCATGCATAGATAAGAAACTACCAGGCCGCAAGTATATTGTCTCTCAATCCGTAATGCAATTACAAAGAAGTCGATGTAGAGTATTTATTTCTAATTTGTTTTGATATCACTTTTTCTATATCCGTCTGTATTGTATTATCAGTGCCGAGTTATAAGCTCAGCATCTTCTGATGACTAGTAGTCTGGTTTATAGTTATACAACCAATTTGGTTTTCCATGCTACGATTTTCCGTAGGTTGCCTCTTTTGCTTGTTTCTAGCCACAAATACAGCTTTGTATTAGAAGTCAAAAATAAATTGAGGCTGAGGTGGTTGGCCTTTTTGCAGGAAGGCGATTCTTTGAGGAGCTTGACAGAGACGGGGATGGCCAAGTGAATATAGATGATCTTGAAGTAGCTATGAGAAAGAGAAAATTACCACGCAGATATGCCAAAGAGTTTTTACGCCGTGCTAGAAGCCACCTATTTGCAAACTCAATTGGCTGGAAACAGTTTCTGACTTTGATGGAACAGAGGGAAGCAACTATTCTTCGTGCTTATACTTCTCTATGCTTGAGCAAATCGGGTACACTTCAGAAAAGTGAAATTTTGGCATCTCTGAAAAATGCTGGACTTCCATCAAATGAAGACAATGCAGTTGCTATGATGAGATTTTTGAATGCTGACACTGGAGGGTCCATCTCTTATGGACATTTTCGCAATTTTATGCTGTTG
The DNA here is from genome assembly GCA_963680865.1 of Spergularia marina. Classification (NCBI taxonomy): domain Eukaryota; kingdom Viridiplantae; phylum Streptophyta; class Magnoliopsida; order Caryophyllales; family Caryophyllaceae; genus Spergularia; species Spergularia marina. Next base: position 6,222,535 of record OY804554.1, read on the forward strand.
CTGCCGTCTGATCGTTTGCAAGATGATCCTAGGTGAGATACTTTTTCATTTATATGGCTAACAAGATCATATGACTAGGATATATTATTAGAAAATGAAATGGGATATGGTAATGTGAAAGTTGTTTCTGTTGTTAGAGCTATAGGAACTTTTCAAATCTCGTTCTTTCGTGGACATGACCAATGTTACGTCATGTGGGATACAATCACATCAGAAATTAAAAGGGACAACAATATTTTTATTAGGTTATGTTTGGTTGGAACTAATCACTGTTACAATGTAATGGAATTAAAATGATGCTACTATTACCAAAAAAAAAAAAAAATACTCAATTCGTACCAAAATATGAAATTTGAGAGGGAGAAAGAGGACTCACAAAGGGGATAAAGTAGTTGAGTACATCTAATGATGTAATGACACCTACATGGGTTTAAGAGGAACAGTGATTATTGTCTCAGTTCAATGGATATCTCATTTCATTGTAATGAGGTTTCACACCCAAGCCCCCAACTCCTGTATTTTTCGGCTAAATGGGTGGTAATGGTGATTACATTATACCAATCCAACCAAACAAGCCCTTAATGTTAAGGACATGGGTGATGTTTATTTAATAATAGACAGACTACCCAATGTAAAGTATCAAACTAAATGATGTTTACATAATTAAGGTCTAGAAACTCCAACTCACGACCACTCACCTGTTTATTTCTCACCTTGAGGAGAACTTGTAATTTCCCATTTTAAATTGCCTATCTAGAAAAAGAATCTGATATGATCATCTCATTCTACGCTAAACAGTAAGAGCATGTTTCGTTGGGTTTTCCCAGAGCCAAGAAACGGATTCTGTTGATCGTGGTGGAAGGACGGCGCTGGTCCTGGGTGGTAGTTGACAGCAGTCGTCATGGCTCGTGAGTGGTAGTGGTTTGCTATGATTTTCTGGTGATGCTGGACAGCTAATACTGGTTGTAGGAGGGGAGACTTCACGGAACGCTGCATGTAGAATAGGATTATAGTTTGTACGGACAACAAAAATAGATTGGGAATGCGGAGACAGAGTTACTGAGTGAGACAAATGAGATGAGAGAGAACCGAGGAGAAAGAGCGTGGCAGAGTTGCACATGGGATGAGTGAGAGATCAAAGGAACTACTGTGAGCCGTGGGGCTTAGTATATGTCAACCAAACCACTTTTACGTTCAGTCCAGAGTTTGTAAGCAGTGGTAATACTAACACATCTTGTTCATATGATTTTCCAATGCCTGTTTCAGCCAAGAGAGCTTCCACTTGAGACCACCCACTGCGATTGAAACCCAGCCAAACTAAGCACCTATTTACAATATTAACCCCCTGCAACAGATATTTTTATGAGCGGATTTGTTCTTCACAAAAAAGCAGCAATGAAGCAGTGCTTTAGAATGCTGAGAGGATTCTCGATGAATTATGATGTTACTCTTAAGAGTGATTAGGGAGATTCTGCCCGAAAAGCCATGCCACTGTGACTGTGTACTTCCTTACTTGAACCATGACAGCAGGAATGTCACAGCATCCATGGAGCTTGATGATGTGAGCACTTCGTCCCTGAAATTAAAAATGTCCTTCAAGACTCAAGAGTCACCAACTTTGCTTTAACATGCCATATATGATCCCTGTGAAAATTGAAAGCCTGCACCCAACTAATCGAAAACTCCTGAGTTAGAGAATATGTTGCCCAGTGTCATTTATCAAGGAGAGTTTTATTCCTAGACAGTATTTCCTCGACATTAAAGCCACTCTGAACCCTTTGGAGCTCAAGGTTTGTCATTCCCGACTTTCCGTGTTGCTCCATAAGAAATCTTTGCAAATCTGATTGATTTGCTTTAATATATCCTTAGGATGGAGGATTGGAGGCTATCACACCAAAATTTTCACACACTAAAGCTTCCTTACACCCCAATGTTACTAAATTTGTTGATAGCTCCTGCACAATCTTTGTTGCAGCGACTTTTTGTAGCTTGCCAGCTTACATAAGAGAGTTTTGAGATGACCAGTAAATACAGTGATATTTAGAGCACGTGAGGCCCTGGAAGTGTACAGAAGCTGCTTATACTTTTCAAAGGTAAACATGGCAAACTTCAGAGGAACACCCTTACACATGATTGGAAGAGATTCTTTGGTAAAGTCTAAAGACGCAATGTGTGTTGCTAGGCATAAGAAGGTACACTACAGATATCTGTGTGCCTTGAAAGGAATTAAGAGTTCTACCTCGCTTGTGCATGTTGCCTTGAAAGCTTTCTAAGTGCTCTTGGCTTCTTAAGCATCAAAAGTTCAGTCCTGCTGGATGTTTCCTTGAAGACTTATTTCCTACTTTTACGAGCATCACTGTTGACTCCATCTACATCACTCTCTTAGAAAATGGCCATTCATTGTGTAATAATAAAACTTCTAATTTATTTAGAGTGAAGGGCTTGTGGGCCTGTTTTCGGAGGTAATAGAGGTTATCGATAAAATGACGCCAAAGGGGGTGACACGAGTATACCTAATGAGAGCAATGTGTGTTGCTAGGCATAAGAAGGTACACTACAGATATCTGTGTGCCTTGAAAGGAATTAAGAGTTCTACCTCGCTTGTGCATGTTGCCTTGAAAGCTTTCTAAGTGCTCTTGGCTTCTTAAGCATCAAAAGTTCAGTCCTGCTGGATGTTTCCTTGAAGACTTATTTCCTACTTTTACGAGCATCACTGTTGACTCCATCTACATCACTCTCTTAGAAAATGGCCATTCATTGTGTAATAATAAAACTTCTAATTTATTTAGAGTGAAGGGCTTGTGGGCCTGTTTTCGGAGGTAATAGAGGTTATCGATAAAATGACGCCAAAGGGGGTGACACGAGTATACCTAATGAGAGCTGCAAGGTTAAGCTCCCTAGTTGTCAGTGTCACAAGTTTTGCTTTCGTATGAAAGTAAAGGAGTCGTTTGGCGGTGATGTCGATGAATGCACTAATCATCTTTAGCTCTCTTGCCCTTTGGTCTTGTTATTGTCGCAGTTGTACTGAAAAAGTCCTGAGAGTTGCCTGACATTAAAAGTTCAACCGTACTGCCTTCATTTCTCTGGATATAACATATTCACTTCTGTATTGATTTGAGATTCTAATACTGGTGTCTGTTTGTGATGAATACAGGAATATATGGTTTGAAGCTGCTACTGTGGTTCCTGTTGCACCTCCAGTGGAAATTCCTACTGGAAATGTCCTACGATCCGCTCTGGCAGGCGGCCTGGCCTCTGGGCTCTCTACGTCTTTATTGCACCCTGTTGACACCATTAAGGTATTCTTCATAAAAACTATTTTTTTTTTTCGTGTGTGCACGATTTGATCATAGGATCTTGAGGGAGTAGCTTGGAAAGAGAATTGAAATGTGGTTCTAACTTCTAATGCTGTGAATGCTCCAAAATTCTATGATTTTTCAGATAATGAGGCAGTCTAATAGTGTTTTGTCTATTTTGCAGACTAGAGTTCAAACATCTACTCTCTCCTTTCCTGAAGTTATATCAAGAGTTCCTCAAATTGGAGTCCGGGGTTTGTACAGGGGTTCCCTCCCTGCAATTCTTGGGCAGTTTACCAGGTCACCTTTGCTCCCTTGTAATCCTTGTCTCTTTGTTTCTCTGTATGGTCATATATTCATAAATTCTGCTTTTACATTCTTTAAATTTCAGCCATGGACTTCGAACTGGAATATTTGAGGCTACCAAACTTGTGCTAATCAATGTTGCCCCAACACTTCCAGAAATTCAGGTATTATTTCTCTTAAAGTGGCATCTTTTTCTCCGTCTTTAGTGAAGTATAAAATTTATAACTCATACCCCGTCCATCCAATAGAGAATCATTGTTAGTTATATGCTTTTGTTATTGGGAAAATTAGCGTGCACACATACAATAAGGAATAAAATGCAAGAGAATAATCGTGGAGATTGAAGATGCTCCTCCAAGGGATACTTGTGTTTAACAAATGGTGCCATCATGCATAATTTGTTGCGATGACAGATATACATAGTCTCATTACTCATCTTGGCAAGATACAATTGGTTTTACTATTGTCCTCTTTTGCATGTTTCGTTTCACTGGCAATCTGTGTCTTCTAGAGATCCTCTCCATCCTTTATGTCAACTCGACATTAGTGAAACTATTATTTTGTTCTTAAGAATTCCAGAATTGAAAGCAATGTACTGCATCATTGTCTAATTCACACTGTAGTTGGACAATCTTCCTTCTGACAGCTTATGATTTTTTTAGTTTTCCATCTTCCACCTTTCCCAGCGCCTTATGAGCCCTCCCTCGAGCGTAATTGTGATGTGCCTTGGCTAATGTAGAAATATTGTTTATTGTTCAGGTGCAATCTTTAGCATCATTCTGCAGCACATTACTAGGCACTGCAACGCGGATACCATGTGAGGTTCTGAAACAGCGTCTACAAGCTGGGCTTTTCAACAATGTTGGAGAGGCAATTGTGGGTACTTGGCAACAAGACGGTCTGAAAGGCTTTTTTCGTGGGACAGGTGTAACTCTGTGCCGAGAGGTTCCTTTGTATGTAGCTGGCATGGGGTTGTATGCAGAGTCCAAAAAGGTAAATAATTTCTTATAGCTGCTAATAGATGCATACCCACTAACATGAACAGCAGTTGGAAGCATTGCCAGAACTCTTCTTGAGGCGTGTTGCACTTCACTAAGACCTGTGCAATCATAGTTACCAATGAGTACTCTTTCGAGTTCCATAAGATCATCCACACATTTTGTCTCTATTAGTCAACCCTTTCTAATGGTTTTTTCTAACAGAATTCTATTATTGGAATAAAGCAAAATGGCTTGCAAAACCGTATGTACTTTTTGTATTGTGAGAATCAATTGGTTGGTGCGATTCTTGACGCAATTTTCATTTTGGGTCATCTATAAGCAGCCTTGCAAGGCTTACATACATCTGATCCCTCCTTGCCTTTGAGGAACTGGGGTAATGTTGTTAGAACTTTATTATTGGCCCTTCAGTAGGTGAATTATGCAGTGTTTGCATGTGGATTTATGACGTGTTCTTAATATTGGAGAATACTCTTTAACATGATTGAATATTTAACAGATGAGAGGTCATAGTAGTTTTAATAGAGCGTTTCAGGTTTTATAGAGCCCTTTATTAAATATCCTAACCTTCTCAAAAGTTTTTATTTTATCGTGTGATTGATGACGATTCTATTTCTGCATCTTCAGCTTGCTCAGCATCTCCTTGGTCGGGAACTGGAGGCGTGGGAAACAATAGCAGTCGGAGCATTATCTGGTGGGATTGCTGCTGTCATCACCACACCATTTGATGTGCTAAAGACCAGAATGATGACAGCTCCTCATGGCCGGCCTATATCCACGTCTATGGTAGCATTCTCCATCCTCCACCACGAGGGTCCCCTAGGATTCTTCAAAGGGGCCATACCCAGGTTCTTTTGGGTGGCTCCTCTTGGTGCAATGAACTTTGCCGGTTATGAGCTTGCAAAGAAGGCCATGGTTAAAAATGAAGAAGCATCAGTCGACGAAGCTTCCCAGAAGAAACTAGCGAATTCTACTTAGATACTACCGGTGGCACGCATTTCTTTTTTGCTGTAGAGCTGGTTCTTTTTAGTACAGCTGCAGGCTCTCATGCTTAGTTTTTCCTTTTTCTATAGAGTAACATGTACTAGGTGCTGCTGGAAATTTTTGAGGTCAATTTTCCCTTCCGAAAATGCGGCATTATGTACCAATTTTCATGTGGCAGATCTTCGTTACCTGAAATGTTCATAGTGGCAAGTTTTTGGCTCAGTTTATTGAACAATTTGTGTTCACTGAGACACATATGTACAGTTAGTAGCTGCTGCTGTTTGGACATGATTCGTTTCAGACATTTTCTTTACTCTGATTCCGCAAATTTAATCAACTTTGTGTCACAACCTGAACGAGCTTATTTCTAATTCTTGTATCTCCTAATCAGTGTCACAACCAAAAGACAGACATTTCTAATTCAATTCATTCCTCTTTCGAGTCACAGACTTTGCATACTAGTCTGCATTACCCAATCTAAAAGGCGGGATTCCCAAATTAAAGATTGTTTGAAATTTGAACCTTTCTCGATTTATGCATTTCTGTCATATCGTGCCTTTGGGGTGAGCATGAACGGGTATCCGCTACTATATCATGGACCCGGACCCGGACCCGTTACAAACGGTTCCTAAAAAATTGGACCCGGACCCGTTGCCAACGGGTCCTAGAATTTAGGACCCGGACCCGTTAATTGCCACAACGGGTAACGGGTACCCGTTTGATTTTTGAGCAACAAGATTTGTAGATGCACGAGTCAAAAGTTATCCAAAAATTATTACTTTCAAAGCTAACAATGCTAATGGATAACCAAAGTTATCTTTAAAGTGACCTATTTTTAGGTTAAACTTCAATTTTTTTTTTTAAATAAAAGCTTTGTCGGGTTTTGGGTATTAGTTTGGACCCGTCCAACAACGGGTATCCGTTTGGACCCGTAGCTTAACGGGTACCCGACGGATAAAGGGTCCAAAATTTTAGGACCCGTAGCCAACGGGTCCTAAATTTTTGGACCCGGACCCGTACCCGTCTACAACGGGTCCGGTTCCGGACCCCTATCGTGCTTTTCTTGCTTACCCCTATCGTGCCTATTGAAATTTGAGGTAAATGGAGGTCGAAACAATGCTAGTACAGTAGCTCATGTTTTGGAGTAGCAAATAACTTGTGAAATTGAGCTTGGCGCTTGCAGATATGGAAGCCAAAAGAGTGACAAAAAAATTTGGACCATTTCTCGATTTATGCGTGTCATCCTTGCGCAGGGGCCATGCTAATCTTCTCTGTATCGTTCCAATTTTATCAGATGTCCCCGAAGGGACAACCAATTTAGTATGGCCTTAGTATATATACAAGAATAAATAAGACTGAATGAGCAATGTGGGATATTTCTCAGTGTAAACTTTTTTTTGTTTTTTTTTTTTTTGACAACGAATTTCTAAACATTCTCAGCATACACACTCGTGGAGAAATCAGTCATGTCACCTTTATACAGATTAAAACACAGTAATGCAGAGAAAGGTGTACACTATGGAGTTGGCACTGATCAATATAACAGAAATAAATCGCGTTATCATAAAACCGGAAACTCATTACAGGTGCCTTCACGAACAGGTCGAAAAGCGAACTGTATACCGCGGAAGTTATCGACATTATTTATTTCTGACATACATTACTAGTATACACTGTTACCTGAGCTAGGTAGAATTACATCAGGTACGCCATTTAGCTGTTTACCTTGTTTAATGCAAACGCTTTCGCTCTGTGATCTAACCTTTGTTGTCAGAAATTATAAAGATGGGAGAACAGGACTAAGTAGACAATTTGGGATAACTAACTCTTACCATATGGAGTATTATGTAACTTCACCTTCACATCTTTTCACATACGGAGTATAAGTTACCAAGCTTACAAAAGCATTGGCTAAAACACAGTAATGCAGAAGCCAACAAGAAGTCCGCTAAAGAGTTAACACTGATGTAATTAAGTAGAGTAAATCGCGTCATTACAAAACCCGAAACTCATTAAGGTGCCTTCAGGAACAACCTTTTACAGGCGAAATGTAGTCCAATGGAGTTATCCTTGTTTCTAACTGCATTGTTGTTACCTACATGTAATCGGTAGAAATTCATCCGGGAAGCGGTTTCGTCTGTAATTCAAACCTTTGCTGTCCGTCTCAGTCTACTTGTGCTTCCTCATCCTAGTTCGGCTCAGTTCAGGCCTTCTAGACAAACGCTTATAGTATCATTAATTATTCATTCTTGTTGCTTTAAAAATCAGTATACAAATTAAAATGAAATGTTTTCAAGTTTATAAGAAGAAAATATTGCATTATTGAATTAAACTAATTTCTATGATGCATCTCGAGTACAGCATGATATAGAATCCAATTAAAATTAACTAACGGGTAGAAAGAGATAAGCTTGGAATTGTCCCACATCGGCTAAAAAGTGAACAACAAGGCACTATATAGAGGCTTAGGAAGGAGCAATGGGTACGACCTTACTTGAACGGGATCTGTTCTATAGAATCGTACCTCTGTATCCTTGAGTTCTAAGGAGACAGGTTACCAAGTCTGGTTGATGAATCATGACCCTGTGATCAGAGCGTGATTAACTGCTCCCACTGGGTTCTTTGGCTGGTGGTGCTGTAGAGGATCGTTCCCCAGCTCATTCCTGGGTTTGGGGATGGTCACACGGTTGTCTGACAGACTCCTTTTTTGTTGATCATTCAAAGGATGAAGGAAACACAGAACGACATGCATGGTTGTTCCAAGTTCCAACCGGGTTCATAATGGCAAAGCAATGAATATAAAGCCAAGGTAATCATATCCTTGGAGAAGCTTGTTAAGGAAGAAATTGGGTTTATGGGATCAAAAGAACTTATGTATGGTCGAACTCTGGTCTCTAGAGTATCTGAGGAATTATCATGTTGACCAAACTCCTAGCATTTAAGAATGAACACCACAGCACCACAAAAAATCTCTTCCTTCCAGAAGAACATTTACAATACTGGAAATAACTGATTTGTACGCAGTGGAGTAGACAAGTTAATCTCAGCATATCCCACATCAAATACGCAGTGGGGTAAACAAGTTATGTAGTATCGTGGAAAGAACAATGGGCACGACCTTACTTGAACGGGATCTGTTCTATAGGCTCGTACAGTCGTAAGTCTATAACTACTTAGCCTCTCGTGGTTTTTCCTGTAGAAGCATGGAAGACCTCCCCTAACATTCGATTCTGCACCAGTGCATAAATCTCAAATTCTCAGGCATTTCACAACAAAAATTTGTTGAGGTAAAAAATGGCAAAAAAGTTTGGACCATTTCTCGATTTATGCGTGTCATTCTTGCGCAGGGGCCATGCTAATCTTCTCTGTATCGTTCCAATTTTATCAAATGTCCCCGAAGGGACAATAACTGTACCATGCCGCAGCTATATAAATAAGGGATTATAACACAGATTCACCGATGTGGGAGAACAAAGTCTTAGCGGGAGTACACAGCACACTTCAAGGCTACATTATTCCCACTATAGTCGACAAGTAATGTGCATCCGCTAATCTCCGAACATAGATCACTAATAACTGGTGGTGTTTGTCGATCGATATCTCCGTGTAATGATTATTTGAAGCAGTACTTTTTAAAATGACAATATCATTTATGGTGAAACTTAACCTTAACACTTCAAAATGAGCGCTCAAGTTGAGATGACTCATTTACTTGTGCGTAGAGATCATGCTAGTCTTCCCAATATAATATTATTCATAATTCGAAATAAGAGTCGAGTGTTGGGCAGTTTAAAGAAAATCATGTCGTAAGAGCCAACTCAATCAAAAATCTAGATAAAATGATGGTTCAGACCCAATAATTATTTATATACACTCCCCCTCACGTGAAAGCCCATTGTGCTTGAAACGTGAACTGAACCCACTTGAAATTGAGGGAGCTCCCAAGATTTGAACTTGAGACCTTAGGATCACCAAGACTCTGATATCATGTTAAAGAAAGAACCAACTCAATCGAAAATCTAAATTGATGGTTGAGGCCCAATAATTGGTTGTATCTTAACAAAATGGTTCCAATATTCCATACTACCATGTACTAATCTCACAAGAAAAAAATTTGAGAAACATGTATGTATATATCATATCATATACTCCTGTTCTAGTGTACTCCATGTATGTATGTTTAAGCCATGACATTTACTATGTCATGAATGTTAGCTAGTAACAGCTTTTAGAAGCAACGAACCTTTATCTTGCAAGTTTGAGTCTAAAGCTAAGAACTGAGGAAAATATATTTCAAAGTCGAACAAACGTAATTTGGACGATTCTCAACTTATGTGTCAGGGTATCGCCCTTCCACAGTTCCGCTCGGGCCATAATATGTCGGGCATGTACGATGGCAAATCGACCGGAGCACATGTTGAAAATGCAAAAAATACTAGTCCACCCTTGACAGATGGCTATTCGTTAATTTTGTAATCTATCATGGCAATTGGTATTAATCATAGAGCTACCCATCTTTAGTAGATGGGTAACTATAATAACAATTAAACTTATTATATATATAAAATTGCTTATTGTTTTTCCTAATGTGGGACAACAACACTCTTGTCAATTTGTCCTATGAAACGTAGAACCTGGTATTTAAACAAACTCAAGTTTGAGGATATAAATTAAAAAATAAAAAAAAATCTCGAAATCCCTTCGTCGAGCTTCTTCTTCCGCCTAAGCGAGATCAAAAAAAAAACATTTGAGGATATCTCATATATTTAAGAAGGAAGTAGTGAAGTAATATTCTGTAACTTACAACAATCAAATAAACTTTCTAGTATTGTTTGAACTACCTAGTACCTAGTCATGTTTTTTTTCATTGAAGTTTAATACTTCCATCTTTTAATCGATTAATTCTTTACATATATTTTCTCCTACCCAAAATGATCTCCCCCTTTCGAAAACAATTTTTGGGTGGTCATGTTTAGAGCTAGTTTTAGACAAAATGAATCGTTCACTAGTTGTAAAAATTAGTACATATTATATTTTGAATTGCATTCTACCAACACCACTTGATTTTAAGGTAATATTTCATCATTCAATCTAGTCGGGGATGTCAGAAAATGAATGTCGTTTGACTTCGAAAACTTAAATCTAACTACCATCTCCTATTTCAACATAACTTACAATTCTGAAATTTTACTATATTCTACTAATTACTAGTCTGTATGATTAAGGATAGTACATTTTGATTTCAAATTGCTTTTTTTTTTTAGGGTCCAAATTCAATTTGCTTGAAATTTGGAGAGATGGTCAAAATTTTCCAACAATCTAATATTTGGGTGATCAATTGTTGTTGGACATATTTAAGTGGTGAGAGAAATGAGCGTACGTCCCACATCGTTTTGAACAAAAACTCAAGCCACGAAGTTCACTACAAAGCCGCATGCCATTCCTCAAGTAATTCTCATGCTGCCATGCTGTGAGCTCAACGCGAACTATTCTTTCCCCTATTACTAAAGAATACCGTGTGCTCGCTGCTTCTGCATTTAAGTGGCATACGTTTATTTTTTAAGGGGGTTCCTGAATTGAAACTTTTGTCAATCCTTGTACATAAAACATTTGTGGGTAATAAGCTTTTAATGTTAACAAATGTAAAGAATGGAGGGGATATAATATAGGACAAGCATACACTGCAACCTAACAATAATACTCCGTATATATGTATATCTCGCTGATGGCCGCGAAACCCTCACTGTAAGCTGTACTTGCATTTTTACATTATCAGATGAAGAATCCATGCTTTAGTACTCCCTACTAAATCTTTAACACAGACGCCGTTCTTCATCTCAGAGGCGAAATATACATGTAAGGAACCACCTACAGCAAATTCTATCAACTAAATGTGTAAATCTCTTACCAAGAGTTCATTCATTCCTACACTTCAATTTCTCTCGGGCAGGGTACTCTGAAACTTTTAACTTCCGATATTGGGCCGGGTACTTTTAAAGTTCTAAGACTTCAAATTTACGACATCTAACAAGTGACCGAGAACTACTCCGGGAAGTTACTTATTCTCGATAAAAGATCAATGATACCCAAAATTCAGACAAATCTCTGTATTATTCCGATAATGCAAATACATAGATACGTATAATCACCAATTGTGAATTATAATTATAATGGTTTAGACTGAATTGGAGGGGTGCGCCAAGCCCTTGCAGTAGTGCAACGCATGGGCGACGCTTGAAGGGCCCAGCAGCAAGCTACTGTAATGGACCCTCCCCCTTAAAAAATAAATTTAATATCGTGTGGACACGTGGTCCACATATCAGATATTAAACTGATAAGAACAGATACTACACTTGATCTTAGCCAAAAGGCCGAGAAAGGTATGATTTGTGCTATAAATTTCGTCTGTTTTTATATCATCTTTAGCTGAAGTATCTTCTTTCAGCAGCCGATGTGGGACAAAAGCAAATATCTCTGCTACTCCATCAATTTATAATTTGGCCGTATGTATAGCCTTGGTGATTATCTTTTTTCACTAGTTTTTAATTCACAGCATCAATCAGAAAGACTCACAAGAGTAGTATCATGTTCTCTCACTATAGTGATAGAGAAAATGTGAGGAAGTTCAAATAGACAACAAGCTAATACATGGCTTGTTCAATACGTCTGAAAGACGATTTTTTGAATAATCGTCCAAACACATATTTGTATAAATCCATGGATAATGTTTTTAGATTAAAAGTTCCTTGGCATAATACAGCGATGGATCATCTTTAACTACGATGCAACTTAAGAGCGTTTGAAGTAGGCTAAGGAAAGTCCGACATAGGGCAAACAGTGAGTCATAAACAGGTTTATATTTAGCAGAGGAAAGATTAATGGGTACGACCTTAGTTGAACGGGCCGGATCATTACTATAGACCCAAAGACCACCTTTGGTTGCCTTTGTGTTGCTTGTATCTCTGATTTTCATCAATCACCATTGTGACTGTTTGTGTGACGATTGTGGGGACGTATTTCTTGTTGAATGCTTGAGAACTCCCACTGTCAATGAACGTCTTTCTTCAATTCTCTGGTGCATCAAATCTTATACCAGTGAACCGAACCTGGTCTTATTTCTTGAAACTGGGTGGTGTCGGATACTTTGGCTCCAATCTTTTTGTAAGAATGAAGGATCTACAGAAACATTAAGTGTGCTGTGACAAGTTACAAGTTAGGCATGGTGAAGCATTGGAAAAATATGTATTTTTTTGTCTTAGAAGCTACATTTATACATTGCAATTTAGTCGATATACTGGAATGAAAGTGATCAGATATAGGCAACACCCTTCATATGATTACTTATTGAAAATTTTGTAGTCCTCTCCTCAGTGTTACCTAAAAGCCTTCTCAACTCAAAAGTCTATAATCTATATGTACATATAATTAAGTTCGAATTGTGGTACCTATCTCTTACTATTGAATCTTCAAGTTATGTGTCCTTGTTTTGGTCGAATTGTAGTAACCAACTCGGAATGCTTTCTAACTATTTGTTACTCCGTATTTTATGGGTGTGCGGTTTTTTTTTAATTTTTTTATTTTTAAATCACACCTTTTTGGAGCTAATCGATCTGCAACAAGTGCAAATATGCAACACATTTTCAATTGAATTTTGCTTATTTTGGACTACAAAAGTCAACAACTCGACACACGTTTAAACCTTTTGACTCGTTGAACATTCGAGTCCTCTTAACCCGATCCCGAGGTACTTGTAAATTGATTGAACTCGTTATTATCCTCGAGTTATGAAAGTGTGATGTTTTATCACATTTTCTTCTTATCCTATTTTTCTTTTATTTTGGGTGTAATATTTTGTATGCAACGTTACACACGGGGGCACAACGGTGCGGGTAATTATGTGTTCATTATTAGTAGGTCTCACCCTCACCGGGAAATCGAGTCCCAAAGTCCCAACCCAAAGTTGGATGGTGTTCACACACCACCTCTCTTCCTTGCGAACGTTTTAGCGTCAAGCTGACGAGCAAATGAAATAAACCCCTCAAAATCCCTGCTCCATTTCCCCCGCAAATCACACCACCCAGATCCGACTGCTAGATTTGGGTTCAGCAGCAGCCATGCTCACCACCGTCCGATCAATCCCACTCTCTCTCCTCATCCTCTCTCTCCTCCTCTTGTCTCCACCATCCCTCGCCTCTGAGTCTGATCACAAGGTTTGTCCACCTTAATACTCTTCCAATTGCATGATTATTTCATTTTTCATCATATTAATTTGATTATTTAGCATGGGTTTTGCTTGGATTTTTTTTTTATTTTGTTGGTTAATTTTTATGTAATAGTACATTTTTATCATGATTTTAGAGCTGGGTTTTTGCTAAAGATATCGACTTTGGCTGTTTTGGGGTTTTGATTTTTGTTGGGGGTAGATTTCTGGGGTTGATTTTGAAGTAATTATTTGGTGGGAGGGTTTCGATTTGATTGATGTATCATGAATTTTGGGGTGCCCATGTTGTGTAATTGGGGGAAAGTTTGAAGGATTTCGGGTAATTTGAAGTGGGTACGACTGGAATGTTGGAGTAATTGAGCAGCCAAGGGTTTGGTGATAATTGATTGTTCGTCCATGCATCTGCGATTCGGCGTGTTTGTGCAATGTAGTGAAATAGGCGTGGTTATTTAAGTTGATCGATAAATTGTTGCTGCATTGACCTACTATAATCTGGTGCTCAAGCAATTGCAAACATCATAGCTTGAAAAAGATTACCGATTAATGAATTTTTTCTTAGGGTTTTAAGGGGCATTGCTGGATACGGTTTCTGCACAAAAAGCGTGCTGCTGGCATAAATTACCATTGATGCCTTTAGATCCATGAAAACTAAGTGGCATTTTAGTCTCAGACCTTGTTCATTCGAGATATATGGATTCCCTCATTCTTTAATTCTAATTGGTGCTGGGGTAGAGAGAAATGGATCTGTGAGTTTTTTTCGTTGATGTTATTGGTTATTGGTGAAGCAAACTGAGGAATTTGTTGCTGTTGGGGACTTGGGGATATGCTGGTCTGCCAGAAGGAAGTAAACCACAAGACATTTTTGGCTGGAAATTCACTCCTCCATTCGGCAATGTTTGTCTTAGTTACTTTATAGAGCCAAACACTGCAACATTTGATCATTCAATTGGTCAAAGATCTTATGAACTAAATTCTAAATTGATAATATGGTATAATAAATTTCTAATGCAATATAATACTGTGTGACATATGTTTTGTTTTTAAGATTAGATGCATAGTGGACCTAATGGTTGAAGTTTCATTGCAAAGTCTCTAGGTTTTTGAATTTCTTACGAATTTCTTCTTCTCTAGAAAAACAATTAAGACAATCTTATCGTGATAAAGGAGTACTATGCTTCAACGCCAAATGCTTCTGTTATATACTATCATTTCGGATCTCGACCTCTTACTTTCTTCCTAAAATTGTGTCCTATAATATGTAAGTGTATCTCTGCATGTGGCTGGGTGTTTATGATGTTCTTGTCTCCATGTTGAAACCTTTTGTTTTCTTTATCTGTAAAAGCTAATATGCTTAAACACCTCTGTGGTAGAAAAATTGATATGCCTTTGTTTCCTTATTTTTGTTTCTTGTAGTATGAGACAGACGAGCAAGTAGTTCTCTGGGTGAACAAGGTTGGTCCGTACAACAATCCACAAGAAACTTACAACTACTTCAGCCTTCCCTTTTGCCATCCACAGGGCCATATTGCCCGCAGGTGGGGTGGACTAGGGGAGGTTCTTGGTGGGAATGAACTTATTGACAGCCAACTTGATATCAAGTTTAGAAGTATGTATTCCTATGATGATTTGGTTGAGTTAATTCATTGTTCCCTCTTCTTCGTGATTTCAAATTAAAAAAATTGGTAACATAAATTTTGTTTCTTTATTGTCAGAAAATGTTGAGAAAACCCCCATGTGTGAAGTCGAACTTGACGCCACTAAAGCTAGACAATTTAGAGATGCAATCGAAAGTTCGTACTGGTTTGAGCTCTTCATTGGTATGTTATTTATTCGAAGCGGCCATTTGACACCATTAGCTTCTTTCAGTTGTGCTCAATTATCCATTTATTGATTGGCTACTGAATGCTTGTGTTTTGCCTTCCTCCGTGGCTTTGCTCTTGTTGCTGCACACCATTCAGATGATTTACCTCTGTGGGGTATGTGTCCATCGATGCCTTTTGTCTCATAATTGCAGAATGATACTTCCATAGTTCCATAGTACTTTATATCTTTCTTCTTCATTCTATGTAGGCTTTGTTGGAGAGCATCGTTTTGATAAAAATGGTGAGAATGCTAAGCACATGCTGTACACAAATAAGAACTTCATCATCAAATACAATGGAAACCAGGTAAATCGAGTTACTTTGTTGGCGTTTTTTTTTTTTTTTTTTTTTTTTGGCCTTGACCTCAGTCTTTTTCTGGATTCCTTTCTCTGCAGATCATACATGTTAATATGACTCAGGATGGCACTAAGCCAGTGGATGAGGGAAAAACGTATGAGATGACGTATACTGTGACATGGATTTCTACAAACATCCCTTTCGCTAGGCGTTTTGAGGTTTACTTGGATTATCCATTCTTTGAGCATCAGGTTTGTAGCTTATTTCAACCTTTTGTTTTGTACTTCGTTTGGGTTGGGGAAATTAGTTCTTTTATAGGCTTAAACTTTGGTACTCAGTTTAAAAATGCATAATTTTGTGGCTGAGTTGTGTCTGAGCTGCCCTGTGGAATGAAATTATTGAGAGTTCCCTGCAAGAATATGTTTCCCTGAAGGTTTTTTACTTTCTGCAGATCCATTGGTTCTCCATCTTCAATTCTTTCATGATGGTGATTTTCTTGACTGGTCTGGTGTCCATGATATTGATGAGGACCCTCAGAAATGACTATGCCAAGTATGCTAGGGAAGATGATGATTTGGAGAGTCTGGTTAGACTTCTATACTTTACTCTGAAAAAAGACTTCCGTAATTGGTGATATGTGATCTTGTTGTTTAAGATGGTGTGCTGAATTGGAATGTTTATTCGTCAGGAAAGGGATGTTAGTGAAGAGTCTGGGTGGAAACTTGTGCATGGTGATGTTTTCCGGCCTCCGCGTACTTTATCTTTACTCTCAGCCGTCATTGGTACTGGAGCTCAACTAGCGACTCTTATTTTCCTCGTGATCGTTTTAGCGATTATTGGGATGCTGTATGTTGGGTATGTTGACTATACACGTGCAAATATGATTCTCTATTCCAAAATTAGAATTTATACTGCACCATGTCATGACTTATCTGTCTACAGCATGACATTAATGTTAATTCATTGCTATTCTGATGGATTTTTGCCTCAAACGAGTTTCGCTACTTTTCTTTCATGACATGACCGTGACTTTCCAATAATGTTTCCTTCTTAGCATGTTGTTGGCGTTGTAGCAAATGTCTATAAAATTAGCAATCAGAGGACCCATATCTTTTTATTTGCTACCATAAGCCAAACAATGAATATGATCTGTTTATCTGGTATATGATTCAGGAGAGGAGCTATCGTTACAACCTTCATTGTATGTTATGCCTTGACATCGTTCATATCAGGTTATGTTAGCGGCGGCATGTATTCTCGTAATGGTGGTATGTATCTGTAAACTTTCTAACTTGCCTGTTTAAATTTCTGTCCTTTTTTTTTCATTCTCTTTTTTCACAAAGGGGGAACGAATGAGGAGAGGGGGCCTGGAGTGTTGTTGCCTCTGAAGTCCCAAGTGCTGAATCGTACTCTCTTCAAGCTGTGCATATTTTCTTGCAATGAAATTATTAACTACTCCTTTCTTGTTTCAGGTAAAAACTGGATAAAGTCAATGATTCTTACTGCATCCCTCTTCCCCTTTCTGTGCTTCGGGATTGGATTTATGCTGAATACCATTGCTATATTCTATGGGTCTCTAGCTGCTATTCCATTTGGCACAATGGTAGTTGTTTTTGTCATTTGGGCTTTTATCTCCTTCCCTCTTGCACTCCTCGGGACAGTAGTTGGGAGAAACTGGAATGGTGCACCAAACAATCCATGTCGGGTGAAGACGATCCCTCGACCTATTCCTGAAAAGAAATGGTATCTAACACCAACAGTGATTTCCCTTATGGGTGGATTGCTTCCCTTCGGCAGTATTTTTATTGAAATGTACTTTGTCTTCACATCCTTTTGGAATTACAAGGTAAAAGCGCACTTCATCATTTGAATATTAGTCCTCTATTAGTTTTATCCTTTGCTCTAATGAAATGCTTAAACGTGCGGGCTCATTGAAATTCCTGGTATAGTAGATGCTATCACACATACAATCATGCTCAATTCGATGGAATTCTTTGATCCTAAAGAGGATCTTCTATAATTTCGCACGTTGTTCAAATAGAAAATTTTGTTTAACCTACTTATAAGTGCTTGATTTCTTCTTTAAGTCTTAACTCTCAAACACAGTCTATATGTCTGGAGCTCTTCGGATTACTTTGGTTTAAACAGGTCAAAACTGCAGAGTCTTCACACATACCAGAATTATATCTATATTAAACCATATCTAAATGACTAAATTTATATCTATATCTTTATGTATGTTTGTATCTACTGCTTTGTATATCTCTATATTCAATGCTCCGTAGTCAGTTGTCAAGCTTAGCTTGACATTTCTTCTTTAACTAATCATGATAGCTTGAAAGCTTGTTCTCTCATTTTTGTGGCCGTCATCGCCATGATGTCCTTTGTATATAAGCATCACTCCCTTGGTGTCCTTTTTATTACATGAATATGTAAATTTGCAAGTTCTTTTGGCTTTAAACATTAATAGCCGGCTTATAACTTCTATTTGAGGTACTTATTAATTTGTTCGTAATGGACTTTGTTGTTGGTCATCTGCTCTTTTTTTTTTTTTTTTTTTTTTTGCCTACCTTCTCATGCTTTCTTCTCTTATGGTTTTTCATTTCAGGTATACTACGTATATGGCTTCATGTTGCTTGTATTTGTGATTCTGCTCATTGTTACGGTTTGTGTTACTATCGTGGGGACATATTTCTTGTTAAATGCTGAGAATTATCACTGGCAATGGACGTCATTCTTCTCTGCCGCATCTACAGCCATCTATGTGTACTTGTACTCTGTGTATTACTATCATGTGAAGACCAAGATGTCAGGCTTCTTCCAGACCAGCTTTTATTTTGGTTATACAATGATGTTCTGTCTTGGCTTGGGGATTCTTTGCGGTACGTCTCTCTCTATGTGCTTGCATTTCCATTTGTTGCTCTGATTATCATGTTGTTTATACGTAAAGGTTGAGCAATGTTGTTTGTACAAAAAGATTGAGCAGTGCGCTATCTTTGTATTATTGAAGTGCAGATTCTTTCTAGTGCAGCCTTCCCTCTGAAAGCTATGCCAATATTGGCTATTTCATTTATTAACTCATCACTCTAGAATTTCGAAATAGTAAGATCACCTGGGTATAATGCAATAAGGTATTAGGAAAAGACTTTTAGCTTTTGACGACATGTGTATGTGGGTGTTCTGGTCTTGTGGAAACATGAACCTTTTTGGTCAGAAGACCACAATAAGTAAAGCTAAGCCCTTTTCCACTCTTTATGGAGTCACGGTTTAATATAAAGCTTAAATGGGATGTCCCTTTTTTGTTATGATAACCTGCTCCCCAGTCATTCCATCGGTAGACTGTCAAATGAGCCCGGTCTCAGACTGTTGGGCTATCTATTGCCTATTGGTGGATAAATCAGTCCTTAAAGGCTGCTCTAAGCCTCAACTTGGCAAATATTTGAGTTTATGTCCTAGTGGAGCCGTAGTGAACTTGGATCCAGCTACCATGAATGTACTGACTGGATCGGAAAACAACTGGTTCTATGGGCGTCAACTGACCCAAACACTGTAGATTAATAGAAAAAATTGGCTGTTTCCTACCTTTGGGCAGGGCAGAGGTGTTTGTTTGTCTTGTTATCTGTTACGAGTTTTCAACTTCCAGTGGTGCAATCCTTATGCAATATGTTCTTTACCTGTTTGGCGTGTGTTCTGCTGTTGAAGTTTTTCTTGTCACATTTTCAGGAGCTATTGGCCATCTGGGCTCCAATCTTTTTGTAAGGAGGATCTACAGGAATATCAAGTGTGATTAGTGGTGCCACCTTATTTTCACTCTTGTTGATACAACTAATCACGCTGAGGAAGAGATGTTTCCGGGTGAGTTGACCTTTGGACTTGGGATTCCTAAGCAATGCTTAGATGTTGATGGACACTCAACATGGAATAGTTGGTAGACATATTATTACAGCTTACTGGGAATGTGCAATTTTTCTGGTTCCCTAGAAATGTCAAGTCACTGTAATTTAGCCCTCATGTCAGAGTGGGATACTTTTTTGTCAAATCTATTGCAGTTGTAGAGGATTATGGATTAAGTGATGTTTCACCAAGGTTTTCGAGTCTATACTTTAGGCGTTGATGGTAATCCACAACATATGACCAAGGAGGTGCTCATTCTGTAATGGTCTGATCTCGTGTTTTATTTTATTTTATTTTTTCGTTATTTGAACCATCAAATGTTTTAGCTTTGGATAACATGTATTCTAAGCAGGAAAGTGTCATTACTGTACAATACTACAATATTATTCAGACTGGCAATTAGTATCTTGAGCTTCTGTTCTTTACTTAAACATCGCCAATCTCAGTTTCTGCTGTTTGAGATGTATATGTTTGTGTTCGTCCTTGTACAAAACAATTTCAGGTGAGCTTCCACTCTTTCTCCCCGTTCTTTTGCCTCGTCTGTACGATCAATCGAAGAAACCCCAAACCTATGCCGAGGAACAGGATGGGCACATTTTCTTGTAGGATTAAGATGGCTTTCATCTAAATCTCATGAGCTCAATTAAAATACTATAAACCGGACCGTCTTCACTTCTAACACAATCTGAACTACATTTAGGACGATAAATTTTAGTACACCACTGACCACTTTTCGGTATGAATTTACGCTACATCTGACACTATACCAATGCTTCTCTCGAATTATAGTACTAAATGAATAATAATCATCTACCCACTCAGGCTCCCGGGAGGGGTGCCACACCAGCAGCAAGTTGGCCTTACCTAGCTCTAGCTGCTCACCTTCGTTGGCACTACCATGAATCCTAATCCAGCCCAATCCGGGATTCTAAGACAGGCGGCAGCAGTGGTCGTGGTGGTGGAAGCAGCGGCGTAAACGTCCTTAACGGTCCATCAGTAAAAGCTGCCTGGGACAACCTGTCCATAATTCGTTTTCGGTTTCAGTTCCTTTCTTCCTCTTTCTAATGTTTGTATATCTTACCGTTTTACAGTTCTACTGGCATTGCGATATATCTTCTTCAATACAGATGCCTCAGATGGTGAATCATCGAAAGTTTAAAGACTGAATCGGAGGGGTGCGCCAAGCCCGTGCAATAGTGCAACGCATGGGCGACGCTTGAAGGCCCTAGTAGCAAGCTACTGTAATGGACCCTCCCCCTTAAAAAATAAATTTAATATCGTGTGGACACGTGATCCACATATCAGATATTAAACTGATAAGAACAGATACTACACTTGATCTTAGCCAAAAGGCCGAGAAAGGTATGATATGTTCCGTAGATTTCGTCTGTTTTTATATCGTCTTTAGCTAAAGTATCTCCTTTCATCAGCCGATGTGGGACAAAAGCAAATATTTCTGTCACTCCACAAATAAATTTATATTTGATCAGCCGAATAGCCGATCATCCTCTTTCACTAGTAGCATTTTAATTCACAGCATCAATCAGAAAGACTCTCAAGAGTTGTAGAGAGTTTGAAGTAGTGTAACTCTCACTATAATCAAAGAGAAAAATGTATGTGAGGAGGTTTCTAATGATAGTAAGTGGTCGAGCTTTGAAGAAATTCGAGTAAATTTTCAACTTCGAATTCGTATTGCTCACCCCAAAATCTTGATTTCTCGCCGTCTGTCTACCCCATCTGAATATCTTGAATTCGATTTTGTTGAGAATGTAATGCCACTACTGAGTACTGACATTAAGATGTCGAGATTAGAATGGGAGTAGTGATTGGTGTATAGAACCATTTTTCGAGCAGATGAGTGATCTGCAAATGAAACTTGACCTCAGACGACAATGTCTGCTGACTGCGCGCTGCCAAAAAAAAACTCAACACTACCTGTAAGACAGAATAGTTTCATAATTAATTAGCCTGCAAAAATTAGTAAATGTGTTCACCTTTCATTACATAAGATCTTAAACTAGAGAACAGCGACTGCAAGTCACAATATGCAATCCTCATAACTTAGATTTTAGGTTGGCTTGTTCAATACGTCGAAAAACGATCCAATGATCGTCCCAACATATATTTGCATAATCTTTGTGTAGACACCGGACTCGGGGGCTTCCCATTTTATAACGCCCGATGATGAGATGGATAGTGGACAGCGGTGAAAGGTTTCGTTACCAACGTATTCGACCCCAAAGTCTTGACCCAAGCACATATGAGTCTGATGACGAGCCTGTTTGGTCTTAGTAGCCCATTTTCTTGTACCCGGGTTTAACAATCTGAATTTAGCCCAATAATTATTAAATACCATAATCTTTGCCAATGAATTGTTTAGCCCATTTTCTAGTGAAAACTCAAGGTCTACGTGATATAGGTACCATTTCAGCCCATCTTGGCAACCGAATGACAACTCTAATAAGTTCATTCACGACTCTTCATTCCTGTTTATCTTCAAGTTTTCTATCATTATCTTTATTATCTTAACAAACAGATTATACTTTTGATAGCCAAATGATAATACGTGGGATAAAGATAGGATAAATGTCAGTTGGCAACTTATTGGCAACTTCAGAGCTTTGCATTTCTAAGGACTCTCCTTAATTTGGCAAAAGAATGGATAGGATAAGCCTTGGCTATGGTATTTTGAGTTATCTTAATCTCTATTTTGCCTTCTTCTCCAAGGTTTTATTGGCTGCTAAATACCTTTTAAAAACCCTACACCATGGGCTATATATAAGGGATCCTTATTTTCTCCAAAGGGGGGACGGACAAGAAATTCAGGCACACAAAAAAAGAAGCTACATACATAAACACAACGTAATCCATGTACTTTCCGTTATAATCATAAGGGAACAAGTACCTTACGTATAACCCACATATATCAATCCCCTCGACCATCATTCATTATATCAAACTTATCATAAAAAGGGCTATATAATTAGCTGGTTTGTATCCAAGGGTCAGGAACGAAGGTCGGAGGCTTTAGCGAACGAAACCGAGATCCCGAGATCCGCGCGGCGTCGATAATATGTCCACCTGAGGGCCTCAATCTTTCAAAAATAATTTCCAAAACTTTTATCGTTTTCATATACATCATTTTACAGGTTTGGAGTTATTTGTGATTATTGATGATTTAATCCTGACGATCAAATCGTGTGTGCGTAAATTTATGTTTGTTTGTTCAAGAGTTGTCATTCTGTTCTGACATCCCTGCCCACTTATGTGCATACCTAATGTCCTACGTACACCTATGCTTAATGTTGATAATAATTAAATCAAGAATTGGTGATTTACATGCAGCGTAACACGTAAGTTAGATTGCTTTATTTGGTGGCATGTGAATGGAATAATTAGTTTCACTTACATTCATACGTATGATCATTGATTTATTATTATCGCACGTTGCATGTTATTTGCTATATGATTCCATCGTCGATTATGAACTTTACATTTATCTTGGATCAATTAGTAGAGGCCGTCTTAAGACGGGCGATTTGGGTGCCTAACACCTTCCCAAATCTTACCTTGCAAAGGATCCATTCTAGGTTCGTAGGATCCTATAAAAATCCTACTGGCGACTCCAATTCCAATAAAATTTAGCGAGACCCAATCGGTCCACCCCCAGGTCGGTACGGTATCTCACAGTGGCGACTCCACTGGGGACTTTTGCTAACTCGAATATTGATCCATTATAAATGTTTAGTTCATAATCGGCATTGCATTTTTTATTTTTCGTATAGCATTTTAGATTGCATGCCACGTTAATACGGAGGCGCATAAGGACTCAACCCAAAATTTTTACCCCAGGATGCATAGACTATACACACGTTGGGTCCATTCGGCTTTCATGACGTGCTGTATGGTCGACGTCCGCCCCAAATCGTACTCATCTATCGGTGAGTACAGGAGGATCTTTTATTGCCACGGCTTCCGACCGCAAATCAATAGAAGCGTCCTCTATTTGGGTTCCAATTGACCACCCTATACCTATTCGAATCAATGTACCTAAAAAATATGACGGTACCATCATAATGTGATTTTTATGTGCTTTTCGTATTTTTGTCAATTGCATGCTACGTGATCTTTATGTGGTTAGTCGCGGCACTTTTTTTTAGCTAAATTTTAGACCTTCCCTGTCATTTCCTCCCCTTGAGTTTTTGTGTCCAGTTTCTTAGAGCAATTGTCAATTGTTACCGTATTCTTCTCATGCGAACCAAACAATTCCTCTGTTTATTGTCAAAGTCCTCTGTTGGTCGTTAAAACGCCCAAAGCTTTTTGAGTCTAGCGTTTACAAAGAGTTGGCAACTCCCTGGCATCCTAGCTAGAAGTCTCTAGGTTTTTCTTGATCAAATCCTATTCTGCGTAAAGCCTCTTTTCCGTGGCACTTGGTAAGTTTAGTGCCAATGGGATGCTAGCTAGTTGCTTCATCCATCTAGAGTCATAATCTAAGCACAATTATACAAGGGGTATGAGTCTCTGAATGGACATATACGTATACTTTCCTATGTCGTCAATCATACGTATCCGGCAACTCTTCGGCATCTAGTAATTTGTCTCTAGGATTACCTTCGAACTCGAGCGTCGGTTTTGGCAACAACTTGGCATCTTTCTTTCTTTTATTCCTTGTGTCTCCCTTTATAAATTCTGATCTCTGTCAAAATAATTCAGACCTACTACCAAGAACAAAATGTCAGGGGAAGAGGAAATATTGAATGTTGAACTCAAGAACATGCTATCCATCCTCATAGACAGAATGGACCAATTTGATACCAAGTTCACTGACCTTGAAGCCAGAGTGGGTGGCCAATCCAGGGGAATAGTGGTTAATAGCAACGGTGGTGAGCTTGTAGCCAAGAAAATTGAAGAACTTGAACAAAAGACCAAAAGATTAGAAGACCTTGAGCAGAAATTACTCAAGTCCAAAATGGGGAACGATTACTATGAGCTTACTAGGTCAAGCCCAAAACTCAATGGGAAATTACCCAACAAGTTCATGAGCTCAGTTGACATACCAAAGTTTGAAGGCAATGGGAATCCCATAAATCACCTCAGAAGCTTTAAAAACGTCATGATGATTAAGGGAGTCGACAAATAGATGTACCGTGTCATTTTTCCTAACTCACTTGGAAAACTCCCAATCCAATGATTTTACTCCCTCGAGCCAAAACAAATAGCCACTTGGGAGGATATTACACAAGCCTTCATTAACCAGTACTCATGTAATGCTCACATTGAGGTCACCACTCGTGAACTCGAAGTCACAAAGCAAGGCGAAAAAGAAAGTTTCACTACTTTCCTTACCAGATGGCGTAAGAAAGCTGCCCAAATGGTGAACCGGCCCCAAGAGCGAGAATTGATTAGTTACTTCATTAACAATCTCAAGCCACTCTACAGAGACAATATGCGCTACCAAGGTTTACAAGAGTTCAAGAAAGTCTACGAAATCGGAATTGACATTGAAAATGACATGCTAAAGGGCACTCTTCGAAGTAAGACTTCTCACGCAAGCACAAATTCTTACCAAGATAGCGACGCATTTAACGTCCTTAGTGGTCAAGACATTTAACTTGCTCGAAGCTCCAAATCCTAGTTGCCTACAACCGTTCTCTATGACATCCGAAGACTTGCTCTCAATTACAATTATCATCTGAAGAAGACGTTACAGTTGTTCAAGTTTAGATAAATTTGTTCGATGGTCAAATTTGTAATGTCATGTCTACTTGAATTTTGTGACAATGAGTTGATTGTATCTCCGTATTTTTTTCAAGACTAGGATAGGAAACATTTAATGGCATTTACTTATAGTCTTTGTCCGTCAAAAATGATCTCAATGCCAATATATTTGTCCAAACAATATCCATTTCTTTTGAGATACATGAGCATAATTTAATCAAACAAATCCCTAATTGGCATTTGTTACACGAGTTTCATATTTTGATCGTAGTTTATACTTTGTGCGACATTTTTTGCCTTGAGAATCCCATAGCATGATTGTTTTGTGTACCTTGTGACACAGGTATGGTAAGATGGTGGCCAAGACCTATATATGACACATAGAGACCACGGACAAAAAGCTACATTAAACGGTGAGGTCGAGTGTAGTTTAGGATATTTGTGTGACCCGTGTCCAACATTACAGGACACAAGAGAGTTGAGTGGTTCCAAATTTTCACATCCGCATGCTCATATCCATAGCATGGTCATTCCCCTAAAGTGAGGGTCCACTGGTCCGTCATTGGTCTTGGATTGAAAGTGGTAAGACTGTTTGGTCACTTGTGTCACATTACAAGGGTTGCTATGGAATTTGTTAGGCTTATAATTCTCACTTACCTATTTTGTGATCAAAGTTATCTACTCAAACCCAATGCCTTGCGCCTTTTGCCCTACATTCCATGTCCTTATAAGCTCAAAAATTAAACACCCATCACCAAAAACCTTTCAGCTCATTTCAAAATCACACGGCACATATATCCTACCACTACTCTCCTACATGGGGTTCTCGTCACCAAACGAGGCACATGTCTGGTGTTAGAGTTTGGTAAGTGTTTCATAATCATTCTCAAACCCTTAAGGATTCAATACTCTACAACAAATTTAGAGTACAATTTTATGAGATCTAGACCATTAATGCTCATAAAAAATGTCCAAACCAAATACCGTCTACAAATTTCAATAGTTGACGCCGCCGCTCATCAAAGTATTTGCACAATCACTTATGCATATTTTCAAGATCATAGCGCACCCTCCATTGGTACATTCAAGTTTGGCCCTCAAGAGAGATCGTGGCTATAGTCCAAGTCATTAAAACCAAGATAAAATTGCATGGATTCAAGTTGCAGCTGGTGTTTTTCACAACTCATAGACGTCATTCCCAGTTTAGCATTTCAAACTTCAAATTGTATGCATACTGATCACACGTACAGAAAGTCAAAGATGCTAATCCAAGAATTGATGTTTACACACAAGCATATATCACGTCTGTGGATCATACATGTCCAAAAAATGCAAAATCAAGGGGATACAGAAGCAAATTTGGTCAATCGAGTTGTATAAGTCCATTTCCTTGCTTGAAATATATTGGATTCGTATTCGGAAATTTTTCATTCATTCGATCGACGATAAGAAACCCAGACAACATGTCTAGAGCAACATGTGACACATTCGTGGCACACCCATGATAGTGCTCATCTTCTTATTACTCAAGACAACGACGCGAGTTTATACTCATCGAAAAGAGTCACTCATCTCGAGTCATTTCTTAGTCTCTTAGGACTAACGTCTCTTTTTCATTGTCGTCTATCCTTGCGTTGCTTCTAATCTTTTTGTTGGGGGGGAAGGATTTCCATCGAGTCAAAATCCACATAAAATTCTTGAGATCTTAGCAATTTAGCCTTCTAAGTGCCGCATAGGATTTGTATGTGTTCGTGTTTTATGTGTAATTTGAGTATGCGTGATCTCTCTATGTGTGTAATGTGTGTAATGTGCATGACTTGCCATGAATATCATAAAATCATACATGTGGATCATATCGAAAAAATACAATGGTGCACTTAGTATTCGGAAAATTTCAAGAGTCATTACTCTAAATTCGGGGGCTCACGCGGCTTGACTGAATCAAGGGTGAATGCATGAAGATATAAACAACAAGAGTTCTTTGCTTCAAACTCGGGGGCTCACATGGCCTGACTGAGTCAAGGGCAAATAAACGATGAAGATATTGCCCCAACTGTATACCAACGCCTCTAAACAAGCAAGACATAAATGGAGATACTCACAAAATAATCCATCAACACATCGAGCGTCTTAGAAAGTTCAACAATCAACTCAACAACAAGGCATGTTTTGTAAGGGTCTAATATATTGTCCTTCACAAATCCTCCTTATTTGAGTCTGCCAAGATTAATCAATCAATCGGCTCACGCCATTCGTAGCCTGTCTGGATATTATAATTTGATGAACTGCGATGACCAATCAGCTATATTTCAAGATTTTAATTCTGCGAGTCAACATGGTGCAGCAGCCTGTGATTTTTTATCCAAATGTGGTGAAGCCTATCTTGATTTGAATGACTACTTTGCCCATTCAAGGTATTATCCAGCGTAGCGATTAATTTCGGATGACAACTGTGCCCATCCAGAATCTGTGACAATGTATCAACACGTGACAACATGTTTTGGTTGACTACTACGCCCATCCAAGACACTGAGAGATTAATATCCATTTCGAGCGACTACTGCGACCGTTCGAGATTCTGCGTTTTCATATGACTAAGAAAGACGTTCTTGGTCTAGTCTACAATGATTGTATTATGATTGCAACCTTTTGAAGACTTACATTCATTTCGAGCGATTACTGCGACCGTTCGAGATACTGCGTTTCATTCTTTGCAAAAAAACTATGATCGCTGGCGATTGCGATCTTTTGAAGATTTATATTCATCTTGAGCGACAACTGTGCCCGTTCGAGATGCTGCGTTTATATATGTGATTAGGAAAGATGTTCTTGATCACGCCTGCGACGACCTCCTGCGACTAGAATATTTTGAATACTTATATTCATTTCGAGCGACTACTGCGACCGTTCGAGATGCTGCGTTCCCTCCTTCGATAAAAGAGATGTTCTGCGATGATCGATGGCAATTGCGATCCTCTCTAGACTCATAATCGTTTCGAGCGACAACTTTGCCCGTTCGTGATGCTGCGTTTTATATGTGACCGAAGCCATGTTCTTGATCACACTTCTGATGATTTTATTATGACTGCGATCATTTGAAAATTTATATTCATTTCGAGCGACAACTTTGCCCGTTCGTGATGCTGAGTTTTATATGTGACCGAAGCCATGTTCTTGATCACACTTCTGATGATTGTATTATGACTGCGATCATTATAAAATTTATATTCATTTCGAGCGACAACTGCGCCCGTTCGAGATGCTCATGATCTTTTGAAGACTTATACTCATTTCGAGCGACAACTGCGCCCGTTCGAGATGCTGCGTCAATCTGAGTTCGAGACATATATTCTCAGCTCGACAGCTTATATCATTTGACAACTTTATTTCTTGAGCAACTACTGCGGCCGCTCGAGATGTTGCGTTCTTATATGTGACATAGTTCTATACATGTTCTTTGTCATAACTGCGATTTTGCTTTTACATGTATATGTGTGATTGCAAAACCTTTGACCTTCGTCTTTTACAAAGACTCGGCCAAAGCGGGGGCTCCTGTAGACACCGGACTCGGGGGCTTCCCATTTTATAACGCCCGATGATGAGATGGATAGTGGACAGCGGTGAAAGGTTTCGTTACCAACGTATTCGACCCCAAAGTCTTGACCCAAGCACATATGAGTCTAATGACGAGCCTGTTTGGTCTTAGTGGCCCATTTTCTTGTACCCGGGTTTAACAATCTGAATTTAGCCCAGTAATTATTAAATACCATCATCTTTGCCAATAAATTGTTTTAGCCCATTTTCTAGTGAAAACTCAAGGTCTACGTGATATAGGTACCATTTCATCCCATCTTGGCAACCGAATGGCAACTCTAATAAGTTCATTCACGACTCTTCATTCCTGTTTATCTTCAAGTTTTCTATCATTATCTTTATTATCTTAACAAACAGATTATACTTTTGATAACCAAATGATAATACGTGGGATAAAGATAGGATAAATGTCAGTTGGCAACTTAATGGCAACTTCAGAGCTTTGCATTTCTAAAGACTCTCCTTTGGCAAAAGAATGGATAGGATAAGCCTTGGCTATGGTATTTTGAGTTATCTTAATCTCTATTTTGCCTTCTTCTCCAAGGTTTTATTGGCTGCTAAATACCTTTTAAAAACCCTACACCATGGGCTATATATAAGGGATCCTTATTTTCTCCAAAGGGGGGACGGACAAGAAATTCAGGCACACAAAAAAAGAAGCTACATACACAAACACAACGTAATCCATGTACTTTCTGTTATAATCATAAGGGAACAAGTACCTTACGTATAACCCACATATATCAATCCCCTCGACCATCATTCATTATGTCAAACTTATCATAAAAAGGGCTATATAATTAGCTGGTTTGTATCCAAGGGTCAGGAACGAAGGTCGGAGGCGTTAGCGAACAAAACCGAGATCCCGAGATCCGCGCGGCGTCGATAATATGTCCACCTAAGGGCCTCAATCTTTCAAAAATAATTTCCAAAATTTTTATCGTTTTCATATACATCATTTTACAGGTTTGGAGTTATTTGTGATTATTGATGATTTAATCCTGACGATCAAATCGTGTGTGCGTAAATTTATGTTTGTGTGTTCAAGAGTTGTCATTCTGTTCTGGCATCCCTGCCCACTTATGTGCATACCTAATGTCCTAAGTACATCCATGCTTAATGTTGATAATAATTAAATCAATAATTGGTGATTTACATGCAGCGTAACACGTAAGTTAGATTGCTTTATTTGGTGGCATGTGAATGGAATAATTAGTTTCACTTACATTCATACGTATGATTATTGATTTATTATTATCGCATGTTGCATGTTATTTGCTATATGATTCCATCGTCGATTATGAACTTTACATTTATCTTGGATCAATTAGTAGAGGCCGTCTTAAGACGGGCGATTTGGGTGCCTAACACCTTTCCAAATCGTACCTTGCAAAGGACCCTAGGTTCGTAGGATCCTATAAAAATCCTGCTGGCGACTCCAATTCCAATAAAATATAGCGAGACCCAATCGGTCCACCCCCAGGCCGGTACGGTATCTCACACTTTGCAGATAAAAAAAGTTCTTTGCATAAAGCAATAAATCATCTGTAGAGTCCCACATAGGGCAAACAGTGAGTCGGACCCGGGTTTATATTAGTAAAGGAAAGAACAATGGGTACGACCTTACTTGAACAGGATCTGTTCTATTGGATCGTACATCTGTATCCTTGAGTTCTAAGGAGACAGCTTACCAAGCCTGGTTGATGAATCATGACCCTGTGATCAGAGCATGATTAGCGGCTTCCACTGGTTCTTTGATCGGTGGTCCTGTAGAGGATCGTTCCCCGGCTCATTCTTGGGTTCGGGGATGGTCAGTTGGTCACACGGTTGTTAAATGTCTTGTGAATTAAGCGTGAGAAAGAAGTCATGTGAAGATGTAATTTCATAACCCGGCTTCCACGAAATCTCCTAATCTCTATCCTACTAATGTCGTGTAATTTTCATAACTTAAATCTAATACATTTAGTCTCCACTTTCAGTGTAAGTATGCAAATTACAGAGCTCAAGTTTTACTGAATCTGAAACTCGCTCCCTCCATTTCAACCCAGCGCATACTATTACAAGGCTTGACATTAGCACCATCGTCATAGGCCCCTTGCATAACACTCAAGCACATAACTTGTGCTGGGGACACAAGCACTGTCATAGACAATTGACAATACTAACTTCAAATTCGGAAGTAACACCTTTTCTACAATTTGAGGGGAACATTGAATTCGTGTTATGTTTGGGAAATCTAAACCTATACTTGAAGGATACACCGATGCGGAGATGGCAGGTGATATTGATGGTAAAACTCCACTTCAACTTACTCGTTTATGTATGCGTTGGGAGCCATATCCAGGCAATCTAAGCTTCAAAGTCAGAATATACTATTGCGGCCGTAGAAGATGGTAAAGAGATGTTGTAGCTGAAACGGTGTCTCCTTGAAGTCTGTTTGGAACAAGAGGAGTACATTATTGGACATTGCGATAGCCAGAGTGCTATTGATTTTAGCAAGAATACCATGTATCATGCTCGAACAAAACACATTGATGTTCTATAACATTGGTTTTGAGAGAAGTCATCGAGTATGAGCTATTGACGTTGTTGAAGATCCACACCGATAAGAATTAGACTGTGAGCTATTGACATTGTTGAAGATCCACACCGATAAGAATTAGAATGATTTGTTGACTAAGGTCTTACCCGACAACAATTTCGCAAGCTAGCCGAAATTATCTCCAAGTGAGTTGCGGGAGACGTATCTCCTTCGAATCAGGTTGGAGGGGGAGATTGTTAGATGGTCTAACGCTTTATTGTTTCTTTTTTAATTAGTTTTTTTTTTTTTTTTTCATTCAAAAGAGTAAATTAAAGAAGAAAAAAAAATGATGAAAAGAAAAGCTTAAAAACATAATTGGAAAAAAAAGAGGGGCAAATTTAATGAAAATATCCTAGTGTTTGAAACATATTCATGGATCGGAATAACCCAACCTTTTCTCATTACCAAAAATAACCGAACATTTTACTTCTCGCCACACTAATATCTCAAACCTGCTAAAGTAGGAATTTTGCCCACTTCAAATCTCAAGGAGCTAAATAATAAGGGGGAAAAAAGCATTTTGCACAAATTTATGTGATTGTTTCCTTGACGATTTTTTTCCCTTGTGTTTCCCCCTATTTTATTTCAAAATAAATAATTTATAATAAATACCTTCCCCTTATTCTCCACAGCAAATCTATTCAACCTCAATCGAAATGAACTTTATATCAAAATCATAAATATCTTCCAATGAAAATCTATTTTGTTTTCATTCAAACATTCAGTTGCATGATAAAAATGTTCGTGCATTTAGAGATGTTATATGTTTGACAATTTAACCAATTAACAAGACAAAAGTTAAATGTCAAAAAAGGCAAATACCTAGAGCGATGTAGCTAGGGGTTTTCAGAACCAAATCGGACCGAAGACCAAATTCATTGAAAATTCCAAGACCGGACCGAATTAGGGAAGAGCGACCACAATTTCTGGTCTAAACCCGGACCGGACAAGTAATATAAAAAAGTCATTTTTTTTTATTATTTTCTTCCGGTCTTCTCCATTAAAACTCATTTTCTTTTCTATCTCTCCTCCATTTTTGATACCTACTTCTTCCAATAACCCCGATGTACTACATGCCCAAATCAATTTCTATTTGTTAGAATCGAATTTCAATCTTTAACTACTTATCTAGTACAATTAAAGACTTAGGATATGTTTGGTATGCACAATAAGCTAGCTTATTTGGCCAAAATAACTTATTTGACTAGTATTTTAAGCTCTTTGACCAAATAAGTTGGTTTGGTAACACCACTAGCTTAAATAATAAGCTAGCTTATTTAAGAAGTTACCCCATGTAACTTATTTAAAAATAAGCTAGCTTATTATAATTTTATTCTTAATTTACCCTCAATTATTCACTAAAATAAAATGAGATTAAAAGTAAATAATGCATTTTTATGTAATTTTATATATACCAACTAATTTTGTCAAACACTCCTAATCCTATCAGCTACAATTTCAGCATTCAGCTACTATTTCAACGTTGAGCTAGTTTTGCCAAACATAGCCTTTAAAAAAAAGGAGATGTATGGGTTTGGGTCTTCTAATGATAGTCACGAGGCATGGGAACATAATAAAAAGGGTCTCAAAAACTTTTTTTATATAGAATTGCAGATATATATTCCGGTCCTCGGTCCAAGACCACGAACCCCTGGTTTTTTACTGGACCGGACCGGACCCGGCGGATAGCTTCGAAATCAAAGACCGAGGACGGTCGGTCCGGGTCAAATTCAATTCCGGTCTGAGTCAATTTTTGAATAGCCTAGATGTAGCTTGTTAAAGAAAATCGTTAAGAAAAAAAATCATAAAAGTTTGTGCAAATAAAAAATACCCCTTGAGAATTGGAGTGCGAGAAATTGCACTGTAGCAGGTTCGGGATATTAGTATGAACACAAAGTAAAGTAGAAAGGTTTCGTCATTCCATAAAGATGTACTCCCTTGGATTATTTTCATCAAATTTACCAAAAAAAAAAAAAAAAAACGGAAAATTCACGTGGTACCGCTGTGGTTTGCCGTTTCGCACATGGTGACCACACTTTCAACTTTCTGCACACGGTGCCCTTGAGGTTTGAGTTTTTGCACGTGGTACCCTTAAGTTGAAATTTGTTTGATTTACAGTTATAACGGTGTTAAATTAACACTTTAACAATTACTAATTAATCTTAATTAAACACCTTAATTAAGACTCTATATGACTATAACTATTTTTTCAACCTAATCGTACCACTCCCCCCCCCTCTATCTCTCTCCTCCCCTTTATCCACCTTAGCCTAATCTTTTTCCATCACGCACTGCCCTCGTCTCGCCCATTGCCGACGACTTCAAACAGCAGCGCTGACTCCCGAATTTTTCTATCTATCTCCACCCCCAAATCAACCAACAATTAAGTACCTTTGGTGTCTCAATTTGAATTATTTTCCCGAATTGGGCAAAAAAATTCTGAAATTTTGATGGATGAATTGGCTTGATTTTTTGCTTTGTTTGAGTCAAAATATATGTGTGATGTTTTGAGGTACCCCAATTTGATGTATTGGGTTTTCAATTTGAGAATCTGCAGAATTTGGGTGTTGGTTTCAAAATGCTTGGCGTTGCAGTTGCTCGTGAAGCGCAACGAGTTCTTGTGTGAATGTCGTCTACCTCTTTATTTCAATTTATGAGGCTTGATTTTGTGCTATAAGGAATTCGATTTGGGATTTGTAGGATACTAGGTTATAGGAGATGATGAGGGGTGTTTTGGGGAGTGGCAGTAGGGGTAGGGGAGGCAAAATTAGGAGAGAAGATGATGTGGGCTTGGGTATGGGGAGCTACAGTCATGTACCATGGTGGATAGACATCTGGGTTTGGTCGTAGATCCTGATCACCCATGTTGGTGGCATGCCGATGACGGTAAAGGTGGTGGTCGAAGTGCGGTGGAGCAGAGCCGTGGGAGGAGCGGTGGCCTGGTGGGGGAGGGAAGAGAAAGGGAGAGGCTGCCTTTTTTTTCTTTTATCCATAAATATGCTAAGTTGATTATTAATAGACGTTTGAATAGTAAATGTTAGCAATTTTCTAATGTCAGTTAAAATTAGGGGCACCACGTGCAAAAATACAAACCCCGAGGACACCGCGTGCACAAAGTTGAAAGTGTGGTCACCATGTGCAAAACGGCAAACCACAGGGGCACCACGTGAATTTTCCGGAAAAAAAAAAGTGGTGCGTGTGTTTTATTGTTTGTGGTGCTCACTTAAGAGTGTGGATCCTCTAGAGTTTAAAACAAACTCTATATGACAGAGTTTACCAAGTAAGGAAACAATTAAATATTTAATATTTTATATGTGCATTGAAGTAACCACCTTATTTTGTTTTATTACCATTAATAGTAAACTCTATAAACTCCACTAACCAAAAACTCTAGAGGATCCTTACACCTCATTTAATAAGTGTGACAAAGTCGAAACACACAGAGAGCAAGCCCAAAAATCCAGAAATCAGAGAAACACAAACACACAGAGAGGGAGTGAGTGAGGGAGTGTGTTTCTTCCCAACAATCTCACATTGAAGTACGTCAACTGGTTGGCGTTTTGGGAAACTGATCAGAGGTGTGCGTCTGTTAATTGTTCTTCAGCTACAGGTATATCGATACCATTCTTTTGGATCTTTTGTTAGTATAATTGATAATCTTTTGTCGTAATATTTTTTTTTTTTTGTATTTGGTATACTTACGCAGAACTATTAAGGATCTTTGCTCTCATCTATCGATGGCGTGTTGGTCCAAGCTACCGTTTGATCTTCTCTACGAGTTTGTGATGAGATTTGAAACAATCGAACACTTGTTTTATTTCTCAGTTGTATGTCGTACGTGGAATCACTTTGCCACTATGGTTAAACACGAGTTCTTAAATATAAAAACAATGCCTTGGTTATTGTTAGCCGAGAACACTGACAATAATCAAAGTTTTCAATCCCGTCAACAATAAATCCTACCAAATGAAACTCCCGGAGACTAGTGGGTGTAGATGTTGGGGTTCCGAGTATGGTTGGGTTGTGACCTATAATCAGGATTTCGAGTTACATTTATTCAACCCATATACCAAAGCTAGAAAGTCGCTTCCACCCCAATCACGTTTACCTTTTTGCGCTGAAAAAGTTGGCATTTGCGAGGCCGGGTGATGAATCGTGGACTTCCATCGAACAACCCGGGCCAACAGTGGTATTTGACGAGGGCAATAATCCTCCCGATTACTACCACAGAAGATTGACAAATAGCATAGCTGATGTTGTCTCATGTGGTGCCGAATTACTAATCTTGTATGAGGATGCTTCGATTGGATGTCTTGATATTTCTGATTTGAATGATCCAAGAAAGTTTATTGTGAAAGATTACCTACCTATATATCCAGTGGTTTTGAGTGATCCACGAAATCTTGGTCTGAAAGCTAGAGAATATGTACCTGCTCCTCCTGTGATTTTGGACGACCTTTCACCTACATTACGTGGACTATATTTGGTGAACTTTGGAGGTGAAATTTACATGGTTGTACGACATAGGGGTGATGTCAAAGATTATGAAGACGAAGACGAAGACGAAAACCAAGGCCAAGATAGAGGCGAAGACGAATTTGAATATGGAACGTTCGGGTTTTTTGTGTACAAGCTCGACTCTGACACTAAAAGGTGGTCTCAAGTCCAGAGGCCAGAGCGTTGGTGGTGCTGTCTTATTTGTTGGTAATAATTCTTCGATGTCAGTTCCCGCATTTGGAGTGAGTAATTCCAACTGTATTTATTTTACTGATGATGCATTTAGATATTGGAGTATGTCGAAATCCGGTGGGGGCAAGGACACAGGGGTTTTCGAAATGGATTTCCGTATGTTAGCTGGTATATACGAGGGGTCAGATATGTACTCAAAACTCCAGACCCCTTTGTGGTTTATGCCGCGATTTTAGTTTACAAATAGGTTTTGGGTAGCATGGGCTTACGAGTACTTAGGAGTACCCCTATGGCTTAGTGGTATAGGACTCTTGTAACCATTTGTAAGTCTTACATTTGTTTTTCACTTTCTCTTGTTAAGTACCCCTATGGCTTAGTGGCATAGCAGGTAAGATGTAACTGAAAGCTTTGAATTGTGCACAAGGATGTATGGTTACTTCATTTTTTAGAGACAAAGTACATTATGAAATTGACATTGATATTCAAAAACTGGCAAAATTTGGTAAAGATGGTAAAATGTCTTTAATTTATCACAAACTTCACCAAATTGTAATGTGTGCAACTTATTACAGACTAAGGCCCTGTTTGATAGGACTGCATCTTTCTGAACTAATCTGATCTGATCTAAATGATCTGATCTGATTTGAATAACTCTGAACTAATATGATGTGATCTGAATGTGTTGAAATTTTGATTGAATTTCAATGAATTAGTATCAATTATGGACCAAATACATTGATAGTTATTTGAACATTTCTGAACTGATCTGATCTGAATGATTCTGATATGATCTGATCTGATATGAATGATTCTGAACTGATATGAATACTACTTCTATTAAGTCCTATCAAACAGGGCCTAACAAAGAAATTCACTGTTTTACTAAACCAGTACTGCTATATAATATGGAGTATTGCTATTAGGTTGGATGGAAATATCTGCTCATTGCACTGCAATCTCTTCATTCTTTGCTAAATCTACTTAGACCAGACTGTTTCACTCAACGTGGCTTTTGGCTGACAATCTTTGTTCGACTGACGATCTGTGCTGGGCTGAGATAGGCCAGCTGTTCAAGTCGAGTTGCAGCAGAATGCTCTCTGGTGGCTCTGTAAGCAGGTATACAGTGCAGTTGTCTGTAATGTGTGATGCCTTCTCCAGTGAATTTCTAAAGACTTTCCAGTTCATCCACACCACATCTGAGTCCTCCTCGTTCATCTCGAGTGTGCTTGAAGCAATGTCGTCCACTATCATCTTCACAGCTTCTGGCCTCAAGTATAGTTCAACTACAAACATCCATGGGAACCAGTTAAATTGTAAGGATAACTAATCATTTGAACGTTTTGTTGCAAATACAAAGATAAGTAAAGTACCAAAATAAGGGATTTTGAAAGCGCAAGAGTCTCGCAGCTTTGTCAGCAGAGCTCTCAATTCCTTTGATGGCATTGCAGCCCCAAAGGCGTAATTGACAGGAGAGAAGATATCATCACTACGCCAAAAAATGCATATAACACCGGTCGTAAATTAATCAGGCACCGGTTACACCCGGTGTCTGGACATCGTGTAAGTTGATATTGACTGGATGACTAGACGACGAGGAGAAACGTTAGGCAAATGTCATGGGGTTACGAAAGGAGAGGGAATGAAATTGAAGAAGCTAAGATTAAGAGTTGGATGATTAAGTGTATATTAACATGAATCTCTTGCAGGTCAAGGTTAATAAAAATCGGAATTCTAACCGAACTTCATATAGTTCAATAAGCTTAAGAAGATATAATATCAAACAATGAAGCTCAAAAACCTTGCAATAATCCAAGTCTAAGAATATATTTGAGTAACTAGTATAATACTCGTGCTATGCACGAAATGTGTAGCCAAAAGTTTTAATATCGTACGTGCGACATCACATCACTAGTTTAACTTTGTCTTGGTAACACAGATTTATATTGTTGGCGTTCGAAACGTAGTTATATACCCGAATCTATTTCCCGACTCAAGATTTCAATGACCTCTTTTAAAAAAAACTGAATAGCTTAGCCATCATGTATACGTATATAACGACTTTAATTTGCACTTGATAAAATGCAATCTCATAAAAGTGTGTGTGCGTGAATGTATCTCTAAGTGTGAATATTAGTAAGAGAATATTTGTATTATGACAAATTTATTTACTAACTCAAATTTCCAGTGACTTTACAATTCCATGACTTAAAAATGGATATGAAACTTGTATTAGAAGATTACACAAAGAAAAGAACACAAAGAGAAAAGAACACAAAGAGAAAAGAATAGTGACCTTTAGTTACCGACTTACCTCTATTTGAGCGAGTCTTTAGCCATTAAAATGGTTAATCACTAGTTCACTACATTAAGTGATCATCAGTGAGTAAGAGGACAAATTTTGATTGTAAAGTAGATAAAGAAGAGCAAAGTTTTAGGATATACTCTGTATGTATATTTGGTTGGAATGGTCTCATAAATAGAGCGTAGAAAATTATTAGGAACATATTAAATTTGTTTTTTTGTTTTTTTTTTTGTTAATAGAAGGCCCTAGCTATTAGTTGTTTTTTCATTATTGACTTAGAGTTGTTAAAATTTGCAGCACATTAATAGGAACAAAATTATTAGGAATCATGTTATTAGGAACAAAAATTTTAGGGGGAAAATTTGTAGCCATTGAATGCCACGTGTCCTAGTGGCTTTTGTTTTAGTAGAATTAGATAGATAGATTTTTATGGCAAGAAGCCAAAAACGGCTCATTGTGTAAGATCTTTTTTTTTTTTTTTGGGCATCCACCGAGAATAAATTAACATAACAAATAGGAGTGCGTAAATTCTACTGTCGTTTATTTGTACTTGTATATTTTGCGGTTTTATCATCTTTTTGCTATCCCAAAATTCAGAATTTC
The DNA here is from genome assembly GCA_963680865.1 of Spergularia marina. Classification (NCBI taxonomy): domain Eukaryota; kingdom Viridiplantae; phylum Streptophyta; class Magnoliopsida; order Caryophyllales; family Caryophyllaceae; genus Spergularia; species Spergularia marina. Next base: position 6,261,880 of record OY804554.1, read on the forward strand.
AAACCCATCCATCTTATTGTTCAATCCTCTTTATTGTTCCGACAATAGGAATTGGAGGGGTGAGCCAAGCCCGTGTAGTAGTGCAATGCATGGGCGACGCTCGAGAGCTACTGCAGTGGACTCTCCCCCTTAAAAAATAAATTTAATATCATGTGGACACGTAGTCCACATATCAGATATTAAACTGATAAGAACAGATACTACACTTGATCTTAGCCAAAAGGCCGAAAAATGTATGAATTGGTTTGAAAATTTGCTCTGCTTTTGTATCGTCTTAGCTGTAGAATCCCCTTTCAACAGCCGATGTGGGAGGATAGCAAGTAATTCTCTTGACGATCATCCTCTTGACAAATCATTTTTAATTCACAGTATTCTAGATCGTTTATTCTCTCAATGATCACTTGAACAATTTGCTTGAAAATTTAGGCATTCACATGATATGCAATCTTCATAAATCAGACGTTCTTGTCGCTTATACATATTGTTGTCAGAGGAGTCGAATTTTGGTTAGTCAAAAGTCAAAACTCAGAAGGGATGGCAAGTATGCAATCTTTGATAAATCAAATGATGTCGCTACAACAAGATGTAATACACATTCGGTAACGACTTGTCGCTGATGATTCCACAAGAGTACAGGCTGGCATGATCATAGAAACTGCATTTCAGCTAATACACGGCTTGTTCAATACGTCTAAAAGACGATTCAATAATGTTCTTCCAAAATATATTTGTATAAATAATCCATGAATAAAGCGTCTGAAGTAGTAAAGCTTAGGAAAGTCCCACAAAGGATAAACACTGAGTGGAAAAAACCAGGTTTATATTAGCAGAGGAAAGTACAATGGGTACGACCTTACTTAAACGGGATCTGTTCTATTGGATCGTACCTCTGTATCCTTGAGTTCTAAGGAGACAGGTTTGCCAATTCAATGTTGGAACCCGATGGTGCTGTCGAGGATCGTTCCCCCCGCTCATTCTGAAAACATAACAATTTCGCTAATGTGGGACAGCAATGGTCTGTTTGCCTTGTGGAACATGAAGGAAGCAAGCTGGTATAGTCTAACTCAGGGTTGCCAAATTCGCAGATCGCCCGAGATCGAAATAATGGCGAATTGAATTCGCTAGCGAATTACATTCTGTAGAAATCGCTCTAATTCGCCATGGAAATCGCCAGGGAGTTTATAGGAATTAGTTCAGATCATTAATATTTTAGTTTATTAAGGTGCATTGGGAAAGAAAACCTTAATTACTCTAGGGAAAAAGAAGTCAGAAAAGGCTGTCTCTATTAATAATAATAATTATGACTAGTAATTATTATTATTTGGAAGTGTGAAAGACAATTTCTCGTCTTTCTGTGCGTCTCTCTCCTCTTTACTCATGGATTGTTACTGGTAGTCAATTACAATTAATGTTACTGGTAATCAATGAAATCGCTGATAATAGCGATTTGGGTCGCAATTTATCACAACTTCTGCGAAAACGCACCGCGATTGAGAGCGAGCGAATTGATTCGCAATTCGCTGGGGGTAGGAGCGATTTCGGTAAACTCTAACTGTCCCACATCGGCTAAGGAGATGACATGATGGTTTGAGATCAACAACTTTGTATCAGCGTGACTTTGTCGAGTGCAACTCAAATTTGTTGATGTTAACAATTTTTTACAGGATTGGCTAGCTTCTTACGGAGAAATGCCATGTTTTTTTGGATACTTTGATTATTAAAAGTTTACATTGGTTGTGGACCGTGGATTTATGCAGAATATCAATTTCAGAAAGGGGAAATGAGACGTATTAGTGAAGCATTGGAAGACAAGGCTATTTCGTGCACCATTAAGTTCATGTTGAAATGCAGTTCAATATAAGGTCCATTTACACATACTTCTGAAAACTATACATGATTTTGATTGAAATATATCGATTCATATGGATAAATCTTTTGAGGGAAAATAGAGAGTTATCTAAACATAGTTACATAAGTGATATAGGGAGATAAGGAGACATCATATGTAACATATCTTCAATCAGTAATTATCATAATTCATTTATTTTGAGATAAACTAATTAATAAATTAGAATATAACAAAGTGTCTCGAACGCACGTGTTTTCCAATTGAAGGATTTTGGGAGAGACCGCTTTTATTCGATCACCTTAATCACTTGATCGTTATTCAGAAGAAAAAAAATGATTATTAAGTACAATATAATATTTTAACCGTGTAACATACGGGTTTAAAACTAGTTTCTTGTGAAATTGAACTCCGCTCTTGCAGATATGGAAGCCCAAAAAATGACCAAAAAAATTTGGACCATTTCTCGATTTATGCGTGTCATCCTTGCGCAGGGGCCATGCTAATCTTCTCTGTATCGTTCCAATTTTATCAGATGTCCCCAAAGGGGCAAACAAAATACTATGGTCCTAACATATAATCAGACAGGAATACGACTGAATGGGCGATGTGGGATACCCAATTCTCAGCATATAATTTTTCTTTTGATTTTTTGACAACATTCTCAGCATATACACTCGGGGAGAAATCTGTCATGTCACGTCTACACAGATAACCCAGCTAACAAACGCACTATTTAAAACGCAGTAACGCAGAGAAATAAGGTGTACTCAAAGGAGTTAACACTGATCAATAACGCAGTTATAAATCGTGTTATAATAAAACCCGAAACTCATTACAGGTGCCTTTACGATCGAACTGTATACCACGGAAGTTATCATCATTATTTTTTTCTAACATGCATTACTAATATACACTGTTACCGCAAACGCTTTCGCTCTGTGATTCTGATTCATACCTTTGATGTCCACCCAGTCTAGTTCCACCCAGACAGTACAGAAGACAATGTGATGAAAGATAAACTCAAGATTATCCCACATCGGTTGTACAATGAACTAAAAGGCACTATATAGAAGCTTAGGAAAGAGCGATGGGTACGACCTTACTTGAACAGGATCTGTTCTATAGGATCGTACCTCTGTATCCTTGAGTTCTAAGGAGACAGGTTACCAAGTCTGGTTGATGAATCATGACCCTGTGATCAGAGCGTGATTAACGTCTCCCACTGGGTTCTTTGGCCGGTGGTGCTGTAGAGGATCGTTCCCCAGCTCTTTCTTGGGTTTGGGGATGGTCACACGGTTGTCTGACAGACTCTTTTTTTGTTAATCGTCATGTAGGTGTTGCTGTGAACACTGTGTAATGATTTCAATTCAGCTGAAGTCTAGGGGAAGTGATTTCTTTTTTGCCTGATAATTTTGGAGCATGTTATAGCAGTAATTTCAGTAAGTTTTACCCTAGAAAACTTGGTCTCATAACTAAAGGAGAGGGTATGATTTCCGAGTCAAAGTTACGGTTCAGAGATAAGGCGATAATTAAGAATGGTTGCTTAATTCAAGGGAAATTGCAGCCTAGTGGTGATTTCCTATTGTAAGCAGGATACTAAGCTGCTGGTGTAGCTAGCCTTGGTAAGAAGGAAAGCTTCTTATTGAAGCATCACAGCAGCAGCTCAGTCCAAGTAGGCAAGTAGTATTATTCAGCTTTTATGCTGTCTAATGCTTTTCTTTACGTAAGTAGCAAAGCTCTTTTGTTCTCTCAACGCTATAAAAACAACCCCAAAGCTTGCTTTGTTCAAATAATCTGAATTTATCTGCCTAGAAGTCTAGAGGGGTTGCATGAGTGTGACTTTCAGTGCTGAGTTTTGTGAGTGTGCTCTACTACTCAGTTTTACTCTTGTTGTGATTTATTGTCTAGTCAGGTGAAAGTCCGACTAATGACTAATGACTAAGCAACCAGAAATAGATCATATCATGTCTCCGCCTCTGTCAGCTCACAACAACACTTACTAGTTACTACAAAGGTCTTATATTCCATCACAAAATCCTTGGGGAAACGGCAAGTGTTTCTAAGATAGGCGGGATTTAAGAAACGGCAACAAAATTGTATCCCATTTAGAGTATTGATCTGAGTAATACCAAGCTCTAGATGGAGCAAGTTAGGAAACACGGGCAACTCATCTTTCAACTCGTCAAGGTCCAAACCCTACAAGGCTACAACGTAACCCACAAGGAAAAGTAGTAGAGTCGTCAATCTCACAATACCTGACTAGAAAACAAGACAATGAGAGATAGAAGAATCATCCAAGTCAATAATTGGGAGCCAACTGAAAATACGCCGTAGTTTCTTAGACAAGACACTCACAGAATCAGCATCTTTTGTTGGAAGCAATGACAGTATGTCACTCACTAACACATCTGGTAAGCTGCTTATCCTCTCTTCAAGTTTACTCTTCGCCCTCTTATTATCACTATTATTGCTGCTGCTGCTGGTATCAGTATCAACATGTTCTTCCTGATTCTTTACATGCGGCTGCAAGCTGAAATCTCTAGTGTGTCCTCCCATAGTAAGGTTAGACATATGAAAAATTAGCTAATTTGGGATAACAACAATAGTCTGTTACATGAAGGAAACTGGTATATAGACTAACTCAAGTTGTGGAAGACAATTTGCAGCAACAAATTAAAGTAGTGAATTCCAAAATTACACCCATCTTAACTTTGAAGCTGCAGAGTTAAAGAGACGCTTAGCTTTGTAGTATTATTAGAAAGAGTTCTCTGTACAATGTGAACCACTATCAACTATATTCTTCACATTTTATGAACCTTTAACCAATTAGAGTTACAATTACGAGCTTTTATCTATATTTTTTCTAATGATCGAACTGCGAAATTTGATGGCATTGAGAAATCTAATTGATCTCGTTATGTTGTCTTTAAGTCTCGATTAATCTTTTTGATGGAAAATCTTCAGACAAAGGATTAGTATTGTGCCTGATTTGTAACTACCAGTCTTACTGATTATTATCGGAACGAATATATATAGTCTTGTAAAAACTTAGTTGATATTCTCTCAAAAAAAAAAAAATAGTTGATGTGGACTGAGGCAAAATTAAAAAAGAAAAAGAAAAATTTATGGTCCAATTTAGACCACCATTGTTTTAAGTCCAATCTGACTTAAAAAAACTAGTCAATCCCTGACAGATGGCTAAATATTAATTTGTACAGATGGCTAAATATTAATTTGTCGAAGGCAATCATGAGCAATTCTATATTTGTTGTAAAGCTACCCACCTTTAGTAGATGGGTAACCATGATTTCACATAAACTTATTATATTCATGTAAAATATATAGATATCACTAACATGGGATAACCATGATCACTTAAACTTAATAAATTTATGTAAAACATATTGATTTCGCTAACGTGGGACAACAATAGTCTGTATAGATGTAAAACATGAAGGAATCTGATATAGACTAACTCAAAGTGTGGATACCATGATATTTATAAAGATCAAAGCCAATGTATGTGCAACAACAAATCAAGTACTGAATTCCTAATACTCGTACCCCTTTTGACCCTGAAGCTGCCAAGAGGGAAGTATGTATTATAGTGAGATACCTCATGCCTCATGGAGTCATGGGCATGGTGGATTCGTTTCTAGGACAAGTATTCAAAACCAAAAATGTGACAAGTCTTTCGAAGTTTGAGGAAAAAAATGTCAAAAAAATTTGGACCATATATATCTCGATTTATGCGTGTCAACCTTGCGCAGGGGCCATGCTAATCTTCTTTGTATCGTTCCAATTTTATCAATATTTGTTGTAAAGCTACCCACCTTAAGTAGATGGGTAACCATGATTTCACGTAAACGTATTATATACATGTAAAAAATATAGATATTACTAATGTGGGATAACCATGATTTCACATAAACTTAATATATGAATGTAAAACATATCGATTTCGCTAACACGTGAGATTCGTTTGTAGGACAAGTATTCAAAACCAATTGTGACGTCTTCCGAAGTTTCAATTTGAAGGAAAAAAAAGAAACAAAAAAATTTGGACCATTTCTCGATTTATGCGTGTCATCCTTGTGCAGGGGCCATGCTAATCTTCTCTGTATCGTTCCAATTTTATCAGATGTCCCCAAAGGGACAACAATTGTGCGACGACTTGACAATATAAAAAACTAAGTAAATGTCTTGCTGGCCGATGTGGGATAAAAAGTCTTACCACTGAAGGACAGACCTTGTATAATAATGTGTCCTTACACCCGTAACATAGTTGCATACTAGCATAAAGTATAAAAAATGTAAAGTCACCTTCACTATTTACTTCACACATACTCGGATACTCCATAATTTACCAAGCTTACAAACGCACTGGCTAAAACGTGCAGCAGCAGCCAACAAGATCCACTTGAGAGTTTACAGTGATGTAAGTAGCATAAATCGCGTTATGACAAAACTCGAAATTTATTACTGATGCCATCATCTGAGAAACCGTTTTTGGCGTTTTAACACAAACCCTTTCTGTTGTTAAACCTTTGCTGTCCATCTCAGTGTACTTGTGCTTCATCATCGACCTCCCGCTCACGGCGGCACGCAGGCTTCTAGACAAACTTTTACTATATACTGTAATGTCTTTGAGGATCGGAAGAAGGCATTGAACACCGAATGATACAGTATATGGTAGTTTCTCTATATAATTGATTTCAAGCTAATCAACAAACCATTTACATTACTGAGAAAAACCTGTTTTCTAATAGACACTGAGATGCAAGCTAACTAGTCAAATAAGGGGGAACTATAAATTATAAGTTTAGATATTATCCCACATCGAGAAAATAGTTCCTAAAAGCAAGGTATATATAGGCTGAGGAAGGAGCAATGGGTACGACCTTACTTGAACGGGATCTGTTCTATAGGATCGTACCTCTGTATCCTTGAGTTCTAAGGAGACAGGTTACCAAGTCTGGTTGATGAATCATGACCCTGTGATCAGAGCGTGATTAACGGCTCCCACTGGGTTCTTTGGCTGGTGGTGCTGTAGAGGATCGTTCCCCAGCTCATTCCTGGGTTTGGGGATGGTCACACGGTTGTCTGACAGACTTCTTTTTTGTTAATCCTCATGAAGGTGCTGCTGTGGAATGTTTGGGTCAGTTTATTGAACAATTTGCTGTTCACTGAATCTGAAAAGTTTCTAGCTGCTGCTGTTCAGACATGATTCAGCCATTTTCTTACTCTGATTCTGCAGATTTATTGTGTATGAATCGACCTCGACTATATGTCATTGATACACTGAGCAACTGTCCGAGCAATTGTTCCTTCGATCAAACATCTAAGGAACAGTCTATCAGACTCATTCGCTCTCACTAAGTCAGGTCAGATCACAAGTGTAGAATTATTCTTGATTGTTAACCCCATTAGAAAATGTATTTAGATTATGCACAGCTCACTGGCTCTTGGCAGCCCCCTGCTCACGGCTCAGCATTCGCTCAGCCACCATCCTGGTTTCCAGCAACAACCACCCAAATTCTGCAAGCACAGACGAAAAATTGGACATAAATACACTTGACATAGATATACAGACAATTTTAGTTGCTCATGTGTACCTCAATCTCAATTCTTACCCACAAACCTAAGGATCTTATGCAAGTATAAAACAAATGAACAAATAACCATGGAAAAACAGCATTTAATTGTCATTCAGCCCTCGTCGGAAAAAAAGGACACTGTCATTCAGCATTCCTGATTCATGAACACATTAAATAATTTCTCATTAAATTATTTGTCAGTAGGCTTTTAGTACTGATTTCCTCGTGCACTAATACAAGGAGAACACGGAAATTACTTCTTTCGACTGCATAACATAGAACTCCAGTAAGTATGCAATCATGTACCATTCAGTAGATGGTCTATGCTGAAAATTTGCAGCATAACAGTATTTAGTAAAAAGAACTTGGGATTCAAATTCAACAAGGTCGGAAACTTTGCTCTGATCGAATTGGCCTATGGTGTCCAAACTCCAAAGCTCAGCCAACGACTTCAATTTGTCGGCTTAAGCTAGCACGTAAAAATGGGTGGCTTAGACAAACAATTTTTGTTTGGTTCAGCAAATTGACTAGCGAATTATCAAAGAAATAGGTTTGAGCACCTAACAAACTGCAATGTATTCAACTTATTACAGACTAACAAAGAACTCGACTGTTTTACTAATGCAGTACTGCTTTATATGGAGTATAGCTGCACTGCAATCTCTTCATTCTTTGCTAAATCTACTAAGACCAGTCTGTCTCACTCGACGTGGTTGTCGGCTGACAATCTGTGGTGGGCTGGCGATCTGTGGTTGGCTGACGATCTTTGCTCGGCTGACGATCTGTGCTGGGCTGAGATAGGCCACATCTCCAAGCTGTTCCAAGGTCGAATTGCAGCAGAATGCTCTCTGATGGCTCTGTAAGCAGGTATACAGTGCAGTTCTTTGTGATGTGTGATGCCTTCTCCAGTGAATTTCTGAAGACTTTCCAGTCCATCCATACCACATCTGAGTCCTCCTAGTTCATCTCGAGTGTGCTTGAAGCAATGTCGTCCACCATCATCTTCACAGCTCCTGGCCTCAAGTACAGTTTAACTGCAAACATCCATGGGAACCAGTTAAGTTGTAAGGATAACTAATCATTTTAACATTTTGCTGTAAATATAAAGAGAAGTAAGTACCGAAATCAGGGATTTTGAAAGCGTAAGAGTCTCGCAGCTTTGTCATCAGTGCTCTCAAGTCCTCTGATGGCATTGCAGCCCCAAAGGCGTAATTGACAGCAGGGAAGATATCATAATCAGTCTTGACATCGTGTAAGTCGATATTGACAGGATGACCAAGGGCAAAATCTGACATAAAATTCACCACAGTTTTAAATTGGCAGAATGTTCTTCAACTAAATCAAACAACAACAAAGCCTAGAACTTCAGAAACACTGATAATCACATACAATAGAATAAAAATCAGGGTTTAGTTCAACTAAATCAATAGAACTTCATGATCAGTGAGCTCTTTAACAACATTGGCACAAGAATTGCAAGATAATTAATTACTCACTATGATTAAAAATTTCAAATAAAAAAAACACAGTTCAGATCATAGTACAAACTGCATCATCTATTCATCAGACAGTTCAGCCCTAAGCGATATTCTGTAGCGCCTCACTGCCCTCAAGATCATATATGTTGAGTTGTAATGTAAACCATGAAATTCAACCATCTCAATGTAACTTCCAGCACAATCTTCTGAACCACTAGAACATCAATAAACAATCACAAGACTAAATTTGCACAACATTTCGCAACGAAATCAACCAAATTGATCAAACAAGGGAATTCTAGCATTCTACCAACAACTTTGGACCAACAGCAAATATTCCAGAATCAATTTTTACCTACAAAGGTCAAATAAGTTACTAAATAAGGAAACTAAACGAACCTTGAACTCGGTCAACATCAACATATATTACCGAACTCAAAATCACCATCATCGACAAACCCGGGATTACCCTCCAAAATTCGACTCAATTCCTCATTAAAAATCTCCGAAAAATTTCAACTTTCTCCCACAAAAGCTCATTTTCAACACTCTATACAGTGAACCAAACAGGGTTTATACCAGAAAAAACAGAAAAAGTTCACCAATACCTATTCACCTCTTTGAAAACTCTTCAAAGTTTTCACCTTTTTACCTTAAACTCTCAAGAATCTCATTAAGATTCATCCACTAACCAAACATTTTTTTTTTTTATTCAAGAAAGATTTTACCATTATCAGAATATCACAGTCTAATTATAACAAGAAAATTTTAACAAGAAATTGCACACAAGTCTTAAATCTTAAATCGTAAATTGTAAATCGTAATCGAAATCTACCCAGGAAAATTCTAATCACATTACTATTTCACTACACTCACTATCCAGACATAAAACCTTAGTAAAATCAACAATAGTGAAAAATTACTCAAAATAATACAGTAAAAATGACTAAAATCATGTGAATGAACAGTAAATAAAAGAGTAAATATTGAGAAACAGAGAAAAATGAAGTGAAAGACATACCAAGATTGGAAGTACCCCACCGAAAAGAGAGAAAATTGGAGCCTTGTTCGACAAACATGACGACACTCTCGTAATCAAAGTTATCAGCGTCTCTGAGAAGCCTCGCAAGACCATCTAAATTAACCATCTTCCTAAAGGGTTTGGAACAATGGAAAGCCTTCAAACCATCAATCTTCAAGCACAGACACCCGACAACCTGATTACCGGTCTCAGAATCGACATTACGAACAGTAAATTCGCACCCAATTGGACTCATTTGGATCAATGCACTCTGAATTGTCTTGAAATTTGGGTCAGACTTGTCTTGTTTGGGTTTATTGAAGGTGGGATCAGACAATGCTTCAATTGCATGCTTCAGAATTCTGCTTGGCTTCAGAACCAAGGCAAAGTCGTATTTTCTGATGAACACGACATCACCGGGGTTTTCATCAGGCTCGGCATCATCTTTATTGCTTGAAGAAGAAGATGGGTTGTTGTCAGAAGTAGTGGTGGTGGTGGTCATTGACAGGGAAGAGAGAGACTCGGCAATGCTTTTCGCCTCGTCGGAAGTAGCTTCTGCTGATGCGTTCTTGGCAGCCATTGATGTTTTCTCGGGTGAAGAATCAGCCATGGTGGAAGTTTCTTGGATTTTGGGTAGTTAATTCTGTTGGAGAAATTAGAGAGGGAAAATAACTGTTTTTTTAAGTGTTTGTTATGTTCTGGTAAAGTTGGTTATGAGAGTTGTGTTTGTTTGTGGGTTGGATGGAGGCCTTATTTATAATCTGGACTGTGGATGAAAGTATGTGTGGGCTGGGCTGATGGGTTGCGTAAAGTGTATTGTGTGGGTTCCGTGTGCAATCGGCGCTTTTATTTGGGTGTGACAGGAGAAAAATGGGTAGAGGATATAGAATTGGTATAGTCGATCGGACTTAAATTTCCAAAAATATTTGACCACAAACTAATAATGATTAGTTTTAATGATAATAATGGTACCGGAATAATAGTAAGCATACTAGTTCGCTTGTACAAATCGACGTCATCCGAGAATCTCTTACTAGTATCGCTAGCAGATAATAAACCCCGGGCAGTAGTAACTACGTCCGTTTAACCTGAGATGATGTACTACCCAGACGATGACAAGGAGAAACGCTAGGCAAATGTCATGGGGTTACAAAACAACAAAAGGAAAGGCAATGAAATAGATGAAGCTAAGATTTGGAGTTGGTTGATTAAGTGTATATTTACATGAATCTTGCAGGTCAAGATTAATGAAAATCAGAACTCTAATCCAAGTTCATATAGATCAATAAGCTTAAGAAGATAAAAGTATCAAATAATGAAGCTCAAAAACCTTGCAATAACCCAAGTCTAAGAACAAATTTGAGTAATTCTATGCGAGAACGCCTCATTATATAAAATCTTTTTTTTTTTTTTTTGCCATCCACTAAGAATAAATCAACACAACAACAAGTACAAGTACAGTAAATTCTACTGTCATTTTATTTGTACTAATATATTTCACGGCTTTATCATCTTTTTGTTATCCCAAAATTCAGAATTTCAGACCTCTTAATATACAGTATTGTTCAATCCACTTTATAATTACCAATTGTGAATTATCAAAGGTTTAGTCTGAAATTGGAGGGGTGCGCCAAGCCCGTGCAGTAGTGCAACGCATGGGCGACACTCGAGGCCCCAGTAGCAAGCTACTGTGGTGGACCCTCCCCCTTAAAAAATAAATTTAATATCGTGTGGACACGTGGTCCACATATCAGATATTAAACTGATAAGAACAGATACTACACTTGATCTTAGCCAAAAGGACGAGAAAGGTATAAATTGGTTTGAAAATTTGCTCTGCTTTTGTATCGTCTTAGCTGAAGAATCCCCTTTCAACAGCCGATGTGGGAGGATAGCAAGTAATTCTCTTGACGATCATCCTCTTGACAAATCATTTTTAATTCATAGTATTCTAGATCGTTTATTCTCTCAATGATCACTTGAACAATTTGCTTGAAAATTTAGGCATTCACATGATATGCAATCTTCATAAATCAGACGTTCTTGTCGCTTATACATATTGTTGTCAGAGGAGTCGAATTTTGGTTAGTCAAAACTCAGAAGGGATGGCAAGTATGCAATCTTTGATAAATCAAATGATGTCGCTACAACAAGATGTAATACACATTCGGTAACGACTTGTCGCTGATGATTCCACAAGAGTACAGGCTGGCATGATCATAGAAACTGCATTTCAGCTAATACACGGCTTGTTCAATACGTCTAAAAGAGTTCATTCATTCCTACACTTCAATTTCTCTCGGGCAGGGTACTCTGAAACTTTTAACTTCCGATATTGGGCCGGGTACTTTTAAAGTTCTAAGACTTCAAATTTACGACATCTAACAAGTGACTGAGAACTACTCCGGGAAGTTACTTATTCTCGATAAAAGATCAATGATACCCAAAATTCAGACAAATCTCTGTATTATTCCGATAATGCAAATACATAGATACGTATAATCACCAATTGTGAATTATAATTATAATGGTTTAGACTGAATTGGAGGGGTGCGCCAAGCCCATGCAGTAGTGCAACGCATGGGCGACGGGCGACGCTTGAAGGCCCCAGCAGCAAGCTACTATAATGGACCCTCCCCCTTAAAAAATAAATTTAATATCGTGTGGACACGTGGTCCACATATCAGATATTAAACTGATAAGAACAGATACTACACTTGATCTTAGCCAAAAGGCCGAGAAAGGTATGATTTGCATTATAGATTTCCTGTGTTTTTATATCGTCTTAGTTAAAGCTTCTCCTTCCAACAGCCGATGTGGGACAAAAGCATATATATTTCGGCCGTGTAGCCTGGCGACGATCATCCTCTTTCACTATCTTTTGAATTCACAGCATCGATCAGAAAGACTGAAAATTAAAGTGTCCCAGATCGTTTATTCTCTAAATGATCACTTGAACAATTTGCTAGGAAATTAAGACATTCCAGAAAATTGAGTAGCCTGCAACAATGTGTTCACTCATTCCGTATCAACCTGTGGCTGATAATTCTACAAGGAGTACAGGCCAGAGAGCAAATCCGGTTGGCGCGATCATAGAAACGACATTTTAGCTAAAACACGGCTTGTTCAATACGTCTGAAAGACTATTCAATGATATTCCAACATATGTTTGTATAAATAATAATCCATGAATAATCTGTGCAGTAGATTTTAAATCCTTTGCATAAAGAAATGGACCATCTTTATTATGATGCAACTTTAGAGCGTTTAAGGTAGTAAAGGGTAGGAAAGTCCCACATAGGGCAAACAGTGAGTCAAATCCAGGCTTATATCAGTAAAGGAAAGAACAATGGCTACGACCTTACTTGAACGGGATCTGTTCTATAGGATAGTACGTCTGTATCCTTGAGTTCTAAGGAGACAGGTTTGCCAAAGTCTGGTTGATGAATCATGGCCGTGCAATCAGAGAGTGATTATCGGCACCTTGTGGTTCTTGGAACCCGATGGTGCTGTCGAGGATTAAAGAAATCTAGTCGAGAGAGAGAGATTGATTGAGAATTTTCTGTGTGTCTTCCATTGATATTTGACATGTATATATAGTACATGAGAACTTGTTCTCCAAGCTAGGGTACAATAAGTCTTACCTAAATACAATTTGATATGGGACAAAATACCTAGACTTTCCTAATCACAATGGCTTGGTGAAAATGTCTGCAAGCTGAGAGGTGGTGCTAACATACGAAGTGGCAACCACACCAGAGTGAAGAAGCTCGCGAACAAAGTGACAGTCAATTTCAATGTGTTTAGACCGTTCATGATAGACGGGATTGGCAGCAATATGGAGGGCCAGCCTGGTTATCACACAACAGACGAGCGGGCTGAGGATGAGGAATGCCGAGGGAAGACAGAAAATAACGGAGCCACTTGATTTCGGCACACGCATGGGCCATAGCACGATATTCGGCCTCAGCAGAAGAACGAGACACGGTCGTCTGTTTCTTGGTTTTCCAAGAAATAGGAGAATTCCCGAGAAGGACAAAATAGCCAGTGATGGATTTCCGAGAAAGGGGACAACTCGCCCAATCAGAATCACAATAAACCGTGAGGTTGAGAGAACTATCAGCACGCAGAAGAAGACCCTGACCAGGATGACCCTTAACATACCGTAGGACCCGAATAATAGCATCAAAGTGAGCTTGACGAGGAGCCTGCATAAACTGAGCTAAGGTATGAACACTATAGGCAAGGTCAGGTCTGGTGATGGTGAGATAGATCAACTTGCCAACTAAGCGGCGATACCGACCAGGATCAGAATACAAAGGACTTTGGTCAAAGAGCCAGCTGATGCTTGGGTTGAATAGGAGTATCAACAGGCTTAGCGGCGAGGAGACCAGCTTCATGAAGAATCTCGAGAGCATATTTCCGCTGGCATAAATAGAGACCCGTAGGGGAACGAGAACACTCAATGCCCAAAAAATATTTGAGGGGGCCGAGATCTTTAAGCTGGAAGCACTGGTCGAGGTAACGCTTGAAGGAGGTACAAAGAGTAGGATTATTACCGGCAATGATAATATCATCCACATATACCAACAGGGCCAAGATATCCGAACCACAGCGAAAAGTAAAAAGGGTGTGGTCAGCATGAGACTGACGAAAACCATAACGACGAAGAGCGGAGGTTAACTTCTCGAACCAATTACGGGGCGACTGTCGCAGGCCATAGAGTGATTTGTGGAGACGACAGACCATGCCGGTGGGACAAGGATAGCCGGGAGGAGGTCGCATATAAACTTCCTCGTGGAGATCACCGTGCAAAAAAGCATTGTTAACGTCAAGTTGATGAATTTCCCACTGTTTAGCCACAGCTATGGCGAGAAAGGCCCGAACACTGACCATTTTGGCCACCGGGGCGAAAGTATCAGTAAAGTCAGTGCCCTCCTGCTGGTGATTACCCAGTACAACGAGCCGTGCTTTATCACGTTCGACCGTCCCATCAGACCTTAATTTGGTTTTAAACACCCACTGACACCCAATAGATTTTCGACCAGAAGGTAGGGGAACAATCTCCCACGTGTTATTTTTAATCAAAGCATCAAGTTCTGTTTTCATGGCAGCCTGCCATCGGGGCTGAGTGACAGCCTCCGTAAAGGACCGAGGCTCAACCAATGTAGTGACCGCAGCAACAAATTGACGCGAAACAAGATTAAACGCATGATGAGAAACAAAATTAGCTATGGGATAGACCGTACCTGAGGGATCTAAGGACGTGGGTGAAGTGACGGCACTGATGGGGTGTGTATGTGCAGAATGACAAATCGCCGAACGGGCAGAGGGCTGACAAAGATAATCCGACAAATATGCAGGTGGTCGGCGAGCGCGAGGAGTGAGAAGAGCAGGGGAAGCCGGAGCCGACTCGGAAGCTGCTGTCGGAGATACCGCTAAGGAAGGTGAAACCGGGGCAGGTGAGGTCGGAGCGGAGGCGGCCGGCGACGGTGGGATGCGAGGAGAGGCATCCGACGCCGGTGAAGGCGCATCGGGAATAGGACGAGCGGCCGAAGGAGAGATAGTTCGGCGGCGAGATCGGCGCTGATATGTGCGAAGGGTGCTACGGGAACGGTTGGGGATCGTCGGAGCAGACGTCGGTGAGCTCCCCCTGTCGTCGGTCGTCCCAAAGTCCAAGAAATCCACAAACTTAGGTGGAGATGGAGAAGTTGTCGGAGGAGAAGAGGGACCAGCAAAGGGGAACTGAGTTTCGAAAAAACGAACATCACGAGAAACGAAGAACTCTTTGCGGTCAAGGTCATAGACCTTCCAACCTTTCTGAGTTGGGGAATACCCAACAAAAACACAGCGTCGGCTACGAGGCCCGAATTTGTCCTTGTGACGAGGTCGATAATGGGCGTAGCAAAGGCATCCAAAAATACGCAACATATTATACGTAGGAGCTTGACCGTACAAGTATTCATAAGGAGATTTACCATTGAGTAATGTCGTGGGTGTACGGTTAATGAGGTAAACAGCAGTCAGGACACATTCGCCCCAAAAAGAGATGGGAACATTGGCTTGAAACATGAGGGCGCGTGCGACCTCCAAGATGTTCCGATGTTTGCGTTCAACCCGTGCATTTTGTTGTGGATTATCAACTATGGAAGTTTGAAATAAAATTCCTTTGTCGGCATAGAAGTTGAGGAGAGGGTGAGATTTGAACTCACGACCATTATCTGACCGGACCATCTTGAGGGTGGTACCAAACTGATTTTCAACCATGGCTGAGAAACAGTAAAAGTAACGATATAAGTTGGCTTTATCCTTGAGCAAGTAGACCCACACGGCACGAGAGCAATCATCCACAATAGTTAGGAAATAATGAGAACCACACGATGTACTAGTCGGATACGGACCCCATAAATCACAGTGAATTAAATCAAATAAACTAGAAGCTTTATTAGTACTCAGTGGAAATTTGGTTCGGGTTTGCTTGGCACGCAAACATACATCACAAGAAGCTAATTCTTGTTTTATTCGACTATTACGACTAGTACTAGGAACATGAACTAAGTGCGGTAGGGAAGGATGACCGAGACGTTGATGTAGCAACCAAGTTGTATCCACTGTAGTTGAAGACGCAGAGATAGGAAACTTGACGGTACGGAACACATACACCCCATCTTGAAGTTCACCCAGTCCAATCAGACGCCTCGTAGGTAGGTCCTGTAAAAGACACAAACGACCATTAAACGTCACAATGCAATTAGACTCCATAATTAACTGCCCAATAGATATAAGATTGCATTTTAAATTGGGAACTAATAAGACATCACTTAAAGTGAGGTTAGACGACAATTGAACCCGGCCTTGCTGGGTAGCCGATGTTTGAACTCCATCAGGGAGGCTGACTGGTGAGGGAGTGATGGAGACAGAATCCACCAGAAACGACGCATCACCGGTCATGTGGTGAGATGCCCCACTATCAAGAAGCCAGTAAGAAGACGAATCCGACTTACCCATATGTGGTTCAGACGAGGAGTCGAGTAACTGAAGAAGACGCTGCACCTGGTCGGTGGAGAGCCCGGGAACCGGCACCGGAGAAGAAGCAGGGTAGGTGTCGGCCGAACGCTGGGTTTGAGCGGCTAGAGCCGAGGCGGCGGCAGGATGGGCTGATTGAACCGGGGACGCGGGATTGGAGACCTGATTACTCCCACGATTGTTGTTGCGGTTTCGATTGTTGCGATTGTTCCGACCACGACCGCGAGCGGGCCCCTGAATTCCAAGACGTTGGAAGCAAGTGGCATAAATATGACCATACCGATCACAATACGAGCAGTGGGGGCGACCGGAGTCGCGGTCGGATTTGGCCGGCGGCTGGGCAGAATCGGAGGATTGTACAGCAAAGCTCATGGCCTCAGGGCGTGCATCTCGGTCGCGAACAATGGTAGTGTGCCGCTCCTCCTGTGTAACGAGGGAGAAGGCTTTGTTGAGAGTGGGGAAAGGTTCCATGCCCAAGATCTGAGATCGAATGACTTTGTAATAATCATCCTCAAGCCCAAGGAGAAAATCGTGAGTCTTCTCGGATTCAATTCGAGCCTGAATCTTGGGGGCCGCGGCACAAGTGCAACCACAGGTAAGATCTTCCGAGCCATAAAGTTCATCCCATAAGCCACTAAATTTGTTGAAGTAAGAAACAATGGATTGACCTTTTTGTCTCAAATTATGATACTGAGATTTTAATTGGTGGACACGGGGGCCGTTGCTCACGGAGTAGCGCTCTTTGAGGTCCTTCCATAAATCTGAAGCAATTTTATACCCAGCAATGCTAGCTTGAATTGAGTCATGGACAGAATTGAAGATCCAATTGCAAATAATTGAGTTATTAGCTTTCCACGCCAAATATTCAGCCGAGGTCTCATTGGTAGGTTTTGAGAACTCACCTGTCACAAAACCATACTTGTTACGACCTTCAAGGGCATTGATGACAGCCTTCACCCAAATATCATAGTTATGTTCCTCGAGAGGAGTTTTTGTAAGAGATACGCCTGTCTCGGAAGGGTGAAGGTAGTAGATTGTACTAGAGTCATGAATGAGTTGGGGTTTGGTACTCGAGGTACCACCAGTGCTGCCGCCTTTCGACATGTCAGGAATAGGGCACGGACAAGATGTGCACTAGGAAGACAGGAGGCGGCTAGGGTAAAGAAAAAGACGGAAGCGAGGATTTTGACTAGGATCGAAAAACCTTAGGCGATGATGCCATAAAGAAATCTAGTCGAGAGAGAGAGATTGATTGAGAATTTTCTGTGTGTCTTCCATTGATATTTGACATGTATATATAGTACATGAGAACTTGTTCTCCAAGCTAGGGTACAATAAGTTTTACCTAAATACAATTTGATATGGGACAAAATACCTAGACTTTCCTAATCACAATAAGGATCGTTCCCCCCGCTCATTCTGAGCCTGGGGATGGTTGCACGGTTGTCTAACAGACTAATACTTCATTTTTTATGTTGTTTTTGTACGGAGTTCTTAATGTGAAGCCTACTGAGATGACAATAGACAAAAAGGACAAATAAATTGCTCAATAATAACTTCACAAGACCCCATTAGAACTGGGGGGCAGGTCATCAAGTTTAGCTTAACATACTAATTACAACAAATGCTTGGATTCGCCAACAAAGATGTGGACCTGCTCTAACATGATTCGTAATTTCGTATTGTCGTGAACATTTTTCTTTGATTCCAGAACGACCAAAAATAAAAAGCTAGTCCATCCCTGACAGATGGCTATATATTAATTTGTCAGAGATCAACTTGATGAAACAATTTCAATTGTGTACAGCTACCCACCTTTAGTAGATGGGTGAACATAATTGCACATAAACTTCTTATATTCTTAAAAGAACATAACGATTTCAGTAATGTGGGACAACAATAGTCTGTTTGCCTTGTGGAACACGAAGGAAGCTGGTATAGTCTAACTCAAGGTATGGGACAGACTAACTAAAGATTAACTCAAGTTGCCGCCCACAACAAATTAAAGTACTGATGGGCTCCAAAAGTGAAGTACCCTTCTTGATCCAGAAGCTTACAAACGCATTGGCTAAAACACAGTAATGCAGAAGCCAACAAGCCCGCTAAAGAGCTAACACTGATGTAAGTAGCATAAATCACGACCATCACAAAACCCGAAACTCATTAAGGTGCCTTCAGGAACTACCTTTTTACAGGCAAAATGTAGTCCACCGGGAGTTATCATTGTTTCTAATACGCGTTGTTGTTACCTGACTGTACTGTACTCGGTAGAAATTCATCCGAGAAATGGTTTCATCTGTAAAGCAAGCCTTTGCTGTCCATTTCACTCTACTTGTCTTCATCAATCATCATCAAAGTTCAGCTCACTTCAGACCTTCTAGACTAACGCTTATGATATAATGTTCATCATCAGTATACGAAATGAAATGTTTTTAAGTTTATAAGCAGAACATATTACAATATTGAATTAAACTAATTTCTATAATGCAAGTTGAGTACAGCATGATATAGAATCCATCTAACTTATTACGGGTAGGAAAAGATAGGCTTAAGATTGTCCCACATCGGCTAGAGAGTAAACAAAAAGGCAGAGGCTTAGGAAGGAAAACTGGGTACGACCTTACTTGAACAGGATCTGTTCTATAGGATCGTACCTCTGTATCCTTGAGTTCTAAGGAGACAGGTTACCAAGTCTGGTTGATGAACCATGACCCTGTGATCAGAGCGTGATTAACGGCTCCCACTGGTTCTTTGGCTGGTGGTACTGTAGAGGATCGTTCCTCAGCTCATTCTTGGGTTTGGGGATGGTCACACGGTTGTCTGACAGACTCCTTTTTTGTTGATCATTCAAAGGATGAAGGAAACACAACGACATACGTGGTTGTTCCAACCGGGTTCATAATGGCAAAGCAATGAACATATAGCCAAGGTAATCATATCCTTGGAGAAGCTTGTTAAGGAAGAAATTGGGTTTATGGGATCAAAAGAACATATTTATGGTCGAACTCTGGACTCTAGAGTATCTGAGGAATTATCATGTTGTCCAAACTCCTAGCATTTAAGAATGAACACCACAGCACCACAAAAAATCTCTTCCTTCCAGAAGAACATTTACAATACTGGAAATAACTGATTTGTACGCAGTGGAGTAGACAAGTTAATCTCAGCATATCCCACATCAAATACGCAGTGGGGTAAACAAGTTATGTAGTATCGTGGAAAGAACAATGGGCACGACCTTACTTGAACGGGATCTGTTCTATAGGCTCGTACAGTCGTAAGTCTATAACTACTTAGCCTCTCGTGGTTTTTCCTATAGAAGCATGAAAGACCTCCCCTAAAATTCGATTCTGCACCAGGTAAAAAATGGCAAAAAAATTTCGACCATTTCTCGATTTATGCGTGTCATCCTTGCACAGGGGCCATGCTAATCTTCTCTGTATCGTTCCAATTTTATCAGATGTCCCCGAAGGGACAATAACTGTACCATGCCGCAGCTATATAAATAAGGGATTATAACACAGATTCACCGATGTGGGAGAACAAAGTCTTAGCGGGAGTACACAGTACACTTCAAGGCTACATTATTCCCACTATAGTCGACAAGTAATGTGCATCCGCTAATTCTCCGAACATAGATCACTAATAACTGGTGGTGTTTGCCGATCGATATCTCCGTATAATGATTATTTGAAGCAGTAGTTTTTAAAATGACAATATCATTCATGGTATGTGGTGAAATTTAACCTTAACACTTCAAAATCAGCGCTCAAGTTGAGATGACTCATTTACTTGTGCGTAGAGATCATGCTAGTCTTCCCAATATAATATTATTCATAATTCGAAATAAGAGTCGAGTGTTGGGCAGTTTAAAGAAAATCATGTCGTAAGAGCCAACTCAATCAAAAATCTAGATAAAATGATGGTTC
Organism: Spergularia marina; assembly: GCA_963680865.1. Taxonomy (NCBI): domain Eukaryota; kingdom Viridiplantae; phylum Streptophyta; class Magnoliopsida; order Caryophyllales; family Caryophyllaceae; genus Spergularia; species Spergularia marina. The sequence continues at coordinate 6,282,780 of OY804554.1, forward strand.
AGACCCAATAATTGGTTATATGCACTCCCCCTCACACGAAAGTCCATTGCGCTTGAAACGTGGATTGAACCCGCTTGAAAATGAGAGAGCTCTCGAAATTTGAACTTGAGACCTCAGGGTCACCAAGACTCTGATATCATGTTAAAGAAAAAACCAACTCGATCGAAAATCTAAACTGATGGTTGAGATCCAATAATTGGTTATATCTTAACAAATTGGTTCCAATGTTCCATACTACCATGTACTAATCTCACAAGAAGAAAATTTGAGAAACATGTATGTATATATCATATCATGTACTCCTGTTCTAGTGTACTCCATGTCTGTATGTTTAAGCCATGACATTTACTATGTCATGAATGTTAGCTAGTAACAGCTTTCAGAAGCAACGAACCTTTATCTTACAAGTTTGAGTCTAAAGCTAAGAACTGAGGAAAAACATATTTCAAAGTCGAACAAACGTAATTTGGACGATTCTCAACTTATGTGTCAGGGTATCGCCCTTCCACAGTTCCGCGGCCTACGAAGTGGTGGAGTTTATAAGAAAGCAATTTACAATGGCAAATCGATCGGAGCACATGTTGAAAAGGCAAAAAATACTAGTCCACCCTTGACAGATGGCTATTTGTTAATTTTGTAATCTATCATGGCAATTGGTATTAATCATAGAGCTACCCACCTTTAGTAGATGGGTAACCATAATAACAATTCAACTTATTATATATATACAATTGCGTATTGTTTTTCCTAATGTGGGACAACAATACTCTTGTCAATTTGCCTTATGAAACGTAGAACATGGTATTTAAACAAACTCAAGTTTGAGAATAGAAATTAAAAAAAAAAAAAAAAAATCTCGAAATCCCTTCGTCGAGCTTCTTCTTCCGCCTAAGCGAGATCAAAAAAAAAAAAAAAATTGAGGATATCTCATATATTTAAGAAGGAAGTAGTGAAGTAATATTCTGTAACTTACAACAATCAAATAAACTTTCTAGTATTGTTTGAACTACCTAGTACCTAGTCATGTTTTTTTTCATTGAAGTTTAATACTTCCATCTTTTAATCGATTAATTCTTTACATATATTTCCTCCTACCCAAAATGATCTCTCCCTTTCGAAAACAATTTTTGGGTGGTCATGTTTGGAGCTACTTTTAAACCAAATGAATCGTTCACTAGTTGTAAAAATTAGTACATATTCTATTTTGCATTGCATTCTACCAACACCACTTGATTTTAAGGTAATATTTCATCATTTAATCTAGTCGGGGATGTCGGAAAATGAATGTATTTTATTTGTACAAATATATTTCGCGGCTTTATAATCTTTTCGCTATCCCAAAATTCAGAAATTCAGACCCATATCTCATACAGCTATGTTCAATTCTCTTTATTATTCCGACAATACAAATACATAGATGCGTATAATCACCAATTGTAAATTATCAAGGTTTAGACTGAATTGGAGGGCGCCAAGCCCGTGCAATAGTGCAACGCATGGGCGACGCTCTAAAGCCCCAGCAGCAAGCTACTGTGATGGACCCTCCCCCTTAAAAAATAAATTTAATATCGTGTGGACACGTAGTACACATATCAAATATTAAACTGATAAGAACAGATACTACACTTGATCTTAGCCAAAAGGCCGAGAAAGGTATGATTAGTTCCAAGGATTTCATCTGTTTATATATCGTCTTAGTTGAAGAATCCACTTTCAACAGCCGATGTGGGACAAAATGAAATATTTCTATTCCTCGAAAATTTTGTAATCTGGCCGTATATCCTTGGCGATCATCCTCTTTCACTTGCATTTTAATTCACTACATCGATCAGAAAGACTGAAAATTACAGTGTTCTAGATCGTTTATTCTCTGAATGAACACTTAAACGATTTGCTTGAAAATTATGGCATTCCAGAAAATTGAGGGTCATATGCATTTATTCTTTAAAAAGAGTGACTTTGACGTTACACCTAGGAGCAAGCAGAAAAAAATTGAGTAGCCTGCAACAATGTGTTACCATTCATTACATAAGATCTTGAATTAGAGGACTGCAAGTCATAAATTCACATAATATACATATGCAATCTTCATAAATCAGATGTTCTTGTATGTCGCTTCTCGCTTAATACATATTGTTGTCGGAGTAATCAAGAGTTTGCAATCTTTGATAAATCAAATGATGTCAATAACTTAACAAGACCATTAGAACTGGTGGGTAAGTCGTCAAGTTCAAGCTTAACATACTAACAACAATGTGCTTGGATTCGCCAACAAAGATGTGGAGCTACTCTATTTCAGAACGTAAAAGAAAGAAAAAAGAGTACTATAATTTCATTTGTTTTATAGCTATAATTACATAATTACACATAAACTTCTTATATACATAAAAGAACATAACGATTTCGCAGATGTGGGACAACAATAGTCTGTCTGCCTTGTGGAACATGAAGGAAGCTGGTATAGTGTAACTCAAGGTACGGGACAGACTAACTGAAGATTAACTCAAGGTGCCCCCCCAACAAGTTTACCGAGTCCCAAAAATTTAAGCACTTGATCCTGAAGCTGGCTGGATAAAGAGGATTTGTTTTTTTTTTTTTTTTTTAAATCAATAAAGAGAAGCTTTGTATAAGCAAATTAAAAGTACTAAACATTTCCTTTAATTAATTAGAGTTACAAGATTTACGATCTCTTATCTACAGCTCCTATTGAACTACGAAATCTGATAGCAATAAGTAAATGACCTCTTCTTTTCGTCGTAAGTCTCTTATTATTGTGGGAGAATGGTTGCGTTTGTTTTGTTACAACAAATGTTAGCAATTATCAGAGCGAAAATAATATAACCTCGTGATATTTGGGACATACGGGCCAAGATAGCTCAATAGAGGAAGTCCAAAAAAGGTCCAATCTAGACCATATAAAGCTTTAAGTCCAAACTGGGTAATGGCACGAGTGTTGTGGAACATTAACTACAATGAGCTTTAGCCAGGGGGCATCGGGGAAGGGTGTAGCGTGAAACGCTAGGATGAGGAAGGGCATAAACCCCACTGTACTGAGTAAGCGTATGCAACTACTATGCACTATGCAGAACTTGGGTGCCCCGGCTCAGATCGTGTATGTTAAGCAACGAGTTAACTAATTGGGAATCGTTGCCAAGAAGTCCACGCATTGCCAAATATGCTCGCGATTCAGATGACGGTGTCGACTTTCTTTATCAATTGCATGCGTACTAGCCTATACATGAACACCACTGCTTTGATGAAAGAAACTAATACACGCAAAAATAACAATATGCCCGATTCACAAGCCCGTCACAGTTGCTCATTCATCATCAGAGACCAGAGGGTACAGCCGTATAGGCCACTGAGCTTCCCACGCAAAGAACAAAAACGAGAGCAACACAAAGTGAATGAGCTCGAAAAGATAACTGCCGTAGGCCAATATGAAATCTCTTGTTAACGAGCAAAATTTTCAAGTCAGCTTCATTGAACATACTATAAGTTCTGAAAATTCAAGGTGTTCAAATCCAAACTACTAACAACCAAACCCGATATGTTTGTCTACTTGATTACTCTCTAATTGACCACTTAAAACACAAGCTCGTGAGGTTTCATGCCTGACTTCAATGAGAACCTGGCTCCCAAGTAAGACTTCAGTTCAGGAACAGCCTCGATATTCTTGGTCAATGCACCATCAACAGCCTTCTGGGTGTCTTTCTTTTCTTGAGGGATGACTTCCTTCTCCTGTAATGAAGGGAGCAACAACTGTTAACGAGTGACCATACATAGGAAACAAAGTAAAGACCCAAGAGAATCAACATCAAAAGTGCAAAATCCTACCTCCTTGTCTGCCTCGAAAAACTCTCCTTCACCCTTCTTTTTCTTCTTCTCAGCTGGCTTGGCGAAGTATTTGTCATCAATGTTCTGAACATCAACTCCAGAGATATCAACTTTAGTTGAGGTTGCAATCACATAGGCCTGGTTCACTCTTCTGAGAGGAACACCATTGATCTTGAAGGGACCTGTATGAAAACCATAGATTAGATGAATCAAGATCACAAAGCCGAGATACATCCGCAATAAAAGAGAGTTGTGCGTAACAAAAGAACCACAAGCAAGTATTAATGCCATTATACACCACCATGCTAACATCAGACCATATCTAAATATCAAACCCAATCAAAGTTTCCTAGGCAGGGATGGGAAACTTATACAGCTGCACCAATAACACGGAAAATGCACTCATTCCATTCATACAATAATGCGTAGCACAAACACGAACCACTTTGCCAAACACAGCAGATAGATCGAGGAATAGTCCGCTAGTTTTGAACCCAATAAAGCATTAAATGTCAAAAATCAAGTATACCGAGCTCCATATAACTGAAGTAATGCTTTTTAAACACCTGATCAGAACAGCAAAGAGTACATAATGTATTCAGGGCATTCATTACTGATGCTCTCGCAAAGAATACTATGCAGAACGTAAAGACAGCAACACAATTTTTGCCTGATAATAGTCTGATGCAATCAAGTAATATTTGCATATTATATTACCAACTGCAGTGAAGTATCCATACACTGACCCCAAAAAGCTCATCGACCCACCTCTCACACATATGATAAGACCCACAAATTTCGGTATATAAGACAAATTTATCACACTAATACTATTCATTTAGCCCAAACTAACATGACATTCATACATGTTAATCTCAATTCTTCAGAACAGGAAAGCTTTGAAAGAACCGAAATTTGGTAAAAGTTTCATGATTTCAACTATAACCACACAACACCGATTTCTATCACTCGGTTATTAGAAGAGCAATTAGACTAATGAACAAGTAAGTTCTCGCTTGACACGAATCATCCAGCAACAAAGCAAAACCACAAACTAACCTACATCTTGCAATCAAATTACCCAGCTAAATCTACATCATGCCCAATACTCAATCACGCCTACATTATCAACCATGAAACAAAATCGCCATTACAATTCTACACGAATTCGATTTACAAAACCCCTTACATTCATATAAACAACCACAAAAACACAAGTCAATAATCACAACACCCCCCAACACTCACAAACAGAAAATCAGATATTATACAAACATAAAGGTCATTTCTTTATCATTTCAACATGAGAAAAAAAAAATAACAACCCTAATAATAAATAGAAAAGATGCTCACCAGTAACAAGGAGCAACCCAGAAGAAAGCTGCTTCAAGAACACGACACGCTTTCCCATAAACCTTCCAGCCAAAATAATCAACACAGTTCCTGGTGTCACACTCGCCCTACACCACGAAATTATCAACAACAACCCATCAAACAAAACCCATTTCTGAAAAGATCCAACATAATATTACTCATGACATAAAAACCATATAATAAAATATAACATAAGATTTAAAAACAAAAGAGAAAAAAGACCTGAGCTTTGTGGGTTTGGGCTTGTGCTTGTTAACAAGGGGTTTCTTGACATCATCAGCAGGGTAGAATTTGGGTGCCTTTTCAGCAGGAGAAGGAGCGGCGGCCTTACGAGCGTGAGTTGGGAATTTGCCGCCGTTTTTGGCCTTGATTGCCCATAAACCTTTCTTATGGTACATCTTAGATCTGGTGAACTTGCCAATTCCCCTCACCAGTTCTGGGTTCCTCGAGGTGCTCCTTGGTTTCGCCATTTCTGCGGCTCTCTGTGTTTTCTCTCTCCTCTGTTTTTTGGGACGAGGTGAGGAGGCGTTTAGGGTATATATGGGGACAGAAGAAGTGTGAAGGAGAAGGGTTGTTGTATGAGAAAAACCCTAATTTGAGATGGGAGTTTATGTATTTGTAGTTGCGGCCCATTTTTTTTGTTTTGTGGGTTTGGGTTTTGAGTCCGATGTGTGAATATTTGGGAGTCCAGTGGTTTAATGGGTAGGGTTGCCCAAATGCTTGTGACTTCTCTATCTATAAGATGAGTCGAGTCGAGTTGAGTCGAGTTTATATTTGGTTTTACTCGATTGTTTGTAGTATGTCGGTTTTTGGTTAGTGTCCAAGCTAAAGAGATTTCAGGAATTTCATAGATGGACATGAAGTTGTCGTATTCTTCTCTCCATCTAGATAATAGTTTTGAGATCGTGAATTATCGAATAGTGAGATAAGCGTGAAAGTCGTGAATAAGTGTACAGATTCGTTATCGTTTATTGACTTGACTAATAATAAAGTGTAGGGCTTGTCGAAATAGGTTTCCGATACTAAGAATTCGTAATGTCACACAAATTGCACGTGGATTCACCACTACTACAAAGTTTGTATGCATAGTGATACAAAAACATTGAGCATACCATATGCACAAACCAATAACAATTGAACTTACGGGTAACATCCAATGATCAAAATTGTAATAGTCAAATAAAATTGTTTCCCTCATGTAGATCATGTCTTTGCCTTTAAAAGGAAAAGAGGGAAAGATAATGAAAAATAGGCCCGTGATTTGCCACGGGTCTACTTTTTGCTTTCTTTTAAACGAAAATTGTAGACGATATCTCTAAGACAAACTTTGTGTGATCTATCATAGCGTCACATTCACCATCAGTTTGGTTTTTGACCTCAGAACTCACCCATGTAGATTTTTCTTTCTAAATTGTTGTTTTCGTATTCATATGTACTTTTCTTGAAATTGTATGAGCCGAGTAAATAGAGAACGCAATTAACACTCAAGTATGTTCTAAAATTTTGAAGTCATATACACTTTAATATCATGCTCGGTTCTTGTGTTAAAAGTATATTTTCTGCATCAAATTGACAGATTTCATTTACTAAAAATCTCCATCAAACGCACTCATAATATAATCTTGTTATGACCTATACTTATCATATAGAGCAAACAAATTACTACTATTTTAGTTTAGTACGACTGATAATTTAGTATTACAGTTTTGAGCTAGGTAAAAATCCAAATAATCAATTCAATTGTAAAATCAAATAAAAAAAATCGATGACCCGAACGATTAAGTTTCATTATAAATACAATTTGAATACAAAATAACTATTTGAAATTACAATATTAAATTTGAACTAAACGTAATAACTTGGGAGTACAACCTCATACTATACAAAATATTTCTAAGATTAAAAAATAAAACACTAAAACTCTTCAAAATACATTTGTTGTATGAGAAACCCCTCTCCACCATTTTCAGACTCTCCTCTCAATTGGATTTCTTTCTTTTGAAACAATTTTCATTGGACAAAGGTATATATACTACCTTAAACTAATGTGTAACCGACATAATTGGCAAACGATAAGCCAAGAGATTCAAAACTTAATATCATCATTAAATTAAATAATGGAGATAATAATGAAACTTAATTTATAAGAATATGAAGTGTTTTATAACGTTTCATTGGCATTAAGGGTTTGATAGCTCTTAAGGTGGAAAGGGAACGGACTCATGGAAGAAGGGGTAATCGTTTCTTATTAGGACGATGGAATGTGAGGAAGGCGAAGAGAAACTTAAAGTAGAAAGGTGGAGGGTGAACATAGTAATAGAGGAAAGGAAAACGGAGAGTTAGTTTATGACGAGGGAACACAACTGAATAAAGAGGTTATGAAAATGACATGGATAACAACAAATGAAAGTGTATTTAGGACACGACAAATTAGCTGTGATGTGGTTTTTTTTTTTCTAACAACGCTCTAGCATTCCGCCACATCATTTGGGATGTTAGCCTATTAAAGGTATAGTATAGATTGAACTTACCACGTGCACAGGTCCTTCGGTTTGAAGAGGGGAAAAGGAGAAGAAGGAGAACGGAAATTGAAACGCTTCGAATTCTTTATCTGTGCGGTTACAAAATATTCATTAAACCCTCCTTCCCAGTTCTATATTGTTTCAACTTCTTCGTAAACCAAGTTTTCATATCCACTTTTGTAAGGTTTGTTCCAAAATCACCGGGCAAAGCCTCTGGTATACTAGCTGCTTCAAAGGAACCCTTGGAGGGCCTCGTTTTAGGGTAACAAAATCCTTTGGACACATGCCCTCAGAGGTTCGAGCGAGAGATTTAAGAAGACTTCAAAGTCTCCTTTGATCCTTCGCTAATGCACTTTCGAAGGATCCTTAGAAGAGTCTTCACAATTCCCGCCAGTAAACAAATCTTGATTGTTGCATTTCTACATGCCCAAACAACTTCTAAGCTATGATCGTCCTTTCTAGTTTGCACCCACCGTACTTCAAGTTCTCTTCTACAAGGTTATCGTTAACCAACCTCACCATATCACCAAACAGTCAAATCACGCATAAATAAAGCTTGAAATTAGGCGTAAATGATTCGTATATTTATAGTGATCTATCTACCCGTAGTCTTTTATTATGCAGTGGTATTGAGACTATTGACAATGGTGTTAGTTAGCCGGATCGGTGGTATGGTTTCATGGGCCTAGAGTGTAATCGTTGCAGTGTGGGACTATGGGTAATATGCATTTACAGCAACAAGTTGTTGAATACTGAACCAAAAAACGTGAAAACTTTGACCAAAATTTCGAATAATTTTTAACCGATTAAGATCTATTCATTCCATCATTCCTATCCACGGCAACCGGCCCAATATTTTTTTTTTTAATTTTCTTTTTGTAGAAAAACATTTGAACCCTAAGATTACATCCTACAAACAAATCAAAAGAGAAGAAAATTAAATTTTCAGGATCAAATTTGTAAATTGTGATTAAAGCTCCTTGACATTTCTGAGTGTTCTCTTCTCGCTCCACTGTGAGATGCAGAAAAGGGGAAAAATCAAAATCAAGGCCCTAAACCCATAGAAAAAAATCACATAAACCCTAACAAAACCCCCAATTCGATTTGTTGTCAATCAAACACCCGAAAAACAATGCTCTCGCGCATCATCTCACTCCATTCGCGCACCCATCTCCGTCTTCTATCTCGCACTCTCTCTCCTCATCATCCTTCTTCTTCACTCCAAATCCCCAAACCCCACTTTTTCCCAAATCACCATCATTTCTCCACCAATAACAACAATAATAGTGGAAATGGGGAAAAACCCACTTCAGATATCTGGAATATTAGCCAAGAAAATGATAATTTGGATGAAATTTTTGGAACCCATGTTGAGGAAATGAGCAATGGTGGTGGGAATGAGGAGAGAGGAGAGAGAAAGGTGGGTAATTTTGCGGGCGAGGCGCCGTGGGCAATGGGGGAGAGTAGGGGTGGTGGACGAGGTGGGGGTTTGTTTGAGGATTTGAGCTCTGGTGGCGGAAATGAGGGGAAGGGATCGAGAAAGGCGGCCGGGTTTTCGGGCGAGGCGCCGTGGGCAATGGGGGACAGTGGAGGTGGAGGGGGAAGGGATGTGTTTGATGAGTTGGAGATGGAAGGGAGTGGGGCTCGTAGCGAGCCGAGGCGCGAAAAGGGTGGAGAGGTGGAGTTTCAGCAGTGGAGGATTGGGGAGGAGGAAGAGGGGAGAGGGGATGATGTGCTTGGGATCGGGGGTGAGGCCGGGGTGAGTGGTAGTGGTGATTTTGTAGAAGATGAAAAAAGTAAGGAGGAGAGGGAAATGATTGCTGCTGCTGAGAAGTTGCAGCTTGAGAAGGAAGAACAAGTGCTTTTGGAGGTCGTCAAAGGCAAGTTTCACTGCATCTTGATCTTTGTGTAGTGTAGTTGTCTATTGTGATTGTTCGTGACACAGTTTATTGGCTTTGATATCGTGCTTCTATTGGAATGTAGTTAATTTAGTTACTAGCAGATGCATTTGGAGTGATGGATAACTTGTGTTCAATTGCGATTTTCTTATGGAAGAAGATTGAGTTTGTAGTTTGATGGTGCAATGACATTAGTGTGTGTTTTTTGGGGGGAGGGGAGGGGGAGGGGGAAATGATCCGAGTGTAGATCCAAGTGTGAAGAAGATTGAGTTTGTAGTTTGGTGACCTGCATGTTTGTTTCTGTAGATAAGAGCTGTACACAGTTATACTGTTCATAGATTTTACTGAATTTGTCTACTAATTCACTAATTGACATTATCATTCCCGACATAGATGAATGGGGCTGTTGATGTGTAGGGATTATCCACTGCCTTTGAGCATGTCTTCGAGAGTCTTGGTACCAGTTTTAGATTGAACATTGTAACTTAACATCATAGCTAGTGGAACTCATGAGTCATGAAAATGTGGGAGGCACTGATGACATTAACTGTCTAGGAGGGCAAATTTATTGAGGCACAAACAGAGGCGTGTCATTAAGCGTTATAATGGGTTGTCTAGTTATTAGGTCGGGTGAAGTAAAGTTGTCAACTTTACTAATGATATGGTAAATCATTATCACCATGTATTCATGTAAATTCCTTTTAAGTCTGCTAGTTATATTTTATATTTTGTCAAGCTGTGTATATGTACATAATTTTAGTTTCAAAGATGGAAAATATGAGGTTCACTCAGGCTAGATTTGTGCTTTGCGTTGTTGTTTGTGCTGGCTTTCCCCGGTCTTGCCATATGTGCTACTGTGGTTGTGCTAGCTAACACTTTATGTTCTTTGATTGGCGCAATCATTTTCTGATACTGTTCAATGGGGCTGTGCAATGTGTGGAGTTTGAAACACTCCACGTGTTAAGCATGTCCACCATAATTTGATACCAAATTTAGAACAATATACTAATAGTGCACTGTAGTAGATGACATTATGACACTCTTGAGGAAGGAGGAGTTGTGGGTATTCACCGTCGTGGCTTAAGGCAGAAAAATTTATTGAGTTGCAGACTTTACGCCCTTTTCCTTTCTTCTGATGAAGAGGAGTTGTAAATCTGATATTCTTTCGTATGTGGTATCAAGATTCATGATCATGAAAATCAAGTATATCAGTAGTTTGCACATATATGCTGTTGAGCTATGTGATATACTAGTATGTGACTGCCATAGTTTTAACTTTTAACTATGTTGTCTCCTCGATTTATCTAGGCATACACTTTATTCTGAGGCCACATGGGCGTATAGTCTCTTTGTGTATCCCCTTTTTTTAGCAATAAGCTAGTGAGGCTCTAAGGACAGATCTTGAATAGTTTATCTTTGTTAGCACTAAGCTAGGGAGGCGCAAAGGCTGTCAGTCCATTTATTCTCTACACGTCTCATGAAGTGTCATTGTTAAAAGTTCTGTTATTTAAGCTCTTGACCAATTCCGAGCGTCAGCCTCATAGATCATAATAGTGGATTTGGAACTTTATCAGATGGCAGTGTTGAAGATGTTGGAACTTAGAAGAAACAAGCTCCATTGATTTTACGGAAGAAAAGAAACTCTTATAGAAAAAAGATCCTATACGAGGAACTTTCCTTATGCGCGGGATTAAGGAGAGTAGCTTTCTTGACAAGTGAATTAAGGAGAGCAAAGTATATATGAAATTTCAATTCAGAAGAGCAAACTTTTTCGTTTAGTTGGAACTTAGCCATTCTTTTTCCATTTCCATTGGAGCCATAGATTCACTATCCTTTGGCATATGCTCTTTAGATTGTGAATTAGTAGGTTAATGGCTTAACGCACTTGTTGACTCAGTTTCAATTTGGGTCATCTGAAAACCGCCTCTATGTTTTTATCACGGGTTAGATTGTGTACAACCAGTTCCCCTTCTTTACCTACCCATATCAATAGACGGTGGCACATAGCCTTCGAGATCTGCTTTTTGGAGCACTTTGCCAAAAGAATTAAGATTTCAATATTGACTTGACTTTCCCTGGATAAGACTAGCTTACCAAACTCAGCCAATGGCCACTGATGATTGCTACACCAACTAGTCAACTGCTCCTGTCTTTTAAAGAACCTTCTTGAGAAACTCACTGTGGCTATGTGAGTGGGAGTCTGTCCCTTTTAAGTACATCTTTGTCAAAGATTGTGGCTTCTTACTGTGTAATTTCTTTCCCCTGCCAATTATCTTGGCAACTAAGGGTATAGTTAATACCCCATCATAATGTTGTATGGTGGTGGAAATTTATGCTTTGATGTATAAGAGCAATAATGACATTGTAAGTTTAACTTTTTATTATGTGCTCTGTCATATGAGGTAATTTCAATGTAACATAAAAGGGATGGGTGGTATTACTCACTTAAGGTTCTGGAGCTGAGTAAAATTTGCACGTCCTTGCGTCTTGCTGGCCAGTTCTCTTTTGTAGCATTTCCTCCCTTCTGTGTTATGGGTTCTTTACTGATGTCCTCCTATTTTTGTATTCTGAAAAAAGTGGCTTGTGCTTATGTTAGAAGCTTACGGATGTTTATAACTTGTCAATCCACTATCATCTGCTGCAAAGTCTGTTAAAAATATGATTATCTTGGTCCCGGTTTTGTTGTTAGGGCACTGATTATGCCATTTAATCTCAGGCTTGCTGCTCAGTGCCTTTAATATCTTGCAGATTTGAGTAGCAGTTTTCTCTATTATGTTCATGTTATACCAGTCCTGAGCTTTGTTGTGGCTGTGTTCAGGTCCAGACCGTGCCTTTGGCGATCTTGTTGCAGCATCTGGCATCACTGATGCTATGCTTGATAGCTTGATTGCCTTAAAGAACTTTCAAGATATTGACGGACTGCCTCCTCTAGCACAAATCGAAGATGAACGTTATGCAAAAACAACAAGGAAGTCTTCACGTTATGAGATGGAGCTTCAGAAGCAGGAGGATATTGCTAATGCACGGGTTAGGAAGGTTGATGAGAAAGGAAGAGCCTATGGAACCGGAAAGAGGAAGTGCAGTATAGCTCGTGTCTGGATTGAACCTGGAGAAGGAAAATTTGCTATTAATGACAAGGCGTTCGATGTATATTTCCCCATGCTTGATCACCGAGCTGCTCTTCTTCGACCATTTTCTGAGACAAAGACATTAGGTCTTTGGGATATCAAATGCACTGTGAAAGGAGGCGGTACAACAGGTGAGCTATTTCTTCTATATCTTGGTTTAGCTTGCTTTCTTAAGTTATATGATATCCCCAGGGATGTGGATATGTGAATTTATTGTTGCTTATACCCAAATTGAAGTTCATTGCATCATCTAAAGTCTGAACTAAGGGAAATTTTGAGATTTCCAAAAGGAACACCTTTAAGGCATCATATTCCTTTGTTTCTTAAGTTAAATAAAATGTTACTGCCTTTTATTTATATGCATCATTAATGTTTTTGCTGTTGTAATTTTAGGGGGTCTTAGACATTGTATTGTCTCATCTGGGGTTAATATATCCGTTTATTGGAATTTATGCCAACTATCAAGTAAGCAGCATTATGGGACTCTAGGATGAGAGTCATGAGACTGGGGTGGTGTAAGACATTTTTTTTTTTTTTGGAGACATCATGGTGTAAAATAATTTCTGGCATTTCTCTTTCATACATTGGCATGGTTATGTAAAACTAGTAACACAAAACTTGTCTTTTTTTTTTTTTTTTTTTTTTTTTCCATCAAGATTGAGTTGGTCTTCAGTGTACTTTCGTCACCAGAAGTTATGGCTAGTCGAAGATTCTATGCTGTGATGAGCACGTTAAATTTTATCGTCCTTTTAATTTTTATTCGTTCTATACTTTGCTCTCCATGACCCATCTATGCTCTGCCTTATTTGTGAATCATACCCTGTTCAGCCCTATTTGTTTTGGGCCAAGTGGATAACGTGGTAATTTGAGTGTTCTCTGAAATGTTCAAATACGGAGTATTCTAGATCAATTTTAGGGTGTCTTGACATTGTAGTTTAGGGGGTCTTAGACATTGTATAGTCTCATCTGGGGTTAATTTATCTGTTTATTACAATGTATACAAAGTACGCAACATTATGAGACACTTGGATGAGACTATGAGACGGGTGTAATACATTTTTTTTTTTGTGAGACGTCATGGTGTAAAATGATTTCTAGCATTTCTGTTCAACATTGCCATGGTTACAAAAGACTAGTAAGTAGTAACACAAAACCAGAAGTTATGACATCGAAGATTGGGCACGTTAAATTCTATTATCCTTTTGATTTTAATTTATTTCTATACTTTACCCTCTATGGTTTCATCTATGCTCTGTGTTATTTGTGAATCATACCCTTTTCAGCCCTATTTGTTTCATGCCAACGTGGTAATTTGAGTGTTTTCTGAAATATTCAAATATTCTACATCAAGCATATTGTGGGTTTGAGTCCCTTGACTGGTGCATCTGGCTTATAAGTATTTTTAACAGAAAGAATGACCGTTATTGATCATTTGGCTCTGGTTGTGATCTAATACAATTGATTGTTTTACAAAAATGATGTCCTGACTTTGGCATTCTGGTCCCGAATCGCGACAGCAGTGCCATTTAAGACTTGAAGACAGATGTCTGGGACTGAAATTTCTCACCTTTTGTAGTTATTGTCGCTGCTAAAACAGCTATAGGATCTCGTGTAAGTGGTCACGGTTTGTTATATTACGTGTCGGATCTTTGAGTGCTTACCTTAGTAATTTGACGATATCACAACAACAAAGCCGTAGTCCCGAAATGATTTGACAATATATTTTATTAGTAAATTATATTCATGTACTGGTTGTCTGGATTATTGCCTTATTGCTAAATACGTCATTTGCTCCCTTATGTAATTATGTATATAGTTTTCATGCTAAGCTTTGGTGTTTCTCCTATGCCAGGCCAAGTTGATGCTATCCGCTTAGGGATCAGCAGAGCATTGCAAAACTGGGAACCTGGATTGCGTGCACCTCTCAGAGAAGGTACTAACATTTCGGGATTACACTATGTTCATACCTTCAGAGTCTTTTTGATAGTATTTCATATCTCATATCTGTGCTCTGTGAAATTCCTGCTACCTGATCCTCGCATCTCATGTGCTTCATCTGATGATGTAATTTTTCCCACATTTCAGCTGGCTTTTTAACGAGGGATCCCAGAATTGTGGAGAGGAAAAAGCCTGGGAAAGCAAAAGCCAGGAAGAGTTTCCAGTGGGTCAAGCGTTGATGGGATTTTGGTGTACCCCGAGTTGTCATGTTTGTTATACGGAGTTCCATCAACCGGGTTGGTATTTAATCTTCCTGTAGACTATACTTGTACCGTAGTTCAGTAGTTCTTGATATGTTTCAGTGAGCAGAATGATCTCTTTTCTTCTTTTTTTGCTGAAAGTGCGATTTTGGAAGCTATAGCAGGCTAGCAGCAGAAATGCTCTTCCGTTTTGTTTTGATTTCTTCATCCCTTTATTTTGGGTCATGAGAAGAACTGTTGTAATTTTCATTCCCTCATTTTCACTTTTTAGAATTGGCTAAGATGTAGGGTTCTCAAGTCTCAACCCGAAACTGGATTGATCTAGAATAAGTATTTGTCGTAGCCGTGGTCTTAAATATTGGCAGTGACACCAAAAGATACCGAAAATATCAAGGTTTTTGGGTTTAGCTCTACAGTTATTGTAGGCTGTATATACTGTATTAGCTGCTATCTTCTCCAATGTAGCCGTGACTAGTGATCATGACTCACAACCGAGATTTAGTAATGTGGTTGTAGCCTTCTTCCCCGCATATTATTATTGTGTAGGAGTTGCGCACTTCTGTTTGAAAACAGGTTCTGCATGCGTCCTGGTCCGTTGCATATCCATGTATAAGCCGGTCTTGGCTCAAACTACCCACTCACGAGACACGACTAGGCTCAACATTGCACGCTGTCAGTGGCTCATTAGGCTATACCAAACTTTTATCAGGTTTTACTCTAGGATGGTCTTACTTAGGCCCTGTTTGATAGGACTTAATAAAAGTAGTATTCAGATCAGTTCAGAATTATTCAAATCAGATCAGTTCAGAAATGTTCAAATAACTATTAATGTATTTGGTCCATAATTGGTACTAATTTGTTGAAATCCAATGAAATTTTCAACAAATTCAAATCAGATCAGTTCAGAGTCATTCAAATAAGATCAGATCAAATCAACTCAGTTCAGAAAGATGTAGTCTTATCAAACAGGGTCTTAAGCTTTGTTCCCCGGAACAATGACTCGTGAACTCGTCAGCATGCATAGGTATAAGATAGGCACGAAAGTAAAAAGGAAGGGCGCCAAAAGTGCAAGGCTATGTCTTTAGTTTTAGGCCTAAATGCCTAATTTTGTGGGGTGCTGAACCAGTGATTCTTTTATGAGCTGTGGCTTCATTTGAAGGGAAGATAAGGAGGGAATACTTTAGACAGCGATCGTTTTCCACTTGTTGACGATTTTCATTATGCAAGTAACACTACATAAAACAAGTGCGTGATGAAACTCTCCCGGTTTTTGGGTGGATTATAATTAACGCTATCAACTTTTGGCTTATCAAGAGATTCTCTTCACACTGTCAAAAGAGAAAAAAAAAAAAAAAAATTATGAGATTCTCATCACGAATATGTTAACTAGAGAATCGCAAAACAACAATAGAAAAAGACCTAAATTGAAAAATCTTAGTACTTATTAATAGAACATAGTATGAGCTTTTTCAGCATATTTAATTAGAGATAATAATTTAATAGAACAAAAGAAGTACAAGTAGACAATTTAATAAAGAAAAGTAGTACAAAAAGTTCTTCATTTGAGCGTTAAGTATTTCATATTCCATGAGGTGATCGACGATGCAAATGTTAGTGTTTTAAAACACTATCAGTGCAAAATATAAAGTCCAGTTTTGAGGTATATGAAAATAGGCGACATGCACATCCTAATGAGTTTTTATATTGTTTTTTTTAAGCAGGAGTTTTTATAATTTGCAAAATTTCGACAGTAATATCGTTTTAGGTTAAAAAATATTATTTTAATACGACCTTCCTTAACATGTGAGTTTATCCCAAAATATCAAATCGACCAAACACTATCCTTTTTTAAGCGACTAGAAAATATCCTACATTCCTACCACATCAAATATACGTAATCTCCGTTCTTAGATCATCGTATTCGTAACAGTAGCGTACAATCACAGTATCTCCTACTCCTTTTTGAAATACATCCATCTCCATTCACCACCACCACGCGTCGTTTTACCCCTATCACAACACCAACTACCCCTCAATACGCGTCGTTTCGATAGGCGGTTCAGTACAATTTCAATTTCCCCTCCTTATCTCTCACTCCTCCCCCAACACAAAAACCCTAAATTCCGCCATAACCTTTTTTCTCACTTCACTTGTCCCCTGTCATTTTCTCTCTCCTCGCAATGGCTTCTGCCTTACTCCGCTCATCCGCCACCCTCCACCACCACCCCTCCACCTTTCTCTCTCCTCCACGTCATCACTCTAAACCTTTCCTTAAACCCTCCACTCTCTCTCCTCCCCATCCCCACAACCTCCCTTCCTTAAAATGCTCCCAAACCCCTATTTCCACCTTCTTCTCCTCTTCCCCCTCCTCTAAATCAAGTGAAATGACTGATATACCCTTATTCGACGACAAGCCTCGTGAGGAGTGCGGCGTTGTCGGAATCTATGGCGACCCTGAAGCCTCACGCCTCTGCTACCTCTCCCTCCACGCCCTCCAGCACCGCGGTCAAGAAGGCGCCGGTATCGTCACCGTCAATGACGACGGCATCCTCCAATCCATCACCGGCGTCGGCCTCGTCTCCGATGTTTTCAGCGAATCGAAACTCGACCAGCTCCCCGGCTCCTCCGCTATCGGTCACGTCCGCTACTCCACCGCAGGTAACGATATCAATAAACGTTCACCATCCTATACATATTTTATCTTATTATTTTTGTTTCGATTGATTGTTCCTTTCGTTACGTTTACGTATGTCTGTGTATGATTGACGCTTTATTGTTATCGTTATAGGGGCGTCTATGTTGAAAAATGTGCAGCCATTTGTAGCGGGGTATAGATTTGGGTCAGTGGGGGTGGCCCACAACGGGAACCTAGTAAACTACCAGAAGTTGAGGCATATGTTGGAGGATAACGGTAGTATATTCAACACGAGTAGTGACACAGAAGTTGTCCTACATTTGATGGCTATCTCGAAAAAACGACCCTTTTTCCTGCGGATTGTGGAGGCGTGCCAGCAGTTGGAGGGCGCGTATTCTATGGTGTTCTTGACGGAGGATAAGCTGGTTGCGGTCCGAGACCCACACGGGTTTCGGCCCCTTGTGATGGGGCGGAGGAGTAACGGGGCGGTTGTTTTCGCCTCGGAGACGTGTGCGCTTGATTTGATTGAGGCTGAGTATGAGCGTGAAGTTTACCCTGGTGAGATGATAGTGGTGGATAAGGATGGGGTGCAGAGCTCGTGCTTAATGCCGCACCCTGAGCCTAAGCAGTGTATTTTCGAGCACATTTACTTTTCGTTGCCTAATTCGATTGTGTTTGGGAAGTCTGTGTATGAGTCTAGGCATAAGTTTGGGGAGATTTTAGCGACCGAGGCGCCCGTGGAGTGTGATGTGGTTATTGCTGTGCCTGACTCTGGGGTTGTAGCTGCCCTTGGGTATGCCGAAAAGGCGGGTGTGCCGTTTCAACAAGGGTTGATTAGGTCACATTATGTTGGTAGGACGTTTATTGAGCCGTCTCAGAAGATTAGGGACTTTGGTGTTAAGCTTAAGTTGGCGCCTGTGAAGGCGGTTTTGGAAGGGAAGAGGGTTGTTGTTGTGGATGATTCGATTGTTAGAGGTACCACATCGTCGAAAATTGTTAGGTTGCTTAAGGAGGCGGGTGCTAAGGAGGTGCACATGAGAATTGCAAGCCCGCCTATTATCGGTTCTTGCTATTATGGAGTGGATACTCCTAGCTCCGAGGAGCTCATTTCAAATAGGATGAGCACGGAGCAGATTAGGGACTTTATCGGGTGTAATTCGCTAGCTTTCTTGCCTCTAGATAGCTTGAACAATATGTTGGGTGGTGAATCCCGGAACTTTTGTTATGCTTGTTTTTCAGGGAATTACCCCATTGAGCCAACAGAGTTGAAGGTTAAGCGGGTGGGCGATTTTGTTGATGATGGCTTGACTGGTGTTCTTGATTCTATTGATGGAGGTTGGGTTCAAGCTGCCCCTAGGATCCCCAAAGTAGAGAAAGTCGGTGGTCATTCGTAGGCAATGGTGATTTTTCGCCATTTACCCGTGATGATGACCTCGAATCGACAATGACGATAAGATGATGGTTTCATTAGGTTGTTGAGTGACTCATTGGAGATGAGCATAGAATGGTGGCTCTAGGGATGTGGAGGACTAAAACCGAATTGAGTTGCGAGCTTCGTCTCCATATAAAGTTTTGATTTTATAGGGAAGTATGTTGGTTTTTCATTACTGCTGATAATTTCTGCATTTCTGCCTGTTTTAATTCCTATGCTCTGTGCTTGTACTCTCCTGCATTGACAAATTCACATGAGCTCTCATAATGTTTTCATTTCTTCTCCCTTGTATGAGCAACACAAGAAATTGCGTCTAGTCGATTTAGCTTCATTGTCTTTTCCTTATTCTAATCGAATGTTAACTTCTTGAAAAGACGGGGAGTGTTTTCGTAATGATGGACAAGTTTGTGAAGTTAAATTCGCAACTGAATGGCAATGGCTGTGTTGAATGCTCAAATTGGTGAATTTTTAGAAATTCCTCTGTTTTCCCTTGGTACACCTTCTATGTTGGTGAAATGGTGTCTTGCTGAAGAAGGAAATCATCTCTTCTGCTTTTACTAGAGAGTACAACAATGTGGCAACCAATCTACGGCCAATTGGACTTGTAAAAAGTAAGAATCAGTACTCTATGCTGGTTTCCTGTCCAAACGTGTCTCCTTCCTCCAAATCTTCCTGCAAACAACAATTAAGATAAGCAAGGCGAAGCCACTCTAATCGCTATTTGCGAACAATCGAAAATATGCTTTGAAAATCTTACTAGTGAAGGCGATATACTAGAACTCGCAAGTCGCAAGTAATTGCAAAACTAGCTCTGGTAATTTGAATAGTTATCCCTGCATTTATGACGTTTGGAAATGGTGAATTTACTTTGTCATGGTCTTATTTCCGTTGTGTTTTTGAGTATAAGTGGAAGTGTCACGAAATGTACCACGAACATAACCCGTTAATTTGAATCACCAAACTTGCACGAGTGGTTTGTAGAGGGAAATTGCACGTGTGGTTCTAACCTGAGACCCTGATTCGGGAATCTCCGGATATATGCTTATGTTCAACTCTCTAAAGAGTAAAGAACCTTCGCTAATTATGTACCAAACTTTAGTTTCCGGGGAAAAAAAAGAATCCCATCAATCATAGGTACATTTCACACAAAATATCATCAAAGACCCCTCCCCCCTCAATTGTCAAACCTAGCTATAAGTGGTCATTTGGTTGCATATGGGAATTCGGAATGCCCATGAAGTTCCACTTCCAGGTTGTAGAAATTCACATGAATTTCTCAAAACTGTTTGGTTGCATGTAGAAATTGAATTCTCACATGAATTGTCAATTACCGGGGGGGGGGGGGGGTACGTAAACGAATTCCTCAATTATGTAGGAATTGGGAGGAATTGGAAATTCCCACGATTTTAGCCAACCAAACAATTCCATAAAATTTAATTCATGGGAATTTTGAATTATCATAATTTTGAGTGACAACCCAACGACCACTAAAAAGAAAATTCGAATTAATTTATGTCTCCTTGTTTCGACAAAGTAGGGGAGAGACGACGCATAAATTTTTTTTTTGGGGATGATTTCATGTTTGTCCTACCGACAAGAAGGGACACTAATTGTGTTACTAAGATTTGGCTAACAAATTATGACCCTTAATTTAGTTTTTTTTTTTGTTCTGTTTACAACCTTTCTAAATTATTGCACGTAAATTATAACCACCGAATAAAGATGATTCTATTCTAAAGATTATAATGCATAAAAGCCGAGAGATTTGTGGATTATAGTATGTAGAAGGGTAACAATTTGGTCCTACCACTCCCAATTACCGTGTGTGTACTTTTTTTTTTTCTTTTTTCTTCCCGATCTTGTGCAATTGTGCTCAATTAGACACTCCCTATAAACGAGATCATTGAATTATAAAATTATGGTTGGTGAGAACTTGTTTAAGATCAACATTTACACTTTTAACGATTGATGTGCGAATTTAAGCTAATGGTTAACTCAATCAATACTCAATAATGTGATGCATATCGAAACAAATTTTTTTTTTTTTTTTTTTTTTTTTAGCTACATATCGGAGGCCATTTGGGCATGGATCAGATATTCAAATTGCCCTTTGGTCTTTGGGCCTATACTTGGTACATTGAACAGCACTATGCAAACATTCGAGCCTTAAAGTGAATAGTAATGTAGTTTACTCCTTGGTATTTGAAAATGATCGACTAAATAGTTGTCATATCGACCTTCAAACTATTCCGAGCAAAATACTTACTCCTTCCGTTTTAGAGTGTTCTTTCTCTTTTATTATTTAAATATATGAGATGAATTCAAACTAAAGGAGAATAATAATGCTTTGAGACAAAAGGAGTACTAAATTAATTAGTTATCTTTTGTTCTTAGACTAAATTTGTAGATAAGCTCATACCGAGTACTTCGTATGACATGTGCTTGAGAGCGGATAGGGTATTATTTATATCTCGGAGAACTTCCATGAACTGCTTTTAAACAAAAAGATGAGAAATGAAATTGTCATAAAAGAAACTAATTAAAATTAAAGAAAGAATGATTTAGATAGAGTATATAAAAAGTGCAATTACGTATGTTTAGCGTTGATATATATATAGAGTTAAAAGAGTCCCTCAATTCAACAAAACAAAAGTTTGAAAGAGAAAAAATCACTTATCATGATAAAATTAGGTCACCAAATACAAGCTGAGTTTGATACAAGAATTAGTAAACTTGGAATTAAACTAACCTAGTAAGTAAATAAAGCTTATTAAGCTATCGAAGGGCTCACTAAAGTGACATCTCTTTTGTCCCTTTTCTCCCATTCCATATCTTAAAAGTCTCTCTTCCCGCAAATACTATCTGACTTAACGAAACAACTTTTTGTCCCATCTTTCTCTTCAACGTAACACCATTTCTAGTCTTATTTTGTAAAATTCCTCTAATAATTAATTCAAAGTATTATATATATAATAAATAGTAAATTCCTACGTAATAGCGCGATGGCCCTGGCCTCATTGATCTTTTGATTTATAAAAATTGCTACCGAATATTTAGTGATCATTCTTTTTAAGACGACACAAAGTCTGTGTTTCCACGGATGTAGGTGATGGGCCGCCGGTGATGACGACAAATTTTCTTCTAAGTCCATAGAGGCTCCAAAATGTTATTGTTATCATCATAGAAGTTCAAGTAGGTTGTGGTAATGTCGTGTTGTGGTGGTGACGGGGGAGTGACATGCATGTGATGATGATCTTGCATGCAAATTAGGGCAAGTAAGTTGGCTTGTTGGCATTGCATGTTGACCATCTCAGCTCTTGACTTAGCCAACTCAGCTTGTAGATCACTCACTTGTTTCTGAAGTTGACATATTGATCCAGCACATCCGTATACTGGGTCTCTTAACCTTGCATTTGCCTCGTACACCATGCTACTTACTGCGTCTGCCCTTTGAGACTCGGGAAGGTCCTAGAAAACATAAGCATAATAATGAACTTGTTAAGTAAAAGTTGTTGTGAAAGGACTTCTCGAGATCGATTCACTTATAATCGAGCTACGTACTTCAACGTTTCATGATTGCTCAATGATATACACATATATAGATCGGATCAAATTATTTGTGACGATCAAACAACCTAATTAACATGACTAAACTCCATTTTAAAAACAATTGATAATGAGTAATTGATTGTTTGCAGTAGGTAGACGGCAAGTAAAACCTAACACTTCATCATACTCGAAAGATGTACCTAAGAGAAGTATGTATAAGGTTTTACTCGAGTTTTAAGGAATTTGGCTCGAAAATAATCACAAAATCTTGAAAATACTTAGCTTTCTTGTTTAGTCGTGCAATTGTGACATCTTATTTCTGATAGAAATCATCATTTGAGCACAAAATGTAAAAAGAAACATCTTGACACAAGGGTGTTATATAGTCAATTATTATGCACACCTTATTAACACAAAATCATATGATCACAACAAAACTGATTAGCTTCTTCGAAATTTCGAATCGATCTACATGATTGTGTCATTAACTTTGCAACAATGATTCAATGAACATCATATACGTACGATCTAACTATATGCTACGCGAAATCATTCATGTATAGGTGTGTCGTTTCTCATCAATTTAACCAATAGGAGAAATGGGCTTGATAAAGATATATGCCCGTTCATACACGATGGATACATTATAGTCTTAGTCTAAGTATGAAATGCGACGGTTTTATGGCTGCATGTAATTGCGACGCTTAGACAATGCATGGTAGATTGACCCACATATACAAGTGCTTTTTTTTCATGGCGTTATCTTTCAATTAAAGTGATAGCAAAGAGTTGACCATTATATGTATACTGAGGGAACCACTTGATACCGTTACTGGGCAAAGTGTACTCTGATTATTGGTCAGAAATCCACCTCGTTTGGTGTGAAAATGAATTTGTGACCAATCATTCTTCTTTTAGCTATATTTTGACATTTCTAATTAATTTAACTTACTACTAGATATGGATTAAAGTTAAAGATTAGATGATGATAGCAAAAAAAATGAGCTTATACCTAATAACCAAGACTTTTAACTTTCTAAGGTTTTGTATTAGGAGAAAAAAAAAGTTACTACGTGATTTTTAGAAAAATAATAATATAATTGTGGTTTTTAAGTATGAAAATTCTCACAAATTCAGTACTATGTTAGTTTAAAGAATTTTTACCAGCTTACTAACCGGAACAGGATAACGACAATATGATAACTTAGTGTTTAGTTATATCAAACAACAGACAAGATACTTACATCAATATCAAATATTTGACTTTTAGGACTTTTGAGTGATTAAGCTTCCTATTAGCTATACTTTTAGCTAGCTAATAGATTGCTACTTAAACCACTTTGAATTATTATTAGTAGGTGCTTTGGTGCCTATTGATGGTTTGAGAACCTTTAATGCCAAATTAGCCTAGTAGGTGGCTTGTCGATCTGATGCTTTAATTTAGCTACTACTAGCTCAATGTTCACACTCTCCAGGCCATTTACACTATTCTAAGTACATTAAACTTTCATATAGTAAATCAACTAAATTAAGCATGCACTCTTTAATTATTGAATGTTTTTCTACATGTTATCTTCGTTTTGATTTGAATTCATCGGAGTACTACATACATAACTAAATTATGCATCTAAAACTTGACGGATAAGGGTAATAATTTAGTTATATAGCAACGTATCTACGGTATCTTGATTGTGAATATTAAACACCAAAAATGAAAACTGATAACGCTATCTCATATAATTTCCACCCTATATATGCTAGACCAACATGTGTATTTATGTAGTAGCATGTGAGTTATAAGACAAAAGATCAAAGTATGTACCTGGAGCAACTTGATGATATTACTAGCACCAAAAACCTTATGAGCAATAGTGAATTTGAGAGGATCAGTAGGAGGAAAATAAGGAGCCAAAACACATTTATCAGCGCAACGACGACGGAGGATCTTACAAGCAGCACAAGGGCTCATGATGACCGGTGGTGGGGTTGCGGCCGAGGGTGGTAGTGGCGAATCGGGGGACCGAGGCGGGGATGGTGGTGAGGCTGATGACTCTGGTGACATTGTTTTCTGATCACTATTACAACTTTCCATTGTTTTTGGACACAAAAGAGTAAGTAATTGGGAGTAAGTAAGTAGTTTTAAGGCAGTGTGTAATTTGGGAGTAAAGTTTTATTGTATGTAGTAGTGGTGAGTGTATTAAACTATGTTACATGGGACATGGTATATATATAGCAATGAAATGCCCGGGAAAAAAGTTTCGAGTCAAGAGTGGCGTAAGCATAACATCGCATGATGTCATCTTGTTTGAAATTACGATGAGTAATTATCAATTATTTAATTGACTAATTAAGTGGTCTTTGGGTGGTGAAGATTTTTCTTCCAAAGGAAAAAAGAGAAGGATGGTGTACTACTTTTGGGGTTCGGGATAGAATTAGAAGAGAAAGCTGGCCGTGTGGTGTTGAATTTTGGAAAAGGGGAGCATCACTTGATCTACTCCCTCCGGTCCGAATGATTTTCTTGTTTTCTTTTTGAGTTCGTTCTAAATGATCTTCTATTTTCCTTATTTGTTATGTTATTTGTGGTCCTAATGGATTGTGACCCACCTACAGTCATTATCCACCACATTTTATTACCTACAAAAAAACTCCATGCCACTTTCATTGTGGAACATCAAAGTGAACTGGAGGAAGTATGTAGGACTTCTATATTCGTTATATCTACACTGTCTCGACTGTTTTAAATACGATGTTTTTACAAGTTGTGTATTATTCACGCTTCAAATCCTAAAGATATTGCATGAATAGCGCGTGTTAAGGTATAAAATCATTAACTTATTAGACTTTAATTTTGATTTATTAGAACGTTTTTTAAACATATAATTGAGTTGATTGTTTTCAGCTAGCTAGCTAGCTAGTTCAGTTCCAAAATTATTCAAGAAAATATACTTGTAGTTGTCTAAATTTGATCTACATTTTTATTTATTTGTACAATGACGAAATGCGCTTAACCTATCAGATACGCGTGGGTGCAAAATAAGAAGAGGATCACTAGAAAGCATATATATAATTACTGAATTACACATACATGACATCAATTGCCATGCATAACTGAACATATTCAGTAGATTGCCCTAATTAGCTAGTCAAGTAAGAATGTCAATAGAATTTATGAAGGTTGGCAATTAAGATTGAAGCAAGCTAAGAGACTTAATTGAATCTTTTGGGTATAAGACTATAAGTGAGAAACCCAACGAGCGATGTAGTTGAAATGGTGGACTACTTATAATTTCCTATAAATGTTCATCTTCTTTTGTAAGTCTTAACCAATGTATGGGCTACAATATGCTTTAGGAAAACTAGACTTTATTTGGCAGCCTTTTTTTCCCTCATTTCAAACAAGCTTAGCCACATTTACAATAATCTCTGTATTTACACACTACTGTACCAAAAAATAATGGTGGTATTGTACTACTTTAAACATTCTTATTGAGTATTAAATTGGTTTGAAATTTTTTCTCATCATTTAAATCCAACAACTCGTCAATGGATGGTATCATGGTATTGTACTTTAAACATCAGTACTATTGAGTATTTAAGAATGTCCATAATTAAATGGGGTACTAATGTCAATTAAGTGTTGATTCTCATTTCTCGAACACTATGATTATTACTCGTACATACTTGAATAGGGTAAGGGTACACATATACTCGGTGTATGAAAAATCTCATACATTAGACATTTATAAATAATGCGATTGCCTTGACTATCAATAACAAATTCAAAAAAACCCCAAGCCATTTTTCAGACCACCATCCCACAGTCACAACCACCCACCTTTCAGGCCAGCACCACCACTCCATTCCATACTGCCACCAGCCCCCACCCCAACTTCTGTCGTTCGCCCAGCAACTGCCCGCGCGTTGTGGCTGCCGCTAGAACATTTGGGCAATGAAGGAACGAATGGGACATGAATTTCATCTCCATCGAGAGGCCGCGCATCTACAAGCCCTATAACCGTTCACATATCAATTACACCGGTCGGCCGCCGCACCAAATGCCAAGCCCTACTGTCTAAGGTCAATTTCTCCAATTCAATTGATTTAAATTTGACAATTAGGGGCGGATTCTACGGAGAGAGAAGTGTCGAGGAGGGGCGGACGTGGCCCCAACGGTGATCTTGGTGGGTTGTATGGGTTTGTCGGTCATAGGCGATTCTGGTGGGATTGTCGGTAGGGTGGTCTTTGGTGGTTGGGGCTGAGAGCGCGGTAGGCAAGTGGTGGTCATTAGTGGGTTGGGGCTAATTGACTAAAGGAGGAGAGAGATGAGTTGAGGGTGAGGAAAGAGAGTGAGATTACTTCTACTGACTCAATCACAATTATTAAATAAGTTCTAATTGCTTTTGTGATAAGTTGTCGTATTGT
Source organism: Spergularia marina (assembly GCA_963680865.1). Taxonomy (NCBI): domain Eukaryota; kingdom Viridiplantae; phylum Streptophyta; class Magnoliopsida; order Caryophyllales; family Caryophyllaceae; genus Spergularia; species Spergularia marina. The sequence continues at coordinate 6,309,775 of OY804554.1, forward strand.
TAGTAGTGGTGTATAAGATTTCTCATACATCCAGTGTATGTGTACCAACTTCCTACTTAAATAACTTGTCCGAGTAGACAATAATCGTAAGAAGCAAGTTAACTCTCAAATTTGAGTTGAATCAAAATGAATGAAATTAATCGTAATAAATACTCCGTATAATAAAAAGAGGTTTTCTGTAGAGTGCCGATGAGCACTCTATAACAATTATCAATTCTACCCTTTTCAAGAAGGAAAACAATAAATGCTGCTAGTTTTTTCTATTCCAATTAAATTTCAATGTATTTTTCTATATAAATTTTGACTTTTGTTCAATTACAAAAACATACTCTCAACGGAAAAAGGGTTTAGGGTTGGTTTTCCCGCTACCGCAGTAGTGATGCCGGGAAAGACAACCCTAAACCCTTTTTCGGCAACCGTAATTTAGTCTTCCTATTAATCACATCTCAAACGAGTTTCGTAGTTGGGTAGTAGGGTGTCTATAGATTCCGGCGGCTGGCTGTTTGAAATTTCAATGCTTCCGTAATTGTTGATGGCACGAAGTCGTGCGTGGTTGTTGGCGTCTCGCCATGTTGGTGAAGATGAGTTTTGTAATTGGAAGCAAAGAGATTAATTAATTGTATTGATTAATTTATTATAGATATTTAGCAATATATTCGATAAAATTATATATTATTTGTTGTTGAGAACTTATTTAGTAACCCAAGTTCAAATCATCTCATGTTAAAAAAAAAATATTGAATAGCTCGAGCAAAACACACACACCATTGTCTAAATATAGGTCCAAATCTATGTAATAAAAAAAAAAAAAAAAAAAGAATGGTTTAGCAACTCAATATGATATCTCGTAAAAGAAGAAAATACTAATGATGCAATCAGCAAAAGCCATAAATATAGTAGCTATGGGAACAATTTGACATACAAATTTAACCTGTACAACAACTCATGAAATTATGTAACGCAACTCATCATAATTCTTATGGAGGAATGTACCATGTGATATAGGAATGTATGTATTTAGAAAATCAGTCATTGAACATAATACCAAGCATCAACATACACTAATACAGTAATACTCAAATTTATGATCAACCTAGATTCGCTAGAACTACCCAATAAGTTTATCGACATCCACCCTCGATTGTATAAAATTATAAGGGATCATATCATATTCATAGGCAAGAGGAAGTAATAATCATACCTGATGAAGGCCAGGATATCATATTTGATCCAATTTTTTTTTAGAGGACAGCATATTATAGTGGTTGGTGATTTTTTTTTTTGTTGAGAAACAACACAATTTGTTGTAGCAGGCTGAAGGAGAAATATCAGGGGTTTGTTTGAGCAATATTAGGAATTTAATATTTTATTCCTAAACTATAGGCAATATTAGGGTGAGAGTTAGTTTGCAGCAAACCGTAAATATCTTGGAGCTTTTGAGCGGGAAATTATTTAGCCACAGAATGCCACGTGTTCTAGTGGCTTCTGTTTTAGTAGAACTAGATAGATGGGCATTAAATTTTTGTTGAAAAATGTTAAATTAATTACTCTTAGAGAGCACTCTATGGAAAGGCCCAATAAAAATGACGACAACAACAACATTAATAAAAAGGCAGCATATGTATTCATAGGTAGCAATTAAAGTGGTGCGAAGTCAGAAGTATTTGGACCACTCATTTGACATGATCAACGGTCAAGATTTACACACTCCATTGGTAACTCCATGAACCTAACTCCACCCAACTCCGATGATCACCACCGGACTCCGGCAACTCCCACTGAAAATCGTTGCCCATCTCTGAAACATGACGATCGGATTTTACCGTTGACCACGCTGGTGGTTTACACCTTTACAAGGTGTGGCGACGACAGAGATTGGTATGCAGCCACACGATGGAGATAATCGGAGTAACCTATTTCTATTATTACATTTATTGGAGTTAAGTGCTTTAGTAAATGTAGTATTAAATCATGACCATTGGTTTGAATGTGTGGTTTATATTACTTCTAATTCCTCACCAATTACCATTTTGACACTTCCGATTTAATTCTTTTTTATAATAAAATTATACGGTGTACTAACTAAGAGTTTGTAGTGTTTGAAAGCGGAACTCAAAAAAGAATGCCTAACTCTAACTTGGATAGGAGAGGGGGGAGTTCGAACTTGAACCAGTCACCTGATTTTTAGCTCGACTTATACATTTCTTTGGCCTATGTCAATGTTTTGAAGCGAAAGTTTGATAGAAGAGTGACTTGGGATGCCTTCATTGACTACTTGTCTTTGTAATCTTGAGTTGCTCACTAGTTAGCTTAAATCATTACATAAATTTTAATGAAATTTCTCATGTTTGAGTTAAGAGTATAGTTTGAGATCGGTCGACTCGGTATAAGTATACTTTAGTTTATAAAGTAAGGGTTTGCTCGTTTTAATTGCCTATTAATTTAACACTAGTTTTTATCCCCGTGAATTCACGGGACTGTTAAAATTCTATTATTAACGATGCGTATTCACAACTCTCCATCGCTATCAGTTTAATCTTTTTAATTTTGCATGCTGGTGAAACAGTAATAATCTCTTTTGAACTCGCTTCAACAATCCCTACCTCAACGACCTTTGTTTTCTTCTTTATTCTTCCCTTTTTGTCCACTCTCCTTTCCCTTATTGCACAATCACCACCAAAATATCATACTCACCTCAACTATGAATCGCCCAAACTCCCAAAACTCGTCCCAGCCCCTCCCCCAAATCCGTCACTTTAGCCCTCGCGCGTCACAACCTTATTCAATTTCTATAGATCTACAAATTTTGACCGATATTTAGTAATCTAACAAAATAGAGGTCTTAATTAGCTAGTTTGTCAAAAAGTGTTATGAAGTAAGAGACATATGTGATGAGGGAAACTACAATTGTTTAATATTAATATATGTTTACTTTTTAATTTGTTGTTATCGAAAAAAATCTTCTTTCAACACAAAAACAAACACTTTTAAAAAATAACAGCTACTTTTATTTTTGCTCTGATTTGAAAACCGTTCCATTATATTTTCGGATTCGAGATTTAGTTTAAACTCCCATTTGATAAAGAGGAAAAACAAAACTTTACATTTCCTCTAGAAGACTAAATTGTTGTTTGAGTTTATTACCTATTGATATTATTGTGTAGATGTTATACGAAGGTTTAATTTTATTAAATACGAAGTTGTGATTCAATATTGGAAATTTGCAACACAAAAAATTTAAATTAAACTTAACTTTTCAATTTAAAAAAAATTATGACTCATGCACACCCAAATTTATAGCCAAAATTGAGTACACTTTGATCAACTTATAGTTCATGCCTGGAGAAATCGCACAATATTGAAATGTTAAAACTAAACAATTGAAAATCGTACATATAAGTGACCAAATCGATTAAATTCCATTATAATAGTTCTAGTACAAAATAACCATGATTTGGAACTAATCATTTCGGATTACAAACAAAGAGCTTACAAAACCTTATTATGAATGATGGTTACATAAAAGTAATAGGATCTAACCCCATTCTATATGTATAGAAGAATCTTTTAGTTGCACCCCTTTTTTTCCTATCAAAACATTCATTATTTTGACAACTTGGAACAGTTATGTGAAATGCATATTTTTGTGTGCTAAATCAAAAAAAAAGAAAAAAAGTATATATAGTACGTCAAATTAACATGTTACGGTAGAATTGGGAGACCAACGACCAAAAGTCACTATATTGATTAGCGTCATTAAGAAAGAAACTTTCAAACTAACTATAAAATCATTGAAAAAAGGTAAATAAAGAAGACAAAAGGTTTGTTATAATTGATTCAAATAAATAAGGTTTGTAATTTATTTTTATTGCGACACATAGGACTGTGATATGGTTTTTGTAGATGACAATTGTGTGAAATCAAGCATCTCATGCCACATGGATTAATGATGTTAGAATATTAATATTATTATATAGATATATATAGATAAATAGATAGATAGATAGATACAAACATTGCAGATTTTTATTTTCATTTGATATGGTTCTTATTATATTTTACTTCATAGTTTGAGCCAAATAACTCATAAATAATATGAATATATAAAAACTATTAGTTTAGCTTCTATAAGAATATATTTATTTAGTTATCTTAATTTTTATTTTAGGTATGTTATTTTAACCCGAAGTGATGATACAACCTTCAAAGTACTTAACAGTGACATAATTGCGTACATATTTGCAACACAAATAACGAATAATTTTGGCTCATGGACATACCCATTATTGCATATGACAAAATTTTGAGATTATTATAGCCCAGTGAATTTGTATTTGGTTTTAATAAAACCATGTTTTCATAATCAATTGCAAAATTAAAAATTTCGGTAACCAAAACAACCAGATTATACTATAAAAAAGATTTTCGAGTACAATATAATTAATCATTTGGAATAATTGTGATATAAATTTGGAGGTAACAATAATTTTGGGCTACAAAAATGTATACACTATATATATATATGAGACGACAATCTATGCACCACTATTCTAATATCTAATCTTCTAGCCTAATTTCTCTCTTTCAACATGTCACATATATGTGTGTAATGCATATTTTTCTCACTAAAATTAACAAATAAACACAGTATATATAGTCTAATAAACTAACATGTAACTGACAAATTGGTAAACAAAAAGCCAAGAGACAAAGTTTAATACCATTATTAAAATGAATAATGAATATGAAGTTGATTTTTTTGGCTACGGATACTTTCAAAGGCTGCCACGTAGGCGTGAAAATTATCCTATTAAAGGTATATTATTGATAAAACCTTCTTGAATTTGCGAGATCCATTCTTTCTCATCTGATTCTATAAGAGCAACTACAAAGAGGTGATGTAAGCAACATGTATCATTGGAGTAAAATTGGAACATGTAGTTTTGCAGACTACGTTGCCCCTGACAACGTTGGTTGAGAATAATAAAAAATTCCAAAAAATTGTTTTTTTTTTTTTTTTTTTTTTTTTTTTTTTTTGAGGAAAATGGATTATTTTATATCTTAATAACTTTTTTTCAAACTATAACTATTATGGTTTGCCATTGTTTGAGACTTTGAGATATAATGTAGTTTGCCATTAAAATTGCTCTAAACTTTGCTAGCCATTTTTGGGTGGTCCAAACCATATGTCTATTTTATACTAGAGAGCAGAGACCCTCGGATACCGACTATTATACCAAGAAGTTGGGACATGGAGAGCTCTGATATGCTGTCACAAGTGAGACCAGCAATATTCTCTCAAGTCTCAACTACCTTCCTACATAACTCTATGAGGTGGCAACTCGATCTTTGATACGACTCTAGTCATCTTTGAGTAAAACATGGACCCATTGTGGGCCATTTTTCGGGGCAGTAAGACTCCCTTGGGCTCGTGGGGAACGCGATATTGGACACCCTTGCAATATTTTTAATTTTCTTGGTCTCTTAAAATCTTAATCAATTACAGTAAAATATGTGACTCGACTTCTCAAAAGATTGGGTCATTTCATTATCTAGAAACCTTTTCTTATTAGCATTTCATGTAGTATTCGTGATAGTATGAGCTAGTTCTACGTTGAAATATTAAATCGAATGTATTATGGTATACACTGTACTCTTCCTGGTAGTATGTTTGCTTTCAGCGGTGTTAAACTCCATATTATACGTTTTCTACTACTCTACTTCAAATTCTTCCCGATTAGAAAAAAATGACCAATTGATCATGGATGTTAGTGGTGGAAGCAGTTGAGGAATCTGTCCATTTTTCTTCGTTTTGTTTTCTACATGATGCCACTACTAAAAATTTTAGTTGAAAAAGTGTCATCATGATGTATGTATTTCGATATTGATATTTTGTAGACAAATTTCTATACCTCAACAAATGGATCACTTATATCAACCCCTATAGGGTACTACAATTGATCACCGAAATATCTCAAAAATATAACGAGTTTTGTATCAAGGTTTCATCCTAAAATCAACTGACTATCAGATGAGTTTTTCAATGATGTTACATATAGTGTTCCATAAATATATGTGGAGTATTGATGATCGATCATAAACCGACGAGTTATTATTCCACCAATGTTTAATTGATTTTTTTAAAATGACACTTTCTCGATTTGTACTATATATAGATAATTACTCTCTCAGTTAAACTTACGCGTAAAAAAATTAAATGACTCTATCAAAGTCGAACTTACGCGTCTATAAATGAGTAGTTGCCGGTCATTTTAAAGGACTTTAGTCTTTGGTATTGGATAAATATGATGATGATCTAAAACAGTCCATGTTTGAAAAATCTATATGTACCTCCTGTTTACTTGGAACTTTGAAAGAGAGGGTATCGAATTTTCTTTCACCGTTAAGAAGTAGTTCTCCTAATGATTGTCTGCTAGCTAGCTAGTTATAGTATCAGTGCAACATTTGCATCGTTATTGTAGAAAAATTCAACTACACATGCTGAATTACATGTATGTCAATTCAAGCTTGGAATGAGCTTGAGGGTTGAGACTTCTTACACTACGTACGACTTGTATATCTTACTCCCTCCGTTCGGCTTTAAAACGCGTAGGGCCGGAACACAGTTTTTAAGAAAAATAGAATAAAGAATGAGTTTTAGGGTCCACTTGGTGTAAAATTACACATAGAGGTATGTCCCACTTGAACTTTTAATTAAAAAGAAAGGGTGTTTTGGTGTTTATATGTATAAACAAGGAAATATTATAAGTAGGAAGTTTAAAGATGAACACGCATAAATAGAAAGTAAGAAGTTTATAGGCGAACGGAGGGAGTACTTATCTTCTATCATAAGATTGATTACATTTTCTCTTTTTCTTCCTCTTCTTCTTCTTATTAAAACCTTCTAAGAGACTAGTTTAGAAACTTATACGTATGTACTTCCTCCGAGAAAAATTTGTATACTCAATAGTGGTTTAGACAATTAGACCGATAGTGTCTAATGTCTATCGGGTTCTTTTTTTTTCGATTGAGAATTAGTATTTAATTTTTTTTTCTCTTAGATATTTAAACCAAATGTTAACTTAAAAAAAAATAAAGTATTGCTGTGAAAATAATTATCTTATTTAATTTGTCTATCATTTGCATGATTGCTTCTCGGATGCATTCGATGCATGTTATATTAGTTATTAAAATATACTCCATGCAATGTTCTATTCTTCTTAGTGCTTGACTGCTTGCATTGTTACTTGATCGATCAGTTTCAACTTCTGATTTCTCTATCTTTTTTTGGTCAAATATTAGAGGCAGAGAGTAGCAGTCTCAGCAGGATGATTTAGCTTGAACTTCAATCTTTATAATCTCATGGCTTAATTACTACTCTTCGTTTTATTATCTCGGAAAGTTGACGTAAGGTTCATATAAGGAAATGTGTTTCAACATTTTAGAAAAATCAACATAATAATTCATTAATGTAATATTGCTAGGAAGTATTTCGTGCTTCGCACGATCAGTTTATATATTTAGGTCGAAAAATCTATATGTAAATTTGAATGATATACGTGTCTTTTATGACATTTGTGTGCAAATTATATGAGTTTCTTTCAAAATTATAGTGTGGTTTCTATATTTCAGATTAGCCTAGTGTTGATGCAGTTATGACTTAGGTAATCGGAATAGTATGAACCTTGTGAATTAGGAGAAGAATGACATAATGATAGTATCATATTGACCTTCATCTCTCAATCTATCATGTTCCTCTAATTTGGATACGTAATTATCAAAATGTATAATTAATGTTGTACATATGTACATGACACTTCAAGATTCATGCGCAAACGGAATGTACATGACACTTGAGCATTGATGTATGAAGTGTACTGTGTTGGCATTTATGTGACCTCTTTTATTTTTTTTCTTGATTTTTTATATGCAAATTGTTAGAGGTCTATAATGTAGACACAATTAATTTGTCTACAAAGTAAAATTGAGTTAGTAGTAGTAAAATTGAGATCAGAGTAGTAAAATTAATTGTAATGAAAAATTCAAGTAGTAAAATTAATTGTGCGAGTAGTAAAATTTTGATAATGTAGTAAAATTATTTGTGATTGTAGACATTTTTGGGTGTCTACACTGTAGACCTCTAGCATTGTCCTTTTTATATATACTACATGCATGTTTACAACTTAATTTAGCTCTCAATTAGCATATGTACAATTTCCTAGGAATATTTGATATGTAGTGTGTGAACTCAACTTAGATTATTACTTGAACCTTTACTTGTTTTATAACCTATTAATCCACACTTGCCCAACCCAATATTATATAGAGATATAGGATTATGATCTTAAGTTATGCAGGTTGAATTTTACCAAACAAATGTACCAGAATAAATTAAATAAACTAAATAAAACATTGCAAGCAAAGACAAAATTAGTTATATATTTGACTAATGAAATATTTTTTTTCTTGTTGAAAAACATGGTTATATTTTGTTTTAACTAGACTACATTGGTATGTGTCACATCCATTAAAATACTTAGAAGAATGTAGTCTTTTTCCTACTAACTTCAAAAATCAACTAATATTAATTTAGTTTAGATCAAATCTAATAATATGATTTAATTTTAGATCACATCAGATCAAAAAGATCATTACTTTAGATTAGTTTAGATTTGTACAATGTAATTGTTGTAGTCTTTAATTTCAAGTGCAACTAAATCCAGTTAGTCCTCGTATATTCAAAATAGAACTGAATTAAGTTCCATAAGCGCCAGCCACGTGTGGTCATTCCCATCATAAGCTAGATATTGAATTTCATTTTTCATTTTGAAGTTCATTTTCAAAAGATGTGAATCATACGTGATGACCGAGTGAGTAATATGCAATAGCGTAAGGGAGTTGATGCCATCCAAATTAATGCAAAAAGGTATTACGTGCCTATAATACAAAAGAAAGTGATGAAAGAATTCGAGGTTGTATCACCAAAAAAGCTGAATTTAATTTAGCTAATTAGCTATTTTGGTGTGTGTTTAGGCTGACCAAAATAAGGATTGTGCATCATACATCTAAAGCCACGTGACCTCATCATGGTCCGCCGTCCGCCATGCATGCATGGGTACATATCAATGTCATTACCAATCTTTCTTAATTGGTAATCTTTTGCCACTTTTATTTGTTCATTCAACTTCTGTCTTAGCTTGAAAGAAGAACAACGAGTTACGTAATGAAATAGAGGATGTTATACTTGATTAATTAGTCGGCTATTAATCGAATAAATGATGGGTTGTGGTGTCTCTCTATATTAAGTTTGGCGTTGCAATGCACATTATCAATATAAAAGATTAGGATGATCCTAGAAGTATCCATGTAGACAATAATAAAATTGTGTATAGCATAATCAAGTGTGGTAAATTAAAGATGACATGCAATAAAAAATATGATTGTGTAGTAAATTTAACGTATTTGCAGTAAATTTATGACAATGGTAGTATAATCAACAATGTTACGGATCTATCAATAGAAACAAATTTGAATTGATTTAATTCCAAAATCAAGGACCTTTAATTGTCTCTCTCTCCTTATATAGATTTATAGAGCTCCTCAGTTAAATCTTTTAAAACTACATGTAATGTGACCGTTGTCGTCTGAGTGGAACACTCAATCCAAATTAAAAATGATGAGATGCATTGTCTCACTAGTCACTACTAATTAACTGGTAAGGGCGATCTCTAGATTGAATGATTGGATCGATAAATCTCAATTATAGATTACCTTCGATCCACCAGATGTTAATTAGGTCTTTTTACTTTAAATTCAATGGGTCTAACGCGTAATAATGGACCGGTTTGTCCTTGATCCTCAAGTTTATTTTGAGCAATTGGAATTTGATCACGTCTGATCTTGGACCGATACTTATCCCTAATTACAATAGTACAATCTCATTAGTGGCATTGACATCTTATTACAAAGTGAAGTAAGACTTTTGTGACAAAACATGCTGACAATTTCATTTGATACAAATCTATCTAAGGAGGAGCACGTATGTTTGTCTGGTCAGATGTGACAATATATATACAGCCATGAATTTCTGTTCATATTCATATGGTTTTGGGATCCAATTACATGATATGAACCACGCCGACGCGCCATTGCTTAGTTGGAGACTACTTCGATTATAAGATCGTACGTTTGTATATTCGACTGTTCGTGGGGGTTCGTTGTACACGCTTTCCTCCTTTTTTCATGTTCTCTATTTCTTTATGCTATACAGTTTGTTTCTTTAATTTACTTCTTAAGCAAAAACTTTTTGTAGGAAAAGTAGAGACTATATGTGAGTGATTGTACTTGTTTGAAAATGAACGATCAAAAATGCAAAGTTAAAGGTTGTGCTAATTATTGGCTTAGAGTCAATTTGATATCTAGAACTCTAGAAGTGATCGATTAAGTTAATGAGTATATGACTTAATCATCACATTGATGTGAGACGGTTTCCCCAAAAAGGTTTTAGATTAAGGATTTAAGGTCAAGTACATAATCGGTATAGTTAGAATGTCCAATGTTATGTTGTTACGAAATTGAAAACAAATGACGATAAAAAATAGTGCTTACGTTTTGATACAGTAGACTTGATGACATTCACATGAATCACAACTCAATTTATGCTAACATACTAATTCCAAGAATCCGGTGGTCTAGCTTAGAGTTGACAATTTGGGCCGCTGGTCAGCCCATCATGTAGCATGGCACGCTCCCCTTGTGCCGCTTCTCGGAAAATTAGATTTTGGCACGGTAAGACCCGCCCAGGCACGAGACACGGTGGATCTGCCCGTGTCTCGTGCCTGCTTAAGCATGCCCTTTTTCAGAAGATAAAAATTGGTTGGGCATGAAGTTAGGCACGAGCACAGGCAACCGGCACGAAAGCCATCGCTTAGCCGTGCCAATATGAGGCACGACATATCACCAATAGTTTGTTGTCAACTCTCTAACTTGTAATAAACTTAACAGAGCCGATTTGAAACAGTATGAACAGATCTAAGATCATCGGATTTTATGCGAATTAAACCAGTAATTAGACTAGCAAGATTCACTTTGGCGCTTTACCCTGTCGAGGATTAACGTCCACACAGGGCACATATATGTTTCTGTAGGCGATATAAGCACCCCATGTTTTAAGCAATTTTTGACGAATTGACGATTTGACGTCACAAAAGTGCGAGAAAATTCGGTTAATTGCTTTAGCATTCATGAAAAGAGCTTGTAAGACATAGTGAGAAAGCACTACTCCTAATCCAACTTTTTAAAGTCTCAATTACATCAAAAAGCCATACTTAGCCTATTAAATTGAATTGATCAATTTGCCCTTTAATCAACATTGCTTTCATATTGGTTGAAACTAGTACTACATATAAAGAGAAACCATCAAACCTTTAGAGATTAAAAGATTCACACTTAGATAGCTTCAAATTCAAGGTTCTACCCTTTTAGAATTAAGGAAAAGCTAATTGGCTTTTGCATTAATAATTATAATTCTCCTGGGACAAATTATAGTGACTTATAAGGAGACTTACAAAAGTAGATTATTAGAATTATATGTGAAAGAATACCATTCAACATGACCCAAAAAAGAAAAAAAAAAACAGAATGTTTAATGCAGATTCTACATATGCATATTGAGCTAGTTGTGGGCTTACAGAATAGTTATGTCTGGTCTTTAGCAAGAACCCCAAAAGCCTTTTTTTTTTTTCTTGCGTCAAATACAAGGAACAAGTCGTCTGGAGAGGTCTTGATGTTCTCATACCGTCCCTTGGCGATGATACTAGGACAGACCTGTAAAACGGTTTGAGATTTGTTGTTCGATACAATAAACTGCGAGTTTTGATGCAAATGGGTAACGAACTCAAGTCCCAGGTAGCATTTACAATGGGAACTGAGCACAATAAAACTCTGCGTTTGTGACCATCAAGGACTGCAGTCTAAAGCTGCATATTTAAAGATGCTTTCATGTACATGTAAGTCTCAGAAGATCAGTTTTCAACAGTGAGAGAGCCTCTCTCATGAACTCGTATGTAAAAATTGAACTGCATAACTAAGCGAAACAGAGAACAAACTACTCCTGTTAAGGACAGAAAAGCAAAAAAGAAAGAAATCGCAAGGAAGAAAACTGAAGTAAACAAGCTCTGAAACGGGCAAATTCTTTTTGATTTCGACTCAGAATGAAAGCCAGCCATACATTACTGTTTTTACTAATGACTGACTGACTGACTGTCACTGATATATTTAGTTAAGATAGTACAAATCAGAGAAGCTAGAGACATACATTACTCTCATTGAGAAGCATATTGACAGGTATAAACCTTGAGACTTAGAACTGAGCATTTACCCCACACGCGAAAGATCTTTTGTTCAGCAAGGTCAACTGGTAGACACCAAACAACTCTACTCCAGTCCAATTCTAACCAATCCGTACTCCTTGCTGACTGATCCAAACTTCAGAGTCCACCCTAGTCATCGAATCTGGTATTTGCAGAGTGTTCCACCACACTAGACTACTGGCCATGGATTTCGACAACATTCCTTGATCTTGAATCTGTATTCTGAAACAAAGACCTGCAAACTGGTGATTTCTCACTCACTCTTGGTTTATATATACCTCTATCATGGAAGGTCTTTGCCTATGATATCTTCCAGTCTTCCACTTTCATTTGCTAGTCGTTCAACAGTTAGAGTTGGCATTTCCGTTGCCCCAAAACTGGAGACGTGAAAATTTGGAAAACACAGAACTAGGGCTTCCTTTGCTAGCTGCGGCTTTCTTCATCTCTACCTCACTCTCAGGATCACGCCAAAATTTGATAATATGAAGGCTCTCTTCTTCTGTTGATCTCTGGACAATGATTTTAGATGCATAACCTTTTTTATTCATTAACGCACAAAGCTGGGCAGGTTTATTTGCGGTGAGAGTAACCATGTACATCCAGCCCTTATCAGACAAAAGAGTATCTGCAACAGGTAGTATCCTGTCGATAACCCTCCTTCCGTTCTCCCCTCCAGCCCACGAAGCTACAATCCCATCACGCCCAACTTCGTCCTCTGGAGTTGGAACATACGGAGGATTCACAACCAACACATCAACAACCCCAGCAAGACGTTTCTCTAACCCTGAGGCAAGATCCATATTCATCACCTCGGCATGTACCCCATGAACTCTAAGTGTCTCAGACGTCACTTGTACCGCATCTGGATTAATATCAGTCGCAAAATAATGCACACCATTTGCCTCTTTCTCGAGCATCAAGGCTAAAGAGGTAATAACATAGCCACTACCACAACCTATTTCCAAACATATCGATGGTCGATGTTCTATCAAATTAACTCTATCAGCTAGCAGCGCATCCACTAGTGCAAAAGAATCATCACATGGTTCATAGACCTCCGGGTGAGAAGCCACTAACCGAACATCAGCAATTTTCGAAGGCATCTTCAACTAAGCCCTCCTATTCGACACAATCACAAATCTATATATGTTACTTGCTTGTTTAAAATAGACACCACTTACTCTCAAATTTACAAAATACAGGAAGTTTTAGAGACAACAACTCTACAAAAAAAGGGTAATGATAACGCCACCCTAGAATAAACTGATCAACATTCTTTTGTGCCTTCATAAACCCGCTGAGTTCAGGCACAAGAGAGCGTTACTCATGCCGTGGATTTATGCCTAACCCAAAAAAATAGTGCAAGGGTTACCAATAAGCCAAAATATGTCACTACTGGTGTAAAACACGTACTTGTTGATACATGTCGGCCTATTGGTAAGCGTTGCACACAAACAACTCATTTGAAATCCTCACATAGTCACATACTAATACAGCATCAAACCATCATAGTACCAATCACAAAATTGGAAGCAAATTTGCTTAAAGTCCCCTTCTTTTTAGGTTATTTATTTACGTTTATTTCGCACATATTCAAACAAAATGTAAAGAACCTCGGATGGAGTATTTCAAACCCAATATCGGGTATTACTACTCCATCTCATAACTACAATTACTTTTTTTCAATTGTTTCCCGATAACAACAACTACGAAATCACCCTAAAAACCCATCAAAAAATCAGATTGAAAATCAAATTACTGGGATTTTAAACTTACCAATTGAAATAATGAACAGAAATTAGAAATAGGATAAAAACAACAAATCTAATAATACGGTAAAAAGGGATTAATATTTACCTGGGTAGTTGGTAGATTGATTTGGGGGTAAATTGGATGATTAAATTTGGCGGGAAATTGGTCAAAAATGTGTAGGGAAAATTGATGGGACTCTTTTTGAGCAGCAGCAGATGGTTGTTCCGTCAAAAACAATAAGAAGAGAAAGAAAAGAGTTGCATATGCGGCTGTTTTTAATTAGTAGTGTTGAGTATTCCATATTTTGGCAGTTCAGGGTTACATAAGATTCGATTATTTATTTTCTTCTTTTCTTATTTCGCAGATTGGACTCTTGTGATTTCGAAAGCTGGTCATTTTGTATTCCGTTTGGTTTAATGTTTCGGTTTTTACGTAAATCAAAGCTAAATTTTGACTTTTACGGTGACTCAAGTTACAAAAACTAATAAAAAGATAATCAATGTTAGCCTAGTGGTTAGCAAATTAATCTGTTTGGGGATTGTCTTGGGTTCAAATCCTCATATCTCTATTCTCGCAGTATTAGGTGGCTAGATATGACCTTAAATAGCGGAGTTCTAAGATGCTCGACAAGTATCGCAAAGTATCATAATGAATCATTTTTTATATAACTTAATAAATTTTTCTAAAAGGAAAAAAATCATCAAATTATGTTAGATATAGTTTGTACAATGTATACATAAGCATAAAAGATTAAATAAATGCAATTAACCATTTTTTTTTCTATTTTTTTTTTGTTATTTACAATATAATTTATAAAATATATCTAAATAAAAATAATGGATGGTGTAGATTGATTTTTAACATTATAGATGGTTGAAATGATGGCTCTTATGGTATTTTACGGTACTTGTCAAGGACCTTAGAATTGCTCCCTTAAATAATATCAAGTTAAAATGTTAACAGCTGGAAATTAGAAACAGGGTCATTCGAGATTCATCTAGGACACAAAGTTAATAGATATATATGGCAATCATGTGTTCATGAACCATTGAACCCAACACGCAATGTAACAAAACCGTGATTTGTGAAAAATGAATCAATTGGAGTACATAGTCGTACACTCATACAAGGGATTATATATTTTTGCACGTTTAATTATCGCTAATGATAATGCCATACTAGAATCAACTGAGCACGCTCTTTTATGTTTAGCAAGTCATGGGCTCCCTTAATTTTGTTACAAAAAAAAATACACAATGGGTTCGAATTCGAAAGGGGAGTGATCAATTTGGTACGCATGTACTGCTAAAAATCGAAGACATCGTGCATCAAGGCTAAAGTAATCAAACCGTTCATGCTATTAGAGCCTTGAACTGTGAAGTTTACTCATTAAACTTCCTGCTCTGCCTTTACATAAAAGTTTAAAACTAGTCCCAAGCTCATGAACTTGCTTTAAGATCCAAGGTCTAATGTGCAAAGATTCCTGATGAAGTTCACAACTTCACGTCAAGATCACTGTTACATAGAGTTTACAATAAGAAAGAAACGTTGAAGCAAAGACCGTGGCTGGTTAGAATGAACTTGTCATGCAGTCCGTGGATGCCATAGGCCGGTTGACCCCCTCTACTTCGACCTTGTTGAGGGGAACTCGCACCCTGAAAAGTAACACCACTGCAGCACTGCTGCCTGGAACTGAAGATTATGCTCCACGGGAACTTCAGAAGGAATTGGGACTTTCTCCAACCAGAGGACTTGAATACGTAACAGCCCTGGTCCAAAATCGACAACTGATGAGACCAAAATAAAGCCCTAGACTGTGGGATCAGTGACAGGATCAAGTCGGTAGTCATGTACATTACATAGTTGCTGATGGTGCTAGCATGCTAGGAAGTTCAAACTCAATAAACTCCTAATCTCCTATGAATTAGCAGATTTAGCACAGACAGCTTTACTCCCACTCAATCTAAATCTCAAGATTCCAAGTGTCTCCACAATTCCAACTTACTTTCAAAACCTACTCTAGTACAATGGAGCAATCAATTCACAAAAAAGGTGACCATAAGAGTCACACATACATATATTCTTATTTATAAGGATTTACAATGAGTAATTTCCTAGTACCGCTCTCCCAACACCATATGTCCAAACCCCATCAGATTCACACTTGAAAATATAGCGTTGTTAGTGTTCTTAACCGTGATAGCAAGACCAAAGAACATCGAAGACCAAGTCATTCTTAGATGGAGACAGACACAACACGTCCAAGATATTGAATGATTCAGAAGTTCAGAGTACCTCTAAGCTGACACATATGCAAAGCGGTGAGCAAGTACAAATGCAGTAAATATCATAGAAACTCTACTTGGTTTGCGAACTCCTATAGTTTTTTTTTTTTTTTTTTTTTTTTTTTTTTTTTGGTTTTATATATATAGAAGCCTACAACTGCAATATCCCCAATCAAATATTTCCAAGATGCTCATTGAACTATTGAATTTCGTACAATTTTAAAAAGGGACAACAAGTAACAACACAGAATACATAAGATTATGTTCAGAACGTGCCGCAATCCAAGATTGATGGACACTTGAGTATTTCTCCCCCAAAATTAAACGTTGACATGAGAAAGCTCTATTTAGCAAATTCCAGGACAGCATACATACCTCGCACTAGTAGACATGGACATCTGCTGAGTACCATAGAACTTGTCCCCATCTATAACTTTCTGCAACTTCTTAATGTTCTGCATGCAACAATAAAGGTGAGTTACATAACAAAAGCACCGTTTAAATTTCAATGCCAGACAACATCCTGTAGCGCTGGGAATTTGACGAGAAACAACAAAAAACCCAGACCTGAGACCATCATCACATTCATCAGTCATCCACTCATCCCCTTATCATGATAGTGCTCGCTCCTGAAAACTTGACGTACTTAATGAAACTAATAGGGAGTTCGAGTGCCCACTTGCCCTCAAACTTAAGACACTGAACCTGTAGTCAATGTTGTTAATGCATCCAAGTCGCAACATATTAGCATTCACTAGTCTCTTCTGTTTTCCAATGTACAGAAACTTGTAAGTTTAGAATCAATTGAACTTAACTATTATGCACTTTACATAACTTAAGCCTAACAACCATACCCAAATCCAAACACGAATTACAGCCTCATACCACTAGGGGCAAATAAAGCACAGAAGTAAGACATAATTAGACATAATATTACTGCATGCCCAGGGAGATTTTATTCTAAACGAAATCCGATACTCGATGAAAACAAGGGATATCCGTAAATACAATAACCAGAATTAGTAATTATCTAAATATTGGTTTTCATCTAAGAATTAGTAGTGTGGGAGAGAAAAGAGAAAGAGGCACAGGGTAGGCCAAAAAAAAAAAAGACGACAAACCATAGGAACTAGGAATAGCAACTTGTCTGGTTCGAGACATGTGCTTCTTCAGGGGATAAGGATTGCATCAAGCACTCAAAAGTAAAGCAGTACGTAAATTCCCATTAGTATACATGTAAGCACAAGTAAACACAGGCTCAAATCATACTGAGAAAATCTAGTGTCAACAAAAATGAGGGGGAACAAGCTCATTGAGATGAAAGACAATTGACGTAAAGAGGCCTTAGAACTTGGTGAAACCCCAACCTTATTATATCATTCAATAACATATCATCATCAGCTCAAAATATTATTTACAATATGAATAAATGGAAAGTTCATAAAAATGTAAAATAGCAAGTCAACAGTTTGCAGTATGGCAAGCGACCTCAAAAAAAAAAAAAAAGGGTATTGGTAAACAACGGGATCCAACCAAAGATATCTTTATCCATACATTTTGAAAAGGACAGTATCATACTGCAGTGTTTAAAGTTAGTACAATAGTACCTCATGAACTTCTGCTTGCAAACTCATGTAAATTATGCAGCCCATGGAAGCAAGGGAGACAAGGATACACTAACATGCTCACTGTATCTGAAGTCCCTTTGATACGCTCTTTCTTCTTTTAAGGAGACCCTCCATTAACGTGAAATAGGTAGTCTTATCAACCGTTATCCCTCCATCCACAGCCTCATTATACATGGTCATAGCTTCTTTGTACTTACCTTCCATACACAGTAGAT
The DNA here is from genome assembly GCA_963680865.1 of Spergularia marina. Taxonomy (NCBI): domain Eukaryota; kingdom Viridiplantae; phylum Streptophyta; class Magnoliopsida; order Caryophyllales; family Caryophyllaceae; genus Spergularia; species Spergularia marina. The sequence continues at coordinate 6,328,026 of OY804554.1, forward strand.
TAATCTGCTTCGAAAGGTCTCCAGCACATGAATCAGACTCTGGATTAGCCACATTAGAACTATTCACTTCTGTTTTTTCGGGCTGTGGGGACTGATCCTGCAGTTTTCCAGTTTGAATCATCATTTCCCTGAACTCTTCTGCTTCCTTTGTTCTCCCTGCAGCAATTAGGGCGTTGAAAACGGCATTATAGGTGTATTTATCTGGCTCCAACTTATTATTCACCATGTCTTTCACAAGTTTTAAAGCATCCTCAAGTCTTCCTTCCTTGCACAGACTTGCTATCAATGTGTTGTAGGTAACTGCATCAACTTCTTTCCCTTTGGAAATCCATGTCTGGAAAAGCTTCAAGGCTTTATCCAACATCCCATCCGAACAAAGTCCACGCAGAAGTATATTACATGTGTAAACATTTGGCTTAAACGAATTCTCAACCATTTTGTTGTGGAACTGAAAAGCCTGTTCAACCTTACCCTCCCAGCAGTAACCATGGATGATAGTGTTGTACGTAATCTCATCTGGGAACAGTCCATTCTCCAAAAGTTCATTGAGCTTGGCAATTGTTTGGTCAGTTTTCCCCGTTTTACACATTCCTCCAATAACAGAATTATAAGTGGCAACACTTGGAATGACACCTTTCTTTTTCATCTCATCCCAGATCTTCAAAGCCCTGTCTTCCTTTTCATCCTTGAAGTAGCCTGTTATTAAAGTCCCATAACTCACTTCGTCAATTAAATAACCTCGTTTACAGGCGCTGTTAAGCAGCTCGTAAGCCTCATCAACTCTCTTAGCCTCACAAAGAGAATGAAGAAAGGTATTTAGTGTAACAGTATCCATCTTATACCCCTTCCGACCAATCTGTTCCATCGCCTTGAAAGCCTCTCCAAAGTTCCCAACTTTGCAATAAGCACTTATCAAAGTATTATAAGTCACACAATCAGGACAAAGCCCACTCTCTTCCATCTTCCTCACCGCATCAGTAGCTTCATCGATTTTCTTCTCCTTACAAAGCCACTTAATTATCACATTATGAGTGACCGCATTCTTCTCCACTCCCATCTTGCTCATTTCATCAAACAACCTAAACGCCTCATCACTATCCCGATACTTAAGACACCCATTAATCAATGTATTATACGTAACCACATCAGGCTTCAACTTCAGCTTAGCCATCTCATCCCTCATCCTAAACGCCTCATCCATCTTCCCCTCATTGCAAAACCCATTCACCAACATATTATAAGTCCAAACATCGGGCAACAAGTTATTATGCGTCATCAAGTCGATAACTTGCGCCGCCTCCTTCAACCACCCCATCTTACAATACCCATTAACCAAAATGTTATAAGTATTACCGTTGGGAACCAACCCTTTACCCTTCATATCAGCCAACAAATCCCTAACATCATTCAACCTACCTTTCTTACACAATGCATCCAATATAGTATTATAAGTAATATTATCAGGGGCACAGTTAAATTCCTCCATAAGTTTCAATACATCCATAGCATCCTTAAACTTAAATTCTGAGCAATACCCATTAATCAAAATATTGAAAGTTTTAACATTTGGGGCAATACCAATAGAACCCATATCATCAAAGATTTCTCTACAAGCTACAAGATGAAGGGCAGAAGGGTATTTTACCATAGAATTGAGCAAAGTGTTGCAAGTTTGCACCTTTGGCTTGAGTTTGAGCCGCTTCATCCGCTTGAAGACGTGGAGGGCAAAATGGGGATTTCCCAACTGGGAGTAGGCGCCGACGGCGGTGTCAAGGAGGGCTCTGGTGGGCCGAGGGTGGTCGGAGGAAGGGTGAAGGAGGTGTTTGTGGAGGGTATTTTGGGAATCTTTGGAAATGAAGGAGAGTAGGAGGGACCTTGCATCGGAGAATTTGTTGACATTGAAGAGGGTTGGGAGGAGGTTTAGGAGAGAGGAGAGAGATAAATTGGTAGCTTGATTTGGAAGTTTCGCCATTGTTGAACAAGAAATGGTGAAAGTGAAGGGGTTTTAGTTGATTTTGATTAACCAGGAAAAGGGGGTTTTAGTTTAGTAAGGAAGAACATATTCGTTGGACTTGATAGAGCTATTGTATGATCGAAGAGATCATTTGCGTAATTCAGATCAGTTTCGGGTCAAGTTATTATGTTCGACATGGATTTTCATAAAGCTATAACCGAAGAGATCGTTTGAATAATTGAGGTCAAGTTGTTGTGAATCAGGTTATTAATGGAGAATAGATGATTTGCCGGCGCGGTGCCGTAATGATGACACGGTATGATATGAAAATGGTTGCAAAATCATAAGGCAATTAATTAGACATCCGTACATTAACAATTAGGTTAATAATAAATTTAATCCTGTTTTATGCGAAATCCAACAGAAACATGTTTTTTTTTTTTTTTTTCAGGACAGTTACGACGAAATCGGTACATTATAGTTAACCAAACATGTTTTTACAATAAACATTTCTTGTGGATATGTGTTAAACGATATTGCTAATTTATAAGACAACTAATCACACATCTTCACATTAACAATTAGATCAATAATAAATTTCCGTCTGTTTATACAAACTCTAACGGAAACATGTTTTAATCTGGACACAGACGACGAAATCGCTACTTTTAAAGTAACTAAACATGCTTTTACAATAAAAATTTCTTATAGTACACTTAGGGCATTACTAATGCGAGCTATAAAAACCAAGTTTTGAGTCGTCCCAATTTTCTTTGACCTTAGATTTGTTAAAAATGTTTAGTTTAATTTTAGTGAGAGAGTAGGGAAGTGAGACAGAGTGAGTGAGTAGTCTGAGACTCCGAGGGCAAGTGTGGGAAAAAAAAGTGGCAAATTTGGGGGCAACGAGTGCCGTATGAATGACAACTAATAGCATGTCCAATTTATTTATCTTATATGTTGTGCTAGGTCTACAAGTATATAAATTTGAGTCACAAAGGCGAACCTCAAAAGTCAAAACTATAAAATCAACATGGTTAACTCTCAAGTGTCACACAAGACACATGTATTTTCAAGTATCGTGTTAATGACGATGTCAAAACACATGTACTTTCTCAACTATGTGTGAGTGAAACCTCTTTTAAATTGGGAATTACACTTACCGAACCTAATCACACATTTCCACCATACTCGAATATCCATCATTGGAACTCGTACCTCGGCCACCTAACCCATTTGGCCGGTGAGTATCACTATGCATCCTCATTAGATGTGAAAAACGTGGCACTCTCATCCTATTTCATAATCTTTTACACTAATTCATTGACAAAAAAACACAAAATTAATCTTTTGCAAATGCAGACCACATAGCAAAAATCACACAGCCAAGTAGCCAACCACTAGTAGGTGTGCTTAGTTTTAAAGAAACGTCACCAATACTCACAATTGCAAACCCTTTAAAAATCCAGGTTTTTGGTGTCTTTTGACTTGTTACAACAGAAAGAATTCCAACAAAAACATTCTTGGAGAAAAATAGGTGGGTATTTCAATGGAAGAAGAAAAGGTTGAAGTAATCAAACTAAAAGCCATTGAAGCTTCCCCGGAAAGCTTCAAAGATTATGGCCAAATCATTGAAGCTTCTGCTGATGGTGATTAATTTGGACCTCATGATGCACAGCTTGACCTTTCTCGAGGAATTCCCAGGTCTTTTTTCTGTCTTAATCTCATATTTTTCTTAAAGATTGTTTTTTTCTTGCTTAAGATACATGTTCTTCATATCTTCCTTCGTATTTTTCTTAAAGATTGGTTCTTTCTTGCTGAAGGTACATGTTCTTCATTTTTTGTAATGTTATATTTGGTGGAAAGTTTATAATATATGGTTTGATATGTAATTGTCACATTATGTGCTTTCTGGGATTTTTGTAAGATTTTGAAATATGGATGTTGGACTTTTGGTGGTCTTGCCGAAATAGAAATATAGTTAGTTTCTAAGTTCGTTACTCGTTAGGACTTGGGAGTGGTACCCATGACGAGGGTTCGAAACTCGTATGCATCGATATTGCGTTTACAGCTTTCTTTGGACCAAAAATGATATTATTAGAATGGTTCTAAGCAAGAGGATTTAAGTATGATTGTGGATAAGATACATGTTCTTTGATTGCAGGCACCTTTGAATTGATGATTGATTGTTTTTAGGAGCATTGGTTTGCATTTACTTTAGATAGGGGTATTTAGCTTTTGATTATCTTCTGGATTTGAGAAAGATTGTCATTTGGTGCTGATTTTCTTAATCTAAGGTGTGAAGTTTACTTTGTTGGGAAAAGCTTGCAACTTTTGACGTTTAGACTCGTGCAAATATGAGCCTTTATTTTGGGAGTCAAAATGTTCCATGAGTTTGTTGAAATTAGTGGAGTGGTGTTGCAAACTTGCAAGACAAACTGCCTTGAGTTTGTTGCAAATACATGACATGGGGTGTGCCATGTAGCTGTATATGGTAATTCATTTCCAAACGAGTATTGGTAGTATATTTCATTGACTTTGTTCGTTACTCATGAATTCAACCCCGATAGATGGTTGTAAGAGCTAATGGACATCAAGAAAGAAAGCGCATGTTTGATCATTGGGATGTACATCAAGTCATCAACAATGACCAGTCATGTACTTTTAGGGCGTTCCAATAGGCTAATTCAGAGATTTTAAACTTCAAATACAGTCCTGGGCATCGTTCAACGGTGTATGAACATGAAAAATGTCATAGTCCAGAATATGTTCTACTTGGCTATCCCCTCCTCATAACTCCATTCTAAGGAATCTAGATGACTCAGGACATGGCAAGCCAGGATATACCAGAATTGGAGGGTTTTTGATCAATGAGCGAAGTTCAGTTTTGTGCACCTTATCTGCTCATTTGTAAATAAAGAGGCCTTTCATTGTTCAAGAACTAAAATGAGTCTGAATTGTAGAATCAGTTTCATTGAGTTCTTTATGTGGGGACGTGGGGTTATAAGTTAGATTCTTGCCCATGAAAACTAGAAATTTATGTTAATGTGTTTTTTTCCCGCTGGTTAAAATTCTTTATCAACGAAGAGAAGCTAATGGAGTTGGGGCACTCTAACAAAAATTGGAGTTGGGGCACTCTTACGAAAATTGAGCTTCCAACATGGAGTTGATGCACTAGTAAACGTGTCATAGAAAATGGCTTGGGCTGATATTTCCTTGAGCACTTTTCAAGTTTGATGGTTTTTATGCTAATTATTGAGGTAGCTGTTTCTCATAGCTTTCTGTTTGGACTATTTGCTCCGCCTCCCTGTTATGGCGGTTGGGTGTAGTCTTTTTTTTTTTTTTTTTTGGTCGTTGGAAGTCGTGTTTGTGGAATAAGGCTTGGTTGTTGTTGTTGTTGTTGTGGAAGTCGTGTTTGTAATTCTGTGCCAGTTCCACTCTACTTATCTGCTTCTATTGTTAAGAACCATCGAATTGCAACATTTAGAATTCTCTTGATTGTGTATCAAATTATTCATAGCCCTTAGCTTGATCTTAAGAGAGCATTTATGACTGACTTCACCTTTTGAATATATTTACTTGATCTTGAATCTGTTTTTGGTTTATTCTGAATGGAGCAGTGCAGACTGATTATGACTATTAGTTTACCACTTAGGTTTTCCCATGTGGCTAACACAGGCGGAGCATTGGTTTGCATTCGCTGATGTCCCTAACCACTATTTTGGCAAAATTAGCTAGTATATACGGTTATATTAGTTTGTGTGCGACCTCGACTCATCCATGACAAACTTATCTGGTATTTCTGGTTTATTGAAATTGTAAAGATATTATAGCAGTAATTATGTATATTTTCAGGTTTTACATCATGAGCCTTCAAGATCGAAAACTCAAGTTCTCAACAATCACACATCATGCAAATGTGACTCAGTGCCTTGGATCTATTGGTGGTCATGTTTGGTACCTTGGAGTTGCTAAACCATCGATAGTCAATCGTGTGAATCTAGATGACTTGAGCAAGAAGATCGAAAAGTCTCCTTGTGGCCATTTATATTCACCTCCCAATGTGAAAGATGTGCAAGTCTTCAGAATCACCGGCCCTAAGTTTCTTAAGCTGAATGTTGGGACATGGCATGCTGGACCTCTGTTTTTGTCTGAGACGATGGATTTTTACAACTTGGAATTGAGCAATACCAATGTAAGGCTTTTTATGCAATCTATATCGATGATTTTGGTTTCATGTGATGATTTTTAAGTTTCCAATAATACATGTGATCTTTAAACTAGTTATGTGCACTAAATTATCGATATTTCTTTGGACCCCTAAGAAAAGAGAAAGGAACCAAACATATTAACTTTCATCATATGACAAGATAGTATACTTAGTATCTTGAACAAGTACCCATGTTTCCATGTCCAGAATACAACAACATCTTTAACCCCATTGCCTTAAAGGCTCCCGCCATAAGGCGGGGTAAGGGGGGGTCGGATGCACGCAAGCCTTACCCCTATTGAAACATAGAGAGGCTGCGCACGGATGACCCAAAATGAAAATTGATTCGAGAATCGCACCGACTGACTGCTACTTCACAAAATAAGAAGCACAGACAGTTTTATGAGCCATTTTGCTTTATTCCATTATATCCCGAAAACCAAAGAATAAGTAGTCTTTGGTTTCCATGTCCAGAATAAGGACTGAATTTTTGCTTTGAATTACAACAGCACACCAATCCCCTAATGTGTCGGTTTGTGCCTAAGAGTGATAGAAACTTGTTCGAACCCGTTATCCTGTTACTTCTTTTGTTGCTTAATGGTAGCAGGGAACTTTGGTAACTATGCCCAGCTTGGCTTGCTAAGTGTTCAATTAGTTGGTTCATGGACACAGGACACTTATGTCCTACTGTATTTCATTTCTAGTACTGTGTTTCATACTCAAGCTCTAGTGTAGTCATCCATACTTGACATTTCATTTTTGACCTCCATTAGGCAAACTATCCTCATTTTTTCCTTGTTGCTTGGTGATGTACTCATGTCAATGACCTGTACTAGAATAGTAGAATGCTAGAGTCAGTGTAACACAGATGTACTTGTTATTTACCTAACAATCTCAAAAGACGCTTCTATTAGTTAGAAATGAGGGTTCATTATGTATTTTTGTTATATAATATGATGGAATGAATGGGACATGTTTATCCAAGTCTTCACTGTTCTTTCTACTCTGCAAAGTGCAGTCACCTATGGTAAATCTGATATATTGAATTCTAATAAAACTGTGGCTGCATTGCTGCGACTTTTTTAATTAACTTTTTTTAGGGTAAGGGGGATATATCATTCGTTCCAATAGACCTAGTGGCTAGTGGCACGTCAAATTTTGACCTCTAAGTCACTGTCCAAACCCTTACCACTCAACCAACCTGTGTTGTTTTCCCATGCTACCTTATTACCTCAATGTGGAGTATTTTGATGAGATAGAACATGATTCCACTCATTCAAATATTTGTCACTCATGACTCACTACACTCCGCTGGTAACTTCAGTACAGCCTCCTTTTTTACGTGATTTCTTTACCCACTCGATATGATGATCTAATACTTGTACATGTTCAAGGATCTGAATGGATAAACCATTCGAATTACGCGTTTTGTCAAATGTCAATGTATTGCAATGCAGTGACCGAGTTGCCTGATCTCCACTTGTTAGAGCTGGAACTTCTCATATTATCTTACATGCCTCCATCTTCAACACATCCCTCTAAATGACTTCTCATTTCATTTGCAGGTCGTTGATCATACAACTTATAGCTTTCGCAAGGATGATGGTGTAGTTTTTGTGATCGATGAATAGCTGAGAACCTTCATACTCATTCAGCGTCATCAGTGAACTGTATTTGGCTGTTTCGCTTCTGTTACTATATACCTAGGGTCATATCAATGCCCATATCTTTGCTGAGCACCTGCACGCTCTGTGTTTTTATTGAGCGTCATGAGTGAACTGTATTTGGCTCTTCCATTTCTGCTGTTGTATACTCTTGGTGTCATATTGACAATATTATATTGGCAACAAGGATCTTCTGCCATATATGTGCTTGATCTGTTCATAGATGGATGTTCAGTTTCCTTGAATGGAAGAAAGATGTTTGATATTTCCCTTCTTCAGTTAGTGCTCGTTATTTTGTTCGGTTATCTCATGCAGTAAAATCGCAGTGTGCGACTGATTGTTGATGGCAGCTAACCAAATAAGAGCAAAAATCAATGGGAACCGAAGGGCAAAATGATTCGAAAACATTCAGTGACCAACCACGAACAGGACACACTTCTTAAAAAGATTTACGATTCCAGTTCCTTGCGCCAGCAAGTGAAGCCCTAAACCTTTTCTGCGACTTGTTCTGTCATTGTTGGTCAATAATCGCCAGGAAATGAGCATGATCGTCTTCCGGGGGAGTTTGAATTCAACATTAGTGGCTTGAAGGACGAGGTAAAGTTGTGCTCTCTATGGTGGTGGAATAAGGTGGTCGGGTATGTCTTAGCTGTTTAATGAGGTGGTCAGGCATATTTTTGCAGAGGAACTATATGTATGCATTTGCGAAGTACTCAAGGGTGAACGTAAAACTAGAGTACCCAGTAAGTCAGAAACAGAATGACCGTTCCCATAACCGGAGCTCTTATCGGGGGTTCAGCAACCGGCACAGAAGGTACCGATACCAACTTATATATTAGCCTTAGATGTGAGCGCCACTTAGCACCTAAAACAAGCTATATTTAAATAAAAACTGAAAGTGTGCACAAATTCTAGACTCGATATCCTGAGAAAACAAGAATCCATGGACAATCCTGCTAAACTTGAGGTCGTGGAGACCCAAAATTAAAAAAAAACTGAACCAAAAACGATCTTTACAAAATTTTGGAAAGGTCCTCTAAGATTACAACCAATGACAGTTTTATGAGTATGGTCATTGATACATATGGAGGCTTTTATTAGAGGCCAGCCTCCTATTTACTGCTAATGATACATCATAGAGGGGGAGGGGGGATCCATTAACAAGACCTGAAGGGATCATTTTGTGATTTTATCGGAACGAATCACATATCCCCCATCATCTGCACAACCAAAAAATAACAATTAGGCCTCAATTTTTATCAAAATTGTCGTTTCTAATGTTTCTTTTATTGGCCACCCTTTTCTCCTATATTTAGTCTGTGTGTGTGCATTCTAGATTCACTCTGTGTTTTGGCAAACAGTGAAATGACTGATTATTGATGTCGAATAAGAAAACTTGATAAACTATAAATTGAACTGCTAAGTAGGAAATAACCTTGAATATGTCCCCAAACATCCCTTGCATAGGATTTTTGCGCCTCACACCATAGAATCTTTCTGCTATCTCATCTAAAAACTGAAACATATACCCAAGTCAGACTTCAGTCTCGGTGACAATATTTGAATTCATAGGCCACTAACTCAAAGAGTCCACTAGCATAAAGATGGATGCAAACTAACCTCGTTAAATGTGGGATCCCTATCAATGCTGGACTTGTAATTCTGCCTCAACATTCTGAATAGAGGCAACGCATCCCTCTCCAACCTGCACAGCCATGAAGAGAGCGTTTAGAAGTTACCCTCCCAAGGAGTCTCACAACTTTCATCCACGAAAGTTATGCGCTAGCACCAGCACCAACTAATCGCACCCAAAAGAGAAACTAAAAGTTCAAACAGGCCAATACAAGGTCACAAACTCATAATAGCTCAATAGTCCATAAAATCACATAAAGGGCCCCGATACCCTTTAGTCCTTGACTGACCACTGGCAAGGTCATTTAGGGAAAAACACGTTCTAGTTGAGATAGTTCTAAGTATTTTAATCTCAGCTTCGTACTAGAACTGGAGTTCCATGTGGAGAAATAGAGTAAAAGAAGCTTCCCAGAGTTTTGTTCACATATTAAATCCGTAAAAACAATAAAAGAGGGAAGAAAAAAAGCAATTAAGAGCATGACATACGTTTGCAAGAGATAAACAACAAACTGCATAAGATCTGACGCAGGCAATTCCATTTCTTTAGATTCGACCTGCTTCTTGACCTCATCCATTATATAATTGGCATCCTTCAAATTACCCAGAGCCAAATACCTACAAGCATAAAAAGAAATCCTCTCAAATCGATATCATAAAAGAAAAGAAGTAGGACCACATTATATAGTTGGCATCCTCTCTGCAAAATCCTTTGATCACCAAAAGAATGAGAGAACATCTTGAGTGTTGAAATTTTATCTTAATGCAGATGGATGTTCATTAAGATAATCTTAGCATAATGGAAAGCTCATCACAAGAAAAACCACAATTATTCTATTTAAATACCAAAAAGGCCAAGTTGTTATTAAGTCCATGCCAATATATTACATAAAGTGTAACTTTGTACTTGTCAACTGGATTCTGCTTGGCCTACAAACTAAACTTATATGGTGGAAATTTAATAGTTAGAGGTGTCCATATCCAGCCTGTAATTGAAGATGCACAGATCAAGTACAGCAAATAATTCTTGGAGGAGAGAAACTTACATTAGAACAGCACGAGCAATGGCTAAGTCATCTTCTCCAGGATAACACTGCAGAGTTTGAAGATAGAACTTATATATTAGATATAAATCAAAATAGAACTTAGATCAGAAATCCATTACCCATATCCATATACAATCAAAGCTCTCAATGTCCAGACAAGAATACAAGTAGTAACAGAATACCTCTCCGAAATTCATGCACATACACACAACCTGGCGTTTTTCAGTTTCACGAATCAGACTGCTAGATTTGCAGTAGGAACATGGAGAACTACAGACTCCGTATCTCCTTATTTTAAATTAAGATGATACTTGAAACAAGTTGATGACCATAGAAATGGATAAAGCCTTATGTCCCACCTCCTTGTAAGAAATCCACATACCATAGTAACTTGTTTAAACTCCAGATATGGGGATTTGGAAGGAAAGGGAGGGCAGCAACTAACTTGTTTGGATTAGGGTTTGTAGGAGGGAGGAGGGAGGGGGGAGGGGGGGGGGGGGGAGATCCTTAATAAACTCGATTTCTCCATTGTTGGAAGGATTTTGGGAGGAAATGGAACATCAATTTCCTTCCCTTCCCTCCAAAATTTGTATACAAACAAGCTGTTAAAGCCCATAAACTAGAAAGTCATTCAGGAATTAAATCACTTTTCAAATATAGTAGTCTACAAAGTATCCTAAGTTGTTGCAAATCTTGGTCTTATTTTACTACACAAGGTTCACTCAAAATCATTTGATGCACATTTGGCTATCTCAAGGAGAAATTGAGGAAAATTTTCCTCGATGAGTGTTTGATTGCAAACTTCAATAATTACCTTTCATCATGTTCCAAAATCATTTTCCATTAAAACCCCTTAATCTGAGTCCCCTACCCGCATGATTTAGGGGGATAACCTACTACGGTTGTTCCCCTTCCACCCACACCATATTAAACTTCAATAATACCCTTTCCTCACGTTCAACAAATCACTTTCCATTGAAACCCCTTAATCTGAGTCCCCTACACCCATGGTTTGGGGGGATTACCCGCAGTGGGTGTTCCCCTTCCACCCACACCCATCACCACCATGAAGCAACACATCACCGTCCAAACCACCATGTTAGCAACCCAAGGCTATGAAGCGAGGACTATTAAATTATACACAGGGCCTCGAGTATGGGGATCATAAGTATGGGTGATTGGGAAGCTGTAAATTCCTGTCTCCTCTATTCTCTGTCCTACTGCATTTCCTTAGCCCCACTTCATGCCAAGCAGTCCCTAAAAGGCACCCAAAATCTTCCCACGTTACGTGAGAGATCTGTCTTCACCACAAATTAATACATCTTCGTGAAGTTGCTATAGGTGCAAGGTGCAACCATGTTAAGACATACTCCAATCAAGATGAGAAGTCACCAAATGAACCCATAATTAAGATCTATATCCCAGAAGGAAATTACCTAGTTAATTAAGTACTAAGTAAAACACTTTTACATAACACGGGTCACCTGATCTCCCGATATGACAATCTTACTCATTATCCCTAAGGATGTTGCATACTCATACTCATTTGACCAGCCAATGCTCTCTCTAATCATCTCATACTCTCAGATTCTTGTCTTTAATCGCAAATTATACCATGTTCCCGGGAGCACAAGAAGCATGGTGGTCCTTCTCACAATAGAGTAGGGACCACACTTACATAGATTTTAAATTATTTTAAGTGTGGTCCCTACTCCTCTATTGTGAGAAGGACCACCATGCTCCTTGTGTTCCCAGGAGCATGGTATAAGCATTGTTCGACTATCTTTGTCCATGACAACCCTTCATAACTCCTATAAGAAGGTTTTATCGGTCTAAGCAGGTACTCTCATTGACAGTGTCAAGTTTGTGCATAAGCAAGCATTTACCAACTTATGGCACACGAGAAACATAAATGGCTATGTTCTCCTGTTGCTGCTATCCCAGAGTACTGACATAATGGGAAATTAAAATGAATCAATAGACATGATTGTCGAAAATGAACACTGGGTGCAGGTCACAGGCAAGGATAGACCCATCTGTCTATGAGAATAAGTGCCAATTAAGGGAAACAGATCGTGTAGATTGATGTATAATGAAGGAAACAATAACTTCCCTTTAACCTTTTCTATTTCACTACTCAATCGATTCAATGTCCTTGTCAAGTCTCCAAGTTTGGTCAAATGTGAGCCACGGGGGGGACAAGCTATTTCTTGTGTCTGCTTTGAGGACAATGTTATAAAAAAGCAGCTTCAATTTCGGAGCAGCTATATGGTAAGCCGCACCGGATAAACCAAAGTACCACACTAAGGCATTTATTCTTAAAACATTCTATTAGAGGATATGAGAACATGAGAAATCGTGAATATCATGAAATCGGATTACATTTGGCATAATCTTGTAGTAGGAAAATATCTATTCTATTTATGTAATCTACTCCGTATAATATTACTATTAGGTATGTTCACATTAGGTTGTAACCTATATAAGGGGACTTCCCCCTAAGTTATTAATCAAATCAGTATTCTATGATAAATCCCTCTCTCTATATTCTTATATAGGATAGAGAAACATCTCTAGCCGGGAGAGCGGAAGCAATCTAGGATTTGTGTCTAGATCGATATTTGGCTTGATACCATGAAAGAATATAGAGAGAAGGGATTTATCATAGGATACTGACTTCATTAATAACTTAGGGGGAAGTTCCCTTATATAGGTTACAACTTGATGTGAACATACCTAATAGTAATATTATAGATTACATATATAGAATAGATATTTGCCTACTACAAGATTATACCAAATATAATCCGATCTCATGATATTCGCAATACCTAATGATCTCATATCCTCCAATACCTTCCTTTCCATTGACACACGTGAAAGATAAAAAGCGAAAAAAATAAAACAGGGTTTCTTATTTGGGACAATAATTTCATAGTGGCTATTTTATCTGCCGAGAAAGATAGCCTTATTTTCATGGAAACGCTAGTACTGAGAAATTGATCAGGACTGCGAAATTTTAGATGCAGAAGGGCGACAAATAGAATAAAATTGAATTAATACCGACGAAAGATGGAAGATGAAAGTTGAAACTCAACTTTCAAGAAAAACCTTCCGAACTTATGAAACTCGCCTTCAGCTGCTAGTGTCTGTATCCTTGAGTTTTATTTGCTGAAAAGGTAGTACCCAAGAATGTTGATTCAATAGAAGAATGCTGGAACACCCTTTTTATTTGATGCTGGTTGAGATCTTTGATGACCAGATACTTTTAGAAAACTAAATCCCAACTGAATTTATGACCTTCCTTTTATGGAGCTTGACAGTGGGTACAGGCAACGGCTGCCTAGCTATGATCAGACTAAGGGATCAAAAACTCACCAAAACTCGAGTAATTTCTAGGCTAGAACTTTTACGCTGAATGCAAATATAATTATATATCTTAATACCGTACCATCATAAGCACAAGTGAGAAAGATGGCTTTAGATTTGGAACAGAAAGCTTACCTTCTCCATAAAATTAACAAGGACTGAGGCAAATTTATTTGGTTTTTCCCCACGAACAAAATGGTACGATACTTTGGACATATCCTGCAACAGTAAAAGCAATATCACACAAGTCGTCCATGCAGATAAATGAGGTAACAGACTAACAGGCCACATAAAAATGTACACACAGCTTCCACCAGAAAGAGGATAAGATCCGCAAAATTAAACAAATTAGATCATTTAGATAGATGAAGTCAATTGTCCGAGAGAATAATAGTCATTTCAGTTTTTCAGTTATGGTAGATGAGACTCTGACTGGCTGACTCTACAGTCCAAAGTACAAGAAAATTTAAAAGCTTGTAATGATTTGTTGAGAAAGCGCCACAAATAGAGAAAGTGTAGTTATCAGTATGACACATATATAGTCTCTTTTGATAAACTATATGAATAGACTGAATAAAAATAACTCAGTGACTAAACCTCATAAATCCAACACCCCTGCTCGATACCAAACCACAATTAAATCCCTGTCCTCTCCATCCTCTCCACAAGTTTAAATTATAGACAATAATTCTCAATAATAATTTTAATAGTTTAACAACTCTTCAACAACATCTTTACCCTAGTGCCTTAAAAGGCTCCCGCTCAAAAAAAGAAAAAGAAAAAAAACTCTATTGAACAAACTGGGAGATGATGATCAGTCGTAACTCATAAAAGAGACCAAATGGATGCATATTTACTGTACTAACAGTATCAAAACGCAATTTCTTCAACAAAGCACACACACAAACTTTCACTTAGAAAAATTATAGATACTTATGTTCACCAATCACAATTAACCCTGAAAATATCAAGTATTGGTCCCATTGGACAATCACCAGATTCATACATCATTATAGAAAGAAGTGTTTCAAAAGTAGAACAAGAGGGAATTTCGCGATCAGCAAAGACAACTTATAGAGAAAGAGTACAAGTGTATGACAACAAAAGGTAAGTGCTAGACGACTGCATGCTAACGATCAACTGAGACAACCATGAAACTTACCACCTCAAGGGATTCTGAATATATGTACTCAGCAAGCATAGCATGCAGCTCCGGGGCGCCACTCTTTTGAGCTCCAAACTCAAAAGACCACCTATATAACCCAGATGCATACCAGTTGATCAAAGACAGCTCAGCCAAACAACATAAACGGAATGTATTTGACAGACTTCACTAGATCTTTCTAAAATGCCAAACATGATACGAGCAAAAAGGTATAAAACTAACTTCTTTTGGCGTATTCACTATGGGAGTGTTAAGATATAACCAATTATTGGGCTTCAACAATTAGTCTAGACTTTTGGTTGAGTTGGCTGTGGTCAATGAATTAACCATTCACCAAGCATTTCACATCAACAAAGCTCAAACTAACAAAATTGTTTTACATCAATTGGACTGATAAGAATGCTACAATTGCTCAACTATTTGGTCAGTCAACAATATGAGAGTCAGTTGGAATAGATGCAGTTTATATGAAGCTCAAATCGACTATCATACAGCTCTTTAAATGTACCTGTTGTGAGAAGCTTAGAAACTCACCTGAGAGAAGCCTTTAGGAAAGAAGAGCATCCATCTACACGTATTTTAGCTGCTGCCAAGGCTTCTGTAAGCTTTTGCATATCATCATCATCCCCAACATGGTCTGGGACGGCATTCCGTGGAAACGAATTGTAAATTTTCCTGAGACGGACTAACAAAACTTACTTTCCATAAGCAAATATCAATAAACTTACACGCTCCATAGTATAACATTTAGATAGCAACACAATTTCTTCATTTGATCAGAAAAATAACATGGCAAATTGTTATATAGGACAGTCTCGCCATGTTCATTAAGTTTAGAGGTCCACCCAATAATGCAACAAACAGAAAAAGACAACTTGAGGAGAGAGAAAATAACTTCCAACAACTTCATTTTCAACATCTTAACATGTACTTCAGTTTTCTTATTCAGTTTCGAACTAGTGAGAACTTAAAGTTCTTGATCTATATAAACATCTTTAGAAGTGTTTTAGGGTCAAAACTTGACGCTTCATAGTGAAAACTTGCATAGTGTAGAATGTACTTGAATATTATATTGGTTGTTTTTTAAATTGACTTGCCAGTTTTTTACTTGAAAGTATTGGTAAATGGTAACTATACCACAAAGCAAAAAAAGGGTAAAAGTGTCACTTTTGCAATCAAAAGTCTGAAGTTATAAATTTCAAAAGGAAGAGTTATTCCTTTGATGGTGTCAATTTTTAGTTTTAAAGTGACAGTTATTAACTTGAAAGTGCCTCTAACTAACATTATAGGACCATAAGCAAAAGTGGTAGTTTTAAAAGGAGGAGTTATTAGTTCGAGAATGTCAATTATTAACTTAAAAGTCTCTGCTTCAAAGTGCTAGTAATAAACATTTAAGTGCTAGTTTTACTTTTAGACGTGTTAGTTAAAAATTAAAGATGTCAGTAAGTCAGTCAATACTTTTGGTTATTACAGTCCAAAACTCCAAATAAAATTTCAAAAAGTTTCTCTAAGATGCAACTTTCCACTATGAAACGTCAGGTCTTCACTACTACATATGAAAAATGCATGTATGAACCTCAATAGAGAGCTGAATATAAACATGTTCAAGTTCTCACTCTTTTGAAACTTAATTTAAAAAAAAAAAAAAAAAAAAGAGTAAATTTGCTACTGATCTCTTCGATCTCTTCCATAAACTGCATTTTCTAATTTTTTCTGTTCGTTGATTTAGGGATTGAACTCTATACTTATTGTTATTGGCCCCTGACGGTCTTGAAGGAAACTTTTTGTAACAACGTAGCTTTTTCAATCACCATATCTACTAAATCTGATAATATTAAAGTTAGCAAGAGCAATGTCAAATAAAATAAACTCACCAAGCATCTCATCATTACAAGGGAACTTTCCTTTTACAAGTGTATCCACAAACGATGCAGCTAATTCGGCGCCACAAGTAATCTAATCATAAAAAAGGAAAATTCAAAGTTAGACCACAATTGAATGCTTCAGGAAGTCCATACAACAATTATAAGCTTCTATGCCTGATGCATAATTTTAAGATGGTAATGAATATATAGAATATGCAGAGAGAGCTTTAGCGCAATCAAATAACACATACTTTACACAGTTTTCTTCTTATTAGTGACGAGACTGATTATCTGATTGGGTCCTGTTAGTTGATAACTGAAAACTAGGCGCTGGCAAAAGGCAACATTGCTGAAACCTCTAGCCAATGGATGGGTAAGTCTGCTTGGGAAAACAAGGATGCAATGTTAAGGCTATCAATCGTTATGTTTGTCCTCAAGCTTAAAAGTTAATCTTTGATACAAGAGTTAAGATAGTGGCTTGATTCCCCTACATAGATCACACTTGAGTGCATGAGTACAATGATTTCTGGGTCAGTAAAGCAATTAAATTGAAGTAGGATCAGCAAATTGCAGACCTAATGTTGTCACTTGCTCAAGGCTGTTTGTGTATCAGAATTTTCCTTTTATATGAGGTCAATGGAAACCTTCACCATACCATCAAACCATTTACTATAGCCTTTTCAATTAAATTAAACTAGTACGGCAAACCTTCTCACAATATATACCTTCTATTTCTAATAAGAGATGAAATACCCAATCTTAGTTACCCACTACTAGTATATGATTATATCCAAAACAAATATCCTCGAAATGACATACCAAAAAATGATATTTCTAACTTCACAAATATGATTAAGTAAAGCCAATACAAATTTCTTTTTTCTTCTTTGGACTTGTATTATGATATTTCTAACTTCACAAATTTAGTCAAGGCTCTCTTAGTTTGAAATAAGGGCACTTTTTTAGAAATTGGCTCATTTAAATACCAAAAAATGCATAACAGTTTGAAAGATAGAAGTTTGTTTTCTAAAAGAAAGCGTCTTGCTTTCATGAGGCGGACACCTTTGCCTCACGCCTTGCACTTCGTTGCTAGAGGCCCTCATTACCTCAGTGCAAATTGCGTCCTTTAAAACTAAGAAGGCTTTGTCTTAAAGACCCTAAGTTAGAGAAGTTTGCAGCCCTTTAATAATAGTTCAAAGCTTAAACTTCAAATTGTGTGAGCTCGGCAATGCTCGTGGGTTCAATCTCAGAGTTCTCGAGCTTTGTTATATTTTTTTGAGCTAGCAAGTTTACAAGTTGAGTCCAGCAGCAGTATTCTCTTACAAGCTCGATTTGAGCACATCCTAGATTGTGACCGACTTGGCTTGTTATTAACATTATGACTCCTATCATGCCAGCACAATCAATGGTTTCTCATAAGAGTGCTAAGAGTACTCTGATAGTCTGATCATCTCTTTTACCCTTGCCTCCCTTATGCCCTAACAAATTAGCTTTTTACAAGTTCAGGTTTTAAATCTTCTGAAATCTTGCCATGGCAAGAACCCAATGTCACTCCCAATCATTAGTATCTAATAGCATTGTCACCACTTTGTGTCAGCACTTAGCAGAAAGCTGATATTACATAGCATATATGGATACATGTGTTCGTGATTATAACGATAGCGGAAAAAAAGGGTCAACAATCTAGCATCACTCTCCAACACGTGTCCAGTGTTATTCTAGGTTAAAAAATTCCCTTTATCAGCGAGTAACCGTCAGGTTTCTTTATGCAACATAGAGTTGCTTAAAATTATTCTGATAACAAAACCACAAGCCTGATTCTAACAAACAAACTGAGGAACATTCATGACCTGGTCGTATTTCAACTGGAGACAGGCACCTGACTCCAAGAGGTCCAATGCTTCAGAGTACCTCTCAGCTGACACATATCTGAGATTCAACAAAGCACAGAGTAAGCAAAAGAGCAACGACAAGTGCACATACACGTCTCTAATGTAACATAGTTTAATACAAGAGAAGACCAATTCCAAATAAATGAATATGCGACATTATTGAATAACAGCAAAGAACCACAGAAGATACCAATTACAAGTGAGACAATCAAAAAATTGCTGCAAATAAGTGATCAGACTATTTCACACCAAAAGGTTAGATGCTGTAATGAGAAAGCTCTATTTAGTACTCCCGTATATTCTAACACAATATACATACCTAGCGCTAATAGATTTGTACATCTGCTGAGCTCCATAGTAATTGCCCCCGTCTATAACTTTCTGCAACTTCTCAATGTTCTGCATGTAACATAACAATGAGTTAAGCAAATTAACATTCACGCAAAATGCAGCTTATTTTACAAAACAAAACCAAACATATAACGAAAACACTGACACACACACACACACACACACATGAGAAAATGTACTCCCCTCGTTTCTTTAGGATTTTTGTGTTTGATTTGGACATGTGAGACGAATACAAACCAAAGAATCGTAACACAGAATACTATCTTTGCCTAAATGTGCCACTAACCCTCAATTTCTAACCCTAATCACGATATAACAGCATTCACAAGTCACTCAAACAACTGAAATGAGCTTAAATCAAACAATTACGATTAGTGCAAACACAGGACATTACAAATCAATCTAGAATCAGTAACAAATATCCTATCAAAAGCTAAAGCAAACACAGGACATTACAAATCAAACCCAGATGAAACTTCGCCAATAAGTATCATAAATTAGATTAGTGCAAGAACAATGAGCTTTATATACAGAATTAAGATCTACTATTCGATTAAAAACACAAAAACAGGGGAAATAACGAAAATCTAAACGAAACCCAGAATTACCAAACATGTAAATAATTGATTTCTCATCAAAACTTAAGGGTGCGCGATCAAATAAAAAAGAGGGTAAAAAAACAGAACCTCTTGGGCAGGAGGGAGAGCAGCTTTTCTGGGTCGAGACATGTTGTTCCTGAAAAAGATTTGGAATTGATTTTTATTGAAAATTTGTCTGCCCTTTTATTCTGGAAAATCAATTGGGATTTTGGTAAAATTTGTTTTGGCAAAATTTAAAATTACTGTGTGGGTCAGGACGTCGTGTGTACTCGTGCGCCTAGAGTTCGCAAATGTCGATCGGATGGAGTCGAGTTGGGTCTGTTGTAGATCAATTAAGATAATTGGAGCGGTTTGAGTGTTGTTAAACAAGAATAACGTTTCGGTCTTTGGCTAGGTTGAAGTGGTTTGATATATTATTTAGTTGGGTTCCATTGGGTAGATTCTGTGTCGAGTTAGGTAGTTTCGAGTTGAATTTTCAATAAGACTACAATTAATGGGTAGCTATTCAATTTATTGGAATACAAAAGGCTAGGAATTTCTTGTAGAAAGGAGCCGATGAGGGGTACAGTTTTAGGGACTAGGGTTTTTTTAATCAAATGATTTAAATTTTTTGTGGAGAAATATATTTTGTCACTAAGTTAATTATTACGAGATATTTTGATGGTAAATTGGCCAAAGATACTTTGACTATAGTACTAACATTGTGTCCCCAAAACTGCGACCAAGTGAAGATACTAAGCCCGGGAGAGATGTAACTTAGAAGGTGTTGCCTCCTGTCACCTTATCGGCCTAGTATAGTACGGAGTAAGATGTAACAAGTATTTTCTTGTATATTGTTCGTCGTATTTCCAAAATAAAAAGATACTCCTCTTGCTAAATGTTGGAGAAGAAGTTACTTAAAAATTCATTTCAATTGTAGATGGCATTGGGACAAATGGAGCAAATTCCCATTACAATTAATAGCGCGCTTAATCCTGGTTTAACGCTAAACATAACAATGAAAATAGTGTGTGTACTGGGGCTCATGTAGGTGTTTAGTACCTAATCAACCCACTAAATTTATCCACGGCTCTCTCTCTTAGCTTATCTCCCTTTCCAATCACTTGCTTGATTACCTCCACCTCAACCCACAACGCCCCACAGATTAGAATACTCCTAAAATAGAATCACGGATTCGACATAAACACGAAGAGGAGACAATCTTTCATGCGCAAGTGCAACTCAATTGAAAGGTACATTACATAAATCACTCAAGTCCTTATTTAGCGTAGTAGTATGAAACCCCATGAATTCGCATATATCACCCTACATGACTATACCTCGGCCTTCCACTCTCTCAATGACCTCGATCTCTCTTCCCCATATACGTTCACTTACTATATTGCGATTTATTTCAGCTTAGCAGTTCAATTATTTTTATGCACCATTAAATTTGAGTGTGTGTATGAGAGAATATGTTACATGGCTACCAACTACAGTAGTTAATTAGGAGATTAGTATGGATCCTCTATCTTATTTTGTGTCCATATCAATGTACCTCTCTAATTAGATTACAGGAAATCACTCATTCTAATAAGTAAAATAAATTATCTAGCTTTAATTGTGAAATTGCAAACTTTTGATTGGAGAGGCGCAAGACATGAGACACAAATTTGGACAGATGATCTTCACTACTGGGCAGATAGAGTGTATGTAATGAATAAGAAATTGTTGGTAATTTGACCAACCAACAAAAAATAGGAAAGGTGTTATTATTTTCTATACAAGGGTTACAATCTTATATTTAAGGCAAGAAAATAATAATTTCCCAAATTAGCTCAAATCCACAAAGCACTGAAATTCAATTTTCCCGCCTTATTTAAACCCTATTCAAACAAATCCATCCCCAATTAATACTTGCAGCGGTTGAAAAACCTGGCCTTTCTTTCACACAAACCCCACGCTTTTTGTCCGAAACAAACAACAGCCGTTATCAATCCATTTTCAAGTCAACGGTCTTTCTCCAATTAATTCACGTTATTAATCATCATTACCACTTATTCACACAATTAATCACTCTTTCACTTCAAAAATTTTCCCATTTTCTTTGAAGAAATTTCCAGCGTATTGAAGAAGATGAATCTTGATGTCGAAAAGAATGGGCTGATTGACATATCACTAGAAGATGATTTCCTTATCGATAAACGTCTCGATAACTCGTCTGTCGATCTTCGACTCTCCGGTAATCATCGAATTCTAATTTAGTGGAACACCATTTTGTATGCATGGTAAAAAAAAAATTTATGCCCTGTTAGCCATCATACGCTTTTACTAAGATAAATAATGTATGCTTGAATTTTAGTGGAAACGGGTAAAAATTGGTACGTATTAAACGTACATGTATATTTTGCTGAAATTTGTTGGTAAATAATCTGTTTTTATTGTAATTTCTTGCGTATGCTAAGGTAGGATATGTAGCGTAACGCTAACATTGTTGCAATAGTTTCTGAATGTTATTCCTCTATAGAAGAGTATTCATTTCGCGAATCTTGATCGTATTTTCTTGATAGAAATCAGTTTCAGGTAGCTTCCACAAGAAAACATATGGACTAGCTGGGATAGTAGCTAAATCATGAAAAAAACAAATTTAGTATTTAATTGGACTGATGTTGTTAATCAAGATGCTAATGAGTGAGATTATTGTTGGTGAACACGACAACAGTGGCATTCGAGACTCAGAAGGAGCTGCTAAGCTATGCTAAACCGAGGGCTCGAGTTGGATTAAATGATGGGGTGCAATTATTTGGTGATAAAGAACTCGAAATGTGTAGAGTGGAAACGGAAAATAATAGTGACAATGTTCGGTATAGCTTGGCTTGGGATAACGCTTTCTTTACTAGTCCAGGTAAACATACAATACTTCACGTTTAAGTTAGTAATGTTGGATGTTTTGCTGTAGCTAACAAATTGATAATTGGCATAATTTGTTGATCAGGGTTCCTAGAACTCGAGGAATTGTCCCTTGTTAATCGGGGTTTCAAGGATCCTCATCGAGCATCTGTGTGTGGAAGTCTAGAGAATGTGAGGAGGTATGGTATGATGCCATGATTTTATGGTTTTTTTTTTGTCGATTTTGATTTTGTGGCTTTGGGATATGATGGAATATATAACAAATTGGTTGGGGGCAATCCTTGGTGTGATTCACATTTTGAGTAATGGGTCATTTGGAGATAGTTCGTACATCCTACCCTCCTTACCTCGCTATAGGCAGGAGCCTTCGAGGAATCATTGAAGCAATGATGTTGATGCTGTCGAGTTTCATGTAATAAGATGGTTTATGTTTCAATTGCAGTAAAGTTGTCCAGGAAAGAAATTCAGGTCTTAAATTGGACGTTGCAGCTGGACGCAGGCAGAATACTAAATGTAAGTAGCTACGGAGTACATTTTATTTCAGCCTAGACAATCTGTTTCTGTAGGAATATAGTTGTCAGGGTAGAAATGTGCCTATTAGCATAATAGGGATCACAGTTTCAGCAGCTGTCAGAGCTGTGCTATCTGCTTGTTCATCTGTGTGTCTTGCAGATTTTTCGGTACAAGTAATCATGAAGTTTCCTAATGTTGTGTCTTTTGCAATGTAGCAATCTTGAAAACAAAACTGGCATCACCAACCAAGGTGAGTTCCAGCTGGTGTTAATTCCCTGGTTGTATACTCGTAATGAATACTTCAGAATCTACGACTTGATGCTCTTTTCTTGAATTTTCAGATGATGGCTATGCAAGATTCGCAACGACAGCTTATGAAAATCCAAAGATCAGAGGCAATTCATGGAAGTAGTTCCAAGTCACAAGTAATGCAGGTATATACTTACTTGAATTGGTTGACAACCTGTCTGATTGTGAATCATGTACTTGTGGACCGTCGAAATGGAATAATGTCTAGTTAGTGGCTCACTGGAATTCTAGAAAGCACCCACTTATAAAGTTGAGCTGAAAGCCAAAAATATGATGTTTGATTCTTGATGTTGATATCCAGGAACATTTTTGAGAAAGTTGCAAAGTTGATATACGGAGTATATATATATATATATATATAAACCTGTAATCAGTTTAATGTTGCTTGTTTGACTGAATCTTGTTTTGAATATATTCAGAACACTGCTAGCAGGAAAGAGTATCTGAAGTCCGCTAACGCGACAATTGGCCAGACTAGATTCTCAACTGCACATAACAAAAAACCACCTTTACAGGAAGTCAGCAGAAATGGGAAAAACAGAACTCCAGAAAGTATGTCTGATATATATTCTCAGATGAATATTATTCTATATGATCTATCGTTGATGCTGAATGAACCAAGCTTATAACAGGACTAGGAATGGGGGTTTCACGACACACTGATGCACGCAATGCTCACTCTATATCGTCCTCCTTATCTCCTCTTTCGTCAACCAGGTCCATTGATTTATCACCATACAGAAGTAAAGATTATGATCCGCGGACTGTAGACTTGACAGAATCACAAGAGGCAAAAGGTAATTTCAGAAAAAATTTCGCTTGTATAACTCGATTCCTGAGGCCACTAGAACAGATGTGACAAATATACGAGTAGAAGGCCTGCAGTTACATTTGCTTAAATTTTTATGACCCATATAATATTACAATGACATACTTTTTTCCTCTGAACAGATGAATGTATATTGGAATTTCATTCACCTCTTCCTGCTGATAGGCGAAATAATGCTAATAGTCACCGTAAAATTCTGCAATCTCGGCCTTGCATCAAAACAGTCAGTTCAGGAAGGGATTCGCAAAGACGGAACGCCACTACAGCAACAAAAAGTCCGCTTCCTGCAAACAGTCAGTTGAGTCCTCAGCCTTCTAGCCTCCGCATGCCATCTGAAAAAATTGGCTACTTTGACATGGTAAGTAACATTATCTTCACAATCTACTTGTTCTTAAAATCCTTAATTGGACAAGTAATTTACGTCAACTTCTTTTTCTTCTGAAATGACAGAATTCCGGTGTGGCAACAACTGCGGATGATTCATCATTTCTGTGTTCTGAAGGTCACAGCAACTGTGATGAAAACTCAGTTACAAATGCCTCCACATCTGTGCATACTCCAACAAACGAGCCAAAACATCGGTCTAAGGACGTAAAACCCAAAGGAACTCCACCGATTTTATTGGAAAGGAAAGCTCATGCCAGGAACAAGGCCAACATATACCCAGAGAATCTGCAAATGAACAGCAGTTATGATGATAATATCAAGCCTTCTGACAAGGGGCACAGAAGAAGAAACCACCACCCTGTCATGAAGCAAACAGATATTCTTGTCAAAGAGGAGAAGGAAAATATGTTTCATGCTGAGGATATTGTGATCGAGCTCAAACCAAAGCAACGTTCACCCTTACCTCTTCAGGTAAACGGCTCATCCTTAAGAAGCAGACCTTTTGATTCCTCCAAGAAATCTCCCATTACAGTGCAAAAGCCAACAAGACATCAGGCTTACTTAACTCCGGTTGGCACTAGGAAAACCTTCTCAACCAGAATTTCGCCATTGAAAAGGAGTGCATTCTTTTAAGTTGTGCCATTCTAAAGATTGCATTTTTGTCAAGACTGCGGCTTTAAAAATTCTATTGCTCGATAATGTCATCTCATCTAAGGCCTCAGCATCCCCAGAATGCTTATGGTAGAATAGAAATTCCATTTACATACTTTACTTACATAGCTACATTCTTTTCTGCATTTTTTCATATGGAGTATGCTGATTCTGCCAGTAACTTGCATAGCTAGTACATTGTTACTTTCTTCTCGGATTTTTTTTACTGTCATATATGCTGATTCTGCCAGCAACTTTAAGATCATCATATCAGTAAAATACTGGCCTAGCTGCAGATTGCAGTAGCTAGATTCACCTGACATCAGAAAATGCTAAACTTTCTTACTTTTATTTCTCAGAACAAATCTTTACAGTACAATCAATTATTATTATAATAATCATGAATCTTGGTATACAAAATCTAAAACAAGGGGTGCAAGAAAGAGGAAATAATGTCCTTGCAATTCATTAATCAAGAACAAAGAATTTAGATTGTGATTGATACTCCTAGCAGATAGGAGCAAAGGACCACTTCACATGGGTGCTTCATGCATTATTTTCTTGGACAAGGATCATACCACATGCTTCATCTATCGCTTTGACGTCATAACAACTTCTCTTATCATCATGAAGCATCCCATACTCTTCTTCCTTGACTACTATCAGTCTACCACTATCTTTGCATGGTCCATAATGCCTGCTGAGCGACAAATTACCGAACCAAATTAAACTTGTTGTTGAAACGGTGTACAAGGCCGTCACAGATGGTTGAGGTTCGACTAACGTGAATTGTGACGTAATTGAAACAAAGACAGTAACCGTCAAAAGAAATAGGAAAAATTTCTAACTCCTACCTTTTATATACAAAAATTTCCAAACTCCTACCTTAATTTTAAAAACTTTCCAAATCCTACCTTATAAAACAATTTTTTATCAAACTCCTACCAAAACTTTGTCTCCGGCGAATTTAACTGTTTTCCGGCGGACATTGACCTTATCACAGGTCTTGCACGTGATCATTTGATCACCTCTCTCATGTTCCTCACCCGCGTAACTCCTCCACCCTCCCCCCATTTCATTCCACCCATTTTTTTTTCCTTTCCTGGCCTTCACAAATTTCTCTGTTGCTCCTCAACAATCCCCACCCGCGTAACCCGAAATTCATCTTCTCCTCACTTTTCCTGACCCAGCCTCTCCTTCACGTTAAAGCGGCCATCTTCTCCTCATCTCATCTGGAACGGTAATGACGAATTGGGATCAATTAGTACTTCCGATCACGGGTCGTTGCCGTGCGAAACGCAGCAGGTATGGAGCAGTTGCACTTGATTCCTTTGGTTGAAGGGGAGTATGAGCATATTGTGCTCTCTGACATTGCAAAATGGAAAATTAAGCAAATAAGAGGAGAGAGAATAGAGAGTGTAAGATGTGAGAAAGATGAGAGAGAAGATGAAATTAGAGTGCAATTTGATATAGAGTGGGAAATATGAGAGAAAAGGTGAAATTGGATGGAGAAATTGGAGGGAAAACGAGGGAGAAAGGTCAAACCCGCCGGAAAACAGTCAAACCCGCCGGAGATAATGTTTTGGTAGGAGTTTGATAAAAAATTGTTTTATAAGGTAGAATTTGAAAAGTTTTTAAAATTAAGGTAGGAGTTTGGAAGTTTGTACATAAAAGGTAGGAGTTAGAAATTTTTCCAAAGAAATATAATCAATTCTAGATTCTTCATATGGTCCCTTATAGAATCATAATCAAATTCAGGTTGATTTGAAAATGTAATTATGGTTTGAGGGTATTTGGTATAACTAATAGGCCAGATGAACAACCAATGTTATGTAGAAGCAAGCATGCTATTAGATTCTTTTAGACGTTGTCAAAAAAAAAAAAAAAAAAAAAAACATGCTATTAGATAGTTTGGCAGAACATGGTTGTTTACTCTTGACCATAAGACTGACAGCTGAATAGTTCTAACATTTCGCTGTGCATCAGACAAAATTAAACTCCAATTCTGTGGTAACTGGTAAGGCTCCTGGTATCCCAAATGTAAGATGATCAGGAATTTGGATGTCAAAGTCGAAACTCGAATGATCCATTACGTGTCAGAGTCGTAACTCGAAAGATTCATGTTGTGTCAGTCTGTCAGAGTACTACTTCATTTAGAAAGCTGAAAGCACCTTTAAGAGCACACAATTGTGTCATCCTGGTTAATTTCAGGAAAAAAAGGCCAGGCATTCATTTTTCTGTGAATATTTCTGCAGTAAATCTTAACCACGTATATGACACCGGAATTGACAAGCCCCGTAGAGCACCATAGTCATACATATCTAGAGTCGGTTTTTTATTAGTCCTGACTCCTGAGAGGTGTGTGCATAACCAACACCTGTGCGATTGCGAATCTCTGGTCCAAGTTAAAAGCCATCAGACCATCATTCATTGAGACAAATTATTATCATGAATTAGTGTGCTTGAATTAGTAGAAAATAAATATGAGTTGGGTCCAAAGGAGTGACTTGAAAGCTAAAACAGTTTCGCCACATAACACAGAATAGAAAACGTCACAAACAAGTGCCTTTTTTCGATTAGGTTGCTCCACAAGAACAAAGACACATAATTGCAACAAAGAAACAAAGAAGAACAGTGAAGATGTGACATATAATCTGTACAGTACTTTATAGCAAAATCATCAACGGCCCACAGTATGAATCATATAGATTCCAATTTCATGATCACAATGTTTCCCCTACCAGTCAATAATTTCTATTTCAATATTACTTTATTTTGCAGGGCCAAAACTGCACCTAAACCATGGTATGTAGAAGTAGAACCATCAGTGCCGAGATTAGTCTCCGGGGGTACGTCATTTTCACACCCTAGACGGAACCTTAACCATCCAAATTCACCCGGAAGTGTACAAGAATTCGCTCACAACCATTAGAATAATTCAGAGTGAACTTGTAACACGAAAGATGGTTAAAAATTCCCGAAGCCTTCTTAATCATCCAAATCCAAATTGCGCAAAAGGAAGGAGTAAACTTGTTAAACACCTAGTTCACCCCGGAAACAATCTTAACCATCCAAAATCACCCAGGAGTATACAAGAATTTGCCATTTGCGCAAAAATAACAAGAGTAACCTCGTGGAAACGAAAGATGTCGAACAAATTAGAGCTATCGATTCGATTAGGAGGCACTAGGGTGATTTTCCCTTAACAAAACAAGATATAAAAAGTTTTCCGCTTATCATTAGCAAATGGAAAATGTATGTTACAAGGGAGAGAACCAAATTCTGTACAATTTACAGGGCACTACATATTTTTCTTGCCATGGCTAGCATTTTTTTCTTCTTCTAGTTATTCCACATGGTTGTTCATCATTCTAAAGGGGCGGGATCATCATCTTCTTCAACAATCTTCGTCATCATCGTCATCCTACCCTATCTAAGAAATACTACACAGACTGATTAAAAGTTTGGGAAAATTCTACATCATGAACAAAACTACATTTTAACCTGTCTGTGTAACATCTAATTAGCTCATAATAATAACAACTCTAAAAGAAAAGAAACTAGGCTCTAGACCAAAACTAAGTCCCTTTTCTTTCTTCTCCTTGGGCATATACATATATGTACACCAATTTTCGCCTTCGATTTACCGTAGGAAGATCATCATCTGTTAAATCCAATCTTAACAACATTTTCATCTGTGATTGGACCATGCTCTGAAAATACCAATAATCTTCCTTGGATCAAATTTTCCGGTATGGCGAAAATTTACCCCATTTGTTGTTAACCATGTGTAATGTGTTAGGAGTTTTTTTTGTTCATTTTTTTTTTTTTTACCACACGGTAAAAAAAAAAACAAAAGAACTACCCCCATTTATTCATTTTGCCATGACACTACAATATCACCAAGCCCATTCTTGAGCTCTCCCCAGTGAAGGTCTTCGTTATCCCAACCAACACCTCCACCATCAACCACCGTAACAACCACCACAATCAACTCGGCCGCAACCTCGGTAACAGCTACGGATAAAACGAGCCTTCCTTTACCTAACCAAACACAACAACTCCCAACCGAACCATACCCTTTCTCTCTCTTTTCCACCTCATACCCCAAATTCTCCCCAACCTCCACAACCTTCTCAACCACCACGTCTTTCGCCTCCCTGGACGTAAACCTCTTCTCTTTTTTACCCTTGCAATCTTCTCCGTCAAACAACCCGGATAAATTTAATCCGGATGACATCGATATGATCTCGAACGCGTTCATACTCGATTGACTCTCCAATAAACTGCTACTCTTCTCGTGTTTCATCTCTTCTAACGACGCCATGTCTCCCAACGACACGCTTCTTGGATACACTAACCCTTGGTTCTTTAGCCAAGCGTCTTTCATTATCTCCTCGATACTCATCCGGGTTTTCGGGTTCGGGTCCAGCAACCGGGTTATCAAACTCCGTGCCGGCTTCGATACCCACGACGGAAACCTAAACTCCTTTTTCAACATCTTTCGATACATCATCACCAGGTTACCGTCATCAAACGGTAAACATCCCGTCAGCAAGACGAATAGTATTACGCCACATGACCACGCATCCGCCTTGCTCCCGTCGTACCCGGCCCGGGTCCGACCCACGATCTCCGGCCCGGCAAAAGCCGGTGTCCCACACGCGGTTTGCAATAAATTCGCCGTCTTCAACGGGCTTTCAACCACGGCGGAAAGCCCAAAGTCGGTGACTTTAATGTTTCCCCCATCGTCAAGGAGAAGATTCTGCGGCTTGACATCGCGATGCGCCACCCCGTTCTGGTGGCAGTAGTGGAGGGCGGAGACAAGCTGGTGGAAGTACCGGCGTGCGAGTGGCTCGGTAAATCTATGGTCAGGGCGTCGAGATAATTTACCGAAAAGATCGCCACCCTTTGCTAACTCCATAACGAGGTAAATCTTATGTTTACTCGCCATAACTTCGTGAATACGCAACACATTAGGGTGATTAAGCCTCCGCATGGCGGCGACTTCACCTACAATCTTTGGGTAAATAGATGGATCGGTCTTTAATTTATCGATTACTTTAATCGCAACCGATTTGTTATCTTTGATAGAACGAGCATGATAGACTTTAGCAAAGCTGCCGCGGCCGAGGAGGCGGCCGAGTATGTACCTTCCCAAGACGGTTTTAGCGGCGGAGGCGGAGGAGTTCTGTGTCGGTGAAGGAATCGGTTGCGGTGAATCTGCGATTGCGGCCGCCATTGGTATAGATCTTTGATCGATTTAAATTGATCGGAGAAATATGAAATAATAAATTTGGAGGAGAGAGAGAGAGAGAGAGAAAGGAATAAAGGGGGGTGGAAATGAAATGAATGGACAGGACCTGACAACCCAAAATAAAAGTGGTTGAGAAGGCACGGACAAAGAAAAATGGTGGGATTGAAAGGTGGCTTTATAATGAAGGTTTTGCTGTGCTCTGAGTCATTTTCACTCATATTTTTTGTTTTTATTATTTTATTCAATTATGTCAATTCTAATATTATTTTTATATTATTATTGTCAATTTTCTTTGGCTTTTTCGAAACACAAATTCTCACTGTGTTATAAAGTGACTCTTTTGTACATTATTTGTAATCATAATAATATTATAAGAGAATGTGAGAATTAATAAAAGTGGGAGAAATAATGTGAGTGGTGATGTGATAATTTAATAAAAGTAGAAAAGAGAAAAATATTTTAAAATAGATGGGGTGTTTGAGGTGGGACGTTCCGAAATGGAATATGGGGCGTTTGAGGTGGGACAGAGGGAGTACTTTTATATCACATAATCATTTATGATTTTGAAGGTTCAACAATATAAAATTACTAAAATTTATAAAGTAGTCTCTTTGCAAAACTTAGATGAAGTATAAGGGTCCTTAACTAAAACGATTACCTAATGCATAATAAGTGTCATTAATTATATAAATGGGGTTACAATGTAAACAATAGGGTTCGTCTCTCAATAATCTATTGAGAGACGATCTCTCACAGGACTTACTGTATTCAAAAGTAAATTGTAGGGTTTTTTTTATTTGAATTATTTGATGAACATTTTGTTTCCTTAAATTTCCATTATGATGCAAAATTGTGCAAATGTGTAAAGAGTTGTTTTGTGGATATTGATTTTGGTTTGAGTGTAGTGGATGGAAATGTCAAGAACACCCTTTAGTGGTAAATTAAAGGAGGGAGGAAGTGAATATAGGGGAAAGTGGCTTTTGGTGGGATAAAGAGTTGCATTAGGTTGTGAGACTAGAGTGTTTTTAAATGGGGGGAGGATTAAATAAATGAATAGGGATAAGAGTTTCTGTGATATTCTTGTTTTGTGTTCAATATCTCACATGCTTATTGTTGAGTGTGTGTTTAGATGGATAGAAGTGTAATTTAGTCGCGTTTTTGAGTGTGTGTTTTTCTTGGAAGTGCCAGTGTAGTGATGTTAGATGGTTGATATCATAATTAGATTTTAATTTATATGGGTCATTTTTATCATATTATGTTTTATGACAATATGTTGATGAGAATTTATTGTACATATCAATTTAAAGATCTCGCACTTTATTCGATACAAGTCACATTTGTTTTATATAATTACTATTTGTTTATTATTATTGTTGTTGTAATTATACTCTCTCCGATTCAAAGAGATTTTCCTATTCTATTTTGCAGTTTTGAGGTGCCATGTTGGGGTCTATTTTTAGACCCAATGAATCGTTCACTAGCAGTAAAAATTAGTACATATTACATTCTGTATTGCAGTCTACCACCTTTACTTGATTTTAAGGCAAACGAGTTTTTGATTTGGTTTAAAATTAATCCCTAACATAACAACTCAAAACTACAAAAAAAAACTAGAAAATCTCTTTGAATCGGAGGTAGTACATTATAAAGAATTACACAAAATTTGTGGGAATCAGATATATTATTAGGGCCCCCACCCTTAGCCATGGTAAAACCAATTTCGGAAAAATGTAAGACGCAGCTTGTGCATTGATACCATGTGTCCTAGATCCGTTTAAGAGAAGCACGCCGACTCCAACTCCCCCAAAGAGGAGAAATGAGGGAAGTCATAAGCGAGCAACACATTATTATTGTTATTGCATTGTTATTATTAAATGCTATGTAAAAATGATAAAGAAATTAAACTTTAAATGAACATTGGGAGGAGTGTAACAATGTAGTGTTTGGATCCCGGCACTCTGACATCCGATGGAATAAAATGACATTCTAGTTGTGTTGTGGTGAACCCTAATTAAAAACTGCTATCATAAAGTTGTCGAATAAAGGGTTTAGGATCCAACTTGCCCGTCAAAAAAAAAAAAAAGGATCCAACTTTCGATGCCGCGACCCTAAACCTTTACAGTTCACTTTGTGGTAAGAAAATGAGTGGTGGTGTTGGACTGCTGGGTTGTGGTAGGGTGGGGAGGGGGGAGGAGAAAGAAAATTGTAGTTGAATCAATACTATACCTTTAATAGGCTAATTTTCACGCCTATGTGGCAGCCTTTAAAAGCATCAATAGCCAAAAAATTTCACCTCATATCCTACGTGTCGCCCTGCTGTTCAATTACATTCTCTCTCCTCCATGTAATCAATTTCTTTAATACGTGTGGGTTCAACAATTAAAATTTACCTTGATTTTTTTAAATAAGGTCTTGATTTTTTTTCAATTGTCATTTCGTCTTCCTACATGTATGATTTTTTTTCCAAACATTATGTGATGTTATTTGAAAAGACTTTTAATCAACATGAGTATTAAATAAGGCGGCTTTTGGCTTTTGATTTGCCATTTTTGCGGTTACAAGGTGATTCGAGATAGTACATATTTGTTTGTTTTGGGTTAGTTTTGATTAGAAATATATACACTTCATGCAAAATGACGTAGAGAGAGATGCAAATTATATATATATATATATATTTTTTTTTTTGCAAGAATTTTTGTTCTTTATTCATCCAAAAAGGGAAAATAAAGATCTCCTTACAAAAACGCCCCTAAGCAACAAACTCAAACCCAAACATTATGAAACTAATGAATTGGCTGTAGACTATTTATAACCTCTTCCGAGTAACGATAAAACAGTCGAACACAAATTACGAATTTAATTTGCCTCACAAGCCACTCAATATCATGCTCTTCATTTTGGAAAATCCTGCTAATTCCTTTCCCTCCAAATGAAGTAGGTTGTTGTCGTGATGCCACAAACAGCCCACTTGTGGCGCCAACTCTTCTTGTTTCTCTTTTTCCCCAACCATTCCATCGCCTGATTAATGTCATTGCTTTGAAGGTTCATACCAATCCAGCTTTTGATTTTACCCCAAACCTCAGTCGCATAAGTGCATCTAAAGAGAAGGTGTATGTGATTCAGCTGCAAATTTGCATAGAACACATCTATTAACCAGATGCATCCCTCTTTTAACAATGTTGTCGATAGTGGCAAGCTTCCTCTGTACATCCATTGCAGTAATGAAGCTGTTTTTAGGAAGATTTATACTGTCCCATACCACTTTGTACCATCTCACTTCAGGTAATTTGAGCCGAAAAAAGTTATAGGCTGCGTGAATATCATACTTGTTGCCTTTAGACCAAGATTTGACAGTTGAGCAGAGATCTTCTCCATTGAGCTTTTCAACCATTTCATCTTTCA
The DNA here is from genome assembly GCA_963680865.1 of Spergularia marina. Taxonomy (NCBI): domain Eukaryota; kingdom Viridiplantae; phylum Streptophyta; class Magnoliopsida; order Caryophyllales; family Caryophyllaceae; genus Spergularia; species Spergularia marina. The sequence goes on from OY804554.1 coordinate 6,362,004, forward strand.
CCCTGATAATACTCCTCCAGTTTTTTGAGTCACTGCTTTTGGACCTGGCTTCAGTCAAAGAGCTGTTCTTGAGTCTATAAGCCCTTATCCAATCTTCCCATAATCCACTGTTACCCTTAGCCAATTTCCAAATCCATTTAGCAAGAAGGGCCTTATTCCAAGCTAGGACTTCCTTTATGCTCAAATCTCCCTCAGTTTTTGGAGTACAAATGCTGATCCAACTTTTGTATTGCATTTTCCTTTCTCCTTGCCTAATGTTCCAAAGAAAATTTTTGTTGATCCTGTGAATTGTCTTGACAATACCTTTTGGGAGCAAAAACCCAGCACACCAGAAATTTTCCATGCCAAATATAACTGAATTTATTAGTTGGACTTTCCCAGCATATGATAATCCTTTAGCAAACCAGCATTCAGTGGAATGTTGAATTTTGCTCACCAACTGCTCATACATGTCACTTGTAAGTCTAGCAGAGTTCAAAGGAATTCCCAAATACCTGAATGGGAAAGAGCCCTTATTAAACCCTGTAATCCTGATAATGTCAAGTTTGATCCTGTCCTGAACTCCAGCAAAATAAATATCAGTTTTGGAGTGGTTTGCCTGCAGACCTGAAACCCTTGCAAACTTGTCTAAGCAATGCATAGCAGCAGCTACAGAGGGCAGATCACCCCTGGTGAAGATCATAAGATCACCAGGGGTCATATCAGTTCCAAACCCGTTGGCTGCGGTCTTGCTGCTCGAGCTGCTCACGTGGCAAGAGCGGTAGGCCGGGGGACGGACTGAGAGCGGTCCCCTCGGGAGCCTCTCCCCGCGCGCTAAGTAGTCAACTCAGAACTGGTACGGACAAGGGAAATCCGACTGTTTAATTAAAACAAAGCATTGCGATGGTCACTGCAAATTATATTTTCTATCAATAATTTAAGGGGTATTAGTTACCCAATGCTTATACCATGCTCCTGGGAGCACAAGTAGCATGGTGGTCCTCCTCACAATAGAGGAGTAGGGACCACACTTAAATAGATTTTAAATTATTTTGAGTGTGGTCCCCACTCCTCTATTGTGAGAAGGATCACCATGCTCATTATGTTCCCGGGAGCATGGTATAATTTGCGTTAGTTACCTATTAGGTTTTTTTTTTTTTTTTGCTGACATGAAGTTACCAATTAGTGTTATGTATATATCATGGTAATTGATAAGGTTAGCCAATGTTTGTATACTTTTTTTTTTGAAGAATTTGTATATATATATATATATATATATATATATATATATATATATATATATATATATATATATATATATATATATATATATATATATATATAGGGGGCCTATCCAGTGAGAAGTGGTAATTTGGTGAGAAGTGAGAAGTAATCTTAGCCATTGATTTCGCATAACTGCAGTAACTAAACTGCATAACTCCAGTCGTAACTCCACTAACTAAAACTCTTAACTCCAGTTACTTAACTCTACTAACTAAATTGCGTAACTCCAGTAAACTAACTCCATAAATTAAATTGTCTACTTTGAGTATCATTATTAACTCCACCAAATCCAACGAATTTCATTAACTCTAACGTAACTCCACTAACTAAAACACGTAACTCCAACACAATTTCCTTTAATAATAAAACACGTAACTCTAATAACTCCACTACCTAAATCACATAACTCCGACTTAACTCCATCAACTAAAACACATAACTCCAACTTAATTTCATCAAATAAAACACGTAACTCTAATAACTCCACAACCTAAATCACGTAACTCCAACTTAACTCCAGTAGCTAAAACACGTAACTCCAACTTAACTCTACTAACTAAAACACGTAACTCCAAATAACTCCACTACCTAAAACACGTAACTCTAATAACTCCACTACCTAAATCACGTAACTCCGACTCAACTCCATCAACTAAAATACATAACTCCAACTTAATTTTATCAAATAAAACATGTAACTCTAATAACTCCACAACCTAAATCACGTAACTCCAACTTAACTCCACTAGCTAAAACACGTAACTCCAACTTAACTCTACTAACTAAAACATGTAACTCCAACTTAACTCTACTTAAACACGTAATTTCAACTTAACTCTACTAACTAAAATACGTAACTCCAAATAACTCTAACTTGCCCCTTCTATCATTTTCTCTCTCCTCTCCTCTCCCCAACCCTTCCCCCTGACAGCCACCCACACAACCACCGACAACCTCACGCACCACCACCTTACACGGCGCCACCACCAGCACTGTGTTCACCTTCCGACGACGAGCATAAGCCCTCTACCCCACGACACTTCTACCACCGTATCACCGCCCATTTCCCCTCTCTCATCTTCTCTCATTCGCTGAATCGGAGAAGACGGAGATCAACGGCGGCGAACAAGGACGGCGGCCAGATCTGCAATTAGAGAGAGCGAAAAGAAGGATAGAGATGATATCATTCACGGTGGTGCGATGCGCGACGAAGAATTTCTGATAGCCGCCGAAGAATCGCCGCAGCTGGTGGAGTCGAGCGATGTTGTCGTAGCTGGCAGTGGTGGTGGACAGTGAGCCCGGTGGCGGCAACGGAGGTTATAAATGCCGACGGCGAGATCTGGAAATTGAGAGCGAAAAGAAGGAGAGAGAAGGCGTGGCACGTCGCGTGGTGAAGGCCGACGGAGGTCGAGGATGGCCGACGATGACTCGCGGTATTTAGTCGAGTTGGGCGGTGGTTCCTTCGCCGGCGAATGATGTCGACGGTGCACGCCGACGACGGTGGTGGGCGGCGGGCAGGTGCGCGGGGAGAGAGAAAAGGAGGAAAGGGGATGAGTGAGAAAATGTGAGGGATTTGGGAGTTTGAGTGTATTTTTAATTTTATTTTTTATTTTATCATAATATTTAATATGGACCATTAGATGAAGTGAAATGGATGGCTTAGATTACTTCTCACTTCTCACGAAACTAATACTTCTCATTTGATAGATTTCCTATATATATATATATATATATATAGGGGGCCTATCCAGTGAGAAGTGGTAATTTGGTGAGAAGTGAGAAGTAATAACAGCCATTGATTTCGCATAACTGCAGTAACTAAAATGCATAACTCCAGTCGTAACTCCACTAACTAAAACTCTTAACTCCAATCCTTTAACAATACTAACTAAATTGTCTAACTCTAGTGGAAACACATAACTCCAACTTAATTTCATTAAATAAAAAACGTAACTCAAATAACTCCACTACCTAAATTACGTAACTCCACTAACTAAAACATGTAACTCTAACTCAATTTTCTTTAATAAAACACGTAACTCTAATAACTCCACTACCTAAATCGCGTAACTTTAACATAACTCCATTAACTAAAACACATAATTCTAACTTTACTTCACTAACGAAAACACGTAACTCCACTAACAAAAATACGTAACTCCACCAACTAAAAACGTAACTTCAAGTTAACTCCACCAACTAAAACACGTTAACTCCAAGTTAACTCCACCAACTAAAATCCGTAACTCCAAGTTAATTCCATCAACTAAAATCCGTAACTCCAACTTAATTCCACCATTTAAAATCCGTAACTCCAACTTAACTCCACCAACTAAAACCCGTAATTCTATCTTAACTCTACCAATTTCGAGTTTTCGACTAATAACTCTACTACCTAAATTAGGTAACTCCAAAAAAAAAAAAAAAAGCAAAAATAGAAAACACCTTTTACCATTTTCTCTCTCCTCTCACTCAACCAAACCCGACACAGCCACCCTCCTCCGCCTCACCCACACCTTCACCTTCTCTGGCAGTGACTCAGTCGCCGAATCGAACCAGCAACCGTCGCCGAGCCACACGTCACCCTCCAATACCGGAAGCCACCATTTCCGCCTGTACGTTTCCCCTCTTTCTCCAACTTCACACGTTTCGATTTGCCATTATGCTGCGAAATTGAGGAGTAAGATGTTGGAAAAGATGAAACTCGACGACGGCGAACACCAGAGGCAGCCATATTTGGAAAACAACTTGAGCGAAAAGAGGGAGGAGAAGGCGGTGTATGCGGTGAAGTGTTGCTCGACGAAGGCCATCGATGCTCGGAGAAGATTCGCGGTTGTCGGCAGCGTCGATCGGTGGAGTTGAAGTCGCCGGTGGTTGATGTTGGTGTACGCCGGCGGCGGCGACGAGGCGGCGTGGGGGTAGAGGCGGGGAGAGAGGGGAGAAAATGAGAGGAGAGAGAAAATGGGAGAGTTTTGGGTTTGGGTCTCTTTTTATTTTTCAATTTTCTTTTATTTTTCCCTTGATTTAAGTTTTAATCTACACCTTTGATTTAGGTAAGATGGACAGTTGAGATTACTTCTCACTTCTCACGAAATTAACACTTCTCATTTGATAGATTTCCTATATATATATATATATATATATATTTATCTCAACTCTATTATTTGTTTCTATATCAGTATTACAATTTCAAGTAATTAGATATACTACGACTATTGTGGTGGAATTTGGTCTATTTGCTCATATGTGTGTACAAATTTTAAATCGGTAATTTAGTGTAATTGATAATTTTGGGTTGCATTACAATATTTGAATTTATATACATACCACTCCCTCTCTCTCTATATATATCCTTTTGTTACATTTACATTTTAATAACGACATGAAACATATAGTACCTCTTGGCTCTTCATTTGCCAATTGTGCCGGCTACACCTTAATTCGAATCAATATAAACCAGAGTATATGTTAAGTTTTTTTTGTTTGATTTTGGGTGTGTTAAATATCTAATCATACATCAACAATCAGTTTATAAAAAAAGAGTTTTTATATAGGAGAATATATACTCCCTCCATTCATATCCAATCTTTCTGTTGACTTTTGCACAAAGTTTTGGGAGTGTATTAAAAATTATTAAAAGCAAGTGGGAATGGGGACAATAGCACTTTGGAAGCATTTCGTTGGTTCAAATGTTACCAAAATAAGAAACAGGAAGATTGGATGTGAATTCCCCTAAAAGGAAAGCAGGAAGGTTGGATATGAATGGAGGGAGTATATATCTAATCATACATCTATAGAGTGTTATTTATTGTAGCAAGACTTTCTATAATTTTGGTTTTACGAAACATGAGGACAAGTTACGAAGTGATATTGTAATTCCAATTAGTTTTATTGTACTTGAACTCCTCTTATCATTATTTTAGTTCCCGATATGATCATCTTGACATGTTTATTTTCGGTAGCATGATCACAATTTTATTTTAATGTTGGGTATATGTAGCTAACATGTTATAAAAAATCTACAAATAAATTAAAAAGATCCCGTGATTTCACGGGCCAAAAAACTAGTTTATGTATTTATTTTCCTATGCCTTTTATATTTATAGTTCTATTGGGACTCACCAAAAATTCTCACAATTGCTTAAACTTATACCAGAGTATGTATAACAAAATCAAATACTCCTATTATTGGAAAATATTATGTCTACAAAGGTTATAAAATTATAATCTCCACAAAATGTTGTACATCAAATTTATTGAAACTCATTTATAGCACGAAAATAGGTAGAGATATAATTCGTGTATCAGCGTACAATAAAAAGCTATCTTTCAGTCAACTAAAAGTTATGTCTTGCATTTTTAATCAATTTGGACTAGCTGCCACAGTGATTGGGGAGGCTTGTGAGCCAAATATATATGTTAGTCTTGGATCAAAAAAGAAAAAGAAAAAATGTTGGTCTTGCTCAACCTATGTGAGAATTGACTTCCGTAATGAGTCAAAATTCATTATCTTATCAAAGTTATATGTAGCTCAACTACCCTATCCTAGATGTATGCTTGATATGGTGATCACCATTTTATGCTATACGAATATCAAGTTTAACTAGTTTTTTTACCCGTGCAAATGCACGAGAATTACTAATGTTTTTCTAAATATAATTATCTATGTCATGTAATATAAAATTGCTATGAAAATATTTAAAACAAAACCATTTTATAGCGTTTGGAAACTGTAACTTGAAATTTTTGGTAACCATTTTTAGCGTTTGGTAAGGTAGAATGCGGTTTGGGGGTTGTATTTGGTGTACACATGGAAATTTTGCTTCAAATTAAGAAATCCAGATTCTCGAATAATTTTTAGGATTGCCAATCATATGATTTGGGTAAATTTTTGATTTGAGTATAACATTCCCGAAACACCTTCTTAAACAATTTAAACTTAAAAATCATGTTCAAAAATAAGAATTTGAGACCCGTCTGAGAAGTCCGACCTCATACCAACGGACCAATCTAATGAGTCGGCTCCACCCCTCAATAACCACACGTCGACTCTTGTATGTATTCGACAACTTTTATCAACTTTCTTAGATGGCTCCCTCCTGCGTCATAAGCCCTAGTCGACCTCAACTTCCCATGCATTAAATCGTTTACGCAAACCACCAATGGACAATCATCACCCTGCCCGCTTCCCTATCTAACACCCACCACTTCCATCCCCATTCATAATCATCAACACCCAACATCCAACAAAATTTTAGAAGACATCTTCTCACCCCCTGGTCAAATTTTTTAGTCGAACCATTCCTCGTCGATTTCTTACATGACCTCCCTAACCGACACCTTTACACCCATCAAATCATTTAATTGGTAGTCGCACCCGCCTCCTACTCAATTTATTGCCCACCTCATGCTCTACTTTACCTGAAATCCCTTACTAGGTCAATTCCTACAGTAACTCCTTCACACCCGCTGATTCCTAAAATCGAGGAATTTTTTTTTGAAATAGGGCTCAAAAAATAAATGTTAAACATAATGGGTTGAATAAAAAATTATTCAACATTATGGGATGCACGTCACCCCCATTCAGTTTCGGGACAAAATTACTAGGAACCCTGGCGATTAAGGGCATCAAACAGTGCCAATAAGGCATTGGCCCCTTAAAACCGTCAAGACACTTGGCGGTTTCACTTCAACAAAACCGCCAAGGAGCTCGACGGTTTCACAGTGTGTAGAACCGCCGTGGTCCATGACGGTTTCACACTTAGCCAAAATTTTGGCTTCAAAGTGTGTTGGCGGTTTTAAGTGGTCAATGCCTTCTCCAAGGGTCGTATTGGCACTGTTTGATACCCTTAAAACCGCCAGGGTTCCTTGCGGTTTTGTCCCGAAACTGAATAGGGGTGACGTGCACGCCATAAGGTTGAATAAGTTTTTATTCGACCCATTTTGTTTAACATTTATTTTTTGAGCCCTATTTCGAAAAAAAATTCAGAATCGAGACATTTATATTAACATCTCCTATCAACTCATGACAACAAATCGACTCCTTTGCGCGACCCACCCACCGCTAATATTGAAACTCGACACCCTAAATGAATATTTTCCTTTATATGTATATGTTAACCAAATTGTTTACATCTTTATCTTTATTTTTGTACCCTTCAAACTAATTTATATGTAATTGGTACCCGTGCACATGTATGGGGATTAACAACATTATTTTTAGATTGTCTGCACCCTTCTTACCCATGTCAGAATTTCTAGTCAACTCTTAACCCTGCTGATTTTTCTCCGGATCTCCATAACTAAAACTCATACCCTCGTCAAAATATCTTGTTGACCCTCAACCCCTATCAACTACCCGCCTTCCTAACATCCATACGATCATGCCTCACGCTCCCACCCCGACAAATTATCTAGCCCGTACCCCAACCCTGTCAAAATTTAGTAGATTTACTAAAACATGTCCTATCTACTTTGACGTAAGATTGATACATGTCATAACTAGATTAAGTAAAAAAAAAAAAAAACCTTAGATGAGCCTAATTAATACGAACGTATTAGTTTTACCACATCATTTATCAATATAATTATGGGTCCTCACTTTTAGATTAGAAATGATAATATATAAAAACAAAAAGTACCTTAAGACCATTAGCATATAAGAATAGCTAGGTAAGGTATAAAATTATAAATTCCTTTCGTTGTGTTATTGTCCTGATTGAAAATACTTTTTTTTCTTTTTTGTAAATGTTTTAAAAACGTTGTTGAATTCGATCACTAACAAAAAAACATCTTCCCTCCCGTTATTGCCTACCCAAGAGTTTGTGACCATTAACCACGAAGGCCTAGGAATGTAGGATACCAAGAAAAATGAATCCTATAATACGAATTTTTAATCATGTCATCATCAGTCACTAAGTCATCATCATTGATTTTTTTCATCTAAAATTGTGAAACACTACGGTCGATTCCATTATAATTTACTCCTATTCTGAAAATGTTAATTTTTATTGACTATGGTCCATCATACAAATCATTTATGATTTGAGAAGTTGGGGCTCGAAAATTTGAATGCTTAGTGTTAATGTATTGGAAACATTAATCAGCCAATGTTAATTTGATAATAAATTACGACATTTTTCATTTTCTAAAGTTGGATATGAATTTCTTGTATTAATCAATATAATGGTCCATTTTATGTTGATCGTTGTAGTATTGTGTAATTATTTTGGTTTCATATTTGGGAGTGAGTAGAAATCTTTTTTTTTTTTCACATTATTTTTAAGATTTTGTAATTTCTGTTCACACTAAATCAACATCAGATTTAGACTGGATCTTTCCTTTTTATAGAATGAATTGTAATAATGTGCATGAAGCTGTAGACATCACATTGGTAATGTGATGAATAAGTAATTAAGAGGTCAATGATTCAAATCTTACCTCAGACAATTTTTGCCAAGTTTTGTCAATGAGCATAATGACGTGTTAAATGATTGCTGATATGTCAGTTGTACGCTGAAATTCGTAAAGTTAGCTTTTCTTGCACGCAATTATTAAAAATAATAGATACATACTGATAAAAAGGGATGAGACGTAAGAAGAGGGACATAATTATTGCTTTAGTTCGAACAATAATGTAATTGATTAGGTTACATGTACAATTGTACATCTACGATGTTACATTGCAATGAGAATTACATACGATCATCCTAAGTTCACATACTCCCAAAAGAAAATAAAATAAATTATCGCAATGATACGACATGCTATTGTCTTTTAATTTAAGTGTTACTCCGTCCCATTTAAGTGTCACATGATTAATGAGGATCATCTGTCCCATTTCGTCTCTCACTGTCTTTACTCCTTCAATCATATGCTTGCAATTTAATTATTAAACCGTAGTAAATTCATTTTAGTTTTTAAAATTAATGGTTTTATAAAATCTAATGGAAGGGGTATAGAGGGCGTGACATGAAATAGCCAAAATAGGACAAAATAAATCTCATTGGTCCCACGACTCCTTTTAAGAGGCGTATATTTTATGGTACTAAAATTAAGTACTTCATTTCGAGAAGTAATTAGAATACTCTAATTAAGATCAAAGTCTCAATTCAAGGGACATTATTCATCCATTCGCTTTACTCAATAAACCAGAAATGCATTATCCTCACAATATTATTCATAATAAGAAAACTTTTTCCATTCACTCGAAGACTTACTTTTTTTTTGTCTTTTCTAGGATTAAATCCACGGACAAGAAGGTGAAGCATTCAACTGATATAGCTATACTACATTTTCAAATTGGATAAACTAAAATGACTAATTCAAATTGATTATAATTCGATTATTGATCAAATTACTACGCTAGCACGTAGGTTCGATGTGTCAAATACCATTCTCCGCATAGTATTCAGTATTCACTGTCAAATAGTTCATATTTCATTCTAAGACATGTTATATACACTATTTAATTTGTAAAAGTGTATCTTAAATAGAATTTGACAATTTTGCTGAAATATTAAAACGTAGATGTTTACTTCTTGAATTTTTGTATGGATAAGATTCTTTTATACGTGGATTAACATGCTAAATTGCGAGTATGTGATGCGCATGAACTTGCTATATATTTTATGACGTCAATATCAAAAACTTCAATGTTGGCTAAGGGGAAACTTTCAAATTGATGAGTATAGTGAATCATATCCACTTAAGAATGTTATGCATTTATCCATATGGTTTAATTTGGATATTGGAGATGTTGAATGTTTCATTTTTCAATTAGTTTTGCCTCTTCATCCTTTTCTAAGTCGGATAGAGTTGTATGTATGTCTTATGGAGGTATGGATTAGGTTTCGAAATACCTCTTTCGATATGACTGTATACTATGAAGCACAGACACCTCTTCCAAGTTATATATGTGTCCGTGTTCAATACGGTGTCGGACACGAATACCGGGAGGACACGTGTCGGACACGATCAGTCCGGTGTCCGGTTTATTCTTTTTAACTCGGACACAAAACCCGGTTTTTTACACACAGGACACCGTTTGGACACCTCTCAAACACCTCTAGAACACAAAAAAACAAACATTAAGCAAACATTTGGGCGAAATAAACATTCTTAATCTTGAATTCCTTAGCGTTTTCTTTAACATATTCAATGATCATGTGTGTAATATCTTCATTTTAAATTGTTTAATTTTTAGGATATGTTTGGTAAAACTAGCTGAAATAGTAGATAAACGCTAAAATAGTAGCTGAATGCTGAAATAGTAGCTGAAAGTTGAAATAATAACTGCAATATTAGCTAAAAGATTTTAGCTGATACTAAAAGGAGTGTTTGAAAGAACTAACTGATATAGAAGCTGATGTATATAAAACTACATAAATGCATTATTTAATTTAATCTCATTTTAATTTAGTAAATAAATGAGGGTAAATTTGGAATAATATTATGATAAGGTAGCTTATTTTTAAACAAGTGCATGGGGTAACTTTTTAAATAAGCTAGCTTATTATTTAAACTAGTGGTGTTACCAAACCAACTTATTTGGTCAAAGAGCTTAAAAAGATAGTCAAATAAGCTAGCTTATCGTGAATACCAAACATAGTAAAGTTATAATTTTTATTGTTTTTATTAAAAATATAATATTTATTTTATTTTAATATATTTATATTAAAAAATAATAGCGGTGTCAGTGTCCTAGATTTTGAGATTGAGGTGTCCCGCTGTCCGCGTCCTCCTGGTATCTGCGTCGATGCCCGTACTCGTGCAACATAGACTGTATATATATGCAGCTGTTAATAATTAGTATACTTTTTACACCCTAAAATCTATGAATAATAGTTTGATATAATGCTAAAAAAAGATGTTAAACAAAATGGGTCGTGAAACAACTTGTTCAACAAAATAGAGTGCACGTCACCCATGTATAAAACCGCCAAGGACGACCATGACGTTTCTATGGCTTGCGAACTGTACAAAAAAAAAAAGGTGAACACTAACTTTGGCAGTTTTACACTATGTAAAATCGCCAAGGTCCTTAGCGCTTTTTATGGTTCACATTTTTTTCCCTAAAGTCATAATACCGCCAAGTTGTTTTATACTTTTATGTATGGGCGACGTGAACCTTATATTGTTGAACAAGTTTTTTTTTTCCGCCCATTTTGTTTAACATTTTTTTTCGAGCACTATTTCGTCAAATAATCGTTCAAAATCTATTGAATAATTTTGACAATTAAAAACAAATCGGTTGATTACAAACTGTATCATTTTTTATGAGTTTGGATCTTTGAAAATAAACTCCACCATATGGAGTTTACCGAATAAGTTAAAAATAAATCATATATTTGTGAAGTTCAAAGTTCTATTCCTATATTTATTTTTTCTTGATGACACGGGGAACCCGCAGCCGCTATCTTATGTGTGCTCTGGGTAAACCCTGCGGATAAACGCAACACCCTACAAGCCAAGCAACCAGGTAAGACACATTTGCATGTGGTAGGATAAGCTCGTAGAGGCATAATCTTTATCATAACACCCACTTTAGTGGGTTTGATTGTTTGAACCAGGTTCTATTCCTATTGTTTTATTATCACTTATAGAAAACATCAATAACTCCACCAAGTATCAATTCCATGAAATCAACTTTTTTTTTTTTTTTCGTTTCATTTATATGAGTGTTCTAAAACAGGTTAAATGATTTTCGGTTATCGAATGACAGTTTTCATTTCTCATATGACTAAATTTTTGTCTAGAGGTGATTTTAGGTGTGCATCCTTATCGTTGATCGAGTGGATTTCCGACCACCTTTGATGCGTCTAAATTGTGCTCAAACACTGAAAAATCCGAGATTTACTTTGCAGGTGTGAGTGACATCATAATGCAAGACATGCATTATTATTGCATTCTCGGGGTTAAGATAGCTTTTGTCCTATTTAGATCGATACGGAGAATCCTAATCCCTGCTGTCAAGATATCTATAATGGGCTGCAATATTCTTAATAAAAGGGGTTTTTAAATAGAGTAGGTGTAAGAAAACTATCCTATATGCTAAGATAATCACCCTTGACAAAGAAATACTAGTTTACTACTCGGGTTACGCCCGAAATAAATTTTACTATTTTATTTCTTGTAAATACATAAAGAATGACTATATAATAGATGAAAAATGTTAACGTACTAAATTTTCACAATATTGAATTGATAAATGAATGAATGAATGAATCAATATATTATATTATTAAAAGAGGCTTATTTCGAGCTCCCACAATGATTGGAACATTCTAGAATGTCCATTTTTCCATATCATGTAATTAAAATATTATATATAAATCTCATGTGTGTTAAATAACCAAAGAATATAATGTTAATTGTACATGATATGACAAATAAAAAATAATTAAACGATTGAAATATTCTAAAATGTCCATTTTTCCATATCATGTAATTAAAATATTATATATAAATCCCATGTATTGTAAGTAACCAAAGAATATAATGTTAATTGTACATGATATGGTAAATAAAAAATAATTAAATAAGAATGGAACTTTTTAGAAACTGATCTATGTTATGTATAAAAAAATTTGTATTTAAATCTTACATGGACTAAATAAGTGATATGGCAAGTGAACAAATAATTTAATGTCAATTAGAGCATCTCCAATGGTTATCAAAGTTTGTAGTTTGGCTTTGTTGAGCTGCTGACATAAGCAGCTTAAACCATTGGAGAAAAATCTTCCATTATGCTTAACAAACCTTGTAGCTCCTACAAGCTACATAGCTTAGGAATTACAATTAAAAGATGAAATAAATTAAAAAATAAAATATGAATGAAAATGAATTATAAAAATATAATAATTATTATTTTAATTCCAACTTAAACTACTTACTTTGTAGTTTTGCATTATGAGGAATAAGAATTATATGCTTTATGTAAAGTAAGAAATAATTCATAAAATGTAATTTTGACCTAAAAAAAGAAGGCTTTTTTAAGTTCCCGCAGAGATTGCAATATTCTAGAAAGTCCATATTTTCGCATTAGAAAGTCCATATTTTTTACTTGCCATATCATGTATAATTGGTATTGAGTTATTTGTTCATTTACCATATCACTTATCACCATGATTAGTACATGATATGGTCAGTGAACAAATAATATAATTTGAATTGTACATATATATAAAATGTAATTTTGAACTCAAAGAAAAAATGTATGTGATATGGACACATGATTCACAAAAATGGAACCTCAAATATATATACAAACATGAAAACGAACCATGTGAAAAATAGAACTGCAAAGATACCATGTGAATGTTCTTAAGTAATAATTGTTTTAAGAAGCCGGCTAACTAATAGTATTGAAGGAAGAGCTTGTAAAGAAACGTTTAGTTCTAATGACATTAGAGAGTAATGATTTAAATTTTTACAATTAAAGAACAAAATTTTATTTTAGATTTTAGCAAAAACCAATTTCAATTATGTGTCTGAAGGGCAAAAATTAAGTACATATTATACACAAACCTAAAAATGTTGACACCATGTGAAAAATAGAATTATAAGGCTACTATGTGAATATTTCGAAGTAATACTATCTTTTTGTTTTATAAAAAGTAAACAATAGTATTCAAAGTTGTGTGTGTGTATAAAAGTATAGTTGTAAATGACAGTAAAAGTTGTTGATTTAAAGTCGAACAATTAAAGACGGAGATTTTATTTTAGAACATACTATTTTTTTTTTTCTTTTTCAATCATGTGTCCAAAGGGAAAAAATTAAGGTACATATTTTTGTGAAATTCTCCTAATTAATCATAGCGGATCCCTAAATTTATTTACACTCAAATATAATTTTCACATAAATAAGTCATGTAACATGCCCTTGGGTCACTCTATCAAAATTTTATAGTAATTATTTAATATTTGACACTAAATTATATATTTTAAATTGTCTTTAAAAATTATATACAAGCTCATTATCAGGAATCTAATTATTAAGGCTCAGTAAAAGGGTATAAGTTCTCAATTTGTAAAATAAATTTTATAATAAATTAATTGTTTACATGGGTAAAATATCATGCAAGTAATAGATCATATATAAAGGTTTAGATATTCATGGGTTCAATTTTATCATTATGATTAGACATCATTATTAAGTGACCCATGCGATGCATGAGGTTTCATTAAAGAAATTAATTTAGTTCTAATTTATTAGAGGGTGCTAAGTTAAAATTGTAAAATTAAAGACTAATACTTTATTTTAGATTATAGTATTTTTTTTCAATAATGTGTCCGAAGGGCAAAAATTATGGTACATATTCTAAACAAACATGAAACTGTGGAAATCAGGTAAAAAATGAAAACACAAGAGTACTATGTGAATGTTTCTAAGTAATAAAATCTTTTTTTTTTTCAAGAGGTTAAGTAATACTCCATCTTCAAGGTAGTTCTATTGAATTAAGATATAATTGTAGTGACATTATAGTGAGATGTCTGATTTGAAAGTATAAGCTTTCAAATTTGTAAAATGAGGTTCATATAATGAAAATAATTGTCTAAAGCAATAGTTTCTATATAATAACGGTCAAATATTTACCGGTTCAAGTTTATCATCATAATTGGATATCGTCATTAAGAAACCCGTGCAACGCACGAGCTTACATCTAGTAACTATAATGAGGTAAGTATGCAATAATAAGGTAAATAGTAAATCAATTGATAGCAAGTATTTGTTTTTTTTTTCTTTTGAATTTTGACAATTAAATATATGGAAAAAGCATTTATAAATCACCATGCATAGAATGTCCTTCTACACTCTTTACTATGAAAATTGAACTACTAAGTAAATAAGGTAAAGAGTAAATCAATTGAGAGCAAGTATTTGCTTTTTTTTTTTTTTTTTAACTTTTGAATTTTGACGATTAAAAATATAGAAAAAGTCACTTATATATTATCATGGATGGAATGCAATCTACATTCTTTAGCATAAAAGACATTTTAATTGATTATTTTAAGTGAAATTCAATGGGACATGCCACGTGACATGGTAGATGGCTTAACTGAAGCCGGTGAATGTGATTATTGTCTCTAACACAGTTTTTAATATATAGTATAAGATTATAAGATAAGATGTAATATTGAATTGATATTGATTGATATTGATACACTGTCCTTGTAGAAGTTGTAGTGACATTGGCCTTCACTTCTCAAGAATATGCAAATCTTGATAAGGTGAGTGATTTTTCATTTCTCCTTTTCTCAATTCAATTCTCAGTTCTCAAGTTGGTAGTTAAGAAACGACGGAAGAATGGTGCCTAACTTGGAAAAAATTAACCAATCTATAGAGTGAGTGAAGCATTAGATAGCTCACCATGAAGTTTTAACCAACTTTAACTCAAATCTAGTTCAAAGTAAAAATTCTTTTATTTTCAGTGTTATACACTGTTTCTCCAATTAAACTTTATCAAATAGAACTAACCTGAACTTAATAAACTCATCAAATTAACTAACTACTATGTCATCATCATTAGTAAGTTCAATATCCGATAATAAAGAACAATAAGTGATCGATCATCAGTGATCGATCATCAATCATCGAACTAACCTGCCTCACAGCCTGTGGATATTACTACAGGGGTTTTGTCTTCGGGTTTTGATGTTGCTCTTCTCGACCGTTTGCTTTCTAAGCGGTTGCGCACGGTTAAGTCTATCCCTCCGAAGTGTCGTCTGGGTTTTTCTCGGTTACTTAAGGGGGCGCTCGACAGGGTGTTTGGTAGGCCTGATGACATCTCTGGTTGGATTCAGTTGTTTGTGTTGCCGCTGTGTACACTCAGAACTTTTACGCCGCGGAGTTGTCGTGAACGTCGGTCTGCTACTAGGCGCCGTTTGCAGGAGGAGTCTATTGTTCAGACTGTTCGTACTTGGGCTGATCCTGGGGGTGCGTGACTGCTTATTCAGGATACTTTGGCTGAGGATTCGCCTCCTTTGATGGATGTTGATGATGAGGCCCTGGAGATATGTGAGCGTAATGTCATGCAGTGTAGGCGTAAGGTTTCTGATGGTCATTTTACTGCGGCGGTTCGTGTTCTTTCATCATCGAGCATTGCACCTTACTCTGAGGCTACTTTGGAGGATTTGCAGGCTAAACACCCAGTTGATCCTGGACCATCTTTGCCTGCCTTACCTGTTGATCAACCTCATTTTGATGCTCCGGTTGCTGTTGTTCTAGATCGGATTAGGAATTTTTCCACGTGGTACTTCTTGTGGGCGTGACGGTTTGCGTGTTCAGCATCTTATGGATTGTTTGAGTGGTGCCGCTGTGGCAGTTTCTAATGAGCTGCTTGCCTCGATTACTCGTGTGGTTAACCTCTTTCTAGATGGGCAGTGTCCTTCTGTTATGGGTCCGTTTGTAGCTAGCGCGCCACTCACTCCTCTAGTTAAGCCGGGCGGTGTATTCGCCCTATTGCTGTGGGCACAGTGTGGCGGCGTCTGGTTTCCAAGGTGGGGGCCTCTTTATTAGGTCCTTCTTTGGGAGATTATTTCGCAGACCTTCAGTTTGGTGTGGGTGTGTCTGGGGGTGGTGAGGCGATCTTACATGCTGTTAACAGCTTGGTTGAGAGTCGTGGGGAGGAGGTGGGTCTTTCGATGTTATTGGTAGATTTTCGGAATGCCTTTAACATGGTGGATCGCGCCGCTATGCTTCAGGAAGTTCTTCTTCGCTGCCCCGGTCTCGCTCGTTGGGTAGAGTTCAGTTACTCTAACCCTGCTCGATTATATTATGGAGAGCACACTCTTTTGTCGTGTCAGGGGGTGCAGCAGGGTGACCCCCTAGGCGCGCTGCTTTTTTCTCTGGTGTTGCACCCTTTGGCATGTAAGATTAGAGACGCTTTTGACTTGTGTTTGCAGGCATGGTATTTGGATGATGGCACGATTGTCGGTGATACCTTGGCTGTAGGCCAGGTCTTGGAGCTGATTCAGGCAGAGGGTCCTCGTTTGGGTCTCCACCTTAATGTTGATAAAACTGAGGTTTTTTTGGCCTACGGAGGATCCGCGGAGCCGACTTGTTGGTGTCTTCCCTCCTAATATTGCTAGGCCTCTCCTCGGGGTCAAGTTATTAGGTGGGCCTGTAAGTGTCGATTTTGAGTTTTGTAGTTCTATGGTTTTGCAGAGGGTGGCTAAGACCATTGAACTCATGGACGCGGTTGTTCAGCTTAACGATCCTCAGAGTGAGTTGTTACTTCTTCGGGCTTGCACTGGGGTCTCTAACCTATATTTTGCCCTGCGTACTTGTGCGCCG
Organism: Spergularia marina; assembly: GCA_963680865.1. Lineage (NCBI taxonomy): Eukaryota > Viridiplantae > Streptophyta > Magnoliopsida > Caryophyllales > Caryophyllaceae > Spergularia > Spergularia marina. Next base: position 6,379,564 of record OY804554.1, read on the forward strand.
CGCATTTTTGAGTCGGCCCGACTAGCTTTTGATGCGGCCCTACGCTCTTCCTTGGAGCGTATCGTTGTTGCTTCAGGTCCGGGTTTCGGTGATTGGCAGTGGAGGCTCGCTACTTTGCCTTTTTCTTTCGGAGGGCTTGGTGTCTATTCGGCCGGAGATGCTGTCCATTATGCTTTTTTAGCGTCGCGACTTCAGTCTGCTGACCTGCAGTCTAAGCTTCTCCGTAATGCTGGTGTTGTCTCTTTGGGGTCTGCGTTTGCTGACGTTGTTGGTGTTTTTAATCGGACTTTAGAGGTTGATATCTTGGGTAATCCTGGCGAGATCACTGCCCCCCGACTTATGAAACGATTGCCAGATATGTATTTCGCTCGGGTAGCTAGGGATGCCGCTTCTGTTTATTCCTTGACACCACGTCAGTTGGCTTTGTGGAAGTCTCAGCAGGGTGCACACAGTTCCGATTGGCTTAGGGTGGTCCCTATTTCGGGGTTGGGTCAGAACATGAATGGTCTACTTATCGTTGCGTGCTTTGTTACCGTCTTGGGGTGCCTTTATTCACCATTGATCGCTCGTGCTCTGCTTGCTCGCGGGTCTTCGTGGGTGATATATTCAGAGATCATGCTGTGTCGTGTACGGGGTTGGTTGGCGTCAAACATCGGCATAATGTTGTTCGTGACACGCTGGTTGACATCTATTATCGTTCCGGGATCTCAGCTGGAAAGGAGGTTGACATTGGTATGATTGGTGCTGATGGCCGACCTCTTCGCCCAGCAGACATGCTGCTTTATTCTTGGGATCGAGGGCGCGACGTTTGCGTCGATTTGGCTAGGTCGTCGCCCATGACTCAGACGGGATTGATGGATTTTGAACAAGGTAAGACGGTACGGGAAGCGGCCAATCGTAAGCGTGCTAAGTATGAGGCTAGGTGCGCTGCTTTGGGTTATGGCTTCCTCCACTTCTCTTTCTCCTCTTTAGGGGAGTTGGAGCCTTCAGTTGTTGCTCTGCTAAAGCGGATCCAGCAGTTCTTCAGGACGCAGGATATCGGGGCGTAGGCTGCAGCTTTTATTTTTATTAGAATTGGTTTTTCCATAACAAAGGGTGTGGGGGCTCAGATCGTATTTCGGCTCCCCACCAATTTCTTGTAAATTATTATGGATTTTTAGTATATAATATAATATAATATACCACAAGACAAATCTAACGACACAATAACGAATCGACATTATGTCTAGAAAACACTCTGGATAATAAGTTGTAAGTTAAAGTAAGTGAACTGAACTATTAAAACCTTTGTTACGCAAAAAGATCAAGGCCTAAGACTATATATATAAACCGAGGATTCGCAATGGTCGTCAATGTTACACCTAACTTGAAAGTAATGTTACCGTTCGATACATTTAGGTGATTAGAAAACCACTGAGGTTCAGTGGCTTTCAATTATCACAGAAAATTGACACCTTATCAAATATGCAATGATCACTATAAAAATAAATATCTAGCAAAGAAAGAACCTTCAAATTAGATGCTAAAGAACCTTTGTTGGACACCACTAAGTATTCTTTTTAACGCGACATTATCAGATTATTATTAGCAACTCAAATCAAATTACAGCCCTCCCTTTTCTTTATGAGTATCATTTCCTTGAATCTTCCTATAGTGGTGTGTTGTTGCAATTTATATTGTTATTAATTCCAAAATAGTCAAAAAGGTCTTTGAAAAGATTTATAAACGTAATGAAGAAAAGGACTAGGGGCACTTATGTCATTTCGTTGCACGCTCCAAGCTCCCCAGTCCCCACTCGCAAACCAATCTCATGTTATTGTCACGTGATTTTCCTCAATCAATGCAACTTATGCAAGATGCCATAAATTCTCTTGATTTCACTGGATTTTGTTAAATGATCATAGATTTTTATGGAATTGTCTTTAGTGTGTACGGTTATGATGTGTTTTAGGATCATGTTTCATGATGTTTTTAAGACTATTTTCATGAGCGTTTCAATGCAAGTCGCATATGACAAGTCTAACAGGTCAATTAGAATCAAGGTAGGGAATCACTGAATTCGGCGAAGATAGGTCTAACTCGCGGTGGTAGACCATGAGGATCCACAAAAGAGGAGGAACAGTTTCGACTTGTGTCTGTGAGACGTGTTTTGACAAACCACGACATAATAATAATTTAATAAGAGATCGCCAGCCTCTCCTATATGAGACATTGTTGACTTGTTTTTACTCCTAATACAATGAGCCATGAGGTCGACAGAGCCCTTGCTTCCGCTAAAAAATGCTTCGTCCCTTAAATCATTATGTAAAAGTAACCGTCAATTATTAAACGGTTGAAGTACGTCTAACGGACCACAACAAAAGCAAGATAAACAAACAAATGAGAAATCCCGGTCCAAATCAAAGCTTGTGAATCAAGTAGTTGCTTCTTAATATGTCGTAGCAAAAATACTAGCAAAGAGCCAACAAATAACGAATAGTAGGAAACAAGTAGTTAGTAAATATACTACGTAGTATATATTAAATGGTTAAAGTGAGTCAAGATGATTCTCGTCTCACCTAAGTTATAATTAAAGTAATCGTACAAACTATTCATATTAACCGACGTATTGTTTCGATAAGGGGTTTGCACTTTGCACCCATCAACCAGCAAGTCTTCACTCTCAGTTTCTTTTTAACACAAGTTTATAACGTTACCTCTCTTACACAATGAAGTGCATTGGTACATAGGACGAATAGGAGTATAGGACCTAGATTGTTTTTGGTTTCTTTTGGATGAAAAGGACCTAGGTTTCATAATTAGACTTTAGAGTGGTACAAAGTCTGCGGAGTGACTCCTAAAAGAAACAAAACAAAAACAAAAACAAAAACTTTACTGATTGATCAAGGTGAATTTATGTGCTTCGTTGAACTCGGCGTCAATAATACTCCACAGCGTGCGTTAGTCGGCGACTAACCAATTGTTTTGTGTTACTTGACTTCGGCGTCAAATGACACTCCATGGAGTAGGGTATACTTGCTCCGTTGTTATGGTTAGAGTTCTTTTTTTTCGCCACTTGAAGTGACAAAAATTTACGAGATGAAGAAGAATAGATAAGAATGACTAAGAAAAGAAGAAGTTAAGAACAAGTAGCGACAATATGAGTAGTTTGTAAAATTTTAATGGTCAAAATAACAAGTTTAACTTAATAAACCTGAAACATGTTCTACGAAGAGTTGGTGGGGTATTAGACTTGCTAAATAATACAAGTTCTAATTAGTACATACTAGTACGTTTTAAATAAATACCAGTCATTGCTTGGATGCGTTTATGTATTGCTATATATGTATGTTTTGTTAAACTAACTGAAATAGTGGTTCAAAGTTAAAATAGTAGTTGGTTGCACGAATAGTAGATGAAAGCTAAAAGCTGAAAATCGATAACAGATGATGTGCTAAGCTAGCTGATCAATTTAGGAGTATTTAGTAAAACATTAACCGCAACGGTAGTTGGAGTTTGAAAAATCATATATGGGGAATATATGTACTATGGAGGGTTGATGTTGTATTAGGTGTTGGGGTGTCAACCCGAATCCGATATTGAAGAAACAAGAAAATTTCTTGAATTTATTAGTCACTGACTCACTCTACCTTTACTCCATTAGAATGAGATCTTTTTGGAATGAGTAACCATTTTCAAAATTGTGCTGGTGTGGCTCAAAACAAATAGTATCATACTAACAGTAGAGGCTTGGTACTTGGCAGTCCAAATACGTGGTATGTATCAAAGCTACAATTTAGATGGAACCTATGAACTGCATCCGATGGGCGACCCCCCTATTTATGACGGATCTTCGCTCGAGGGGAGACTAGCTAGGTATTTGGTTCTTAGTTGAATGAAGAATTTGAAGAGATGTTAAATCAAGTCCCACATTGAAGAAATAAGAAAGAAAGTCTTGATTTGAAAGTGTCACCTTTATTCATAAGGTGGAAAAGGTACACAATTTCAAAATAGTGCGAGCGCGTGGCTCAAAGCGGACAATAATATCATATCAATATTGAATGGAGCTCGGTGGCTTGAAAGTCTAGAACATCGATCACCATTGATAAGGCATTTTAGCTAATTTATTTCATTGTGTGACAGATCAAGCTTCAACTTCTCCAAAACTACTATTTATTTGATAAAACTCCAATTTTTCAGAAATATTTCTCAAAAACAGTTTCAGAAAAAACAATTTGTGGAAGAGCTCCAAATTAGAGCTTTTACTTTTGATGAACAAATTTATACTAGAAGTGTTTCTTTGAAACTTTGAAACAGTTTCTCCATTTGCATGTTTGGCCATTTTTTAGTTTCCACGTCCCAAAAGTACTTCACGAGCTTGACTGCTTGACGAAACACACTATAAAGCACCTTATTTGACTATTTTTTTTTTCCAGCTAGTTGATCAAAACGTATTTGGCCTAGTTTTTCAAAGTGTTTTTAGTCCCTAAAACTATAAACGTGGTCAAAAGTTGTGTTTTTTAAAAGTTAATATCTATTTAATGAAACCTCTATCTTAAATATTGACCCTAGATAACAGAAGCACCCAATTGATGTTTCTACTTCTCTAAAAATATATTTTAATTTGGCAAAAGAAAAAGAAAATTCAAATAACAAATGAAGTGTTTATATAGTATGTTGAACCAAACACTCATTATTTTTTCGAAAAACAGTTTTTACAGAAAACGATTATAAATAATGGAAACTGATTCAGATAGACTAGACCCAAAAGATACTTAGTACAATCCAAACTACTACTCTTGAAAATCCCTTCCCATAATTTGCTCTCATGAATTTTTAAATAATTTAGCTACAATTATAACTTTAAGCTTTTGTTTGAACTTCTACACACCATTTCAGCTAATTTTCATCAAACACTTTGCCTAAAAATTCAAATTACAAAGACAATATGATTTAAACTGAATTACATGTTTAATTATAAATAACACGAACTAATCTAAATTGAATTATAACTATAACCTAAGCTCAAAACTCGTTAACATCTAAATCGCCTTTGTCTGCTACCGATTCTTCTAGAGCAAAAGCCAAAGAATTGGAAGGAGTACAAGTTTTGCCAATAGAATCAGTGAATTAGTGTCCTTTGTTGATTTCAGCCCAATAATAATGCTCCCGTAGACCCGTACTGTGCGTTGGCAAATCAACAGTGGTTTTGAGCTACTTGACCACTATTACACACCCACGTGTTGGTCGGGTGATCCGTCTTATGAACTCGGACCTACTTATGGGACCAATAAGAACTCGTTATACGACACATCCTCATTGATTGGGATGTACATGTAACAAAGCGTCAAGGACTAAATGGTAGTTGAAAATGTCTGGCCAATTTTTTCTCAGAAGAAAACTGTCATAACAGAATGGTAGGGATTTGTCCACCAATCCGTGATTGGCCCAATATTGCCAATCACAGTGATTGGTTTGGTGAAACTCAAATATTTTAAGGACTTTTTTCCGTTAGATGTTTACATCAAGATTTCTTATAAACCAACCACTGTGATTGGATGTATAGACCCAATCACAGGGGCAAAACAGTCCATTATCCAGCAAATCCAAAAAGCCCAGATCTGCCCACCGCGCAACAGCCCGTAACCACGCAAGCCACCACCGGAATCCCACCCAACCCAGCCCCCATGCCCGCGACCACCTTCCCGCCGGCGTCCCACCGTCGGCAAAGACAAAAAGACACCCCATGAGGACGGGGTGTTTAAAATGGGTGTGGTCAACCCCATTCGGGTGGGGTGTTCTAAAATGGTCGAAAAAAGGGTTTAGGGTCCCACTTCCCGGCGCCGCTAAGTCCACTGAAAAGTGGGATCCTAAGCCCTTTTTCCGTGTGCATGGAGGAGTTTGGTGGTGGTGGTGGGTGCTCGAGATGGAGAGGAGAGAGAGGGGAAGGAATGAAGGGTAGTGGCTAGGAAAATGTTTGGGCCATTGAATTTGGGAAAGGCAAATGGATGCTCCGGATTTTGCCACCAATCCATAATTGGTTCTTTTTGCCAATCACGGTTTAGTGAAACTCTTACATGAATAAGCTAGATCCATGTTTGTGTAAAATCAATAAATCATAGTACTAGTAGTAGTTTTCATGTAATTAGGTATTGTGAATTTGTGATTAACCCCTTTTCCATCTTTTGGCTTTTAGGTTTAGCTTAATTTGTCGAAAGTTTGTTTGTTAGAGGTACAATTATTGGGGTTATGGATAAAAGTTTGAGTGGCTAGTGTTAGTGATTTTAGGTTGTCTTAATTGAACTATATAGTACATAGTACATTAGTACTAGGTTTTATTGTTTTAATGACAAAATGGATTATGAATCATGGTTAATGATTTTTTTTTTTAACTCAATAAGAGTTGTCTGAGTATGGGCGGAAACTGTATACCATATAACTCCAAACGAGCTCGTTTAAAAGTGGTTAAAACGTCACTACCGGGTAGCTATCCAAGTCTTCTTCTTAATTTTCTTATAGGCTATGAAGGATAGCATTTCAAGTTCAAGTTAATTAGATTACAACGAGAAATGAAATGGATGAAAATTTACACCAAACACTTTTCTAAAGTTGTAAATTTTTCAAGGTTGTACAACCTCCAATTTTTAAATTAGTTGTAGCACCTAGGAATGTTAAGAAAAGTGTAGAACTTTCAAGAAGATTTAACGGACATTAATTGCAGGCTTAGCCAATTTAAGGTGTGTTGTAAATAGCACTAATGCGTATATCGAATGTAATGTAAAAAGAAATCAAGGAAAGTATTTCAATCAAGTTTGATATCAATCCCATCAAAATGTACGTAGCCTCAAAACTCCAACCCCGCTGAACACGAGACCTGAACCTGGTGGACGGAAGAAGAAAGATCGAATTCCTCCCTTATCCCCGCTCAGTCCAGCAACCGAACACAAACTAACCCCTCTTTAGAATCCAAAGTATTTGGAAGAAATGATTAAATGAATGAAGTATTAGGCTAATCATAAAAGTTCATACGTTTTTTTTAGAGGAATGAAATCATGGGACTTAACACTAGTTGTGTAACAAATTAACAATTTGTTGAACAATCGCATCATTGCAATTAATTAGGCAAATGTCTTTTGGCAGAATTAAACCCACTCCCCATTTTCTATGTATATTTATCGTTCAATCATTCAAGCTCTTTTGTTTCTTTCTATATGAAGCAATTTTTATTTCAAAAAGATAGAAAAAGGAAAAAGGTTGGTGAAAACACTTTGTCTATTTGTCTGATTGTCTCATGTTTCGATCTCTTGGAGTTGGCACGGTTCGCTATCTTAATATACTAGTTTTAACTCCGTGCATTGCATGGTACACATATTATATCGTGTTTAATGACTCTTATACAAAAGCCAAATGTAGTGTTTAAATTTTGGTTGCTGAGTAGTTTGAGAATAAACACAATCTCTTTTTTGCAATTTTCATTCGATGTCGGATGACTAATGCATTTCTATCAAACATATGTATAAATGAAACTCATTTTAAATTAGATTTCAAAACAGATCTAATGGGATATAAGGAGTATGTTGTAATTTTTTGATATACAAAATGAAAGTTAGGACTAATAATGTTGGACCACATTTAAATAACTTTCAAATTACAGTTTTATAAAAACTCTACCTAATAACTCTTGTGAGAAATATTCATTTTTTGGACTCTCTCACTATATCTCTTATGTTGTACTCTCTTTAAACTTTTCATAAAAAAAAAACTCTACTAAATGTATACGGTGTATGTAAATTGTTTTGCATATCGGAAAAATGTGTAAATGGATCTCAATTTGAGATACATTTCGAAACAAATCTAATGATATATGTTCTGAAGTTTTCTGTTATACATAACCAATGTTATAATTTATTATGTGGAAAATCTATTAGATAAGTTTATGAAAGACTCTCACGTAAATAAGGATTCTATATACGACTACTAATTGAGTTGTTAATAATAAACTACGGTATTTCCCATTTTTTGGACTCTCTCAGTATTTCTCTTTTGTTGGACACTCTGTAGGCTCTTTAAAAATCTCTCTTATATATGTATATATGTATGTATATATATATATATATATATATATATATATATATATATATATATATATATATATATATATATATATATATATATATATATATATATATATAAACGAAGTATAGAACCCTTCGAATTTTCTTAGAGCTTCTGGTAAATAAGAAATTAATTTATATTATGGAAGTTTTGTTATATACCAATAATACCATATGTGAATTTATGGTATTCATGTACAAACTTCATATATCAGTTATGAAAATGTAGTATACCATACATAATCTTATGGTAATAATGAAAATAAGCTTATGGTAACCAAGCCATGAAGATATGACATTTTCATAATCATGAATTTATGTTATATGTTATGGTAAGATAATAGTCCGAAAGTCAAAAGTCTAATATGACATTTTCTACATTTTGGTACATATAAGCACCAAATGATTACCTTTAAATTTGAGATACTAATACTAATAACGATAAGTCACCGTATTGTAAATGGGTCGTTTAACTTATTAAAATAAATTTCTCAATACTTACAATTATAAGTCAACCCTATTGAATAGGTTAAAATCCCTACAAATTTTCTTAGAATTTTGGGTGAATAAAGAATTAATTTAGTGTTATGAAAATGTATTTAGCATATGTAAGTTTATGTTAATCGTATAAAGAATTCACTTATTATTTATGAATATGTAGTTACCATATATAAGTTTATGGTAATTTGGAAAGATGAATCAATAAAAAAGTTTTCATTTATGAGTTATATTAAGATAATATTTCATATGTCAAACTTACATTTTAATACGTGAGAACAAAATCTGACCACATTATATACATTTTGGTAAATATAAGAACCAAATGTTTGTTTTTTTAATGGTAAACTTCGAATTAGAGATAGTAGTACTAATAACAATAAGTCACTCATCATCAACTGTAGGTGGATAGTAATTCAACTTATTTAGTAAATACCCAATACTAATAAGTAGGAGTATAAGTAAATTATGTTCTTTTAAACTATGTGTTATTCTATAAGTCTATTTTTTTTCCCTTTCTAATTTATGTTTTTTTTTTCCATGTATAAACAATTGACCACAACCTACGAATAGAGACAGTTTTTATATTCCTGAATGATTATGATCTTATTTGCATCTAACTATGAGCTATTTATGTGCCTATAATTAATGAAATCTTATTACGGTTTTTGGTGGATAAAAATCCATTTGTGAATAGAAAAACACTACTACAAAAATGAGCTATTGCAACACTGCAAATGTAACGATTCTTGTTAGACCGTTGCGTTTGCCTACCTAATGCAATGTTTTGGAATTTTTGACCTCTAAAAAGGGTCTAATGCAACGCACAAGCCATAAGCGTTACCTTTAAGTGGTAAGCGTTGCCTTTGGGTCTCCCTATTGCAACGGCAAAGAAAAAAAGAAAAAAATAAATAAAGGACAAAAAAAAAATCGTGGTTGTTTGGGAACAAGTGACCAAAGCTTCCTTCATTTCTCTCTGTCTTTAACTTTCCCATGGTTTCATCAGATTTCTCCTCACCCGATCTCGCCGCCAGCAGCACCCGCCGCCGCCTCATTCTCTACCGCCACGTCTACATTACAAATCGTGCTAGGAGCGTCTACCCTTTGGCACAAAGATTGGATCTACAATAGGTATGTTTCATCCTCCCGATTGTTTCCCTTCTCTCGATATGTATAATTCATCTTTCTAATTTTGGGTCTTGTTCACATCCCGTGCCATCTGTTCTAAATCCCTAATTTAAACCCTAATTCGAGATTTGATAGTTACTGTAAAAACGGTTTAGAGGCATTAGCTTATCGAAATTGAGATTGAGATTGAATTTCTTGAATGATTTTAACTTTAATCAGATTCTTTTTATGTCAATTCAAATAAAATTAGGTCAATTATTTTGTAGATTATTATTGTGTCAACTACTCCAATCGGGTCTCAAAACCTTGGTTCGAATTTGGTTGTGTATAAATAACAAAATTAAGCCTTTTGGGAAAGTTGGAGTAAATAGGAAATTGGGAAATGGGTATATGATTGAAGCTGGGGAGACATTCTAGTAAAGTCAAAAATTTCGGTGAGTATGACAGAAAATACGTAGCACGTGAGTGCTAAACTTTTAGTGGTTTAAGTCTTGTTTCGCGTACTGGTAGTTTACAATGGTAATTAACTTGTACAGGACAATTTGGGGTCGTTTCTGCATTCGTACCAATCCCTAAGATAGTATGTAGTACCTATATCATATCAGGTAATGATTATTGAAGTGGAGCTCAGGAATGATATACTTTAGATGTTTTCTTATTCTTTTTTATTCTCTTTAATCCTTTTAGGTAGGTCGTGTCCATGCCAAGGTCTATGTTTAACAGATGTTGGAGATGAGACTAGTGGCTAAGGTATAAGTATACGAGTAGATTGGTGTTTCTTAAATTGAGTTTATGATACTAATTTGGTCTATCTTGAGATTGAGGAAATAACACTAATTTACTTGTGAAATTGGAAAATATGAAGGCAATTGGCTTCCTAAATCCTCTTTACTTTATTCTAAATAGCTAGAGATGGTTTGACACATAATATGTTGTATAATATCCATGCTCACTAAATTAAAAGCGGCAACGGTTTGCAAGATAAAGTGCAAAGGTGTTTGTATAGTAGAGATGAACAATGTTTGTCAGCAACTAGATGTTTGTGTATTGCTATCAAAACTTGATGTAAAATGTAGTTTTCATATATAGAGTAATTTGGATGGGAGCATACATACTTATACTTTTCTGCAACAAAATTTGTTAGGATATAAACATGGTCTCTTTTGTATATTTGTCTCTCTTAGTAATGATCAATTTCTTAACTTTATATTTAGCTGGTACACAATGCTGCAACAAATGTAATTCCACTTCTCTAAATACATATATTCAAGGACCATCAGAGTAGTCTTCGTTATTACTCTGTTTATTTTTTCCTTTTAATAATGTTTCATAAGGGATGGTAACCATAATATTTCGTTGGCAGTTTGGCACCTTCAACAACGATGTGCATGGCCTCGTTACCATCAAATGCTAGTTTTTGTGTTCTTCTGATCTTGAAGGATAATAATTCACTCTTAGATAGTTAAAAACAATCAGGTGTACGTAAGTTGATCCTATCTTTACTATTAATCTTTTTATAAGTTTTTGAAGTGTATAGATTGGTCCTTGCTTGTTAGTCTCATTGACATTTTTAGTCTGGAAATCACATAGAAAGGCAAAAACTGTAGCTACCCAGTGTAATTAAATTGCAAGTTGATCCCTCGCAAGTTTTTTTTTTAGTCCTAGCTTAGTTCTTTATTTCTTAGCTTCATTCGCTCATTACAATGTACATCAAAGTAATAAGATTGGATAATAATTAATCTCATTGTTCTTCTTATATTTGTGGTTAGTAGCAAATAGGAAGTACGTAGATGTGACTACACCAGTAAACGATTTTCTACTGCTTTACCGCCAAATAACTACACCAATGTAGAGGTGTTTCCTTCATGTCAAAAAAAAAAAAAGTAGAGGTGTGTCCTTTGCTTTCATACTTCAGTCATCAAATTTTTAATCTCATTATCTACTGCTGCCACATTTTTTTTGTGACAACGGTTACTGCTGCTATTGACTAACTAGATCTTCCACAGACTTAATTGCACATGTGATCATCTTGGTTCGTAGCTCATCCAACAATCACCCATTTCATAGTGATAAAATATGTAAGTGAATCCGCTCGCCTTGAAGCTAAGTATTTTTATTAGTTAGCTAAGCAAGTTGCGGCTGGATCTCATGGATCATTTACTCTGTCACCGAACCCTAAGCCATTCTTTTACTTCGTAGTTTTTTAGATACATGTTTTGGGGAATACTTTGGCTCCGTGATAGCTTGAATGATTGTGTGTGATTAAGTACTTTGACTTGTTACTTATCATCTTTATCTTGAGCAAGATGGATAATTCAAGGAAATGTTAGGATTTAGTTGGTAATGGAGCATTTGGTTAGTCGTCAATGATGATTCACCATTATTTTTATACTCATCAATCATAAAGGTTATTAGCTCAATGGTAGAGCGTGTGCACAGTTGCACAATGGTGTGGGTTCGAATCCCACATAGCCTAACAAAGAACTATTATTTATGAATATAAATTAGGGTACCGTTACAATAGAGTTATAATCAATTCGGGTACCGTTGCAATAGAGTTATAATGTTGTTGCATTAGATTTTTGGCGTTGCAATAGACTTGTTGCCTTTGCCATACAAAGGCAATGGCTTTTAGGGTCTAAGGCAACGGTATCCTCGAGCCGTTACATTAGGCCTGAAAACCCGTTGCCTTAGGTCTAAGGCAGCGCGAGTAAAAGCAGCGGTGCAACTCGTTGCCTTAGGCCTAATGTAACATGAAAAGACATCTAATGCAACAAATTTGGGGCGTTGCATAATGTCTTTAATGTAGTAGTGAAATACATTTATAATTAAGAGAAGATAGTAATTTCATATATATATGCAAGTATATGGTAATTATGAATGGTAATACAAAAGAATTTTCTTATGGGTTAATGAAAGATTAAATTCCAAATTTGATTTTTTTGTAACCATAAAAAATATATATTCTCTCCTTTGTGTCCTTTCCAAAATGTATGACAATTTTATTTTGCGAGATAAGGCATTGGCTGTTGGTTTCGCTTATCTCGCAACAAAAAAAAAAAAAAATCAACTATTTTTTTTTTGTATCGAATGGGTCGGAAAATGGGGCAAAATCCCACAACGCAAATGGAATTATCCTAGAGTTTCAAAAGATATATGCATAGTCCTAAAATATATAAAGTTCGAAGTATAAAAATAAAATCTACAATATAGTTATGACCTCAAATTAAACTTTGTTTAGCTATATTATAATGATTTCGGTAATGAATGGTGCATATATACTATATAATACTTTTAATGTAACCGTGCAACGCACGAGCTTTAAACTAGTATACTAATACAATGCACTTATTTGGTGCGAGACGTGAAACTCACCATTCTAATGTTGTGAATTACTCTTACTCCTTTGGATTATTTTTTTACAAGTCAGTAATGTTCGTTTTATATGTTAACATGACATTAAACCTTGAATATGTGAAAAAAAAAATGTAAATATGAACATATAAAGTATGTGAGAACTTTGAAAAAAATATAAAGTTTAATTTGTTAAAAGAAAGCGAAACGTATGTATGACTGAAAAGTTTACACTAGTGGAAATACAAAGTTAAACTTCTCCCCATCAAACAACTATGGAGTTTTATGCACATGATCGAGTTTTGTAAATAAATTTATTAGTAACAAATCATCAATCCTTCTCGGCACTTATATGGGTCTCTTTTTATTAGGGTGTCAACTTAAACCCCACAGTTATTGGTGTATAAGTATCCCCTTCTTCATTAGCGAATAGTATCGTATTAATATTATTGGAGTCTGATCGCTGGTGTGGCAGTCCACAACACCCCTTAAACTCTTTAAACTTATTCTTAATTTGGAATGAGCCGTGACACCCACACAATCACTAGTTTAGTTTTTTTGGGTTGAGATAGATATGCCATGCTATTCGATATTCATTAGCTTTGTAATGATTGTGTCTCAACCGTTCACTTAATTTAAGTCCGTGTTCCCAGTCCCCAGTCCCCACTCATTTAATTTCTCAAGTAGATTCTTTAGGACAAGCTAAGATATGGAGAGACATGTACATTATCCACGCTTCAAGCCCAAAAGACATTTAGCTGAGAGTGTGTGTTGTGATATAAAGCCATTGAATCATAGGCTCTGTTGTGCGGAAGCGTGTATGCGCTAAGATAATCGATGGCAAAAACAACAATAAAGAACACAAGAATTTAACGAGGTTCACTATCAATGTGATAGCTACGTCCTCCGCGGTCTAGAATCAATCTCACTATGATGATGAGAGTTTACAAATATAAAAGATGATTTGGGTTCTCAAGATCTGCCATTCTTGAAAACCGTGGTTGGCTCTCCCTAATTTTGTCCCATAGAAAATTAGGCTAAGGTAGGAGGAGTTTTTATATATTCACTCCCCTAACCAAAGACCTAATTACTAAAGAAAATAGAATAAGGAAAGTTAAATAACAAGAGCAAGAAAATAGCCGACCAAATCAAAAGGCTCAAGCGAAAAATGCGTGATAGTCGACCATCTTCGCGCCCCGCGCCTGGACGCCGGCGGATCGCGCGAGCCACCTCCGCGGGCCACTCTCAGTCTGCCGCGGGTCATTCCGTTGGCGAAAACCAAGTGCTCAAGGCACATTTCCCAACAATTATCCACCTTGACTTGAACACACTTTTAGCAAACGTATACCAAATCAAACAACACGACCCCCTGCAAGTATTCTCGCAAGAATACCAAACCGAGTTCTAGCTCATGCGCGCCAAGCTTGAACTCCATAGACTCAAACCGAATCTATAGCCGTCCAATATACCCTAGAATGGGTAACCGTCCAATATACCCTGGACTGGGTCTTCAATCCTCTAAACCCGGATAAGGTCGCTCGAAACTCCACCTTGAGCTCAACACCCCAAAGGGATAAGACACACATGTCTTACTACATTCCGTTAGTTCATGCAACAAATGAACTAATAGAACTCCAACAGCTTAGCAAAGAAATAACTGAGATTGTCAGCGATCTCTATTTCTTCTCACATTCTCAATACCCAATAAGTAATACCTGATATCCACGTGCTTGAAACCATGTACTTGACAATTGACCAACATATGATAGTCCTCAAACTATCATCCCTTGCCGCATCAAACCCGTAGAACAAAGTAGCCAACTAACTGCAACAACTCAACACACCATTGACTTCTTTTGCAAAAGTCACTTGTCTTTGTGGTTGGCAAGTCCACAAATGACAAAACCCCGACTTCTAACACAACAAAAGAACCCCCAAGTGTCAAGTAACAAGCTAGTTACACGACTAGTACCATCTACTCAAGTAACACAACCTAGAATCCGCATATTCTCAACAACAAGCACCTACAATTACTTCCACAAATGAGAATAACCAAGCCGATCTTCCATGACGAATTAAATCCACCACAAACAAGTGTTCTCCCTCAGGATGAGTCATAAACCTGAATAACACTAGCTACGCGCAAATTCCAGCTACCATATACAACATTATAAATCATAGCCAACTACCATCCTAGCAAATGGTACTCAAAACATACAAGACTTTCAGTTTCAGATAGAAGTATACACAATATCGAAAGTCCTATACCTTTCATATAGTCAACGCTAAAACTGAACAATGCCAACAAAGCTAGAATCCCACCTCAGCATCAACAATTGTATAAGTCCATTTAAGGATTCACCAAGCAAAGAATACCGTTCTCACTGCACAGAATCTCGAACTCCCAAATAGGTTTATCAGAAAACCATCTCCAATACCACATGAAGAAAACACGATCTTGACATAAATTGCTCAAATTCTCTGTCAAACACATGTTACTAATACTAGCAACACTAACTAGATGTATGTTGAATCTCTGCTGAAAATACTTCAACTCTATCAACTCCACCTAAATGACTGAACTCTATTGCAACTTCTAAGACCACACATTCTGACCCACACTATCAATGGAATTCCCCAATTCTTCTTGAGAACATATTTGCAAAACCGCAGCTCTATGCTTCGAGGTAACGACATCAAATCACATGTCTTGAACATATAGCAACAAGTCATTGTGCCCGACTTGCTCCTATCTATTGCTTCACTATTGATGATTCACCCATGACTCGATCACGTCGGCTACTATGATTCATCAATCATCCAATAAGTAAGCAATTCCACTACAAAACATTGTAGTGCGACATCTCTCCAATGAAACTGTCAAAAATCATGTCCACACATATAGGTAAAATAATAACCACCAACAGAATCATAAGATATCCTCTGTGTATATTCCTCCTCAAAGGAACACACAGAAGCTCGACAAATACTGGATTGACATCCACCTTGATCAACAAATGTAGCAACATGGACAGAGTGGCTGGAGCCCTCAAGCTCCACCTCTTTCTCGACACCACTATTCTTGTCCACACCTGCAAACAAAACCATGAAATACAATAATAAAATTTCGTCAAAAGTTTAAGGCATGTCAAAACATGACGCTTTGAACCCATGATTCTATCTCCGTATCTCTCAAAGTGTCAAAATCTTCTCGGCCCTCAAATGAAGAATAACCAATCAAACACGATCATAATCTTCACTTTCACCAAGAAACATGTCGACAAGAATATCACCCATGTCGATCCATAACTCACACGGAATTCCGCAGTCTATCCCACACTGTGAGGTCCACATCTGATCAAGTAACAAAGCAGTTTCCACAACTGCTCCCAGCATCTCCTACCACGACCTGCAAATGAAAGTATTGATACACACCACTTAGTAGTGGTAGTACACTACAACAAAATAGGCATTAGGTAACAAGCCAAAAACCGTTGCCTATTAGTGAAAAACTGTTGCCTAGTTGTTTAGGCAACAAATATGAACTGTTGCAAATGCCTCTGTTGCCTTTTCCTAAGGCAACAGTTTTAACACAAAGGCAACAACATAGGTATGACAACAGTTATAATTTGGCAACAGTTTTTAGTTGTTGCCACTTTTGGCAACACCTTAAAATCGCTGCCTGGAAAAGGCAACAATATAATCTCTATTGTGTTTGTTGCTAACAAAATAGAGATTGTTGCCTACTCCATATAACATAAGGTAGAACAATTCCACATCGTCGCATCCATAAGATAGCCAATGTGGGATTCGAACCCACGTCTCTCGCACAATTGTGCGATGCTCTACCCATTGAGCTAATAGGCTTCAATCATACGATTTAACTATTATTATCATAGCATTGAAACAAGCAAACCATTGAAATCAGTGAACCTAACCCAATTACAATCACCATACACTAATCGTATGACTCCATGTAAAAGTAATGTCGATCGAGAAATTTACGTTTCCGAAACTTTTGTAAACGGAAGGCACGATATCTTTCACGAATCATAATGTAGAATAGCCAGACTTGATAAAATTGATTTTGTATAATACATCACACCAATTACTTACCAATTTTGACTTGGGTCTTTGAGTCTCAGAATCTGCTATATCTACCACAAGAAGGGCAGTATCCGCAATCCCTTGCAACCAAAAACATACAGCCATGGGAGAGGACCAGTTCAGTAGCAATGTCAACCCCTTAGCATGCCGCTGAATGAAAAATTCTTAATCGACAATAACATGCAAAACGGCACCTTAAATACTACATTGACACAAAAACTCCTATGACTAGTATGAAGAAGTGAAAACATGTAGCTCATATCAGGTTGTAGCTTTACACCTCTAATGCATTTCATGTAGGAAATGAAGAGGATCCAATCTCTAATCAGCAGGAATCAACCAATTAGCACAACTTTTAAAGTTTAAACTTGTTATTTCCATCCAAAAAAAGGGGGGCAACAGTGCAACACCATAGTTCATAATGAAAGGCGACAATTAAACATGACAGAAAGAGGGCATCAAATATATTTACCATCATAATCGTCCCAAGAGAAAATAAGTCCAAAAGCTTCGTCGGGTTTCATTGCTAGCGTATTCTTTGAAGGAACCCCTCTTGTAAACGGTCATTTAGGAAATCCTACAACAAAAGAAGAACTATAAAGAGCCATTCATTCCAAATCAAAACAAGCAACATCATTTTAGTCTGTCAATAAGTAAACAATATCAGTGAAATTAAAAATCATGACCACAACTTTTAAAGGCTCATCGGGTCTGAAAGATCAAAACCTTCTCCATATTCAGCTCCAATTGCCTGAAAAACCCAGAAATCTCATACTTTATATTTCACCCATCACATATTAACAGATTTGATGAGCCAAACATGCTCACTATACAACTGGGGCAGGGGGAATGAGGGTCAAACTCTGATCAACCAAGTTGTATTCATATATAATAACAATTTGATTGCGTTCAAAACGAGTTGGCGATGAATATGAGTAGATTCAGTTCTATTTGACCCCTTCTAGTTCTACAACCAAAATCACCCTACTTCAAATTTCCTGACCCATGAATTTTGCGTCCCACTCTAATCTTAAAGCAATACAATAATCATTGATGAATCAAACATCTACTACTTAGAACCCAAATCAATCAATGCAACAGGCAGCAACACTAGTACAGGAAGAAATTGATCCCCAAAACGATATACAGAATGTCGAATCAAAAGAAATCACTCAATATACAGAAGAAATTAATCAAAAGCACACTTATGAAATTCAGTAAACTAATCCTACCACTTACATCACTCAATATACAGAATGCATTATAATCAATTCACCACCCATCAATATTAGCTAATTACATACAATCTGCACAAAATTTAGGGTTTATCAAGTGCTATGGTAGTAGGAACTTCGGAAAAGAAATCAGCCTAAATCATAATAGAGCTAATCGAAAACCATAATAAATTTAATTAAAGTCTCCAATTTGAGCGAATAGTTCAATCAAAATCTAGCCTCAATTTCTCCACACAAATTCAGGTCATATAGCAAACGAAAAGATTAAGAAACTGAAGAGTGAGAAATACCTTGGCTTTTCGTGTCGGCAACGTGAGGAGGTAGTTGCAGAGGTGTTGCTCGAACGTCCCGCGGCGTGGTAGGCGTGGTCCTGTGGACGGCCACATCAGATCTAGCTGCGAACGAACGAGAAATTTAATGGGCCAGCGATATCGCTGCGATTGATTCGTGAAGAGGGGAGCGCGACCCTTTCTCTTTCTGCTCTTTCGCTATCTCTCCCTCTCTTCTCTTGGATTCGTGTTTGACAATTGACAGTTCAGTTCAGAATGAGAGAATGGGGAGAGCTGTTCTCTGTTTATCCTTTTTTTTGTCTCTTTTTTTTTAAATTTTTTTTACTTTTTTTTTTTTTAATTTTTGTTTTAGCAAGGCCAATAATTTTTTTTAGCTGTTAGAATTCACTTTCAAAAATCAAATGGCCGCTGAAATTTTTTTACATTTGTCGCTAAAGTTTTGTGAATGATAATCAAATTTAAAAGATTATTGTGGTTTTAGTTAATTTTATTTTATAATTGTGTACACCAATCCAGTTATTATTTTAATTTTTTGATAGTTGAAATCAAAGAGAATACTAATTGCTTAAACGATTCACTATATCTGTTTTTTCTTTAGTTACCGTCTCACCCGACCAAATTTATTTCCCCCCCTAATGTTATAAAGAAGTGGTATAACTTGAACCTTTACTTGATATCAAGAATAATTTTTGTAGTGATTGAGGTTCTTTTCATCTTTTTTTTTTTTAGTGTGGCAAGTATAGTAGACAATGACCCAAACTAGGCAGGAAGATCTAAATTTCCCTATAACAAATGGAATTAACAACCCAAATTGGACTTGATACCCATATCGTTCCAACTTAATTAATTAATCTACTGTAACCCGATACTCACCTAATTTAAATTGAACCAAAACCTAAATAAGCAAACTTGTATAAATTAGCCAATCAAACCACGTATTAGATGGATCATCGTGATCAGAATCACTTTGTAATCAAACTTTAGTGCATAATATTATAATGATCAAATTACAAAAACACTCGGTATAGATTTGATCCATATAACGGGATATAAAATGAACGTGATTGACCTAGTGTTATGAAATGATTCAGTTTGGATTGAAACAAAGATTGACCTAAACCCTAATTTCACAAAGGAATTGCACCTACAATATATTGATTTAGCCCAAACTTGACATTAATCCGAAACAATGATTGGTGGAAATTGGCCCAACATGTCCTACTTGTTAAGGCAACAGTTCACTACATGTTGCGATAGTAATGATTAGGCAACGACAGTTATGTTTGTTGCATTAGATAACTTTAGGCAACAGTTTTAGTATTGTTGTATTGAGATTCTTATTAGGAATTGACAATCCAAGGTAACACCTTAAAATCTGTTGCCATAGCCTACCAACTGCAACAGTTTTATTATTGTTGTAATTTTTCTGTTGCCTAATCCCTATATTGTTGTAGTGGTAAAAGATGTGTTTTTATGCATTTAAATGGTAGCTTTTGGATCGGTTTATTGGCTAATTCGATTATTTCATTATTTGTGTTTTAATATAAGAATTAGTGGTTTTTGAATATATTTATGGCCTCAAGATTGATATTCGAGTGTGTGGAACGACAATGAGGCGATAAAAGATGATCCAAGGAGCGAGATGCCAAGTTTCGGACAAGTTTGGGAGGAATTTCAATCCATATACGGAAGGTCAATTTTGAAGGTTCATAACATTCAAATGGCTTAGAATTTTGCAGTGAAACCAACGGCATATTAAAGTTCATGATCTTAGCTTTCCAGGAAGTGGTCACACGTTCTCACAGACCAAATAACGAAGAAGTTATAGCCGTTTGAAACACATCGCCAGATGCAGTCCGGCGACAGAAACAGAGGCCTTTAGACGACTCGTCCCGAATTCAGAAGAGTCATCCCCAAGCCCAGACGACTCGTCCCAACCTCAGACGAGTCGTCCCGATGCCGTGTCGGCGTATTTTCGGATTTCCTTAATCCGTTTTGTAATCTTTTAGTATTTAAACCTAAGTTCCGTTTATTATTCATTATTCAGTTTTCAAGACTTAAGTTGTATTATTTTCAAGGCTATGCAAGGCTAAAGACCTATTTCTCAGATTTATTAATTGAAGCTACAAATTCATCCGGACAATTGTGAGTTCTAGCTATTTCAATTATTATTGAGTATTATCATTCTCTTTGTTTTAATTGCATATTGATTGATTTATCGTTAATTAGGTTACAAACTAATTAGCCTTGGTTAAATCATATTGCTAGAATCATTAATCAAAGGACTAATTGTTTGTTAAATTGATTCGCTAGTAGAAACTAAACCTTAATTCCGTGCTGATCATAGATCTAGGGTCTAGGAGAGAATTGATATATTGATTGAAGATCGAAACCGCGTGTGTCTAGATCTTATCTATCCTAGTTGTTATCGTTCTATTGCTTATTGCTTTCGTTGAATTGAATTTAGGCGCGCGTCTTTGTTATTCATCGATTAGGGGTAGTTGGTACGGCTGATCTCTCTTGCTAGCTATTAATTAGGAACAATCGAAAACTCCGTTTTCACGACTATCTAAGTGAGGACAATGATCAATTGGATGAACTGTAGTGGATATTAATCGTCCAAGACTTTTCCCCCTCAATTGAACTGCCAAATACTTCTTTTCGTTTGATTACTTGATCATTTACAATCACAAAACTCCCCATTTGGTTCTTTTACATACTTAGACGATTTCTTTTCTCTGTGGATACGAACCTTACTTGCCTAATACTACGTTTAAGGTTAATTCCCCCATGCTTAGACCTTTACTCATCCTCGAGTCTCACAATCATTTTCAAAATGTTTCCAAGGTCTTTTAACAAGCAGCACGAGGGCAAGAAGATATCTAGCTATCTCCTCTACTCCGTTTAGGGTCTTCATCTTCCTAGTTAGGGGCCATCACGGGTGTAAACTCAACGCAAAGGTCCCTAACCATCTTATGCATCATAAAACACAACCACAAACAATAACCAAATGGCAAAGGGACCTACAATGCCCTAAATGTCTGTTGTGTATTTTATTTACCGCAAGCGTACGAGTTATCGTAGCAAACGGGTCGATCTCAGGGAGGTGCAGTTCAAGAACTAGTCGATTCAAGTTAAGAGATATCTACGCAAATCCGGCCAAACTTTGATTGAGGTTTTCTATAGCTAAGAGAACAATAATTAAATAAACGATCGAGAGAATATATGAATAAAGGCTCTAGGGTGTCACGAAATCCCCACTAGCACGCACTAATAAAGGCTCGAGAGAATATACAATGCAATCAAAACATGAAATTATTTATAAACAGCATTGCAAGACATAACCAACTTGATCAAATTATGCTCATATGTCCCAAGACTCTCTACTCAAATGTAAAAATTAGCTCGAAACATACCCTCCCCCATGCTTGAATCATGCATTGTCCTCAATGTATGCAACACAATAACAAAATAGAAGGACAAAAAGAGAGTGGGAAGAGGAAACGAGCTCACCAGATTTTTTTTTTTGAAACACGGCTCGTTGAACAAACCAGGTTCCATGTATTTCAACTCAACCTGTGAAAACAACACCAAAAGCACAATCCAAGCATAAAATCCTCTCAAAACATCAACTAAGCAAGTACAACCAAAAGTTTGCTTAAGGTCATTAGCTCGACCCCTCAAATTAGTTAAGAGCGGATACCGTCAAAGCTCTCAATAGCTTGTCGAGTGAGCTAGCACAACTGTCATAACATGAACAATTGAAAACAATAGTAGCTAGACCAAACAAAGCATAAACAATAGAGGAGAAAACATAATGAAACGGTTTTCTACGACCTCTATGTTCTTTAGGAGCGATGCCTCCGACATGTGTGGAATCATTTCCACTAGGCTCAATGGTGACTTGGAGAGGAAGGTGTAAGGGACGTGAAGGTTTAGAAACCCAATTTGGAGGCTCTTTCAAAGGGTTTATAG
The DNA here is from genome assembly GCA_963680865.1 of Spergularia marina. Classification (NCBI taxonomy): domain Eukaryota; kingdom Viridiplantae; phylum Streptophyta; class Magnoliopsida; order Caryophyllales; family Caryophyllaceae; genus Spergularia; species Spergularia marina. Next base: position 6,402,244 of record OY804554.1, read on the forward strand.
GGGGTTTCTCCTCAATGGGGTAAATCTCAATAGGATTAACCTCAATTTCTTTCACCTCATCTTTCCAGGGGACAATTTCATGTTCCTTTATCATGCTCGATGGATCTCCAATACAAGAGGTAACAATCAAATCAAGCTCCAAGACTTCATCTCCAAGGGCCGGAGGTGTCAACTCTACCATGACGAAAGAGAGTGGAAGAGTTAAATCAGGAAGAAACTCACAATTATCCACAAAATCATCATCCTCGTCATCTATAATCATGATACCTCTCCACCAAGAATTAAGGTAACTAAGATGGTCATCAACATTACCCTTATTCTTATCATCCACAATCTTCAGGTGCGTGTCCTCATATGGGGGATAAAAAATATAACAACCACCATTGTCCCCAACAATATTATTTCTAGAAGGCAAATCAATGTCAAAACTAGGAACTCAATCATGGACTCTCCAAGAGGTAGGGTGGACTCGAAATCCTCGAATGTAGAAGAATATCAGCAAGTCTCCACTTCGGAATAGTTAATCTCTATAGAAGGGGAAATCTGAGGTTGGGCAGCAAGACTCTCAAAGTAGTCCAACATTTGATTTTGCTCAGCAATAAGGGCATTTTGGCGTTGTATACGGTCGGATAAATCGAGTGAAGGAGGTTGAGTTAGAGCTTGAAATTCTACCTCTAAACATTGAGAGGCCATATACTTGGAAAATTCCCAACACTCATCATAGCTCATAACACATACTCGACCATGAGACATATTTTCAGCAATACATCTAGTATCATAATTCATACCCTCGTGAATGACATTACACAACTCCCACTCAGAACATTGATAACCAACAGAAGCATAATGATCGACATACTCAGAAAGATGATCAAAATAGTGATGAAACTGCTCACCCTCATATTGAGTGAATTGGAACGTGGCCATGCATGCAGATCTCAAACACAAAAAAAAACAACAAAAAAAAAAAAACCGCAGTATATCAAATCTAAAGCTAAACTAAAATTAAACCATAACCTCCCCGGCAACGGCGCCAAAAACTTGTTGTGTATTTTATTTACCGCAAGCGTACGGGTTATCATAGAAAATGGGTCAATCTCAGGGAGGTGCAGCTCAAGTACTAGTCGATTCAAATTAAGAGATATCTATGCAAATCCAAACTTTGATTGGGGTTTTCTATAGCTAAGAGAACAATAATTAAATAAACGATCGAGAGAATATATGAATAAAGGCTCTAGGGTGTCACGAAATCCCCACTAGCACGCACTAATCAATCTAAGTTCCCGTTCACAAGTCAATTAACTAGTTATTAGGTGAGATTATGCCATCATTTTTAACCAATTATTCCCCTCCGAGATGATAACGGTCTTCCTAACACATGTTAAATCATATTTCCATGGTGTTAACACATATTAAGAGCATTAAGTCTAGCATAAATGGTTCCCGATTATCATTCCTACCTATTTCCATGGAGGAAATCAAATCCTAAATAGAGGGCTCTAATTAAATCGCAGCTTCCGCTTGTAAATTCAATCTAGAAAACCAACCTAAAACTAATCAAGTTCCGCTTATGATCAGGGGTCTAACAATAATCAATAATTCGGTGACAATAATTGAACTCTAAATAGCCCTAATTTATTAGAACATGACTTGCAATTGGGAACGAATCATAATTAGCACATGCTAGGGTTCAATCGAACCCTAGATAAAGAGACTACTCACTACGCATGATTGAAATAGTAGAATCAACAATCAAACAAGAGAGCAAAATTGAAAGTATATTGAGAAAGAGAAAAGTACTGAAATCCGTCGTAAATTGATGAAAAGAAGTCTTCAAGAACAACGTACGTCGTAGTCTTCTCTAGGGCTTGAGAGTAATAATAAAAACTGAGTCTTTTTCTCTGGGTCCGGTATAAATTACAGAAAATAAAGGGTTTATATAGTTTCCCGAAAATTATGATGAAAAAAGGAAATAAACTAACAAGGAAATTAGCGAAATCGGGTCGGCCGCGCTAGCCACGGGTCGTGCCTGCCAAAATCTCAAAATCTAAAATGTTACTGCTGTCCCAGCCACGACTAGTGGCATTTTCTGCCTTGCTCTGCCACGAGTAGTGGCACCCGGATTTCCGCCGTTTGCATCTTGTCTAATACTTTTGGGTATCATCGCTGGTCCGCTCATAATTGACTCTTCTACATTCGCATAGTAACTCGGCCCGATCCATAATTTGGCTCTTTTAGCATCAAAAATCATCTTCCTGCAATATTTACGAAATATTCGTAGTAAACCACTCTAGGAAGGAATATCACCAAAATAAACTAGAAAATTTTATGAATCGTATAAACTCGGGGGTGAAAACGTGCATAAATATTGCTAAAATACGCACTTATCAATGTCCCTAAGTCGCTCACACACAACACCCTCGTGAGCCTAGGTCCGGAATAACACCATCGGATCAAAGACTAGCTCGATACAACAACCAATCGCCCCAAACAAACAAGGGAATCAAGGATTTTCTATCCTATCACCGATACTATACAATCCAAACGAACCTCCTTATATTAGCCAAGAGAGACCTACCCAGACACGACCTTGAACACACCCTTCTTATTGCATCACCGTACAGTTGCACGCTCCACTCATTTTGCCTACGCGCCCTTTTGGGTTTTCACCTAGCCAAAATGAGCACCTAGAAAAAATAGGCCATATGCAGATAATGAAGAACCATTCCATGCTCACCGGCTCACTTTCTTCTCTCGTGTCTTTTCCTGACTTTCTTTTCCGCTCCTCTCTCTTTTCTGACTATCTTCTTTTTTTTTTTTTTTTTTTTTTTTTTTTTTTTTTTTGCGCTAATACTAAAATCATGTACATATAATACAACAAAGATGATGACATCTTCTCCCCCATGCTTAAACCGAACATTGTCCTCAATGTGAACCGCATCAACAATTAAATAGGACAACAATAATAAATAGGGGAAAAGATAAACAAGCTTAAAAGATGCACTTCTCCCTCATCACTCTAAAAGTATGCAAAAACGAACACTTCCTCCTCCTCATCATGCTACTCAAGGCAATGGGCTCATAGAAAATGAAAACAGGGTGTAGAGCCACACTAAACTCACACAATATCCCAAACACCCTCAAGAAAAAGTCGTTACCAATCCACCACACTCTCCTCACAACACCTCCATAGTACTCCCTCAAATAGCAAAGTCCAAAATAGAGAAAGAACCTATTCACCACTATCATGTACCATACATACACCAAAATCGCATTGTAGACGTCAAACCCACCCTCCAAGAACACCATTAATGAAACAAATAAAAATATTGGGTGCAAGGGTGCAAATGGTGATGGGATAAGTAAAACAAAGTGGTAAAGCATAGGTGAGAACAAAGAGAAATGGTCTACAAATAAGGTAAAAAAAATTGTGGTGGGAAAGAAAGGCTAGAATAAGTAGGAAGAGAAAAGGATAGAAAGAATACATACCCGATCATCATCTTCTCTATTTTTGGATTTTGGATTTTTTTTTTGTTTTTCTTTAAACCTACACAAGAAACAAACAAATCAAAAGGAAAAATAAAATAAAATTAGAACAATACTTGGGTTGCCTCCCAATAAGCGCACTTGTTTAACGTCGTTGGCTCGACGCACATCATGAGTGTCTTCCTGCATCACATAGCATAGATGAAATGACCTGGCTTAAAAGCGAAAGAATTCATTGCTCTTTGAAATTTGTCGAATGAGCTGACATAATTCTCAAAAATTTGACAATAGAAAATGTTAGTGAGCAACAATGCACAAATAATAGAAGCCGCAGTATCTTGTAGAAGAGAATTGTTTAGACCTCCATGTTTAAAACTATCTTCTATGTCACCAACAATATGCTTAGTAATCGGTAAGTTGGGAGTAGGTTGCAAAAAAGAATTATGATCCGCGGAGTTTTAGGAGCTAACATGGAACATACTCCCATTGGTGGTATAGGGGACTCCTCCTTGAGTAAAAGAGTCTCAACTCCTTCAACTTCATTGTCATTGACTCCTAACTCAATCTTCTTTAAAGGGACAGTATCTACTCGATCATCCAACATTCCATCTAAGGGAACTCTAAGTGATTGATCATCTCGTGAATTACCGGTCAAGGAATAATCATCCTCAACTCCAGCAAGTTCAATCTTATGGTTTATGGAATCCCGTGCTTCCAATCGTGCAATTGCAGTAGAAATTTGCCCGAATTGATTCTCCAAGTTTTGGATACTCACTTAGGTTTACTGTTGAAACTGCATCATAAAACTTTGCATAGTGGTCATATTGGAGGTCAACGCATGGATCATATCCTCCGTATACATGGACTTAGATTGATCTGGCACGAGACCTCGTGGGGATTGATCAAATTTCATGGTCATGACTGATGTGTAAGGGTTCCTCCATCTTATCTAACTCCTCAACATGTGAACTCTGATAAGCCATAAATTCATAGAAATCCCAAATCTCAACAAAGCCCATGGAATAAAGTCTTTTGTTGCTTATGTAATAAGCCAATGCACGAGTTTTATAGTTCATGCCCACCTTAATAACATTGCTTAATTTTCAGTCAGAGAAAACACAACCACGAGATTCTAAATATAAACAACACTCCTTAACTCTAGAAAAGTAGCTATGAAAAGATTCATTGACAAACTGGCTCAATTTATAAGGAATCATGGCTATACTCAAAGACAAATTAAACAGTTCCCCGACAACGGCGCCAAAATTTGACAGGCTAAAGTCGTATGCCTACAAATATAAAATATCAATACTAAACTTAAGCGTAGTAATAGGTAAGTAAAGTTCGTATCCAAAGAGAATGGAAATCGTCTAAGTATGTAAAGTAACCAAATGGGGGATTTTGTGATTGTAAATGATCAAGTAATCAAACGAAAAGAAGTAATTTGCAGTTCAATTGAGGGGGAAAAGTCTTAGACGATTAATATCCACTACAGTTCATCCAATTGATCATTGTCCTCACTTAGATCAACTATGTTGAGCACCTAGTCGTGAAAATGGAGTTTTCGATCGCTCCTAATTAATAGCTAGCAAGAGAGATCAGCCCTACCAACTACCCCTAATCTATGAATAATAAAGACTCACGCCTAAATTCAATTCAACGAAAGCAATAAGCAATAGAACGATAACAACTAGGATAGATAAGATCTAGACACACGCGGTTTCGATCTTCAATCAATATATCAATTCTCTCCTAAACCCTAGATCTATGATCAGCACGGAATTAAGGTTTAGTTTCTACTAGCGAATCAATTAAACAAACAATTAGTCCTTTGATTAATGATTCTACCAATATGATTTAACCAAGGCTAATTAGTTTGCAACCTAATTAACGATAAATCAATCAATATGCAATTAAAACAAAGAGAATGATAATACTCAATAATAATTGAAATAGTTAGAACTCACAATTGTCCGGATGAATTTGTAGCTTCAATTAATAAATCCGAGAAATAGGTCTTTAGTCTTGCATAACCTTGAAAATAATACAACTTAAGTCTTGAAAACTGAATAATGAATAATAAACGGAACTTAGGTTTAAATACTAAAAGATTACAAAACGGATTAAGGAAATCCGAAAATACGCCGACACGGCATCGGGATGACTCGTCTGAGGTTGGGCTGAGTCGTTTAGGCTTCAGGACGACTCATCTGAATTCGGGACGAGTCGTCTAAAGGCCTCTGTTTTTGTCGCCGGACTGGTTCTGGAGATGTTTTTCAAGCGGTCATAACTTCTTCGTTACTTGGCCTGTGAGAACGTGTGACCACTCCCTGGAAAGCTAAGATCATGAAATTTAATATGCCGTCAGTGTCACTGCAAAATTCTAAGCCATTTGAAAGTTATGAACCTTCAAAGTTGACCTTCCGTAAATGGATTGAAATTCCTCCCAAACTTGTCCAAAACTTGGCATCTCGCTCCTTGGATCATCTTTTATCGCCTCATTGTCGTTCCACACACTCGAATATCAATCTTAAGGCCATAAATACATTCAAAAACCACTAATTCTTATATTAAAACACAAATAATGAAATAATCGAATTAGCTAATAAACCGATCCAAAAGCTACTATTTAAATGCATAAAAACCCATCTTTTACCACTAATAAGTGGTGTGTATCAAGTATGCATCCACCGTTCTCTTGCAGCGTCCAGTTCATTTGTTTTGCTACACCGTTCTGCTAATGATGTATATAATACGGTATGATGCCCAACAATACCGCCACAAAACCAATGAACATAAAAGTAAACAATACTAGCTATTATCCCATGCGTATCCATTTGATTTTCTTACAATTCTTGATCTTCAATTCAAAGTCTTTTGTTGCCCCAAGACTTTGAACAACTGGCTCCACACTAGAACCTGTTCAACAACGAATGAACTCTATCAAGAACTCCGGGTGTGAGCACCCATGCTAAACTTACCCATGTGTTTCCCAACCGAAAAACACACATATCACTCACAACACTCAAGAAATCACATCTTGAGACAACAAGAAAATCCACCCCGGATAACAGCCACGTCTTCCTATCACCCCCATGACTAAAACTCAAAACACTTTACTTAGTCATCCCTAGCGATTAGAAGACAAAAAACCCAGCAGAACTAGTCAGTAACCTCACCTTGTAAACATACAAAGTGACTGGAACTTCTCCATGAGACACTTCACAACTAAGCCTTGAACACACCATTCGATCCGTATGGCCAAACCATTGACCGATAACAGTTCAAACTCAGAAATTGAACCTGTCTCAACGATCAAAGCGCGTGCTTCTCAAGTCACCTGTCTTAAATCGATTGATCCAACCACAACCACCTTACATGCAGCATCCATTTTCATAACAATACAATTACAAACAAAAGGTGTTGTACGAACACAACCAATCACCATAAGACACACATGACATAAGCAACCCTGAATAAAGATCCAATGATCTTTGTATGTACCACTACCACTGCGAAAAGTACATACACCCTAGATCTTTCCCTTACTCTATGTAACACCCCATATTTTTGGGTTACTTGAATTGTACGAAGTATTGGGAGAATCTCGTTTTAAGGGTGTGAAAATCTATTTGGGAATTAAAGTATACCTTCCGTTTAGAGACGCTTTCCTAATTGGGCAACTGTTGGACGAAATTACCGAAATACCCTTACTAAACCCTTCCTATTTTCTACAAAAAATAAAACAAACACCAAACCCTCCCCACTCCCCCTCACGGCAGCAGCAGCAAAAAGAAAGAAAAAAAAAAAAAAAAAAAGAGGAGAAGAAGAAGAAGGACGCACGACCGAGGCCGCCGACCGCACCCTTCGCCGCCGCCGACCACCCTAGCGCCTCCACCGCGTCTCTTTGCTCTTCCTTTTGGTTTTGTAACCAAAAGTTGTAAGTTTTAAACCCCCTTTTAGTATGATTTTCAGATTAGGGCTTTTCTATTATTCATGTTAATAGAAGTTTAAGCATGAATTAGGTGATGATTAGTTGTTGGTGGGTTCTTAGTTGTGATTAATTGTGTTTTGATGCATAAAATATTAAAGTTGTGAATTAGGGTTCCCGCGATTGAAGTTATAATGATTTTATGATGATTTTATGATTAGAGATGTGTAGTAATTGGAGGGATTGTTTGATATGATTTGTAGAATTCGTGATTAGGGTTTAGAGATGTTTTATGATGTTTTAATGGTGGAAAAGGCATGCTGCCCAGATCTGATCTCACCTTAATTTGAGTATTATCATCATGGTTTTGATGAGTTTATGATGGGTTTATATTGTTGGTATGTTTAGTAAGGTGCTGTGCGAATTTGGTTACGTTTGGAGATCGTTTGAGAGTTGGAATATGAGTCTAGAGGTGTCTTATTGGTGTTGGTAGTGTGATGGTTGATAATTGGTGATTTGTTATTTGGTTTTTAGGTTGTGTGTTCGAGGAAGTACCATTCTAAAGTCTTGTGTTGATTTTGTGACTTGCTAGTAAGGTAAGAACGTTGATCACAAATCTCTCATTAACCATTATCTTGTTTGATACGCTTGCTTGATCATCATATATTCTTGTTTTATACGTTCATTCTCATTATCCGTTTCGCTTGTACCTAATTATATCATTGAGCATATTTTTCCGTTCATCTTATCAATGTTCGTTTGCGGTCTTTCGACCACCACACTCCCCACGGCCCTTCGGCCCTCTTGCCTTCCTCGGCCCTTCGGCCTCTAGCCGAGACCACCACTCGGCCACTCGGTCGAGTGGTGTGTTTTGCTTGTTGCTTGTGTTTTTGTTTTGCTTAAAGTATCTATTGATTATGATCATTATAATTTGAATCGTCAAATAATGCATTTTTGAATAACGTATATAAAACGGATGAAAGAATATAAATGACTCCACCTAGAGTACGATGTATTCGGCTCGGCCGATCATCGTTGATATACCTCTGATCAAGGTACGTAGGGTCGGGTTAGCTGCCGACTTCCTAATAGTCTTCCTCCTAGATGGGAGCTCGTCCTACCGGCCTGTCTTGTGAGGGGTGTGCACACTCGGGATTATTAGGGCGATAATTACAACTCTAGCTCGAACAAAGTTCGTTAAGTGGGGCTATGGGGTAGGACCCTGGCCGAAAATATGACAAAACGATATATATATATATACATACATATTTATTGAGCGGCGATGCTCTTTTGATAATGCACTCTGTTGCTATTGATATTCCTATGCTATAACGTCAATTCGTTCTTGTTAGCTACGCGCCTCAAGGCGCGTATCTTATTTGTTCTTTATACTTGTTATTTCTTACTCAGCCTGTGCTGACGTTCTGTTTTCTGGTTCGTCCCTACCGTGTTCTGGGGCCTATGCCAATCTTCGATGGCATAGTTGACAGGTCTTGATGATATGGCTGCATGCTTACAAAGCTGATCATGTTGGGGGTTTTCGAAAGACTTTGTTTTAACTCAGACTTCATTTCGTTTTAATTATGTAATTTGGATTTCGTTTTGAGAACTATAGCTCGACATTTTTAAGACTTCCGCTGTTTTGTTTCCGTTTGTTAATTGTTGTTGAATTTCTAGCCTAGCAATTGACTTGGTAGTCAATTGCGGCGTGACAATTCTAAATTTATTTCTATTTATAGTTGGTCAAAATTTAGGGTTGTTACAGTTGGTATCAGAGCTATAGGTTCTGATTCGTCGAGTCTATAAAGGTTTTCAAAACTTGTTTTAAATGATTTACAAACTGGACAGGGGATGGGTGCATTCATTCGCATGCTATGTGCTAACTGCTATGTGAAACTAGAGAAGGAGTTTACACTAATGGTTTTGACCTGCGAATTTTGTGGTATGCGTATACGAATTGGGTACTTATGCACTTGGAGTTCTCTCTGGTATACTGACAGAATGGCAGGCACGGGAACATATGTTTGGGAGTTCGGACCATCTGGTGTAAGGTCAATTGTTGGTCCATGGACGATACCGGATCATATAGCTTTTTCATCTGAGACCTTCCAGGACCGTATGAGAATTGGTGAGTCTGTAGAAGAGTTCGTCACCAGGATGAGGGCAAAACTGACTGAGGCAGCCGAAAGATTTCCATGGGCAATTAGACCCGAGGTCCAAGTCTTTGTGACATTGGTCAACCTGAGGATACATCCTCGTTGGGAGGAGGTTCGAGCGAGGCTAGAAAGGAATGCCTACTATGCTTGTCTCACAGGGAGTTCACAATACTTAAGGGACAGATCAGGCAGAGTGATAGATCTTGACAGGTTGGAGGTAATTCTGGAGTGGGAGTATGAGATATCCCTTAGCCCTGTGCAAATACCTGAAAATTTCCAAATATACATACCCCCTGTACCCTCGAACCCTGATAATGGTAACCCTACCCCGGAACCTCGTGAAGCTTATGTGATGAAAGGGAGGAAGGTTCAGCTACAGGGACACGAAACGCCTGGCCAATCGAATCAGAAGAGAGTTAAAATTGAGGAACATCACCATCCCCCTAACCCTCCGTCTTCGCCTATTGGAGAGGATGCACCAGTGGACACGGAGGAAGAGCCTGAGGAAGTCCCCACAAGTGAAGAGGAGGATGATATTATTGAAACTAGTGACACGGAGGTCATTGTGATTAGTTCGGATGAGGAGTTGAGCGACTCGGATCAAGATAATGGAGGGGAAGTCCCTAATGATGAGGATTATGATCCGAGTGGCGAAGCTTAAGGGATTAACATAGAGACTTATAAATAAAGGCATAAGGCCTGGTTATTAATTAGACGTCGATTATGTTTTATTATTAAATGTTAGCATTAAACATCATATCATACTTTGTCAAGTTTTCATTGTTCAAGTGCTTTAGATCGGGGACAATACCCCAATACCATTATGTTATTTCGATTGTTTCAAAAGCACGTTGCAAATTAAATGCTAGTTGATTTTATACTGTGTGTTGATATCACTGTTCTCGAACATTCATGTGTCCGACGTTTCTGATCCTAGCACGACGCGTGCTACAGTAACACAAGACGAGTTTCAAAAAAAAAAAAACGAAAAAAAAAAAAAAAAAAAAAAAAAAAAAAAAAAAAAAACTCCGAAAAGTTAAACTCGGGCGAGACGAATAGACGAATGTTGATTTCGATATACTTACACTTCTGAACTGAGTTGCCATCATGATTCGCTGGCTATGCGATTTATTGTTTATGTCTAGACTGAAATGTAGTGACTTATGCATGATAATGCCTGAATGAATCTGTTATGGAGCTGGTTACGCCTGATTCAACCGTTATTGCCTTATAGAAAATGGTGCGAAACAACAGTCCAGATGTGACAGCTATTCTGGCACAAATGGCACAGCAGCAGCAAGTGATGGTTGAAACTATGCAGCAGATAGCACAGATTAACGCTGCTAATATTGCTGCCAATAATGCTGCTAATAATGCTGCCAATAATGCTGCAAACAATGCTGCAAACGACGGCAATGGGGTTAATGCCGCTAATGGAGGTGGAGATAATGAAATGCTGTTAGCTAAGATGTCGGATGCTGTACAGAAGAAACGGCCCGACAATTTTACTGGGAGAGGAGAACCGAGTATCCTACTTGACTGGATCGAGGATATGGAGAGAATCTTCTCTGCTGTTGGAGTTCCTGACAATCTGAAGGTAAAAGTTGCTGCATTTTACCTTAAGGAGGTAGCTGGAAGATGGTGGATGAAAATTCAGGAGGAATTTTACAAACCGGTGCTGGAAGAGAAAGCTGATGGGTCTGTTATTGAGAGGTTTAGAGATTGGAAAGTTTTCAAATACCTCTTAGAGAAAGAGTTCTTTCCGGAGCACTTGAAGGAACAGAAGGTGGCGGAATTTGAGGCATTTCAACAAACTGAGGGCATGTCTGTGAAGGAATTCCATGATAAGTTTGAGGACTTGAATAGGTTTGCTGAGAGTGTCACGCCTACTGAGTCTTCTAGAGCCGCCAGCTTTAGAAAGAAACTACTTTGGAGTATTAAGGGATGGTTTGCCTCTGAGCGATTCCATACTGTAAAGGATGTTTATGAAAGAGCCACAACAGCAGAGCAGAATATGGAAACAATGAGCATGGAACTCGGGGGAAAGAGAAAGGAGACGCCCTTTGATTTGGTGAACATACCCAATAAGAAGGGAAATTTTGGGGATTTCAAAGGAAAAGCGCAGTCTGCTGGGACTGGGAAGTCGAACTACAAGAATGTTTTCCACAACAGAGCTCAAAGCCAGAGCTTTGAGATCGAGAGGCCTTGCAACAAGTGTGGCAATAAGCATCCCGGGAAGACGTGCAATGGTGATAGGGTCACATGCTTCCATTGCGGAAAGCTTGGGCATAAGGCTAATGTGTGCTACTCCAAGATGGCTGGAAAAGCGCCTGTAGCGTCTGGCAGCTACTCAATGGCGCCCAATCGATTCCAGAATTTCAAGGCCCAAAGTGGCTATGCGGGTTCGAATAACACTTACAAGAATCCGGCACCAACTAGGGGAACAACCTATACAGCACCAGCTAAGCAAGCGGGATCGGCCAGTGTGGCCGCCCCAACTAAGAAAGCCACTGGACAGCTGTATGTCATGAATCCAGAAGAGAATGAAAACGCTGATGTCGTATCGGGTAAATTCCCTGTTAACTCAGTACTTGCAAATGTTCTATTTGATAGTGGTGCATCCCACTCGTTTATTGCTGATAAGATTGTTGAGAAATGTGGACTTAATGATAGTTCAGCGGTAAACTTTGAGTTTTCAATGCCTGATGGGTCTAGTATTGCATGTAAGAGTCAGTTTAAAGACGTGCCTGTAGTGATTTGTGGACATGAGTTCAAATCTGATTTAATAACTTTTCCCCTAACCCATTTTGATGTAATATTGGGAATGGATTGGATGGGTAGGTATAAAGCGAGAATAGATTGTTGGATAGGAAAGATTTCACTTCGGGGACAGAAAAACACCCATGTGACTTATCGCATACTTCCAAAAAGACCAAGAATAAAGTTTGTGTCTGCCATGAATCTGAAGAAGCAGATAAATAAGGGAGAACCTCTATTCTTATGTCATGTGCGAGACACTAGGGTAGAATACCCAGAGTTGGACGATGTCCCTGTTGTGAGTGACTATTCTGATGTTTTCCCTGAGGAGATCCCGGGGATGCCACCCAAAAGAGAAGTTGAGTTCAAAATTGAGTTAGTACCTGGAACGGGTCCGATTGCTAAGTCACCTTACCGGATGGCCCCGGTGGAAATGCAGGAGCTGAAAAAGCAACTAGATGAATTGGTGGAAAAGGGATATGTTAGGCCAAGTGTGTCACCTTGGGGATCCCCGGTCTTATTTGTAAGGAAGAAGGATGGCACAATGAGGCTATGTATCGATTATCGAGAACTGAATAATGTCACCATCAAAAACAGATACCCCTTACCCAGGATAGATGACTTATTTGACCAGCTTAAGGACGCAAGTGTGTTCTCAAAGATCGACTTGAGGTCGGGGTATTATCAATTGAAGGTAGCTGAAGAAGATGTACCAAAGACCGCATTTTCAACTAGATATGGACACTATGAGTTCACGGTAATGCCATTTGGGTTAACAAACGCGCCTGCAGTGTTCATGGATCTCATGAATCGCACCTTCAGACCTTACTTGGATAAGTTTGTGGTAGTGTTTATTGATGATATTCTGATTTACTCCAAGACTGAAGAGGAGCATAAGAATCACTTGAGGATCGTATTGGAGATTTTGAGAGAAAAGCAACTATACGGTAAATTCTCGAAGTGTGAATTCTGGTTGAATAAGGTAGCCTTTTTGGGACACGTAATATCCAAGGACGGAGTTGCAGTAGACCCAGCTAAGGTCAAAGCGGTAAAGGATTGGCCTACCCCAAAGAACGTAACAGAGATTAGAAGCTTTTTGGGACTAGCAGGTTACTACAGGAGATTTGTGAAGGATTTCTCTAAGATTGCTAAACCAATGACGACGTTGATGAAGAAGACTACAAAGTATAAATGGGATGAGACTTGAGAGAAAGCCTTTCAAACTCTAAAGGAACGGTTAACCACGGCGCCAGTGTTAGCTCTACCTGATGAGAACATACCCTACGAGGTGTACACCGATGCTTCAAAGAATGGTTTAGGGTGTGTACTAATGCAGAACAGGAGAGTAATCGCCTATGCGTCTAGGCAACTCAAAAATTATGAGGAAAACTACCCGACCCATGATTTGGAGCTAGCAGCCGTGATTTTTGCACTAAAACTATGGAGACACTATCTGTTTGGGGTTACATTCAAGATTTTCTCTGACCATAAGAGTTTAAAGTACATTTTCACCCAGAAAGAGTTAAACATGCGTCAAAGGAGGTGGTTAGAACTGATCAAAGATTACGACATGGAGATACAGTATCATGAAGGGAAAGCAAATGTTGTAGCAGATGCACTGAGCAGGAAGTCTCTACATTCGGTCCAATTGATTGTTCAAAGACAAAGACTAAGGAATGAGTTTCTCAATTTCGGAGTTCAGTTGATAGAACCAGGAGCAACCACGGGGACAACCGCGATTGAAAATGATGTCTTTGAGGAGATCAAAGAATTGCAGGAGACTGACAAGCTGCTGATAGAAAAGGTAGCGAAAGAACCTGCATTGTTCAGAAGATGTGAAGATGGGATAATTCGATTTCAGGATCGGGTCTGCTTACCAAACAACGCCACATTGAGGGATAGAATCCTCATAGAGGCTCATGCAAGCAAATACTCAGTACATCCAGGTGGAGATAAGATGTACCAGGATTTGAGGAGAGTATTCTGGTGGTCAGGAATGAAGAAGGATGTGGCTAATTTTGTGTCTAGGTGTTTAGTTTGCCAAAAGGTTAAAAGTGAACACAAGAGACCTCAAGGAAAATTGCAACCCTTACCAGTACCAGAGTGGAAATGGAGTTCCATATCCATGGACTTCATTGCTGGATTACCTCGAACACCTAAAGGCAACAACATGATTTGGGTAATAGTGGACAGGTTGACGAAATGTGCACATTTTATACCAATGAAAGACACGTGGAAAAAGAAACAGTTAGCTGATGCCTATATACATCATGTGTTGAGAATTCATGGTACTCCAAAGGAGATCGTCTCCGATCGCGATGCACGTTTTGTCTCCCGTTTCTGGAAAAAGTTACAAGAAGCCTTGGGAACAAAACTCTTAATGAGTACCGCATTCCACCCCGCAACTGATGGTCAAACAGAGAGGACAAATCAGACCTTGGAAGATATGTTAAGAGCCTGTGCTTTACAATACCAAGGTGGTTGGGAGGATAAGCTGGATCTGATAGAATTCTCCTACAACAACAGCTATCAAGCCTCAATCAAGATGGCCCCATACGAGGCACTATATGGTAGGAAGTGCAGGAGTCCAATCTGTTGGAATGACATCAGTGAAACGATGGTTTTGGGTCTAGATTACATCCAGCAGATGACCGACCAAGTCAAACTAATCCAGGAGAGACTAAAGGCTGCGCAGGACAGACAAAAGAGCTATGCCGATAAGACTCGCAGTCAAATTGAGTTTAATGAGGGCGACATGGTGCTACTCCGAGTGTCACCTACCAGGGGTGTAATGAGGTTCGGGAAGAAAAGGAAACTGAGTCCTAAGTTCATTGGACCCTACAGGGTGACCAAACGGATTGGTGAGGTCGCTTATGAGTTAGACTTGCCAGCAAACCTCGAAAAGGTTCACAACGTGTTTCACGTTTCCCAACTCAGACGATACGTTAGTGATCCGTCACATGTACTCAATCCAGAAACCATCGAATTAGATGAAACCATGACTTATGAAGAAGCACCATTGAAAATCTTGGACACTAAGGTGCGCAAAACCCGACGAGCTGAGACACAGATGGTGAAAGTTCTGTGGTGTAATAACAACGTTGAGGAAGCAACCTGGGAAGTGGAGTCGGTTATGCGTGAGAAGTACCCTCATCTGTTTACTTAAGGTATATTCGGTTCGGGTCGAACCTTTATTTTAAGGGGGATGAGAGCCTCGCGCGCTTTGTTTTGTTTCTAAGCGTTTGTTTGATGTGATTTATGTGTGTTTTGATTCATATGTTTGCCGATTCTTCTTTCATGTGCTTTGTTGCTTCGTACCTCGAGTACAGTATTTCCAACTCATTTTAATTCTCATTCAATTACCCTTCTATTGTTTTCCCTCGAGCATGATCTTATGATCTTATATTACATTTTTCCAAGTACTCATTCTACCCTGTGATCAATGTTATTAGTTAAGAGCGTGTCTTTTGAAGGATGGGTTTAAAGATTCGGGACGAATCTTTGTTTAAGGGGGGAAGATTGTAACACCCCATATTTTTGGGTTACTTGAATTGTACGAAGTATTGGGAGAATCTCGTTTTAAGGGTGTGAAAATCTATTTGGGAATTAAGGTATACCTTCCGTTTAGAGACGCTTTCCTAATTGGGCAACTGTTGGACGAAATTACCGAAATACCCTTACTAAACCCTTCCTATTTTCTACAAAAAATAAAACAAACACCAAACCCTCCCCACTCCCCCTCACGGCAGCAGCAGCAAAAAGAAAGAAAAAAAAAAAAAAAAAAAGAGGAGAAGAAGAAGAAGGACGCACGACCGAGGCCGCCGACCGCACCCTTCGCCGCCGCCGACCACCCTAGCGCCTCCACCGCGTCTCTTTGCTCTTCCTTTTGGTTTTGTAACCAAAAGTTGTAAGTTTTAAACCCCCTTTTAGTATGATTTTCAGATTAGGGCTTTTCTATTATTCATGTTAATAGAAGTTTAAGCATGAATTAGGTGATGATTAGTTGTTGGTGGGTTCTTAGTTGTGATTAATTGTGTTTTGATGCATAAAATATTAAAGTTGTGAATTAGGGTTCCCGCGATTGAAGTTATAATGATTTTATGATGATTTTATGATTAGAGATGTGTAGTAATTGGAGGGATTGTTTGATATGATTTGTAGAATTCGTGATTAGGGTTTAGAGATGTTTTATGATGTTTTAATGGTGGAAAAGGCATGCTGCCCAGATCTGATCTCACCTTAATTTGAGTATTATCATCATGGTTTTGATGAGTTTATGATGGGTTTATATTGTTGGTATGTTTAGTAAGGTGCTGTGCGAATTTGGTTACGTTTGGAGATCGTTTGAGAGTTGGAATATGAGTCTAGAGGTGTCTTATTGGTGTTGGTAGTGTGATGGTTGATAATTGGTGATTTGTTATTTGGTTTTTAGGTTGTGTGTTCGAGGAAGTACCATTCTAAAGTCTTGTGTTGATTTTGTGACTTGCTAGTAAGGTAAGAACGTTGATCACAAATCTCTCATTAACCATTATCTTGTTTGATACGCTTGCTTGATCATCATATATTCTTGTTTTATACGTTCATTCTCATTATCCGTTTCGCTTGTACCTAATTATATCATTGAGCATATTTTTCCGTTCATCTTATCAATGTTCGTTTGCGGTCTTTCGACCACCACACTCCCCACGGCCCTTCGGCCCTCTTGCCTTCCTCGGCCCTTCGGCCTCTAGCCGAGACCACCACTCGGCCACTCGGTCGAGTGGTGTGTTTTGCTTGTTGCTTGTGTTTTTGTTTTGCTTAAAGTATCTATTGATTATGATCATTATAATTTGAATCGTCAAATAATGCATTTTTGAATAACGTATATAAAACGGATGAAAGAATATAAATGACTCCACCTAGAGTACGATGTATTCGGCTCGGCCGATCATCGTTGATATACCTCTGATCAAGGTACGTAGGGTCGGGTTAGCTGCCGACTTCCTAATAGTCTTCCTCCTAGATGGGAGCTCGTCCTACCGGCCTGTCTTGTGAGGGGTGTGCACACTCGGGATTATTAGGGCGATAATTACAACTCTAGCTCGAACAAAGTTCGTTAAGTGGGGCTATGGGGTAGGACCCTGGCCGAAAATATGACAAAACGATATATATATATATATATATATATATATATATATACATACATATTTATTGAGCGGCGATGCTCTTTTGATAATGCACTCTGTTGCTATTGATATTCCTATGCTATAACGTCAATTCGTTCTTGTTAGCTACGCGCCTCAAGGCGCGTATCTTATTTGTTCTTTATACTTGTTATTTCTTACTCAGCCTGTGCTGACGTTCTGTTTTCTGGTTCGTCCCTACCGTGTTCTGGGGCCTATGCCAATCTTCGATGGCATAGTTGACAGGTCTTGATGATATGGCTGCATGCTTACAAAGCTGATCATGTTGGGGGTTTTCGAAAGACTTTGTTTTAACTCAGACTTCATTTCGTTTTAATTATGTAATTTGGATTTCGTTTTGAGAACTATAGCTCGACATTTTTAAGACTTCCGCTGTTTTGTTTCCGTTTGTTAATTGTTGTTGAATTTCTAGCCTAGCAATTGACTTGGTAGTCAATTGCGGCGTGACAATTCTAAATTTATTTCTATTTATAGTTGGTCAAAATTTAGGGTTGTTACACTCTACTTCGACCAATCCCGCATATAACCATACGCAAAAGTTCCCTGTAGAAGTAACAAACCACGGTGCCACTAGATCCAAATAACCTAGATTCCAACTCCTTGTACAAAGGAATTCTGCAATTAGCTGACTCAACAACTAACCTAAAACGCACCAATCCAATTTACTACTTCTAATTCCATTGCTCCACGCAACATCTTAGCAAGACGCCTGATTCCATATCTTCTAAGAAACCAGTTTCAATATTGACAACAATATGACCCCACCAAGAGCATACAACACAGCCAATAATGAAACACTAGCAGATAACCAAGCACCATCCTCATCTAACAACTTAACATCTATTTTGAGCAGATCCACATAGATTTAAGTGCACCAAGATGATATCTAAGTGACGAACCCACATGCAAATACAAGGCAAACAATGATTGTTCCAAGAACAACTTACCAGTGAGCGGATTTGTCATGTCCAAACTCTCCAAATATTGCCATAATCGAATAGCCGTTGTATCATAGCAAAGCCTAAGATACCTCCATCAGCTAAACATCGCATGGTGATGGATTGGGCCATCTCCACCATGACTACCGCAGCAGTCTCCATAAGTTCGCCCAGATGTGCTTCACCCCTTAGCCTACCACAGTAGACAAAATCTCACCTTTATCTGTCATAGCCTGAAATTATTCCACCCATATAATCTCGTCGATCTTCGTTGTCATCAACAAGCCATCGAGTTTCCCAGGATCTTTACAACCAATCGCTCTGAAGCCAATTGTTGTGCGGAAGCGTGTATGCGCTAAGATAATTGATGGCAAAAACAACAATAAAGAACACAAGAATTTAACGAGGTTCACTATCAATGTGATAGCTACGTCCTTCGGGGTCTAGAATCAATCTCACTATGATGATGAGAGTTTACAGATACAAAAGATGATCTAGGTTCTCAAGATCTGCCCTTCTTGAGAACCGTGGTAAGCTCTCCCTAATTTTGTCCCATAGAAAATTAGGCTAAGGTAGGAGGAGTTTTTATATATTCACTCCCCTAATCAAACACCTAATTACTAAAGAAAATAAAATAACGAAAATCAAATAACAAGAGCAAGAAAACAGCCGACCAAATCAAAAGGCTCAAGCGAAGAACGCGTGATAGCCGGCCATCCTCGTGCCCCGCGCCTGAACGCCGGCGGACCGCGCGAGCCACCTCCACGGGCCGCGCTCAGTCTGTCGTGAGTCATTCCTTTGGCGAAAACCAAGTGCTCAAGGCACATTTCCCAACAGGCTCGAAGAATAGTTGATCCAGGTTAGGTCACATATTTCAATTTACTGTGACAAAAAAAGTCTCAATTGATATAGTTATTCATCACTTAAGTTGATTTCGTTGAATTTAACCACTTTGACATTTTGAAATTAGTAAATGGGACTTGTGTCACTGTTTTTTGAATCTACTACAACAATTATGAGTTTTACCTGCATGTTTAAAGGCGTAGTACGGACTATGAAAACATTTTACACAATGTTAGTATCCTATATATATCTCTACATTGGGTTGTAAAAGTGTTGTAGGGACATTGTGTCACTATGACAATTTAGACATTGATTCTTCAAATTTTATCTAAGAGTTTCACATACATTGCATTCTTCGAGTTAAAAAAAATTAAAAGGAAAAGAATCCATATGCATGCATGCGGATACACAGTCTATACATGCAATGTTGAAATCATGTACATTATGTTTTGTGCATGAATCTTGAAGCGCCCTACACATTAGTATACATTCATTGTTCATTTTCATAATTCCTTATCCAAATTAGAGAAACATAGTAGATTAAGAGATTGATACGAACAAATGGTATATAGGTCAAATATAATGTCAATATGTCAATCTTCTCCTAATTCTCAAGGTTTAAGTAAAATCCAATTACCCAATCCATAAATGCATGAACATTAAGCTAATTTGATAATATAAAAACCACACACTAATTTCAAATGAAACTCATTCCCCACCTCCCTATCTTGATTATTCAAGTTGTCTTTCCCCTTGATTGATTTCTTGCATTCGAAAACCATTATCACTATTGACTATTATTGTATCATTGAATGATTTTTCACAATATCCTTGTAGTGAACAAAACAAATAACTAAATGAATTTTTAATTTCTCACATACATAAATTAAGGACATATACCGTGTCCGTGTCCATGGTCGTTTGATTGCCTTTTTTAAAACATAGGAATTCTAAGTTCACATGATCTACATATTATCCGGGTTGTTTGGTTGCCCATAATTGAAAAAAATGAGGGAATTGAAAATTCCATGGGAAAATCAAATCCCACGTAATGGTGGAATTTGCTTACCAGCTCCCCCCTTGGTAATTCTGAATCCTCCATCATCTTTGTTCAAAAATTACAAATTTGGCCCCAAAATAATTGAAAAGGTGTTATTATTAAGGGATATATTAGTAATTACAAATTGAAAATAAGGGAATTGGATGGGTGCAACCAAACAAGATGTTGGAATTTAGTTCATGGGAATTCCAAATTCCTTGATGTCTACCAAACAACTTGAAACTAATTCACATGAATTCTACACGAGAACTAAATTCATGGGATATGTAACTTATTGTAGGAATTAAATTCCTTCATGAACCAAACAACCACTTAGGTGTCGTTTGGATACACTCGGGAAGACGGAATTCCCATGAACTTGTAAATCCTAGGAATTAAGAAAGTATGGGAGTTGGGGAAATTTGTTTGGATAAACAAGGGAATTCAATTCCCATGTCAATTGATACTTACCTAGCCCCCCAAGGTAATTAAATTCCTATACTTTGGAGGAATTGGAAATGACTAGGAATTTTCAATTCCTACACTTTATGTCAACCAAACAACTCATGATAATACAATTCCTAGGAAAATAAGATTTCTATGGATTTTGAGTGTATTCAAACGACACCTTAGTATATAAATGGAATCATTTAAAAGTCGATTACTGTTATTACTAGGTAGGATCTCGTGCTTCGCACGATCGGTGTGTAATTTTTTTTTAAAATTGTTTAATGTGGCTATGTTGTGGTATATAATTTTAAACTTTGTTGGTTTCGCATGGTATTTGGTTTTGATGATCTTGTGAAATGATTAATCTACTGTTTTTTATTTTCATATTATTTTTAATTTTTTTTATAAGTGACTAAGTGGTTGTTGCTTATAAAAAAGTGTGCAGTAAATTGGGAGATGGATCAAAGATTGACCTTGTACCTGTCCTTTGTCTAACTAGTAATAATAATAAAAACTAAAATTCATGCACGACAAAAGGAGTGACATGAGTTGTACACTACGTCAAAAATGGCCTTCCAGAACCTACGTAAGAGAACGAAATTTTAATAAACCGTTCTCAAAAGATATTTCAGAACGGGTCCTTATATAACCGTTCTTAAAGTCAAATCCTGAAAAAAAAAAAACATATCTTTAAGAATGGTTTTGTGTTAAAACCGTTCTAAAAGCCTGTGTCAATTAAAGAACCAAATCTTTTAGAACGGTTTTAACAAAAACCGTTCTTAAAGAGTGGCCTTTTAGAACGGTTTTATTGGAAACCGTTCTAAAAGGCCAGGTTAAAAAAAACCCCTTTCTATCTTCATCGTCTTTCTTCTTCGATTGTCTTCAACCCAAAAAAAAAAAAAAAAAAAAAAACTCAGCGTTGCCGACGATTGACTTCAACCCAGAAAAAAAAAATCTCAATTATTTGCAATCAATAATTTCTATAATGTATTACCCAATTCATTATTAGTATAGTTATTCTTCTCAAGGTTATTCGTCTCAAGGTTCTCAATTCTTCTCAAGATTTTTATCCCTAATTGAGTTGAAGATTGTTACTACAATTTGGGGCAATCATTTCCGGCGACCGGACTTCGATTTGGGCAACCATTTTCCAGCGACTAGACTACGATTTGGGCAATTATCAATCTCCAATTCAATAGCAAGTAAGTTTTTTATCTAACTTTTGTTCTTTAATTTCTAAATTAAAGTAGCTAGTTAGGTTTTAGGTTAATTAAGTAGAAGAACTTTAGATTATGTAGGTTGCCCATCATATGTTGAGTTGGTGTTTGTGATTTAGAACAGTTCTTAGAAGAAACGTTCTCATATATATGACTATTGTATATGTATTTGTTTTTTGGATTTTTGTTCAAATTTGTCGCTTTGTGAGTATGATAGGATAAGAGAATGGTTTTGCAAAATTGTGTTCTCTAAGGTGATTAGATTGTTTAGTTATGCTAGGTTAACCACTAATTCAAAAATGGCCTTGCATATATGTCTACTTATCGATATAGTAAATGTAAACGATTGTTGTATTAATACAAATGACGCGGTGAATATTATGTTAATTTATGACTATAGATATGGATTTGGACGATCGCAAATGGATAACAACATTAAAGATAGGTGACAAAGAATATGAAGATGGAATTCTAATATTCTTTGCATTTGTTGAAAAAAATTGTAAAGATCTAAAGAATGTGTCTTGCCCTTGTTGGAAGTGCCATAATATGAGGTGGTTTTCTTGGCAAACTGTAAAGATACATTTGAGAATGTCAGAGTTTGATTCGGCTTATGTGAGATGGGTTTTTCATGGGGAATCAAATGGTGGTGGTGAACCTAGTATTCATTCTAATGTTCACAAAGATGTTAATGTTAATGTGAATGTTAATGAGACTTTTGTTCAATAAGTACATGTGAATGATATAGAGCAGGATATGGATGTGCGATCTGAATACAATGATGGTAATAAGGAGTTTGATGATGAGACCATTGAGGTTGAGGATGATATTGTTAATGAGGTTGATGATGATGTTGTTAATGAGGTTGATGATGATGTTGTTAAAGAGGTCGATGATGCCGACATTAGTGGAGATGACCCAGAAATGATAAACAATTTATTGAATGAGAATGAAAAAAGTTTGTACAAGGGTTGTAAAAAATACACCAAATTATCGGCTGTTCTAAAATTGTTTAATTTAAAAGCAACAAATGGGTGGAGTGATAAAAGTTTTACTGATTTGTTAGAGTTGTTGAATGATATGCTGCCCGAAGGGAATACCCTCCCTACTCGTACATATAATGCAAAGAAGATGATGGCTTCAATGGGTTTAGGTTATAAAAAGATACATGCTTGTCCAAATGATTGCATCTTGTATCGCAATGATTACGAGAATAAGATAAATTGTCCTATTTGCGGTGCTTATCGCTATAAGGAGAATCGACATGGGGTTCCGGCCAAAGTATTGTGGTATTTTCCAATAATACCAAGATTTAGAAGACTTTTTGCAAATCGAGAGGATGCAAAGTGGTTGACATGGCATAAATCAGGAAAGGATAGGGAAAATGATGGTAAGTTGAGGCATCCGGCTGATGGAGCTCAGTGGAAGTTTATTGACTCCAAATATTCTGATTTTAGTAACGAGCCAAGAAACTTACGCCTTGCTTTGTCCACCGATGGGATGAATCCGTTTGGCAATTTGAGTAGTACTCATAGCTCTTGGCTCGTGATATTGGTGACTTACAATTTGCCTCCACACCTATGCATGAAACGGAAGTATATGATGTTGTCTTTGTTGATATCCGGGTCTAAACAACCTGGAAATGACATTGATGTATACTTGGCCCCACTTCTTGATGACTTGAAATTGTTGTGGAATGAAGGTGTGCAGGTTTTCGATGCGCATGCAGGCAATTCATTCAAGTTAAGAGCATTATTGTTCAACACTTTACAAGATTTTCCTGTTTATGGAAATCTCTCGGGATATTGTGTGAGAGGGGGTAAGGCTTGCCCTATATGTGAGGACGATGCTGATATCATTCGTCTCAAAGAAGCAAACAAAAATGTTTATCTCGATCATCGTAGGTTTTTATGTGAAAATCATACATATCGTAGATTTAAGAAAGCTTTCAATGGACGGACCGAGCACCGGCCGCGTCCTACGAGGTTGTCTGGATCAGAAGTCTACGATAAAGTCAAAGACCTACCAATCACATATGGCAAGAAAGGTAAAAAGTCTAAAAACCAACAAAGAATCAGAATTGGGTATAAGAAGCGATCCTTGTTCTTTGAACTCCCTTATTGGAAAGATTTGTGTGTTAGACATTCTCTTGATCTCATGCACATAGACAAGAACATGTGTGAAGCTCTTGTGAGTACTTTGTTGAATATTCCATCGAAAACTAAAGACACTGTTCAAGGAAGGAATGACATGATTGCATTATGGGAGGTAAGAACTGAATTGAAGCCACAATTGAAAGGGTCGAAATACTTTCTACCTCCGGCTGCCATACTCTCTCAAAAAAACAGAAAAGAGCATTTTGTGAGTGCTTGAAGGGAGTTAAAGTTCCGGAAGGGTATTCATCTAATATCAGTAGCCGAGTTTCTTTGCAAGATTTGAAACTTGTAGGTATGAAATCTCATGATTGTCATACGCTAATGCAACAATTGTTGCCTATGGCTATCCGTTCTATTTTGCCCAAGAAAGTTTGTTGTGCTCTAATAAATCTTTGTTTGTTCTTTAATGCCATTCGTAGTAAAGGGATTTCTGTTAAGGAATTTGACGGCTTGGAAGAGGGTGTTATATTCACTTTGTGTCAGCTTGAAATGTATTTTCCTCCTTCCTTTTTCGATATTATGGTTCATTTGCCTGTTCACTTGGTAAAAGAGGTGAAAAAATGTGGTCCGATATATTTGAGATATCATTATCCTTTTGAGAGACTCATGAAGATTTACAAAGATTATACAACCAATAAAGCTTATCCGGAAGGATGTATTGCGGAGCGTTACATCATTGAGGAGGCACTTTCTTTTTGCTATGAGTTTTTGTCGAATGTTGAACGTATCGGTTTACCTAAGCCTCGTCACATTGATAGAATGGAAGGTAAAGGGATCAATGGTCACAAGAACATCCAGCTTACTTCCGAAGAAAAACATATGGTCCATACTTATGTTCTAAACAATGATCCTGACGAGGACCTTCTTGCTTACTTCGAGAACCATAAATTGTATGTGAGGGAAAACAATCCGAGCAAAAGTGAAATGTGGATAGAGCAAGAGCACCATTGGAAGTTTGGTACTTGGTTCAAGAATGAAATTTTGAATGAAGACCCTAACTATGTTTCCGATCATCTCTTTACTCTGTGTTTTGGCCCAAGTGCACAAGTGTCATCATATTCTGGCTATGCAATTAATGGGTACACATTCTATACCGTAGCTCAAGACGCTAAAGTACAATGCAAAATAGTGGTGTATCTCTTGAATCAGTGGCATTGCATTTTGCTAGTGCAAAAGACAAGAATCCAAAAGAAGCCTCTATGCTCTATTATGGGAGAATCGAAGAGATATGGGAAATATTTTACCAATGTATTCGGATTCCCATATTTAGATGCAAATGGGTTGACAATAATAATGGTGTAAAAAAAGATGGGGCATTTACGTTGGTGAACTTTGAAAAAGTCGGTTATAGAGAAGAAGAGTTCATATTGGCTTCCCAAGCTGTACAAGTGTTTTATGTCACTGATCCATGTGATAAAAAATGGTCGGTTGTTTTATCTACTAAAGCTAGACATAAGGTTGACGAGTACGAAGATGAATCAATATTTAAGGGTTTAGATTCTCCAATACTCGTTGATGAATCTAATAATAATGATTCATTGGAATACGTACGTGACGATCATGTTGAAGGAGGTTGGGTAGATGTCGATTCAGTTCACGAAAAAAGAGGTTCAACTTCACAATCTAATAAACGTGTGCGTAGAGATGTACGTAGTTTACTTTTATTTAATTTAATTTATCATCATTTTTAGTTATAAACTTATATGTTCATTATCACATGATTTTTGTAGCTATTTTAATTTTTTTTTTTATCTATCAAATAAAATTGTCAATGTTAATGTGTTTGTAGGTTGATGACTTGAGGGATGACAACTAGAAGGAGAAAATCAAGTGGTAGCACTAACGATGATGGAGGTGAGTCGGAAGGTGAGAGAGGTCCGAGTGTGCTTTTGTAATGTGCGAGGGCCTTACAAGAGAAGAGACCTATTCTTTTGGAGTGGAGTGAGGATCGGTTACTTCCTATGGAAACACACCGTTCCAATTTCAGTTCTTGGATAGGTATAATTACTCGTAGACACGTGCCTTGCAATTTGAGGAAATGGAAAGACCTAAACAAAGCAACCGCTAGGCGAATATGTGAAGACATTGAAGTAAGTCAAAAACATCTTTTTACCTAATATATAGTACCTATTAAATAGGCACTTATCATTAACTTTTAATGATATGTAATTGTATTTGCATTATGTAGGGCGCTTTCTTTGTTCCTGACAAACGTAAAGGTCATTGGATTTTATGTGAGGCCGCTAAACATTTCAAAGATGGAGATGTACCCTTCACATCCATCATATGTATATATATGACAAGGAAGACAAGAAACGCACAAAGAGGTTAGGAATAAATAAGGTGAAATCTGATTGTTATGAGCAAATCACTCAAGAACAATGGGACGACTTTGTTGAGTATCATACCTCCGATGTATTTCTAGTAAGTTTGCAAAATTGAATCATCCTATTTTTGATAATTTAGATCATTTTTATATTATATCATTTGCTCATATTTACATATTACGTTTTGTTTTGTTTTTTACAAGAAAAAAAGTAAGAGCGGAGTTGACAATATTAAAGAGAAGAAATCACTATATTATGGGTCTCGAAAAGGGTATATCGAAATCAATGAGGAGATTGTAAGTCACTATATCGCTTCATTAAAAGGCTTATCTTCGATACTATTTGTATATATATATTTATTTTGTTAATTATAACTACCCTTTCTTATCAATTTCATTAAGGTCGAAGATTGTGCAAAACAAGGGATCGAGATACAAGATGTACCTAGATATCTCACTTGGCTAAAAGGACATTCGAGAAAAAAAAGGCGAAATGACCGATTATGACAAAGAAATTGCCAAAGAAATTGTAAGAACGAACATTTATTTTTCGATCAATAAACTAAACCAATTTTTTTAAGCTTAAAATTTTTTCACATTAATGATAATAATATTTTTTTTTTCATGTAATTAGGCAAGGTTGGAAAAGGAGGCTAAGGAAGGAAAATTTATTCCTTAAGGCCGAAATGATATTTTGGCAAGTGCGGTTAAGAAGCGAGACCATCCGGGACGTGTTCTAGGGATGCCTACGAGTCTCACCATTTCCGATGTCTTTGGTAAACAAAAAAAAAACGGAGTTCGGAACTTAAGTTGGAAGAACAACTTCATGTTACCCAAGATAAACTTAATTCAACTCTAAATAAGGTCGATATATTAGGGCAAATTGTTATGTCTATGGGTGATGGTGTGCTTAGTCAAGTGCAAATGGAGTTGTTGTCTAATGTTTTTCCGGTTAGTTCTCAATTTTCTGGACATCGTGATGATATGGAGGAAGAAGTAGCCGGTATTAACTCGAAAACTCCTAAAAATCAAGAGGATGATGCTTATTATCATACTCCACCTCATATGCAATTTCAACAAAGTAGTCTGATTGTTATTCCAAAGACATCTCATAATTTTGTACATCCCGGGCATGAGGTAAAATTTTCATTTATCTATTCATATATTATCGTATGAAAAGTAACTTTTGTTTTATAATATTGATTTGAGATGTACATGTTAATTGTGTTCTAGGAATGGATGGAGTGTCTATTTTTATCGCCGAAAATGGGGGACATAGTGGCGGAGGCGAAGGCTAGGAATCAAGATCCAAGAAGCACGGTTTTCATCCGTGTACATTGCATGCCTCTACCTGATAACTGTATGGAAGTGATCATACTCAAAGATATCGTGCCACATGAACCATTGCCATATCCCAACTCAGAGTTAGCTTTTGTTAGTCAAGCCGTAAACATCCGAACTATATGGCCTATTGCATATATTTATCCCAAAGAATATTATAAGGTAATTTTATATTCTTTTTTCTATATGTTTTTGTCTTGATTATAAGTTTTTTTAAATTAGTTGATATGTTAAAGTCATTTATTATTATGGATTTTTTGTTTCATTATTTCTTAATAGGCGGCGGAAGAACCATCCAAGAAAACTCGTCCGTCCTCCAGCTCCAAACCTACACCTCATCAATTCCAAAAGTTGACTGTTGAGGAGAAAATGAAGGTCGTGAGGACAGTTTTGGTAAAAAACCTTTGGAGAGAGTCTTTGAAAATGAAGGCGGGGAATGAAATGAAGGAGATTCTTATTCCTGAACATGTGGTCCACAACGAGCAAACAACATATGTTGGTTGGGAAGAGATGCAAGAATGGTGTCTTCAAAACGAAATTCAATCTACTCATATGATCATATTCATGAGGTAAGAATTTGCATACAATAGTTCTTATCTTTTCATTTTATACTTTTCTAAATTCATCGCATTTTATACATGCATAAATTCCCAATTTGTATACTTATATGATATATGTATGATATAGGTACTTGCATAATACGGCCACCCAAAATGGGACAATTCATTGCTATAGGTTTTTGGATCCAAGTATGTTGTCCCCAATTAGTGTTGCAAGCAACGAAACACGTGTGGCTTATATTTTAAAAGCATTTCAATGTACATCATGTCTAAGTGGTGGTAAATTGTTCTTTGCTCCTTATAATGAAAGGTATTTTTTGCATTCTTATAACACTTTTTAATTATTTGTTCTATTTCCGGCCATGCATGTGATATTATTGTTTCATAATTATAGTGCCCATTGGATGCTTGCGGTGGTGAATCCCGGAGCACAGATTGTTTATTGGTTAGATTCCGCCAATACATGAGATGAACCAGTAACACCCCGCAATATTTGGGAATTTATTTTCGGTGTTTACATTTATTTTTGGATACATTTGGAAGTTATTGAAATGATTTACGTATTTTAAAAAGCGTTTATTTTAATAAGAAAATTTCTATTTTAAGTAACTATTTGTAAAATTACGATATTACCCCTTCCTTTCTTTTAAACCAAGCTTAAAACCAAAACCCCCTTTTAACCATTCTTCTTCACGTATCATCCATCATCATCAAACGTCATTTCTCCGTCGCAACACCTCCACCATGGTCACCTCTTTCAAGCTCTCGTTTCCTCCATATCTTGGGATCCGTTTTTGACGAAAAATACACCATCGAATCCATCTCATTCTTCTCTACATAACGGTATAAATCTCTTCTCGTCTTATTTAAGTTGTACCGTTGTCGATATTTCATAACTTACGTTATAAACTTTAATTTATAGAGATACCATTGTTTTGGTTGTAATCATCATGTTTAACGTGGTTTTGTAGACTCGTAATGCATTTTTGAGGATCTTTGAGTGTTGTTTTAATGTTTTACATGGGTCTAGTGGTGGTGTCGTGTGTATTTGTGGCCGGAGTCGTTGTTGTGGTCGTTTGAGTTGCTTGGGTCGGTGTAGTGAGTAGTAATGTCGAGGATCAGTTGTGATATTTCTAGCATTGATCATTGATAGTGTTGGTGGTGGTCTTAAGTTTAAGGGATTATCAATGTCTAAATGTTATGATATTTTGGGTATATGGTATAAGTTGAGAT
The DNA here is from genome assembly GCA_963680865.1 of Spergularia marina. Classification (NCBI taxonomy): domain Eukaryota; kingdom Viridiplantae; phylum Streptophyta; class Magnoliopsida; order Caryophyllales; family Caryophyllaceae; genus Spergularia; species Spergularia marina. Next base: position 6,431,860 of record OY804554.1, read on the forward strand.
TTAGGATGTTTAGTGTTGGGTGATTAACTAGTCGTTAGTGATTTTGGGGTCATTACTTACAACTTCGTTTTATTGATCGTGGGTATCGTTTTATACATAGCTCGAGGGTTTAAGGGTGTTCGGTAGTCCCATTTGCAAAGGATATATAATTATGGAGAAGTTCAGCACTCGGTAAGAACGCTACCCTTTTAGAATTTTTTTTCGAAATAGGGCTCAAAAAATAAATATTAAACAAAATGGGTTGGATTGAAAAATGTTCAATCTTATGGGGTGCACGTCACCCCATTTAGGTTCGGGACAAAATCGCCAGTGCCACTGGCGGTTTTAAGCGTCTTGAACAGTAACTTTAAGACTGGGAAGAAATTTTGGCTAAGGTGAAACCGCCATGGGGAGTGGCGGTTTCACTCAAGTAAAACCGCCACCTCCCATGGCGGTTTCACCTTAGCCAAAATTCCTCATAGCTCAGTTCGGTGATGAAACCGCCATGAGAAGTGGCGGTTTCACTTCAAGTGAAACCGCCACCCTCAATGGCGGTTTCACACCCGAACTGAGTATGGGAATTGGTGGCTTAATTTTTGTAAAAGGGTGAAACCGCCATGGGGGGTGGCGGTTTCACTACAGGTGAAACCGCCACCCCCCATGGCGGTTTCACCCTTTACAAAAATTAAGCCACCAATTTTCATACTACTTGAATCTGTGATGAAAACGCCACTGAGAGCAGCGGTTTCTGTGGTTATAAAACCGCTGTGCTCCGTGGCGGTTGTATATTTTTGTTTTTTTTTTTTAAGGTGTTTTCCCTCTTTTCCGTTTCACCTGCAAGTCAAACAAACCCAAACCAAAATGCCACGACCACAATCGTTCAATAACACCAATAACAACCCAAGATGAGAACTCAAATGGCATGGTATCTTATTTCATAACTTAAAACGTCTTTTACAAACTTGAAAGAGTCGAATACAACATAAAATTGTTTCCATACATTACAAACTACTATATTAATAGCTAATCATCCGCTAGGCGGCGGCGGCGTGTAGCTCGACGTTGGCTTGAGGAAGCGGGTTGGCTTGAGGAAGAACCCGGAGTGTCGCCTTCCACAATTGGTGTCATAGGAGAATCAACTCTACGTCGACGCATATATTGGATAAGAAGAGAATGATCATCCAAACTTGCACTTGGTTGTTCTTGAGATTGTTGGATAAGATGTGAAAATCCCACCTTCTCGAGACATTCGGAGCAATGTGTGCGGATGTCGGTTAAAGTTTGGACAAAATTAACACTAGATGCGTCATTTAGTGCAGCTTGAAGGTCATGCTCACACCTCATATGTAGAGTTGCAAAACCTTGAGTCTATAATCACAAAAATCAAAACATTGCACTAATTATTTCCTAAACATGCTTACTATTCAATAAAACTGAAATAACGATAAATCATACTTACAAGCAATTGAATTGAGGGAGAAGAGGGATGGTAGGAAACCGGGCCACCATGAGATTGTTTAACAGCTCCAATGATACGACGAGTATGGTTTCGATACCAAACCATATACGGATCATTGTAATCCATTGTGCCATCATCTACATCGATATTAGCCACCACCCTCTCTCGACGCCTACGCCATAAATCGATATAGACATTGTGGATTTCACTCCAGCTTACCTTCCGATTTCCTCTCCTATCCAATTTATGAAGAGCCACCGAAGTATTACAGTCCACCGGGATTGTTTGCTTCAAACCAAATTGGCGTACTACCCGATCTGGACAATGCCACTCTACAATGTCAAAGCAGATCATAGGAGTCATAACACACCAATCTTGTTCATCCTTTGAACAAATCGGAGAGAGAGCTGAGATGACATCCGCTGTATAAGGCTGCCAAATAAACTAAAATAAAACAAATAAATAAGTAAATTAACAAATTATTTTCATGCTTATAAAGTCACAAAAAATTGGATTGGATAAGTAAACTTACTTAATCATGAGTCATACAATCAAATGCATCTCTGTAAGCGGTAAGAGAGAAAATCCCATCAGCTCTTCGCCGATCGATCATAAGCCACTTACGTCCTAATGCATCTCTCCCATAGATATGTTGTGACCCAAATGGACTAGCTATAGTCTCATCCTCATCCTCATCCTCATCCTCATCTTCATCCCCATCCTCATCCTCATCCCCATCCTCATCCTCATCTTCATCCTCATCCTCATCCTCATATTCTAATGGTCCCATGTTCATAGGACGTCCTATAGCAATATGTTCCCAAGACCACAACTGAAGAAGAATAAGAGGTCCGGATATCTCTAATGCATCCTTACAACACCCTCGACACAAGTTACGATACAATGTTGCTAGTACCGCACTTCCCCACGAGTAATCATCCAATCTACTGACATCACTTAACAATGGCAAATAGATTACTTGAACCACATCCCCACTCTTATCGGGAAATAGAACGGTACCAAACAAAATGAGAAGATACGCTAGAATATAGCAATGAAATACGGCATCGTCCATACCGTTGGGCAAATAACTAAAATGGGTCATCAACCAAGAAATTTTCAAAGAAGTTCCCTTCAAACTTCCCCCCGGTGCTATTCCCAACAATTTAGTCACTAATCCTTGCCAATCTTGATGGATCTCATCCGTCACAGCTCTTCCATCTATCCTCAAACCTAACATAACTTGCACATCTTGCAAGGTGATAGTGGCCTCCCCAACGGTTAAGTGAAAAGTGTGGGTTTCTTGCCTCCATCTTTCTACTAACGCACTTATTAAATCTTGATCTAACTTAACACTAGCTACTCTATGCGCCCCATAAAACTGGGTTTTCCTAATAAATTTAACTACCCGCTTACTAGGACGATAACCGCCATGCCATTTTATGTGAGTTCTACATCTAAGCGAACTCACCTCCTCTCCGTCCCAAATTGCTTGACTCCTGTGTTTGTCTTGCAGTTTGAGAAGAGACGGTTCGATCGGTCCCGGATGAAGATCCGCCTCCATGAGAGCTACAAAAAGAAAAAGAAGAGAGTTAAAATATTACACAAAAAGATTAGGCAAAAATAAGTTCACAATAATATAAAGATCAACAAAAAATGTTACCCTCTTAAAGAACATGTTTTTTTGTTATGACCGGGTTGACGACATATGCCACATAATGATTTTGATGGTGGTTTTTCATCCATCTCATTACGCAATCGCTTTGAATGTGACTTATCCTTCGTACCCTTCTTCTTCGGTTCACGTTTCATATCCTTATTAGCAAGGATTTTAGGACCATCAAGAGGTGTCCAATAAGCTTCATCCGGAATGGGTCGAAATTTGGGTGCGTATGACCCCAAATACTCACCACTAGTGTAAAACACATCCACAAATGCATTTGTACTTAAACCCATTGAACTACAAACGGCAAGTACATGTGAACAAGGGTACTTGTAAATTTCAAGTTTTTTACAAGTGCATGTTTTAGTCACAACATTCACAGTATGCTTATGTTTCCCTTTTCCACTACCTCTATGGCCCGACCCAGTGGTCACTTGAAACAGTCCTCTATCAAATGCCACAACGGTATGGTGTGCGGCTTTCTCAGAATTGACAGCAATGGCATCCATTACTTTCTTACAATATGCATGTCTCTCTTCAAGCCTTTGTTTTGCCTTCTCACGCCGCTCCACAAAGTACGCATTGACTCGATAAAATGTCAATTTCACAAGTGCGACGATGGGTAAGAATCTGCCTCCTTTCAAAACTCCATTGAAACACTCCACCATATTGGTAGTCATTATACCATACCTGAACCCACCGTCATGATAATTTGACCACTTCTCCATCTCCAAACCATGTTTGGTCAAATATCGTCGTGTATCAATATTTATTTCACCCATTCGATTGAAACCACGATTGAACTTCTTCTTCTGATGTTGTGTGGCAGTCCAACCAAACAAGTTTTTCAAATCCCTACTTTTAAACTTTGTGTTGATGTTGGATGCCACATGACGCATGCAAAATCTATGGTAGGCATGCGGCTCAGTCATTTCGATGTGTTCATCATTCATAGCAGCTTTGATGCCATCATGTCTATCTGATATAACACAAAGACCTTTTCTATCTGTCACGAACCTCCTTATACATGCCATAAACCAAGGCCAACTATTGGTATTTTCACTCTCAACAATACCGAAAGCAAGTGGGTAAAGTTGGTCGTTAGCATCAACTGCCATTGCAATAAGTAAAGTACCCTTATATTTCCCATATAAATGAGTGCTATCAATAGTTATAAGAGGGCGACAATGGCTGAAACCTTGAATTGATGGTCCAAATGCCCAAAACACTCGAAAGAAAGTTTTCTCATTAGGTTTGCATGTTGGCGTATTCACAAAATGCACAACAGTTCCCGGGTTGGATTCTTTCATTGCCTGCATGAAGTGAGGAAGCAAAGTATAGGATTCATCCCAATCACCATATAAATTTGCAATTGCCCTTTGTTTAGCATTCCACCCCTTCATATATGAGATAGTATAATTGAATTTATCTTTGATAAATTCAATAAGAACTGGGACTTTAATGGACCAATCCTTGGCAACAAGGTTTTTAATAGCTTCACTAATGAATCCACATTTCAAATTCATATGGTCGCGTGGAATAACGTCACCAACACAGGTAGCTTCGTGAGGCCCAAGATAAGTGACAATGGTGAAGGCTTCTGAAAACTGTTCTTGTTTTTGTGATGCCCTAAGCCTCCAATTGCATGGGTTTGGTGTTCTACTGCACTTGAAAGTGACAGTGTGGGGTTTGGATTCAGGCACTTTGAAAGTTTGGTTACGTTGTACAGAGTACAAAGTTACATTTTCTATCAAAGCAGCTTTATATGGAAATCTTTGACCAACTATAAACTCCCTACCAACCTCAACTTCAACTTCATTGACCCATGTTTTCCAAGCATTCACATGTTGTTGATCAATTTCATGAATCGTATTGAATTCTAAATGTGGGGCACTCTTCCCAACCAAATCATCATTCTCATCTTCATCATCAATCATACGTTCAACAACATTCAACTCCTCCTCCGCCTCATCTCCTTCTAAATCCTCGTTCAAGGTCCCCTTATTTATGTTATTGGTTTCAATGGAAACATATTGCACAACATCCCCAAATCTCATTGATGTGAGAGAAGTATTGGGCTTTGTTGAAATCGTTGTTGCCAATACATTTCTAGAGTCTAGCATTCCCACTTCAACATAAATGTCCATAGAAGGAACCTTTGAGTGTCGAACAATCGCCCACATAGCAAGTAAAGAACGATCATTATTAAGGGGTACAACCTTATAACACCCGGCACTCGGATACTTCATCTTCACCGTCAATGAAACACTCTTTCTATTGATTTTCATTGCCTCACAAATCTCCCCAATGAAGTCATTATAAGTCATACTAGTACTAGCAAATACAAAACTCTCATTTCCACCCTTATAACAAACATTTCCACTAGCTTCAACAATTTCTCCATCCCAATAACATACCAAAGGATATCCCGTAATTTCCATTCTATAATGAGAAAAATAAACTAATTTAATTAAGAAATTCAACTAACATAAATCTTCAATTAACCAAAACCCTAAAAATCGACTTATGAATTTTAATAACTAAACTCAAGCATAATACTAACTAAATTGGATTAAATATATAACTAAACTCAAGCATAATACTAACTAAACTCAAGCATAATACTAACATAAAAAAAAAAAAAAAAAACAACTCAATGAACTTAAATTAACCTAAATTAGTGTGGTTTAATTACAATATTAAACAAAACCCTAAAAATTCAACTTCTATCATATACCATGAATATGCAAATTATTATCAATACTAACAAAACAAATTATTCAATAAATTAGTAATCTAACTAAAAAATCAAACAATTAAACTAATGAATTGAAATTACCTAAAACAAATTGGTACAATTAGAAGAAATGAAATTACCTTAAAGAAATTGGTACAAAAGAGGGCGGAGCAGCGGCGCAGCGAGAGAGGACGGAGCGGCGGGAGAGTGGCGGAGCAGCGGCGGGAGAGGGGCGGAGCAGCGGCGGGAGAGGGGCGAAGCAGCGGCCGGAGAGGATGGGGACGTGGGCTGGAGAGAGAAGTTGAGGTTGAGAGTCAGGGGGTATTTTTTTTTTGTAAGGCGTCGGGTGATTAGGGGGTGGAGAACCCAGTATTTGAAAAAAAAAAAAAAATCTATAACCGCCATGGGGGGTAGCGGTTTCACTTGAAGTGAAACCGCCACCCCCCATGGCGGTTTCACTCTTCATACAAAAATTAAGCCATCAATTCCCATACTCAGTTCGGGTGTGAAACCGCCATTGAGGGTGGCGGTTTCACTTGAAGTGAAACCGCTACCCCCCATGGCGGTTTTACAATTGCCCAAAATCACCCCCTGAAACTCATATTCACTGTTCAATACATGTAAAACCGCCAGTGGTAATGGCGGTTTTGTCCCGAACCTGAAATGGGGTGACGTGCACCCCATAACATTAAACGTTTTTGAATCCGACCCATTTTGTTTAATATTTATTTTTTGAGCCCTATTTCGAAAAAATATTTAAGCTTACCCTTCGGTTCATACACATATATAAATGCTTTACTTTATATACGTACGATTATGCGAGTTTTATATACGTACGATTATGCGAGTTTTATATACGTACGATTATGCTTGTAAAACTCGTGAGAAGAATTAAATATGTACGTACGTACTTGATGCCTAGTTATAGTTACTTTTCTTGCATGCTTAATGGCCTTAGGGCCTGTTGCTGTTGTTATAGTTACAAGTAACCATAAATCTATTATATATATTCCGTATAATTATATCTTGCGTCATGGTTTCTTATACAATAATACTTTTCTCCGAGATCGAAATTGGGTAATCGGATATATTTGTTACCCGCTAGAGCGACGTTGTCCACATTGTTGGGTGGCACGTCTATGTATATGGCCAAATATTTTATTAAGTGGTTTTCAGCTAGGTAGCTCCTATTTGCCTATAGACGTTTCCTATGAGTTTGGTTCATCCTACTGGCCCTCGTAGGAAAGTGTGCGCATACTTGAGTCTTATAGGATGGTTTTGGTGGATGCTCTAGTAGTGGTTCGGTTAGGGGTAAGACCCAACCGGTGGTAGTTGGTACTTGGACGGTTATTGGCGTCATTGTTCACCGTTTAATTATATGGTTGATACTATATTGGTTTCCCCTAAGCTTTGTCCGTTGAGCTACGCGCCTTAGAGGCGCGTATCTACTTTCCGTTCTGTGCTTTGATGAGTTCTTACTCAGCCTGTTTGTTGAAGTTCTTTTGTTTGGGTTTGTCCCTACCTTATTCTGGGGCCTGTGTCATTTATTTTAATGGCGCAGTTGACAGGTGTCCTTCAAGTTGGTGTGTTGAGCTTGTGGAGGTTTGCATTCATAGGGATCAATTTATTTATGTTTTCATGGTTAAACATTACTCGTTACATTTGGATTTCGAATTTGGGTTTTGTAAACTTTGATCAAGTCTTCCGCTGTAGTACTTCTTAATTATTTAAAATTGGATTTATTATTTTTATTTTGCCTTGCAATTAACTCGATAGTTAATTGTGGCATAATAATTCTAAGTTTTCGTTTATTTCTTTTGGTTGAAAATTTAGGGTTGTTACAGAATCCCCACAATTCTTATTTAATCTACTAGCCGAGTAAGTTTTATTTTTATCTATTATTTTAATTTGAAATTTATCACTACTATGTTATATGATAAGAACTAGTATATAAACTTATAATGTGTATGTAGGAGCAACAATAGATTCCAGAGTGCTAATCCTCTTGCGAGTCTTGAAAAATCCTCAAAGTTAAGATGGACGGTGGTGACGGTAAATCAATCATAATAACTTGTTGTCTTTTGTTTTTCACTTAATTAATTTTTTATCTATAACATTTTTATATGGAGTAATTAGCTTTATTTCGTGATTTAATGTAGATCCCTCGACAACCTTTAGGATTAATGGATTGTGGCTACTATGTGTGTCGCTATATGAAAGAAGTAGTTGAAACGGGCAAAAATTTCATTCCCAAATCGGTAATTATGAAAAACTACTAACTTTCATAAATTTAGATTTTTCTCAACAATGAATTTGAAATCCTCTCACAATAGGTTGTGATTATTGACTATAGTTTTGTGTTCCTTTGTAGTATGTTATCAAAGACCGTCCGCTATACTACTCCGATAAAGAAATTGATGAAATGCGAGACATATTGGCCGACATAGTTCTTCGGGTTGGTCAAAACGATGATGACATCATTTAGCATGCGTATATAAGGTAATTTAGTCATATGTAGTATCGGATAGTTAACTATCTTAGCTTGCATGCTTATGGTAGTTGATAGAAAACTTAGATTTTGTAGGATGGCCGGGGAATTTAGATTTGTAGGTTGGACAACTTTTGGATTTTGTAGGTTGGACAACTTGGATTTTGTAAGATAGCAATGGTGATGGTTTGTTGAATATATAGTAGTTGTTAGATGAAAATGGTGCTGGACATTGGTATTGTACTTTGGAGTATGAGAATGGAGTAGAAGAATGGGTATGATTTGTGGAGCATTGTTTTTTCCCCATTTCTTAGCAGGTTGTAGACGCGGTCCGCGTTGTTTTGATGGCGGACCACCAAAAGTTTCTGGATGGGAGGCCTGTAAATTCATCCCAAAAAAAAAAAAACAGACCTCAGAGAACGGTTTTGGTGCAAAACCGTTCTCATAGGTCCCAATAAAAAACGCGCGCCAGCAGAGCAATTCAAAATTTGAGCAAGGGTCTTTAAGAACGGTTTTTAACAAAACCGTTCTTAAAGATAGGGAGACCTTTTAGAACGGTTCTGTCTATAACCGTTCTAATACCCTTTTAGAACGGTTGTAACCGTTCTCTTAGGCTTTAAGTATCGTCGTCTAGAGAACGGTTCTATAACCGTTCTGTTTAGCTTTAGGAGAACCGTTCTTGAAGACCATTTTTGACGTAGTGGTACTTACTCTTATTTTAAAGATTCATGCACAAACATAATGTACATGTGTGATCGTATGCATAATGCAATGTGAATGGTATGGTCCAAAACTTGAAATATACAATATCCCTTTTGACCATGCACAAACTAAATGTACATGTGTGACTTTATGCATAATGCAATGAGTGGTACAATAATCTAAAATATGAAGTATACAATGTCCCTATTTGATTCATGCACAAACTAAATGTACATGTGTGACTTTATTCATAATGCAATGTAAATGGTGTGGCCTAAAACATGAAGAATATAATGTAACAACCCTAAATTTTCGCTAAAATAAAATTCGGAAAATAAAGAGTCGTTACGCCGCAATTGACTACTGCGTCAATTGCTAGGCTTAAAATCAATAAACTAACATAAATAAATAGCTAATTAACTAAACAACAGCGGAAGACTTAAATTGTCGAACTACAGTTCTCAAAACTTAAATCCAAAATACAACTTGTTCGTAGAAGATACGCGCCTTGAGGCGCGTAGCTAACAAATAACAAACTAAAGTTACATTAGTATAGATAGAGTCATAAGATCAGTGCGACAACCATCATATCGCTAACGAAAACGCAGGATCCCGTTACATACGTTAATACAAGGCCGGGCTCCTACCCCACAGCCACCACAATCTCGAACCGACGCGAGCTAAAGTACATATAAACGATTCCTAAAGACTTAAAATGTGCACACCCCTCGCTAGAGATCCAGTAGGATGCGTACCTCTCGGAGGAAAGCCTAATAGGCAGTCTGTAGCTACTCCGACCGAAACAGTACCTTGATCAGAGGTATAAACGGTGATCGGTCCGTGCCGCATCACATTCACTCTAGGTGGTAATCATATCGTCATTTTCTTTCATCCGTTTTATGTTCATTATTTGATGGTACGTTATTCGATAATACAATTTATAAACGGCCACAGCCGGATTCAATAATTCAACACAATCGAAAACACAAGCCAAGATCAACAAAAGCATACCACTCAGCCGAGAAGCCGACTGGCCGAATGGCTGAGAGGCTCGGATAACAAAAGACCGAGGCCGAGTAAGGAAGCCGAGAGGCCGAGGTCGAGCAAACTCAAACGGGTTATGAACGAATATATATACATTGAAACAAGCGTAGGCAAATTGAATTAAGTGTATGGTTATGAATCAAACGTAGGAACAATGAGCAAGTGAACATGTGAATCAAGTGAGAGGATAGAATAGTCCAAAGATGAATGATCAAACGTTCTTACCTTTCAACGCTAATTCTTAAATTAAACTCTTATAACCAAGTCAATGAACTACACCTCCTCAAATCCACAATCTAGACTCCCAATCAATCACAAACTCAATCGATGATCTCCTAATTCATAAGGTATAATCATAAGCCATAATCTCACAAATTAACTAATATATCATGAATCTAAAAGAAGACAGTGGTATTAAAACATAGATAACTCCTACCTCCAACATCTTATGACCACCAAAATTTAGTATGACATAAAGGGTAATGTCATAAATGTTTCCTCAAAATTTTGTCCACAAACTCCAAGTGGATCAACGGGAATCGATCTCACACTGAACCATAAACACGAATTAGGGTTACCCACGAAATATAATATAACTTTTTATCCACAGATCTAGATCTTACCAATTTTTGATATATTGTCAAAGATATAGTAAGGAACATCTCCATAAAATATCGTTCTCAAATTCCTTAGGAGTCAACGGGAATACTTAAAATACCGAGGGGCGGAACAGATTCTCGGGTAGATAGATATAGCTCCATTAAAACAGCTCCACAAGTAGCATCCTATGGAATATTGGCACGATCTACATGTTCCCGAAGTCGTATCGAAATCACGGTTCTAACGCCACCAACCACGCTCCAATTAGAGATTGTATGAGAGAATTATTTGTGTTTTAAGTTGACACAGTGATGCTGGGAATTTTCTGCGGGTGGAGGAAAAACGAAAGAGACATATGTAGAGGAGCTGGAGGGAGGCCGAATAAATTGAGGAGAAGGTAGAGTTTCTTATTTTGTGTTGTACGTATAAGATATAAAAAGGAATTGGGTTTGGGTTTTACTAGACGACTGTGAATAATGTTCCAACCCGAACCAAGTCCAATAAACCAATTATAGAACTTCCCAAAATAGAATTACCCAATTGGTAAAATAGTCCCAATTCACCAAATTCCCAAAATAACTCTTATTAATTCCCTCAAAATGATTAATATACGTAACACCCTAATTAATTAAAGTCTCAAAATCGTGGGGTGTTACATATAATGTCCTTTGAACCAATAAAAATGGGACAAATGTCCCTACCACACTTTTACAACCTAAAATTATATAGAGATATAGGATATATTCTGTTTTGTTAGGGGGTTTTCCAATTGTGTTCTAATAGGTCAAATGATAAAAGCCTCTAACTTACTTTATCTATGTTGTTTGAAATAACAAATTAAAATGCGAGATTTCATTAATTATTGAGAAAAATATCACATATCAATAGTTATAGGAACATAGTAGAAACAATGTTGTTAAAAAATGAGAACCAAGGTCAAATACATGGATGGAAAAGCTAGTGTTCAATGATTTTGAAACTACGATAAATGTGATATTAATTCAATTAATGTAATAAAATTACAAGAATTTGGTAGAAAGTCGCGAAAATTACTTGTGCATATTAAAGTAGTATTAACTACTACTCTCATGCTAAGAGATTTTCCTATTTTCCTTACTTTGCCGGAACGTCAACCGCAACGAAAGATGGCCCCACCCCCACTTCAAGTGCACCTCTGTATTAACCGAATCACTCTAAGTACTCTTGTTGGGAGCTACTTCAAAACCGATGAATCATGTCGTTAGTTTGTTATAAAAAAATCAATACATTTTCTATTTTGCATTCAAACAATTGCTTTTGATTTTAAGACAATTAGCTCTTTCATTTGGTATAAATGTACCTCCCAACATGGGAAGTCGAAAGAACATAACAAAATAGGAAAATCTTAGTCGATAGGAGAGATCATATGCATTGTATATAGTAAGAGTTGGATAGCGAGTGGATCAGAGAGAGTGGTAATGGACCAATGCTAGTATTACAATTTGTTATTGATGCAGGTACGAAGTATATAGTAAGTGGATTAAGGTTGATCTAATAGTTAAACCGTGTTTAAAATATCTTCAGCTCATATTGAAGCGGCGTGTACAGATCATTTTCCGGTGGATCGATCTAGACATCTAGTACAAGTCATATCACTTTTTTCAGGTCAACTTCTAATTACGGTTTAAATGATTTGTATTGATATTTGCGCTAGGTTCAAGTTTAATTTCGAACATACACACAACTACACAAACCTAATGGAGAATTATTTCCTTTAGAAATCAACGGAGAAAGATTGTTCACTCAATTTTAAAGTATAATTGCTCACTTTAAATTAAATGATGTGGAACATATGTCATCACACACGCACATGTAAATATCTGGAAGTTCCACACTTTATTACGTAGGAGATATAAGATTTTTGTATTTAGATCCAGTGGAGTTGAAAATAAACACTATGTGGTAGAGTTTACCAAAAAAAAATAAGAATAAATATATCTGTTAATTTATTTGTACTTTTGAGATTCTCTTTATTTTGTCTTATTACCCATTTTGATAAAACTCTACCAACTCTACAACATATGAACTTCATGGGATCCTCACCAAAGATTTTTTTTTGAGTAGTTAGTACTCAATGATTTGATTTTATGTCTATTTACCGTTTAATGAACACCTCACATATGACAACATGAGTATATTATTCATGTGCATTTACTTGGCTACCAAAAAATAGTGATCTGAAATGAAAAGAACATGGAGTACGATCTACTTTTCCGATCAGTTTCTTGACAAAGGTGCAACAGTGGATGAAAAAGAATGACACAGCTGTTTGTATAGTATACTACTAATGTCCTACTCAAACATATTTTGTTTCGCTGTTTTGTCTAGTCATGTTGGCATCTATTTCTCGACCAAATGAACCGTTCATTTGTTGTTAAAATCAGTACATGATCTAATCTGCATTGCATTCTACCAATACCACTTGATTTTAAGGTAAACGGGTGTTTCATTTGGTCTAGAAATAGACCTCAACATGAACAGTCAAACCAACATTTAAAAAGGGGGAGAAGTTTTTGGTTAAGAGTAGTATTTAATAATACATTTAAAAAAATTAATTACTTTAAAAACAATTTAGAAACACCATAACAGGATAGAATCAAGTATAAATAAGGTTCTAGCTATGTTGCTTCTCACAAGTCACAAGATTGTTCACAGTTGAGAACTAATGGGGCAGGATGATGCAACTGTCAAACTATCCAAGGTCAACTTATTGGATGATCTAAGATATATATGCAAAATTTATTATTAAAATATAATATGTTTCAGGTTGGAGTGGGCTATTACAATAACAGTATAACGGTTTTCTTATTCCTTTCAATGAGTTAGTTATACATTTTTGCATATTGTTTATAAGTGTTACAAAACTACATGCAACGATTGCATCAAAGACTTCTTAAGTTTTTCTAAGAACAACAAGATTATTTATATTCTTATTATTTTTTTCTAACAATTGGACATTCATGATTTCGTAATAGACGGCAAGTTACAGTGATTAAGAGTCAAAGTCAGGTCTAACATTAATAAGATTTTGAAAGGCCAAACTTCTTTTGTACAAAGGCCACTTGGCCCAATCGCAAGATTTAATAAGATTTTCTGATGTGAGGTGGACCACTTAACAGAGCTGTTGATATGCCAAATCATTTTATGCAACCCCAGTGCATTACCACCCCTTTATTCCTAAATTATTGGCTATTATTTTAGCACCATTAACAAAACAAATTCTATTTATAATTGCACAAATCCAAGATAGATGTCAACCAGAAGAGCAATTTATTACCCAGTTGGTTAGTTTTCTAATCCATGTTTAAGCTAATTAAATATCTCAGCTAAATTCGTAGTTGAGATACAAAATTTATTGTTTACATTTCAATAATTGATTTGGGTTTTTGTAGTATCAAAACCTCGCATGAGTAGATGCGTTAAAATATAAAACTTTTGACTTAAAGAAGGATACGGAGTATAAACTATTGTTGGAGTCTTCACATCTAATTCAGATATTTTGTTTGGGAAAGATGTTTTGCATTTGGTAAAATAACCAAAGGAATACGAAGATCCTGAAGGCATAAAAAAGAATTACAAGAAAACAAAGTCAAACGGAAAAAAAATGTTCAAAGGAAAACGGAAGTCGAGTGGAGTGAGTAGGGTAGGCGCTGCATTCAGGTGTCTCTTCAAGGGATTTTCGATTTTGACTTTTTTTTCAATATTTGTTAAATCATGTGCTTGACCTAGGTGAGGAAGACTAGCCACAAGTTCAGTGTAGTTTCATCTTAAACCAATTAACAATATGATGATTTGACGAGTAACCATCAACTTATTAGAAGTTTATTTATCCACACCTAATTTTACTAATGTGGGACAATATTTTTACCCACACTTGAAAATCCTCAAGAATATTTTCCTAATTGAACAATATCCTTGTATTCATAACCGGCATGAGACTCGAACACACATCTTATACATTACACAATGTTTTTCTTGTGGAGTTAAGGCCTAATGAGCTCTGAGAATAATATCTTATACTATATATTAAAAGTTGTGTTAGAGGCAACGACCACGTTTATCGGCTTCATTTAGGCCATCTGTCATGCCACGTGGCATGCCTCTCTAATTTTCACTTAATAAAATTCATTTAAATTTTTTTGTATGGTAAAGAGTATAAATGGACATTCCATCCATGGTGATATATAAAAACGTTTTCCATATAAAAAAATCACAATATTTTTTTATTATAAAAAAATCAATATTTACTATCAATGGATTTTATCTTTACCTTATTATTTTCATGTCTTTCTTATTACTTATTTGAATTTGAATCACATCATCTATATTGAAAGTAAAAGTTTAATAAATGATAAAATTTATTGATACAAAATTTTTGTTCACAAAGAAATAAAATGATAAAATTTATGTCGGGCGTAGCTCAGGTAGTAAACTAATAATACAATATTCTTAGGCAAAATGAACATCAAATATCTTAGGCACTGCACAATTGTACTGGCACATGTCTGAAGAGTGAAGACCAAACCATATCAGAAAAAGGATACTTCTGAAATGGGCTTCTTCCAGCCCACGGCCCATGGGTAAACCTTCCACTTTCTACATAATTTGATATAGGCATTTGGTACAAGAAAATTTCAGAACACGACTAGCTTCAATAAACCAAATACTGGGCTGTTATACCATGGTTCCCGACACGGTAGTCCGGGCCACGTGTCACTATGCTATTGATTGTCATATTTCTTTATTTTTTTCCCCGTTTTCCTCGAACAAACAATCCCCCACATTTTCTCTCTCCTCTCACGTCTTATCTCAACTACCCACGCCGACCCGAGCAGACCCCCAACCCCACCTTCGCCAGACCACCATTTAATGGAAGCGTACACAGTCGACCGACGACCAGCATTCACCCCCACGATCACCAAACAAAATAAAGTTTTTTTGAAGTTTCAAAACAGATAAATTGAAAAGATACAATTAAAATCCATGGACATTATGAGTTAAATACTTAAATTCATGGATATCCAAACTATAATGCATGGATATTGTAAGTTATAATTATGGATATCCAAACTACAATGCATAGATCTTAGAATAATTATCATTGTGTTTTCTCAAAATAAAAAATAGAAAGAAAAAACAAATTTCAAAGAAATAGAAATTCGAATTCCCTAATTCAAGCTTCATAAATGAAATTAGTCATGGATTTTAAATTTAGAATCATGGATCTTACAAGCATGGGTAATGGATGTATTTCAGTAATGAAGATCCATGATACATACCATACAAATCCATGTTACATACTCTTAAAGATCCATGATACAAAAGATTGAAATCCATGGCTGACACCTCAACGATGGAGGTGTGGGTGACGGCGTATGACAGTTGGCGGCGTTGGTGATTGGTTTGAGTTTAATTAGGAGCAGAGGGGGAAGAAGGAATGATGAAGGAGGAGAGAGAAAGGGTAGGGAAAGGTGCGTAAATAACAGAGAAGCATGGAAGAAAAAAAATGCAACCGAAATTACGGAACTGTCCCTCAAACCACAGTGCTTAGTTTGGTCCGGGGACCATAGTATAATTTTCGCCAAATACAAGTCGATTGGGGGCGTGCTTTGGCAGAGTTTTGTTCGCAATGTCGATGCTTAGCCCTTGACTCAGTCAGGATTGGCTGATTTTAAGCCAGGTAAGGCGGTGCTGGAAGTAGCCCATCATAGGCGTGCTAATTATGAGGCTAAATACGCTTTGGGTCTTGACTTCCTCCCCATGCCAAAAAGTTTTCATTGTATACCCTCGCGGGTCGGAAGGCGGCGAGGGAAGGAGAGGGATACTGGGTGAGATCTATCAGCAGCGAATTCCCTTCCCCTTCTCCTCCTTGGGAGAGTTTGAGGCGGCGGTTGTTGCTCTACTCAAGCGGATCGAGCAGTTCTCCAGGAACGCAGGATATCAGTGAGCAAAAAGCTGCTCACATTTTTACTAGGAATGGTATTACTGTAGCAAAGGGCGTAGGGGCCCAGATTATATCTCGGCTTCCCACCACTTTTTTGTAAATCATTACTCGTTCTTTGATATAATCATTACTCACCATTGATCACCCGTGCTCTGCTTGCTCGGGGGTCTTTGTGGGTAATATATTCGGGGATCATGCTGATTCGAGCCTGGATGGCTTTGATGAAGTTGTGCTAGGTAAGATGGAGGAAGGGCCAAATCAGGCCATGACTCATGCTCAATTTTCAAAACAGAGGAGTTGGATTGGTGAAGGTCGTAGTCCAATTGTTTGCTTGGTTAATTGCTGCACTTAAGCCATTCTGAAGATAGGATTCCTAGACTTAATATTTCAGTTTTTGCATAATAATGTAGAGCAATTAAGGTCATAATTCCCTCTTAATTAGCTAGTTTAATTCTTGTTTTTATTGCAATTTATTTGCTTAGCTTGTAACAGTTCTTTGGAGACTATTTATAGTCGACAATAGCTTATGTTTTGGAAAAGGGAATCGAGTAAAATTTTCAACCAAACCTTTGTGTTTTCTCTAATTGTCGAGCGCAATTTACGTGACTTAGCTAGAACGCGATTCTTGCTTTGTTTCTTTTGAGTTACGAGTCAATAGGTCTTGTCTCGAACTTAACGATTGCTAAGTTATAGGTCTAACTTACAATCAAACTATCCAGTTATAATTATTTCCGCTGCTACTCGTATCATAAGTGGTATCAAAGCCTCGCCTCTTGATTTCCAAAAATTTAGACGGTCTTGGGATTCTTTATCCCTATTATCGTTCATTCCATAAATTCACCAAAAAAAAAAAAAAAAAAAAAAACAGAACGTAATCCGATGGCAGAATTTTAAGATGACATGCTTCTCAACCAGGTTCACGAGTTGCTCCGCAATCGACCTACTGGAAGCCGACTTCGCCCAAAACAGGACGAGTTCAAGGTTTCAGAGTTACCGGAGTTCAATGGAGGCACGGATCCAGAGGAGTACTTGGAGTGGGAAAGGAAGATCGAGCGGATGTTCGATTTCAAAGACGTCAGTGATGAAAAGAGATACAAGTACACTATCTTAAGGTTGGGATGAGGGGCTTCACTGTGGGTCGAGGGGCTGAAATCCAAGCGGGTTCGCACTGGAAAGGAATAGATCGCTTCTTGGGAATCTTTGAAACTTAAGCTCCGCAAAAGGTATGTACCATTGACCCATAAGTTAACAACTAATTATAGGAAAATAGTAGAATTTAAACAAGGGAAATTAAGTGTGGGAGAATACATTGATGAATTTGAGGGTTTGTCTCTAATGAGGGAAATAGAAGAAATAGAGGAATTAAAGATGTCAAGGTTTTTGCGTGGTTTAAATCCAAATATTGCTAATATTGTCGACCTTTACCCGTATTCTGATTTCGATGGTTTGTGTGGGCTTTGTTTGAAACTGGAATCCCAACTTAAGCCGAAGTATGGGGGAGGGTCTGGTTCGTGTGAGTCAAAGCCCAAGTCTTGGTCAAAACCTGAGTCGCCTTACAAATCTAATTTTCCCAGTAATGACGTAAGTCCCTTGGTAAATCCCACAGCAGGGAGTTCATCTCCTACTCCAAAATCGACAAACACACCAAAAGAAACTAGTTTATCCAAAGTACGGTGTTTTAAGTGTCAGGGTTTCGGACATTACCAAAGTGTGTGCCCTAATAAAAGAATAGTGACTTTGAGAGAGGCCGTGGAATACAGAGATGAGTTGTTGAAGGAGGAAGAGCGAATTGGAGACGTGTTTAATTTAGGGGAATACAAGGAAGAAAACAGTGGCAATGTCGAGTCTTATTCAGCCCCTAATTATGATTGTTCGTTAGTTCTTCGTACTCTAGCTGTGCATTCCACGCCAATTGAGTCAGAACAACGGGACCAGATTTTCCACACTAAGTGTCTAGTGGGGGATAAGTGGTGTAGTTTAATCATAGACGGTGGTAGTTGTACTAATGTCGTGTCTAGTGAAATGGTTAGCAAATTGGGTTTAGTTACGACACCTCATCCTAGACCATATGCACTTCATTGGCCTGACCAAACAGACTCGGGTAGCACTAACAATGGGGTCCTACAGTGATGAAATTTTATGTGACGTCGTGCCCATGGATGCGTGTCATATTTTGTTGGGTCGGCCCTGGCAATTGGATCGTAATGTGATACATTATGGCCGGAGTAATGAATATGAGGTAGTGGATAAAGGCAAGAAACTGATATTAAAACCGATGACTCCCACGGAAATTCGATCCATGAATGTCAAACGTGGTAAGTCCACGAAACTGTCCATGTTTGCTAGTGAAAAGGAGGTCAGTAATGCTATAAATGATGGTGCTTGTGTTTATTTGCTGCTGGCTAAGGAGGCAAAAGGAGTTATTTCTAACTTGCACGTGGCCGAAATATTGGAGGAATATAGGGATGTTTTTCCCGATGATTTACCTCCGGGATTGCCACCTATTCGCGGGATTGAACATCAAATTGATCTCATCCCTGGAGCTCCTTTAATTTGCCAAACAAGGCTGCATATCGCTGCAATCCCATTGAAACAAAAGAGTTAAAGCGACAAATAGAAGAGCTGATGGATCGCGGGTATGTTCGTGAAAGCATGAGTCCTTGTGCGGTGCCTACTTTATTAGTCCCAAAGAAAGACGGTACTTGGAGAATGTGTATCGATAGTAGGGCAGTCAATAATGTCACCATCAAATATCGGTTCCCTATCCCGCGACTGGACGACATGTTGGATGAATTACATGGTTCGGTGGTATTTTCTAAAATTGATTTGAGAAGTGGTTACCATCAGATTCGTATGAGGGAAGGGGATGAATGGAAGACCGCGTTTAAAACTAAACACGGTTTATATGAATGGACGGTAATGCCGTTCGGACTCACCAATGCTCCTAGCACTTTTATGCTACTTATGAATGAGATACTCAAACCTTTCTTGGGTCGTTTTGTCGTTGTATATCTCGATGACATTCTGATTTATAGTCAGAATATTGATGAGCATTTCGAGCATCTTCGGAGTGTATTTGATGTCCTTCGTGGGCAAAAGCTATATGGCAAGAAAGAAAAATGTTCATTCCTAGTGGAGAAGGTAATTTTTCTCAGGTATGTAGTGTCTAAAGACGGAGTTTCGGTTGACAAGACAAAAATAGAAGCAATTAAATCATGGCCCATTCCTAAAACAGTTACAGAGGTACGTGCATTTCAGGGGTTAGCTTCTTTTTATCGTCGATTAATTCGTGATTTTAGCACTATTACGAGTCCTATTACTGAGTGTTTGAAGAAGGGTCCGTTCTTATGGACCGAGGCTGCCCAACGGGCGTTTGAATCAATTATTAGTAAGCTTTGTGAGGCACCTGTTTTAGCTCTTCCTGATTTCACACAACCCTTTGAAGTAGAATATGATGCAAGCAGGGTTGGAATAGGGGCTGTACTCGTTCAAGGTCAGCGTCCTATTGCTTTCTTGTCTGAAAAATTAGGTGGTCCTAGACTTAATTATTGTACTTACGATAAGGAATTTTATGCAATCGTAAGGGCTCTTGATCATTGGAGTCATTATCTTCGTCCGAGTCACTTTAATTATTTTGCATTCCGATCATGAGTCATTGAGATATATTAATGGTCAGTCAAAGCTTAATTCGAGGCACGCGAAATGGGTAGAATTTCTTCAGTCCTTTAATTTTTCTTCAAAATATAAGGAGGGTAAAAGCAATGTCGTGGCAGACGCTTTGTCGCGTCGGTATGCGCTATTAACAGCTCTTGAGGTACGTTTGCCGGGCTTTGAGACTCTCAAAGATTATGAGGCTAGGTAAGGTGGTGCGGGAAGCGGCACATCATAAGCGTGCTAAATATGAGGCGAGGTGCGCTGTTTTGGGTTATGGCTTCCTTCCCTTCTCTTTCTCCTCTTTGGGGGAGTTGGAGCCTTCAGTTGTTGCTCTGCTTAAGCGGATCCAACAGTTCTTCAGGACGCAGGATATCGGGGCGCAGGCTGCAAAGCTTTTATTTTTACTAGGATTGGTTTTTCCATACCAAAGGATGTGGAGGCACAGATCGCATCTCGGCTCCCCACCAACTTCTTGTAAATTATTATTGATTTTTATTGCGTTAATAATACAATGATAATAACAATAAAATTTTCTATAATAATAATAATCAATGACAATAATGTTAATAATTTTGCTCAAATCTTGGTCTGATTTATCTAATGAGCAATGCTAATTTTGACCTTAAAAGATCTAATTATTGCAAGCATCTCTCCAATTCTCCTAGCCTCTCTCCCTCCCACAGTTTATCCACTAATAAAAGACTCCCAAGTTTCGCCTGTCTTATTAGAAAGACTTGGAATCATAACGAAATTTAATTATTGGAATTTATTCATCTTTTTCTTTTTCTTTTTTTTTTACTGATAAAAGGAGGTTTTCATATAGAGATAAATGGGCGAGAGAACATTCATAGAAGTGATACTAGCAATTTTTGTGCCACCACTTGGGAGTTTTTCTTCGTTACCGAGCTGGTGTAATTTTCTATTTTAGTGTTATTATTCTTTTAAAACAATAAATTTCATCTGATTGCAATAGTTTGGAATTTGTAGGTGTTTCATTTTTTCTTGTATGTAATTGATTTCTTGTTTTACCTCCAATTATCTTTGTAGGTTGAAACTTGGATTTGCTTGGTACTAACATTGTTGGCCTACGTTCCAGGAATAATATATGCAATTTATGTTTTGACTGTAAATGATACACCCTAAACATATGTAATGTTTTTCAACATATGCATATACTTTTTGGTGGTTTGCTCGGTATCATGTTCATTTGAATCATTTCTACATCATGTTGTGTAAAGATCACTATCTTCTTGTTAGAGAAACATGAATAGTATTAATCAACAAAATCAAGGAAGAGCAGCGTTCAACTCATGGTAAACAGCCATAAACCCATAATACTAAAAATCCAAACTCAGCAAAAAGAATGAAATGGAGAAATGGAAGGAGTAATAAGGATCTTATTATTTCTTTTATATGGTATCAATTAGGCCGTTTTTCTCCGGATCTCTCTTGGGTTTCACCAAACGATTATGTTTCTCACCTTAGCTTGTGAAAAATGACCTATAATTTTTGTTTGTGACATCAAACAAAATTTATTTTTCTAGTGATTACTATTTTTTTTTTCTTTTACTATTTTTTTTAAAACTTTAGCCATATATAGTCAGATAAAAGACTTGTATTTATTAACAATCATTAATTATGAGCATCTTAGTAGCCTTGCCTCTCAAGCTTCTAATTCTAACGCGATTTCACATTAAACGTTAAAATGATATGAGCATTTCAGAAGTAAATTAAGTGTTCATGATCACGTGACTATTACCTGACGATTGTGTATCCTAAAAGAACGGAATCTCCAATCAGTTGGGCACTCAAATAGGTAAAAAAATGTTACCATTTGACAATTTATTTTTACTAGGTGATCCCTCTTAATCTTAAATAAATGGTTTCCCACAATAGGGAATAATGAGTGGTTTGTCACAATTTCTCTAATTTAATTTTTTTTTTTGTAATAGTGGTGAAACGCTTCAATGGAATTGTTGCACATCATTTCTTGTTTAGAACGACCATTAATGGCCTAAACACGTGTTGTCCTTTGTAAATCAAACTAGAGTGCGATAAACGGACCATTAACAAGTAGTCCCAAACATGACTAATCAAAACTGCAAAAAAAAAACTGCAAAAAAAAAAAAAAATCTTGAATCGGAGGGAGTATTTACTAACAATCATAATATTATTTATATAAATATAGATAAAAAATATATAGCATTTTATGTAATTATTCTTTTAATACATGTAAAATCTATTAGGTTAATAAATTTAGAATTTCATATCTAATTTAATTATAAGTAAATGTTGATATCTACTCCCTTCTTCTCAAAATTGAAAACATATGTCATTCTCACATTTCGTGACACTTCTTTGACCTTCGATATCTCTCAAAATATAAGGGTAAAAATTATGAAATTATAATCTTGTGAAAGTATATTTCACCACAAATCCAATGATATATATAATTTTTGACAAAATATTTTTTTTCATGAAATTGAAAGTCAAACCTTGCCTCATAACTTGTAAACGTCATATATATTGAAATGCAGGGAGCATCTATTAGTTTCAATTGTACAATTTAAGTTCATGCATGCATACTTTCTAGGGTGATTATAACTAGAGCATATGTGCACAATTTTCAAAGACCATTAAGCATTAGTGTGTGAACTTAGTAAAATATATGCACTTAGATTATTGCAATGTGAATAGAGTGACTTAAAAATCAAAGAATGCAATGTATAAATTATTAACCAATGGAATTTCGCCTCATATCCTTACCACACTTTTGCAACCCAATTTTATATAGAGATATAGGATATGGAATGGAACTCACATATCAGATTAATACAATTGGAGACCTTTTAACACATGTCACTTATAGCTCAGATCTTGTTATTGGTTGTTTCGACATTTTTTTTGTTAAATAAAATTAAAATTTTATTAATACAGTCCATACTTATAGTCTAATATCGATAGAAATATCTAATTAACACATATTTTGGCAAATTTCTTTTAGATTTTGTAAAAAAAAAAGAAAACAAAAATTAAGACTTAGCTAGCTAGTAGGAGGGACATAAGTGATTAGTAGAAAAACTATTAAGACTCCTTGTGTATAAGTAGACCTGGCAAATGGGTCATTCGGGTCGGGTCTATTCGAGTCGGGTCATCTTTCACGTCATGTATATCGGGTCTATTTCGGATCGGGTCGGGTTCGGTTTGGGTTGGGTTTACTTTGGATGTGACAACTATGGGTCAAATTCGGGTCGGGTTAAGTGAAGTTCGGATCGAGTAATTTCAAAATGTTCAAATCTGATCATATTAATGTCAGGTTTCTTAAAATTTTGTCTAATACTATCTTAATTTGAAGTTTTACTGGTAATTTGAGTGATTAAGGATGTGATATATGGAGTCTAAGTCATTTTTCCTCAACCGAATCATTAAAACGTCTGGTTATTTGGGTATGTGTCATTTCAATTCGAGTCATGTTCAGGTCGAGTCATTATCGGGTCAAATAGAATTCAGGTCATTTTCGGGTTTCGGGTTGAATTCAGATTAGAAATTCGGGTCAAATTTGGATGTTCGGGTCAAGTAATTCGGCTCGAATGTTCGGATCTGGTCAGTTTTACTATACTTTAACATGTTTGTTTTTTTTTTTTTTTTTTTTTTTTTTTTTTTTTTTTCTAAGTTAGAAGTATTTCATGTACTTAAAATCTGAGTTAAGCATGAAAGTGTGTCTCAACTTTCATTTTTTTTTTAGAAAAGGGTCTCACAACTTTTTTTTGGTAAAATTGGGGTCTGACTCAATTTTCGTCCAACAATGTAAGTTAAGACGTGTACCTACTAAAGGTCTAGACTTTGTTCATTATTATTCTTTTCTCTTTCTCATTCCCGTACCCATCGGGTCTCTCTCCACCATCATCATATTCATTTTCATCATCTTCATCTTCATCTTCATCTTCATTTTTATCTTCATCCTCATCTTCATCTTCATCAAATCTTTGTTGGAGGTTGCTCAACTTCGATCTTCCCCTCCTTTTGTGGCTGCTGATTGCTTCAATCAAACCCTTCTCAAATTCTCACTCCTCAATTTACCCCCTTCTAATTATAAATTAAACAACAAAATCATACCTAATAATTTTTTTTGTTTTCTACAATTCAATACTATAATTTATGTGGGTTTTATTTAAATTATTTAATTTTTTGGGGTAGAATGTAGGGGGAGATGGTGAGAACTTAAGGTGGACTCCTTTGATGGGGATTTTAATTTGAGGTGGCATTGACTTGGATCAATAATTAATTTTGATCCTATATGAGAGATTTCAATGTGGGTGGATGATTCAAGTGGTTCCCCATCAACGTCGAACCCTTGGTGCGTTATCCTGAAGCTTCTTCAATCTTTGGAATTGCCAATTCTGGGTAGAATGATTTTTTGTTTGAGTTCTGATTTTTTTCTTAATTGATTCATTTTTTGTTTGATTTCTGAATTTTTTTCGTAATGGAACCATTTTTTTTTTGTTTGTTTTCATTTTAGGAATTGGCAATTCCGGGTAAAATGAAACCAGCCGAAAAATCTGTGTAGAAATTGGATTTTCAAGCATTGTTTGATTGTTTGATTGGATTTTCAAGCATTTGATTCATTTTATGTTGCACTTGTTCTTGTTAGATTTAATGCTTTGCTGCCAATTCAACACCCAACTAACACCAAACAAACGGGAATAAACGGACGTTGACGTAAACACCACTTTCATGCATGCATAAAAGTTACTAGACCCTTATCTCAAAAAAAAAAAAAAATGAAAGTTCAGACGTCATTTTCGTCCTTAACTCTTAAAATTTTTAACGAGTATTCTCTGATAAGTAAATTTACAAAGTTTTAACAAAAAAAAATACACGAAATTGTATTTAATGTACCTACATTAAATAATACTCCCTCCTTAAAAGTATATTTGACGTTTTAGCTAATGGCACATGAATTAAGGAGTCGTTAATGTAGGATGAAATTGATTGATTTGCTAATTATTACTATTCTTGATAATAGGAAAAATAAACCTACAAAGCCACCTTAATCTCTTTCTTAATTAACTCTCCTCTTTTCTCTCTGTCCCACATTAATTCTCAACGTCTTAATAAAAAAAATCAACTATTGGTATTCTTCTGATCAACCTTTGATGTACGTACAACCCATCAAAAAATTCGAAACTTTTGGAATCAAAAAATTCAAAATTGCAATTGTGCGCACCAAATAATTTGATCTAAAATTTGAATGTAAATTTAAGCATGGGGCCAAAATTTGGATTGCAACACAACTTGAATGCTAATATGTTCTCTATAAATACTCTATTACTTCTTCTCATTACTTGTACTACACAAAATCTTGCATATGCAATGACAACAACACTAATTGACCTCAATGAACCACCCATAGATGAGGTTGAACAAAATATACCTGCTAGTGATGGAGAACGAGATCATGCTCGAGGTGCTATTCCTATAACTATTCACTCTCGCTCCGCAAACACTTTGGTTCTTAATATGGGGGGTGGTGGAGAAGGAGCAAGATATAGGTTTTGGGATTTAAATGTTGAACCAATGCAAGGAGAACGTGATGATGATGACGACGACGACGACGATGATATTATTGATGATGATGAAAATGGTCAAGAAACAGAACCTCCTGCAAATTCTCAAATGCATGCAAATGATAATTCCGAAGTTACTTCAAGTCTTCAAGTGTTTGTCTTTAATTTATATCAAATGGCAAGCTTTTATACACGTATTCATGTCATTATTCAATGTGTATGATTCTCTATATTTTTAATGTTTGCACTCATTGTAGTGGGGAGTAACCGTAATTGTTGTGGGTATGTTAATATGTTTGATTTTATTTTAAGTGTGTTATTGTGCAAGTGATAATGGTAGGAAAAGAAAACTATTTTTAACAGATGATTGTCGAGAAAAAGTTTACTTGGCTTTGTTGGAGAAAAGTCGCAATGGAAAACTAGGGAAACGTATGACAACTGAGGTCTCTAATTTATTTTCTGTTCCTATACGTACTGTTCAACGAATTTGGAAAAAAGGACGAAACAATGGGGGAAATGTGAAGAATGATAAAAAGGGCAAATGTGGAAGGCCGAAATTTCAAATTGATCTCATGAGTATCATGTCGATTCCTTTAAAACAAAGAACCACATTACACTCACTAGCCGAGGCATTGGGTATTAGTCACACCACTCTTTATAAAC
This sequence comes from Spergularia marina, assembly GCA_963680865.1. Classification (NCBI taxonomy): domain Eukaryota; kingdom Viridiplantae; phylum Streptophyta; class Magnoliopsida; order Caryophyllales; family Caryophyllaceae; genus Spergularia; species Spergularia marina. The sequence continues at coordinate 6,458,399 of OY804554.1, forward strand.
TTCTTAAAAAGGACTTATCCGCCGCCACTCAAATACCTTAAAACCACATTTGAAAGAAGAGCACAAAAAAGCCCGTTTGCAATATTGTTTGTCTATGCTTGACAATAGTAGCCAACCTGATGAACCAAAGTTTATGGGTATGTACAATGTTGTACATATCGATGAGAAATGGTTCTATTTGACCAAAAAAACTGAAAAATACTACTTGCACCCCATGGAAGCCGATCCCTTGCGCACTTGTCAAAGTAAGAACTACATAGGGAAAGCGATGTTCTTGGTTGCTATGGCTCGTCCAAGATTTCATGAGGAAGGAAACGAAACATTCTCCGGCAAAATAGGAGTGTTTCCCCTTGTTTATAAAGAACCTGCTATAAGAAGAAGTCGAAATCGAGAAGCAGGCACCCTAGTGACAAAACCTATTCCATATGTGACAAGAAAGGTGATAAAAAAAATTTGATTGAAAAAATAATCCCGAGTATTCGAGCTTCGTGGCCAATTGAAGATTCAAGGGATACAATTTGGATACAACAAGATAACGCAAGAACTCATATTGATCTGAATGATCCAGACTTCCAAATAGCTGCTTCTCAATTTGGTTATGACATTAGATTGATGTGCCAACCCGCAAATTCACCAGATTTGAATATTTTGGATCTTGGTTTTTTTAGTGCTATTCAGTCGTTGCAATTAAAGAAGAACGCTAAGACCGTTGATGAGCTGATTGTAGCAGTTGAGGAGTCATTTGATGAGTACTCGCCAATTAAGATTAATCGAGTATGGGTAACTCTTCAACTATTCATGATTGAGATAATGAAAAGGGAAGGGGCGAACCGATACAAGATCCCACATATTGTAACACCCCGTATTTTTGGTAAGTTAAATAATTAAGGGTGTTACGTTTTATAATGTAATTGAGGGTTTTATTAAGGTTTAATTGGAATTCGATTGAGTTATTATGAGATTTCTGATTATAGAATTACACAAGAGGATTCGTTAGCCATTCGGATTTGGATCGGGTTTGTGGATCACGCAACCCATCAAATTAGCTAGGTCCAAACCCGAGTCTACCCTAATACCCATTTATGAAAAAAATAAAGAAAACCCTAGCTTCCCTTGACAGTCATTCGGCCCCCTCTTCTACATCTCTCTCATTCTCTTAGCCTCCACCCGCATAAGATTTCAGCACAACTGTGCCAACTTCAAATACACACAACTCTCACATACAACCTTTTATTAAGACGTGGTTTATGGCGTTAGAACCGTGTTTTCGATACAAATCCATAGACATATAGATCGTGCCAAGATTCCATCGGATGCTCCCTGTAGAGGTGTTTTAGTGGAGCTGTGTCTATTTACCCGAGAACTGTTCAGCTCCCTCGGTATCATGACGATTCCCATTGACTCATAAATTATTTTGGGACGAGATTTTATGGAGATGTTAATAACTCTAGTTGTAACAACATATCCAAAATTGGTAAGCCCTGTATTTGTATATCAAAAGTTATATCATAATTCGTGGGTAAACCCTAATTCGTGTCTATGGTTCAGTTTGAGGTTGATTCCCGTTGATCCGCTTGGAGTTTGTGGACGAAATTTTGAGGGGACGTTCCTGACATAACCTTTTATGACATACTCAAATTTTGTGGTCATCCGATGTCGGAGGTAGACGTTATTCATGTTTATTTACTACTGTCTCCTTTTGGATTCGTGTTAGATTGATGTTAATTGTGAGAATTATGACTTATGGATTCACCTTGTGAGTTAGGGGATTATCTTTTGAGTTATGAGATTGCATTGGGTCAAGTTGATACAACACAAAAGTAATTCTTGTTGGTTATTGTGTAACTTAGATTGTGGATTCAAAGAGATGACCTTTGTGGACTTTGAGAAGTGTAACTAGAGGAAACTTGCCAATTAAAGGTAAGAACGTTGACCCTCATAAGCTTGAGCTTCATTTCATATCATGAGAATCCTTCACGTTCACCTTTGTTTCGATTCTTTGCTCATATTCTCTATTTTGATTATCTATCGCCTATTGATATCAATTATTGATTGTGATCACCTTTTGAGCATCTATGTTGATTTCCTACATTGACTATTGTTGTTGATCATCTATCGCCTATTGTCATTGTTTATCTATTTTGATCACCTCTTGAGCATCTATTGACCTCCTACATTGATTATTGTTATTGATCATCTATTGATATTCTTGTTCCGGCTTTGGCCGTTTATAAATCAAGCTACTATGCGCGAATAACGTACTTAAGACGGATTAAAGATGTATCTATTTATACATATATAACTATACGTGTTTTATGATGTTTAAACCACCTAGAGCGATTAACCTATGATCAAGGTATATGTAGCTAGGCCGGAGATCAGCTACCGGTCTCCTAAATGACTTCCTCTTAGGGACTGTGCGTCCTACCGTCCCCCTAGGAGGGGTGTGCACACTCGGGTCTTTAGGATCGTTTTATTCTCGATGCTCTAGTGTTGGATCGGCTTGGGGTAGGTCCCTTGCGCAAATAAATTACTTAAAGAAAGATAAACAAAGATTATTGTGGTGATGAATACCACGTGCGCGCTCTACACGACTCGTGTCTTGGGTACACGAGCCGTGTCTGTTGTTACATTGTATTTTCGAGCTCACTAACTTGAGCACGACTCGTGCCCTGCCCCGTTTCAGGCTCTTGCCTCCTTTGCGTAGCTTTGTCTATTCTTTGTTAGCTACGCGCCAGTAAGGCGCGTATCTTAATTCTTTTGTGTCGTTTAAATGTCTTACTCAGCCTGTGCTGACGTTCTTTGTTTTGGGTTGTGTCCCTACCCTATTCTGGGGCCTGTGTCATCCTTTTGGTGGCGCAGTTGACAGGTTTGCAAATTGAGATGCATTGTATGGTTGAAGCGTCATTGCATGTTGGGCGTTTTGATGAGTCGTCACATCTTTGCATTGGGGACGATTTGTAGTTTATCTTTTGGTTTAATTCCCAATTTGTAGATTCAGCTAGAAGTCTTCTGCTGTCATTTGTTCTTCTTGTTTATCAAGTTTGTTTTAAATTAGCCTTGCCGTTGACTTGGTAGTCAATTGCGGCATAACAATCCTTTATTTTTGTATTTAAAGATAGCGAAAATTTAGGGTTGTTACAGTTGGTATCAGAGCCTTAGGCTCTGGTTAGTTGAGTTTGCAAAACGGTTTTAAACCAATTTGATAAAACGTTTTTAAAATTTGGGGAATTTGTTGGGTGCATTCATACGCATGCTATGTGCTACGTGCTATGTGTCTCTTGTACTACACTACGGAGTTTTGAAGCTGACTTTTGAGATTATGACTTGAGCTACGTACTAAATACTACGGACGAGTACTACACTAAGCTATGTAGTTGGTGACTCATTTCGAGAGCATCACTTTGGAGATAATATTTGATATGGATTGAATTTAGATGACACTTTGAGATTACGTTTTTCGAGGACAAGTTCATACGATTAACTTCTTCATATTGTTGTCATATTACTTGGTAAGTAATGTTGAGGTGTTGAGAAAAAAAAAAAAGAGAGAGCTTTATTTGAAAGAAGTTGAGATTAATACGAGTTAAGTAAGATGGTGATGATCCTTAAGGTTATATTAAAGAATGTATTTGATGATATTAGGGACTTGCTTATTTAATGTCTATTGTTATCCAAGTTTTGCCTTTAAAGATGAGATATAAAATAGAACACGTCGGATAAGTATGTGCGATATATTATTAAACCAAAGGCTTTTGAAACACCCATTAACTTCCTCTTTTTCCTGACCATAATACCTATGTTATGCTTAACCTTTAGAAATAACCTACACTACACCATCTAACAATGTCACCCCTTATAGGTGAAAAACCTTGGCTACCTTAAAGGAAAGGTGAAAGTTGAAGAAGGAACTAGTAATGGTGAGTCTATAAGTGAGTTGAGCGTACGAGAGTTTAAAGGATCCCGTATGTCATTCATTCTTTTATTACAAGGGTTATTTGATAGGAATCATTGAGAATGCACTACTTTGTTTATTGCAATTGGGAATGAGTGAAAGAAATTGATGTATTGAATTGATCAACAACTATTTCAATGGATGATGGGTTAAGAGCAAAAGAAGCCTTATATAACCTTGGTCATAAACTCGACTGTTGGAACTTTGGGTATTGCCTTTCTTGTTGAGTGATATTCTCCAGGCATTATTATGAGGAAACGAATTTTTGGGTTTATTATCCACGTCAATAATTTTAATATATGGTACTGGCGACCTATTTTTGAGGATTGTATGTTTTGTTTACTCACGCTTAGCTTTTAGTTGGAGTCTCGTTATTGCATAGTTTTGAATAGGGGACAATACCCCTAAGTTATATTTGGAATAAAGTCGTTGATGAAACTATATGCTAATTGTGTGTCATTAATGAGTTTCTGGCATAGTCTATTCGATTTCTATTCGTCCTTTTTGTGCCGTGGAGCTACTGATCTCGGCACGATACGTGCACCCCTGGACATGAGTTGTGTGTCTCAAACCGCGTCGCTAGCGCAACCGCACCCGCACCCGCGGTCAACAACGCAAACGCACGACAAGTATCCTGCATACTTCCCGCGCCCGTGGCAAAGCTGCAGCCCCGCGGAAGACAAGATTTTTCTGAGTGTCTTTTCCACTGCCACTCTCCCGCGACCGCGGCACGAGGGCAGCGCCCGCGGCTAGCCTCGTGGCTCCCCGGGCGACTCCAAAGTGAAAGATTGGAGATTAACTCCAATAATCCAGAAAAGTCAGAACTAAGCGAGACGAAAGCTTATTGGCATTTGTTTCAATTATTTATCGTTTACCACCTTTTGACCTAAATCGTTTTCAATAGGGGTGCAAGGTACCGTGAACTGTTGATCGATACTGTTAACTTTATTATGTGGATTTCTGTTGGAGGTCACGTGATCAAAGTGCTGGACATTATTTGATGTATAAGGAGTAATAATGCTCGAATATATCTTCGTGAGTTAGCTACTAGATACGGAGGATGAAGTCCTAAGGTATGGATTGTTTGATTGGAGGAAGAAGCAACTCTAAAGGATCATTGTTCTAACGTGTTTACTATGACTTATGGTGTGAAGAAGAATAAAGGAAATAGATTCAACAATTTCTCAATCAACGTGTCCTCATGCTCGTTGGATATCTACATGCTGAGATCGTGGTATGACTTAATGGTTGGGAAGACGAAAAATGGAATGTTTTGGGATTCCTAGCACTGGTGTAAAAATAAGAGGAAGAGGACAATCCACTGTGTTACGACAATGAAATTTTAAGTCTTAAAGGCTACTGTACTAATTATGAATAATCTATTGGACATTGAAATTGTACTTACTAGTTTCTTTTACAACCAACGGACTTTGAGATTTTAAGATGAATCAATCGGGCATAAGTTCAGTAATGTAAGGGGTTACACATTTAAGAGACAAGTCAGTAGGGTATATGCACTTATATTGCTCGGTTCATTGGGATGGACGTCTAGTCACCTTTTGGTTACGAGAATAAAGCGTGGAGAACGTACTGAGCTTAAAGTACCTTATAGCTTTGGAATCTTGACTTTACAATCGTATTGAGGTGAATTATGGATTTGACATTGATCTATGTCTTTCGTGATCTATTGACTAAGGAGGATTATTTTGAGGACAATGATACCCTCACCAAATCTAACTACTAAGAGTACAATGTTTATACTTTATATGATATATGAGCCACCATATTTCGGCAATGGAGTTTATAGATTAAGCTCTTGGCATTGATGGTCTTATGGTATGTGTTTGTTAATTATACTTGATGGGTGGATAAGTTGAGCTGGAGAATGGGGTGGTATAGTAATTAGCTGGTTGTATGGTGTTAAGTTGACAACACTTGAAGTACGATGTACGAAATGAAAGAAATGTGCTAATGATGATAAAAGCTTATGGTCTTCGAAGTAATCTTTAGATGGTTGTGCACTTGTATTGGTGAAATTTCTAAGGGACGTGTATCTTGGTTGTAAATGATTTTGGGTCCAAATTACTTATTAAGCTCGAGTTGTGGATGTATGGTGGTAGGTGCAAGACATTGAATCTATTTTATTAAAGTGTGATTTTGGTCATGGTAAGGTTAAGGAAATTGGTCTGAGTTGATGATGTTTACTCATGAGAGTAAGTTGGTTGAATATAAGCGTATCTCGTGATAAAAACGTTGTTTATTTACTTAGAGTGCCCTGGCGCTTGTACTGCAATAACTTGGGATATTAATGGCAGGATGTTATGGCTCTGTCAATGGGCCAAAGAATGTTTATTGGAATGTATTGGGTAAAACGAGTACGAACGAATAAAAATTTCTTGGGTTCTGAATAAGCTGGTTGGAATTGTTGAATAAAGAACTGTACTCTATGATGTTCGTTGATCAAACACGTAATATATGAGGGAAGTGGGAAACTAGAACGTGTTTCACATGGTTCGAAAGGATGTGTGAGGAAGGTTGGCAAGGAGACAACAAATTAAAGGAATACTAAGAATGACCTGGAAGATAATTAAGGGGACCACTCACGAGGTAAAGTTAATGCTAGTTGCTTGACAAGATTGATTCGTGGTATACATTTGTAAGAATGGAGTCCTTTGGATCAAAAAGAGTAACGGCTACGCCGAGTGACTAAGGCAAACGAGTATGACTACATCTTGATGTGTTCTTAGTGCGACTAAGTGTCTTCGACATTACACTAAGGACTTTTCTAGGATTAGAAATTTTGTGGCCAGCTACACCAAATGAAAAGAAGACTTCGTTCACGCGGATTGTCAGGTGCGTAGAATTATTCTAGTTACGAAGTAATACAGATCAGATAAGTACGGTCGTATTCAAGTGACCTAATAAGTGAGAGGAAAATGCTCTACTGGAGATATTCTTGTTGATATATATGGTCATCAATCGGGGAAAACCACAATTTTAGTACGGGTTCAATCGAGGAAATTCAAAATATGACATTCTATGGGATTAGTTGAATGCATTGATAATTATGTGATGACAAGTTTCAAGGTCAAATGTTCATATAAGGAGTTTGACTGAAAGTCGTAGCGTCGGACAACGCTAGTTGCTAACATGGGAGGTTAATTGCTTGATGTATGGTCTTCTAGTCCATCAAATGGAGGATAGAACTCTACAATGCCTTATGTGTGATGTAAGAAGAGGTTCTACCTGTTGAGAACAGACGGTATATACGTGATGTCAAGGTGTGATTATGGTGAATTGTTATTGATAATCAATTACTACGGAGATGAAAATGAAGGCTAAAGGTTTGCGAAATCTAATGTATACTCGCAATGACACTACCAAGGATGATGAATTGAATGTTTGAGATATAGATCGACAAAGTCAAGTCATTCTGTTGAAGTATGCGAATTCATTGAAGCAAAATATGATAAAAAAAAAAAAAAAAAAAAAAATTGGATAGTTGCACGGATGCATTGAATAGTAAGGGTACGCAAGTTCAATTATCGTGAGTTGAGGATCCAGATACAAATCATAGAGTGATCTCGACACCTATTGGTATATTGAGGAATACGATGCCTTAGGAATGAGAACGCTCCAACACGGGTTGACATGTGAAATGTAAATGAAAAGGTTTGGAGTACAGAAAATCACACTAAAACTCTTTGGTTGTAATGAAAGTGTTTAAAGGATGATAAATGGTTACGAGTTAGAATCGCCTATGGTTGATTTGAGGGCGAGAGAGACAATATGGAATACTGCGCCAAAACCTTGAGATGCATTACCAAGGTGAGAAAATACAAGTGAAAAGTGGCATTGACGATAAGAAAGTTATCCCACGTCTGAATTACATATTTTGGTTCGAGGACGAACCTTTTCTTTGAGGATGAGAACCCCGTGCGTTCCTCCTGCGCCCTAAGTTATAAGACTTATGTTCCTTTTGTGATTACATGATAAAGCATGTTTACCTAATTGGTGCACTTATGGTGCACACGTACTTATTTGGTGCATTGCAGTTGTACACGTAATTTTGTGTTTGCATTAACATTACACATGTAATATTATTCGGCATCACTTCGTATCAATATTCCTTCTTGAAATGCATTGATGGTGCATTTCTAGCTAAACACGACTCTCTTGTGAGGAAGTGCATTGATGGTGCACTTTCTCCTTCCCTTACTGCAATATCTTTGAACCATTCCTTCTCATATCTTTTCTTGCGTTACTTTTCACCTGTGTTGGAAGTTGTGGATGTTAGTTGCCTAATGTAGAACGTTGTGCGGAAACTCTTTAAGGAGGGACTTAAATCTTCGGGACGAAGATTTGTTTTAAGGAGGGAAGTCTGTAACACCCCGTATTTTTGGTAAGTTAAATAATTAAGGGTGTTACGTTTTATAATGTAATTGAGGGTTTTATTAAGGTTTAATTGGAATTCGATTGAGTTATTATGGGATTTCTGATTATAGAATTACACAAGAGGATTCGTTAGCCATTCGGATTTGGATCGGGTTTGTGGATCACGCAACCCATCAAATTAGCTAGGTCCAAACCCGAGTATACCCTAATACCCATTTATGAAAAAAATAAAGAAAACCCTAGCTTCCCTTGACAGTCATTCGGCCCCCTCTTCTACATCTCTCTCATTCTCTTAGCCTCCACCCGCATAAGATTTCAGCACAACTGTGTCAACTTCAAATACACACAACTCTCACATACAACCTTTGATTAAGACGTGGTTTATGGCGTTAGAACCGTGTTTTCGATAAGAACCCATAGACATATATATCGTGCCAAGATTCCATCGGATGCTCCCTGTAGAGGTGTTTTAGTGGAGCTGTGTCTATTTACCCGAGAACTGTTCAGCTCCCTCGGTATCTTGACGATTCCCATTGACTCATAAATTATTTTGGGACGATATTTTATGGAGATGTTCCTAACTCTAGTTTTAACAACATATCCAAAATTGGTAAGCCCTGTATTTGTGTATCAAAAGTTATATCATAATTCGTGGGTAAACCCTAATTCGTGTCTATGGTTCAGTTTGAGGTTGATTCCCGTTGATCCGCTTGGATTTTGTGGACGAAATTTGGAGGGGACGTTCCTGACATAACCTTTTATGACATACTCAAATTTAGTGGTCATCCGATATCGGAGGTAGACGTTATTCATGTTTATTTACTACTGTCTCCTTTTGGATTCGTGTTAGATTGATGTTAATTGTGAGAATTATGACTTATGGATTCACCTTGTGAGTTAGGGGATTATCTTTTGAGTTATGAGATTGCATTGGGGGTATTGGGTCAAGTTGATACAACACAAAAGTAATTCTTGTTGGTTATTGTGTAACTTAGATTGTGGATTCAAAGAGATGACCTTTGTGGACTTTGAGAAGTGTAACTAGAGGAAACTTGCCAATTAAAGGTAAGAACGTTGACCCTCATAAGCTTGAGCTTCATTTCATATCATGAGAATCCTTCACGTTCACCTTTGTTTCGATTCTTTGCTCATAGTCTCTATTTTGATTATCTATCGCCTATTGATATCAATTATTGATTGTGATCACCTTTTGAGCATCTATGTTGATTTCCTACATTGACTATTGTTGTTGATCATCTATCGCCTATTGTCATTGTTTATCTATTTTGATCACCTCTTGAGCATCTATTGACCTCCTATATTGATTATTGTTATTGATCATCTATTGATATTCTTGTTCCGGCTTTGGCCGTTTATAAATCAAGCTACTATGCGCGAATAACGTACTTAAGACGGATTAAAGATGTATCTATTTATACATATATAACTATACGTGTTTTATGATGTTTAAACCACCTAGAGCGATTAACCTCTGATCAAGGTATATGTAGCTAGGCTGGAGATCAGCTACCGGTCTCCTAAATGACTTCCTCTTAGGGACTGTGCGTCCTACTGTCCCCCTAGGAGGGGTTTGCACACTCGGGTCTTTAGGATCGTTTTATTCTCGATGCTCTAGTGTTGGATCGGCTTGGGGTAGGTCCCTTGCGCAAATAAATTACTTAAAGAAAGATAAACAAAGATTATTGTGGTGATGAATACCACGTGCGCGCTCTACACGACTCGTGTCTTGGGTACACGAGCCGTGTCCGTTGTTACATTGTATTTTCGAGCTCACTAACTTGAGCACGACTCGTGCCCTGCCCCGTTTCAGGCTCTTGCCTCCTTTGCGTAGCTTTGTCTATTCTTTGTTAGCTACGCGCCAGTAAGGCGCGTATCTTAATTCTTTTGTGTCGTTTAAATGTCTTACTCAGCCTGTGCTGACGTTCTTTGTTTTGGGTTGTGTCCCTACCCTATTCTGGGGCCTGTGTCATCCTTTTGGTGGCGCAGTTGACAGGTTTGCAAATTGAGATGCATTGTATGGTTGAAGCGTCATTGCATGTTGGGCGTTTTGATGAGTCGTCACATCTTTGCATTGGGGACGATTTGTAGTTTATCTTTTGGTTTAATTCCCAATTTGTAGATTCAGCTAGAAGTCTTCTGCTGTCATTTGTTCTTCTTGTTTATCAAGTTTGTTTTAAATTAGCCTTGCCGTTGACTTGGTAGTCAATTGCGGCATAACAATCCTTTATTTTTGTATTTAAAGATAGCGAAAATTTTGGGTTGTTACACATATGAATAAGGCTAGGAGAGAGGGGCTAGGAACTCTTCCTAAACAAATTGTTTGTGATCCTTCTTTGGTTGAAAATGTAATCAGATTGGTTCAATAAAAATTAGACTTATCTTTTCATTTTTTTAAAATGTTCCTTTTCATTTGTAATCCTCACTTAAGTAACCTCATACAGACGTTGACCTCAACAAAAAGCAACCCAGTAAGATCACTTTTTATTGGGATTTTTTATTGGCCAATATGGATCGAGAAAAAGCTTCAAAAATTTTTGGACAAAATTGTCCTCTTCTTCATCTCCTGCCATGGGTGCTTGTACCTCTTGTTCACTGTCATGAACTCGGTTTTCGACTGTTGTTATTTCATCTACACCCCCACCATCTCTATCTACCCTTGTTAATTGACCTCCATCTCGATTGAAATTTGTTGTCTATTCTCCTATCTTAGATTTCGTTCCCCTAAATCTGGAACCTTCGGAATTCGCGAGTCGTGTTCTCCCTCTAAACGGAGTGCCAGGTAATGAAAGTCTTCTTTTTAATTTGAATTTTAGATCATCTTCTTCTTCTTGTGAATCTGGAATTACTAAATTGTGAATTCCTTCTTCTTCTTCTTCGGAATCTGGAATCACTATATTTCGTATGTCTTCTTCGTCTTTGGAGTCTGAAATCACTAAATCGCTCATATTTTGTTTTTTTTTTTTTTCTTTTGAATCTGGAACCTCCATATTTGCAAGTCTAATTTGGGGATCTTTGCAAGGGAAATTTTTTGACAAAGATCAAACCAGGATTGATATTGCCCAAAGTATGGCTGAGCTTTTAATTTTATAAAGGTCCATTGCACTACTGGAAATCAACGAGAAAGAGGAGAAGATTTGGGGAAATTAATACCTTAAATGAAGATCATGGGAAACTGTAGAATAGATCATGGGAAAGTGTATACACAGTATTGGGAGTAGAAAACGTCATGTATAAAAAAAAAAAAAAAAGTAAGATTAGCTAGTATGTCAAATAAAAAAAGTAAGATTAGCTAGAACGTCAAATATAAATTTAAGGAGGGAGTAGTAAAAAGTACTCCCTCCTTAAAGAAATATTTGACGTTTTCGGATTACGAGGTGGGGTTTCACTTGTGATTTTGGAGAGATTTACATGACGAAATTTTATAAAACATGTGTCGTTAGATTCGTATTGAAAAATACATTCATGCAAGTATAGTTTCATAATTTTTACTAATATATCCAATGAGATATTGACGGATAAATGTGATATCTCGAAATGTGAGGAAGTATGTATAATTCTATGAAGGGGTACAATAATAATTCCTATGTCAAAAGTACACAACATAGAAAAAGGGATTTATAGAAAAATATTTTGACAGTTGCACCTTTTTTCTCGTATTATATAATCTATCCAACATTTAGTTATTGGCAGCATTTTAATTTGATGTACCAAAAATCAAGAACCAACAAATAAAAATTACCTTAAAAATAATTAAAAAAGCACAAGAATCGATCATAGGAGTGGTTGTTAATAATAAGTCCCGAAAATCTCACTCTTTTGTTCATGTAGTGTTGAAATAGTATAACCCAAGTAATAAGCTAAGGCTCGACTTTTTTGGTCTTGATTAGCACTTGGAGATATTTGGGGCATGTAATAAGGCCTTGTTAGTTACAGATTTCCCACTCTTAAAGCAAGAAGCACAAATTAAAACACACTGATGAAATTTTAAAGTAGTTACTTTTTCTACTAGAGAAGATCACTATACAATGATCAAAAGAAAGTTGAAAAAATTATGGCATAGGAAGGAATCAAAGAAGGTAGACAAAGGCTAAGAGAATGGGAAGAAAATCGTCTCGAGAGAGTTTTGTCGCCCTTGTGGTAGTTATCATTGCGAGGCACGTACGAGACCACCTCAGTGGGTAGATAAAATTTACTGTAACAATTTACGTATAGTGAGCTCAAAGGATTTGAAAACCATGACTAATGGCTTTAGCGCCGAAAACCATATTGGTCATTTCCCGCTCTATGATCTTTACCGAGGGACAATAATAACCGATTCTAATAATGGAGCTGAAATTCACGTCACGGTGAAGCTATGGACGCTTGATCTACCTCCTTATAGTGTTGCGAATCGCTTTCTCAACTTGAAGGTACGTACTTGGTTACTTAGTTCATATCCTTTTCATCAGGTGCCTAACGTTTCATTGAATTGATATTGTTATTCACAAATTATGTATCTTGCAGAAAGAGATCAGACTTCTTACACACCCTAATGTTAGACATCCATTCTTACCCATGTTATTTGAAATTTGTCCAAGTTATGGTAAGGTCGCAGTTGTATACCTATTCAAAGCTCTCAACACTTTGGATAAGCTAATAGATCAAGGTTCGCGACAATTGTTACTTCTCAATACAAATGCGTATTTTTATCAGATTATTAGAATATCTGATGAAGTATGTTACTTTGTAGTACTTGTTAAGTACCTTAAATTTATTCCACAAATCTTAACATAGTTTGACGACCCTTTATTCTTTTTCTTCTTTTTTTTTTCCCATGTACAGAATGCTTTGGATGGGTAGACCGACTCAACGTGACACTTCGATGTGGCCTTCTACTCGAATACTTGCATGATTACGATCCATATTTCTTGATCGGTCACATTTCTGCATCTCATATCATTCTTGATCAGGTTCATGAATTACGTTATGTATCAATGAGTACAATTGGGCTTGTCAATATATAGATGAACGGACTTGAAAACAAATACGCAACTGCATGCCTTAAGTCCGACTTGTCAATAGGTCTATATAACCTCATTTCATATATCCGAACTAGCAACATTTCGTTTTTTGAGGACAAGAACCCGATTTTGTACGACTTTTTCATGCTAGTTGGTGGGGTGTTCTACGACGACGATGTTGTCAGAAAAGATTTGCTTGAATGTCATACAAATGGCGAACTCACAGCGGTCGATTTAGGTATTCTTTTCTCTACACTTTGGTATTTTATTTCTAATTTTGCCAAATGTTAGAGGTTTAATGTATAAACACTTGACATTATTGATACAATGATATTTGTTTTGTGACTTGGCAAACAATTTACTACCATATGCTAATATCTTCCAATGCAAATTGATATTACTATTCCCCTCTTTGGCAGGCACTTGGAGCAAGGAATCAGATGTACAAAGTTATGGAGGTTTACTCTTGGCATTACTACGTGCCGGAGGCCGAAACGATACCGAAAAGAAGATTGGTTGCAATGTCGTCGATGGCATGACATGGCATAAGTACAAGTACAAGCCACTCACAACACTTTTTGTTCAAAGTTATAGAGTATATTTTACACTTGCACATCCAAGTTTCGAGAGGCAAAAACGATACTACCTCTATGATAGCCACAAACTCTCGAAAATTAGCCGTGCAATGCCTCGATACGTATCACGACGAGCGCCCGACGATGGCTCAAGCAGTCGAGCAACTCAAATGCATGTTCTTCTTCTCAATCCATGAACTAGGGTTTACCCCTAGTGCTGCTTCTGCCTCTTTGAAAGAGTTCTCATTTGAAGATCTTACACTCATCACTGAGTCTTTCAGTGGTGAAAACTTTGTTGGTGAAATCCTTTTTGCCAAGTTGTACAAGGGTAATTTGCAAAGAATGGAGGGCATGGGCAGTGAAAATGTCATAGTAAAAATATGGGGCAATAGTTATGGTGGAATAACAAACTGGGGTGTGGGTCTCAGAGCTAAGATGCACAGGTTGAAGGTATTTATGGTTTACAGTACTATACTACACTTTTCGAGATAACGCTTTGACTATTCAATTTCTCTGAAAATACAATTTTGATAAATCAGACGTCAAAACATTGTCCGAAAAAATAAGAACAACCCATCATAGTGCATATTTTATGAGTATAACCTTGATTAAAATGTTTCATGTTACAGGACGAGATGACTTTCTTGAGGAATCCAAGAACAGTAAACCATCCCAGCTTACCAAATATAATAGGATACTGCTGTGAAAATGAAAATGTAGGTGTGGTATATAAGCTGACTTCATTGGGTATGCTTAAAGACTTTCTCTTACAAGGTAAATCTAATGTTCTACTTTTGTTGTTATTTGTTAACCATTATTACCTTGAACCCTTATATAGAGATATCCTCCCCATTTTGTTCTATCAAGTTCACATATTGTTTATGTTGGGAATTTATGTGTGAGCAGTTGTCTCACATCGCAAAATCGAAGTGGGTTTATAAGGTAATGGGTTACTCCTCCTATTGCCAATTGATTTTAGGATGGAACCTCACTTGACTTATGGACATGAGCCGGTACTCCTTGACAGCTCTCCCCAACAATGGTATCAGAGCCCATGGTTCGGCCTGGGCTTGGGCATGGTTAGCCCAAGGAATGGGCCGGACGCTCTCGTTGGGCCCATTGGTGGTACGGAAAGCGCTATGGAATATAGACTGGAACTGACGGTACACTGGTATGGAGTGGGTGCGAGTGTGGTTAAAGACCCTTTGGGATGCGATATGGTTACATGCGCATGCCGAGCGGAAACATGTGGCGGCGCACACACATGGCTCGATGGCATGGTGTATCGATTAAGGGCGGTTTCTAGGTCCAATAGTGCGGTGGTTTGGCATGTCCGGTGTTTGGTTGAAGGGGAGTGGGTAAGCTCACACATAAGGGGGAGATTGTTGGGAATTTATGTGTGAGTGATTGTCGTACATCGGAAAATTAAAGTGGGTGGAACACCTTTATAAGGTAGTGGGTTACTCCTCCTATTGCCAATTGGTTTTAGGATGAAACCTCACTTGACTTATGGATATGGGCCGGTAGTCCTCCGGGGAGTAGAACTAGATCCATAAGAACATTGTTAATGGATACCGGGTTAAAAGGTGGTATTCATTTTCTCTCACCTACTTTTTAGATTTGTTTATTATTTTCTCTCTCTCCAACTCTACTACCAACTATTTGGTCCCACTCTCCCCTCACATGCTCCTTCACCCGGGTTGAAAACTTGGTAGAAACTACTACCAAGTATAGACTCTCTCTCTCCTCCTTTTTATTTATTTTGATTTGTTTAATTTTGGCCCTAGTTTTAACTAGGTGGGAAAATTCCCATTAAAAACACTAATGAAAAGTTATGTTAATTTTGATGGTTCCTTAAGATTTTGGGCAAATCAGGTAGTCTAGTACATAAAACACGGTTGATAACAAAAATCGATAATTTCTAATCAACTGCAGATAACTTCCAATGGTCGGAGAGGATTAAGACGCTTCATCAATGCGCTAGTCTTTTCCATTTCATGCACCGTAATCATCTTCCGTATACAATGGGCAATATATCGTTATCTCGTTCCATATTATTAGACGAGGTTAGTAAGCGATTGATTACTCCTATATACTTATATATAGATGATGAGTACGTAGCAATTCAAATTATCCAAAGTAATTTATTTCCAGCATATATGATAGTCTCAGCTACTTACATTATGATTTTGTCATGGTATATAATATATATATAGAGCGGGAATATAGTCTTGGTTGAACTTGGGATGCTGACCGGTGGAATCTTGGGAGACAAAAGAGTTCGAAAATACAAAGATTTATTCACAAAGTCTGGGCATTTGGACTTGTTTCGTGCTAATAATGGTATGATCTTCTGGCATACATGCTTGTTTATAGCAATCACGAAACGAGATTTCTAGCTATTGTGTGCAGGGCGCACTATAGAAAAACCGACTAAGTAGTGTTTTAGTTTTGCTTGTAAAATGAGTTATTATTTTTTATGAACATGGCAGATATTTGGGATGCAAGTATTGATGTGTATGTTTTCGGAATTCTCGTGCTAGAACTTATATCGAAGAAACATATCTCGAGTTATTTGCATATCGATTCAACACAATTATTCCTGTTCATGGACCGAACATGTTTAGTGTTTGAGGAGAATCCTTGGAGATTGTTTGTGGATACAAGTTTCACGACGCAGCCATTTTTCTTTGAACGTGACGCACATGCGATCTTTAAGGCGGGAATTGACAGTGTTTGGGTATCTAAACATCGTTTAACCATCGGCGAGATAGTTCATCGACTCGAAAACCTCACGGTTTTCAATCCTTCCAAGTATATTCTTCAACAGCATCGTACACTGAAACGTCGGAGAGTCTACAATCACGTACCACATTTATGAGCGTAATTCTGAAGATTATGCAAGTATCCTTGGTAACAATGCAATTCATTTAATTAGTAATGACATTGCTCAAATGTAAGAAGCTCACTCTGGATTATAATGCATTTCCTTGTTTTTGTTATAGGACAACGACTATATTGATATTACATACTCGGACGTGTGTATGTGTCGAGTGTTCGACATGGTTATTTTACTAGAAAACAAGAAATTTGGTCTAAATTGAAGACTGTCTACCAAGGATTACTTTCCAAACACTATGTTGCGGTGCCAACCCAAGTCCCACATTGAAAAAACAAGGAGCATAATCCTTGTATATAAGTTTCACCTCCACACTAAATAGTGTGAGGCATTTTGGGTAAGATTGACCCATTTTCCAAAAACCGTGAGGGCTTGTCTCCCAACCCAAAGCGGACAGTATCATACTAATCGTGGAGACGATGGTTTGGCATTCCACAACACACTACAATTTCTTAGATTGACATCCCGAATTCAAATAATGTAGCACATGAGTTTCAATGCTAGTTTCTCCAGGACACGCATCACTCACCAACAGATTTCACTTGCTTACATTACAAGATTGCGATTGTCAAACTATAACTATTAGGTTGAACACACATAGGCTCGGCTCTTTCTAACTGTCGATCTTCAGGAATTGCTTGATTGTATCCTTGACTCTAGCAGTAATTGGCTTCAATGCTCTTTCCCACTTAGCTATCTTCCTCGTGATGTACTGTAAAGTTGGTTGTTCTGGGACTGGCTCGGTATCAATACGAGCAAAAGCTAGATTGCCTGCCAATGCCATGTACTGTTTCGCTACCTTCTTCGAGCATTTGGTGTAGTCAGCATGAACCAGTTTGTGTTTTTTTTCCGCTGCATCTCTGACATGTCTACTGATGGTGATTGGAGGCTGAAATGGCCCTGAAACTGGAATTTGGACTGGCCGCTTTGTAGCTAGCAACATCATAACAACGCCAAATGAGTACAGGTCATGCCTTTTCATGCAGCTTCTGCCAGTTCTGTCATCATCTGGAAGACCACAGCAACAAATAGAGAATCAGCCTTGCAGCATGCTTATAACTTTTAAGAGTCCCCCAATTTCTGAGATTACAGAGTATTTCTCAAACCCAGGATGCCGAATATAGTACACTGCCATAGAAGTTATAGGACTACACTGGACTTACCGTCAACAACGTCATCAGGGTAGAAGTTGGCAAAAAATCCTGCAGTGTTCTCAAGCATAGCGATACTCACAACTGTACTTTCTGCGTAGGTGCCTCCAAAATCAATTAATTTGACTGTCTTGTCCTGGATTTTGTTAATTGTAGAACAGTTAATCATGAATACGACTTGCAAATGTCTGAAGAAAAAGTTTTAGAGTGCGGTTATGATAGTAGTACTACCTCTGTCAACAAGATATTATCTGGCTTGATGTCATGATGCACTAAGTTCTGATCATGCAGATATGTGATGGCTCGAACGATTCCATGTAAGATGTGCAGGACATCCGGCCAAGTCAGCTCTTTCAAAGAAAAACAGGAAATAATAAAAGCATTCGATCAGTTATAATTAGACAGTAATTCACAGTTCTCTTGGTGTTGATCCTTAGTCGTATCATGTGAAACATTGATCAGTTGTGAAGCAGGGAGGAAATAAAAAGCACCACATACGCTACTGTATGTTACAGAAATTGAACACTATATTCTCTTTTTGCCCAAGTTACAGTAGAATGATATGCGTGTAATAATGTTCGTTTGGACTTTAGATGGTCGTAGGAGCTTAAAATTCACTCTCGGATAAAAGAGGAACTCACCTTGTGTCATGTACAGGGACTTCAGGTTACCTCCTCCTATAAGAGGGAAAATCAAGCAAATGCGATTGAACCTCCGACCATGTTCATTAACCTCATCTTCATTGTTCCTTGAACTAGCTAGGCATGATATTATGTTCTCATGTTCGGCCAGATGAAGTAAGATGTCAAGTTCGTGCTGAAACGTGAACTTTAAGTTAGGACATGTAGAAATACAAGTTTAGAGACAAATTAACTCCATTACATTTTAAAGAACACTTCTTACTGCCATTTTTCGTGCCCCTATTTCACTGTTGCTCATCTTTACAACAATTGGTTGGGGTGTTAGATTATGGTGGTTATTGACCGGGATATCTCCCTTGAACACGACTGAAGATCCTCCAAGGCCTACCACCTCAGCCTGATTTGTGAAACTAGCCAACTCATTCCAATCCAATTGAACAATCTGCATGATGTAACAAGTACTGCAATACACACAGGATACTAAGTCACTCTCTTGTGATCATCCAAAGCCCTATTTTCCTGTGTCATTATAGAACAATATATATAAAAAAAAAATAGTGTTGATCACCTCCTCCTTTTAATGCTGTAATGATTTGCTAACTTAAAGAAATTAATTTGTGAAATTTTGAGATTATATTTCATACTTTGGAATGTAACAGTACAATCATACATTTACGCCAAGATGATATGATCTAGATACTTCTCTTACAAGATAGAGCTATAAACTGTAAAGTTTTACACTTTTACACCCAACTGTACTACCTAAATGTTGGAGTGTAGGACAAACTGCACTACAAGATCTCTTAATGGCTGCAAGTACTGGTCAGAAACTTTTGTTTACTGCCAAAGTGCCACCAATGGCAACAACTACAATTTCTGTCTTGTTGCTTGGCATATACTTCCACATGTTGAATCACAAATAAGGCAAAGGTGACATGATATGAAGGCAACAGCATAAAATCAGTCGAACAGGTGACTGTAATTTTGGCATTCTACTTTGCTTAAATTATCTTCCTTTTATTACAATAATTAGTCTTATTTTATATGTTTAACAATTGCTACTCTTAACATTCTTCCCCAATCTCCCCACTACCATTATGAAACCAACGTCGCCCCCATTTGACGAGACATTGTAACTGAGCAGAGCTGGTGTAGGTACATGCTCTGCCCCCCACCCCCTCCTTCCTTCCCATTACCCTCACCCCAATCAAACTTTAGTTTCCCGTCATTTTATTTAATCATCTATATAGCGTTAATCCATCACCGTTTCTTTCAAAACTTTACGTAAATAATTTGATAAAATGGAAACGTAAAAAACTCAATGAAAAGGACGGGTAAGAAATCGGAACGCCAAATATACGTTATGTACCACACTAAGATTAATTCAACGTGCAAAACTCACAAGACCTAATGAATTTCGAAATTCCGCAATCATTTTGAACCTATCTTAACTGAAATGAAAAAAAAAGCTGCAACCTTTCGATACTACCTTCAACATTTAATGGTGTCTACCTAATTGTAGAACATTTACAATTCAAAGTTCTCAACTTTACTACATAAAAATTGACTACTTACCAAGTATTAGTTCAATGACACCAGAAAACAAGTTTATGGGCAAATTATAGAAATTTCAATATACTACTGAATAGTTGTATCCAACAAATAGCAAAGGTGGCATCTTTTTATAAACTAAAAAAAAGTTGATAACTTTAGATTGTATTAAACAAACAACATATGAGTTGTTCTTCTTTTTTCCAAGAATTTGGTGGAACCAACATGTGAATGAAATTACTAAAACAGAAATTAAAGATAAAGATTTGTGGACAAAATCTAAACAATGCATAAAAATAAGAAATTAAATTCAAGAAGAGAAAATGCACCTGCTTCTTTCTTTAGGACAATCTCTTTCTTTCTCCTGCCACTCTCTTCTTTTGAGTTTCACTCTGCTTTAGTACTCACTATCATCACAAGATAAATATGTATAGGGCACATGTGCAAAACTTACCATTTATATAGTCTATAATGTGAAAGTGTAAAACTATGGCTGGAACTTACCTTTTTTTTTTTTTTTTTGTCAAATAGGCCGAAATTATAACTTGTGAAAAATCCATTAGTAATTTTTGTAAAACATGTATTGAAAATATAACTTCTTTATTCTTACACACACAATTATTAGTGTTGAAAATTGATTACTGCCTCCATTCAAGACTAATTTGACTACTCCTTAAACTTTTCGGCACACATTTTGAGGTGCAAAATAAACTATAGTCTGAAAATTCTATAATTTGGTGAATGCCACAATTGTCATCTAATAAAAATGGTCTTGGTTGGAGCCAATATAAAACATATTATAAAAACAAAAACAAAACAAAAAAAAAAAAACAAAATTCAGAAATTCAGTTTTCTTTTAGCAATAAAAAAGGTATATTCTCAACGTATTTTTGAAAGATTAGTACAGTAAAGAACTACCCCGTATATTGCATATTGTTGAAATCTTATCTACTTCATCGAGCCTTCAGTCTTCACTCCTCGTGCCCTCACGGCAACACTGCACCGTGCCCTCTAGCACCGTCGGCTTGGTCATCCCAGCAACCTATGTTAGGCAGACGGAAGCGTACATAAGCATAGGCCAAAGAGAAACGAATTCATCGAGTTAGTTTCGACAACTCTTGTAGTAACCCCAGTGGAATGACCAGTGTAGGAAACAGAGGAGACGGATCTAATGAGAACCATGCGGCAAGACACTATCAAGAGGCTCAGAAGGGGACGGTAAACCTGGAGTAGGATTAGAACCGGCAGCATCTGGCAATGGCCACACAAGGGGTCGCAAATTTTTGTCCATCTATCTATGAGACAGGGAGTCCGAGCCAAATGTGCAGAACAAGTAGTATGAACCTCCCTTGGTGAGCATTCCGATCAACGCCTAAGTGTCACATACATTGGTCGAGTACAAGTTGCGCATTAACCTTGCAAGAGACATCACAATGGGATCTATACGTCTATGAACCACAATTATACAAGGTCAATGTGATGGTAGCTCACTAGGTTGAGCTCAACCAATCACGTAAATTGAAACCAAGAAATCGCACCTTTGAAAACTCACCAGATTAAGATCACAAACAAACACTAAAATTTATCACATCCCTACATCCCATAAGAGTTGCTGTGAGATGGGGGCGTACACATCCTCATTGCAGAATGCTTTAAAAAAAAAAAAAACCGGGCAGGAATTTACGCTAATTACATCAACCCATCTCTATAACATACTCCGTATAAGACTAAGCTAAAATCTACTCTAAATCATGTTGATCCCAAAAATGAATCGCTTCCTCCAGCCAAGTTATGCCCTTTTACTCAGATAGCCAAAAGTCAAAACACACATAAGACATAACGGTGCATATAATATACTGCTGCTGCAAAACGCGGAAGCAACCTAAGCAATATGCGACATTTAAGCAGGAGAGTCCATGGAACCTCTAATGGAAGCCAACAGCAGGATCCATACTGGAATACTGCACTGATGTATTTTGTGTATACTACAAACGCCAATATGGCACACCAAAAGATGGCAAGATCGCTCGACTCTTAAGTCATAACTCATCTACCATGACACTTCGGGTCTAACACAGAGCTGAGCTATTTACTATCAACATCACGCAATCAGGCGAGTCATGTGCCTTCTTTGAATCAAAAGGAAGTAATAAAATATCTCAGTATCAGCAGTGGCTATAATAGCAGGTCCGACAGTACTAAGGTGTCGTTTGGATACACTTGGGAAGTCAGAATTCCCATGAACTTGTAAATCCTAGGAATTAAGAAAGTATGGGAATTGGGGAAATTTGTTTGGATGAACAAGGGAATTCAATTCCCATGGAAATTTCTACTTACCTAGCCCCCAAGGTAATTAAATTCCTACACTTTGGAGGAATTGGAAATGCCTAGGAATTTCCAATTCCTACCCTTTATGACAACCAAACAACTCATGATAATACAATTCCTAGGAAAATAAAATTCCTATGAATTTTGAGGGTATCCAAGTGTTTCCAAGGAGATGACACACAGCACATAAGACCATCATAGTTAGACTAGACTGTGGACTGTCTTTATTTTCTGTTATTTTAGCTCTCTTGGGAGAGAAGAAATACACAGCTGATCTGCTTAAACCATTCTCGCCTCAAGCACAAAATCTCTCGATAAGATTAGAATTATATACATCAATTTCAGCCAGACAAATAATAGGAAAATTGCAATCTGTTAGGTGCCGCAACAGCCTCACTGGCATCAGCACACCAACATTAGCATGATATTCCAAGGCATGGGAGATGAGAAGGCCCAACCTAGTAATCTACAGAATAGTAAAGGACGATAAATAGACAAAGACGGATAACCAGATGAATGCTGGTTACCTTTCCTAGCAGCCTCCTAGTCAATAGTTTCGATATCGTGCTCAGTCCATACAGCATCTCATTCTTCAGCAGCAATCCTGAAAGGAAAAATAATCAGAATGAGCATAATATAGCAGCAAAACGAAATCTTGAGACAACACTAAACAGCAACAGCAACGACAACAACAGCATTGCCCTAGATGGGATGTACGCAAGCCTACCCTAGGTTGTTGAAAGGGAGACTGCTTAACGATGACCCATAATGAAAACACATCAGATATCCATGCATTATGGAACAAAAGAATTTTGAACAAGCTAAGCTACCAATCAATATTTCATGAAGCTAATCTTGATTCACATGCACATGACACAACATACTACATTCTTATGAACGAGCCCATTTCACATATATCCTCAAGTCTCATGACCAGGGGCAACACTCTAACTTGTGCTGCTTCCCAGACCGATAAACATGTTTTAAAATAGGCCTTGATAGTTTTTCTCTCCCTAACATTTTCATGTTCCTTTAAAAGTTCCAAAGAAAGAGAGAAGGGCTCATACCTGAAACTTACTGGCAGAGTGAAGCTCAAACAGCATCCAATTGTGCAGACTTCACGTTGCCTTTACTTGGTTGTCAGTTAAAGCAAGGTTAGAAGTTTTAAAGGATACAGACGGCTCATAGTTCAGCTGGTAGTTGACTAGTGTTGATCCGAAAATATTAAACATCGCAGCACTGCTATAAGCAACTTCAGCATCTGAACGCTTCTTAAACACCACTCGAGCTCGGCTGTTTTGTGTATCTATCTCAGTTTCAGATTCCTTCAAAGGCCCAAAACACCTGAACATTTTATTAAGATTCAACGCTGTAGGTATAGAACCCATCCCCGTAAAATTCAACATGAGCTCCGTTGGCAACTGCTTTTTCTGTTCCTCATCTCCCAATGGGGTCTCAACTCCTGATCCAAGAGGACCATGGAAATACTGCTTCCTGGAAGACTTCCTGGGTTTTGCTTGAGGAGGCTTGTCAGAATCAGCAGGAACAATTTGCTCATCCTTTCTCTTGCGACCGCGTCGAGCAGGCTTAGCTACAGCACTATTTTGGACGACCATGTCAGTCCAATACGAGTCATTTCTATCATCAAACTCAAAACTTTCAGGGGGTCCAGCGAGCGGTGCAGAAGACTTCCGTTTCCTACCAGATCCTTTCCGCATTTGCTGTCTCCGAGAGGACACTGCAAAGTTTCTGAATTCCGCAAAAAAACTAACTATGCCTGCCAAGAAACTGTAACCTTTCATGGGATCTTGAGCAGACAAGTGAAGCTGCGAGAGCATCTCATCCACAGTGGACTGCTGCGATGGACTCAGAGACATTTCAGTATCAGAATCATTAGAAGTATCTAGAACATCTTCATCCCCTTCTCCTAAACATTCATTGTTGCCTCCATCACTGCTACCTTTTAAAATTGATGGTGATCCTGTAAGCTGACTGGCAACTCTTCGAATGCACTCACCAACTTTAAACGATTGCTGGGGGTTTGAGGATGCTGTGTGCGACACCTTAGCGACAGAAATGGTTTTTGTGGTCGGCTCAGATGTAAAATCGCCAAACCCTGGAGCTTTTCGTTTCGTACCAGAAGCTGGAGAAGTCAGCAGATCGTCATCTTCTTCAAGTGAATCAAATTCACCATCTAGGTAATACATCGTCTCACCCATCAACTCTGTCATGCTTTTTTCTCTTCTTCGCTGGTAAACAATGTCCTTCAGATTGTGCTTGCGTTTAGGGCCTTTCAATGTAGTCTTAGAATCAACTCTAGTAGCTGAATCTTCTTGCTCAACCTGACTGGAAATCCCCTCATAATACCGATATTCAGCTAAGGTATCAGTACCTTGCAGTCTAGAAAAAGCTAACAGTTGAGCTTTAGCTATTACGAGCTCAAGCCGGTCTACACCACTACTTGGGACAACTGCTAATGACCTTACATACTCAACAAGCTTATCAGGCTTAAAATAATCCAATCCGGTGCACCTATCTACTCCGTCCCTCTTACTCGACTTTTCTCGTACCCCTGCGTTCTCCACCATTTGATATCTTATCTTATCATAGGCTTCTTCTGATATGCAAGAACAGGCCAGGCCCAGCTCTGTTCTTCTGGAAAGCTCTGCCAAAGCACAACTTACAGCATTTTGAAAGGCTTCTGTTTTGTTTTGCCTCACTGCCACAGAGAAATGTTTTCTGAATGGTTTCAACACGGAAGCTTCGTTCCAAGCAAATGTTCGATCTCCAAAGTACGCAACGAAATAGCAATCTTTTCTAAAATATTTCATTGCCTTTTCTGATGAATCAGAAGGATGAAATATTTGCCCAGGCCACCAAGGATGGCTCTTCACCTTTCCCCACACCAAATCAAACACAGAAAACTCCCCTTCAAATTCAGGAGGAAGTTGATAAGTAACACGATAGTCAGACAACAAGCTTTCAGCTTTTGAATTTGCACGCTTGGAATTCTTTGCCTCCCTGTTCCGTGGCTTTGCCGAACCAGAAACATGCTCTTCAACAGCTTCCAGTTCCTCAGGTGAGTCAGCTTGTTCAGCACTACAAGCTTCTTCTTGTTCGTCCTGAGCATCTTCCATTTCTAAGTCATCACTCACATCATGATCTGCTGGCTCATGTTCGAAGCCTGTAACAAGTGGATCAGACTGAAAAGGTGGAACTTGATTATCAACATCGGCGTCAGACCCCACATTATCATCACGTGTGGGATCAGACTCCACGTCTACATACGCATTCCCTGCAACAAATTCAGCAGGATCTTCTGTTTCCACAATAAATGGGCCCTCAATAAGATTTTCATCTACCATATGTGTTCCACCCTGAGTGTCGTCAATAGAATCTTCTACAGCAAACGGTACCGGATTAGATTGTTTAGGGGTTTCCTCTTCAGCAGGTGCAGCATTGTTCAGGTAGACAACCCCTTCAGCACTGGCAGCTTCTTCTTGCACTTCCTCAATTTCCTCCACATTTGAGCCATTCTGAACAAAAGCCCCAGTAGCAGAGATTACAACATCAGACAACATGGTAGGTTCATCATTGACACCTGATGTGTCCTCCAAGACAACCTGATAAGATAAAACAGCTTCTTTGTGTAATTCCTCAACAACTTCCATATTCAAGCCAACTTGAGCAACATCATCCATAGAGGCAACCACAGAATCAGACATAATAATTTTATTTTCATTGATCGAGGGACTCCCGATGTTAGCCTGTTCATCTGGCCTTTCCTGAACAATCTTTGTATTTGAGCCCATCAGGGCAACGCCATCTGTCAAAAGCTCAGTTTCAGTCCCATATGCCAAGACATTTTCCACAGGTGCCCGTTCACTTGGCACAGCATTTTGTACTTCTTGATTATCCTCCACGGCTAAGCCAATCTGAGCAACCCCATCTGCAGTGGGGTTATCCATGCACCCACTGCGGGAGGCATCTGATCTACATTCCACTTCTTGAATCTCACCTTTAACAGCACCTGAGTCATCTAGGACAGGACGCTGATCTGCATCATCTTCAAGGTGTGTTCCATCTTGCCCGAAACCAGTATGCAAGTCAGCTACGAAGTTGCCAGCAATAGATGTATGGTGAGCGTCTGCCTCCGAGACAAATGATCCTTCATTTAGGTTTTCGTCAATATTCTGCATTGTGACCTCCGATCCCATATACGGTTTGTCCACGTTGGCCAATTCAATAGAATCAGACAACTTAGTGCTTTCATCTGATATAGCCATTCCTGTTTTACACTTAACCAAAAAAACACCTTTAGACTCTTGGTTTACACTGCTTGACTTCAGCTCATCGTGGGGCACTTCACAAACAAAGCCTTTGTTCCCAAATCCAGCATCAACGGTATCGATATCCATTCCAACAACCCAAGTTTCTTCCGCTGAGTCCTTTGAGAGAGTGTTATCAGCACCTTCAGCTCTTTCCTTCTTATCCACTAGCTGACTTTCACTCCCACAGGCAGCATCAATCTCCATATCAGTCCCAACATGATTCATCTCATCTAATGCGCCATTTTCATTACCAGCTCCAGTAGCCAGGGATGAATCATTGAAATTTTCATCCTTAACAAATGAGAGTCTCTCCTGTATTAACTTGCTAGTCATTCCCATATCAGGTTCCAAAACTGTTATACTTTCATTAGCAAAATCCATAAACTCTCTTGTAGTAACCTGGGTCTGCATATCTGACGGTTCAGGGGTAGCATTCTCCGAGTCTCTCACTACAGGTTTCTCCTGACCTGTCTCACAAGATACATCAGTTTCAGCAGCTTGAGTTGGAAGACCTGAATTCGGGATTTCAGGTCCTACAAATCGCAAATTTGAAGAACACTGAACAGAATCCAAGAATTGTCTATGGTCTTCCATGGTTGAAGCTTCCACTGACATTATGCCTCCATCCACCGTTTTATCCTCAGACACTAATCCATGGCCATGAGCATTGGCTTCCGTATCAACTTGTTCATCAGCTTCCTCTGGTCTATCTTCTCCATTCACTATTTCAAAATTCTCTTTTGTGGTTCCAACCATCTGCTCAGCAGCTATTGACGGAATTGCGTCCGTAGTGGTCATAGGATATGGAACATTACTTTCAATATCAGTCCCATTATCAGCTACCTCACCATCTCCAAATTTCCTCTCTGAATTCTTTTCCACAACTCGCTCCACATTTCTCTCCTTATCAACATCACAAGCTCCACTATCCTGAGAGTCGCGTCTCAATCCATCACTACCCACATTCTCCTTCCTACACGACGTCAAAACAACTCCTCCGCCATCACCATCATCACCAAACTCAACTTCCCCCCGACCCAATTCACCTACTCTAGTAACACCATCAACAAAAACATCACAACCCAAAACCTCAACCATAACATCCCCAACTTCACAAGCCCCACCATCTACCTCCTCCACCACCACCTTATTTTCCGACACACCGACCCGGTCCCGACTTTCCTCAACCTCACCACCCTCAACAACCGTCTTAATCACAGTCTCAGTAGTAGTAACTACAGTTTTCACACTGACAATTGACTCTCTCACATTCACCCCCTCTAATTCCTTATCTTTGCTTTCTTCCATTGCATTAATCAACAACTACCAACACTTTCTGAGTTCATATAAAAATTCAATCAATTAAAATGAAATTGCACAGATAATAAAGCTAACAGAATACACATAAAAACCCTAATTTTTTTATATCATAAAACAGAAATTGGAGCACAAGAATCAAGAATAGATGTCGTAAAATTGAAGCAACAAAACCCTAAATTGAAGTGAAAAAGTACCTGAGTAAAGATCTGTGATGAGTGAAGTCTGAAGAATTTGGGGATTTTTTGCGGGTTTTAGAGAGAGAAATGAGGTGTTCCAAGAAGAAGTATATAATATTAATATAATATAAATATAATATGAGTATGATTTTGTACTGACTAGATTTACTGGCGGATAAACTACTTTTATACATTCCTGAGTAAAATGATGATCGGAAAATTGTAAAAACACGGACCGAGATATTAGTAAAAGGGAGTTCTACTTTACTAGTCTACTCCGACCGGACAGTTATTTTTTGGCAACAACCACATTAACTGGCTTCAGCTAGGTCATCTGTTATGGCACGTGACATGTCTCTTTAATTTTCATATAAAAAATTCATTTGAAATGTCTCTTACGGTAAAGAGTATAGTTGGTCATTTCATCCATGGTTCCATATAAGTGACGTTTTTCATATCAATAAATTCACCATATTTTTTTATTATGAAAAAAAATCAATATTTATTATTAATTTATTCCATCTTTAACTTATTTTTTTGTACATTCGTTATAACTTATTTGAACTGCAACCACGTCATCTATATTGAAAGTGAAATTTCTATAAATAATAAATTTTATCGATAAAGTTATTTGTTCACAAAGAAATAAAATGATAAAATTTATTTCGGGCGTAGCCCGGGTAGTACACTAGTCTTAATCTTAATCTTAATCTTAATTTTAATCTTAATCCTTCTATACTATTAAAGAAGGCTTTTTTAGAAGCCTCATAATGACCGGAGGTTTTTAGAGAGTTTGAGTAATTTTATATTATTAAAAGGTAATCCTGCGTTCGTACAAACACTTTATTGTTATAGTATCAATCTAAGATACAATAGGACTCTTAGTAGTAGTAGTAGTAGTAGTAGTAGTAGGTAATAGTAGTATTATGTATACACACTTACTCATGCATGACGCATATAAAACAATTATCAATTATAAAAGATGACATACTGATTGTATCTATCTAGGACGAATTTGGTACTACGGGTTATTTTCTTTGACCACAAATTTTATCAATTTAAGTCGCATATGTTAGATAGTTATAGCTTAAAAAAAATATTATGCTTGATTGGTTTAACAACGTTTATATGTTTTTCACTCATTTTCAATCTTTTTACTTATTTTGAGGACTTTCTAAAACTCTTTCCGAAAGTGTTTCAACGTTTCAAAATGGTTCACAACGTTTTTGAAATTTTATGGCGCGCATAAGACGGTTCTTAGACGACGATTCATGTTAGCCGACCCCAAATCATTTTGAGAATAAGGCTTGGATGTTGTTGTTGTTGTTGTTGTATTGGTTTAACAACGTAATTGTTGGACCATTAACGATTTCTTCGTTTTAACCTCCTCCTCCTTCTTTTATTTGCATATATTACCCTTACTTCTTCCAATGTCATCATACCTCGATATGCCCAATTTCTTCCATTTTTTTCTTAATCACTATCTCTCTCTCGCCCGACTTCTTTTATCGCAAATTTAATATCATGAGAAAATCTACACTTACACATATGACAAATGGGTTCAGAGTGTTAAAAAATGCATAGGTACAATAATCGAAGGTTTTTAGAGAGTTTTGAGAATTTTATAATATTATTTAGTTATCAATTTTAAATGAAACTCTCTTAATTATTAGACAATCCTATGGATGCATAATATATATTCAGAGTCCTATATTCGTAGAATTGCTATAGTAGCGGTCATAACTCAAAGATAAATATGTCATTGTTACATATTATTATTTCGCAACACATAATAAACTCCGTGGAGGCGTGTATTATATATTTATATGGACCACATTATAAGTCAAGCTTGACTAATTAATGATTTTTTGCGGGTTTTAGAGAGAGAAATGAGGTGTTCCAAGAAGAAGTATATAATATTAATATAATATAAATATAATATGAGTATGATTTTGTACTGACTAGATTTACTGGCGGATAAACTTTTTTATACTTTCCTGAGTAAAATGATGATCGGAAAATTGTAAAAACACGGACCGAGATATTAGTAAAACGGAGTTCTACTTTACTAGTCTACTCCGACCGGACAACTATTTTTTGGCAACAACCACGTTCACCGGCTTCGCCTAGGCCATCTGTCATGGCACGTGACATGTCTCTTTAATTTTCATATAAAAAATTCATTTGAAATGTCTCTTACGGTAAAGAGTATAGTTGGTCATTCCATCCATGGTTCCATATAAGTGACGTTTTTCATATCAATAAATTCACCATATTTTTTATTATGAAAAAAATCAATATTGTTATTAATTTATTCCATCTTTAACTTATTTTTTTGTACATTCGTTATAACTTATTTGAACTGGAACCACGTCATCTATATTGAAAGTGAAATTTCTATAAATAATAAATTTTATCGATAAAGTTATTTGTTCAAAAAGAAATAAAATGATAAAATTTATTTCGGGCGTAGCCCGGGTAGTACGCTAGTCTTAATCTTAATCTTAATCTTAATATATTTATAAACGAAACTTTTTTCGTGGGCATTGAAGAGGTCTAGAGCCTTTCGAATTTTCTTAGAGCTTCTTATGAATAAGGAATTAATTTATGTTATGGAATTGTTGTTATACCATATGTGAGTTTATGGTAATCATGTATAAAATTCATATATTTTACTTATGGAAATGTAGTATACCATATGTAGGTTTATGGTAATTTTGAAAAAAAATCATCAATATAAAAGTTTCTTTTTTAAGTTATGGTAAGATAATAAGTCAAACCTACATTTTAATATAAGAGAAAAATACACGACATGTTCTACATTTTGGTAAAATATAAGAACCAAATAGTTTTTTAAAATGCTTCTACAGTTAATGAAATTTTAATACAGTTTTTGGTGAATAAAAGGTCCGTTTTAAGTTCATTTAGTGTAAAAGTGACCCCAACATGGATAGTCAAAAGCAACAAACAAAACAGAAAATTATAAAAAGATCAAAGAGAGTATATGGCAATTAATCATGAAATGGTAAGATCGAAGAATATTCAAACGAAAATTATTTAGTCAGCTACCTTAATGTAACCTTGAGTTATGAAAATTTTAATACATGGTCCTAGAAAATATAATATTCGATTTATAAATAATAACTATTGAAGAGACAAACAATTATAGGTATTTTATGGAGGTCTAGACAGGCCATCATCGAGCCATAATATTGAAAATGATAATATAAGATCTTTAATGACTCATAACTATAAGTAAATTCTTGATTAACAAACATTTGCAAAGTGCATGTACACATATTCCAGCAGTCATAAAACTATTTATCACAAACCTAGAATTACCTTTTATTGCTAGATAGTTTGAAACATGGTCACATAAGCAAAGTCATTGGTACCAATCACAGTTTTTCATCTTGAAAATTTGTAATGTACAACGTGCAAGCATTATTGCAATTATAAAATTTAAAATAACTAATGTATAATCTTTAATTTGAGTCATTGATTCAACAAAACAATATATAAGATGACTTAAAAGAAACATACAATTAAGATAATATATTCTTTTTCTTCGGTTTCGTAAGTCATCATATAATGTTATTTGGATTTATTTAAATTTATTAAACTTGCACTAAAATTATTAGATTTGAACTAAAATAAATTCATTTGGAATCAATTTTTTTACTAGATTCATTATAGTTACAACATCTTACTCTCGTGAGACGAATATGTTAAAAAAAATAAGTTGATTCATACAAAATCTTACTAACACCAAGTGTAATAAGCTTAGAAATCGGTATACAATATAGGGAACCAATTCGAAACTGAAACTTATTGTATTCGGTACCTCTATCTTAATCACTATAGCACAACATCTGTCAATTTGTTATTTAGGTTTGTTGATGTGAAATGAATAAATGTATATATCTTGCATAATTTGTGTTCAGTTTTGTTTAGTATTGATATCTTTATATTTTTGTCATGAGACATAAACACGTAAAACGATAAAATTAAAGTTGGTTGAAGTAGGTAATGGAAGTCAATGGTTTTATGAAGAAAGTTAATTAATTAGCTAAAACATTAATGTCATGTAAATATACAGTGTGAGAACTTCAAAAAATGAATTAATCAATAGTTCTAGATGAATGGTAACTTTATTATTTCGTTATTACCTTAAAAAAAACTTTATTTAACTACAATAATTATAATGATTTCGGTAATGGAAGTGCCTATATAATATAAAATAATGTTAATGTCAACGTGCAACGCACGGGCTTTAAACTAGTCTTAATATTACATTTATAAATGAAGCTTTTTTCGTGGGCATTGAAGAGGTCTAGAGCCTTTCAAATTTTCTTAGAGCTCCTGGTGAATAAGGAATTAATTTATGTTATGGAATTGTTGTTATACCATATGTGAGTTTATGGTGATCAAGTATAAAATTCATATAATTTACTTATGGAAATATAGTATACCATATGTAGGTTTATGGTAATTTTGAAAAAATCCATCAGTATATATAAAAGTTTCCTTTTTAAGTTATGGTAAGATAATAAGTCAAACCTACGTTTTAATATAAGAGAAAACTATACGACATTTTCTACATTTTGGTAAAATATAAAAACCAATTTTTTTTTTTAAAATGCGTCTACAATTAATGAAATGTTAATACAGTTATACGTGAATAAAAAGTCCGTTTAAGTTCATTTAGTGTAGAAATGGCCCCAACATGGATAGTCAAAAGCAACAAACAAAACAGAAAATTATAAAAAAATCGAAGGGAGTATATATGGCAATTAATCACAAAATGGTAAGATAATACAAAAGAACTTTCAACTTATTCATGTGAACTCCCCAATAGTAATAACTACGAGTAAAGGTAATTATTTACTCGCTTTAATATATGTGCTATTCTATAATACTATTCTCTTTTTTTTTTTTGTAATCTATGTTTTAATATATTTTTTGATGAATCTGATATTTTCTGCATATAACCATAAGTTTTTAATACATCTAGAAAAATTGAAATTTTATCTCATTTTCAGGTGAAGAAAATTCGATTGGTTTATAAAAAAATCCATTTATAAGTTATGGAAGATAATATTTCTAAGCAAGTATATTGTAGTCGTGAAATGGTAAGATAATACAAAGATTTTTATCATGAGTAATGGAAAGATTACATTACATTCCAAATTTTATATATTCCAAATTTACTGTAATCATAAAAAGATAGGATACTCACTCCTTTCAATAATATAAGACGATTTCATTTTGCGAGCTATGGTATTGACTATTGATTTCGCAAAAATCTATCAGATTTGCACATTTCAAGTTATATTCATTTAGTGAGGTGTCTTCTTTGATAATAATATTATATCTTTGTAATTTTTTGTTTTATATTCTTAGGTGGGTAGCAATTCAACTTACTCAAGTGAATTTCCAATTTTTAATAACTACGAGTAAAGTCAATGGGTTTCACTAAATATGTGCTATTCTATAAGTCTTTTTTTTGTTTTTTCTAATCATAAAGAGATAGGATACTCCCTCCTTTTAGAAATGTATGACTATTTTAGTTTGTTTAGCTAAGGCATTAGATGTTGAACAATTCATATGTCAATTGATTTAAATTAATTAAAAAATAGCTTAATATAGGTGATATGCTTTGGTATTTATATGTTGCAAAATTAAGTTGAATTGTATCATACAAGGTTATTCCCGTATTCGATGTACTTATTTCTATGAGAGCAATCAAATGTTTTTACATAATGTATAGATCTCTTTGCTCTAAAACACATAATATCAAACGAAAATAATTTGGTCAGCTACCTTAATGTAAAGTTGAGTTTCGAAAAGTTTAATACATAGTCCTAGAAAATATAATAGTCTATTTATAAATATAGTCTATCTATTGAAAAGACAAAAAATTATAGGTATTTTTATGGAGATCTAGACAGGTCCTCGAGCCATAATATTGAAAATGATAGTGTAAGATCTTTAATTGAATAATAACTATAAGTAAATTCTTGATTATCAAACATTCACAAAATGCAGTTATATATAATCCAGTAATGATAAAACCATTTATCACAAACTAAGAATTACCTTTTATTGTTAGGTAGTTTGAAACATGGCCACATAAGCAAAGTCAGTGGTACGAATCATAACTTTTCATCTTAAGAATTTGTAATGTACAACGTGCAAGCATTATTGCAATTATAAGATTTACAATAACTAATATATAATCTTTAATTTGAGTCATTGATTCAACATAACAAAATATAAGATGACTTAAAAGAAACATACAATTAAGATAATATTTTTTTTTTGCTTCGGTTTCGTAAGTTATAATATAAAGTTATTTTGATTTATTTAAATTTATTAAACTTGCACTAAACTTATTAGATTTGAACTAATATAAATTCTTTTGGAATCAATTTTTTTATTAGATTCATTATAGTTACAACATCTTACTCTCGTGATACGAATATGTTAAAAAGAATAAGTTGAATCATACAAAATCTTACTAACATCAAGTGTAATAAGCTTAGAAATCGGTATACAATATAGGGAGCAAATTTGAAACTGAAACTTATTGTATTCAGTATCTCTATCTTAACCACTATAGCACAACATCTGTCAATTTGTATTTAGGTTTGTTGATGTGAAATAAATGTATATATCTTGCACAGTTTGTGTTCAGTTTTGTTTAGTATTGACATCTTTCTACTTTTGTCATGAGGCATAAACATGTAAAACGATAAAGGTTGGTTAAAGTAAGTAATGGAAGTAAATCGTTTTGTGAAAAAAGTTAATTAATTAGCTAAAACATTAAGTATACAATGTGAGAATTTAAAAAAATGAATTAATCAATAGTTCTAGATAAATGGTAACTTTATTATTTCGTTATTACCTTAAAAAAAACTTTATTTAGCTACAATAATTATAATAATTTCGGTAATGTAAAGTGCCTATATAATGTTAATGTCACCGTGCAACACAAGGGCTTTAAACTAGTATATTATTAAAGCAGGCTTTTTTTGAGCTCCCACATTGATTGGAATTCTAGAATGTCCATTTTTCCATATCATGTAATTAAAATATTATATATAAATCTCATGTATGGTAAATAACCAAAGAATATAATGTTAATTGTACATGATATGGTAAATAAAAAATAATTAAACGATTGGAACATTCTAGAATGTCCATTTTTCCATATCATGTAATTAAAATATTATATATAAATCCCATGTAAAATATAATATATAAATCTCATGTATGGTAAATAACCAAAGAATATAATGTTAATTGTACATGATATGGTAAATAAAAAATAATTAAACGATTTGAACATTCTAGAATGTCCATTTTTCCATATCATGTAATTAAAATATTATATATAAATCTCATGTATGGTAAGTAACCAAATAATATAATTTTAATTATACATGATATGGTAAATAAAAATAATTAAATAATAATGGAGCTTTCTATAAACTTCATGTTATGTATAAAAAAAATTGTATTTAAATCTTACATGTAGGGATGGGCATGGGTCGGGTTTGGGTCGGGTCCGCTAAGACCCGGACCCGGACCCGTAGAAATTTGTGTAGACCCGGACCCTACCCGGACCCGTCGGGTCCTAATTTTCTAGACCCGGACCCGGACCCGTCGGGTTTGGGTCGGGTCCGGGTCTCGTGCGGGTCCCTGAAACAAATGGTATAACGCTTCCAACGAATAATATTTTCTACTTAAAAATTTTATTTGCTCAATATTCCGCCACATACAATAAGCAAAAAGAAATTAGCATATGTTCACATCTAAATTATATGAAAGACAATTGGATCAAGACAAGAGAGATGATGAACTTAGATCTTTGTAGATGAAATAAGGAGTCGGGGAGTAGGAATACATGTAAAACTCATATGTGACATGGTAGGGTAGGAAGAGTCGCAAATCTTAGATAAAACTTTTAGAATTTTTCATTTTTTTTTAAAACTTAGGCGGGTCTGGGTCTCAAATCTTGGACCCAGACCCGACCCGTAATTAATGTGTGCGGGTCTGGGTCGGGTCTGGACCCGTCGGGTCCTAATTTTTAAGACCCAAACCCGACCCGGGCGGGTCGGATCCAACGGGTCTGGGTCGGGTCCTGGGTCTATGCCCATCCCTACTTACATGGACTAAATAAGTGATATGGCAAGTGAACAAATAATTTAATGTCAATTATACATGATATGGTGTGCAAAGAAAATATTAAATAAGAATTATACGCTTTAAGTAAAGTAAGAAATAATTCAACAAAATGTAATTTTGACCTAAAAAAAGAAGGTTTTTTTGAGTTCCCGCAACCATTGCAATATTCTAGAAATGTCCATATTTTCGCATTAGAAAGTCCATATTTTTAACTTACCATATCATGTATAATTGGTTTTGAGTTATTTGTTCATTTACCATATCACTTATCATCATGATTAGTACATGATATGGTAAGTGAACAAATAATATAATTTGAATTGTACATATATATAAAATGTAATTTTGAACTCAAAGAAAAAATGTATGTGATATGGACCCATGGTTCACAAAAATGGAACCTCAAATATATATACAGACATGAAAACGAACCATGTGAAAAATAGAAGTGCAAAGATACCATGTGAATGTTCCTAAGTAATAATTGTTTTAAGAGGCCGGCTAACTAATAGTATTGAAGGTAGTGTTTTTAAAGAAACGTTTAGTTTTAATGACATTAGAGAGTAATGATTTGAAATTTTACAATTAAAGAACAAAATTTTATTTTAGATTTTAGCAAAAAAGAATTTCAATTATGTGCTTGAAGGGCAAAAATTAAGTACATATTATACACAAACCTAAAAATTTGACACCATGTGAAAAATAGAATTATAAGGCTACTATGTGAATGTTTCGAAGTAATACTATCTTTTTGTTTTTTTTAAAAAGTAAACAATAGTATTCAAAGTTGTGTTTTTGTATAAAAGTATAGTTGTAAATGACATTAAAAGTTGTTGATTTAAAGTAGAACAATTAAAGACGGAGATTTTATTTTAGAATATACTATTTATTTTCTTTTTTTTCAATCATGTGTCCAAAGGGCAAAAATTAAGGTACATATTTTTGTGAAATTCTCCTAATTAATCATAGTGGATCCCTAAATTTATTTACATTCAAATATAATTTTCGTATAAATAAGTCATGTAACATGCCCTTGGGTCACTTTATCAAAACATTATAGTAATTATTTGTTATTTGACACTAAATTATATATTTTAAATTGTCTTTAAAAATTATATACAAGTTCATTATCAGGAATCTAATTATTAAGGCTCAGTAAAAGGGTATAAGTTCTCAATTTGTAAAATAAATTTTATAATAAAAGTAATTGTTTACATGGGTAAAATAAAATGCAAGTAATAGATCTTATATAAAGGTTTAGATATTCATGGGTTTAATTTTATCATTATGAATAGACATCATTATTAAGTGACCCGTGCGATGCACGAGGTTTCATTAAAAAAAATTAAGTTAGTTCTAATTTATTAGATGGTGCTAAGTTAAAATTGTAAAATTAAAGACAAATACTTTATTTTAGATTATACTATTTTTTTCAATAATGTGTCCGAAGGGCAAAAATTGTGGTACATATTGTAAACAAACATGAAACTGTGGAAATCAGGTGAAAAATAGAAACACAAGAGTGCTATGTGAATGTTTCTAAGTAATAAAATCAACTTTTTCAAGAGGTTAAGTAATACTCCATCTTCAAGGTAGTTCTATTGAATTAAAATATAATTGTAGTGACATTATAGTGAGAAGTCTGATTTGAAAGTATAAATTTTCAAATTTGTAAAACGAGGTTCGTATAATGAAATAATTGTCTAAAGCAATAGTTTCTATATAAGGGTCAAATATTTACCGGTTCAAGTTATTATCATAATTGGATATCGTCATTAAGAGACTTGTGCAACGCACGGGCTTACATCTAGTATAATCGTTACATATGACATTTATAATCGTTATTTTAGAATTTTCGCATTTATATGGAATACCAAAAAAAGATGATGATACATATATTCCCTCCATTCATATCCAAATGTCCTTTTTTTTTTTTTTTTTTTTTTTGCAGTTTTTTACGGACCATATTTGGACACACATTTAGATCACATAATGTGAAATTTAGCAAAATGCGCTATTTTGCAATACACTATCTCAATCCCCCTTATTTTTAAAGCAAATGAATCATTCATTTTGTTGATATGTGGCTTACAATATAGTAAAGTCAAAAACGGCAAAGTCAATGGGGCATTTGAATATGAATGGAGGGAGTACGATTATTGAGAACATCTAAATGACATATTTGTTCGCCAATTAACAAATTGATCCAATGCACATTTGACGTATGTGCATTTTTTATTAACAGATGAGACATGTTGTATAGCTCAACGAATAAAAGATAAGGGACTTGAGCAACAAAATTTGAAGTTAAATGCAATTATTGAGAACAATAGGCAAACAAATAGACAAATCGAATGGTCTTCAAGTCTTGGAACAGTTTCTGCAAACCTAGGAAGGAAGGTGGTTTTGACATCAGGGAAATTTTAAGCTGGAATAAAGCCCTCCTGATAAAGTGGATCAGGAAAATTGAGGAGAATATTGACAGCATTTGGGTCAAATGGATAAGGGCCTATATAATAGGAAGCCAGGATCTGTGGACAATAGAATCAAAAGATGCCTGGTCCTGCAGCATGAAGAACCTCATTCACGTCAGGGATAGTCTTATTGACAGGACAGGATGGGTTGAAGCTGCTAGAAAAGCTGTTTCTGATGCAAGAAGTACCACAGACATCTACAATATCTTCAGAGATAAAGATAATGTGAAGTTTTGGCAGAAGACTTTCTGTGATCATGCAGTAATTCCTAAGCATGGTTTTATTGGCATCTTGGCAGTGCAGAAATGTCTAGCTACCCTAGACAACCTCTGCAGGAGAGGTTTTCAACTAGCTAGCAGATGTGTACTCTGCTGCAGGAGTGTTGAGACCACAAACCATCTTTTCAGCTGCAGCTTCTCAAGGATGGTATGGGGGTCTATGATCACTAAATATCATATATCACATGGTATTTCTACACTCAGGCAGGAGGTTAATTGGTTTCACAGGTTCAATAAGGGTAAGAGGTTGAAACAAAGGAGAAATAGATGTGCTTTACTTTGTACGATTTATGAGCTGTGGATGGAGAGAAACCATAGGATTTTTCTTGATAAGCAGAGAGGAGTTGAGGAAATAGTTAGGAGAATTAGCTATACTGTAGCTGTTAGAATGATGTTTCTAAATTCAGGATTAAGTGAGGATACTCTCGCTACCATGCTTTGAATTGCCAATTTTGTAGGCATTTCCGAGCATAGGCTAGCCCCCCCTTTTTGTAATGGTTTTTGGGATCTTCCCGGGTTAATATAATCTTGATCATTACAAAAAAAAAAAAAAAAAAAAAAAAAAAAAAAAAAAAGACAAATCGAAAAACTACGGAAAAAAAATCCACTAACGTTATTAAACCTCACAAACGAATCAGAGATACCTTCCAACTTGCAAAAGAGCAAATGAAAATTAATCAATGCTAGACTTTATTATGTCTAACTGAGGGTCACCACATGCACTATTATGTCTAACTGAGGGTCACCACATGCACTATTATGTCTAACTCAGTGGCACCACACGCACTGTTATGCCTAACTTAAAGACACTAGGTGCACAATATTTAGTAAATTTTAAATTTAAAGGGAAATTTTTTGGGGGGAAAATGGAATTTTTAGAAGAAAAAATAAATTATAATTATAAAATTCTAATTAAGTAACTAACCCAAAACTAACTGCGCCACGTGATAACTTAACAGTCAAGACTTGACGGTGTTAGTAAATGTTGGTCAAAGGGGCACCCTGTGCATCGGTTTACAAAGTTCAAGGACACCATGATGTAGCAGTTTCAAAAGTGGGAGCATCACGCGCAATCGTTCAAAACTCAAGGGCACCACGTGAATTTGCCATTAATTTTTTGACAATACCCGATAAAAGTTTGAGTGATAATGTAACAGCCCGAACCACCGTCCGTCGCAACACAACCCAATAAGATGGGTAGTCACCCCTTAGGCCCATATATCCTCTTCGGGCTCTAAAAGGTGAAAGCCTTGTTGGTAGTATGATGGTAGGAATCTATTATAAACTGATCATGTGACCTTTATTTTCCCAATGTGGGACAAATCAACTTCATAAACCACTTTCCAAATTCCGTAGTGTTACAAACTCCCCCACTTAAAGAACGCAACGTCCCCGTTGCGCCTAAACCAAACCATACCAACATCAGCAACACAGGTCCAAGATCTCCCCCGCTAGACGACTGACCTGGGCCTAACCCCAGCACTCAGCACGCGGTCGCAGGGTTGCTCTGATACCATCTGTAACAGCTCGAACCACCGTCCGTCGCAACACAACCCAATAAGATAGGTAGTCACCCCTTAGGCCCATATATCCTCTTCGAGCTCTAAAAGGTGAAAGCCTTGTTGGTAGTATGATGGTAGGAATCTATTATAAACTGATCATGTAAGCTTTATTTTCCCAATGTGGGACAAATCAACTCCATAAACCACTTTCAAAATTCTGTAGTGTTACAGATAATGGACATTCTGCCAAGGAAAATGACCATAATATCCCCCAAATCTAGTACTTGGCCATGAACTATGCCAGATTAAGCGTGGTACCCCTATAGTCTAATAAAAATGATATACATTCTATACAAAGTACTCGTATATGATTCTCTTCCAATTTGTTTAGTATGATCATAATATTAGTGACACATTTTTATTTTACAACACATCTTAATATAAAACAAAATGAGGTCCAAATGAATGTGCAACTCATAGAGAAAGTATAAGCATTAAAGTGAATTGTTATTAGTTTAAAAAATTAGGGAGAATTTCCAATATACCTCTGAGATTTTCGAGATTTTCAGATATACCCCCTTAGGCTTCTGAGTTTCCAAAAATGCCCCTGAGGTTTACAAAAGAGACTATTTGATGTTTTTAACTAACGGAGTCTAGCGCCGTTAGTTTATCGAGTCTATTTGACTTATTTTTAAAACTTTGACCCTTACTCAAAATAATAAACAAAAAAATGTCAATTCCTTTTCTCTCTCCTATCCCTTTTCCCTCCCAACTGCTCTGCCGCCTCACAACCACCGTCACCCTCACACCGACTCCCACCAACGCCGGAGATACCGGGACCGGCGAAGTCGTCCAAGTGCCGGCGAACCCTACCTGCTCCTTGCGGCCCTCCTCCACGAAGCCTCCACTCTCCATCGAGCCTTCCACCCTCACGCATCCACCATTTTCACTCACTCGAAATTCCCCCTCCGGCCTGATCCGCCACCCTTATCCCTCCTCGTTGTAGATTTTGCGTTGACGGAATGGCCTATTTTCGCCGGAAAATAGGTATTGATGGGTGATAAAAGAGAGGGTCGAGGAGAGAGAGAACTGCACGTGAAGGGCGAAACAGACGACATGGGTGGTAGGTGATCGCCCAATCATGCTCGCAGCGTGATGGTCGGCCGGACTAAGGGGCTGGTGACAACTTTCGTGGTGTGGCGAGTGAACGACGGTGGGGAAGAGGGCGGGGTAAGCGTGGCTCATGGGTGGGGGAGAGAGAA
The DNA here is from genome assembly GCA_963680865.1 of Spergularia marina. NCBI lineage: Eukaryota > Viridiplantae > Streptophyta > Magnoliopsida > Caryophyllales > Caryophyllaceae > Spergularia > Spergularia marina. Next base: position 6,500,448 of record OY804554.1, read on the forward strand.
AATGGGTTTAGGGGTATTTTTGGTTTTTTTTTTTTAATAATATTGAGTAATTATTGTGATTCAAGGTTAATTATGTTAAATAATATCAAATATACTAAAGAGTTAACGGTGTTACACGCCGTTAGTGAACAATATAAAAAAAAAAAAAAACCATTTTACAAACCTCAGGGGTATTTTAGGAAACTCGGAAACCTGAGTGGTATACCAGAAAAACTTGGAAACCTCAGGGGTACATTGGAAAATTTACGTTTACTAATTTTGCCAATTTGACCTTTTGGCATAAGTGTCGAAAGAGTTTTATCACAAAAATATTCAACTAAATTAAGCAATGTGTTTATAATACTCAGTAGTAAAGAAAATAGGGACATTATCCAAGGTACCCATGAGGTTCCCGACTTTATCTATGGTACCCCTTAGGTTTCCGAAATTCCCATGGTACCCCTCAAGTTTGCGATTTGCCTAAATGTATAACGGAAACTTAAACATTGTTAGCTAATTTTAATATTCAAATTAGACCTGTCAAACGGGTCGGGTCGGGTTAAATACGGGTCGGGTCAATACGGGTCGGGTCGAATACGGGTCGGGTCGAATACGGGTCAGGTCAAAATACGGGTCGGGTCGGGTTAGGGTCGGGTCGGGTTAGGTTCAGAATACGGGTCGAAAACATTGTTTTACGCAGGGTTTTTCCTTGAACTTTAGCGCTTTTACGTATGATTTTTAGCGCCTTACGTATGATTTTTAGCGCCTTTTACATACAACTTTTTAACGTCATTTTTGCTTCACCACCATTAATAGCCTCACTCAACAAGCTCGAATCTGATCCCTCCTCCGCACCACCAGCCTTGCCACCATATCAAACCACCACATGCAAATCTACTATCCATTCTAATTCCGCAGTATACCATTTTCCGATTATGTAACCGGCGTAAAAGGAACAAGGCAAAACGGAGGACCGAGATTTTCGATCGGAAGACATATCGGATTCCTCCTAATGATTGATGTTGTTGACCAGAGAAATCGATGTCGTAGTAGGCAGGGGATACCGCGGCGGAATAGTAGTCACGCCGGTTGCCGATCATTGTTGCATCTCGGCGACGATAGTGTGCAGGATGCGTTGATATTACTTATATAGGATGATGGGAATGGTAACTGGTAAGAAATTAAAAATAAAAATCTAAATCTGTTTTTGGAAACCATCAAAAGTGGTTTGAGAAAACGGGCAGATTAATCATGGAATTAAGCTGATTTTGTTTTTGGCAACGGAATCCACCGAACGCGTTTTGTTTATTTTTCTCAAAAAAAAAAAAACGAAAAACATCAGCAATATCGAACAACACCTAAGGACCTGTTTGGTATCGTTTTCTGTTTTCAGTTTTCTGTTTTTTTGAAAACCAAAGTCCCGTTTTTGAAAACCAGAAAAAGTGGTTTTCAGTTTTCAGTTGTCAGTTTTCATTTTCTATATGACTATTATACAATCAAACAATTTGAAGTTAATTTTGTAACTTATTTAACTAAATTTTTTACGCAAAAAAACCAAAAACTGAAAACGCCAATGTTAGGTTAGTTTTTTTTTTTTTTTTTTTTTTTTTTTTTTTTTTTAACTTTGACTTTGACTTTGACTTTGACCCGCCGGGTTGACCCTGACCCGACCCGTTTTGACCCGCAAATTTTCGGGTTGATCGGGTTCGGGTCAAATACGGGTCGCGGGTCAAAAAAACGGGTTTAATCGGGTTCAAATGCGGGTCGGGTCGGGTCGGGTTACCGGGTCGGGTCAGGTTCTGACAGGTCTAATTCAAATATTATTAACACTCTTATTTATTTAATCTAACAAAAAAAAAAAAATGAAAACATCAAACCTCCACGCCTTTTCTCTCTTCTCCCTCTTTCCCCACCCCTCCCTACCTGTGCCGCCACCACCACCCGCACCCACCACCTCTAATCCCGCCTCCCGCTCTCCCACCACGACCTCCTTGCTCTAGTAAACCCAAAACCCATAATCACCGGAGGTTTGGGTCGCCGGAGGAAGGGGTAATGATGGGAGTTTGGGTCGCTGGATTAGGAGGCGGGATTAGCGATGGTGGGTGCAGGTTATGGCGGTGGTAATTGATGGTCGTGGTGGCTCGTGTATAGATGGGTGGGGGTAGAGGAAGGAGAGAGAAGAAGTGTGGTGGTTTGTTTTTGATTTTTTATATATTTTTTTATTAGATTAAATAATTGATAATGTTAATTAATCTCTAAATAATAAAATTAGCTTACGGAGTTAAGTTTTGCGCTACACATTTTGGCAAATCGCAAATCTCAAGGGTTCCACATGAATTTCGGAAATCTCAGGGGTACCCTAGCTAAAGTCGGGAATCTCAATGCTACTCTGAATAATATCCCAAGAAAATATGTCTATACAAAGAAATAGTGATTGGTTCATGAATAGGGTTGGTCATTATTGTGTTATGTAGTTTTGGTTCATGAATAGGGTTGGGTTGAGTCAGGTTCTACCACGTTGAGTTTTTGGATCAGGTCACTTTTGCTACAAACAATTAAACTAAATAATACTTTGAAAAGACAATATAATAGGCTCTGAAAAGTATTTACTTTCATATATAACGTCACAACTAATGTATATTTTTTTCATACATTAAATAATGTTCAATACGTGACAAATTAAAGTCTAATTATCTAACAATGATAATCACGAATTTTCCTTCTTATTTTCCCCAATTTCCCCCCAATACTCCTTATATCTCCTGCTTCGAATTCTTCGCTTCTCTTCTTCCTTCTTCCCTCCCCTCGTTTCTTCTGAATCATATCTCCTCCAATTTGAATGATATAAGTTGTTTAATTGTTTTTTACTTTTCTCTCTCTTCTTGAATTATTCTCCTTATTTAATCATTCAATCAAATTAGGGTCTTTCTTATTGCGGGATTTCAACTTAAATCAGACTCAACTCAAGTCATTCAAGGTCAAGTCTCCTTCCGCCACTTCGCTTAACTGTTTGTAGTATGCCTGCCTTGCTCCATATATTGTGATTGTGAAAAAAAAGGGCAGGTTATGTAAGATTTTAGGCTACTTTGACATGGTCTAATATGAGGAGGAGCTTATTGGGATGCTACAACTATGACTATTTATGCGAAAAGAGGGGTCTGTGTGAATTGTTTTTTTTTTTTTTTTTTTTTGATAGGGTGAGCACTGATTGGCAAAAAGATGACATCAATTTACTGCGTGATTAGATATATGAGGTTAAAAAATACATGGATGTGTTGTTGTCGCATGAAGTCAATGAATTGAAGATAAAGTTGAGTAAAAAAGGCCAACTCAAAACATTAGAAAGGGGAAAGCAAAGAAAATTGGATGAGATTTTTAGACGGAAAGAGAAAAAGATGAAGAAGAAGCGGGGGAAAGGATGAAGCAGCTGGATTATTGAGGGAAAATTGGAGGAAAAAGAACGAATTTCGTGATTTATAAATCACGCGAGAAGCATCCAGCATGCATGGTCAATGCCGGAGTCAATGGGAGATTGGCCGCACCAAATGTCGAAAGTGCAAAGTTGAGGGGCACCAAATTTGTAGTAGCTTGAAAAGTAGGGGCATAACGCGCAATCTTACATAGTTTAGGGGTACCACATAAATTTGCCAAAAAAACCCTAAAATTAATAGAATACAATCTCATCATGGAAATTTGGAAGAAAAAAAAAGGGCCCTGGGAACACAGAAAGCTTTCATCCCCTTTGTGAAGAGAACCTTGATATGATCTTAGGTGGCCACGCTAAAAGTACAATTTATTTATCCAAAGATACATTAGTCGTCCATAGTGTATCTAAGGGTCGAACAAAAGGAAGGGCAAGATTAAGGCCACACACATATATGTTCGTTTTAACCCACTTTAAGTCAATAATCAAGTTTGGCGATGATTAAGTCTAAACTAAACTAATCATGGGAGAATATAAAAGGCTGAACTATGATATGATTAAACAAAGGTTAAATAATAAATAACACACATAGAGATTTGGTAATAAAAATACTCAATAAAAGCAACTAGGGGGATAAAACGATGATTGTTCATAAAGGTGGGATCTTAACACATTTGGCCATCTTCGAACACATAATAGCTTGATCAAGCATGCTTAAGCATGTCACGTCAAATGATTAATTCTCTCTCCAGAAACTAATCTTAATTAATCCTAATAGCTTTCCAATTCTCTCTCGAGCAACTCTTCAACTATTCCTAACCACACACATTTAAACCGCGCCCCAAGTCTCCCATGTTGGCTCGGTTAAGAAATATTACTAACCCTAGTTGCTAATTAGAGCAATCAAGTAATTAATAACACGTGAAAGGCATAGAAGCATGTTTCGAGCATTAAAAACACAAATATAATTTCGTAACTCTAACTTAACACCATTAACTAAAACTAGATTGTGGGCCCGTGAAATCACGGGATCATTTTTAGTTTATTCTTAAAGTTATTATACCATGTTAAAATTCATTTACTAAAACCTTAGTTTAAGCCGCGCTCACACTCCCCCCCCCCCCCTTGCTTACTTTTTTCCCCCAGATTTCTTATATGATTCCAAATTTGTCTTCTATTTCCTCTCCCACGTTGTCAGCATTCTCATTATTAACAATTTATACGAACCTAAAAATCGTCACTTAGCCCCATGAACCCGAAAATCAGCCCCTGGCACCCTCAACAACACTTTTATGAACTTTTATTCGAACCATGAAGTGATTCGCATTCCCACCACTTTGAAAACTGGTTACCCTTACCCCCTACAATTGCTCTCATATACTCCATGGATCTACAATTGTTTGAGCGGTTCAAACCTCATATCATATGCAATATCCAATATTAGTCAAATTGGCTCGAATCTGATCAATAGTATTAAGCGACAAAGTAAAAGAAAAAAGAATAATGAATTTCTTGATGACAATATATAACACAATATAACTACTTAAATTATAATATCAAATTGGAACTCATGATAATAATTTGGTAGTACAAAAAAACACACACACACACACACACACTATATATATATAGTCTACCTATGAATAAATAAATAAAGTACTAAACGATGCCATCTTTGTTTGAGAAAATCCTTGACACCAATATCTCTATATATAGGCCTTCTCCAAGTTTTTTTTTTTTTTTTTTTTTTTTTTTTTTTTTTTTTTTTTTTTTTTGTATCTAAAGAAGTTGTGCATGTGAAGAATGAAGATTTTTCTCCCTAAATCAAACAAAGGACAAAGGTACATATACTAACATAACTAACGTGTAACCTACAAATTTGGCATAGGGATAGCCAAGAGACACGGTGTTTTAATATCATCATTAATATAAAATAATGGTGATAATAATGAAACTTTAAAGACATTTATTTGTAAGAATTAGAAGTGATTTATAACGTCGTAGCCAGCTCACAAGATTGCTCCATCTTTTCTTTTATAAGCGGTTGTGCTCGACTGAACCGTTTTTCTCACCAAAAAAAAAAAAAAATTAAAAATAAAATGCAACAACTAACATAAGGATGACACATAAGGAATTATGTGGCTTTTCCACATGGACAATGTCTAACTCAACTAAAGTAACTTCACACGTTAAAATTCGTAACTCCAGTAAAAAAAATAATCAAAATATAAGATTAAAAAATAAAAGAACAGAAAAATGAACCCACCTCCACCCTCCCACAACCACCACCACGCACAACCTGACCACCGCCGCCCTCTTGCACCAACCATACCACCATCTGACACGGTCCACTCCAGGGACATCTCGTCGGACACAAAATCACAGCGCGTCAGCGCCCCCATGTCCCTAATCTTCCACGACCACGTTTCTCTCTCCCCATTCACTTCCTATTTCATCCTTTTTCCGGCAACCACCTTGCTCCGCCGCCCCTCACACTTGTTCGCCCTTCTTCCCCTTCATTCGCCACCACTAGCTACCTTGTTGTCGGAAATGAAAGATTTTTGAGGAGAGATTAAATGTTGAAAAAAGAGGTAAGGGAATGAAGGAAGGTGCGACGGTGTTGTAGAGGGGCCACGAAAAAGGCGCGGAAGACGGCCGCTCCTGGTGGCTAGGCCCTCTGTTAGTTTTTCCCGTTTAGAACTCCTTTAATTAATAAGCGAATTAAACGTTTATCACAAATTCTTGGTAAAAAACACTTTGACTTTATAGTAAACTTCTTTTCTGGTAAGTTTCGCACACAGTCTTTCTATTTTTTCTATGTTCGTCCTTGTTTCCTACTATCAAGTAAAATATATCGTAGAAAGAGTTTCAAAGCTATTTTGAGTTCAATTGGCTTTCGTTTCCATTACTTAGGAAAGATTTTGTTTCGATTGTTTTGCCTGAATGTTTCAAAACGAAGCCCAATTTTAAGAATTACATGCATTTTTCCTTTTTTTTTTAAAAGTTAACGAATTTTTAAACGGATTTTTGACCGTCTTTTTTTTTTTATTCTAGAGTTTAATACTCTAAACTCTGTTTAATCCCGTACCGTTTTCAACTAACTATGGCTAGGCCCGTGTACACTACAAGGGAAACATGTAATAGAGACCGAACAAATTAAACTTCCTATTGTGGTTAGGCACAAGTTTTAGTAAGAACTAGTTTGCCGGACCGAGTCACGCCCAGGCTACATATTTGTATCATTCATACTTTTTTCACACAAAAAAAAAAAAACTTTTATCATTGTTAGATAATTAAGGGGAAACTAAAATTCATATAAGCGAACGCAACTTTGAAAATTTAGAAACAATAGTAGTCAAAGAAAATCCAAAAAAAAAAAGAGAGAAAATAAATTGTGGTCAAATTCTTACATCATATTCATTTTATGATTTTTTTTTCTCTACAAAATTATTACTCTATGTACAGACATATTTGCTCACTATACTGCACTTAAACATAGAGGAAAAAATTGTACTGCTTCCATTTCATTTCTTTATAATGTACTTGAGTCTCTACATATAAACATTGCTTAATAAAGTTAAACTTTTTGAAATATAACTCTTTCAACACTAAATTAACATACCAAAGAGTCGAAAGGTAAAATTCCAATAACATATAAGTAACAAATGAAGAATTTTGTAGTCACTTTAGTAAGTCACTCAGAGACTTACACTTACTCCCTCCAATTTTTTTTTTTTTTTTTTTTTTTTTTTTTTTTTTTTGTTGTTGTTGTAATGATCACGATTTTATAAAATCAAGGTAAAACCTCAAAACCATTACAAAAGATGCTAACCTATACTTTGATGTGCCAACAAACTAGTTAGCTCAAAGCATGGTAGCACGAGTATCCTCGAACATTCCTGAGCTCAGATACATCATTCTAACAGCTACTATATAGGTAATTTTACAAACCATTTCATCTACACTCCTTTGCTTATCTCTAAAGATCCTATGGTTCCTTTCCTGCCAAAATTCATCTACACACCTGTTGCGCCTTTGCTTCCACCCTTTCCTTTATTGTGTCTTATAAACCAGTTCATTTCCTACCTGAGTGTGAAAATGTCATGTGGGAAGTGATACTTGGCAACCATTGATCCCCAGACTTTCTTTGAAAAGTTACGGTTGAAGATAGAACATGTGTTTGTGGTCTCACATTCCTGTAACACAGCACACATCTGTTTGCTAGCTGGAACCTAAGCCCTTTTGTAGAGGTTGTCCAAGGTGGCTAAGCTCTTCTGCATTGAAAGTGAGCCTATAAAGCCATGCTTGGGAATTACAGCAGGGTCACAAATAGTTCTATGCCAGAATTTCTCCCATTTCCTTGTCTCTGAAGATGTTATAGAGATCAATGGTTTTCTTTGCATCAGTAATCAGGTTCCTTGCACCATCAATCCCTCTTGCCTTCTCAATCACTTCATCCCTGATGTGAATGATATTTTTCCACACTGCTTTTACATCCATACTCCATAGATCATAATTGTCGATGATATATGCCTGAATCCACTGAACCCAAATATTGTTAATGTGATTCTTAAATTTACTTAATCATTTCACCAATAGGGCTTTATTCCAACCGAGAATCTCCATGATATCAAAGCTTCCCTTCTTCCTGGGCCTGCAAAAGCTTGTCAAGGATTTAAAAACCATTCTTCTATCTCCCTCCTTTATATCCCAAAGAAAATCCTACACATCTTATTGATACTTATAATATCAAAATAGCATATTACTTTTGTTTGAATATGTTCTTTTTCATCTTACAAACTCCTATTAGAATACACCATTTTCATAATATCTACCATACACCCGAGTGTACGCATGCTTGAATTCTTTTTACCTTTTCATGAGTATTTTCTATGTGTTTTTTTTAGTATTTTGTGTATTTTTGTGAATATTTTATGTAGTGAATTTTGGTGTAATATTGTTATTTTACAAGCATGATCGACCAATAAAACTATGAATATGTAGGTGAACTTCCGAACTTATTTATTCAATCTTCAGCAATCTTTTACAAGCATTAATCTATAATTTTAACAAAAATGCAGAAAATCGTACTAAGGATTTATGAAATGATCGAGGGAAAAATAAGAATTTAATAGAAATTGTACATGGTATGGTAATAAGGAAAAGAATAATTGATTAATAAATAAGTATACGTAGTACATGTTATGGTAGCTAAAGAAAATGTAATTCGGTAAAGAATTTTACGTGATAGGGTAAGTAAAAAAAATTTATCACCATGGGATCACCACTAACTTACTACGTAGAAAAGCATATCGGATTTTATTTACTCCTACTTTAACTAAGAAATGTAATTCACTATTAGGGCCCGTTCGGTATCACTGCCGTTTTTAGTTTTTGGTTTTTTTGCGTAAAAATTTTAGCTAGATAAGTTGCTAAGATTAATTTAAACAGTATGTTTCTATAATAGTTATACAGAAAATGAAAACTGGCAACTAAAAATTGAAAACCACTTTTTTCTAGTTTTAAAAAACGGGACTTTGGTTTAAAAAAAAAAAACAGAAAACAGAAAACAGAAAACGATACCAAACAGGTCCTAAGTAAATAGAATGAATTACCATGGGATCACTACTAACCTAGGAAGCACGGACACTCCTATCCAGTGCCGTGTCTGTGTCCAACACTGTGTCGGACACCGACACGGATCGGACACAGTACGACACGTGTCCGACACGCCCAAAAACCGTGTCCGGTTTTTTAATTTAATTTTAGGATACGGACACGGTTTTTTTTAATTGGACACGAACCGGACGCCGACCAGACACCAACCAGACACCCGACACGACACAAAACTACGTAGTTTTGACAAGTTTTTTTTTTTAAAAACTATTTTTTCTCTCTCCTATTCTAATTACACTAGCAGGTAGCTGAACAGCGTGTCTTACTTCTCTATCTCTTTCTACTTCCCATATTCCTGCTCCGACCGGCTCTTCCAACTTCGACTGGCGCCCCCTCAGGAGACCTCCTCCAACCGACCTCAACTAGCGGCCCCTTCGCTACAGCCCAACTTGCACCCGGCCGCACCAGCCCCACCTCTTCCTACCCGCGAATAGTACGCATAATTGTAAAAATATGCATTCAAAGTACTTGTTAGTTTAAGTTTTTGCCGTGTCCGTGTCCGCTATTTTTCAAAGTGTCGTGTCACGTATCCATATCGGTGTCCGTGTCCGTGTCCGAGTCCGTATCGGTGCTACCTAGCTACTAACTCACTACACAGGTTAAGTAAAATGCAAGTGATAGATCCTCTATAAGGGTTAGATATTCATCGATTCAATTTCATAATTATGATTAGACATCATTATTAAGAGACCCATGCAACATGCCAATGTCTAGTATATAGCATAAGATGTATAACAAGTAGTTATGGTTACATTTTTCCTTTTGAATTTCAATTACATATCCTACATTAGCCAGAATTTGATAACCGGAGCAAACTTTTAATCTCAAAATTTGGTCGTAATTTCACACAACTAATCAAAAATCCCACTTTTATCTTTGTCTTGATTTCTCATGACCGCCGTATAACTTTAATAAAGACACAAGTGCACAAGATTGGAGCTGCTCGATTGTTCTTCTGACTATGAAGGAATACTGTAACTACACAGACTTCAGAGCGTACAGCAAGTACTAGTGATGATATATTCTCCAATTCGTCATGGTCACGATACATGAGCATGCATGCATGTGACAAGTCATTAACTGTTCAAAGAACATGCCCAATTACCTCAAACCAGTGCTCCCCAACACTTCGATCCAATTACAGCTGTAAAGATTCCATGCCATACCATTAAAAATGAAGTTCCCTTTTGTATGCAGATCAACTCATATCTCATACTTGTACTGTTGTACTGTTGTACATGTACTTGTATAATATACCTCTTGTTTTTGGATATTGGGTGATCATAATTGGTACTCTTAAATTTTGTAAGGAGACGCAAATATAAGTATAATTACAATTTTTTCAGATAAGTTATATCACATTGATGTTAGTATAATGTTCCCTATTTGGCCAATTTTGGTAATTTGTACTGTGGATATAATGTCGTAAGTACACCCATGAAGTAAGGATATGGATAGTATATATTGCAAAAGCGTGACTTAGCTTCCACTGTTTTGAGTTATGGTTACGTAAAAAGAAGTAAGATCGTAGGGGAGAATTGGGGAATAAATGAATGAATATATTAAGTACGTAATTAATATTATCCAATTCCTAAGAATAAAGTTTGAATTAATGGTGATTGAGAATAATGATTAATTGGACAAATTAAATGAATTACAAAAAATGGTTTTTGGTGCTTTCTTTCTTGGATGGGTCAAGAAGAAGAGCTAGCCCACATCCAGATCAGATAATAATGTTGTTGTAGTCAGAGCCCAATTATATAAATCACCATGCATCTCCTTTGTTATTATTCGAAAAGGATCTTCTAATAATCTTCACCTTTAAGTTTGATGATCGATCAGCTGCCAATGCCATGCTTCATGTTTTTCTCTGTTCCAGCTTTTACCTATTCCACAGTTAGGCACACTGAATCCCACACCCATCAGTCTTGTTTTATTAATAAATAAACAAATTGTTACAAAGAAATTCTCAGAGTACAAATACAAAGTGAATTTAATAATAATAAAAAAGGACTGAGATTATAGTTATATCATCCATGTTAAAGAGTAATTTGGAGTTCATTTGTGAGATTCCATATTTTTGTGGCTTGTTCTTGACATTTACACTCTATAGTATCCGTGGAGAATTAATAAACACTGCACAGTTCAATGTGTTGAACACACAAGAAACAAAATAACTATGCTATGTCTAGCAATCCTCGAACAATGTAAATGTAGCACAACTCTACATTGTTTTATTGTGCAATACTGCGATGTCTTACAATCCTGGAACAAAAATGCAAATAAAAGGCATGCCCTACAAGCTAAGCCCTTCAAATAATACTCATTTATTAATGACACTTTTTTTATTTTATTTTTGTTGCAAATTGGTCCATTTGAGCTGGTAGTACAACTATGCTGTTACTTTAGAACGATTTTTTTAAATAATGCTATTAAATAAAATTATTCAAGATTTGGGTCCGGAATGAAACTATTTACGCCATATGGGTCCACGTAGGATCGGCTCTCCCCGTGCCAGCTTCGGTTTTTTTTTTTCGCGAACACAACCCAAAACCGTCACGGCGCGTAACGGTTTTGGTAAAACCGCTGAAAACCATGACGGTTTTGGCGTGGGTACTGATTTTTTCTTCATTTTTTTCTTTTTCCCTCTTCTCTTCTCCTCTTTTCTCCTTCTATCAATTTCTTCTCTTTCCTTCTCGTGTAAGCTTCCTACCCTGCCGCTGTCCCCAAATCCGTCGTCGCCGTCACCCCCAGATCGGGTGCTGTCGCCCCTAGACGGCCGCCGTCGCCGGACTTCAAGCCACCCAGCTCCGTCGTGCCGCGCCGCTACAATCTCTCCCACTGTGATCCATTAGGTTGCAAGTGGCTACGAGTTGATCGGAAGCGTCCAGAAGGTAAGAGTAGCCTTGGTGCATATAGGAATGCCTTAGATGCCATGTCGGAGTCTCAGTTCACTTGGATGCCATATGCACTTGAGATACTTTCAATTCTACCGGAAGTATGTACTATGGATCGTGAGGATTGGATTGTCATAGCTCCCCTTGTTTGCTTTGATATGGTTGAGTGGCATCATCCTGATAGAGTTATGCGTCAGTTTGGTCTAAAGCAAACTATACCAGGACCTTGTTGCACTTCCGAGGCATTGCACAAGTATGATCGGCGAGGTAATCAAAGAAGAGAATGGTTGACGATCCATAAAGCTAACATTGAGAAGTGGAGACAACGTCGTCAAAAAGTGGCTAGTGGTGTATCTGTGGGTGGAGTTATAGACTACATGGATCCTTATTTGGTTTGGTATCGTAAAATTACCGTTCGTTATGTTAGCCGTGTTTCGGTGCATAACAACGTGCTTGTAAGTATCATATTTCTAAATTTTTCTTTTTAATTTCAATTAAAATAACACTATCATGGTTTATAAATTCCGTGATATGTTTTACAGGTTGAAGGTCATGTCGCAATACACAATCGGTGTGAAAAGATCAAGTCAATGCTTTCCGAATGCCCTCCACAAATTCGATCACTTGTATCTGAAATCAGCAGCCATTCATTACGTTGTTTGGAGACGGTTGGTCAAGGACATCTCATTCAAAGTCATCCAGATGTGGCAATGGACGAGAATGCTCCTCTCATTGAGTATAGTCGCAGACCACGTCGCACATCTTCTCAATTATCACCCATTGTTGAAGGTGAAACTCCTACATCAAGTGAAAGTGGTGCCAACCATCGCAAAAGCAAACGTCGGACTTAGTTGGTTGTAATTAATGACGACATAATTAGTTATGTATTAGCGTAAGACTTTTTTTTTTATCTTTTATCATGTTTCCGACATTCTTTGTTTTGAACGTGACTATTAATGGGTAACTTGTGACTTGTTTCCGACATTCTTTGTTTGGTTGTGTTGTTGGTTGGTAATGACGTGGTGATGTTGGTTGCATAACCGTTGTGGTTGTAAATGAATTGGGACAAAACCGTCCAAGTTGTTAATGATAATGACCAAAACCGCTCAAAAAACTAGCGGTTATGGAACATAATCAAAGCGTGGTCTATAGGTGTCAAAGCCGCTGGGATTTTAGACGGGTTTGACCAAAATCGCCCAAACTCTTAACGGTTTTGACCAAAACCACCCAAACTCTTAACGGTTTTGACCAAAACCGTTGCTTTTTGGGACGGTTTTGGTCAAAACCGTTGCTTTTTGGGACGGCTTTGGTATGGCAATGATAAATTTGCCTCTGTTCCATAACCGTTCAAATCTGGGGCGGTTATGGTCCAAAACCGTGCTCTTTTCTAGCGGTTATGGGTTGAAACCGCCCTATTTTTGGGCGGTTTTGGTGACGGCTACCTGCACAATATCCCGTCAAAACCGCATAACTTTTGGTCGGTTATACCATAACCGCTACGCGCCCCAGCGGTTTTGGGACATTTGATTGAAGACGAAAAATTTTGGTTCGGGGGAAGCCGATCCTACGTGGACCCATATGGCGTAAATAGTTTCATTCCGGACCCAAATCTTGAATAATTTTATTTAATAGCATTATTTAAAAAAATCGTTCGTTACTTTACAGTAAACAAGAACACTGGCATTCATACTTGCACACATGTAGTGCCAGCAAAATTACTTGCAACCATGTTTCCTAAGAGAAAGAGAGAATGATTGATCTCCACTACTTGCTGATATAGGCAAGCACGGGCGATCTACAAACATGATGTTATGACTAAATAAATACGTACTTTACTAACTAGCTTAAGGATCTTAATGACGTGCAAGAGAATCATGTTATGGAGTACTTTGTTAGTTTAAGTTCTATACAAACTATGATCTAGCTAGAGTAACTGTTTTAGTGTTTAATAGGAGTACTTTTTATTTAGAACTTTATAGATTCAAAATTTTATCGATATTTGAGGTATATCTTGGCAACTACTACTAGCTCGACCGTCGAAATAAAAAATACGAATCTCGTATAACAAGTAGTAATTCACAACATACATTCGATACGATACGTAATGTACTAATTCCATGCTCATTAAGGGATAATGAAGGGAGTGAAATAATTAATTACCTGTTGGAGGGGCTATGCACACTGGAGTGGTGGGCTTGGAGATGATTGGAGGGGAGGAAGAGATTGGGCCGGCAGAGGTGGGTGGGTAGAAATGGGCCGGGAGGCTCATAGAAGCCTGGTGGGACTGTTGGTGTTGGTGATGTTGGGCGTAGGGGTAAAATGGGTACATCGGCATCAAAGTGTTGGTTCCCGCTATCATTGCCTGACCACCTGGGTACATCTGTGCGTAATGGCCGTTCATGTAGGCCCCACCACTGTTGTAGCTCACCTTCTGCAAAACAAACCCACATTGTTGTTTGACCACTCAGTCAACGCGATATAACCCATAACCATAAAGCTGATCATGTAATTTAGAATAAACTAGTTGTCCTCATATAATTGTAGGTCGATATACTCCGTATCTTGTGAATTAATAAAGTTGGCATCATATTACTAGGGAGATAGATATTAGGATTGCTAAAGGAAATGTTAACAATAGGAAAAGATGTCCTAAAGCAAAGGTGTCAAATTTCAGTGTAGATCATCTGTGCCACTTTCGTGTCTTATTTTGTATACCCCCTCCAATCGCATGCTATCATTCCATAAATATTTCCACAAAATATAATGTTTAAAAGATAAAATAATGAAATGGTAGCATGTGATTGAAGGGGTACACAGAGTGGGATTGGAAAATGGGATAAGTGATCCGCATTGGTCAAATTTCATATGCAAACACTACGTTTATCAATTTTTCGTTTTACTTTCCGATATATTTAATTAACTTACAACTACTACACATATGTTATGTACTTATGTGGTAATTGAACGAGTCTCATGCAAATATGTAATAGATTGCAAACCATATCAATCAGATTAATTAAGACATGATATGATATATATATATATATATATATATATATATATATATATATATATATATATACCAGGTTTGATTATTCGCTCGGAGATTAGAAGAGTAGAATGAACTACGCCACATTTTAATTAGTCGTGTATGTATAATCTTGCCGGAAATCATCAAAATTATAGTTCTAGGATTTAGGTAGGTATATGTAGTATGATTTGGTAGATAGGACGTTATCATAGCTAGACTTATAGTTAAGATTCAGGTTTAGTACGAACAATAACATTATTCGATTTCAATTAATTATTCCAAACATACAGTTGCATTTTTTTAACGAAATTCTTAACGGCATCTCGTTGGGAAATTGACTACAAAACAAGGTTAGTCCATATAATATTCTTTTAAGATTGATTTTCTTTATAAAATTAATTGAGCAGGCAGGCATGAGTCAGTCAGGCACACCACTAATTAAGGTCATTAGACGTTTGGAGGAATAATTCTAGAGCTAGAGTAGCTAATTAATTACCTGCTGGTTGTATCCAACGTGATCATGACCAGTAATGTACGCAGCAGGCGAGTACCTGAAATTCGATTTCATATAACAATCACACCGCAAACTCGAAATCTCTCTCGCAAATAAAATCCATATTTAGGTGATTTGGATTTTAAAGCACAGAATAGCAGTAAAGTATATATTACTCACATGCTCTAGGATATATAATTCAAAGTAAACGTTAAAAATCCAAAAGAACACCAGAAGGGCATATATTATTCTCGAACTAGGGCCGAATAATACTTGTTAGAAAAATTAACGTACCCAGGATAAAAGGGAACAGCTTGTGCATGCTGATGATGGGCATGGAACGGTGTGGTTGCAGCATGTGCACCAGCAGCTGCAGGATAGAACCATTGCACCTGACCAGCAGGTGCAGCACCTGGGGTGGGTCCACCTCTGTTGCCGCCGGCACCACCGTTGGGTCCATTCTTCTGGTGAGGAGGTGGGGTGGCAGATGATGATCTCGGCGGGCGGCGGGCCCCGAGTGCAGCAAGATTGCAATTGGCCCGCCGGCCGTTGATCATTGGGGTGCCGTCCTCACATGCCTTCTTAGCTGATTCTTGGTCTTTGAAGGTCACCTACATTATTATTCCATTTTTTTATTTATTTAGTATGTAATAATTCAGATTTTGTAACAAAATACTAGTATCATTTTCATGTATGTGATCTGAAAATATTCCTCACTTTTTCATCATTTACAAATTTCATGCATGTGCAATTCTGTCAAAAAAAAAATGTAAAATTGTATTATGATGTGATTTTTCATTTTTGGCAAAAAGATTATATTGTAGAGTGAATGATTTTACATTATTATTCCTAACAATCTTAAGACAACATACATTTTTTTTTTTTTACAAGATATAGAGATTGCGACGTATTGTGATATCAAATAGTTCAATGCACAATTTTGGGACATAATAATCCAAAAGAGGAAAATTCTAAGAAAGAGCTATAGAAAAGTTGTGTAGTGTGTAGGGATCATATTTATTAATCATCATATATCAATTATAATTCAATCCATTAAACTAATTTACAATAAAAGCACGTAATTTTGTGTATGTAATGTGATCGATACAATTTGCAAATTAAAAGTTTAAGAGGGAACATATCATTCATAATTCAACTTAGCAATAAAGATTTTGACGATTTTAGGAGTCTTTTTATTATCATCGACTAGGATTTTATACCGTAATACACATGATCCTGATTTATTTAGTCAGACTCTATACTCGATAAATATAACACGTTATGAAATCGTGGTTTACTGGTTGATAACATGTAAGGTAATTATAACTTACAAAGCCGTAGCCCTTGGATCGGCCGGTGATCTTATCGGAGATGATGACGGCCTCCAAGATCTCGCCATACTTCTCAAAGTGATCGTGCATTGCTTCCTTAGGAGTTTCCCATGCTAAGCCACCAACGAACACTTTGGTAAGAGTGGTGTCTCCGAGGTGACCGTTATTACCGTTGCTGCTCATTGTCATGCTTGCTTATTAATTAGTTGCTTACTAATTACACTAACAATGTAAGTTGTGAATGAATGGATGTGTGTAATTGTGTTGTTTTTGGAGAGAGAAAGGAATAGTAGTCGTAACTGAGAGTAGTAACGGGAAGAAGAGGAAGATATAAGGAAGGGGGGGTTGAGAAGGTGGATATTAAAAAAAAAAAAAAAAATGAGGAGAGACAGGTAATGACAGGTAATATTATGCTGATTAGGCACTCTCTACTTCTTTAGTTGTCTCTTAGCAATACACAACGTGATCTCTTCTCATATCAAATCTTGGATTTTTTTTTTATTTTTTATTTTTAATTTTGTTTTTATTCAAATATATATTCACCGGCGCACAATGGTTTTACGATGAATCTAGATGAGTGTACGATAATCCTTGTTTCACCCGTAGCTTCATGAAATATATAACAGTTTTTAATGAATATCATAATATAGTTAATACACGTAATAACATATTTTGATGAATGTACGAGTATGGAAAAAAAATATAGAGGGGACTCCATTATATAAGTCATTGAGCTCTTCGTCTTTCTTTTTACCGGAAACTCGGAGAGGTATTTGATTCTCGGAAACTCTTTTGAAAAATAGGCCTACTCCCATGTCATATCGAACTCCTCTTTTGTACACGCAGAGCATGTTTGAGAGGAGAACCCGAAATGATTGGGTCAAACTCAGACCGGCACCAAGATAACCCGAAATGACCCAAAACGCCTAAAATGACGCTTGACGCATTTGACAGTAGTAGAACTGAATACATTCACTTTCTCGGAAAATCATCATTTATTAAGTTCCAGCAATGCCGAGATTAACACTGTAATGTTGCATAGACGAACTGTTTAATCATACTATGCCGTTGGAGAAAAAATAATACAACATTCCAATCCGAGAAGCTAAGATGATCTATTAATATTTATGCTACAATTGATCATAACCTTCTCGCCATGATACCCTTAACTAAATCTAGGATACGACAGTAATCGAAAAACAACGAGGACTCCTTGCCCTCAAGCCCATCCCGACTAACCCTATTGCTACCTGCCAAGTTGTTGCACGGGCTTCCTCCGATCAATAGATCAAACCCACCGTACTTGTCGATCAAATACTCTATCCTATCACCGGTGAGTTTTTGAACATCATCGATATCTATCAGAGTTCCCTTCTGACTGGTCTGCTCCCACCAGACCTTGACGATATCTCTGTTGACCTCCGATTTTTCTACAGAAACCACGGTATTCAACTTTATCCCTAAACGGTGCAAAGCCACCTCAGCACCTCCTATCCCTGAAAACAGGGAGAGGACATTCATGCCATTTGGGAACAGATCCTTCAGCACCGAAAGGTGGTACGCAACTGTATCAACCTACAATAAAAACTTCTGTCAAGTTCAACATCACAATAGCAACAGCGGAACTCACAAACCACAGCAACAACAGAACTCAATATATTTTTTACTGATATCTTGTAACACCAGAAATCACGACATAACCCGAAGGGCTACACTGACATAATCCAAGGTCAACACTAACTCAAATCGATAGAGACAATCAATTTACTGGAGGTATCAACAACAGCAGCTGGGGCATATTAAGAGCAATCACAATTTTATCTGTAACAACCCAAATCTCAGACAATTTTACACTCTCTTATATCAGCACCCGTACAAAAAAAATCACACACAACATCTATAGCTCTCCCACAAGAACGTTAATGCAATCACAAGCATACCTACTTCACATATCGACACAGACATGCCCATAACAACAATTATCCAAAACTAACAACCCCTGTTACTTTTGTGGACACATTCCAGTTCTATATACAGCAGCAAATCACCGAAAACAAACTGCCTCAATCAGTAATTGCCAAATTGAGTTTCCATCAGCATAGATCACACCAAACATCCAGAATCAGTACTCCAAAAAGATCAATCCCGTAACCCAAAATATTTACAAACCCATAGCCCATCATAACTGTTAGTGGTAAATCCTCACAAAATTTTCCAACTCCCCTTCATATTCTTAAAAATAAGACAATCATACACATCCACGCTTACATACTACAACCTGAACAAGAGTAAGAACTTCCAGTGCTGTGTCAAAACAGTATCTCAAGTACAGTGATCAAACTCATCTAAACATCCTAAATTTAGTGAGCCAAAAGCCACAACCATTAAAAAGCTGATAACCCAAAACATGATACCTCCCACATACTGATGTGACCATGATATACAAAGATTTCACTATAACATCAAATTGGATTCACCATTGCATTAAATATCAAACATAACTGAAGTCACCCAGATCATCAAATGAACTTGCCGAAGTATCCAACTCAAGAAAACAACAGAAATAGAGAAAATAAAACAAGGATCAATCTGAGCTTAACTAAAACATCATACCACCATCTATCATTTTCATTTCAAAATTCGCTAGCTTCTGCTATGATACGACTACCACCAACCAAATGACCAACTATACCACCGCAACAACTTAATCAAGAGTAAACAAATACCAATCAAGACATCCAAAGTGAGTGAAAGCTGAAAGTGCATAAAGAACCCATACCTGGAACGAATTACCCAATGATTTGTACCTCTCTGTCCTACTAACTCCACCTCCCCTCGTATGGTTCCTAGGAAACCCTAAGAGCATCTCCACTTCATCAGGTTCAAGAGGAGCTACTTTGTTTCTTCCAACCCAAACTAAATTCCATTTTCGACACTGTTCAGTGATGAACTTTTGCACACTTAGAGGAGGATCCCCGTCATACTCTTCAAGAGCCTTACGGATCCTCTCAGTCAACTTTGCGCTTCCGATTGCTGTTTGTAAACAGTTAAGCTTGGTTCTCGTATCCCAACGAGGCCACCACCTTTTGGTCAGAGGTAGGGCCTCATGAACTGTTCTTGGAGGCATTGGGAGCAGAGGAAAACGGTTATCTATAGGCAGGTTGTGAATGTACCCTCTCTTCCTGGCAGCAGCACAGAAAAATTTGGAATCTACAAACTCCGGCTCTACGTCGTATAGGAAACGTGAGATGGTGTCCCAAACACCTTTGGGAGCAAGTGCCACATTTTCATAATAAAAGTATGGAGGACCTAATGCTCCTTCTGGAAGCGTCCTATGAAATTCAGGGCATGGCTCTGTAGGGACACCAAAGCCTATCATTGGTTTAGGAAGGCGAATTGGCTCATCATCGAATTCTCCCTTCTGCTTTTTCTGTGCCAGCTCATACTCTAGCATCTTCCTCTTCTTACGTTTATTATAGTCCCCATACAGCTTAGGTTTTACTTCTGGTTCAATGTATGAGGCATCTAATGCCCTTGCCAATTGAGCTGCACAAAGGAAGTCAGACAACTCCTCGATGGATGACTCTGGACCTGGATAAAAGGCATTAAAACAGACAGAACATTAAGATTTCAAAACTAAAAGGTCTCGATGGATGACTCTGGAACTGGATAAAAGGCATTAAAACAGACAGAACATTAAGATTTCAAAACTAAAAGTTTAGAAGGAATGACTCTTATATATCTCTGAACGCAGAGACAGCACATTAGAAACTCAAATCCACAATGTATCAATCTAATATATCTGTGTGTATCTACGCACAGAGCATTGACGCAAAGTGTCCTACTTAAGAGGTGGAAATACATAGGAAACTTTTTTTTTTTTTTTTTTTTTTGAGGTAGAGGTTACTGTAAACTTAAAATAAAGAATGAGCACAGGTTACTGAAAATTACTAGTATTGAAAACTCTGTTAAACAACGCTAGAGTGAATATACCACATCTTTCCATTGCTATAGAAATTTCCTCCAATGGATAACCCATGTCGCGTAAATATGACAATTTCTGCTTCTTTGATGGAGGGCCAGACATATCCTGCAATCAGCCGCAAACATGAAGTGTAAGGGTCAGATAACCTAGTAATCAACAAAACACTACTGACGATATACCATGGATATCAAATTGAGTTACCTCAATTCCAGGACAGCTATCTGAATCGGAAAAATCTGTGGCAATATTCTCATCATAATCCGAGGACCAATCATCCGAATCCACATCAAATTTCTGATCAGAATCAGCATCTAGGTTCTGAGCAAGCACATCATCCTCCCTCGCAACAAAGTCTCCATTTTGTTGCGTGTCAGGACGATTCTCTATGACTTGCTCGTTCGAGGGAGAGCTTTCAAGATGCTGATAATAAATGACGGAAAACATTTGAGAAGACAATAATGGTTCAGACAAGGATCTCCAATTTATGACTATTCGATAGTTAACGTTTTACAAATCAAGGTGATTCTCAATGTTATGCTCGTTCGAGGAGAGCTTTTTCAAGATGCTGACAATAAATGACAGAAAAGATTGAGAAGACAAGAATGGTTAAGAGTTAAGACAAAGTAGCTCCGGTTTATGCTTCACAAACTATTGGATAGTTAAATTTACATACTCCCTCCTATCCGTTTCATTAGCTACCTTTTCCTTTCGGCCTATAATTTGGATTTGCTACATTTCTACTATTGTCAAAAAAGATGCCAATACAACAACATCTTTACCCCAGTGCCTTAAAGGCTACCGCCATAAGGCGGGGAAAAGGGGGGGTCGAATGCACGCAAGCCTTACCCTTATTGAAACATAGAGAGGCTGCGCACGGATGACCCAAAATGAAAATTGCTTCGAAAATCGCTCCGACTGACTGTTACTTCACAAAATAAGAAGCACAGACAATTTTATGAGCCATTTTGCTTTATTCCATTATATCCCAAAAACCAAAGAATAATTAGTCTTTGGCTCTATTCGAAAGGAAAGGCAACAAAGATGCCAATAAGATGACAAAATACCCTTAATTTAAAAGAAGTCCCTTCCGATTAATAAATTATACCCCTTAAAAAAATTTAGACAAGCCTTCCCATGAGCAAAACTTAGAAAAAGCAATTTGCCTAAAAATATGTCTTTTGACAATCTTGCATTTCTAAACAATGTTGCAATCAAGATATGGAGATCATTTTAGCAACATAATTCCTAAAACACAGTGGAATTGTACACTTTTCGATCAACTTTCAATCTATTCTTTTACAGCATGAATCAGAACATTACAGCAATTTAGTGAGAGAACCAAACCGCCAGGTGAAAGACGCATACACTGAGAAGACAATGAATACAGAACAGCATAATCATTTTAGCACAGTAGACCTTATTAAAATGGTTGGGACCGACAAATTTTAATAAATATAACCAGTTGAAAAGTTACAATTTACTGTTTAAAGATTTGGTTTGACTTGTGAAATCTAAGACACAGATTATTGATCTCAATTAACATGATAAATAAATGTCCATTCTATTGAAAAGCACTGAAAATTTTGCATGTGTAAACCTTTGGTGCTTAATAGAAATCGTTGTTATTACCATATTAAACCATAATGCCTTATCAAAGAGCCATGATTCAATAAGCCGTCATTGGAGTGAAAAACTGTCAATTTTTTAAACTGCATGCTGAGGATGCATTGGTTGCTGTGTGAAACATAAGAGACGAAATTCAACTAGATAAACACACACACACAAAAAAAAAAAAAACCTTCTAAATTTTTGTTTCAAATTAAAAGTGTTTATTTATACCATTGATTAGTTGATGATACCATAGCCTTATCAAAGAGGGTATTCACTGACGCTGTTACCTATTAATCTATCGATTTCATTTAATCAAGCCAATCAAGGTCACTGTGCCAACACAGGAAAGAGTTTACTTTTCTACAGAGGCTATTAATTCAGTTTTCAGCACACCCAAAGGGGAAAAAAAAAAAAATTAGGAATACTTTCACAAATGGTAAAATGACATAATAGCAGTCCTGAACTGACCGTATAAGTAAGAAGAGCGTTTAGGATGGAATCCATGTCCCCATCTCCTGCTCAAATGAACAATAAGTAAGTCAAGCTTCCAGGACACAGTTCATACCCCTAACAGCCTGAACGACTCAAGGACCTCAGCTAAAAGGAAAGGGGCCTAAAAAAATGGATCAAGGAATCATGTAAGCTAACCATTTTCTTCAATTGCTTTTGAAACCAAGTCTTCAGCGAAACCAGAGTCAACAAAATAGCGAAACAATGTCGAGGATGGCCCAGAAGAGGAGCTTGCCTTGAAACCATAAAAATGTAGCCTAAAATTAGTCAACAAAGATGTGGCTAATATTAAGTTTAAAATGAGTTATCTTTAATTCTTAAAAGATACCACTATAAAAATGGTATTTGGAAATAAGTAGAAAGAGATAATCATAAAATTAGTACGCAAGCAAAACCCTCAACCCCAATTTGAGTTGAAGGCACAAATGATACTAGGTTAGATACCAAGTTGCAGTATAGTATTGTGAGCCACAGGATCAATTACAAAACATATCATACTGGTTCATGATAATCCAAGCTTTATTAACAAATAGGGGTGAGCGGCCAGCAAGAGTGCACCAAGCCATTCCAGGTGGTACTTAGAAGTACTTCAAATGAAGACATGAAATTTCACCAGTAAGAAATAAGAGAAAGCCACTTCTTAGGGCCTTGAAAGAGTGTAACTGTGCAGCTTTTTAAAAAAGGAAACATCATCATCACCGTAACTCTCTTCCATAAAACAAAAAAAAAAAACAAAAAAAAAAAAAAACATGAACTCAATTAAAAACGTCGAAGAGCCCAGAAGCCAGCGCTTAGTCCAAAAAACAGCACATAATTTCACCACTAAGAAATTAGAGAAATCGCCTACTTAGGGCCATTAAAGAGCGTAACTCTGCAATATTTTAAAAAAGGAAACATCAATACATCCTCATCATCATCGTCATCATTACTCTCATCCCGTCAAAGAGCCCCCATGGGCCATGATCTCACACCCAGCAGCCAGCAAGTAATCCAAAAAAAACAGTGAACTATAACTCTCCGCTCTGTTAACACCTTAGACACACAAGGAAGGAACATATATTATTGTCACATTGCATCAATAGAGTTAAGCCTTTCCAAATGCAACTGAAATTGGTGAACGAATGTGCACTCTTGGATCTCTCAAGTGTCATAAAAGAAATTGCAATTGAAAAGGGCTGCAAACCCGGCTAACCAAGTCTTCAATTCATGGGATGATCATCACCTTTTTTAACACCAGAAATTCTCTCGTAGCTCTCAAACATCTAGCAAAAGTTCGATCAGCAATAAGGAATGCAAATGACAGCCGTGGAAAATCATCCCCTAGAAAGCAGAAGCAAAATTGGACAGAAGAACATCCCTGCCCAGGGAAAGAGCATTTTAATTTTGAGGGGCCAGCTCAAAACCAAGCAAATTAAGTTTAACAAAGATGGAACAGGAAATAGTAGTATGAAAACGGCATGATACTTGCCGTACTAGCTGCATTTAAAAGGATTAGCAAAGTTAATAACTTTGGGACAGAATAATATATAGTACTATCAGAACACCTTCGTAATCTAGTACTGCCAGTACTATATTAGAAGTTTAAAACCCCGGAAGATCCTGCAAGTTTTACTGCGTCTAGTTCTATCCAAACAAGCCAAAGCCGAATTTTACATGGGCAATGGGTTAATATAGCTACATAAAGTTCAATGAAACGATAGTTCTATTGTTTTCTTTACGTATACCCTTGCAAAGTTTCACAGTCAAAAAGGCAATCCGAGATGCATCTCTTAAAGATTAACGAAACTCTAAGTCTCCGAGGAAGCAAACAGTGCATACAGACAATATTTACCTTCTCAGCCATGCCAGGAATTGGGACCTGCACAAGTTCCTTTTATTGATTAGAAACTAAGGAATCCAAAATCCACCTCTTATCAGAACTTTCCTCCAAAATCTACCTTTTATAAGAGCTTTCCCCCAAAATCATACCTACTATGTCTACCAAAACCCAATCTCTGGCGAGTTGACTAAGAACTCTGGCGTTGAACCTCACATGCTACTCACATTGCTTCTAATTCTCCTCCCTCAATCGCGTTTTTCACTTCCTACCTACTTCATTCCATTTTTACTCCAAAAGCTTCATTCCTCTTAACCCCAAAACCTCCAATTTTATTACTCTTATTTACTCTCATCATTTTTACTGCGTTTTTCTACTCGACATCTTTACTTGATATCTCAGCTCCGTCTCTCGTCCTCCTCGTGTTGACCATTTATGATCCCCAATTACACGAAAGCTTGGTTTTTAAAAAGGCGCAAGGCAAACCGAGGCGATGAGGGCCCGATGCAACGAAACACAAGGCGCACAAACGAGGTGCACACCTCATAGACACGAGGCGCACTTATTTAGCAAACAAACATATATTTTTCAAAACAGTAATTTGCAAAAAGTTACCCAGTTTTCGTATTTGAATAAGGGCAATGTGTAAAGAAGCAGAAACTAGGGATTATGGGGCAAAGGGAAGGGTAAAAGAATAGATATATGAGGAAAAAAAAAAGGAAAATGCATGACGTAGTGCTTGGGGTGCGCCTTTTTGGAACCTCAGTTGCCTGAAACAGCCGAGGCGTCAGCCCTTGTGCCTCATGCATGTAGCGCCTTAGGCACGCTTTTTAAAACCAAGCACTAAAGTAAGGTAACTAGAAGTTTATTAGACATTCAATTGTACTTTTGGTTGCATTTACATAACCAACATTGACCAAGTTGTGAATTAACTGTACTTGTAGTTAAACCAAAATTTGATGTAGATAAACCCTAATTAATTTGGTTGTTTCCATTTAAGCGTCATTTATTATGGTAAACAAAGGAATTTTATGTGGGGGTTTGAAGCGGTTCGTACAAGCACAAAAAAATGGAGGAGAGAGAGAAGGGATTTCAAGCGAAGATGTTCAATTATTGGGTGAATCAAAGGGAATAGAGTAGAGGAGGAAACTGGAGGCAAAATGAAGAAAATTGGGTGAATTGGAGGGAAGTCCGGGGAAAATTTGAGTGAAACCAAGCGAAAAAGAAACTCAATGCCAAAGGTCCAAGTCAACTCGCCAGAAATTAGGTTTGGTAGGAAAAGGGAAAAAAAAAAGAGTAATTTATAAGGTAGGACAAGGTCTTTTTGACATAATAGGTAGAAATTTGAAAGTAAGTGCTTATAAGAGGCGGGATTTGGAGATTTTCCAGAAACTAATTATATATAGATAAACGAGACGGAACTCTACACACAGAGACAGATGATCAGGAGGTCACAAAACCCAAAACACTAATCTCCTAATAAAAAAAAAATAAAAACCTTTATTCAAATCATGGTCATAATTGATAGCGGTCTTCAGGATATTTATTCCCCGCGACCATTTTTCCTACTTAACACATGGATTTGATTATCCGGTGACTTCCTAACATGATGTGTCAAACTAAGTCTGGTGGCGGGCTAGCGGCTAACATGCGTTGTCGCTTCAAAGATCCAAAAAAAATTCTACTTTGTCGCTCGCCTAATCCAGAGATAGGAACCTTCACATATTGTGAATGACAAACAAACATATCAGGTTTTATACCCGCAATATAATCAACTACTGTACATGCAATACTAATGTCACCACTTTATTCTGCTCATTTTCACCAGCCATAACAATTTGGTGGAGTAAACTTTCCTCCTGATAAAAAAAAGTCTACACCCACCAAAACACATCCGTATACAACTCAATCAATTCCACACAAATCACAAGTCTAACAGCATATACATCAGCGTCCTCGCCCACCAAAACATACATTAAGACAAAAAATTGGGTCAGACATCCTGTGGTAGGATAGGCGCAAGGATTAAAGGTTTTGGGATGAGGTGTTAAGGTTTCAAGTTAGAAACTTGCCCCGATACCTTAACAACTCACCACTACCTAATACCTACCATAGGAGGGTCATGACAAAAACTTGTTTATTTGAGCAGAAATTGATACAATGTCGACAGCTCAATAGCTGGCTAGTAGTTAATAGCCCAGTACCTAAAGGATTACATCCAAAGTCTAGTGTAAGATAATTAGATCCAAGGATCATACTACTGACCTCTTCTGTACCTATACACCCCTCTTGTTTTGCAGCAGTGAAAGATTTACCACAATCAAAAGTTGGTTTCTTTTCGTCCAGCTCATCATCACTAGTCCAGCTAAATTGGCCACTATCGCTATCAGAATCATTCACGCCGCCGCCCTACACATTTCCAAGTATAAAACATAACAAATGCATATTATTTTATTACTCAAGTGAAAATCAAATCCAGCTTACCACAAAACTAAAACATAAACAAATTGGAGGAAGATAGCGATTACTATGGAAAATGAAATACACAGATCATATGATACCATTTCTTCTGAGACGGGATATCTCCACAGATTCAGCAGCAACAGCACGTCCTAAAAACAGGAAACACTCATCTTCATGGAAATGCTTCTTGGCCTGACACATGTGATGTTTGTCAAAAATCAGAATATCGAAAATAGACACTCGCAAATCAAACAATAAAGGGTCCTTTAAAAACACATCACTTCCTACTTCTGAAGCCTCTAAGCCATGAGGAAACAACAATTAGTTCGGGGTTCATGGGGAAGTGCCAAAAGTCTCAACCTATTATAAATAAATCTAACTCGGCACCAAATGCTTCTGTCGAGAGAACGATCCAGGAGTGTCTAGCAAATCAAATTACTTCGAAAAGACATTCTTTTACAAAGCCTCCAAAAAAACCTTGCCTGCGGTGGGCAATTCTGTCGAAAATATCATCAGGCCACCAACTTATTTAAACAAAACATCTACTCTCTAAGCCAAACTGCACTGTAAGAATCTCGTAGAAAGTAACCATTAGAACACATATATCCCGCTTATCCTTGTCTCGCTCATCCAAGTGAGCTAATTGGAAGGTCATCTATACATAGCTTCACCCTTAAGATTTCCACAAGAGCCTCAATTTAACAACCAACAACTATCTTGCTACTCTACAGGCACAAAAAACAGTAGCATCCAAATCTTAATCCACACGACATTGCGAATTACATAACAAAAATTGCACACTCCCCTGTATCTCAGGCCCGATTTTTAGACTCTATTCTATCTCCTACGCCTATTAAACACACTCTCCTGCACGATTTTTCGCCTCGAATAATTAAATACTCATGATAAAGCGATCGTCACACATTGTATCAAGAAATACACATAAAAGTGTAACAAATAAGTTACCAACGACATTAGGAGAAATTAATAAAATTAACCAATTAAGCAAATAAAATCAAACCAAATAACCTCAAAACTATCAAACTATACGAATTCGATGAAAATTGGGGCAATTAAATAATTCCTACGCCTAAATTAATTCAACATTCAAGAAATTAATCCCCAAATTAAACATGATTAAGCAATTAAGCATGATTAAATTAAAATTCAACAATCAAATTGAAATTGAATTCAATCAAAATGACAAAACAGATTAGGAGATAGAATGTATACATGCAATAAACTTGGTGCTCAATCAGATGAAAAAACTGAGAGGAGAGAGAAAATGGAGTTTCAATTCAACGACTAAATATCTTAAGAAGAGGGAGAAGAGTGAAGAAGAAGATTCTCCGACCTCCTTGAGCTGTAGCTGTTGTGCTTTAATGGCGTAAGGACGACCATGGAAGCACAGCACCACAAAAGGAGGGGAGTGAGAAATGAAAACCACTGTAAAAAAAAAAAAAAAAAAAAAAAAAAAAAAAAAATCACTATTCAAGAGGAGAGAGAAAGGGGAAACCTGCTCAATTGAGAATCTTTGACATGAGATATCGTTGACACTAACCTAACCCATTTTTTATGCCGATGGTTTTATTTATATCGACTTTATTATTATTTAATTGGTCTTTTTAAGTTGTTGGGCTGATTGGTGGTTGGTTTTGAATTCGAGTCAGATAGGATGATAAACGTGTTGTAACTGTAACGCTCGTATTTAATGCTCTCAACCACTTTTTTTATCTCATTTTGAGTGATGAGATCTACCTAATTATGATTCCATTTTATCTTTGTGGGTGTGAATTGAAGTCACTAAAGTCTTGTATGAACCTAATGAAATAACACTGAAATCAATTCAGATTAGATACAATGAATCCTGATTTACCATATCAAATCAAATCATATGAGATCTTAATAAACATAAATGACTCTAATCTGCTTGTATGTTTTAATACACCTTAATTCAACTTATTTGATCAATCAGTTTAAATGAGATGTGATCAATTCAGAACAAATAGAAACATATCGCAAAACATTATCGAATCATGCAAAAGTATAACCCAAAGCATATAATAAGTAGAACTTCATCATCATCATCTTCAATTTTCAAATCAACCGGGTCTTCTGAGATATTGAGGAATTCATATTTTTAGCAATTGTTGCTAAGTATATAGAATTACACGCATTTTGTAGTGTATCCTACAAATTATTCTTAACATGTGCCCACTGAGCACACATTAGAAAACCGATACTAAACAAGTCTCTTCTCTTTTTTCAATGTGGGACACTCACATGTGGAACTTATTTTAACATCATTTATGTTTGTTTATCAACTTTTTAAAATAGTACTCCCTCCATTCAACTCCACTCTTCCTATCACTTTTCGGCACGCACTTTAAGGTGCGATTCTAACTATGTTTGAGATTACGTATAATTCTAAAATTTGGTGAAAAACACTATTGACATTTAATCTTGTTTGTCTCAAAATTTTGGAATTTTACGTGATCTCTAACATAGAGAAAACCGCACCTTAAAGTGTGTGCCGAATAGTGTTAGGAAGAGTGGACTTGAATGGAGGGAGTATGAGATAACCGAATAGATTAATACGTATCACCTGCAATGGTGAGTTTGTATTTGTTATTGAGTATTTGACACATGGCTTCGGGGTTATGAGAACACAAATTTCACAAGTTTACAACCAGAGTGGAGTACTTTAGTCACACTTAGATCAGAAATTCTTCACCATGTCACTTTTGTTGAACATTACTGGTCTAGAACTAGGCGTTGCTGCTGAAACGTTTGTCCTGATGCTGCAATTTTCTTTCTGATTTCACCACAAACTTCTTTTAGAAAATTTCTGGAGAAGAAAATTAAGGTAAAAAGTAAAAACTGTAGTATATTTGAAAGTTGAACTCATTCAGGTAGAATGCAAGCCATCCTACAAAATTGTTGTCTGAACAGAGTAGGATCTGATGAAACATTTCATAGTATAGATTTACACAACATCCTCAAACGAATCAGAATATACCAACATTAGTACTCAACACGAGAAAAAAAAAAAAAAAAGAAAAAAAAAAAAAGAAGAAGAAGAAAATCACGCATTGTACTGTTTGCTTGCAGCAGCAACTCATCAACCAAATCTCATCCAGCTTACTTGCATCATCCTGCATATGTTGAAGAGCAGCCCGACTTTTGGAGAAAGAATCCATCGCCTAATTTCATACAGTAAAAGAACATCCTTCAAGACTAGCTTTCTTCATGATTTCTCTCTGCAAATGCATATTTCAATAAGAGATGAGAAGCTAAGGAAGGAATTCACATAGATCCATGAAGTATTGAAGTGTAGACGCAACTCCTAACAAAATGAACCTAGCTTCAATGACTCTTCTGTGGAAGAAGAGAAACAAGTTTACCATAGTAAACATATGAATATTTCCAAACAAAATAAAGAGTAGAAATTCACAAATGTTTGTTAACACAATGGCCACAGCCCAGTAGCACCTAAGCGCGTGCCTCACATACTGCCACAGTGAAACTCATCGCTACTGGACGAGATAAAGACTACATCGTAGATTCGCCCTCTTTTTGGCCAAATCTTCACAAATTGCCAACAAGAACGAGCCGATCTTAAGGCACATTTCTACATTACTACTAGTTCATATGCAGGAGATATACAGCCATGTTTGACTAAGTTGTGGAAATTTGACGAAAGACAAGAGAAGAGACTACTCTACAAGGTAGATTAAGATTTCATATCTCAACCCACATTATGCAGTTCTACAAACTTGAAGAAGACAGCAAGAAAAGTGCTTATCAAATATTAAGAAGGTGATCAGACCTGGATTAGCGATGTAATAACCCCTGGGCCTTCCTGTTTTTGTTTGAATCAAGAAAAAGGTAGATGAGAGAATGTACGGGAAATCAGTTGATAAAGCTATTATGCTAAGCTGTGAACACATGCCTTAAACTCTTTCTGCATCCATGACACCTCTTCCCAGGATTTTGACTGCATTGATGCCCACGAAGAGGGAGCCTGAATGGTCTCTACATGTTGCACAAGCCTTAGGCTGTCTGCAAGTAAAACCAAGGGCAGACGCAAAGAAGCAAGAGACACATTAGAGAGTAAATTTTTGATTTTCGGTGTAGCATTCCACCATCTTTATCTAAAAACGGAAAAAGAATAGAACATGTTATTTCATATCTAATAATGCAATCATGGGCATGGTGAGTTATGACACTAGCTTAGCCACTTCATGAACAAAGATCCTCATAAACCAGTTAAAATGTCTGGACAATGAATTGGTTGACCAATCTCCAAAAGTACGAAGATCCAAGAAAATCTACTGACCATACTAGTTTAGTTAGCTGATGCAGTCCACTATAATGCCTTTCACATCCCTCCCAGACCAAATGAAGCTCACTCACAAGCAAAAATCAGCAACAAATATTTACTTGTAATAAATGCCTCCTTCCAATTTCCACGCTCCAACCAAGATGGTGATACCTCTCGAATTGTTATGCCCATGCTCAAGCATATTCTGTTTCAAGAATAGGATTCAAAAGAAAATTAGCAAGATACAAACTGTTCGCAATTTTTATCATATGAACTATAAAAAGTTCACTATACTTTTAGTATATCAAATGAAATCTGCCCTTTGTCAAGCTATCCTGGCAGTGTGAATTGTCTCCTCTGTGACACTTATCTGGAAACACACACATGTGTCTTTCCAAGTTCTCAGATTCAGATAGAAATAAACTTGGAGGATGGACGAATGTAGTTTGTCTTGTTTTGAGCATTTTGATTTATATGGTTGTCTGATGCATGACCAGAGAAGCACTCTTATACAATCCGAGTATCAGCAATTCGCTATCCGTTACTTATATAATTTGGGAGGACACAAACAAGAAAATTAATAAAGATCTCATTCAGCCCCCTGAGAGCTTGTGCAAGATATTGTACGATTCACAATTCAATGATTCATATCTGTGCACGAGCTAACAAAAATGGGAATATTCGGCAACCAGTTAATGGATGCTTTTTGACCTTTCATTGATGGACATTAGCTTGCAAACTATTGCAAACGCAGGTTTCATGATCTTCCCGGAGTACCCTTTAATTAAAGCTTTCCAATATACACCATAGCCACTCTGTGTTGTTATGGTCACATTTTGTCTTCCCATATTGTCTAAATATTGGCTTCTCTGTGAAAGCACTTCCCTTAAACTTCAATATTTCTAAAAAGAGTTTGACATTCATTTCTATCAGATAGAAAATTATTCTAATTCTTAAATTTAACTGATACCATATTTAATTTAGAGAAAACCAATCCCTTTCACCTGACCTAGTAGTATTTTTCATTGAAGAAAGATGCATATGGAGGAAGTTGTTTGATTTGGTTGCCCACAACATGAGCTTTATTACTTAATAACGCTATATGTATGGTGCTTATGGATGTCAACTTTGTGCTAGTCTATGTTTATTGTGTTTCCCAAACTGCCATGGATATAGGACACATGTTAGAAACAAAATTTCTTATAAATCTACACAATAGGTCAGATGACTGAGTAATTCAATACTTTTGACGGCACACATATAAATAAAAGAATGTCTAAGAGGTCGAGATGAGAATATATCGTGGTCCTGGCAGTGTTTAGGTTCATTTAGATGTTCGCAAACAGCCTCTTTATGTTGATCTCTCTTTACTTCGCCATAGGCGAGAGTCTTTGGGAATTGAGGCCTTGGGGTAATGTTGCTTTAGTGATGTTTCAAATGTAGATGATTAAGTCGGGATACCGTAGGTTTATAGGAAATAAGAGAGGAGTTGCAATATCTATTACACCAATCCTAGTGCGGCAATATCTAGTCCCATATCTATTATGGGAAGATCACGATACTTGCCTAGGCGAAGGTTATTGTTGCCTAGGCAATTTCTGCTACCAAGAAGCAGATAGGACTAAAAGGAAAGTGCTGCTGAATTATGAGATCACATAAATAAGTGATGCAGTTTACGATCACAGTAGAGCATATCAAACTGAAGCAGATAATAATACTTGGTTTCGGACTGCTACGTGCAAATCAGGGCATAAGGCAAAGAAACTTACTCCAGTACTAATTGGCGGACAATCCCCGGTAGGACACCATGATTTACAGGAGCTGTTTGTAGTTCAAAATATGAGTGCAAATTATCGTCATCAACTAATGTTTCTTCCTTGATATCACTGTTTCCCTGGAGACAGACAGGACTTAGGCAGGTTACTTTTATGACACAGGAATGCCTCATCCAATTAAGGAGGGGGCGGTGGGGGGTAGAATTTGTTGAGATATACCACACACACACACACACACACACACACACACACACACAGTACTACACATGTGTACACACTTACTCATGACTAGCTGACCTTTACTAAAGAAATCCAATAATCATAGCTTATCATAAAGTCAAACTTGTGGCCACAATACTGAAAATTCATGGCATCTGGCGGAAGCATGCTAAATGATGAGGGGAGCAGAAGTAATATCGCAACCTTACTTCTAACAGTATAAAGAACAAGAATTAAGTTTTATTGGAAAAGAGTATTATCATGAATCAAGAAAATTACAAAAATTGAGAATAAGGCATCCTGGAAATGAGCTAATAACAAATAGCTTCAGTTAATAATTAGTTTCATGACAGTTATCTCTAGAAAGCCCCCCGCCCCAGCCTTTTTGCTCATAAAGAGCAATTGGCCTTCCCCCAAAGAATCCAGAAGGAAGCTAAAAAAGCACAACGACCAAAGAACATTAGCTCTTTCTAGTTAATTTTAATCACTGCTATTGACACTACAGTGTTAATCACCGCTACAAAAAAAAAAAAAGAAAAAAAAAAAAAGAATAATTTATATCAATGGAAAATAAGCTATTCCATCCCCTCAACCACCACCTCACAACGCAAACCACCTATAATCACCAGTCCAACCCCTGCCATCACCGCCACCACTACTGAGCCACTGATGACAATTCACCCTATACTACCCAAGCCACTGCCAACAACCACCAAACAAAACGCCACAATCAACTCTCTCCCCCGCCACAAAACGCCACAATCAACTCTATCCCCCACCACAACTCGCCACAACTCTCTCTCCACATAAACTGCACAAATATAGTTCCCGATTTTGTTGATTTTATTATTTGAATTTTGGAATTGACATTTGAAATAATTTAAGTTTAATTTAAGTTTCAAAAGTTAAGAAGCAATTCAATTGATTTATGAGTTACGAATTTAAAAGGGCAATGAAGCACAACTGATAACTGAGTTCTATCCTCAATCCTCATATGGCAATCATGAGATATGTTGCCCTCCACATTTAGCAGGGTTATCAACCCATGTAATATCAGAAAGAGGGGGCTTATATTTGGAGGGGTGATGGTCGATGGTGGCTTAGCTGGGCTCACCGGCAAAGAGCGCTCCTGGAGGTTTGGTCGGAAGCGTGGTAGTGGCGGCTTGAGTGGTGGTGGGCGTTGGTGGGCCAGTGATGGGGAGGAGAGAGAGGTTGCGGTGAGGAATGAGAGAGAGAGAGAGAGTGGGATTAATATTGCGGCCAATCTCAATGATTGTTCTATTACTAGTTGCTTGGGTGCTGAGTTGTCACAATATTAGTCCTGGTGTATAAGATTTCACATGCACTTAGTGTATGTGTACTAGCTCCCATATTACGACCTAGCGCTGTATAGTCAGTTTTTGAGTATTCCATGAGTGTAGGACATACCCAACTCTCCCATCTCTAAGACCAGGTTTATTGGTAGCATGAAATTTGGTCTTCAAAAAAAATTTGGTCTTCAAGAGAGAAAATCTTGAAAATAGGTATAGTTTTCTGATCTTTAGACCACAATTTTGGTAGGCTTCCTATTTTTTTTCTCTTCCAACTCAAACAGAACCACTATAAAGATTCCCGTTTATTGGTGACATTGGCCTTGATATGCTCTTCCCAAATATAGCAATATGAAGATGCACACTAAAGTTATTAAATTGAACCACCCATGCCCCATGAGACACCAGAATATGTCTAAATGAGACTTTTGTGTTTCTCTCCTGAAGACCATGGTCCTCTTTTCCTTTCATTGGGCTTTGAGGAAAGCATGGTCTTCATTTCTCTCTCCTCTAAAGCAGGTTCATTCGTGACCAAAATCTTGGTCTTTAGAGAAGAGAGAAAATGAACACCATGCTTTTTCCCAAAACCCATTACAAAGAAAAGAGGACCACGGTGTACAGGAGAGGTTGCCAAAAAACTTATGAATTTGTGTGCACCTTTTAATAGGAAAGAGAAAAGTAGACCAAGGTCATCAATGTGGTCATTGTTGAATCGGAAGTGAAAAAAAATGCGAAAACCACAAAAGCATGTTCTCCAATAATTTTGCATTTTTGCTCTAAGAATTGTATTCATAAAAAGCGAGTCATGCCACAATGGGGGGGGGGGGGAGAGCGAGGCATCAGTTTATCACCGATTGCACCAACTCATCATGCATAAATTAAGAGAAAGATATCTCGTAAGCTTCCACTGCAAGGTTGAACCTTGAAAGTAGCCATACATTTATAAATGATCTTGGCAACTAGAGAAGGAAGCCATACATTTATAAATGAAATCGGAAACCAGAAAAGGTGGATAACGAGCAGATATGCTAAAATGTTTAAGAATTATTACATGAGACGGCCACGTCCCATCACAGTCCCAGAGCCTGGTGCCGTCCGCACCATTCATGGACTCGAATAGAGCTCTCAAAGAACACAGTTATTCCATCTCCCAATCATCAGGGTTTCTAAGAAGATGAAGATACAGGAGTCGCTTATGCTGCGCTAAAAATATAGAAAAGTTCTAAAAAGAAAAAGAACGTAGAACATATAAACACGAGTCTCATGCCGAAATAGAAATACACGAGTTAACATAGTAGCATAGTATTAATCTTCTCACCAAACATCCTCCCAGAATTTGATCCTTGTATCATTTCCTACTTTATATCAAACAAGGGGAAGAAAAATAGGCCTCCGGAAACAATAACAAGCAGTCAACCACAACTGCACAATACAAATAAGCAAACGAAAGGCATACACGATGATGAGCCTTTGATGCTTATCACCAGATGAGCAACAAGTTAGCAATTGATCTTTCCATTTCTTTCATTACTACCACCACTGCAACGATTAATGCTCATCACCAGATGAGCAACAAGTTAGCAATTTAGCATACTCCCTTAAGTATATAGTTGTCTGATTGTGGAGTTTAACTAGCAATACATCAACCACTGAAATCATACTTTCGCCACAAGCACTAATTGCATTAGCAAATTGTGGTCCAACTAGTCAATTTATAAGACTTCAAACATAAGTACACACAGAATAGCTAGCCATTGCAGATCTTAATTAAGAGCATCACTGAAGCCAAAGCTAAAGCATTTAGGGAAAAAAACTGCACGTGTGATAAAACATGTGCAAAGATGAGGCCTATGCAGATAATCTAAATAACTTCTTACCTTTAAACACACGACAAAGAAATTTGTTATGGTTCCTTCAAGTATCCGACCACCACCATCTGACAATAAGAGCTCTGTCGCCGCTGGAGGTCTCAATTTTTCCAATGGCTTCCTCAGCCTACCTAGAAAGTTGAGTTCCCAATATTACAATTCAGACAGACCTAAGCATTTAAAGTAATCAGAACTCCAATACAAACATTCTCCCATAACACACAGAATACGCTATTTTAGAACATTAAAATATGAGAATTTCGCAAGCAATTCTTCAAGGTTGATATAGTGTCGCAAACTCGAATGTAATCTGAAAAAGTTCAGACAAACAGCAGAAATGCATCTAAAAATACACCTTTTTCAGCCTCAAATAACTAATCAACCAAACTGAAAATTGAGCATAAACATTAAGTGTTTCTAATGATGCAGTAACTGGGAGCTAGACTTATGACACTGACTTATCCCTCGGACAAAGTGATTTAGGACGCACACTGAGACGAGAAAAGGGTGGAAGATTTCCACTTTTTCAAAATGAGAACACTTATAATTAGACCTCCATACTTTGTGTTCTTCATTTCCTTCACCACTACACTGCTACTTATCTCCACTGGTCCAGTCACAAGCATGACAAACACTAAGAAGCCAGTATTAACTTGTTTTACACAACGTCTACACATTCACTAACCAGGCTGGATGAAACCACAGAACCCAACTTAGAACTAAAATAAAAAGGACGATAAAATTACTCCAAAATCTCTTTTCTTTTTTTCAAAAGAAACCGGCCTCACTTGTATTTTTACAAGTATATCACAAAGGTCTAGCATAGATGAGCAGCCTTTATATCTTTGTTCTCCTGACTAAGGTTCAAAAGTTTTAAACATCGAGCAAAACACAACTTCTTCCACAAGAGTCTCCTAAAATGAAGAGACTCGAAACGATGCACTCTAACATTCAAAGATTACAATTCACCTCCCAATCACTTTGCCTCAACAACTTTGTAAAGATAACTGTAAATTCTAAAGTTAAATGATCATCAAAGTCGATTATTTCGTAAAATATCATACAATCGAATCACACAAACTAACTAATCACGAAAAACACATTTCGGAAACAACCAGAAAAATGTATGTACAAAGGAAATGAGAGAAAGGCAAACCTTGCCCAATCAGAGTACTTAGCCTCAGCAAACTCCCTCCTATTACCAACCACAGCCAACCTAGCACCATTTCCGGCAATGCCGAAAACGGGAGGAACATACATTCCTATATGAAGATACACATCAAAAACCCTATCAACAACTTCCTCATCAATCCTCCCACTCAACTCCTCCCCATTTCCACCAATCAAAGCCGAAATCGCCAGCTCCTCGCCGGAACTCCTCTCACTCATCGCAACCGGCAGCGATTTGCGCATCGCAGCGTCAATGCGCCGCCGTATGATTGAATCCCAGTCTAAAGACGGCGGCGCGAACGACGGCGACGAGAATTGGTGGCCGAAGATAAGGCGGGGGTTGGAACGGAGGAGAATTTGGAGAGAGTTGGAGAGGCGTCTTAGGTGGCGGTCGTAGAAGAGGAGGGTTTCGCCATTGTTGTGTGTTCTAGTGGTCGTATACGCACCTGCACACAAAAAAAAAAAAAGGGGGAAAATTGAGATTTTAGGGTTTGTTTTGGGGATTTAATTGAATTAATTGATGAGATTTTAGGGTTTGAGAAGGAGGAGAACAACCTGAATGGGTGGCGAGGAAAGTGGCGATCGGTGGAGTGTCGGCAGCGGGTAATACGGCGCCGTTTTTCGAGAGGAATGTCGCCGGAGATATTGACATTGTTTGTTTCAGTGTTGGTTTTCAAGGAGGTAGGTGGTTGGTCGTTTAAAAAGGCGCCCAAATTAACAAGTTCTATACACTCCGTATGTTTTCGGAAGGCTTAAAAGATACACTAAGTGATATGAATTGCAAACAACTTTCAATCTGATATCAGATATTATACTCTCTCCAGGTTTAAGGAATTTTTTTTCGAAATAGGGCTCAAAAAATAAATATTGAACAAAATGGGTTGGATTGAAAAATGTTCAATCTTATGGGGTGCACGTCACCCCATTTCAAGTTCGGGACAAAACCGCCAGTGCCCCTGGCGGTTTTAAGTGTCTTGAACAGTAGCTATGAGGTTGTAAGTGATACTTTGGCTAGGGTAAAAACCGCCATGGGGGGTGGCGGTTTCAATTTTTTTTTTTTTTTTTTTTTTTTGATTGACGTTATATCGGGGTGATATTTTGGCCAAGGGTGAAACCGCCATGGGGGGTGGCGATTTCACTTAGTTTCACTTAAGTGAAACCGCCACCCTCCATGGCGGTTTCACCCTCGGCCAAAATATCACCCACTCGATTTGTATACTTATTTTTGTGAAGAAACCGCCATGGAGGGTGGCGATTTCTCTTCACTTAAAACCGCCAGAGGCACTGGCGGTTTTGTCCCGAACCTGAAATGGGGTGACGTGCACCCCATAAGATTGAACATTTTTCAATCCAACCCATTTTGTTTAATATTTATTTTTTGAGCCCTATTTCGAAAAAAAATTCAGGTTTAAGTGATCTTCATGTTTCCCTTTTAAATCAGTTTTAAATGATCTTTTACTTTCCTTATTTGTAATGGTTTTTGTGGTCTTAATGGTTTGTGACCCACCAACTTTCATTTTCCACTACATCTTACTTCTTACCAAAAAATTCGCAAGTATATTAAAATCTGAAACCAAGACTTTCCTAGAACGACACTTGGCATTCATTAATTGGATAGCACTAAGTAATTACATAATATAGAAATTATTAGCTAATTTATGGAAAATAATATAATTTAGGGTGATTATGGTGGTAAGCTAATTTATGAAAAATAATAGTGTTGTTACTAATATTATAACAAAGGTAAATTGACAATTTCATAAAATAAATATAACAATATAGATATACAGTCGGGGCGTGGGTCAAGCATGCAAACTAGTACTAGTGAAAAGTATAAAAATGATATGCCATGAGAATATTTATCGTCTTGTTGGATATAATTAGAAAACGATGAGCATAATCCCACAATGATCAAGGAATAGAATGTTGTAAATTTGTAACTGTACGTACTTGTACATAAGTAGAAGAAAACCTCACAAAATAGCGAAAGAAACATTACAATGATAAAATGTCCTTGTGCAACTAAATACTCAAATAGATATAGGTCTATCACCACTTTTGCCGGTTTAAGAGAACGGATGACAAGTTAATAGCCCTAATTCTTATAAAAGAAGGTTAGACATAGCACATAGGCCAAGCGGTATAGAGGCTATGATTTTTTTTTATTTTTTTTTAGAGGTTAGATTATGCTACCTTTTTTAACCAAAATTTAAATCAATAGTTTTCATAGGCAAGTTTATTAAAACTAGTTTTGAAAAAAGTGATTTTCAAACCCGAGTATTTGAACAACATGACTGAATTATTATTTTGAACCAACTATTAATTCGTCTAATAGAAAAGTTGGCTAATGAGGGATTTTTCTCTCGGATACTCTGATCCACTAATTATGAGCAAAATAAACGAAAGAATATTTAACATCATTACTTTCTACTTTTGCGAAGTGATGCACGAGAGATGGTAATATTGGGCAACCTTGTAAAAATACTGCTTCGATTTTCAATATGTTACTACCAATAACTATCAATCCACAACGCAAGTAGTTTAAATCGAAAGGTTCAAATATAAACAATAGATCTTTTTTACTCATTAAACATTTGACCAAAAAACCTATCCTACTTAAAGGTATTCTTAGATCTGATATTGACCACCAATGTATCAACTACTCCCTCCGTCCCAGCTTAAACGCCCCGCTAGTTTTTTGTAGTGGAACAAGAAAAATTGATATAGTAAGTTGAGTGGGGTAATATTAGGAAAAAGGAGGAGAGAGAATGTGGGGATTAATGAAAGTAAGAGAGATATGTGAGAGAGGATGTGATAATTTAATAAAAGTAGGAGAGAGAAATATGTCCCAAAATAGATGGGGCGTTTGAGGTGGGACGACCGAAAATGGAAAAAAAAAATGCAAAGGAGCAATCTTTGAGAGGTAATGAACAAAACTGATTAGGTATATACTGATTAATTTTATCTTGTTAATCCTTTTTTTTTTCTTTTGAAGTATTAATTTTTCCTCTTCTCAATCAGCTTTTTGTTGAAGTTTTGATTTTCTTCTTAGTTGTTTGCTTTGGCTAAATGGTAACTCCTTTATCAAAATGTTTGGATTTTATTTGTGTTTTAAGAATTGAATTTCTTGACGTTTTCTTAGATAATTTCATACCGTACCCCTGCTCAAATTTTATTTTTTTTATTTAGATTATAGTTTAGACTTAGATTTTCCACTTGAAAATGTTCGGTGGGTTGACATTAAGAACACCAACCAGGAGACCAAGAGTCCAGGAGAGAGAAAAAATGGTGTTTTTTTTTATTAATTTTTTCTGTTTTATCAAAAGCAAAAGAAAAAATTGATTCTGGGTGTTTTTTCTTTGAAATTTATCATACGAAAATTAGAAATTTATTCATAAATTGATTCTTGATTTTGGGAGTAGGAAGGATATTGATCTGTGTTTTTAGGATTTTTGATGTAACTTAATTGGTGAAAAAAATTTCTAGGTGAAGGTGAAGGTGAAGATGAAGGTGGAGGTGAAGATGAAGCAGAGTGGAGAGAGGAGGGAGATGAAAGTAACGTTGTGTAAAATTGGATGGAAAATTAGATAGGGTCCTGATTTCACCCAAAAAAGTTATGAGGTCCTGATCTCAACAATTGTTGAAAGTTTAGGTCCTGATTTGGGACTTAACTCAAAGTAAAGAGAATCACTCAAAATGAAAAATCTACTTTAGTGTGTTGATAATAATTGCGTGCAAGATAAGCTGAGTTGGCAAGCTTTAACGTAGAACTGACATGTCAGCATTTATTTGACACGTCAGGGTGATCAATTAGTAGAGCAGCCAAAAATGTCTTAGCCAAGATTTGAACTATTAACCTCTCATTTACATTTTGAACACACTACCATTGTGCTATCCGCTACTTCATGCATGTTTTTAAAATTCATTATATAAAAAGGAAAACATCTATCTTTACTTTTAATAATTGCGTGCATAAAAAACTGATGTGGCAAAACTTTAGTAAAAAGCCGACATGTCAGCATTAGCAATACAAATGATTGGACAAGAATATTTAGATCAAATTCTAATTGCATTTAAGAAGATATTCAAGATCAAATGCAATATATTATGTTACAGATAAGAAATAAAGGAAATAATCAAATATAATCAATACAAACATATCAACTATAGGAAATCAACAAGGATA
Source organism: Spergularia marina (assembly GCA_963680865.1). Lineage (NCBI taxonomy): Eukaryota > Viridiplantae > Streptophyta > Magnoliopsida > Caryophyllales > Caryophyllaceae > Spergularia > Spergularia marina. The sequence continues at coordinate 6,542,516 of OY804554.1, forward strand.
TTTTACAAATAACTATAAATATATATAACCATATTTTCACCTTCGACAAAAAAAAAAAAAAAAAAAAAAAAAAAAAAAAAAGAAAAGAAAAATGACAACTAGACTCATATTGTACGCATATTGTACACAAGTGCTGAAATCTAATTCTCTGACTTTTTCATTCAAAGTCAGGCGTTATTGATTCATTTGCGTTAGAATAAAATAAAGAAGGAAATATTATGGCTGAAGATATATGAGACAATTTTGTTACGGTCAAATAAAAGATATTTTATTCTCATGACACCACTAAAAATTTCATTTTACACTTGGTGATCAAGAACTTCTAAACACAAATGTTGATGTCATAAAATAATAAATTTTCAGGTTTATGATACATTTCCATTAACTTCCTCAACAACAAACTCTGACAATTAATTGAGAATAACAACGAAAACGACGAGTCGATATACGAGGATTATTTTACATATGTTAACCGACTTTCTTTTACGAGGGGTAAGGGGATCGACTTTTAGAGTCCATGTTTAAGAATCAACTGAGATATTTGAGTAGGATTAAGGTGGGTGCCATTGAAAATATTCAAGGGAGATGAATATGTCATCCAAAATAGTCGACGACAGGTGGGGTTATCGAGTAAGGAAGTTGACGGTGGGATGAAGATTATCGGTACTCAATCCGAAATGATTTTCAATTTACTTTTTTCAAGATTTAAGATTATGATCATTAAGAAAGGTATCATTTTAATTCTTCAAAATGGGTTAGATCGGTAAAATGGGTCACTTGGTATATGAAAAACGCGTAAGTTCAAACACGGGTCGACCCAAGTAGGTTAGGCTGGGTAAAGATTAGAATGGTGCTAAGGTCATAAAACAGGTCAGAAATACATTTTTAACCCCTTTTCATAAACAATTTTGAATAATATTTAATTAGGAGAAATTTTAACGATATATTAACGATATTATATCATATTAATACTTTAATAATACTTATTAGTTTTGGTATTAAATTTAAATTAATCAATAATATCATTGTAAAATTTTATTATTCTACTTTCTTGGTTTATGATCAAGAAAATGGTGGTCGGGTAACTACCGCATTAATTAGGTTAACTTTTAAAAAGCTATTTTAGATCTAAAGTAGTATTAAGGAAGGAAATGAGACTTCTATCATGTGTCATGTGGGCATATGTTAGAAAAAAATATTATATTATTATTTAGAGAACCATTATTAATTGTCGTGCATGTGCACGGGTCAGAAGTATTCTAAAGCGAAAATAAGAGTAGAATGGTGTCACATAACAGAGGTCAACGGGTAAAGAAATCGAGAGTTTAAGTGTTATTTGGGATTGAGTATAAGAAGTGGCTTGGGTAAAGGGATGGGGTAAAAAAATTCATAGAGGAAGAGGGGGGTGTTTCAGTATAAAAGGGAAAAAGAGTGGGTTTTCAAGTATAAGAGCTCGCCTGAAGCGTGACATTAAGTAATTTAGAGTGTGGGGATGCTTTTAGAATGTTTTACGGGTGTGTGGGAGAGTCAGCAAGCAGGTCATGTAAAGACTCGACGGGTAAGATAAAACATTTGACGTACTTGGGGTGACGGGTGTCTGCTAAAATGTTGTCGGCTGGTTGGCATGAGTGAAAGTTGGAGATTAGTGATCGGTGTACATGAGTTAACAATGAATTGTTGGGACACCTATAATTGTTGAGTGGGGAGGGGATTGACTATCGACTGAGAAAGAAAGTTGTGAGAAAGATAAGAGTTGTCGAGTACAAAGACGACAGGTGGTCGAGTATGAGACTAAATAAGTTAGTAGGGGAAGGGTCAGACATGCATGTAAGTGAAGTTAATTGAAGGGCTATACTTATATTTTAAACACAATAGATCACATAGAAAAAACAAACCACTTAGTCTTGAACATTCGATTTAAAATCATTGTGTTTATTTCAATTCTCATATGTGTCATTATCTCAATAAGTTTTATATTTCATATTTGTCGATTTTACAGTATAGTTTCTAAAGGTTGAATTATATAATATCTTTAAAGTAATATTTTACAGACCTATCTTAAGTAAACATTTGTAAATTCCCGTGCATTGCACGGGTCAAAAAACTAATATTTAACTATTGTTAAATCACACTTTAACGTATCAATTATGTACTACTTAACGTATCAATTATATATACTTTTAACGTTTAAATTATGTACTTTGGCGAATCAATACCGTATTTTAGCATAACAATTATGTACTTTAACAAATTTGTTATAAACGAATCAATTATGCACTTTAGAGCATTAATAATGTGCTTTACTAAATACTACTTAATAACTTTCAACACATTAATTATATACTTTAGCATGCTATTATTTATGTAAATCGAGTTTTAAAAAAGCTGATAAATTAGAAGAAAGTAAAAGTTTTGGAGCGGGAAGCAATGGTATTAGTAATTATGTATTTTAACGTATTAATTATGTACTTTAACATATTAATCACGAACTTTACCATTTAAATTATGCATTTTAGCGCCAAAAGTTTTTACTTCAGCATATTAATCCCGTACTTTACCATCGAAAAACGGCGCCGTATTACCCGCTGCCGACACTCCACCGATCGCCACTTTCCTCGCCACCCATTCAGGTTGTTCTCCTCCTTCTCAAACCCTAAAATCTCATCAATTAATTCAATTAAATCCCCAAAACAAACCCTAAAATCTCAATTTTCCCCCTTTTTTTTTTTTTGTGTGCAGGTGCGTATACGACCACTAGAACACACAACAATGGCGAAACCCTCCTCTTCTACGACCGCCACCTAAGACGCCTCTCCAACTCTCTCCAAATTCTCCTCCGTTCCAACCCCCGCCTTATCTTCGGCCACCAATTCTCGTCGCCGTCGTTCGCGCCGCCGTCTTTAGACTGGGATTCAATCATACGGCGGCGCATTGACGCTGCGATGCGCAAATCGCTGCCGGTTGCGATGAGTGAGAGGAGTTCCGGCGAGGAGCTGGCGATTTCGGCTTTGATTGGTGGAAATGGGGAGGAGTTGAGTGGGAGGATTGATGAGGAAGTTGTTGATAGGGTTTTTGATGTGTATCTTCATATAGGAATGTATGTTCCTCCCGTTTTCGGCATTGCCGGAAATGGTGCTAGGTTGGCTGTGGTTGGTAATAGGAGGGAGTTTGCTGAGGCTAAGTACTCTGATTGGGCAAGGTTTGCCTTTCTCTCATTTCCTTTGTACATACATTTTTCTGGTTGTTTCCGAAATGTGTCCCAACAAAACCCGACCCTTTCATATGAACACCTAAGCTTGAAGCCCAATCAACAAGTATTGAGTTTAGCCCGAAAAGAATAAATCAAGCCCATATTATCATGCTCTCTCCACGTTATTTGTCACACACGGTTGACACTCGGCCAAGACAACAAAAGCCAAATATCCCGCCAAAACTAAACGGCGTTTGGTTGATCCGTTATTTGGCCCAAAGAGGAAACAAACTATTAAAAATTGCAATAGTTTCAATGCATCTTCCCTCATTTTTCTTACATTGCATGCTTATGATTCTTGATTCACTTATCTATGATTTGCTTCCATTTATATTCGAGATCATAATCAAGATCTTTCTCTACCATAATTGCATTCCACCTCTTCAGATGCCTTTTCACCCTTATATATAACTCGAAACACTTAATAATATTTAGAGGCCAGTAAAAGTAAAAGAAAACAAACACAACAATGGCTTCATCTTCATCTTCATCCTCGTCCTCTTCACAATTCGCGTCTTCTTCACTTGCCCAAGTCAGTCAAGAGGAGTTTGACGCCTTTCACAACATCGATAGACGACTCTTTATTACCCTAGTCTTTCATTTAGGGCACGAACCTTCCGAAGCCATGCAAGTCATAGCCCTTTGGATATGGCTTGAACGAATTAACCGGTCTCCATGTGTCAACATCCTACTATCGTATCCCAACCCCATCATCGAGGCCGTCTTTGAGGAGACCGTGATGGCCCTTAGGGCGGCCGAGACTGACGAGTTTTATCCGTTGGATGAAACTCCCGACATTCCCATCCTACAAAACATTCTAGGAAGAGGAAGGGCTATTAATCTTCGATTTTTTCATGAAAATCGCATTGGAGTTTTACTTGGTGTTGGTAATATTGTCCAACAAATTTGTCTTAGAGCATTTCAAGATATCATACAAATGATAGCAAAGTATAGGGCAATGAGTCCTCCCACTCCGGGCTACAACTATTACAATTACCCTAGTTATGATTACCAACACAATAACAATAACAATAACATCATCAGTAATAATAATACTAATAATATTGCAATTCCAACTACTAGTCTTATGGTTGGAGATTTTACTGTGCCTATCAAGGAGTTGCACTATTCAAATGTTCCTAGTAGTTCCAACAATAATAATAACCATAATATTAATACTCTTACTAATGCTCAAGAAAATTATCTCATGGAGATTATTGCTCGGATGCGACTACACGATTATAATCTTCAACGACAAGAGTCTGAGATCGCGCTTCCTCCAAGTGAAAGGACCATCTTTTTAACCTTTTCTAAGGGTTACCCCATATCCGAGTTAGAACTAAGGGAGTTCCTCTACAGGTACGTACACATTTTATTACACATTTTGTATTTGTTAATTATAATTATCGTCTAATTTCTTTCGGATAATTTTTTTCTTTCTTACACTATTTTTTTTTTAATTGATTATTGAAATTTGTAATGATAATTATGTAGGACATTTGGGGATGTTATCGAGAGTTTATATATGCAAGAAGTGGGTGAAAGTGAACAACCACTTTATGCGAGGCTTGTGGTGCGTGATGCAAATGCAATGCAAGTAATTTTAAGCGACCATGGCAAAGCCAAGTTTTCAATCAATGGGAAACATGTTTGGGCAAGGAAATATGTGCGCAAGAACCCTAACTCTCCACCATCCTCACCAAATAATAATGATGGGAATAACTAAATTTTTACCATAAGATCGTTAACAATATGGATGGTTCTATAACAATAATAATGTTGTATCATGCATTTCAGTTTTTCCATAGATTCAAGAATACATTTTGTTTTTGTTGTTGTTTGTAGTTTTTCGTGTGAGAAATATGTCTCTTGAATAATTATAATAAAATTAGTGATGGAGTTCGTCACTTTTGCTATGTTTTTCAATCTATTTTTTTCATCATTTTTAAGTAAAGATGAACATCTGAAAAACAATGAAGAAAGAAGCACTGATTGTCTCTTTATGGAACAAATTTTGTCTAAGCGCATGGTTATCATATATGTGACCTTACTTATTTACACTTGGTGGTGATTGTTTTAGTGCATGATTTGATGATTAGACCACCACGATCAAGATTTGTGAGTGAATTACTTTTATGATGTAGTATTTTTTTGAATGCATGCTATGATTATGTAGTATAACAATGAACTAATACACACAAGAACAAAACAAAAAAAAAAAAAAAAATTAAGAAAAATCTTATCATTAATAAATTTTAAATGGGTGACTTTATGTTATTGTGAGATGTTTCATATTGAATAGGGGGTAAGGTGTTTCAATTAGTATCTCTTTTCTTTCTTTTTTATTTTCTTTTGAGGGGATTACTGTGATTCTGTTGGAAAAGAATTCAGTAACAAGTTTTATGAGGGCTTAAATCAAAGCGAACAATATCGTACCAAATAGCAATAGATAATGGCGGCGTTCATTATCTTACAAATTAAAGTACAATACAAATAAATTAGATTGAAACAATTTAGTGAAATAGGAAGAGTATTAATCACGACATTTAAACGGACTAATCTTGATTTGTTCATTATATATCTTTTGTGTTTACTTGATAGGTTAGAACAATATTTTACCAAATACCAATAGATAATGGCGGCGTACAATATCTTACAAAATATGATAAATATTAGATTTAAACCACAATTACGACATTTAAACGAACTAATTAATCTTCATTTATTTGTGTTTACTTTACTGGAGAGAACAATATCTTACCAAATACCAAATAATGACGGCGTACAACATCTTGCAAATTACCAATAAATGATGGTGGCGTACAACATACAATTAAACAATATATCGAGATGGAAGGGGTATAAAAGCGGCATTGAAACAAACTCTACATGATCAGTTCAATAAATCCTTTGTGAAGTATTCAAATCTCAGACCATTCTGAGGTAGATTAATTTTTCTAAACATTAGGCCAACCCTGAGCATCATTTTCTTGTATGTCAATTGTGATGGATATATCCATGCCATGCTCCACTACGTCAAAAACAGGCTTCGAGAACCCTTCTAAGAGAACGTATTTAAATGAAACCGTTCTCTTAAACCATAAGAGAACGGTTCCACTAAAAACAGATCTTAATGTATTTTTTGGAAAAAAAAAAGATAAAAAAAAATTAGACATAAGAGAACGGTTCTCTCTAAAACCGTTCTCTTATGTCCGGTGAAACTAAGAACCAACAATAAGAGAACGGTTCTCTCTAAAACCGTTCTCTTAGGTCACCCTACGAAAACGGTTTCTCTTTAAAATTGTTCTAAAAATGGTCTTTTAGAAAAAAAAATTTCTTACCCACCTCGTCATTTCCGCCACTGTCTCTTTTTTTATAACCTAAAAAAAAAAAATTAAAAATAAAACCCCCCACCCACCTCGTCATTTCCGCCCCATTTTATCACTCAACTCTGATCTTATCATAACTTCTCTAAAAAAAAAAACTCTCCTCATTCTCTATCTCTCATCCCTCCATTTTTTTCTATCTGCTCACCGTCATCAATCCCATCCTTTCTCCGTCGACCGACCGCTTCTTATCGCCGTCAATCTACTCCTGCTGGTGCCGCTTTCATCCCATCTGACGCCTTTCCGACGGCAGAAATACGGCTACAACTCCGCCGTCCTAGCCACGCTTTGGTATTATAATTTGATCTTTTTTGTTTTTTAATTTCTTAAAATCTTTATGTATTGTGAATTTCTATTGGATAAGTGTTTCATTTGGTATGTCATGTTTGGGGTTTTCAGATCTACTTTTTATCTAATTTTTAATTTCTTTTTCAGATTCAAATTAGAGTTTTGGATTGGGAATTGTTGATGAGGGTAGCCGTGTTTCTCAGGTGGTTTTTTTTTTCCGTCAATATTATAAATTGCATCGGTTATTTTTGTTTTCCTTCTATTGTATTTGTTTCTAATCATGCTTTAATCTGTGTGTGTGTTTTTTTTTCTTGTGTTCAGAACAATGATAAAAAAAACCCGGAGCTAAAGAAGATTGATGAACATAAACCAGATATAAAGTAAGGAAACAAGACTATGGGGACGAGATGTACAAGAAAATTAGTGTTAGGTTTATATGTTGGTTAGTGTTTATTTTCCTACTGATTTGGAAGATTTTGTTGTGTAAATTTTTATTATAATGATTTTGTATCAACAAGACCTCATATTATTTGATGGGAGTTATATGACATAACTTGATTTTGTTTGTTTAGTGGGTGTTTGTGGTTGTTTTTTTTTTTTGGGGGGTGTTTGTGGTTGTTGTTCTTGTAGTAATTCGAGTTTTCGGTTGACGGTCGTGAGTTGAGGTTGGGAAATGACCGAATAATATTTTTTTTTTTTTTTTGAAAAATATGGGTACCTTTAAGAACGGTTATCATAAAAACCGTTCTCTTATCTAGATAATATAGCAAAACAGTTTCTTTGAAAACCGTTCTCTTATATATAAGAGAACGGTTTTGAGTGGAACCGTTCTGAAAGGCTATAAGAACGGTTCAAACCGATCTCTTAGCCTTTAAGTACCGTCGTCTAGAGAACGGTTCCACAACCGTTCTGCTTAGCTTTAGAGGAACCGTCCTCTTAGCCTATTTTTGACGTAGTGCCCAGAGTATTGTTTTTGTTTAGAGTAAGACTATAACAGGTGATGAGGTGAACAACATGAATAATGAATAGTTTCAGTGGCCAATGTGGTAAAGGCATGTGTTTTTTTATACCAATTTGGCTATTTGGCCTAGTTTCAGTTTCTAAACATTTCACAGTAACAAACATTTACAAATCTTAGCTATGTCCCAAAAAAAAAAAAAAACATTTACAAGTCTTACAAGAGAAGTACTCCATAGTCACAAATTCACAATTTTTTGATAGTTGAACCATGACTACTAATGCAGGAGTTGTTGCCTATTCCACAACCTTAGCCTCAATATGGCTAGATTTCGCATCATCAGTCGAAGGAAGAGGATTACTGTACTTGTAGAACATTGCACAAAGGAGGAAATACCCAAAATTGACAGCAGCAATAAGCGCAAGCACCCATGACGCGTAATCAACCCGGCCATAGTTAAGATCATTAGGCAACCAAGAGCTAGCCTTGCCAACTATGTCGAGAAAAGCCGAGCTAAGGTAGTACCCTACCGCGATATGTAAGGACACCATAGCAGTTGAGGTACTCCTAAGTGACTTAGGAAATTCCTGGTAGTAAAATGCTACTTCAGGGGAAAAGTAAAAACCTTCTCCAACACCCAATATGGCTAAGGGAAATGCTAGCCATAGAGCCGATAATGGTGCCACTGCATTAGGGTGGTCTGTAAGGTGCTGAGCCTGGACTAATTGAAGCCTTCGACGTTCAACCAAAGCGAACCCAATTGCAGCCAGGATGTTGCTAACATGACCTGCTCCGATGCTTTGCAGATATGTCAAATTCCTGCCTGTTAATTTCTTGACTGCAGGGAGTATGACACGATCAAGTGTAGAGGAAGTTATTGCTGTTAGTATCAGTGTGATGACAGTGAAAGTTCCTGCTGGTATTCGGAAATCCGACGACTTAACTACTCGTCTGTCCATGACTAAGGCCATTAGTACAGTGAAGCTAAGGATTACTCCTATGACACCACCTAAAAGAAAGCTGCTTGTCCACAATGGCATGATTTTGATCAGCCTTTTCACGTCTTCGACTTCTTCTACTGTGCATAGGCTCCATGATTTAGTGCTTACACCTCCTTCTTGGTTGTCTTCTCGTTTTATCATGGCTGCTCGATTCAAAAATCTACAAAAAATAACATGAACATACGAATAATGTCAGTATCAAGATCAATTTTAAATGTTTCCACTGTCACGAAGAAAGAATGACTATCTTGTTTGAATTTGCGTAAATTTTAAGGACGTGAATGTAGTCAGTTAGGACTCGGGACAAATGAGTACAGAAAATAAAAATAGTGTTACACACGAATCAATCGATGGAATTAAAATTCGATAATGTACCTTAGGCTTTTGCTAGGAGGTCCATGAGTAAGTTCCGAGTCCTTGGTCTCGTGAAGATAACAGTCTTCACCATCGACTGATTGTTCAATATGCTTCATGTTTCGAAAGGCTGCAACGAAAACTCGAGCAATGCTAGTGAAAGGGCTGCCTTGAGGAGGAAGTTTTCTGTACATTCGTGATCCGGCCAAGAAAAGGATGACAGCAACAACATTTGCAGCTAGAGCAATGACAAAGGACAATGCCCAACTTACACTTGTTTGGAGATAAATAAGAACAGTGTAAGCAATAATCCAACCAGTGTATAAGGCGAAAATGAACCAGTTAAAGAAGCTTGCTTGATGTTGAGGCTTATCAAATTGATCTGCACCCATGGTTCCTAGTATAAATCGAGTTCCGCCAAGGCCGATTGAGGCTAGTGTTAGGGCAATGTAGAGGTAGGCATACTGGGAGCTTGTTGGTGGTGTGCATGTTGTGGAGTTGGGAGCACAATGAGGTGGTCTCATGGACTTCACTGTGACTAACAAGGTGAACATGATCATCCCCTGTATTTCATAGGGTATTTGTTAGCATGGAATAACCTTTAGGATAGGGTTACGCGTTACGAGATAGACACGTAAAATTATCGAATGTTACCACTAAGGCCAAAGACTATTTATTTTTTGATTTTTGGGATATAATGGAATAAAGCAAAATGACTCATAAAACTATATGTGCTTCTTATTTTGTGAAGTAGCAGTCAGTCGGTGCGATTCTCGAATCAATTTTCATTTTGGATCATCCGTGCGCAGCCTCTCTATGTTTCAATAAGGGTAAGACTTGCGTGCATCCGACCTCCCTTACCCTGCCTTATGGCGGGAGCCTTTAAGACACTTGGGTTAAAGATGTTATTGTTACCACTAAGGCCATGTGCGATTGGACTGCATTTTATGATTTGATTTGATTTGATTTAAATTGAATTGATATGATTTGATTTGATTTGAATAAATTTAATTAGATGATCTGAACTGAATTTATTGATAAATTAATTGCATTTAGACGAATTAATAACTAAAGATAGACTAGATTCATTGATTGTTATTTGGATAATTCTGACCCGATTTGATTTGATTTGATTTAAATAAAAATGTTCTGATTTGAAAATACTGTATAATAAGTTGAATCGCACAGGACCGTAACCAACACATTAATGTTATTAAATTTGATTTTTTATAAGCGGTGAACGACGGGAACATACGAATTTAAGAAGAGTAGAGATTAAAATTGAGTAATAATTATTCGGAAAAATTATGGTGAACCACCTTATAAAACACCACTTTTGTCAAGAACAACCTTATTAAAACTGTTTTGGACCACCTTACTTGTTACTTTTCTTTTACTAGTCACACCTTAACTCCATTTTCCGGCCAATTAATGGTGTTGACTGGCCTATATGTTGACTTTACTTTAACTAGAACTAAACTAATGTAATTAAGTGAATTAATTTTATTTATCTAATTTCTATAATTTTACTAATTGATATGGTCTGATTAAATTTGCCTAAAATCAAAACTAGTTAGCTCTGAGCTTAAAAAAAAAAAAAAGAATTACATCCCTCCCCCAACAGTTTTCCTCATTAAAACAACCCCAAATGTTCCCTAAAAAACACGATTCCCTCTCCTCCAAAACGGCTTTCATGCAATGATAGCGCTCTCTTCCAAAACGGCGAGTTATGAGAGTTGGTTTGAACTATGTAGCAATGGAGGAGGAAAGAAAGTGGGTGGACGTGTAATAATGAGTGCGCAGAATTAATTAATCTGATTTTATTAATTTTTTTCATTCTCATTAAACTAACCATTTTAGTTAATTAGAAAAACTAGAGCGAAAGTGGTTTATAACCCCCATACGTTTGTCTCTATGTGAAATGTAGTCTCACAAATATTGAAAGGAGCAATTAACCCCTACAAGTTTTACAATTGGTGAAATCAAGCATCTTCTCAATTTATCATAAGATATTCAAATCTCCTCAAAATACCACCTTCAAATCTAATATTAAAAAAAAAAAACTAATATTATCAAAATAAAATCTTATAACACGGAAATTAAAAAATAAAATTCCATCTGAAGGAAAAAAAAAAAAACACTCCAAGAAAAAAAAAATTAGATTCAGGGACCAGTGATGCGTTCATCGCCATTAATGTGAACACAATTTTTTTTTCTTGAAGTTATTTTTTTCACGTAGTAATAAGAGCAGTGAAATTGAGCCGTAAAAAAAATATAATTTTTGAGTTTTTATTTCAACTTAGATAATATTTTTGATAATATTAATTTTGTAGGCGAGATATTAGATAGCTATTGAATATCTCGCGATAAATTGGGAAGGGGTTCGATTTCACCAATTGTGAAACTTGTGGGGGTCAATACTCAATTGCTCCTTTCAATACTTGTGGGGCTACATTTCACGTAGAGGCAAACGTATGCGGGTCATAAACCACTTTTGCCGAAAAACTAGTTTACTTCGAGGTAATTAGTTTAATTAGAGCAAACAAATATTAATTAAACAAAGTCAACATAGATTTTGTTGGTCAACGCCCTTTATTGGCCGGAAAATGGATTAAGGTGTGACCAATAGATCGAAGTAACAAGTAAGGTGGTTTTTCATAAAAAAATGTTTTAATAAGGTGGTTTTTTCACAAAAGTGGTATTTTATAAGGTGGTTCCCCAAAATTTTCCTAATTATTTTCATCATTAATAAGTAAATCAATACGTCTTGTGGGAGACCGTCTTTCAATAATTTATTGAGACACCAGTTATGTTATTTACATCGTGACCCTGTTTATATAATTAGTGACCGTTATACTACTTTTGGTAATTGTTTTAATCAAAGACTTTAGACACTTAATCCAAGATTTACAAATTGGTTACTTTATAAATTCTAGCTAATTTTATATCATTTGATCTTCCAAATTTTCCTAATTATTTGATTTATTATAGTAAATTAATACGATCACTAAAAGTACTATCATGGTTACAATCAATGTAAAAAAAGTCAATCTGTAACACACTTAATAGTCTCTTAATAAATTATTGAGATGTCGTTTTTTATGAGATCACTTTGTGTAAATTTAGACGCTTAGAATTGAGGTAAACGTGCCCTGGTGGCAATATCACGAGCCCTTTTTTATTACGGGCCCTTAATAAAGTCTACATTGTTCCAAGAATAACCCATAACTACTATTACAAATTGACAAAAATTGAATTTGTAGAGTTGTTGACCAGAGTTGTTGGAGCAATTTGCTGTCGTTTATGGCATCAATCATTGTTCCTTTAATTTAGTTGTTTTTTACTAGTAGCATTTAAAGATTAATATAACCTCGCATAATTAGAATGAAACACACCAAATTAGACGTGGGTGAGGATTCCTCTAGAGTTTGAATTTGGTAGAGTTGGTAGAGTTTACCAAAACAAGTAATAAGACAAAATAAAAAAGAATTTTATGGGTCACAAATAAATTGTTAAAAAAATTCTTCTTTGTCTTTTTAGGCAAACTCTACCAAATAGAGTTGATTTGCAACTCTAGAGGATCCCAACACATCATTTTAGTCACCAATCTTATTAATGACGAGACTACTTGAATCAATAGTATCAAGTAATTAATTCACCGTGATGGCCCATGCATGAGAGTGTAATTAGAAGTGTTAATAAGATGATTACCATTAATGAAATTACGGACGAAACGAGAATGATGGAGTAATTTCCGAATGCAGAATCCGCTAAAATGGCTGCTATGATGGGGAAGAAGCAGATCAAACCACTGAAGATATTGTTGATCTGAGCAGCTGCGATGTTCTTGATGTTGAACACACTTATCAGGAACACTATTAAGTTGGTAACCCATGCTCCTGATGATATGTTTAGTCCGAAACTTGACCCTGCATGTCATGGACGCGTCACTCAGGTCTCCCCGTAACTTAATTTATAAAATCAATCTTTAAGTTATAACTAGTTACCCGATGTAATATGACATAAACTATAGGTATGCATTATTATAAATAGGAAACGAGGTAATAGTGCAAACAAAGACGAATAGAGAAAATACCTAGGATAAAAATGGCGTTGAGCCACCCTCGTCTGCCATTAACATGGAGCTTGGTGTCTCCATTATTAGACACCATTTCACTTTGTTGTTCACCTTGCACTTCTAAACTTGTTGTGCAAGGTTCCATTATTATGCAACAAATGAATAAGATAGCTGTATGTATGGGCTCACCCCCAATGTAGATATATATGTGGAGAGCAAACTATTGATAGTATCTATCTTCTTTAAAGTGAACACACTCAAGGTCAACGGTTGGTCTTAGTTTTATAGTGAAGCCACATATTATTGACTTTACAAGGCTAACATTACTTGTTAGGGTGCTCAAAAATGGAGTTTAATACTTTAATATAAGTGTGTCCACAAGACCACAACATATGTACTCCTTCCTGTTCTATATGATGTTCCACAATGAAATAGCACAAAATTTTTTGTAGGAAGTAAGTTGTGGTGGAAAATGAAAGTGGGTGGGTCACAAACCATTAGGACCACAAAAAGCATTACAAATAAGGAAAGTAGAAGATCATTTTAAACAGACTAGAAAAGAAAACAAGAACATCATTCAGAACTGGAGGGAGTAGAATTTTAGTGATGAGACATTATTAGTTTAATTGGACAATTTTAGTAAATAAAGACAATGTTCGAAGTTGTTTCAAAAAATATTAAAAAGGGTTGGTTTTGATTTTATGTGATTTATAAGTAGATATTAACCTATCCGTTGGCTTTTGTCGGGATGTGAGGTTTGTGTATAATCAACGTTATTAGGTGTCCTAATGCTTTCATGATAATGATTGGTGATGATATGCTTTGACTAAATTAATACGGAGTATACTCTAAGTTCGTTATAGGGGGTGTCATGGTTGGCTAGCTAGATTGATCAACCATTGCCGAAGCTATTCACAGGAAGTTCCGGATAATTTTGATGTGGACGGATTCTAAAACTAGATTGGCGAGTGGCCATAGTAACATTAGTTTATGATCATTTTAACAATTGATCTAACTGTCATTTGCATATCTATGGCTACGATACATTCGAGTGTAATAAGTCCTCATGAATAGCTTGCCTTCATGCCACGGGCACACCGGAAGTTGTGTGCACCTTCAAAAGTCTTAAAGCACTGTTCCTTGACGCTACTTCGTCCTCCAATGAATCCATCAACTGCCCATATAACGATGGCCAACATCCCAAGATTGTTATACCGTCACTATTTCTTTGGGCTATCAACGTTTGGTCTAAATCTGTGAAAGAAATTTAACGAAACATTTTGAATCAATACACAACAAAGGGAGTAACCTGCAAAGTTTCTATATTCTGCATTGTGGAATCTCAGGAATTTCATACGGAGTATTATGACTAGATGACTACTTATTGCATCTTCTATGGGTGGAGGTGGTTCAGCCAAACTCAGCCTCAACCCACAACCAGTTCAACTGGCCGGATTCGAGTACACATAACCCAGACACGGCTCATACAAGGTCACTTCATGGGTCAGGTTTCAAAAAGAACCTCTGTTACATGTTCCGAGCCAAAAAGACGGCAAAAACCGATACCAGCACGTCTTAGACCCAACCCCCTTGATTAATGGGTTGTGCCAACTCCCAGGTCCAAGCCTGAGTGGTGAAAACTGTGGCCACCTCTATCTGTGGACTGAGGAAGCAAGAAAGAACAGTACTGTACTGTCTTTACAATCTAAATAAACATGTAAAACAACAAAATCCGACAATTAGAATACTTTGATCATTTACCAAAAAAATTAAGAGAACAGGTCATTCAAAGGAGGTGTATAAACGGGGGTTATCGAACTCAAGTGTCTATAATCCATTATCCTACTTGCAGTGCAGATGAGAAGAAAAACAAAGCCAAAATTTTGCACCTATCAGGCTATAAGAAGGCATTATAGGTAGAATATACAGAAACCATGTCGTGGTCATCAATTTACAAATAAGGATGATCAATGTGTCACAGATCCGCAATCTATAAGCACATTTACAGTTGAGACAGGAAGTTCAAGAACTCTGGCAGGCTTCCGGCAGACATTTGCCTGTCTTCCAGTACGGCATTGAGCGATGCTAAAGGGAGGTTATGGCTGACTTATGAGCAATGTCATACACAGAGATAAGGATTTCGGCACCAATCAATATAATGATGAGCCATTCAAGGAAATCAGACTTCCTGTTCTGAAGAATTTCTTGTAGGAAACGAATGTTATGCTGCAGAATGTACAAAACACATATAAATAAACAGCACAAACCATTTTTTAAGATAGCACTTTATTGAACTAATATAATTCCCAGCGCTGTACCTCCACAAACTTCAACTTGAAGTCAAGACTTGCAAATCTTTGTGTCAATTCAAATTCATCGCGAAGGTACTCCCAGATCTGAGCGTATTTGGCATCCTTCCAGGCAATATCTGACCTGAATGGCAACAAGAGAGTAGTTGGAACAAAGGAAACCCAAAATGTAATTGAGGAACAAGAATTTCATTGAGAGTAAGAAATTGATCATCTCCCCAAGACGCAAAGCTTTTTTTATACATTGAATGGATCTAGGGATGGCAATGGATCGGGGTCGGATCGGATCATACACAATCCAAATCCGATCCAGGTTCTTATTGGATCGCATATTGTAATCCAAATCCAACCCAAGTCCAAATCCCCATGATCCAAACCCTATCCAAGCCATTTTTGCATGTTCCAAATCCATAACCCGATCCAAACCCAACCCATAACCCAAACCGATCCGTAACCTAAACTGATTTGTTTAAAATAAACATGTAGATTTATGTCTAATTTGCTCTACTACAAATGTAAATTATATATACATGGAGTATAAGGCATACAATAAATAATACAAAAAAATTAAAATTAAAAACATACAACTTTTTTACCGTACTTTTAATTTTGGGTTACCTTTGGATCAGGTCGGATACGGATTTGGATCGGATTCGGGTCACATTTGGGTCGGACTTGGATCGGGTCGGGTTCGGGTACATTACGGATCGGTGTAGGGTATGGGTCGGGCCTTAGCGTTTCGGATTTGGGTTCGGGTTATGTGATATCGGGTTTGGATTCGGGTTCCATAACCTCGGGTTTGGATCGGTTTCTTTCGTTTGGGTCGAGTCGGATTCGGTTCGGATTTGCACTAAATTGTCATCCCTAAATGGATCATATACTGCACAGTGCCCACTTAGTGAACTAGGTTCTCTTCCAGATAATAATTATAATAGGTAATCCAGCAGGATATTCCTCTTCAAGGAAACCTAGTCAGCATCCCTGAAGCCCTTGCCCAAAGACCAGCCAACTAACTCTAGCAAGCTGTTCATTCAATGTTCTGATTCATGTCAGCCGGAGGTTTTAGATCGGGCTTAAGTCAGGTCTAATTGTATTCCTTCAGGGTCCATTTGAATCAGATAAAAGAATGGTACAGAATGTGTTCCTGTCTGTTATCGTTAAATTTCTCATGAAATTTTGTTAATTGAGTGAACTTTGGGTCTTCCGACGGGCTAGGAAAGTTGCGGGTCAGGTGAGGTGGAGCCAATCTGATCAAATTATTTCCAACTCAAAGGCTCGATCAAATTATTTCTAACCCAAAAATAATGTAACCAAAGAGATTATCAAGATAATGGAAAACAATGGGGGGAAATGCAAGAGCACCATTCCAATCCGAGATACCAGATTGTAGCTACTGCTTAGTCGTCCCAGGGTCCAGGCTTCTGCAACACACTTATGTCCCTATTAGTGCTCAATAACCTCTACTGGCTATACCTCAGTCAGTGCATTCCTTATCCAACAACAAACAAACAAAAAAGCCATAGTCTCAAAAGGGTGGGGTTGGCTAACAGATAAAAACAAGATAGAGATCAGGAAAAAGGAAAGAAAGAGTAAGCAGAAATCAAAAGGAACAAAGAGAGAGACCATGAGACCCTTTATATGCATACTTAAAATTACTAATATGAAAACGGATGCATCACACATGACACAACCCAGAAAATTTAACATCAATTAGCAAAATCATCATACACAACAACAAAAGCAGTCTAATCCATGCCTTACCCCTGTGTAAAAACATAAAGAGGCTGTTTCCAGCCTATAATGAAAATTGCATCGAAGAATCGTATGAGTGCTATTTCACAATACAACAACTGCCATTTTGCTTTATTCCATAATATCCCGAAACCAAAGAAAATGAGTTTGTTGCTCCATAACAGGAATAAAACAGTAAGTTTTCTAGGTCTCCATAACAAATGCCATTTTTGGATACGCATATTCATCGAAATATTCTTACTGGATCCTAAATCATCAACTGTTTTCAGAACAGGACATTCTACATTGTTCTCAGCGTACTATGTATGCTTTTCCTATTGCCAAAATATACAGCCGTAACTTAACTCATTACGATTTGCAAGCATATGCAATTCAGACACAACCAGCTTTGTTACAGAGCTAGTCAGTAACATTACGAGGAGGAACTTAAAGAGCCTCTTATCCAAGAGTAAAAAAACCAGCTGAAGAAAGTAATCTGGAGTATAATCTATATGAAAAGTACAAAAAGTTGATCTGGATAGATTTATAAGGTTATAACTAACCTTTCAAAAAGGCCAAGCTTAAGAATCACATCGGCCAGATTCGAATTTGCCTTTCCAACCAACTGGAAGAGCTTCTTCCTTTCCATGGTAAAAGTCCCTGTTTTCTCCATCGCACGGTTTATGTCTGTGAATTCTGCAACCATCCCATCAACCTACCATGAAAATAATGTTTTGAGAATAAGCTTAATTAAGCCTTAGTCCCAAAATGATTAGAAATCGACTAACATGAACCTTCATATCATTATGTGCATCCGTTAGGGTAAACCATACAATTTCTATATAAAAAAAAAGTGTACAAACAAACTCGGTTAAAATTCAGTAGAGTAGGATAGCCAACCTGACGGACATAATAATCAAGAGCAATACTTTGACCAAGCACACTACCAATCGTACGGATGCCATCAATGTTCAAGTACTGTAGCATTATGTGATCAAGGCCAGCTTGCATCCATGTAGATAGAGCTGGCTTCTCTCTTACTTCGAATTCTACAGACAGGAAAAAAAAATTGAAAAAATTGATAATAAGATAAGAAATAATCAGCATGGTGAAAGCATTTGCACAGGAGTACCAGGCATAAATTTAATTCAGATAGAACAACACATTCAGACTTCCATGAAAAATGGGTTGAACCCAGTTGAAAAGTCAACTACATGCCTAAGAGAAGGTTCACAAGGCTGTCTCAGACTAATTCCACAAGGCTACAACTAGCCTGGTTATGCATAATTTATAATTTTATATGTTCCATAATCACCATTAATATGCTTTCGACGTTTACATCTCCCTTCATCGTAGTATCTTACTATACTCACTCTCATTTTGACAAAGAGAAGATATGACAGGAAAAGACCAAGCCATCAATCAGTGGAGATGACTTTTGACAAGGGTCATATCTTGTATGGCGCGTGGCACCTATACCCACAGCTCATTCCAATCACAGCTGGAAAGAAAAACATATGAAATATAGAATAAAACAACAATTTTTATGACATTCTTTCCTCACATTGTTACAGTGAATAATAATCCAGCAATAAATGCTTACACAGAAGCACCGCCACTTCAACCTATAATGGCAAAATTCCAAAGATAAACTAGGAAGAAACGACACAGTCACAAACAAGACATAAGCTGGGTAATTTAGGTTAACGGAAGCACTGCCATGACATGACAGAGAAAACCTCAAACCAGTAAATAATGCACTAAAATAAAAGAAAAAAAAACAGCCTGAATCTCTCAAACTGTCAAACCACATTGATCAACTTGTTATTACTAAACATCAAATAGGAGGGAGGGGGATATTCTATTAAAGGAATTAAAAAAAAAAAAAAAAAAAGACGGAGGGGAGGGATCAGAACAAGAGAAAAAGGGAAAACAGTTGAACGTGAGCATAGCTGCAACTGGAATAGGGAAAAAAGCAATGACAGATAAAGTAATAATGACACAACATCATTTCAAATCCTCACGCTGAAAAAAAAAATGCCATCTCACCATCCTTTCTCATTTCAGGAAGCAAGCCAGATGCATGTTTCTCCACAATTTTCAAGTAGTCATCCACTTCATGATCTCGGACATTGAACAAGACAGTAGAACCATACTGGAAGACCACCATGTAGCCACAGTCACTTCCACTTAAGGTAGCACCCATGCCCTGAAATGCAAAGAGCACATCATTAAATAGTAAATACGCTACAATAGACAAATCAAGCTAGAGTATTAAAACTTCGGTAGGTCTTCTCTTTCAGGCAAGTTCCTTGACATCATCAAGAGCAAAAGAGGTTGCAGCTTGGGCTTGGCTATATTTGATAGAGTCACAAAGAAAGTATGGAAGGAGCTACTACAACGAGGAGGATGAGAGATACAAAAAAAAAAAAATGGTTTATAAGCTTGGGTCTGGAAAAATGCAGCTTAAGATCGACATAACATGGCTCTATATTCCATAAACATTATCAATATTCTCTGCATCAATATCGAGTAGACAATATATGTAAAACTGCATTGTGAGGCATAAGTGATAAACAATGAAGCCTCTCACCAAGACAGCTACAAACATCATACTAAAAGGATTAAGACATGACAATCATCGACAAGTTACAAAATCAGAGGGCAAAATAACAAAATCTACATGTGCTTCCCCCTGCACTTCAAGGCAAAACTCGCCAGACGCCAGGCACCATCAAGTTATCATAACTTTTTATATAAGCGCCCTAACCATTCACCATTAAACACATCAGCATGCTTTGATCCAAATTTACATTGATGAGTGTGTCAACCTAATGCCATAATCCACCACCATCACCAAAGATTTGAGGTCCACTGACGTAAAATGTGAAGTGGAACCATTAAACAAAAGTAGAAGTAGGGAAAGCTTGAAAGAGGATAAATTCTTCAGAAAGAAATAGAAGAAGCCCAAAGAGTAAAAGAAAATGTGAAGACAAACAACAAAATTCAGGAAATATCGAGAAAGAGAAACATAGCTGCAAAAGGTAATAAGTGTGGCAAAAAAAAAAAAAAAAAAAAAAAAAAAAAAAAAAAAAAAAAGAGGGCGCTGGGATGGGGGAGGGGTAAGCGAAGACCTTATGAAAGAGATCACAAAAGAAAATATAAATGGGGAAAATGAGATTCAAAGCCAAACCAAGGCCTAAAAGAGTTTAAATATTCATGAAAAAAGTCAGACACCATATCCCATGAATTTGCTCCTCCCACTTCACCCTATCTTATGCCATAGTTTCTACAATCCTTGGTAAACATATACTATTCTTAATAAATTTTGTTCAAATTTCCATAGATCTTCTACCCCTCAAAACCCTCTCACAGTCTCCATGTTGAGCTTCTTAAGTTAATTTGCATAAGAGCAAGATCTTGGACAACAGCTAGAAAGAAGGAACTTCCAAAGAGTAACTAGAATAACAACTCAGTCAGGATAATACAGAATCTAGCGGGGTCTGTTCTATAAAGCCTTGCGATCTAAAGCATGGAATTAGCCAAAATTAGTGAGAAGTAGAATTAGTCTTTCTGTCTTTTAAGGAAGTTAAACCTGAAAAGATGTGGCAATGAATGCACGAGTCCACGAAACTCAACCAAATTCTTAAGCAAGCCACTAGAGGTCAACAGAACAGAAAACACTAGCATGATTATCTTTGCCCAGCCTGAAGGTCCAATTTCGAGTTCATCAGACACATTTTACTTCAATCATAGTAACAAAACAATCCTGGTAACTTTCTCCATAAAAGATTCAAGCATGTCCGTATCAAATAACCATCTCGTCACCTTTGCTTTTGATCATAATATATAGATCATACACGCTCATTAGCCTCTGCAACATAAACTTTTATCAGGTGCTACCCTCAGTGCCATGTATTGTCTAGGAAGTTAAGCCGTTATAAATCTTTTCTATACACTAGCCGTTTATCGAAACTTAAAAAGGGGTGACAGCTCTAGGATTCACGATCAACAGCCTTTATGATTTTATAACAATGGTAGTCCTTGCCTTTCACTAACATGAATTCTCATCAAACACCACAAGATCAAGCCAGTCACAGACTGCAGTACGGAATAAAAAGGACAGCTGGTCCAGACACTCTGCTAGATTAACAACCTCTTCTGCAAAGGAATATGCACCTCCATTCAAAAAAGTATGACATATCTTCAAACCAAGTAACCCCTTTCTTGAGTACAACTTATGATCAGACTCGTAACTACCCGGCTACCCCGATTAAAACATCAACCATTCTAGAAAATTGTATGCCTTAAACAGCAGCAGTGTGTAAAACTTACTACCACGCTATAGTTCAACTTTTACCGATTCAAAGCGAGCCAGAAAGGGAAATGAAGTATGACGTAACAGAAAGGGGAATGTTGAGGGCAGGTTTCCAATGCAAATATTGGGAATGAATTTCCATTTTCCTAAGCAAATACCTAATAATTTCCAGAATCTTGCTTATCCAAAGAATTCAAGCATCCCATTGCATTTACTCGTCCTGCTGAATATTTCAGCACCATCCAAAAATCCAGATTTCGACCGAGAAAACATATGTACGTGCATCTACGACGTGCATTAATAAAATTCTACTACAGTAAAAGGGGTACAGCAGTCTCATTTGCAAGAAAAAGCATTGCTCATAAGAGGTTGGGAATATGCATAGGGAGTTGGAAAAACATCACTCCTGCTTAACCATAAATAAGCACAATGTCCTCATATGCCTTACGTACTTAAATCAAAAGCCAAACAAGACTAAACTCACATTTGGTACAGGCTTAAGCTTTCCGAATTTTAGAACAACATAATTCGTCATCCTAGACGACGGTGGTATAAAACTTGTCCTGTTTTCTTCCACCAAGCTCTTCAAGTCAACACTACAGCAACAAATAACAGAGTCGCAATAAGAAACTAATGCTAGATACACCATCAAGATAAAAACACTTGCAGAAAAAACAAAATCACTTGCACAGAGCAATTGACTGGGCCTTGGCAATAGTGATATGAGGTATATTTTGCAGGTTTTGGGTCAGATTGTTAACCCATGTTTTCTTGGGCAATGCAAAGGTAAAATTAAAATCACAAAATATGCAAAGGAGTTCAACTTTTATGCCATAGGAAAAAGATAACTAAAGAACACCAAGGTTGACATCCTTTTGTAGCAATTTGACTTCCCAGTTCCCACTCAAAAACTACGTGTATTATGACTGTTTTATGTAATTAGAAACATCACAAGCTAATTCATCAGCAGCTGGAAAGTGACATCATAGAGTCATAGCCCATATTCATACGAAAAAGAAAGGCGGCAGCCTCACTAACATGTTAAATAATCGACCATCTTACCGCAATTCAGTACCAATTAGGTACCTAGGAAGCTACATTGAACAGTAACACAAACAGGTCAAGGCGAATTTAGCCCGGGTAGCCTCCTTCATACGGTAGTACTACTATAACATTCTCTAGATCTTTCTACATTTTGCAACTGTTTAAGCAACATTTACATGATTGTAAAACAAGTTGGAGTAGCTTGTGCACACCCCCCCCCCTTCAAATTCGCCCATGGACTCCCACTTAACACATGCATAAACGACACTCCGCTCTAACAATTAAATTAAATTTACGGTCGAGACTATCTATTAATCTGCCCACGCCATTAGTCTATCACAGTATCCCCAATGACTCATTCCAGTATAACATGCTGCATTGCTACTGCCAGAATTTCGACACACGCTCACCTCAAGATATTTCGATATAAACCGCAAAAGCACTCGTGTTTGGTCCATAAGCAGCCACAATTGGAGCAGCAACAACTACAAGTTTCGAACAATCTGAACTACCTAAACATCCCCACAAAACACCCACAACTTTATCAAGGTCCATCAAGAGCAACAACGGGAAACAATCCATACGAGTTTCGAACCAACATTATTAAACAACAACATGGTAGAGTATATCACAAGATTTCACAACATAGCAAAGATACATTAAGATAAAAAAAAAAAAAAAAAAAAAGGCAGAACTAATTGTGGGGAAAAAACCTGGTGGAGGAGAAAAAGGCGCGAACAGGGATATAAGGGCGATGATCAGGGTCACCATTAACGGCGTCGACAAAATTCATCGTCTCGGCGGCGGCGGCGGCGGCGGCGTCAGCGACTTCGGAGCACGAAAGCGGCTCATTCCACTCAAATGTGGCGGCGTTGGATTCGACGGAGGAGGAGAAGCAGCGAACGGTGACGCTGGCGGCGAATGGGGCGGAGGAGGCGGCGGAGAAGTGGTGGGAGTGGGAAATGAGGAAGGAGGGAGAAGCGGCGGCGGCGGAGGAGGGTTTAGGAAGGAGTAGGGTTTGGGAGAGAGGAGAGAGAAAAAGGGAGGAAGTGAAGAGGGTGCGAGAGGAGAGAGGAGAGAGGGATGAGTAGGAGGGTTTTGGAGGAGAGAGAAGGAAGGATTTGAGGTGGGTGTCGAGGGAGCGTGTTGCTGGACGCCATAGTTTCTCCATTTTTGATGAATGGGGATGATGATGGTAGTGGTGTGATGAAGAAGCTGAGGTTTTTCACTCTTTTTGTGTGTGTTCTTTTGGGAAAGATCAAAGTCAAAATTTCCGAAACCTATTGGTTCTGACTTCTGAGTTGTGACTCGTGAGTCTTGTCATCTTTGTGACCTTGAAGGCTTGAATTTCCAGGGCACCTGTACATACGAACGTTGGCGGGTCAAGTTGGTAAGATGGCGTCATAAAAGTGTATTTAACCATTACCAGGTTTCAACCTAGTATACTCTCTCTCTCTTGCTTTCTCTCTCATCCAACTCACCCAATACCACTTTTTACTACCTAGTTTGTTTTGTCAAGTTTATTGGTGAACTAAATAATCTCACCTTATCTAATCATTACCTTACCACATTTTCTCTCTCCAAATTCATTTTATTTGTTACTAAATTAATTTCTTGATGATTTGACGAATTATAAATTTTGGTAATTTTATTAAAATTAAATCATACTTCTTTTATTAAAAAATAATAATAAAGTTATTTTTACATAAATGATGATCAATACAACATAGTGCTTAAAAAATTATAAATACATTTTAATTTAAGAAAAAACATACGATTATAAATAAAAAGAACGTGGAATACAATGTAGTCTCAAGCAAACACACTTACTTATTATACATTATTCATAAGATAACAAATGAAAAAAAAAAAAAGAAGCTAATTTTCCTGATACTTGTATTTGCCAATTGTCTCTCATATATGCTCAATTAAGTCGTTTGTTAGAGACTTGTGAACTTCTCGATCACGCACTCGAGCTCTATTGGACATGTAATTTGACAAACTCGCTACCCTGTCCCTAGAGTAGTTAAAAGGAGCGTTGTTTGCTGCGTGTATTGTAACACCCCGTATTTTTGGTAAGTTAAATAATTAAGGGTGTTACGTTTTATAATGTAATTCAGGGTTTTATTAAGGTTTAATTGGAATTCGATTGAGTTATTATGGGATTTCTGATTATAGAATTACACAAGAGGATTTGTTAGCCATTCGTATTTGGATCGGGTTTGTGGATCACGCAACCCATCAAATTAGCTAGGTCCAAACCCGAGTCCACCCTAATACCCATTTATGAAAAAAATAAAGAAAACCCTAGCTTCCCTTGACAGTCATTCGGCCCCCTCTTCTACATCTCTCTCATTCTCTTAGCCTCCACCCGCATAAGATTTCAGCACAACTGTGTCAACTTCAAATACACGCAAATCTCACATACAACCTTTGATTAAGACGTGGTTTATAGCGTTAGAACCGTGTTTTCGATACGAATCCATAGACATATAGATCGTGCCAAGATTCCATCGTATGATCCCTGTAGAGGTGTTTTAGTGGAGCTGTGTCTATTTACCCGAGAACTGTTCAGCTCCCTCGGTATCTTGACGATTCCCATTGACTCATAAATTATTTTGGGACGATATTTTATGGAGATGTTTCTAACTCTAGTTTTAACAACATATCCAAAATTGGTAAGCCCTGTATTTGTATATCAAAAGTTATATCATAATTCGTGGGTAAACCCTAATTCGTGTCTATGGTTCAGTTTGAGGTTGATTCCCGTTGATCCGCTTGGAGTTTGTGGACGAAATTTGGAGGGGACGTTCCTGACATAACCTTTTATGACATACACAAATGTGGTGGTCATCCGATGTCGGAGGTAGACGTTATTCATGTTTATTTACTACTGTCTCCTTTTGGATTCGTGTTAGATTGATGTTAATTGTGAGAATTATGACTTATGGATTCACCTTGTGAGTTAGGGGATTATCTTTTGAGTTATGAGATTGCATTGGGGGTATTGGGTCAAGTTGATACAACACAAAAGTAATTCTTGTTGGTTATTGTGTAACTTAGATTGTGGATTCAAAGAGATGACCTTTGTGGACTTTGAGAAGTGTAACTAGAGGAAACTTGCCAATTGAAGGTAAGAACGTTGACCCTCATAAGCTTGAGCTTCATTTCATATCATGAGAATCCTTCACGTTCATCTTTGTTTCGATTCTTTGCTCATATTCTCTATTTTGATTATCTATCGCCTATTGATATCAATTATCTATTGTGATCACCTTTTGAGCATCTATGTTGATTCCTACATTGATTATTGTTATTGATCATCTATTGATATTCTTGTTCCGGCTTTGGCCGTTTATAAATCAAGCTACTATGCGCGAATAACGTACTTAAGACGGATTAAAGATGTATCTATTTATACATATATAACTATACGTGTTTTATGATGTTTAAACCACCTAGAGCGATTAACCTCTGATCAAGGTATATGTAGCTAGGCCGGAGATCAGCTACCGGTCTCCTAAATGACTTCCTCTTAGGGACTGTGCGTCCTACCGTCCCCCTAGGAGGGGTGTGCACACTCGGGTCTTTAGGATCGTTTTATTCTCGATGCTCTAGTGTTGGATCGGCTTGGGGTAGGACCCTTGCGCAAATAAATTACTTAAAGGAAGATAAACAAAGATTATTGTGGTGATGAATACCACGTGCGCGCTCTACACGACTCGTGTCTTGGGTACACGAGCCGTGTCCGTTGTTACATTGTATTTTCGAGCTCACTGACTTGAGCACGACTCGTGCCAGGCCCCGTTTCAGGCTCTTACCTCCTTTGCGTAGCTTTGTCTATTCTTTGTTAGCTACGCGCCAGTAAGGCGCGTATCTTAATTCTTTTGTATCGCTTAAATGTCTTACTCAGCCTGTGCTGACGTTCTTTGTCTTGGGTTGTGTCCCTACCCTATTCTGGGGCCTGTGTCATCGTTTTGGTGGCGCAGTTGACAGGTTTGCAAATTGAGATGCATTGTATGGTTGAAGCGTCATTGCATGTTGGGTGTTTTGATGAGTCGTCACATATTTGCATTGGGGACGATTTGTAGTTTATCGTTTGGTTTAATTCCCGATTTGTAGATTCAGCTAGAAGTCTTCCGCTGTCATTTGTTTTTCTTGTTTTAAATTAGCCTTGTCGTTGACTTGCCAGTCAATGGTGGCATAACAATCCTTTATTTTTGTATTTAAAGATAGCGAAAATTCAGGGTTGTTACATGTATTGAGGTGGATTCAGGAGGGCTATCATTCTCAAATTCAGTAGTATCTGTGTAGTTTCGATATGTATGTCGTTCATCCTCCACTATCATGTTATCCATTATAATACAAGCCTTCATGATTTTTGCCAACATATTTTTATCATGCGCTAACCCGGGGCTTCGAATAATTGCAAATCTTGCTTGTAATACACCAAAAGCACGCTCCACATCTTTTCTCACCCCTTCTTGAACTTCGGCAAATTCAGTTTGTTTTCGACCATATGGATTGCGAATCGATTTGACAAATGTTGCCCAAGTTGGATAAATTCCGTCAGTGAGATAACAACCCATGTTATATGCATGACCATTAACGTTAAAATTGACAGTAGGAGCTTGTCCTTGAAACACATCATCAAATAATGGAGAACGATCGAGGACATTTATATCGTTGCATGAGCCAGGCGTTCCAAAAAATGCATGCCATATCCATAAATCATAGTCTGCAACAGCTTCTAAAATCAATGTCGGTTTCTTACTTCTTCCCTGAAATTGTCCCCTCCAACGAGCGGGACAATTCCTCCATTCCCAATGCATACAATCAATAGAGCCAAGCATACCTGGGAAGCCTCTTTGCTCTCCTTGATGAAGTAGTCTTGCTAAATCTTGCTCTGTAGGTTTTCTTAGATATTCAGTGCTAAATTGAGAAATGACTCCTTCAACAAAATGATGTAACGATTCTCTTGCCACACTTCCGCTAACTTTAAAATATTCTTCAAGCGAATCAGCTGACATCCCATATGCTAATAATCGAATTGTTGCGGTGCATTTTTGTAGAGGATTAGCGCTGAGCCTACCAGTTGCATCTGGCCTCTGACTAAAATAATCATCATTGTTAGTTATTGCATTGACT
Organism: Spergularia marina; assembly: GCA_963680865.1. NCBI lineage: Eukaryota > Viridiplantae > Streptophyta > Magnoliopsida > Caryophyllales > Caryophyllaceae > Spergularia > Spergularia marina. Next base: position 6,570,381 of record OY804554.1, read on the forward strand.
ATGCGGCAAAATAATTCTCTTCTCATGTGAAATCGTCTCCGAAACATATTTGGGGAAATAATGGACTATTAGAAAAGTAGTCGTTGAATAGACGACGATATGCCTCTTCGCGATCTCTGTCGATATATGTTCTTGGGGCCCTTGGCATCGAAGTTGAGTCTTGAAAAAAATGAAAAGTATCATTGATGATAACATCGTCGATCACATTATCAATTAATTGATTCTCTTGTCTCCTTTGTTTATAACGAGACACGAATCGTTTTTAAGCACTAAGATTTTGATTAGAGGTTGATGAATCAAATGAGTTACTTGAAGTTGAAGAATTTGAGTTTGAGATATTTGAGTTATACTCGGATGACATTTTGATCTAAAGAGTTTCTAAGTAGATTGAAATTGGGTGAAAGACACGATAAGATATATAGGCAAATAAATCTCTGTTACTTAATTTATGAAATAATAGTATTGGTTTTGTCATGATAAGACAACTCACAACTATTACTAAAAAAAACTGATGAGCCCTACATGATATTTCAAAATAATGCTCTGAAAAAGTTGTGGAGAAATGAATTTAGAAAAGACCAATCAATCAATTATTGTAATATCTCCAATAATGCTATGCAAAAACTGTTGAGCAATGAATATGAGAAAATATCTCACTTATTCAATACAAAAGACAAAGTTATATTGATAGCTCAAACTTTGAAAATAGTACTAGCTACATAACAAAGTTAAAAGAAAAAAGTAGAATTTATTTGAAACAACAATTAAAAAAAAAAACTAGAAATAAATTAATACAATAAACTGAAAAAAATGAATTACAACAATCCTAAACACGGAACAATTTGTTAAACAAAGTCTTCTTAAGCTCCTCCTCATCGTTGTTCAGGAAGTTCTTTTCTAATAACTTTTGATACAGGTTCATATTCATTTTTTTCTGCTTTCGTGCCTCTTTCGTTCTCTCTAATTCAATCATTTGAAGGTTCACAGCAGCATCCGTTTCTCTAGATACTGAAATTTTTTTAAGTGCTTCAATATAATCAAGTTGAGCAGCCAAATTGACATTTACCTTAGCCTTACCCTTTGACGCATTCATGGATGAACGATGACTAGAGCTCCCACCTTCATCACTCGGTGTTGCTGAATAACTCACACTTTCATTTAGCCTTGACCTCTTCTCACTGCTACCACTTTCTTCCACAACCTCGTTTGCGTCATTTACACCATCCGCATTGCCAACTCTTGGATTCCATTTTAAAGACAATCCTAAAATTTCCCAAGCATGAAATTCAATAAATCCCTTCTTACATTTTTCTTTTTCCTTGTAAATATTTTGAGCAATTTCTTGAGTATCGGCATTAGACATTCCACTACGTGTTAGACGCTCCGCTTTATCAAGGGCACATCCCCATGAAGAGCATTTTTGGGACAATGCTTTGTGACGCTGACGACATTGTTCGCTATCTCTTTGAATTAATTTTTCATGTATGGGTATCTTGTCATCTTCGTTTCGCTCAATTCTTACCTCATTGTATGACTTTGCAATTTTGGTCCAAAATTGAAAACTTCTTTGCTTGGTTGATGTTTCTTGATCTTCAGTAAGATGTGAAAAAGCACTTAACATTACTTTATCCTCTTCGACCATCCACATTCTTCTTTCACCTATAGTTGGGCTTCTTATTGTCGATGTTTTAAATTGGACCACAACAACTTCTTCACTCGAATTGTTACCTTCTCTTGAAAAAATATTACGAGCAATATTATCACGTCCCACCGAACTCACTTGAGATGGACGAGAATTTTGAAAAGGTGATAATGCACTCCCATCTTCGGACATTTGAATTTGCCGAGACATTGGATATGTAGCACTATGTGGAGGTGTTCCGAATAATTGAGAGTTGGAATATTCTTGGGATGAATAATTTGGTGAACTAGAAGAAAATTTAAATGGTTGCGACTGGGAAAGAAACGGGGTGATAAAATTAAGATTAGGAAAATTATTATTATTATCTGGATTTTCTCCTTGTACAAAAGTATGATAGTTTGGATTATTATCCGATGTCTGATTTTGATTTTGAGAATGTTGGTTGCTACGAATCTTAGGATTATTTCTTCTATTAGGAGGAATTCTGTAGTTAGAATTATTACTCATATTGAACTTAATTTGAAAATAAATACTTACATTTATATTTATGGGAGAGAAAATCAGAAATTTAAGAGTGAGAGAATATGCCCAATATTGGTCTCTATTTGTAGAGAATTGAAAAATATGGCCGTTAGTAATTTTTTTTTTTTTTAAAAATCGGATTTTTGAAATATGGCCGTTACAAATTTTAACGTCTACAAATTAAAGATACAAATTACTCTTAACTTTTGCCAAGTGTCACATTCTTAGTGGGTGTGAAAGCATAAAGTATGTAAGACCAAAATGCAAGTGTATTTTCTCAGCAAATTTGTGGGCTTTTTTACTAGTGGGACCAGGTAGAGATATGGGAGAACCTGGTAGAATCTTGTACCTGATATTGACACTCTCTCTCCTCTTTTCTGATTTTTTATATTTCTTTATTCCCTCAATTGCTCTCTCTACCGGGTTCTTGCAGGCGTTAAATATACTCTAAGTGATAGTAAATTAGTATATTTGCCCTTAACGATCTAGTTTGAGAATTTGATTCCATTTTTAAAGAAAGAATAAGGTTAATCGTGTGTTTTATGACTTAATGAGAAGAGGAGGAGGATAGGCATTCCTTCAATCAATCAGTCTATGGTACACAAGGGGTACCATTCTCTTTGTACCCCCGGCCCATTTAGCTTCTGCATTCAATTTTTTTGTGCTGCCCAAACATAAGCACAAAGGCAACAACATATATTCACCAATCCAAGCCCAACCCCAAATGCATACATTTCAAATAAAAACAAAATAAATCACAATCTTATATTCTCTCTCCCCACCCACGACCCTCCTCATACCCGCCTTGTCCCCGCTGCCACCATACCCAACCACCGTGTCCACCACCACCATCCTAACCGCTCTGACATCTCTAACCCACTGTCATGCCCTAAAATCATTATTGGAACATAACAGACGGCAACCTATAAAAAGTAGGCTAAGCCATTCTTATTCCTCAAAAGTTGAAGGTACACAACATATATTACACAATATTATACATACGAATACTATAGTACAAACGATTACTAAGGTCATTACTTATGATACAAGACGATTGGGGTAGCTTACTCAAATTCCCACCTCCAGCTAGTACTGATAACCTGAAAAGAATTTAGTATTGAAGGGTGAGCTCGACAGCCCAGTAAAAGACAGTTTTCGACTCAACCGGATCAAGCAGTTACTAAAATAGTAAAACAATAATAATTCGTATAAGTATAAATAATTTCGGTAGTGGGTAGTGTAGTTCCGGTTAGTTCAGAAGTTCTCAATCAGTGTCAGTTTACTCCCTTGGCAGGGCCAGACGGATATCCTCGTTTCAAAGTTAGCCAGAACATAAAACTAACCCACAAAACCAAAGTAGTTCAGAAAATAATCAGAGTTTGCAGTACTCGATCCTCTTTAAAAATAAGCATTAAAGTATACAAAATAAATCAGAAAGAGTCCCTTACCTGAATTCCAAATCACCGCGATACTACTCTGTGCGTTCTCTCGTTCTAAGTAAATAAAGTCGCGTAAGTTATTTATTTAAGGTTATATTGGCAAAGTAATCATGTTGTCATTTATTGATAATTAACTGTCCAAGGGTCCAACGACGTCCGAATTCTAAAAGTGGCGATTATCTAGTCAAATTGTTAATTTACTATTTATCGTCCTTTAGTGGAAATCATTCACTCTAATATTATTTTCACCACTGCGGTAATTCCGACGGGTTACTTTATAATCATGGAGCTACTATTTACCACCAACACATTTTATTTTTGGGTTAGTTGTTAATACGGTGACGTTCAAAAACTGGGGTAATTCCATCGAGTTACTTGCACCGTAATAACTATTCGCCACAAGGTTAATCAATTATCGAAAACGTGTACGAAAATATTAACGGCGTTATCTAACGATAATGATTTCATAACAGTTTAAGAGTTATACCTTGGCTATGTTAAGTGACGATGACTATTTCGACAAAGCCTCGCTAAGAAGATGTCACTTTTCGCACGTACGTAACAACTACTTATTTCGTAAATTATTTTTTGCGAAATCTTGTAATACTCGAGACTTACTTTATATGTGGTGTGCTTATGGTCTGAAGCACTTCAATTTATTTCACTCAGTACAACTCTTGTGTGTTGATTTGCGTCGAAAGCCAAATGTGAAACATTCTATTTATAGGCGTGCGAATGCAGCTTTTCCTGGAGGAAAAACATTTCACCTAGAGTAACTGCAATACTCTCCATTTGAATTAAAGAATTGGGATGGCTTTGTCAATCCAAGGACAAGCCAAGGACAAAGCATTCAACGCCATTGAAAGTCCCAAATGCAATTCTCACGTAAGTACTTATGTTGTCCTCTTTTTTTTTTTTTTTTTTTTTTATTATTATTATTATTATTATTATTATTATTATTATTATTGGTGTTGTTATTAAAGAGTGGGTTATTACACCCAGCCCCCACCCGCGACGTCATTACTCCTCTTCTCCTCCACCATTTTCTATGTTTCTTTTCTTTCTCTCTCCTCATTTTTATGCCTCCATTCTTTCTTTCTCCTCGCATACTGTGTGAAGCAGCGTGCGTGTGTGGGCGGCGGACGGTGTTGATGTGGTGGCGATGATATTGGAGTGGTGACAACAAAGAAAATAATGTAGGGGAGTGTGAGAAGGAGAGTGGAAGGAAAGAGAGGAGGTCGAGGAGAGGCGGCGAATATTATAAAACAAAAATATGTCATCCTGTAACAAAAACAGATCATTTCAGGACAAAAATCATTCATTCCACAACAAAATCCATTCATTCAAAAACAAAAAATCATTCATTTTTGAACATAAACTATTCATTCCAGAACAGTAATCAATTATTTCAAAACAATAACCATTCATTTCAGGACAAAAATCATTCATTCAAAAACAAAACTCATTCATTCCAGAACAAAGACCATACATTTCAGGACAATAACAATTCATTTCAGAACAAAAACTAATCATTTCAGGACAAAAATCATTCATTCCAAGACAAAAATCATTCATTCCATTACAAAACAATTCATTCCAGAACAAAAACCATTCATTCCAGAACAAAAATTATTCATTCCAGAACAAAATCCATTCATTCCAGGACAAAAGTCATTCATTCCTAAACAAAAAATATTTATTCCAAAAAAAAAAAAAAAAACATTCATTCAAGAACAAAACCCATTCATTTCAGGACAAATATCATTCATTCCAGAATAAAAACTATTCATTCCAAAACAAAAATCATTCATTCCAGAACAAAACACATTCATTCCAGAACAAAAACTATACATTCTAGGACAATAACAATTCATTTCAGAACAAAAATCATTTATTCCAGTAACAAAACAATTCATTCCAAAACAAAAATCATTCATTTCAGGACAAAAAGTATCCATTCCCCAACAAAAATCATTCATTCCAGAATAAAATCCATTCATTCCAGGCCAAAAATCTTTTATTCCAGAACAAAAAATATTCATTCCAAAACGAAAATCATTCATTCAAGATTTAAATCCATTCATTCCAGGACAAATATCATTCATTTCAGAGCAAAAACTATTCATTCCAAAACAAAAATCATTCATTCAAGAACAAAATACATTCATTCCAGAACAAAAACAATTCATTCCAAAACAAAAACAATTCATTCCAATACAAAAAGAATTCATTCCAGAACAAAAACCATTCATTCCAGGACAAAAACTATTCATTCTAGAACAAAATTCATTCATTCCAGGACAAAAATCATTCATTTCAGAACAAAAATCATTCATTTCAGGACAAAACCATTCATTCCAAAACAAATCACAGATAAAAAAAGACTTGTACAACATAATACTAACGGTTCTTTTCTTCATTTCAATAAAAAACATTCATTTCTTAAACAATTACATATCAAAAAATCATTCATTACAGAACAAAAAACATTCATTCCAGAACAAAAAACATTCATTCTAGAACAGTAACCATTCATTTTAGAACAATAACCATTCATTTCAGGACAAAAAATTGTTCATTCCAAAACAAAAACCATTCATTTTAGAATAAAAACTATTCATAACATAACAGAATAATCTAGTTAGTTCTATAGTGAACGGTTTTAGTCCTACAATGATCTATTAGTATAAGAAAAATTTGTAGAATACAACAATAGTTCATTTCCAAACAAAAATAGATCATTTTATAACAACATATAAACGATCATTATAGAACTAATAACCATTCATTTGAGGTTTTGTCTAAGAATGGTTGGTTTTGTCCTAGGATGGTTGTTTTTTGTCCTATGATGGTTGGCTTTTGTTCTGGAATGAACAACTTTTGTTTTAGTATGATTAGTTTTTGTTCTGGAATGGTTAGTTTTTGTCCTAGAATGGTTACTTTTTGTTCTGAAATGGTTACTCCTTGTTCTAGAATGGATGGTTTTTGTCCTAAGATGATTAACTTTTTTTTCTGTAATGGTTAGGTTTTGTTCTGGAACGGTTAGTTTTTGTCCTACAATGGTTGCGTTTTGTTCTCGAATGGTTAGTTTTTGTTAACTCCTATTTTGTTCTTTAATGATTTGGTCTTCATTTACTATATAATGAATCATTTTTGTTTTAAAATAAACTATTTTTATTCCATAATGTTCTATTTTTGTTATTAAATGATCAATTATTATTATTACATTTCCCATATTGTTTGTGTTACAAAATGATAACCTTTCATTTATCTCTCATCCCCTCCACTCTCCACCACCACTCCCCACCCATCCTACCACCACCAGTCCGCCACCGAGCAAATCACCCCCACCACCATGAGCACCTACGCTAAGTAATCCAGGGGGTAACCACTTTCTGGCGCCATCACTCCCACCATCCCGACAATGCAACCCCATTTTTGCTTATCACATTGTCCCACATTTCTCTCTCTTCCATTTTCTTCTATTTCCGGCGACATTACTGACTTCGGGGAGGGGCGTCCGACGCCGATGACTGCGGCGAGCACGCGAGAAAGGTGGTGGTGTTCCTGGTGGTGGTCGGTGACAGGGGCTGCCGCGGTGGTGGTCGTGGTGGTAGGTGGGGGTCGGGAGAAAATAAAGAGGGAATGGTAGAGGAGGGAGGAGTGAGAAAGGAGTTGGGTTTCAGTTAAATGAAGTATTGGGCCAAGTCTAATATTAGGTCCAACTGAAATTGTAAATCAAACTAAAAACAGACAAAACCCAGCTTGAAAAGGCCCAACTGAAATTGTAAATCTAACTAAAACAAACCACCCAGCTTGAAAAAGGCCTGGGGGGTACGATAGTATTTGCGTTCCTTCAATTCTTTGAAACCGAATTTTAGATCTTCATTTCATTCTTTGAACGTGTGGTTAGCTTCCCTCACTCTTTTCCTAGCCCATTGGTTGTGAGTTTGCTTTTTTTTTTTTTTTTTTTTTTAAGTGGTAAGCCAGGCCGCCCCATTTAGCCTCCTACTGCCAGGACTTAGCCAATGGGTTTTAAGGCCCAACCCGTGCGAGAGATGGGGGGTAAGAGGGATCATCCCTTACATGAGTTGTTAGAGGTAAAGTTTGAACTTGAGACTTTAGGGTAACCAAGGACATGCATTTACCATTAGACCAAGCTTTGTTTGGGTTATAAGTTTGCTTATAGAGGAGAAGTAAGGTACACTTTCTTCATTCCTTTAGAACCGATATTATAGTCCTTAGCTTATCTTTTAACTCATACGTGCCGATTAAAAGAAACTATCATGGCATTTGTGTTATTGTGTTCATATCGAATGTGCCCATTTTGCTAGTTTAGGAACTAGAATCTTCTTATTAATATGACATTTTTCGTTATTAAGAAAATGACACACTCTAAAGAAAGAAAGAAAGCAGAAAATAAAATATCCAAAGGCACGACCTAAGGCAGAAGCACACCCGGTCGGGGCACAATGTACGGTCGTGCATGGGCACCTTTTGTTTTCAGGCACATTGTCAACTTTTTTTAAACTATCTGTTGTAACAACCCTAAAATTTCGCTTAAATAAAAGTGGAAATAATTTAGAATTGTCACGCCGCAATTGACTACCAAGTCAATTGTTAGGCAATAAATTCAATAACAATAATCCAAACGAAAGAAAAGACAGCGGAAGACTATAAATGTCGAACTACTGTTCTCAAAACCAATTCCAAATTACATAACTCAAATGAAAATAAGACTCCAATAAATGTTTATAGAATCCCCAACATGCACGACGACCACTCTATTAAGCATCCACAACATCAAGACCTGTCAACTATGCCATCGAAGAATGACATAGGCCCCAGAACATGGTAGGGAACGAATCAGAAAACAGAACGTCAGCACATACTGAGTAGAAAAACACAAAGCAAAGAATAACAAAAGATACGCGCCTTGAGGCGCGTAGCTAACAAATAACAAGCGTTAGTTATATCAATGATTTCAGAGTATCAACACGACAGGACAGTGCGATAATCACTATAACGCTGACGAGACAATCGGTCTCGTCATACACATTCATTAAAGGTTGGGCTCCTACCCCGCAGCCACCACAATCTCGAACCGACGCGAGCTGGAGTACGAATAAACAGATCCTAACGACTTGAAGTGTGCACACCCCTCTCTAGAGGGCCAGTAGGATGTGAAGCCTCTAGGAGAAAAGCCTATTAGAAAGTCGGTAGCTACTCCGACCCAAACATTACCTTGATCAGAGGTATACAACAGTGATCGGTCATGGCCGCATCACATCACTCTAGGTGGTATAAATATTTCATAATTTTCTTTCATCCGTTTTAAGTACGTTATTCAACGGTACGTTATTTGATAACATAATTTATAAACGGCCGAAGCCGGAATTCATTCAACAATACAACAACGCGAACAAGATCAACAATAACAACAACAAACCACCCGGCCGAGAGCCGAGTGGCCGAGAGGAAGAAGGCGGCCAAAGGCCTTAGGGGAGGCAAGGATCAAGCATGTATGAAATGTTAGAAACGAATACTGGTAAATAGGAAATCGAATGCAACAAACATGGTAACAATGGGTAAGAATCGAATCACCATCGATGTGATAATAGCATGTGAAGTTGAAGTATTTGATCAACGTTCTTACCTTAAGCGCCAACCCCTTTCTTCACTTTACTCCAACATCAGGCCAACCACACTCAAATAATCAAGCCACCAATTAAAATCCTTTACCTTATCAAAGCCTAATTACAAATTTCACAACCACAAGTGATACTAGTTGAGCACAAATTCAAACTAGGGCAGTAGTAAAGAAATATGCATAACATGAGTTTGAGAAACTGGATGATTACCAAAATTTAGTATGTGGTATAAGGTTGTGTCAGAAATGTCTCCTCCAAATTTCGTTCACAAACTAAAAGCGGATCAACGGTAATCAACCTCACACTGAACCATAAACATGAATTAGGGTTTACCCACGAATACCAATATAACTTTTGATTCACAGATGTAGGTCTTACCAATTTTTGATATGTTGTCAAGGCTGGAGTTAGGAACATCTCCATAAAATATCGTCCTAAAATACCTTAAGAGTCAACGGTAATCATCAAAATATCGCGAAATTGTTCCCATGTAGATAGACACAACTCCACTAAAACACCTCCACAGGGAGAGCATCCGGTAGAATATTGGCACGATCTACATGTTGTTGAATTTTTATCGAAATCACGGTTCTAACGCCACCAACCACGACTTAATCAGAGGTCGTATGAGAGAATTATGTGTGTTTGAAGTTGACACAGATGTGTTGGAAACTTATGCGGGTGGAGAATGCGAAGGAGAGAGGCAAAAGAGAGAGAAATAGGTTAGGGTTTTATTTCTTTTGCACAAGGCTTTAATCTCAACTCGGGTTTATATAGATAGGGATGAAATGATTAAATTCCCAAAAAGTCTCTCCATTTTCAAAATTAGTAAGGGCATAATCGTATTTTAGAATTTCGTTTCCCCAATTAGGAAATTATTCTTACTTATTCCTTAAAACCCGATTAATACTAATTTAATTCCCAATATTAGTAATTACAATTTATCAAAAGAATTTATAAAATGTAACACCAATTATAATAATTACCCAAAATTATGGGGTGTTTACATCTGTTGACACGTGGCTATATAAGATTGTGGAAAAACTGAGATTATAGGAATGGAATACGGGAAATTGTGCTCGTTCGCTCCGTTGTATTTTAGGATCATTTTTCACATTTGTTACAGGTTTTCCGATGAATTGAAGTATAGTAATCCGAACTCATTAATCACTTGACGTCCCCCTTCAGTTTCATGGTTCCTGTCTTCCTTCAACAACCTTCATCATCGCACGAGGTTAAACCAATCTTCCACAAAATATACTTTTAGCATTTATTTTTTTTAGTCCTTTCAATATGTTTTGTGTGGTAGGCTTCGTGCTCGGTGCCTAATTTGCCTTCGTCATACACCCTCTTTCCTCATTTGTTAAGTTTGAATGTGTGAGAGGAAATCAAACCAAACATTAAAATAAAAATGAGGAAATAAGATTTACAATTTATCCAACAAATCAAGAAGTTCATCATTTACTCAAAAAAAAGTAGTGTGTGGAGTGTGAAGACATGAAGAAGCGGACAAGAAGTTTACCACGCTGATATCAAACACCACAAGGCAGTGTGATTGACAAGTTATACATCATCACCAACCATTCCTTCTCCATACCACTTGAGTGAATTTGATTAAAATCAATCTAATCAATTTCATCTATCTCCTTGCTTGTGATGATATGATCATTTGTTTCACATCAAACAACTTTCAGCACCAAGTGTGTTTCAAATGATAATTAATCACTGTACATTCTCATCATAATTACTAAACTAGTTTACGTATGATATAAATAACAAGGCATCGCAATCACATAACTTGTGTATAATCCGACTAGCTAAGAGCCAAGTCATGTTCTTGATGACAAGAGTTAGAATCAGATATTCAGATGTACATCAATTTTGTCACTCAAAACTCGAATTTCCGGATAATCTTTGTGCTCAAATGGCCTATATTTTCACAATTACAAGGAGATCAAAGACAGGGTTGAATAAGGTCTCTGAATGGATGTGTATCACACGATACAGCCTGGGATCCTGGAGCAATCTTATAGACAAATGCACTTTCACAAATTCGACATGTACACTTGCAATTTTCAACTCAATCAGCGGATTCTATATGATATGATAGTGCTATGATATGTCCGATCTGTATATAAATTATGTTCAATTTCCTCACTAACCACGCCATTGAATTAAAACAGAATCGCGGTAAAGAGGGTGAGAAATCGAGAGTTGGGGTCATGATGATCAACCTTGGCCATATTGGTAAAAGGAGTTGCTCGTGGTTGTGGACGTTGAAGGGGGACGGAACAGGCTGCTATTATGGCTACTTTGTGGGTGTGTGAATAAGGTGGTTGATGAAGTTGTGGCGGTTGAGAATGGGAATCCTGATGATGCTGCATTTGACGGTAATTGGACTTGGTTTGCAGTACCGCCTCCACCTCCACCTTGACCTTGGCTTTGCGTGTACCACGCCCAGTTTGATAATCTTGCCGAGGCCATGGCCTCTAGTTTCTGGTCACTAACCTTTTCCTGTCATATGCAATGCTAATTAACAACATAGACTGAAAAGAGGAAATTGTCATTCCAAATTTCAGTTCTAATTACTCCAGTCTGACATTCCGATGCATATTATGAGTTTGCAATCCTATATAAACATGTTTAGCACACAAAACAGACCCGAGTAATTAGCTCTTAACTAAGCATTGTGCAAATGTTATTCAATGCACATTTGCTTTGCAAGTGTACGAGTTAGTTTGTTGCCATTGAACGAATGTGAGTCATGTTCATACTTGAAATGTCTGAGGATATATCGTATCTACAGAACACAAGGCTAGGAGCCCAATCCTTCCAGTTTTCGTATCTAAAATCTAAGTATGTTCGTATAGCATTCAATATGAGTCATGCATTCATGGTAGAGGTATTAATGGTTCTTCTCATGTATATGCTCTGGTAATCAATAATGTTGGTCACAGTGGAAATGAAATTTTTGCAAAGAGCAGTTATTTGTACCTCGTAAGTTCCAGGTCGACCTTGTGGCAATCCGGACCACATAGTACCGGGTTGCCTAGATGCCATTGGCTGTCCATAGAGAGGGATTGGACCTGGTGGATAGTAAGTAGATGCCCCATTCTGAGAAAACAGAAGCAGAGTCACACATACAATTCAGTGGAGTTCGAGTTTAAAACGTGTTACACAAACTGATTTTCTGAATGTGCTTCAACAGAGTAAAAGTCAGTGGCTCTCTGGATATTAAGCACATGGTTTATTAATGTTATGTAGTACTGATAGTAGTACAGAGAACTCGAAAATATCGAGTCCAACTTAGGAGTTGGGAATGATTCTTACCATTGGCCTTTTGCCATTAGCAAGTTGGATAGGGGACTGATGATGAGTTTGGGGTTCCTCTATCCCCATATTGTTGCTTGCTTTTGGACCATCTATGGGGATAGAAATTCCTAGATTCAGATCAAGGTTATGCCCATCACCTGCGAAAAAAGCGAACATTCCCATCAATCTAACCACCACATAAAGTCATATATGTCATTCTTCGCGAATCACCATCAAATTCAATCATAATGTATATTTGCACATGTTAAATAACCACATTAGGCTAGGAAGAATTTCTACCTGCATTCATGGGCATTTGGCCTTCATAGGTACCATGCTCGAAATTGGTGACTGCTTCACTCCCATTGCATTGAATCGCGGCCTTATCATACTCCCTGTGACACACAGCAATTTCGGATTAATCAAAACAAGCAACACAAAACTAGAATCTGGTGTATGTAAGGTTGGTGAAAATTATGGTCATAAGGGGACCTTGCTGCTTCTACTTCGCTGTCGTATAACCCAAGATACATATACCTGCAACCAATCATAATCGCCCCACGGATAAAAACCCGGTTCCTCAATCATTCCTACTTCTAGCTAGCTACATACCCTTCCCATTGTAGACACTAGACTACTCAGTTTATTGCACATTTGCACACAGTACTAATAACAGGCAATGCAATCAGTTTATCAGATATAATTGGGGATATCTATGACATATGATCATGTAATTATGCAAGTTTATAAGAGTTTTGAGTGTTACTTCTTGCCCAAAAACTGCCCCATCCGAGCCTCCCAACGGCCACATTTGTGCAGCGTGACGCCTCTATACCTCGAACTTCCACGAGAGAATCCCGTGCTCTGACGACGAAGAATTTGCACAAATTCTTCCTTGCTCAAGCTTTTGGTCTGCTATTAATCCCATACAAACAACATGATCTAGCATCAGTTTTGTGTAAATTTTAGCGACAAAAAGCCGTGGTCATCACAGTTTGATTCATATCAGTAAAGTGTCTACCTGCTTCATATCTTCATCATAATCACCAATGGTGAAGTTGATATCAGCATCGACCCCACGAAATTTAATTGCAGCTCTATCATATGCTCTGAAAATTCATGCCACAAAAAACAGTAAATCATCATATTCACACCAAATAAAAAAACACTGTAATTATCAATTGATCAATCAAGGGGTAAAATCTATTTACCTAGCAGCAGCATGAGCAGTATCAAATCCACCTGAAATTCCGTACAAAACCCAGAAAAAATAAGAACAAATTTCATTAATTTTTTTACTAAATTAGGAAAGAAAAATCATTGCAAAAAATAATGATTAAACTCACCCAAATAAACTTGTTTCCCACAATCCCTGCTCATACGAACAAAATTGAGATGCGACCAAAAAAAAAAAAAAAACACACAGAATCAAAAGAAAGTCAGATTACTAATTATAGTAATAATAATAATAATAATAATTGTATTAAAAAAGTTACCAAATATGAGACTCCCATCTTCCAGTCCTACGGTAAAAAGTAACACCCCTATATTGTGAACTCCTTGACCTCGGACCTCTCCTACTCCTCCGAACCTGCGGCTTCCCAGCCACCTCCGTACCCGTAACCGGACCCGAACCTGAACCCGAACCAGCTACCGCAAGGTTAAGCCACTGGTTATTATTATTATTATGATTCAAGCTCTGTGATGATCCCCCGAGCCTGAGCACCTCCAGCTCTCTCTCTCCTCCACCACCAATTCCGCCGCCGTCAACTCCGCCATCGACGTCGACGTTCATCGGGAAGAGCTGCCGGGTGACAAATGGGGAGTCATAACTCGGGCGGGGAACGAAGAAGTCGTATGCTCTTGCGGCGGCGCCGGCGCCGGAGACCGGAGATTCGTCGGCGTTGACTACGGAGGATGCGGAAGAAGTGCCGGAGAGCTCAGTGTTGGTTGCTGAATCTTCTTTAATGGATGTTTCTCTCTCTTTCTCATTATTATTATTGTTGTTGTTAGCTGGTACAACGTCCATATTAAGATCAAACATCATCTTTGGTTAAAACTTTAGCTTATGCTTGAAGATACAACAAAAAAAAAGAGAAATGACGATCAATTAATCTTAATAATACCCAGAAACTTTGAAGCCATAAAAGAAACACAAGTTTTTTTGTTAATTAATGTTTGAATGAATAATAGGAGACGAAAATGGCGATCATTGAAAAATCTGAGACATGGGATTTTCTGGGGTTTAGCTAATTTAGGTAAAAACAGAGTAAAGTTTTCAACTTTCTTAGTTATATATACTGAAAACAAGGGGTCGTTAAGCCATGGGAATCCGTGAAGAAACGGTTTTTAGAGAGAGAAATAAGAGAGTTTGGTGACGGACAGATGTAATATAGCAATGGAGATTTGGGAAGATTGAAGAAGAAGATTTGAGGGGAGAGAGAGAGGGAGAGAAAGAGAAGATAGAGGGGAGGGGAGGGGAGGTAATGAACAGTAAAGAAGAAGGGACACCGGCCAGATTAGGACGTGTGAGAGAGAGAAAGAGAGAAAATGGAAATAATTGCAAGTGGGAGTAGTATGTAAGTAGTACACATAACAAAAGCAATGGGGTGTTTTTAGTACTACTAGTGGTGGTAAAAAGTTACTCATAGTACACACATTACTTTTGGCAACAAAACAAGGACTATTTTTGGGTTTGTATTTTTTGCTCTAGTTTTTTATGGTAGGGTGGCTCGCGTTGTAAAAAAAAAAACGTTGTGATATCGGGAAGTTAACGACTTAAATGTGAGTTTAGGAGTATGAAAGGGGAAATGAATTTGAGTTGGGACTTGGGAGGAATGGATGCATGTAATGATAGTCATAGTTGAGTCTCGCTCTCAACGGATAAATATGTATTTCTGTTTTTGATGGTAGGGTGGCTCGCGTTGTAAAAGACATGATATCGACCGAAAGTTAACAATTTGTAAGTGCTTTTATGAAGGCTTGCTCGTGTTGAAAAAACTAAAAATAAAAAGGAAAATCGAAATTGAGTTGGGACTTGGGAGGAGGTGTACTAACAGTCACAGTCGAGTTTATTGATCAAAGGATAAATGGGTTTTCCTCTCAAAAAAATGGAAAAATAGTTATAGTCTTTTAGATAAAGGATTTTTCTAACGTGTGCCCAAAGGGCACATGATAAATTTTAAATTCATTCCTTAATTGAGTCATATTCTCCTGAATTAATCAATGAGATTCCATTATTTGGTTTTTCAAGTGAGAATATGACTTAATTAAGGAAGGCATTTCAGTTTTATCATGTGCCCTTTAAGCACACGTTAGAAAAACCATTAGATTAATTGGTAGATTGTTGAGAGTTTAGTAGGACTTTTAATTAATTAAAGCATCATTCATATGAAAGGAAAAAAAAAAGAATTGGATTACACCTTATCCAATTAGTTAATTTTTAAATGTGATGCGAAGATAAATTAAAAACCGGATGATTAATGTAATAAGGATTTTTCTAAGATAATTTGAAAATAGGTGTGTTCAACAATAAAATGACCATTAATTCTTCTTTTGACCAAAAGGTAATTTAATCTTACATTTCGTTTAGACCAAATTGAGTCTAGAGGTGATCATGGGCTGGGCCGGGCTTAAGGTAAAAAAGTAGGCTCGGTCTGTAGGTCGGGCCGGGCTATTATTTCGGGCCTAATCGGTCGGCCCAAGCCCGGCCCATTCGGACCAAAGCGGGCTTCCGGGCCGTTTCGGGCTCGTTCTGGCTTTTTAAAAAAAAATTGCGTATTACCTAATTAATACGTCTTTGATCACTTTACACATTAAAATAATCTACTACTTGCATAATTAGTTTAATTATAAATTATTATACATATTTAAAGAGGTTTTTGATGTTATTTTCATAATTTACAATATTTTATTTTATTAATAGTAATATTTTTATTATTTTAATATGCTTTATTCACTACATTTAGCCTAATTTTGCTACATTGAGTACTTTAATTACCAAAATCGTCATAATCCGACATCATTTACACTAGTTTTCATAACTTAGGTTTATAAAATTTTAAAAAAAAAAAAAAAATTGCATTTATTTTTAAAAGCGGGCCGGGCCGGGCCAAATTTCGGGCCACGAGCTCCGTCCAAGCCCGACCCATATTATTGTGGGCTTTTTTCGGGCCGGGCTTTGGGCCATTTTCGGGCCTAGTTGGTCGGGCCAGACCGGGTCGGGCTTTCGGGCCTGGGCCATTTGATCACCTCTAATTGAGTCACACGTTTTGTTTTGTTTGGATAGTTGGAAATTTGTAATTTCGTACGTTGTAGATTTGTAGTCTTGTAGAGTTGTAGTACAACATTCTACTCACAAGTCACAAGTCTACATATGCATTGGTAGCGATCTTTTAAATTTACTATTCATGGCCCTATGTCTTGTTTGCCCTTTTGGGGAAGGGTACGTTACCTTTTTTAGTTGGTATCGTACCTATTCCATATACTACTAATAAATTGGCACTAATGCTAAATTAATATTCTTTGTTGATGTGAATGGTACTCGTATATATTATTTACAATGATTGTTCTTTGAGGTATTGACTTGTCTGGTTTAAGATTTGTTTATTAGGCTAATCCTGATTTGATGATTAGTTTAAGTAACCTAGACGTAATGTTGGATTATACTTGCGATTATGATTTGTTTAATATTCCTCAACGGGAATTTATAGTAACCTATGTACATGATGGCTTATAAAGTAGTGAACAACATCAATCTTTAACGACTAAACAAGGAAACAGTTAATCATTTGATTATCATCGTACAAATACTAAAGTCAAAATTTTGAACGATAGTTATTTTGTCAAAAAAAAAAAAAAAGTCGAATGTTGGCACTAAGAAAGTTTCGAATAATTAGGCATCTCGCAATCAAGCAAACAGGGATGACATCGTTCAAATATTAACTTCAAATAAATGAAACTTCCGTTAGATCGATATAACAATAATTATGATAAGAAACAAAGCAAAAAGAGGGAAGGTTAATTTGATTTTTCCATTGATCTAATTTCTTTTTGCCTAAATTTATACTATTAAAGTATAGATTAACCATAAGTTTTTTAGAATCATCGACTTTCTTAGAACGTACTCCATTTTAAATCATTTCCGCAGATTATAAAATTCTTGTATGGAATATAAGGTTCCTCAACTTCAAAGCATATGATCAAAGACTATTCATGGAAAAGACAATTTGATTAATTCAAAATTTTATAGAAAATGAAACGAACTCGATAAGATTACATACATTGACAAAATGACAAATGTGCCATAAATTTTCATTGTATAAGAAAATAGACCTCCACTTTTATCTCGCTTAATCATAGATATTTTGTCATGAAAACGTAGAATTTTCACCTTCCTAAACAATAAAAAAGATTTACCAAAAAGAAAAACTAAATACATGGATTAGTTGAAATATTAATAAAAATGGGAATGATAAATTATGCAGTTCCTCCATTTCATTCATCACTTTACATTTAATTCGAATGTGTAGTTTTGAATTTGAATATGTAAAATGAACTCAACATTTAGAAAAATAAACGAAAATGAGTGCACGGTTTTGGAGTGGTACAAGCCTAACCCAAAATGGGCAATTTCCGCATACGGGACCATTATTGGTGCAATAATGGGAGTCTTGATTCCTTAATGAAAGCCAACTACGGATATAGACATATGGTTGTCATGATCTTTACACTATTTTTAACACCTTGTTCAGCTTTTGTTCATAGGAGGACTCACATGATACACATGCCTTCACATTTCATCTTTCTAGCTACAATCATTTTACATATAGACATATACAGTACATTAGTACATATTTATGTCTGGACTAAACTTAATGAAGTTTAATCAAATATCTACACTTGATCTCGTGTTGTTTCAAAAAAAAAAAAATTAGTTTGATTTACATATGTGAAAGAATTTAAAATCAAACGTAAAAAAAAAATCTAAGAAAACAAAAGTAGTATACTCGATTAGATTCGGCTTGCTTCGTTAGGTATATAGGATTATCTACTCCGAGGCTCCGAGCTAACATTACAGGCCAACCTACGTGTTTCAAGCACACTTTGGCCATTGGCATGATACCATATAAGAATTATAACGCACACAATTTGGAGAAACTCTTAACATCAATATAATTCCGTAATCACTTGTTACAATAACTTTGGGGTAAACTCTTATTTATACTATTACATGACTTGACCCTTACGAAACCTATCACATAAGATATTCTTAAACACACATAATATTTCTTAACCTAAATTCTCCGGAATACTTTATAATATTATCTATTAAACTTATTACGAAAAAAAAAAAAAAAACCACTCATCCTAAGCACTAGTTCTCCACGAACAAGCTCAATAACAGTAAATTGGGAGAATTCTCATAAGTTATAACATCTGCTTCTGAATAGGTAACCGAGTTTTCTATTACCAATCAATTTTTTTAAACACTCATCTAAATATCTAATTAATAAGCCTCTAAAATTTATATTAAACGTTACTAGTCTCGTACTGTTTCACCAATTGAGTCATAAGGTTCAAGGTAATTAAATAACCAACTCATAGCAGTCAATAGTCATACACATAATGCCTTAAGTTTTACAGAAGTAACAACAACCTTTGACTTAGAAATGAAATTTTCATGAAGAGAGAAGTCAGACCTAGTACTACAAGTTGATTTTGCGGAAAAAAAAAAAAAAAAAAATTCTTATTGTCAGTGATTCAGTGATTGTATGCAGTAGTAGTTTGGTTACCAATTTATTGGGAAGATTTACGTAAAAGCTTCACACAATTTGGCACTTGCTATTCCTAGCAACAAGGTTAAATCATATTATAGGACGCAATGATTCATGTAAATTCCATGTGTTCCTTGATGACCATTGATCTCCATCAAGTTTGACCCAAAGTAATTACTTTGTTTTTAAGTTGTACGACCATGAAGTAACGATTCAAGTATCAAGCAATTGGAATGTACGAGTATACTTTTCAATTGATTTAATAATACTCGTTGGCAACCTTTTGTAAAATGGACGATAATAAGTTACACTGATATTGTGTGATCTATAGATTTTCTATAGCACATTTCTAAGATATCCAAAAGTTTGAAAATTAAGGCATTACTATTGTTGTATACTCGTATCTTACTCCACAAGTACGATCGACATAACTTCCATATATCATTCTATGAAGAAAAAATAAACCATAAGTGACTTGCGCAAGTTGTAACTTGTACAATTGTATCAGGGTAATATTAGGTGAAGCCAGAGTCAAACTGTAAGGTTTTCAAAGGGCATTAACATGCGAAAGGGTCCTAAAATTTGAGGGCAACACAAAGTGGTGCATGTGAATAATAATAATCGTGGGAGGCAGTACAAACAGCAGAAAAGCCTAAAAATAGAAAGAAAATATCAAAAACCAAGGAAGCCCCCCTAGTAAGCTAGTATCAAAAAGGTTGACTATGCCAAATCTGGGCTTTTTCGTGACCGGCCTCTACATTTTCTCTCTCCTCTTAATCTATTTCTCAACCTTTGTTCTGCTCCAGCCATTCATTGGTCCCCAAGATATTCAAACTTCATCTTACCTCATCTCTCGCAACGGCCATTTCTCTCCGCCTCTTCATTTTTACAGTAGTAACTAGTAATATAGGTTAAATAAAGTAAAACACGATAAAAAGTACTCTCTTTGTTTTATCTTACTACACTTGATTTATCGACAAAATCGTAGACAACTTTCGATGTGTCTTTATGTAGATTAGCTCAGAGTATTCTTTCTTCCCTTTACCTAATGTTAAGTGTTGAGGGATTTAAAGGTATTCACAAAGTATTATCCAACATTAATAAAACTAGGTCGAAGAGACTAGTTTATAAGGTAGTGAGTTAAACGGCCTCCTACTGTAAGCTAGTTTTAGGATGAAATCTCTCCGGACTTATGACTTATCTTCTTAATCAATCTATAAATAAATGGATATATATATAATTAAAAATTGTCAGTTTTTATAATTCATTGCTCAGGGGCGACACTACTCTCTCTCTCTCTGTATACATCTAAAACTCAATTCCCGTAATTGAAGAGCAAAAAGTCGAATTTAAAAATCGAAAACTACGTTTTTTGGTGCTTAATGAACTAAACAAGTCTTCTTTCAAAAAGTTCAATTAATATTAATTTTTTAAGAAAACTGAAAACTCTTAAACAAAGACCGAATAAGTAATTTTAAATAGATCGAAGTTGTATATCAAGTGTCGAAACATGAAAAATAGCATTATATAGATTGAACAATTACAAATTAATAAATTTAATAATATGTAGCTCAGCAACATGTTAATTTCTTCTTTCCATGTATTTTTTAACTAAGCTTATTTTTCTTCCCAAATAATATGGTTACAAATCGTCAAAATATGACGCGAATTTTAGGAACTCTCACACCAAACCTTAGACGTGTTCATCGGTTCAAACATGTACCTAATTGGATTAGATGGACCAAGACCATAAATTCTTGGACATCTAGAGCCGGGGACCAAACTGGCTAGGCATATCTTGTAACCGGACCAAACGGGAAAATAAGTTTAATGTACAAATTGAATATTAATCAATTTGGAAAGCAAATGAGAATAATAAAATGATTTAATAACATAACTATGAAGTATTAATTAAGCACTTAAATTAGAAGATTCATAATTTTAACGAATGAAGTTGTCAAATTGAGTTGAATAATGAAAATAAACAAATAAAGCTTATAGTACTATGCACCTTCGGTCCTGATCCAAGACCCACCGTTCCTGAAAAATTGCATTTCTCGGTACCAAATACTTCAGGTTGTTCTAGGTTGGGGTCAATCCAATCCAAGTTTACGGTTTGTATCACTTCATTTTTTTTGTACAAATTAAAGGAGCAGCTAATGATGTGTAGGTAGGGATATCAAAAATTCGAACTCGGGACAACCCATAGATAGGTTGAATTTTTAACCACTAAACGAACCTTAATTCTCAATTTAGATAATTTTGTAAATAATCATTCCAAACGTTAACAAATAAAAAGTAAGATAAGAAAGGTTACATCTCATATGTACCGAGGCCGGAGATACCGAGATGCTACCTCTTATAGCAACCCGGGGATTTCTCTTGGTATTGGTCAACGGACGCAACATTGTATCCAAGCACTACTAATTTAAGGATCCCAAAAAACGTAGGACTTTTTCAGAGTCATAGATCACATCCTACGACTAACGAGAAAACAATTGGCAAAAGGACATTTAACAAATATGGAAAATCCAAATCCTACCATTTTAGTACATTATTGGTTAGTTTATGTGTATGTTTCGCCTTAAATAATGGCAAGTACACAAGTTGTCCATTTTTTAAGTCATGCGTCGTACAGGGTGTAGCCCAATAAAGAAAAGGACCACAAACTACAAATAACACGTAATTAGGTAAAGGATAATCTGTCTATTGCTGGCCTCCTTATCATTAATTTTATGTTTATGTATGGACAAGTCTTTTTTATACTTAATTATGTCAACTAACATAGTATTCCGTAACATTTGTGTCAATTATTTAGGGATGGTGGTAGACGAATGCCAGCAAAACGCCATTTTTAAAGCTTAGGTAGTTATGCATTTTTTTTATTTATTAAAGATAATATAGACTCGTCAAAAGGGATCAATCAGGTGAGTCCCAATTTTATACCTTTTGGTATAACATGAATTGGTTTCCGTATTGAGATAATACAGATGAAGCATATACAAATCTGAGATGAGTTTGGAATTAACCAACGGACCATAGATACATTTTCTCGTCTCCATAATGTTTTCTTTTATCAAGTGACAATTAACATACTATTTTATTGATATTTCAAAATTAATATTATGATTTAATCATGATTTATTTGTAGCCATGACTATATTTCTTTTGTAAGGTCTGTATGTTGTGACTTCGAGCTTGACCCGAGCTCATCGAGTCTAGAAATGTTCTCCTCAGGCTCAATTCGGAAAAATATGATGTTTGGCTTGACATACAAATTCCTAAAATATATCTTAAATTCAATTGATCAAGATATTAAAACAAATTAGAAAGTTTAAAACAAGCCAATTTAATGTGAGTTTATTTACCGTGCATTGAGTAATCGGCTTGATTATCCAAAACTCTATCCAACTTAACCTCAATTGAGTCAAGCATTTATTGAAACGTGTATGAGGCGAGCAAGCTCAGATCATATATAACCGGAATCAAGCACTAACCATCAAGAACATTTAAGCTAATGAGCAAACAAGTATCTAATTTATCTATGGCATAAAATAAAAAACAATCTATCACTATTTATGATTTCACTAGTGAGAAAAATCACTCAAATACACACCCACTCAAAGTGATGGGGAATATGCAAAGTTGTTAGGGAGTGACCTTACTTGTCTTGTTAAGACACACAGGATTTCATGAAGATATGGAAATTGATGCGTTTGGCCAGTTGTTACGATGGGGGGGCAGAGAAGGTTGGTCCATGAACGAAAGTGACCATTTTTTAAGGTTATTATAATATGGGATGAAGGTGGTGACAAGCAAATGATTCCTAAGCCATAACATAAGAAAACACACAGTAAAGAGGAGTGAGAAAGTGGGTAGTAATCAATCATATAATTCCCAAAAAAAAAAAAATCAATCATATAATTCCCAAAAAAATCAATCATATAATAAATGAATAAATTATAATACCGAGTCATTTTCATACTATAACAATTACTTTTTACTAATAATAGAATAAACGTATAGAACAAGTTGTAATGGTTTAAGCATCTTCGTGAACTATAACCTCTATTAACAAATCTTGAGCACTGTATCAGATCAGACCTTATAGATAACAACATCAGATCGGTCTAGATGGCCTAGTTGGATTGAAGCATTTTATACATTATCCCGCTTATGCGGCTTAGAGAGAAGCTAGGCTCATTTCCTACATAGTGGAGCAACATTTCTTCACAAAAAGCAGTCTTATGTCTTTGTTAAGATTTTAAACCCATAACCTCTTGTTGGGTGAAACAACACTTCAATCGCAAGATTGACCCTCGAGAGTTATATCCTACTCTTTTTTGTTCTCTTAGATCGTGAGTACTTATTTTAATTAAAACTGTATAGCGTTTATCTAACGATTAATTTACATACATAGACATGAATTATTAATTCAGTAAACTACAATATGAGTAACCATAAAATATAAAAAAGTAGTATTCCGATATGGAGTAATTGTCAAAATTACTAGTGAAAACGAAGTACTGTACATGCGAGTCCGGCTGTATAATAATTGAAACAGACAAAGGGCAGGTTAGTTGATGATTTATGATGATAAGGAGGTTTTCAAACGTTAAAAAAAGGTGCGGAATTTCTCGTTATAATGTCGGCAGTAAGCAGGGGTACGAGGTTTTTGTAACTTTGGCTACGTGGTTGCTTCCCCTCCTTTCATACCCTCAATATTTTATTCTTCTCTCACTTTTCACCATTATTTTTGTAGGAATTTCCTCTTTTGTCCTCTGATTTTCGTTATTGCACGTTTGTATCGGCATGACTCATGAGGCATCCCTATACCTATCCAGCTATCCAATACAACTATACGAGTGGTTGACTTCAAATGAAGATCAATGGGCAATCAATCGCATCTTTAGTATTTAAATATATTTAATCCAATTGTGTGAAGAAAATATCTAGGCTACTGCTCAACCGATGGATTTTGCGCAGCGTTAAAGTAATTCGTCCTAAAAATTACAGCATGTTTCAAGTAGAGGTGTTCATGGGCCGGGTCAGGCTGGATTTGGGGTGAAAAAGTTAGGCCCGATGTGCAGGTCGGGCCGGGCTTTTCTTCTGGGTGTAGTTGGTCGGCCCAAGCCCGGCCCTTTCGGCCTTTTCTTCTGGGTGTAGTTGGTCGGCCCAAGTCCTGTTTTTGAAAACAAAAAAAAGTGGTTTTCAGTTTTCAATTCTCAGTTTTCATTTTCTATATGTCTATTATATAAGCAAACAATTCAAAGTTAACCTTGTAACTTATTTAGCTAAAAAATTTACGCAAAAAAAACAAAAAACTGAAAACGGCAGTGATACCGAACGGGCCCTTAATTATTACGTACACATTAATATTATCTAGTACTTGCATATTTATTTTGATAATAAATTATTATACATTTTTATAGAGGTTTTTGATGTTATTTTCATAACTTACAATATTTTGTTTATTAATAGTAATATTTTTAATAATTTTAATATGCTTTATTCACTATATTTAGCCTAATTTTGCTACATTGAGTACTTTAATTACAAAATTCGTCATAATCCGACATCATTTACACTAGTTTACATAACTTAGGTTTATAAAATTTAAAAATTTAGCATTTTTTTAAGAAGTGGGCCAGATCGGGCCAAAATTTGGGCCACGAGCTCGGCCCATATTAATGCGGGCTTTTTTTTTGCCCGGGTTTTGGGGGTATTTTCGGGCCTAGTTGGTCGGCCCAAACCCGGGAAAAGTCGGGCCGGGTCGGGCTTCGGTTCTGGGCCATTTGATCAACTCTAGTTTCTAGCTACATTATAGGCAACGGTAATCTTATTGGTGCACTTAGACCCTATGCGATTCAATTTATTAAACAGTGTTTTCAAATCAAATGAGATCAGCTTCATTCAAATCAAATCAAATCAGAATTATCCAAATAACAATCAATGAAGGTAGTCTACTTTTGGTTATTAATTCGTTAAAATGCAGTTAATTTATCAATATATTCAGTTCAGTTCAAATTAAATCAAATTTATTCAAATCAAATCAAATCAATTTAATTCAAATCAAATTAAATCAATTCAGAAAAATGTAGTCCAATCGCACAGGGCCTTAGAACGAACGACTGCTAAATCTTTGCCAAAAAGTCTTAGTCAGTGTTGAGGTTTTCGATCGTGTTACCAAAGTATTGTTCTAAATCGGTAGAAGTAGATTGGGAAGATTGTTTCATTAGTTAGTGGATTCTTCCTCCTATCACCGGTTCTTACATTAATATAATCTCACTGGACTTGTATGCTCCACTAGTCCAAAATTAACTTTAAGAGTATGTTTAATTCAAGGTTTTGATCTACTCCTATCTTTGTGCTTGTTACTAGTAGAGCAATTATTCCAATGACAGTCGGGATCAAACCCGACTTAGATAGAGTTGCCATGTTATAAAAGTAGGTTAGACAAGTCTAAATTATTACAATTTGTTCTAATCGTAAGCGAGATTCCAACATGTCTGAATAGGTACATACCCCAAATTGAAAAGTGAAAGGAAATACAAATAAAAATAACGTAAAAGGAAGAAGGGGGCCACTAAAACTTGGGCACAAAAGCTGGGCAGTTTTTTTTTTTTTTTTTTCTCCAACGAATGCTCACCTGCCCACAAATGTTTAAGCAGCTCCAAAATTAAAGCTTTGAGTTGCTATAAAACATCAATCTTAATCTTCTAAAATCTTGTAGCTAGCTAACATCATGTTTAGTCTAATACTACGCTGCTTAAATTACGTAATAAAATCGAAATTGAAACCTATAGACATTGAAGTTCCCAGCAACGTTGTAACACCAAATTGACTTGGGCGTCGTCCTTAATTAAAACATTGATGCAATGACTATATATTCAGTTGCTTCAGAAAATTAATATAAGCGGCCAGCCGATTACGCTATCTAGATATATGATAATTTATACCACTACTAAGCACATAAACTAGTATCACAAAGAGATGTTATTACGTAACTGGTTACGGCATTTCATTGGTATACTTTCTCGTGCAGCTACGGAGTATATTTTATGGTGATTTTCGTCATTCCGTACGTCATTTGACACACTACTAAATCAACAAAACCAGATAAATGTATATTTCAGTCACTTGGCTCAAATTCCGGAACAAAAAGTAGTAGAGGAGTATCGTACAGAGTTGTTTTGTTCAATTTAAGAATAGCGTGATCTAATCATTAAGGTACACGATATGTCATTAACATTATTAATTTATTATGGTACTTTTAGTGTTTGTCGTGTACCGTCGAATTGCTTTTAACTAGATTAGATGATGCAAGTAACTCTCTTGTTTAAGGGCCATATAAAACTACTAGTTTTAAATTCGTGCGTAAGTGCGTTGCACGGTTTAAATATTTTTTTTACAAATGAAAATTTATAGTAATTTTAGAATTTAAACAACCTCTGTATGCTTGATTATTGTTGTATACTGTATAATACATACTTAGTTGAGGGGTAATCATAATTTAATTACTTATTTTATGATCGTATTAGATAAAGAAACAACATGCACGTATGGTCTCATGGTAAGGCTTTTTTTTTTATTATGCTAAATTTTTCATTCATGCAAAGTCAATCTTGCATCTTTTTATATCCCAAGTTGACATAAATTCTTTAACGCTTGTTCAGGAAGGATTATAGAAAACATGCACGTATAATCTCATGATAAGTTTTTTCTATTTTTATGTTTACGCTTTACGCTCCATCTTTTCCCAAAACGTATAGTATCGATATATTATTTCCCAAAACATATAGTATCATCTTATCATCATCTTATTGTTTCCCAAAACCTTATTGTTTCCCAAAACGTGGCATAAATTCCTTATGGCTTGTCCAGGAAGGATTATAGAAAACATGCACGTATAATCTCATGGTAAGTTTTTTCTATTTTTATGTTTATGCACTATCTTTCCCAAAACGTATACTCCGTAGTAGCAATATATTATTTCCCAAAACGTATAGTATCATCTTATTATTTATAATTATTTATACTAGTATATCCTTTACCTAAATTTGTAAAAATAAAAGATTACAAAGCTCTAAAAAATTCGAAAGTCTCTAGACGCTTTGGATGACCAAGAAAAAATCTTCGTTTATATATATATATATATATATATATATATATATATATATATATATATATATATTGATTGATTGTAATGATATTCAACCATGATCGATCCGCTTAGGTTTTTGGAAAGGATATGGTTTAGAGTTTTCAATGAAATTGAGATGCAAATCCAACACTATAAGAAAACGGGCATTTTGTGACCAAAAGGGTAGATACTCACAGAACAATCTTTGCTAGAGTAAAACCGGTTTATATATATAGTTAGGAACTAATTAAATTGGATTCGAAAAAGGAAAGTCGTTGCCAGAGGAAGCCTCTTAGTAGCTAAGGTGAAGCCTGATTTCGTGTATGACTCTGCCGCGGGAACAGGAAGAACGTTAAATGTACTATATTGATTCGGAACTAATCGAAAATTGGTAGCTAACTAATTAGCAACTATTTCAATAAACAAAAGTAAAATTTGATTGGTTGCCTATTAGCAGCCAACTTATTGTTGGTCGCTAGTTTGGCTGCAAAATTACCTTAGCTTCTTGCACTGCAGTGTAATTAAGCATGTACATAAATATCTCATTTCACGCGATATGAGGTTAATATTCCTGAAGTTTCAAGATCAAATCTTTAGAACCTTCCATTATTATTAGTTGAAGTTCAACTGTCGACGGATACATTATGTGTGTAGACATGCCTATTCTTGAGCAGTATGTCTTGTAGGAGAGTCTATCAATAATTTATTGTGAGACCAACCATGTTATTTATATCGTGACCCTATTTATATAATTAGAGACCATTATTGTGAGTCTATCAATAATTTTTGGTAATCGTCTTAGTTGGGGACCTTGACACTTAATCTAATATATGCAAAGGGGTTACTATATAAATTTGAACTCATTTTATATGATGAAATGATTGAGATCCTCCAAAATCATAGATAATGTGATTTATAATAGTAACTTAATACGGTCACTAAAAGTATAACCATGGTTACAACCAAAGTAAAAAGAGCCACTTTGTAAAATAGTATAATGGTCTCTCAATAAATCATTGAGAGATCATCTTTTATGAGACTTTGTGATTCTTGAGTATCGACGCTGTTGTGACAGAGACGTCCATCCCAACAACAAACGGTTTGAGTGTGATTGGGCGTGAATAGATGTAGTAACAAACGTGGTATCAACAATAACACAAGCAATAGAACGTAAAAAAAACCCACAGATTTAACGTGGTTCACCAGCGATGTGCCACCTACGTCCACCAAACAGATGAGAAATATTCACTATATGGAGAGTAACACCAATACAAATACGACTTCAATCCGAAAAGAACTCACCAAATACGAACGAGATCTAAGAGCCAAACGTTCTTGCGATCAACTAAGAACCCAAACAAACGCCCTTGAATCTCACCAAAACGAACAAGCCACAACCTTGAGAAAACCCGCAACTATGACTCTAGGTACTCACAATTACAAGAGAATCACTCAATTTGTGTCTTAGGGAGGTTATGAGGGGAATAGGATGTTTATATAGTACACCTCATATGTAACCAACAAAAAAATATAGTACACCTCATAAGAATAACCCTAATAGGCCGAAGAAACGGGATAAGGAAACAAGAAAACGCGTGAGCAGAAAAAACCGCCGACATTCGGCCCAGGGGCCGCGGCCCGCGCCAAGAGCTTAGCGGACCGCGCCGACCCACTGCGGCCCGCGCCACCTTCCTTGGCGGGCCACCATAACTTTCTGCATCCCCGATTACGGAAACTGTCGCGCTCCGCGACTTCATCCCCGCGGACCGCCAAAAGTCACTGTTTCTCCTTATTTCCGATTCTCGCCCAACACCCGTACGTCGAAGCTTATCATGTCCCGAGCACCCTCTTCGATTACCACTACGACATACCCAAATTGGTAAGTATGTTCAATGCATATTTTAACAATCTCCACCTTGACTTGAACACTCTTACACCCAAAGTCAAAACCAAATACAAATGTACCAAGTGCACCAAACGTGGCCAAACGTACCTCATCACCAAATTGATCAATGTAGCACCTACCCAAACGTACCCTAAGATACCAAATGTATCGCAATGCCGTTGCACCACAACACCAAATAGTAGAACGCCATCATCATCACAAACCCAGTTAATGGAATACCAAACGCCACAAACCAAACGGTATAACCAAATGTGCACGAGCTACCAAACACCAAATGTTTCTCCTCCCAAACGGCCGATTGTACCAAAGTACCCAAAAGTCTAATTAAAGACACAAATGGCCAAACAAATGCAAATTGTCCCTCTTGAGTAACCAAACGTGCTGCAGACACCAAATCGCTTATACCAAGCCAAACACTCAAGACCGAACCAAACATCCCAAAGAGTTAAACTACCCCACCGAGTAAGAGGTACAAATGCTAGACTAAATCTAACCAAATTGCTCCAAGGAACACCAAAACAAATTCAAAAAACAAATGACTCCCAAAGGAATCCAAACGACCTCTTTCAAAGCCCAAATGCAACGGACTCGTTAGAGTCCCAAACTGCCCCCTACGAGGCACAAACGAGCTCCACCTAGAACTCCGACCAACGGCTCCGCCCGAAACCCCAACACGCCCCCGATAGGGCGCCGATCGCCTCACTGAGGCGCCAAGTCAAATGTCGGTTCCTCCTTTGGTTGACCTTGAGGCTCGACCCCCTTAGGAGCTAGCTCCACCTTACTGTCAACACCCTCATCCTCAACCTTAGGAATAACCAACTCAGAATCATCCAATATCGTCAATGAATCACCCAAATGACTAAGTTGTGCATGCCTCAACTTCGTCGACAAAGAACCAAACGGTGAATCATAAGACGAACTAGTAGTCAGCGTAGTGCCTTAAAGAACATACAAAGACCCTTCCTTGACACCCTTCCAAATTACAGACGAGCCCTCACAAACGCACAAAACAACCCCATCACCTCGGAAACTATAGCCATCTTCGACTAATTTTCCTAGTGACACAAGATTTCTCTTCAGCTTCGGGATATGTCTAACTCCATGAAGAACCCGAATCACACCATCAGCAGCCCTAACTCGAACGGAACCAATTCCCACAATCTCACTTATAGCACCATTGCCCATGGCAACGATACCTCCACTAGATTCTTCATAGGAATTGAACCACTCTATTGTAGGACACATATGATATGGACAACCTGTGTCCAAGATCCATCTATCAACAGGATGTGAAGCAACAGCGACAACGAGCGCATAATCTCCATCTGAGTCATCATCTTTCCCTTGTGCAATAGCGGCCTGAGGGGCAGCATCCCTAACTCTATCCTTGATTAGCTTAGGACACTTATCCTTCCAATGCCCGGGCTCCTTGCAGTAGTTACAGAGGTCCTTAGAACGCGAATTCTTTGACCACGATTTCTTCTTGGTCCCAGAAGTTTCACCCACTAACCCACTCCCATAACCACCTGCATGTTCGCCAAAAGCCTTCTGCCGCAGTTCCCTAGTGTGAAGCGCTGACTTCACTTCCTCTAGAGACACGGTTGTTCTATTCACAACAAAATTTTCTTACGACAGTGGTAGAGAAACCAACAAAATAAGAGCAACATACTCAGTATCTATCTTAACATCTATATTACTCAAAGTCAATAAAATAGTATTAAATCGGTCCAGATGTTCTCTGAGGGGCGTACCTTATTGCATGCGAAGACCGAACAAACGTTGCTTCATAAGCAACTTATTAGTTAGAGAATTCTTCATATAGAGACTCTCCAACCTATCCCAAAGTTCTTTGGCAGTTTCAGAATCGGCAACTTCAACGATCACATCATCGGCTAGACATAACATGATCAACGAATGCGCCTTCTCCTCCAAAAGCACCTCCGTTGCAGTTTTCGCACCCGGTGTCTCATCCTCCTTCTTGGATAAAACTGACCAAACCCCTTGTTGTCGGAGCAAAACCTTCATCTTCAACTGCCATAGCCCAAAGCTATTCTCTCCAGTGAACTTGTCAACATTCATTACGTTCAACCCAAACATCTTTTCACCAAAATACAAAATCACAGCAAAAAAAACCCAAATTCAAATAATACGCCTAAACAAACGCGGAAGCTTTGCGGATCTAACCCGCTCTGATACCAATTGTTGTGACAGAGGCGTCCAGTCCCAACAACGAACGGTTTGAGTGTGATTGGGCGTGAATAGATGTAGTAATAAACGTGGTATCAACAATAACACAAGCAATAGAACGTAAAAAAGACAACATATTTAACGTGGTTCACCAGCGATGTGCCAGCTACGTCTTCCAAACAGAGGAGAAATATTCACTATATGGAGAGTAACACCAATACAAATATGAGTTCAATCCGAAAAGAACTCACCAAATAAGAACGAGATCTAAGAGCCAAACATTCTTGCAATCAAATAAGAACCCAAAAAAACGCCCTTGAATTTCACCAAAATGAGCAAGCCACAACCTTGAGAAAACCCGCAACTATGACTCTAGGTACTCACAATTACAAGAAAATCACTCAATTTGCGCCTTGGGGAGGTTATGAGGGGATTAGGGTGTTTATATAGTACACCTCATAAGAATAACCTTAATAGGCCGAAGAGACGGGATAAGGAAACAAGAAAACGCGTGAGCAGAAAAAACCATCGACATTCGGCCCAAGCCAAGAGCTCGGCGGACCGCGCCGACCCACCGCGGCCCGCGCCACCTTCCTTGGCGGGCCGCCAAAACTTTCTGCATCCCCGATTACGGAAACTGTCGCGCTTGCGACTTTATCCCCGCGGACCGCCAAAAGTCACTGTTTCTCCTTATTTTCGATTCTCGCCCAACACCCGTACGTCGTAGCTTCTCATGTCCCGAGCACCCTCCTCGATTACCACTACGATATACCTAAATTGGTAAGTATGTTCAAGGCATATTGTAACAGACGCTTCAGGCCCAAGACCAGGCATTTACATGAAAGAACGTGTTAATGCATAAAACAATGTTGTATGAGGTTCAAGTTTCAACCATTTAAACTTTTGGTTAAAATGACTCATTACACAATATCTTATAACTAAACATGTATATATGTGCATGATATAAGATCAATTTAAAATATATAAATACTACCAATGCGGCTAAAGGCACTTAATTACATGGCTATGTCATATCATGTAAGTGAGTAAGTCACTCGCACATATATTATGCCAAAATGATGCAACCTAGCTTAGACCTCGCAAACAGATCAAGTCGCGTTGGTTTATGTTCGTAGGTATATTATCTATAAACGGGTCGATACGCCCGCTTTACCCTCATCTGATCATATAAGTAAACGAATTAACAGGCTCACCTCTATTCTAACCCATCCATTTGTTATTTTGGCAACCCCATTTGACCTGTCTAACCCATTTAGTGTAACAAATAAATAAGTCAAAATGTAATCACTAAATCCATTTACTAATAAGAAAGGTCGTAACGAGACTTAAATCAATAGAACCTGGCCCTACATTGATTTACCATACTATAGAAAATTCAAATATATTACATATCTATGTACTACTCCTACCCAAATTAATCTCCCCCTTTTAAAAACTGTTTTTGAGTAGCCATGTTCGCAACTACTTTTAGACCAAATGAATTGTTCACTTGTTGAAAAAATTAGTACATATTCTATTCTGAAGTGTATTCTACCAAACCCATTTTATTTTAAGGTAAACGAGTATTTCATTTGATCTAGAAGTAGCTCCGAACATGGCTACTCAAAAACAGTTTTCAAAAGGGGGACATTATAGTGGGTAGGAGGGTGTATATAATAGTTAAACATATATGCCATGGTTTTATCATACAAGCTCAATTCCAACCTAACCTAAAGGAGTTCCATGTCAGGTTCTTGTCAACCCATTCAATTAGACCAGTTGTAATACCTCGCGTCCTTGATATAGCTACTTGATTTACAAAAGTCCCACCAACACGTTTTATATGTGTCGCTAATTCGCTATAACAAAAAGTACATCGTCTAACATCCACCTCTCCACAGCCTGCTCTGTCACAATAAATTTATACTAATAATTGAGTGGGCATAATAAGGTATCAACAGTTAAAACACATTAATACCAACATAAATATTGAAAGATAAGTAACCAGAAAAATGAGTAATCTGACGAGATCCTCAAAAACCAATAATGGCCAGAAGAAGACGACGAATGAAGCAAGATGACCAAGTCCGCATAGTGGCCAGAAATGGAAAGGTGGGACCCAGATGTTTGTAGATGATGAAGCAGCACTCACCCAAAAGTAGCTGTAAATTGAGGTAAAAACATAAATGGTAGGGGTCAAGATTAAAGAGCAAGTCTCTCGTACTAAAAACTTTCCCAAATAAACTTGCTTTTAAGAATAGAAAAAAACAACTAAAAATATACAAGTGTTGTTTGATGATTGAGTTTCTTCTAATGTATGGAGAACCATGGAATTTTTGAAGATGATTGCATTGCATTTTATTTGTGTGGGGCCATTGATTCTATTTGTCTTCTTCCTTCTACTTGTAGTATGCTCCATTTTAGGATCCCATTATTACATATTTCATATTTCCATATGGAGTATAGTATATGTAAGGACGGACCAACTCTTCAAACTTTCGTGATTGATATTTTCTTGGCTTGATTCTTTCTCACATTTTGTCTACTTTTCTTTGGAGATTGAGAGCTTTGATTGTTTGATTATTTACCTTGGAAACTACTATGCGATTAAGTACTATTCTTTAGCATGCACGAAATATAATAATTGTAACGCTTTAATCTTTTCATATACAAGATTAAGCCTTTTAAAAGAAAAGTTGACTTTTATTTGAGATTTGAGAGCGTTCATTAGCTTGGAAACCAAGTAGCTTTCTCAATATAGATGAAATATAGCTGCATTGCTTTATGTAGGTACGCGATTAGTGATATTGATTACTAGTGATATACTGATAGATGGTTGTCTCTTCCATCATTGTTAATTTGCTACTTCAAATTGCATTTTGAAAGCGATGTTATTTCATTTAGATGAGAGGGGGAAGAAGACATTAAATATAATAGTTGTTTATACAAAGTCTCGTGTGAGACTATATCTCATAGAGTCATCATAGATTAGCTAAGTAGGCAACTATGTGTATAGGCCAATAAGGCTTGAGATGATAGCTAAGGGGTCCAATTTAGATTTCAAATGGGATTTTGCACAATCTATTTCAATATGAAATATATATATATATTTTTTTTTTTTGGTATAAGGGAGCAACTAATGTTGCGGGGGTGAAGGTATGAGGATTTGAACCCGGGACATCCCCCAGGCAGGTTGAGTTCCTAACCACTAGGCTAACCTTGATCCTCATTTCAATATGAAATGTAATAAGCTCATTCAGCTCGGAAAAACAAAAAAAAAGGTTGTTCCTTTGTCTAAATCACATTGTTTGCTGTTTTTTTTTTTAAAACCTTGATCTATGGATAAATATGGAGTATCAAATGTGGTACTGTATTAGAGACATTTTACATCTTAATCAATAATTCAAATCCTATAAAATAGAGAAGATTTGGGTCCTTATTGATTTGACACCACAAGAAGTTAGGAAATCTAAATCCAAGGTCGTTTCCAAGGACCAAAGCTTTTACTTTGATCATGCTTGTTTGTTAGTTTGTCTCTATGATTTATCAATGGACAAGTGACATTCATAATACTAATGTGGCGCTTGCTTATTAATAAGGACGAGTTTCAAACGTTAATCACATTTTAATGATCTCATTGATCTGCAATGGTTGATTTTCATAACATAATATGAAGTTTTATATTGGTAGCTTTTTTTTTTTCTTCTTTTTTTTTTTTTTTTTTTTTTGAGATAAATGTAGAGTTTCATGGTCCACTATTAAATTCTCAACCTGTTGCAGTGTACGCATATTGTTTATTTGCAAATAAAAATTGAAAAGAAAACACATGTTTAATAAGATGCTCTAATGAGATAAGTTGTCTCTTGCCTTATCGTATCCACAGAAAGTTTGACCACCTGTCCAAATTAGTTTGTGCATTCTCAAGCAAACTAAAGCAAAGAAAAAGAAAAATGTTCCCGCTTTTATTTTGATTTTTTGAAATAAAATGGTTATTTACTTAAAAAATAAAATCTAGGCTTTTAATATTGTGAATTACTCCATAGCCAATAGATTGAATTCTCAAGGCAATCTAACATTTGGGCATTTGAAAACTGAAATATACGTTTTAAAGTAAAGGTAAAGTTACACATACCCAACATCCCATTTAGCTTAAATCAAATCCTTCGACCTCAAACTCAAAGAAATGAAAGACACACCAATGAGCTCGAGTGCGTGTGCAAAAATCATTGTAAGAAGATTCAATCACGTAAGCACATACCATCGCTAGATGCCCAACATGACTTAGATAGTTAGATTGGATGTAGTCGGAGCAAAGCTTCCGTGAACTAGATGCCAAAAGAAAAAAAAAATATTGCGCAGATTTATGTACATCGTGATATCAAATCGAGACTGATACGTAAGAGTCCAATGGAGCTCTCTAATTCTATAATGCAGCCCAATGGCAACCAACAGTCCAGCCCAAACGTTTCTGAAAACAATGATGCTCATATATTTGCGCACAGCTTCAACACCGAATAAGCTATCTGATATTCCAACTGAGAAATACGAGTAATTCGATAATAATCAAAGTCGAAACCACGCAAGCGACTGAAGGACACTCATCGGTGCACCATAATATATGTGCTGGAATAATACAGTGGTCCTGAATAATAAAAGCGGGAACACCTGCTTCCACATTTACGTTAATCCACGGATCATTGCAAGGTTGTTGGACCCCTACGTCTGCTAACTACCAGTCCAATTAGTATGATATTGTCCTCTATGAGCCTAACCATCACGGATCTGTTTTTTTGGCTTCAAAAAGCCTACCGCTTGGGCTGTATGAAGCTCTATATAACATCCAAACTCTAGACCAAAGCCCATTCCATCATTCCAGATGAAGTTTGTTCGTCTGCCTCATCAAGTCATCAGTCACCACCATTTCGGTATTTCATCATACTACTTATTTACGAGTTTGAAGTATGATCTAATATTTTCCGGCGCATGCATCGCGTGCATGTCAAAGCTTGTCAAATTAAATACAGCAGGAGACTTATATTATAAATCATGAATAAAATATTTAGGGGAGAGTTATATTACAAACCATGATAGAGATACTTAGCATGTCTATGACAAACACCCCAACGATCTATCAAAGTCTACGACCATACTGCTAATCACCAACGCTCGGGAATTTGACGTGCACGGAGGGGCCTGTTTCACATTTGCAACAAAGGAAAATGAACAAATAAGTACCGAGAAATTAAACAGCGCAAATCAAATTAGACGACAAATCTAGCAGACACGGTATACAAATGAAACAAAATATACTTACCCCCGGAAGTAGGCGGTCTTCAAATTTAGCGTCTCATTTACAGCGTAATTAAAACAATTTATAGTCGAAACTGTCAAACAGTCATTTTGCTTTTCCACCTTCAATACAGTTAAATGAAATTGAGTACAACCAACACGCATGTTATCCGCCCAAACTATGCAGAAAAAGTCATTACAAAGATGGAGGAGGCTTTTAACATTATGCCGCAAATCTTGAAACGCACCCTCGTGTTCCAAACCGTCCAAAGAACCCGTTAACATTTGTTTTGTTTT
Organism: Spergularia marina; assembly: GCA_963680865.1. Lineage (NCBI taxonomy): Eukaryota > Viridiplantae > Streptophyta > Magnoliopsida > Caryophyllales > Caryophyllaceae > Spergularia > Spergularia marina. The sequence goes on from OY804554.1 coordinate 6,607,545, forward strand.
CCAATTGTAGCAGCATAATTTTGGTTCGTCTCGCTTGATGAGCCAATACAAGGAATCCTGCTCGGCTACGGCCACGGCCACGGCCCAGACATCTCCGTGTATATCGAGCAAATGGTGGAATAAAACATCGTCCGGATCTTCAAAATCCTCCCAATCACCGGATAATGCCGTTGTAGACACAAAGCGCATCAAAACAACCATCGGGAGGAAGTGGTCGGGAGATTAAGGTCAGGATGCGGGACATAACTAATATCTTTTCTTCTCCCAATCGGCCTAAAAATGGAGCAACGATAAAAGCAGGGCCTCCGAATCTTCTAGGAAAAGGGGGTTCACTTATAATTCACCAAAAGGAACGTATTCATCACTATGATGAGCAGGTGGTTTGTTGCCGCTGAAAAGGTAAATTTTGTGACCAATTGACACAATCTTTGGGTTGAATTTTGGAGATACCAGAGGTGAGCATATGTAGCTATCCAATGACTGGATAGAGTGGCTGAGGTTTAAGGTTCGGATTGGTCCGACTGGTCGAGAATCCCTAATGTACAAGTTCGGGTTAGCTATACGACTAATTGGAGGTCCGACCCTCTCAGATTAAATCTCTTCTAAACCTTCGATGTCCGTGTCACCCCCGACACAGTATATCATAGGACCTAAGACAACAGGAGTACACTGGAATGGGAAAGAGTCCAGAAATAAAGGCAAGTTGACAAAGTTAAAGTCGTCATGAAAGTGAACTAAGCCTTGTCTGTTATTTTGTTCCCACATATGATTGAGCTGGTAGAATTCGGAAGTAAAATCAAACGTTAGCCATGTAGCACACCCCCTCGCTGGAGATTAACACCTTAGAGAAATACTACGTTGCTTCTTCATTACTCAGGGCAAGCAAGATCTGGTATGCAATAAGCATATACTTCCATTAATATTTAGTGAGCAAGCTGTTAAAAAGATAGATGAATAGAAACAAGATTAATTAAGGTATGCAATAAGCAAACCTAAAACAAACAAAGTTTATACTACGTAGTACATGCACATACCCCTACAACAAACAAAAAGAACAACGCAAACCTAAACTACGACAATAGAACAAATCAATCAAGTAGATTAAACGACAAGGGAGTAAATTGAGCAGAGATAACAAAGCAAAAACAACAAAACAAAACACGCAAATTTGTACGTGGAAACTGGAACGTGGAAATTGGAAAACCCCTTCAATGTGAAGAGTAAAAACCACGGTACGACAGGAGCCCCCACCCAAATACTTCACTATGGCAAAAGGAAGGCTACACAAACCAGATTCCACCACCAACAACAATGGGTACACAACCCACAACAAGAACCAAGCCAAACAACAAAGAGGAGAGAAAATGTCACCCAGAAAACAGAGTTTTGTAAATCAGCAATATATCCCAATCAAGCCGTCAAAAATAGATCTTAACCGTTCAGATTGTAGTTCTTTCTGTTACTTCGAAAGTAGCTCCTTCAGCTTCAGCCACTCGAAATTTCGATATTCCTTTTTATTTCTCATCAAACGCTCCCAAGTGTCCCGAACAAGCAGATCAAATTTCGTCTAAAGCGGAGCACGTTTGACCTTTCGATCGTCTAGTTGATCACAGCTGCGCACTGGAATCCGCGGGCTGCTGCACACGTTTCTCTCTAACAGTTCTCACGACTTTGTGGCTTATTTTCTTGTTCAATTGAAGCAACACATAAAACCCTTATTAAGGTATAAGTTATAGACCATAAGTTCCCCGATAACTTACCATAATTAATTAATCAGACATTGGCAACAAAGAATGTCTTGTTTCACTTACCATAAAGCTTCATCAGAGACATTGGCAATGGTCGTGTCACAACTACACAACTACACAATAACTGATGTAGGTTAATTTTGAGAAACAGGAATTACCAAAAGAGAATGTACTATGATAGGGTGCTAACTATAGGGTTCGATCACACTGTGAAAGTGTTCTAACCCTATACGCATACCCTATCCTAGTTCCTAGAATCAACAAAGAATGTCTTGTTTCACTTTACACACAAAATTGAAGATTTGAAGTGGTAATATTGCTTACCAACTCGAGTTAATCATCAACAAGATTCCACCAGATAACTGTTTTTACGAACTTTTGTGATAATAATTGAATCTTGTGTTCTAAATAAGATATTAAGTCAATGTTTCAATGTTCTAGTGATGCAGAAACATTCTTGAAAAGAGCAAACTGAAAATATAGGCATCATTTTAGAGACTAGAGTGTTAATAACTTCAAGCAAATTTTCACAAAGAACTGGTTAAGATTGATTATAACTTAAGCTGTCAACGTAGTTCACAAGTATCGTCATCCTCTTTGCAGTGGTTCAAAATATAGAGCTCTTCCTAGGTTGAATACTTTGATAAATTTCTGATTCACACAACAACAACAACAACAACATCCAAGCCTTATTCCCAAAATGATTTGGGGTCGGCTAACATGAATCGTCGTCTAAGAACCGTCTTATGCGCGCCATAAAATTTCAAAAACGTTGTGAACCATTTTGAAACATTGAAACACTTTCGGAAAGAGTTTTAGAAAGTCCTCAAAATAAGTAAAAAGTTTGAAAATGAGCGAAAACATATAACTTTGAACACCAAGTAAGGAAAAGTTTTGGAACAAGTTACGAAAACCAAACAAAGAAACTAAAAATAGTCAAATTTAGTCCTCCACATGGATAGCGTCTCTCCACGCCGCCCTATCCAACACCATACTCTCTTCAAGCCCTAGGAAGCTCATATCACTTCTAATCACCAAATTTCTGATTCACACAATCAAAAAAAAAAAAAAAAAAAAAAGCGTTTCATTCTCATGAAGGCCATTGCAGCCATCTGATACCATCATTTAAAAATGTGAAGGATTAATTAGAGGAATAAACATCCCAAAAGAGGGATGAGTCGAGATATGGCTTCATTCACAAGAACAAATCAAACATTGTGTGTAAAGTCAAACAAGACATCCATTGAGGTTCAGGAATCAGGAGCAAATCGAGTAATAATAATATTCTTTTACCATACATCAATGGAGAACAATTCTTAGGTCTTCTAATAACTAACTAAGCTTCGGGGAAATGAAGTATATAACTTTGTAAGAAATCTGGTTATTTCCAAGATAAATTTCTGATGTTTAGACATAATAAAAATGCCCCATTGAGGTCAGGAGTCAAGAGCACACCTTTATTGAGCTCGCAAGAACATAATTCCCCAATTTCAAGAGAAAAAAAAAGGACTTTCAAAAGAGTATAGATTCCAATAGGAAGCTTTGTATTCTTACTCACTTGAAGAGAAGAAGCTACTGCCTAATTTGTTGGAGTTTTGAGCATCATGTAATGTAAGATTTGATATATTGGGCTCATCTGCTAGAGTTATAAACCTTTGATGATTGGTTAAAGTTCATAGAGCAAGTGCTCTGAACTAGTTTATAGAGAGAGAAATCACAAAGCTAATGAACTCCACATCCACTCATCTTGTTCAGCTGTCAAAATCCGAGTTTTTAAAGTTCAACTTAACAAAAAGGCAATGAGAAGAGACACTTTGGCAAGGAGGAAGAACAACTGTTCATATGGTCCTTGTGATTGTGTTGTCATTGCTTTTTTGACAACATATCTTTGCTTCCTTTACAGGTTCGGAGCATTCTACTTTCTTCGTCAAAGCTACTAAACCAAGAATACCTTTATTTCCAAGTCGAATGAGTTAGCCATTAACAAACTTGAAAATTCGGCATCCCTATTCAACTTCATGAAGACCATTCATACATTCGAGAATAACATCATAACTAGAGCTCTAGAATCCAGCACAAATACGAGTCCACCACCACAATATTAGTTGCGGAACTATTTTGCTGGAGTAGATCCTCCGATGACACTTTCCAACTTATAACTTATGCTACCATCTTTTAAACCTACACATTCATCATCTCTTTTGTATTCTTCTAAATAAGAAATTAATCGTCTTTCTCCATCCACAAAACTCTAAAAATTACTTTGAACTATAGAGTACTATATCTAGCTACATTTGCGGGCAACTTACTATCACAAAATTCCCCATCTTCTCGTTTTTTATCGATTACAGCTATCATTTCTTCAATTCCATCCTTAATCAAAAGCTACCATTCATAACAGGTGAGTGCACAACTACGACAAGATCCTGCTAAAAACAGTCCTACAAGCTGCACTATACTCCTCAACCAACAGCTATAACAAGATTATTATGCAACATGCACTAAAAACACCAGTACCAAGCTGATCTATAGCAGCTCCAAAATCACAACTAAACTTGCTCAATTATAACCAAATTTACTAAGAACTCTAGTCTCTAGTCTCTAGTCAAACCAAACCGAAACTCGTAAGAGTAATACTTAAGCAAGAAAAAGCAATAATACTCCCTGTGTTTCTTTCAATTCTTAATCCTTAATTTGAATATTTCTCGCGTATTCAAACCAAACACTAAGAATTTAATAGAACGGAATGAGTAAACCGTTCTCGAAGCGAGAAATTGCCTCTTTTTTTTTTTTTTAATTTCTTTTCTTTTCAAATGCCCAAATAATCAAATCAAGAATTCAACAGCACGTCAGCACCTAGAAACATTGGCAACAACAACCACGACAACCAAGCCTTATTCCCAAAATGATTTGGAGTCGGCTAATATGTAACCCGAAAAATTGGCAACAACCCCCAAATTTCTATACCATATTCTCCACATTGCTAAAAGAAATAAAGTTTTCAAAAGGGCTCAATCTTAACTAAATCAAGCAACATTGTAAGCAATTTTCAGATTATCGTCATTCAGAAATTAATACATACAAATTCGAAGTGGGTAATTGTAATTCTTACCTTGTTGGAGAATTTGAGGGGAAATCCTCGACGAAATTCAGATGTAATTTACCGCACAAGTCAAGGAGTGAGAGAGTCAAAGAGTGAGTGATAGAGAAAGAGCAACACTGTCTCGTATACATCACCAAAAGTGAGCGATGGTCAGTTGGTCGGTCACTTGAGGCCGTCTATGTACACACTAGTATATTAGAGTCTAGTGTGTAGTAAGTAACTAGACATCGACGCAAATATCTGTCTCGAAATACGCGATCTATAATCCGCATTCGACCCAAATTACGGAATTCGAAGTTGACTCTAAATCAAATTCAATCACGATCAAACCGAAATATATCTGAAGTCAAGATGACCCAACGCCGTATTGACCCAAACTGAATTAACCCGAAAACGATACTATTCAAACGAGAAGTGACCTGTATTGCATGCGACCCGAAATAATTCCTTGAATTGATCTTAAGGTGACACGGAATTTAGAATTTTCCAACGAGGGCGATCATGGGACCTGTGTGCCTAATGGTTTGATTGGTCCCCTTCAGTCCCTTTTATATTTCTCATCTTCCATTTTCAGGGTGATTCTATTGTTCCTCTCATACCCAAAATGAAAGCTTTAAGATATTGCATAACATATGAATAAATATACCGTGTTGATTAATCCTAAACATAACCTAATTAATCAACAAGGTCTCGCTTGATATGACTGCATCTTTTTGATCTGATTTGATTTGATATGATTGCTCCTGGTCTCATCTGATCTAAATTAAATGAATCTTATCTGATTAAATCTGAATATGTTGAAAACTTGACTGTATTTTGACAAATAATATCAAGATATTGACGAGATTCGTTGATCGTTATTTGAACAATTCTAATCTGATCGGATCTGAAAAATCATTTTATTATATCCTATCAAATAAGGCCTAAACTGTAACACTACGGAATATGAAAAGTGGTTTATGGAGTTGGTTTGTCCCACATTGGGAAACTAAGGCTCATATGATCAGTTTATAATAGATTCCTACCATCATACTACCAACAACGCCTTCACCTTTTAGAGCCCAAGCGAGGATTTATGGGCTTATTGGTGACTTCCCATCTTATTGGGTTGTGTTGCGACGTATGATGGATCGGGCTGTTACATAAACCAACTAATAACCCCACCCCATCCCTACCAACACCTAAGGCAGGCCGCACCACCATAAGAGGCGGCCAGTTTTCACCTCACTTGCCCTTCCCCCCGCCACTGCCTCCTTCATCCCGAACGACACCTCCTCTTTCTATCTCCTTTCTCACTCCCTCCCCCAGGTCTTATCTTCGGATGCCGCCACCCAAAAACGCTCCCTACACTTAGTGTCTACTACTAACATATTTACGAGATTGTCATAAACTTTCATCGTACCTATTAATCTGTTATGTCATTTGGACACACAATAGAAAATCCAAAATAGTACGAGTATTACAAAAACCTAACCATTTCATTTAAAGACCAAATTATACTATTATCTTAAACCGGACCATAACAGAGCATTATGTTCCTACTCACGATTAAGACCTTTCAAAGCATCACTAGCTAGTTCACAAATCACACCATATTTATTCCCCAGTCCCAAAATCACATCCTTTTTCCCCTTTTTGTTTGTCTTCCACCATTTATTCCATCCGCCATTGTTACTCAAATCTCATTCTCAATCAAATCAAAACCCTAAAAAACTCATAATCACCACCAACTCCAACAATGGCAGCAGCAATCGACCCACACTCATACACAGACTCAACACACCCATTCACAACCCACATCTCACTCTCCTTCTACTTCTCCTTTCCTTCTTCAACACTCTTCTCCTCCGCCCTCCTTTCCCTCTCTTCCCCTTTCACCGGCCCCCTCTCCCTCGACACCCGTTCCCTCTCCGTCTCCTCCGTCGTCGACCCCACCACCCTCCTCCCCATCCCCTTCTCCCTCTCCTCCGATGCCGACCCCATTAAAGGGTCCCACCTCGTTGTCAACCTCACCGGTCAGTCTCAGCTTCTCGTCGCATTCGAAACTTCGCCGAATTCTTCCGCTCTACAGTGGCTGGCCCCACCTCAGACTTTCAACAAAACGTCGCCTTTTGTGTACACTCAGTGTCAGGCTATCCATGCCCGGTCCGTTTTCCCTTGTCAGGATACTCCGGCTGCCCGGGTCCGGTACTCTGCCCGGTTGAATGTCCCGAGGGAGCTTTCCGCTGTCATGTCCGCTCGACACGTGGAACGCCGCGTCCCCGTTTCTGGTCAGTTTTTATATTTCTCGATATTCGATACTCAATTTCGGTATCACCCTGACTATGAAGTACGTAGGTAGGGAGGACAAATGATAGTGGGGGTTAGTGGGTACTTTTTCTCGCATGATTATAATATTAATAATAAGTTTAGTTTATAATACTTGTTTGGGAATCTTTGAGGTTTGGCTTTTGGTGACTTTTGTAGTAGTGGAATACCGAATTATGTTGAATAACATATTATGATATTTAGGCTCGCGCCAATTTGCCAGGTAAGTGGGGTCGAAATCGGGTCGAAATTCGGATGTACGCAACCTTACCCCCTCTAAGTTACATATGTTTAGAGGAAATGCTGGAATTTAAGTTATGGGAATGACATATGAGGGGGTTTTAAGTAATTTGGAAGTAAGCATTTGTTTGTCAGGTAACAATCTTAAAACATATGCTAAAATTGGGAGAATCTTGGACTGGGGGTGACATTTTAGGATTGATAATGGTATGATGTATTTCAGCAAGTTTAGCAGTAATTTGAATTTCTCTTTTTAATAAAATGTATCACTACTTTTAGGCCCCGGGGGGGGGGGGTTAATTATTGTTGTTGAGACTACTTTGGTAGTTGAGAATCGGGATTGTTGAAAGGGCTGAGTTAGATGACTAAAACTTGTGGAGTAATGGCAGTGTGTTTTTGCTGGCGCGAATGCTAAATGGTATTTACATTAACTTTTACAGAAAGATACATGTACCAAAACATAAGAAGGACTTGTAGGCAAATTTGGGGAAATGCTCTTGGCACTCCTTTAGCATTCTCTTGCACTCCCACTAAACCAATTTCCTTTGAGATAAAATATTTAGGGTGGGAGCACAAAGACCCTCATGGAGTGCCAATAGCACTTCTGTAATTTGAGGAACCGAATCATACTTTTTCGGTAGATTGGAAACTTTTAAATTGAAGATTTGAACCTTTGTTCAGTTGTGGCGTGTCATATTGATATGATAGAGCCGCAGACACTCTGTTGTAGGCTAAAGTGGTTTCCAGCGAAAATTTTGAATTTAAGATTATCGTTCTAGTCAAAGACTTCAATTCTCTTGGTATCTAATGGCCGTGTAAATTGTTGTGCGTACCTATTAGGAGTTGTGCCATATTTCTTCTGTTCTTAGTTTGCATTTGAAACTTTATCAAGAATGGAAAAAGGATTTTAGCTTTCTTGTGTTGTTAAAAGTGTTGCTTGATGAGTTTTGCGTTTTTCTTCTTGTTTGACATTTGATAGCAGTATGGACTTTCAATCTTTTGTCAACATTATGACTCAATGTTGGTTTTTTAGGTGAGGCGGCTATGGCATGTGATGATTCTATGTGGTGTGCGGAAGATAGAATTGTTGAAGAGTTTGTGATGGAGCAGCCCATACCACCTTATCTTTTTGCATTTGCAGTTGGTCAAATTGGTTTTAGGGAGGTAGGGCCAAGGACAAGAGTGTACGCAGAATCTGCGCCGACATTGTTAGACGCTGCAGCTAAAGAGTTCGCTGGAACTGAGGATATGATTAGGCAAGGGGAGAAGTTGTTCGGGCCTTATGACTGGGAAAGGTTTGATTTGTTGGTTCTGCCCCCTAGCTTTCCCTACGGTGGAATGGAGAATCCAAGAATGGTTTTTCTTACACCGACTGTCATAAAGGGTGATGCAACTGGAGCACAAGTTGTGGCACATGAACTTGCTCATAGTTGGACGGGCAATCTAATTACAAACATGAATAATGAGCATTTTTGGTTGAATGAGGTATCGCTGCTTCTGTTCGAGTTTGAATTTTCATATTGAATCCTTTTTGTGTGAATGACTGGAAAGGCATTTGTTTTATATCACCGCAGTTTATCTGGTAATGACTAATGGTGGGATATAAATTATGCACACTGATATAGGATGCACGATATGTATGTGTTTGGATGCGAGATGAGGCAATGGTAGTAGTAAGCTTATTTGTTCTTTCCCCGATGCTGCGAGTGACTATTTGGTAATTCTTGCTTTGATATGAGTTCGCAATGTTTAGGACATGGCTTCTTGGGTTGAATGTCTAAAAGAGAGATGCAATCTGCTATGATTGGTTAACTCATGTCAGATTTTAGTCTATCGCTACATGTCACGATTTTTATTGTCTATTCATGAGCCAATGAATGATATAATGATATTCTGATCGGTTTAGTTTTGCCTCGTAAAGTTGCAAGTGTTCTAAATTATCATGCCTCAACATATGATATTTACGTAGTAGTAGATAAAATGTGATCTATAATTCTATACATATATGAGTTGATCTTCCTAGAGTTTTGAGATAACTACTCATGCATAATTGCATACTGACTTTTGAGCTCTTTGGGTAACCTGACTTGGGCTTGCATTTGCTCCATTTTGGACCGAATTAATGTATTATTATGCAAGGCATTAGTTTTGTTCTAAGTCTCTACTTATGTGATACAGGGTTTCACAACTTATGCTGAAAGGAGGATTGTTGAGGTGGTACAAGGGGAGGATAGGGCTGCTTTAAATGTTGGTATTGGCTGGAGGGGCTTAAATGATGACATTGAAAGATTTAAAGATACTCCGGGGTTCACAAAGCTTAAACAAAACCAGGAAGGAGTGGATCCAGATGATGTCTATTCACAGATTCCTTATGAGAAAGGTTTCCAGTTCCTTTGGCGCATAGAACGCCAGGTATGTCTGTTTACTCTATCATCAAGTTACAGGTTACATATTCGTGCAATAGCAAAGAGTTACATTATTAATTCTGTTCACCTTTATTTTTATCTGTATGCTGTTGCAGATTGGCAGACCTGCATTTGATGAGTTCCTGAAGAAGTACATTTCCACATTTAAGTTCCAATCAATTGATACGGAGATCTTTGTGAAATTTCTAAAAGCTAATGTGCCTGACATAGAGAAAGATGTCAATTTAGAACTGTGGATCGAAGGTACCGGACTCCCACCAGATGCTCTGGAACCTGTATCTACTATCTACACTAAGATTGTATCACTCGCACATGAATTTTCAAGCGGGAAATTACCAAGAGAGGACGAAGTTGCTGAGTGGGGAGGGCAAGAATGGGAGCTGTACTTGGAAAATCTGCCTAAATCTGCTGAAGCTTCACAGGTATCTAGTTTGCATTATCTTCTTAGCTAAATCTCACTGTGCTTTCTTCTATAGATCGTATCTTACTAAAGAACAAGATTATTGTTTTGGGCTGTGCTACACAGCTTTTGATCAGTGTGGATGCTACTTGCTAGTTACAGACTTACAGTGTGATGTGTGTGGTGTTTTCTTGGCACTGCGTTGGTATATGTGATGTATTTGCATAGAATGCATACTATATCTTGATAATTGAACTTAGTGAAAATTCTAGTTGTAATGGATTTTGCAATTCTACGACTTTAGACTACTCTATGTAAGATCTGCAAGCTAGGGAAATCTTTATGTTATCAACCATAAGAAAAGTTAGATGTTTCTTGTCCTGAATAATCGTTCTTGTACTTGCTGGTTATTTTACTTATGCAAAACTTTGATTGTGCTTAAAATGTCCACCATTAGAGGAGTCGAGGTTTTCTTCCTTGTAGGAGAGATGTGTTTTCACGTTGTATGTGAGATAAAGGATGAGATCATGGTTCTTTATTGATGAAGCTGCCACAAATATTCGACTCTTTGTCGGTGGTGACGCGGTGGTGGGAGACTTTGTCAGTGGCAAAGTTAGGGAGCAGTGGCGCTGCTGTGCAATCGCTATGCTAGGTACTAGAATACTGCTTCAGTGTCAGGGTGACAGTTATAATCCAGCTCAGTTTGGTGAGGGTGACCATTTAACCTACCAAGGCCTAACTCATTACTTTCTAGTTTCTAGTATGAAGTGGGGTTGGTATTTTATTAGAATTCAAATCTGTTTGCTAAAGAAAACTGGACATGTCTAACTCTATACACTGTTGATATTTGAGGTAGGTGTAGGGGGCTTCTTTGGTATTGGTACAATACTTTTTGTTTGATACAGGAGTCAATTCCTGAATACGTGATGTTCTCTGTTTCTTCAATCCGTATGTTGTTAATTGCTATTTGCCAGGAGGGCATAATTGTTGTGGCATGTTTTGGATATGCATCATCCGGTACACCTGAACCAAGTTTCTGGCTATATCTTGAAAAAATTTACTTTTGTATTGCAGATCTCATCACTTGACGGTCGCTATAGGCTTGCTGAGTCGAAGGACTATGAAGTGAAAGTGGCATTTCTCCAGCTGGCAATTTCAGCCAGGTGCCGGGATTATTATGGGGAGGTGGAGAAAACCTTGAAGGAGGTTGGGAGAATGAAGTATCTCCGCCCTCTTTACACTCACCTTGTGCAAGGTCCTGGGAAAGAAGAAGAGAAGATACTGGCAAAAAGGATATTCGCGGAGTCCCGGGACTCATATCATCCGATAGCTCAAGGAGTTGTAGAGGCCATTTTGTCAAAGCATACATGATCTGCTATGCAGATTTTGTAGCTGTACTGGCATAGCTACTCCGCAGGGTAATCTGTGCCCCACTTTTTTTTTTTTTTTTCTTTCCTCGTTTTATCTCCTGAGGTTGACTATGGCCGAGTCTATAGGGTGCACTCTGATTATGGCCACTCCAAAACACGTCCTGGTCTTTTGTAAATTAAACTGACATGCTTGAAATAATACTGCTTTTCCAAGCCTTGCACTCGGAAGAATATCGACATTGTGCTTGTTTATACAACTTGAATTTTGTGATCTCGGATTCATACATTGCGACCGCAATTCTTGTTTGCTTTAGACCATGACAGAGATCATGCTACTCATCCTCTCTTAAAGACACTGCCTAGTACAGGACAGTGCAGATTGTAGGGGTGAGCAAAATAGCAGTTGCCGCTTTTAAATTTCAGGAACCCGTCGATTCACAGTTTCAAAATCTTCATTTCCGGTAGCATGCTTTTTCAAATTTTTGAGTCGTCTCCCTGTGGAGTAGAATGTTACCACTTTAGATTGCAGTAATCCACAGATTAACAATGACAATGGGCGCTTTCGATCCTGAGCTTGGCCTATTATCACAGAGCAGTGTGAACGAGTGGCATGTCATGCATCTCAATTCTCAAAAGCCAAGTATTCTGTGCCAGACCACACAACTCAGCTTGAAGCTGAGAAAGAGCCATGAGTTTTTACGCAAACTAGATGCATTGTCCTCTTCAGGCTTGCACCTTTTTTTTTTTTTTTTTTTTTTTTTGTGTCGCGAACTAGTAGCAATGCCGTGGAGTAGTGATCCCATGTATTAAGCGGAGCTAAAAGTAGATTGGAAGCCTGAAAACCTTGTTCAAAAGTTGTGTCAGTTTTTCGCATTGAACCTAGAGACCGTAAAGTACAACAGTACAATTCATAAACCAAGAAGGCCAAGAACAAGGTAAGTTTTTTTTTTTTTTTTTTTTTTTTTTTTTTGGTTTTGTTTTGTTTTGTGTGTGTGTGTAAAAAAAGTTTCAAACAAATAAAAAACGAAAAAGAACTACCCTCCCTTACCTACATTTTATGCGCCGAGAACAAGCTAAGGTACTAACCAATGTACACAGCAGTAGTCCTAATACCTGTGGATATATGCAGCTAGCCAATTGTTGAAACTCTGGTCAAATGCTGTGACTATATGTAGATGCATTATGCATACAAGCACTTGTATAGTTGTATGTGACTATATGGTAACTGCAAATACTGTAACTCAGTTTCGAGCAGTCCCTTAGCAGTTACAGGCACAAGTCATTTTAACCATATGACATCGCCATTCCTCAAGCTTTACCACAGCATCCCATTAAACTGCTGGGAACAACAACAGAGATTGAAAATACACACAGGAACAAGTTAACTGCAGGTCAAGCGGCCATGAAAGACCTGAACATTTGAAAGATCTCTGACATTCGAGAAACGAGCCCTGGTTAACAGAAAATACAGCTATGTCTTAATATCACGGCACTCAATAAGTGGAGCAACCTCATCCATTGCCCCATGGGATGCGGTCCATAGAACACCTAAGCTACAACCTCCTTTTCTCCCCTTCCCTATATCGTTCCAGACTTTCAGTTGTTCTTGATCATGCTCGGATTGAGCGACATCAGACCTAACTGGCTATCGCAGCTAAGCGAAAGCCCCTCAAATATTTTGGACAACTACTGTCAAACTGAAAAGCAATTACCATTTCACTTCAGTCAACAGTTTCAAAGAAACAATTACAAGCACACCTTCAAAAACATCGCAACTGATAGCCACAAACCAAGCAGCTCTCCAAACATACACAAAAACAATATACATTGCAGCTACTCGCCTAGTTGATCATCAAAGTCTCAGTCTTTAACAATCAACACTAGACACAACCAATGTAATTGCATACCAGAAAGTGACTATCCATACTCCATTGGCCATAGCATGGTACTATGGTAGATTCATAACTTTTCACCCTGCAAATCCTCACTTACCAGGAAGAACACTAAACAGAAAGCGACAATCAACAATAGATGCATTAAATTTCAAAAAAAACAATTCATGGTACAATCCACCACAAATTCACCTGTACAAATCCCCACTTCCACCAAAACGACACGAACAAGAACTTCATCATATACCATTCCGAAATCCAAAAATCAATGCAGGAGAACAAAAAAAAAGAAACAAAAAACCTTGGAACAACATTGGGACAATCATCCATCAGCCTTGATCGTGCTCCAGAAGACCTAAGCTATACCACCTGGTTCTCCCCTTCCCTATACTGTTTCAGTTCTTCTTGATCGTGCTCAAGTTGGAGGAAAATCAGACCTAACAAGCTACCGCATCCAAAAGCCCCCCCCCCCCCAAAAAAAAAAAACATTTTTGGACAACTAAGTCAAAGAGCATAAAGTAATTACATTTACCATTCCACTCCCATGACAAGTTCCAAAGGAACAATTACGATCACACCTTTAAAAAAAACTTTGCAACTACTAGCCACCAACCAAGCAGTTCATTCGAAAATTCACAAAAATATTACACATGACAGCCAATCAGTCATCAAATTCTGAGTCTTTAATGCTCAACGCTAAACAGAGCTGAAGCTAAAAAATGCATTCCTAAAGTTGTCCAACAACAACAAGAAATTCTTCACGTGATTCGAAAACCAAAAACAAAAGTTGCAACAACCACAATGCCGATACAGGAAAAGAGCAGCCTTATAAAAAAAAAAAGCCTCATCCAACAGCCCATGGGATAGAGTCTGATGAACACCTAAGCTACCACCTGGTTCTCCCTTCCCTATATTGTTTCAGTTGTTTAGGATCGTGCTCAGGCTGAGCGAAATCAGACCTAACAGGTCGTCACATCCAAAAGCCCCCCCCAAAATTTTGGACAACAAGTCAAAGCGAAATGTAATTATATTTACCGTTCCACTACCATTACAAGTTTCAAAGGAACGATTATGAGTAGTCAATTACGATCATGATCACACCTTTCAAAAACTTTGCAACTACTAGCCACAAAGCAAGCAGTTCTTTGCAAATTCACAAAAACACCACACATGACAGCTAATCAATCATCAAAGTCTGAGTCTTTAACGCTCAACCTAAACAACAATGCAATTGAACACCAAAGAGACACTTATCCTCTGCCAAAGTTAACAAATGCAATCCTATATCCATGTTAAAATTTATGATAGTTTCATAATTCTGAGCCTTACAATCAAAGTCTCAGCCTTCACACCAAATTTCGATAATTTTCCCTTACCAAGATCACCAAAACCGAAAGCCTAGCAACGACTAACAACAAATTGCATTCCATTTCCACATAACAATTCATGATATAATCCACCATAACTTCTCCTCTACTATTTCCACATTACAATTGCATTTCAATTCGACATTACAATTGCATTCAAACTTCTCCAAACACGATTCGAGAACCAAAAAGCTGCAACAAACACAACGCCAATGCATTAAAAGAGTAGCGTTGATCAACATACCAAAAACCAATGTAACCCCATTTCCGCAAAATACAATTCAACATTCTTCACCTCTACAATTCTCCCCCCCCACCACTACCCTCTAAAAACATCAAGCTACATTAACAAACAACAAACTTAAAAATAACAACAAGAAGACTTGAAGAAGAAGATACAATGCAACAAACAGAAAGACAACCTTACAATCACAATCCTTCCTTGCTACTGTTATTCATCCTCAAGCTTCTTCACATACGCCTTCAAAGTAAGCACCAAATCCCGAGCAGGCGCCTGAAGTGTCCCCACAAGGCTACTCCCAGGTGCCTTGAGCGCACCAAGCAACTGCCCATAAATCTCAGCCCTTGAGGGCAGAGTCTCCAGCTTCTTCATCTCTTCCGGGGCGTAGAATTTCCCCTCGAAACACGCCCCGGTAAAGTCATTCTTCTCCTCCAGCTTCTTCTCCTTCTGAAACGCCCTGTACGGCTTGAGCGCCACCGGAATTTCCTCAGTGTGGACGAAGAGCCAAGCATTCATGCCTGTCATACAGGGCTCCATAGCTTCCCACTGAGTGTTCTGAATGGCTTTGAAGACGAGGGTGTTCTTGGCGACGAGGAGGGTGGTGGTTTCCGGGAGGGAGCTCCGGAGTTCTTGGAATTGCTTCACGGTGAAGCCTTTGTAGTTGATGGCGGCAAGGAGGTAGCAGTTTTCGAGGTGGGATTGGACAGTTTCGACGGTGGCTTCTTTCTTGGTGCGGGAGATGGCGGCTCTGATGGTGGTGGTGCGGCGGCGGGGAGGGAGGTGGGTGGTGAGGGAGTGGGGTTTGGAGGAGAAGTTGAGGGTGGTTTGGAGAGAGGAGAGAGAGTGGGAAGGTGATGGTGATGATGTGGTGGTGGGTTTGGAGAGGAGGAGGGTGGTCTCCATTGTTGATGATGATGATGAGTGTGAGAAAATGTTGAGTGAAGAAGAAGGTTTTTCGAGAGGGGCTTATCTATCTATCCGTTTTGCAGTTGATTAGCTCTCAGTCTACTATACGATGTCGTTTTTGTGCTTTTCACTCGGTTCTCGGACTCAGACCCACACCTCTAAACAGACTCGGTAACTATACGATTACGAATGCGGCTATGATTTCTAAAATATTGTTCGCGATTAGCATGATACCTGAGAAGAAACCATTGATTAATTTAGGTCACTGTTCTTCATTTGAAGCGACGTCATGATAAGAAAAACGTAGATTTTTATCTAACTCGTCATGCAATTTTTTTGAAACTTTGAGTAACCGATTAGTAGATCCTCCTCAATATGCGTGTCTTCCGGCGCTACACAGTTTAATTGGATATTTGGACCTAGGCCATAAAAAAAACTCATCAAATAATGAGGAACGATCCAATACTTCTACTGTAGTTGTATCATTTTGGTAATCGACTCGCGTTTCTTTAGTCTCTGTATAGTAGTTGATAAAATATAGAGAGAATAATATGACATGATTGATTGTAAATGATTTGAATTGAGACTAGGGGTGAGCCCCTATTTATACATAAAATGACTTGGACGTTGAATTTGACATTGTACCTCAAAAGATGATGAAGGTAAGATATGATTTGTCAGAAGTAACGAATCAGAGGCTTGTTTTACTTCATAAGTCTTCACCTCTTCTTAACTGGGGAAATAAGAATTCGCAATTGCGAATAAATGGGCAGGTAGTCGGAAAATGAGTAAGATGCTCTTGTTAACTTGATGTAGACGATAATGTACATTCCTTCTCCAAGATGTAGTCCACAGCTTCTTCCACTGTATCGACAACCTGAGATCATGAACACGATTGTATTTGGAAGAGTTATAAATTCTATGCATAAGTAACAGCGTTCTCGGTTGACAAATTTGCTTACCAGATCTGCAGGATGCTCTCCATGGTTTCCTGTACCCTGAAAAACCCCAGTGCGGGTTAAGATAGATATCCAAGGATGTCCAGCCTGAAAGGTTGAGATGGTGAGTTCTTTTGCAAAATGCAGTGGCTAGTAAGGATAAGAGTGGTCAGACAACAGTGTAAGTTAGACAGACAAACCTCTCTCGCGCCTTTTATGTCTACTGATGGATTGTCACCTATCATATAAAGAGTTCTGAAATACGTTGATCCCTTCAGGCTTGTGTGAGACTTATTACTCATGATGCAAGTTGAGTGAAGCTCTCTTAGAGTAGCCTCTGCATTCTCGAAAACAAGAGGTTTGGGTTTTCCATAAATTGTATACTCGAGTGGTGTGTGGTGAATTCTGCATCACATACACAACATTCCAGAGTTTAAAGCAGCACAAACCCATATCACTCAGAGTGTGACGACCTTTTAAATTTGAACCGCAAGAGCTACTTTGAGAAACTACAGTGTTCTAAATGCTACGAAGTAAGAGGACAGAAACTCCTGGTATCTGACTGTGATAGCCATCAGTTGGCTGATGTTCCTTTTAAAGCAAGGGCTTCTCATTTTCCCAAGGTCAAGAGGCATTGTAGCAAAGCTTGTAGAGTTAAAATTTGGATTTGGACGGTCTTCTTCTACTCCCAGTCTGAGAATAAGAGGCAGGTTAGGACAGTTCTCTCGCTGCTGATTAGTTCAACAAGCAGACGCCTTTCAAGCAGTCCCCTTCTAAAACACGAACTTTTAATGGTGTGATGGAACTATTTCAGCTGACACGTCTCTGGACTATTTATTTAGGGGGGGAGGGGGATTTGAAATTAAGTAATGTATGGAAAAGTGAGAAGTAAAAGCAAAACCAATGTTCCATAGACCTGTGATATTAAAGTTCAGTTGAAACTAAGAGAGAATCGTCATCCACATGACGTCAAGACATTGGAAATAAACTTTCATGATACAAAGATGACACTGCTAACCATTTAGAGATCTGATAGGTTCTAAAAGTTTGATTAGGAGGACGAATATACAAGGACATAGTCTGAATCACAAGAGGAGGACAACTCCAGCACATATAGAGGACATTAAATAGATAGGTGATAAATAATAGCTAGAGCTAATTCTGCCAAATTCATGCTTAAGGTTTGATGAGAGATAAGACATGCTCCGTATAACATACCTGTTAAAGATACTTTCCAGCGCAATCCTAAAGGCTCCTCTGCCAAGACGTTTAACTGGAAATTCAGCCTGGTGTTGACATTGGAAACAAAGAATTCTCAAAAAGAAGGAAAACTGCACACTCATACTGATACACTTTAATATGCAGGTGAAGCTACCCTTATGAGAAGATACCCAGATGTAATCATGAGATGAAAGTCATGAAACTGCAAATATCTTATCTCAGAAGAATGGGGAACTGGGGAAGTACACATGATTCCAGCATAGCTGAAGACTCTCATAGGCCAATATGAGTAATTTCCCAGGTCCATAAGCACTGAAAGTTACCGAACTTTTTACCATGCATGTCTCTTAAGGTATCATCTGAAGCTTTTCCTCTAAAATTCTGAGTCAAACATTGGATACAGAGATTATAAGAATATCAGCCAACCTGGTATTCAAGATCGTCTGCTGCAAAATATAAAGCCGGTTGACCTTCATTCTCCTGTCCAGGAAGGCCTCCAGATCTCAAAATGTCACATAGAACCTAAGACAGCCACATGCAGTTCAGAACATGCAATGAGAATAAGGGGTGGGGGTTCCCTGCAATATAGACTGAATTGCATCAGTTAACAACAGATAGAGATTCATCCACAAACATTTTTTCTCTTTTATTGTTTTCTTGTTTTTTTTTATCCACAAAACAGTTTCTATTGTAAGCAAGTCTGAATCTGATGGGACATTTGGGATCCAAGAGAACCTCTACAATTTACATTTTAAGTCATTCAAGTGTAAGGACCCAAAGCTCCCATCAATTAGACACTTTGTCCTCACAAGTTGAAGGTTAATTAATATAACAACTAACGTCAAAGAGAAGAACATACAAACAACAACATTATAATCAGCAACAACTAAGTTGAGCCATTTTGCTTTATTTCATCATATCACACTCACTGAGTAGTTCATAGCTTACTACGGAGGTTTTCTTAGGGAATGGGCACAAAAACGACCTGCTCAACAAATTAGTTCCAAGGTATCACGAATTAGAGTATGAATGTCCAATCTCTGTTTCCAGAAAGGCACCTTCAGCAAAAAGACTTAGTCCTATGGACAAGCAAAGAACCTTATGCCAAATCAAAGGCCCTTTTGTTGGAAGCATGTCAGATTACCTAAATACATCATTAACTCTTAACAAGATGTTTTGGAAGAAGTTAGACTTATTCACTAAACTCTGCAAATTCTCAAGGTGCCAGGTTTCAATAGACAAATCACAAGCATAAGGGCTTGCCCAGATAACTTGAACCAAATTCATGCAAGTACGAGTGTTTACACAGTCTGGACAGCTAACGACATTATACCTTAACGATAACTCGATAAGAGTCATATCTTTTGTGGTTCATTTTTAGGCTTTAACAGATCTTAAGTTGGATATTACCATCTTGCTGTAATAGTTCATCCATATGAAAGTGACGTAAATCGAGTTAGCTACAATATAGAACAGGCTTCCATCAAGAATACTGAGACAATTACCTGGATATCCCGGCCCCAATCAACAGGATCACTAACAACAAATACTGCTTTTACTCTCTCTGTGTACACGTCACAATCAGAAACAGACATTTTGGGGTGGCTGCTTCCACTATTTGTGGACATGGTTGTCCAGTTCTTATATTGAGCTACAGGATCAATGTTCTTGAAGCATGATGCATATTCCTCCAACGAGAGAACCTTACTGCACAAGAATCCAATATTTGAAGGGCATCCACCATATGCAAGCTACAACACCTCTTTAAAGACCACAATTTAGCTTATTCACACACCATTAACATACTTGAAACCGTACTCACGCATGACCAAAGCTGGTTCCCCCAATCCGGTAGCAACAATACGTTCATTCTGATACCTGCAGCAACAAAAGGAAAAGCAATCAAGCTTTTTCTAAATGAGAGAGACGACCAGAGACGATAACAGATGATGTGGTTTCTCAGTCATGGAGAAGCTATCCTCTGTCGTCAGAAAATTCTCAGGAAAAAAAAAGCACTTCCAAGACTAGCATCTCACATCAAACTCATACTTCGTACGTTCAAGTGAAGTCTTTTAGTGGAAGATAGCTTGCGTTATCCTGAATTCCTGACTTCAAAAATCATGAGATTTAAGAGTCGAACTAGTAGTTTTCTTCTTAATACTTGGAGCATGATTATTTCTGTTACTCATGTACAGTCGAATATATGTCTCTCTCCTTAAATCATTAACTTGAGTTATACACATGCACTTCCTCCATTCTTATCCTAATGACCCCTTTTAGATTCACATGAGTCTTAAATTAAATAGGGTTAGAAACTGAAACATCAGGGTAAGTTCAACCAAATTGACAAATGCCATTTTGTCATGTCATCTACATCCTATCCTCCTACACTCTTTTACAGTCAGGTGGTCTAAATACTGAAAATTACCACTCGAACGACACAAATTGTTGACTGATAATTATCTACTATAACGACACAAATTCTTCCAATCAATAGTTAAAGGTTCATAGCTGTAGAAGCAGCACATGTAGCACCATATCACATTCAGACATCCCAAAACATCATGTTTTTTAATTTTATTAACAAGGGGCGACAAAGAATTAGTTAAGTCAACTGTGTAAATATCAGTATACCGTATCATAGAAAACAAACTCTTACACATAAAGCCAGTACTTTCGCCGTAACTAATACAAAGAGTAAAAGAACAGAAGAAACCTTTAAGATGATACAAAGCCTACCTTCCTAAGAGATTTCTAAATAAAGTGTGACCCTGCAAAACCTGCAATGCATAAGAATCGAGAAAGGTTCTCTTAGGAGGGTTAGAAAGCACCAAGGTTCTGAAGAACATTGACTGCAGTATAGCCTAAGTATGATTTATGTCGGAACTAACTACCTGCGAAGGCAAAACATTCACACCAAGGAGTGTACTTAACATTGATGCTCGTCTGGATTCCGGTAAACCTCCTCCTACCAGGGGATAACAAAAGCACTTCAGTTGAAGTTTATTACAGTAATTATTAGTCCAGTACTCCAGTTCTAATTGACAATTGACAAACCCGCCTTTACAGTATCCTTAGACCTGTAATGACATACATTCTTAAGTCATTGTTAACATTCAGATCGTTGTGGACTACTAATCTTTTCCGCTCCAACAATCATGCAAATTTTCATGCTCCTTTGAATAAATACCTTACTATTTACTAACATAACTTCTATAAGTATACACAACTACATCATTGACCGCGAAACTGTACATTATTGAAGAAAAGATGGGAGAATGAAGTCTTTACCATTTGTCAGAAACAGAAATGGGATCTTGAGAGACCCTGAAAAGAGCACCCAGAAAAGATTAAAACTTAAACTGATAAGAGTTTTATGTACATTGCATAAGGAAGAGTCAACAAATCCTCCAATAAGAAGTGTACTATAGAAGGCCTTGGCTAGTGATTAAGATGATCATTTTGTAAATCATTTAATGTGCACAAGAACACTTAGTTTGATATCTCCTTGAACCTCTAAAAATCATGTACATTAAACAGAAGTTCTCGTATGAGACAATGTCACAATATCGACTTGTTCATAAACTGGCATTATATTAATACTTTTAGTGATCATTTTAGCTCATTATCCGACCTTGTCGTTTGAAATACTAGACGGTTTAATCACCAAACATATAAAACAATAACAATTAGCTACATTTCATAAAGCGACCCCTCTAAAATCCCATGTAAGAAAATCCAACCACCAGCGCAAAATGATCACAAAGAAAAGTAAAATGGTTGGTCATACTCAAAAGGGTCACCCAATTTCAAGTGAAACGGTCTCACAATAAGTTATCGCAATCACATTCTACAAACAAGATTATAAAATGAGGAAGAGACACTAGCTAGAAATCAAGAAATAACCAGAATCATGGTACAACTTCCGGATAGCTTGTGGAGATCCTCCAATGGGTTCGCGGCCGCGAAGAACAACCCCATCAATGTCGAATGCTATGGCAAATGGCGCACTGACACAAAAATGAAATACCCAAAGGATTCAGATACAAATACAACCAAAGAAGCGTATTCTATACGAATGGAAGAGAGAGATTGAAAGACATACATGGGGTTAGGAGTTCCTAAGAGTTGGGGGGAGTGTGTCACAGAAGGAAGCATGTGAGCTTGAGAGGACAACATCACTATAACAATGGCGTGATGTTCTTGGCCTAAAAGTGGGAGAGATAATCTGAGTGAAAATGTAATAACTTAATAAAAGTAGGAGAAATAAGTATGTCCTAAAATAGATGTGGTGTTTGGGTGAGACGTCCCAAAATAGAATATGGGGCGTTTGAGCTGGGATGGAGGAAGTAGTAGTTAGCCGGTGCAATTCTCGCAACAATTTTGATAAGTAGCTTTTTGAGAGTTTTAATTAGGGGTAAGTATCTCGTCTTATGGTGAGAACTTTTAAGACATTGAGGTAATGTTGTTGTCGGAATGACCTCCTACTTTTATTGGCACATTGTATTAAAATGTTCTTACTAAAAAACAAAAACAGAGCTTTGACCGAACTCGAAGACTTCTCGAGCAAGTTTGGTTTGTTTACACCTAGGTAGCACGAACACTAGAGCTGGACAATCGTGCCGGCGGCCCGCTTCCGGCACGCCCACCGATCCGGTCCGGTAGTGGCACGGTCACGGCACGCTCGAGGACCGTGCCAGCCCGGCCTGAAGCACGCCGGACTTAGATCGGGCCACGGCTGGGATTATGAAAAGATGAGCGTGCCTAGGCACGGCACGGCCCGTGGTACGGCGGACTTGGCACGATCACGGCACGTTTGTCGTTGGCCCGGCACGGCACGAAAATCCGCTTCTATAATTTTGTTTTTTTTTGGTAAAAATATACTCCGTAACTTATAAAACAAAAGCTGATTTTAAAAAAAAGTAAAAAAAATAAAAAAAATAAAACATGCTGAAAAGTTGAAATGGGCCAGCACGGTCCGGCCCGCTTTATGGCACGCCTGGCCTGGCACGCAGAGAAGTAGCAGCCGCAGGCCAGCAGCAAGTGGCCCAACTGCCCAACTAGCCGTTTTTTTTTTTGTTCAAGCATTTTGTAGTCCTCTTCAATTTTCCCTCCTCAATTCCTATTTTCCTATAAATACTCCTTTATACAAATTCAATTCTTCACAATTCAATCCAACACTTCTACTCATCTTCTCTTTTATCCCCCTCATATACAAACTACCACTCTCCAAATTAGAATATTATTACTAAATAAGTACTTACATAATCAAATACAATTACTTAATACTAACATTATTATCTAATCAAATAAAATTACTTATACTAAAATTATATATTTACTTGCAATTATTCAATATTAATCAAGGGTGAAGGGGTTCAATTTTCATTCATCAAATACCAAGCTTCACAAAAGCTAGACACACTTATTTCCGAATCCAATTTTGGGGAGAAATTTCTTACTTATATGTGATTTCTTACTTATATGTGATTGTTAATTTGTCATATAATTGTTTGAATTTTTTGTTGCATGAATATTTATTTCACATAATTAGATTTATTTGAATTATTTATATTAATTAAAGTTTATTTAAGCTTTATTTGATTTATTATTAATCATGGACGATAATTCCAATTCCAAAAGGCCTCGTTCTCAAAATGATCCAAACTCTCCACAAACACCAAACTCCCAATATCCAAACACTAGCCAATTTATGAATTTTAATTCCCCACATCTACAAAATATCAATTGGACATCGCAAACACCATTTGGTTATGATTCAAACCGAATAGGTTCTTCTTCAACTCCAATCATGACCCCCACAAATTTATTCCAAACTTCGTTTCCTTACATGCCACAAATGACACAACAAAATCAAATGTTCCCACCACAAATGTCACAAGATTCGTACTCACAAGAAAATTCCTCCACACATACTATACCAACCCAATCTCAATATCAATCCCAATCCCAAACTCAATCCCAAACCCAATCTCAAACTCAATCACAAACTCAAACCGGTTCTATAGACCCTCAATCTATCCCCCCCTCTCCACTTGATCAATGGATGACCGATGAACAAATGGAAACTATCACTAATAGAGCTGGCTCAAGCAAAGTTTGGCCCCATTACATCCAAACCACTAGCAAGCCTAAAAAAGCCAAATGTAGATATTGTGGTAACATATACTCCTACATATCCAAAAATGGTACCGGTCATTTGGCCCAACACATCAACAATAGTTATAAGAGATTACCCACTTCAAATCAAGCTTCAATGGACAAATTTTTATCAAAACCCAAAGGCCAAGAACCGTATGTTTATGATTATGAAAAATGTAGTGCTCAATTGTCGAATGGTTATTAGAATGGAGCATTCATTTCTATCCGTTGAACATGATGAATTTAATGATTATATTTCCGTGAACCAACCCGAACATAAAAGAACGGGAAGGAAAGCATGTAAATCTAAAGCAATGGTTCAATATTTACATTTAAAGCATGA
Source organism: Spergularia marina (assembly GCA_963680865.1). Classification (NCBI taxonomy): domain Eukaryota; kingdom Viridiplantae; phylum Streptophyta; class Magnoliopsida; order Caryophyllales; family Caryophyllaceae; genus Spergularia; species Spergularia marina. Next base: position 6,632,209 of record OY804554.1, read on the forward strand.
TTTAATTTCCGAATTTGCAAAGTTGACATGTAAATTTAGTTTAACCGCCGATGCATGGGATTCGAGTTTAGATTATTCTTATATATGCATTACCGCTCACTGGATCGATTCTAATTGGAATATTCAAAAGCGCATTATTACATTTGCAAAGTTAGAACATCCTCATAGTGGTATTAACATGCATAATATTATTATGAATGGTATTGATGAATACGGGCTTAGATCTAGAATTTTATGTGTTACATTTGATAATGCAACAACTATGACTAATGTAGCTAATATGTTGAAAACTAGTCTTCATAATGTGTTTTTAGACGGCGATTTACTACATGTGCGATGTGCTTGTCATGTTTTGAACTTATGTGTTAGAGATGGTCTTCATGGTATTAAACAATATCATAAAATATTTAAAGATATTGTTCACCATTTGAACTCGTCTAAGTGGAGACGTCAAGAGTGGAGAAATTATTGTAAGAGTGTTGGGATTCCGTATAGAAAATTTCCTATGGAAAATAATACTAGATGGAATTCTATGTATATCATGTTGGCTTCTATAATTCCTTACAAAGTACATTTGACAATTTTTTGGAACAAAAGTTTTCCCGATAACCCTTTACTTGATATTCATTGGAACAACATGGAAATTTATGTCGATTTTTTACGTGCTTTTGATGATGCAACAAAAGCTTTCTCGCATGTTTATCTCCCAACTTCTTCTCATTTTATTCTTCGTCTTTTTAAGATTGCTCAATTATTTGAAAAGTATCGTGGTGTTGATTCTCATCGTGCGTTTGTTCCCAAAATGGAGGAAAAGTTTCTCAAGTATTGGTCCGAAATTCCATATGTTTATGTCTTTACTATGATTTTAGACCCTAGATGGAAATTTGATATGACTATGAGGTTAATTATTTGTTATATGGATATGATGCAATTAGAATTTGATGTAGAAGCATATAAACAAAAGATTAGGTCGGCTTTCTTTAATGTTTTTTATCATTACGAGGCTCGTTTTGGTAAAACGAGTCGTCCTCCTTCTTTTACAAGTGCAAGTAGTAGTAGTGGTATGGATATTCATGTTAGTATTATGGATATAATTAATAGCCGATTAGTAAAGTCGGATATAGGATTAGGACAAAGTCCTACATCTGACTTAGCCGAATATTCTATGTTTTTAGCTTATGATCATATGCGTCCTTTTACACAGGAAGAATCGAACAACTTGGATCTCTTGGCTTGGTGGCGAGACCAACGTAAGCAATATTTGGTGATGTCCGCAATGGCGCAAGATTTCTTGAGCATTCAAGTATCTTCGGTTGCATCGGAACGTGCTTTTAGTGCTTCCAAAAGGGTATTGCACGACACGAGAACAAGTATGAGATCCGATACCCTCGAAATGTGTGTATGCTACAAGGATTGGTTGGATGCGGAAAAAAGAGTTCAAGGCCTCGAGCCCATTGAAGATGAAAGTGATGATGACGAGTCAAGCACCGCAAGCGTCTCCTCCCAAGGATCTCCAATTCGTGGCAATCCGTAGAAATTTGTAATGAATCATAACATTTTGTGATCTATTGTTTACCAGTATTTAAATTATTTTAACCAACACATGAAATCATTTCACATGTTGTAGCTTGTAACTTTTTTTCACAATCAATAAAAATTTGGAAGTAATTCGGTTATATCAAGTTTGCATTTATATGGTTTAATTTATAAAGCTTGTAACTAAGTTTGTGCAACAACAACAAGAAAAAAAAAAAAAAAATTGGGACTAAAATCAAACCAAGTTCTTTTTCCTGAAAATGTACTGAACACCCTTCACCATTATCATCACAACAGACCACCATCACCATCACATCAGTCCACCAGCATCACCATCGATCGCCGATCATATTCATCTTCATCAGACCACCACCACCACCACCATTATCATCATCATCGCTTATCGCCTCCACGGCTCCACCCATGCGCGCCCAGATCTGCGATCATCGAAGCCGACCTCAAGCCGCCGTCTTGACACGGGCCTGGCGCGGTCTTGACACGACGGCCGGCACGGCCGCAGCACGGTACGAGTACGACGGACCACCGTGCCGCCCGGCGTGCCTCTTTGCTATTTCAAAATTTCGGCACGGTCCGAGCACGGCACGGTGGCACGAGTTGCGTGCCCGGGACAGTGTCATTTGGGCTCTTAGGCCTGCCGTGCTGGCACGGGGCACAGCCTGGTCCGGCTCGTGTCCAGCTCTAACGAACACGCCTGTTCAGTGTCGTGTCTGTGTCCGACACCGTGTCAGACACGGTGGTGAGACTAAAATCGTGATTATCTACAAAAAATAATCCTAAATCCTAACAACAGTAGTAGGGAAGTAGGGATCATATCCACAGGGAAATGAGTTGTCAAATGTAATGAATTAAGTGCCTAAGTAACAAATAATGAGGGATTGAGAGTTGTGTTTATCAAACTAACTAGAGTGAATAAAAGCAATTTGTGAAATGTACGGAGTATTCAATAGTAAAACTGATCTTGATAATTTAATTCTCACAACGCACTAATTAATCGGTCCTAGTTGTCACTATTCTATATCGATCTCAACTACTCTATCGTGGAAACATAATTCCCAAATCTCTCCTTAATAGTAGCTAAAAGGCGTGATCGACACTACCCAATAACCCTAATTATCAAATAACCTAAGCGCACAATTATTCAATTTGATAATAGCAATACGGATTAGAGAAATATCGATAAAGACATGCAATACTAAGGCACGTTTCGTATTTAACATGTGAGTCAAATCGTTGCCCTAATTCACTAACAATGATTACATACAAATCAATGAATTATTGGGGATCGTTACAATGTAAAAATCAATCAAATAATGGATTCCTTTGATCAATTAATACTAGCAAACAATTAATCTAAGCAATAAACTAGTTACGCACCTAGCAATCACAAAAGACAATTGTATAGGATAAACACCAAAGATAAGACTATAATTGAAAGCGTTAAAAAGAATAGATCGAACTCACGATATTGTCAATGCGATGCTTCGATTAATAGATCAAGATTAATAGATTAGCTCCTCATACCATCCATAAGAAACCCCTTATTTTCTTCTAAAAGTCTGAATGAATAAACCTAGGGTCGGGGGTTTCTTATTTATATAGTCTAAGAAAAAACGTAAAATAGAAAATACGGAATTAAGAAACTACGGTCTTCACGGCCCGCCATGCTTTGGTCGCGGACCGCGAAATTAATCTGCACCCTTCTTCTTCGATTTGTCTGGCACTCCATCAAGCTCTCAGCGCGGCCCGCCAAATGTCTTGGGATGCTCTTCTCAATAGTGCCTCAAAGTGTCCGTATCCAAAATGTGCATAAAACGACCAAAATTACATAAAACTTAAGAACCGATACTCAACACCAATAGTGAGTAAAATACATATTTGGAACGTTAAAAATGCAATAAAAACTATCAATACGATGCGTACAAAATGGGCAGATCACACGGACGCGGATCGTACACGGTACGACACGCCCGAAAACCGTGTCCGTTTTTTTTATTTAATTTTAGGAAACGTACACGGTTTTTTTTAATTGGACACAAACCAGACACCTGACATGACACAAAACTACGTCGTTTTGAAAAGTTTTTTTTTTAAAAAAAACTATTTTTTCTATCTACTATTTTTAAATACTTTAACCGGTAACTTAACTACATGTCTTACTTCTCTATCTCTTCCTGTTTCCCATCTTCCTGCTCCGAACGGCTCTTCCACCTTCGACCGGCGCGCCTTAGCAGACCTCCTCTAATGGATGTCTGATAGAGGCCCTACGTTACCGTTCCACCTGCACCCGCCCGCACCAACCTCACCTCTACCTATCCGTGCACAGTTCGTGTATTTGAAAAAATATGCATTCAAAATACTTATTATTTTCGGTTTTTGGCCGTGTCCGAGTCCGTATCGGTGCTACTTAGGTTTACACCCCCTACATCAAATGATCAAGTTATGGGGGGAACTCCCATGTTCCAAGTCTCTAGGCACTTGGAGAAGGTCAAATCAAGGATGCTTAAGTGGTGTGTTAATTGGAAGAAGGATAGTGGGGTATCCTGGGAACCTCGTATGGAAGGCCTAAGAAAGGCTGCCGACGTGTCTCAATGGCAAAATGATTTTGAATCACTTCGAAAATCAACTCTCAGGGATGTCACAGAGACACTGATCTATTGTCATCAACGGGCTAAAGTCAGGTGGTTAGCTTTGGGGGATGCCCCCTCCAGCTTCTTTTTCTCCAAAGTGCGTGGGCGAGCCATGACTAACAGCATTAAAAGGCTGCATCGAGAGGATGGTTCGTGGACGGAGACGCCGGAAGAGCTTGAAAGTCTGATCTTGGACTACTTTAATAACTTGTTTGCAGTGACCACCACACCTTCTGAGGGACAACCGTCCAAGCGGCTTCTGCCGACGAATTAATTCAAGCGAATTGATGAATTAATCACCCGCAAGTTAGACGGCCAATCTATTAGCCAACTACAATCACCTTTCGCGGAGAAATACATCAAAGATGCCATTTTCTCTATGAGGCGCGGTACCAGCCCCGGTCCAGACGGCGTGAGTGTTGATTTTTTGCAAATTATTGGACGAAGGTTGGTTCGGCAATTTCGGCGGCGGCGGCTATGCAATTCTTTAACGGAGAAGTTCTGCTAAAGGGGAGTGGAATCGCACGTTTATCTCTCTCATTCCTAAAATTCCTAATCCCCAAGAGCTGACCCAGCTCCGGCCAATCAGTCTCTGCAATGTGGTCTATAAATGCATCTCCAAGTGCCTAGCGAAGCGGATGAATTTGGTCTTGGACAATTTGGTGGGGGGATTTCAAAATGCGTTCATCAAAGGAAGGACCATTGGAGATAATGTGTTGATTGCTAATGAGCTCATGGATAAAATCAATCGTCATAGGGATGACCGTTCTGTTCTAGGTGTTTTGAAGCTGGATATGAATAAAGCTTATGACCAGGTTGTTTAGGATTTCCTACGCCACACCCTTCAGGTTTTCCAGTTCCCGCAAAACTGGATCAATTTGATTCTCCAATGCGTGACTACAATTTCTTATCAGACTCTTATTGATGGATATCCCTCGACTCCTTTTGGCCAACTTCTGGCTTAAGGCAAGGGGATCCTTTGTCACCGCTCCTCTTCATCCTATGTATGGAGGTTTTCTCCGCCATTATAGTTGAATCAGACCAGCAACTGGTTTGAGGGATCAAGGTGACGCGTCATGCCCCCTCCATTAACCATCTTTTCTTTGCAGATGACGATCTTATTTTCTTCTAGACTTCGAAGCTTGGTTGCCACCGGTTGAATGGATGTATCCAGGAGTTCTGTTCCATGTCAGGTGAGATGGTTAACTTGCAAAAATCCTTCGTGAAGTTTCTACCCGGGTATCACTATCGGCAATATTGAGGATGGAAAATAAGGATAATGTGGGTCTCTATTTGGGGGCTCCGGTGGACTTGACTAGAAGGAAAGCAGAGCAGTTCTGTTTCCTGGTAGAGAAGGTGGTAAGTCGCCTAAAGAGATGGTCCAATCGTCTTCTCTCTCAGGCGGGCCGGTTAGTCCTTATTAATGTAGTTTTAACTACTATTAGCACCCATGTCCTCTCAATTTTTAAAGTACCGCAGTCAATTAGTCACAAAATCAAAAACATTGCTGCGGCTTTCTGGTGGGGTTCTTTCGGGCATAAACGAGTAATGCATTTGGTCTCCAAATATGTTTTACACTAACCCAAAGAGATGGGAGGCCTGGGCATTAGAGACTTAGAGTCCTTTAATACTGCCCTCATGTTTAAACAAGCGTGAAAAATCCACAATAACCCACAGATTTTGCTGGCAAAAATCTATAAAGCCCGGTACAATAGTCTGGAGTTGAGTTGTAGGGGCAGAGATCCTAAGCCTCGGACGATGTCTTGAGGGCCAGAAGTATTCTTCCTTTTACTATTTATAAATAATGTTATCAAATAACGTACTGTTGAATAATGTACCTAAAACGGATGAAAGTAAAGTATGAAACATGTGTACCACTTAGAGTGATGTGATGCGGCTGGCCGATCACTGCTTGTATACCTCTGATCAAGGTATTGTTTGGGTCGGAATAGCTACCAACTTCCTAATAGGCTTTCCTCCTAGAGGCGTCGCATCTTACTGGTGTTCGGGATGGTTTTCCCGATGTCAAGTGGAGGACGTGATGGCTGTCGTGGATCCGGGTTGCTCAGCTGCTAGTGACCTGCACAAAGAAAGAAAGTCCTTGGCCCGAGGGTTTTTGCCTGGGTGAGGACCCTCCGACGCTCAAGTCAGGGTCTACCGAAGGGGCAGGCTCTCCTTGTTCCCAAGGTGCCAAATAGTAATGAATATACGTAAAGGGTTTAGAGAGGTTTTACTGATTATGTAATAAAAGTGGAGGGAATTCTCCATGGGATTGATGTATATTAATGAATATCTTGTGTCTGCTTCTTGGGAAGAGGAGGGGTATTTATAATCCCCCCTCTGGTAGGGTTATGGCTGTAATAAGGGCCCCCCTGTCAGGTGTAGGGCTATCCTCTCTTCCTTGGGGAGGGGGTAACCACTTATCAACGGCCAGGATTTCTTCTTTCAAAAGGTTTACTTCGCGCTTCATTTTAACCTTCACGTGGGCTTTTACTCTTTTCTCGTTAGTGGGCTTTCGTCTATCAGGCCCATCCGTATTTTTGGCCCCAACAACTGGCCTCTAGAGAGGGGTGGTCGTTGATACGATATCAAGTAGAGAAAACTGCCAAAACTAGAGATAAGTCTCTTTGTGATTGGAAGTGGATTTTAGGAAAAGTTAAATGCTAATCCTTCCTAATTTCTTGAATTTAGTTTAGTTAAGTGTCTTATTTTTCAGCAAAGAATAAGTTTCCTTATCATATAGGAAAGATAGTGGAAGTCATGTTTCCATATCTTAGGAGTAATATTTACTTATTGCTTGTTTTGTTTTTAGGAAGTTTAGGCTATTATAAATAGCACCCTCTTGTATTGTTTTTACAGAGAGTTTGAGAATTAATATCGAAGAGTCGAAAGAGAGTTTCTTTCAATGGGTTCAGGCTTTGAACACAAATTGAGCTAAGTAGTGTTATTCTTAGTTCGACATTATTTGCTAATCGCGTTATTAGTGAGTAGTGGATCATTACTTAGATCGGCGTCTAGGGATTGATCATAGTTTGGACGAGTTATAGGTCTAACTTGTTCATCCATATCTTTTTATTCTTTTCGTTGTTTTTGTTTTTTCGTCCCATAAAACAGAAAAACCCCAGAAATAGTCCCACAGTAGTACAGAACATCAATCTGTCCTATAGTCAAGTTTTAATTCTGCTGCGTACTCGTATCATTAGTGGTATCAGAGCTTCGGCTCTTGATTTCCTCAAATCAACAAGATCATGGTGGCTACTCAACTATGAAGATTATGGAGTGCGACAATCCTTTTATCTCTAGGTGTATGGTGCAAAACGGTAAGTATGCAAATTCACTATTGATCCTACGACGTGAAATTTGGCTTTAACTTACCTAGTCGAGAAATTGGGATTGAGGACCGCTATTATCGATTTGCCTTATTTGATCCGGAATACATATAATGGTGGAGCTTTATGTGAGGTAAAAGAACAAGTTGTTGTTAACTTTTCTATGGATTCTTATAAGGATTATGTTGTATGCGATGTTGTTCCTATGAGTGACTTGCATCTAGTTCTTAGAAGGCCATGGATAGATTGGCAACATGCTTTATTTAATACAACTGGTAATTATTATTCAATGAGGATAAACAAGAATAGAGAATTTCGAATAGAACATGTATACAAAGTTCAATTCTTTTGCTAGTGAAGAAATTCGTGAAGAACCAACTACGGTTGAAGAAGCACGAGTAACTTTAACGGTAATTGATGAAGTCCTCCAAAGGGATAAGGTAAGACATGACAAAGTTGTTTCAAGAAATCGAGTAATTTGTGAGCAAAATGAAGGTAATAGTCTCTTTAAACCGGAATTAATTACCACCTATCTTTGATGAGATGGATATGTTTGTTGAGGAGAGGTCGGTGCACAACAAAGTTTTCTATGAGAGTTCGTATAAATCTCCACATGAAGAATACATTGATAACAAGCTTTGTGGTAATGGAAAAATTATATTGCTTGATGATAATATCGTGCATCACAATGGTGACTCAAGTAAAGAGAGACTACGTGGACAAAAGGTCAAATATTTGATTGTGATAATTGGAGAGCATGAAAGTCTAAGACATACGATGGAAGGTTTTGCTTCAAAGGGTGTGGACAAGGCTAATTTCAAGTCTAACTTAAGGTTTGAACGAAAACCAAGGGTAAGGCTAAGAGGCTCGTTTGGTGGAAGAGGAGTTAGTATTTTCAATGCCGGGTTGACTTCATCTTACTGGATTCAAGGTCAAATCTTTTTTAAGAGGGGGAGGATGATACGATATCAAGCAGAGAAAACTGCCAAAACTAGAGATAAGTCTCTTTGTGATTGGAAGTGGATTTTAGGAAAAAGCTAAATTCCAATCCTTCCTAATTTCTTGAGTTTAGTTTAGTTAAGTGTCTTATTTTTCAGCAAATAATAAATTTCCTTATCATATAGGAAAGATAGTAGAAGTCATGTTTCCATACCTTAGGATTAATATTTACGTATTGCTTGTTTTGTTTTTAGGAAGTTTAGGCTATTATAAATAGCACCCTCTTGTATTGTTTTTACAGAGCGTTTGAGAATTAATATCGAAGAGTCGAAAGAGAGTTTCTTTCAATGGGTTCAGGATTTGAACACAAATTGAGCTAAGTAGTGTTATTCTTAGTTCGACATTATTTGCTAATCGCGTTATTAGTGAGTAGTGGATCATTACTTAGATCGGCGTCTAGGGATTGATCATAGTTTGGACGAGTTATAGGTCTAACTTGTTCATCCATATCTTTTTGTTCTTTTCGTTGTTTTTGTTTTTCGTCCCATAAAACAGAAAAACCCCAGAAATAGTCCCACAGTAGTACAAAACATCAATCTGTCCTATAGTTAAGTTTTAATTCCGCTGCGTACTCGTATCAGTCGTGCACAGTTTAGAATGCACGGCCGAGCAAGGCAAACAACAGATTAATTATTATTCGCTTATCGATTCTTATCATATATGTTATTCGAGAGCTTCCGAGAGGTCCCTATTATAGAGTAAAGGGTCCTACCCCAAGATAACCACATCTAGAGTAATAAAGTAACAAGGTACCATCCTAATGACTCGAGTGTGCACACCCTTCGCTAGGGGGACGGTAGGACGCATTGTCCCTAGGAGGAAGTCTATTAGGGGGTTCGGTAACTGATCTCCAACCGTTAAACACAAAGCCTCTCGTCAGAGGTAAACACATTATTACCGATGTGGTGACGGCTCCTATGTCCACCCCTCTAGATGGGTTTCAATTCTCATTACATTGATTCAACTTTCGCTTGAACTTTAAGGTACATTATTTGTGCTTGCGCTTTTCAATTTATAGATGGCCGTAGCCGGAAACAATAACATTCGGATCAACAATGGATAAAGGCATAGCCATACAATGATAAATGCATAAGCATGGATTACAAAAGAATGATGAACAAAATGTGTAAGGATCACAATCATGGATGAAACGAATGATAGGTTTTTGCAAACGAACGATATAAGCATGCTCAACTTTAGGAGATCAACGTTCTTACCTTTCAACGCTAACCTTTAATCAAGTTCTTCTAACAAGATTACGAACTACACCTCCTTGAATCCCCAACTTAGGTACCTAATCAATCACAAACTCAAACGATAATCCCCTAATTCACAAGGTGTATCCGTAAGGCATAATTTTCACAATTAACACTAATCTATAATGAATCCAAAAGGAGACAGTAGTAAATAAACATGAATAACGTCTACCTCCGATATCGGATGACCACCAAATTTGAATATGTCATAAATGGTTATGTCAGGAACGTGCCCTCCAAATTTCGTCCACAAAATCCAAGCGGATCAACATGAATCAATCTCACATTGAACCATAAACATGAATTACGGTTTACCCACGAATTCTGATATAACTTTTGATACACAAATCTAACCCTAACCAATTTGGATATGTTGTCACAATTAGAGTTAGGAACATCTCCACAAAATATTGTCCCAAAATACCTTATGAGTTTATGAGAATCATCAAAATACCGAGAGGGCGGAACTGTTCTCGGTAGATAGACACAGCTCCACTAAAACACTTCTACAGAGAGCAACCGGTGGAATCTTAGAATGATCTACATGTTGATGGAGTTGAATCGAAAACATGGTTCTAACGCCACCAACCACGTGTTAAACAAAGGTCGTATGTGATATTTGTGTGTGTTTGAAGTTGACACAATTGTGCTGAAATTTTATGCGGGTGAAGGCTACGAGAATGAGAGAGATGGAGAAGAGGGAGGCCGAATGACTGTCAAAGGGGAGCAAGAGTTTTCTTTATTTTTCATAAATGGGTATGAGGGTAGACTCGGGTTTGGACTTAACTAATTAGATGGGTTGCGTGATCCACTGATGCGGAATCCAGAAGCATTTTAGTAATTAAAGAACATACAAATAAGATTATAAGAGCTATTTTTGTGTTTAGTTGTGTTTATGTGTTTAGAATAGAAATTAAGCGATATGGATGCACAAGAACGACCTGAACTTGTACAAACTAGTTTTTTACACCTACCCCGCCTTAAGTAATAAACAGTCGATAACTAACCGCAATTAGTTAATCAACAAAAGAATTGAAAACCTATCAATTCTACAATGAAGATTCAGCTTTGAACTTCAAAAGTGTTTGTTTTTTTCAATTTCAAGATGTGTCATTACAACTGAGCTAGCCTCTATTTATAGGCTTACAAAACACTATGAATTAATAAAGAGCACAAGAAATCTGGTCTAACAAGGGAAAATGCACCAGACTCGTAACTCACACAAAGCATGCAATGCAAAAACAAAAAACTAGGCAATAACGGATTACTGTGACAGGCGTGGGTTGTTGGGGCTATAACTTCTTGCATGCTTGTCCCCTGATGCTTCAAGAGGTGTCATTGGAAAGATCTCGAAGAATTATAGCACGCCGGTTTTGAATGACTCAAAAATATGCAGTAACCAAGAAGTTATGACAGAAACAAGTTGACATTGGAAAACTGTTCCGTCAGAAAATTGGCTCACGCCCATAGCAACTCCCAAGCTTTGAATAATGTCCAAGTAATTAAAGTGACATAACTTGGACCCAAATGACTAACATAATCACAAGTAGGACTTACGGAGTTAACCATAAGAAGTTCATCACTAGCTTCACTCGATGAGACGTTACTTGCTCCCGCATCATCCTCCCTTTCTTCAAAAGAGTTTGCCCTCAAACTTGCTAACCCATCATCATCCAAATATGGAGATAAGTCCCCAACATTGAATGTAGCATGAACTCCATAGTCACCAGGCAGCTCCACTTTGTAGGCATTATCATTGACTCGCTTCTTGATTCTATAAGGACCCTCCGCTCTTGTCATAAGCTTGTTCTTTCTTTTGCTTGGAAATCTTTCTTTGCGCAAATGCACCCAAACCAGATCACCATCATTGAACACCTTGGGCTTGCGATGCTTATTGGCCCTTTTCTTGTATGCTTCATTGACTTCCTCAATTCTTTTGCGTACTTGCTCATGTAAACGCTGCATACTCTTCAACTTGGATTCAGCATCCTTGTGAACATACTCATCACTTGGCAATGGAATCAAATCAGTAGGAATGTAAGGATTGACACCATAAACAACTTCAAATGGGGAATGCTTAGTTGCATGCGTTGGAGAACGATTGTAGGCAAATTCAGCATGAGCTAGCTTCAAATCCCAATCCTTTTGAGTCTTACTTACCAAACCACGCAACAAAGTTCCCAATATTCGATTGGTAACTTCAGTTTGTCCATCGGTTTGAGGATGGTGAGAAGTACTAAACAAGAGCTTTGTACCCACCTTATGCCACAAAGTATTCCAAAAATAACTCACGAACTTGGAATCACGATCAAAAACGATTGTCTTTGGCACACCATGTAGACGAACAACTTCTCTAAAATACAAATCAGCCACATGTGAAGCATCATCAGTTTTGTGACATGGGATGAAATGAGCCATCTTGGAGAAACCATCCACCACAACCATGATAGCATCCTTCCCTCTTTGAGTTCTTGGTAAAGCAACAATAAAATCCATGGAAACATCCTCCCAAGGACGATTAGGAACCGGTAAGGGAGTGTAAGAACCAGGTTGGAACTTACTCTTGGAGATTTGACACGTAACACACTTAGAAATCAGATTTTGCACATTACCTTCCATCTTAGGCCAATGGAAATGTTCATGAAGAATATCAATTGTCTTTTGCCTCCCAAAATGACCAGCAATACCTCCACCATGTGCTTCACGGATCAGCAACTCACGAGTAGGACATTTAGGCACACAAAGACGATTTCCCTTGAAAAGAAACCCATCTTGGACAGAAAAATCCTTGAAAACTCCATCTCCACAAGAAGCAAATATCTCTTTGAAATCCTCATCAGTAGCATAGTATTCCTTGAGCATTTCAAAACCAAGTAATCTCACATGAAGTTCATTAAGCAAAATGTGACGCCTAGAAAGTGCATCAGCCACCACATTGCTCTTTCCATCCTTGTACTTTGAAGAAAAGTGAAAGGATTGTAGAAACTCGACCCACTTGGCATGTCTTGAATTTAGCTCGTGTTGTCCATTGATGTATTTCAAAGTTTCATGATCAGAATGCAAAACGAAGTGACTTGGCCTCAAATAATGAGTCCAATGATCAAGAGCTCGCACAATTGCATAGAACTCCTTATCATACGTTGAATAATTGCATCTTGCACCATTGAGTTTTTCTGAAAAATATGCAATAGGACGACCTTCTTGTAGCAAAACAACACCAATACCAACACCACTTGCATCACATTCAACTTCAAATGGTTTAGAAAAATCTGGAAGTGCAAAAATAGGAGCTTCACAAAGTTTTTGCTTCACTTCATTAAAAGCACATTGAGCAGAATTTGACCATATAAATTGACCTTTCTTCAAGCATTCAGTAATAGGGGCTACCAAAGTACTAAAATTCTTGATGAAACGACGATAAAAAGAAGCAAGGCCATGAAAAGATCTCACCTCCGTCACTGTTTTAGGCGTAGGCCATGTTTGAATAGCCTCAACTTTTGTTTGATCAACGGAAACACCATCTTTGGAGACCACATAACCAAGAAAGACCACACTAGAAGTCATGAATTCACACTTCTTAAGTTTTCCATACAACTTTTGTTGTCTCAACGCCTCAAAGACTTGTTGTAAATGATCCAAATGCTCATCTTCATTCTTGCTATAAATCAAGATATCATCAAGGTAAACCACAACAAATTTACCAAGAAAATGTTTAAGGACTTCATTCATTAGCCTCATGAAAGTACTTGGAGCATTTGTAAGACCGAATGGCATCACCAACCACTCATAAAGACCATGCTTAGTCTTGAAAGCAGTTTTCCATTCATCCCCTTCTCTCATTCGAATTTGGTGGTAACCACTTCTCAAATCAACCTTGGAGAAAACAGTAGCACCATGCAATTCATCTAACATATCATCAAGTCTTGGAATAGGAAATCAGTATTTGATAGTAATGTTGTTGACAACCCTACTATCAATGCACATTCGCCAACTTCCATCCTCCTTTGGTACAAGTAATGCCGGAACTGCACAAGGACTCATACTTTCACGAACATAACCCCTTTTAATTAATTCTTCAATTTGGCGTTGGAGTTCTTTTGTTTCCTCGGGATTACACCTATAAGCAGCCTTGTTTGGTAATGGAGCACCCGGAATCAAATCAATTTGGTGTTCAATACCACGAATAGGAGGTAAACCAGATGGCAAATCATTAGGAAACACATCACAAAAGTTTTGCATCAATGGTTGCATAATAGACGGAATAGAGCATGAATCAATAGAAAGAATAGAACCTCTTTCTCTTCCGTCTTTAAGAACCAAAGCATAAACTCTTTCACCCTCATTCAACATATTATCAACATCACGGGCAGTAGCAAAAATAGTGAGATTGGGCAGCTTACTTGATATGGAACGCACATCTTTTGGAGACATGGGATTTAACTTGATTTTCTTCCCTTTGAACTTGAAGTGATACACATTCGAACGACCCTTATGTGTAGCATCAAGGTCTGACTCCCAAGGACGACCCAATAATAGGTGACATGCATCCATAGGAACCACATCACAAAGGACTTCATCTTCATAAGGACCCATAGAAAAATTCACAAGAGCACGTTTGGACACTTTCACTTCATTTCCATCATTCAACCAGAAGAGTGAGTATGGTTTTGGATGAGGTTGAGTGGCTAAACTCAATTTCTTCACCAAATCTGTAGAGGCAACATTTGTACAACTTCCTCCATCAATAATAACATTGCAAAGCTTACCTTTCACATGGCATCGGGTGTGAAAGATTTGTTCGCATTGGGCAGATTCGGTAGGAGCATTCTTGATTTGTAGTGAACGTCGCACCACCAAAGTTCTCTCACTTGTTGGAGCATCAAAAGTGAAGGTTTCACCATCTTCTTCATCAAAACAGTCCTCCTGATCAGATTCATCATATACATGTTCAAGAGCACCCACAAGAACGTCTTGAGCCTCTCTTAATGTAACAATGCGCTTGTTAGGACACTCCTTTTGATAATGTCCAACTCCTTGACATTTGAAACAACGGACCTTGCTCAAATCCTTCTCCTTTATAGTTTGAGGAGTAGAATCTGTTTGTCTTGTTTGCACCCTAGAATTCGTTGCATTTGATTGAACACCAGCTTTGCTAGAGGAGTTAGAGTCCCCTTTAGGCCATGTCTTGCTAGGAATACTAGACATTTTGAAAGGCTTTTGTTGCTTCTCAATTTTCAGAGATAAAGAACACAATTCATCAAAGGAATCAAATGATTGCAATTCAACAGTGTTAGCAATGTTTCGATTCAAACCCTTGATAAAACGTGCCATCTTTTGCTCTTCTAGTTCATTAGCATCACACATCAAAGCAATTTTCTCAAACTCACCAATATAATCAGCCACATTCATAGACCCTTGCACCAAATCAGAAGATCTACGATATAACTCTTGCTTATAGCCTTTAGGAACATACCTCTTACGTAGCTTTCGTTTCAAGCTCTCCCATGATCTGATTTTGTCTTTCCCCTCACGCACACGTTGAGTTTTCAAGTTTTCATACCACAAGGAAGCATTGTTTGCAAATTTCAGAATAGCATACTTGCAACTCTTCTCATCATCACACTCCTTGAACTCAAACATACGCTCTATTTGACGTTCCCACTCCAAATATTCTTCAGGATCAGTCCCTCCTTTGAATTCTGGTAATTCATTCATCTTCAATTCGTCATTCTTGTTAGGTTCAAACATAGGAATCCGATAGGCTCCACGACGGGTTTGTTCTTGTTGTTGTTGTATTCGTTGAGGAATTTGTGTGATCAATTCCCTCAAAGTATTCATTTGTTCCGTAAGAGCAGAAATCTCACGGTCTCTCCTTGCATTCTCTTCTTCACTTGCCATGATCGCTTGATTGATGAGAATCAAGAGCCGAAGCTCTGATACCAGATGATGCGGAATCCGGAAGCGTTTTAGTAATTACAGAACTTACAAATAAGATTATAAGAGCTATTTTTGTGTTTAGTTGTGTTTATGTGTTTAGAATAGAAATTAAGTGATATGGATGCACAAGAACGACCTGAACTTGTACAAACTAGTTGTTTACACCTAAGACTACCCCGCCTTAAGTAATAAACAGTCGATAACTAACCGCAATTAGTTAATCAACAAAAGAATTGAAAACCTATCAATTCTACAATGAAGATTCAGCTTTGAACTTCAAAAGTATTTGTTTTTTTTCAATTTCAAGATGTGTCATTACAACTGAGCTAGCCTCTATTTATAGGCTTACAAAACACTATGAATTAATAAAGAGCACAAGAAATCTGGTCTAACAAGGGAAAATGCACCAGACTCGTAACTCACACAAAGCATGCAATACAAAAACAAAAAACTAGGCAATAACGGATTACTGTGACAGGCGTGGGTTGTTGGGGCTATAACTTCTTGCATGCTTGTCCCCTGATGCCCCAAGAGGAGTCATTGGAAAGATCTCGAAGAATTCTAGCACGCCGGTTTTGAATGACTCAAAAATATGCAGTAACCAAGAAGTTACGACAGAAACAAGTTGGCATTGGAAAACTGTTCCGTCAGAAAATTGGCTCACGCCCATAGCAACTCCCAAGCTTGGAATCATGTCCAAGTAATTAAAGTGACATAACTTGGACCCAAATGACTAACATAATCACAAGTAGGACTTACTGAGTTAACCATAAGAAGTTCATTACTAGCTTCACTCGATGAGAAGTTACTTGCTCCCGCATCATCAAACCCGATCCAAATCCGAATGACTAACAAATCCTCTTGTGTAATTCTATAATCAGAGATCCCATAATAATTCAATCGAATTCCAATTGAACCTTAATAAAACTCTCAATTACATTATAAAACGTAACACCCTTAATTATTTAAGTTTCGAAAAATACGGGGTGTTACAGATTTCCCTCTTTAAAACAAATCTTTGTCCCGAAGATTTAATCTCCTCCTTAAATAGATTTCACAACTCTTTATACTTCTTCTTTTTTTTCAACCGATTTCTCGCAACACAGGCGAAAAGTAACGCAAGAAAAGAAATGGGGAGTAACAATTCAAAGATATAGTAGTAAGGGAATGAGATAGTGCATCGTCAATGCACCTCCTCACGAGAGAGTCGTGTTTAGCTAGAAATGCATCATTAATGCATTTCAGGATGGAATAGCGCGCAATTATAATAGCTTTAAGTATTGGCACGAAATGATGCCAAGTAATAATATTACTTGTGCAACGTTACTGCACAAACAAAAATAAGTGTGCAACTGCAATGCACAAAACAAGTACATGTGCACCAAAGTGCATCAATTAGGTAAACAAGCTTTATCGTATAATAACAAAAGAAACATAAGTTCTTATCAATTAGGGCGCAGGAAGAGCACACGAGGTTCTCATCCCCTTGAAGAAAAGGTTCGTCCCGAACCGAAAGTACCTTAATTGAAAAGGTAGGGGTATTTCTCGCGCAGTGCAGACTCAACCTCCCAAGTTGCCTCTTCAACGTTGTTCTTACACTATAACACTTTGACCATGTTGGTCTCGTTGCGTCGAGTGTTTCTCGTTTTGCTGTCTAGAATCTTTAACGGTGCCTCCTCATAGGTCATTGTCTCATCTAGCTCGATCGTTTCTAGGTCAAGCACATGAGACGGGTCACTAACATACTTTCTCAGTTGTGACACATGAAACACGTTATGAACTTGTTCTAAACTTGCAGATAGATCTAGTTCGTAAGCCACTTCACCAATGCGTTTCAAAAATTTGTATGGTCCAATACACTTTGGACTCAGTTTACCATTCTTACCAAACCTCATAACACTGATAAGTGTGTATTTTTGCCATATTTATGCACGTTTTCACCCCCGAGTTTATATGATTCATGATATTTTCTAGTTTATTTTGGTGATATTCCTTCCTAGAGTGGTTTACTACGAATATTTCGTAAATATTGCAGGAAGACGATCTTTGATGCTAAAAGAGCCAAATTATGGATCGGGTCGAGTAACTATGCGAACGTAGAAGAGTCAGTTATGGGCGGACCAACGATGATACCCAAAAGTATGAGACAAGGTGCAAACATCGGAAATCCGGGTGCCACTACCCGTGGCTGAGCAAGGCAGAAAGTGCCACTAGTCGTGGCTGGGACAACAACTTTTGAGATTATGAAATTTCGTCAGCCACTACTCGTGGCGATTGAAGGCATAAAGTGCCACGACCCGTGGCTAGCGCAGCCGACCAAAATTCGTTTATTTCCTTATTAGTTTATTTTCTATTTTCCTTATAATTTTTGGGAAACTATATAAACCCTTTATTTTCTGTAACCCATAGTTAGACTTGTTGTTATTATTGCTCTCAAGCCCTAGAGAAGACTACGACGTACGTTGTTCTTGAAGACTTCATTCATCAATTTACGACGGAATTCAGTACTTTCTCTTTCTCAATTTACTTTTAATCATGCTCTCTTGTTTGATTGTTGATTCTATTGTTTCAATCATGCGTAGTGAGTAGTCCTCTATCTAGGGTTCGACGGAACCCGAACATGTATTGATTTAGTGTTAATTCCCAATTTTAGGTCATGAATCTGGTTTAATTAGGGCTTGTTAAGGTTGGATTATCTGTATAATAATATTAATAGGCTAACATAAAAAGTTCACTAATCCTACGTGTCGCGTGGGGAGAATTTTAGGTCAACTTTTTTATTCTAAAAAAGTCATGTAAGCATTATAAGTACATGAAAAGGTCTTAATTTTATGAAATAAATATATCATTAATATGACATTGTATTATACGAGTGGTTGAATTTCAAAGTGACCTTTCATCTTACTTTTGACATGAGTTTTATTTCTTTATGTTTACTTTAAATTAAGGATAAATTGAAGGTCTTTTATTTAATTTAATATTAAACATGGTGACTCTTGACTATTGGTTTGCCAAATTTGTCGGTTACATGTTAATTTGAATTACTATATATACCTTGGTTGTTTGCTTAATTTTGATGACAAACACATGCATTGCGCAATACGTTTTTGAGAGCGAGAAACATAGTTAGGGGAAGAAAGATATTTATAAAGTTGTAGAAATAGTGTTCCTATAGAGTTTGTATTTGTACTACTATCTAAGTATTTATTGGTTCTCAATTAGATTGTAAATTTCAATTTTTTATATTCTAAAAACGCTATTATATTGGAGTTTGATCGTGTTGGTCAGTTCTTATTTTGTTTGTAGTTGATTAGCTACGTGTGATTTTAATTTTTTGGGTTTGCAATTTACAATAATGCAATCAGTCACTGTTGATTATAAAGAACCATGACAAATTCAAATGGAAATTCGCAAATGCTTTCCTTATACAACAACATCAATGGATGTTAGTATATTAATTTTATTTATTGTTGTTGTTACTTCTCAATATTGTTTGATTTCCTTTCAAAATCAAATCATTCAATGACTAGCGACAAATGTTTTAATTAACATATCTTAATTAAATTAAAAAAACTACAATTTGGGATCACGTACTCAGATGACGGTTTTTTGAGGAAGATGATGAGTTGTGGGAGCTGCATGAGTTGGTGGAGGTTTTGTGGGAGATTGGTTGCTATGAGGGAAAGTGGAGTGCAGACACAAAAAATAAGTAGGGAGAAGAAAAAAAAAATCATTGGTAAAGAAATTGAACTGAATTCAAAAAGAGATAATTGGTGACTTTGTCCGACGCGTCAAGTAGCCAAGAGTACATCGGTGGCTGTGCAGTTTGAGGAGAGAGGGGGGGGAGTAAAGACAGTGAGAATATATGTTATTTCTATATACTAAGAGGACAAGGGATTCATTTGGGGGAAGTAGATATTGGACACTAAATAATGAAAATCAGACTTCCAAACAAATAGAGTATGATAGAGACTTTGTGCCCTACAAAAGAACGCATGCCCATAAACATAATATGGGGCAAATACAATTCGTTTATGAATTTTATAATTATTCCCCCATTAACTAATATAGAGATAGTTGAACTAAAATGATTTCATATATGGTGAGTCGTTCATCATTGTGTGATCTGATATTATTTTTTTATTATTAATACGACTAAGTTAATTAACACTTATTTTCCAAAGAAAAAGAGCATTCCATATTTGGTCATCTAGCTAGAATGATAACACACGCAAAATAGACTTATATTTGGAATGAGGATCCTCAGTCTTATTTTGTGCTCTACTCCATATATCTTTCCAATAAGAAGTTTGAAAATTCATATTAAAAGTTTAATAAATTCATTTTTCTTTTTAAGATAAATGATATTTTACAAATATGAAGAGAGAGTTGCATGGAATGAGACACAAGAATCATGGACAAAAGGATACTCACTCCTCAATTTGGACCTTTAGATTGTATATATATCGGAAATTGGTTGAGAACATTTATATCGAAAGAGAGATGGTTGTTCTTCTTCTATTGTTTTAAAGAAAGTTTGCCATGGATAATCACCCAAATATATTGATAATGAATACAATAGTTTCGCACAAATTGTATTATAATCCACGTTGACTCTCATCGCCATGTCCGAAAATTCCCATTCATTTTTCCTTTAGTTTTGGAATAAAAAAAATCGTAATTCGGGGGATATATATTATATTTTTTTTCTAATAAGACGCTAATCACTCATAAATTTTAGCAGTCCCGTGCATTCACGGGGGCAAAAACTAGTTATCATTCAATTGCTTTTCCTATCTTCTATAATCGAAATGCGGGAGCGGAGGTTATAGGTTAGATTAGATTCGTTTATTGCTTGATTTTGCTAATTGAGTTAAAATACGGGAGTAGAGATTCGATTTAGAGCTACCTTAACTTGAATTAGAGTTCTTCTTACGGGAGTATGTTAGAATGATAGTTGAGCCTTGTTATGCTGTTCCTAATGCTTTTATTGCATGTGATTTACCTATGGGAGTAGGACCTTACATGTGATCGATAGATCTAGTTGAGCCCAGGAGGGGATATTAGCTACATTTGTTAGCATAAGCTCACCTTATAATTGTTGGATTGACCTATTAATGGGAATTATGATTGAGTTGTGCATGTTGGGGGGATGTCTATCGCCCTAGAGCCTTTTAATCCTTGTCTAATCTACATCATTTTCGTAGTTCATTTAATTCACACAACCATCCAAAGTTATATTTAGCGTAGATATCTCGTAATCTAGATTGACTAGTACTTGAACTCCACCTCCCTGAGATCGACCCGTTTGCTACGATAACCCGTACGCTTGCGGTTAAATAAAATACACAACAAACACCTTTGGTAGGAGACACTCGTAGCAAGACCATGTCACCTTCCTCGAACTCTATGTGACTTCGAGTCTTGTCGGCGTAGCTCTTTTGTCTATCCTGAGCTGCCTTGGATCTATCCTGAACTAATTTTACTTGATCGGTCATTTCCTGGATGTAGTCAAGACCCAAGACTACAGTCTCACTAATGTCATTCCAACAAATTGGACTCCTGCATTTCCTCACATACAATGCTTCATAAGGTGCCATCTTGATCGAAACTTGATAGCTATTGTTATAAGAGAACTCAATTAGGTCCAACTTGTCTTCCCAACCTCCTTGAAACTGTAAAGCACAAGCTCGAAGCATGTCTCCCATCGTTTGATTTGTTCTTTCAGTTTGGTAATCAGTAGTCAGGTGAAAGGCAGTGCTCTTTAGAAGTTTTGTGCCCAAAGCTTGTTGCTGCTTTGCCCAAAACCTACACACAAACCGTGCATCATGATCAGAAATTATTCCATCAGGGACTCTATGTAACCTCAATACGTGATGTATGTAAGCGGTAGCCAACTGCTTATTTTTCCATGTGTCCTTCCTGGGGTATAAAGTGAGCACTCTTCGTCAGTCTGTCCACAATCACCCAACCATCCAAGTGATCATCCTCGTTAGTGTCATTGCGAGTATACATAGATTATGCAAACCTATAGCCTCCATTTTCATCTCCATAATAATTGGCCCCCACTAACAGTTTACCATAATAAAACTTGGTCATTACCGGTAAATCATCACTTCTCAGTTAGTAGGGCCACTTCTTTTATCGGACATAAGGCCTTGTAGAGTTCCATACTTATTTCGTCGAATTAGAGACATAAACGTCAAACACCTAAACTTCCATGTTAACGAGCTAATCTTGTCTGCCGCAACAACTTTCTATCAAACTCCTTATATGAACCTTTGATCTTGACATTTGTCATCACATAATTATCGATGCATTTAACAAATCCCATTGGATGTCTTATATTTATTCCCTCAATTGAACTCATACTAAACTTGTGGTTTCCACGATTGATGACTATAAGTATCAACATGAATCTCTCTAGTAGAGCATTTTCCTCTTACTTACTGGGTTACTTGAAAACCGACCTTATTTATCTGATCTGTAATAACTTTGTAACCAGAATACTTCTACGCACCTGTCAATCCGTGTGAACTTAGTCCCTTTCTTATTTGAAGTAGTTGGGGATAAGTTTTCTTACCCCAGAACAAGCCCTTAGTGTCATGTCGAAAGCATTTGGTAGCAATTAGCAGACATCAAGATGTAGTCGAACTCGCTTGCCTTAGCCATTGAGCGAAACCTTTACTTTTCTTTAATCCAAAGAAGTCCATTATTACAAATGTATACCCCGATTCAATCTTGTCAAGCAAACTAACATTAACTTTATGTCTTGATTAGTTCTCTTAATTGTCTTCCAGGCATCCTTAGTATTTCCTTGCTGTCTCCATGCCAACCCTCTTTACATCCCAAGAACCATTCATTAGCCCATTGGCAAAACCACAACGTCATACTATTCATATCTCTAGTTATTATACTACAAGTTTCGGGTGCTCTAATGAATAAAACAACAATTTACCACGAGAGACTCTCATATTCATCCAACCTACTCATTTGAGTGATCATTATCAACCCAGATCAATTTCCTTAACTTTACCATGACCAAAATCACACTTTAAAATAGAACAGATTTAAGGCTTTGCACCTACCAACAAACATCCATGACTCGAGCTTATAAATACTTTGGACCCAAAATCATTTACAACCAAAGTAGACGTCCTTTAGGAATTCACCAATACAAAGTACAAAACCATCTGAAAATTATTTCGAAAACCATAAACTTTTATCACTATTAGCACATTGTTTGCATTTTGTACATCGCACTTCGAGTGTAATCAACTCTACACCATCTAACCAGTTGATTGATATACCATCCCATCCTCCAGCTCAACTTATCCACTCATCAACTATAATTAACAATACATACCATAAGACCATCAACCCCAAGAGCTTAATCTATAACTCCATCGCCGAATCATTGTGACTCATATATCATATGAAGCATCGAAATTGCACTCTTGGTAGCTAAATTTGGTGAGGGTATCATAGTCCTAAAAATAATCCTCCTTATTTTATTGGTCATGAAAGACACAGATCAACATCAAATCCATAATTCACCTCAATACCATTGTAAAGTCAAGATTCCATACCTTATTCTCGTAGCCAAAAGGTGACTTGAAGTCCATCCCCATGAACCAACCAATATTAATGTGCATATACCCAACTTACTTGTCCTTCATATATGATTTCATCTTGAAATCTCCAAGTCTAGTGGTTGTAAAAAGGAACTAGTAGGCATAGCTTCAATGTCCAATAGTTTATTCATAATTGGTATTGTAGCCTTTAAAACTTAAAAATTTCATTGTTGTAGCATAGGGGACAGTTCTTTCCTTCTGACTTTCAGATCTTAGTGCTAAAAGTGGCAAAATAATTTATACTTCAATTTCCCATTATTCACGGCTTGCCACGATTTCGTCATGTAGATTTCCAACGAGTATGGAAATATTTAACATCACATGCCAACTCAATTAGTCCACGCTCAAATCATAATCATTCATCATATAATCGAGTCATATCCATGGATTTGTGAAATTGTTTAGCCACTATCATTGTCGGAAAATCCTTAAGTGCATCTTCCTTTAATCTTCTTCACAGCATAAACCACACTAACTTAAGCACGTGCAAGCAAGTGTGTCTGATCTTTTAGGGTGCGGTCTTCCTCCAATAGTCCAACCTCGACCTGAGATTAACTTGTCCATATTCAAGCATCGGTCCTCATTATACAATGGATAATGTCCAACACTTTGTTCACATGACTCCCAATAGAAATCCATATAACAATGTTCAAAAGTCTGTCAAATCTTCATTCCCTTGGTTAACATAATTATTCCCGCACAACATGTTCTTAGTTGTAGTATTTTTTTTGTAGCATATACTCCCTCCGTTTCTTTTGTTTCTTTACGTTTCGTTTGAATTCCTCTCACATATTCAAACGAAACGTAAAGAAACAAAAGAAACGGAGGGAGTAACAACATTTAGGGTACCTCGCACCCTTATTAAGAAGCGGAAGAGATCAATAAGGTATTAAGCATTAAACAAATGCAATAAGTGCCAACTAACTATTCGTCTCGCTTGATACTGACTTTTCTGAGTAGTGGTTTTTTTTTTTCTGCATAAATGCACGACTCGTGCAAAAGCGGGCACGACTCGTGTCGAGATCGGAATCAAAGCGCGGCAAATTGGGGAATCGTGCACGACTCGTGCTCCCCCCATCCGAAGGCAAAGGGTCCAATTAACGCACGGATTAACCATAATTTCAGATCAAGCATAGACACATAGTAGTTATCATATAGTCTCATCTACGATTTTATTTCAAATAAGATCTTAGGGGTGTTGTCCCCTATTCAAAAGTATGCAATAACAAGACTTCGACTAAATTATAAGTAAGCAAAACATATAATCCTCAAATCAAGTCGTCGATACCATAAAATTAATGACGCGGACAATAAACCCAATGTTTAATTCCCTCGTAATATGTCCCGTGAACATCACTCAACAGGAAGAGCAATACTCAAGTAGACCTGATCATGGGTCGGGCCGAGACAAAAAAAAAAAAACGACCCAATTGCCGGGCTGGGCTTTTTTTTCCGGGCCAACTTGCTCGGCCCAAGCCCGGCCCATTCGGGCTTTTACCGGGCCTCAGGCTTTTTCGGGCCTGATAATTTTAACTATCATAAGCAATAAAGTATAAAACATGTATAACAATTGTCTGTCTTGATACTTGGACATAATAATTATAATAATAAAGTTTAATAGTTTCACTTCCCAAATCTGAAGTGGGAAACGACAATGGACAACATTAGGAACTTCCGTAAACAGAAAACAGTAGGATAGCAGAATAGTAGGGCAGCGGAAGATAGATGGACAACAGAATACAGCAGCAACAGCATTAGTCCAG
Organism: Spergularia marina; assembly: GCA_963680865.1. Classification (NCBI taxonomy): domain Eukaryota; kingdom Viridiplantae; phylum Streptophyta; class Magnoliopsida; order Caryophyllales; family Caryophyllaceae; genus Spergularia; species Spergularia marina. Next base: position 6,657,311 of record OY804554.1, read on the forward strand.
CAGCAGCATCATGCCAGCAGGCAGCAGCAGGCCAGCAGCTACACTTCAACATCCAAATCATCCGCCCCGTCTTCTTGAAATGGTGCAAAGAGTGATTGGGCTACAATCGAAAATTGAATCGAAACTTGAAGATTCTTTACTACTAATTGAGATGATTTACAACTAATTCAAATGATTTTTTTTTATTGAATCGAAAATTGGAATTTTTCCCCAATCAAAAATTGAAGATTATTACCTTGAAGAGTTGATGACCTTTATTGAGATGGTAGGATTGGTAGACGACTGAGCTGGTAGACGATTGGCGGATTGGGCGACACTGATTTGGGGAAATCGGAGGCACGCCGAGTATCTGCTTAGAGTAGACCTAGGTTTTTCTTTTTTCTGTTATTTAATTTCGGGCCGGGCCGGGCTGATTTACGGGCTTTTAGCTCGGCCAAAACCCGGTCCGTATATTGACCGGGCCTGTTTTGGGCTGGGCCTCGGGCCATTTTCGGGCTGTAGTAGCGGCCCAAACCTGGGAAAAAGTTGGGCCGGGCCTGGGCCATTTGATCAGGTCTATACTCAAGCTAAGGTTTCAATAATCGAGACAATGATGAATACCCCATCATCCATAGAAATACTTCTTCGACGCTTTAATATATCGAGTCCTCTTACTCATTTCCAGATTTTCAGTACTCAAACTAATGTACTTACATCTGGTTCTTACCAAGTAACCCAAGTAATGAATTGAACAATATAAACGATCCTCTCAATTTCGTATGCTAAGCTCCCTTATTGACTCACCCTTACTAGTCCCTTCTTCAACTTTCCACCTTTCCTTCAAAAAAATCAAGGTTTCTTACCCTTTTGGCGTGACAAGGTTAGATGGAGTAGTATGGGTTATTTCTAAAGGGTTGAGCATAGTTTCTTCAGTTGATTTCTCCTAATCTTTTAAAAGAAAATTTAAGATGGGGTGTTATGGTTGGGCTAGAAGATTAAACGGGTGTCCTAAATCTCGTGGTTTAACATCATCTCACACACATTAATCCAACATGTTAGTTCCATTTCGAAACACATTTTCAAGGACAAAAAAATTTGACGACTGTAGACATTAAGTAAGTAAGGTCTAAATCATCATCAGATTCATTCTCAATATATCCCAAAGACCTTTCACACCCCCACTTATCTCAAAATAGCTTCAAGTCTTTCCAACATAACCTCTAGTCGTCCTTAGTACGTTAACATCGCATTCCAAATAATAAATAACCGCAACATGTCAAACTAACTACACTTGGAATCATAACTCAAAGAATCATTAATTTCCATTAATATCAAAGATAATCTACAAGGTGATGCCTTCCAACAGTGACATTCGGTCTCTATAGTCTCAAAAGTTAGCTCTACAACTCCGTAGTACCTTAAGGGAATACATAGCACGTAGCACAAAGCATGCGTATGAATGCACCCAAACAAACCCCCAAGTTTCTAAAACATTGAAAATTTTGATTTGAAATCGTTGTGTAAACTCAACTAACCAGAGCACTCCCAAATTTTCGACACATAAAAATAAGAAAGCAAAGGATTGTTATGTCGCCGTTGCCTACCAAGGCAACGACAAGGCTTATTAAAACAAACTTAAACAAGTGTCAGCGGAAGACTTGTAGTTAAGATTACAAACCAAAAACAAACCAAATGAAATAAATTACAATCGTTCAAAAGAATCCAAATGTTTGGCGAATTATTCTAAAATCCCATGCCATGCAACGACATCCAAGCAGACAATCAATCACCTTCAAGACCTGTCAATTGCGCTATTACAACAATGACACAGGCCCCAAAATAGGGTAGGGACAAACCCAGACAGAAATAACGTCATCTCAGATACGCGCCTCTAAGGCGCGTAGCTGAATATAATTGAACAAACTACGCAAAGCAACAACGAACTAGAACGACAATACACCACTCGTGCACAAAGTAGAATGCCGGCCGAGCAAGGCAAACAAGAGATTAATAATTCGCTTATCGATTCTTATCATATATGTTATTCGAGAGCCTCCGAGAGGTCCCTATTATCGAGTCAAGGGTCCTACCCCAAGACAACCACATCTAGAGTAATAAAGTAACAAGGTAACATCCTAATGACCCGAGTGTGCACACCCCTCGCTAGGGGGACGGTAGGACGCACTGTCCCTAGGAGGAAGTCTATTAGGGGGTTCGGTAGCTGATCTCCAACCCTTAAACACAAAGCCTCTTGTCAGAGGTAAACACATCATTACCGATGTGGTGACGGCTTCTATGTCCGCCCCTCTAGATGGGTTTCAATTCTCATTACATTATTTGTAGCACCCCACATTTTTGAGTATGTATTTGATAAGGGTATTACTCTTTAAATCGATTATTGGAAGTAAAAATGAGTTCCTATAAGTGATTTTGGATCGGGTTTATGGATCACTCATCTCACCCAACTAATAAAACCCGAACCCGAATCTACTTTCATACCCATTTGCATAACGCAAATACTACCATACCCCCGGGGTACCAAGAGAATGGTACCCCCCGGATCTCCTGTACAAAAATAGACTTGTGCCAGATTCTAATGCTAAGGCCCAATTTAATAAAAAAAAGACCCAGTCTAATTACAGCCCATTACAACACAAACTCAAACCCAAACTCAATCTCTCTCCTCCCTTTCCCCACCCCCTACCTACTCGACCACCACCCCCAACCCCCCCAGCCACCGCCGCCGCCTTCACCGACCGCCACCCCATACCCCAGAAACCCACCACTGGAGGCGCAACCCTCTGGCGACCACAATCTCCGACCCCCGCGGTAGCATTTTGCCTCCTCCCACCTCATTTTCTCTTTTTTCTTCCATTTTCTCCACTAGTGCATCTACCCTTTCTCCCCCATTTCCTCTCTCCTCACGTTCTATCTCCTTCCGGCGACGGTGGTACGAGTGGCGGTGACATGTCCCGTATAAAGTGAGGGTGGAAAAGTGTGGTTTCCAAATGTGAGAAAAGGGGCCATATTGCGCGGAGGGAACGCGAGCGATGGTGGTGGTTTGTAGGAGAAGGGTGGTTGCAAATGGGCGAACGTGTTGGAGGTGTTGCCGGCGTGTAAGGTGGGTGGTGGTGTGCTGGCGGCGGTGGCCAGGCGGTTGGAGAGAGAGTGAGAGAGTGGGGGAAGGGGGAGGAGAGAGAAGGAATGGCGAGAAAGATAAAAAAGATGAAAAACAAAATTATTATACAATAAAACGGATCATTATATAACATAAATGGATCATTTCAAAACAAATGTGGGTCATCATGAAACATAAATAGATCATTGTAGGACTAAAACCGTTCACTATAGAACTGAATAGATTATTTTGTTATGTTATGAATAGTTTTTGTTCTGAAATGAATGGTTTTTGTTATGTTATATAAAACAAAAATAGATTATTATTGAACAAATATTGAATATTGCAGAGCAAAAAATATGTCATTATAGTACAAAAATTTATCCTTATATAACATAGATAGATCATTATAGAACAAAACTAGATCGGCACACAAAACAAAAATTGATCATTATAGAACATAAATAGATCATTATGAAACAAAAGTTGATCATTATAGAACAAAAATTGATCACTATGATCTATAATGATCAGTTTTTGTTCCAGAATGACATATTTTTATTCCATAATGATCAGTTTTTGATCCATTATGACATATTTATGTTTATATGATCAATTTATACTTGAGAATGAGAGACAAATTTAAGTTCAATAATGATTAATATATGTTCTATAATGATCTGTTTTTGTTTCATAATGGTTTATTTTTAATGATCAGTATTTGTTTTATAATGATGTATTTATGTTTTATAATGATCAGTTTTTGTTCTAGAATGACATATTTTTGTTCTATAATGATCAGTTTTTGATCCAGAATGACATATTTATGTTTATATGATCAATTTATATTTGAGAATAAGAGACTAATTTATGCTCTATAATGATTAATAAATGTTCTATAATGATCTGTTTTTGTTTCATAATGATTGATTTTAAATGATCAGTATTTGTTCTATAATGATCAATTTTTGTTCTAGAATGACATATTTTTGTTCTATAATGATCAGTTTTTGTTCTATAATGACATATTTTTGTTCTATAATGATCCGTTTTTGATCCAGAATGACATATTTATGTTTATATGATCAATTTATACTTGAGAATGAGAGACTAATTTATGTTCTATAATGATTAATATATGTTCTATAATGATCTGTTTTTGTTTCATGATGATTGATTTTTAATGATTAGTATTTGTTCTATAATGATGTATTTATGTTCTAAAATGATCAGTTTTTGTTTTAGAATGACATATTTTTGTTCTATAATGATTAGTTTTTGTTTCATAATGATTGTTGTTTGATGATCAGTTTTTGTTCTATAATGATGTATTTATGTTCTATAATGATCAGTTTTTGTTCTAGAATGACATATTTATGTTCTGTAATGATCAATTTTTGTTCTAGAATGACATATTTTTGTTCTATAATGATCAGTTTTCTTTTATCCATAATGACATATTTATGTTTATATGATCAATTTATACTTGAGAATGAGAGACTAATTTATGTTCTATAATGATTAATATATGTTCTATAGTGATCTGTTTTTGTTTCATAATGATTGATTTTTAATGATCAGTATTTATTCAATAAATGATGTATTTATGTTCTATAATGATCAATTTTTGTTCTATAATGATCAGTTTTTGTTTTACAATGATTGATTTTTAATGATTAGTTTTTGTTCTATAATGATGTATTTATGTTCTATAATGATCGATATTTGTTCCAAAAGGACATTTTTTTGTTCTATAATGACCAGTTTTTGTTCCAGAATGACATATTTATGTTTATATGATCAATTTATATGAGAATGAGAGGCTAATTTATGTCCTATAATTATTAATATATGTTCTATAATGATGTGTTTTTGTTTCATAATGATTGATTTTTAATGATCAGTTTTTGTTCTACAATTATTAATATATGTTCTATAATCATCACTAATTTGAAATTAATTTTTTTTTTCCTTTTTTTTTTCTTTCTCCACCCATTTCCCTTTCTCTCTCCTCCCTTCCCTTACCCACCACCACGTAGAACCAGGTCCCCCACCGCCGCCTCCGGCGAGTGTTCGCCGGATCGGAGCCTCACCGGCCTTCGCTCAAACATTGCCGCCGGAGAGGGAGAAATTCTAGGAGAGAGAAAATGGAGTAAAAAAATAAAATGACGTTGAAAGGAGGGAAAATCGCTACTGCGAGGATGGGGGGTTGTGGTCTCCAGAGGGTTGCGCCTTCGGTGGTGGGTTTCCGGTGTCTGGGGTGGCGGTCGGTGAAGGCGGCGGCGGGGACGGAGGGAGGACGAGTTGGATCGTGGGTGGGGGAGAGGGAAGGAGAGAGAATGTGAGATGTTAATTTTTTTTTTGTTTTTATTTGTTTCTTTATGGGTTTTATTTTTTTTTTATATTTGATTGGGCTGCTTGGATTGATCTGGCCCAACTGAGAACAAGTAGCTGCTTGGATAGAACTGGCCCAACTGAGAACAATTTGCTAATTCAATTGAACTGGCCCAACTAATAACAATCTGTTGCATGGATTGGGCCGGGGGGTACAGATAGAATGGTACCCCCAGGGTACCATAGACGGATTGTTTGCATAAATGAAAGGAAACCCTAACTTCTTTCATAAATAGAGCTTTGTCTATCTACCTGGAAAATGTGTCGCCGCCTCGGTATTATGATGATTATCGTCGACTTCTAACATATTTTAAGACGAGATTTTATTGAGATGTTCCTAACTATAATTTTGAAAACATATCCAAAATTGGTAAGCCCTAGGCTTCTTTATCAAAATTTACATTGGTTTTTGTGAGTAAACCCTAATTGTTATTCGTGTTCATTGTGAAGTTGATTCCCGTCGATCCGCTTGGAGTTTGTGGACGAAATTTGGAGGAGGAGTTTCTGACATAACATTCTACAACATACTAAAATTTGATGGCCATCCAATATCGAAGGTCGAGTCTATTCATGTTTCTTTACCACTGTCCCTATATGGATCCATCTCATATTTGTGTTAGCTGTGAGTTGTAAGACTTATGATTACATCTTGTTGACTAGGGGATTCTGAATTGAGTTTATAATTGGCTGTGTATTTAGATTGTGGGTTGAAGGAGGTGTTGGTGGTAAACTTTGATAAATTAAAGGAACATGATTAAGGATTAGCGTTGTAAGGTAAGAACGTTGTTCATCCAATTCTTGGACTATACTACCCTCTCACTTGATTCGTATATTCACTTGCTCATTTTTCCTACGTTTGATTCATAACCATATACTTATTCAATTTGCCTACGCTTGTTTCAATATATATATATATATATATATATATATATATATATATATATATATATATAGTGAGGATCATAAGAGTACCCCTCCTGAGGTGAGTACTGCGCACTCAATTTTGGCCGTTGGATCTTACATCTTGGACGATCCAGATTAAACCACCTCACAAATTAAAAAAAAAAAAAAATTTAAAAAAAATCGACTCACCACCGTCGGCCTCCCACAATCTATTCTCCTTATTTTCTTTCTCTCCTTTTTTCATCCTCATTTTCTCTCTCCTCTCACCGTCGTTTTCTCTCTCCTCACTCTTTCCTCATTTTCTCTCGATCTTCTCTGCTTCTCCGTCGTCACTTCCTCCAACCGCCGCCATCGCCGGAATCTCTCATCGATGTGTTGATGTCGCGTTGTATTTTCTCTCTCCTCTCTCTTTCTTCTCAGCTTCACACTCTCTCTCCTCGTCGTCGCCTTTCGATCGCCGCTGCCATCGCGTCTTTCCTCATCGCAGCCGCCATTGCGTCTTTCCTCATCGCCGCCGCGTTTTCTCTCCGGTAAGAGATTTGAACAATCGTATTCTCCGACTTGTTTTATGTTCACATTTTGTTCGATATAGTTGGTGAGACTAAAGTCACGATTATCTACCAAAAATAATCCTAAATCCTAACAACAGTAGTAGGGAAGTAGGGATCGTATCCACAGGGAAATGGGTTGTCAAATGTGATGAATTTAAGTGCCAAAGTAACAAATATGGGGGATTGAAAATTGTTGTTTATCAAACTATCTAGAAGTAACTAGCACGAACTATGAATGTAATTCAGGAATAAAACGGATCTTGATCAATTAATTCCCACAACGCACAAACTAATCGATCCTAGTTATCACTATTTCTTTATCAATCTCAATTACTCTAACGTGGAAACAGAATTCCCAAATCTCTCCTTAATTATAGCTAAAAGGCGTGATCGGCACTACCTAATAACCCTAATTATCAAATAACCTAAGCACACGATTAGATTCAATTCGATAATAGCAATACGGATTAGAGAAATATTGATAAAGACATGTAATACTAACGCACGTTTCGTATTTAACATGTAAGTCAAATCTTTGCCCTAATCCACTAACGATGATTACATACAAATCAATGAATTCGGGTTGCTACAATGTAAAGATCAATCAAACAATAGATTCCTTTGACTAATCTAAACTAGCAATCAATCAATCCTAAGCAATTAGACTAGTTGTACACCTAGCAATCACAAAAGATAATTGAATACCAAAGATGAGACAATAATTGATAACGAATAATAGGAATAAATCAAACTCACGATATTGTCGATGCGATGCTTCGATTAATAGATCAAGAAATAAAGGAATTAGCTCCTCATACAATCCATAAAAACCCTTCTTTTCTTCTAAAAAGTCTGAATATAAAACCTAGGGTCGGGTTTTTATTTATATAGTCTAGGAAAGAAAACGTAAAATAGAAATATACGAAAAATAGGAAAATCCGTCTTCGCGGTCCGCCATGAGCCAGCCGCGGGCCGCCAAAAGTTACTAACGCTAATCGCCAGACTGTGTGTCGCGGTCCGTCATATACCGGCCGCGGGCCGCGGTAAGTTTCTGCCTCGGTTTTTCAAAAGGCTGTAGATTCTTCGTTACTTATCCGATGAAGGCGTGTAACCACTTCCTGGAAAGCTAATAACATGAAGAATCATATCCAAGTGGTTTCACAACAAAATTCCAAACGGTTTGAGAGATATGAAGCTCCAAAGTTGACCATTCTGCAAATCAGCTCCAAATCGCTTCCAAATGAATGACCGCTTCCAAAAGATAGCCAAAACAACCAAAATCACATAGAAATGTTGTCCATGATACTCTAACACAAATTAGACGTATATTACATGATTTTGACTGTAAAAGCCTTATAAAAACCGGCCATAGAGAACGTATAAACTGACCACATCAAATTCCCCCATGCTTAGACCTTTGCTCGCCCTCGAGCAACCTAGCTCCCCTCTAAGATTTCTCCAAGGTCTATTGACAGTTGCACGGGCGAAGTTCGATCAGAAACCTATCTCCTCTACTCCAATCAAAGGTGGTGAGTCTTCATCTTGCTAGTAAGGTCCGTCACAGATGTAATCTCACGCAACGGACCAAACCATCTTATATCATCATGCCGCAACGTAACCAAGAAGCAAGGGAGGCTAAAATGTCCTAAATCACTCCCAAGCTAGCTCACCTCCAACTCCCTCATCAGCCATGGTCCGGAATAACACCGTCGGAGCCACAACTACCTCAGATTAAACACCAACGCCACTTATATCTTCAAACGTACCGAAGATTTTCTAGCCTAAACACCACTAAGGAGTTCCAACCAAACCTCCTTATACCATCCAAGAGAGACCTACCCAGAAACGACCTTCAAACACCCTACTTATGCACCGTAAGTGACACACTCCGCTCATTTTGCCTAGGCGCCCAATGGGTTTTCACCTAGCCTCTCGTTAACTTTTCCACCTCACCGGCTTACTTTCTTCTCTCGTGTCTTTTCCTTACTTTCTTTCACGCTCCTCTCTCTCAGCTGGCTTTCTTCTCTCTGTTTTTCTTTTTTCGCTTTTTTTTTTTCATTTTTCGCTTTTTTTTTGTGTTTTTTTTTTTTAGAATTACAATACATAAATAAACTTATTACAAATTTACAATGAGAATCCACTCCCCCATGCTTGAAATAGACATTGTCCTCAATGTTATGCACACCAACAAGATAAGTAGGACAACAATGAAATAGGAGAGGGATGAACTCACAAAATTGCACCGGTAGACGCATCAGGTTCACATATCCTGAAGGATGCACTCCTCATGTATAGCACCAAAGTTCATCTCACAAAAGCAAGATCTCAATTTCTCCTCCTCATTCTCCTCAAAGCAGTGGGCTCATAGAATAAAGAAACAAGGTGTAGAGCCACTCTCAACTCACACATATCCCAATCACCCTCAAGGAGAAGTCGGCACCAAACTACCACAATTTCCTCACAAAACGCCCATCTCCCTCACATAATAATGTGCATAAAATGAACTACCTCCTCACCACCATCAAATAAAACAACCATGCATCGTCCAAATACACCAAGAAAACAATCAACAAGGCTATAAATTGGGTGTAAAGGACAAAATTTGGGGTGGTATAAAACAAACAAAGGTGGTGAATCGTGGCTAGGAAAACAAAAAGAGATGGTCTAAGAAACATGGTGAAGAAAAATTGGGTTGGAAAAGAATGGTGAGAATAATAAGGTGGGAGAGAGATAAGGAAAGAGAAGAACAAACCTTCTTGCGTATTAGCACCGGCATCAAGTTGCTTTTTTTATTTTTTATTTTTTTTATTTTTTATTTTACCTACACAAGAAACAGACACATAAAAAGATAAAAGAAAATAAAACTACAAAAATGCTCGGGTTGCCTCCCGAGAAGCGCACTCGTTTAACGTCGTTGGCTCGACGCATCTTTCTACCTTTGAATGGTAGGAAGTATAGAAGCTCTCAAGTGAAAACCCTGCAAAAATTCTCTCAACAAACGTAAATAGCTCAATGAAAAATATATATAGGAGAAAATAATATTCAGTGATCTTGTTGACTTATCAATCAATCGAGGATAGTTGCTATATGAGGGTAGCAAATTAACCCAGCTCAATACCTGCGGAATCTTCTCAAAAACTTCTCGATATGGCTTATTAAAAAGTGCAATATGAGCAAAATCTTCAAACAACAAAAAATTCAAGTCAACTTTGGGCTCAATGTTCAAACATGAAATAGGTGATTGAGCCACCGAAGATAACAAAGCTCGATCTAAGATAGGTGGAGGCCTAAGGTCCAACACACAAGTCTCTTCAATAGGTATTGTCGGTAGTTGATCCTTAGTATTATAAACCTCAATGTATGCATCCGTCTCATCTTCTTTCTCATCATCCAAAAACCAATCAACCTCCCTCATAGAAACAAACATCTGACTCTCTTGGGAAGTTATATGCGGTTCATCGACTTTATTTGGCTCATCATTGTCAAGAAAGCATTTGTTGGGCTCCTTAAATTCATCACTCCTCATCAAACAAGGGGGTGGTGGAGTATTTAACTCCACTTCTAGACATTGGAATGACATGAACATAAAGAAACCCCAACACTCATCAGGTACCATGTATGAAACGTTTCCACCACTCATATACTCCGCCAAAGACCAAGTTTGAGGGTTCATACCCTTTATAACAGCATTACATAGTTCAAAATCAGAATAGTAATAACCACAGGAACCCGCATAGTCAACGTAAGCTTTCAATCTAGAAAAGTACTCATGAAAGAGTTCATTGTCAAATTGAATAAATTTGAAGACGGCCATGAATCACAAACTAGAAATTACAATCATAGAAAATTTCCCAAAAATTCACAACAAAAACAAAACCCAAGTCCCCGGCAGCGGCGCCAAAATTTGGTGAGACTAAAGTCGCGATTATCTACCAAAAATAATCCTAAATCCTAACAACAGTAGTAGGGAAGTAGGGATCGTATCCACAGGGAAATGGGTTGTCAAATGTGATGAATTTAAGTGCCAAAGTAACAAATATGGGGGATTGAAAATTGTTGTTTATCAAACTATCTAGAATTAACTAGCACGAACTATGAATGTAATTCAGGAATAAAACGGATCTTGATCAATTAATTCCCACAACGCACAAACTAATCGGTCCTAGTTATCACTATTCCTTTATCAATCTCAATTACTCTAACGTGGAAACAGAATTCCCAAATCTCTCCTTAATTATAGCTAAAAGGCGTGATCGGCACTACCAAATAACCCTAATTATCAAATAACCTAAGCACACGATTAGATTCAATTCGATAATAGCAATACGGATTAGAGAAATATCGATAAAGACATGTAATACTAACGCACGTTTCGTATTTAACATGTAAGTCAAATCTTTGCCCTAATCCACTAACGATGATTACATACAAATCAATGAATTCGGGTTGCTACAATGTAAAGATCAATCAAACAATAGATTCCTTTGACTAATCTAAACTAGCAATCAATCAATCCTAAGCAATTAGACTAGTTGTACACCTAGCAATCACAAAAGATAATTGAATACCAAAGATGAGACAATAATTGATAACGAATAATAGGAATAGATCAAACTCACGATATTGTCGATGCAATGCTTCGATTAATAGATCAAGAAATAAAGGAATTAGCTCCTCATACAATCCATAGAAACCCTTCTTTTCTTCTAAAAAGTCTGAATATAAAACTTAGGGTCGGGTTTTTATTTATATAGTCTAGGAAAGAAAACGTAAAATCGAAATATACGGAAAATAGAAAAATCCGTCTTCGCGGTCCGCCAAAAGTTACTGACGCTAATCGCCAGACTGTGTGTCGCGGTCCGCCATATACCGATCGCGGGCCGCGGTATGTTTCTGCCTCGGTTTTTCAAAAGGCTGTAGATTCTTCGTTACTTATCCGATGAAGGCGTGTAACCACTTCCTGGAAAGCTAATAACATGAAGAATCATCTCCAAGTGGTTTCACAACAAAATTACAAACGGTTTGAGAGATATGAAGCTCCAAAGTTGACCATTCTGCAAATCAGCTCCAAATCTCTTCCAAATGAATGACCGCTTCCAAAAGATAGCCAAAACAACCAAAATCACATAGAAATGTTGTCCATGATACTCTAACGCAAATTAGACGTATATTACATGATTTTGATTGTAAAAGCCTTATAAAAACCGGCTATATAGAACGTATAAACTGACCACATCAATAGTGGTTTAACAGTCTTTTCATGCTTAATTTGGTTCATTTCATGTTCGATTTTGGGTTTTCGAATTGTTATTTTTAATTGATGATTGAATGTTCGAACGTATTGTTTCAATTGAAATCTCATTTAATTCAAATCTGAGATTTATATTTTGATTTCTTCATGATTCGTCGTTTTGTTAATAACTATTGTTAGATTGAAATCTGGGATTTGTATTTCGATTTTATTCATGATTATTCGATTAGATTGCATGGAAAATTGATGTTTTATTTGATTTGTTGTGTAATTTTGCCGGTTAATCGATTTGATTATAGCAAATGATGTATGTTATTTGTTGTTTTTGCGGTTGTTGTTGTTATTTGTGGAGGCGGTGGTGGCGGTCACTGGTTGTGGTGGCGGTGGCTTGGGTGTCCATACAATGATACAGGGTTGTGCATACAATGACACAGGGTTGTGCATAGAATGACACATGTTGTGGTTGTGGTTGTTCCGATAGGAGGCTGTGATATGTTTGTCATTTTATGGATAATATGTGTCATTGTATGGACACTCTCGTGTCATTGTATGAAGGTGTCACTGTATGGACACTCTCGTGTCATTGTATGAAGGTGTCACTATATGGACACTCTTGTGTCATTGTATTAGCAGTCGGTGTTATTGTATGGACACTCTTTGTGGTTGTGGTTGTGATTGTGGTTGTGCGGGGGCGGGTGGTGGTGGTGGTGGTGCAGGTGCGGGTGCCATAGAATGACACGGGTTTGTCAATAGAATGACACTTGTTTGACAATACAATGACACTATGGGCACTTCGGTGTTATCGGTCGTTGCCTATATAATGACACAAGTTTGTCAATAGAATGACACAGGTTTGTCCATAGAGTGACACTATGGACACGCGGTGTTATTGTATGAATCGTGGTTTTGATAACTCATTTGGTAAAGCATTTGTGTACATACACGAATGTTGTAGGTTCGATTCCTACATGAGTTCTAAATTTTCATGTCATTGCATAGACCTTTCTCTGTTATTGTATGTAGGTGTCATTCTATAGACATTTTGTGTCATTGTACGCGAGTGTCACTCTATGTGACACTCTGTGTCACTCTATGGCGGTGCGCAGTTCTCACGCGAGCGGGAGTTCGCACCTGATCTCGCCTGTATATATATATATATATATAGGAAATCTATCAAATGAGAAGTATTAATTTCGTGAAAAGTGAGAAGTAATCTCATCCATCCATCTCACTTGATCTAATGACTCACATTAAAAACAAAAATAAAAGAAAATTAAAACTAAAAATACACCCAAACCCCCAAATCTCACATTATTTTCTCTCTCCTCCCATTTCCTCTCTTCTCTCTCCACGGAACCACCACCGCCGCCGCGAACACGGGAAACAACCACCTACGGCTACGACACCACCGGATGACTCGTCGGACTACCGCGAGTCTTCGTCGGACACGAGCCTCGTCCGTCGCACATCGATTGGCCGCGAAAATCGTCCTCTCCTTCACTCTTTTCGTTTTCGTTTTTTCCCAGATTTCCGCGAAAACCGCCGTCGAACGCCGCCGTCGATCGTCACCATCGCCGGTCTCACCTCACCTTCGCCGGTCTCATTCGCCGTCGTGGGAGGAAATTGAAACAAGTGAGAGAAGATGAGAGAGGGGTAAACGAGGGCGGCGATCATGCCGGCGTCGCGATAGGAGGTCTGCGCTCAGTTCGCCGACGATTCCCGGCCCAGATGGCGGCGACTGAGGAGGCGACGCGGGTGGTGCTGCGTGAGGTGGGGCGGTGTCGTGGCAGTTGCGGGGGAGGGTGGCTGGGTGGGGTTTAGGCGGTGCAGAGGAGAACAAAAATGGGGAAGGTGTTTTCAGTTTTTTTTTTCTTTTTTTTTAATTAATTTTTTCGTTTTTGGATTAATGATTTTTATTTTGTGGAGTTACGTGTTTTAATCATTGGAGTTATTTGGAGTTACGTATTTTTTTATTGAAGTTATTTGGAGTTACGTATTTTATATGGTGGAGTTTGGTGGAGTTACGGGTTTTAGTTGGTGGAGTTAAGTTGGAGTTACGTGTTTTAGTTAATGGAGTTAAGTTGGAGTTATGTGATTTAGTTAATGGAGTTAAGTCGGAGTTACGTGATTTAGGTAGTGGAGTTATAAGAGTTACGTGTTTTATTTAATGAAATTTAGTTGGAGTTATGTGATTTAGTTAATGGAGTTAAGTCGGAGTTATGTGATTTAGGTAGTGGAGTTATTAGAGTTACGTGTTTTATTTTATGAAATTAAGTTGGAGTTATGTGATTTAGTTAATGGAGTTAAGTCGGAGTTATGTGATTTAGGTAGTGGAGTTATTAGAGTTACGTGTTTTATTTAATGAAATTAAGTTGGAGTTATGTGTTTTAGTTGATGGAGTTAAGTCATAGTTACGTGATTAACGTTAGAGTTAATGAATTTTTGTTGAATTTGGTGGAGTATTAATAATACTCGAGTTAGACCATTTACTTTATGGAGTTAATTTACCGGAGTTACGCAATTTAGTTAGTAGAGTTAAGTGACTGGAGTTAAGAGTTTTAGTTAGTGGAGTTACGACTGAAGTTATGCAGTTTAGTTACTGCAATTATGCTAAATCAATGGCTGAGATTACTTCTCACTTCTCACCAAATTACCAAATTAGGTTCAAATGAGTCCTTTAGAATTAGATGAGTCCATGAGTCCCAATCGCAGCCGTTAATCCAATCTAATCCGACGCTCGAAATTTCGCCACCCCTTAAGGGTAAAACCGTCAATTGAATCACAGATATAAAAATAAAAAAACGGCCTCCCTCTCACCCCGTCCCTCTGGTTTCTCTCTCCTCATCCTCGATCCTATGTTTTCTCTCTCCTCGCCGCCGATCTCCCCGTCGCATACAACCGGCGACTGTTCCAATCAACTCTTCGCCGTCGTTTGCTCATCAAAATCGCCGTTTTCCGGCCTCATTTTCCTCCGGCTAGTAAAGGTATGTATCCGACTCTAATTTTGCTTTTATTCAATCGATTTTCATGTGTTTTACACTTTAATTTGACGTCTTTCGATTTCATTATGTGCATTTTGAGATCGATGTTTCAATTTGATCGATTTTACCTCACTCGAATTTAAGTTAAAATCAGATTCATCATTGCGATAACATCGGAAACGCGCGGAGAAGTGCGACGACGGTGAGGCGCGCTGCGTTATTCGTCTTTGCCGGCGTGCATGCTTCGGAAACTCCGGCACTGTGCGGAACATGATTTAGGTATGATTTCTCTATATTAATTTGTTCTGCTGTTGAAAATTTGTAATTTAGCGTTTTATTCAATCGTTTTAGGCATCCGACTCTAATTTGCTTTTATTCAATTGATTTTCATGTTAATTTCGCGTCTGTTTAGCGTTCTCATGTGATTTTTTTTTTGCAATTTTACGCTTTAGAATTTGCGCAAATGTTCGATTAGCAGTGATTATGTTGTAGCTATGATTACCTAGGTTTGATTCAACGATCTCTGCAAAACATTTCGTGCGTTTTCTGGATTTGTTGGAACACGTTAATTTCATGTGTCGATTTAAGCCCGTTCGGCAATTTCTGATGTTTCTATGTTGATCGCTTGACATTTCTAAGTTCTAGGGGTTTTGATTTGTGGTTTTGAGAGGTTTTTGATTGTGGATATGTGGATGAGGATATACGTTTTATGTTTTTGATGAATTTAATGAATAAGATACTTGGTGGAGAGTTGTTACTTGTCCTGTTCGTAAGAATTGCACCACATGAATGCTTGGTGCAGACTGAACTTCAAATTTTTTGCTGGATGTGACTTTACTTCTAGATACTGCTCCCATATGGTTTGGTTAGAAAGGTTTTATTATAGGCATGGTGGCTTTTGATTATGGCCCCTGGAGATCACATTTCTTAAAGTGAGTCTAGCTTGTCAAGTTGTCAAATATAGTTCACATTTTTGCCGAAATGTCCCGGTTAATTCTGTTTGACTCATCGTTCCTTTTTTGGCTTTGAGTAAGTTGAATGTGCTGGTTTGGATCCAACCAGGTAGACTTAAAGCTTTCTGGTTTTTGTTGTTGTGGTTGTGAAAGAAACTTCTGGAGGGATGCATGGATTATGGTCAGTCCAATATGTAAAGGAACTGTAAAGAGAGTTTGAGACGTATTGAGAGCTTGAGGCATCATTGTATAGTGATGCGTCTTTCGTTAGAATTGGGGGCCTTCTAGTGCAGGACTTATGAAGCCTGCATATGCAAAAACATGTAGGTTCGACATCTTTGTGGGTTAGGAATGCAGATTATGTGCAGGTTGTCTGACAGTTCTCTTGTTTCAGTTTATTAATATTTGGCTGGGTTGGACAGGTTCATAAATCATGTTATAATCTTGCCTTATGGATGCTACTGTCATTTGCAAAATAAGCTCATTTTTGGATGTTAATATTGATTGATCTTTTGCAGTGAAGATTGGTGCTATTTTGCCCCTGGGTTTGTGTTTTGTCTATCATGTTGCTATTCTATAGTCTACTAGCTCAACTGGTAGAGCGCCCGTCTAATAGACAGAGGGTGTAGGTTCGATTCCTACGTAGACTAGATGCTTAATTGAGTCTTGAATCAGGCTACTAGCAAATTCTGTTCCAGAATCTTATGCCCAGTGCCCTCCTTGTCTTGGTTTCAAAATACACCTTCATGTTTAAGAATTTCATAATAATACTTGTGAGGCAGTGAGACTCAGCTTCTTCTTTTACTCTAGAAATATTTTTGACAGTTCACACAATACTCATGTAGGCTCACCGCTCACTTATCTATCATATACAGGTCTGAATCTTTTGAAACAACAATCCAACATTACTCCATAGTCATCTATTGCAAAAATAGAATGAAGATTGCTTTCAAAAACGAAAAATGAAAATACAATGGAGAAATGAGGAAACGGAAAAGGAGACCGTATTTCACCATCAGGCAAATGTACAGGCGGGCAACTCGAAAGATGATCGATCAAGTATAATTGATACTCATGGCTATTAGCTCAACGGTAGAGCGTTGTGCAAGATGGCACAAATGTGTGGGTTCGATTCCCACATAGCCAAATGTTTTTGTTTTTGTTGGCTCATATGAGCACAAAATGGCCTGCTGCTTGTCAATATCCTGTGGAATTCTATATATTACCTCCTCTCTCCCCTTAGATAGGGAAATTGAAGTGCTTTGGTTGCGCTAAAGGTGCAAAGACCACGCAGAGCTTCACCAATCCTCTCTAAGGGTAAGAACGAGGTCATATATAGCATGCAAGAGGAGTTTTATAAGATGCTCATTTTATGCATTTGCTAGCAACCATTAGATAAGCATCTAGTCTACGTAGGAATCGAACCTACACCTCCGTCCATGAGACGACGCTCTGCCAATTGAGCTAGTAGACTATAGGAGTACAAGATAGTGGACACTGCAAACTTTAAAGTGAAATCACACACCATATGGAATGAAATCACACACCATAAGAAGTGAAATCACATAGCACACTAATTAATAGAATTCACACAAGGTAGTTACTAGAAGCACACTAATTAATAGAATTCACACAAGGTAGTTACTAGAAGCACACTAATTAATAGAATCACACAAGCTAATGAGTAGAATCACACTAACACACATATAATCACACACTCTATGGAATAAAATCACACTCACTATCGAAGAGAATCACACACTAACAAATGGAACCAAACACATAAACTT
Organism: Spergularia marina; assembly: GCA_963680865.1. NCBI lineage: Eukaryota > Viridiplantae > Streptophyta > Magnoliopsida > Caryophyllales > Caryophyllaceae > Spergularia > Spergularia marina. The sequence goes on from OY804554.1 coordinate 6,675,231, forward strand.
ATAGAATCACACACGATATCAAATAGAATCACACAAGCTAATGAATAGAATCACACTAACGCACACATAGAGAATCATACAAGCTATCAAATAGAATCATACACTAACTAATAAAATCACACACTCTATGGAATAGAATCACACACCCTATAAGATAGAATCACATTAACAAATACAATTGCACACAGACTAACATATATAATCTCATCAATATGATTCCATAAACTGACCAATGTGACTCCATATAATAACCAATGTGATTCTATATACTGACCAATATGATTCTATTACCTAACCAATTATAAAATCGAGTAATTGGAAAATCAACAATAGAAACGAGTGTGATTCAGTAGTCAATACACTGTGACTGCAAATTCTATTTGAAAATCGAAATCGAAAGAAGAGCCTGGGTGATTCAATATCTAATACAGTGTGATTGCAAATGCTATTTAAGAATCGAAAAGCAGTCACAATTGATAACGATCGAATTTGGGAAATTGAAAAAAAAAAAAACGATGAATTTTTTTGTTCCGATCTTCGTTTAATCGGTAGAACAACCTATTTTCATAAATATCAACAAATTAGCAGCAGAAACAACAAAAAAAATTGATTGCAAATTCGAAAAATATAGATCGAATTCACTACAAGATTAATCGAAATTACCTAGTTCATGGTTGTCTAAAGGATCGATTGCGAAATTCAAGCCTTCAATCGTCGCATTTTTTGTAAATTTTCGAACGTTTAAGACTATAATCGAATCAATTTTTCTAGGATTTGATTTGGGTTTTTTTTTTAGGAGAGAGAAAGAGCTGATAGAAAGGCGTCCGGATACTCTCCAGGCGTCCGGATCCTCTCTAGTACCATGAGGGAACTGGATCTTCCAGTTACTGCATTCTCAAGCTGACACCTGGATACCATTAAAATTAAGGGCCATAATTCTTTTGTATATTTGTCTCTACTTGTCCCCACTTTGCAACATCAAGTAAAAATTAATTTAAAAAAAAAGGGGCATGAAATTAAAATCCCCGACACTTTCAATGTGTCCTCTTATTCATCTTTCTTCTACTCAACTTTCTTACTCTCCTGTGAAATTTTCAATCAAGATCCAATCACACAATCACAAATTAATCACTACCAAATACTACTCCCACCCAACAATTCTAATTTCACCAACTTAAAATCTAATTTTTTTTTTATCGTGTTCAAAGAAATACTTGAGAAATTTCAATCAAACACTTTCCAAAATTGCCTATTGAATTTTAGGATTCGAGCCAAGAGAACAATCTTATACGCCATTCATGTAAGTGGTCATGATTTTGGAAGGTATTATACACTTGTGATTACTATTCCTCAACAAATTTCGTATTTTTATGTTATTTATGCCCAAATCAGTGAGTGCCTTTGATTGAAGTTTAATTGAAGTTACTTTTGTTGCTTTTTATCAGGCCATGGAAACGAAGCTAAATTCGGTATCAAAGACTGAAGTAGAATACGCAACCATCTTTCACACGGTAAGCTTAAATTGTGCAGTTAAATCAAAATATTATAATTCAGCACATCTAATTGGCAAACCGAGTAATATAAACAACTTCCAAAATCCAAAGAAATCCTGAGCTGATTAGCATGTCCTTGCAATTCCCGTGAAAAAATTTGTTGCTTCACGTAGCTGTGTGATTTCCACTCTCTGTTGTAGCCTGTATTACTCGACAATTACTTGATTAGCATTGAAATCATATAATTAGCAATAACATATTAGCATACTGGAAAAGAAACTCTTAGGAATTAAATAGCTTACTTGAGAGGCAACATTGTCGAGGGAAATTATTGAGTTGTTACACAGGGATTCCTACATAGGCAAGACTTGTAAGTTTATATGTGAACTTTAAAAAAATGGTTGTTGCTAGTATAATTTTACTTACAGCTAGTAGCTGGGTGAAAGTTATATTATCAGTTCCAAGCATAGTGTAATATGGTGCTAGTGTTGTTGTTACTTCTTGTGATTCTGGCCTCTGAATTGTGTTGTTTTCATGTGATTGAGGGGCTGCTCTAACCTCGGTTGGCTGATACAGAACACACTTAATTAGTTTATTAGTCGTTCACTATGTAAGCCATAATAATTGAAATAAGTAATAAAATGAATGGGCATCAGGCAATACCGTGGCCTTCGGAGACTTCTTTAGTCTCTGTTGTGGGTTTGCATTTGCTTTGCGGTTGCTTTTTTCTAGCCACGTTTTTGGACGACTTTTTCCTTTGTAAAAGTTTTTCCTCTTCTTTATTCCTTTTGGCCCGCTAGAGTCAACCATGTTAGCATTTGCCTCTTCCTCAGTTGTCATTGATATGGAAACATGACATGGCTCAGTGGTTTTTTCACCCTCCAAACATTGTCTTTTCGCTAGAATTTGCGCAACAATTTTTGCAGACTCCTCACAAACCTTGGATAGGAAAACATATGTTTCATGGGATTCTGATGCTCGATTTACTAACTTCTCAATTCGAGGACACAAGTCTCTATATCGATTTGTAAAATGAGCTTTCCTATCTACTTCTATATGTTGTTCATTGCCCCCGATCTTAGACCCACATCTTGCGTCTCTTGTCCACCTTTGGAGTATGTAACGTTGTGGAATCACCTTAATATTCATCATGTCCAACACTTTTATAGCATGACTACAAAGGATACCATATGCATGAGTCTCAAATTTACGACAATCACAACTTACAGTTTTCTCTATAGGACTGCTAGTCACCATTCGCTCTTTTGTGCCATTGACATTTGCAACATTATACACATGTATATTTTCGCCTTCGTTGTGACCTTTGATGTAAGCACCCTGATACTCCTCATAGTCTTCTTGAAACTCTTCAAATATTTTTGGAGTCTAAAGATTTCCAGCCTGAATTATTGGAGCTTTCTTCATCTTTATTTTGGGCAGCTTATGTATGGAGTCATGTTCAGACATTGACTCATTGTAACGCTTGCTATTGACAACTCTTTCAGAGTGAGTGAAGAAATCTACCAAATTGAGGTCTGACTTTAGATGACTTTTCAAATCAGAATTAAGACTCTCACTTAGTTGAGTAGATCTCATTCCCGTTGTAAATGTTTTATTAACATAAGCCCATGCCCATTTTTCTTTTACTTGAAATATCATGTGAAGCCAAGACGAACTTGGTACATCATTCTCTATTAGTAGAGCTTCCCAAGCTTCCAGAAACTCTTCTTCCTTCTCATATACATCAATGCAAGCCTCGAAACTTTTTGAAAATTCTGGATTTTTTTGATACAAGTGATTCACATTCCTTAAACTATTTTCTCTTACGTGCCAAGTGCATAATCCATGATAAGTTTGTGGCATAACTAGAGGAATTGCCTTTGCCATAGCCGCATCTTGATCAGTCAAAATGGTGTTTGGTCTTGTTCCACCCATCGCCTTAAGAAACGTTTCAAACAACCATTCAAAAGAAGCCGCCATTTCATCATACAACAATGCTGCCCTAAAAATTACAGTTTCTCTATGATTATTGTATCCTACAAATACTCCTAGAGGCCGATAATCCTTATTGGTTCTAAAAGTTGTATCAAAGACGTTCACATCCCCGAAATACTTATAATCATTTATCATCTGTGCATCGGCCCAAAATATGTTTGTTATTTGTTCTTCCGAGTCCATCTGAAAAGCATAGAAGAATGAAGGGTCTTTTTTTGCTTGTTGTTTGAAATACATCAAGAGGGCACTTAATTCTCCAAACTTGAAAGTGTGATTTCTTTTTGTTCGAAGGTAATTCTTTTGGTCGAGTTTCATAAACCCCAGGTTGTCTATTCCACCGGCTTTTTTAATCATGTACTCGTTGAAATCTCTTATGCTTAGTCCACAATCATTCGCCATCTCAATTTCCTTTTTTTGTGATTTTGACATTTTACGCTGAGAACGAATCATGTGAACATACCTTGGTGGTTGGAGAGGATGGTTGTGTTCAGCAATAAAATCAACCACCTTGTACTTGCCAATTTTCCGGTCAAGAGAAATAGACATACGAGCATGACAACTTGTTCTTGTTTCTGCTCTAGCATCTTTAGATAAGCAGTCTCTTTTATCGAGACCCCGTACACCTTCTTTATGACAAGAAAACCTCCTCGAAGTCAGTACCCCATCTGCCTTGCTTAAATTTTGATATTCTTTACGAATGCCAAAACCCATTCTCCTTGCATACTCATTGTAAAAGTTGTATGCCAAATCTTCATTTTCGAATTGCATCTCCAACTTTGGTGTATTATCAACAAAACCCTTTGTGCCATGCATCAAAGACTCTTCATGTATGTTACTTATCCAATCGGTTATATTTGGGCTTGATGCCATTGACAAACTAACTATTTACCTGAAAGTTAATCAAGACATAGTTAAAAAAGAGTTTTCTGGCTAGAAGTTAGAGCTAATCATGTGACTCGTTTTTATTGTTTTGTAGGGCAACATGTATGACAGAGGAAGTTCCGATATTCACTAATCAAATGATATATAACCAAGTGACAGGTGCAGCCCAAATCAGTTACAAGTGTGCAGAATTACAAGTCAAATACGTGCTTGGGCTCATCGCTAAGTGAAGCAGATCAAAATGAACTTACAATTCGAAGAATTTGGAAAGCCGTGAAACGTATGATAATAATAGCATAATATTCTACTCGTATTGTATTAAAACTAAATACAGTACCTTTGTATGCTTGATCGTCGTTCTCCAAAAGGACAAGATTTGTATGATTTTCTTGGTTTTCTTGGCTACATTTTCCATAAACAAAGCCAATTTTGTATATGATAATCTGATTTAGGAAGTCCACATAATAGAAAAGGGAGGGAACTTGGTCACTTTGTCCCGCCAAAAACTATCAGTTGCAAAAGATTATTTTAATTCATAATACTCATTTTGTAGGGTCAAAACCAGCATCAAAAGTGGGGACAAGTAGAGACAAATAGACAAAAGATCATGACCCTCAATTTTAATGGTATTCAGGTGTCAGCTTGAGAATGCAGTAACTGGAAGATCCAGTTCCCTCATGGTACTGGAGAGGATCCGGACTCGATAAAGAGCAGGAAATGAGAGAGAGAATTTTTTTAAGAAAGAGGGGAGCTGGGAAAGAATGACGTTGGGTTTGATGACCCCTCCAAATTTTTTCAGTGCGTCTTTTTTTGTTGCATCTCGGCCCTTCATCTCATTAAATCCTACGGTCCAGATGAGGACTCACGGACTCACGAGAGTAGGCGGACTCATTATATAATAGGGTGTGATTTTATTCAATAGGGTGTGTGATTCTATTAGTCTGTGTTATGTGATTCAATTTGCTAGTAAGAGTGATTCTATTTGTTATTGTGTGTGATTCAATTCATTAGCGTGTGTAATTGTATTTTCTAGTGTGTATGATTCTATTGTTTAGTAAGTGTAGTTAGTGTGTGCGATTCTATTTGTAAGTGTACTATGTAAGTGTGATTCTATGTGTGAGTTAGTATGATTATATTCAATGTGTTTGTATGTGATTCTATTTGTAAGCGTGTGTGATTGTATTAGTTATTGTGTGTGATTCTACTTGTGGTGTGTGTGATTCTATTAGTAGTGTGTGTAATTCTGTTAGTTAGTGTGTGATTGTATTAGTCTATCAACAAAATTGCCGTTTTATACTTCTGTTTCTCCTTGAAAACTGGCTAGCTCAATAGGAAGAGCATCGTGCATTGCACGAGGTGTGGGTTCGAGTCCCACGTCGGCTATGAAATTCTAGACATGACAACTTGGACTAGGATCGATCCACAGTAGACACCCCCCATAATCTTTCAGGGTTGTGCAGGTCGAGGGGTGCATTTCCTCCAACTGGCAAAATGAATGTCCCTAAAATGCAAAACAACCACCTGCAGGACATTCTCCAGGCCCATGGTTGATAAAGTATCAGTAGTGTGAGCAGATGCGTGCTATTAGAATGCCAAGTGCATCCGTGTGTAGCATATGCATGTTATTTGAATGATGCATCGGGTTTATATATGGTCCTATTTTAGCTGGCAATAAATCACAGCTGAATGTATATTGTAAATTTCAGGCGATCAAACCCATCAATAAGCAACAAAGAACAAGTATATGATAGCTCAATGTAACTAAGCAAGTATCCTGATTCAAGCCTCAACTAAGCATTCTAGTCTACGTAGGAATCGAACCTACACCCTTCGTCTATTAGACGGGCGCTCTACCAGTTGAGCTAGAAGACTATATAATAGCAACATAATAGACAAACGCAGACTCAGGGGCAAAGTAACACCAATTTTCACAGCAAAAGGTCAATCCATATAAACATCTAAAAATGAGCTTATTCTACGGATGACAGTAGCATACTAGCATTTATAACATGATCTAAGAACAAGTCAGCATTCTTGTAGCATGCACACAACATATTACTATATTAGAGACTCCCCCAAATCAGCTTGAAGTTCGCCGCCCTAAATCAGGCGAAGACCGAAATCAGCTCGAAGTTCGCCGTAAATTAAAAAATCACCAACGATTCACACAAAATCAACTAAAAAAATAGTAAGATCAATCCGTTTCTCTGACAGAAAATAAGAAACATGTTTAGGCCAAAGTTTGCAGTAAAATCAGAAAAATCAAAGAGCTAGTTGACAAGTGTAGCTGTTCCTACTTACTACACCGGATAGAAAGAAAGCTGCAAACATTCACTTAAGCTTACTTCGATACCATCTCAAATCCCATCCTCAGGAAAAGTACAACCAGATATCCATTATTACTCGTTTCTATGAATTACTCTATGCTTCAAAATTTGAAACAAACCTGTGTAAAAATAACGAAAGTATAATCATTAATTGCCAAATTATTCCAGCTACCAAAAAGCATGTAACTACCAACTCTAAGACTACCAGCAAGAATCATGCCAGCTTACTAATAGAATCACATCAACTACAAATAGAATAACATTCAATATTATCAGTATTCACATCAAATACAATTAGAATAAACCATAATTTCAGAATCACACATCAACAACTAATAGAATCACACTGATTTCGTCAATATCACACTAACTAATTGCATCACGCCAAGTAAATACAAACGCTAAAATCCTCTACTTCACTCATTCAACAAGTTAGGCTGAATCAGTAACAAGCAAGCAATAATTTGCACAGAGAAGCGGCAAAAAACTCTAAAGTCCAAACACAGAACCTCGGATCGACAAAGTCTACATGACGAACTAAAGCTTGAGCATATCACTCATCATATGGAACTATGCTCGATTTTATCCACACAATAGCTAGAATCAAACAGAAATGCAATTGACATCATATCATTTAAATAACAATGGAACTATGCTTGATTCCATCATGACATATATATCTCCAAAGACTGCCGAGTGTGACTCGATCAACAAACTATTGCAACGACCAGAAAAACGACTAAAACTTTAATCAAACCAGAAACTGCAATATTCATAAGAAAATCACCTGTTCAAACACAAACTACAACAATAAAGTCAACAAATCTGCAGTATTCATAAGAAAACCTAAAAAAAAAACAGAAAACGCACCAAAAAAACTGCACAAATCGCTGAACTAATTTGCGCAAATTACACGACTCGTGATGTCGCCCGAATTTGCCGTGGACTGAGCTCGAGCTACTCGCTAGAAAATTCGCCAAAATGCGTCAAATCGCAGACGTATTTTCTTCGATTCCGGAAATGCAGCCAGTGTTTTGTCGAAATCTACAGTTTCATCAAATTAGGCGAAATCAATAACCAAATTCAACAACAAAATAAAATCCAAATCATCAAAATCAAAACCAAATCAAGGCTAAGGCCCTGTTTGATAGGACTTATTCTCAGATGAATTCAGATCAGTTCAGAATCATTCAAATCAGATCAGATCAGATCAGAGTAATTCAAATCAGATTAGATCAGATCAGAGTCTTTCAGATCAGATCAGAAATGTTCAAATAACTATCTATGTATTTGGTCCATAATTGATACTAATTCGTTGAAATTTAATTAAATGTTCAACTAATTCAGATCAGATCATATCAAATTAGAATTATTCAGATCAAATCAGAATAATTCAGATCAGATCAGTTCAGTTCAGAATGATGCAGTCCTATCAAAACAGGGTCTAAAAGCCTTAGAAACTCTCGATCAGATTAAAAAAAAACCACAATGAAATCAACATAAATCAAACATATGCAAACATTTGAATGAATTAAAAAGTAAAAAAAAAAAAAAAACTAAGAAATTAACACAATCAAACCTAGCGTTTCTATAACGAGTAATTAGGAGAATCAAATGAGAAGAAATCAACAGCAAAGTGGGAATAATACCTGATATAGTTTCATGCGACAGCTACGAGGGAGATCGGTGGCGAGGAGAGAGAAAATTCAGGAGTGAAGGTGAGGAGAGAGAAATCAGGAGAGAATAACGGCGGCGAAGCGGTGAATAGAGGTGGTGGCGGTGGAGAGCGAGAGCGGTGGTGGCGGTGGAGAGCGACGACGAGCAACGGCGTGAAGAGAGAGAAAATGGAACCATTGATTGCAGAGAATCTGGGGAGAAGAAGGACGAAGAGAGAGAAAATGAAAATGCAAAAATGAGGTGGGAGACGGTTGATAAAGATTATAAATCTATCGAGTAAATGACGTTGGTACCCCTTAGTCATAGCGGATTTAAGAGCGTTGGATCAGATTAGATGAAAGGCTAGGATGAAGACTCATGGACTCATCTAACCCTATAGGATTCACTTGAACCTATTAACTCTCATAACTTTAGTTGCTCCGTAACTCCAGTAACTGTAGTACATAACTTCAATAACTTTATAACTCTAACTTAACAATATTTAACTAAAGTACGTAACTTCAACTTAACTCCAATAACTTTAACAACTAAAACACGTTTTTTTAATATAACTCCATTAACTACAACACGTAACGCCGACTTAAGTCCAATAACTTTGATAACTCCAATAACTTTAAAAAACCCAATAACTATAAAACACGTAACCCCGACTTAACTCTAATAACTTTGATAACTCCAATAACTTTAATAACTCTAATAACTAAAACACGTAACTTTAATAACTTTAACGCAACTCCAAAAAAAAAAAAAAAATAAAAAAAAAAAATAACCCCCATTTTTTCTCTCTCCTCCCTTACCCACCACCCACCACTCACGCACCTCCTTCCACCACCGGCCACCTTCACCAACCACCACCGCGATCCAGTCGCCCACCACCACCATACTCGGCATGATATCGCAAGGCCACCGGTGGTTCTCACGCCCCCGTCGACCACGCCACCGCCCCCAATCAACCCATTCTCTCTCCTCAAACTCTTCTCTAACCACCCAAATTCCGCCCTCCCCGATGATCCTCCGCGCCTCCTCGACATTCGCCGCTTCTCCCTCGACGTTTTACGTCCCTCCCCCAAGTTTCGAAGTGGAAAAAGGAGGAAATGGGGGAGAAGGAAGGGGCGGGGGCTTGTGGGAACGGCGTAGGTTAGGTCGGGGTGGCCGGGCGACCATGGTGGCGGGGTCGGGGCCGGTGTTGGTGGTGATTGGCGACGGCACCGGCGGGGCTGGGGTGGTCTCGGGTTGGTGGGGGGAGGGTTGGGGGAGGAGAGAGAAAAAGGATGGGGAGTGGGTTTTTTATTTATTTATTTATTTAATTTAATCTTGACCATTGATTTAAGATTAAATGTGTGGCTCAGATTACTACTGACCTTCTGATATAAGTTTACTTCTGACCGGATGCAGCCTATATATATATATATATATATATATATATATATATATATATATATATATATATATATATATAGGATGTTGTTCCCATAAGAAATGTTCTTATGGTGAGAAGTAAGAAGTTATATCATCCATCCACCCAATTTAAATTCAATGGTCAAGATTAAATCAAATAAACAAAAACAAAAAAGACAAAACCCACTCCCTTCCTTTTTCTCTCTCCTCCCCAACCCCCCCAACCCGAGACTACCCCAGCCCCGCCGATGGCCGTCGCCGACCACCACCAACACTGGCCACGACCCAGCCACCATGATCGGTTCTCTCCCGCGACCATCCCGCCGCCCCTCCGCGCCACCATAGCCCCTTCCTTCTCCCCCATTATCCCCTTCACTTACTTTTCGATCTCCTCAAAACCCTCCTATTTGCGGCGATGGTGGTGGTGCGTGTGATCGGCGGCGTAGGGCGAGGGGTGGGGGACGGTTTTAGGGTGGCGACGGTTGACGATAAGGGCTGGGGAAGGGAGTGAGGAAGGAGAGAGAAATTGAGAAAAAAGGGACGCAAAGGAGGATAGAGGAGGTGGCGCGATCTCTGGGATGTCGCCGCGGGGTCGCCGAGGCGGCGCGCATCAAATGGTGGTGTCGGCGTCGCGTGAGGTGGTGGTCGGTGCTGGTGGCCGGCGGTGGTTATGTGATTCGTGGTGGTGGTGGTGGGTGGGTATGGGAGGAGAGAAAAAAAATGTGGTTCATTTTTCTGTTTTTTTTTTTTTTTAATTTTTTTTTATTAAAGTTCATTTTATCTAAGAATAAGTGCATCTTGTTAAATTAGAAGTGCATTTTGTTTGATTAGAAGTGCATTGTATAAAATTAAAAGACAAAGTGTATTTTGTTTAATTAGAAGTGTTTTTTGTTAAATTAAAAGTGCATTATATAAAACCAAAACGAAAAAGTGTATTTTGTTAAATTAGAAGTGCATTTTATAAGCATAAGTGTATCTTGTTAAATTGAAGTGCATTTTGTTAAATTAAAAGTACATTTTATATATATATAGGGGCACGTTCCGGTAGGAAGTTATATATTGGTAGGAAGGTAAGAAGTATTTATATAGTATTATCCATATTTGTGATTGAAACCAACAAAACTAATAACACATCTAAACAAAAGGCATTTATTCTTATAAAATGTGCTTTTAATTCAACCAAAAAACACTTTTATTCTTATAAAATGTGATTATTACAAAATGCACTTCTAATTTAACAAAATACACTTACTCTTAGAAAATCCATTTCTAATTCAACAAAATGCACTTTTCTTATCAAATGCACTTCAAAATTTGACGAAATACACTTTTCTTATAAAACGCACTTCAAATTTAATAAAATGCACTTTTCTTATAAAACGCATTTCAAATTTAATAAAATGCACTTTAATTTAACAAAATGCACTTATTCTTATAAAATGCACTTCTAATTTAACAAAATGCAATTATTCTTATAAAATGAACTTTAATTTAACAAAATGCACTTATTCTTATAAAATGCATTTCAAATTTAATAAAATGCACTTATTCTTATAAAATGCACTTCTAATTTAACAAAATGCAATTATTCTTATAAAATGAACTTCTAATTTACAAAATGCACTTTGTCGTTTTAGTATTATAAAATGCACTTTTAATCAAATAAAATGCATTTGGACTTATAAAATGCATTTCTAATTCAACAAAAAACACTTATTGCTATAAACGCACTTCCAATTTTACAAAATGCATTTCTAATTTAACAAAATTCACTTATAATTTAACAAAATGCACTTTTTCGTGTTGGTTTTAAAAAATGCACTTTTAATTTAACAAAAAAACACTTCTAATTAAACAAAATGCACTTTGTCTTTTAATTTTATACAATGCACTTCTAATCAAACAAAATGCACTTCTAATTTAACAAGATGCACTTATTCTTAAATAAAATGCACTTTGATAAAAAATAAAAAAAACAAAAAAAACAGAAAAATGAACCACATTTTTTTTCTCTCCTCCCATACCCACCCACCACCACCACCACGAATCACCTGACCACCGCCGGCCACCAGCACTGACCACCACCTCACGCGACGCCGACACCACCATTTGACGCGCGCCGCCTCGGCGACCCCACGACGGCATCCCAGAGATCGCGCCACCTCCTCTATCCTCCTTTACGTCCCTTTTTTCTCATTTTCTCTCTCCTCTCTCACTCCCTTCCCCAACCCTTATCGTCAGCCGTCGCCACCCAAAAACCGTCCCCCACCCCTCGCCCTACCCCGCCGATCACACGCACCACCACCATCGCCGCAAATAGGAGGGTTTTGAGGAGATCGAAAAGTAAGTGAAGGGGATAATGGGGGAGAAGGAAGGGGCTATGGTGGCGCGGAGGGGCGGCGGGATGGTCGCGGGAGAGAGCCGATCATGGTGGCTGGGTCGGGGCCAATGTTGGTGATGGTCTGCGACCGCCATCGGCGGGGCTGGGGTAATCTCGGTTTGGGGGGTTGGGGAGGAGAGAGAAAAAGGAAGGGAGTGGGTTTTTGTTTTTTGTTTTTTGTTTTTGTTTATTTGATTTAATCTTGACCATTGGATTTAAGTTGGGTGGATGGATTATATAACTTCTTACTTCTCACCATAAGAACACTTCTTATGGGAACAACATCATATATATATATATATATATAATCCGTCTTAAGTACGTTATTCGCGCATAGTAGCTTGATTTATAAACGGCCAAAGTCGGAACAAGAATATCAATAGATTATCAACAACAATAATCAATGTAGGAAATCAATAGATGCTCAAGAGGTGATCAAAATAGATAAACAATGACAATAGGCGATAGATATTCAAGTTATAGAATATGAGCAATAAATTGAAGCAAAGATGAATGCGAAGGATTGTCATGATGTGAAATGAAGCTCAAGCTTACGAGGGTCAACGTTCTTACCTTCAACACTCAACAACACTAGCAATGAAGTCAAAAGTCCACGAAAGGTACTTCCTCAAAATCACCACCTAAACAATTGTCGAACACAATGGAATTACTACAAATTACGAGGTAATTATCCTCAAATGACCTACCATATAATTTCACACGCCACACACGCAACAACACCCAACATTATAATCCCCAACAAAACATGCTCATAAGACAACCAAATCAACTCCAATTCGCGCCAAACTTGCACAACAACTTCACAATCATACTAACAACGATTTCCATCATTTGAACACCTAAAATATCAACAGTAACACCCGAAACACCCAAAAATCAGACTTGGGCAGAATGTAATTTAATCACTCAATTCATCACAAAATGTTCCCAAATTAAAACCGTAGTTTACCCAACTCATAACAAACCTTCCCTCCAAATTTCATGCGAATCCACCCACAAAATCATCATCAAACAAGTTTAAACCTGAATTATAAAAGCCCTAATTAATCATTCTACAACTCATGCATCAAAACCATTATAATTAGAACTAAAACCATTCAAACAACAACACCACCCATAAAATCATGTTTTAATCCACAATTAAACATGAACTTAAAAGCCCTAATTATAAAACATGAAAGAGGGCAAGAATCCTTACAACTCTTGATGTAAAATCAAGAGAGAGAATGACGGTGGGTGAAAGGTGGCTACGGTGGTGGCGTGCGGCAGCCGCGAGGGTGGCGCGCGGTGGTGGGGCGGTGGCTTCTCCTTCTCTCTTCTCTTCTCTCTTTCTTTCTCCTCTTTTCTCTTCTTCCTTATGCTTCTGCATGCGTGCGTTTATGGGTGAAGGTTTGTTTCTTTTTATTTTTATATAGTGTGAGGTGAGGTAAAATAAGTAAGGGTATTTTGGTAATTTTGCCAATTAACTGCCCGATTAGGAAAGTGACCCAAAAAGGTAAATATGCCTAAATCCCAAAATAGAAACTACACCTTAAAATGAGTCACAAAACGTAACACCCTAATTAAATAATAATCCCAAAATTTACGGGGTGTTACAAACTTCCCTCCTTAAAACAAATCTTCGTCCCGAAGATTTAGGTCCCTCCTTAAAGAGATTGCACAAAACTTTCTATGTTTCAAGGTTCCTCCACTGTTACTTGCGTCTATCGACTAAAACTATTGCTCAGGCGGAATATAACTACAAGAAAAGAGACAAGGAATAAAGGTTTAAATATGTAACTGTAAAGGTTTGAAGATAGAACAGTAGATAAGAGAGATAATGCACCATCAATGCATTTCCTCTCAAGAGATTCGTGTTTAGCTGGAAATGCACCATTAATGCATTTCAGGAAGGAATAGCGCGTAATTATAAATTAACAATTATTATCACGCTTATAGACTCATATATCAACGAGATGACACGAGAAATAGAACGCGTGAGGTTCTCATCCCCCTTAAAAGAAAAGGTTCGTCCCGAACCGTAAGTACCTTAATCAAAGAGATAGGGGTACCTTTCACGCATGACGGATTCAACCTCCCAAGTTGCTTCTTCAACGCTTTTGTTGCACCACAACACTTTGACCATCTTGGTCTCGTCGTCGAGTCTTTCTTGTTTTGGTATCTAGGATTTTCAATGGTGCCTCCTCGTAGGTCATTGTCTCGTCTAGCTCAATTGTTTCCCGGTCGAGCACATGTGACGGATCACTAACATACTTCCGCAGCTGGGACACGTGGAACACGTTATGCACTTGGTCCAATTTTGCAGGTAAGTCCAGTTCATAGGCCACTTCACCAATTCATTTCAATATTTTGTATGGCCCAATAAACCTCGGACTCAGCTTCCCCTTCTTGCCAAACCTTATTACGCCTTTAGTAGGAGATACTCTCAACAACACCATATCATCCATTTCAAACTCGATATGGCTACGAGTCTTGTCAGTGTAACTCTTATGTCTGTCCTGAGCCGCCTTTAGTCTATCCTTGATTAGTTTTACTTGGTCAGTCATCTCTTGGATGTAGTCAAGACCCAAAACTACAGTCTCACTGATGTCATTCCAACAAATCGGACTCCTACACTTTCTCCCATACAACGCCTCATAAGGTGCCGTTTTGATAGACGCTTGATAGCTATTGTTATAAGAGAACTCAATTAGGTCCAACTTGTCTTCCCATCCTCCTTGAAACTGTAGAGCACAAGCTCAAAGCATATCTTCCAACGTCTGATTTGTTCTTTCAGTTTGTCCATCAGTAGTTGGGTGAAATGCAGTGCTCTTTAGAAGTCTTGTGCCCAAGGCTTCTTGTAACTTTGACCAAAACCTAGACACAAATCGCGCATCGCGATCTGAAACAATCTCATTTGGAACGCCATGTACTCTCAGAACGTGATGTATGTAAGCATTGGCTAGTTGTTTCTTCTTCCAAGTGTCTTTCATCGGTATGAAGTGAGCACTTTTCGTCAGTCTATCTACGATCACCCAAATCATGTTATTTCCCTTAGGTGTCCTGGGTAAACCAGCGATAAAATCCATAGATATCAAACTCCACTTCCACTCCGGCACTGGCAGTGGTTGTAGCTTGCCTTGCGGTCTCTAGTGTTCACTTTTTACCTTCTGACAAACTAGGCACTTAGCTACGAATTCGGCTACGTCTTTCTACATCCCAGACCACCAGAATACTAGTTTCAGATCCTGGTACATCTTATCTCCTCCAGGATGTACTGAGTATAATGTAGTATGAGCTTCTGTTAGAATCTTTTCTCTCAGTTGAACATTGTTCGGAACACATACTCGACTCCGAAAGCGAATCACACAATCTCCAGTCATCTTCAATAATTCGCCATCTTTCTCCAACCTCCCTTTGAGGTACTCATCAGAACTCTGAAGTTCCTTAATCTTGCCTAAGAGATCATTTTGAAATGTAGTGACTCCATGTTCCGATAACTGTATCCCAAAGTTTAGAGATTCATCTCTCAGCTTCTGTCGTTGTACTACCATCTGAATATTGTGCAAGGACTTCCTACTAAGAGCATCTGCCACCACGTTGGCCTTACCCTCGTGGTATTGAATCTCCATGTCATAGTCCTTAATGAGTTCTAGCCATCTCCTCTGCCTCATGTTAAGCTCCTTTTGAGTGAATATGTACTTGAGGCTTTTATGATCAGAGAATACCTTAAATGTTACTCCAAACAGGTAATGCCTCCATAGTTTCAAAGCAAATACCACAGCAGCTAGCTCCAAGTCGTGTGTTGGGTAGTTCTCCTCATAACTCTTGAGTTGCCTAGACGCATAGGCGATTACTCTTTGGTTCTGCATAAGAACACAACCCAGACCATTCTTTGAAGCATCCGTGTAAACCTCATATGGAATGTTCTCATCTAGCAGTGCTAAAACTGATGCAGAAGTCAACCTAGTTTTCAGGGTTTGAAAGGCTTCCTCACAAGAGTCATCCCATTTAAACTTGGTTGCTTTATTCATCTGTATTGTCATGGGTTTAGCTATCTTTGAAAAGTCCTTAACGAACCTTCTATAATATCCACCAAGTCCCAAAAAGCTCCTAATCTCAGTTACACTCTTGGGTGTAGGCCAATCTTTGACTGCCTTAATCTTGGAAGGATCAACAGCTACTCCCTCCTTGGAAATGATATGACCCAGGAATGCAACCCTATCCAACCAAAATTCGCACTTCGAAAATTTACCATACAGTTTCTTTTCCCTCAAGATTTCTAGTACAATCCTCAAGTGCTCTTTGTGCTCTTCCTCATTCTTCGAATATATTAGGATGTCATCAATGAAAACCACCACAAACTTGTCTAAATAAGGCCTAAATGTTCGATTCATCAAATCCATAAACACACCAGGTGCGTTTGTCAACCCAAACGGCATCACAGTGAACTCATAATGACCATACCTAGTGGAGAACGCTGTTTTGGGAACATCCTTCTCTGCCACCTTAAGTTGGTAGTATCCTGATCTCAGTTCAATCTTAGAGAACACACTCGCGCCCTTTAATTGGTCGAATTGATCATCAATTCTAGGTAAGGGATATCTGTTCTTGATCGTTACATTGTTGAGCTCACGGTAGTCGATACATAGTCTCATACTTCCATCCTTCTTTCGCACGAATAATACAGGTGCGCCCCAAGGTGACACACTAGGTTTTACATACCCCTTCTCCACAAGTTCATCCAAATGTTTCTTAAGTTCTTGCATCTCCGTAGGTGTCATTCTATAAGGTGCCTTAGCAATAGGTTCAGCTCCAGGAACTAACTCAACCTTGAACTCGGCTTCCCTTTTTGGCGGCATCCCAGGAATCTCCTCTGGGAAGACATCCTCAAAGTCCTTCACTATTGGCACATCACTCAAGTCAGGGTACTCTACAATAGTATCCCGTACGTGGCATAAGAATAACGGGTTCCCTCTAGAGATCTGTTCTTTAGGTTCATTACCGAAATCAATTTGACTTTCGGTCCCTTTAAGCTAACACGGTAAGAAACTCTAACATCCTTGGATCCCCTCAACGATATTTTTCCCAACCAACAGTCTAATCTTGCCTTGTAGTTGCTCATCCAATCCATTCCCAAAATGACGTCAAAATAGGGTAAAGGAAATTCCACTAAGTCAGCTTTGAACTCATGGCCTCCAATTACTACTGGTACATCTCTAAACATGTTTTTACAATTGACACTCGCTCTAGTAGGCATTGAGAAATCAAAATCCACAGTTAAACTAGACTTAAGACCACATTTCACAACAAACTTAGCAGCAATAAAAGAATGGGAAGCACCGCTATCAAATAAAACATGTGCAACAACAGAATTGACAAGGAAATTACCAGAGACTACATCAGTGTTTTCAGCCTCCTCCTGGTTCATCACATATAGCTGCCCCGCGGTCTTCTTACTTTGGTTCGCTGCGTTAACGGACCCAGTTGGCTTTGCAGGAGTGACATTAGTAGTCCCTTTTGTCGGAGTCGGGTTCCTATAAGTGTTGCTAGACCCAACATAGTTACTTTGTGCTTTCGGACCTTGGAACCTAAAGGGCGTAGCTGAAACTACCGTAGCCGGCACCGGCTGCTTTCCCGCAATTCTTGAATAGCAATCATTTGCCTTATGCCCAGGCTTTCGGCAATGGAAGTATGTGATCTTATCCCCATTACAATTCGCTCCTGGGTGGACTCGGTCACATCTCTTACACTTATTGGTTTGCTCATTCCCTTGGCTCCTAGCTTTGTTTGGCTGATAACCTTTGTAGTTTGAGTTTCCCGTGTTGGCTGATTGAGCCCTTCCTCTATTTCCTCCAAAATTTCCCCTCTTGTTAGATATCTCCAAGAGATCAAGCGGGCTGTCCTTCCTTTTTATTCCAATGTCCGATTCCATTTTAGCTACCATTATTTCAGTATTATTAGCTTTAGCATACAGCGCCTTGACCGTCGGAAACTCCTTCCCAACAAACCAGCCCTAACCTTCCAGTGAAGCTTCTCCAAGTATCGGTTGACTTGTGCCTCATCAGTGGTTACGAGGTCACCACCAAATCGGCTCAAGTTCATCAAATTTTCATGGAAATCTCTAACACTCATCTCCTCTGTTTGCTTGAATTCCTCGAACTCAGCCTTTTTCTGTTTCCTCAAGTGCTCAGGGAAAAATTCAGTCTCCAAATACTTCTTAAGGTAGAGCCAGTTCCTCTCATAAGAAGTTACGGTACCATCAGCTGCTCTTTCCACCATTGGCTTGAAGAATTCATCACGAATTCCCTGCCACCAACGTCCAGCCAAGTCCCTCAAATAATAGGCCCCAATTCGTACTTTATACGCATCTGGCCAGCCAACTGAGAGGAAGATCTTCTCCATATCCTAAATCCATTCATCTAGTTCTACAGGGTCACCTCTTCTAGAATAATTTGGGAGATTCTTCTTTTGCACAGCGTTGGACATCATTGCCAAAGTCATCTCCTCATTATTTGGCGCAGCAGTATTATTATTATTCTGTTGGTTAGCAGCTTGATTTGCCAGAAGTTGGGTCATAAAATTGGTCATAGCTGCCATCTGTTGGTTCAAGGCTGCCATTTGTTGATTCGAGGCCTCTTGTCCTGCAACCAATTGCTGTAGGATAGCTGTCAACTCTGGGTTACCCTGATTAGTAGAACTGTTTCCGCGTGCCATATTCTATATGATAGTAACGGGTTCAATTAGCAGTATAGAACAGTATATAAGGTATCTTACAGCCTGTCGTAAACAACAAAGAGTAGTAAGGTAGAAAATGATAAATAATTGAAACAGACGCCAGTAAGTTATTCGTCTCGCTTAGTTCTGACTTTTCTGGAACTTTTTTTTTTTTGCAGGGACTGCAGGGTTGCCGCGGGCGCGGTAAGCATGCAGACGCTTTCCAGTGGTTAACCGCGGGCGCGGGAAGTATCGTGGTTAACCGCGGGCGCGGAGCCTCATCCGCGGGCGCGGCTCACGGCACAAAAAGGACGTAATGGAAATGAATGAAATATGCCATAAGCTCATCAACAACACACAGTTAGCATATAATACTACTCATGACCTTTATTAAAGCAACATGATAAGTCTTAGGGGTGTTGTTAAAGTACCAAAACGGAAAAACAAACATAAGAGTAAAGAGTACGCATAACATCTAACTCCAAAGTACTTAGAAATAAAACTTAACAATTCTATAGATATCTAGTAGGCCTTATGCCTTTATTTGCAATCATCCTCTTGCTTGATCCAGCCTACGCATCCTCATTTGGATCATAGTCTTCGTCATTACGGACTTCTCCCCCATCGCCCGTGTAAGAGTCTTCTTCCTCCTCATCCGAGCGAATATTAATTACTCCAGGGTTGTTAGTCCCTTCACTGTTATCCTCCTCGTCACTCATAGGGTGTTCAATGGGGTCTTCCTCTTGCTCTTGCTCAGGACTGTTTGGTTGCTCCTCATCCTCACTACTACCATAATAATAGCTGTAGTCCACATATCCTCCATACATATTGTTGCCCACATTGTTAGTCCCTCCATTAACAACATCATTGTTCTCCCCATTATCATCACCATTGTCCCAAGTGTTGTCGTTGACACAGTCATCAGCTTCATCACCACTATTATTTCCCTCGATATCCATTGGTATGTCCTTCGACTCAGTAGGGAAGGGTGGTGGATTGGATTGAGGGTGTTCCTCTTCGAGTCTAGGCTTCTTTTGGTTAGATTTTCAGCTGTTCCGTCCTCCTGTGGTTGGGCTCTCTTCACCCCCATCCTGTAAGCTTCATAAGAATCCAGGTTGAGGTTATTGGGGTTAGGGGGCATGTAGAACGCGTAACTCGGAGGGTCCTTATACATGGTTATCGGACCATAGGATCGCTCATCCTCTCAACCCAAAATTACCTCCAGTTTGTCAAGATTCATCATTTCACCTGATTCGTCCGTCAGATAGCGCATATCTCCTGTGCGACATGCATTAAAGGCATCCCTCTCTAATCTAGCTCGAACCCTCGCCCAACGGTGCTGTTTCCTCAGATTGATTAAAGTCACAAAAACTTGTACCTCAGGCCCAACCGCCCATGGGTATCTAGCGGTCGCCCCATTCAGCTTCATCCTAATCCTGCCAACATAGTCACTAACAGATTCTCCATGTTCTCATTGTATCCTGAAATGTTTCTGATGCCAGAGCTATGAGGTCAGGTATCGTCTCTTGTCCGGGAGCTGATTTCACTCCAGATGGTTCGAATTCCCAAAAATAATCATGAGGGCCTGCCATTCTGTTAGTACACCAAAGAGAATCTCCAAATAAGTTAGTTATCCCAACTAATAACACGAAATTCCACGTTAAGATTCCCAGACGTTAGTTCCAAGTAATCTAAACATAATCGTTAAAACACAAAGCATTTAGCACATAGCATGCGTATGAATGCACCCAACCAATCCCCTAATTTCAAAACATTAAGATTTTTGGTTTAAAATTGTTTTGTAACTCAACTAACCATAGTCTAAGGCTCTAATACCAATTGTAACAACCCTGAATTTTCGACAATTTTAAAAAGAAAATTAAGGACTGTTATGCCGCCGTGGACTACCAAGTCAACGGCAAGGCTTATTAAATCAAACTTCATAAAAGAAAGAACGAATGTCAGCGGAAGACTTATAGCTAAGTTTACAAACCAAAATCAAACCAAATGAAATAAATTACAATCAATCATCAAATCCAAATGTATGACGAAATTATTGTAGAAACCCCATGCCATGCAATCGAAACCCAAGCAGACAAGCAACCACCTTCAAAACCTGTCAACTACGCCATCGAGAATGACGTAGGCCCCAGAATAGGGTAGGGAACAAACCCAAACATAGAGAACATCAGCACAGGCTGAGTAAGAAAATAAACATCAAAAGAAGTAAGATACGCGCCTTAATGGCGCGTAGCTAACAAGAATTGGATTAGCAGTGCAAAAAGGAACAAAGGCCCGAAAAGGACCTGACAGAAGTCGTGCTCAGATCAGCAGCACAAGAATTCGCCAGAAAAGAAGGCACGACTCGCGTGTTTAAAGCACGAGTCGTGTAGAGCGCACACGGTGGTATTCATCACCACATTAGTCTTATTTAGCATTCTTTATATAATTTATTGCGCAAGGGTCCTACCCCAAGCCAATCCAACACTAGAGCATCGAGAATAAAACGATCCGAAAGACCCGAGTGTGCACACCCCTTCTAGGGGGACGGTAGGACGCACAGTCCCTAAGAGGAAGTCATTTAGGAGACCGGTAGCTGATCTCCGGCCTAGCTACATATACCTTGATCAGAGGTTAATCGCTCTAGGTGGTTTAAACATCATAATATAGGTATATATATATATATAACTATATAGTGAGGATCATAAGAGTACCCCTCCTTAGGTGAGTACTGCGCACCAATTATCAGCTGTAAGATTTAGCAATTTGGACGTTCCATATTACGCCACCTGTCTTCCACTAGAAAAAGAAACTGGTCTCCATTTTTTCCCAATTGCCACCATTTTCATTTTTTTTTGTTTCTCTCTCCTCCAATTCTCCCTCTCCTCGACATTTTCTCTCTCCTCCCCCGCGCTCTCATCTCGCCTTCCATGCGTCGGCGCCGCCACCTTCGTCGCGTCTACGCCGTCAACTCTCCTTGCTCTACTCCGGCGCGATCTCTCTTTCTTCTCAGCGTCATTCTCTCTCCTCGTCGTCGCCGGTTTGATTGTCGTCGCTGGTTTCGTTGCTCGCCGCCACCGTCACCGCCACCGCCTTGATCACGTTACCTCCCATCCTCGCCGTCGCCCTCTCTACGAATTTCTGTAAGATCTGTCTGGATTTGTTTTATTGTTTTGATTAGTTTGTCCTAATTAATTCGATCTATGTATATCGTTCCTACTTTGCTCCCTTTTTTTTGTAATTTGATTTTGATTCGCTGCAATTGTTGTTCTTTTGAGAAAAAAATGTTGATTTTTTTGTCGAATTTGAGATCTTCGACGGTGCTATGGCGACCGATTGAGAACTCCGGCGACGTTTGAGTCAATTGTACGTTTCAATTTAGTCGCATTCTTGTTAGTTTTGATCGAATCTAGCTTAATTTTTATGATTTAGTTGTTAATTTTGTATTATTTTATGACGTGAATTTGTAGAAATTTTATGTGATGTTTCTGCTACTTTTACCATCTCGCTTTCGCCGATGTAATTACTCACCGCCGCCGATGATATTTAGGTTGTTATTTGTTGATTGCGATTGTTGTTATTTGTGGCGGCGGCGGTGGTGGTTGTGGTCACTGGTAGTTATTGTATGGATAATCTATACGCAAAACCTGTCATTCTATGGGATGTGTTTGTTATTGTATGGATAATTGGTGTTATTGTATGGAGAATCGGTGGCATTGGATGGACACTAGGTGTCATTGTATGTATAGTTGGTGTCATTATATGGACACTCTTGTGTCATTGTATGGACAATAGGCATCATTGGATGAAGGTGTCATTGTATGGACACTCTTGTGTCATTGTATGGACAATGGGCGTCATTGCAGAGAGGTGTTATTGTATAGACAGTCTTGTGTCATTGTATGGATATGGGATGTCATTGTATGGACAGTGGGTGTCATCGTATGGACGCTTTGTGTCGTGTCGTGTGGTTGTGGTAGTGGTGGTGGTGGTTATTGTTTTGGTTGTGGTCGTTGTGTTGTGGTGTGGTCGTTGTTGGAGATATAGAAAATGGAATATGTGTGTCATTTTATTGTTTTTCTATGACAGTCGCGTTGCTGAGGGGCTGCTTCAATTGCAAAAATGCTACATAAGATATCATGGAAATTCTAATGATTAGTTTGCTTGATAGCAGATATCATTTGGATTGATTTGTTTGTGATGAACGAGTTTGTACTATGTGGTATAGTTTAGAGAAGTCAGGAGTGTTCCTTAGGTGTTTGTATGGGGCGGGTGAACTTCATAATTTGTCGATTGGTGCTTGCACATTTGAGTGTGTTTGGTTTTTGTTCCTTTATCACGGTAATGTTTCTTTCAAGACCTTCTATTGTTGTATCTTAAACTCAAAAGTCTACTAGCTCAATTGGTAGAGCACCGTCTTATAGGCGGAAGGTGTAGGTTCGATTCCTACGTAGACAAGATGCTTAGCTCGTCTAGAAAAATCGGATACTGGATGACATCTTTTGCATTTGCCCACTCTGCTTATGTCTACTTTCTCTTGTAATGCAGCATACTATAAAATTGAACAAGGTTTCTTTTGATAGACAAATTTTATTGTATTTCATAGCCGATATGGGATTCGAACCCACATCTTGTGCGTTGCACAATGCTCTTCTAATTTGAGCTAACCGGCTTTAGGAACATAATTACGCAAGAAAATTACAGAGCATCACGGAAGCCGGACAATAACGTCATTGACCGGAACTTGATCTCAATAGTAAGTTTAATGATACTCCTAAAGGCTATTAGGCATGAAAACACAAACAATAGCTCACCTAAAACAAATCATCTACCCATGTTTTCTGCTTCTTTCTGTTACATCCAAATTTTACCACTACTATACCAACAAGTCATCAACTACACCAACATCTCTGCTCCTACTCAGTTCAAGCACCCTCACTTCTCAGATGTAATTACAGGCTATATATCTCTTGAAAAGCCCTCATTAATCCACTATTCAGGCCTATCGTAAAGAACCAACACATTATTGCAACACTATTGTCTAGCACACTACAAAAACCACAATATGTGATTGAATTATTGCGAAGTCATGGTTAAACAAAGTCCCCTTAGAACGCAATGACCCTCAAGTGACTAGTTCTTTTCCAAATTAAGGAAAAATACCCAAATAATCAAAGGACGGAATTGTGGAATTGTACACGTAAAAGGCCACTTTCTCCAGTTTCCAGAATTCTGAACTCTCACTGCTCCTCCCTCGAGGAAAGTGTCTACTAGATAAGTTGTTAGTTGTCGTGACCTAAAGATATATCTATGCTCCTCAGTTTTCAATCCTGGCTACCCCCAATTACCATTTCCATCCTGCTGAAACTATTTTGAAGCTCAATCCAGTTCTGAAGTGACAGCTTGAACTTCTTATACCATGGCCGCTTTGTTATACTTCGTATTGAACAAAAATTTACCAATTAATGCACAATCTTCATTCTCAAATTCAGGAAACAAAACTCTCGCCTTATTTACGAGCTTCATCCACCTTGCGAATCGATCGATGCATAATCAAAGCCCGTAGATTCAACAATTAACTCGAAATGTACAAGATTCTAGCAATTCATCTAATCGAATATAGCAATCAAACGACAACAGCAAAACCAAACACAATACACTTAATTGAGCGACAAGCATTTGGCAGCTCCGAAACATACAACCACAACAAAATTCAATAAAAATCCCCACCAAAAAAAAAACTCAAGAATTTCCCATAGAATCACACAAATTTACATAGAATTACACAATATTGATAGAATGACACACGTCTGTTCATAGAATGACACACGTCTGTTCATAGAATGACACGGCTTGTCCATAGAATGACACACGTCTGTTCATAGAATGACACACGTATGTTCATAGAATGACACGACTTGTCCATAGAATGACACGGCTTGTCCATAGAATGACATACGTATGTTCATAGAATGACACGGCTTGTCCATAGAATGACACACGTCTGTTCATAGAATGACACACGTATGTTCATAGAATGACACGGCTTGTCCATAGAATGACACACGTCTGTTCATAGAATGACACGACTTGTCCATAGAATGACATACGTATATGGTATGTGTATAGAGTGACACACGTTTGTGCATAGAGTGACACTCGTTTGTACATAAAGTGACACATCCATACAATGACAAATGTAATTAAAAAAAAAATCAGCAAAATCAGTATATACGCTAATGCAGGCTATGCATCATAGCTGCCTTCCGATGAACTGTGTGTAATTAAAGATCAAATTCATACATTTAAGACAACAAATTCCCAGATTCATAAGAGAAATCAAATTAATCGAACGCGAATCAAAATTTAGGGCTACAGACCTTGATCTAATCGACAAAATCATCAATCAAATCAGTACTAATTTAAAAAATGACAGTTAAATTAGTAAAATCAATCAAAATAATATCCGATTTGGAGATCAATTCTGAATCTCATCGTACTCATTTTAAAAGAACACGATTTTTTTTCTGAAATAAAGAGGAGAGAGAATAAAAATCAAACCTAATTGAAGGCGAAGAGACGAAGCTGCGACAGTGACGGAGTGCGCGGCGACGGATCTACAACGGTGGCGGAGATGCGACGACGGCGGATCTGCGGAGGTGGCAGAGATGCGATAACGACGGATCTGCGGCGGTGGCGAAGATCGACGACAAAGAGAGGACGAACTTTCGTGAATTTTTTTGGGGAATGCAGATGAGCTTCCATGAATCTGAAGAGAGAGAAAATAGAGAGAAAATACAAGAGATGGGAGGATGAGAGAGAGCATGT
This sequence comes from Spergularia marina, assembly GCA_963680865.1. Taxonomy (NCBI): domain Eukaryota; kingdom Viridiplantae; phylum Streptophyta; class Magnoliopsida; order Caryophyllales; family Caryophyllaceae; genus Spergularia; species Spergularia marina. Next base: position 6,700,928 of record OY804554.1, read on the forward strand.
TATTTTTGGAATGAATGAGTGAGATTAGAAAATTTCGACCCCTCCCACCATAAACTGTAGCGTTTTTTTTTTTTTTAATTTGCGATTGTCACTCTATGTGACACTCAGTGTCACTCTATGGCGGTGCACAATTCTCACGCGAGGGGGAGTTCGCACCTGATCTCACCTGTACATATATATATATATATATATATATATATATATATATAGGAATTGTATCAGGTCAGAAGTAAAGTTATGTCAAAAGGTCAGAAGTAATCTCAGGCACAGATCTTGATACTTCATTAACTCTCATAACTTTAGTTGCTACGTAACTCCATTACCTATATCATATAACTCCAATAACTTTACAACTCAAACTTAACAATATTTAACTAAAATACGTAACTTCAACTTAACTCCAATAACTTCAACAACTAAAGCACGTTTTTTAATATAACTCCAATAACTATAAAACACGTAACCCCGACTTAACTCCAATAACTTTGATAACTCCAATAACTTTGATAACTCCAATAACTTTAATAACTCCAATAACTATAAACACGTAACCCCAACTTAACTACGATAACTTTAATAACTCAAATAACTTTGATAAAAAAAAAAAAAAAAAAAAAAAAAAAAAAAAAAAAATCAGAAAAATGAACAATTTTTTTTCTCTCTCCTCCCATACCCACCCACCACCACCACCACGAACCACCTAACCATCGCCGGCCACCTTCACCGACCACCACCTAACGCAACGACACCACCACCACCCGACTCGCGCCGGTCAGGCGACCCCATGACGGCATCAACCTCCCCGCGCCATAGCCTCCATCGTCCTCCACGTTCTCTTTCTTTCATTTTCTCTCTCCTCTTTCACTCCCTACCCCAGCCCCTATAATCGACTGTCGCCCCTCTCCTGAAGCTTGCCGCCCCTCCCTCGACGTTCGCCGGCCACCGTGCCCTTGGTTCCACCTCTCCCCCAATTTTCGAAGTGGAAAAATAAGGAAATGGGAGGAGAAAGAAGAAGCGACGACATCGCGTGGAGGCGGGGTGAGGGTCGCGGCAGGGAGGCGGTTAGGATGGATGGGTGGGGGCCAGTTTTAGTGGTGGTTGGCGACGGCCGCCGGCGGGGATGGGGTGGTCGAGGGAGGTGAGGGGGGGTTGGGGAGGAGAGAGAAAAGGGAAGGGGGTGGGTCCTTTTTTATTTTGTTTATATGTTTTTGTTTTTGTTAAATTGGTTTAATCTTGGCCATTCATCTTGAATGGATGTATGGCTCAGATTACTTCTGACCTTCTGACATAAAATTATTTCTGACCGGATGCAGCCCCCATATATATATATATATATATATATATATATATATATATATATATATAGGCGGGTTCAGATGAGTCCGCTTGCTTAGATGAGTCCATGAGTTCTCATCTGGACCGTTGGATATAGGTAAAATGAAAGGCCATGATTTATCACAGTAAACCAGCACCCAAAATGAAGCAAGGGTTTGTAAAACCTCATCTCATTTCTGCATGCTTCTTTCTCGCGCTTCATTTCTCTCACCTCCGCTCATCTCACTCTCTCTCTCTCTTTTTTTTTTCTATCTTCATCCTCTCTCTTCGCCTAGCATTCTTCAATGTCGCTCATCACATCACATCGCCGATCTTCATGCTGCAATAAAAGATCAAAAATTCAAAGGAACTCAAGGATTACATGCTTCGATTTGATATGATGGATGACATGGATCCCCAAAACAGCGTTCAACAACAAGGTAATTTTCTGAATTTCGAATCATTAAAACTCAAATTGATATAGAACCTGGTACAATTCCTACTTTTGTTGTTCATTTGGTTCACTGATTTCTTACGAGATCCTAATTTTGAAGAAATGTAGCGCAATTACTTGCAAATTAGGTCAAATTAAAGATTCAATCAAATTTTATCGATTTTGTTGATCAAGCTTATTGTATGATTTCGATTTTGTAATGGAATTTGCAATCGCACTGTATTGTTTATTGAATCACACAACTTTTTTTTTTATTTCTTTCGATTCTCATTTGATAATGGAAATTGCAATCACACTGTTTTCGATATTGAATCACACTCGATTTTATGATTGGATTTACAATCACATAGATTCATTGCCGCACTGACCATTCACAGTAGAATGGTTTGTCCATAATGCACATTTAGCTTGTAAGTGTCTGCTGAATGATTAAACTTTTGTTTAATTTATATGTCGTGTTATCTCATCCATAAAATCAGAGTGCTTTAGAATCATGTTAGCTCGCGATTATACTTGTGTGATTCTATGTTTTAGAGTGTGTGATTCTATGATTTAGAGTTTGTGATTCTATAAGATTGTGTGCGTGACTCTATATGTTGGTGTATTTCATTAGTGTGATTCTATGTTATACAGTTTGTGATTCAATGATTTAGAGTGTGTGATTCTACATGATTGTGTGCGTGATTCTATTTGTTGGTGTATTTCATTAGTGTGATTATATGTTATAGAGTTTGTGATTCTATGATTTAGAGTGTGTGATTTTATAAGATTGTGTGTATGATTCTATAAGATTATGTGCGTGATTCTATTTATTAGTGTATTTCATTAGTGTGATTATATGAATATATGTTATAGAGTTTGTGATTCTATGATTTAGAGTGTGTGATTCTATAAGATTGTGTGCGTGATTCTATTTGTTGGTATATTTGATTAGTGTGATTCTATGTTTTAGACTGTGTGATTCTACGATTTAGAGTGTGATTTTATAAGATTGTGTGCGTGAATTTATATGTTGGTGTATTTGATTAGTGTGATTCTATTTTTTTAGAGTGTGTTATTCTATATTATTTTGTGCGTGATTCTAGCGTGCGATTCCATTGGTAAGTAAGAGTGATTCTATTAGTTAGTGCGTCTTCAACTATATTGTTATTGTGTGATTCTATTATTTCATGTGTATGACTCGATAGATTAGTGTGTGTGATTCTATTAGTTTGTGTGTGTGATTCTATTAGTTTGTGTGTGAGATCCTATTAGCTCTCGGGTGTATAAATCTATAGGTTAGTGTGTGTGATATTTTTTTAATGCGTTGGTGTGTAGGAAACATGGGATGGCCGCCCTTTCTTAGCCTTCTGCTTGACGCACCTGTCACTTGAACCTATTTCTATATATACAAGCTGGTTCAGATTCTGAATTGTCGTTTAATACTTCTGTTTCTCCTTGAAAGCTGGCTAGCTCAATAGGAAGAGCATCGTGCATTGCACGAGGTGTGGGTTCGAGTCCCACGTCGGCTATGAAATTCTTGAAAACTTTAATCTAGTGCAGATCCGCAGTAGACAACCCCCAAAGTCTCCAAACGCATCTTTTAGGGTTGCACAGGTGTAGGAGTCACATTTCCTGTCAACTGGCAAAATGCATGTGCCTAACATGCAAAACAGCCACCTGCAGGGCATTCCTGATCATCGGCCTACATTATCCAGGCCATACTCAGATTCAAATGAAACTAATTAAGGCCGAAGATGATCAGATTTGCAGGTGACATTGAGTATTGATTTGTATAAGCAATATCCACTGAAGAGGGGTGTTAAATTCCTCCCAAGATTCTACAGTATATAACTACATCACTTCACATGATCATACGATTCCCATGTTGCAGACATTCTCTCTATTAGGGTCCAACTCTATCAAGTATACACATTCAAGCCTCAATTAAACATCTAGTCTACGTAGGACTCGAACCTACACCCTCCGTCTATAAGACGGGCGCTCTACCGATTGAGCTAGTAGACTACAAAGCAACAAGATAATAGACAAAAAGAACACTCACAGGCAAAAAATAAGACCAATGTATCACCTCGCAAGCGGTGTAAAATGCAGGCAAGTCAAGCGAGAAACCAAGCTTGAAACCAAGCTTCACTAGTGCCTAGCAAAAGCCTCACAGTGGAATGTACAATGATAAGCGTCAAATATGCGATGTGGAAAACTGTACCGTCACCTTCCCTATGTCAGCAACCAAATCAAAGGTTTCAAACACCAGCCACTAAAATTTCCTAATTTCATACCGTTCAGCTAAAACTGCATCAAACAACATATCCCAACAACACAACTCCCCCCCAAATTCAAGCTTAAAAGAGCTAGGCTAATGTGCTCCTCTCATATCAGCTTCTTTATGCTCAGTGCATTTATACTGATTAACCTGGATGTTCACTATAATCAGATTGGAACATCTAGTGAAGGGCCTCCCTGGTTCCGTCAACAAGCGCATCAGAAAAGCACTCGATCCTCACGTATCAGGTTCATCTCAATCTGAAAATATGAGACATGCCAAACAAAATGGCCCAGTAGGTGCAAGTCCCAGGGGAAGTGGAAGCGACAAAATGAGCACTGTCAAATTCACGCAACATAAACACAAAACCAAATCGAAAATCACCTTCATCTCGACTCTCGAGTCGCAGCAGCTGATCAATGTAGCTTTATCTAACAAATACATACTCTTAAAACCGGAAAATAGTTATTTCTAACAACATGAAATAAACAAAAATCGAAAAAAATATGAAACTCAAAAACTAATTGAAACTCATCGAAATTCAATCTAATCGAGAAATAATCACACAGTTAAACGAAAATGAATCTGTCATCGGTAAATCTGCCACAAGAAAACCTGAATCTGTATTTCGAAAGAAAATGAATAGATTGCCGGAGATATTTACCGGATTTCGTCGCCGTTAATATCGCCAGGGAGCTGGGGATAAAATCTGGCAAAACTTCGAAAGCGCGGGAGTTTTCCGCCACCTATCGCCGCCGGAATTGGTCGTCGCAGTTGCTCGCAAGTCGGATCGCCGCCGTATTTGCTCCGATTTCTGAAATGCCACCGTAAACCCTAGATTCAACCCAAAATAAATGCAGCAAACTTTCAAAAACAACAAATCGAAAATAAATCGATGGCGGATATGTGGATGAGATCGAAAAGCAACGATAAAATCAATCAAAATGAAACATCAATAGTATACAAACGCACATAATCAGATCGAAAAATGCAAAATTAAAAATGAATTCATCTAATCGCGTATAAACAAAACCCTAAAATCGAAGGATTTGTTGTTAAATTCATCAATTCATACCTCCATTATAGATGCGACAGAGATGATGAAAACATTGTTGGCCGGAGACGAGTAAAGAACGGTGGATAGAGGCGGCGAAGCGGAGGTGAGAGAAAGAAGAATCGTGAAATGCATAGAATTTGGGGGGAACGAAGGTTGAGGAGAGAGAAAGAAACTGTAAAAAATGAGGAGGAAGAGTTGGATCCGTGGTTTTATATTTCTGAATTAATTGACAATTTTACCCCTATAGCGCGGTGAATATGGAGCGTAGGATCTTGAGCGATGAATGGCTGAGATCAGGACTCACGGACTCATCTAATCCTAAAGGACTCATTTGATCCTATTTCTATATATATATATATATATATATATATATATATATATATATATATATATATATGAATTGTATCAGGTTAGAAGTAAAGTTATGTCAGAAGGTCAGAAGTAATCTCAGCCACACATTTTGATAATCCACTAACTCTCATAACTTTAGTTGCTCCGTAATTCCAGTAACTATAGCGCATAACTCCAATAACTTTACAACTCTAACTTAACAATATTTGACTAAAATACGTAATTTCAACTTAACTCCAATAAATTCAACAATTAAAACACGTTTTTTAATATAACTCCAATAACTATAAAACACGTAACCCCGATTTAACTCTAATAAGTTTGATAACTCCAATAACTTTAATAACTCCAACAACTATAAACACGTAACCTCGATTTAACTCCGATAACTTTAATAACTCAAATAACTTTAATAAAAAAAAAAAAAAAAAACAGAATAAAATTAAAAAAAAAAAATCAGAAAAATGAACATTTTTTTTTCTCTCTCCTCCCATTCCCACCCACCACCACCACCACGAACCACCTAACCACCGCCGGCCACTTCACCGACCACCACCTAAGGCGACGACACCACCATCACCCGACTTGCGCCGGTCAGGCGACCCCACGTCGGCATCAATCTCCCCGCGCCACCTCCTCCATCGTTCTCCTCGCCCCTTTTTCTCATTTTCTCTCTCCTCTTTCACTCCCTTCCCCAGCCCCTATCGTCAATCGTCGCAGCCCAAACACCGTCCCCGAACCCTAGCCCTACGTCGCCGACCACATTCACCACCATAATCGCCGCAAATAAGGATGACAAAGGAGATTGAAAAGTCGGTGAAGGGGATCATAGGGGAGAAGGAGGGGTCGGGGTGTCCCGTGTGGGCGGAGTCGCGTTCGATGAAGCCTCGCGATCACGGTGGCAGTATCGCCGCCGTCTATGGTGGTGGTTGGCGACGGCCTCCGGTGGGGCTTGGGTGGTCGGGGGGGATTGGGGGAGGAGAGAGAAAATGGAAGGGGAGTGGGTTTTTTCTTTTTTTTGGTTTTGTTTATTTGATTTAGTCTTGACCATTGATCTAGGATTAAATGTGTGGCTCAGATTATTTCTGACCTTCTGACATAAGTTTACTTCTGACCGGATGCAGCCCTTATATATATATACAGGCGGGTTCAGATGAGTCCGCCTATTCTGATGAGTCCGTGAGTCCTCATTTGAGCCGTCCGATGCAATCAGATAAACGGCCACGATGAATTAAAAAAGCGTGACTAAAAGGATGGAGCAGGGGTCGAAACTCATCCTGCATTTCTTTTCTGCTCTTTCTCTCTCTTCTTCTCTTTATCTCTCTTCTCCCTTTATTTCCAATTTTTCCCCAAAATCAAAACCTAGAAAAAACAATTGAACTTCACGAGGCAAATTAACAGCATTTTCGATCACGATAAACAGGCGAATTCGCAGCATTTTGCCAATTTAATGATCGATCGAGAAAAGGTGGCGCGATTCAAGCTCAAATTAATCTGAATCAGGTCGGTTTTCTTTTTATTTTGATTAATTCCCAAATTTGATCGTTTTTTAAGTTCTTTATGATTCCCATTTTTAGATTAGAATTTGCAATCACACAGTATTAGTTATTTAATCACACATGTTCTTCCTTCTTTTTCGATTTTTAGATAGAATTTGCAATGACACAGTATTGAATATTGAATCACACACTCTCCTTCCGATTTTCGATTTTATAATTGAATTTCCAATCATACTATATTGAATATTGATACACACAGACTCGTTATTTACTGATTAGAATCATAGTTTCAATATTAGAATCATAAGGCTCGTGTGATTGAGGCGTTTGTGACTTCAGAATGTTTAGAATCACAGTAGGGTTCATTGTTGGTGTGTATTTTGTAAGTTAATGTTTGTGATTCTATTCGTGAGTGTGTGATTCTATTCGTGCGCTTGTGTGATTCTATTCGTGATTCTATTTTCTAATATGTATGATTCTATTGGTAAATACCACCCAAGGTTTGCGTGATTCTATTTGATATCGTGTGTGGTTCTATAAGTTTATGTGTGTGATTCTATTTGTTAGTGTGTGATTCTATTCGATAGTGAGTGTGATTTTATTCCATAGAGTGTGTGATTTTATTAGTTAGTGTATGATTCTATATGTGTGTTAGCGTGATTCTACTCATTAGCTTGTGCGATTCTATTAATTAGTGTGATTCTAGTAACTAGTGTGTGCGATTCTATTGGATAGTGTGTGTGATTTTATTCGATAGTGCGTGTGATTCTATTCGATAGAGTGTGTGATTTTATGTGATAGAGTATGTGATTCTATTGTTGGTGTGTCACTCTATGGACAAACCTGTGTCACTCTATAGTTGTGTAATTCTATGAACAATCTTGTGTCATTCTATGGACAAACGAGTGTCATTCTATGTTTAACGCAAGAAGCTGATTGTTATTGCCGAGAACATGTGAGAATATGTGATTTCTGATGTAGCAGGAATTGTTATTGCCGAGAACATATGAATAGTTGGTTGTCTTTGAATGAGCTGATGACGGTTAGTTAGAATCTAAAGTGATTGTATTAGTTTCACTTGTTGCTATGATTTTCGTTAATCTTGATAGTGCTTGGTTCATAGTGATACATAGATTTTGGGTCTGTGTCATTCTATGGTAGATGCTTTTGAGCAATTCCAATGTGGAAATAGTCTTTTGAGCAATTCCAAAGTGGAAATAGTCTTTTGAGCAGTGAGAAATGAGGATGTTATTGATTTTGATGGAAATGATATAAGTACTTTCCTGCCTTTGTTTCTCTTTTTCGTCTGTTTTCAGAGTGTGGGTTTTGAGTGTCTTACATTGTATCTTCCATATGGGCTTTGTATATGTGACTGTAATTATACTGACTAGTGATCACCATCTTATATATATCACTATCACTTGTAATGTCTTATTTCTTCTTAAAGCCGATTAGCTCAAACTGGTAGAGCGTGTGCAATGCACAAGGGTGTGGGTTCAACTCCCATGTCGGCTATAAGCATTTTAAAACCTATCTAGTCAAATTCTGCGCAAATATGTCATTGGTTTCTTTGGCTGTATAAAAGAATTAGTAAAAGATTTGTGTATTCGATTCTAAATCGATTCGATACAGTTTGAATTAGCAATGAATTAGTGGCTAGTTAGTGAAAAGTTTGAGCTTTTGTGACAGTTTAAGGTTTAGGACTGGTTTAATACATGTTTAGTAGCCAATGTTCGACTGTAAGTCGATTTAGAATTACTCACTGAAAGTTTAGGCTTTTATGAAATTAAGAGGGGTAGGATTGGTTCAATATGTTGGCTATGTGGGAATCGAACCCACACATATGCGCATCTTGCACACCGCTCTACCGTTGAGCTAATAGCCATGAGGGTAACACAGTAGTGGTATTTGCCAACATCAATTTCCTGGACTATTGGACTGCTCAAGGCTGAACAAAAACACAAGCCAAATGACAAGGCTCTGTACCGGGAAAAAAAGACAACTCTCAACTTCCCAGCAACCCACCAAACGATTACGACTATATGCAAAGCAATTTCACCATAAACCTGATCAACCCATCAGAATTCACAAGCAAAGCCACACCAAGTGAAATGAATTACCAGGGGTCCTAATCTGATCTGTGAGTGATGTCCTGATTTGATCTGTCAGTGAGGTCTTGATCTGATCTCTCTTATTTTTACTTATTCGACTTCTCAGATGACTGGTTCAAGCTCCCTTCATGTGGCTGACATACTGAGCAGAACTTAATATGGAGAGAAATATAAGAATGGTTCTCACCACGAAACAGGTTCACTATTACACCTTATCCCATCAGATACACCTCGCAGCTGATTCTCATCCACCTGATGTTCAGATTGCAGCTGGAGCTGATTAAGCTCAGGAGACAAGCTACCAAGGAGATCACTGTTGTCCAGCAAGTTGTAACACATGCAACGCAGGGCAAAAGATTTCAACTTGAGGGACCCAAACAGGAGAAATAAGGAAGAAGGAGATCCACTTAGATCAACATTTAGTTGCAATTTTGTAAGACAGAAACATCTACTTACAGAATTGATAAGGAGAAGTTGTTGCCCAGGTTAGTCGGCAATGGTCCGCTGAAATGATTGTATCCCAAGTCTAGCACTTCTAGTTCCTCGAGGTCAGCAATTTCACTCGGTATAATCCCAGTAAAGGAATTGTTGCGCAGCATACTAAAATGCAGAAAGGAAGAAACAACACAAGTAGGAACACATTATAACGAGATCACTCAAGGTAGAGAACACAACGAGAAGTCGAATTTGGAGTCCTAAAATTGAAAATGAAATCAGTAACTGTAGTAATTGAAGTTGGTAGGTTACGAGCTTACATGGATTTAATGTAAGAGAGTTGTCCAAGCTCAGGGGCTAATGTTCCTCCAAGACAAAGATTCTTCAGATTCCTGAAAATGGAATCACCACATTCAATATTCATTATTGAGGAACTAAACAAGTATTACACATTAGTAGCACAGAGCTCGTGCATTACGCATTTACAACAAGTATTACACATTAAACAAGTATTACACATTAGTAGCTAAAAGAATGGACTTGTCAAACTCATCAACATTCGTTTTCAGCACTTTCACAAAGCCGAAACCCCTCTATAAATCACTAACAAGCAAACTGCAAATTAGGAATCGCAACATTCAAACACTATCACTATAGAACACTGACAACTTACTATAGAAGTACTAAGGAGAAATATTCCAGTTCAATTAAAAAAATTTCAGCCTGTCGAATAACACATCAAGTTCAAAGGGCTCCAAACTTTGCCGATAATCATATGCATATTGTCACCCACATCAAATCATGACAGCTTGCCACATCAAATCAAAACAGCTCTAAGCCAGCTACTACGGTAGCTCATCCATACCAAAGAAAAAAAAAAAAAAAAGCAGACCACATTCTAAAGCAAAAACCAAAGAATTTGTACCCTCCGAATACAGCTACTACTTTCTCCAATGTACAATATATAGGTACACCAAACACTGAGAATAATAATTGGAATGCTTTAAAAGCCTCCTGAATCTGCCATATTGTGATTGCAAAAGCAACCATAACCAACCCTGAATATACCTATTTGCTATATCAACGAAAACCACGACAATGATTAGTGTATATTTCAGTGAAGGTGTCTCTGACCAACGATCAGTCCCGTAACGCAATGAGCTAATACAACGAATCAAGTGAACTGCATATCCTACTCATAACCATACAACTTATCTATATGAGTGCAACTGCATAGTGTCATACTACACCAAATAATACTTTCAAGATCAAATTGATTTAGCAGAAACGATGAGAAGTGCTTCACATTCAAGCTGATCATATGATAAAATCAAAATTAGTGCACCTAATTCACTGTCACTTATTATCAATTGCTATGAAAAGTGACCAAGCTCAAGCTAGGTTCATTCTCACACAATATTAGAGCAGAATCATACAAGATATTCAACAGAATCATACAAATATCCAAAAAGAATCCCAGGAACATCCAACAAAACATCACACAAACAAAATTAACAGAATCATACAAAATATCTACCAGAATCATACAATTATCTAACAAAATCACACAAACATTCCACAGAATCACACAAAATATTCCACAAAATCACATAAAAAGCATCATACACAGGTTCAACGTTGTCTTCTTGCTCAGGCTTCACTTCTTCAACATCATATTTTATGTTTACAAAAACATGTGGAAAAATAGAGTCATACATGTGGAAAATGAAATCACACGGTATAAGTTTTTGTTATCAAAAAAAATCATCAAACCTAGAGTTTCCGAAATTTCCAAATCAACAACAGAACACTAAAAAGTTTCGAGAACACCAAATCGAGCATCTAATCAACAAAAATCAAACCTAATAAGCATTAAAAACACATAAAATCGAACAAATAAAAGCTTGAACAACACGAAAAATGCAGCAAAACCTTCGAAAACAACGAATCGAGAAACTAATCAACAAGAATCAAACCTAATAAGCATTAGAATACATAGAATCAAACAAATAACAGCTTGAGTAACACGAAAAATGCAGAAAAACTTCTAAAAATTTGTGATTACCTTTAAAAGCATAGAATGCGGCGGTAATAGGTGTAAGAGAGCGGCGGCGGCACGGCGTCGGCTATGGCGGCGACGAAACGATCAGCGGCGAAGCGGAGGAGAGAGAGAGGAGAATCGAGAATTACAGAGAAATTGGGGAAACGGAGGTTGAGGAGAGAGAAACTAAAACTGAAAAAAATGAGGGGAAAGAGTTAGATATTTGTTTTTATATTTCTTAATTAATTGACTATTTTACCCTTATAGGCGCGACGAAATTTGGAGCGTAGGATCTAGAGCGATGAATGGCTGAGATGAGAACTCATGGACTCATCTAAGCCTAAAGGACTCATTTGATCCTATATATATATGTGTATATATATATATATATATATATATATATATATATATATATATATACATCTTTAATCCGTCTTAAGTATGTTATTCGCGCATAGTAGATTGATTAATAAACGGCCAAAGCCGGAACAAGAATATCAATAGATGATCAACAACAATAATCAATGTAGGAAATCAATAGATGCTCAAGAGGTGATCAAAATAGATAAACAATGACAATAGGCGATAGATATTCAAGTTATAGAATATGAGCAATAAATTGAAGCAAAGATTAATGCGAAGGATTGTCATGATGTGAAATGAAGCTCAAGCTTACGAGGGTCAACGTTCTTACCTTCAACACTCAACAACACTAGCAATGAACTCAAAAGTCCACGAAAGGTACTTCCTCAAAATCACCACCTAAATAATTGTCGAACACAATGGAATTACTACAAATTACAAGGTAATTATCCTCAAATGACCTACCATACTTGTAATTTCACACGCCACACACGCAACAACACCCAACATTATAATCCCCAACAAAACATGCTCATAAGACAACCAAATCAACTCCAATTCGCGCCAAACTTGCACAACAACTTCACAATCATACTAACAACGATTTCCATCATTTGAACACCTAAAATATCAACAGTAACACCCGAAACACCCAAAAATCAGACTTGGGCAGAATGTAATTCAATCACTCAATTCATCACAAAATGTTCCCAAATTAAAACCGTAGTTTACCTAACTCATAACAAACCTTCCCTCCAAATTTCATGTGAATCCACCCACAAAATCATCATCAAACAAGTTTAAACCTGAATTATAAAAGCCCTAATTAATCATTCAACAACTCATGCATCAAAACCATTATAATTAGAACTAAAACCATACAAACAACAATACCACCCATAAAATCATGTTTTAATCCACAATTAAACATGAACTTAAAAGCCCTAATTATAAAACATGAAAGAGGGCAAGAATCCTTACAACTCTTGATGTAAAATCAAGAGAGAGAACGACGGTGGGTGAAAGGTGGCTACGGTGGTGGGGTGCGGCAGCCGCGAGGATGGCGCGCGGTGGTGGGGCGGTGGCTTCTCCTTCTCTCTTCTCTTCTCTCTTTCTTTCTCCTTTTTTCTCTTCTTCCTTCTACTTCTGCGTGTGTGCGTTTAAGGGTGAAGGTTTGTTTCTTTTTCTTTTTTTTTATATATAGTGTGAGGTGAGGGAAAATAAGTAAGGGTATTTTGGTAATTTCGCCAATTAACTGCCCGATTAGGAAAGTGACCCCAAAAAGGTAAATATGCCTAAATCCCAAAATAGAAACTACACCTTAAAATGAGTCACAAAACGTAACACCCTAATTAAATAATAATCCCAAAATTTACGGGGTGTTACAGGTAATGACTATGGAATCATCGATGGACTAAAGTGTGAAAGATGCTCTAACTTCACAATAGTGTGTCGGTGAATGACCGTAGAATCATCGACGGGCTAAAGTGTGAAAGATGTTCTAACTTCACAATAGTGTGTCGGGGTCCACTTTAAACAATAATTTTGTTTTTCATGCAATGGACTCCACACTTATATGAGTAAGGCTATTTGTATATGTGATATATATCACAAAACATATATGAGGGGTAGTATGGGTATCTTTTATATTTTTATGTGGTGAGATTGAGGAGAGAGAATTGGAATATGGTGGGACATATGAATAAAAAATTAGGGATATACATTTAGAAATGTATATGGATATACATAAAGACTTTCTCCACTTATATTGTGAGAAAGAGTATCATTTTTATCATGGTCCATGGTAAAAATTTCTTATTCAAGTAATGGACCCCACGCGTATATTGTTTGTCGCTCATGAGATTCTGAGACTCAAATTAGATTGAACTGGTGTCCGAGCCCAAAGGTGCCGAACTTGGGTTTGGCAAACATGTCAAGCTCGAGCTTGAATATGACTCTACCGAACCAAGCCCAAACATAAGATAATCGGGCTTGATTTAACTTATTTACACCCTATACACAACTACCCTCTCCAACGAAAATGAATCAACAAAATTGCATTTTTTTTAATCCCTCTTTAAAAAACGGGGTGAATTGCTTAAAGTGGTATGACGACCACCCTAATTGCTAAAAATGGAATGACGACCACCCTAATTACTATTACGCAACGTCGAAGTCTTTTTACCAAGATCCTTGATGAACAAGGCATGCTAACTAACTAAACCCAGATAAAACAAGGGTCAAAGATGAGAGGATGGAGTGGTCCTTCGTCATTATCATCATTAGAGTACCATCCACCAAAGCAAAGTACACTCTTGCCGTAAATGTAATTGTACATGACAGAAAAGTCATTATTATCACTGTAAAAAAAGGACAGTACCACTCTCTCCCACTTTCACTTCTTAAAACCTCTACAAAACCCACCAAAATATCACCTCTTCACAAAAAAAAATCACCCTCTTCAACTTTTCTCACCATCTTTACATACTCCAATGGCTGAAATTCCGAGCAAATCCATCATCTCCTTCCCTGGTAAATTTCTTCTTTACCCTGATACTCTGTTTTTGTTCTGTTTCGTATAACCTCTTTAGTCTTTACCCTGCAAATTTCCATACCTGTTTTTGTTTAATAGAAATGGGAAAATTAGACTGAAATATGGGCATATCTAAAAAAAAATTTGTGTCCAATATCTCTGTTTATACGATGAAGAATAATATTGCAATTTTTTTTTTTTCTATTATTTTTCCTCTATTATTATTAAAAAAAAAAATTTCCATCGTTGTAGCGGAATTTACACCCGAGCAAGTAGAAGCTTTTATGACCTCGACTGTCTTGGGATCTCCTGGTGTGTTCGGAACTACCTACCTGGGTTCTATTCCGATTGGCGACGATGAGATCAGAGTTGTAATCAAGAAGTCGATTCCCAACAAGGACCCTGATCTCGAACTTGAAACCCAATTTGAGGTACGTAAAACTCATTATCACTTCTTGAGGTGACGGAAAATGTTGTCTTGATCAATGCTTCAGTAAACTTTGGTTTATCTTGATCACCTTGATACTTTAGGAAATGCTGATTGGCAGCTCTAACCACACATTCCTTTCCATCAGCCACTGAAATAATCTACAGAGTCAACTGACCAGGTTCTAAAGGAACACAGGCTGTTTCAACCCCCTGCATATACGTGTCTTACGATATATGTATAAGTTCTGAGTTAAAAAAAAAAAAAAAAAAAAAAAAACTATGTTCGGTCATCCCCTCGGATGTTTCACCTTCTATGGTCTTGCATTGCACATAGCCATGATAGTCTTCCGCGATTCCTTGTTACAGTGCAGTAAATAGGACTGTATTTCTTGAGCAATTAGATAGGATATGATCAGATTTTAGGAGCAAAAGCTCAACTAATAATCTGATCTAAATAGTGAAATGTTTCCTTGCAATTATCCTGTGTCTATCGTTCATTTATTGCCTTTACCTGCAATGTAATAGTCAGATTGTTCCATAGAAAGGAAATAGGATATAAAGTTACTTAAACTCATGCTTGTACAACACTGATTGTTATCAATACAATTCATTTACTCAAATGCACTCTCTCTTTACACTGATATTCTTTTTTTTTTTTTTCCTTTGCAAGAATGAGCTGAAGCTATTAGGTTTGAAACACAAAAATGTTGTGGAGCTGCTGGGGTATGCCAGGTCCGAAGATCACTTCTACTTGGTCTACCGACTCATTGATGGTGTTACACTGGTAGATAAGCTCCAGGGTAAGTAATTTTTTTTTTTATTACGAAACCTTATTATTACCTTAGATCAGACGGGGCGATGACGACGGATTTTCTGATTAGTTGTTTGGTTATATAAAATTGTTATATTTCATTGGCGGCTTCTTTGGAAAGTTTGATTGTCTATCACGCTCAGTCAATGCATCTACTCTACTTCATTTTCTTTTTTTCCCTTTATTATTTCCGGTGAGAAAACAAAATTATAAACATGGATTATTTGTGCATAGATGTTATTAAATTGTTGTTTACCACCCTACGAATGTTGGTAATCACCATAAGAATATAGTATTTTATTAAAATTTTATATCTTCTGATATTAATTTAAAAACAGAGTATAATATTTTATTGAAATTTGGTATATTTTTTATATTAATTTAAAAAACAAACATTTTATTTTATATTTTTAAAAATTGCAAAACTTAAGGCATGTTTGAAAATTGGTATTGGTTAAACTTCTCCAAAATATTAATTAGTAAGAGCTTTAAATTATAGGGTATATGAATTAGTAGGAGATTTAATTTATAGGGTAAGGTTCAAGTAGGTAAATCTTGATTTTCATAAATTTTTGTGGGAAGGTAGTAATCCTAATTAATTCCAAACAAGGCCTAAAGAAAATTAATAACAAAATATATTTTTAATTCTTAAAAAAAAAATTTCTATTTAATTAAAATATTGCATCGTAATATTTACACTTAATAAAATAATATATTTTTATGGTGATTACCACTAGCGGTAATGACCATAGAATCATCGACGAATGTTTTCTTGTGGAAAAAGATATGAGCACTGTATAATTGTATATGACTTAAAAATATCGATCACTTTGTTATCATCCAATATATATATTTTTTTCCGTTTTTGACTTTTCATGTTGCCTCTTGTTTTCTCCATTGGGGATTTAATTGGAACAAGTTATTTAACATTCAGACTAGTTCATTACATCTAAATTGGATTATTCATTTGTGAAGTTGATTAATATGGACCTCCATCCATCCATTCTCTTAATGGAAAAAAGATTCACTTCTGAAAAAATAGGTATATATTATGCATTTAAATTAAGATTTATTAAAGGTGGAGGAAAGAGACGCCATTGCATGAGGAAGTAGAAGGAGAGAAAAAGGGAAGATGAGAAGATTAAAGGGAAAGATGTCAAAATGACAACATGGAAATAGAGTCGTGTCATGAAATAAGATTTGTCACTGTTCCACAACACAAACTAAAATATAGAGTTGAAGGAAAATAACAAAGTAGTGTGTCATGCAAAAATATAATGATATCATCGTAAGAGGTTATGGTGGAAAATTAAAAATAATATAAAACAATGATCAACCAAACTTACGTTTTTAAGTTCATTAATTTTCCATTATATCGAGACTCAATACGACAAAGATTGCCAAGCTTGGCAAAATGGCATTTTGGAATTAGGTAGATAAATGAAACAATCTATCTTTCGTTACGTTACGATGTGTACGGAAATCAACTAAATCAACGCACAAGGTTAAATGAAGACAATATTCAATCTATGACAAAACAAATAATTTGATTAATGAATATGTAATGAGTTTTGACGGTTACTTGTAGGGTTTGACTATAATGCTACCAAAATGCATTTTTTCGTGGTAGACGTTCTTATACCATAATATTGACCAATTAAACACACTTGATGGACAATGGTCTTAATAGAAGAGACTTCCTTCCGTGTTTCTCAAGAGTAAAGATATACATGATTTGCACAATTTAGCATATGATGGATTTGAATGATTCATGTTGATATGCAGGCCATCAACAGTATGACAAGCCCTTATTGGTAAATGTTCAACCCCGACACTTTATGAATAATTACATAATAGCATGTTTGTTAAGTTGCCATTGTAATTGCAAATTTGCAACAAAAAAATGCATATATAATACCCAAACTAGGTGAATTACTAGTATTTTGTACGGAGTAGATTGCAAGTCATATATGTGGGCGAGATATCAAAAGTACATAAAAATGAAAAAAGTACAATTGTGCCCCCTAAATCGCAAGAAATCTATACAAAAGTAAAGCACATGAATTATAGAGTCTCTACTATAAAATACTCCGTATCTACTAACTCCGAATTTATAGATACGACAAATATGGTATTCTAATAATTAACCTCGAAATCTAGATAAGACGACAAAACTTCTTAATAAACTAGAACCGAATACGAATCTATCACGTTGAGCATTTCCGACGATGAGCTCCCCTGTGGCAAGCTGTCATTCCCTCGTTGGTTTTACACTTGATATCCAACTTTTTATTCCTAGACTTCTAGTAACCCTGATTTACACCAACCGAACGATTTTCTCAAACGTATCTCATCTATTTCTTCTGATGGCCTGCATTACTAATCTTTCTTTCAATGTCAGGTGACCTGACTTGGGTCGAGGCCATGGACATTGTAGCTGGGATCTCGTCCGGGATCCATTATCTGCAGAAGCAAGAGCCCCCCCTTGTTCATTGCGATCTCTCGCTCGATAATATCATGATTAGTACGGTATGTTGAATACTCATTGATTCCAAAACTTGCTAGAATTGTTGCTTAATTTTAGGAGTCCTTTATTGTTCAAGCTTAAGCAGTTTGTATATGGTAGTCTTGCTTGGATCGATTCTAAATTCATAATGATCAGTTTCACTTTAGGAATGAGCGCATGTTTTAGTCATGATCATTTTTTATAAGTTATGGCTAAAATTTACGTTTGTTGGCAGGAGGGTTTGCCGAAACTGATTAATTTTGGGTTGTGCGTCAAATCTGGGCAGAAGAAGGGAGGAGGTAAGATCGGGTACATGCACAGGGAAACAGATGGGTTGGCATCAGTCAACACGGACGTGTACTCCTTTGGCGTAGTTGCGTCTCAGATATTTGCCAAACAGATTAGTCTTGCGGATTGCCAAGGGAACCCGTTTGTGAACACGGTTGGCAGCCTCTACAACAAGACTCGGTGATCCACAATCTCCAATATGCCTCAAAGCATCAGCGGAGATTTTGAGGTGCATTATAATCGGAAAGCTTCCTCCCATCGCTTCAGTTTACAAGGAGTTGTTTGCGCTCGCAAGGGTGAACAAGATGAAGATGTGATTCGACTCTGAGATCACTTTGTTGTTTGTGCTGCTAAGTATGTAAGACTTTAAGAGGTGGATTTGAGTATGCCTTGGGGATGAAATAATTCCTGATATTAATTCCGCGTTAAGTTCAATTTGTTCGGAAACCAACGCACCGCCTCAACTTTCCGGTCAATAGCCTCCCCAGTAGTCGGAAACTAGCTCCGGCTATTGGGGAATTCATTTCACACTCAATTTCCAGGTTTTGTTAGCAACTAATTTCGTTGGGTTTTGTTATCTGCAAAATTCTAGGGTTTGTAAAAAGTTCATCAATTTGGGCGTTTGAATCAGAGTCCTTGATAAGTTTATGTGTTGTGGTCATTGTTGTTGTATATAGTCTTTTAGTTGTGTTCAGTTTTGGAGTTGCTAGTTGGCTTTCTACAATGGAATCGGAATACTGGATCAAACGTAGACAGTTGTTAGGGGAGGATTTTTTCTTCCAATTCTTGAAAATGCACGAATTAGGGGAAGAATCTTCTGATTTTGAAAAGATTCAATGGGCTCAAGAAATGAACACAGTTGGTAACAAATATTTTGAAAAAGGGGAGTTTGAGTCTGCTAAATTCCAGACCACCAGACCTTCCGTGGGATGATAGCGAATATTTGCAGTTCCATAACCTCATCGTTACGGTGCTTTCAAACATAGCCGTAGCCGCCTGTGAATTACATCTTCACCGCTACAATGAAGTCAAAAAGATCCGTACCCATCTGCTCACTTTGGATACCAAAAATGTCAAAGGTTTGTGATGCGCTTTGTGTCTACAACACATTATCCGGTGATTGGGAGGATTTTGAAGATCCGGACGATGTTTTATTCCATCATTTGATCGATATACACGGAGATGCCGGGGCCGTGGTCGTAGCAGAGCAGGATTCCTCGTATTGGCTCATCAAGCGAGATGAACCAAAATTATGCTGCTACAATTGGAAAACAAAACAAATGTTAACGGGTTCTTTGGACGGTTTGGAACACGAGCATGCGTTTCAAGATTTGCGGCATAACGTTAAAAGCCGCCTCCATCTTTGTAATGACTTTTTCTTATACCTGGCAATCGGGCGGAGCGGGTCGGTTTCGGGCGGGTCGAGACGGGTCGGGTCATATCAGGTTCGGGTCTTGCCGGATCGAGATGAACTTTCGGGTCGGGTCGGGTTTGACTCGGGTCGCTTTCGGTTCGGGTCATGTCGGGTAAATTTTGTGTCGGGTCGGGTCGGTTTTGGGTCGGGTCATAATCGGGTTTAGTTACTGCTGGTTATTAATCCGCGTCATTTCAAGTTTTGGTTAATATTCTTTGGTTTTTTGGCATAATTAGGGGAAATATATATATTGTATTAATAGTCGTGCCTTTAAAGCAATATTAGAACATCCATGTAGGCGCTGATGTCAAACAGAAGTTTCCGTAAATACCACTCACAAGGTAATGGAAGACACGCGTACGCATACGCAAGACACACGCATACAATATACATGGTAATTATGGTACTAATATATTATTTTTATTGCCTTATCTACAATAATAATTCAACAATAACCACAAAAAATGACAAGAGTGTATAATATATAATTTGTTGCTGTATTTAAAATATTTACACGACTATAATAAAAAATTTATAGGAAACAATATGATCTTGCGATATTAATCAGCCATATATAATAACTTGCATATACTTTCCGCCTCAATTCACATATTTCGGACAAAGATTGATTGCATAATCCGTGCACAAAATAGGAAATAAATTCCGGCCATAGTACTGATAATCTTATTCAAATAAAATTAAATCGGGAAGAAAATATTATTCCTCCCAGAAAAGAGAAAAATCTAAATTGGATAATATTTTCATTTCCAAAATAAATAATGTAAGATACTAATTCTGATGGTTATAGGCCAAATATTATTAATACGAACGTCAAATATTTGTCAGAATATTGGAAAAATCGTAATTGAATAATATTTGCCAACAATAATTATGTATATGCCTAAAATAAATTGATATGACATTATATATGCAGTATATATGATCTTAGGCTAAAAATGATTTATGCATGAGATACATGTGATTTCATTTTTTAGGGTTTTTTATCAACTTCTTCACATGTAAATAGACCTGAACGCACAAATACGTACATAGCATCCAACTACTTTCTTTGCACCTACGCCCATGATGTATCACGACATCTGAATATCTGATGTTATCAACTTTGTGATAATCATTCTTTTGATTTTATTTATTTTCAATGACAATGTGTTAATTATTTATGGGTTATATTTATTTTGTACTGAGCAGCTAATAATCTTTTGCATTATGGATCGCGGCTGGATGTGATAAGTAATTATACCAATGTTACAATTCACTACGATTCAAAGACATGTCTTTAGTGTGATAATTTTCTCTAAGCATAGTCCCACGTACCTTTTCTATATTATTTGCTCATTTATCAACTCTGAGTTAGAGTTAACTCCAGATAGCAGCTTGTCTTATGGTTGGTTTGTACATGCATAATACCAAGTATCAGTATGACTACTGATTAAGCAACTAACCAATCATATTGATATATATGAATGTCAACTTGAACAAAACATATACCAAAACATCTATCCAAAGGTTTGAAAATTTATGTTGTTGAGTTTATTAGGGCGCTTTAGTCATTATAGCGTTTTATTAGGGCGCTTTAGTCATTATATTTTAGCGTTAGTATACTTTTTTTTTATTTAGATTGAAAAGTTATAAGATACATAACTTGACCATAAAAATAAAGGGAAAAAATGACTATGGTCAAACGTGCAATTTTTTTTCTCTATGTATGTAGATTAACTAAAGCATGTCAAACGAGTTAGACGAGTGGGTTACCAGTTCGGGTTGAACATGGGTTCGAGTAACTTGCGAGTTAAATTTGAGTACCTACAAGTTAGTAGGGTTCGGATAGTCCTACTCCATATCCTTTTAATTTGAAGACTTTTGATCATGTAAAAATACAGCTTGGGTCAATAAGGGTTCGGGTTAAAAACGTGAACGGATTGGGTTACGGCTAAAAAATACACGATCTCGCATGTTAATCAATTTAAGAGTCTGTTTGGCATAATTTTTCTAATTCTTTTTCTATTTTTCATAATCAGTTTCTTTAAAAACTGTTTTTTTTGTAAAATTAGTTAGTGTTTTGTTCAAGAATTCCAAGACAAACACTAATTTCTAAATCTTATGCTAAATTTATATTATTCTAGAAAATATTAGGCTCGATTTTGTCTTATATGTGTCTTAATCATAGATCAAATTGGGTTTACACGTTAGATTAGGCCTGACCCAACAATATGCGTGTCCAAACGGTTTTAAGTTAATATGAGTCTCACCTCTTTTGCACATAAAAAGTGGGTTCGTGTCCCAGAGATAACGGGTTTAAGTCATAAACCAAAAGGCGGGTTTTGTTTTAAAACTTGGAAGTGGTGTGTTTAAATATAGACATGAAAAGTAATGTGGGGTGTTTAAAGAAAGACAGGGTAAGAAGTTCAATTCGGAATTTAAATGTATGGCGAAAAGATACAGGGAGATTTATTTTAAATAGAAATATTGAATTGGCATAAATATGTAGATTGATTTAACAACAGAGAGAGTATATATTAAACTTATAACAATTTTTTGACATAGTTGATTTGATTCAGAGACGGGTAGTCATCATCTTTGTAAGACATCCAATAAACACATATGTTACTTCAAAATCATAAGTATAGGGATGATGAGATTTATATATATATTCAATGTAAACACCTTACCGCTGTGAATATTTAATATTACTTCCTTCATGTGTACAGAGTATTCATTGAAAAACATTTATCCATAACGGAAATAATCACTTTACAAATTTTAGCACGTGTGTATGAAAGTCTGAAACTACTATTGTCTTATTCATGTTAAATTAATAATGTCCTATTGTAATGCCCCGGATTTCAGAGGAGATTCCTGAGCAATTAAGGGCTCATATGAGATGCTTAAAAGGATTGACAGTGCTACTCATACCAACAAAGTCGACTTTCCTTTTAGGAAGCCCATGTGATAAGAACTCCAAAGTTAAGCGTGCTTGACTGGGAGTAATTTCAGGATGGGTGACCTCCTGGGAAGTTTCCCAGGGTGCGCATGAGTGAGGTCAAAATGCGCCGGAAGGACCCGTGTTGGTCTATGAGGTCAGCCCACAGCCTGGCAAGCTGCCATAGGTGACTACACTCGGCTCAGGCGATGAGCCGGGGTGTTACACCTATCATCTATGAGTTAAATGACCTAATTCAAATTATTAACGTAGGTAAGATATACTCCCTCCATCCTGTTAAAAAAAATTATTGATCATCCCAAAGAGAGTGCTAATATTCTCATAATTTTACTATTTTTAACATATTTCAATTCATACAGAATTCGGATCCTCTAGAGTTGAAAATAAACTCTGCATGGTAGGGTTTAATTATTCAATAAGGCAAGAATAAAACATTTCGCATTTTCTTTGTGCAATTTATTTTATTCCTCCGTATTTTGTCTTATTACTAATGTTAGCAAACTCTACCAACCCTACCAAAATAACTCTTGGGGATTCTCACCCTTTCATAAATATAAGATGGGATATAATTGTGTAATTATCTATCATTTGTGGTAATAATTCGTGATTTAGCAAGTACACAAGTAAATCTCTAATGTTCCCTTAAAATTTCCCCTTTCCATTTCATAACATTCTTTAGAGGACAGATTGAGTATTTAAAAAAAAACGAGTGACAATTGAGACAAAAAAAATGGGTCGCTGTATAAATAATGGAAGCATAAGTCAAGTGAAAGTAGTTTTAAGAATATATTAACCAAAGGAAAATTAAATAGGAAGCACTCTATACATATACAAGTTGGAATTTTTTTTTCTTAGTTACACAAGTTATTAAGAATTGAAACAAACACCTCGAAATAGTGGTTTGACCTTTGAGACTTAAGTTTGACATAATTCAGTTGTCTCAATTACGAGTAATCATTATCCTGAGTCTAATATACTAAATTGGCGTTTTGAAATGTGATACGAAAACTAAGTTGCGAAAACCTACAAACGAGTCACGTGAAATACGGAGTCAGGTCAACTAACGGTCGTCTCAAGAAGGGTTTGGTTTGCATTTAGGGTGATTTGTGTTAATTAGGGGTCACATTTGATCAACGGGTCGGATCGAGTTTGAGGTTAGATACGTGGGTTAATACGGGTCACATATAAATAAAAAACGGGACCAACGCCAAATAAAGCAAGCGAGGTTAAATAAGATCAACTTTTGGCAAGGTTTAACTTTGCGGGTAATTTTTTCTTTAATCGTAATACACATCTATTAGTTTGGTAAATGGTAATAGTTCAAAATAGTATCATCATGAGTATAAGAATAACAATAAAATAGCGATAGCATTCATATAACACCCGTGCAACTTTGTACGGGTAAAAGAACTAGGGTTATTATCAGTTTATATATAAGGTCGTACAATTTTGCACGGGTAAAGAACTGCAGAGATGCAACTACAATTGTCGTTACTCTCTGATGAAATTGCAAGGGGGAGAACTTTGGAAAAGAATGTAGCAGGAACAATGGTGAGGACTGAGGAGAACGTATGAGTGGGAAAAGACCTTAGCTTTTTTTTTTTTAATAGTATAAAAGGGTGGTTAAGGTTCACTTTCCATTTGTTGTTAGTTAGATATATTTTCTTATCTTTTCAGCAATTTACTCCACCCGTTGCAGTGGGATGTTGGACTTTATTTTTAGACCAAAAAACAATAAAATGTGGGGTAGAGGTTGGGGGGGGGGGGAGGCGAAAAAAGAAAATTCCTAAAAACCAATCTAAGGTGAGGTAGAAGACTAGAGTGAGGGCAATATAGTAATTCTACAAACACAAAACCCTCTCATATAAGGAAAGGCCAACATTTCACTAAAACACCCAAAAATGGAACAGTCCAACATCTCACTGGAACGGAGGAGTAATTAATACGAAGAAATAATTACTTTTGATTATCGAAATAATTAGTAAGTTGTTTATTATTAAGTGACCTAAATTTAATTAGAATTACTTAGAAACTTCTAAAAAAGGAAGGCAATAAATAGAGTTACATTTAAAAAAGAGTGGCAATTGAAACAAAAAAAAATTAAAATGGGTCTGAGTATAAATAATGCAAGTCTAAAACAAATGAAACATTATGGTTTGAGATTTAATTTGAATTTAGGCTGATTTGTGTTAATTATGGGTCATTGAGATTAAATACGTGGTTCAGCACAGGTGACATTAGTATTTTAATTTGTTGTTTTTTTTTTTTTTGGAGAAGGAGAGAAATAATTTATTGTTTACTACATCTATAATTAGCAATTCCTATGGAGTAATATTCAAACATAAATACATAATTACCTCTTTTGTGTGGTTCTTCGTTGGTCAATACGGTTCGTTTATCCAATGCGTATCAAATCTATTTTAGTGTGTCAAAAACTCAAGTTATTCGAAAATCTAACTAACACTATTGTGGTAAATTGGACGTATTAACATCTTATACCTACAGTATTGGATATTTGTACAAACATCCCTAAACTAAAACCAGTTTTAAGAACAAAGAGGTGAAACACCCCGTGCAAGTTTGCACGGGTCAAAGAACTAGTTGTTTAGTTAGTAAGTTAAAACCATCAATATGCATACTAAATTGTTTTATTTTGGATCATTATTAAGCTTAATAATTATCGGGTCGGGTAATTGTCGGATAACAGGTCACTACGGGTCGGGTCGGGTCATTGTCGGGTTGGACATTATCGGGTTGTATCGGGTCATGGGTCATTATCGGGTCGGGTCGAGTCGAGTTCGGGTGATCACAATTTCGGGTCCAATCGGGTCGGGTTTTCGGGTGAGTCGGGTCGGGTTGCTCGGGTCGGGTCAAGGTTGCCAGCTCTACTTTTTCTGCATAGTTTGGGCGGATAACATGCGTGTTGGTTGTGTTGGTTGTACTCAATTTCTTATAACTGTATTGAAGGTGGAAAAGCTAAATGACTGTTTGACAGTTTCGATTGTAATTGTTTAACTACGCTGTAAATGAGATACTAAATTTGAAGACCGCCTACGTCCGATTGTAAGTATATTTTGTTTCATTTTTATGCTGCTCTGTGTTATTCAACATTTTCTTATCTTTAATACTGATACATGCATGCATGATTTTTGTTTATTTATTTGCTTTCAAACAATCAGGGGTGAGTTCGTTTAGAATTTGACTATGGTGCGTGTCATTCAAGGTTTAATTATGCCATCTTCTTCGCTTGTAGACCCTTTTTCTTCATAGTTCCTAGCTCTTTTTACTGGCATGTCATCGGCAATAGAAATTTGTATACCGTGTCTGCTAGATTTGTCGTCTAATTTGATTTGTGCTGTTTAATTTCTCGGTACTTATTTGTTCATTTTTGCTCACTTTGGATACCAAAAATGTCAAAGGTTTGTATCTTCGTGCCCTTGCTCAAATTGAGCTTGGTGAATGGGTTGAAGCAAAATTTGATCTAGAAACAGCATTAGAGTTAGAACCTACCAACAAAGTGATCGCTAAGGAACTTTCTAAACTCTGTGCAAAATTAGACAAAGTGATTAAAAACAAAGGCAAAGAGGTCGTGGAAACAGAGTTTGTTGATTTCGCTAGCTCATCGTCAATATCCATGGAGACGGAGGGAATTGTCACCAAACGCTTACGAAACGAAACCACAAATGTTAGTCCGAATAAAAGGGGAAAACCTTATACATCACCAGACCCTATTCCTGTGAGTGGAATGCCCTCTGCATATCTCAATCAAAGATATGGTGTCAATTTGATTTAGGTATCGGACTCTGTACTTGGCTTAGCACTAGAATGAAAAATGCTAGCTTGCGACTTTGAATGAATTTTCGACCAAATAATTTACAGAGTTTTATTGATGAGAATTTGAGCACACATAAGACATGCTCATACAAATTGGTTTGGTTAGTTAACGTGTATGACAGTCCAGTTTTGGAAAATGTAGGTTTACCATGATACAACAGAGATGGTAGCGATGTCGAGAGTGCTAAGATGACCAGCAAAGGTCCACCAAACAGACGTGAAAGATGCAGGATCAAATGATTATATGACTTTTAGAAAGAAAAACAAAACCATGATTTCCGAAATTGTCAACATCGTCGATCTTGTCGTGCTCGGAATATATAGCGAACTGGGTAGAATATGCTTACAATGATGGAAGTACAAGTACGGGTTCTTCAACAATGAAACATGCAATAGTGTATGTTTGTCCTACACCGGAAGTCCAGAACTAATACATAACACTCACAGAGTGGGTAACAACACCAAACGTTACTCTAATAATTACAACAACTAATGAGTTGTCACGAACTTACTATTGCTGCCTAAACTTATTTTCGCCATGGACGACTAGCCAGATTTCACTGGCGATGTTCTAAACGCATAAATCTTCTCCAGAAATTACAGTAAAGCACAGAGCCTATCCAAGTTGTCTCGCTAGACACAGCAAAGCCAGGTCCTTCTGAAAAGTGGTCATGTTCACTCGGCCCTCTTGTCTTAGGCATCCAATGACCATTTCACTCAACTTTCTTGCTTCTAGTGGTTGCCCATAAGATGGATGTGCAAGACCGATACCAGCTTTAAACCGTGGAACATACAAGTCCAAGATGTGTTTCTGAAGAACATTTGACCCTTCCTTCACTTTAAATGTGGTACTACATGCTTTGGTCAGAAGCTGAATAGCAAGAATCCCGAATGCCAATACATCACTGGTCCTATTCGCTACACAAGAGGAAAGAACAATGGTCATAACTCGATGACAAGCATATGCAATCACAAAACAGCTCAATATGCAACTGGTTTCTGGTAGTGCTAGCACCCTATGGAATAAATGAGAGAGTAGGCAAAACAACCAAATAAAACAAGAATTCATACGAGGTACTCAAACGAACACTACAAATTCAACTAGGTAGACCATTTGCAGTGAAAACTGTTGGCAACAGCTTTACAGCAAAAAAGAAGGCAAGGCAAACAGTTGAAAGAATTTTCTGCAGAGAGCACAGCTATAAAATTAAAAGGCAAGGCAAGAGAGGAATTAAAGTTCAGAGGTACCAACGGTTTAAAATTATTTATAAACGGCCAACAAGTCTTTTGGCAATTAGTATGCTAGAATGATGAAATAACATCTCCTCCCAACCAAACCACTTCTAGGCCAACACAAAATCAAAGGTATACTTTTGACATTATGACAAAGAAAGATAAATGAAAAAGGAACATTGAAATATCGGAGCATACAAAGCTCAGTTTCTAGATATCTATGGAATACCTTTTTCTTTCTTAGAATAATATCCAACAGCGCCACCGGTGTGCATGTTCCCTTCCACTACACAATGCTTGAAGTTAGCAATCTTAGGAACGAAATCCTGCAGGCAAGAGGGGATAATAGTTATTTAATAAATCAGTACATCCTAAATTAGTTAGCAAGCACAACAAATAATGCAGAAATATATATACCTTGGTAACATAGATGTTATCTGCACAGATGTTGCAAAGAACATAGGGTCCCCTCTCTAGAGAATGTAGGTATGATAATCCCGTCGCTAATCCTCTAAGAACCTTCAACATATGTTCCCATGACAAATCTGCTTGATCAAACAAAATGCAGCCTCAGCAGAAATAAAAAACATTTACATCTCCTCATCATGTATCAAGATTCAAACTTTTACACCTCATCCATGCATCAAAATTTTTACTTGAACACATAGGTGGACAATAAGTGCTCAAGGGGCTCAGTTATACAAATCTAGGGACAGTATACCAAAGGGAAAGGAAGAGGCCTCAATTTCATTAGTAAAAAGCAGGAATGAAATTTGAATAAAGAAATATACCACTGTAAGTCACCTTTGATGACATCCGGAAGAGGCATTTCATGAACCAACTCATACACGAGGTAAAAGCGCGCTGCTGAAGAAGAGTAGCCCACCAACCGAACAATATTTTTATGGTGGGTATGGGACAACAGGTGCAACTCATTCTGCAAATCAAAACAACAGAGTTGTATCATTACCCATATACACTACAGACCAGTCGAATTTAAATGTCCAAATCAACAATAAATAAATAAATATACCTCGAATTGCTTAGGAAGATCCTCTGATTGTGGTGCTTTACGATGATGAGAAACACTGATAGCAACATCCATTTCCTCAAGCCCAAATCGATTGTCAGCAGGGATGCGTCCAGTAAATGTCGTCCCGAAATCGTCAGGATTTCCTAACTGTTTCCAAGTTAGGAACTTGCTAACATCTTCCACCTTAAACTCCATCTTTTGCCTATGTAATCTGAAACCATACATTCATAATCAACTACTAAACTTAAGCATAATTTTGTCAATAATTATGATTTCTGGACAATTGGTTAAGAAAATTCATCAACAAAGGTGATACCTTTAGCTAGAGATACTAAAATCTACAAGAATTAACAAAGGTCGGTCGGCCTCAACTAGTATTAAACTAGATCTATGAGAAATAATAAAGGTGATAGCTTTAGAATAAGTAATTTTTTGGGTTCAACTAGAAATAAAGGTAACTCTATGAGAATTAACAAAGGTGATAATTTTACCACAAGTAATTAAATCGGGCTCAACTAGATCTAAGCTAAATCTATCACTCATTCACCACATATATTCCAATGTATGGATCCAACTGATAAAACTCTTCACTCAAAAAACCAACAAAAGACAAAGAAAACGAATAGATAGACATACATGATTGAGGATGCCGATAAAATTCCGGCGAGGAGAGAAATTTCCGGCAGAGGAATAGTGAATCCGTGAGAAAGAAGGGGGCGGTGTGGATGAATTGTTGTGTTTCTAGAGAACACACCTAGGTCTTAGGTGGATACAATTGTATTTATTTATACAAGCAAATATTATGGTAGACTTCTATACCTTTGTTTGTTTCTTATCTTTTCTTTTCTTTTGGAAGTCTAACACTATGGTAAATTGGTAATTGGTAAGACCTACACTTTCTCCGAAGAGGAAAATTTTAGTTACAATCTAGGAAAAATATACTGCACCTAAAACTTTTGGGAAAGTGTAACGTCGTAATTGATTTAGCTCACAAATGAAAAGGTCCCGGAAATGACGTACGTAATTGATGAGGAACAATTAGCAGATGCAGGTCTCCGATCAGCTCCCCAAAACGCCAAGTAATTGACCAACATAAAGCAAGAGATCCTCTGCCTTCTTTGAGAATCTCGGGAAGAATTACACTCTCTCTCCTTGATTTTCTGATTTTGTATTTTCTGGGCTTTCTTCCTGCTTCTGTCGAAAGCTTCAACACTGGTCCTCACGACTCAAATGAGCACCACATCAAATAAACACACGTCTCTCCTTTTTTTTTTTTTTTTTTTTTTCTATTTCTTTTTCTTTTTGTCTTTTTCTGTTTTTCTTTTCTTTCTTCATTTTTTTTCGGAAATTGAAAACTAACTAGCTTTTTTGTATACGTGAATTCACCCGTCTACATTTGCTTCCTTTCAAACAAACTAGTTTTAAACTTATGTGTACTTAAATAAATTAGTTTTAAACCCGTGCGTACGGTTAAAATGTTATATCGTACTTAATAATTATTTCCTTCTTTTTTTAATAACGGTTTAGTGATTAAGGTGATCAAACAAATGTAGACTCTCTCTATGCTCCCAAAAACCTTCTGTTGGAAAATCGTGCGCTCGGGACACTTTGTCATATTTTTTATTTATTAATTAGTTCATCTCAAAATAAATGAATTATGATAATTGCTAATTGAATGTATATTACTTATGATGTCTTCGTATCTCCTTACATCACTTATGCCACTTATGTTTAGATAATTCCTCATTTCCCCCCAAAATACTTATGCATATGGATCAATATATCTCAATCAAATCAAATCAAAATAATGTATAGTTTTTTTTTCTAAATATGGGTAAATGGATCTTATATTGAAATACGTTTCGACGCGAATTTAATGATACATGTGTTGTAATTTTCTTATATACGTTGCCTAAATTAAACACACATTATATTGTGTTTCGTGTAGATAGATTTATGTGAGAGTTTTCTAAATATTGGACTTTATCCGTGCAAAAAAATATTTAAACATAATTCACAATTATCTGAACATTACAATTTCTAAACATTATCTTTCCCAAAATTATGAAAAAATTTCATTTCTCTATGCTGTAATGTGGTAATTTCTACGTTTCTAGACGCGTTGTATGCATTTGTCAAAAGCCTCTTATATATATTGATTAGGATAAAACTCGTGCATTGCACATATCTCTTAATATCGACTCTATTACTCTTGGTAATATTGAAATTGAAATTTATGTTTGACAAATATAAGCACGTGTGGTAGTAGATAGGAGTTGGACTAGTAGAGTACGTAGTAGGAGTAAGAGGAGTGCACAATATTGTACAACTTGAAGTAGATAGGAGTTGGAGTAAGAGGACTGGACTCAACTGTAATAGTATGAGTAAGAGTTGAAATAGTAGTAGGAGGAGGAGGAATAGAGTAGGAGTAGGAGCAAGAGTATAATAGTAGTAGGAATAGACAGAATAGTAGTAGTACAGTAGGAGTAGTAGTACTTCGTAGTAGGAGTAGGAGTCGTAGTAGGAGTACGTAGGAATAGGAGTAGTATAGCAGTGTTAGGAGTAGAATTAATATGTAATAGTGGTACGAAAAAACAATCATACTACATTGAAAAATGGGAGAGTTGTAGTAGTAGTAGTAGTGGTAGTAGTGGTAGTGGTGGTGGTGGTAGTAGTAGTAGTAGTAGTCATAGTAGTAGTAGTAGTAGTAAAGTTTAATTTGGATCAAATTTTTATGCATGATCTTGAATAATAATTAGTTGGTCATCTGTAGTTTTTTTTTTTTTTTTTGAAGTGGAAACACTTATCAATTCGATTACGTAACAGCGGCCATGAAATCCGAAGCCGCTAGATCAAGTACAAGAGGTGGGCCACTATCGACCAAAACACGGGAAGAATAGTTTATAGGACCTAGATGAGCTACTGCATGAGCTACCCTATTACCACTACGACGAACATGATTAAACAAACTAGAATTAAAATTTCTCGAAAGACGAAAAACATCTAAAGCTATTAGACCAAAATAGGTGGCATCGAACTTCTGCTTCTTGAGTGCATGAATCAACTTAAGCGAATCAGATTCCAAAATCACGTTCTCTACACCTTGTTGGCGATCCTAAGACCAAACTCCGCCGCTTTAGCTTCTGCAATCTCTGGTTCCCATCTGTGTCGCACCTGTTTACAGCCAACACGTAAGATATCACATTCCTCTCCCCTAATAACCGCACCCAAACCCGACCCACTCTCTCCTAACACTCCCCCGTCGGTATTGAATCATCCCTAGTTGTAGGAATAAGATAGTATCAATATTATAGTTTGTTTCAATAGTAGTAGTAATTGTTGTACTCCATAGTTGTAGTAGGATTGTATTCTACTTATGTTATACTAATGCTCCCAAACTTTAATGTTTAAAATTTTGGGGATATGAATTTTTAGTTGTGCGCATCAATATATTCTATAGTTTGTTTCTTCGAGAGAGTGCATTGAAAATAGTTTATAGTGATCTAATTCTACTTAATATATATACTATAATACCAACCGTTTCACGACTTTTTATTTATGTGCATGCATATATATTGATGAAGGTTTTGATTTGCACACTTTAATGGGATACTGTTGATTCGACACTATTCATTGTCCTAATCAAATATCCTACTCAAAAATAGAATGTGCTATTTATTCTATTCATACTACAAAATAAGTCGTCCAGACGACCGAGTTTTCTAACGTGTACCTACAGGGCGTATGATAAGAGTCTATATAAAAAACATCTATTTTAATGTTTATTTTTGAGAAATTATTCTAATGTCACCAAATTGTATAAATCATGAGCTAAAATCCTACAATAATAAGATACGCATTTAATATAACAAATAAAAGAAAAAAAAAATAAGAATGGTTCAACTATTTCGGCGATATGAGACTCCAAATATTTTTATTTTATAAAAAGGTCACATGATTTTTATGAGTAGACCAACTGCAATTTCTTAAACTCATTTTATCAATTGCGGCTATAATGGACAATATTATAAGCTTAAACAAGAGATCATTTTTTTTTTGGGTACATAAAAACAGCTAATGTTGTCAGGGGAGAGATATGATGAGGATTCGAAACCGAGACAACCACCAAACATGATTACTTTCTAATCACTGAGCTAATCTTGATCCTCAAAAGTAGTTAAATAAGTGTAATGAGACTCCATTGTCTATAGTACTAATCCAATTGAAAATAAGCTAATCCTAAAGCTACTTAATAGTAGACCATCCATTTTCACAATCTTGATAAAGTTAAAACCCTATAATGTTGTGTATAGTTTATCACTAATGGTACATCATTCATTCCAGTGATGAGCTTGCATAGAAATTGGCATCTACCAATGAAGTCCCACACTACAACAATTTACCACTTGTGCCACGTTTAAATTCGTGGCACAAGTGTAGAATTCTCGTGGCTATGCTACTTTGCCACGGGAATTTTGGGTTTGGCCACCCGTGGCACAAGTGGCCGTGGCAAGGAAATTGCCACGGGAAAAGTTGTGTTGTGGCATAAATTAGTAATCTAGCCACGGAGTATTGCCACATGAATAATTGTGGCAATAAATTATTCCAGTGGCTAACACCCTCCTTTAGCCACAAGAAAAATCGTGGCCAATCCGTGGATATCACTTTTACCACCCAAGAGACATGCCCGTGGCAATGAGTATATTCCCATGACTTATCTTTTAGTACTCACAACTCACATTTAACAATATCATGGCTAAGTTCATTTTTTTTCTTGGCATCAATAAAAATAAATACAATGGTAACAATTTGCACCATTCGATTAATAAAGAAAATAAACTTAATCTCCTTAATGTTGATCATGATAAAATTCAAATATTATTATTGAAACAAAAGTGTAAATAAATACATCATAAGTAACTTTTATAATACTAAGCAAACTCTTCCAACAAAAACAAAGAATACAAAGGGAAAATCATTCCAAGACTTGTTAAAGCCATGTACAATACATACATGAAATTAGTTTATGATGCAAAATTACAATTTCAAACCAATTAATTAAACATTGATATGCTTCGAACTCTCAGTTCCGCAATAGCTACTCACTCCAAATACTCCACCTACAAGAACAGAAGAACAAAATTATTCGCAAAAAGTACGCAAATATATTACAGAGTTAGTATATACCATTTTTTTGGTTTGGTAACAATGTAAGTTTATTAATACAAAAGGAGGGGGGGTTGAACAATTTACACCGATAAAGAAGGAATATTAACTAAAAACCACAAGAAAAAGCCTACTTTAATCCTATTATTATCCTTGGCCACAATTTGTCTTTGGAGCTGAGTCAACTCATAGTTTATAAGTATTCACAAATCAAAACTTTAGTTCCGTCAAAAATCCGGCAGCACTTCCCCTAAAAATAGTCTATACCAAAATATCCGAGCATAGAAATCAACACCAAAATAGTCTATACCAAAATCAATATCCGAGCATAGAAATCAACACCAAAACATCGTCCACCATGTAAAATAGAAATTTAGCCAGAATTCTGATCGAAGTGACCCCACAATAGCAAAAGAAGGCTCCTAGATCTTGTATCAAAATTCCGGCATATGAAAGAAAGTATGTAAAAGAAGGCAACAGTTGTACCAACCTTAATGAGAAGAACTGAATCCACGACTTCTAAGTATTTCCACCAGCTCTGCTTCCTACTGTATTCAACAAGACATACAATGCGGCCCTGGCTTTCAGACCTAGCAAAGCTTATTCGATAATGTTCTAAATGGTACCATTGGAAAGCTAACTAAAAGTGCTTAAGTTTGAACACAAATTTCGCACAAAACAGGTTTTCTAACTTAGGAGATATTGTTCTTTAAAGTTAGAACTGAAATCTGCTGTTTTATAACATAATCATCTAGACCGCCCCTATTCAAAATTAAACTGCAGCTTATTGACATAATTTTTGCTATTAATTCCAACTCTATCATTCAGTTTAGTGTCTAAGCTTTCCAATGACATCTTTTAGGACTCCATTGAGTGGGTGAAGTAGATTTTATAATTGTTGAAAGTTACTGCTGCAGAAAGCAATACCTGCAGGACAGATCCATGACCTGATGTCACTAATGGTCAGTTTATCCTTAAATGTATTAATTTTTTTACTAATTTCTTTTTCATATTCAAGCTAAGATCTATAGCTTTGATTTGATATATTATGAGTTTCCTGAATCATTTTAAGCATAAACTTATGGTGTCTACAATCAGGAAGTTGTGCGCGAGGGTTAGTTGAAGTGATGTACATACATGAACTATGTTTTCGTATTAATGCTCGTGCTTTGGAACAAGCCACCTGATTGATAATAAATAAATCATAAGATGATGTTTGATATAAGAATGAAAAGGAAGAGATGTTGAATCAGGTGTGGACTAAAATATACACTTAGAAAATCACAGGAGCTCACTAGCGTGCAAGACATTCAGAGGGCAATTTAGTTTCCTACTCTGATTTAAGAGACTCTTAGACTACCCACATTAGTGCCCCCTTTGCCGTAGGGCAAACTACAAAAAACAAATTTTTTATTACTCGATGCCTTGGTTAGCCATATTGGTGCCCTAGGGCATAAGCATATATTACATAATTTATGTTTATTATATTATAATGTATTTTTATTTTATTATAATTTATGTTTACTTAAAATAAAATAATATTTCAATCAAAAAATATTGAAAAACATAGATCTCATAAAAAAATAATTTTATTAAATTACAATAATAAAAGTACATGAGCAATACAATAATAAAAGTTACATTGAAAAACACACAAATAAATTCAACAACAGAGATAAAAGTCCAAATATAAACCGAAGATAGAAAAAAAAATAGTACAATTAAAACATAATACGATCCTAATTTATTGCAAACCATGTATTCCCTCCTCTCCAACGTCGAACTTTTCCCATACATGCTCAATGAGATCATTCTTAAGAGATTGATGAATATCTCTTCTACGAATATCTAATCGAGTGTTCATATAAATTGATAAGGTTGATTCTTCCCTCGAAAACGCGGTGGGCACCCCATCGACAACAAATTCTGATGGTTCGAAATAATTTCTATATCTATCTCGCTCATCCTCGACAATCATGTTGTGCATTATAATACATGCCATTAAAATTCTTCCCATTAAACGTTCATCCCAAATAAGACAAGGGCAACGAATAAACGCAAATCGAGCTTGTAAAACTCCAAATGCACGCTCAACATCTTTTCTTGCACCTTCTTGCTTTGCATTAGACATCTTATGTTTGTTAGTTTGTGCATTAGATATTGATTTTACAAATGCAGCCCATTGCGGATATATACCATCAGTAAGATAATAGCCCATTTTATACTGGTGACCATTGACAACAAAATTGACGGCGGGTGACTTGCCTGTTATATATCATTAAAAACAGGTGATCGTTGAAGCACATTAATATCATTGCATGTACCTGGTGTTCCAAAGAACGCATGCCATATCCATAAGTCATATGATGCAACTGCTTCTAGTATGATTGTTGTCTTGCCACTTCGTCCATCATATTGTCCAGCCCAAGCCGTTGGACAGTTTTTCCATTCCCAATGCATACAATCAATACTGCCCATCATGCCGGAAAACCCACGACGCTCCCCCTCATGAAGTAACCTAGCCATATCTTGTTGGGTGGGTCTTCGTAGATATTGATCACCAAAATTGGATATCACACCATCGACAAACTTTACGACGGATTCTCTAATGGTAGCTTCGCCCATCCGTAAATATTCATCGAATGCATCAGCAGCAACTCCATATGCCAACACTCTTATTGCTGCAGTACATTTTTGCAATGCACTAAATCCTTTTCTACCAGTGGCATCAGACATTTGTTGAAAATAAGTATCCGTTGTAGTAAGAGTATCCACAATACCCTGGAATAATTGTTTCCGCATGCGGAATCTTCTTCGAAATATGTATGTTGGGGATACACTGGCTTATTAGAAAAATAATCATTAAATAGACGTTGATGACCTTCTTCACGATTTCTTTCATAATAATTTCTTTGGACCCTTGGACTTGAATCAATTGGTTGCATAAATTGACGAGGGTTAGAAACGATAGCATTCTCAATTATGCGATCAAATTCTTGATTTCGTTGAATAACTCGTGCTTCCCATTGATTCCATTCATTAGTGTTTGAAGAATCGGAATTAGAACTTGAATCAGTAGAACTATTAGATCCAGACATTTAAATTTAAGATATATAAGAATGTAGATAAAAGGAAAGAAGAGTGTGTGAATAAGATATCTGTTATCTATGAATTATATAGACGAACTATGTCTTCAATAATTGTAGTGTAGCAGCATGGTAGCATGTGATATTGCAGAGAAACGGTGTTGATTGAGACAACACAAACTCATTATACAGTGATCCAGATACAAATCCTATCCAAGAGAAATGATGTTGATTGTGACAACTCAAAACCATTTGTCAATTTGTGCATGCAAGGATCCAATTAATAATTTTATTTAAACAGAGTAATCTTATTGTGAATTGAAATTATGTTTCACAAATAATACATGCCATTAAAATAATGTTACACCAATAATATAAATTGAAATAATGTTACACCAACCGTACATTGAAGTGAAATGTAATAACTTGATAAATTACGTAAAACAAATATTTTCCTTATTGTTTCAATGATCGTTACATGAAATATTTTAGCATTAGCTTATCCCTTAGTTGCTCTTCTGTAGGGCTTAAACTCGATTTTCCTAACAATGTATTTAATATTTTTTTTTTCTCCATTCTCGCGTTGCGATCTTCTGCTTTCTTGATCTCCGATTCTTTATGAATCTCAAGTCTCTTAGTCATTAGTTCCATCTCTGCATGTCGGGAGATTTGCATAGCATCAAGTTTCATATTAATTTGTGGACTTAATGATGATTCAGAAACTTTTGCTTTTCCTTTCCTCTTACTTGCATCTCTACCTTGTGGACGAAAACGTGTCTCACTAACACTACCACTAGTAGGTGTCTCAAGGTCAAAAGGAACAGAAAACTCCCCACTTTCATTGAGTCTTGATTTTTTTGAACTCCCACCACTTTGCTCGATAGCTTCCTCATTTTCTTCAATCTCATCTATTTGCACATCAGTATTATCTAAACTCCACTTTGGATGTTTACTGAAGACTTACCGTACTCTCTTCTCCAAATATCTTGAGCCAGAGATTCATAATCCATATCAGTAAATCCGCTTTTATTTTATTTTATGTGCTTATTTCAAGCAACCATGCCATTTTTGTGCTTTTGTATTGAGATTTCTGAAATGACTCTTGCATGATTCCACATTTCTTTCAGCTATTTCTCCCCGTTGACTCATACAACTCCAATACCTTATCCCACCTTACGCTGGTGCTTTGATTTTTCCCATCTATATTATTTTCGCTTACAATACACCATGCGGATGCAAGTGCTTCATCTTCTCTTGCAGTCCAGCGAACATTTGTTCCTCGTTGCGTGGTAGGAGTTTTTTTTTTTTTTTTTTTGAGTAGGAGTATGAGAATGTTGAGTTTTGTTTGGGGGGAAGTCTAGGAGATGCAAGAAGTTGAGTGAAATTTGTGGTCGAATTGTATGAAAATTCAGAATTTTCGAAATATTGCGAATTTTGCGAGTTTGAATAATTGTCGATATTTGAATCATTTGGAGAATTCAAATAATTTTGGGAATATGATAAATTTTGAGAGTTTGGATAATTATTATCCATAGCTAAAATTACTTTTTATAAGTATTTGTAATATTAGTGTTTTTTTAAGTTTTTGTGATAATCGTAGAGAGAAATAGAGAAAATTAATTTGTGCTTCAAAGTATAACAAATGTGGTCTCTATTTATAGAGAACGAAAAAATATAGCTGTTGGTGTAATTATTTTATTTTTTTTGAAAATTTTATGATAAAGAAATATCCATTGCAAAGATACAACGGATATAATTTTGTAGCTAATAAAAACTTGACATATGTCATGTAAAGAGTGGACAAAAAAAAAAAAAAAACAAACAAACACTACAATTTGCTCTCAAAGGCACGTTATGCCCTGGGGTAAGTTGAAAGGCAAAGTTTGCCCCACTTTTTCTCCAATGCCCCAGTTTTTTTTTTAATCCAATGCTCTTGCCCCATGCTACCATTGTGGGTAGTCTTAGAAAGATCAAATGAAATCCGTTTCATATGTTTTATACCATTTCGAAAAACTAAGAGTTCAAACTAACTAATGGTTTTGACAGTAAGATCAATGAAGCTCTCAATAACTTGCAGTTTAAGTTTAAAGACATGCTGCCCACAAGGAATCCAATAGGAATTTCAGATTACAGAGCTAAACTTTGAGGACTCATATCTCCTATTGTATATTACAAAATCGTATAAACTTTATCTTTATCTTGAAGGACTTGGAGAAAGCTTAATGCTATTAGTTTGAGCATCATAAGATAGGATTTTCTATGTCTAAAAGTCAGGTCCAAAAGTGTATCTTGCTAAATTCGAACAGTTCTTGGAGTGAA
Organism: Spergularia marina; assembly: GCA_963680865.1. Taxonomy (NCBI): domain Eukaryota; kingdom Viridiplantae; phylum Streptophyta; class Magnoliopsida; order Caryophyllales; family Caryophyllaceae; genus Spergularia; species Spergularia marina. The sequence goes on from OY804554.1 coordinate 6,740,430, forward strand.
GTTTTATTGTTGTTTTGGGCTCACTTTTTTCAAGTAATTATGATTATGCAGTTTTATAATAAGGAGGGCATTACAAAGCTAACCAAACAATCAATTTACAGAAACTTAAAATATTAAGTAACAACAATCAATTACATACCCAAAAAACACAGCAACACGTTGAAATAACCACCCTAAGACTAATCACACATCCTTAATTAATAATAGATAGATTAGTACCAATCAAGTATGAATTAAGATACAAAAGCAGAAATTGAATTGAATCAGGAATTGGAATGAGGACAAAAATAAATTGAATTGAATCAGCTGTGAATTTTCTCAGGAATCACGCCAAATACAAGCAGAAAGTAATCGAATCACAAACATAAACTTAAAATTAAGATTAATACTCAATTAAACATCATAATATGATACTCAATTACATTATAGTAATTAAGATTGATTGAGTGCGATATGTCAAAGAAAAATTGAGATAGATAGGACTACCACATACCTTCTCGGAAACAATCAGGGCGACGAGATGGATCGGCGAATTGAATCCGAAGATAGGCGGCTCGGAGGCAGGCGGCCGATGAAGCGGTGAATTCAGGCGGTTATTTGATATCGAAGGTAGAACGCGGAAGGAGAAAGGACGCATCACCACCCAGAACCACATGTGACCGTTCATTATATTGGGTAATTTTGTTTCCAAAAAGTTTTGTCGCTCTGATTTTTTTTTTTTTTTTGAAGGGTGCCGCTCATAATTTTACCATGGCGCAAATTCATTTTAGGGTGTAAAATTTTTTCACCATGGAGTTACTTCGTTTCTTTATCATTTCATCCTAAAGAATTTTTTATTGCAATATTAAATTTTTACTACATCTAATAATTTTTCGAGAAGGAATTTTTTGAAATCTTTTTAGATAAAGATCGAACAAGTCGATTAAGATATGAAAATCACTAAAGATGTTTAAGAGTGTGAGAACAAAATTGTTTGCCACATGTGATTTCATTCGTGGCTAAGACTAATGTTTTGCCACGGGTGTGGCTATTCGTGGCACAATTGACAATTTGCCACAAATATTGTCCTGCCGTGGCAAAAGTAAACTTTTAGGAATTTCAGATTTGTAGTGAAATCTACTTTACCCGTGGCAAGATAACATTATGCCACGAATTTGGAATTCCCGTGGCATAATTCGTGGCACAAGTAACGATTTGTTGTAGTGCCAATTGAGAGTATCAAAAGCTTTCCCGATGTCGACCTTAATCAGGCACCTTTTTGAAATGTTTTGATGAGTATATCTCTTAACCAGGGCCTGAGACAAAGCAAGATTCTGAAAGAGATTTCTGCCCTGTGTGAAGGCAGCTTGTTCTTCACCAATGATAACTGGGAGCACCATCTTCAGTCTATCTACTAGGAGTTTGCTAATAGTTTTGTACATAGTTGTGCAGCAGGATATAGGACGAAGTAGATAGGAGTTGGAGTAAGAGGACTGGACTCAACTGTAATAGTATGAGTAAGAGTTGAAATAGTAGTAGGAGGAGGAGGAATAGAGCAGGAGTAGGAGCAAGAGTATAATAGTAGTAGGAATAGACAGAATAGTAGTAGTACAGTAGGAGTAGTAGTACAATAGGATTAGTAGTACTTAGTAGTAGGAGTAGGAGTCGGAGTAGGAGTACGTAGGAGTAGGAGTAGTATAGCAGTGTTAGGAGTACAATTAGTATGTAATAGTGGTCCGAAAAAACAATCATACTACATTGAAAAATGGGAGAGTTGTAGTAGTAGTAGTAGTAGTAGTAGTAGTAGTAGAAGAAGAAGAGTAGTAGTAGAAGAAGAGTAGTAAAGTTTAATTTGTATCAAATTTTTATGCATGATCTTGAATAATAATTAGTCGATCATCCGTAGTTGTAATAATAGGATAGTATCAATACTATAGTTTGTTTCAGTAGTAGTAGTAATTGTTGTACTCCATAGTTGTAGTAGGATTGTATTCTACTTATGTGTATACTAATTTCTCCCAAACTTTAATGTTTAAAATTTTGGGGATATGAATTTTTAGTTGTGCGCATCAATATATACTATAGTTTGTTTCTTCGAGAGAATGCATTGAAAATAGTTTATAGTGATCTAATTCTACTTAATATATATACTATAATACCAACTCTTTCCCGACTTTTTATTTATGTGCATACATATATATTGATGAAGGTTTTGATTTGCACACTTTTATGGGATAGTGTTGATTCGACACTATTCATAGTCCTAATCAAATATCCTACTCAAAAATAGAATGTGCTATCTATTCTATTCATACTTCAAAATAAGTCGTCCACACGATCGAGTTTTCTAACGTGTACCTACAGGGCGTATGATAAAAGTCTATATAAATTACATCTATTTTAATGTTTATTTTTGAGAAAGTATCTAATGTCACCAAATTGTATAAACCATGAGCTAAAATCCTACAATAATAAGATACACATTTAATATAACAAATAAAAGAAAAAACAAAAATAAGAATGGTTCAACTATTTCGGCGATATGAGAATCCAACTATTTTTACTTTATAAAAAGGTCACATGATTTTTATGAGTAAACCAACTGCAATTTCTTAAACTCATTTTATCAATTGCGGCTATAATGGACAATATTATAAGCTTAAACGAGAGATCATTTTTTTTTTGGGTACATAAGAACAACTAATGTTGTCAGGGTTGAGATATGATGAGGATTCGAAACCGGGACAACCACCAAACAGGATTACTTTCTAATCACTAAGCTAATCTTGATCCTCAAAAGTAGTTAAATAAGTTTAATGAGACTTCATTGTCTATAGTACTAATCCAATTGAAAATAAGCTGATCCTAAAGCTACTTAATAGTAGACCATTTTCACAATCTTGATAAAGTTAAAACCCTATAATGCTGTGTATAGTTTATCACTAATTGTACATCATTCATTCCAGTGATGAGCTTGCATAGAAGTTGGCAGTGAGATAAATGAGAGTTCATACAAAAAGCTAACAGTATTGAAAACAAGCTAGCAAAAAAGTTACATGATATTAGGTCATAATCTCCATCCAAATAATGTAAAACCTTATGCAAATGTGTATAAAGTTATTTTCAAACTAAAATCATCGTATTCAAAGTTGACATATATCAATTATAATCAAATATGTAATGCAAACTAGGTTCAACAAATTAAGTGTTAATTTGACAATTTATTTCATTACTTCAAACTATAAATAAATAAATAAACAATCATTTAACATTGTGTTACATACTTTTAGTAATCGTTTTAGTGTACAATAAGTATTGTGACACCCTACCACATAAGACTTATTGTCTATTTATTTAATTATACTGTTTTTTGGTCAATTGAGATGAAATAGTAACTTATAACCATTGTATTACATACTTTTAGCGGAAAATTCACGTGGTACTGTAACACCCCGACTCATCGCCTGAGCCGAAAGCAGTCACCAATGGCAGCTTGCCAGGCTGTGGGCTGACCTCACAAACCAACAAGAGTCCTTTCGGCGTACTTTGACCTCACTCGTGCGCACCCTGGGAAACTTCCCAAGAGGTCACCCATCCTGAAATTACTCTCAGTCAAGCACGCTTAACTTTGGAGTTTTTATCACATGGTCTTCCTAAAAGGAAAGTCGACTTTGTTGATATGAGTAGCACTATAAACATCTCATATGAGCCCTTAATCGCTTATAATCTTTCTCTGAAATCTGGGGTATTACACTCACCCCCTCTTAAGACCGCAACGTTCTCGTTGCGCCTGACAGCCAACCATAGTCTAACTCCATGATCTTTCCCCCGCTAGGCGGCTGACCTGGGCATTCCTGTCCACTGGATCAATACACGGTCGCAGGGTTGCTCTGATACCATTTATAACACCCCGAATCATCGCCTGAGCCGAAAGTAGTCACCTATGGCAGCTTGCCAGGCTGTGGGCTGATCTCAAAGACCAACACGGGTTCTTTCGGCGCACTTTAACCTCATTCGTGCGCACCTTGGGAAACTTACCAGGAGGTCACCCATCCTGAAATTACTCACAGTCAAGCACACTTAACTTTGGAGTTCTTATCACATGGGCTTCCTAAAAGGAAAGTCGACTTTGTGAGTATGAGTAGCACTATCAATCCTTTTAAGCACCTCATATGAGCCCTTAATCGCTTATAAACTTCCTCTGAAATCTGGGGTATTGCAGGTACCCTTGAACTTTGACCGATTGCACATGAACCCAACAGTGCAAGTTTGTGCACATGGTACCCCTAATCTTACTACTTTGTGCACATGGTACCCAGATAGTGAAACCCGTTAAATTTTTTCCGTTAAGTGACAATGTGTCGGTGAGTTGTTAGGTAATTAGTTCATTAAATTATAGAATTAATAATAAAAAAAATCAATAAATGTATAGAAAAATTAATTTTTTTAAATATTTAAAAAGTTTTTTTTTTTTAGAAAAAAACTGATTTTTCTAGGGGTACCATGTGCAAAATGTTGTGATCTCAAGAGAACCGTGTGCACAAAGTGGTAATTTGAAGGGTACCATGTGTACAAATCATGAATACTTAAAAAAAAAACACTAGTTTTTGGATTTTTTGTTCATGAATTTTTTTTTGGATTTGTTTCTAAAAGTCTAAAAGAAAAATTTTTAAAATTGAAAATTAAATTATATAACTTAATTAATATTTAGTTTACTAAATTACCTTATAACTAATTAAGACATCATCACTTAACGGAATAATTTAACCGAAGTTACTATTTGGGTATCATGTGCACAAAGTAATATGTTGAGGGGTAGTATGTGCACAAACTTGCCAAGTTGGGTACCATGTGCAATATATCAAAGTTCGAGGGTACCACATGAATTTTCCGTACTTTTAGTAATCATTTTAGTTCACAATAACTATTGTGACACCATATCACATTAAACTTATTGTCTATCTATGTAATTATATTTTTTTTTTGGTCAATTGAGATGAAATAGTAACTTTTATTTAAAATAAGCATAAATTAGAGTTTATATTTAGAGTCCGTGCAACGCACGAGTATCCAACTAGTATATTTATAAACGAAGTTTTTTTCGTGGGCATTGAAGAGGTCTCCCCATGCCTCTATTGTGAGAAGTGTCTCTATTGTGAGAAAGACCACAATGCTCCTTGTGCTTCCGGGAGCATGATATAATTTGCAATAGGTGGATAATAATTCAACTTATTTAGTAATTTCCCAATACTAATAAGTATGAGTATAAGTCAATTATGTTCCTCTAAAATATGCTTTATTCCATAAGTCTTTTTGTTTTTTTGGCAAGCAAAATTAGTGGCATTTTATTCATCCAAAATGGGAATAAAAGCAAAAACGCTTACAAAAAATTAAACCACTACAGGTCATGGGTTGAGGGTGTCAAGAACATCCTCATTAACAATCGCTTTTAGATAGCTAAAGACTCTAATACTAGTGTAGTATTTCACTCTAAAACTAACTCAATCTTTAGAATGTTCTTCATCTTTGAAAATCCTACTATTTCTCTCATACCATAGCATATAAATCAATGCCACAAAGCTACATTTTATCCACTTCCACTTCCCAATCCTCCTCATGTTGTTCTTCCCAATCCACTTGACAATACCATTCAAGCTAGTCGCATTTGTGTTGATATGCAACCAAGCTTTAATCTCCTCCCAAATGCCCTGAGCAAAGGAGCACTGGAAAAAGAGGTGTTGATGGATCTCTGCAGCCGACTTGCATAGACTACAACGATTAACAAAAATTATGCCCTGTTAATGAGATTATCCATGGTAGAAAGAGCTCCTTGCATTGCTAATGTGGCTGTGAAGCTACATTTAGGAACATTAATTGCATCCCAAATCACTTTATGCTTCCTGCTTATCCTGAATTTGGTCCTAAAGAAATCATAAGCTCTTGATACACTGAATTTCTCACCTTCTCCCCATGATGACAGTGTTTTAGCAGCCTCCTCAGCAGCTCCGGACTTCTCCATAATCTCATCTCTGACTGCAATAATACTTCTCCATAATTCTGAATCATGAGTTTTAGCTTTCACTACCCAAATCGATTTACCTTTTAGCACATAATTCTCAATCCAATTGCGCCAGAAGCACTCTTTCTTTGACTGCAAATATCTTAGCCATTTAGCTAGGAGAGCTTTATTCCATCTAAGAGTCTCCTTTATGTGGAATCCACCCTCATTTCTTGGAGCACAAGAGCTAGACCAGCTCTTAAAGGTCATCTTTCTCTTCCCATCAGCAATACCCCAGCCAAAATCCTTACAGATTTTGTTCATTTTTGAAGCAATACCTTTTGGTAATAAGATGCTGGTGTACCAGAAGTTTTGCATACCAAAGATGACCGAATTGATGAGCAGGCATTTCCCAACATATGACAAGTATTGATTGAACCAGTGCATTATCTTTGCTTTGATTTTTGTAAAGAGTGCATCATACATGTCAGAGACCAGTCGAGAGGCATTAAGAGGAACCCCCAAATACCTGAAAGGAAATGATCCCTCTGTGAAGCCTGACTCCTGCAAAATCAGAGCTTTAAGATCATCCTGGACTCCTCCAAAATAGACCTCAGTTTTGTAGGGATTTGCTTTAAGACCTGAAATCATAGCAAAGTCTCTTAAATATTTTACCACATCATCTACTGAGGGAGAATCTGCTCTAGCGAAGATCATCAAATCGTCAGCAAAAGTCAGGTGAGTAATTCCAAGCTTAGCACATTTGGGGTGATAAGAAAACCTGGGAATTTAGGAAGCCTCCTGAGTAATCTAGAAAGAATTTCCATACTCATGACAAATAGGTAAGGTGAGATTGGATCACCTTGCCTAATCCCACTCTTGCCCTCAAAAAACCCTTTATTATTGCCATTGACCTTGATGGAGAACCAGGTAGAGGTGACACAAGTCATAATCCATTTTGTAAAGAGAGGAGGGAAATTGAATACCTTGAGGCATCTACCAATGAAGTCCCAATTGAGAGTATCAAAAGTTTTCAAGATGTCGACCTTAATCAGGCACCTTTTTGAAATGTTTTGATGAGTATATCGCTTAACCAGGGCCTGAGACAAAGCAAGATTCTGAAATAGATTTCTGCCCTGTGTGAAGGCAGCTTGTTCTTCACCAATGATAACTGGGAGCACCATTTTTAGTCTATCTTCTAGGAGTTTGCTAATAGTTTTGTACACAGTTGTGCAGCAGGATATAGGACGAAAATCAAGTACTGATTCAACATTAGCTTTTTTAGGGATCAAGGTAATAAGAGTAGTGTTCACTTGTTTCAACATCGGCAAATTCATTTGGTGCCCTCAAACTATGTGAGAATACGCATGGTGCCCCTACCTTTGAAACTTATACAATTTGGTGCACCCGAACTTTACATCTATAGGCACGTGGTGCCCTTATCACCCCTAATCTAACACCGTCAATATTTGGATGCCAAACGATGACATCGCATAAAATTAGTAAAGATTTAATTATATATTTTGTATTTAATAACTAATAATAAAAATAAAAATAAAACATGAAAAAAAAACCCATTTTTTTTTCACACATCAGCCTAACCCCCTGCAGCCCCAACCTCCCTAGCGCCCCACAACAAACGCCGCTCACACCGACCACCCCCCCTCCTCGAATTCACCACCACTGGGTCGCACATGACGGTGCGAGCCCAATAAGGTGGGTCGTCAAGGCCGATAACAAGTCGAAGACGGCAACAAATGATGTTTTCGAGCCTAGATCTGTTCCCCACAATCATTTTGCGCCATCTTCCGCTTGTTATCGGCCTTGACGACCCATCTTACTGGGCTTGCGCCGTCATATACGGCCCATTGGTGGTGAATTCGAGGAGAGGGGGGTGGTCAGTGTGAGCGTAGGTGATTGTGGGGCGGTAAGGAGGCTGAGGGCGTTGGTAGGCATGGTGGTCCTGGGATCGTGGCGCCATGTGTCGCCGATTAATGGTGAAAGTGAGGGAGGGGGAGGTGGTTCGGGTGGTCGGCGGTGGTAGTTGGGTGGTGGCGAGGGTGGGTCAGGCGGACTGGGATGACATAAGAGAGAGAGAGAATTTTTTTTTTTTTTTGAAGATTTTTATGTTTTTTTTTTAATTTTATATATTAGTTATTAGTTAAATTGATTTGATTAAGATCGCTAATCTCATGTCACATTAACGTTTAACATTTAAAAGTTTACGGCGTTAGATAATAGGGACATATAGGGGCACCATGTGCCTATAGGTGTAAAGTTCAGGGGCACCGTAATGTACATGTTTTGAACATAGGGGCACCATGCGCATTCTGAAATAGTTCGGGGGCACCATGTGAATTTGCCGTTTCAAAATCTTACGATTTCAGGAAGCTTTGAATAGCCTTACAAAAGTCTTTACCAACTATTTCCCAAGAGCTTTTGAAGAATCCTGCAGAGAATCCATCAATTCCATGGCTTTTATTGGAATGAATACTAAACAGGGCCCCCTTAATGTCCTCATTAGTAAAAGAGGCATCAAGCATAGATCTCTGGTTATCATCTAAAGTAGTGCCACTCAAATCAAAATCATTAGTACTTATCACCTCATTTTCCTACCCAGCAGATTTTTGTAGTAAGAAACAAATGCATTGCTAATGGCAGCCTCCTCCTTATGGATAGTTCCATGTTCATCAGTTATCACTCCAATATTGTTGTGGTGAATCCTTTCAGCAATCTTAGAGTAATAATATCTTGAGCTACAATCAGCTTCCTTGAGGTGAGTAACTTTAGCTCTCTGAGCCAACATGCTCAATTCAGCTCTTTTCAATTTACAAAACTTCTCCCTTAAAGCATTTTCCTCTTCTATGACTTCAGAGCTCATAGGATCAATTTGCAATTTTGACTGGAAATCCATTAGCTGATCCTTAACCTTTTTCACTCTTAAAGTAAGACTAGAGTAGTGATTTTTGTTCAACACCTTCACAGCTCTCTTGACATTCTTAAGTTTTCCAAATATTTTGAACATTGGAGTGCCCCTGACATCCTCATCCCAAGCCTGCTGCACTATCCTCTGAAAATCCTCATGCTCTTCCCAACAGTTAAGATACCTGAAGCTCCTTTGGATTTTTTGCTCAAAGATATTCACAAGAATAGGACTATGATCAGATACTCCAGGATTAAGCACCTCAGCATATGACACAGGGAATTTAGTGATCCAAAAGGGGTTAATAAAAGCTCTGTCCAATTTAGACCAGACCCTATCCTCTCCCTCCTGGATATCGGTCCAAGCATATTCTCCCCCATGACATCTAATATCCTCCAAGTCACAAGCCATCATACAGTCATTGAATTCCTCCATGACTCCTGTACTAATAGCATGAGAAGTAATCCTTTCCTCAGGAGATTTGATGATATTAAAGCCTCCCAGGACTACCCGTGCCTCATTTATACCCTCAGATAATCTCTGCAAATGATGCCAAAGATCCAATCTCTCCTGCCTAGAATTACTAGCATAAGTGACAGTAATGTAAAAAGGGACATTTACAGTGAACTGAGCATGTTTCTGCAAAACAGTGACCTTCAAATACTCTCCCTTCCAAAGAACCCAGATTCTCCCATTATAGTGATGACTATAATTATTCTCCACTTGGAATCTACTGAAACTCCTACTAATAATTCTGATCTGCCCATTTTGTAGGCATCATATTGATGGTTTTTATTGCATTTTAATGATCCAGATGATGTATTTTACTCACTATTGGTGTTGAGTATCGATTCTCAAGTTTTATGTAATTTTGGTCGTTTTATGCACATTTTGGATGCGGACATTTTGAGGCGCTACTGAGAAGACCCGAGATATGCTTTATTCTATAAGTCTTTTTGTTTTTTTGGCAAGCAAAATTAGTGGTATTTTATTCATCCAAAATGGGAATAAAAGCAAAAACGCTTACAAAAAATTAAACCACTAGAGGTCATGGGTTGAGGGTGTAAAGAACGTTCTCATTAACAATCCCTTTTAGATAGCTAAAGACTCTAATACTAGTGTAGTATTTCACTCTAAAACTAACTCAATCTTTAGAATGTTCTTCATCTTTGAAAATCCTACTATTTCTCTCATACCATAGCATATAAATCAATGCCACAAAGCTACATTTTATCCACTTCCACTTCCCAATCCTCCTCATGTTGTTCTTCCCAATCCACTTGACAATACCATTCAAGCTAGTCGCATTTGTGTTGATATGCAGCCAAGCTTTAATCTCCTCCCAAATGCCCTGAGCAAAGGAGCACTGGAAAAAGAGGTGTTGATGGATCTCTGCAGCCGACTTGCATAGACTACAACGATTAACAAAAATTATGCCCTGTTAATGAGATTATCCATGGTAGAAAGAGCTCCTTGCATTGCTAATGTGGCTGTGAAGCTACATTTAGGAACATTAACTGCATCCCAAATCACTTTATGCTTCCTGCTTATCCTGAATTTGGTCCTAAAGAAATCATAAGCTCTTGATACACTGAATTTCTCACCTTCTCCCCATGATGACAGTGTTTTAGCAGCCTCCTCAGCAGCTCCGGACTTCTCCATAATCTCATCTCTGACTGCAATAATACTTCTCCATAATTCTGAATCATGAGTTTTAGCTTTCACTACCCAAATCGATTTACCTTTTAGCACATAATTCTCAATCCAATTGCGCCAGAAGCACTCTTTCTTTGACTGCAAATATCTTAGCTGTAATACCCCGGATTTCAGAGGAGATCCTTGAGAGATTAAGGGCTCATATGAGGTGCTTAAGAGGATTGATAGTGCTACTCATACCAACAAAGTCGACTTTCCTTTTAGGAAGCCCATGTGAAAAGAACTCCAAAGTTAAGCGTGCTTGACTGGGAGTAATTTCAGGATGGGTGACCTCCTGGGAAGTTTCCCAGGGTGCGCACGAGTGAGGTCAAAGTGCGCCGGAAGGACCTGTGTTGGTCTGTGAGATTAGCCCACAGCCTGGCAAGCTGCCATAGGTGACTACTCTCGGCTCAGACGATGAGCCGGGGTGTTACAAATGGTATCAGAGCAACCCTGCGACCGCGAGTTGATCATGTGGTCAGGAGATCCCAGGTCAACAGCCTAGCGGGGGAAAGATTCTGGAGCTAGACTATGGTTGGCTACCAGACGCAACGAGGACGTTGCTTTCTTAAGAGGGGGTGAATGTAATACCCCGGATTTCAGAGGAGATCCTTGAGAGATTAAGGGCTCATATGAGGTGCTTAAGAGGATTGATAGTGCTACTCATACCAACAAAGTCGACTTTCCTTTTAGGAAGCCCATGTGAAAAGAACTCCAAAGTTAAGCGTGCTTGACTGGGAGTAATTTCAGGATGGGTGACCTCCTGGGAAGTTTCCCAGGGTGCGCACGAGTGAGGTCAAAGTGCGCCGGAAGGACCCGTGTTGGTCTGTGAGGTCAGCCCACAGCCTGGCAAGCTGCCATAGGTGACTACTCTCGACTCAGGCGATGAGTCGGGGTGTTACATTAGCCATTTAGCTAGGAGAGCTTTATTCCATCTAAGAGTCTCCTTTATGTGGAATCCACCCTCATTTCTTGGAGCACAAGAGCTAGACCAGCTCTTAAAGGTCATCTTTCTCTTCCCATCAGCAATACCCCAGCCAAAATCCTTACAGATTTTGTTCATTTTTGAAGCAATACCTTTTGGTAATAAGATGCTGGTGTACCAGAAGTTTTGCATACCAAAGATGACCGAATTGATGAGCAGGCATTTCCCAACATATGACAAGTATTGATTGAACCAGTGCATTATCTTTGCTTTGATTTTTGTAAAGAGTGCATCATACATGTCAGAGACCAGTCGAGAGGCATTAAGAGGAACCCCCAAATACCTGAAAGGAAATGATCCCTCTGTGAAGCCTGACTCCTGCAAAATCAGAGCTTTAAGATCATCCTGGACTCCTCCAAAATAGACCTCAGTTTTGTAGGGATTTGCTTTAAGACCTGAAATCATAGCAAAGTCTCTTAAATATTTTACCACATCATCTACTGAGGGAGAATCTGCTCTAGCGAAGATCATCAAATCGTCAGCAAAAGTCAGGTGAGTAATTCCAAGCTTAGCACATTTGGGGTGATAAGAAAACCTGGGAATTTAGGAAGCCTCCTGAGTAATCTAGAAAGAATTTCCATACTCATGACAAATAGGTAAGGTGAGATTGGATCACCTTGCCTAATCCCACTCTTGCCCTCAAAAAACCCTTTATTATTGCCATTGACCTTGATGGAGAACCAGGTAGAGGTGACACAAGTCATAATCCATTTTGTAAAGAGAGGAGGGAAATTGAATACCTTGAGGCATCTACCAATGAAGTCCCAATTGAGAGTATCAAAAGTTTTCAAGATGTCGACCTTAATCAGGCACCTTTTTGAAATGTTTTGATGAGTATATCTCTTAACCAGGGCCTGAGACAAAGCAAGATTCTGAAATAGATTTCTGCCCTGTGTGAAGGCAGCTTGTTCTTCACCAATGATAACTAGGAGCACCATTTTCAGTCTATCTTCTAGGAGTTTGCTAATAGTTTTGTACACAGTTGTGCAGCAGGATATAGGACGAAAATCAAGTACTGATTCAACATTAGCTTTTTTAGGGATCAAGGCAATAAGAGTAGTGTTCACTTGTTTCAACATCGGCAAATTCATGTGGTGCCCTCAAACTATGTGAGAATACGCATGGTGCCCCTACCTTTGAAACTTATACAATTTGGTGCACCCGAACTTTACATCTATAGGCACGTGGTGCCCTTATCACCCCTAATCTAACACCGTCAATATTTGGATGCCAAACGATGACATCGCATAAAATTAGTAAAGATTTAATTAGATATTTTGTATTTAATAACTAATAATAAAAATAAAAATAAAACATGAAAAAAAAACCCCAATTTTTTTTCACACATCAGCCTAACCCCCTGCAGCCCCAACCTCCCTAGCGCCCCACAACAAACGCCGCTCACACCGACCACCCCCCCTCCTCGAATTCACCACCACTGGGTCGCACATGACGGTGCGAGCCCAATAAGGTGGGTCGTCAAGGCCGATAACAAGTCGAAGACGGCAACAAATGATGTTTTCGAGCCTAAATCTGTTCCCCACAATCATTTTGCGCCATCTTCCGCTTGTTATCGGCCTTGACGACCCATCTTACTGGGCTCGCGCCGTCATATACGGCCCATTGGTGGTGAATTCGAGGAGAGGGGGGTGGTCAGTGTGAGCGTAGGTGATTGTGGGGCGGTAAGGAGGCTGAGGGCGTTGGTAGGCATGGTGGTCCTGGGATCGTGGCGCCATGTGTCGCCGATTAATGGTGAAAGTGAGGAGGGGGGAGGCGGTTCGGGTGGTCGGCGGTGGTAGTTGGGTGGTGGCGAGGGTGGGTCAGGCGGACTGGGATGACATAGGAGAGAGAGAAATTTTTTTTTTTTTGAAGATTTTTATGTTTTTTTTAATTTTATATATTAGTTATTAGTTAAATTGATTTGATTAAGATCGCTAATCTCATGTCACATTAACGTTTAACATCCAAAAGTTTACGGCGTTAGATAATAGGGACATATAGGGGCACCATGTGCCTATAGGTGTAAAGTTAGGGGGCACCGTAATGTACATGTTTTGAACATAGGGGCACCATGCGCATTCTGACATAGTTCGGGGGCACCATGTGAATTTGCCGTTTCAAAATCGTACGATTTCAGGAAGCTTTGAATAGCGTTACAAAAGTCTTGACCAACTATTTCCCAAAAACTTTTGAAGAATCTTGCAGAGAATCCATCAATTCCATGGCTTTTATTGGAATGAATACTAAACAGGGCCCCCTTAATGTCCTCATTAGTAAAAGAGGCATCAAGCATAGATCTCTGGTTATCATCTAAAGCAGTGCCACTCAAATCAAAATCATTAGTACTTATCACCTCATTTTCCTACCCAGCAGATTTTTGTAGTAAGAAACAAATGCATTGCTAATGGCAGCCTCCTCCTTATGGATAGTTCCATGTTCATCAGTTATCACTCCAATATTGTTGTGGTGAATCCTTTCAGCAATCTTAGAGTAATAATATCTTGAGCTACAATCAGCTTCCTTGAGGTGAGTAACTTTAGCTCTCTGAGCCAACATGCTCAATTCAGCTCTTTTCAATTTACAAAACTTCTCCCTTAAAGCATTTTCCTTTTCTATGACTTCAGAGCTCATAGGATCAATTTGCAATTTTGACTGGAAATCCATTAGCTGATCCTTAACCTTCTTCACTCTTAAAGTAAGACTAGAGTAGTGATTTTTGTTCAACACCTTCACAGCTCTCTTGACATTCTTAAGTTTTCCAAATATTTTGAACATTGGAGTGCCCCTGACATCCTCATCCCAAGCCTGCTGCACTATCCTCTGAAAATCCTCATGCTCTTCCCAACAGTTAAGATACCTGAAGCTCCTTTGGATTTTTTGCTCAAAGATATTCACAAGAATAGGACTATGATCAGATACTCCAGGATTAAGCACCTCAGCATATGACACAGGGAATTTAGTGATCCAAAAGGGGTTAATAAAAGCTCTGTCCAATTTAGACCAGACCCTATCCTCTCCCTCCTGGTTATCGGTCCAAGCATATTCTCCCCCATGACATCTAATATCCTCCAAGTCACAAGCCATCATACAGTCATTGAATTCCTCCATGACTCCTGTACTAATAGCATGAGAAGTAATCCTTTCCTCAGGAGATTTGATGATATTAAAGCCTCCCAGGACTACCCGTGCCTCATTTATACCCTCAAATAATCTCTGCAAATGATGCCAAAGATCCAATCTCTCCTGCATAGAATTACTAGCATAAGTGACAGTAATGTAAAAAGGGACATTTACAGTGAACTGAGCATGTTTCTGCAAAACAGTGACCTTCAAATACTCTCCCTTCCAAAGAACCCAGATTCTCCCATTATAGTGATGACTATAATTATTCTCCACTTGGAATCTACTGAAACTCCTACTAATAATATCTGATCTGCCCATTTTGTAGGCATCATATTGATGGTTTTTATTGCATTTTAATGATCCAGATGATGTATTTTACTCACTATTGGTGTTGAGTACCGATTCTCAAGTTTTATGTAATTTTGGTCGTTTTATGCACATTTTGGATGCAGACATTTTGAGGCGCTACTGAGAAGACCCGAGATATTTGGCGGGCCGCGTTAGAAGATTGGCAGAGCGCCAGAGAAATTGAAGACGGGTTAGACAGAGATATTTCGCGACCCGCGCTGGAGAGCTTGGCGGGCCGCAAAGGCCGTATTTCCTAATTTCGTATTTTCTATTTTTCGTTTTTTTCTAAAACTCTATAAATACGAAAACCCCCGACCCTAGTTTATTGATTCAGACTTTTTAGAAGAAAAGAAGGGGTTTTCATGGATTATATGAGGAGCTAATCTTATTATATCTTGATCTATTAATCGAAGCATCGCATCGACAATATCGTGAGTTTGATCTATTCGTTTTATCGCTTTCAATTATAGTCTTATCTTTGGTGTTTATTCTATACAATTGTCTTTTGTGATTGCTAGGTGTGCAACTAGTTTATTGCTTAGATTGATTGTTTGCTAGTTTTAATTGATCAAAGGGATCCATTGTTTGATTGATTTTTACATCGTAGCAATCCCAAATTCATTGATTTGTATGTAATCATCGTTAGTGAATTAGGGCAAAGATTTGACTTACATTTTAAATACAAAACGTGCGTTAGTATAGCATGTCTCTATCGATATCTCTCTAATTCCTATTGCTAGTATTAAATTGAACCTAATCGTGTGCTTAGATTATTTGATAGTTATTAGGGTTATTAGGTAGTGCAGATCACGCCTTTTAGCTTATTTTGAGGAGATATCTGGGAATTCTGTTTCCACGCTAGAGTAATTGAGATTGATAGAAGAATAGTTACAACTAGGACCGATTAGTCAATGCATTGTGGGAATTAATTGATCAAAATTCGTTTTATTCCTGAATTACATTCACAATTCGCATTTGTTACTTTTAGATAATTTGATAACCAACAACTCTCAATCTCCCATTATTTGTTACTTTAGCACTTTAATTCATTACATTGGACAACCCATTTCCCTGGAATACGATCCCTACTTCCCTACTACTGTTGTTAGGATTTAGGATTATTTTTGGTAGATAATCACGACTTTAGTCTCACCAAATTTTGGCTGGGTCGGGTCTTATATGTTGTCTTCGGTTCTCCCGACTTCCTGACGCTCCCCCGATACCTTTTGGTGATTATGCCCGGGATTTCTATGTCAGTCCTGATTTATTTGATGCCCCGGAATTGCCTGCTGGTAAGGCGAGAGGGGTCGTCTTTGCTGAGGATGGTGCGGGTCCTGCAGGGGTAGCTGCCACATCTGGTGGTGACCGTAGTACATTTTGCCCCAGTGAGGAAGAGTGGAACTCTTTGAGAGCGGAGGTGCGTGACATTGGGAGGGGCAATATGCTTATAATTTTGTTCTTTCACTCTAGTCTCTAGAATACCCATAATATCTATATTATTAGTCAACATGAGACTCTTAACCTCATGTTGTTTGAGGCCATCATTGAGGCCTCTGATATTCCATGTAGCAATCCTCATCCAGAAGGAGGATCAGGAGGTTTATCTTACTCCCACATACCCTCTTTAGCTAAATCTATCTGCATTGTCCAGCACAGTGGTTGGAATCCCTGAATTTAGCCTTTGAGTATAATTTTCCCCCACAGTTATTGCCCCAATAGATCCCTTTTTGGTGCTCCTTTTCTGGGTTCTACTAAGAACCATCCTAAACCCAAGATCATCCACTTGATCAGATGTAGGAGGAGGTGTGTTAGGATTTTGTCCAGGAGAATCAGGTTCCACAAGTGATCTTTAGCTTCATTAGCCACTGCTTTATTATTACCCTCAATAATCTTCGAAGTATCACCTTCACCATTTTTTGCTTCCACCGGCTTAACCCTGTAGACTTTCGGCACTGGTTTCACAGGGATTTGCACTTTGACAGGAGCATTAAGTTTGCAGCTCTAAGATAAATGGCCTAACTTCCCGCATCCATGACAATAGTACGACACCCATTTATAATCCACTCTTTGAACAATTTTCTCACAGAAAAGGGAATTTATGGTAATGTTATCAGCCAAGTCCTTATAAACATCCACCTCAATCATCACTCTAGCAAATCCCAGTCTCGATTGAGTAGTTGTAGTATGGTCAGCATACATAGGAGTGCCAATTTTACTGGCTAATTTGCTCAAGGCTTCCTTAGACCAATAGCAAGGATCAAGTTCTGGGAATAAAACCCAAACAGGAATATTAGTTACTCTGTTAATTTCCTGAGAAAATTGAGGGTTGCATCTCTTAAGGACCAAAGAATTTCCCCCAATTTTCCACTGCCCACCCTTAAGAATTTCATCCATAGCTCCTTGTGAATCAAATGGAAACATGAACCATCCTTTTCTATAATACTGTACCTTAGGCTGAGCTATATGATTTCAGACTTTATTAACGAAGCCTTGAACCTCAGATAATTTGGGTTTCCCTCCAATTACATTCCCCACAAGAGCAAATTCCCACATTTTCATAACAAGAGAAACATCATCTTCTGTAAGTATAATTTCATCAGCTTTAGAGGATATCTAATAAAAAAACAATTCCATACCTAGCTTCTGTTGGAGTAGGTGTCCTTCGACAATAATGCGTTGACTAATTAAAACTAATTAGGAATAAACCTGGGATGTATTAAATATACTAAGTCAGTTGATTAACATATATCGATAACGGTTGGCTGGCTAGAGTTTGACGTTATTGTCGTTAGACGGCGGTAATCAACTGATCCCTCTCGGTCACACCGATAAAGATACTTTCTACAAAGGATATTATATTTGTATTTAATACAATATAATGTACTCCTCTGGTCCTATTTGAACTTCCTTCTCCCTTTTTCAGGGTTTCGACTTTGTTCTTCCCATTCCCCAAATATTACGGTTTTTGTCGACAGAAAAATTAGAGAGGCAACATAAAGATGTTGATTAAGATTAGCTTTTAAATTTATTTGCTAAATAAATCATAAAGTATTATTTATTATTTCTTCTTTGGAGTGTGCAAAAGGGAGAAGGAAGTTTAAATAGGACCGGAGGGAGTAATTCTTAAGGTTTCAGTTAAAGAGTTAACTGATTATATCGGATAGTGTTTTATGAGTTCGGAACTCAGGTCGAATAAATTATGGTTATTGCGTAAATTTTCAAAATTGACAATTAGCTATTTAAATTACAAAGAGTTGTAATTTTAGCTAAAATGATGTAATTAGTAATTATTATATAGTGATATAATAATTAATTAACACTTAAAGAAATAGGTGTACAAATTATACCAGATTGTAACATAAGATGTTTAAGGGTATAATTAGTAAGGGCAAAATAGTCTTTTTGCCACCACCACTATATATAATGTGTTTTATGATCAAACACATTAGAGATACATCATTTTTACAAACACATTATATGTTTTAGGGAGAGAATTGAGAGAAAACCCTCAAATTTCTCTAAAAATAAGCCTACTTCCTCTTCCATTAAGATCAAGTTTTTTTCATTGCATGTCAGTGAAAACTTGATCAAAACACTTATCTAAGCCTAGTATATCATTAGCTAAATTTTGGCTAATTGTATATAAGGCTTTAGGGTTAAAATCTCATAAAACCAGACCATTTTATGAGATTTTTGGAGAGCTTATTTGGTGGATCAAGGGAGGAGGTTTCCTAACTTGGAAACTCAAGATAAAGGAGGAGGATCGATCCTTCATTTGAAGGAAGGTCAAAATTCCTCTTGATTAAGGTATAAAAAACATGTATTATTACCTTACTTATGCTTTAATCTTACATGCAACTAAAGATTCTTAGTTAAACTTAATTATGAGTAATTAAGTACTAATTAGAGGAGTCTAATTAGAGGCTAAATAACTTTCATCTTCTTAGCCCCAGCAACATCAGTCCATTTTTTCCCAGAATTTAGAACAGGGTTAAGTGGAGGAGAAACATGATTACCTTCTTTGGCAGTTGAAACCTGAGATTTGTTGCCATCCCCCTTTTGCGAGCTACCCGGACGGATACCCGACTGCCTGAAAGCGGATTCCAGATGATCTCCGAGAAGGTTTTTCAACTGGGATGAAAGTTCGGCCGCATGTGGGTTTTCCTAGTTTGAAACCAAACCAGTACCATTAGAGAGCTCTTCATTTTCTGATTCTGAATCTATAATTTATTTAGGTCTACCTCTTTTCTTTTGCTTAGCCATGATCAAACTAGGGAGAAGCTTCCTATTTTTTCATAGTGTTTTTTTTTTTTTTTTTTTTTTTTTTTTTTTTTTTTGGTTTAAGAAGAGTTAGTTGATTTGTAATATAAAGTAATGGGTTTTGCTTAAGTCTTTTTTTTTTTCTTTTCTAATTTTTGTGTTTTTTTTTCATGTATAAACAATTGATCACAAACTACGAATAAAGGCGGTTTTTATATTTTTGAATGAAAATGATCTTATCCACAACCTACAAATAAAGATATTTTTTATATTGTTAAATGATAATGATCTTATCTTCATCTTACTATGAGCTATTTATGCCTCATTAGAAGAACTTCTCCTTGCTTCCAAAATGTGCCAAGATGAGGCTGACACACGTAAATTTTGCTGACGATTTGATGATATATACAAGAGGAGACCTCCCCTCAGTAAAAGCAGTCTTGGAATGCCTGAACTTGTTTGCAGGGATGTCAGGATTAGAAGCAAATCCTACAAAGACTTATATTTACTTTGGGGGAGTAAATAACAGTGTGAAAGAGCTCATTTTAAAGAATCAGGATTTACTAAAGGGCAATTCCCATTCAGATACCTAGGTACCCTCTTCATACCAAGAAGCTGAGCACTGAAATGTACCAAGGACTAATGAGAAAACTGGAAGCTTCTATTCAACACTAGTTAACATAGTTTCTATCTTATGCAGGTAAAATACAGCTCCTAAACTCTATTGTATTTGGTCTGGAGAACTTCTGGACTGCCAGCCTGCTTATTCCCATTGGAATTTTGAAGAAGATTAAAAGAGCTTGTAAAAACTTCTTCTGGGGAATCAAGGAGGATCAGAGAAAGATGGTTTATAAGAGTTGGGATATTTTTTGTGCTCCTAGGAGTGAGGCTGGGGATAAAGGAAGTGTTAGCTTGGAACAAAGCTCAACTGGCTAAGTGGGTTTGGAAACTAAGTGAAATGCAGGATAGCATCTGGCTGAAATGGTGTAAGGCATACATAATGAAAAATAAGTGCTGCTGGAAGATTAAGATAACACAAGTAGACTCAGAATGCTGGAGGAGCATTTTATATGTCAGAGTGAAATAATGCAACATTGTGGCAGCAAGGAAAAATCAAAGGAGCTAATTAGGTCCTAGGTAAAGGGGGGGGGGGAGAATTTCAGACTTCTCAGGCCTATGAACACTTCATGTGCAAGTATATAAAGAGGAGGTGGTGCATAGCAGTTTGGGATGGTGTAGTAATGCCAAGGCACAGCTACACAACAAACATAGCTGCTCAACATAGCCTGCCAACTATTGACTGCTGATGTGGTGCAATTTTAGTGTGTTAATCCGCATGTTTTAGGCGTCTTGGGGTGTATTTGAGCATGGTTTTATCGTAATTCGTGGACCACACCATTCGTAGTAGTTTTGGAGCTTATACGTGGGTTTTACGAGGATTTTATTGCTCCAAACTTTTTGGTAGGCCGTGGACGGAATTGGAGTACCGAGCCTTGATTCAGATCGTGATTCATGGAGAAGACGGCTCGGTTGCATAACGGATTCATACGGAAGCTCAAGATTAGGAGCGGAGAAGGAGAAGAGAAATTCAACTTTCTCGACTCGAGAAGGAGTATTCTCAAGTAGAGAATTGTGACGCTCGACTCGAGAGACGCTTTTCTCGAGTCGAGAAAACAGACGCTCAACTCGAGAATTCTTCTCCTCGAGTTGAGAAAGCCTCTTTCCGGGAAGTTTCCTTGAGGCTTTTGACGGTTTTTTTTTTTTTTTTGCTTAAAAAATATCTATTTCATCTTGTAGTATCTTTTTTTTTTTTTTTTTTTTCAAGAAGGTAGTCTCATTTTATTCATCCTCAATGGGGGAATAAAAAAGATAAAACTTACAAAAATAGGTGTCCAATATGACAAAAACAAGCTAACTATTAAGACAATCTATAATATCATCATGTAGATCCTCCTTAGTCCATGCCAGAATTCTAACACTAGTTACAAATCGAATCCGCTCATACAGCCATTCCATGGAATGCTCAATGTTACCAAAGTTCCTTGCATTCCTTTCAAACCAAACATAATAAGTGGCGGCAGCCAAAGCACAGCAAAACCATTTATACTTCCAATTCCTAGTGTGTCTATGCTTTGCTCCCCAAATCAGTTCTCTCTTCAGGTTCCAACCATTCCTATTGATGCCAATCCAACTGAGAATTCTATGCCACAATTCACCAGAGAAAGGACAACAAAAGAAAAGATGAGTATGACTTTCTGAATCTCTCTTGCATAGGCTGCATCTATTGATAATAATCATCCCCCTGCTGCATATATTGTCAATTGTTGCTAGCTTTCCTTGTGCAGCCATATTCATAATAAAACTATGTCTCGGAAAATTGACAGGGCTCCAAATGATCGTGCCACCTTGGATTTTGCTGTAAGGCTTCCTGAAGTAGTTGTAGGCATTCTTAAGAATAAATTTACCTCCCTTTTTCCAAGATAAAAGCAGATTATCAGCATCAGTAGCGTCACCAATTTGCAGCATTTCATTCCTAACTAGCAGTATGCTTTCCAGCTTTCAGAGACATTTCCCCTGCCTTGAGCATGCAATATATCAGCAGCATTTGTGAGCATATATGCATTAACCCAATTATACCATAATCCTGTTTGGCTTCTTCTCAATTTCCACAACCATTTTGCAATTAGTGCCTTGTTCCAAGCCAGAACCTCTTTGATGCCAAAACCACCTTCCTCCCTGGGTGCACAAGAACTAGCCCAGCTCTTAAAGGCCAACCTCCTTTTACCCTCAGAAATACTCCACAAAAAATCTTTGCAGCTATTTTCAATTTGATGAATGGTGTATTTTGGAAGGAGAAAACAAGTACACCAGAAATTTTCGATTCCAAAGATGACTGAGTTTATAAGTTCAACTTTACCTGCATATGACAGTAGTTGTGCAGTCCAGTGTTGAATCCCAAGCCTTATCTTAGTGATCAAAGCAGCATACATCTCTGATAGCAGCCTACCAGAATTCAAAGGACCATCTTAGTGATTTCGTCTTGTAGTATCTTTTGTACTTATCTTGAATAAAAGAGACGTGAAACCCCTCCCTAGTAATTATCACCTTTCATATTATTTTTCATCTAGTTTTCATTTTATAGAGAGAAACTTAAGGAGAATTAATATTTTTATTATGAATTTCATCTCAAATATTATTGTAATAATTAGTATGGAGGCTAATCCCCCTCTTAAACTCTTGGTGTAATCAAATTCTTCATCCTATGTTTTAGTAAGTATTTTTCTCTCTAATTTGCCTTTAATTTCATTATAATTAATTCCTTGTTCATTAATGCATGATTTATCCTTGTTTTATCTAATTAGCTACTAGATTAGACTTGGGTTTTTCATATGCTTGGGTGATAATTGGTGTTCATTGATTATTAGCCTAAAAGGAAGCAACTTTCACATGATTAGTGTCGCAGTTGCGGCTAATTAGTGATTTGAGAATTAAGTAGGCAACTAATAGATTAGATTTGATTAGTGTCGCGGTTGCGGCTAATTAGATACTAATTTGGGTTGTTCTCAATCTTTTATTAGTCCTTGCTCTTCATGCCTTTGGTTGTGATTTGTTTGAGTGGTCACTAGACAAATTAGGACTAAAAGGAGGGAAATTTGGTAGCGGTTGCTCAAATTCCCCATAAAAGAGGATTAATTGGTTAAAACCGGGATTGTTCATGAATCTTATATATTTATAAACGAAGCTTTTTTCGTGGGCATTGAAGAGGTCTAGAGTCTTTCGAAATTTCTTAGAGCTTCTGGTGAATAAGGAATTAATTTATGTTATGAAATTGTTGTTATAAACCATATGTGAGTTTATGGTAATCATGTATTAAATTCATATATTAGTTATGGAAATGTAGTATGATGTATGTCATACATAAGCTTATGATAATAAAGAAAATAAGCTTATGGTAACCATGCCATGAAGATATGACATTTTCATAACCATGAAATTATTTACGTTATGGAATTGTTGTTATACCATATGTGATTTTTTGGTAATCATGTACAAAACCATATATTAGTTATGGAAATGTAGTATACCATACATAGGCTTCGAATTAGAGATAATAATACTAATAACGATACGTCACTCATCTACTATAGATGGATATCGATTCAAAGTATTTAGTAATTTTCCAATACTAATAAGCTGGAGTACAAGTCAATTATGTTCCTCTAAACTATGTGTTATTCTATAACTTTTTTTTTTCTAATGTATGTGTTTTCTATGTATAAAAAATTGACCACAACCTACTAATATAGGCGGTTTTTATAATTTCGAATGAATATGATCTTATTTGCATCTAACTATAAGCTATTTATGTGTCTAGAGTTAGTAAAATCTTATTACAGTTTTTGGTGAATAAAAATTCCATTTGTGAATAAAAAAAATCATTTATAAGTAAGGGAAGATAGTAATTTCATATATGCAATTATATGGTAATTATGAAATGGTAAGATAAGACAAAAGAATTATCTTATGGGCTAAGGAAAGATTAAATTCTAAATTTGAGTTTATTGTAGCCATAAAAACAGATCCCTCATTTGAGTTCTTTCCAAAATATATGACGATGTCATTTTGCGAGATAAGGTATTGGCTATTGATTTCGCAAAAAAAAAAAAAAAAAAAAAAAAAATGATTATGGAGGGAAAATAAAGTATATCTATTAAAGAAACAAACAATTATAGAAATTCTTATGGAGGTCTAGACAGGTCATCGAGTCATAATATTGAAAATGAGAATATAAGAACTTTAATTAGATAATAACGATAAGAAAATTATTGATTATCAAACATTTGTACGGTGGATTTATATATATTCCAACAATCATAAAACCATGTATCACAAACCTAGAATTACCTTTTATTGTTAGGTAGTTTGAAACATGGTCAGATAGGCAAAGTCAACATTGGTACGAATCACTATTTTTAATCTTGAGAATTTATAATGTACAACATGCAAATATTATTGCAATTATAAGTTTAAAATTACTAATGTATAATCTTTAATTTAATTCTTTAATTCATTAATTCAACAAAACAAAATATAAGATGACCTAAAAAAAATATACAAATTAAGATAATATATTTTGTTGTTTCGGTTATGTAAGTTATGATATGAACTTATTTTATTTTAATTTATGAAACTTGAACTAAACTTATTAGATTTGAACAAGTATAATTTCGTAGGAATCAATTTTTTTTACTAGATCCATTGAAGCTACAAATTCTTACTCACCTACGAATATGGTAAAAAGAATAAGTTGAATCAAACAAAGTCTTATTAACATCAGGTGTAATAAGCTTAAAAATTGGTATACAATTTAGGACACAAATTCAAACCTGAAACCTATTATATTTTGTTCCTCTATCTTAATCACTATAACACAACATCTGTTAGTTTGTTATTTAGATTTGGTGTTGTGAAATAAATGTATATATCTTGCATAATTTGTGTTCAGTTTTGTCTAATTCTGACTTCTTTTTACTTCCGTCTTGCTTGAAATATAAACACGTAAGACGATAAAAGTTGGTTGAAGTAAGCAATGAAAGTAAAGGGTTTTAATAATAGTTAATTAATCAATTAGGTAGAACGTTGATGTCATGTAAGTATATAGTGTGGGAACTTTGAAAATGAATTACTCAGTAGTTCTAGATGAATGGTAACTTTATTATCAGAATAAATTTTTACCTTAAAAAAAATTATTTAACTACAATAATCAGAATAATTTGGTTAATGGAAGGTGCATATATAATATACAATATTGTTGATATGACCGTGCAACGCACGGGTTTTAAACTAGTTGGTAATATTAGAGAGAGGTAAAACTTACTTTACTAGGATGTTAGAAGAGATTATTACCGAGAGTCGCTTTAATCAACTTGATATCTCGTTTATTTCGCTTTAATCCAACTTTTAAACCAAAAACCCCCCATTTAATTGCTTTATTTACTTCGTTTTAGTTTTTCCTCATAGAATTCGCATATTAGACTTTCCTTCTTCCTTGTGGATACGATACCCACTTACCCTAACTAGTTATCTTGATTTAGTGGTAATTTGACTAATAATAACGACTTATTAGCTTGTCAACTGCATAAAGAAAAGGGGTATGACGATTGTTAATAGATGTATCCTTTGCAAATCCAAGGAAGAAAATCATGATCATCTGCTCTTCAAATGCAATTTTCCCTCCACTATATGGCTTTCAATCCTGAATTGGCTAAGCATTGCGAGAAGAGATTGGAATTTGAGAAAAGAACTTAATTGGATAGTAAGCGTAAGAAGGAAGAAGCATTGGACCACCAAATGGTTCAAGTGTGCTGTAGGAGCTTTAGTTTATATACTATGGCATGAGAGAAATGTGCGAATTTTCAGAGACGAGGAGCATTCGAAAGCACAAATTATTAGTCAGATTAAATACACCACTTGTGTTCGTCTTTACAACCGGTTTGGAAAATAAACTCCTAGTCATGTAACTGATAGTCTTATTAGCTAGTGTGAGGCACCCTATTTTTGTAAGATTACGTTATTTTCCCCATTGTGGAGGAATAAAACAAAATTTCTTACAAAAAAAAGATAATACAAAAGAATTTTTTCTTTTGGGTTAAGGAAGCATTAACTTCCAAACTTGCGTTTATTGTAACCATAAAAACATATATTCCATCCTTTGAGTCTTTTCCAAAATGTATGACTATTTCATTTTGCGAGATAAGGTATTAGCTGTTGATTTCGCAACAAATAAAAAAAAATAAAAAAAAATATCAGACTTATATACTTAAAGTTGTCCTCATTTGGTTGCTATTTACTCTCATAATATTATAGTTTTATTATTTTTGGCTTTCTATTTATTTTTATTTTTTATTTTAATGTCTCACCTCCAAAAATGATATTGAAACATATTTTTGGAGTAAAGAATATTATATATAAAATATATATTGTCATCATCATTATCATAGTTTTTTTTTTTTTTTTTTTTTGCAGATTATTATTTTTGAAAATTTTCTATAGTTGCCACCTATGAAGCACAGACACCTCTCCCAAGTGACGTGTCCGTGTCCAATACGGTGTCGGACACGGACACTAGGAGGACACGTGTCGGACATGGTCGGTCCGGTGTCCGGTTCATTCCTTTTAACTCGGACACAAAACCCGGTTTTTTACACACAGGACACCAGTTGGACACATCTAGGACACAAAAAACAAACATTAAACAAGCATTTGGGCGAAATAAAGATTCTTAATCTCGAATTTCTTAGCGTTTTCCTTAACATATTCAATGATCATGTGTGTAATATCTTTATTTTGAAATTGTTTTAAGTTTTAAAGTTATAAATTCTTATTGTTTTTATTAAAATTATAATATTTAATTTATTTTAATATGTTTATATTAAAAAAATAATAGCGATGTCGGTGTCCTAGATTTTGAGATTGAGGTGTCCCGGTGTCCGCGTCATCCCGGTGTCCATACTTGTGCAACATAGGTTGTCACCATTTGCATTTTAAATCAATGCATCTTGATAGACTATAGTTAAAAACATTTTATTTTAATAATGGTGAAATCAAGAGAATATGAACCCACCTTAGCTTTAGATTATTTGCATGAAAATGATTATGTCTTTGTCATTTAGGTTCTGTATGATCTGATGAGGATATTTGATTAAATGAGAAATTATTTGATCTAATATAAACATTTCAGATGTAAATTGATCTTAATTAATTAAGAGTGTGTTTGGAAACAATGATTTGATTCTCAAATCCAAAATTGACACAAATCTCATGTTTGGGAACTCAAGAATATGAGAATTTGGATTTGTGTCAAATCCTTTGGGCCAAAAACAAATGACACTCCAAGAGGTGTCATTTTGAAATCTCACTCTCCCCAAACATTGGATTGATTTACATTTGAATTCTACATTCTCAAATGATGGATTTGAAATTATTACAAATTTTTAAGTTCTTGTTTCCAAACTCTATCTAAAGAAAAATTATAATTAATTCGGAAACTTTAGTTTGAGGTTATTTGCATTAAATTGATTATATATTGCTTATTTAGATTCTTTATGATCTGGTATGAAACTATTTGATTAAATCGGAAGTTGTTTGATCTGATTTGCACATTTCCGATGTTAAATTAGCTAAATTAACTAGAAAATAACATGAATTTAATTAGGTGAATTATGCCTTAATGGAAGCAATTAATTAGTATGAGTAGGTATTTTTGCACTAAAACCATTACTATCAGTCGCAATTATTAGGTCAGCCACCTTAATGTAATTTTCTAAGAATTTAACTATAATTTTGTATTGATGTATCTGGAAACACAAAGTCTTATAAAAGACGGTCTCTCAATAATATATTGAGAGACCATTAGACTGTATTACAAAGTGACTCTTTTTACATTGATTGTAACCATGATAATAGTTTAAGTGATCGTATTAATTTATTATAATAAATCACATTATTTATGATTTTGGAATATTAAATCATATAAAATTAGCTAGAATTTATAAAGTAACCCCGCTGCAAACCTTGGATTAAATGTCTAAAGTCTTTAACAAAAAAGATTACCAAAAGTAGTATAACGGTCACTAATTATATAAACAGAGTCACGATGTAAATATCATAACTGGTCTCTCAATAAATTATTGAAAGACGGTCTCCCACAAGACCTACTGATCTGGAAATGGGGAAAATCCCACAATTCAAATGGAATTCTCCTAAAGATTTGAAAATTTTTATGCACAGTTCTCAAATATATAATATTCGAATTATAAATATTTTCTCTCCATTGACAGACGGGTACAACTATAGCTATCATATTGAAAATGAGATTATAAAATGAACAATATAGTTATGACTTATGACCATTAAACTTTGGTTAGTTATACCATAATGATTCGGTAACGGATGGTGCGTATATAATATATAACTAGATTTTTGCCTCGTGAATTCACGAGATCATTTTAAATTATATGTAAAGTTGTTATACTAACATGTTAGCTATATCAAAAATTAAATTTAAGTTGTGAATCACAATATCGAAAATTAACATGACTAAGATGATCATATCTTGAATAAAAAAAAATTATTGATGTACAATATAACTATTTTCAATTACAATATCGATTTACAATTTGCCATCATATTTTGATAGTAAAAACATAAAAAGGCTAACTATGAACAATACATAAAAATACACTCTAAAGTCTAAACATATATCTTCCCCTATGTGAAATTCTCTTTTTGATAAACTCACTATGTAGGAAATGATAGTTTTCTCACCAAAATCAAACAAAAGCTTTACCTATACATACTACTTCGAATTAAGTTGTAGCCGGCACACAATAGGTAAATGAAGAGCCAAAACACACCATATTTAATATCCTTAGTAAGATAAATAATGATGAATTTATGGAACGTTAAATACATTTATTTATAAGAAGTTGATCTGGTTCATAACATCTAGATGGGCAGTCCAAAAGATAAATATCTTCATCATATTGATAATGTTGTTGTGAAAGCATCTCGCAGTGACACGCGACTTTTCAATACGAACAACCCCTGAAACTTCAAAGACAACGCGACGTATATGGGGATTTCTGTAACAACCCTAATTTTTTACTTGACTTAAATGAGGAAAACGAGGAATTGTTACTCCGCAATGGACTAACAAATCAATTGCAAATTTTGAAAATCCAATAAATATAAATAACAGTGATTAATAAAAAAAACAGTGGAATACTTAAATGTCAGGCTTACAGTTCTCAAATCCTAAAACCAACTACAAATCTTATCAATTGAAACGATGAAATGTTTAGTAGTGCAAAAACGTCCCAACGTGTGCGAGTTTCTCACATGCAATTCAATCACTTCAAGACCTTCCAGCTATGCCATCGAAAAAGGACATAGGCCCCAAAATACGGTAGGGACAAACCGAAGAACCAAATGTCAGCACATGTCGAGTAAGTAGCAATGAGCATTAAACTGAACTAAGATATACGCCTTAAGGCGCGTAGCTAACAAAGAATGAACAAGGCAGTCACTTGAAATCAATTAAGTACAAGAGTGGTCGAGATATAGAAATCCCATTTGGCACAATAGTCACATTAAGTTTCTTTTTTTTACGACGGGCCGGGTCCTACCCCAACCACCACAGTCTCGATTCGTTTCGAGCTAAAGTCTTATATTACGATCCTATAGACTCGAATGTGCACACCCCTTACTAGATGTCCAGTACGATGGAACCACCCCCTAAGAGGAAGCCTAATAGGAGACCGGTAGCTGATCCGGCCTAACTGCGACCTTGATCAGAGGTATAATACGAGGTCGGTCTGAGCCGCAACACCCTTTACTCCGGGTGGTAAACATCTTATTTCAATCATTTTAGTACTTTATTTATTTCAACCTTATTCACTTCAGGCTTATTTGATAAGAGTCTCTCACGTGACAGTATATATAAAATATGAATGATAACGAAGAGGTGAACAAAACAACACATGTTACAAAAGGAGCATATGGGATTTTTAGTGAATTCAGGCAAACAATAAGAAGCAGAATAAATGAGTAGGGTCATATGATTATGAAACGGGAGGTAAAGTCACATGCTCAAGCTAGAATCCATGCTCTTACCTTTCAACGCAATCCTTAACCAATTTTCTTTATCAAAGCCTACGAACGTACAACACGTGCTTGAACCCACAACCTAGGTACACAATCAAGAGTACCTAACCAATACCAAAACGCAACTAAAGTTCACTAACTCTACCCAAATGCGTCACAATCTAGTTACCCATTAACCATTCGTGAATCCTTTACACCTAACACCAATTACTTTCATAATAATCAATCACATAACCAACCCCTAAAACTTTCATAATAATCCATCAATTACAAATCTTAGAGGGGACAGTAGTAAAGAAACATCAATAACTTCTACCTCCGATATGTTTTGACCACCAAAATTGAGTATGTTATCAAAGACGACATCACGAACGTTAGGTCTAAATTTCATGCATAAAATTCCAGCGAATCAACGGGAATCAACCTCGCAATGAACCATCAACATCAATTAGGGTTTATCCACGAAATTTAAAATAACTTTTGATACATAAGTCTAGGCCTTACCAAATTAGGTCACGTTGTCATTAGTATTTACATGAATATCCCTTACAAATTTCGTGTCCAAAACCAAAGGAAGGTGACGAGGATCATCGAAATACCAACCAAACAACCAAATTGGTAAAACAAAGTAGGGGGCGATTGCCAAATTGGTAAAAAAAAGTCACTCCGGTGACAAATTGGTAAAAAAAAGGAGAATTGACACCAAATCAGTGAAAAAATCTTGTTTCTCCTGTAATATGTCTCCCCAACTCAATTAATTTTATTAATTCTATCAGTAAATAGATTGATAAATGCAAAAAAATTAAAATAAAAAACAATTTAGAAGTGGTATACAAAAGTTGTGTATAAATTAAATTTCTTATTAGGTGGAAAACAAAAAAGAACAATTTTCGGCAAAATCCACTGTATCAATTTGTATCGTCTATTTCTACCCATTGGCGATGCTAAAGTTTTGGCTTGCGAAAATGAAAGTCGAAAACTAATTAGGCATTACAAGTACAAATGACTCTCACGTGGGAAAGACAAAAAAAAAAAGGATTGAGTTGCGCATCAATCTGGATTAAAAGATTTGAAACGAGTTGGATTAAAAGATTTGAAACGAACCCAAATATAGAGTACTTTAAAATTGGCGATTGTAGCCATTGCACATTTGCACCTCAAGGGTTTGCTCAATTGTGCAATTGAGGTTCTTACGTTTTTTTGTCTAAATACATCCCCAATAAAACATAAGGGACCCAATTATACAATTGAGCAAACCCCTAGGTGCAATCACTATAATTGCCCTTTCAAATTTGACACGAATACAAACACGAGCACGAGCACGAGCTTTTACGAGTTATAGTTTGGAGATACGAGCCTAACATCTCCGGTTCTCGGCCTTCCCTCTTCCTCTCTCTCCTGTTCGAAACTGTCAAACCAGCAAATCCGACTGCAGAGATAATAAACAGAGAGAAGAGGGAAGAACAAGTTTTTGCAGAGAATTAAATTTAAAAGAAAAAAAAAAAAACAAGAGAGAGAAAAGATGGATGATTATACGCGAGAAATGATGGACCTTAAAACCCTCGTCACCCGTACTCTTGAAAAGAAAGGCGTGCTCGCCAAGATCCGTGTATGTTCTCTTCATTATTTCTCTGTACCCCTTTTTCTTAATTTTGCATTTTTCATATTATATTTATGATTCCAACTTTTCTTGCAAATTTTTATGTAATTTTGGGTTTTTTTTTTTTTGTTGTTGTTAGGGTTTGATCATTTTGTTGAAATTGATTTGAATTGTAGATCCATAAAACCCCCTTTTTGTTTGTTTGGTAGTTGAGCATTTGGTGAGAAATTAAAATGTGGCATTTTACAATTTGGGGATTAATTTTGTTGAAATTGGAGGTGGGAAAATTGTATGTTTTTGCTGATAATTGAATTGTTGTAACTTAGGCTGAGCTCAGAGCTAGTGTGTTTGAAGCAATAGAGGAAGAGGACCGGGTTGTCGAAAAAGACGAAGGCTTGCCTCCTGCATTGTTGGGTAGCTGTAATGACCGTGCTAAGCAACTTCACGCGTCTCCTTCAGGTTCTCTCACATATCATCTATCTAATCTAATAATATTGTAAGCTTGTATGGCGTGTCGTTTGCATTTTCTTATATCTGGTTGAAAAGTTGGTATCGAGAGAGAGGTTATCGAACTATCCTTTTCAGTAGCGATGTTGGGCACAAAGCTGTATTGAGCAAATGGCATGGGTCTGGAAGCTAAGCTAGACTAAAAGTATCGATCTTTCTCTGCAGAATTGTTACTACTCGAGAGTATCTATGACTGATTGATCGTTTAGCTTGGCAATTGCTGTGGGAACTTTAGTTTTAAGTTTTGACTTGGAAACTTGATTATTAGATTCTCATGGAGTCACTGAGTGTAAAGCAAAGTATGGATAGCTATGATGTCGATGATTGAGATTTAGTAGGCGGGCGGGCGAGGGGTGACCTTTGGACACATAGCTGGAGGCATTTCCCCAAAAATCTTACTCCCTCCGTCCCAGCTCAAACGCCCCGGGCGTTATTTGTAATGGAATAAGAAAAATTGATATAATAAGTTGAGTGGGGTAATATTAGGAAAAAAGAGGAAAGAGAAGGTGGGGATTAATAAAAGTAGGAGAGATAATGTGAGAGAATGTGATAATTTAATAAAAGTAGGATAGAGAAATATGTCCCAAAATAGATGGGGTGTTTGAGGTGGGACGTCCCAAAATGGAATATGGGGCGTTTGAGCTGGGACGGAGGGAGTACACAATATGTGGTAAGAGGGGTTCATAGTGGGTCATGGGATTGATTAGCATTGAATTTCTAGGCTGGCGAAGTAAGCTTAACAAGATGCACATGGCCCTAAAAGTAACTGTCTTTTCTGATATTATGCTCTTGTGCTTCTGTAATATCTAGCAGAAACCAAGTTGCTGTTACAACTGCCTAATGAATATTTGTCCTTGAGGCACAGAGGAACTGGTGTATACTCACTCTATTGTAGAGTTTCTGGCCTCCTGCTAAAGTGCTGATGACCTAATCTTGGATAACTTAGTATACCGAGATGTTCAAGTAAAAAGGGAAAGCAATGATCTTGATTTAAGAGACAACTAGTTTCTGTTTCTGTGACGTAAGCTTTATTTAAAAGAGAAGATCATGTCACCACTCACCACCAGTACTTTCTTCTCTATAATCCACTGCGGAGCTGGTTGAGTCATCCAGATTGGACCTCTTTAAATCTTAGAAACATATTTGGTTAACTTGTTGGTAAATATTTACTTGAACAAGCAGCGAGTATATTTTGTTTCTTTAGTGGGATACAGAGAAAGAGAGGAGCAGATTAAGACTTTCAGGAGTTCAGACTCTTAGTGGGTTTTTATGGCCTAGCAGAATAAGGAGTAAATAACCAGTAATGAGCTACATTAAGGAGTTATGGTCTAGAAACGTGTACGCTTATGGACTATTGACATTGTTTTTAAATATCACATGCGATACTGGGACGTTTATCTAGTTTAATGGCTGGAATGAAGGGATTAACACTCCGAATAAATACTAATTTATCTTCCCTAGATCTATTACTTGTTGCTTCAGTTTTGCGAGAAAATGGCTACAATCTTCTGGCCCTGGTGGAAAAGAAAGAAATGTGACGGAATGCCCTTTATATTTCCCTTTGTAGTTATCAAACTAAAACCTGCGAGGTCCTCTTAGAAACCTCCAACCTCTGCTGATTAGAGTTCTAGAATCTCACCTCTCTTTCTCTATACTGCTGCAAAAAGATTTGAGAAGAGCCTGAAGGAACTCTGCTATTTGGGAAATTATTCAAGTTGGCTGAGTCAGTTATGTTTTTATATTGTCTACCCTCTACTGGTATCTATTCTCTTACATTCCTTGGACACTCTTTATCGCCGATTCTTGGATTGCGATTGTTTCCTTTACTGGCAACTTCTGAGCACATCACTTGGTAATATAAATCTTCTTACTAAATCGGTATATGTGCTACCGGACACATGATGGGATGTTACGGGGAGGGTAGTCTATGAATCTATGCCCGATATGCAACCCCACTATTTAGCTTTCCTTGGTTTTATCCGCAAAAGCAATAAAAGAATCAATGGAAACATGTAAGCTGCTACTTATATTCCTTTATTAAAGCCCTTATTAAATTTTTGTTAACAATATCTGGAGAGAAAAACTGAATGTTGATTGAAAATTAAATGAAAATGTTTTTTACAGGACACATATGACTTATTTTGGATTGAATTCATGAATGTGATGTTGACTTCTAGGATACTCAGGAGTTTCCGTGGCTTGAGATTGAGAAGAGCCGCTCGATACAGTTGAGTACCACTTAGTGAGAAAAGAAGAGCTTGGAGGAACTTCCTGTTAATATATTGCCTGAAATTATTGTTAAGATAGCTCTACTTTAAAATTCTGATTTTGAAATCACTGTCACTCATTTTTGAAGTTCAGTTCAAGCATTAATATATGGAAGATTTAAACAAGATTTGCTTGAGTAGGGAAGATAATAAAGTTTTACGAGCTTTAATTTTTGAGGATGAGAGGCTGAGAGTGAGAATAAAAGTGATGAAAGAGTGCTAATTCGCAAATTAGGGCTGGAATCATAGTGATGGTTTTGTCGTTTTTGGGAGGGATATGTCTCAACTCATCTGGAAACACAACTGCCACTTACTGGACCCGGGATGTTGGTAACAACAAGCAATGTAATGTGCAAACTACCAAGTGACTTATTAGGCTGTAAATATAAAGCAACCTTTTTTAGGTAATATGTTGTATTATTTGTGTAATACCAATTTTCCTTGTTAAACCTGAAGAGAGGATTAATTCTATACGATGTTTGGTTTCTGGATTTGCTGTCTTTTGTACATGGCCTTGTCTAGATTTGGTAAAATGGTAAGTATAGTTGTTAGGAGCTCTGGAGAACATTTTCTGTCTGCTGTACGTGTTCAAGGAAAGCTTTTGAAATACTTTTGTCTTTTGTAAGGAAAGCTTTTGAAATACTTTTGTCTTTTGTAAAAGGACTCTTGCGAATATTTGCTTTGCTGGGTATAGAAGGTGTGCCGAGCTTTAGAGCTTTTTAGCAGCATACTGGTGTAATTAGTTTTAGCAGTGCAGTAATGTTAGCTACATGTTGCCCCCTATTCCCGCAATGGGCTCCCATATCTAATATAGAGATAAAAACTTATTGTTTCCACATGGTATCCAGTTTTAAACTGTACTAATGTGATTTTGACTTCTTAGGAGTAGTAAGTGATAGGATCTCCACTTCTTACTTGTTCACTAATCTTGCTTCTACCGAACGCAGGGAGGCTTTTGACTGCGCTAATATGTGAATACTTGGACTGGGCGCAGCTAAATCACACTCTCAAAGTGTATCTTCCAGAGTGCAATATGGTACTTTGAACCATTCTTGTATCTTTTTTAAAATGCGTAGCTGGTGGTCCATTTTATTTGCTTCTGATATTCTCTTCTCTTTTTTTCATCTGCAGCCGAAGGACTTTTGGAAGGCTGAGTTGAAAGAATTCAGTAGCAAAAATGGATACGATCTCAGCCGAAATGGAGAAAGTGGTCCTGTGCTGTTGGACGTTCTTGAAGGATTTTTAAAGTTCGAG
Organism: Spergularia marina; assembly: GCA_963680865.1. Lineage (NCBI taxonomy): Eukaryota > Viridiplantae > Streptophyta > Magnoliopsida > Caryophyllales > Caryophyllaceae > Spergularia > Spergularia marina. The sequence continues at coordinate 6,776,034 of OY804554.1, forward strand.
GTTTGCTCAATGTTTTGTGCTTGTTGGTGTTATATGACATACTTGATATGAAGCTTTTGTTGCTTTTGTGTCTCTTTGGAATTGTCTGGCTAAATATTTCTTGTATAAATTTAGTCTATCTTGAAGTATTTGTATTCCTTAGAGTTCGTATTAGAATGCTAGTCGTTATTATAACTAAATTTAGCAAACACCCGTCTTATAGTATTTTTGTAAACCACACCTGTCAATTGGATATCTTAACTTAATTATTTTTTATTTATAGTTCGTGGCAATAAAATCGTAACTTTTTGGATTCTGGGGAATCAGTGAGATGGGATATACCAGGCCTTTGTTAAAAACAGAGATGAAGAAGGGGTTTTGAATTTAAATCCTTCAATCTAGGGGGGGGGGGGTCAGTAACTCATTAAGTTTGGACTTTGGAGGAACCGGCAATCTGGGAACGAGGATAAGTGGGTGAAGTCCTTTGCAAAACTGTGATCAGCAGACTGAGTCAATTGACTAAAACTTGAATTATTTTTGGAATTCGGTCATGGCATTTTGGGAAAAAAAGAAGAAGGAAGAAAACAAATCAAAGGTTGTGTCTCTCACAGAATTAACTGTACAAGGATTAGCTGTATTGTCTAATAGGTAGCATTTGTGTAAAACCCTTCTTCAAGACTATTGACAATGATGACAGAACAGGCTTTAAGGAAGTTTGATCAAAAGGCAATTTGACGTGCTGTGGACTGTGTAATGTTTAATCATTTCTGTGTGCTTTCTTAATGGTTCAGCTGGAAACGTTTAATAATGTCTCACTATACCAACTCCATCGATTTTGAGCATAGGCATTAAAAGTATTTGGAAACATTAAGCTCCGTTAGAAGTACTAGACTTTTCCAGTTTATTACGTCATTAGGAACACTTTAGTATATGCCAATCTATTAGGTGCAGGGAGGGCAGCCCGGTGCACATTGGTGTCCCTGCAAGGCGAGGATCCAGGGAAGGATCCCACCACAAGGATGTATATGGGCAAGCCTTCCCTTGTCATTTTGAACAGGAGGCTGCTGCCAGGGCTTGACCCTTGACCTTTCTATCACAAAGCAACACCTTAACCAGTTCGCCAAGGGTCCTCTTCCATATGCCAATCTATTTCATAAAAAAAAAAAAAAACACTCACACTAACATTGTGTACATGATTGCTCTAGTGGGTTAGTCCTGGTTAAATGGTCATATCTTTTAGTGGTTAGATTTCGAGACTTGGGTACTACAAAGGAAGGCAAACAATTATGGAAATGTGCCATGTCAGCTGTTTGGTGGTACATACGAGGGAGTGAAATCTCCACTAATACTCACCAAGTCCCCAAATAGACATTCTTTTGATTAATTCTGGGGAGATTTGTTTCCCTAGCTTTCTTTGTGGGATATGGGTGCTTTTAAATTTTAAGGGTGTCTTAATCGCATTTGTACAACAAAATAGGGCTTCTTGGTAACATTTGTGTATGAGGACTCTTGTCCTCTATTACTTCTCTAAATCAGATAATGTTTTTTTTTAGGAAAAAAAAAAATAGAGTTTTTCCCTGAAATGGCTTTGTCTACAACTTTGGTTGCTTAGTTTACTTCGAGATATGTGTGGTCATATCTTATAAGAAAAAAAAAAGAAAGATGTGTGGCTATAAGTTTCAATTTGTGAATTTTGCTTTACTTTTGCATATGAGGACTCCTGTCCTCTCTTCTATAATTATTAATATATTATTTTTCCTATACAACAATAACAAAAACATCGTAACAACATAGGATGTACGCAAGTCTTACCCCTATTGAATGATCCACAATGACCACTGTTTCGAGAATCACACCAATGGATTGCTACTCCACATGATATGATGCACATACAGTTTTTGGAGCCATTTTGCTTTATTCCATCATATCCCAAAGCCAAAGGATAATTAATCTTTGGCTCCATTTTGGGTTTATGTCTTTTTTTTTTTAATAAAAAGGAAAATAAAAGTTTATATACTATTGGGTTTATTTACAATTCTGGTTTCCAAGTTTACTTGGAGAGATGGGTGGTTGTAAGTGTTGTTTTTTAATTTGGCTTGTACCTTTCTTTTGGGAAGGCAAATCTGAAGTAGGAAGATTTTCTTTGTTGTTTTTAATGAATTGCCATAACTGTGTATTCGTTCAACCTTTATAATACAGAATTTATCGCAAGCAAGAAGCACTGGGTCGAACATAGAGTCTCGCAACACACGAAGGCCATCATCATCATCTTCTGTTGCTGGAGGCTTACCCCCATTAGTGAGGTCCACACATGAGAGACTCGCATATTATCACGTTTTTTTGATTTTTATCATCTTCTTGTACTTTTGTGTTTTGCTTATTGTGTAATGTGATGCATGTAACAGGCCCGTTCCAGGTTCCCAAGCATCCGGTAAGGAATACAGTCTGACTTTGTTGTCTACCTTGTTTTTGGTATTTTTGTCTTAGGTGATCCCTAACGCTTGTTAGAAAGGAATGCAGGGTCCTCTAGTTACCGGAAAGATGATTACAACTGGCGATATGACGGTGATGAATCGCCAGAAGATGTAGTTCGTGCATCAGCTGCTCTCGAGAACTTACAATTGGATAGAAAAACTCGGAATCTGACTTCCTCTTGGAGGTTCTTATTCCTCCTCTCCTTTTGCCATCTTGTTTTCATCTCGATATGACTTTTATGTATACCTGTTTGTTTCTTTGTTTAGATAGTTATTTTATCCTATTTTCTTTGTTCAGATAGTATTTACCCTAAAAAGAAAAAGATAAAAAAGAAGATATCCTGTTGACTTAGTGATAGATGATATTGGGGGGGGGGGGAATCTTGATCATTTTTGTGTGATGAATAAGTGATGTACATAGGATATTTGGTTGCAGGCATGTCTAGGAATAATTGTAGTTTTTAGGTTTCTTCCTTCTCATGTCAAGCAACCCGTGGCCCTTGTTAGATGGGAAATCTCAGTGTTATGTACGTTGTAAGTTTCAATGTTTTCTTCTTTTTGGAAGGGGGTAGAAGGTGGAGGGGGGTAGGGGGAGTGAAAACCTTAGATTGATTCAGTATCACCAGTTTCCAATTATTTTCTTAGTTCAATATCTGTGCAGGACAATTGGAAAATGAGTCCAAGTACTATAACTCAAGCACAACCAAAAGACAAAGAACCCCCCAGGCAGTCTAGTGCTTTAGGTTCTTTTTGGTGCAGATCTCTTATAGTATCAGAATGATGCTGTTAAATTCCACCTATACATTTTAATTCCCCTAGTGTCTTTGATGAGCAACTGGCTTCTGATCAAACAATTATCTTCTTTTTTATTGTCATCAACCATTGATGCCTTGGCTCAAATGTTTCGTCAATCTCATCACTCATTATATTAACATAAAATAAACATTGAATCATATAGCTGAAAACTTCTTGTGGTACACAGATTGACATTGTGTTTGGATACACTTATTGGAGAAAACGGAAGGGGAGGGGAGGGGAGGGGAGAGGAAAGTGAGTCCCTTATTTGGATAATGGAGAGAAAGAGAATGAAAACTACAAAAACCTAGCATTTAGCCATTCAAACACAATCAAATTGAAAACAAGAAAGAGAATGAAGAAATTGAAGCAAGTTTGTCCAATTTGATTTTTGATCAACTAATTGCAAAACTGCACTATCCTTAGTTTCAATTAGTGGAATTTCTCAAAAGGTTTGTTGACTGGGCCAAAACAAGAAAAAAAGTTGGGATCAAAGTGATAGAAAGAGCAATCTCCAATTATTAAAGCAAGGGAGAGCAAGTTGAATAAATGTTTACTTATATTTTCCTGTCCTTCCTCTCCTCTTCTATTTTACAGGCAATGGAAACTACATCCCTCCTTTCCCTCCATCCAAACTAGCTGTACACGAAGCATTCTGATGCAAAATGATTGTTAAAATTCTTTTGCAGTGGAGATAAGTGATCATGTCATGGAAAGGTATTTTAAGATGGAGTTAACTGATAGCGTTACTGAAAGGTATTTGTAGATGGAGATGAGGACATAGAGACTTCAGCGGCTTGGGGAGAAAATGTAGGATGCCGGAGGCATGGATGGGAATTTATGGGTGATGTTTGTAGACAGTAATAACCCTTTAGTAGTTGATAGCATCTTGCAAGTCTCTTGAGTGGGTTGGAGGCTGAGGACAAGACGTAGGAGACAGGAGGCAGGGATGAGTGTGTAGACAGTCAAAACGCTTTAGCAGTTACATTCTTGTGAGATACTGGCTAAGCATAGCATTTATGTCGAAATGGAAGGGTCATTGCTAGAGGTGAGTCTTTCCAACGTGTTTTCTCAAGTAATATGGCCCTTAAAAACTGGATCTAGTTGGTGTTATTATCAGATGGGCAGAAATCGTGTCAGCTGGTGTGTAAAGACTGTATACTATAGGCTTGCCTAATCATAGACCGAGTCTTTTAAAGGCTTTGCAACCACTAAGCATGTTAGGTCTGCTACTGAGGTCCCAAACACTTGTGTACTTGATTGTGAACCTGCTCAAGAACCTGGGAAGCAGCCTGTATCCCTTTTTCTTGCTGCAGCTTTTCTGATGCTTAAGAAATTAAGTGGTAATCTTGGGTCTTGGCATACTTTGGTTGCATTTGTTTATCCTATTAGCAAACTAATCACTGCCAAACCCTTGCTACTAAATCCCTATTCTGCGATGAGGTGCTTTCTAGGACTTTTTAATCTAGTTGGCTTTTGTGTGTTGCAATCAACGTAGGGGTGAAAACTTTTTTTTTTTTGGCCATGTGTTCTATTGAGGAGCAGGGATTCTGAGGCCAGGATTAGATAATGTCTGAGGTGCGATGCCATGTTCCTAACTTGTCTGGCCTTAGGTTGCTTGTTAGACATATACTTTGTTTATGAATCTAATCAAAATAATTTCTGATTCGAATATAAACCAAATGATAGGATGCTGAACAGTGGTTTATGTTTTTGGAAGTTTTATCATATAGTGGTTTCGAAATGTCATGAAAACAGGCTTGGAGTTGTCGGAAAAATATGATAGATCCACTAAAATTGTTGTCCTGTTAATCTGATAGCGATCTCTTGACGCTGCTGTTAATCTCAAGTAGATGGAAATATGCGGAATGTGATTAATGATTACCTTAAACTACAGTATGTTGCAATTTTGATTTTCCTAGATGTTTTTGTCCTTGCCATGTGACGCTCTTTAGTCAACTGGCTACTTAGTTTGGAATCTCATCTATACGCTGATATTTCATATAACATATACATTGCAAACATCACATTTGAGAATAAAGGTTTCCTTTCTGGATCTCCGATTTTATTGCAGGCACGGTAGTGATGGAACCGCGGATGATGACAGTGGAGTAGATCACATTTGATTATCCTTACTATCGGATGTAGTTTATTTGTAACTTTGTGCTCCATCCCTGAGTGTTATTGTGATTAGGTATCCAAGTTAGAGTTATTTACTTTTAAGATCATTTATTTTTGATCGTGGTGTAATTTGTTTGTTTCATTTTTTAAGGCATGTTTTCCAATCCTTTTCCCTAATGTCCCATGCAATTGGAATCGTTCTATCTGTTACGAAATGTAAGTTATCGCTACTTCGTGTCATGAATGATTGAGCTATCGTTACTAAGGTGTTGAAGGTGTCATCACTTTACCAAAACCTGAATCAGTGATTCAGGTTCCATGAGTAGTGGCACACCAGTAATTGAGCAATGTACACTGTCTAAGGGTGCTAAGACACAGATCTTTGTCGAGCCTGCTAGGTTTATGTTCGGTTTAGGTCATAAACAAGAAGTGCAATAAATGAAGTACGATTATGGAATGGGAGAACAGTTGTTATCGAGTTTCCTCCTGTAAAATATTTGTAGTCTAGATGGTACGAGCCGTTAGTCACTTAGTCGTTGCCATCAACGGACGATGTAGTTGCGAGGTAAAAACCGAGAGACGGCGATATGGAGTCAAATTAGTAAAAGAAATCTATTTTAACATAGATGATTACAATCATGTTAATTTTAACATAGATGCTTGTTGTAAATAATGATTACTCTGTAAATAGTAACACAACAACGATAGCGAATCTACTCCAGAAATTTGTTGTCCCAAATTTCAAGTATGATTGTAACCAAAAAAAAAAAAAAAAAAAAAAAAAAAAAAAAATTGTAGTATGAATGGACAATCACCCAAAATCAGAATTTGAGAGCGGTTAAAAATTATAATAAGCAATTACGACATCTTTGACCTTTTAAGTTTTAACATAGGGAGCAATTTATTTGCAAAACTAGTCCATTCTATAAGAATGACCTTGGAGGTTCAGGTGAGAACCTCTAACTTATAGAGTCGAATTTCTTGAAGATAAGCTATCCAACTGTTGTAGTTGGGTAAGATTAAACAATTTTGAGAAGGCTGTGTTTGAAGATGGGCTACCCAACTGTAGTAGTTGGGCCGTCATTGTTATAAGATTACTTATTATAAACATGTTAAACATAATCATATTTTCCAATGTGGTATTATATTGATGTCTTATTGAATAAAGTTAGTATTAGAGTTGGGGTCTCGTTCAATTCTATTCTTTTCGGAATCATAAACTTTAACACACGTGAGTACGTGACACGAGTTTGATCGGGCCTGCTATGCAGCCTTTTGGTTCATGTTTGGTTTAGCCTTTTAGGTCATAAACAAGAAGTGCAATAAATTGTTAGGTCATAAACAACAAGTGTCAATGGTGGTGAACGAATGTTTCTCATCTTTCGTCGCAGTTGCCTTCGCTAATATTAATGGTTGACATCGTTGCTATTTTGGACATGTTGCTCTGAGTGAAAAATTTATACGATACTTGTATTATGTTGAGTCTTGAAACAGAATCATACACAAAGGTTAGTGAAACCCGATTAGACTAATAATTTATATATAAAATGCTTCTAGTACGATCATTATGAACAATATGCAAGGATAATTCGAGCCCAACAAATACGAGTTTGTGTCCTAAAGAGTTAATATGTTACTGCCCCTTCTTGAGTACTCAAGATTCATGAACGCGACATACATCTACCCCGAAGAGAATGAATTTTGTCCTTACTATAAGGTAGTACTCCAATACAGTGTCAATAATCATGCTATTGTTAAATGCTCATAATAGTCGTTGTTGCATAAACAATGCATTAATGAAATCCTCACCAAATAGGGTAATCCCTTATTAAGATCTCTTTAAATTTTTTAGAATAGATGGCAATTGGTAACCGACTAATGTCAGAAAAATCTTCAATGCCTCTACACTCTTTTTGTAACAACAGTATGTAGATATCACTCTCTACTTATTTAGTCTTAACACTCGTCATTTACATAAAATTTTCGATATACTAATTTCTCGTAGACCTGGCAAAATTGACTCAGACCCGAACATCTGACCCGAATTACTTGATCCGAACATCTGAATTTGACCCGAATTTTTAATCTGAATTCAACCCGAAACCCGAATTGACCCGACCCGAACCCGAAAATGACCCGAATTCTGTTTGACCCGATATTGACCCGACCGGAACATGACTCAAATCAAAATGACCTAGACCCGAATAACCAAATGTTTTAATGATTCGGTTGAGGAAAAATGACTTATATTCGATATATCACGTCCTTAATCACTCAAATTACCAGTAAAACTTCAAATTAAGATAATATTAGACAAAATTTTAAGAAATATGACATTAATATGATCGGATTTGAACAATTTGAAATGACCCGTTCCGAATTTGACACGAGCCGAATCCGACCCAATCCGAATTTGACCCGTAATTGTCACATCCAAACTAAACCCGATCCAAACCGAACCCGACCCGATCCGAAATAGACCCGAAAAACATGACCCAACCTGAACAGACCCGACCCAAATGACCATTTTGTCAGGTCTAGTTTCTTGTAGTACCGCTCAAAAAGTTTTAAACTGATCCAGTTATATATCGGCATTAACACACTGTAAAATCACCCCACAATGCACACTTCCGAGTCAAAAACGAATACCAGTATAGTCGATCGCAATTCCAAATCGTATCGGGTCGAGCCAGCTTTCCCAGCTGTACCTAGGACCGTAGCAACACAAATCCTTGTCAGAAGATCTACAGTTAAAAGTCAGTTGATTGTGACGCCAGCAATTTATAGTCCACGTCGCCAAAAGAATGACCTGAATCTCATTTTCTCTCTCTCTCTCTCCACCAATGATGGCGGTAATCAGCCGCCTGCTCCGACAACCACCGTCAAATTACGCCGCCTTAATCTCCACCGTCCGCCACCTCTCTTCCGAAACTACCCTCCACACTCCTCCCCCAATCCTCCCCACCAACAAGGGCAGAGATGTCCATTGGGTGTTTTTAGGTTGTCCCGGCGTCGGAAAAGGCACTTACGCCACCCGCCTTTCGAAGCTTCTCGGCGTTCCTCATATCGCCACCGGCGATCTCGTCCGTCATGAGCTCGCTTCCTCTGGCCCACTCTCTCTTCAGGTCTGTTCTTCATTTCCCCCCCTTTTTTTTGTTTTTTTTCAAATTTGTAATCTTTACGCTTCTTAATTTGTCAATTTTATGCTGTATGTTATGGAATTTGATTTTGATTGTTGTTTGTATTTATACTTTATTCCGTTGCCTTGAATTGTTTACGCTTTGATTTGATTTGAATTTCTCTCGCATATTCAGACCGAATGTTAAATATCGAGGTAGTAATTGGTTAGGAGCTTGAAATATTTGTCAAGGAGTGTTATTCTTAGGTGTCTTTTGAGTATCAGGTAGCGTGAATCATACAAGGAAGGGATTTGTGTGGTTCTGATTGTATGATAGTTTGCGAGTTGAGTTTATTGGATGTTCGTTTTGTGCCGGAATTTTGTGTAATTTTATTGTTGTGATTATATCGGTTGCCATGTTAGGGTTTTGCTGTAGAATTTGTTGATTTTGTTAACATTGTGAATTGTGTAGCTTGCAGAGATAGTTAACCAAGGGAAATTGGTGTCAGATGAGATCATAGTTCATTTGTTGTCCAAGCGTCTTGAGGCTGGAGAAGCGATGGGCGAATCAGGATTTATTCTTGATGGCTTTCCGCGTACATTGAGACAGGCGGTATGCACTTTATGTTGAATCTTTGAGATGTTATTCTTTGTGCATGCAGTGAAGATATTGTAGTTAAAGAAGATATAATTTTGGGAGTTATTAGTATAGAGAGCTGAAACGTCTGGAGTACTTGCAATCATTTTAGGGTATGCTAATTTTCATCATCATTGTGATCTAGAAATATTTTTGTTGACTTCAATATGCTAGGAGGGGGGGGGGGGGTACTAAAAGTCCATATCAGAATGGAGGAAGAGAAGAGTACATTCCGTAGGCAAAAAGTCTTCAAATGGGGGACACAGCGTATAACCATAATGTGTCCCCCATAGAGGAATTTCCGAGTTCTCCAATATTAAATGGAGGTATAAAATATTCACTAGAAAGGAAAAACTACCTTTAAGTCCTTAACTAGAGGGTACTTGTATGTAAAACCTACACAAGTAGGTAGCTTTGTAGAGAATACTAAGGGCTTTAGCCCGTAAAGTCTCCAGAAAAAAAAAAACACGATTTGGCGTCACAGAACATATTACTACGTTAGCTTCCTCTAAAGATAGTAATCCACATTTGTGTGTTGCATTAACTTTGTTATAAATATGCATGTCATTCAACTGTAGGAACTTTAAGCTTTAGCTTCGGCAGTTCGATACCACTGTTCCAACCTTAAGTGTTTGGGTCTCTTGCGTTGAATGCCTATCCACACTTTGTGCAACTGAAAACTCAGGATAGTTGGAACTTTACTACATTTCAGGTCGTCCATGGTATACAGTTTTCCAGTATTCCTGCCCCTGGCTTACCACAACTTTCTTTATTATAGGAATGTAATAATATCGATGTGAGACTAATGAATGGAGACTTGGTTAAGCTTAAAAATAAGATATTTACTCAATGGCCCTGACCACAAAAAAAAAAAAAAAAAAAAAAAAATCCATTGTCTCTTGGCTCCATGCGAGTAAAATAAATAGTAGATAGTGAAAATGAAGTAGATTGAGGACCAGAGAGTTGCCAGAGTCATGGCAAGTTTATGCAAGGCTTTTGAAGAATGTCCATCTGTGGAATGATGAGTACGTGTCTAATGTGCATTTGTGAAATTGCTAGAGTTTTCTATAAAGATCCTGTATTTCTCTTTGCATGATTGTGGGGCGTTTTTGAATTTCCAATCAAGTAATAGTGGATATTTGTGAGTAAACGCAATCTGTTTTGCTTTTGGATGGAAGTTGATAGAGACAGATATATCAAGCTAGAACTTCAAGAAAGTCAACAACCTTCTTTTTTTCCAATTAGGGCTTGTTTGGTTGGCGGGATCAACCACTTTTAGTGAGAAAATAAAGGAGAGTGAGGAGAGTTGGATGTAATCACCATTACACTGTAATGAGACTTCTATCTAGCTAAGGTAATCACCATTGTTTACTAAAACCTATGTAATGGTCATTACATCATTAGATGTAATCAATTACACTCTTCCTCTCGTAAGTCCTCTTTCTCCCTCTCAAGTTTCACATTTTGTACTACAATTCATTGCATTACATTGTGATCCTTATCCCTCCAACCAAACATAACCGTAGTGTTTGAGCCTTGAGGAGTGAGGTTGGCCTAAATGCTTGGGAGTTGATCCCCCAGGGGGTTGTTTGGTGTTTACGAATGGCAATATTTTGGTAGACCTTTCCCATGAACTTTTAGATCCTCAGGTTTATCTTCATTATGTAACCTTGCCAATTGGCCCGGCTCCGTAGAAAACTCACGTTCGTGAACTCTACTGTCAATATTTTGTTCGGTACAAATGTACAATGTAATTTTAACATTAGGTGGATATTTGTGGTTAGGGATATCTATTATATCGTATTATTGTTGTTTGAACAATCGTGTTGCATGAGATAGGTGTCTGCATAGGTTCTTTGGTTAGATTGTCATAAATCAAGAAAATTGGGCATTTGGTGACTTGTTCAAACAAGAAATCCTCGCCCTCTAATTTTGCAATCATGAATTTTTGAATTAAAAGTTGCACTGATACCCAAGATTGTCGTCTGGTCTTATTATCTTTCTCTTCTTCTGGCCTCCTGTGGCTTTTGCCTTTTGAGTCCTTTTTAATGTCGAAGGAAGTCTGGCCAAGTAAATAATCTGTTACTCCTCCATTGTAGTCTCTTCGTGTTTATTTCTCTTAAATTGACTGAGCTAGTGGGAGCGTACTGTGGATATAGCAAGAAAGTCTTTCCATAATGAGAAATATGCTAGGAAGAATCTTACACGAGACACGATGCATAGCGCATATGGGGAGATTTTTAACTTTTGGAAACGAAAGATATGGGACGATTTTTGTCAACTTTTTTTTTTTTTAATTCTCATGAAATTAACAAGGTATATAATCATTAGCAATTGGATATAAAAAAAAAAGGCAAAATTATTCTTAAGCAAGAAATAAACACTACATAAATAACAAACCTCCCGCCTTTCAGTATACTCTTATCCATGCACTACTCATCTGCTGTATGAACTAGCCGGGGAGCAAAATGGTATGCCAAAAAATAAATGTGTTTGACATATGTACCAGCCTTCTCCTAACGTGACTGTTGATTATTAATTTATTTTAATTTAGCGTGTCTGACATGTGTCCCAAGCGTGTCTTTCCGTATCTGTATAGGACCGGTGTTAGACACCGATATGTCACCTGAAACATTTCTATATCCCTCGTCCACAGGCAATTTGAGATTCACAGTCACTTGTTCACTGTCCATTTTCAGTGGTGCGAATATTCAGTGATGTTGCTATAGAAGATTATGGGCTAGATAACAATGGCTCATATAATCCAGCACACATCGTTAGCTCATGGTATCTGTTAAGGCCATGCGATTCTGATGCTCCCTCCTCTGCGGGTAAGCCTCTGCGTAGGCTTTGGTGTAATGATAATAAAGTAGTGGATGCGGACACTGTAATGGTATATTCAAACCGTCAAGTCCTTTAACCTTTCTATAGCAAAGCAACTAACTGTACAATGTAATTTTTGGGAAGGTAACATTGGATCATAATGAGAATGTGTGTGCCATTAAATGTAGTCTGCCTTATGCTGAAAAGTGGAGCAGACTTATAGAGGATAGGGACGTAGGGTAGGTAATTTCTTTGCGACATGTTTGCTGAAATGCTGTTATACATCATAGGCATAATGCCCAGAGTCGTTGCCTTTCTGGAACAATTCGTCCTATAATCTAAAGATTGAATTACGGCTAGCTAAGATTTACTTCAATTTGCTTTGGTGAAGTGCTGGATAAGAATCACTAATTACTCGCAATTTGCCGATTTTAAAGGTTGCATTGGAGGTTTAGTTCTGTTTTTGTATTGTTCATCTTAACTTGGTGATGTTCTGGTGGTCATGCTTCTGTTATTAAGGTGCTGTTTTGTATTTTTTATCACAGGAAATTTTGGACGGAGTTATTGACATTGACTTGGTCGTCAACCTCAAGCTCCGGGAGGAAGCCTTAATTGCAAAATGTCTTGGCAGGAGGATGTGCAGCGAATGTGGTGGAAATTACAATGTTGCGTGCATTGATATAAAGGGAGATGATGAAAACCCTGGACTTTACATGGCTCCCCTTCCTCCACCGCCTGAATGTGCCTCAAAGCTTATCACTCGTTCAGATGATAAGGAAGAAGTTGTGAAGGAGCGACTTCGAATATACAATGAAATGGTATTGTTCTGTTCGCGACCTCCATCAGGATATCAATTATTCTTTTGTTAGTTTCCGCTGTTCACTCTCATTCATCTTTTGTGTCATTTGGGGATTATTCTCCTCTCTTTTTTCCTCTGGGGAATAGAGGGGGGGGGGGGGGAGGGGAGGGGTAAGGGGTTGTTGATTCACATGATTTCTGGTGGTGTTAACAATTTCGGAATTGATCATCCATTTGCAGAGTCAACCTGTTGAGGAGTTCTATCGCAGACGTGGCAAACTATTGCAGTTTGATCTTCCTGGTGGAATTCCAGAATCCTGGCCCAAATTGCTGCAGGCTCTAAATCTTGATGACCACGAGGATGGTCAATCTGCTGCAGCTTGAGACGTTAAGCGATTGTGTGTACCATATTGTGTAGATTAGTGATCATTTTTACGAACAGTGTATAGGAATTCGAATCAAATATATGGAGTTGTGCCAGAATAAATTCTAGCAGCCAGTTACCATAGGGCTCAATTTTACAGCTATGAGAGGAAAAGGGAAAGAATGTAATCTATGTTTCTGGGCATCAATGCATCATCATGTATGGATGGTACATGGGTAATATACTTTTTTTCTTTGTTCTGTAGATGTTTCAAAGCGATGTCCTCGAAATGATATTGTGCCCCGTAACTTACTATTAAAGTACTAAAATTATAAGGTCTAATTTCTTGACCAGTAGGCCAACTCGATCAACTAAGTGTTCTAGTACACATTGTGTTGGGAAATCATTAGCCCAAAGGCTCTTCCTTCTTATGGAGGGATAACCCGACACATTGCATGTAAACCCTTAACAATGAAAGATACTAATATAGTAATTAATATACAGAAATAACAGAATGATCATCTTAATCCCTAGCCAAGGCCTTTGTTGTTGGATATGTGGACATCTTCCTTTTGCAATGTACATAAAACTTCTATCAGCTTAAGTTTTAATCTCTTCTGGGTGCTCTTTCAGGGTCTTTGAAGATCCCATTTCTAATGAAATGAATTGACATGATTAGATATAGTTTTAGAGTTTTCGACTTTGTTTGAAAATAAGGACATATATAATATCTGATTAGCAACTTACAGGAGGTGTAATTTTCTGAATTAGAAATGGTAAGACTCCTCAGCTGGACTTTCACCAGGCTGAAAAACCTTACACTTGAGAGGAATGCCTCACACTAAGACTTGTCTTAGATATTGACACTGACGGACTCACAAGCTAAGTGCCTCTAAAACCTAGCAAGATACATTCAGAATTGTTTTGTGATCAAAGGGTAAGCTTTTAGGGAAGTAAAAGACAGAAAGAAAAAGGGACGGACAGGATTTCCTGATTTCTGATGCCTGCAGAAGCATGCTGCAGCTGCTGTAAGAAGTCCTCCCTGCTGTAAAATGCTACAGTCAAAGGCTTTCCTGTTGACTAAGTAAAACTTAAACAACTCCTCTGATGCTGGTCATTTCGAAGACCTAGAGGCTAAGTCCCACTTGCTAACTTATTTTACAACTTATTACATCAGGATTCAGGGAAAACATCAACCCTGAATTATCCTAACATTTCGACTTAATTAGCCAACTTATCCTAGGAACAAAATGCTGTTTAGTGACTCTAAAACACACCTGTAAATTATTAGCCTTTAATTCAATCATTCCCTTAGACGACTTAAGCTAGAGATACCATAGTGACCACCTGATCACTAGGTGCAGTTTGTTGATGATGGACAAAATCTGTCTGCTAACCTGATCTGTATTGTCCTCATCATCAGGATCTAATTAACTTCAACTGAAGTGCTTTTGTTATCCCCTGTTAGGAGGAGGTGTAGCGGAATCCTGACGAGCATCAAAGTTAATTTTTCTTTAATTTCCCTAATTTTATGCGATTCTATGTACTTTACCTTTCTCCATTTTTATGTACTTCAGGTTTTGCAAGGTCACACCTTATTCAAAAATCTCTTAGGAAGGTAGGCTTTGTATCATTTTGAAGGTTTCATCTGTTGTGTAACAAAATACTACTACTAGTTATTGTCTCTGAGACTCAGTACAGTGTACTGCTACTTGTGCAAATGATTTAACTGAATTGTCGTCTGTCTTTGCAAAATGAGTTCAGAAAACACGAGGTTTTGGGATGTCCGAATGTGATATATATGCTGCTGCATATGTAAACTCCTAATTGATGAATCGAAGAATTTTTTTTTTTTTTTGGTGAAAGTGAAACTGAACCATTATAGTAGATAATCATCACTCAAAAATAAGGCTGTTCGATAGAAGAAATTATTTGTCTGAGAAACCTTAATCAGTTTCTTTGAGTGATCTTTCAGTATTTACACAACAGAAACTGTAAAAGAGTGTATGAGAATAGGAAGTAGATGAAATGAGAAGGTTGTACAGGTTGCAATTAGCTTAGGTCAAAGTTACTCCGAAATCTAAGTTGGTTTCCAGAGACTTGGCATTAACAATTGTTGAACCATGTAGTGTGTTTTGATGATGACAAGATGATATGATTTCCATGTTGATTACCCCATTGTTATGAGCTAACATCTTGTTTAGTTTTGGTAAGCTAACATTTCAGGAAGATTGGATTGACCTACGATTTTACGGCTATACCTATGGAGCTACAAGATGTGAGGCATTGAAGACTAGATTAGAAGGTTTATACTTTCATATATATAGTGTAAGATGAGTTTGTGTGTTTGAATGACGTGTGTGGAAGTGCTAAATGGTGCAAGAGACAGATTGGCAATCTGTCTCATGTATTGTGCAAAACTGTTATTACAGAGAACAGTACCTAGTACTGTACTCTGTATTGCTGAAACTATTGATTTCGAAATTGGTTTAAAGGAAACGTGATTATCTTTTACAAAGGATTTTTAGTGATACCAAATATCTGAAAGATTTGTTTTACTTGATTCACATATTTTGGAAAATATTATTTCTTAAACAAGAATATATATTTTTTTATATGTGATAATTATGGTTTAGGAAATTTGGAAAAGATTTTATTTGATATATTATCTTTTAAATCTCCTAAATATTTTAAAAAGATATTTTGGTGTCTTGTTTCAGATATAATTATCTTTTAAGTTGATTTTATTCTGAATAGATTTGAATATATTTGATATGATTTTAATTGAGGTATATTCTATCTTAATTGATTTTATCCTATGGTTTTAAATGGAATAAACTTTATCTTGAAACTTTGGTTTTGATAATCATGAAGCGTTTTTCTACAAAGAGTTTTGAGGTTTAATTTCCAAAGAAAACGTCCAGAGAGAACAAAACTGCATACTGTTCCATGCACTGAAATCCTACACTATACTCATCATAGGACCGAATTGTGACCTCTATCCGCTTGTCTAAAAAGCATTATTACGAGGTGATTACTTTGTACTTTTCTCTTCTAGAGTGAGGTATTTGGGGTACGGGGTTGTACTCGAGTTTTCCTATTGTCTTGGGTTGAGAGTAGAAAATAGTTTCATAGTTGAAACCACAATTAGAGTTAGTTGTAGGGTTCCTCTACTTGTCTTGGGTTGAGCTAGTAGAGAAGAAAATTCTAGTGGATTTTATGGACGTAGACCTTGGGTTGAGGTCGAACCACGTAAATCTTGTGTGTACTCTATTAATTGTTTCGTGCTTTACTTCATAGTACAGATGTACCATCACAAACTACAATCTCTAGTTTGTGGTACAGTACACTAGTCTGTCTATTCCGCTGCTTTACACAAGATAAATTCGAGCAAAATGAAAAAGTTCCAATCAAAGTCCATACTCAATTCACCCCCCTCTTGAGTATATCTCGCGACACGACTCTTCAATTTGTATCAGAGCCTCGTGCTCTTGATCGGCTAACACCTAGAGTAAAGATCCTGAAGATTTCGCGCAAATCGAAGGTTGAAGATGACAAGTGTTTCAAGTGCAACAAATCTGGCCATTACATGAAGGAGTGACCTTTATGGAAGAAGAGAAAAGTTGCTGGTAGACAACTGTTGAAGGATCGAACTTATGTCTTATGGCAAATAGTTCAAGTCACGTTGATCCCAAACCCGAAGACGACTCAGAAGTAAGTCATGATGATTATCTCTCTATTATTATCAAAAATTTGCATTCTTATTTAAGAAAGAAACTTGTTGAAGTTCTAAGGAAAGAAATTGTTACTTGTGATGAATTGAAAAAGAGTAAGAAACTTGTCGATGATAAATTGTCAACTAGTCTTAATCGAATTACTTGTCTTGAAAAAGATTGTTTTAGACTTAAATCTAATAATGAAGATTTGAAATTTCTTTCTAATGGTCTAACGAGTCAAATTGAAAGTCTTTTTCGTGATAATGATGATTTAAAAGCAAAGTTGATTAAAGTTCCTGCTGTGAGTACAGATTGTCAGTCTGTTCCCTGTACTGTTCTTGAAACTGAAAATTGTACTCTTTTAAAACGACTTGATGCTTTGTCCAAAGAATTAGTTGAATTAAAAGAGTGCAATTTTTTTTGTTCCACCTGATGTTGATTTTGATTCTAAGTTACATGATGAGCATGCTAATTTAAGTGAAGGTATTGAAGTGTTAAGAATGCAAAATGAAAAGCTCTTGAAATCAATTAGCGTGTTTGATTCAAAACTTGTTGAGATCCAAAATATGTCAAATAGGTGTAATAATGACAGTAGTGATGTCTTAAACAAATCCTCTAGACGTTTGCATGATTTTCGAGAAAGAGGTTTAAGACATAGCACTATTAGACAGTACAGAATGACAGACTGTACCCTTGAAAGACCTAACCATAATAAACATGTTTTTCGTAAAAGAAAATGTGCTAGATTTCGTGAGTCCTTGACTCATAATTATTATGGAGTATAGTTTTGTGTCTAACCTTTGTGATGCAGAAAAATTTGATCTTGAAAGGAGTCACAAGGTGGTCAAGAAAGTGTGGGTGCGAATGAACTTGTGTGCTAGATTGAATAGCCAAAAGGGACCCAAATTTATTGGGTGCCCAAATCCAAGGAATGATTGTTTTGCAGGCTAAAAGTGAGAGGGAGCTGAGTAAGGGTGACGATTGACCAACTTATCGTTGCTCATGTGCTAATGGAAGATTCTCATAATCCTCTCACATAGAGCCTTCAAAATGGATGTGTGGACGTGTGAATTGGTAAGTTTGGTAAATCTCACACACATTCCATTAACAAGTGGTGGTATGTAAGTTGGTAAGTACTTCTCAATCCTTAGAGTTGGGCATATTGTGATCTTTGTGATTAAGTGAAGGTGAGAAGTAAAAGAAGTGGTAGTCACTTGTATGTATACTTTTGTGTTCTACTTCTCAAGATGTGTAGGTGAGATGTTAGGGATGATATAGGGCCGTTATAGAATCCACTTGCTCATAGACGAGTTCATTAGAAGACATCTTGAATTCTGGGGGAATGACATATTATATTAGACAGAACAGACCACTGTTCTGTACCATCAGAAATGTTCCTCACATCAGTAACTAAGCATGAGACAGATGCTGATTCTGTCTCTTCCAAGGATAGGTAATTTCGTGTATATGCATATGGTTGTGTTGATGCTTCTTGTTGCTTCTTGGTAAGTTCATGTTTCGGGATTATGGTGTTTTCTTTTGTGTGCCTATGTTATGTGTCACCAAAAGTGATTCTAATTCTTCTAAAAATCCCGTATGCTACTTGAACTACTTGCATTGAATTTTCACTTTGTTAGAGATTATGTTGATATGAGTATTATTGTTTGTCTTGAATTTTACAATGTTGATCACGAATTGACCATTTCTTACAAAGCCAATTGCTAGAGAAATATTTGAGAAATTTTGTTTGGAAATTGGTATAATTAATTGCATTTAGGTCGCTGTTTGTTGTGCTTTCTTTGATAATTGGCTAGTAAAGGTGTTTAATACTAGATATTGTGCCCAGTGAACCCGTTTATCGAATCTTATGTCCATAACCTTAATAGCAATAGTACTCGCCTTTTTCTCTCTTAGCTACATCTATGAAATTGTTCCTAAGTTGCCTAGGTTTGAGTTGAAGTTTTAGTCGAGTTATCTATAGTCCAATGATTGAATCAGTGCCTTGTTTGATCGAGTGTTTGGTGTTTCAAATGACATTGGAGTAATGTTCAAAGATGCATGATTGAGAGTTATGGTACACTTCATGACACTGTACCGTATGAAGTATTTGTGAATATGGTTCTCGAAGATCGAAAATACAACAAGGGAGGTCGTTGGTTAGTTTGCTCTTGTTTTTGAAGCTTTTTTGAGGGTACAATATAAGGGACTGTACTAGTGACTGCTCTTTATTTTTCAAAGCTTCACCAGGATATGGCCGGAGGAACTACAAGAGTATCGTATAGTAAATCAAGATCATGTGACTTAATTCGGAGATGGAAAGATTATGGGGAATGGATTATTTTGGCTCTTATAATGATTTATGGAGAAAGATCAACTTCAAGAAATTGCGGAAATATTTCTCTTGCTGACTTTCCGAGATAGTGCTGTACTAGTACTGTAAGTGTTCCCAAAGCCAAAAAAAAAAAAAAAAAAGAAAAGAAAAAGGCTTGATAGAACACGTATCTTCATAGTTTAGTTGAATCTTGATGCCCAAAAATCCCCTAAATCAATTAATCCCATGAATCCCGACCTTTATTCAACACATACCCTCCTAAATTTGGTGAGCTGCTCCTACCTGGTCGTCTACTACTCCGTCAGTTGTCACCGATTGCTTAGCCGTTTTTTAGTTCGGTCGGACAAGACCACCACATACGAAGCCCTGCCTCGATGTTGTCACTGTACCGATGTTATAGATAATCACTTGTTGGTGTTTTGCTCTCATTGCACAATTGCCATCAAAATGGGCTACGAATTGCGTAGCCGTAGTGGTCGCTGCGCAACCTATGTTCTGCAAAGGTCGCTCCAACTATGTGCACGAAGCACGATCATATCGGGTATGCTTCGACTTTAGCTGATTATATAGATGAACCAAGATGTTCCTTTTGTTGTGAGTGGCATTGCAAATCGAAAAGAAATATGGAGATATATGAGTTAATTTTCATGTTAGTTTGGTGATTATCTTGGTTATTCATTGCTACGGCATTGATGTGTGCATATATGGTTACTTATGGGGTAAGATTCATCACATATGCAATTTGGTTGGATAAGATGTGGTCCCCACTATGTCGCTTGTATTTGGTACTGATGGTTGTAAGGGGGAACAAGTATTCTGGAAAGCAGAAAATATGAGGGCTGGACTATTATTGTAAAGGTGCTGTTGTTGGATTAGTTGGACAAGGAGATGAGCAAGCCATGTTATAACGCTGTTCAAGGGTGATCAGATATTTAATTATGGTATTTCATTTTATTTTGATGATGTGGATTGGTTACTGTTGATGGTGCTTCATCACTCTTGGGTGATGTATCTTTCACCTCGAGCTTTTGGAATATCTTATTGGTAATAAAGCTGGTACAACTGATGATGGAGCGAATGCCTAGTACAGACTCTGAGTCTGTATCACTGATGTCGATCACTTAATTGGGTGATATGGTTCGCATTGATTCCATTCTTTCACTATGGACTATATGTGATAAAACTATTGCTAATTCTCGCTAGCTAGGATTGTGACCTGGTCTCTTCTTGATGTAGCTAGTTTGATATTAGCTTGAGATACTTGAGCTCTGTTTTTGACTAATTGCGTGACTTTCACGAGTTTGGTTCACTCCCAGTTTATCCCTTTTCGATGATGCCAAGAGGGGGAGAAATAACTTAGATGCACCTACTTGCTTGATATTAAACCTTGTCAAGAACCTTATTTCTCTTTGACCTCTTTGGTAGGTTGCGTAGATTTGGTTTTATGATGAGATGTTGTTCTTGACATGATATGCTCTAATGATAATTGATCTCTTGATAAGTGAAATTGTTCTAATGCTTGGTTTATGGTATGCTTGTGTTGAGGGGGAACTTTGGTTGCTTGTCACCATCAAACAGGGGAAATAATGTTGAGTATGTATGGTTTTGATGTTGACAAGTAATATTGTGTTCTATCGTTTACTCTCCTCTTCGTACGTGCTTTCGTGTTGCATTTATATGTTCATTATGGTGTCGAAAGCATGCATTGGTTAAGGGAAAATTATGTTTATTTGTCATCTAGTTGTCATCGTCAAAAAGGGGGAAATTGTTGAACCATGTATTGTGTTTTGATGATGACAAGATGATATAATTTCCATGTTGATTACCCCCTGGTTATGAGTTAACATCTTCTTTAGTTTTGGTAGCTAACATTTCAGGAAGATTGGATTGACCTACGATTTTATGGCTATACCTATGGAACTACAAGATGTGAGGCGTTGAAGACTACATTAGAAGGTTTATACTTTCATATTGTCTTGTTGTAAGATAAGTTTGTGTGTTTGATTGACGTGTGTGGAAGTGCTAAATGGTGCAAGAGACGGATTGGCAATCTGTCTCATGTATTGTGTAAAACTGTTATTTACTCTATATTGATGAAACTATTGATTTCGAAATTGGTTTAAAGGAAACATGATTATCTTTTACGAAGGAGTTTTAGTGATACCAAATATCTGAAGATTTGTTTTACTTGATTCACATATTTTGGAAAATATTATTTCTTAAACAAGAATATATTTTTATATGTGATAATTATGTGTTAGGAAATTTGGAAAAGATTTTATTTGATATATTATCTTTTATTTCTCCTAAATATTTTAAAAAGATATTTTGGTGACTTGTTTCAGAATTAATTATCTTTTAAGTTGATTTTATTCTGAATAGAATTGAAGATATTTGATAAGATTTCAATTGAGGTAGAATTCTATATTCTATCTTAATTGATTTTATCCTATGGTTTTAAATGGAACAAACTTTATCTTCTAATTGTTTCCTAAGTAACTAAGAGTCTTTTACTGCATAAAAAGAAACTTTGGTTGTGATAATCATGAAGACGTTTTCCTACAAAGAGTTTTGAGGTTTAATTTCCAAAGAAAACATCCCGAGAGAACAGAACTGCATACTGTTCCATGCACTGAAATCCTACACTATACTCATCATAGGACCTAATTGTTACCTCTATCCGCTTGTCTAAAAAACATTATTACGAGGTGATTGCTTTGTACTTTTTTCTTCTAGAGTGAGGTATTTGGGATACGGGGTTGTGCTCGAGTTTCCCTATTGTCTTGGGTTGAGAGAGTAGGAAATAGTTTCAAAGTTGAAACTAAAACAATTAGAGTTAGTTGTGGGGTTCCTCTACTTGTCTTGGGTTAAGCTAGTAGAGAAGAAAATTCTAGTGGATTTTGTGGACGTAGACCTTGGGTTGAGGTCGAACCACGTAAATCTTGTGTATACTCTATTCATTGTTTCGTGCTTTACTTCATAGTACAAATATGTGCACTGTACCATCACAAACTACAATGTGGTACAGTACAATAGTCTGTATCTTCCGCTGCTTTACACAAGATAAACTCGAGCAAAAATGAAAAAGTTCCAATCAAAGTCCATACTCATTTCACCCCCCTCTTAAGTATATCTCGCGACACGTTCAACAATGTCAAGTAGAATGGAAGAACGGTAGATATATATAGCTGGCGCAATTAATTAGAATTTAGGATACTTTTGTTATGTTATATGGAGTAAACACCAAGAAGTTTCAGAAAAGGAACCCAGATTGTTATAAGTCAAGTTAATGAACTCAAGGAAGAGACTCATTTGAGTATTCCACTGTACAGGAGTGACATGACTAATCTTGTAGTTTGATGTCAGGATAATGCAACCTATCTTGCATAAAAAGAGATTAGCTTGGTAAAGTCCGTAAGTGTGAGTTTTAATGAAAGATGCTAATCTTGGAAAGATTTATTTTTTTTCTTTTCTTTTTGTGAAATTTTTGATGACAGATTAGCTTGTCCATGTTGGAGAAACCATCTTCTTTTCGAATATAATTCAAGTACTGATAGTAATACTTTTCTTTTATTGTCTTTGCTACCGAATAGGGGGAACTTGCTTTGGTTATGTGTGAGTACGGTTTCAAGTATGTTATCACTTATCAGTGTGTGAATAAGCTTTTTTATTTATTTATTTATGTATTGACTTCTTGTGCAGTAAGGTTCTCTCGTTAGAGGAATATGCATCATGATTTAAGAACATAGTGGATAACTATGTCCACAAATAGTTGAAGCAGCCACACCAACATATCAGTTTTGGATTGTGACGTGTACGTAGGGACTGTAAAGGCGGTCTTTGTTGTTAGTGATGCTGTTGATTGGGGCCGAGATATCCAGGTGATTGTCTCAGTCATCTCACTTCTTAGGAGTGTTGTCATTCTTGATGGAAGGCTGTTTTATATTGTACCTAACTCTATTTGAGTCACTTTCATATGGATGAACCATTATAGCAAGATGGTAGTATGCAACTTAAAATCTAATGAAGCCTTGAAATGAACCACAAGCGGATGACTGTTATCGATGACTTCTTAGTTCGGCTGCTGAAAATATTATTAGTTGTCCAGACTGGGGAAATGCACCTACTTGCATGAATTTGGTCCAGGCTATCTGTACAAGCCCTTTACTCTTACTTGTGTGCTTTGTCCATGGAAAACCCCTGGTCCCCTGGTACCTTGAGAATTTGCAAAGTTGAGTGAGTAATAGTCTATACTAGCTCCCTCCAATAACTTCCTATTACGAGTTTATGGTGTATTTAGGAAATCTGACATGCTTTCGACAACAGAGCTAGCCTTTGATTTGGCATAAGCTTCTTCGCTTGTCCATAGGTGGACATTTGGACTAAGTCTTTTTGCTGAAGGTGCCATTCTGGAAACAGAGATTAGACATTCTATACTCTATTTGGACAGTCTATTTGTTGAGTTGCTCGTGAGTGTGCCATAAGTACCATGACTCCATGAGCATATTTCTGCATGATGATTGATGGTGATGATTTGTACACTGAAACCAAGTATGGAGACTTGTTTGCATTGTCAGCATGTCTTATCTGTTCTTTGTTGGAATTCCAGTGAAGTAGGTCAAGCTTATTCTCTGTTTAGCTTGAAAAGTACAGATTAGTGAAACATAGCTTTGGTGATACTAAAACATCACCATCACAAGATTCTCATCTGGGTTGTAATATCTTCCCCTACACATGCATTGAGATTTGAAGTTGTTCGGTCTAAGGCGAAATCTAGGTGAGTTGTTGGAGAAATGGTGTGACTTGGTCACGGTTTTCCTTGACATAGGAGGATACAAGTTTTGATGAGCCAAAGGCAGAAATTGGAGTCGGGGCGACAAGAAATTTTCGTGGTCCACGGGAAGTGAAGCTGCGAGCCTCGGCTGATTTCGGCAGTTTTAGTTGCGGGGAGGCAGGAACTTTTGGCAGTCCTCCATGGTGGTGGTGCGGGGCGCGGTTTGATGGGCCGTGTCGGTTGTTTTATTCCGCGTGGTTACTTGCTTTCTTAATCTCGTTACTTTTACGAATTAGGTCTTTTGTTTAGGGTGTTAATATATAAAACCACCCAACACTTAGCCTATTTTCTTTAAAGGAGAAATTAAGAGAGTCATAGAGAGTTTTTCAAGAGGGCAGATCTAGAAAAACTCAGATAATCTTTTGTGTATATGTAATCTCCCCAGCATAATGAAGTGATTAAAGACCACTGTGAACGTAACTATCGCATTGATATATAGTGAACCACGTAAATTCTAGTGTGTTCTTTATTGTATTTGTTCATCGTTTCATACGCTTCCGCACAACAATTGGCACTAGAGCTTTGGTTAGGCTTTGATCTTGGAGGAGACGATCTCAACCACGACAGTGAAGATTGACAAGTTTACTAGGTTGAAAAGCTTCGCGCTGTGGCAGATAAAGACCCTACAAAGGCCGTAGGTCCTAAAGTTAAAGGCGGGGAGGATGTCCTAGCATTGGGCTGGGCGAACTGACACCTTACGAGATGCTAATGATGGAGGAGAAGGTTTACTCCACCATATTGCTTTGCTTAACAAATGATATCATCACTGAAGTTGCTGATGAAGACACAACTATCAAGTTGTGGACTAGATTGGAGAGTTTGTACATGACAAAGTCGCTCACCAATAAACTGTTGTTTAAACAACAGTTGTTTTCTTTGTCTATGCAAGAAGGTACGTCACTTAGGGATCATCTTGATAAACTTAATTCTATATTGTTAGATCTGCATAATATAGACATTAAGATAGAAGATGAGGATGCTGCACATATTCTGCTGGTTTCTTTACCATTTTTATATGAAAATTTTAGAGAAATTTTCGTATTTGATAAGGAAACGGTTGCCCTAGAGGATTTGAAGGCAGCACTACACACTATGGCGTTGCGTATGAAAGCAACGGGGGAGGTTGTAGACAATTCGGGGGCTGGGTTGGTTGTTAATAAAAATAACAACAAGCCCAAGAAGAAAAACACTTGGAAGAAAAAGGAGAACTCTTTTCAATCCCATCCATCAACGATTTGCTACGAATGTAAGGAGCCCGGGCATATTAGGTTGAATTGTCCTAAGAAGTAAAAGGGTAAGTCTAGTGTTGCTGTTGTTGTTCAAAGTAGAGTTGAGTCTGATGATTCGGATGAGGGCTATGGTCTTGGAGTTGTTAAAACACGTTCTAATGATCGTTGGATACTTGATTCTATTTGTTCTTATCACATGAGTCTGCGTAGAGATTGGTTTAGTACTTATGAAACTTTTGATGGTGGTAACATTGTTGTAGGCAGTAATGCTACTTGTAAGGTTCTTGGTATAGGATCAATTAGTATTAAGACTATTGATGGGAAAACATGTACTTTGAACAAGGTTAGACATGTGCCTTCGTTGGGCAAGAATTTACTATCACTTGGCATGTTAGATGACAAGGGGTACAAGTTCCAAGGCTAAACCCATTGTGTCGCCGGACTTGCCTAAACATGTAAGTAAGGCACCCAATAGGTGATCGAAGAGATGTCGGGCCATAAGATTGGTGGCCTGAATTGCAATGTTGAATAGATGATGGGATATGCATTACAGGTAGCTTATAATATTGAGACAGGTGCGACATCATCGTACAAAAAAGCAATTACTTGTAGTGAGTTCGTGCAATGGCTCCCTGCAATGGGTGAAGAGATGAAATCTCTTTACAAAAATCAGACATGAGAGCTTGTTCCGGGACCACAAGGTAGGAATCTGATAGGTTGTAAGTGGATCTTTAAGGAGAAAGAGGGAGCTACAAAGGCTGAGAAAGTCAGGTATAAAGCTTGATTAATTGCTAAGAGGTTTAGTCAGATTGAGGGAGTGGATTATGTGGAGATTTTCTCTCCAATGGTTCGTCACACTGCCATCCGGGTGTTGCTAGCGATAGTGGCAAATTTTGATTTGGAGCTTGAGCAACTTGATGTCAACGTTTTTCTTCATGGTGAGTTGGAAGAGATATTCTGATGAGACAACACGAGGGGTTCGAGATTTCGGGTAAGGAACAACATGCTTGCAAGTGGAAGAGGTCCTTATATGGACTCAAACATGTGCCTAGACAGTGGTGCAAGAGGTTTGATACTTTCATGGTGGAGCATGGGTTTGAGAGGAATCCGTATGATTGTACAGTTGTGTTTACCACAATAGGCTAGCGGATGGGTCCTTGGTTTATCTATTGTTGTATGTAGATGACATGCTTCTAGCTGCGAAGAGTATGACCGAAGTGGATAAGCTGAAGACTATGCTCAATTTGAGTTTGATATGAAAGACTTGGGGGCTGCTCGCAAAATATTGGGGATGGAGATTTATAGGGACCGTTCAAAGAAGAAGCTTTTCTTGTCACAGAATTGCTACAGTGAGAAGATACTTTCCTGATTTGGGATGAGTAGTGTGAAGCCTATAAACACCCCATTTGCCAGTGCTAAGCTTTCTATATCTCACACCTCAAAGTGAAGAAGAGAAGTCTTATACGTCTGGTGTTCCATATGTTAGTGTGGTAGGTAGTTTGATGTATGCCATGGTTTGCACTAGGCCAGGCATTGCACATGCAGTTAGTGTTGTGAGCAGGTTTATGTCTCAACCTGGGAGGGAGCACTGGCTAGCAGTAAAGAGGATTTTCCGCTATTTGAGAGGAACGGCGGATGTGGGTCTTAATTACGGTAATGATACGGATTGTTTGGTTGCAAGGTTTTCTGATTCGGATTATAGTGTAGATGTAGATAGTAGAAGGTCCGTGACATGTTATATCTTTACACTTGGTGGGTCTGTTGTTAGTTGGAAGTCGATGTTTCAATCATCCGTGGCTTTGACTCCAGCGGCCAAGGCGGCCACTTGGTTGAAGGCACTAGGTTTACATCAAGACGTTGCTACTGTGTTTTGTGATAGCTTGAGTGCTATCTGCTTGGCCAAGGATCAAGTTCACCATGATCGAACCAAACACATCGATGTCAGGTATCATTTTCTACGTATTGACAAGATGATCGAGGTAAAGAAGGTAGGAACTCCTGACAATCCTGCGGATTTCTTTACTAAGTCGTTTCCCTTTAGCAAGTTCAAACATTGCTTGGACTTGTTAAACATAGACAGGTTTATCTGACCCTTCGGAGTGGTGAGCCCAAGGTGGAGGATGGGCAGATCGGGGTCCAGGGTCTAAATGGGCGGATACCCGAGTCCAGGGTATAAATGGACGGGTGGGCTTGTAAGGGTTTGCGGAGTTTGAACCTAGTGCACTTGAGCTAAAACTCGAAATGGTATTCTTGAAGGAGTACTGGCAGAGGAGTCGTTTGGTTCTTGGTTTGGATATCGTCTGCTAAACACGTATACAAGTCAAGGTGGAGAATTGTTGAAGAAATGGTGTGACTTGGTCACAAATTTCTTTGACATAGGAGGATACAAGTTTTGATGAGCCAAAGGCGGAAATTGGAGTTGGGGCGACAAGAATTTTCCGCGGTCCACAGGAGATGAAGCCTCGGGCCGAGGCTGATTTAGGCAGTTTCGTTGTGGGGGTGCAAGAACTTTTGGCGGTCCGCCATGGTGGTGGTACGAGGAGCGGAGGCCAAGCCGCGGTCTGCCAAGGATCCGGCGTGGTTTGCTGGGCCGTGTCGATTGTTTTATTCAGCGTGGTTACTAGCTTTCCTAATCTCGTTTGTTTTACGAATAAGGTCTTTTGTTTACGGTGTTAATATATAAAACCACCCTACACTTAGCCTATTTTCTTTAAGGGGGAAATTAAGAGAGTCATATAGAGTTTTTCAAGAGGACAGATCTAGAAAAACTCAGATCATCTTTTGTATATCTGTAATCTCCGCAACATAGTGAAGTGATTCAAGACCCATGTGGATGTAGCTATCGCATTAATAGTGAACCACGTAAATTCGTGTGTGTTCTTTATTGTTTTTGTTTATCGTTTCATATGCTTCTGCACAACATGAGTACTATAACTTCATGAATAAGCTCAAACGTACTGGACTACTGGTGTATTACTTAAACGAGCTTCTCAGTATTGCAGCACAAGAATGTTACAAGTGATGATTCATGTTCGCCGACCCCAAATCGTTTTGGGAATAAGACTTAGTTTTTGTTGTTGTTGTTGTTGTTGTTGTTGTTGTTGTTGTAGTTGTTGTTTGTATGTTCTTCTCTTTGACGTTAGTAGTGAGGATAAAGTGTCTAACTGATTGGAACTTTGGGTCCTTAAAATGTCTCATCACTTAAAAATCATGTGCATTTTAGAGGTTCTCTGGGATCCCAAATGTCCCATTAGATCTAGACTTGCTTACAATAAAAACTGTTTGTGGATATCCCAAAAGCAAGAAAGATATTTGTGGATAAATCTCTATCTGTTTTTAACTGGTGCTATTTAGTCTATACAGGAGAGCGCCGCCACCCATTATTCTCATTGCATGTTCTGAACTGCATGCGGCTATCTTAGGTTCTATGTGACATTTTGAGATATGGAGGCCTTCTTGGACAAGAGAATGAAGGTCAACCGACTTTATATTTTGCAGCAGACGGTCTTGAATACAAGGTTAGCTGATACTCTTACGATCTCTTTATCCAATTTTGACTTAGAATTTAAGAGGCAAAGCTTTAGATCGACGAATCCATAAGATACATGTGTGGTAAAAAGTTCGGTAACTTTTTAGTGCTTATGGACAGGAAAATAAGAATTTTCAGCTATGTTTTACAAGTTCGTGTTTTAGATGGGGACCGCTCGAAAGGCGTTGTAGACATCTGTATTTGTCCCTACCCCAAATGATCGATGATGAAAAGACACAATACTGTAAACTGCATCTACTTGCTCTACTATGTGAACCACCTTTGTCGTGAATCGTTAGCAAATGCGTCTTCACCCAAAACAAGGCCAAGAAACCACCTCTTTACAACCCTTTTACACCAGACCTAACTCAAGAACTGCCCGTGTGCCTGTATTGCCATAAAAAAGCGCAAATTTGTATTGTTGCGTTTAAGGATACATGCACACAGAGGCCCAGATGCACCGCACTTTTTTCGCCAGACGAGCACGCCCATGGGCTGAATTTACTAGGCCTTGTGGTGGAGGCTGCGAATATGAAGCATTCACTACGCCAAAAACGGCATTTAACACCGGTAAATATGACACCGGTAGGCTTAGAACCGGTGTCTGAAAAACATAAGACACCGGTTTTCAATCAACCGGTGTCAAATGCTTCCCCAGTCGATTTGCGCGCAATTCCTCACTTAGCAAAAAATAATAAAGATTATAAAATTGGACATACGACACCGGTTATAAGAAAACCGGTGTCATAAGTTACCAGAAAAAAAAAAAAAATTGGACTTACGACACCGGTCATATGTTACCCTAGAAAAGGGCATTAATCCACTCAGCGAAAAAAACATTAAAAAATTTATCTTATTACAGAAAAAAAAAAAATCTTACGACACCGGTTTTGAATAATAAAACCGGTGTCATATGTTACCCCAGCGAAAAAAACATTAAAAAATTTATCTTATTACAGAGAAAAAAAAATGGACTTACGACACTGGTTTTGAATATGTTACCCCAGAAAAGGGTATTTTTCTTTTGTCATATGTTAATTCTAAAAAAAAAAACTATAACCCCCAAAAACCTGAAACCCAGAAAAATAAAATTCTAATTCGTCGTCGCCGTTTAACGTCGCCGTTCTTGCTCCGTTGTCGCCGCTCGCCGCTATTGTTCGTCGTCGTTCTGTGCCGCCCCTCTGTGGTTCGCCGCTCGTGTTTTGGTGTCTCTTTCATTTAATTAGGTTTGTCGCCAATTACTGTTTTTTCATTCAATTTTGTATTTTTGTTTTTTGTTTTTTCGTTCAATTATTGTTCGCCAAAATTGAAGGTTTAATCGCCAAAATAGTCGCCGCTATTGTTTTTTGATGTGTTAGTTAGTGAATTGCCGTTAGTTGAATGGAATTATGTGTTAGTGAATTGCCGTACTTTAGTTGAGTAGAATAGAGTACAACTTTAGATTGTAGTGGACAAAGACACCGGATATACATTTGACCGTTTTCTTATCTATAATAATGTTTTGTTTAGGTATTATGAATATAGTATGATAGTAGTGGGTTTAGTGGTATCAAAACAAAATTAAAGCATTATAGATTATTCAATTAGCTAGATTAATTAGATGTTTGATTTTTTTTTTAGGTTGAATTTAGAATAATTGGTTAATAATTCTGTTGTGCGGAAGCGTTGATCAAGAACGAAAAAGACAAACTAACAATAAGAAACACACACAAGATTTAAGTGGTTCACTATCGGTGTGATAGCTACGTCCACTGGGCAAGGGAATCGTTCTACTATGTTTGGAGATTTTACAGATTACAAGATGATTACCTAGGTTTTGCTAGAACTGCTCTCAAGAAAACTCTTTGTGTTTGCTCTCTAATCTCCCCTAATCTATTGCTAGGCTATTGTAGGTGTTTATATAGTAAACCTACTAAATAACCCAAGAAAACAGTATTAGGAATTAATTAAATACAACAACACGAGAAAACGGCTTAAGGAAAACAAATCGCCGAAAACCGACTAAGCTGCGCGGCCCGCCAAGCAACCACCGCGGACCGCGCCACCGCCTTCGCGGTCCGCGACCCCTACGGCGCGGGGCGCGCCAACTTTCTGCATCCAAAACGCGTAGCTCTTCCGCGGTCCGCGACTGCCAAGGCGCGGGGCGCCAAAAGTCTTTGAACTCGACTTTTCTTTCTCCTTAGTTTTCTCACACCCTACATATCTAACTCCAACCCATAGCTCCACAATGCGACCTTACAAGTCACATTTCAACAATTCTCCACCTTGACTTAGAGCGTCGCATTTAGCCAACGACCTCCAATCAACCACTTGCCCTCTCTGTTCTAGCTATTGTGCACACAACTAGAACAAACTAGATTCATAACCGAATCCGATCCTATCCACTATACCCTGGACTGGGTTCTCTGTCCAATATACCCTGGACTGGGTCTCCTATCCTTTAACCCCGGACAAAGGTCGCTCAAAGCTCCACCTCGAGCTAACAACCCCGAAGGGCCTAGACGTACCTGTCTATGTTCAACAAGTCCAAGCAATGTTTGAACTTGCTAAACGGAACTGGCTTAGTGAAGAAATCCGCAGGATTGTCAGCCGTTCCCACCTTCTTCACCTCTATCCTCTTCTCACTACGCAAGAAATGATACCTGACGTCGATATGCTTGGTTCAATCATGATGCACCTGATCTTTAGCTAGACAGATAGCACTCAAACTATCACAAAACACCGTAGCTCTATCATGATGTAGACCAAGTACGCTCACAAGCCCTTTCAACCAAATAGCCTCCTTAGCACCTGCAGTCAAAGCCATATACTCCGCCTCTGTGGTTGACAAAGTCACAGATGATTGAAGTGTAGACTTCCAACTAACAACAGAACCACCAAGTGTAAACACATATCCGGTAACAGACCTTCTACTATCCACATCTGCAGCATAATCGGAATCTGAATATCCTGCAACCAAGCAATCTGTATCATTCCCATAGATGAGACCAACATCCGCCGTTCCCTTTAAATAGCGAAAAAACCTTTTTACCGCTATCCAGTGTTCCTTACCAGGTTGAGCATATGGAACAGTTGACATATAAGATTTCTCAGCTTCAGACTGAGGTGCAGAAGAAACAGAGAGCTTACCAACAGCAAATGGAGTATCTAGGGGCTTCGCTTGAGCCATTCCAAAACGGCCAAGTATCTTCTCAATATAGCTTTTCTGTGACAAAAAAAGCTGCTTCTTCGATCGGTCCCTATATATCTCCATGCCAAGAATCTTCTTTGCAGCTCCCAAATCCTTCATATCAAACTCTGAACTGAGCATTTTCTTCAACTTGTCAACATCAGATTTACACTTTGCGGCCACTAGCATATCGTCCACATACAACAGTAAGTAGATCATGGATCCATCATCGAGCTTGTTGTGATAAACACAACAATCATATGGATTCCTCTCATAACCGTGCTCTACCATAAAAGTGTCAAATCTCTTGTACCACTATCGAGGAGATTGCTTAAGTCCATACAAGGACTTCTTCAACTTGCAAGCAAGATGCTCTTTCTCCGGAATTTCGAACCCTTCTGGCTGCCTCATCAAGATATCTTCCTCCAACTCTCCATGCAAGAAAGCTGTTTTGACATCTAGTTGCTCCAATTCAAGATCAAAATGTGCAACTATAGCAAGCAACACACGAATAGAAGTATGTCTAACAACTGGAGAGAAAATCTCTACATAATCAACACCCTCTACTTGACTGAATCCCTTAGCAACTAATCTTGCCTTGTATCTAATCGGCTCACCTTCTGAAGTTCCTTCTTTCCTCTTGAACACCCATTTGCAACCAATCAGCTTTCTCCCCTTCGGTGCTGGTACAAGCTCCCAAGTTCCATTTTTGTGAAGTGACTCCATCTCTTCACCCATAGCAGCAAGCCATTGCACAGACTCACCACAAGTAATCGCTTCCCTGTAAGATATAGGCTCTTGTGACTCTATCCCATCAGCTACCTGTAATGCATAGCCTATCATATCTTCAGCATAGCAACTCTGACCACGAACCTTGCGGCCCTCCATCTCCTCAATGAGCCGGTTAGTCTTCTTAGATACACGCTTAGGCATCTCAGGAGACTGAACTGGTTCATTTGGAGTTTCCTCTGACTCTTCAACTACATCTGTAGTAGTCACAGGACTACTAGTCGGTACCTCTGCAGCATCCTCTTCGATCACCACCCGTGGAAACATGGAAATTGCGGTGGAATCCACCTCAAACTCCACCTTACTCGCGGCACCCTCATTCCGGTCGTTGGAACCTGTAGAAAGATCACGAGAAAAGAACATAGAATTTTCACCAAAGGTTACATCCCTGCTCATAATAACACGACCCTCTGATGGAGACCAAATCCTAAATCCCTTCACTCCCTCTCCATAACCCATGAAGCATCCCTTTCTAGCTCTTGGATCTAGCTTACTGTCCTTAACATGGTAGTAAACTACACATCCAAAGACTCTCAAACCTGAATAATCTGGTACAATTCCGCTCCATAACTCATAAGGAATCTTCCCCTTCACTCCCCCATGAGGACCACGGTTGATCAAATAACAAGTTGTTTTCACAGCTTCACTCCAGTACCTCCTAGCAACACCTGCATTAGAGAGCATGCATCTAACTCTCTCAAGCAGTGTTTGGTTCAAACGTTCTGCAACACCGTTCTGCTCCGGTGTTCCCCGTATAGTACGATGCCTGCCAATACCCTCATTCTTACAGAACTCAATAAACTCATTTTCACAAAACTCCAAGCCGTTATCAGTGCGTAGCTTCTTGATCTTCTTGTCTTTCTGATTTTCCACCAAAGCCTTCCATTGCACAAAGGCCTTGAAAGCCTCATTCTTGTGCTTCAATAACACAAGCCACGTGTACCTGGAGAAATCATCAACAAATGTAACAAAATAGTTAAATCCTCCAAGCCCCTCAACACGCGAAGGCCCCCAGCAATCTGAATGGACATAATCTAAAACCGCCCTTGTTATGTGAACACCCTTGCTAAATTTCTTCCTGTGCTGTTTCCCAAACACACAATGCTCACAAAACGCAAGGTTTTTAACCTTGACTCCACTAAGAAGATCCCTCTTCGATAACAACTGCATCCCTCTTTCACCCATATGACCAAGACGCATATGCCACATCTTTGCCATATCTCTGTGAGAAACGGACGCACAATCTGCAGAACTAGTCAGTGTCTCACCTTGCAAGATATACAAGGTGTCCCTCTTGATACCACGGAGTATCAACTCTGAACCCTTCCATATAGACATCTCCCCTTTTGAGCCCGAAAACTTGAATCCCTTGTCATCCAAGACCCCAAGTGACAGCAAGTTTTTACCCAATCCTGGAACATGTCTCACATTATACAAGGTGTGAACTTTTCCCTCAGCCGTCCTAATCCTCACTGATCCTGTACCAACCACCCTACAAGTAGCGTTGTTGCCAACAACAACATATCCACCACTAGATGGTTCAAAAGTATGGAACCAACTCCTATGACGACACATGTGATAGGAACAACCTGAATCAAGAACCCAACGATCCAAAGGACGTGCTTCAACCACTGCAAGTGCATAGTCCCCCTCAGAATCATAGTTCTCCTTCTTCCCTTGTACAACTACCGCATCATTATTCTTACCCTTAGACTTATTGGGGGCAATTATACATCTTATGTCCGGGTTGTTTACATCTATAACACACAAGGTTAGGTGAATCAGTAGAATTACTACCCTTAGGTTTTCTATTCCCCGACCCCTTCTTTGACTTCACTATCAAACCTGACCCTGGAGTGTTATCTACGTCAACATTCGCCTTTTGACGCAATTCCCTAGAGTGAAGTGCTGACTTCACCTCCTCTAAGGTTACAGTCTCTCTACCCACAACAAAAGTCTCAACAAAATTTTCATAAGACTCAGGCAAAGAAACAAGCAGTAAAAGGGCAGCATCCTCATCTTCCACAGTAACATCTATATTACGCAGTTTTAATAATACAGTGTTAAACTTTTCATGATGATCCCTGAGTAACGTACCTCCTTGCATCCTTAATGCGAATAGCCGTTTTTTCAGTAGCAATTTGTTAGTGACCGACTTTGTCATGTACAACTTCTCTAACTTTTGCCACAACCCAATTGCAGTTGACTCTCCAACTACCTTAGTAATAATATCATCTGCAAGGCTCAAGATGATGGTGGAATGAGCCCTCTCCTCCATCAACTCCTCGGCCTCCGTCGGTACACCCACAGCCGCCGCTTCTCCTTCTTTCTTCAGTTTCGAAGAAAGAGCCCTCCATATGCCTTGTTGTTTCAACAAGGCCTTCATCTTAATCTGCCACAGCGCAAACAAATTTTTCCCGGTAAACTTGTCAATCTTCGTTGTCGTAGTCTCACCCATCGTTCCCCCTCAGGATCCTCAGCAACCAAGCTCTGGTGCCAATTGTTGTGCGGAAGCGTTGATCAAGAACGAAAAAGACAAACTAACAATAAGAAACACACACAAGATTTAAGTGGTTCACTATCGGTGTGATAGCTACGTCCACTGGGCAAGGGAATCGTTATACTATGTTTGGAGATTTTACAGATTACAAGATGATTACCTAGGTTTTGCTAGAACTGCTCTCAAGAAAACCCTTTGTGTTTGCTCTCTAATCTCCCCTAATCTATTGCTAGGCTATTGTAGGTGTTTATATAGTAAACCTACTAAATAACCCAAGAAAACAGTATTAGGAATTAATTAAATACAACAACACGAGAAAACGGCTTAAGGAAAACAAATCGCCGAAAACCGACTAA
This sequence comes from Spergularia marina, assembly GCA_963680865.1. Classification (NCBI taxonomy): domain Eukaryota; kingdom Viridiplantae; phylum Streptophyta; class Magnoliopsida; order Caryophyllales; family Caryophyllaceae; genus Spergularia; species Spergularia marina. Next base: position 6,811,597 of record OY804554.1, read on the forward strand.
GCCGCGCGGCCCGCCAAGCAACCACCGCGGACCGCGCCACCGCCTTCGCGGTCCGCGACCCCCACGGCATGGGGCGCGCCAACTTTCTGCATCCAAAACGCGTAGCTCTTCCGCGGTCCGCGACTGCCAAGGCGCGGGGCGCCAAAAGTCTCTGAACTCGACTTTTCTTTCTCCTTAGTTTTCTCACACCCTACATATCTAACTCCAACCCATAGCTCCACAATGCGACCTTACAAGTCACATTTCAACAAATTCTAATAGTGAGTTTAGTTTGATTAAAACAATAAAATTTAGATTATTGAATTGGTAGTTTTAATTAGTTATGTTTAGGTGTGTACTTTTTTTAGGTTGAGCTTAGGATAATTGGTTACTAATTTTGGTTTATATAGACATGGATCGAAAATGGATAACAATGTCAAATCAAGGAGACCGTGATTATGAGGAGGGGATTCAAAAATTTATAAATTTTGCCGAGAAAAATTGTGAAGACTTAAAGTGTATGCGGTACGGTGTCCGTGTTGTAATTGTTATAATATGAGATTTCACTCTCTTGATACGGTAAAAATTCATTTGGCTAAGAACGCTTTTGCTTCAACTTATACAAAATGGATTTTTCATGGGGAGGCAACACATGACTTGAGCATGGAGAGTCAAAGTAATAGAGAATTTGTCCAAGAAGATATTAGAGAGGATGATGATGACTATATTGGAGAGGATGGTGAAGAATATATTGGTGAGGATGATGATGTCGAGAATATCGATGCCACTAGTGGAGAGGCTGGTGGAGAAGAGGGGAATAATGATCCGAATGACGATGAAATTGATGTAGATGTAAGTGGTGATGACCCGAATATGATGGAGAACTTGTTGAATGAAAGTAAAGATGAGTTGTATGAAAATTGCAAAAAGTATACTAGATTGTCCGCCGTTCTTAAGTTGTATAATTTAAAGGCGGCAAATGGTTGGAGTCACAAGAGTTTTACAAGTTTGTTAGAGTTGTTGAATGACATGTTACCAAGTGGTAATTCTCTCCCTACTCGGACTTATGAAGCCAAAAAAATGTTAGCTTTAATGGGTCTAGGCTACCAAAAGATTCATGCTTGTCAAAATGATTGTATATTGTATCGCAAAGGTTTTGAAGATGATGTTGTTTGTCCTACTTGCAATGCCTCTCGATATAAGGAGAATAAGAATGGTGTTCCAACTAAGATTTCGTGGTATTTTCCCATTATACCAAGATTGAGGAGACTCTTTGCCAATCCAGAGGATGCGAAATTGATGACATGGCACAAATCTGGTGTCGACAGAGTTCATGATGGTAAGTTGAGACATCCGGCTGATGCTGCTCATTGGAATTTTTTTGATGCAAAATACCGTGATTTTAGCAAGGATCCAAGAAATTTACGACTTGCATTATCTACTGATGGAATGAACCCATTCAGGAATATGAGTAGTGCACATAGTACATGGCCCGTTATACTGATTACTTATAATTTGCCTTCGAAGTTATGCATGAAGAGAAAGTACATGATGCTTTCTTTGTTGATTTCTGGCCCAAAGCAACCGGGTAACGACATAGATGTTTATTTGGCTCCTCTTCTTGTTGATTTAAAATTATTGTGGGATGAAGGAGTACAAGTCTTTGATGCTCATATGGGTCGTAAATTCAACTTACGTGCTATGTTGTTCAACACTAGCCAAGATTTTCCCGTTTATGGCAACTTGTCCGGATATAGTGTAAAAGGGGACAATGCATGTCCGATATGTGAAGAAGATGCAACTAATCTCTATCTTAATAGATCTCACAAGAATGTTTATGTTGATCATCGTAGATTTTTGCCATACAATCACCCTTATCGTAGACAACGAAAAGCTTTCAATGGACAAGTGGAAATGCGTGAGCGTCCAATTGTTTTGACGGGTGCCCAAGTGTATGAGAAAGTCAAGCATTTGAAAATCACATACGGGAAAAATGGGTCGAAACTTCCATCCAAGTGTTATAAGAAACGATCTATATTTTTTTATCTTCCTTATTGGAAAGATTTGACCGTTAGACATTCTCTTGATCTCATGCATATAGAGAAGAATTTTTGTGATTATTGTTAACACATTGTTGGATATTCCGAGCAAGACAAAGGACACTTTGAAAGGAAGAGAAGATATTTTTGAAAACTGTAAAGTCAGAAAAGAGTTGTTACTGCAAAAAGTGGGTTCACGAACTCGTTTACCTCCCGCTGCTCACACTCTCTCTAAAAATGAGAAAAAACAATTTTGTGAGTGTCTCAAGGGGATAAAGGTCCCGGAAGGTTATTCTTCAAATATTAGCAATCGTGTGTCGATGAAGGATTTGAAACTTGTTGGATTGAAATCTCATGATTCTCATATACTCATGCAACAACTTTTGCCCGTGGCTATTCGTTCCATTTTACCAAAAAAGGTACGATTTGCACTTATTTGGCGGTCCATTTGGTAAGAGAGATTAAAGAATGCGGACCAATCTTTTTGAGATATCAATATCCATATGAAAGATGCATGAAAATCTATAAAGACTATGTGACTAATAGATCTCATCCAAAAGGTTGTATTGCCGAGCCTTATATCATAGAAGAAACTCTTGCTTTTTGTTATGAATTTCTCTCTGATGATGAGCGTGTTGGTCTTCCAAAGCCACGTCATGTCGACAAAATGGAAGGCAAACGAGTTAGGGGCCACAAGATTATCCAACTCAATGCCGAAGAAATGAATTCAGTTCACTCATATGTTCTTCACAATGATAAAGTTGTTGATTCTTACATTGATGAGAATAAAAAGCATTTGAGAAATCTTCATAGAAATAAGAGCGACATGTGGATTGAGAATGAGAACAAGAAGAGATTTGGCACTTGGTTGAAGAACCAAGTTGTAAGTCAACCCATTAATAAGTTCCCTGATTATGTGAGAATTATGTCTTTTGGTCCATCTTTACAAATTTCCTCTTATAGTGGATATGCCATCGGTGGATATACGTTCTACACCAAAGAACAAGATTCAAAAAGCACTATGCAAAATAGTGGAGTTTCTGTTGAGGCCACTTCTATTCATTTTGCAAGTGCTAAAGATAAGAACCCAAAGGAAGAAAAAATGATTTATTATGGGCAAATTAAAGAGATTTGGGAATTATATTACCAAACTGTTTGAATTCCCGTTTTTAAATGCAAGTGGGTTGACAACAACGGTGTTAGAAGAGATGAGTTGGATTTCACTTTGGTGAACTTTGATAAAGTTGGGCATAAAGATGATCCGTTCATGTTTGCAAGCCAAGCAAAACAAGTTTTTTATGTGAATGACCCTTTGGATAAGAAATGGTCTATTGTTTTATCCGCTCGACCTAGACATGAGTTTGATTATTATGTTGAAGATGAGATTTTAGAAGGTTTGGGTGCTCCGAATTCATGTGTCCAAGTGACAGAGAATGATGATAACTCCTTATCATATGTTAGAGATGATCATGATGAGCGAATTTGGGTGCAAGATAATGCAAATGTAACAAAAAAACGTTCTAGGACTAACGTAAGTTCTCTAACTAATTGGGAAATTTTGGTTTTACATTTACGTAATTATAATTTTCATTAATTGCACAAACTCCTCTTTATCTTATTTGTGTTACTTATGTTTATTATTTACTTACACTTATTATAGTTATTTTATTTTATTTAACTTTCTCTTATGTCTTTTTATACTTATAATCATGTTTATATTTTGTGAATATAGGTTGGATAATGTCAACTCGAAGAAGAAGAAGAAAGCCTAGTGATAATTCCGATTCTGATCATGAAAGAGGTCAAACTTTACTACGCGCTTGTGCAAAAGCATTACAAGATGGTTCTCCTTTTCAGCTACAATGGAGTACGAACGGGTTGTTAAATCCGATTGGCGAACATCGCCAAAAGTTTAGTAGTGGATAGGCGCAATCGCACGTGCACATGTGCCTATTACTTTGAGAGAGTGAAAGAAGCTTGACGAAGCCACAAGAGAACGTGTCTTACACGATATTGAGGTTAGATATAATATTCAATTTATTTCATATGTCTTGTCTATAAAAGTTATCTAAATTCTTATTTTTTTTTCATGTGTTTTTTTTTGTTGTGTGTTTTGCAAGGGTGCATTTTATGTTCATCCCGAACGTAGAGGACGTTGGGTGTTGAAGATAGCCGGTGAAAGATGGAGAAATTGGAAGACCAAACTTCATCTTAAGTATATGTATGTAATTGACAAGAAGACCAAGGAAAAGGAACTTGTAACGAAGCCGCCGGGAAAGTATCCACAAATCACACAACAACAATGAGATGCTTTCATTGAATATCATTTGAAAGATGGAAAGTTTCTTGTAAGTTTACATGTAATTTTATAATTTTATTGAAATGTTAGCTTTAATGAATATTCTAATTTTTGTTTTTTTTTTCACGGTAACTAGTCGCTTAGCAAAGATGGTAAAGATAATGCTGCAAAAAAGAAGACTAAATACTTTGGCTCTCGGAAAGGATATATTGGGATCAACGAAGAAATTGTAAGTAAATATACACCTTTTTATTTTTTCCGTTATTATTAACAAATTAGTAATCGTTTATTTTTACTAACACAAAAATGTATTAGATTGAGGAATATGCCGCTAAAGGGTTGCAAATCAAAGAAGTACCACGTCATGTGACTTGGTTGAGAGGTCATAAATCCAAGAAAGGTGCAATGTCCGAGTATGACGAGAAAGTGGTGAAAGAAATTGTAAGTTATTTTTTTTAAGGGTAGAAATTGTACTTATTTTAAAATCGTTTCACATATTAATTCTAATTAAATTGTTATTGTCATTTAGGGTGAGTTGGAAGAAGTCGTGAAAGAAGTAAAGTTTGTTCCCCAAGGTCGAGATGATATATTGTCTCATGCAATCGGCAAAGAGGAGCACCCGGGTCGTGTTCGTGGTGTAACCAACATGAGCAATTTGTCGAATGTTTTTGGTAGATCCACGAAAAAGATGTCCGAGGTAAAGTTAGAGAATACGGTGCGAACAATGCAATCCCAAATGTTCAAGATGAGTCAAAGACTTTGCAATTTCGTAGCCGGAGAAACTCCGAGTCAAGCTGATATGAAAGAATTGATGAGTGCGATGATGATTAACGATTCGCAAGCAATAGAAAACAATGAAGAGGATAGAGTGTCTAAGGATTCTAATGTTCTAAGAAAGGGAAAAGAAGTGAGTTTAAATGATGATCGTGAGCCTCCTGTTTCCCATTCATCTCCGAGACAAGCTCGTAATATCCCTCAAACGTCGATCTCATCAATTCAAGATACGTGTGAAGGGCCGGTTCAGGTATCTAATATAATTGTTATATTACTTTACTTTATTAATCAATTCAACATACTTTATCTCAAATAAATTATATTTTCTAATTGTGATAGTTGCACCAACAATTTACATTACTTTATAAATAATGCAGGGTTGGCATAAGTGTCAAATGTCACTTCCTAGCAATTCACAAGAGATAGTAGCTTTAGAAGAAGTGTATAAGCCAGGCGCTTCGGAAGTACTTACTCTACAATATAACATTGTACCTCCCGGTTATAGTAGAGTGAGTATCTCTAAAGACTTGGTGCCAAATGCCGAATTGCTAGTTCCGACCCCGGAAGCTTGTTTTCTCTCTTCGGCCCTTGGTGGTTATGTGTTGTGGCCTTCTCCTTTCATATATATATTGCCTGATACGGTAATTTATACTTCATTATTGAAATTCTTATATTATCTTTGATTTATATTTAAATTTTAACAAGTGTTTTATTTTGTTTGATCATTTAGAATGAAACGGATAACTCTACGAATAAGAACAACACACCACCAATCAACAATTCGACACCTACGTCCATTTCAACTTCCTCTTCGGAATTCATATCACCGAAAGATAAAATGAATATGAGAAGAACTATGTTGATGATGTGGCTTTGTAAGAAAGCTCGAAGCATGAAGAAAACCGGAGATGAGGGAAAAGTTTTGCATGTACCCGAGCATGTGCTTCATAATATGCAAGACTTGTTTGCGACACCGGAAGAGATGGAGCAATGGTGTTATCAATGACAAATTCAATCTACTCACATTACGGCATTTATCTTGTAAGTCACTTTTTATACATTTGTTTAAGAAAAATAATAATTAGTTTAGATACTCATATATATTGGTAAATTGATTCATGTGACACTTTCTTTTTGTGGTTTTTTGTAATAGGTATTTGAAAAAGTTGTGTGAAAGGAGACGTGTAGATGGTTTGTATGGTTTTTTATGCCCGGCATTTTTGTCTCTTATAACACCGGCTGATGATGAGGATGATCGTGCGAATTATATTTTTAGTGCGTTCGCTTGTACAACATGTGCACACGGGCAAAAGATATTTTTCGCACCTTATAATGAGAGGTAACTAGTTTTACAAATTTTAGATGATTTTTTTATTTTATATTTCATAACTTATATTTTATTGATAATGTGTAGTTCGCATTGGATGTTAGCTGTGATTCATCCACCGTCAGGAACGGGGTATTGGTTAGATCCATCAAGAGGGAGTAAGAAACCACCCTAATTTCTTCGTAATCTAATACAAGAGTATGTATATATTATATATCTTTAAACTCCATTGTTCTTTAAACTCCACTGTTATTTAATTATATCTTTTAATTATATTGGAAAACCGTGTTATTAAACTAGCGACGTAACGAGGATCATGACTTTGGATCCCCTAAACAAGTTGAATAAGAAGTCGACGCTTATGAAATGGCATACTATAATGGTACGTTTGAATTTTTTGTGTTTATTAACTATACTTTTGATATTCTATTTATGCGTTCGAATTTGGGCTTATTTATTTTTTATTTTGTTTTGTAGTGTCCTCGTCAACCCTTAGGAAGTAACGATTGTGGATATTATATTTGTCGTTACATGTTCGAGATAATCCAAAAGAAAGCCACAACTATTCCAATTACGGTAAATATCAAAATATATATCTATCCTATAGTAATTTATAAATGTTTAAGTTTTGGATACCTAAATTCAATTTGTCGTTTTAGTATGTTGTGAAGGGTTGCAAGCAATTTACGAATGAACAAGTGGATGAAATAAGAGATCTTTGGGCTACATATGTCTTTGTGGATGGAGATGAAGAAGGAGACGATGAAGATCTCTAGCTACCTAGCGAGTTTTGCTTGTAAGTGTTCAAATCTACTTTGATTTCTTGAAACACTTAGATTCTCTTTAAGTTAGAAATGTTAGTAAGTTTTAGTTAGGAAATTAGAAACTAGGAAAAGCAAGAGATCTCCATTGTTATATTTTGGAGAAATGTTGTGGATGGAGTAATTGAGATTAGATGGATGCTTATTATATATAGAGTGAATTTGAAGCTCCATTGTTGTATAGCAAAGAATCGACTTGGTTTCTTGTAGTCGAGGTTTTGGAAATTGGTATCGTTGAAACGGCATAATCGCAATGTATGTTTGTAATGTGGGAATTGGCGACTAATTGTTGTAGTCGCCAATTCCCTGGCAGAAGCATAAGCAAGCAATCTAAAAAAAAAAAATCTACCCTATGACACCGATTTTTTAAAAAACCGGTGTCAAATGTTCATCAAGCGAAAAAAAAAAAAAAAAACATATGACACCGGTTTTTTAAAAAACCGGTGTCGTAAAAAAACAACATACGACACCGGTTTTTTAAAAAAACCGGTGTCAAATGTTCATCAAGCGAAAAAAAAAAAAAACAACAACATACGACACCGGTTTTCGGTCAAACCGGTGTCAAATATGTACTTAGAAAGTGAACACTGGTGTACATATGACACCGGTTGGACCTAAAACCGGTGTCATATGTACACCAGTGTTGACTTTCTGGGTACATATTTGACACCGGTTTTGACACCGGTTTGACCTAAAACCGGTGTCGTATGTGTTGGTTTTGACACCGGGTATTTTCAGAACAACCGGTGTCTTAACATAAGACACCGAGTATTTTCAGAGCGACCGGTGTCTATATGGTTTTGCACCCGGTGTCTTAGGTATTATTTGGCGTAGTGATTAAGCCCTAATTGGCCGAAAACCCTGGCTTCTGCTACATATATATATATATATATATATATATATATATATATATATATATATATATATATATATATATATATATATATACAAACCTCCGTTCACCTCATTTCACACACCTTTGACCCCATATTTCCACCCCAAAACTCTATTTCTCTCTTACCTCAGTCCCCCCCCCCCCAATAACTCCTAGCCATCTCCACCACAAAACCCTATCAACCTAAGTCAAAACCCTTGCCACTCCAACACAAAAAACTCAACATAACACCAAAACCCTGATTTTCTTTCTGGAAGGGAAAAGAAAGTACCCCAGCCCCCCTACACCTTTAGGGCATACAAAAGCAACACAAAGTAAGGAGCCGTTTGGTATCAACAAGGGAAAGGCAAACGGAATCAGAAAGGGAAAAGAAAGGAAAGGAAAGGAAACCCCTCAAATTATCCCATATGTTTGGTTGGTTAAAAAGAATCATTCCTTAATAGTTGATACCATCACCCTCTCCCTTCCTTCTCCACGTATGTCCTCCACTATCATCTTCATCCTTTGGCCTACCAAACTACTTTCCACTTCTTCTATTGTCAGTCTCCGAATCACTTTCACCACCCCTTGAACTTAGCACAACAGCCGCCACTAACAATCTTCCATGGTGTTATAGGTAAATCACCAAATAGATCTAAATTTGCCAAAATTTGGTGCAAGGTAAGAGAATCAGAAAAAAAAAGAGATTAAATCTGGGTAGAAATCAAGAATATTCAGACGTTTTTTAGGGTGGAGGCGGCAAAAACGAGGCGGTGGTGATGGCTAAAGATGGCTGCGCAATGGTGAAGGTGGACGGTTTATGGTGATGACAACGATGTCGTCATGTGGTGGTGATGGTGACGTGGGTGATGGCAGTCGTAGGGTGGCGACGGTGGTTGTGGTGTGACGTTCATGGTGGTAGTAGTTGATTATGGGTGGTAGTTGTGGTGGTAGGGTAAAAAGTATGAAACCCCAATATTGGGTAATGGCTGAAACCTTGATGGGGGTAGGGAATGAAGATAGAGGACTTTGGGGGTATTTTATTAAGGGAAAGTGGGGTAAGGAAATGCAAAAAAAAAAAAAAAACTCTATCAAACATCATCAAAGGGAATCAGGGTCCATCACTCCCTTTCCCTTTCTTGATTCCCTCTAACCAAACGCCCCCCTAAAAATACAACACAAACAAAGCCCCTCACAAACACCTACGTTCGAAGAGCAACGCATGTTCTAAGAACACATCTAGCCCCTACGACGCATACTAAGGATCAACCCAGTGATCTCAAAGCATAGTAGAGCAAGTAGTGGTATCGCGGACACACGTAAGTCCTAAGGGCATCCTCTCTTTTCTAAACTCATCTTTTTACATTTTTCTAATTTTCTACCCCTTCACCTATGTGCGCAATTTATTGCTTTCGACATAGATTAATTTTGCCTTACCCATATTAGATCTAAGACGAATTACTTGAATCACGCCTAACACAGATAGTGCAAAGTGTTTGGACAAATTGATAGCTAGGGATCATTAATCAATCTTAACAACGTTAAGACCTAAGATCTAGCTTATGTGCTCAATAAACGATTTAGCTAATTTAGTAGGTTGTATAAACTTGTAAATGATTGTAAACTTGTAAGGCTTAAACTTGTCGACAACTTGTATGCGATAATCCAACTAGTAGACGCCACTATACACGGGCAGAGTTGGGTGTCTTATGACTTCCCAACACGTACCGTCACCCCCGAACCCAGTCTTGCGGTCTGTAAACTGTATATTGGCGTAGGATACAATGCGCATTTTGTTCTTTACGTCCCTTAGTTTTGTCCCTTTCGATAAACGACTCGCAAAATTGTTTTGTATTTGACATGACTCGCTTTCCCAAGCTGTTTTGCTTAATGGGTACACACTCACTTAGCGTTAGGTAGTCCCTCGGCAACGATTAACAAGATCGCTTTGCATGGCTTCCAAACACCCCAAAATTGTTTGGTGGCGACTCCTAATCTAGTGCAATGATCGTACGACTCACTTGTTCGCCACGATAGAGACCATCCGTGCAATCTACAGGCGTCAGTTTTTTTTAACTAATCAGCAGCGAGAGTACTGTCCTAACCACCCTCTTATTCTCAGGTTGAGAGTAGAAGAAGACATGCCAGTTCTAATTCTTAACTCAATCAATCATAGTATAAAAATGTAATAATGGAGAGGGAGAAAAATGAGTCACAAGGGGGAGAGAGTAATTTATGACATCAAATTATGAAATTACAATTACATTGGTTTTTTTAGTAGTGGTGATTACATTATAGTTTCTCATATGATGATGCTTGTAGAAATAAAGTAGCTTTTGCGGTTCAAATTTAATAGGTCGTCACACTGTGAGTAATATGGGTTTTCGCTGCTTTAAACTCTGGAGTATTGTTTATGTGAGACTTCACCGCACTCCACTCGAGTATATGATTTACGGAAAACCCATACCTCTTGTTTTCGAGAATGCAGAGGCTACTCTAAGAGAGCTTCATTCAACTTGCATTATGACTAATGATTCTCACACAAACCTGAATGGATCCCCATATTTCTGAGCTCTTAATACGATAGGTGACAATCCATCGGTAGACATAAAAGGTGCAAGGGAAGTTTGTCTCTCTAACTTACACTGTTGTCAGACTACTCCTTTCCTTACTTTTTTTTTGGTAAAATGTAAATTATCATTGAAAAGATCAAACCCATGTATAAAACACTTTATCTGCTAGAGAGCAGACTTAACAAAATAGTCCAGCGAACCTAGAGTACAAAACATTACAAAAGATCTCTCTCGTTTAGCCAACAAACATCCTTGGGAAATATTATTGACCTTGTTTCCAATTCTAGTCCGATATTCCATATATAATCACATTTTCCATGAGGTTTCTCAGAGCTTGGACGACGAGATCTAGCCTACAAACATTCCTAGCCATCCATATATGATACACGAGATTACATATGGTAGCTCCTGCAACTTGCTTTCTCAACTTGGTCCCTATTCTTTTGCAAGCGCGTCACTCAATCACATCAGAATCTGGGAATTTCTTTTTCAAATTTTCACTTATAATGTCAAGACACTTCTTGCTGTATCTACACATAAAAAAAGAGATAATCGTGTGTCTCAATTTCCAGTTGACAGAAATGATGTCATCAGAGCATATCCCCAACTTAGCTAGCTTGTCCCTGAGTTGGAGCTTTTTCAGGGTAGCAATCCAAGAGATGAAGGCTGATCATGGAATATTGTATCTCCCTCATAGGTATTTTCCCCAATACAACTTTGGATATTTGTTGTAATCCAATTATACCCTCTGCAAAAGTGTAGCACTCTTTGTCATTAAACCATGTTCCTCTGCAAAAACCACTCTTTATACAGTTCTTCACTTTGCACATTTTCCTCCAATACCAACTTGACTCCTCTTGTGGTACATACATATGTATGCCAGTCTTTACCTTGCAAGTAGATTCCATTGATCCACAAGGAATCAACCTTCTCATAAATTCAACTCACATATTTACCCACCCAAGCCAAATTCCAATTTCCCAGATTTCTCAACACCAAACCTCCAGCTTCAGTTGGTTTACACACATTGTCCCAGGCTATAAGGGGGCTTCTAATGTAGTGTTCCAAGCCATCCCAGAGGAAATTCCTACCATGACATTGATTTTCTTCGAGATCAACTTTGGTAAGATGAAAATTCTTGCCCAATTGAATGTAGGTTGCTAAGCACAACTTTAACAGGACTAGTCTTCCAGCATAAGAAGTTTCCTGGCTTGCAGGGCACTTATTCTAGCCTCAATTTTTTCAGTTAACACATTACATTTCATGACTGAGATCCTGCCAGTTGTGATGGGAACACGTTGGTACTTAAATGGCAGGCTCCCTTCTCTAAATCCAAAAAAAATTAAACAATCCTGGACAACATTAAAACTTACCCCACCAAAATGCGAATCAAACCTTGATCCATCAGAGTGAAGGCCTGGGGCTTTGGAGAAGGTTGAAAATCCTCTGAGGATGAGTGAAATCGATTCAAAGTTCCTCTTGCAAAACAACAACAAATCATCAGCAAAACAAAGGTGGTTTAGCTTGAATTTTGGAGAACATTGGGTGGAACTTGATCCATCCTTGACTGCAACTACATTAAGGATCCTTGTGAGATACTCCATACCAATTGTGAAAAGCAGTGGAGAGAGTAGATCTCCCTGTCTCAAACCTCTATTTCCCTTGAAAATTCCAAATGTATCACCATTAAGAGAAAGGGTGTAAGAAGGGGTTTTAACACACTCCATGATCAGGCTAGTTATTTGAGAAGGGAATTCTAATGCATCCAACATTTTGAGCTAGAAATTCCCATTCAACAGAATCATAGGCCTTCTTCGGATCAATGTTCATCATACATCTAGGAGAAACCCCTTTTCTCTTGTAGTTCCTTACTAAATCTTGGCATATCATGATGTTTCCACCTATGTCCCATTCTTTTACAAATGCACCCTGATTTTTGCTGATAATCATTGGGAGAACACTTCCCACTTTGTTGCGAAGGATTTTTGACTATTTTCCTTACTAGGCACAGCAATTTGCAAAAGAACTCAACATCTCAAACTTTTCAGGCTGGACATCCTTGGATATCTATCTTAACCCAGATTGGGGTTTTCCAGGGTACATGAAATCAAGGAGAGCATCCTGCTGATCTGGTAATTTAAGCAAATATGTCAACTGATAATGCAGTTACTTATGCATAAAATGAATTACACTTGCAATTCAATCTTGTTCATGATCTCAGGGTGTCGATAAAGTGGAAGAAGCTGTGGACTACATCTTGGAGAAAGAATGTACATCATTATCGTCTACATCAAGTAACAAGAAGAACATCGTACTCAGTTTTTAGACTACCTGCACTTGCCCATTTATTTGCAGTTGCGAATCTTTATTACTCTAGTTAAGAAGTGTTGAAATGATATGCAAAAATTGATTAGTCAAATTGGTCATTCAATTTGTAATAAATACTCGTAGTAGTTAATGATGTGTTTTTAATTAGAGCATACTTCCTCCGTCTCCCCTTAAACACCCCATAATTTTTTTTCACAATGATTAAGGAGGGGTTAATTGTTTATTATTGTTGGAATTATTGGTAGTTTGTTTATTATTTTTAGGGATAATGAATAATTGAGTGGTTTTTTATTATTGTTGGAGATAATACGTGATTTGTTTATTATTGTTACAGATAATAGGTGGTTTGTTTATTATTTTTGAATATAATGGCGGTTTTGTTTATTGTTTTTTTTAGATTTTAGATGATGGGGTATGGAAATTAGGAGAAATAATGTAAAAAGTTACCCCATTTAGAAATTTAGAAGTTTGGTGTTTAAAGAAAGACACCTCGACAAGAAAAGTGGGGTGTTTAAAGGAAGACAGAGGGAGTAAATGTTAGTGGGAAATTATGAGTGGAGTACTCATGGAATAGTTCTCTATATTCGCCAGTTATTAGTCCTATGTTATTGTTAGCGGTTAAGCCTATATAAAGGCGGTGTATTAATTTTTTTCTTTATGAGGGGAAAAGACGATTGTATTATTATGAGATTATTTGAGAAAATTTATCAAGAATTTCTTCATGTCAATCCCTATATCTGCCAAAATATCCCCAACAAGAAGAGGGTAAGACAAATGAAGTAAAACAAGCTTTTGAATATGTTTCGTCATCCCTTGTTTCTATTGATTTCTTCCATCTCTCTTCCAATTTCAATCAGGTAAGTTGTCTAATTGGTTTTACATTCTCTATACTTGAATTTTCTCCTTATTCCTAGGGTTCTATCATTCAATTAAATTAGGGGTTTATCATCCAATTAAATCAATTACTATATTCAATTCAATCCAATATTCGAATGAAATGAAATCAATTCTCTATTCATTAATCAATTAACTAGTATATAAACACACAAACAATGTCGTTGAACAATTTAATTGAAAATTAGGGTTTAACTCAAGAACAAATCCACTACGAACTAAAAAAAAAAAAAATTAGGGTTGAACCCTACTCTAATTGATTTAATTAAGCTAATGAAATACTTTAAACCTACCTATTTAACTATACATGAGGGTTCATTAGGTTCAACATCTACCAAAAACACAAAAAAAGGAGAGAGAACCAGAAAATAGGGGCACCTGTCAAGCTTTGATGTTTTGCAATCTACTTCACTTCAATGGCGACAGAGAGGACGGAATTAGTGATGGTTGTTGAAGACTAAGTGGAGGAAGACAATCTAATAATTGGGGAAAATTTTTGGAGGGAAAGAGAAATGAAGAGAAGAGGAGCATTAGAGTGAGGAGAATGTCGGGTTGATTTGGGGGGAAAAGGAAAGAAAAGAAGAAAATAAGCAGCGCGTGATGGTCAGACGAGTCAACGCCGGAGTCAAACAAAATTTGGCCAGATATTAGCTATTTGGTGTGATGTATTAAAAATAGGCAAATTAAAGGTGTCATTTGTCAGAATTGGACATTAAAGGTGCTACAGTTAAAATCGGAAACATAAAAGATGATATGTGACAAATTTTCCTTTTTTTAAAGGTCATGAATCAATAGTACGTATTTTGATGTTCATAAGTACTATCTATATGACAAAAATCCTAACCTTACTATGACCTTGTTTGATTCAACTTAAAATAACAATGAATTCAAATAAGATCAAACTAGTTTTTTGACCCGTGCAAATGCACGTGAATTACAAATGTTTTTCTAAATATAATTATCTATGTCATGTAATATAAAATTGCTACGAAAATATTTAAAACAAAACCATTTTATATAGCGTTTGGAAACTGTAACTTAAAATTTTTTGTAACCATTTTTAGCGTTTGGTAAAGAAGAATGCGGTTCGGGGGTTGTTTTTGGTGTATACATGGAAATTTTGTTTCAAATTAAGAAATACAAATTCTCGAATAATTTTTAGGATTGCCAATCATATGATTTGGGTAAATTTTTTATTTGAGAATAACATTCCCAAAACACCTTCTTAAAGAATTTTAACTTAAAAATCATGTTCAAAAATAAGAATTTAGGACCCGTCTGGGAAGTCCGACCTCATACCAACGGACCACCTAATGAGCCTGCTCCACCCCTCAATAACCACCTGTCGACTCTCGTATGTATTCGACAATTTTTATCAACTTTCTTAGGCGGCTCCCTCCTGCGCCAAGTTTCCTAGGCGACCTCAACTTCCCATGCATTAAATCGTTTACGCAAACCACCAATCGACAATCATCAACCTACCCACTTCCATATCTAACACCCACCACTTCCATCCCCATTCGTAATCATCAACACCCAACATCCAACAAAATTTTAGAAGACATCTTCTCACCCCTGGTCAAATTTTTTAGTCGACCCATTCCTCGTCGATTTCTTACATGACCCCCCTAACCGACACCTTTACACCTATCAAATTATCATCTCCTATTAACATCTCCTATCAACTCATGACAACACATCGACTCCTTTGCGTGACCCTCCCACCACTAACTTTGAAACTCGACCCCCTATATGAATATTTTCCTTTATATGTATATGTTAACCAAATTGTTTGTCTTTATCTTTATTTTTGTACCCGTCAAACTAATTTATATGTAATTGGTACCCGTGCACATGTATGGGGATTAATAACATTTTTTTTAGATAGTCTGCACCCCTCTTATCCATGTCAAAAGGGTACAAAAATAAATATAAAGATGTAATTTGTAATTCATGTCCTATTTTGACGTAAGATTGATACATGTCATCAATAAATTAAGTAAAATCATAAAAAAAATTATGAGCCTAATTAACACCAACGTATTAGTTTTGATTCTGCAAATTTATTCTCTATAAATCAACTTAGACTATTAGTCAGAGGAAGGCAATAGTCGACTTGGACAGGTGGAGTCCGAGCAATTGTCCTTCGATCAAAGGAACACTGTAGATGCTCCTATGTACCAACGAAGAAAACAACAGCATTTAACTGTCAAAAGTTATGTAAAAAGCCAGTAACAGCCACATCAGCATGCAGCATACTCCGTATGCCCTTAAGATGAGTCGGGATTAGCCTAACCAAATGCCATATAATTCTGAATTCCAGTTACTGACTCTAACCCAATATGAATCGCATTCTCCTCCTCCCTCAAAGTCCACTGCACCCTATAGTTGGACGACAACTTCTTACAATCCTCAAACATAGGCTGCTCATATGCCAACTTCATTGCACCACAGCTCGAATTACTACTACTACCGCTATTACTATCACTCCAGCTGCAAGGAGCCGGGGCAGATGCCTTTAACCCTTCAGGCAGCATAACATGCCCAAAGTCGGATGCTGTGGGCTAATCCCATACTGCCAATATCCTAAACTGATCCAGCTTACATTACTCTTCAAATAAACAAAAAATCTTTACATTGTTGCAAGTCTTGTTCAACTTTTCACCAGAAATAACAAATCCATTGGTTAAATTAACAAGATTATCACCAGCAGCACACCACCAATGAACATGATCAGGCCCAGGGAGCATATCAAATTCACTAACCCTAAAAGAACAATAATCAACTATGCTTAAGACTCCTCTTAATTGATGCTGAAGCATTAAAAACTCGGACTGGAACCCGGCCAAAGTGGTGTCGTTTGAGCATTTGGAATCAAGCCCAGCAGAAATTGATACAATCCAAAGTTGCAAAACTATAAACCCTTGATATAGGCATTTGATCAATGCCATGGAAAGGAGGATCTAAATCAAACAGTTCTAAAAACCCTTTCCCCTTTCACAAAAATTGATCAATACCCTTTTCAATTCAACATCAAATATGCTCAAAAACAAAAATGAGAAGCTGCTAAGCAAAACCAGGTTCAAAATGGGAAAGGAAAGAATAACGGCCACGACCTCTGTTTCTCGAACCCAATGGTCGTGCAATCAGAGCGTGATTTATCGGCGTCTGGTGGTTCTTGAACCTCATAGTGCTGTCAAGGATAGTTCCCCCGCTCATTGACAATAATCCATTCTACACTTCATCTTAGCCAAAGGTTAAGAAATGTATGTTTAGATCAGTAATTTCATAACCTAGCCTCCACTTAGTCTCATCGACTCCATCTTAAATATAATACCCTTTCAATGTAAATTTACCAAAATGAATTTGTACTGTGTGTATTCACAGATAGTACCTTTTCATTTCAGTTTTGCTTGATACTTGTAATGAAATTACTTTCTAATAGAACATATCCCGTCCACAGTACCTATACTAGTGTCAAACTCACATATTCATGAAGATAGAAAATTCCAAAAAAAACAAAAAAAGTTTCAGAAGGCATGACAGGAAGTTGATTATTTACACATGTTCAAATAATCCACATCTTATTGTCAAAAACTGAAAAGAAAATAATTATTGCACGTCAAAGGAACAACAGATTGAAGCCCTTGGCAAGCCCTTGAATGTGCTGTCAAGCAATTCCCGATTTACCTGACATTGACGTATCACCAATTCTTGTAAACTTGATGCATTTCTTAGAAAAAAGTTCACCAAATCCAGTTCGCGTTCTGATCCCCAGTACTCTACAATCACAATTCTTTTCAGACTATTAGAACTGCCTCCGAAAGTTGTTTGAGTGGTGTCGGAACATGAGTCATGTACCACTCAAACCGATCCAGGCATTAAGATGCGAATGATTGAAGTCGGGATGACAGCCTGAGTCACACCCTTTACACCTAGCATGCGAGTTAAACCGAGCATCCCCACTAAAATGAAGCCTAAACCTGCTAAGGTACGGAGACCGGGAAGCACCGAGTACAGTATCCACAAACAATTTAAAGGTCTTGAAACGATCAACTAGATGAGGACGTTGCAGACAATGAGAGATAGGAGCATCATCCAAGTCAATGATTGGGAGGCTACTGAAAATAGGAAGCATTTTTAAGGACAAGACACTCACAGCAGCGGCTTTTTTTGTTGGAAGCAATGACAGTATGTCGTTCACTAACTCATCAGGTAAGCTGCTTAGCCTATCTAAAACACTTTTACTCTTTACCCTCTTATTACTACTACTGTGTTGGGGATAATTGAGAGATAGAGGGAGAGTAAACCTCGGAAAAGTTTCTTTGATAAATCTTTCTTATAAACTTTCTCAATTAATTTCATTACATTTAGGTCCTAATATAGGTATAGTCTCATGACTCTTGACTTTCCAATTCCATAACCCTTGACAATAAATCACTAACTTTATTTCTAATTAATACAAATTCAATGACTCTTTTTATTTCACTAATTAATTTTTGGATCATCATTTCAACACACCCCCTTGATCCAAAAATCGTAGGAGCTAAGCCGAACACATCGATGTTACGTCTTTTATCGCAACGTACCTACGAGACCTCGTTGTTCTCGTACTATTCAATTTTTGCTCATCCCTCTAGAACGAACACACCTTCGCAAGTCTTGCACACCTTGCGATTTTTTGACACTTGAATTTCGATCTCGCCTTCGGATCTCGATCAATCGGGTTTTGCATACCCATCTTCTTCAATTCACGGAGCACTTCTCCTCAAAACCTTGTGAAGCCCTTGTCTTCACCATGTGATGCACTTCTCATCACCTTGACGCACTTCTCGTCGTCATATTGATGCACATAAGAAACACACATTGGAGAGATCTCAAACAATGTTAGAGCACTTCTCTCTAACCCTTCAATTTATGGTGTACTTCAAAGATGAGCAAACTACCTTCAAATTTGCGGCCTTTCCGCAACCTCAATGTCATTGGTACTTTGATCTGACATATTTGGGCTCCACACCCAAACCTTCAACGTCTCCTTTTGAGACTCAAGGAGCCTTTCGCTCCATACAACTTGTAGTTTGCATCATCAACTAATCGCACATACATAAGGCTAAGTTTGCCTTATTCTTGATCACTGCATCCGATCGACAATAATCATAGAAAATGTGTTGCCTTGCATGCTCCCATTCTTGGCTTTCTCTGCCCTTACTTCATATCGCACAAACGTGAGGCTATATTCCATTCTCTGATCTCACACAATTTCAGATTAACAAGGCTACGTACATGGCCTAATTATCCAACAAAACCTCACTTTTTTTTTTTATTGTTTTTGGATACATTAATTTACTCTCAACCTCTGTATACTCTTGTTGATCTCTCTTTTGTAAATTTCCCACCCTCAATTTAATAGCAGCTGAATTTATTTTTGTCCTGGAATCGAACCTGGCTACTTGAGTGGAGGTGGCCGCCATGCCTACCCTCTGAACAGGGCCGCACCCGCACGGAGGAGAGAGAGTCCATGTTATAAGCCCAAGGAGGTTCCATCCTAAAACCAATTGGCAATAGGTGGAGTAACTCCTTGAAAGTTAAACTTGATTATTGCATGTGTTACACAAATAAGTGCAAGACATTACACCATTGGAAGTTTAAGCAAGTTACTATAACTTGGCTTAATGAATTGGGAATGTTATTAGAGGCACCATTAATCGAGGAGTTTTAGTTTTGAATAATTGAGTAATGTGTGTGTGAGTTTCATGTATTGAGATGAGGGTTACTTGAGTGGGTTTAGTATAAATACCCATTGTAGTTGATGGAGAAAAGTGTGGAGTTGAATACAAAACATATTCATATAATAGAAAGAGTTTCCTCTTCCTATATATATACTCTTGTTCAAGTGTGTTTTAGCCTATTATTTATACTAAACCCACTCAAGTAACCCTCATCTCAATACATGAAACTCACACACACATTGTAGTTGATGGAGAAAAGTGTGGAGTTGAATACAAAACATATTCATATAATAGAAAGAGTTTCCTCCTCCTATATATATCCTCTCTTATATATCCTCTTGTTCAAGTGTGTTTTAGCCTATTCCCCCACCAGCCTTCCCAACAAAGTGGTATCAGAGCCACAGGGTGATCATGGCGTCTAAAAATAATACTTTGTCTTTTCAATATCCACGTCTCACAAAAGAAAACTATGATAAACGGGCACTTATAATGCAAACAATTCTAGGCTCACAAGGAGTATGGAATATGGTAAAAAGAGAGGTAGAAGAGCCCTGCTTAGCCCCAAGCCCAGTCTGCTGAGTAATAAGGGAACTCACATGTGAGAAGAAGTGTTAAAGTGAGCTCCACCTGTGAGTGTCCCACATTGAAAAAAGAGAAGAGAGTTCATATGTTCATAAGCCCAAGGAGGTTCCATCCTTAAACCAATTGGCAATAGGTGGAGTAACTCCTTGGTTTATAAGCATATCAACTCTCTTCTCTTTTTCCAATGTGGGACACTCACAGGTGGAGCTCACTCTAACACTCCCCCTCACGTGTGAGTTCCCTTATTACTCAGCAGACTGGGTTTGAGGCTAACCGGGGCTCTTCTAACTCTCTTCGGTTCCCACATCTCTTGCCCATCTCCACAGACTGGACCTTCAATGGCTCACCGGGGCTCTTCTATCTCTCTTCGGTGGCATCGCAAACCGGGGCTCTCCTAGCTTTCTTCGGTTGCGTAAACTTGATCCATCTACAACGGGCCCAGTTCATCTTCTTGAGTCCCAGGTCTTTAACCATGGGCTCTGAAACCACTATGTTGGGGATAATTGAGAGATAGAGGGAGAGTAAACCATGGAGAAGTTTCTTTGATAAATCTTTCTTATAAACTTTCTCAATTAATTTCATTACATTTAGGTCCTAATATAGGTATAGTCCCATGACTCTTGACTTTCCAATTCCATAACCCCTAACAATAAATCACTAACTTTATTTATAATTAATACAAATTCAATGACTCTTTTTATTTCATTAATTAATTTTTGGATCATCATTTCAACATACTGCTGCTGCTTGTATAACAACGTTCATCCTGATTCTTCACATGTGGCCGCAACCTAAAATCCCTCGTGGGTCCTCCTATATTAAGATTATAGACCATAATATTTAGATATTCAATCGAATCTAATATATATATATATATATATATATATATATATATATATATATATATATATATATATAGGAAATCTATCAAATGAGAAGTATTAATTTCGTGAGATGTGAGAAGTGATCTCAGCCATCCATCTCACTTGATCTAATGACCCACATTAAAAACATAAATAAAAGAAAAATTAAAACTAAAAATACACCCAAACCCCCAAATCTCACATGTTCTCTCTCCTCCCCCCTCTTTCCACGGCTCTACCCCGCGCCGCCCCTCACCGCCGCCGCGTACACCGGAAACAACCCTCGCCGGCTAAAACACCACCGGCCGATTCGGACAACCACTGCGAGTCTTCGTCGGCCGATAGCGTCCTCCGTCGAGCATCGTATGGCTGCGAAAAACACCTTCTGCTTCCCTTATTTCGTTTTCGTTTTTGTCAGATCTCGCCGTCGTCGTCGATCGTCACCTTCACTATCTTCCTTCGACGTTCCCGCTTCTCATGCCGGCACAGCCTCTCATTTTCACCGCGGTTGTGCAAGTTGAAAAAAGTGAGAGGTGAGGAGGAGGAAATGAGAGAGCGGAGATGGTGGAGTCGGTGGTGGAAGACGTCTGCTGATTCGTCGGTGACTTACGCGCGGGCAGCGGTGAGGTTGTACAGTAGCCGTGGCCGGGAGGGTTTGGGGTGGGTTGGGAGGAGAGAGAAAATGGTGAAAGGCGATGAGTTTTCAGATTTTCCTTTTTTTTCATTTTTTCGTTTTTGGTGTGACGACTTTTAATTTCGGAGGTACGAGAATTACGTATTTTGGAGTTATGTTTTTTTTTATTATTGGAGTTATTTGGAGTTACGTATTTTAGTTGATGGAGTTAAGTTCGAGATTTGAAGTTACCTAATTTAGTTAATGGAGTTAAGTTGGAGTTATTGGAGTTACAGGTTTTAATTTTGGAGTTACGGGTTTTAGTTGATGGAGTTAAGTTGGCGTTATTGGAGTTACGGGTTTTATTTATTGGAGTTACGGGTTTTAGTTGATGGAGTTAAGTTGGAGTTATTGGAGTAACGGGTTTTAATCATTGGAGTTACGTATTTTAGTTGATGGAGTTATGTTGGAGTTATTGGAGTTACGGGTTTTAGTTAGTGGAGTTATGTTAGAGTTACGAGATGTAGGTTGAAGTTGGTAGAGTTTTGATATTACTAGAGTTATACAATTTAATTATTGGAGTTAGGTGTCTGGAGTTACGGATTTTAGTTTGTGGAGTTAAATGGCTGAAGTTACTGATTTTTGTTGGTGGAGTTAAACGGCTGGAGTTATGCAGTTATGGTTGTGGAATTACGCAAAATCAATGGCTGAGATTACTTCTAACTTCTCACCAAATTACCACTTCTCACTGGATGTGCACCCTATATAAGAAATACTGAGAGAGTTTAAAAAATAAGAAATACCACACATTTTATCATTAACAGCTCAAATGGACAATTATTAATAATCCACATACGCAATCCTTATTTTCGTGAGACTCTTTCATAAATGTATGTAATAGATTTGCGGCATAATCACTCATAACATTGGTTACGTGTATCGGAAAATTTAAAAACATATATCAATAGATTTGTTTCGAAATGTATCTCAATTTGAGATCCATTTACACATTTTTACGATATGCAAAACAATTCAGTTACCCCGTATACATTTAGTAGAGATTTGTTTTAAAAAAAATAAAAAAATCCAAATTAAGAGAAATGGTGAGAGAGTCCAAAGAATGAAAGATTCTCACAACATTTATTAGCCAGAGTCCGTATTTTCATAAAATTGCAATTTGAAAGTTATTTAAATGTGAAACGACATAATTAGTCGTAACTTTCATTTTATATATCAGAAAATTAATACATATAAATCATTAAATGTATTTAAAAATTTAATATAAAATGAGTTTCATTATACATATATTTGATAGAAATGCATTAACCAGCAGTCATCTAGCGAAAATTGCAAAAATGATAGTGGCTATTCCTAAACTAAACTCAACAAACAAAATATAAACACTACATCTGATTATCGAAGAAACATGTTCAACGTGGAACTTTTGTATGATAAGAATTATTATACACAATATAATATGTGTACCGTGCAACGCATTCATGAAAGATTTGAAATGGAATTTAAATATCTGTTCATTTTTTATATAAAAGAGGGATTTTGAAGAGCATAGAGAGAGTCCATCATTTGAGAAATACTATAAGAGTTTAGAGTATGGTGAAAGAGCGAAAAAAAAAGAGTCAATCATTTAAGAACTACTCAAAGAGTTTAGTGTATGGGGAAAGAGCAAAATGAAGAATCCATCATTTAAGAATTACCCAAAGAGTTTAGTGTATGATGAAAGAGCAAAAAATGAGAGGATAAATTACACAGTTAATTATTAACCATTCACACTATATTATAGAAACACGGTATGATTGATCATACAATTGGTTAGTGTATCAGAAACTTTTGAAACATATATCATTTTATTTCATTTGAAATGAATTTCAATTTGAGAACCATTGATACATTTTCCGATAAACAATGCTTAATGATTATAATCGACTTTATATACTATATCTATAAAAAAAAATGGTATTTTTGAAGAGTATAGATAAGAAATGTTGTTTGTATAATTTAAACATGAACAATCTAGACAACTTTGTATTTTTTTTATTTTTTAATAAATCAAGATTTTAAAATCCATGTAAGAAATATCACAACAATTGCTATAAATTATTTTTATTGAAATGATAGCATAGTTTGTTATAAACATAAAAATCATTAATAATGATATAATATTTGAACTGTGCAACGCACGGGCTTAAAACTTGTACTCCCTCCGTCCCAGCTCAAACGCCCCATATTCCATTTTGGGACGTCCCACCTCAAACACTCCATCTATTTTGGGAGATATTTCTCTCTCCTATTTTTATTAAATTATTAGATTATCTCTCCTACTTTTATTAATCTCCACATTCTCTCTCCTCCTTTTCCCTAATATTACCCCATCTATTTTGGGACATATTTTTCTCTCCTATTTTTATTAAATTGTTACATTATCTCTCCTACTTTTATTAATCCTCACATTCTCTCTCCTCATTTCCCTAATATTACCCCACTCAACTTATTATATCAATTTTTCTTATTCCTCTATAAAAACGCCTTTGGGCGTTTGAGCTGGGACGGAGGGAGTACGATATAATTATTTGGAAATCCAAGCTAGCACCAATATAATTATTCAAAATGATTTTTAACAAGAAACCTACTTTAATATGGAGTAGCTAATAAATCACAACATGTTTAGAGATGAAGAGAGACAATTACCTGCCGGATTCATCTCAGCTCAGCAAATTCCCAATTTCAAACCTCACTATACTTGTATATGTATATATATACAAAAATAAATAAAGCTTGAAGTAAGTTTCCCAATTTTGATTTATAGTCGGTCCTTACTCTGTTAAGGAAAACATATTATTAGGTTTCTAGTGAGGAGAAAAGAAAGAGCGAGAAGAAAGTGTTAAACAAAAACCCTCAATCTTCTCTCTCTACCCTTCTCCCTCCCACCTGCACTGCCGCCTCACAACCACCGTCACCCTCACCCCGACTTCCACCAGCGCCGGAGATATCGGGACCGGCGAAGTTGTCCAAGTGACGGCGACCTGATCTGCCCTTTACGTCCCTCCTCCACGAAGCCTCAACTCTCACACATCCACCCTTTCTCTCTCCTCTGTCATTCTCTTCCCAATCCCTTATTACCAGGCCCCACATAATGGTGGCTCCGACGATGTCAAGTTGGGCTTTGATTGATTTTTGGTGGCACTAGGGTGGGGGTAGGCGGCTGCTAGGGGTCGAGGAGAGGTGAGAGAATGTGGGAAGGAGGACATATAGAGGTGGAGAGGACAAGGCGTGGGTGACTGCATACCTCCCCTTGGAGTCGTCGGAGCATTGCGCTCTAGTTGGTGGCGGAGGTGACCCGGTGGTTGTGGTGGCTGCGGTGGTGGTGAAGTGGCTGCACAAGGTGGGGGGAAGGGGGAGGGCGAGAAGAGCGAGAAAATGGTAGAGAATTTGGGTTTTTTTCAATTTTTTTTTTATTGTAATTATGTTATTGTTTCTAAAATAAGTTAAACTAACTAATTGACTAACGGTGTTAGACTCCATTAGTGAAAAACACAAAAAAAAAAAAAAAAACGTGATTTTGCAAACCTCAGGGCTACGCTGGAGAGTTCGGTAACCTGGGGGGTATACCTGAAAATTTCGGGAACCTCAGAGGTATATTGAAAAATTTCCCTAAATTTAATAGTACAAGTTTGATGGCCCGTGTAACGTCCGAGCTACTTATGTTTAAATGTTAAAATTATGTAAACGAATTTTTTATCTAAAACCTAAAATCTCATTTCAAACACCCGTGGGGTATTTGTAATGTAATTAGATGGAATGTCATTTTTAAAAGCTAAAGTCATGTTTCAAACCCCCGTGTGAGATATTTGTAATGTTATTAGACCTTTAAAAACCTAAAATCTTATTTCGAACCCCCATGTGATATTTGTAATTTAATTAGAGGAAAAATTACCTTTCAAAAGCCAAAGTCCCATTTTGAAACACCCGTGAAATTTTATCAAATAGCCATAAATCAAGTAATTATTATATTACATAACTATTTTTCATAAATAAAGTAATAATATTTTATTAAAATAATATTACTATATATACTTACCCTATCCTATTTTGGATAAACATTATTTACAATAGAATAATATTATTATAAGCCACGTGTCGGCGTGAGAATTGAGCGGGTTCAACATTACATATATATATTAAGTAGATTGTTATACTCCCTTCTTCTCCCTTTAAAATTTAAATTCCCCATTTTTTCCTCACACATTTCAAGGTAAATGTTACTTTTCAAAGTCAACATGTCTCAAAAGTATGCTAATTTATCAAAAGTAACCAATTAATTGGTCTCATACGATGAGACGGTCTCACAATAGAATTACTATTTATTATTGTTAGAGTTGTTATTAGACTGTTTATTTATTAATTTTAGATATAGAGGGTGGTTTACACCTACCCCATATACTCACATCATCATCCATTTCACATGGCTTCATTCAAAAACAACAAAAAATCGGGCAAAAAACAACAGTCGTATGTTCCTACTGTTTCTAGGTGAAGATTCAAACAATGAAATTCATCATTAAGAAGAAAATTCTAAGTAAAGAGTATCTCACCTTGATTTAAGATCTTCGGCAGTGGGACTGTGAAGACTTTGAAGTAGCCGCTACTGCACCAAGTGAAGTAGTCGATTTTATTCAAACAATACCAAATTTTATGAACTAAGAAGCATCTGAACAACACAGTTAATCTCGTTGCGGCACAACCATCGTATCAAACCCAGAAAAATGGCCTAATTTTTCCCTAATAAACCCAGAAAACGACCTAATTTTCCCCTAATTAATTCCAGAAAAGAATGACAAAATAAAAACCTAATTAATTCCAGAAAAGAATTCAATTTCTGGGTTGAGAAGAATGACCAACGAATAAAAATAGAATGAATTCGATTTCTGGGTTGAGAAGAATGACCAACGAATAACAAACAAGGAAAACAAATACTTACACAAAAATTTCAGAACGAATTCGCCGAAAATTCTGGGTAAACAAATTTCCCCCAAATCAATTTAGCTCATTTCGCCCAAATCAATTTCTGGGTTGAGAGGGCTTCTTAATTTCACGTCAGGGAGTGAATTGAGAGTGGCAAGAAGTGGATTTCAGGTGAGACTAAGGGTGTGAGAGTGGCGAGAAGGAGGCCAGGTGAGAGCGAGGGATAGGCGAGAAGTGATTATGTTCGGGAAGCTTCTCCTGAAATTTGTTGTTGCGCGCCACTCACGAAATTTTAGCTGCATTTTCCTTTCCTTTTTTTTTTTTTTTTTTTTTTTTTTTAGCTTGAGCGTTGCATTTGGTGGAGCAAAGCCGCAGTTGTTAAATGCAACGGCCTACATATCTAGTGTTGCAATCCTTCTATACTATTAAAGGAGGCTTTTTTAAAGCTTCCACAACGACCGATTGTTTTTAAAGAGTTTAAGCAATTAAATATTATTAATCGAAATAATATTAATTATATATAGGTATTTTTGTGGTAACCAAAGAGTAAATAAATAAATAGTGACAACTTTGATTTTAGCATAATCTACTTTTTATTGTCATAGTATTCCTTCTTTTGGAGTCAACTCACTCTTATCATGATATTACATATTGGTTTTAAATTAAATTAATATAATTCACTGATGAACTTCTAATTATATGATGAACTTCTTCTAATAATAATCAAATCATTGAACATAATAATTATATCATTACATATCGTAGAATCATCATGGCACCTAGGGGTGTTCACCGGTCCAGAACCGGACCGGACCGGACCGACCCGGTAAGGACCGAGGACCGAATTTCATGAAAATCGAAACCCGGAGACCGGACCGGCCAAGCTAGTACCGCACCCGGACCGGACCGGAATAACCGGTCCAAAACCGGACCGGACCGAAAGACAGCAATCTAAGGCAAATTGAATTTTTTTTTTAAATGAACCATAATCGATTGTTTTTCTTTTTTGTTTTGAGGGCCATAATCGATTGTAGAAATTAAAATCAATCTAATTGCACAATTTAATTAAAATCAATTTAATTGCTAAACAAAAACCCAGAAAATCGAGATTGATGATTGCGATTAAATCGGGATTTTGGGGATTTCTGCGGGTGGGTTTGGGTAGAAATTTAGGGATTTTTTTTTTTAAAATAAAAGTCAAGTTCTACCGGTCCTCGGTTTTTGGACCAGACCACCGGTTTTTAGACCGGACCGGACCGGACCCGGAAAATAGGAAAATCAAAGACCGAGGACCGGACCGATTGAGTCCGGGTCGGTTCGGGTCTTTTTGCGGTCCAGGCTAGTTTATGAACAGCCCTAATGGCACCGCAGTAACAAAAGATAATCATTAATTTATTTTTCATTGTTAATTAAATAATTTGAATTGTAAGTAATATGACTTTGAATTTTAGAAAGACGCTATAAATATCCACATTGCATGGTACAATATTGAAAATATCAAGACTTAACAAAGTGGATTCTTCATGGATAAGTACACTAGAATTTTTCATGCACAATTTAGTCTATCTATATCGTTGATTTTCATCCAACATAAAGATAGAAATATAATTTAGATTTATTACATCTACCACAACAACAAGAACAATCAAGTCTTATTCCCAAAATAATTTGGGATCGACTAACAATATATTTCATTATTAAGAGACTCGTGCAATGCACGGGCATTCATCCTAGTAGCTAGTAATAGATAGAATAAAATTGTCATAGATAGGCAAATGCAACGCCTATTCATAAACGGTTGCATTAGACTCGTTGCATTAGTTCATTAATGTAGTAGTGATTGGAATCACACTAAATACAAGCAGAAAATAGTTTAATCACAAACACAAACTTAAAATTAAGATTGATACTCAATTACACTAAAATAAACATAAAAAATATGATCTTCAATTACACTTCAAAAATTAAGATTGATTGAGTGCGATTTGTAAAAGAAAAATTGAGATAGATAGGACTATCACATACCTTCGATCGGAAACAATCAGGGCGATGGGATAGATTATTGAATTGAAGCAGAAGGGAGGCGGCTCGGAGGAAAGGCGGTCGATGAAGCGGTGAATTCAGGCGGGTAGGCGGTTATTAATGTCGAAGGTATAACGTGGAAGAAGAAGGGACACAGCACTGTACTACGAAAAAGTAAAGAACTACGCGTGATTGTTCTTTGTTTTGGGTAATTTCTGTTTCCAAAAAATTTTGCCTCTCATAATTTTTTTTTTATTATTATGAAGGGTGCAGCTCATAGTTTTACCATGGCGCAAATTCATTTCAGAGTATAAATTTTTCACCATGGCGCAAGTTTTATAGTGTAAAAATCATTTTCGCTAAAAAAAGTTTCACCAAGGCGTAATCTAAGTATTTTTAGTGTAAAAAACATTCTCGAAATAGTTAGTTCGTTTCTCTTTCATTTCATCCTAAAGAATATTTTACAGTAATAATAGATTTTTTACTACGGTTAATAATTTTCCGAGAACAAATTTCTTATATTTTTTTCAATAAAGATCGAACAAGTCGATTAAGATATGAATATCTTGCAAGATGTTAAAGAGTAGTGTGAGAACAAAATCTAATGTTACATAGTAGTTGTTTGCTACACGTGACTTCAATCGTGGCTAAGAGTAATTGTTTGCCACGGTGTGGCTATTCGTGGCACAAGTGACAATTTGCCACGCATATTCTTCTCCCGTGGCAACAAAATAGTTCTAGGAATTTCAGATTTGTAGAGAAATCTAATTTACCCGTGGCAAGATAAAATTATGCCACGAATTTGGCATTCCCGTGGCATAATTCGTGGCACAAGTGATGATTTGTTGTAGTGTAAGGAGTTTCAAGTAGTCAAAGAGGATGTCTTTGATTGTTTCATGTTGCCTATGAATGGGGTTAATATTGTGGAAACCGTGAACTAGACCAAATGTATATCCCGGGGATGTTGCTCTTAAAATGAAGTGGCAGGCAGATTTTGGGCTTACAAAGGGAAAGGATTTAATTCCTCTATCTAAAATTACTGATAGGATCAGTGTTTGTGAAGATGATGATCAATTTATTAGGCTTTTTATATTGTTTGTTTTTGGGAAGTTTTTGGCTCCAACCTCTAATAGAGGGGCTGATTTGAAATTGTTAACTGCCATAGATGATGTGAGTAAGGTAACTGAATTGGATTGGTGTTCCTATATGCTAAAGAGATTAGGGCAGGGTATTAGTGATTATTCGATGAAGAAGACTGAGAATATTGGAGGCTGCATATTTTTGTTGCACCTTGTATATTTTCATAGACTTAAGTTTAGAG
Organism: Spergularia marina; assembly: GCA_963680865.1. Lineage (NCBI taxonomy): Eukaryota > Viridiplantae > Streptophyta > Magnoliopsida > Caryophyllales > Caryophyllaceae > Spergularia > Spergularia marina. The sequence continues at coordinate 6,841,615 of OY804554.1, forward strand.
GGGAGTCCATTCCCTCTACGCTCCCTTTGGTTAAACATCGGACAATTGGGAACTTTGAAGCAAGGATAACAGATGAGTTGGAGAGTGGAGGAATTGGAAATGGGACATTGGATATGAGCACATATCCTATTTGTTTACACAAACCTGAGGGGGCACATTTGACTTTGCCATGGGTAAGTTATCCTGCAGGAGGGAGTAAGGTTGTGCATCCCTTGAGTGCAGTGGGAAGTGCCCCTACTTCGTTGACTACGACTGCTCCTGCTTTGAAAGCAACAAGTGCTGGAATGAGTAGTACATCTCCTGGGAAGAGTTCAAGAGATGCTGCCTCAGAAGATACTAATTAGAGGGTGATCACAATAATTTTACGTCCCGGAGTGGCTACTGATGAAGAAATCAATACAGTAGCCATGAATGTAAGTTCCTCTTCTCTTTTTATAAGTAGAGTTATTCTGATTCAGTATACTCAGGTCAATGAAACTTTGATCTTTTTCATTGAACAGGATTCTCATAAGACGATGTTGTTGTATAAGAGGGACATGGAGGCAGTTCACATTGTCCGGATGTCTCAACTCTTGAACTCGAGAAACAGTGTCATGCAATCATTTACAAAAGTGGCTGGTGGTATTAATGAGGAGGCTCAGGTGGCTATGGATATGAATGGGGAGAATCAAGAGGAGGGTGGTAATGAACTGTCAGATTCGCAATGGTTTAACATGCATAAGGCTGAGATCTTAGCAATGTTTGATGATGTATGTGCGCGATTTGAGTTATGCAGGAAGGCGGCTGCTGATATGCCTTTGTTTGAAGTTTTAACCCCATCTGATAGCAGTAAGACTCATGAGGGTGAGGTCGGTGATATTTTAAAGGATATACTAATGGAGTCAGCTGATGGTTTACACAACATAATAGGTGATGAGACATCCTTGGGTTTGGAAACTTTAGATAGTATAATTTGCAATCAGGGTTTGAACAACTTGGTTGATCGTTATTTATCCCTTATAGAGGTCGCTGAGAGTTCTAGGAAGTTCGAATTTACTTATGGTGTTTGTGTCGTGAACAATGAAATGACTTCTCTCCAATTGACAGGGAAAGCAGTAGAGAGGAAAATTCTGCAGTTCTGCTTTTAGTAGTTGTCATACAGGCGCAGGTTCTGGTGCCGACGAACACACATCCATCCACACTGTTGAAAGCGAAGTTGTTGTACCAAAAAATTTTGAACGTCTTAAACTCGGAAAGTCTAGTATTTCTGCCATCAGCCCCCCCTTAACCAAAGAAAACAAGGACACGCCACCCTCTGAAAGTATTTCTACCATCAGCCCTCTAATATCTGGTTCTCGTTCTTTTTGTGGTCGGGACGATGGTTTAGGTTGCTCTCTACCATTGGATTGGTGCAATGACGGGCCAGTATATCAGTCAAAATTTATGAAAAAGAATAAGACATGGCTCTCTTACATGCCAATGTGGCGAAAAAGTTGTTTGTGACTATTGTTTTCTCCAAGCGGACAGTTTCGATACAAGGTAATTTTATTCTTAATTTTTATTTTCCTGTAAGTTACTTCAGTTTTTTTTTTTTTTTTCCTGAAATCTGATTCTGAGCTTTTGCGTTTTCGTTGTGTAGTGAGAAGCTTCTTCATTATATCGCTAGTTACATGCTAGTTACAAAAGCAGATATCTTAACTTTGAGCAATGAGACTAAGGTAGCGAGCATTGTGGTTGAGTGCTAGTCTTTGCTCCTCAATCGAATAGAGTATGAGGATAAAATCAAGCCTTATCGGTTCTTCTTTGGAATAGGTCACATGGTCAGTGACTTTTAACCAATTATGGTGTTAGTATAATCCTTTTTTGTGTTTTACTTTTTTTTAATGCTCAAAGTTTCTGTCCAACTTGTAGGATGGCGTGTTTGATACTATTGAGGGGTATGAGTGAAACAGCCCCGGAAAAGAAGATATTGGATAGCTTGGAATCTTGGTTGTCCCTGCACCCAAATTGTTCGAATATCCATGATAAAGACCTTGTATGTTTGAAGTTGTGGATTTTTTTTTTTGTTATTTTTTGGACAGTGAATTACTGGAGTTTGATATTTAGAGTAGTGGAGTTATGTTTTTAAAACTCTAGAGTTAGTCGCTTTTACTTCTAGTTACAAGGTTTGGAGTTATCTAGAGTTGTTTGAGGTTAGATGGAGTTATCTGGGAATTATCTGGAGTTAGCTGGAGTTATCTGGAGTTATTCGGAGTTAATTGGACTTATCTGGAGTTGTTTGGGGTTACCTGGAGTCATCTGGAGTTATCTGGAGGTGTTTGGAGTTAGCTGGAGTTATTCGGAGTTAGATGGAGTTATTCGGAGTTAGCTGGACTTATCTGGAGTTGTTTGGGGTTAGCTGGAGTCAGCTGGAGTTATCTGGAGTTACTCGGAGTTATCTGAATTTTTGTTCTCTTTACTGAGTTCTGGAAACATTATTAATATGGTGTTTTATAGGTCTTCTTTCCGGTGGATCACGAGGAGCACTTTTCTCTTGTTGTGGTGAACTTCAAAGATAATAGAGTTGTTTTTTTGGACAATAAGAGATATCCAGATTGGTCGTGTACAACTACCAAACAGATTGCAGAAATTCTGGTAAGTTAATATTTTATTGATTTCTACTAGTAGAATATTTTCTATGTGGAAATATTTGATTATATAGGTTTTTGAATTCTTTTGTAGGTGAAAGCTTTCCATCAGTTGCTTGTGAACTATAACCACCCACATGCAAACGATATACTTACTTTCCAGTTGAAATACGTGAAGCTGCCTTGGCAAAACAAAACTGTGAATAAAGATTCAGCGGTCTATGTCATGGTGCATTGCCTCAATTACGACGGGGATGTGTTTGAATCACAGTTAGGAAAGGCAAGAGACCGCAAGATGTATCGTGCTGAAATTTGCGCCTCGCTTGTTCTCAGTGACAATAACCTTTGTCGACCTACTGTTCTCCAGAATGTTCAGAAATTTGTGAATGGTGCAGATCCAAAAAAGAAGGTTGTTTTAAGGAGTGAGGAAACTGTGGCGGCCATTGTTACGGATGATAGAAATGATGCGAGTGAGGCTGAAAACAAGGATCAGAGAACGGGTAATACTAAGCAGACTTCTCTGTCCGATATTGTTATACCTAAGTTATTAAAGTTATCGGAGTTAAGTCGGGGTTACGTGTTTCCGTTATCGGAGTTAAGTTGTAGTTACGTATTTTAGTTAATATTGTTAAGTTAGAGTTGTAAAGTTATCGTAGTTATATGGTATAGTTACTAGATTTATAGAAAAATTGAAGTTATCAGAGTTCGTGGAGTATCAAGATGTGTGGCTCAGATTACTTCTGACTTCCGACTTTAAGAATACTTCTGACCTGATATATATATATATACAGAAGTAATCTGGAGCGTCCATCCTAATCATCCGGCGGCTGAGATAACGCGCGAAAATCCCTCCCTGCTAACTCCACTAACTCTATAACTAACTCTCATAACTCCACTCACTTTATAACTCTACTAACTATATCAACTAACTCCACCACCACCCCAACCCAACCATCGCACCAACCACCGTCACTGGTTGTCCGGCAGTGGTCAACGGTGGTCCGGTGGTGGTCAACGGTGGTCCAGTGGTGGTCAAGAGTGGTCCGGCGGTGGTCAACGGTGGTCCGACGGTGGTCAACGGTGGTCCGGCGGTGGTCAACTGTGGTGTGGCGGTGGTCAGCAGTGGTGGTCCGGCAGTGGTCTGGTGGTGGCTTTCTCAAAGTCAGAAGTCAGAATTGATAACTCTACCTACTAAACTACATAACTGAACTAACTCTCATAACTGCACTAACTCTATAATTCTACTAACTATATCAACTAACTCCACCACCACCTGAACTCAACCGCCCGCCGCTAGTCGTCTGGCAGTGGTCAACGGTTGTCCGGCGGCGGTCAGCAGTGGTCTGACGGCGGTCAACGGTGGTCCGGCGGTGGTCAGTAGTGGTGGTCCGACAGTGGTCTGGTGGTGGCTTTCACCTGGAGTTACACAGTTTAGTTAGTGCAGTTATATGGATAGAGTTAGTTAATTCAGTAGTGCAGTTATCACTTCTGACGTTTGACATTAAGGTTACTTCTAACCGGATGCAGCCTATATATATATATATATATATATATATATATATGGTTCAATTTCGTGAATATATAGGCAGTAATGAAGAACTTATGAATCAATTTAAAAAGTAATGATAAAAGCTATCAAGATTATATCGCGTTTTTCGATGAATATCATAAATTTTTGGATTAGTTTGATGCAAAATTTGTTGAATATAATCGTTCTTGTGATGAATATGATTGATAACTTGGTGAATAGTTGCGCTAATTTGATGGACATCGTAGTGGAAGAGAAACTAACAATTGTTGTCCTTTGATGAATATTTTTGTTTAGTTTGATGAATATAATGTGTCATTTCGTGAATATGAATGATGACTTGATAAATATTTGTGTCACTTTATGGCAGTATTGCATGAGAAATGATTATGCGTTTGCGATGGGTTTTAACATAAGGGCATGCAAGCAAACAAAAAAATAAAAATATGACATCAACCAACACAACGTAACACGGAACGTGCCTTTGCCATTGGCACATGTGCCTTATCAAATTACGACGCAAGAATTTTTTTATAGTGCAATATTGTCTTGGTGTAATGAGCACCGGCCCCTACTTAATTTTAATTATGATGGTTATGAGGATTCTTTTTATTAATGTAAGCACCATTCTAATGAATATAGATATTGATTTGATGAATATATATATTTTGATGAATATATGTATTAATTTGATGAATATAAGGATTACATGGGGAACATAAGTCTAAATGTGAATTTATTGGGTATTCATGAAGGATAATGAATATAAATATTCATTTGACCAAGCATATATATCACATTGAATTACATTTATAGAACAAGAAACATTCATCTAATGACTAATGAGATGTTGTATTCATCAAATTATACACTATCATATTTATCTAACAGCTAGTACTAATATTAATCAAGAATCTTATTGTAGAATTACAAATATATTCCACCACGAAATATTAAATGTCCAAAAGATTTGTCTTTGTTGTTTTAATTCTTGTCGCATTCGAAATCAATGGCATTAGATTGAACTTTGAGCGTTGTATATCTTTTCATCATGCAGGAGAATATATACACAGTGTTTAATGCGAAGAGCATCCACCAACCTCCTGAAATATATATATATATATATATATATATATATATATATATATATATATATATATAGGAATTGTATCAGATCAGAAGTACTGTTAAAGTCATAAGTCAGAAGTCATAACTCTACCTACTAAACTACATAACTGCACTAACTAACTCTCATAACTCCACTAACTCTATAACTCCGCTAACTATATCAACTAACTCCACCACCAACCCAACCCAACCACCGCACCAACCACCGCCGCTAGTTGTCCGGCAGTGGTCAACTGTGGTCCGGCGGTGGTCAACGGTGGTCCGATGGTGGTCCGGCGGCGGTCAAGGGTGGTCCGACAAGGGTTAACGGTGGTTCGACGGTGGTCAACGGTGGTCCTGCGGTGGTCAACTATGGTCAACGGTGGTCCGGCGATGGTCAACGGTGGTCTGACGGTGATGGTCAACGGTGGTCTGACGGTGATGGTTTAGCAGTGGTCTGGTGGTGGCTTTCACAGTTAGCTGAGTTATGTGATGGAGTTAGTGGAGTTACACAATTTAGTTATATGGATAGAGTTAGTTAATTCAGTAGTGCAGTTATATGGATAGAGTTAGTTAATTCAGTAGTGCAGTTATCACTTCTGACTTCTTACATTAAGGTTACATCTGAACGGATGCAACCCATATATATATCAGGTTAGAAGTAGTCTTATGAGGAAAGGTCAGAAGTAATCTGAGCCACACATTTTGATACTCCACTAACTCTCATAACTTCAGTTTTTCAATAACTGCAGTAACTATAGCACATAATTACAATAACTTTACAACTCTAACTTAGCAATATTAACTAAAATATGTAGCTAGAACTTAAATCCGATAACGGAAACACGTAACTCCGACTTAACTTCGGTAACTTTATTAACTCCAATAATTTCAACTTAACTCCAATAACTATAACACGTAACTATAATAACTCCACTAACTAAAACACGTAACTATAATAACTTCACTAACTATAATACGTAACTCAAACTTAATTTCAATAACTAAAAGACGTATTTTAATATAACTTTACTAACTCTAATAACTCCACCTAATAAAATTCATAACTTTAATAAAAAAAATTAGAAAAAGTCCAGAAAAAATGAATCCTTTTTTTTTTCCTCTCTCCTCCTCCACCCTGCCACAACCACCATCGCGCACCAGCCGGCCACCGCTGCCCCCTTACGCCGATCAACACCTCACGCGACGGCAACACCACCATTAGATGCGCGACGCTCAGGCGACACCACGGCGGCATCCCTGAGCTCGCGCCTCCGCCTCCATCGTCCTCCACGCCCCTTTTCCTCATTTTCTCTCTCCTCTCTCACTCCCTTCCCCAACCCCTATCGTCAATTGTCGCCGCCCAAAAGTCGTCCCCCACCCCTCGCCCTACGCCGCCGACCACAGGCACCACCATTATCGCCGCAAATAAGGGATGACAAGGGAGATCGAAAAGAAGGGGGGGCGGAGAATAGGGTAGAAGGAAGGGGCGGGGGGGGAGAGGAAATGGCGGGGGAAGGGTCGCGGTAGGGAGGCGATCACGGTGGATTGATTCGGGCAGTTTCTGGTGGTGGTCGGCGACAGCCTCCGTCGGGCTTGGGAGGTATCGGGTGGGGTCGGGGGGGTTGGTGTAACACCCCCAAATTTCTTTTCCTTTTTAAAAACATTTTTATCGCGAATCAAAATCCAAATTAAGGAATTTTAGAGGTGTCACTCCGCACTCGAGTCAAAGACCCGAATGCAAGGAGATTTCAAAAGCCGAACTACAAATGTCTAATGGTCTAAAATAGTCCATTACAATCCATTAATTAAATTACAACAATTCGTAATATGAAATATGAAATTGTGTAAGTATAATAAATGGTCTAATAACTTAGAGTCCACCTAATATCTAATGAGTCGTCGTTCCCGCATGCATCAATCACTGCAAACCTGTGGTGGATTTAAAACACAAAAATCACAGTTGAAAAAACCAGTGAAATTGAGTAAGCTAACACCCCAACTCGTTGAAAACCAAAACCCTTACCTGGATTTTGAAAACGTTTAGATTTTATTTTCGAAAACCACACTTAGCACATTATCATATAAACCAATCATCAAGACAATTTACATCACCAGTATAGAAATATCACAGTAGCTTCAACAAGTATATAACATATCATTAATATAATCCAAATTATTCTTTTATATCTTTAATGAGGAATCCATACCAAATATTATAAGTGGGATGAGCCGAATTTGTTTCCAACTCATCCAAACCATACCAATCATATATTTATAAGTGGGTGAGCCGGTTTTTACCGAATCACCAAACCATACAATTATATACGTGGGTGAGCCAAATCTTTGTCGACTCACCAAACCATTATATACGTGGGTGAGTCAGTTCTTTGCCGACCCACCAAACCATACCATACAAGACTACTAGACCTTAAGTGTGCACACCCCCTATTAAGTATTGCTAACCCAATAGAGTAGTACTAGAGCCAAGCCCACTTACAAACCGATGCGGTGGGGCAATAAAGTGGAGTCGATGTGACTCAAACCAATAAAGTGGAGTCGATGTGACTCAAACCAAATAATCATCGTGTATCCTCATACTTTATTTATTTATTTTGTTTATAGTATCGATCATTTACACAAGCATATATTCCAATAATCATACAACCATTCATAATTCAGTCATATCAATATCAATTGTACATTCATCAACCATAATTCCAACAACATCTTTTGAATCATAAACCAAACAATATATCAATGCAATGGTCCAATCCAATCCAATCAGGATATGATAATCAAAACAATAAATCGTTCTCCACCTAACATGATACTAAGTTTTCATCCAACACACCAATCACTTACCATATAATTTTGAAAGGTTTCTACAAGTTTAAGAAATGTTGAGCATGCTAGCTTACCTTTTTAAGCAAACGGAGACTCAATAGCATAATAATCACTAATACTCCTTGTCAACAACTCAGGTTCTACAATTACACAAACGACATTCCCAAATCAACACTCAATCTTACTCAACCAACCTACCTATATATTAGTGTGATCCTATATACAATGTATGAACATAACAATACTCAAATCCAAACCTACAATTGCTAATTATCCAATAATTATAATTCTACTTTAAAATAATCCAATAAAACTCAATGAACATCCAAGTTAATTATAAAAATTCCCAAAGGCCTAGAATTAGTTTCAAAACAAAATATAACTCATAAATTCAACCCTTGATTTTTATAATTTAATTAGAAATTAATCTAACAATTTAAATTATGTGTTATCAATTAAAAACAATGTTTTATTCCATAAAATCCCAAAATTTCGAATTAACTTATTTAAAAAAAATCAGTTTATAAATTTATAATTCATCTAATTTTTGAAAATCCTAATTGCTACTATAATTTGACTTAATTAAATTAATTTACAACACTAATCTCATAATTAAACCAAAAATCAATTTCTACAAAACATGAACAAAATATAACAAAAATCCTTAATTAAATTAAGAACCCCTAATTTACAGATTTTAAGAGCACCCAATTCATAGCTTTCGAAATTAATTGAAACAAAATCGAATAATTAAGCTAATTAATCCCAAGTTCGTGATTAGTGAAAATCAACTCAAAACAAGCATGAAGATCACTTCTTTATGCATAAAACTAACCCAAATTGATTACCCATCAGGTATAACATCTATTAGGATCAATTAAACATGAATTAAAGCAAGAAAAACGACCCAATAATCGTGTTCGATTACATGAGCGAAAACAGGGGAAGGCAGGGATGGCGAGGGGCGTTACCCGTCGACAAGAGGAAGGACGACTGAAGTCTGGTGGTTGGGGAAGCGTGTCAAGCGGCGGCTGGACGATGTACGTGTGCAGGAGCGGCGTGAAGAGGAAGGTAGGGTAGGAGCATGGGTGATGTTTTATATAGAAGAAGAAGAAGAAGAAGAAGAAGAAGAAGAGGGGGGGTTGTCGTGGAAGAGGAGAGAGAAAAGAGTAATGTTTTTTTTTTTTTCCTTTTTCCTTCTCTTTTTTTTTCCTCTTTATTTTTCTGATTTCTTTTTTTTTTTTTTTTTTTTTTTTTTTTTTTTTTTTTTGTTTGTTTGGGTTTGCTTTGAGTTTGGGCCAATAGGTGTTGGGTTAGTTGATTTGGTAGTAGTTATAAAAGGTCCAATTACAAATACAAAGACCCAAATAGAAATCCAAATTTAAAACCCAATTCCGAACTCATTTTCGAAAACGACTCACAAAATAATTTCTAAAAATCATTTTCTACTAGAGTAATATAATTATCATTAATAATAAAATACTTTGAAATTTCGAGATATTACAGTTGGGGTTGGGGGTTGTGGGAGGAGAGAGAAAATGGAAGGGGAGTGGGTTTTTTTTTTATTTGGTTTGACCATTGATCTAGGATGAATGTGTGGCTCAAATTACTTCTAATCTTCTGACATAATGTTACTTCTGACCGGATGCAATCCCGGTTTTCACCAGACCACTACCGGACGACCACTGCTGACCACGGTTGACCACTACCGGACCACCATTGACCACTACCGGACCACTGTTGAACACCACCCGACCACCGTTGACTTTTGCCGGACCACCGTTGACCACCGTCGGACCACCGTTGACCACTACCGGACAACCAGCGGCGGTGGTTGGGTTGGGGTGGTGGTGGAGTTAGTTGATATAGTTAGGGGATAAATAGAGTTACTGGAGTTATGAGAGTTAGTTAGTGCAGTTATGTAGTTTAGTAGGTAGAGTTATCGCTTCCGACTTCTGACTTTAAGAGTACTTCTGACCTGATACAATTCCTATATATATATATATATATATATATATATATATATATATATATATATATATATATATATATATATATATATATATATATATATATATATATATATATATATATATATAGGAATTGTATCAAATGAGAAGTGCTAATTTCGTGAGAAGTGAGAAGTCATCTCATCCCTCCATCCTACCTAAATCTAATGGTTTAGATTAAAAACTAAAACAAAAGTAAAACAAAAAAAATAAAAATAAACCCAAACTCTAAATCACTCCCATCTTCTCTCTCCTTTCTTTTCCTCCTCTCTCTCATCTCCCCTTCACCCCCTGCCGCCCACACAACCGCCGCATCCGTACATCGGCAACCACTATACCTGGCGCAGACAGCAGCGGTCGACTTCAATCACGGCGGCGACTTCAGTCCCGGAATCACTGGCCTAATTCGAACACCATTCCACCGCAAAAACCACCTTATTCTTCTCACTTTTCGCTTTCGTTTTTTGTTAGATGTAACCGCCATCGATCATTTTCGCCGTCGAACTACAGCCTCGCAGGCGTCCTCTCTCATTTCCTCACCGTTTACCGTCATATCCTCGGACTTTCCGCTGCCGTCGAAGGAAAAGAAATGCCGGAGAGAAAAAGAAGGGGAAAGAGGCGTCGGGGTCAGCGGTCGGGGACTGGTTCGCCGGAGTTTGGTGGTGACCGAGGTGGTGCAGGATGAGGTGGGGGGGAGGCGGTGCAGTGGCAGTTGCTGGGAGGTGGCTGGGTGGGGTTTGGGTGGTGTGGGAGGAGAGAGAAAATGGTAAAATGTGTTTTTTTTTTTTTTTTGGAGTTACGTAATTTTATTGGTGGAGTTATCATAGTTACGTTATTTAGCTAGTGGAGTTAAGTTAAGTTACGTGTTTAAGTTTTAGTGTTAAGTTGAACTTATTACAGATACGTATTTTAATTATTAGAGTTACGTATTTTGGTTGATGGAGTTAAGTTGGAGTCATCAGAGTTAAGCTAGTTAAGTTGGAGTTACGAGTTTTACTTAGTGGAGTTAAGGTGGAGTTACATATTTTACTTAGTGGAGTTAAGATGAAGTCACGTGTTTTACTTAGTGGAGTTAAAGTTGGAGTTACGTGTTTTAGTTAGTAGAGTTAAGTTGGAGTTACGTATTTTGGTTAGTAGAGTTAAGTTAGAGTTACGTGTTTTGGTTAGTGGAGTTAAGTTGGAGTTACATGTTTTGGTTAGTGGAGTTAAGTTGGAGTTATGCGATTTAGTTAGTGGAGTTAAGTCGGAGTTACGTGATTTAGGTAGTAGAGTTATTAGAGTTACGTGTTTTATTTAATGAAATTAATTCGGAGTTATGTGTTTTAGGCCATGGAGTTAAGTTGGAGTTATATGGTTTAGGTTGTGGAGTTAAAATGGAGTTATTAAAGTTACGTGTTTTATTAAAGGAAATTGAGTTGGAGTTACGTGTTTTAGTTAGTGGAGTTACGTTAGAGTTAATGAATTTTCGTTCAATTTGGTGGAGTTACTAATAATACCGGCGTTAGACAATTTAGTTTATGGAGTTAACTTACTGGAGTTAGGCAATTTAATTAGTACAGTTAAGTGACTGAAGTTATGTAGTTTAGTTACTGCAGTTATGCGAAATCAATGGCTGAGATTACTTCTCACTTCTCACCAAATTATCACTTCTCATTGGATAGAGCCCCTATATATATATATATATATATGAATTAGGATCATGTGAGGTCTCCTCCTTAGGTGAGGCGTGAGGTCCAATATGAGCCATAAGATCATCAGATCCAAGGGCTTAAATTGCACAATGTAATAAAAAGGATAAAAAAAAACCCACCTTATTCCTTTCTCTCTCCTCCCCTCCCCTCTCCCACAGCACCACCACCCTTTTCCACCACTGCTACACTACACTCACCACAACCACTATCTGTGGTGTTGGCACGATTTTTGTGGTGGCGGTACTGGGCGACGGCGGGTGAGGCGGCGGGATAATGGTGGTCGGGGGGTTAGGGGAGGAGAGAGAAAATAGGGGTTAGGGTATTTTTTTTCGGTTTATTTTAATTTTAGTTTTAACAACTTCTAAATACAATCACACGTCGCGTCATATAGAATCACACGGATTAAAAAATAAAATCATATTCGATAAAATAGAATCACAACGATATTAGAATCATATAAATATTAAAATTATACAAAATACGCGTAAAATCATTAATATGAATAAAATCACACAAAAATATGTATAGAATCACAAAACATACTATAATTACACAAAAATATGCATAGAATTACAAAATATACATAGAATCACAAAATATACAACATAAAATCATACTGATATATAAAATCACACTGACGCATAAAATCACACGGGATATGCAATAGAATCACAGGACCTCACGCCTCACGGGAGCAGAGGACCTCACCTGAACCCACCTGTGTATATATATATATATATATATATATATATATATATATATATATATATATATATAGGAAATCTATCAAATGAGAACTAACAATTTCGTGAGAAGTGATCTCAACCTTCCATCTTACCAAGATCAATGGACCAGATTAAAAATTAAAATAAAAAGAATACTGAAATTGCAATCAGAACAAAGCCCAATCGCATTTTCTCTCTCCTCTACTTCTTTCTTCTCTGTCCTCTCCCCATTTCTGCCGGGAACCGCCGCAGTCGTACATCGACCACCACCACCACCGCGGGCTCTACCGACGTCGTCGATCTTTCGACAATCCTCGACGGCACGTGTCTCCTCCTCTACCGCGTGCGCGCCTCTCGCCCTCCCATCTTCCTCGTTTGTCAAGATCCGGCGACCACCGTTGCTCCTCCCTCTCTCACCTGTCGCCGTCTCGCACGATCGCGGCTACGTTCCTTAGGTTTAGCGTTGTCGGAGCTGTCACGTCCTTGTGTTGCGCGTGGAAGAGAGAGAAATTTGAGGAGAGAGAAAAGAGTGAGAGAGGGGAAATGGGTGGTGATACGGTGGTAGAAGTGTCGCGGGGTAGAGGGCTTCTGCTCGTCGTCGGAAGGTAAACATAGTGCTGGTGGTGGCGCCGTGTAAGGTGGTGGCGCGCGAGGTTGTCGGTGGTTGTGTGGGGTGGCTCTGTGGGTGGCTGTCAGGGGGAAGGGTAGGGGAGAGAACAGTTCGAGAGAAAATGTTAAAAGGGGCATTTTGTTACTTTTTAATACAAAAAAATGAAGTTACGTGTTTTATCAATTAAAATTAATTTGAAAATTAGAGTTACGGGTTTTAATTATGGAGTTAAGTTGAAGTTACGTGTTTTAGTTTGTAGAGTTAAGTTGGAGGTACGTGTTTTAGTTAGTGGAGTTAAGTTGGAGTTACGTGTTTTAATTAGTGGAGTTATGTTGGAGTTACGTGATTTAGTTAATGGAGTTAAGCCGGAGTTACGTGATTTAGGTAGTGGAGTTATTAGAGTTACGTGTTTTATTTGATAAAATTAAGTTGGAGTTACGTGTTTTAGTTAGTGGAGTTACGTGTTTTAGTTGATGGAGTTAAGTCGGAGTTACGTGATTTAGGTAGTGGAGTTATTAGGGTTACGTGTTTTATTTGGTAAAATTAAGTTGGAGTTACATGTTTTAGTTGATGGAGTTAAGTCAGAGTTACGTGATTTAGGTAATGGAGTTATTAGGGTTACGTGTTTTATTTGATGAAATGAAGTTAGAGTTATGTGTTTTAATTGATGGAGTTAAGTAGGAGTTACGGGATTTAAGTAGTGGAGTTATTAGAGTTACGTGTTTTATTATTAAAGGAAATTGTGTTGAAGTTACGTGTTTTAGTTAGTGGTGTTACGTTAGAGTTAATGAATTTTCGTTGGATTTGGTGGAGTTAATAATGATACTCAAATTTGACAATTTACTTTATGGAGTTATTTACTGGAGTTACGCAATTTAGTTAGTAGAGTTAAGTGACTGGAGTTAAGAGTTTTAGTTAGTGGAGTTACGACTGGAGTTATGCAGTTTAGTTACTGCAGTTATGCGAAATCAATGGCTGAGATTACTTCTCATTTCTCATCAAATTATCACTTCTCACTGGATAGGCCCCCTATATATATATATATATATATATATATATATATATGAAATCTATCAAATGAGAAGTGTTAATTTCGTGAGAAGTGAGAAGTGATCTCAGCCATCTATTTCCTTACATCCAATGGTCCAGATTAAAAATAGGATTAAAAGGAAAATTGAAAATAAGAAACAACCCAAACCCAAATCTCACATTATTTTCTCTCTCCTCCCATTTCCTCTCTTCTCTCCCCACGGACCAACCCCCGCGCCGCCCACCACTACCGCCGTGTACACCGGCAAAAACCACCGCAGGTTACAACACCACCGGCCGACTCGTCCAACGACGGCGAGGCTTCTTCGAACATCCCCAACCTCCGTCGATCTTCACCACGCGGCGTACAATCGTTCTTTTTTTTTTTTTTTTCGTCGTCGTTTTTTCATATCTGATCGCCGGAACTGTTCAACGTCGATCTCCTCTCACGTTTTCACACCGATTCCGGCCTCGTCCTTTCATTTTCGCCGCGTGGAGTGAAATGGAACGAATTAGAGGAGAGGCCCAAGAGAAAATGGCGGTTGGGGGAAGGGGAATTAAGGTGGCTGGGATGGCGGATTCGGTGGTTGGATGTCGGGGACTGGTTCGCTGGATGCGGCCGACCAGTTTTCCGGCGATTGAGGTACTGCCGTATGACTTTGGGGGCGGGGGTGCGGTGGAGCAGTGGCGAGGGGACGGTGGAGCTGAGTGACGAGGGAGGAAAGAGAAAATGAATTAAAGATGTTTTAAAGTTTTTGTTTTTAACTACTGAAATTAATTTGGAGTTGGAGCTTTTAGTTATTAGGGTTACGAGTTTTTGTTGTTGAATTAACGTTGGAGTTATTGATTTTAGTTATTTGTGTTATGGAGTTATGTCTTTTTGTTAATAGAGTTAAGTTGGAGTTATGTGTTTTGCTTAATAGAGTTAAGATGGAGTTACGAGTTTTGGTTAGTGAAGTTAAATTGGAGATACGTGTTTTAGTTAGTGGAGTTAAGTTGGAGTTACGTGTTTTAGTTAGTGGAGTTAAGTTGGAGTTACGTGTTTTAGTTAGTGGAGTTAAGTTGGAGTTACGTGTTTTAGTTACTGGAGTTAAGTCGAAGTTACGTGATTTAGGTAGTGGAGTTATTAGAGTTACGTGTTTTATTTAATGAAATTAAATTGGAGTTATGTGTTTTAGTTGATGAAGTTAAGTTGGAGTTACGTGTTTTACTAGTTAGAGTTATTGGATTTACAGAATTTAGTTAGTGGAGTTATGTTGCAGTTACGAGAGTCAGATTGAAGTTGGTGGAATTCTGATATTATTGGATTAGTGGAGTTAGGTCTGGAGTTACGCGTTTTAGTTGGTGGAGTTAAGCGGCTGGAGTTACTGATTTTAGTTGTTAGAGTTACGATTGGAGTTATGCAGTTTAGTTACTACAGTTACGCGAATTCAATGGCTGAGATTACTTCTCACTTCTCACCAAATTACCACTTCTCACTGGAGAGGCCCTATATATATATATATATATATATATATATATATAAATTTTAAATTTATTCAAAATCTCATCAAATCAGCACCAAATAACAATTCTATACATGAATTTGATCATTTTTTTATTTATTTATATTAAACTACTTCTAAAATCCCCAAGAAATTAATATGGATTCTATGTTCTTCAACGACATTGTACGTTGGAGCGTTCGTTACTAATCAAACTTTCAGATCTACTAGAATTAAGTGATTGTGTAGATCTTCAATAGTATTATCCATGGCTCCTCTTCAAAGATAAATGTATTTCAATTTGTTAGTTTGTCAATATAATGGTGTATTTAGAGGAAAATCTGGGTGAATTTCTTACTATAAAGGTGTATTTTGGCAAAAATTTAGAAACGTTGTTAGGATTTGGTAGAGATTTGGGGGAAAGGATGACCGCAAAAAATAAAAATCTGGGAAATAGATATTGTTAGGGTTTGGTGGAGAAATTTGGGGAAGAAGATGAGCACGAAAAAAACAAGAAAAATTGAGTATTTGAGGTTCGAACCCGCTTCACCATACCTAATTCATGACAAGATGAACATCTAAGCTACCAAGTTCTATTCATTTACTTGGCATTCAATATATTCTTATACCTTGTAGCGTGGGGGTACGGTATTCCGTGCCCACAGCTCTATGGTATAACGATTGAGTAAACTAATAAGATCACTAAAAGTATTATTGTGGTTACAATTAGGAGAAAATAGTCACTTTGTAACACAAGACAATGGTCTCTCAATAAGTTATTGAGAGACCGTCTTTAATAAGACTTAGTGAATACTCCTTCCGTCCCAACTTAAACGCCCCGTGAGTTTTTTGTAGTGGAATAAGAAAAATTGATATAGTGAGTTGAATGGGGTAATATTAGGCAAAAGGAGGAGAGAGAGAATATGGGGATTAATGAAACTAACAGAGATATGTGAGAGAGGATATGATAATTTAATAAAAGTAGGGGTGAGCAAAATATCCGATTATCCGATCCGATATTTGATCCGAATTTACAGATATCCGATCCAAAAATGCATTCGGATCGGATATCCGTATCCGAACTTTTCGGATATCGGATCAGATTCGGATATCTGGCTCAAAAAAATCGGATATCCAAATATCCGAAATATTTCGAATACGGATATCAAATATCGGATATCCGATCCAAATATCCGAAAATATCCACTATCCGATCCGAATATATTGGGAAAGTATTTTTTTTTTAACTAAACTACAAATAAGTACAGTTCTTTCCTTTATATTGAAGCCAGAATTGCTTGGGTTGCTTGGGCCGTGTCGTAGAGTGCAATAAGGACAACCCATGCGTATGGGACAGCTGAAAGCATAAGGCCCAACATGGTAGCCCATGCTGAAATCAAGCCCACACAATTGCTCAACCTTTACATGCTATCCTATTTATAACCCATGTTTGCCCATATCTTCTTTATCTAGTCGATGTGGGACAAAATTTTCACACACAATCTTTTTTTTTTCTTTTCCATTTTCAAAGATACATTTTAGATTAATTTTTGCTATTGATCTTTATTATTATGTTGTGTAAGTATGTACTATGTAGTTAGTAAGTATTTCTATTATGTACTAGTAAGCTCAAACAATATAATAACATACTTATGACACCATGTATATTGGATTTACTGTTTACATATTGTAGTTTCATATGACGCGACTTTCTTTAAACATAAGTTGGATTGGAGTATTTTTTTTAAATACGTTGGATTTGAATATTGGACTATGTTACTCGAGGTTAATACGCATGATAACAAATTGAGTATATTACTTAATTGCAATAGTCAATAGGTACATGTTACTCTAGTAGTTACCATTGGTCACCAATGTCATTAACTAGTTAGGAAGCACAACTATTTAACTCACAAACAAAGCAAACCATTTACCCCATGAGTGTTCGAATGAACATTCGACTTGCAAAATTTAATAATAATAATATGTGATTAATGTTGTGTTATCGCAAGTATTAGCCAAAGATACGAATTTAAAGAGCAACTTAACAAGTTTAGTAACTAGTAATAAGTAATAATCATTACTAAACCAAATATTAGTAAGTACAATTGTTACGCTTACTTACGGAGTAATTATTTGCTACCTAGGTAATATAAATAATATTATAAGTAACTAATTTATAAGTGATTATTAACATACAAACAAATTAGCTATACAAGTATCTGCTTTATTTTGCAAGACTATCTTTTGATTATAACTTTCATATATAAATTAAAGTCCAAACGGATTGAAAAAAATGTCAACAATAAGTTATTAATGATATCTACGCGAGGAATTTCAGGGATATGTCCACACTATGTACCCATCTTGTCGATAAACATGGTCAATATAGGATGTTACTAAGGTTATTCGAACTATTTTTTTATGTGCAAGTGGTGTTTTTATTCTTATCACAACTTTCACATATGATGTTCGGAGGGGTCGAAACAAGCATGCATGGAAAGTTAGAAGTGAGATCTAAAAGTTTCATTTCACGCATTTTCTCCAAATTAAGCACCAAAAGGATCGAAATTTATGGTTGAAGTGTTGAGGTTAGCTAAGTTTATAAGAATGAAATTGGGAAGCTCTCAAATTGTTATTTCGTCCCACATCGGCCAGCCAAAGAAAGATGTGGGTACATCTCTCTATAAAAGAAAGTGGGGAATTGGTGAAGTAAATTGTGGCTTTGACTTGTCATAGATGGGCTTGCCTTTGCTTAGCCCAACTGAAGCCTCAACTGGGCTCCCTGCCCACGGCGCCCATCCACAAAATGGGTTGTGTGTTAGTTGATTTCGAAAGAAATCGTCCAACATCAATCTGGGTATCGGATATTCGCTATATCCGATCCGATATCCGTTGGATAGAATTTTCGGATATCCGATCAATTTCGGATCGGATATTGGATATTAGAAATCTGCAATTTCGGATTCGGATATCCAATCCGAACACCTAATTCGGATCGGATATCCGAAAATGCTTAGCCCTGAATAAAAGTAGGAGAGAGGAATATTCCCAAAATAGATGAGGTGTTTCAGGTGGGACGTCCCGAAATGAAATATGAGGCGTTTGAGCTGGGACGGCGGGAGTAATATAGAAGGATTGTTTGCACACGTTAGTCAAAATCACTATTAGTGTTGACACAAAGTCTCATAAAAGACGGTCTCTCAATAATTTGTTGAGAGACCATTATATTGTTTACAAAGTGACTCTTTTTACATTGCTGGTAACCATGATAAATACTTTTAGCGATCTTATTAATTTACTATAATAAATCACATTTATACTATACCTTTAATAGCCTAACATTCACGGCCACGTGACAGATTTTTGTTGCATTTCAAGGGGGAAAAGCCACATCATTGTTGATTTGTCGCATCTACCCTCCACTCTAATCTGCTATTATCCATGTCACCGCCTTCTTAAAGAAGCCATACCCCTCCCTCTTCAGCTTCCCCCTTAATAAGTTGCAGAAGACGTTAATGTCTCGCATCTTCACATTACACACGTCAAACACCATCCCATCATCTCCCTTTCTTTATTCATTTTTCGCCGACCCTTCACTTTTCCATAAATTAAGCATTATTTACCACCATTATTATTCATCTTAATAAGGACATTAAATATGGTGTCTCTTGGCTCTTCGTTTCCAATTGTGTCGGTTACATCTTAATTCGAATCAGTATATATATGTTATGATTTTAGTGAAAAAAAATATCATCTCAAGTACAACGAGTTCATCAAAAAGAGTGTTTTAGACGGCGGAAGATATATATTTAGAGCGTAATTTTATGTATTTTTCACAGTAAGACTTTCTAATGTTTCTATTTTACTATCAAAGTATGATGACAAGTTGCGAATCAATATTTTAATTGCAAATAGTTAATATTGTACATCTTTTTTTTTTTTTTTTTTGAGATAAGATCATATTGGTCATGTTTATTTTCGATATTGTGATTGACAACTCTATTTCTATTTTCAATATTAGTTAACATGTTAGTACAACTCTACAAAAAAAATCAAAAATGGTCCCGTGAATTCACGGGGCCAAAAGCTAGTTATCTATGATTTTGGAAGATCAAACCATATAAAATTAGCTAAAATTTATATAGTAACCCTTTTGCAAATCTTAGATTAAAAGTGTCAAGGTCTTTAAGTAAAACGATTACCAAAAGTATTATAACACTAATAATATAAATAAGACCACGATGTAAATAACGTAATTGGTATCTCAATAATTCATCGGGAGACGGTCTTCTACAAGACCTACTGAAATTGTGAAGCTTTTTTTTTTCAATTTATTAATCCAACCGCGTATCAGTATATTAGTCCAAGAAACAAACAATAATACAGTAGTATATCCTCAGTCCTCACACTTCCCTCTCATTTCGTTGGAAGCTTCCGTAGTACGACATTAAATGGCGGACGCGGAAACTGTTACCGGCGGATCGACCGGCACTAGCGAAATAACCAACCGCGACCGGTACATCACTAATCTTTTAGCAATTTTCTCTTCAGCATAATTATTATTCATCAATTAGGTTATTAAATATGCATGAATACACGGTTAATTGGCCGATTAGTTGAAGAATTGCAATTCGAGTTATGCGAAAATGATGGAATTGAGTTGCGGTGTACGCTAATTATTTTATTGATTGGAAAAAAATAACGTGTAGTTGAGTTATGTAGGGATTTTAATTGATTTCTTGAATGAAGAAACAGATTTCCAAAAGAGAGACTCGTTTAGCTTCCTTTAGAAGTAATCTGAGTCGCGATTCTTGATTTGTATTTGTGGATTGACTGGAAAAAACGATGGAATTGAGTTGCGCTGTTGCGGTGTACGCGTATTTTTTTAATAATTGGGAAAGAGAATGTATAGTTGATGTTTTGGTAAAAAACTACTCGTCTAACGAATCGGATTGATTGATGGGTTTATCTACTTAATCGCGCTATTTTCCTATCAACTATTGATCGAGGTCGAATCGGATTAAAGTAAAATGACAAGAAATGAAATAAAGAAATTGCAACGATGACGCAAAGGATTTTTGTACGTGGAAAACCTCCAATGTGAAGGAAAAACCACGGGGGGAAGTCTGTGTCCGGCCAAAGATTGCACTAAGGATAGATTATTTTCGTACAATTTGTAGTCCTCTGCTGTAAAGTAAACTAAGTTGTATTTTTCTGGAGTTGTAGCTGATGCTTCTTTATCCCCCTTTTTGTCTTCCCCTTCCTCTATTTATGCTGTTAACTCCTGCTAGGGCTTCCAACGGCTCTTCCCTATTATTTCTCCACGTTTGCAATTTCCCCTATATTCTCTCTTGACTAAGTCCTGCCTTATCTTCCACTATCCTCCTCTATTCACGTCTCTTTGGTGCCGTTAATTTATCAGTAGATCTCGTTCAAATACTCCCTAACCAACTCCGCAATCCTCGCCTTGAATCTTGCAGCTGGGCAGTTAAGCGACTCCCTTGTTTGACCCCATCTTGCTAACAAATCGTACTGAGGGTATCCAATACGCATCTAGTGTCGGATACCATCCTTCCTGCTGTTGGACAAAACATATCAGGCTGCCTTCAAGAATCCCACATCGGGTAGAGTTTTGTTGCCCAAACAATTGTCCCCTGATTTTTAAAGATAAAACTTTATCTTTGGAAATCAACTTCCAAGACGCCTCGTGCTACCACAAGTATTCCTTAGCTTTCAGAATTCCTCACCAATTATGATTGCTCCCAACGTTTCTTTCAACTACTGCTATAAATACAGCTCCACCTTCTCTCTCCAAACCCTAATTCAAATTTACCCCCAATTCGATTGCTGCAAAATTCTCCCAAATTCGTCAGTCTCAATAATCCATCCTAGTGTGTCGTGCATTCCCTGAATTACCTTCTCCGCATCCATCAATTAATGGGTGATCCTTTCTTCTTATTTGTACTTGATTGAATTTTCAATAGGGAAAAAGTCAGTCGCATCCAAACCTAGCTCAGCTAAAATAGACATTTCCTCCGCCCAAATTAATGGGGTTACCTTTTCTCGCGACGAGCATAGAAATCTGGCTGCGTTCAATTGTTTGCTAGATCCAGAATTCGAATCCCTGATAAAAAATCAAGGGTTGATTCCCGATGAAGCTGAATTGTTGATTCCCTCCCCCGATTCTCCAATCCGAGCGGATTGGGTTAACGAGGACTTTGTGTGCATGTACGAGTATCCCTTTAGATTAAAACTCCCTATCCCCTATACTGAGTCCTTCATGAGCATAGTCAGGGCTCTAGACACCCCCTTCCACCAATATCTCCCTGGTTTCTGGAGATTATTAGCGTTAATGGAGCATCTTCGCCTTAAGTACAAGTTTGAGTGGGACTGGGGTGTAGTTAGTACCGTGTACGACTTTAGGAACTATGCGAATGGCCGATTAGGTGTTAGAACCAAAGGGATGGATATTGTGAATATCCCTGTTACATCTGACGATAGGAAGTGGGCTTACTACTTTTTCTTCATCAAGAAGAGTTCCTTGGGCAAGTTTGGCTTTGAGCTCCGATTAGGCTGGAATCCCAAAGGTACTTGGCTTTTTCATTATCCGTGACCTTTTTATTCCTATTTTCTAAATCAGGTTCTTACTGTCTTGTCTCTGCAGCTGGGGAAAACTTCAATTCTGAAGTCGGATGCAACACTGATGCTATCAAGGAGATCTTCAAGATAGCTATATCCGAGAGAACATTTCCTGGCCCAATCAGACAATTTGCTCAGACTTCCGCTAAGAAGAAAAAAGGCATAAGTGAAACGCCTGAGGTTAGTGAGTCGGAGGAGATCTCGATCACAGGAGAACAACAAGTCGATCCTGACACCGTAGCCGTTTCACCTTACTCTCCAAGGATGTCGACTAGTAAGTCTGATTCCCGCAACTAAATTAATTTGATCATTGACAATGTCAGTTGTTTTTAATATGTGAATCCTAAATGGTATTATGCAGATACTTTTGTTAGTCAAAGAACTCGTTCCAGCGGATCGGGTGCCCTTGACCCGATGCAAGCTTATGCTGATTTGATGAAAGAGAAGAAACCCAAAATTAATGCTCCGCCTCCCAAGAAAGTCCCTGCTGAGCTTAAGCAAATCCCGAAGCCAAACCCGCCTTTGGAAAAGAAAAGGAAAATTGATTTCTCCTCTCCGTCTTTCGAGGTAACAGGTATCGATGATCTCAAGAAGGTTGGGGATTAGATTGCCCAGGCTGCAGGAATCGAGCTTCCACCTGATTTTCTGAAGGAGAATGCGTTGGGTTTGTGTCAACAAAGCATTGGAGCTTGTTATCATGTAAGTGCCTCCCCTTGTGTGTATTCAATAGTCTCCTTACTCCCCTAAAGCTTGACGCCTTGTCTATTTGTCTTCTAGGCACTGCTTTCTACTTCCACAGTCTACAAGAAGCTATCGGATACGATGAGCGAAGTAGCCCATCTCAAAGATCAACTCAGAGATGCCTAGGCTGACCGTGACAAGGCAAAGTGTGAGTATGGTGTAGCAATCAGGGAGAAGATTCAATCCGACTCTAAAATCAAGGGACTAGAGAAAAATCTTCTTCAACTCAAGGAGAAAAACAAAGAGCTGGAGTCTGATAATTGATATCTGACTGGACTCGTCAAAGAGCACGATAGGAAGGAGAAATTGAATGCTGTTGTGTCCACCACAGTGAGGGCCAAACTGCAAATGCTATCTGACTACGAGGTTGGGGAGACGTCTAGAAACAGTTGGAATCGGGCTTTCTTAGAGAAGATGCTGAATGATGTTGAAGGTGATCTAGAGGCTGATGAGAGGGAAATCAACTTTACTGTTGTGGATCAGCCCAGTACTGAAGAAGCTGGTCGAATTGATAAGGGTGCTCAAAGCGTCGGATAGGTTCAAGGTATCGGAGAGCTTGTTAAACCGATGGATGGCTCGCCCAAAGCTGATGAAGGATTGACTTCGACATTGGAAGTAGGTTCATCGGACGCTATTGCTGTCAATCTGACTAGTCAGGAGCCTGTTCCTGCCAATGTCATTCAGGCCCAATAATTTATCAGTGATCTGTTTCCAGCATAGTTTCTATCAGATGGTTTTCTTCTCGGTTATTTTAAACTTCAAAAAATTTCTTGTTTTCTGTGGACGATATAGTTTACCTGGATGTGCATCCAGGGTTTGCAATAATGTTCATATGTTTTGTTTTAATAAGCGTGATGTTGATTGTTGGTGTGTTTTGACGTCATGTGATAGTTGTGGTAGCTAGCTTGTGTGACCGTACCTGGAATGTGGACAGGAGATGTGTTCCCATCGTGTAGGATATTGTATCCGTAGCGTGTTGTATTGTAGTCATCGGGTACTGTGATGCGCATCATGTTTAGTGTGTTGTAGTCGACTTGGGTGTGCATGTGTAGGACTGTCCTCGATGTGTATCTGCGAGATTAAACATAGTTGCTAAAGGTGACCGTTGGCGTTTAAGCCAACGGTCCTCCGACGCTCAAGTTAGTAAAATGTAGATAAAGGAAATTGTTGGGGTAATTAAAGCATGAAAGAAGCATTAAAATTTTCTGAGTTATAGATGTTTCGTAAAAATACTAAATTGTAAGTGTAATACCTATATTATTATTATTATTATTATTTTTTTTTTTTTTTTTTTTACGAAATGAATAACTTAACAATAATACCGTTTGAGGCTAGAGACATTCCATTGTCGTTCAATCATGGTACCATCGAGCGTTGACAACCTGTATGCGCCTTGCCCGACTAGAGAGTCTATCAAGTAGGGGCCTTCCCATCTAGGTTGGAGTTTGTTATTTGGCTCGTCTTTCTTTTGATAGTATACTTTGCGGAGCACTAGGTCACCTTCTTGAAAGACTCTGATCTTGACATTCTTGTTATAACTCCTTGCTACTGCTTGTTGATGGGCTGCCATTCGGAGTTTGGCCTCTAATCGAGGTTCATCGATCGTGTCTAGACATGCCATCATGTGGTCGTGGTTTTCCTCCTCAGTCATTGTCCCGTATCGGAAGGTAGGGATCATGACTTCGGCAGGAAGTACGGCTTCTGCTCCGAACACTAAAGAGTAAGGTGTATTACCTGTTGCATTTCTTGGAGTAGTCCGATATGCCCAGAGCACATATGGTAGTTGCTCAGCCCAATTTCTCCCCTTGTCAGTCAAGTTCTTCTTCAGATTTTCCAAGATTATCTTGTTACTTGACTCTGCTTGACCGTTTGACTATGGGTATCTTGGTGCGGATTTCAATAAGTCTATGTTCCACTTTGCACAAAACTTAGTTGTCTTGGCTCCGATGAATTGTTTTCCGTTATCGCACACAATAGATGAGGGTATACCAAATCTTCATATTATGTTTCTTTTAATGAAAGATATTACCTGTGATTCTTTGATACATGTGAATGCCTCTGCCTCGATCCACTTTGAGAAGTAATCTGTCATGGCGAGAAAGTATTCTCGTCCTTCTGGTGCTTTTGGTAACGGACCCACAATATCCATCCCCCATTTCATAAAGGGTCATGGGGATGCTATCGGGTGTAGGAGTTCAGCGGGTTGATGAATCATTGGGGCATGTCGCTGACAAGCGTCACACTTCTTTGCGAATTCGATTGAATCTTTCCTCATCGCCGGCCAGTAGTATCCAGTTGTCAACAATTTACCTGATAAACTCCTCCCGGCTGTGTGATTCCCGCATTCACCTTGATGTGTCGATTTTAGAACAGCTTGGGCCTCTTCGTGTTCAAGGCATCGGAGCAATGATCCTGAAAGCGATTTCCTAAACAATACCCCCTCCCTCACAGTAAATCTGGATGCTCTATTCTAAATTATCTGGCCTCTGCCTTATCGAGCCCTTCTGGGATAGTCTCATTTCTTAGCCACTCGATATAGGGTTTTGTCCAGCCATTGTCTGATTGTTCAATGTCTAGAATCCTTTCTAGTGAGGCTGGCTGCATAGGATTTGATTCTAGACTTGGCTTCATGATGTGGATTATGGGGATATAATTTAAGTTCGTGGGTTTAAAACTAGATCCGAGGGCAGCTAAGGCATCTGCTTGGACATTTTGATATTTTAAAGTTTTGGAATTGGGCTATTAATTCCTTTGCCTTATCGAGGTAAGCTAACATTTTAGAGTCTTTGGCTGCATATGATCCGTTAATCTGATTAACAATTAAAAGCGGGTCACTGTTTACCTCGATGGATCTGATTTTCAGATCGAGTGCTAGTGTTAGGCCGACGAGGAGTGCTTCGTACTCTGCTTCATTATTTGTCGTCCTGAATTCACAACTAATAGCCCTGGGTGTTATGTCCCCTCGTGGTGATTTCAGCACAATTCCTAATCCTGTTCCTCGCACATTTGCTGCCTCGTCAGTGAACAAAATCCATGTCCCCGGATCATCATCTTTCTCCAATTGCTGGACCTCGACCTCCGCCTGTGGTTGGATGCTTGGGCTGAAATCGGCCACGAAATCGGCTAATGGTTGAGATTTGATCGCTGTCCTGGGCTCATATGCAATGTCGTAGGTACTCAACTGTACGGACCACTTTGCCATTCTGCCTGATAACTCTGGTTTCAACATCACTGACCTTATAGGATAGTTAGTTTTTACAATAATTTTGTGAGCTTGAAAGTAAGGGCATAATTTGGTCGAGGACATAATTAATGCAAGTACTAACTTTTCCAAATAAGGATACCTAGATTCCGCATTTAGGAGGGATTTGCTTACATAGTAGATAGGACGTTGTTGGCCATCTTCCTCTTTAACTAGGACTCCGCTTACGGCGGTTTCAGTGACCGATAAGTAGAGATATAGGGTATCACCTGAGTCTGGCTTGGTAAGTAATAGTGCTAATGATAAATATGTCTTTAGTGCTTGGAATGCTACATCATGTTGTTTTGAACAGGTGAACTGTTTGTTTTTCCGGAGGGTATCGTAGAAGAGCTTACACTTGTCGGATGATCTTGATATGAATCTGTTTAATGCAGCAACTCTTCCGGTCAGCTTCTGCACGTCCTTGATACACTTCGGTGGTTGGAGATCCATGATTGCTTTAATTTGTTCCGGACTTGCTTCGATACCTCGCTTTGTGACCATGTACCCGAGAAATTTTCCCGCCGACATTCCAAAGTTACATTTGGATGGGTTTAGCTTCATATTATACCTCTCCAGGATGTCGAAGGCGATTTTGAGATGTGCCACATGGTCCGACGCTTTTTTGGATTTGACCACCATGTCATCGATGTAAACTTCCATGGTGTCCCCGATTTGATCTTTGAACATCATGTTGACAAGTATTTGATATGTTGCGCCTGCATTTTTAAGACCAAAAGGCATGGATGTATAGCAATATATACCTTGATTTGTCATGAATGCAGTCTTTTCTTGATATTTCATGTCCATCTTGATTTGATGGAATCCGCTTGAGGCGTCCATGAAGGTGAGCATCTCGTGTCCGGCAGTGGCGTCGACCATGGCGTCGATATGAGGTAATGGGAATGGATCTTTTGGGCATGCTTTGTTTAAATCTGTGTAATCAACACACATTCTCCACTTCCCGTTCTTTTTCTGAACCACCACGACGTTAGCTAGCCACTCGGGGTACATTACTTCTCTGAACATCCCCATGTCGAGGAGTTTTTGTACTTCTTCGTCCACGACTTGATTGCGCTCGGGTGCGAATTTTCTTCGTTTCTGTTTGACAGGTTTATATGATTGATCTATATTGAGTTTGTGTTTGACTACCTCGGGACTTATACCTGTCATGTCTCTATGTGACCATGCAAAACAGTCTTCTTTGGATCTTAGGAATTCTATCAGATTAGGATAAATTTCATCGGGGATATCCGTCCCTACCTGAATTTTCCTGTCGGGTTGATCCTCTCTGATCCGGACTTCATGATAATCCAACTTCTTTTCTTCCGCTACTTGATCAGTCACACAGAGTCTCTTTGATTGCTATTGCGAGGGCTTGTCTGCGTTCTTGAGCTTGAGCGAGGTCATGTAGCATTCTCGAGCAGCTCTGAGATCTCCTCGGACAAGTACCACACCCCATCTCGATGGTATCTTGATGCACTGATGGTAGGTGGATGGTACTGCCTTGAGGTTGTGTATCCACTGTCTACCTAGTAACAGGTTATAGGGAGATGGACAATCGACAACGGTAAAAGTTTCAAAAGAGTTTACCCCTTCAACCTGAGTCGGCAATCGGATTTCTCCGATCGACAATTTGGTTTCACCGCTGAATCCGACTAGTGGAGTTGACTTCTTTGTGATATGCTTCTCATGGATACCCATCTCCTTCAATGCTTCCAGGAAGACGATGTTGACGGAACTTCCGTTGTCGACCAAGGCACGTCTGACAAAGCAAGGGCCCACATTGATGGAAATGACCAACGAATCATGATGTTCCTCGTCAAGTCCCTCAGCATCCGACTCATCGAAGCTGATGGTGGGAATTTCCTCGTTTCTTGGTTTGCTCGAACTGGGGCGCAGGCTGTTTACCTTGGCATTTCTCTTCGCTGCAGAGTATGTTAGTCCACATATTTCAGATCCACCAGAGATACAATTAATTACATTTGCACCAGAGAAAAGGTCATTGGGATATGTTTCCCTAACGACCTATCCGATGTTGACTTCTTTCTTTAGGATGTCTCTACAAAGCCCGGCTTTGCGGAGTCTTGCTGCCTCCTTCATCAATGCAATGCACTCTTCGCTGGTATGACCTGTTTTAGCATGAAAATCACACCACTTACTCTGATCCCTTTTGGGATTTGGGGGGTTCTTTTTGGGCCATCTAACGGAATCTCCCAAAGTCAAGCAGTGTTCGACCAAACAAGAACAAGAGATATTGAATCCCTGCTCTTGTATAGTCTGCTCATTCCGCCAGTCCGATTGTCCCCGAACCGCAATGACACTAGGTCGTGAATATGGGGTCGATCTATAGTTCGATCGGCTAACTTGCTGTTTCCTCGATGATTGTTCTTGATAGTTTGGCCTGTTCATCTTGTCTTCTTCTAGCCTGATTTAAGCTAGTGCTTTGGCCTGCACGTCTTCGAAGGTAGCACAAAGATATTTTGTTAATTCATTATATAATTCAGAATCTTTAAACAAACTTTGTCTGAATGCTTCGATGACTGTAGGGACGTCACATCGAGGGATCGATATCTTTTCGTTGATAAAGGGATAGAGGAAGTCCCTAAGGGTTTCACTCTGCCTTTGTACAACTCGATACAGATCACTGGTCCGCTTGATTGGCTTCCTGCTACTAGCGAACTGTTGGTTGAATGCAGTTTCCAACTCGGCCCAGGAGGAGACACATCCATTGGGTAGGTTGCTAAACCAGGTGAGGGCTGGGCCCCTCAACGTCTGGCCAAGACCCTGACACATGGCTGCATCCTCATCATCCTCTCGGATGGGCTGGGTTTTCATGAAGGTCTTGTACCAATGAATGTGCTCCTCCGGATCTGACGTTCCTCCATAGATAGAGTTGTCAGGACAGCGTGGGATCTTCGCGGATGATCCGTACTGCAATGTGCCGGGCAAAAGGTGAATCCCGATGAGAGTCAGGGGCTGCTGGCTCTATCGGGGGGGCCATACCCGGTACTCTGACAGCCTATTGATGTACACCTTGGATTTCCTGTCGAAGAGAAACAAGTATGGGGTTAATCTCTGCCATAATGTTCGAAACCAAGGACCTACCTGTGTCCGATTGTTCTCGATTGAGCAGTAATTGCTCGTTTCTTGGAGCAGATTGAAGGATGATGGTTCCCTGAGGGTCTTGACGGCTTGACCCTCCTCCGTCAGTTCGAATCCGATGCCCTTGGTATCTTACGAATTGCACCCGCTGCTCTTCATTGTCAAGGGGATCAAGATCGAGACTCTCCATGTGGGGAATCTGATTAGTATCCCTCCGCTCCAAGTTCTTCGACCCTCCTGCCGCTGATCGGCATGATTCAAGGATGGCCTTAGTCGTAGCCAACTCTCTTTCCAGTCGTTCGTACTTCTTCTGTTGCTCGGAGTTTTGAGCCCTTGACTTCTTCAAATGGTATAGGTCCTTGTGGTCCACTCGATGTGTTTCTATCTTTGAACATGACGGCTCTGTTGTCTGGGGTACGGGGTGATTCGTTTCCGCTAGTTGACATGGTGAAAAATGACTTTAAAGGGTTTCTCAAATAGATAGCCCCACGGTGGGCGCCAATTTGTTTTGGTAAAAAACTACTCGTCTAACGAATCGGATTGATTGGTGGGTTTATCTACTTGATTGCGCTATTTTCCTATCAACTATTGATTGAGGTCGAATCGGATTAAAGTAAAATGACAAGAAATGAAATAAAGAAATTGCAACGATGACGCAAAAGATTTTTGTACGTGGAAAACCTCCAATGTGAAGGAAAAACCACGGGGGAAAGTCTGTGTCCCGCCAAAGATTGCACTAAGGATAGATTATTTTCGTACAATTTGAAATCCTCTGCTGTAAAGTAAACTAAAGTGTATTTTTCTGGAGTTGTAGCTGATGCTTCTTTATCCCCCCTTTTGTCTTCCTCTTCCTCTATTTATGCTGTTAACTCCTGCTAGGGCTTCCAACGGCTCTTCCCTATTATTTCTCCACGTTTGCAATTTCCCCTATATTCTCTCTTGACTAAGTCCTGCCTTATCTTCCACTATCCTCCTCTATTCACGTCTCTTTGGTGCCATTAATATATCAGTAGATCTCGTTCAAATACTCCCTAACCAACTCCGCAATCCTCGCCTTGAATCTTGCAGCTGGGCAGTTTAGCGACTCCCTTGTTTGACCCCATCTTGCTAACAAATCGTATGGAGGGTATCCGATACGCATCTAGTGTCAGATACCATCCTTCCTGCTGTTGGACAAAACATATCAGGCTGCCTTCAAGAATCCCACATCGGGTAGAATTTCGTTGCCCAAACAGTTGAGTTATGAAGGGTTATTTAATTGAGTGTTGGAATTCTGATGAAAGCGATTTCCGAAAGAGAGACGCGTTTAGCTTCCGTTACAAGTAATCGAGTCGCGGTGCTTCGTATTTGTGGATTGACTGGAAAAAATAAGCGGTTTAGGCGTATGTTTTGATTGATTGATTGATTAGAAAGAAGGATGTGTAGTTGAGTTATGTAGAGTTTGTTGAATTATACCTTAGATCCGGAATAAAACCGAGAACCGTATTCATGTCAGATTATCAAGATGAGACAGTAGCGGAAGCGTACCTTGATCCATCGTGAAAGGTTGTGGTGGTGGGTATGGATCTTCTAACTCTTTAACCTTCTCCTAAGGCACCAACTGATGATGGGATGTCAGAGAGTGAGAGAAAGATATGAGTTAGGGACCATGACCCTGAACCCTAGATATATATATATATATAGGGTGTTTTATTCCTTAATCGGCCCATCATTGAATAAGGAATAACTGACTGGTCTCTACACATATTTAGTCCATATTCTTATTAGATGTCATAAGCCCAAATACTTATGGTAAACTTGATCACTTCTGTAGGCTAACCTTAAGACGGCCAAATACACACTCATATATGGAAAACATGTAGGCCCACACGATTGTAATTCTAACAATCTCCCACTTGGGCCATATGTGTTTCTGTATAATATGTGCATAACCTTATGAGCTCAAAACTGTTGCCATCATTAAAGACATCTTCGAACAATCTGGTCCATTAATTATGCCAACATAGGACCAAAGCGACTTTCGTCATCCAATGACTAAATCCTCAATGATCACATACATCAAACAGAATCAAACGACATAGATCAAATATGGATGTGTAGCATGGAAAATTACATGAAATGTGATCTTTACATGTCTATTTCCAACTAGTCCAACTATATTCTTTAGTGAGATCTTATTAAAAGATAAGAGGGTAAAACCATAAACTTTATCAATAGAACATGAGTACAAAAAACTCCCACTAGTCCTCCAAAACCTTAAACAAAATAACACCCATATGAGCAGTATGCTCATGAAAGACCTTGGGTGACAAAGCCTTAGTAAACGGATCCGCAATCATGGAGTTTGTACCAATATGCTCTATAAACACCTATTCCCTCTGGATTCTTTCCTTTACAGCACGGAACTTGAGCCTAATGTGTTTGGACTTTGTTGCGCTCGTGTTGCTATTGGAATACAACACAGCCGCTCTATTGTCACAAAACAATTTAAGTGGTCTTTCAACTGTGTCCACAATTCGCAGCCCTGCAACCAAGTTCCGTAACCATATCGCATGGTTAGATGCCTCAAAACACGCAATGAATTCTGCTTCCATGGTAGAAGTGGCAATAAGTTCCTGTTTTGCGCTCTTCCACGAAATAGCTCCTCCAGCCAGCAGAAAAACATAGCCTGAAGTGGATCGACTACTATCAGGACATCCATTGAAGTCGGACTCAGAATACCCAATGATCTCAAGATGATCCGACCTTTTGAATGTGAGCATGTAGTGTTTCGTTCTCTGTAGATACCTCATGACTCTTTTGGCTGCTGTCCAGTGATCCACACCCGGATTGCTTAAGTATCTGCCTAACATGCCAACAATGTACGCTATATCCGGACGCGTACAAACGTGAGCATACATGAGACTTCCCACAGCTGATGCATAAGGAATTGTCTCCATTTCCTTCTTCTCGAAACTATTCTTGGGGCATTGACTTAGACTGAATTTGTCTCCTTTTTCCACAGGGGTATCCAGTGGTTTACATTCTTGCATGTTAAATCTCTGTAAAACCTTATCGATATAGTTCCTTTGTGATAATCCAAGGACACCTCGAGAACGATCTCGATGTATCTCAATTCCTAACACAAAGGCTGCTTCACCAAGGTCTTTCATCTCAAAATGTTTTGATAGAAGTCTCTTGGTTTCATGCAGAAAACCTATATCATTGCTGGCAAGCAAGATGTCATCCACATATAAAACTAAAAAAATATGCTTACTCCCACTGAACTTATGGTAAATGCAATCTTCCACAGAGTTCATCTCAAAACCAAATAAGAGTACAGTCTCGTGGAATTTGAAATACCATTGACGAGAAGCTTGCTTGAGTCCATAGATGGATTTCTTCAATTTGCAAACCATCTTCTTTGCATCTCCCGACACAAAGTTTTCAGGTTGCACCATATAGATTGTCTCGTCAATGTCACCATTGAGAAACGCAGTCTTTACATCCATCTGATGTAACTCAAGATCAAAATGTGCCACTAATGCCATTATTATTCTAAAAGAGTCTTTCGAAGAAACTGGAGAGAAAGTCTCTTTATAATCAATGTCTTCCTTTTGAGTAAAGCCCTTTGCAACAAGACGAGCCTTATATCTCTCTACATTGCCATTTGAATCCCTCTTGGTTTTAAATATCCATTTGCAACCAATAGGTTTCGCACCTTCAGGCAACAGAACGAGATCCCAAACATCATTGTCTTTCATGGACTTAATCTCATCATTCATGGCATCAATCCACTTTTGAGAATTTGAACTTTGCATAGCTTGATGAAAGTTAATAGGGTCATCTTCCAATGAAACTACACTTTCCTCATGTTCTTGGAGATATATAAAATCATCTGAACAAGTACTTCTTCTCACTCTAGTGGATTTCTCCCTTAACGGCATTTGTTCTTGAGGTGTTTGAGTTTGCTGTACCCGAATGATCTGTTGATCCTCAGTAGGGAGGTTTTCAACAATGTCTTCCCCATTGTCACTATTAACAACTGGAGGAAGAGAAATAGATTCCTCTTCAAAGACAAAATCTCTAACCTTATCCTTCCCTCCAAACTCAATATCCTCAAAGAACTGGGCATTTCCCGTCTCAAAAATGTTTCTGGTAGTGGGATCATAAAATTTATACCCCCGAGACTTTTCAGAGTACCCAACAAAATAGCTACTAACTGTTCTTGAGTCCAATTTCTTTTCATGTGGTCTATAAGGCCTTGCCTCAACTGGACATCCCCAAATGTGTAAATGTCTTATACTGGGTTGTTTTCCAGTCCATAACTCATAAGGGGTCTTAATAGTAGCCTTTGTTGGAACTCTGTTAAGGATATACGTTGCAGTCTTTAGTGCCTCTCCCCAGAGTGATTCTGGTGGTAGTGTGACTAATCATACTCCTCACCATGTCCTTTAAGGTCCTGTTTCGTCTCTCCGCTACACCATTCATGCGAGGAGAACCTGGCATGGTGTATTGAGGGACGATTCCACACTCCTCTAGGAATTTGGCAAATGGGCCTGGACATTGTTCACCGGATCCATCATATCGACCATAGTATTCACCACCACGATCTGATCTGACAGATTTAACCTTTTTGCCAAGTTGGTTCTCCATCTCGGCCTTAAAAATTTTGAACATGTCCAGAGATTGAGACTTCTCATGTATGAGAAAAAGATAGCCATATCGAGAAAAATCGTCTATGAACGTGATAAAATATTGTTGGCCATTTCTACATGGAGTAGGAAATGGTCCACAAATGTCCGTATGTATCAGTTCTAAGACATCCGTAGCTCTATTGGCATCTAATCTCCTTTTGTTTGTTTGTTTCCCCTTAATACACTCAACACAAAGTCGGAAATCTGAAAAATCAAGGGGATCAAGAATTCCATTTGACACAAGTCTTTCAATTCTTTGTTTAGATATATGACCTAAACGTTTGTGCCAAATTGTAGCAGAATTCTCATTAGTTAATTTTCGTTTTATGCCTCTTGTAGTTGTATGCAAGGTTTCGTTATAGGAAGCAATTGTTTCAAGCAAGTAGAGCTTATCATAATGGGACAAAATACCAGTACCAATAATTTTTGAATTATGAAAAAGACTAAACTTATTGTCTCCAAATGAACAAGAATAACCAAATTTGTCCAAAGCAGAAACAGAAACTAAATTACGTCTAAAAGACGGTACAACAAAAGTCTCTTTCAAATCCAAAAAAGAACCAGTCTTTAGTAATAATCTAAATGTCCCTATTGCTTCAACTTCAACCGATTTGCCATCACCCACAAAGATGCATCTTTCATCATCACTTGGTTTTCGGCAGCTCAGGCAACCCTGCATAGAAACACTTATAGCACCGGAATCTACCCACCAAGTATCACTAGGCACTGAAGCTAAATTAACCTCAGAACAAACCATAGCAAGAAGTGTACCTTTCTTTGCACGCCAAGCATGATACTTGGTGCAATCCTTCTTGAAGTGTCCAGAGTTCTTGCAGAAGTAACAATCAGGTGCTACATCTGTATGGGATTGATGTTTCTTCTGTACTGGAACTGCAGCATCCTTATTGAGTTTCCTTTTCCTTGACTTATCCTTAGAGGTACTTGCCAAATGAGCACTTTCTGTCCTTTCTTGCTTCATTCTCTCTTCCTCTTGCACACAATGAGAAATGAGCTCATTAAGAGTCCATTTCTCCTTCTGGCAGTTATAACTTATCTTAAACTGGTTAAACTGCAAGGGAAGAGATAACATAACCAAATGCACGAGCAAATCATCAGATAGCTTTAACTTTAGTGCCTTAAGTTTTGAAGCAAGATAAGACATCTCCATGATGTACTCCCTTATATTGCCTTTGCCTTTATACTTTAAGGAAATCAAGTTCAACAGAGTTGTACCGATTTCCGCTTTATCATTTTTGACAAACCGTTTCTCAATTTCCTTGAGAAATTCTTTGGCAGTAACCTTTTCGTCAGAGTCACCCCTGAATGTTTCCGGAATTCCTCTCTTCATGATCATCAGACACAAGCGATCAGAGCGATCCCACTTCTCAAAGTACCGCTTTTCCTCTGCGGTGCTTTTATCCGTAAGAGCAATGGGTTTATCATCTCTCAAAGCAAGGTCCAAATCCATGCAACCGAGGACAATACTCACATTTTCTTTCCATTCCTTAAAATTTGTCCCGTTAAGTACAGGAATAGAGCTAAGATTAGCAGATATCACAGAAGCTGTATTGTTCACTGAAAATAACAAAACAAAACGCTCACATAAGTTCTTTTATTTTAAGAGTTAAATCAGACATTGGTAGGGCCCATCACAAAGTACAATGCACAACATTAATAATCTAGTCTTTGGACAGAAATATCAACTTGTAATTTGGCACCTCCTTTAGTCATAGTAAAATAAATATTGACAATAAAATCCTGTCAAATAACAACACAATCTTTGGATTGGTTTATTATTCACATGGAAATAACCAAATATTCGTCACATATTTACTACTAAACATGTATATACAACTCGGCCAAATATTAGCCTTCCTTTGGGCCGGGTAATATCCGCATGAATCATGTACACACCATCTTATGTCCAAATAAAATCAATCTCCACAAGAGAGGTCACTTTGGCGACATGTTGTTTTAATTAAATTTATTGTAGGAAATAAGACATCTTTAATTGATTTAAACCAAAACGTCCGATTATTTAACTTTGTAATCATGATGACCATGATCCGAATGTGTAATTATAAACCAACTTTGACAAAACCTAACGCCAAAGCTACATGGTCCAACCTTAACGTGTGTTAAGTCTTTTAACATGCTTGTCACAATTACATAGAAAATAACCAAATCATATCACAGTAACAAATCAATCAAACAATAAACCAAATTATAAGATCAACTGTAAAGCAAAAAACCACGACCATGCGACACACACGTATGTAGTTCATGGATAAAGATTGATCAGAGAACAACCTTATACTAACATAGCATAAGCGTAAGACTTACCTTAAATCGATCGAACAAGCGGCAAGCTTAATTAAGTCAACAGTTAAGCATGAAAAAAAACTTTAAATCACCGATCTCGCACATAAACGAAACACACTAACACAGAACTTGACTTTAGGCGACAAACTTAATTACCGTACGTACATGCCTTAACCAACCAAACAAACAACTTTATCTTGATCGAAATTTCATGCGGCAAAACCTTAGTTTGATCATAAACTTTATTTTAAAACTTGATATAAAAATTAAAATCAAACCTCAAGAGGAAAGCACACAAAATTTTCCACCGCATAAACCATGTATCATAAACATACCGCCGCAATCAACACTTATAATATAGCCTTGATTCATATAAAAACTAACCCACCGCTTATTAAAGCATCTTTGACCAAACTTATGCACGTACGTGAATTAACATACTTACCGAATTGCGATAAAAGGAAAAAAAAAACAACTTGAAAAGCAATTCACTACCAAACTTCAAACGTAAATTGGTGTGTCGAAACGGATTGCCATAAAACTTAATCGCAACTCAACTAGTACAAGTTAAACATAGTCCGAAAAACACAAAAACCTTATACCCAATAATTTGACATGAATTGGCTCTGATACCAATTGTTGAATTATACCTTAGATCCGGAATAAAACCGAGAACCGTATTCATGTCAGATTATCAAGATGAGACAGTAGCGGAAGCGTACCTTGATCCATCGTGAAAGGTTGTGGTGGTGGGTATGGATCTTCTAACTCTTTAACCTTCTCCTAAGGCACCAACTGATGATGGGATGTCAGAGAGTGAGAGAAAGATATGAGTTAGGGACCATGACCCTAAACCCTAGATATATATATATGGGGTGTCTTATTCCTTAATCGGCCCATCATTGAATAAGGAATAACTGATTGGTCTCTACACATATTTAGTCCATATTCTTATTAGATGTCATAAGCCCAAATACTTATGGTAAACTTGATCACTTCTGTAGGCTAACCTTAAGACGGCCAAATACACACTCATATATAGAAAACATGTAGGCCCACACGATTGTAATTCTAACAGAGTTTTTTATTGAATGGTTGAATTCTGATGAAGGAGATTCCCAAAAGAGGAGAAATGTATGGTGCGGTTCATATAGATCTCGTATTTTTTTGGCTTGGTGCTATGAGATGTAGCTGTTGATTTCACAAAGTTAGGGTTCAGTCTTTCATGTGTAGTACAGGGTGTGAGTGGGCGCATATATATTGGGAACAGTCAGTTTTAGCAACATGGGAGTTTTATATGTACTGTTTATTCCCTCCTTGTGCAGGCTTTCCCATCTGCCAAAAGATGTGCTGTCAGTAATACTTTCTAAGTTGGATTTTCCGAGTGCTGTGCGAACCAGCATTTTATCAAAACCTTGGAGAGAACAGTGGGCTTTGTTTGAGTCAAAGGAGCTTCATATGGATGGATACCAAACCATGCCTTTGTGTCGCAATTTTCTTTTCGAACCAGTATGTGAGAAACTTTTAGTTTTGCATTATTCTTCTCCTTTGCGGGTTAAGGAAGTGAATATGTTGATCAAGTTATGTCCACGACTGGAGGAATTGGAGTTGGAGGGATTTGTGAGAAAAGATAAGGCCGAATTAGAGATTGTCAAGCCCTCTCTAAAGAGGCTGAGCTTGCGGTTAGAGAGGTCATAGTCTGGTATGCACACCTACACAATCATTCTTAGTACCCCAAGGTTGGAATGCCTTTCCATTGTCAGTGAAGCATGTGTCAGATTCAAGGCTGACAAATTTGAAAGTCTTGCTTATGCTTTATTAGACATAGGAGGTAGTGAATTTGAAATCCACCCCCTGTATATGCCAAATTTGAAGGAACTCCTCAAGTCATTGATGCATGCCAGTTCAATGGTCCTTACCTCCAACACTACTAAGGTAAATTATCTATTTGTTCAAATGTTTGCTGACCATTTGTTTCGAATTATAAAGTTTTAACAATCTAGTCTGTTTTACAGACTATAGGTACAGCACAAAGTTTTGGCCTCTGGAACGAATCTGACTGGCCTTCTTTGGATGTCAAAAACCTCTGCTTATTGTCCGAGAATCCATGTACTTGGAAATGTCTGCCAAGCATATTGAAAAGTTGCAATAAGTTGATCAGTTTGAACTTGTTTAAAGATATCCAGCATCATAACAGATTTGATGGAGATTTCGAGGAACTGCCTGAAGAACAGGATGTTAACTTTTGCGTTCCAAGACTGGAAATTCTGCAACTGGAAAACTTTGAAGGAAGTCGATCTGAAATCTTCACTGTCAAGAGTCTGCTGAAGGGGCTAGTATCTGGAAAACTGGTTCGTATTGGTGCAAGGGATACAAAGTCCGCGAAAAAAGCCAAGAAATTGACCATGCATGCAAATGGTGTAAAGACTGTGGAGATATGCGAGAGTACTCCCCTAAGTATATGTCAGGTAGCTGACCTAATTTGCCTCCTGCTAGCGCTTCTGTTTGAGGTCTCAGTAAACTATAACATGTTTGCAACTTTTGCAATGTTCCTAACATTGTTACTTTGACATCTGATTCTGTGTCTTGAAGAGACATTGTTACTTTGACATCTATCTATCTGAAGGTTAAATGCATGTTAAATGTATGACTCCAAAGCATAGCGTCATTTGAACTAGCTTTGGCCTTTGTTTCAGTCTCAGTCAGCATTCCAAATCCTGATAAATGCTTCTGTTGTTTGTTTGTGTGTGTGTGTGTGTGTGTTTTTTCACTCGATTTCTTGGATGTTAAAAAGGTACATTTTCATGTGCTTAATTTCTGATTTAGAGTGAAAGAATTATCATTCTTGTTTTCTTCTCTGCTATGCTTTCATATCGGTTCTCAGTTAGCTTGTGGTTAGTAGTGTCAAGTTCTGTTGCCGTCTCTTGAAAGAAAAATCAGAGCTAAGTAACTTGCTTTTCTGCTAGTATGGACATGTTGCGTCGTCCATCTGGTGAGCTCCCAGAGAAGTTCAAAGATATAGAGCCTTATCTTATTGAGCGCGGAAGCACTGAGATCTTTGCTCGAGGTCCTGATATCTGCTGGGATGACATCGGTAATTTGCAGAACTACCTTTTGATTCCTGTCATCTATGATGTATCAGTTCTAATCGTGTCTTTATCAGGCTGGTTGACACTTGTCAAGGCTTATGTGAGAAAAAGGGTGGAGCGGTCTCTACAATGGCCTGGTTCTTGCCATTCTCCAGGGAAACGTCTCTTTCTTTTTGGTCCACCTGTAAGTACTCTTGCCCATTAGCTTCAAGCTGAACTTAGCCTCAAGCTTGCAACTGCTGACAATTTCCTCTAAATCATTGTTGTTTCAGAAAACTGGTAAAAGATTGATTGGAAGGGCTATGGCAGGAGAAGCTAAAGCGATGTTCTTCTACATATCTGCTAGTTCATTGACCAGCAAGTGTGTAAGTTAAAGGCCTTGGGCCAGAACATTACGCTAACTCTGTCTACAATGCTGCTTGAAGTTTGGGTTATTTTTGCGTTTCCGCTACAAAATGTGGACTTCTCCAGTTTGACAGTTATATTGCAGATCCTGATAATTTCTGTCTTAGAAGTCCATTTGCTCTCCTTATTTCTAAAAGTTCTAGTAATATAGAACCATATTAGTATTCTCTATACCTACCTCCAAAATAAAAATACATGTATTCTCTATACAGTTAGGTGCGCTCAGTTTCTCCTATGGCCCTTAACAATATTTTGTGAAAGTTCTCACTGATATGATGTTTAATTTGAGATACCCATCCTCGCTATTTTGTTCGTTATCTTAATGTGATTTTGGGGAGTTGGAAACTGGAACTGTAAATACTGAAAGTCCACTATATTTGGGTTGGTGATTGCAGATTGAAGAAGCTGAAAAGCTAGTGAGAGGTCTTTTTGTTCTTGCTACTTGCGGTCGACCTGCTGTCGTTTATGTAGATGATATAGAGTATCTGCTGTCCCAGGAATGTAGCCTCTTTTAGACGATGCACTATTTCAGCTCTTGCATATGGTGTTATTTACTGCGCCATAAAGATTTACATAGAGCTTTATTGCCTATTTCAGCACCAAGAAGGTGAGCACGGAGCAAGTAGAAGGCTCAAAACCCAGTTCCTCATTGAGATGGAGCGCTTTGACAGTAGAATTCTGCTAATAGGTAATAGCCTATTATTTTTACAAATGTTTTGCCTAAAAGTGCGGATGACAATAGTAATAGCTCAAGTTTTGCGACTGTGAAATCTTTAATAGCTCGAATCTTGAGTTCATGGAATTAATAGTTAGCTCAAGTTTTGCGACCGTGAAATCTTTAATACTGCGAATCTTTAGTTCATGGAATTAATAGTCTGTAGACAATGTTATCTCTCTGAAGGAAAAATGTTTCTCCTTCCCTAGTAGTTCTCTTTGAAGTACAAGCTTACTCTGTGAGCCATGGTTTCTTTTATTCTTCCATAGTCGCTCTCATCCCCACTTCATTGTCAAACTCTTTGGTACTTGTTTCACAGCTATAAATAAGAGCCTGCTGTGTCACGTTGCATGTAGCATTTGTCATTAAACCAATCTTTGTGCACCTTGCAGGAGCTACAAGTAGGCCCTACGAACTTGAGGAGACTGAACTCAAATGGTTCACAGAAAGGTTATATGTTCCGTTACCAGCAGCAGGTGAAAATTCTAAGATGATCTGATTTGAGTTTTTTTCCCACCATTTCATCTTCTTTCAAAACTTTTCTTACTATGCATTCAAAGTTCATATGTTTTTCACTTGTTTTACTTTTATTATTATTATTATTATTATTATTATTATTATTATTATTATTATTTTTCTATTATCATTTTTTGTTTTTGTTTTTTTGATGGCTTTTTAAAACTCCTTTGAAAGAGTTTCAATATATGGTTCACTATGATTTTGAAATTTTATGGCATACACGGGAGGGTTACCATGACGATTTATGTTAGCCGACCCCAAATCATTTTGGGAATAAGGATTGGTTGTTGTTGTTGATGTTGGTCTGATTTGAGTTTATCACTACATTTTTATTAACTAATGGTCAATAAACTGGATGCACAGGTGCAAGAGCTTGGATTATCTCGAATGAGCTGTTGTACAAGGAAGAGGCGATCGATTTGTCAGAGGAGGATGTCACAGAAGTTTCCAAACTCACTGAAGGTATTGGGCCTGCTATCAACTTGAGAATATTAATGTACATGAATGTTAGTCAACTTAACCATTTTCATCTCGCTTCCTATCGCAGGTTACTCTGCATCAGACTTGATAAGGCTCGTGAGAGTTGCTTCCTCATACCGAAATGCAGATGCTATAGGGCTGGGCACAGAAATTACTAAGCTGAAAAGGAAGGATTTGAGACCTGTAACTCTACAGGTATGCCAGCCACATTGTCTTGTTATTTTTTGGGCCAAAGCCAGCCACACTGCAGTGCCTTTGATGACTTCTCTAAGGTCCAACTAAAGCTTTGGTCTGACTTTAAAGATGCAATGCAGGATGTGGAGCCTTTGGTCTCGCTCGGTGATGCTGGGATCTGTGCAAAATGGAATGAACAGTTTGGGAGTTTGTCGTTCTAGCAATTAGCATAGAGGCCAGGTATTGTCATGGATTCATGTATCACAGCTTTACATTCAATTATTTGCTGTGAAGTTTTTTGTTATGCCCTTGTTCCCACCAGAATCACGTTATAGTGAAAATAATTTATTTGATATGTGGGATGTGCTCCCCCAATTAGACGAATCAAGTCAGAGCCTACTAGTCAGGGCTCCCACCTCCCTGCGCTCTATCTGGGTCTGATGCCCGTTTCCAGAGT
Organism: Spergularia marina; assembly: GCA_963680865.1. Lineage (NCBI taxonomy): Eukaryota > Viridiplantae > Streptophyta > Magnoliopsida > Caryophyllales > Caryophyllaceae > Spergularia > Spergularia marina. Next base: position 6,883,817 of record OY804554.1, read on the forward strand.
CTCAGGAGGCCTAGTCCAATAGGGCCTGCAGAAATAAAAATAAATTTACTGTGTCATTGAACGTGCTATGGATGTACTGTGTCACCTGGCTGGCTATTGAGTATAATTGATTTGTTAGCCCAGTATTTATAAGCTACGTAGATTTAGAACCTAGCAGGATATTCTGCATTTCGTGCTAAACCACATTTCCATACTTGACCCGCAGGACCACAATTGCAGGTATCGTAAAGATGCTGAACATAATAGAGAAAGAAAAAGTCTGCGGAGTCTGATTGGGGATTGCATCTGAACACTTGTGTTTTTCTTAAATGTATAGAACATAATTTCTGAGAGAGGAAGTAAAAGGACTCGGAAACGGCCGCTGAAAGCAAGTATAAACTAATATCTGTTTGCCAAATGAGTGAGTGGCACTGAAGTGTAAGGCTTGCTCTAGGACCACCTCATACGTCTCTGTAATCGTCACCACATAAGAGTGGCATTAGTTTCTGAAAGTTGCCTCAAATGGAGCTTCAGAAAGGATGTTGTATTTGACGCTTTGAGACACGCAGTACCTCACTGGCTACGTTTGTACAGCAATAATGTCTCTGAAATAGTAACTTTCTCTAAACGCCTTGTGCTTATCAATTTAATCCTGGGATTCCTACTGCTCCTCGTAAGGCCGCCTGCTATATTGCTATGTTAGCAGGCAAAGAGGAGATCACAACATTAAATGTTGGGGTTTTCTTGGCCAATCACCGTCATTAGTTGAACAATGCCCGATTCGCCTTTAGGCAGTTTAGTCCTATTTTCTTATAAAGTCTTGTTTTTCACGGGTTGATCGAAGTGTAATCGATAATTGATGAATTAATTGAAATTGATTCTGGCATAAAAATTAACATAAATGATGAAGTCACCCTTATGTTCCAACGTTATTTGGTTCTTATGGTCTCTTCTCGACCTTTATAGTTTAAAGTTCAAGTTTTCTTTTGTTAGTTAATCGAAATGCTTGTAATGACCTCCAAAGTAGCTTAACATCAATCATCAATCTTATATGGAACCGGATCCAGTAGAGTTTTTAAGTAACTCTATTGGGTAGGGTTCCTTGAATCTCCACCACACATTTATATCAACGACTATAATTTATTCCACTGAAAAAAGAAAAAAAAAATTCTTATTTTCTCTCACCCCTTTTTCTCTCCGGTCTTCACGCATCATCCATCAACCTCTTTCTCTTTCCTCAAACCTAGAAATCCAGCCACCCTATTGCAGTCCGGCCGAGTGGCCGACCACCAATTCTGCCATCACCATATTTCTTGACCACCGTATGAGTAGTGGCCTATAGCCACCAGTCGATCGCCCCTACATACTCCACGAAACCCCAAAAGAACAGTTCCCCTACCCCCAACGCCACCACAACCACCTTCCCCACACACCCGAAAATAGGGTTTAGGGCCCCACTTTTCGGTGTCGCGATAGTGGTGTCGAAAAGTGGGGCCCTAAACCCTATTTCCGGCCACCTTCACAAAACCACACTCCAATGGGGTTGACCACACCCTTTCAAACACCCCTCCCTACTTAGGGTGTCTTTTGATCTCGCCGTCGCGATTGTGGGTCTCCGACCAATTTGGTTTAGGTTGGCTTGTTACGGTGATAGGGTGGCAGAGTGTTGAGCGCGGTGGTTGGATATTGTGGGTGGCCGGAGTTTATATACGCGAAGGAGATGGAGGAAGGCAAAGGTGGTTGTTTTGGGGGTTGTGGATGCAGTTTGGATGGGGATGGGAAAGATGGATTGGGTGTGGTTGGTGTATTTTAAAGGTGGATGAATTGGAACAATTTGGACCGTAGGATTAAATGGATGGTCGAGATGACAACTTTACCAGGTAGAGTTCCTTGAGAACTCTACGGGATCCTCACCCATCTTATATATATACTATATATTAGATGTAAGCCCGTGCGTTGCACGGGTCTCTTAATGACGATATACAATTATATTGAAAAGTTGAACCGATAGATATTTAACCATTATCATATAGGAACTATTACTTGTATTTTATTTAACCTATGTAGGTAATTATTTTCATTTTATGATCCTCATTTTACCAAAAAAAAAAAAAAAAAAAAAAAAAAAAAAAAAAAAAACTTACACTCTCAAACCAGCACGTTTTAATGTCACTACAATACAAATTTTATTCAAAAACTCTACCTTAAATATTGTTGTATTACTTAACCTTTTTAAATAAAAGACATCATTACTTATTTATTGGAAATATTCACATGATATCCTTGTGTTTCTATCTTTCCCTAGAGTTCCACATTTTCAGTTCATGTATAATATGTACCATAATTTTTGCCCTTTCGGATACAAAATTGAAAATATAAAAAAAACAAATACTATAATCCAAAATAAAATATTTGTCTTTTATTGTACAATTTTAAATTGGCACCCTCCAATAATAAATTAGAACCAAATTAAAGTTTTATTCAAAAACACTATCTTAAATTATTAATTAGAAACATTCACACGGTACCTTGTGGTTTAATTTTTTCTCAAGAGTTCTACGTTTTCGTTTCGAAATCTTTGAGGTTTCATTTTTGTGAACCATGATACTAAGTTTATAATTAACTCTTAATGCTAATAGTTCTTATAAGAATTTAGCAAATGAGCATTATGATCACAATTGTGGGTATCATGTACACAAACATGTGAATGCAAATACCTTTTAAATTGGGTTAAAGAGATAGTAAATTTCATTCTCGTGAATAAAAAGACTATTTTTTTAATAGAATTTTCTTACAATATACTCCCAACAAAACACTATGTTTGACCTTGTTTTTATTACTAATATTGTCGTATTATTTTGATTTCAATTATTCGAACATTAACTACCCTAACCTTTCTTTTATGTTTTTGTCGTCCCTTCCCCTCTCCACATTTTCCTAAAATAATACATAACAAATAGATAAATGTTATTCTAAATTGACTTTTTATGATATGAATACCATATGAGTATTTAGTTATGAAACCTGAGTTATAAGAAGAGTTAAGACATAGGAAATAGAAAATTAATATACGTACAAACATGGAATCTTTCAATCGTTGTGGGAACTAAAAAAAAAACTCGGATTGAAATTAAGAAAATTAGGAACATATAATATTAGGAAAATGCATCTCCTTTCACCTATTTATCCACTTCTCTAATAAATATCCTAATGTATGATTTTTTAGTAGAAGAATTATATATTCCACTTCGTCATGTTTCAATAATGTGGGACTTTTTTTTTTATTTGGCCATTAGAGATTGTCCCACATCGTCCAAGAAGTAAGGTTATTATATTTTGGCACAATATAGGTTAGGATCTTTTAATTTTTTTCCCACATCATTAGTACGACGCATGAAAAAGTATTATCAGTATGATTATTATAATGGTATTACATGCCTAATTGACCGATTAGCCAATCACCATTCAGAATAGTGGCGTATTATGCTGAATTAAGTTTAGCATTCAGTAGAATAGAGAGGTGAATGAAATGTTGAAGTTTGGAACATGTAGATTAAGAGGGGGCGGGCAATAGTGGCATTTTCATTGTAGTGAACTTAATAGGAGACAACTTATATATCTCGTTAATTCTAGGTTATCTAGTACTCCCTCCGTCACAGCTCAAACGCCCCATATTCCATTTTGGGACGTCCCACCTCAAACACCCCATTTATTTTGGGACATATTTATCTCTCCTACTTTTATTAAATTAATACCTTTTCTCTCACATCATCCTCTCCTACTTTTATTAATCCCCACCTTCCCTCTCATCTCTTTTCCTAATATTACCCCACTCAACTTATTATATCAATTTTTCTTATTCTACTACAAATAACGCCCAGGGCGTTTGAGCTAAGACGGAGGGAGTATTTAGTTAGGTCCGTTTAAAAAATAAACCTAGTTTAATTAGATATGTGATTCTGAGATGTTGTATATAATTTTTTAATCGTTGCACGGGGTCTCTTAATAATGATGTCTAATCATGATGGTAAAATTGAACAGATGAATATCTGAACTTTTATATTACTTGCATTTTATTTAACCCGTGTAGACGATTATTTTCAATATAATATAAACTTCTTTTTACAAAATTGAGAACTTATACTCTCTTACTGAGCCCCAATAATTAGATATGTGATTATGAGATGTTGTATATGTTAGTATTTATCTAAAGGTAAAAAAATCTTTGTGATTGCGATAAACATGTGCTTAACAAAAATGTAGGTGAAAATTTGACATGTGCTTGCTTTTGATCAAGGTAGAACCAATCGTTGACATTAATTAGTGTGAAGGCAGGCCAGTATAGGAAATTAGAAAGTTTAAGCAACTTAGCCAATTTTTAATCGAAAGATCAAGTACTTGCTTGGAGTAAGTATGTAATTCTAATAGCGATATATACAATGTGAATTTCGTTTGTAGACCAATGTTATGCACTCTAAAATTTCGTCCTAGGGTTTGGGTTGTTGTATGGGTATACATGTAATATTGTTCCACATCGTTTTGTTACATGGAGATGAACTAACATAGGAATAAGATCATAAAGGTGTTATGCTTCTATAGTCTAGTTGTTCAATAATTTAATTTCAACAAATGAAAAGAGAGAAAAAAAGAAATACAAAAAAACAAACTAAATGGATGATATAATATAGAATAGGGAGGGAGGGTATGAAGAAGAAAAAGAAGAAACTAAAAAGACAATGCAACATTACATAGAATTTCACAATAACCTAATTCCTTATAAAACATTTTAGCCTCGTAAAAGTAAAACTGCAAGTCCTTACACATAGCATAAGGAAGAAGCATATACCACAATTATAAAAGCATAATAGATTCACAGAATTAGCAACAAAAAAAAAAAAAAAAAAAAAAAAGATTTAAGTTCTGTGCTAAAGCTCGAATACTATTGAGCAACAAATTGGAATTTGTTCTAAAAGGAGTAGATAACACATATCAGAGGACATCTCACCAGTCACAAGTCTCACAACTACTACGGAACATCATCTGAAACTCAGGCATCAAATAAAGCAATGAGAAGTACCTGATCCATATCTGAGAAAATTAGCTCTAAATTGATGACATCTATATCAGATTTCGGATCAACTTTTCCATTTACATGAATGATGTCATTATCTTCAAAACATCGAACAACCTGAAGGCAGAGAACACCAAGATAGTTTTAAGAAGTGGAAAGGCATATTTGTAACTAAGGAGCAAAAGCTTTTGATTCAAGCATTGAAGAAAACATTGGCCTAAGACTTAACCTGGGTAGAGTGATAAAGTAATATTGAAGCAAGATAGACAAACAGACAACAATTGCAAACACGCGTAGATTCCCATTTTCAACCTGTGAATTTTCACAATTCAGCATACTGAACCACTTTTCAGTATCTAACACGGCATCATAAAAATGGACTGTGATACCAACAACATTATGCCAATGCCTCAAAAGCTCCCACCTATGACAGGACAAATGTACTAAGTACTACTTCTATGTTGAAAACATATATCGACGCTACCTTTATATTTCAAAGCCAAAGAATAGGGAGGGAGTCTTTCGCCCCATTGCAAAAGAAAGCTAAATGGACCAAAATTTACCAACACACTAATTCAACATTAAATCCTTTCCCCTGGAAACTGAGGCAAAAGGCTTAAAGCTGCCAAGTGCAGAAATCTCGTATTAAACTATCCGCTTCTACAACCCCCAATCCCCCTGAGACAAAGGATTAGCTACTTAAACTATCGTTGCTTAGAGACTCGCAAAGATGAGGCTTTTCAAGCTGCATTTAGAGTCTTCAAAGGGACAAGCAAAGCATGTTTCTCAGAGTCTTTGCACGAATGACCACCGAACAAGCGGGAATACAGATTAACCAGAAAGGATATGATACACAACGAGACACCACGAGAAAGAACGCAACAGAGTCAAATAACTAAACCTTAGAACTATGACACTAAGACTACAGCCGTATACAGAAATCAACTTAACGCCGCATTATGACATGATATGATATTCGGCAGTGCTCGAAAGTGAGTACCACCCGATGACGCCCTCACAACGTAACACCACCACAGTCATCACCAAACAAAAGAATACATCAAAATAAACAAAAGGAGCAAAATTGTGACATTGGCATATAATCAAACAGCTGGTGGGCACACAGCAAATGCACTCAGAAAGGGGAGAGAGAGAGAGAGAGAAAAGAAAGCTTACAACAGCATTGAAAAGGGTGGATTTGCCGACATTGGGGAGACCAACAATGCCAGCTCTTAAGCTCATGGTGATTTTTGAAGCAGAAGCAGAAGAGAAGCTCCTTCTGCTGCTACTACTACTGCTGTTTATGAAGACTCAAATGTAGCGGTTGAAAGGGTGGTTTGTGGTAAGAAATGAGGATTTTAATGGGGTTGATAGAGCTGGTATCCATTGATGACATGCCATCCTCGCCATTTTTGCTTTGCTTATCAAACTTATGGTTTACGCTTTACGCGGGGGAGATCAGAAGGGAGTTGGCTTGATTTTTACTTCTAAAATCCCTTTTCGACTTTTTAATGGGAAAACCGTGGTCCGAGCCACATACCGAATTTTAATTAGTTGGACAAAAAAAGCCGCATAATCAGAAAAACCCCTCTTATTTCCCTTGTTTCATCTCCTCACTCTCTCTCTCTCTCTCTCTCTACTATTCTTCCTCCCCCTTTGTCTTCCGCCGCCGGCCTACCACGTTGCTGCCGCCAACAACGTCGCCCACCTATCTTAACCAGGTATGTCATGTATCTAATTAGTTTTGTGACATACAACGATGAACATTTATCTATAAAATCCATGCATTAGAGTTACAAGATCCATGATTATCATGAAATCATCCATCAACTTTTCATATTAAATCCATGAGCATTCATTTTGATTTCTTGTTTTTTAAATTGGTGAATTATGTTATTTGAAACCGGTGAATTATGAATTGTTGGTGTGTCCTGCTGGTGGCGTAGGGATGGGGCGTCCGTTAAATGAACTTCAATCTCATCGTAATTTACAGGGTTTAGAATGATGTGAAAAAAATAAGATTTAATGTTAGGAATTTGGGTCGGTCGGTACCATGGAAGTAGCGTATTTCATGGGGGGGGGGGGACAATATACGCAGTGGATTCATTCGAAACGTTTCATGTTTCTCTCGTTTACATAGTTCTCAAGAAGATCTAATTTAATGTTGTTTGGGGAAACTTGTAGGTTTCTAATTTGGGAATTTGAGTTATCTAAACACTGTTTTATAGTAAGAATTGTCTAGTTATCTAAAATGACTGTGATGTATGAGTGAGGATGGAGGGAGAGATGAATGAACAGACAAGAGAACTAAGAATAACAGCAAAAGAATATGTGAATTGCTTGTTAACTTAAACTGGTAAATCTCAGGTTCTCTTTCGATGCTCAATTCTTACTTGGGTGTTTTAGTTCTTTTGCAGGCGTGGTTGAGTGTTGCATATTTTACCTGGTTTGAAGAATGGGGAAGGCTAAGGGTGGTTCAATATTTATCAGGCTTGTCTCCTCTGCTGGTACTGGCTTTTTCTATGTGACAAAGAAAAACCCCAAGAAGATTACTGAGAAGCTCGAGTTCCGGAAATACGACCCACGAGTTAATCGCCATGTTTTATTCACGGAGGCCAAGATGAAATAGTTGATTTTTGCGGACAACATTCTGTACTTTTACTGCGATGCAGCAAGTAGTTGTTGATGCAGATTGCCTGAGTGCATTCTTGGCTGATGTAGCTTGATTGAATTAGAATAATATATTTTTGAATTTTATAGACTTATCTTTCCTATCGTTAATTCTCAATCGTGTTTTTTTCGGAGAAATCATTATTTACACATTGTGTAACTCATCTAGGCTTACACAACCAATTATATATTAACATGTGACATTTTTTATTAATGGCAATAAAAAGGCATATATGGCATATATGGAAAATTGGAAATATGAGATTGCATGTCCACAATATCTTAACAAACCTAACACTTCTAATGTAAAAAACGTCCAACTCTATTTTGACCTTCTTTATATTTTTCTTTTTCTTTTGCATTTTTACTTTTATACCCTTGTTGGGTTTTTATTTTTATTTTTATTTTTTATTTTTTTTTGTCTTGCTTTTTTAGCTCAACATTTGGGTGGGCTAAGAATCGAACATAACTGACTCGTTTTATCTTTTATTAATTAGGGTCGATAAGTGTATTAAGAGTGATAAATTGGGTCCCGGCTTATATCCGATTCTCTATTTCTCCCTCAAAGTGATAAGTAAAAATAACTCACCACTAGTGCATTTGGTAGACATCCATCATCCGACTCAGAATTTCACAACACCATATTGTTCATGGATTATGATAGAGATGAGAGAATATAATCATCCGACTCAGAATTTCACAACACCATAGAAATAAGTTGTTGAAATCATTAAGATAGTACACAGTGGTGGATCCATGTAGAGATTGGGGGTACTAAGACACTCAAATGTAAATTATTTTACTAAAAACCATGAAGAATCCTAGTAAAAGATAAGAGAGGACACTGAAAAATATTGTTGGGACATCGAAATGTATTTTCTGAATTCGTCACTAATTGTACATTGTATATGATAGATGATCTTTGTCATGCATCGTTGTTGTCATCAAAGCTTTATTATTACCTAAGGATCTCGCCGCCCGAGGAATAAATTTTAATCAAGGGCTCATTCTGTCATGAATATATTTTAGGCGGGTCCAACGATCGAAACTGACTACGTGTTAGTCCTCGTCAAACCATATATTCAGATGATTTATTTTTGGCCAATGACTCATTTAGCCACATTCAGTTAAAATACACCACATTTGAAATACATGAACCCCATTTTTCTCTTTGTCACGCAATTTTTGATCAAACTAATAGAAGGACGGGGTTTGATACACATATGAACTTATGCACCAACGGTTTTGAGTGTGATACTTGAACAATTAGCCAATAGCTACGAATTAACTAAAATGGTAAGTGAAATACACTAAATTCAACTTAATTTAGTTGGATTGTGTCTGAAATGATAAACTAATTGCAGTTAGTAGATGAAACATCGATAAATAAACTGAACTTAAATTACCAAAATTTAATTGATAGTTGATATGGTAGATGATTTATTAACTCACAATGCTTATATCATGCTCGCCCGAGTACAATGAGCAATGGTGGTCCTTCTCACAATAAAGGAGTAGACACGACACTTAAAAATGATTCTACATTTTTTATTTCATTGGCTCACCCCTTTATTGTGAGTGGAACCACCATAATTTTTGTGCTCCCGGGACCATGGTATAATTTACCACTAACTCAAGTTAATTTGATTCAATTGAATAATTATGAACTCTACTTAACTTAACTAAAATCGTAGCTAGCAAAGAACTCTACTTAACTTAACTAAAATGGTAGCTAGCATTTGGAATGAAACTGGACTACATAGAAATGATCCGAATAACCAAAAACTTAACTGAATTTTGAGTTATTAGCTAATAGTTGAAACGGTATTAATTGAACCTGATTTGAACTGGTGTGTAAGAATAGATCGAATTGTTAAACCAATATTATTAATTAAAATAAAAAAAGAAGAGAAAATTGGTTTGGCGCCAAGCAAAATGCATTTAGCGCCAAACCAAAATCATTTAAGCGCCAAACTAAAGGCATTTGTGGCGGCTAGCTACTTTGATTTTTCTAACCTAATTACTAGTATATATAATAGGATCTCCAATACTCTATGTTAATCTTTTTATACACTTAGCATCTATTTAATTAGCATATTATATACATACCTAACACAATACACTTCTTTATCAAATTATGAAAAAAATGGAGTTGTCTATGAATTCATTTTTTCGAAACGGGAAAGGTATTCTTTTTTTTTTTTTCCCCTTGGAAATAACCCTAAACACTAATTAGGACATATTAGTAATTTTACTTATGGATAAATGTGTTATTAACTGATAAAAGGGAAAACTAAAAAAAAAAAAAAAACAATATATAACATCACGTGAAACTAGATACCATCAAATTAAAAAAATATTTTGCATGATCTATTCCTAGCCACTTGTCGCAAAACAATTTGTTGTGTAAGCAATTGAGGCTTACAAAGTGTGTAAGCAAACTGCTCTCCGTTTTTTTCTCCTTTTTCGGTTTCTTATCCTTGTTTTGTTTATAACGAGGCGTGTTCATCATTATGTGAAGATGAATTACATGTCAAAAGTAGACCACCATCAAAAGTCGACCACAAGCAACTCATCCACCTATAGGCCAGGATTTGAGTTGTTTGATGCCTAGACCTGATTACCAACGGAATTCACATTTTCAGGTCTCCATACATTCTTAGGAAACCAGTCAGTTAAAAATGTCCTACATTCTTAATAAACCATTCCTTCCTCTTCAAACGACTATCCAGATGAATGTCGCAGCTAAAATTTTATAAGCCACCCATTTAGCTTGTTGCCTTCAGCAACGACACAGGCGGTTAAGATCTATCAAGCCAACAGTGTAGCTAGTTGCATTCAGACTTCAGTACGATTTTCTTAGCCACTCATGAAGCCTGTTGCAAATCTCAGCCGCCCAAGAAGCATCTTGCTTTCATTACTGAGGCTGTAATCCTAAGTCAGCATGGACACCCGAAAGCAGTTTCATACCAAATTTATGTGTTTTGAGTTGCATGTTTGGGCTGTTGTGTCGTAAGAGAAAAAGGAGGAACAAATGGGTTGGAAGAACAGGAAACCAATGTAGTTATAAGACTTATCACATACAATGAAAGTTGATTACACCAAAATCAGTTGCATCCGTCTCAAAATCGGTTGCATTCCCCCCACCCACACTTTTTTTTTTTCCGGAAAATTCACGTGGTACCCTCAAACTTTGGTCGATTGCACATGGTACCCCTGAACTTACTACTTTGTGCACATGGTACCCAAATAGTAACTTCCGTTAGATTTTTCCGTTAAGTGATGATGTGTCGGTTAGTTGTTAGGTAATTAGTTAATTAAATTATAGATTTAATATTCAGTTAAAAAAAATTCAATTAAATTCTTAGAATAATAAATATATTTTTTCAAATAATTTTTTCAAATTTTTTTTATTAAAAAACTAAATTTTCAAGGGTACCATGTGTAAAATGTTGTGATCTCAAGGGTACCGTGTGCACAAAGTGTTAACTTGAAGGGTACCATGTGCACAAACTATGATTTTTTTAAGAGAAATAATATTTTTTATGAAAAAAAAAAATTGTTTTTTGGATTTTTTTTTGTTTATGAAAATATTTTTTGGATTTGTTTTAAAAAGTCAAAAAAAAATATTTTAATTTTAATTTTTTGATTTTCTTAAAATGGGAAATCATCATTAATATTAACTAACTAGTTTAAAGCCCGTGCGTTGCACGGTGACATTAATAATATTTTATATTATTTAGGCATTTTTCATTGTCAAAATCATTATAATTATTGAAGTTAAATAATTTTTTTTGAGGTAACAACGAAATCAAGTTATCATTTATCTAGAATTATTGAGTAATTCATTTTTTAAAGTTCTCACACTGTATACTTACATGACATTAATGTATTAGCTAATTAATTAAATTTTATCATAAAACCATTTACTTCCATTACTTACTTTAACCAACCTTTATCGTTTTACATGTTTATATCTCATGACAAAAGTATAAAGATGTCAATACTAAACAAAACTGAACACAAACTGTGCAAGATATATACATTTATTTCACATCAACAAACCTAAATAAAAAATTGACAGATGTTGTGCTATAGTGGTTAAGATAGAGGTACCGAATACAATAAGTTTCCGTTTCGAATTTGTTCTCTATATTGTATACCAATTTCTAAGCTTATTACACTTAATGTTAGTAAGATTTTGTATGATTTAACTTATTTTTTTTAACATATTCGTATCACGAGAGTAAGATGTTGTAACTATAATGAATCTAGTAAAAGAATTGATTCCAAAAGAATTTATATTAGTTCAAATCTAGTGAGTTTAGTGCAAGTTTAATAAATTTAAATAAATCAAAATAACTTTAAATCATAACTTACAAAACCGAAGCAAAAAAATATATTATCTTAATTATATGTTTCTTTTAAGTCATCTTATATTTTTTTATGTTGAATCAATGACTCAAATTAAATATTATACATTAGTTATTTTAAATCTTATAATTGCAATAATGCTTGCATGTTGTACATTACAAATTCTTAAGATGAAAAGTTATGATTCGTACCAATGACTTTGCTTATGTGGCCATGTTTCAAATTACCTATCAATAAAAAGTAATTCTACATTTGTGATAAATGGTTTTATGACTGCTGGAATATATATAAATGCACTTTGCAAATGTTTGATAATCAAGAATTTACTTATACTTATTACTAGTATAATACCCGTGCTATGCACGGAAATGTGTAGCCAAAAGTTTTAATATCGTAACGTGCGGCAACACGTCTAGCTTAACTTTGTCTTAGTAAAATGGATTTATATTGTTGGCGTTCGAAACGTAGTTATATACCTGAATCTATTTCCCGACTCAAGATATCAAGGACTTCTTTTTAAAAAAAAAAAACTGAATAGCTTAGCAATCATGTATACGTACGACTTTAATTTGCACTTGATAAAATGCAATCTTATCAAAGTGTGTGTGCGTGAATGTATCTCTAAGTATGAATATTAGTAAGGGAACATTTGTATTATGGCAAATTTATTTACCAACTCAAAATTTCAGTGACTTTACAATCCCATGACTTAGAAATAGAGATTAAATTTGCATTAGAAGATTACACAAATAAATAAGAACACAAAAAGAAAAGAATAGTGACCTTTAGTTACCTCAATTTGAGCGAGTCTTTAGTCATTGAAATGGTTAAATCACTACATCAGTGAGTAAGAGGACAAATTTTGATTGTAAAGTAGATAAAGAAGAGCAAAATTTTGGGATATACTCCGTATATATATTTGGTTGAAATGGTCTCATAAATTTAGCGTAGAAAATTATTAGTAACATATTAAAGTTGTTTTTTTTTTTTTTTTTGTTAATAGAAGGCCCTAGCTATTAGCTGCTTTTTCATTATTAACTTAGAGTTGTTAGAATTTGCAGCAAATTAATAGGAACAAAATTATTAAAAACCATGTTATTAGGAACAAAAAATTTAGAGGGAAAATGTGTAGCCATTGGATGCCACGTGTCCTAGTGGCTTCTGTTTTAGTAGAACTAGATAGATTCAATTAAAGATCTTATATTATCATTTTCAATATTATGGCTCGAGTGCCTGTCTAGACCTACATAAAAATATCTATAATTGTTTGTTTCTTCAATAGATAGACTATATTTATAAATAGAATATTATATTTTATAGGACTATTTATCAAATTTTTCAAAACTTTAAGTGTGCAAATCTGATAGTTTTTTGCGAAACCAACAGTTAATGCCCTAGCTCGCAAAATGAAATCGTCTTACATTTCTGAAAGGAGGCGATATCCTATCTTTTTATGATTACAATAAATTTAAATTTGGAATATAATGTAATCTTTTCATTGCCCATGATAAAATTCTTTGTATTATCTTACCATTTCATGACTACAATATACTTGCTTAGAAATATTATCTTCCATAACTTATAAATGATTTTTTTTTATAAAAAAAATCGAATTTTTCTTCACTTGAAAATGAAATAAAATTTCAATGTCTATAGATGTATTAAAAGCTTATGGTTATATGCAGAAAAGATCAGATTCATTAAAAAAATATAAACACTACATTTATTCGTAGTTTGTGGTCAATCTTTTATATATATACTAAAACATATTAGTAGATTACAAAAAAAGAATAATACTATAGAATAGCACATATATTAAAGCGAGTAAATAATTGCCTTTACTCGTAGTTATTACTATTAGGGAGTTTACATGAATAAGTTAAAAATTCTTTGTATTATCTTACCATTTCGTGATTAATTGTCATATACTCCCTTGGCAAACAAATGTTCCCATGGTCATGATTGTTGATCGAGGGATCTTTTTATGATTTTCTGTTTTGTTTGTTGCTTTTGACTATCCATGTTGGGAGCCACTTCTACACTAAATGAACTTATAACGGACTTTTATTCACCTAAAACTGTATTAAAAATTCATTAATTATAGACGCATTTAAAAAAAAAAAAAGATATTTGGTTCATATATTTTACCAAAATGTAGAAAATGTCGTATAGTTTTCTCTTATGTTAAAATGTAGGTTTTACTTATTATCTTACCATAACATATGGTATACAATGATTCCATAAGTAAATTATATGAATTTTATACATGATTACCATCAACTCACATATGGTCATATAACAACAATTTCATAACATAAATTAATTTCTTATTTACCAGAAGCTCTAAGAAAATTCGAAAGGCTCTAGACCTCTTCAATGCCCACGAAAAAAGCTTCGTTTGTAAATATATAAGATAAGATTCATATAACAACTAACTAACATATCATCACTTAACAGAAAATCTAATGGACGTTGCTATTTGGATACCATGTGCACAAAGTGGTAACTTCGGGGGTACCATGTGCACAAACTTGCCAAGTTGGATACCATGTGCAATAAGTCAAAGTTCGAGGGTACCACGTGAATTTTCCGTTTTTTTTTTTTTTTTTTTTTTTTTTTTTTTTTTTTTTTTTTTTGCCGAACCCAATACCAGTTACACGGACATGATCGACCTTTTTGCACCAAAATAATCTTAATCTGGAGCATTTCCATTTTCAGTAAGGTAACAGCATTCAGAATCTTATGCCCTCTTTTTGGCTGGGTATTTAGACATCATACAATGAAGGCTGCGATCTAAGGCTATATCTAAAATCTCGAGCAAGAAAACCTATAGCAGCCTATCAGCCATACACTAATCTCACCTCCTGTCAGCTCGTCTTCTCTCATGAGTGTGTTCCCTGGAACTTCTTCCATCTCGATCTTCTCCTCTCCTTCGAGCCTCAGAGTCCAAATCTTTCTTTCTGTCTCTTTGTTTGTCTCTCTCATCATGTAGCTTCTCATCATGGCGGTTAGCATAAGCCTTAGAGCTGCTTTTATCTTCTCTTCTACTTCTATACTCATCTGGCTCTGCATCTCTCTTCCTTTTACTTGATTCTTCTCTCTTTTCTTGTCTGTCAATGTCGGCGGACCTCTTTCTATGTTCATTAACATCCCTCCTGTCTCGGTAATCCCGCTCACCATACTTGTTATCTCACAAATCCCTGTTTTCCCTACCATAACCATTCTTAGTCTCTCTGCGGTCCCTCCCATCCCTGCTACCATCATTTTTAGTCGCTCTCTGATCCCTGTCATCCCTCCTTCCATCAACCCGGGGTTCATAGTTTCTATCCCGCGGCCTTTCCTGGTGACTTGATTGTTTGGTCACATAATCTCGGCGTTTGCCATCTAAAGCTACATTACTCCCAGATTTGGAACTTTTCGCTTTTTCATAATCTCCCCTTTTTTCTTGAGGACTTCCACTATCTTCATCAAACACCATCTCATGGCTGCACATGAAGAGATTACAAAATTAGGCATAAGCTTAAGGGCAGGGGAGAGGGGGACCAAGAATTGGCCAACATCTAATCAATCACTGACTCTGCATTTTTGTCTCCACCACGCTGCTTGTTATCATCCTTCAAGACATACTTCTGCTGTTAGATAGAAGTAGACCCGTCAGCACAATCTTTAGCAATATGTTCGAGTGAACCACATTTGTAGCAACCTTTTCCTGCATCAAATTAAATAATAAAGCATAAACAATAAGACGATTCCCAATTGAAACCAGACAGGGAAATACTTCAATCATGCACTCCTTCAAGGAAGGAGTGATTAAAGAGATATTAGTAAGACTTGAATCATGTTAATGACAATGCAGTCACATAAAGCTTCTCCAAAAATTGCATATTGCATGGACTTATAAGTTAGAATACATGCAATTCAGGGAATTACATCTACAAGCAAAAACAAAAAATAAATACCTTCCGTATGGGAGTAATTATCATCCAAGAAACCCCAAAGAACCCAAATAAGCATATATTAGATTAAATGTTGCTTTGAGCCAAATAAAACAAAAAAATCAACATACATCAAGAGGAAAGGAAGCAAGAGTTCCAAACATCAAACAGAGAAGCCCTAGTTTAATTCGACGTCAGTAAAAAGACACGCTTCCTACTTTCATGAATGAAACTCATTCATGGGCTGTTCCACAGTCAGAGACGGCCTCTCTATTATGACAGGGTTAACACAACATTAAAAACCAGTTAACCTAACTAGGGAGGACGTCTTGAGAGGCATCGGGGTAATGTTCTTGTTCCAAAAACAGACACCTTGATTACATATGAAGAACAGATCAAAGTATAAGAAAGAAAAGCATCCAATAGAATATCAATCTTCATGGGACAGAGCAGTCTCTAGTATCATTCTCCTCCACAATGCAATTGCTTTTAGTCGGATGTGTAACCCGAGTATTCTAAACAATGCAAGTGACAAGTACATGGATAATGGTAGCCTCTATTCAATCTACAAAACTAAGTACTGAAATTCATATGAGTTATTCCTCTCTCAAACATATCTTCCAATTTGTGAAATTATAGACACCAAGAGGGGTCAGAGTGAAACATTATTTAGTGACACGAACAGATGAGTACACTAGACAATTAATTATAAGAGGATTGGGCAAGCAAATATAGTTGACGAAAAAAGATTCAGCCCAGTGGAAAAAAAGGGCAGCCTGGTGCACATTGTTGTCCCGCAAGGCGAGGGTCTGGGGAAGGGTCCCACCACAAGGGTGTATAGGGGCCAAGCCTTCCCTTCTCAGTTTTTGGGCAATAGGCCCCTCCCAGGACTTGAACTTGTGACCTATCAATCACAAAGCAACACCTTAACCGGTGCGCCAAGGCTCCTCTTCCCCAGTGGGAAACAAAATGGAAAAACAATATGTGAAGTACACAAAACAAGCAGTGGGTTGACCACACATGGCATATTTAAAACACGAGAATCATCATCATGTAAAATATTTTTATTTTTTTGGGATAAAAAGTATCTTCAAAACAATCATCTTTATATTACTGGACTTTTTGCAGGCAACCAAGCAAACCAAATTATCTTTGAACACTGTTGACATTCCAAAAGAAGCATTGCACTGGACTGCAGAACTAAGCATTCGACATTTTAATCTTCCAAATAAAGATACAAACTGTAGACCACAGAAGCATGTCGCAGAAAGATCTCATGTTGCGATTGACGGGGTTGAGAGGTCGATAGAAGTTTTGGGAAAAATGATGGTTAATCAAGCGAATCACAATATCTTTGAACACTGTTGACATTCAAAAAGAAGCATTGCACAGGACTGCAGAAGCAAGCATTCCACATTTGAGTCTTACAAATTAAGGGATATACAAACTATAGACCACAGAAGCATGTCACGAGAATGTCATGTTGCGATTGACTGGGTGGAGGGGTCAATTGAAGTTTTGGGAAAAATGATGGTTAACTAATGAATGAATCCAAGGACACAGATTTCAATTATTAATGAGATCAATCCCGAACAACAACATCTTTACCCCAGTGCCTTAAAGGCTCCCGCCATACGGCGGGGTAAGGGGGGGTCGGATGCACGCAAGTCTTACCCCTATTGAAAGTTGAAACATAGAGAGGCTGCGCACGGATGACCCAAAATGAAATTTGCTTCTAGAATCGCACCGACTGACTGCTACTTCACAAAATTAGAAGCACAGAGAGTTTTATGAGCCATTCGAGAGTTTTATCAATCACGGAACAAATAAAAAAATCAATTAAAGAAAATAAAAGATGTGATAGTGAAGGATGGAAAATGTATCATGCATGTAAATACATGAGTATCAACCTACTTATTACCCCATATGTGGCCGCCTTACAGTAGTAATCCATGTGAAACATTCTATAAGGCAGCAACAACTATTCAAAGCAAGGTATCGTTTAGCATAATGAATTCAAAGTTAAACCAAAGACAGGGGAAATAAGAATACACTCTGGACAAACATGGTAAACAAGATAAAGAACAGGCGTCTCGAAAAAAAAAAAAAAAAGTCATGTTATTTTTCACAAGAGGGAGTATGTGAGTATAGAGTTTTACCTTGGACACCCTTCCGTCTAAATTGATTCCACAGTTTTGAAACACTGACTGAAATCTACATGAATTCTCCTGTCGTCAATCAATACATTGTCCATCTGCAACAAAAACATGTCACACGTCAGTACTATTATAAAAATTTCTTCTAGTTATGTTGTAGTTGTTCCTTCACGCCTTAGTTTAATAAAGCGCGCCTAGGCGCAGCTGCCGTCACCTCAGAAGCTTGAGGCGCACCTGAGGCGCACAACTGTGCAAATTCCAATTTCTTTCTCTTGTAACCTTATTTCTACACTTCCCTTTGCCCCTTAATCCCTTGTCTATACTTATTTACCCATTGTCCCTCTTTAAATACCAAAAAAGGTTTTTTTTCCATAATATGGTTTCGTAAAATATAATTCTGTTCGCTAAATGAGTGCACCTCGTGTGCATGAGGCATGCGTCTTCGCCTCGCGCCTCATCGCAACATCCCCCCAGCGCCTCGGTGGGCCTCGCGCCTCCTTAAACTAAACTTCACGCAATATGCCGAATATTTACAACACTCTCTTCGTTTAGTTTGCTCTCCCTCTAGCAACTTTTTTACAGCACAGATTGCCCATACGAATATATTTTTTTTAATAACAGATGAATAATGCACCGCAAAACAACAGAAGTTGGGCAAGAAGCTCTCACTGAAAGCTGGTGTGAGTATCTAAGGGTTTTTAAGAGACGTTGAAACTCGCCCACCTCGAAATAAGATTTCAAAATGAGCCTCAAATGAGAACACATCACCTAAGATTGGCCAAAACATAAAAATGTACGTAATCATCTGCAGTGAGACTGTGAAAACTGTACCTTAAAATAAGCTCGCTCACAGGCATCTTTCTCTTCAAACTCTGTGGCAATCAAATATTATTGTCCGTCATCACAGCAGATGTATATAAACATACAAGCAAAGTAACGCCAACTATGATGCAAAGGTGACTACTATACAAAAGAAAACACAACTGGCCTGAGAAACAACAATTGCCATCAATGCCATGCTGTGTTTTTTTTTTATTTTTGGTACATAGTGGAATAACTACATGTCTTTTCATTCAAGAAAACCAAAAAAAAAAAAAAAAAAAAAAAAAAAGGCTAAGTGGAGTTGCATCACTTGACCATTATTTTTATTTATGTCTGTATGTGTGAATGTATGGATGCATATAGTGTGCAAATGTTAGATAAAGTATACTGACCAATGAAAGCATAACAAAGGCTGTCTCCAGTCTTGTAATCACGAATAACCTCAGCCCTGCCAAGTGCGAGAAAGTAACATTTTTAAAACCAAAATACGAATCTGCTAAAGAATATTGATGTGATAACACAAGTTACTTACGATGTAACTGTCCCAAAACGTGAGAATATTGTATGCAGGTCTTCATCCTGATGAACAAATTAATTATATCACATGCGTAAGTAGAGGGCAGCAGAATGACAAAGCTCTGTTGCTTACAGATTTTAATCATATTCATAAATCATAAAGACATCAAGAAACAATACTGACATGTTAGTGTGGCATCTGCTTAAGATAAAGCGTGAGAGGCAAGGCTTAGATGGTTCTGACATGTTAAAAAGAAGATATCTTGAACACCCCAGTGAGAAGTTGCAAAGACTTTTATTAGGTATTGTAAGAGAAAAAACACAAATAATAGAATAGCAACAAAGACATTGCTATTAGTATGGCAAAGACATTGCTATTACTATGGCAGTCCCTCCATCCCAAAATCAGGGTCCTATTTTTCTTTGATTGCAATACTTGGGAAGTTAAAGTTGAAAATTCGATTAATTGTTTTCGGATATGCTTTCCATATCAATTATAAACTATATCAATAAGGTAAATCCAAGATCCATCGATCTATTGGAAAATTAAGATATTCATTTTCCATGAACAAATTGCCATCACGATTTATAAAAGAGGCAAGATCATCAAACCAGAAAAACACTAAGAGTTCCAAAAAGAGTTTTTTTTTCTTCTTCCAGAAAGCAAGTCAATACTCACCTCAGTTACAGGATTAAGTTTGCATACAAATAACACGTTCTCGGGAGGCTTTACATCAGCTACAGGGAGGTCACCAATCTGTGGGATTATCCAGAAGTAGATGAGAAACATAATTTTCATAATTGAGTACAGATACATCGATCACAAATATAGGGGTAGTATACATACAGTCTCGAGGACAACGGCTCTGGAATGTGCTTCCTTTGAACGAATAGCTTCCTCAAGCTCTTCTGGAGCTAATTCTGCATCCATGGGCACCCAGTCATCTTCCAGTCTCACTTCATCAATATCCAACAAATATGTGGAAGCAAACAGCCGAATGTTAGTTAATAACATTATCAAATTGAGTAAATAACCAGACTCAAGGAAAGAGCATGATACAAAAGCATTGAACCAAGGTGTACAATTCCTACTTGCAAAAGAAGCTTAGCTAACTTTCATTCATCATGAACAGAAAAATCAGTGCTCTAGATACATAATTGATCAACCTGACTGACCATGGTCCAGTCACCATAAGCTGGCAATAATAATTCTGAACACATGGAAATGCAAACCATACAGAGGAGCTCTTCACGCATAACGGCCCTTAGCTACATATTTCAGGGAGATGCAGACAAGCATGATCCAAGCTATATATAATTTTCTTGCATCCGTGCTCATCTAGATAGAAAAATTGTATCATGGAACAGTTGACTTTCCACCCAAAGTAGAAGCATATATACACATCTGGTACTTCAAAAAAATCCACCAAAAGAAAAAACAACCAGTTTACATATAAAAGAAACCATGTAATGCATTATCCTTGTCCATCAAGAAACCAATCTGTCACTTAAGCTGCACAATCCTTTGAGAATCAAGCTCAAAAACCCAGCAACAACATAACCCCAGGTTCCCAGTCCCTGAAAGGCTCCCACCATAACGCAGAGTAAGGGGGGGTGTGGGGAGGCGGAGGTAAGCAAGCCTTACCCCAATGTTGAAATCATAGAGAGGCTGCTTATGGATGACCCATAATGAAATCGCTTCCAGAATTGCACCGACTGACTGCTACTTCATATGACAAGTGCAGAAAGTTTCGTGAGCCATTTCAATATAGTTCCTCTATACATAAGAAAAATCCAACATCTTATAGTAAAAGCGTCCGATATTATCCTTGCTACATTTCTATATAATTTAGGCTGAATGACATACAGGAAAAAATATCGATCCCTGTATAGCTTCTCGGCTGAAAATTTTCACCTATCTTTGACCCGAGGAAGTGGCTAGCACCTATGCCTTATATAACAAGTCTGGAGTTCTAAATTATTGTTGAGAAGAAGACTTTTGAAAAGTAAGAGAATGTTACGGCCTTTGTAGACGTAATTAATACCTCACCTAACTTATATTTTCTAGGGTTGTTCTGGTTAGTAATACAAAGATAAACTTAGTCCTATGAGGTAGAACTGGTACAGGAAATATAAGAATTGACTCTTTTCACCCAATATGACATGCAACAAAACTGAAGTTCTGCAATAGCCTTGAGGCCCCTTGAAGGAGGGGCTAGTTAACCACATTAAAGATGTACTTCTCAGTAAAGTAGTTAACTTTTTAATTTTTTCGGTAATGCTAACTTCATGTTAGTAGGATAGCCTGTGATACGGCAATAAGATATCATTAACAACTTACATGATCGACCCATTTTCTCTCCAACAGTCTACTATTTCTATTCCCTATTCCTTGTATTTATTTATAATGTGTTCGGTATTTCTTGGGAAAAAGAATACAAAAAGTGACAACATGGCCTACATTAACCAAACTGAAATGTAAATCAAATAAATGAATATCAAGTGACCATTAGTATTGTATCAAGATCCTTGAAACGGAAAATACAGCATATTACCTCATCTTTCGGTTTGCCTTCCGGGGAAGCATCAGGTATTAAATCAGCCAGCTGTGGAGGGTCCTCAAAAGGATCATCAATAATATAAGTGTGCTTTACTCTGTTTACAAGCATTCATTAAAGAGCATACGTAAGAATCCTTCAATATTGATGATATGCATTAGCTTAGAGAACTCAAATGAAAAACACACATCCTATCAGTACCTTATATTCTTGAATGGTCGTCCCTTGTCATCCACATAAGCTTCATTCAATCTTAATAATGTATCATGGCCTACTGCAACCTCTCCAAAAACCTGACCAGACATTTAATGGACGCACACCAACTTATGTTTCATACATCAACTTGAGATGTTTCACAATAAAAAAGAGATATATCCGCATCAAGAGCACTTATGGGGACAAGATTAGGCGAAATGGGAATCATACACTCCAGTAACCAATGAATCATTGGCTCATCACGGCATTCCCTTGCTGTATTTCTCCAGCTCACCTTCTCTATGTCCCAGTAAAAGGGGAAAGGTGGAAGCAGGACAACATCTAAGTTCTAACACATCAGAATCTACATGCCGTTACAGAACATCTTGACATTCTGCCTTACAGGGTTGAAATAAATGTTGTGTTATGGTATGGTCAAGAATATATCTTAACTAATAGCTAAGCAGCCATAAGAAAAATAACATCTACAGTTTCACAGGTCAGATCAGGTACACTTCACCAATAAGAAAAGGTAAAGTCGTGTTTTGTTTGGCATTTTAAATATACTTCTATTATAAGACCAGTGAATCTAGAAATATTAATTCATTGCTTTTACTGTTAAAAGGTAATGTTTTGAAACACAAGATATTAAATATTGGCTGCAATGATATTCTGACTAAAGGTCCTGATGCTCATTGACTCTTTAGGTTTCTTGCCAGTACCATAATTGCTCTTTTCATGTTATGTAAATCACCAAACATGGGTATAGAAATGAACTAAATCAGATAATTCTCCACCACATGGTACTAATACTGAAACCAATCACAGTCAAACTTCAAAGAATAGATTGCAGAATCTTTACTCTTTTTCAAGTTTATCTTTTCCTTTCATAGGAAACATGGTATCATGCAAAAGGTAGCTCTTTGTTAACAGGTAAGAAACATCCAGAACCACAAAATAGATTATCCTTTATTGATCACATTTCAGCCCGTACAAGACTCGAAGCACCCATTTACGCCTTCGATGGTTTCATGACAGGTAAATGACTCAGGCAGTGGGCTAGCTGATGAGGGACAGGACATACTGGGAGTCTTGGATGCAGGGGAGGGAGCAGGTGTATAGAAACCATAAAATTACTAATAAACACCATTAGCGAATACAGTTAGAATTTACAGAAATGATTTTAGGAGAACATCACAATATCACAATTAGGGAGACAAATCAACCAGAGAAAGGCCCACTTACAGTATGCTTTTCATCGAGGTAGTCAAGATCATCTCGCAGTGTGATGTAGAACTGAAAGCAAAAAAAAATTCAAAGAGTGATTAGATGTGCCAACAAATTTTATTTTATGACTCAACCAGAGCTTTCAAAAGTGAATCAGAAGTTAGAATTAGGTGAAAAGCCTTATCCAAGTTCTCTGTACCTGAGACGCATTCAAGTTCTCCCCAGCACTAGCCATGGCAAGGGTACCCATCTTTGAGTGCTTCAAGTCAGGGTGAATCTCATCGTTGAAGAATCGAGCTTGGTCACCATACACAAACCTTTCATGATAATTTCAAGTCAAATCATATTAGTGTCTCAAAATTTTGACAATGATACACTAAACAAAAAGTAGGAGCATCACTTTCCAGAAGTTAAAAGAAACAAAAACAGCACAGATAAAAAAGTCATAACGAAAAAAAAAAACTTTCCAAAATTTCAATAATATCCAGATGAAGAACTTCCACGTTCAAGCAATGAAGCCAAAAAAAACTCAATGAGCAATAGTGAGTAGACTACTCAAGCATAACCATATTGCAATCAGTCTTATGTCACCAAGAGTAGCATTATATAACTTACTTGTAGATAGAGTCTCCACCACTCCCACTGCCGGTTGGGTCACCAGTTTGGGCAGTAAAATCCTTCTGCACTGTGTGAAACAAACAGCCATTGTAGTATTTCATCCTACAAACACGAAGCAGTTCCATTACTTTCAAGAACATAATTCCAAAGACCACATATGCTTACATATTACTGATACTATTAAAAAAAATGATTGGTAATCAAGTTATTATTAACTGTTTACCATACTAATGATGCAACCACCATAAATTCATTTCAACTGTTCACAACTCCAAGTGCTCTTGTGAGACATGGCAATGGCTGTCAAATATTACGTGGTACTTTTAAATGACATCTTTAACTTAATTATTACAATCATGAACTAAATTCTATATTTTGGTTGCAACATAACAAAAGTATTTACAAAATTTACGTGTGAAACGTGAATGGCATACTGTTTTTATTGCTTATTTACAAATTACTGTTGTTCCATCAAGAAATGTGACATTGTGACAATGTGATTATTCTGCAAAACTCGGAGAGCGTAAACATAGTCAAGATTACACTGTGAATTTCAATAAGCCTAAGGATCACCGTGTCCAATAACACAATTTCGTATACTCCCTCCGTTTCTTTAGTTAACGTTTGGCTTGAATCTCTCTCACATATTCAAACCAAACGTTAGCTACCTAAATTAACGAAGGAAGTATTTGATGTAACAAAAAATGTATCAGAACCACAACTTGTAAGTGACAACTGTCAAAGTAAGTATTGTCATGCGAGCGAACTATGGCATTCAGTTCATAAACTTAACTCTGAAAGTTACCACTTAAACATTACCATAACATATGCAAACCTTAGGGTTAAAACTGTGCCAATCAGCTCTAAACCTAAACCTATCTATTACAGATCCCACTAAAAAAACTATTATAACGTAAGCAAACCTTAGTATCACCTAAGCACAAATTAAGGACAAAAGATGACATGTCAAAGTTGGTAAACTGGAGGGCTGCCTCGTAAAACCACCCCAAAACATACTTTATTCTCTCCAGGTAGTATCACAATCAACAGCTTACAATCCTACATAAAGTGATAGTCTACCATCAACTAATGGTTCTGAGCAGATTTGGGCCTACCGGTAAGTTATTGTTAAGAACTTAGGCATGATGAGGTCTTAAGGTTTAGGGCATGTTTTTAAAAATCGGCTGAGACACCCAGATGTCACGATGTATCAAGGTTTTTGCATTAAGTGCGACCGTTATTCTAGGCCATATCAGCTACAATTTTTCCAATTCCTAAATACAGAGATCATGATCAAAAACTCAGTTTTACTACCATAGTTTAGGGTGAGTTTTCAACTTGGAATGATAGAAACTTATCCGAAAAATCGACTACTCCTCACACATCACCTTAGTGAAGGAAGGAGAGAGCAATGCTCTACATTCTGTCAAAATCTTTTGAATAATAGAGAGATCTAATCTAATAACATTCCCCCAATTCCCTCCTTTTCCCTCCCACTTCCATCCCTCGCCCCCCATCACTTCACCAAACAAACTCTTAGGAAGGGTCTTACACTAAGTTTGCCAACCGTGTACCCTCACCAAACTACTCCATTACGAAATATAAATCCTCAACACTCAATCAAGCCATTAACAAATACAAAATACTCGCAACAACAAGTGTTTTAAGCTTAATTAAGTCGCCGCAAAACTCTGAACGGTACAATCACAAGAGTCATATCCACAGCAACACAACAGTCCACACCTCTAACAAAACACAAAAATTCCGGCATCACAACGAGAGGGCCAGGTCCGTTATCCAACTCCGAACCCTAACTTAATTCAACCTAAACACAACCAAACCCGCAATCTATTCCCCTAACACTCGCCACGAACTCGAACAATTTATTAAACATGAGCAACACAGATAGGCAAAGTAAACATAAATTGTATTAGGAAATAAAGAAAGAGGAGCAACGACATACTTGCAGAGTTTAAGGAAGTTCTTGCAAGTTAACGGACACCGGTCCGTAAATAGGTCAATCTCCAGGTCACCCAAACTCGTCACAATCAGCACAGACATTGTTGAGTTGTCGGCTGAAAATACTCTGACAAAACTTCAATCAATCAGTTTCCCAATTCCCCGAGAAAAAGAAGCTTCAGTTATACGGAAAAGGAGTTTTAACAGAATATGGGATTATAGAATAGAAGGGAAATTGAAAACTAAAAAATAATCAAATTAGGAGTGATCAGATCGTACCGGGGAATATAGATGAGGACAGTGCGGTGCGGCTGAGATGAGAGGCAGGCGCGGGGGTTGAAAAGTGGCAGTGGCGTCGGGGGGGTGGTGGAGCAGTGAGAAAGAAAGAGTAAGAGGGAGGCGGGTGTGACGTGGGGCGGTGGGGTTTAACCATTTACCCGGGTAAGTTCTCAATCAACAAATATAGAATATATAGAATTTTTTTTGTTGTGGTTTTTCATTTTGAGAAGAAACAAAAATAGAAATTTCAACATGGGCAAAATGCTAGATTGATATTTGGGATCGATTCTTCCAAAGGATGGAGAATTAGATGGGGATGTGGCCCATAAGATCAAATCAGGTTGGTTGAAGTGGAAGAATGCCACAGGACTACTGTGTGATCGAGGGATGCCCAATAAGTTGAAGGGTAAGTTTTATCGAACGGCAATTAGGCCGGCACTGTTATATGGCACGGAATGTTGGGCCGTGAAACAATGTCACGTTCATAAGATAAGTGTGACGGAGATGCGCATGCTACGATGGATGTGTGGACATACAAGACGTGATCGGTTAAGAAATGAAGTTATTAGGGAGAAAGTAGGGGTTGCACCCATCGGGGATAAGATGATGGAGAACCGACTGAGATGGTATGGTCACGTGAGGAGGAGACCTAATGACGCGCCGGTTAGAAGAGTAGAAGGGTGGGGAAGTGATAATATTAGTAGGGGTCGGGGAACACCCAAGATGACTTGGATGAGGGTGATTAGAAGTGATATGAGCTTTCTAGGGTTTGAAGAGAGTATGGTGTTGGATAGGGCGATGTGGAGAGACTCTATACATGCGGAGGACTTAATCTGACCCCTATGATTTCTTTGTTTGGTTGTCCTAACTCTTTTCCCAAAAAAATTTACCTTGTGTTCAAAGTTCATATGTTTTTCAATATTTTTTAAAACCTTTTTAATTTATTTTGACGACTTTATAAAACTTCCTTTGAAAGTGTTTAAATACTCCGAAAAGGTTTACAACGTTTTGAAATTTCATGGCGTACACAAGACGGTTACTAGATGACGATTCATGTTAGCCGACCCCAAATCATTTTGGAAATAAAGCTTGGTTGTTGTTGTTGTTGTTGTTTTTTTAGATCAGATCGAGAATGAGCGCACCATCTAAGGATGACAATGGACCCAGGACCCGACCCAGACCCGGCGGACCCGACCCACTTGGGTCGGATATGGGTCCACTTTTTGGAGACCCAATGGATCTAGGTCGGGTCCAGACCCGGTGATAAATGTGTGGGTCGGATATGGGTCTTTGATCTGAGACCCAGACCCAACCCATGGACCCACGGACCCGGCCAAAAATATAGAAAAAAAAAACAAAACCTAATTTATCACGATCCTAGCCTTCCGCTTTCATTTTCATTTCTTAGTCTTCTCATGAGTCACGCACTCATGCCCAATCTTTCTCCACGGCCTCAAAAGCCTTCGCCACTGCCTCAAAATCCTTCAATGCCGCTCTCCCTTAGTATTCTGAAGTTCTAAGTAAAACAAGATGGATGAGGAAGGTTCACCATAGTGACGATCGCAAAGCACATTGACGCATTAACGATCGTAAACCACATCGAGACAGAAATATCATAAGTTCCGCAAGTTCAAAACATGAAAAACTTGATTTTATAAAAGACTCATCTTGGACCCAGACCCGGTCCAGACCCACTGAATCCTGGCGGGTCTGGGTCTGGATCTGTAAATTTTGGACCCGATGGATCCGGGTCGGATCTGGGTCTACTTGTAAAGACACGGATCCGGGTCTGGATCTTATCGGACCCGACCCAGACCCGACCCATTGCCATCCCTGGCACCATCAGTGACTTTTTTTCTTCTTTTAGTGATTTTGCCAAGCCAGTAATTACTACCGCCAAGATAAATTCATTGAACATGTTCCATATAATGGATGGACATATCTATATAATCAATTATATATATATATATATATATATATATATATATATATATATATATATATATATATATATAGGGTGCACATCCAGTGAGAAGTAATAATTTGGTGAGAAATGAGAAGTAATCTCAGCCATTGATTTAGCATAACTGCAGTAACTAAACTGCATAACTCTAGTTGTAACTCCAATAACTAAATTGCCTAACTCTAGTGAGTTAACTCCATAAAGTAAACTGTCTAACTCTAGTATTATCAGTAACTTCACCAAATTCAACGAAAATTAATTAACTCTAACGTAACTCCACTATCTAAAACACGTAACTCCAACACAATTTCCTTTAATAATAAAATACATTACTCTAATAACTCCAACTTAACTCCACAACCTAAATCGTATAACTCCAACTTAACTCTACCAACTAAAACACGTAAATCCAACTTAATTTCATTAAATAAAAACGTAACTCCAAATTAACTGCACTAACTAAAACACGTAACTCCAATTTAACTCCACTAAGCAAAACACGTAACTCCAACTTAACTCCTCTAACCAAAAGACGTAACTCCAACTTAACTCCACTAACCAAAAGACGTAACTCCAACTTAACTCTACTAAACAAAATACGTAACTCCAATGTAACTCCTCTAACCAAAAGATGTAACTCCAATTTAACTCTACTACTAAAACACGTAACTCCAATGTAACTCCAATAAGTAAAACTCATAACTCCAACTTAACTCCTTAATTAAAACTCGTAACTCCAATTTTCAAATTAATTTAATTGATAAAAAACACGTAACTCCATTTTTTTTTAATTAAAAAAGTAACAAAAATGCCCCTGTTATCATTTTCTCTCTCCTCTTCTCTCCCCTACCCTTCCCCCTGACAACCTCCCACACAACCACCGACAACCTCACGCGCCACCACCTCACACGGCGCCACCACCAGCACTGTGTTCACCTTCCGACGACGAGCAAAATCCCTCTCCCCCGCGACACTTCGACCACCATATCATCGCCCATTTCCCCTCTCTTACTCGTTTCTCTCTCCTCAAATTTCTCTCTCTTCCCCGCGCGACACTAGGACGTGACAGCTCCGACAACGAGAAAAGCTGAGGGAGGTAGCCGCGATCGTGCGAGACGGCGGCAGGTGAGAGAGGGAGGAGCGACGGTGGTCGCCGGATCTTGAAAAACGAGGAAGATGGGAGAGCGAGAGGCGCGCACGCGGTGGAGAATGAGACACGTGCCGTCTAGGATTGTCGGAAGATCGACGGCGTCGGTAGAGCCCGCGGTGGTTGTGGTGGGTGCACGGCTGCGGCAGTTCCCGACGGAAATGGGGAGAGGAGAGAAGAAAAAAGGAGAGGCCAGGAGAGAGAAAATGTGAGAGATTGATTTTTTCTTTTCCAAAATTGGGTTTGTTCCGATTGAATTTCATTATTCTTTTTATTTTGATTTTTAATCTGGTCCATTGATTTTGGTAAGATGGAAAGTTGAGATCACTTCTCATTTCTCACGTAATTGATACTTATCATTTTATCTAAATCCTATATATATATATATATATATATATATATATATATATCAGAAGGAGATTTATGTCAGAAGGTCAGAAGTTATCTGAGCCACACATCCACTCAAGATCAATGGTCAAGATTAAACAAAAAAACAAAAAAAAACACCCACCCCCCTTCCCTTTTCTCTCTCCTCCCCCAAACCCCCCTACCTCACCCGACCACCCCAGCCCAGCCGGAGTACGTCGCCGACCACCACCTCAGACAGCCCGGGCCCAGCCAAGACGACCACATTTCTCCCACGACTTCCCCTCCGCCGTTCCCACACGCCGCCGCAAATTCCTACTCCCCCATTTTCACCTTCGCACACTTCGATCTCCTCAAAACCTTTCTCTTTTGCGGTGATGATGTTGGTGCACGTGGTCGGCGGTGTAGGGCGAGGTATGGGGGACGGTTTTTGGGCGGCGGCGATTGACGATAGGGGCTGGGGAAGGGAGTGAAGGAGGAGAGAGAAAATGAGAAAAAGAGGAAGTGGAGGACAATTGAAGCGATGGCGCGGGGAGGTTAATGCCGCCGTGAGGTCGCCTGAGCGTCGCCCGTCGGATGGTGGTGGTGGCGTCACGGGAGATGGTGGTCGGCGCATAGGGGTGGTGGTGGTGAGGTGGTGCGTGGTGGTGGCTGTGGGTGGTTGGAGAAGGAGAGAGAAAAAAAATGTTTTTCTGTTTTTTTTTTAATTTTTTTTTTTATTAAAGTTATGAATTTTAGTGTGTGAAGTTATTGGAGTTATTAAAGTTATCAAAGTTATTGGAGTTAAATCGGGGTTACATGTTTTATAGTTATTGGAGTTAATATAGTTACGTGTTGTAGTTATTAGAGTTATATTAAAAAAAGTGTTTTAGTTATTGAAGTTATTGGAGTTAAGTTGAAATTACGTATTTTAGTTAAATACTAGTTTTAAACCCGTGCGTTGCACGGTTCAAATATTATATCATTCTTAATGATGTTTATGTTTATAACCAACTATGCTATCATTTCAATAAAAATAATTCATACTAATTGTTGTGATGTTGCTTACATGTATTTTAAAATCTTGATCAATTCCAAAAAAAAAAAATACAAAGATGTCTAGATTGTTCATGTTTAAATTATACAAACAACATTTCTTATCTATACTCTTCAAAAAAACCTTTTTTTTAATAGATATAGCATATAAAGTCGATGGTACTCATTAAGCATTACTTATCGGAAAATGTATAAATGGATCTCAAATTGAAATTCATTTCAAATCAAATAAAATGATATAGTTTTCAAAAATTTCTGATACACATAACCAATTGTATGATTAATCATATCGTGTTTCTATAATATAGTGTGAATGGTTAATAAATTAAATGTGTAATTTATCCTCTCATTTTTTGCTCTTTCACCATATACTAAACTCTTCGTTTTTGCTCTCTCATTATAAGCTAAACTCTTTGACTAATTCTTAAATGTTAGACTCTTCTTTTTTATCTTTCACCATACACTAAACTCTTTGAGTAGTTCTTAAATGACTGACTCTTCTTTTTTGCTCTTTCACCATGCATTAAACTCTTTGAGTATAACTCAAATAATGGACTCTTAAATTGTTTTGCATATCGTAAAAATCCGTAGATGGATCTCAAATTGAGATACATTTCGAAACAAATCTAAAGATATATGTTTTGAAATTTTCCGATACACGTAACCAATGTTATAAGTTATTATGTCGCAAATCTATCAAATACATTTATTAAAGAGTCTCACGAAAATAAGGATTCTATATGTGGATTATTAATAATTGTGTAAGCTGTTAATAATAAAATGTGGGTATTTCTCATTTTTTAAACTCTCATAGTATTTCTCTTTTGTTGGACTCTCTTGATGCTCTTCAAAAATCTCTCTTTTATATATATAGATTAGATTCTTAAGTTAGAGTTGTAAAGTTATTGGAGTTATGTGCTATAGTTACTGGAGTTACGGAACAACTAAAGTTATGAGAGTTAGTGGATTATCAAGATGTGTGGATGAGATTACTTCTGTCCTTCTGACATAACTCTACTTCTGACCTGATACAATATATATATAGGGGGCCTATCTAGTGAGAAGTGATAATTTGGTAAGAAATGATAAGTAATCTCAGCCATTGATTTCGCTTAACTGCAGTAACTAAACTGCATAACTCCAGTCGTAACTCCATTAACTAAAACTCTTAACTCCAGTCAGTTAACTCTACTAACTAAATTGCGTAATTCCAGTAAACTAACTCCATAAAGTAAATTGTCTAATTCGAGTATCATTATTAGCTCCACCAAATCCAACGAAAATTCATTAACTCTAACGTAACTCCACTAACTAAAACAAGTAACTCCAACACAATTTCCTTTAATAATAAAACACGTAACTCTAATAACTCCACTACCTAAATCACGTAACTCCGACTTAACTCCATCAACTAAAACACATAACTCCAACTTAATTTTATGAAATAAAACACGTAACTCTAATAACTCTACAACCTAAATCACGTAACTCCAACTTAACTCCACTAGCTAAAACACGTAACTCCAACTTTACTCCACCAACTAAAACACGTAACTCCAGCTTAACTCTACTTAAACACGTAACTTCAACTTAACTCTACTAACTAAAACACGTAACTCCAAATAACTCCACTGACTGAAACACGTAACTCCAACTTAACTCCACTAACTAAAACACGTAACTCCAACTTAACTCTACTAAAAACACGTAACTCCAACTTAACTCCACTAACTAAATCGCGTAACTCCAACTTAATTCCACTAACTAAAACACGTAATTCCACCTTAAGTCCACCAACCAAAACACGTAACTCTAATTTAACTGCACTAACCAAAACGCGTAACTCTAATTTAACTCCATTAACCAAAACGCGTAATTCTAATTTAACTCCACTAACCAAAACACGTAACTCTACCTTAACTCCATTAACTAAAACACGTAACTTCACTAACCAAAACACGTAACTCCAACTTAACTCCACTAACCAAAACACGTAACTCTAATAACTCCTTTTACTAAAATACATAACTCCAAGAAAAAAATATAAAAAATAAAAATAAATAAAACTCCCAAACACAACCACCACTTTCTCTCTCCTCCCTCTCCCCTTCACCCACCACACGGCCACCCACGCACCCACTGCCGACAGCACCGCCCACCATATTAGCCGACGCCACCTCCACCACCGTGTTCACCGCCCTCCGGCGAGCAAAAGCCCCTTCCTCCGCGACATCGCTAGCACCGTGTTCACCTCTATCACTCGTTTCTCTGTCCTCAAACTCATCTCTTCCCGGCGCCGTAGTCACCTTTCACTCGTTATTTCCCCTCAACGACGGCGGAAACACGAAGAAATGATGAGCATAGGGGCGGAAATGACAGAGGATGTCGTCGATGGTGTAGATCGACGGAGGAGAGCAGCGGCGGCGGCCGAATCTAAAGAAAACGCATGCGAAAATAGGGGAGAAGAACGAGGTTCGCGGCGACTCGGTGCTCGCAGAAGGCCGATGATACTGAAGATGACTCGCCGGAGTCGACCGATTCCGTCAGTGCCGCGGTGGTGGTTGTTCGTGCACGCCGGCGACCGCTAGATCTTGAAAAATGAGCTTGAAAGAAAGGGAGGGAGAAGACGAATTTCGCGGTGGAATGGTGCTCGGCGAACCATGTTGATGGTCGACGAAGATTCGCCGGAGACGGAGCAGTTGGCTGGTATCATCGGAGCTCGCGGTGGTGGACGTCGGTGTATGCCGGCGGCGGTTTCCCGGCGGAAATGGGGAGAGGAAAGGAGAGGAGAGAGAAAATTGGGAAATTGGGTTTTATTTTTTCTGGGATTGAAGTTGTTTTTTTATTTTATTTCCTTTCTTTTTATTTTAATCTGAACCATTGATCTAGGTTAAATGGAGGGATGAGATCACTTCTCACGAAATTGATACTTCTCATTTGATAGATGTCCTATATATATATATATATATATATATATATATATATGCATCCAGTCAAAAGTAGATTTATGTCAGAAGGTCAGAAGTAATTTGAGCCACACATCCATCCAATCTCAATGGATGAGATTAAACCAATTTAACAAAATAAAAAACATAAAAACAAAATAAAATAAAAAATGCATTCTCCTTTCATTTTCTCTCTTCTCCCCCAACCCCTCTCCCACCTCCCCCGACCACCTTATCCCCGCTGGACGCCTTTCCTGACCACCACCATTGCCGGCAGCGAAACTTCCACCGTGATCGCGCGGCCAACGCGACCACACCTCCGCCCATAATCGACGCCTCCGGTCCTTCTTTCTCCCCCATTATCTCCTTCCCACTTTTCGATCTCCCATGTCATCCCTTATTTGCGGCGATCATGGTGGTGCACGTGGTCGGTGGCGTAGGGCGAGGGGTGGGGGACGATTTTTGGGTGGTGGCAGTTGAGGATAGGGGCTGGGGAACGGAGTAGAAGAGGAGAGAGAAAACGAAGAAAAGAGGACATGGAGGAAGAGGCGGTGGCGCAGTGAGAGGAATGCCGCCGTGGGGTCGCCGTAGTGGCGCCCACCGAATGGTGGTGGTGGCGTCGCGTGTGGTGGTGGTTGGCGCAAGGGGGCGGTGGTGGTGAGGTGGTTTGTGGTGGTGGTTGTGGGTGGGTGGAGAAGGAGAGAGAAAAGAAATGTGGGTTTCTTTTTTCTGTTATTTATTTATTTATTAAAGTTACGTATTTTAGTCTGTGAAATTATTAGAGTTATTAAAGTTATCAAAGTTATTGGAGTTAAGTCGGGGTTACGTGTTTTATAGTTATTGGAGTTATTGGAGTTAAGTCGGGGTTACGTGTTTTAAATTTTAATTTTCTGTTTTTTTTTTAATTTTTTTTTTTATTAAAGTTATTGGAATTATTAATGTAACACCCCACATTTTTGAGTAATTATATTAACGGTATTACTCTATTAAGTTGATTGCCGTAAATTAAAACGGGTTCTAATAACTTATTTGGAGGTTTATAATGATATTTTTGGGATGATTATTATATTTTTTTATTATTATTGGTTTTATAAAATTACCATTTTGCCCCTAAGTTTCCATAAACCTAAATAAGAATTAAACCAGATAATAAACCCTTTCTTTTCCCTAAACCCATAATCATCATCATCATCACGTATCAGTCATCTCCATCTTCGACGCTGCGATGCCTCACCATAGCCGTCACCTTCATTCTCTTACCACGCCCGGTTTTCCAGCCCGTTTTTGACGAAATTCATACCATCGAACTTCCCTCTTTCTCCTCGACTTAAAGGTACAAGTTTTATTTCATATGGTTAAGGTCTTACCGTTAGCGATATATGTTACGATACGTTATAACCCTTGATTTTGAAGAATTTCATTATATTAATTGTTGTATGATTGATTACCATTGTTCTTATGGGTATATAATTCGACTATGGGGCTTTTGGAGTTGTGTAATTATGATGGCGGTTGAGTGTGGCGTTGTTGTGCCGATGTCGTGGTGTTTGGGCGTAGTGTTGCTATGGTGGTTTTATGCGTGCTTTTGATATTATGTGGCTAGGGTAGTATTGCTATTGGCATTGGAATAGCATCGTTGTGGAATTGTTGTGGCATTCTTGTGGCTAGTGTCGTGCTATTGTCGACCTTGGCGTGGTTGGTCATGGATATCGTGGCTAGTAAAGCCATTTTAGTGAGTCAGTGAAGTTTAATTGGCATTTTTAGCATTTATATGTAAGTGTTAATTTGGGAATTTTCTCTGTAATTAATTGATTAAGTTTTGGTCTTGTAAACCGTATCATTAATTTGGTTATCGTTTGATTTAATGAATAGCTTACGGGTTAAAAGAAGTTCAATTGTCGACTTTGGGAATTGTAACTAAGGAAAGTTTAATCGTTGGAGGTAAGAACGTTGATCAAACACTTGAACTTCACAAGCTATTATCACATCGATGGTGATTCGATTCTTACCCTTTGATACCATGTTTGTTGCATTCGATTTCCTATTTACAATTATACGTTTCTTACATTTCGTACACGCTTGATCCTTGCCTCCCCTAAGGCCCTTCGGCCTATGTTTGTCATTCGGCCACTCGGCTTCTCGGCCGAGTGGTGTGTTTCTTTGATAATCTTGAATCGTGTATTCGTTTGTATTGAACCGTTGAATCCGGCTACGGCCGTTTATAAATCGTGTATCAACTAACGTACCATCGAATAATGTACCTAAAACGATTGAAAGAAAAATATGAAATATGCGTACCACCTAGAGTGTTATGATACGGCCCTGACCGATCACTGTGTATACCTTTGATCAAGGTATTGTTTCAGTCGGAGTAGCTACCGACTGCCTATTAGGCTTTCCTCCTAGAGGTACGCATCCTACTGGATCTCTAGCGAGGGGTGTGCACACTTCAAGTCTTTAGGATCTGTTTATGCGTACTCTAGCTCGCGTCGGAACGAGATTGTGGTGGCTGCGGGGTAGGAGCCTAGCCGTGTATGATTGACGAGACCATTTGTCTCGTCAGCGATACGTGACTATCGCACTGCCGTGTCCCGATGGTACTCTGTATTCATTGTTATATCCAATGCTTATTATTTGTTAGCTACGCGCCTCAAGGCGCGTATCTTTGTTTCTCTGCTTTATGTTTCTTACTCAGCCTGTGCTGACGTTCTGTTTTCTGGTTCGTTCCCTACAATATTTTGGGGCCTATGTCATTCTTCGATGATGTGGATGCTTGCTAGAGGGATTCACTTGCATGCTGGGGACTTTTCATAAACATTATTTAGACATGGACTTTATTTGGTTTTGTAATTTAAATTTCAATTTTGAGAACTGTAGTTCGATATTCAAAGTCTTCCGCTGTCCTCTTTTCGTTTGTTTGGATTTATTAAGTTGTATTTGAATTTCAAGCCTAGCAGTTGACTCGGTAGTCAACTGCGGCGTAACAATTCTATAATATTTCCTTATTTATTATTGCGAAAATTTAGGGTTGTAACAATTAAAGTTATTGGAGTTATCAAAGTTATTGGAGTTAAGTCGGGGTTACGTGTTTTATAGTTATTGGAGTTATTATAGTTACGTGTTGTAGTTAATGGAGTTATATTAAGAAACGTGTTTTAGTTATCGAAGTTATTGGAATTAAGTTGAAATTACGTATCTTTGTTAAATATTGTTAAATTAGACTTGTAAAGTTATTGGAGTTATGTGTTATAGTTACTGGAG
Source organism: Spergularia marina (assembly GCA_963680865.1). Classification (NCBI taxonomy): domain Eukaryota; kingdom Viridiplantae; phylum Streptophyta; class Magnoliopsida; order Caryophyllales; family Caryophyllaceae; genus Spergularia; species Spergularia marina. Next base: position 6,920,893 of record OY804554.1, read on the forward strand.
TTACGGAGCATCTAAAGTTATGAGAGTTAGGAATTGAATCAGATCAGAAGTAGAGTTATGTCAGAAGGTCAGAAGTAATCTCAGCCACACATCTTTATAATCCACTAACTCTCATAACTTTAGTTGCTCTCCATAACTCCAGTAACTACCGTACATAACTGCAGTAACTTTACAACTCTAACTTAACAATATTTGACTAAAATACGTAACTTCAACTTAACTTCAATAATTTCAACTTAACTTTAATAATTTCAATAACTAAAACACGTCTTTTAATATAACTCCATTAACTGCAACACGTAACTATAATAACTCCAATAATTATAAAACACGTAACCCTGACTTAACTCCAATAACTTTGATAACTCTAATAACTTTAATAACTCCAATAACTTTAGTAACTCCAATAACTTTAATAAAAAAAATTAAAAAAAAAAACAGAAAATAAAAATAAAAAAAAAAAACAGAAAAATGATCCACATTTTTTTTTTCTCTCTGCTCTCATACCCACCCACAGCCACCACCACGAATCACCTAAACACCGCCGGCCACCACCTCACGCGACGCCGCCACCATTCAATGGGCGCCGCTCCGGCGACCCCATGACGGCATTAACCTCCCCGCGCCACCGCCTTCATCGTCCTCTACATCCCATTTTCTCTCTCCAAACTCCTCTCCATTCACCCCGATTTCCGCCCTCCCTGATGATTGGCCGCCACGCACACAGGCTCCCTCCCTTTCCCGGAGGTTCGCCGCTCCTCTCCCGATGTTCGCCGCCCCTGATTTCCTCGATTTCTCCTCTCCCTCGAAATTAACCGTGGAAAACGGAGATAATGGGGGAGAACAAAGAAGCGACGACGTCGCGTATGGGCGGAGATATGCTCGGAGCAGCCGCGCGATCACGGTGGCGGTGTCCCCACCGACAATGGTGGTGGTCGGGAAAGGCCTACGGTGGGACTAGGTGGTCGAGGAAGGTGGGAGGGAGGGTTGGGGGAGGAGAGAGAAAATGGAAGGGGGGTGGGTATTTTTTTTTTTGTTTTTTGTTTTTGTTTATTGGTTTAATCTTGACCATTGATCTTGGATGGATGTTGGCTGAGATCACTTCGGACCTTCTGACATAAATTCACTTCTGACCGGATGCAGCCCCTATATATATACAGACGATATCAGGAGCGAACTCATGCTCGCTTGATAACTGCGCACCCCCATAGAGTGACACAGAGTGTCACATACAGTGACAATCGCTTATAATAACTAAAAAGATCCAAAAATAATAATTTTGAGGGGTTAAGACCGCCTCAGCCATAACACACCTTCCTAAAAAAAAAACTCTCCTCACTTTCTCTTTCCTCACTTTCTTATTTTCTCAACCCTAAAACACCAAAAAAATTTAAAAATCGGGATCTCCATCTTCTTCGCTTCGATTAGATTCGTTAACAACGATCGATGGATATACAAGCTACACCAATGGTGACTCAAGCAGGTATGTAACTCAGATCTCCATCTTCTTCGCTTCGATTAGATTCATGTTTTTTTTAACAAATTTTTGTATTTAATTTGAATGTTTTAGATTTTAAAATTTGGGGAAAAAGATTAAATTACTCGAGTTTACAAATAGAATGATTCGTTCGGTTTGATTTTGTTCTAGGTTGATTGTATGAATTATAAACACTTTGTTTTTTCAAATTTGAACTTGATTATTTGGATTTTAGATGTGTCATTCGTGGAAAATAGAATGACACTAAATAAACAATCCAATGACAGTATTATTTCGAATATTAGTTGAAGAGCCGAAATTCATAATTAAATTGTTAGGGGTTCAGATTTTTTTTTTTTAACTTGGAAAATACAATGACACTTACTACACAATAGAATGACACTAATTTAACTTGGAAAATACAGTGACACTAGACTGTAGAATGACATTAGGCTTCCTACACAAATAGGATGTTATTGTGTCTGCCACTGTGTGATGCTTTTGATTGTGTTAGAGTCAAATTAGTCAGTGTCATTGGATGAGTATGTGTCCGTCATTCTATGCTTATTCATGTTCATGCTCAATTTTCAGAAATAGATGCAACACCTCCGTCTATGGTATCCTTTACTCCTGGCGGTTCTGAGCAGTGGGTTAGAAATGTAGAGGCGGAGTTTACACCTAAGTTGGGGATGTTGTTTGAGTCATTGGAAGAAGGGAGAGACTTTTACAGGATATATGCACTTGCTTTTGGGTTCGATACAAGGTTGTATACGTCCAAAAGAGATAATTCTGACAGGATAGTCTATAAATCTATCGTGTGTAACCGACAAGGTTTCAAAGAAAACAGGGAAAAGAAACCTCTTACCATGGATGGTAGTGAAGTGGAAAACAACTCCTCAGAGGGTAATACAGAACAGGTTGCGAAAAGGACTAAGATTACTCAATTTGGGTGTGAAGCAATGATTTCTTTTAGGTACCAAGAAGATGGTAAATATGTAGTTTCGAAGTTCCATCACATTCACAATCATAGGCTTTGCAAATTGAAACATAGGGAGTTTCAAAAGCTTGCTAGAAACCTGACTTTGTTTCATAAGCAAACCATTATTGATCACACTAGGCTTAAAATTGGTGCAACGAAATCCTTTAGAATCTGCAAGGAGTATGCGAAAGGTTATGAAAATGTAGGCGCAAATCTTGTGGATTTTAAGAATTTCGATAGGGATATGAAGTGTTTCATAGGGGATCGGGATTCACAAATGCTGATTGACAAGTTTATGAAAAAGTCTGATCTAAAGAAGGGATTCTATTTTGCCTATGAGGTTGATGAGGATGACTGTTTGTCGAAGGTCTTTTGGACAGATGCACGGGGTAAGAAGAACTATGCACTTTTTGGTGATGCAGTTTCGTATGACCCCACTTATGGTACAAACAAATATTACATGACTTTCACTCCTTTCACTGGGGTGGACCACAAAAAAAAGTCTGTGACATTTGCTTGTGCTCTCTTGTCACACGAGGATGAAGACTCTTTCACATGGGTGTTTCAGAAGTTCTTGGAGGCTATGGGTAATAAGGAGCCACAGTGTTTTTTTTACGGATCAAGATCCAGCAATGAGAAAGGCAGTCCCCTCTGTCTTTAAACATGCCACACACAGGTTTTGTATGTGGCATATAACCGATAAGGTGAAGGCCAAGGTAGGGGTAAAAATATGCAATGACACTGAATTCTTGACTCGATTTAATTCCATTATTTGGGATATAGATCTCGAACCAAATGAATTTGAGCAGAAATGGGATGAAATGATTGCTGAATTTGAACTTGAAGTTTCTTGGTTGGCTGACATCTTTGAGATTAGACACAAGTGGTTACTAATTTACTTTAACGACTTGCCAATGGGTTGTATTCTGAGAACAACTCAAAGATCAGAGAGTGAGAACAGCTTCTTTAAGAAGTTCCAAAGTGAGTTTGGGAGCTTTGTAGAGTTTTGGATGATGTATGGGAGTGCTATCGACCAACAAAAGTATGTGCAGAAAACTCTGACCAAGGCCAATTACACTTCCTTTCCTCAAACAATGACTCCCTTGCCTATAGAGGTTCATGCGTCAAAAGTGTACACCCACAATGTATTCTATGACTTCCAAGCAGAGTTGTTGGCTTCCATAGGTGCTTGTGGGGTGGCGGGCTTCACAAAGACAGATGATATTGAAACTACGATGGTAATGGATGCACTAAAGAGGAAAACCTTTCAAGTGGTCCACAATACAAATACCAATGAAGCAACCTGCTCTTGCAAGCTTTTTTCGATGAAGGGCCTGCTATGTAAGCATGTTCTTTGGGTTTACACCGGGAAAAGGGCAAATTTTTTTACCAGATCAGTACATACTCACAAGGTGGAGTAAGGATGCTCTTAAAACCCCTGTCCCTGACTTGGATGGTAGTATTCTCAAGGAGTTGGAAGAACTTGATAACCGTAAGAAAGCTATTTCTTGTGTTTGGTCAGAGTTCTATTCTACTCTCGGTTGCCTATCAAACAAAGAAGAGGAAGACATAAATGCGCTGTGTGATTTGCTGAAGGGATTTAGGTTGAAGTTAGACCCAAACCCAGCCCCTCTGACCAAAGAACAAGAAGATGCTTTTAGACTGTGACTCGTCTGTTGAAGTCACTATCCACCCACCCAAGGTATCAAGCAACAAAGGGAGTGGCAGTGGTGGCAAGAGGCTTACCTCTCAGATGAAGCAAGCCATTGAAGACAGCAAGCGAGCGCGCCTTTGTGCGAACTGTCACCAAATGGCGAAGCATGATAGAAGGAACTGCTCTTACCCACCTGGAGGACTAGCTCGAGAAAATACTCCTGAGATGTAGCCACCAGTCAATACCATGAGAGCTCCCAGATTTTGTAACAATTGCAAACAACTGGCAACTCATGATAAGAGGAACTGTCCTCTTCCCCCAATTGTAGACAAGCCACCACGTCCACAGGTCAGGCTACTGTTTCGTCTTTGCTTTTTATCGATTTTTCTTAGTTAATAGAATTACATTTCTTCATGAATTGATATCTGAAACTATATGATGCAGGTTGTTCAAGAAACTACACCTTTCAAAAGACACACTCGAAGTCAGGGGCAAGCTGATTCTTAGAGATCGTCCACAATAAGTACATAACACTCGGATGCAGCGAACGATGTTATTTCAAGGACATACTAATAGGAATAACTTTTAAAAACACATTATTGAACTTTTTTTTGGGACTTCATTGAATGTATTTCTGATCAAGACATTTTGCTCTTTGATAACAATATATTTACTTTTTCATTGACACTTTATCGTGCATACAGTAACAGTGTGTTGCCAAAAGAGTGACACTGTATATAGGAAACAGTAACAAGATATTGTACGTGAACTGGCAGGCTATCGTAAATAGAGTGACACTCTTTTGTTGAAACAGTGACAGTATGTTATGCATACAATGACACTTTTTGTCACCTATGAGTTACACTCAAAAAGAAGTGACATATCTAGTGTCTTAAAATCACACTACTGTTTGTACTAAAAAAACTGACAGTCTGTACTCAAAAGAGTGACGATCCATTTCAGAAACAGTGACAGGCCATTGTACGTGGACAAGTGTTTTACACCAAATGTTTTACACCAAATGACAGTGTTTTACACCAAATGTTTTACACTCTAAAAAAGAGCGACACGTTCAAATTAGTCATACAACTGCCTTCAAAGTTGGAGACGCCCTCTGCCTCGACCTTTTGATGGAGATCCTCCTCGTCCCCTTGGAGACGATCGCCCTCCTCTCGATGATAATCCCCCCCTGAGACCAAAAAGATCCAAAGAAAACATCAAAAACTGGAATATAAAAATCGAGGTGGAATAAGACCCAAAGGTTGATAGGGTAGAATAATTTACATACCTTGCGCCAACAGCATTTGCATTGCGCATAACAAGCGTTTCGGACAAGCGCTCCATAACAGCCTTCTTCTTGTCTTTGTCCTTAATTTGACGCTCCTCCTTCAATTGCTCGAACAAATCTTTTCCGCGTAGGTTCAATGCATCTGAGAGAGTCACAACTCTCTGTCTCTCCGTGTTGATGTCACTCAACACTAACGCAGCGGCCATCTCTGGAACAAAAAGGCGTCTTTCCACCTTGCTTCCCAAGTTACTCTCAAACAAGACACCCTCATAGAAAAACAGGTGCATCATCATAAAACACCCCGACTCTTCATTGAGAAGATCGGCACTTTGCCAACTGAAATCCATGCAGACAGACTTTTCAATGTCAAAAAATACTGATCCCTCCTCAACTTTACGACCCCTTGTATCCAAATAATCACACACCGGTCCAATCTGCATAACAATGTCCAAAAAAATAGACAACCAGAAAACTAACACTCAGTATTCAGTGATTCCTGTGTTAGAGAAATAAGATTTAAAACACATTCAAACATACAATGACACATAAATTCGAATAGAGTGACAAACATGTGGCATACAGTGACACAAGCATAAAAAGACATGAGAGTGTTGCAGAAACGTACCGCTGCCGAAGTGACCCTGTAGAAGTCAGAATCCATCCATTGCTTATGGATGGTGTTATCCAAAACTTCAATTCTCTTTTCAAGGAAATTGAGACACACAGCAAAGTAGTGATCGTTGTACAACAATGGAATAAACACCAAATCAGCATCAAAATCCAATTTAACTGGGCATTGATAAAAAAAACTTGTCCCATATCTGAAATAGGTTGTCAGCTTGATCCGTGTCACATGTTGTATCGATCAAATTGGATAGAACGTCCATGTGATTGATACCAAAGAAAAGCCTTGATGGTTTACAGTTCTCCTCAGCCTCTATGACATTTAGCAGAACCAACCAACAATCTGCAACATCTGTACTCATGTTTTCACTAGGAAGCATAGTTAATAGATCTTTTCGAGACAACAACATATCCTTTGCAAATTTCACAACCATTTCCCTAAAACACAACAAAAAAAGAGAAAAAAAGCTTTCAAGATTAAGATTCTTCTAAAACAGTGACCGTTTGTTTTGCAAGGGAAAAGGCGATTATAGATAAAAGATGTCTAAAAAATTCAAGCACATACCGATGGTCTAGTTGATTGTAGTCATCCAAGAAGCAGTAGTCTACAACCTCCTTTCGGAGCTTAAGCATCTTATTAAACAACGTACCATTGGCCCTCATAAACTTCGACAGGAAAGTAACCTTAGTTTGTGGAGGACCGCAGTCTATGCTACACCTAGCCCCATCATTCTTTTCAGGTGACAACCTTCTCAAAACAGAAATGTCTGGGGTGATGAGAGTTTTTGAGCGTGCGCTACGACTGCCAGACCGAGGAGAGATAGTATCAGCACCGTCTATTCTCTTCTTTTTTTCCTTTCTTTGGCGTGGCTTTGCTTTCCCTACGTTTCCTCTCATCAGCTTCTTCCTCGCGCTTTTTCAGCAATTTAGGATAATGACTAGCCTTTTTGTCCACATATTTAGCAACCGATTTGAGCACATCAGGCCTCAAATCGTTGCTGTTGCTCAAAACCAAAGACACAACAAGCTCACAACGATAATGAATTCTGGAATTAGAAGACGATAATGGACAATGGAAAAGATCTCCTTTGTAAAACATCATGTGTATCATCATAAAAATGCCGCAATCAACATTCTGTTCATGTGACTGCCATTCAAACTCAACATTGACTATCCCAAACTTAGAAATGTCATCTCCCCGAGCAATAGATTTGGATTGGAGATAGAGGCCCATCAATTTACACTGAAAAACACACAGCAATCACTGTCACTCTATTGACAAAAGCCTGTCACAGTATGCGCATTACAGTGTCACTCTATTGACCAAAGCCTGTCACTGTATGCACGATACAATGTCACTTTATCATAAATGATCATTACTCAATGGACAAAAAACAAAAAACATAAAAGAGTTACAGTAATCACCGCAAGCAACGGCATTAACTTGCACTCGTGCTTGTTCCAATTGGCATAAACTCTGTTGTCAAGGTACTCAATTAAAGTTGATACAGGCACAGAAGAAGTGTTGTTCAAGTAATAGAGGGATGAACAGCTACAATAAATAAAACAGAATTAGAAAACACTGTCACTCTATTGACAAAAGCCTATCACTGTATGCACGATACAGTGTCACGTTATCATAAATGATCGTTACTCAATGGACAAAAAATCCTGCCTAACTAAAGAAAACATAGAAAGGCAGACACAAAGAATTAAGAGCACTTCTAAAACTCACCATATCAGCATTCAGATTAATGTCATGGCGATTACAAATACTCCAATTATCCTAAGAAGACATAAGCTCGTCACAAGCAGTCTTCGACTTTCTGTTCTTTCCAAGGATTAACAATGGCGCCTACAATAGACAGAGTAAACTGATTGATGAACTACATACAGTGATAATATACCTCAAATAAGTACTAAAATGGGACTGTAAATACCATGTGATTAACGCCAAAAAAGGTCCTGGACGGTTGCTCATTCTCATTTCGTTGAAGCTCGTTGAGATGGATCGACCAACATTCAACAATGGTATTTGTAATCATTTCACGATCCTGAAATGTAATTATATCTTCACTTGGAAGAAAATGGTACAAGCCAAAGTTCACCAGCTGCTCTCTAGAAGAAGCAAATAAAAAAGTCAGCAAGTGTATAAAAAGCCTGTCACTGTATGCACAATAGAGTGTCAATGTATGCACAATAGAGTGTCACTATATGAAAGATAAGCATGTCACTTACTCTTTTGGGTAGTCAAAATCATCTAAAAAGACATAGTCAGCTACACTTTTGCGTAGTGTAAGCATTGATGAAAAGATCTCTTTGTGTTTGATCAGAAAATTGGACAAGAGCAAATTATCTTCAGACACACCCCCAAAATCGAGAGAGCAGCCAACGCCATCATGCTTGCCCCCATCATGCTTGCCCACCTGAAGGCTAATCCAAACCCCTTCCGAAGGCATAATTACCTCTGCAAGATTTGCACCAGAATTGCTAGCACCAGACTTGCTAGCACCAGGCTCTGTGACAGGGGGCTCACTATGAGCAACCTTGCTAGTAGAAAGCTCTACAGGCTCGGTAGCAGTAGACTTGATAGCAGTATCACTTGCAATATCATTTGTCACACCATTAGTAACCATTGAAACAATGTTGTTTAGATCTTCTAAACCAGCATCATCTTCTGTAGTAATAAAACTTTGAGTTTGTTGCTGGGCAGCTTGATCACGAAAAACATTGCCTGTAGCATTATTAGGGGGAGTAGTTACTGGTAGTTGAGATGACATCCCATATCTCGCTATGAAATCTGTAATGTCCTTCACTGCAAGCATTCTCTCACTCAGAGAATCGAAAGAACGGAGGACCTCAGGATCTAGAAAGCATGAGGGTGTCGGGGACAACTTGAAACGTCCTTCAACATCAGCAGCCCTCGAGGCAGCCCTCTTCTTTATATCATTTAGCGAACTCATAACATTGAGGTGTGCAACCTCAATGTTTCGCTGCATAATCAGAAAAACCTCCTGGACCTCATCACCACTAGCCCTTTCCCTAATCTCCTCATCTGTCTCTACCCCTTCCGGAAGCTCAAACACAATAAACTTGCCTCCATTAGACTGAGAAGCAGCAGAAGTACGAGGGATATCTTCATCCTTTGATGGTGGGACATGCTTTGACTTGGAAATCGGGTACAAAGTCTTTGAGACAATCACACTACCTAAAGAGCCAGTATTGAATTGTGACTTGACCCTTTTGGACAACTTCTCATCATCCCAATGTTGGATGAGTGGCAAGTCACATGGTTGAACTTCTCCACGAATTTCAACCCTATGGAAGTACGCCAACATCAAAACAAGAATACAGCCACCACAGAATGTTAACTTCTTCACCTTGTGCTTCTTGAATCCATCAATTAATTGTTCAAACACAAAACCACACCAATCAAAGTCCTTAATCTTTGACACATCCTCAACAGCTTGCAAAAGACTAAAATCAATGGTGCAATTAGATGTGGGAGCCAAGAAAGATGACATTGCCAAGAGTACAAACATTTGTTTGAACTCGTCATCTGGGACCTCCTTATTTTGCAGCCTACTTACAAACTCTCCAACAGCAATCGAATCACTATTTCCCTCAATATTAAATTTCTGCCTCCATTTCAACTTTAATGGATGGTGATCAGACGTGAACCTATTACCCGTGTCAATCAATTCCACCAAATTTGGTCCTCTAGGCACAAAAACACATCATGAACATCATCCTTACCAAGTAAAAACTCCTTGGTCGAGGAAATTTTCAAAATAAAGCTCTCGTGATTAAAAGCATCAACTAACCATGGAATTATTGAAGTCGGAACAACCCCGACTTTCAACATTAACAACCCGCCAAAACCAATTTCTTTAACAGCATTTACAAGCTCAGGATTCCCGTTTATCACACTCAACACCTTGATTAAAGAATGGGGGCGGCACTTGGTAACTAATTTCGCCTTCCTGTGTTGGAAAAATAAGATTTAAAACACATTCAAACATACAGTGACACATAAATTCGAATACAGTGACAAACATGTGGCATACAGTGACACAAGCATAAAAAGACATGAGAGTGGCGCAGAAACACATAAACTCGAATACAGTGACAAACATGTGGCATACAGTGACACAAGCATAAAAAGACATGAGAGTGTCGCAGAAACACATAGAATGACACATAAACTCGAATACAATGACAAAAACATAGAGAGCCAAAAAAGGAATTACTTTGGCAAATGTGATCTCTTTTCGGATTGGACCTCATCGACTGCAACCAAAGCCTTTGTTTCCAAACGAGGCTTTTTCCTTCCTCCTTGATGCAATACTAGGTCAGTACACTCTCCTTTGGATCGTTTTGAATTATTTCTAGGAGACGTCCTCTTCATCTGTGTTACACACAACAAAAAACACAAAAATTAACACAAGAAACCACATGCAAAAAAGCTAGGGTTTCGGAAATGTTCAAAATCGGAAATAAAGCTGTACAACAGTAAAATCAACCGATTAATCAACATCTTACAGAGAATCACACACGATTTCAACAAAAACACACAAAAATTAACACAAGAAACCACATGCAAAAAAGCTAGGGTTTCGGAAATGTTCAAAATCGGAAATAAAGCTGTACAACAGTAAAATCAACCTATTAATCAACATCTTACTGTAGAATCACACATGATTTCAACAAAAAACACACAAAATTAAACAAAAAAAAAACACATGCAAAAAAGTTAGGGTTTCGAAAAACGTCGAAATTGCAAATAAAGCTGTATAACACTAAAATCAGCCGATTAATCAACATGTTAGAGTAGAATCACAAAGATTTCAACTAAAATAGAACAATATTCAACTTCGAAAATGCAGTAAATTAAAGAAAAAAAATCGAAGTATTACCTTATAATAACAACAAAAAGAGGAAAAGACGTAGGAGATGGACGCAGCGACGACGGCGGCGAGTGATCGGAGAAGATGAGAGCAAGCGAGAGAAAATGAGAGCAGAGGAAAGAGGAGAGAGAAAATGAGAGCGGGGAAGATGAAAGAGGAGAGAGAAAATGAGAGAGAAGTGAGCGGTTGTAATTTTGGGAAAGTGAAATGTTTTTTTTTTTTTTGAAAATTGAATGAGCTGTTGTGTTTACCCAGGACAGGTGGCTTAATCTGGGGCGTCGAAATAAGTAGATCGGACGGCTATTAATGGGTGCGCAGTACTCACCTAAGGAGGGGTACTCTTATGATCCTCACTCTCTCTCTCTCTCTCTCTCTCTATATATATATATATATATATATATATATATATATATAGGATGTTGTTCCCATAAGAAGTGTTCTTATGGTAAGAAGTAAGAAGTGATGATAGCCGTCCATCCAAATAGATCAATGGCGCAGATCTCTTCCGGTTTTTATAATTCATGAACTTGATTTATTCCTAGCAGGGTATTTTCGACCTTTTGTAAAAATAGCTGTTAGCACCAAGGGGTCATTACTTTTCCCTCATTTTGATGCCAACCATTTTCTCTCTGCTCTGCCTTCTCTCCAGTTTTTCCCCAAATTAATTTCCGATTTACATTTTCGAAGAAAAAACAGTTATTTGCGTTAGAAATTCTCATGTCTACTTCCGATTGGATTTCGCTCAGGTATTTTCCCAATCCTCATTTTGTATGTCTTCGATCTAATTCATTTCTTCGGTTTTGCGAGATTTACTCTGATTTTTTTTTTGTTTAAAATGTAAAAACTTTATAAATCAAAAGAGTCGATACAACTCTGCTGTTGACATACCAACCAGCAAAAACCAAAAAGACTAAGCTCTATTTATACAAATACTAGCTTACAATCCCCTGTCCCTCACCCAATTCTTGTTTTGAGCATTCAGATTATACATGACATTCCTCAACCTGCTCGCAACTTCCTTTCGAACATTTACAGCAATGCTCTCTGGTCTCATTAGCACACTCTCAATCCTGCACTTGTTCCTCATGAGCCAAATATGATACACCAAACTACAGATTATTGCAGACCATTTTCTGACTTCCACCATCCATCTGCTGCTATATTGACACTTAAAGAACAAGTGTGCATGAGATTCTGTTTCCTCTTTGTAGAGAATACACAAATCATCACTACACACAACAATCTTCTTTAACTTGTCTTTGAGTTGCAACTTTCCCAACCTTGTTAGCCAAGTTATAAAAGAAGCTCTAGGTACTATATGTCTCACACATATAATTCTCCCCCAGGCAACTTTTGGATGATCTCCTGCTAGCCATTTATTGTTGGAGTAGGTGTCCTCCGACAATAATGCGTTGACTAATTAAATCTAATTAGGAATAAACCTGGGATATATTATATATACTAAGTCAGTTGATTAACGTAAATCGATAACGCTTGGCCGGCTAGAGTTTGACGTTATTGTCGTTTGACGGCGGTAATCAATTGATCCCTCTCGGTCACACCGTTAAAGATAGTTTCTCCAAAAGATATTATATTTGTATTTAATACAATATAATATAAACCCTAATGTATCAGTTATAGAGTTAGCTGATTATGTCGGATAGTGTTTTACGAGTTCGGAACTCAAGTCGGATAAATTATGGTTTTTGTGTAAATTGTCAAAACTGACAATTAGCTATTTAAATTACAAAGAGTTGTAATTTTAGCTTAAAATGATGTAATTAGTAATTATTATATAGAGATATAATAATTAACTCTTAAAGAAATAAGTGTACAAATTATACCCAAATTGTAACATAAGATGTTAAGGGGTATAATTAGCAAGGGAAAAATGGTCATTTTGCCACCACCACTATATATAGTGTGTTTTAGGTCAAAGAAATACAACACATCATTTTTACATACACAAAACTTGTTTTAGAGAGAGAATTGAGAGAAAACCCTCTAATTTCTCTAGAAAATCAGCCTACTTCCAACTCTTTTAAGATCAAGTTTTCTTCATTGCATGTCAATAAAAACTTGATCAAAACACTTTACTAAACCTAGAATAACATTGGCTAAAGTGTTAGCTAATTTTATTTTGGTTTTAGGGTTAAAATCTCTTAAAACTAGACCATTTTGTGAGATTTTTGGAGAGCTTCTTTGGTGGATCAAGAGAGGAGGTTTCCTAACTTGGAAACTCAAGATTAAGGAGGAGGATCCCCATAAATGAGCAGCTCAAGATCCTTCGTTTGAAGGAAGGTCAAAATTCCTCTTGATTAAGGTATAAAAACATGTTTTATTACCTTATTTATGCTTTAATCTTACATGCAACTAAAGATCTTAGCTAAACTTAATTAGGGGTAATTAAGTACTAATTAGGGGCTAAATAACTTTCATGTAGTATCAGAGCATCGGTTTAAGTTGCATGTTAATTTTAAGCTTTAATTAGGTTAATTTGTAACTTAATTAATTTTTAATGATAAAAATTTGTTTTATCATACAAACTAAAGTTTCATGTGATGTTTTGGGCATGTGGATGCTCCAACCGAAATTATGGTGTTTTAGGAATTTATTTGCTAATTTTGCTTATTTTTGGTTGTTTTTACAAGATTTATGCTATTTTCTAATTAATTGGTAATTAGATAAACATGCATGTTGATTTTGTTAATTTAAGAAATTTTTAATTTTTCCAGAATTATAATGAGTATAATTTCCAGAAATTATTTCATAATTTTATTGGCCATTTGTTGTTAGTTAGTAATAATATAAATGGTGGAAAATTGATTTCTTAAGAGAAAATGACCAAAATAATTTTGCATATTTTTGTCCTTAATTAGCTACTGGATGTGAGCTTAAATCACATAATGAAATAATTTCTAAATGTTTTTCCATAATTAGTTATGATTTATTTAGATATTTTCGGGTTTATTATGTGATTTTTGGACAAATAGTTAGCAAATATAATCAAATTAAACTAATTAATTCAGTTTCAGTGGAGACTAAATATTGAAAAACTAATTTGTTGGTGGTTAGTTTAAACTTAAAAGGTGTTTTAAGTGTTGATTATTGATTCTAATAAGTTAGAATCGAAAATTCCTAAATTTACCGGGTTACTTGTACTGGAAAGTTGAAAATCTGATTTTCGTTCTTATTTGCATGATTCTAAGTATAGTACGGCCATAGAGTACTATAGTATCGGGACTGTATCGAAATGTAAGGACGGTATCCGATTGGTTTGTAATAATTGCGATCTCGTATCGCCGGTTTGTAATTATATTTAATTTTCTTATTTTTCAAAAATGTATAATAGGATAGTCCATATGTACATTTGTTTATATTGAAGACCGGCGCTTTTTGGGGAGCCAATGGTTGGCGAGTCGAGATCGAATTGAAGACGGAGCCTTTAAAGCTTTTGAAGCCTAGTTTAGGTTTAATTGCTTTTATTAGGTTCTTGTCTTATGGCCATTCTAGGACTTGGATTTATTTGATGCATGCTTGGTTTAATTTTCGCACAATTATAACCAAACGCAAATCCCACATTGTCATATCCATTATCCATGACTCGCTAGAATTAGTTCACTTAAAAGCGATAGATAAAATATGACAAGATTTCTCACAAAAATTGTAAAATCGAGATTTAGTCCTTGCACAATTCACACCTATGCAACCCTTGTTCATTAGGGGCACGCTCGCCCTCGCGGGATGTTTCCTTTTTACCTTGGGGGAGTAGGTTAATAAAGAGTTATTACGAGTGAAATTTGGTTTAATCTTGACGTGATTTGCAATACAAGTCTTGCAATACGGGACTAAAGGATTGATTTAGTTGAAATCGATCAACCGAGAGTTCTAAGTGTAGAATCAATCATGAGTTGGTTCACCGAAATTACATAAATTTGGGATGTATCGCCCTCCGCGTGCCTAAATTTATATCAAATCGGATCTCAGAATCATTTATATAATTAGAGAGATCATTATATAAATGCCTAAATTCACAAATAATTATTTTAATGTGAATTTGACGATGAATTTAATCGATTGTTTTTCCCACGTTGTAGTTTAAAATTTGAAAATGGCTCAAACGTCCAATTCAGTAATATCCAAAGACTCCTAGCTTCGTAATTTTATGGAAAAGAATGAACTAAAGGAGGATGGAAGCAATTTTACTGATTGGGAGTTAAACCTGCGATTAGCCCTTCAATCTGATAGAAAACAACGTTTTCTATACGAACCCCCAATTCCCGCTCCAGGTCCCGACGCCACCCCTGAAATGATACAAATGTATGAAGAGTACAAGCATGAATCTGACCAGATTAAGAATGTATTGATTTTTGCTATGCATCCGCGTTTAAAGAAACGCATGATTGATATTAGTGCGTATCAAATATTCGCTCGGCTCACGACTAGTTTCTCGCAAAAGCCGAGAATACTTCAATACGAAGCAGCTTCGAGTTTCTTTGAGACTAAGCTCTCAAAGGGCCAACCAGTTGGTCCTCATATTCTCAAATTTATTGAGAATGTTGAAACTCGTGAAAAGTTAGGTTGCCCAATTTCTGAAGATTTTGCGGTATACCGTCTGCTTAATTCTTTGCCTGCAACATTCGATCCTTTTAGGACGAATTACAACATGAATGATTTAAAGAAAAATCTTCATGAATTGCATGCCATGCTTGTACAACATGAGAGGGATTTGGTGTCAAGTGGGAGCGCGAATAGAGATGTTTTATCCATGACGGTAAAACAAAAAGGGAAGTTCAAGAAGGGTGCGGGGAAGGGTAAGAAACCCGCGCGTGGCAAAGGAAAAGGAAAAGTTGCTTCGGGCAACAATTCTATTGCTAAGAGAGGCGCGACTCCTGAACAGAAATGATTCCATTGTGGAAATTTCGGCGATTGGAAGCGAAATTGCCCACAGTACCTGGAGGAGAAGAAGTCGAAACCAGGTATATATATGATAGACATTAATTATGCAAGTACCACGTCCTGGGTATTAGACACTGGATGTGGATCTCACCTTTGTAATCACTTGCAGGGGCTGACGATGGCACGTCGGCTGGCAAAAGGTGAAGTTGACCTCCGTGTCGGGAATGGAGCTAAAGTAGCAGCCTTATTTGTAGGAACGTATATTCTGTCACTGGCCTCAGGGCTAGAGTTGTATCTAAATAACTGCTATTTTGTACCAACTCTAAGTAAGAATATAATTTCGGTTTCTGTTTTAGACGCTGAAGGTTTTGAATTTTCAATACGAAACAACAGTTGTACCTTCTCGTTTAATGATATGGTGTACGGAACAGCCAAATCTATAAACGGTATTTACGTTTTAGATTTGACAAATGAGGTCTATCATGTAGCAAATAAAAAGCTCAAAATAGGAGATCCCGATCAATCCTACCTTTGGCATTGTTGTTTAGGGCATATAAACGAAAAACGCATTGAGAGACTCATAGCCAATGGAGTTCTCAAACCATTTGATTTTGGATCATATGGAACATGCGAATCTTGTCTTTTAGGCAAGATGACTCGAGCACCTTTTTCACGAAAAGGAGTACGAGCTAGTGATTTGTTGGCCCTCATTCATACAGATGTTTGCGGTCCAATGACAATCACTTCTAGAGGAGGTTATGACTACTTTGTCACTTTTACAGATGATTTTAGTAGATATGGCTACATCTACCTAATTAAATATAAAAGTGAGGTACTTGAGAAATTCATAGAATTTCAAAAGGAAGTAGAAAACCAATTAGGAAAGAAGATCAAGGCCTTACGATCAGATCGGGGAGGTGAATATCTCAGTCATGACTTTGATATTCATCTGAAAGACTGTGGAATCATATCACAGCTTACACCTTCTGGTACACCACAATTAAATGGTATAGCCGAAAGAAGAAACCGTACCCTGTTGGATATGGTAAGATCAATGATGAGTCAGACTGAGCTTCCTGATTCATTTTGGGGTTTTGCTCTCCAAACTGCTATTTTCACACTCAATAGATGCCCGACTAAATCAGCTCCGAAAACTCCATATGAGTTATGGAGAGGAAAAGTTCCTAACCTCTCATTTATCAAGATCTGGGGTTGTGAAGCATATGTCAAAAACAAGACTGACATAAATGTCTCTTTGTAGGTTATCCTGTACAGACTCGAGGATATTACTTCTACAATCGTCTAGAGAACAAAGTTTTTGTGTCTCGAGATGCTGTCTTTTTAGAAAAGGAATTTATTTCTAAAATACAGAGTGAGAGAAAATTTGAACTTAGTGAAGTTCAAGAGCCACAAATGCAAAATGAGGCTCAGGATGTTTTGCTCGAAGACATTCCTGAATCGTCTAACTCTGTGGTTCCATTTTCCACTCCTAAAAGGTTAGGCAGATCAAGCCACCCACCAGATTGATACCTAGGTGTGATCGATGATGGTGGTGATCACTTTTTGCTTCTAGAAAGCAATGAGCCTGCAACCTACAGAGCAGCCATGACTGGACCGAATTCTGCTAAATGGCTAGAGGCAATGAAATCCGAGATAGATTCCATGTACGAGAATCAAGTATGGGACTTGGTTAACTTGCCTGAAGGAACCAAGGTTCCTTAGTGCAAATGGATCTTTAAGATCAAGACCGACATGGATGGAAATCAAGATATTTTTAAAGCTCGATTGATAGCTAAAGGTTTCACACAAGTTCATGGTTTAAACTATGACGAGACCTTTGCGCCAGTTGCAATGCTTAGATCTATTCGGATAATATTAGCGATTGCTGCTTTTCATGATTATGAGATATGGCAGATGGATGTTAAAACCGCCTTCCTGAATGGGTTTCTGGAAGAGGAAGTTTATATGGCACAACCTGAGGGTTTTATTGATCCAAACAATCCTAAGAAAGTTTGCACGCTTAAGAGATCCATTTATGGTCTTAAGCAAGCATCTCGGAGTTGGAACCATCGGTTCAACCATGTGATTAAACAAAATGGTTTCACCCGAAGTGTCGAGGAACCTTGTTTATACATGAAATTTAGTGGGAGTAAAGTAACTCTCCTAATCCTATATGTAGATGACATATTACTCATTGGGAATGATATCCCCATGCTTAACTCCGTTAAGGATTGGCTCGGGAAACATTTCCAGATGAAGGATTTAGGAGAAGCGCAACGCATCCTAGGTATTAGGATCTATAGAGATAGATAAAAAAGAATACTAGCATTAAGTCAAGAAACTTATATTGAAAAGATTCTTGACAGGTTCAATATGAGAGATTCTAAAAAAGGCTTTTTACCTATGGGAAGTGGGATAATTTTGAGTAAATCTTAGTGTCCAACTAAACCTGAGGATATTGAACGCATGAAATCGAAACCTTACGCTTCCGCAATCGGTTCGATCATGTATGCTATGATGTGTACGCGTCCAGACGCGTCATATGCTTTGAGTATGACAAGTCGTTACCAAGCCAATCCAGGCGAGAGCCATTGGATAGCCGTTAAGAACGTCCTTAAATACTTAAGAAGGACTAAGGACACGTTCTTAGTTTTCGAAGGGGATTCTGAGCTTCGTGTAAAGGGTTATGCGGATGCTAGTTTCCAAACAGATCGAGATTATTCAAAATCTCAATCAGGATATGTTTTCATACTTAATGGTGGAGCCATATGTAACAACCCTAAATTTTGACCAACTATAAATAGTAATAAATTTAGAATTGTCACGCCGCAATTGACTACCAAGTCAATTGCTAGGCTAGAAATTCAACTACAATTAACCAACAGAAAATAAAACAGCGGAAGTCTTTAAATGTCGAGCTATAGTTCTCAAAACGAAATCTAAATTACATAATCAGAACGAAATGAAGTCTGAGACAAAAACAAAGTCTTTCGAAAATTCCCAACATGATCAACTTCGTAAGCATGCAGCCATATCATCAAGACCTGTCAACTATGCCATCGAAGATTGACATAGGCCCCAGAACACGGTAGGGACAAACCCAAACAGAAAGAACGTCAGCTCAGGCTGAGTAAGTAGTTTAAGCAATAAGGAATGAATAAAACAAAATAAAATAAGATACGCGCCTTGATGGCGCGTAGCTGTCAATCAAAGAAACGCAACCGCGCGAAGAAACAAAGAAACGAAGAGGCGTCGATCACGAGTCGTGCCCACCACTGAGGCCGAACTTCGAGACCACGGGTCACGTTATTTCTATGTTCATTATTTTGCTTTCGAGCATTCTTTTTGTAGTAAACGTGTAGGGCCTTCGACAGGTCCCTAGTATGGACAAGGGTCCTACCCCAAGCCATCCCACATCTAGAGTTAATGTAAAACTACCCTAAAGACTCGAGTGTGCACCCCCCCCCCCCCCCCCGCTAGAGGGCCGGTAGGACGAGTTCCCATCTAGGAGGAAGTCAATTAGGAGGTTGGTAGCTGATCTCCAACCTAGAATATGTACCTTGATCAGAGGTTGTAACAAAACATGTCCATAGGACATGGTGACGGCGTAAAGTCCGTCACTCTAGATGGGGTCAAAATATTTATTTCAATCCTTTATCTTTCAAGTACATTATTTTGTGCAAGCGCTTTTTCAATTTATAAACGGCCGTAGCCGGAAACAATATACAATAAGCTCAATGAAAGTGGGCAACATAGTTATGAAGAAATCATATGAATCATACAACAAATAATTGTGAAACGAGAATGGTTAGAAAACCAATGAATCAATAGGAGATGATTAATGAAAGCTCAAGAGAATGGGATTGAGAATCATGCTTAAACATTAGGATGATCAACGTTCTTACCTTACAACGCTAATCCTTAATCATCCAATTATAAACTCAATCAACAATTCCCTAATCAAAAAGATGTAACCATAAGTCTTACAACTCACAACCATCACTAATATGAAACGGATCCACAAAGGGACAGTGGTAAAGAAACACGAATAACGTCTACCTCCAATATTGGATGACCACCAAATTTTAATATGTTGTATAAGGGTATGTCAGAAACCTCTCCTCAAACTTTCGTCCACAAACTCCAAGCGGACCAACGGGAATCAACTTCACAATGAACCACGAATAACAATTAGGGTTTACTCACTAAAACCAATGTAACTTTTGATACAGAAGTCTAGGCCTTACCAATTTTGGATATGTTTTCAAAGATATAGTTAGGAACATCCCCAAAAAATATCGTATTAAAATATTTTCTGAGTCGACGGGAATCATCAGAATACTGAGGCGGCGACACAGTTTCCGGGTAGATAGATACAGCTCTACTAAAACACCTCTACAGTGATCATCCCATGGAATCTTCGCATGATCTACATATTTTTAGATTTGTATTGAAAGCACGGTTCTAACGCCACAAACCACGACTTAAGCAAAGGTCGTATGAGAAAGTTATGTGTGTTTGGAGTTGACACAGTTGTGCTGAGATCTTATGCGGGTGGAGGCTACGAAAAGAATAGAGAGGGAGAGAAGGAGGCCGAATGGTTATGAAATAAAGCAAGAGTTTTCTTTATTATATGTATATATAGGTATGAGGGTAGACTTGGGTTTGGGCTTTATTCGTTGGGTGAGATGAGTGATCCATAAACCCGACCCAAACTCAATTATAGAAACTCATTTTATCTTCCAATAATCGATTTAAAAAGTAACACCCTTATTAAATAATTACCCAAAAATACGGGGTGTTACACCATATGCTGGAAGAGCACCAAGCAATCGGTGACTGCGGATTCTACAACGGAGGCTGAGTATCTTGCAGCGTCAGAAGCTGCAAAAGAGGCAGTTTGGATCCGGCAGTTCCTGGAAGGATTAAATGTAGTCCCTACAGCAGCGGATCCTATTACAGTCTATTGCAACAATAGTGGAACAATAGTTCAGGCTAAAGAGCCTAAATCTAGTGACAAATCTAAACATGTACTCAGGAAGTTCCATGTAATTAGAGACTTTGTGGAACGAGAAGATATATCGATTTGTAAGGTTAGGACAGACGATAATATCGCTGATCCTTTAACCAAGCCATTATCACAGGCTAAACACAATGGTCATATTGCCTCGATGGGTTTGAGGCGTATGCCTGACATGTGTTAGATTATATGTTGGAATAGTTAATAAGTGTATTACCTTTCACATATATGATAATTAAATTCATCGTTTTAAGTTTTATTAAACTCTTTTATTAATTCAGTTTTAATAAAATGCTGAATTATATATATGCTCTGTTGATTCCTAATAGGTCATGGAGACGATTTGAACCCTATTAAGTGAATAGGATTAACAGTGTATTTTGTCTCTAGTCATAAATGAGGTGACGTCTCAATTGACTAGATTGTAAGTCGGTTGATGACTGGTTCAATGGTCATGGATTTATAGAGATGAATAACCGATTACATAGACAGACTGTAGATGACACTCTGTTAGACATTTGACCAATTATAGAACCTTTGTGCCTGGTCGTGACAAGGTAATCTATATTATTCCTATTAGTCGATTCTTTCGACCTGAGATTATTTATCTGAGTTTATGCAGCAGGCGGTGACTTTGATTTATGTCCTAAGTCGTGCCGTAAAAGGAGGCTAAAAGGGCATGTATTGGGTCATTACCGACTGTATGAAACAAAGAAAATAAGTCAAGAAGGGATTGTCCACCCACGTTAGGGTATAATATCTTTGGGCCACTCGAGCAATTGTGACTGGAAATGCGTGGCCACGCTCGGAAAAGATCTATGATAGATATTCCGTCAGACAGTCATAATCCAGATCGAGAAAACCACTTTTGATAAAGATCCAATGCAAGTTCGACCTGAAAGATACTTCGCATTGAGTGGGAGATATAACGGACAAGAGAATCGGTAACGCATGACTTGTCTCGGACAAGTGGGAGATTGTTGGAGTAGGTGTCCTCTGACAATAATGCATTGACTAATTAAATCTAATTAGGAATAAACCTGGGATATATTATATATACTAAGTCAGTTGATTAACGTAAATCGATAACGCTTGGCTGGCTAGAGTTTGACGTTATTGTCGTTTGACGGCGGTAATCAACTGATCCCTCTCGTTCACACCGATAAAGATAGTTTCTCCAAAAGATATTATATTTGTATTTAATACAATATAATATAAACCCTAATGTATCAGTTATAGAGTTAACTGATTATGTCGGATAGTGTTTTACGAGTTCGGAACTCAAGTCGAATTAATTATGGTTTTTGTGTAAATTGTCAAAATTGACAATTAGCTATTTAAATTACAAAGAGTTGTAATTTTAGCTTAAAATGATGTAATTAGTAATTATTATATAGAGATATAATAATTAACTAACAATTAAAGAAATAAGTGTACAAATTATACCCAAATTGTAACATAAGATGTTAAGGGGTATAATTAGTAAGGGCAAAATGGTCATTTTGCCACCACCACTATATATATAGTGTGTTTTATGTCAAAGAAACACAACACATCATTTTTACATACACAAAACTTGTTTTAGAGAGAGAATTAAGAGAAAACCCTCTAATTTCTCTAGAAAGTCAGCCTACTTCCAACTCTTTTAAGATCAAGTTTTCTTCATTGCATGTCAATAAAAACTTGATCAAAACATTTTACTAAACCCAGAATAACATTGGCTAAAGTGATAGCTAATTTTATTTTGGTTTTAAGGTTAAAATCTCTTAAAACTAGACCATTTTGTGAGATTTTTGGAGAGCTTCTTTGGTGGATCAAGAGAGGAGGTTTCCTAACTTGGAAACTCAAGATTAAGGAGGAGGATCCCCATAAATTAGCAGCTCAAGATCCTTCATTTGAAGGAAGGTCAAAATTCCTCTTGATTAAGGTATAAAAACATGTTTTATTATCTTATTTATGCTTTAATCTTACATGCAACTAAAGATCTTAGCTAAGCTTAATTAGGGGTAATTAAGTACTAATTAGAGGAGTCTAATTAGGGGCTAAATAACTTTCATTTATACCCATCACTTACCGAATATCCCTTTGCAGTTCCAGTCCATACACCATTGTTATACCCATTCTTCAGTTTTTCTTTGACTTGACAAATTTTTCTCCAATGCCAACTAACATCTACTGGTGGAGAGTAATTCTCCCAGTTTGCTCCTTTCAAGTAGACATTATCCACCCATTTAATCCATAAAGTATCAGCTTTGGTGAATATCAAGTGCACATACTTCCCAGCACAAGCAAGGTTCCAAATGAACACATCTCTCAAACCCAATCCTCCCTTTCCTTTTGGCAAACAGATTCTTTCCCAAGCAACCAAAGGTACCCTGACAAGGTGCTCACATCCATCCCATAAAAAGCTTCTACAAATTGCAGTAATCCTCTTAAGCACAAGTTTTGGCAAGAGAAAAATTCTGGCCCAGTAATCATGTAAGTGCAAAAAGACAACTTTGACAAGCACCAATCTACCTGCATAGGAAAGTTTCCTAGCACCTATTAGTCTAATTCTGCAGGCAATTCTTTCAGCTAATATATTGCATTCTTTGACAGGTAATCTACCAGCAGTAATAGGAACTCCTAAATATCTAAATAGTAGTTCCCCCTCCTGAAGCCTGAATATTCTAGCAACTGATTCATTACATCAGAACCTAGCCCTGCAAAATAGATTCCTGATTTTGAGCTATAGGAGCAAAGACCTGAAGCTTTTGAGAAAGTTGCAAAACCTCTAAGCATCAGCATGACTGATTGAGCATTTCCTTTACAGAACATCAGCAAATCATCTACAACGCACAGATGATTAAGCTGTATTCAGTGGCACATGGGGTGGAACTTAAAGGCACTCTTCCGAGCTACCATTTTCAAAATCCTACTCAAGTATTCCATACAAATGGTAAACAGCAGTGGGGATAGGGGGTCACCCTATCTCAATCCCCTTTTACCCCTAAAGAAACCAAATGTATTTCCATTCATGGCAATTGAGAAGGAAGGTGACTCAACACACTCCATAACCATATCGATGAATTTATGAGGAAATCTTAAAGCCATCATCATATCTCTAAGAAACTTCCATTCAACTATATCATAGGCTTTTCTTAGATCTATTTTCATCAGACATCTAGGGGAGCATCATTTTCTACTATATTTTTTGATCAAATCTTGGCAAATCATAATATTATCCACTATATCCCTGCCTTGCACAAAGGCCCCTTGATTATTACTAATTATCTTAGGCAAAACTTGGCTCAGTCTGTCACAGATAATCTTAGAAATAGCTTTATAGTCAACATTGCAGCAAGCAATAGGTCTAAAATCAATGACTGAGTCAGGTTGCTGTACCTTTGGAATCAAAGTGAGAGTGGTGGAATTGATCTGTTTTAGCAGTTTTGTTGTATTGAAAAACTCCAAGACAACATCAGTCACATCTTCCCCTACAATATCCCATGAATCTGTGTAGAATTGGCTGGAATAACCATCAGGGCCAAAGTCCTGGGATTGAAAAAATAGCATTCCTAACCTCCTCCCTTGTAACCCTCCTCAGAAGCATATCTGCCATATTCTCATCTATAGTAGGGCCATTCCTAACTGTACCAACATGAACCTTATCTATTGTAGACACCAAATTTTGTCTCGCCTTTTTCTTATTATTTCCATTTTTATTAATCTATTTCTATTTTCTAATTCCATTTCTATTTTTTAATTCAATTTCATTTTATTCATTTCTATTCACCCATTTCTATTCATTTATTTGTAAATAAAACGATTTCTCAACAATTTCAATTTCACCATTTTTTCTATTATTTATATAAATTTCGAAAATTGTGTAAATAATATTAATAATATTGATTTTTTTTATCATTTTTAGTTCTAATTTCATTAATTCATTGATTTAATTCACCCGGTTTTCATTTTTGCGCAAACCGAGGTAAATTTGCTCAAAACGAGCCAAACCCAATTCAATTTTCATACTACTAAACCACATAAGCAATGACATCATTTTATATATGTCATGCCCATGTCATTCATATTTACTCTAACTATATGCTAAAAAGATGCTAACTATTTCTATTTTCCTTTAATTTTTAACCTAATGACTCACTATTCTCTCCTAACACATACAATAGCAAAAGACAAAAAAATTTGATGAGGTGTGTGGCTTGAGAGGGCCGACCAAGTGAGGCTTGGAGAGCAAGTTGTTCTTTTTATTTATTTGTCCAAATTAATGAGATATTATCTATCTCCCTCATTCATTCTCCTTCACTCATATTCTCTTCTCTAATAATGCTCGGTCGTTGTGAGAACTACAAAAATGTCTCCTTTAATAATATAGAAGGATTGGGGGGTTTGCACCTAAGACATAACACACTACCGCAGAATTCCAGTAATTGACATTTTCCTTAACATCCTCATCTGTAAGTGCCAACATAGGACTAGAACTAGCAGTATGTGAATTTGAATCAGGGTCAGTGACTTTACCTTTGTTTCGTACAGTAATCCAACCCACTTCATCATTCCCTTGTGTATTATCCACATGTTCATCGTTTCCCTCATTATCAGCCACCTCTTCATCTCCCGACTCAATATCGGACAGCTCCAATGCTGGAATTCCCAAGATTTCACCTAAAAGTTTAACCTTTATCGCATCCAAAGTCGAAGGGGCATTTTTGATGGAGTTTTGCTTGCTCTTCAGGCTTTTCTTCTTATTACTCTTCCTTGTACATTGCTTCTTCCTAGCTGATTTAGAGACGGCCATAGCTGAGATCGAATCAAGCTTCAGAGAAAGCTCAATTTTCTGTCCGTACAATCTAATTGAATGTTCCAGAGGTTTTTCTCTCTCTTCATTTTTATTTCACTCTTATCCTTGTTTTTTTATTTACTCTGAAATTAAATCGCTACTTTCATAATTTTTGTGTTATAATCTACTGCAGCTAACATGAATATTGGAGCGACGATTTCAAGTTCTGAAAACGTGTGTTGATTAGATATATATTTACTTCGCTGTTCACGAAATTATTTAAATTTTATTCTTATCTTCGTTTCCAGCTTAAGTCAGAGTTGTATTTTTGATTTCTGTGTTAATAGAGTTCGTTGTAATTTTGTTTGAGATTTCTGGAAATTTCGACAAATATTGTTTCCGAAAACGTCAGATCTGTGTCTAATTCGAGTTCAAGTTTTGATTTCCGTATGATTAGAGTCGTTTTTATGATTTCTGGAATTTTTCTGAGTGAAAGTGTATTTTGCGAGTCAAAGCGCATTTTTACGAGTCAAAGTGCATTTTTGCAAGTCAAAGTGCACTTTATCGAGTCAAAGTGCATTTTTACGAGTCGAAGTGCATTTTGTCCAGTCAAAGTGCAATTTTTACAAGTCAAAGTGCATTTTGCCGAGTCAAAGTGCATTTTTACGAGTCAAAGTGCATTTTAGACGTAGGACGTGCATTTTAGACGTAGAAAGTGTAGTTCCCTGCAATGAAGTACATATTTATTGTCATGGGTGCATTTTAGTCAACCAAGTGGCCAGTACACAATGTAGATGGTTTGTTTGGGAATTATTAGCTAATGTGATGTTCTCATTTCGATGTTGATGATCGGGATTTTGGTTGACATGATTGTTATATATTATTTTTGAGAAACCATTCCTTGGACTTGAAGTGTTGACTTAGGGAGGGGAAAAGTAGAGTCTGTGCTTATCATCCTATTATTATTTTGCTCAACTTATGAATGGACATAGTCGACTTGCTCTTAGGTGTGGAATTACTTGTGGTTGGTGCTATCATGTAATACGTTTTGAGACACTATAAGTTAGAGGAAAACTTAGGAGGTCTTGCACTTTGTGAGAGAAATCTGGACTTAGGAAGTGCATTTTACGTGGATAAAGTGCCTTTTGTGCATTTTAGATGATAACAGTATACCCATCTGCCTTTGGTTTGGTTACATGTTCAAAGCTACTGTGGGATTTTATTTTTCCACCTGCACTATGGAGTACCTGGTTTGCTACTTTTTCATTTGGTTTTTCTCTCTCTTTTTTATTTTCTTTTTTCCCCCGAGAGACTGCTCACATTTGAAGTCAGCATCTACCTGTAAGTTTGCAAAACTCCCTGATCAAGGGATTCATTCTATTAGCTAATTTATACAGTGTACAAGACCATATGAAAGGTCTATACAAGATTACAACGAGCCTAGGAAAACTAATGGAAATACAATGGTGATTACAAAGACATTGGGAAATAATATTTGACTATACATGATTACAAGAAACACATTAATCGAATAATACAATGCAATGAATCTATATACCCTATTACGCCCCCGCAGTCGGAGCGGGAGGAGAGTGGACACTCAGACTGGACCGAAAACGCTGAAAAAGATCCCGAGGAAGTCCTTTGGTGAAAATGTCGGCATACTGATAAGCAGCGGGGACATGTAAAACACGAACATCACCAACACGGACACGCTCACGTACAAAATGTATATCAAGTTCAACATGTTTAGTACGCTGGTGCTGTACAGGATTGCCGGATAAGTAGACAGCGCTAATATTGTCACAATAAACCACAGTAGCGCGACGTAAGGGAGTGTGAAGGTCAAGAAGCAGATTGCGCAACCAACAGGTTTCGGTGACAGCATTCGCAACCCCACGATACTCGGCTTCTGCGCTAGAACGGGAGACAGTAGGCTGACGCTTGGACGACCACGAAATCAAATTATCACCAAGAAACACACAATAACCAGAAGTGGAACGATGGGAGTCAGGACAACCAGCCCAATCAGCGTCAGAGTAAGCAGTCAAACCATGAGGACGGGAAGTGGAGAGAGTGAGGCCATGATCAAGAGTGCCCTGAAGGTAACGCAGAATGCGTTTCAAGGCCTGGAAATGAGCCTCGCGAGGATCGTGCATAAACAAACAAACCTGCTGAACTGCATAAGAGATATCCGGTCGGGTGAAAGTTAAATATTGCAAAGCACCAGCCAGACTACGATATAATGTCGAATCGAAAACAGCCGGCCCAGCGGAAGCACTGAGCTTGGATGACGTATCAACCGGAGTTGAGACCGGTTTATAAGAGCTCATAGAAGCGCGGATGAGAATTTCTTGCGCATAAGTCCGTTGAGACAGAAAGAGACCAGAAGCATCTCGAGTAACAGCGATGCCAAGAAAATGGTAAAGTATGCCGAGATCAGATATAGCAAATTCACGGGATAGTAAAGCAATAATGCGGCGTAAAAGGGCATCAGAAGACGCAGTCAACACAATGTCATCGACGTACAGTAGAAGGTACGCCATATCAGAACCACTCCGGAACACAAACAATGAATTATCACACAGACTACTCCGAAAACCACAACGAGTAACATAGACGCTGGTACCATGCTCGAGGAGCCTGCTTAAGCCCGTAAAGTGATTTCCAAAGTCGACAAACATGAGAGGGTTTAGCAGGATCAACAAAACCGGGTGGCTGGAACATGTATACAGTCTCCGAGAGGTCATCATGGAGAAACGCGTTCTTGACATCAAGTTGATGGATGGGCCAAGAACGAGAGGCAGCAATGGTGAGAACAGTGCGAATAGTAGCTACTTTCATCACGGGGCTAAACGTCTCATCACAGTCAATACCGACCTGTTGGGATTTACCGTTAGCTACAAGCCAAGCTTTATATCTCTGAAGGGACCTGTCAGAGTTAAACTTGTGATGAAAGAGCCACATACACCGAACGATAGGGGTATCTGGAGGACGAGGTACCAACTCCCACGTCCCAGTGTTAATAAGTGTGTCGTACTCGTCACGCATGGCAGCGTTCCAGTGGGGGTCCTTAAGGGCAAAAAGGTGGGAGCGAGGAAAAGGTGATATGGAGGAGGGAGTCTGGGTGAGGAGAGAAAGAGGGACACGGGGTTTAAAAATGTTGTGACTAGCTCGGGTGCGCATTTGTGGAGAAGCAGGTGGGGCAGCCGGGGGAAGGCGACGATGAGGTGGAGTATAGTGGGGTGTAGAAGACGGAGGGGTAGTAGTATATGGTGGAGAAGAGGGAGACGGAGTTGGGGAGGAGAGTGATGGCGAACTGTGTGGCAAAGAGGAAGCCAGATTGACGAGAGAAGGAGTATAAGTGTAGATGGTGGGGGAGAGGGGTGGTGGATCATCAGAGATAGAGTTGCAGTCGGTGGAGGGAGACCCGCGTGAGGAGAAAAGGAACACAGTCTTGTCAAAGGTGACATGACGAGAGACATTAATTTTGCCGGTGGAGAGGTCATGACAACGGTATCCACGATGATGAGAGGGATACCCAAGAAAGACACACCGAGTGGACAGCGGGGAAAGTTTGTGATGGGCTTTGGCAGAAATGTTTGGATAACATAGACAGCCGAAAGTGCGAAGATGGTCATACGTGGGTTGACGGAGATACAGAGCAGAGACGGGAGAGCGGAAATTGAGTATTTTAGAGGGGAGGATGTTGTGAAGGTAGGTCGCCATATGGAGGGCATCAGCCCAGAATTTAAGGGGAAGGGAAGCATGAGTAAGAAGAGTGCGGAACATATCATTTAGGCGACGGATCATCCTTTCGGCCTTGCCATTTTGGGGGCAAGTTTGGGGGCACGAAAAACAAAACACAAGACCGTGATCAGAGGCGAATTTTTTGTAGGAAGTGTTATCAAATTCACCCCCGAGGTCATATTGAAAACATTTGATCTCTCGTTCAAATTGTGTACGAACGAAATTGCGAAACTCGAGAAATTTTCCGAAAGTTTGAGATTTGAGGCGAAGAGGATAAACCCAAAGATAATTAGTATAATCATCTAATAAAAGTAAGTAATACCTAATGCCGGAAGAGCTGGGAACGAGGGAAGTCCAAAGGTCACTATGAATGATGTCAAAAGGTTGTAAAGTAGCCGAAAAAGACTCAGATTATGGTAACCGAATATGTTTACTAATTTGGCACGAATGACAAAGTTGGGAGTGACCTCCTTTATTACAAGAAATAAAATTGCGAGAACGCAGAAATCTAAGATATTATGTCCGGGATGACAATGCAATGCAATGAATCTAAGCCCGTAAAGTGATTTCCGAAGATCTAAGATCTAAGAAACACATTAATCGAATAATACAATGCAATGAATCTATATACACTATTACTACCATCTTCTTCACATATTATATATTGGGGTTGTACTCTCTTCAGTTTTACACATCCAACTCTTCAAAATCTAATACGCCTTATTCCTTGGTTGTTTCAGGAGTAGTGGCAAGTTAGGCATTTGTCGATGTAGCTATTGGTTTTCTACTGCTTCTTGTGCCACTCACGGCCCCAGCTTTGTACAATTTCAGGATAAATAATTGTCGTTGTTGGCAAGGATACTGTTCTTGGAGGTAAAGCTCCAAATGCTTTGGTCTTTTGATCCGTATAAGTTTTATACTACTGAAGCATGTATAGTGTTGGAGAGTCTATAGTCGTTAGTGCTATACATCTATTCGTTGCCACTTCCTTTGAGACATCGATTCTGAGGGGCTTTTGTCATGTTATGTGTATCTGATCTACCAAATCTTTGATTCATTTTCAAAAGTTTTGATGAATGAATCTTCATTGACTTGATCTTCTTTGCCTGTCCCTTTTAAGTTTTGAGCTCTTTTAGTCCGTACTCACAAAAATGTGTCGGCAGTGCATTTTAGACGTAGGAAGTGCATTTTTAACCTTGGGGATTGCATTTTCTACCATAATGGGTTTTGTTCGTTGTTGGATATGACATTGTTCTATGTTTTTGAACATGTTGTTGTGAACCCCCCTCCCCGCCACCCGTATTTTTGCTCTATCATGATTCTGAAATCAGTTATCCTAACATAGAATACGAGTTGTTATCATAGTAGATCATATATCTATGATCAATTTGAGAGCATATCCTACACTTTGTAGTAGTTGGTAGAGGTTCAAAATGCACTCATGTGCTTTGCAGTCATTTAATACTAAACGTGTTTGCTTTCTCTAATCATGTGTGTTTTTATTCCCATGCAGTCATCTTTATTACTTTCTAAAAAGTTGAACAAGAAGGTCAATGGCTTTGGAGGAACCAAAATTCGTTCCCAGGCCAGTGAACCACCTGAACTTTCAGCTCGTCCAAAATCGAGTACTAAAGTTATGGTAGCCCGTGGAGGGGATCGTGTTACAGTGAGGAAAGGAAGGCAGAAATGATTGACCGCATCACTAAGGTTGTTACACCCACCCCTGGTTCTCCCCAGGCCTCTATAGCCCTTCCCACTGATTTTCCGCAGAGCTCGATTTCTATTTGCATGGATGCCACCCCTCTAAGCATCTACAACCCTTCAGCAAAGCGCAAAGGAACGGAATCCGTTTATGGTCCTGTTAGGTTACCTACAAGACCATTCAATTTACCTATTAAACATCCTTTGTTGCCTAAAAAACCTGGTCCCAATTTAAAAATCAGGGTAACTAAGTCAGGTGTTAAGACGACCATATCACCTACAAAACCTGCCAGTGTTAGCTCGACTGGTGAACTAGACGTACGTGACTGATGAGGTCGTTGATATTCACGTTGGTGCAGTTGAGATAGATTGCCAAGGGCACCCTCCTACACCAAGTTCAGGATGTAGTTGAGGATGTAGTTGGGGATGTAGTTGAGGAGGCTCCGGTCGAATCTGTAGTTGTTGTGTCTCATCCAAGTGTAATTGATTCTAGTTCAAATATGACACCTATGGGTAGTGATCGTGTATCTGAACATGATAAGGTCATTGATATTCACGTTGGTGCAGTTGAGACAGATTGCCAAGGGCACCCTCTTACACCAACTGATGTAGTTCAGCATGTAGTTGAGGATGTAGTTGGGGATGTAGTTGAGGAGGCTCAGATCGAATCTGTAGTTGTTGTGTCTCATCCAAGTGTAATTGATTCTAGTTCAAATATGGCACTTATGGCTAGTGATTGTGTATCTGAACATGAAGTCGTTGAACGTTTGCCTAGACAAAGAAGGAAACTTGAGAAGGGAAAGGCTCTTTCAGTTGTGAATGAGCTGGAGATGGAAGAGGATTCAACAGTAGTTGTTTTTTAGGAGCATCAAAAGGTTGGTGATAGGAATCTTCGTAGAAGAAAGCATGATACTGGAAAATCAATTGTTGTTTCCGAGGAGAAGCAGGACATTGTTGGTAGGCATTTGCAAATAAGAAATCTTGACAAGGGGAAATCAATGGTTGTTCCACAGGAGCATCACGAGGTTGTTTTGAGGGTTTCTCGTAGAGGCCAAAAGAAAACCGGCACGTCAGATTTCTATCTCACAAGATGTCACCGAAAGGGCTCTTTGAAATGATTAATAATCCAAGTATGACTGAGGAGCAAAAGTCTGCAATTCGAGACATAGGTTTCGGTTCTGTGTTGGATTTGAAAATCAAAGAGTTGGAGGTTTCTGTTTGTGGTTGTTACAGAATTTTAGCCCTTTTGTATCGTCAGATCACATTGTTAAACGGCGACATTGTGGACATTTGTGAAGAAGATGTCAAGGAAGTTTATGGTCTTTCGTCAGGGGGTTGTAAAGTTGTAGAAGTGTCGTCTGACAATTGCGATGCTCAATTTGCAGATCATTTGAAACACTGGCGTAGTTTGTGGGATATTGAGCATGGTAGTGTCCCTGCAAATAGTATGGGGACAAATATATTAAAGATGGGTCATGGTGATGACTTTAAGAGGAGTTTTGTCATATTAATATTCTCTTTATTGATTAAAGGGATTAAAAATGGCTATTGCAATTACAAGATACTATATGCATTGCAAGACACTACGAAAATCAAGGATTTGAATTGGTGTAAATATGCATTTGATAGTTTAATCGATTATTCGGTTTCATGGAAGATGAATCCAACAACCAAATTTAACGGACCTCTACTTTTTCTCGTGGTATGGAAAACTTCTACTTCTCCTGTTTCTTTTTTAGTTTGGTCTTTTAAAGTGCATTTTTTATTCACTGTGACTTGCACTCATGCATTGTATTATTTTATTTTTTCGCAGCTTTGTTATTTCGATAAAGTTCACATTGATGGTACATGCTATAACAACATTCCCCCTACTATTTGTTTCTAGAGCAAAGAAGAGATGGACAAGAGGGTGGATATGGAGGAGAAATTAGGGTGTTATGGACATGAAAGTTATGTTCTACGCGGTTCAAAGAAGCAAAATGTTAGTGACACCCAACCTTGTGAAGAGCAACATCAAGCTGGTGAAAAATGCTCTAAGCTACGGGTAAGTACATTACTGAGTCGAAGTGCACTTTTATTCTATTGAAGTGCATATTACTCATTTAACGTGCATTTTTACTCGTAGGACGTGCATTTTAGACGTAGGAAGTGTAGTTCACTACAAGGAAGTGCATTTTATTGTGATAAGGTGCATTTTATTTTCTTGATTGCATTTAAGACGTAGGAAGTGCACTTTACTGAGTCGAAGTGCATTTTATTCCATTGAAGTGCTTTTTATTCAGTTAATGTGCATTTTACTCGTAGGATGTGCATTTTAGATGATAATAGTATACCCATCTGCCTTTTGGTTTGGTTACATGTGCAAAGCTACTGTGGGATTTTGTTTTTAGAATGTGAAGTTTGTATAGCTGCACCTGCACTATGAAGTAAATATTCGTCTGCGACTTTTTCATTAGGTTTCTCTCTTTTTTTTCTTTTTTTTTTTTTGATGCTACAGATTTGTGTTGAGTCATGTTAGACACAAAATCCACTTGTTTGCACACAAATAAAGTGCACTTGGTTGCAAACAAAATGTACTTCTTAACGTGCAAATGCATTTTTTGTTTTTGTTTTAACATGCAAATGCATTTTATGTTTTGTTTCTTAACTGGTCATAGATAGTGCTGCTTTTGAAGAACTGTGGTGTGATCGATTC
Organism: Spergularia marina; assembly: GCA_963680865.1. NCBI lineage: Eukaryota > Viridiplantae > Streptophyta > Magnoliopsida > Caryophyllales > Caryophyllaceae > Spergularia > Spergularia marina. Next base: position 6,954,667 of record OY804554.1, read on the forward strand.
TCTAGCACTGTTTGCAAGGGTAATTAACAAAGTTGTAGACAACAAAATTTTATTACCTTAGGTGTTTTAGATAGATAAGAAATCTTTGTATTTTGATATATTATCCAAAAAGATAATATTTCATAGATCTAGGGTTTTATCTTTCTTGCCCACCAAGTCGTTGTATGACTATAAAGAAGACCCACCTCCTAGGGTTAAAGGGGAGCCAAGATAAAATAAGCCAAGAGGCCTCATCTCCTCCATACCAAAGGGGTTGAGATGAAATAAGCCGGAAAGGACTCGTCTCTTCCTCACCAAAACTAGGTCAGATGGATCTAAGCCACAAACGGCCTCGTCACCTAACCAACCCAAAATAGTTCGAGAATAAGTCGATAAGAACCTCGAACTCAAAACCCTAAAATCCTTGGAGATGGCATCAAGAGAGTCATAGAAGTTGTAACACGCAATCTTTCGATAATAAAATTCTTGTATTCCATATTTATTTTCGTTAATCAAATTTTTATGGTTAACAAATTGGTGAACCCGACGTGAAATCTCTACCTCTCATCCCTACTACGTACACATCAATCACACCGGGACAACGATGTCTGGTGAACAGCACACACCTCGTTCCTCCAAAAAGACCTCCAAAAGGGCAACGCACAGTGCCCCTAGCGCTTCTACAGCGCAACCCGCCGGCGTCTGCACAAGAGAGATGACGAAGAAGGCCGCCGTCAAAGCTGCTGCTGCTCACCTACGTGCTGCCGAGGTACCTAAACGACCGCGCAAAATTTTTGCCGCCTCTATCGCTGCATCAGCTACTACCATCACTGCTTTCGCTTCTCCTCAGCGCAAGAAGGTGAAAGATGTAAAGTCCAGCAGCCCTGAGAAGAAGTATAAGCTGATCATCGTGTCTGTCATGACGATAACACCAAAGACTGTCGAGGAACAGTTGGCGGAAATGCAGGCGCACTTCAAAACACTCAGGCTCGAGAACGAAGAGAAGAATAAGAAGATTGAGGACCTCCAGAAGGAGGTAGCTGAGCTGCGCAAGGCTGACAAGCCCCATGACTCTGAAGGGGGGAGGAGGAGGAGGAGGAGGAGGAGGAGAAGGAGGAGGAGGCGGATGAAAGGGCAATCCAAGACAGCATATCGCACACAATACATTGTATAGACGGAGTGTCGAGGGACAATGGTTGCGATGCCTTAGCGATGAAGAAGCAAGTGATGCAATGCAAGAATCTCATTCTGGTGTATGCGGCGCCCATCAGTCCAGTCCTAAACTCTATGATCGAATCAAACACCAGGGCTACTATTGGCCAACCATGATACGAGATTGCATGGAATTTGCTAAACGATGTCAACCATGTCAATTTCACGCAAACTTTATTCATCAACCAGCAGAACCTCTGTATCCTACTGTTCTTCATGGCCCTTCGAAGCTTGGGGACTTGACGTTGTAGGGCCTATCACTCCAAAAGCATCGAACCAGCATGCCTACATTATAGCGGCAACCGACTATTTCTCCAAGTGGGCAGAAGCAGTCACGCTAAGAGAAGTCAAGAAGCAAAATGTCCAGGACTTCATCAAAAACCATATCATTTATCGACACGACATACCGCGACGAATCATAAATGACAATGGTAAACCCTTGGACAATCGTATGATAACGGCCTTGTGCGAGAAATTCAAGTTCCAGCAATGTAAGTCGTCGATGTACAATGCCCCCGCAAATGGCCTAGCTGAAGCATTCAACAAAACGATGTGCAATTTGTTGACAAAAGTAGTTGCTAAGTCGAAGCGCGATTGGCATGAAAAGATAGGCGAAGCACTATGGGCATACCATACCACATTCAAAACAGCAACTCAAGCAAATCCATACGCGTTGGTATACGGAGTAGAAGCAGTAGTCCCGTTGGAACTTCAACTCCCGTCCTTACGGATCCCCATCCAAGGACTTACAACTGATGAAAATGACAAGTTGCGTCTCACCGAGTTAGAAGCACTAGACGAAAAGAGAATGGAAGCGCAGTAAAAACTTGAGTGCTATCAAGCACGAATGGCTCGCGCATTCAACAAAAAGGTACGACCTCGCTTCTTTCAAGTGAGAGACTTGGTGTTAGCAGTCAGAAGACCAATCATCATTACCCGTAAAACTAAAGGTAAATTCCAACCCAAATGGGATGGACCTTACGTGGTGCTAGAAGTCTATACAAACGGTGCATACAAAATTGTTGATCATGATCACGTGTTGGCCCAATCAATGGGAAGTTTCTGAAGAGATACTATCCTTAAACACCACAAGAAAACATGCTCCTAAGCACGATCTAAAACTGCATACCCCAAATGAACTACGTTGGCTTGTTCTTATAAACTGAGTTTGTAGGTACGTAGGCAGCTTGAGTAAACACTTTACTTGGGTGCAGCCACACCCAAAAATTAAACCTCCACCCCTTCAAAAAAACAAAAAAAAAAAGCTCCTGGCCCGCATGAGCCTAAACTGTGAACGGCAAAATCAAACACAAAACAAACATGTGATGAAAACATGAATCTCATAAATGGCTCGCGTGCGAATGAAGGAAAATAGTTCTTACATCATCAAATAAGCTAAGGGAAGAAAGGCGAACAAAGCAAAAAAAAAAAAAAAAAAAAAAAAAATACAACGATGCTACTCCTGCAAATCAGACTCTCCCAATCGTCTGGATTAAGAGACGATCGCATCCGCAGGACTGACTGCTTATGTTCTTGAAATGCAACTGCATCCTCAGCACTTAAGGTTGGAACACTCTCCAAATCAGTGATCCTCTTCGACTTCGCAGTCACCTTCTCATGTGCAGCAACACATGACTCTTCAAATGTCTTCAAGTCAGTAGTCTATTGTTCCAACAAGTTTCGAGCTTCGTCCAGCTTCTCCTCAAGAGAAGCAACCTCCGCTTCGGAAGAGGACCTACGCTTAACCATGGAATCATATTCCTCCCCAGTAGCAGCGGCGACAGACTCGGCCTTTCGAAGCTCCTCACGCTCTAAGTCAAGATTCTTCTTCATTTCTTCTGGACAATGTTTTCCTGCAACGGACTTCTCTAAGCGAAGGAGAGTCTGGACGCTCGTAGAATAAGAATCAATCTTTTCTTTGAGAGGCGTTGGGTCACCCTGACAAAATTTCACGAGTTTATACACAACGTCCCCCCTCTTTAGCAAAGTCCTCGACCTCAGCAAAGTCTGCTTTCTTCAAGTCTGACAACAAACCACAAGCGGCGACCTTCAAGACACCATTAACAGTATCTCTCACTTTGGTTCTAGGCATGGTGATCAACACGGAGGCCTCTGGGCTTGCGGCCCTCCTCACATCTACAACAGTACCAAATGTCCTTTTTTTAGGAACCTCAGAAACATCACCAGATGACGGCCCTGGTCTTTCGACGGATCTCTGACTAGTAGAAGGCGAACATCCAGTAGACTTTGAAGTGTGCGATGTTGAAAATGCGGCTGCATTGCGCTGAGTCAAGTACTTCATCTCCTTACCCCTATGCGGGGTGAACTTTGGTAAAGGAGGATCAAGATCCATGGCGACGACGACTTTTTTGGTTAAGTCAAATGATCTGTCAACTACTACAAAATCACCTATAGACATCACTAGGTAGACATGGGATTTTGGGAAAACTGATGTCTATGTGGAACCGGTGGCAGTTTTGCAATTTTGACCAATTAATAGACATGAGTTGTTTTTAAAAAAAACCATGTGTATTAATAGACATGGGATTTTTTCTAAGATCCAATGTGTATTACATGTATATAGACGTCATATTTTTATAAAAGCCCATGTCTATCTAGTCCCGAAAATTTTCATAAAATCGTATAAAATAAAATGACCGACCCCATGCCATTTTAATTTAAGTTTCAACCCTAAGTTTCTTGTGCCTTGCCTTCTCAAAAATCAACATCAGTTTGTCTTCCTTCTTTCATCCTCCACCCTCTCTCCTTATTCATTGTTCATGGCTCCTGTACAAACAAAATTTCTAGATCTCTTTTTTCTCACTTTCTCTCTCCCTCTCTCTCCTCTCCATACGAGTTATCCATTTCTATTTGTCTTTCTTCTTCAATCAAAATAAAATGTTCATTTCAATGAAAGTTACATACATAAACTTTAATAGTCATAAAGCATTGATTGATTTGGACAAATTTTGTGCGTCTTAAATCGCGGCGGTCAATTGACGATTCAAGTCAGGTCAAGTATTTTGGACCAAAATCTGGATGCATGTTGGATCTAGGAGTAGATCTGTTATTCTCTCTCAAATGGTTAAGATATGGCATAATTTTTTTTTTTTTTTGGTAATTTTCTTCGAAGAATTGAAGATCTCGCGATTTCTGCTTCTTCATAATTTAAAGATTTAGAATTCCATAAATTTCTTATTAAAATTATTGTTGTGAACTAAAGTTTTTCTAATTTATTTAAAGTTCGAATATCATAATTTTGTTGTTGTAAATTATGTCTCAAATTTCAGTTTCAATTTTTTTTTTTTTTTTGGTTTTTGTTCTTTTATCTGTGTTTGTTGAATTTTAACTTAAAAGGGCTAAAACTAAGTCAATGTTTGTGTCTTTCGTCTCACAGATATCAAGCACTTTTAGTACTAAAGCAAGAATATTGAAGATAACGAAGTTCATCTTTTCCAGATTTGGTCCTTTTTTTACTGCTCTTCTAGATCTTATTTAAGATCTTTGATTTTTCTGTTACTTTTTTTTTTTTTGTTAAGTAATCATGGTATTATTCTGTAAACTTGTACAATTTTATTTTCTCCCATGACAAATTACATTTACCTAATGATTATGCTGGGAACAATTTTGTTTTTAAAATTTGGTTTAAGAATAGACATGAGATTTCCAATAAAGTTGATGTATAAAGTACCCTATAGACATGGGATTTATCATCAGGCTGATGTAAAAAGTACCCTATATACATGGGTTTTCCCAGCAAGTCTGATGTCTATTAAGCATATAGACATCGGATTTTTAAATAAAACCCATGTGTATAAGAGTTAAGCACATGGGATTCAAAACCGACGTCTATCCCATTTTAATAGATGTCACTCAACTTAACGTCGAAACGAAAACCGATGTCTATGCGTTAAAAAGTTCCACGTCTATAAGGCGGTTTGTAGTAGTGGTCCCCCTGAAAAGACAGTAAAGGAAGTTAACAACAACAACAACAACAACAACAACAACAACAACAACAAACAAACAACGGTGACACCAAAAATGGAAATGAAAGTACCAAGATTATAGGCGAACCATCCGAAGGGTCAGATAGGCAGCCAAGCAAGTCTCCCCCGAGAAGACTGGAGCTCTCTCCAACATGTATTACTTTCTTCTTTTTGCTACGATGATTGTGTTTAAAGTCAGCATCAGATTCGCCATCACTACTCTCAATAGTCAAGACTTGGTTCGACCCTCGTACGGTGGCAAGGGGCTCTGAAGTGTGAGGAACACTTGGGCTCTCGCCATCTCCGTTATCGAATGAGTCTGCGAACAGTCATGAGGCACGCCCATACCGCCCTTCTTGTTTACGGCTTTTGAAGGTTTCTTCTCCGGATCGGGGACAACACTTGCATTGCAAGGATCTCTCACATCAACATTTTCCCACCAAATCTCAAATGTCATTGTGTTGTATGAACGCATCATATGGCTTACTGGTGGATTTAGAAATACGCGAGAGCGGCTCCCCTTAAATAAGATCATTCGCCATCTTCTTGCAGCCTCCTCATAGGATACACAGGTAGCGTCTACGTCATCAGCAGGAACTCTGGGAAGACCTTGGCAAATTCCGAACTGCTTGCAAAATCGGTAAGGGTTGTACGGCTCAAGCACAAACGACCCATCATAACGAAGTGGCAGAAAAGCGGAGCGCAAACACACGAGATATTTGAAGTCCTCCTCACTCAATGACCCATCATCGTATAAACAGGTGGACCTGTCGTAGAATCGCATGAAACAACCAATCTGGACATTCCTGGCTTTATGAATAAGCTCACGCGCTTTGCCGTCTTGGAAAGACTTACCTTGTTAAGCTCCTGAGTAAGAAGCCATTGCTGGCCCTTTCGAATAATTATCCGGCTCATGATGGGTTCGGAAATAATATGCTAGCCAAGCATATAAGAAGTGAGCTGGGAAAATAGCACCCGAATAGCCTAGCTTATCATGCGTGGATATTATGTTCAAACCATGGTAGATGCTGGCCAGTGTGGGAATCGCGAGACTGAACGTATGCCCTCGCGCCATCAAACTCGCTACCTCAAAAGTCCCTGGTCTAATGAGTTTATCTTTTGTCTCCGGAAGTACAAACGTGCACAACCAGCATGATAAGAAGGCGGCAATGTAAGTCGTCTCCTTCCGTTTGTAATCCAAAATTCTAAGCTCATCAAACAGTTCTACCTCTTCCTTTGTCCAAATAAGTTCTTTGGAATTTATCCAACGAGGAAGATCTTCTGGCGACCTAGGGGAACCTTTGGTGTCTCTTCGGCGTTTTGAAGGGGCCTTGTGAACCGAAGTGCCCTTCCACCAAAAGTTGATCCATTGTTGCGCAGTCACACCCTTCCCCAATTGCTTTCTGAGACGGTGATTAGCGGCTAGCAGATACTGACAAGCACGAGGAACCACTCTAGCAATATTTGCATTGCGCCGCTTGAGATCATCAAAGCTGGGTACAGCTTCATCAAAGTAAGAGCCAGTGATAGGGAGCCCGCTAAGTTTGTTGAGATCCCACAAAGTAATAGAGAGCTCTCCAATCATAGTGTGAAGAGTATTGGTTTTTGGGCACCACCCTTCACAGAACGCTTAGACAATGGAAGGTTCCCTGTCATAGGAATACAGCGAGGCGTATACCCCATCAAAAACCGAACACTACTTCAAGACTGACCCGAATCGAGAAATGACATCTTCAGTCCACTCCCAATAACCAGAAATGAAATTCGATTCTCCACGGGTCAGGATGATGAGACTGCCCCATTTCATTTGTCCAGATATAATCTTGCGACCAAGAAGTGGGAACGTGAAATCCCGCATGTTTTCAGTGCGCAGGGTGCTCACCAGCGCATGACCATCAGCAACTCCCTTGTTACTCGCCTTAACTGCAAGAGACGTGCTCTGGAAACTCCATTGACTCATCGTCCGGCAACGCGCTATCATTAATGCTCAGTAGGGACCTTGTGACAGCAAGTTGAGTATCTTGTTGATGATCATCTTCACTGTCGCCGACATTCAGAAATACCCAATTACCCTCCTCGTAGTGCGAAAAGTAAACCAATTCAAGAAACTCAGTCAAGAAAGAATTCAGTGCTACGTGGGCAATTGAAACCAAGCCATGAATCGGTAGCGAGCATGTATAGATCGATGCGTACGAAATCAAGCAAATCGATTAGCAAGAAAATAACATTGCCGTGAAGAGCGAGGTCTGCCAATTTTCAAACAAGCAAGCAACTGTACGTCTAGCTAAATCATGGTCTCAGCGATGTGTACGACACGACAATTCATCTTGTAATTGGCAGTTAAGGAATGCACGTACAAGATCACAAATCAGAAGACTAACTTTGTATAAACAATGTCTACCGTCTCCAAGCCAAAGTACACATACGCAGGTGAGATGCACGTACAGATATGTGCCAATTCAGTTAACAAAACTCCTAAAAAGAAAAAAAAAAAAACAAGTGCAGAAGCAAAAGCAAAGAGCATGTCAGCAAATGGGAAACATGTCTCATGATGATGTTTGGCCTAAAAGATGCCCAAAGATCAATTCCCAGCAAATCAGATGAGTAAACAAGGAATTAGGCGAAGATGCTTGAAATTGAGAGCATGCGATTTTCGAAGAAAAAATAAGTCAGAGCAAGCATGATCTACGTATAATTATTACAAGGAAACGAATTGCAAGAAACAAAAAATAACAACAAGAAGACAAGATGTCGGATTACCTGAATGTCGAACGAACCCTCGTACGGTAAAACTCAGTGTCAACTATCTTGTGCGGCGTCTTCGACGTATGGTGTGCTTCAACAAAGGTAATTGGCTTAACTTATATAGGTGCATATAAAAAGCGAGGATATGTAAAACCTAGGCTAAGTTAGCCGTCAAGCTCACACAAACTTTCCAAAAAACGAATTTTTCCTTACTCTGTTACACCCGACTTCCATAAATGTCGTTGGGTACATTTTCCAAAAGAAAGGAAAGAGAGAAGGGAAAAAAAATCCTCTGTACCCCCCAAGTTAGTTAAACAGGGTATTGGAAATGTCAAATTGCAAAATGATGAACGTCAACCTATTACGGTACCAAAATGACGTTAATCAATCACCCACCACTATCTTATCCGCTAAGGTTACAAGATTACCAAGGTAACGTAAAATGTCCCAATATCATCCGGTAACATTGTGAAGATGGCCAGGACGACGCCATCAGCAGTACTAGGGGCAAAATTTTCATCCGCCAAGTCAACAAATGACAGGGTGACGTTAAAATGTGTGAACAGTCTTACGACAAGTTAAGTGTTCATCGACTTCCAAGCCAAAATCAAATGGATCGGTACCTCATCGCGTTAAAACACTTGCATAGTGTACACGACAAGGTACCGAGGGGGCAATTTATAGGCGCTAAAAATTCGTTAATGTGCCGGAAATTAAATAAATTAATTATTTTGAGTTAATATCAAATTTTAATTCAATTTAATAATTTTGTCCCGTCAAATGAAATTTGGGTAGATTCAGTTTCCAATTCGGTAAACGGGTCATTATCCAGATAAAAGAAGCAATTGGGTCAAATCAGATGCCAAGCCCACGAAATGGGCCTTTGACTACCAACTCACCAGCAATTAGGGTTTCCACTCTATATAAATAGAGTTCCCCTCATTCATTTAGAGGTTGGAAAAGTCAAAGATAAGAAAACCCCAGAGGAATTCTCTACAAACTCCCAGCCACACGCAGTCAACAAGCACATCCGTGCCGCCTGCAAATCAAATCGAACGCAAGTTCAAACCCCCAAACAAACAATCAAACTCAAACATTCAAGGAGAGATTCAAGTCCCGGCGACCCTCTCAAGAACAACAGCAACGCACGCGGACCACGCGCGCACCCCCTACAACACGTGCGCTACCAGTGTAGTGTATCGTACGGCGCACCCCCTACTGCGTAGTAGAATTAAGAGGATTACATTAGAGATTGTACACACAACTATTCTGATATTAATAAAAAATTATTTTGTTTCCTTATTTTGTCTCAGTACAAAATTTGCGTTAACAAATTTGGTGAACCCGACGTTAAAATTTTCGCTCTTCATCTCCATTTTTCAAGGATCAAGTACGTAGAAGTCATGGAGGCATATCAAGTTAGTCTCTATTAGTTCTACATCAAGTTTTGGGACCAAGATGCAGCCGACGTCGAAGTCTCCACAACAAGTCTCGAGGGGGCATTTGTAGACACCAAAATTTTATTATTTTAGGTGTTTTAGATAGATAGGAAATCTTTGTATTTTGATATATTATCCAAAAAGATAATATTTCATAGATCTAGGGTTTTATCTTTCTTGCCCACCAAGTCGTTGTATGACTATAAATAAGACCCTCCTCTTAAGGTTAAAGGGGAGCCAAGATGAAATAAGCCAAGAGGCCTCATCTCCTCCATACCAAAGGGGTTGAGATGAAATAAGCCACAAAGGACTCGTCTCTTCCCCACCAATACTAGGTCAGATCGATCTAAGCCACAAACGGCCCCGTCACCTAACCAACCCAAAACAGTTCGAGAATAAGTCGATAAGACCCTCGAACTCAAAACTCTAAAATTCTTGGAGATGGCATCAAGAGAGTCACGGAAGTTGTAACACGCAATCTTTCGATAATAAAATTCTTGTATTCCATATTTATTTTCGTTAATTAAGTTTATTTGATTAAAAAGTGCAACGAGATTTTCCACTTTCAAGTAAACCTATTAAAAATCTTCGATCATCTGTATCTGAAACATCCCGAGCCTTCAGTGAAAGCCAAAGTCAACCTGATCCTCCTGATGAAACTCCTCCTGCTCCACATCATTCTTCTTCACCTCCATATCCACCTCTTGATCAAAATCCTCCTCCTCTACGTCATTTTTCTCCACCTCCACATCCACATTCTGGTCAAACTCCTCCTCCACAACACTCTTCTCCACCTCTACATCCCGATCATATTCCTCCCTCTCCACATCCTTCTTCTCCATCCCCACATCCACCTCCTGATCAAACTTCTTCTCAAGTTAATACCAATCCACCTCCTCCTGATCAAACTTGTCCTCTAATTAATACTACTCCAAATCCACCACCTGATCAAACTCGTCCTCCAGTTAATACTACTACTCATCAACCTCCTGATAAAACCCCTCCTCCGATTAAGTCTTCTTTTCCTAAACTTTATTCAAGTGATGAGCAAAACTTTGATGCTGAATTGGCATTGTTTGACTTAGTTGGGGTAGTTGCCAATGCTAAAAAGTTATTCAATATCCCAAGTCCTCAACCTCTCCCCCCCATTGTAAAAGAAGCTTATGCTCATGTAATAAATGAGTAAGTGCATTTTACTATATACTTGAGTGCATTTACATTTTCATCTACACTCTGTCATACGCTCCATGCCCACTTAATTTTGTGATTATTTTTAATTTCAAATAAAGTAAACATGTTTAGCAATCATTTTGTCAGGTCTCAGTATGGATTCGAGAGAAGAGAACCAATTGAAGTACCATCAACAAGTACCTCCAATATATGTCTACCGTCAAACATCAAAGGTGTGATCATCCTACTATTCCTTGCCAGGCTCTTTTCTGTTTGTTTTTATGTTCTTTTTTGGTATTCCTTTATATTGCACATAGGTAAACAATGGTGACTAAACAGCATGTGTTTGTGAAGTGCTTTTTTCTTTTCTATGAAGTACTTTTTTAGCTTTTTTGTGAACTGCAATTTACACTAAAAGTGCATTTTGTCATTTTTGATGTGTTTTTTTTTTTTTTTTTTTGGATAAGATGCATCTATACTTAGGAAGGGCATATTATTTTTGATGAAGTTCTTTTTAGCCTTCTTGAGTGCATTTTATTTGTGATGGAGCGTATTTTTAGCCTTCTTAAGGGGATTTTTTTAGTTAGGAAGTGCGTTTTAGTTTCAGAAAGTGCATTTAGTTGTAAGAAGTGCATTTTTATCGCCGGGGGTGCATTATTGACATTTGACTAACTTAGAAGGTAAAGGAGGAACTTCTAAGAAAAACGAATCCTTTAAGTATAAATATCCGTTTCAAAATCAAAACGAAAATAAAAAGTTCACAGTTACTACACCTAATAATCCCAAAAATCCTATTAAATTAGAAGAACAAAATGACAACTAATCTTAAAGATTGCTCTCTAGCAAACTTACAAGATTTGTTCGTAAAGGAAAAAGACCTAGAAAGACTTAATGGAATCATGAGCATGATATCAGAAAAACAAGACATAATAGACGACGATAATCATGAAGATTATAATTATGGACAAATAGAAGAAGATTTATATCATCAAATGGGATTACTAAAAATGGATGATTTGAACACCATTCCAATTGAGGAAATTAAGAAACGTCTAGATAAGAAATTAGGAAAATTGATAATTGATAATAATGAAGTAGGGGAAGAAGTCATCCAAGACGAACTACCTACAGAGAATAATTTCTTCAACAATAATATCACACATCAAAAAGGTTCAACAAGTTGTATGAGGCCTAGAGAAGTTTTTGGTAGATTGACTCGTTTTAATGCTAGGATTATGCCTAATACAATGCCTAAACCCGAAGAAGTCGAACTCGAAAGTATTAGCCATACAGGTTATAAACTGAATCCAGATGGAGTAAGAAATAGAGAGGACATCTTAACCCAATGGAAGAAAAGCATGACTACTACTTCAAACTTAAATACAGCTTGGGAAGCCGATCAATTTCTAAACTACATTGAACACAGTCTTTATGGTTCAATTGCTTATTGGTACGATGGTCTATTAGCTACAAAGAAAGCTGAACTAAGAGAATTAGCTTCTCTAGATATAATGTTCAGACAATTATGTGATTACACAGAAGATGAATTTATTGGCATAATAACTGAACCTAGAGGAAAGATTAATGAGTGGCAAAGAAAACTCAACAATCTCACAATGGATAACATGAAATACTTAGACAGTTATATTGTTGAATTCGAACATTATTATTATAAGATTGGTGAAAACACTACAAAATTTAGGAATGTTTTATGATAAACTTCCAGGAGCTATAAATGAAGAAATTAGCGAACAATTTGAAGAGTGGAAATCAAAATACAACGCCAAGGAGACATTAGGAAGTAAAGTATCTTTCCTAAGAAGATGGGTTGAGAAAAAATGTCGAGAAGTCGTAGGAACTCAACACATGAAAAAACAATTCCTTACTTGTTGGGATATGCCCAATAATTATGGAACAAAGAATTATGATATGAGAAAGAAAAAATATTATAGAAAGAAAAGTTTTAATAAACAACGAAGTGAAAAATATAAGAAAAAATATTTCAAGAAACCTGGTTTCAAAAGTAGAAGATTTTTCAGAAAAGTTTCGCATTGTCCTGAAAAGAAAAATAATTGCAAGTGTTGGGCATGTGGTGAAATTGGTCACTATGCTACCGATTGTAAAAAGAAAAATAATAACAAATTAATAGAAGCTATAGGAAGCCTTGATTATTTCGAAATTTCTGAAGAAGAAGTTGTTAACCTGGCTTTAGGAAATAATAAGGGAATGATTGAAATCATTGAAGATGAAGAGGATTCAGAAGAAATAGAATACGAAGAATTAAACGAAATGAGACAAGACGAAGAGTTTGACAATGAAGAAGAGGAAATGTCAAGCTTAGCCCAATTACAAAGTGCACAAATGTCCATTGATGATGACCAATTAAATGAAATGGTGGGGAAAGGGATAGATTTCCCTAGTATTACTAAAAGTAAAATATTTAAGACATCTTTTATGATTTTATCCACAAAATATGTTTGTGAGGAAATGGCAGGAGACATTGAGGTAAAAAATTGCGATAAAAAAGCTGCTGAAATAAATATTATAAATTGGAACAATATTCAGAATCATAATAAGGATCATAAATATATTTATATTTATATTGGAGCAATTCAATTCTACATATCTCCTTTACAAGATTTTGGAAAAAACGTTCAATGCATAAGTTTTGTTTGTGACATTTGACACAAAGAACTTTATGATCAGATAGTAAGCGGAGCTAATTGCAATTTAAGCCAAGGAATGGTAACTTGGATATGCGAACCAAAATACTATGTAAGTCTTCACGATGCTTACGCTTCAAAGTTTCTAGCAATTAAATTATTAACTGATGGAATAAATATGCATAAAGGAACTTGTCCTTTGCGTATTAAGTGGAAGGTTATATATAAGCTAGAAAATACAATAGGTCCAAAAATGGAAAAAAGAATTGTAGATGCAGAAAGATATGAATCAGGAGGCCCAAGACAAAAGATTAGCATTGAGAAAATAAAACCTGAAGACATTAGGTTAAAGAAAATTTGGGTAGAATCATTTATGAATACAACTGCAGCAAATAAAAATATATTAACAATTGACGAAACAGGCAAAATATTTACGAATGATCGTATTCCTAGAGGTCTAATTATTACAAGAAGTCAGAGTTCTAGATTTAGCCGTTTTAAAGGCGTTGAGAGTGAAATTCCAAAAGAAGAGGAGGAAATAATTAAATTATTGGTAAATTTAGGTCAAAAATATAATTTAACTCATATGATACAAGCCTCAAAACGCTATGAGACTGGATCTAGTAGCAATAAATCAATAGAACCACCGAGATCGAGTTTTGATCTTAGAGAACCACCAAGGTCAAGTTTTGATCAAAGAAAGATCATTGGCCACAAAACTATCACAAAGAGTGAACCTGTTTATGAAGATGAGGTTGATGAAGTCAATATGACATTAGAAACTCCTCAGGAAGTTGTCGGAACAAATCCAAATATTATGTACATTCCGATAAATATATGCCTAGAAGGATACAATTAATTTGAGTTGTGTGCTTACATAGATAGTGGTTGTTCATGCTGTTTTGGAAAGAGAGATCTTTTCCCAGAATTTCTCTGGAAAAAGGCAATTAAACCTATGCATGTTAAGATCGCTAACAATAGTCTTATGACTCATACCGAGATCATAGAAAATTTACCTATAGAAATTGGCGGGGTCCAATGTATCATACCCAAATTATGGGCAACAGACCAACCTTCTCATGATATGCTTATAGGAAATAATTTTCAAAAATTATATTCACCACATACTCAGACAATTGATCACCTTATATTTACAGTAAATGGTCATTTTGTACCGATAAAAAAGATGAGTAAAGCCTATACTCATAATAAAATTGAGTTTACGCGCAACCAGCATGGTGATAAGGTTGTTCCAACACTACGAGAGGTTGCTTTAAGAATCGCTGTTCATGAATTATCTTTAAAAGATAAAATTATAAAGCAACAAGAAGATTTGTGCAAAGAGCTATATTCGGATAACCCACTTAATTATTGGGATAAAGATAAATCGGTTGCTAAGATAGCTTTATCGAATCCTACTACAATTATTAGGGTAAAACAATTGGTTTACACATATCAAGATATTAAGGAATTCAAAATCCAGATTCAGGATTTATTAGATAAAAAATTAATCCGTAATAGCAATAGTTCTCACACTAGTCCTGCTTTCATGGTAAGAAATCATTCAGAAGAAAAATGAGGTAAAGATAGAATATCATTAATTTAAATTTTGTCCAAAGTATCTTGAGAAACTGAACAGTCCGTCTTATGTGAAGGGACGTAACCCGGAATGGGGAGTTCATGCAAGGAATGGAACAAGGATTAGAAAAACCACATATGATTTCTTGCACAGGGAGGAAAAATATGTCTTGGATATTGCAGCCAGCAGGTGGATTAACATAGACACCCAGCCTCGAGAAGGAGAGGGTTGCATTCCACCGATCACAATGTGTTGCGATTAGAGGAACGGGAGGAAGATAAATTAGAGGTTGCTGAAGATTGGGAAAGACGATAGAGAAGGCTATACAAGTAAAGCTGAAGTACTATCGGGTGAGGATATATTGACAAACCATATATTTCCTTGTCTAAATATCTATTATACGGCTTATTCCTAGTCCTGGTATGTGACATTCAGTAGATTGTGAGATTGTTTTACGGTGTAATATGTAGGTCTTGATCAAGCTTGGTATAATCGCAGTAGTATATTGCTCATAAGTTTTCTCCGAGATCTACAAGTATCATTAATTATGTTAGTCGTACTCTTCGCATTAACAAATGCAAGATACTCACTTAGACATGAGTGTAACACTTCGATAGTTGAATCCTTGACTTTAGGCTAAAAACATGACATTTTCACGTAGAATAGTCGAGACTGAAACTCGAACACACACCCGTGCTGGATACTTCTAGCCGACTACATAAACACAGATCACAAGTGACAGAATAATTGCATACAGATCTGAATATTTTCAGACCTAAATCATGCTCACTCCCTGTAATTATGTTCTCCAGTTTAAGTGACTAGTAAATACTCGCATCCAACAACGAGACAACAAAAGTTTACTAGTGCAAACCACCATTGCATAGGCTACATAGCAACAGTCGACATACCATTAGCAGAACAAGCATTAGAAGAAAAAAGCAAGAACAAACCATCCACAAGCGTAGAAAAGAAGCTACTTCAGTCTATGCTCCATAGCCAGGACACCTGGACTTAGGGATTAAGTTTCTCAGAGATGAGTGGGAACTACTAACTATCTTCAGAACTCTGCTCTCAGCGTCTTCTTTCCCATGGAAACTCAGCCTCCAGCTGCTCACCATCCACATCGATGTCATAGATAGCGCCTCCATGACCAGATTGACCTTCAGCAAGGGACAACTGAGACAGGGTTGAAAGATCAAAAGAAATCAGTTAGCATTGGCTCATAAGTCACATACAACGCCACAAAATATTAAGGTAATGGCTTAGGAACATAGAAATCCAAGTTACCACTACCCACTGTCTGATCCATTGTATGCAAGTACCACACCCAATTTGACGAGGAAAACCCTTTACCGAAAAAGTGAAAATTACCAAAGCTAACAACACCTTCCCAACATACATACAGTGTTTTAATATGCAGTGACAATTTACCGACGCAATGCCATGAATATTCTACTGTCAGTGAAAAGTGCAAATTACCAGCCATAAGAATGCAAGTAGCTCTTGTATCTGATACATAGTATAACACAACACACCTAAGTTCAAACGAAAGAAAAAACAACGCAAGTAATGAGGAAACATCTCATACTTTTGTACCACCACCCGAAAGGCTAAAACAGGCAAGCTAATCCGCTTCTGACAAGAGACATATATTGGGTCCTTTGATTTGAAAAGACGATTAATAGTGCAGAGACATGAGTATTAACAGTGAAGCCCTACCTTGCCAATCAAACATTTAAGCTCATCATATCATTTCTTCATTTCTTTGTCATCTGGCTTCAACTGCAAGGCATATTCAACATCCTCTAAGGCTCCTTTAAGGTTACCAAGTCTCTCTCTCGCTAGTGGCCGGCGTACATAAGCCCTGAAGTAGGTGTCATCTAAGTTCAAAGTCTCCATACAATCCTGCTCTGCCTCGCAGAATCAGCCGAAGGCAAGACATGCCAGTGCTCGGTTTGCATAAGCTACATCACTTGGTGATGAAGCAATGCTAGTAGAGTAGCACTTCATAGCTTCAATGAAATTATGGGCCTTAAAAGGTGCATTGCCCTGTTCCATCATGTACTGTGCATCTGCAAGTGGCACCGGACAATAAATGATGTGTTCGTTGTGATGGCAGAAATTAAGACGGAAGGATAAAAGCAGTATCCACTCCTTGATAATCATATATAACACAGGAACACACAAACACGCACAAATTGCATACAAAAAGAATGAAAGGTGGAAGAAATGTCGAATTCACACGTGGCTAAATGCTGAAATCTGTCCCAACATTTGAATAACAGATAAACCGTAACTTTGTGCTAGAAATGATAATATCCCATTCGAACAACATTATATGCACATGGATTTATCGTATATGTGACTTACAGAGACGAGGGGGAAGCGATGTTGGCCAACTCGGCACAACGCAGGGCCTAGGAACCACGAAATCAAAGTAGCGGCTAATCTTCGCCTCATAAGAGGTCAGATCAAAATAACACGCACAACCCGTTTCAGGTCCCGTTCCACTTAATAGAACAACATCAGCGTTCAAAGGTTGAACCAATTCCCACGCATACAAGCCTATTTTAACCTTAGGCACCTTAGGCACCTTATGAACCAATTCCCACTCACCCTCCTTCAAATCCTTCAACCTCCACACCTTCATGCATTATCGCGCCTATATCCATTTTATAGTACTGAATCCACTCCCCTGCGCTCCTAGTACAACGTTCTACAGACAACGATGATTACCGGTCAGGAGGGAGGGGTATAAGCCTACAGACAGCATTCTCCTCACTCAGACACCCCACAAATGGGTCCTCCTTACTACTCCAAAACATGTTCCCCTGAAACACAAAACTCTCACCGGACCTCCACGGGCTCTGCAGACTCGGATTACTCGCATCCTTCTCGACCCATCTACGCGTTTCCAACCCATAACAGGTAACGGTGGTAACGGTATTCAGGCGTTTGGTATGCTGGAGAACCCCGACCACAAACTCCCCTCCCCACCTCAGACTCCTACTGAAAAATGCAAAAACAACATCATGATAATTTAAAAGCAGCTTTCTTTTCTTTCTGACATGATCAACATGATGCATCAAAGCATCTTCTTCAATCCTCCTACCAAGGGTTAGAGTCCGAGGCAACATTTGAACAATCAGAATTGTCAACAACCGCACTGTCACCGATAACATCCTCCGCCAAATTCTCACCCTCACCGCTATCATATGCTGCCCTTTGCAGAGGGTCTGACAGAATTTTGTAATAAACTGACAAAATCAATAAGTGTAAACCCGTTTCCATCAAACATACTTCCTTCAATTGAAAGAGTTTTTCCTCAATCTATTTGCAGTTTTGAGGTGCCATGTTGAGAGCTACTTTTATATCAAATAAATCATTCGCTTATTGCAAAAATTAGTACATATTTTATTCTGCAATGCAGTCTACCAACTCCATTTGATTCTACGACAAATGGATTTTCCATTTAGTCTACAAAAAGTTCTTAACAAAACAACTTAAAACTGTAAAAAGAAAGAGGAAAATCTCTTTGAATCGAAGGGAGTATGAATTTTCAAGAACAACCCTACAACCGATCAAACATATGAATTCTCAAGAAGAACAATACAATCAATATCAATCAATGAAATTAACCAATTTCTATTTCTATACTCATTTCCATCAAACCCAAAGAAAAATTCTACACAAATCAAATAAACAATCATGAACAAAAAAGAAAGAAATTACATTTTTACCCAAAGAAAAATTCTACACAAATCAAATAAATAATTAAATAAACAATCATGAACAAAAAAGAAAGAAATTAAATTAAAAATGTATGAACAATAAAGGTGATACCTTTTCAGGGTCTCCCCCTTTATCCGGATGATGCTGAAGAACTAGTTTTTTAAAAGCCATTGCAATTTGTTTACTTGTAGAGGACGACGAGATACCCAGAATACCATATAACCCATGAACATCCATTTTTTCTCTCCTCAATTGAATTACCTGCAATATTGTTTGTTTTTCTGGGCAAAAATGAAACAGATGTTTGAAGTTGAAGTTGCAACTTGAAGTTGAAGTTGAAGTTGAAGAAGAAGAAGAAGAAGAAGAAGAAGAAGACGAAGACGGAGAAGAAGAGAAAGATTTTAAAGTTTCTGGGTTTTTTTTTTTCAGAGTAATATTGTTTAGAGTAAAGCTTTTTTCCAATTTTGTTTTACTCTAGTAAAGTTATTTCTCCTTATGATATTTCAAACAAAAAAACAGTCTTGAAATTGTTTTTTTTTTTGTACAGAAAGTCTTGAAATTGTTAAATGTATACGAATAGATAATATAAAAAGATTGATAAAAAAGACGCTATACTTTTTTGGTTCGTAATCATACCCGAACCCGTAATTAGATGAAATTAACTACTCCCTTCGTCCTAGCTCAAACGCCCCATTTTTCATTTTGGGACGTCCCACCTCAAACACCCCATCTATTTTAGGACATATTTCTCCCTCCTACATTAATTAAATTATTACATCATCTCTCACATTACCTCTCCTACTTTTATTAATCCTCACATCCTCTCTCCTTCTTTCTCTTAATATTACCCCACTCAACTTACTATATTAATTTTTCTTATTCCACTACAAAAATCCCATGTGGCATTTGAGCTAGGACGGAGGAAGTAGATAGTAAGTTAAAAGCGTCAACAACTCAACATCCATACTAAATTGTATTAATTTGGATCATTATTAAGTTTAATTATTATCGAGTCATCAAACGGGTCGGGTTGTCGGTTTTTGTCGGGTCGGGTTTGGGTGGTCACAATTTCGGGTCCAATCGGGTCGAGGTTGCCAGCTCTTCAGCCACATTTGATTTTGTTGATTTCTTTATTTAAAAAATTATATATAAGGGACATTCATTCCTAATATTTCGTCCAAATTAAAAAGCAAAAATTTCGGCCAATAGTTATACAACCATATAGTATTCAACAGTAAGTTATTTGGAAACAAAATTTGATCATTTCTCCCATTAATATCAAATTAGAGAATAATCATCTTTTGTGGAACAAAAAATTAGAGAATAATATTTATTGCCGAAAAAAGACCACAATCTTGGCTAATATATTCGGCCAACTATAGAACGAGACTTACGCTTGAATAAATTACTTCGTTTACGATCTCTGGCTAAAATTAATAAGGGAAATTCCACCTTGTACCCCTGTAGTTTCGACTTTTCCAAGTTATACCCATTCTTTTTTATGGAAATTTTAAACTTAACTAAATTTTATCGAAAAAAAATTTTAAATTTTCTTAAACTTTTGGAAGAAAATGTTAAACTTAACTAAATGTTATCGAATACCTAAATAAATTTGTAAAAATGTTGCAATCATTTTTTTTGACGGAAAGATTCAAAATTGAGTTTAAAATGAATCAATAAAACCAAACTTGATCTTGACATTTTCAACATGATCAAATTTTCAAATTTTTAAGAGCCACTGTAAACTTATTCTCTTGAGTTTACGCGCACGATATTGAAATTCTAGCTATTAGGTACGATGTCCCAAGTATTATTATGTTTGGTCGATTTTAAGCTTCCTCTCAAATCTCAATCTATGATATGATTATTGGAGACGATTATGTTACGTGTATTTATGCTGAAAGTAGTTGTACGTTATTGTTATGCAAAGCGGTGGGTGTAATCAAGATAATACATACATGCATTTTATCCTCTGAGTAATATGCTCAAATCCTTCTATTATAAGATGATGTAACATGGCATTGTATGAACTTCTATCTAATAGAGAAGGTTGTACTACAAATGAAATATAATGCATTCAATCGCAGCAGTAAAAGTGAATTTTTCAATTGTTGTAAAAGTTAGTACATAACTATATTCAACATCGTAACCTACTAACTCCACTTTATTTTAAGGCAAGCGGGAATTTTATTTAATCTAGAAGTAGGTCCAAACTCTACCAGTCAAAAGCAACAACCAAACAGAGAAATTTTTTGGATCATAGTGCAATATTTAATTTATTTCAATTTAAAAAAATTGAAGTTGGTTTTCAAATGTATAGAATAGAAAAAAGGATAAATGGGAAATCTTCAGGTTAAACAAAAAATATGAGCAGGTAGATAAGCGAAAGCAAAGACTCTAACAATGAGCTCCACGACTGATAGCTACAAAATTGTTCTGCGGGTGAGTTAGCTAGGACCATTATATGCTAGCAAGTTTAAAATAACACGGATTATACTGTCTAACTTATTCGACCAATTGAGAGCTTTTTCAATTAACGATATAAAACATAGACAAATAGAACATAAAAGGTTTAAGAATATCAAAAACAATGAAAATTAAGTAAATGGCAACTGCACGTACAATGCCGGTAAAGTAAGAAAATGCTAAATTGCTAAAAATTGAAAACAATAAACATATTGTTAACTTCATACTTCGTCCGTCTCACTTCAAACACCCCGTGGGTATATGTAGTGGAATAAGCAACTATGTGATATTATTGTCTATTATGTGCGTTATATAGCACATTCATCCAGTTCGACCAATTGACATGTTTTGGTCCTATTCAATACAAAGTATATAACAATTCGTAAAATTGAACCTAAAACTAGCAAGCATATAGAGTTAGGTGGTGTTGCTTACATTGAAATTTATTATTCAACGTAAAATATTCAACTAAATATGATACTTATTAAGTTGTTTAATAACGAATCGGGTATAACTCCTCTAAAATTATTATTAAATTAAACCTGATAAATCTACAATGAAATAGGGTGTCCCGTGCAATTTTGCATGGGTCAACGACTAATCTGAACTAGTAGACATAATTAGTATTGAGTTGCTTTTTGATAAAATGTGAATATTGCCTTTTTTAGTGTGTTGCATGTAGGGTGGGCAAACCCGACCGAACCAGATTCATTGACCCGAAAATCTGATCCGATAAGACCCAAAATTGTGAACAACTATGCTCGACCAGACCAAGCCTGATGATGACCCGAAATGACACAACCCGATGATGACCCGGAAAGAAAACCCAACCGACCTCCCGTTACCCGACAATGACCCGACTTGTAATGACAAAAATTGAAATAAGCTCAAAACCGATTGTGACCTGACTCAAAACCGACATGATCCGGCACAAAAAATTTCCGATAAAACCGATCCAAAACTGACCCAACCCAACCTGAAAAATCATTTGACCCCTAATATGACCCGGCCTGATAAGAACCGACCCTACGACCCATTTGCCAAACCTAATTACAAGATGTGCTAAATAATGGATTCATTCTTTTCTCTTTCCTCGACGCCCTACTACAATTTCCATGAACCCGGAACTTGAAGAGTTGAAGGTATACAGTTTAGAATTTCTGTCACAAACCTTAACATTTCAAACTTTATAAACCATATTTTATACCGTACACCCCAACCAAATTACGACCTACTTTTAATATTGTTTCTATAATATCATTTCTAATTGTTTTTTGTAAACTCAAAAATACCTCGCTGACTTCCCCCTGACTCTTCCTCTTTTCCCCCAAAATTCATGCAGTGATCCCAGCTCCAGAACATCAATTTCTCTCATTTCCTTCTTTCATAAGATACCAATATTCCTTGTCAAAAACTCCAAAGTTTGCAACTTTTCCCCAAAATATTTGGTGGGTAGTTGCTATTTTGTCATTATTTGATCAGTTTAATCTGATCGTGCTGCATGTATTGGTGAGTCTCTCTCCTCCCTCTTTTAATTACGTAATTAGGGTTTGTTTTCGAGCATAATTGATGTTGAATTGAAAAGCGTATTAATCAAGTTTTGTGAAAAGGGGAAAGAAAGGGTTTGTTAGATCTGTTTGATTTAGATCCTTCCTTTTAATGGCATTGATCAAATGCCTATATCTAGGGTTTATAATTTTGCAACTATGGATTGTATCTATTTCTGGTGGGTCTGATTCCAAATGCTCAAACGACACCGCTTTGGCCGGGTTCCGGTCCGAGTTTGTAATGCTTCAGCATCAATTAAGAGGAGTTTTAAGCATAGTTGATAATTGTTCTTTTAGGGTTAGTGAATTTGATATGCTCCCTGGGTCTGATCATGTTCATTGGTACGGTGCTGCTGGTGATAATCTTGTTAATTTGACCAATGGGTTTGTTATTTCTGATGAAAAGTTGAACAAGACTTATAAAAATGATAGCTTTGTTGTGCATTTGAAGAGTAATGTAAGTTGGGATCAGTTTAGGATAGTGGCTGTTTGGGATTCGCCCACGGCCTCCGATTTTGGGCATGTTTTGCTGCCTGAAGGGTTGGAGGCTCCTGCCCCGGCTCCTGCACCTGAAGGTGATAATAATAGCAGCAGTAGTAGTAATTCGACCAGTGGTGTAACGAAGTTGGGATATGAGCAGCCTACCATGTTTGAGAACTGTAAGAAGTTATCGTCCAATTATAGGGTGCGGTGGACTTTGAGGGAGGAGGACAATGTGATTGATATCGGGTTAGAGGCTGTGACTGGAATTCAGAATTATATGGCATTTGGTTGGGCTAATCCCAACTCGTCTTCAGGGTATATGCTGCATGCTGATGTTGCTGTTACTGGGTTTACAGAAGAGAGTATACCTTTTGCAGAAGATTACTACATTAGTGACTACAGTGAGTGTACAGTAGATGAGAATCAAGTGGCTCGTGGTGTCTGTCCTGATTCATTGTATAGTGGGTCTGATTCAGTTAACAACACACATTTAGTTTATGGGCACCGTAAAGATGGTGTCTCTTTTGTTCGCTTCCAGCGGCCATTGAAAGCAAATGATCCAAAGGCTGATGTCCCGGTTAACCACACTGCGAATGCGACTGTCATATGGTCATTGGGGAGGATCAAGCCTCCAGATTCTCTTCGACCTTATTCTTTGCCTCAGAATCACGGTGGCCCGCGGTTTGAAACCTATGGCTATCTGTCCCTGAATGTATCTGAGACTACGAATGATTGTGTGGGGCCTCTTGACGCAGAGGACAAAGAAGATCAAGAACTTGTTATAGCAGACGCTAATACTCCTCTTGTTGTTACTTCTGGGCCAGCTGTGCATTATCCGAACCCTCCAAATCCCTCAAAGATTTTGTTCATCAACAAGAAAGAGGCTCCTCTTTTGAGGGTGGAAAGAGGTGTCACAGTGAAGTTCTCTGTGCAAGCTGGGCATGATGTTGCTTTTTACATAACTTCTGACCCTCTGGGTGGAAATGCAACCTCAAGAAATATTTCTGAGACAATATATGCGGGTGGAGTTGAATATGAAGGAGTTCCAGCTAGTCCCA
The DNA here is from genome assembly GCA_963680865.1 of Spergularia marina. Classification (NCBI taxonomy): domain Eukaryota; kingdom Viridiplantae; phylum Streptophyta; class Magnoliopsida; order Caryophyllales; family Caryophyllaceae; genus Spergularia; species Spergularia marina. The sequence goes on from OY804554.1 coordinate 6,978,729, forward strand.
AGGAATTAGTTTGGACACCTCATAGAAACACTCCAGATCGTCTTTTCTATCAATCAGCATTTGAGCAGAAGATGGGGTGGAAGGTTCAAGTGGTTGATGGGGGTTTATCAGACATGTATAATAACAGTGTTCTTTTGGATGATCAGCAGGTTAGCTTCTTTTGGACGTTGTCTGAAAACTCAATATCTGTAGCAGCTCGAGGTGAGAAGAAGAGTGGATATCTTGCCCTTGGCTTTGGCGATGAAATGGTGCATAGTTATGCTTATGTGGGCTGGTTTGATGATGATGGCAAAGGACGGGTTGATACTTATTGGATTGATGGCAAAGGTGCATCGGATGTGCATCCTACGCATGAGAATCTGACATATGTTAGATGCAAGTCTGAAAACGGTATCATTACGATGGAATTTACTCGTCCCTTTAAGCCACTCTGCTCGAAGGACCAGGATGGAAACCCTGAATGCAAAAACATTGTTGATCCCAGTACCCCACTAAAGGTTATTTGGGCTATGGGAGCAAAATGGTCCAACGAATTGACTGAGAAAAACATGCATTCTGCTCATAGTAGTCGGCATGTCAAGGTCATGCTCACGCATGGTTCAGCTGAAGCAGAGCAGGAATTGAAACCTGTATTAACTGTTCATGGATTTATGATGTTTCTTGCATGGGGCATTTTGCTTCCTGGTGGGATTATGGCTGCAAGGTATTTAAAGCACGTGAAAGGTGATGGCTGGTATCAGATCCATGTCTATTTGCAATATTCTGGATTGGTTATTGTGTTGCTTGGATTCCTCTTTGCTGTTGCTGAGCTCAAAGGCTTGTATGTTACCTCTTTACATGTGAAGCTTGGAATGACTGCTATAATCTTGGCCTGCTTTCAACCTATAAATGCATTACTTAGGCCAAAGAAACCTGCTAGTGGCGAGCCTGCTTCTTCGAGAAGAGTGATATGGGAATACTCTCACGTAATTGTTGGCAGATCAGCAATGCTTATAGGAATGGCTGCTATGTTGACAGGGATGAAACATCTGGGAGAGCGATATGGAGAAGATGTAAGAAGGCTTACATGGGCTTTGATTTGCTGGTTTTTGATAGGTGGAGTCACGGTGCTCTATCTGGAGTACCGCGATAAGCATCCCAGCGATACAAGCTCTGCGAGAGGCAATTGGGTCCTAGGTAATGAAGAAGATGATTCGGCTGATCTCTTGAGCCCTAACGGAACATATGCAGAGAAGGAAGCTTACCTTTCTGAGCGAATGGAAGTTCAGCTGGAACCTTTGAATAGATGATAGTATACGATACCTTTTGGTTTTGGCACCCAAATTCACATGTGCATACAGGAGTTGTACTAAAATTTTGTCTTCTTTTTTTCATCGAAGGTAAAATTGTTTTCGGGTATAGGCAAAGGAAGATAGAAACTCCATTTTTGGAGTAGAATGAGTTACTTTCTAAATTTCATCGTGTATACTTGTTTCAAACGTATGTGATGTACTTAGTACTTGTTGAATACACAGGCCAATGCGATCATTGCAAAGTTTCCGATCTTGTTGAAGTGGAATCCCGAGTTTACTTTTGAATACTGGTATGCTGCGAATGTTCACCATATACTGAATGATACATGATTGCATACTTCCTGGAGTTCTATGTTTTACGAACTTGAAAGAAGGAAATATAGTGTTCTGCTTCTTGTATTTGGACACGAGGAAATCTGTGCCTTTCCGCAAGTAACTTGTTGTAGTAGCTAAAAAAGCTTCCAGTCAAACTGTTTAATGTGTTCATGATTCATGAATGCTGAATGACAGTTTAATGCTTTTCTTTCTTAAGACCTGACTAGCCTGCAGCAAGATGAGTTATAAAATTGATTTGATTGAAGGACAATTGCTCGGACTCCGTCTGCCCTAGTCGACCATTACCTTCCTCAGTGTAGCAATTGACAAATACTCAAGGTTGATTCATACTCCGTACAGAATAACTCCGCAGAAAGAGTTAGAAACTTAGAACTTACAAAATGGCTGAATCATGTCCGAACAGCAGCAGCTAGACTGTGGACACTTCAGGCAGACGAATATCTGACACATGAAATCTGACAACAGCAACTACATGACAGATTAACAAAAAAGGAGTCTGTCAGACAACCGTGTGACCATCCCCGAACCCAGGAATGAGCTGGGGAACGATCCTCTACAGCACCACCAGCCAAAGAACCAGTGGGAGCCGTTAATCACGCTCTGATCACAGGGTCATGATTCATCAACCAGACTTGGTAACCTGTCTCCTTAGAACTCAAGGATACAGAGATCCTATAGAACAGATCCCGTTCAAGTAAGGTCGTACCCATCAATCCTTCCTAAATCTGTATATACTGCCTTTTCGTTTACTCTTTAGCCGATGTGGGACAATCTTAAGCCTAGCTTTTCCTACCCATAATAAGTTAGATGGATTCTATATCATGCTGTACTCAACTTGCATTATAGAAATTAGTTTAATTTAATATTGTAATATGTTCTGCTTATAAACTTGAAAACATTTCATTTCGTATACTGATGATGTACATTATATCATAAGCGTTACTCCTAGAAGGTCTGAAGTGAGCTGAACTTTGATGATGATTGATGAAGACAAGTAGAGTGAAATGGACAGCAAATTAAAGGTTTGATTTCCCGATGAATTTCTACCGAGTACAGTCAGGTAACAACAACGCGTATTAGAAAGAATGATAACTCCGGTGGACTACAATTTGCCTGTAAAAAAGTAGTTCCTGAAGGCACCTTAATGAGTTTCGGGTTTTGTGACGGACGTGATTTATGCTACTTACATCAGTGTTAGCTCTTTAGCGGGCTTGTTGGCTTCTGCATTACTGTGTTTTAGGAAATGCGTTTGTAAGCTTGGTAATTATTTAGTTATTGCTATCAGATTTCGCAATTCATAAGGAGGTATATATAGATAAGAGCTCTTAAATCTTGCAAGTCTAATTGATTAAAGAAATAAAGGTTCATAAAATGTGAAAACAAAAAAAAAAGGTTTATATTTATCTGATCAGCTTCAGGATGAAGAAGGGTACTTCACTTTTGGAGCTCAGTACTTTAATTTGTTGTGGGCGGCAACTTGAGTTAATCTTTAGTTAGTCTGTCCCATACCTTGAGTTAGACTATACCAGCTTCCTTCGTGTTCCACAAGGCAAACAGACTATTGTTGTCCCACATTACCGAAATCGTCATGTTCTTTTATGAATATAACAAGTTTACGTGTAATTATGGTCACCCATCTACTAAAGGTGGGTAGCTATACACAAATGAAATTGTTGCATCATGTTGATCTTCGACAAATTAACAAAATGTTTACGACAATACGAACCCATGTTAGAGCAGCTCCACTTGTTGGCGAATCCAAGCATTGTTGCCTACTTAATAGTATGTTAAGCTAAACTTAACGATCCCTCGACAGCACCATTGGGTTCCTAAAACCACAAAGTGCCGAGATAATCACGCTCTGATTGCACGGTCATATGATTCATCAACCAGACTTTGGCAAACCTGTCTCCTTAGAACTCAAGGATAAGGACGTACGATCCTATAGAACAGATCCCTTTCAAGTAAGATCGTACCCATTATACTTTCCTCTGCTTATATGAGCCTGGATTTGACTCACTGTTTGCCCTATGTGGAACTTTCCTACGCTTTACTACTTTATAAATGCTCTAAAGTTGCATCATAATAAAGATGATCCATTTCTTTATGCAAACGATTTGAAAATCTACTGCACAGATTATTCATGGATTATTATTTTATACAAATATATGTTGGAAGATCATTGAATCGTCTTTCAGACGTATTGAACAAGCCGTGTTTTAGCTAAAATGTCGTTTCTATGATCGCGCCAGGCCTGTACTCCTTGTATAATTATCAGCCATAGGTCGATACGGAATGGGTGAACACATTGTTGCAGGCTACTCAATTTTCGGGAATGTCTTAATTTTCTAGCAAATTGTTCAAGTGATCATTTAGAGGATAAACGATCTGGGACACTTTATATTACTCCAATGATAATGGAGTAACAGAAATTATATGCTTTTGTCCCACATCGGCTGTTGAAAAGCGAAGCTTTAAGGCGATATAAAAACAGAGGAAATCTATAGAACAAATCATACCTTTCTCGGCCTTTTGGCTAAGATTAAGTGTAGTATCTGTTCTTATCAGTTTAATATCTGATTTGTGGACCACATGTCCACACGGGGGAGGGTTCGTCGCAGTAGCTTGCTATTGGGGCTCTCGAGCGTTGCCCTTGCGTTGCTCTATTGCACGGGCTTGGCGCACCCCTCCCGATTCAGTCCTGAACATTTGATGATTCACAATTGGTGATTATACACATCTATGTATTTGCGTTGTCGGAATAATAAAGAGGATTGAACAATACAGTATGAGAGATTGCAAAAAGATGATAAAGCCGCGAAATATATAGTACAAACAAATAAAATGACAGTAGAATTTACCGTACTCGTAATTGTTATGTTGATTTATTCTTAGTGGATGACAAAAAGAAAAAAAAAAGATCTAATATAATAAGGCGTTCTTGCCATAGAATTACTCGAATATGTTCTTAAACTTGGGTTATTGCAAGGTTTTTGAGCTTCATTATTTGATACTTTATCTTCTTAAGCTTATTGATCTATATGAACTTGGATTAGAGTTCTGATTTTCATTAAACTTGACCTTCAAGATTCATGTCAATATACACTTAATCAACCAACTCCCAAACTTAGCTTCTTCTATTTCATTGCCTCTCCTTTTGTTGTTTCGTAACCCCATGACATTTGCCTAGCGTTTCTCCTCGTCACACGTCTGGGTAGTACATCATCTCAGGCTAAACGGACGTAGTTACTACTGCCCGAGGTTTAATATCTGCTAGCGGTACTAGTAAGAGATTCTCGTGTGATGTCGATTTGTACAAGCGTATTAGTAAAGCTTACCATTATTATTATTAAAACTAATCATTATTAGGTCGTGGTCAAACTCTTTTAGGAATTTAAGTACGATCGACTATACCAACTCTATATCCTCTACCCATTTTTCTCTCGTCACACCCAAATAAAACCGCGATTGCGCACAAAACCCACACAATACACTTGACGCAACCCATCAGCCCAGCCCACACATCCTTTCATCCACAGTCCAGATTATAAATAAGGCCTCCATCCAACCCACAAACAAACACAACTCTCATAACCAACTTTACCAGAAAATAACAAACACCTCTCTAATTTCTCCAACAGAATTAACTACCCAACATCCAAGAAACTTCCACCATGGCTGATTCTTCACCCGAGAAAACATCAATGGCTGCCAAGAGCGCATCAGCAGAAGCTACTTCCGACGAGGCGGAAAAAATTGCCGAGTCTCTCTCTTCCCTGTCAATGACCACCACCACCACTACTTGTGACAACAACCCATCTTCTTCAAGCAACAAAGATGATGCCGAGCCTGATGTCGTGTTCATCAGAAAATACGACTTTGCCTTGGTTCTGAAGCCAAGCAGAATTCTGAAGCATGCAATTGAAGCATTGTCTGATCCCACCTTCAATAAACCCAAACAAGACAAGTCCGACCCAAAATTCAAGACAATCCAGAGTGCATTGATCCAAGTGAGTCCGATTGGGTGCGAATTCACTGTCCGGAATGTCGATTCTGAGACCGGTAATCAGGTTGTCGGGTGTCTGTGCTTGAAGATTGATGGTTTGGAGGCTTTCCATTGTTCCAAACCCTTTAGGAAGATGGTTAATTTGAATGGTCTTGCGAGGCTTCTCAAAGACGCTGATAACTTTGATTACGAGAGTGTCGTCATGTTTGTCGAACAAGGCTCCAATTTTCTCTCTTTTCGGTGGGGTAATTCCAATCTTGGTATGTCTTTTACCTCATTTTTCTCTGTTTCTCAATATTTACTCTTTTATTTACTGTTCATTCATTTTTACTGTATCATTTTGAGTAGTAAACTAAGGTTTTATGTCTGGATAGTGAGTGTAGTAAACTAGTAATGCGATTAGAGTTTTCTTGGGTAGATTTCGATTACGATTTAAAATTTATGAATTGATGAACCTGAATAGACTTGTGTGCAATTTCTTGTTAGACTGTGATATTCTGATAATGGTAAAATCTTTCTTGAATAAAAAAAAATGTTTGGTTAGTAGTGGATGAACCTTAGTGAGATTCTTGAGAGTTTAAGGTAAAGAGGTGAAAAGTTTGAAGAGTTTTCAAAGAGGTGAAATGGTGAATAGGGTATTGGTGAACTTTTTCTGTATTTCTGGTAAAAAGCCTGTTTGGTTCACTGTATAGAGTGTTGAAGATGAGCTTTTGTGTGAGAAAATTGAAATTTTTCGGAGCTTTAATGAAGAATTGAGTCAAATTTTGGAGGGTAATCTCGGGTTTGTCGATGATGGTGATTTTGGGTTCGGTAATATATGTTGATGTTGACTGAGTTTAAGGTTCGTTTAGTTTCTTTATTTAGTAACTTATCTGATCTTTGTAGGTAAAAAATGATCAGTGTTACCTTATTCTTCTTGATTCTGAAATATTTGCTGTTGGTCCAAAGTTGTTGGTAGAGTGCTAGAATTCCTTTGTTTGATCAATTTGATTGATTTCGTTGAGAAATGTTGTGCAAATTTAGTCTTGTGATTGTTTATTGATGTTCTAGTGGTTCAGAAGATTGTGCTGGAAGTTACATTGAGATGGTTGAATTTCATGGTTTACATTACAACTCAACATATATGATCTTGAGGGCAGTGAGGTCCTACTGAATGTCGCTTAGGGTTTGATGAATAGATGATGCAGTTTGTACTATGATCTGAACTGTGGTTTTTTTATTTGTCATTTTTCATCATGGTGAGTAATTAATTATCTTGCAATTCTTGTGCCAGTGTTGTTAAAGAGCTCACTGATCATGAACTTCTATTGATTTAGTTGAACTGAACCCTGATTTTTTTTCTATTGTATGTGATTATCAGTGTTTCTGAAGTTCTAGGCTTTTGTTGTTGTTTGATTAAGTTGAAGAACATTCTGCCAATTTAAAAGTATGGTGAATTTTATGTCAGATTTTGCCCTTGGTCATCCTGTGAATATCGACTTACACGATGTCAAGACTGATTATGATATCTTCCCTGCTGTCAATTACGCCTTTGGGGCTGCAATGCCATCAGAGGAATTGAGAGCACTGATGACAAAGCTGCGAGACTCTTACGCTTTCAAAATCCCTGATTTCGGTACTTTACTTCTCCTTATCTGATGTTATCTTTAACCTCAGAACAACATGTTTTTCAGGAAAAAAAAAAAAAAAAAAAAGAGAGAAACAGATGATTAGTTAATCTTACAGTTAACTTGGGTCCCATGTTGCAGTTGAACTGTACTTGAGGCCAGGAGCTGTGAAGATGATGGTGGACGACATTGCTTCAAGCACACTCGAGATGAACGAGGAGGACTCAGATGTGGTATGGATGGACTGGAAAGTCTTCAGAAATTCACTGGAGAAGGCATCACACATTACAGAGAACTACACTGTATACCTGCTTACAGAGCCACCAGAGAGCATTCTGCTGCAATTCGACCTTGAACAGCTTGGAGATGTGGCCTATCTCAGCCCAGCACAGATCGTCAGCCGAGCAAAGATCGTCAGCCAGCCACAGATCGCCAGCCAACCACAGATTGTCAGCCGACAACCACGTCGAGTGAAGCAGATTGGTCTTAGTAGATTTAGCAAAGAATGAAGAGATTGCAGTGCAGCTATACTCCATATAAAGCAGTACTGCTTTAGTAAAACAGTCGAGTTCTTTGTTAGTCTGTAATAAGTTGCATACATTGCAGTTTGTGATAAATTGCTCAAACCTATTTTTTTTTGGTAATTTGCTGGTCAATGAGTTGTGTTCGTATTATACTTGTTCAATTTGCTGAACCAAACAAAAATTGTTTGCCTAAGCCGACAATTGAAGTCGTTGGCTGAGCTTCCGAGTTTGGACACCATAGGCCAATTCGATCATTGCAAAGTTTCTGATCTCGTTGAATTTGAATCCCAAGTTCCTTTTACTAAATACTGTTATGCTTCAAATCTTCAGCATAGACCATCTACTGAATGGTACATGATTGCATACTTACTGAAGTTCTATGTTTATGCAGTCGAAAGAAGTAAATTTCGTGTTCTTGTATTAGTGCACGAGGAAATCAGTGGTTTTCCGCTAGTAACTTGTTGCAGTTGCTAAAAGCTTACTGAGAAATGATTTAATGTGTTCATGAATCAGGAATGCTGAATGACAGTGTCTTTTTTTTTTGACGAGTGACAGTTAAATGCTGTTTCATTTTGCATGGTTATATGTCCATTACTTTTATACTTGCATAAGATCCTTAAGTTGGTAAGTAAGAAATGAGATTTAGGAACACATAAGCAACTGAAATTGTCTGTATGTCTATGTCAAGTGTATTTACGTCCAATGTTTTCGTCTGTGCTTATAGGCTTGCAGGATTTGGGTTGTTGTTGCAGGAAACAGGATGGTGGCTGAGCGAATGCTGAGCCCTGAGCAGGGGCTGCCAGTAAAAAATAAAAAATATCAGAGCCAGTATGCTGTGCATAATCTAAATACATTTTCTAATGAGGTTAACAATCAAGAATAATTCTACACTTAGTGAGAGCGAATGAGTCTGATAGACTGTTCCTTAAATGTTTGATTGAAGGGACAATTGCTCAGTGTACCAATGACAAATAGTCGAGATCGACTCATACACAATAAATCTGCAGAATCAGAGTAAGAAAATGGCTGAATCATGTCTGAACAGCAGCAGCTAGAAACTTTTCAAATTCAATGAACAGATAATTGTTCAATAAACTGACCCCTATGGACATTTCACAGCAGCGCCTACATGACGATTAACAAAAAAGGAGTCTGTCAGACAACCGTGTGACCATCCCCGAACCCAGGAATGAGTTGGGGAACGATCCTCTACAGCACCACCAGCCAAAGAACCAGTGGAAGCCGTTAATCATGCTCTGATCACAGGGTCATGGTTCATCAACCATGACTTGATAACCTGTCTCCTTAGAACTCTAGGATACAGAGGTACGATCCTATAAAACAGATCCCGTTCAAGTAAGGTCGAACCCATTCCACCTTCCTAAGCCTCTATATACCTTGTTTATGAACCTATTTTCTCGATGTGGGATAATATCTAAACTTATAATTTATAGTTCCCCCTTATATTACAGTACTAAACTTAGCTACTTAGCTTGCATCTCAGTGTCCAGTAGAAATCAGTTTTTCCTCAGTAATGTAAATGTTTTGTTGATTACCTTGAAATCAATTATATTATACACATATAGAGAAACTACCATATACTGTATCATTTTGTGTTTTCAATGCCTTCCTCCGATCCTCAAAGACATTATATGCTAAGAGTTTGTCTAGAAGCCTGCGTGCCGCCGTGAGCAGGAGGACGATGATGAAGCACAAGTTTACTGAGATGGACAGCAAAGGTTTTAACAACAGAAAGGGTTTGTGTTAAACGCCAAAACGGTTTCCCAGATGATGGCATCAATAATAAGTTTCGAGTTTTGTCATAACGCGATTTTCACTGTAAACTCTTAAGTGGACATCTCGTTGGCTGCTGTACGTTTTAGCCGGTGCGTTTGTAAGCTTGGTAATTTATGGTGTATCCGAGTATCTGTGAAGTAGTGAAGGTGACGTTACATTATTTATACTTTATGCAAGTATGCAGCTATGTTATGGCCTATGGGTGTAAGGACACATTATTATACAAGGTCTGTCCTTCAGTGGTAAGACTTGTTTATCCCACATCGGCCAGCAAGACGTTTACTCAGTTGTTTATATTGTCAAGCCGTGTAACAGTAGTTGTCCCTTCGGGGACATCTGATAAAATTGGAACGATACAGAGAAGATTAGCATGGCCCCTGCGCAAGGATGACACGCATAAATCGAGAAATGGTCCAAATTTTTTTGTTTTTTTTCCTCCAAATTGAAACTCCGAAAGACGTCACAATTGGTTTTGAATACTTGTCCTAGAAACGAATCTCACATGTTTGCGAAATCGATATGTTTTACATCCATATGTTAAGTTTATGTGAAATCATGGTTATCCCACGTTAGTGATATCTATATTTTTTTTTACATGTATATAATAAGTTTATTTGGAATCATGGTTACCCATCTACTAAAGGTGGGTAGCTTTACAACAAATATTGATAAAACTAGTTGAATGACTTTAGGTTTAAACTCTAATTTAATATTTTAATTTACTCTTTAAAAAAATTATTTACTATTTGATCTCGATGACAAAAAAAATTTATTGGTATATATATTTTTGTTAAAGTCAAATACAATTTGTAACAATGAATATTATAAAAAAAATTATATTAGATTACTTATGTGGTTTGTTCAACTCTTAACTTATTGAAGAACAATTTGCATTACATATTTGATTGTAATCGAACAAATAATAATTTATTGGAACCGTGAGACTTATGAATTGACTTATTTGTAACACTCATATTTTTATAAAGCTCAAACTTTTTAATGATGATATGATCTTCTAACAAAATTGATATTGTAGTATTAATTTTGTTTATTGTTGAAAAAGTTTTGTAAGACATTTTCTTGAGCGATTATCTTTATACTTCTATTTTATTTACATATTAAGTATAAGATTTTCATTTAACTGATCACATGCAAACTTTCTCAAGTAGTCAAAGGAAATTGTATTTTTGTGCCCGATTTGCATTGTCAGTCATACACTAATGTGATCTAATATCATAAGATATCACCTTAATTAGCTTAAGTGATGACTATAGCAAGTTCGTAATTAAGCTAGGATTTCGTAATAAATGAAAGACATATAGTTTTGGAGATATCACTAAACCTGAAAAATATGATAAGTCGTATAATGGTTGTAACCTTATAATGTTTGATTTGGATTGTTTGTTAATTCATGAGAGTGTTTCTAAAGTTTACATATCAGATTTTGAAAAAAAAAAAAAAAGTATATACTTTCCCAAAGAATTCCTAAGTACGTACAAAATAATTAGTAGGGGTCTTAAATTTTATGATTATGATCTCTCTTAGTAGCATATGTTTTATTTGTTGTAGGACTTGTTTGTATCTAGATATAATAAAGTTTAGGATATTAGCCATTAGATCTACTAATAGAAGTAGTAGTATACATGAATAAACTACTCCTAGGATAGGATTGTTTTATATTTTTTTTTTTTGATTATAGGAATACTAATTGAAATAGTTACTGCTGACCATAAATCGAGAAAAAGGGTTCGATCCCAATAGACCTAGCTTAGTTCTTGTGGGCTGCTAATTAATTAGCTAGTGCATATGATAGCTCTAGTTAACTTTTTTTTTTTTACTAAAATTTGTAGCAACACCAAAGCTATAAATTAGCTATCCTAGACCAATGCTTTACAAACTATATATTTTTGGTTCTCAAATATTATCATATATCGAAATATACAGGCAAAATTGGCTTGTGCATGTAGGAGTTGTGGGATCAAAGCTTATATCAACGACAAAACTAATGTATATCAAATCTAATATATATTAGGTAATTTGGGAAATGGTAATTAGTATTTCGCAACCAAAATAATGCTGATAAAAAAGGAAACTTTTTTACTACGCGAAGCAACAAATGAAATCATTAAGCACATTTTAGACACGTATGTAGAAAGTTTGGGAGCAAACACATTATATAATAGAGAATTAGGCAAGAATACTATCCTACTACAAAAACATGATACACCATAGAACAATAGGTTAGAATATTTATCCTACTACAAAAAAACCACAACAACTACTACATGAGTACTATTAATACTACTTCAACTAAAAATCTTATTATTACTATAATGGGTGACCGACTAACTATAATTCAAGTTCATACATAAAAATTTGATTTAAATGCTATGCCCTTTTACTATTGAAGCTAGTGACGATATTGATATTGATGCTAGTGAGTATGACGATGAATGCGCTAACTACGAATATGATGCCGAAAATTGACCATTAGCTAAATACTACTGCTATTACTATTCTCCAATTATCTATTATCTAATGCAAATAATTTTTTTTTGTTTTGGACAACTACTACTAATTATACTCCTACTCCTACTCCTACTCCTACTCCTACTATACTACTACTACTAATATACTACTACCACTACCACTACTACTACTACTACTACTACTGATATACTACTACTACTACTACTACTGATATACTACTACCACTACCACTACTACTACGACTACGACGACTACTACAATAATAGTAACTAAAGCACAAAAAAACAACATAAAAAAAATACAAAACAAAACAATAATATTTATTTAAACAAAACAACGCACTCTCCTAAGCTTATACAAATTCCCAATTTTAACTTTATCTAAATTTCTATAATCCTATAATTGTTGGACTCTCTCTATGAGCTCCAAAACCTCAACTTTCGACGTAGACCCCTGAAAAATCCCTCCTTTATTATTATGTATTGATATTGATTGGAACGATACAGAGAAGATTAGCATGGCTCCTGCACAAGGGTAATACGCATAAATCGAGATATGGTCCAAATTTTTTTTGACATTTTATTCCTCAAACTTTGAAAGACTTGAGGCATGAGGTATCTCACTAAAATAAAAATGCTTCCCTCTTGGCAGCTTCAGGATCAAAAGGGGTACGAGTATTAGGAATTCAGTACTTGATTTGTTGTTGCACATTGGCTTTGATCTTTATAATAAATATCATGGTATCCACACTTTGAGTTAGTCTATATCAGATCCCTTCATGTTTCACATCTATACAGACTACTGTTGTCCCACGTAAGCAAAATCGATATATTTTACATGAATATATTAAGTTTATGTGATAATGGTTAATTGGTTATCCCACGTTAGTGATATCTATATATTTTACATGCATATATATAAAATTATGGTTACCCGTCTACGAAAGGTGGGTAGCTTTACAACAAATATAGAATTGCTCATGATTGCCTCCGACAAATTAATATCTAGCCATAGATTAGGGATGGACTGGTTTTTTTTGTACACCTCTATGTAAGAGGGTTAATCAGATTGGACTTAAAACAGTGGTGGTCTAAATTGGACCAAATTTTTTATTTTTTTTTTACCTCAGTCCACATCAACTAAGTTTTTACGAGACTATATTTGCTTCGATAATAATAATTAGTAAGATTGGTAGTTACAAATCAGGCAAAACAACCATTCTTGCACAATACTAATCCTTGGTCTAAAGATTTTCCATCAAAAAGGTTAATCTCTCTAGACTTAAGACAACGTAACGAGATCAATTAGATTTCTCAATGCCATCAAATTTCGCAGTTCATTAGAAAATATAGATAAAAGCTCGTAATTGTAACTCTAATTGGTTAAAGGTTCATAAAATGTGAAGAATGTTACTGTTGATAGTGGTTCACATTGTACAGAGAACTCTTTTCTAATAATACTACAAAGCTAAGCGTCTCTTTAACTCGGCAGCTTCAAAGTTAAGATGGGTGTAATTTTGGAATTCACTAATTTTGGATTATTGCGTGCCTTGAGGTAGCTTAGGTTATCTCTTGTGTCCAGATCCCTCCATCTTGTCTTGTTTTCTATTGTTATCTAGTCAGATCAGGTATTGTGAAATTGACGACTCTACTACTTTTCCTTGTGGGTTACGTTGTAGGGTTTGGACCTTGACGAGTTGAAAGATGAGTTAGCTAGTTGCGCGTGTTTCCTAACTTGCTCCATCTAGGGCTTGCTATTACTCAATACTCTAAATGGGATACAATTTTGTTGCCGTTTCTTCAATGCTCGCCTGTCTTAGAAACACTTGCCGTTTCCCCAAGGATTTTGTAGTAGAGCACACTCAGAAAACTCTACACTGAAACTCACACTCATGCAACCACTCTAGACTTCTAGGTATAGTAGATAAATTCAGATTATTTGAACAAAGCAAGCTTTGGGGTTGTTTTTCTGGATGATTTTTTTTTTTTTTTTTTTTTTTTTTTTTTTTTTTTTTTGTTTCTGAAGTATACAAGCAAGCTATATATAGCGTTGAGAGAACAAAAGAGCTTTGCTACTTACGTAAAGAAAAGCATTAGACAACATAAAAGCTAAATAATACTACTTGCCTACTTGGAATGAGCTGCTGCTGTGATGCTTCAATAAGAAGCTTTCCTTCTTACTAAGGTTGGCTACACCAGCTGCTTAGTACCCTGCTGACATTAGGAAATCACCACTAGCCACTAGGCTGCAATTTCCCTTGAATTAATCAACTAGACAACTATACTTAATTATCGCCTTATCTCTGAACCGTAACTTTGACTCGAAAATCCTACCCTTTCCTTTAGTTATTAGACCAATTTACCTAGGGTAAAACTTACTGAAATTACTGCAATAACGTGCTCCAAAATTATCAGGCAAAAAAGAAAACACTTCCCTTAATTAAACGTCAGCTGAATTGAAATCATTACACGGTGTTCACAGTAGCACCTACATGGCGATTAACAAAAAAGGAGTCTTGTGATCCTATAAAACAGATCCTGTTCAAGTAAGGTCGAACCCATTGCTCTTTCCTAAGTCTCTATATACACTCTTATTGTTCACTCCGTGGCCTATGTGGGACAATAGTCAGCCTATCTTTTCCTAACATAGTGTACCCAACTTACCTTGCATCGTAGTCTCAAGTAGAGATTAGTTTAATTCCATAATGTAATATGTTTTGTTTATAAAGTTGAATTCATTTCAATTCGTTATATTATATGATAAACCGTCTTGTAAAAGTCTCTTGAGCCGTACTTGGATGATTGAACACAAGTAGACTGAGATAACTTATCAGACGAAACCGATTGCATTAAACAATGTACTAGTATACGCTTAAACTGTTCCTCTGATGAAGTTCTACGGAGCTCAGGTAACAGCTATGCGTATAAGAAACAACGATAACTCTTGTAGATTACATTTTGCCTTTGAAGTTGTTCCTGAAGCATGTTGATGATCGAGTTTCGTTCAGGTCTTGTGATTTTCATCACTGTTAATAACTCTTTAGCGGACTTCATGTTGTCTTCTGCAGTACAGTGCTTGAGCCAGTGCGTTTGTAAGCCTGGTAAATTTTTACAGAGCATAAGTGAAGCAGTGATGATCACGTTACATTATACATAAGGGCATAAAGCATCTCCACGACTATATTAGTGTTTATGGTAGGAGTTAGTTATCCCACATCGCGCATTCAGTACTGTTCTCGCGACTTTATAACCTTTGGCAGTCCAATAAGAGTTGTCCCTTTGGGGACATCTGATAAAATTGGAATGATACAGAGAAGATTAGCATGGCCCCTGCGCAAGGATGACACACATAAATCGAGAAATGGTCCAAATTTTTTTGTCCTTTTTTGCATTCCGTAATTTCAGGTTAGGTCCGTTGTAAGAATGATGCAAATAAATCGAGAAATAGTACAAACTTCAAAGAATTGTTGATGCAGGATTTCATAATTCTTTTGGATTTGGCAGTGCACGTACACAGGAGACTGGTTAGAAATTAATCTATGTTGAATCCACAACGTCAATGAGCTATTGAGCTCATACTAGCTTAGTTATGGTAATGGCCTAATGGGCGTAGCTAACATCACAAAAGTTCGGTTCAGATTTCTATATGCAAAACTAAAATTTAAATGTAAGATTTTTACCATGACTAAGACTAAATATATATACATGTACACAAAATCTCTTAAAAACGGTCTCTCGATAAATTATTGAAAGAATTAATTTCAATTATTTTGGAAGATTCGTGTAAATGCACTTTTAGCCACGTGTATAGAAAATGTCACATACACATGGAAGAATAGTTACAAAGTGTAAAAAAAAGTGTAAAAAGAGCGTGCGCTTTGATGTCCATGGTGTAAAGATCATAGTTGAGATGAAGGAATAGTCACAAAAGGTGCAGAAATATATGGTGCTCAAGATCAATGAAACTATAGCCATGTAAAAAAGAGCATATGATGCAAAGTGCATGATTCAAGCTAAGTAACTTCTCTAGGTTTTTATGAGGAGCAAATATTGGCCATAAGATACATTTGTTCGTGTACTTTAGAATCAATGCACTTGACATTGCTGACACTTCTCTTTTGCGAGGAAGAGATTGAAGAAACTAGATAAGGGGAGTGGTATCTTGTCCACCCTTCTATTCACTTATATACAAGTATATACCCTATACAATTGTGTGTTGTGTGGTGTAAATTGAAAGAAATTTTAATCAATTTATGAAGTTTAATTTGTGTAGAGTTATATTTTCATCGAGTTGATAGAGTTTGTAATTTATAATAATAAACAAAAATAGAATAAATTGTTTTAAGCAAATAGTTTGGTGAGCAATCACCTACAATTTTGAGTGAACTCGACATGACCAATCTGTCCTCACATTCATTAGAAACTTTTAGTTCCTATTATGGTGTTTTTGTCAAAGAATTTTTTTTTCTACAGACCATATGATATATGTAACTCAAATACTCTATACGGAAATATTTATAACTCGATCGTATTTAATTTGATTTCCTTCGCCATGATTTACATATATTTCTTTGATAGTTGAAAAAGAAAGTACCTTACATAATATTCTCATGACTCTCAACACTTGGGCGGCTTAAAGTTAAAAATGAATTACCAATTTACCACTAGATAAAAAAAGTGTAAACTAGGAGAAGATGCTTTTAGCAAGGTTGGTAAGAACAATTGGAAGTAGGGTTGAGCATCGGTCTAGGACCGGACCGGACGAAGCACCGAGACTCAGAAAATTGTGGAACGAGGACCGATCCGAATCCCCCTCGTTCCGGTCCGGTTCGATCCCTTGGACCGAGTGGACCGAACCGAATTTGCCAAAAAAAACCTGGACCGAGGATCAGACCGAATTCAACTCGGTTTGGACTCAATCCGGTGAGTCCGGACCGAGTTTTTGCTCTCCCCTAATTGGAAGTGCTTGCACTCTTCTCCTCTTAGATTTCCGGTTGCTATATAAATCGTTACTGCAAACAAACTTATGTTATTAGTCTTATTACCACGGGAACGTAGAAAATTACCTACTATACCCTTCCAAGTTTCCTAGGAAGCCATAGAAAGGGGAAATTATAAATTACACGCAATTTCAAAGAAATTGGACATCTCTAAGAAGTAATTTGAGTTTTGATCGGTCCCTAAAAGACCAGACTTATACTCGAGTATATGTTGATGGATAAATCAATTTCATTAAGAGGAGCCTTATCCGCCCCTTGATAATCCAGCTCAAGTTTGATGGACGGTTTCCTCAATTTAGTTTTAAATCCAGCTCAACAATGTTAATGGGTAAATTAATTTCAGAAATTTGTATAATCGATCAGTCTCCAAATTTGGAAATATGTACTCCCTAAAGTTTGTTCAAGTTTGGTGAAATGATACAACTGTTCTCTTGAAAACAGAGATAGGTTGAATCGAGTCCGATAATTTAGATTAATAAGATTACACCTTAATTATGGACGATTAATTGGAGAAAAGCTTAAGAAAAGACTGAAGAAAGTTGAGATAGGAGGAAGAACTCATGTTATAATTCATGAGATTCTCCTTACAATTTCATTCCTTAAATACTACTTAGGTAAGACCTGCCCTTGCTGCCAAATGATTGCAACGGCTAAAAGTTGGTGAGCTGGTGGTGGGTGTTGTCCTGACTTGTTGTTGCATGATACTCTGCACATGTAACTATACCTTCCTCCGCGCCTGCACATGCTGCTGTGCTGTCAGTGTACTTCCTTGGACTGAAGTGAGCTTCCCTATCATGAGTTGCAGTATCAGTATCTGCTCTTATAAGCACTTCTTGGGCCTGGGTGGACTGGGCTTCAGTGGTGATTTGGGTTGGGTTAGCTGCATTTGTATCATTTCCTCCCTCTTGGGTTGATCCTTGACCCCAACGATCAAGGTGAGGGTACTTCTGTTGCATGTCGTACAGGAACTCCCAAGTTGCATCCTCCAAGGACTGACCCTTCCATTGTATGAGTACCTTAGTTGCTGACACTCTTCCCCGCTTGATAGTCTTTCTGGCCAACACCAGCTCTGGGGTCTTTACAATCACCTCTATTTCATCGACCGGATTAGTGATGACTGGTGGTAATGGACCATAGTGGGGTTTAAGCCAAGACACATGAACTGTGGGGTGTATCTTGGTTCCAGGGGGTAGTTTCAACTTATAAGCTACTGTCCCAACCTTATCAAGGACCTCATATGGTCCATAGAATTTCTTGGCCAGCTTCTGGTTGCTCCTATGATTGACAGAGCTCTGCCTATAGGGCTGCAGCTTGAGGTATACCATGTCTCCCCTTGAGAACTGTCTGTCACTCCTTTTCTTGTCTGCCTGCTGCTTCATCCTGTTCTGAGCTCTGGCTAGATTGAGCTTGATGGTGCTCAGAACTTCTTCCCTGGCAAGTAATGTCCTCTCAACTGCTTCAACTCTGCTATCTCCTGGCATATATGGCAAATGCAAGGGTGGTGGTTGCCCATAGAGTACTTCGAATGGAGTGCATTTGAGAGAGCTGTGAAAGGAAGTATTGTACCAATACTCTGCAGCAGGTATGTATTTGCACCAATCCACTGGATTCTCACAACAGAAACATCTGAGATAGGTTTCCAGGCACCTGTTCACCACCTCAGTTTGACCGTCTGACTGGGGGTGGTATGCGGTGGACATGCTCAAGTTCACTCCTTGGACAGAAAATAACTCCTTCCAGAATGTGCTGAGGAATATTGAGTCTCTATCTGAGACTATATTCACTGGCATACCATGTAATTTGTAGACAAAGTCAAAATAAGCCTGTGCCACATCACTAGCAGAGTAAGGATGTTTTAGGGGAATGAAGTGTGCTGATTTACTGAGCCTGTCTACCACCACAAGTATGGAGTTCATCCCCATTGATTTAGGTAAGCCATCAATGAAGTCCATACTAACCTCAGTCCATACAGAGGTTGGTATGTGCAAGGGCTGCAACTTACCCGGATAAGCTGCTAAGTCACTCTTGCACTGCTGACAGGTGGGGCACTGTCGTATGTAGGCTTGTATATCAAGTTTCATTCCCTTTCAGTAGAATTGTTGTCTCAGCCTTTGGTAGGTAGCTTCCGCTCCCGAGTGTCCTCCTTGTATGGAGTCATGCATTATTGAAATGAGTTTCTGTTGCAACCCGTTAGCCTTGCCAACTACCAGCTTCCCCTTTCTCTTGAGTTGATCTCCTACCCAAACATACCCTCTATGAGACTGGGATCCTTGTTGTAGATCCTCAATTATGGTCCTGAGTTTGTCATCTTGCTGCCAGGCTTCCTGGATAGAGCTGTATAGATCTGTTTCTATGGTACTGATGTTTAGCTGCAGAAGCTCCGAGCTTTGGACCCTGGAAAGAGCATCGGCTGCCACATTGTCCCTTCCTTTCTTGTAAACTATCTCGTAGTCGTATCCTAGGAGTTTGGCTAGCCACTTTTGCTGTGATGGGTGAGATATTCTCTGTTCTAACAGATATTTAAGGCTTTGGTGATCAGTCTTCACAATGAAATGTCTATCTGCTAGGTATTGACTCCATTTGGTGATAGCGTGTATCAAAGCTAGCAACTCCTTCTCATATGTAGATAAAGCCTGATGTCTTGGGGCCAATGACTTACTAATATAAGCTATGGGGTGCTGGTCCTGCATTAGGACAGCCCCAATTCCTTCACCTGAAGCATCAGTCTCGACAGTGAAGGTTTTTGTAAAGTCAGGCAACGCAAGAACTGGTGCTGTGACCATGGCTTGTTTCAGCTTATCGAATGCAACTCGAGCTTCCTCACTCCACAAGAAGGCATTCTTCTTCAGTAAGCTGGTGAGTGGCTTGCTTATTAACCCATACCCTTGTACGAATCTTCTATAATACCCAGTTAACCCTAGAAATCCTCTGAGTTGTTTGATATTCTTGGGTACTGGCCAGTCTACCACAGCACTGATTTTAGAGGGCTCAGTAGCCACACCCTCCCTGGTGATCAAATGACCCAAGTATTCCAATTGAGAGGCTCCAAAGGAACACTTGCTGGGCTTAGCATACAGCTGATTGCTCCTCATTAACCCTAGCACCCTTCCAAGATGCTGCAAGTGTGCCTTCTAGCTAGGGCTGTATACCAGTATGTCATCGAAGAAAACAAGAACAAATTTCCTTAAGTATGGCTGAAAAACCTTGTTCATCAGACTCTGGAAGGTGGAGGGTGCATTTGTCAAGCCAAAGGGCATGACTAGGTATTCGAAGTGCCCATGGTGTGTTCGGAAAGCTGTCTTGTAGATATCTTCAGGTTCTACCCTGAGCTGGTGGAACCCTGCCCTCAAATCGATCTTGGAGAAATATGCAGATCCATGAAGTTCATCTAACAGTTCTTCAATGAGTGGAATGGGGAATTTATCCTTTACTGTCTGCTTGTTTAATTCCCTGTAATCCACACAAAGTCTCCATGAGCCATCTTTTTTCTTTACCAAGACCACAGGAGAGGCATAAGGACTAGTGGAGTGCCTTATGATCCCATTTCCCAACATTTCCTGTGTCATGGATTCAATAATATCTTTTTGCACCATAGGGTACCTATATGGTCTTATACTCACAGGTTCTGCATCCTTCTTGAGTACAATCTTGTGGTTCTGACCCTGTCTGAGTGGGGGCAGCCCTATAGGTTCCTCAAACACAGCTGAGTAGGCGTTAAACACCTGATTAAGCCCTTCCTGACCATTACATTCGGCCTCACAGTCACTACTGACCTGTAAGGCAAAGAATTCAGCTCTCTCTTCAGAGTGCTGTTGGATCATAGCTAATTGTGCTCCATTCTCTATAGCCTTGTTCATGCCCTTCAAGGATGGCAATTTCAGCTTTGCAGAGTGTGTGCCCTTAAGCACTTGCTTCTTACCCTTATAACAGAACTCCATTTCCAGTTGACTGAAGTCCCAGGTGATTTTTCCCAAGGTTTTTAACCATTGTATGCCCAACACTGCATCACACCCACCTAGAGGAATCACATAGAAGTCCGCATGGTAATTCGAGTTTCTCATTCTCCATTGCAAGTTAACCAACTTGTGTGAACAGGTCAACTTGCCTCCATTGGCTACTGAAATACTGAAGGTAGGGACGCCTTCAGGTTCCAGGCCTAGCTGATCTGCTACTCCCATGTCCAGAAAATTGTGACTACTTCCACTGTCAATTAGTATACTCAAATTCTTTCTCCCAACATACCCAGGTACTCTCATTGTCTGACAGTGTGGTAATCCTGCCAATGCATGTACAGAAATCTGAGCTATGTGCCCGCTTATCTGATCCTCCCTATTCTCTTCCTCTACATCCTCATCTTGCTCAGTCTCCTCACACTCCAATACAAACAGCTGTCTCTTGTTCTTACACGCATGTCCTGGGGTGTATTTCTCATCACAATAAAAACATAGACCTTGGGCCCTTCTCCTTTCAATCTCAGAATTGGCATTTCTGTATCTAGGGGTGGGTGGTGTATATTGAGATGTATTCCTAGGGGTCATGGTCCTAGGAGTACTTCCCTGTCCAGCCTGATAATTGGTTTTTCCTGAAAAGAGTTTGTCAGGAGGAGTAGGCAACAGAGGTGGTTTGTAATTGGGTTTGGAGTTGATTTGCAGGGAGGTTTCCTGCAATTTGGCAAGCCCATATGCTTCCTGAATGTTCTTAGGCTTCAACATCCTAACCATAACAGCCACCTTCTCATTCAGACCAGAAAGGAAACAACTTAAAGCATAGCTTGGCTGTAGACTCAACTTGCTAAGCAGCACATCAAAACTATCATGATAATACTGTACAGACCCAGTTTGCTTAAGCATCAACAACTCTGACATTGGATCCTCATAAGTATCACCAAACCTGGCCCTTATAGCCAACTTATACTCTTCCCAACCTAAGGGTAGGTCAGAAGTTCTGTTCTTTTCAAAGGCCTGATGCCAAGCAAGAGCTTTAGACTCTAAATGCATAGCTACATAAGTTACCTTCATAACATCATCAACAGTATCAACAGAAAAATATTGCTCACATTTAAACAACCATCCTTCAACATCATTGCCATCAAAAGTAGGAAACTTGATCTTAGGATTTCTAATAACATTGCCAGGTTGATTGTTATTATTACCTTGCCTTTCCAGATTCTGATATTGCATAGCCATGGTTGTGATACTCTGTGAAAGCACTGTCACCTGTTCCCTTAGCTGTTGAATTTCTGTCAGATCTGCCATCCTTCTTCTTCTGGTATACGTCCTTAGTGTACTATTCTGAAGGTTTCCGGGTGGAAGGTTAGGGTCTTTTTGGTGTGTTTCTGAATTTTTTTTTTGGTGATTCAAAGAATTAAAAGAAGGAAATTGAAACGCACAGGTCGAGAGGATATAGTAGCTCTGATACCAAAATGATACAACTGTTCTCTTGAAAACAGAGATAGGTTGAATCGAGTCCGATAATTTAGATTAATAAGATTACACCTTAATTATGGACGATTAATTGGAGAAAAGCTTAAGAAAAGACTGAAGAAAGTTGAGATAAGAGGAAGAACTCATGTTATAATTCATGAGATTCTCCTTACAATTTCATTCCTTAAATACTACTTAGGTAAGACCTGCCCTTGCTGCCAAATGATTGCAACGGCTAAAAGTTGGTGAGCTGGTGGTGGGTGTTGTCCTGACTTTCCTCCGCGCCTGCACATGCTGTTGTGCTGTCAGTGTACTTCCTTGGACTGAAGTGAGCTTCCCTATCATGAGTTGCAGTATCAGTATCTGCTCTTATAAGCACTTCTTGGGCCTGGGTGGACTGGGCTTCAGTGGTGATTTGGGTTGGGTTAGCTGCATTTGTATCATGAAATCATGCATCAAGTGTTGCAAAAACCTTGCAAATACCGAGGCCTTTTCTCTTCTATATCATCTTTATCTTTATTTAAACTTTCGACTACTATTTCAATTAGTTTCACTTGATTAATCTATAGCAATCCCGATTTTAGTTTGGACTAGCTTTAGACTTTGTCCAAAACGCTTCACACATTGGTGACGATGTACCAGACTACACAAGTTTGTATGTGTCATGTCAGTGTTGGTTTCCCAGTGAGCCAGTGTTCGTGTCGAGGATGTTCCTTGAAAACTGTTTGATAAAATATTTTTATGTGTCTCATGTGCTTTAGCAACCTTTATACCTACTACTTCTCCAGTTTTATATTATATATTAACTTTTAGCTATTAGTTGGATTAATTTTACGAGACATAATAGTCTTTTATAGATTTATTTAGTTGCCTTCATAAAACACATGGTTTTCAAATCCTGATGAGTTCACAATGTAGAAGTTTGTGGCTGACTCTTGGAGATTTTCAAATTCTCCATGACGGATGACGTTACTTAAAGTTACCCACCTGGCCTCGTATAGGCCCTCGGTGATTGGAAATCATTGTTTTCAACCAAACTAGTCGTGTCAGTTACCTTACTTCGAAAACAAAAAGATTATTGACACTCCACACTACTATTTCAGCTCTCCCACTAACTAAATCAATTTTTGTTTGAGACATTATCTATCATTTCTTTCATTTCTTTATGTTGGGTCAGACTTGGAGACTTCCCTTAGCTCATAAATCTTGGTCCAACATAAAGAAATGGAGGAATTATTCGATCAATAATGTTAGTAGAAATGGTGAAAGACTCGGGTGAAGTGCCAATAGTCACTCTCATTAGAAAACAAGGATTTTAATAATTTACAAAATATTTTATGCATTATATAAACGGGATTTACGAAGTTTTTTTACGCCGTCCCCAATCCGGCAGGGAACCAAATTAGCACATAATCCATGTGAAGATTTTACAAAATTTCTGAGTTAAGAAAGTACAAAAAAAAGACCAAACATACTCATCCGGGTCATCCCCGCCCACCCAATCTGTTTAGTATGGATGTCAGAAAAAACCCATTTCATTTTTCCGGATAACAAGAAACTACAAACACGCGCCCTCAAAATATGCAAAAAAAGATATTTTCTCGCTGATGTGTCGCACACCCAAGGACAAAACCGTCATTTCAAATTCAACCAGTAGACCTTTACCTCACTCCAGAACGCGCCACGTGTCGCGCATCAGATTTACAAGATCAATTTAGATCTTCCTCTCCAACGATCCTATATAGAGCTTTAGATCTCAACTGCCATGTCAGCTACTATTCTTCCTACGTGGCTATCCACGTGGGCGTCTCCCTCGCCCCTCTCTCCTCCACGTCATCATTTCATTTATTTTTGATTTTTTTTTCTGCTCTAGAAATATTATAATATATAGATATATATATATATATATATCCGTTCATCCAGCTTCTCCAGTAGCTGGAAACCTTCCAAAATTAAAAAAGAAAAGATAAAAAGAAACTGTTAAAGTAAACTGTTGATTATTATTAGTTGATTTTCATCCACACCATTTTTTATAATCTTATTCACTTTCTATTAATTTCCATTTATTTCTAATTCAGTAAGAACCCTACGAAACTTGTTCTTGAATTTTCAATTTTTTCAATTTGTTTTATGCTTGTTTTTGCTTCAGCTACTATTTAATTTTACTCATAATTTTGATTTGATTTAACTTTGAGAGTCTTAATTGTGCAGGGTTTTATTCATACTGAGCTGCTGTTCGTTAATATGGTGAGCATTTTTTTTTTATTATTATTAATTTTGTTCATATGATTTATTCATTTTATTACAAGTAAAGTACGATTCATGTTTGCCGACCCCAAATTCTCGCTGTTGTTATGTGTTTTAGTTATTAGTTCTTCGTAAATTCGGTCTGATTGTTACCGTTTGGTTTGAATATGCGAGAGGAATTTAGTTGACAATCCAATTAAAGGGAGGGAGTAGTTGGTAATTTATGATTTTTGTATAATTCAGTCTACTTTGGTTAGAATTATTGATGAATCTGGATTAAATTCGCTCTGATTCTTAGGGTTTGGTTTGAATACGCGAGAGGAATTTAGTTAACAATCCAAATGAAGGGAGGGAGTAGTTGTTAATTTTGTGATTTCTCTCCAATTCAGTCTACTTTTTGTCTAGAATTATTGATGAATCTGAATTCATAGCATTTCATTATTTGGGTTTTTTTTAAAATGAAAATTTGATGAGAATAAACTTTTGATAAGTGTGATTTAATGTTATTAGGGCTGTGATTGTAAATTCTGTATGTTATGATGGTTATACAGATGAATTGATGCAGAATTTGTCTTGTTTGTTTTTGATGTTGTGTTAATAGGGGTAATTGAAGCTTTTAAGTTTGCATGTCGAGGTTGTACTATGTTCGAATATGGGAAGGTTACGTAATAGACAGGAGGAGGAGTTTAGGTTGGGAGTTGAATTCGTTTCCATTCTCGTGATTTGGTAATTGTAGTTTCGGTTAATGAAGTGTGTTCAGAGTAGTGAAAATGGTCCTGGAGGTGCTGCCAAGGAATTGGCAGAATGTAATGAAGCCAAACAAGGTGAGAAGAAGGAAGTGAAGAGTGGGGTGGTTGGGGTTGAAGGGCAGAGGCGTTCTGTGGAGAATGGTTTGAGAGGTACAGAGTTCAGTAAGGATGCAAACAGCAGGCCTACTTCAAATATGGTTCATCCTGTGGTGGATGCTCATAGGGCGCAGCCCCAACCCCAAGGGCAAGTGGTTTGTTGGGAGAGGTTTCTTCCTGTTAGATCTCTGAAGGTTCTTCTCGTTGAAAGCGATGATTCAACACGGCATGTTGTTAGTGCGTTGCTGCGCAACTGTAGCTATGATGGTGAGTCTTGATATCCAAGCAGTTGGTTAATTCAGAATTTTATCTATTTGACTTGGATTTTAATCGTCTCTCTTTTAATTCATAAGTGCTTGCCATGCTGGAAGTTGTGGTTTTGCATATTTCAATCTTTAACCATGGAGTTTGAACTGTATTGATTTAAGATGTGAATCGACTTTCAAGTAGTTACTCGTGTTCGGCTATATTATATGTTTTTTCTATATACTTGGACTACAATGGTTAAAGAATGTCCTACAATTAAATTATAAGGAAGCAGATCTATAAGAATTATAGAAATTGGTTTAGCAAGTAAGGATTTACAAGATAAATTAGAGGCAGGAGGTTAAAATTATGCTATTGATTTTCACAATGTTACACTTGTAAAATTTCAGGAAAAAGTATTCATGTTCCCGGGGAAAAAGGGAGCAAAGTTTTTTTTTTTGTTTGTGACTAGGGGGAGATGGGTGGATCAGAGTTACCGAATTTATATGGGAAGAGAGATTTCAAGAAGCAAAATCGAAAGAGGGTTTTGGGGGGGGGGGGGGCGAGATGAGAATAATTGGCAGAATTTGCTTAGTTTATTCATTTATTGAAGCAAATCTGTATAGAACTACATACCTACTAGAAAATGTTGATGCGAGTGTTGAGAGCTCAAAGCCATTTTTTGTAGTAGATATTTGTAAATACATAGATCACAAATGTTTTGTAGAAACATAATACTCTCTCCATCTCATTCAATTTTTGTATGTGTGATTTGTAGTGAGGATTTCAAACCAAACGTCAAGAAATGAATGAAATGGAGGATCTACATCTCTAACATTTGCAGTGTTTTTTTTTTTTTTTTTTTTTTTTTTTTTTTTTTTTTTTTTTTAACTTCTTGGCTCCATTTAGTGTGAGAATCTAAGCTTTAGGACCTGTAAAATTTTGGCGGGTTTCCTAAAGTATCCGGTTGTGTTCTAACTTCTAAGCTTCAAAAATCGAAATTATTGATCAATGGAGGAACAATATCACCGTTTTTTTTCCTTTTAATTAAAATTGAAAATTCGAATCGATAAAAAAAAAATGATCTAAGCTTTAGGACTTGTACTTGATTTCCTACCTCTCAAATCTGGGTCTATTTCCCTAACTTATGATTTGATCTTTTGCAGTCACAGCTGTGTCAAATGGTATTGAAGCCTGGAAAATTTTAGAAAACTTGGAGAATCAGATTGATCTAGTTTTGACTGAGGTGGTCATGTCAGGTTTATCGGGTATTGGTCTTCTCTCAAAGATAATGACTCACAAAAGCTGCCGGAATATTCCCGTGATTAGTGAGTCTTTGATCCTTCTCTTCATGTACTTGTGTTATATGGGTGAACTATTGTCCTCCATTAGTCCAGTGCTGCATCTGTTTGTTTCTTCCTCTGCTAATTGTTTTAATTTTAGGTTTACTCTTTTGATACATTAACTGCTATGCTTTGTTGAGTTTTATTGTGCAGTGATGTCATCTTATGACTCAATGGGTATAGTTCTAAAGTGCTTGTCCAGGGGTGCCGCTGACTTTCTGGTGAAGCCTATAAGAAAAAACGAACTTAAAAACCTTTGGCAACATGTTTGGAGGAGATGTCACAGTGTGAGTGACTGCATTTTTCCTAGTTTTTGTCAATGTTGATATGATACTGCTTTCTAAATAGTCTTACCTTTCCTAGGTTCTCTTCCTTTTTTTTTTTTTTTTTGTTTACTTCTTTTATGCATTCTAAAGTCAGGAGAGGGAATGATAAATCACAAGTTCACAACTTCTGCACAATGATTCCAACTCGTCCCACCAATCTTTTCTGTTAATTTGTTTGATCTTACTGGAAACTGATTTCATGGACACTAAGTAGAGATTTACTGCAGAATTAATGATGCATTTTCTTATTCTGTTTTTTTCATCTGATTCTTTAAACAGTCTAGCGGCAGTGGGAGTGAAAGCGCTGTAGGGAATGAAAAATCTGTAACGACTAAGAGACCTCAAGAATCAGAGAATGATACTGCCAGCAATAATGCAGACGACAGTAGAAGTTCTGGTTTGCAAGCTCGGGGTGGAAGTGACAACGGAAGTGGGACCCAGGTAATACTGAATCTGTACCAGGGCAATTTGACATGTGTTAGATGGCGTACATCATTTGACTAGTTATATGGTGTTATTGATTCGTTGCTGCTCATGTTGTAGCTTAAACATTTGAACTTGCTCACATAATCATCATCTACTACTTGTACATTTTTAACAGCTGGACTGAAGTATAGTGGGATGAAAAGTGGCTGATGATGGTTTTTCGTGCTCCTTTACAGTGATAATGCTAAAACTTTCTAAAGAGGTTTTCTTACTGCTCTTTAGTAAATTACAAGAGCTAGAGATGAGAAAACTGGATGTTAGGTTGGTGATGACTTTTCACTTGAAGATTTGAAGGGTGTATATCTTGGATTTGGTCGTATGTTGTAGTGGTAGTTATATAGGTATTGAGTTCTACCTCATAGGGCTTCAGAGTTAATATCAAGTAGCATCAGTTCACATAACCTTGTCTAGCACTTGCACAACACCGACTCAGATATTTTGGCAATCCGTTGTGAAGGGGCGCAGGCCAACCCTGACCGCTGCCCTGAAGAATTTCTTATCTGTTGGAATTTTTTAATTTTTTTTTTCTTTTTCAAAAACTAAATTACCCTAAAAATATTGTTCAACTGAAACATACACCTATAGTGAAATCTAAAAACTTTGGCATTTTCGCAACCCTGAAGGTTAAATCCTAGATTTTCCCTTGTCGTCCCATTTCAATTTACTGGTGCTTGTATTGCTTCATCTGATCCCAACGCACCTTATCCTCTCTGCCCTTCATAAATATCTTATTATTTTCAGTGCTCAGGCTAACAAACCTCACTGCTATAGAATTTTGATTCCATAGGCATGTTTCCCTAACCCTGTAATTGGCATAAACTCTGGTCTTGTAAAGTAGCAGATGGGTGGATGGCTGGACGCATATGATGCCTGGATAATATTTTGATCGGGCTACAGTAAATTGAATAGAACTCCCCATAGGGAATTTAAAAGCTTCTTTCTCTGGCAGTTTTAGAATTGTAAACTTTTGAGGTTTCTTCTATAAAAATTACCGAGGTTTCTTTCCAGCAAAACTTATTATTATTGCATAACCTCAATTCCTTCTTGACAATCTTATTTTCTCCAGAACGGTTTTTTGATGGCCTTTGGGTTATTTTCGTCCCTACTGTTTGATTTAGTAGTGGATGTTCTGCATTGGAAACCTAATTACGATTATTGGATTGTAGCTTCTGGTAGTCTCAAATGTTCTGGGCTCGAGCCGAAGATGAACAACATAATTGTTTGTCATTCTGTCCTAGTGAGTCATAGTAAATGCATATCATGTTTTGTTCATCTAGATGTGAGATTGAACGGATCCTCAGAGATCCCCGAGACCTCATTTGTTTTGATTATATTGTTGTTGCATATTTACTTAGATTTTCAATTTGCTCTATCCATTGGAGTTATTGAACTCATAAGAATAGTGTTGTGCAAAATAAATAATGCTTTCAAAAAGAAGATAAGAAGTTTTTAATTTTGGTAAAAATTTTAAGCTTTGTATCACCAACTTTTGCTTCTGGTCACCATGAAAATTAAGTTCAATTTATTAATGGGACATCCCCTCAAATTTTGGTACCTTTAGAGTTCATGGACGAAAAGGGCTGCTGAAGTTGACAGTCCTCGACCACTATCTCTGTGCGACCAACCAGCTGATCCACCTGACAGCACTTGTGGCCAGGTCAATTATCAAAGATCTGAGGCATTTGCCAGCAGCTGGGAGCCTGCTTCTATGCAGGAATTTGGAGGACATGGTAATTAACTTGGTATTTACTAGTTACTACTCGTATAATAGTAATTTAAGCTATTTAAGATACTATTTTAAGCATCCGCTTATCCGTTCTCTAATATTTTCAGACAATGTTTCAATGGGAAAGGACTTGGAAATTGGTTTATTAAGAAATATGGAACCACAAAAAGGACCTAGCAAAAAGGTGTCTGTGACTAATACCGAGGAAAAACCCTCTTCACATATAGATCTCAACCTGAAAAATGATGGTGAGGATCTTGACAAGAAGCTAGAGATCAGCAAGGATCAGGTAAATGGAGTTAAGACGAGAGAGGTTGTCAAAGTACCTGGAGATATTGTCCGCAGTGATGGACATTGCGGAGGTAGTACAGGATCAGGAACACCAGCAATTACTCCTGAAATTCCTAGAAACAATGATAAACTAGATGAAAATGTCCAGGAGTTGCCTTCCCTTGAGCTCAGTTTGAATAGGCTTGGCGATGGTGCACAAGGGAGCATTAATGTTTCAGAGCAGAATATCCTGAGGCATTCAGAACTATCAGCCTTCACCAGGTATGCCAGGGTACTTAGAACTTGTAACAGTCTGTGCTGGACAATATGTAACTTCCAGAGTTTGCAGGTATAATACGGGGTCAACTGCTAATCAGGGTTTGACAGGCAACGTCGGTAGTTGTTCTCCAGCAGATAATAGCTCCGAAGCGGCAAAACAGCCCAATTCTCATAGCACTCCTAATCAAAATTCAAATAGTAGCAGTAATAACAATGACATGGGCTCTACTACTCATAAATGTTTCACTAAGCCTGCTGCAGCTACTGATAAGCCGCACGTAAATCCAATACTGAATTGTTCTCAGCAAAGATCATCCTTTCAACCGGCAAGAAAAGGTCCTGCATCTGATCCTCAGGTTGTAGCATCTTCCAAGGCCAATCCTGAACTAGTCAATGTTAAGCCGCAACCAATTGATATGTGCTCACAGGCTGAGATCCAGCATCAACGGCAGTATTATGATCATCACTCTGTCCATAAGCATGTTGCCCATGATGAATTCTCCATTAAGACCATGAGTGGAATCCCCGCAGAAAGTGGATCCTCTAATAGTAGGAGACTTCTAGCTGGACCAGATGCTGTCAACTGCAGTCTGAATAGGAGTGCCTGTGGAAGTAACCACGGGAGCAATGTGCATATTGTAAGCAGTGGTGCTGTGAATGCTGAAGAAATGAACATAGTCAATGATGGTGGAGTAGCTGCAAAAGATGGCACTGACAATGGCAGTGGTAGTGGTAGTGGTAGTGGTGTTGGAGTAGATCAAAATCGATCTGCACAACGGGAAGCTGCCTTAAACAAATTTCGCCTGAAGAGGAAGGAAAGATGCTTTGAGAAAAAGGTAATATTATACATTCTGGTTAGACTTGCAAAAGCAGTACTGAATTCCACGGCCTTTTCTTGACCTCTTCATTTGAAAGTTATATCAAACTGCTGCAGGGCTTCACAGTTTATACTCTATTTCTGGTTCACTAAAGAGTCTTAAATAATAACTGAGATTTACCAAGTGTGGAACCGTACACAGAATTGGCAGGAACCTGATGCCCCTGATATTTATTTGATATTTGGTGTGCTGCGAGCCGGGAATGTCTGTTCTTGCATTGCATTGAAAGTGATATGACTTCAGGTTTCTTTTCTTTCTGTTCATTGACGTAATAGGTTCGTTACCAAAGCAGAAAGAAGCTAGCAGAACAAAGACCTCGAATTCGTGGCCAGTTCGTAAGACAGATGCAAGATAACAAAGGAGAGGATGCAGATAGCTAACGAAACCCTCTCCCTTGGTGTCGCTGTGCAGAAACTGTAGGCAGGTCTAATATTAGTTGTTCATATATAATGTATCACAGTTTTCTGCAGCAGTTGTGTGTGCGTGAGGCTAAGTTCTGCAAAACCTCTTCCATTGCGTTTGTTGGAGACTTTAGGCATGTTTTCATTTGTTCCATGTCCATTACTTTTGATGTAGCCTCAAACTTTACCATTTTGAAATAAGATTCTTATAAAGGTTCCCCAATTCTGTATTTTGAGCCCTGTTTGCTACGTTCATAAAAAGCAGATTCGGAATTGTCTTTCATTCCAAGGCGGTTTTGATGAACTGTGGTTGGAAAATGGTTTGCAGGACAAAAGTTCTCAAATGGATGAAAATTGTCTGATAGCATTGCACAAAATCTTGGCTTAAAGATTACGATAATGATTGTATTACATACTTCCAAGTCTTGGATCTACTTTTTTTTTTTTTTTTTTTTTTTTTTATCCCTTTTAATATAATGACATGTACATCGCAGTATGAATAAGAAAAGGTTCGATATTGATTTTAGAATGACACGATCTCATTATCCAACGACACTATTCACTAGTAATATGGAGTCGATCAACATGAACTATCGTATAAGAACCGTCGTAAAAGTGTCGAAGAAAGTACCTTAATGTGTTAGACCGTTAGTGATCACATCAAAGAGACTCCACCAAAATGGTTATCACATTCCACCACTACCCAATCCCAGCTTCTTGACACTAGAAATGAGAATTACCTTCAGCGAGCTCATCCAGAAACATCGGGCAAACAATGTGAATTTATGTAGCGTAAACAATAAGGCTAGAAATCTTAATTTTTTTGTGACAAGAATATGCATCATTTTGTTGTGTCTTGGTAATTTTCTCTTCTGTTAATACTTCAGGTTTCACACTTTCACTTATATTTGTTTCGGGATATGTGGCCACTCGGAAAAGAAGGATCATACCCGTATAAGTGTATAACATATGGAAGTTGAGTCATATTCTAGTATTAAGGAATGCCATTAAAAGTCGAATTTGCCCTACATAAGAAATCTTATGTCAAACTTAATGCGTCTAAAAACTGGTTCTACTTTAAAAAACTCGGTCCGTGTGAAGTTAGAGATGATAAGATTATCATATTACTTATAGAACAACTGGATGTCGAGCCTATATAAAGCTCACTAAAGACACTGTCTAACAATCAATATTTTGGTGTATGGTTTCCAACCAACTCACTCATTATATCTACAAAATTTTGCTTTCCCTCCAAGATTAATCAGAAAATGTTCACCAGACTAATAATTATAAATCAACCCAGCTCCCTACGTACATTGCCATTAATTATTTTACGCAAATTAATTTTACGACGACTCACTCGAATTTACTACGGTGTGTAGCTGATGTAATATATAACTCACGTCAACATTAAACAAATTATCTCTATCTAAACATTAGATCTCTAACGACATCCATTGTAATATTAATTAATTAAGGCTCCCTACATTGCCAATAATATTATGTTGGATCAACCAAATGTTTTAGGGTAGAGTACAAGGTTCTACCATTCACTACTACGTGCATAAAAGAGTACATTGGTTTCAAAGAGTTAGAATTTCTTCTAAGTATAACAACTCAACAAGCCAAAACTTCATTAATTATCTCTCAAGCTTCCAAAAGATTGCCTGACTTTACAGAAACTTCATCCTCCATACTTAACAATGTTAACGCTCACTTCTCTTCCAACTCCATGCTCCTCATCAACTTCCCTACTTTCCTAAATACCCGATTTCGAGTTTTCGTGACTAAAACACCATGGGAGGCAGAGAAGGTCATGTACTACTCGGATTAGTCTTCTTGTTCATAGGCCTATGGCATTTCTA
Organism: Spergularia marina; assembly: GCA_963680865.1. Classification (NCBI taxonomy): domain Eukaryota; kingdom Viridiplantae; phylum Streptophyta; class Magnoliopsida; order Caryophyllales; family Caryophyllaceae; genus Spergularia; species Spergularia marina. Next base: position 7,012,115 of record OY804554.1, read on the forward strand.
CAATCAAATAAAATTGCACGTAACGACTCGAAATTACAGATCTTTTACATGGTTTCCCACCAAATTTTCGAGGTACATTGAGCTCTACCTCCTCTTTCTAAGCTGCTCTGTGTTCAGCTTCTTGGAACTCCGGCTAGCGCCTTTCGATCACGATGGAACCTTCAAAGCAAACCACCTACACCACATTGAGCATGCTTGTATAGCCATTGCATTTTCGCTACACGCTCTATTTGCCATAATTCTTGACAAATTTCGGCCTAATCCCAAGTCGATTTTCGACATAAGCCATTTCCTAGCTGCAATGGCGTTTGCGCAAGAGTTTCTTCTGTTTCACTTCCACACTACCGACCATGTTGGCCTAGAAGGCCAGTACCACTTGCTCCTACAAGCCTTGATTTCGGTCTGCCTTGTCGCTACTCTAGCAAGCATATGGTTGCCTAAGAGTTTCATGGTGTCTTACATTAGGTCGTTTGGTGTGATTTTTCAAGGTTTGTGGCTAATTGTCATGGGATACATGCTATGGACACCCGAGGTTGTGCCAAAAGGTTGCGCCTTTCACAAGGATCAGTATGGCCGAGATATGATCAAGTGTAACGATCACGAATCATTGCATCGCGCTAAGGCGTTGGTTAACATATTGTTTAGTTGGTTGTTGATTGGGATGATGGTTTTTGGTATGGGTTTTTATTGGAGTGTAAGCAAAGCTTTTGGTGTGAATGAATTTATGAAGATTGATGTGGAGGACACAGATTGCGAAATTGAGGATTTGCAAGGATTTCTACACCGGAAACGAGTTCTACCAATTGTTTTGGAAATCTGAATTAGAGTTGAACACGTACGAATACTGCCTCCATTTCGGTCAATTCTTTATGTTTGGTTTGAGTGTGTGAGGAAAATAAACCAAACTTAATTATCGAGAAATCAAGGCAGTACATGCAATACATGAAAGAGGGCTTTGATTTTAGAGGATCTTGATGAACAATATTCATGTAAATAGTACGGAGTAGTGTTGTAAACGCTATAATTTTATTTACTAAGATCAGAAGTAGTGACTTACTAGATCGTCTCTCAAGCACTCCCAATCCCATGATTGATTATTGTACATAATATGATTTGTTTTTTTTTTTTTCTGTTTTTTTTTTTTTTTTTTTTTTGGTATAGACATAATATGATTTGTAAGAACACATTAGTCTGCGCAATAATAATAAGAAGAAAAGTGTAAAAATCAATTTAAGGAACACATGGCGTCATGGTGAACATAATCGAGCATTCGACAAAATGTAAGGAATTGGAACTGGGAATAAGCGAGCATTTCCTTAAAATTGGTATCATTAGCCTCTAAACCGAAATTATATGTCCCATTCCATATCCAGTCACGCGTCCCACTCCATGAAAATCTTGACGACACAGGGAATAAAGCTTGTGGAAATCTATTTTACTAGAACATTCATACTATGGCCCTTTAATATGACCTACAATGAAAAAAATTCAGATGTGATCAATTTTATTTGCATTAAAAGGAATATGTAATTTGATGTACAAATTCACAATATAATCCGATCCAGACTCTCCCAACGCTAACATCAGCATTCCTTGCTATACAGAAAGTGTGTACTTAACCAAACTAGGGATCTGACTTTACCAGTCTACGGATGATTATCGCAGTAACCTTAACTACCAACATCCTTCCACCTATATGATCAATACAGCAATAGCATCATCAACTTACTCTAGAGATATGTGCTATGCTTCAAAATGACACCTTGTCGACTGCAGAATTGCCGGGAAAAGGGGACATAGTAAAACCTCTCTACATCCAATGTTGTTCCTGTGAGAGTTACAATGAACTTGCTACCAAGATCGACTGCTGAATGTAGTGGATTCATCCATGATTGCTCCGCATCTAAAACACAATGGTATCTGGATGATGTCAAATCATATCTAATCGCACCAAACTGGCAAGGTACAACTCTTTCAATATATTGCCTTGCTCCATTTTCAAGTTTGTGTTCCGGGGTAAAAGCACTCAACACCGTTTTCCTTGAGTTTAAAGTGGAAATTGTGTACCTTGTTCGCAGAGCTCTTGGAGATCTCCTGTGTGCCCTTGTGCAGTACAGTCAACTGCAAGTTGAGAAACAATAGTTAGTCACACAGGAATCTCAGAGCTCACTTCTTGGCTTTATACCACATTTTACCCATAATTTTAAATCACAATGGTTCCCATTAAGATGTGTTCTTCAACGTGGAAAAATGAACATTGTGCCAAAGAAAGAATGGAACAAAGAACTACTTCAGTCCTCTATAATCTGACCAACAAAGAACATTAAATGCAACTCTAGTATAGGAAGCTAGACATATTTTTCATTCCGAGGGAAGGGGGTTAAATTGGAAAGAGCCAACAGTACCTGCCCATGGACATCAGCTGCCAGTCCAGTTGCTAATGGCTCAGCTTTTATCAGTATGTCGGCAAGGTACTCCATTTGTAAAATGAGTGTTGAATTTTCCTCTCCAGAATAGATGTCATCATGGTTAAGAATCACAAGGGAACAACCCTGAAGAATAAATAGAACCCTAAGATAACGAGGAGTATCATGTACCGAAGACATGCCATTCTACAGGCAGCACTCAGCAGCATGTGTGCGATAAAAAAAACTTCATCTACAGAGCACACGTGCTTCATCTCTAAAAAAAATTTCATAGCCACAAGAAATGGCCATTTAGTTTCATAGACCGGAGACTACTACTCTACAGCAACTATGATAAAGGAGAATCCAAGCAGGCAACGTGAACCTTAAAGAAATTATTGAAGGGACTATCCTCCTTTCAGTACAACAAACAGGGCATAAAGCCAATAATGACTTACAGCTTCAGAAGTCAAAGTGTAACAGTATCGCAGAAAGTCCAAGCTGTGATTGCAAGAACCTTTCGCAGCCACCTCAATTAGAGAAAAATCATCTAGTACAATTGTGATATGTTTACTGCTTCCACCGCTAGAGACAATGTTTTCCACAACATTTTGGATTTTGCCAAACAACTCAACAAGTCCTCCTTTAGCAAACATTCCTTCGTTTTGGCCTGTTATGGTCATTAAAAAAAATACAAAGAATGAGAAGGAAACAACTAGTGATTTAGGGATTTAGATGAAGTTCATTATTTGAGTAATTGTAAAGTCTGACAGCAGTTGAGGAGCCCAAAAAGTGGCAAAAACTAGAAAAATTTGAGTGAAGGGAAGTAGAAGCCAGAACGTAAATGCACATGTTAAACACATGAGACATAGTCAATCAAAATACTGACAAAGCTCAAGGAACATCAGAAAGAGCATCAATTGCAATACTATACACACATTCACACCTCTTGGTCAACTTTTTATGATTGATGTCATTAGGCAGGATGCCACATAAATTGCACTGTAATTTCTCAGACAAGAGGACAAATGGGTTTAGGAGCCTGTGATTGTGATAGAATGAGACTTGCGGATGCCAAAGTTAATTTTCTTCTTTCAGACATTCTTAATAATATGCTTCAGCATTATGTCACAGAAGTGAAATGACAAAAACACATCTACAAAATAAATAAAATTAACGGGATACTGTTCTTATCAGCAAAGAGTTTAAGATTGTTTCTCAATTTCAAATACATGGCAACAGACACTTACTACAACAGTAATATTTAGAAATAAAATGGGGTTCGATAAGATGACAGGTGGAATGGTCATCATCTGCAGGGGAGCTACTAATAACCTGCTTATAACGGGATGAGTGATAACAAAAGAAAGATTAAATACGAGGTACAAGAGTTCAGGTTGTCGATTTCATTACTGTTATTCTAATTCTGAGGTCAATGAGTCAAGGATGGACCTCAATTGTAACCGATCACTCAGTTGATCATCTATCATAGTTGTTCTAGGATGATGTAAGACAGGACAAGGTTATAAGAGGCGTAAAGATACAATCTAGAAGTAAGGCTGGAGCACTTTCCAACTTTAAACTATGGAAAATGAGAAACAAACAAAGAGCTTTAATCTTTATGGCACAATTATGAGTAGAACTTTTAAGCAAGTCCGGTCAGCAACAAGGGAAAGAGTAAAACTCATGATATTCTCACCTGTCCATCCTAACATAAGCATGTCGAAGAATATGAATCTCCTATTGTCCCTGTGAGCAGCCAAGTTACAACCCTGAGAACAATATCTTTGAACTTTAGTAATCAACTCTATATCAATTGGCATACATCGAATTTATAAAGCAAGCAGGCACTGTTGGCTCATTATCAACTTGAAGACAAGAAGCCAATCAAGAAAACAACTCTTGCTTAAATAAAATATTTTCACATGAACTCGGAAATCAATAGTATGTGTCCCCAAGTCAATGCTTACCTTTCATCAAAAAGAAAAATGTGTCACCAAGTTCAATCTAACTAGTTGTAGTCGTTGTACTCTTGGTTCTAAGCTAGTAATGGTTAAATGGGGAAAGCCAAGGAGTAAGTGTAAGATCACCAGGATACGATGAGCACACAGAAGCAACATGCAAGTACAAGTGTACAACGAAGACAGAAGTAACAATAAACCAATCGAAACTTAATACCAAAGACACAAATCACCCATAAACACAACACTTTTGAATAATCCGTCCTTTGATGCCAACTGAGTAACTGTACCCAGTATCCAGTTTATTCCGATAAAGTCTCAGCTCCATGGGCACAGCCGTACCTTCTTCACCCTTTAAGGATTCAAGTAATGAGAAAAACGCCCTCCGCGCATCAGAAAGTCCAACAGAAAAAAAAAAAAAAAAAAGAGACATTGAGTAACATCATCTTGCCCAGTTGCACCTTGGATTAGGATCAGAGATTTTCTCATGTGATAGACCATCAGCTATGCTAAAATACTCCCAAATCTGATTTTGAGAATTCAGCTATTGAAGGGACAGCACACTTGTGGAATGTTGCTGTGAAGGAAAACCTCAGCACAGTAATAACACAGCCAAAATAGAGCATAGACCCCAAATCTCCTTTTACCAAGAAAAACGGCAATTGAATGACTACTAAACTCCATTTTAGCAAGGGGAAGAAACCAAGAGAAAAGAGCTCCTTTTCCTAAATCTCATGCTACTCCAATCTATCATTTGTGTCATCCTTAGACTTTCTTCGAGGTCACTTTACTCCAGTAAAAGCAGAGACACGAAAACTTTGCTTTAGGTGCTGGCTACCCACCAGATGTTTGTTCAAAAGCCCCTAGGAATGACCAAGGTATAATTGTTCGTACTTCCCTGTCTTGAGGAACAGACATTCGCTGAATATTGGAGAGAACAAAATACATAATACCCCCCCCCCCCCACAAAAAAAAAAAAAAAAAAAAAAACAGAGGTGAACTCCACCTCCATTGCTATCCCTTTCACATATGATCACACTCGAACATCTATTCCTCGATAGTCCTTATTGACCCTTCATAAATTGTTAAAAAAAAAAGGAATACTTTGATTTATTATATGACACAATAGAACACAACTCTATCTTTTTATAGATCAAATAAAATGCACGAAGTTACATTTGTTTTTTTTTTTCTCAGTTTGTCCACTACTTTCATTTTGAATTATCTGCTTAATAATAATATTAAGAAATAAACAATCAATCTAAAAGAAAAGGTTAAATAACTAAAAAAAGAAAAATTCTGCCAAGAGCAATAGTTTTATGAGAGCAATAACATTACCATGACAGGAAATTTAGATATCTTCCTCCCTTCCCTCTTGAAGCTGACCTTACTCATAAAGAGATTCCCCAAGTGGTCATTTAGTTGCCTAATAAAATATGGAAAGTCAAAACTCCCAAGAACTACATTTTTTATTGTGTTGCCAATCTAGGAGGAAATCACTTGCCTAGCCCCCCTGATGCAGATTTAAAGACACAAGGTTCAATGCTATGACAATACTACACCAATGGATGACACTTGACAGTCTGCTGAGTCAGACTGAGAAAGTCCTCAGAAGGATGAATGGTGTCCGTTTAGAGCACACAATACCACTTCGGAAAGCTTAGAGACTATACTAGCTGATAGTTATGGAATTAAGTGGAAATACTCTCAGACTTAGTACCAGTTGGAATATTTACTAGAGCACAGCTGCACCGGACTGCTCATATCTCATAAACACCTGCTGCTGTCAGCTGACTTTGAAAGCTTGTATCTCCTAGCTCCGACGTCTGTTTGTGCTTCTATGTATCTGCAGAATGTAGTATTTGCAGCTAGCTATCCGACGGTACCAATTAGAGAATTATCGGAGAATATTTGCTATGACTGTTAGTCTTTTTCGCACTGTCTATCCTGGTGAAATTCTCTGTTCTATTTGAGTAGCACTGCCTCTCTAGTTACAGCATGTTCCTCAATCGAAAGGGAGTCTTTGGAGCAGTAGCATGATTTGAGGATATGATTAATGAGCCTTAGAAATTAGTAAAAATTAATTACGCTTTAATCACCTTATTCAATCTAAATTACTATCCTAAAAGAGTCCAAGTCACACCATTTCTCAGCTTTACTGTTTAATGGGTTTATCTCTTCCTTGGACACGACCTTTGGTAGGGTACGAAGACTCTTGGAGCTGAGAAATTAAGTGACTCAAGGAAGTGGCTAAATATGAAGACTTTAGCCATAGGAAACCTTTCTAATGGCTGGAACATCAAGCAAGGCTGCTGGATTTTACTTTTGCCCTCTTTCTTTACGTATTTTAGTCTTTTATTAGCATTTCTTTTCTGTAAAATATAGAGCTAGTTGTAGTATCTTATAGATTATAGATAAGCTCAGATGTATTCTAAGAAAATCAGATTTTGATGATGTAAAAACAACCCTCGGGAGTGTTAGAACTCTTTCTCTGGAATTCAGTAGCTTAAGCTCTAGGAAAAGCTAATGTGGTGAACCGGCTTAGCTTTGAGAGTTTGAGTGTATGTGGTGTTTCTGTATCATATGATCTAGAATTGCAAGTTCATAGGAAGTTCAAATCCATCGGAATTTCGACTTCTAAAGGTTAACCAAAATGAGCAACATAGTTTCTATATCTTCCAAGGCTTCTACTTCAACAATCACATTGTACAACTTACAACAATTCCAACAAACAATGGGGACATAGAATTCTCTCAGCAATCACTCCTCTTGTTCTTAGCTTCAACTAAAACTAAAAGACCCACAACTAAATGAAGCACTGAAGTAATAGAATCCCATCGCATATGCCTATCCTTCAAATATTAAACCTAGTCACACCAATATGATACGTTCCAACTTAAAATTTGTCCACACCAACGCTAGAAGCCGCAACGGCAACATTACTAGACATATACATTGACATTATAGAGCAAACTGACAACAGAACTACATTGGCAACTTCTAACTCTTCACCAAAACTCCAATTTTCGAGAAGCGCATAAAACAATCCGGAACCCATTGTGAAGATGACAGTAAGTCTTAAATTGTTAAACTAAGATACTTGCCCATGAAATGAACAACGCAAATCTAAGCCACCATAAAAATGCAACACCTCAACCAGTAAATACAACATAGAGATCCTCAACAACATTACCCCAGTGCCCTCAAACAATTTAACCTATGTCGAGGTAGGGGGCCGGGGTCGGATGTATCAAACCCTAACTCTATGTTGAAAACAAAGTAACAAAATACAATCAAACTCAGCAAGGGCAAAAAAAGACTAAATCTTTAGTACAATCACCAGTAAATGAACAACCACAAATCAACTTTGGAACATTGCAAAGTTAACTACAATCATCAATAAAATAATCAAACGAATACCAACCCACCAAAAATAAAGCTGCAAACCCACAAAAAATTGCCTTAATCCTAAAGAAATAATTCAAAAAATCAAAACAAGATTGCATCTTTTCAATAAAATCACCCAGAAATTAATACAAAGTATCAACCAGTCATACAATTATAACCAGACGAGTAAAAAAGATTCACCAACAAGGCAATTTATAGTAGTAAAAATACAAAGTAAATGAAGAATATTTAACAGAAAGGGAGGTAAAAACATACAAGTTTGCGGAGGATGCGATCATAGTGAGAGAAAGGGTGAGAAAGAGAGATGAAAATGAGGGAAGAATTAGGGGAAGAGAGACAACGCTTAAGAAGGTGGTGTATAACAAAAGCACCGCTGGTTTCGACGCAGTCTTCAATCAGAACAACACTGCCCTTCTTCTTTGGGACTAAGCTTGTAGAAGAAGTTGAATTGGTGTTGTTGTTGTATAAGCTGGATAGTGCTTCGTCTAGCAAAATCGAGCTTTTCTCCATTGTTGATTTGATTCAATTTAGTGGGGTTTTTCTGGAGTTTGAAGACGAGAGTCGAGGGGTGAAGTAGTAGGATTTAGAGGGCCGCAAAATCGCACAGAGTGAGGTGCGGAATAGTACTATCAGCTTGTCTAGACTCCACAAACCCGAAACCCGAACTTAATCAACATGACCTGAAAATAACTCGAAATACACATGTCGATCACTTGACCTATTTATAAACCGATCCAATATTATAAACTGGCTCGACTTGGATCAACATGACTCGTAAATGACCTAACTCGACATATGACCCAAAAGCCACCAATAATGTAGATTGATGTTGTATTGCTATGCAATTTGCAAGGATAACATCCTAACTTATCTTACACCGAAATGTCGCTAGACAACAATCATATATTAGGTCCATACATGATACATTAAACACCTCACGATAAATACCTCTATTTGGTTGCTAATAATACGATAGCTAATACTAGTTAACTATTTTTTTAGGTGGTGTTTGACCGTCATATTCTCAAATACGGAGTAGTAGTAGATGGGAATACTCAAAAGTACACTTTCATTGTTGAAAGTAGTACAAGGTTGATATCATACCATGTACGAGTACATTCATGATGTTCCTTTGCAAGTCTTAACACACTCGTTTTTCTTCCCCTAATTCAAAAAACGGGTTTACCCTTATACCCTTATTATACATCCATTCTATTTATATCCAACCTAAACCATTTCCCTCCTCTCACTTGACTTAAGGGTGTAATAGTCCATGAAGTTTACATGCTCCATATATGATAAATTGATGTTGTATACTTGTGTTGGAATGCAAGGATACCGTCCTAGCCTATCTTATCTTTTTTTCTTTAGATTCTCATAGATAAGAACAAAGATTGAGGCGCTGTTTAATAAGAACACCTTACCCAAAACAGATCAGATCAAGATCAATTAAATCAGATTAGATGAGATCAGAAAGATGCATTCCTCCCTAACTTCTTTCCCCAGCGTCCCCAAAATTAAAAAATTGAACAAAGACGGAATCTTATAAGCTCTTAACAGCAAAATATTGTTTGATCAATAATCCAACGTAGTAAGTAACAAGTACGAATATACGTCACGTAAGTGCGAAGATACTCCATACTTCCACAGTAGTGTTATTAATCAATCCATTCACACAGACATTATTAGCTCGTGAGGTTGTCAAAGTCAACCAATTCACATCCACCGAACTCTCTCTCCTCTTTAACTTGTCTACGTTAACTCTATCGAAGTCATCTTCTTTTATCTTTAAAACTCATCTTCATCATCTCTTTCTGATTCCCACTCCACCATTTTCTCTCTCCTATAATTTCCCAATTAATTATTCCCCCACTAATTCTCCTTGACGATTCAATCATTTCTATTTTAATATAAACCCCATTTCCATTATATTATTAATAATTCCCAATCGTAACCAACACATAAATATTTGCATGATCATCAATAATCGTACTACTACTCATAATTCACTCTTATTTTGAAGAAGTTACCCAGGAAAAATAGTTGATCATCAACAATGGCGTCACTAAAGCTAACTACCCAGTTCAAAACCATGGTGGCCCCGGGTAGTAGTGATTGCTCGACTCGGTTAACTCGGCCGATACCGAGTCGAGTTGGGTTCAGGGTGCGTGCGTCGTCGTCCGAGTCATCAAGCCAGGTGGAACCGGATCTTACTGTTAAGGTTAATGGGTTAACCATGCCTAACCCGTTTGTCATCGGGTCGGGTCCACCGGGTACTAACTATACTGTGATGAAGAGGGCTTTTGATGAAGGATGGGGTGCTGTTATTGCCAAAACTGTGAGTTGTTTCTTCATCGTGAATCTTTTGTAGTAATCGGTATGTAGTAAGTTAGTAACTTCATTGTGAATCTTAAGCATTTTCCCATGATGGTATGTGAATTGAGATTTTTGGGAGAACTTCCTTGGTTATTATTGCATCTTGTTGTACATTGATCGCATACGTCAACAACATTACCCCAATGCCTTAAAAGCTCCTTTAGCGTAACAAGGTCGGAAGTAACCGGGGCCGGGTGGTGAGAGTCTCAGAGGTAGGTAGGGAGTCTATTGATCATAGTGAGTCATTATGCTTTATTCCGGTATATTCTACTCAGATAGAGTGAGCACGTTAATAAAATGATATTGTAACACCGAGTACAACAACAATCAAACCTTTAATTTTGAAATGATTTGGGGTCTGTTAACATGAATTGTGATCTGAAAGCATTGTGCTTATGAGTCGAACGAGTTTATAAAAAGGTAGTGAAACACATACATTAAAAAGTTTGAAAATCAAACAAAGGAACAAAAAGAAACAATGAAAAATCAAGCGAAAAGTTAGTGAGAGCATCTTAGGGAATAGTTAAAAATCAATCATTAAGAAGGTATTTTGAAAATCAAAGCCCCGCTAACCTAGTTAACACACCCCACTAAATTAGCATTATATTCAACAGTATTTTCCCGAGAGAAAAACTTTGGAAATCAAACAATGGAAAAAAAGCAGTAGAAATCAAACTCCATCCTCCGCCTATTGGAAGATGTGTTAGCTTGTCCTAATGTCCCACATTGAAAGATAAGTGGTTTCGATGTGGGACGTTGCTAGCCATATAAACAAGTGGGTTACTCATCCTATTGCCAATTGGTTTTAGGATGAAACCTCGCTTGGGCCTATGGGTTAGGGTCTGTCCTCCCCGTTTGGTCTCTCCTCCCCTAACATTAACTTGACACTGTTTTACAGCTTAATACTTGGTGTCAATTAACAATGCTCTGGCCTAATTATCATGCAGTAAATTTTGGCATATGAAATTTCGCTGTTATTTTTTGTTTTACAAAATTGTTAATTCAACAGTTGGATTGATTCATAATATGAGAAAACTTAAATTGAAATTGAAGGAAAGGAAGAAGAGAAATTAAGCAAGTCAAATTGAAGTGGCTTTTTTTAGTCCCATACACTCAATTGTAATGGTGAAATTATATTGCAAAGTAAGCATGGTAGCATGTTACAGTCTTACAGAGTAAGTTAGTGTATAATTACGGCAATGCAACTTAGATTGATAAAGAGTATACGTACATGAATATGCTCTGACATCAAGTTATCTGTAATTCCGGTCAGGTTCCTGTGAGTTGATTTATTTATAACTAAAAGGTTGCCTTCTGACAAGTAGTTAACTACTCAAACAAAATGAAAGTGTTTTGTAGTTTCCTTGGATCACAAATCCTGAACATGAATTGAGAACTCTTAGGATTCACTCTACGATCTCAGGTTGGCGCTGCCTGCCTGCCTGAGCGTTAGAAACATGTCTCGTTCGAATCTTCACTTGTAATATTTTTTTATTTTTTTATTAAATCAACCATCTTTTATTCAATGGACATGAGCATTGAGACCTGAATTTTAGATTGATTTGTTTCACTGAAGTTGTTTATCTAGCTTCTTAATTTGTATACGGTAGCATAATTGAATTCACTCTGTATGCCTTCAATTTGTCATGCAAGTATGTACCCACGCGCCAAATTGTCTTGTTTGTATCGCGAATGGCATGCTATTGCTTTGTTCATTTTCTCTATGAGCAATAGCAACTTCAGATGGAACATTTAACTTTTACATAGTAGGATTGAATTTTAAGGAAGTGAACTTTTTGTGGACTCAACATCAATAATATCTTCTTTTGAAACAATCTTTATTTGATTTTTTCTTATATGAAGTTAGGATATAAACTTTTGACAGGAGTTTTGTACTTCTTTTAGGTTTCCCTGGATGCCGCAAAAGTTATAAATGTTACTCCTCGCTATGCTCGGCTAAGAGCTGGAGTGAATGGGTCCTCAAAAGGAGAAATCATTGGATGGGAGAATATCGAGCTCATTAGTGATCGTCCCCTTGAAATTATGTTGGCAGAATTTAAGAAGTTGAAAGAAGAGTATCCTGATAGAATATTGATTGCTTCAATCATGGAGGAATTTGAAAAATCTGCCTGGGAGGAGCTCATTGATCGGGTTGAGCAAACTGGGATTGTAAGCATTTTATTCGGCACTCTATGTTAGGCTTGTTACATTAGCATAGATGTTAAACAGCACCGGCTAATTAGTATCACTCACCTACTGTTTTTCCCCCCTAAAGGATGCGCTTGAATTGAACTTCTCATGCCCTCATGGTATGCCAGAGCGAAAAATGGGTGCTGCTGTTGGGAAGGACTGTGCCTTAATAGAGGAGGTTTGTGATTGGGTTAACGCAAAGGCAACTGTTCCAGTTTGGGCAAAGATGACCCCTAACATCACTGATATTTCAAAGGTGAGCTTAATGCAATCAGTATATTAATTAAAGATTATATTCCCTCGTTCTTATTATACGGATTCTATCCCCACACTGTCACTTGGTATTCAATGCATGTCCTCTAAGTAGCTCGTCTCTTGGTTATGTCATTCCATCTTTTTTGGTAGTCATATGTTCTTCTGTGAGGCTTTTCTCTTGGTGATGGTTGGAGGAAAGGGGGGGAGGGGAGGGGTCAGGAAACTCAGTTTCTAATTACTTCTTAGCTTGCTAGTAAATGATTTTCTTTGGATGAAGGGTTTCTATGCGGCAATTATACTGGCGAAGAATGATCCATTATCCGCCTAAATTTTGTCTATTGCTCATAGTAATTCTATTTCACGTATGTGCAGGCAGCAAGAGTGGCACTTGCATCAGGATGTGAAGGAGTTGCTGCTATTAACACAATTGAGAGTGTCATGGGGATCAACCTCACTACACTACGTCCTGAGCCTTGTGTAGAAGGGTAAGCATTCAATGTTGTGCAATGATAATTGACAAGTCTATTTTGGAAACAGTTTCATAGATATCAGATACTTAAAGGTCATTTTTTCTCCATCAGATACTCAACCCCTGGTGGATATTCTTCAAAGGCTGTTCATCCTATTGCGCTTGCAAAAGTGATGAGCATTGCACAGATGATGAAGTCAGAGTTTAGCGATCAACACTCATTGTCTGGTATTGGAGGTGTTGAAACTGGTGCTGATGCTGCTGAATTCATTCTTCTTGGTTCAAACACTGTTCAGGTAATCCTCAGTAATTTCTTCCAATTAGATAGTTGGTTTCATTTCTTGGAAATGATGTCCTGTTTCTTATTACCAGTAACGCCACACCATTCACCATCTAGTTTATATCAGTGTCAAACATTCCCGACATTTAGAAAGCCTCTCATCTAGGCGAGGAAAGGGGTGTATGTATGTTCCCTGAACCCTTCACAACTAGTTAAACTCTCTGGAGCCTGCATGAGAATATGTGTGAGTGTCGATTTCTTCTAATAAACACAAACACGTCTATGTCAGAGAATCAGGAAAGCTCCTAGAAACCAGGTTCTTCCCATTATGAGGAGAATCTCTGGACTGGAATAATTGCAAGAAAAATATGAAAAATGTTGTCAGTCGATCAATTGTGACCATTGTTCTTTTGATTTTACTTATACCCTGTAGCTTATTCACCAATTGGGTGGCAATCGTGACAATTGTAACAAGTATGAAAAGTAACCGGTAAGCAAGTAGGGCAGTGTGTTTTTATTCAGCTCAATTCTACTTGTCCATAGGCATTAAAGAGTGTGAACATATCGTAGTTGTGGTCCATATGCATTTGGTACGATCATAACCACATTGCAGACATAGTTTGCAGATTAAAAGAAGCTGTAGGAGTCTTACTTTTGTCAGAGTATAAATCCGATAATTTGAAAAGTTACAAAGGATCTTTTCTGCCATCTTGCAGGTCTGCACTGGAGTAATGATGCATGGGTATGGTATGGTGAAGAAGTTATGTGCTGAACTAAAGGATTTTATGAGAGAGCACAATTTCTCTTCAATAGAAGATTTTCGAGGGTACAATCAACAATTCATAGTTTTTCATCATTGTTAAATGAATATTGAATTTCTGGATCTAACTTCATCTTCCACAGGGCATCTTTACCATACTTCACAACGCACACAGAATTGGTTAGAATGCAGAAGGAGGCTATTAAGCAAAGAAAAGCTATCAAAAAAGGTTTAGCATCTGACAAAGACTGGACAGGAGATGGATTTGTGCAGGAAACCGAAACAATGGTTTCCAACTAATGTGAAAATAGTAAGCCTTCTGAGCTGAGATGAAAGCTTCTTTTTACTCTCAGTTTTTTTTGCCAATAATTGAGGATCCAACTGGGAGGGGGGGGGGGTAAGGTATGAACTTTCTTCGTCAATAGCGACGTTATTTCCCATTGATCCAACCGTAAACCAGATGACCATATGCTCCTGCTCATGTGTTGGAAATATTAGAACAATGATTTTACATAACATGGTCTACGGTAAAACTTTTATTGAGAGGTCGTTTACCTCGATTGCAAATTTTGAGTAAGACTGTCCCGCACTAGTATAGCCGAAAAGTTTTAGAGAAGGTTTAAACTAGGAATTTTAAAAGCTCACCTCTCAGATCACTAGCATATATGACAGTCTTACACAACCCTTTACACTACGCTGTCACTGATGCTATTCAGTTCATGAAATGCATCAAAAGATAGAATGTCACGACTCACGACTCTAAATCGATCAAGAGATGGATGACGAGTTAGGATTGCTTGTCTAAGCTTAATATTTCCTTGTTCAAAATGGCTGACGTTGATGTGATCTATATATGACAGCTCTCAAGTTCTAGCATCGATACATGAATCTGACTGAAGCAATCTTGTTGTTTCTGGTGAAATGGCCATCTGCATACTGTTCGGCAGGCCTCGTATAGACAGAGATACTTGTCACTCATTATTTTTCTTGATGACTTGATGTAACCAAATAAGAACGTTTCTTGTTTATACATTTGTAGAAAACTTCCCCAAAATTTGTATAGTTCTCAAAGTTCTCACACCTTTATTAAGCCGATGAAATTTGTTCACATGATATGGGTTCATTACATACCACATTGTACAAATTTCCATCTTATTAGATTGTGTTGTGACGTAATTTGCTCACATAATATAGGTTTATTAGATACGACATTGTACAAATTTTCATATTATTGGATTGTGTTGGGTCGTATGGTAAATCGGACTGTTATAAGGATGGAGTAGAACATTCAATTTTGCCCAATCTTATCTTATACTATACTAAAGCAACGACCACCACGTTCACAAGCTTCAATTAGGTCATCAACCCAATGCTTATACCATGCTCTCGGGAGCATAAGTAGCATGGTGGTCATTCTCACAATAGAGGAGTAGGGATCACACTTAAATAGATTTTAAATTATTTTAAATGTGGTCCCTACACCTCTATTGTGAGAAAAACCACTATGCTCCTTGTGCTCCCGAGAGGATGATATAATTTGCGCCATCTACCATGCCATGTGGCATATCCTATTAAATTTCACTTAAAATAATCATTTACAATGTCTTTTATGATAGACAGTGTAGATGAACATTTCATCCATGATGATACATAAGTGACTTTTGCCATATATTTAATTGCCAAAATCTAAAAAAACAAAAAACAAATACTTGTATAAATTGATTTACTCTTTACCTTATTACTAGTTTGCATGCCCGACCCGCACTCGAGCTGCATATTTATATTGTTATACTGGTTTTTATGAAAATATCGGTTTATTTGCTATAATATTATCAACAACGACATTATTATATTATCTATTTATACTCACTTATCATATTTTTATTTCATTTCCACTCGTACATTACCCCATCATACTATATCACTTTCATTCCACTATCCCATCACTTGTATCACATCATATTTAAAATTATTACCATAAATTAGTTTGTCACCGTAATCACCATAAATTATATTATTTTCCATAAAATAGTTAATAATTGTCATATTGCATGATTACTTAGTGATATCCAATCAATAAGTGCCAAGTGTCCTATTGGGAAAGATTTGGTTTCAAGTTTAAATATATAGTATTAATTTATTACATAGTACTTTATTTGCTTACAAGAAATAAAACGATAAAATTTATTTCGGGTGTAACCCGAATATAAGTTTTTTCAAAGAATCCAAGTTTTCCTAAAGTTAGAATATTATTTGGACACTTTGAAAATACCATTTTAATCCAATACTGAGGTTTGAACCCGTGATCTCTAGGCTCTAGGTATTTACAAATATAAGTCTACCATTGTGGGCTTGTGACACAACAACCTCCTTGATACTATATATTTTTTTTTTAAGATCATAAAGGTGGAGTTAGATATTTACAGATATGTAGAGAATATTAATTATGCTTGGTCAGTTATTGTATTTTTTTTTTTTAAACCAAGTTATTGTATTTTTATTTAATGTAAAAGATATAGTCATTTCTTATTTATTTTTTTATTTAGCTCTTCAAAATGTGAAACTGATCAAAATAATTGTACAATTGAACACCCTAACTTCTAATTGAGCAATTTACCACCCTAACTTTTCATTTCGTGCAATTTCGCACCTACCTCTATTTTTCAATTAATTTTGTAATATAATTATTTTTTCCTAAATTCACAAAATACCTGTTTTTAAAACAAAAAAACTTTCAAGTATATTATAAAATAGTTTTAGCCGTAAAAATACATTACATATTTTAATTATAAAATTCGTAATTTATGTACATAAAAATCATAAAAATCGTATAAGATGCTATATCATATAAACTTTGTATATTTGATAAAAAAAACATTGAAGTATAAAAGTCGTAAATTTTACATAAAAATCATACATTTAAGTATAAAAATCGTATTTTTGTATTTTTACTATATAACCCGCTGTATAATATGCTTAAATGATTTTTTTTTTATATATATTTTGTGAATTTAGGAAAAATATTTAAATTACAAAATTAGCTGAAAATTAGAGGTAGGTGTGAAATTGCACAAATTGAAAAGTTGAGGTGGTAAATTGATCAATTAGAAGTTAGGGTGTTCAATTGCACAATTAGTGAAAGTGTAGGGGGCAAATCGCCACTTTCGCCTTTGAGTCAATCTCTTTTCCCACACGCCACTTGCTTATTCACTATCTTTTCTCAATTGAAAACAACAATACTTATGGATCATATCAGAATACCAATAATACGACAACTCAATTTTTAAGGTTTGATATGTTTGGTAGCTTTTTTTCTAACCATGATTGGGCTCGATGTTTAGAAACGGTGATGAGTATCGCGCAGGGTAATGTTTGGGTGTGGAGGTCATGTAAGGGAGTGGAAGAGGCTTTAAATGAGATTGGTTGTAGAAATGGACAGGGGTTAGGCTGCTGGGGTATAGGAATTGATCGGGTTAGGGGGGTGCGGTGGAGAAATTGACTTAGTCTTTATTTGATAGGAGTTCATCTTTTTGATCAGATCATTTCTACTTTGAACGCAACTCAAATGATTTGATCTGATTTGAATGACTGTGAACTGATCTGATATGATATGATTTGAATTTGTATTCAACTTATTTGAATTTCGACGAATTTATATAAAAAATCGGAATATTCTTAGAGAAATAGATTTTATTCTACCCTTATTCATTTTCTGACCCGAAAGAAAGAAGAATTGGTAGAGCAAATTATTTACGCTTAATAAGGTACTATCACTCGTATCGCCAAACAATAACACATCATGAGCAAAAAAATAAGTGGGAAATCCTGAGGTCACTCCCAACCAAGCTAAAAGTTTTCCAATCCCCACAATCACACGCATCATGAATAAATTTCGAAAACATTTCCATGCAAATGATAAAAATATAAGGGGAAATGGGGTCACCTTGCCGAATGCCTCTAGACGTCAAAAAAGAGTCCGAGGTAGACCCATTCACCAACACATTATAAGAGGCAGTAGAGATACACCTCATGATCAAAGACACAGTGTCATTATCCAAGCCAAATTTCCTAAGACAAAAATCAATAAAAGACCATTCTAATGTAACATAAGCTTTTCTAAATCAATC
This sequence comes from Spergularia marina, assembly GCA_963680865.1. Classification (NCBI taxonomy): domain Eukaryota; kingdom Viridiplantae; phylum Streptophyta; class Magnoliopsida; order Caryophyllales; family Caryophyllaceae; genus Spergularia; species Spergularia marina. The sequence continues at coordinate 7,030,346 of OY804554.1, forward strand.
TTACGGGCAAACCAGCCTTTCCTCTCCTTCTTCTTTCTCATGGAGTGCATAATTTCATTGACAATGACAAAGGTATTTAAGGTCCTCCTCCCCGGTAAAAAGTTGCCCTGATTTGGAGAGATGTACCCTTCCAAATGAGGTCTAATCCTATTGACCAAAATTTTTGACACAATTATATAGCTATTATTATACAGACGAATAGGTCAGAAATTTTTAAGCATTTCATCAGGATGGTCCACTTTAGGTATATGACTAATAATAGTCCCATTGCAGGCTTTCGGTAGCTCTTTACTAGCAAAAACATTGTTGACAAAGAGGAATAGATCATTCTTAATTGTCATCCAATGTTTTTGATAGAAAAAAACATGAAAGCCATCAAGCCCAAGGGCCTACCAAGGACTGAGTTGAAGCACAACATCTTGGATTTCATTCAAGGACACATGAGAGGAAAAGGTAAGACTCAGAACCACATTCACATTATCAACCATCACCGGAGTTTGGGAGTCCGCTTTAAACAAATTACAAAAATAATCAACTGCAAGACGCTTTAAATCAGAAAACACAGAAAAGGATTCACCCACATCATTCTTAACTTACTATACAGTTCGTATTACGTTTAATGATCACAAACTAATGGAAAAAACTCGTGTTCTTATCCCCACCCACCAACCATTTCTCTTTGGATCTAAGGGCCCAAAAGTGTTCTTCTTGGACAAGAATTTCAGCAAGCTCAACATTTAACACAATTGTCAAGTTTTAGCAAGAAATGATTATTATGATTTAAAACTAGAGCTCTCTGGATACCATTTAGTCTCTTAGTAAGATATTTTTTCTTGGCCTGAAATTCAAAAGATTATCTATGATCCAAGGTTTAATAATTGGGAAATTTTCCAATATACCACTAAGTATTCCGAGATTTTCAGGTATACCTCTCATATTTCTGAGTTTCCCAAAATATTCCCGAGGTTTGTAAAATGTGAATTTTTTTTTTTTTTTTGTATTTTTCACCAACAGTGTTTAACACTATTACTTTTATTTAATTTATTTTTTAAATATTTAACCTTTAATCAAATAAATTCAAAAGTATATATATATAAATTAATAAAACCAACCCAATTTTCTCCCATTTTCTCTCTCCTCCCACAATCCCCTTCTCCCCCACCCGACACCACCCACCTACCCAACGCCTGCCACAACCACCACCACCCTCACCGACCACCACCAAATTGGGATCCACTACCACCATCCCGTCCACTGTTCTCCGGCGACATGGACGCCCACCATCCGCGACACCGTTGCGCTCCTTCACCCCTATTATTATCTCCTTTTTCCAATTTTCTCTCTCCTCAAACATCTTCTATTTCCGACAACAATGGTGGCTAGTGCTGGTGAACGTCGGGGAAGGGGTGGTGACCAAGTGTGAGGGTGGGCGGAGCAAGGAGGTGCGTGGAGGAATATTTGAAGGAAAATTTTAAGGGAGAGAGAGAAAGGGCCGTGGCCTATGGAGGAGTGGGTGGTTGGGGTATTGGGTGGCCGACGTGTGGTCGCGAGAGGGGCACACATCTGGTGGTGGTGGTGGCGGTGGCCTAGGTGGTGGTCAGTGTGGGGTGCGGTTGTGAGGCGGCGACACCACGGGTTGGGGAGGTTGGTGATCGAAATTGATTTTTTTGTTTGTTTTTAATATATGTTATTAGTGGTAAATTTGTTTTGAAAAAAAATCAAACTCATTAAAGGGCTAACGGTGTTAGAGTCCGTTAACGAAAAACACCAAAAACCCCCATTTTGCAAACCTCAGGGGCATTTTTGGAAACTCGGAAACGTGAAAGGTATATCTGAAAATCTCGGAAACCTCAGGGATACATTGAAAATTTTTCCTTGATAAATTCCACAAGAGCAACAATCTTAGGAAGTAAATCCGGATTCAATGACCCCCAAGAATCATTCAATAAATTAGCAAAATTGGGATAACAATACCACCAAGACTCAAGTTTAAAGGCTCTAGGGACATTCTCAGGGGAAGATATCAGACGAAAACAGGATGAGGTTATGATCAGAGGAGATTTTTGGCAAGTTTAAGACATGTGAATTTGGAAACAGATTAAGCCACTCGGAATTGGTCCACAACTGGTCTAGACGCACCAAAATAGGCGCCTCTTCTTGATTATTACGCCATGTAAACCTAGAACCATGACAACCCAAGTCGATTAACCCACAGTTATCCATAGCTTACAGAAACATATCTACATGATGCATACTAACAGGTCTACCTCCTAGCTTATCCGTAGCACAAGTTGGTTGATTAAAATCCCCAATAGCAATCCAGGGAAGGTTCACAGTACTATCTATCACACGAAGATCATTCCACAACTCTTGTCTGCCTCTAAATTTCGTACTAGCATACATACAAGACAGAAAAAAGGACAAATAATTCGAATCTTTTACCTGGACAAAACCATGTATCGCATGAAAGCTCCTACTCACAAACTCAAAGGAAATCTGACAGGACCTCACAAGAATCCCCCCTGAGTAACCACTAGGTTTAGCATAATCAAAAGCATCAAAGAGAAAGTTTTTTTTACAATCTCTTTAGCATTCTCAGGGCTGACTCGGGCTTCGCTTATTATTATCAAGATCCTAGGGTAGTGTTTTTGGATCAAATGGTTGACGTTAGCCAGAAATCCAAAACGAGCAATGCCCCTAGCATTCTATGCGATTATCTGCATTGGAGCTTTGATGGGTCTCATTTTCTCCAAGTATTCCTGAACCTTCCTCTTGATTCGACCCTCGCGTCCTCTCAAGAACGGTAATTTTGTTCTTGGCCTTTTTGAAGCTTATAGCGTTATCGTTGCTAGTCGTCCTATTCCCCTCTCCTCTAACCGGTTTGGCCCTGTGTGAGCTTTGATCTCTATTGTTTGATAATCCGTCTATGTTGTGGAGAGGAATAGTCCGTTCGAGTAGCTTGCCATCACTGCCTTCACCTGATCTTGTTTGGTTACCTTACAACAATTCCCTTGCTATATGTAATTAAAATTACTTACTTCCAATTGTAAGTAATTATAGGGTAAAGTAGTAAATTAACACATTTTATAACATATGAATTGTGAATGACCATGGAGGGGTTAGCTAATTAATTTCCTATGCTTCATAGGAATTAGAATTTCTCAAGGATTTCCCAATTGCTCTACTTTTACAAAAATGGGTTATCCAAACAACCACATAAAAACTCAATTCATAAGAAAGTGAAATTTCTATGGATTTTGTGGTTATACAAACGACTCTTTGTTATGAACTATTTCTGCATTTACACATAAGGCGCAAGTGCAATGCACTGGCCATCAAACTAGTAGAATTCTATTGCTCAATATGTATCTACCCTTAAAAACTAATGCCTTATTTATTAAAAAAAAATAAAAAATAATGCATTATGATCTACCCTAATAATATAATGTTGAAATCTAGTAGATATCATAGTTATCATGTTTGTGTAGGGGGGTAGTAGACTTAATGTGTGTATATATATATATATATATATATATATATATATATATATATATATATATATATATATATATATATATATATATATATATAAAACCTATGAATAATGAACCATGCACATATATGCATAAATCACAAGTCAAATAAATAAAAAACAATATATGTCTTCATCAACAACATCACCTATGGAAGATAAGAATGATGAAGAAATGGACTTGATCATTGCTTCGTTGCCACAAGACAAAGTTTGGTTACCTCAACCGCTCTTCAAGTACCAAAACTTTTGGTTCTATAAACTTGAAAGTATCTTTGTTAGGGAGAAATTGAATATTGTACCAAATACTGTGGTATTATGTACCTATCCAAAATGCGGAACCACTTGGTTTGCTGCCCTTCTCTTCACAATGGTTAACCGAACTCGTTACGACTTCTCAACACATCCATTGCTCACCAATAGCCCACACGATTGTGTACCATGGCTAAATAAGCCTATTCATGTCGATGTCAACTATAATTATCCAAATATTGAGAGCAATCTCCCAATTGTGAAAAGTCATTGGCCTTACTCATTGTTGCCTCAATCAATCAAGCACCTGAACTGCCCCATAATTTACGTATGTCGCGATCCTATGGACCAGTTTGTGTCACTTTGGCATTACGTAAACAAGCTAAGGCCCAAAGAGAAGCCACCCTTGGATTTAAACGAGGCATTTGAATCTTATTGCAAAGGCGTTGCACCTTTTGGTCCATATTGGGATCATGTGCTACAATATTGGACGGCTAGCATATCAATGCCTAACACAGTCATGTTCGTTAGGTACGAAGATATGAAAAGAGAACCTGTGAAAATTATGAAAATGATGGCGACATTTTTAGGTTGTGGTTTTTCGTTACAGGAAGAACAAAATGGTGTAATAGAAAGAATTGTTGAGATATGTAGCTTTGATAAGCTGGCAAGTTATCAAGTTAATCAAAGTGTGGTGAAGAAGAATACTAGCAAAGAGGAGAATGTGAATATCAACAATAGCGTGTTCTTTAGGAGAGGTGAGATTGGTGATCATAAAAACTATTTGACTACCGACATGGTTTCGCGTCTTATCGACATTATTGATTCAAAATTCAAATATTCTGGCCTTGATGGGAGGATATATGCAAATAGCTTGAAGATCCTTGACAAGCCTTGACCAACGAGAGCCAATATGAGCTGAGTCGGTCCCAAATTAGACTAGCTCCATTCGAGCTTGTTTTTATGTTAATTCTATTAATGTTTTGATGTTTTATCCGTTTTACGACAATGATGAGTATGCTACTTCTATAAATCTAATATCAAGTGTGATGGATTTGTTGCATGAACTAAAACGATGGTTTCCAACTAGTAATTTTTTCTTTTACTTTTAAAACTTTAAAACCATTGTAAGTGTGATTAGTATAAATTAATTAATTAGTGCCACGACATCACTTAATGGAATGAGTAAATGGACGTTTGATATGGCACAACATGACTTTATGACTGTATGTCTAAAACTCATGAGCAACACATATGTATAATTAATTTGGAACGTCGGGTCACCATGTTCAAAATTGCATAACTTAGAGGCACCACGTGAATAAACTGACCAAATAATAATTGATCATGACTTTCGAAGAAGGGGAATTACACGTGAATCGGAGATTACCATGAAATCTATATGTAGCAAACGTAAGCCTACCTCACATTATTATAGGCGGGAGTCTTTGATGCATTGGGCAAAGCTCAAACATTGATGACCGATATGATCTACCCGAATACAATATTTCCAATGTTTGACATGCATTATTCAATGTCTCAATTTTGTTAATTAATACTTGTTTGTTATCCACCCTCAAAAACTAATTAATATGTATGATCTACCCTTAAATTAATAATGGCTTGAAATCTACCCTTAAATGTTAATGCATGCATCGATCTACCCTTAAACACTAAAGCTTTATTATCTTTAATTAATATATTAATGTCTATAATCTACCATTAAACTTAAAGGGGAAAAAAAACATACTCTTAAATACTACTAAAGCCTTATGCTCTACCTTAATTACTAAAGCCTTATGATATTCCATTGCTTTCATCTACCCTTAAAATTAATGTCTTATGATCTACCCATAATTAATGCCTTAATATACCCTTGAAAATAATGCCTAATGATCTACCCAAAAAAGCTTAATACCTTGTGATCTACCCAAAAAGACTTAATGCCTAAAATATATAACCAAAAAAAATTTAATGCCTTAAAATCTGGTAGATATATATCAATGTTTGTGTAGGGGCATCACATATTAAATGTATATATAAAGAGAAGGTATAAATAATGAACCTTGCACCTGCATACATAAATCATAAGTAAATTAATTAAAACATTATTATGTCTCCAACAACAACACCACAAATGGAAGACAAGAATGACGAAGAAATGCAAGTAATCATCTCTTCTTTACCACAAGATAGAGTTTGGTTCCCTCAACCCCTCTACAAATATGAAAACTTTTGGTTCTACAAACATGAACTTGAAAGTATTCTTATTAGAGAAAAATTGAGTTTTATACCAAATACTGTGGTATTATCTACCTACCCAAAATGTGGAACAACTTGGTTTGCAGCCCTTATATTTACAATGGTCAATCGATCTCTTTACAACTACTCAGACCATCCATTGCTAACTAATAGCCCACACGATTGTGTACAATGGCTAGTTAAGCCTCATCACGTCAATGTCAACTACGATGGCCCAAATATTATGAGCAACTTTCCAGTTGTAAAAACCCATTGGGCTTACTCATTGTTGCCGCAGTCAATCAAGCACCTCAAATGCCCAATTATTTATGTGTGTCGCGATCCTATGGACCAATTTGTGTCACTTTGGCACTTCATAAATAACTTAAGACCTAAAGAGGAGCCACACTTAGGCTTAAATGAGGCATTTGAATTGTATTGTAAGGGTGTTGCGCCATATGGGTCGTATTGGGATCATGTGCTACAATATTGGAAGGCTAGCTTAGAAATGCCTAACACAGTCATGTTCGTTAGGTATGAGGATATGAAAATGCAACCCGTGAAAGTTATGAAGATGATGGCAACATTTTTAGGTTGCGATTTTTCGGCCGAGGAAGAACAAAATGGTGTGATTGAAGGAATCATCGAGTTTTGTAGCTTTGATAAGCTCACGAGTTTTCATGTGAATCAAAGAGTTGAGAAAAGGAGTTTTCATGGCAATCAAAGGGTCGAGAAAAGAAATGATGAAACGGAGAAAGTGAATCTTAACAACAGTGTGTTCTTCAGGAGAGGTGTGATTGGTGATCACAAAAATTACTTAACAAACGACATGATTTCACGTCTTAGGGACATCACTGATATGAAGTTCCAAGGTTCCGGCCTAGATGGGAAGATATATGCTAATAGCCCAAGCTTGCTCGACAAACCCTCGTAGTCAAGGCTCGAGCTGGTCAGTGACAGATCGCAAGCTCAATCAAGCTCTAATCGGATTAGCTCATTCGACCTTGGGTTTTATGTTTAAACTTGTTTTAATATTTTTTTTAATTTTTTTTTTTTTTTTTTTTTTTTTTTTTTTTTTTTTTTTTACCTTAAGAAAAGGTAAGCGTTATAAGGAAAATCAAATAGGCCTCTAAAAGTAATTTTAATCGGATTGAAACTAATAATATATTTAATATTTGATGGTCTTATCTACTTATATGAATTTATTTTTCTAAATTAAATACAGTATCAAGTAATTTTTAATACAATTGAAGCTAATATTTCTCTCATGCCGGCACATGCAAATGCGAGAGTCTCACCTTCGGGGATGTCAATCGGGGCAGTCTTTGGTCAGGTTATGTCGGGCCGGTTCGTATCACGCTAGGTTATATCGGGCCAGTATAATTTTCAAGTCTGTTGGGTTTTGATTCAGGTGGCTATCTGGTCGGCTAAATTTTGTGAAGGGCCGGATTTATTTCGAGTCGAGATAAGCACTAATAAAAACATTCCTATCCTGTCTCCATATCATTCTAGAACTCTCCTTAAGAGCTTACAAACCTCAAGAACCCAGCCACATTCATTACACTTCCTCCGTTTTTTTTAGGTTTTTTACGTTTCATTTGAATTCATCTCACATATTCAAACGAAACGTAAAGAACCAAAAAAAAAAAAAAACGATTTCTTACATAAAAAGCTCCAGAGGAAGGATGAATTGAAGAAAGTCCTTTGGGCTTAGAAACTACATATGTAGGATGTATAAATAACCCTCTCATTCCTCATTTCAATCCACAAATTCATTTTTCATCAAATTCCATCAAAGGTACGAGACAACCGTCTTTCTCTCTCCATCCCGGCCGATTTAGGTGGCCGACTGTGGTATCTTTAGGGTCTTAATAACCCATGAGGGTCATAGTTGGGTCGTGCCACCTCCCCTTTGGCTCATTCGTAAGTTTTAAGCGTTTTCGTTTTGGTACTAAAGTACAATAACAACTTGTTCAGACTTGTTTTTCTCCTCCTTGTGCGTGTCATTCGTAAGTTTTAAGCGTTTTCGTTTTGGTACTAAAGTACAATAACAACCTTTGTTCAGACTTGTTTTTCTCCTCCTTTTTTTTTTTTTTTTTTTTTTTTTTTGTTGAAATGTAAGGATTTTATTAGGATGATCAAAATTACAATCTAAAAAAAGGGGCATACCCCCGTAAAAGTTCAACAAAACACATACAGATTAACAATCAGAAACAAGGAAATACCTACTAAGAATAATCTTATAACAGAGCAACACTCTCCAACCAAAGGCTATCCTTCCTAGACAGATTTTTAACTACATTTCTTAGTCTGCTCTTCATCTCCTTCCAAATGACCTGCATCATGTGATTCAGCATCCAAATAGCCTGTTCACTTCGACATTTATTCCTCATAAACCAGATATAATAGATAAGGTTGCAGATGAGAGCACCAATCACTTGTTTCTTGATCCTAGCATCAAATCTTTTCTTCAAACACCATTGTAAAGCATCTGAACCAGGAATCCTGAGCCCAATTCTATCACTAAGGTTCTTCAAGCATTGCATACTGTATTGACAAGAGAAAAACAAATGCTCATGATCCTCAGTATCTGCTGCACATAGTTCACATATATCATCAGAGCAGATCCCAAGCTTTTTGAGCTTGTCTTTAACCTGCAGCCTGCCCCTCATAGCAAGCCAAGCTATAAAACTAGCTCTTGGGATTGAGTGTCTACTCCAGACAAGCTTATCCCACCCAACTTTACTCATGTCACCTTTGAGCCACTTATAACAATTTGATACAGTATAATCCTCAAGCTCCCAGTTCTGACTAAAGTTACTGATCTGCTCCCTCACTTTGCAGATTTTCCTCCAATACCAGCTAGAATCTGCAGGGGGAGTGTAATTAGTCCATTTTTTTCCTTTGATATAAACGCTATGTATCCACTTTATCCATAAGGAGTCAGCTTTACGGTAAATCCAATGCACATATTTGCCAACACAAGCTTTGTTCCAATTGAAAATGTCAACTATGCCCAAACCACCAGCATCTTTAGGCATACAAATACTTTCCCAAGAAACCAAAGGCACTTTCTTCATAATCTCAGATCCATCCCATAAAAAATTCCTACAAACTGCATTAATCTTCCTTAAAACAGTTTTTGGCAAAATGAATACTCTGGCCCAATAGGAGTGCAAGGTAATGAGCACACATTTGACTAAAATAAGCCTGCCAGCATAAGAGAGCTTCCTAGTACCAATACTCCTTATTCTCTGAACAATTTTTTCTGCAAGGATATTACAATCCAAAACAGAAATTCTCCCAGCAGTAATTTTTATACCCAGGTATCTAAAAGGAAGCTTCCCTTCTTTGCATCCTGATAAACTTATCTCCTTCCTTATATGACAATTCACCCCATCAAAGTACATATCAGATTTAGAGGGATTCATGCACAAACCTAAAGCTTTAGAGAATGTAGCAAAAGCTCTCAAAATCAGCATAACAGATTTGACTTCACCTTTGCAAAAAAGAAGTAAGTCGTCTGCAAAACACAAATGAGTGAGCTTGATTTTGTGGCATTGAGGGTGAAATCTGAACTCTTTTTTATCCCCCACAACTTTAAGGATTCTCGACAAATACTCCATACAGATAGTAAAGAGTAGAGGGGATAAGGGATCACCCTGCCTAAGCCCCCTTTTCCCCTTAAAAAAACCAACGTTTTTCACCATTGATAGCTAGGAAGTATGAAGGAGTACTCAAACATTCCATAATTAAATCAATCATTTTCTGAGGAAATTGCAAGGCTATCAACATTTCTTTGACAAACTCCCATTCAACTGTGTCATAAGGTTTCCTTAGATCAACTTTAAGTAGACACCTTGGAGAAATTGCTTTCCTGTTATACTTTCTGACTAGGTCTTGACAGATCATAATATTTTCCACTCTGTCTCGACCCTTAACAAATGCGCCTTGATTCTCACTCACAATCTGAGGCAGACACTCACCCACCCTACTACAAATAATCTTGGAAATACACTTATAAATTGTATTACAACAGGCAATGGGTCTGAATTCTTAAACACTGGTTTTTCTCCTCCTTGTGCGTGTCATTCGTAAGTTTTAAGCGTTTTCGTTTTGGTACTAAAGTACAATAACTGTTGAGCAATTAGCCAATCAATCAAGTAGATTAAACAACAACGGAGTAAATTGGGCAGAGATAACAAAGCAAAAACAACGAAACAAGACACGCAAATTTATACGTGGAAAACCCCTTCAACGTGAAGAGTAAAAACCACGGGACGTAAGGAGTCCACCCAAAAGCTTCACTATGGCAAAAGGAACGTTACACAAACCAGATTCCACCACCAACAACAATGGGTGCACAACCCATAACGAGAACCAAGCCAAACAACAAAGTAGAACAACAAAGAGGAGAGAAAACGTCACCTAGAAAATAGAGTTTCGTAAATCAGCAATATCTCCCAATACAGCCGTTAAAAACAGATCTTCACCGTTCAGATCGAAGCCCCGAGTGTCCCGAACAACCAGACCAAATTTCGTCTAAATCGGACAACGTTTGACCTTCCGATCGTCAAGTCGATCACAGCTGCGCACTGGAATCCGCGGGAAGACTGCAAATGTTTCTCTCTACGGTTCTCACGACTTTGCGGCTAATTTCTTGTGCAATTGAAGCTTATCATAAAACCCTTATTTAAGGTGTTAGTTATAGTCCACAAGACCCCGATAACTTAACATAAATAATTAAACTCGGTTATTTACCATAAACAACCGAACACGGGATTTTACCACATAGGAAGGGACCCGAACCCAACAATTCTCCCCTTCCCAACTATGTGGAGGTCATTGCCATTCCGGCAATGCTACGACAAGTGTTGAACTTGCCCTTAGGTAGTGACTTGGTCATCATGTCCGAACCATTATCGTCAGTGTGAATCTTCTCAAGCTCAACAAGCTTATCATTAAGAACATCACGAATCCAATGATACCTCACATCAATGTGTTTCGACTTGGCATGAAAAGTCGAATTCTTAGCTAGATGAATCGCGCTTTGACTGTCACAATACAACACATACTTCTCTTGTGTAAATCCAAGTTGACAAACAAATCGCTTCATCCAAATCAATTCCTTACAAGCCTCTGTAGCTGCAATAAATTCGGACTCAGTTGTAGACAATGCAACACACTTCTGCAAACGAGATTGCCATGAAACTGCTCCCCCTGCAAAAGTAACCAAGTAGCCTGAAGTAGAGTTCCTAGAGTCAATATCACCGGCCATATCAGAATCCGAATAACCAACTAAAACAGGCTTCTCACTACCAAAACATAACTTCAAATCAGTTGTACCACGAAGATACTTCATAATCCACTTCACTGCATTCCAATGCTATCTCCCCGGATTAGAAAGAAACCTACTGACCACTCCAACAGCATGAGCTAAATATGGTCTCGTGCAAACCATAGCATACATCAAACTTCCCACAGCAGACGCATAGGGAACATTGCACATATCTTCTTTCTCTTTGGGAGTAGATGGACAATGTTTAGCACTTAACTTGAAATGCGTAGCAAGAGGAGTACTTACAGGTGAAGTTTTGTCCATCCTAAACTTCTCAAGTACCTTCTGAATATATGACTCCTGTGAGAGCCACAACTTTCCAGGTTCCCTTTGACGAATGATTCTCATACCCAAAATCTGCTTCGCGGGTCCTAGATCTTTCATGGCAAATGCCTTAGAAAGCTCCTTTTTCAGCTTCACAATTCTAGGCATATTAGGACCAACAATAAGCATGTCATCAACATAAAGAAGCAGAATGATAAAATCATTGTCAGAAAACCTTTTCAAGAAGACACAATGATCACAAGAACTTTTAATGTACCCTTGCTCCCCCATAAAAGAGTCAAACTTACAGTACCACTGCCTTGGAGCTTGTTTCAAACCATACAAGCTCTTCCTCAATTTGCATACATGGTCTTCTTTACCTTTGACTTTGAAGCCCTCAGATGTAAATGTCTTCCTCTAAGTCGCCGTGAAGAAAGGCGGTCTTCACATCCATTTGCTCAACCTCCAAATCTAGACTAGCAGCTAGACCCATAACAACTTGAATTGAAGACATCTTGACAACCGGCGCAAAAATCTCATCAAAGTCAATTCCCTTCTTTTGGCCAAAGCCTTTCACAACGAGCCTTGCTTTGTATCGTGGTCGCTTGGCATTCTCATCTTGCTTCAACCTGTAGACCCAACGATTCTTCAAAGCCTTCTTACCCTTAGGTAACTCTGCTAACTCAAATGTCTCGTTGTCATGCAAGGACTTCATTTCATCTTTCATTGCATCCATCCACAGATGTTTGTCATCACTCTCAATAGCCTCCTCAAAGCATTCTGGTTCTCCTGCATCAGTCAACAAAACAAAACCAAGTTCATATTTATCAGGTGAGTACTAAGAACTAGGTTGCCAATCTCTATTGCCCCTTCTCACAGGAGCTTGTTGAACAGCGGGAGAATTCTGGGTGACGTCATTAGAAACATCAGAATCAGGTTCATTCTCATGATTATTCTCAGGAACCTGATTGTCATCATAATCATCATCTTGGGCATCATCACGTACCGCAGCAAGCAAAGGTGACAAAGGAGGCAAATCCATATCAAACAGGTCATAATCGTTATTTGCCGAATTCTTCTGAATATCAGAAATGTTTTGGTCTTCAACAAACACAGCATCCCTACTACGAACCAATTTCTTGGTAATAGGATCATAAAACCTGTAACCAAAATCATCATCACCATAGCCTACAAACACACATTGTCGGGTCCTAGGATCCAATTTGGATCTTTCATCTCTTGGTACATACACATAAGCCTTGCATCCAAAAACACGCAAATGATCATATGAAACTTCCTTATCAAACCAAACTCTATTTGTCACATCACCCTGCAAGGAATAACAAGGAGAAAGATTAATCACATGAGCTGCTGCAAGTAAAGCCTCACCCCAAAAAGTCTTTGGCAAGTTTGCTTCTGAAAGCAAACACACAACCCTCTCAATTAAGGTTCTATTCATCCTCTTTGCAATGCCATTAAACTGTGGAGTTTTAGGAGGGGTCCTCTGATGTCGAATGCCATGTGACTTACAATATTCTCGAAGTGGTCCTATGTACTCACCACCATTATCAGAACGGAGACACTTCAACTTCTTTCCAGATTGTCTTTCAACCAAAGTGTGAAACTGCTTAAAAGCATCAAGCACCTGATCTTTCGTTTTCAAAGCATAAATCCACAATTTACGCGAACAATCATCAATAAAAGTAACAAAGTAAAGTGCTCCACCATGTGATTTTACCTTCAAGGGACCACAAACATCAGAATGAACTAACTCCAACAAACCTGACTTTCTCGAAAGGGGGCGAGTCTTAAAAGAAACTCTAGTCTGCTTCCCGGCCATACAATGAGAACATCTCTCCAATTTTGTAGTCTTCACCCCGGGTAGCAAGTTCTTCTTAATCAGGCAACTAAGCCCTTTCTCACTCATGTGACTAAGTCGTCGATGCCATAAATCAACTGGGTCACCATCTGCAACATTAACACTGTCATCTGCAACGGAAGCTTGCAACAAATAAAGACTTGAATGTTTCTTTCCACGAGCTATCACAAGGTTGCCTTTAGACAGCTTCCACTGACCATCTCTAAAGGTGCTGCAAAAACCTTCATCATCAAGTTTACCAGTAGATATCAAGTTTAGGCGAATGTCTGGTACATGCCTAACATCTTTGAGAACCAATCTTGCTCCAGTGTCAGTCACCAAGCAAATATCTCCCATACCTACAACATTAGTCAAGCCATCATTTCCCATCTTCAAAACACCAAAATCACTAGGCGTGTAAGATGAGAAAAGCTCCTTTCTTGATATAACATGAAGAGAAGCACCGCTGTCAACAACCCAACTCGTACCCTGGCTAGCAAGATTAACCATATTATCATCATAAACAATGATGAGATCACCAGAAGTAACAGCAGTAGCAGCACGATCATCACTATCATCCTTCTTTTTGCCCTGATTATTCTTGTTGCCATCACTATTGTTTTCATTCTTTTTCTTGTAACAGTTTTTCGCAATGTGACCCACCTTACCACAATAGTGGCACTTGAAATTTTTATACTTTCCTCTGGACTTGCTCCTGCTTTTATCTCTACCACCAGGACCCTTACTTTTACTCCTCCCTCTTTCAGCAACATATGCTTCTTCTGGCTGGGAGGAAGTACCTGTAGACTTCTTTCTCATCTCCTCATTCAAGACACCAATTTTTGCAGATCCTAGAGTGACTTTACCATTAGGAGCAGAATTACAAAGAGTCATTCTAAAAGTGTCCCACGTTTCAGGTAGAGTACCTAGCAACAAAAGTCCCTGAATTACAAAGAGTCATTCTAAAAGTGTCCCACGTTTCAGGTAGAGTACCTAGCAACAAAAGTCCCTGAATTTCATCATTAAACTTAATTTCCATAGCAGACAATTGTTGTATAACACCATGAAAATCATTCAGATGATCTGACATTGCAATGCCCTCTTTATACTTCAATCCCATCAATTGCTTGATCAAAAACAACTTATTGTTACCGGATTTACTAGCATAAAGAGTCTCAAGTTTCTTCCACATTGTTTTTGCATGAACATCATCAGTTATATGATTCAACACATTATCATCAACCCACTGACGAATAAACCCACAAACTTGCTCATGTTCAAAACTCTATTGTTCATCAGTTTTACCATTAGGCTTCTCATCACTAAACACAGGAAGATGCCAACTTTTGACAAACAACAAATCTTTCATCTTTCGTTTCCACAAGTGATAATTAGAGCCATTCAAACTAAACATTCTACTTGAATTCACATTAGTCTCCATAATTCAAAGAAACTAACCAAGAACCACTTAACCTAGCTCTGATACCAGTTGTTGAGCAACTAGCCAATCAATCAAGTAGATTAAACAACAACGGAGTAAATTGGGCAGAGATAACAAAACAAAAACAACGAAACAAGACACGCAAATTTATACGTGGAAAATCCCTTCAACGTGAAGAGTAAAAACCACGGGACGTAAGGACTCCACCCAAAAGCTTCACTATGGCAAAAGGAACGTTACACAAACCAGATTCCACCACCAACAACAATGGGTGCATGTTGGGGTTCATTTTATTGATGAGACCACAGCCCTTGGGAAGGGAGGCCTAATGCCCTTGATAAAGCCCAATGATGTCCTTAATATCCAGCAAATCTCATCCGTTGGATGTCAAGGGAATGGAGGGTCAAGGTGAAAGGGGGACCCCTAGGAGTATTCCTTGAGGGTACCTCCTCCACTATAAATACCCCTCCTTTTCCCTCACTTGGTAAGATTCAGACTCTGAGCTCTAAAAAGCCATTTTATTGCTATTCCTGAGATAAGTGATTCTCGGTACCCCATTTCCCGATCGCACCCAATACTGACTTGACCGTCGGAGGGGCGTCGCCTGGGTAAAACCGGGCCCCCTTGACCGTTTGTTCATCGCGCAGGACAGAGATTTGGACCCCGTCTATCCCGAAATCGAACTCACCCCAACATTTGGCGCCGTCTGTGGGGATAGATCGGAGAAGTCTGAATTTTTGCTCGTGAGTTGAACATTTTGACTGCGATAGAAATGGTAGCCGAGACGCGGAAAAAGGTTGACAAGTCAAACGCGGCCACTGTGCATGCGGGTGCGCCACCCCCTGGTGACAACCCAATCATTGGCCGTTGCGACCCGATGACGGGTGAGTTATTGGGGCCGGTTGCGTCCACCGCAACCGCATCCACTCGACCCCCGGAAAGACAAAAGGCAGTGGAAGCTGCGCGCCCACCTCCCCCTGTAACCATCGAAGACGAGCGTCACCGCAGAGGTTACGTCGTCGAGGACGAAGACGAGATGGATTATACAGACGAGGAGGAGACGGAGACGGATAGCCAGGGCACTGCGGCCTTTGAAGCTCGGGTATCCGCAGTCCGAGAAGAGCTTCGCAAGGAGATGATGGAGAACTTGGATGCCCAGATGGCGACATTCCGAAAGGAGGTGAGTGCGCAGGCGCCACCGGTCTCGGTTCAGTCGCAACCAGGATCTTCAGGAGCGAAGAGGGGGAAGAAGAGGCCGTGCCCCTCAGTGCGCATCCGCAGAGCAGTGGCACGCGCAAAGGAGGCGCAGAGGCAGGCCAACCTTAGATTCTTGGACGCGCGCCTCATCATCGATGCGGGGAAGGCGCGCGAGGAGAAGGAGAAAAAGAAGAAAGAGGAAGAGGAAAGGTTGCGGAAAGAGAGGGAAAGAGAGAAGGAAAGACAGAAAGAGCGACCCCAGGCGTCATACAAAAAATTTTCTGCGATGGAGAAAGGCAAGGGTATAGTAGAGGAGGATAGGACATCGGTGTTTGACAGATTACGGCGGGATCCAGGGCGACGCAACGCGCCCCTGTGGATACGGTCCCGGTCTCCTCCACCCGCACGAGGTGTAGCCCTCAACCGTCCGTCGCAACCACAGCCCAAGACTCAATCTCAGCACGACCACCATCATCATCACGGTGAGCGGCCCCGGAGTCCACTTCGCAGAGGTAGGACCCGGACGCGAAGCTGTAGCGAGAGCGAGTCCGAAATTGAGGGCGAGGCAAGTTCCAAATACCAGGGATGTGGTCATCGAGGACGTTCTACACTGCTTTGTGACTCCCCATTCACAAGTTGGATCCTAACCGCGGACAAGCCGCCGGGCATTAAGAAGCCCAAAATGATTGAGTACGATGGGGTAGGAGACCCACACGACCACATCTCGTCATATCTGCACAATATCAATTACCTGACCATGGACGAACCCACCATCTGCAAGCTGTTCCCGTCTACTCTAAGCGGAATCGCGCAGAGGTGGTTTGACCAGTTACCCCCAAACAGTATTGATTCATGGAGAGAATTGAGAAGGAAGTTTGCTGGCCACTTTGTAACCAGCAAGACTAGAAAGAAGACATCCATCCATCTTGCCACTGTGAAACAGGGAGACAACGAATCTCTGGACGAGTACATCCAGAGATTCCGCATGAATGCAACGCATGTGACCAACCTTACTGATGAGGCGGGGGTTGCGGCGTTAATCATGGGAATGGCAGAAGGTAGATGCAAGTATGACTTGGTTGCAAAAGAGCCCAAGACCATGGTGAGCGCATACCAGAGAGTGGCTGCGCACGTGAATGCCTCTTTGGTAAATAGCTCGGGACGCAAAGAGAAGGCGGCTGTGGTGGCGCAGAACAAGAGCCAGGACTTCCTGTCTGCGCGCCGGCCGAGCAGCGGCTTGCACAACCCAGGTCGATTCAATACATCGATCGGAACAATTTTTATGGCAATCAAGGATGATGAGATGTTGCCGGCACCAAAGCCAATGGCTGACGCAGATAGTGTCAACATGCAGCAATTTTGTGAATACCATATGGAGAGCGGGCACAGTACCCGAAACTGCCCTAATTTGGAAGATGTGTGTCACAATCTAGCTGACAATGGAAGGTTGCAGAGATACCTGACCCGGCTGCGAGGGCAGCGGGACAGGTATAAACAGCAGTGGCAGGGCCGCGGCAGCTACAACAACCGCAACAACAACAACGGCTGGCCTGGGAGTAGGCCGCGACCACCCAAAGGAGGAGATAGGGAACACAGTCCCGGTGTGATAAACATAATTTCGGGTGGCTTCGCCAGCGGTGGACCAAGTCACCGGGGACGAAAAGAAAATTTGAGGAACTTTATCAACTCTATTGCGTCTCCGCAGATGAAGCCGATAAGGATTCCTGATATCACTTTGAAGCAGTCTGATATCACTGAGGTTCGTACACCACATGATGATCCGGTGGTGATCACCATGAGAGTGGTGAACAAGGACATAAGAAGATGCCTGGTGGATACAGGATCCTCAGTAGATATAATGACTTTGGATTGTTTATTAAAGCTGAGATACACGAGAAAGGATATAAAGCCACTGCATGATCCTATTGTCGCGTTCGGCGGGCAGACTATCTATCCGCTAGGTTCGGTTCGACTCCCTGGTGCCATTGGTACTGGAAGTGCGATCAGGACCGCAATGGTGGAATTCATCATCATTAACATTCCCTGCGCATACAATGTGGTCATCGGGAGGCCGATGTTAAACGAAGTGGTTGGTTTGGTGTTTACCTTGGGACTTTTAATGCTATATATCACCGATGATGGGAAGCCGGCAATAATATGAACCGATCAAAAAACAGCTCGAGAATGTTATCACGCGGGGCTGCGGCCGCCGATGGTCAACCTCGAGGATGCCGCACCCGAAGACCAACCTTCCAGGAAGAGGAAGGAGAGAGGTGGTGAAACCGTCTCGGCCGCGATGACGTATTCCATTGAGACTTTGGATGCGCGTCATGGGCTGGAAGGACCCACCCAACCCCACGAGGAGACAGAAGAAGTGGCTTTACAGGAAGATAATGAAGAGAGAGCAATACGCATTGGTCGGAATCTCGCAGTGGAAGCGCGAGATCCACTGGTCGCGTTGCTCAAAGAATATAGAGACGTGTTCGCATTCGCAGTAGAGGAGATGCCGGGCCTCGATCCCGCAGTCATTACACACAAGCTGAATGCGGACCCAAAAATCAAACCAGTTCACCAGAGGAGAAGACATTTTGGGACAGAAAGGTCCGAAGCGATTAAGGAGGAAGTGGGTAAGCTCCTTAAAGCTGGATACATAGAAGAATGCTTATACCTGACGTGGCTATCGAACGCTGTGCTTGTTAAAAAGCCCAATGGGTCGTGGCGCATGTGCGTTGATTTCACTGATCTAAACAAAGCGTGCCCGAAAGATGGCCAGCCTTTGCCGCGCATGGATAGATTAGTTGATTCGACCTCGGGCCATGGACTCTTAAGTTTCATGGATGCGTACGCAGGATATCATCAAGTGCCCCTCGAGGAGGAGGATAGACCAAAAACCGCATTCGTCACTCCGCTAGGAGTATACATGTATTGTGTGATGCCCTTTGGGTTAAAAAATGCGGGTGTGACGTTCCAAAGGTTAGTCAATAAGGTGTTTGAGGGGCAAATTGGACGCAACATGGAGGCCTATGTGGATGACCTAATAGTGAAAAGTGCGTTGGCTGCGAACCACACACAAGATTTGAGTGAAACTTTTGCTACTTTGAGGAAGTACAATATGAAGCTGAACCCCAAGAAGTGTGTATTCGGGGTGCATTCGGGGAAGTGCCTGGGTTTCTTGGTTAGTGAGCGCGGCATTGACGCAAACCCGGAGAAGATAAAGGCCATTTTGGATATACCTTCCCCTCGGTGCGTCAAAGATGTGCAGAGGTTGACTGGTTGCGTGGCGGCACTCAGCCGATTCATTGCCAAATCAGCTGACCGTTGCTTACCCTTTTTCGATGCACTCCGAAAGCGCAAGGCGTTTGAGTGGAACGACGAGGCCGAGAAGTCCTTCCTAGAACTGAAGGAATATCTGACTAAGGTGCCAAAGATTGTGGTACCAAAAGAGGGGGAAGAGGTAATGATATACTTATCTGCAGGAGAGCGGGCAGTGGGGGCTGCGCTGGTGGTCGAGCGCGAGGGCTCACAGTGTATTACGTGAGCCACGCCCTCGCCGGGGCCGAGTTGCGATATCCACCGCTTGAGAAGTTGGCATTGAGTTAGTTGATTGCAAGTAGGCGGCTGAGGCCTTACTTTCAGAGTCATAAAATTGTTGTGATGACTAATTATCCACTCCAAAAGATACTGGGAAGCCTCGACGGGAACAAGCGATTGCCGAGTTGGGGCTGCGAGCTGAAGGGATTTGGAGTGGAGTACAAATCCAGGAAAGCATACAAGGGACAGGTACTAGCCAACTTCGTCACAGAGTGCATATTTAGTGAGGAGTTCGCAGTGCCGAATGCACAGTGGCTATTGTACGTTGATGGATCTTCGAATTCCGGCGGTAGCGGAGCAGGCATAGTAGTTATCCTCCCAAGCGGGGATAAGACTGAATATGCTCTGCGTTTTGGGTTCGAAGCCACTAACAACGAAGAGGAGTATGAAGCTCTGATTGCGGGGATGCAATGTGTGCGGCTGCGGGTGCGAAGAATGTGAAAGCATTCTCGGATTCGGCTGTTGTGGTCAATCAAATAACTGATAAGTTTGAGGCCAGAGATCACATGGCTAGATACCGGGACGCGGTCAAAGAAATGGTCAGGAGCTTCGAGGTGTTCGAGATTGAGCAGATTTCGAGGTCAGAGAACCAGCAGGCCGACGCACTAGCACGCTTGGCTAGCTCGTCGGTGAATGACAACCCAAGGGTGGTACAGTGGAAGGTTCTGCCGTTGCGCAGTATTGACGCGACTCCGAACATCGCAGCTCTTGACCGCAGCCCAGAGTGGATGAAGCCGTTGTTTGCATACCTGAAGGATGGTGAGTTGCCAGAAGACGAGAAGGAGGCAGAAAAGGTGAAGAAACGTGCTGAATGGTTTACGCTTCTGAACGGTAAGCTGTACAAGAAGGGGTACACCCATCCGTTCCTGAAGTGTGTAGACCCAATTGAGGGAGATTATATCCTCAAAGAAATCCACCATGGTGAGTGCGGTGGCCACATTGGAGCAAGGGCAATGGCCGGTAAAGCTCTATGGCTGGGGTTCTACTGGCCCACAATGCAGAGCGACTCGGCCGAGATCATGAAAAAGTGCGACCGATGTCAGAGGTTTGGTCCAACCTCGCATCGACCTGCCACTCCACTTAAGCCCATAACTGAACCGCTGCCATTTGCGAGGTGGGGACTTGACATTGTGGGTCCTTTTCCTCGCAGTCAATGCCAAAAGAGATATCTGATTGTTGGAGTGGATTATTTCACTAAGTGGGTTGAAGCGCAACCAGTCTCTCGCATTCGAGATACAGAGACCATGGATTTCATGTGGAGGTATATTTTCACCAAGTTCGGGTTGCCCCGCTGCGTCACCCTCGACAACGGCTAGCAGTTTGACAGCAACCGATTCCATGAGTATTGCGCAGAATATGGTGTGAAAACTTGCTATGTCTCGGTTGCCTATCCGCAGGCCAATGGTCAGGTTGAGTCCTCTAACAAGTTGATTGTGGGCGCGCTTCGCAAAATGGTCGAAGGGGCCAAAGGAAAATGGATTCAGCAGCTACCGGGGATCTTGTGGGCGATGCGTACCACTGCCAAGCGCGCTACAGGAGAAACTCCATTCCAGCTCGTCTACGGATCGGACGCGGTATTGCCAGTGGAGTGGGGAGTTAAGTCCTTGCGGATTAGCACCTACGAACCCGAGCAGAATGAGTCGGAGCTGCGCCTTGCGTTAGACTTGCTGCCTGAATTGAGAGGCAATGCTTTGCTGCGAGTGGAGAGACAAAAACAAGACATGGCTCGCGCTTACAACAAGAGGGTGAGCCCAAGAAGCATTGAGATCGGAGATTATGTTCTGATAAATCTCGCAGCTACCGGAAAAGAGGTTCCAGGCGGGAAACTGAAGCCCAAATGGGAAGGTCATTTCCTTGTGGTTGGAAAGATAAGGGATGGGACCTTTTGCTTGGAAGAGCTTGGCGGCGAACCCATCGAGAGGCCATGGAACATTATCCACCTCAAGAAATATTATGCTTAGGTTATTGGTTGAGTTGTAACATATTCAGTTCGTTGTTTATTTTTCATCAAAAGGATAGTGAAGCGCTAGACGCACCCCAAAAACATGTATTCTAAATTCTCAGTAAATGAAATGGCCTGCGGCCCAGTTGTTTTCGTTCACCCGATGTGTCAATTTTAATTAGAATAGTTAGAGTACTGTAGAGCAAATTTTGACCGAATCCGGAACTTCACCAGTCTCGGTAAATGAGTCTATACCTAGCCCGGAATTTTGCCGGCTGTGATAAGAATCACGATCAAACCAGTGGCTAAAACCAAGCCGAGTCGGATGTGTCCCCAGACTCGGACGGTAAATACCTACTGCGGGGTGGGACCTCACCACCTCGGATGACCATCTGTGGATCACCAATAGTATCAATTGGCACCTGGGTATCGCTGATACTCGGGCGCGGCTGGGAAGAAGTCCAATTCCAAAATATAGTTGGTTCGGGCTAAGACACTATATTCATTCTTGATGATTCAGGTGCGTGTTGAATAGGGTTCCATGAGATCGCCCGCCCCGCAACCAGAGGCAGGGCCGAAGTAACGGCCCTCGGCGACCATGTCTCCAGCTCGGATTCGTTCGCCTACGCTCTTGCACTCAGTAATCAGGGGACACCCTAGTTCAAGGGTGTCGAACTGCGATGCTGTGTTTAAGTGGGACGTAGAACCCCAGATCTCCGGGCCCGGATAGTCGAGCCAAATTTTCATTGGTTAAATTCGATGTCTCGGGCTCGACCCTCATTGATATCCGAGTTCAATTCGAACGAAGGATGGGCTGTAATAACCCACAAAAAACGAGCTGAGCCATAATATTCCACCCTTGGGCTAATACCCCGAGGGGCGCACCTAGATAATGCGTTAGTGTCTATTATTGTTTTGCAGGTATAAGATATTATCGTTATAAGGAAATTATTACGAGGAGCGAAGTTATTTGATCAAGCCGAAATCGCACCCAAGTTCAGGGGCGATGGTCGGCTGCTATTTCCGCCCCCATTCCAGGGGCGGATATTTTGATCGAGTCGAAATCGCGCCCAATTCCAGGGGCGATGCTCGGCTGCGATTTCCGAATCCATTTCGAGGGCGACGTCATTTGATCGCGTATTATCACAAGTATACAAGGACAGCAATAACGTATAAGAAAAGATGAAGGGAGATAAACGCCGGACCATATAAGAAAAGAGCAACCTGTACAACCAAGGCCAAAACACCCCTTTAGGGCCAGCTGCGGTGATACACGAAACAAAGAAATTGGTTCCGATAATTACAAGGGTTAGAAATAAAAATATAAAGTTCAAGGGGCTACATCCCCTGCTAGCTGGGCCGCGCCCTCTTCTTCCTCAGCACCATCCTCGTCATCATCATCATCCCCATCACCCTCGAGGTTGATAACAATTGGACTCCATTGGGGTTGTATCCTGGGCTCTGAGGCAGGTGGTGCCTCGTCAACATTGATGGACTCAGGCATCTCCCAGAGATCTTGCCGAACTTGGAAGAGGGTCCCGATTCGCTTCGCGGTCAGATATTCTAGATCCTTAGTTAGATCTTCGGGATCCTCAAAGGTGGCCAGATACTGGTCGCCGAGACGCTCCAGAGCAGAGGTAAAGGCAGTCACATCAACCGGGGCCAACGTTTTAGGATGTTTCTCCGAGATCGCATTCACCTCCCTCAACGCGGCCATAGCAGACTCCTTCATCGCCTCCACCGCTGAGAACCGGACATCACCCATCCTGTCGTTGAGGAGCACCTCATAGTCTGGGGAGGCCAGGAACTTTGCCTTGGCGTTACAAGCGCGGTGCGCCCAGAAGCTGATGTAGTCCTTAGCATTTTCAAGCTGGCGCAACAGGTTCTTCTCCCTTTCAAGGGCCGCAGTCAGGTCCCCCTTCAGCTGCGCGTTGGACTCGCACAAAGATTTGCTGATCTCTTTGAGTTGAGTGATTTGCGCAGTGGTGGTGGCCGCGTAGCTCACCGCGGTTTTGGCTTCCCTAGCGGCCTTCTCAGCCCTTTTGTTCAGCCCCACTGAGCTTAGCCTCGGCAGCTTTGGCGAAGTCTGCAACCTTCGCGTTCTCCGCGCTGAGCTCGTCCACACGTGCAGCCAACCTCTTTATCTCCTCCTCTCGGTGGGCGGCAACCGCAGACAATTCGGCGAACCGATCTGACTACGTCTGAATGTATTCGGAGGGGTCACCCATGGTGTCGAACACATGGGAGACAAGGCCAGCCAGCTACAAAAGATAAGTGTAAGAAAGCAGGTGAAAAAAAAAAAAAAAACTTACACTATAAGTGTGAGCGGCAAAGCGCTCCAGCCAGTTGCCGAGCCTTTCTTAGCGGCGTGCCCAGCAGCGAAAGGGAAGGAGGGCATCGTTGAGAGGGTCGCTTATCCCTCTGATTGCCCACAGACTCTCCTCGCTAGCCATGGGCACACCCGTATCGTCGGTCACCTGCATAACCTGAGGAGATACACCACCCAAGCCTGACCGCGAAGGAAAGTCAGTGTGAGAGTAAGTGAAAGGCCGATTAGCGCGCGTGGAAAGAGACTTAATGGGGCCGAAAACGGTATCGTTGTCGGTGGGGGGAGCAGTGTTCATGGTCTGCTCACTCCCTTCCAGGCTCGAATCGCCCAGACTCTGGCGCCGCACGTAGAAGCGAGGCGATTTGCCTGAGCGGGGATTTTCGAGAATCTGTAAACAAAGAAAATTAGAACCAAGCCAGTAATACATGTACGCCGGAGATAAGATAAGAGTAAACACTCACCGGTGATAGAGTCTCGGCAGTAATAGGGGCCCCCTCCGAGAGAATTCCCTTTCCTTTATTTCTACCGGCCGAAGATGAGGCCGGCTCCGCAGACATCGGTGACTGCGCAGACACCCGCGGCTGAGTAGGCTCGGGCCGCGGGGTAGACACCTCTTGTTGAGGAGGCACCTCCCGAAGAGGGGTCGCAGCCATGGGAATGGTGCCCGCAGACCTTTTCTTCGGCTTCAAAGAGGCCGCCTGCGAAGAGGAGGACTCAGCCCGTTTGCGCTTCCCCCCTTTATTTGTCTCCTTCGTCGCGGCAGCTGCATTCATCGCCGCCGTTTCCTCCCGAGCAACTTGCATGTTCTCGGGAGCATTGGCGGCCTTTTCCCGTTGGGCGCGAACCTTAAACATATCTGCTTGCGGGAGAAGGTTCGCGATATGGGCCACAACGGTATCGAGAGCTTTCACTGCGGAGAAAAGGAAACAAAAGAAAGTTAGTATCATTTAACTATACAGGCAATAAAGAGAGAAGTACAGATGAAGAGGAAGAATCCTACGGCGCTCAGGCTCATTTACGGCCTTCATGAGACCCGCGCCTATCAACCAGACGTTCTCCAAGGACTGGTCGAAGGTAGGGGTCCAAACACGATGGCATTCCTCCGGCGTCTTAGCTTGGACAAAGTAGTCGCGCACGGCACGCATCGAAGGAGGGAGTACTGGTTGTTCTCGGGTGTCAGCGGGGACTTCCCCCTTGGACAGCGGGAAGTCAAAGACATCGGCAGCAGTTGCACTTGCATCTAGACTAACCCAAAAGAAGTTATTCTTCCACACAACCTCATTCTTGCGGGTTTTCTTCGGCTACGTCACGATGCAATGAAGATCGCCCGCGCCGCGGGGACTAAAGGTATAGAACCCATATTGGTTGGCCGACACACGGTGCAGAGATTGAAATAATTTAATTGACACCGGGATCAGCGCAGCCAACCAGGTCATTACGAATCCGTTGATGGTTAAGTAGAAGTTTGGGGTCACTTGCGCTGGGCACAAGTGGTAGTGAGACAGGAGTTTAGCAGTGTATCTGGGTATGGGCAACCGCAGCCCGTTAGTAATAGTCAACTCGTGGACCGCGAAGCAGCCGCGCGAAGGGTTGGACAGGACAGATCCCAACTCAGGGACAGTTAGGACAATGGGAGACCTAATGCCATAATCTGCGCAAAACTTCTTCAACCTGGCGGGGGTGTACTTCGCAATGAATTTCTCAGAAATCGGGGCAGTGTCATATCTTCCTAACAGATCCACGCTCGTGTTCTGCGCGGCCGCGGCATATTGAACGACCCCCGCTTCTGTGAAGGTCGCATGATGCGACGATGTCGGTGCGTGCGTGAGGTTGAGAGGAAGAAGAGGAGCCGCCCGATCGCGTCATCTGCGTGGAAGCCAAGAAAGCAACGATTACGTTATATCGACACTGCCAGCGACAGATGTTGGCTTCGGGCTCGGAGTCGACACCAGATGGTTCGGAGTCCGAGCCCAAGTCAATAAACGACGACGAACGACGGGGATCAACGGGAATCCCGAGTGGAATTCGCCTTCCATCCCACGTGCCCGGTCGCGATAACCATACTTTCGCCTCCCAACCCAGATCGGCCAAGGGGCGTTGCCCGGGCCTGTAAGTCTTTTCAAGCCATGGGCAGTCAACCCATACATTGGCCATGTGACGCGAATCCAGTTTTAAACCTCGGATCGTCATCTTGGCACGCGAAGGGAGGGCTAAAACGGGAAAAGAGGAAAAAGGGGTCAGGGCAAACCAACGGTTACCCCAAAAGACGAGTACAGAAACAGGAAAAAGAGAGGAGGAGTTACCTTAGATTGACGAAAGATTGATCGAAAACGCCGAGATCTTCAAAGAAACCTTGAACAAGGTTGGTAGCAGTCGGGAATCGAAAAGTTGGTAGAAAGACAAGGACGGGAAACCCTACTTCAGAGGAATGAAAGTTGAAGAGAAGAGGGGCGAAAATTTTGGCAAAAGAAATAAGAATATCTCTGTATGGCAGTACATGATATTTATAGAGGAAAAACCGGGGGCAAAGCGGTAAAATCAAATGGTTTTATACAATTTCCAGTAAAAGACATCATTAACTGTCATAATGAACAGTTAAAGGCAATTGTCTTTTTGCCGTTTTGAGGTGACCTTTGGATTTTTCAAACACTGACGGGTAGAAGGAATCTTTTCGAAATCTTTCCAAAATCTTTTCGAATTCTTCACCAAATAATTGAGTGAAAAATTCCGAAGGCAATACGTTGTTCGCATCGACAAAGGGCATCGCACCCAATTCCAGGGGTGACGTTCGGTGACATTCGGGTGCGATTTCCGCCTCCACTTCAGGGGCGAAGTTCATTTCACCAAGCCAAAATCGCACCCAATTCCAGGGGCGACATTCGGTGACATTCGGTTGCGATTTCCGCCTCCATTTCAGGGGCGAAGTTTATTTCACCAAGCCGAAATCGCACCCAATTCCAGGGGCGACATTCGGTGACATTTGGTTGCGATTTCCGCCTCCACTTTAGGGGCGAAGTTTATTTCACCAATCCGAAATCGCACCCAGTTCCAGGTGCGACATTCAGTGACATTCGGTTGCGATTTCCGCCTCCACTGCAGGGGCGAAGTTTATTTCACTAAGCCGAAATCGCACCCAATTCCAGGGGCGACATTCGGTGACATTTGGTTGCGATTTTCAGCCTCCACTTCAGGGGCGAAGTTTATTTCACCAATCCGAAATCGCACCCAATTCCAGGGGCGACATTTGGTTGCGATTTTCGTCTTCAATTCAGAGGTGAAAATATCGGAAGTCCTAAAAAGCGAGGTCGGAATGAGAACCGCAGGAAATGAAATGGAACATGGAAAACAAGAATGACGCGTACGACCGTGAAGCTCGCAAGGGGCGAAGTTTTTCGATTAAAATCGAAAAATACCAGCTCCACGGCCTAGGAAGCAAGCAAGACAAGGGAGCGACATCATAGAACTTTGTCAAGGCGCATTGCATGACCCACGACAAAGGGCGGCCAGGGGATGCGCAGTCAGGTCGCCCTCGATGAAAGGAAAAAGCCGAGACGCAGTGACCAACGAGCGCAACCTGACTCCGAGGGGCTCTGTTGGGGTTCATTTTATTGATGAGACCACAGCCCTTGGGAAGGGAGGCCCAATGCCCTTGATAAAGCCCAATGATGTCCTTAATATCCAGCAAATCTCATCCGTTGGATGTCAAGGGAATGAAGGGTCAAGGTGAAGGGGGGACCCCTAGGAGTATTCCTTGAGGGTACCTCCTCCACTATAAATACCCCTCCTTTTCCCTCACTTGGTAAGATTCAGACTCTGAGCTCTAAAAAGCCATTTTATTGCTATTCCTGAGATAAGTGATTCTCGGTACCCCATTTCCCAATCGCACCCAATACTGACTTGACCGTCGGAGGGGCGTCGCCTGGGTAAAACCGGGCCCCCTTGACAGTTTGTTCATCGCGCAGGACAGAGATTTGGACCCCGTCTATCCCGAAATCGAACTCACCCCAACAGTGCACAACCCATAATGAGAACCAAGCCAAACAACAAAGTAGAACAACAAAGAGGAGAGAAAACGTCACCCAGAAAACAGAGTTTCGTAAATCAGCAATATCGCCCAATCCAGCCGTTAAAAACAGATCTCCACCGTTCAGATCGAAGCCCCGAGTGTCCCGAACAACCAGACCAAATTTCGTCTAAATCGGACAACATTTGACCTTCCAATCGTCAAGTCGATCACAGCTGCGCACTGGAATTCGCGGGAAGACTGCAAACGTTTCTCTCTACGGTTCTCACGACTTTGCGGCTAATTTCTTGTGCAATTGAAGCTTATCATAAAACCCTTATTTAAGGTATTAGTTATAGTCCACAAGACCCCGATAACTTATCATAAATAATTAAACTCGGTTATTTACCATAAACAACCGAACACGGGATTTTACCATATAGGAAGGGACCCGAACCCAACAATAACAACCTTTGTTCAGACTTGTTTTTCTCCTCCTTCTTGTGCGTGGGTGGTGCGCGTTAGATGTTTTGGGTACCCTTCAGGTACTACTAGTGGTGCTTAGAGCGCGAAGAATTTCATTGAGGTTCGAACGTTAAATTACCATGAGTAGGTGAGCTACTTAATTAAAGCATCTCTTATCGTGCGAATTCTCATAGCTTAATACTAGCTCCCTCTGTCTTCCTTTAAACAACCCGCTTTCCTTTTTCGGTGTCTTTCTTTAAACACGTCATATCTAAATGGTGTAAGTTTTTACACTCTTTCCTCATCTCCACACCTCATTATGTCAAAAAAATAATAAACAAACCACACATTATCTCCAAAAATAATAAACAATACAAATCACCCACTATCTTCAACAACGATAAACAAATCACTCACTATCTCCAACAATAATAAGCAAACGACCCATCCTACCTTAAGGATCTGGGGTGTTTATAGGGAGACGCATGGAGTAAGCTATGTACGTGATACTCCCTTTGTCCAAGTTTAAACACCCATGCACAACGATTAAGGCATTGAGGGATTGTTTATATTTGTTGGACATAACGGGGAATTTTTTTATTATATATGGAGATATTGATTAGTTTGTTTATTATTTTTGAAGGTAATGAGTGGTTTGTTTATTATTGTTGGAGACATTAGTTAATTTTTTTTTTTTTTTTTTTTTTTTTTTTTTTTGTTGGAGATAGTGGAATCGTGATGGATGGGGAAAACTTACCCCATTCAGAAGGTTTTGAAATGGGGTATGACATCCCGAAAAGAAAAATGTGTGTTTAAACTCGGACGGAAGGAATATTGATTAGTGATTAATAAATGCTAATTTATATATTTGTAGGTTGACTTTTGCGTACGATAAAGGTAAGAGTTATGTCTAACGACTTGGGTGCATTCGTTTTGGCGGACGATATTATAAATTGTGTTTCGATCCCAAGTAATATTAGTTTGCGAAAATGATTATTTCAATGTGTTTATATTATGATTATTTGAGATTGCAGTATATTTGCGATATACTGTACGTTTTAATAGCGATTTGTGAATTAGAAGCAAATTATTAATAAAGTGTTTTGCGATATGTCTACCAAATAGCTAAACCAATACCTAGGATTACACATCCAATGGCTATTTAAAAATGTTTCAACATGATTCAGAGCAAAATGAAAATTAAAGTGAGCGACATAGCTATAGTGGATGAGAAAGAAGGCCAGCTTAAACACTCAATGGCATGGCTTATATACTAAAAAAACGAGAAGTTGAAAAAAAAAAAAAAAAAACCTTCTTAACATTTAAAAACGCATAAACCACTGAGGAGCAATGTTAATTGGTCTAGTGGTAAGGAACTCAATATGCCTTGTAACATTTAAAATATCGCGATTAATGTAATATTCAAATCAGTTCAAAGTCATTCAAACCTGGTCAAATCAAAATAGAATTGCTCAAAAAACGATCAATGAATTTGGACCATTTTTTATATAATTCGTTGAAATTCAATCAAATTTCAAAACAAATTCAGAATAGATAAATTCAAAGTCATTCAAATCAATTAGATCAGATCACAAGCAATCAAATCAAATCATATTAGAAAGATGCAGTTCTATCCAACAAAACATTAAACAAATTCAATAGGGTAAACCCTTGAATCTAGGAAAAAAAATAAAAATATTGACGATACAGTGGGGGTTTAAAAGACACAATCCCAACAGCCCGAAACTGGTGATAAGATGCTCAAAGATGTCCAATATTTCGCATTGTTGGAACCGAGGCTCTCTAATCTCACCAATGCAAAGAAGCCACAACCTTGAGAAAACCCGCAACTATGACTCTAGGTACTCACAATTACAAATGAATTATTCAATTTGTGTCTTAGGCAGGTTATGAGGGGACTAGGGTGTTTATATAGTCATACTCAAAAGAAAATACCTAATAGACCGAAGAAACGTAATAAGGAAACAAAACACGCGAGAAGCGAAAAATAGCCGACATATAGGCCAGCCACCGCGGCTCTCGCTAAGCCCTCGGTGGACCGCGCCAAGCGCCAAATCCTATGGCGGGCCGCCAAATTTCTCTGCATCGCCCCGATACAAAATCAGCCGCGCTCCGCGGCTTCATCTTCGTGGACCGCGCAAAGTCCCTTATTCTCCTTATTTCCGTTTTCGCCCAACACCGTACACCGTAGCTAATCATGCCTCGAGCTCTCTCCTCGGTGACCACTACGATATACCCAAATGAGTAAGTCGCTTAAGTCATTTTTCAACAATTGTCCACCTTGACTTGAACACTCTTACACCCAAAACGAAAACAAACTACAAACGTACCAAGTGGACCAAACGTGGCCCAACGTGCCTCATCACCAAATTGATCAATGTAGCACCTACTCAAACGTACCCTAAGATACCAAATGTATCGCAATGCCGTCGCACCACGACACCAAATAGTAGAACGTTATAATCGTCACAAACCTAGTTAAATGGAATACCAAACGCCACAAACCAAACAGTATAACCAAATGTGCACAAGCTACCAAACTCCAAATGTTTTTCCTCCCAAATGGCCGATCATAGTGAAGTACCCAATAGTCTAATTAAAGACACAAATGGCCAATACAAATTCAAATTGTCCCTCTTGAGTAACCAAACGTGCTGCAGACACCAAATTGCTTATACCAAGCCAAACGCTCAAGACCGAACCAAACATTCCAAGGAGCCAAAATATCCCACTGAGTAAGAGGCACAAATGTTAGACTAAATCAAACCAAATTGCTCCAAGGAACTGTAACACCCCCAAATTTCCTTTCTTTTTTAAAAACATTTTAAAACGAACCAAAATACCAATTAAGGAAATTCAGAGGTGTTACTCCGCACTCAAGTCAAAGACCCAAATGTAAGGAGATTTCGAAAGCCAGAATATAATTGTCTAATGGTCTAAAATAATCTATTACAATCCAATAATTAAAATTACAACAATCCAAAATCCGAAATATAAATACGAAATAGTCTAATTGCTATTAATGGTCTCTTGCTTAAAGTTAAGCTTTATTTGATTCAACTAATTTCTAGTGAGTCGTCGTTCCCGCAATGCATCAAACACTCCAAACCTGTGGTGGATTTAAAAACACAAAAATCACAGTTGAAAAAGTCAGTGAAATTGAGTAAGCTAACACCTCAACTCGTAGAAAACCAAAACCCTTACCTGGATTTTGAAAACGTTTTAGGTTTTAGTTTCGAAAACACACTTAGCACATGTTCCATATCAACCAAAAGAATTCAAACCAACAACAAAAGATCAAGTTCCACAAACTTTCACAATCATCAATCAAAGCTTAATTAAATAAAGAATCCACTCCGAACTTCCAATCCAATCCAACGTATTACTTCACAACTTTGTCAATTCATTGTATCATATCAAACCAAAGACTACTAGACCTTAAATGTGCACACCCCCTATTAAGTATTTTAACCTAATAGAGTAGTACTAGAGCCAAACCCTCTTAAAGACCGATGCGGTGGGGCTATAATTAGGAATCGATGCGACTACGTCACAATAATTAGGAGCAACTCCAAGGCTCCGACACATTAGGGGCAACTCCGAGGCCCCGACACAATCATTAGGAGCAACTCCGAGGCTCCGACACATTCATTATACCAATATACTCCGTCAAATCTCCATATCACCATCATAGTTCACATTCACAATTTGAATCATTCATAAACCAATCACAACCAATATCACACATAAAACCACGTATATTTTCATTGCAAATAACCACACAAGTACCATTTAATAATCACAAAGAAAATTGAATCGTTCTCCACCTAACATGATACTAAGTTTTCATCCAAACACACCATTCACATATAGCACATAATTTTAAAAGGTTTCTACAAGTTTAAGAAAGGTTGAGCATGCTAGCTTACCTTTTCAATGCACACATGAACACGACAGCACAACGGTCACTAATATTCTTCGTCTACGAACTCAGGGGCTACAGTTACAACCAATAATCCCAAATCAATACTAATCTCACCCATTCATTCATCTAATACTTATGTTAATTCTATTCTATATGAAATGCCCATGATAATTTAAATCTTACCCAAAAATTAACAATTAACCAACAATTCCAATTCTAATTCAATACTTTGTTTCTAATACTCAAACAACACTCAATTTATTTTGAAAATTCTCAAAGACTTAAAATTACTTTTAAAACAGAATCTAATTCATAAAAATAACTTTTAATTATTATGATTTATTTAGGATTCATTAAAACAATTTATATTATGTTTTAATTATGAAAAACATGCTTTAAATTACATAAATTTATATAAAAACGAATTAAATCAATCTAAATTCGAAAATCAGATTATAATTCCCTAAATTATCATAATTTCGATTTTTTTTGAAAGAAATCAGTTAGGAACTTTATTCATCCATTTCGGGAAGAAAATTCCAAAAGACTTACAAAAAACTAGAACCACTATGAGAGCTAGCTATTTAGACATTCAATAATGTCATTATGCTCCACATTGTTTGCCCAAGAAAATAAGCTAACACTAACCACAAATTTAAGCTATCTAACAATCATCATACTATCCTGCTCTTTGTCCGCAAAAAGCCTATTGTTCCTCTCTTGCCAGATTGCATATACTGAAGCAACTAGACTGCAGATTTGCCATTTTGTTCTCCAATCCTTCTTCCTCCCATTGTGAGAGAACCAATTAAGCTCTCGACGAAGACTCCAGCTCTGCCGACCTAAGTGCATTCAGTTCAACATTGCTCTTCTGATTTCCCTCGAAAATTTGCAGTCAAAGAAGAGATGTGCACTAGTTTCAGTGCTTCTTTACAAAGACAACACCTATTTACCATGATCAGCCCTCTACTACAGATATTATCAACTGTGGGTAACTTCCTTTGAAAAGCCAGAGTGGTTATGAAAGAGTGTTTAGGCAAAGCAATATTGTCCCAAATTATCTCTGCACCTCTGCTCTTAGGATTCTTCTTCCTGAAAAAGTCGTAGGCATAAGAAATTTTGAATTTACCTCCTTTGTTCCATGTGCTCACCAATTTTCTAGCTAAAGTGACTGAGCCAGCTTTGCTCAAAATCTCCTCCTTCACCCTGTAAATGCTAGCTACAGTTTCAGCATTCTGATGCCTGTCATCCAAATCCCAAATGCACTTTTTCTTGCAAATGTAGTGCCTGACCCAGTCTGTCCAGATATTCTTTTCCCCTGAGTCAATCATCCACAACCATTTAGAGATAATGGCTTTATTCCATGCTAGAATTTCCTTTATTTGGGTTAATTAACTAATTAGGAAACAATTAACCAAATTTCCCCCAAATTGAAATTTCTACAAACTTGAACAAAACCCCAATTAAATCTCAAACTGAATTCAAGAACCCTAATTAACAGATTATGAACATGCTAGAATCATAATTCACGAACTAATCGAACTTAATTCGAATAATTACACTAATTAAATCTAAATTCGTAATTAGTGAAAATCAACTCAAAATCATCAGCAAGATCAAATCTTTATGCATAAAACTAACCCTAATCGATTACCCAATACTTATAACATATACTAGAACTGATTAATCATGATTTGGGGTAAGAAAACGAATTGAAAACGATGGTACTTGAAGAAGACGAAAAACAGGGGAGAGAGAAGGGCGTTACTCACGGCGCAAAAGTGGAAGAAAGGAGGCTAGGGCGGCGGTCGGCCGGCGATGTCGGTCTGGGCAGGAGGAAAGGCAGGGCGAGCTGGTCGGCGTTGGCTGGGATCGTGAGTGAAGAAAGGAAGAAGTAGGGGAGGGGCGTGCGTGAAGAACTAACAGGGGAAGGGAAGGGGGTTCTGTTTTTATAGGGGGAGTTCGGGTTTCTTCGTTTTTTTTTTTTTTTCTCTTCCTTTTTCTTTTCTTTTCTTTTTCTTTTTATTTTCTGATTCCCTTTTTTTTTTTGTGTTGGGTTGGGGTGTGATTTGTGTATGGGCCAATTGTGTTAGTTTTGGGTTAGTGTTGGTCCATTAGATAGAGTTGACCCAATTTAGGAATAGATGCCCAAATAGAATTTCCGATTTTAGAAACCATTTCCTAACTCATTTGGAAGACGACTCACGAATAATACTTAAAACTTTTTTTTATTTATTTAGATAATCTAATAAATAAATCTAAAATATTAATATAAAATGCTTTAAAATTTCGGGATATTACATCTTTCCCCCCTTAAGAAAATGCTTCGTCCTCGAAGCGCAAAGTAACTTATACAACCACATAACACATATCAACTCATATTATCCAAACGTATGAATGCAATGCATGCTTTAAAGTAAACGAACGGAGTTAGTATCACATTCTTCCCCCCTTAAAAGGGAGTTACGTCCTCGTAACTCTAGTTATACCTGATCAAAGAGGTGTGGGTATTTTCGCTTCATTTCATCCTCGGCTTCCCATGTAGCTTCTTCAGTTTGGTGGTTAGTCCACAACATTTTGACCAACTTGGTGACCTTGGTACGGGTATTCCTAGTTTTTGTGTCTAAGATTTTCACTGGATATTCCTTATAAGTCAAAGATGGATCTAATTCGACTATTTCTGGTTCTAACACATGAGAAGGGTGTGAAATTTATTTCTTGAGTTGGGACACATGGAAAACATTATGAACCCTATGGAGGTCTGAAGGAAGATCTAATCTATAGGCCACATTTCCTATTTTCTCTAGAATATCATAAGGACCAATGAACTTAGGACTTAGTTTCCCTTTCTGACCAAATCGCATAACCCCTTTTGTCGGTGAAACTTTCAAAAATACTTTCTCTCCTATTTCGAATTCAACTGGTCGCCGTTTCTGATCTGCATATGACTTCTGACGATCTTGCGCTGATTTCATTCTTTCCTGTATCAAACGAACTTGATTCATTGTATCTTCTATCATCTCTGGCCCTAGAACCACTGTCTCACTTATGTCGCTCCAACACAAGGGTGTCCTACATTTTCTACCATAAAGTGCTTCATACGGTGCCATCCCTATACTCCCATGGTAGCTATTATTGTAGGAGAATTCAATTAATGACAATCTATCAATCCAGGATCCTTGGTAATCCATCGCACAAACTCTCAACATGTCTTCTAGAGTCTGAATCGTGCGCTCAGTCTAACCGTCTGTGGCTGGGTGAAAAGCAGTGCTGAAATTCAATTTAGTTCCCAAAGCTTTCTGAAATTCTTTCCAAAAATGAGCTAAGTAGTTAGGATCTCTATCAGACACAATCATACTAGGTACGCCATGATATCTCACAACATTGTTGATATAAGCATGCGCCCTTTGTTCCATGTTCCAAGTGTCTTTCATACGGATAAATCGAGCAGTCTTAGTCAGTCTATCTACAACCACCCAAATTTGATTCATACCATTCTTTGTAACTGGCAATGCTGTCACGAAATCCATGGATATTGAATCCCATTTTCAAGTAGGCACATCTAATGGTTGTACTAGTCCTCCCATTCTTTTGTGTTCGAATTTTACCTTCTGACAAGTAAGACACCTAGAAACAAATTCTGCAACCTCATTCTTCATCCTTGGCCACCAAAAGAACTTCTTTAAATCCTTATACAACTTATCACCCCCAGGGTGAACTGAGTATGGAGTATTATGCGCCCCAGTCATCAATCTCTCTTTCCCATCACCACACCATCTACCTTTGAATCTAATACTACCATCACCAAAAATCTGGAATTCATTAGTCCAACCACTCTCGATCTTCTTCTTGATTCTGTCCAATTTGACATCACCAGGTTGTCCTTGACGAATCTCATCAAATATGTCCGAAGTGACAGTCATACTAAATAATTGATTCTCCACAGCCCCATGTTCCACCACCTCTAGATTCATCTTCTGAAACTCGACGCACAACTCATTAGGAATTACCCACATAGAGTTCAAGGTATGACTCGATTTCCTACTCAAAGCATTTGCAACAACATTAGCCTTCCCTTCATGATACTGTATCTCCAAGTCGTAATCTTTAATGAGTTCTAGCCATCTCCTTTGTCTTATGTTCAGTTCTTTTTGTGTGAAGATATACTTAAGGCTTTTGTGGTCAGTAAAGATCTTACAAGTCGTGTCATACAAGTAATGTCTCCAGATTTTCAAAGCAAACACAACAACAGCTAATTCCAAGTCATGGGTGGGATAATTTTCCTCATGAGGTTTTAGTTGTCTAGACGCATAAGCAATAACCTTCCCATTCTGCATCAACACACAACCTAAACCCTAAAGCAAATTCAAATAAAAAATGACTCCCAAAGGAATCCAAACGGCCTCTTTCAAAGCCCAAATGCAACAGATTCGTTAGAGTCCCAAATTGCCCCTTACGAAAGAAGACCAACTTAAACACTCAATGACATGGCTTATATACTAAAAAACGAGAAGTTGAAAAAAAAAAAACCTTCTTAACATTTAAAAAGACATAAACCACTGAGGGGCAAGGTTAATTGGTCTAGTCGTTAGGAACTCAACATGCCTTGTGACATTTAAAATATCGCGATTAATGTAATATTCAAATCAGTTCAAAGTCATTCAAACGAGGTCAGATCAAAATAGAATTGCTCAAATAACGATCAATGAATTTGGTCCATTTTTGATATAATTTGTTCAAATTCAATCAAATTTTCAAAACAAATTCAGATCAGATAAATTCAGAGTCATTCAAATATATTAGATCAGATCAGGAGCAATCAAGCAAATCAGATTAGAACGAGTAGTTCTATCAAACAAAGCATTGGTAAACCCTTGAATCTAGGGAAAAAAATAATAATATTGACGTTAAAGTGGGGGTTTAAAAGACACAATCCCAACAGCCCGAAACTGGTGATAAGATGCTCAAAGATGTCTAACGTTTCGCATTGTTGGAACGGAGGCTCTCTAGTCTCACCAATGCAAAGAAGCCACATTGAAAACCCGCAACTATGACTCTAGGTACTCACAATTACAAAT
This sequence comes from Spergularia marina, assembly GCA_963680865.1. Classification (NCBI taxonomy): domain Eukaryota; kingdom Viridiplantae; phylum Streptophyta; class Magnoliopsida; order Caryophyllales; family Caryophyllaceae; genus Spergularia; species Spergularia marina. The sequence continues at coordinate 7,067,823 of OY804554.1, forward strand.
GAATCATTCAATTTGTGTCTTAGGGAGGTTATGAGGGGACTAGGGTGCTTAGATAGTCATCCTCAAAAGGAAATACCTAATAGGCCGAAGAAACGTAATAAGGAAACAAAACACGCAAGAAGCAGAAAATGGCCGACATACGGCCCAGCCACCGCGGCCCGAGGCAAGCCCTAAGCGGACCGCGCCTCGCGCCAACACTCATGGCGGGCTGCCAAATTTTTCTGCATCGCCCTAATACAAAATCAGCCGCGCTCCGCGACTTCACCTCCGTGGACCGCGCAAAGTCCCTGATTCTCCTTATTTCCGTTTTAGCCCAACACCTGTACACCGTAGCTAATCATGCCCCGAGCTCTCTCCTCGGTCACCACTACGATATACCCAAATGAGTAAGTCGTTCAAGTCATTTTTCAACAATTGTCCACCTTGACTTGAACACTCTTACACCCAAAAACCAAAACAAAATACAAACGTACCAAGTGGACCAAACGTGGCCAAACATACCTCATCACCAAATTGATCAATGTAGCACCTACTCAAACGTACCCTAAGATACCAAATGTATCGCAATGTCGTCGCACCACACCACCAAATAGTAGAACGCTATAATCGTCACAAACCCAGTTAAATGGAATACCAAATGCCACAAACCAAACGGTATAACCAAATGTGCACAAGCTACCAAACTCCAAACTTTTCTCCTCCCAAATGGCCGATCGTACTGAAGTATCCAATAGTCTAATTAAAGACACAAATGGCCAATGCAAATACAAATTGTCCCTATTGAGTAACCAAATGTGCTGCAGACACCAAATTGCTTATATCAAGCCAAACACTCAAGACCGAACCAAACATTCCAAGGAGCTTAGCCAAACTATCCCACTGAGTAAGAGGTACAAATGTTAGCCTAAATCTAACCAAATTGCTCCAAGGAACACAAAGCAAATTCAAATAACAAATGACTCCCAAAGGAATCCAAACGGCCTCTTTCAAAGCCCAAATGCAACAGACTCATTAGAGTCCCAAATTGCCCCTTACGAGGCACCAACGAGCTCCACTTAGAGCTCCAACCAACGGCACAACCCGGAGCCCAACACGCTCCGATGGGGCGCCGATCGCCTCACTGAGGCGCCAAGTCAAATGTGGGCTTTCCTCCTTCGGTTGACCTTGAGGATCAACCCGCTTAGGAGCTAACTCCACCTCACCGTCAACACCCTCATCCTCAACCTTAGGACTACCCAACTCAGAATTTTCGAACTTCATCGATGAATCACCCAAATGACTAAGTTGTGCATGCCTCAACTTCGTCAACAAAGAGCCAAATGGTGAATCACAAGACGAACCAGTAGTCAACGTAGTGCCTTGAAGAACATACATAGATCCTTTCTTGACACCCTTCCAAATTACAGACGAGCCCTCACAAACGCATAAAACAACTCCATCACCTTGGAAACTATAGCCCTCTTCGACTAGTTTTCCTTGTGACACAAGATTTTTCTTCAGTTTCGCGATATGCATAACACCATGAAGAACCCGAATCACACCATCAGCAGCCCTAACTCGAATGGAACCAATTCCAACAATCTCACATATAGCACCATTACCCATGGCAACGGTAACTCCACAAGACTCTTCATAGGAATCGAACCACTCAATTGTAGGACACATATGATATGGACAACCCGTGTCCAAAATCCATCTATCAACATGATGTGAAACAATTACGACAACGAACGCATAGTCTTCATCTGAGTCATCATCTTTCCCCTGTGTAACAGCGGCATGAGGAGTAGTATTCTTAGCATTATCCTTGATAAGCTTAGGACATTTATCCTTCCAATGCCCGGGCTCCTAGCAGTAGTTACACACATCCTTTATGCATGACCTCTTTGACCACGATTTATTGCCCTACAGATTCAACCACTAACCCACTCCCATAACCACCTGCAAGTTCGCTAGAAGCCTTCTGGCGCAATTCCCTAGTGTGAAGCGCTGACTTCACTTCCTCTAGAGACACAGTTGTTCTACCCTCCACAAAATTTTCATAAGACGGTGGCAAAGAAACCAACAAAATTAAAGCAGCATCCTCAGTATTTATCTTAACATCTATATTACTCGAAGTCAGTAAAATAGTATTAAGTCGGTCCAGATGTTCTCTGAGAGGCATACCTTCTTGCATGCGAAGACCGAACAAACGTTGCTTCATAGGCAACTTGTTAGTTAGAGATTTCTTCATATAAAGACTCTCCAACCTATCCCAAAGTTCTTTGGCAGTTTCAGAATCAGCAACTTCAACGATCACGTCATCGGCTAGACATAACAAGATCAACGAATGTGCCTTCTCCTCCAAAAACATATCCGCTGCAGTTTTTGCACCCGATGTCTCCTTCTTCGATAGTGCTGACCAAACACCTTGCTGACGAAGCAAATCTTTCATCTTCACCTGCCATAGCCCAAAGCAATTCTCTCCGGTGAACTTGTCAACATTCAATACGTTCAACCCAGAGTTCTTTTCACCAAAATACAAAATCACAGCAAACCCTAATTCAAATAATACGCCTAAAACGGATGCGAAAGCTTTGCAGATCTAACCCGCTCTGATGCCAATTGTTGGAACCGAGGCGCCCAGTCCCAACAACGAATGGTTTGAGTGTGATTGGGCGTTAGAAGATGTAATAACAAATGTGGTATCAACAATAACACAAATAATAGAACGTAAAGAAAAGACACCGAATTTAACGTAGTTCACCAGCGATGTGCCAGCTACGTCCACCAAACAGAGGAGAAACAATTCACTATATGGAGAATAACACCAATACAAATATGAGTTCAATCCGAAAAGAACTCACCAAATACGAACGAGATATAGGTGTCGAATATTCTTGAGATCAACTAAGAACCCAAACTGATGCTCTTTAATCTCACTAATCCAAAGAAGCCACAACCTTGAAAAAACCCGCAACTATGACTCTAGGTACTCAAAATTACAAGAGAATCACACAATTTGTGTCTTAGGAAATACTTATAGGAAATACCTAATAGGCCGAAGAAATGTAATAAGGAAACAAAACACGCGAGAAGCAAAAAATAACCGACATACGGCCTAGCCACCGCGGCCCGCGCCAAACCCTCGGCAGATCGCGCCAGCCCATCGCGCTCCGTGCCAACACCCATGGCAGGCAGCCAAATTTCTCCGCCCCGATACGAAATCCGCCGCGTTCGCGGCTTCACCTCTGCGGACTGCGCAAAATTCCTGATTCTCCTTATTTCCGTTTTTGCCCAACACCCGTGCACCAGAGCTAATCATGCCCCGAGCTCCCTCCTCGGTCACCACTACAATATACCTGTGGACACATAAATTTTGTTGCGGTGGATTAATGACTCTGACTGTTAATTATTTGACAAAGTCAGATATAATAAGTGTGTTAAGTATGGATTAGGCCATTTTGTGTTATTAGTCCACAAGTTGTCAAGGCCCAATAATATCCAGTAAGAGTGGAAACCTTTCTCCTAATATCCTATAAATAGAACTCTGCTCACCATTTCTCAGGGTTGATTTCGGAGTACAAAATTTACCACTCTCAAAGCAAAAACCCTCTCAAATCACAAAACTCAAAAGAAAAGAATTCTTCTAATTTCCTCCATAGAAGTTAGAAGAGAAAATCATTTTGAAGATCGAGAAGAGAAACAAGTCTACGAGGCCCTTTTTCAAGATCGTCGCAAATTCAACGTCAAATTCATCAATTTCATCAAATCATGTTTATTCTAATGTTGGAAATCGAATTAGTGGAGTTCTAGAGTTTGTAACCCAAAAGTTATAAATTCATATTATTTTGTTACATTTGTGTTGTGTCTCTTAATTTCTAGCTACACGAAATTTGTGTTTACAAATTTGGCACACCCGGTGGGACTACTCTACCACTCATCTCTTTCTCCACCAAGAAAATCGCTGATCATCAAATGACTTCAAGATCTATGAAAAACTTCTATGCCGTGACCATGACGTCGAATGATGATCAGATCTCCGTCAATCATGGTGTTTCCGATGACGACCAATCCATTGGATTCTGCACAAGGAGTAGGGCACGATCGCGATTCTTGAGCACTGCGGCTGCAAGACTTCGATCTACTTCCGTCCCTACCAAAGCACGCATACCCCGTCGAACCAGTCGTGCCGAAGTGCTTACCGGAGGAGTGTCCACCGCTTAGAATGCCAGGGCGCACGAAAATCCCGTTTTCGGTTCAGCGGCTTACTTTCAAGCAATGGCGACTCCAATCTCTCAAAGGTTCAGCCGAAGGTCCCAGGAGGCGTTCGAAGAGATGACCGTGTACACAAGTCCACTTTTTGAACGTTCACGTGATGAAGATGATCAAATCGTCATGAATTCCCCTTTTGCTTGGGAATTTGAAGATGGATCCACATCAAGTCCTCTAACATATGTCCCTACTATGGTGGTTGGAGCACATACCGTAGAGGAACAATTGATAGAGATGAGGAAACTCTTCGAAGAATTGAAAGTTGACAACAAAGAGAAGACCAAACAAATTGCAGCATTGCAAAAGAAGTTGGTAAAGCACCCAAGACAAGGTGAGGACGATGGTGAGGAAGAAGAAGAGAACGCCTCTGAAGATAGCGCGAATTCGACACACAGTCCCAAGAATAGGTCGTCCAGATCTTTCACTGCGCAAGAAATCGAAGAGATGATCTTGAATGCGGTACGACTACAATTTGATGGAGGTTCTCACGTCAATCATAACTATGTCAAACCATATAGCAAGAGGATCGACTACATGCGAATGCCTATTGGTTACCATCCACCAAAGTTCCAATTGTTCGATGGAAAGGGAAATCACGAGCAACACGTTGCTCATTTCATTGAGACATGCAATACTGCTGGAACCGAAGGCGACTTGCTTGTCAAACAATTCGTCAGATCTCTAAAAGGAATTGCTTTCTGTAACAATCCGATCCACCGTCCGTCACAACACAACCCAATAAGATGGGTAGTCACCCCTTAGGCCCATATATCCTCTCCGGACTCTAAAAGGTGAAGCCCTTGTTGTAGTATGATGGTAGGAATCTATTATAAACTGATCATATGAGCCTTATTTTCCCAATGTGGGACAAACCAACTCCATAAACCACTTTCCATATTCCGTAGTGTTACAAACTCCCCCACTTAGAGAACGCAACGTCCCCGTTGCGCCTCGACCAAACCATACCAACATCAACACAGGTCCAAGATCTCCCCCGCTAGACGGCTGGTCTGGGCCTCGCCCCAGCACCCAGCACGCGGTCGCAGGGTTGCTCTGATACCATCTGTAACAGCCCGATCCATCATACGTCGCAACACAACCCAATAAGATGGGAAGTCACCAATAAGCCCATAAATTCTCGCTTGGGCTCTAAAAGGTGAAGGCCTTGTTGGTAGTATGATGGTAGGAATCTATTATAAACTGATCATATGAGCCTTAATTTTCTAATGTGGGACAAACCAACTCCATAATCCACTTTCCATATTCCGTAGTGTTACACTTTCGACTGGTACACTGACTTAAAGCCCGAATCCATAGATAGTTGGGATCAAATGCAGAAAGAATTTCTCAATCGCTTCTACAGCACAAGACGCATTGTCAAGACAAAGCTTACTAGTACGAAGCAATGGGAAGACGAACCAGTCATTGATTACATCAATCGGTGGCGCTCTCTAAGCTTGGAATGCAAAGTCCGTCTTTCGGTGTATTGAAGGTATGAACTTGGATCTTATCTACATCCTCCAAGGCATAAAGCCTAGGACCTTCGTGGAGTTAGCAACAAGGGCATATGACATGGAACCTACCATTGCTAACCATGGAGGACGACTCTTTACGCAATCAGAAGCAAAAAGAGAAAAGAAAGAGTTCAAGAAAGCCGACAAAGCGACAAAAGTTGTTGTTAATGAAACTACAGTTTCATCCTCCAAGGCAATGAAGATATCGGCACGGCCAAAGGTAGAAAGAAGGGAGACGTCTTCCAAGGACTCGAAGAAGACTCGCCTGACCCTGAAAGAACTTCAAAATAAGAAGTACCTGTTTCTGAACTCTAATCTTTCAGGAATGCTAGATGATCTCCTAGAAAAGAAGGTGATTGAGTTGCCACCATCAAAGCGACCCGAGGAAGCCAGGCGTACTTCCGACCCTAAGTATTGTCTCTACCACCGAGTGATCAGTCACCCGTTGGAAAAGTGCATAACACTGAAAGAGCTAATTATGAAGTTGTCAGATGAAGGAAAGATCATCTTGGATGTAGACGACGTCGTTGAATCCCACTGTGTCGTTGCATACGTCGATGGTGAACCTTCAGAGAACATTGTGCCTTCTGCAAACGAAAAATATTGCAAGTATCATGGAACTTCTAGTCATTCGTCAGAACAGTGTTTTTTATTGAATACCCAAGTTATACGGTCAGCCATCCCTGAAGATGGTGTCAGCCATGTTCGAACTATTTTATTCGGAAGTCTCGAGCCTGTTGTTATCTCTACCTTTGTAAGACCTCCACCGATATGTGAAGAACTTAACCATAAGAAGGACAACGATGAAGGTTGGATCCTCGTCACGAGAAGCCGAAAATCAAGAAAAGGAACCGACCGTATGCCGAAACAGCGATCACAGCAGCCGCAGCAATACCAAAAAGAACCCTCGATCAAAAGACAAGGAGGAAAACATGCTCATGTTGTAAAGGCCAGAGCTCCAGTTGTGGCCGCAGTTAAGGGAAGATTACCTTACTTTACCATGTTGGGGGACTATTTTCCTTCAAAGTTCTTTGATGACGTAGCTGTCAACTCAGAGTCCTCTAAAGTCGACGAAATAGGGAAAGAAGAAGAATTGCCCAAGGGCACAGCTACTAACACCGCCACACTACTCTCAAGTTCGGAGAAACAAAAAGGAATTGCTTCGACCTTGGACGCATTGCCTGTATGCATGGGGTGGCAACAAATATTTCATCTACCAAGAGAAATGCGTGAACAACTAGTTGATACTATCCGCCAGCCCGAATTGTATGCTGAACACATCAAAGGCGTTGGAGGACACTCAGATGATTCCACAAAATGTATCTCTTGCAACGCTGCTCTTGTGTTCACCGACGAAGACTTGCTCCTGGGATCAAAACCACATAATCACCCGTTGTTTGTGTCTGGTTATATTAAAGGATAGAAGGTTGGTCGCATTCTCGTCGATGGAGGTTCAGCTGTAAATTTGATGCCCAAGTCGACCATGCTGGAATTGGGAATCTCCACAAGCGAGTTTACAAAAAGTTGCTTGATGATTCAAGGCTTTAACCTCGGCGGACAACCTTCGATCGGCATGGCCCGTGTAGAACTTACAATTGGCGATATGTCTCCTACTACAATGTTTCAAGTAATCGATGCTAAAATGTCATACAAATTGTTGCTAGGTCGACCTTGGTTACATGAGAATGGAGTGGTGGCGTCGACTCTTCATCAATGCCTGAAGTACTACAAGAATGGCACCGAGAAAAAGGTTAATGGAGATGTCAAACCGTTTTCACAAGCCGAAAGCCATTATGCCGATGCTAAGTTTTTCGACAACGATGAGATCCCCTTTGAAATGTTGCCGTCAAAAATCTCCTCAGCCAGGAAGGGATCGACCCAGAACATACCAAAGCAAGTCGATGAAGAGAAACCAACGACATTTGAGCGCCATGTAAGCATCACCGTCAAAACTAGCCAGCAAGACACGACTTCCCCAGCAAGTGAAATCGTTTTGTCTTCTACTCCCGTACTCAGGTATGTACCGAAGTCACGTCGAAAGAAAGGGGAAACACCTTTTACCAAACATAAGTCAGTGGGAGAGTCGTCTACCTCAAAAAGTCAACTTAGTAAAACGTATCTCGAAGATTTGAAAAAGAATGCCACAATTCCTCTTACCAAGGCGATCCACAAAGAAGTCAACAAGCCTCCTCTTCCGGGATTCACACTCTCCTCCGGAAACTCTAAGGGAGATAAAAAAAAGGAAGGTTTGATCCAAATGCATATAGATTGATGTCCAAGTCGGGATACGATTTTCAAAATCTGGCACCTCTTAGGCGAGTGATAGAAGTCGCAACACAAGACCCCTATGAGGAAAGGAAGAAGCCGTATAAGCAAGGATTCAAGGTGGCGACTACAACGGCTGGTCTTGCTTTTTCACCTCCAGAACCAGTAAGAATTTCGGCACGACGCAGATAGAAGGTTGCCAGCTCCTTAGTCATCACAGCCGAGTTTGTAGAAGATGAATTAGAGGAAGCTTCGGCCGAATTCTTTGAAGGTGAAGGAGACAATTTTGTTCATCCTCCACGGGTTTCCGTCTTCAATAGATTGGGTGCACAACCAAGGAAGTCAGTCTTTGATAGGTTAACTCCGAGAACTTCAACACCACGACCTCAAGTTTTCGATAGATTGGGAGAACGTGACGAGGTTGTGACAGTTCATCTTACCCGTGATCAACATCATCGTTCAAATGTCAAATCAGTCTTCAGCTGCACCAGAGGTGCCACGACCACGAAAAGGCACCCGAGGCGACACATGAAACATCAGACGAAAAGTTCGGTCCAGGAAGCGGAGAACATGCGAGTTAAAATCCCGTCACACATAAAACGACTTAAAATGATAAAAGACAACATGGAAGAGTCTCTCGAAGCACTAAAACACACCATAAGCCTTACCAGAAAACAAAGGAAGGAGAACAAAGCATATGGTGCCCAATTTTACGCTTCTTCCAGTCCTATTACGATCGAGGAAGGCCTAGATTCCGATGGAGAGGTTGAAGTCGCTAAAACTCCCGAAACTTTGGAAGATGGAGGTCAAGCTACCGTCGATGATCTTGAAGAAATCAACCTTGGGACAGAAGAACAGCCACTACCTGTTTATGTGAGTGCAATTCTCACAGAACAAGAGCGTACTGAGCACGTAGAGCTTCTTTCTACTTATAAGGACGTTTTCGCTTGGAGTTACAAGGAGATGCCGGGTTTGAGTCCAAAGGTGGCTGTTCATCGCCTTGCAATAAAAAAGGGATTGTCACCGAAAAAATAGCCTAGGAGACGTTTTCGCCCAGAAATGCTCCCAGAAATTGAAGCTGAGGTAAACAAATTGATTGACGCGGGTTTCATCCGAGAAGTCAAATGTCCTACATGGATTGCAAATATTGTTCCCGTGCGAAGGAAGAATGGACAACTTCGCATTTGTGTCTATTTCAGAGACTTGAACGATGCTTTCCCCAAAGATGACTTCCCATTCCCTGTCACAGAAATCATGATCGTTACAACGACTGGACACGAGGCGCTATCATTCATGGATTGTACTGCTGGATACAATCAAATACAAATGGCGCCGGAAGATGAGGAGACTACGGCAGTTAGAACACCCAAGGGGATATTTTGCTACAAAGTCATGCCTTTCGGGTTGAAGAACACAGGAGCAACCTATCAACGAGCTATGCAAAAGATCTTCGAAGACATGATACACGACATTGTCGAGTGCTATGTTGACGATCTCGTGGTCAAATAAAGAAGAGTCGATCACGTGCAAGATCTTCGCAAGATTTTTGAAGGCGTTCGAAAATGTCAACTCAAGATGATCCACTGAAGTGTGCATTTGGCGTTAGCTCAAGAAATTTTTTAGGCTTCATAGTAAGACACAGTGGGATCAAAATCGATCAGTCCAAGATCAAGGCCATACATGACATGCCTCCACATTCCAAGCTCAAAGACCTTCGAAGTCTTCAAGGACGCTTAGCCTACATAAGAAGATTTATTTCGAATCTGACGGGGCGCTGTCATCCGTTTAGTCATCTAATGAAGAAAGATGTTCCTTGTGTGTGGGATGAGGCTTGTCATAATGCATTCGAAAGCATCAATAAGTACTTGTCGAGTCCGCCAGTCTTGGGAGCACCAATTCAAGGCAAGTCAATCATTTTGTACATCTCCGCTCAAGAGCACTCCTTGGGGGCATTATGTGCGCAAGAAAATGAGGAAGGCAAGGAGAGGGCTCTCTATTACTTAAGTCGAACTTTGGTAGGGGCAGAGCTGAATTACTCGCCTATCGAAAAAATTTGTTTGGCCCCCATCTTCGTCATTTAGAAACTCCGGCACTACTTCCAAGCTCACATCGTCCATGTGATTTCTAAAGCCGATCCAATCAAATACATTTTATCAAGACCAATATTGTCAGGGCGGCTTGCTAAATGGGCCGTGATTTTGAAGCAGTACGATATCGTCTTTGTTCCTCAAAAGGCCGTCAAAGGACAAGGACTGCCAGATTTCTTGGCAGATCACCCAATACCGGAGAAGTGAAATTTCTCAGAGGAGTTCCCAGGAGAAGGCGTCTTTTATGTGGATGTTCTCCCTCCGTGGCAAATGTACTTTGATGGAGCTGCACGCCAAGATGGCGCTGGAGCGGTAGTCATCTTCGTCTCACTTGAAAAGAAAATCTTAACATACTCTTTCATCCTTACAGAGTTATGCTCAAACAACATGGCCGAGTACCAAGCATTGATCATGGGACTCCAGATGGCCGTCGAAATGGGGTTCAAAGATTTTGAGATCTATGGTGCGTGATTCGAAACTCATCATTAATCGGGTCTTGAATGAGTACGATGTTAAAAAGGACGATTTGATGCCTTACCATAAGCTCGCCATCCAATTGTTACAAATCTTTGATTCTGTCATCCTGGAACACGTACCGAGGAGTGCCAATAAGATGGCCGACGCCCTTGCAAATCTCGCAGCCACATTGGCACTGGGGGCAAAGGTTCCTATTTCAGTTCCAGTCTGTGAAAGATGGGTTATTCCACCTATAGAGCCAGAATCTATGGAAAATGTCAACGCCGTCTACGTCTACGAGACTCATGAAGAAGACTAGCGACAAACAATCATCGATTATCTAGAGCATGGTAGGTTGCCTAGTGAACGAAAGCATAGAACAGAAGTTCGGCGTCGCGCCTCCCGTTTCATCTACTACCATGACACTTTATATTGTAGGTCGTTTGATGGCTTCAATGCCTGAGTAATGGAGAAGGGCTGCAAGCCATTGACACAGCGCATTCCGGGGTGTGTGGGGCTCATCAATCAGGTCCAAAACTTTATGACTACGTCCAAGAGAATGGGCTATTACTGGCCGACCATGGTGCGCGACTGTATGGAGTACGCAAAGAAGTGTGATGCTTGTCAGTTCAATGGACCTTACATCCATCAACCACCAGAAATACTTCACCCTACGGTTGCATCCTGGCCTTTTGAGGCTTGGGCACTCGATGTTATTGGACCTCTCAAGCCTAAGTCGTCAGCAGGACATGAATACATTCTAGCTGGCACCGATTACTTTTCAAAATGGGCCGAGGCTGTCGCTCTTAAAGAAGTCAAAAAGGAGAATGTTGGCGATTTTGTCCACAATCATATCATCTATCGTTATGGCGTGCCAAAATGTATCGTCACGGATAATGGAAAGAAATTCAAAGCCTCTGTCAAAAGTTTAAGTTCAGCCAGCACAAGTCGTCTTTCTACAATGCCCCAGCAAACGGTCTTGCGGAAGCTTTCAACAAGACACTAGCAAATCTGCTGAGAAAGGTGGTATCAAAGTCAAAACGTGATTGGCACGATAAACTGGGAGAAGTGTTATGGGCATACCGCACTACCTATAGAACCCCGACTCAATCGACGCCGTATGCCTTAGTCTATGTAGTTGAAGCTGTTTTGCCACTTGAAGTCGAAATTCCGTCTCTTCGGATCACCCTACAAATGGGATTGATTACAGATGAGAACGCCAAGCTCCGCCTAGATGAATTGGAAGCTCGAGATGAAAAAAGACTCGAAGCACAACAGAAGTTGGAATGCTACCAAGTACGTCTATCTAGGGCATTCGACAAAAAAGTGCGTCCTCTATCCTTCCAAGTAGGAGACATGGTTTTAGCATTGCGAAGACCAATCATCATTTCTAAGAAGCCGAAAGGAAAATTCACCTCAAAGTGGGATGGGCCGCACGTTGTACAGGAAGTGTACACAAGTGGCGCCTATTTGATCGTGGACACTGATGGAAGGAGAATCGGTCCAATCAACTGCAAGTTCCTGAAACGTAACTATGCTTGACTTGGAAGGCCCCCCCTAAGCTCCTAAGCATAAGCCTAAACTGCACCAAAAAAAAAAAAAAAAAAAAAAAAAAAAAAAAAAACACTACAAAATTCAAAAAGAAATGAACTACGTTGGCTTGATCTTGTAGAGTATCACATACTTTGCAGGTACGTAGGCAGCTTAAGTAATCACATTACTTTAGTCCAGCCGCACCCATAAAAAACCAAAACATTCCCCAATGAACTATGTTGCCTTGATCTTGTAGAGTATCACATACTTTGCAAGTACGTAGGCAGCTTAAGTACTCTATGTAATTAAGTCCAGCCAGTCCAACAAAAAAAAATAAACAATCCCGTATGCATCAAAATGATCGAAGCAACTTATTGAGAGTTTCAATGAAATAACTTGTCCAAAGTTCAAATGACAATGTCAAGAACAAAAGGGAAACGAAAAATACAAAAAAAATTCCTAAACGAGAAAGAGGACAAATGGGGGCAATGGGAGATCCTAATCCCACTTCAAGTTATCCAACGCATCACGAGCATCTTTGATAGCCTTCTCTGCACTCGCAAGCTTCTCCTTAGTTTTCAAAGCAAAAGCGTGAGACTTTTCAAGGGAGGTGTGTGTCTTGTTTAAATCTAGCGTAGAGGGGGCATGAGTGGAGTGAAGATTTTCCACAGTAGCTATGGATACGATCAACTCTTTCTCTTTGGCTTCCAAGACTGCAAGTTCTTTTTTCAGTTCCTCCTTCCTCGAGATGAGCGTGTTTGCGCTTTCCCGGAGTGAGTCTAACTCCTTTTTACTCTTATCCTCCAAGAATACGGCCTCTGTCAATCGTGCTTCAAATGCTCGGAGTTCCTCCTCATGAACAGTGATGGGAATCTTAAGTTGTTGTTGTAAAGTATGAAGCTCGGAGGCAATTGACACGTAACTCTTTACATGCTCACGTAGTGCTGAGGCATCAACTTTCTTTGAGGTGATGTATTCAAAGACTTTGTCGGACTCCTTTACTAGGCGAGCAAACTCAGGAGGGGCGGCTATCAGCAACTTCTTTTTCAAGGACTCAGCTACAAATATGGCTGCTTGTAGATCAGCTTGGAAGATCATGTCTGTCACATCAAAATCGGTTCTCTCAAACTCTTCTTCATCATGGAGGTTGTCGTACGCTGCAAATCCAGCCATGACACCTAGTACAATAGGGTCTTTAGCAGCCTCCAACAATTCCGCGTCGAGCTTAACAGAAGCATCGTTGCCAGAACATCCAAGTTCCTCTTCCAAATTCATATCCGATGGAAAGTCCTGTAAAAAAGAAAGGGGTGGTCAATAGGCCTTTGAAAAAAAAAAAAGGTATATAGTGACTTACCAATGCATGACCATAACTGTTCTCTTCGAGACCGTACATCTCAGGGATATCTTCATCAAGAATACTGAGTATGTTCTCGCCTGAGGGGTTCTATGCTGGTTTCTCATGCGGGGGACTGCGTGTCTTCTTACGGGTTTCATTTTTTTGTGATGCTCGGATTGGGTGGAGTATTGCTTAAGGAAGATGCGCTAGATCTTTTTAGTGTTACACGGCGTTTAAGGGATGTAGTCGGCGCCTCAAAGGTAGCTTGAGTAACAATGCTCTCTAACTTCCGTTTCTCTGAAGATTTGGAGGAATTTTGCTTGGTCGAGTTGTCAGACGGTGGTGCCGGACTAGAATTACTGCATGAAGACTTTGGCGGGAATATCGTTTTCCACCAAGTCCGGTACACTACAGTAACTCGAGCTTGTGCATTAAAACCACGGTGTGGAACATGAATGTCCACTTTGTTTCCAAACGGAGCGAAGACACAAAAAACTGAAAGATACGTCTCTGGTTACACTCTCGTATTGAAGACTCTAGTTTGCCGGGAGCATCCTGGTCAAATCCAAACTGTCGGCCAAAGCGATGAGGGTTATACGGTTCGGGTATAGAACGATCGTCATATCTTAAGATCAAGTAGCAAGACCGCATCGCAAGAAAAATGTCCACCGTTCGGCGAGAACATTCACCGTCATCAACATACCTTTCGTCGTTCTTTTGGTGACCGATAGAGGTACAAAGCCAATCAATCTTGTCTCCAGAGGCTATAAGCCTTTTAACTTCTTTAGCCGTAAGCGAAAGGACGGGGTTACCTCGGACCGTGACCATGGCAGCTGCCGTCGTGAAAGTACTTTCATTAGAGTGAGATTTGAAATATTTCGCCAGCCATGAGTAGACATAGTGAGCAGCGAAATGACCTTGTTGTTTTCCCGGAGTAGGAGAGCTCAAGATGTCGTTAAGACTTATGTAGATACTCGCAAGGACAGGGATTGAAAGAGAAAGTACTTGTCCACTAGCAAGTAGAGATGCTGCCTTGAACACGCCAGGTCGTATATGGTTTAAGGACGAATGCACAAAGCCAGCAAGCGAGGAAGGCAGCAAGATATTTCTCTTTCTTCTCAGCATTAGGAATCTCCAGAGACAAAAAAGCTGCATGGATGGTGTCGTCCCATGACTTAGAAGTGCCGTATGCAGTAAAATTCTTCATGGTGGGTTGTGTCCTGGACACTGAATATCGAGAAGATCCTATAAACCAGAAGCAAGTCCAATCTTCAAAGGTGGCCTTTGCTTTTTTGTTTGTGTCGGAAACGATCTTGTGGAATGCAACGAATAGATGCTTGCAGCTAGGGGGCAGGCTCGAGCGGCCTTCTTGATCTGGTGGCGACAGTTCACTCAATGAGGGCACAACCTCGTCATAAAAAGCTCCTTTTTATCGGAAGACCTGTAATGCAGCGGATGTGCCAAAGGCTGAGTGATACATCTCCTGATGACGTCACAAGGGTATTTGTCTCTGGACACCAAAATTCACAAAGGGCCTCCACAAGGTGGTTATTTTGACGGTAAGTGAACAACGAGGCATGAACTGCGTCAAGGAGGTGAATGCTGTCTAGACGATCACGGCAACGGTCCAAGATGTCTTCCAGCCATTCCCAGTAATATGGAACGTAGTTGAACTTAGCGCCAAATCGGAAGTTGGTGCTCCATTTGGCGGTCTTCTTGGCAAGTGCGTCGTGAAATGTCTGGAAGTGATCAACGTTGGCGTTTTCAGAATGGTGAGACGAACGCAACACTGGCCTGTTCTCGGAACTTTCTCTCCACCAGCAGTCCAAGTTAGAAGGGTATTATATTGTTGGCCAGGATTCGGCGAATGGTCCCGTCATCGGTCGTAAAACGACGTGCTTCACACCATTCTCCACAGCGTCGCTGGCTTTGTCAAGGGTCACCAGATACTCCTTGTTTCTGATATTGGTCGACTTGAAGTGAACCATATTTCACTGAAAGATCAAAGGACAAATTTGTCAGGAAATTGTTTAAAAAAAAAAAATCAATCACGCGAGTAGGCATGGAATGAAAGAAAAAGACGCGACTGGAGTGTGATTGGTTATAACATGTGATTGGCATGCGATTGGAATTGTGTGTCGGCAAACATCACGTGGGTTGTTTTGTTGATGGAGGTTTGCTTTTAATTAAAGGGGACCTTAGTAGCAGCAGCAAAAGCGCACAACGACAAACAGATCCCTTTTTTTAAAAAAAAAAAAAAAAAGAACAATAGGAGAGAATGATGGAGTCATCGAGTTCAAACATAAAAAAAAGGGGGGGAAAACTTTGAACCCGAGAAACTCAAACACCACGGCAAATTCCAAAATCAAGAAATTGATCAAATTTACAAACCTGATTTTGGTCTCAATGAAGAGATCTGGGTTGGTCAATATAGAGCTCCGGTAACGTCAAGTGCGGATCTTGGCGTCAAGATGCGTGACTCGCGTCGTTTGTCGAAGTATAGAGGCGGTCGTCGAGGTACTGGTCGCAAGCGTCGAGATGCAAGGGCGGGTACAAGAGTGCCGAGTTCGTCGTCGAGGCACTGAGCTGGGCGTCGTCCGGGGTGTAGAACTCCAATGTTGAAGGGCTTGCGGTATCAATCTACTAAGAATTGAGAAAATTGTATGATGAGGAATTTCCTGGTGATGGTACTATTATGTTGCCTTGAGTAATGGAATTTGGAAAAGTAAGACAGCAATTTCAGTTGGTGTACAAGTCTGTAAGAGTGGTCAGTGGATGAAGGAAGCAAGGATCGTCATGTCGAGACCCGACTACACTTAAACACCCAAATCGTGTCCATAGTCTAGTCTCGAGGGGGCAATTTGTGAACACATAAATTTTGTTGCGGTGGATTAAAGACTAATTATTTGACAAAGTCGGATATTATTTGACAAAGTATGGATTAGGCCATTTTGTTTTATTAGTCCACAAGTTGTCAAGGCCCAATAATATCCACTAAGAGTGGAAACCCTTCTCCTAATCTTAATCTTATCTTAATCTTAATCTTAATCTTAATCTTAATCTTAATCTAATGTATATATATAAAAGAGGGATTTTTTGAAGAGTATAGAAAGAGTCCATCATTTGAGAAATACTCAGAGAGTTTAGTGTATAGTGAAAGAGTATGTAAGAGAGTTTAGTGTATGGTGAAAGAGTTTACCTTTATCATTAAAAATAAATAATAAATACTAAGAGAGTTTAAAAAATGGGAAATACCCACATTTTATTATTAACAACTCACAATCCACATATAGAATCTTTATTTTCGTTAAACTCTTTCATAAATGTATCGAATAGATTTACGATATAATCACTCATAACATTGGTTACGTGTATCAGAAAATTTCAAAACATATATCATTAGATTTGTTTCGAAATGTATCTCAATTTGAGACCCATTTACATACTTTTCCGATATGCAGAACAATTCAGTTACCCCGTATACATTTAGTAGAGATTTGGTCTTTTTGAAAAGTTTAGAGAGAGTCTAAAATAACAGAAATGGGGAGAGAGTCCAAAGAGTTTAGTGTATGTAAAAGAGTATACAAGATAATACAGATTTATCATTTAAGATAAGATAGATTCCAAAAAAGTAGAAGATAAATTCCACAGTTAATCATTAAAAATTCACACGGATATTCTCATTTTCGTGAATTTCTTACATAAAGCTATATTATATAATTGAAACACGGTGTAATTGATCATACAATTAGTAATGTGTATCAGAAACTTTTGAAACATATATTATTTTATTTGATTCGAAATGTATTTCAATTTGAGATCCATTTATACATTTTTCAATATGCAATGAATATAGATGAGAAATATTGTTGTATAATTTAAAACACAAGTAAGCAACATCACAACAATTGTTATGGATTATTTTAATTCAAATAATAGCATAGTTGGTTATAAACATAAAAATTATTAAGAATGATATAATATTTGAACCGTGCAACGCACGGGCTTAAAACTAGTATATTTATAAACGAATCTTTTTTCGGGGGCATTGAAGAGCTCTAGAGCCTTTCGTATTTTCTTAGAGCTTCTGGTGAATAAGGAATTAATTTATGTTATGAAATATGGTGAATAAGGAATTAATTTATGTTATGGAATTGTTGTTATATCATATGTAAGTTTATGGTAATCATGTACAAAATTCATATATTAGTTATGTAAATGTAGTATACCATACATAAGCTTATGGTAATCATGAAAATAAGCTTATGGTATCCATGAAGATATGACATTTTCATAATCATGAAATTATTTGTATATGTTATGGTAAAATAATATTTCATAAGTCAAAAGTCTAATATAACATTTTTTTACATTTTGGTTCATATAAGCAACAAATGATGACATTCAAAGTTGAGATACTAATACTAATAACTATAAGTCACCCTATTATAGTTTTTGGTGAATAAAAAAAATTCCTTTATAAGTAAGGGAAGATAATAATTCCATATATTCAAGTATATATGGTAATTATGAATGGTGAGATAATACAAAAAAAAATTCTTATAAGTTAAGAAAAGATGAAATTCCAAATTTGAGTTTATTTTAGCCAGTTACGTGTTTATTTAACCGCAAGCGTACGGGTTATTGTAGCTAACGGGTTGATCTCAAGGAGGTGTGAAAAATATCTAAATCGTCTACATAATTGAAGTCAGGTACGTTATGGTCGAAATGGTTGGAGATTCTATCAACTAAAACTCATAAGAATTTAAATGTATTGGTGTATTAATGCAATCAACTAAAAGCCTAGGCCGTAGATATCCCCACTAACATGCATCAACTACGATAATAAAACATATTGCAAGTCATAAAAACATAGATTAGGGGGGGATTATGCAACACAACTACTACTTATCCGAGCGAGGCTATCATAGACTTTCTAATAACAATCCTAAGTCCTACTTTCGTACTGAAATGATCATGCAATAAAAGCATTAAGAACGCATAAATTTCCCAATTAGTCCTAACAACCCACTTTCGTGATGAAACGGTCCTAATCAATATTAGAGGGCTAATCACTAAACAAGAATCGCAACTGCATGTCGTTTATAACCTCCGTTTAGCACTCAACAAGCATAAATTAGTATAAATCTAATCGCAACAACAAGTATATAAATTAGACAACAATAATCAAACTCAAGTTGGTAATTAAACCTAGCCATAATAAGCCCTAATTATATGAATCTAAAGACTTGCAAATTTACGGATTAAATCATAGTACTAGCATGTTAGGGTTCGACCAAACCCTAAAAAAAGACTACTCACACATATCCAAATTAACAACAACAATAATAATTGAATTGAAAAACATAATTAAAGAAGTGTAGAGAAAGAATTGCAATACTGTGATGGTCTGAATAATACTCTGGATAATAAAGAAAATAAAATTCCGAATCTGGTACAAAAATGCTTGAATCTTGAAATAAAGTTGGATGCATAAAATAATGAAATTAGATAGATAGTACAAGGGTTCAACTAGGTATAAATAAATAGGAGGTTAAGTTATAATTTCCTAAAAGAAAATAGGAAATAAACCCCCAAAATTAGAATAAAGAAAAATCCGGAAAAAATCAACTCGTGCATTTACACGAGTCATGCAACACAGTGCACCAGTCGTGCCCGGATCAGCGGCCAATTCGTGTTTATGCACGAGTCGTGCAATTCTGGCACGAGTCGTGTAAAACTGCTCCGATAGTCCAACTTCAAACGCCTATAATTTCTTTGTTAGTTATCGGATTAAGGCGTCTGACCACTTTTTAGAAAGCTAAGACCATAATCTTTCACCTCCTATTGGTTTCACTTCAAAATTCAAAGTGTTTTGGCAGATATTGAGCTCCAAAGTTGGCATTGCGTAAAAGACTTCAATCACGCATCTGTAATACTCCAAAACTTCCTTTTTATGTCCTGAAAAACTCAAAAACCAACAACTATACCAAGGATGTAAAATATTTGATAATCGAGTGTAAATGGGTCAAATATAGCAATTATTGCACCGTAAAGTCCTATATAATTATGCAATATAAGGACTTATCATAGCCATAAAAACAAAATGTATGACGATTTCATTTTGCGAGATAAGGTATTGGCGATTGATTTCGCAAAAAAAAAAAAATGACTTATGTACTTAAAGTTATACTCATTTGGTTGGTATCTACTTTCATAATAATATAGTTTTGTAGTTATTGGCTTTCTATTTTAATATATTTTTTTTTTCATTTTAATGACTCACCTCCAAAAATGAAATGATATTGAAACATATTTTTGAAGAGCAAATGTTGTATATATAAAATATAGCGTCATCATCATTGTCCCTTTTTTTCATATTATTATTTTTGAAAATTTTCTATAATTGTCATCATTTGCATTTTTTTTATTGCATTTTACATCAACGCATCTCGATAAATTACTGTTAAAAATATTTTGTTGTAAAATGGTTAAATTAAGAGAACATCAGCCTACCTTAGCTTGTGGTTATTTGCATGAAAATTGATTATGTCTTAGTCATTTAGAGCATGTATGATTTGATAAAAAAAATTGATTAAATGAGAAATTATTTGATGTGAAATGAACATTTCAGATGTTAATTGATCTAAATTGATTAAAAAAAGATTTGTAATTAATTAGAGAACCTTAGTTTGAGGTTATTTGCATGAAAAATTATTATCTCTTGGTTATTTCGATTCTGCATGATCTGGCATGAAGCTGTATGATTAAATCAGAAGTTGTTTAATCTGATTTGCATACTTCAGATGTCAAGTGTTCTAAATTAATTAGAAAAATAACTAAATTTAATTAGGTGAGTTATGCCTTAATGGAAGAAATTAATTTGGATGAGTAGGTCTCTTTGCACTAAAACTATTGCTATCAGCCAAAATTATTAGGTCGGTCACCTTAATGTAATCTTTTTAGAAATTCAACTTTTTTTTTTATTGAATGCGTCTGGAAATGGGGAAAACCCAACAACACAAATGGAATTCTTCTAGAGCTTTAAAAAAAAATTATGCACAGTCCTAAAATATATAATACTCGAATTACAAATATATTCTATATATTAACATAGGGATAGTTATGAGCTTAAATTAATTTTTTTTAACTATATCATAATGATTTCGGTAATGGATAGTGCGTATATAACATATAATATTTTTAATGTATAAAATATGTGAGTTTATGGTAATCATGTATAAAATTCATATAGTTTATTTATGGAAATGTAGTATACCATATGTAGGTTTATGGTAATTTTGAAAAAATCCATCAGTATATATAAAAGTTTCCTTTTTAAGTTATGGTAATATAATAAGCCAAACCTACATTTTAATATAAGAGAAAACTATAAGACATTTTCTACATTTTGGTAAAATATAAGAACCAAATACTTTTTTTAAAATCCGTCTACAGTTAATGAAATTTTAATACAATTTTTGGTGAATAAAAAGTCCGTTTATAAGTTCATTTAGTGTAGAAGTGACCCCAATATGGATAGTCAAAAGCAACAAACAAAACAGAAGATTATAAAAAGATCGAAGAGAGTATATGACAATTAATCATGAAATTGTAAGATCGAAGAATTTTCAAACGAAAATTATTTAGTCAGCTACCTTAATGTAATCTTGAGTTTTGAAAATTTTAATACATGGTCTTAGAAAATATAATATTCGATTTATAAATAATAACTATTGAAGAGACAAACAATTATAGGTATTTTATGAAGGTCTAGACAGGCCATCATCGAGCCATAATATTGAAAATGATAATATAAGATCTTTAACTGACTAATAACTATAAGTAAATTCTTGATTAACAAACATTTGCAAACTGCATGTACACATATTCCAGCAGTCATAAAACTATTTATCACAAACCTAGAATTACCTTTTATTGCTAGATAGTTTGAAACATGACCACATAAGCAAAGTCATTGGTACGAATCACAGCTTTTCATCTTGAAAATTTGTAATGTACAACGTGCAAGCATTATTGCAATTATAAAATTTAAAATAACTAATGTATAATCTTTAATTTGAGTCATTGATTCAACAAAACAATATATAAGATGACTTAAAAGAAACATACAATTAAGATAATATATTCTTTTTTTTCGGTTTCGTAATTCATCATATAATGTTATTTGGATTTATTTAAATTTATTAAACTTGCACTAAAATTATTAGATTTGAACTAAAATAAATTCATTTGGAATCAATTTTTTTTTACTAGATTCATTATAGTTACAACATCTTACTCTCGTGAGACGAATATGTTAAAAAGAATAAGTTGATTCATACAAAATTTTACTAACATCAAGTGTAATAAGCTTAGAAATCGGTAGGGAACCAATTTGAAACTGTTATTGTATTCGGTACCTCTATCTTAATCACTACAGCACAACATCTGTCAATTTGTTATTTAGATTTGTTGATGTGAAATAAATAAATGTATATATCTTGCATAATTTGTGTTCAGTTTTGTTTGATATTGATATCTTTATATTTTTGTCATGAGACATAAACACGTAAAACGATAAAATTCAAGTTGGTTAAAGTAGGTAATGGAAAGAAATGGTTTTATGAAAAAAGTTAATTAATTAGCTAAAACATTAATGTCATGTAAATATACAGTGTGAGAACTTTAAAAAATGAATTAATCAATAGTTGTAGATAAATGGTAACTTTATTATTTCGTTATTACCTTAAAAAAAACTTTATTTAACTACAATAATTATAATGATTTTGGTAATGGAAGTGCTTATATAATATAAAATAATGTTAATGTCACCGTGCAACGCACGGGCTTTAAACTAGTATATTTATAAACGAAACTTTTTTCGTGGGCATTGAAGAGGTCTAGAGCCTTTCGAATTTTCTTAGAGCTTCTGGTGAACAAGGAATTAATTTATGTTATGGAATTATTGTTATTCCATATGTGAGTTTATGGTAATCATGTATAAAATTTATATATTTTACTCATGGAAATGTAGTATACCATATGTAGGTCTATGGTAATTTTAAAAAAATCCATCAATATAAAAGTTTCATTTTTAAGTTATGGTAAGATAATAAGTCAAACCTACATTTTAATATAAGAGAAAACTGTACGACATTTTCTACATTTTGGTAAAATATAAGAACCAAATGTTTTTTTTTAAATGCGTCTATAGTTAATGTTATTTTAATACAGTTTTTGGTGAATTAAAAGTCCGTTTATAAGTTCATTTAGTATAGAAGTAACCCCCAACATGGATAGTCAAAAGCAACAAACAAAACAGAAAATTATAAAAAGATCGAAGGGAGTATATGGCAATTAATCACGAAATGGTAAGATAATACAAAAGAATTTTCAACTTATTAATGTGAATTCCTCAATAATAATAACTATGAGTAAATTAAAGGAAAATTGTTTACTCGCTTTAATATATGTGCTATTTCATAAGTTTATTCTTTATTTTATTTTTTGTAATCTATGTTTTAGTATATACTCCCTCCGTCCCCCTTTAAACACCCCGCTTTCCTTTTTAGGGTGTCTTTATTTAAACACCCCATTTCAAAACTTACTAAATGAGGTAAGTTTTCATCATACATCTACACTCCCCTATCTCCAAAAATAATAAACAAACAATCCATTATCTCCAAAAATAATAAATAAATCACCCACTATCTTCAACAATAATAAACAAATCACTCATTATCTCCAACAATAATAAACAAACAACGCATTATCTCCAACAATAATAAACAAACCACCCATTATCTCCAACAATAATAAACAAACAAAACTACCTTAATCCAAGTGAAAAATACAATGGGGTGTTTAAAGGCGGACGGAGGGAGTATATAAAAGATTGACCACAAACTACGAATAAATGTAGTGCTTTTTTTTTTTAATGAATATGACATTTTCTGCATATAACCATAAGCTTTTAATACGCTTAAAGACATTGAAATTGTATTTCATTTTCACATGAAGAAAAATTCGATTGGTTTATGAAAAATTCATTTATAAATTATGGAAGATAATATTTCTAAGCAAGTATACTGTACTCATGAAATGGTAAGATAATACAAAGAATTTTATTATGGGTAGTGGGAAGATTACATTATATTCGAAATTTAAATTTATTGTAATCCTAAAAAGATAGGAGACCCCCTCCATTCATTCATAAATGTAAGACGATTTCATTTTGCGTGGTGTTAGGAAAATCGGTATTTCGGTATATTGTGTACAAAATAATTCCGTTTACACTCGGTTAGGAATTTTTGGAGATTCTTGTATTGCGTTCGCTTTGTCTTACGAATGTCTTGTATAGTGCGACATTCTGTATAGAAAGCCAGTGGTGTTTGTGCATAGGTAGGAAAGCATATATATTTGTTTTCCTCTTGTTTTGTATAGTTTCCTTAGGTAGCGTCGTGTGTTGTTTGCCTTGCTTCTCAAGGTTTGTAATTGTATATATACCACGTACATATCAATGAGAAGGAACACGAATTCTCAGAAACACATACGTTGATTTACGGTTTTATGGTATCAGAGCTAGGTTAAATACATGCCTAAGGAAGAAACCTCTTCCACCCACGGT
Source organism: Spergularia marina (assembly GCA_963680865.1). NCBI lineage: Eukaryota > Viridiplantae > Streptophyta > Magnoliopsida > Caryophyllales > Caryophyllaceae > Spergularia > Spergularia marina. Next base: position 7,091,898 of record OY804554.1, read on the forward strand.
GAAAGCGACAAAGAGAGAACTCCTATTACATCCGACGACGAAAAGGAGACCATGACGGACGACGGGAAGAAGAAGTTGACACCATACACAATTTTCGGGAATGACAATCCCGGAACGACCATTACTCAGGTTGTTTTCAGTTGACGATTTTTCAAGAGTTGTTTGGGTATATTTGCTGCGTGATAAAGGGGGAGCACCACGTAAATTGCAACAATTCATTGCAATGATTGAACGACAATTTAACAGACAAGTGAAGATAATTCGCAGTGACAATGGAAAAGAATTTACATGTCGAACCGACACTTTTGCAGATTTGGGGATTTTATTTCAAACTTCCATGGTGGGAACACCACAACAAAATGGAAGAGTAGAACGAAAACATCGACATATATTGAACGTGGCAAGAGCATTACGATTTCAAGCAAAATTGCCAATTGAATTTTGGAGTGACTGTGTCCTCATGGCAGTTAATTTAATCAATCGAACTCCGGCCGAATTACTGAAGTGGAAGACGCCCTTCGAATTACTGTATGGCAAAGCTCCTGATCTTTGGAATTTAAGGACTTTTGGCTGCCTCTGTTATGCCAAAAATCTTAATCGCTCCAAGGACAAATTTGCCAGCCGAAGTCGTAAATGCGTATTTCTTGGATACCCTTACGGAAAGAAGGGATGGGCAGTCTATGATCTTGAATCAGGTGATAAATTTTACTCTCGAGATGTAGTTTTCCTTGAAAATTCCTTTCCTTTTGATATTGGGCAGACAGACATTGATGATCGTGGTTTGGAGGATTGGAATTTTGATCATATTTCGAACATGGCCGAGGAGCATGACCAACAGGGCTCTGTTCTCATAGAGGATGAACCGACAGGGGGGGGGGGGAGGAGATTGAACTCGGTTCCTCTCTGATCACGACAATAGCTCAACCCGGGGATGGTTTGAGCATGCCTGCCCCTAGCATGGAAACAGGAACTCCGATGATGGCTTCACCTTCGAAAAATGAGGAATTGACGATTGAAGATTCTGATGAAATTTCCTCAAGTGTTGATAATGAAAGTGTTGGGACTGATTTTCCGAAAATCCAAGCACAGCCTCCAATGGGAAAGGGGCATCGACAGAAATTCGAGAATGTTCGGCTGCGCGGTTTCGTTACTCACACAGTGGTAGGTTCCCCGTCTGCTGAAATCCAATCATCATCTTCAGGTACTGCCTTTCCTATACACAATTATGTTAATTGTACACGTTTTTCGACGAAACACCGCACTTTGCTTGCTTCAGTCAATGCAGGTCGTGAACCGGCTAGCTTTCGTGAGGCTATGAAGTCTGAGCATTGGCGAAAAGCAATGAAAGAGGAAATTGATGCGCTGAACAACAATAAGACTTGGATTTTAACTGAACTACCACCGAGCAAGAAGGCGATAGGTAGTAAATGGATATATAAAATCAAATATAAATCTACTGGCGAAATTGAACGATACAAGGCAAGACTTGTTATACGAGGTGATCACCAAATTGAAGGAATTGACTATAATGAAACTTTTGCTCCTACCGTAAAAATGGTGACGGTGCGAATTATGTTGGCGATTGCGGCAGCTAAGAATTGGGAGTTGTACCAGATGGACGTCAATAATCCGTTTCTTCACGGTGATTTGAGTGAGGAGATGTACATGAGAGTCCCTCCTGGCTTTGAGGACATAGCACCTGGTAAAGTCTGTCGTTTACGCAAATCGCTTTATGGGTTGAAACAGGTGCCTAGGTGTTGTTGGTACGCTAAGCTAGCAACGGCTTTGCATAATTACGGATTTACGATGTGCAGGAACGATCATTCATTGTTCACTTTGATTCAAGGCAACATCCGATTGAACGTGTTGATATATGTTGACGATCTTGTAATTTCTGGCAATAATGGTGAAGCAATTCGTAAGTTTAAAGCTTATTTGAGTGATTGCTTTCATATGAAAGACCTGGGTACATTGAAGTATTTCCTCGGTATTTAAGTTGCGCGAAATTCCTCTGGCATTTACTTATCACAACGAAAGTACGTGATGGATATACTAAGTGAAACCGGGTTACTGGGATGCAAACCTTCCGAAACACCGATTGAGCTGAAACATCGACTAGCCTTGGCCGATGGTCGTGAATTGAGCGATCCCCTACCATACCGACGCTTGATTGGTAGGTTAATTTATTTGATGATTACTCGACCGGAATTGAGTTATAGTGTTCATATACTTGCTCAGTTCATGCGCAATCCGCGAATTGATCATTGGAATGCGGCAATTAGAGTAGTTCGTTACCTGAAACAACATCCGGGGCAAGGACTGTTTTTGCGATCAGACAACGATTTACGATTACGAGCCTACTGTGATGCAGACTGGGCAGCGCGCCCTCTCAGTCGAAAATCACTTACCGCATATTTCATATTTGTCGGGAGCTCACCGATTTCTTGGAAAACCAAGAAACAGTCCACCGTGGCCCGCTCTTCCGCCGAGGCAGAATATCGATCGATGGCCTTCACGACTTGTGAAGTCAAATGGATCAAGAGTATTATGAGTACACTTGGCGTTGAACATACTGATCCGGCTTTGTTATTTTGTGATAATCAATCTGCACTTCATATTGCTCAAAATCCCGTATTTCATGAACGTACGAAGCACATTGAGATCGATTGTCATTTCATTCGCGATGCGATCCAGGATGGAGTGATTGAACCACACTATGTACATACGATCGAGCAAGTGGCCGATATCCTCACTAAAGCGCTAGGTACTCGTACCTTTTCCGAACTTATGTCCAAGTTGGGCATAATCGACCTCCATGCTCCAACTTGAGGGGGGTGTTAGGAAAATCGGTATTTTGGTATATTGTTACAAAATAATTCCGTTTACACTCGGTTAGGAATTTCTGGAGATTCTTGTATTGTGTTCGCTTTGTCTTAGGAATGTCTTGTATAGTGCGACATTCTGTATAGAAAGCCAGTGGTGTTTGTGCATAGTTAGGAAAGTGTATATATTTGGTTTCCTCTGTATAGTTTCCTTAGGTAGCGTCGTGTGTTGTTTGCCTTGCTTCTCAAGGTTTGTAATGTATATATACCACGTACATATCAATGAGAAGGAACACGAATTCTCAGAAACACATACGTTGATTTACCGTTTTATATGGCATTGACAATTGATTTCGCAAAAAACTATCAGTTTTGAACACTTGATGTTATACTCATTTAGTGAGTTATCTGCTTTGATAATATTATTATAGCTTTGTAATTTTTTGCTTTATATTTTTAGGTAAGTAGCAATTCAATTTACTCAAGTGAATTTCCAAATACTAATAACTACGAGTATAAGTCATTGGGTTTCTCTAAATATGTGCTATTCTATAACTCACTAGATTTTTTTTTCTCTAAGTTTTAATGTCACTGTGCAACGCACATGTTTTTGAATTTTCTTATTAATTTCCAAATTTGAGTTTATTTGAACCATGAAAAAAAATATTCCCTCATTTTCTAAATGTATGACGATTTCATTTTCCGAGATAAGGCAATGGCCGTTGATTTTGCAAAAAAAAAAAAAATACTATCATATTTATATACTTAAAGTTATACTTATTTAGTTGGTATCTACTTTGATAATATTATAGTTTTGCAATTTTTGGCTTTATATTTTAAAATATATTTTCATTTTGATATCTCACCTCGAAAATTATATTAAAACATATTTTTAAATAAAGAATGTAATATATATAAAATATATTGACATCATCATTGTCATATTTTTTTTTTTTTGGCATATTGTCACTTTTGAGAATTTTCTATAATCGTCATCATTTGCATTTATTACGTTTTACATCGTTGCATATTGATAGACTACAGTTAAAAACATCTTTTTGGTAAAATGATAAAATCAAGAGAACATCAATCGGCCTTAGCTTGAGGTTATTTGCATGGAAAATTATTTACGTTTTGGTTATTTACGTTTTGTATGAATTGATAAAGATATTTGATTAAATATAAGAAGTTATTTGATCTGATATGAATATTTCAAATGTCAATTAATCTAAATTAATTAAAACAATTGTTATTAATTAAGGAACCTTAGCTTGAGTTTATTTGCATGAAAATTGCTCATGTCTTGCTTATTTAGATTCTATATGATCTGGTATGAAGCTATATGACTAAATTGAAAGTTATTTGATCCGATTTGTACATATCAGATTTCAATTGATCTAATTTAATTAGAAAATAGCTAAATTTAATTAGGTGAGTTATGCCTTAATAGAAGGAATTAATTTGTATGAGTAAATCTCTTTGCACTAAAACTATTACTATCTGCCAAAATTATTACGTCATCTACCTTAATATAATTTTCTTAAAAATTCAACTATCTTTTTTTGTATTATTGAATGCGTCTGGAAATGGGGAAAAATCCCCACGACGCAAATGGAATTCTCCTACAGTTTGAAAAAGTTTATGTGTAGTCCTAAAATATATAATATTCGAATTATAGATATATTCTATCTATTGACTAGTGATACAACTATAGCCATCATATGGAAGATGAGAATATGAAATCTACAATATAATTATGACTTTAAATAGAACTTTGTTTAGCTATATTATAATGGATTTCGATAATTGATGATGCGTATATAATATATAATATTTAAAATGTAAGCGTGCAACGCACGGGCTTTAAACTAGTATCCTATAAATAGAACTCTCCTCACTATTTCTAAGGGTTGATTTCGAAGTACAAAATTAACCACTCTCAAAGCAAAAACCCTCTCAAATCACAAAACTCAAAAGAAAAGAATTCTTCTAATTTCCTCCATAGAAGTTAGAAGAAAATCATTTTGAAGATTGAGAAGAAAAACAAGTCTACGAGGCTCTCTTTCAAGATCGTCGCAAATTCAACGTCAAATTCATCAATTTCATCAAATCTTGTTTATTCTGATGTTGGAAATTGAATCAGTGGAGTACTAGAGTTTGTAACCCAAAAGTTATAAATTCAAATAATTTTGTTACATTTGTTTTGTGTCTCTTAATTTCTAGATACACGAAATTTGTGTTTACAATACCCAAATGAGTAAGTCGTTCAAGTCATTTTCCAACAAGCATAAGCAGTGATGGGTGTGAAAATAGACGGATAAGGACAAAAGGAAGAAAGCTAAAGCCAAAGACTACATTGGACAAGCAAGAGTTCAAATTTCATTACTAAGACCAACATATATCACATACGGAGTAATGAGTGAAGATGGATAATGAGTGAAGATGGAAACAACACTTGATAACCCTCTTTTTATGGAACGATTTAACGAAATAGTGCTCGTAAAAAAAATGTTAAACAAAATAGGTGGAATAAAAACTTGTTCAACAAAATGGGGTGCACTTCACCCATATTTAAAACCGCTGAGGTTCATAGCGGTTTTAGGACTATTTTTTTTTTTTACTGGTCACAAGTCATAGAACCGCCATGGTCCTTCGCGGTTTTATATATAGGTGACGTGTACCTGATACGTTAGGATTTTGAGTGCTATTTTATACGATTTACATGATGATTAGGAGATGATTATGTTGTTTATTGGTCCACCTATCATATTATTGGTTTTGCAATGGTTTAGAATATGTGGTCGTTGGAAGAAGTTTTGAGCTGATTTGCGCATGGGTCAAATTTGAAGGCTCATATCTGTCAAACTACTTGGAATTTTACTGTGAAACCACTTGGAGATGAAACTTCATGCTCCTAGCTTTCCGGGAAGTGGTCGTAAGCCTTATTTGTTCAAGTAATGAGGGAGATACGTCCGTTTGAAAATCGCTTGACAACCCAGTTTCTACCGCGATCGCGGCTACTTTTCCGCGAAAGCGAATGGAGAACGAAACCTCTTCCCACGATCGCGGCCACCTCTTGCCAGGTTTTCCTAATTAGATTATCTTCCTAATTTTGTGCTCAATTCTTAATTAGTATAAATTGCAAACTCATGACCGTTGTATTTAGTATTCAATCTTTCAGTATTCTTGTAATCGTCGGTATATCGTATGGAGAACTAATCTTTCAATTATTGGTTGGGTAATTCAAAGCTAGCATTCATTCCAATCGTGAGTTCTAATTCTATTCCTAACTCTTAATTATTGTTGTTCTTCCGTTTTAATGTTTATGATTTGCTTATTCTAGATTAGCTACTTAAGGTTTGCATAATATAACCTTAGCCTTATTAATTATCGGTCGTTTAATTAATTGGTAAAGTTAAGAACTTTAATCTAGTATTAGGTGCTCATCGGTATTAGATTGAAGGGAACAACAACATAATTGGCATAGTATATTAGTGTTGAGTGTATGCGCCCAATTCTCTATTGACATTGTTCTAAGTCTTATAGCTGTTATTGAATTGAGTCTAATCGCTTGTTTTAGAACATTTAATAATTAGGGTTATTAGAGTCGTGCTCACGCCTTATAACTAATCACTAAGGAACAATAGGAATTTAATTCGACAATAGAGTAATTAAGAAGAAGATAATTGGATTGGAACTAGTACCGATTGTTAGAATTGCTAGCAGCGATAATCCCGACCAAGTACTCACTTATCTTGATAAATTAATCACTTAATTCATTGTTTTACTCATTAGTTTAATTCACAATTCAATCAATCAAAACCCCCAATTTGTTACCACTATTTAATCACTCATCTAATTACAAATAACTCGTAGAATTCCCTGAGGATCGAACCTTGCTTCCATATCACATAATTTTAGGAAAGTATTGTATTATATTTGGGAGAGTGACACAATTAAGTTCCACCCGCACCCGATTTTGTTGAACAAGTTTTTTTCCGTCCCATTTTGTTTAACATTTTGTTTTGAGCATTATTGCAAAGAATTGTTCCCTTCTAAGACCAAAGTTCCAAAGAATATTTAGAGGATATCTCTGAAAGATTTTTTTTTTTTTTTTTTTTTTTTTTTTTTTTTTTTTTTGCAAGAAATTAGTAGCCCTTTAATTCATCCATAATTGGGAAGAAAAAAGAACAAAGCTCTTACAAAGTAATAACCACTAAGAAATGAAAAAAAAAACCCTACTACAATGGTGCAAAACTGCCTAAATCTAGGAATTCAAACACTCAACAATTTCCTCATGAAAACATGATTTTAAAACAGCAAGAATTCTCACCCTAACTATGTACTTAGCCTGTGTAATAATCCATTCTGTGTCATGGTGGACATTTGCAAAGATTCGAGAATTGCGCTCCTGCCATATCAAGTATACTACTGTCAGAAGACTACAAATTCTCAGCTTTTCAGTCCAATGCTTCCTGCTCACCTTCTGATTTCTCCATTGCAGCTCTCTTTTAAGGCTCCAACTATTTCTGCTCAATTTCAGCCAAACCAACATACCCTTCCAAATGGCACTGGAGAAGTCACAACCAAAGAAGAGATGTGAGTGAAATTCAGCTTGCTTGCAGCAAAGACAACATCTATTTACTAAGACAATCCCTCTCCTGCACAGATTGTCGACAGTAGGAAGCTTTTTCTGAGCTGCTAAAGAAGATATAAAAGCATGCTTTGGCATATTCACATTGCTCCAAATTGCCTTATATCCCTTCATTTTCCTGAATTTCTCCCTAAAGAAATCATAGGCTTTTGCTACACTGTATTTTCCACCCTTCTCCCAACTTCTAATTAGACCAACAACCTCCTACGCACCTCCTACAATATTCAGAATATCATTTCTAACAGTGATGATACTCTTAACAGTCCCAGAGTGCTTCGGGTTGATATCCACCTCCCAAATATCATCTTTGTTGCAGATGTATTTGTTAATCCAGGTAGTCCAGATATTAGTCTTTCTCTGATCAATGCTCCACAGCCATTTCGCAATCAATGCCTTGTTCCAAGCAAGGATCTCTTTTATGTTAAAACCTCCTTCTGCCCTAGGAGCACAAGCACTTTTCCAACTCTTGAGAAACAATTTTCTCTGACCCTCCTGAACATTCCACAAGTAGTTCCTGCATAAACCATTAATTTGCTTGATCACACCCTTTGGGATTAAGAGAGCACCACACAAGAAATTCTCAATGCCGAACAGTATAGAGTTGATTAGTTGGGTTTTGCCAGCATATGAGAGCAACTTTGAAGTCCAATGCTGCAAATTGCTCTTGATCTTGCTGATGAGTTGATTGAACATGTGGAGTTTCAGCTTTGCAGTGTTTAGAGGTATACCTAAATACCTAAAGGGAAAAGTTCCTTCCTGAAAATTGGAAACCAGCAGAATATGCTCCTTCACATTAGACAAGACACCAGCAAAATAAATCTCTGTTTTGCTTGGATTAGCGTGAAGGCCCGAATTATCAGCAAAACCATTCAAAGTATGAATAACAGCCTCTACTGAAGGAACATCACCTCGAGTGAAGATCATGAGATCATCAGCAAAGATTAGATGTGTCAAACCAAGCCTGCTGCATTTAGGGTGCATCGAGAAATTCTTCTTGCCTGGCAGTAACCTTAATCTTCTAGACAGCATTTCCATACAGAGCACAAAAAGATAGGGAGATATGGGATCTCCCTGTCTTATACCACACTCTCCTTTAAAGAATCCTCTATTGGCACCATTAATTTTAGTAGAATACCAAGGGCTGGTAATGCAGGCTATAATCCAGTCTATGAACAGCTGTGGAAACTCCATACTCTTCAACATTTCAGTAATAAAGTCCCAATCAACAGAATCAAACGCCTTACGAATGTCCACCTTCATTAAGCACCTTGGGGATGAGTTTTTCTGGTTATAACCTTTCACCAGAGCTTGTGAAAGGGCTATATTATCGAAAATATTCCTCCCTTTGGTGAAAGCAGCCTGTTCAGGTCCAATTAGTTCAGGTAAAATCTGCTGCATCATCCACCTGCGCGTTTTTCCTAGGTCTTCCTCGTCTATTTGGTTGCTTAATTTGCTGTTTCGTAGCCATGGATCAAGCGAAGAAAATGGTGTTTATGGGTTGCTTGGGAGAAAAGCAGTTCTCCTCTCCATGACTCTCTCTTATCTTTGAAAGATTTTGTTGAACCTGTTTTTTTAGAAATCAATATGACATATATATCTACTACTTTTAATAATTGCGTGCATGAAAAGCTGATGTGGCAAGATTTTAATAAAATGCCGAAATGTCAGCAATGGTAATACAAATGATTGGCTGAAAAGATTTTGAATAGATTCATACCAAAGGTTACAAAGATTTTGGAAATCAATGAAATATATTATTTTATATATAAAATAATAAAGGGAAATAAATCAACCTATGAATTATGCTTTATCAACAATCAATATATATTATTAAAAAAAACCTTTTTTTGAGCTTCCACAACGAATGGAACATTCTAGAAAGTCGCACTTTATATGATATGGAAAATCCTACAAAGTCATACATTAAAAAATATGGTCAGTCCTACAAAGTCATACTTTAGATGGTATGGTAAATCCTACGAAGGACTAAATTCGTATTACATGATATGGTAAGTGAAATATAATTAAATAATAATTGTACATGTTATGGTAAATAGGAAAATATGATTTGATATGAAATGTACATGATATGGTAAGTAGATAATAATTACATAAGAATTGTACATGTTATGGTAAGTAGAAAAACGTCCAATAGGAAAATGAAATCTAATAAAATGTAATTTTGACCTCGAAATTTTGTTGTTGTTATCCACCAGTTAATGCGGGTTCGGGTTGGGTTATAGGTTGATCAACGGGTCAAAGATACACACTAGCGCTTTTTTTCTCGGTAATTATTATCATCAAAATATTATTTTACTATTATTATTTCACAAGAATTTTATTTATTATATTATATGTTAATAATACTTTAGTTATATTTGTATCTCATATTTCCTAAATTAATCAATTATTAATATTTAATTAATATTTATCTATTTATTTTGTATTTTTTATTATTATAATTGCATATTTATTTTGACCATACGGGTTGACCGAGTTAGGTCAGGTTTTGACAACGCATTTCGGGTCATTTTCGGGTTTAGGTTGAGAAAAAAAATGGCTTTTTTGGGTTTTTTTCTGGGTTGGGTCCGGGCGATTTTTCGCATCGGGTAAGTTTTCGACAGGTCTGATAGTGTATATTGAAATTTATGTACTCTTACTTATTAGATGTATTCTTTTTTTTTTTTTTTGTAAAAAAGGTGAAAGATTTTATTCATCCATAAAAGGGAATAAAACAAATTCTTACAAAAATAAGAGCCTCTAAGATTTTCCTAAGCTAAAAAACCTTCGACTATTTCCTCATTAGTTACATTTTTCGACCAACTATAAATCCTAACACAAACTTGAAACTTGATCTTGTTTATAATGGCATGAGCAGGCTGCTCATCTTCAGCAAATATTCTGCGATTTCTCTCTAACCAAAGATGATAAACAGTTGCAGAAAGACAACACCTACACCACTTTGTTTTCCAGCTTTTGTTCCTCTTGTGCTTAGCAAACCACATTGCTTCTTGCTGCAAAGTCCACTTCCTATTTCTTACACCTATCGACTTTAGAATTTCAGACCAAGTTTGATGAGAAAAATCACACCTGAAGAACAAGTGCCTGTGTGATTCTGCAGCATTCTTACAAAGTATACACCTGTTGACAATGAACATCCCCCTTGCCTAAATATTATCCACTGTTGCTAATTTTCTCTGTACTGCAAGGCTGGCAATGAAACTATGCTTAGGCATGACAACACTATCCCATACTGTTTTGCTCCATTTCACTTTTGGGTTGCTGTTTCTGTAGAAATCATAGGCTTTTGTAACACTATACTTGCCCTGAGTCTGCCAGCTGAGAACAAGATTTTTAATCATGCCAGGGTCCTGATTGAGGCTAAGTAGATGATCTCTTAAGTTTAGAACTCCTCTCCAAGTTTCAGGGTCACTTGATTTGCTATTTAAGTCCCAGAAGTTCTTGTTTTTGAGACAGTAGGCTTTGATCCAATCACACCAGATACTGTCTTGGTTTTGGAAAATTCTCCAAATCCATTTTGACATTATAGCTCTATTCCATGACAACACCTCTTTTATACTCAACCCAGCTTCTTCCTTTGGGATGCAGGTGCTCTTCCAACTTTTAAAAACCATTTTTCTCTGCCCCTCCTCAATATTCCACAGAAAGTTCTTGCAAATTCTGTTGATTCTCTTGATTACTCCCTTAGGAAGGAGAATACTTGCACACCAAAAGTTCTCTAATCCAAAGATCACAGAATTTGATGTATTCATTGATAAAGAAAGTTTAAGGACATAAAATGTATAATATTCGAATTATAAATATAGCATATCTATTGACAGAGGGATACAATTACAACCATCATATTGAAAATGAGAATATAAAATCTACAATACAGTTATGACCTTAAATTAAACTTTGTTTAGCTACACGATAATGATTTCGGTAATGGATTGTGTGTATATAATATATGATGTTTTTAATGCAACCGTGTAACGCACGGGCTTTAAAGTGTGGTAATTAATGGAAGTGAGAGGAAGTATGTGCAATTAGTGATCACACAAGAAATGTATGTATTTTGGTGTAATATTGGTCGCTTTCTGACTTTTGGTGTAATATTGGTCTTTTACAAACATGAACGACCAATAAAACTATGAATATGTATTTTGAGGTCTAAAATAACTTATTCAATCATTATTTTATCCATTTTGGACTTTAATGATCTTTTACAAGTATTAGTCTATAATTTTAACAAGAATGCTAAAAAACAGTCCAAATGATACATTTAATTAGGGGAAAAAGTATATTCATTATTATTTGTAATAAAGTACACAACGCGAAAATATAAACTAAATACTCATTTAGTATTCATATCGGATTATGCCAATTAAAAATAAAATTATCTATTTGTAATATACTATTTTAGGAAAATGTGAAGAAGGGAAAGGACGACAAAAACATAAAAAGAAAAGGTTAGGGTAGTCAATGCTAGAATAATCAAAACCAACACAATGCGATAATGTTAGTATTAATAACAAGGTCAAAGCCTCAAAGGTAGTGTTGTTCAGGAAAAAACGTATAAAGGTAGTATGTTATAAAAAATTATGCTAAAAAAATATTAATTTGTTAAAAATTAAATTCACTATCTCTTTGCCCCTTTTATAAGGTATATGTGTTGTTTGTGTACATGGTAACAACAATGTTTGATTTCAATGAATATAATACTCATTTGCTAAATTCTTATAAAAAATATTAGCATTCAGAGTCAATTCTTAAGTTAGTATCAATCATTGCACCAATTAAACATTAAAATAGTGAAAACAATGTGTAATTAGATCAAGGTTTAGTGTTTTGAAAAATAAAATATTGAACACATGGTTCACAAAATTGAAACCTTAAAGAATACACTAACCCAAAAACATAGAAACTATGAGAAAAATTAAAGTACAAGCTAAGGGCCTATTTTTTATCGTTTTTTTTTTTTTAAAATCAAAGTCCCATTTTTGAAAACCATAAAAAGTATTTTTCAGTTGTTAGTTGTCAGTTTTCATTTTCTGTATGACTACTATAAAAACAAACAATTTAAAATTAATTTTGTAACTTATTTCACTAAATATTTTAGGCAAAAAAACCAAAAAAATGAAAACGACAATGATACCGAACAAGCCCTAAGGGTACCATGTGAATGTTTAAGTTGTTTTTTTTTTTTTTTTTTTTTTTTTTTTTTTTTTTTTTGTAAAGAGGCTAAGTAATAATATTTAAGATAGTGTTTTAATTTGAAGGAAACTTTAATCTATTGAACTATATGAAAAAGGTGCTAATTTAAAGTTGTACAATTAAACATGAAGATTTTATTGTAAATTATATGGTATTTGGTTTTTCAATTATGTGTTCCAATGGCAAATTTATGGTACATATTATACATAAATATGAAAATATGGGAATCATGTGAAAATTAGAAACACAAGAGTGCCAAAAAATGTTTCCATATTATATTACTCCATATCTTTTTTTTATAACATTAAGTAATAATATTAAATGTAGTGTTTTTGGAAAAAAAAAAAAAAAAAAAGTGTAGTTGTTATGACACTAAAGGGTGCTAATTTGAGAGTAGAATTTCTCAACTTTGTAAAATGAAGTTTATATAATAAAAATAATTGTCTACACATGTTGATTTAAATGAAAGTAATAGTTCCTATATGAAGGGTTAAATATCTATCATCATGATTAGATATCATTATTAAGAAACCAATGCAACAAAATGAGTATAACAATATAGATATACAGCCTGAGCGCAGGCCGGGCATGCAAACTAGTGTTCCATTATTATGGACATAATAGACATTCCGATGCTGCATCCAGTATGAAATTAATTTAATGTCAGTAATCACCTAAGCCGCACATTCACAATAGATCAATAGTTAAGATTAAAACAAAACAAAAACAAAAACAAAAAAAAAAAAAAACAACTGCTCTTCCCTTTTTCTCTCTCCTCCCCAACCCCTCCTCTCGACACCACCCACTCCTCCACCTGCCATAACCACCACCACCCTCAATGACCACCAACGGCGACAATTACGCCACCGCCCGACTCCCTAGACTCAAGGGAGTCTTCGTCGGCCATCAACGTCCTCCGTCGAGCAACACCCCACCGCGTACAACGCATTCTCCCTCCCTCTTTTCATTCTCATTTTTGTCGGATCTCGCCGGCGCCCTTTTGCCGCCGTCGATATTCACCTTCGCCGACATCCTCTCTTATTCTCGCACTTTGCCGCAAAGTTAAATGAAAAGAGTGACGAGAGGAGAGAGGGAAAATATGAGGCCGGGGCTTTCTCCACCGACTGTAACACTACGGAATTTCGAAAGTGGTTTATGGAGTTGGTTTGTCCCACATTGGGAAATTAAGGCTCATATGATCAGTTTATAATAGATTCCTACCATCATACTACCAACAAAGCCTTCACCTTTTAGAGCCCACGAGAGGATATTCGGGCCTAAAGGGTGACTTCTCATCTTATTGGGTTGTGTTGCGACGGACGGTGGATCGAGCTGTTACACCGACGATAGTGAGGGGGCGGCAGCGTGCGTGTGTTTGGCGACGACGGACGATTTATTTGCAGCGACAACGGGCTATAGGTGTAACACCCTGGCTCATCACCTGAGTCGAGAGTAGTCACCTATGCCAGCTTGCCAGACTGTGGGCTGACCTCACAAACCAACACGGGTCCTTCCGGCGCACTTTGACCTCACTCGTGCGCACCCTAGGAAACTTCTCAGGAGATCACCCATCCTGAAATTACTCTCAGTCAAGCGCGCTTAACTTTGGAGTTCTTATCACATGGGATTCCTAAAAGGAAAGTCGACTTTGTTGGTATGAGTACCACCATCAATCCTTTTAAACACCTTATATGAGCCCTTAATCTCTTAGGAACCTTCTATGAAATTTGGGATATTACACTTACCCCCTCTTAAGACCACAACGTCCTCGTTGCGTCTGGCAGCCAACCATAGTCTAACTCCAGGATCTTTCTCCCACTAGGATCAACACGCGGTCGCAGGGTTGCTCTGATACCATCTGTAACAGTCCAATCCACCGCCCGTCGCAACACAACCCAATAAGATAGGTAGTCACCCCTTAGGCCCATATATCCTCTCCGGACTCTAAAAGGTGAATGTCTTGTTGGTAGTATGATGATAGAAATCTATTATAAACTGATCATATGAGCCTTAGTTTCTCAATGTGGTACAAACCAACTCCATAAACAACTTTCCAAATTCCGTAGTGTTACAATAGGGGCTAGGGAAGGGAATAAGAGAGGAGAGAAGTGGTCGCGCTGTGGTTCTGGGGTTGTGTAGGGCTGAATAGAGGGCGGGGTTGAGGTCGCGTAATGGACCTGCGTCTAGTGGTGGTGGCGGAGGTGCCCAGGTAGGGTTTGGTGCTGGGGTGCCACCGCGGGTGGTGGTGCACGGGAGTGGGTGGGGTTTAGGGAGAGGAGGAGAGAAAAAACGGGTGGGGTTCTTTTTCTGTAATTTTTTTGTTTTTTTGAGTGATGAATTTTAATGCGTAGAGTTAATATAGTTACGTGTTTTAGTTTAGAGAGTTACTATAGTTACGTGTGTTAGTTAATAAAACTACATTAATAAATGTCATTTAGTTAGGTGTTATAGTTACTAGAGTTAGAAAGAAACTGATGTTATGAGAGTTAATGCAATATCAAGATGGTGGCATCAGATTGATACTTATTTCTGACTTCAAGAGTATTTATTACTTGATGTAAATAAAATAAAATAAAAAATCTATCTATCTATTACTTTTAATAATTGCGTGCATAAAAAAACTGTCGTGTACATCAGTTAAATTGAAACTGACACGTGTTCAAATTGTAACATCTGATTAGTCCAATTTTTTTTTTATGTTCCTTTACTATCTTAGCAGATATGATATCTTTTATTTGTAACAATAAATAAATAATATGATACTCCCTCCGTTCGCTAATAAACTTCTTACTTTCTATTTATGGGTGTTCATCTTTAAACTTCCTACTTATAATCTTTCCTTATTTATACATATAAATACCAAAATACCTTTTTTTTTTAATTAAAAGTGCAAGTGGGACATACCCCTATGTGTAATTTTACACCAAGTGGACCCTAAAACTCATTCTTTATTCTATTTTTCTTAAAAACTGTGTTCCGACCCTACGCGTTTTAAAGCCGAACGGAGGGAGTATCTTTTATTAACGAAAATACAATGATGTGCTATTTTTTTTTTTGTGTAATTTGGTTACCAAAATTAAAATGATTTGATATCTTTTCTTTTGTTAATAGGTGGTGTGATCTTGCACACATAAAATTTCCTTTTAAAAAATGTCATGATTTGTATTTTATATAATAAAATTGTGATGGGTGTGGAAGTGCCAATTAAGGAAGATATCGTTTTGTTTCAAACTTAAAGTTGATCAAGCCAATTTTTGAATCCCAATTTGAGTATCGTTTAGGAAATGTGACAGGTGTAGTAGTGCCGATTAAGAAAGCCAAGTAAGAAGTTCACGAAGATTGAGGGTTGTGTAAAACGTTTGGTCGGAGGTGGGTGGGTGTCAAATAACATGTCATAATGATGTTAGCTAAGGACGTGAGTCAAGTCAGGTTGTCTATTAAGAACGTTCATGGTGTGAGTGAGAGTTGTTACGGTGAGACCCTTATATACGAGTTAACAACGGATTGTGGTAATGCATAAGACAATTGACCGGGGAGGGGGCCAACTAAGTAAGTTTACAGCATTATAAAGGTTCTCGAGTACAAAAGTCAACGGGTGTTGAAAGGGTTGAGTAGGAGATCAAATAAGTTGGTAAGAAGTTAGGCAGGTGAGTCAAAAGGTGACGGAGCCGGATTTCTATATTTTAGATTCTACTTACTTTTTAAAGCAAATTAGATCACACGCAAGTAGTTCTGTTAAACGGGTTGGATCAGGTTAACTATTGGTCAGGTCGCTACAAGTCGGATCACATAATGCAAGTTCAGGTCGTGTTTTGGTTTGAATGTGTCATAAGTATTTTTTACGGTAAATTCACGTGGTGCTCCTGAATTATGTCAAAATGCGCGTAATGCCCCCACTTTGTAAACTACTACTTTATATATGGTGCCCCTGAATTATGTCACCAAATGCACATGGTGCCCTTTTGACTGATTTTGACTAACGACGTTAACTTTCATCCGTTAAGTGGTGATGTAGCATGTGATTAACAATTAAATTAGTTATTAATTGGTGTTTTTATAATCAAGTGATAATAAAAAATAGAAAAATATATATATTTAAAATAAAAAAGTAAAATTTCACATCTTTTTTTTTTTCAGAATCTCCTCAACCACCCATCCAACTTCACCAGCCTTCACCACCACACACCTACCTACCACCGACAACCACCAATCTCCCCGCCTTCAGTAGCACTGGGCCGTAAGTGACGGTGCGAGCCCAGTCCGATGTTGGCCGGCCCCTTTCCCTTCTTTTCTCTCTCCTCTATACAGATGCGCCTTCGATATTCGCCACAACCACGCACCAGCACCGATGATTTATGCCTGCCCCCTCTCGGCCCCTAGCCGCGTGCCCCACCGCCGTCATTATCGACCGCTGCTCCTGTCGTAATTTCTGGGCAGCTTTGATTGCGTCCATTGCGATGGCCTAAATTCACAAATTACAATTGAATTTCCGATTTCTCATTTGTTCGTCCAATATCACGTCCCTAATTGGGTTTGTTCCAAGTTGTCCTTGCTTGTTTACATGCGCCAACAGCGCAGTTGTAGGACTGGGCTCGCGCCGTTACCAGCAGCTGAGTGGTGGTGAAGCCGGTCGGTGTGGTTAACGGTGGTAGGTGGGTGGTGGGGAAGGCTGGTGAGGTTGGGGGCGGTTGAGTAGCGATTAAGAGAAATGAGCGTGGTTGAGGTGGGGGTGGATCCGGTGGTTGCCGGAGAGAGACGCGTCGGGTGGTTGGGTTGGGGGCGACTATGATTGGGGTTGGTGGTGGCCGACGGTGGCAGGTGGCAGGAGGTGGGTGGGTGAGTTGATTGAGAGGGAAGATTTAAGCCACAAAAAAAAAAATTATCATAGAAATAATAATTAATAACTAATTTAATTCCTAATTGTTTGCCACGTCACCATTTAACGATTTTTGGGGCACCATGTGCCTTGGGTGACATAGTTTAGGGGCACCATAGAGTAGTACGAGTAGTTTGCAAAGTGGGGGTATCACGCGCATTTTGACATTGTTCAGGTGCACCACGCGAATTTGCCATTTTTTTATGATTAAAGTAATATTATAGTTACTATCCCGCTTTTTTTAATGTAGAATAATAATAATATTCTAATAAGATTTTTGGCTTTTAGGCCCTGTTTGATAGGACTGTATCTTTCTGAACTGATCTGATCTGAACTGAATGATTCTGATCTGATCTGATCTGAATAATTCTGATCTGATCTGATCTGATCTGAATGATTCTGATCTGATCTGATTGGGATATGTGATTTCAATTTAACATATTCTTTAATAGTTTTATAATTATAATTACCATTATTATTATTACCATTATTATTATTGTTGTTGTTGTTGTTGTTATTATTATTATTATATCCTATTATATTATCACGAATAATCAATAACAATTTACAAGAATTTTGTGGGAAGATGAGATACTATCTGAGCCCCCACACATTTCTATATGGTAAAACCAATCCTAGTAAAAATGCGAGTTGTAACCTGCGTACTGATATCATGGATCCTGCAGAACTGCTGGATCCACTTAAGCAGAGTAACAACCGCTGACTTTTGTACTCATTATGGTATAAAAGTCTATTCGAACTGACAGGGTCGTAAACTCATCCTAGTAAAATGTGAGTTGCAACTTGCACACTCTTTATTATGAGCCTATGAGGTGTTTAAAGAGATACGGATGGAGTACATAATAGAATGATCCTTTTGCCATCTTAACATAATCTAAGTCACTATTTAATGTTTATCTCTAGTTCCGAAATGTCGTCGTATGCACGTAAAATTTATGCGAGTGACTCGTGGGATATTCAAGAGGTCAAAAGTTAAAATATAGACTTTGACCTCCGTATTGTATAATATGTTAATGTACACAATTGATACGTTAAAGTACATATTTAATACGATAAAGTACATCTATATATATATATATACTAGTTTGCATGCCCATGCCACGCCCGGGCTATATATTTATATTATTTATACTCGTTTTACAAAAAAAATATTTTGCCTTAACTTTGTTCTAATAAATTAGCATAATGATTATTTTCCATAAATTAGCTAATACTATACTATTTTATAATAATTTATAATCATATCTTAACTGAAAATTGTATTTAATGCTATTTTTATGTTCTATCCAATTAATGTATAATAATTTATTACCATATTCTAACCGATAATTGTATTTAATGCTATTTTTATGTTCTATCCAATTAATGTACGCCAAGTGTCATCCTGGGAAAGACTTGGTTTCAGGTTTTAATATATAGTATTAGATATATATATATATATATATATATATATATATATATATATATATATATATATAT
This sequence comes from Spergularia marina, assembly GCA_963680865.1. Lineage (NCBI taxonomy): Eukaryota > Viridiplantae > Streptophyta > Magnoliopsida > Caryophyllales > Caryophyllaceae > Spergularia > Spergularia marina. The sequence goes on from OY804554.1 coordinate 7,110,967, forward strand.
ATATATATATATATATATATATATATATATATATCTATATATATTAAAGTACGTAACGCTAAATTACAATTTAATATGCAAAAATATTGTATTATATGTTAATGTACACCATTGATACATTATATTATTACGCTATAATACATAGTATTAACGCTAAAATGTATGATTTGTATTTATTTCACTGAACTGAACCAAATTTCAATTAAGTGATCTGATCTGATCTAAACTGAATGATTCTGATCTGATCTGATCTGAACTGAATGATTCTGATCTGATCTGATCTGAATAATTCCGATCTAATCTGATCTGAACTGAATAATTCTGATTTGATCTGATTTGATCTGAATTCATCTGCGAATAAGTCCTATCAAACAGGGGCTTAGTTTTCTATTAAAACTTATCTTCGAAAATATTTTCTATTTCCAAAAAAAAAATTCTTCTATTGAAACAATTATATGACAGATTATTTTTTGATAATTATATTAATTTATTTTATTTTTATTATTTTTTAACCATTATTTTCATTAATTTTGTCCAAATTTTATTTTAAATAAGGGTCAACGGATCGATTTGTGTTTTACAAAGAAAAAACGAGTAATAAATAGGTTCGAGTTAGAAAAAAATGGGTCCCGACCAGAAAAGGTACGTCAGATAAAGTTTTGGCATGTTTGTAGAGAATACACAAATCCAATGTTTCTGGTTATAAATCCTTTATTTGTGATTTTTTGTGCTGTTTTGGATCCTCATCAGTATTGCAATTTCAATGAATTTTAAATTTAAATTTGTCGATACTTGGGATTAAATTTGCAAAGGTTGATATTTTTTAATATTTCAAAAGTAAAATTTGTTGATATTGCAAAACTAATGAGAATTCAAGTTAGAAATCTTGTGCATTTGCACGGGGAAAAAACTAGTACACTTATAAATGTATATGAGGGTGGGGGGTAAGATGATATTTTCACCACTTTTAATAACTCACATCTTCTCTTCACACTCTAAAATGCACACTCACGGGTAACAGATTACTACTCATGAAATAGCATGTCAATTCATATATAAAGATGACAATTCATAATAAATCAAAACAAAACCACTCACAAATGATAATGTCAACTCAAAATTTGAGATTGACAGCTCAAGATAGAGAACGTCAATTCAAAATATGCCAAAAAAAGGAGATTGGTGGGGTTGAGCACAGAGAAATCGGTGGATATATGTTTGATAATGTATATCCATGTACATTAAGTCTTTCTCTGTTTTATAAATCTTCAAATGGATGTAGTGACGCAACTATTAAGTTTTTATTAAGGGATGTAGGGAATGTTATTTTTCATAACGGCTAATTCACTTGTTAAAGTTCCTATTTTTGACATTTGAAATTCACCGATAATAATCTTTGGAAAATGCCCTGAATAATTCTAATAGGATTTCACTGGAGCGAGAATAAATTCATTATGTTAGAGGAGAATAATTTCATAATCATATTTCCAAATTTCTTATGTCTAATTTAATTAATATCTTATTTTTCTAGCGTAGAATTGTTTCGTTAATCCTATAGCGAGAATTATTTCATTAATCTAATATCGGGCATGCTTGGTTTGAGAGTAGTCATAAGGGGGGCGCAATAGGAGCTAAAATAAGAGGAAAATGAGAGACAATGTGGTGGCCTGGTGTAGAAGGAAAAAAGGGGTTGAGGAGGAATCATTACCCCCATTTCTATCATCTGTCTGTTGATTTCGACTCTATTACCCTATTAATGATTACTCTCAATCCAAGCATGTCAATGTGAGTCATATTTTTTTCTCGTGTTTTCTTCTAGGAATCTAGGTTTTTACAAATAGCACCCAAGTATGTATTGTTTTACACGCAGGTTTGAGAACCAATAATGATAATAAAAAAAAGTCGAAAGATTGTTTCTTCCAATCCATTAAACTTTAGCACATATTGATTTATATAGTGTTATTCTTTGTTCAACTTCATTTGCTACTCGCGTTGATAGCGAGTAGTAGATCAATACTTAGATCAGCGATCAAGGTTTGATCGTAGGCCTTGGCGTCATATCCTTTCATTTAATTATTTTTCCTTTATTTTATTCACAAATAAAAACAGAATAAAACAGAAAATAATATCATGGTAGAAGACACTTGATTGTACAATCCACGGCAGAACTAAATACAAGTCTTCTCTATAGCCCGATGTGTCTAACTTGTATCATGCTCTAATAGAGGATTATGGAATATTCCAGAGAATTCCGGGTTAAGGAATATTATGTGTTTAGGAATACGATATATAGTAGAATATGTGTTTAGGAATATGTTACGAGATAGGTTTCGTAAGGGTCAAGTCTTGTAATAGTATAAATAGGGGTTTACCCCAAGGTTATTGTAAGCAAGTTATTACGGAATAATATTGAGTTTATGAGATTCCAAAATAGTGTATGTTATAATTCTTCTATGGTATCAGAGCCTCTTTCCTAGAGGACTCTAAAAGTGGCTTCCGCTACCTGCCGGTGGGCATGTGATCGATAATGCCTGCCGGCAGGATTTCGTTGTTCGCCAGAGTTTTGATAATCGTGATCTAATGTTTTAGGGTTTTATTGTTCGATTTTATTTAATAGTCTTATGTTATTTTTGTTTTAATTTTTGTTTGAATAAAGCCCCCTCTGTTTGTAATTTCGGTTTTGTGACGTCGAGATGTTATGAATGATCAAGAATCTCGTTTGATGTGGTTGTTGCCGGCTTGCTGTTGCGTTGTTTTATTTTGAGTTATGCCGTTATGGACTTTGGTATGGTTGGTTGACTTGATTGTTGGAGTAGTGTTTGCGGGCTTCGTCTTGTTGGCAGTAGCATGCGTTAACATGTTATAGAAGAAAAACAATGGTTAATTGTACGTGGCATCATGAAGCTTTATGTGAATTTCTGAGGATAATCATGTGGATTATGGTATGTTTCTTGGCTCAAGTATTTGACCTGACTTGTCGGCAACTTATGGCGTTGTTTTTTTGGCGAGAACACTCTTTTGCGATTTTGGTGGATTTTCTGGGATGATTTTAGGCCGATCAAGGAATGGGGGTGTGCCCCTACCTCTCATGTCTGGTAGTTTTAAGGTGAAATTGGTAATGACCGTTTCACATTGTGAGACCATGTTGATCGCTTCATGGTATTTCGTTTTCGGTGTTTTACTAGGGAGTGTCCTACCAGTCATGTTTGGTTCTTTTTAGATGAAGCTGATAATGGTCGCTTCATGATTTATGAGACCATGGTGATTAATGGTTCCCTTGTATCTGGCGTTTAGTGGTGAAGTTGATAATTTGCGATTCGTGGTGTTCTTTGGGTGACGATCAAGTGAGTTCGAAAAGAATGGTGTTTTGCGACGACGACAATCGACGTGCTGGATTTGAAGATTTGAAGTTTTGAACATCTCGACAACTATTTTGTTTCCTTACCGTTTTGGCAAACTCATCGTAATTTTAGTCAAATTACCATGAGTCTGAGGGGGGGGGGGGTAATAGAGGATTATGGAATATTCCAAAGAATTCCGGGTTAAGAAATATTATGTGTTTAGGAATACGATATATAGTAGAATATGTGTTTAGGAATATGTTACGAGATAGGTTTCGTAAGGGTCAAGTCTTGTAATAGTATAAATAGGGGTTTACCCCAAGGTTATTGTAAGCAAGTTATTACAGAATAATATTGAGTTTATGAGATTCCAAAATAGTGTATGTTATAATTCTTATATGGTCAAGTGAAAGCTGGAGCTTAAAATTTCGAGCTGGTCACAAACCCGCCTAAACCTACTCCAGGTCAGGTCATGCAAACTTTAATTTTAATACTGTTGTTGAGCTAAGCATCAAATGTACATACAATGCGCATAACAACAATATAAACTTTATACTAACAAATTAGAAAAAACTTCCGAATCCTACCTTTTTAGTTACAATCTTCCAAGGTCCTACTTTTCATACTCGATCTAGATTATTATATTAGTTGTATTATTACTAAAAATCAATAGTAAATTACAAGAAGTTGGTAGGGGGTCGAGATACGATCTGAGCCCCAACACTCTTTGCTATGGAAAAACCAATCCTAGTAAAAATATAAGCTGCAGCCTACGCACCGATATCCTGCGTCCTGGAGAACTGGTGGATCCGCTTAAGCGGAGCAACAACTGTGGGCTCCAACTCCCCCAAAGAGGAGAAAGAGAAGGGAAGGAAGCCATAACCCAAAGCAGCGCACCGAGTCTCATACTTAGCACGCTTACGATCGGCCGCTTCCTGCACCACCTTACCTGGTTCAAAATCAATCAATCCCGTCTGAGTCAAGGGCGACGACCCAATCAAATCGACGCAGACGTCGCGCCCTTTATCCCAAGAGTAAAGCAGCATGTCTGCTGGGCGAAGAGGTTGGCCATCAACACCAATCATACTAGTGTTAACCTCCTTTCCAGCTGAGAACCCTGATTGATAGCAGATGTCAACTAGCGTGTCACGAACAACATTATGCCGATGTTTGACGCCAACCACTCTTGTACATGATACAGCATGATCCCCGAATATATCACCCACAAAGACCCGTGAGCAAGCACGAGTGATCCATGGTGAATAAAGATACCCGCAGACGATAGCAAAGCACGTAACGATAAGTACGACCATTCATAGTCTGACCCAACCCCGAAATCGGGACCACCCAAAGCCAATCAAAACAGTGCGTACCCTGCTGAGAACCCCACAAATCTAACGGACGCGGTGTCAAGGAATAAATAGAAGCAGCTTCCCTAGCGACCCGAGCAAAATACAAATCTGCTAATCTTTTCATAAGTCTGGGGGCAGTGATCTCACCAGAATTACCCAAGATATCAACCTCTAAAGTCCGATTAAAAACACCATAAACATCAGCAAACACAGGCCCCACAGAGACGACACCAGCCTGACGAAGAAGCTTATACTGCAGGTCAGCAGACTGTAGTTGCGACGCTAAAAAAGCATAATGGACAACATCCCCGGCCGAATAAACTCCGTCCAAGCCCTCCGAATGAAAAAGGCAAAGTAGCGAGCCTCCACTGCCAGTCACCAAAACCCGGACTAGAAGCAACAACCATGGGCTCTAAGGAAAAACGTAGGGCCGCATCAAAAGCTAGCTGGACAGACTCATAATAGCGCGGAGCACAAGTAGGGTGAAATATAGATTAGAGACCCCAGTGCAAGCCCGAACAAGTAACAACTCACTTTGAGGATCGTTAAGCTTAGCAACCGTGTAACACCCCCAAATTTCCTTTCCTTTTTAAAAACATTTTTATCACGAACCAAAATACAAATAAGGAAATTCAGAGGTGTCACTCCGCACTCAAGTCAAAGACCCGAATGCTAGGAGATTCCAAAAGCCAGAATATGAATGTCTAATGGTCTAAATTAATCTATTACAATCCGAAATTAAATTACAACAATCCGAAATCCAAAATACGAAATATAAATGGTCTAAGTATTATCAATAGTCTATAGCTTAAAGCCTAAGCTTTATTTGATTCAACTACTATCTAATGAGTCGTCGTCCCCGCAATGTATCATCTACTCCATACCTGTGGTGGATTTAAAACACAAAAACCACAGTTGAAAAACTCAGTGAAATTGAGTAAACTAACACCTCAACTCGTAGAAAACTAAAACCCTTACCTGAATTTTGAAAACGTTTTAGTTTTATTTTCGAAAACGCACTTAGCACATAATCATATCAACCAAATGAATTCAATTCAACGACAAAAGATCAAATTCTACGAAATTCACAATCATCAATCCAAGCTTAGTTAAATAAAGAATCCACTCCGAACTTCCAATCCAATCCAACGTATTACTTCACAACTTTGTCAATTTATTGTATCATACCAAACCAAAGACTACTAGACCTTAAGTGTGCACACCCCCCATTAAGTATTTATAACCTTAATAGAGTAGTACTAGAGCCAAGCCCACTTAAAAACCGATGCGGTGAGGCTGTAATTAGGAATCGATGTGATTCCGTCACAATAATTAGGAGCAACTCCGAGGCTCCGACACATTATTATACCACCATACTCCGTCAAATCTCCATATCACCATCATAGTTCACATTCACAATTTGAATCATTCATAAACCAATTACAACCAATATCACACATCAAATCCACTTTACATTTCCATTGCAATAAACCACACAAGTATAACATAATAATCATAAAAGAAATTGAATCGTTCTCCACTTAGCATGATACTAAGTTCTCATCCATCACACAATTCACACATATAGCACATAATTTTGAAAGGTTTCTACAAGTTTAAGAAAGGTTGAGCATGCTAGCTTACCTTTTCAATGCACACAAGAACACGACAGCACAACGGTCACTAATATTCTTCGTCTACGAACTCAGGGGCTACAATATTACAATCAATAATCCCAAATCAATACTAATCTCACCTAATCATTCATCTAATACTTATATTAATTCTATTCTATATGCAATGCCATGATAATTTAAATCTAACCCAACAATTAACAATTAACCAGCAATTCCAATTCTAATTCAATACTTTGTTTCTAATACTCAAACAACACTCAATTTATTTTAAAAATTCTCAAAGACTTACAATTACTTTTAAAATAGAGTCTAATTCATAAAAACAAACTTTTAATTATTATGATTTATTTAGGATTTATTAATACAATTTATATTATGTGTTAATTATGAAAAACATGCTTTAAATTACATAAAATTATAGAAAAACGAATTAAATCAATCTAAATTCGAAAATCAGATTATAATTCCCTAAATTATCATAATTTCGAGTTATTGATCATTAAAATTAATTTGGGTTAATTAACTAATTAAGAAACAATTAACCAAATTTCCCCCAAATTGAAATTTCTTCAAACTTGAACAAAACCCCAATTAAATCTCAAACTAAATTCAAGAACCCTAATTAACAGATTACGAACATGCTAGAATCATAGTTCACGAACTAATCGAACTTAATTCGAATAATTACACTAATTAAACCCAAATTCGTAATTAGTGAAAATCAACTCAAAATCAACAGCAAGATCAAATCTTTATGCATAAAACTAACCCTAATCGATTACCCAATACTTATAACAAATACTACAACTGATTAATCATGATTTGGAATAAGAAAACGAATTGAAAACGATGGTAATTGAAGAAGACGAAAAACAGGGGAGAGAGAATGGCGTTACTCACGGCGCAAAAGAGGAAGAAAGGAGGCTAGGGCGGCGGTCGGCCGGCGACGTCAGTCTGGGCAGGAGGAAAGGCAGGGCGAGCTGGTCGGTGTTGGCTGGTTTCGTGCGTGAAGAAAGGAAGAAGCAGGGGAGGGGCGTGCGTGAAGAAAATAATAGGGGAAGGGGAGGAGGTTCTGTTTTTATAGGGGGGAGTTCGGGTTTCTTCTTTTTTTCTTTTTTTTTTTCTTTTTTTTTTTTTTTTCTTTTCTTTTCTTTTTCTTTTTCTTTTTATTTTCTGATTCCCTTTTTTTTTTTCTTTTTGTGTTGGGTTGGGGTGTGATTTGTGTACGGGCCAATATTGTTGATTTTGGGTTGGTGTTGGTCCATTAGCTAAAGTTGACCCAATTTAGGAATAGATGCCCAAATAGAAATTCCGATTTTAGAAATCATTTTCGAACTCATTTTGAAAACGACTCACAATTAACATTTAAAATCTTTTGCACTCCAATAATCTAGTTAATAAATTTAAATTATTAATATAAAATACTTTAAAATTTCGGGATATTATATCCTTCCCCCCTTAAGAAAAATGCTTCGTCCTCGAAGTGCAAAGTAATTTGGTGAACTCATTAAACAAACACATGACACTTACCAAATCATATGATGCAAATGTATGAATGCAATGCATGCTCAAAGTAAAAGAACGAAGTTAGTATCACATTCTTCCCCCCTTAAAAGGGAGTTACGTCCTCGTAACTCTAGTTATACCTGATCAAAGAGGTGTGGGTATTTTCGTTTCATGTCATCCTCGGCTTCCCATGTAGCTTCTTCAGTTTGGTGGTTAGTCCACAACACTTTGACCAACTTGGTGACCTTGGTACGGGTATTCCTAGTTTTTGTGTCTAAGATTTTCACTGGTTGTTCCTCATAAGTCAAAGATGGATCTAATTCGACTGTTTCAGGTTCTAAAACATGAGAAGGATGTGAAATGTATTTTTTGAGTTGTGACACATGAAAAACATTATGAACCCTATGGAGGTCTGAAGGAAGATCTAATCTATAGGCCACCTTTCCAATTTTCTCTAGAATATCATAAGGACCAATGAATTTAGGACTTAGTTTCCCTTTCTGACCAAATCGCATAACCCCTTTTGTCGGTGAAACTTTCAAAAATGCTTTCTCCCCTATTTTAAATTCAATTGGACGCCGTTTCTGATCTGCATATGTCTTCTGACGATCTTGTGCTGATTTCATTCTTTCCTGTATCAAACGAACTTGGTTCATTGTATCTTCGATCAACTCTGGTCCTAGAACCACTGTCTCACTTATGTCGCTCCAACACAAAGGTGTCCTACATTTTCTACCATAAAGTGCTTCATACGGTGCCATTCCTATACTTGCATGGTAGCTATTGTTGTAGGAGAATTCAATCAATGGCAATCTATCAATCCACGACCCTTTGTAGTCCATAGCACAAGCTCTCAACATATCCTCTAAGGTCTGAATCGTGCGCTCAGTCTGACCGTCTATGGCTGGGTGAAACGCAGTGCTGAAGTTCAATTTAGTACCCAAGGCCTTCTGAAATTCTTTCCAAAACTGAGCTAAGTAATTGGGATCTCTATCAGAAACAATCGTACTAGGTACACCATGATATCTCACAACATTGTTGATATACGCATGCGCCCTTTGCTCCATGTTCCAAGTGTCCTTCATAGGAATAAATCGAGCAGTCTTTGTCAGTCTATCTACAACCACCCAAATTTGATTCATACCATTCTTTGTAACTGGCAATGCTGTCACGAAATCCATGGATATTGAATCCCATTTCCAAGTTGGTACATTTAATGGTTGCACTAGTCCTCCCATTCTTTTGTGCTCAAACTTTACCTTCTGACAAGTAAGACACCTAGAAACAAATTCTGCAACCTCATTCTTCATCCTTGGCCACCAAAAGAACTTCTTCAAATCCTTGTACAACTTATCACCCCCAGGGTGAACTGAGTATGGAGTATTATGTGCCTCAGTCATCAATCTCTCTTTCACATCACTACATCTCTGAGGTACACACCATCTACCTTTGAATCTAATAATACCATCACCACAGATCTGGAATTCATTAGTCAAACCACTCTCGATCTTCTTCTTGATTCTTTCTAATTTGACATCACCAGGTTGTCCTTGACGAATCTCATCAAATATGTCCGAAGTGGCAGTCATACTAAACAAATGATTCTCCAAGGCCCCATGTTCTACCACCTCTAGATTCATTTTCTGAAACTCCATGCACCTCCATGCACAGTTCATTAGGGACAACCCACATAGAGTTCAAGGTATGACTTGATTTCCTACTCAAAGCATCTGCAACAACATTAGCTTTCCCTTCATGATACTGAATCTCCAAATCATAATCCTTAATGAGTTCTAACCATCTCCTTTGTCTCATGTTCAGTTCTTTCTGTGTGAAGATATACTTAAGGCTTTTATGGTCAGTAAAGATTTTACAAGTGGTGTCATATAAGTAATGTCTCCATATTTTCGATGCAAACACAACAGCAGCTAATTCTAAGTCATGGGTGGGATAATTTTCTTCATGAGGTTTTAGTTGTCTAGACGCATAAGCAATAACTTTCCCTTTCTGCATCAACACACAACCTAAACCCTTTTTCGACGCATCACTATACACCTCAAATCCCTCAGATTCTGACCGTAAGGTTAAAATAGGTGCCGTAGTCAACAATTCCTTCAATTTCTGAAATGCTTCCTCACAACAGTCATCCCGCTCATACTTTGTAGTCTTTTTCATTAAATTAGTGAGGGGTCTAGCAATGGTCGAGAAATCCTTCACAAATTTTCTATAGTAACCAGCCAAACCCAAGAAACTCCTAATATCAGTAACTGATTTAGGTGTTGGCCAATCTTTCACAGCTTCAATCTTTCCTGGATCAACGGAAATCCCTTCACTACTAATGACATGTCCCAAGAAGGCTACCTTATTAATCCAGAACTCACATTTAGACAATTTCGCATATAACTTATGGTCTCTCAATGTTTGCAAAACTAGCCTAAGATGCTTTTCATGTTCTTCCTTACCCTTTGAATACACCAAAATATCATCAATGAAAACCACGACAAAACGATCAAGATAAGTTCTGAAGATTCTATTCATCACATCCATGAACACAGCAGGAGCATTAGTCAATCCAAAAGGCATCACAGTGAACTCATAATGACCATAACGTGTCCGAAAGGCAGTTTTAGGGATATCTTGTTCAGCAATCCTAAGTTGATGATACCCAGATCGGAAGTCAATCTTAGAATAAGTGTCAGCACCTCTTAACTGGTCAAACAAATCATCTATTCTCGGCAATGGGTACTTGTTCTTAATGGTCACGTTATTCAGCTCTCGGTAGTCAATACACAACCTTAACCCACCATCTTTCTTCTTAACAAACAAAACAGGGGCTCCCTATGGCGATACACTCGGTCTTATGTATCCCTTCTCTATCAACTTTTGTAACTGGTCTTTCAATTCTTTCATGTCAGCTGGTGCCATCCTATATGGTGCTTTGGAAATTGGTGCAGTTCCTGACACTAAGTCAATGGTAAACTCTACTTCTCTATTAGGAGTCATTCCTGGTATTTCATTTGGAAACACATCTGGAAACTCATTTACCACGTTAATTTCATCAAGTCCTTTAACTTCCACACTCGTGTCTTGGATAAAGCAGAGATAGGCTAGGTGGCCCTTCCTAATTTTGGTGAAAATGGACATGGCACACAATTTTGATAGCTGGTTTATGAACTACCCCCCTATAAGAAATTCTTTGCCCCTTGGGTCCCTTCATAGTAACTTTTTGTTCAAAACAGTCAATGTTGGCCTTACACCTACCCAACCAGTCCATCCCTAGGATAACATCTATATTTAGAAGGTCGAAATGGATAAGGTCTGCAGGTAATTTGGTTCCCATTATTTCTACATCTACCCCTTCAAAGATTTTATCACATGTAACGACTTTACCAGATGGAATAGCTATAGGTTTAGAAATTTGAGAACTAGGTTCAAGACACAACTTATGAACAAATGAAGATGAAATGAAAGAATAAGAGGCTCCAGAATCAAATAAGACAAAAGAAGGAGTATTATGGACTAGGAAAGTACCGGTCACCACATTGGTCGCAGTATCAGCCTGAGTTCTATTCATGACAAAGATTTGGCCTGGATTGCGCTGGTTGTTCCCTCCTTGAGCATTAATGTTGGCATTCCCAGCAGTGTTCCCATTAGCATTCCTAACAGCAGCTCCATTGTTGTTACCATTACCAGCTTGAGCATTGTTGTTGTTACCTTGGAATCTAGCATTGTTCCTATTATAGTTGCCCCTGAATTGGTTCTGGTTTTGGTTGTTGCCTTGGAGTTGGGGCGAGTGTTATTGTTGTAGGAATTTTGGTTATTGTTTTGGTAAGTAGGACGAGGATTGTTATTGTATGAATTTTGGTTGAAGTTTTGGTTTCCCCTATTGTTTCCCACATAACCATTTCCCATTTGATTTTGGGATTCAGACCTACACTCAAATGTTCTATGCCCCATCTTTCCACAATTAAGACAATTGATAGTCTTCCCAAAGCAGTCAGTACCAGGATGGTCCCCATTGCATCTCCTACAGTAAAAATGGCGCTCAATTTTCTTGTCTCGGCCATGGTTCTGGAAGTTGTTCCCATTAAAGTTCCTGTTGAACCCTTGGTTGCCTCCAAAGTTATTTGGTTTCCCCCTCTTGTCATTTCCATGGTTGTGGTTCTTGCCAGTCTCATTTGGGTTGGATGTTTGGGGTTCAAACTTTCTCTTGTTTCGGGTTTCTTCCCTAAGCTCATGCACTCTCCACCCATTAGCAGCTTTTCTATAAGCCTCATGCACATCAGCAAAGGTCATCATGACCATGGTTTCCTGGAGGCTGTAGTCAAGTCCCTCAATGAATCTAGTGATCTTTGAGGCATCATCTGGTAAAATAGTGGTTGCAAAACGAGAAAGTTAAAGGAATTTGGCATAGTAATCACTCACACTTCCCCGGTTTTGTTTCAGTGCTAGGAATTCAGAGAGTTTCCTTTGCCTAACATGCTCGAGGTAGAATCTCTGTCTTAAGGCATCCTTAAGGCTATCCCAATTGAAGTTTGGTTGAGCTTTGAAGGCTGCTCCAGTGGCTGACCACCAAATTTCAGCTTCTCCTTTAAAGTAGAAGACAGCTCCATCTACCTTCTGGTTTGTTGGACAATTAATGGTGTTGAAGATTTTCTCCATATCTCTTATCCAATTCTCAAGTTCAGTAGGATCTTCACGCCCATAATAAAACTCAGGTTTCCTTTGGGATATCTTCTTAGCCCAGTCAATCACAGGTGGTTGGTTATTGTTTTGCAGCAATTGGACCACAGCAGCTGCAAACTAGTGAAATCCATCGTTTTGTTGTTGTTGATTCATGTTTCTGTTAATTCGTCTTGTGTAGTAGCGATGAATGGGGTGCATGTAACCTACACTAACGAGTTATTTATGATTACATTTTTACCTTACTTGATAGTTCAATGTATAATGCAGTTAGCACACAATAACATTTCAAGTAATTAATAAAAGAAGTCATATAAATCTCATTAATAATAAAGCTTAAAGCATCCATAAATAATAAAGCATATAAATCATCGACGCAGCAATGTCCAAACAATAATCTAAGATGCTACTATAGAGCATTTTTTTTTTTTTTTTATTATAGTTATTATACTAGTCACTAACTCCCACTACTAAGGGTAGGGTGGGAGGGCACTATCCATATTTTATTATGCTTCCTCTATAATCGAGTTAACTACTTCTCCATCCTCTAGCCATTTCTTGTGTGCCTCTAGGAGTCTCGTAGCTAGGATCTCTGGTGTGATCAACCATCTACCTTGATGGGTGTACTTCTCTACATTGGGTAATGCTCCTTTCTTAATAAGATCTTTATATTTGCCCTTGAAATACGCCCAGGGCGCTCTATTTGGTAGAGTCCTTAGAATAAATCTGGCTTGAGCAAGAGGGTGGAAGTAGTAGTCATCCTTATATTTTCGCCCATAATAGTCACATTGATTAGCTACCCTTTGACAATATGCCACGATCTCTTCATCGTCTCCCATCCTAAGCCTCAAGGGGTTGTCGGCTTTAATTTCAGCTTTGGTTGGTGTCCTAATTAAACGAACCATCCTATAAAAGGTACACATTAACTTAACACTTATCCCCAATGAAGCAATTATGAGTACAATAATCAACATATAAATGAATTAACTTGAAATTCCTAACATTTCAATCTCCACCAGCTCAAATGTGGATTATTCCAATCATCACAAGAGATTATGACATTCACACCTTAGTTACAGTACATTAACCAACCATAGACATTTCATAGCATGCTTGTAAAATTCATAATTTTGTAACGTGATCCATATCATTCCAAGCAATTAAGGTAACTTTTGATCTTCTGGAATTCTATCAATCTCATTCATTGCATTCCAATCATTTCAGTTTTCAAATCATCGCATTTATTTATCAAAACTCCACCACCATAATTTGAATTCGATCAAGAGTAATCATACATAACCTCACAATTAACAATTAACCAGCAATTCCAATTCTAATTCAATACTTTGTTTCTAATACTCAAACAACACTCAATTTATTTTAAAAATTCTCAAAGACTTACAATTACTTTTAAAACAGAATCTAATTCATAAAAACAAACTTTTAATCATTATGATTTATTTAGGATTTATTAATACAATTTATATTATGTGTTAATTATGAAAAACATGCTTTAAATTACATAAAATTATAGAAAAACGAATTAAATCAATCTAAATTCGAAAATCAGATTATAATTCCCTAAATTATCATAATTTTGAGTTATTGATCATTAAAATTAATTTGGGTTAATTAACTAATTAAGAAACAATTAACCAAATTTCCCCCAAATTGAAATTTCTACAAACTTGAACAAAACCCCAATTAAATCTCAAACTAAATTCAAGAACCCTAATTAACAGATTACGAACATGCTAGAATCATAGTTCACGAACTAATCGAACTTAATTCGAATAATTACACTAATTAAACCCAAATTCGTAATTAGTGTAAATCAACTCAAAATCATCAGCAAGATCAAATCTTTATGCATAAAACTAACCCTAATCGATTACCCAATACTTATAACAAATACTACAACTAATTAATCATGATTTGGAATAAGAAAACGAATTGAAAACGATGGTAATTGAAGAAGACGAAAAACAGGGGAGAGAGAATGGCGTTACTCACGGCGCAAAAGAGGAAGAAAGGAGGCTAGGGCGGCGGTCGGCCGGCGACGTCAGTCTGGGCAGGAGGAAAGGCAGGGCGAGCTGGTCGGCGTTGGCTGGTTTCGTGCGTGAAGAAAGGAAGAAGCAGGGGAGGGGCGTGCGTGAAGAGAATGACAGGGGAAGGGGAGGGGGTTCTATTTTTATAGGGGGGAGTTCGGGTTTCTTCTCTTTTTTTTTTGTTTTTTTTTTTCCTTTTCTTTTCTTTTCTTTTTCTTTTTATTTTTATTTTCTGATTCCCTTTTTTTTTTCTTTTTTTTTCTTTTTGTGTTGGGTTGGGGTGTGATTTGTGTATGGGCCAATATTGTTGATTTTGGGTTGGTGTTGGTCCATTAGCTAAAGTTGACCCAATTTAGGAATAGATGGCCAAATAGAAATTCCGATTTTAGAAATCATTTTCGAACTCATTTTGAAAACGACTCACAATTAACATTTAAAATCTTTTGCACTCCAATAATCTAGTTAATAAATTTAAATTATTAATATAAAATACTTTGAAATTTCGGGATATTACAAACCGTGTCCATGAGTTCAATGGTCTTAGCCACCCTCTGCATAACCATAGAACTACAAAACTCAAAATTGACATTGACAGGCCCAGTTAACAACTTGACCCCGAGAAGAGGCCTTTCAATATTTGGGGGGAAGACACCAACAAGCCGGCTCCGCAGATCCTCCGTAGGCCAAGAAACCTCACTTTTTTCAACATTAAGGTGAAGACCCAAACGAGGACCCTCGATCTGTCTAAACCAGCTCCAAGACCTGACCTACAACCAAGGTATCACCGACAATAGTGACATCATCCAAATACCATGCCTGCAAACATAGTGCCATCATCAAAATACCATATGCCTGCAAACACAAGTCAAAAGAGTCTCTAATCTTACATGCCAACGGGTGCAACACTAGAGCAAAAAGCAGCGGGCCTAGGGGGTCACCCTGCTGCACCCACTGACACGTCAAAAGAGTGTGTTCTCCATATATAATCGAGCAGGGATGGAGTAACAGAACTCCACCCAACGAGCGAGAGCGGGGAAGCGAAGACGAACCTTCTGAAGCATAATAGTACAATCCACCATGTTAAAGGCATTCATAAAGTCTACCAATAACATCGAAAGACGCACCTCATCTCCACGACCCTCAACTAAGTGGTTAACAGCATGTAAGATCGCCCCACCAACCCCACACACACCCACACCAAATTGAAGATCTGCGTAATAATCGTCCAAAGTAGGACCCAATAAATAGGCCGCCACCTTGGAAACCAAACGCCACCACACCGTGCGCACCGCAATAGGGCAAATACCACCGCCCTGCTTAACAAGTGGAGTGAGCGGCGCGCTCGCTACAAACGGACCCAAAACAACAGGACACTGTCCATCTAGAAAGAGGTTAACCACACGGGTGATCAGGGCAAGTAGCTCATCAGAAACCGCCACAGTGGCACCACTCAAACAATCCAAAAGATGTTGAGCCCGGAAACCATCTCGCCCACAAGATGTACCACGTGGAAAACTCCTAATCCGATCTAGAACAACAGCAACCGGAGCATCCAAATGAGGCTGATCAACAGGTAAGGCTGGCAACTCATAAATAATATTTACAATAATTTTCCACTACAATAATCTAATTAATAATTAACACTAAAATAATAATATAAAATAGTTTAAAATTTCGGGATATTACATGTGGCTTAATGGTGAACACTAAAAGTGGACTTCGCAATACTGACCCGGACCCAAAAATCCGAATTCATAATCTGAGTTCAACCCAAAACCCGAAATGACCCTACTCGAACCCGAAATTGAACCTAATAGTGTTTGACCCGATATTGACCCGACCCAAACAGACCCGAACACAAAATGAGTTAGACTCGAATAATCAAACATTTAAATGAATTGATTGAACAAAAGTAACTTGGATTAGCTATATCACATTTTCAAACATTCAAACTACCAATAAATTTTCAATTGAAGATAATATGAGATAAAATTTTAAGAGATTTGACTTTAATATGATTAGATTTGAACATTTTGAAATGACTCTATTTGGATTAGATCCGACTCGAATCCGACCCGAATTTGACCAGTAGTTAATACACCCGACCCGAATCCGACCCAAATTTGACCAGTAGTTGATACACCCGACCCAAACCGAAGCCGAACTGAAATAGACCCGAAATATACGACCCCAAAGATGATTATCCGAATAGACCCGACCCAGAACCTACTCGGATAACCAGTTTGCCAAGTCTAATTAGGAGCACGAAATTTTGAGCAAAGATTCGAAGGCCATATTCGAGGTAAAAATAGTGCAGTGAAAAAGATGAGAGTAATAAAGAGTAAAGGAGATTTTGTGGGTAGAGGAGGAAACATTTTGGTGGGAAAACCATGTTTGGTGAAGTTTTAGTAGCGAAAATGGAGGAATGCAGTGGAAAGGAGTAGGAAAACGCGAAGAAGGGGGTGAATAGGAAGTCACGTAAGTTGCACATGAAGGTCAACACCGGAGAAAGAGAGTCAGTTCTAAATGGCCTTCTTCTTTCTTTTTTAAGTCAGTTCTATATGATTTTTCAAATTTCCTTCTTTGTAATGCTCTTGAAGTCTTGAACTGACTTCAAGAGAGAGCACGTACAATTCTCTTCAGTGGAAGATTTTCGAAGTGCAATTAACAATCCACATTTATTTTTTCTATCCTTTAATAAAATTTGACTTTAAGTTCATATTTATTTGACATGGCATCTTTACAATACTTCAACGCATACAAATTTCGTTAAAAGTCAATAGGGCTAGGGTATTAAACAAAGATAACCTATCAATAAATGTTTAGAATGTGATTAATATAGTCGTTTGATTGCATACGGGAATTCGGAATACCCATAAAGTTCCACTTCGTAGGTTGTAGAAATTCACATGAATTTCTCAAAACTATTTGGTTGCATGTAGGAATTAAATTTCCACAGGAATTGCTAATTACTAGGGGGGGTTAGGTAAACCGATTCCTCCATTTTGTAGGATTGGAAATTTTCATGATTTCTCAAATCCCACAATTTTAAGCAACCAAACAACTCCAAAAAATTTAATCCATGGGAATTTTGAATTCCCATTATTTTGAGTGACAACCAAACGGCCACCAAAAGTGGCCACGAGATGGATTTGTGCATGAACTAAAATGATGGTCTCTAAGCAAAAATCTTTTATTTTATTTTTACAATTTTAAAATCATTGTAAATCAGATTATTATTAAGTAATTAGTTACCGCCACCATAACACTTAATGAAATAAGTAAATGGACACAGCGCATAATGTGCCTCTTTGGTTGTATATCTCTAAAACTTATGAGCAACACACGCGAATAATGTCGAAGGTAGGAGTAGTACTGGCGAAAGTGCATAACTCAGGAGGCACCACGTGAATAAATAGTAAGCAATCAGGACTTCCAAAGAAGTGGAATTACAAGTAAATCGGAGATTCCCATGAAATCTATATGTAGAGAACGTAAGCCTACAGTTGGAAGCTAAGTCTTTGATGCATTAGGCAAAGCTAAAATATTGATGACTGGAATGTCAGAGCCAAGGCTGGTGATGCTGAGAGTTGGAAATCGGTACCGAGAGTGATGGATGAACTCCTTAGCAAGTCCAGGAGTATTTTGGCTGCTATCACAACCATTCAGGAGGGAGCAAAGGATAAGAAATTCAGGGTGATAAAAGCATACGACTACTACATGCAAAAACTTCCAAGAATAAAAGGTTTTGATATAACCTGGGACAACATTAACCTTCCCAAGCATTCATTCATTGGTAATTTAGCCATCTATCCAAGGGAAATTACCTATGCATCAGAGGATCGGATCATAGTCACCTCTTCTTTGGATGCAACTTCTCGAAACAAGTTTGGTTCATGGTCTTGAGATGGCTGGGAGCCTGGGATTCACTCATAAAGGTCGGACCCTTACAAATATATATGGTTAACTGGTTCACAAAGCACATCCATAAACAGGGCCGTCTCATAATTTTCAGGGGCTTTGTGCGAATTTTAAATTATGAGGCCCTTTTGATATAGTAGAACCCAAAAACTTTATACAAAGACGAATATAGGAAAATCACTTTGAGTTGCACCAATAATGCCGATCGAAGTTTCTCAAACGTACGCAAATTTATATTTTTACAAAATATATGGGCTAATTTAAATCGAAAAAAGTTGAATTTAAAGCAAAAAGATTACTCAAAGTAATCGAAAAGGCTTTTGAAAAGTAAAATTTAAATCTTCTTATTACCAAAGATGATGAGTTAAAGGAAATTGAGCCCTGAAAGATAAGTATAATACACGGCTGAGACAGTGTGCAAAAACTAGTTATACTAGTATACTTATAAAGTAAAAAAATGAAACTAAAGATGCAAAGCCCAGGTTGGAGCCCGCGACCCGAGGTAAATGTTTGAAAACAAGCTCAACTTTCCCTCTTGTATTGGGGCCCCGTGCGGCCGCACATCCTGCATGGGTAAATAGCCGGCCCTATTCATAAACACCACTGGAAAACAAAATGGGCTCAATGTAGTTTTGTTATTACGACCATATACTGTGTTTGGATCGAAAGAAACTCGAGGCTGTTTAGAGAAGTTAATAGAGATGTAAATCAAATCGTAGCCTATGTTAAATTCTTTGTGTGAGGTTACTTAGAAATGCTCAAGATTGTAAGCATGCATGATGAGATAATATACTATCTCAATACGTAATATTTAGGGGCCGGGGTCGGTGGCTTTTTCTTTTGTAAGAGTTTTGCTTTGTTCCCCATATATGGATTAACTAGCTTATGAACCCATGACATGCACGGGGTTCTTAAATATTTATGTGAAGTAGTTCTAATAATGCTATGTATATACTCACTCATTTTAGGAATATGTGACATTTTCTTTTTCTTTTGAGGTGGGTTTTATTTTTTATTTAACAAAAAACTAATTGGATTCATAGGGGCAAAATAAAGTTATTAGATTGGTAAATGTTCGCATTTAAGAAATATAGAAAGGAAGTTATAAGTGATAAGGTATGAAAATCATAAAATAGGTAGTTTTACATTAGGCTTATGAACCCGTGTCATCTGAAATCTCTAGGGTCTCCTCGCCGTCATTAGGCTGTGCAACCTCGTCGTTACCCACCTTGAGTATCCGGAATTAAATTTATTTAGGGTATGTATACAGTGTACATGCCATTTTCTTTTTTTATAGTTTCCGAATAATGAAAAATGTCGTTTTTCATAAGAAAGAAGTAGAAGATTTTATTTTGTTTTTAAAAATTCAGCCACATATTATGCCAAAATTTCTGCTAGCTTTCTTTTACCTTAATTATTACTGATCATGAGATTCTTTGATATATTATCTAGAATAAAAAAGATTCGATGATTTATATTAGGAACTAATATAAATTCGGCAATATCTCTTGCCAAAATTTTCGACCATAATTTTCCATAATTATGCTAGATGACGGATTATTTAATTGTTAAATGTAGGTTATGACGTCATCATTGATATTCATTTGGACTGGTTATTTCCTTTTTATAGTATGAGTTGTAAAAATATGCATGAAGTAATGGTTAACACACTGGTTATGTGATGAATAAGTAATTGAGAGGTCAATGGTTCAAATCCTGATAGACACAGTTTTGGTTGATCTACCAATGAGTATACTGACGTGTTAAATGATTGCTGACATGATGCTGACATGTCGATTGTTTATCAAGCTCATGCCACATCAGCTTTATGACACGACTTTATTAAAAGATATAGATAAAAACTCCTAATTTCTTGGAGAAAAAAAAAAAAAAAAAAAAACATTGATGATTGCAATGATCTACCCGGATACAATGATTTCCAATATTTGATATCAAGTATTCAATGTCTTAATGTTGTTAGTATTTGTGATCTTATTAGTTAATACTTGTAATCCTCCCTCAAAAACTAACTAATGTGTATGATCTACCCTAAAATTAATAATGGCTTGAAATCTACCATTTAATACAAATGCATGTATGCCATGATTTTTGCCCTTAAATACTAATAAATTAATTAAGGTCAATAATCTACCCTTAAACTTTAACACTAAAAAAAAAATACTCTTAAAATACTATTAAAGCGTACGTTATGTTCAACCTTAATTAAACAATCGTTATGATCCACCCTAAAAAATTAATGCCTTGATCTACCCCTAAACCCAATGCCTAAATCTACATACCCTTACAACTAATTAATGTCTTATGACCTACCCAAAAAAACTTAATGCCTTCAAATCTGGTGGATATCAATGTTTCTGTAAGGGCCTGATAAATTAAATTTATAAATAAAGAGAAGCTATGAGTAATGAACCTTGCACATAGATGCATAAATCTTTTGTCGAATTAATCAAAACATTATTATGTCTCCAACAGCAGCACCACAAATGGAAGACAAGAATGACGAAGAAATACAAGTGATCATCTCTTCTTTGCCACAAGACACAGTTTGGTTGCCTCAACCTCTCTACAAATATGAAAACTTCTGGTTCTACAAACATGAACTTGAAAGTATTCTTGTTAGAGAAAAATCGAGTCTTATACCAAATACTGTGGTATTATCTACCTACCCAAAATGTGGAACAACTTGGTTTGCAGCCCTTCTATTCACAATGGTCAATCGAACTCGTTACGACTACTCAGCACATCCATTACTAACTAATAGCCCGCACGATTGTGTACAATGGCTAGTTAAGCCTCATTATGTTGATGTCAACTATGATGGCCCAAATATTGTGAGCAACTTTCCAGTTGTTAAAACGCATTGGCCTTACTCATTGTTGCCGCAGTCAATCAAGCACCTCAAATGCCCAATTATTTACGTGTGTCGCGATCCTATGGACCAATTTGTGTCACTTTGGCACTTCATAAACAAGTTAAGGCCTAAAGAAGAGCCAACCTTAGGC
This sequence comes from Spergularia marina, assembly GCA_963680865.1. Lineage (NCBI taxonomy): Eukaryota > Viridiplantae > Streptophyta > Magnoliopsida > Caryophyllales > Caryophyllaceae > Spergularia > Spergularia marina. The sequence goes on from OY804554.1 coordinate 7,132,478, forward strand.
TTAAATGAGGCATTTGAATTGTACTGTAAGGGTGTTGCGCCATATGGGTCATATTGGGATCATGTGTTACAATATTGGAGGGCTAGCTTAGCAATGCCTAACATAGTCATGTTCATTAGGTATGAGGATATGAAAATCCAACCTGTTAAAGTTATGAAGATGATGGCAACATTTTTAGGTTGCGATTTTTCGACAGAGGAAGAAAAAAATGGTGTGATTGAAAGAATTTTCGAGTTTTGTAGCTTTGATAAGCTCACGAGTTTTCATGTCAATCAAAGGGTCGAGAAAAGAACTGGTGAAAAGGAGAACGTGAATCTTAACAACAGTGTGTTCTTTAGGAAAGGTGAGATTGGTGATCACAAAAATTATTTAACTAACGAAATGATTTCACGTCTTAGGGATATCACTGATATGAAGTTCCAAGGTTCGGGTCTAGATGGGAAGATATATGCAAATAGCCCAAGCTTGATCGGCAACCCAGGTAATCATGGATGACGTCAAAGCCCGAGCTGGTCCGTGACAAATGGCAAGCTTAGTCAAGCTCTAATCGGATTAGCTCCTTCGGCCTTGATTTTATGTTTAAATTTATTTTAATATTTACTTAAAAAAAAAAACTGTTTTTTTTTTTTTTTTTCTCAAGAGAGGGTAAGCGATATAAGGAAAATCAAATAGGCCCCTAAAAGTAGTTTTAGTTGAATTGAAACTAATAATATACTAGATGTAAGCCCGTGCATTACACGGGTCTCTTATTGACGAAATACAATTATGATGATCGATAAATATTTGACCATTATCATAAGGAACTATTACTTGTATTTTATTTAACCTCTGTAACCATGTAGGTCATTATTTTCATTTTACGATTCTCATTTTACCAAAAAAAAAAAAACTTACACTCATAAACCAGCACGCTTTAATGTCACTACAATTATACTTTTATTCAAATACACTACCTTAAATATTGTTGTATTACTTAACCTCTTTAAATAAAAGATATCATTACTTATTTATTGGAAAGATTCACATGATATCCTTGTGTTTCTATCTTTCCCTAGAGTTCCACATTTCCAGTTCGTGTATAATATGTACCATAATTTTGGCCCTTTCGGATACATAATTGAAAAAAAAATACTATAATCCAATAAAATATTTTTTTAATTGTACAACTTTAAATTGGCACCCTCCAATAATAAATTAGAATCAAATTAAAGTTTTATTCAAAAACACTATCTTAAATTAATAATTAGAAACATTCACTCAGTATCCTTGTGGTTTTAGTTTTCTCATGAGTTCTACATTTTCGTGTCGATATCTTTGAGGTTTCATTTTTGTGAACCATGATATTAAGTTTATAATTAACTCTTAATGCTAGTAGTTCTTATAAGAATTTAGCAAATGAGCATTATGATCACAAAAATCAAACATTGTGGATACCATGATAACCTTTCTTTTATGTTTTTGTCGTCTCTTCCCCTCTCCACATTTTCCTAAAATAATATATCACAAAATAGATAAATGTTATTCTAAATTGACATTTTATGATATGAATACCATATGAGTATTTACTTATTAAACCTGAGTAATAAGAAGAGTTAAGACATAGAAAATAGAAAATTAATATACGTACAAACATAGAATCTTTCAATCATTGTGGGAACTAAAAAAAAAAAAAAAAACCCGGATTGAAATTAGGAAAATTAGGAACATATAATATTAGGAAAATGCATTTTCTTTCACCTATTTATCCACTTATCATCCTATTGTACGATTTTTTAGTAGAAGAATTTTATATTCCACTTTGTTATGTTTCAATAATGTGAAAGTATCTTTTAGTACTCTTTTTTTTTTTTTTGCCATTAGAGATTGTCCCACATCGTCCAAGAAGTAAGGTTATCGTATTTTGGCACAATATAGGTTAGGTTCTTTTAATTTTGTCCCATATCATCAGTACGACGCATGTAAAAGTGTTATCAGTATGATTATTATAATGGTATTACATGCCTAATTGACCGATTAGCCAATCACCATTCAAAATAGTGGCGTATTATGCTGATTTAAGGTTAGCATCCAGTAGAATAGACAGGTGAATGAAATTTTGAAGTTTGGAACATGTAGATTAAGAGGGGGCGGACAATAGTGGCCTTTTCATTGTAGTGAACTTAATAGGAGACAATTACTTATATATCTCGTTAATTCTAGGTTAGTTAGTATTTAGTTAGGTCCTAGGTTAATTAGATATGTGACTATGAGATGTTGTATATAACTTTTTAATCGTTGCACGGGGTCTCTTTATAATGATGTCTAATCATGATGATAAAAATGAACAAATGAATATCTAAACTTTTATATTACTTGCATTTTATTTAACCCTTGTAGACGATTATTTTCAATATAAACTTCTTTTTAAAAAATTGAGAACTTATACTCTCTTACTGAGCCCAATAATTAGATATGTGATTATGAGATGTTGTATATGTTAGTATTTCTCTAGAGGTAAAAAAAAAAAAAAAAAAAAAAAAAAAAAACTTTGTGATTGCGATAAACATGTGCTTAACAAAAATGTAGGTGAAAATATGACATGTGCTTGCTTCTGATCAAGAAGGTAGAATCAATCGTTGACATTAATTAGTGTGGAGGCAGGCCACTATAGGAAATTAGAACGTTTAAGTAACTTAGCCAATTTTTAATCGAAAGATCAAGTACTTGCTTGGAGTAAGTATGTAATTCTGATAGCGTATATACAATGTGAATTTCATTTGCAGACCAAGGTTATGCTCTCTAAAATTTCATCTTAGGGTTTGGGTTGTTTTATGGGTATACATGTAATATTGTTCCACAACGTTTTGTTACATGGAGATGAACTAAAATAGGAGTAAGATCATAAATGTGTTATGCTTCTATTGTCCCCTTTTCCAATAATTTAATTTCAGCAAATGAAAAGAGAGAAAAAAAAAAAACAATGAAACAAACTAAATGTATGATATAATATAGAGTACTATATGATACTCCTATACTCTCCTACTATATTGTGATTTATTATTACTTATACCGCTTTTACTCCTCATATGTCATACACATTATTACGTATACCACTTTTACTCACATATGTCATACACATCATCAAGGGGATTGATAAAACATCAATAATGTGTTTTAAATTTAAAAAAAATGTCTTGTAATAAATATTGTTTTTTTACTGAAATTATGAGGTTACTACAAAAACTTATTATGTTTAATTTGCATCCCAAATTCTAATAAAACAAAGAACAAAGTTTAAACTTGCCAATCAATACTTTAGCAGCTTATTATAGCCAGCCGAGTATATATGATTAGGCATTATGATTGTGAATCTTGATCTAGGACATCAACTATTTATAGCTAGCTGATTGTTTAACTTCGATTAGGATTAGGAATATGATAGATCAGGATTAAGAAAATATACCAAAAACATTGCCCGATAAATCCCTCCTTTATTGATTGATTTTGGAGTTTCTAGAAAGTTCCATTCTTATTTAATTATTTTTTACTTACCATATCATGTACAATTCATATTAAATTGAGTTTCTAAAATGTTCTATTCTTAATTATTTATTTTTAACTTACCATATCATGCACAATTTATATTAAATTGAGTTTGCAAAATGTTCCATTCTTATTTAATTATTCTTTATTTACCATATCATATACAATTTACATTAAAGTATTTGATGACTTACCATATGGAAGATTTAAATATAAATTATTTTTTTAATAAAAGATATAGAAAATATAGACATTCTAGAATGTTCCAATCGTTGTGGAAGCTCAAAAAAAGTCTGCTTTAATAATATATATTGATTTAATATTGGATGGAATATCTATTTATGTAATTTATTTTTTAAATCAAATATAAAGTAATTTTTAATAGAATTTAAACTAATATATTTCTCATGCTGTAACATGCAAATGCAAGCGTCTCACCTTCAGGGATGGCAATCAGGGCGGTCTCGAGTCGGTTTGTATCACACCGGGTCATATCGGACCAGTTTAACTTCTAAGTCTGTTGCGTTTTGATTCGGTTAACTATCGAATCGGGTAAATTTTGTGAAGGGTCGGGTTGATTCAAGTCATGTTATAATAAGGTCGATACTGATGGCTATTTACTCACGGTTTTTCAATACTTGATCAATATATTTTGGTTGATGAGTATAAATAGGTAAAGTTAATACCAACAAAGTATTAATAAGTTTTTAATTTGGGTCATTATTAAACTTAATAATTACCGGGTCATCAGACGAGTCGGGTCTACACAATTACCACGACTATATAAAGAATGGGGTTAGTATTAAGCACCTAACGTAGAACCTCATTTTCTTGGAAATGTACATGAAGTTGACACAGACATTTGCTCGATTTACCTTAGGTAGAAGTCTTTTTAATGTGTTGAGGAACTGTTATTATAACAACCCGATTGACAGGCTAAAGTCTTATGGGGGGATATATAAAATACAACACAAACCTAAAAAGTAGTAATGGATGGGTAGGTTGGGATCGTAGCCACAGAGAACGCTATTTATCTAAGTATGCGAAAGTAACTACAAGGGGAATTTAAGTCTGCATTGATTGAATTCTCAGACGAAAAGATGTAATATTTAAATCAATTAAGGGAAAACTCTCGGACGGTTAATATCCACTACAATTCATCCAATTGATCATTATACTCACTTAGATCAATTAGTTTGAGCAAGTAGTTATGGTAACGAAATTTTCGATTGTTCCTTAATATTAGCTAGCACAGAGATTAGTTGTAATAGCCCAATCCACCGTCCGTCGTTACACAATACAATAAGGATGGGAAGCCACCGTTTAGCCTATATATACTCGCTTAAGCTTGATGAAGGCCTTGATTGTAGTATGATGGGAGTAATCTATTATAAACATATCATAATAGCTTTAATTTTCCAATGTAGGACAAACCAATAGTATTACTGTAACACTACGAAATATGCAAAGTGGATTATGGAGTTGGTTTGTCCTACATTGGGAAACTAAGGCTCATATGATCAGTTTATAATAGATTCCTACCATCATACTAACAACAAGGCCTTCACCTTTTAAAGCCCACGTGAGGATATTCAGGCTTAAGGGGTGACTTCCCAGCTTATTGGGTTGTGTTGCGACGTATGATGGATCGGGCTATTACAAATGGTATCAGAGTAACCCTGCGACCGCGTGCTGGGTGCTGGGGCGAGGCCCAAACCAGCCGTCTAGCGGGGGAGATCTTGGACTTGTGTTGATGTTATGGTTGGCCGAGGCACAACGGGGACGTTGCGTTCTCTAAATGGGGGAGTTTGTAACACTACGAAATATGGAAAGTGGATTATGGAGTTGGTTTGTCCCACATTGGGAAACTAAGGCTCATATGATCAGTTTATAATAGATTCCTACCATCATACTAACAACAAGACCTTCACCTTTTAAAGCCCACGTGAGGATATTCGGGTTTAAGGGGTGACTTCCCAGCTTATTGAACAATGACAACTAAGATAGATAAAATTTAGACACATGCGGTTTCGATCTTTTATCAATATGCCAATTATCTCCTAACGATAGATCTATGATCAACACGGAATTAAGTTGAATCATATTGCTAGAAAAAAAATTGATGGGCTAAAGTCATAGGCCCACAAATATAAAATACCAACATAAACCTAAGCCTTATTAGTAATGGGTAGGTGGAGATCATATTCACTAAGAACGATAATTATCTAAGTATGCAAGAGTGATTAAATGGGGGTTTTTGAGTTTGTATTGATTGAATTTTCAAACGAAACGATGTAATTTGTAAATCAATTAAGCAAAAGGTCTCAGACGATTATTATCCACTACAATTTATCCAATTGATCATTGTTCTCACTTACATTAATTATGTCGAGCACCTAGTTGTGGCAATGGAATTTCCTATCCTTCCTTAATTTTTGCTAGAAAGAGAGATCAGCCCTATCAACTAACCCTAATCGATGAATAACAAAGACGCGTGCCTAAATTCAATTCAACAATAGCAATAAGCAATAGAACGATAACTAGTGGAGCTTAATTGTGTCACTCTTCCAAATATAGATACAATACTCTCCTAAAACTATGTAGTAGCTTAGGAAACACGGACACGTCTGCCCAGTGCTGTGTCTGTGTCCGACACGGTGTCGGACACGGACCGGACACGGTACGACATGCCCAAAAACAGTGTCCTTTTTTTAATTAATTTTAGGAAACGGAAACGATTTTTTTTAATTGGACACGAATCGGACACGGACCAGACACCTGACACGACACAAAACTACGTTGTTTTGACAAGTTGTAAGGAAAAAAGAAACTATTTTTCTCTCTTATTCTAAATACACTAACCGATAGCTCAACTACATGTCTTACTTCTCTATCTCCTTCTGTTTCCCATCTTCCTGCTCCGAACGGCTCTTCCACTTTCGACTGGGGCCGCCTTAGTAGACCTCCTCTAATCGACATCCGATAGAGGCCCCGGCGCTACTGCCCCACCTGCACCCTGCCGCACCAACCCCACCTCTACCTATTAGCGCATACTTCGCGTAATTGAAAAGTATGCATTCAAAATACTTGTTATTTTTGGTTTTTTGTCGTGTCCGTGTCCGCTAAATTTTAAAATGTCGTGTCACGTATCCGTATCGGTGTTCGAGTCCATATCGGTGCTACCTAGGTAGTAGGGAAGTAAGGTTTGAAACTCAGGGAATTCAACGAGTTATTTGTAATTAGATGCGTGATTTAGATAGTGGTAACAATGTGAATTAATGGCTTAACTAATGAATTAAAGGTTGATTTATCAAGATTAAAGAGGTCTTGATCGAGATTATTGCCGCTAACAATTCAATCAATCGATCCTACTTCTAATTCAATTATCTTTCTCTTAATTACTCTATTGTGGAATTAAAATTCATATTATTCCTTAGTGATTAGTCATTAGGCGTGATCACGACTCTAACAACCCTAAATATTGAACGTTCTAAAACAAGCGATTAGACTCGATTCAATAACAGCAATAATACTTAGGGCGCATAAATTGAACAGTAGTATACTATGCTAATTATGTTGTTCTTCCCTTCAATCTAATACCGTTGAGCATCTAATACTAGATCAAAGGGCTTTACTTTATCAGATTAATTAAACAAGCAATAATTAATATGGCTAAGGATAGATAGTGCAAACCCTAGATATCTAATCTAGAATAAGAATATCATAAACAATTAGAATGGAAATAACTAAGAGTTAGGGAATAGAATTACCCAACCAAGAATTGAAAGATTAATTCTCCATACGATTTACCGACAGTTACAATAAAATACTGAATTTGCGATTTATACTAAATAATAATTGAGAACAGAAATTAGGAAAAAGATCGGTTTTGGAAAACCCGGACGCTGACAGCCGCGTCAACGTCCCTATGTGACTCCCACGGGGTCGGCTTCTTCCACCACGCATGCAGTAAATTAGGTCGTCAGGCGATTTTGAAACAGTCATATCTCCTACATTACTGGGTCAAATATAATTTATGACCAATTCCCAAAAAGCTAATATAATGAAGATTCATATCCAAGTGGCTTTACAGTAACATTCCAAGTACTTTGAGACGTGTGAGCCTTCAAAGTCGACCCTTGCGCAAATCAGTTCAAAATTCATTCCAATGGACATATTTTCTATCAAAACATTGCAAAACCACTATATATGAAAAGCCGACAATAATGAACAAAATATTCTCCTAATATTCATGTAAATCGTATAAAATACCACTCGAATCCGAACTCATTAATAACAACTAGGATAGATAAGATCAAGATATACGCGGGTTCGATCTTCAATCAATATATTAATTCTCTCCTAAACCCGATATCTATGATCAACACAGAATTAAAGTTTAGTTTCTACGAGCGATTCAATTACTAACAATTAATCATTTGATTAATGATTCTACCAACATGATTTAACCTACACAAATTAGTCGGCCACCTAATTAACGATAAATAAATCAATAGCAATTGAAATAGAAGGGAATGCTAATACTCAATAACAATTGAATTAAATAGACGCACAATTTTGGGGACGAATTGTATCTAGCTACAATTAATAACTATTGATTATGCAAAGCTGAGTACTTTATTCTCCGGGCGACCATGCCACCAAAGCTAAAGTGGCACTTCCCTGCGCCCTTGAGAGCTCGGCAATGGGTAATAATTAAAGATGTGTAGCCAATATAGGGGTTCCCTTATGGCTAGGCATGAAGTTCATGAGGTCCTTGACCTTGACAGGCTCTTGCACAGGCAATCAAAAATGCATTTATAATACCCAAGGTACGCACGTCAAGTTGGGGACATACCAAGATGGGGACTAAACGCACGTCGAGTCAAGTTGGTGTATTAATTCATTTCAAGTCAAAGTAGAGGTTATTTAGTGATCAACTTAAACTATCAATCATATAAAATAGCAACTAGGTAAATAAAACTATAAGAACTTATTTTAAGGTTAAACTACAATGTAAGTTTGTGTAAACTCCCTTAATCGGGAAAATGCATTTCATTGAATATATATACGATATTACAAGGGTAATTACGGTAATTACAAGATATATAATTAAGATACAATTATATACACTGTCACTCCCCCGCAGTCAGAGCGGCAGCTGGGCGAACGCTCAGGCTGGACCGAAAACGAACAAACAAGGGTCAAGGAAGTCCTTTCGTGAAGATATCCGCATACTGATATTCAGCCGGGACATGCAAAACACGGACTTCACCGATACGAACACGCTCACGCACAAAATGTATATCAAGCTCAATATGTTTGGTGTGTTGGTGTTGAACAGGACTTCTTGAAAGTGGGGCTCACGGGGATCATGCATGAAGAGACAAACCTGTTGAACAGCGTAAGTGATATCCGGTCGCGAAAGTCAAATACTGGAGAGCACCAGCAAGACGGCGATACAAGTTGGGATCGGAAACGACGGGACCAGATGAGCCACTGAGCTTTGAGGCCACTTCAACAGGAGTCGCAACCGGTTTCCAATTGGACATGGGAGCACGAGCAACAATCTCCTGAGCATATTGCTTCTGCGATAAAAATAAACCATTCTTGTCACGAGTAACCGTTATGCCTAAAAAATGATGTAGAGTGCCAAGATTTGTCATTGAAAACTCTCGGGACAGGAGGTCAATAAAATGTTGCAGAAGTGCGTCATAGGAGGCAGTAAGGACAATATCATCAACATAAAGCAGGAGATAAGCCATATCAGAATCGGAGCGATAAATAAACAGCGAGTTATCACAAATGTTGCTCTGAAAACCACAACGAACAACATAGGCAACAAACCTGTGATACCATGCCCGGAGTGCCTGCTTAAGACCATAAAGAGACTTTTTGAGACGATTAACATGTGATGGCCGAGCAGGATCTAAGAAACCAGGGGGCTGATGCATATAGACAGTCTCGGTAAGATCACCATGCAGAAAGGCATTCTTGACATCCAACTGATGGATGGGCCAAGAACGAGATGCAGCGATGGTGAGAACAGTGCGGATCGTAGCAGGTTTGACCACAGGACTAAAGGTTTCATCACAATCAATACTAACCTGCTGAGATTTGCCGTTGGCAACAAGGCGCGCTTTGTGGCGCTGAAGTGTCCCATCTGAATTATATTTATGACGAAATAACCACATGCACCGAATAGCAGGAGCATCAGATGGGCGAGGTACCAACTCCCACGTGTGTGTGCGCATCAAGGCATCATACTCATCGGTCATGGAAGCTTTCTAGTTAGGGTCTTGGAGGGTGAAAAGGTGGGATTTCGGGAGGGGTGAGATGGAGGGAACATTTTGAATATGGAAACTTGAGGGTGTCTTGGGTTTGAAGATGCCGTTTTGAGAACGGGTAGTCATGGTACGAGGTGGTGGCTCCTGGGGAACGGACGTGCCAGGGGCAGAGGTTTGGGTAGGTGAATGCACACGACGGTGAGGCAGCGTATAACGAGGAGCCGAGGTGGAGGAGGGAGAGGGAACAGGGGAGGGGGGTCGCGACTACGACGGGTATACACAACTCCAAGGCGGTGAGGTGGGGTAGGAGGAGAAGGCGTGGGTGGAGCGGGTGGAGTGGGGTAGGTAAAATCACCATGAAAAATGAGGGGGTTAGGTGGAGGGAAAAGAAGATCAAGATCGGGAGGAGGGGTGGAAGGGTTAGCAAAAGGAAAGACCGACTCGTCAAAAGTAACATGGCGAGAGATGATGATTTTATTGGTGGAAAGATCGAGACAACGGTAGCCACGTTGATTAGGTGGAAAATCAAGAAAGATACAACGGGTGGACCGAGGAGACAGTTTATGGGGGGCTTTGGCAGATGTATTGGGGTAACAAAGGCAGCCAAAGGTAAGAAGATGCTCATAGGTAGGTTGACGAAGGTATAGAGCGGAAGCAGGGGATCGAAAATGGAAGGTTTTTGAAGGAAGAATGTTGTGGAGGTAGGTAGCCATATGAACGGAATCCACCCAAAAACGGGAGGGCAGGGAAGCGTGAGAGAGAAGGGTACCGGAGATATCGTTGAGACGACGTATCATACGTTCATCTTTCCCGTTTTGAGGGGAAGTCCGTTTGGAGGGGAAGTCTGGGCGCACGAGAAACGAAACACAAGCCCCTTGTCAGAGGCAAATGTGTGGAAAGGAGTGTTATCAAATTCGCGGCCCAAGTCGCACTGAAAACATTTAATTTCCTTTTCAAATTGAGTGCGAACAAAATTACGAAATTGAAGGAATTTACCATGAGCTTCGACTGGAATAGAGCTACCATTACCGACCAAAATAGAACGAATAAAATTCGAAGTATGAACAGTGCCGAGAGTACTTGCATCCGAAGTGAGGTGGCACCTGTATCCATATACGACGAGTCATCAGGAATAGTCAAAGTTAAAGCATTATAAGCCTCAGCAATATCATATGGTTGCAAATTATCAACCATGGGTGTGACCAAAGCTTGACCACGGGCATATGCATGAGTCGCTGGAGTGCCAGAGGGGCCACGTTGCAGTGGTCGACCGGATATGGGAGGAGCAGGCGGCAACCAATATTAGGCGGCCGAAAAAGGACATGGGGGGTTACCCCACCAGGGGTACCACGGAGCAGGTTGCGTGGGTTGGGCTGCACGACCAGTGGGTTTTTCGAGGGTGGGAGAAACAAGGGCGCCGACGGCATGGTTGTTCCGAGGTGCTTGACCGCGTCCCCGCCCTCGGCTGGATTGACCACCGCCGAGCCCAGATCCGCAATTTCCTCGGCCTGATTGGCCCCCACGACCAGCGTTCGCGTGCCCTTGTTCAATTCGTGTGGAGGCAGCAAGGGCGGTGGTGCCCTGAGAGGAGAACGACGCCGCCTGATTAATCCGGCGCCGCTCGTCGTGCCTTAACTGCCGCAGCGCAGCTTCAAAGTCCGGCATCGTCTGGTAGAGAATGGAAGCGACGACATCATATTCAAGAGGTAGCCCATTGACCAACTGAACCACCTTTCGATTGTCATCAATGGTGAATCCAAGAGAGGTGAGCCGGGTTGCAATGGAGTTCAACTGGTCACAATAATTTTCAACATCTTCACAATCCGCCAGTTTGAGATTGACGAATTTATTCTCGAGGTAAGTCGCGCGTGATCCTTTGTTGTCATTGAATTGTTTCTTGACGTGATCCCACACGTCCTTCGCCGTTTTGCCAGATTTCATGGCGGAGCGACGGAGTTCGGGGGTCATGGTAGCAAAAAGCCATTGACGGACCAACGAATCCATTCGCTTGTTGGTGGCAGCGTCGGTAGTGGTAGGAGCGGCATCACCTGTGATGTGGTGAGTGAGGTCGTGAATTTCCAGGTGTAACTCGAAGTGATCGGCCCATTCATCATAATCGTCGGATTTGATGTCAGGAGTCACAGGTATGATCGTCTTGATATTGTTGATGGCAAACACCAGGTGTACGGCTTTGCCGTTGTGGTTGTTGTGATTTTCAGTGCCGCCGGCCATGATGGCGCAAGAAAATCAGCAATGATTTAGGGTTTTTTGTAAACCTATCCGGATACCATGTAAGTTTGTGTAAACTCCCTTAATCGGGATTATGCATTTCATTGAATATATATACGATATTACAAGGGTAATTACGGTAATTACAAGATATATAATTAAGATACAATATACACTATCATACAACTATTAACTAACAAAAACTTATGGAAGCGAATGAACATGTAAACTTGGTAATGGAAACTTCGAGAAAGAAAGACTGGGAGGATGGAACCTCTTTGGGTTTATGAAGCAGACTCTCTCTCTCTCTCTCTCTCTCTCTCTCTCTCTCTCTCCCCTCCTACGGGTGTGGCCCAGGCCCGATCGTGCTTTAACATAGTATTTGGGACTCAAGAAAGAAACTGGGCTCGTTGCAGATGTATCAAGTTTACGCAATCGAAGAGAGATAGGAGAGCCCCGGTTTGCGATGCTACCGAACATAGCTAAAAAAACCCCGGTGAGCCAAAGAAGATGTAAAACTATGGATTATGGAAAGTGGTTTATGGAATTGGTTTGTCCCACATTGGAAAAACTAAGGCTCATATGATCAGTTTATAATAGATTTCTACCATCATACTACCAACAAGGCCTTCACCTTTTAGAACCTACGAGAGGATAAAGGGCGATTTCCCATCTTATTGGGTTGTGTTGCGACGTATGATGGATCGGGCTATTACAGATGGTATCAGATCAACCCTGCAACCGCGTGCTGAGTGCTGGGGTAAGGCCCAGGTCAGCCGTCTAGCGGGGGAGATCTTCGGCCTGTGACTATTGGTATGGATTGGTTGAGGCGCAACGGGGACGTTGCGTTCTTTAAGTGGGGGAGTTTGTAACACTACGAATCATGAAAAGTGGTTTATGGAGTTGGTTTGTCCCACATTGGAAAAACTAAGGCTAATATGATCAGTTTATAATAAATTTTTACCGTCATACTACCAACAAGGCTTTCACCTTTTAGAACCCACGGGAGGATATTCGGGTTAAAGGGTGATTTCCCATTTTATTGGGTTGTGTTGCGACGTATGATGGATCGGGCTATTACCGAAGGTCCAGTCTGGGCAGATAGGCAAGATATGTGGGAACGGAAGAGAGCTAGAAGAGCCCCGGTTAGCCTCTAAGCCCAATCTACTAGTAAAAAGGGGATCTCACGCGTGAGGGGAGTGTTAAAGTGAACTCCACCTGTGAGTGTCTCACATTGGAAAATAGAAAAGAGTTGATATGTATATGAACCAAGGAGTTACTTCTCCTATTGTCAATTGGTTTTAGGATGGAACCCTTTTGGTTTTATGAAGTGGATTCTCTCTCTCCTCCTACGGGTGTGGCATATACCCGATCGTGCTTTAACAGGATAAGGCACAAAGGTCGAATCTTTGGCACAAAAATGCTAGTTATTTTGCAAGTTTTTGAAAAACAAATAATTTGTTTTTGTCGATTTTTCAACTCGGTGAAAAATTAGGCTTATTTGATTCTTGTTTATTTTTTTTATACCAATATGTCCTCTAGTGTTTTTTTTTATACCAATGTGGTAAATGCTTGTATTCTTTTATATCAATCTGATCATTTGCCCAAAGAAAAGTGGTTGTAAAATTGTTTTTGAAATTGTGTGAGTACAAGATAATATGGGGACAGGAATTTAACTGTATTGTTGTGGTGGTGGTGGAGGTGGTAGAGGTGAGGCCGTGAGAGTCTTAGGTGGTGAGCATGTATCAGTGCGTCGAAGTCTGGAGGTGAGAGATTACGGAGTAGTAAGGTTTACAAGTACGTTAAGGGGAACAAAAAAAAGTTGACAGAAAAGCTAACAGGATGGCTTTGAGGTCCTTAACAAACCCCAAAAACGTTAGAGGTCCTGTTTTCAAAAGAAATGAAAACAATACAACCCAACTTAATGGTCTCGGGTGTAACGTAATCACTATCTAATCTAATACTCCCTCCATTTCTTTTGTTTCTTTACGTATTCATTTTGGCAATTTCTTTTGATTCTATACGTTTCCATTCCGGGCCAATATTTGTAACATGAACTCTCAAAAATGCCCTTACTAACTATATTAACCCATTTTATAATTGAGTCATTTAAATTAACTAACCCATAAAAACCCAACTTATTTGTACTAAAGTTCACTATTTTTTTCTAATTTTCTGACCCAAATTAAATCACCCACCCACTCCAATTTAGATTCAACCCCTAACCCCACCCCCCCCCCCTCCCCGATTAATTTACCTTATCTTTATCATCCACCCCCCCTCAACCTCATCTTTGTTCATCATTTCCAGTCCCAGATTTCTATCTCCATTGAAATTCAAATCCCAAATTTCTCTATCTTATCCAATTTTCAGATCTCAAATTCTCTCTCCTCCCTCCACCCTCACCTCCAACCACATCGGTCTTGGTGCCGGCCATTACCGACCACCACCATGCCCACCGGAGACACTATCATCGGATTCATAGTCCAACGGCATCCACCATCTCCATCCCCGACACCCCTCCCCTCTCCCCTCCGCTTTTTTCGCTTTGAAAGTGTTATTCTCTCTCTTTCTCTCATTCAAGCCTAGCAGGGGAGACCTAGATGGTGTTGGGGAGGCGTTGGAGGTCGGAGAAGATGACTTAAGGAGAGTCGCCGTCAGACGGTGACCTGAATGGGGGTGTTTGATTCGGTGTACGTGGTGGTGGGCGTTGGTGATCGGCGGTGATAAGGGTGGTGCGTGGTGGTGGGAGGGTGAGGCGGGAGAGATGAGAGAGAAAAGAGAAAGAGGTGTGAGAAAACTGTAAATGAATTAAAAATTACTGATACAATTAGTCTCCTCTAACTGCTACCATTTTCTTTCCTAATTACTCTCTCTCTCTACCTACCTAGGTACTCCCCCACTTTCTCTTTGTAAATAAACAAAAATAATGGAAGGAGTATGTATGTATATATATATATATATATATATATATATATATATATATATATAAGAGAGAGAAGAGCATAGAGAGAGTCCATCATTTGAGAAATAATGAGAGAGTTTAGTGTATGTTGAAAGAGCAATAGAGAGAGTTCATTATTTGAGAAATATTGAGAGAGTTTAGTGTATGTTGAAAAAGCAATAAAGAGAGTCCATCAGTTGAGAAATACAAAAAGGAGAGGATAAATTTTACAGCTAATTATTAACAATTCACACAACGAATTTTTGAAATATAGAGAGAGAGTCCATCATTTGAGTAATATTTAAAGAGTTGAAAGAACAAAAAAATATTATTAACAATTCACAATCGTGAAACTTTTACATAAATCTATATTATAGAAACACGGTTTTTATTAAAAGAATGGTTTTTTTGAAGAGTATAGAAGAAATGTTGTTGTATAATTTAAAAATGGACAGTGTAGACAACTTTGTATTTTTTTTCAATTGATAAAATTTTAAAATACATGTAAGCGACATCACAACAATTGGTATGAATTATTTTAATTGAAATGATATCATAGTTGGTTATAAACATAAAAATCATTAAGAATGATATAATACTTGAACCGTGCAACGCACGAGTTTAAAAAGAGAGATTTTTGAAGAGCATAGAGAGAGTCCAAAAAAAGAGAAATACTGAGAGAGTTTAAAAATGGGAAATACACACATTTTATTATTAACAACTCACACGAACAATAACTATTAATCCACATGTAGAATCTTTATTTTCGTGAGACTCTTTCATAAATGTATGTAATAGATTTGCAACATAATCACTCATTTACGTGTATCAGAAAATTTAAATAAAAATATCATTAGATTTGTTTCGAAATGTATTTCAATTTGAGATCCATTTACACATTTTTTCGATATGAAACAATTCAGTTACTCCGTGTACATTTAGTAAAGATTTTTTTTTTTTTTTTAAGTTTAGGGAGAGTCCAAAATAAGAGAAATGGTGAGAAAGTCCAAAAAATGGAAAATTCTCATAACATTTATTACCCAGAGTTCATACTTTCATAAAATTGTAATTTGAAAGTTACTTAGATGTGACACGACATAATTAGTCCTAACTTTTATTTTGTATATCAGAAAATTAATACATATAACCCATTAAACCTATTTTGAAATTTAATATAAAATGAGTTTCATTTATACATATGTTTGATAGAAATGCATTAATCGGCGGTCATCGAGTGAAAATTGCAAAAATGATATTGTGTCTATTGCTAACTAAGAAACATGTTCAACATGTAACTTTTTGTATAAGAATCATTAAACACGATATAATATGTGTATCGTGCAACGCACGGGTTTAAAACTAGTATATATATATATATATAAGAGAGATTTTTAAAGTGCATAGAGAGAGTCCATCATTTGAGAAATACTCAAATAGTTTAGTGTATGGTGAAAGAGCAATAGAGAGAGTCCATCATCTGATAAATACTCAAATAGTTTAGTGTATGGTGAAAGAGCAAAAAAGGAGATGATAAATTACACAGTTAATTATTAACAATTCACACAAGCGATTTTTGAAGAGCATAGAGAAAGCCCATCATTTAAAAAATACTTAAAAAGTCTCGTGTATGGTGAAAGAGCGAAAAGGGAGAAGATTTAATACACAGTTAATTATTAACAATTCACAGAGATTCCCATTTTCGTAAAACTCTTACATAAAGATATATTATAGAAACACTGTACGATTGATCATACTATTGGTTATGTGTATTAGAAACTTTTGAAACATATATCATTTTATTTGATTCGAAATGTATTTCAATTTGAAATCCATTTATATATTTTCCGATATGCAATGCTTAATTTTTAAAATCGACTTTATATACTATATCTTACTAAAAAGGGGAGTTTTTCTGAAGAGTATAGATAAGAAATTTTGTTGTATAATTTAAACATGGACAATCGAGCTAGACAAATTTGTATTTTTTTTTTTCTTGAATTGATCAAGATTTTAAAATACATGTAAGAAACATCACAACAATTGCTATGTATTATTTTAATTGAAATGATATTTATAACCATAAAAATCATTAGGAATGATATAATAATTGAACCGTGCAACGCACGAGGTTAAAACTAATTACCATCTATTTAACGCAAAAATAGAAGAGAGTAAGGGGATTAATTGCAATGATTATTACAATGTAATGAAATCTCCATTTAGCTAATGTAATCACAATTGCATAGGTAGGTTTCGTTGAGGAAAACGGTAGAGAGTACCATTGGCTCAATATAGATTTTGTTACATTGTAATGAACATTGCAATAAACCCCTTCACCCTTTATTTTTGGGCTAAATGAATGGTATTGGTGATTACATTACATGCTTATTTGTACCCAAAAAAAAAAAAGAAGTTATAATAAAAACATAGAAAGGGAGAAGAGAGAATGCTTCACATAAAAGACCGCGTTCAACAAAATATATCCAATGCGTTTTAGGCTATAATAGTTTGGTCTGAACTAAAGAAAACAAGAGTTGAAGATTTAGACATATTTTGAAACAGGGGTGCAGAGAGCAGTTGCCCAACTTTATACAAAGATGACTCGTGTATACCAATCATCACAAAATGAGTCAGACATTCGCAGAGACATAAGCCTGATGCTAGTCACCTACAGCTTCTTGTACCTCTTTTCAACCTCCTCCAAGTTCTGAAGATCCTTGTAGTATTTGCAGACACGATAGATGCACCTAGAGCCACATCGAACACACACAATCACGACATTTACAAACAACAGGCAATGAGTATAGGACTTAAAGAGGAATTCCTGGCACACGTACCAGTAGAGAAGGCAGGCTGAAGCACACAGGAGTACATTTCTCTGAGCTTTGTATGTCTGTCATAAGGAAATGACGCAGTGACTTATATGTTCATATAAAAGAGGTGAATGACCATAGCTAATGACTTGGGGTGTGTAAATTAAACCAACTAAAACCAACCAAGTAGACATTACATGTGAAATGAACATCCAATGAAATTATACTGAACAAATTTCAGTCAACATAAAGCATATTTCAGCTGTACCGAAAGACTCGTAAATAGCCAAACCAGTCCAACATACTCGTAAACTTTTTTAAGCTGGAGTTTTTCTAGGACCCCCCCCCCCAACTCTTCTTTCTTTTCCAAAAGAGAAAAAAAAAAAAAAAAAAAAAAAAAAAAAAGTGAATGAATTGCCGAAATGGAAACTTGCTTGTAAATGTAAAAAGCACAGACATATATACCTTTGCACGAAGACTGCAGATCCACCCTAATGAGTATGGAGTATATCTAATAAATCCACACACCTCAGTACTTCTTTCTACTCTTACTTTTGGCAAGGGGGGTAAAGTGTCGCAGAAGTGCGTCCACGTGGGGACAGGAAAAACCATACTAGACTTCGAGATTCACTTTAGCAATACTGACCACGAAATGAAACCGCCCATTAAGAACACAAATACATGAGAGAGACCCTCACAACATCGTGAGCATTCACTAGAAATTTCAGAAGATGACAAGCATTGCTTCACATGCAACACTTGATACAACTACAGATTGTCATAAATCACCGAGAGAAGGTAGTCAGAAGAGAAAGTAAGAAGAAATTCAGAAACGCAGAACGCGAAAAGTCGGTGAGTCAATAAATTAGGAGTGTTGAAGGCCAGATTCCCAACACCTCCAGATAATCCATACACTTGAAAGTTGTAAGCATAATCACAACCTTAAAAACCAACACTTTCTAGAGAGAACAAAGAAAAAAGAAACCTCAAGCTACATTCGAAGACATAAACCAGTACTCCCTCCTGTTCTGAATGATCTTCCCATTTGTTTTGCAGTTTTTGACTAGCCATATTGGGAGTCACGCATAGATCAAATGAAATGTTTACTTGATGTACAAATTAACACATTGTATTCTGCAATGCATCCTACCAGTTGCATTTGATTTTAAGTCAAATGGGTTTTTCATTTAGTCTATATACTAGTCCCAATATGGCTAGTCAAAAACTGCAAAACAAATGGGAAGATCATTGAGAACAAGAGGGAGTAAATATTTCACTAAGATACAGTTATAAGCAACTATAACAAAGATTACAAATGTATCTTAGTGAAACATACAACCCCCTTCCCAACAGCACCTTTATGTCTCCTTTAGCCAGAAATTCCACATTTTACACAACCTGCCTCATGCACCTCTAAACAATTATGGTGAAGGAATGCAGTAGAAAGGGTTAGTTTTGGTGGCCCTGGATCATTTTGCATCATCAACTACTTTAGTGAAGAGAGATGATTAAGCCCTCCAGGTGCCATCAAGCCATGTCAACAACAGTGGGGGTAAATACCACCACATACCACACCACCATCACCCCACCCCTTCCCAGCGCTAGCTAAAATAATAGATGTACTCGGTCAAGATTCTCTCAGACAAAATTACTATAGTACCACAATACTACAGAATCTTGTCTCAATTAGGTAAACATATTCTCTTATATCCTCCAATAGTACCCCATTTCATTCATGTAATTATGGTTTCCAATTTATGTGAGGAAAATTATGAAAACTGTAAAGAACATGAGGGAGTATGTAGCATGTCTTTATCACTACCGCTTGTTTGGTTACTAGAAAGGGGAGTGTGCAGCATGCCATTTATCACTACTGTTATACCATAAAGGGCATAAACAGAAGGCGGTGAAACCATAGTAGAAGAGATCACAGAGGATTTCCCTCCAATCTCTTTTATATCCAAAAAATAAACACTAAGGACCGATAGTAGTCTACCTCAATTCCCTCCCCTCCCATCCCCAACGGCCTACCCATGCGGAAACAACAAATTAAACAATAAGTTCCTGAAAGCAGATAGTGCCTTGCCAGAACATTCTCTTCAATCTCTTCAAAGAGAAAAAGGACTCCACATCTGCACCGATGTAACTTCAAACGCAAGCAAGTCTCCACATCCCCCACCCGTTCCCCTACCACTGAAACCACATTCCATCATTTTGTAACCTTAAACTCAACTACCCTTTTAGGAAACAACCAACCACAACCCAAGCTACCATGACTAAAGCCCAAAAGCACTACCAGCAGAGTATCCCTTTCTAACACACTGACACTATCATCTCCACACTACCGATGGCAGAAAGAAACCCAAACTCATCGAATGTAACGACTAAGCCTGTCATCAGCCTTCCAACAACACGGCCACCCATAAACCATAACACATTCAAAGACGGAATGGAATCACTGAAAATTCCGCAAAAATCGCCACAAAATCACAGCAATCAAAACCACACAGCAACTAATTCCCAATTCCTTTATGCAAGCATATATACTAAATATAATCCATGACAATTATTGACAACAGTAGTAAATTGAAACCCTAACTTTCACAAAAAGGGGGCGAAATTACCTGTTTCTCGTAACGATCACGCTCAGCAGCAGTACAGATCTCAGAAGTACACATCAATCGGTGCTCATTCTTCCAATAAATATCTAAAACAAAAACATCCACACAAAATCATCAACCAATAACAAATCAAAATCCAAAAAAAAAAAATCACAGAAACTGATGAAAATTTAAACAAAAGAAGAGGCGTAACCTAGAAGTTGAAATCCGGCGAAAGGGACGACGAACATGAGAGGCTGAAGAATCAAGGAGACGAGAGAAATGAGGCGAGATTTGAGGAGTTTTGGTGAAGGAAGTGAGATTAAGAAGAATACGGCAGCCTCAGCTGCGACGATGTAAGTGAGTATCATCCATTGTAACGCCATTGTTGAAGAGCAATCGAGCTTTGCTGATTGATAACTTGTTCTTCAATCTTCTTTCTTCCGATGCTCCCAAAGAAGCTTTCTTTTTGGGGTTTTGTTTGTTTTGTTTCCTTCGCATGGAAGAAAATGCAGGTTGTTTCCACGTTGTGTTAGTCCGCGTACATCTGCAAGGACAATGATTCGGATCGGGTTCGAGTCGCGTTGATTTCGGATTGTCATTTTTCTCGGGTTGGGTTGGGTCGAACCGAGTTGAACCAAGATGACATTAACCGGAGGCTGGAATGTGGTTAGCATACAACCAATTTGAATGTGTTGTGTTTGGTTTTTGTGGATGAGGCTGATTTTAGGTCATTTGAGAGCGGATTTTAGGTATATTTTTGCACGAAGGCCAATTCCTAGATAATCGAGTTTGATCCTATATTGGGTACGCTATGGATTGAGTATTGGCAAATTTAAAATAAGTTTTGTTTTGGTAACTTGGAGTCATTCTCGAATCTCGAGCCTATTTGGGTTATAGGCAAGTTCGGATATGATTAGTTTGGATCATATCACTTTGGGTCTCACAAATCTGGGTTATGTTGGATCGAATCGAATCAAATCTAGTGTCGAAAGATATTTTGGGTTGCAATACTCAAGTATGTATGTTGGTCAGCTTCAGCACGTCTACGTACATGTAACTCCAACCTTCTGAGTTTTTTTTTTTTTTTTTTGTAATTACCGACTCTTCTTCAGAAACCGGCTATGTGCATGTTTGGTTGATTAGCTTCGAACACCCAAGAACAAAAATAGCTTCATTCTAGATGTTAAAGTTCACAACCTTGTCTCAGAAGTCAGAACCGAGTATACCATTATTATTAAGCTTGTTGCTTTACTAATCCGAACTCAATAACTTGGATCATTATCGTTATTCTAAACACATAGTGATGATTGTATATATTTATGGAAAGATCATGATATCTAATCTAATACTATATATTAAAACCTGAAGTCCAGTCTTTCCACACTTGGCATTCACTAATTTGATAGCACTAAAAAATTACATAATAGATTTTTGTTGATTCAAATATAAGTATAAGATTGGTTTTGTATTCTTAATTTATTTGTTTGCCAGGTTTTGCATGCAGAGGTCAAAAAGAAGTACAAGAAACAGCAGCAGATGGGTAAATACACCAAAAGATACAAATGTAATTTTCCAGTTCAGCTTCAGTACTCCTGAAGCAAAATAAATTAAGAATACAAATTGAATTCCTAATCCAACTACATCACAGGATCATCCGACCTCAATTTTCTGCCTTCATTCACATACAACTCATGACAGATTTATTATTTCGCCCTCCGGTACTAAAGGAATCTTATTCTATACCAAAAACAATAATAATAATGTCATCAACATCATCAGCACTACGTCCATAACGTGTGTGCTGTAAGGAAAAAGAACACAAACCCGAAAACAGCAGCAAAAAGAAACAAGACTATCTGTGCAAGCGCCTTGTATAATCGTACAGGGGGGGAAGCAAACATCTGCTACCTAACGGAGCTCAGCTGTTGCTTTGGTGTGTAAAGAGAAAGCGATCTGCAATCTAATCACCGGGTCTCATCCTCAAGATTGCGGAAAGAAGAACTCAAATCATCGTGCAACTTCTGGAATTTGGCAACAAGAGTGTCCTCTCCTTCAGCTGGGTCCTCGAATTTCTGGGACCTGTTATAACAATGACAGTGACCATTAAAACAATAAACATCATAGACTTGATAATTAGATTTATCTCATGGTTTGTTCACTCACACTAGACGGTAAAAGAGATCTCCCAGCTTAAGTTTGATCAAGCTGTAAGTAACCTTTTGACCATCTGAACCAGCACCACGCTCCACCGCCTAAAAACAGACCATAAACGAATTAATAAAAAGCATGAACTGGACAAACTTATCAAGCCCATGTCACATTGGAAGTCACACATAAGTAGTACTTGTAAAAGGCTTAATTTACCTGATTGGCCAAATTGTAGAAGTGAATGATGTTGCGCATCATCCAGACTGACTTGTAGAAGGGGCAAAACTTGTCATATCTGTTACCAAATGGAGTATCACCAAAATCAGATGATGTGAATCACTTAATAACAATGAAATAGAAAACCAAAGTCAAGAAGCTTACGGTGTAAAGGCATTTTGTGCCAGGTAGTCTTCCCTCAGAAGCTTGGCAGTATCCAAAGTGATTTTATCAGACTCAGCCAAAGCATCTTTTCCGACAAGCTGGAACAGTTCAAGAATCAGTGATCAGCTAAAACAGCCCAACCAATACAACAAATACGTTAATCTTAGATATCTATGTGGGTATCTCTTCAGGAGCGAATACAGGAAAAGATACATAGTACTTAAGATATTACAGAAAAGAACCGTTGTCTAGTGGAATCAGAATCTTGTATTAAGATTTTACCGCTCCATCCGTAACTAAGTTGGCTTTCAGTAAGTGCCCACTCAAAGTAAATTGAGGAAATGATAAACACATACCTGGACAATTTCATTGAGATCATCTTCTCTCTGAAGTACCTCACGAGCCTTTGTCCTGATGTTGATGAAATCAGGGTCGAATTTTTCATAGAATGATTCCAAAGCCTGCAAACATCAGAATTATCATCAGCTAAGTAACAAGAGATTCAAAAATCCACACAGAGAATAATAGTGTGAATATATAGATTGAGACCATCAGAAATGAAAAAGTAAAACAGGATAATTACATTAGTGTACTTGGAGTAGGAAATAAGCCAGTTGACGGATGGAAAATGTTTCCTCTGGGCTAGTTTCTTATCCAAACCCCAGAAAACCTGAGACACAAAAGAATAATGTGGTCAAGAAATATTTATATGGCACTACATTCATTTTCTGTGGGCAAAAGCAATATAGCATATTCTACTTCAGAAACTTAGCACAACTATCGCAAGTCATCAAGCCAGCACACATACACTAGAAAGAAATGTGAAGGACAAAGATGTCATTAAGCCTTGAGGTTACTCGGGGAATAATCTAGCTAGAAAGTATTCAATACGAAAGTGGAGAGAAAATATAATCATCAGATTATTCATCACTTTAGTGTAATCTGACACTTGGGAGTGGGGAGCCACTCCAAAGCTTCTATTTATCTTTACGTTCCCTAGTTATCCAACCCTTTGGCTATTTACCCAGATCATTATAAAAATCTTTCATCAATTTACCATTGTTACAGTTCAATCTATTACAGTATGGCACATCAGTTGAATGACGAGTAAGTCCATAGACACTCGGGCAATAGAACCAAATCTCTTCTCGAGTTCTTCCAACGGCCCAAGGGGGGAAGATTGTCAGACCTGGCAGGAAAATATGGAACTGACCCCAAAAATTTCAGTTCTTAACCAATAAATGGAGTCATAAGCCATAACTACTCAATTTTCTCCATGGGATTATCAAGAAGCACTCCACCAAACCTACACTACAACCAGGTTTTCTCTTTTCTGAAGTCTGGGGGCAAAAGGTGTTTAATCCTCATTGAGTGGATTGAAGAAGCTCACTGAAGAAAATGGAATAGATCAGTCATTTTAATTTCCATACAACAAAGGTGAGTAATAAAACATAACTACTCCAATCCCTGCATAGGTATATCCCAAATTACCACCGGACCATAAAAGTTTTTGAGTTCAGTTTACTCCAAGGGAAATCAAGATAAAACAATAAGTTGATGACAGTGAAAGTACGACTAATCAAACTTACGAGATCCTAACAACAACAACAACAACAAACAAAACAAAACATAAAAAAAAAAAAAAACAAAAACACTTGTTGTGATATCCACTAAACTTCAGATGTATATCATTCATTGTGAGAAATAACATACCTGGACGATACTCAACGTTGCAGATGTAACAGGATCAGAGAAATCTCCACCAGGAGGAGAAACGGCACCAACAATTGTTACACTTCCATTACGTTCAGGACCACCAAGACACTTAACTTTACCAGCACGTTCATAAAATGAAGCCAAACGAGCAGCCAAGTAAGCAGGATATCCACTATCAGCGGGCATTTCAGCCTACACACAGCAAAGAGATAGCAAATGTCACAATTTGACAATAGTTGTTAGCTTATTAACATCAATGGCTCCTTACAATAGCTCCAACCCACCTCCCCCTCCCTCGCAGGGAACAGGTGATACTGTGATAGGATGCTACATTCAACTCACAAACCCGATCTTCTAGTGAGAGAGTATAACAGAGCTATTTAAAACTTCCTAAGTTGCAACAATAAGAGATTTGTAGATATGACATCTAACGACACCTTAAGGCAAAACTATTTACTGAGCAACACCATTACAGCGTACAATGATTGAAACAAGAAATTGTATTTGAGCGACACTCTTATCTACAGCTCTATAAAGCACTCATTGGTGCAAGAATCAAGGGTGGTCAACCAAAAAAAAGGGTGGTCAACCAAAGGAACAAAGCACAAGAAATGTGATATAATCCACATGCAGATCTCAGAACCTAAATCAGATAGCACTTCACTGCACAAACAAGCAGAATTAAAGAGAAGTGATAGCAATTGAAAGATGTTGAGCGATTGAGATAATCACCAGACGTCCTGAAATTTCACGCAATGCTTCTGCCCATCGGGAAGTGGAATCTGCCATCATACTAACATTGTACCCCATATCTCTGTAATATTCAGCAATTGTAATACCTGAAAATCGAAAACGGTAAAGGTTAAAACTGAGTAGGGACAGAGCAAAATAACACAACCTATAGCCACCTCAGATGAATATCTGAAATACATTTGTATATCATGCATTAACTGCACGATTTCATTTAGCATGTTCTCTTTCAAAAGTCATAAGCTGAGTCAAGGATATACCTGTGTAAATGGATGCCTCACGAGCAGCCACAGGCATGTTTGAGGTGTTCGCAACAAGTGTAGTACGTTTCATCACAGACTCTTCACGTCCATCAGGCAATGTCATGGTCAGTTGAGGGAAATCCATGAGCACCTGAATTGGGGAGTGGGAATTTTCCTCTCAGCAAAGAGAAGCAACTTTATGGTAAACCCTACGGACACACATTAAAAGACATACCTCAGCCATTTCATTTCCTCTCTCTCCGCAACCAACATAAACAACAGCATCAGAGTTGGAGTACTGCAAAATTCAGCCGAATGGATATTAGACTCAGGGTGATATGAAACTCATTACCTAAACAATACACTAAGTACTAATATGAATGTACCTTAGAAAGCGCTTGACTAATAACAGTCTTTCCACAGCCAAAAGCCCCAGGAATAGCACAAGTTCCACCAAGAACCGAGGGGAAAAGGGCATCAAGAACACGCTGCAGATAAAGAAGTTAGACATCAGTAACACCTCAAAAAACGAAGAATGCCCAGAAAGAGACAACGATTTCATCTTATTACCTGCCCAGTAAGCAGAGGAGTGTCAGCAGCAAGTTTGGATGCAACTGGCCTTGGTGTACGAACGGGCCAACTCTATAAAAAAACAAGGAAAAAAAAAAAGTTGAAGAGTATGGCCAAGAAACAAGCAACTCAATAGAAAATTGATTAAAAAAAAAAGGTGAACTCCACAGCACAGAGCAGCATGACTAGTCCAAATCAGATACAAAATTTCATCAAATCACCTGAAGCATGGTAAACTTCTTCACAACACCTTGAAACTCAAGTTCAAGGACTGTATCCTGTATGAACACACAAAATCAGTGAGTCAAATGTTCATGTGTAACTTGTTAAAATTATTTATATCAAACAAAACAAAAGCTTAATTGATGATTTTCGGAGGTAGATTTGTCGACTGACCTTAAGAGAGTACTGTCCGGGAGGAGCAATGTAGGTTATCTTTCCCATAGCATCAGGAGGCAGGACCACGTGATGCTGCATTAGACTGTTCTCATCAACAATCTGCACAAGCAAGTGCCATAGCGAGTTAGATAAAACACAAATGTTTTGTTAGCTCAGGAGGCATCGAGTCCAAACATGTCAAGGATAAAAGAAACTTACAGCATACATGTCTCCACCGGTTAAAAGATCACCTTCACCTGTAACCAGTTTCAGATGCATTAAACCTCTAGCGAAGCATTCCTTACAAGAAAAACCCATATGGATGAACTCGAAAGTATAACAAACATACCCAATTTCTTAGGCTGGAAGTCCCAAAGAATATCTTTGTCTAGAGCTGGCACAGCAACACCACGAGGAATGTAGACATCGCCAGATAGTCTAGCAATTGTTTTCAGTGGCCTCTGCAATAAGATGTATAAAGTTACTTGGACAAGTTCAATTAAGCAGATCACCAATTAGCCAATACAAGTGTAAATACAATCAGCAATTAGTTTGAACAATCAACTCCATACCTGGATACCGTCAAAAATATTCCCAAGAATACCAGGTCCAAGCTCAACTGACAACGGCTGAGAATGACAAGATACAATCAATCAAAACCCAACACTCAACAATACAAACACCACACACTATAAAAGCAAGACATGATCTCGGAAAGTACCTTGTGAGTACGAAGAACGGGATCATTGACCATCAACCCGGCAGTTTCCTCATAAACTGAAATTCACCCCCACAAAGCATCAATAAACCATCAAACAACCTCAATCAACGACATTACAAAGCAATCAAGTAACCAATACCTTGAATAGTAGCGGAATCTCCTTCAAGTCGAATAATCTCTCCAATAAGATTATCGTATCCAACACGAACCAATTCATACATAGCAGCCCCAGCCATTCCATCAGCAACCACGACAGGTCCCGAAACCTTCATAAACACACATCATACATCACACACACACACACACACACACACACATTACAAATCACCAACATGATCCAACCCCGAAATCGCCGAAAACCACACAATACAACTATCAAATCATGATCCACTCCAAAAAAAGTCAAATAAAAAGGTCAACGAAACATGATACACCATCAAACCATCCATCTTTACTATCTCTATAGTATAAAGTTCCAAACTTTTTTACTAAATCATCATCATCATCATCATCATCATCATCACAAAAAGAGCAGTAAATATTACGCATCAAATAACAAATGCAAGTGACAAAAAACAACAGAATCAATCAATCAAACTAACCCCATCTCAATTTAATCTGCTGATTTCAAATAAAAAAACATGATCATCATTTAACATATTCAATCAGATTTAAATTGAAATCATATATAATAAATCAAACAATTATAAAATAAATAAAAAAGATAGAATCTGATCTAAATTTCGAGTAGAATTGGGAAAATAAATACCTTACGAATGTAACCATACTCGCTTTCTTTCTCGGAGTCCTCGAAAGTGGTTAAACGATCTCCGTAGACAGACGGCATGGTGATTGGAGATCTGAAGTTAGGGTTTTTTTTTTGGGGGGGAATTTTGTGAGATCGCAGATTAGTTGATTGATTGATTGGGGAAGGAGAGAGTAATTTGGCGCTTACAGTTGTGTCTGTGTGTGTCTCTCAGATAAGGAAACAGAGAGGAGGAGGAGAGAGACAAGAAAACAAAAACAAGATGTGGGAAGAGTGATGTGTAAGCTTTGTTTAATAGTTTCTCTCAGTCACCTGGTAAAAAAAATTCACTGTTTTACCCCCAAAAGTGTTTGTTTTTACCCCAGATGATGAATTGATAATTACGTGAGAGAGGAAGGATTTGCAGGCTTGAGTTTTTTTTTAACTTTTTTTACAGGTTTTAGTTTTTACTGTGAACTTGAAGAACAATAAATCATTTCAACAAATAATCTCTCTGTGTTTCCGTCTTTGAATTCGCCACGTCTCAAATCTTGATTTAGTCAATTATTATTTTATTGTTTTTTATTTATTTTGCTGGGTTTAGGTCTGGCGTGTCTTTGGTCGTTATTACTCTTCAGGAGTAGAAGAGCTAGGAGTAGAAGAGCTGCAAATGATCTGAGCTTGATCAACAAGGATTGGAACTCTTCAGTACTTAATTGGTATGGAGTACTACAAGCTTGTTTGGTTAAGACTCGACTCAAATTCAATTGATTAGTGTTCGAGCTTGAGCACTGATCGATTGGAGACAAACATGACTTTCACAACGGTGTTTTACTTATGTTTAGATTAGATTGCATTATATTGTATATTAGCATGTTTGAGTGCCTTATTGTATGTTAACCATCAACTTGCATTTTTCGTTGAGTTAAAATCGTTTCACATGGTATTAGAGTCTCAGGTTCCTGATATATATTGTTCAATGATAGCTCCCTCTTCCATCAAGTGGGCTCTCCATATGGCATTGGGTGGATGTGCATTATCTTCCCGTTTCATGCTTAATGCTAAAGGGTATTTGCGTGATGGGCCGAGTTAAGGTATAAAATTATTGTCTAGGCGTGTTCGGATACCAATGATTTGATTCTCAAATCCCGAATTTAAGAATTTGGATTTGTGTCAAAACCTTTGGAATTTTTATCAAATCCAGTTAGGCCCAAAATAAATGACATCTCAAGAGGTGTCATTTTGAAATTCCACCATCTCCAAACATTTAATTTGTATTTGAATTCCACATTCTCAAATAATGGAATTGAAATGATCATAAATTTTCAAATTCTTATTTCCAAACGCCATCTTACATTTATAGTGTCATAAGAGATCCCTCATTAGAGTAATTTTGATTTCAAGTAGATTACATGGAAATATGGAATACAAAATAACAAATCGAGTCAATCTCTAGAGCTTCATATCTGTCAGCCGATGCTAAGATTTGTTTTCCCATGTTGTCGTGGCCATATAGACATCGGGTGGATAGATGATACACATATACTTAGTGTCCATAGAATCTTCATACATCAATAATTATTGGTGACACCGAGTAATATACGAAAGATTCCACATACAACAAACGTATGTGTAGCATCTACCCATCAGCCGCTACTTATATGTTAACAAGAATCCACCAAACCATAATTATGGTTGCCAAAGAAATACCCCCTTCATGTTTTTGGAAGATTACATTCAATTTGAATTCATATTCATCTTACATATTCAAACTAACCGTTAAAACCCCAAAAGAACAGAAAACAAGCAAGCTACTCACGATTTTCACATTGAGTCAAATTTGGATTTGAGAATGAAATTATTGTATCTAAACACTCTCTTAGGTAGTGTTTGGGAACTTAGAATTCATTTCAAAATGAGGAATTGAAATCTGGAAATTGAAATGACGGAATCTAATTCCACATTCAAATCCAAAACCATGTTTGGATACACTTGGAATTGTAATTGGAATTGGATTTGTAAACTACCCCTCCCTTACCTTCCTCCCACCATGACATACCCTTCATTGCCGCCACCGTCGTAAACACCACAGGTCCGAGAAGGCGGCGACGTCGACGGTGAGGAGGCGGCGACGTTGAAGGCAAGGAGGTGGCGATGTTGACGGCGAAAGGAGGGGATGTTGAGGGAAGGGGGCCAAAGCAAAGGAGAGAGAAAATAGCGTGATGGCGTGCTTATCGGAGTTAATTGCTGACCGCATGCAGGCGACAATGTCGACGACAAGAGGCGGCTGATGGTCAGTAGTGGGTGGACACGATGGCTAGTCGTGGTGGTGATGGCAGGCGACAGATGAGAGGAGAAAAAATCAATGAGTTTTGGAGGAGAGAGAGAGAGGTGTGTGTGGAATTAAAATGACTAGTTTTTACAAAGGATTTGAAAATAAGATGTTTACTCATGCTTGGAATTGGGTGGGAATTGAAACAATTCCAATTCCAAATCCTACAAGTTCCCAAACACTTGAATCATTTCAATTCTAGGAATTGAATTCCAATTCCAAGTTCCCAAACATAGCATTAAGAAATTTAGAATTAGAAATCTGAATCTAGATTAGAAACAAGGAAATGTACCATCGATGTTTTTCACACATATTGCACGTTCGTGATTATCTTCTCATTTCCTCTCTTTTAATAATCAGGAAATCGCCGAGATTGTGTTGTGCAAGTATAACAAACCATATGGCCAGTACTTACTGTTTGTCCGAAGGCTGATAGCCACTACTTCATTTCTCGTCGACAGCAGATACTTGGTAAGGTCGGGCACTCACCAAGTAGTGCTGGACAATTAGAACAATATGCACAAAAGAATTCTTCATAGCAGAAGGTACAAAGAAACTGTAAAACGCTCATAAAAATCACATTCGTGAACAAAACAACAATAACAACCAAGCCTTATTACAAAAAATTCGTAAACAAACTGGCAATTTATTTTTTACGTTAATTCTGTATAATTGTGCTATTATTACTATATAATCAACGAATGGAAAATTTGAGCACTATACACTGATCACAGAGGAGCTACAAATAATCAAAACTACAAACCACGACTCAACTCTATGCTATAATACAGAGACTTCACACAACTGGAAATTCCTCAACTACAACGGATTCTGCACAGTTCTGTATAAATGGCCAATATTTACTGTTTGTCTGATGACTGATCGTCATTACTATCTTTCTCTTGGACAGGGCTCTGTATGTCATCGCCTGGCTTCCCATTGCTTGTTGCGTCTGTGCTGGCTGTCATTCCCTGAAGAAGGAGCAATATAATCAAGCTCAGCCAAACAGTTGAGGTTTATACACCATAACAACTTAGTTCTAGAGTTTCAATTGAGTTGGGAAATCAACAGAGTTCTGCAGGTTGCATAATAAGTTGATGAATGCCCCGTTAGAGGCATAACAATGTTGTTTGTTTGTCACGGGAAACCAACTTAAACTCCTAACTCGGACAAAAGAGCTCAGATTTAGAGAAAATACAAGACATGCAATTACCTTGATTTTATCACGCCATCCAAGTCCAAATGGTCTAGACAGCATACCAATTTTTCTCGCCGGCACCTCTATTGAATTTTCTGTACTACTTCGTACAGCTGAAGAATCATTACTTACAGACCTGCTCAATAATCAGATTATCATTATGCCACAATGTCACATAACCCAGGACTGCCTGTCCAACAAATTTCAGAAAATAAACATGAGCAATGAGTTCCAAACTTCTATACGTCACACAATCTCAATGCATACCTTGGAGAAGGTTGGGCTTTCACTTGGCCAGACTGGTACTGCAATGTAGCTTCCAACATTGTTTCCGCCATAACTACCCTTTTCTCCATTTCAGCAAACGAAACCAAAACCTTTTCATATTTTTCCTACATATAAAGGAAGTGGAATGGGTGTCATCCGAAACTATATCGTTCAGGGCGCATGTTATAAGCTGATTATATAGTAAATTAGTAATTATGAAATTGTTCAGAGTAGATCAATGGTTCTTCATGGTAGAAAGTAATTCTTATCAACAAGCATCTCCATGGTGAAAAAAAAAGTGCTGCAAAGTAATGCTTAACTTTTTCCTAGACAAGCAATTAAGTTAAGCACATCACCACAGCACTTCAGGACTTCATGATTTACTAGCAGGTACTACCTTTGATTACATATAAAGCCAGATAAGTGCAACGTTCCCTCGAACAGATGAAGGGAAAAGGTGCAAAAGAATTGAAAAAAGAGAAAAGGGAGGAGTGTAGCAGAATTCAGGAAAGAACTAAACACCTGAAGAGCTTCAGCTGCATTTCTCTGAGCAGCTGCTTCTTGTTCAGCAAATCTACGCGCATCTTCTGTTACTTTCTGTTCCTGTTCTACCCGCATCAGGACCTAAAAAGTGCACAAATGTTGTACAAAAATTTTAGAGAAAGATGAAGACCAAGTGAGGAATGTGTTGAGACAGGCAAATAAGAAACCTGAAGCATGGCATGCTCCTGCTCTTGCTTATCAGTTAGCATACGGCGGAGCTCTGAAACCTCTTGCTCCAATTGCTCGACCTGCATTCAGAGAAAAAGTTTCAATATCTTCTACTCTTGTAAATAAGATTTTAATAAATACGAAAACAAGAAAAGAAAACAACATGCGAACAACACTAGATTGATTTCGATTACATAGAGTCAATTATTGAGGTTAATTTCGATTCGACATCATCTCGAGTCAAACTAGATTAAAATGAATGGGAAATTACATATAGATAAGTAACAAATGATTAAAAATCCACCGCAAACATACCCGTGCACTCAATTGCCGACGGTTGTCTTGCGTCACCATCTCCATTAATGCAGTCTCCAGCTCCTCAGCCCTGGTGCCACAATCAATGACAATGACAGATAGCTTAAAGTGAGAAGATCGGCATCCAAATCTTATTCTACATCTCAATAAAGTCAGATTTTCTTAACAAAGGACAACTTAACTTCAGCAAGAGGCCATAAAAAACCCAGGATCGAGCTAGAGAGGTAGAATTCGTAATATTTTTGAACTTTTGAAGAATGAGTATCACAACAAACTTGTCCAACACATCACATATGACACACTTTTGTCACACACAAACACCAAAAAAAAAACATGACGCACTTTTATCAGATATAAAAAAGAGGTAATGATTAAACGTAGTGGTACGACCATGATATCTCTAGCCTGAAAGCTTAAAACGCAGCTCATCAAAAGTAGTCTGGTCCTGGGTAGTCATACGATGACTAGGTTTCTCATACACAGTTTTAATGATGCACTTACTCGGAAAAGAAAAGAGTCCAAAAATTGAACTTAGTGGTAAGACTATAGTATCTCTATCCTGAAAGCAAACTCATAAAAGAGACTCTGGCCCTGGGTGGTGATAAGAAGGATGAACGGATGAAGGAGTCCGAGTTCCTGTATATCAACCTAGGTTATCTCGTGGATAGATTGTTTTGCAAGACGTTTAACATGAGCATAATTTCAAATATTCAGGACAAGAGACAAATGATACCGTCCTTTCTAAAAAAAAAAAAAAAAGAATACAAAACATTCAAGGGCTATGTCCAACATATAAGCGCCACCTAGATTTTAGAAAACAAAATTTGAACACCAAACATGTAAAATATCAATCACAGTAACCACAAACTCAAAAAATCCACAATCTGATAAGCCAGAGATAAAATGTAAAAGATAATAAATCATACCAATCGAGCAACAGCCGGTCAGTCAGCAGAGAAAGGCGGAAATACAACGACATGCTTAACAGTCCTAGCTTAATTAGATAACAGTGGACAAGACAGAGTTTTACCTTAGCTCTGCAGATCTTTTCTCCTCCAGTAATTTGCATAACTCAACCTTCAACCATGTGACCTGCAGAAATGAAGTCACCAAAACACCTTCATCATCTTCATCTAAAGGGCACAAAGTTCTCTACCTCTCCCTCCCCAGTATGTTAGATTACACAAAAAAAGAAAAATAACAGAATTTGTATGCGTGTGAGACCAAATTATTCGGAAGTCACAGGATCCATGAAATCCATGTCAGACCAGATAAGGCAAACACGAAACCAACTACGAGCACTAATTTCTGGTGCAGGTTAAGGAAGTTTTCTTAACCAAAAAGGAATATGTTAATAACGGAAACTACTGAAATCAGAAAAAACATAAATTCAAGCCACTAAGCTATGCAGATATGAATGTATATGACAATCATTCACATTTAGATAATGGCCCCAAACAAAATCTCTTGGTAAGAAAGCTTGCAAAATAAAAATAAAGCAGTGAGCTACCTGGTCTTGAAGATCCAAACCAGGCTCGATATCCGCACCCCCCGGCATGCCAATAACATAATCATCCGGTGTAGTGGAACCAGATTCCAAGTGGGTTGAATCTCCATTCATGTGTTCATCAGCAACTTTTGATTTATTTGTCAAAATTGAGCCAGTATCATGTTTGAAACTATATAGCTTAGAAGCAAGACCCTGCGAATTTTTCAGAGCCTGAAGGCCCTTGGATCTTTCTTCAATTGCGGCTATCACTGCTGGTCGGTGTTTTTCTCTCAACTCCTGTAGTCTGGCCTCCTGCACATTTTGGAATCCCATGCAAGCTGTCAACACTAGTTGGCTGCTATCAAATGTTGATCCAGCCAGTGATTGCAGTAAAGTGACTGCATCCCCTGCGTCTTTTGTAGTCACCAAGGCAGGACCTACAAGGCAGGAGTTGAGATTGGAAATATCATTATTAGCAGTTCCTACACAATTTGAAAGTTGAGGAAACTTATTTGCTAGAAATTTAGTCCCTGTGTGTTATATACATGTCATTCTTAGATCTACACAAAAATGGAGGTTTTGGGTTTCGGAAATGCATATTTCCTTACTATTCGACCATCCTAGGAACAGGAAGGGGGAGAGCAATGCAGCTGTGAGACATATGTTAGCAATTCAAACTAAAGTTGAGGATAAGATATAAAAGAGGCAAATCAATATTTCTCTTGAAAACAGTTTAGGGGCTCCTTTGTTTCTTTAAAAATAAGTAACACGTCATATATATGTTATATCAGTATCTTTCACGCCCTTTTAATTCAGAAGACCTATCTCTTTCCTCTTCACTTTACAAATAACATAATCGGGAAAGAAGTAAACTTAGGCATTTACATTACCGTATAATTCCATGAGCGCCAGTGCTGTCCGGAACAGCATAACACGATTTCCCTCAAAGAGAAGCACATCCCAAACTCGAAGAACTGTATGGCAAGGAAATCTCATTATGACTAGCTGATAAGTCAAAATTTCGAATTATCAAAAACTATAAAACCAAAAATACAACTAATTTGACATTAAAGCAAGTGAAAGTGCACAACACCAAAGATCAGCGTCCACCACAGACTATCCTAGAAATAAGTACTACTAGATGCAGAACCTGACCACTTTCCCACGGAAGCATATTCATGAATATAGAAAGGAACCACGGTCCAGTAACCCATGCCACTTGAACTCCCAGGTAATCCAGATGATTAACTGCAGAAAATTACAGTATGGTTCAGGATGTCATAGATTTAAACACGCCACAAGATCACAAATAACAGTGCTAAGAAATACGGACCCAGTTTTGGAAATCTTTCACGTACCAACTCTTCAAATACTTGTTGGTCCACCTGGAAAAAACACAACAGTCAGCATCGAACGCCCAAGAAATGTCAAGAGTCAAGAGAAAGATAGTTACTCAAATGCAGAACTCTGGCCTCATAAGTATATAAATTATTATAACCTGACACTCTATCATCTCTTCCGCGTAGTATCCATCAAAGTAGTCATCCATAATCCCCAAAAGAGTCCTGCAGATGAAGAAATCAAGGACTCATCTAAATCTGTCTATCAGGTGAATACGAGATATGTTGCTAATATTGATCGTAAAATAGAGCATGTAAAAGATCTTGACAAAGCTAGAAGTGGATAACTGAGAGGGACTGAAGACAAACCAAAAGGCATTTTCCTCGGGCATTAGAAGCAGCAGTAAACCAGCAAAAAAGTTCATAGCCTAAATGAGAATAAGAAATAACAAGATTTATCAGTTTCCTTTGCTTCCTTACATTTGACACAGAAAACAAATTCTCCCTTTCAAGGTTCAGGATGACACATGCACAGCCTATTAGAGCATAAATCACACGATGTACATCTAAAAAAATAAAACTCCATTGACCCGAACCAAAAAAGACAAAGAAAAGGGGACAACAAGAAGTCACAAATCATTACCATATACAGACTCCAGTATCCCCATAGAGAATACCCTCAGAAAAGTACTTCATAGACCAAAAAAGCAATATGTCATAGCACATTACCCATATTTTAAAGTTATATGAAGGTTAGCTGAGTGAGTGTGTTTAACATTATTTATATGATTATAGGTAAATGATATCCTACTTTCCAAACTATTGCAGGTTCTAGATAAATTATTCTTCTCAGAGAGGAAATACCGGCAAAAGTAGGAAAAACATCCAGATAGAAACATGATTGCAAGTCTTTAAATACATGGGTTAGAGAGAGTCGTACTCCAACAGTAGATTTTTCTTTCTTTTTTTCTGAATCTTTACGGTAACGATATAGGTACTCGCTCCTACTAAGATTTGTAGTCCCAGAAAATAATATTAACAGCCCATTTTTCAGATTCAATTTTGTAAGTGACATTTGCGCAATCACTGTATGTATAAACTTAAGAATAATTGCTTATTGCGGGCCTAACTATAAATTGTAGTCAGACTCAAGCACATAGTCTCTGTCCTATATAAAACACAAAGCCTTTATTCCGAATGGAGTGAGCTAACATGATCCATCATAGAGAATTGCAGTGATGCCAAAAACAGGTAAAAAGGTACCCATGCGGCCATGCCTGATTGAATAGGGAAAGCCAGCCCAAAAGAATAAAAATCAGGCCCTCAAATCCCTCAATCCACTAGCTTGCACAAAACCTCAAGACACCGAAAAGTGTCGCAGAACTTCTAACCTTTTCTTGAAACTATTACAACTTTGTTTTTTTAATTGTATCATGTAGTCTTAAGCCAGCAGGTCACTAAACAAGTGAGAAAAAAGGTAGCCTATCATCACATACTGGACGTCCGTGACTATTCTCATTCCCTCTCTTTCAACAATCTCTCAAAAGGTGTAGATATATGTCACCACCAATTTGAAACTCCTTGTCAGCGGTAACACTGGCTCATCCAAAATCAGATCAGAGATTTGAAAAACTACCTTCACCAAAAAGCAAAAAAAAAGTATATGCTGTATCCTTCAAAGTATACGAGTATATAACATATCCTTCAAAGTAAATATATAAGAACCCAAGTTACACAATGACCCACTCTGTTTAGGCTTCTCACATAAAATTTTAAAGAGAGTTCCCAATGCTAGCAACAAACCTGATACTAAGCAGAAGCCTAGAGATGCCAATAACAAAATCTCATAATCTATTGGCACCAAAACCAGATTGTTAAACTCGATATAATCTTTTAAACTGATTACCTGACAGTATCCTACTGAGGGGTTATGCCGAGCATATGCTATAAGTAAACGTCTTAAAGCATTTCTACCACCTTCATCCAGAGCAGGGTGACCTGGAAATGTACGGGGCAAGTCCTGCGTGCACATAGTAAAGAGGTTCATTTGACAACTCAGTGAAAATGTTAAAAAAAAAAAGGGAGATAATTGAAACACCAACTGACCTTTTCAATCTGCCCTTTCCATTTCTCACACCGTACTACAGTTTCTTCACTTAAGTCCTTACCATTTGTTTCGTCTTCCTTTGTGATGTCAGTGTGATTATCTCTTTGAGCCAACAAGTCCTGGTAGTAATTATCTATTCGTCGTGTCTTCACGCCAACAAAGGCTTGCCATAGCTGTATTTGAGAATTCAACTATTAAGCAACCAAACACCCACACTAAGGACAGATAAGTGGAGACGTATTTATAAAACATAAAAAAACATACTTCTCCCCTAAGGGCCATAGGTAGCCCCCCTCTAATAAGAACCTCCAACTCCTCTTTCCACAGAGAACCGGAATATAGGTCGGTTCTTTCAGAAATGCTGGCAGCTATAGAAGCGGTATCAGGAGATGAGGAATCTTGAACAGGATCTGATCGCTCCACATCATAGAATTCTTCTTCTGAATCATCCTCTGGTGCTCCTTTAGAGGATTTAGCCTCTTCAATAGACGGAAGAGCCTTTTTTAAATCATTATCTTGTCCTTCCATTGATAAACTGGATTTCTTTTTAACCCTAACACTCATCAAATCCTCAATTGTGTGTAGAGATGGCCTGATATGGGACCATATTTGAATTTTATGGGTTTTCTTAATCTCGACTGTTGGGGCCTCAGACTCCTGAACACTGTTTTCAATGGACACTTCAGAAACAGGCTCATCGGTGGCATCAACATGTTCCTTTGATTGTATATCCACTGCTTCAGGGACATCATCAGCTTCCAATGTACTGTCATTGTCTTCTTTACCAACTGTATCTACAGACAACTCATCAATCGGCGATTGTGCACACTCCGCTACCCGTTCCAAAAAGTCTTTCCATCTATCAGATCTTTCTTCTTCTTCCTCCTGAAACATATATTATGATATAATTATAACATGTATAAAGCAGAATGACCTATTAGTTCCTTGATTTCTCTATTTCAGAAAGATTGTTATCTGTCACTCTTGTGAAGCACATCCAGGAAAAGAGAACTAAAAAACTGGCAGACATGATTGTACATAACCACAATGCAAAACCCTAAGTAGCACATATTCCTTTCCCGGAATAGCATTAAAGTAGAAGAAACTCCTGAGCAACAAACTAATAATTGTAACTCCATTAGCATTGTCGTCTCAATCACACCATCACACACCAGATAAAATGGTCTCCTTTACAGCATCAACACAATAATCAGTAACCCTCGTGTTCAATCTGACTTAAATTAGCGCCCCACGTCTTCATAACATCAGCAAATGTATGTCTTGACACGAAATTTACATTAAAACTAAAATGTAACTAAAATCATAGTGTCGAGAGAGCCATTGTCTCCACTTAGCAGTCATTTACCCATCGAAACTGTCTAACCAACTAAATCAGAAATTTCTGCAGTAAAGATACCTTGTAAATACTGGCATACTCTCGATATCTTTGCACATGCTGAGGCCTGACCGCGAATCCATAAGCATCCCTGCATTAACCATCCCTCGAAAATTAATAATACTGACAACCACAAAAACAACCACAAGTAATTCCTACGATTTTCAAAGCAATCATCCTATTTCGACTATTCCGAACTAAAACTAACTAACCTTAACTCTGACCTAAAATTCACTCCTATTCAACTTTACACACGTCCGCCAATCACGAGATATAAAATCATTCATGCCTAAACTTAATCAACAAGATTACTACAATCGTGCCACTTTACTTGAATCATCATCATCATCATCATGAAAAAGTCCTGGTCAACTCATGAAGTTTGACCACAAAAAGTGGATACAGTCACATCGCAACTTTCTACATTTTACCTAAAATCAACCTACATCAAAACTACCTACTACTCCTAAATAAAATAATTTTCTTACAGAATTCCAGGAAAAAAAAAAACTCTACGTTGCAACCAACTCGAACCGCCGACAAAATTAAACGCTCTTTAGTAGGATAATTCCACTCAAAAGAAAAAAATTATCATAATTAACCAGCAAATTAAACTAATCAACATTTCAAACTCGTCAAAAAAAAAAAAAGCATAATTAACCAGCAAATTAAACTAATCAACATTTCAATTTCAATAAATTTACTGAGAAACTAATTCAAGCACATGAGATCATACGTGATCACAAACTTCACGATTAAGCAACAAATTAACAAGTAATTAACTACACTACAACGCGATCGAATTTTGATTTTCTTTAACAAAATCGTATAAACAACTGTAATAATCGA
This sequence comes from Spergularia marina, assembly GCA_963680865.1. NCBI lineage: Eukaryota > Viridiplantae > Streptophyta > Magnoliopsida > Caryophyllales > Caryophyllaceae > Spergularia > Spergularia marina. The sequence goes on from OY804554.1 coordinate 7,172,531, forward strand.
ACGAACATAAAATCCAGCAGAAATGCGGCGTAAATTAAGAAAAAAAAGAGAGGACCTCTTGTGTTCGAGAGTAACAAGCGGATTGTTGTTGTTGTTGTAATTGTGAAGCTTCATCTTCATGATTACCGAAGAAGGAGGAGAGAGAAAATGCGAAGAAGAGAGAGAAGATCTAGCGGAAGAAATTTGATTTAATTTCTTAGTAACTGAAAAAAATTGAACAAGAAGAAGAAAGGGGAAATTAAATTGATTTTATTTTTGGGAAGGTGTGTGCAGTTGGTTACAGTGTGGAGTGTGCTGCTGCTGCTGTTGCACAGAGGAGAGAGGAGAGAGAAAATGGGAGGAGGGGGGGAAGAAAAAGGGGAGAATTTTTTTGAGAAAATTAAGGAAATTCGGGAAGCACATCCACATGCAACAGTGTGCGCGATGATTTCTGAGTAAAGAGCAGGTGGTGATTTGGAGTATAAAGTGAGGGGCGTGGTCATTTTATTTGTACGCCAATGCCATGATACGAGTAACATGTGCTTTTATTATTTGTTACGTATCACGAAAATTTACGAGAAATCGGGCTGATGAGGAGGAGGACGAGCGAGGAAAGAGAGAGAGGGGGGGGAGAGAGATTGGTGACGAGGGAATTTGGGATTCAAGGAATGTTATTTGTGGGTATACATTATTGGATTGGTTGGCTCCGTAGCACGGGTACGGTTATAGAAATGGATATTGTGACACAAAAATTTGAAAGTATAGGACTCATAACAAAGACACAATCTACCTATGGAAATGGCTAGTTTGTACGATATAGAGTAGTTTGTGTGTGAAGAGGTCTGTTTAGCCAAGCTCCTATTTCTCCATAACTACTTCTCAGAAACAGTTTCTGGACGAAAAGCTCCAAATTAGAGCTTCTACTTATGAAGAACAAATTTACTACACTAGAAGTAGTGTTTCTTTCTTAGTTTTGGGCAGTTTCAAGTGTCTAGAATCCAGAAACACTTCAAGAGTTTGGCCAAACACACCTAAAGTATTCTTTTTAAACAAAGAGAAGTGCTTTCACTTAAAAGGATGTTTGAATTTTTCGGGTGTTGTTATTTTTATTGAATGTTTCTAGCGGGTCGTGCTTGGCTTAAGATCTATCATTAGTCAATTTAATCATTATACGAATATCGAGGTTTACTTCACAGAAAGCACTATAAAATGTGTTATACATCTACTATTGAATTTGTCTCCGCACTTGAAAAGTTAAACCACTCGTGTGTGTCACTAATAATGTGATCGTGAACTTATCGGTGCAATCAATTAGCACCAAAAAGTTAAAAAAAAAAAAAAAAGTTGTTATATTAGTCATTAGATGATTCCTTGCATAGTGGAAATTATAATAGATTCTAATTTAACAAGGTCATAGTTTAAACATGCTCTCATCCGAACTTTTGAGTGTTGACTAAACTTGCAACTAATTACAAACAAAGCTTTTTAAAGGTTTAAAAGTTGAAACATTAGGTTACCTTTCTAAATAGAATGTCACCTAATATATCTTAGAACAATTTTTTCCCCCCCTATTCTTCATATTTGAGGTCATATCTTCGAACAATGTTAATTATTGAACTCAGGTCAATCAAGAAAGCTTAGGATACTGGACAAAGAAATTGACTGAAGCTTCTAACTTGCGTTCTGGACCTAGGTAAAGCTCAAGTTCGAAGCACAACTGCCACAATAACCACCACCTCATAGTCTCTCACTATCATTAATAACCTGCGCCGCTAACACAATCAGCAGCAGCACCACCGCCATCGATATATTGTCCACCACATTGGGCAAATATACAAGTGGGGAAGAGAAATAAAGGAGACGAGTATGATGAGTCGGGCAGAGAGATTGTTCACATTGTCGAAGAGTAAGAACAATCTGCATACCAGCAGATGCATATATCTATTTAAATCACGAATGAATAACAGCAGTCGTATTACATTTAGCCCTCTATAGTTTAGCTACGTTAAATCCCAGCAGAATAACTACCATCAAACAGGAAGAACCCAGTGCAAAGCCAGACGCTGTATAGAACCATCTACGGATATCATGCCTATATTTCTTGGATCCGATAATCTAACAATCACTTGGAAACGACATCCTCCAACCCACTAATATGTATCATTCCGCAAAATACATTATCAAGCATTTTTCTGGAATGTATGCATGCTGAGTTTCAGAAGAATGCTTCTCTTCATTCTCAAGTGAATCAGAAGACAGGATCCATCATCTCCAGTCTGACTCAGACAAAATTCAGATCCTCGTGAATAACTGTGGAGAACTGACCAAGGCACCAACAGACCAACTGATGCAGGCTTCAGAAACACACTATCTTAATAAGACCTTCGATATTTTCCTCATATATACAACAAGCGACCATACTGCAAGTCCCGCTGAAATATAGAGTAGAGCAACACCAGAAGCCACCAGGGTTCCTGAACCACCAAGACTGCATGATGTTGTAAATGTAGTCATATGTCAGCTCATGAAGCCAGGACCAATTAGTTTACTGATTATAAAAGCCATTTTAAAATAATGTGAAAAAACAGAGACCACCATTAGAAGGAAGCAAATCAAGACCTGTTGTCTCGCGTAGCCACGAGGATAGTAAGTGCAGTCATCTGTGTAGCAGTCTTCCACTTGCCTAAATTATTTACTGCAACAGCCTGTGAAAGTCGATCATCCCCACAATAGTCATTGTCATTGCATAAAGCCATGAACTACTTGGTCTTACAATTGTTCAAACACTAATGAAGTCCAGAGAAGCATCAAACCTGTAGAATCTTTGTATTTTGAGATGCAGCCCACTCCCTTACAGCGGACATGGTTATCTACATAGAGTTCAAATTAATAAATATTTAGACATCGGCAGCAAGCTCCAAATGAAGAGACACATGCACCGTAAAAGTTAACAGTAACACAGGATCATCACTACATGTTAATGCTACAGCTATACTAGAGATCACCGTTCTAGAAAATGTAGCCCTTCTGCGGAAAACAGATTCCAACTGAAAACTCATAAAGGTAAACGTCCCAGTAAAATAATTAAGATGATGGACCGATTATGTGTGATTGAGATCGAAGTGAACCACAAATATGAGTTGCAGCAATATGTCAACATGTGACATTGACAAGAAGGCGATTGTAGTTGTTAGTCCGTCTACGGATTACAGCAATATGCCAACATATTGAAGGAAGGGGGAGGGGGGGGGGGGACAGAAGGACACAGGTTCACGCACAAATCTTTTGATGGAAAGTATGGTCGACAAGAACAAAGTTGACCCACAAAATCGGACTCTGGTACTATACTTGTTACTATGAGAGCATAACACTTTATATTCACAAAAGCTAATTGGGAGTGGTAGAACATAGGATGCAAAGAAAATTCTCATCCTCACCAGATGATGTATCCATTGTGGAGTAACCCGCTGTGCACTTTAACAGGCACAACTAGCTTTGGAATACGTCACACAATTTGATATATCTATAGTTGATGAAATGAAGAGAGTTATGATCTGAAGAAATTCCAAGCCATTGGAATGGAGTAAGTCGTGTATTATCTTCCATCAAATTGCTAAATCGGAAAGAATGAGGTTGCAGAGTGTGCGAAATCAAGAGACAGGCGTACAGTGATAAAGCTGGGACGAGATAGTCGACCGTACTGTTAACAAGTACAGTCTCAAATACCATCAAACCCCACTACCCTTGCTCTTGCAGGAGTACCAGAGTAGTAAGGCACATCACAGATAATAACCTGGACATTGCAGTAAGTAAGTTGAGCTGGCTCGGTAAACCCTCAAACAAAGCCGAAGCCTGTGCCAAATCAATCTTACTTTAAAGCTAAGACCAAGCTTCAACACGAGCAATTTTATTATAGATAAATTATTGCAGCATTCCGCCCAATTCGGTGTAAACGCAGTGGTCTGTTTAATAGGTCCAATCTTTTGCTACTTTTTCCTGATAGAAAGCTAAATATTCCTAAGCAAGTACTAGAGTCTAGAGGACAAGTGTCCGTTGAGTGCAAAAAATTACAAACAGACTTAATTCCAATGTATATGCAGAATCGGACCCCTTACAATCCCCCCAAGCTTTAGCCGACAAAGAAGCTAGAAGACAATTCTTCCCCATACCAGAAAAAATATTGGAATTTCGCTATGACAAAAAGCACTGAAAGGTCGCCAAAACCAGGCACCTCAATAACAACTTCTTTGTGTGGTGTTACCAAAAATTAGAAAATAATGGCCCTCACTAAACACACAAAATCTTAAGCAAATCAAATAAGCATCTTCACTGTGGAGGAACAATTTCACCACTGCCTCACAATTTTCCCAGCACATATCGCAAATCGTTTGGACCAAGAGCAGTATCAGGTCTGCGCCTTTGAAGGCTATCATAATTCATAACTGTTAATTCTGCCCAAAAGCCATAGTCCAAAAGAACCTCAAACTTTTTAACAGAACTTTAGCGTGTCCGTATGTCTTTTCCTTCTCATCAAGCACCTCCATCCTTACTACTCCGTACTAAGAGAACACACTTTGCCTTTCTCTTTTAAGTGCGAATTTGTAATTCTAAACGTCTCTTGGCGTTTGTTCTTATCAACTAATTGTCGCTCATTTTCTCAAAAATCGGTGAAGTTCTGGTAGGGGGAAGGCCTCAAACCTCACTTGTGTCAAACAGGGGCTTGGGGGATTCATGCACAGGTTAAACCCAAGCCAGGCTAGGGAGAAAATCAAGCATTATCATGGCTTGTTTGATCTTCTCTTTTTGCTTCTTGGCTGGGTATATAAACAGCTAGCTCGGGCTTCTTTTAAACTAGTTCCAGGTTCATGCCCAAGGGTAACCCAAGCCGAGCCAGGAACAAAAACATGGCATGACCAAACAACATCATTTCTTTTGATCATAAAAATGCCCTTTTTCTTATTATTCTGGGCTGAAAACCAAAAACAGAAATCTTCCCGCTGTTTTACAAAGATATCATCCCTTGATTGATTATCATATCTACCTCCATCTTAACCACTAGAGAACATGCTCCAAGTGTCTCACTCTTTAAAATTTTAAATCTACATCATCTTCATTAGAATATTTACCTGGCTATTTTGTTTAGGGAAGTTTCAGCTGAGTAACTTGAGAAAACAACTTAACTTCAACAACTTAAAATATAAAGTTCAGCGTAAGAGATTGAAAATGATATAACATTAGCCAGTTTCACACAACACTTCCATGCTTCTAACGATCTGTTACTCTGTTCAAGATTAATGGGTTAGATCAAGAGGCCCTCAACTCGCTGTGGGCATGTGGTAGGGCAAATGTTTTTCCATCGCCAATTTTTATCATACTTTGATCATGTTCATGATCACATCCAAACCCAACCCTAATAGGTGAACATCAGAAATTTAGTTTTAGTCAACAAATTTGACTGAAGCAACGAGCTGCTCGATCTCCCTCCCTCTGGTCAAGCGTTCGGCTCCTCTCACCGCATGAATTGGCTACTTAAAACGCAGAAAATATTTCCTTTGCTCCTGTTTTCCTTTCTATATTCAACCATTTCAGAATTTAATAATCTGGTGTTGCCCATCATTCACAGAACCTGATCCTCTACGCCCCCCATTGTTGAAAAGATCTAAAACAAGATGGAATTTGGCATTTAGTAAATTAGATATGGAACATTGGTCAACCTAAGAGAAATCTACGCCAGGCTCTGAGTCAAACAAGCTCGTACGGAAGTCTGCACCCCTAAACATTACCTTAAGAACCAAGTATGACTTACACAGTGGTTTGGTAATGGAGATCAAACCCTTTTTTACAGGGTGCGGAATTGTTATGACTTATCATGTGAAGTTTGACACCAAATTTTAATCTAATACACCATTACCACGAATGTATTAATACGCAGTCGAACTCGTAGCCGTATGACACATACATATTCCCAAATGAGTCCAACTCGACCTGGTTCAGCTTATGTATCTAGTTAATCCTTCATCAGACATTCTATTGTTATAAAAGTCAGTAAAACTATATATAGCACTCCTCACAGGGCCACAGGACGCAACAGCAGATAGAACATAGATAGAATATACTTCAGATTTATCAACAGTAAATTCCAGGTAGATCAATGGTCGCCATTGGAAAATTAATTATACCCATTATCACTCAAACCGTGAGACTTAACAGTTTGCCACATCAACAGAATGTCGTTTATCAGTTAAATTCTTCTCCTAAGACTCCTCGAAGATTACTGATAAGGTTAGTTTGTAGCTAATGTGAGAGTCCAGGTCCACATGCATATTCTGACTAATCAAAAACACAAAGATGAGTCAAAAACTAAAAATAACCTTTAAGCAACAACAATCAACGACAATTTATGACAATTTCAAGAGCCACCCAGTTAGCAAAATGGACGTAAAAATTCTGATTGAATAGAGCAGAATGTATGCACAGCAACAACAAGAAATGCTAAAGAGGAACCTCTCTTCCAATTATGGCAATTGCTGGTACTGGAAACAGCCAGGGTATATCTCCAAAGATAGCAGTTTCAGGCGGTCTGCTACACAATAAAACCAAAGTAGCAGCAACCATAAGCTGCACATGTGAAGCATGAGAATCAAATACACGGAAGCCAATGCATTCAGATCAGTCCGGACAAAAGTAATTTGACCATGCACCAAATTTTCAAAAATTCTCTGCTAGAACCATACCTTATCAGCTACAGGATCTAGAAAGGCACCAAATGCAGTACCTTGACGCATCTGAAAGAAATTGTCCACAAAAGGAATCAATCTCAGGTTCGAGAGAGAATTTTTCAAAAAGCAGCTTTCCTGATAAATACCTTTCTCGCAAGATAGCCATCTAGCCAATCTGTGATTGCTGCGGCAACAAATATACTTGTTGTGGCTGCTGTTCCCCACCGGCTATTCACATAAAATGCTGGTCACAAATAAATAAAAAATATTTATACAGTAAGAACAAAATTGACATTGTACCAGTCTCCAGCAATCAATTCCAGATAAAAAAAAAATTAACAGTACAATACAGTGACCAAGAGCTACAATCTACAGCTACTTGAGCAGATATCATCACTACAAGTACATGCACATGAACAACAGTTGATCCATTGATTCTATTTGCTTGACAAGCAAAAGGCTCTCCAAGAGTAACACGGTCAAACCCCATAAGCACCCTAAAGAAAACTATAGTAGTTTCAATTCTTTAGCATCAAAATCTTTTACTACTAACAATATGGTGACATGTCTCCTGAAACATAACCAGCAAGCTTAAAGCTCACAATAATCTACGACTGCAAGCCTCAATAATAACTTTGATAACTCTAAATATACACCATTTTATGAGAAGAGAAGCAACCTGAATCGAATCAATACTACTCCCAAAATCCCATTTTCCACCACCAATCAAGTCAAGCATCCAAAATTCAAGCTCAAAACATAAAAAATTCTGAGCTCACAAAAGTCACAACAAACCCAATTCACCCCAAAAATCAAACTACACCAGCAACATCCCAGAGCGAATATTATACCGACAACTCAAGACTAAACAAAGCTTAAAAAGAGTCGAACTTTATCAACTAACATCAATTTCCAACAACAAATTACTCACAATTCTGACAGCTCAATCACCATATCAAAGTTCCCCAAACCCTTGAAATTAAATCAAAACCCATACAGACACCGTTGCACCATAAAACCTGTTCAATTAAACCTCTAACCCCCAATTAATCCACGAGTACAGGACATCGAGATGTACGCAAATCTTACCCCCTACTGCCCAACCCCCCCCCCCCCCCCTCAAAAAAAAAAAAAAACCCGAAAATCAAACTACAACAGCAACATCCCAAAGACTAAACAAAACTCAAAAAAGAGTCAAACTTTAGCAAGCAACATAAATTCCCAACAATAAACTAACCACAATTCTGACAGCTCAATCATATTTTTTTCCCAAGTTCACCAAATTAACAAGAAAGCTAAACCCTTGAAATTATTTCATAGCAAACACCAATTTTCACATGGCATCATCAAATTCAAAACTGTTCAATGTAACCTAAACCCCCCAATCAATCCCACGAGTACACGAAAGTCGAGATGTACGCAAACCATACCCCTATTACCGTAACCGGTAACAACCGGGTACACGAAACCCCAATTGAAATTCAAACTAAAAAAATCAAATCAATCAATAAAAAAAAAAAAAAAAAAAAAAAAAAAAAAAAACATACTGGCAATAAAGATGGGGATGGCGGCGACACGGGCAAGGGTTAAAAGGGTAGGCAATGTGAGCAATTTAGTACACTCGTGTTCAGGATGATGATGATGATCATCATCTTTATCATAAGAAACGACGCCGTTTTGTTTGTGATCCTCAACAGCAACACCCATATCTTCTCTTCCGAGACAATGGGGATGATGATGAGGAGAAGAAACCCTTTTTTCTCTTTCCTCAGAAAACGACGACGATGACAAACGTGAAGATGAAGATTGAAGAGGAGAGAGAAAATAGAGTTGTTGTTGTTGTTGTTCCCTCTTCCTGGTAGTATTAGGAAGAATATTGTTGGTGTTAGATATGAGGCGGATATTTTTCTTCTTGTTGTTAACGTGCGCACCCGGGACACTCCTAACTAAACGTGCGCCCCCGGCCCCTCCTTTTGCTAACCTGCTCCACCCAACTCCTAGAAAATTACGGTGAGGATAACGTAAAGAAGAAGATGGTGAAGATGATGGTGGGTTCATGGCGGACGTGGCTAACGTGCGCCGGAATAGTAGCTTCAGTGCTGCTGGCATTTCTCAATTCTCACCACCTCTCTCTCTAGTTTATTAATTTATTTATTTATTTTATTGCAAAAAATAGAAACACAAATAGCGAATTTAGAAAGGAAAAACAAATGGGGAAATTGAAGATTGGGAATTAGGAGAAAAGGAGGCGTAATGAACAAGGATTTGACGGAGGTGGTGAGATGATGAGAGAGGAACAAAAGGGCGCTAGAAATTGAGCGCAACTGGCTTCTCTTTGTTTTCTTGTTTTTTCGTATTGTCCCATGTTTTTGACGCCTGTCTGTCTTTCTTTTGCAAACTACCTTGAAGTCAATCATCTCAAAGTGTGTTTGCAAGCCAAATGTGTAAAAGATGTTCGAGATTCAATAGCCAAGGAAACGACTTAAATAAACGACACATTGTTCTCATTTTAATTAAGGATGTACTCCATTTGGTAGCATTAAATTTACGTCCAGTGGGAGATTGTGAAAATTAAAGCACATATGTGATACTGATACTGTACGCATTTGCAGGAGATTGTCTTAAACGTGTGTGTCATATGATACACAGGCCTGAGACAATCATCTCTTCCTCATGGAAGAGTACATTGATGGGGTGTGTGGGGCTAGGCATTAGTAATTGCTATGTTGATCCTGATATGGTACTCGTATGAAATTATGAGTTGATCGAGTGTTGCTAGCCCCAAAATTACTAGAGTAGCATATTTCATAGTAGCACATACTCGTATAAGATAATGGACAAGAGGGTGGAGCGAGGCAAGTGAGAAGCAAATTTCCAAAAATAATCCTCCCACCTCATCAGAGTTATCACCACCATCAACCACATCACACCACCAACAACCATCAGTCCATCACCATCCTACCCTGAAAACTCAACAATGGCCGGCAGCCACCCAGTACACCGGCAACTCATGTCCACGAAGACAAAAGGACCTGCTTTGACTTCTTAAGACGCAATTCATAGGACCATTTTATCGTCAGAAATAATTGAAATACGATACATTTGTTGACAGTAATACTGTAACAGAGATTGCCAAAACTCCCAAAGGACATACATCATTCATCTCAGGTTGTTCGGTACATAAGACATACTGTCTATTTCACGCTAAATACCACAAGTCTCGAAAAAATGATACAAGGTCATGGATTTGATTTGAAGGACCGTATGATTCTACAACAAGAAAGTAGGAAACCCGTTCCTTTCACCATGGCTGTATATAGACACACTTTTATTATAGCTGCGCAAGTGTGATAACCACCATCAGCTCTTGGTCTGCAAAGAAAGAATGCTTTAGCGATTCACAAGACACTATACACACACTCAAGAGTATTTCTATTCATGAGAAGAGAACTTAGTTACCAGGAAGCGTTTCTTGTAACTTTCAACGAGCAACTTTGGATCAGTTCGTGTTTGCTTATACCCCTCAATTTTGTTTATCTCCTGCAACAACACTCAAGGCTGTCAGCGAGAACAGTAGAGGCATACTTAAGACAGCCTATTTAGACTGAGCTACTGAGAGAGTCGCAGAAAGTAACACGATGAGCGTTTGTTGAAGTTTGGAGGGGGAGTCGAACACAAATTAACATAAGATCCTCCAGGAATTACAGACACTTGCTCATGATGAGACTAGTACAGCAGCCAGACCAGCAATGGAACAATGATAATCGTTCATCCATCAAAGTCCCTGTTATTATACAGGAAAATCGAAGCAATCCTATAGAAGTTATCCTCATATGGTATCAATAAAGTTTCCTTAGGCCATGCTCGCTTAAGAAAGAAGTCAGGATTCAGGATTTAACACGAAATTACGTTCTGCATAGACCAGGTTTGAGTAAACTGGTAAAGCAAATTAGGTACCTGAATCCACGCAGCAAGCTTAGGTCTTCCTGCAGTGAGATCATATTTCTTCACATCTAACAGGAAGGGATTATATCTTTCAATAAATGGGACATAAGCGATATCAACCTGAGGAACAAAATGAACAACTCGTTCAGCACACAAGAAGGTTGAATGATGTGAACATGTTTATTCCAATAAAATTTCTATTGCTCCCTCCCCTCCCAAACACCGACTCAATAGGGTGGGTTGAAGGAACTTGCATGGCAATGCCAAACACATAAAAGTCACACAGGGTCACAGACTCACAGGTGTAATAGAAGAATAGTCCTAGTTGCTTACCAGACTGAACTGGCCCAAGAAAAAAGGACCGTCAATAAACTTGGATAGAGCATCCTCAATGTGATCAAATGCAGCATCTGATCCAGACAAACAGAACAAGTGGAGGCACTGTTAAGGGGGTACATTTGTACACACAAATAAGGCACAAAAATTGTAATTCAACTCTTTAATCTTGAGCATACGAGTCTCTGCATTCACTCCTTCCTCTTTAAATGAAGCAGTGACAGCTTTGTGGAAGGGGTTGGTATAAGAAATTAGAGCATCACCAAACTTCTGCTTCGCAGGATCCTACATAATAAAGTCAGAGTCACTTTAGAAATGCACACACAGCATTGTTGATCATACTAGAGTATATTTACAAAACCTCACATCAGGCAGTAAGAGGGGGCCTTCGAAGTTTTTGTCAATGAAGATAATTAAATCAAGACTTTCCCCCCAGACTTCATTGTTATGCTCTAATGCTGGAACCTGCAGCAGCATTTGAGTTGCAAAAGTCAAGAAAAAAAAGTGCTGGGAGCTTTTTATCCATAGACAGCGTAAAGGCCACCATGTATTAAGGTTTCAATCTTGATAATGCATTCCTATCTTGCTGATTCAACATAACATCAATCAACAACTATGACGTACCCAACTGGGATATAATGCTAAAACCTGCAAATTCAGGATTTCCTGTGAATTATGACAACAACAACAACAACAACAACAACAAAAAAAAAAAAAAAAAAAAAAAAAAAAAAAAAAAAAAAGTGGAGGAGTAACCGGATGTTGTCCAAAAATAGTTTCCTGTCACATTGAAAAACAGAGAAGGCCTAAATCCCATGCCACTTTGAAAAGCAGAAAAGGCTCAAATTCTATGTTTCTTCAAAGCAATTATTTCTTCCTAAAGATAGGTCACACACAAAAAGGATAGATAAAAAACGACAATGTCAAAGCCTTAGATCCCAAATGCGGGTCAGCTAGAGATGAGCTCATACTCCACATACCTAAATGAATTATATTGAAGCAGTTTTATCAGAGGTGAAGAATGGTTCTAAAGAATGAGCAATCAACTTTCTGATGCCTTCATGAAAGTTAGTAAGCCTCACTGTTTTCTATAAAGCTCCTCAGAAATGTTGACACAGACACCATGTAATCTAATAGCTCACCAGGCATTATTTCAGGATGTACTACACAGTCCGAACAAAAATGTCAAAGGCTAACTACAAAGCACAACTCTCAACATATCAACGTTTGATGGAATGAGATTAAGAACAGGAAAATACTCCTGAAAATGATCACCAGTGTCACTATTGGGTGCAAAATTTGTACATTAAATTTCAATTTGGGGGAGGACAGAAAGCCCCTACCCCAATAATAAGCGACAAAGAGGGAAATAACCTATGAGCTATTCTCAGAGCTATCAACACTGAAGATTACCCATCAGAATCACGACCAAGTCCACGCAAGTGTAATTGCCAGTGTGACCTCTAGAGAATGCGATTATGCTTTCGAGAAAATATTAGAAAGCTGAGGACTACTTCTGCCTGTACTCTTCGGTACTCTACTGCCTGTACTCTTTGGTACTCTACTGCCTGTACTCTTCGGAACTCTACTGCCCGTAGGCCCTGTACTCTTCGGAACCCTAGTAGAGCAGACCCACTGTCTAGGTGTTTCAAGGTCATCACCTGTCACAGTTGGTACATGCCAACTACCTTCTTCAGATTCTTGGATGACTAGAGAATACGGTGGAGGCATGTGGAGGGCAAGTCCTTTTCTTGACACCGTCATCCTAACTTGATGTTTCTCCTTCCACCTAGGAAAAATGCTATTTCCTAGAAGCTGGAACAAGTGATCTCTCATCTCATCATTTGTGACCAACAAACACTTGTTACTGACAGCAGCATATAACCAATACCAGTCATCATTTGAACCTTTAGGAACGGCATAAAGTGCCCCGGCATTCCTCCAGTTATCCAACATTCTCTTGGCATTAGGATGGTCAGCAGGGCCACCGGAAATACGACCCCTGTGAAGTACAACAAGAGGCATTTTCTTTGTAGGGCTCATCTGTTTTAACTGATTCACAACATCATTAAGCTGCCTGAAACTAAAATGTTGCGTATTAATCAGGCCGACATTAGCACCATCCACAACAGCGTCAAAAGGTCCATGTACCCTAAGCCACTCCTGAAACTGCAAAAAGTTAGCCCTCTTTTCCTTCTGGCAAGCCAAAGCACTCAACGAAGTAGCGAAACCTTCAGTCTCTTTAGGATCAATATCAACGCACACAAGTTTCTCGCCACAAGAACTACACACACCCATCTCATCCATCTCCGCCTTAACCACCCTCCACTTACCACTACCAAGCCACCCTTGCCCGTGATACCCACCTCCACTCTTAGCAACACCTTCTCTCACTTTCTCAACATCCCAATTCTCCACTCCAACACTACTCCCAGTCTCCGACTCAAACCATTCCTCCACAATCATAGCAGTCTCCTCCGACACCTGCCTCACACCAATTCTCAACCTATTCAACATCTCATAAACCTTATCCCCCCTCTTAGCCTCCACACTCACCTTCAAAAGCGCGGCCAGCTCAGGCTCCTCGGCCACCACCCCACATTCCACCATATGAGCATCCACCTCGTACGCCCTCTCAGCATCCCCATTCTCACAAAACCCGAACAACACCGGCCCATACGACCTAAGTTTCGGAGTAACACCAATATCCTTCATCTTCCTAACCAAATCAAAAGCCATTTCCGGGTCATTTTTCGCCGCAGCTAATCTAGCCATACTAGTAAAAGTAGCCTCATTCGGCGCAACCTTATCAATACCCATTTGTCTAAATATCTCAAAACCCATTTCCAAACTTTCACTACCACCACAATTACCACTATTATTACCAGCAAACAATGCGCATAAATACAGTAAAACATTATAATGATAAACAGAAAGAGGTATACCATCAATCTGAGCACTTTTATACAAAGACAGCGCCATTGTAAGATCACTCTCCTTAGAACACATGTCTAGTTTACGCTTCAACACAAATTCAGGCAACTCATTACGCAACTTTTTCGACGTGGGCACCCTTGAATTGCCTTGTTCTCTGCCCGCCGCGGCCGAGACAGCCAATGTAGAGAAATTGTGGGGGAATTTGGAGGGGTTTGAGCTCAAGTACTTGGTGTAAGAGGTGAGTGGCTTGAGGGAGAAGATTGGTGTGTTGTGGCAATGGGTGCAGGTTGTTGTGCGGAGGAGAGAGAAAATTGGGTGGCATTGGGAAAGGGTGAGACGAGGCATGCTCATCAGCAGTGGTATTCTGGACATGATTTTGGAGGAAGATTTAGCAGAGGCTTGTTTTTGAAGCTTTTGATGATGAGATAAGATGTGGGAAATTGGGGATTTAGGGTTTATCCCCTTGCTCAAGAAAAAAAATAAAAGTCAAGCAACGGTAAGAGTTTATAGCGCACCAAACTAACAAGGGACACCAATCATCAAAGCGGATTGTAAAATGAGGAGTGTCAGGTGATGCACTCTTTATATTACTTGAACCGTTTGATATGGCTATAAGCATTTGACATCGATGTATTTTTTTTTTAAATGTATATTTAAGAAAAACTCTCTTGCAGGATCAAATTGTACATAAATGACTTTTGTTCCAAAAAAAAAAAAAAAAAAAAGTTGTACACCAATGACCGAGTGTTGAGCATCTGACTAGGATTTGTGAGGTAGTTGTAAGAATCCAAGTAACTTAACATAGACGTGAATTGTTGATACACGATGTACTAGGAGTACCATGTTAATTATTTTATTTTTTTTAGGCAAAGAAGTAGCAACATATGTTTGGTATCAAGCGTCGTTCCAACTGGGTGAATACGTAATTTAATATGATGTCATTGCATTTGTAATAATTTGGAACACACTACATATTGATCAACCTAAGTATTCAACATTTGTAATAATTTGCAAGACACAATAAAATTAAAAAAGCATACTTCAGTAATCTCATCTCGTTATTCTTCTAAAGAAAAAGGTTATACTCTACCTTGTTTGCGGGGTAGATTTTTTCTTTGTACCAAGCAGGCCTATTTTTGAGATCAATTGGCACCAATTGTATCTTATCTTGCAACCCCTGATAACCAATTAAACAAACAGCCCTTAATTCCAGAAATGTGCCAAAAGATGGGCATTAATGCATAATATATGGACATATGGTGCTCCATATCCATATTCGTATGCAATTTTTTCAATTTGTGGGCGATACCCTTACCTTACAGTTGCGGGTGATCCATACCCTTTGAGCATAAGGGCAAGTGTAAGAGATGTACAACCTTCACAACTCAAAACAACAACAAAAGATCAACATTTTCTATTGAGAATAACTGTACTATTCAAATTAATACAATCAATGGAATAAAACCTCAAATTAATCTTATATTAATATAAAACCTTGTATTGCCATCAAAAATTGGAGGTGGGCCTGAGGTAGAATCAAGAGCTGGGGGCAGACCCTCTTCCACATTCCTGTAAAATTTCACATACAAGTTACTTTCTTATCTTACAAATTAACCCAGAAACAAATACTAGTATATGAGAAATAAAATGAAAGTAATACTAATACATACCCATTTGGAGTTGGTAAACAAGGTGTGATGTTTACTCTTCTTTGGGGTTTAAGAGGATAATGAGGAGAGAGAAAGTTGATGTTTGTAAGAGGATGTTGAGGAAGATTTGATTTTGATGATGAGTTTGGAGTGCGAGTAATGGCCAGCGTTGCAGAGGTAAAGCACAATTTCAGAGCTGCCATTTTTAGCTCCTGGTACTAATGACGGGTATTCCTGTTATTTACCGACCATTTAAGTACGCAAGACACAACTGCTGCGGACTGGCAATAGATGTTCATATGTTGCTTGTTCCCTCCGTCTCATAGAGTTCCTTTTAGATTTTTCGTTCTTTTCGATGTTCTGATAAGATTTTCGTTTTTCTTTTTCCGATATGCTTTCTGCGAGTGAATTTACTAATACGAACTGCGTACATCATTTAATCGGTCGAATAAACCAGCAGAGATCGAGAATGAAATGAATATGACAACTCCCGCAAACAGCTTCAAATACAAGTGTTCAGAATATAATAGCAGGAATTCTGGAGATAAAGTGCAACCAGATGACTTGCCAATAGCCATCAGGCTCTTTATATAGCTAAAAAAGTTCCATCATATAACTATCGTTGAAAACCGATGAACACACAAGCAAAAGAAGATGCAGAACGGGATCTTACGTACTACTGAAGATTTGTATGCGTGCCTAAAGCTGGCCTCTCTAACTAATCAGCTAAATACAATAATAATAAACACCTTAAGCTGCCGCAGTATTACCAAGTATACCACCACCAGCTCCTTTGGACTCGTCAACGTCTTTTGGTGCCTCACGCCCACTGATGGAAGAAGCAACTGACTTGAACCAACCCATAAGCTTCCGGTGATCCTTAACGTAAAGCCATGCTTGAAGAAAAGGGAAGAGATTCTCGTCTATGCCACGTTCCTCGATATAATTGTGGAAGGCGTCTCTAACCTTCTCATCCAAAGTTCTGTGAAACCATTTAAAAGACAACCAAAAATTATTACAGTGCGAGAGAGAAGTCTCTAGCTCATGGCGCAAGTTAAGCTAATAAAGAGAAGCTGCAGCCACATTCCGAAATAAGGAGTTTATCTACACAAATACCAAAATCAAAACCGAATTACATGTGCTGTCCAAAAAAAACAAGTTACATGAGTGCAATGTCTTCCCGTTAGACATTGGCCAATATAGAAATATATAACTTTTTGGACCAACTTAATCCCTCAAACTCGATCGAGTCCTAACATTTTGCCACAGAGAGACAATATTACTATCTAGTTGCTCAGACTCAACTAAGACCCATAAGAAAGATTTAAATGTAACTATTCATTAAACTTTTAAAGACTCGTAAACAGTAACACCTGGGACCTAAAGTTTCCTCAGGCAGTACTTCCAAAAGGCTTAACTTGAGCCTATTCCAAGGCTCAACTTAAGAACGTCAGACCTTGACACAGTCGCAAAGTCTGAGCCAAAGCCTTAGTCTCAGACTCAGCATTAGAGACAGCCTTTCTACAAACATATTTCTTTAGCTGCACTCCACCATGTATCAGCGTCCTATAATGGGAAGCGCCACCTCAATGGTCATCCTTAAAATCCAGAATCTTAAGCTAACTCATCCTCGAAATTACATCCTTGAACTAACTGAACAAATACTCTGGAGTAAACTGTAGCATCACAAAAGGCTTAGATAGCAAGAAACAATATTCAACCACCCTGATAGTTTCTTTTTACTTATTTCACTTCAACAAAGCAAGGGAACAAGTACATCATCTCCAGATGCATTGCAACAATACAGTTCATAACACTGCAGCATTGCACAACACTACTTAACTTGTTGTGTTAGAGAAATGCAACATCCATCATAAAACTTTACAGGTTCGTAATCACTGAACATCTCTCATATGTATTTTCAGCAAGGAAGGAAAAAGAAGGGGAAGACATGTTAAAATTGATACTTGTTTGACTTCTTTATCGTCACAGGGTGCCAGGGATTCTAAAGATTGATGTGTTTTGAAGCCTTTGACTGATTGAAGTTTAAAGAGGGGGGGGGGGGGGTTGCAAAAACAGTGACTTACCATTATGTCATGTTAAACTGATTCACATTGTGGTCATAACACTTCAACAGAGTGTACATAATCAACGAGGATTTACATAGCTCTGGTCCAGTTTCAAATCACCCAATCCCCACCCAATCAAAGAAGAAGAAAATTCAACCCTACAATCTATACCACGACTCAATTCACATCACCATTAAAAGACTTCATCACTTACTTTGTTCAAGCAACTCACCATCAAACAACAAAGCCTAACGTACCCAAAAAATATGAAGTAGCTAAAATGAACCGTCACAACTTACAACCCTGGAAAATGTGAAACATAAGGAAAAAGATGGAGAAATGAGAGATGAAAAAAAAGAATGCAATTGTTAGTAAAAAAAGCACCACCATACACTAACCATTGTTTGGACAGGATAATTAGAAGGAAAGAAAGCACTAGGAAGGGACATATATAGAGAAAATACTCTTAGAATAAAGAATAGCAAGGACTAAATTGGTAGTTTGGTAGCAAATGTATAAGGATCAGGACACGGAAAGATCCATTTTGTCTCCCTTATGAAGAAACAAAATCCTTCTAATATTGCACCGTTTTGGAAAAAGCAATCGGTTGAATCTTCACGCTAACATCTTCACTCTATGTTACGCTACGAGAAGAGCCCATTTGTTAGATTACAAAACTTTTGATGATAAAAGAAGATGGTAGCGAGCACTTGGAAAATTGAGTTTCTCAAAACGACATCACCACTGTCCATGAAGCTCCTAGTACGAATGAGCCATGGAGGGCTTGAATTGATGTCATGTGATTACCAATGAAGGAATTTGGAACATGTTGTGGTCCTTTTGTTCACTTTCTTTCGCAAGCAGACATTAGCCAATTTACGGCTTGGCTCTCTCTTCCAATTTGTATCGAAGCAAAGGAATCTTATCCCCTGCCTTTCACTCCCCATCAATTCCCTCCATTTCACCCAAACAGAGCACAACGCTTTTCCCATCAAATATTTCAAACTTTCAAGAAACAAAACCAATAAGATAAACTAAACTAAGTGCCAAACTTTTATGGTTCTAGAATCCCTGCAACATTATGTTGTCACAAATGTTTGTTAACAAAGAGTGCATGACAACACACGAATTTACGATTGACCAACAAACAAACAAGCTATCATTCTATTAGGGATCTCCTATTTATCAACTAAAAAGTAAATGAGTCTACTAGGTGGTATATTAACAAAGTTTTTAACTCCTACAATACTATGCACTAGACATGTAGATAAGAATTCAAAATCAGCTAAAAACTGAAAACAAAACACCAAAAGAAACATACATGAGACTAAACCACTTCATCTATGTTTCATCTCGACGTAAAAACGTGTTCACTTAATCTTTCTGAGCAAAAGTATTATCTAAACAATATTAGTCAGCAAAACCATCAAACCAAGCACATTTCAGGCCGAAACAAACTTTTTCTTAGCTTCCTAAATCAAATTTACCAACGAATACCATAAACATACCAAGCAATCATTCACTAACCAAGCAAACAACAAAACCAAACCAAAAATGTGAGTGGTAAGAGCAACTAACTCGAAAAGAGGGCCAGTAAACGCATTGGGATCGAAAACGAGACCGGCCTCAGATTTCGGGCGAAGAGCAACAGAGTGAATACCAAGAGCATCAGGGTACAACCCACATAAGAAATTCAAAGTCTCATTCACACCAGGCTTAGAAATATCAACATGAACAAACAATTGATTAATCCCACCACCATCATCATCATTCTCATCTTGACCATTCTCATCACAATCTTCCTCCGCAAGATTCGCCAGCCGCATTACGGAAACCGTAATCTCCTCGTTCTTGAACTGCCGCTTTAGCACTGGCCCGTTCGAGTCTAGCGCCCCCTTCACTAGGCTGAACTCCGCCGGCGGCGACACTTTCTGCGCAGATAATTCAAATTCAATTTATTTAGGGTTTTGGGGATTTCTAGGGTTTAAGGAAATGAGAAAAAGGGGAAATTATTACCGGAGGAGGAGCCATGTTGGAGACTTCGACGTAGTGGTCTCTGAGAGAGCGGAGAATCATGTTGTTGACGGCGGAGGATACGGTGGTTGGTGATCTCTGTGAAAACTTCCGCCATTGTTGGTGTATTGCGCCGCCGGCTGCGGTGGTGCGGGTTGCGATTGTAACAGCTCTCCTTAACATTTTTACTCTGCTCAGCAGATTTTTCTAGCGAGTACAGTCGATTTACGCAAATACTATGGTACCCCGGGGTACGTAGAGAATGGTACCCCTAGGCTCATTTATACATGGGTTTCTGTTTATTTAGTTGAATTTATAATTTGAGTTGGGTCCAAGTCTGACTTGACCTAATATTTCAATTAAAAGTTTAAAACTCAACTCATATTCTCTCCCCTTCCCCCTTTATTTTCTCTCTCCTCTCATAACCACCTACCACCACTACCACGCACCACCTGACCACCCCCGCCCCCACGCGCCGATCACCACCCCACTTGACGCAACCACCACCATTCGATGGGCGCCGCTCCGGCAACCCCACGGCGGCACCCCTGAGCCCGCGCCACCGCCTCAATCGTCCTCCATTTCCTCTTTTTCTCATTTTCTCTCTCCTCCTTCACTCCCTTACCCAGCCCCTATCCTCGACCGCCACCACCCATAAACCCTCCCCCGCCCCTCGCCCTACGCCGCCGACCCCAAGCACCACTATCATCGCCGCAAATAGAAGGTTTTTGAGGAGATCGAAAAGTGGGTAGGGAATAATGGGGGAGAAAGAAGGGTCGGTGGCGTCGCTTATGAGTGGAGGGGTGGTCGCGGTAGCCGCGCGATCACGATGGCAGTTTCGCCGCCGACAATGATAGTGGTCGGCGCCGGCCGTCGGCGGAGCAGGGGTGGTCGGGAGAGGTGGGAGGGAGGGGGGTTGGGGGAGGAGAGAGAAAAAGGAAGGGGAGGGGGTGTTTTTTTTTTGTTTTTTGTTTTTGTTTATAAAACAAATGCAACTCATTTTAGAACAAGTTAAATAATTATAAAACAAAAAAGATCATTACAGAACAAAAATAGATAATTAGGTTTGGGAAAAAAATATTCATTTTAAAACAAAAATCGTTCATTTTAACACAAAGATCGTTCATTTTAGAACAAAAACTACCTATTTCAGATTAAATAACTCAAGACAAAAAAGAATTCATTCTAAAACAAATATAATTCATTTTAGAACAATAACCGTTCATTTTATAACAAAAAAACATTCATTCCAAAACAAATATCATTCATTTCGTAGAATGGTTAGCTTTTGTTCTGGAATGGTTAGCTTTTGCCCTAAGATGATTAACTTTTATCGTAGAATGGTTACTTTTTGTTCTGGAATGTATAGCTTTTGTTTTGGAATGATTAGTTTTTGTTTTGGAATGAATGATTTTTGTTCTAGAATGATTATTCTTTGTCCTAGAATGGTTGGCTTTTGTTCTAGAATGATTACTTTTTGCCCTAGAATGGTTACTTTTTGTCCTAGAATGGTTGGCTTTTGTTCTGAATGGATGCGTTTTGTTCTAGAATGGTTGTTTTTTTGTTTCAAAATGGTTACTTTTTGTTCTGGAATGTATAGTTTTTGTTGTATAGCTTTTGTTTTGGAATGATTAGTTTTTGTTTTAAAATGAATGGTTTTTGTTCTAGAATGATTAGTTTTTGTCCTAGAATGGTTGACTTTTGTTCTACAATGGTTACTTGTTGTCCTAGAATGGTTGTATTTTGTCCTAGAATGGTTGGATTTTGTTCTGGAATGATTAATTTTTGTTCTAGAATGGTTGTTTTTTGTTCTAGAATGGTTGCTTTTTGTTTCAAAATGGTTACGGTTTTGTTCTGAAATGTATAGCTTTTGTTTTAAAATGATTAGTTTTTGTTATAGAATGAATGATTTTTGTTTTAGAATGTTAGTTTTTGTAATGGAATTGTCATAGGATGATTAGTTTTTGTCTAAGAATGGTTGATTTTTTTCCTAGGATGATTGCGTTTTGTTCTGGAATGGTTAGTTTTTGTCCTAGAATGGTTACCTTTTTTTGTTCTAGAATGGTTAGTTTTTGTAATGGAATTGTCCTACGATGATTAGCTTTTGTCTAAGAATGGTTGATTTTTGTCCTAGGATGGTTGCCTTTTGTTCAGGAATGGTTAGTTTTTGTTATGGAATGAATGGTTTTTGTCCTAGCTAGGATGATTACTTTTTGTTTTGGGATAAGTGGTTTTTGTCTAGGAATGGTTGGTTTTTGTTCTAAGATGGTTAGGTTTTTTCCTATGATAAATGATTTTTGTCTAGGAATAGTTGGTGTTTGTCCTAGGATGGTTAGTTTTTGTCCTAGAATGGTTACTCTTTGTTTTGGAATGGTTGAATTTTGTTTTGCAATAGTTAGTTTTTGTTCAGGAATGATTATTTTTTGTCCTAGAATGGTTACCTTTTGTTCTAGAATGGTTAGTTTTTATAATAGAATGGTTTGATTTTGTATTAGGATGCTTAGTTTTTGCCTAGAAATGGTTGATTTTTGTCCTAGGATGATTGCGTTTTGTTATGTAATGGTTAGTTTTTGTTATGAAATGGTTCGAGTCCTAGAATGATTGTCTTTTGTCCTAGAATGATTAGTTTTTGTTTTGAAATGGATGATTTTGTTTCTTAATAATTTATTTTTGTTTGTTAATGGTCTATTTTATTTTAACAAAGAATTGTTCTATAATGAACTCATTTTGTTATAAAATGATTTACTCCTGTTTTGAAATGATAAAACATAATAATAATAATAATAATAAAACACACAAACATTTCTCTCTCATCCCCGAAACCCCACCCGACCCACTGCCACCACCTCGCCGCCAGCACAACAACCACCAACTACACCACCAGGTCTGCCCACGGCCACGCACGCCACCCCAGCCACTCTACGTCACCTAAAAGTGAGTAAATGTGAGGAGAGAGAAAAGTGGAGAAAGAGAAAATGGAGGAGGAGGAGGGAGATGCGGTGTCGCGGGGTTGGGGTGATTGGGTCGCCGGAGCAAGGCGGTGGTTTGGGTTCGTCGGAGAATGCAGCGGTGGTGGTTGGTGATGGAGGTAGTGGCGGCTGGGGTGGTTCGTGTGGTGGTTGGATTTGGGGAGGAGGGAGGTAGAAGATAATGTGATTTTTCTGTTTTTTATTATTGTTTGGGCTGAAATTTATAAGGGTCAGATTATAATTGTTGGGCTGACTTATTAAAAATAGACTGGGGATACCATTTTATTGGTACCCCCGGGGTACCATAGAACAATTGGTCGATTTATATGGGGTGAGGATCCTCTAGAGTTTTTTTATGGTGGAGTTGGTAGAGTTTACCAATAAAGGAAAGAATTGAAAATAAAAAAGTTACTTAAATGCACAAATAAAGTATTATAAAACGAATGATTAATTCAAATAATGCTCAAAAAAATAAAATTTATCAAAATGGGGTTGTAAAAAACTTATTTATCGAAATGGGGTGCACGTAGGCTCGGATACCTGGGAACCTGAAATTGACCTAGGAGCCTGAAACTCGCCATGGCGCATGGCGAGTTTGACAAACTCGCCATGGCGCGTGGCGAGTTTGACCGTTTTTGCTCTGTTGACTGATTAATTCGGGGGAAAATGGTGAGGACAAACTCGCCACGCGCCATGGCGAGTTTCAGGCTCCCAGGTCAAACTCGCCACGCGCCATGGCGAGTTTTAGGCTCCCAGGTATCCGAGCCTACGTGCACCCCATTTCGATAAATAAGTTTTTTACAACCCCATTTTGATAAATTTTATTTTTTTGAGCATTATTTGAATTAATTGTTCCAATACTCTAGACGATCCTCACACATTTATATGTATAGCCGTATAGGCATGTAGCGTGACCGTAACAATCGCAACTTTTACCTTTCTTATTATTGAGTCATTTCGAGTTGGGTCGGTGTCTATATTAGCGACGGCGAGACGAGACGAAAATACAAATTTCATCATACGAGCTTAAGATAAAGATACGGAGATTTAAGATTTGTAACGTGATTTTAGTTCCAATGAGGACTGTCGTAGCTTGTATCTGTTATGAAGATTCTTGATTTATGCAAATGAACCCCAAAATTATTCCGCAGTTGAGATTTTCACGTAATAGTATACGAATATACTATACTCCGTATTACTATTATAACAAAATTGTTGGAAAGGGAGAGATAAATAACATTCTTACATGATGGAGTATTGAACAACACAAATTAAAGTTGATAAAATCATTGGGTGAGTTGAAATTCATTTTATTCAGTGATTGCAATTTGCAAGTTTAAGTTGATTTTTCGAGAAAGACGGTGAAGTTTAAATTCATTTTATCATTAATTACATGCATAAAATGAACCAAGTACTGAGTTAATGAATATTGTGATTGACTCCTCTCCTAAAAACCACCTTAAGAGGTAGTATGACAAAATTGGCCGATTGTGTGATGTATGACAGTGAAGAAACCATGATCATGGGAGCCAAACTTCAAGCTTAAGAATCAACTCCCGAAGGCGAAAATCCAGAACCTTTGATTGAGGTTAAAGGTCGTCGTTGATACGTATTGCGACTGACCAAATGAGAATCAAGAAACAAAACAATAACTGTAATGTCATCGTGAAAGTGTCTTCTAACTCCTCGATCAATCTTCTTAAGGTCTGAATATCTCATTTCTCGTTTCTTTGCAGCCTCACGAAGCGCTGCTTTTACAAGCCTCTTTGCGATTCCCTGTTACACAAACAAACTCCATCATTAAGGCAGGTTTTTAACCAACAAAACGAACCTTAGTTATTATCGACATCAAGTGTAAAGATAAACGTACTTGTCGTGGACTTGTGTTGACGATGTCTACGGCTTCTTGGTTACTAAGGTGTTCCCATAAACCATCCGATGCAAAAATAAGAAACTGGTCTTCAGGGAGAAGTTTCTGAACTGATATTGATGGCTCAGCTGTCATGATTGGCTTATCAAATGTTTCCGTTAATCTGAACTTTGGTAAGAGAGGTGGTCTGTTAAACTCTGCCTTCTTTAGATAGGCATCACCTATAGATCGTGAAACCTGCATTGCATAAAACTTTAAGCATACACTTTGCTTTACTACAGGAATTGGCGATGCCTAAAAATTTATGCTTATGGCCTACTGTTTGGCCAAACTCCAACTTTATCCAAAACTATTTCCGAGAAACAGTTTCTACAACAGGAAGTTTATTGCTTCTAGACCTTAGAAGTCATGCAGTCTGAGAGTTTGACAAAACATATTATCAGGTTTACAGAAATCGATCTAACCTGTATAAGACCTTTAACACGCCAAACACTGTGTTTTAAAACGACGATTTGTGGATCATCCGGATGCATTGACTGCAACTCCTCTCTCACAAATTCATCACTAGCATTATGCTCTGATGATAATTGGACCGCTTTTACAGATTTATCCAGCTTATCAAATTTTCCAAGGACTACACGAGAATCACCAGCATTTGCAGTATAAAGATAGCCGCTGCATATTACGCCTACTAAGCAGCAAGACCCTACAGAAGCAATTTGCGGCTTTTCTTGCCATAATGTCTTTACTACTGATAAAAACCCTTCTTCTGTAGCCAAAAATGCTTTCATAATAACATCAGCAGACATAGCTTGGTTTTCTGATGTAAACTCTGCACCAACAATAGCTGTCAAGTCAGTAAGTTTAGGCATTAGCAACCTCGGAAAATAATTTTATCGAGAATCAGATAATCGACCAATTGCTAACATAAAACATATTTTGTCAAACCATATATAGATTGAAATACGTACTTTTAATGTTATCGAAAAGGTTACAACATACAAATCGAGCTGTCTCCGGACCACCATGGCCGTCGTAAATGCCAACAAAGGTTCCTTGAGGACTGTTGTCAAGTGAGCTCAAAGGACCAGACTCGAGCTGGCTATAATCCTCTACTAAGTTGTTAGCTTGAACCACAGCCATAGAGAAATCGCCATTGACATGATTTCCAAAGTCCTTATGCCATAGTAATCCTTCAAACCGGCCATTAGTAGCATCCCTTATTGTTTTTCCACCCTCTACGGAGGGCTTCCAACAAGGTGACACGATTCTCATTAAAGTCGTGCTAACCATCTCAAAGTCGTACGTGTTAATCCTGGTCTTAATTAGCTTGTTCTTTACATTTCTCAACCAAATGAGCCAGCTATTAATCGTCGCATAGAGCCAACTCCAGTAGAATAATCAAATTCTGAATTCACAACTTGTGTATTATTCTCAGTTTTCACACAATGTTGAGAACTTAGAAGGAAAATAATATTTTCAATCACCATGCATAAATCTGTGTAATATTAAATAACAGATGTAAGGTGACTAGTATATATGTACATACGCATCATGCAAAAACCAAAAACTCGTAATAATGTTACAACCTTATATAATCAATTCAAAACGCTACAAAACTAGTCACTCTTACAATATGATGATATTAATTTGTACTATGTTCAATCTAATCCAAATTTAAAAACATGATTGATCACCGCTAGGGGAAATGAGTTGAAAATAGTTATGGGGGAACATACCATTCTTATCAAAAGGGGTCAATACTTTTCTTTTTATTTTTGGCCCATCTTATGATTTGTTCGAGTTACCAAAATCATGGTAAAAAAATACTTTTCTTTTTATTCCAGGTCATTTCATGTAACACTACGGAATTTGGAAAGTGATTTCTGGAGTTGGTTTGTCCTATATTGGGGGAAACTAAAGCTCATATGATCAGTTTATAATAGATTTCTACCATCATACTAACAACAAGACCTTCACCTTTTAGACCCCACGAGAGGATTTATAGGCCTAAGGGGTGACTATTCATCTTATTGGGTTGTGTCGCGACGGACGGTGGATCGGGCTGTTACATTTTAGGTCGAGTCAGATTGGGTCGGGTCAATTCAGGTGCACTTTTAAATTCGGTCGTGTCAAGTTCGGCTCAATTTCGGGTATGGATCAAATTATTTAAGTAGTTCAGGTCCGGTTGATTCAGGTCGGTCATTACGGGTCGGGTTAATTTGGGTCTAGTTGAAGAATCGGGAAAATTCATTAATAGATTTATATTATTTACATTCATTTTCGATTGATTGACCAAATATAGATGGAAAACCTTAAATAGGTACACCATATAATCTAGCATCCATTCATTTAGTCTAGCTCAATATATGATTTGAAATTGATTTGCGTGAAATGTTCATATCTCTAAATCAAAGGATTGAATTATAGTTTGGGGAAATTAAAAAATTTGAGTCAATTTAGTACGGGTCTGTTTGGGTTTGGGCGATGATCAGATCATACTAGTTCAGGTTCAGTCATTATGGGTTAGGGTCAACTTCGGGTTAGTTTAATTCGTGTGATAATCGGTTTTGAGTCGAGTATAATTGGGTGCTGGCCAAATACGAGTAACTAAAATTCGGGTGAAATTAGGGTTTTGGTCAAAATTTTCGGGTCTAGGTCACTTTTGCCAATTTTATGCATTTGTCATCCACAATATATTCTTATATTCAGAATACAAAACTCAGAAGTTCCAATTCAATCCACAAAGTATTCTTATATTCAGAATACAAAAATCAGAAGTTCCAGTTCAATGTTTTATCAGGGATTCAGGGTCATCTAGAATTACGAAACTCTGGGTGAAATATAAAGACGGGACCGTAGTATTTTAGTAACTAACAATAGGCAAATATTTTGAAGTAATCAAACTCAATTTCAATAGTTTTTGTTCAGTCGTAATTGAAACCATTTATTGCTACGCTACGTACATTTGTGTCTTGTTATGCTACGTAATACTATGCAACAAATATGAACTTGGTCAAAAAAAATTGGAGACCCGAGGGACGGCCTAAGTCGCCCAAATTAAAAGATGTCTCTAATCTTATGCATTGTATTCGTGCCGGTGTATTTTGCATAAACTAATTAAATGATAATTTTTATCATTCCCAAATGCAAGCAACAAAGGATGCCTAGAAAGAAAGTCATGGAGGAACAGATATGAAATTATGCTTTTAAACTTACAATGAGCAAATAAGTAAAAAATGTCATATCAAAAATTCATAGCAATGCATAAAAAATTGTACATCTACGTAACACCAAACAAAAGATAGATACATTTATCATACTTCATCTTAAAGTCGAGGAATATTTTTCATGACCAGCTTTTGTGACTAAAGTATCTGAAGTTCTATGTATACAATCGTAGCCACCGTGCATAACCGAATTTTTTTTTTCTCACATCCAACATTCACATAATTTTCGTAAAACAAAATTTCAAATTAAATTTTAAACTAATAAGATCAATAAGAGATAATATGGCAGGAATAAGAGAAGCATGTATTATTTTTAAATTCCAATAACCTGAAAACAAGATTAGGCAAAATTTGAAAACAATAAAATAACTATATTAAATTCAATAATGGTAAAAATAGAGTTGAAATCAACAAAGCAATACCTTCAGACGATGCAATTTGATGACAACAAAAAACAATATGGAGATGATTAACGCAAACCTCCTCTCTAATACAGATATCATACGATAGAGAGGAAGAAAAATTAAAATAAATTAGATGCAGGAATTTTTTTTTTTTTTGTTATTTTGTGATATATAATTATAAAAATAATGACTTCTTTTTTTTTTAAGAAAAAGTAAGATTATTTAAACCACCGAACCAAATGGAAAATTTCATCGTTTTTTCAGTTTGAAGAAAGCGGGACATAAAGGAGAGAGAGTATTACATGTGCGTTTTGTTGAAAGCAAAAATATTGGCTAAATATATTGTGTTGGGATTTGGAGGGTTTTGACTTTGACCAAAGAAAATCTTTACAAACCAACAAGTTAGGCATCTTTTGCTCATCTTCATTTTTTTCCTTTTTATTTATGGCAAACTAACCCGTGTTTTAGAACTTCTCTTCTTCTAGTTTTTGCATATTCTTTTTCAGTGTTAGCCTTTCTTGGACGCGTTTTGGACTGTATCACTCTTCCATTTATATTCTTAGCTTTGACCTTTTTCCCCTTTTAACAGGTTTTATTTTGTTACTCAATACATGCGATTCAAATTTTCTAAACATTCAAGAATAGAAAATAATAGGGGAATAACTCAAACCTTGTTACTGGCTTCACATTTTGCCAACGAATCGAATATGCATAAGTACCTCACAAACAATTTAATGTGACAATAAAATATTGTATGTTATGTTTGACTACATATGTTAGAGATATGGTAATATCGTGTTAGGATTATGTGTTGTACAAGGAATATTTGTGTTAGGTAAATTCAAGGAATATCGATGACGTCATTATTCAAGGCGTTGCTATTACCCAGTCCAATTGAATCGTCCGTGTTACTGCCATTCCGATTGCGGGGGAGTGTTGAAATATATCAAAGATTAGGAAAATATAGTGTGTTAGGAATGTCAGTGTTTAGAATATGTTAGTCGTTATGGTAAGAATATAATCGTGTTATAGATCTAGGGTTAGTCTGACGTTTTAACGTCCGAGTCATCTATTTGTATAAATAGGGGATTCCCCCCCAAGTCATGGACACACATCATCAACATATCGAATATCATCCAATGTCTTATTCTCCTCTATATTTTATCATGGTATCAGAGCCTCTTTTCTGAGAACTCTTTAAATTTCGCTTCCGCTCCGCCGGTGGGTGATCGAATCAAGCCCACCGACGAGATATCTCATTGATCATAATCGTCTCTCTATTCTCAATTTTTTTTTTTTTTTATTTCCTCTCTTGCCGTGGTTTTCCTTTTCACCATGTTGCCCTGCCATATCTTTTTTGTCTTAATAGGCCATCATTGCCTTTTGCCGTGGTTCACCACGTTGCACCTTTTTACCAAACACAAATTTCTCGCGTGCTTCGATCGGCAATTTCGTCTTGTAGCCGAATGTTTCACACCAATTCCTACGAGTCATTCCCACACATTTTGTCTTCTACTCCCTCCGGTCCAGATTAAACTTCCCGCTCCCTTTTGCGCACTTCCGAAGAAAAACTAATAAATAATTCTTAATAATTCATTTAGCAAATAAATTCAAAAGTTAACTATCACCAACATCTTTATCTAGCATCCTTAATTATTCATTCGACAAAAAACGTAACATTTTATGAATGTGGAAAACAAAGCCGAAACTATAACACTACGAAATTTGGAAAGTGGATTATGGAGTTGGTTTTTCCCACATTGGGAAAATAAGGCTCATATGATCAGTTTATAATAGATTCCTACCATCATACTACCAACAAGGCCTTCACCTTTTAGAGCCCAGAGAGGATATATGGGCCTAATAGGTGACTACCCATCTTATTGGGTTGTGTTGTGACGGACGGTGGTTCAGGCTATTACGGAAACCCTAAAAAAGAGGATGAAAAGTTTAATCTGGACCGGAGGGAGTATAATGTACGTGAATTTCAAAGCGTATTTTTCGTTTACCTCCACTTCTTCTGCCGTCTTAAGACTATAGTTAATTTCGAAGTTGTCTTATCCGTCGTCATCGATCCATTGTCCTTGGTTCGTGGTGCATCGCCGTCTTTATCGTCATGGTTATGTTATGCCAGAATCAATTCCATTATTGATCAAGTTGTCTACTTATTCGTCGTCATTGTTCGTTGTCCTTACGTGGAGCATGTAACACGTTCTCAATTGTGTGGCCTTCTTCAAGCCGAGTCCATCGTTTCTCACCGACCCCTCACAAGCAAGTTGCAGTAGGCTTTATCGGATTGTCCGACTTGTGCCTCGCCTGGTTGCTTTTTCTTCTTTCGACGACAAGCTATCTTCAAGACGTTCTTATTATGAGGTCCAATTGCATCGTTCGTGTTACTACCGTTGCGATTGTGGGGGAGTGTTAGAGATATGGTAATATCGTGTTAGGAATATGTGTTGTACAAGGAATATTAGTGTTTGGTAAATTCTAGTTATGGTAGAACTCTATGTCGTAGAGATTATCTCCGACTTATCCTCCAAATTATCTCTTGTATAAATAGGGGTTCATCCCTACTCTCAATTAAAGTCATTGAATTAAGTCAATAGAATGCCGTTCATGTCGTATTGCCCTCCTCTCATATATTTCTTCAATATATGTAATGATATGGATTTGCATCAAGTCATAAATGTTATTTGTCAAAAATCAAAAAAATGATAACTCAATCTACTAAACTGTATAACTCCACTAATTGACTTTCATAATAACTTCAATAACTCTGTAAGTCAACTAATTATAACACGGAACTACAACACCACCCCACACCAACCTCAGCCCCACCGCATCAACCACCGCCGTTGGTGGTTAACGGTGGTCCGACGATGGTTTTCACAGTAGCTAGAGTTATGTTAGTGGAGTTGGTAGAGTTATGAGCTATTCGTGGAGTTACCACAGTTACACATTTTGGTGAATGCAGTTATATGGTTAGAAGTAATTAGCCAATTTAGTATATGCAGTTATGATTTCTGATTATTGACAATAAGAGCACTTTTGACCCGATGGCACCCGTAATGATATAATGTGCCAATAAAATATTTATATTTCTTTCAGCAAAAAAAATCTCTAGTATGTGTTTTTTTTACACCATTGGCAGTGTTACACCACCTTATAAGTTTGAGTTTTTGACGCAAAAAAAAAAAAAAAAAAAAAAAAAAAAAAAAAAAAAAAAAGGTTGAGTTTTAAATCTAAAACTGTCAAACACTACCTTTTAGGTCTAACAGTAGGTCTTCTGGGAGACCGCCTCTCAATAATTTATTAAGAGACCAATTATGTTATTTACATCGTGACCCTATTTATATAATTAGAGACCGTTATAATACATTTGGTAATCGTTTTAGTTAAATACCTTGACACTTAATCTAATAATTGCAAAGGTTTTACTTTATATATTTTAGCTAATTTTATATGGTTTGATCTTCCAAAATCATAGATAATGTGATTTATTATATTACATTAATACGATCAATAAAAGTACCATCATGGCTACAAGAAATGTAAAAAGAGTCACTTTATAAACAATATAAAAGTCTCTCAATAAATTAATGAAATACCGTCTTTTATGAGACTTTGTGGAAGTCTAAACAGTCAAAACCGCATTTATGAATATTTTGTTTGAGAGGTACCACCAAAACAAATTCGGCCAAATTCCCCTTGATTTCGGCGATGACTCACTCTCCCTTTCTTTTCCTTCATTCTTTTACCCTTTTGCGTTTCCCTCCAAAAGTACGAATTGCAAGTCTCTTCTCTATTTTTTTGTATATTTGGAGACACCTATGTATGCTTAATTAGATATGATCAATACTATATCTTTAATAGGCTAATTTCCATGCCCACGTGGCAGCCTTTGAAAGCATCCATAGCTAAAAAATTCCACCTCATATCCTACGTGTCGTCCCGCTGTTCAATTTCATTCTCTCTCCTTCATGTAATCAATCCCTTTAATACGTGTGGGCTCAACAATAAAATTCTAGCTTGATTTTTTTAAATAAGGTCTTGATTTTTTTTTTTTCAGTTGTCATTTCGTCTACCTACATGTATGAGTTTTTTCCAAACTTTAAGTGATGTTATTTGAAAAGACTTTTAATCAACATGAGTATTAAATAAGGCGACCTTTGACTTATGATTTGCTATTTTTGCGATTACAAGGTGATTCGAGATAGTATGTGTGTGTGTGTGTGTGTGTGTGTGTGTGTGTGTGTGTGTGTGTGTGTGTGTGTGTGTGTGTGTGTGTTATGATTAGAAATATATACACTTCATGCAAAATGACGTAGAGAGAGATGCAAATTATCTTTTCTATCAATAATTTAAGGGGTATTAGTTACCTATTGTCATATATTACCTAAAAATCCATAATAATTTACAAGAAATTGGTGGGGAGCCGAGCTACGATCTGAGCCCCCACACCCTTTGCTATGGAAAAATCAATCCTAGTAAAAATAAAAGTTGCAGCATGCGCCCCGATATCCTGCGTCCTGGAGAATTGCTGGATCCGCTTTAGCAGAGCAACAACTGAAAGCTCCAACTCCCCCAAAGAGGAGAAAGAGAATGGGAGGAAGCCATAACCTAAAGCAGCACACCTAGCCTCATACTTAGCACGCTTACGATTGGCCGCTTCCCGTACCGCCTTACCTGACTCAAAATCCATCAATCCCGTCTGAGTCATGGGCGACGACCCAGTCAAAACGACGCAAACGTCGCGCCCTCGATCCCAAGAATAAAGCAGCATGTCTGCTGGGCGAAGAGGTCGGCCATCAGCACCAAACATACCAATGTCAACCTCCTTTCCAGCTGAGATCCCTGAACGATAACAGATGTCAACCAGCGTGTCACGAACAACATTATGCCGATGTTTGACGCCAACCAACCCCGTACACGATACAGCATGATTTCCGAATATATCACCCACGAAGACCCGCGAGCAAGCAGAGCACGGGCGATCAATGGTGAATAGAGGCATCCCAAGACGGTAACAAAGCACGCAACGATAAGTACGACCATTCATGGTCTGACCCAACCCCAAAATAGGGACCACCCTAAGCCAATCTGAACTGTGTGCACCCTGCTGAGACTTCCACAAAGCCAACTGACGTGGTGTCAAGGAATAAACAGAAGCGACATCCCTAGCTACCCGAGCGAAATACATATCTGCCAATCGTTTCATAAGTCGGGGGGCAGTGATCTCGCCAGGATTACCCAAGATATCAACCTCTAAAGTCCGATTAAAAAAACCAACAATGTCAGCAAACGCAGACCCAAATAGGATTACCTATTTGGTTTTTTTTTTTTTCTGACATGAAGTTACCAATTAGTGTTATGTATACATCATGGTAATTGATAAGGTTAGCCAATGTTTGTATACATTTTTTTTTTTGAAGAAAATGTATATATATATTTTTATCTCAACTCTATTATTTGTTTCTATATTGGTATTCCAATTTCAAGTAGTTAGATATACTACGACTATTGTGGTGGAATTTGATCTATTTGCTCATATAGGTATAGGTAGCAAACATATTATAAAAACTCTATGAATAAACTAAAAAGATTTCGTGATTTCACGGGCAAACAACTAGTTATTTCTTTATTCATTTGAAATAAAAATGACTGGAACCCTAAATAGCATTCAATCGATTATTGAACTGATATTGTAACAGGATGTGAATTTAATTTTGGCCGGATTGATGTGAATTTAAGATTGGGTTAATTTAATTGGGCTTATAATAATGATTTTTTTTTTTTTAAATTTGTTATTGTTGCTAAAGATGGCAAGTCAATGGAGTACGGCTATTGTAACAGCCCGATCCACCGTCAGTCGCAACACAGACCAATAAGATGGGTAGTCACCACTTAGGCCCAAATATCCTCTCGTGGGCTCTAAAAGGTGAAGGCTTTGTTAATAGTATGATGGTAGGAATCTATTATAAACTGATCATGTGAGACAAACCAACTCCATAAACCACTTTCCAAATTCCGTAGTGTTACAGCTATGGTAGATTGGAGTTCGAATGTTAGGCTGCGAAATTTATGGTGCGACTATGAAAGAGGAAGTAGGGTGAAAATGAAGGGGAAGGGACTCAGGGAGCATGTGGACCGAAATTTCGTTTTGGTGATCTCTATTAAACAAAATAACAGTTCTCCAGGACGCAGGATATCGGTGCGCAGGATGCAGCTCATATTTTTATTAGGATTGGCTTTTACATAGCAAAGGGTGTGGGGGCTCAGATCGTATCTCGACTCCCCACCAACTTCTTGTAAATTATTATTGATTTTTAGTTGATATGATTATAAAGACAATATAATGATAGTATTATAATGTGGATTTTGGCAATTTTAGATTACAAAAGTAATCTTTTTCAAAACTTCAATCTTAAAAGATGGTGCTTGAAAAACAAAATGCCTGTAAAAATGAAGTGCGGATCACCTGTCCCATTTTCCTGTACCCCACCAATCATTTGTTAGCACTTCTTATATCTTTTCAAAAAAATCAATATATATATATATATATATATATATATATATATATATGTATATATATAGAACTCCCACTCGCGTGAGAACTGCGCACCATCATACAGTGACACAGAGTGTCACATACAATGACACGCGAAAAAAAAAGACGCGCTATAGTTCTGATAAGAGGGGTCGAAATTTTTGACTCTCACTCGTTCATTTCCAAAAACAACACTCTCTCTCCTCGTCCTATCTTCTCTCTTCAAATTCAAGGGAAACTCATCCTCTCTTCGTCGTCGCCGTCGATTTCCGCCACCGCCGCACATCTGTCACCTTCGCATTTCCGCCACCGTCACAGTTCCGCCTCCTCGCCTTCAATTAGGTTTGATTTCGTTCTTTCTCCTATTCATTTCGGAAATCAAATCGTCATTTTGAAATTAGATTTCGAGTTGAGATTTTGCTAATTTTATAGTCATTTTGAAATTAGTACTGATTTGATTGATTATTTAGTCGATTAGATCAAGTTCTGTACCCCTAGATTTTAATTATTTGATTATTTGACGATTAGATACATGTCTGAAACCCTAGATTTTGATTCGTTTTCGATTGATTTGATTTTGGTTTGGAATCTGGGAATTTTGTTGAGTTAATTACGAATTTAATCTTTGGAATCATACAATCAATTGGAGGTTAGGTACGCTGCAGTAGTGTTTATGTTGAAAGAAAACCTTACGTTTGTGTGATTGTATACGGGAGTTGGTGTCTTTCTATGGACATCCTATGCCTCATGTGCCTAATTATATGTTTATGTGATTTAGTGTGGTCTGTCACTCTATGCACAAATGCGCGTCACTCTATGCACAAACCTGTGTCATGGTATGTACAAACGTGTGTTATTCCATGGTTGTGTAATTCTATGAACAATCTCGTGTCACTCTATGGACAAACGTGTTTCAATCTATGGACAAACGTGTGTCACTCTATGGACAAACGTTTGTCACTCTATAGACAAACGTTTGTCACTCAATGTACAAACTTGTGTCATTCTATGGACAAATGTGTGTTATTGTATGAACAAACGTGTGTCTTTTGAATGAGCGTTTGAAGGTTAGTTAGGATCTTAAGTGATTGTATTAGTTTCTCTTGTTGCTATGATTTTCGTTGATCTTGATAGTGCTTGGTTTATAGTGATACATACATTGTGGGGCAGTACAGTGTCATTTTATGGTAGTTTAGTGTCATTGGATGGTGGGTAGACAAATACAATAGATGTATTGTTCTAACAGTGGTTTGCTTAATCTTTGTCATAAATGGAGTACAATGAAGTTGCAATGTGTAAATGTCGCTGTTGCAGTTGCGTGAACTTTTTTTTGTCATGTCGTCTGCAGAAGCAATTGATGCTCTTAAAACGTGTACCTGAAGGAGTGTAGGTAACATATCGAATCTCCTACTGTGTTTTTGAAGATAGTTGCGTATAGTTTTAACTGATATGATGTTGGCATCAGAGAATGCAATCTGTAAGTGTTTGCACATCTGTTATAGAGTTTAAGCACTCAGTCATATCTCTGTAGGTTGGATTGTTGAGCGATGTGGTCATAAATGTGACTTGTTTCGAACATCTGCAAGTCACAGATTGAAAGTTCTGTAAGGATGCTATTTCTCTTGAGATGGATGACTATCTGGACTTGATTCATATGTTTCCCGGAAGATCACTTTCTTGGATTTGGGTAGATATTGGGGTGGCAGTCACTAACAGCAGTGTATTACACTTTAGGCATTAAAATGAATACTGTCAATGTTGTGCACCTTAACGCTACTCAATTTATACCTAATTTGACTTAGTGTCTGAACATAGTGGAACTTACCAAGGCTTTAAGTATAGCTATCAGATGTCAACCAAAATAAATAAATAGTATGGCTATCTAAATGATACGGAACATGTATTTGATTCAAGATTGCTTTATTTGGTCATGGTTATTGCATGGGGTTCATGTAAAAAGATGTCGTCAATATGATCTTGTCCTTAAGCTTATTAATTGTGGATCCTACACTCTGTTTGGAGAAGCACATATTCCAGGTAGCAACATGTTTGTGGGTGTCTACTGTCTAGCTATTAAACTTGAGATATGAGAATTATGATTATTACAGGAGGAACATGGCTTATTGGCTCCCACTTGGTATATGTTCTTGCTTGCTTGGTAGTTTGATCGATGTTGGCCAAACCTTATAATCTAAACTGTAAAATATGTATAGTTTGCATTAGAGTTGAGTCTTAAATCTACTATCATCAGGTAGTGGTATTTGAATTGAGAGCAATTGTTTTAAACTTACGCTGGAAGCATGCTTTTCTTGGATCAAATGTTTGTTTGATTGTGTTTACTTGTCAGTTACAAGTCTTACAACCATTCACTTCTTAAAGTCAACTAGCTCAACCTTTACCCTCCTAAAGCCTACTAGCTCCCTTTTAAGGCCTACTAATTTAACTGGCACAATTGTTTGGTTATAAAATGGCAGAGCTGGCATTTTGTTGCTCTTTCTATGAACGCTTAATTCAAATAGTGCTAAAAAAAAAAATTATCAAAATGGGGTTAGAAAAAACTTATTTATCGAAATGGGGTGCACGTAGGCTCGGGTACCTGGAAGCCTGAAACTCGCCATGGCGCGTGGCGAGTTTGAATTAAAACTCGCCATGGCCCATGGCGAGTTTGACTGGTTCTGCTTTGTTGACTGAAATCTACGCATTACACGGGGCCTGACTAAAACACGCCATGCCCCATGGCGTGTCTTCTGTTCTTTCAGCCAAGCTTAACCTTAGTTATGTGATCAAAATTCCTGCCAAAATTATCCAACCACGACGAAATTGAAAACGTAAATAAAGCCAAAAGATTTTAATGACGATCCAAATGTGTCATATATAACATAAAAGGCTCAAGTGACGATTGTTTTACACCTAACAAAGAGTTCAAAGTTTTTACTACAACTTCTAAAACATTAGATACCAAAGACATTCATTTCAAGTGGTTTCCCTAGTGCTTTCGTGACGTTTTGGAGGTTGGCTTGTTGTTGAAGAACTTGGTTTACGACGTTGTCGTCTTCTATATTGGATGATTTGTGATTCATCGCCCAAATTAGAAGAACAAACCGTGGCTTGGGTTGGAGAAAGTATATGCTTGTATCCTCCTTCTTCGAGACTTGTGGCACATGTCTTGCGGATATCAATCATAACCGAACGAAAATGAGAAGAAACATCTTCCGACATTGCTTGAATCTCTTTTTCACATCTCAAGTGCACATTCGCTAAGGTTTGCGTCTACAAACATAGAGCGGAAATACGAAAAATATAAAATAGGCAAAAGCTTATATGAACTATGATATGAAACTTCACAAAATAAAAAGACTTACAAACAATTGAATTTGTGCAGCGGAGGATTGATATTGATTTGGTTGTGCTCGAGCTACGGGGCCAATGACTCGCCGAGTGTGCTCCCTATACCAAACCATGTAAGGGTCAAAGTAATCCATATGCCCCGAGAATCTCTCGGTGGTCATTACTCTAAATTCCCTTCGGCGATCCCACAAGCTCACATAGTGATGGTGGTAAGTCTTCCAAGACTGCTTAGAAGACCCTCTCTTATCCACATTATGTAACGTGGTTGAAGTATCAGAAAGTGCAGGAATCACTTGTTTCAAACCAAATTGGCGTACGACTCTATCCAAAAAGTACAACTCAACAACATCAAACCATATCAATGGTGCTTTGACCATCCAATCTTCCGCATCGCCATGACAATTTCCAGGCAAGAATCTCATGATATCTTCGGTATAAGGTTGCCACAAGAACTTGAAAAAAAAAAAAGCAATTAGTGAATGCCTAAAAAAAACGTAGTAGTAACAAATAGGTTAATAATTATAAATACTCACTTGATCTTGGGTCATAGAATCCAATGCATCTCTATATGCACGAAGAGAAGTCTTCCCATCTGGCCTTCTTCTTTCAACTCTTAACCATACACAACCCAAGGGGTCATTACGCATTTGATGTTGTGAACCTAAAGGAAAAGCCCCTTGTTCATGTGGGGGATATCTTGGCCCAACAATCAAAGGTCGACCAATTGTGACCCGTTCCCATGCCCATAATTGCAACAAAATGATAGGTCCTGCTATATCACGTGAACCGATACGACTAGCACGACACAAGTTACGATATAATGATGCAAGCACGGCACTGGCCCATGAATAATTGTCTATTCTGTCCAACCTACTCAACAACGGCAAGTAAATCACTGGAACGACATTGCCACTTTTGTCGGGAAATAGTACGGTCCCGAACAAAATTAGCAAGTATGCTCTAACATAACAGTGAAACACATCATCATTGGCATTTTCAGGAAGTTTACTAAAGTTCTCCATCAGCCAAGAGATCTTTAGGGACATCCCCGACAACACTCCTAGCGGAGGTGTTAACCCCAAACACTCGGAAACCACATCAGGCCAATGAGAGTATGTGTCACCACTAACAACTTCACCATCAATCTTTAATCCTAATAACACTTGCACATCTTGTAAAGTTACCGTAGCTTCTCCTACGGTGAAATGAAAACTATGTGTTTCTTGCCTCCAACGTTCGACTAAAGCAATAATCAACTCCACATCAAATTTAACACTAGCTAATCTATGTACACCATAAAACTGACTACTTTTTAGGAACTCTACAACACGATCACT
This sequence comes from Spergularia marina, assembly GCA_963680865.1. NCBI lineage: Eukaryota > Viridiplantae > Streptophyta > Magnoliopsida > Caryophyllales > Caryophyllaceae > Spergularia > Spergularia marina. Next base: position 7,211,883 of record OY804554.1, read on the forward strand.
CACTTTGAACTCCTCGTGCATAGTCAAGTGAGCCCTACATCTAAGAGGACGTACATCACCTCCTTCTTAAATTACCTTGCTCTTGTGAAGTTCTTGTAGTGTGAGAAGAGATGGGTTCACGGGTCCGGGAAGTAGATTCGCCTCCATTTGAACTACACAATGAAACAATTAATTCGTTAATAAACAAATAATATTATAAAAAATAAAAAATGCAATGAAAGACAAATATTAGAAATAAAATGAATTAATTTGAAAAAAGTAAATCATACACATAGTCCAAATTGAGTTGCTTAAATTACCCTTTTAACGGACATCTTTGCTTGTTATGGCCTTGTTGGCGGCATAAGCTACATAATGATTTAGACTTAGGTTTCTCATCCATTTCATTACGTAGCCGCTTCGATTGTCTACCCTTATCCCGTTTCATATCTGGATCGCACACTATTTGAGGGCCATTGTATGGGCGCCAATAAGCTTCATCCGGAATGGGCCGGAATTTAGGTGCATACGAACCCAAGTGTTCACCATTTGAGTAAAATGGGTCAACAAATTGAGTTGTACTCAAACTCATTTCGCTACAGACGGGCATAACATGTGAACAAGGGTACTTGTAAATTTGGAGCTTATTGCATGAACATGTCTTAGTGGCTATATTCACAGTATGGGTATGTCTTCCTTTCTTATGTATTCTGGCTCCTTTACCCGTAGTAACCTCATAAATACCATGACCTCGATCAAAGTTCACCACGGTATGCATTGCTTTATCACGATTGAGTCTGATAGCCTCCGTCACTTTTGATGTGTATGGAATGCCTTCCATGATTCTTTTCTTTGCCCATTCACGACGCTCCACGAAGTAAGCATTCACCCGATAAAAGGTCAACTTCACCAATGCAGTGATGGGCAAAAAACGGGAATTTTTCAAAACATTGTTGAAACACTCTACCATATTAGTTGTTAAGAGACCATATCTAAGCCCGCCATCATGATAAATTGACCATTTTTCAACCCCAGCTTCTTCAAGGTATTTTCTAGCTTCAATGTCCAGTTCACCCACTTGATTGTAACCATAGATAAACTTCTTCTTTTGATTTTGCTTAGCTGTCCAACCAAACTTATTCTTAAGAAGCCTACTCTTAAATTTGGTGTTCACATTAGAAGCAAGGTGTCGTATGCATACCCTATGATAGGCAAGGGGTTCCTCCCATCCTTGTTCGGTCATAGCATGCAAGATAGAAGGATGTCTGTCGGAGATAACACAAAGTCCAGATCTTTTTGTCACAAACACCCTTATACATGTCATAAACTAAGACCAACTGCTATTGTTCTCATTTTCAACAATAGCAAAAGCAAGTGGATATAGTTGATTATTACCATCAACCCCCATTGCAATCAATAAGGCTCCTTTGTATTTACCTTACAAATGAGTTCCATCGATGCTTATAACTGGGCGACAATGATGGAAACCTTCAATCGATGGATGAAATGCCCAAAACACTCGTGAGAATGTTTCCTTATTGGGATTTATGTTTGGTTTAGTACAAAATTGGACTATTGTGCCGGGATTTGAATCTTTAAGCGCCTGCATGAAACGGGGAAGTAATTCATACGACTTTTCCCGATCACCAAAAATATCCGCAATGGCTCTTTGTTTCCCATTCCACGCCTTAGTATATGAGATAGTGTAATTAAATTTATCTTTAATAAACTCAACAATTACGGACACTTTAACTGACCAATCAGCCATTACGAGATTTCTAATAGCAAGACTAATGAAACCCCGCCTCAAATTCATGTGGTCACGTGGAACTTCGTCACTAACACATGAAGCGGAATGAGGACCTTTGTAAGTGACAATCGTAAAAGCTTCTGAGTTGATCTCATTTTTTTGAGTTGTTCTCAATCTCCAAGAGCAAGAATTGGGGGATCTACCACACAAGAACGTGATAGTATGAGGCTTAGACTCGGCTACTTTGAAGGTTTGGTTTTTTTGCACATTATACAAAGTCACAACTTCCGTCACAGCAGCCTTGTTTGAAAATGTTTGACCAACAACAAACTCTTCACCAACTTTATGTTCAACCTCATTGTCCCAAGTTATCCAACTATTCACATGTTCTTCATCAATCGCATGAATTTTATTAAATTCGGGGATCGGAGCATTATTACCCACGACATTGTCCTCACCATCTTCCCCCGAATTAATTAGATTTTCATCAATGGCACCATCCGCCTCATCACCTTCTAAATTCCCATCAAATATTCCTTCATTGGCATTGTTAGTTTCAAGTGACACAAATGGGGAAATATCGTCTACTCTAAGAGTTGAAGGTGACCCAAATTGATCAAGAAAAAATTGATCATCCGTGAATAATCTAGTGAAAGAACCCCCCATAATAGGCATTTGTGTGGTAGGCATTTGAGAATCTCTTATGGTAGAAGTGGTAGGCATTTGAGAATCTCTTATGGTAGAAGTGGTAGGCATTTGGGTGGTAGGAATTCCAGAATTGTGTGTTGGCAATATATTCCGAGTAGATGATTCTACCCTTGACAATTCAATATACAAGTCCATTGATGGGACATTTGAATGGCTTACACAAGCCCACATCGCACGTAAAGCACGATCGTTGTTTAGAGGCAGAACTTTATAGCATCCCGAACTAGAGAATTTCATCTTCACTCTCATCTCCATACCCATTCTATCAACATTCATACCCTCATATATCTCGGAAACTATATCTGTGTAACTCATCTTACTATTAGCGATCACAAAACATTGACTACCACCCCGATATGATACATTCCCATTTGCTTCCAAAATTTGTCCGTCCCAATAACACAATAGTGGATAATCGACAATTTCCATCTTATGTTCTAAAGAATAGAAAAACAAGTTTCAATAAGAACATCTAATTAAACAAAAACCTGGCCTTCATATAATCCTAATTAAAATTAGAAAAACATAAACCCAACTTAATTCATTGTCATACCAAAAAAAACCCTAAATATAAACCCAACCCAACTCAAATCAATTCATATAACATTAATAAAACTCAAATCAAATCTCAAAGTCAAACAATAAAATGATGACAAAAGTAATTTAAAAATTAATATGACAATAATATGAATTAAATTCAATTAAAAAAATTAGGGTTTTAGAATATTACATGGAGAGAGAAGGGGGCGGTGTTGGGGAGCAGTACAGGCGGCGACGGCCAGCCCGTAGCGACGACGGCAAACAACGATAGGCAGGTGGTCGACGACGGCAAACCACTGTGGAGATCGCGATCGGCAGCAGGAGAGAGAAGGAGGTGGTGTTTGGCGTGTTTGCGAGGTTGAGGCAATAGAGCGGTGAGAGTAAGAGTGAGACGGTAAGGGTGAGGCTGATGGCAAGCAAAACGAAAAACAAAAAAAACGATAAACACGCCATGCGCCTTGGCGGTTCTAGTGCAGAATCCGTGTTTTACGCCCCACAAAAGAAAACGCCATATACTCTAAGACTCGCCACGCGCCATGGCGAGTTTCAGGCTCCCAGGTATCCGAGCCTACGTGCACCCCATTTCGATAAATAAGTTTTTTCCAACCTCATTTTGATAAATTTTTTTTTTTGAGCACTATTTGAATTAAGCGTTCTCTTTCTATTCTATTATTTTAATGACATAATGAAGAATTTTTCTTTTTTTAAGCCTATTAGCTCAATGGCAGAGCATTGTGCAATTGCACAAAGATGTGAGTTCAAATCTCACATAGGCTGCAGGTTGGCATTAACTTTAGACAAATGCAGGTTTGAGATTAAATCGGACAGTCCAACAGGTTTTTCGAAAATGAGCAGTTTACAGGCTCAACTTTTGGCAAAGCCATATCTCCTACCATCAAACAGGATACACATCATAGATAATCCTAATCCACCAATCATTCGGCTCACACCATTTTCCAGAGGACCAAACATTTAGACAATTAGCTTTTCCCTAGACGAATTCTCCATATTTGCGAGACATCCACTAAACCTATCAGACGAGCAAGGATGATACTTGAACTAGCAGGGGAGAAGTGCTCGAGGAGAGCCTTGTTTCGACAGTCTCATGCTGCCCAAGCTCGAGCAATAAAGCTACAACAATCATAGTCAAAGAGCCTTTCAAACCATATCATTTACCCATGCTTACCACCAACACATAACACATGAAATTTTAGAGCTCATGTAGGAATTGAACCTACAACATTCGTGTAGGTACACAAATGTTTACCAATTGAGCTATCAAACTAACGCAATCTTCCGTATAAAACATCACAAGTAATAGCCAACCGTGAACAACAAACCAACATTCAATATAAATTCATTATCTACAATGACACTCTAAGCATACAATGAAACCTCCATACAATGACACAGAGTGTCCATACAATGACACCTACTCTCCATACAATGACACAAGAGTGTCCATACAGTGACACAAGAGTGTCCATACAGTGACACCTCTATCATATGACGCCAATTGTCCATACAATGACACAACAGTGTGCACACAGTGACACCTCCATCCGATGACAAGAGTGTCCATGCAAGGACATAAGTCATTCGATGTCATTCTATGCATAACATGTGTCACTGAAAAATACAAAAACAAATGCAACCTAAACTAATTCCCAACTACAATCACTACAAGCAGCAATGAAAGCTTCTTCGAGGCATTTCATCAAACACCTGCTACACATTTTCACAAAACACCTCCTTATAGCTGTGAATTATACTAATTCACAATAAAATCTTATGTCACGCAGTTTCAAAAACAAAAATCTCAATCACAAATTCACAATCGGATGGTTAGATTTTGATCAAAACAAACAAAAAAAAATCGACAGAAAACGAACATCGAGAACATAAAATCCGAATAGAAAAAATCGTAATAATTTGAATTAAAATCTGAATCGGATGACATAATAACAAACGAATCCATTATTCATCAAATTGAAGTCATCGAAATTTCCAGAACATGAAAAATTGAGGAATAACAGAATTGTGAAACCCTAGGAAAGAGAAAATGAGAAAACATAGAAAGCAAGAGCTGATTCTAACAAAAAGAATAATATTGAGCTCCGACGATTAGCGGCGGAGCAATGGCGAACGAGTAGGTCGGCGACGACGATGAAATACAAGAAAATCGGCACAAATAAAAACATTATCAATGCAAATCTTACCGAAAATGGAGGAGAGAGTGACGGCGAGGAGAAGAGAGAGACGGCGAGGAGGAGAGAGAACGCGACGACATAAACGATAAAGGAAGAGATGGCGGCTGCAACGGCATGAGATGAGCAGACAGAACGCAAGATAGGAGAGAGAAAATGTCGAAGAGAGAAAGAGTTGTAAGAGAGAGAAACAAAATTTTTGCAAATGCTGAGAAATGAGGGTATCGATATACTCCAATTTCCTTTTTAAACAACGAACACGTGGCTTAATCCGGGGCGTCGAAACTAGTAGATCGGACGGCTATTAATTGGTGCGCAGTACTCACCTAAGGAGGGGTACTCTTATGATCCTCACTATATATATAAGAGAATTTTGACAAATGCATACGACGCGTTTATAAATCAAGAAATTCCACAACGCACTAGAAATGAAGAAATGCACAGAGAGAGTCCAATATTTGTAGAACTTTCGCATAAAGTTTTTTTTTTTTTTTGGTAAAATGTAAATATATTGAATAAATGAAATTTACAAGATCAACATGGCATACCCCTGCAAAATACATCCCAAATCTCATTCCATACTAGAGCCTATTTAGTTCAACCATTTAAACTCTAGCGTGTCTAGATTTTTCATGGTGCACCTAACTCTAATTCTAACATTCTCCATTACTATAGCACTCATAGCTTTAGGAGCCATCACTACATTGTCAATCCTGCAATTATTCCTAGCAATCCAAATCTGGTATGTCAAGCAACATAGGATTGCACTTGCCACCTGTTTCCTAAACCTCATCCTATATCTTTTCTTTGCACACCAGAGCAAGGTATCATCCTGTGGGAAATTAATCTCACATCTTCTACTTACCTCTTCCAAGCATCTTCTACTGGACTCGCATCTAGAAAAAAGATGCTCGTGTGTTTTTGCTCCCTGCTGGCAAAGGAAACAGATGTCATCACTGCAAATGCCATATCTCTTGAGTCTTTCTTTTACTTTCAGCCTTTGTTTATGAGCCAGCCATGTGATAAAGCTTGTTTTAGGGATGCTATGTCTGCACCAGAGTAATTTCCCCCAATAGACTTTAGGGAAATCCCCTCTAATCCAGTCATACCCTGAAGAGACTGTATAGTTTCCCTTCTTCCACTCTCCATTGCTAAATTCCTGGCACATCTTATCCTTGATCTTGCGGATTTTTTTCCAGTGCCAGCTACTTTTGGTTGCAGGCTTATAGTCCTCCCATTTGTTCCCTTTTATATAGATTGAATGAACCCATCTTATCCAAAGGGTATCTGCTTTATCAAAGACCCAAGCCACGTATTTCCCTATGCAAGCCACATTCCAGGAAAACAAATCTCTAATGCCTAGCCCTCATGCCTCTTTTGGGATGCAAACCTCTTCCCATGCTACTAGAGGGCTCCTCCTCATATGTTCCTAAACCATCTCAAAGGAAATTTTCTGCAAATTGAGTTGATTTTCCTTAACACTGTCTTTGGAAGAATAAACACCCTAGACCAGTAAGCATGAAGATTACTCATGACTGATTGTACCGGAGTAAGTCTACCGGCATAAGATAACTTCCTTGCACCAAGAGCCCTGATTCTTTTGACTATCTTCTCTGTCAACAAGTTGCAATCCATAATCGAGATTTTCCCTGCAGTGATAGGTACTCCCAAGTACCTGAATGGGAGACTGCCTTCTCTTAAGCCAGAGACCTGAATAACTTCTTTCCTAGTATTAGTGCTCATACCAGCAAAAAAAGATTTCAGATTTCATAGCATTTGAGCATAGGCCTGTCGCCTGAGAGAAAGTAGCAAATCCCCTTAGCATTAGCATTATTGACTTCACTTCTCCTTTGTAGAACAGAAGAAGATCATCTGCAAAGCAAAGGTGGGTCAGCTCTGTCTTTCTGCACATAGGGTGATATCTAAACTCCCTTTTATTAGAGACCACCCTCAACACTCTAGACAAATACTCCAGACACAGTGTGAAAAGCAAAGGTGAGAGGGGATCACCCTATCTCAATCCTCTTATCTACATGAAACGTATATAAATTGTTATAACTTGGGCTACATATATTAGAATATTACGATAGATGTAACAATAAATTCGTGTCGAAATGTACTTCAATATAAGATCCATTTACACATATTTTTGAAAAGTTAAGTGAAATATGAATTTGGTTGAAATATCGTCAAGATTGAGACTTTTGTGAAAAATGCGTAAAAAACTAAAAATAGATAAATTATGTAAAGCTAAAGTAATACTTTGTAAGTAATTTAGTGAGATGGGGAGACATCTTAACTAATTAACAAACATTTAATTAATTAATATAATTTAGGATTTTTGGTTGAAGTAAACCTACTAAAGTAAAATTTGATCATACCACACGGCCACACCTAATATAATCTTTTTGTCCAAACCATTACACCATATACTAGCTTCCGCCCTCATTTGTGCCCCATACCCACCCAATGTTGTCTTTACCAGTTGTAAACGGAGCGGCTACGTAAAACAATAAAAATAAGGATAATACTACAACTTATATTTAAAAGAACAGAAAATAATTATTACGTACGTCGTACGATATAATACTTTAACCGTGCAACGCACGGGTTTACAACTAGTTGCTAAAGGTTTACGAGGTAGATTCAGACACACAATTAAGTAATTTTAAGTGTTACCATACTATAGATTTCAAGCATTCTCCACCGACCAAAACTTTGCGAATACAATACTATAAATTATATTACGTACTGAGGAACCATACAAGCACATAACAATATTGGGCGTTCGATGAGCACCAGACTAGAGTCAATAGTCGATTAGAAGCAATCTTTCTTTTTCTACCGTTTGCCTATCATTAATAGTAGCGTCAGCAAGAAGGCTACTACTCGTGCTATTATCGCCCTCTTCTAGTTCAATGCCGTGGTAGGATGAAAAAAACAGAGCATCATATCGATGTCAAAGTAAGACTAATTAATTAATCAAAATTCCTCATGTCCAATACCAATTTGGCATTATATTTCTGTTTGTTTAGACTTCTTTTCCAATTTTATTTGTGTCGCTTTCTTTTTTATTTATCATTAACTTTTACTTTTTATAGTAGTAAAAGAAGCAAATAGAATATAATCCAGTTTGTCAAACAAAATAAAATTCTTTATGATACAGAGGGAGTATACGATCTTCGCAAACATTAGACCTTAGTATAATATTAGAGCGAAAAACTTAAGTATTAAGTACTAAAATAAGTGTCACCATGAGTTAGAAAAAAAAAAAAAGTCATTACTCCATATTCTGAGCAACGTACATATATATAAAAAAAAAAAAGTCACTACTACATATATATGTAACTTATAGTAGACATGAACTAATTAAAGAGGCGGAACGAGGGTATGTTGTTGCGTTCAAGGGACATAGAGCTTCCCGTGTAAGTCGTACCAGAGATGAGCGAGGGCGAGAGTATGTTATTGCGTTCAAGGGACACAAAAAACTCCCCGTGTAACTTGTAGCGTAAGGAGTCCAAGAAGTAGTGAACGCCTGGTATCTTTGTTTATCCATCGGCCGCCGCGGGTTATACCAAAACACTCCAACTCCATTCCAATAAACCACCACAACTCCGTTTAGAATGTCTAGGACCACCGGCATTATTGCATTCGAGGAGTATCGGGTACGATACATGGTATACTCGGAGAAGCGAACAACGTGTTGGGTTTATACCCACGGTCCAACCCAAAAAATTGCCAAGTTGGTTAATTCTTGGATTTGGAAAGTTTGGTGTACTTTGTTTTGGCAAACAAAGTGTCGGCTAATCAATCAAAAAAAAAAATATATATATATATATATATATATATATATTATTAAAGCAGACTTTTTTTGAGCTCACACAACGATTGGAACATTTTAGAATGTCCATAATCTTACATATGGTAAGTCACTAAATATTTTAATGTAAATTGTATATGATATGGTAAGTCAATAATAATTAAATAAGAATGGAATATTCTGCAAACTCAATTAAATTAATATGAAATGTTTATGATATGGTAATTAAAAATAAATAAATAAATAAGAATGGAACATTCTAGAATCTCAATTTAATATGAATTGTACATGATATGGTAAGTAAAAAATAATTAAATAAGAGTGGAACATTCTAGAAACTCCTTATCAATCAATACATGAGGGATTTATCGAGCAAGGTTTTTGGTATATTTTCCTAATCCTGATCTATCATATTCCTAATCCTAATCGAATTTAAACAATCAGGTAGCTATAAATAGTTGAAATCCTAGACCAGCATTCACAATCATAATGTCTAATCATAGTTGATTGGCAAGTTTAAACATTGCTCTTTGTTTTATTAGAATTTTGGATGCAAATTAAACATAATAAGTTTTTGTAGTAACCTCATAATTTCAGTAAAAAAAAATATATTACAAGACGTTTTTTTAAATTCACACACATTATTATATTTTAGTAATAATAAATCATATAATGTAGTAGGAGAGTATAGGAGTATCATATAGTACTCTATATTATATCATACATTTAGTTTGTTTCTTTGTTTTTTTTTTTTTTTTTTCTCTCTTTTCATTTGATGGAATTAAGCTATTGAAAAACTGGACTATAGAAGCATAACACCTTTATGATCTTGCTCCTATTTTAGTTTATCTCCATGTAACAAAACGATGTGGAACAATATTACATGTATACCCATATAACAACCCAAACCCTAGGACGAAATTTTAGAGCGCATAACCTTGGTTTGCAAACGAAATTTACATTGTATATATACGCTATTAGAATTACATACTTACTCCAAGCAAGTACTTGATCTTTCGATTAAAAATTGGCTAAGTTACTTAAACTTTCCAATTTCCTATAGTGACCTGCCTCCACACTAATTAATGTCGACGATTGGTTCTACCTTGATCAAAAGCAAGCACATGTCAAATTTTCACCTACATTTTTGTTAATCACATAGATTTTTTTACCTTTAGAGAAATACTAACATATACGACATCTCATAATCACATGCATATCAAATTATTGGGGCTAAGTAAGAGAATATAAGTTCTCAATTTTGTAAAAAGAAGTTTATATTGAAAATAATCGTCTACACGGGTTAAGTAAAATGCAAGTAATATAAAAGTTTAGATATTCATTTGTTCAATTTTATCATCATGATTAGACATCATTATTAAGAGACCTCGTGCAACAATTATAAAACTATACACAACATCTCATAATCACATATCTAATTAAACTAGGTTTATTTTTTTAAACGGACCTAACTAAATACTAGCAAACCTAGAATTAACGAGATATATAAGTTGTCTCCTATTAAGTTCACTACAATGAAAATGCCACTATTGACCACCCCCTCTTAATCTACATTTTCCAAACTTCAACATTTCATTTACCTCTCTATTCTACTGAATGCTAACCTTAATTCAGCATAATACGCCACTATTCTGAATGGTGATTGGCTAATCGGTCAATCAGGCATGCAATACCATTATAATAATCATACTGATAACACTTTTATATGCGTCGTACTGATGATGTGGGAAAAATTAAAAGAACCTAACCTATATTGTGCCAAAATACAATAACCTTACTTCTTGCACAATGTGGGACAATCTCTAATGGCAAAAAAAAAAAAAAGAGTACTAAAAAATAGTCCCACATTATTGAAACATGACGAAGTGGAATATATAATTCTTTTACTAAAAAATCGTACATTAGGATATTTATTAGAGAAGTGGATAAATAGGTGAAAGAAGATGCATTTTCCTAATATTATATGTTTCTAATCTTCTTAATTTCAATCCGGATTTTTCTTTTTTAGTTTCCACAACGATTGAAAGATTCTATGTTTGTACGTATATTAATTTTCTATTTCCTATGTCTTAACTCTTCTCATAACTCAGGTTTCATAACTAAATACTCATATGGTATTCGTATCATAAAATGTCAATTTAGAATAACATTTATCAATTTGTAATATATTATTTTAGGAAAGTGTGGAGAGGGGAAGGGAAGACAAAAACATGAAAGAAAGGTTAGGGTAGTGAATGTTCGAATAATTGAAACCAAAATAATACGAAAATATTAGTAATAAAAACAAGGTCAAAGATGGTGTTTTGTTGAGAGTATATTATAAGAAAATTCTATTAAAAAAAATAGTCTTTTTATTCACGAGAATGAAATTTACTATCTATTTAACCCATTTTAAAAGGTATTTGCATTCACATGTTTGTGTACATGGTACCCACAATTTTTTATTTTTGTGATCAATAATGCTCATTTGCTAAATTCTTATAAGAACAATTAGCATTAAGAGTTAATTATAAACTTAGTATCATGGTTCACAAAAATAAAACCTCAAAGATTTCGAAACAAAAACGTAAAACTCCTTAGAAAATTAAAACCACAAGGGTACCGTATGAATGTTTCTAATTATTAATTTAAGATAGTGTTTTTGAATAAAACTTTAATTTGGTTCTAATTTATTATTGGAGGGTGCCAATTTAAAGTTGTACGATAAAAGACAAATATTTAATTTTAGATTATAGTATTTTTTTTTTTTCAATTATGTATCCGAAAGGGCAAAAATTATCGTGCATATTATACATGAACTGGAAATGTGAAACTCTAGGGAAAGATAGAAACACAAGGATATCATGTGAATATTTCCAATAAATAAGTAATGATATATTTTATTTAAAGAGGTTAAGTAATACAACAATATTTAAGGTAGTGTTTTTGAATAAATTTTGAATTGTAGTGACATTAAAACATGCTGGTTTGAGAGTGTAAGTTTTTTTTTTAAAGTAAAATGAGGATCATAAAATGAAAATAATTACCTACATAGGTTAAATAAAATACAAGTAATAGTTCCTATAAGATATTGTCAAATATTTGTCGGTTCAACTTTTCACCATAATTATACATCGTAATTAAGAGACTCGTGCAACGCACGGGCTTACATCTAGTGTGGTGTAAAAAAGAATCTGAATTCCTTGGTTTTGATAAGTAGCTACGGCAGAAGCAAATTGGTACGTATTTTGCTTGGTTTTTTCCTTCTCTCACGGAGGTATATACGGGCTAGTATTTGCGGGTGTTCAAGACGATTCAAGTCTTGGTGTGGGAGTGTAGCTCCTGGCGCAAGTCGACTCTTGCGGTTGAGATTCATATGTCGGTTCAGTACAAGGTTCGTTTACAGTAGAGGAACGGTTACTACATCTATTCAGGTGTGGTTTATCTCTAGAAGTATTATTAATTGGTGATTATTAATTATACTCGGAAGCTAGGGGTAGTTTATCTTTGTTCCTGATTTGTAGCGTGTTTCAAATTCGGTGGTGTAGTTCAAGACGGTGATTGTAGTGGTGCTATTTTATATAGTGGAATTCAACGGTTTTGCTGGTGGGTTTTACCTCCGGAGTTGGAGGGTTTTGCTCTGGGTTTAGTCCCTAAAATCTGTTTCCCATCTTATTAGTTTCCGTATTTTCTACTTTTGTTTATTATTGTAGATTGGTTTACTTCCGCGGCGCGTGGAGATTGGTCATATTTTCCAACAAGTGGTATCAGAGCTAGGTTTTGTTTGTAATCTAGGTACGTGTGGTTAATCGGCAAGGATGCCAAACATGGGGTCTCAGTTTGCTGTGACAAAGTTTGACGGTAAAAGTAGTTTCACCCTTTGGCAAAGAAGGATGAAGGATCTCCTTGTACATCTTGGCTTATCGAAAGCCTTGAAAGGAGCTACGGGCAAGCCGAAAGCGATGAGTGATGCCGACTGGCAAGATGTGTGCGATAAATTTGCTAGCACCCTTAGGTTGTGCATCTCGGATACAGTCATCAATTGTTTAGTTGATGAGGACTCTCCATCAGAGATATGGGATAGGTTGGAGAAACTCTACAGATCGAAGAGTTTAACCAACAAGTTGCTGTTGAAGCGACGGGTATATCAGTTACGGATGGACGAGGATGAAAATATGATTGGACACATGAATGTGTTCAATGGACTGTTAGATGAGTTGAAAAAGATCGAGGTAAAGCTTGAGGAGGAAGATAAGGCGTTGTTACTTCTCAACCCTCTCCCGAATGCATATGATAATTATGTGGATACTATACTGTGCGGGATAGATACCATTACAATGGATCAGGCGCAGACAGCTCAGATACGTTAGCAGTTGCTCGTGGTGGAAGAGGTCGATCGTCTAACAGGGATGGTAGGTCGAATCATGGCAGGTCTCGGTCTAGAAACACCTCTGACAATGAGGTGCAGTGTTACAAGTGTGGTGAACTTGGACATATATTAGGCGGTATTGTCCTAATAAGGGTCACGGCAAGGGCGACACCAACTTGGTTCGGAGTGAAGAGAATGGTGACTACTCTTTCACGCCTAGTGACTTACTTGCGGTCACGGATGCGTGCTATATATCTTCCAAGGAAGAATGGGTTTTAGATTCTTCTAGTGTCAGTCACGTTTGCTCCCGGAAAGACTGTTTTGATGAGCTCCAAGAAGGTATGACTAGGAAGTTGAGTTTCCCGAATAACTCGACGGTGGATGTCATGGGTGTTGGGGTGGTGAAAATCAAAACTGGTAGTGGAGTGGTGCATACTTTAGACAAGGTAGCATATGTTCCAAAGTTGCGGAAGAATCTAATCTCAATTAGTCAGTTGGACGCCCAAGGTTATTAGTACAAAGCTCATGGGTGAGTGTTCAAGGTGACTAAGGATTCAGTGGTCCTCATGAAGGGGCAGTTGCATCGTGGTTTGTACCGTCTGGATGGTTCTACCATCAAGACCTCACAGGACTAAGAACGGAAAAGACGTCGACGTGTTTCGTTCGCGGTAGAGGCGACGAATGTTGCAGACGAGAGCAAGGGCAGAAAAATTCCTGCTGGTGGTAGAGTGGAGGGGTGGAGGTCCCTCTCCGGAGTTAAATGACGCCTTTGACTGGTTCGGCTGTACACGGTGCATTGGTCGTGGTAGTGAGTCAGGGTGAGGACCGGACTCGGGTGTGCATCTGGTAATTACGGTAGGCCAATGGTTGATTACTCTGTGTTACCCCTTGGGTTGGAGGGGGAGAATTGTTGGGTCCAACCCAAAGAATTGCCAAGTTGGTTTATTCTTGGATTTGGAAAGTTTGGTGTACTTTGTTTAGGCAAACAAAGTGTCGGCTAATCTTATCTTATATATATTAAAAGTTGTGTTAGAGGCAACGACCACGTTCACCGGCTTCAGTTAGGCTATCTTCCATGCCACGTGGCATCGTAGTTAAAAAGCACAATAAAAAAATATATAGTTTGCAAATTCAAGTATTTTCATCTTTTCCCTTACCTTAATTCCATCTCTTATCTATACCACTTTTATACTCTTTTTCCAATAACTAACAAATAATATCTTTTTTCTTTTTTAAATATATATATTCTATAAGTGAGATAACTCATGCATTGATGTATCATTTATATTAAAGGTGAAACATTTTTTTATTATTAAAAATAATTATAGATAAAATTGTAGGCTTATACATAGGAGTAATTCTATGGTAAAAGTTAATTCGGGCGTAGCCCGTGTAGTTTACTAGTGTGGTATAAAAAGGAATCTGAATTCCTTGGTTTTGATAAGTAGCTACGGCAAAAGCAAATTGGTACGTATTTTGCTTGGTTTTCTCCTTCTCTCACGGAGGTATATATGGGCTAGTATTAGCGGGTGTTCAAGACGGTTCAAGTCTTGGTGTGGGAGTGTAGCTCCAGGCGCAAGTCGATTCATGTGGTTGAGATTCATATCTCGGTTCAGTACAAGGTTCGTTTATAGTACAGGAACGGTTAGTACATCTATTAAGGTGTGGTTTATCTCTAGAAGTATTATTAATTGGTGATTATTAATTATACTCGAAAGGTAGGGGTAGTTCATCTTTGTTCCTGATTTGTAGCGTGTTTCAAATTCGGTGTTGTAGTTCGAGACGGTGGTTGTACTGGTGCTATTTTATATAGTGGAATTCAACGGTTTTGCTGGTGGGTTTTACCTCCGGAGTTGGAGGGTTTTGCCCTGGGTTTAGTCCCTAAAATCTGTGTCTCATCTTATTAGTTTCCGTATTTTCTACTTTTGTTTATTATTGTCGATTAATTTACTTCCGCGGCGCGTGGAGATTGGTCATATTTCCCAACACAACGCAGCCTTTTTCCCATCTCCACCCCTAGATATCCATCAAATTAAATACTCGAATCTCCTCCAAATTCACAACACACGCACACAATTTCTTATTAACCTCCAAAAGTTTTACGGCCGCGTCATGTGAGTTGCTTGATGCGTAAAAGATGCCTCCAGGAAACGGCTTCACCTGTAACTCTGTAAGTCTTGTGTCTTTAAATCATGCATAATTAACGCCACAAAAAACACAGTAATTACCCCATCACCATACTCCTCCTTTACGCTAACTTTCCAAAAGAGTGCTCCATTTGCAGCGACAGCGAGGTCTTGGTCAAAAGCCGTAAAAGCACAATTATTGGGAGATCTAAGGGGGCGTTTGGTTCACTTAACCGGAATGGAAACGGTATGGAAACGGAAAAGGCGTGAAATGTATTCTAGCTTCATTCTTTTTAAAACTTGTTTGCATCAATATTATAAAGGAGTCAATGCATAATTAAGGGTTACAACTGTAAATTTATATTTTTCTTAGGTTTTCCACACATTTCCCTCATCTTTCTCTCTCTTCTCTTGTAGACACCCTTGACCACCAACCGACCACCGACCGCCGCCGTTGACCACCAACAACATCGACATTTCCGACCACCACCACTCCCATTTCAACCCTAACAAGATAATTAAGATGTGTATGTAATTATTTTTCCTTAATATTACTCCATTATTTGTAGATCTAGAAAAATCAAAATTGTTTTTCGTTTTTTTTAATATTCCGATAGGTGATGGTGGGAGATGGGGGGAGGTGGGGCGTTTGGGGTTGGGGTGGCTGAAGGGGCGGCGCGGCGGGAGTCAGAAGTGGAAGAGAGGAGAAGTTAGGAAGGAGGGAGAAGAGAGAGATAGGAAGAAAACACACGTGTGGTGATGGAATTGGAGGCTGGCGACAACGCCGGTGAACTCGCCGGAGCAAGGCCGGCCGGAGGGTGGTGTCTCTGAAGGAAGGGGTGGCGTCGGGTGTATCCCTGGCGATGGCTCGTGGTGGTCCGGTGAGGGGTGGGGTTGGTGTGTGGGAGGAGAGAGGTAAGGAGGAGAGAGAAAATGAATATGGGTTTGGTGAGATTCATTTTGAGGGATTGGAAAGGATTAGAAAACAAAAAATATGAAAACAAACACAATGTAACGGAGTGGTAATCGACTCCATTTTCAATCCCCCCAAAAATGATGAACCAAACGCACCCTAAGCTTCTTTATTTCCTTATTACTCAAACCAAACAACGAGTAATTCATCCCGTCTTGATTCGATTCGAACCGCTCTGATGGATTGAAGAAAAACCCGCGAATTACGTCTTTTTCTTTAGTGCGAAACTCAACCTCCTCTCGTGTCACTGGATTGTTGATCACACATTTCCCCCTTAAGGATCCACTCTCTCTTGTAAATAGGAGTAACCCATTACAAGAAGCGTAAAGCTGACCACCTGATGCATGGGAGATATGGGTTTATGATAATAACTATAATTCTCAAGCTATGCATGTCTAAGGAAGTTATTAGTAGACATAATTTTTATTATTATTTAGTTTCCTAATAATAAAGGAGCCTATGAGGTTTCTGAATTGTTCTAGTTTAAGTAAGCCGGAATTAAGGAAAGTTCTATTTGAACCTTACCTTATTCTTTAAGGTCTAGATGTGTTTATTTAGTATAAATAGAGAGTCTTATTGTATTGTTTTAGATAGACAGATTTCAGATTACAGTTGAGCATTAATATCGAAGAGTCGAAGGGAGTTTCCTTCAAATTCTTTGTGTGGTTGCCTGCGGGCGACAAACTCATGCGTGAGTACTAAATCGTTTGCGGGGGATCGAATTAAGGGTTGCGACTCTTTGAATTCGGCAGGTTCAATTACTTGCGGGTATTGAATCATATCTTTATTGTTTTTCTTTAGTTTATTTCCATATAAACACAAAAACACAAAAATAAGTTCTTTTAGTTTTAATTCCGCTGCAAAAACTCTTAGTTTGTTAATTATAGATTAGCATACGCATCAAGTGGTATCAGAGCTTCGGCTCTTGATTTCCTTAAATCATGACGATCATGGAGTACGAAATTCCTAAGTATGATGATGATCCTGATGATGTATATTGGGAAAGAAAGGTTGAGCGTAAATTTGATCGCTTTGGTTTTGATGATCGTGAGAGGTTCAATCATGCAAAACATGTTTTGGTGGAAAATGCTTTCCGTTGGTTTGAAAAGGTAAAAAGACGGCGCAAACATGAAGGCAAGTGCAAGATCCGTTCTTGGGAAGTGCTTAAGTGCAAGTTACGTAAACAATATTTGCCTAGGGACTTTATGGAAGATGTGTTGCCTACGAAACCATCAAAATCAGATGAGCGGTGTATTGAGCATGAAGAACCAAGTAAAGATGTTATCTTATTAGGTTTGATGAGTTTACTTAAACGTATTCAAGATGGCTTAAAGAAAGTTGACACCACACAATCTGAAAAGGGTGATTCATGTGAAGGTAAAGAAGAAACCAAAGAAGTGATCGTGGAATATGTTCATGACATAGTTGATGCTACAATATCAAGCAATGAGGAAGAATCACAAGAAAAATTCATACATAATCAAGAGGATGAAGAGACTAAAGTGGAGGATGCTCAAAATTTGGTTCTTTTTGAAACTTCATTGGAAGAAATCAGTAATTCGTCATCAACGTCTTTTGAGAAAAACGAAATAAAGAGTTCGATTGAACATGAGGTTGTAATTGAAGATGAAATAGACAAATTTGAGAACAAGAGTTCATACAAGTCCTTAATTGATCTCTATATTGATGAGAGGCTTGATGAAGATGTCAAAGGTAAATCGTGTTTGTCTTTCTTTCTTTATAATAATGGTAGTATTCAAATCAAAGATGAAATACGTGAAGTTAAGCAAGGTGGTCTAAAGATTCTTTGCCAAGGAGTGATTAGAGGGAATAGAGTTGAGATTGAAGATCATAGTGTCGAAAAGATGATCGAGTACATTGAAGATGATGAGTTGAAGGACTTGTCGATCGCAAACCTCATTTTTGCAACTTGTTTGTTTGTTCTAATGTTTGTGATCATTGTATTTGATCCGGGTGGTTATGAACATGATGATGTTCTACTCAAGAACTCTTCAAAGAAGGGGAGACTGATGCATGGGAGATATGGGTTTATGATAATAACTATAATTCTCAAGCTATGCACGTCTAAGGAAGTTCTTAGTAGATATAATTTTTATTATTATTTAGTTTCCTAATAATAAAGGAGCCTATGAGGTTTCCGAATTGTTCTAGTTTAAGTAAGCCGGAATTAAGGAAAGTTCTATTTGAACCTTACCTTATTCTTTAAGGTCTAGATGTGTTTATTTAGTATAAATAGAGAGTCTTATTGTATTGTTTTAGATAGACAGATTTCAGATTACAGTTGAGCATTAATATCGAAGAGTCCCTTTGAGTCAAAGGGAGTTTCCTTCAAATTCTTTGTGTGGTTGCTTGCGGGCGACAAACTCATGCGTGAGTACTAAATCCTTTGCGGAGGATCGAATTAAGGGTTGCGACTCTTTGAATTCGGCAGGTTCAATTACTTGCGGGCATTGAATCATATCTTTATTGTTTTTCTTTAGTTTATTTTCATATAAACACAAAAACACAAAAATAAGTTCTTTTAGTTTTAATTCCGCTGCAAAAACTCTTAGTTTGTTAATTATAGATTAGCATACGCATCACCACCCATCAAATTCTTTGTTTTTTCCATGCCTTTTAATAAATTAACTGTTCTTCTCCATTTATTATCGTCCTTGGACCAGCAGCTTGTATAATCATAGATTGCAAGCATATTTATTCCGTTAATATCATAGATTGGCTTGCAGTTTGGGAGAATCGTGGAGAGTAACATGAATTATTGGCTTTGTCGAGGTGCAGCTCCGCGAATGTTGGGGAATTACACAAGCGATGCCATAATTTACAGACTTGTTTGCAAACCAAGACACTCTTCACGGGAAGTCGACTTAAGATATCTTCCTCCGAAAATTCTACGGTCATTACCACCAGTGGTAATCACCATAAGAATATAGTATTTTATTAAGATTTGATATCTTCTGATATTAATTTAGAAACAGAGTATAATATTTTATTGAAATTTGGTATATTTTTTATATTAACTTAAAAAACAAAACATCTTATTTTATATTTTTAAAAATTGCAAAACTTAAGGCATGTTTGGAAATTGGTATTGGTTAAACTTCTCCAAAATATTAATTAGTAAGAGCTTTAAATTATAGGGTATATGAATTAGTAGGAGATTTAATTTATAGGGTAAGGTTCAAGTAGGTAAATCTTGATTTTCATAAATTTTTGTGGGAAGGTAGTAATCCTAATTAATTCCAAACAAGGCCTAAAGAAAATTAATAACAAAATATATTTTTAATTCTTAAAAAAAAATTTCTATTTAATTAAAATATTGCATCGTAATATTTACACTTAATAAAATAATATATTTTTATGGTGATTACCGCTAGCGGTAATGACCATAGAATCATCTCAGGAAGGGTTAGGATGATACAGGTTTTGCTATCAGGCGTATCACATATCACACCATCTTCTTCTGTGTGTGTATGCGTATCGTCATCAAGAAGCCTATCTTCTTCTTGTTTGATAATGCCGCGGCGGAATGAAATTATGAAAACAAGTTAAAGAACATCTTATCGATGTCAAAGTAAGACCATGTTCAAAATATCACATTACTTTGATATATATAGTCAAACTAAATTCAAGATTCCGACCCAAAAACGGAGGAATAATCATAAACCTAATCAGAATAGCAAAACTGCTTTAACTTTCGACTTGTAATTTTGGAGAGCCTCCAATCTTTACGCAATGTGCTATCCTTACGCAACGTGTTATCCATGCGCAATTTATGAGTTTTACTTGGCGTTTCAATTATGTAAGGCGTGCCATATAGATAGAAGTTTTGTTTACGCAATATTAACATGTAAACATAACTACATGAGTAGCCCGGGTGTTACACAAGCCAGCAAACTAGTATTATAAAACAATAAAATGCTAGCATGTGATTGGTGGGGTATAGGAAGTGGGTCAGAAAAATGGAACAAGTGATCCGCACTGGTAAAAATAATGATCGAAGACTTGTAGTGATTTTGAGTACCCATATAATATTCTAAAATTACTCGCAAACAAGCTCAACTCACTACCAGGCACCAGTACCAGCCTACCACTTCAACTGGCACAGAAAAGGGAGAGCATTGGGGTTTTTTGATCTGATTGTTTTGTGGTGGAAAGCGGAAACAGATCAGAAACAGATGACATTCAGTAGCACATTAGATGCTCCTCATTCTATGCGTTTAGGTACATAATAGAGGGGCTATAAACATCACCCTACTGATTTCTTGCCACAGAAACGCAAGGCTCACAGAAAATTGGTCCTCTTGGTTAAACACAACTACACAAGTCCAAAAACATCTGCTGCATTTTAATATGTACCAAACATAGTTCTTCCCTGATATCAGTTCATCTTCTCCAAAGAAAAATGAAAATTGACCTGGATTAATTTGGAAAAGCCTTCAACTTCACAATGCAGCAATGCCCAGCCAAGTGAATTCTTATGCCATGTTACAAAGAGCTCGCATCGTGTTACTAACGACATCCAGCAATTGCAGATACTCATCAGCTCCATCGACAAGACACTGCAGGATCAGGCAAAGAGGAATACTTGATGTTTTTAGTGTTATGTGGATCAGCTTGGAAGGTTCAATTAAAACATAAACTACAAAGTGACTAATGAGAGGGTAAGAGAGTGGTTAGCAACTCATGTTCGCACCAAATTCTCGAATCGACTCTGATTGAAAATTTTGTGCTAAATAACAGTTAAACCATCCACCTCATTCCACTTACGGAAATGAAAATGAAAAATTCTCAAACAGAGCCATATGCTAACACATGCTATCATTCCAAAGTCCACGTGTCTTTGTCAATAGTATTGGGCGGGAGGGGGTTGGGAAGAAGTAGTCATTCCAGGTGCCGAAGCTTCTTGACAGACTTTACTCATGTCCGTATGTCACAGCATGGATCCTGAGCTACTATATGGAACTAAGATAGTAGTATTGTTGCAGGATCAGTTCAAGTCTCATTTGTTCAGGGAATAATACCCAAGGAAAAAGATGATTAGGTGCTTTCAGTGACAATTAGTCAATTGCAATAACCATAGCTGTGCACTAAGCGCTCTTAACATTCAAGTGCTTAAAATAAGATTAAAAACCGATTTACCTTGTCTGCTTCACCCATTTTTCTGAACACCCTAGCCTTCTGCTCATCTGACACATCCGCTTCCACGATAAGATCAAACAACTGCAAATTACAATTTCAAAAGTTACATATGCTAAAGTATGTGATGGGTAAAAGAAATTGGAATTCGACTGTAAGTTACCTGAGAAATCATCTGCGACACTGGGTAACCTTCAGAGATAACATCATTAACTTCATTATTAGCCAAGTCAAAGTTACCACTCTTACATGCCGCCAACAGCTTCTGAACGATCTCCGGTGGGATTACCTGCCAATCAAGAAGCTCCTCAATTTTTGGTGCCAAGGAAAAGAATACCCAACATGACAAAAGATAATACTCAAGTAGTAAAAAGACCAGCTGTAACAGAGCCTCAAATATAGAAGTCAAAAACATAAAGGGCCGTACCCAGAGCCTTAAAACCAATCGGCAAAAGGAGTAGCTCACTTGACAATGGACACATTAATCAACCTCTTTTCAAACAACAGATAATAGTGCTGGAGTAAAAAGTGCAAGTTGGGTGAAAGGTACTCCGTATTACAGATGACAGAGTTACCACATATCATGCCAATCAATAAACTTTCTCCCATTGCTTTCCAGAAGTTTGCTATACTTGTAATACTAACACACACTACTAAGAGCATCATGGAAAAAAAATGCATAACATTAGTTTCTAGGAAAGTAAAAAAAATTGTAGGGACAACCTAAGAGAAATTGTGACAAACTCTTGTGCAACCCAGAAGTAATACAGCAATACGACAGCTTCTTTAATAGTCATGAAGCTGGTGAACAGGCATTAGAAACTACAGTTAAGACAACATATATGGGCACTTGCCAACATGGATGAGGAGAGGAAATAGAGTTTTTATGTACAACTTACACCAGAGACACCAATTAGGTCCTTGGAGGATATGGATGATCCGTATAAGCGAGCAGCTCCCTGTTCCATAGAACAGATAAGTTCAGTCATTATGACTTTATGAGCAATTTCTGATGACATCAACAACATTAATACCCCAACGCCACAAAGACTCTCGCCATAAGGCGGGGTAAGGGGGAAGGGGGGTCGCATGTATGCAAGCCTTACCCCTACGTTGAAACATAGAGAGATAGCGTACGGATGACCCATAATAAAAATTACTTCGAAAATCGCACCGACTGACTGATACGAGTACTTCACAATACAAGAGGGGCATACAGTTTTTTAAGCCATTTTGCTTTATTCCATTATAACCCAAAGCCAAAGGATAGTTAGTCTTTGGCTCCAAGTAATTGCTGATACAACAACAATAACCAAGCCTTATTCACAAAATGATTTGAGGTCGGCTAACATGATTTTGGCTCCAAGTAATTGCTGATGACATCTAAAAATAAATAAAAGATAAGAAAACCCGCACTTGAGTCCAAGAAGTACGGCCAAGAAATTTCTACTCCAGTGGTCACACCAGGGTGTAATGAATTATGAAACTGTCATATTTTCATGCATTAAGGTTTGTCCAATAATGCATTGCATCAAACAGTCCAATCCAACGTGTTAAGCTGTTTGTGTGGCCAGCTAGCTGCACTGATGTTGCTATAAGAAAGAAGTTACCAGGAAGAAATTCCAAGTAGCCTTCACATTCAAGTATTCAACTTACAATCTTCTGAAATCACATCAATCGCAGTTCTACTTCATTACCTATCTATTACAGGGATTCTATTAGCTAAATCTTACAGTAGCATGGGGATTGCTCATTAGCACAAACCTGCCCAATGGAAAAGGTAACTCTTATTCACCTTTTCGTAACTAGAAATTGTAAAGATTGTTTCCCACAAGTCCACAATGTCTTATGAATAATGACTAATTGTCTGGAAGTATGGAACATACAGTAAGGCCACGATCTGAAAGGATGTTTCCCTTCAACAGAAACCAAGATAGGGAATGCAGAAGTAGGTCATAGTGTTTTCATGCTAACTTTCTCTGATCTACAATATGTATAGAACAAGTTTCTTATCCTGAAGATTATAGGGTCAATACATTCTCCACGAGTTCACATGCCTTAGATGGAATTTCAATCCCTGTGTTCCGTAAGTTACTCATTTTTCTTACATTCTTTTTAAGGACAATCTTTATTCTTTAACAACGGAAAAGAAACAGAAATCATTCCCAAGACCATCAAAAGAGCAAGCTGCCCCTCTAATAAACGACAGTATTCGTACTTTTTTTTACTAGGATCTTATTTGTGAATACAAAAGACACATCGGCTAGTACTTACCAAATCAAATCATATATATTTTCAGATAGAGAAATGGGTGAGGAAACGAATCTTATCTTGCAATTCATATGCATATTAAGCAGTGGACTTGAAGGAATTCATCGTCAATAATATAGATCAACAGCAGTCCCACATCAATTCAATCAAATACATTGCAAGAAGTCTTTATTACTATTTTACAAGCTTTCATCTAAAAGAAATCTCAAAACGTTCATGAGTTTATGAGAAAAACTCGACCTTTTTGGCCTCTACTACGCTCAACTAGCTTAAACCATTTCACACCTAGAGGCTGGATGGTGAATACATGATAGACAATTGCTCGCACATTATTCCTAACATTCTCCCCCTTCATGTATGGGTTCTCCCTCGCCATCACCTTTAACCAACACCTTCCTACCAAACTTGCTGGCTGGTTTTTGTTGTCTTTGTGCAAGTTAAAGAAGTGGCCCCTAACAATATGGGAGTTTATGGGCAAAAACATTTTTATAGCTGGTTGAAGTTAGAGTAAATGTACATAAGTACAGCAGAGAAATGTGAAATGAAGTGTGATGAGCCATTTACATCTATGGAAATAGATCCTGAGCAGTAGATGCCATCAATTCAAATTTCAAGATCTCTAACTATGAAACAGGCAAGCTTAAGTTACCTGTAAGTATGTGATGGCTCGACGAAGATCACCTTGTGAAATTGAACTCAAGGTTGAGAGAGCCTTCATAAATCACAATCAAACAAACATAGGTATTAATTGATGTGGAATGTGTCATAACACTGATGACAGGAGATAAGCAACAGTATAGATACACCACCTTTGAATCCAGATTGAGGCCTTCTTCGTTACATATGTGCAGAATACGACCTTTCATCACGTCTTCAGGAAGTGGTTTAAATCTAAATTTGGCACACCTTGAAGCCAGTGGCTCTATAATCCTGCAAGGAAACAGTACCGCGATTCGCGTGTATACAAGAAAATTGGAGGATGAGAAATTTTCTCCATGATGCAATACCATCTCTAACACAGATGCTACTTCTGACTTATTAAAATAAAGTTCTGCTAAGAGAGGCTAATGAGCAAGTGGCTGAAGCTCGTCCACATCAGACAAAACTTAAGCAACATGATAGAACTCTAGCTTAAGAATAAAAAAGCATGAAGGCAGATTCAAATATGTCCTAAACAGAGTCAAAAGTCATAAACACATGCATGCAGACAAAATCTTGAGGTCCTATACCATAAAATCAACATAAAACATCAAACATGTCATGACCAACCTGCTGATGTAGTTGCAGATGAAGAAGAATCTTGTAACCTTAGAGTAAGTCTCCATTGTTCGACGCAGAGCATTCTGCAACACTAATGTTGGTCATATCATGTGAACAACTAATGCTCTAATCAGTAATCACATTAAGTCCATGAAAGCCCATTACCTGAGCATCTTCAGTCATTGAATCTGCCTCATCTAGGATTATGATTTTATACGGTGGACAAGGATAGCCTCTGAAATATAAATTAGAAGATGTTAAATTAACGACATTGAAAGAGGAAGAGAGGGGAAGAGGAACTTTATGTACAGAATGGAAGCAGATTGACAAATCCAGTTCAGGATTGAGCAAAAGGCGCGACAAATTACCCATATCTCTGGCCACCTACGGCTATGGCAGCGAAATTTTTTATTTTTGTACGAACGACATTGATGCCACGATCATCACTTGCATTGAGCTCCAGTACCCTAGACTTGTAAAGTTCAGGCCTGTAAAGATATAAGAAACCCCACGTTCAAGCAAGAGGAAAAAGAAAACTCATGAACAGTTAAAGAGCTAGCTTGAATTGTGTTTGCTCAAAATACTAAAGTTAGAAAATCTGAAAGCAAAAACTTGGCCCATGGTAGTCACTGCAACTGGAGTAATTAGCAAGTATCGGAGGTGCACATAGTATATTAAACATTCATCAGTCACATTCCATTGACAGGTGGGCCTCAAACTTCAAAGGAAAACAGTATATAGACCATATTAGTTTCTCATACGTTGAGAAAGGCCAAGGCCAGGGGAACTAGAATATAAAGGGCTCCATTTGATCTTTTGTCCCGGACTAAATTCCATTCAATGAGCTCTGTTCTTAAACAGATTTGTCCATCGGTAACGGAGAGCACATTACAGAAGCTCAAGCCAAGGAAGTGAATGGTGATCATAAAAACTACAGCCTACTGAGCTAATAGAGCAGGAGCTACTTAGACCATTCCCGATGTTTGAGCCTAAACTCAACATCGTGGTTAATAAGAGCTCCATTGAAGAATCTAAAAAAAAAAAAAAAACTTTCTCACACTCAACATCACAAAATCCACAGCTAGCTATAACTGAATTATCACTAAATCAAATAACTTTCTGACACAAAAACCATTAAGAACATCAATGGGTTCGACACATTATACCCCGGTCCGAAAATAAATCATCAACAGCACAATGTTGTTAACATCAATTACTCTCCAGAAATCTATATTAAAAATCCTCTACATATTAAAATTATCACCCTACATAAATAGCATAAACACAGCAAAGGGTAAATTGAGTAAAAAGAAATTACCCAAAAAGCTGATGAGCAATGGCAAGAGCAGTGGTGGTTTTCCCAGTTCCAGGTGGCCCATAAAACAGCATATGTGGGCACTACCCAAAAATTTAAAAACCCATAAATTAAAAACATTCTAGGGTTTTATACAAAAATCAAAATAAAATCAAATTGGGGGAAAAAATAAAGAGAAATTGGAGGTGGGTATTTGAGGAAAAGTAACGTACATTAGAAGTCTCAAGGGTGTTGGTGAGGACTCGAACAACTTCATCTTGGTGGGCTACATCCTTGACTTTCTTTGGTCGGCTGCAAAAATATAAGAAATTATAATCATAATTAACAAGTGATTAGAGAAGAAAATTAGAGGGGAAAGGGATGAGATTAGAATGTTGATTACTATTTTTCCACCCATTGTTGAGTGCTCGGTTGCAGTGGCGCCATTTTCGTCTCTCTCTCCCTCTCCTTTTTTCGTACTCTTCTGTGGCTTTTTTCCCGCCTGTCTTAGGGGTGTGCCGAGGAGTTCAGGTATTCTTATACTCCCACAAGCAATTGAGCGGGTCGGATTGATTTCGCGTTGGGTCGAGGCGGGTCGGGTTATATAGGATATTGCACGGTCAACATGAATATTTGGTTTGAATTGCTATTAGATTAGATCGGGTTTTGTCGTATAAATTTTGTGTCGGGTCACGTTAAAATCAGGTCTAGTAACTAAAAGCAGGCACATTCGGTATCACTGTCGTTTTCAGTTTTTGGTTTTTTTGCATAAAAGATTTAGCTAAATAAGTTGCAAAAATTAATTTAAACTGTATGTTTCTATAATAGTCATACAGAAAATGAAAACTGGCAACTGAAATCTGAAAACCACTTTTTCTGGTTTTTTAAAACGGGACTTTGGTTTTCAAAAAAACAAAAAAATGAAAACAAAAAACGATACCAAACAGGCCCTAATAGTTCATAATCCGGGCCATTTCAATCTTTGGTCAATTTTTTTGGTTTTTTTGGCATAATTAAATTAAATTATTTAGTTAGTAAGTTAGAACCGTTAAAATCCATACTAAATTGCTTTAATTTGGATCATTCTTAAGCTTAATTATTGTCGGATCTTCGTTGGATAACGGGTCACTACGAGTCGGTTGGGTGGTTGTCAGGTTGTACATTATCGGTTCGCATATCATTGTTATATATGCAGTTTTGCACTCGGAAATATAGTACTCCCTCCGTCCGAGTTTAAACACCACATATCCAAAATGTCCATGTAAAACATAGTATATACACTAATCCATAAATCAAATTTCCAAAAAACTTACATTAAATAATAGGCTTAACAAAAATTTCAGGTAAATTTTTTGGGACTTTGATTAATCGTTTAGTGTGCACACTTTTTTTTTTTTTTTTTGTGAATATGCGTTTTTGATATGGGTGTTTAAACTCGGACGGATGAAGTACTTCTCTTTTGGTTTCGCGATGATCACTTTTGTTTGTAAACTCATGACATATAGTTCCTTCTACTTCACTGAATTGCTAAACATGAGAGCCACTAAAGCTATACTCCCTCCGTCCCGATGAATTTCTTACCTACCTTTGTGTTGGGCACAAAGGCCAAGGAGAGGAGAGAGAAATACAAAAACAATGCATAAGCACATGGGTGGTGGGACAAATACCCAAATGCATGTGGCCATGTGTGGTTGTGTCTTTCAGTGGTTTAAGTAATGGTACATTGGTTATTTTGCAAGTCAAATACAACCAAAAAATAGAAAGGTAAGGAATTCATTGAGATGTCCCAAAATAGAAAAGGTAAAAATTTCACCGGGACGGAGAGTGTAAGTATATAGATTTCTTTCGGATTGTTAACGTTTAGTTTGAAATGATAAGATGAGAAAATCTTAGACTTTTGATTGCCAAGACATTCAAATGCCAGTTACAACCGGTATCAGCTTAACGTTGACGCCACCATCACCCGCAACACCAGTCTCTACCAGAAGTTCAAGACCAATAAGTCACGTGAGGGCACGTGCTACCGAGTCAATCATGGCGGGAAACTCAGTCCGAGTTGCCGTGGCTCAGATGACCTCCGTCAATGATCTTGCCGCCAATTTCGCCACCTGCTCCCGCCTTGTCAAGGTCTCTACAATTTAATCTCTCTCTCTCTCTTTTTTTTTTTCTTTTTTTATTAAAGATTAGGGTTTAATTGGAATTTTGATATCTGGGTCATGTGAAGAAATGGGAAAAATTGATACTTTTTTTATGGGTTTATTGGGTTTTATTCATATTTTTTCTTGTAATTAATTGAATATTAGAAAGAAAGAAAAAATTGGAGATATCATATGTGCTCATACTTTATAGTCTAGGTGGGTTATGTTTGTGATCATAGTAGTTACAATTATCATAATAAATTGTGGCTTAAGTGTGAAGTTTGTGAACATGGTGACATTGACCTCGGTTACTTGTTGGAGCTTAAAATTTCAAATAATAAGAGTGAAAAGAGCCAAATTGTGATGATTTATATGTTTTCGAGTATGATTTTGAGGTTTTAGAATGGACATTGATAGTACTGTGGTTATATTTTTCAAGGAATTTTGGTATTTGGTATTTCCTATTGTGTTTGGTTTAATGAATTGGCACAAGTTTCAGTTAGTTTCGTGAAATAATGATGAAGATTTCATCGAGTTTAGCATTAACCACTTTCAAGTAATCAAAATGTCTCCCTGGACTCTGCGATTGCTGCATAACCAACGAGCTTCTGTACTTGTTGGATATGTATGTCCTCCTTTCTGCCCATGAAGGCTCTCTGAATCTCTGTCAGACAGGTTCCATGACGCATTTGCAATGCACATATGAGTGATTTTTTCAATTAAAGTGTTAGCTGAAACATTGATTATTGACATGAAATTGCTGTGTCAAATACATGTGATGAGAGACCAAGAAATAGGTTGTGTTAAGTCAGTCAACTTGATAGAATCAGCTTATATTGCTGAACTGCACTGCCTAAAGATCAGATATAGTCCTTGTTTATTGGGAAAAATAGGGTATTGAAAACTCGTGTATCACACTTTTTCACAAGATCTCAAATTGAAGTAAATGTTCTACAATCTTGTGATCGAGCACCAAAATTAAATAGTACTTTATGATATGGAAGCCTAAACTGCGGTCTTAAGCAGCTGGAGCCACTGGTTTTATGTATCTGTGGTAAACTTAGATTCAGCATTATGCACTTTATCGCAACATTCATATGTCTTACGCCTTTCTGATATCAACAGAGGTGACATCTTTTGTTGTTTGGGATTTATGAAGGAAGCAGCAGTTGCTGGGGCCAAGTTGCTAGCGTTCCCAGAGAGTTTCTCATTTGTGGGTGTTGAACAAGAGGATAGTGTTAAGATTGCAGAAACACTAGATGGACCAATAATGCAAAGATACTGCAATCTTGCCAGGTGAGAATTTATATTTTGCTGATAAGTTCGCTTCTATAAACACACTTCTTTGAAGGATAATATGACGACATATTAAGAATTCTTAATAGTTATGTGCAACTGTGCATTACCAGTATTTGCTAATTGACTTTTTCATTTGCATGGATTACAGAGAATCTCGGATCTGGTTGTCTCTAGGAGGGTTTCAGGAAAAGGGTTCTGATGATTCACACTTGTGCAATACACACGTTTTAGTTGATGATACTGGGAATATCAGGAGCAAATATCGAAAGATACACTTGTATGTTGCAGAGCTTGGATAACATAGTCACATGTTCTTGTTTATGATGTACTCAATGCTATAGTATAGGTCTTTACAAGAATCTGAACCCTGAGCGTGGATAAACTTATTCAGAAAAACCTGCACAAACTTTTGGTCTGGAGACATCCCTCTAGATACATGACTAACTTGTAATTGATAGACAAAAGCACCTAACGTGTGACTTGCAGTTTGCTGGATATTCACATATATGATATGTCATTGCATGAGTAAAAGTTGCTCTTTTCTCCTGAACACGTTGTCTTGTGAGATGTGAATAGTTGCAGTTGAAATGACAGTATTCGTTGGTAGAACAAGAGTATAGATGAAATTGAATTTTGTTGGGCTGGTCGATGAGCTGGTATTAGTAATTGATATGTCCTCCTTTTCTTTTCCTGATTTATAGGTTTGACGTTGATGTTCCTGGTGGAGCAGTTTACAAGGAAAGCAGATGTACAGAAGCAGGTTTATTAATTTCCTCTGCTTAATTTCACTTTTATTTGCAGTTGGTTGTCTTGTACTCTGGACCACTATAAATTCTCAATGGTTTGACTATTCTTAGGGTTCCCTTGTCAATATACTGTAGTTTTTAGGTTGTCAAAGGATGAATGACAATTTTTTGGTGGTAACAGTTATATTTTTCTGTTACTTATCGTTTTGTATAAGATTTTTTTCATCTGCAATGGAGCCAAAGACATATTATTCTTTGGTTTTGGAATACACTGGGATAAAACAAAATGGCCACAAAACAGGGAGCATTTCCTGTATTGTAATGTAGCAGTTGGTCATTGGAAATCTCGACGAAAGTTTTGTTAAGGGTCATCCCGAAACAGACTCTCGTTATGTTTTTAACATAGGGGTAAGGTTGCGTACTTGCCACACTATAGGAGAGAGCCTTTAAGGCATTGGGGTAATGTTGTTGTTGTATCTTTTTATATGAGACATGCTCCATGCAGAATGAACATAAATAAGATACCTCTATGCAGTATGTTAGCATTTTAGGAAATGTTTACTGTAGGCTATAATAGCAAAACTGATGAGGTCAATAAAGGCCTACAGGGGCTACTTTGGAGGTATTGGAATGGGAATGGAATTTTAAGATGATTATTTGTCGGCTTACGATTCAGTGTCTTCTATCTTCTCATTCAGTACCTTAGCAAGATGTTTAGGGCTAGACTATTTTATGGTAGGACATGCTGAGCAGAAGGTTTTGGGTTGAGTTTTTAACATTGAACATTAAAAGCTCGTCCGGAGTCTTGAATTTCCGCCACGTCCTATCACAGGACTACCGTTTTACCCAAGTTTTCGACTTCTCTCAATCTAGTATTTTCTGAAGTAGCATATAGGTCAGACTGTTTCTTTATGCTTTGTTGCTTCAGTTGTCTTATCTCGATCTAGTCTCTTCAAATGTTTCTCACCGACTAGTTGCTCCCTCCCCTCTCCATCCTAAGGAAAACTAAGACAGTCTGATTTACCAATTAGATCAATGGTACATTATAGGATGACTTCCGTCAAATTAGAACTGAGAGCACATCAGTACAAAGTATGAAGCTGACAGGCAAGCTAGATGGTAGAGTGTGGAAAAGACAGAAGAACTGAAACCATGATTCCATAGGATTTAGCTTCGTAGATTTTTTTTTTATTTTGATAGAAGTGCTTGAAGATCTCATAAAGGCTGGTAACTTTTCCCTTGACATTGGTGAATCTCCAGGCAAGGACATTGTTGCAGTGGACAGTCCCTTTGGACGCTTGGGCTTGACAGTTTGCTATGATTTACGATTCCCAGAGCTGTATCAACGCTTACGGTTTGAATATCAAGCTCAAGTATAAAACAATGAACTGTATCTATGCTTTCTAAAATCCACTTCACCTACTTACACTTTGTCTAAATTTTAGGTTTTATTCGTGCCCTCAGCATTCACGAAAATAACTGGTCAAGCACATTGGGAGATACTTCTTCGAGCACGTGCAATTGAAACTCAGTGCTATGTAAGGACCTGAGTATGACTACACAACACCCCTACCTTTGCTTGATTTATTCTTTTTTAATAGGACAATTGTGGGTTGAAATTAAACTTCTATATATATACTTTTGTTGAAGTTAGAACTTCTTTAGAGGAACTTGCATTGAAGTTAGAACTTCTTAGAGAATTTTGTTGAGAGTGGTGCAGAGACTAGGTATTAGATACTCCAGATCTAATCGGACCAATAAAACCAAGAAACCACTAGTACTGCGTCATAATTTATTCATGCATTATTTCCAAAATTTTGTCTAGTGTCAGGTGGCCATGTTTTCTTTCTTTTTGATCTATGACCTTCACGTAGAGAGGTTGTTGTCTTTTTGGCCAGCAGGGTCGGGGTTATCGTGACTTCATACCACATTAGAAGGCATCATTGTAGTCTGAAAGGCCAGGCAACTGCTCCTTGCACCATTCATCTAAAGGGAATAGGCGTATAGCCATCTTTTTATACAGAACTCCACAATCCACAGTGCACACTAATGACATTCTGAGTGTCAACTGTCTGAGTGCCATTCTTCTGTGAGGCGTATGCAACACATGCATGCAATACCAATTTGACTCTGCCTTATTTGAAAGAATTGAGACCAACTGACGATGTTCTGCGTTTGTAAATAGAGGAGATCCTTTTTTTTCCGAGATGGCAGACTTGTAGGTTTTGAGACTAGCTTTTGGGACCTACCTATTGCTGAGTGGACTCTGAACAAGTTATATTGAATTAAGAATTATTTCAAGGAAGAGATGTTTTAATAGTTTTGGCGTGGTGACCTTTTTTACATCATGTGTGTTCTTCTGCAGAGCGATTTATCTATGTAATAGCAAATTCAGTGAATAAACAGTAGATTGACAGAAAACATACAAAGAACTAGTTTAGAGTAAGAAAAAAAGTATGATAACTGGTTACTGGTGACCTAAAGTGAACATATGCTGTATCTTTCTGTTTATTTTCCTATTCTGCATAATTACTAGCTGTTTGAAATTTTCAAATGGATAAATGGAATATACTAAAGTATGATATGAGCTTGTGACCACCCAAATAGATTTTAAGGTTGAACTGCAATCTACTGGATGCTTTTAATCATTATAGGGCAGTTTCATTGGTGCTCAAGGGCGCTTTGTTTTTAGACTTTTCTGGATTGAGATATGTTTGGGGCTGCTTATTTGTCACACTTGCTTTATGTAACTGAAACCCTTCAACTATGAAAGTTATAGTTGTGTGGGCTAGTAAGAGTATGGGAATGGTAGTTTTAACATTAGAGGCTTTACAGTGGTTTTCTTTCCTGATCTTTATACTCTGTAGTAATTCTGTTAACAGACCCTTTGTTTTGCAGGTGATTGCTGCAGCACAAGCTGGGAAACATAATGAGAAAAGAGAGAGCTTTGGAGATTCTCTCATAATTGATCCTTGGGGAACAGTTGTTGCTCGGCTTTCAGGTGAGCGTCTTATCCTCATCCAACACGTAAAATTTTGGGGCTAGCTCTTTCACTTATTTTTATCTGAACGCGTAGGGGAGTGAATTAGTTCGATGAACCACAAATTGATTCGAGCGAACCAGTTCGGAATTCGTAGGGGTGGTAACGAATATGTAATACTCTCGATAATATCAGACTATCTTTCACCAACTAGATAATGACATTATGCACGTATTTGTGGTTCTTCAATGTGAAATTTGAGTCTGGAGACTGTGCCTCATTATCTTTGATGCAACAAACACAATAGCCAAATCCATGGAAGCATTGCTCTTGCACAGACGTCCAAATGAGTTCTAATTTACAAGTTATTATATTGAGCTCTAGCACAATAGATTGTTGGTGCAGTTATTTAGCGTCACGTGATTCGTAGTACGCTTTTGTTCCCGAAAAGGATTCGAGTTCGAAATTCAGTATCCCAAGAGAATCTGAATCGCTAAGTGAATTCGTAGTACCTTTTTTTTTGCGGAGGTTCAATCAAAAGGAATGTCTCGAATTCGTGAGTTGTCACTTCTCATATCAGGCTAGGGCTGTGGAATAGTGTACAATGCTAGATTGGGGGAGTCAAGAGGTTCATAAGATTCTATGAAAGTTTGCATGTATAGCAATCCTTTAGTGTCTTTGGTTCTGAAGGATTTCCCGCATTTTCCAAGTAGTTGCTCACTGGGGTTGAATTTTTTACTTTGCGTCCTTATGGGCTAAGTTGCTGGCTCTTTTAAGGAAATTTCTGTCACAACGCATCATATTTGGGGGAACCTATCGTGCACTCTTAAGTTTCAAGAGGATTCCTTATCCTCCACTCCTGTATCATTCTTTTGATTATTAATTCAACTTTTCTCATCTCAAAGAATTTTAATTTTAGGTTTGATAGAACTGTGCCAGCCTCCCAGTAGTACCTCTCCAACAATCTCATCCTATGAAGCTTGTTCCGACTTCTGAGTAAATTGATATAACGCTTCTGGACTTGAAATGTGGAGCAATGCATACTGTATCATTTACTTTAGCTGGAAGGCTGCCCTCATGTACTTTTTTGTTTCCATTTCAGATAAACTTTCAACAGGAATTGCTGTCGCAGATATCGATTTCTCATTTATTGATTCTGTGAGGATGAAGATGCCTATTGATCAGGTGCATATATTTGTATATTTCTGTACATTTGACTGCTGTGATGTTAATGTGGTCCTAGCAGTCTAGCACTCCTAGCTACAGAGCAAGTAGCCCATGGCTAGCCTAGTAGCATGTCTCGTAGCTCCGTGCTTGTTTCATGTTCCAATTGAAGATGTTATTCTGATTTTTGGTTCACGAGTTTGTTGTGTCGGTGCATGTTTGTATATTCCTGTAGCTACTATTCATTACCTGCAGTTTCTAATACAAGGATAATTTTCGACTCTCTTGTTTCAGCAACGGAAGCCTATGTATTACTTGTCATCTTCTTCTCTATGAGCTCCCTTCATTGCTGCAGTCACTTCGCACTGGTTGTGCAAGTTGCAAATCCACTTCTCAGCAATTTTGTTTTTTTTTTTTTTTTTTTTTGCTTCGACGTTTTCTTGCAGACAAGATATTGTACAAACACCATCGTAATTGGAATGAAGAAAAATGCTTCTGCTACACGTCTGATATTTGACAGTTCTGTGAAGTCGGTACCAGAACAGTAGATAGTTCTATGGGTAGATCATAGATGTGTCGTGTGCTTTCGTTATAAATAAACAGCAATGAATTCTTGATATGGAGAGCCTTTTTGCTTTGCAAGATGTGCGCATAAGAAACCGCACAATGTATTTCTTTGACAAGATAAGAGTACATATTGCCGCAAAAAACATTAGTTAGGTTCTTCACATCTCGGTTTAAAAATGAGGGGAGTTCTAACATAACATAAAAACTTAAAAAAATGGAGGGAGTAAAATACCCGTACTCATATAGTTGTCATTTGCCCATTGACAATGCTCTCAGACACTATGCTTCAATATATATCGGATCGAATGAATTTCATACAAACTCGAAATAACCAAAAGAATCACAAAAGCATACTGCAGCGTGCGTCAGGGTAGTGGCGACGAAGCTCCATTGTTCTAAGCAGAGGAAATGTAACCAGATGAACAAGCATTGTATATGCAAATAATACGCCTGAAAACAGATTTCTTTTCAAATGCTGTGATTCTAATCCAACTTCCAAGTCAGGAAAGAATGTATGACAGGGGCAAAAATCAACTATGGTTGATACTACTTTCAGCAATTCCACTTATGAAGGAAATTTAATTCAACAATTATGACGAACTAGGTCAAAAGACTATGAACAGTTAACACTATGGTCTATGGACATTCCTATCCGAGCTTAAAGATAGCTTCCCCTATGAACAGATGCCTCCCATCAGTTACTCTAGCAGGAACTCACGAGTTCGATCAGGACTCGCCAGTAGGTCGAACGACTTGCTCCCCAGAGTGTCCCTTAAGATTGTTATCTGACCCTCTTTGAGAAGAATTTCCTCATCGAGTGAGTCGATTTTCTTCTTCAAGATGTTGACCTCCGAGTTTAATAGCATATTTTTCTCGGTATGTTGCTTCACTTCTTCCCACATTGTATCTCTCTCTTGAGTGACTTTAGGCAAAATCCCCCTCATGACTGTGAGTTCTTTTGTGCTCTCCTGAAGATCGCTTTGAAGTTGATGCGTTTTCTCTTCCTTCTTCATCATCTGGTGGGACAAAAAAAGTCATATTATAAGAATATGAGGAGCAATCAATCCTCCAACAAAAGTCCTATGTAAAACTACTACTCCGTAAAACATTGAATCAGGCAATTCAAAATGTTTGAATAGCTACCTGAAGTTCAAGTTCCTTCATCCTATGCGTGACTGCAGAGAGAGAGTCATGAGCGTTTTGGACTTCACACCTAAGGATATCATTGCCCCTTGCAGCAGTAGCCACTTCAGCTTGTAATTGTTCAACTTCTTGACTTTTAGCATACAATTTCTCCCGAAGCAGACTTGTTATCAACATTTCAGCTTTGAGCTCAGATCTGGTGAAATCCTGTAGAAGAGAAAGATCAATCCTTAACTTGTTTCAGGCCAAGTACAAAAAAACAATCATTTAATTCGTAATAAGTTACCTGCAAAATTGACCCATTTTGTATGCCAACTGTACTATCATCCATACTTTTTGTCTGGCAATTTGGAGATAGATCAGACTTTTCATGCAGTACTTTGGAGATGTTCTGCAAACTCCTCATCAGACTTTCAGTCCCCCGCCTAAAACCTTGAACTTTCATGTCAGATTCCATCAGGAACTGTGCATCGAAACTGCTTCCGCTGACTTCTGTGCTCTCCTTACCAACACTCCGGCTTACTCTTTTGAGGAAATCCAGCAACTTTGAACAAAGGCTGGTGCTCTCATTAAGTAATGATAAACCTTGTTTCTGTACAAGGTCAAGCCGGTCACGTAATTCCTCGTCTAGCTTAAAGGTTATTAAATGAACTCCATCACCACCGGCTCTGAGGCGGTTCAAAAGGTCAATATTCTCACGCCGAAGGGAATCAGCTTCAGATTTATAGGACTCAACCTCTCTTCTTAATGTCTGTTCAACTCCTGTTAGTCTTAATTGCTCCAGCTGCAGTTTCTGAACATGCCTAGCAGAATTCTCCATGGGATGCTTTTTCTGAACTAACTCCACAAGTTCCACTCTCAAGCCATCAATTGACTTCTCTTGATCACTGCAGGTCCTTAATAACCTAGTTATGCATGTGTGCAAGTCTTTGCGCTCCTCTTCTCTCTCCTCATAACTCTTCCGAATGCAAACAGTGTCTTCATTAGCGACCTTGTACTTATCTTGTAGCTTGCATATATCTTGGCGAAGATCTTGATTTTCCCCTCGGACAGCCTCCAGCATAGCAGCCAAATCATTCACCTGTTTCTCCATGTTGTACCTCCCTGTTTCAGCTTCACTTAAAGAAGACACTTCTCTTTGTAGTGATACGTTCTGCTCTGCAAGCTCTCTTACTCGTTCACGTAGCCTTAGCTCTTCTGCCTGAAACCTCTCCACCTTCAGTGACCAATCATTAGACCTTCTGTCCAACTCTTTCTCCATTGCTGACTGAATCTCATTATTCTCTTTCTGCAGTTTCTGTGTCCGTAATTCTAATTCTAGCCTTGCTGATCTAAGTTGTTCTTTCATAAAAGCCCTATCAGCAAGCTGACTTTCAAAAGCAGCTGAAACCTCAAGTGCCAAGCTTATCTTCTCCTCAGTTAAGTCTTTTACCCTTTGAATCAATGCTGGCACATTCAAGTCAATATCATGAAGAAATGACTCATGTTCAAGTTCTTCAGAAAGGAACAGAATCCTGTCCTTAGCCTCCTTAAATTTAAATTTTAAATCCATATCTACCTCATCTTCAGAGTCCGCAGCAAAACGAGCATCAGTTATGTCCTCAGAATATATGTAACCGTTGTGCTGAGGTCCATTAGTTGATGGAAGAGCCATATCTGGTGCAAAATCTTTGAGAAAAGCAGTATCTGCCTTTCTATTCACAGATCCACCGTAAATATCCTCAATTGTTATAGGAGTATCAGATTCATAGTCTCTTGGATGTGTTCTAGAACAACTCTGAGTCTGACAAAGTTTTTCAACTACATGTTTTGCCAGCTCCTTAGGTGAATCCCGGCCAACACCAGCTTCAATCCAATCTCTAGATAAAGGATGGGGATCTAATCCTCTGGCACCTCTAGACGAATGTGTTCGAGGATTATCTTTAATACTTCCCATTGGAGATGTAGGCGCTGTACAGTGGATTCGTGGAGGCTTTTTACGAGCACAATGTAATCCATGATCTTTCAATGAAGCTTTGCTTACTGGACTGCCCCTCTCATAATGCTGCTCTCCATCAATGTACAGATCCAGAACCTCATTTGATGTATTACTAGAGCTACGCGAAGAATTTCCAGAGGGATCATGGTAGCGCCGAGAAGAGCGAGAAGGGAGAGGCTTCCCTCCATGTTGAACAGTCTCGAGTGGGACCCTGGTAGATCGCTTTGCCTTCACATGTCTTTCTGGAGTAAGTGTACGACCCCTACAACAGTACAGAGACAATCAGATAGATACGCAAATGCGCCAAACGATGCACCAAACAGCAGTGATCTATGCTGATGCCAAGTGATATTTGTCATGTGCAATACGTACAAAATAATAAAAAAGGGACTTACCGAGAAGAGCAGATATGTTTTTGGGCAGTGACACTGCTGCTACTACTGGACGGAGAGCTACTCTGGTCACTCATACAAGATAAACTTCTTTGCCCTTTTGCATCACCCAAAAAAGCTGCAGATGAGAATGAACGGCTCCTTCGAAGACCGATACAAGGATCAAGGTTCTCATTCTCTTGCGATTGGCTTTGAGCTTTAAAAAGTGAAGTCCTAAGGCTTCTAGACGAGAGTTCGTCTCTTGTTTTCTGTTGATCATCCAGTCCAGTATTGGATGAGTTCCCCACGCAAACTTGCTTATCTGTTGAATTTCGGAAAAAAAATAGTTTCTTCATTTGTAAACTTCTCAATGAATTGTGTCGATGTAGAGCATACAGCCTCCCACAGGATCTCCTCACCCCAAATGTTTCTTTCAATACCCAAAAGGTTCAATTCAGAGCACCTAAAAAAAGCATTATAAATCAGCATATAAATAGATGAGCAAAATAGACAGATAATTGATGCTAGAGGTATATCCAAAGTTATCGAATCTACTACATAATAAGAGCAGCTCTATAAGCAAAGGAATATACAACACAAGAGAAAACAGGCCAAGAATCTCAAATGCTTAAGGAATATACAACAATAAGGCAACGCGATATTGAACTGATGGGAGATAGTCGAAGGCCAAATCCCATAAAGAAACTACTCAACAATTTGAAACAAATATACAGAAGTAAGTGCTTGGGCTATATACACAGCTACTTTATGTAAT
The DNA here is from genome assembly GCA_963680865.1 of Spergularia marina. NCBI lineage: Eukaryota > Viridiplantae > Streptophyta > Magnoliopsida > Caryophyllales > Caryophyllaceae > Spergularia > Spergularia marina. The sequence continues at coordinate 7,251,498 of OY804554.1, forward strand.
AAGTTCAAAGAGATAAGGTATGCATTTGCAATTCAGGGAGCACGGTTTCTTAACAATCTTCAACACAAAGAAGAGAAATCGAAATACATACTCTTAACATCACACATAAGAAGATCATTAAAGCCCCGAATCACGACACAAAGATAAGTACACACCACAAGATAGATGCAATACAAGTGCACAATGCATAGTGCTCAAGTCAAATTAATGATGAAATTCATAATAACTTTACTTAACATCACAAGCATTTCCTTAGCACAACAGTTCACTTGAGAGCTTATCTATGAAGAACAATATCAGCAAGACTAGACATATCCCAGTTATCGAGAATGGTAATCGAATAAACAATTTTGCATTTCTCCAACAGGAAGTATATATTACCCCAAAATTAAATGTTTAAAGACCATTACCATTGACAAAGTTCATGGCAGTGCACTGGAACAAGCTCACAAACCAATTTTACGGAGTCACTTCTTCCTCACAGAAACATATACTCCTTTATACAAAGAAACTTTAGAAAGGTAATCCCATTTGTGACACTTCCATACCGAGACAGGATTAACCCTTTTGAGCATTTCTTTTACAAAACCACCACCTCACTAATAATTAGACCGTCTTACACAAGTTCTCGTAAAAGACACCCCAGTAAAAAAAAAAAAAAAAAAAAAAAAAGGAGTGGTGGATGGGATAGAGGCATTGACTTAATCTGACAGACAAACAAGGTCATGCGAAGATGGTGATCAACTTCAGAAATCATTAATTGCAAACTACAGAGATGGGGTCATTTTCCCATTGTTTAAAACGTCGGGAATCACTAATGTCAGACCACTGTCACTCACCATTAATTTACCTAAATAAACTACCATTATTCACCAACAATACAAACAAGATTATACACCTATCAACAACACAAAGATGCCTTGCGGTAAATTGTTTACAATAATAATCTCCTCAAACCCGTCCCCATTACACGGATTATGTCTCGATATCGACTTTATAACTCACCTCCCCCGTTCTTACCCTCGGTAAAAAAACAAAGAACAATTATAATCAACAAAATTATACTCCCTCCTCCTCCGTCTTTCTTTAAACACCTCATATAAAAAACGCAACCTTATTATTAAACAAATTGAGGGGAAGGCGAAAAATACCCTCTTTTGCCCTATAAACCCTAATTAAATTCTCTCCCTTCCTCTCTCCTCTCTCCTTCACACACTAAAAAAAATTCAAAGCCCAATAAAATGGCATTGGTATCATCGTGAAAACCCCAAAAATATTCCTGAACAAGTAAAATGACGATAAAATGCGACGAATTATTGGAATAATTGGGCGGAAATTAAACTAACAATCATATATATATATACACACAAATACAGATTATAATAACATGAGAAAATTAAAATTCAAAGAGCAGAAATACCAAGGAATTAATAAAAAGAAAAACCCAGAAAAAAAGAAAAAAAAAAAAGAGAAGTAGAGACTTACAGAGTGAAAAGTGGAAACCCAGAATGGCGGCGGTTACAGAGCGTGTGTAAGAAGGAATCGAAGAAGAAGAAGAAGAAGAATTGGGTTATTTATTTTGGGGTGTGATTTTTTAAGGAAATGAAATGAATATGGAAATGATTTTGTGAATTCACACAGAGAAGTGTGAGAGGAGAGAGAAATAAATTGGTCGAAAAGGTCGAAAAAGCCCTTTTTGGGTAACGGGTGGATTTGGTGATGTGGTTGGAGTAAAGGGAAGGAGAAAGGAAGGGTAAAGTTGTCCAATTGTGGAGTGTTTGATTTTTGAAAATATCGATGTGGCCGCTTTTTGGAGCGGGATGACTAGAATTTGGGAAGGGGAGCGTTACGTTTACGTTAGAATGTTCGACGGTAGTATCATTTTTGGGGTAATCACTAATGATAAGAATGCCCTAATCCATCATTTCAGAGAAATACTCCCTCCATTTCTTTAGGATATTGACATTTCCTTTTTTCGGCAATTTCGGTCATTTCTTTGCGTTTCTATTTCGAAAAAGTTTTAGGAACTTAAACTTCCCATTTTACCCTTTCTTATTCTACTAACCTATAATTAGTTTGGGCCAATTAATCTAATAAATCCAATTATAATCCAACTTAACTACCCATAATTAAATCTACAACTACCCCAACCCAACCCAAAATTATTACCCAGATTCTACCCCAACTCAACCCAAAAATTCTATCCACATTCATCCTCCTTCCTCCCCGATCTTTTTCTCTTTCTCCTCAGGAACAACTCCTTCTTCTTCCCTTATCTCTTTCTCTCTTCTGATCTTGCTCCAAACCCTAGCATTCTCTCTCTTCAAAGCTCAGATCTCACCCTCCTTCTCCTCTGCGCCATGCATGAATCCCCACTCCCATATGAGTTTTGATCAGTCGTCCCCGAAACTTAGTTTCCGTCACCTCCATTATCGCCGTCTTCCTCTCTTCCATCGCCAAGTCCATCACCCACCAAAGATGGCTTGGTGATGGTTGCATGCTCCGATCTAACCCATCTTGTCGACAAGTTCTATGTCGACAAAATCATGGCCCCCACTGTCCCGGATTCGTGCTCGGAAGGCGATGAGGCGAAGCCACTTCGAAAAAAAGCGAAGGGGAGGAAGACGGCGATAATGGAGCCCCCCACTGTCCCGGATTCCGGCATGGGGTTTTATTTGGTTCTATTTGGGATTGATTAGGTGTTTCAATTTGGTTAATTAATTAATTACAAAATCAATTTTAATCTGCAAAGAATTATTTGTGCGTTTTCCTGGACGCCTTTTGTTTTTCTTGCGTTTATTTGTTTATGGATTTGAAATGCATTGGAGTTTTGTTTTCAATCTAGGCAGTGAATGTCATGGTGTAGTAAAAAAAAAATGAAATTTTGGGTTGTTTTTGTGTTTGGCGCACAAATTTGTGAAAGTGGAACAATTTCTCTCTCCTAATTAGTTTATACTCTCTCTCCTCTAATCAGCTCTCTCTCCTCTAATCAGCCCCCCAAGTGGGTCTAAAGCACTCTCTCTCCTTCCTCCTAGGTTGTTGTGCCCAAATGGGATGCCAACATCCTAAAGAAATGGAGGGAGTACAAGGATTATTGGTATGATTAGATAATTTCAATTCTAAACTTTTAATTGTTTGACAAAGCGGGGGAGTTCAATTTGTTAATGTACAAGTTGACCTTTATTGCCCTAAAGTTCGTGATCGATCAATCATGTTCTTATATGACTTGCGATTGAATTCAATTTTATAAGGTTGATGTCCACTTGATCACATGAAAACGTACATATTATACGAGGGACGGATTATCCAAGACTGACATAAATGGAATAGTATATATGTCAACAAAAGGACAAAAAAAGTTTATGTACTCATTTTCTCCCCCAATTACCCGGTCATACTTATCTTCCCACCACCTCTCTCTTCTTTCTTCAATTTCTCTCTCCCAGACAAGATTCACCTCCCATCCAAATTAATTCCCCGAAATCCATACCACCCATCAAAAGGAATTCCCAGATTCACCTTCCACTCATTATTCATCATCAACCACCATCATATTCGACGACCATCATCAACAACCACCACCGCCATCATAATCGACCACCACCGCCATCATCATCATATTTCGACCAACATCGCCCGGATCTGCATCACCGTCATCACCATGCACCACCATCATCAATTAACCACCTCGATAAAGTCGACCCCTCCCAAATCAACATCATCATCGGCGCATCTACATCATCACCACAACAACACCACCCCCCCCCCCCAAGATCCCAGTAAGAGTCACCGGACTTCTTGTCCGGCAATGGGTTGATTCCGACCGACGGCAAAGAGTAGTTGAAGGGGTCGTCCTCCACGGTACAGTTACACCGAAAAAAGGTTTAGGGTCCCACTTTCCAGCGCCGCTACCGCAGCACCCGAAAGTGGGACTCTAAACCCTTTTTCGGCCACCTTTCATAATTCAATTTTTTTTTTTCTATTTTTCTTTTTGTTCTAGGGGTTCACCTTGCCCATCCTAGGGCGTCAGAAAATCTGGGTAAGTGGGTGCTTTTTGGTGGTTCGAGTGCTTGAGTGGTGGTCCTATGTTTGATAACTGGTTGTGGGAAATTTGTGGCTTGAATTGACAAAATTAACCCCAAAAAGTGTCGTTTATGGCTTAAAATGACCAATATGCCCCTATCAGCTGCACTGTGCAATTTACGACTGTTAGGGATTATGCGACTCTCCATATTTTACGATTAGTGGGGGGATGTACATTGTAACCGCCTGATCCATCATACGTCGCAACACAACCCAATAAGATGGGTAGTCGCTTATTAGACCCATATATCCTCTCCGGGCTCTAAAAGGTGAAGGACTTGTTGGTAGTATGATGGTAGGAGTCTATTATAAACTGATCATAAGAGTCTTAATTTTCCAGTGTGGGACAGACCAACTCCATAATCTACTTTCCAAATTTCGTAGTGTTACAAACTCCCCCACTTAAAGAACGCAATGTCCCCATTGCGCGTCGGCCAAACCATACCATCATCAGCACAGGTCCAAGATCTCGCCCACCAGGCGGCTGACCTGGGCCTAACCCCAGCACTCAGCACGCGGTTGCAGGGTTGCTCTGATACCATCTGTAACCGCCCGATCCATCATATGTCGCAACACAACCCAATAAGATAGGTAGTCACTTATTAGGCCCATATATCATCTCCGGGCTCTAAAAGGTGAAGGCCTTGTTGGTAGTATGATGATGCTAGGAGTCTATTATAAACTGATCATATGAGGCTTAATTTCCCAATGTGGGACAAACCAACTCCATAATCCACTTTCAAATTCCGTAGTGTTACATACATACTCTTGAGATTCTATTCTATGGTAGAAATTTACCTTCAAAGAGTCGACTCTTGACCAAACGTAGAATATTGAAAATTTCAAACCCTAATAGTACATTAGAGAATACAAATAAGATACCAAAAAAAAATGGAAAGTCGAATGGGGACACCCAACGAAAGTAGAAACAAATAAATAAATGGACGAACCCAGCATCCTTTGCATTGTTTAACATGCCATGCCATGACAAAAAAAAAAAAAAAAAAAAAAAAAAAAAAAAAAAAAAAAAAAAAGTTAACATAAACAAGCAATTATTGTTATGAAGGAGATACTCGGTATCAAAACCCGGAATCACCCACAACTCCACGAGGGTGATCACCTAACCAATAGGCCAATAATGCTACTCCCCAGACAATTGTTAACCTCATACACAAAGATGTCAAAAGAATTATACATGCACTAGTACTACTAGTGCGCACTAGGTACCATCTGAATCAACAAATGCGTATACCTAAGGAGATTTTTGCACACTAACGCATATAGTAAAATACATATTTTGAGGCGCAACAGTCAATATCTCGAGTATAGTAAAAAGAATAACGTGAACCTTTTCCTTTTTATTGAATTCACTTGTCCTAATTCCTATAGCTATGGAGAAACTTCTTCGTAGTATTCAAGATCACTGCTGCTGTGGAGCTTCTGACTTTGGACATCTAGTGCATGGTTGACATGCTGCTGGAGAAGAGATGTTATCCGAAACACTAATCTTGACACTTCTCTGTGTCTCATCATTTCCGGGGACATAGAGGACGGCATCCAAAATCAAGATGTCAAAATCCCGTGGACGCAAGAATGATAACAAGGACTCATCTGCCAAAAGCAACAGAATACATGTTAGGAGCTATAAGAAATTACCATAAAACCCTCATAAAGTCTTCAGACATGATCAATCAAGGTATTAATTTTCCAGCTAAATATCTCAACGTCCTACAGCATACCAAACTTTTTCTTTCAATTAATCATCTACCTCGAATGGCGTCATCTACTGACACAGTTTCTGATGATAAGGTAGTACTCAGTGAAATCAGAGAGATGGGATTGGAACATTGAATGGGTTATCGAAGAAAAAGAAGCAGAGGTTAGGGCTTTTCTCTGTTAATAAGGAAACTACGGCAATCAAGGAAGCAACTAGGCAGGGCTAATCAACACCATGTGCTGGGACTCTGGCCTTTAAGGCTTGGATAATGGCCTGCAAGCAGGCCTCCTTGGAAATAATACTTTCATGTAAAAATTGAAGAACTGGTGTGAGAGAGCTAGGGTATATGAGGGACAACATTGGCACGTCAATAAGCATATCCTGGTCCTAAGTTGATGCAAGAGATGAGAATCCCTCCAATGTGAACTTGGGTTAAGTTCCAATTAGGGGCTAGCGCATATGATCTGCCTCTGACAGTGAGGACAAACCTGGCAAATGCAAAAATAATGGGAGATATAAATGGCTCTTTCATAAACATGCATGCAAAGGACATGAGTGGCATCAATAGGTCTATGCGGCTCTGTGTCTTTGTAGATGTGGTGGGATTATGATTGGTCATAGCATCTTAATTGCTCCACGCTTACATGCTGCCATGTCAAATACTGATCTTAGTTGTGCCACTCACCAGGTAATTCTTGATTATTAAACAATTTCATGCAAGAATGGACTCCACCAAAAAAAAAAAAAAAACTCATGCAAGAAGGGAAAGGGTAAAGCTCAATAAAGTACGAAAAGATAAGGGATGCAGACATACTGACCTCCATCACGAACAGCTTTCAACCGGAGAACGCCATCACCTTGTGGTCCTGAGACTGGAAACGTGCAGGATACTGAATTCCTCTTGTGAGTAACAGCAAGAGAAGCACTGTACCAAGGGCCTTTAACAACTGGTTCTCCTATTGCACGAATGATCTCTTGATTTTTACTGGCTTTCTCCATCGCCTTGCTGAAAGCAGAAAAATATAAGACTCTTAAAAATGTTCAAAACGGATGGATATCATAAATAAATAAATAAATAAAAAAAAACCGTTCCCTAGCAAAGTGGCTACATCTTGCATCTACAAAATGAAGTTGCAAACTCCAGCTAAGCTCAAATTCATGAATTCGGAAAGTGAAGCACAATACAGATAAGAGGAGATTTTCATTGGCTCCGAATAGAAACGAAGAAAGCTACTCAATGACATTAACTCTGGTTGATGGCATTGCTCTAGTTTTAAGATGAACGAAGTACTGTAGTTTTAAGATTGCTTCGTGGAGGTAATTAGTTGGCCTTGAGTCAAATTATAGTGTCTTCTGGATCTGATAATTCGTTGGCGTAATTCTAAATTTCTTTTTTCAAGGTCAGACTCGACGACGACGACGAACATGAGTTTCTCACTCAAGCATAGAAGAGTGACCTCTGGCTCTTCTCCATACTAAACACAGCACCATTTTCACTTCAGCAAATGGACTAGGATGAATTGTCTCAGTTGTATTCCATACTTTTGTTCTACAGATGGTGAATTTCATGCATATCAGTTCTAGAGGTGGCCATTGGGCACTAGGAGCCCGGGCCCGCACTGGCCCGGCCCTGGTCAAGCCTTGGTCAACGCACGGTCCGGCCCGGCACTAGCCCGGCACTACCTAGCTCGGGTTAGGTAGTGCTAGTGCTCGATTTTTCAAGCACTAGCCCTGGTCAAACTCGATTTTTTCCTTTTTTTTTCAGCCGAGGCAGTGCCCAAGCACTGGCCCGCCCTAACCCTAGCCCAGTCAAAGCACTGGCGGGCTAGTGCCAGCGCCCAGAAAATCGAGCCCTGGCACTAGCCCGGGTGTGTAGGGCTAGTGCTAGTGCTCACACATTTGGGCACTAGCCCGGCCCGTGACCAGCTCAACATATCACTATTGAAGGACAATGTCATAGTTTTAAAAGGTGTCTAGGGGCCAAGGCTTATAGCAGCAAAGGCGGAAAGCCAGAAACAAGAGCCTTCACACAACTACCCAAAGATAAAAGGTGGGGGGGACAAGAACCTTTAAACGACCAGCTTTTCAGTTTGTTTTCAAATATGATACAAATGGTTGGAATCAAGGCTCCAAATGAGCTGTACATTACTTGCTATTCATTGCTCTCCTTATGCCAGAAGCCTTGTTCACTTTCAACCCATTCATATTCCTTATGTTTACTTCAAGCTTGCATAGCTTGCCGCTACAGTATGCTACACCATGGATAAAACTTACATTCATACCATTAAACAATCTCATCTCCTCTCCCCTCTCTTTGCCCTCCTTGCATACTATAGAGGAAGGGACTGATATCACATTATTTTCTTACCTCAGAGGATGTCACAAAGAATAGGCATTACATCTTTGAGCTCAACGATCTTCTCTACACCCGGGTAGAAACCACTAGTCATCTATCACACATATTACTGATTGTTCTCCAACATAGATCATAAGAATATGTAATCCACCTCTCATTATATAAAGATGTTGGAAAAATGAAGTTAGTATGTTACTCTATCTTCGTCTTCAACTGCATGGTGGATTAGGGGAAAGGAGGTAGTTCATATGTTACTTAATGTACACCCTGGAGACAAATAGTTGCAAACCAGACATCAATAGCTGGTTTAGGGCTAAGGAAAGGAAACATAGAGATGGGCTACTTTCTATCAAACAGAGTCCTGCGTACATGAATTTGTACAATTGTACTGATTGAGCAATCGAGCAAGACCCTACAAAATATCCACACAAGACGTTCTTCTTCTAGGGTATCAAAGCAATCTACTGTGGAGAGTGGAAAATCTATTTACAGGAAATCAAGGAATGTTGCTCAAAACTAAGATAGACAAACACAGAAAGGACTCTGTTAATCAGGTATCAATATCCGTTACTGTATAACGAGCAAATGTGAGCCCACCACTATAGGTACACTGAGCAAAAACCATATAAGACCAATCTGGCTCTAGCATCCCCTAATCCCCTCACTTCAAGTGATCAATTCATTACATTAGTCTTGCCTCTCATGCAATTAAGCTAGATTCTCTAGCTACATGAGAAAAGATTCCTAGAAGTCTCCACACCAATTAGTCAGGGAACAGCTAAGCAGCCTAATTACAAATTGTGTAGGGCAGCTTTGGTTGCCACCATCTATTATGGATGGTATGTTCATAACACTAGGATTTTGTAACACTCAACGTACCCTGGAAGTCATCTGTAATAAGATAAAAAAAAATTACTTCGGCTTGGAGACTCCTGACTCCTCTGCCTCTTTCCTACTCAAGCTCAGGATATTCTTGACATGGTGAGTTAGCTTATCCTGGCTTTGTGGTGACCAATTGTAAGGACATTCTTACTTGAGGTTCGAGTGTATTTCTTCACCCTTTTGAGGATTACTTCTAACTTTCTTACCAAAACACACACACACACACACACACACACACAAGAACCAAAGTAGGTATTATTTACTTTGTGTTTACACTCCACAAACTGCTGTTCATTAAATTACAGATTGAGAACTGAAAAGCAGCAGATTCATAATATATAAGGATGTACACACTAAATAGCGATCACTACGCACACTCAGGCAAAATAAATACAAACTGTGTCCAAAATCGATAAACACCAACGAACCACACAATCGATTGGCTTCAAAAGATCACAATGAGTAATGCACTTGACGGATTATTACCACTTCTCAATTATTCATCGAAATCGCATAAACAAATGATCATATCATCATAGAGGCCACATACCTACTACAACCATGGTAGATAGCAAGGTCATCAATGGCACTCAAAGCAACACCACCAGTGAGACATAACAATGCAGTTGACACTGCTTTCCGGCCAAAAGATTTACCCTTTTCTTCATCAACTTGCTTTGAGACACTGTCATAAACCCATTCACACAGAAATCGATCACAATTCTAACAAAACCCAAATCTCATAAACTTCCGAAAAACACATAATATGACAAAAAAGATGGTAAATTCAAGCTTAATGATCAAGAATCAGCACATTGGGGGTCAAGAGGAGCTCAAAATGTTGACTAATCATCAAAGATTGAAACCCAAAAAATCGAAAACCCGAAAACAAGATGAATTGATTAAAAAAAGGAAGAGAATTGATACCTTGAAGAAGAAGCTTGAGATGAAGGTGAGATCCGGAAAAGAGACAGAATTTTTCTTCTAGACATTTTCTCTTCTCTATTTCTTCGTTTTGTGGGCTTAAACCCTACACATACACACACAAAAACCCCACCAAAGAAATCAGAGAAATTAACATTTACCCCAAATAATTTTTTTTTTTTTTACTATGAATGAATAAATTCAAAATTCATAAATAAACTCAATAGATATCAAATCAAACAAGAATTAGACATTGGGACTAACAAGTAATTACTGTTATTAATGATAAAAAAAAAAAAAAAAACCTTGTGGTGGGACCGAAATGCGAAGAACAGTGTGCGGGTGGTGGCGGACGGTGGCGGTGATTCGGGAGGCTGCGTCGGTGACGGTGCTCCGGTGCCGGGGAGAGGATTAGGAGAGGAAGAGAGTTGAGTTAAGAGTGTGTTCTTTTTTCTTTTTCTTTTTCTTTTTTTTCTTTTTCTTTTTTCTTTTTTTTCTTTTTTGGAGGTCAACTCGTTTTAAGAGTGAGAGCTGCAAACGAGTCCGCCACGATTACATCTTCCAAGCCGGGCAATTGCCGAACCGTCAGTCTAACAACAAAAATTTAAGCGAACGGCATTATATACATGAGACTATGAGAGTAATAATTAACACAATCTTCTACCGGAGTACGGTTAAGGGGACGTCAACTTTTCTTTTAATTACTTGGGCTCTATCCGACCGGCTTGTTTACGAAGTATCCTAATAGGATTGAGATTCATCTCTATATATAAATACAGAGGGTTAGGTTTCTTAGTTCAATAATAGTTCTTTACCTCAAACCAGAATTGTTAATCTAATAAGTCGATCATTGACATGGCATCACGCTTTTCGAACGGTTTTGGCCTCGAGGAAGAGAAATAAAATGGAAAGCAGGTCATTGCCGTTAACACTGACGACATCGCCCTTAACACTGACGACATTGTTCAGGTATTTTTCTTACTACTCTGGTTAAAATCTTCTCTTGTACTATACCGATCGTATATATGCTTTTAGAATGGTTTGATTTGGTCCTTTTCGATATCAGAACATAAGTTATTCGAAATAGAACGTCAATTTTAGATGTTCAAAACGGAAAAAATTTGCCTGGACAAAACCCTAGTTAATCCATCAGTTGCTGTGACTTTACGTACGCTTTTGTTTTACTTGATTGGAAATTTACTGGAGGAGCAGGCATGAGTGTTTTTTTTTTTTGTAATGCTTTTTTAACCAAAGTAATTGTGTTTTGCCCTGTGTTGTACGTGCAGATGAGTATCTTGACTGCCATGAAATCTCTGGAAAAAGACCTAACCAAGAAGAAGAGGCCGTGTTTTTGTTACCCTCCATGTCCTCTGGATGATAATGTGCGAACTACACCACCTACTGGTGCATCAGCATCAACCTCGAAGCTGAGCAAACCTTCTTCTATCGTGTCAAAGATGACTCCTGTTGTTGTCCCTCCACCGCTTTACCCGGATTGGTCTCCTCTGGACGACGGCATTACGGTAACACCATCAAATTCAACTGCTAAGCCTCTAGCCAGAGCTACAGTTGATGATTACATTGACAATGTGCTCTAGAACTGCCCTAGTGGTCGCGGGAACAAACTGCCTGTGTTTCGTGAGATATGCCTCGAGTAACAATTGTTCCAGATGCTACTGGGTATAGGACTATAGGAGCTTTACTGCAATAATATTGTAGAAATATAGCAAAGTGTTGCATATTCCGTACATATACTTATTATTGTAGTTAGACCAGCAGGTGTTCAGCAACGCAGGCAGGATAAGTGTTATCCGACTGAATGGCATTCTTTGTCAAGATATTTCTCAGTAGCTTATTTATCATTCCAGTGCTCCATACCCTTTCTTAAATCTTCTCTAGTAACTATAAGAAAAAGAGATGTTGAACAAATAAAATTTTGTACTTTGTCGATGTGCGACAATAGATGTCATTACTCATCAACTATCTAAAAAAATCATGAATAATATTGCTCCACTGTCCACACCACCCCATCCAACGTCATGCTCTTTTCAAGCTCCAAGACACTCATATCACTTTTAATCACCCTCGTGCAAGAGTCAATTTTGGTTCTTCCTGAACCTCTTACGGTTTTATCACTTTTCCACGCTTCAATTCTTTTAATTGGCGTGTCTATCGGTCTCTTCCTCACATGGTCATACCACCTAACTAAGTTCTCCATCATCATATATATATATAGAAATAGGATCAAATGAGTCCTTTAGGATTAGATGAGTCTATGAGTCTCAATCACAGCCGTTCATCCAATCTAATCCGACGTTCGATATTTCGCCACCCCTTAGGGGTAAAACCGTCAATTGCAACAGAGATATAAAAATCAGAAATACGGCCTCCCTCCTCATTTCTGCAATCTCAATTTCTCTCTCCTGATCTTCATTTTCCCCAAATTCCACGATTTTCTCTCTCCTCCGCTTCGCCGATGCCCTCACCGCTTTCTCTTTCTCGCCGTCGTACTCGCCACCTTCCTTGCCGTCGTAGCTGTCGCGTGTGCTGAACATCTCCGTCTACATCAGCCCTGACTTCTCCTCCACCTCCTCTGGATCATCTTCCTCCTCGACATTTTCTCACTCCTCTCCTTGCGTCGACGCCGCAACCGCCGCCTTTGTCGCGTCGTCGCCGTCGCCGTCGCCGTCACCGTCACAGCCGCATTTGATCATATAGGAGGTCTAGTTCTCTTAATTTCAATTTTATCGATTTTGAATTTAATTTTCATCAGATTATTTGATTCGATTGAATAATCTTGCAGATTACGCAGTGTGATTTTCTCATCGGAAAATCTGAATTTGGCTTCGTTCGAGACTCCGGCGGTTGTAAATTTGAATTTGGTGGCGATCGAGACTCCGCAGCGATTTTGGAGGTTTTCTATTATTTTTCTCTCTGCTCGATCAGATTGATAAGGTTTGTTTTAGTATCGATTGTTTTTTTTTTTTTTTTTTTTTTGTGATTTCTAAAACTTATGATGTTGTCGAGTGATTTCTAAGTTTCGATTCATTGTTTTGGTATCTTAATTTAAATCTAGGGTTTACGCTTCTTATACGTCCTTCTGGATGATTTTGGATGAACATTTTCGATGTCACCGATTCGATTCTCGCGCGCAGCTGTGATTCTAATGTTGCAATTTTAGTTTGATTTAGTTAAATTAGTTTGATTCTATTTTTGGTATGGTGTGATTCAATCTGTTGGTGTGTGATTTTATTTGGTTAGGTGTGTGACAATGTGTTAGTGTGTGATTCTTCGAGGCATTTCTGGCGAATTCTCTAGCGAGTACGAGCTCAGGTGCGCAAATTAGTTCAGCGACTTGTGCAATTTTTTGGTGCGTTTTCTATTTTTTTTTTTTAAGGTTTTCTTCTGAATACTGCAATTTGTTGAGTTTATTGTTGTAGTTTGTGTTTGAACAGGTGATTTTCTTATGAATATTGCAATTTCTGGTTTGATTGCAGTTTTAGTCGTTTTTCGGATGTTTAAGGTTTGATTAGTTCAGTTTGATTTTAGAATTTAGATTGTTGAGTTAAGCTTGTGTGAAGCCTATTAGCAAGATAAAATATGTGTAGCCTATGTTGGTTAAGCTTGTGTGATTCTATTTGTTAGTGTATGTGATTCAGTTAGTTAGTGTGTGTGATTCAATTAGTTAGTGTGTGTGATTCTATTAATTAGGGTGTGTGATTCAATTTGTTAGCGTGTGTGACTTTATTAGGGTGTGTGATTCAAGTCTATTAGTGAAAGTGTGTGTGATTTTATTCAATGGTGTGTGTGATTGCACAAGTGAATTGTGTGATTTTATTAGTTAGTGTGTAAGATTTTATAGGCAAATGTGTGTGATTCTATTTGTGGCTGTGTTTTCATTAGTGTGTGTGATTCTATCAGAGTCCTGGCTTTCTCTTCACCGACCCAATGGCTTCATCCTCCCCATGGTGTGTTTAAAATGAACACTGATGCGACAGTGTATGATGGTGCGGGGTGTGGTCTTGGTTTTGTGATTGAAAGTGTGATTTCGGATGTGCCAATTCAATCTTGTTGGTAATATATGCATGTTTGTACAAGGGTATAGTGTTCTTATTTGGCCTTCAAAGTACAGAAGGATTTTTGATGCTATATAGAAAGGGGTCACAGAAGCCATAGCTATATACATCAGGCCGCTCTTATAAGTATCCAATTAGTTGCAAATATACACCATTTCTGTGAGACTTTCAGCTTTTACCTTAATCCATGGATGTGGGGTCACTTTGAGATGCATCGCCAACTTCCTAAGAATCGTCACTGCATTATACTCCCACTAAATGCCCCTTTTGTACGAAAGTGAAAAATTTGTTCACTTCTCCTTCCAGTCAATTCCTTCACACAGATATTTTGGATGTCATCTTTCTCGATTGTCAAGGCACAATTACATCTGTTTCTATATGTTTATGTGGCTTTTTATTCAACTTCCCCTCGTATGGTCGTATCATCATATTCATCACTTTGAGTTTCCAAAAGAAGTTATATACCTTTTCGTTACTTTTAGTCCTTTTACAATTTCTCTGTTGACCTGACACATTACCTAGCTCTGGCGTTTCCTTCCTTCAGAGTGATGAATATAACTCTTGGCTTGCTTTAAATTGTTATTTTGTTGCCCCAGCTACTTTGATCTACTTGATATACATTCTGTTTAACCTTATGAACTCGTCCAGATCTTTTCTGTCTTCTCATTTGAACTTTGCTCCTTTCAGGTCTTCTGACCGACCATATGCATTACAACTCTCAGTTTCGGAGTATGTATCACGACAGAGAACAGTTTGAATACAAGCTGTAGTATTAAAATACCTTTTTCTTTACGTTTGGACTTTTAGCCAGGTGATTGGTTAAATTACGTCGTTTTTAAGTTACTGATGTGTTGGAGTTTCCTGTATGGCTTGAAGCTTGTGAAATAAAAACTCCGTTTTTTGTTGATTTTCTGAAGAAGATTTGTTGTTTCAAATTGAGCGACACAATCTGGTATGTAGACGAACTATTGTTCCTGAGGTGAACATCCATTGTTTGATGATTGGGGGTGAGAAATTGGGGGAAGTTATTTTTGCTCTCGTGTCCAGCCTTCGTAGACTAGGCTATCCGGTTTGGAGAGATAATTCTACCATCAGCCCTGCAAAGTTAGTCAACTTGTTCAGAATGGCAACTGTGAAAACCAACAGTTCTTTTTTTCATAAACGTGCGTGATTTTACTTT
Organism: Spergularia marina; assembly: GCA_963680865.1. NCBI lineage: Eukaryota > Viridiplantae > Streptophyta > Magnoliopsida > Caryophyllales > Caryophyllaceae > Spergularia > Spergularia marina. Next base: position 7,266,716 of record OY804554.1, read on the forward strand.
ACGTCTTTTGGTTGCTTACATTTGATTTGTAATTGGATTTCTCAAATCCAACTTATGTTCCTGTTGATGCTGTTCAGCTTTCCATAAGCACAATGCAGGTCAGCTACATGTACACTAATCATCTTGAGACCTCTTTTGGTGACATTGCTTTGCATATAGCCGTAATTGTCAGTGGCATCTAAATCATGCTATTGATTTTTGATGACAGCCCACAATTGTTATCCGTACCTGCTGCCTCTTTTGATGCCACTTCAGGTATGGCATCTGATTCTAATTCTTTACACCAATGTGACATTTGTGTTATTTTTATGTCCGTGGTTATATTTTTTTTTTTTTTAAAGCTGGCTAGCTCAATGGGAAGAGCATTGTGTTATGCACGAGGTGTGGGTTCGATTCCCACGTCAGCTACACAATGTAGAGAATTTTTAATTTAGTTTCGATTGTGATTGAGCCTACTAAGTGACGGAAGTTTGTTTTACTGTCGTGTCAATTTCACAATCATTCTTTAGAGAGCTCATGTAGGAATTGAACCTACAACACTAATGCATACTTGCAAAAGTGTCATACCAATTGAGCTAGTATTTCATTAAATCCATTAATATATCACTAGAATTATCTACATCAGAAACACTAACTACACTTACAAATAGAATCACACATACCATCGGATAGAATCGCACACGTTGTCGAATAGATTCACACATTGTCTAGTACAATCACACACACTATCGAATACAATCACACACACTAGTTACTAGAATCACACACAAATGGATAGTATCGCACCAAAGTAACAAGTAAAATATCAATATGATAGCATCGACAATCCATATCATGAAGAGTATGTGTGATTCAATAGTCAAAGTAGTGTGATTGCAAATTCCATTCTAAAACCGAAATCGAAATCGAAAACAGAGTTTGTGCGATTCAATAGTGTCATTGGAAATTCCAGTCTAAAATCGAAATTGAATTCGGAAGAGAGAGTTTGTGCGATTCAATAGTCAAAATCAAATGTTCATACTCAATCAACAAAAACAACCAAAAACTTGCTGCTAATTCGAAAAAAAATTGTTCGAAATTACCTTGTTCAACGTTATTTTGACGATCCATACATTTTATGCTACAAATTTTTCGATTTTTCGTGTATAATCGAAGCAATTTTTTTTTCTAGGGTTTGATTTTGGGGGAGTTTTTTCTGAGGAGAGAGAAGAACTTTGAGAGATTCAGAAGGGACGAAGAGAGAGAAAATATTTTTTTTGGAATGAGACGTTGGTTTGAAGACCCATACCTCTATTTTTCCGCACGCCTATGTGGACGAATCTGAGCCATTCGTCCTCTCTATATTTTACGGTCCAGATGAGGACTCACGGACTCACCAGAGTAGACGGACTCATCTGAACCCGCCTGTATATATATATATATATATATATATATATATATATATATATATATATATATATATATATATATATATATATATATATATATATATATATATATATATCCCCTACTTTCACTCTAATCATTCTCGTTACCCTTTTTCTCGTGTCAGACACGCTTCACCACATGTTCACTCTGTGTTCGGCATAAAACTATAATCCGTGATTCGGGACGTGTTCTTCCTATATAGAGACTGGAGAGACGATCTTCAACTACATTAGATATAGAAATTTTGGAGCACAATACAACTTTCCACCTTTACGAAATCCAAAATCTGGATTATCAATTTAATCATGGCATGTACTGAGATCCCTTGCTAATTTACTACTCCAATTAATTAACAATTGAAAAGCCAAAACGACACCGCTTACCTTCCCAATAATCATATCATCATCCGGACCAGAAAATCAATCACCACCCGCTTTCTCTCTCCTCCCCAAGATGGAAATCGACCCTCTCCCCAACGGCAACTCCGCCGCCGCCTCACCCGCCCCAACCTCCGGCAACCCTCTCTCCTCCGCTGCATCAGACGCCGCAGCGCCGTCGTCTAAAGTGACGCACTTATCCGAATCCCTCAAATTAGAGCACCAGTTCCTCCGTGTCCCCTTCGAACACTACAAGAAGACGATCCGGTCCAACCACCGCTCCGTTGAAAAGGAAGTCTCCGCCGTCATCGCCGCCGTCGATTCCACCTCTCCTGATTTATCTCGCGACGACGCCGTTTCTAACCTCTCTTCCCTCGTCTCCCGTCTCCAAGGTCTTAAGCGCAAGGTAATTTACTAATTTTTACTCGCATTGTAAATTTTTTACCGTCTCTTTTTTTACTTGTTACTGTTACTTCTCACTGTGCTGCCTTTATTGTAAAAAATTCGGGTAAGACGGTCTTACGATAAGTTGAATTTGTGAAAATTTGGACTGCTCTTGTATGAATGCGGTTGATGTAGAAGGGGAATTAGAATGAGATTACCGCGATTATCATTAGGTGAACATTTGAAATGACCCCGAAATCGGAGTGTTAATACATTGTTTGTGTAGTAGGGTGTTGGATTCCGAGTGTATGGAAGTCGAAAGTATTGTAGAATGAGCTAGATGTGAATATTAGGTAGAACAATTTGAATTAATTCGAGAGCATTGGGGCGTTTAGGGATTATGGACAAGCATTGTTTTGTTTAGTAGGGTGTGTAATTCAGGTTTGAATGTGGCAAGTGTGTCGGCGGTTGTGTCAGGTTGCGCGTTTGGTGGGTTGGTTGATTAATGCTTTCAGGCTAAATATTGCCTAGGTGACTAGGGCATTGGTATAGAGTTGAGACTATGGTACTCTTGTTAGGGAAGAGACGAGATAATCGGTGATACTTGCATTTCAATTTGGGCTATTTTTGCTGTGATGTAGCAAGGCTGTGTGTCGGAAGACTTGAATGGCTTTATAGCTACCTGATATGTCAATGTGATATGTGCGTTCTTTGTTCTTTATTTTTTTCGAAATCGTGAATAATTATCGTCTTCTTGAGGGTCTGACTTTTAAGTCTGGGTTTGTCCTGGATTGCTGTTGTTGGACGGTGGTGATGGTTAGTGAAATGTTGATATCTTTCTAGGCGCTTCAAGTGATGAGTTACCGCTGATATTTCTTCTTTACTTTCAGTCATATCTGGTTCTTACTCATGCTTATAGTTCTGTGTCATCTTGAAAAAAATAAAAACCATGATACATAAATGTTTAACTTTCAAGTGTAGAGTTATAAGGATTAGAGGATTCTATTTTTGGAATGCCAGCCTTTTAACTCGAAGTTCATATATATATGCACACAAACTCATTGAGGATTGTTCTATTGTATATTAGCTAGAGGAGGGAAGCCGTGTTGAAAACTTGCAAGCTCAACGATGTCGAGCTCGATTAGATCATTTGGAGTCTGCTGATGCAGACAATATATCAGAATGGAGCAACACGCGATTGAAGCGTATTCTCGTGGACTATATGCTTCGGATGTCATATTACGAAAGTGCGTCGAAGTTGGCTGAATCAAGCAATATACAGGTGCTTCCCATTACATGGTTAATCTTATGTGCCTTGTTTTAAGTTTGTTTATTATTTCTGGCATTGTGCTTATTTATCTGTCTGACTAGTTCTTGGTGCTCTGGTTTGCCTAAAAGGTAAGTTCCAGATTAATCTAGAATATCCAAAAGTTCAACAGCTTGTTAAGAGTTACTCCTTCCATTACTTAACTACAATTGTTTTTGCAATCATTTGATAGCAGGGTTACCAGATATACTCCCCCCGCCCCCCTCGTACATTGTGTGTGTTTGTAACGTGAATATCCTAAGAGCAAAAGAAATCACCTCTGTTTGGTGCATATTGCATATCCGTATTGAGCGTACTACTCCTATGTAGAAGGTAACCATGTTTAATAGGACGAAGCATTGCCTCTCCTATCTCTGGATCGTCAAATCTAAATTAATTGTTGCATTGATTTTTGGGTCACCCTTATCGTATATTTCTTTGCCTAAATGTAAGGACCGATACTATCTAGATTGGTTCACAGATTAGATAGTTTTTTCACACCGTTTGTTATATTCTCCTTTTTTTATCGTTTTTAAAACTTTATATTGGTATTGGTGTTGCAAGATTCAGTAGTTGTTTGACCAGTTTGGTTGTTGATTGTGATTTGTTTTAATTACAGGAACTTGTTGATATTGATGTATTTTATGAAGCTAAAAGGGTGATCGAAGCTCTTCAGAATAAGGAGGTTGCTCCTGCATTGGCCTGGTGTGCTGATAACAAGTCCCGGCTAAAGAAGTCAAAGGTACTTGCCTCTTTGGAATTATATTGATTTTCCGAATTGTAAGATAGTGTAGCTTGTGAAAGACCACCAGCCGCCCCTCCTTTGATTCTCCATGTGAGTTCTTATATGTGTACAGACAGGGAGGTAGCACTAGGGTTATTTGCCATCCGAGGTATCTGTTTGTAGCAGGACATTAAGTTTATTATGAAATTGGTCATGGTTATTAGAAATTTTGTAGGATAAGAGAAGACCGGTATGGTATTGCTCTGTCTTTAGTAGTTTATAGTGTTGCAATTGAATATGCTTCAGGTAGCAGAGCTCTTGTTTTGGTGGAGTGTAGCATATTTTGTTTTAGCTGAATTTGTTGGTTCTCCTGATTACGAGTTCAGTTTACTTTCTTTTCCCTTTATATGTTTATTTATTTTTACTCTTGGTCTGTGTGACCCTAGTCTATCTAGCATACCATGGACCTAAATTGAAGTTGGTCTTCTGGCTGTTTAAATGCTGTGGGACACATTTTCTCTTTTAGCTTTGTTGCATCTTGTGACTATATGTATCGTCTTCAATCTTGAATGATATTGAGCTCAGATATGCGAATGTTGTACAAGTTTTCTAACCTGATGATGTGTTATGTCGATTTCGTTTATTTTTTCGAAATTGGAGTGGGAGTGTGGGGAGGGGGTGCTAGGCCTTTAGGGTTAGTCATAACTTTCCATTATACCTTGTGAAATGTAGATTAGGAACTAAGTGGCCGTTTGGTTCAAGGAAAGGAAAGAAATTAAGTAGAGAAAGGAAAGCAATCCCATCCTATTCCCTACGTCATTTGGTTCACAAAAATCTGAATCATTCGCTACTCTCTAGCTACAGCCTACCATAGTCTCTTCCTCCTTCCACCTTGGACTAAAATTTCCACCACCAACACCTTCTCTTCCTCCTTCCGCCGCCTTGCTCTCCCTCTCTCTCTCTCTAGAATGCGTCGCATTGAGTTTTGGGCATGGCGGAGAGAAGTATGAGAGGTTAATATTTTGGTGTAAGGTGGTGAATATAGCTAATCAGAGATGATTAGAGGGTGGCGTGGTGGAAAACGCCGTTGCACCACCAGTGGTGAGGCATAAGCTCTGTCTGATGCCCGATGATTTGTGGGTGGCTGGCTGGTCAAGGATGTTGGTGGTTGGTCTTCAAGCCTTGGGGGTCCTCGGTTGGGGGTGACATACTTAGGTGTGGTCCACATGGTTGGTGGATGGGCAACATGGGTTGATTGAAGACCCAACTTACGGTATGGACAAAACCCTTGGGGGGGGGGGGAGGGGTTGAGTGGAATCAATTTAGAGGGATGTGGGGGAATCCTAGTACTAAATTTGGGGAAAGGGAATGGAAAAATGTGGTGCCGAATGCCTGGAAAGAGAATGAGGCCTTATGGAACCCTTTTCCTTTCTCTATGACTTTAAAACAATCAGCCCCTAAGTATATATGTGAGGGTGATATTTAGGATGCTAGCTCTGTTTAATTGTGATCCTGTTGAGTTCTCATCTAGTGCTTAGATATCTATCTCATGACATTTTTTTTTTACATGCTCACCATCATTGAAATAATCTAGTCCAAAAGCTTTTGTGCATTGCTCGTCACCCGGTTCCTAGGTTATGCTTTAATTTATTTGGTCTATGTGTATGTTTGATTATAAACTGATTTCTTGTGAAAAAAGAAATTGGAAATGCGATTTAATTTCATCCGAGCTATACTTGTGGGGTTATACTGTTGTATAACGTGTAGGGTTTGATCAAATGAACAATGACTAATATACAACTACATAATTCAGATAAAGGGTATTCCCTGTAGATCCTTCATGAACTTTAACTAATGTGTGAAAAATTTGTTCTTAGCTTGCTATTTGTGTCAAACTATTGATGAGCTTTTTTTTGTGGCAGAGTAAGTTTGAATTTCAACTGAGACTGCAAGAGTTCATAGAGTTGGTCAGAGCTGATGACAATCTGCGTGCAATTACATATGCTCGTAAGTATTTAGCACCATGGGGCACCAATCATATGAAAGAGTTTCAGAGAGTGGTTGCAACACTTGCTTTTAGGAGCAGTACAGAATGTGCTACTTATAAGGTCAGTTTTTTACTCACCTTTGGCTGTCCCCCCGCATCTTTTTCCCACTTTGCGGAGGGCTATCCTGCAGAATGTGTGTTCTTTTCTTTTATCGTGATGCAATGTTTGCGTGCGCGTCGTTTACTGCCATGTGTATTGCAGTGTTATAAGCACCTCTCTTTTCTCTCGTTTGGACTGATAAAAGACAACTTCTATTAGTAAAATATTGAGGGTTGACAATTTTAAAGCCAAAGAGGGTGAAGGCAAACCCTTTTCTCCATATTAAGACAAGCTTCTCTAAATGTATACTTCAAACCAACTTTACACCCTACACCTCATCCTTGAGATTATGCTCCAGTGTTGGCTGGGTCCCTCGAGGAACTAGTAAGCTTTTCCCTAAAAAAAACAGAGGTCCATTAAGATGGCAGTCGGCGATCAAAGGAATTGTGAACACAACAGTGCACATGGTTTTCCATATATTTTCACAGTATATCTTGATTCTTCAAGGTTATTTTGGCTTTTCATAATTGTCGTCACTTCTTTATGAAAACAGGCATCCCGAGTCGTTCTGAGACCTGGATCTTTGTTGTTTATGCTTTCCCTTTTTAATCTTCCATCCTGCTTTTCTTCCCAATCCTCTTTTCGTGGCTCTTTACCAGAGCGCTCTTGCTATAGCAGTATAGCATTGTATAATTTGCACATGTTGTACGCAGCCTTCTCTATCAATAGTATGTTTTGCAAATTTGCCTACGCATTTGGCCTTTGTCTTAGACTATATTTATTTATTTTATTTTTATTTTTATTTTTATTTAAAAAAAAAAAAAAAAAAAAAAAAAAAAAAAAACATACTCCTTCAGTTTTCCTGGTGTCAGTCGACTCAGCTCATTTATCTTTATCTGTCCATCCTCTTTGCAGGTTCTTTTTGAACCCAAACAATGGGATCACTTAGTGGATCTGTTTAAGCAGGAATTCTGTAGATTGTATGGGATGACTCTAGAGCCATTGCTAAATATCTATCTACAGGCTGGCTTGTCTGCTTTGAAGACTCCGTATCCTTTTCCCCTGTCCTTAAATCTTGTTTATATCTGTGCTTATTTTGAGGCTAGCTTATCTGTGTCTAGGTTGAGAACGTGCATTTCTCCTATCCTAGCATGATAATGTTGCTTATGTCTGCTCATCTTGAATTATGATTAGTAACAACTCATGATGTTTTTCCTGGTATAATACTTATCTTGTACCTCGAGGGCATAACTCCATTTATATTTTGGTTTGGGATCAACTAGTGTAGTCGGACGATTATTTTACTCATCAATCCATGTCATTTCCTCCATTGTTATTGTGGTGTATATGTTGTTGTGACGGTCATATGCACGGTTTGTGTACTAGTGGTGGTGCTAACTCTGCTAAGAGAAAGGTGCTCCCAGGATGACTTTTTGGACTTGTTCGATTGTTTCCCGATGAAGAAGATTGCTCCTTTCCAAAGTAGCTTCATGTTGGTAGTAGTGTATTAAATTGTTGAAGCTCTGTGTTGGGAGATTTACATATGGGCTGTGTTGGCTCATATTGTCAAGTCTTGCTTCTCCCTTGGTTTTCTTTGTTTGTTTTTCTCTTGATTTTGCCTTCGCATAAATAAAAAAAAAAGATAAGTAATGTTTCGTGTGCTTTGGTTACTACTGCATTTGCGGTTTTGCAGTAAATGCATAGCAGCGATTTTGCTATACTTTTTCTTGTTAAGTCATAGAAAGTACACTTGCCTAGCAGTGTGGCTACTTGATTTTCTCCATTGTTTGGCGCATCAGCTTTGTCTGCCTTGACTCAGTTTAGATTCTGTTACGAAGATGATTGTCCGAAAGATGACCCATTGTCTCAGGAAAGCTTCCGTAAATTAGCATCGTCCCTTCCATTCTCTAAGCAGCATCATTCAAAGCTTGTTTGTTACATAACCAAGGAATTGATGGATACTGAGAATCCCCCAATGGTCCTTCCTAATGGCTACGTCTACAGCACCAAGGTATGTGCGTGGCCCTTTTTTGTACTTGTAATAGTTAATGTGTCTTATTGTTGCTTGCTCCAATATCTCGTTTCTATCGCTCAGGCTCTCGAGGAAATGGCTCGCAGAAATAACGGCAAAATTACATGCCCAAGAACAGGCGTTGTCTGCAATTACTCTGATCTTGCTAAGGCTTATATATCATAGATCATACCAAACGCAATAATGTAAAAAGATAATCTTTGTACACTTATTCGTCTTTTGCTCGAGAGCAGTGTCTTTCTGAAGATGATTGGCACCTCTTTTGTACATAACAGTGCAATCTGAAGTTCGTTATTTCTTTTATAATGCCATTGTCTAAGCTCAATTATACCGTTTATTTCATCACCCTGTTTTGTGAACCTTCTTTTATCTTGATCACCTTTTTTGAGATCATTCGTATGTTTACCCTCTATTTGTTGAGCAAGTGTTGTGTTACCCGTCTCCATGGGGTTTATTGCCTAGCAAGATCACATAATTTGCCCATATGTCTTACTTGTTTTAACATCTGAAGTCACATCACTTATTCAGTCTCACCGTGCAATCGTGCATTTGTAAATGTCCAATATTGAAATCTAATTATGTAGACCGACAAGACCTGATTCAAGCCTAACCATGCAAAGCCTCATGGAGCTCGCTGTAAACCAATGGCAACCCGTGTGGACAAGCATTGTCAAAAGACGTTACCTTCGAAACATTTGGGGCTCAGTGATATACCCCCCACTCCAGTACTCCACCGGAGCATTGTTTTATATTATTGGACAGGTAAGAACCTACAGATTGTTTTCCGGCAAAATTATATCTACAAAAAAGGGTAGTCCTAAAATGCGAATTTATTAGTCAGAATGCCAGTTTAACAATCCCTGCAAACTAACAAATGCAATATTCATACATAATTACTGGAAGTACAATAAACTTAATTTTTTAGAATAAATCTCTACCAGTAACCGAAACAGTTAAAAGTTGCTAAACATGATGACATCGCGCATACATCTGCTCAAAAGTTCTGAAAATTGCAGGCGGCAGCATTTTGCAGATTACTCACTGGCTCTAGGTGAGAGCTGATAGTCATCATCATCATCCGCCCTTCCATTCCTAGCAACAGGGCTCAGACTGCGATCTCTTCCATTTTCCTCATAGGGGCTCCGGGCATCTCCATCCCTAGGGCTCTCTTTTTCAGCTTCATCCATAGGGCTCCTGCTCTTTGCCACAGGGCTCCTGCTCTTAGCCATAGGGCTTCCACCATAGTCTGAGCCATTAGTACACCTCTCAACAATTGGAGAAAGGCTATCCCTGCCTCGTGGTTCTCTCTCATCAGGGGATGGACTGCGCTTCCTGCCTCTTGATGACACAGGTGAACCCCTGTGTCGCTTAGGGCTCCTGCTTGGTCGAGGACTCCTAGACCTGTCAGCACGCTCCACCACCTTTTCTCTCCTTGCTGGAGATCGGGATTGACTGCACGGAAAGAGAACACGAGTAAACAACTACACATACAAGAATCAACACCCTAATATGATAATTGATAAACATAACCAACTAACAAAAATGGGAAATTCTCATGTCAAATTCGTATTTTAGCTCAGTTCAGAGGTCTATATAAAAAACCCGTACAGGAAGCATACCTGTAACTTCTGCTCCTGCTAAAGCTACGGCTTCTGGCACGGCGAGGAGATGGTGAACGCCGGCGAGGTGATGCTGAGCGTGATACACTTCGTCCCCTTTAAAGCAAAAATAAACCATTATTGTAACCAACAAGTTAAAGTGGACAGAAGATCTAACACCAAACACCCATGCAGTAAATAGATATTTTGATTAAAAACACACTCGGTTAACTACCAAAACAAAGGACCACATGACTATGGCAAATAATCAAGGGTAATCTGTGCATTCAGAATTGAAGGATGATACGGACCAAAAAGTTTAAAACAGAGACAACTGCTCATACCTCACTTTCTTAGGGCTATTCTGGCAGTTCCTCTCTATATGACCTCGCTCTCCACATCGGTAACACTTGTTCTTCCAGTCCCCTGCTTTGCAATCTCGAGCCCAATGGCCATCAATTCCACAGTTGAAGCATCTACCTGAACCAGGGGGCGGTCCTCTGCTACCAAAGTCACGTGAACTACCACCTCCTGGACCACGCGGTCCCTACATAACAACAGGCCAAAACCTTTTATCAACCATTTACATTTGCATTGGATTAACAGCTTAATTGAAGTAGGATGGTAGCGAGTTATGGTCTGAAAGCATGCATAGCCATGATGACAATTTCACAAGACTAAAGATCTCAGCAGTGTCACATCATATTAACATGTATAAACCAAACATAAAGACACCAGTAAGCCACTAATCAGGATATCGTTGTGTTTCAAACTGCCTATATTTACAACAGTCTTAGACAATCAGCCACTATAATTTGATAAAGCATCACAACTCACTCTTAACAGAACATGTGCAGAAAACAATGGAAAGACTTCTTTAATAGATCATTAATAGGCTAAGTGACAATAACAAGCAGACCAAATTGTGCAAAGGACATGATCCCGAACCTTTGGAAGTGAAAAAACAAGTCATGCTCAGCAACAGACATAGTCACTCACAAACACTAACATGATAATCTACATGAGCTCAGAATAAGATAAATAAGTACAAACAGAGCACAGCTTTAGTCACATGATGCCTACAAAGTTCATTTCACAAAGCTGCAACAAGACATACCCCTTTAGAATACTCCACAATAATCCTACTACCATCAACATCTCGCCCGTTTAAGGAATATTGCGCATCGTCGGCATCACGAGGATCACTAAATTCCTGTCGTTACAAAAAAAACAAGAGGAAAAAAAAAAGAGCCTCTTAATTGGTTAAGGAGTCATGCATTTGTACAGGGATTGTTAACCGGCCAACAATGAAATAAGATCCAAAAAAGGAAAGGCAAAAGAAGAAATACATACAACAAAGGCGTAATCGCGCTTCATATCCACGTCACGTACTCTGCGTAAATGGGTGCCATAAACAGTAAGGCCATCAGGACAAAACTACCGAAGGGTTGATACCTCGCCCCTCACAGATGAACTAAACACCACTTTGAGTGTAGCCAATTCCACTAAAACACGCATTAAATTATAGAAAGAATCGCCAAAGTCTCCTATACATTGCAAGAATAGCCACCAATTCCATCAAGGGCAACCATCACACCATAGAACTCCAGGCTAGGCAAAAAGCCTAGAAACCTTCAACAAGACATTCAAGTTAAGCCATACTGACACACGTAGGTTGCAAGTTTCACTAAGAAATACTTCTACAAGAAACAAATGTATAACAGAAGTGGCCTCTGCTATCCCAGGACTTTTAGTCAGGAAAATCTTCCAAGGTCTTGTGGGTCAAAAAACCACAAATTACTACTCGCAATTGCACTTGTTTGGTAAGTCCTACAGAAACAGTGCACTTGTTTGGTAACTCCTTACTAGCTAAAAACACAAGGAAAATATACAAAACTAGTACAAGTCAGGTGAGTTAATTGGCCCCAATTTAAAAACAAACCAATACAGTCACCCGATTCACCAAAATCATGCATCAACTTAAGAGTTGAGTTGTACAAATACTGCTACACAACACCAATCTAATTACCTTCCATATCGGCTGAAAATATCCTCTAGGTCATTAGTTCTGGTGCGTGAAGACAAATGTCCAACATAGAGACGTGTACCACTGCTGTAACGATCACGTTCACGGTCACGACCACGATCACGGTCACCATAGCGAGGCATTTTCACTGCAATAGAATAACCGAATAGATGAACTCACGCAGAACAAGACTACACAAACAAACTCCCTTGTAGAGAAAAATACATATAAAATAACGACAATACATAGACCAAACCATCTAACAAACACAGCAACAGACAATTTCATAAAAAGTGGGTAAGACAGTTAATCATAAGTCGGGCGCCAACACCAGGATTTAAAACTCTCCGAAAAGCCTTACAGGCTCACCTCCAGTCACAACCTGAATGTCTCACTATACAAAAGATTCAAAGAAACCATCTCACAAAACATAGGTACAGACAATTTCATGTGTGGGTGTGACAGTTAGCTATAAATCGGGCATCAACACCGCGATTAAAAAATCTCGCAGAAGCGTTACAAGCTCACCCCCGAACACAACCCAATTGTAAAGTTATAATTAATTTAAAAATAGGAGCTAGCTACGACGAACAACTCAATTGACATCAAATTAATACCATAAAAACCCCCAATTATGCAAGCTATACCCAAAATCCCATCTTTTTCTATGTAGAACGCACCAAATCATCCTCAAACCACCTCTCTATGTTTTCAATTTACGGATACGGCTGCGTAAATCCGACCCCCCTTACCCTGCCATACGCAAGCATTTGGGGGCACCCGGATAATGTCCTTATTATTGTTCAGCACCAAATTACTCAAGTAAAACCCGACCCGACCCGAATTACAGAAATAAAACCCGACAAATCTAATCTACAAACCCAATTAACAGTAACAAAAAAAAAGCAATTGAAATTCAAGAACAAAGGAAAACAATTAAAAACAATAATAATAAAAAAACACAAATTAATCAAAGAAAAAAGCTAATGAAAACATGGGAAATCTAAAAGAGGATGAACAGATTAGTGGGTAAGAGAGATAATCACCGGAAAAGTGGAGATTTGGGGGTGAATTGAAGAGTGAGTGAGGCGCACCTGAGGAAGAAAGTGAAAACCCTAGATTTGTTTCGAACACTAAAGAAAACGGATGATTGGAATTCTCTCTCCTCGAGTTTTTATAGTGTTACGATAGACGGCTCAGATATGCTGTACCAAAGGTAAGATTGTTTGGGGTATACTCCGTATTCGGCAACTACTTTAAAGTCGGTGCGTTGCACGGTTACATTAAAAATATTATATATTATATACGCAACATCAATTATCGAAATCCATTATAATATAGCTAAATAATGTTTAATTTAAAGTCATAATTATATTGTACATTTCATATTGTCATTTTCAATATGATAACTATAGTTGTATCACTATGTCAATAGATAGAATATATCTATAATTCGAATATTATATATTTTAGAACTACACATGAACTTTTTCAAACTGTATGAGAATTACATTTGCGTTGTGAGGATTTCTCCCTATTTCCAGACGCATTCAATAATACAAAAAAAAAAAAAAATAGTTGAATTTTTAAGAAGATTACATTAAGGTAGATGACGTAATAATTTTGGCTGATTGTAATAGTTTTAGAGCAAAGTGATTTACTCATACAGATTAATTCCTTCTATTTAGGCATAACTCACATAATTAAATTCAGTTAATTTCTAATTAAATTAGATCATTTGACATCTGATATGTACAAATCAGATCAAATAACTTTCAATTTAATCATATAGCTTCATACCAGATCATAGAGAATCTAAATAAGCAAGACATGAGCAATTTTCATGCAAATAAACTCAAGCTAAGGCTCCTTAATTAATTACAATTTTTTTAATTAATTTACATTAATTGACATTTGAAATGTTCATATCAGATCAAATAACTTCTTATATTTAATCAAATATCTTTATCAGATCATACCGAACGTAAATATCTAAGACAAACAATATTCCATGCAAATAACCTCCAGCTAAGGCCGATTGATGTTCTCTTGATTTTATCATTTTTACCAAAAAAAAATGTTTTAACTGTAGTCTATCAAGAATTCAAGATGCAACGATGTAAAATGTAATAAATGCAAATTAAATGATGACGATTATAGAAAATTCTCAAAAGTAACAATATGCCAAAAAGAAAAAAAAAACTATTACAATGATGATGTCAATATATATTACATTCTTTATTTAAAAATATGTTTTAATATCATTTTTCGAGGTGAAATATCAAAATGAAAATATATTTTAAAATATAAAGCCAAAAATTGCAAAACTATAATATTATCAAAGTAGATACCAACCAAATAAGTATAACTTTAAGTATATAAATTTGATATTTTTTTTTTTTTTTTTTTTTTTTTGGAAAATCAACGGCCAATGCCTTATCTCGGAAAATAAAATCGTCATACATTTAGAAAATGAGGGAATATTTGTTTTCATGGTTACAATAAACTCAAATTTGGAAATTAATAAGAAAATTCGGAAGTCTGTGACATTAAAACTTAGACAAAAAAAAAACCCAGTGACTTATAGAATAGCACATATTTAGAGAAACCCAGTGACTTATACTCGTAGTTATTAGTATTTGGAAATTCACTTGAGTAAGTTGAATTGCTACCCACCTAAAAATATAAAGCAAAAAATACAAAGTTATAATAATATTATCAAAGCAGATAACTCACTAAATGAGTATAACATTAAGTGTACAAATCTGATAGTTTTTTGCGAAATCAATTGTCAATGTCATATCTCGTAAAATGAAATCGTCTTACATTTCTGAGAGGAGGGGGTATCCTATATTTTTATGATTACATAAATTTAAATTTCGAATATAATGTAATCTTCCCATTACCCATAATAAAATTGTTTGCATTATCTTACCATTTCATAAGTACAATATACTTGCTTAGAAATATTATCTTCCATAATTTATAAATAAATTTTTTATAAACTAATCGAATTTTTGTTCATGTGAAAATGAAATACAATTTCAATGTCTCTAAGCGTACTTAAAGCTTATGGTTATATGCAGAAAAGGTCATATTCATTAAAAAAACATAAACACTACATTTATTCGTAGTTTGTGATCAATCTTTTATATATATATATATATATATATATATATATATATATATATATATATATATATATATATATATATATATATATATATATATATACTAAAACATAGATTACAAAAAATAAAATAAAGAATAGACTTATAGAATAACACATATATTAAAGCGAGTAAACAATTATCCTTTACTCATAGTTTTTTTTTTTTGACAACGATTACTCATAGTTATTACTATTGAGGAATTCACATTTACAAGTTGAAAATTCTTTTGTATTATCCTACCATTTCGTGATTAATTGTCATATACTCCCTTCGATCTTTTTATAATTTTCTGTTTTGTTTGTTGTTTTTGACTATCCATGTTGGGGGTCACTTTTATACTAAATGAACTTATAAACGGACTTTTAATTCACCAAAAACTGTATTAAAATTTCATTAACTGTAGACACATTTAAAAAAAAAACATTTCTTTCTTATATTTTACCAAAATGTAGAAAATGTTGTATAGTTTTCTCTTATATTAAAATGTAGGTTTGACTTTTTTTTTGCAAGAAGTTATTAGCTCATTTTATTCATCCCATTGTGGGGAATAAAAAGAAAAAACGCTTACCATAAATGAAACTTTTATAGTGATGAATTGTTTTCAAAATTACCATAAACCTACATATGGTATACTACATTTCCATATGTAAAATATATGAATTTTATACATGATTACCATAAACTCACATATGGTATAACAACAATTCCATAAGATAAATTAATTCCTTATTCACCAGAAGCTCTAAGAAAATTCGAAAGGCTCTAGACCTCTTCAATGCCCACGAAAAAAGCTTCGTTTATAAATATATTAGTTTAAAACCCGTGCGTTGCCCGGTCATATCAAAAATATTGTATATTATATATGCACCTTCCATTAACCAAATTATTATGATTATTGTAGTTAAATAATTTTTTTAAGGTAATTACGAAATAAAGTTACCATTCATCTAGAACTACTGAGTAATTCATTTTCAAAGTTCCCGCACTATATACTAACATGACATCAACTTTCTAGTTAATTAATTAACTCTATTCATAAAACCCTTTACTTTCATTACTTATTTCAACCAACTTTTATCGTCTTACGTGTTTATATCTCATGCATGACGGAAGTAAAAAGAGGTCAAAATTAAACAAAACTGAACGCGAATTTTGCAAGATATATACATTTATTTCACAACACCAAACCTAAATAACAAATTGACAGATGTTGTGTTATAGTGATTAAGATAGAGGAGCAGAATATAATAGGTTTCAGGCTTGAATTTGTTTCCTATATTGTATACCAATTTCTAAGCTTATTACACCCAATGTTAATAATACTTTGTTTGATTCAACTTATTCTTTTTACCATATTCGTAGGCGAGTAAGATGTTGTAGCTACAATACATCTAGTAAAAAAAATTGATTCCTACGAAATTATACTTGTTCAAATCTAATAAGTTCAGTTCAAGTTTCATAAATTAAACTAAAATAAAATAACTTTATATCATGACTTACATAACCGAAACAACAAAATATATTATCTGAATTTGTATGTTTCTTTTAGGTCATCTTATATATTTTTTTTGTTGAATTAATGTATTAAATTAAAGATTATACATTAGTAATTTTAAACTTATAATTGCAATAATGTTTGCATGTTGTACATTATAAATTCTCAAGATTAAAAATTGTGATGTGTACCAATGATGACTTTGCCTATCTGACCATGTTTCAAACTACCTAACAATAAAAGGTAATTCTAGGTTTGTGATACATGGTTTTATGACTGCTCAATATATATAAATCCACCTTACAAATGTTTGATAATCAATAATTTTCTTATCGTTATTATCTAGTTAAAGTTCTTATATTCTCATTTTCAATGTTATGACTCGATGACCTGTCTAAACCTCCATAAGAATTTCTATAATTTTTTGTCTCTTTAATAGATATACTTTTTTTTTTTTTTTTTTTTTGCAAAAACAATAGCCAATATTTTATCTCGCAATATGACATCGTCATATATTTTGGAAAGAACTCAAAGGAGGGATCTGTTTTTATGAATAAACTCAAATTTAGAACTTAATCTTTCCTTAGCCCATAAGAAAATTCTTTTGTCTTATCTTACCATTTAATAAATACCATATACTTGCATATATGGAATTACTATCTTCCCTTACTTATAAATGATTTTTTCATTCACACAAATTTTTATTCACCAAAAACTGTAATAAGATTTTACTAACTCTAGACACATAAATAGCTTATAGTTAGATGCAGATAAGATCATATTCATTCAAAATTAAAAAAACCGCCTATATTCGTAGGTTATGGTCAATTGTTTATACATAGAAAACACATACGTTAGGAAAAAAAAAAAAACTTATAGAATAACACATAGTTTAGAGGAACATAATTGACTTATACTCCAACTTATTAGTATTGGAAAATTACTAAATAAGTTGAATTGCTATCCATCTATAGTAGATGAGTGACATATCATTATTAGTATTATTATCTCTAATTTGAAGTTTAGCATAAAAAAAAAAAAAGCAAACATTTGGTTCTTATATTTACCAAAATGTAGATAATGTCGTCAGATTTTTTTCTGACGTATTAAAATGTATGTTTGACGTATGAAATATTATCTTACTGTAACTCATAAAAGAAAACTTTTATATTGATTCATCTTTTCAAAATTACCATAAACTTACATATGGTAACTACATATTCATAAGTAATAAATGATTTCTTTATATGATTACCATAAACTTATATATGTTAACTCCAAGATTACGAATGGAATGTAATGCCCTTTGGAATCAAAAACGCTCCATCAGAATTTATGAATATTATGAACGATATTCTAAATCCGTACTCCAATTTTGTTATTGTTTACATTGATGATGTGTTGGTGTATTCCAATTCGATAGAACAACACATTAAACATCTAAACGTTTTCCATAATGTTGTCAAAAGAAATGGTTTAGTTGTTTCTGCTCCAAAAATGAAACTTTTTCAAACCAAAGTCAGGTTTTTAGGCCATGGCATTTATCAAGGGACTATTAAGCCTATAACTCGTGCTATAGAATTTTCTGATAAATTCCCTGATGAGCTCAAAGACAGAACTCAATTACAAAGGTTTTTGGGATGTCTTAATTACGTCTCAGACTTCTTTCCAAATTTGCGTAAGTTATGTGCTCCGTTGTATAAGCGTCTCCAAAAGAGTCCCCCTGCATGGAGTCCAGATCATACTGCATTAGTCCAAATGTTAAAACAAAGAGTCAAGTCCCTTCCATGTATAGGTCTACCAAATCATCAAGCATTCATGTTAGTAGAAACAGATGCGTCCGATATAGGATATGGTGGCATACTCAAACAAAGAATGCATGCGTCCTCCCAAGAACAAGTCGTTAGGTTCACGTCTGGTCTCTGGCTCGGACCACAAAAAAATTATTCCACTATCAAAAAGGAAATTTTATCCATAGTTTTATGTATTTCCAAATTTCAAGATGATTTGTATAATAAAAAGTTTTTATTACGGGTGGATTGTAAATCTGCCAAAGAAGTTTTACAAAAGGATGTTCAAAATATTATTTCCAAACAGATCTTTGCCCGATGGCAAGCTATATTATCAGTTTTCGATTTTGATATTGAATATATTAAAGGAGAAAACAATTCACTTCCCGATTTCCTCACTCGTGAATTTTTACAGGGGAGAAATGGGTAAGAACAAGTCCAAATCAAAATCTTCACTTCTAGATAGTCACGAAAATTCCAATTTAGACGATATCAAAAAAATTTACGAACAAAATAATTTTTCAAATAAAATATTACATACTATTTCCAAACAAATAGATAACGTTTCAGAACAAGTCTCAAAATCCAAAGATGAAGATTATTTGTCAAACGAATTTAAGAAATTATCTATTTCTGACAAACCTTCTACTTCCACATCTACATCTACATCTTATCCAAATGAAATAGCAAAACCTTTTTTAGTCAAAGTCCCAGATTTTGCGCCAAACTCCAGTCCATTAGTATTCTCTTCAAAACCTTCATCAAATCTGTTAAAGGAAATTTCGAAAAGATTAGATAAAAACATCAACTGCATAGATCAGGATTGTGACTGCAGTGGTGAAGATTGTCCAAAAGAAGAATACTTTAACGACGATACAGATGATCAATTTTCCATCAATAGAATAAAAACCAAAAATCCTTCTTCATGGAAGAATAATCCAACTCGAAATTATTATTCGCGTCCTACGCCTCCAGACATGCAATATGAGGAACGAAACCAATTTGGTCCTCAGAAGCATTTTTCTGCTGATCATCTTTATGAATGGAATATAGATGGTCGTTCTGAACACGAAATAATCAAAGTTTTACAAGAAATGATGATGGCTGCGGAAGTATATGTCCATTCTTCCGACGGTGTTGCTCCAAACGAAGCAGCCAGAGTAATAACAAAAGGTTTCACTGGTAATTTGAAATATTGGTGGGAAAATGTTATCCCCCTTCAAAGTAAAAATGATTTATTAAATGCAGTCGAAGAAATGACTGAAGAAAGAATGGATCCAAATACAGCAGAAGTCAAACGAGAAGTCCGTAGAATTGAAAGAGGATTACACCACTTATTGTCCACTATTGTAGTGCATTTTATTGGTAATGCCTCTGATCATCTCAAAACTGGTCAATTAATTCTGAGTAACCTTCGCTGTCCCTCTTTGAGTGACTATCGATGGTACAAAGATGTTTTCCATGCAAATGTCTTAACCAGAGAGGATTGTGCTCTTCCATTTTGGAAAGAGAGGTTTATATCTGGGCTTCCAACTCTCTTTGCTCAACGAATATTTAATAAACTTCGTGAGGCAACAGGTCAAGATGATATTCCTTACAATGAATTCACTTATGGACAATTATTTGCTTTCATTAAGCGTGAAGGATTGTCCTTGTGCAATGAATTAAAAATCCAAACTAAATATGGGAATGACAAGGCTTTAAAACGAAAAGAATTAGGATCTTTTTGCGAAGCTTTTGGTCTTGAAAGAATCCAAGCTCCATCTACGAGAAAACGACAAGAAAAAATAAAGAAATCAAAATTCGTCAACAAATCTAAACCAAAATATTTCAAAGAAGCATATTACAAGAAAAATAAAAAGGAAAGACCAAAGAAGCAGATAGATAGTAATCCTATCATCTGTTACAAATGTGGTAAACCTGGTCATAAGGCCAATAGATGTAATTTCAAGAAAAAGATAAATGAAATATTTTCAGATAATCCTGATCTCCAAAAGAAACTACTTACTCTTTTCCAACTCAACCAAGATTCTGCGGAAACAGGATCCGAAGAAAACCGAATAAATGAACTATACACAGATAGTGATAGCTCCACCTCTTCCAGTAATTCTTCAGTTCAATTTTGTACTCAAAATATCTGCGTTCTTTCCAAATCAGATAAAGAAAAAGAATTGATTTTAGATGTCATAGATAAAATCAATGATCCCGTTATCAAAGAACAATATCTCAAAAGATTAAGAGACATAGTTCTTAAAAAACCAATATCTTCCAAAAGCATTGAAAAAGAAGAACCTCTTAGTCAAATTCTGAAAATGGCATCCAAAAGTCCAATCACCCCAATTACCACAAAAGAATTTCAAACTGAAATAAATCAACTCAAGTTTCAAATTAAACAAATCCAAGAATCTATACTAGACCTTCACACCAAAGATCTGAGTATTAAAACTAAGTTAAGTCTTTTAGATTCTAATCAAAAGTCCAAAGGAAAAGAAATTATCACTGAAGACGACGAACAGTTTTCAACTGATTTTCTCAATGATCAATTTTGCCAAGTCATAGATCGAATCTCGTTTCAAAAATGGTATTGTCTAATAACCCTGTCCATAGCAAACGACTTTCAAATAAATATCATTGCCTTGGTAGACAGTGGTGCTGATCAAAATTGTTTACGTGAAGGATTAATACCTTCAAAATTTTATGAAAAAACTTCCGAACAATTGCATAGTGCCAATGGTGCTAGGATTCGTATCAAATATAAACTTCCAAAGGCTTACGTTTGCAATTCCGGATATTGTTTCAAAAATTCTTTTATTCTGGTAAAAGACATCAGTAATGAAATGATCTTAGGAACGCCTTTCTTAACCCAAATCTATCCCTTTCAAGTTAACTCTGAAGGAATACACACTAGTGTCTTGGGGAAAGAAATGACATTCAAATTCGTTACTTCTGTTAATCAAAAAGATATCCATCTTCTTCAATCTTCCTCTATTTCGCAACAGATAAATCAAATTTCTTCTAAAAGGTCTCAAATCAAAATGTTGAAAGATGAGATTTCTCACCTTCGCATAGACGAACAATTACAAAGTAAAAATGTTCAGTCAAAGATTAAAGAAATACAAGAACACTTTCAAAAAGAAGTTTGTTTAGATATTCCAAATGCTTTCTGGGAAAGAAAGAAACATATTGTTTATCTTCCCTATGAAAAAGACTTTTCTGAAAAGGATATTCCAACCAAAGCTCGTCCTATCCAAATGAATCAAGAACTCTTAGAATTCTGTAAAAAGGAAATTCAAACTCTTCTTGATAAGAAATTAATTCGTCCTTCCAAATCTCCTTGGAGTTGTTCTGCTTTTTATGTTAACAATCAAGCTGAAAAGGAACGAGGAGTTCCTAGGTTAGTTGTTAACTATAAACCTTTAAATAAAGCTCTCCAATGGATTCGTTATCCAATTCCAAACGAAAAAGATTTATTAAGCAGATTGAATGATGCTAAAATCTTTTCCAAATTTGATATGAAAAGTGGTTTCTGGCAAATTCAAATTGCCGAAAAAGATAGATATAAAACTGCTTTCAATGTACCCTTTGGTCATTACGAATGGAATGTAATGCCCTTTGGAATCAAAAACGCTCCATCAGAATTTATGAATATTATGAACGATATTCTAAATCCGTACTCCAATTTTGTTATTGTTTACATTGATGATATGTTGGTGTATTCCAATTCGATAGAACAACACATTAAACATCTAAACGTTTTCCATAATGTTGTCAAAAGAAATGGTTTAGTTGTTTCTGCTCCAAAAATGAAACTTTTTCAAACCAAAGTCAGGTTTTTAGGTCATGACATTTATCAAGGAACTATTAAGCCTATAGCTCGTGCTATAGAATTTTCTGATAAATTCCCTGATGAGCTCAAAGACAGAACTCAATTACAAAGGTTTTTGGGATGTCTTAATTACGTCTCAGACTTCTTTCCAAATTTGCGTAAGTTATGTGCTCCGTTGTATAAGCGTCTCCAAAAGAGTCCCCCTGCATGGAGTCCAAATGTTAAAACAAAGAGTCAAGTCCCTTCCATGTATAGGTCTACCAAATCCTCAAGCATTCATGTTAGTAGAAACAGATGCGTCCGATATAGGATATGGTGGCATACTCAAACAAAGAATGCATGCGTCCTCCCAAGAACAAGTCGTTAGGTTCACGTCTGGTCTCTGGCTCGGACCACAAAAAAATTATTCCACTATCAAAAAGGAAATTTTATCCATAGTTTTATGTATTTCCAAATTTCAAGATGATTTGTATAATAAAAAGTTTTTATTACGGGTGGATTGTAAATCTGCCAAAGAAGTTTTACAAAAGGATGTTCAAAATATTGTTTCCAAACAGATCTTTGCCCGATGGCAAGCTATATTATCAGTTTTCGATTTTGATATTGAATATATTAAAGGAGAAAACAATTCACTTCCCGATTTCCTCACTCGTGAATTTTTACAGGGGAGAAATGGGTAAGAACAAGTCCAAATCAAAATCTTCACTTCTAGATAGTCAAATTGTTCCTCATCAATCAGGCATTCCAGTTGCTCAAAATCCCTTCCAACAATTACAAGGTTTTCCTCCATTAACTTTTGCTCAAACTGCGGGAAAACCTTCTCAAGGGTCTTCCTCCAAAAATCCAGAATATTTGAAAAAGGAATTTGAGGAACCTCTGATGTTCCTCTCACTCTCCAATATTCCTACCAAAAATGATGTCCAATCCTTTCTTTCAAAGTCCTTACCTCCAAATTTCAATTGGATTCCCGAAGATCCTAGGAAAGACCTAGGATTTTACCGTCAAATTTTATTGGATTCCAACTCCTGTAAGATCGATGACAAAATCTCCAAAGAAACAAATTTCTCTAAGTGTCTTATTTTCCAAATTATTATAGCCTCCGAATGGGGAAGTTCTCCATGGGCTTACAAGTCTTTATCCAAATCCTACAATGGTTTGTCCAGCTATAACTACTATGATTACATCCAAGCTTGGCACAGAGTCTTCCTTGTTGAAAGCTATAACCATTCATGGTTTATTAGTTTTCATTCTGTTTGCCTCAAGAATAACCCCAAGTTTCCAATTTGGTTTCTCGAATGGTGGCGTAAGTATGGTCTCGAACCTTCTTTACTACCAGAAGAATTACAAAAACCATATCAATATTTTTGTTCCAAAACTGCTCGAAGTTCCCAATGGGAAATGATCAATATTATGGATTTCTGCAAGATTTTCCGTCTAGCATGGATCTCTTGTTGGTCCTTCTGTTGGTTCCAACGATGTCAAAATGAACCTTTCACGCTCCATCGACAATTCAATGTCAAATGGTGGAAAAACTTTACTGTTTTCCCTGGTTGGATGTAATCATAGTAGTTATAGCTGGACAAACCATTGTAGGATTTGGATAAAGACTTGTAAGCCCATGGAGAACTTCCCCATTCGGAGGCTATAATAATTTGGAAAATAAGACACTTAGAGAAATAAGTTGAGAATTTAGCAATTTGTAATAAATTCGATAAACAATGGAGAAATTTCTTGCTCCTTCAAATTGAATATTATATGCCATATTCACATCTAGAATCAGAGATTGGAGAATAAACGGATCTTCTAAATCTTTAGACAAGTTTGGAAAACAATTAAAATAAATTGGACCTTGACAAATATTTGTATTAGCTAAAGCAAGTAGAGAATCTTTAAAAGTTTTTAAAGACTTATCTCGTAAAGCTAACATAACTGGACAATCCAAACCTAATCTAACCATAGGTTTGATAGCAATTTGGACACAACCGAAATGGATGTATCTATGACCTTGATTGACATAATTTTGAATAGACTTTGAATCTAACAATTGGAGACTCATTTTTTTGGATGCAACACTAGTTGTGAATTCTTCTATTCTAATTCCATGTGAAGACATAAAATTCCATGGATTTTTTTCGTAAATTTGACTTTCGGAAATTTTTGGAAGTTGCCAGTTTTGGAAATCTGTAGAAACAACTTTATGGCTTTGAACCGGGTGTTTCAAACCTACAAGCTTCTTTACTTTACTTAGAGACATTGGAATGCATATAACTTTGACACTAACAAACACTGTGGGACTCACGGGAACAACTGCAACCACGGGGACCACCTAACAACGGCTGACCAAACCTAATGCAGTCTTACCAACGTCTGACCAACACACGTATATGCAGTGCTACACTTATATGAATTCTAATGGCGATAAGTAAAATGAAGACTCTTATGGCTCTGATACCAGGAACAGACCCAGGAAGATCAAAACTAAAATAGAGTATAAAAGCGGAAAATAAATAAATAAAACAAATAAATTAAAAGATATAAAAGTTAGCAATTGGAAAAATTTGCTTACTTTATTAATCTGGAGTGGAATACAGAATCTTGAATATGGAGATGGACAAGGATTACAATCTTGAAGATGAAGGGGATAAAGAAAGAAAATAATTTACAGAGATTTTTCTAAGGAAATATTCTATCGTCAGATGAATTCTGCCTTAGACTGATGGAAGTTGGACACATTTATAATAATCTTGGACCAATGAAATTCTAACAGCTAAAAGTAAACTAACTGGAGTAATTATTTCTTTCGGACAGATGGACGATGCAAAATACTTGGACAGCAAAGTTTGGACAGCTGGAAAACACTTCACTGATTGAGAACGATCTCGAACAGCACACCTGTAAAGCATCTGAGTGCTTGCTTTTGACAATATTGCACCTGCTTTTTGACAAACTTGCACTACCTTTTCGAAAGTGGAAGCCAACTTTTGACAAACATGCACTACTTTATGAAAGTAGAAGCCAACTTGACAAACATGCACTACTTTATGAAAGTAGAAGCCAACTTTTGACAATGCTTGCTTAGAAATATTATCTTCCATAATTTATAAATAAATTTTTTATAAACTAATCGAATTTTTGTTCATGTGAAAATGAAATACAATTTCAATGTCTCTAAGCGTACTTAAAGCTTATGGTTATATGCAGAAAAGGTCATATTCATTAAAAAAACATAAACACTACATTTATTCGTAGTTTGTGATCAATCTTTTATATATATATATATATATATATATACTAAAACATAGATTACAAAAAATAAAATAAAGAATAGACTTATAGAATAACACATATATTAAAGCGAGTAAACAATTATCCTTTACTCATAGTTTTTTTTTTTTGACAACGATTACTCATAGTTATTACTATTGAGGAATTCACATTTACAAGTTGAAAATTCTTTTGTATTATCCTACCATTTCGTGATTAATTGTCATATACTCCCTTCGATCTTTTTATAATTTTCTGTTTTGTTTGTTGTTTTTGACTATCCATGTTGGGGGTCACTTTTATACTAAATGAACTTATAAACGGACTTTTAATTCACCAAAAACTGTATTAAAATTTCATTAACTGTAGACACATTTAAAAAAAAAACATTTCTTTCTTATATTTTACCAAAATGTAGAAAATGTTGTATAGTTTTCTCTTATATTAAAATGTAGGTTTGACTTTTTTTTTGCAAGAAGTTATTAGCTCATTTTATTCATCCCATTGTGGGGAATAAAAAGAAAAAACGCTTACCATAAATGAAACTTTTATAGTGATGAATTGTTTTCAAAATTACCATAAACCTACATATGGTATACTACATTTCCATATGTAAAATATATGAATTTTATACATGATTACCATAAACTCACATATGGTATAACAACAATTCCATAAGATAAATTAATTCCTTATTCACCAGAAGCTCTAAGAAAATTCGAAAGGCTCTAGACCTCTTCAATGCCCACGAAAAAAGCTTCGTTTATAAATATATTAGTTTAAAACCCGTGCGTTGCCCGGTCATATCAAAAATATTGTATATTATATATGCACCTTCCATTAACCAAATTATTATGATTATTGTAGTTAAATAATTTTTTTAAGGTAATTACGAAATAAAGTTACCATTCATCTAGAACTACTGAGTAATTCATTTTCAAAGTTCCTGCACTATATACTAACATGACATCAACTTTCTAGTTAATTAATTAACTCTATTCATAAAACCCTTTACTTTCATTACTTATTTCAACCAACTTTTATCGTCTTACGTGTTTATATCTCATGCATGACGGAAGTAAAAAGAGGTCAAAATTAAACAAAACTGAACGCGAATTTTGCAAGATATATACATTTATTTCACAACACCAAACCTAAATAACAAATTGACAGATGTTGTGTTATAGTGATTAAGATAGAGGAGCAGAATATAATAGGTTTCAGGCTTGAATTTGTTTCCTATATTGTATACCAATTTCTAAGCTTATTACACCCAATGTTAATAATACTTTGTTTGATTCAACTTATTCTTTTTACCATATTCGTAGGCGAGTAAGATGTTGTAGCTACAATACATCTAGTAAAAAAAATTGATTCCTACGAAATTATACTTGTTCAAATCTAATAAGTTCAGTTCAAGTTTCATAAATTAAACTAAAATAAAATAACTTTATATCATGACTTACATAACCGAAACAACAAAATATATTATCTGAATTTGTATGTTTCTTTTAGGTCATCTTATATATTTTTTTTGTTGAATTAATGTATTAAATTAAAGATTATACATTAGTAATTTTAAACTTATAATTGCAATAATGTTTGCATGTTGTACATTATAAATTCTCAAGATTAAAAATTGTGATGTGTACCAATGATGACTTTGCCTATCTGACCATGTTTCAAACTACCTAACAATAAAAGGTAATTCTAGGTTTGTGATACATGGTTTTATGACTGCTCAATATATATAAATCCACCTTACAAATGTTTGATAATCAATAATTTTCTTATCGTTATTATCTAGTTAAAGTTCTTATATTCTCATTTTCAATGTTATGACTCGATGACCTGTCTAAACCTCCATAAGAATTTCTATAATTTTTTGTCTCTTTAATAGATATACTTTTTTTTTTTTTTTTTTTTTTTTTTTTTTTTTTGCAAAAACAATAGCCAATATTTTATCTCGCAATATGACATCGTCATATATTTTGGAAAGAACTCAAAGGAGGGATCTGTTTTTATGAATAAACTCAAATTTAGAACTTAATCTTTCCTTAGCCCATAAGAAAATTCTTTTGTCTTATCTTACCATTTAATAAATACCATATACTTGCATATATGGAATTACTATCTTCCCTTACTTATAAATGATTTTTTCATTCACACAAATTTTTATTCACCAAAAACTGTAATAAGATTTTACTAACTCTAGACACATAAATAGCTTATAGTTAGATGCAGATAAGATCATATTCATTCAAAATTAAAAAAACCGCCTATATTCGTAGGTTATGGTCAATTGTTTATACATAGAAAACACATACGTTAGGAAAAAAAAAAAACTTATAGAATAACACATAGTTTAGAGGAACATAATTGACTTATACTCCAACTTATTAGTATTGGAAAATTACTAAATAAGTTGAATTGCTATCCATCTATAGTAGATGAGTGACATATCATTATTAGTATTATTATCTCTAATTTGAAGTTTAGCATAAAAAAAAAAAAAGCAAACATTTGGTTCTTATATTTACCAAAATGTAGATAATGTCGTCAGATTTTTTTCTGACGTATTAAAATGTATGTTTGACGTATGAAATATTATCTTACTGTAACTCATAAAAGAAAACTTTTATATTGATTCATCTTTTCAAAATTACCATAAACTTACATATGGTAACTACATATTCATAAGTAATAAATGATTTCTTTATATGATTACCATAAACTTATATATGTTAACTACATTTTCTTAACACTTCAATTAATTCTTTATTCACCTAAGCTCTAAAAAAATTCATAGAACTTTTAACTTATTCAATAGAGTTGATTTATAATTGCTAGTATTGAAAAATTCATTTGAATAAGTTAAACGACTATCCATTTATAGTAAGGTGAATTATAGTTATTAGTATTAGTATCTCAAATTTAAAGGTCATCATTTGTTGCTTATATGTACCAAAATCTAGAAAATGTCATATTAGACTTTTGAATAATGAAATATTATTTTACCATAACATACAAATAATTTCATAATTAGCAAAATGTCATAACTTCATGGTTACCATAAGGTTATTTTCATGATTACCATGGTATACTACATTTCCATAACTAATATATAATTTGTACATGATTACCATAAACTCACATATGGTATAACAACAATTCCATAACGTAAATAATTTCATGATTATGAAAATGTCATATCTTCAAGGCCTGGTTACCATAAGCTTATTTTCTTTATTAGCACAAGCTTATGTATGACATACATCACACTACATTTCCATAACTAATATATGAATTTAGTACATAATTACCATAGATTCACATATGGTATATAACAACAATTCCATAACATAAATTAATTCCTTATTCACCAGAAGCTCTAAGAAAATTCGAAGGACTCTAGACCACTTCAATGCCCACGAAAAAAGCTTCGTTTATAAATATATTAAGATTAAGATTAAGATTTATGTCATGCATTATGGACCCAAGTTGAGTTGGCAATTCGGGCCACGGGCCGGCCCGGCACGAAGCACGACGGGCGTGACCCGGGCCGCGACTTTGTATTGGTTGAAATTGTCGTGCCTTGGCACGGCCCGACACGAGGCACGATGGCCCGGCCCGCTCAAGGCATGAGGGAGCCGGCCCACCCAAGCCCGAATTACCATTTTTTTTATACATTTAAAAAAAAACTAAAATGAAATTACACTATCTCTAAAGGCCCGAACAGAAGCCCGACATTAGGCACGAGCCCAGCCCGGCCCGAGCACGACGTGCCGCGTGCCTCGAGATGATATTTAAATTTTCGGCACGGCACGACACGAGCCAGTGCCCGTGCCGGGTCTCCGGGATGGTTGGTCACGATGGGCCGGCATGAGGCACGACACGACCCGCCCCACTGCCAGCTCTAGACCCAAGTATGAAAAGTGGTCTAAGAGTCGAGTTGCCTGACTTTTTCTCGAGTTTGTGTAACAGCCCGATCCACCGTCCGTCGCAACACAACCCTATAAGATGGGAAGTCACCAATAAGCCCATAAATCCGCGCTTGGGCTCTAAAAGGTGAAGGCCTTGTTGTTAGTATGATGGTAGGAATCTATTATAAACTGATCAAGTGAGCCTTAGTTTTCCAATGTGGGACAAACCAACTCCATAAACCACTTTCCATATTCCGTAGTGTTACGGTTTGGGCCTTACATTAGGCCCGAAAATAACCAAAGTCCGCCCCAAAAAAAGCTCACAGTAATATGGGCTGAGCTCGTGGCCCGAAATTGGCCCGACACGCTTTTAAAAATAAAACGCAAAAAAAAAAATTAAGGGCCCGTTCGGTATCACTGCCGTTTTCAGTTTTTTTTTTTTTTTTTTTTTTTTTTTTTTTTTTTTTTTGCGTAAAAGATTTAGCTAAATAAGTTACATAATTAAATTTAAATTGTTTGGTTCTATAATAATAATAGTCATATAGAAAATGAAAACTGACAACTGAAAACTGAAAACCACTTTTTCTGGTTTCAAAAACGGGACTTTGGTTTTAAGAAAAACAGAAAACGATACCAAACAGACCCTAAGTTTATAAATCATAAGGACGGATTATGACGAATTTGGTAAATAAAGTACTCAATGTAGTAAATTAGGCCAAATATAGTAAATAAAGTATATTAAAATAATAAAATAAAATATTGTAAATTATGATAACAAGCATCAAAAACCTCTTTAAAAAGGTACAATAGTGTATTATTAAACAAAATATGCAAGTAATAGATAATATTAGTGTGTAAACATAAAAAAAATACCGTACTTCTTAATAATTAGCTACGACGTAACTCCAAAAAAAAAAAAGCCCGAGCCCGAGCTTGGCCCGAAAGAAAAGCCTGGCCCGCAAATCGGGCCTATTTTTACACTCCAAGCCCGGCCTGACCCATGATCACCTCTATCTAAGAGTAAACACAACGGTAGTTCTTATTCTTGAGTTTATCAATAAGAACGCACTAAGTTGAGTTTGTCCATTAAACTACTTCATTCGTTCGTATAAGAACGGAATTCGTTTGTTTATGAAAATGGCAAAGCATGGAAAAGTAGAGGAGCAAGGTCAATGCGCCATTTCAATCATCACATGTGTCCCACTAATTGTGTTTCACTCAATATAAAAATGATATTCAAAATATTGAATCATTTACATAGTATAATTTTTTTGTGGGGGTTTGGGTGCGAAGTTCTTCCATTGTTGATATAAGAGCATAAGCAATGGTGGTTCTTACGTCGAGTTCTTCAAATAAGAACCCGAAAATATTGGTTCTTCCATTGCAAATCGTCCAAAGTTTGTTCGTCTAAGAACTCAGTTCGTCAAACTTGCAGCTTAAAGAGCAAAGAAAAAAATGTATCCGCGGGAACCCACGGCTGTAGAAATTAGGCGCGTGATTTCCACCCAGTAGGAATCACAGTAGATTCAATGTATAGAAAGTCACGTAGAAAGGATATGTGAACCCCTCATATTTTCAATCAATTAAAAAATTACATACACTAAATCTAAAGGTTGTTTTTTCATGTATGGATGAAAATCTAAGGTTAATATTAATTGTTTTAGTTTTTGTGATATATTTTATGGATGAAGTTGGTTATTTACGTGGGGCCCCTTTAAGAACTAGGTTAAAAGTTCTTCCATTAGACCATGTTTATTGGTCATATAGATGATCTAGATCAAAATCATTAAATATTATTTTCTTACATACACTAATATCATACTACAAATGTGGTTTATTGGTGATCTTGATCAACTCAATATCTCTCCTACTTAATCATATACCTTAGTAGATAAAAATGAATTACGAAATATATCAAGTTTGATCTCAATTTATAGAGCATGAAAAAATATGAATGTTGGTAAAAAAATTATATTTTTTTTAAATTATTTGCATAAGTTTATAGATGTTACAAACTTGTAACTGGTAAAAAAATTTTAACCAATCATAACATGCCACATGGCAAGCTCAAATTAGTGTGTATCACAAAAGGAAGATAAAAATTTGCTTTTGTT
Source organism: Spergularia marina (assembly GCA_963680865.1). Taxonomy (NCBI): domain Eukaryota; kingdom Viridiplantae; phylum Streptophyta; class Magnoliopsida; order Caryophyllales; family Caryophyllaceae; genus Spergularia; species Spergularia marina. The sequence continues at coordinate 7,298,263 of OY804554.1, forward strand.
TGGTTTCTCTGCAACATTTGACAGAGGAATTAATATTTGCTGCCAGCTGGAAAGGTGAGCTAAAGCATGATCCAGTATCACCCTAAGCTACAAGATCAACTCACATCATACTTCAATTTGTTTTTCCCTTTTTTTCCCCTCTCTTTCCCACGTGAGAGTGGATGATTTAGATCAAAAAAATGACCAATAAAGGTGGTCTTATACATGTTAAGTTCTTAAATCTTGAGTTTGTAAATATGTTATGTGGCATATGAAGAACTCAGAGTAGAATTCTTCCATTGCAATTGCCCTAAGTTCTTAAACTTCAATTCTTGTGAACGATTTAACGAAATAATGCTAAAAAAAAATGTTAAACAAAATGGGTCGAAAAAAAACTTGTTCAACAAAATGGGGTGAACGTCACCTAAATATAAAACCGCCAATGACCTCAGCGGTTTTACATATGGGTGACGTGCACCCCCATATTGTTGAACAAGTTTTATTTCCACCTATTTTGTTTTAACAATTTTTTTCCGAGCACTATTTCGTTAAATTGTTCAATTCTTGTGCAATATGATGTGGCAATAAAATAACCCAAAAGTAAGTTCATCCATTGTTAATTCCCTAAGGCCATCAATTATCACGCCAACAATTTTCATTCATTAATTTCTCTCTACCACTCTCTCACATCCACCATATTTTCATACATAATTTTATACATCTCTTATAATCATGAATGAAATTTGCATTCATCCAAGACCCTATATGACTCGTTTGAATATTATTATTTTGGCCCATTTCACATGAAACGACTTTGTTTCACTCATTTTGCATATTGTTTGGCAAAAAAAAATTACAAAGATGCATGTATGTGGGGTGTGGGCCAGCATCATTTGGTGTGGAACTCATTCATGCAATGAATGATTCTCATGTTATTCATACTATGAATGAATTATATCATGATTATGGGGATTTTTTTTGTATTCATCCCATGAATATGTCAATGAATGAGAAAAAAAATATCATGGTAACATATGCTCTAATAAACTAAGGGGCCGTTTGGTTCGCTTAGTGGAAAGGAAGGGAAAGGGAAACAAAAAGGGTAATGAAAGGAAACAATATAAGCGGCCGTTTGGTTTGAACAGGGAAAGAGAAATGGAATCTAAAAAGGAAAGGAAAGGAAATGAGAGAAACCTCCCAAATTAACCCATATATTCATTCCTCAATAGTTTATACCATCATCCTCTCCCTTGCTTCTCCATGTCCTCCATCATCTTCTTCTATGGCTTAGCAGACTACTCTCCGCTTCTCCTATCGTCGGCCTTCGCTTCACTTTCACCACCTTTTGAGCTTAGCAACGCCGCCGCCACCACCACTAACAATCTTCCATGGTATTATGGGCAAATATCAACAAATAGATCTAAGTTTGCCAAAATTTTGGTGCAAGGTAAGAGAATCAGATAAGAAGAAATTAGATCTTGGTAGAAATTAAGAATCTTTTCACGTTTTTTAGGGTGGTGGAGGCAAAAAATAAGTTGATGGTGATGGTTAAGGGTGATTACGAAATGATGAAGATGCACGATTTATGGTGATGCCGACAATGTCATCGTCATGTGGTGGTGATTTGGTGACATGAGGTGGGCACGATGGTGGTGGTGTGACGTTCACGGTGGTGATAGTTGATTATGGGTGTTAATTGTGGTGGTGAGGCCAAAAGTATGAAACTCCAATATTGGGTAATTCCAAGAATCAAATCCCCATATTTCTCATATCTCTCTCTCTCTCCTCCTTTATCTCCATATTCCGTTATTGTCAGGTTACTCAATTCATCCCCTCACAGCCGACGCCATCTTCATCGAAGCTCCACCGCAACATTTGTCGTAGTTGACGTGATGACGTCCAAGTATCTTGGTTACCGTTGTCCTCTCCGACCACCGACACAGCCCCTTACCCTACTGATTTACTTGTTATAGCACATGAGTGCTTTCATGTACGATCTATACTTGAGGGCAGTTGAGAAGCACATTAACAAATTATATTTGCCGGTGTATTTTCAGGTAATTATGTCATATAAAAAAAAATTATCTTAATTTTTTCCTCATGATCTATTCCTTATCGTTATAATAACTTACATTTGAAGGAAATGGTGACCGAACAATCTCAAAAATTGAGGATTAGACATCATACCGATTAAGACACGTTGAAATGGTTTTTCGAATTATTCGTCCCCGAGGACACTAGCCACATTGAATAGGTTAATTTATTATTATAAGTTATCTTTAAACTCTAATCATGCTAATAATACTAGTAATCATTTATAACGTAGCGTAGCGGTAAATGACACTACAAATCATTGATTCATTGTTTGTATCGAGACCATTTTTTTTTAAATTTATATCTAGACTTACATTCCTATATTTGAAAACGTCGACAAACACTAGATATTGCTCGTGATCAATGCTATTGAACAACGGTGGTACTTATTAGACTCATCGATTACGCCTCTAAGGCGAATCAGCCTCGCACTGATGTCGTGAGTTACTTTAATCGTTATTTATGATATTATGCGAGTACATTAACTTAATGTTCTTATCTCATAGATGCCAAATGTTTCCACGTTCGTTGCAAATGATCCAAGATTGGTTAGATTTTTCTATGGCTTCATTTGTTTTTCATTCGATATGACGATGGTGCACAAGTAAGAGAAATGGTACACCATCTTTCCAGAATTTCTTTTGTAAGATCCAAAAATTATTTTAGATTAATAAAATCATATGGTCTTTGTAGGTTTGATAGTGCTGTAACACCCCTAAATTTCCTTTCCTTTTTGAAAACATTTTTATCACGAACCAAAATACAAATAAGGAAATTCAGAGGTGTCACTCCGCACTCGAGTCAAAGACCCGAATGCAAGGAGATTTCAGAAGTCGAACTACGAATGTCTGATGATTTAAAATTATCTATTACAATCCATTAATTAAATTACAACAATCCGAAATATGAAATATGAAATAGTCTAAGTATTATTGATGGTCTAATAACTGAAAGTCTAAAGTTATTTAATCCAACTAATATCTAATGAGTCGTCGTTTCCCGCATGCATCAATTACTCCAAACCTATGGTGGATTTAAAACACAAAAACCACAGTTGAAAAAGTCAGTGAAATTGAGTAAGCCAACACCTCAACGTGTAGAAAACCAAAACCCTTACCTGGATTTTGAAAACATTTAAATTTTATTTTCGAAAACCACACTTAGCACGTTATCATATAAATCATTCATCGAGACAAATTACATCACCAAAATAGAAATATCACAGTAGCTTCAACAAGTGTACAATGTTTCATTAATATAATCCAGTCCATTCTTTTATATCTTTAATGAGGAATCCATACCAAATTTTATAATTGGGATGAGCCGAATTTGTTTTCAACTCATCCAAACCATACTAATCATATATTTATAAGTGGGTGAGCCGGTTTTTACCGAATCACCAAACCATACCATTATATACGTGGGTGAGCCGAATCCATGTCGACTCACCAAACCATATCATTATATACGTGGGTGAGTCGGTTCTTTGTCGACCCACCAAACCATACCATACAAGACTACTAGACCTTAAGTGTGCACACCCCCTATTAAGTATTGCTAACCCAATAGAGTAGTACTAGAGCCAGGCCTCTTAACACCGATGCGGTGGGGCAATAAAGTGGAGTCGATGTGACTCAAACCAATAAAAGTGGAGTCGATATGACTCAAACCAATAATTATCGTGTATCCTCATACTTTATTTATTTATTTTGTTTATAATATCGATCATTCACACAAGCTTATATTCCAACAATCATACAATCATTCATAATTCAGACATACCAATATCAATTCCACACCCATCAACCATAATTCCAACAACATCTTTTGAATCATAAATCAAACAATATATCAATGCAATATTCCAATCCAATCCAATCAAGATATGATAATGAAAACAATAAATCGTTCTCCACCTAGCATGATACTAAGTTTTCATCCAGCACACCAATCACTTAGCATACAAGTTTGAAAGATTTCTACAAGTTTAAAAAAGGTTGAGCATCCTAGCTTACCTTTTTAATGTACACAAGAACACGACAGCACAACGGTCACTAGTATTCTTCGTCTACGAACTCAGGGGCCATAATTACACAACCAATAATCCCAAATCAATGCTAATCTCATCCAATCATTCATCTAATACTTATGTTAATTCTATTCTATATGCAATGCCCATAATAATTTAAGTCTAACTCAGCAATTAACAATTAACCCACAATTATAATTCTAATTCAATAATTAGTTTCTAATACTCAAATAACACTCAATTTATTATAAAAATTCCTAAAAACATAAAATCACTTTTAAAACAGAATCTAATTTATAAAAATCAATCCTTAATTATAATAATTTATTTAGGATTTATTAATACAATTTATATTATGTTTTAATTATCAAAACCATGTTTAAATTACATAAAATTACATAAAAACGAATTAAGTTAATTAAATTCCGAAAATCAATTTATAATTCCCTAAATTATCATAATTTCGATTTATTGATCATTAAAATTAATTTGGGCTAATTAACTAATTAAGAAAAAATTAACCAAATTTTCCCCAAATTGCAATTTCTATAAACTTGAACAAAACCCCAATTAAACTTCAAACTAAATTCAAGAACCCTAATTAACCGATTATAAGTATAGTAAAATCATAATTTTTGAAATTAATTAAACCTAATTCGAATCATTAAACCAAATAACCCCTACTTTGTATAAAAACAGAGATTCACTAGAGTAATATAATTAGTCAGTAATATTAAATACTTTGAGATTTCGGGATATTAAAAGTGCTATGTATATATTGAAGTATATCGAGGCATCAAAGAATACAGATTTGAGCGAATTAGCATACACGATACGCTTAGCAACTTTTTATGCTTGATTTTAGTTTAATTAAAGTTTTTGCCTGATAACTATTTCTATTTGCTTGTAGACTCGCTTTTGGAGAGAAAGAACCACAATTCAGAGCGTTTTGGCTTCTCGAATTTCATTAATTTGGTTAATTAAGAATTTCATATTAGTTCTATATTTACTTCTTGTTTGAACACAGTGTGTGCGTTGCATTCATATTGTTTTTTTTTTTTTAATTTTCTGTTTTCGGGATCGCAGGCTATTTCAGACCACATGATATAGTAATTTTCTTTTAAACTTGACTCAAATCATCATTGGATGAGGACTGATATTTGCTTTTTACGGTTGTAGTTATCTCTAGGCATCATCACCTATGTCAGACTATGTGGGATTCAAACCCACACATTTAAGCTCTACCATTAAGCTAATAGCCTTGATAAATTGAAATAATTACTCTTTCTTTAGAATACATATTTTATGCTGATGCAAGCTTCTATTTGAGGCAGTCAGATTCTTTCCTACTAACCATACTTGCAAGCAACCAGATTCAAATTGTTACACGTTGTAAGACTGTAACAATGGATATCAATTGTCTAAGCTGGAATAAAAGCCTATCATATCCATCATTTTCCGATGGTCACAACCTGTGAAACTTGTAGCAAGTTTACACAATTCGTAAATGTATACACGACTTATATTTTACCACCTATACACCTTATGTATGTGTAACCCAGGCCATGTAGCACAATACACGTACTGACTTACCTTAATACCTTTGGGGCATAGAGCAAAGACGACTGAATACACAACCACAGAACCTAGACCTCAACACAACTTGAGAAGTTCTGGCAAGGATGCTAACTGTTAAGCACAGTTGCAACAACTAAGCTGCTACCAACTACCACTTTCACTTTGTGCTTAGTGTGCTTGTCAAGGTAAAAATTGAGCAATTCTGTTGAAACGTTCTCCGTGAATAAATAGAGGTCGAAAAAGGTAAGTTACTTCTTAAATTATAGCTGAAATAACTACAGTTTTGATGATGAGGATAAAATAAGATTAGTTGTGACTTGCGTGATTCAGGATGCCTACGCAGATCACTTGAATTGAATTTTAACATGTAAGAGCAACAGAAGGATGCACTCGAACTGAATTTTTATATTACCTACTAATCATTCAAGGAATTTCAAAGTAGAACTCACCCTAAAGCCTTTATGTTAATTACTCTAAATCCATCCTCAAGATCTTCTTATAACTTACGAAACATCATAATGGTAGACATTTTGGGTAAACCTAAAAAGATTTATCAGTAGAGAATAAGACATTCATGTGTCCGTTCTAGAAAGCGGAGATTGAAAACCAATGGAAAGACTATGTGAGTGTCATTCTTTATTTGAAAACCAATGGAAAGACATGTGAGTGTCATTCTTTATTTGCAGGGACTCCACAAATTCATATTGAATGTCATACATAGTCAAAATTATCAAGAGTCTTTTTTTATATACCAACAACTATAAGAAGATCTAGATACTGCGAAAACAAAAGCTACGGTGAATTATAAAACTCCATTATTGCAAAACTCCTTCCACGAACCAAGTATAGGCAATTCATTAAAACAACAACAAACTAAGAGGACAACAAGTCAAATCACGAGGAGAGTGAGTGAAAAAGGTTACCCCATTTCGTCATAAAGCAAGAAGCAGAGCAACTGAAGTTCCAATTCCAGCAACCAAAAATATCCGAAAACCTACACGCAAACAAAAAGTTCCAAACTTCAACAATCACAATTACCACTCCAACTCTTTTGAGTCAACAAACAATTTTAAAAGAAAAATTTAGGGATATTTTGGATGAAATTATAACCTTCATATTGCATTATTGACAACATCATCAATTTTAGGTCCAAATTTGTATAATGAAGAAGCCCTAAATCATTCAAAATATAGAAGATTTTCCACGATCAAAATCATTCGAAGCTCAACTGAAATGAAATGGGTAGGTTCAAATTCAACCAATCTAACATGGGGATTAAGGAGGGGGAGAGAGAGAAAAATTCAAGGACATGAAAATGGCGATTACGCTGATCGAGAGAAGTCTGAACCGAAACCAAGACAAAGGACGGGTCTTTTCAGCCCAGGACGCTACCTGTTTCGAGGATTATGTAGTAGCCTCCTTCCCTTCACTAATGATCTACGCCATTGATGATGATGGATGGGTATGAAGAGAGATGATGTATTGATGAGAATAATTATTAACAACCCTAAACGTTATTAACTCCCAACTTCAAATCAAATGAATCAAAACATTCAAATTTAATGAGAATATCAATTATAGATGAACATATTACCTTATATTTTGATGATGAAAGAAAAGGGACAACTAGATGATGAATAAAGATGAACCAGATCAATATCATTTTTTCTCAAAACCCCCTAAGACGAATAACAAAAAGCGGCAAAGAAAACTTGAGGAGATGATTAAGCCATGGTAGACGAAGTAAGACGCTCTGTCGTTTTTTTTTTTTTTTTTTTTTTTTTTTTTTTTTTTTTTTTAATGATGGGAAGACAATCTGTATAATAAAATAGGGTTTAGGGTATTTGTATTATTTTGGAAAAGTGGGGACATATTAGGTATTTTACCAGGTTACGTGAGTAAAAAAAATGTTGCTTTTAACAATCACGTTTTTAAGCATTAAAATTTTCGACTTATATAATTTATCCACTATTATATAATGTGCATTGGGTCGTGCCTAGATCGGCCGAAAACGGGCCTTTAACGGGCCAAGTTGGTCGTGCCTCGGCCCGGGCCGTGCCAAGACACGCTCATCTCATCAAATAGCCAGCCATTGCATGAGTCAAGCTCGCCGTGCCGCAGGCAGTACCGTCATGATGTCTAAGCGGGTCGTGACCGTGCTGTTACCGGGCCGGATTGGCGACCGTGCCGAAAGCGGGCCTGAGGCACGACTCTCCAGCTTTATTATGAATATAGATCTAGTGGTGCTGGTGGTTGGGGTGGCCTGTTAAATGACGGGGTTGGTGGTTGTTTGGTGGAGACAAGGAAAGTTAGCGGTTGTATGTGTTGGAAATAAAGGAACTAATCTGATCGATCGAAGTAACAAAATTGTTGTGTCGAGATCACTAGTATCTCTGAACTTAAAGATGATTTCGCCGAGTCATAGTGCAAGCTCCTCATGGCGGTCGCCTTCCAGGTTAAAATAATATAGCAGCAACTACACACGAAGCCATAATCTACCACTATTGCACTCGAATTTGAGTGTGAGATTAGAAAACAGAAGATGGGAATAGTAGTGGACGATAATCCCTCACCCACCCCTCCAAGGCCCATCCTAACGCTCTGGCATAAATCAATTATGCGCCCACCTCTAGCAATATCAATTTTAGACATAGTTAATAGTTTTAACATATACATATGAATTAAAAATTGGTCATCAAATCATATAAACATGAATTTAAAATCCCACCCTCGTTTGATCCGGAAACGAATTCCATTTCAAACTGATAAAATGAAATCATATACGCGCATTGTCTACATTACAAGTAAGTTGGGAGTCAACTCGATATTCAATGAACCTAAAGAATTGGGGTAAAACAAGAGACGTTGATAAAGTTATAGGAGAACCAAAAATCGTTTGAGGAAAAATGAAGAACCTCTATACCGCACCTTGTCGGACACCCAAATCAGTGATGCCCCCTTCCCCCAGATGCGGGGCTCGCAAAAAGTTTTGGGATTGCAGGTTATTGAACTAACCAAAGGTTTGATGGTAGGAACTAAGAGTCACCACCCTGTCTTTACCCTGACAAGGAAGAGTTTCGGAACAAGTTTAAAAAGCACAAGTTCGAAAATCAATGAAACAATTTTAAGGAAAACCTTTAAAAAACAAAAAATGACTCCCCTTAAAGGCAAAATTTCATTTATTGCTTATTTACTAATTTTGCAAAACTAGTGTACGAATAAGAGAAAAAGGGTTCGAGGCCTTAGTTAAGGGGCGTGAACATTTGGAACTCGTCTCCCATTCCGTTATAAGGCCGAGTACTTACTAATACATCGTTTCCTTCTAAAGAGTCTCGGTATATTGGTTATGTTAAAATCCATATAAATAAGTAGAAATAGAAAAGCACAAATGTTCACATTGTCATCCACATGTAGAAGTTTAGAAAAAAAAAAATTACAAGAGTTCCCGAGTTTTTTTGTACGAACTTAAGGGGTTTGAGCACCAAAGTTGCCCTACGTACCTTTCATTGTGGGATTGGAATCCACTCGAGGATCAAAACTCGGCGTAGTTCTAGCGGGCGGCTCCACCACAACGACTTTTTCCACCGGGGGGTAGCAGCTAATATCCGTGAGGGTAGGTGGATCGATCCACAGGGTAGATATCATTCCACTGGGGAAATGATCGGGTTGATTCCACTGGGGATATGACCTATATGGAGAGTAGAGATGAGTTTTACTTTAATTGGAGGAGGTAAAAAGTCGTCTCACTCAAAGTTGTACTATTCAGAGACTTGATATATGACTCACATTAGAGTCAAGTCGATCCACGGTAGAATATAGCAAGGTATATTCCTCTTGCATCTATGTGTCTCTCATCGACGCAGCGATCGCTATTGATCACCATGCCGCCCGAACCAGACATGACTCCTGAACGAGATCTTAAAGTGGATGACTCGACCTCTCTAGTGCGAGTTTTAAAAATTAAACCTCTCTATAGTGTGAATATGGTTGAGTTGACTCGCGCGGAGAGATTTAATGGAAAATAGATTGGGTTGTGTGTTTGAGGCTCGGTGGAATTGGTCGTATCGTTAGAGCTGCCCGTGTAGTCCCTATGACAATATAAGGAATAAATCATCGATTCGATTATGTTCGATCAAGAAGTGTTCCACATGGGCGTTGGTGGAATAGTTGATAAAGGTAAATGTAGATCGACCCCGTGATCGCGCATAAGCGAATTGGTAATCCTTGCCTAATGTTGGGGTAGGGTCAGTCCAATGTCCATACAAAGAATACGAAAAGAAAACTTTACGTGCAAAACACATCAAGAAAAAATTATTTACTTACATGTACAAAAAGTTTTGAAAAGAAATGAAATTCTTAAACCGTTGGGGAAAATGGAGAAAACGAGTTTAATTAGAAAAACTAAGAAAAAGATGTTTGAAAGTAAATAAGAAAACATTTTTAGGGGTTTTTGGTTTTATTAATTACATTATTTACAAAGGGGGGCGATCTTAGTACTTGTTGACTTTAATCGACTCGAGTTGACTTTGGTTGACTTGCACCTATTTGCAAAGTTGACTTTAATTGATTTTAGGTAGAGTTGGGTTGACTTGGGTTGACATGGTTAAATTTAGTAGACTTAGGTAAATTTGTTTGACTTCAGTTGACTTGGTTGCATTTCGGTAGACATGGTTGTACTTTTTGGTTGGCTTTAGACTATCGTTTTTTACTTGAATTAGGTTGACTTACTTATGTTGACTTGACTTTGATTGACTTGATTTTAATTGACTTGACACTATTGACCTAGACTCAATTTTAAGTGTTAAAGTCATCAAACAAGTGGACTGATTAATTAGACTCCCTGTTAAGTTTAATTAATTTTAGACATTGGATTAAATAGACTCCTAATTATGTCTAAATTATTTATATCATTTTGACATCTCAATGAGGTGGGTTAAATAGACTCCCTATTAAGTCTAATCATTTAATTTATTAAATCAATTAATTTGAGGAAGAAACTTGTCATTTTTAACCAAAAAAAAAAAAAAAAACACACACACACACACACAGAAAATTAGTGGAAGTTGAATGGTTTGATAGATCAAATGTAGTCTTCAAATTTTTTTTGGTTGAAGGTGGGTTTATGAACATCTTGGGATCACTCATGAATTATTTCATGACCCCAATAGTTCATTTACTCATAAAACGAGTTTAAAGTTGAAAATCGGATTTCTGAACAAAACAGGATCTATTTTCAAAAAATCATAGTCATTGATAGAGAAATGAATAATTTCGAGCCTTATTTTTCTAGAAACATAGGATTCTCATCTTCAATTTATGTGAAGGAGACATGCCCAACAGTCGTTTTCAATGCTGAAAATAGAGTTGAAATCAATCGGTTTGATTCAGAACCTAGATTGAGCAGTTTTCAAAGAAAAATTGTCATAAATTTTGTATCAAGAATTTGGAGCTGAAATTTTTCAAAATGGTTCATAAGACCCAAAATAGGCTTCATTTATAAAAACAAGATTTTTAAGCTAAAAATCATGTTTTTACACATTTTACATTCTGAACTCAAAAATGTTTAGAAATGGACAGAAATCTTGATTGAGGTTTATGACCAGTTTGTACATGGAAAAAACTTGTAAAAACTTCCAAAAAAATATATTTTCACTCATGAATGAAGGAAAACAGTAAAACATCAAGAAAAACACACAACACTCCACTCCTTAAACTCTCACAATTCTAATGTTCCCCTCAGTAAAGGGAACGGCCACAAGAGGTCCTAGAGACAAGCTTATGAATACGTATAACTCAATAAACCAATAATTCATCATTACCGACCAAGGCTTGACAAGGAAAATGTTAGTAATGTATTTGAATGAAAATAAATTGAAATACAAAGAAATAAAAGAATAAGAAGAAAGAGTTACTACCTTTGGTGATCAATGGTGATGATCCTCCAAGTTGGGGTATTAAATCATCTAAACAAGTTTTAAACTAGATGATGAAGTTGGTTGATTTTAATTATTCCTATGATCTAAATGTGATCCTAATACTACATATTTATTGTAAATGATTAGTATAACACTACGGATTATGGAAAGTGGTTTATGAAGTTGGTTTGAACCACATTGGGAAACTAAGGCTTATATGATCAGTTTATTATAGATTTCTACTATCATACTATCAACAAGGGTTTCACCTTTTAGAGCCTACGAGAGGATATTCGGGTCTAAAAGGCGACTTCCCATCTTATTGGATTGTGTTGAGACGGACGGTGATTTGGGCTGTTACAGATGGTATCAGAGCAACCCTGCGACCGCGTGCTAAGTGCTGGGGCAAAGCCTAGGTTAGGCGTCTAATGGGGGATATCTTCGGCGTGTGACTATTGGTATGATTTTGGTTGAGGCGCAACGCGGACGTTGCGTTCTTTAAGTCGGGGAGTTTGTATAAGAATTATAATGTACACTATTTTGGAATCTCATAAACTCAATATAATTCGTAATAACTTGCTTACAATAACCTTGGGGTAAACCCCTATTTATACTATTACAAGACTTGACCCTTACGAAACCTATCTCGTAACATATTCCTAAACACATATTCTACTATATATCGTATTCCTAAACACATAATATTCCTTAACCCTTAATTCTCTGGAATATTCCATAATCCTCTATTACCCCCCCTCAAACTCATGGTAATTTGACTAAAATGACAATGAGTTTGCCAAAACGATAAGGAAACAAAATAACTCCGTCGAGATCTTCAAATCCAGCACGTCGATTGTCGTCGTCGCAAAACACCACCCAACCCACTTGATCGCCACCCAAAGAACACTAAAAAACTATCGTAAATTAACATGGTCAACACCATAAATCGCCCATAATCAACTTCACCACTAAACGCCAGATACAAGGGAACCACGAATCACCATGGTCTCACAAATCATGAAGCGACCATTATCAGTTTCATCTTAAAAAGAACCAAACATGACCGGTAGGGGCACTCTCCAATAATGCACCAAACACAAATACCATGAATCGATCAACATGGTCTCAAAACGTGAAGTGATCATTATCAACTTCACCTTAAAACTACCAGACATGAGAGGTAGGGGCACACCCCCATTCCTTGATCGGCCTAAAATCATCACATAAAATCCACCAAAATCTCAAGAGAGTGTTCTCGCCAAAAAATCAAACAAACAAACGAATGATGCAACGATACCGACACAACTTCACTAATCCCACATAATTAACCCATGAATACGCATAAAAAACAACGCCATAAGTTGCCGACAACTCACGTCAAACACTTGAGCCAAGAAACATACCATAATCCGCATGATTATCCTCAGAAATTCACATAAAGCTTCATGATGCCACGTACAACTAACCATTGTTTTTCTTCTATAGCATGTTACCGCATGCTACTGCCAACAAGACGAAGCCGGCAAACACTACTCCAACAATCAAGTCAACCAACCATACTAAAGTCCATAACGACATAACTCAAAATAAAACGACGCAATAGCAAGTCGGCAACAACCACAAACGAAATTCTCGATCATTCATAGCATCTCGACGTCACAAAACTGAAATTACAAACGGAGGGGGTTTTATTCAAACACATATTAAAAAAAAATTAACATAAGACTATTATATAAAATCGAACAATAAAACCCTAAAACATTAGATCACGAACAATTAATTTCCGACGAACACCAAATTCCCGCCGGCAGGCATTATAGATCCCATGCCCACCAGCAGGCAGCGGAAGCCACGTTTAGAGTCCTCTGGAAAGAGGCTCGCTCTGATACCATGTTAGATAACCAACTGAGCCAAAAGTTTAGACTGATGGTTAGAGCACCCATAATGGTATTATACTTCAACTCGAACTCGAGACCTCAGGATCGCTGAGGCTCTGATACCATGTTAAACCACGATCGGGCCAGGGCCGCACCCGCACGGAGGAGAGAGAGTCCACGTCATAAGCCCAAGGAGGTTCCATCCTAAAACCAATTGGCAATAGATGGAGTAACTACTTGGTTTATAAACATATTAACTCTCTTCTCTTTTTCCAATGTGGGACACTCACAGGTGGAGCTTACTCTAACAGTTTGTAACACTACAGATTATGGAAAGTGATTTATGGAGTTGGTTTATCCCACATTGGGAAACTAAGACTCATATGATTAGTTTATAATAGATTCCTACGATCATACTATCAACAAGGCCTTCACCTTTTAGAGCCTACGAGAGGATATTCGGGTCTCAAAGGTGACTTCCCATCTTATTGGGTTGTGTTGCGACGGACGGTGGATTGGACTATTACAATTAGAAATTTAGGGTGGAGTTTGATGTGAGAAGTATTTGAGAGAATGAAATTAATGTTGGAGTAATGAAATGTGGAAGAGCAAATGCTTTTTTTTTTTTTTCTTTGAAAGAGTCGGCCCTCTCAACCTCTTCTTCCTCTCTTTTTTGTTTTTTCTTTTTGCTTGTGTTTGATGAGTTATGAATGTACGGAGTAGTAGTAAATGAGAGGTGTTTGTTTAAGTAAAGAGAGCGGAGGTGATTTGTGAGGGAGGTGAGGAGTGAGTGATAAATATCAATTAATTGGACAATAATAATAATAATAATAATAATAATAATAATAATAATAATAATAATAATAATAATAATAATAATAAACACTCTCTTGCTCTCCATGCTCTCTTGGCCGGCAAAAACAAGAGCCAACACTTTTTTTTTTTTTGTCTTTGTGCTATTGGATTAAAGCAGGAAGAATAGTGAGTCCTTAAATGAAAATTAAAAGAAAATTGAAATAATTAGCTTCTTTTCACAAGATTTTTAGTGTAACTATGGGTGACATGAGCATGACATATGGAAAATGATGTCATTGGGTGGCTGGTTTAGTATTATGAAAACAAAGTCGTGTTTGACTCGTTTCGAGTAATTTTGCTTCGGTTTGCGAAAAAATGAAAATCGGGCGAATTAAATCAATGAATAAATGAAAATAGAATCAATATCAATATTATTAATATTATTTACATAGTTTTCGAAATTAATAAAAATTATAGAAAAATGATAAAATTGAAATTGTTGAGAAATCATTTTATTCACAAATAAACAAATACAAATGGGTAAATAGAAATGAATAGAGTAAAATAGAATTAGAAAATATAGATTAATTAATAAAAATGAAATAAAAAGGAGAGACAAAATTTGGTGTGTACATCACCCGCTATTGCGCCCACACCCCCGCTCCTCACCTCCTGCCAACCACCCTCACCCACCAATTTACAAATTCGAGCTCCTCTCCATCAAAAACCATAATTAAAATCCGAAAGATGAAAAAAATTGAGCAAAAATGATAATCCGCAAATAGTAGAAAACTAGATACTCACTAAAACCCTAATTAATGATTTTCCCAAATCATAAAGCCTAATTATTTCGATTAAAATATCAAATTACAAACAATCATTCAATTAAATCAATAAATAAAAAATAAATCTCTACAAAAGAGGGCATAAACTACACAAACCTTTGTGGAAAAAGTTGGACGCTTCGTTTGGTGGACGATGTTGTTCAAGGTTGAGGCGGCGAGTGGTGTTGGCAGTGAGATTAGCGGAGGAGAAGTCTTATGAAACGAAAATGAACATGGAAGTTAGCGAGGGAGAGAAAAATGAATGTTTTGGTCACAAGCCCCAATATCACAAGGTCCCATGATGTCTTCAATTTCCCCTTTTTTTTTTTTTCTTTTTTAGTGGACCGTTGCAATATATGCCATCAAAAGCAACGCTAACAGTCAACTGCAACACTTAATTGTTGTAGAGTTGGATTAGACACTTTTTAGATATCAATATATAAAACACATTGCAATAGGCAGACAAATGCAACGGTTCAACTTTATGTCCCTCTCTCACCCCCACTCATCTCTATCTCCATTTCTCTCTCTCCCCCCCCTCCTAAAAACACACAAACACTCAACATGTCTCAAATCTCTCAATCATCTCCCAACCACTACCACCAACCACCAACCACCAACCACCAACCACCAACACCACAGAAGACCAAAAACCAAGAAACCAAGACCAATCTCTCAATCATCCCCTAACCACCACCAACAATTACCAGAAAGAGACCAAGAACAACCCCAAGAACAAAAACAAGTCCAAGAACAAGAACCAAAATCACTCCTACCTCGGGCGTGGAGCTTTGTTAGGGATATCAGGGACTTGGTCACCGGAATTATCTCCCATGATGAAGCCGTCATACTACCACCACTGTAACAGCACGAGGAATCATTTTGGATCAGGAGAGCAGCGTGTCGTGGATGCTTTTTAACCGTTGAACCGCCGGTGATAGAGATCGTCGCCGAAAACACCGGTCACATGGCGGTCGTGTTGGTTGAAAGCAACAACCCTGAGGTGGTTACCGCCTTTGTCTCCCAATTTGAAGCTGACTTGGTTCAAATGTGGTCGGAGAGAGAGCAATTAGAGAAACCGCTTGAGATACTAACAATCTCCAACTTACGGCATCCTTTAGGGCGATTTTTGTCTGTGGTGTGATTTCTTTACTAAATCCCAACATAGGGGATACTAAATGTCATTTATTTGTTATTCATATAATTGTTACCTCGAGTTTCTACATCAGCTACACCATAATCAATATGTTAGTGTTTTTAATCAACATTTATCAAGCGAGCAACATCATTGTTCAGTATAATGGCCAATGGACGAGATTAGTGGTTTTTGTACTTCTCTAAGTGCTCGGGTTCAAATTGAAGTGAATAGGTGGGCGGCGGCACAAGTTGGGGCACCAAAGGACAACTGAGCATAAATAAGACATTTCAAGGATTTCAAGCATATGTAATGATGTCTCCAACTTGAATCAACACACTGTGGAATTTAAGTTCGTAGTCATGCCTCAATTGGTAACTTCATTTTTGAACCAAAGAGGGGTGATATGAAAACACCACTCAACCTACGACTCTCCAACGAATTTGTTATATCGCTGGCATCGTGACTATCCCACGAGTGTGATCTAATGCATTGTTTAAGAGGCCTAGCGACAATACCTGGATTTGTTGGATGCTCTAGGGAGTTATCATTAGGGTTGTTCAAAAATGACCAGGACCCAAGACCGACCCCGAAAGATTGAAAACCCGGACAGACCCGAACCATTCGATCCGGTTTGCGGTCTTCAAGTTTTGAATTATCCGGGTCCGGTCTGGTTTAGAACCCGGTATTTTTGGTCTAGAACCGTGGGCCGGCATTATAAGCATATTATAGGAAAAATACTTGGCCAGAATTCCTCATTTTCCAAGAACCCTATCCCCGTGAAATCTATCTCCGCACTCTCTTAAACTCTCTTTTTCCCAGATTTGGGAAAATTTTCCACCTCACCAGCCATTCTCCGCCACTCTCGGCGTCGCCGAACTTTAGCCATTGTCGCTTGCCGTCAAAGCCTCCAACCGCTGACTACACCCATTGCTTTGTTCGTGGTTGTCGTCGTCTGTTATCGTTTTTTCCTTATTTTTCTTTATATATAATCGAATTAAACTTAGTGGTGTATGTGATCTGATACTTGAATAATGATGGGAATAATGATTGTTTTTAATCATGGAGCAAGATAGGTTAGTTGCAGTTCTGTGAGGAGTTTCAATTTGGTTTTACTTATTTTAAAATATGCACATACACTTCCATACCCTCGGTCCAGTCTGGATTTTTTGGACTGGTCCGAGTTCGGTCCATCCCAATTTGGTCCGATCTCCAGGTTTAAGATTTTCATACTCCCCGTCTTCAGTCCACCTTGGGTCGGTCCGGTTCGGTGTGGGTTTGGACCGGTGAACACCCCTAGTTATCATTATCTATCCCATAGGATCGAACGTGTAAAGGAGACTAGGTATCAATTGCCATATGTAAGAGGAAACCATCCTTTCACTACATATGTTCCACATCCAACTAGGTGAAACTCATAGAGTGTGCAACCTACGCACCACCAATCAAGCGAGGAATAATTCATCCTCCACCCACTCTGGATATGAGTCCATTAAGAGCTCAATGCTCATCCTCAACACTAGAGAGCCTATATATATGTCATTACAATGATATACTCATATACCAAAGTAAATAAAGTAATGCAGAACTTTATTTTTCATTAGTGCCATAAACAGTAGTAAGGTATCGCTGAACTATACATTATCGTATAGTAGGATTCCAAAACTCTAGATTCATCGAAGTGATCCCAAGCTACATTTTTCCAGTATTTTCTCTATACTTGTTATAATCAAGCCTTTCTTATCTATTTTAACGTTAACGCATATTCATTCTTTTACAACTTCAATGAGTCTATAGAATTATTACAGTGGTGATCATACCTGTCACTACACTTATGCACATTCTTGGCTCCAGCTGCCAGCTGCCAAAGAATTGCAAATATAGTAGTTAATGTACCCCCACATTGGGTACCTACCAATCAGATTGCATAGTTATTTAAACTTACAATCTTCTAAATAGAATGTCCAGTCCACAACAATACAGTGCACAGTCATTCAGACTTACAATCTGTTTCTGGTAAGGAACCGTCAACAACTTCATATACATACCAATATCACGATGAATCTATCAAGTCCTTTAACTTGGACCACCTAAGAAATAGAGATATAGAGTCATCAAGAGACACTTCTCATCCTTAGTATACTTATGTAACGTCTAGGACTAACTATATAAGTCCCCTCAGACTCAGGGTCACTTTTCTTCAAGAATTTCGGAATTATCACGCAGCTTCTAAATACTAGACCTTTAAGTGCACATATAGTTCGGATCAAAAACAAAGATTACATATTCACCAAGGAATCACCCGATGGTACAGTCAATCTTAATAAAATGACACTACAACTTTAGTTTTCATTAAACTACATCTTCAAACAAGTAGAAGAACCTACTCTAAAAAAAACCACGAGTTAAAGTATCTACCATCTAAACTATCCACTCAAACATTATTTAGTAACAACACTTTAGGATGCATGTGTGCTCCCTTAGTCTATATAGAAAAATCATGTTAGCACGTTTACAGTTCCACAAGAACTTCTCCCCATTCCTTACCAAGAAGTAATCCACATCAATTTCCACAAGAGATACAATGAACGACCTAGGTTGTGTAAGCGTCTATTCACCAAGGAGACCAACTCTATGCCAATAACACATTTGTGTAGACAACGTGATCTTGACTCAAGACCTCAGATCACCAGCTCAACACAAGTCATCTCAAGATGGATCTTAGAAACTATTCATTCAACTCAGTTGACATAAATTTAGATGCAACAATCAACTTATCAATCACAGAATGATCCATTCATAAATGATTTGCACACAAGCACACTTACAATCATAAAGCATAACTTATCAATCTTAGTATGTGTATAACTGACAATGCAATACTCTAGATTGAATCCAGTTACAACGGTTTAAGTTCTAAAATCATTGCTTATTTGAAATACAGGGACTCTTAAAGTTTGAACACCAAGGCTTGCACTAGGCTCAATAGGTCTCAACATCCAACAATGTATGACCCAATCAAGATAGCTAAGCAGCTACTATAAGCATAAAAGGTTTCAAATATATTGACATAGTAAAGGCAAAACTTAATTTACCACCGTTGTTAACACAACACATCCAAACACACATCTCAACTAAGATCCATTTCAAGCTCAAACATTTACAGCCTCCAGTTTAATTTGTTCAAACAAGTACAACTCTCAAAAGAATCTATTGCATTAATTAAGAACAAACAATCAAAAGAAGATAATTGACTCAACAACTTACAAGGCTTATACAAATAAAAACGGATCTTAATTTAACATGCATTTTAGCCATCAAGTACAACACATATACATCTTAGGGTAAAATAAGTCACAAAACTGACTTATTCCTACAGACTAAATTGAATCACCGACTGAACTAATTAAGTAAACGACTCAACCTTAAATTAGGTTTATCTTAACATTTTGACTTCTCAAGAGTTCACAACTAGTTTCACTAGTATCTACCATTGGTCAAACTGTACACTGGGTTACATCATGACAAGGGGTTTACACTGAATCAGGAAATGCTTATAACAGCACACATGTAAATATAATATGTTTCAGGGTTTCTCTTGACTCCACTGAACAAGTAACTCAACAACTCACTAATCAATTAAACACGGAGTCAAAATAAATCAACTTATACAAACTGACAACCCTCACAGTTACCAAGTTCATCAAATAGGTAAAACCAAACCTCAAACTTTCAAAAGTTCTTATTGACCATAAGTATCAATGGGCGCTCTAACCAACTCACAAGGCTTCAAGCATTAACCCATAGACCTTTTTTTTTATATCAGCAAGAACATAACTATGATACCTTGTATTCAGTTTATCTCAACAGAGCACACAAAGAGTGAATTTAATCACTGAAAAGATACATGTGAAAATTGTTTTAAACGTATTTAAAAACAATCCTATTAATCAAACAACAACACTTATGAGTTAACACCCTTGTGTTCAACTCTCTAATCATGTTCACATATACTCCTCGTATACGTTAATTACGAGATTCACACCGAATACAACTCTAAGAGTAATTAGAACATCAAAATAATTTTTCCGGCCCAGTCACTACAAGTTCATCTCATCATAGGACAACTTTAGACTAGCTACTCACATCACCCTAACCATTACAGGTTCACAACCTTAGGTTTATCTATAAAACATGCTTTAAGCAACATTAGGGCTTGTTTGGTATCGTTTTTGGTTTTCAGTTTTTTTTTTAAAACAAAGCCCGGTTTTTTAAAACCAAAAAAAGTGGTTTTCTGTTTTTAGTTGTCAGTTTTCATTTTTTATATGTCTATTATTGAACGAAATTTTGTGACAAAAAAAACCAAAAACTGAAAACGACAGTGATACCGAACGAGCCCTTAATAACGGGTAATTAAGTAATTGCAAAAACAAGTTTTTATTCTTACTCTAACCTATGTACTTGGAATTATATGTAAAACAACAACACCAGACAACATGCCAGTTATACGCACCATGCATTTGAATTAACATCCATTACATCATAAGCGATAGTCATAGATTAATCGACAAATTAAGATAGAAGTGAACTGATATGTTAATCGAGCGAGACTAGATTCTCTCACTCTTTCCGATGACAAGGAATCAGTCTCAATATCAAGCCTTTCTCGTTTAATCCAACTTGACACGATGCTCCAATTCTCAATTTTACCTCGATCAACAATAAGATAAAATTGTTAAATACACTTCATCATAATCCTTGTACTGTAGCATGTACTAACGACTAGCGCATAAATTATGACAATTGGCGTCAAACCAAGAAATAAGCACAACAACCCAGCTTACAAAGGAAACCCAGTTACAGCCCAACTTGTGGCTATAGACTTATTATCGAGTCTCATGAAATCATGATCAACACTATTTATCGTTAATTACATGCCATTAAACTGCCGCATAGAATTACCATTTTAAGCACTAGCAGACAACCTACATACACCCTTAATCATTTATGACATTGAACCTATTAGCCAAGGTCCAGCCACAGAGACATATCTTAGCTTTGTCACATATGAACATGCTGCACATTGCCATAAACGAATACCGAAGCTTTGATACAGCACAAACGACTTGATCGTACAGTTTCTTACTTGATCAAACTCATATTGTAACACCCCCAAATTTCCTTTCCTTTTTAAAAACATTTTATCGAGAACCAAAACACAAATAAGGAAATTCAGAGGTGTCACTCCGCACTCGAGTCAAAGACCCGAATGCAAGGAGATTTCAGAAGTCGAACTACAAAATGTCTAATGACCTAAACTAGCTATTACAATCCATTAATTAAAATTACAATAGTCCAAAATATGAAATATGAAATTTTCTAAGTATTATTGATGGCCTAATAATTGAGAGTCTGAATTAATTTAATCCAACTAATTTCTAGTCTGTCGTCGTTCCCGCATGCATCAGTCACTGCAAACCTGTGATGGATTTAAAGCACAAAAACCTTAGTTGAAAAGGTCAGAAAAATTGAGTAAGCTAACACCTCAACATGTAGAAAACCAAAACCCTTACCTGGATTTGGAAAACGTTTTAGTTCTATTTTCGAAAACACACTTAGCACATAAACGACATATAAATCATCCAATAATAATTCCAATACAACAGTCAAAAGTCATACTCTACAATCCACCATCCAATTCATCATTTACTAATAGCATAAGAAACATTCCATAATCCATATCCAACAAACCAAAGTTTAACGATAAATAACAAATTCATAAGTCACAAGTCATGAGCCATAATTCACAATCCATAGTTCACAATCCACAATCCATAATCCATAATCCATAATCCTTGTTATTTAGAAATGAATTGAATCTTTTGTCAATTCACCCTATCAACCATAATCCATAATCCATAATCCAAGACTACTAGACCTTAACTGTGCACACCCCCTACTGGGTGTTTTTAACCCAAGTAGAGTAGACTAGAGCCTAACCCTCTTAAAGACCGATGCGGTGGGGTAATTAATAGGAGTCGATGCGACTCAAACCAATAAATAAAAGTTCTTTTGACTCAAACAAATAAATAGGAGCTCTTTTGACTCGAACAAATAATTAGGAGTTCTTTTGCTCCGTCTAAGTAACCAGTATCTTATTGAGAGAGAGTTGATGATCACAAATCATATAAAACGATACCAAACCAACATCATAATATAAATTGGCTATGCGCCCACAAACCAAAACAAATCGTATCAGCCAATTCGATATACATTCTATCTTACTTTTTAAAATAACATATTTGTCACAAGTCATACCATATACCAATATCAATGCAATAAATCAAACCAATCAAAATACAACAATTGTATAAACTGAATCGTTCTCCACCTATCATGATACTATGTTCTCATCGAATCACACCATTCACATGTAGCACATAAGTTTGAACGGTTTCTACAAGTTTAAGAAGGGTTGAGCATGCTAGCTTACCTTTTTAAGCAAACGGAAACTCAATAGCACAACAATCACTAGTACTCCTCGTCTATGAACTCATGCTCTACAATTGTACAAACGACATTCCCAGATTAACACCCAATCTTATCAACCAACCAACTACATATCTATGTGTTAGTATGTATGATCCTATATTCAATGTATGATTATGACAATACCAAATCCAAACCAACAATTACTAATTTTTCAATAATTATAGTTCTATTTCAATAATTATCCAATAATACTCAAATAACACTCAATTTATTATAAAAGAAATTCCCAAAGGCCTAAAATTAGTTTAAGATAGAATATAATTAATAAAAAAAAATCAATCTTTAATTATTATAATTTATTTAAGATTTATTAATAGAATTTATTTTATGTTTTAATTATCAAAAACGTGTTTAAATTACATAAAATTACAGAAAAACGAATTTAATCAATTAAAATCCGAAAATCAGTTTATAATTTCTTAAATTACCAGAATTTCGAAATATTGATTATCATAATTAATTTGGACTAATTAATCTAATTAAGAAACAATTAACCGAAATTCCTCCAATTTACAATTTCTACAAACTTCAACAAAACCCCATTTTAAATCTCAAACTAAATTCAAGAACCCTAATTAAAAGATTATAAACGTACTAAAGTCATAAGTTTCGAAATTAATTGAACCAATTCGAATAATTAAGCTAATTAATCCCAAATTCGTGATTAGTGAAAATCAACTCAAAACAATCATAAAAATCAATTCTTTATGCATAAAACTAACCCAAATCGATTACTCACAAATCATAACATCTATTAGGATCAATTAAACACAAATCAAATCAAGAAACTCGACCAATTGAACACGGTTTTAAAGAGGGATGAAAACAGGGGCGAAAAAAGAGGAAGGAGAGGGCCGAGAGGCGTTACCGTCGACGAGAATGAGGACGGGCGGATTCCGGTGGTTAGGAAGGAGTGTCCTAGCGGCGGCTGGCGTGGTACGTGTGCAGGAGCGGCATGGATAGGAAGGCAGGGCAGGAGCAGGGGTGATGTTTTATATAGGAGAAGAAGAAGAAGAAGAAGGGGGGGTTTGTCGTGGAAGAGGAGAGAGAAGAGGTTGATGGTTTTTTTTTTTCCTTTTTAATTTTCTGATTTCTCTTTTTATTTATTTATTTATTTTTCTTTTGTTTGGGTTTGCTTTGAGTTTGGGTCAATTGGTCTTGGGCTAGTTGATTTGGTAATAGTTATGAAAGGTCCAATTACTAATACAAAGACCCAATTAGAAATCCAACTCTAAAATTCATTCCCGCATTCGTATTCGAAAACGACTCACAACTCAACAATTAAAATCATTTTTTCACTAAAATAAATTAATTAAAAGTTCTAAAATACTATTGAAAAATATACCGAATTTTCAGGATATTACACATATGGGTTAGCATGTTCGACAACATAACGAAGGTAAATCTACTTGCACATTAAGTCCTTTACTATAGGGTTCGTCATCAACACAACTAACCACGTGAAATCATCATATGCACACACGATTCACATAATCAACTTACAATAGGGTTTTTCATCACGATTACCAAACGACAATAAAATAAAATCAACTTATCAATATGATCAATCGGATTTATAACCGCTATCGCAATATATTAGTTTCCTTGCAACAACAAATTAAACATCTAATGCGACATAATAGGAATTAGGGTTTAAATCAATAGAGTCAGATTAACTCAACAAGTCGTCTTTAAGATTGGTGAAAAAAGAGGAATTTATCTGACTTATCTAATTGGATCGAAGTAATGAATTGTTGTGCCGAGATCACTAGTATCTCTAAACTTAAAGACGATTTCGCCGAGGCACGATGCAAGCTCCTCATGACGTTCGCCTTCTAGGTTACACAACACCAACCTTCGCCTCCATTTTAGAGACCCTGAATGCCAAAGCTATGCTCAATCTCAAGAACCGATTTTTAGGGACTTAGCTTTAAATTTATAGTAAAGGAAAGAGTCGTACATGAATTAAGAAAAGAGAAGTCGCAAAAACTGTTGTCAGCGCATCGGCGGTCCGCCAACTAACCTTGGCGGACCGTCGACAGGCTTCTGTCGGCATTTCCAATTTTCCACTCATTCGCGCTCCGTTGCACCACCAACGGATCCCCTCCTTCCTGATACCTTTAAGCAAGCTTGAAGATTACTACCATATTTCAAACAATATGAAGACTGGTTGATTTTATACCACAGTTGTTCGCAAACATAATTTTAAGAAGTAGTTATTTCCATTTTTTTTTTTTACGAAAATGTTAAATCTCATTGATAAATAGCCTCACGACAGTTACAATAAGGCAGGTCTACGATGCTACTATAAATTATACAACAAAGACAGTTAAGTAAACATTGGGTAAAGTTCGGCTCCTTGTTCGAGGATCGAAATCCGAGATAACTTTTTGATGTTCTCACATCTTTAAGGTGGAGAAAATCACGTCGAAATGTGTTATAAGCCTATAATCGTCTTGAAATAGAAGATTTTAGAGTAGCGAAGATCATAAAAGCTCCAAAGCGAATCCCCGAAAGCAAATCTAAAAACCCAACATCGGATCGGGACTTCAAATCTTGAAACCTAAAGAAACTATTCCCAAAAGGAGAACTAAGTACTCCTACACAAGGAGAAAAACCATTCTCAAGAGAGTATAACTTATTTATACTACATAAACTAAAAATAAACATGTACGAAAGCATAAAAACGAAAGAAAACAGGTCGGGAATGACCAAAAATGGTCACTCCCAGCCTGAGGAGGTTTTGTTGAAGGGGTTGCTGCTGTTGCATTTTCTTAGAGAGAGGAGCAGAGGAGGAGAGCCCCTTAATTATTCCAAATTCATGTAAATTGAAAGTACCAATTCTACAATAGCTACCAAATTATGGTAGCCATTGTAAAATGGGTGAATAATAACCATTGATTTTTCTAAATAGATCATCACCATTTATTTGTTTGACCATTTATTATAATCTAATATATATATATATATGTAAAAGCTAATAATTTGGAGCGCATTGAGAGCGTCGAGAGGTCAAGAAATGCATAGAGAGAGTAAAGATGTGTTATAATCTCACATTAAGTATTAAACTAATCCACATGAAACATTAGGAAATGCACACAGAGAGTCCAATATTTGTAAAACTCTTACGTAATAAAGTTACCAACATGAAATAATATAAACTATTATAACTTGGGCTACGTATATCGAAATACTAGTTTTTACACCGTGCTATGCACGGTCTTCGTTGATTATCGGGTTTGATCTCATGCGTAAATTAGTGTAATAGATGTATCACAATATTAGTCATCGACTTCTTCAATCTATGCCAAACCACATAATATTAATTATTGTATTTCGCTTTCCACTTTTTTGTTATTTCAATATTTATTTTCACCACGATCATGAACAATATCATACCACGATTTATATCAATCACCTCGAAATTACAAAAATACATAGATTAGTATATTAGTAATCAATATCATTGTCCCCTCCCCATCTTCATTGAGTCATGTGGATAAAAGTGTCACCAAAAACAATTAGTGTGTTTGATTTTACACGTAAATTGCTGAAATAGAGAGTTACAATATTACTCATCCATGTCTTCGTTTTTCTCTGAACTGCATAATACCAATTCTCGTGTTTTCCTCTCTTTTTTTTTTGGTATTTTAATATTTTTTCTCATTCAAGTTTATGAATAATATCATATACCACGATTTACGCCAACCTCCTCATAAATTATTTTGATATTTCTTTTCATGTATGTATTTATAACCTCAATATTAATGGCCTTTATGTATAATTATGTTGATAAAAGAAGCAACAAAAATCAATTTGCTTAGTGGTTGAATTATTAAAATGCAACTTTGAGGTCGCGGGTTCAAGCCTTCATACATGTATCATTAAGTTCGTATCGGAACATATTTTTATATAAGATCCATTTACACATAGTTTCGAAAAGTTAAGTATAATTTAAATGTTTTAAAAAATATAAAAAAAATAATACCTGTGAAGCACTACGATTCTTCTTGATAGTGTTATAACGTTCACTTACTTCATGAGGCAATCCACGTAAAGTCGCATATTATACTCATATATATACTTTATAGTCAAACTCATCAAATATATATTTGGATTTGAAGATACCAAGAAATGAGCCCTTCAAAGGCATGACACGTGATTCTCCACAACACCGACTCAACCTCAAGACTTTTCATTACTCGTATAACACACTAACAATCAACCCAATTATCTTTATTCAAAAATTTTATGGACATAATTGTATATAGAGGCCATGGGCAATAACAACGTCAAAAGTTATTAATATAGCAATAACGTCACCACCATAGTCCACCGTATGTACCATCACCACCATGGCACCTTTCCATCTAGTTAAAATTAACAATTAAAATTATCCATCTATATTACAAAACCCCATATCCTCCCTCCTCCCTACTCTACCTCCCTTTCCTCACCCCAACAACCACCGCCGTGCTAACCCAACCACCAGCAAACCGTCTCCCAAAACCACCATTGGGCCGTCGGTCACCCTCTACCAATCGCCCACAGTCCTTGCTTCACCGACGCTCTCCCATCCACCTCCATTTTCTCTTTCTTTTCTCCATTTTCTTGGGTGGCGACGATTGTGAGGAGGCGGCGACATTCGAGGCTAATAGGGGGTCAGGGGAGAGGTGAGAGGGGGTTTTCGTGGGTTGGTTGCCAGGGAATCATTGGAGGTAAGGGTGGGAAAGAGGAGTGTTGAGAAGAGATAGAACCGCGGAAGCACATCTAAGGACGTGACAATGGTAGCCGGTGATGCCTCGGGATAGGTGTATGTGTCGCCGCCAGGAGGTGATTTTCTCAAATGAATTAATGGTGTAACAACCCGAACCACTGTCCATCGCAACACAACCCAATAAGATGGGTAGTCACCTATTACGCTCATATATCCTCTCCGGGCTCTAAAAGGTGAAAGTCTTGTTGGTAGTTTGATGATAGAAATCTATTATAAACTGATCATATTAGCCTTAGTTTCCCAATGTGGGACAAACCAACTCCATAATCCACTTTCCATATTTCGTAGTGTTACAAACTCCCCCACTAAAAGAACGCAACGTCCCCGTTGCGCCTCGGCCAAACCATACCAACATCAACACAGGTCCAAGATCTCCCCCACTAGACGTCTGGTCTGGGCCTCGCCCCATCACCTAGCACGTGGTCGCAGGGCTACTCTGATACTATCTGTAACAGCCCGAACCACCGTCCGTCGCAACACAACCCAATAAGATGGGTAATCACCTATTAGGCCCATATATCCTCTCCGGGCTCTAAAAGGTGAAGGCCTTGTTGGTAGTGTGATGATAGGAATCTATTATAAACTGATCATATGAGCCTTAGTTTCCCAATGTGGGACAAACCAACTCAATAATCCACTTTCCATATTCCGTAGTGTTACAAATGGTGTTGGATGTAGGGAAGAATTCTATGGTACACGACGTGCACCGAAACGTACCGTAGCAAAGGTTATATCTATCGTACATCATGTTAGAAGATAATCTACACCGTTCACCTATTTTTTAATTATTTATATTTAAAATTAAGTTTGTAATTACTTGAAAAATAGTAAAATGTTGTATAATAAATTTATGAACAAAAAATGAAAACAATATTCAAACTTTGCCTTGCGGGAAGATGGTGTTCGCCGGAATTATTGTGTCATAGAAGGCTGGTAGATCGTCGGGGCGCCGAAGAGGGACGTAGGAATTTCTCGTCGTAGGTGGTAGGTGCTGGCTGGGAAACTCGTCAAAAACATATGGGGGGCAGGAGTTGAGACCAAAGATATGATGCTTTACATGTCAAACCACTAGAGCAATTGATATTTGGTGAAATAATGTGGCAACAAATAACATAAAACCTAAATGACAGGGGGCCTGGGCCATTACATACTCTAATTCATTTAATAGGTCGCAGGTTCAAACAAGAGTGGTTGTATTTTGTGCATTTGTCTTCTTTATCCTTTTTCCCCCTTTTAGAAGTTGATAGTTTTCAAACTTGCAGTCTTCGTATTACATATGACTATTGTTTAATATCGTTTAAACGAAATTATTTTGGGGGGTCTTTAGTTATTTGGTTTTTACATGATAGATATATTTTATTATATAAGAAACATTACTCTATTGTAGTGAAGCGATTCATAAGGTTACTAATAAACATGTAAACTAACCTTTTTTAGTAGTGACTAGTGAGTATGATAGACGTTTACATTTGAAACGGCAAACGAGGGAAATTGTAGAAACCATTTTGCATGCATGGTCGTTTTGTAGAAAATACTATGACTAGCATGTAAAATAATATTTCTGAAACATGCTGTATGAGATCATGTCACATGTTCTTACTTCGTATTGTTGTTTACAATCATTGTATAGTCTATGATATCATTACTCTCATACTACGAGACACTAACTCAAAAAGCGTCCTCTAATTTTATGAAACATTGGAGTTCGTTAAATGGAAGGTCGATTATGAAAAAGAAACATAATGTATTGTTTTACATGCCTGGAAACTTCATGTGATTTTCTTATTGTTGGCTTATCTTTTGAATCACATAATACGTACTTAACGCCTTGTATTTAACGTTTTTCAGTTTTTGGCAAAACAAATTGGTAGTTTTGTTTGACATATGGGTATATGTACGTATAAAAGTGAAACACATGTTAGAAGACTAACTTATAATAATTGGTTTCCTCGACCTACATTAGTTAAATGGTTGTAGCAATAAAATTATTTAAATGGTTGTAGCAATAAAATTATTTAAAATATAATGTTAAGTATATAAAAACAGAGAATAGAATATGATCAACGCATCATATGTTTGAATTTTGAACACTGATATTAGAATTTTTCCTTTTGCCAAGGGCTTGTTTCGGTGAGAACCGTTTTGTACTATTGGTTTTTTGCATCATGACATTTAGTGAAACAAAATTACGATGTGAGTATAATTGCCATATAGTTGGCCGATAAATGAAAACTGATAATCAATTTTTCTAGTTTTAAAATGAATATTATAAAGAACAACGAGGCCTAAGTTTTTCGGGTACCTCGGGATTTACAATTAGAAATTAAGATCCGTTATAAGAAAAATGAAAATGAAACTAATTTTTTTTTTAATAAACATTCAATGTTTTCATTTTTTTTTTAATTTATTGAAATTTCAGACTTTTGGGAAACTACAAAACGTTTAAATTTTGAGGGGAATTTTGAATATTGCAATTGACCTACTTTCCTCTCAAAGGAAAAAAAAAAGAGATATCAGCCGCCTATCATCTCCTACTTCTCTTCCCTCCCACAAAGTTCCCCAAATCAATTATCACCATTAATTTCAGTCTTCCTCGCCTCCATTACAACCACAAGTCACCAACGCCGATCACTACTTGTACGCACTGCCAACAATCGGCTCGACATCAACCATCATAGCTAAAGGTAATTATATAATTATAGTATATCAATTTCTTGGTAGAACTATATAATTTATGGTATATCATATGGCCCCTTCAATTATTTCTAATATGCTGAAGGATTTGGGATTTAGTTTGGAGAGCGAAGATGTAAATTTTGATGAAAGTATCACCTATTTGTTAATTTAGTTTGGTTCTAGATGGGTTGTCATAAATATATCTTTCTGCTTACATGTGCTCTTTTGCATTCTTAAACTAGTTTGCAACAGTAAGTAAATCATACTCCCCTTTTATATTCTAGCCTAGGAGTAAGTGTGAGAATCAAGAGGGAAAGTAAATTGTGCAAGCTAGAGCTGTCTTCAAGTTGATTCCATGTGACAACGGAGAACACACCATTTTGAAATGTGTAGAATAATTTCTGCAACAATATAGTGGAATCCACAAACAATTAATTATTGATTAATTATTGTATGAATTAGTAATTTTCAAAAATGTAATTAATTAATTGATTAATTGGAAATGAAAATGGACCTGTGAGTGAGGAGAGAGACAGAGGCGTTGGAGACGATGCGGTGGATTCTCCAGAGATGATGCGACATCATTTTGGTCAGTTGCTCATCAGCTCAACGTCTACTTCATCAGGTTTGGAATGACAATGGAAAGAAAACCATGCTCCTTTTCAATATCCAAATGTTTGACAGTCCTAAAAATGTCAGGAATTGTGGATTAAGTGGGCATTTGTAGTAATGAGAATGTTTGACGTGAGAATGAAATAGGGATACTTCAATCCTGCTTTTGAGATTTTGTTTGATGTTTGTGTTACTTTGTACAGATCAGCTGACGGTGCTCTCGTGCCTTGGGGGAAAGACAAGGTAAGATATTTTGTATGTATTTCTTGTTTCGTCTTTGTTTGTAAGAGGTTCATGTTATGCAGTTGACTGGCCAACCACTTAACTAGAGATACTTGTGACTTCTTAATATTAGAACCAAATAGAGGGACCATTCTGAAGTTACAGTCATTGAGTGACATCTAATCCGTGTGAAGTGAAACATTCTTTTTTTGTCTATATAGTTTTAGGTCCTATTGTATTTGAGAAAAAAAAAACTTCTTTTAGTTCCTAATTTTTTGGTGCTCAATTTCCCACCTTTATCTAAGAACACTCTTGCAAAATTCTTAACTTAATTTTACTTATTTATATTTGATGTTTTCTAGAGAATGTTCAACCAACGGTTAAGAAGTGAACTTTCAGAAGTGAGCTTTGTACTTGTGTTGCTAATGTGTTCCTTGTGGGCTCTTCTTTTTTACAGTTAAAACGGTGAGATTCATACTTCCTAGATCAGGCCTTGAAACCTAAAATTCATGAGGGCATTATGTGCATTTTGTGTAGTAGGAGATATATTATTTACATCTTTTATAAAAGGTCTTTATATAAATTTTGGTACTAGAATTTAGCGACACATTATACGACGTATATAGTAGAGTTCTCCATGATCTTGAGAATTGAGTACTATATTAAATTTGGATGATGGAAGGCTAAATGCTAACCTACTTTTCGGTTTTTTTCTTTGCAAGTTCTATATGACAAAATAAACTAATGTCATGCTTCATGTTCTATTAGGGTAAAATGGAGGACGATGAACTCAACCAGGGAAAGTCTGAAGATACAACTAGTTCTTTTAACTTCAAAGCCTCTAATAAGACAATAGACTACTTCATTGATGAGAAAATATGGGATGAGATTGACAAAAATTTAAAGGAATATAATGTTGATATTATGAGTAAATTGGCTTGGAAGTCCGTAGACGATTGTGAAGGATTCTATAACACCTATGGGATGGTGGTAGGTTTTGGTGTTCGAAAATCTAATAAAACAACAAGTAGAACAGATGGGCGTATTATTGCTCGTAAGATGGTATGTAATAAGGAGGGTGAACGTTGGGAAAGTTTGTCGTTTAATCCAAATAGAAAACGCAAGTCTAGAAGAATAACTAGGGTTGGATGTGGAGCTTACATCAAATTTAAGTATGTGGAAGAAGGTAAGTACTGGATTGTGGATCAATTTAAGAGGGAACATGACCATGATTTGGTAGAGCAACGTCATATTGCATTTATGAGGTAAATCTTATTCGAGTTTTTAATTCGCATATGCGTATTCAATATATTAAATATAAAGCATTTTTATCCTCTTAATTTTTTTTTGCGTTTTTGCCTTTCTAAGGCGACAGCGAGGTCGACCAAATTAGGGCTATGTCTATGCATGACTCATGCATTGTTACGTGTGATATAATGAGAAATATGATTGATATAGCTAGTTCTCAAGCAAATGTCGGTCACTTACCAAAAGATCTGTATAATTTTTTTGATAAGGTTCAAAGAGAGGAGGTGAAAGATGGTGATGTTGAAACCGTGATGGCATATTTAGAGGGAAAAAGAAATGTCGATCCATTATTATTTGTACGATACACAAGGGATGAAGAAGGCAGATTAGAGAAGTTGTTTTGGTGCGATGGAAAGTCACGGGCAGACTTCAAAGCATTTGGACATGTTCTTGCATTTGACTGTACGTATAATTGTAATGCGTATAACAAACCATTTGTAGTGTTAGTTGGTGTTAATCATCATAGGAAAATAGTCCCATTTGGGTGTGCACTCATAGTTCATGAGAAAGAAGATACTTATTCTTGGATGCTGGAGCGATTGATCGAAGCAGACGATGGGTATAAACCTCTTACCGCAAAAACCGATGGGGATAAGGCAATGACAAATGCTATTAAAAAAGTATTGCCTGAGTCAAGACATCGATTATGTCTATGGGATCTTCTAAGAAATGTGAAAGCTAATAGTAATAATAAACAATTTTGCAATGGGTTCATGAAATGTGTTGATAAGTATTTGACAACAGAAGATTTTGAGAATGCCTGGAAAGAATTAGTAGAACATCATGGTTTCGAAGGAAGAAAGTGGGTGAAAGATTTATATGATGTCAAGGAAAAGTGGGCTGAAATTCCCTATTCATTACTCTTTCAAAGAAAACTAGACTTTCCACACATTATAAACTACTATATATAAATATATGTTACTATACTAATGAAACGTTTTATTTTTCAGGTATGAAAAGTACACAATGATGCGAGTCCATGCATAATTCCTTGAAAAAGGCGACGCATAAGAAGTTGATGTTGTACAAATTCATAGAGTATTATGATAAGGCAGTAGCTAAGCTAAAGATGGGAAGAGAATCATCAAGATTATAAAACAACGCATGAATCTCCCTTTATATCAGGTGTGCTTTCAAGTATTAAGCATCATGCCGTTGAGTTATATACTATAAATTCATTCTCTATGTTGTGTGAGGAAATGAAGCATGAAGCTCATTTTGTGGTCAAAGATGTCATTCCTAAGACAGAAGAACAAGAGCCACAAAAGCCTATTTTATACTGGTAATGTTGTTGAGAATCAAGAGTTGTGGTATGTTGTGGTTAGGCACGACCTTCATGGTCATATGTCTTGTTGTTGTATGAAGTTAGAATCATTAGGTTGCCCATGTCGTCACATGTTTGCCGTGATGAAGTATGCAAACATTGAGAAAATACCGGAGCGTTGTATTTTCAATAGATAGACTAAAAATGCAATAGACAATGACGAGGGGCAAACCAACACTGTGGAATTGGATGGAAGCGATGAAGCACTTATAATGGCTAGGTATGCAGACCTCTCTATCTTTTGGCCAAGAATTTGTCATGGAGCTGCTCAATCTCTCAAGCCTTTTCGTGAAGTAAAAACTACATTTGTAAAGTTATGTCTCAAATTTGGAAGTGACAAGAAAGTGAAAAATCCGCAGTATGTAGCACATGGGATTGGTGATCCTAAAGTTGTTGAAAATGGACGAGGACATCACTCCAAGAAAGGTAAATCTGGACTAGCTACATCAACCCCCGGTTATTTTGGAAATCCTAAAAAAAGTATCTACGGAAAAGAAATGTCCACCGAAAGCTCCACCAGTTGATAGATATATGCCCAATACCTACACTCAAGGGAGTGTTAATGAGGTATTGTAATCGTTACTATTGTTAATGTTGTTATCGTTGTTGTTGGCTAATATTAGATTTTTGTAACGTGTAGAATTCGTATTTCCATGAGTTTGCGGAAATGGATGAAGATCCTATTGTTTTCAATTGGAATCCAAACAACGACTGTTAGTTTAATACAGGTAGCTCGCTCTAAGCCTGTATAACAGGATTAATGATGAGTCATCCATGCTAAAAATAGTTTGCATGATTAAGTTGTGTTTCTTTCGTTGATATTTTAGTGACTAAATCATAATAATCGCAGGGAGTGGTAGAATTAGAATGATTATCGTATACTTTATCAGGATCATTGGAGCGGTGGAGCGGTACGGGTCATAACGGGATTGGAGCTGAATACCACATCGGATAACGAGGAGCTCAGATTTGTGGAGTGATGTTTGGTTACTTTCAACCAGCTATACCACGTCAGATTTCATGTCAAAATTACAATTGCTTATAAGTAGCGCGTCTTTTAGAATAATTTCATGTCAAATTTACCATTCCAACTATTACTTTTTTGTTTCCTTTAAGTATCCTTTGAATTAAATTTGATTCGTTGTAAGATCGGATCTTAAAAACCAAAACATCATATGATGCACATCTTACGCCTTACGGGGGACTGGACCTCCTAAAACAATCATATGATGCTATATTTTGATCTTTAGATTAAGTATCTCAGATCTTGAAAAAATGATCATCTCCGCCATGACTAACATCAGAGTGATGTATTTATCTAGGATTCAGTGACAAACATTATGCCTGTTAATGAAGTTTGACAGTAGCAATCTCATAAAATTTGAGTGACAACATCAGACATTTTGACAATACCAATCTCGCGAGATTTGGCTTAAAAGAGATGGAATTCCGCCTCCGAATGCATATCGAATGAGGCTTCTTAAAGTCACATAAAAGTTGGCATAGGAAATATTCAACTTCCTGATGCTTAGTAAAATGTGTATAAATCTATTTCACCAAAGACAAATAATTGATTGAGACATTGAATCTTCAGCAAGTAGCGCTAAGAAACGTGTCCGAGTCTGACGAAGATGTATTCACCTCCCCGAGATTTGGTACCAAGATGTATTCATCTCCCCGAGATTTGTTACTTTTTTGTTGCCTTTAAGTATCTTTTGAATGAAGAATTGTTTGTTGTAAGGACTTGTGATTAATCTCACGAAATACTTGAGACGTTCAAGTCCCATCTGATCATACTGCAATAGAAGACAAATAATGAGAGATCATTTTGTTCTCAAAACTCAAGAGCAAGAAAATTAAAAGATTGGATCTTAAAAAACCAAAACATCATGTGCTACCACATACTTGACTTTATTCTAATCTTGTTTTCCAGCGGCTTTCATATATTTCAATACATACATACCACAATCATCTCTGTAATTGAAAACATTAATATCATTTTATATACATACATAACATATTAAAACTATATGAAGATAAAGTGAAATGCAATATTATGAGATAACCTACAAGTTAGGTTGCCTAGGAGTTTCAAACTTTACCCAAGGAAAATCCTTAGCTTCTTCAAATAGTCGACGCAGTTTGGAGTGATTGTTCACAACGTAGAACCTGGAAGCATTCTCCAACTATTCGAGCCAATTCGATAATTAGAAGTTTAAAATATTTCAAGTGTTAAAACTAATCAAAATGTCATTGTTACTGAGGGGAGAAGTACTACAATTATAGCTTTGTTGATGCGATCGGTATCAAAACCCAAGGAGTCCAAAATATAGTTGCTTCGCTCCACCACATTCACGACTAGAAGGAACCAATGCCTTTCACTATAGTCAATTAACGGAACATAGACCTAAATAAAACAACCAGAATTTTTTTTTTATTCGACACGATCACAACATGGTAAAAACCGATGCTATACAACATCATTTACCGATATACCTGTTCAACATAGCAAGTGTCCTTCAGCATACACTTATCCACAAAATGTTCTTGAAAGTTTATTATTGCTCTATTCATTGCCAACTTTTCGTCAACTTCGTCAAGCATTCGATTCTAGTCGAGCAAACATCAACTCGATCAGAAAACAAAAAAAAAAGTTTACATGAAATTGAAAAATAAATAAAAGTTTTGAAATGCCTGGAACGCAACAAGAACAATTTATCTGGCCTTGGGTCATCTTTTTGCAAAATCATATCGTGTATATAAGTATCAAGCAACTGCATAAATATAAATCAGCTCACTTATGACTTCGCCCTCTTATTGAATGCCCATAATAAAACCAAAGTTAAAAATCACAGGTCACAAGATTGGTACCCAATTAGATAACCATCTTCTTGGGAAAACACTTGATCCATCTGACCACGTCATGTAATGTGAACGTGACTCAAATATGGTTTCACCACTTTGCAAATTGACTGCAACTTCGCAAATCTCACGTTCATTTGCGTTTAAGAGGGGCAAATATTTTTTGTAAGCCTCATGTTATAGTGGTTCAACACGAGCCTTCTTCTAAACGTGTAATGCCTTCTTATGAACCTTCAAACCAAACGTAAAGTTAGTGATGTAACTTGTTATACTGTTTCAAATTTCAATATAATGGGTAAGTCATGTACCGGCATATTATGAGAAGCCAAATCTGATACAATGTCATCCAATGTTATTCTATTGTCATCTAAATAACCAAATCCTTCCTTGTCCTACGAACCAAATTATATATCAGTTAATTAGGAGATTTACGTTAAATCATACAAAAAGACTAATAGTAGATACCTTTAACATCTCTAAGTCATCATCGTCATCAGAAATTACAGGTCTCGCTCCAATTTGTACATAAATACAAGTATATAATATATAACATATTTATGAGTGAATAATTTTATAATAGAGTTATGAGTGTCAGGTACCTTAGGGATATCCTCAAGAGTTGCATATGATTTACTTGTACTCATTGCCGTTACCTTAGTGATATTTTGAGGAGTTGCATCTAGGATATTGTGCCTGTTGTTGGTATCTTAGGACTATTCTGATGAGTTGCATTTGGGATACTTGTACTCGTACTCAACTTGGAAGAAGGTTTGACATTGTTTTGTTGTTTGGGCAATTTTGTCTTTGCATTATTCTTTCGGATACCAACTGGTTTTTTAGATTGTCTTTTGGACTCTTTTGTTGTACGACTGACATTTGGAGTATCCTTGAGCGTAACCAATGGTTCTGGGAGTTTATATTCACTATAGTCAAAAGTTAGGACATCGTTGCTGAGTTGAGAAGGTAAATTCCTTTTCATCTCATGACTAAATTCCTTTTCATCTCATGACTATTTAAATCTAACTTTTTTTTTTACGTTAAGGTTTAAATCCGTCGTACTATCTTTACTATTAGAATCATATCTTATAAAAGGAGATTTGCAAAGATATTTTGGACAAGTTTCGACATTAAGGCTTGTCTCTACGTTATTGCCTTTATTACTATCACAAATATCACTTTTAAACTGTGAATTGCAAACGTTGTCCGAAGAGACATTCATCTTTTCATTTGCACGCTCTAATATCTTAGCATCCTTTTTTTCACTAATATCACTTGAAATTTGCCTAGTGAATGCATTGAGAAAATTTTCAAACTTATAATCCATAGACAAAAGTAATCTCTCAATGTTTGTAACAGAAGTAATAAGAACGTCTACTTTGTAGCCAAATTGTTGCTTCCTTGAAGACTTCACATCAACAATTTTCTACATCAATAAATTTATTATATTTATAACAAAGCTAAAAATACCACAAATTAACATATAATGATTCGTAACAGTGACGACATACCTCGAATGTATTCTCGTTAGCATCATTAATAGTCGATGAATCTTGCTTCATAGGAGTGCAGTTGAGATCAAAATCCATTATTTGATTTTTTGGGGAAAAAAATTGATGTGAAAAATGAATGGAAGTATAACCCTAATTAACCCTAAAAAATGTTGCTGATCCACAGAAAAAAAAAATAAAAAAATAAAAAAGAAAACTATAAATGTTTGCTGATTGCTACTAGAGAAAAAAAAAAGAGTAAAAAACTGCATACAGCAAGGATAGAACCCATGACATGGTTAGAATACTTAAACAAACTTACCAGTAGGCTACAACTTTATGCTAATTATCAGGGGCGAAGCCGGGATTGAAAATTGGGGCGGCGGATTATAACTATATACGCGGTATCTCTAACGGACAATTTAGGAATCGTTCATTGTTTCTAATAAAAATTGATACTATACGATCGTATTTAATAAGAAACATGACAAAGGCAGGGTCGAATCTAACCCAAGAAACTTGGGGTAACCCTTTTAGTACAAGTTATTTTTATTTTTTTCCCAATTTTTTGGATTTTTTTTGGCAATAATTAGGTGTTTTCGAGGAATTTGTGGTAGCTGGTGCACCCCAGACTACCCCCTAAATTCGATCATGAATGAAACGTACATGCTCAACAAATTATGGAACAAGAAAGAAAAAATATACTTCCTACATTTAAGTCCAATCTTCCCAATCTAAAATGCACAAGGTTTTAGGAATACATTTAAACTAGTAAAAGAAAGTTGGAGTTGAATGGAGGGAGTATTGTAATCCCAAGAGAATATATATTAAAGACATGCATTAGGTAGCATGAAATGTAAGTAGCCTATTGGTTCGTATGAACAATTGCTCCATCCTAATGTCTAGATTTCGGATCCTCACATCATCAACTAACTAAAGTTCCTCTTATTTTTAAAAAATAGAGGAATAATTAAAAAGAAAAAAAAAACATGAGACTTGCTACTAAGAAGATTCGAACCCACAAAACATCTAGATTACAAGGATATCACTCCAACTAGTGTACTAACAACATCTTATGCTAAATCGGTGCTCTAAAATATATATAAAGGGATTCTGCCTGTAAAACTTCAAAATTTTCTTCCCCCGCCGGGGTGGCGGCCGCCACCGCTCGCCACCAAGTGGCTTCGCCCATGCTAATTATATAAGAGACTGTTATTTATATAAACTAATACATATAGCAAAGGAAAAAAAAACGGTTCGAATACTGCGCACAACAAGGATCGAACCCACGACATGGTTGGAATACTGAAACAAACTTACCAGTAGGCTACAACTTTATGCTGATTATATAAGAGACTGTTATTTATATAAACTCACCAGTGGTCGAATACTCCGCGCCGCCCATTTTCCTTCCATAACCCATAAATTTATGATCGTTAGCAGACGACGCAGAGGTGGGGGCGGAGAGGACGGCGACGTTTGTGGGTTGTAGTCGCCAACGGCCATTGTCAGCTTGATGGCAAACTGATCGCCTAATCGGAGCTGACAAGGTGAAGCTTAAGGGTGGCAGATTGCCGGTGTAACACTACGGAATTTGGAAAGTGGTTTATGGAGTGGATTATGGAGTTGGTTTGTCCCACATTGGGAAACTAAGGCTCATATGATCAGTTTATAATAGATTCCTACCATCATACTACCAACAAGGCCTTCACCTTTTAGAGCCCGGAGAGGATATATGGGCTTAAGGGGTGACTTCCCATCTTATTGGGTTGTGTTGCGACGTATGATGGATCGGGTTGTTACAAATGGTATCAGAGCAACCCTGCGACCGCGTGCTGGGTGCTGGGGCGAGGCCCAGACCAGCCATCTAGCGGGGGAGATCTTGGACCTGTGTTAATGTTGGTATGGTTTGGTCGAGGCGCAACGGGGACGTTGCGGTCTTTAAGTGGGCGAGTTTGTAACACTACGGAATTTGGAAAGTGGTTTATAGAGTGGATTATGGAGTTGGTTTGTCCCACATTGGGAAACTAAGGCTCATATGATCAGTTTATAATAGATTCCTACCATCATACTACCAACAAGGCCTTCACCTTTTAGAGCCCGGAGAGGATATATGGGCTTAAGGGGTGACTTCCCATCTTATTGGGTTGTGTTGCGACGTATGATGGATTGGGCTATTACAGCCGGAGTTCGTCGAGCGTGATGGCTTACCGGCGGGAGATTGCCAAGAAGTTGTTCGCCATGAGAGTAGAAGATAGGGAGAGGGAGGAGAGAAAAATTAATATGCAAAAATTAATTTCAGTATTACAAAATTTAATTACTTATTTTCATAAAAATTAAAAATGATTTAAAACTATTTTATTATGGTGCCTTTCGGTGCATGTCGTGTACCATAGAACTGGCTCTGGGTGTAGGTTGTTGGTGGTGCTACGGTTGTGAGAGGAGAGAGAAAAATATAATGTTGGGATGTACCAATTCTACAACAGCTACCAACCCTTGGTAGCCATTGTGATGAAAAGAATAATAGCCCTTTGATTTCCTTAAATAAATCTGAACCTTTGATTTATTTGACCATATAATAATTAATAAAATCAATTACTAAAATTAGAAAACCTCATTTTCTCTATCATCCTCTTCCGCAAACCCAGCAACCTCCTCCGACTCCATCCAACCACTACCAAAACGTCGCCCAACACCACCATTGGGACATACGGTAGCTGGCTATCATGTCCCTCACCCCTTGCATCACTGACGCCCACTCTTTAGTTCAGCTTTCTCTTTCTCTTCTCCTTTTCCTTGGCCGGCGAAGATGGTGATGGGGTGGGTCGGCGCAACATGTGAGAGTAGGGGGTCGTGGGAGTGACGGAATTGGGTTTTCGTGGGGTGGGGGGCCGCGTCGCCAGGATTCAAAGCGAGAGAGGGTGGGCAAGAAAAGTGCTGAGAGGAGAGAGAATCACGCGTGTACAATGAAGGGCAAAACGACGGTGTCCGGCGATGGTGTAGGCGAGATTGTCGTTGTTCGCTGGCCAAAGATGATGTTCAGATGTGCGTTGGTGGTGTTGTAGCGCCCAGCCCGCGCCCGCGCTGTTTATATAGATATTGTTATACTCATTTATTAAATTGACAGTTTATCTTTGTTA
Organism: Spergularia marina; assembly: GCA_963680865.1. Lineage (NCBI taxonomy): Eukaryota > Viridiplantae > Streptophyta > Magnoliopsida > Caryophyllales > Caryophyllaceae > Spergularia > Spergularia marina. The sequence continues at coordinate 7,339,449 of OY804554.1, forward strand.
TAATATTATTAGCAACACTATTATTTTCCATATATTCGCTTACCACTATAATCACCATAAATTATATTATTTTTCATAAATTAGCTAATAATTTTCATATTATGTAATTACTTAGTGCTATCCAATTAATGAATGTGAAGTGTCCTTCTAGTAAAGACTTGGTTTCACGTTTTAATATATAGTACTAGTTTTAAGCCTGTGCGGTTCACGGTACACATATTATATCGTGTTTGATGATTCTTATACAAAAAGTTCCACGTTGAACATGTTTCTTAGTTAGCCAGATGTAGCGTTTATATTTTATTTGTTGAGTTTTGTTTAGGAATAGACACAATATCATTTTTGTAATATTCACTCGATGGTTGATAATTAATGCATTTCTATCAAACATATGTATAAATGGAACTCATTTTATATTAAATTTCAAAATAGGTTTAATGAGTTATATGAAAGTTATGACTAATTATGTTGTGTCACATCTAAAAAACTTTCATATTACAATTTCATGAAAGTATGGACTCTGGCAAATAAATGTTGTGAGAATTTTCCATTCTTTGGACTCTCTAACCATTTCTGTTATTTTGGATCTCCTTAAACTTTTTAAGGAAAAAAACAAATCTCTACTAAATGTACACGGAGTAACTGAATTGTTTCATATCGGAAAAATGTGTAAATGGATCTCAAATTGAGATACATTTCGAAACAAATATAACGATATATATTTTTAAATTTTCTGATACACGTAACCGATGTTATGAGTGATTATGTCGCAAATCTATTTCATACATTTATGAAAGAGTCTCACGAAAATAAGGATTCTATATGTGGATTATTAATAATTGTCCGTGTGAGTTGTTAATAAAAAAATGTGGGTATTTCTCATTTTTTAAACTCCTCTCAGTATTTTCCTTTTGTTGGACTCTCTCTATGCACTTCAAAAATCTCTCTTTTATTAAGCCCGTGCGTTGCAAGGTACACATATTATATTGTGTTTAATGATTCTTATACAAAAAGTTCCACCTTGAATATGTTTCTTTGTTAGCCAGATGTAGTGTTTATATTTTGTTTCTTGAGTTTAGTTTAGGAATAGACACAATATCATTTTTGCACTCGATGAGTGTTGATTAATGCATTTCTATCAAACATATGTATAAATGAAACTCATTTTATATTAAATTTCAAAATAGGTTTAATGAGTTATATGTATTAATTAGTTTACTGATATACAAAATGAAATTTTGGACTAATTATGTCGTGTCACATCTAAGTAACTTTCGAATTACAATTTTATGAAAGTATGGACTATGGCTAATAAATATTGTGTGAATTTGTCAATCTTTGGACTCTCTCACCATTTCTGTTATTTTGGACTCTCTCTAAACTTTTTAAAAAAGAAAAAAATATCTCTACTAAATGTACATGGAATAACTGAATTGTTTCATATCGGAAAAATGTGTAAATGGATCTCAAATTGAGATACAATTCGAAACAAATCTAATGATATATGTTTTTAGATTTCTGATACACGTAACCAGTGTTATTATGTCGCAAATCTATTACATACATTTATGAAAGAGTCCCACGAGAATAATGATGCTATATGTGTATTATTAATTATTGTCCGTGTGAGTTGTTAATAATAAAATGTGGGTATGTCTCATTTTTTTAAACTCTCTCAGTATATATACTAGTTTGAAGCTCGTGCGTTGCACAGTACACATGTTATATCATGCTTAATAATTCGTATACAAAAGTCTTCTTAGATAGTCAGATGTGTGTTTATATTTCGTTTGTTGAGTTTAGTTTGGAAATACACACAATCTCTTTTTTGTAATTTTAGATTAAATTTCAAAACAAGTTTGATGAGATATGTGCTGATAATTTTCTGATATAGAAAATGAAATGACTAATTATATAGTGTCAAGTTTAAATTAATCTTTATATCATAGTTTTATAAGAGCTTGGACTCTACCTAATAACTCTTGTGAGAATCTCTCGTTTTTTTTGGATTTTCTCACAATTTAACTTGTTTTGGACTCTCACTAAACTATTTAAAAAATCAAAACTCTACTAAATTTATAATGGGATCATTTTTGCAATTTTTATTGGCATGACACTTTAATTCATTTCTTTCAAACATATGTATAAATGGAACTCATTTCAAATTAAACTTCAAAACAGGTTTAATGAGATATATGTTGTAATTTTGCGATATACAAAATGAAAGCTAAGACTAATTATGTAGTGTCACTTTTAAATAACTTTCAAATTACGGTTTTATGAAAGTACGAACTCTACATAATAACTCTTGTGAGAATCTCTCATTTTTTGGACTATCTTACCATTTTTTTTATTTTGGACTCTCTCTGAGCTCTTGGAACCCAAAAACTCAATGTATAACTAAATTTTTTTGCATATCAGAAAAATGTGTAAATGGAACTCAAATTGAGGTACATTTCGAAACAAATCTAATGATGTATGTTTCAAAATATTCTGATTCACGTAACCAATATTATGAGTAATTATGTCGTAAATCCATTAGATAACTTTATGAAAAAGTCTCACGACATTAAGTATTCTATATGTGGATTATTATTAATTGTTCTTGTAAGTTGTTAATAATAAAGTGTAGGTATTTCTCATTTTTTTGGATTCTCTCAGTATTACTCATTTGTCGGACTCTCTCCAAACTTTTCAAAAAAACCCTTTTTTATATATCGTGTTTGATGATTCTTATACAAAAAGTTCCACGTTGAACATGTTTCTTAGTTAGCCAGATGCAGTGTTTATATTTTGTTTGTTGAGTTTACTTTATTTATTTATTTATTTTGTAAGAATTTAGTCTTTTATTCATCCATATAGGGAAAAAAGACAAAAGTTACAAAAAGACTAACCACTACGAGCCTTAAAAGCACTAACGAGCACTAAAGTTCTCAACAATTTCATCATAGAGTTGATGCTTAGTATAAGCTAAAACTCGGACACAAACTACAAACTTTATCTTGTCAATGATCCAGTTCTCACTATGCTCAATATCACCAAATACCCGAGAATTGCGCTCAAACCAAATCATGTAGACTGTGGCCGAAAGACCATTTATGCTTCCAATGCTTGCTATGCTTCTGCTGGTGACCCCAATTTAGCTCCCTCTTCAAACTCCAGGCAGCTCTCCTTAGTCCTATCCAATCAACAACATGTTGCCATACACTCCGAGCAAAAGAGCATCCAAAAAAGAGCCATTTTGTTGAGTTTACTTTAGGAATAAACACAATATCATTTTTGCAATTTTCACTCAATGACTGCTAATTAATGCATTTCTATCAAACATATGTATAAATGGAACTCATTTTGTATTAAATTTCAAAATAGGTTTAATGAGTTATATGTATTAATTTCTTGATATACAAAATGAAAGTTAGGACTAATTATGTCGTGTCACATCTAAATAACTTTCAAATTACAATTTTATGAAAGTATGGAATCTGGCTAATAAATGTTGTGAGAATTTTTCATTCTTTGGACTCTCTCACCATTCCCCTTATTTTGGACTCTCCCTAAACTTTTTAAGAAAAAAAAAAAAAACAGGAAAATGTGTAAATGGACCTCAAATTGAGATACATTTCGAAATAAATCTAATGATATATGTTTTTAAATTTTCTGATACACGTAACCAATGTTATGAGTGATTATGTCGCAAATCTATTACATACATTTATGAAAGAGCCTCACGAAAATCAGGATTTTATATGTGAATTATTAATTATTGTCCGTGTGAGATGTTAATAATAAAATGTGGTTATTTCTCATTTTTTAAACTCTCTTAGTATTTCCCTTTTGTTGGACTCTCTCTATGCTAAAAGTTCTATTATAGTTGTCAGTATTTGACAATTAGGATAATGAATAAAATCAAGACCGTTAAATTAGGATAAGATGAATTTTAGCCATTTGATTTTTCTTAACCATGGTTAAAAAAGTTCCTATTATACACTTGACCACACCGGATTACAAAATATAATAATTTTATATGTCATCAAAAGATTTTTTTTCCTTAATTAATTTAATCTGGTCTATCTTTTATTATCTTAAATATTTTATTTCTTATGCAAAGATAAAAAAAAAATCAGTTTTTAGAAATTCTACGAGGCTTGGTAGGTTTGACCTTAGATAATAATTACTCCTATTATACAAAAAAAAAAAAAAAAAAAAAAAAAAAAAAACCATACTTCCCAATCCACTGCCTTTTCTCTCTTCTCCCTTTCCTCCACCCACCCCAGTACCCCACCCATGTCCCACCGCCGGCTAGCCTAATCGGCCTCGTAACCGGCACCTTCCCATCCACTTTGAGCGTCGGAAGCCTACTGGCCTCCTCACCCGCCCCCGCGACCACATCGCTATCTCCTCATCCCCAATTTCCTATTTCCCACGTTTCTCTCTCTGCACGTTTCCTCTCTTTCCGGCAAGATTGGGCTGCTATTTGCCGGAAATCCGAGAATAGGAGTGACGAAGAGATGGTGGAAATCGGAGAAAAAAGAGGAAGAGAAAGGCTCGTGGAGCCTCTAGGCGACGGGCGAGGGTGGTGGTGGTAGTTACGACTGATAAAGTGGTGTTTGGGAAAGCCCATTAGGTTGGTGCGTGGATAAATATGGTTTACTTTATTTTGATTGATAGCATACGTTTGGTAACACAAGTATGTTTTATTAATGATTAAGTGCAGTCACTTTTATTTCTCAACAAAGCGACCATCGGTGATCACATAACTAATTTTGACCGAAGAAAAAAACAGTTCCTAAAGATAGGGAAGAAGGGGTGTATATATTTGTAATTGTTTATTAACAAATCTAAATTTATATTCTCAAAATATTATGGGAAATTTAATATTATTATTTAATTCTTAATTATAGTTAAATCTTATCCTAATCGTCAAAAACTAACAATCACCATAGAATCATCGCTCTCTATGCTCTTCAAAAATCTCTCTTTTATATATATATAACACTAGTTTTTATACCCGTGCAAATGCACGGGAATTACAAATGCTTATATAAAATAGTTTTGTGCCATATTACTTTAAAGATATTAAATAAAAGTATCGTAATATTGACAAATATAAAGGAATTTAAAACATAGCATTGGCAAACATAAATTTAAAATTTGTAAAGAGAATTTATAGATGTTGATAGAAAAGAACACCAAAATTTATAGATATAAGAATTTAAGACCAATGATAATGATTTCGTGTTTTCCGTGTGATCAAATATGTTTAAAAAAGCAAGCATCATATAAGATATCCTCCCTACCAACCTATTTCATTTTGAATCTTCTATTGAACGCATAAACCCACAATCGACTTTTAAACTTGACAAAAGTTAACATCTTGAAACTTTCTTAGTTGATCCCCTCTCCCCCTTAAATTCCCTAAACGTCCCCACAATTCGTATTAACTCTTATACAAATATCCTCAACCGACAATTTCCACTCCCCACCATCAATTTCTATTGCCCACATACACTTCCATGCTAGTATCCCACCCACTTTCCTTACCAACACCCAATCACCCATTAACATGCTACCCGACACTATAACAGTCTGATCCATCATACGTCGCAATACAACCCAATAAGATTAAATGTCACCCCTTAAGTTCGTAAACCCTTGCTTGGGTTTTAAAAGGTGAAAGACTTGTTGGTAATGTATAGTAGAAACCTATTATAAACATATCATAATAAAAACCTTAGTGTCCCAACTTAGGACAAACCAATTCCATAAACCACTTTCCATAATCTTGGAGTGTTACAAACACCCTCTCCCCTTATATCACATGTTCTAGCCGACCCTCAACCCCAGTCGATGCTTACTTGGCCCCTTAACCAACACTTCTTCACTTGTCAGATTTTTTAAACGGCACTGTCACACATGAACTCATTTGATGCCCCATTCCAAGTGAATTCCTCTACTGGACCCCCACCCGGTCAATTCCTCTGCACCCGTTCTCTTTACCCGTGTTGATTCGTATACTCGACCCTCTATAACACACATATTCTCGACTCCTCCACTTGCCCTGATTTGTCTAAGCGACATATGAGGCTCCGCCCTCATGAACTCCTCTACTCGACCTCCAACTCAATTCTTGTACCCTGTTCTCTTCACCCGTGTCTATTCTTATGCTCGACCCTTTTTCACTCCCATATTCTCGACTCCTCTAGTTACCACCCCTGATCTTCCTGCGCGATGATCCCACCATTCTCCTAAAAAATTATATCTTACTTTCGGAGTATATGGAATATTTTAAACTCTTCTAATAATATGATTGGTGAGCAATCAATATACTTTGATAACCAATGACATCTATTGTTGTGCATCAACTTATAAGTCAATAAGCATATATTTTCAATGTCGGTCAATAAGCATATATTTTCTAATCTATTTGTTTTCTCTGGTTCTTCACTCTAGTCACTCGCATACTCCAACGTTTGATCTCGTCCTAGCGTCTCTCCTCGAAAGGCTCAAGTTACCATGCAAAAGTGATAGAGCGATCTAACTGTACATGTAGTCATGTACCGAATCTTCGTTTAAAATTGCTGAAATACCTAGGGTTTTAAATATGTGGTTCTTTTCTCTTTTAATATTTAGTATGTAGAAAAATCTTATCAACATATATTCTTGTTCATATCTTCATTTTGAATTGATGAATTGATTTATGTAAATGTAAATAAAAATTAGTTTATAAATTCTTTCGCTTTTTAAGATTTCTAGATTTGTTTCAATAATTAACGAATCATAATACGAAGGGAATTAATCTTTTGCATTCCTTCACCTAGATCTAATGGCTAACAAAATACTCCCTTTTATTTTCTCTCTCCTCCCTTACCCACCTCCACCACGCACCACCCATTCGACACCCACCTGAGATGTTGCCGCCGCCTCCACCATCCACCACCTGAGACATCATCGCTGCGACCACCAGGTGCGTAGAGCACCGGCGGATCTAAGTTGGCTCACGACCTCCCCGTCTCCACCTCCTATACGCCAATGCCCCTCACTTTTGTTCTCCCTTTCTCCCCATTTCTCACAACGATTACCCTCCCCACCTGTCTCCTCGCCTCTCTCGCCACGTTCTCGGCCCCTTCCCAAAGCGTCGCCGCCAGAAACAACCAAAAATTGCCGTCTATAATGAGTTTTTCGTTTTTCTTCGTGTTGCATAGAGGTGGCTTAAATGGCGGTGTTGTGGGCCTATTGTTGGTGGTGGTCGTGGGAGGTGGCCACATCTGGTGGTGTGGGCCGATCGTTGGTTGGTGGTGGTTGGTGCTAGTGTGTGGAGGTGAGGTGGTGGTGGACGTGGGTGGTTAGGGTTGAAGGGAGATGAGAGAGAAAATGTATTTTCTTTTTTTTTGTTTTAATTTTTTTCCTCTATTTTTTTGAAGCATTAACAATCTTTTGATGAACATCAAAAATTGATGAACATGTACTTTACAATTGACGAACATTGACTAATATTGATGAAAATGTAATTTAATTAAATAAATATTGAATTTTATCGTTGTACATTGAAAATTTGATCAACATTAAAAATTTGATGAACATTGAATTTAAAATTGATGAACATTAGTTTTTTTTTTTTTTTTATGAACTTGTAGTTTTAATATAACTAGTTTACTACCCGGGCTACGCTCAAAATAAATTCTATTACTTTATTAATAAAAAAAATTTTATCAATAAATTTTATCATTTGCAAAACTTTCACTTTCAATATAGATGATGTGATTCCAGTTCAAATAAGTAATAAGGAAAGTATAAAATAATAAGGTAAAGATGAAATCAATTAATAGTAAATATTGTTTTTTTATAATAAAAAAAATATTGTGAATTTTTTAATATGGAAAACCTCACTCATATATCACCATAATGGAATGTTCATCCATATTCTTTACCATAAAAGACATTTTCAGTGAATTTTTTAAGTGAAAATTGAAGAGACATGTCACGTGGCATGACAGATGACCTAACTGAGCCGGTAAACGTCGTCGTTGCCTCTAACACAGCTTTTAATATGGATTCGGATCCTCTGGAGTTATTTTTCCTGGAGTTTTCTGAAGTTAACTTGAAATGGAAACATTACTCTACCATGTAGTGTTTTCCCTTATTTAAAAAAAAAACATTCATAAATTTATTTTTCCATTTCGGGTAAACTCTAGGGAACTCTAGGAAAAATAACTCCAGAGGATCTTGATCCCTTTTAATATATAGTATAAGATGAATGTAAACGGAAGATTTAAAATAAAAGATTTGCTCATCTACATTTATTTAGACTGGTTCTTTCCTTTTTATAGAATGAGTTGTAAAAATATGCATGAAGTAACAGTTAGCACACTGGTAATGTAATGAATATGTAAGTGGGAGGTCAATGGTTCAAATCCTAGCTCACACATATTTGGTTGATTTACCAATTAGCATTGCTGATGCGTTAAATGATTGCTGACATCTCTACGCCCGAAATAAATTTTATTATTTTATTTATTTGTAAACAAATAATTTTATCAACAAATTTTATCATTTATAAAACTTTCACTTTCAATATAGATGATGTGGTTCCAATTCAAATAAGTAATAAGGAAGGTACAAAATAATAAGGTAAAGATGAATCAATTCATAGTAAATATTGATTATTTATAATAAAAAATAAAAAAAAATATTGTGAATTTTTTTTATATGAAAAACGTCACTTATTTATTACCATGTATGGAATGTCATCCATCTACATTTTTTTTTACCATAAAAGACATTTTAAATTAATTTTTTTAAGTGAAAATTAAAGAGACGTGCCACGTGGCATGGTAGATGACCTAACTAAAGCCAGCGAACGTGGTCGTTGCCTCTAACACAGCTTTTAATATATAGTACTAGTTTACTACCCGGGCTACGCCCGAAATAAATTTTATGATTTTCTTTATTTGTGAACAAATTATTTTATCCATAAATTTTATCGTTTATAAAACTTTCACTTTCAATATAGATGATGTGATTCCGGTTCAAATAAGTAATGAGGAAAGTATAAAATAATAAGGTAAAGATGAAATCAATTAATAGTAAATATTGATTTTTTATAATAAAAAAATATTGTGAATTTTTTGATATGGAAAACGTGACTCATATATAACCATGGATGGAATGTCCATCTATACTCTATACCATAAAAGACATTTGCAATGAATTTTTTAAGTGAAAATTAAAGAGACATGCCACATGTCATGGCAGATGGCCTAATTGAAGCCGGTGAACGTGGTCGTTGCCTCTAACACAGCTTTTAATATATAGTATAGTATAAGATAAAATAAGATTAGATTAGATCAGATTAGATCACTCAACAATATAAGAAATAAAACGTTGACGTACTTGGCGATAAAAAAGAGTGAAAAGTTAGCCCCAGAATTGACCGATAACTCTTTCCCGTAATAAAAACACACGATCTTGCGTGGGTGCCGTACCACACTGCCATCCAGCCATCCTCCCTAACCCAGTATAATAATAACTAGCTTTTATTCCCGTGAAATCACGGGTCCTATTTTTGCTTCATTTTAAACGAATAACCTATTTAAAAATGAAAATTATTTCCTTGATAAAAATTTAGAAAATTCGGAGTTTAAATCATTTAAAACTTCATGATTAAGATTTTTGTTAAAAATTGAAACGTTTAGAGTTTCTTACGATATTGAAAACATAATACCAAAAAAATTAAAAGTACAATATACTCATTAAATTCAAAATCTAAAATGTACATAATTAACCAACAATTGTATAATTCGCTCATAACCACGATGATCATATTCCATGATACTAATTAAAATACAATATAGTTATATCAAATTACCACAACCAATTTATAAATCAATAAAGACACTATCTTAATAGTTAATATCATTATTTAATAACATGTTTTCCAAGTAACCACATATTTTAATGCTAATAACTTATATTAGAAGGAAGATTAAAGACCTATTGAAAATTTTATTGAAATCACGTGACAAATTTTGATTTATTTGGAGAACTGAGTTGAGTATATAAAACTTCATTTTTTTTTTGTTCGCATAGTAGTATAAATCACAAACCAAATATTGTGATCTATATTTTTTAAAGAATGCCTTGAGCGGATTTTTTTTATTGCATGTACTTGATATGTTGAATTTTTACAATGTTAAAAATTGAAAACCAAAGATAAACATCAAAATGAACTTGTGAATCACAAAATTGAAAATATACATTACCAAGACTATTGTATTTCATTATATCAGTTTAAGTACAATAACTATTTAAAATTACAATAACAAATTGTCATCGATCATAATTTGATAGTAAAACATACTTGTATACTTAAGTTTCTCTCACCTAAGTTTCTCTCTTTATATACTACTTAAAATTAAGACGTTACCAATGCGATTGACAAACCAAGAGTCAAGAGACACGATGTTTAATATCATTATTAAATAAAAAACCTTCCCATTGTCACAATTTAATACAATCAATTAATATTTTGATTTAATTACTAAGTGACGTGGAAGAGAGAGAGATGACAAACTCACGCTAGACCGACAACTCAAATATGACGTGGTTTCTATATCTTTTAATAAAGTCGTGCCATAAAGCTGATGTGGCACGAGCTTGATAAACAATCGACATGTCAGCACCATGTCAGCAATCATTTAACACGTCAGTATGCTCATTGGTAGATCAACAAAAAACGTGCCTATTAGGATTTGAACCATTGACCTTTCATTTACTTATTCATCACATTACCAGTGTGCTAACCATTACTTCATGCATATTTTTACAACTCATACTATAAAAATGAAAGAACCAGTCCAAATGAATGTTTAAAGTAAAATAAGATTATATAATATTAAAATCTCCTAAATTCCTAAATTCCGAAACAATTTTCTTTAAAATAGGCAAGAAATCAATCAGTATACATTTTCATTAAAAATGACATATTCTATATTTAAACTAAAATAAGATTATATATAATAAAATCTCGAGTAAAAATGACATATTCCGTAATTAAAATATTATTTCGACGATTATAATTTCTCAATAAATCTCTAACAGAATATAATTTTCCATAGTTAAATTCAATAAATATCGTAAAATTATTAAAGAATCCTAATTTTCCTAAACGATATAACTATAATCCGAATATGTGAACTCAAAACTAGCAAGGATTTTCAGCTGATTAAAATAAACACAATTATATGATGCATTTAGTTAAGTATATACGAAAAATGTGGAAAATTCAAAAGCTTTCCATGAGCAAGAAATTTTTTTTGAGGGTTTTCCATTAATAAAATTGGACGGGTATCTTGAGATATTATTAAGGAAAAAGTGGACTTTAAATTAAATAGGCGAAAATTAAGGTCGAAATTATTATAATAAAAATGTTTATTTAAATGAGATTAGTTACCACCTAATTCTATTTTGATTGGCATTATACGAAGTATCAAAGGTTTGACTGTTTGATTGCTTTTGTTTTGCAGCGTCGAATGATTCCGAATTGATTGGAAATGATCCCATGAAAACTAATGACTCTTCATGACATGTACGACATGGAAGGCCAGAGTCCCTGGTACGACAATCTCTGCTGCCGTGTTACGTACTGATCTACTACCTTTCATTTCCTCTTAGTGTTAATGGTATCACTCTTATATTGTCCGTATCATTTTCGTGATAAACTCCAAGATTTTCTCTTTGTTTCTTCTATGTGAATGAAAATCTCATATGCCACTTTCATTGAAATTGTCATTGTATTTGTAATAGTAATTGTAATTATATCATTGTATGTATTCTAATGTGCAACTCTGGTGCTCCATATTAGAGTTTACTCATTGGTTTAAATTTTCTGATGAATTAAACCCAGATTTTTCGTGAGATTCTCTTGGCGAAGCATGCTGCAATTAAACCTGTAGACCCTGTTAATTCAGTAGATTATTGACGATACCCGAATTTGGTCATATGCAAACCCTTAAGTAGGGACATCGTTTATAACCAGATAAATTCGGGTTGAGCAAACTAAGATCAGTTGATACAACAGCTTGAACCGTTCAACATTGGAGAAACCAACAACGGTTATGTCCTGGTGACCAATTCGTCAAATGCAATTAACTTCGCTTCTTTATCGTGAACATTGCGCTCATCAAGTTTGTGGAATTGGCACACTAGGCACAACATATCGCTTATAAGTTATAAGAAATCGCATGGTGTCTTTACTCTTCATATTACCTAAGTAACCTAACTAAAGTTCATTACAATAGTTCTCTTTTGTGTAGAGATTGACTAAGTTATGTTTCTTAAAAATGAGATAATTGTGAGATTTATTATCTTTAAATGATAGAGTTCTATACAAATTGGTTCAAAATTGTGCTAGACCGAAAAGGTGAAATAGAATTTGCAATAAGGTGGGGAATTTCCAATTAGTTTTTTAATTAAATAAAAAATAAAGCTCACCTCAAAAAAAGGAAAATGTTACATATTCGTAGAATAAGGGAGGATAAACATAATACTATTAAAACTATTTCACATAAACATTTAAGAACCCGTGCATGGCACGGATTCATAAGCTAGTTTTTCCCTAAACTGGTCCCAAACTCAGACATACCGAGTTAACTCGCCCACTCGCTCTCCTCTAAAACCTTCAAAATTAACCATTTTCTCTCTCCTCTCATCCATTAATTAGCAATTCGCAAAACCCTCCCTTTTTTATTTCATAATAATCATAATAATTATTAATTTTTACCGATTTTTACTTTTATTCCACTTTCTATTGTTTATTTAATTTTTGTTGTTACTTTTATGATTTTGCTCTGTATTTTTTCATAATCCCTAGTTTATCGCGCGAATCGTACCATCCTCAGCTTTTAATTCCAAGGTAAGCAGTTTTTTTTTCCTAAATCAATTTTTTTATTTATTTTTTATTTTTTATTTTTATGTAAGTCAATCGGAAATTGGTAATAATAATAATTTAGGGGTTTTTAATTGAATAATAATATGAATGAAATTGGATCAGGATGTTATGGAACCGATGATGACGACTGAAGTAGGCGCAGCTCAAGCTGGTTCCGCCGCGGCGGCTACTGTTGATCCTAACTCAGCTGAGGTTAACTTCCATTTCTTTAATTTATGTTTATTGTATAGTTTACGTTTCCCCGTATTCTAATCGTAGGAGTTGAATAAGTTCGCCTTGCTATAAATTAAGGTTACTCGTATGTTAGTTCAACCTTGGGGGTTTTCGATAATGTTCAAGTTTGTAGCTTTCGGATTGATGTGGTAGCGTAAAGCTAGCAGCTTTTGTACGAGGGACATAATTAGTACCTTGTCTATGCTTCCGACCATTGTTCTTTAAATGGGATATTGGGTTGTGACTTGTGAGGAAAGCCGGGGAAGTGGAACTAACACTGAGTCCTGGTAAATTTGGTCTCGGGTCTCGCTGTAGTTGTGAGGAAAGGGAGTGAACACTGATTCCCAGTGAATTTGGCCATTGGTCTCGCTATAGTATGTTTTTGGTTGGCAGCCTATTGATGCTTCGGTTTATGCCTTTTTGGTCTTTGAATCTGCGTTGCAATGGAGATGGTCAATATAAGTTGGCTTTGTTTCTTTTGGAGTGTGAGTGAGGTCCAGGGCCTCGTAGTGTTTTAAGATTGATACAGTTTAGATTGGACCTCTGTGTTTCATTGGAAGGTGGGGATGTTGGAGTTATACTAACAAAATCGTCACCATTGTAGGTTCTAGTGGAAGTAATCAGAGTGATTGGTAATATTCTGTCTAGTTCATATTCATACCCAGTTGGTGGCTTTTTTCATTTTTCTCCCTTCCTCACTTCTGTTGTTTCCATGACTCCTTTGTTAGTGCTTTTTGCCTGTAAACTCCAAAAGATTTTATGTTCATGTCATCGTTTGCTTCAGCATTGTTGGTAGGACACTTTTCCGATATGCCATGCCATTTACTAGAGCTTGACCTCCAGTGAATCATATATGAGCAAACTGCTGGGTAGTTCACTTAGAGCACCATATAAATGATTTCATTGGAACTTATATGCGACCCAGCTTTGTACTTTGCATGCTTCTATTCTACTTTTAAGCTTATTCTTTGATTCTTAGCTTATTTTTGAAACGTAATGAAACTAAGATGATTATATGTGTTAGGATGATCATATAAGTAAACCAAATGTCATTTCTAACCACACTCATTGCACAACATTCATACATTTCAATCAAACTTGTAAATCGAACTACGCATGCTTCTATTCTACTTTTAAGCTTATTCTTTAATTCTAAGCATATTTTTGAATTCTAATGAAACTAAGACGATTATATTTGTTAGGATTATTATATAACTAAACCAAATGTCATTTCTAACCACTCTCATTGCACAACATTCATACATTTCAATCAAATTTGCAAACGAACTGGGCATGCTTCTATTCTACTTTTAAGCTTATTCTATGATTCGAAGCTTATTTTTGAAACGTAATGAAACTAAGACGATTATATGTGTTAGGATTATCATATAAGTAAACAAAATGTCATTTCTAACCACTCTCATTGCTCAACATTCATACATTTCAATCAAACTTGTAAAACGAACTTTTCATGTTTCTATTTTGAATCTTAGTTTATTTTTGAATTCTAATGAAACTAAGATGATTATTTGTGTTAGGATTGTCATATAAATAAACCAAATGTCATTTCTAACCACACTCATTGCACAACATTCATACATATCAATCAAACTTGTAAAACGAACTGTGCATTTTTCTTTTCTACTTTTAAGCTTATTCTTTATTTTAAGCTTATTTTTCAATTATAATCAAACTAAGACGATTATATGTGTTAGGATTGTCATATAAGTAAACCAAATGTCATTTCTAACCACACTCATTGCCCAACATTCATACATTTCAATCAAACTTGTAAAACGAACTGAGCATGCTTCTATTCTACTTTTAAGCTTTTTGTTTGATCTTAAGCTTATTTTTGAATTCTAATGAAACTAAGACGATTGTATATGTTAGGATTATCACATAACTAAACCAAATGTCATTTCTAACCACCTCAATGCACAACATTCATACATTTTAATCAAACTTGTAAAACGAACTGTGCATGCTTCTATTCTACTTTTAATCTTATTTTTTTATCCTAAGCTTATTTTTGAATTCTAATGAAACTAAGACGATTATATATGTTAGGAATATCACATAACTAAGCCAAATGTCATTTCTAACCACACTCATTGCACAACATTCATACATTTCAATCAAACTTGTAAAACGAACATGCTTCTATTCTACTTTTAAGCTTATTCTTTGATTCTAAGCTTATTTTTGATATGTAATGAAACTAGGACGATTATATGTGTTAGGATTATCATATAAGTAAACCAAATGTTATTTCTAACCACACTCATCGCACAACATTCATACATTTCAATCAAACTTGTAAAACGTTATGCATGCTTCTATTCTACTTGAAGCTTATTCTTTAATTCTAAGCTTATTCTGATGAGTCTTCTTTCCCAAGTAAACTTGTTTCTTCGGCACTCTAGTCCTTATACTTGGTAATTGTGGAAAGGAATTTGGAGTCTTGATTTCGAGCATGATACCTTTGTCCTTTTCATTAGGGTTTCTTTAATATTTCTTTTTTGCCTGCATTTTCAGAAATCAGTAGTCTTGACTGCTGAATTTTAAATCCTTTTGTTTAAGTTTTTCGTGTGATTTGTAATGCTTTTATGGAACAACTATTAAGAGGACTAATTGCTACTGGATGCTCAAATAATTAATTTCTAAAATCTTTCTTACACATACTATTTTATTCAGAAATATCAAGCCGAGTTAAGCCAAGGATATACATACCCATATTATCCCTCTGGAGGTGGTCCCACGCCTGCCTCATGGCCCACACAGGGAGTAGATCAGTCAAGTACAGTGAATGGAAGTGTTTCAAGTTATGGATACCAATATAATCAGCAACCCTCTAGTAGTGCTCATGATGGTTCAACTGTGCCTTCTCTTAGCTCTACATCAACAGCTCCGGGAACAGATAGTGCATCCCACCTATACACAAACTATGCAACATACCCAACGTCCACTAATCAATATGGTTATGGAACTGCTGAATATGCCAATTACTATAGTGGTTACCAACAACAGCCTAACCAACCACAATCTCAAGCTCAAGGAGCCTATCAAAATTCAGGTTCTCCTTATCAGCCTATTTCCTCATTTCAGAATACCGGGTCTTATGCTGGGCCTACAAGTTATACAAGCACTTACTACAATCCTGGTGATTATCAGACAACTGGAGCTTACACAGGAAGCAGTTACAGCAGCCAGACGGCTCAGACTAATCCTGGTGATTATCAGACAACTGGATCTTACACAGGAAGCAGTTACAGCAGCCAGACGGCCCAGACTAATCCTGGTGATTATCAGACAACTGGATCTTACACAGGAAGCAGTTACAGCAGCCAGACGGCCCAGACTAATACGTGGAGCCAAGGAAGCTATGCGAACTATGCACACCAGTATGCAAATTACAGCCATGACTCAAGTAGTACTTACAGTTCTAGTAATGCTCCTGCTACAATTGATTATCAGCAGCAATATAATAAGCAATGGGCAGACTATTACAGTAGTCAGACTGAAGTCACTTGTGCTCCTGGAACAGAAACCACTGTTGCTCCCAATACAGCTACTATGACATGCACAGTCCCTGGAGTTTCTGGTGGGTATGTGACGCCTGTCAGCCAGCCACAACCATCCTATGCCCCGACTTGGAAATCTGAGCCTCACACTTCTGCAGTTCCTTCAGCACAGGTTTGACTTATACTTGGTTGCGATAAAGTAGGATGCAAACACTTTATGATTCTAAGTAATTCACACATTCTGGTACTTGCGTGATCTTCTTTGGGCCTTGCGAGGGGGGGGGGGTTAAAGTTTGGTGCCTCAAATGCAGTGATGCAATTTGGTTTCAAATTCCGATCTTGATTGCCCTCTTCAAATGTTGACTTTTATAACTGTTCACACTGTTTGTATATTGTGGCTGTAAATTGGCTATAATACTATCCAAAAATGAAGAGAGTTGTTTTGTGCCATTTTTTTTCTTGTTTCGAATTGCGGGACTTGTTTACACTGATGTTGTTTTTCATTACCCTTGTTGATATATGTGAACATGTTTTCTATGAACTTAGTAATTGTGGTGCTCCTTAAGGCTAGTTGTTCGTATGCACCTGTGTTATCCGGTGACAGTCTCCCATTGTTTGCACATAATCTGAGGCTTTGAAGTTTCTTCGAACTTGGTTAGTTGTTCGTATGCACCTGTGTCATCTACTGGTAGAGTTTCCCATTGGTTCCACATAATCTGAGGCTTTTAAGTCCCAGATTCTAGCATGTGATGGGCTATGATTTTCTTTTGGGATGTTGAAAAGTGGTTAAACCTATGTCGATCTTATCCTCAAGATGTTGAAGCTTGTGTTTCGATGTTGTCATGTGTAAATTCGTGTTTTCATGTATTCCTGATCTGTACGTAGAAAAAATTGTGTCTTCTGATGTTAGTTCGATTTGGATGTGTACTTCAATGGTACCCATGGGCCATGGAAGTCTTGTGGGCGAGTGATGGAAGTAGTGCACATCATCCGTTATAATGAAATAAAATAGTTGAGAATGTGCATTGTGCAGCACATGCACTTGACTGTTCTTCAGGCTTTTACATCCTCCTCTTTACTGTTTGTCATCTTCTTCAAGGCCTAAAGGATATTCTCTCTACTTGATTTCACAGATCAGAGTTTATGGGTGCCTTACTAGTTATGGAGGTGCTCATTAGGCATCATTTTGAGAGCCATAACTATGGTCTGTTGTTTATGATCATTATGGTGCTAGGGATTCCTTGCTCTTGTGGTTGCTTCATAATTTTCCTGTTGCAAGTAGGATTGGGCCAATGAATGCCATCTTGTTTTTAATGTGATTAGCTATCCAAATGCTGTGCTGATTGTTTTCCTGATATCAGCTTCAGAATTCCATGAAGTGTTTGTATGCCGTTGATCTACTGTGATAACTTTTTCATGTTTTGTTACCAGTTCTATTGACTATAAACTCAACATCTATATATCATGGTGTCTTGGCAGACTAGTACAGTTGGGTCATATAGTGATTACTGGAAACATGCGGCTCAAATGTACCAAAATCCGCATGCTTCAACTCCGCCACCCAGTCATCAGAAGCCCTTGGATTTAAACCCTACTTATCCTGGTGTTCATGATCAGCATCCTGTAGGGCAGGTACCTGGGTCACAGTATTCCGAAGTGCAACAGACTCACCAGCAATCCATGCAAACCCTTCCGCCAACAGATTTACACAGAGTAAGCAAATTGCAGAGTCCAACAAATCTGAGAATCCCGTCAAACATGAGTTTTAGTATGCCGAAATCTGTAAAGGAAACTTCCACGTCAACTGTAACAGCAAAGCCAGCTTATGTTAGTGTCTCATCCACAAACCAGAACAGTAAGACTCTGGCTAATATTGCTTCTGATTCGAATGTTAAGGTGAGACTGTTTCTCCATGATTTCTGCTTCCTTCATGAGGAATCTTTATGAAAAGTTGTGTATTTCTTGTGTCTGTTACTTTGAGGGCTTTTACCGTTTATGTCTATATTTGGTTGTGAGCAGTTTGTGAACTTGACTGTTTCTGTTACTTCTCCAGCCGGGGGTCTTTCCTGCTGCACTTCGAGGCTATGTAGAGAGGGCATTGGCTCGTTGTAAGGACGAAAAACAGAGGGCTGCTTGTCAAGAAGTCATGAAGGAGGTGAATTATATGTTTGTTTACGAATTTTCATAGTACTATATGCCACCCTGGTTGTAGTGATGGTTGTTACCAGGAAAATGGGTACACTGGCTCACAAGTGCCACAATTCTTATTTCCTCCACCTGCCTCCTTTAGATTAGCGATATTAGATTATGGTGACACTTGTTATTTACTTATTTCATCACTGAGGAATTGTAACTGTACTGTTGCCAGATCAAATTGTCGTATGTGTTATTTTTCTAAGCTGTAGCATTATTTTCAACGCAAAGTATATTAGCATCTAACGTTTTGGATGTTTCAGATGATCACTAAAGCTACTGATGATGGGACTCTTCACTCCCGAGACTGGGATACAGAACCCCTCTTTCCGATACCTGACACAAGCACCATCACTACTGAGTATGTCTCTTCTTCTGACTTAAATTACCGTATGCCAATTCGACTATGTTCGGGGTTCAGGAAGTAACTATATTTTTCTTATGTTAGCTGGTATTTGATGTTTGCATATGCTTTTGTCATGTTCTGTCTTTTCATTGTTATTGGATGCTGATTTATGAGGCACTTATAGAGTTATAGCTGGATTCCTTGAATTTAATGCTCTCATTGAATATTGAGTTGAGCTTTAATATTCTGTCGCCCAGCCCTCCCGTGACATGCTGTTGCCCTGTGTAATTTCTTTATAAGAGAGGATGTCGTTAAGAGGACACTTATGTATTAAAGAGAGATTATTTAAGAGCCCTTATGCTAAAAGAGGATAGTAGGTTCCTCGGTGCTGCTACGGGCTTTTATTAGGCTATATTTCTGTTGTATGGTTCTGATTTGTTACTAAATCTTAACCGTAATTGCACCAAGTGTCCTGGGATCCCTTTTATCACTCTGTCCCATAGCTAGCCTAATTACTTTTGCGTCTTTCCTATACTTTTTGCTTTTTGATGTTGCCTTGTTGTTTTGGTTGGGGTCTGGCTAAGAAAGGTATGCTTGATCACCCTTCTTGTATTTATTGCATTCTTGCTTGTGTATACCGTGCTGTTAGAGTACAGTATCGTTAAATGGTTTTCATATACTATATGTCTATATGTGGCCTGTTCATCAACACATGGGCTCTTCTTACACTTGGAATGAGTTACTTGAGAGGGTTTTGATCAGTATAATGCTTTAGATTGCTATCTGAGTTTGCAATTGCTTTCGGTTTTCTGCAGACAAAGTAGACTACCAGCTATGTCATTGTCTATTTTTAAAAGAAGCCCTAGTAGACGGACTAAAAGTCGGTGGGAACCTTTGCCTGAAGACAAACAAGTGGAAAAGCCAATATCCACATATCAGGATTCTGTCAAGCAAGGGAGATGGGCTCCTTACAATGGAAGGGATCAAAAGGTATGATGGTAACATAATGCTGTCTATTTATTAAATATCATTATTAGATTTTTTTTCGTCAATGTATTAAATATCATGTTTTTTTTTTTTTTTTTTTTTTTTTTTTTTTTTGGAATTAATACTGGAAAATGGATATCTGCATATGTACATCCTGTAGATAAGCATAGGAGTTGGTGGGGTTGCTCATGCGCATGAGTTTTTCTTGCTATCCAGTAGATCTATATGATCATGATACATGCCCTTATTTTTAAGCTTTGAACGTTTTTGTGTTTATATTTGATTTTGGTTTTTGAGGATGGTGTGAAAAAAAGTTTTCTGGACTACGTTAATGAAGTTGGAAAGATAAAGTGTTCCGGTCTTGATAGTTTTGACGTTCTTCCAAAGTTTTTAGCATGTTCTCAAAGTTGAGGTCACGGGCTTCTTTTCAGACTTCTTTGATTGAAGTACCTTTTAAAAGCTCGAACACTACTTTTCTGAGCTTGATTTCCAAATTACCTGGAACGGATGTTATACTCCAGTAAATTTTGACCCATCACTCTATTAGCCTTCCTGGTGTCATTTACATTATTTTGCTGAGGTAGTTCTAGGTTCCTTTTGGCTATGAGAAATTTGGTGGGTCCTTCTCAAGATGCTGTTGTTATTAGCCATCGAATTTTGGATGCACTCTTAACAACTAATGAATGTTTTCATGTGTTACACTAGAGCTAAGGGACCAGGTCTTCTCCGCCACTTTGATTTTGTAATGGGTTATGATAACGTCTCTTGGGGTGTTTTTTTCCTCTTTTGAAGATTTCATTTCCTGCCTTAAGTGGGTTTTAGAATTTGTTATGGTGCCATAGTGAAGTTTTTGCCACCTCATTTGTGTGGGGCTCCTTTAGGGAATCAATTCCCTCTTTGGTTTAGGCTTGCTTGGGTTCAGGTGTCTTCCATTCATGATCGTTTGTCCTGAAACGGGTCCCAATGGCGTCAGATGTAACTTTTCTGGACCACCCAATGACTAGGAGAAGCATCTGTTCTCTCTTTGTTTGAAATTTTAGGGAAGCTCGAGATTGGGTCTCGTGGTGCTTATTCCATGACTTGGCTCTCTTCTAGTGACTCCTCTACTGGTAAAAGTTTTGGAAGGAAACCATGATGGTAACTTTTCCTTTAAGGCTGTTTAGAATATGAAGGCCCCTCTGAAAGCAAGCGGATGCTACTGATTCCTTCCACTTCTTGTTTTTGGTCACATGTGTGGAAACTCTCTTTGTCTTTGCTTGGTGTGTGTGCTCGGTTTAATTCCACCATTAGGATGTGTGTGTCTTGAAAACCAAGGATGGGCAGGTCTTGGATTCATGATGTGTGGAGAGTGGTTTCTTTGGTCTCTGGTGGTGCAATTGAAAGGAGAGGATTTACATATTTTACTAGAGCACAACAGACAATCCAAGAAGTTAGACCTTCCTTTTTGTGTTTAATTTATACGGTAATTGGATTCGTGGAATTTGTCGCAAGGAATGTTTGTGCTTGCTTTCTTTTGTAAGTAAAATTACATGTGCTAGTCTAAGGGCAGTTTTATTTATTTACTTTATTTTATTTTATTTGTTTGTGCGTGTGTGTGTGTGGGGCGGTTTACGCCCTTCTCTGATAAATGGGCTCTGGCCCCCTTTTATTTAAATGGACGTGAACCCTTTGGTGCCCCTTCTATATATTAATTTGAATGCTTATATTCACAAAATACTCTGGTGTTTGTCTACTTGGTTGTACATTTCATGCTTGCCTTACCCTCAATATTTCATTTTCTCTAATCAGTTTCAGCAACTTGTGATGCAGTTTACCAGTGGAAAATCTGAGAGGAATAATGTTAATATCAGCAAATTTTCTACTATGGAGCAGAATAGCGCCAGTAAAAGTGCTACTAGGCCTGCAAAGAGACGAAAGTTCAGTAATGATTATAATGCGGGTGAAAATGGTGAAGTTTCAAGTGATAGCGATAAGGAACAAAGTTTAACACCATACTACTCTGGGGCAGTAACACTTGCTGATTCACCAGAGGAAAGAAAGCGACGTGAGAACCGATCTAAGCGTTTCGAGAAAGGGAATGGTCAAAGAGCAGAAAATCGTTTGAGACCAAGGAATACTTTTGCAGGATGTTTGGCTGCTAGAAGGAACAGAGGGTTTGTCCATAGCAAAAGTTCTGAAGATGGGGTTTCTAGAACTGTTGAAGATATTGATTGGGACTCCCTCACTGTAAAGGGCACCTGCCAAGACATAGAAAAACGCTATTTGAGGCTTACTTCTGCCCCTGATCCGTCCACTGTAATTCTTTTGTAACAGAACATATTTTCTTCTTATCAGGACACTTTACTGGTGTGATTGACTGATATAAATAAACAATGTCTTTTGCCTTATAGGTTAGACCGGAGGAAGTGCTAGAAAAAGCTTTGCTCATGGTTCAAATTTCAGAGAAGAATTACCTATACAAATGTGATCAGTTGAAATCAATTCGTCAGGATTTAACTGTTCAGAGGATTCGTAATGAGCTAACAGTGAAGGTATGACATTGTTCTCTTCTTTGTATCTTTGATGACAGAAAGTGCCTGCTCTGGTTGTTGACTGTCTGTAGTTCTTTACTACTTTTTCTTGTTCACCCTACTTCCATCCTCATTTGTAATCTTTGTGATGCTGACAGTTCTGATGTACATAGTTGTCTTAATTATTCGTTTTTTTTTTTTTTTTTTAATAACTGGGAAGAATATGTAGTGAGACACATCTGACCATAGTGTTATGGTTTGCTCTTTCGAGTTTTAAGGTAAGTGTGTGCTATTATCATAGAGAGGCTATTCCCAAAGCTTAAGAATGTAATATGTTTTCTAACTTGGCATATTGATTTTCTTTTTTCATGATAACTTGCACTTTTTGGTTATTATCTATCTGAAACGACTTCAGCATTTGTATTCTTGTTGGGTTGTAATTGGTCCAGCTTTAATATCTTATGGTGTATTACTTTTCGTTCTTGCTTCAGGTGTATGAAACTCATGCCCGTCTTTCCCTCGAATACGGTGATAAGCCAGAATTTAACCAGGTCTGTCATTTCAGAACAAATTTGCCAGGCAGTAGCTTGTGTTTATCTTTATTGCTGTGTATTGCTGTAGGCATGAGCATTATCTTGGTTTTGAGGATCTTAAAATTTGGTTCCTCTTTGGTCGACAAACTCATTGATGAGCAACTATAGAAATCTATAAACATGATTTTTCATTACTGGCCATTAGATGAATTCATTTATTGATCTAGCTATGGTTGCCTCGGTTGCAGTGTATGTCACAGTTGAAATCCTTGTATGCTGACGGAATTGCTGGATGTCACATGGAATTTTCTGCTTATCACTTACTTTCTGTAATCTTGCATTCCAACAATAGGAGAGAGCTGCTATCCTCAATGTCAAGGTTCGATCTCTGCTTATCTTGGTCCGGTTCTTACAATAATTGTGTATTAACATTTTAGAGTCCTTCAGAGTTCAGATATAATTGTTAGCTTTTAAAAGAGCTTTTAAGAATTTAATGAGAGTAATATAGCTCACCACTTGTGTTGCAAACTTGCACTTTTATCGTAATAACTCTGTTGTCTGACCGTAACCTGGGCAACCTTATGGTTAAACTCTGGTCAGGCCGTTATCTAGGAGACTACCACCGTTGGAATGTAACTGCATAAGGTTCTACGTGTTTTCGTAGTTTTATTTGGCAAGGGAAAGAGGTGTGTAGACTGAATTGCTTTTTACAAGTAAAAGAAACAATCCATATCTAGAAATTTACAGCTCCAATTACATTCTAAAATCATAATACGGGTGTCCTTGAAGCCTCTGTACCTTAGGACAAATAAGTTTAAAGCTACTTATTCACTAAGTCTGAAGTCATCTCTCTGTCTTTTATAATATCCTCTGGGATTTATTGAGATCAGACTCGAAAAAGTGACCCTCATATCTGGATCTCTGCATATCTCTGATTCATGCAAATTTTCCTAAAGTGGGCATATCTCTGATTTATGAAAGTTATCCCCTGGGATTTTACTGAGATTAGACTCTAGCAAAGTGACCCTCATATTTGGTTCTTGTGCGCTAATTTTCAAACCACACTAATCACCTACTCCCTCCAACCCAACGAGATTTTCCTGTTTTGTTTAACTGTTTTGACTAGCCATATTGGGAGCTACTTTTAGACCAAATGAATCATTTGTTCTAAAAAACTAGTACATATCTTATTCTACATTGCACTGGACCAACTCCAGTTGATTTTATGGGAAACGGGTCTTTCATTTGGTCTTCAAGTAGTCCCCAACATGGCAAGTCAAAACGATAAAACGAAACAGGAAAATCTCTTTGGGTAGAGGGAGTAAATATTTAAGAACAACAATCCATGTTTTATGAGCTAGTAGAAGCTCTGCTACTATAAACGGGCAGCCCGGTTGCACATTGGCATCCCTGCAAAGCGAGGGTCCGGGGAAGGGTCCCACTACAAGGGTGTATAGAGGGCAAAACTTCTTTTGTCACTTTTTGGACAAGAGGCTGCTCCCAGGACTTGAACTTGTGACCTATTGATCACACCGCCAATGCTCTCCTTCTGCTACAATGATTAGCAAAATATGGAAATGCATCATTGAAGACTGATTGCATGGTTGATTTGAATGGTTCACTAGATTAATGAATACCAAGGCCCCTGCCATGTTTCCCTCTCTTTCCTCTCTCTCTCGAAGATAAATCTGGTGTAAGGGGTCTATAATAACTCCATATTGTGGATGGATCTTGGGGGCGGCTGTGGTCTTGTGGATGTTGCTTGAGATGGTTGCCAAGGGTTGGTATGGGGCTTCGGGGTGAAAGTCCGAGTGTTGGGGTGTGGTCGGGATTGCTTGGAGTGGGGCGTGGGGTGGTTGGCCAGGTGTTTGGTGGTGGATATAAGGTTGTGTGTGGGGTTTGGGGTAATCGTGGTGGGGTTTACGGCTGATAAGTTTGGTGCATTGGCGGTGGATCTAAGGTTTTGTAGGGTTTGGGGTGGTTGGGAGCTCAGGGTGGGGTTTGCAGTTGATAATTTTGTTTTGATGGACCAAGGGTTCAAACATCGTTTTTGAGATCATTGTATAGCTGGAGTCTTAGTGTTACATTCTCGCCAATACTTGAAAGTTATATGCTCCTTAGCAGCAAGGAGAACCCCTTCTTCCATTTGGTGACTTTTTTTTTTTTTTTTGAAGTGGTCCGTTTGGTGACTTCTTGTGTGTTTTTTAAGCTTCATTTATTAATAGCGTTTAATGATGAGCTGTGCTTCCATAATTTTGATCTGCAGATTATCTGTTGAAGCTAGAAGCCATGAAGCAGTAAAGCACGCACTATCAGTTAGGGCATCTGTTACATCGGGAAATTATGTCCTGTTCTTCAAACTTTATAAAACAGCTCCTAATTTGAATACCTGTCTGATGGGTATGGAATGTACATTCATGTTTAGTGTTTCCATGTGACGTTATGTTTAAAATAACAAATGGTATTGTTATACAGATCTATGCGTGGAAAAGATGCGGTTTGACGCAGTGAAATGCTTGTCTTGTGCGTATCGTCCATCTATCCCTGTGGTATATATTGCTCAGGTTCTGGGCTTCAGCAGTGCACCTGATGATGGAGGAACTGATGAGAAGGAGCCAGATGGATGTGAAGAGTGCATGGAATGGTTGAAGGCGCATGGTGCATGCCTTATCCCAGATAATAATGGAGAAATGGTACTTGATTCAAAGGTATGACCGGAACTTTTAGCCATGTGTAATTATCTTGGGTAAATAGCACTGTGCTTAGGATCTTGTCAGTAATGTTTGGGGAATGATTATTTCCCTTCAATTTCAGTCGACACCTCACTGACTTCAGCATAAGTAGTGTCATCTTCATCAATATATTCCTGCTTTGGTGTCATATGCTCTTTTCTGTTTTAAACTGGTATTAGTTGATAATCCGCTGAATCATTCCGGATCCTTTGTTGTACTAACTGACTGCTACCTTCTCCAGGCCTCCTCGTCTAGTCTCTACATGCCTGAACCTGAAGATGCTGTGGCTCATGGAGATGCCAATCTTGCTGTGAACGATTTTTTTACTCGTACAGCTACATAGGTACTCTGATTATCGAATCATTTCGGCTCACATCATCACTCCACAGTGGTGTTGAGAGTAATTGGCTGTTCCGACACTGGGACGTTAGTTCTGGTGACGAGTGCACGCTAATTAACAATTTTGGAGTACAGGAGATGCAAAGATCTGGAGTGATCACCCTTGTAGAAGTACAGATAAATGTAGCAACTGATTTGTAGTCTCTAGATGTGGTAGATCAGGTTGTAACTGTCACATAGATTCATTCTTTTCATAGCAAATGGTATATATATGAGCAAGTATAGTGAATAATAAGCTGGTTTCCCAAGTACTTTCTTCAACGTTGCCGATTTTGCCGAACATCATTTGTCCCCTTGATAAGCTGACCTTATGTTGGATTCTCATCGGCAATAGTTGATCTTGTATTTGAGCATTACACTTTCAGTGTGCTACAATTATGCATGAATTAACTACCCTGATTTGGATATCAATAGCGTTGATCTCAGCTCTGAGTCTACAATCCCATAATCAAAATCGAGTTATATTCATATAAGTATTCTGTACGATGTACAATTGAAAATTTCATAACCCTCAGATTTAAAGACAAAACACATTATATTACACAGGAGAAGAAAAAAAAAAACATGCACATTAAAATGTCTCTCTCTCTCTGTAAGTCCTCACTGATCATTAGGTGCAGGAGCAGATGCAGCATCACCCTGAGGCCATTTACTGACCTTCTCCTTCTCAAACTTCAAGTACACGGCACACGCAGCAGCCGAGAAGTAGACCTGAATGAACACAATTGACGGCGTATGATAATTGATCACACTCTTCCCAGTAGCCAGCTCCACCAGCAGCAATGCAGCCAGACCAAGACCCGCCAGTCTCCCGTTAACTCGTTCCGAATACGGAGTAAACCCGAAATCCACCTTCAGACCGCCAGACACTGGTTCCTTCAAAGGAACCGGAGGAAGAAAAACTCCTCCTGGTCGAGCTGTTGATGTTGATGTTGAGCTTGTGGAGTACTCTGCACCTGTTTTCCTGCTTTTCTTTTCCTTCCTGATTTCTGCTTTTTTGCCAGTTCCAGACCGGTACCTGAGCCTGACCTGGTTGAGCCGAGACTCGAAAGGGTCCTCGTCTGCTGAGGAGGTTGGTTGCTGCTGCTGCTGCTGCTGCTTTGAGTCTGAGTCTGGTCCTGGGTCTTGGTCTGAGGCGGCCGCTCTGGGGAGGAACGAGACGGGTTTTCGAGGGCGAAAGAGGAGGAGGTTCGAGGGAGGAGAGAGTGTGGCTGGGTTTCGGAATGGTTCGTATGATGATGATGGTGATGGTGTTGGTAGTGGTGCTGCCATTGTTCGTAGGTTGTAAGTTACAGTTGGTTTGTTTGGTCGTTGGCAATATGAAGGTTTATGGTTGGATAAGGTTATTTTGTGGGTGTGATTTAAGCTTCTTTTTTGGGAGTTTTTCTGGTGGAGAATGCTTGGATGAGTTAGTGTAACTCTGTGTAAGTGATAATTTTCAATGCTCGTCTCATATGCATAGAGCGAGTGTGAAAATCGCTACCATTTAGCGTGACTTGGGGTGAATTTAGCAATGGTTTCTTAGAATTGGAACCACAATCAGAATTTTATATATTTATCATGTACATACGTTTTTCTCGTTTAACACCATATTGTGGCAGTACGCCGTATTAGAAAGGCCAAGGGTAATAATGAATCAAGTCGAATCAAGCTTTAGGCTTGTTTAGTTAGAGCTCACAAAGTTTGGAGGTGACACTATTTTAGCTAAGCTAGTCATTTTGAGAAAGGACAAATGAAAATGCTAAAGGCCTAAAATTTAGACGCAATTAATTTGTCTAATGCATACGAATATGATAGTAAAATTGAGTTGGTGGTGGCCCCCAAAAAACACAAAATTTGAGTTGGTGGTTGATAGAAGAATTGAATTAACACTAGTAAAATTATTTTCGCAATAAAAAATATCAATAGTAAAATTGAATCATGATAGACAAATTAATTGTATTAGTAGTAATATTTTGCTAGTGTCGGATACTATTATAATATCGATGGTACGCACTTTAAAGAATGTACAAAAAAAAAAGGTGTGTAAAAACGAAATAATGCTAAAAAAAATGTTAAACATAGTGGGTCGAAAAAAACTTGTTCAACAAAATGAGGTGCACGTCACCTAAATATAAAACCGCCAAGGACCATGGCGGTTCCATGACTTATGAACAGTAACCAAAAAAAAAATTGTGATCTGTAAAACCGCCATGGAGCTTGGCGGTTTTACACTCACAAAAAAAAAAAAAAAAAAAGTCACCAAGGATCTCAGCGGTTTTACATATGGGTGACGTACACCCCATATTATTAAATAAGTTTTGTTTAACATTTTTTTTTACGAGCACTATTTTATTAAATTGTTCTCTTAAATACTGCCTGTCATATTTGGGATAACAAAATGAAGTGGAAGAGAGAATTACTACTACTCCACTTAACTCATAAACAAAAAATAATTGCTCTAACTTTTTGCATATGAGGAATTAAAGTCTGAGTTAGGTACATTAATTGATGACCTTATTAATTAATAATACAGAATCGAACAAAATAATACAGATAGGTTATTTTGAACCAAAATAATGTATGGCTCCGAGTATATTAATTAGCATGCATATTTAGAATAAGGACTTAATTTTACTTTTAAATTATAGCACACAATTTTATCTAATCATTTTAATCAACTTATATTTTAGGCAGAAACATCGTCTCTCTTTATAAATTAAAGTTTGCGTATTTATAATATTGTGTTTGTTAGCAGACAAATGTATAAAGCATTAGAGATAAATGTTCTCCGATTCATACATTATTCTGATCTATTGAGCTCAACCTTACAAGTTATTAACTTATTACTACAACTTTAAAAGGAAGTGCTCGTATCCATAATTGAGGATGTAAATTGGTCATTTTATTATTTATGAATTATGAATAAATTAAGATTGTTATCTTGTAGAATATTGTTTGAAATCAATGCAAATTAATGGCCCATGGACCTAGTATATGTGTAGCTTTATTTATTTATTTATTTATTTTTGAAATAGAGTATATGCGATTTTTTTAGAGAGAAAAATGGAATTTTTTTCTTTTTCTCTCTCTAAAAATCATTTGTTTGTGTAGAAAAATGATGTGTATCAGGGAGATCAGATTCTTATCTCATCACCATCCACTGCATATAGTGGTTAGTAAGTTGGAAATAAAGTTACCAAAACGCACTTACTAACTTGTATCTATTAACTCTTAAAAGTTACAATTTAGTAATAATATATCCATATATAATAATTACTAATTACATCATTTTAGCTAAAATTACAACACTTTGTAATTTAATTAGCTAATTGTCAATATCGACAATTTACACAAATAATCGTAATTATATACGTCTTGAGTTCCGAACTCGTAAAACACCATCCGATATAATTAGTTAACTCTTTAACTGAAACATTAAGGTTTATATTATATTGTATCAAGTACAAATATAATATCCTTTGGAGAAACTATCTTTACCGGTGTGATCGAGAGGGATCAGTTGATTACCGCCGTCAAACGACAACAACGTCAAATTCTAGCCAGCCAACTGTTACCGATTTACGTTAATAAACTAACTTAGTATATCCAATATATCCCGGGTTTATTCCTAATTAGATTTAATTAGTCAACGCATTATTATCGGAGGACACCTACTCCAACAGGAATATGCTGTCGTTTAAACTCAGTAAAAAAAAGTTATACTCAATGCACAAAATGCATGCTTTAAATTTCGGGTCAAACTCTTAGTTTGGCCATATGTAATCTAATAATGATCTATAAATATTTCCATCGAAATTAATCTAGTTCGAATTTGTCCATATGACTTCAGGTCATATATGTATATGCCTTTAAGCTGAACTTGGGGTCAAGAATTCGTTGTACTCCTTTCGCTATAAATTAAACATAATCTTGGAACTTCTGGCCCGCGAAGGAGACGGGGTATGAACTATTAATTACATTGTATTATGAAATACAAAATTCAAAAGCCAGAAATATTATTTAGTTTATGAAGCTCTTGACCAATTCATTTCTTAAGTCCCTTTTCCTAACTTGAAGGGTCTACTGAACTATTATGTAACAATATTTCATAACCATCGCAAATGTTATGGTCAATCGCGTAACTTTAGTTATATACGAATGTATATTTCTAACATTGAACTTCAGGTCAAAGTATTGTCTTCATTGATACAAATAATGTTGTTATCCGAAACTACAAGTTCGAAATTATATTAGCCCGTACACAAGATCACAAGACATTGTTTTTATTTATAGATCATTGTCATAAATTGTAGAACTCGATGATCATTATATGTAATTGTCTCCACCAGTCTGTCCATTTTATTCTTGTCCATAAACATGACTACTGGCATGATCTGTATTTTTATTTATGGAAAATTGCATTCGCTTCAGGGAATGATTACAATTGTTGGTGATCATTTAAGAGGTAAGGAAGAACTAGCGAAGCAATCCACAGACATTAGTTAGCCATGCTTATATAATGATAATCAAATTACATAATATACATACGTAGAAAGCAGAATTAAAAGTTAGAAACAAAAAAAGTACGTGGGCAAAACTGCAAAAGGATATGCGCTATTGTGAATGATCATGATTCATGACAATGTACTAACAAATTAAAACTATGTCACCTGGAATACTCATTTTAGTCCAAGAATGTTTTGCGGCACAAAAAACAAGAAATTGCAAGAATTTTATCCACCCATGTATACTATGAATTTTTTTTCGAAATAGGGCTCAAAAAATAAATATTGAACAAAATGGGTTGGATTGAAAAATGTTCAATCTTATGGGGTGCACGTCACCCCATTTCAAGTTCGGGACAAAACCGCCAGTGCCCCTGACGGTTTTAAGTGTCTTGAACAGTAGCTATAAGGTTGTAAGTGATATTTTGGATAGGGTAAAACCGCCATAAGTGAAACCGCCACCCCCCATGGCGGTTTCAAATTTTTTTTTTTTTTTTTTGGATTGACGTTATATCGGGGTGATATTTTGGCCAAGGGTGAAACCTCCATGGGGGGTGGCGGTTTCACTTAAGTGAAACCGCCACCCCCCATGGAGGTTTCACGCTCGGCCAAAATATGGGTGAAACCTCCATGGGGGGTGGCGGTTTCACTTAAGTGAAACCGGCACCCCCCATGGCGGTTTCACCCTCGGCCAAAATATCACCCACTCGATTTGTATACTCATTTTTGTGAAGAAACTGCCATGGAGGGTGGCGATTTCTTTTCACTTAAAACCGCCAGGGCATTGGCGGTTTTGTCCCGGACCTGAAATGGGGTGACGTGCACCCCATAAGATTGAACATTTTTCAATCCAACCCATTTTGTTTAATATTTATTTTTTGAGCCCTATTTCGAAAAAAAATTCGTATACTATATACGTGCCGCGTGCGAAGTAACGACGTACAAAATTAAACCGCGGATTTAGGGGCTATTTAAAGTAATAGTAGTTTCAAGTTTATACACCACCGCTTTGTACGTGTGAATGAAAATTAGGGTTAGGGCTCGTGTTGATAACGTGTTGTGAAACAAGGAAATAAGTATACAGAGATTAAAGAGGTAAAGAGAGGAGTAACCGTCTTGTTAATGACATAAGGGATATATACACAAACACTGTCTTGGAGGACAAGACGTTTACATTATGGTAAGGAGATACCTGTATATGTGTACATATAATAACTATATAACATAATATATCTTATGAGATATGGACATCCACAATAGAATATTTCATAACAACTTTTAACTTATAGCACACAATTTTATCTAATCATTTTAATCAACTTATATTTTAGGCAGAAACATTGTCTCTCTTTATAAATTAAAGTTTGCGTACTTATAATATTGTGTTTGTTAGCAGACAAATGTATAAAGCGTTAGAGATAAATGTTCTCCGATTCATACATTATACTGATCTATTGAGCTCAACCTTACAAGTTATTAACTTATTACTACAACTTTAAAAGGAAGTACTCGTATCCATAATTAAGGATGTAAATTGGTCATTATATTATTATGAAGGGTGATCTTAGGAGTCTACATATAGACAAATAAAAAAATGTCAATACTTTAGTCCTTATATCCCAAGTGTAGTAAAATCAAGATGGTACATAGTAAGAAATATGTAATTAAAGTAAATATTCATGATTTACAGTAGATTTTTGACATCTGTAGTAAAACCAAATATATAAGATTTCTCTACAAATCAATATCCTAATTTATCTCACTTTCCTATTATGTAATTACTTCCTAAATTAAACACTAAAAATTTACTGCAACCATAATTAAATTTACTTCACACTAGGTGCAAACACATTTTCCTTTGTCTACATATAGATTCCTAGCATTATTGTATTAGGAATTATGATAAATTAAGATTGTTATCTTGTAGAATATTGTTTGAAATCAATGCAAATTAATGGCTCATGGACCTAGTATATGTGTAGCTTTATTTATTTATTTATTTTTGAAGTAGAGTATATATTTTTCCTCTTACATATGATTATCATCAAATTAGACAATTAGTGGTGATCACAATAATTAACATCAAATTGCAAACTAATTGCACCACAAATGATCTATTAAGGAGTAAATTTGCACAATTTATAAACCTCCAATTGTAATGGAAGTAGACACTAGTCGTCGTCCTTACTCCTTTTAGGTAAGCCTATTGAAATGGAAATTCATCATCTTTATAATTTAAAGTCAAAATTTGTCCTCTACTAACTATAGTTAAACATAAATATGCTATGGACTTATTCCGATGGGAGTATATAGTTGGTATCAACCATGCACACTTAGGCCCTGTTTGATAGGACTGCATCTTTCTGAACTGAATGATTCTGATCTGATTGAGATTCATGATTTCTGAACTGAATAGAATTTAATTGAACATATCAATTTAACATATTCTTTAATTGTTTTTATAGTTATTATTATAGTTATTATTATAGTTATTATTATAGTTATTATTATTTATTATTATTATTTAATATAATTATTATTATTATTAATTATTATCGCTATTATTATATATCGAATGGAGAATCAATAACAATTTACTAGAAATTTGTGGGAAGCCGAGATACTATCTGAGCCCCCACACATTTGTGGGAACCAATCGTAGTAAATATCATCATGTCGAGCAACAAGATGATACTCAATAAGAAGTTGGCGCGGAGCTAAATGATATGGATATTGATATAGAACATGAGGATGATATATAACAGGATGATTAACTCTATGAAAACCCACTAGATACTTCAATTCGTTTACTTTTCTAACAGTAATTTATGATGATTTTTAAAAAAAAAAATTTTTTTTGTTTAGTTTTATTTTTGTAACCTGTAAGGCTGTAATCATTAAAATATAAAAGGATTAGTGTTAATAATTATATTATTTTAAAAACAACTTATTTAATTGAACTGAACAAATTTCAACCATCTGATCTGATCTGAACTGATCTGAACTGAATAATTCTGATCTGATCTGATCTGAACTGAATGATTCTGATCTGATCTGATCTAATTTGAATAATTCTGATCTGATCTGATCTAATTTGAATAATTCTAATCAAATCTGATATGATCTGAATTTATCTGCGAATAAGTCCTATCAAACAGGGCCTTAATGCCCACTATTAGTTCTATTCAGCAAGCAAGATTTGACTAAAACAAATTTAAGTCGACTAATGAAATTCGGAGACAACACAAGCATTTATTATCTTAGATATGAGAGTTAGATAAACTGATTTTATACACATACATTTGCCTGTTTGAGCGAGTAAACACAATCCGTTTTCACAAAATTATGATCCAACACTTCATTATAAATGGCTAATAAATATCAACATCAAGAAACCCCAATTGAGGGTAAGGACAACGCAAACATAACTTGTGTATGAGAAAAGTCACTCCACACTTCAAGCCAAGCACAAGATGTGTGAACATTAATATTGACATTCAAGACTTGTTGTTACAACACTTTAAGCCTCTATGACTTTTTTATATGTCCAAAACAACTACTACTTGTTTGATAGTTCACCAATCACCAATAAACCAACATTTTTTGCATTTACACCCACAAGAAATCTAATGACATTCACAACATAGTACAAAATTATATATTATAACACACTTGGTTGGTGAACTAATGTTTCTTTGTTTTATGACATAATGGGGTTAACTTGTCAAATTTTAAAGTAGAAGTAGTAGTTCATCAAATCAATGAAAAAATTGGCAAAATATCTTATATTCATCAAATTATGAAACAATTTTCAACTTTTACATGCACCAAACTCCACCTTACTTCCCAACGGCCCGCCACTTTTTTTTTTTGTGACAATTCAAAAAAAACCCAAATTAAATTTAACAAAAGAAATAATAAATAGTTCAATACATCAATAATTATTAATTAGCTAATTAATAAAAACAATAAGGTAATTGTTTGCTTTTTTTTTTTTTTTTAACCTTGGAATTTTTTTGTTTAGCTCCTCTTGTTTTTACTCCCAAGTAATAAGGCAAAGTAAAACAAGATCCTAAAGAAAAAACCCCAAGCAACAGTAACCCACAAGCAACTCCACTTGCTGAGGTCAGTTATCCCTTGCTGCTGCAGTATATCAGTTCCGGTGGTGACGCAGGTGGAGGGCGTAATGGTCATTCCAAGTGAACCACTGATTGTCTGCAAGAGCTTCACTTTCATGGCATCCGGGACAGCACCCAGAGGGGTGTTGTCGAATATCTGGATGCCACGAACGAAACACTTTGTTGCGTCACTGAACTCGTTCTGAAGGACTCCTTCGTATGGGTACTTGACCAAAGAAATGTAGTGGAACCATATCCAGTAGTCGGGAATCCTGTTTCGGTTTATGAAGAAACCCGAAAAGAGTAAGAAATACGCTAGGATAGCCACCACTATCACGTACCCGAGCATTACGTGCGGGACTACCCCGGATAGGAACGACACGAACGAGTTTCCTGCCCAAAATGAGGCGAAGATTATGGCGAAGTAGAAGAAGAACCCTTGTGCGCCGCCGGACAGGCCGACGGCAAAAAATGTGGTGGCCGCGAAGGCTAAGGAGAGGAACATTAGTGACGGAAGGGCGGTTAGGGCGTGTGATAGGACGTAGGATGATCTTCGGTACGCGTTGTACGCCGTCTCGCGCATGAATATGTAGCGCTCCTGGAGGAATACTGGGAGCGCGTCTGCGCATGTGTAGAAGGTGGTAGACATCGCGAAGGCGAAAAAGCCTAAGCGTTCTTGGACTCCCTTAGGTGAGCTGTCGAGCTGCCAAAACATGGTGGCTAGGATGAACCCTGTTACTAGGACTGCTCCCAGTCGGATGCCAAACAATTCTGGCATCCGACGGGAGTTCATGATGGACCTCCTGGACAAGGTTGTGATTTCGCCCCATATTGGGTTGGCGAATGTAGGGACCATAGATGCTGGGGAAGCGTCAGTGTTAGTCGCTCCAGAGACAAGTTTGCCTCTGGAGATACTAGCACTAATTGCCTCCTTTAGAGAAAGTCCACCTCTACTATCTAGGGGTGCACCTTCAATTGTTGGTTGTGCACTCCTCCTTTTCACTTCCCACCCTTTGTGGAACTCGACCAGCGCCTTGGCTCCTCCAGGGGAACTCTCCAGTTCCCTAATCAGGTCGAGGGCAAACTCTGTCTTGTTCTCATTTTCGGGAATGGGATTCCCGAACTCATCAAAATACCCCGGTAAGTCCGAGGGTGAACCGCTGAACACGGTTTGCCCTCGGGATAGGAATATAAGCCTGTCCAATAACCCCATAATACGGTAGCTAGGTTGGTGTATTGACATAATAACAATACTCCCACTTTGCGCAATCCTTTGTAACACCTTGACAACCATGTAAGCGCTAGTCGAGTCCAACCCCGAGGTTGGCTCGTCTAGGAACAAAATGATCGGATCATGGATGATATCGATTCCGATTGACACCCGTCGACGTTCACCACCTGAAACGCCCCGATGACCCTCATCTCCGATGATGGTTTTCGCGGCGTTGCGGAGGCCTAACATGTCAATAAGTTGTTGCACACGTGCAGCCTTCTTGGATTTCGAGAGTGTCTTAGGTAACCTAAACTCGGCAGAAAACATGAGTGTTTCTTCCACGGTTAACATGGGAAATAGTAGGTCATCTTGCATCACGTACGCCGAAATAACCTTGAGCAACCTCGACTCGAGAGCTTCTCCGTTCAACGTAACTTTTCCTTTAAGACTTCCCCTCGCGATTCTGTTCGCGAGGGCGTCGATCAGGGTCGACTTCCCCGACCCGCTGGCACCTAAAACAGCCATGATCTCCCCGTCACGCGCCTCCCCGGAGATGTCGTTCAGGAGCGTTTTCGTCCTAGAGAACATTCCCTGTCCTCCGGAAAGTTGGTCGTCGGGCGGTGGCTGGCGGGAGAATATCGCCGGAAAATTACACTTCCGGTTGATCTTCACGTTGTAGGTGAGGTTGGTGAAGCGGAGGACGAACGGAAGCGCGCGTGGCTCCGGGCTCATGGAAATGGCGTGGTCGTGGACAGGGGTTTCGTCCCCGGTCGCTTCCTTGCGGACGTCCCCTACGCGCTTTAGGAGCTGCCCTAAAGTGGGTGAGAAGGACGCGCTACCGCGATTGTTAGTGGTTTCGAGGTCCATGGTGTGGTAGTTTGAGCCAAAGTAAGGTAGCAAAGTTGGTGAAGAAGAGGCAGAACTATCATCTACAACTCTTGACATTTTATTAGTACCCTTTAATAACTCCAGCTTTATAACCCTTGAAAAATCTAAAAAGGGAAAATGGGAAGGAAATCTTGATATATAAGGAAAATTGGGATTACCTCCCAAAGTGTGAAAATGTGTAAGAAATCGTCACGAAGTTATGGGAGTTACATGAATTTGGTCACGTCTTTGTGAAGCTTATAAGGGATTGAAGTTATGATATAAATAGGGTTTATGTCCCTTGATTGGGAAGGATAGCTAACTCTGAAATGAAGGGGATTGATGAGAAAAATGTGTATATATAGGAGAGTAATTAGGGGGAAATATAATATTAATTAGTTGGGTTTTTTTTAAAGATATTGTATGTTTATATGTTTGTGTATAAAAAGTTTTATTATATGGTGAAGTGTGACTAAGAGAGATTGGGTGTGAGAGTGGAAAATGAAGGTTATGTGTGCTAAAAGGAGGGAGAGATGGGTGAGAGAGTGGTGACCTAAAACCTCCTAATTTCTATTGTCAACACGTCTCGGATTTCTCGAGTGAGCACATCACATATTCACATGCATCATATTATATCAAGGTTTGTAGTAAAAAGTGATACTAGTATGTATTAAGTATCTTTTGTTTCAAGCTCAGATTTAACGAGGTTAATCGGTTGATTAGTGATTGTATCCTCACCGTTGTAGGATTTTTATTGATCACTCGGCTAAAGGTTTTCTGGTTCTACATGCATACATTCATAATAATAAGTAAATAATAATACCATTTATCTATTATTGCGTGGAGCCATCAGCATTCCCCTGATGATGCCATTAGGAAATAACAAAACAATTAGAAACCTATTAAGGATAATGCACAACAAAATATTACCTTAGCCTAAGTATAATATTCAAGTATTCCTAAGAGAATAATAACTAATTGCAAAACACAAAATTAATTAAACTAATTCTTTCATGGACCATTACTAGTTGGTTATATCTACTCCTAATATCATCTGAACCTAATTTAAACCAAATTAATCCAATCTGGTCTGATATGAAGTGAACCGAACTCCACCGTACATAAAAGTAAAAGACGGTATAAACTTAGGAAATGTATGTACCCTTATCACATGCACATAGTCTCAAAAGCTTGTAGCTTAAGGGTTTTACTTTTCTTTGCTTTTTAATTGTGATATTATTGTTTCAACAAGTAGTTGCTAATGACGTCTAGAGGGTACGTGGCGATATGGGTGTTGAATAATTAGGAGTCAAATCGGATGCTATGAAGTATGGGTGAGGGTGTGGATAAATTAGGTGTGGGTGTTAATCTACTGTTGGCAAACTTCGTCGTAAAAGGGGTTTGGTCCAAGCAAATAGGGCGGCTTTCTAGTTTACTTCTTCTTAACTAAATTTAGTCACTCTTGCTCAACTCTTTATTTTAGCTACCTAAAATCTGTACTATTATCTTAACCAAAATTGTTAACTTGAATAATTTGTGTCCCAAAAACTGTACTTCTGGAAAGTGTATTACGAAAGGTAGTTGAAAGTCAATAATAATGTTTGATCTTTTTTTATTGATTATTTGAAGAGTGTTTTTTATATAATTTTACAAGGCGAGGTTAGTTTTGATGTATCTGCAAAGAATTTAATTAAATGAAGTTAAAAGCTAAAATTTGAAAGATAATTGTCAAATTTTAAAGGTCGTAACTCGTAAATATTATTCTCTTTGTTTAAAATAGATCAATTCATTTCATTTCGACATCGTGGAAACAAAAGATGGACTTTCTTTCATTCCATCTATATGACCGAGAAAGGTGTTAAGAAGCACGATTGTTCCAAAGATACATGCACGGTTAATTAGATGCAAATGCAATAGATCGTCATCCGTTTCGGCGCATAATTTCAAGTGGCACAAATATTGTTGAGCCGAGGTTAGGCATTATAACTACTAATACACCTCAAATTAGTAGGCAGTTACATTCTATGTTTTTTATTTGGTATGATATTCTTTTGTTTTATTCTTATTATTATTTTCCCACTGTCCGAATGTCCGATAGATAAACTTAGATAGTCGCTTTCTAGTTTAAAAAAAAAAAAAATGTAGCATCTTGATTCGTTATACCCTCACATATCAGCCTTAACCTTGGATGTTAAGTGGAAATGGTGGGGGTTGATAGTAGGGGTGAGCACGAACAGGTAACCGCTATTATATCATGGACCCAGATCCGAACCCGTTACAAACGGGTCCTTAAAAATTGGACCCGTACCCGGACCAGTTGCCAACGGGTCCTAGAATTTAGGACCCCCCAAACCCGTTAATTGCCAAACGGGTAACGGGTACCGTTTGATTTTTGAGCAACGAGCTTTGTAGATGCAATAGCCAAAAGTCATCCAAAAATTATTACTTTCAAAGCTAACAATGCTAATGGGTAACCATGATTATCTTTAAAGAGAGTTATTTTTACTTTAAACTTCAATTCTTTTTTTAAAAAAAAGCTTTGTCGAGTTACGGATACCCGTTTGGACCCGTTAAACAACGGGTACCCGGGGGGTAAAGGGTCCAAAATTATAGGACCCGTACCCGGACCCGTTGCCAACGGGTCCTAAAATTTTGGACCCGGAGCCGTACCCGTCTACAACGGGTCCGGTTTTGGACCCGCCGGGTCCTAAGCGGGTCCGGATACGATTCCGGGTGCCCGCTTTTCTTGCTCACCCCTAGTTGATAGGCAGCATAGACTCACTTATGCTGTCTCCAACTAGATTACATGTCCAACTAATAAATCATCTGGTTATCCGTGGTTAATTAAATACATAAATAAATAAATAAGCCTTATTAACGATACATTCATTCACCTTTCTCGCCATGTTAGATGCAAAACGTTCGTTAAAATAGAAGGTTTAATAGCTTATGGCACCTAAGTTGGTTGATATTCATGAGTCCAGACTCAAGACCAAGATCTAAATCGCATATGTTATTGTATTTGGCCCTTTTAAATTCCTTTGAACAGTAAATGAAGAGCTACTTGGTTGTGAACTTGAAGTTTCTTCTAATTTCTCATCATTTTGAATGAAGTCTTACTGCTTGATGTTGGAAAACAATCAACATCTAGTGTCGTCTAGAAATGCAGTTCCAAAAATAAGGCAATAATTGGCTATGTGTTCTCTGTCAAATGCACGGTTTAAAATGTGCATAATTAAAACCATTTGAAATTTCGAGTAGACAAAACCAAAGAAAATAACATATCCACAACTGTCATTTTCTACATTATGCAATAAGTTTGTCCCCCGACTTTTTCCTCATTTTGTAAATATCCCTATCAATAGCGAAAGCGTAACCTCTCGCCCACGGCTATTACACAAAGGGATGGGCAGAGCCCCAAATTGTCAATTTCATTCAGAAAGCAAGAAACAAAACATTACCAATCTATAAAAGACGACACCCCCAAATGGTGCAAAAGGGTGAAATTCCCAGCTTTAGGCGCAACAAGATTCACCCACCTTTTTTGGAACCTTTCCCTGGAAGGGTTGGAACTGATACAATGAGGAAAATTCGACCCTGGATGCCTTCCTCCTGTGTAATACAGGCCTGACTGCTGATTTATCTCACATATGTATACAAATGAGAAAGAGTTATCAAGCTCGGCACATACCGTGGCCATAAGAGATCAGCGTTAAGCGTAGCACTCAGTGAATGCCAGTTACAATGAACAACGAAAACATTACAATGCAGTCATAAGACGACTAGATTTTCAATGTTCAATAGTTTCGTAAACTTGAAACATTAATAACAAGTTCTAACACAAGCAAATGCAGAGCCTCCTCTTTCCCCGGAGAATGTGCGGTCTTCCGACAGAATACGACTTTATCGAAGAGTTAGGGCATAGAAAAGCTTACACTTGCTCATCCTTGAAATTAGAGGCCAGATCCCAGTAGTGACCCACACCAGCATCGATAAAAACCTTTCGTGCAGCAGCCTCACTAGGACTGACATGGACAAAAAACCTGTTGAATTTTGGTCTCGCGACACTTCCTTGCCAGACGAGATGACATTTGTTTGGGGGCTTTTCTTCTTCATCATCTTCTTCCTCGTCCTCAGTTTCAAGCTTAGCAGTCCAATCTATGCGTCGGAGCATCAGCTTTCCGTACCTTTTAATAGATTTCATTCCACCTTCAACGACCACCACACTGAAACCCCCCTCGTGAAGGACAGCACAACCAGTCAGACGGTTCTCTTGTGCATTGATATCAACTTTGAAACGGTTCTTAGGGTGTGAGAGGTCACTGATTTTGTACACTGAGACAATAGTCTCCAGGGTATTAGGATCGTCAAAGAGCTTCCTCTCTTTCTTTTCACGGCGCTCAGCTGGTGTGAGTTTCCTTGCAATGTTCCTGTCCACATGAGCCTGCTCACGCTCAGCTGCTGCAGCTCGAACTTCCTTCTCCATTCTTGTAGGGTTTTGAGTAGTTTCATTGCCCATCAATTTATTGAGGTTACTCATCTTAACTTTACCTTTGGGGGGCGAAAGTAAACCTTGCCTAATCATCTCCTGCCTTTCCTTCTCTCTGGCCAAGCGAGTCTGCGTGCGGAATTTCTTGTGTTCCTTTTTAGTCAATTTAAGTGGCTGAGGTGGAGGTGGGGGAGCTTGAAGTGGAGGCTCAATAGGCTCAGGGTGTTCAACATAAATTGTTAATTTCTCCATCTTTAGTTTATCTTCAACAGCCTCACCATCATCCAATCCAGCGTAGTTCCCGGAACGTAGGAGAGGGATGTCCCTGAAACAAGTAGAGCAACTACAGTTAGCTACCAAAACAAGGGTAAAAAAAGAAGCTTTGCGCACATACAGACAACCCAAAGCAGAGACAGCAATTTGCAGTTGAAGCGAACTACATTTGATTCCTAATGAGAGCAAAAAAGTACACTTGCATAACGAGTTCCACATGCTGATTAGCATTAAAAGCCAAAAAGACGAGAACTTACGTATCTATTGTTCCCATAGAAACTAGAAAGGTATTTCAGATTACACTGTTGATTAAATATCAAGATAATGTTAAGTATTCCATACGATATTTTGTCAATATCATTTAATAAAATGAAGATAATGTGTAGATGTTAACCCATACACCTATCTCACTTCTCGTATAGACCGTCCTTAGGCAGAAAAGGTAGCCTGATGTTTAAAAAGTGCAGCACCACACAAAGATATTTAACATTAC
This sequence comes from Spergularia marina, assembly GCA_963680865.1. Classification (NCBI taxonomy): domain Eukaryota; kingdom Viridiplantae; phylum Streptophyta; class Magnoliopsida; order Caryophyllales; family Caryophyllaceae; genus Spergularia; species Spergularia marina. The sequence goes on from OY804554.1 coordinate 7,381,772, forward strand.
ACAAAGATACAGGGGTGATGGGTCAACCACTATATTAATGTGAATACAGCATCGACAACAGAACTAAACCACAATCTAGGGCCTTAGAGTCGATGCAACAAAAATGAAGGGCTTTATCCTTTAGATAACAAGAGCTCTACCCACTGGCACATATACTGGCAGCCAATGCCACAACCATGTGTTAGAATACTGCAGCTTAGACCCTTGTTGTTTTTGTTTAGCATCTTAGACCCTTCGCTTTCGAAAAACTACTCCTTAGACCCCAGTTAAGTTAAAACGATAGAAGAGCCCCGATAGCAGAGCCCAGTTTCAGGGAGTCTAGTGCCTCAAAGGCTCCTGCCATAAGGCAAGGTAAAGGGGGTTGGATGTACGCAAGTCTTGCCCCTACATTGAAAACGTAGAGGCTGCTTACGGATGACCCATAACGAAAATTGCTTCAAGAATCACACCGACTACTACTTCACAATACAAGAAGTGGAAACAATTATGTGACCCATTTGCTTGCCAAAGAATAGTTAGTCTTTTGCTCACTGGAAATGGAAATGTCAAGAAGTCTTAAATAAATAAAAGAATACAACAGCATATATCTCTATTCAACTCATACTCACTACATCTGCTGTCAAAAACATAATTGATGAACAGTTCACAAAAGTCAAACCCAAAACGCAGAAACATCGCCTATCAACAGTGCGTACGAGCTGCTCAACTATTTAATAATGATAACAATCATCTTCAATTACCAATGTTCTCACTTTTCAAGACATTAAACCCCAGAAAAGCAAAATCCTTGGAAAATAAGGTCAAATTTTGCAAATATAATGAAATAAAGCCCTATAGACACCAGTTCAAAAAAAAATTATTTCCAATGGGGCGAAAGACTAATGGGTTAAAGCAAAATAGCTCAAAAAACTGTCTGCGATTCTTATATTGAGAAGTAGTAGCAATCAGTGGGTGTGATTTTAGAAGCAGTTTTCATTTTGGGTCATCCATGCGCAGTCTCTCTATGTTTCAAACTTTTAATAGGGGTTAGGATTGTTGGCTGGAGCCTTTAAGGGGCTGGGGTAATAATGTTGTTGTAGACACCAGTTTAAAAAGCTCAGTGAGTGCCAGCACCTACTTATCAGTAAAAATAATCTATATACAGATCCACACAGGTTTTCAGCACCACTTAAAACATAACTGCAAGTTCAACACTAAAACATCATCAGTTGCTCCTTTGCAAAACTAAATCCAGCAAATCTACCCCTCCATATCAGCCATTAATACGTATAGTAAACAGCTTCTCCTAATACATTTTTTTCAAGAAAAAAGCTTCATTAAAAATAAAATAAAAACAAAAGAGGGCAAGGTGTCCTCAACTCATTGCTTGTCCTCATTGCTCTACAATAGTTGCGATTTTCCATTTATGTAACACAGATATAACATAAAAAAAAAAAAAAAAAAATCATACACTGATTTTATTCTTACAAATTTAAGATTTAGTATATTTACAATATTATATAAGATAGACTGTGGAATAGTAATAATAAAAAATATGGGTGGATAAAAGAGCCGACTCCTATTCAGTCATCTAGCTGCAAAGGCCTACCATGGTGGGCTGGAGAGTGATTTCCAATGGTCATCAAAGAGGAAACAGAAAGTCAAGTAACAGGACTGTTAACAGTGTACCAACATCTGAGAAGTCCACTGAACTGTCTACGCCTCAAATTGCTATCTTCAATTATCCTTGGCCACATGAGCAATAATGACACACAGAAGGGATTTCGAAGTGCATTAGTATAGGCTTCTGACCAGAAAATTCAAAGAAAAGGACAATGAAAAGAAGAATGAATGCCATCAATGGCCTAAGTCTATGAAGCTCACGTTTCGTAGCTCTCTACTCACCAGACAATTTGAGTGTATTTGGATAAAGCATAAGGCATTCAACATCCACTGTAAGAAACTATAATTTAAGATCCCCCCCGCAACTTATGGACATGGAGGAAAGCATTTGAATCACGAATTTCTACCAGCATTCATAATTCACATAACTAAAAGATATTCCGAAGGCTAAGTCCAGTTTTGTTGAAAATCCCCACAAGTCCACATAAGCACTTCCTCACAATAACGGAAATAATTATACCTATACATTTCAAAGCATGCAAAATTCTTTAAGATAAAAATCTACATCGTCTGCAACTTACCACCACTCAACTTCTGGAATTGGGTCCTTCTGCTTCTTCTCTTTAGTGACTACTCGTTCAGCAACTTCAATCAAATTTGGATTTATATTAGGCTCAGCCTTTGCCTTAGCCAGCTGTGCCTGCTTAGCCTTGAGCTCCTTTGCTTGGGCTTCACCAAACTGACTCTGTAAAGTAATAAGGACAGATTCAGGATGAGATACATACGGAGTATATATTAATAGATAAATAGTTAGATAACACAATTGAAGAAGAAAATAAAACTACTATCCAAATGTAATATCAATGCAAGAATGTACCTTCAATTTAATCATTTCAGCATCTTTGGTCCATTTCCCTTCCTCGACAAACAGAAAATTCATTCTCTTGGGCCTAAGAAGCTTATTTTTGTCAATACCCATTCTTGGGTCAAAATGAGGATTCTTATCAGGATCAACCTCTAACTCTGGCTTCTCAATTTGGAATGCATCTTTCTTCTGTTTGTTGATATTCACCTGAAGAGTATAAAGTTGAAATCAGCATCATCAGAAACAGAAAGTAGCAACAATGTATGCACAACAAGAAGCAGAGAAAAGACAACCTTCAAGGTACTCAGGCTGCTTGGTTTAGAAATATTTATCACATTTCCATGCTCATCGATTTCCCTACCCAGGGCATCCAAACGGAGGACAGGGGCCTTTGCAGGCTTTTGTACCACTGAAACATCTGGAGGCAACTGACCTGGAAACAAGTTTATTAAAGGAGCAAATTCGGGATCCTGACGGAACCCCATCTTAGCAGCTAGCTCCTGTGCACGCTTTACAGCTTCAAATTTTTCAGGATTCATAGTACCAATCAGCTTTGAAGCATCAGTCCCTGTGGAGAACATAGATGAACTTGATGTCATCTCCGTCGAAGTCAAGCTACTATCTGTTGACGAGGACCGCTGTACAGAATTAGTATTCGGTGGTCCCATACTATCTAGAGGACCCACTTGAGAGCTGACAACAGAGCTTGCTCCAATAACCTTGTTTGACTGCAAAGTTATAACTCAATAAGTATGGTACATAACTACCATCATAATATCATCACACCACAGGACCCCAATTTCTCTATAACAGCTCTAACCAGAACAATGAGAGCCAAATATGAGGAAATATGTAGGGACAAAAAAAAAATTACTTTTTAAGTGTCAAAATTGAGCAGAGAAACTAGAGACATGAGCCTTAGAAGCAACTTACCGCAGGCATCTTCTTGAGCTTATCTAATTTTTCTTTGAGCTCCTTCTGTTTTTGTAACCTTTTCTTAGCTAATGCGAGAGCATCAAGGGATGGAGCTCCACTCTTGCCAGCAGTTGAAGTAGTCCCATCTGTACTAGATTTTCCATTAACCTCATGAGATCCGGTAATATTAGCTCCCTTATTTTCATTGGTGGTAGAAATTGAAGATACCTTGATGGCGGAATGATTATTCGTAGGTATAGTATCAGAAGCAGGCCTCGACGGTACACTCTGTGATTCCACATATCCATCCTGGCAGTCCACAAGGTATAAGTCAGCACAAAAAGCTTAAACGGACCAGCCTTGTAAAATGTAACAAAACACGAATTTAAATGGAAAAAAATAATAAAACAAACAGTGACATTGTAAGCTAATGAAACTAACAGCCTGGCATCGTTCAGAATACAAGTTGTTCATCAACCAGCTCAGAATATAAATTTGCATATAAAGCAACATAGTAATACATAGAAACCCGGGGACACGCAGAGGATAACCCTCGATAAATAACAAGTAGCTACTACAATTCAGATTACATAAACAACAAATTGTTACAACTCTAACAGACGTCTTTCAAAAGTGGAGACAGCAGACAAAGATAGCCCATTAGAATAAAACAATACATTGTTCATTCTACCTTCAGTATATGAGTACATGACAACTCCTATAAATTTACTCAAGTACTTTGGCAGCAGCATAACACATTTGTGAGTCAAGCTATCTGTACAGGTGAAGTAAACCCTATGGAACCACCCACCCCCGGCAGGCCTTACATAAAGATAATGAACGGCATACTTAAGCAGCAAATATTTACGTAACCATAGAAGTCGAACAATCTGAATTATACTCCAACCACTTCATCAACAACAAGCGTAATACATATAAGGTTCACTCCTCACTATAAAAAAACTAGTGCGCACAATACATTGCCAGCACTATCTAAAGTCTAAACAAGCTCAATGACAAGGTAACTCTAATCGGACCATTTAGTCAAGTATATGAAATAACACCATACGCTTACACTACCCTAGTGCCTCAAAGGTTCCCGCTTTTGAGGAGCTGAGGAGGGAGGTCACATGTACGCAAACCTGACCCCTATATTTGAACAAAGAGAGCTTGCATACCGATGAACCATACTGAAAATTGTGTCTAGAATCGCACCAAACACAAACTACACAAGCATCCTTACTACAAAAATATCAATATTACACTATGAATACCTCAAAATCAAAATCGCAATTCGCTCTCCTGTCCGAAATAGTGCAAACTACATCTAAATCACTACCAAAATGTAACGACATTTCGCTATACAGATCATTATCTTCAAAAAGGAACACAATTTATACTTCACAATAACATAAACCCTAAAAAATCACATGAACACAATATAAAGACAACAATCACAATGCAGTCGAATTCTAAACCCGAATTACGACGAGATAAGAAGCTCACATTGAAAGTGGAACCACTCCGACGACTCGCTTCGTCGAAATTATCATCCCTACGAACCTCCTTGTCCCCAAACCTTCTCCTTTCCCTCTTCTGTACACCACTACCAACATTCTCTCTCTCCTCAACCTCCATCTCACCACCACCACCACGGCCGCCGCCGTCATCCTCAAACCTTCTCCTCCGCTCTCTCTTCTCCTTCCTATCCCCTTCACCGTCGCCAGCGTTGTCGAAGCGGCGGTGGTTCTCTCTCTTAGAATCCGACGACGAAACCCTAGACCTCTTCTTATCGTCATCGTTACGCCTCACTTCACCATCATCATCATCACTTTCGTCCCTCACTTTCCTCTTCTCTCTCCTGGAATCGCGTTCCTCGGAACGCTCTCTGGATTTATCTCTCCTCAACCTACGGCCGCGATACTCGTCGTCGTCTTCTTCAATTTCATGATTAGCGGCGGAAGATCGGTGGTGGCGGTGTTTGTGGTGGTCTCTGGTTTCTCTCTCCTCATCCCTGGATTTTCTTCTCTCCTTCTCCGCTGGTCTATCCATGGCGGTGAACACACTGATAATTTTTTTTCTCTCTCCTGATATTTAGGCTTCTTTTAGTTTTGGGAAGTCGGAGGAGAAAATGGATTTTATCGAACGTCTGAATTGGAAACGAAAGCCCAACTTAGGACCTCTAATCTATACGTAAAACGAGTTGTCAAAAGTCGATCCGAACCGTAAAATTAATAACAACGAACACGTTGACAGATTCTCGAGCGTTTAACGAAAGTCGAAAATAAAGCTAACGAACATGTAAAGTATTGGGGCTTTTTGTGGCACTCTTGACATCAAAATCAAATTAAACACCGATTGGGGATGAAGTTATTTCCCATGACGCGGCAGTTTATGTATTTGGTTAAGAGTAGTTTAGGAAATAATTTAGGGTGTGTCTTCCAAATTAGATGGTTGTTTGTCGAGTTCATATGCGTTTGATTGATGAAAAATGAGTCGTGAGAGAATCCCTTTGTTCTTGATCGAGATCTATGTTATCGATGCAAGTAAGTAAAATTGTTCTTGTTGGAGAATTGTGTGCATCATTTCCATTATTCCTTTGCTCGGCTCCGATTTGATTAGGAATAATCGAATTTGGCCAAATGCCGAATTGAGAGTCAAATTCTAGCTTGAAAAAAAAAAAAACATAATAATGATCACTACATTTAACTCAGAAATTGAACTTCTCCGGTCGAAAAGTGTACATTACACATGTTCTTTATCCTAATCAGCTATAGCAAAATTGAAAGTAGTAGTGCACATTACACAAATACAATCGGTAAAACCCTCTTAAGCACAAGCTGTTGAAAAATTGGTTCCAATCGGCAAAACCCTACACGATCCTCAGTCTTCCTTAACCTGCAAGAAACCAACAGAATAACTTGCACACATGAGATCCCCGGGTAAGCTCCAATCTTTTTCGTTCTGCCAGTTAGCATTCTGAGTACCATCTACATGATTATGGTTATACTCCATAAGATACAAGCCCAATGTCCAATTTGTAAAATGCTTCACAAGAACAAACATTTGGACTATCTTAATTACTGTCAAGCGACCCTGGTTTAAACAAACCACGGTTTATCTACACGAGATGGGACAATACAACGCTGAAGATATAGTTGCTTACCGAAGAATCAAAATACCAAAACTTGGAATCACTGCACGGATAACCCAGAAGCAATACACATCTTTGAATCTGCTCCACCACTGACAACGGAATCACCTTTCCACCAATCAACACACAACACCTGGATTTATGAGGAACAACCATAGTTTAGAACCAATCAAAAGAACCATTACGGGTATAGATATTTGATACATATACCAGGCCAATGAAATACCTTATCATCATGAGAACTGATCACGGAAAGAGGCCACTGCAAGATCCAGAGATTACATGTGAATTGATAGTTAAATAATTGCACTAGATAAAAGGTGTCAAGTAGAAGAATGAGTACCGCTGTTCTCAAATCCCATATCATTACTTTCCCATCATATGATGCAGAAGCTAAATGCAACTGTGATTTATTGTGCCATTTGCAAGCAGAGATCCAATTTGTGTGTGATGAAAACTGATACACAGGAGCTAATGTCCCTGGAAGAACACGGTTACGTTAGAAATCTGGTCCGTCAAAGAAATTTCTAATACAAGTGGTGGACAAAGTATCTACAATAAGGTTAATTTAACAGACCTGGTCTACGTGGATCCCATACCCTTAAGGTGCCATCAGAAGCTCCAGCAGCCACTAGAGCAGAGCCCTCTCCCCCAACATCAATGTGGTTAAGAACTTTGCCTGAGAACTGAAAAAAGATAGCCAAGCCAATGATAGAAAAGAGTAAATTAAACAGTGAAACAGAAGACAATGACATCTTAAACAAACGTGCATGCAGAGACATAGGTTAAGATCATCGGAGAGGAAGAAATGACACACCAGGCTCCAAGTAGCTTTTCCCGTTTCCACATCCCAAATTCTAATGGAATGATCCCACGACGCTGAATAGATAGTATCATCATTTGACCATTTTACACAAGAAACACAATTAGTGTGTCCCACCAGTGTAGATACTGCTTCACCCTGAAACCATAAGTGAAATAAGTCGATGCTTTTGCTTCTTTTTGGGGTGCTTTGGGACTTAGAAGAATAGGGGTCACTATGCACGCTACATAAATTAACTAACAAATTGGCAAAAGTACAAGCTTTACTATCTTCCAGTTCCACATCTACCAGAGTCCAGATATAGGAACAAGTAATCACTATTTCTTGCCACGCATTGTGTTGCAGCAGAGAAATTTCATTATTTGATAATATGTCAGACATCCACAGCATTTTTTCCTTTGGAAAAAAAAAAAAAAAAAAAAAAGGTAGAAGAAGAGAGAGGATTCAGTACCCACAAAGTCATTAGTGAACTGACCTTCAGCTAGCATACATTATAGCCATCGTCCAGTAAGACTCTAACTCACGATGACTACATTTCATATGAATGTCAATATTAAGGAGATTGTAAACACCAATTTACACAAAGTTTCCCACTCATAAAACGGAGGGGCAGCCACTTCCTGTAAGTGACAATTGCTACTTCCCCTTCAAAAGGATAAGATCATAGACGTTTCACAGTTAGGAACCACTACATATTGATGCTTATGTAAACCAGGGTGGTGTATTACAGAATTTTCTAAGTTCTTTCAGTTTAAATTAACACTTGCTATAATTAAGCTGATGTAAACAAGCACACTATGAAGTCTGAAACAGTCAATAGCTCATCTGTTATGTTGTGTCAAATGCATACAGAGAAAACAGAGTATATAGCAGCACAATATTTTAAACACGTTTTCTTTTAGGCTGAAACATACTGTACCTCTGACTGTGTCTCCTCTGCTGCGCCTTTCTTTTTTCTCTTCTTGATGGAAACAACATCACCATCAGCATCAGAACGACTTGTCTGCCACAGATTAATTGTAGAGTCCCAAGATCCTGAACAGACCTGAATATGCAGCCAAATATAAGCCAAACATACACTTACCATGTATATTACGATAAAATATTTTTTTATGAATCACGAACATAATACCATAAGTCCAGATTGCTGTGAGGAGACACATTGAACAGCTGCAGTATGCCCACGTAAAACCTTATAAGCAGTAACTGTTGCTGGGTGATTTATGGAGTCCTCTGCATCAATCTTCAAAAGGAAAAAATGGTAAATTCAGTAAGAGGTTCTGGCATCCACCTTATCTTCTAATCATTAGCACTAGCTCATAATTTTAGTACACAGATAAGAGGTCAAATGGATCACCTCCCAAAGCCTGAGAGTCCGATCCTTTGAAGCAGTTACCACACGAATTCCATTAGCGTTTTCTGAACCACAGAAGTAAAATTAAGGAGAATGAAGAGAAACTACTCAGTATATAGAAACCTCCTTGCCATAAACATGGGAGCAACTAAACAGGTATAACTGATGCAAAGCAAATTACGCAGCTTGGAGCTCTACACCACAGAGCAATTAACAGGGCAGCATGGCGTCCTAACCAAGGGTTCCTAAGCAGAATAGAAAAGGATTTTCCCCATCCATCCGAGTTGTTTTCTTTTTTCATTCTTCCTTTTTTATTGGCGAAGTAATATTTATCCAGATTGCAGTAGAAGTAATAGGATTCACAATCGCCATAACCTATACTCTGGAGTACAAACTACAAATAGAACCTATACCTGCCTTCATGCTCTCAAATAAAATTTAACTCATAATAAAAGCCTACCACCAGCATGACTACATTTTCGTTGACACACTGTCACCATAATTCCACGAACGGGAACTACTTCGGGTTTCAGCAATGGTCATAAAAATAGGATCACATCAAAGGAATAGCATAAATCCCCGAGGGAGACAAATTTAAGCACATACGAAAAATGGACATAGAAAAAATCAACATTGACACTTTTGAAGCCAGAGTAAGGTAGAGAACCCAATTCAAGAGGACATAATGAAAAAGAGTAAAAGACATCATAATAGTGCAAAATAAAGTGCAAAAGAATTGAAATAAAATCACTATTTCCTAACTCTGGATTCAGGGTCCCATGGACAAGTAAAACTGGCTCAATAAGCTGTATAAGTTGTAACATTATTTACCACTTGCTTCTGAGTCTGTATCCTTTAGTCTAATTTCGTTATTGTAATACAGTGGCCCATCGTTTAGCCGAATGGGCGGCTACTTCCTACTGTCACGAGTATAGGGGGCCAGGCGGCCAGAGTAGATTGAGGATCTTGCCATGGCCAATGTACCTAATCCATTCTGATGATAATGAGTACCATCCCATTTTGACATTCAAAAAATATATAATATTATAATTGCTCTGAGGCAGTAAACTGTTATACCATTTGTCATCAATACTCCTACGATATTTAGTACAAGCATGTGACATCACTAGTGTCTAGTCATACGATATCTACGGTGGCAGGCTCTTTAGGTCTATCAAAATCAGTATTGACTATTGATCAATGATCATAATGCTTAGGCGGTGATACCTCTACCAAATAACGGGGAGGGGGGAGGGCAGGAGAGACAAAGAAATGATACAAGCTGAGAAAACAGCAATATCGGCCAGAAGAAACGAAAAAAGAATAACAAAATAATCAATAACAACATAGTATCATTAAACACAGTATTGCAAGTTCAATCACAGAATAATCTAACACACCGGCTACGAAGACATCTTAAAAATGTAATTTGCCGCGGTAAATCACTTTAGATGAATTAATTACCCAGCAAAAGCATATAAACAGGGATACCTAACTACAGTAGACCTCAAGATGGAGGCATATTCGTATGGAAAGTTTCAAGTAACATACCATTAGTGTTGACAACACAAAGGGAAGTGAGAGCATCACTATGACCTCCTAACAAATGGGAACATGTCCCAGCACCCTTCCATACCCTAAACAAGGAAATTAGTCAATAACTGTTTCTCGATGCAAATCCAAATGAGAAACAAAGTAAATAACATCCTGCAACAATACCTTCCAAAACTATCATATGATCCTGTCAAAATAACCCTGTAACAGAAACATTGAGACATCAGGTCACGATCATAATAATTTAAAAATATAAATAAAAGACATGGATCTTAAAATCAGTACCAGTCATAAATGTCATACTATGTTAGGGCCTACTGTGATACCTGAAGCTTTTCCGAATATAGGTGGAAGTTTGCTAATGAGTGGAAAATTCGAGGAAACGCCACCAGTGTCAAGTAATTTTGTACCAAATAGACATTGCCTAATTACACAGTCATAAATAAATAAAAGAAATGCGTTCTAAAACAGTCGAGTGCATCATAGTGGTTGCTACTGCACGATAGACTATTCGTGCAACCAAAAGTCAAAACCAGAGCAAAAGATATCCATTTCGAAAATTACCCAGGATGTGACCCATCAATCGCACTGACCCAGTCATCATGTAAAGATGGTTCTTCTTGCTTGCGAGGGGCAACAGCTTTGATATATTCCATATCCAAAATTTTCTCCTGGTAAAGAGCAAGCATAATAGAAATCAATACAAGAGGAAAGAGTACGACTATTCTAGCATTTCTCCGTGAAAACAACACATTGATCATCATACGCATCTACTCGTAGCAAATACCCTCTCAATGGTAAAATAAATGCAGCTTCTCTTGGGGAATTTCGTAACAGTAACTACACACATTTCAAAAGGGACCTTGCAGAAAAGCCCTTAATCTGGAAGCACTAAGCATGAAACATGTAGGACTAACGGTGGCATTAATTCATTAACTTTTGTTTCCAATCTATTGAAGCAGTTGCTAGCTTTCCATCTCACCCTTATTTTCTAGAACTTTTTTTCAAGAACGTATACAAACTGATGTAAAAAGAAAATATATGATACTCTCTATCTTATGGATACCTCTCACCCTTGCTCTATTAGTGTAATACAACACCAATCTCCTCAATGATTTCTCACCCTCTGGATTCATCCTCCAAAAGCTAGTATGAGTCCAATTTCAGTTCAAAGTGATAAAGACAACACCAATCAAGTTTCATATGCACAACGCGGAATAACAGTTATTCATTTCTTCAGATAAAATGCATCTGCACAACGCGGAATTTAGGTATAATACAAGCCTCAAACCACGAAAAGAGAGGGGGCAGTATTTAGAAGGCCACAAATTCGAAGAAACTAAAAGAGAACACCATACAAAGAGACAACACTCACGACATTTCAATACTCGAATTCACACAAGTACATAAGCAAACCAAGAAAAATAATTCTACACTGCTAACTGTATTATTAGCATAGGAAATCAAAGGTTATTACTTTACAACAACAACATCCAAGCCTTAGTCCGAAATGATTTGGGATCGACTAACATGAATCGTTCTTGCGAAATTCGGGCTCAAAACAAAACTCAACCCACAAGAAAAATTCTAATTAGGAACCCCACAAATTCTAAGTAAACTAAAAACACCAAAGAAACAAACTTTATGCACTTTAAGAAGAAGAAGAAGAAGAAGCGTACAGCTGAAATGCCCTTAGCAAGAAGGAACTCTTCGAGCGACATCCGAACGAGCTCGCCATCGATTAGAAAATCAAAGGGTTCAGCCTCCCAATCAGAATCACCTGCCCCAAAACAAACAACCCGAAAGACCAAAAACAAAATCATCAAAACTTGACAAATACGCAACACCAAAAAGAAGACAACGAATCAAGGAAGTAAGAAGAGAGGAAATTACGGGAGGAAAGGAGAGAGTTGATGAGGGAAGAGAGGCCAAAGCGAGTGAGATTAGAAGGGATAGCAATGGAGGAGAAGGGCACTTTGTAAGTGTCTTCTAATTGTGTGAAGAATCGGGCTTGTACTGTTTTCACGCTTTCGTCCGCCATGTCCATGTCGTTGTTGTTGGATGCTTCAGCTTCAACTTCAACTTCAACTTGAAGCTTCTTCGTCAAGGAGGTGAAGAGAAGAAAAAGAAAAAGAAAAAAAAAAACGGTGAGAGAGATGGGGTAAGAATGGCTGCTTTACTTTAATTTTGGGGGTTTTAGGGCAGCAGGGTTTAAACGGACAGCAAAATGTTACTGTGATTTTTTTTTTTTGTGTGATTTAGATAGTTCTATTTGTTTGATGGAAATTATATTAACAAATCAGAGTGGCGCAGCGGAAGCGTGGTGGGCCCATAACCCACAGGTCCCAGGATCGAAACCTGGCTCTGATATAGAGTTGCTTCCGTCTTTTTTTTCTGTTTTCCGAACATATTGTGTGATTTTGCTCATTAAAATAGCTTTATACGGAGTATTCATTCTCAACATATTGAGTGATTTTGCTCATTAAAATAGCTTTATACGGAGTATTCATTCTCAAGTCTTGCATATTTCCGAAATATGAGGTCATTCGGCAGACATTTTGATCAGTTGATCGAAATTCCTCTGATAGAAAGTGCAGTATCCACCCACGGAACTATTACGTACTGTGGACTAAATTGCACCTCCTCCTCCCTGAACATTGAGGTGCGACTGCGCACACTATCCTCCTGTATTTCGTAAGCATCTTTGATTCTCTGGACCTCTTCATCGGACTTCAGTCTGATAGCGTTCCCAACAAGTGAGGAATCGTGGTTCGCGTAAAATTGATAGCTAAGGATCCTTGTTGTTGTAATTCCAAAATCCAAACCATTCATTAGTCACACTTCATAATGGTAGAAATACTCCTTCATATTAGGATTCATACCGAGTACAAGTAACAACAATGCCATAAACGACAGTAAGTTCATGGTTTGGAGGTTATTTAACTCTATAAACTTCTTGTTGATCGCATGATTAACAGTAGTACGTACTCAATTAAACTGTTACACTTTCAGGAGCCATCACTTGAGTCGATTTTTTCAAGCAGCAGCGAGCATTGCCTCATGCCTTCTCGTCGTTGAATAATGAGGAAACTCTAGCTGCTAAGCTCTGTTTCGCTTCAGGGGAAACACCGTGTTTGCCAATAATGGACTCCAACACTGCTTCTGACATGTTCTTGTTCTCTATCACAGCTTTTCCGGCTTGTGGGATGGACTCATGCTTCGAAAAGGCAACCTGTAGTTCAGGCAAAAATCGACATTATTGTCTTATTGATCGGTTTTTCGAGTGATTTTAGCCACTAAGACATAAAAGGGTACTAAGTTACTAACCGTTAATGACCCAAGAGGGGATCGAGTGAACATAATAGAGTGTCCAGGAGGAAACTTCTCTTCCTTAAAGACCTCGATGAACTTCTCGACTGCCTTCTCTTCCTCGTCAGTGTAGATTCCTATCGATTTCCAGAACTTGACGCAGTTTTCCGTCACCTTTTCTGAGTACTGTTCTCCCGTCAATGGCAAGATCATCGTAACCTGAGTGAATGTCTCGAATTGACCTAAAAATTGATCAAGGATGAATATTAGACTTCAACTTTCTAAGCATGATGACTGAAGACTAATTAATTTGACATTTTGACTAAGCAATTCAAACAAAAATCGCAATTTTTTGATGAATATTAAAAGACATCTATAGGACATAGGGCCCCCTACCGAAGTTTCGCCTAGTGGCTAGGGCCCCCAAAATCTCCAAGATGGTCATGTTGATGAGTAAAGTAGTAAACTCTTATAAACAACTTTTTTTTCATGCTTGAGGTAAAAATACATGTAAAATGCGGTTTATCTCCTCTCTTTTCTTGATAAGGCACTTATGTTGCAATTCTTGCAAACGAATAATATCGATACTCATCTATTAGACCTCAAAAAAAAAAAAGATACTCATTTATTATTCATAGAAGAGTAATGTTGTTTTTCTTTTGAAGTGTATGTAGATGTAAGTCGTGTAACATCAACTCAAAACTATAGTGACTACGGAGTCTGTGACTACCTGGTTAGCGCCCTTAACATAACTGCTTAATTTTACGCCCAACAAATCATGAATGCAACAAATAATAAGAACAATGTCACTAAATCCCAACTGTTGCATCTAACCTGTATATGACATGAATTGACCCATTAGACCCGACCCACCTTCTCCAACACTACTACTAAGACGTCCATAATATAAAATAAAATAAAAAGAGCATAGCTACTACAGTACATCCGTACTACTAAGAACCTTACTTCCTCACCCGTATATGACCCGACCCGCCCTATTTGACACGTCTATCTACAACTAGAGGGTTTTCTCCACAATTCATTTTGGCTTATCACCTGACTACCTGAGGTTTCACTATGAATAAAAGATTTTCGTGTAACCCCTAATTCCACAAGGACGAACGTATTACACAAGTAAAAACAATCAACTTGTGATAAGTCCAACTGTCCATGGCACAAAATCGAGGGTAGCTTAGGGAGCAATTTGTCATTTTATTTTTGGGAGGTGGACGTACACTGAGAGTTAGGTAGCATTAACTAATAAGAACAGATAGGTCCCAATTCCCGTGTCCGTCTTAAAGATGAATTAAGACTTGTTTAGCTTGGAGCCAATTTAGCAGGTCAACATCGAAGTGAACGTCTCGAACAAGTGTAAAATGCACAAAATGGGTCACAATCCGTGCCACGTCCTTAAAACCAATTGGCGATAAGATATCTTTAATTCTTTATTTTCTAATCGTTTTACCGTGTAAACATCTTGCACGGTAAACCCATGTTTTGTAAGCAAAAAGTTTTGAAGTTTTAACCATAATAAACAAATAAACAATGGTAGACACTAGATCCACAAACAATAAGTTACGCCGTTAGACACATAGCTGCGTGAAATAGTCCCATTTTGGTCATATCATTTTTTATTTTTCCCTAAAGAAAGGATGAAAAGTTTGTACCTGTAACGATATCACGGAAAAACTCATTAGAGTCCGCCAATTTGGTGGCACTTTTGCCCTTCCATTTAGGGGCCAACTCCGAAATTGCGCATTCTTCCAAATAAACTCCAATTGCCGTAAACTTCACGAATTTGCCTCCTAGCTCCATTCCTCTCACCCCTGCGTGCACGTTAATTATTATTAAGCCCGCCAACACAATATTTGCCATTCTACTTTTAGCACATACGACAATCCAATCTAACCCAAATAAACGTAAATTATGTGAAACTTTTGTATGCAACCGTTATTCTCACAGAGTAGGACGTAACAAAAGTTTATCCTATGGTATTAGTACAAG
The DNA here is from genome assembly GCA_963680865.1 of Spergularia marina. Taxonomy (NCBI): domain Eukaryota; kingdom Viridiplantae; phylum Streptophyta; class Magnoliopsida; order Caryophyllales; family Caryophyllaceae; genus Spergularia; species Spergularia marina. The sequence continues at coordinate 7,397,352 of OY804554.1, forward strand.
GTGATTTTCGAATTCGAGATGAGTTTTCATACTTCTAGTAAAAACTTAAAAAGGTTAAACCTACGCGGAAAAATAAGAGGTGTGAAAATAGTCGCTCCCTCTAAAAACTTACGCGAAACTTGAAAACATCTACCGTGGATTGGAGTGGTGGTGGATATATATAGCGACTACTACTAGTGCTAAGTACTAACCTGCGCCGCCGAGGAAGAAGGACTTGTCGGAGCCAGGAGGTTTGACCGTGGGAGGGAACACGTAGTCCTCAACCTTGACTTCCGTTACGCTGGGTGTCGCTGCCATTAATTCTGAGATGGGAAGTTTTTTCTTTTTTTGTGTTTTAAAGTGTTGATTGGAATTTTGTCGATGATAATGAAGAGTATATGATGGAGTGAGCTTTTATATAGGCAGTTGTTGCATGGAGAATTTGATACAAATTAAATTTCTTTGAGTCAAACGGGTTTTAATGAGGCCCGTAGCTTATTTCACCAATTCCCATAAGAAGTAGGTGTATTGACTTTATTCTGAGATCCTTTGAAGTTGAAAATCTAATGTGTTGAGTACTACTTCCTCCGGTCCAAATTAAATTTTTCATCCTCTTTTTTAAGGTTTTGACTTTGTTTTTCCCAATTTCAAAGTATTACGTTTTTTGTCGAGTGAATAATTATGGAGGCAAGATAAAGATGTTGGTTATAACTAGGTTTTAAATTTATTTACCATATTATATAATTCCGTTGTGCTATCCAATTAATATGTGTCAAGTGTCCTCCTAGAAAAGACTTGGTTTCAAGTTTTAATATATAGTATTAGATTAGATTTGCTAAATGAATCATTAAGAATTATTTATTACCTTTCCTTTTAAGGTGCGCAAAAGGGAGCGGGAAGTTTAATCTGAACCGGAGGGAGTACGTGATACTTAGTTTGTTTGGTATTACTACCATTTTTAGTTTTTGGTTTTTTTTTTTTTTTGCGTAAAATATTTAGTTAATTGAGTTACAAAATAAACTTTAAATTGTTTGTTCTTATAGTATTTATACAGAAAATGAAAACTAACAACTGAAAACCATTTTGTTTGATTTTCAAAAACGGGACTTTGATTTTCAAGAAAATTGAAAATGATACCATTTTTGGTAAATTTTATCAATTCTAAAGAAATCAACATATAGACGTTTTAGGGGGATTTGGAATTTTGGAGTACCTTTTCGTTATTTCTTCTAATTTTTTTTATCTTATCCGAAAAAATTCTAATTTAATATTTTGTCAAATGCAAGGGCCTTTGAATTAATGGAGTAATATTATTATTATTGTCATTGAGAAAGATATTTTATTTTCTTGGAATCTTGGTTCAACCTACAATTTTTACATGCATGGCTCATTTAAGGTACGCACGAGCCAGGTGGTGAAGTGGTGCTCACGGCTCACCGCTTAGTTGGTTAGCATTGAATGGAAGATGAAATCCAGTCGTAGTTGATAAATAAGTTTGGGTTGTAAATAAGCTCAAAGTGTTTTTTTTCTTTTTGATAAAAGTTGTAAGCTCAAAGTTGCTCGTGGAAGAAAGGTAGCCACTCAAGACAACTAACTACACTTTTAGGCTTCAGCGATCTTGTTACGTAAGTATACGTTGCAGGGTGGTAGGTAGACACTGTAGACTTGCATTGTTAAATTGGTTGGTGGGTAATTTGGATTTCCACAAAATATGGAGGATGCGTATACCTATCAGACAGATTATTCGGGTTAAGTTTAGATTGGGTTACCTTTCGAATTATATATTTCGGGTCCATTTCGAGTTTAGTTTAGGATCAAATTGTGACAGGTCTAGTTTGGATGTGTCAATTACGGGTCAAATTTGGATTGGCTGAAACTTTGGTATGCAACCATGCATTAAAGATTCAAAAAATATTCGTTGATTTCACAGACAATTAGTGGCATGTAAATGTGCGGTAAAAAACCAAGCAAAGCTTGGTCTAGTAAGTGGGAATTAGTTTGATAACCTTCAGGTCACAAGTTCAAATGCTTCCACTAGCATTACATGGGAGGAGTATCCCCGGCCCATACCTTCCCGACTCCCCCCTCGATTCCGTGGGATGGGCTTTACTTTAAGCCCAACTGGCCTACCAGTGGGGTGGCCCGTGTACCTCTTTAAAAAAAATGCGATCAAAAAATTTTGGCCAATTTTAATTGCGATATGGTTTTGTCCAATGGTAACTGGTGCAATATAATCTATTAATACTAGAAAAAAAAATGTACGGAGTTTTATACGTGTGGAAGTAATCTCTCCCTTATAAAGAATTGCGCGAAATATGAAAACGTCCAACAGGGTAAGGGTGGAGTGGGGTGGACAACTGGACATAAGGACTCCTAACCTACGCGGCCGAGGAAGGACTTATAGTAGCGCGGTGGTTGGACCGTGGGTGGGAATACGTAGTCCTCAACCTTGACTTCTGTTAAAGTGGGTAGCTCTTTTGCTACAGTAACAAATGAGAAAGAAAAGTTTTTTTTTTTGGGGGGGCGGTTTCCAAACACCACCTTTTAATTTTCCAATTTTGGCAGACACCATCTTTTAAGTTTACAAATCTCAAACACCCCTTTTAAAACCCTATCTTTTGACAAACACCGCCAAAAAAAAATTCGGCCGACTCATTGACTGGCTCTCTTTTTCCTTTTCCTTCTTTTTGAGCCTGGTCTCCCCCCCCCCCCCCCCCAATTCCTCTGATCTTATTCTTTCACTCTTCTATTTACTCATCCATTGATTAGATTTCTTCACATACTTACTCTTACTACAAGAAACACGTTGATTTGCGACGGAGCAAACTCGTCGCAAATCAGCCAAAACTCGTCGTAAATGGTCTTTTACGACGAGAATCCCGTCCGGTCGCGAGTCGTCGCAAAAGACTCCGTCGCAAATACTTTGCGGCGAGTTTACTAAGACTACTCCCTATTAAGCAAGCTTAACTGTGGAGTTCTTAGCACATGACTTCCCTACTTTGAAAGTCGACTTTGTTTGTATGATAAGCACTATCAATTCCTTTAAACACTCATATGAGCCCTTAAATCTCTTAAAACCCTCATTATAACTACACGATCATTTTTTTACCCTTAAGCTCGTTGCTGTGATTTTTTTTTTTTTTTTTTCCAAACTTATTATCACACAACAACTATTCCGTAGTGGTTCAAAAAGTTCAACCTTTTATAATCAATGCACTGAGTTGCATTTCAAATTGATTAAAATAAATTTCGAATATTTATCACTACATCTTAACTCTAATTTTAGTTCTTTTATGTTTTGTTTTTTTCTTTTTTCGACGAGGATAGCATGTCATCGTAAATAACTTGATTATCTACAATGAAAATTAGATTCTCATCGTAACTGATCTACTATCTACGACGAGAACTGAAACTCGCCGTAGCTGATCTTTTATTTACGACGAGAAACCGATTTCCGTCGTAATATACTACTTTTTGCGACGAGAAATTTGACCTTCGTAGATGATACTATTTTTTACGACGAGATCAAAAATCTCGTCATAAACGATGCATTTTTTGCGACAAGAATTCCGCCCAGTCGTAATTTTGGTCGCAAATGTACGCTTTTTTTGTAGTGTCTCTTTGCTCTCTCTTCATCCATTGACGATTTCTCGAGTAAGATTTCAAATTCAATTAGCCTTTTTTAATTGGGTTGAATTAAGTCAATATGTGGATGAAATTGAACTTAGGGTCTGTAAATCATAGCAAGTAGAATAATGGCTAGCAAATCAAGATGTTCTTCTTCCACCTCATCCTATGTATGTCATTATGGCAGACACGCAATGCTACAAACTTCTTGGACATTCTAGAATTCGAGTAGATGATTTCTAGTTGCTACAGCTACGGCCATGTGAGCAAGAAAAGTGAGATAAATTTTTTTGCCTTGGTTGATAGGGACATGATTGGATGGCAAAGAGATGTGATCAATTTTGTGATTTATGAGAAGAATAGAATCGAAGAGTACATATTTTACTGTGTATCCACTTGGAAATGAAACTTCATGATCTTAGTTTTCCGGAAAGTGGTCATAAGCCTTATTTGGCCTAGTAACGAGGGAGATACGTCCGTTTGAAAATCGTCTGATGACCCAGTTTCTACCGCGATCGCGGCCACGGATCCGCGAACACAAATGTAGAACAAAATTGATTCCCGCGATCGCGGGGGATGGAATCGCGATCACGGCTGCCTCTTGCCGGGCTTTCCAAAAGCCTTTTCTTCCTAATTTAATTTCAAAATCCTTATTTAGTATAAATAGCAAACTCATGACTCCGTATGAACATTCAATCTTTCAGTATTCTTGTAACCGTCGGTACACTTTTGCATGGAGAACTAATCTTTCTGTTCTCGGTTGATTTAATCTAAGCTGCGATTTGACCCAATTGTGAGTTCTTAATTCTCTTTTTTACTCTTAATTATTGTTAATCCTCTCATTTATATGTCTATGAATTGTTTGTTCTAGATTGATCTCCTAGGGTTCACAATTCTACACTTAGCCTCTTTAATTAGCGAGTATTTAATTAATTTGGTAAAAGTAAGAAACTTAATCTAGTAATTTGTATGTTGATCATCGTTATTAGATTAGGGAGATGATTAACTTAATCGGCAAAGCATATACTGAGTTGGATATGCGCCCGATTCTCTATTATAATTGATCTCAACTTAATGTTGTTATTAAATTAAATCTAAACGAGTAATTTTAGGTTGCTCATTAATTAAGGGCCGTTTGGTTAGAGAAAGAGAAAGGGAAAGGGAAAGGAATCAAGAAAGGGAAAGGGAAAGGAATCAAGAAAGGGAAAAGAGGGGAAAGGAATCAAAACCCCCTAATTACCCTTGTGTGTTTAATTGACAAAATTAATCAAACCCTCTATAGTTCTCCTTCTCTCTCTTCGAGCATACAGGAAGCCATAAAAGTACATCACACCACCATGACTTCAGCCCCATCTTCCTCCTTGTCCTTCTTTGTTGCCATCATCAAACACATCCACTCATCGATTCATCTAACCCATTTGTCGTTGCAGTCGCCGTCATCCAACCTTCATTCCTGCCATCGCCACCGTCCAATCATCCGTTGCCGCCGTCGTTTTATGCTTTCTTATCCCCTTTTTATAGTTTCGTAATCAGTATCCCCTTTTTATCTTCCGATTTCTGGGTGGTAGTAGTTAATTGGCGGTCGATTTCGTGGTGAATAATGGTGTTGGGTTGCATGTGTGAGCTATGCGATGGTGCCTTGGGTTATTAGCGATGTATTATCTGGTGGATGGTGGTGATGGGGTATTGATGGCGGTGGTGCGTGGTGGTGTCCTTGTTGGTAATGGTGATGGTCAGGGTAGAGGGTTGTTTTGTGGGTGAGAGGTGAAACCCCAATATGGAGTAATCCTCAAAACCCTTGGGGGGTGAGGGAATGAGAGTTGAGGGATTTGGGGTAATGGAAACAAGAAAAGTGAGAAAAGGGAATGACAAAAATTAGCAACCAAATACCCACAAAGAGAATGAAGGGAATAGATTCCCTTTCCATGTCTTAAAAGCCCCCAACCAAACGGGCCCTTAGGGTTATAAGGAGAGTTCAGATCACGCCTAATTACTATCACGTAAGGATCAATAGGAATTTATAATTCCACAAAAGAGTAATTAAGAGGAAATAATTGGGTTAGAATGAGGACCAATTGTTAATTAGAATTGTTAGCGACGATTAGATCGGCCAAGCCTTCGTTTAATTGACAAATCACCACTTTAATTCGCTATTTCAGTTAATTAGTTTAATTAGTCAAATTCACAACTCAATCCATCAAAACCCCAGTTTGTTACTAGTTATTTAATTGCGCATCTAGACTACGAATAACCCAATAATTTCCCGTGGATTCGAACCTTAATTTCCTACTACATTAGTTTTAGGTTAGTATTGTAATTGAATTTGGAGAGATATACGACTTAGCTCCACCACATGCAAGTAGACTTTCGATCAAATTTCTTCGAGTCAAAAGGGTTTTTAATGAGGCCTGTAACTTATTTCACCAACTTCTATTACGAGTAGGTATGTTCGAAATAAAGATCCACTTGAGTTGAAAATAGACTCTATGTGTAGAGTTTTAGTATAAAAAATAGATATCTCTCAACTCCATTTTATATTATGTTTGAGTTAGAAACCATACCTTATAAAACATCGATTTTGTGTATACATACCCTATTAAATATATCTTTGCCAAGCCGTACCATAACTATTATAAAATTATTTTGTGAAACCATACCTTAATAATGGGTATTCTATTTACGAATAGTTATTCCCCAAATCGGTTTTATAGCCCAAATTATTTGTTCCCCAAATTGATTTTCCAGCCTACAATTTTTTTTTTCCCAAAATCAATTTCTAATATGGCAATGTCGAGTCCTAGCGCAATAAAGATCAACCTACAGATATTACAGAAATTTCCAAGAGTGATGCAACAAGCAAGCAAACAACATGCGGATTCAAAAAAGACTTCACCACTTCTACTCATCATTTTTAGCAATAAGCCTATTTAAATCACGAGCTCGTGCGCTACACGATACACTTTATTAGTGGAGGAATGTCTGGTGGGACATTCTCAACAATACAATCTCTGATTTCCACAGCTACATCGTTAAAAGTCTCATCCAATCTGCTTGGGGTTGTGCTCTTCATTAAAACCTGTCCAGATCCTGCCTCTTTACTTTGTCTAGCCTGATATCTTCTTTGGCTTTTACTTAAAACCAGCTTGAAGCCCATTTCATCTGATGTCTCCAAAGGAGGGGGAGGAGTGGAAGGATTAAGGATTGGAGAGTCAGGCTCAGTGGTATTAGATGGCTTCTCTGTGGATGTCTGATGATTTCCTGCAGGAACATTGGTTTCAGAAACTTCTACAGCATTTACAGGTTGCTGCACTGCCTGGGAAGCTTCATTACTCACAGTTTGTTGCAGGGTAGTATTCACAGCTGCATCAGCACTTGCAGGCGCCTGCACTGGCTGATAAACCTTCCTTCTAACTTGGATCACTTGCTTTTTCACATGTCTACATAAGAATGGATCCAGGTCTGGGAAAAGAACCCAAACAGGAACAATAGTCAATCTATCTGATTCCTGAGCAAAACTTGGATACCACTGCTTAAGGATGAGCTTATGCCCATTCACTTGCCAAGGTCCTCCTCTGAGAGCTTCATCAATTCCCTCCTGAGTAATGAAGCGAAAGATTAATCATCCTTTCCTATAATACTTGACCTGTGGTTTCTCAATATGGTTCCAGTTCTTATCCACAAACTCCTGAATTGCACCCAGTTTAGCTTTATCCCCAATAACATTAACCTTTAATGTGAATTTCCACATATCTAACTCCTGTTTAACATCCTCTTCTGTAATTTTAACCTCATTTGAACAGTCATCCTCCTCACATTTGTATAGAGACATTCCAATCTTACTCTTTTTCACTACCGTACTCCAGGATGTTTTGGGGTTAGTGCTCTCCAGGTTTTACTTTGACAGAGTCCGTACCATTCTGCAAAATTAAAAAGTCCGTACAATTTGTTCCTTCAATAGCAGGGTTATTTTTACCTGAATTAGGACTAGGATTTGTCATGGGTCGATTTTCCTTTTCCTGGTGCTGTAGTCCTGAATTCCTGAAAGCTGATGCTACTAGTTCACCGAACAAGGTTTCCGAAGTTGCTCCTCGCTCCGGTATCTGGGTATCTTCAGTACCTTCTCCCTTCTCCAATTCATTGGTACCAGTTTCTTTAGTATTTTCCGCTGAATCTTCCTGTGTTATTTTCTTAGGTCGTCCACGCTTAGGTTGGTTCCTATTTGCCATGGATCAAGCTTCTAAAAAAAAAAAATGGTGTTTTTTAGTTAGCTTGGGAAAGAAGCCACTTTCCTTTCCATAGCTTTTCTTTTATTGTTAGATTTCTAGGGTTTTAGTCTTCCTATTCAATTTAGTTCAACTGCCATATCAACTATCAATTTAATTTTGCTAATCTATGTTCAGTTCATTTATCGACGTTTCATCTACTAGCTACCAATCTGTTTCCTTTTCAATACAATCCAGCTAAATTAAGTTAAATGTAGCGTATTTCACTTACCATTTCAGCTATTAGTAGCTACTCCCTCCGTGCTTCTTTAAACACCCCACTCCCTTTTGCACAAGGATTAAGGTGGGGTGGTTTATTTATTATTGGTTAGTTGTTTTAGTACCATTACTGCTGAATCATGAGTAACACACTCTAAACCGTTGGTGCACGAGTTCATACGTGAATCGTATCAAACCCCGTTCTTATTTTGGTTTGATAAAAAAATGTGTGACCAAGATAAAAATGGGGCTTTCAAATGTGGTGTACGTTAACTGCATGTGGATTAATGAGTCATTGGTACTAAAAATAAGTCAACTAAATGTATGGTTTGACGACGACTAACACGTAGTCAGTTTCCATCGATGGACCCGACGCCTTAAATTTATTCATGACATGCTGAGCCTCAATTAAATCGGTTCATCAGTGCGTGGCGAGATCCTTGGGTAACAATAAATATTCGATGACAACAACCATGCATGACAAAGATCATCTATCATACACAATTTACACTCAATGACGAATGTAGAAATTACATTTTTCATGTCCCAACAATATTTTTCGGTGTTCCTCTTTTTTTTTTTTCTAGGATACTTTGTGGTTTTTAGTACAAAAAATTATATTTCGGTGTCTTAGTACCCCCTCTCCCCCCACAATCTCTTCATGGATCCATCGCTGAGTACAATCTCAATGATTCGACAACATATATCTATGGTAAAAAAATGTTCTTCACTCACATTAATAAATGAAAATCTCATTAATTATAATCATGGTTCGTGCACAAAATGGTGTTGTGAAATTCTGAGTCGGATGATGGATGTCTACTAAATGCAGTAGTGAGTGAGTTATTCTTACTTATCACTTTGAGTCTTTGCGGGTTTTTTCTCACAAAATTAGAGAATCGGTTACGAGTCGAGTACCCAATTTGTCATTCTTAATGCACGTACCTGACCTTGATTAATACTCCCTCCATAAATAAATATAGGCCGTTCTTACATACCGAGGTTCTCTGTTCAAACCTCAATATCTCTTAACATCACGTGAACATTATGAAAGTATACTTTTGCGAAAGGATTTTTCGTTACGAATCCAATGGTATAAGTTTCATAATTTTTTTAAAGTTCTTTTACGTTAAATTGAGAGTCAAACAACCATTTCGATAAGTGATAACGACTTATATTTATTTATGGAGGGTGTAACACTACGGAATATGGAAAGTGGTTTATGGAGTTGGTTTGTCCCACATTGGGAAAATAAGGCTCATATGATCAGTTTATAATAGATTCCTACCATTATACTAACAACAAGGCCTTCACCTTTTAGAGCCCGGAGAGGATATATGGGCCTAAAGGGTGACTTCCCATCTTATTGGGTTGTGTTGCGACGGACGGTGGATCGGACTGTTACAGATGGTATCAGAGCAACCTTGCGACCGCGTGCTGGGTGATGGGGCGAAGCCCAGACCAGCCGTCTAGCGAGGGAGATCTTGGACCTGTGTTAATGTTGGTATGGTTTGATCGAGGCGCAACGGGGACGTTGCGTTCTCTAAGTGGGGGAGTTTGTAACACTACGGAATATGGAAAGTGGTTTATGGAGTTGGTTTGTCCCACATTGGGAAAATAAGGCTCATATGATCAGTTTATAATAGATTCCTACCATTATACTAACAACAAGGCCTTCACCTTTTAGAGCCCGGAGAGGATATATGGGCCTAAAGGGTGACTTCCCATCTTATTGGGTTGTGTTGCGACGGACGGTGGATCGGACTGTTACAGAGGGAGTAAAAAATAAAGCGAGACCGTTATTTTCGCCCACCCATATGTAGAGATAAAAAAGCAAGACAAAATCACACCAAAAAAAAAAAAAAACAGAATATACAAACCCAACAAGGCTATAGATGTAAAAACACAAAAGAAAAATAAATAAAAATAAAAGAAGGTCAATGTAGCTAGCGATTTTGGAATTAATTTGGCATTATATTATATTTGTTTAGATACTACTGTACACATGCAATCCGTATTTCTATTTTTGCCATTTTTTCCAATTAATAAAATATGCCACATGTTATAATATTATTGGATGTGTAAGTCTAACGAAGTTACACAGGGTGTAAGCAATGATTTTTCCTAAATGTGGCGGAGGGATTGATTGTCCTTGGAGTAGTTGGCACAAATAGAGAGGGCAATGTTCTCTTTGCTGGCTCACGCTACTTTGAGAGCTCATCACCGCGGGTTAGGCGAGGCCTTGGCTATACGATGGTCAGTTCAGATGGCAAGGGAGTATAGGGTGGATAAAGCATTATAGAAGAAGATTTTGCCTACTCGTGCAATGAACTCAGTTTCATGTGATCTAGTCTTCAACAACTGTTTTTATTGAGACAATGTAATTCTTTTTCCGATTTTGCTTTCGTGAATATAATAGTATAGCTCATAAACTTGCAAGATGAGCTACTACTAAGAAATGTAATAAGATATAAGGTTGCTAATGACCCATGGTGGATCTATGATCTAGTTCAAGATGTAACCAATTTGGAACCAACCAATCAATTGAGTGTTACCTTACCTTAAAAAATAAAATGTTTTGGCATAGGGTGCACTGACTAAGAAAAGGGATTTGTCCATTTTCGGAGGGCGTGGAAACACATAAGAACTCTTGAATGAAAATATGATCGCTACCTCTCCCAGGACCGAATGATTATCCCTGCTTATAGGTCTACATCTATAATATAACGAACCACCGTACGTCGCAACACAACCCAATAAAATGGGTAGTCCGTAAATACTCGATTGGGCTCTAAAAGGTGAACGACTTGTTGGTAGTATGATGACATGAATCAATCACTATCACTATCTTAATCTTAATCTTAATCAATCAATATATATTATTAAAGCAGACTTTTTTTGAGCTCCCACAACGATTGGAATATTCTAGAATGTCCATAATCTTACATATGGTAAGTCATCAAATACTTTAATGTAAATTGTATATGATATGATAAGTAAATAATAATTAAATAAGAATGGAACATTCTACAAACTCAATTAAATTAATATGAATTGTTTATAATATGGTAAGTAAAAAAATAAATTAATGGAACATTCTAGAAACTCAATTTAATATAAATTGTACATGATATGGTAAGTAAAAAATAATTAAATAAGAATGGAACATTCTAGAAACTCCATATCAATCACTAAAGGAGGGATTTATCGGGCAAGGTTTTTGGTATATTTTACTAATCCTGATCTATCATATTCCTAATCCTAATCGAACTTAAACAATCAGGTAGCTATAAATAGTTGAAATCCTAGATCAGCATTCACAACCATAATGTCAGATCATATATACTCGGCTGGATTTAATAAGCTGCTAAAGTATTGATTGGCAAATTTAAACATTGTTCTTTGTTTTAGTAGAATTTTGGATGCAAACTAAACATAATAAGTTTTTGTAATAACCTCATAACTTCAGTAAAAAAAAAAAATATATATATATTACAAGACGTTTTTTTAAATTAACACACATTATTATATTTTAGTTTAAAAAATCGTCTTTTTGAATTAAAATGTTTTATCAATTCCCTTGATGATGTGTATGACATATGAGGAGTAAAAGTGGTATAAGTAATAATAAATCATAATATAGTAGGAGAGTATAGGAGTATCGTATAGTACTATATATTATATCATACATTTAGTTTGTTTCTTTGTTTTTTTTTTTCTCCCTCTTTTCATTTGCTGAAATTAAATTATTGAAAAACTAGACTATGGAAGCATAACACCTTTATGATCTTACTTCTATTTTAGTTCATCTCCATGTAACAAAACGATGTGGAACAATATTACATGTATACCCATACAACAACCCAAACCCTAGGACGAAATTTTAGAGTGCATAACCTTGGTCTGCAAACGAAATTCACATTGTATATATACGCTATTAAAATTACATAATTATTACTCCAAGCAAGTACTTGATCTTTCGATTAAAAATAGGCTAAATTACTTAAACTTTCTAATTTCCTATAGTGGCCTGCCTCCACACTAATTAATGTCAACGATTGGTTCTACCTTGATCAAAAGCAAGCACATGTCAAATTTTCACCTACTTTTTTGTTAAGCACATGTTTATTGCAATCACAGAGGTTTTTTTTTACCTTTAGAAAAATACTAACATATACAACATTTCATAATCACATATCTAATTATTGGGGCCCAGTAAGAGAGTATAAGTTCTCAATTTTGTAAAAAGAAGTTTATATTAAAAATAATCGTCTACACGGGTTAAATAAAATGCAAGTAATATAAAAGTTTAGATATTCATCTGTTCAATTTTATCATCATGATTAGATATCATTATTAAGAGATCCCGTGCAACGATTAAAAAATTATATACAACATCTCATAATCACATATCTAATTAAAGTAGGTTTATTTTTTAAACGGACCTAACTAAATACTAGCTAGCTAACCTAGAATTAACGAGATATATAAGTTGTCTCCTATTAAGTTCACTACAATGAAAAGGCCACTATTGCCCGCCCCCTCCTAATCTGCATGTTCCAAACTTCAACATTTCATTCACCTCTCTATTCTACTAGTGCTAACCTTAATTCAGCATAATACGCTACTATTCTGAATGGTGATTGGCTAATCGATCAATTAGGCATGTAATACCATTATAATAATCATACTGATAACACTTTTACATGCGTCGTACTGATGATGTGGAAAAAAAAATTAAAAGAACCTAACCTATATTGTGCCAAAATACAATAAACTTACTTCTTGGACGATGTGGGACAATCTCTAATGGCAAAAAACAAAGTACTAAAAAATAGTCCCACATTATTGAAACATGAAGAAGTGGAATATATAAATTTTCTACTAAAATCGTACATTAGGATATTTATTAGAGAAGTGGATAAATAGGTGAAAGGAGATGCACTTTCCTAATATTATATGTTCCTAATTTTCTTAATTTCAATCCGGATTTATTTTGAGTTCCCACAACGATTGAAAGATTCTATGTTTGTATGTATATTAATTTTCTATTTCCTATGTCTTAACTCTTCTTATAACTCAGGTTTCATAACTAAATACTCATATGGTATTCGTATCATAAAATGTCAATTTAGAATAACATTTGTCTATTTGTAATATATTATTTTGGGAAAATGTGGAGAGGGGAAGGGACGACAAAAACATAAAAGAAAGGTTAGGGTAGTCAATGTTCGAATAATTGAAACCAAAATAGTACGACAATATTAGTAATAAAAACAAGGTCTAAGATGGTGTTTTGTTGGGAGTATATTGTAAGAAAATTCTATTCAGAAAATAGTTTTTTTTATTCACGAGAATGAAATTTACTATCTCTTTGACCCATTTTAAAAGTTATTTGCATTCACATGTTTGTGTACATGGTACCCACAATGTTTTATTTTTGTGATCATAATGCTCATCATTTGCTAAATTCTTATAAGAACTATTAGCATTAAGAGTTAATTATAAACTTATAGTATTATGGTTTACAAAAATGAAACCTCAAAGATTTCGAAACGAGAATGTAGAACTTCTGAGAAAATTAAAACCACAAGGGTAACGTGTGAATGTTTCTAATTATTAATTTAAGATTGTTTTTTTGAATAAAAATTTAATTTGGTTCTAATTTATTATTGGAGGGTGCCAATTTAAAGTTGTACAATAAAAGACAATAATTTTGTTTTGGATTATAGTATTTGTTTTTTTTTTTTTGTTTTTTCAATTATGTATCCGAAAGGGCAAAAATTATGGTACATATTATGCATGAACTGAAAATATGGAACTCTAGGGAAATATAGAAACACAAGGATATCATGTGAATATTTCCATAGGTAAAATGAGGATCATAAAATGAAAATAATTTCCTACATAGGTTAAATAAAATACAAGTAATAGTTCCTATATGATAATGATCAAATATTTATCGGTTCAACTTTTCACCATAATTATATATCGTCATTAAGGGACCCGTGCAACGCACGGGCTTACATCTAGTATATATTATTAAAGCCGGCTTTTTTTGAGCTCTCACAATGATTGGAACATTCTAGATTGTCCGTATTTCCATATCTTTTTATATTTAAATATTACATATGGCAAGTCACCAAATAATTTAATGTAAATTGTATATGATATGGTAAGTAAAAAATAATTAAATAAAAATGGAACATTCTGGAAACTCAATTTGGTAAAAAATAATTAAATAAAAATGGAACATTTTGGAAACTCAATTTGATATGAATTGTGCATGATATAGTAAGTAAAAAATAAATAAATAAGAATGAAACATTCTAGAAACTCCATATTAATCAATAAAGAAGGGATATATCGGGCAAGGTTTTTGGTATATTTTCTTAATCCTGATCTATCATATTCCTAATCCTAATCATAGTTAAACAATCAGCTAGCTATAAATAGTTGAAGTCCCAGATCAACATTCACAATCAAAATGCCTGGTCATCTATACTCGGCTGGCTGTAATAAGCTGCTAAAGTATTGATTGACAAGTTTAAACACATTGTGTTGGGATCCTCTAGAGTTTAAAATGAACTCTACTTGGTAGAGTTTGCCTAAAAAGGCAAGAATAAATTTTTTAACAATTTATTTGTGACCCTCAAAATTCTTTATTTTTTTGTCTTATTACTTGTTTTGGTAAACTCTACCAAAAACAAACTCTAGAGGATCTTAACCCTTAAACATTGTCCTTTGTATGCACATTCAACATACTAATAAATTTTTGAGTAACCTCAAAATTGTAGTATAAAAAAAAGTTTTCAATAAGATGACTTTTTTAAATTGACACATTATTCTATTTTAGTTTTAACAAAAAAACCTCTTTGAATTAAAATGATTTATCAATGCCCTTGATGATGTGTATGATACTATAAGTGGTAGAAGTAATAAAATAAATCATAATATAGTAGGAGAGTATAGGAGTATCATATACACCTATAGTACTCTATAGAGTATTCTATGTTTAGTTTGTTTCACCTACAATTTTGTTAAAAAACAGCTTTATCGCAATCACATATGATACAACGATGTGGGACAAAAATAACCTAGTCGCGTGTGGTGTGTTAAAGTACTATAATCTTATTTATTAGACGATGTGGGACGATCTCCAATATTGGCAAATAAGAAGAGTAATAAAAAGTCATCCCACATTGTCAAATCATGACCACGTAACAAAATAAAATCCCTGGCCATGATATCGCCATAGCTTATTTGGACTGCTCCACCCCACTAAGTCTCAGCCGCGTGCTCTACTAAACAATTATCCCACGTTGTGAACATGAACAAATGAAATATATGTATGGACTGATAAACTATTTTTTTAAGAACATAATAACTAATCCCGTTAGGATTACAATACCGAGTAGAACGAATCTATCTTCTTCTGATGCAACAATGTGAGACAAAATTAGAACAACCTAACATATAGTGTGGCAAAATATTGTAAACATACTTCTTGGACGATGTGGGAGAATCTCTAATCTTGACAAGAAAAAAAAAAAAGAATACTGAAAAATCGTCCCACATTAATTGTTGAATCATGATCAGTGGATTATATAACTCCTCTATTA
Organism: Spergularia marina; assembly: GCA_963680865.1. Taxonomy (NCBI): domain Eukaryota; kingdom Viridiplantae; phylum Streptophyta; class Magnoliopsida; order Caryophyllales; family Caryophyllaceae; genus Spergularia; species Spergularia marina. The sequence goes on from OY804554.1 coordinate 7,413,061, forward strand.
AGAAATTATTCCACGTAGTTGAACCAGGACTAACCACATTGTTGAATCTATCTTCTTCTGATGCAACAATGTGGGACAAAATTAAAAGAACCAAACATATATTGTGCCAAAATACAGTAACCTTACTTCTTGGACGATGTGAGACAATCTCTAATGGCAAGAAAACCAGATATGTGATTTCGGTTTGAGAGTGTACGTTTTTTTTTTTTTTTTTTTTGTTTTTGGTAAAATGAGAATCGTAAAATGAAAATAATGACCTACATAGATTAAATAAAATACAAGTAATAGTTCCTATATGATAATAGTCAAATATTTATCAATCATCATAGTTGCATATCATCATTAAGAGACCCGTGCAACGCACCTAAATTCTTATAAGAAATGCTAGCATTAAGAGTCAAATTATTAAGTTAATATCAATCATTGCATCAATAAGAAGTTTAAATAGTGAAACAATGTGAAATTAGAGTTTAGTGCTTGGAAAAAAAATATATTACAAATGATCATAAAAATGAAACCTCAAAGATATACACAAACACAAAAACGTGGAAACCATGAGAAAAATAAAACAACAAGGGTACCGTGTGAATGTTCCTAAGTATTAATTTAAGATATTGTTTTAGAACAAAACTTTAATTTAGTTCTAATCTATTAGAGGGTGCTAATTTAAAATTGTACAATTAAAGACGAACGGATATTTTATTATAGGTTATACTCTCTGATTTTTTTTTTCCTTTTATGTGTCCGAGGGGCAAAAATTATGGTGCATATTATACAGAAACTTGAAAATTTGGAAAGCAGCTAAAATAGAAACACAACGCTACCATGTGAATGTTTTAGATAATATTTTTTTTTTAAAGGTTAGGTAACAATATTTAAGGTAATGCTTTGGAAGAAAAGTATAGTTGTAGTGACATTAAAAATGTTGATTTAAAAGTATAAGTTGCCAAGTTTGTAAATAAGGTTCATATGATGAAAATAATTGTCTACACAGGTTAAATAAAATGCACGTAATATTTTTTATATAAGGGCCAATTATTTATCGGTTCAACTTTATCATCGTAATTGGATATCATCATTAAGAGACCCGTGCAACGCACGGGCATACATCTAGTCTAGTATATTTATAAACGAAACTTTTTTCATGGGCATTGAAGAGGTCTAGAGCCTTTCGAATTTTCTTAGAGCTTCTGGTGAATAAGGAATTAATTTATGTTATGGAATTGTTGTTATACCATATGTGAGTTTATGGTAATCATGTATAAAATTCATATAATTTACTTATGGAAATGTAGTATACCATATGTAGGTTTATGGTAATTTTGAAAAAATCCATCAGTATATATAAAAGTTTCCTTTTTAAGTTATGGTAAGATAGTAAGTCAAACCTACATTTTAATATAAGAGAAAACCATACGACATTTTATACATTTTGGTAAAATATAAGAACCAATATTTTTTTTTCTTAAATGCATCTACAATGAATGAAATGTTAATACAGTTTTAAGTGAATAAAAAGTCCGTTTAAGTTCATTTAGTGTAGAAGTGGCCCCAACATGGATAGTCAAAAGTAACAAACAAAATAGAAAATGATAAAAGATCGAAGGAAGTGTATATGGCAATTAATCACGAAATGGTAAGATAATACAAAAGAACTTTTAACTTATTCATGTGAACTCCCCAATAGTAATAACTACGAGTAAAGGTAATTATTTACTCACTTTAATATATGTGCTATTCTATAATACTATTCTCATTTTTTTTTTTTTTGTAATCTATGTTTTAGTATATATATATAAAAGATTGACCACAAACTACGAATAAATGTAGTGTTTATATTTTTTAATGAATCTGATATTTTCTGCATATAACCATAAGTTTTTAATACATCTAGAGACATTGAAATTTTATTTCATTTTCAGGTGAAGAAAAATTCGATTGGTTTATAAAAAAATCCATTTATAAGTTATGGAAGATAATATTTCTAAGCAAGTATATTGTAGTCGTGGAATGGTAAGATAATACAAAGAATTTTATCATGAGTAATGGAAAGATTACATTATATTCCAAATTAATGGAAAGATTACATTATATTCCAAATTTTATACATTCCAAATTTACTGTAATCATAAAAAGATAGGATACCCCCTCCTTTCAATAATATAAGACGATTTCATTTTGCGAGCTAGGACATTGACTATTGATTTCGCAAAAAACTATCAGATTTGCACACTTAAAGTTATACTCATTTTATGAGGTGTCTTCTTTGATAATATTATTATAGCTTTGTAATTTTTTACTTTATATTTTTAGGTGGGTAGCAATTCAACTTACTCAAGTGAATTTCCAACGTTTAATAACTACGAGTAAAGTCACTGTGTTTCTCTAAATATGCTCTATTCTATAAGTCTTTTTTTTTAAATCATAAAAATATAGGATACTCCCTCCTTTTAGAAATGTATGACTGTTTTAGTTTGTTTAGCTGAGGCATTAGATGTTGAACAGTTCATATGTCAATTGATCTAAATTAATTAAAAAATAGCTTAATTTATGTGATATGCTTTGGTATTTATATGTTGCAAAATTAAGTTGAATTGTATCATACAAGGTCATTCCCGTATTCGATGTACTTATTTCTATGAGAGCAATCAAATGTTTTTACATAATGTATAGATCTCTTTGCTCTAAAACACATACTATTAAACGAAAATTATTTGGTCAGCTACCTTAATGTAAACTTGAGTTTTGCAAATTTTAATACATAGTCCTAGAAAATATAATATTCTATTTATAAATATAGTCTATCTATTGAAGAGACAAACAATTATAGGTATTTTTATGGAGGTCTAGACAGGTCCTCGAGCCATAATATTGAAAATGAAATTATAAGATCTTTAATTGAATAATAACTATAAGCAAATTCTTGATTATCAAACATTCGCAAAATGCGGTTATATATAATCCAGCAGTCATAAAACCATTTATCACAAATTTAGAATTACCTTTTATTGTTAGGTAGTTTGAAACATGGCCACATAAGCAAAGTCATTGGTACGAATTATAAGTTTTCATCTTAAGAATTGGTAATGTACAACGTGCAAGCATTATTGCAATTATAAGATTTAAAATAACTAATATATAATCTTTAATTTCAGTCATGGATTCAACATAACAAAATATAAGATGACTTAAAAGAAACATACAATTAAGATAATATTTTTTTTTGCTTCGGTTTCGTAAGTTATAATATAAAGTTATTTTGATTTATTTAAATTTATTAAACTTGCACTAAACTGATTAGATTTGAACTAATATAAATTCTTTTGGAATCAATTTTTTTACTAGATTAATTATAGTTACAACATATTACTCTCGTGATAAGAATATATTAAAAAGAATAAGTTGAATCATACAAAATCTTACTAACATCAAGTGTAATAAGCTTAGAAATTGGTATACAATATAGGGAACAAATTTGAAACTGAAACTTATTGTATTCGGTACCTCTATCTTAACCACTATAGCAAACATCTGTCAATTTGTATTTAGGTTTGTTGATGTGAAATAAATGTATATATCTTGCACAGTTTGTGTTTAGTTTTGTTTAGTATTGACATCTTTATACTTTTGTCATGAGACATAAACATGTAAAACGATAAAGGTTGGTTAAAATAAGTAATGGAAGCAAATTGTTTTGTGAAAAAAGTTAATTAATTAGCTAAAACATTAAGTATACAGTGTGAGAACTTAAAAAAATGATATAATCAATAGTTCTAGATAAATGGTAACTTTATTATTTCGTTATTACCTTAAAAAAAACTTTATTTAACTCCAATAATTATAATGATTTCGGTAATGGAAAGTGCCTATATAATATAAAATAATGTTAATTTCACCGTGCAACGCACGGGCTTTAAACTAGTATATTTATAAACGAAACTTTTTTCGTGGGCATTGAAGAAAGCTAGGGCCTTTCGAATTTTCTTAGAGCTTCTGGTGAATGAGAAATTAATTTATGTTATGGAATTGTTGTTATACCATATGTGAGTATATGGTAATCATGTATAAAATTCATATAATTTACTTATGGAAATGTAGTATACCATATGTAGGTTTATGGTAATTTTGAAAAAATCCATCAGTATATATAAAAGTTTCCTTTTTAAGTTATGGTAAGATAATAAGTCAAACCTACATTTTAGTATAAGAGAAAACTATACAACATTTTCTACATTTTGGTAAAATATAATAACTAATTTTTTTTTTTAAATGCGTCTACAATGAATGAAATGTTAATACAGTTTTAAGTGAATAAAAAGTCCGTTTAAATTCATTTAGTGTAGAAGTGGCCCCAACATGGATAGTCAAAAGCAACATACAAAACAGAAAATTATAAAAAGATCGAAGGGAGTATATATGGCAATTAATCACGAAATGGTAAGATAATATAAAAGAACTTTCAACTTATTCATGTGAACTCCCCAATAGTAATAACTACGAGTAAAGGTAATTATTTACTCGCTTTAATTTATGTGTTATTCTATAATACTATTCTCTTTTTGTTTTTTTTTTTTAAATCTATGTTTTAGTATATATATATATATATATATATATATATATATATATATATATATATATATATATATATATATATATATATATATATATATATATATATATATAAGATTGACCACAAACTACGAATAAATGTAGTGTTTATATATTTTTAATGAATCAGATATTTTCTGCATATAACCATAAGTTTTTAATACATTTAGAGACATTGAAATTTTATTTCATTTTCAGGTGAAGAAAAATTCGATTGGCTTATAAAAAAATCCATTTATAAGTTATGGAAGATAATATTTCTAAGCAAGTATATTGTAGTCGTTAAATGGTAAGATAATACAAAGAATTTTATCATGAGTAATGGAAAGATTACATTATACTCCAAATTTTATAAATTCCAAATTTACTGTAATCATAAAAAGATAGGATACCCCTTCCTTTCAGTAATGTAAGATGATTTTATTTTGCAAGCTAGGGCATTGACTATTGATTTCGCAAAAAACTATCATATTTGCACACTAAAAGTTATACTCATTTAGTGAGGTGTCTTCTTTGATAATATTATTATAGCTTTGTAATTTTTTGCTTTATATTTTTAGGTGGGTAGCAATTCAACTTACTCAAGTGAATTTCCAACTTTTAATAACTACGAGTAAAGTCACTGGATTTCTCTAAATATGCGCTATTCTACAAGTCTTTTTTTTTCTAATCATAAAAAGATAGGATACTCCCTCCTTTTAGAAATGTATGACTGTTTTAGTTTGTTTAGCTGAGGCATTAGATGTTGAACAGTTCATATGTCAATTGATTTAAATTAATTAAAAAATAGCTTAATTTAGGTGATATGCTTTGGTATTTATATGTTGCAAAATTAAGTTGAATTGTATCATACAAGGTCATTCCCGTATTCAATGTACTTATTTCTATGAGAGCAATCAAATGTTTTTACATAATGTATAGATCTCTTTGCTTTAAAACACATACTATCAAACGAAAATTATTTGGTCAGCTACCTTAATGTAACCTTGAGTTTTGAAAATTTTAATACATAGTCCTAGAAAATATAATATTCTATTTATAAATATAGTCTATCTATTGAAGAGACAAACAATTATAGGTATTTTTATGGAGGTTTACACAGGTCCTCGAGCCATAATATTGAAAATGATAATATAAGATCTTTAATTGAATAATAACTTTAAGTAAATTCTTGATTATCAAACATTCGCAAAATGCAGTTATATATAATCCAGCAGTCATAAAACCATTTATCACAAACTTAGAATTACCTTTTATTGTTAGGTAGTTTGAAACATGGCCACATAAGCAAAGTCATTGGTACGAATCATAACTTTTCATCTTAAGAATTTGTAATGTACAACGTGCAAGCATTATTGCAATTATAAGATTTAAAATAACTAATATATAATCTTTAATTTGAGTCATTGATTCAACATAACAAAATATAAGATGACTTAAAAGAAACATACAATTAAGATAATATATTTTTTTGCTTCGGTTTCGTAAGTTATAATATAAAGTTATTTTGATTTATTTAAATTTATTAAACTTGCACTAAACTGATTAGATTTGAACTAATATAAATTCTTTTGGAATCAATTTTTTACTAGATTCATTATAGTTACAACATCTTACTCTCATGATACGAATATGTTAAAAAGAATAAGTTGAATCATACAAAATCTTACTAACATCAAGTGTAATAAGCTTAGAACTCGGTATACAATATAAGGAACAAATTTGAAACTGAAATTTATTGTATTCGCGCGGTACCTCTATCTTAACCACTATAGCACAACATCAATCAATTTGTATTTAGGTTTGTTGATGTGAAATAAATGTATATATCTTGCATAGTTTGTGTTCAGTTTTGTTTAGTATTAACATCTTTATACTTTTGTCATGAGACATAAACATGTAAAACGATAAAGGTTGGTTAAAGTAAGTAATGGAAGTAAATCGTTTTGTGAAAAAGTAAATTAATTAGCTAAAATATTAAGTATACAGTGTGAGAACTTAGAAAAATGAATTAATCAATAGTTCTAGATAAATGGTAACTTTATTATTTCGTTATTACCTTAAAAAAAATTTGTTTAACTACAATAATTATAATGATTTCGGTAATGGAAAGTGCCTATATAATATAAAATAATGTTAATGTCACCGTGCAACGCACGAGCTTTAAACTAGTATATTATTAAAGCAGACTTTTTTCGAGCTCCCACAACGATTGGAACATTCTAGAATGTCCAAATTTCATATATTATTATAGCAGGCTTTTTTCAAGCTCCCACAACGATTTAAACATTCTAGAATGTCCAAATTTCCTACATTATTAAAGTAGGCTTTTTTCGAGCTCCCACAACGATTGGAACATTCTAGAATGTCCAAATTTCCATGGAACATTCTACAATGTTCAAATTTCCTATATTATTAAAGCAGACTTTTTTCGAGCTCCCACAACGATTGGAACATTTTAGAATGTCCAAATTTCCATGGAACATTCTACAATGTTCAAATTTCCTATATTATGAAAGCAGACTTTTTTCGAGCTCCCACAACGATTGGAACATTCTAGAATGTCCAAATTTCCATATTATGTATTAAATGATTGTATTTAAATCAATATCAATATCAATCAATAACAATATCAATCGATCTATCAATATCAATCAATCAATACATAATAATAAAAGAGGGATTTTTCAGGGGCCTACGTCGAAAGTTGAGGTTTTCGAGCTCATAGAGAGAGTCCAACTATTATAGGATTGTAGAAGTTTAGGAGATAATCAAATTGAATTGGAAATTTGTATAAGTTTAGGAGATGAACAATTATAGCATTAACTTAAGTTTTGATTTGATTTTCTTGCGTTGAGGTTTTCGAGCTCATAGAGACAGTCCAACTATTATAGGATTGTAGAAGTTTAGGAGATATTCAAATTGAATTGGAAATTTGTATAAGTTTAGGAGATGATCAATTATAGCATTAACTTAAGTTTTGATTTGATTTTATTGCGTTGCAAAATTGTAGAAGTTTAGGAAAAGTAAATTCAAAAATCTTACGACGTGTTGATTGTGACACTAAGAGTAAATTTTTCCTAAACTATTTACATCTAAGTTAAAATCTACAATTCAATACTTTTACAAGTCAATGCATTAACAATTTATAACTATACTAATAATAGTGTCTAATGTTTTCCGTTTTAAATATGAATGTGTAAGTAATTTCATGAAGTGACATCTAAAACATCACACTTTGAATCGTCCATATACACTGTATGCATGCATGCCAGAGCTCTAATGATGAGTTTACAATATGATAAACAAGTATAGTATTGTGTCACAATATGTAAGTTCTAATTATATTGCTGCGTTATCCACATTGATCACTGATACATGTTTATTGTTTTGGAAATCGTACATGTAGTTTTAAAACATCCATTAGTTGGAGCTTATACAGAGAGTCCACATTCTTTTAAATTGCAATACCTTAGGAGATCTAATTTTCAATCCTAATATATATCAAACATACGTATTATTGTTGCTTATAATAATAATTAATCCTAATATAATTATTAATCCTAATTCTGCCTCAATTACATCATAATATACATGCAAGCCTTCTTTGTTTTGACGTGGTACAATTTTACTTTTTTTTTGTCTTATACTAATTGTTATTTTTTATACATGTATATTATGCACGTCTTCTCTATTCTAAGGTGACACTTTTTTTTTGTGTGTATTTTGTATATATATATATATATATATCTTATAATATGCTAATTGTATTCATAAGTTGTTGTATTTTGAGGTAAAGATTTTCAGTTGAAACAAACCTATATCCTATTTGATTGTCGGCAACAGCAACATAGGTAGATTAATTATCAATATCTCAATAATCAATCTTCTATTCTTCTTATATATTAGTGTGATCATACTTATATGTACATAATGTTAGCTACATCTAATTGTTTGCGTTTTCTCCAAGATTTTAGCTCAACATAAGTCTGATTAGCTTGATTAGTGAGTAGGAGTAGGAGTGTAGGAGTAAGAGGAGTGAACAATACTGTAGAACTAGGAGTAGGAGTTGGAGTATATATGCTCAGACTTAAGCTTGAGTCAACTAAAGGAGTATGAGTAAGAGTTGCAATAGTAGGAGTAAGAGTAGTAGTAGTCGTGGTAGTATGAGTAGGAGTGGGAGTAGGGGTAGGAGTAGGAGTATAATAGTAGGAGTAGGAATAAACGAATAGTAGTAATATAGTTGGAGTAGGAGTACGTAGTACGAAGTAGTAGGAGTAGTAGTAGTATAGCAGTATTAGGAGTAGATGTAGTATGTAGTAGTCGTCCGAAAAAGCAATCCTACTACATTTAAAAATTGGATAATTGTTATAGTAGTAGTAGTAGTAGTAATATGTAATAGAAGAAGAGGAAGAAGAAGAAGAAGAAGAAGAAGAAGAAGAAGAAGAAGAAGAAGAAGAAGAAGGAGAAGTAGTAGTAGTAGTAAAAGGTCATTAAAGTTTGGATCAAATTTTTATGCATGATCTTGAATAATAAATAGTCGATCACGCGTAATAGTAGGAATAGGCCGGGAATTTTAGTTGTAGTAGTATCAACAGTAGTATCACTACCTATTCTATTCAGACTACAAACTAAATAGTTCATTGGATTTTCTAACAGCTGCCCACAGGGCACATGATAAAAAAAAGTCTATATAAATTACAACGTCTATTTTGATGTTTATTTTTGAGAAGTTAATTAGTATAAACCATGAGCTAAAATCCTACAATAATAAGATACACATTCAATATAACAAATAAAAGTAAAAAAAAAAAAAAGTTATTTTGGCGATATGAGACTCAACTATTTTTATTCTATAAAAAGGTCACATGATTTTTATGATCAGACCAACTGCAATTTGTCAAATTCTTTTTATCAATTGCGGCTAAATAATGGACAATATTATAAGCTTAAGCAAGAGACCCTAATTTTTTTTGGTACATAAGAACATCTAATGTTGTCGGGGAGGGGATATGAGGATTCGAAACCGGGATAACCACCAAACAGAAGGATTTCCTAATCACTAAGCTAATCTTAATCCTCAAAATTAAAGTAGCTAAACAAGTTTAATAAGAGCCCATTGTCTATAGTACTAATCCTATTGAAAAGAATTTTTTTTCGAAATAGGGCTCAAAAAACAAATATCAAACAAAATGGGTTGGATTGAAAAATGTTCAATCTTATGGGGTGCACGTCACCCCATTTAGGTTCGGGACAAAACCACTGGCGGTTTTAAGCGTCTTGAACAGTAGCTTTGAGACTGGGAAGAAATTTTGGCTAGGGTGAAACCGCCATGGGGGGTGGCGGTTTCACTTGAAGTGAAACCGCCACCCCCCATGGCGGTTTCACCCTAGCCAAAATTTTCTCGTACCTCAGTTCTGTGTTTCACTCTGGCCAAAATTTCTTCTAAAATTTTCATAATCTCATTTCCGTGAAGAAACCGCCATGGAGACTGGCGGTTTCTGTGTGTTGAAACCGCTAGTCTCCATGGCGGTTTTACCTTTTTTTTTTTTTTTTTTTTTTTGAGATTGTTTTCCTTATTTTCCCCTTCTTTTCCATTTACCTGCAACTCAGACAAATCCAAACCAAAATGCCACGACCACAATCATTCAATAACACCAATAACAACCCAAGATGAGAACTCGAATGGCATGGTATCTTATTTCATAATTTAAAACGTCTTTTACATACTTGAAATAGTCGAATACAACATAAAATTGACAAATTGTTCCCATACATTACAAACTAATATATTAATAGCTAATCTTCCGCTAGGCGGCGGCGTGTAGCTCGACGTTGGCTTGAGGAAGCGGGTTGGCTTGAGGAAGAACCCGGAGTGTCGCCTTCCATAATTGGTGTCATAGGAGAACCAACTCTACGTCGACGCATATATTGTATAAGAGGAGAATGATCATCCAAACTTGCACTTGGTTGTTCTTGAGATTGTTGGATAAGATGTGAAAATCCCACCTTCTCGAGACATTCGGAGCAATGTTTGCGGATGTCGGTTAAAGTTTGGACAAAATTGACACTAGATGCGTCATTTAGTGCAGCTTGAAGGTCATGCTCACACCTCATGTTTAGAGTTGCAAAACCTTGGGTCTACAATCACAAAAATCAAAAGATTGCACTAATTATTTCCTAAACATGCTTATTATTCAATAAAAGTAAAATAACGATAAATCATACTTACAAGCAATTGAATTGAGGGAAAAGAAGGATGGTAGGAAACCGGGCCACCATGAGATTGTTTAACAGCTCCAATGACACGACGAGTATGGTTTCGATACCAAACCATATACGGATCATTGTAATCCATCGTGCTATCATCTACATCGGTACTAGCCACCACCCTCTCTAGACGCCTACGCCATAAATCGATATAGACATTGTGGATTTCACTCCAACTTATCTTGCGATTTCCTCTCCTATCCAATTTATGAAGAGCCACCGAAGTATCACAGTCCATCGGGATTGTTTGCTTCAAACCAAATTGGCGTACTACCCGATCCGGACAATGCCACTCTACAATATCGAAGCAGATCATAGGAGCCAAAACACACCAATCTTGTTCATCCTTAGAACAAATCGGAGAGAGAGCTGAGATGACATCCGCTGTATAAGGCTGCCAAATGAACTAAAATAAAACAAATAAATAAGTGAATTACCAAATTATTTTCATGATTAAAAAGTCACAAAACAATGGATTGGATAAGTAAACTTACTTGATCATGAGTTATACAATCAAATGCATCTCTATAAGCGGTAAGAGAGAAAATCCCATCGGCTCTTCGTCGATCGATCATAAGCCACTTACGTCCTAATGCATCTCTCCCATAGATATGTTGTGACCCAAATGAACTAGCTATAATCTCATCCTCATCTTCATCATCATCCTCATCCTCATCCTCATATTCTAATGGTCTCATGTTCATAGGACGTCCTATAGCAATACGTTCCCAAGACCACAACTAGAGAAGAATAAGAGGTCCGGATATCTCTACTGCACCCTTACAACACCCTCGACACAAGTTACGATACAATGTTGCTAGTACCGCACTTCCCCACGAGTAATCATCCGATCTACTGACATCACTTAACAATGGCAAATAGATTACTTGAACTACATCCCCACTCTTATCAGGAAATAGAACGGTACCAAACAAAATGAGAAGATACACTCGAATATAGCAATGAAATACGGCATCGTCCATGCCGTTGGGCAAATAATTAAAATGGGTCATCAACCAAGAAATTTTCAAAGAAGTTCCCTTCAAATTTGCCCCCGGTGCTCTTCCCAACAATTTAGTCACCAATCCTTGCCAATCTTGATGGGTCTCATCCGTCACAGCTCTTCCATCTATCCTCAAACCTAGCATAACTTGCACATCTTGCAAGGTGATAGTGGCCTCCCCAACGGTTAAGTGAAAAGTGTGGGTTTCTTGCCTCCATCTTTCTACCAACGCACTTATTAAATCCTGATCTAACTTAACACTAGCTAATCTATGCGCCCCATAAAACTGGGTTTTCCTAATAAATTTAACTACCCGCTTACTAGGACGATACTCGCCATGCCATTTTATGTGAGTTCTACATCTAAGCGGACTCACCTCCTCTCCGTCCCAAATTGCTTGACTCCTGTGTTTGTCTTGCAGTTTGAGAAGAGACGGTTCGATTGGTCCCGGATGAAGATCCGCCTCCATGAGAGCTACAAAAAGAAAAAGCAGAGAGTTAAAATATTACACAAAAAGATTAGGCAAATATAAGTTCACAACAATATAAAGATCAACAAAAAATGTTACCCTCTTAAAGAACATGTTTTTTTGTTATGACCGGGTTGACGACAAACATATGCCACATAATGATTTTGATGGTGGTTTTTCATCCATCTCATTACGCAATCGCTTTGAATGTGACTTATCCTTCGTACCCTTCTTATTCGGTTCACGTTTCATATCCTTATTAGCAAGGATTTTAGGACCATCAAGAGATGTCCAATAAGCTTCATCCGTAATGGGTCGAAATTTGGGTGCGTATGACCCCAAATACTCACCACTAGTGTAAAACTCATCCACAAATGCATTTGTACTTAAACCCATTGAGCTACAAACGACAAGTACATGTGAACAAGGGTACTTGTAAATTTCAAGTTTTTTACAAGTGCATGTTTTAGTCACAACATTCACAGTATGCTTATGTTTCCCTTTTCCACTACCTCTATGCCCCGACCCAGTGGTCACTTGAAACAGTCCTCTATCAAATGCCACAACGGTATGGTGTGCGGCCTTCTCAGAATTTACAACAATGGCATCCATTACTTTCTTACAATATGCATGTCTCTCTTCAAGCCTTTGTTTTGCCTTCTCACGCTGCTCCACAAAGTACGCATTGACTCGATAAAATGTCAATTTCACAAGTGCGACGATGGGTAAGAATCGGTCTCCTTTCAAAACTCCATTGAAACACTCCACCATATTGGTAGTCATTATACCATACCTGAACCCACCGTCATGATAATTTGACCACTTCTCCATCTCCAAGCCATGTTTGGTCAAATATCATCGTGTATCAATATTTATTTCACCCATTCGATTGAAACCACGATTGAACTTCTTCTTCTGATGTTGTGTGGCAGTCCAACCAAACAAGTTTTTCAAATCCCTACTTTTAAATTTTGTGTTGATGTTGGATGCCACATGACGCATGCAAAATCTATGGTAGGCATGCGGCTCAGTCATTTCGATGTGTTCATCATTCATAGCAGCTTTGATGCCATCATGTCTATCTGATATAACACAAAGACCTTTTCTATCTGTCACGAAGCTCCTTATACATGCCATAAACCAAGGCCAACTACTAGTGTTTTCACTCTCAACAATACCGAAAGCAAGTGGGTAAAGTTGGTCGTTAGCATCAACTGCCATTGCAATAAGTAAAGTACCCTTATATTTCCCATATAAATGAGTGCCATCAATAGTTATAAGAGGGCGACAATGGTTGAAACCTTGAATTGATGGTCCAAATGCCCATAACACTCGAAAGAAAGTTTCCTCATTAGGTTTGCCGGTTGGCGCATTTACAAAATGCACAACAGTTCCCGGGTTGGATTCTTTCATTGCTTGCATGAAGTGAGGAAGCAAAGTGTAGGATTCATCCCAATCACCATATAAATTTGCAATTGCCCTTTGTTTAGCATTCCACCCCTTCATATATGAGATAGTATAATTGAATTTATCTTTGATAAATTCAATAAGAACTGGGACTGTAATGGACCAATCCTTGGCAACAAGGTTTTTAATAGCTTCACTAATGAATCCACGTTTCAAATTCATATGGTCGCATGGAATAACGTCACAACACAAGTAGCTTCGTGAGGCCCAAGATAAGTGACAATGGTGAAGGCTTCTGAAAACTGTTCTTCTTTTTGTGATGCCCTAAGCCTCCAATTGCATGGGTTTGGCGTTCTACCACACTTGAAAGTGACAGTGTGGGGTTTGGATTCAGGCACTTTGAAAGTTTGGTTACGTTGTACAGAGTATAAAGTTACATTTTCTATTAAAGCAGCCTTATTTGGAAATCTTTGACCAACTATAAACTCCCTACCAACCTTAACTTCAACTTCATTGACCCATGTTTTCCAAGCATTCACATGTTGTTGATCAATTTCATGAATCGTATTGAATTCTACGTGTGGAGCACTCTTCCCAACCAAATCATCATCCTCATCTTCATCATCAATCATACGTTCAACAACATTCAACTCCTCCTCCGCCTCATCTCCTTCTAAATCCTCGTTCAAGGTTCCTTTATTTATGTTATTGGTTTCAATGGAAATATATTGCGCAACATCCCCAAATCTCATTGATGTGAGAGAAGTATTGGGCGTTGTTGAAATCGTTGTTGGCAATACATTTCTAGAGTCTAACCTTCCTACTTCAACATAAATGTCCATAGAAGGAACCTTTGAGTGTCGAACAATTGCCCACATAGCAAGTAAAGAACGATCATTATTAAGGGGTACAACCTTGTAACACCCCGCACTCGGATACTTCATCTTCACTGTTAATGAAACACTCTTTCTATTGATTTTCATTGCCTCACAAATCTCCCCAATGAAGTCATTATAAGTCATATTAGTACTAGCAAATACAAAACTCTCATTTCCACCCTTATAACAAACATTTCCACTAGCTTCAACAATTTCTCCATCCCAATAATATACCAAAGGATATCCAGTAATTTCCATTCTATAATGAGAAAGATAAACTAATTTAATTAAGAAATTCAACCCCAACATAAATCTTCAATTAACCAAAACCCTAAAAATCGACTTATGAATTTTAATAACTAAACTCAAGCATCAATACTAACTAAATTGGATTAAGTATATTAGTAATCTAACCTAAAAAACAACTCAATGAACTCAAATTAACCTAAATTAGGGTGGTTTAATTACAATATTAAACAAAACCTCTAAAAGTTCAACTTCAACAATATACCCATGAAAATGCAAATCATAATCAATACTAACATAACAAATTATTCAATAAATTAGTAATCTAACCAAAAAAACAAACAATTAAACTAATGAATTGAATCTAACCTAAATTAGAATGAATGAAATTAACTTAAATTAAGGAGAGAGACACATTACCTAAATAATAGGAACAATTAGGAGTGTAGGAGTAAAAGGAGGGACGGCCGGCGACGGAGCAGAGGGCGGCGGCAGCGGCGGAGAGTCGGGGTGAGAGGATGTAATAATGAGAGTTGGGGGTGAGTCGGGGGTGAGAGTCGGGTGAGTTGTGTGTTTTTTTTCCCAAATTCGCATATAACATATGGAGAAAAAAAAAAAAAAAAAACGTGAAACCGCCACCCCCCATGGCGGTTTTACCCTTAACCAAAATTTTTACTTCGATTTCCCAGAGTCAGTTCGGTGATGAAAACGCCATAGGGAGTGGCGGTTTCACTTGAAGTGAAACCGCCACCCCCCATGGCGGTTTTACAATTGCCCAAGATCCCCCCGGAAGCTCATATGTACTGTTTGGGACACCTAAAACCGCCAGTGGTAATGGCGGTTTTGTTCCGAACCTGAAATGGGGTGACGTGCACCCCATAACATTAAACGTTTTTTTAATCCGACCCATTTTGTTTAATCTTTATATTTTGAGCCCTATTTCGAAAAAAAAAAATCTATTGAAAATAGGCTAATCCTAAATCTACTTAATAGTAGATCATTTTCACAATCTTAATAAAGTTAAACCCTATTATAGAGTGTATAGTTATCACTAATAATGTCACATCTCTCATTCCAATGAGCTTGCATGGAAATTGGCAGTGAAATTTAAAACACACATATCTCATTCCTTTATCAACTGTATTAAGCAAACTTCACATGTTTACACTACATTTAACAATGAGAATTAAAACCACATGATGAATTCTTACGCTAATCACACAAGACTTTCTGTCTATTAATTCAAATTTTTTTTTTTGGTCAACTGAGATTAAACGGTAACTTTTTATTTATTTTTAAAATAAGCATAAATTAGAGTTTATATATATATATATATATATATATATATATATATATATATATATATATATATATATATATATATATATATATATATATATATATATATATATATAGGTATGTAAAAACTAATAATTTAGAGCGCATTGAGGGCGTCGGGAGGTCAATAAATGCACAGAGAGAATCCAAGATATGTCAAACTCTCACATAAAATATTAATGTAATCCTCATTAAACATTAAGAAATGCACCCGGAGAGAGTCCACTATCTGTAAAACTCTTACGTAATAAAGTTTTCAACATGAAATATAGTATATACTATTATAACTTGGGCTACGTATATCAGGATATTACGATATATGTATCATTGAGTTTGTGTCGAAATGTATTTCAATATAAGATCCATTTACACATAGTTTTTAAAAGTTAAGTATGATTTTGTTAGAGATATGTCGACAAGTTTAAGACCTTTTGTGAAAAATGACTTAAAAAATAACAAAAAAAAAATATCTGTAAGTGATTTAATGAGATTAGAAGACATCTTCACTAACCAACATTTAATCAATTATCATTTGTTTTTCTGAGATTAAGTGATTAATAAAAAAAAAGAAATATAAAAAGTGTCCCGTGTTAATTTTATCATGATTTATTTATTTATTTTCAGATTAACTAATTAAAATATAAGAATAGTCGATTATGTTGAAGTGTCCCGTGCAACGCACGGACTTTTCACCTAGTACGTATATACATATTAATAAAGGAGGCTTTTTTCGAGAGGCTACGTAAAAAGTTGATTTTCACTGAGCCACCATAAAATTCGATTTAATTTTCTTGCGTTGTGAGAGGGTCTAAGTTAAGGAAATTTGTAAAAGCTCAAGAGATGTTCAAATTGGAAATTGTAAAAGATTAGGAGATCAACAAATGGGAAAATTGCATAAGAGTAGGAGATGTTTAATCTTAAAGATTGATTATGTAGAAGCTCTTAGAAATTCTTTGCAATCTTACCTAAATTGTTAAATATAGTTTACGACTTATTGGAACTACCATATTACGTTTAATTAGAACTACGTTACCATATTACGTGCGTAAAATTGGAACTACTATATTACGTACGTAGAATAGCAACTACCATATTAATGTAAAATTGATTTTGTCTTTTTTTTTTTTTTTATACATCTATGATGCATGTCCACTTTGTTTCAACGTAGCCACATTTTGTGTGCAATGCTTATACCATGCTCCCGGGAGCACAAGGAGCATGGTGGTCCTCCTCACAATAGAGGAGTAGGGACCACACTTAAATAGATTTTAAATTATTTTAAGTGTGGTCCCCACTCCTCTATTGTGAGAAGGACCACCATGGTCATTGTGCTCCCCGGAGTATGATATAATTTGCGTTTTGTGTGTGTATTTTTTTTTTTTAGATCCATTTATATATGTATTACTTTAATTTTAATTTTTTCGAGCGACCAGAAAATTCGATTTTATTTTCTTGCGTTCTAAGAGTCCATGTTTTTTAGGAGATTAGGAAGGTTTATGGTATATTTTCCTAATCATAATCTATCATAATCTAATTCTAATACAAGTTAAACACTCAGTTAGTTATAAATAGTTGAAGCCCCAAATGAACATGGACAATCATAATGTGTGGTCATATATAATCAGTTGGCTACAATAAACTGGTAAAGTATTGATTGACAAGTTTAAAATTGTTCATTATTTTAATTATTACGATTTTGGATGCATATTCGATATAAATAATTTTTGTAGTAACCTCATAACAAAATAATAAATCACATAATAATAAAGTAGGAGAACGTAGGAGTTTCATATACTCCATATATCCTACATTTGTTTTTTCTTTTTGTATTTTCTTTTGTACCTTAGAATAACAAGACTAAACAAGTTTAAATCAAGTTAGGAGATGGATATCTATGTACCGTAGTGTATTATCATACAAAAACATTAGTTGTATGTATCCACCTATATTAGAAATAAGCAATTTTTAGAGAGCCGACGTTAAAAGTAATTTTCACAGAGCAACCATAAAATTCGATTTATTTTTCTTACGCTGTGTGGGAGTCCACAATTTTTAGGAGCTGTATGTTCGATGTAGAAGCCAATTAAGACGAAATTAAGACGAAATTAAGACTAATTTTTGTAAACTTTATGGTCTCCTAAATTATAATCCTTAACTTAGGTAGTACGTGTTGTAGTAAAATTTTATTTTGCCTTTTTTCGACAGCATGCTTTAGAAGTAATTTTCACGGAGGACAAAAAAACTCGATTTACTCTGTTACTCTGTGGGAGAGTTCAAGTTTGTTAGAAAATTAGGGAGAAACTTTTCCATATGTAATTTCCTATCTAATTAATTCAACTTCAGGTACTTAAGAAGCTAATCGCTAAACAACAATTTCTAGGTGATCAGAGTGTTCATGATTTATTAGATGAGGAGAATAATCAGGGTCAAAATCCTAATAGGTTTACATTGGTAGAAGCTGGTTAGGACATGAGAATATGTGTAAAGAATTAGAATTATGTTGGCTACTTGCTTTTGTCTCCTAAACTATTTCTAATTGTAGTCCTAAGCTACAAATAAAAGTCCAACAATCAAACCATAATATATAAGTTCATTTTACTATCTTCTAGGTTTCCGAGAATTAGCTTTTCATTTAATAGTTTAATCTTATATGTTGGTCAATGATCTAAATTATATGATATTTCATTCGTGTACTATATGTCTATATGTGGTGTGCTACAACGATATGAAGAGTTAACTCTTGAGGAGAGATGAGAGCAAAGAAGTTAACTTCAACTTCACAATGGTGTGCTTCAAGAGAATGGAGAGTTAACTCTCCATCAACATTTGTTGCAGCTAACTCTCCATTTGCAGCACAAAAGTAGCTAGCTACAACTCTCTAAAACAGTTCAAGCTCTTTGCGCTAATCAAGACGATGATGCAATCTATCAACAATATGAAGAAGCTGAAGGATGGAAAATAATATCGGAGACGAAGGCATACAAAATCTTCTAATGGAATAAAATCCCTACCATCACATGTAAAATAGTTCATTTTTTCTTGTTGTAAACTCTATTTTGTGTGGTGTAAGTTTTAGCTTTTACAGCTCACGTTTTTATGAAAAGCTCTCCCAACAGCATGAGAAAGGCCAAAATACCTCTATAAATGGAGAGCTTGGCTTCAGTTGAAGGACACAGAAAATCAGTGCAACAAACGACTCAAGCAAGAAAAAATTTTAGAATCTAGAGAGAAAATTTTAGATGAAACTTTGAGTTAGAGTATCCAAGAACTAAGAAACAATAGGGAACTCCCAAATCTCTTAGATCAAGAATACTTTGTTGAGAATTTCATAATTTGAGAGAGCATCAAATATATTTTATTTTTCTGTTTGTAATCTTTCAGTAATCAATAAAAGAGTCTTTTTCAAGGGAAAACTATCTCTTCGAACCTTATGATGTTTAATCAAATATAGATTATCCAACTCCAAAAACTGATATTCTAAGAAGAGACTACGATTCGAGGTAGGAAACGTGACGAATCTGTGATGTGCCTCATCTAAGGTTAGACGTGGTTGGGATTAGCCACCCCTGCAAAGCCAAAAGGTATATTATATCGGAGGATCCAGTTAATAAGTTCAGGTATTGGTCGAAACTCTCCAATTAATCTATCTTCACTCACGGAGCATGATGGGCTTATAAGTTTATCATAAGTAGTAGATGCATGATAGTGAGTACCATAAAAGGTTATATAAAGAAAAATCGTTATTTCACTAGTATATTATATATATTATTAAAGCAGGCTTTTTTCGAGCTCCAACAACGATTGGAACATTCTAGAATGTCCAAATTTCCATATTATGTATTAAATGATTGTATTTAATGTGATCCAAGAATTTAATGTGAATTGTACATGTTATGGTAAGTAAAAAATAATTAAATAAGGATGGAACATTTTAGAAACTCCATATCAATCAATATTGTACTGCATAATAATAAAGGAGGGGGCCGGGATTTATTGGGCAAGGTTTATGGTATGTTTTCCTAATCCTGATTTATCATATTTTCAATCCTAATTGAAGTTAAACAGTTAGTTAGGTATAAATAGTTGAGGTACCAAATCAACATTCACAATCATAATAATGCCTGATCATATATACTCGGCTGACAATAATAAGCTGCTAAAGTATTAATTGGCAAGTTCAAACATTGTTCTTTGTTAAATTGACACACATTAAAACGTTTAATATGACAGAGAAATTTAATAAAGAAACTAACACCGAATAATTGAGAAGCATAAGAAATAAAAGGAACGAACGGAGTACTTGCATTCAAAAAATTAAAGTGCTATAAATCTCCAATTGAGGTGTTTCATGTTAATTTGTTGCTATCTCTAATTTATTGATCTATTGCCTAATTACAAAAATTTAAATTTTGTGCAACTAACTTTATATTTACATGATGCACATGAAACGAGAGGCCAAGTTTGTACAAGATTGATTACTTCATTGTCAAACGATGTTATGATTTTGGGTACGATGTTAAGTAAATTAGTCCAATCTGAATGTCGAACTATATCTTTAAAAAAAAAAAAAACAGCTAGAGTTTAGATCATCTATAGCAGGAGACCTCATGATATGATTATCTCAACTGTTTAATTTCAATGTTATTTTGTGGGGGGTTAAACTAATTCAGAAATCATATGAAAACTACTCGCTTTATATATTTATATATATATATAGGGGCTGCATCCGTTCAGAAGTAACTTTAATGTCAGAAGTCAGAAATGATAACTGCACTATTGAATTAGCTAACAGTACCCATATAACTGCACTAACTAAATTGTGTAACCCCATTAACTCTACTAACTCCATCACATAAC
Source organism: Spergularia marina (assembly GCA_963680865.1). Lineage (NCBI taxonomy): Eukaryota > Viridiplantae > Streptophyta > Magnoliopsida > Caryophyllales > Caryophyllaceae > Spergularia > Spergularia marina. Next base: position 7,434,137 of record OY804554.1, read on the forward strand.
TCAGGTAATTGTCAAAGTCACCACCAGACCACTGCCGGACCACCACCGGACCACCATTGACCGCCGCCGGGCCACCGTTGATCGCCGTTGGACCACCGTTGACTAGTGACGGTGGTTGCTAAAGTGGTTGGGTTGGGGTGGTGGTGGAGTTAGTTGATATAGTTAGTGGAGACATAGAGTGAGTGGAGTTATGAGAGTTAGTTAGTGCAGTTATAGAGTTAGTGGAGTTAGCTGGGGGAGGGGATTTTCGCGCGTTATCATATATATAGGAATTGTATCAGGTTAGAAATACTCTTAAAGTCAGAAGTCAGAAGTAATCTGGAGCGTCCATCCTAATCATCCGGCGGCTGAGATAACGCGCGAAAATCCCCTCCCCCAGCTAACTCCACTAACTAACTCTCATAACTCCACTCACTCTATAACTCCACTAACTATATCAACTAACTCCACCACCACCCAACCCAACCACCGCACCAACCACTGTCACTGGTTGTTCGGCAGTGGTCAACGGTGGTCCGACGGCGGTCAACGGTGGTCCGGCGGTAGTCAACAGTGGTTCGACGGTGGTCAACGGTGGTCCGGCGGTGGTCAGCAGTGGTGGTCCGGCAGTGGTCTGGTGGTGCCTTTCACAATTAGCTGAGTTATGTGATGGAGTTAGTAGAGTTAATGGAGTTACACAATTTAGTTAGTGCAGTTATATAGGTACAGCTAGCTAATTCAGTAGTGCAGTTATCACTTCTGACTTCTGACATTAAGGTTACTTCTGACCGGATGCAGCCCCTATATATATACATAGAAGTGATAACTGCACTACTGAATTAGCTAACTGTACCTATATATATATACAAGCGAGATCAGGTGCGAACTCCCGCTCGCTTGAGAACTGCGCACCGCCATACAGTGACACAAAGTGTCACATAGAGTGACACTCGCGTACAATGACACAAAATGTCTTTAGAATGACACCTACATACAATGATAGAGAAAGGTCTATGCAATGACATGAAAATTTAGAACTCATGTAGGAATCGAACCTACGACATTCGTGCATGTACACAAATGCTTTACCAAATGAGCTATCAAAACCACAATTCATACAATGACACCTAACAATAACACCGCGTGTCCATAGTGTCACTCTATGGACAAAGCTCTGTCATTCTATTGACAAACTTGTATCATTCTATGGGCAAACCACCAATAACACCAAATGAGCTATCAAAACCACAATTCATACAATGACACCGAACAATAACACCGCGTGTCCACAGTGTCACTTTATAGACAAACATCTGTCATTCTATTGACAAACCTGTATCATTCTATGGGCAAACCACCAATAACACCGAAGTGCCCATAATGTCATTCTATGGACAAACCCGTGTCATTATATTGACAAACCCGTGTCATTCTATGGCACCCGCACCGACAACCACAACCACAACCACAACAATGACACCGACTGCCCATACAATGACATTGACTGCCCATACAATGACACTAGAGTGTCCATACAATGACACTGACTATAAATACAATGACACCTAGTGTCGATACAATGACACCGATTATCCATACAATGACACCGATTATCCATGTAATTCGAAAAATCATTCAATCAGATCTACAAATAAAAATCCTAAAAATTAAATCAAGAACCCTAGATTTTGATCTAAACAGAACAAATTGGAGAATCAAAATGAATACGACAAACGAAATCAAATCGATCTTAAAACAAAAACTAAATGCAGAAAATCGCCCGAAAATCAAACGCTCGATTGTTCTACAATCACAGTAACAACAAATAACAATCAAAATCCATCGGCGACGACAAGTAATACACCGGCGACGGCGAGTAATAGACCGGCAACGGCGGGAGAAGAGAGACCAGCGACGATACAAAAACAAAACAAATCAGAACATCAGATTAATAAAATATAAATCCTCAAAATAAAATCAGATCCAAAATGTGCGATGAATTTACATAAGATTCAACATCAAACAAAAATAAAATTAAACCTAACATAATCAGAATATTTTGAGGCAATAAAAATTACCGATCGAAAGAGAAAAGGTCGACGCTCGTGGAGAGAGAACGTAACAGCGAGGAGGTGCGAGAAGGCGGCATCGAAGATGATAAAAGACGCGATGGAGGCAACGGTGGAGAGGACGACGAGGACGCGACAGCGATGGCGAAGAGGCGATGGCGACGACGGCAAAGAAGGCGACGAGGTATTGGAGAAACTGAAGAGGAGAGATCGACGACGGCGACGAGAATGGATAAGAACCTAAATCGAATGGAGGATGGAGAGGCACGACAATGGATATGAGTTAACGAATCGGAGGTGGTGGCTGAGGTGGCGGCGACGGCGAGGAGAGCATGAGAGAAGAGAGAGAAGATTTTCGAAGAGAGAGTGAGGACAGAGAACGACAGAAAATAGAAATGGGAGGGCTGGGTTGAGAAACTGCAATAATTAATCATCCCCTTATATTCTCGGACAGGTGGCACAATCCGGAGCTTAGGATGCTGAAGATCCGACGGTTGAGATATGGTGCGCAGTACTCATCTAAGGATGGGTACTCTTATGATCCTCACTCTCTCTCTCTCTCTCTCTCTCTATATATATATATATATATATATATATATACAGGCGAGATCAGGTGCGAACTCCCGCTCGCGTGATAACTGCGCACCGCCATAGAGTGACACAGAGTGTAACATAGAGTGACACTCGCGTACAATAACACAAAATGTCTATAGAATGACACCTACATACAATGACAGAGAAAGGTCTATGCAATGACATGAAAATTTAGAACTCATGTAGGAATCGAACCTACGACATTCGTGTATGTACACAAATGCTTTACCAAATGAGCTATCAAAACCACAATTCATATAATGACACTGAACAATAACACCGCATGTCCATATTATCACTTTATGGACAAACCTGTGTCATTCTATTGACAAATTAAACCTGTGTCATTCTATGGACAAACCACCAATAACACCACCAATAACACCGAATTGCCCATAGTGTCATTTTATTGTCAAACCCGTGTCATTCTATGGCACCCGCACCGACAACCACAACCACAACCACACAAGAGTGTCCATACAATGACACAAGAGTGTCCATACAGTGACACCATCATACAATGACACTAGAGTGTCCATACAATGACACTGACTATATGTACAACGGCACTACGACACCTAGTGTCGATACAATGACACCAATTATCCATAAAATGACACCGACTATCCATACAGTAACAAACACCAATCGGAACAGCCACAACCACCGCAACCGCACCTAACCACCACCAACGCAACCTCAACCTGTGACCGCCGCTGCCACGATTTCGCCGTCCTCGCTCACCACAGCCGGATATGATCGTCGCAATCGCAATCGTCGTAGCCATCATCCCTGAAATTTGAAAAATCATTCAATCAAATCATAAGATCTACAAATAAAAATCCTCAAAAATACAATTAGATCCAAAACAAAATAAAAACAAAATGAGCGAATGGAAACGAATCAAATTTCTCAATCGAAAAATCATCGGCGTCATCCATGTAAATAGAAAAATCCTCAAACAAATCATCAGATCAGGCATAAAACAATGAAGTAGGAATAAAACATATCGAAATCAGGCATAATCTGAGAAAATTGCACCAATAGATTAATTAATTAAAGAGGAAGGATGAATAACTAACCTGAGACCTCGCCGATATCGATCACGTTGTCAGAGACTCGCCGGAAAAGCTTCTTCGAAACGACGAGGATACGTCGTCTTTGCCGGAATTTAAGAGAGAAAAAAGATGCAGCAGCAGCATCAGATCATCGTCCTCGAGAACAAAACCGATGAAATGTGACTGATGACGGCTAGATGAAAACGGCGGCGGCGACAAGATAAGGATCGACGGCGGCGACGAGAAACAAAACCGACGGCGGTGGTGAGGAGAGAGTGGTACAGAGAAGAGGCGAGAGAAAAAAAAGGAGAGCAGTGATAAAATGAGGATGAGAAATGAGAGGAGAGAGAAAATCAGATGGGAGATGGAGGTTTTTGTTTAATAGTGCGAAATTACACGATTGCCCTTTATGACGTGTATAAGCGAGCGACCATTGGATCTGTATCATCCAACGACTATTATTGGGTGCGCAGTACTCACCTAAGGATGAGTACTCTTATGATCCTCACTCTCTCTCTCTCTCTCTCTCTCTCTCTCTCTCTTTATATATATATAATATATATATATGACCACACATTTTGATACTCTACTAACTCTCATAACTTCAGTTTTTATGTAATTTCAGTAACTATAACACATAACTCCAATAACTTTGTGACTTTGATTTAACATCACCGTAACTTCCACTTAACTTTAGTAACTTTAGCTTAAATCCAATAACTTTAACGTAATTATAATAGTTAGAACACGTATTTTAATATAACTCCAGTAACTACAACACGTAACTATAATAACTCCAATAACTGTATCATGTAACTATAATAACTTTATTAACTAAAACACGTAACTATAATAACTTCACTTTATAACTCTAATTAAAAAAAAAAATTAGATTAAAAAAACAATCAGAAAAGTAAATTTGTTTCCTCTCTTCCCCCACCCACCCACCACCACCACCACGCACGAACCACCACAGGCCACATTCATTGACCACCACCACCATACTCGCCGTTCTGCTGCCTGCCCACCGGTGGTTCTCCCTCCCCTCCGTCGATCACTTCACAGCCCCAATCGACCCATTTACTCTCCTCAAACTCCTCTCCAACCACCCCGAATTCCACCCTCCCCGATGCTCCTCCGCTATTCAAAGGTGTCGCCGCCAATCCCCTGACTTGAGACGCCCCTATCCTGACGTTCTCTACCCCTCCTAGCCTTGTTGCTGCCTCTCCCCTAATTTTCGTTGTGAAAAAAAGGAGGAAATGAGGGAGAAGGAAAGGGCGGTGGCGTGTGGGAACGGCGGAGGGAAGGTCGGGGTAGCTGCGCGCCCATGATGGCTGGTCGGGGAAGGCGATTGTGGTAGTCGGGGACGGAGCTCGGCGGGGCTAGGGTGGTTTTGGGTGGGGTAAGGGGGGTTGGGGGAGGAGAGAGAAAAGGGAAGGGGGTGGGTCTATTTTTGTGTTTTTTTTTTGTTTGTTTAATCTCATCCATTGATGTAGGGTGGATGTGTGGTTCAGATTATTTCTTATTTCTGACTTTAAATTACCTTCTTTCCGGATGTAACCCCTATATATATAGGGGGCCTATCCAGTGAGAAGTGATAATTTTGTGAGAAGTGAGAAGCAATCTCAGCCATTGATTTCCGCTAATACTATCGTACCCTGGGGGTACGGATAGAATGGTACCCCCTGGGCCTTTTCCAAGCTGGGCTTTTATTTATTTTGTTTATATTTACAATTTATGTTGGGCTCATGTCAAATTTGGCCCAATACTTATTCAACTAAAACCCAACTCCCTTACTCTCTCATACCTCATCTCCCTTTATTTTCTCTCTCCTCTCATAACCACCTACCACCATCACCACGCACTACCTGACCACCGCCGCCCCCATGCGCCGACCACCACCCCACTCGACGCAACCACCACCATTCAGTGGGCTCCGCTCCTGCGAACCCACGGCGGCACCCCAGAGTCCGCGTCACCTCCTCCATCGTCCTCCAAATCCCTTTTTTCTCATTTTCTCTCTCCTCTCTCACTCCCTTTTTCGGCCCCTTTTCTCGACCGCCGCCCCTCCCCTGAATCTTGCCTCCCCTCCCCCGACGTTTGCCGCCCCACCGTGCCCTAGGTTCCACCTCTCCCCCAATTTTCGAAGTGGAAAAAGAAGGAAATGGGGGAGAAGGAAGAAGCGACGACATCGCGTGGAGACAGAGGGAGGGTCGCGGCAGGGAGGCGGTTAGGATGGCTGGGTCGGGGCCGGTGTTAGGGGTGGTCGGTGACGGCCGCCGGCGGGGCTGGGGTGGTCGGGTGGGGTAGGGGGCTGGGGGAGGAGAGAGAAAAAGGAAGGGGAAAAGTGTTTTTTTTGTTTTTTGTTTTTGTTTATTTGATTTAATCTTGACCATTGATCCAAAGTATTCATTTTCAAACAAAAATCGTTCATTTTAACACAAATATCGTTCATTTTGGAACAAAAATTGCCTATTTCAGATTAAATTACTCAAGACAAAAAGAATTCATTCTAAAACAATTATAATTCATTTTAGAACAATAACCATTCATTTTATAACAAAAAACATTCATTTCAAATCAAATATCATTCATTTCATAACAAAAATTCATTCATTACATAACCATTCATTTTAAAACAAATATCATTCATTCTAGAACAAAAAATCATTCATTACATAACCATTCATTTTGTTTCGCGATGAACGGTTTTTGTTTCGGGATGGTTAAGTTTTGTTCTGAGATGAATGTATTTTGTTTCGGGATGGTTAGGTTTTGTTCTGAGATGGTTGGTTTTTGTCCTAGAATGGTTAGTTTTTGTTTCACTATGGTTGGTTTTTGTCCTAGGTGATTACCTTTTGTCCTGGAATGGTTAGTTTTTGTCGTAGAATGATTACTTTTTGTTCTGGAATGGTTAGTTTTTGTCGTAGAATGGTTACTTTTTGTTATGAAATAAATGGTTTTTGTCCTAGAATGATTACTTTTTGTTATGGGATGAATGAGTTTGTCTAGGAATGGTTGGTTTTTGTCCTAGAATGATTACTTTTAGTTATGGGATGAATGAGTTTTGTCTAGGAATGGTTGGTTTTTGTCCTCGAATGATTACTTTTTGTTATGGGATGGATGAGTTTTGTCTAGGAATGGTTGGTTTTTGTCTTAAAATGATTACCTTTGTTCTGGAATGGTTAGTTTTTTTCCTAGAATGGTTACTTTTTGTTCTGGAATGACCAGTTTTTGTCCTAGGATGGTTAGTTTTTGTTCTGGAATGGTTAATTTTTGTCCTAGGATGGTTGACTTTTGTTCTGAAATGAACGGCTTTTATTTCGGGATGATTATTTTTTGTTCTGGAATGGATGGTTTTTGTTCTGGAATGAATGATTATTGTTCTAAAATTAATGGTAGGTTCCGTAACTATTTATTGGGTATGTTCTAAAATGATCCATTTTTGTTCTATGATGATTTGATATTGTTCAATAATGATTAGATTTAATTTATAATACCAAATCAAAAAACACACTCAAAAACCCACCCCTTACCTTTTCTCTCTCCTCCCCCAACCCCCCTTACCCCTCCCGACACCACCCCATCCCCGCCGCGATCCGTCGCCGACCACCACCAACACCGGCCCCGACCCAGCCATCTTAACCGCCTCTCCCACGCGACCCTCCCCCCTCCACTCCACGACACCGCAACCCCTTCCTTCTCCTCTATTATCCCCTCCCTTCTTTTCGATCTCACTTGACATTTCTTATTTGCGGCGATGATGGTGGTGCGTGTGGTCGGCGGCGTAGGGCGAGGGGTGGGGGACGTTTTTTGGGCGGTGGTTGTTGAGGACAGGGGCTAGGGAAGGGAGTGAGAGAGGAGAGAGAAAATGAGAAAAACGGGACATGGAGGACAATGAAGGCGGTGGCGCGGGCTCAGGGGTGCCGACGTGGGGTAGTCGGAGAGGCGCCCATCGAATGGTGGTGGTTGCGTCGAGTGGGGTGGTGGTCGGTGAAGGTGGCCGGCGGTGGTTTGGTGGTTCGTGGTGGTGGCCGCGAAGTGGTGGTCGGGGGAGGTGGAAGGGGATTGGGAATAGGAGAGAGAAAGAAAATGAGGTTTGGCCTTTTGTTTGATGTTGTGGCCTAATAATAATTTTGGCCTATATTATTATCTTTTATATTGGCCTTAACATTAAACCATGGCCATCATAATTGGGTCGAGGGTACGAAAAGGATGGTACCCCCGGGGTACCATAGAAGCGTTGTTGATTTCTCATAACTGCAGTAACTAAACTGCATAACTCCAGTCGTAACTCCACTAACTAAAACTCTTAACTCCAGTCATTAACTCTACTAACTAAATTGCGTAACTCCATTAAACTAATTTCATAAAGTAAATTGTCTAATTTGAGTATCATTATTAACTCCACCAAATCCAACGTAAATTCATTAACTCTAACATAACTCCACTAACTAAAACACGTAACTCCAACACAATTTACTTTAATAATAAAACACGTAACTCTAATAACTCCACTACCTAAATCACGTAACTCCGACTTAACTCCATCAATTAAAACACATAACTCTAATTTAATGTCATCAAATATAACACGTATCCCTAATAACTCCATTACCTAAATCACGTAACTCCAACTCTACTTTAATACAACACGTTACTCTAATAACTCCACAACCTAAATCATATAACTCCAGCTTAACTCTACTAAGTAAAACACGTAACTACAACTTAACTCCACCAATTAAAACACGTAACTCTAACTTAACTCCACAACTAAAACACGTAACTCCAACTTAACTCCACAACTAAAGCACGTAACTCCAACTTAACTCCAATAACTAAAACACGTAACTCCAACTTAACTCCACTAACTAAATACGTAACTCCAACTTAACTCCATCAACTAAAATACGTAACTCCAAATAACTTTAATTATTAAAACACGTAACTCCAAATAACTCCAATAATTAAAACACGTCGTAACTCATAACTCCACAATTAAAAGTCGGAACTCCAAAAACGAAAAAATGAAACGAAAAAAAAAAACAGAAAAACACATTAACTTTCCCCATTTTCTCTCTTCTTCACACCACCCAATCCCGGCCACCCTCCACCACCACGGCCACTGCACAATCTCACCCTCGCCTAACCTCTGTCGCCGGCCAAATCAGCGCCAACCGGCCGCGAACCAAGCCGCGTCCTGTAACCATCGCATCCACCATCTCCGCCCACACATTTCCTCTCTTTTCTCACCTCTCACTTCATTCATTTGCTCTAGCGCCACAAATTAAGAGGTCGTGCCGCCAATAGAAGCGGCGTTGTCGACGGAGGCCATAAAAGGCGACGATAGACGGCGGAGGTCAGAGGCGGCGGCCATATCTGGAAAAACGAGCGCGAAAAACAAAAAGAGAAGGCGTATTTCGTAGCCATACGATGCTCGACGGAGGACGCTACCGACTGCCGAAGACTCGCAGTGGTCTTCCGAGTCGACTAGTGGTGTTTTAGCCAACAAAGGTTATTGCCAGTGTACGCGGCGGCGGTGATGGGTGGCGCGGGGTAGAGTCGTGGAGAGAGTGGGAGGGGGGAAAGGGAGGAGAGAGAAAATGTGAGATTTGGGTGTTTGGGTTTATTTTTAGTTTTGATTTTCTTTTATTTCTGTTTTTAATTTGGGTCATTAGATCAAGTGAAATGGATGGCTGAGCTCACTTCTCACTTCTCACGAAATCAATCAAATGAGAAGTATTAGTTTCGTGAGAAGTGAGAAGTGATCTCTGCCATCCATTTAACTTCATCTAATGGCCCATATTAAGGATTATGATAAAAGAAAAATAAAATTAAAAATACACCCAAACTCCCCAATCCCTCACATTTTCTCTCTCCTCCCCTTTCCTCCTTTTCTCTCTCCCCGCGCACTTGCCCGCCGCCCACCACGGTCGCCGGCGTGCACCGTCAATAACATGAACCGGCGAAGGAACCACCGGCCGACTCGACTGACTACCGCGAGTCATCGTCGGCCACTCCTCTCCTCCGTCGAGCACGGTTACACCTCGAATAACGTCTTCTCCTTCCCTCTTCTTGTTATCGTTTTTCTCAGATTTAGTCACCGTCGATGAACGTCGCCGTCGATCGTCACCACTACTGCCTTCCTCCGACGCTCTCGCCTCGATTGTCGGCACCGTCACTCCATTTCGCCGCGGTTGATCAAAATAAAGAAGTGAGGTGAGGAAAGAAGGGAAATGAGAGGTCGGAGATGGTGGAGTTGGTGGTTGGAGGACAGGTCTTGGTTCGCTGGCTGTTCGCGGGAAGTTTTTCGACGATCGTGGGCTAGGCGATTTGGAGCCGGAGCAGTTGACGTGGTGGTGGAGGCTGGATGGGTTTGGGTGGGGTGGGAAGAGAGAGAAAATGGGGAAAGGTAAATTTCTGTTTTTTTTTTTTTATTAATTTACGTGTTTTGTCGATTAGAGTTAATGTCGAGTTATTAGAGTTACGAATTTAGTTATTGGAGTTACGTATTTTATTTAATGGAGTTAAGTTAGAGTTATTGGAGTTATCGGGTTTAGTTAGTGGAGTTAAGGGTTTTAGTTATTGGAGTTACGGGTTTTAGTTATAGGAGTTACGTGTATTAGTTAGTGGAGTTATGTCAGAGTTATAGGAGTTACATGATTTAGGTAGTGGAGTTAAGTTGGAGTTACGTGATTTAGTTAATGGAGTTAAGTGGGAGTTACGTGATTTAGGTAGTGAAGTTATTAGAGTTACGTGTTTTATTTAATGAAATTAATTTGGAGTTATGTGTTTTAGTTCATGGAGTTATGTAACAGCCCGATCCATCATACGTCGCAACACAACCCAATAAGATGGGAAGTCACCAATAAGCCCATAAATCCTCGCTTGGGCTCTAAAAGGTGAAGGCTTTGTTAGTAGTATGATGGTAGGAATTTATTATAAACTGATCATATGAGCCTTAGTTTCCCAATGTGGGAAAAACCAACTCCATAAACCACTTTCCATATTCCGTAGTGTTACAAACTCCCCCACTTAGAGCACGCAACGTCCCCGTTGCGCCTAAACCAAACCATACCAACATCAGCACAGGTCCAAGATCCCCCCGCTAGACGGCTGGTCTGGGCCTCGCCCCAGCACCCAACACGCGGTCGCAAGGTTGCTCTGATACCATCTTTAACAGCCCGATCCACCATACGTCGCAACACAACCCAATAAGATGGTAAGTCACCAATAAGCCCATAAATCCTCGCTTAGGCTCTAAAAGGTGAAGGCCTTGTTAGTAGTATGATGGTAGGAATCTATTATAAACTGATCATATGAGCCTTAGTTTCCCAATGTGGGACAAACCAACTCCATAAACCACTTTCCATATTCCGTAGTGTTACAAGTTAAGTTTGAGTTATATGATTTAGGTAGTGGAGTTATTTGAGTTACGGTTTTTATTTAATGAAATTAAGTTGGAGTTATGTGTTTTAGTTGATGGAGTTAAGTCGGAGTTACGTGATTTACGTTAGAGTTAATGAATTTTCGTTGAATTTGGTGGAGTTAAAAATAATACTCGAGTTAGACAATTTACTTAATGGAGTTAGTTTACTGGAGTTAGGCAATTTAGTTAGTAGAGTTAACTGACTGGAGTTAAGAGTTTTATTTAGTGGAGTTACGACTGGAGTTATGCAGTTTAGTTACTGCAGTTATGCGAAATCAATGGCTGAGATTACATTTCATTTCTCACCAAATTATCACCAAATTAAGATATTAGCTCATAAACTTTCTGTGTTCGGATTAGATGTAACACCTCGTCTCATCGCCTGAAGCGGAAGTAGTCACCTATGGATGTTTGTTAGGGTCTGGGCTTGTAACACCCCCGAATTTCGGCCAATTTAAAAAAATTATTTATTACAAAAATGCGCCAAAATCCGATAATATTACAATCGATATACAAAGCTGACAGAATACATTATACTCAGTTTATACAATTTGACAAGGCGATACAAAGTCTACACAAATCTCCAATACAATGATGCACAACGGAAGCTTTACAGTTCTTCAGGTAGGACCCACACTAAAAGACGTATCCATCACAGTTACCTGTGGTAGATTTAAAGCACAAAAACCACAGTTGAAAAAGTCAGAAAATTGAGTAAGCTAACACCCCAACTTGTAAAACCAAAAACACTTACCTTGCTTTTCGAAAACGCTTTTACTTTTCATTTGAAAACAACACTTAGCACATATTCACATACAAACAATCCAATAATGTTTCAACACAAGCGAATATATTATCATCATTCCAATTGTGGCATTCAGGTAAGACCAATGAGTGGGAGTTCTGAATCATTTAAGGCGATATAACCAGCCCTGCATAATTTGCAATCATTCAATCATTTAAGGCGGTATAATTAGCCCTACATAATCCAACCAAGACAATCTAGACCTTAAGTGTGCACACCCCTTATCAAGTATTGCCAACCCAATAGAGTAGTACTAGACGCCTACAAGCCCTCTTGAAGACCTATGCGGTGGGGCAATTATATATGCGAGCAAAAGTAATATATGCGATCAATAATATGTTCGATCAATAATGTGCGGTCAATAATATATGCAATCAATATTCCCAACTCATTGTCTTCAATAACTTTCGATCATATTTCTTAAATCATCAATCATAATCAAAGTAGCTTTCATTCAATCAAACCATTAACCATTACATAAGTAATATGCGATCATTATCCAATAACAATAACCAACATGATATTCAACAGTTCTCCACCTAGCGTGCAGCTATGTTCTCAACCAACAACCAAATCACACTTAGCACCAAATTTTGAAAGGTTTTATATAAGTCATAGAAGGGTTGAGCATGCTAGCTTACCTTCTCAACACAAGCAACACAGAATTAGTCAAGATAGCACTTCTCGTTCAAGATTCCATCATCTACATACAATAACATATCCAACAACCCAAAATCAATCCCCAATCTTAGTCAATCATCCAACTTATTCTTATAACCCAAACTTTATATCATCAACCGACATATCCAACTATAATCATGACAATTAAGGTTCTATTACACTAAATAATTTAAAATTCACAATTAACACACCTCTTACATAAAAATCCTCAAAGTGCCAAATCATTTCATTAAAACAGGAAGTAAACCTTGAAAATCAGACCTTTAATTAACCATATTAATCCCAAATTAAACCAACAAGTTAGTTTATGCAAAAACTATCAAAATCAATGTTTTAAGACCCAATTAGCCATAAAAACGAAATTAATCAAATAAATTCCGAAAAATCAGAATTTGGCTCTATAAATTACGAGACTTTCGAAAACCCTAATTAACAAAATCATAAGCTCATACTCAAACTAATTACAATTGAAGACACTACAATTAGATTCAATGTCTACTACTAAAATATGAATAAATTCCAAATAAATTACCCAAACTAATTTTTGAAAAATCATAAGATCATAAATCATGCCTAAACATATTATTATTATTATCAAACTAACCATAAAAGAATCATGAACAAAGTGTGATTAAATCCACGATTGAGGATTTTCGAAATTAACAATAACAAATCAAAAACTTGCATAAAAATCAAATCTTTGGTAATAAAAATTAGGCCAAATCAATTAACCATCAACTATAACATCTAATTAAGCAATCACAACACAAAAACGAATCAAATCGACCAAGTAATGAACTCGGGTCATTGGAGAGCCGAAAACAGAGAAGAGGGAAAAGAAGGGGAAAGAGAAGTCGTGTTACCCAAGTGTCGTCGTAGGAGGTAAGAGGGAAGAAGGGTGGCGGATCACGGCGGCGTGTGGTGGCTCGTCGGGCGTCGTGGGCGGCTCTCGTCCTCGCGGCAGAACAGAGGAGAGCAGGGGAGGTGTGCGGGATTGATGTGTGCGTGAGTGAGGAGACAGAGGTTTCTTTCTTGCCCTTTTTTTTCTTTTTTTTTTTCTTTTCTAATTTGGTTTTTCTTTTGGTTGTGTTTTTTTGGTTGAGTTTGTTTGGGCTACTATAGGAAAGGTGATGGATCATAAAGGAAAGATACCCAAATAGCTAACCCAATATAGAGACGCATCTAAAACCCATTTCATTTGTTTGAAAATCAAAACACGATATTAAATCGTAACTCATTTCAATAAAATATAATTATAAAATATCACGAAAATTCGGGATATTACAGGGTTGACCTCACAGACCAACACGGGTCCTTTCGGCGCATTTTGACCCCACTCATGCGCACCCTGGGAAACTTCCTAGGAGGTCACCCATCCTTGAATTGCTCCCAGTAGTCAAGCATGCTTAACTGTGGGGTTCTTATCAGATAGGCTTCCTAAAAGGAAAGTCGACTTTGTTGGTACGAGTAGCACTATCAATCATTTTAAGCACCTTATATGAGCCCTTAATCTCTTATAAACTTCCTCTGAAATCTGGGGTATTACATTAGAAATCTAGATTGAAACCATCAATCATGAGTAAAAGTGTTAAATTTACGAACAAATAACTTGGTTTTTCTTACAGGGGTCTATTTAATGTAAAATTGTGTACATATAAAATTTACTATTTTATACGTTTGTACCAATAGCCATCTATCATCTATGATTCCACATGACGGCCACATGTGTCTACTTATGAGTATGAAAAGCAACTACATAAATAATATGTTAAGTTAAACTTTTAAATTGCCCTCTCATGCATCATTTACATGTGATGCATCATAGCTACAAGATTGATCGAGCATCGTCGTCGTGATAGTCGTTGTTATCATTATGATTATCAGGATTATCATGTCACATAACCCCATCATCGATCGATCATCATATATAGTGCTTTGATACTGATGGTAATCAAAATGACCCTCTGAATCGTCCGCCACCTTGAAAAGAAAGAAGGGGGAGTTTTATCATGTGTCATGTTGGCACACGTTAGAAAAATCCTTTAGTATATATAGGAACCAATGTTTTTTTTCCTTACGATGACCTACGTATTAGAGAGACTAATGCTAATAGATATAACTCAATTGTGTTTTTTTAAACTATGCGCTTTTCTATAAGTCTAATGTATTTTTTTTATTTATATTCTATGTATTTTTTTATGTATAAAAGATGAATAAAAGTTACGAGTGAAGGTAGTGTTTATATTTCAAAAGAAACTGGTCTTATTTGAAATCATTGTTCATATTATATTAATTAATAGGCAATCCATCTTGTGCAATTTTTTGCGTCCACATCAGTGATGATGTCATTGATGATGTCATCGTCACCTCAACACTTGTCACATAATTAATTTGAAAAAATATAGCTATGAAGACTCGAACCTGTGACTTCATATTTATATGTTAACACCTCAACTGCTAAGGCAAATAATTTTGTTCATTCTTTTATTCACAAAACTATATTAAAGGACATTCAGTTTAATTCAATTTAATTCCAGATATAATTTAATTGAAATCATTCAGTTTTTTAAAACAAAACAAATCTACAATTAGAATTTCCCAAATTAGAAGATTACATCAATATAAAAAAATATTTGAATATAAAACCATATCCATAAAATATATTGTAAATAGTCTGAGAATATGTCAATTGACCCATATGGCCGAAATTTAGAAAATCTCATAGAATATGGCAGATTTTTTTTTTTTTTTTTATAAATGTAAAGGAATAATTAAATTTTGATTTTAGGCAAAATTTTCATCAAATCAAATTTTGCACGGCTATTAATTTTAGGTAATAGAATATTTAGTGAATGTTCTCAAAATTCCGATTTAAAAAATATTTACTGATTATTATTCACTGCCATGAATGCCATAAATTTAGGGAATGTTCTCCAAATTTCGAATTTAAAATATTTGGGAAAGATAATTTACCCAAAATTGCTATCAATTAGCTTCCTGTATAATCTCCAAAAAATCTCGCCACCCCTTTTAAAGTCTCCATATTAAGTTTTAAAATAAGTTACATTTTCGTTTCTTCTTCCATTCCATTCTACGTTTTCATTTCGTTAATTACCAAATTGGGATTTTTGTTAGTGTATGTTTGTTGTTTTAATTTTGAGATGTAGATTGCAGTGTTCTTAATTTGCTCTTACTTTGGCGTGTGTTGACTTTGAACAAATTTTTTTTTTGGGTAGATTTGTTTTCCATCATCACATTGCAGTTAAGTAGTAAGTCTTTTGAATTGTTAATTTTGAGTCTTGAATTCTCGAGCATTGCAAAGAAACTATCTTTTTTATTTGAGAGAGTTCTAAAAATGGCAATTTTTCCTTGCTTATCATCATCTAACAGGGTATTGACTCAAAAATGCTAATATAAAGTTATCTATTATTTTTATTAAACCGCGTTTGTGAAAAGTTGTGGTGTTGGTGGTACTAGGAAATGTACAAGATCATTTGGGGGCAGCGGCATGCCAATTTAGAAGATAATGGTTAAAGATTCATATCTACGACCTTTTCGATTTTGCTAATGTACAGTGAATGTTTGCTATAGAAAGTAACTGTCGGGTGGGTAAAATGATGAGGAATATTATTAAATCAGATCAGATGAGCGAATGACCATTACACGAGTGGATAAGTATCGACACTCCAAAGTACTTTTCTTTGTGTATAAGTTTAAATTTAATTGCTTTTTTATTTTTGTACTCAGTTGAATTGCCTTGAGTAATTACAATAATTCCATTAATTAATCATCGTGTTGTACGTACAAAAAAATAGGTAACAAAATGCAATTGACCTACGTTGTTGTTCTTCAACAAGTGGTCGAAGATTTGGCTTTTTTAATTTCTTTGCTTTTCATATACTCCCTCTGATTCAAAGAGATTTCCCTGTTTCTGTTGATCGTTTTGTGATTTAATTTATTGTTTATGTGATTTGAGGTTTAATATTGTCATGATCATAAATAAAAGTTTTATAGTGCTGATTTTTTTCCTCTCGAACAAAACTCATTCCCATAGTAAAAGTTTTTTTCTATATAAAAGTGAAGGGAAGTATAATTAACATCTTGAATTCTTGAAAATGACAATTTAAGAATGACTATTATTTATTATTATTTCACGTTTATTTTCGTGGTTATAAGCGGGTCAACTCATTAAACATATGTGTTAAGTCAATAATGTGTTTGGATCAATGCGGAATCATGTTCGTCAACTTATAGTACGAGTAAACTGTAAACGGGTGCTGGTCAATACATGTCACGAGTCATAAAAGGTCAACACGGGTAAATGGGTGTAGGTAAATACATGTCCCGAGTCATAAAAAGTCTATACGGGTAAACGGGTGCAGGTCAATTAACGTTGTATGTCCAACTTTTTTTTAAACGCATTATTACTACTGGCTAAATTAGAAATAATATAGAATTATTAAACAAAAGTATATAATAAAGTTATTGCGAAGCAAAATCCTTTTATTGTAATAACGAAAATTATTGTAGATATCACTAAACAATCCTTGCAATTTTGCATGGGTAACAACTAATATTAGCTTTTGATTTATTATATTAAATTTATATTCCACTATTTCATTTTTGTATTGAATTTTATTCATTTGATTTTGTTTAATATTAAGGGTCACATTGGGTCAACGGGTCGGCTAGGCTTTGACTAAAAAATATGTTGGTTAAATTGTGTCCGGTTAAATATAGGTCATGGCCTACGGTCTACGGATCACTAAAAATTGGTTCATTGCTCAAAAAAAAAAAAAAGCACCCAATCAGATTTATTTATTTGGTCGACTAAGCTTTAAAATTTGCCTACATTGTTAATTTTAAATCGACGTAAAATATCAAACTAAATAGTAAATACGATAATGACACTTATTGAAAATTGTTTGAATTTTTATATAGTTAAAATTACTATTTAAAATGTCATTCACCTAAACAAGTTAAAGTTGCAGAGAAATAGGGTCGCCCGTACAATTTTGCACGGGTACAATACTAGTTGTTCATTATTGTTCATCGGTTTTTTATGATTAAGGTCACTAGGTAACTGCAAATATTTGTTTCACTGTTAACGTATAAATTATTTCATTTAAAATGTTTGTGTGTTAAATTAAAAATATGAATAATATATAAGTCTGAAAATTCAACCGTGCAACGCACGAGCTTTAATCTAGTCTATTATAAACTGATCATATGAGATTTATTTTCCCAATGTGGGACAAACCAACTCCATAAACCACTTTCCTAATTCCGTAGTCACAGGTTGAAGATCTCCCCCGCTAGGCGGCTGACCTTTGCCTTACCCCATCACTCAGCACCCGGTTGCAGGGTTGCTCTGATACCATCTGTAACAGCTCGATACATCCGTACGTCGCAATACAACCCAATAAGATAGATAGTCACTCCTTAGGCCTGTAAATCCTCGCTTGGACTCTAAAAGGTGAATGCTTTGTTGGTAGTATAATGGTAGGAATCTATTATAAACTGATCATATGAGCCTTACTTTCCTAATTAATGTGGGACAAACCAACTCCATAAACCAGATTCCGAATTCCGTAGTGTTACAACATCCATTCCTGAATGTCGTCGGGTACGATTCACTTCCCCGCCATTCTTGTAACCGTCACCTGTGTTCCGCGCAGGTGTGTCTGCAACCCCCTTAGTGGACGAGAAAGAAAGGATTTCTCGAATACTATGTTCCGGATCCAGGAGTCAACTTTCCCCCCAAATTCATTGGACCGTAGGTGGCGATAATTTACTTAACAACGTCCAGTCGCCGATCCCATTGACTGAATAAAAATCCAAGGGCACCCAGCCCAAAGAAAAGTTACTTTTTTCGCGATTAAGAGTCTAGGTCGTGTTGAAGTTGGCTAATTCATTCTAGTCATTTTAAAGCTATGAGTCGACTTTCCTTCCTCCATACAGTACGATGCGCTTCCGTCCCCCCGGTGACAAAGTATGCCCCCGTTTCGCTGACTTGACCCGAGCAATTCAGTTGCTTGTGCTTATACGGTTATGGGATATTGATTTTTTGCCAACCTAATAAAACCAAGGGACTAAACATCAAACATTGGTCATGTATTTAAATGAGGATCGTCTATCCTATTTTGTGTTCTATATTATATACTCCTCTAAATGAGAGAGTTACAACTTACAAGAAGTGGGACACAAAATGAGACAGATGATCCTCACTCTTAGAACGTGTTGGTATAAACCCAAAAAGAGGTTCACACAAAAGAGCCCTATCATCAACACATCCCCAAGGGGTTGAGTTAAGCATGTGTTTGGTGTCTGAACTTTGCTTTAATTTTGAGATAAGGGTCTGCGAACTTTTTTGCGTGAATTTGGGGTCTGGACTAACGTCCGTCCACTTCCGTCAAGTTAAGCGTGTGTTGTGTTGATGAGTTGGCAGTTTGCATTAAATGCAATGTAAGGAATTTCGACGGTTCTCCTTTCATGCACGACTTTTACTGTATTGCTGCAGGGTCTGTGTTTTTGGCGCAAAACTCTTCATCTTCCCCAACAAATATAACAGATCTTCCCCCCCATTTTCTCCCTAATCTCACCAACCATTTTCTGCGGAAAAAAAAAACTCTGATAATATAAAAAAAAAAACCATCTCGAATCTTCGATTATCACCGTAAGTATTATTTCAACTTCATGTTAATTTTTTTTCGTATTATTTGAATTTTTTCCGCAAAGAAATAGTTGTCTTTTATGTTATAATTGATGATCTTGTATTCGAGGGTGCATGTTGATCTATATATGTTTTTTATGTGTTAATCTATGTATTTGCAGTTATATTTTTGTTAGATCTAATTTTTTTTTTTTTTTGGGAATTAGGGTTTTCTTGATTTGGTTGAATGTTACGTCTTTGAAATTAGGTTTGCTCTGTTATTTCATTCGTTTATGTTTGATTTAGGTCGATTGATATGTTGTATTGTCGTGGTAATTAATGTGTCGTTTAGGGCATCATTTTCATCTGTTTTCATCGGTTTTTATGATTAGGGTTTTGCTTAGCTTTGCTCTGTTTTTTTTTTGTGTCAATATGTTAGATCAGATGGATGCCTTGGCATATGCTCATCCTCTATTTAGCATGGAAGATACATTGGTCAACCATATTTGGGTTCGTTTAGACAGACTCCATAAGGCTAAGTGTTGTCTTGCTTGCAAGAAGTGGAGGGAGTGGTGCTATTGGAAGGAGGGAGTGCCTAGGAAGGTGAAGGAGTACCATGAGGACTCATACAAAGCTTTAGTGGATGCTTTCTTCTTTGAACCTGCACTTTATCGAGCAATGGTGGATGGTGATTACCTCTACTATTGTGATGGATTTCCTATGCTATTCGGTGACTATGAAGCATAAGAGAAGTTGTGGGGGTCGTGGGATGTGGATAGTGTAACATTTTGGGTAGTTTGAATGTAGTTTGATCCATTTGGCAGTAGTTTAATGTAACCATGTAAGATTTGATCCATTTTGTGTAGCAGTTGCGGCTTTGATCAATTGCAATGTACCTATGCTATTTGTCTGTCAAGTGGAACAATATGTAATGACATTGCTGGTACTTAAGTGAATGAACTCTGTTATCGATGTTTATTGCCAAGTTCTTTTCATTACATTAAAGCTTTTCCATTGTTTATGACTCAGATTAATCGATGTTAAATCCATCCATATTGTTGCATCATGGCGGATATTGGAAAGTTTTCCCAAAGTTTAAATATGTAGGAGGTCAGTGTGTTACATTTGAGAACCTCCCTTTTGACATTGATGTTGCATACTTAAAGCAGATTATTGGTACGTTAGATGGTGATGATATCATAAAGATACATTATGAAGATCCTAAACAAGGTTTGCCTAATGGTCTTAGATTGTTGTCTGATGATAGTAGTTATGAAGATTTGTTGTTACTTCTAAATATGGAACAAGATATCAGAATTTTCACTGAACATGAGCATGAGCATGCTGTTAGTGTTGTTGATTTAGATAGTGAACCTGATATGCCTTTGACTGTGTATGTTAGTGAAAGTGAACAACCTGTTAATGAGTCTTGTTTTGAGATTGAGGAAGGGTCAGATGAGTATGATGAAGGGGGTAGTGATGTATCTGATGATGAAAGGATTGATGCTAGGAAGTTTAAAACTTTAAACAAAGAGTTACAAGCAGAGTTAGTTAGGTTAGAGCTTGAGTTGAAGAGGGATGGGTTAAATGTTGATAGTGACTATGAGTCTCATTCTAATATGGACAGCCCTGTTGAGGAGAGTGAGGATGAGAAAGTTGGATACATTTTTCCTCCTCCTCTTAAAAACAGGGTTAAAAGAAAGAGAGGTCATATGTATATAGGAGGTGTGAATCCAGCTGATAGTGTGTTTTATGTTAATCAGAAAAGGGATACTTCAGAGCAGCTGAAAAGGGCAATTATGGATTACTGTGGGACAAATGGAGTGGATTGTGTTTACACTAAAAACACTAGAGTCAAGATCGGTGTTAAGTGTAGAACAGTGGGCTGTCAGTGGTAGCTTTGGGCATCTACTGATAATGATAACTCTGATTATCTCAGGGTTAAAACTTATATTCCTGAACATTCACATGAAAGATTGAGGACTATTAGGCAAATTGATTACATTTGGGTTGCTGAGAAATTTCCTATTGTAACAACCCTAAATTTTCGACCAAATAAAATAAACAAAAACCTAGGATTGTTATGCCACAACTAACTATTCGAGTTAATTGCAAGGCAAAATCAAAATAATAAATCAAATTGTAAATAATTAAGAAGTACTACAGCGGAAGACTTGATCAAAATTTACAAAGCCCAAATCCAAAATCCAAATGTAAAGATTAATGTTTAACCAAGAATATATAAATAAATCGATCCCCATGAATGCAGACGTCCACAAGCTAACACACCAACTTTAAGGACACCCGTCAACTGCGCCATCGGAAAATGACACAGGCCCTAGAATAGGGTAAGGACAAACCCAAGCAAAAGAACGTCAGCATACAGGCTGAGTAAGAACTCAAAGCAAAGAACGGAAAGTAGATACGCGCCTCAGAGGCGCGTAGCTCAACGGACAAAGCTTAGGGGAGACAATAATGTAACTACCAAATAATCAACAGTGAACAATGAAAACCATTCCAATACCGACTGCCAACGGTTGGGTCCTACCCCTAACCAAACCACAACTAGAGCATCCGCCATATCCCATAACCATCCTATAAGACTCAAGTATGCGCACACTTCCCTACGAGGGCCAGTAGGATGAACCAAACTCATAGGAGACGTCTATAGGCAACTAGGAGCTACCTAGTTGAAAACCACTTAAAAATTATTGGCCATATAAATAGACGTGCCACGCAATGTGGACAACGTCGCTCTAGTGGGTATATAAATGCATCCAGTAGCCAAATTCCAATCTCAGAGTAGTGTATTATTTGATTACGATCCAACAACGAAACCAGGCTACAATAAAAAGCTATGAAAAGCAAGTTTAGGCCTCTTGGCCGGATTATAACATGGATAAAGCAAGGCCTTTTGGCCGATTGTATGTAACAAGACAAAAGGTGAAGGACTCTGAACATACATGTATATAATGGATATGTACGAAAGTTATTGTCATAATGCTCATACGAACAAGAAGTCAAATGATTACGTATGAAACAAAACACAAGCTCAAGCTCAAGAGGGTTGGCGTTCTTACAATGCTAATCTTCTTTTGAATTCTTTTCCTTAAAATCGACAAATCGTACTTTCTTAAACTCGTCGGAAGCTATATAACACCAAATGGTATATAAGATTAATGAGGCGTTAACGAAATAGTCGCAAATGATTCATATCGTAAACTCAAATGATTGACTCTTAATTTAACATATAACCAATAATAATAGATCGTGTTCAAGCCAAGACATAAACCCTCACGCATGCCTACCTACCTACACCCAAAATCATGTAAAACAGCCCCTAAGCACACGTAAAACCCTTAAACAACACCCAATCAAATTACCCAAATAAAAAAAAAAACATCAAAAGGATTCATAAACTTGTAAAAACAATGTGGAACGACCATGTAAGAAACACGAGTATAAAATCCTCAAAAATCAAGGTAATAATATGATATGAAACAACGATAACGGTAAGGCCTTAATAAAATGGATATAAACTTATAATGTTATGTAGAGGAGAGAGAAATGAGTCCAATAGTATGATTTTTGTCAAAGATAGAGCCAAGACAAGGAGAAAACAGGAGCTTGAACGAGGCAACCATGGTGGAAGGTGTTGCGGCGGAGAAATGACATTTGATGATGATGAAGATGATACGTGAAGAAAATGGGTCAAAAGGGGGTTTTAAATGAAGGGTAAAATCGTAATTTATGTAATTAAAATAGAATCTATTTTTATTAGTTTAGTATGTGGATAAATCAAATAAACACTTTCAGAAATCCGAAAATCATTTTAATAACTCCCGAAAATAACCCAAAATAAATACAATTAGTAACACTAACAATTTAACGAAATAGTGCTCGAAAAAATAATGTTAAACAAAATGGGTGAAAAAAAAACTTGTTCAACCATATGGGGTGCACGTCACCCATATGTAAAACCGCCACAACCATTGGCGGTTTTAAGACTAAAAAAAAAAATTTTGTGAATACTAAAACCGCCACGAGGACTAGCGGTTTTACATTGTGTAAAACCGCCAGGGCCCGTGGCGGTTTTAATGTTCACAAAATTTGAGATTTCTGTTTTACTATTCACAAGTCCTGAAACCGCCATACTCCTTGGCGGTTTTACAAATGGGTGACGTGCACCCCATTATGTTGAACAAGTTTTTTCCCGACCCATTTTGTTTAACATTTGTTTTTTGAGCATTATTTCGAAAAATCGTTCTAGTAACACTCGAATATATAATTTCTCAAAAAGTATGGGGTGTTACAGCTAATAAGTTCAAAATTAACCCTTACATGAAATTGGAACAGATTGTAGACATTGTGAGGACAGAAGCTGGTATGGAAATCAGTGATTACTGGGCTTATATGGCTAAGAAAACAACCATTGATATAGTTGTTGGTGAGTATAAAGAGCAGTATAAACTGCTTAATGAATATGCTAATGAGATAAAAAAGGCAGACATCAATAACACAATTGCGTTTAAATTGGATGGTGGTGTTTTCCAATGTATGTACATTGCATTTCATGCCTTGGTACAGGGTTTCAAAGCTGGTTGCAGACCTTTTATCTCAGTTGATGGGTGTTTTTTAAAGGGTCCATATGGGGGTCAATTACTAGTAGTTATTGGGAAGGATGAGAACAACCAAATGTACCCTATAGCCTGGGCAATAGTACAGCATGAGGATTATGAATCCTGGTAGGTACTGGTTTCTTGATTTGTTGGCATCTAGTCTAGGCACAACTGATGGGTTGGTTTTGTGATCATGTCTGATCAACAAAAAGGGTTATTGAAAGCAACTGATGATGTTTTTGCTATGGCTGAGAAGAGATGTGTGCTAGGCATGTGTATATGAATTTTAGGGATGTGTTTGGAGGGAATAATGAGTACAAGAGGTGGTTTTGGAGGATATCTAAATCCACAACTGAGGTTCAATTCCATGAAAATCTAGAAAATCTGGGAGCCATATGTATTGGGGCAGCTGAAGATTTGTTGGAGAGGAACTTTCAGAAATGGGTTAGGGCATATTTTACCACAATTTCTTCCTGTGACAGTGTTGACAACAATCTAGCTGAAGTTTTTAATGCTTACATCCTAAGGTCAAGCCATAAACCTATCATCTCAATGCTAGAGGACATTAGGGAGGCAGTGATAGAGAGACACCATAAGAAAAGAGACCTCATGGCAGAATCAACTCTGAACATATGCCCAAGGAACCAAAAAATTGTTGGAGAAAGGCAAGTTAGCTGCTAGGCCATGGTCAGTTAAGTGGGACGGGAAATTGACCTACGGTTCTAAAAAGGGGTTTGATCAGGAGAGATTTTTGGTTGATATAGAGTTTTAACACATGCACATGTAATTCCTGGCAACTAAGTGGCATTCCTTGTGAGCATGCTATTTCTGTTATTTGGCACCATAGAGAAGAGCCTGAGGATTACCAGTCTGACTACTATACGAAAGAGTACTACTTGAAAGCATATGAGCTGACTTTGCCAAATATCCGAGGTGCTAAGCAGTGGGAGATGACAGGAAAACCTGAAATTATACCATCACCAATGAAAGAGGTGAAGGCGAACAAGCTTAAGACTAAACGTACACCGTCTGTTGGTGAGGAAACAACAAAGAAATCAAGGAAAGGTACAACCATTAAATGCTATTATTGTGGTGAGGTTGGACACAACAAGAAAGGCTGCAAGTGAGAGGCTACAACAAAATCAGAAATCGAAAAGGAGAAGGAAGTGGCCAAGGCTAAGAAGAAGCAAGCTTCTGATGACAGGAAAGCAGTGGCACTTGCTAGGAAAAAACAAAAAGTAGCTCAAAAGGCCATGACTATTCAAAACAACACTGCAACAAGAAATAAGACTCGATCAGCCAAAAATCAAACTCGATCCAAAGAACCTGTACTAATGCACAAAAGGGGATATGGGAATTATACCTACTCCAATTGATTTTTTAGACCTGCCACTGTAAGTGTACTAATCATCTACCATTTCAATGTGCTATTTCTCATACTCAGACTCTATAACTCACTAACACAACTGTACTAACAGATGCAACCACATCAGAGAAATATTGCATTGTACACCGACTTTGAAGGGCAACAAACATTGAAGTCTGTCTCTCAAGTCCTCCTGCGAACATGTCCCAAACAAACTTCTAGTTCAGCTCCAAACAACACATTCGTGGACACAAGAGGAAGACCTTCGATTTCAAGCCAAACATTACAGGTAAACTAAATTACCATTTAGTTGAAATAGTCGAATTTACGTTCTATTTGAGAAAGTGTGCTAATGTAATCCGTTCCGGAATTAGGAACGAGTGCAAAACAAAATTGCAGCAATTGGGAAAGGAAAGTTTGCATCACATGTGCAATAATCGATAGGTAATTTATTCATTTCATACAATACTTCAATTCCTAGCATAGGTTAAATAAATTACAACCAAAACAATTCCAACTATGGATTTAAAGCTCGGCATAATTCTCTTCCATGGATGACCTTCATTCTCGAGCACCTGAATTCTTCTCATCATGTAAACAATTTCTGAGTGGAATTTTTCGGCATGTGGTGTATCAATTCACTCAAAAAAATTGCAACCAAATGATTTCTTGTACTTTGTACATATGTAGAACCTTCTCAATGGGTTGCGCATTGTTTTTGAAAGCGATTGTTTAGCTCTGCGATTGCAATAACACCGAACCTCACCCACATTCATGATCTTTATTTTTCATAGTTGGAAGTGATTTTTTTGGGATGCATCTGTTGCAGTCAGTTTTTGAGAGGAAAAAGAAGAATGCTTTGCTCTGTTCCTCAATTACCTTGTTCTTCTTCTTATATGTAATTGCAAAGCCTCCAACGGCTATTTTTTGGGAATGATTATGGACCGTTGTAAAGCAAAGTTCAGACACCTTTATTTTTTCCAGCAAAGTTCAGACATCTCTATTTATTTAGCCAAGAATGTTCCTTTTTGTCAGTGTTTTTTTTTTCCTTCAGAAAATTGTGCAGGTACTGCCACCTCATCACCTAACTCATGGCAAAATACGGGAAGTGGACGGAAGTTAGTCCAGACACCAACTTCAAGCCAAAAAGTTCGCAAACCCTGATCTCAAAACAAAAGCAAAGTTGAGACACCAGTTTGGTGTTTAACTCCCAAGGGGTTGTACCGAGATAACTTCGTAGCTCCACCCCTAAATTACCACTTTTTAGTTTTTACTTACCACCACTAGGGGTGTGCAAAAAAACCGCCAAACCGAAACCCGAACCTAAAACCGATTTACCCGAACCGAAAAAGCGGGTAACCGAATCGATAAAATGCGGGTTAGGGTCGCAACTTTGTGTGTATGCGGTTAACCGAACCCGAACTGAAAGTGGACATAATGCTTATTTTCAATAAATTAGGTTATAAGTCAACTAATTCACAAGTCTAAAATAAGATAATTAATCCAATATGTTGTTAAAATTCACTTGTTTGAGGGAAATAATACATAAATTAATTGAAGTATCGACGTATAGTGGAATCTTAATATTTTATCCATCAATTTTACTTAATTTGGTAGGTCAAATAGTGTCCCCGTACTAAAACATAACCCGATTAAACCGAACCGACAAATCCGTTTAACCGATGTGCGGTTAACCGAACTAACGGTTACGGTTTAGGGTCGGCCAAAAAGTGACAAACGGTTAACCGAACCCGCATTTGCACACCCCTAACCACCACATCCTTCCATGAAAAGGTCAATAACTCAATGGTAATCGAATTTCTCGTTTGACTTAATAAAATAAAAATTGGTTTATGGAAAAAAAGTTACGACTCCCAAATTAAAAACACAAGTTAACCTTTCATTTGGATTTTGCTGGAATACCAAGTTTTGACTGTCCTCATAAAACAACCTGTCCTCGCAAAACTAGAGAAAAAAAAAACGCCATTATAATCCTTCTAATTAAAACCTCCATTGACGATTTCCGAAGCGTCAGAAAGAAGATTGAAAAATGTCGTGGCTGAGGACGGCGGTGAACAAGGCGGTAGAAGTCGGTAACAAGAACAACATAACTCGGACCGTCAGAAATTACGCTGATTCCGTCGTTCATCAAGCTGGTCAAGCCGTCGCTGAAGGCGCCAAACTTATCCAAGATCGCATTGTTAGTTTCTCTTTTCTTCATTTCTTTCTTATTTTTATCAATTTTGTGATTTTTTACGTATTTTTTCGCGAATTTGTTGCGGATTAATGTTCCTCTTTTGCATGTTGCGTGTTGTTTAATCTTCAACAAATTCAGCTGCTCAGCGGCGATAATGTTTGTTTGAGCCGGCGTTCGTTTCGTGCATTTATGTTTTTTAGAGGATGATTGAATGTTGTTTGTGGTTGGAAATGTGGACCGTTTTCGTGTTGATTTTGATCGGATAATTTAGGTTTTAGGGGATAAATGTTGTTTTAAAGGTTTGTGGCGATGGCTATCGATTATTCGTGGTGGGATATTGGAGGCATGTCCCGTGTTTTAGCAATCGGTAGCGTGGGATTGCGTAATGATGGAGAAACTCCTTACATTCGCGGTCTTTTTAGGGGCAAATTAGTGTTGGGAAGGATACTATTCATTTTGGTTAATAGATAAAGTAACGAGGCAATGAGGCATATTCAGTGTTTTAGCAGTGGCGTTGCAAGCGGTAGCTTGGAATTGCGTAATGATGGAGAAACTCTTACATTCGCGATCTTTTTTTTTGTTTGGAGAAAACTCGGGTTGAGAAGGATGTATTCCTTTCGGTTAATAGATAAAGTAACGCAGGAATCGTATGATGTTGTAGCTTAGAGACTCGTAAACGTACCTTTTGGTATTTCTCATGTTGTAGCTCAACTGTGATTAGTGGTGCCTTGTGGCATATCATCGACATTTCTCAGGAGCAATGGTGTGTCCAATCGTTGGAGCCTTTAAAAGAATTCAAACTGAAGATAATTCATTCGTGAAAGTAAAAAGTCAAAATCTTTCTGATAATTAGATACTCCATACAACAATTATTTTTTCATATAATTTAACACTCAATTGTACAACTTCAGTGTGTACAAATTTGACTTCTAACTCAGGACTTTTTAGATAATCACTAATTATTGCATTGCACACAACCATAGTGAAATACTGGAATGGTATCTCATATTAACAAGTATAATAAGGTGAATCCCTCCCAAAAAAAAAGAGAGAGAAAAGTCCAGTAACGTGAAAACTGAAAAGTTGGTACCAAGGAAAAAGAAAGTCTAAGAAAATGTAATGTAAAAAGGAATAGACCGTAAAATGGGCCAAGAAGATAAACAAGGAAAGAACTTCAAATAAAAACAAAGCTGTTCGCGCAATAAAAATAAAGCTCCGCATCCTCGAACACAGGCCTCATACACAGGGTAAGTGCAACAATTATAAAACCAGCACGCTACCACTTTGACATATGCATCTAACTAACAGATAAGTATTCCAGGCGCCCCGTAGTTGTGAGGCCTAGTGCGAGCTGATGGGCTAATAGCCAGCCTGAACGGATAGTTGCTGTTTTGGCGGCTTTCCAGTGTTTCGTTTGAGCGAAACTCCCTTCTTACCGCAGAAATCCATCATTCGCTAAGGTCCGCTTGGGGTCAGTAATGTTATTAACTTTGGGTTAAACCAGTCATACTTTTCAAGGGGGTGCCATATCTTTGCATCAAAGGAAGTGGTGATTATTTTAATGTCCAGACAAGGTGGACTCCTTGATCTCATTTGTTACCTGGTTCTGTTGGTGGTCTGATATAGCATTGCGTCTACTATGTAAACTGCTGCATGAACTTGTAACATTGTTAGCTGACTGCCCCATGAATGATGGCTGATTGAAGTTTATACCACTTTTCGCTTTTAAAAGTGACTGGTCGCTGTTATTATATGTAATAGCTTTTGAAGTTTATAAATTTGTGATGAAAGGTACTTGGATCTTATGTATTTAAGGGTAACACACAATTGCAGGTAACTCGGAATCAGAAAAGCTACAAGCATGCTGTCAAGAGATTGGAAGAGGCCTCTGTTAGTTGCAGGGGGCCTGAAAGGGTTCAGCTTTTGAGAAGATGGTTGAGTCTGCTCAGAGAAATTGAGAGGATGTCTGGAAACGCAGCTGAGGAACATGTAATGACTCTTGAGCAACACCTTGACTCTGATGAGATCAAAGATAACACAAGGAAGCCATCTTTAGTACGTAAAAAAGCTATTTTCAATTTTTTTTTTCTTCCAATGAGCACCGTAATTCCTTGATCTGTACGAGCTAGTTTTTGGAGCTTTTGGGGATGTTAGAGTTATAAAATAAAGAACAGCAATCTTTTAAGAGCGCCTCATGTGTCTTTTTGTGTTGTTATGTTTAGTCATTTAATGGTATACAGTATGTAGTCAAAGAAAGAAGTTTACATGCGCTTTCCTGATTTGCCTATCCTTTTAGCTCTTTCACCCTGCACATAGTTCTCAAATGGTCTTGCTTTTCACGGCCCTTAGCCAAAGGGAGTTGAAGAAGGAATCTGGGTCCTCTAAGATTATGCCAGTCTTCTATACCATTTGTTTCTTATTCAATATGTTTGAGGGCAAGACCCTTTAGCATGCCTTCATATTTCACGTTCCTCATTACATGTTTGAATGTTGTGATTTTGTTTGCAGTTATTGTTTTCTCATATTCAGGCAAAAATTTGTGCAGATGACTTTTGTGACTTACCTGTCTGTGTGATTTTTTTTTTATTTTTTATAATTTATCTTCATTAGACCTTTTGTACAACTTTCCATTTCCAATGGAGCCAAAGACTAATTATTCTTGGTTTCTGGGATATAATGGAATAAAGCAAAATGGCTGATAAAACTGCGCTTCTTATTTTGTGAAGTAGCAGTCAGTCGATTCGAGGATTCTCGAAGCAATTTTCATTTTGGGTCATTCGTGCGCAGCCTCACTATGTTTCAATAGGGGTAAGGTTTGCGTGCATCCGACCCCCCCTTACCCCACCTTATGGCGGGAGCCTTTAAGGCACTGGGGTTAAAGATGTTGTTGTAGACCTTTTGTACTACTCTTGTACCCCGCGATTCTTTGTTAATCTCCTTTCACTCTTTCAAAATCTCTTCGCAACTTTCAATTTAAAAGGTAGCTTGATTTCTATATAAGGCCTGCATGGATTGAGAGTAATGTTTACTAGGGTAACAGAGGATAAATTAGAGAAATGGTGGTGGTAAGGCCTAAGGGGAGGAGCAAAGGGGTGGAGGGAGAACTATTACCCCCATATTGGACTAATTTATTACCCTCGGGGGAGGTGGGTAATCATTACCCCCTCGATCCCCCATTCTCCTCTATCTTCCACCAGCATTTTCTCAATGGGATTTTCAGTCTATTACTTCAGTAGTAATTGCTCCCATTCCGAATGACCCCTAAGATATAATATATTTCCCAGTTCCCTAGTGAACTTGTGCAGTTGGGTTGGGAGGAGATAGTCCGGATAATCAGGGAAAAAATGTTTCCAATTAGTCACAATTTTGTAAAATGAAGAGACAATAACTTGGGGGGCATTATAAGTCTAGGAGTAAACATGAAAGACAATTGGACATTTTCCTGGTTTCTTAGTTCTGATGAAGATGAAAGCAAGTTCCATGGCATGATACTTAGTTTCTTTCGTTGTTAGCAATTCTGACTGTTTTATTGTGCCGATATTTATCTTCAGTTACTTATCTTGCTAAACTGTGAACAGCAGTTCTATGCATCACTGTCACTGTTCTCTCTCTGGTTATTCTCTAGCCATTTTCTCCACCAAAAAATGTTTTTAAATATGATCTCGTTTTGTTTAGGATTGAGGTTATTATGTGTGATATTGTAATGGTCCTTGTCCATACCTGATTGTCTACTTATCCATGGACAGGTTTTGTTCAATGATTCTGATGACCAGAGTGAGCCAATGAGTTTTCGTGATGTGTTTCTTCACAGTCAAGCTCTAGAGGGCATAACCTTGTCGATGGTATGTCAACAAAACTTATGCGGCTTCACTATTTTTGTTTCAACGGATGTCGAGGCTGGGAATCATATGCCTGGATATTGGTTTTCAAAATGTTATTTAATTTGGCTTAAATTTTGTCTTTCTTTTGTCGTTTGATTAACTCTGGAAGTTATGGATTACATATTCTTGTTTGGTTAGCTCATGGAAGATACGGATGACGTATTCTTTTATGTTCCACATATAACGAAAACCTGTATATTTATATTATTGAATATACTTTCTTATAAGCCTGGTAAGTGGTATATGTTACAAAGGAAAGGCAGGCAAGCAATGGGCACTCAACCACTAAGGCTTGATGTACTTACCTTTTTGTATCTGTTTAAAACTATTAGTGCTGGTCACTGTTGATAACATTTCAGTGACATAGAGCAAATTTAGCAGAAGACAAATTCATAAGAACTTTGTTGATAATTATGAATATGGTATATGTTCTGCATAGGAATGAAGGATGGTTGCACGATTTTATATTTAAAGACAACAAGAAGAGATCTGGTGTGTGCCGTCTTCCTTTTGGGTGGCATGAATGGAGAACAACTAGTTTGTGGGTATGTATTTGGGCTGACCGGCCTGAAGGGTTGTTTTTAGGAACTTTAATATGGGCTCTTAGGTGTCCCAGGACATACTGTTCGTACATCTGCCTATTACCTGAGTTCGATTCCACAAGTCTATGGTGAAATTGTTGGAAATTACGATACTCGGGCTCACTTTTTATTTCATGTAAAATATCAGTTTTTTTTTTATTTTTTTATTTTTTTGGTGAACTTGCATAGGTTGTGTAGATCTATAATACAAATTTCTGAGGCATCAAAGATTGAAGTCTTATTGTTTCTGATCAAATATGTTATAGTGAAATTTAATTTTTAGCTGCTTGTGAGCTATTGTTTCCTCAGCTAAGCTTGTTAAAGTCTTGAGCCGAGTTTTGATTGACCAATCTGATCTTGAGTTTCTTGCGAGCTGGCTCAGCTCATTATCATCGCTACTTAGACGCTGAATAACAGTTGTTAATTGATGGGCAGGCCCATTACATGCCTAACAAATTATCTCGAAGGATAGCAGCATCTTACTCTACCTCCTTTCTATGTGAGATAAAGAGTGGGAGGATAGATACACCATAATCCTGTTGATGTAGTTCCTGTCCCTGTTTAGCGGTCAATATTATCATAAATATTTTTTTTTTTTTTTTTTTTTTTTTTTTTTTTGATAAGTAAGATAGGAGTTATAGTTCAATGGATCATCTAATGTGTTTTTTTTCATTGGAGCTCAATCAAGGCAGTGTAATTTGAAGAAAAAAAGCCAGAACTCGTATTTTTTTTGAATTTTAGCTTATACTCCCTCCGTCCCAACTCAAACGCCCCATGGGTTTTTTGTAGTGGAATAAGAAAAATTGATATAGTAAGTTGAGTGGGGTAATATTAGGAAAAAGGAGGAGAGAGGATGTGAGGATTAATAAAAGTAGGAGAGGTAATGTGAGACAAGATGTAATAATTTAACAAAAGTAGGAGAGAGAAATATGTCCCAAAATAGATGGGGTGTTTGAGGTGGGACGTCCCAAAATGGAAAATGGGACGTTTGAGCTGGGACGGAGGGAGTAGTTGCTTATAGGATAGCAATTATTACAGATAAATTTGAAGTTGCCATTTAAAAATTAGTCTTTGATAAAAGAAATTAACCAAAGAATATTTTTTGATCCAGATTCTTGAAGCACCAAGTGAGGAAGAGGTCTCTTTACTTTCAGAGATGTTTGGGTGAGTATGTCTTCATATTATCTTTCTAAACCTTTGAACTGCTAATAAAAGAAACAAAGTCTTTAGTTGTGCCTAGGATAACCAATGATGTTCTTGTCCTATAAACAGATTATGGTTTTACAATTTTGGTAACGCAGTGACCCACACTTCCCACAAGATAATTTTGTCTCTTATTTGGTTGTTTATTTGATCAGTCGATCAAGGGTTGTATAGATAATTGACAAAGTTGTAATATTTTGGAATAAATGGCTTTTGCTACAATTGGAGACCCCACTTTCTACTGGTTACTCCACATACACACTCACCCATTCACGCACACACACACATATGTGTATCAAATAAAAAAAGGTTTTGATATATTTACGCAAAGGCTTGGAGAAATTCCTCTTAAACTCTAGATAGCGAGCTCGTCACTCGTCTCATAAATGTTGTACATGGTAACGAAGGTATTGTCAGATTGATGAGGCAGAGATAGAGGTTTAGTGCTACAAGGTTGGTTTGGCTGAAAAAGTTCCATATGGGCGAGAGCTAAGTTTGGTATATGGGCGTCACCTCTTTGTTTTTTTTTTTTTTCCTCGACATGGCTGTCACCCCCTTAGTCTTCTTCTATTCATTACGTACTATGAGCTGCGGGTCGTCTGTTCGTCAGCCTTTGGTGATTTTGCATGCTGCTTTCTTCTAATAGCTCAGTGCTTCTGCTAAAGTCATATGCGCCATATTTGTTTTTAAAGTTTACTGGTTTACCGGAGAAGAATCTTTGAGTAATATAGATACTTTAATGCAGGCTCTGTCTCACTGGTGGGAAAGAAGTCCATCATGCTATAGTAAGTAGCATTCAGGATTTGGCGCAAGTTTTCTCGAGCTACCAAGATGAAGTGCTGGTAAGGAATGTTCAATTCTTTTTGTTTCAGTTTTGCTTTTATGTGTTTCATACATAATTATCCATCAATGGAGCCAAAGATTTATAGTTACTTTTCGCACTAGAAGTAACAGTCTAACTCAACATGGCTCTTAAAAGTCAAAACCTTGTGCTCTTTTTCTTTTGTGAATTATAACGTGTTAATCAGCTTTTCGATTACGGATCAATTGAATTCATTCTCTCCCCTATTCCAGAGGGAAGACCCTCTTTTTACCCTGGAGCAGGAACCTCTTTGGAGGCACTGTGGTAATAATGATGATGATGATGACAATTGTTTTTGACAATTTTTTTTTTTTTCTTTATTTGTCAATGTTCTCGATGACGATCAAATCATTTTAGGCAGAAGGCTTGGTTGTTGTTGCTGTTGTTGTTGACCCCATGTTGTCGATGACGATCAATTGATCATGATATCCTGTTATGGTATTAGTCTGGTCTGGAGATTATCTTGTTGACTTAAAGGCTCTCTTGGATCCTTGACTTGCTTTCTAGCTTATATGTTACCTTTGTTGAACTTAGCTCTCATCAGTTGTTCACCTGCTTTTGTTAATGTGATCTGCATACCTTTGTTGAACTTAGTTTTCAGCAGTTGTTCACCTGCTTTTGTTAATGTGATGTGAATATACTTTCGCTCTGCAGTTTCTAGAATATGGGGTAAAATGTCTCATTAAATTTCTGCTACTTTGAAGGTCAAACGAGAGGAGCTGCTTCAGTTTGCTCAAGGTGCCATCTCAGGATTGAAAATAAGTGCAGAGTTGTTGAGGTTGTTTTTAGTTCGAACCATTATTTTGTACACACTATAATGGTGCTGTGTTTATTGTTTCCCTGCGTGTTCAATATTTCCTTTTATAATAAAAAAAGCCACACTGGACCACTGGTGTATCCTTCGAGATAAGAATATGCTGACCAGAACCCGTAGGGTAATAACCGCATCATAAGTTATTTTGAATTTGCCTTAGTACAAGTGTAGTAGCTATAGAAGTTTGATTCCAAGGTGTTTTTGTGGAGAGCTCATATACCCTGCAGTCTGCTGTCAAGTCCTTCATTTATGTGTCGATTAGTGGCTACAAAATCATACTGCTGGCAGCATATGTAGAGAATACTCCTCGTGGTGCTCCTTTCTAGTCTAATATGCATATTTTCTTGGAGTGAGACTTAAAACTTAAAAGATAGTTCTCTTCTATACTCTTCTTCGTCTGATCTTGTTTGTTGTTATGCATGTATCATGAAGTTGATATAGTTACACTTCCACATTCTTATGCTAATTCATTTTTCTTTAACAAGTACAACAACAACAACAACATCCAAGCCTTATTCCCAAAATGATTCGGGCTCGGCTAACATGAATCGTCGTCTAAGAACCGTCTTATGCGCGCCATAAAATTTCAAAAACGTTGTGAACCATTTTGAAACATTGAAACACTTTCGGAAAGAGTTTTAGAAAGTCCTCAAAATAAGTAAAAAGTTTGAAAATGAGCGAAAACATATAACTTTGAACACCAAGTAAGGAAAAGTTTTGGAACAAGTTAGGAAAACCAAACAAAGAAACTAAAAATAGTCAAATTTAGTCCTTCACATTTTTCTTTAACAAGTGCTGACAGAAAACTTTGAAAGGTTTTCTGTGAATGCGGTAGGCTTTTGAAATTCAGTTTGTTTCTTATTCTTATCTATTATGATCATGGATGGGATGTTCTTAGCGTATGGCTACTCTCAAAATTTTGGATTACACTGTTTCTATCACATACTACAACTTTATCACAAAATTTGGATATATTGTTTCTATCACATACTGGCATACTGCTTTCATGGATGAAGGCTCCTTATGAATGCATGCTTTAAGGGAGACATTTAGTTGTTGAGGGTAGCAGACCACAAAATGTGTGTTATTGGAGTTCGATGTAGTTGGTGCTTGGTGTCTAGTCCTATTCTGGTGTCTGTTTTGCTTTTGTGTTATTGCTGGCATTGAACTTTTGGTGTCCTAGAACTGATATTTTCACGTAATTATATGAGGTCTAGTATCACCACTTGTGTGAGCTCTAATGGTAGCAAGGCTAAGGCGAGGCATTAACTTTTTTGTATGCTTGTGGAAATTCATTGTGAGCTGATTTACTTGATTTCTTATATACGTTGGTCAAGTTTCAATCTTCAT
This sequence comes from Spergularia marina, assembly GCA_963680865.1. Lineage (NCBI taxonomy): Eukaryota > Viridiplantae > Streptophyta > Magnoliopsida > Caryophyllales > Caryophyllaceae > Spergularia > Spergularia marina. The sequence continues at coordinate 7,470,280 of OY804554.1, forward strand.
TCTACAAGATTGGATTTGGATTTTAGAGGACATGTGTTGTAAAGATTTCATTCCTTGACAGGTAGATGTTGCTTGAGTTACGACATGTGACCAGTGACGTAATTTTAGGCTGTGCACGAGTGAGGCCTGAGGCGTTCATAGAAAAAAAAGATTTGAGTTAGTTTGTGGGGCCTGTACACCGGCTGACGTGTTGTGTAAGCTATTGTTCCAAATCAATGAGGGGTTGGGATATTACAAATAGTACTCCGGCGACTACGTGTGCAGCATCTGGCTGGGAATGCCAGGTCAGCGTTAGCTGGAGAGGATTTTAGGTTGGACTAAATATAACCTGTTAGGCACAAATGTACAATGGGTTCTTGCGTTCTTAAGAGAGGTTAATTTTTATACCTCATGTTATGATTGAAATTGATAGAGATTTGGGGACCTTTGATCAATGCTTAATGGGAGTGATTTTACTACTCATAGCAACGAACTGAACTTTCATTTTTGGACGTCCCTGTGTTAAGAATTTCATTAGTAGGCGTATGAATAGTAACCTCTTATGACTTAGCTTTCCTCTTTACTTTGATCCTTTTTTACCTTTTACGTGTTTAGTTGACCAATATCACCATTAAGTATTTGATTTAGCAAGTAAATTATTTAAGTATTTAAACTCCAAATTAAAAGCACCTAGCATATTAAATTCATTTGAGGGTGTTGAATTAGTGTGAAGTACACTGTTCACTAGTAGTGATAAACTCGTGATCTTGATAAAAGTTGTGAATTCTGATTCTTCAACCGATCATCTCTTCACGTTAGGATGAGTTCAGTCGATAAGTCAGTGCTCTCTAAAAAGTTATTCCTTTTAAAGTTTCTTTTACTTCATGTATATATGAGCATGCTTTGGTTGCACGTGCGTGTTTTGATGTTTGTGGTTATTAATGCAGAGTAGATGACAAAGCTTCAAGTCTTAGAAAGAAGCTTGATGAGATGAAAGTCTCAACGAAAAATTCTGGTCAAGATGCGGAGAAATCTGATACTGAAGATACAAGTGCCACAATCGAGGTATAGCTTTTGAGTACATCCTTTATGTCTTGGATTACTCTGCCCTTCTATCTCCTCACTTCCTTCAGCATCTTAAGGATGTACACCATATGATTTTGGATGGTCGTACAATAGACTGATAGAGAGTGAAAATTAAACTCTAGAGCAGAGGACAGAGAGATGATACCCATTCACCGATAGCGCCCAAGATGATTTTCACAATTAGAGAGGATTATCACAAAATTCTATCTGGCCCCTCACAATTTCGTTCATTTATATTATTATTTTCTTATGTAAAGAGAAACAAGGTTAAGTTTGGTTGAGGCACTGGGTTAATGATATTGTATTTGTCTGTTCTTCATCTTCTACATTTGTGGTCCTAACTTTTTGGGTACACCACAAATAGCCTGGCCTTTTGGTACCAACTGTGATGCTGCAAAGTTGAGACATAAAAGGTTATCTGATCCTGTGAAATTTAGGTTAAAAGAAGTAGAAATATTTGTAAAACTTATGTTACTCAGACTCGGGTACGGGTGTCGGATAGGGTACATATTAACGTGTCGGATTCGGCATGGCAACCTTTTTTGACACAGAGTCCCTATCCTATATTGAGGATACGGGTACGCGGACACGTCTTCAAAACAAGAATTTAGTTTTCACAGTAAACAAGAATTTAGTTTTCACAGTAAAATAGAGAGATATTTGAGACATAAGACTTAAAATCATTAAAAACCATAGTAAATGCTTAGACCATGGTTTTTATTACATGGGAGTTTACCGTAGGCAAGGGTGAGTACGGATTCCATACCTATATCCTTGAGTGTCCTGTTGGGCATGGGATTGCCGTAGAAGTGAATGATCGAAGTAACAGAAATAATTTATTTTGGCTCTCTCTTACACTAGCAGCTCGAATTTTGGAAATTTTATTATCACTTTTCCAGAAGAATGTTTAAACAGTACTGACTTTTATAGGGCTTGAAGCAAGCACTTGCACAAATTCGTCTCTGTTCAACACTGGAAGGATTGCTGCTGAAGAAACAATCACTATACAATGGAGACACACCTGAAATTCATGCTCAAAAGGTATGCAGTTTTGGTTACAATTTTTAGCTTGCTTGTTCCTGTTGCAGCTCTTAGGCTTCAGTCTAAAAGAACATCAAGGCCGTCCCATATGTTTGGCAACTGTTTATTATAGTTTCTGTTGTCTTTTCACATTTCAATAAGTTTTATAGACTCTAAACAATTTCCCTAATGGTGAAGTTCAATTTTTTTAGGTATGTAATTTAATGATGAAGTGATAAATAAGAAATCAATTTGAAGTGGATATATCTTTTTGCCATAAATCTCCTATTTACCTTATGCAAATTCTACAATGAGATTGTCTTGTATGATACGCCACTTACTAATTCTCAAAAGTAACTTGTTTATTTTTAAAAGTACTATAAATGAAAACAACTTACTAATTTTCAAGAAATAATTTGACTTTTATTAGCAACGTGATTAATAATCTACTCATTTACAAACCGAAATTAGTTTAAAAGTAACATACACACTTTTTCAAAAGTAACTCACTAGGCATCATGAAAGAGAATTTAAGTGGTCTCATACAATAAGATTGTCTCATAATAGAATAACTTTCTATCTTATTAGAATCTTTCTTCATTCTTTTTGTTTAATGTTCGGACCTTTTTTTTTTTTTAATTCATTTGAATATCTCTATCTCCTTTCGATTAATCCTTAAATTAACTAATGTTAGTCAGCGCTTGCATATAGATGCAAACAAAACCTCAACTAGATCTTTTAATAAAACACCTAACTGATTTTGCGATCTTCACTTTCCCTTAAATTGGCACTTTCATCGCCCCGTTGCAACAATAGATACGTAGTTGTTCTGGCTTTCAGATATACTGGACTCCTGAAAGTCTGAAATGGCCCATATAATGTATACTTTTGCTGAGCCATGATGCGGAATGGTTATGGTGAAGTTGTCTCTTCAATGAAAAGTTTGCCCCTACATTAATGTGGAATGGAAGAGCCATTTCCGGTTGGGTTGGAGTAAAGGGGTAGTGATGAGAGAGAGTTTGGTTGGGAACAGGTAGGAAAAGCCAATCAGACATTTTTTGCAAAGAAACTGAGTAGATTAAGTTTCAATTTATGCCTTTCTTCCTGAATCCATTGCGTCCTTTTAAATATACTTTCATCACACAAATCCCCAGGGTGTTTCGGGTTGCCTTTCTTTTCAATGCTTCTGGGTTGGGTTCTTTTCTTTCTATCTTCAACCATTTCATCTCTACTATTGCAGAAGTTTATAATATCTTTATACGGACTATTGTCCTCTGAATCCTTTTCTATCGTATCCTACCGCTCTGGGTGGCTAATTTTTGAACTTGAGCTGGACTCCAAAGTTGATACAAAACTTGAATATATTGCCTAATTTCAGAAAAATACCGCCTATATTTTTCCTCTCTAATAGATACTGTGAAAATATGTTCTTTTGTAATGTATCTTAATGTTTCTTGATGTTTCGCGCTAATCCCCAGATTGACAAGTTGAAAGTGTTGTCCGAGTCTCTTGCCAATTCTTCTGCAAAATCTGAGAAGCGAATATCAGATACCAGGTGAGAAATATACTTGAATGATATAAGTTACACTCTAAATTTAATTACGTTTTCTTGTAACTTGAGGATTCTGCAAGGTCTTCTAATTCCGCTTGAGAATCAGGAGATAGAGCAGTGGCTCCCCTTTCGGTGTTTGAACACTTGTTGGGCAAAGAGAGGAAATGGTAGAGGCACTAAATGGATATAAGTTGCTTATTTCATTGGGGGGGCGGGGGTGGGTTGCCCATGAGTTAGAATCCCAGGTCCTGGGTTTGCATCATAGTTAAGAGGATGTTTTGGCTTATGGCAACTGGTTTCTAATGAGGTAGTGAGCACTGAGTAGTAGAAGTGACAGGAGACGGTGGTGGTGAACCACGGTTAGACCTTAGGCGTGTTCTTTGATCTTTGGGTTGAGGTTTTTGTTGCTACCCGTGAGGTCCCATAAGAGGTAGCACGTTAAATTTTTTACAAATGAGTGGTTGATATGTTGAAGCCACTAATGAGGTCTTTCAACAGGTTTCAAAAAATTTTACAAGGGCTGAGAGATTGTGTTTTGGACATGGTGAAAACTTTAGTGGGCCAAATCTTATCCTCCCTGGGGAATATGATTGTTTTGACGAGGATACCTGATCAGCAGGTTGTCGATGGGCAGGACAAGACTTTAGAGTTTTGGAGCAGCTTGCCGGTGTTGTGGCAACGTGTGGAATAGTACGGAATCCCCAAAATTTGCTTCAAGTGTTGATACAAATAGGATATCAAAATCCAAAGTAGGGTGGTGTGCACTAGCAGTAAATGTTGAAAAGGTGTCAGCCATAGAAGGCTTTACGTGTCGGTTGTAGCTTGACGCAGGTCAAGGGGACACATATAGTCAAGTACTCGTTGACCCACTTAAGGCGTAGTTTAGGCGTCGATTGCACCCTCATGGATGAAAGGGGTGAGGGAAGATCTTGTTTGCATTGTAAATCCACTTTTGACAGAGAACTCTGATGATCTTTAAGTCCTATGCTTGTAACAAACTTCAGTCGTTTGGTGGTTATGCTATGGACTTGAGTCCATGACAAATATAACTATTCAATATTTAGTGCATTCAGAATTTACTCGGTGGCATATACAGTGTAGACTGGTAAAATCATTAGACCATTGATTGTTGAGGACCAACTTGCTATTACACAATAAATGCTTAGTGGGTGGGTTAGACTTAACAGCAATTGTAGTTTGTCGTTTACATTTGTTTTAACTGCATTGGTTATTGTTGCTGAGAGTAAAATGAGTTGGTATCTATGTCATCTCCCTGCATAAGGCAATTTAAATTGATTCTACAGTATGTTTCCTTATGCATACTCCTTGTTTGGTTTGTTTGTTGGCTATGTACTTTTATGATTGCTGAGTTTATTGCTTTTGATCGCGACAGATCTCAACGAGAGGAGGCTCTGAAATTCCGTGTTTCTAAAGCGAGTGAAGTTGGTGAGATGGAAAAGGTAATAGTTGTCTAAGTAACATTTGTTCAGTATGCCACACTTACATTTAATTTATATGGGGTGGACATGTTTGCTCAGTTTCAAAGTTCATTTAACGCTCTAGCGTAATTACACCAGTGCATTTCTAGTTCATAGTCTATTAAATGTTTTTCTTTTAGCTATTATGTGCAGTTTCTTTCAACATGCTTCATTTTGTATTAAAACGAGGATTGATTTTTATACTGCTATCACTCGTCATTGAAATAACTTGTGCTGGCTTAGAAAGAAGTTGTCTACCTAATTTAAGTTTACTGCTCATTTCACCAGGAAATAGGAGTTGAAGTAGCTGCTCTTGAGAAGCAAAGGGATGAACTTGAAGCGCAATTGAAAAAGGTATACATTGTTATCTTAGTTTACCTGTGTTATTTAACACCTCATACGTCTTCTTGGGGTACAGCGTGGATTAGCATGAACATCTTTGGTCTCTAAACCTCCTTATACCTCTAAAGCAGAGTCAATTTTTAATGTTTCCTGATGTACTTTTCATGTAATTTCTTTCTTTACTAGTTTGTGTATTATTCCTCCATGTGCCATCTTGTGCTATTAAATCTCTAAGGGTTTGCCATCCTTCATAATTCATTGTGCCCTCTGGTCCGTTTCTGCATGTGATGGCTAAAAAAAGTCTCAGAACGTGCTATTGTATTTCCCCTTGAGGACATTTTCTTTTGTTTCCGTAGCTGACACTAGTTAAAAACCAAGTTTTGCAGCTCAATCTTCCATATGTTTTACTGGCACAAAACAAGTTGTTGGAAAATGACGATTACTTGCTGTGAGCACAAGTAGGGGGGGGGGGGGTAAAAGCGTTTCTGATATTTATTATAAAAACCTCCAAGCCTTCCACTTTAAACATCATACCACTGAAGATAAATCATATAATGTTGGGGAAGAGGGAAAGCCCGTGCATGACCATTGAAGATTAGTCTGTACATGTCGGGGAAAGCATCTTAGGTCTCGAGGTTCAAGATGCAGAGGATGCACACCTTAAGAGCTATTGTAATACTGATGAAGCAGCTTCACTGAGCTATGCTGTAGCTAAGGCTTCCATAGGAGGTCTTCGATTTCCGAAAGCCCATTCCTTCCCCTCTCCCTTCCTTCATTGAGCCTTTCCATATCACTATGTTAAATAACTGTTAGTGTGACACTTCTCTAACAGCATGTTTGACTGAGAGGAATTGGTCGGAAAGAAAGAAAGGGAAGAGAAAGGAAGGGAAGGGAAAAGGAAGCATCTCTTTTTTCGTTGTTTGGTTAAACGAAAAAAAAAAATCTAAAAGGATTTGGAAGCAAAATGTCTGTTTTTCTTTTGTAACTTTCTTTCTGTCCAAAACCGTTTTTTTGGGAGGAAAGGAATTGGTGATTTGATGAAAAAATTATTTTCCTTCCATTTCCTTTCTTTTCTCTGCACTTCCCATGCTAACCTGCAAAACAAACATGGGAAAGCTCAAAACTCCCTTTCCTTTCCATCCGATTCCTCTCTACCAACAAGCTGTTTACAAATGGCTTGATTTTTACCGTTTTTTCTGTAGTTTGATAACTTGGTATATAGGTGTATATATCTGCATATATAGAAGTTCAACAATATTTAAACCTCATTGTACTTTTTTTCCTGCTTAATAAGGTTAATTTCCTTCTATAAGTGACTGGTCTTTTATGATAACATATGGGTTCCTGGTTTACAGCTTGATCCCTTTACCTTTTACCTGGACTTCAACACTCTTATTACCTTACTGTATCTCTTGTATTTTGGGTCACTGATAGCCTGTCTCATTGTTGTGGGGCCAGGAGCTGGTCAATGTAGTTCTTTTCACCATGTTTATTTGATTCTGGGCTAAAACTTGCCACAGCTCTCTGGTTCAGTAGCAGGGTGTCATTCTCCTCTAGTTCTTATTATTGGCTGAATTTGAAATGATGCTATTTATAGTGTGCTTCACCCTTTAGTTTATATTGCGGATTGATGTATACTTTTCCCTAATGATATTGCTTTAATTGAGCTGTTTTGTTATTCTACCTGTCCCTGTTCTTAGGGACTGTTTCGTATTTTGCTAGTGATTGTGTACACAGAAATTACTTTTGTGGTCAATGTATTTGATGGTCTCTGAATGTGAATGTGGAATTGTGCAGGTGAACATTTCTTTGACTGCTGCTCGTAAACGTCTTCAAATTGCAAAGGAGGAGAAAGATCAATTTGATGAGGCTAACACTCAGATTCTGGAACACCTGAAAACAAAGGTTTAGCAGTTTTTCATTCCACCGTGTTCGACTTTGCCATTAGTCAGAAAAAAGGCATATTTAGCATACTTGGAATGATTGATTATAGGAAGAAGAGCTGTCAAAATCAATAGATTCCTGTAAAGAAGAATCAGATGTCATAAAGACGTGGATCAATTTCCTTGAAGATACTTGGGCTATACGATGCACGTATGTGGAGTCCAAGGAAAAGCAGGCAAAGTATGTGTGTTTAATCTAACCTTTTATCACACATTCTTTATGTTAGCTGATTTTCAAACTTTCTGCTGACATCGTTTTCTGTTAGTAGTGATGTTGTTCCCTTCTCTAATTTCTTATTGTCAATTATAAGGGAGGAATTGAAGATACACGAGGACTTCTTGGTAGACTTGGCTGTTAAACTGCTCTCGGGGTACAAGGTATTTTTAGTTTTGAATTTTGGTTTGTCACAACCTGGCTGTTAAACTTCTTTGTGGTTACCCGTGCAAGTGAAGTTTTGTGTTTGTAAATGTGTGAGTGACACTTATTCAGTTATTCATGCTTGGCATATTAATGTTAATAACTATAACCCCTTATTATTTATGTTTATTTCAGAGAGAGCTGGAACCTTCCATTGGTCGTATTGAGAAATATGTGAAGAATCTGAAGGCTTTAAGCCCTGGGTATTGTTTAACTTGACCCCATGGTTACCTTGTTGCCATACTTGATAAGCTGTCTTTTCCATATATGTGTTGGAAGACTAGAAGAACAAGGTTTCTGACTATAACCTAATGCAGAGATCGGTCAGAGGCTGGATCCCATGGAGATAATAAAGACTCTAGTATATTGAACCCTAGAAGAAATTTAGAGGAGGAATACCTGAATTATGAGGCCAAGGTCTGTTTTTACTTTTTTTTTTTTTTTTTAAAACGGCATCTTACTCGAACATCTTTCTCTAACTTTATTTGTGAGAAACGAAAACAATTTCCTCTAGCATCAATTGTTGCTTTGTTAACACTAAATTTTGTTCACTCGGGATGCTGATGGACCATCTATAAAACATTTAACGGATTCCCTTTTATTCTATTATTATGTTCTTCCAGATTGTAACCACTTTCAGCGTGGTAGACAACATGAAAGAGCACATGTACTCTAAAGAAGAAAATATCTCCAGGTTGCTATTATATATATTTTTTTGTATGTAGTTGTACATTCTTCTGGAACTACAGGCTTCTGACATTCAGACTGCGTCAATCTGAATGCTTGTACATGGTTTTCCAGGAAAGACGATTCAAAGGTCAAGGAGCTAATTGATGATATCGAAAAGCTGAGACATGAATTTGATTCAATTGAGAGACCAACACTGGAGATGGAATTTCCAAGTAAAGAGCCAGAGACTCCAACAAGCGAAAAGCCGCAGGAAGTTCTTTCACCATCACCTGATAAAGTCATTAAAAGTTCGACAACTGATGAGGGCCACGTAAATTTGAATGAAGAGAAGGTGCTGGACCATGAAGCAGAGTTAGCGAAGCTGCAGTCTGAACTCGGGGACATGAGCCCAGATTATACATCGGAAGAGATAGGTGGCTGGGAATTTGATGAGCTTGAACAAGAACTGGGGACAAGCGAGCCAGGAAAAGGTAAATAGGCTTGACACTATCATGCATGTGAAATCCGTGTTTTACGTGTCTAATAAACATAATCACCCAACGGCTGTATAACCATCACCTGTTTGTTTAGTGGCCATGTGATCTTTCCTTACCAGCATTATTTTTGGCTCAAGGGGAATTAATCTGCATGTGCCTGTAATCTGTTAGTTTTGTTGTATATTTATTATTAATCCCGGGTGTTTGATAACCTCACTAACTTCATACCTTTGAATGATACGTTCTTGTACAAATGACGTGTATATTCTCCTTTTGTTCTGTCTTCTTGATTGTTATTCCTGTAGCCCCCGTCCCCCCTCCCCCTCCAGGTTTTAACTGTGTTTTTCGGATACAAAATTTACAGACAGGGAGGGACCATCTTTGCTCTGTTCAGGGTTGGGGGAACCAAAATGGAGAGCAATGGAGGATCCCATTTTGCCTTCCCCTATTTTAGACCCAAACCTCCCTTTTTCGTAAAGCTACAGAAACAAGGTGCAAGAGCCCCTCTCGGCCCCCCCCCCCCCCCCCCCCCGAGTCAAGTGGGAGGAACCGAATGATGAGGTCAGAGGGTTTTTTTTTAGAAGTCGAATCTGTTTCGAGAACAGGTGAATATGTTACTGTCAGTATTATTGCAGAATAGGGCTCCCTGCCTCCCTCAGGTAGTGGCCTTCCCTGATATCGGGGAATGGTGGGTCAATTTTGTTCTCAGTTTTACGGCTGTGGTGGTTTTTTTTTTTTTTTTTTTTTTTTTTAACTGTAGTATTTGACAATGGGGGATCATATTCTTAGCTTGATTCTCCAATTATAGAGGAGACATTCATCTTAATTTAGGGATTTGCTTCAACCATTAACCTTATGTCACAGGTCAAAAGTGTAACTTTCTGCAGTCGTGTGCTTACTTTCCTGTCTTTACTGCTGCAATCGTGTGCACTTTTTTTTTTTTTTCTCTACTGCATGGTCTGGTAAAAAAAATTCAACTATCGCGAAAAGTCCTTTGTTTACATTAATTTCTGGTGACGGAATAATGAGTTTCTCGTCAAGTCATCGGCAAAATGGCTTTGGTTTGTGAAGCTTTTAGGGTCTCGCACTATTTTGGGAAGAGGTGAGCGAGAACTCGGAATTTGGGGTTACCTACATGACAAATTTTTAGAGTTATATACGAGTATAACTGTATAGGTTAAGAAAAACCCGTTTTGTTTCCCTTTGGATTTGGTGATGTGGTTTAATATCGGATGTCATAGAATATACCCCAAAGGTTAAGCCTGGTGAGCATTGCGATACTCTGTAACTAAATAGATACACCTCTGATGAGGCGTTCCCGGAACGTCCGGGTCGATGTAGGATTAAGAAGGTAAAGATTCGAGGATACACAACTTCACTTGGAATCAATGAGTTATTTGTGGTGCATGATCTTACAAAACGGAGATGGTAGTCAAGATAATTAGTATTTCAACAATGAGATGCACAGGTGAAGAGGTACTATATATTAAAAGTTGTGTTAGAGGTAACGACCACGTTCATTGGCTTTAGTTAGGCCATCTGTCATGCCACGTGGCATGTCTCTTTAATTTTCACATAAAAAATTCATTTACAAATATATTTTATGGTAAAGAATGTAGATGAACATTTTATCTTTGGCAATAAATGAGTGATTTTTTCCATATTAAAAAATTCACAATAATTATAAAAAATCAGTATTTACTATTAATTGATTTCATTTTTTACCTTATTATTTTGTATCTTCCTTATTACTTATTTAAACTGAAATCACATAATCTATAATGAAAATGAAAATTTTATAAATTTATAATATTAATTGATATAAGTATTTGTTCACAAAGAAATAAAATGATAAAATTTATTTCGGGCGTAGCTCGGGTAGTATACTAGTACACCACATTAAAAGGGATTTGTTTTATAGCAAGTGCTCTAGGATTATTCGATATTGAAAAAAATGCCCCTTCAAATTGTCAATGGCTATAAAACAAAGGAAAGAAAACACATAATGCTTTTGAGAAAAAGGTTAAAAGAAGGTGAAAAGGATGCAGAAAATATGAGAGAACGAGTGAAGAACTTGAACAATCGAAAGTTTTCGAGCTTTGTGTTCATCTTTTCTAATTTCCTACACTCGACTCAATGTTGCTTCTCAAGAAATCTTCAATAATATCTTAAAATGAAGGGTTGTATTATTATGTTGTGTAAGCTTTTGAGCCGGATACGTAAGGTGTGCTAGCTATGTCTATAATAAAGCTGAAATAATACGGAGTATACGAGTAGCTAAAAATCAACTGTATGGCGCTTAAAGTGAACTCGTGAAGCTTTATGTAGACTTCACATGATTTGAGATTAGTCTTGAGGAATTTGTGTTCGGTATATGTCAGTTGTTCACATCAGAAATTGAAGATGTTTATAAGTTAGTGGTCTAACTTCTATTGTCATGACGGAGTTTCACTTAGATTTATTGACATTAGTAGTTGCCTAACAAGCATTTATATATAAAAAAATGGTAGTAACAGGGAAAACAATAAAAGAAAGTATACTCTATAATATTACAGAAAGCAAACCACAAAGAAGACAAGAAACACTCCAGGAATTCAGTAAAAGTAGTTTAAAAGATGTAAACTAATGTTTGATGATGCTCTATTTTTAAGTATTATATTCTTAATTACGTTCTAGTTTTAACTAATCAATGGGCTATATGGGCAGGTCTAGCTTAAAAAGTTAGGAAGATATATTAATTGGGATTTAGGAAATCTAATTTCATTGCTCTAGGAGAATCTTGATTTGTTTTTCTTGTGTTTATTTGGTCCAAAAACATACTATATTCATAAAAAATACAGTATATTTCAAATTTAGGAGTATGATAAAATGTAGCGTATTAACATGCCCTTTCGACTTCTATGACTCTTTTTGATGAGACCGAGTCGACTTTCAAGCGTATGAGTCGTTGGCTTTGTGGTGATTGTTTCAAGACCCACACTTTTCGCTCTAAGTGTCGTCATGGTAGTAGGTCTAATTTTGTGGGACCCGCAGATACTGGCGATGGGGTTGTTCGTTTTGTTCTCTATAATTTGAACAGACCGTTTGTCCCTTCCACACAGCCTGTGGACACTACTGCAGGAGATTTGTCTTTGGGTTTTGATGTTGCTCTCCTCGACCGTTTGCTTTCTAAGCCGTTGCGCACGGTTAAGTCTATCCCTCCGAAGTGTCGTCTGGGTTTCTCTCGGTTACTCAAGGGGGCGCTTGACAGGGTTTTTGGTAGGCATGATGACATCTCTGGTTGGGTTCAATTGTTTGTGTTGCCGCTGTGTACACTCAAAACTTTTACACCGCAGAGTTGTCGTGAGCGTCGGTCTGCTACTAGGCGCCGTTTGTAGGAGGAGTTTATTGTTCGGACTGTTCGCACTTGGGCTGAGCCTTGGGGCGCGTGGCAGCTTATTCAAGATACATTGACTGAGGATTCGCCTCCTTTGTTGGATGTTGATGATGAGGCCCTGGAGATGTGTGAGCGCAATGTCATGCAGTGTAGGCGTAAGATAGCTGATGGTCATTTTACTGCGGCGGTTCGTGTTCTTTCTTCCTCGGGCATTGCTCCTTACTTTGATGCTACTTTGGAAGATTTGCAGGCTAAACACCCCGTTGCTCCTGGCCCATCATTGCATGCCTTACCTGTCGATCAGCCTCATTTAGATGCTCCGGTTGCTGTTGTTCTAGATCGGATTAAGAGTTTTCCACGTGGTACTTTTTGTGGGCGGAACGGTTTGCGTGCTCAGCATCTTATGGACTGTTTGAGTGGTGCCGCTATGGCAATTTCTGATGAGCTGCTTGCCTCGATCACTCGCGTGGTTAACCTCTTTCTAGATGGGTAGTGTCCTGATGTTTTGGGTTCGTTTGTAGCTAGCGCGCCACTCACTCCATTAGTTAAGGCGGGCGGTGATATTCGCCCTATTGCGGTGGGTACGATGTGGCGGCGTTTGGTCTCCAAGGTGGGGGCCTCTTTACTGGGTCCTTCTTTGAGCGATTATTTTGCGGACCTTCAGTTTGGTGTGGGTGTGTCTGGGGGTGGTGAGGCGATCTTACATGCTGTTAACCGCTTGGTTGAGGGTCGTGGAGATGAGGTGGGTCTTTCGATGTTATTGGTAGACTTCCGGAATGCCTTTAATATGGTGGATCGCACCGCTATGCTTCAGGAGGTTCGTCTTCGCTGCCCCGGTCTCGCTCGTTGGATGGAGTTTTGTTACTCTAACCCTGCTCGATTATATTATGGAGAACACACTCTTTTGTCATGTCAGGGGGTGCAGCAAGGTGACCCCCTAGGCCCGCTGCTTTTTGCTCTAGTGTTGCACCCTTTGGCGTGTAAGATTAGAGACTCCTTTGACTTGCGTTTGCAGGCTTGGTATTTGGATGATGGCACTGTCGTCGGTAATACCTTGGTTGTAGGTCAGGTCTTGGAGCTGATTCAGGCAGAGGGTTCTCGTTTGGTTCTTCACCTTAATGTTGATGGAGAATCCGCGGAGCCGGCTTGTTGGTGTCTTCCCCCCTAATATTGCTAGGCCTCTCCTCGAGGTCAAGTTATTAGGTGGGCCTGTCAGTGGCGATTTTGAGTTTTGTAGTTCTATGGTTATGCAGAGGGTGGCTAAGACCATTGAGCTTATGGACGCGGTTGCTAAGCTTAACGATCCTCAGAGCGAATTGTTACTTCTTCGGGCTTGCACTGGGGTCTCTAGGCTATATTTCACTCTGCGTATTTGTGCACCGCGTATTTTTGAGTCGGGCCGGCTAGCTTTTGATGCGGCCCTACGCTCTTCCTTAGAGCGCATCGTCGTTGCTTCTGGTCCAGGTTTTGGTGACTGGCAGTGGAGGCTCGCTACCTTGCCTTTCTCGCTCGGGGGGCTTGGTGTTTATACGGCCGAGGATGCTGTCCATTATGTTTTTTTAGCGTCGCGCCTTCAGTCTGCTGACCTGCAGTCTAAACTTCTTCGTCATGCTGGTGTCGTCCCTTTGGGGTCTGCATTTGCCGATGCTGTTGGTGTTTTTAATCGGACTTTAGAGGTTGATATCTTGGGTAATCCTGGTGAGATCACTGCCCCAGACTTATGAAAAGATTGGCACCGCGTCAGTTGGCTTTGTGGAGTTCTCAGCAGGGTGCGTATAGTTCGGATTGGCTTAGGGTGGTCCCTATTTCAGGGTTGGGTCAGACTCTGAATGGTCGTATTTATCGTTGTGTGCTTTGCTACCGTTTGAGGGTGCCTTCATTCACCATGGATTACCCGTGCTCTGCTTGCTCGCAGGTCTTTGTAGGTGATATATTTGGGGATCATGATGTTTCGTGTACAGGATTGGTTGGCGTTAAGCATCGGCATAATGATGTTCATGACACGCTGGTTGACATCCGTTATCGGTCAGGGATCTCAGCTGGAAAGGAAGTTGACATTGGTATGATTGGTGCTAATGGCCGACCTCTTCGCCCAGCGGACATGCTACTTTATTCTTGGGATAGAGGGCGTGACGTTTGCGTCGATTTGACTGGGTCGTCGCCTTTGACTCAGACGAGATTGACCGATTTCGAACCAGGTAAGGTGGTGCAGGAAGCGGCCGATCGTAAGCGTGCTAAGTATGAGGCTAGATGCGCTGGTTTAGGTTATGACTTCTTTCCCTTCTCTTTCTCCTCTTTGGGGGAGTTGGAGCCCACAGTTGTTGCTCTGCTTAAGCGGATCCAGCAGTTCTCCCGGACGCAAGATATCGGTGCGCAGTATGCAGCTCATATATTTACTTGGATTGGTTTTTCAATAGCAAAGGGTGTGGGGGCTCAGATCGTATCTCGCCTCCCCACCAATTTCTTGTAAATTATTATTGATTTTTAGTGATAATAAATATATAAGTAGGATATTAACTATTAAGTTGTCTGCGCTTATGGTCATTACTAGGACAATATGGTCTTTCATGTTTTTGAAAACCATTGAAAGCCATCAGCCATCTTTGAAGACATTTTAAGTTACACTCCATTGGTTCTTTTTAAAGATCAAAAGTAGGAGAAGCATTTAATTTAGTTTGAATTTCTTTTATATATTCAAATCGTAACGTAATCGAACATCAATAATCTGAAACATCGAGAAATAACTTTGGTAGATGCTTTGTTAGCTAAAACAAATACATTAAGCATATATTTCTCATTTTCATGATTAGTTTTTCTCCTTCTTTGAACCTCCTTACATTCTTGGAAATGTCGCTTCAAACATTCTCATCTTTTAAGCCACTCCTGACAATTGCTTGTCAGCCACCACAAGAAATGAAGAAAAAACCAATGGGTTCTCTAATCAGTCCAACCCCAGATCAGAAAAATGCCACTAAATGCTTTATAAATCTTCTTTAATCAGACAATAATATACATACTTAAACTTATCTTCTTCTCTGGTCTAAAATACTAAGATATTAGGTCACACTTAACTCTTAAGTAAAGTTAACACAGTATAACCATTGTTTAAGATACTTGTTTGGATGCTGGATGCATACTTGTGCTTGTGTATACCGGTTTCCACTCAAATCACGAGTACTATACCATATGGCTTATGATTTTACCAACTAAACTAGCCGTCATCAACAACATTTTTTAAGGCATTACTGTTCGAACTGTGAGCTGAGTGCCTGAGTCCATGGTTTAAAAGGATAATTCTTTAAGCAGATAAAACATATTTTTTTCGAGTAACAGAAATTGGTAGACAGTTGGGTCAGAAACTGGGGCCATTGTAAAAAAAAAAAAAAAAAAAACATTGCACCCATAATAATGCTCTGAATTTTATAAGTGTGTGGGAGGCATTCAGGAATCAGGATTTTCACAGTATTTCTAACAGTTATAAAAACACAGGCCTCTTTCTTTTCATCATTTTTGGCATCATCCTTACTTTTTTCTTACACCTTTTATTTTATCACTTTCTCCTGCACAAAATTATAACTCCTCATTTCTCATAGATTACTAGGAAGAGTTGTACTGTAACTCTGTAAGAAAGAAATAAAAAAAAAACAGCAGAATATAAAGTTTCAGTGTACTGTAAATCTGCTGTAATGGCTGTGGATTACTACAAACACAGTGGAGATGATGAAATGGAGGAAGAAGAAGATTACATAGACATGGAAGTGAGATCATTTACTCATTTCTTCTCTAAGAATGCTGCTGCTGCTGCTGCAGCAATAGCTTCAAGTTCACCCCAACATGGTCGAGAGTTCGAGTTTCACATGTCTGCTGTCAATGTGGAAAGAGACTCTACAACATCTCCAGCTGATGAGCTCTTCTACAAGGGTAAGCTTCTGCCTCTCCACCTCCCACCACGCTTGCAGATGGTTGAGAAGCTTCTTCTAGACTCTCCCTCGAATTCACATTTTAAAAAGTTCACTACTGATGTGTATGAGACTCCTTTGGGTACCAATACCGCGACTACACCAACAACTAGCACCCCTTTCGAGTCCTGCAACATTTCGCCTGTCGATTCATGTCAAGTTAGCAGAGAACTTCGGCCGGAGGAGTACTTTGCCGAGTACGGAGATGGGAAAGATGAGGCAAAGGGGTTTGTTTTCACGAGTAATAATCATCCGAAAATTTCTTGGACTAAGAAGCTTAAGAGTAAAATCAAGTCCTTGTTTGGCAAATCAGTGTCTTCTACTGATGAAACAGCAGATGTTATTTCTGCTGCAAAGACCAAAGAAGTACAATTTACGACTTCCAAAGGAAACGACAAGGAGATTAAGGTGTCTAAGAAAATCCCATTTGGACAAATTCCTACAATTGTTGTTTCTAGGGAAATATTTGGTAAGGAAAGTGATGCAAAAGAAGACATTGTTTGTCATAGGAGATCGTTTTCGGGCGCATTTAAACGCCGCTCATCAACGACGACTAAGTTGTCATCCTCGTCTACGTCTTCATCAGGGTCATCATCTTCGTCTTCATCTTTATCTTCGACGTCGACAGCAGTTGCTTTAAGCAATCCCAACTGCCTGAACGAGCTGCTGCTCAAGAGAAGCAGCAGCGCGAATTCTGAGATTGAGACTTCATTAATCCAAGGTGCTATTGCTCATTGCAAGCAGTCACAGCAAACACTAAGGTCAAGAAAAACTCTGAGTGAAATTGGTTGTCATTCATTTCCTTCCAAGTTTGTTTCATTTGATGATCAAGCTAGTGTAACAGAAATTTGCAGGGGTTGAAGTACAGGATAAGGGATTTTCATGCTTTTTTTTTTTTTTCCTTCTTTTAGGGGGGTAATAGTCAAGTGTCCCTTAGGAACGACCTGTAATGTTGCGTACATCTGACCCTCCTAAATCGTCTTATGGATACAAAGGGTCAGACGATGAATGAAGAATTAATGGCAGACCCAACTAAAATTCAAGTATTGTTAAGTGATCACATTGGTGTTAATGCTTGTGCTAATATATCAGGGCCGGCTAATAGCTCGAGCATAGATGTTGTTATGTTACAGGGCCCCCGAAAACTGTGAGACGGCCTTGGCCCTGGCTAATATGTATCAAAAGACTGGTATTGTGCTATTGCATTGATTAGGAAACAAAAACAGTATGTTTTCCTTCAGATTCTTGTATCACCCTCTTTTTATATTTGTCCTTCATCTTTAAAGTTCAAAATTTCCATGATTTTGATGTGCATTTAGAAAGTTTTTTCACAGCATAACATCATTTTTAAGGTTGAAAACTGTACAGTAAGTTCTTAAAGTTCTGTTGGTTGTTTTTTTTTTTTTAACCGTTTCAGAGATTTCAAAAGGAGTAATAAAATAGAATCTTGACTGTGGAATAAACAGTCAACAGACAAGTAGTTTGAAATGTGGAGAAGATGGCAGAGGTTGATGTTTTATGTGCATCTTGTTTGCTTTCCCAAGACTGTACTCTACTTGGGATCGTTTTCTCTTTGTTACTTTGCATTGAGGTTCCCTACACCTATTATTCCAAACCACTATGACTATGTCTATCTATGTGAAAAGTGTGGCCAAAATGTTCTTACTGAACAATGTAATATGGTTAAGGTATTTAAGAGCCTAAAAACCTTTTCAAATACTCATCTTTTATCGGTGTAAGAATAGTAGGTAAACGTACTTTCTTGCTGTCGAAGATGAGTACTCCAATTGTTTAGCTTGTTACATTGTCGAAGAACATGTGTTATTATTAAGGAAAACGCCAAATTTGCAATACGAAGGTGGAATCATAGAGCTTCAAATCATACACCTATAACCACCATGAGGTAGGGTTTTCGATAGGGTAGTTGACTAAATGTCATAAATTGTAAGGATAGTTGTGTAAGTCTCTTACTAATATAGAATCTAGTATTTGTTGTAAGTTGATTTCTTTTGCGAGTCTAAGTCTCGTAAAAATATTTGATGAAATATCAATCAACCAACTTAAATTTTAATTGATATTTATAATTGGCTCATGATCTAGTCTCAGCTTTAATAAGAATACAAAGATGATGAACATGAAGAAAATCATTACCTAGATTACCCTTAAAGTGAAAGTCATTTAGGGCAAATTTCTTGTAGCTTTTACAACTCTTTTTTCTCTTAGAGAAAGAGAAAGGGCCAAAGATGGATGTAGCTAGATGCTGTTTTGGTGATGAGTACCACACTGCCACTAGCAAGTGACCACACGTGAAGACATAAGGGTATCTTTAGGGGGAAGAAAAGGTCTTAGGACTTTATGAGCACAATTGTTTCTGTTTATGACTTTATGCGAGGAAGTGAAGGTCGAGAGTTAAATCCTCATTTTCTGGACTTGTAAATTAAGGTGGTGATGAGTGTGGAACTGAACGGTACTTCTTTCATGACGGCTCTACTGGATTTATGTCTGATTACACTTTTTTAGTTGTCGTCTTCCTGTGACTTAGAATCCCGTAATAACCCCTAACTTTATTGGAATTGAGTCTCTAGAATTAGTAGCTTACTTGATAAAGCAAAAAGGTCCAAGTTATGCTATTAGCCCGATATAGACTTGCTAGCCACCACGTTCACCCGTCATAACAACTCGCCACAACCCGCTATATTTGTAGTTCCATATACTCCAACATCTAGCGATTCTACTCGAAACTTACTCAATACGGAGTATATTAAAAAAGACTGAGCTTAATCTAGTGCGATTAAATTAAAACGAAAATGATTATATCACTAATATCGTCATGACCAATAAAATCATTATGAATGCAAAACATGCACACGTGGATTCATATTAACAATTATTAAGAACATGGAAGAAACCTAAAGTTAGGTGCTTATTGACTTAAAAGAAGGTATGATGTATAACCAATCCTTCTTCCTTTGTGTTTGCCAGTGCTTAGTACGTAAAGAACCATTTGACAAGACGTTAATATGCACTTGCAAACTCAAAGTAAACGAGTGGGATGTATTAAGCCTCAAATTAGTGAATTTGTCACCTAGATTACTGACAAGATTAAAGCCAAATAAAGTATGTTTTTCAATTAATTATTTGGTTTAATTAGTACACCTAATCACTTATCACCAGTAGCACAACACTTTAGCTACAGCAGGCTACGATGCATTATTGCATTCCGAAACACGTTTGTTTTCAACATTTGGTTACAATCTTCTAATCTAAGGTGATCCTCCTAAATGGCTTAACTTACACTCCAATATTCAATCTTGCTTCCGCTACGTCTAAATTCACGACAGGGAGATTTTCCGCATTGCCAGATGTTAGAAGTCTAATAGATAGTCTCACTCGCACATGATGCTGACGAAATAATAGTTAGTAAATATAGCAAGGAAATAATGGGCGATTGGAATTTATACCCCTTGTCTTGTTCAATCGATCCTGGAATTAGTGGCTTTAGCTCACCAGGTGGCTACTTACATATCCAGAACCCAACCATGCATGGTGCTACGGGCTATGGGGCTCGGAACAACGTTCAAACTTATATATACGGATCGAAAATGACGCACTGCACTACAGCCTAAGAAGTCTAAACTTCCAAACTAGACTTCACGGTCTAACCTAACTTAGGTATGTCACGAGCAGAGCTCACAGCACAGGTACATTGAACACTTCATCAACAACTTCGGTTGATACAACACATTACAACCTAGTACACGGATATACTCGAATAACCAAAAGCAAACGCTCCTCGATTTCCAGGGAAACCATTAGCTGCGTACCTGATGGATGTATGTGCACCATCCGTCCCAAGTCTTGCCAAAATACCACCGTTGATGAATTTGAATGGCTGAGCATGGAATTGTGACTACGCACAATGTTTTGAAGTCCCTTCTTATACAACGTTATGCTTATATCAATATTCAAGCATTATGACAAGTTCAGACCTTGGAAAACTCACAGCACCAGAGCTCCCAGGGCGATCACAGTTATACAAAAGTTAGAGTGCATAAAAACGATCAGTCTCCGAATTAGAGAGCTCCGAGTGATATACTGAATTAGAACCACTTCTTCTAGAACTTCTCTCTCTTCTTCTAGCACTTCTGCGTTTAGATATCACCACATAGTAAGTCATTGTACCAAGAACTCCAGCCATAATCACACCCCCAACAACTGTAACGAGTGTTGCAGCCCACTCGTGTTTTCGACCAACAACTATATAAGAAGACGCCATGAATGCAACAGAAGTGCAAACAGAAGCCAGCCACATCAACTTATTGATGACTTCCACAACTCTTCTCTCTGCTTTGGTCTCTCCTCGGACAAGAGTGATCTGAACTACCACAACAGCCAAAGATGTGAAAAGGGCAATGGCATTGAAAATAAAGAAAATCTTGAAAGAAGCAGTAGTAGAAGTAACAGCCATCCCATTATCATCATCGCCCCCAGGAACTGTGAATATAGCTGCGAAAGCAACTGTGGCAAATAGCACTGCTACCACAGTCACAGAATTGGTGGCGTTGTTTATCCCTTCTCTGTGGAGTTTTCTGAGCTCTTTAGCAATTCCACTAACATTTTGATCTGTTCTCCTGGTTTGTTCGAGCTGCAGGTGAACATCTTTCTTAATCTGGCTGACGGTTTTCCTCAACTCATCCCTTGGCTGGTTTAGTTCATTTGCCTTGAGGGCATTATTACGGAGAAGGCAGTCTTTAATTTCTGCTGACTCTTCCGAAAGGGAAAGATCTTCAGCAATATCAAGAGGAGTTTTGTGCTGACTGTTTAGAGCATTAACATTGATGTCTGCAAGCATCAATAGTTCATTTACAATCTGCACATTCCACATAAATTGCATTTTATTAACTTCATGACATCAGTGTTGTATTAAAAGTTGTATTAAAAACATTAGAGATCATGCTTCACATGATCGAGCAACAACAACAACCAACCCTTAGTCCCAAAATAATTTGGCGTCGACTAATATGAATGATAATCTGGAACCGCCATACATAAGCAATAAAAACGTTCCACGTACAACTGCTCAAAATGGCAAGTGCAACGAGCCAGACTGAGTGTTCAATCAGATATACTCCGTATAAGAGATGGGCACCATTTAGCCCATCTTCGGTCGTTCTGAGAAAAATGGAGTTCAAAGTGTATCTTAGGCAGGTTATGTCAATCATGTTTCAGCTTTTCTTGTGAAAGAACCAGCTCGATTAAAAGCCTACGCTCATGGTTGAGACACACATAACGGTGTTATACTTTAGATGTCTCATGAACACACTTTGCGCTTGAACCTTGGGTAATACACAGGCCCACACACACATAGTACCACAACTCCACTTAATAGAGGTTAGGTCTACCAGGAGTTGAACTTGAGAGCCTAGAGGCTGAGGTATCTCAAGTAAAAGCCTAGAAAGTAATATACCAAAAAAATTCTAGATAATACTCTATTACCCGTCAAAAAAAAAAGGAAAAAAATATCATACTAATATAATTAAATAATTTTCTTCGCCACGTGAATGTCATATACATTAAACAGTCTTGGATCAAACCAATAGTGTTAAGCCTCTCCCATTTCCCATATTTATCTCTCTCAATTCTGTGTTATTGGTTTTTATTAAAATTGGGTTTCACAACAGTTATAGTTGTTAGGTCTCCCACAATGTGTATTTTACCCCACCCCCCCTCCCCCCGAAAAAAAAAAAAAAAAAAAAAAAAACCTAGTGTTAGTTCACTTGGCATTGTCATCAATCACAGCGATAATAATGCATCTCTAGAGACTGGGAGGCCGAATTGGGTGGTTCCTATCTTGTTTATCTAGGTTGCTTTTCTACAGTATCAATTTAGTCTCACCATTTCAGTTGTTTTCCATTTTTGTTTCAACCATGCAGTTCATCTACCAACCCGACCAACCTTCAGAAACTAAGCAGCAGGGGTTCATTCCTACACGTGACCAAGATGAGGAACAATTTTAGTTATTCATGCAAGCAAGCATCCAGAAAGAGATCCTAAAATACTTAGAATTAGCTACTCTAGTTTCCAAGGTTTTGCAAAGTTTTTTAGCTTACAATTAGCTACTCTGCATCAAGACAGCTTATAAACCATGTTGGAATTTGACATCAAGATAAGGCAGATCATACCCAAAGTCAGGGCAGGAGTAACTGAACAACATGGACAAAGATATCAGAGTTTTTTTTTTTTTTTTTTGAACAAAAAGATATCAGAGTTTGAGAAGCTTTATGTGGCCAAAACAAAACCAGCAATTACGAAAAGAAAAAAAAAAAAAAATCCCCACAATATACTGCATGCATAAATCATCAATGACCCTGGCAACTTATGTCGCTAAAGGGAAATATACTTGGACAAGTACTTGAAGAAACAAATGTCCCTACACTTCATTTTTGCTGTTCCAGATGCAGATATCATTATAATACGGAGTAACATTTCTAGACCTTGATTCTTTTGATGGCAAAGTTAACATTCCTATTTGATTTTAGATAGTCTAGAAGTTGAAAAGGAATTAGATCCGAAAAAATCACTTCATGTGCATGAGACAAAACTAGCGGGCGCCAGGACAAACTCTTAAGCAGAAATAAACAACAAAGCTTGGCCATCAAAAAACTACTACCTCCGTTCGGCTATAAATTGCGTAGGGCGGCTTGACATGCTTATTGAGGAGGGTGTATCTACCAATCGACTAATCAAAGTACCAAAAAAATTGCATGTAGGGTTAGCTTAGACTTTTATCTAACCCACCATCTAATTTTTACGGAACTTTGATTAACCAATTGGCAGGTATACCCTCTTCAATAAGCGTGCCGAGTGACCCTACCCAGTTTATAGTTGAACGGAGGGAGTAGGTCACCAAAGAAGGACTGAGAGGCCAGACCAGGATAATAACTTTGTTGATTTATCTCAGACGCCACTATCCAGTATACATAGGCAGAAATCACAGTATACTAGCAGATAGATAAGAAACGAAAGATATTACCTCTGCGCGCTTCTTCCGGGTAGCCACATGCAAAGCTGTGTTGCCAAACTTGTCTGTGCGCATGACAATTGCAGCATCCGCGTCAAGAAGTGCTTTCACTACGTCATTGCTCGTTCCTTTCACTGCCATGTGCAACGCAGTCTGACCTTTCTTGTCAGTCTTCCTCGCCAATGTTGGTTCCTTTTCAAGCAATGCTATCACTATGTCCACATGACCCTGTCGAACAGCAAAATGCAGTGCATTCTTCCCATTGGACTTGATCGAATGAACTAAGCTACCATCCCTTGCAAGAAGGTCCCTAACAATAGCTGTGTGGCCTCTTGTAGATGCAGATATCAAAGGGGTTGCATTTGATGGCCCAATAGTCCTTATTAGCCCAGGATCATGTTCTAACAGCACTTGGACTATTTCTGCAATGAAACGATACAATAAATCACCTGGGGATCAAGTTGGAACTCACAAAGTTGCAATCCAACATGAGACCTGACTAGAAGTAAGAAACTCATGACTATCCTTGCAAGTCAGCATTGGAAATTTTATAACTCAAACAGCAGATAAAAGCTAACAACTTGTCAGAGACGGCCACCTACTTTGAAATATGAACACACAAACAAGATGCAGTTTGCATAGACTACCATCATATTACTGAAGTGCAACAGAACGCTAGCTGGTCTTGGAAATTGGCATTGCAAACACTTCCCCCATAAAGTTCACTCAGTACCAATATACCCGCATAAATTAAATTGTCATATATTCCCAAAGGGCTTCTTAAAAAGCTCTCACAAACAGGGGGTTATGGAGTTCGAACATTTCCAACCACCTGGAATCTTAGTGAGGCTTTTACAACAAATTTTCTGAAGTAGTAGCTCCCACACTAACATGGCATTATAGAGGTGTAACCTGCCAAGGGATACAACTCCGTACGTGTCTGTTTCTGGTGGGTGGGATAAGGTCCTTAGATACCAGCCTTCCTCCATGAAGGTTTGTCTTCATGGACGCCGCAACAGAGCAGTGAGCAACTTCTCAAAAGTGAAAGAAGAGGATAGAGGAAGAAGGGGGATCTGAGCTGAAAGCAGTTGAATTGATGAAAAGGTAGAGTTCAATCAAGAAAGTTCTGCTGCTACCTTACCAGTGGCAGGTGGACACAGGCATGAAGGAAGTTGAAGAGCTGACTTGAAAAGATGGAGTTTCAATCATAGAGTAATATGTCTATGATTTAAATAAATACAAACAATGTTTTTCAGATACCGACTCGGGCGACTCCACTGAATATCCTAGTGCAAGTGCCTCCAATTCTTTTGTTTTCTTTTTTTCTTTTTTTTGGCTTGATGATCAGGTCCTTGGATCTCACCTTGGACCGAGTACACATCCCCAGGTTCGAGTAACATAGCTCCCAGTAGCTAGTTACAACAGAATAGGACCTCAAAAGCACGTACACATTTTTCTTAGTCATTAAGATACAAAAATGAATCATGGTGCAACAGTAACTCAGCCAACACTAGCACTGACAATAAATAAATTTAAAAATAAAAAACAGATGGGGGGGGGGGGGGCAAGATAGCCATTGTTGAACAAGTTAAGATCAAAGATTTAAGCATCGGTATCTCACCATAAGAAACCTACTTAAAGAAGGATCTAACTAAAGCAATAACTTAGAAGAGGAGTTTAGTCACATACCAAGGTGTCCTTGATTGGTAGCAACATGCAAAGGATCAAACCCCGACCGATTCTTCTGCACGAGAGTATCCTTATTGGCATACTTAAGCAGCTCCTTAACCACATCAAGGTGGCCCTTCTCGGATGCAGTAAAAAGAGCCGTCTCTCCCAACACATTAACCTCATTCACCACTAAGGCCCTAACCTCAGCAGCCTCCGCTTCAAACTCATCCCCACTGAGACTGTCCCCAATCTGAGAATTTATATCCACGCCAAGAATCTGCTTCACAGCTGCCAAATCACCACGTTGAGCAGCTAAATGCAGCTCAGTATCGTTGTGGCGACCTGTAACCTGCTTCACATACTTTTTCTTTCCTGCTTGATCAATGCGCTTGCCAGAATTGGAGAGAACCAAAGCAGGTGCAGATGTGGCAGTCGGCGATGGAGAAGGGGATGGCTCCATAGGTACTTTACTTGTTGCAGGCGAAATTTGACCTATTTCCAAATCTTGTTCCTCATCTGTAACTCTAAATATATCAGTGAACTACCTTACACTACTAGATCATCAATCAATCATCAAAAATTCAGTCGATTAACCGGAATATCCGCAACATTTTACAAAAACCTCGAATCATGTAAATCTATCAAACAATCCTTCTAAATTCCAATAATTCCACACAAGATTTAACACCACCTCCACTCAACAAAATCGACGATCTTAACCAAATTCCTCATAATTGTTGATATCTAAGCAATATTTTCGCAATTTCCGGTCCAATTCACCCTCGTACGACTCGAAATTAAAGTAAATAAATCAATCTTGCTGAATACTCAAACATTTATGCTTCCATACACATTAACATACATGGAACAACTGAGGAACATCGTATTTCTTACAACTAGAGTATTACTAATCCAAATTTGCAAACTTAAGCACTAATTTCTGCCCAATAATTTCACTTTTCAGAAGATAATTCAATCATTTACCAATCTAAATAACAATAATCACAAACAAATAGCTTCTAATTTCCTATTAAAGTAAACATTATGAACTGGTAATTAACAAAAAAAAAAAAGGGAAACATAAATCAAGTACATAATAATTTAAGATGAACTGCATTAAAAAATGGTCAAAAGCAGATAACTTTATCCAAAAAAAAAAAAAAGGAGAGAAAAAGCTGATCAACAATCAACAAAGATAAAAGTATGTATATACCTTCTTGGATTGAGGAAGCCATGGATGGTGGTGATGATGATGATGATGATGATCAAGGTGAAAATTGAGAGAGTGAAGAAGAAGTAAAGAGTAAAGTTGAAGTTGAAGGAGAGAGAAAAAAATAAAAAAGGGTCAAGAGTGGCCAAAGAGAGTAACGACAGAGGAGAGAAGATGCAAGGAACCTTACATTTCCTGTTTTTTCCAACCACTTATGTTTTTCTTTTGTCTTCTTGCCGCTAAACTATTCTTCTTCTTCTTCTTTTTTTTTTTTTTTTTTTTTGACATTGATCGATCGATCACTACGTAATGGCGGCAATGAGATCCGATGTCGCTAAGTCCAAGTTAACCCGAGGGATGGTTACTGAATGAGAACAATGTAGATTACTTTATACGTCGCAAGACGGACTGCATAATGCGCGTTAATGCATCATTATTGATAATAACGTTTTATTGAAATAGAAAATCTTGCTCCTAATAGCATTTCACCAAATGCAACTAGTCTGACTTGATAATAACGTTTTATGCTAACCCTTGGTGCCGCCGCCAACTATTGGAGTACCACATTTTTTTTCGCACATCCAGTTCATTAGAATTTCGCAAATATAATATCTATATTTGATCCTCCTCCCGCTCTTGGTGGTCGCGGATGATCTTCCCAATAAAGATTATTGCACACACTACAACACTAGACACTAGCACTTAGAGGTTACAGTACATTACTCGTAATACAGTATATCATAGTAGCTAGTCCAAAGCAGATTAAATTGTTGACGCAATTAGACAGAGTATAGAAATTGCACCAAATTTCTTCAAGGTGATCATATGTCGGAGGGACATGTGCAAAGATATATTATTTCAAATTTTCACTCGGAATGAGAAAAAATGAGCGATGGGGCGGGGCGCGGGGCGTAATACATGAATCTGAAGTGAACTATACAGAAATTAATTTGTTGAATATTCTACCTCAAAACCTACATTTCAGGTAAAACCAAACTGCACACTGGCCTATATATCACAGATGATTTTTGCTGAAGAACCAGCCAAAGCATATATCGAAATCCCAAGAACTTCCAAGGGGTAAAAAGAGGGGGAAGAAAAAATGAATCGTAAAGAAAGCTGCACAAAGGAACAACCAAAGTTCCAGGAAAAAGAAGTCATCAATCTAAGCGCAAGCTCAGAAGATCAGCTCCATCTGGGCAGAGCGGCTACTAATTCGATAGCTCTTCAGTAGCTCATTTTCTAAGTTGTGTGGACGTAACACATCGCCATAATCTCCCACGGGGGCTTTTATCCAAGAGCATTAGCAAACCAACATTATTAGGCGTCACATCAAACGTATACCTGGAAAGTTTCATCAAACATGCAAAAGAACATGAGAAAATGATCACTGGACAAAACATATAGCCAAACTCGATTGCCACTAATAACAGACAGATATGCTATTAATCATTACACCTTCGGACCTAATGGAAATTGGATATTCTGCGCAAATATACTACTACATCATGTTACAGTAACGTTCCAGGCAGACAAAACAAGTTTGCAAGTGAAAAGATTTACATTGGGACATTTGCAAGAACAAGCTAAAGGATATAACTCTTATCGCTTCACCTTATTGCTTCAATCTATCTACTATAAGGTAAAGAATCTGAAATGACGATGCCCGGAAAATGACAATATCTACACAATGGACACAGGTAAAGCATATGAAATCAATTAGTTCACAAAACGATAACCTAATCCTCACGTGTGCCTACAACTACAAAAGTTGAAATGAAGATGTGACAAAAATGAACACTGATATACAGAAATTTAAGTTTTCAAGAACGGTTTGACAAGAGCTACTATCTACATTCCCAGATAATATATCTATTTCTGAGCAAGAGGATCGTGAAAGGTATGTGTAATCTAAAGTTGCTTGTTTTTGTTGATCATAAATTCACAGCTAACTTGGCAACATCCAAGACAAACTTAAACAACACTCACACTAATTAGGTTTGAAAGACTACGCATACATATAGGCACTTCCTAAGTAAATGCCATTAACTATCAAGTCACATCTCTATCTGGACTTGTCCTGTCCCCTCATTCAGTACATAACCTCAAATAACTTTTTTTTTTTTCCTGAGACCAACCTCAAATAACTTTCATGTATGTTAGAAACAGGCCTCTATTTACCAGAATTCAACATTCATTTATCTTCATTCTACCTAGATCTGTTAAAGAAAAATAATAAAGTTGTAGAGAATGCATTCAAGCAGACAAATTTTAACAAACAAACCATATGAAAAAAAAAAAAAAAAAAAAAAAGAATTCAGATTGTGCAGAGAGAACAAACGACCATATCTAGAAAATAAAAAACTTACTTGCTTTGACGTGCTTTCTTTCTCCAGAAAACAAAAGACAGCATCCACTGAGAATTGAAATGTGAAAAGTATAAGATAACTCTAAAGAGACAAAGGCGGAATATATCAAAACATGCATCAGAAAGTCACTTTAATGCAATAGCTTATTTGTAAACTGGGGGGGGGGGGGGGTGCGTGGATTCGGAAAGAGAGGGACAGATGTAACTCCCTTGTTTGGAAAAAGGTTTAAGTGAGGGGATGTCGATAAATAGGAGGGAACACCCCAGTCTCTCCCCCCCCCCCCCCAAAACCCACCCCCCTTCAGCCCAACATTGTTATACAAACACTATATAAAGGGCACCAATACTAAAACTTAAAAAACGATCAACACGCGCTTAGGGGCAGGTAAGGATTGACTAAAACCTAGCATGATGTACTACGTAAGGGGCAACGAAATGCCTACAGGTTTAATAGAAGGCGCTCTAGAACGAAGTCGATCATGCAGAGGCACGAGTGCAAGTATCAGGGATTAATGGCTGACATATTTCCATTAGCACCTTTAACGGCTTTTAACTTTTCCACAAGAAACAAACTTGTGTATGCCAACCCCCAGTTAACGAAATTCCGGCCTTGCAACTTAAGAAGGTGAAATGAAGTTGACTCCAGCTAGCCACTACATCTTATGCCAGAAACAAAGGTCTTAATTCGTTAAATTGAAAGCATCAACACCTAGTTTGGAATTGAGATTCTATCTAGTTCCTCGAAAGAAAAAGAGGTTCCAATAAAGTCGCTGTGATTAGCGTTAGAAATCAATCCAACGACTAAGATGTCATCTATATTACAACCTGCAGAATTGACATCACTTACTCATATTACTCAAAATAGCAGCGCCGACAACAAAGCTACACCATCACACATAAGCAACCCCCCCCCCCACCACCACCACCACCACCACCATTCGAGATTATACAGTGTTTTTGTCGGTATCCTGATTTCCGGCAGAAGAAAGTAAGATTGATGACCATATGCACAACGGTGGTGGTGATGGCCGGGGGCGAGGAGAATGTGACAAGGTTGATCCTAGAAGATAGCGAACCATGAGTTAAAGAGAGAAAAGAAAAAAAGGTCGTCGGAAAGCGATGAGATTCCATTTATGTCAAAACTCAAAAGTAATATGGGCCTTTGAAAGGGGCACATGAAGTGATCCTAGAATAAGAATTGGACCAGAACTGAAGAGGATCCAGCCCCCATCACTCCACAACATTGTGGTATTACTAAACAGAGACATATTATTACTTGAATTGAATTATAATTCAAGTACTCCCTCCAGTTTCAAATGATCTTCCTCTCATTTCACATTGATCTTCCTCTTAGTGGTCAAAGTGGTTTGGACACTACCACATATTTTGTTCACTTTTATCTCCCATCAACCATTACTAACCACCAAAAAAACAAGCAAAATGAAAGTGGAAAATCACAGAGAATTGGAGGTCGTATATTATTTCCTAGTTTATAAGTTCCATTATAAATTTGGAGGACGACATTGCAGGTCATTCATAATGCACAAGGAACACAACCACTATATGTTCCTCCGATTTTTATACAATAAGTTGTTCATCAAGAGGATCCCTTTCCTATGCCATAGAGAATCAGCTTTTAGGCGATGACATAATGAAGGCAGCTTTCTTACTCTATCTGACAGTGGCGGCAAACCTCCTAGGCGATGGCGTGATGAACAAATGAAGGAGG
Source organism: Spergularia marina (assembly GCA_963680865.1). Lineage (NCBI taxonomy): Eukaryota > Viridiplantae > Streptophyta > Magnoliopsida > Caryophyllales > Caryophyllaceae > Spergularia > Spergularia marina. The sequence goes on from OY804554.1 coordinate 7,500,598, forward strand.
TAAATTTAAAAAAAAAAAAAAAAAAAAGAGTGAATTTTAAGTACTCTATTGGTCATTGGGTGAGAAGAAGCCTACGAGGTTATGACAATGTTCTAGCCTTAATACTTGGTGACTATGGTGATAAGGCTAAGCTTCATATGGCTCTTCATTAGTACAGTGGCAGTTTCTACCACTTAGATGAGCGTATTTTGGTCCAATCACCAAGCATTCTCCTAAAGAACACAGAATGTTGGTGAAAGAATACCTAGTTTTGTTCTAACTTCCAAGCTACCAGAGTGATGTATGTGACAACACAATTCGCAAGGATAATTCACACAAACAATACAAAAAAAATCTAAAGAATATAGTGTAAGCTTACTAGATTACTGCTGATGCAATCCATCAATTTGGGAACTTCCATATGAGGTACTTACTACAGATGTTTATCTAATTTCATCCTACATATGCATAAGGTAACATAATCACTTATGTAAATGAGTTGAGTCAGTTGACACACTCAGAAAACTTCTTCAAAAATGTTATCTAATCTTCAAGCAACAGGGAGAGTCGTACTGAAGAGTACAGTAAACTAGAAATACTCGAGAATCTAGAAAAAAGAGGATATGTCTGTAGGAGTTAAGCAGAGAAATAGATCAACTTCAAGAATACCATTTCTACTACATGGAAATAAGGATAACACTAATCCAGATAAACTAACATCTTGTAGACAGATATTACGTAGAATACACCTAAAACTTTGCATGAATAAAGCTTTACCTTAAAAACTGCAAAGAAGGAAAAGGTCCTAATAATAGAGGGCTTCTGGACCGGCATCCGTTTTGCTGGCGTCATATCTTTACACAATTGTTGAGCAATTTCTCGAAGCAATACCAGTTGGGCTTTATCAGTCTGCATTGACATAATTGTCTGCCTCATTGATTCTCTGTCAGCCTCAAGAGCCTGAAGTCTCCAGTACAGCTTCTTGACCTCAGGCTCTCCTGCATCAGCATGAGTAAGTGATCCTCTTGGCGTGGATATGTATTCGTCACAAAACTTTGCAGCAAACTTGGGCTCCGCAAAGTTGTTATAAGGTGCCCCAGGATGCACAGAATCAATCGTATACACTCTATCACTCATGTCATCCTCATAGTCAGATGCACTATCTGACTTTCGTAATTCCTCAGCCACGCAATCCAGTTTCTTGAAACTAATACCAAACCTTGGAGAATCCATGATGTAATCAGGTCCCATATCTCTACCAAACCCAAGTTGTGAGCTTGAATTATCAGTCGAAATCCTTCTGGAATGTCTAGACCGCCTCGGAGAATGACCAACAATAATCTTCTCTAAAACAGGTCTGGAGCCAAAATCCCCATTCATCTGATCACCACGAGGAGTTGCTTCCAACTGATTAATCCTGTATTCTAGATTCTTCAAATCTTGACTCCTTGGAGTCTCACCAAATGGGTATTTCTCAATATCCACAACATCATCTTCATACTCTGGTTGCCCCTGTGATTCATTCAAACTACATCTTAGAGGAGGATAGCCATATGTGGGAGAGTCAACAGCACCTCCCATATCAGTATAAAAGCTAGTGTTGCGGCTATAATTTCCTTTCGTACCCTCAGCTTCATATTCTGTGAGCCCATAACTCATCATCCTATGCTTACAGGCTTGAATTTCACATGTAAGAGCCTGGATAGTCTGCTCTCTTTTGTACAACACATCCTCCAATGAAGAAATTTCCTGCGCATCATGTGAAATCTTCTCTTCAGCAAAACGTTTAAACTGCCGAGCCTCCATTTGGACCTCCGCTTTCTCCCCCTGAAGCCTCAAAATCATAGACATGGCCTCATTAGCAGCAGAAGAAGACGCATTCCTTTCCTCTTCCAACTCCAAACACAATTCCTGAATCGTCGCCTGCTGAGTGCTGACCGTCTCTCGTAACAAAGAACACTCATTCTCAATCCCAACCCGGGCAACAGGCAAGATATCAAGACCAGGGATATAAAAACGACCACTACGCTCAAACTCATCATACTTCCTCTTAACAGACCTAATCCACGTCCCACTCGAAGAACCAGCCGTCAGAGAACAACTACATCCACAATCACAGCATTCAGCCAGGCTCTTCGTAGGGAACGCCACAATATCAGTCGCCATATATCGGAATTCACAATCGAATCCGAATGCATTCAAACTCAACCTAACTCAAGCCAGCCTCCCCTCAATCAAATTAAAAAAAAAAAAAAAAAAAACACTTCAAATCACAAACCAATCTCTCCTCAATCCCTATCACAACCCTCTCCCCCGTGCTCGATACCGTGAAATCGAAAATGCACCCCTCCTCTCCCCTTCTAATGCACCAAACAATTCTCTCAGATCCTCAATATGAAACCAAACTCCTATAACACACAAATTAAACACAAAATCCAACAAAACACAAAAGAAACAAAATTAATCAAATGAAATTACCAGAAAATTAAACAAAAATGCAAACCTAAACCTAAAATTAAAATCAAACAATGCAAAAACACCTTTTGCATTGCTTGAACATGAATTTTCTCAATTAAAATCAAGTATAACATAAACATTTTCAGCTCATACGACCAAATTATACCAGAAAAATTCAACAAAAATTAGAATAATTTGACGAATTCGATAAATAAATAATAAAAACAGCTGGAACAACAACATCGTGCGCAGCAAATTAGGAAACACAATCAAAATAAATCAAATTAAAAAAAAACAAAAGTAATTAACCGAATTGAACATTACATACCTTCGAAAAAAAAACCGAGTATCGTAACAAAGAAGATTAGGTGGATGATCCGGATGAGAGAAAATTACGAGGAGAGAGAAAGAGAGGGTTTGAAATTCTCTCTCTTGAAGAAAGAGAGAGAAAAGCGAGGGAAAAATTATGGAAACGCGAGGAGAGAGAAATTGAAACCCAAAAAAAAATTGTGCAAGAAATTTCAGATTTTTTTTTTTTTTTTTATATATATTTTTCTTCTTTTTTGAAACCCTAGATTATGAATATGATGATTTTTCTTACGAAATTTTTTTTTCTTTAATTTATTTATTTTTGTTTTCTATTTTGCCAAGAATTTCTCATATTTTCCATGCTGGTTTGCGTTGTTGTTGGGGTTTGAGGGAGCGCGCTTTAGTAAAATTTGGAGGCCATGACATTGTTGGTGGGGAAAGTGCAAGTTTCGGTCTCGGATTTAATATTAGTTTCTTCCTTAAATTTCTATATTTTCGGGAGATAGATTTATTATTCGATTGTCGGAAAAGAAATGGTCTACTATGATGCCGTTTGACTCATTAGGATTAGGATAATTTTGACTCACATAGTCCTAGTTTTCAAATGGGTATTGAATTATTGTATGGAAATCATCTCATTTATTTATGATGTGAAACCTTTAGCGATTCGATGATGTTTTAAATTTTTTTAGTGGTGTTTTTGGTTCATGATGATTAGATTATATTGTTGGGGGGCCTGTTATTGTTAATGCGTCTCTAGACTCACTACCCATGATGTAATAAAACTATTAATTACAATGTATATCGTGAATAATATTTTACATCGTCAATACCGTTTTTGGTTGATTCCATGATTTCTTTCACAATAATCGTGTGCGCTTGAGTTTAAAAGTGGTCTATTGATTGGAATGGAAGATTTGCCCATTTATCATAAAATAACTTAATTTCTGTTTGATAGGATTTATTAAACAATGTACCAAATCAGATAAGATGCATTCAAATCAAATGCGATCAAAATCAGAATTGTTTGAGGCAGAACAATACACCCTCACGAAGTTTCGAATAAGTTTCATAATTAGATTTCATCTATTTTATTCATGAAATTGGATATATTTATCTATTTTGTAGTATTTGACTATTTTTAGTAATGTTTTTAGCTTACATTAAGACTGGTACCAGCTAAATGTTTGTTGGGGTCAGGCATAACACATATACACAATACAATTAATCCCATTTTCTATCATGAGTTATCATATATCCCCAATGATCTATTTGCAGACTTCATCAATTCTTTTAGACAAATGAGACTTATATGGTATATCTATGAAATCATAAAGATAAGTCAAGATCTTCCCCTATACTTAAAAGAGTGATCATCTAGTATGACTTATGATTGAATTGGGTACCTATAAACATTATATTATAATAACATATTTGCCAAACTTTTTTTTTTTTTTTTTTTTTTTTTTTTTTTTTTTTTTTGTGATCATGAGTTTAACTTATGAATGGATTAGGTAGATGCGAACACTGTAACTATGAACATTTTTTTTTTGGCCAAATTGTTAAAATTTTGTGTCATGATAGTTCATCAATGATAATGTGATGGTTTTTCATGTCTAGACCAAACTATCACGACCAAGGTCAAGACAAAAAGTTTATTGTACACCTTAGACCAAGATTATTGGTACTAAAATCTTGGTCTTGAGGAGACAAAGTGTATAAAAATTATTTGCTCAGAAGAGATGGAGGAAGATCATGTCTTCCCCAAAACCTAATATTGGGAAAAGAAGACCATTGTCTTCAAGAGAGAGAAGATTAAAAATATATATTTAGGCCAATTGTTATGTGACATATAGATTGGGTGGTCTAATTTCTGATTTTTAGTGAATAGGAGTGTCTTAGGATATATGGGTGGGAATACTAAGGTCGTAGGGCAGTTAGGGTTTACGAATACTTGGTTTCTTCTCATTGATTGATTAATTCAGAAGAATATCACTTAATTAATAAAGGAAATGGAGTTTTACATGTGGCAAGTGGGCACACGTTAGAAAAATCTTTATTAAAATTGTGCTGCATATATTCACCTCCAATTAACTTAAGTGGTCGCTTGGTTGCCCTTTTAAAACACACACATGAATTCTAAATTCCCATGAATTCCATATTATGCGGGTTGTTTGGTTGCCCATAATTAAAAAAATGAGGGAATTGGAAATTTCATGGGAAAATGAAATTCCGACATAATGGTGGAATTTTCTGACCAACTCCCCCCCCCCCCCGGTAATTCTGAATAGAGGTGGCCACGGGCCGGGCTAGTGCCCAGAAAATCGAGCACTAGCACTAGCCCTACATACCCGGGCTAGTGCCAGAGATCGATTTTCTGGGCACTGGCACTAGTCCTCCAGTGCTTTGACCGGGCTTGACCGGGCTAGGGTAAGGGCGGGCCAGTGCTCCGGCTGGAAAAAAAAAGGAAAAAATCGAGTTTGACCAGTGATTGACCGGGCTTGACCGGGGCTTGACCAGGGCTAGTGCTTGAAAAATCGAGCACTAGCACTACCAAACCGGGGCTTGGTAGTGCCAGGCCAGTACCGGGTAGTGCTGTGCGTTGACCAAGGCTTGACCAGTGCGGGCCCGGGCTCCTAGTGCTCAATGGCCGACTCTAATTTTGAATTCCCCCATCAACTTTGTTTAAAAATTACAAATTTGCTCCCTAAATAATTAGAAAGGTCCATTATTAAAAGATATAATAGTAATTACAAATAAAATATAAAGGAATTGGATAGGTGCAACCAAACAAGATGCTGAAATTTAATTAACTAGTTTGCATGCCCGACCCACGCTCGGGCTATATATCTATATTGTTATACTCATTTTATGAAATTGTCAGTTTATCTTTGATATAATATTATTAGTAACACTATTATATTCCATAAATTAACTTACCACCATAATCACCAGCTAATAATTTTCATATTATGTAATTACATAGTGCTATCCAATTAATGACTGCCAAGTGTCCTTTTAGAAAAGACTTGGTTTCAGGTTTTAATATATAGTATTAGATGAGAGTTCCAAATTCCTTGATGTCTACCAAATAACTTAAAACTATTCACATGAATTCTATTTAGGAACTAAATTCATGGGATATGTAACTTCCTACAGGAGTTAAATTCCTACATGAACCAAACAATCACTAAGTACCAACTTGATTTTGACACGTATCATGGCGTTTGCTACTTTCGTATGGTAAATGATACGGAGTACGGAGTATTATGCAATATTATATTATGATATTAGTCATTTTCTTCCGTCTTCTTGAATACCAAATGGCCCGCTATTACTTGATGACCTAAATCTACACAACTTATAAGATTTATATCCGATTAGCGTTGCGTGCCTAGCTATAACGGTTGATAGGTGAGTCTTTGAAAGAAAAGTTTCAGCACACGTTAGACATTAAACTTGGGAATTCGTTAAACAAAATCAACATGCTTGTCATTTCATTGAATTTCATGTATGATACAACTCACTTTAGAGTGGGTTTTGTGGCGTTTATATTGGGTTTTTCATGTCATTTTCGGATCATTTGTGGCATTATTCTATTGATTATGTTTTTGAGCTTATTTGAAGAATATATGCGAGTTTGATGATTTCTGCAAGTTCGAGAATGAATTGACGATGGCTACAACGAATCCCGAGAAGCGTAGAAGATCCGGAGAGTTGAAGAACGTAGGTACAAAGTTTAGCTGCCAGACGACTCGTCCAGAGGAAGACGAGTCGTCCCAAACCAGAAGACTTCCAGACGACTCATGCAGAGACTTCAGCAAAATCGACATAAGGTGCCAGACGACTCGTCCATAGGCAGACGAGTCGTCCCGATCCGGACGACTCGTCCGCTGTTGTGTCGGCGTATTGGCGGGTTTCCTAAACCCGTTTTGTAATCTTTTACTATTTAAACCTAAGTTACGTTTTATTTTCATTATTCAGATTTCTCAAAACCTAAAGTATTATTTTGAAGAATTATGCAAGGCTAAAAACCTTTTATTCTCGGATTATTAATCGAAACTATTATTCACCGACAATTGTGAGTTTGATTTCTAATTCTTAATTTCGTTTGAGTATTGTTTATTCTCTTGCTATCATTGTTATTATTGATTGATTTGCTGTTAATTAGGTGGCCACTAATTAACCTTAGATTAATCTATATTGCTAGATTCTCAATTAAAGGATTAATTGTTTGATTGTTGAATCGATTAGTAGAAACTAGGTCTAATTGCATGCTGATCATCGTGATTAGATTTAGGGGAGAATAAACATATTAATTGAAGATCGAAACCGCGTGTGTCTAGATCTTTTTAATCTTAGTTGATATCGTTTAATCGCTTTATGCTTTCGCTGGATTGAATTTAGGCGCGCGTCTTTGTTATCCACCGATCAGGACTATTAGGTAGGGCTGATCTCTCCTCTTAGTTACAATTACGGAACGATTAGGAATTATATTTCTACAACTAAGTGCTCAACGAATTAGGATTAGTTGATAACTAGGATCAATTAGGTGAACGATAGTGGGTATTAATTGTCCGAGATCTTTTCCTCTATTGGTTTACAAATTACTCCTTTTGACTTTTGATTAATTGATCATTTACAATCACAAAACCCCCCATTTGTTACTTGACATACTTAGATAATTACCGTTCTCTGTGGATACGATCCCACTTGCCCATTTACTACATTTATAGGTTTGTGTGGTTTTTATATTTGATTTAGACATACGACTTTAGCCTGGCAAATTTTGGCGCCGTTGCCGGGGAACGGTTTAATTTGTCTTTGTGTGTTTGTGGTGGATCATTTATGGTCCACACCCGTGCTACTAATAAACCTCTTGTTCCTTTTGATTCAGAAATTGAACGGACCTTACGAGCCGTGCGGAAAGCGTTTTGAGAATTACTATTCCCTCAATCATATTCTGAGTCCGAGTTACATAAAGGTGCAAATATGAGTATACGGTCACTCACAGCCCTGAATCTCGCCAAGCAACCATCATGCATCAAATACCCAGAGGAAGAAGCGGGTAAAGTGGTAGAGATAAAGGGGGCACTATTACATCAACTCCCACACTTTCTTGGGGGTCAATTTGAGGATCCGAATCGGCATGTTTCAGATGTGTTCTTTTATTGTAACGGCATGAAGCCAGCTACGATCAAGATTGAAGACTACTTATTAAAAGCATTTCCTTTTACACTAAAGGAGAAGGCGAGAGATTGACTTTACACTCTTCCTGAGAACAATATCACTTCTTGGGATGATATGAAGAAAGCTTTCATTCAGAAGTACTTACCGGCCACTAAATCCTCATCTTTGAAGAAGAGTATTAGTAATGTTATGCAAGAAGATGATGAGCGATTTTCCACGTATTGGGAGCGATTCAAACAATTATGGTCTAGTTGCCCATATCATGGATTCACTGATCAAGATCTTATACTCTACTTCTACAATGGTCTCAGGCATGATGATCAACGTTATGTGGTAGCTGCAAGTCAAGGTGGTATTGATAAGTTGACTCCAATTGAGGCATTGACTTTGATCAATGAGTTATCGGATCAAGACCAATCCCGTGCTAGTGATCGACGTTATACGAGGAAGGTGATTGCTATTGGTACCGACGCTCCACTGGAAAAGAAGGTAGATAGATTGAAATCTATGATGGAATCATTCATGATGGGAGGCAACCCACCACCAGTGAAACCTTGCGGGCTATGCTATGCTGAGGGACATCCGACTGATGCTTGTCCCACCATTGTTGAAGAGGATAAAGTAGAGGAAGTGAAATCGGTTGGCCATCAAGGTGGATTCCAAAGGAAGTATGATCCTTTCTCCGAAACCTACAATGAAGGGTGGAAGGATAGCCCCAAGTTCAAGTGGTCCACTCCCACCAACAACTTCCAAGGAGGGTCAAATTTTGGTCCTCAAGGTGGGCGAACATTCCAACCTAGACCGCAAGGGCCACCTCAAGATTCCGCCCGTAAGCAAATGTCTACGGAGGATATGATTCGAGCTATGGCCACTAATATGACTCAATTCCAAGAACAGACCCAACAGTTCCAACAACAATCCCAACAATTCCAACAACAAACCCAATCGAGCATCCAAAATTTGGAGAATCAATTTGGGCAACTTTCTACCGCCATTGCAAGGTTGGAATCCAAGGATTCAAATCAATTACCCTCCAACACGGAAGTGGTGAAGAAAAATGTGAGTGCCGTGACACTGAGGAGTGGTAAAGTGTTGGGTAACAAGGAAACCGTAGTTGTTAGTGAAGACGAGGACGAAGCAGAAATAGAGCCGAAGACTACTCGTCCCCTGACAGACGAGTCGTCTGGAGACCATCAGACGAGTCGTCTGGTAACAGACGAGTCGTCTGGTAACAGACGAGTCGTCCCCTACTGATTTTCCAGCGGCATCTTCTGAGCATGTGGTTGAGACGGAACTCACCCCTCATTCTTCCGAGGGGGAGATAGATGCAACTGTGACACCTGATCTTCCTTCATACAAGCCAGTTGCTCCCTTTCCTGATGCATTAAAGGATACGCGTAAGTATGAGAGCAACAAGGAGATGTATGAGATATTCAGCCGCTGTATGGTGAAGATTCCGTTGCTTAAGCTGTGTCAGATGATTCCCAAGTGGGGAAAGGTTTTCAAGGACTTGTCCAAAGTCCAAAAGAGCTACAAGCTGAAAGGTAAGCAACGAGTTCAAGTAAGTGAACAAGTTTCCGTTGTGTTTCAATGCAAGATGCCCATCAAGTATGGTGATCCAGGTATGTTTACTATCCCCATTACTCTAGGTGAGTCTAGATTTGATGGAGCCATGTTAGACTTAGGTGCGTCGATTAATGTGTTGCCTTATTCTGCATATAAGTCTTTGAAACTTGGTCCTTTACTTGAAACTGAAGTGGTAGTGCCAACTAGCTGATAGATCACTTGTCTATCCTAAGGGTCTAGTGGAAGATATGTTTGTCCAGGTTGATAGTTTGATCTTTCCTGCTGATTTTTATGTTTTGGAAATGGATCATGATAAGGACACTGCACCGATAATTTTACTCGGTAGACCATTTTTGAAGACAACTAGGACCAAGATTGATGTGTTTAGTGGGTCTTTGACTATGGAATTTGATGGTCAAATAGTTCAATACTATCTGAATGATACGCTGAAATACCCATCTGACCATCACTCTTTGTGTGCTATGAATGTGCTTGATGATGTTGTGCAAGATGTTTTTGATGCACATGCTGCTGATGATGATTTGATCAATGCTTTGAATGGTGATATAGTAGATGATTGAGTTGAAGCCATTGCCGGATCATCTCAAATATGTGTTCCTTGGAGAGGGAGATACATTGCCAGTCATTGTCTCTAATGAGTTGAGCAAGGAACAAGAGAGCCAGCTGATTGATGTGTTGAAAGAGAGGAAGTTAGCTATTGGATGGACGATTGCCGACATCCGTGGTATCCCTTCAACGACATGCATGCATAAGATACTACTGGAGGACAATGCCAAACCGGTAAGGCAACCCCAGAGGCGCTTAAATCCGCCTATGATGAAGGTTGTAAAGAATGAAGTGATCAAGCTATTTCAGATGGGGATCATCTACTCAGTACCACACAGTAAGTGGGTAAGTCCTACACAGGTAGTACCCCAAAAAAGGAGGCATTACTGTTGTGCCTAATCAAAGTGGTGAATTGGTCCCAACCCGTACACAAACGAGTTGGAGGGTATGTATAGATTATCGTAGATTGAATGCGGTAATAAAGAAAGACCATTTCCCCCTCCCCTTTATTGACCAGATGCTTGAGCGACTTGCAGGTCGCGCTTATTATTGCATCTTGGATGGATACTCAGGATATTTTCAGATTGAGATTGCGCCTGAGGATCACGAGAAGACCACCTTCACATGTCCTTTTGGTACTTTTGCGTACAGGCGCATGCCCTTTGGACTTTCCAATGCCCCGCCACCTTTCAGCGGTGTATGATGAGTATTTTCACTGAATATATAGAGCATTGCATGGAGGTGTTTATGGATGACTTTACAGTACATGGTGACTCTTTTTCTGCATGTTTGCATCATCTAACTCTGGTTTTAGATAGGTGTATTGAGTCCCACCTTGTGTTAAATTCTGAAAAATGTCATTTTATGGTTAAACAAGGTATTGTGCTAGGTCACGTAGTTTCTGCTAGGGGTATAGAAGTTGACAAGGCTAAGATTGATGTTATTGAGTCACTCCCCTACCCCACTAATGTGCGAGAAGTGCGGTCTTTTCTTGGTCATGCAGGATTTTATCGCAGGTTTATCAAGGATTTCTCCAAGATTTCCTCGCCATTATGTAAGTTGATTCAGAAGGAGATTAGCTTTGAGTTCGATGAGTAGTGCAAGAGAGCTTTTGATGACTTGAAAGGAAGGCTCACTAGTGCTCCAATTATCCAAGCCCCAGATTGGTCTCTTCCATTTGAGATCATGTGCGACGCTAGTGACTATGCTGTGGGGGCTGTGTTGGGTCAAAAGGTAGGGAAAGCATCTCATGTAATCCACTACGCTTCTATGACGTTGAATGAGGCCCAGCGGAACTACACTACCACTGAGAAGGAGATGCTAGCTGTGGTGTTCGCCTTGGAGAAGTTCCGTTCTTACTTGCTTGGTACCAAGGTGATTGTATACTCAGATCATGCGGCTATTTGTTATTTGATGACGAAGAAGGATGCTAAGCCATGGTTGATTCGATGGGTCCTACTTCTCAATGAGTTTGATGTGGAGGTAAGGGACAGGAAAGGAGCTGAGAACTTGGTTGCTGATTACTTGAGTAGGTTGGTTCGTGATGAAGATAAGCCTTACACTCAAGTGCCTGTTCTAGGACTATTCCCGGATGCGACTCTATGTGCAATCCGTGTCACACGACCATGGTATGCTAATATTGTTAACTATCTTGTTTCTGGTGAATTTCCTCCACAGATTACCAAGGCTCAGCGAGATAAGCAAAGGAGTGACGCCAAGCACTATTGTTGGGATGACCCCTACTTGTGGAAGCATTGTGCGGATCAAGTCATTCGCCGTTGTGTTTCCGAGATTGAGGTACCTTCTATCCTTGAATTTTATCATGCTGGTGCTTGTGGCGGCCATTTTGGTTCTAAGAGAACGGCTAGGAAAGTCTTGGATAGTGGATTTTACTGGCTAAGTTTGTTTAAAGACTCTTATAAATTCTGTCAACACTGCGATAGATGTCAAAGAGTCGGCTCGATTTCCCGGCGGAATGAGATGCCACAATAGTCCCTCATCTATTGTGAAATATTTGATGTGTGGGGGATTGATTTCATGGGACCATTTCCCATGTCCCACGGTAATTTGTATATTTTGCTTGCGGTGGACTATGTCTCTAAGTGGGTAGAGGCAAAAGCCACCAGGACTAATGATGCTCCTGTGGTTTTAGCGTTCCTTAAGAGTAACATTTTCACCAGATTTGGGGTACCCCATGCCCTCATTAGTGATCAAGGGACGCACTTCTGCAATAGGACCGTGAGTGCTTTACTGAAGAAGTACTCGGTCACCCACAAGGTGTCCACAGCCTATCATCCACAAACCAATGGACATGCTGAGGTGTCCAATAGAGAGGTCAAATCTATCCTAGAGAAGACGGTGAATCCGATTAGGAAGGATTGGAGCTTAAGATTGGATGATTCGCTATGGGCGTACCGCACTGCGTACAAGACCCCTATTGGTATGTCACCCTATAGACTTGTGTTCGGAAAAACTTGTCATCTTCCAGTGGAGTTGGAACACAAGTCTTATTGGGTGGTCAAGAACCTTAATATGAATATCGATGAGGCGGGTATACACCGGAAGATGCAGTTACAAGAGTTGGATGAAATCCGACTAGATTCATATGATAATGCGGCTATCTACAAGCAAAAGAGTAAGGCATTGCACGACAAAATGATATTGAGAAAGAATTTCAAGGTTGGTGATAAAGTCCTTCTCTATCAATCGCGCCTTAAACTCTTTTCGGGCAAGCTACGGTCTAGGTGGATTGGACCGTTCATTGTGATGAAGGTATTCCCTCATGGAGCTGTGGAAATTCGAGGTCCTACTTCGGGATCGGTGTTTAAGGTTAATGGTCAAAGACTCAAGCCATATTATGAGGGATTCACGCAAACCGAGGTGGAGGATGTTGATTTGAGCGATCCGGTGATTGAGGATTGATCATACTCCAGTTCTTGCGTCGAGCCAACGACGTTAAACAAGTGCGCTTCTCGGGAGGCAACCCGAGCATTTCTCTTTTTCTTATTTCCATTTATTTTTCTTTTTATTTTGATTTTACGTGTGTTTTTGTATTTTGTATGTGTGTTTAGGTTCATCATGGAGAAATCGGGAACTTGGCATCACGAGTCGTCTTCGAATTGAGAAATAGTGAAAACTGTGAAGCGACAACTCGTCTATGTGGAGACGAGTCGTCCAGATGACTCGTCCACCCCTAGACGACACCTGCAGGGTCGAAAGAAAAAAACGAGACGACTCGTCCATTTGGAGACGAGTCGTCCCCGTGTGTTTTCGGTAAGTCTTCTTTTCTTTAAAACACTCCTCCTCCTCCTTTCTTCTCACTTTCTTCGACACTCATCTTTCTCCTCAACCTAAATTTTCCATTGTTCTTCTTTCTTACCACCATTAAACTCCTCCATTCCTCCTACCCACCTCACAACAACATCAAATCTCCATATTTCTCCCACTCTTTTTCTACTTACACCCCAAATTACACCACAAATCACCCTTTCATCCCCAAATTCCTCACTTGCACCCAAAACCCTAACTTTTGGGGGTTTTCATACCTTAATCAATTGGATGCATTTGAAGCTTGGGGGAGTTCGTGGGAGGTTCAATTACGGGGTTTTCATCATCCTAGCACACTTTTGTTGCACTTAAGAGGTAATTTTCAGATTTTCTCTCTCATGGTTGCATATTTCTCTTGTGGGTTTGATGCTTGGATTGATTGGTAGAAGTAGCTTTGTTGGGAGGATAGTTATTGGTTTTTAGTATGTTTTGAGTAGCTCTTGTTGTTGTTGCTTGTATTGGTGGGTTGTTGGATGTTTGTTTTGCCAAGAAATTGGGGTTTTGTTGGTTGCTTGCTAATTGCTAGTTGGGGTGGACGAATTGCTATTATTGGAGTAGCTAGTGTTTGTTGCTAGCGTTTGTTGCTAGCGTTTGTTGCTGGTGTTTGTTGCTAGAGTTGGTTGCTTGGTTGAGGGAGAAGGGTGGTGATCAGTGGAGTGTTAGAGCTACCCTAAGTGAGCTAAGAGGGAGTGAAGATGCCGCCTAGGAAGAGAGTAAATCGTGGTGATGATGGAGCCGGCACGAGTGCGGCCGGGGCGAGGACTCATGGTGGCCGTAGTACTCACGGAGGGCGTGGTAGAGCACCACCCGTGAATACTCTTGGTTTGGAGCGTGTGGCCGGTTCTCGAGCATGGGCACGTGTGTTTTTGCCTACGCGTACCGTACAACACACACGGTATTTAGATTCTCCCACTTTGCGCGCACTTGGTATCGAGGATCTTGTCCTCGAATTGCTTAGGAGTGGTGGTTTAGAAGGGTTGTATACTTATCCTAGGGGTATTAGCAACCGTTATACGAGAGAGTTTGTAGCTTCTCTTGTGGCTCATGCGGGTGAGGAAGATTCGGAACCATACATTGAGTTTCGAATTAATGACTAGGAGCATGAGCTATCTTACCCGGAGCTTAGGGAGATATTATTCGGGCTCCCACGGAGCCGTGGCAAAACTTCTTCTGATGCGGAGGCTAATACCTTTTGGTATAACCTCACGTGTCGTGCTTGTATTCTTCCGCGGTTGACCCATATTCGTCATCCCGCATTTCGCTTGGTTTCTCGTTTGTTGTCAGTCACCCTCTTATGTAAGGGTGAGCCGACCAAGCTTTCTCACACTGACGTTCAATATCTCATGGCTCTTCTTCCTGGGTATGAGACGATCCCAGATTGGATACATATTTTCATTAGTCGGTGTGAGGCACTTAGAGATGCGGATAGTGGGCATTTCATCTTTGGTTGCCTTATTACGCAGATTGTCGAGTATGTTAAAGGTGAGGGCTATGAGCACCCAGATACGACGGAGTGTGATTTGCAGAATGTTGAGTTTTGTCGTATCCCGTGGTTGCTGCAGTATGACCGCTTATCAGTGGTAAGGGGTGGTCTTTATTAATGGGCTTATGGCGTCAACCACTATATTGTTGTTCCACCTGCTGAGGATGACCCACTCCCTCACGGCCCTAATGCGGCGGATTGGGCTTTTGGTCCTATGGAGATGGAGGTCGATGAGCCGGCACCCCGGATCCCATGCGTTGTTGATGATGGTGCCGAGTGGCGAGCTTCTATGGTGGCTCAGATGGGAGAGTTGCGTCTTTGGAGAGGTGATGTAGATGATCGTTTTGAGGATATTACGGATCGTTTGGATCTTAGCTTTGCTTTTCAGCAGAGTTTTGCTACGTTCTTCTCTCAGCCTGAGCCTAGGACATATGTGCATGTTCCGTAAGAGATGTTTGATATGGCTACCGTTCGGAGGTTGGCGCGTGAAGAGCGCCGTGCAGCTAGACGTGGAGGAGCATCCCAGGGGCCGGGCGACCCCTCTTCTTCCACAGCTCATGAGTGAGTTTCCCCATTTCCGTTCCTATGCTTGATTTTCATTAGACTTCGGCGCAACGAGGACGTTGTTTGATTTAAGCATGGAGGAGGGTTGTATATCATTGTGTATATAGGTTTGCATTTGTACAACTTGTTTAATTTCATTTACTTGTTTTTCGTTTTGATAAACCCAACAAAAAAAAATCGAAAATTGGAAAAGGAGGAAAAAAGAAGAGAGAAGACAGTCAGAAAAGAGAGAGGAGCGTGAAAAGAAAGTCAGGAAAAGACACGAGAGAAGAAAGTAAGTCGGTGAGCATTGGAAAAGTTAACGAGAGGCTAGGTGAAAATCCGAAAGGGCGCCTAGGCAAAATGAGTAGAGTGTGCTACTGTACCAGCGGTGTATAAGAAGGGAGTTTTGAAGGTCGTGTCTGGGTAGATCTCTCTTGGATGATATAAAGAGGTTCGGTTGGATTGTATAGTATAGGTGATAGGATAGGAAATCCTCGATTGCCTTGGTTGTTAGGGGATGTTGGTGGCTTTATCGAGGTGGTCTTTGATCCGATTACATTAATCCGGACCTAGGCTCACGAGGGTGATGTGTGTGAGCGGTTTAGGGACACTTAGGGCATTTTTAGGTCCCTTTGCCATTTGATTACTCGTTGTGGTTGTGTGTTGTGAAGCATAAGATGGTTAGGAACCGTTATGTTGAGGATACATGTGTGACGGTCCCTAACTAGGAAGACGAAAACCATAAATGGAGTAGAGGAGATAGGTAGATATCATTTCTTCCCGTGCTGCTTATCAAAAGACCTTGAAGACATTTTGAAGATGATTGTGATACTCGAGGACGAGTAAAGGTCTAAGCACGGGGGAATTTGATACAACCCACTTTAGAGTGGGTTTTGTGGCGTTTATATTGGGTTTTTCATGTCATTTTCGGATCATTTGTGACATTATTCTATTGATTATGTTTTTGAGCTTATTTGAAGAATATATATGTGAGTTTGATGATTTCTGCAAGTTCGGGAATGAATTGACGATGGCTACAACGAATCTCGAGAAGCGTAGAAGATCCGGAGAGTTGAAGAACGGAGGTACGAAGTTTAGGTGCCAGACGACTCGTCTAGAGGAAGACGAGTCGTCCCGAACCACACGACTTCCAGACGACTCATGCAGAGACTTCAGCAAAATCGACATAAGGTGCCAGACGACTCGTCCATAGGCAGACGAGTAGTCCCGATCCGGACGACTCGTCCGCTGCTGTGTCGGCGTATTGACTGGTTTCCTAAACCCGTTTTGTAATCTTTTACTATTTAAACCTAAGTTACGTTTTATTTTCATTATTCAGTTTTCTCAAAACCTAAAGTATTATTTTGAAGAATTATGCAAGGCTCAAGAACTTTTATTCTCGGATTATTAATCGAAACTATTATTCACCGACAATTGTAAGTTTGATTTCTAATTCTTAATTTCATTTGAGTATTGTTTATTCTCTTGCTATCATTGTTATTATTGATTGATTTGTTGTTAATTAGGTGACCACTAATTAACCTTAGATTAATCTATATTGCTAGATTCTCAATTAAAGGATTAATTGTTTGATTGTTGAATCGATTAGTAGAAACTAGGTCTAATTGCATGCTGATCATCGTGATTAGATTTAGGGGAGAATAAACATATTAATTGAAGATCGAAACCGCGTGTGTCTAGATCTTGTTAATCTTAGTTGATATCGTTTAATCGCTTTATGCTTTCGCTGGATTGAATTTAGGCGCGCGTCTTTGTTATCCACCGATTAGGACTATTAGGTAGGGCCGATCTCTCCTCTTAGTTACAATTACGGAGCGATTAGGAATTATATTTCTACAACTAAGTGCTCAACGAATTAGGATTAGTTGATAACTAGGATCAATTAGGTGAACGATAGTGGGTATTAATTGTCCCAGATCTTTTCCTCTATTGATTTACAAATTACTCTTTTTGACTTTTTATTAATTGATCATTTACAATCACAAAACCCCCAATTTGTTACTTGACATACTTAGATAATTACCGTTATCTGTGGATACGATCCCACTTGCCCATTTACTACGTTTACAGGTTTGTGTGGTTTTTATATTTAATTTAGGCATACGACTTTAGCCTGTCAATGTAATTATTGTAACCTAATGTTATTTATCGCCTGGATGTGGTTTTCTACAACATCAAGGTTCACCAACCTTAGGTGCCCCTACAAAAGACGAGTTAAGACTTTCAGGCATTCGCAAAAGGTGCCTTCCACCTGCTCTATCTCGTTTTCAATTTCAGCTAGCATGTGAAAAAATAATAATTGTTCTTCTTTTGACTATAACTTTTCACAGACAAAGTGAAAAAAGGTTGCAACAAGTGTTCACGGGAAGCCAACAACATGATGTATTCAAGTCTATTTCTTAAATAACACACTTAAATAGTCTAAACTTAGGGTGGAACTAAGTAGGTGGACAAATCTAATAAAAAAGACAAAATAGAAGTAAGACTGGGGAAAGTTTTCACTTATAGATACACAACTTCACATAGTTTCTCCAATGCTTATATCATGCTCCTGGTAGCACAAGTTTAAATTATTTTAAGTATGATCCCCACTCCTCTATTGTGAGAGGGACCACCATGCTCACTGTGCTCCCGGGAGCATGGTATAATTTGCGTAGTTTCTCTAGTGCTTGAGGCTCAAGTTTTTATTTTTTTTTTGAAATTTTGTTTTGCTTTGTTTTTTTGAAATGAATGAATTAAAACAGGGAGAAATAAAGAACATACAAGAGATTCAAGAGACCCAAATATGAGTACAAGATGAACAAATAAAACCTAGTCTAGTCCCGCCGCGGCAACACACGTAGCCAACCACACTCACGGACAAAGAAAACTTTCCGTCGACCGTTAAAGTGGGGCAGACAACCAAACTTGAGCATATCCCATTGACCAGAGTATCAAAGATGCACATTGAACTATTACCACGAGGAACTTGGGCCCGAAACAAAAACTAAGAAAAAAGTAGGAAAAAAAAAGGCTAACTAAGACTACCATAAAGAAAGAAAAGTTACAGAACATACAAAAGAACAATCTGCCAGACGAAGATCTAAACAATAATATATTTCAACCAAATCCTATGATGCGTTTGGAAGTGATAAAAATTTACCAAATCCTATGATGAGTAAGTATGATGAAAAAGTTTGAGAACGTGGTGCTATATGTGAGTTCTGTAAAGAGCTACGTACAATGGAGGAGGAAAATCAAAGTTTCCCGTGGTTGGATAATTGGTTACAAGGCTTTTTTTTTTTTTTTTGTGTGGTAATGCTCAAGTTTTATTGGGATATATTTGGAAAATATAAGTATATATTTGTATATATTGTATATTCTTGTCATATATATATGGTGATCCTTTCACATTGTGAATTAGGAATTGACGTCTTGTATTTAGAGGCGGTGCCTCCATTGCAATTGACACACAGAAATGACCGAGACCTTGTAATGTGTGTGTTCTCCATGGGTTTAGAGTGTGTGTATTTCTAATATGGTATCAGGGTTGGTCAAATTTTTATTTGGTTTTTTTGAGGAGTCTATTCCCTGTGACTCTAATTCCGGAGACATGCATGCATGGCTACTATTGGCGGTGATAATCCGGGTGTCAAAATCACCCAGGTTGAATTTCGTGGGACAAATTTGGTCAAAGTTTCCATGCAGGGGTGGCGATGGGGGCCCGGGCTTTGGTCAGGGTCGGGGTGGACACGAAGCAGGAGGTTCAAGAGGAAGTTTGGGAGGAGGCTCAGGTGCTACTGGTGCTGTAGCTTTTTTGGGTGTTGCACGCACTTCCGGCCTGGAGTCTGGTCCTTCTCGCAATGATCTTAATCATCTCAGTGAGCTAGTCTACCACCGATCGCCTCACCGGTAAGTCTCGTTTAAATTCTTGGATAATCGATACCGGTGCTACTAAGCATATGACCAGCAATCTTAATTTTTTTCGCAATTGATATGATATTGATGAATGTTATTTAGCCTCTAATTAGACTCCTCTAATTAGTACTTAAGTTTAGCTAATAATCTTTAGTTGCATTTAGGATTAAAGCATAAATAAGGTAATACTTAATCAAGAGAAATTTTGACCTTCCTTCAAATGAAAGATCTTGAGTTGCAAATTAATGGGGATCCCCCTCCTTAATTTTGAGTTTCCAACCTTTCTCCCTTAATTCACCAAAGAAGCTCTCCAAAAATCTCACAAAATGGACTAATTTTATGAGATTTTAACCCTAAAACCTTATATATAATTAGTCAGCAAACTAGCTAATGATATACTAGGCTTAGATAAGTGTTTTGATTAAGTTTTTACTTGATCTTGATGGTCTTGGATGTTGACTGAATTTTTAAGAGAAAAGAGAGAGTTTCTCTTAATTCTCTCTCTAAAAGTAACTTGTGTGGTTTGTAGAAATGATGTGTTGTTATGTTTGACCATCAAATACTAGTATATATACTAGTGGTAATTTAAATGACCATTTTGCCCTTACTAATTATACCCCTAAACATCTTATGTTACAATTTAGTATAATTTGTACACTTATTTCTTTAAGTGTTAATTAATTATTATATATATCACTATATAATAATTACTAATTACATCATTTTAGCTAAAATTACAACTATTTGTAATTTAATTAGCCAATTGTCTATGACAATTCACACAAAAACCATAATTTATTCGACCTGAGTTCCGAACTCATAAAACACTATCCGATATAATCAGTTAACTCTTTAACTGAAACATTAGGGTTTATATTATATTGTATTAGATACAAATATAATATCCTTTAGAGAAACTATCTTTATATGTGTGACCGAGAGGGATCAATTGATTACCGCCGTCAAACGACAATAACGTCAAACTCTAGCCAGCCAACCGTTATCGATTTATGTTAATCAACTGACTTAGTATATTCAATATATCCAGGTTTATTCCTAATTAGATTTAATTAGTCAACGCATTATTGTCGGAGGACATCAACACGAACAATTGAACCTGCACTGATCACTCTTTCGAACGACGATGTGGCTATGGCGGTGAAGTCAGGGGAGGTTGTTCTTGGGGATAATTTGGTGTTACGAGATGTGCTTTATGCACCTCAATTAAACTGTAACTTGATTTTTGTTTCTTGCTTGGTGAACGACTCAAACTTGGTGTTACAATTTACTCACATTTTGTGAAATTTTCAGCACCGTATCTCAAGGACGCTGATTGGATTGGGTTAAAAGCGAGTTGGGCTTTACTACTTGAGAGTAACGAAGAATGTTCGTGCAAATAAAGTTGACATGAGTGAGTCCGCTGAACTTTGGCATCGTTGACTGGGTCATCCTTCGTCAACCATAGTTAAGACCCTTTCTGTCTTACACTACTCGGGAAATCAAATGGTTGTGACATATCTTGGTTGCTTTGGGCGTCCCTATTTCGGAACCCGCTCATCTTCATGGTGATAGTCCGTCTGCGCTTCATATTGCTCGTAATCCTGTGTTCCATGAACGCACGAAACATATTGAATTTGATTGTCATTCCGTTCGTGAAGCTATCCTCGATGGTACCACTGCTCCCAGCTTTGTTCCTACTTTTGTTCCTACTGGTGATCAGCTTGCTGATGTACTTACGAAGGCTCTCAATAAAGGCCGCTTCGAGACACTCGTCAAATTGTAACCTGACGTCTTTGTTATAATTATTATTATCCGTTTTCCAGTGCCCACCAAACTTGTTTGGACATTTTCATCACTTAGCTTAATCTCCAGAGTTGTGGGTACTCTAATAATTGGAGCTAACTTGTTTGATTTCTTCACTTTTGTTCAAAGTTTTTGCAGAACCAGCTTCTGGGTACGTATAATTCTTCTTTAATCTGCTATCATTTTGTCACTTATTTCATTTGGTTTTATTTTTGTTCTTCAATTTATGTCATGTGATGTGTATTTTGTATAAAATGGGCTGATTTTGATGAAGAATGAGAGTTTTGTTATTAAATTGTTCTTATGAGGATTGAAACTTTACTTGCAAGTTTTTAGTTTAGTTCCTCTTTGATGTAAGTAAATCAAAATTCATGTTGCTAGTGAAGGATTTTATCATGTTGATCTAGGGTTTGATAAAATGACAGTGTGGATTAATCGAACTCGAAATCGTATGTTATTAGGAATATTCTGACACAAAAGATGGAACTATAGATATTGTGGAAGTAAATATTTGTGTGCATTGCAGTTTGGTGTTGCTGGTGATCTTGACTTTATATATTATGGAGGACAATTTCGGTTAGTGTTGTTTCATCATGGAGATAATAAATTGGAAATGTTTTTTCGTCGATTTGGAGTATCCCACGATAATAGTATGCATAATTTGCATTGGGTTAGTGAGGTCAATATAATGGGCAGACCCCTCCCGAACATTGATTGCTCCATTCAGTAAAGCAAAAATTTGAAGGCTTGAGGCCTTGACCACTATTTTAGGGGGTGAGAGTATTTGTCACTCACATCAGCCAACTTTGGTACAATGTAAGATGTGGGAGAGTGCCCTTGGTGGATATAAACCTAAGTAGACACGGAAAGCTCTCTTATAGGCTTGTTGCCCGGGTTATGGCGCATGACTTTCTAAACTCGGGTAATAGGATTTCTGTTTATGACTTTTGTTAATCTCCGAGCTCCTTTTGACTTAGCTACAGCCAGAGCTTATATTGATCCCTCCTTATTTAACAATGGGAATGTCTAAATATATTCAGTATGACCTATTTCTCCCAGCCTGTCAAGAGTAGAAAGTCTGTTCCAGAAAGACCCCCTGTGAAGAAACTTCAGGTTAGAGCTCATTATTGAAGATTTTTAGTTTATTGCGAAAGAAGGTACTGGGATTTTTTAACATTTCCAATTTCGTGACTTGGATAATGGAAACTCTAGATGGGAAGCAAAGGGGCTTTAAAGTGGATTTGTAATCGACCCTTCGGTATCCCTTTTCGACACTTATTAATCAATAGTGCACCTCAGATAATTTTCACATTCAGAAAAGATAATCAGAAATTGCTGTCTGGGCGGGCCCTCATTTACCAGTACTGCTGAACTGCATGCTCAATACCTCAATGTATCACGGATGATGGGCAAATGTCATAATAACACTCTGCAATGAATGAGTATTGGCTCTCATTCATGGAGGGATAGGTTATCTATTGGGATGAGGGAGAACATCAAATGGTTCTTTCTAAGGATGAGGATATACCGTCTCTTATTTGGCAGAGGTAGAATGTGTGACGTCTTCGCATGGTGTTTTTTTTTTTTTTTTTTTTTTTTTTTTGTATAAGACGTTGTTTTTCCGGCTTATGGTGTTTAGCAGTAATTTAGACAGTCAAATTGTGTTGAAAAGGATTGAGTTCCAATGGTCAGTAAGTAGTGATCTGAAATGTGATAGCTAATTCGTGATAGTTAGAGCAAGCTAGAGAAAGAGTATATTTAGTAACAGAGTTTTAGTGGAAGACAAATATTTAAATTTTGCCAGGCTTTCTCAGATGAGAAACAGACTGAAGACATACATTTAAATTTGGTCAGGCTTGCTCAGACGAGAAATAGAATGCTCAGTGCTTCATTATGGATAAGAATATGCTAAAAACATGTCAGCAGTATATGAAAGTGTTCTGGATGAGCTTTCTAGAATGTCATAACTGGAAAACTGAGCTCTTTACTGTTTGTGATTTTTGATCGTATGAAGTTGCTAGATATCAGGTAGGTGCTCTGAAAACCTGACAAAGTCCGTAGAAACTTCAGTGTCTGCTTTTACCTTGGGATGAGTAAAAGTGAAGAGAGTACAGCCAGAAAAAAACGAGGTAAAGCATATAATTTGTACCCAATGCTTGAGATGTAATGATTTGCCCATCGAATCTTTTGTCCTAGCAATTTAAATTACTACCACAATTTGTGTCCTTGCTGAGAGGCTGAACATAGGATCAGAATGCAGACATCTGTCATTACACTGTTCGTATGGGCTACGGACTTTAGGGATTTCTGACTGCTTTGTTGTGAAATTAGCTCATTTTCTGGTGATTATTAAATTCCATGTGGAGTGGTTGCTGTACGAGGACTGTTACAGTTGCAGTCCTTGCAGATGGAAGGGTGGATATTGTGTTATCTTCAAAGTTCAAACACCTTATTGGGGCAGAGGCCCTTTGCTGTCTGTTGCTGCAGGAAATTAGTTGTCTGTTACTTAATGTACCTAGTCGGTGTCATTGGTCTGTACCTTACCTCTTGTTTTGTCAAACTCTTTCATTAACTAATTTCTACTAACCCACCTAGAGGATTGTTATATGCGTAAAGTTTGTTAGACGAAATAAAGCCTGAAGCATGGTTGTTAAGGGGACTGAATGACGAGGGTCCGGAATCAGGAGGGTTTCATTTGTGCAGTGAACCAATTTCTCAGGATTCTAGTCCAGTGAATGATACACCTCTGAGGCAGAGCCGCAAGTCTGCAATGTCGCCCTGTAAAGTGCACTTAAGTAATCTAAAGTACATTCGCTCGGAATACTTGCTCTGTGGTAATTTTCATGAGAATGTTGACTATGTTGAATAGAGGCTCTGTCAGAGGAATTCATTAGGCCTTTTATCAGGAAGTAAATAGGAAAATTAAGTTTCTCTTGAAATATGAAGCAAGATGGATTCTTTATTTCCTCTGTCTGAATTAAGGCAAATCGAATATGTGTAAAAGTAACACAGTCCTATAACCAGAATTACATAGCTGTATAAGCAGGGGGTGACTTTGGGGCACTTAAACTTTTAAATAAAAATCCAGAACAATAAGATTAGTATCTAAGATGCAAAATATATATAAAACAGCCTGCCTGCAATGAACTTTTTCTTGCCTTTCTAGTTCAGTTTAATGAAGCTGAGTCGTTCGTCATAAATCCAATTGTACCTTTCTGCAAAAGGATTGTCTACCTTCTTGATCGGGTAGTCATCTATGCTATCATCCCAGACATTCCTGTCATCCAAATCCCTCATCACTTCCCACAAACAGTTGTTGCACTTGAATCCTGCTCCGAAGCTGATCATGAGAATCTTATCCCCTTTCTTGAGTCTTCTTTTAGCCTCCATATAACCAAGAACATACCAGAACCCTGCTGCTGAGGTGTTTCCCCATCTGTGAAGGGCCATCCTAGCTGGTTCCAAATCATAGTCGCTAAGCTGCAAACCTTTGCCAGTACCATCTATAACCGCTCTTCCACCCGGATGTATACAGAAATGTTGGATACCAGTCTTAAAATTCAATCCTTTTCCAACTTTCTCAAGGTCACCTTTTGTCCAAGTTCGAGATACGATTAGGTATCTTATCAACTCCCTTAGAGGTAAGATCCTAGGCACTAGCACCTTGAGGTTTTCAGTAAAAGCTTGAGCAGCTGCCTTTGGGAGTTGCCTAGTGAGACAAAACCCAGGGTACCCATCATCGTCTTCCTTCTGATAGCAACACTTGTAAGCCTCGTCATTAGCGCCTAGATGGGTTCTTAATAAGCAGTTGAGCTTAATAAGAGCCTGATGTTTCAAGCGCCTTTTATTTGTGAACAGCATCGAGCACCCTCCTGTTCGGAAAAGACAGTTGGAGAGCATGAAGGATCGATCCTTGCCAGTGTACCAATTTGTTCCCATAGATTCACTGCTGACAACAATAGCATTCATGTTCTTGTGTATTTTGAACAGATGCTGGATAAGGTCGATGGCGATGATACTTGCACTGCAACCCATCCCTGTGATATTATACACCTTAACATCAGGCCTCATCTTGTAACGGTTGACAACACGGGCTGTTAAGGAAGGGACTGTAGCAAGAAGGGATACATTTACGACTAGAATGTCGATCTCTGATGGTGATATCCTTGCCTTGGTGAATAGTTGATCGAGTGTTGCAAAGATTATCTCATCCATCTCGGTTAATGAAGCAGAGAGAGTAGGGCATTCTTCTCTGCCTTCAAGGACATTTTTAGGGCAGTAAGTAGACTCTCCAATGCCCGAGCTCACTATGGTTTTTAGGAGGTATCGAAACTCCTCTATTCCGAGTCTTTTGTTGCGGAGAACAATGCTGGCACAGCTTTCAGTGCTTAGCTTCCTATCTTCAGGAGGCTTGAAGCACTCATAATGAAGCATGTAACAGCATTGATCCCTTTTTTCGATAACTCGCTTACAAATAAGGAAAGCTATGAACAAGAAAGGAAAGAGGTAAATTGCTGTGAGAAGCTCCATGAGAGGGAAACAGAGTATTTGAATAACTTTAGTGGAGCTTCCTGGTAGAATATTATGTAGGAAGGATGTGCCTTTTAGTGCCTCTTTATAAGAGTTACATAGCTTACTATTTGTGTATAAATTATTTGAGGTACGTATAAATCTTGTATGGGTATACTCTCATTTGTATCCCTTTCACTCTTTCAGCCTGCTTGTCTTTTCCCTAATCTCTGAAGGGCATGGGCATGCATTTGATTCATAAGCATTACTCACCCTATTTATATCAACCCAACTCATTTCTAGTCTTGTCATGTTATTTTACAGGTCCATGCTGTCGTGTTTGGCTTCGCCTTCTCCACAGAGGTGATGTTTACACTCAACTAGTTGATTTCTACCACTCGTCGTTGGCGTAACTGTCGAAGCAGAATATCACAGTCTCGTTTTCAGGGGTATACTCTCCCGGGGATTTATCTTTACACTCTACCTGTGAGTCAGAGTTCAAGTCTTTATGCTTATTTGACATAGAAGATTGTAAAGATAAATCCCGCGAGTGTATAAGATCATCACACGCAGTAAAATGTTTTATCATACTCCGTGTTATATTTAAATTCTCAACCACTCTTTTCTTTAACTTCGTATCCACATTCAGTAAAGTCTGTGGGCCTCTGGATGCCTATCTATGGCATCTATTGCAAAAGTTTCTTTGTTTTTACTTTCTAAGTTTAACTTGGTATGTCCATTTTTACTACTTGTTTTGACATCTAGGTCTCTGACAAATCTTGAAGCCTTGATTACTGCTTATTTCATCACACGTTGGTTGCACCATTTGATGCTTCATGACAACAGATTCAGGTTTCTGTATTGGGCAATGCACACTTGAAAAAGAAAATCTGATTGGTTCTTGAACCTGTGGAATTCAGGTACTAATAACTTGTATCTTCAACTTGTATTCTTTTTATCAGTGCAGAAACTATGTGCCCACATATATATATGACCTATAGTTTTCTTACTATATATAATTATGATTTTTCACAAACTTAGCTAAGCGCAGTTATAGTCAACAACATTGTCCTAGAGGTGAAAGTCTGAAAGGGGGTGGAATACTGGAATGTACGGCTGTACGCTGCCTTACCAATATGTTAAAACACACGAGTAGATAGGTTTGTTTCAAAATGACCTGAAATGAGACTTAGGCTTACCCCTATGTCAAAAAATAGGGAGATTGTTTCTGAATGACGCAAAATAAGTATCGATATAGATTGAGTCAGCGCCATTAGAAAAAAGAACAGAGGAGAAAAATAACTAATTGGCCGAGGATGTTTATTCCCATCCTTATTCTTACCCCAGTGCCTCAAGTACTCTAGCCTATGGAAGGATAGAAATGTCCTAAACTTGATTCTGATTCGAAATGTATTTTCTGAGGACCTGAAATAAAACTTAGATAAGATGTCTTGGCGGCGAAAATAATGCTAATCTTGGCCCATTTCAGGCTATGTTAATTTCTAACTCCTGTGTGTTAGAATTTTTACGTGTTCTAGTAAGATCGTATTACAATAAGTTTATCATAACTCTCCTTGTGACTAAAACAAATGTTCAAACGGCCCTTTTGGAGTCTTGTGATCTTCTTCAATGGAGTTGATGACCCTCTCCCCCACAAACCCCAAACAATGAGTGCAAAATTATTAATATATTCAATTTTGTCACATTTGATATTTACTCCATTGTTTGTGTTAGTAAATACGAGTATTACCTTGCAAGTTGCTATCCCATGGTCCTTGGTTTTGTAATGGTATGGGCATAAACTTTTGGATGAACTCGTCATTTCTGAAATGTTCTCTCATTGACAAGTGAGGGTTTGTCCAAAGATATTTGATGACAACTTTGAACTTGAAGTAAGGTTAGTAAAATGTGTGTATCCAAAAGTTTGCGTTCGTATTAACTCATTTTACAACACGAGTGGGGACCAAATAGACTTGAAAGAAAGTAGTACTTCCACTCTACTCTCTCACACTAGAATTTATTCGGTCGACAATTCATAATCTGCTTACGTAATTGTCACGAGTATAAGATGTCATGCACAACTATGAGTAGATGTACACATGAAATCCTCACATACAATACGGGTCTGCGGGAAGTTTTTTTTTTTTATTTTAATTCACGGTGTATGTGTATCCTTTTTCCGGAACGTGATCATGACATAATTTTTGGAAGTTTAGATCACCTAATAGACTTAAGCTCAACTTGTACTCTTGTACTGTTTTAAACACATCCTAAGTCAAGTTTCCTTGGACCTTAATTGTGAATTTATACAGCATTTCACACAACTTCTTTTCTATTTTTGCTGCTGCAGAGGTCAGTATCAAACTATCAATGGAAGAATTAGTGAGTTTATACTAGGAAAATATTAATGTACTTTGCTGCTGTTTTTGCTATTGTGGGACTCGGACTTTTACCAAATTGCCAACTTTCCAAGGCTGGCAAAGTTGCGCCATGAATGCGTCTTATCTTGACATATAAAGTTACATTTTCGTGATATATGTGTGTATCACTTGTTTGTCCTTCTATGACATTGAACAAAAGAGGGTTGCATATGCGACTCCTTTTAACATTGAAATTCTCGTCCGTGTGTCTATTTTTATGGTTATTGAGTGCTTATTCCGACATCCTAGTTGCCTATTTTCACATCTCTATACTCGTATTTCTAAAAACAAAGTTGCATAACGAGTGAGGGTGTGAGAACAACCGCGAAATTTGGGGCTTAGGTGTGTCTATCACATGTTTGTCCTTACAATATGACATTTAACATTGCATAATGTCACCCTTTCACAATGAAGTTCTCTCGTCCCTGTGTCTCTAGTTTAAAGTTACGGATCCTTTATTTTGTCATCTTAATTGCCTGTTTTCACACATTGCTTGTGATATACTTGTACTCTATTAGCAATAGTTGCATTACGAGAGGAGGGATGTGAGAACAACCATGAAGATTGGGAATACACACACGAGGTTACCCTAATTTTCTCCCGATGCTTATATCTAATAACCCGATGGCCTATTCCCACACCTCTCTTAGAACGAAGTTATGAGAAGAGCATATACGAGGATGAACAATCGTTAGGTGTTTGGGGAATATAACGTTTGGGTGTAGATTCAGGTTCTCAGAGCGACCCCCTTAATGTTGTATGGGGTGCTCATGTAGTCATATTCGGGGTGGTCATATGAGAGGGATGATGGTAGTAATGGTCTAATGGTCCCCTTGGCTCGTCCCTGAAGCCTGAAGGTACACTTGAATTGATGAGTGGTTTTACTAGTATATCATGAATTAGGTATGTATCATGTCCCGTTATATATGGTACAGTGTCTTATGTCTTTGTCCTCTAAACACGAGAATTAAACCCGAAATGTATTATTGTACGATCAATGTTGGGCGTGAATGTAATTGATGAGCTTAGGAGCATTAAGACGACGAATTATGGTTAGTTATACGATGTACCAAGTCGATAACAACACTGAAGTGTGTAGAAATTAGTTCTAATCAATCTTTTTCTCAATAAGAGTTCCATCTAACCAATCTTTTCCGGTAAGGTAGCTCGTCACGTCTTGAGTTAAACGTCAGTTGACAACAATCACTTGAAGCAACATTTTTAAGAGGCATCGAGTAAAAATAACTTGTCCAGGACAAATCCATATTACTCACACCAGGGTATATGTGAAAATAAGGAACGAGGATAGAGTACCCTGGGCTAGCCTACCAATCTACAGTCTAATTCGCCTCCCGAAAAATGTGCTGAAATGAAGAAACGATGTAAGGAGAGTTCGGATATCTTAACTGACAGCGTCAATCTGCGATGGGATAGTACTTACACATTTGAAACTGAAATATTTTTTGACTGGTGTGTTCATCATCATTCATCAAAATGGCTAAATTTGTACCAAGTTTATAAGTAGTAAGTTACTACTTACTAGTATTGAATGTCTATCATTGTATGAAAACTAGTCAGAAACAAACAGAGAATCCTGGGTTTTGAAGCTGCTACCTACTACAATCAATATTGACAATTAATGGGGAGATGCATACACTAAATACTATCACAACGACAGTGTTTTAATCTCCCAGCTGGCAACTGAAAACTTCATTTGCGACAATTAATAGCAATAATGTAGAGGTCTACAACATAGACACTTGAAAGTATCTATTATCATCAATAGTTTTACTACAATATCAAAATTTTACTACTCACACAAATAATTTTACTACCAACACAATTAATCTTATTTACTACCGGATTTTTCATTACAAATTAATTTTACTACTTCATTTTTTACATTCTAGACAAATTAATTATGTCTGCACTATACATCTCTAACAATTTCCATAAATTATATTGTTGTTTTTTTTTTCCAACTAATTAGTCCAATGGTTATGTAACGGAGCTGCGTGTACGGTACTTCGTGTTTCACCTGGCCTGCAACTCTAGTATATACCTCCTCAAGTTCTCTATTCGGTCCCTGTGGAACTAGGAGGTTATTTATGAGATCTAGCTCACAAGAAGACCCCAGTTGAACAACTGAAAACCAGACATTAACCCGACAAGGGGACCCTACAAGAGGGCCCACATCACAAAGAAACCCTCAACTTGGGGTTGATAAGGATCGAACCCCCAACCTCCATGTTGGGGGAGTGGTAGCTCAACCAAGTGAGCTACCACAAATGGTTGAGCTACCACAAGATCCTTTGCTCAAGTTCTCTATGATCTTTCTCTTTTACATTTTGCACGGTTCCGATCCTGTGGTGTCTAATAATATAGTGGAAGATGGAAGTTTGCAGAAGACGTGGCTTAAAAATCAACCACTTTAACCATAAATTACATACAAACAGGGAAATGAGGAGATTATAGTGAACTTGTTTAAATAGAAATTGAGAAAATCATATAGAACTAAGTGGTCGTTTGCTTGTATACGAGAATTCGGAATGCCTATGAAGTTCCATTTCACAGGTGGTAGAAATTCACATGAATTTCTCAAAACTGTTTGGTTGCATGTAGGAATTAAATTATCACATGAATTGCCAATTACCAAGGGGGGCTAGGTAAGCCAATTCCTCCATTTTGTAGGAATTGGAAATTCCCATGATTTTAGGCAACCAGACAACTCCAAAAAATTTAATTCATGGGAATTCAGAATTCCCATGCTAGTAGCAACCAAACGACCACTAAACTGGTATAATAATATACTCCGTATGATGAATAAGACGATTTTTTAATATTTCACATTTATTTAATGAATAAGACGACTACTGA
The DNA here is from genome assembly GCA_963680865.1 of Spergularia marina. NCBI lineage: Eukaryota > Viridiplantae > Streptophyta > Magnoliopsida > Caryophyllales > Caryophyllaceae > Spergularia > Spergularia marina. The sequence continues at coordinate 7,531,549 of OY804554.1, forward strand.
ATATAACATTTCGATGTGCATGACAATTAATTTTCGAGTAGATGACATTATTTTCTGATAAAATATGAGAATACTAAGAACAAACAAGAAGTCACCCACCCCCTTGCTTCTTCTCTCTTTCTCCATCAAGTCATTCTCTTATTCAAAACAACCTAATGATAAAGTCACCTCCTAATGCCTAGTAATTTTTTTGAATTTTATTGGTGAAATTAAATTTTGGCTTCATTCTCATCCTATTATACTTGAATAGCCAAATACTTGATTCTATTATTGAGTACAGTACGCAATAGTTATAACACTGGTCCATAGGGTTGAAAAATGTAGCCATTTTACTGTAATTACCTAATTATATTTGATATGATGTGTAATTTATATCTCATTAACGCCGCGCTCTAATAATTAACACTTCATAATTCATTAAGCTGATTATAATTCGTGGAAGTGTTAATCAATGGGTCATGGCTTCTCCTCAACTTGTTAATTTCATAATCAACATATTTTTTTTTTTCTTTGACATACAACAATGAAATATAATTTTATTATTAACATGTTATTTAGTTAAATGATCGGCGTCAATTGTACTAAACCAATGACGAGTAGTATATATCATGAGGACATATGCATGAATGCATCAACATCGATCGCCTACTCGTGTAGTAGAGTTTATTATTAAGCGTATATAGTCATTCATCGTGGAAGTGTTAATCACGACGAGTCATTGCTTTCATCTTTTTGAGCTTGTTCATTACTCATTATCAGGGTTACCGAAATCGCCCGCGAATTGCGAATCAGTTCGAGCGCTCTCAATCGGAGTGCGTTTTCGCAGAAATCGTTCGAAATCGCGATCTAAATCGCCATTATCAGCGAATCCAAGATGTATGAGCAAAAGCAAGAGGGAAATGGAATAACAATGGTGGTTTGAGAAGAAAGAGAACAAGATACAACGAAGAAGAAGTAACAGATAATAAATAAGCACTTTCTTAGGTAAAAAGAATGAATTGAATGCTTTCTTTCTCCTTTTTTTCCACCCATAAAATTAACACTTTCCAATGTCATTAAAACAACATTGGGAATATGGAAATCTGACCTCAAAAAAATAAAAAGAATATTGGGAATTTCAGAAATGCATCATAATTACTTCACGATTTCCTATCGAATTCCTTAGCGAATTGCCTTCGAATTCTAGCGAATTTCAGAAATGGAAATAAATAGCTAGCGAATTGCGATTTCGATCTCGGACGATCTGCGATTTTGGCAACCCTGCTCATTATAACCAATGTGCTAGTTGAATGATTCCCAAGTCCCCTGTATTCTCAAAATAATCGCAAGTTTCAATCTTCTCAAAATAATTCCAAGTTTGGCTCATGTCGTCTCATTTTGCACCCTACTAATTGGTAATTGAATTTTCATTGATTTTTTGGGTTGTTTTACAACTATGTTTGTCTTAATTTTCTTTACGGTGTAGATGCCACAAACAAATTATTCCTAACCGGATCCATAAACCCAATTAAGACTATCAAAATCGTTTATCGTCTTAGAATTGGGGTAAATTAGAAGATGACATAAAGAATGAGCAAAAGAGAAGCGAAATTTATTGAAAATATCTAAATATGGTGGTTTTGAGGTTAGCATAAGCCAAGTTGGACAAAAAATAACTGAAAAAAACAAAATAAATTTTTGATGATGATTTGTGCTGGTAATTTTCAAGAAGAAAAATTCTCTCCTTTTTTTCTGACTGATGTTTTCTTCCTCGAGTTCATTAGTAATCTTGTTCTGCTGGCCAATCTCCACAGCAACCTCTGTAGTACTGAGTAAGATTCTGCAATAAGTTACTAATTATAAGGAGTTAACCACGTAACTAGTCCATTTGTATTGTATTAAAAAGGGTATAATTAACACCAACAAACAAAAAGTAAAATAACGAATGACAATGGCAATGGCAAGGTAGAGAAATGAGTAAAAGGGCGGGAGAATACTGGCAAAGCGCCGCCATCAGTGAGCGCATCAGCATGTTTTCCTGTTGAATGCTGTGTTTATTAATGTGATACAATGTCAATTGCAGCAATGTTTTCTTACTTTTGTTGAATTGTTTTACATACATATGCTTCAGGAATGTTTGACATAATTTGAAGTTTTGAACAAGAAAACATTGCTGCAAATTAAATCGCGTTAAATCACCAATAAACCCAGCATTCAGCAGGTTACTCTTTCTATCCATTATCCATAACATGATCCTGTACATTGCAAAGCGCGATTAATTTCATAATGTATTTGCAGTTTGCTGATATTCTAGCTCCTCAACTTTCTGCAAGGCTAATTAAGTTAGAGGTTTGAGGACAGACTAATCCTCAAATGAATACCATTACCATGATGTTGGTTGGTGGGAATTCCTGATGTTGGCAATATTAAGGAAATTATAATAACAATATGATCATGTTCATATTGTGATTGATTGTAATTGATATATTGTTGGTAATGTATATTAGTAATTTAGGCATGACAATAGTCTAGTGTTGTATATTAGGAATAGCTAATATCTTGTAATTATTTGTGGCTCAATCTTCTCCTAGAATTACTCTTGTATCAGTACTATATAAGCACACCTTATATATCAATAAAACTCAAGCTTTCATGTATAATTCTCTCCTCCCTCTCCTCTCTAATTCTCTACAGGCAAGTCCGCCCTCGCCAATGCTCTGCATCAATTTGGCCGTGTCACAGCTGCAGCCTGCAGGTAGATCATATTTCGGCCTAAATGCCATTGCTATCATACAAATTTAACTCTCTTTTATTTTCATTTTCTTTCTATTAGGAAAACTTTTGTAATTCGTACTATATACTATCCGTACATGGGTTGGATCTTTGAGTATAGGTACGATATCTCTAGAAAAACATTATGATTCGCACTTTTTCTTAATTATTTATTCCTCCGTTTTCTTACATGGTTGTTACTTGTGAATATTGTAATAAGAATTATCTGGAACGAACTTTCATACCGGTCTTTATAACAAGAATTATTCATCCTTTTTGTCACGCATGCACATTGTACTAGTTTGGTAGTGAAATTGGGGAGGTAATCAAAATATGTATGAGTAGATTAAGCATTTGGATTTCCTTTAAAATTAAAATTAAAATGCTCCAACAAAAAATTTTTAGGAACTCAACACCCAATGTTGGTTATCAGTCACGATCTTAAACCCATGAAATCTGGCAAACAGGTCAACAGCTCTCCTCACTCCATAATTATCTTCGCCATTGAAGTAATCGTGCCCAAACATCACACCACCAGGCCCAAGTAGCTTATAGGCCCGATTAATGTCGTCCCATGCAGAGTGAAAATCATGGGCTGCATCGATCTCAACAAGGTCCGCGAACACACCAAGCTCGCATAGTTTGTCCAAACCCGACGCTGCTGGAAATGGGACTGGCAATATAAAGTTGCTCGAATTCGCAGTGATGACATTTTGCATGAATTGGGATAGGAGCGGAACGTCAGCGTTTAGTATTGGGAAATCTTTGAATGTGTCACGAAATGCTGCCCAGCCCCTAAAGTCGTCTACACAAAGGATTTGTGTGTCTAGGCCTAGTTGACGAGTCACATCGGCCATATGAGTGGCCGATGCGCCTAGAAAGGTCCCCACCTCTACTATTGTTCGAGGTCGGACCTTTTTTATTAGATTGGCAAAAACCGAATCGCTTGAACCCCATCCTTCTAGTCGTGTGGGTCGGAGAAGGCTTGCTAAATGGGCCGGGGGGAAGTTTTTGTAAGGTGAGACCCCATCGTAGAATGCGTTTAGGATCCTAGATCGGACTTTGTCGGGTGAGACCGTCTCACCGCATCGCGGAAGGGGGAATTTGAAGTGATCCGTTGAAAATTCCGCTTTGGTATCGGTGTTTGTAAAGGATGCGGAGAAGTAGCCAAGGGTAAATGTAATGAGTAAGAGAAGAATAATATGTACATTTGAGAGATAATTTGCAAATTTGAAGGTTAAAGGTGATTTTATTCTAGGGTGGGAGGAATGTTGTTGGGGTATATATTCTTCTCTCATCTCATAATAATCATAGTTATTCTATGTAATAATATGAAGGTATAATTTATAAGATGAATGAATTAATTAACTTCAGAGAGAGAAAGATGTGATGTGTAATGAATTTCTTGGAAAATGTATTAAATTGGGAGATCAAATTATTAAGTTTGTTCCTAATTATGAAATTATGATGATCCTAGAGTTGCTCCATTTTACGTAATTTGTTGCTTGTTATGAGGAGGGAATTATGTTCAACTACAAATTCTCCGTTGTGATAGTGGTCAAGGAAGAAAAAGTAGGAATATTAATATGATAATCGCCTAAAATAGAGAGTTATTTTCTAGAGTAAATAATTATTACAAGCCATAAGTTAACCTTTTCATTTTGCATCTTCTCTCAAGAGTTTATTCTCTATTCATTTTTATTTAAAACATGTCATTCTTAATGCTAGAGCACGACTATATGTACAAACGGAAAGACAACTTTCAATTAAAAACTCACTTTTCAATCACCATTTCTCGTTGGATAGTTAATACCTCAAAGGATCGTAATAAATTATATGAAAATGACAAACATTTCAAATACTTAGAATTAGAACAATTTAACAAAATAATGCTTAAAAAAGTTAAACAAAATGGGTGGAAGAAAATACTTGTTCGACAATATGGAATGCACGACACTCATATATAAAACCGTCAAAGTCCTTGGTGGTTTTATAACTTAAAAAGGAATTTTTTTTTTTTTTTGTGAAGTCCTTGGCTTAGAATTTTGCTTAACATTTTTTTTCCTGCACTATTTCAAAAAGTCATTCTTAGAATTATATAATAATATATATTCTCAAAAATATTAGTGAATAAATATGTTGGATTCAAAATTATATGCTAATATATTCTCTCAAGATTATTACATACTTGGCAAATATGTCAGATTTGCGAAATTATATGCTAATATATTCTCTCAAAAATTTTACCCAAAGCATATAAGAGTATATTTTGCATGAGAGAAAAGTGAAACATGATGTGATAAAATAATCGAATAGCTCTTTTTGAATCTCCAAAAGGAAAGAAGCATCACTTAATTATTTCATAAATGTTTCCCCCTTGAATTGGGCAAATCGTTTACTCCTTATTTTTACTTTTGTTTACGCCAATGCTTCACTCATGAAATGCAACAATTTTAAATCTCGCTCATTTAAGGTGTAAGTATGTACTAAGGCCAAAGACCAATAGACAATGACGGGATGAAGATTCGTATTTAAAACCTATTATATTAGATATCTCCCTCTCAACCACTAAGTCAAGACATATGTATGACGCAAAAGGATCATGGTAGAGAAATTCCCGACTAAGTGATGCGACGATAGGATGAGATAACACTAACGCTTTAAACCTAATTCTTTCACCAATTTATGTTTTCCATTTAAGTTTCCATCTCAAAGAAGGCATCCACGTTACAACTTAATTTTAGTACATCTTGAGAATCTAAAGTTCACTTAGAACTTAAAACAAGCACATCCATCAATACAAAAACATGATGTGCTAAGGCCATGTACAACGCTAAAGCACACTTTCCATAAAACACTAGCTCTCCAACGCATTCTCTCTCTTTGGAGAGTCAATACCTTATTTCACCACTACAATGCTATCACTCTCCATTTTAACTCTCCACCTCACTTTTAGTTCGACCATTGTATTTATTTAACACATTTTCTCACTTTTCACTCCTAATTTTCAAATTTTTTTCGAAAACAATCAAAAATAATTTAAATAGTTTTCACTATCACATAAAATAAGACGAACTCAAAATTTTATCAACATATAGAATTATTTAAAAAAAAAATTCTCGAAAATTAATGATTCTCGAACTTAATTTAATTTATAAAATAGTTAAATTGTGATTTATTACTGTAATTTGTAGCATGTTATGGGTGTTGGTGGGGTATTTAAGATGAGTAAAAGTTGTAGCTAGCTACTTGTGTGCTGCAAATGGAGAGTTAGCTACATCAAATGTTGATGGAGAGTTATCTCTCCATTATCTTGAAGCACATCACTGTGAGGTTATAGTTAACTTCTCCTCTCTTCTCTCTTCTCAAGAGTTAACTCTCCATTTCGTTGAACCACACCACTGTACGTGCTCTAATAGCCGTTTGTTTGAAAGTTTAAACATTACAGCGGTCTGTCAAGTTCAATATTTGAACTGTCAGCTTGTTGCCTTGGGGCATACAACGGTCAGCGATCAGTTAGTGGCATTCGGCTGTCTGTCAATGATATACGACCAATTGGACGACTTTGTTTGTTTTGTTTGTGGGCTTTGTTTCGTTTGATTTCCTTATCTTGTTATCCTTTTCTAATTTAGTATTTGAAGAGGGTGTTAATATAAAAATAAAGGCTAGCCTAATTCTTTATGGGAGAGAATGGAAAAGGCCAACCACAGAGTTCAATTCTTAAAAAAGGGAAGATATTGAGAATCCAGATTATCATTTGTATCTTTAAACTTCAACAATGAAATTTCTTCTTGACCCTGGAGAACCTAGCTATCGCGTTGAAAGTGAAACTGCTTAAATTCTTGTGTTCTGTATGGTTTTTGCCATCAATTTATCACAACTTTAACACTTTCGCACAACAGCTCTCATACGGGGGTAGTTAAGGTACTCTACACTAGGGTTATGAGACTTGAAATATATATTCTTCGCTAAAAGTTCATATATGGGATACATCTATCTATTTACCTACTCCCAAGTCTGTCCCATAGAATCATGCAATTATATAGTCATACCTAGATTTATTATCCTTATCTCTTTTGGTCTTAAAGGTACTGTTTTTTTTTTTTTTTTACCTCGAGTCAAATTAATACGACATTATACAAATGGGTCATTGATTGTTATTAAGTAAAGTTGAGCTCCCCTAATGTTAGAGAACCAAAGTTGCTTTAAGTGTTGTCCTATAATTTATCTTACATCTCTAGAGTACTTACGAGTAGACATGTCAAAGGGACAAATCAGCGTATGTTCGGACCTGGTTAAGATAAGAATACGAGTCAAAATCGTATTTTTACACCAATTATAGGTTTCGACTTATCATTGACGCGCGCTGTTGAAAATATATGATTATAGAATCCACACCGTTTGGTTTTAAAAATAAAAATAAAAGGACTACAGAATAACAACCCTCTCTAGTGCACGCGCACGAGTAATAAAAACGTAGTCTTATTCTAAACAAGTTATCCATGGACACAAAAACTAGTACCTCGAAAATCAAAGTTGTCCGAAACTCGAATTCTTATATCCCAACTCTCACGGTACAGGCTACCGCTTTTGCTGCTTTCCATTAAAATTCAAAATTGTGAGTACCAGCATATTACCCGTGCAAAATTGCACTGCCGACTCGATTACAAAACACATTTACAATGTTTCATTATATTAAGATTAATAAATCAGGTGTAAATTCATATAACATGATTTTCTTTTAAAGTGTTGTAACATAAAGTTATTATAAGGATTATTAATTAGTGGGTATGTAACATTTATTGACTGGAAAATATCATGTCTACCTCACAAATACGTTATGACTATCAACAAATTCAATTATATTCATCTCAACTATATTTGTCGTTAGATTAGTTTTAAGAGATGGCTCAATTATCAAAATATGACTACGAACTTTATTTGTTCTTTTTTTTAATGGACGGACTTTGTTATATAGAGTAAAGTAAAGATTACTCGCAAACATAAAAAATAAAAATAAAAAATTATTGAAAATTACAGCAATTGCCAAATTACGTTATCAGTTAATTAATCTTTTACACATGTGTTATGGATTTTACATATGTGCCCAATTACATGATTCTTTTTTATTAATCAATGAGATTTTACATATGTGCCAAACTAATTAAGGAAATAATTGGACATATGTTAGAAAATCCGATGTGTTATATACCCACTTTTTGTGACACAATACCCGTATTAACTCTAACATGTATTGGCCTTCCTATGTTACCGGCTTTTATGAGTCATGAACCCGCTTTTCATGACACAAGCCTTATTGACTCGCCCCCATTTTGACCCTCATATTTTTAGTTTTAGTTTTATCTATCTGGCGCTTTTTATGTGTCATGAACCCACTTTTTTATTTAATACATATGACCTCATTGACTCGCACCAGTTTTTACTCTCTTATGTTCTAGTTCTATCTATTAGACACGCTTTTACAAATATGTGTTATATACCCACCTTTTATGACACATGATTTATATGGACTCTCGTTATTTTGACTCGTATGTTTAGTCAAACCCGACCCGATACACTTAACAGATTTGACCATTAACTCAAAATAATAATCGTACATGCTTTTGTTACCATGGTGAGAAGTATGAACAAAAAGTATAAGATACAAATTTTATCGCACACAAATTACACATTAAATGATCATCATCTTACTAATGATCTTCCAGGGATACAAATATTCAACCTACCAAATCAATGGATCATCAAATTTAAAACTAAGTCTTCCTAGTCTACCTTGGTTTTTTTTTTTTTTTTGTTTTTTTTTTTGGTTACAAAGAGGGGACAAGACCGGAAAACAGAAAATAAAACTACGAATGAACTAATCATGGTCTCAAAACACCGAGGACATCTTCCTGCAAAATGTATTGCAATTCCGGAGGAGGATATTGTATAATGATTAGCTTTTGCTTTTGATCCACGCCCCGATTCGCTAGCCAATACGCAGCCCTGTTTGCTTCCCGGTACGTATGTTCTAGCCGCACCACCCAATTGTGCGCATCTATCAAATGTTTGCATGTAGTTACAAGAGGCCCGAGTGCACCTGCCGTAGGCTTCTCACTATTAATCATGGGTACACAGACAGAGTTATCCATGTGTACAATCATTTTCTCAAACCCGTTGTATGCTACTTCCTCCAATCCTCGCTTAAGGGCCAGCAACTCGGCTCTCATTGAAGATCACACTCCATAATTTGAAAGGAAAGCATGGATAAAGTTATCTGAGTCGTCGCAGAACACTCATCCCTCGCCCGCTGGTCCTGGGTTACCCCTACTGGCACCATCAGTATTTAATAGTACCTACCCTTGTGGCGGTGTTTTCCACCAGATGTGAATTTCTCGTGGAATACCTGGTTCAGGGATGAGTATAGAGAACCGATCCAGAGCCTTCTTTGTTTCCTCAAAACATGTACTCAAGAAAGGGTACGGGTCCAATGGTATTTCAGATGCTCGTCCGAATACCACGTTGTTCCGTCATTTCCTAATCCACCAACACGTGATGGCAAACTTAAGAGGCTAGTCTTCCGTAGCCAGTGGGATAGTGTTACAGATGTTATCATGTAGCCAAGTTTTTAAGGGAGGGGAGCGGAAAACGTTTAAGCCAGCAATTTCCCCAAGTTGCTCCCAAACGTGTCTGGCATTAGGACAGTCCCTAAGGAGATGGAGGATGTCCTCGGGAGCAGATTTGCATTGAGGGCATGTTGGATAGTCCGTGATATTTCTCTTAAGCCTTTTGACATTGCACATAAGACACTCATGCGTCGCTAGCCAAAGGAACATTCTTATCCTCTGTTGCACTGCAAGTTTCCATATATACCGCCATTTGATATTGTTACCATGCTCCAGCTCTCCTAATGTTCACCTGCGTAGGTACACCAGGGCTGATTTGATTGCGAAACCTTCATGAGCCGACCCATTCCAGTACAAGGAATCGGGTATGTTCTCATCCTGTGTTAATCGATTTGATCTTAAGTAATTTATCCTTTGGAAGCAAATCCGCTAACAATTCTCATCTCTATCCGTTACTCAATTCCCATATATCACTAACTGTCAGCTCCTGTTGTGCTTGTGGAATCGGCTGAATGGCTTTTAATCGAAAGACAACCCTTCTCAAGCCAAGAGTGATCCCAAAAAATGCGTATTCCGACCATTGCCAACAGCTACAGTCACTCCATCTTTAATTGCTTGTGCGTTTTCAACTACACAAGCCCATAATGGGGACATATTATGTTGCGGTGTGAACATATCAATATCACATATACCCTTACAACATTTAGCTCTCAGAAGAGAAGACCATAGCGTGTGTGGATGAGCCAAAGTCCAATATCCTAGTTTAGTGAGGAAGGCGACATTTGCTTGTCGGGCTGACTGAAGGCTGAGTCCTCCAAGCTCCTTAGGTTTTTTAACCATTTCCCACAAAAGAAGGTGGATTTTCCTATGGTTCTCGTCCCCTCCCCATAGAAATCTCCTAGTCTTTCTTTCAATGGCATCACATATTGTTCGTGGGATTTTTGTAATTTGCATGTTGTAAATGTATAAGTCCTAGTGAGTTTTTCCCATTTTTTGTTGGTGTAGTCTGGGAAAATGTCACTAGGCAATTTCGTGGTCTCCGTGTTGGGGTTGTCCTCAGTAAGTAAGGTCTTGTATCATTTAACCACCATCGCCTTAATGTCTGTAATACTAACTTTATACTTACTCGAGATTCATGCATTGTATACATATGTTCTAAACTTTGCATTTACTGATTAATATGTCTTCTATGTGTGCTGGTTGGGTTGAATTCTTGTACTTTTAAGGTTCGGGGACGAAGCTTGGTCTTAAGAGGGGGGGAGGATGTAATATCCCGAATTTTCGTGATATTTTCTAATTATATGTTGATGAAATAAGTTACGATATGATATTGAGTTTGTTTTGTTTGTAAAATAAAATGAGTTTTGAATGCAATTCTAAATTTGGACTAGCTAGTTGGGCACCTTTCAATTTTCAGTCCAATGTCATTATTTCTATTAGTCCAAACATATTGGCCCAAAATCTTAAACTCAACCCAAAAGGCTCCACCCAAAAACACACATAATAAAAAAAAAGAAAAAAAAAAGAAGAAGAAAACCCTCAATTTTTCTTCACCCTCACGCACGCGCACACGAGCAGTCGGCTCCCCTGCCTTCCTCTGCCCTCTGCCGCACGACAACTGCCCAGTCTCGGCCGCAGCTCAGCCCTACTCCTTCGCCCTTTCGGCCTCTTCTCCTCTCTTTTCCGGTGCATCTCTGGACGAGGAGTTCGTGAACGAGCATTATTTCTGTGAGTAGTGCTGTTTGTACTTGAGTTTGTGAAGGGAAGCTAGCATGCTCAACCCTTCTCTAATTTGTAGAAACCTTTTTAAAAGTATGTGCTAAGTGTGGATTGGATGTTGGATGAAAACGTAATGTCTTGTTAGGTGGAGAACTTGTTATCTCAAGTTTGAATATTACTTGGTTGGCATGTTGAAGATTGTTATATGTATTGTTATGGTTATGCTGAATATTTATGGTTGGCTAATGTATTATGTTTGAATGTTTTTACAATGATAAGATTGAGACTATTGGTAAGCCCTAATAGCTTTGGTTATCAAATAATGTTATACTCTAAGTATATGTTTTGCCCCACCACATAGGTTTTCAAGTGGGCTAGTAGGCATCTAGGACTACTCTATTGGGTTAGAAACACTCAGTAAAGGGTGTCCACACTTAAGGTCTAGATTGTCTTGGTTGGAACACTGTAGGTCGGACTTACTCCACCTTGGCAGGCTGGTTCTACCGCCTTGAAATTATGATTGTATGACAGGCTGATTCTACTGCCTAATGGCTATGGTTATGAATGGTGTGATCTAGATTGTGAGTTGGTTATGTGCTAAGTGTTGTTTTCAAAGGAAAAATAATTTTTTTTCGAAAACCCAGGTTAGTGTTTTGGTTTTTACAAGTTGAGGTATTAGCTTACTCAATTTTCTAACTTTTTCAACTGTGCCTTTTGTGTTTTAAATCTACCACAGGTGTTTACGATGGATGCGTCTGTTTGGTTCTACTTGAAGAAGTGTCTAGCTTCCGCTGCGTATGATTGTACTAGATTGATTGTTTAGGCGTTGTATCGTCTCAAGAGTTGTAATAAGTAGATTTTAATTTGTCAGCTTTGCATATCAATTATAATATTGTCGAATTTTGGCAGTCTTTGTATTAAAATAATGTTTTAAAATTGGACGAAATTCGGGGGTGTTACAATGTCATCCTGATTCTCTACCCACTCCCCATTGTCATTTTTAAATATAGAGACCTTGTTATTCCATCTCCTGACAATAGTACCAAGCTGGAAAAAAGAAGTGTTTTAATCCCCGTCCCCTATGAAATCCAACCTAGACTTTTGATACCAATATAACTCGACCCGCTCCAGTACCTCATCAAGCTCCTTTCTCAATTTAGATTCAAGCTTTATGAGTCCCTTATCCACTGCTACTGCCAATTTTCTCTTACAACCAGCTACCCTTGCGTTGAGGCTAGCTATATTTCCGGTGGAAAAGGTTTTGGAATACAAATTCATTCCATTGCTAAAGCCTGGTTGAAAACTCCTTCAATTGCGGAACCAGCAAAAAGTTCTTATCCCAGTTCTCATCGACAAATGTCTGGAACTTCTCATGTAGTAACCAAGCAGCTGAAACTTGAACGGTTTATTAGTGGCTCCAAGAGGAGCAAATCCATTAGGAGAAAAAAAATAATGGACAATGATCAAAGATTGAGGCCTCCTCAAACCTAAGCCCCCGATCGTTATTGCAAAGAACACGATCCAATCTTGCACTTGTTCTAGTTTGAGGTGAGTTGTCTCTCGCCCAAGTGTGCAAAGGACCCGAAAAACTGAGTTCCATCAGCTCATTGTTGTCAATCCAGCCATTGAAATTGTTGCACCGTCTTATCATCTCAGGTCCACCTCCACACTACGTCAAAAACGAGCTTCGAGAACCCCCCCTAAGAGAACGAATTTAACTGAAATCGTTCTCTTAAAGCATAAGAGAACGGTTCCATTAAAAATAGATCTTAAATGAATTTTTCGGAGAAAAAAAAAAAGGAAAACTAAACGTAAGAGAACGGTTCTCTCAGGTCAACCTATGAAAAGGGTTCTAATATATAACCATTCTAATATTAACCTTTGAAAAAAAAAAAAACAAAGAAATAATATAAAAAAAAATCCACGCACCTTGTTATATCCGCCCATCAAACAAAAATTAAAAGAAAAGAATAAACAACCCTCCCCCACCCCCACCCCCACCTCCACCTCGTCATTTCCACCACATACAATACTCAACCTAGGTAGCACGGAAACATCCATGATCTAGCGTGTCCGTGTCCGACACCGTGTCGGACACCGACAGCGACACTACACCTGACAATAGGTGTCCGAAACTCTTGAATCGGTGTCCATTATTATATTGATATTTTGCTTATTGGGAAACTCTAGGACACCTCCAAGACACTTCTATACCATTCAAGAATCTAAAATTAATAGAAGATTGATAATAAAGGTGCGAGTTGAAGAGTATTTATCATCAAAAATGAATTATGCTATCGATGTTTCTTTGAATATCGTAATATATATAATTTTTAATCTAAGTTTTATAATATATTAAATATTAATATAATATTAAAATAATATTTCAATTAGTAATATACTTTTTCAAACATAAAATATGTATTTTATATAATTTAAATTATGCGTGTCCGTGTCCTACAATTTTCGGACTGCCGTTTCCCGTGTCCGTTTCGTATCCGTGTCCGTTTCGGTGCTACCTAGCCATCATAATTCACTTCCTCATTTTTGCTCTTTCTCCTCATTTTTTCTATCTCTCATCTCTCCTTCTTTTCTCTCTGCTCACCATCATCAACCTTATCAGCTTATCCGCCGACCACTTCTTTTCACCGAGGATCTTCTCCTGCTGGTGCTCCTTTCCTCCCTCTGACGCCTTTCCGACAGTCAATATCCAACCACTACACCGCGGTCGTCGCTTTGGTATTATATTAATCTGATTTTTTTTTCTTTTAATTTCTTAAAATCTTTATGCATGGTAAATTTTATTGGCCAAGTGTTTGATTTGGTATGAGAAATCATGTTTGGGGTTCTCAGATCTACTTTTTTTTTTAATCTAATTTTTGATTTTTTTTTCAGATTTAAATTAGAGTTTTGGATTTGGAAGTGTTGAGGAGGGTAGGTGGGTTTTTTTTCCTTAGTTTTTAAATTGCGTCTGTTATTTTCTATTAATCTGTTGTTTTTATCTAATTTTACGTCGATTTTTATTCTATTGTATTCGTCCTTTTTATTTTAACGCTTTATATTTTTTTTCCTGTGGTTAGAATGCATAGTAGGTTGATGAACAAACCCAGATCCTACCATGGAGAAGATGGAGAAGCTGATGGCGACAAGACTTGGGAAAAATTAACAATAGTGTTAGATTTATAAGTTTGGTTAGTGTTTTATTTCTGCATATTTTGTAACATATACGGTGTAATTTTTTCACAGTGATTTTATATAAATATGAACAAAATTTTGATGGAGGTTCTATACCCACATTTCTATGTTGTTGTTGTTGTCGCTGTTGCTAATGTGGGTTGGGGATTGTGGATAGGGGTGTAATATCCCAAAATTTTAAAGTATTTTATATTAATATTTTAGATTTATTAATTATATTATCGAAATGAAAAAGAGTTTTAAATATTATTCGTGAGTCGTTTTCCAAAATGAGTTAGGAAATGGTTTCTAAAATCGGAATTTCTATTTGGGTTCTATTCCTAAATTGGGTCAATCATACCTAATGGACCAACATCAACCCGAACCAACTCTACATTGGCCCAAACACACCCCAAACCAACACAAAAAGAAAAAAAAAAGGAATCAGAAAATAAAAAGAAAAAAGAAAGAAAAGAACAGGAAAGAAAAAAAAAAACAACAAACGAAAAAAAACAACAAACGAAAAAAAAAAAGGAAAACCCGAGCATCCCCCCCATAAAAAAAACAGAGAATCCCCTTCCCTTTCCCCTGTTTCTTTTTCCACGCACGAACCCCGCCGCACGTCTCCCTCGCCGCCACTGCTCCTCGCCGACCCAGCTCGCCGCCGTGCCCTCCTTCCGACCACCGCATTACCCTCTTCTTCCTCGCTCAAATTCTGTGAGCAACGCTATTCCCCTCTTCCTCCCCTGTTTTCGTTTTCTTTGATAAACGTTAATTTCAATTCGTTTTCTTGTTTTAAATCATGTTTAATCAGCCCTAATAGATGTTATGAGTATTGGGTAATCGATTTAGGCTAGTTTTATGCATAAAGAATTGATCTTGATTATTGTTTTGAGTTGATTTTCGCTAATTTCGAATTTGGGGCTAATTAGTTTAATTGCTCGAATTAGGTTCAATTAGTTTCGTAAATTATGACTTTGGTATGTTTATAATCTGATAATTAGGCTTCTTGAATTTAGTTTGAGATTTAATTGGGGTTTTGTTCAAGTTTATAGAAATTGCAATTTGCGGGAAATTTTGGTTAATTGTTTCTTAATTAGTTCATTAGCCCAAATTAATTTTAATGATCAATAACTCGAAATTATGATGATTTAGTGAATTATAATCTGATTTTTGGATTTAGATTGATTTAATTCATTTTTATGTACTTTTATGTAATTTGAAGCATGTTTTTCATAATTAAAACATAATATAAATTGTATTAATAAATCCTAAATAAATTATAATAATTAAAAGTTTGTTTTTATGAATTAGATTCTGTTTTAAAAGTAACTGTAAGTCTTTGAGAATTTTTAAAATAAATTGAGTGTTATTTGAGTATTAGAAACTAATTATTGAATTAGAATTAGAACTGTTGGTTAATTGTTAATTGTTGGGTTAGATTTAAATTATCATGGGCATTGCATATAGAATAGAAGTAACATAAGTATTAGATGAATGATTGGATGAAATTAGTATTAATTTGGGATTTTTGATTGTAATATTGTAGCTCCTGAGTTCGTAGACGAAGAATACTAGCGATTGTTGTGCTGTTGTGTTCTTGTGTGCATTAAAAAGGTAAGTTAGCATGCTCAACCTTTCTTAAACTTGTAGAAACCTTTCAAAATTATATGCTAAGTGGTTGGTGTGCTGGATGAAAACCTAATATCATGTTAGGTGGAGAACGATTTATTGCTTTGATTCTCATATTTTGATTTAATTGGATTGGATTATTGCATTGATATATTGTTTGGTTTATGATTCAAAATATGTTGTTGGAATTATGATTAATGGGTGTGCAATTAATATTGATATGACTGAATTATGAATGGTTGTATGATTGTTGGAATATAAGCTTGTGTGAATGATCGATATTATAAACAAAATAAATAAATAAAGTATGAGGATACACGATAATTAATGGTTTGAGTCGCATCGACTGCACTTTATTGGTTTGAGTCAAAACGACTCCACTTTATTGCCCCACCGCATCGGTTTTTAAGTGGGTTTGGCTCTAGTACTACTCTATTGGGTTAACAATACTTAATAGGGGGTGTGCACACTTAAGGTCTAGTAGTCTTGTATGGTATGGTTTGGTGGGTCGGCAAGGAACCGGCTCACCCACGTATATAATGGTATGGTTTGGGTGAGTTGGCAAAGATTCGGCTCATCCCACTTATAAATTTGGTATGGATTCCTCATTAAAGATGTAAAATAATGACTTGGATTATGTTAATGAAACGTTATACGCTTGTTAAAACTTCTGTGATATTTCTATTTTGGTGATGTAAATTGTCTCGATGAATGATTTATATGATAACGTGCTAAGTGCGGTTTTTTAAAATAAAATTAAAACGTTTTCAAAATTCAGGTAAGAGTTTTGGTTTTCAACGAGTTGAGGTGTTAGCTTACTCAATTTCACTGACTTTTTCAACTGTGGTTTTTGTGTTTAAATGAATTTTTTTTCGAAATAAGGCTCAAAAAATAAATATTAAACAAAATGGGTTGGATTGAAAAATGTTCAATCTTATGGGGTGCACGTCACCCCATTTTAGGTCCGGGACAAAACCGTCAGTGCCCCTGGCGGTTTTAAGTGAAGAGAAATCGCCACCCTCCATGGCGGTTTCTTCACAAAAATGAGTATACAAATTGAGTGGGTGATATTTTGGCCGAGGGTAAAACCGCCATGGGGGGTGGCGGCTTCACTTAAGTGAAACCGCCACCCCCCATGGAGGTTTCACCCATATTTTGGCCAAGCGTGAAACCTCCATGGGGGGTGGCGGTTTCACTTAAGTGAAACCGCCACCCCCCATGGAGGTTTCATCCTTGGCCAAAATATCACCCCGATATAACGTCAATCCAAAAAAAAAAAAAAAAAAATGAAACCGCCATGGGGGGTGGCGGTTTCACTTAAGTGAAACCGCCACCCCCCATGGCGGTTTTACCCTAGCCAAAATATCACTCACAACCTCATAGCTACTGTTCAAGACACTTAAAACCGCCAGGGGCACTGCCGGTTTTGTCCCGAACTTGAAATGGGGTGACGTGCACCCCATAAGATTGAACATTTTTCAATCCAACCCATTTTGTTCAATATTTATTTTTTGAGCCCTATTTCGAAAAAAAATTTGTTTTAAATCCACCACAGGTTTGGAGTGTTTGATGCATTGCGGGGACGACGACTCACTAGATATTAGTTGAATAAAATAAAGCTTAACTTTAAGCTATAGACCATTAATAATACTTAGACCATTTCGTATTTCATATTTCGGATTTTGGATTGTTGTAATTTAATTATTGGATTGTATTAGGTTATTTTAGACCATTAGACATTTATATTCTGGCTTTCGAAATCTCCTTGCATTCGGGTCTTTGACTTGAGTGCGGACCGACACCTCTGAATTTCCTTATTTGGTATTTTAGTTCGCGATAAAATGTTCTTAAAAAAATAAAGGAAATTTGGGGGTGTTACAAGGGGTCCCCTGAAAGTAGAAATTTTCAAAAACAAAAAAAATTATTTTAAAAAAGTGATAACATATTAGAATGGTTTTGAAGAAAATTGTTTTGAAAGGCTTCACCTTTTGAGAACGATTTGGTACACAACCGTTGAGAGCAGTTTTTTAAATAACCGTTCTTATACCTTTTAAGAACGGTTCCAACCGTTCTCTTAGCCTTTAAGTACAGTCGTCTAGAGAACGGTTCGTTCTCCTTGGCTTTAGAAGACCCGTTCTCTTAGTCCATTTTTAATTTAGTGGGCCACTGCTTTAATTCAAGTTACGGATTTCATTGAAATCGCCAGCCAACACCCATGGTTTGTTGTTATTACGAGCAAAGTTCTCCAACTCTCCCCACAGATCCCGTCGTTTATTTGGGTCAGGGCTAGCATAGATTGCAAAAAAGAACCAGGGTATATCTCTTATCCTCGTAATTTTCATCGTTACATGTTGTGGATGTCTGTGTATAGGATTCACTGTCACCATTTCTGGTTTCTAGTAAATCCAAATGCCTCCACTGAAAACCTCGGCATCTACTCTCGTATGACCCTGATAACCCAGAATATTCACCATTTTGTCGGCATGTACTGATGGTTTGTGCTGACGGGTTATATCTTTCAGAGCTGAGATTTTTGCCTTCTTTGCAATCCCTTGAACATTCCATACCATGAATGTTATCGGGGTGGTGTTAGGAGCCAACTTCGGATATCTGTCTACCACTAAAACTGGAACAGAGGTAAGTGATGTCATATATGCTTTGTAAAAATAAATTTCCATCATACCCACCAAATAAACTTTGCTCAACATCGGAGATACTATACAATGTTCGTCATTTTGGCATATCTTGCACACTCGTATATTAAGTCATATGAGACCTTAGATAAGTGCTGAAACTCTTATCCACTTTTGGCGAACTGAATACAGAGAGCAATCCAACCTACTCTTCGATAAGAGTACAGTTTCATTTTGCGGAAGAAAGTTAGAAACTGCAGTGAAAGAAGTCTACGTAAATGTTCGACCTTCTAATTTCCACTTTTGTATAGCATTATCAATGAAATTTGATCTTAAGGTCAAACAAAAATAGGTCGGATAAAGAACCTCTAAACCTTTTGACAAACATATTCATGCATCAATGATCTAAAATTGTTACAGTGAGCTCTACTTGTGAGTGTCCCACATTGAAAAAAGAGGAGAAAGTTGATATGTTTATAAACCCACGAGTTACTCCACCTATTGGCAATGCAATTGGTTTTAGGATGGACCCTCCTTGGGTTTATGAAGCGGACTCTCTCTTCTCTGTGCGGGTGCAGCCCAGGCCCGATCATGCTTTAATAGAAATCCCAGAGCCAACAAACCTGCACCAAGTTCAAAAAAAGATGAATTCGATGTTAGCACATAAGATAATCTCTTAGTTTAAACAACCCAATGTGTTTTTTAAAGATCAAACATGATCGATCATATTTACCATGTATGATGACTAGTTCTTCGACAATTGAATTTGAGGAAATTAGAAAACAGCTCCAATATGCAAATCTAAATGCCCGAAAAAATGGAAAAAAATGCAAAATAGAATCAATTTAAGAGATGATAGATTGATAAGCACAATAATACATCAAAAGTTCGCACAACTATCCGAATAATAATCAAAGAAAAATCTGATCCCAACATCTAAATCTATTGTAATTTTAAATTTCTACCACACACGCAAGAATGATATGAAGAGGTGACACTCACCGTGATCACAAAATGTATATCTACTGCAACTTTAATTATCTCCGGAAAATACCACATATATTATCATATGTGTCCGGGAGAGAATTGAGGAGTAACAACGCTTTATCTTCCTCCTCAAGCTTTACCTCGACTTTTTCCAACTCATCTAACAGTCCATTGAACACATTAGTGTCCAACTTGTTGGTCAAACTCTTAGCTCTGTGGAGTTTCTCCAACTTATCCCATATCTCCGATGGAGAGTCCTCATCAACTACACAATTGATGATTGATCCGGGATGCACAACCTAATGGTGCTAGCGCACTTATCGCACACATCTTCCCAGTCGGCATCACTCATCTTTTCCGGCTTGCCCTTAGCTGCTTTCAAGGCTTTCAATAAGCCAAGATGTACTAGGAGATCCTTCATCTTTCTTTACTTACCGTTAAACTTTGTCATAGCAAACTGAGACCCCATGTTTGACATCCTTGTCGATTAAACCTCAGGTACCTAGATTAAAAACAAAACCTAGCTCTGGTGCCACTTATTGGGAAATATGAAGCAACAAAGGAAAAAGCTTGATGTCTGCACCAATTGAATGGTATGCCTTGTTTTTGTACGGGGAACCGTGTGTATCTCTCCGGCCAGCTCTGTGGTCTTGGCTTTCCTCTCTTTTAGCCACTTATACTCATTGTCTGCTCATAGGAGACTTCAATCAACTTGAATTTTACAATGATAAATTTGGGGGTTGCTCTGACATTGCGGGGCAGGCATCTTTTGTCGATTGGCGAATCAATCACCAATTAATTGACATCCCGTTTCGTGGGCCTAGATTTACTTAGACAAACAATCGTGAAGGAACTGAATTGATCCTTGAAAGGCTGGATCGATCATACTGCACAACCTCTTGGCAAAACCTATTTCCTCACGCTTTTGTGCTAAATCAGGCACTGCTACTTTCTGACCATGCCCCCATTATTCTTAACTGTTCTCCGTCTACCTCCCGTCCAAAGAGGTCATACAAAATTGACAATTGGTGCCTCGATTTCCCCGCCATTGCCGAAATTGTGAATTCTAATTGGGTGGGCAATACAGCAGGTTTTGCAATGTTTAGTATTTCTCGGAAATTATCTCGCATTCGTTATCAGATTATGGAGTGGTGCCTTCAACATAGACAATTCCATGGTGTAAACTGGCGTGATATTTCTCAACAATTGACGCACTGTGCCAATGGTATTAATTCTTCGAGTAGTGCCAATTCCTTTCTTCTATTGCGTAAGCAATTGCATGAAGATGTATACCAAAAACATTTGTACTGGTTACAGCGTGGCAAGGTGACGTCTAATTTGCTCAACGACCTTCCTACGAGCTATTTTTTTGGCCCTTAAGGACGGTTCAGGTCAATGGAATTCAAGTCAATCTGAGGTCCATAATTTGATTTTAAATCATTTTCGGGACCTTTTTTCCTCTGGGACTTCCCCTGGTTCCTATGCAACTGATCACGTTTTGAATGAGCTCGATATCCCTTCTCTGTCAGAGGCTCAGTAGTTGGACTTGTCACGACCTTTCTGTAACACTACGAAATTTGGAAAGTGGATTATGGAGTTGGTTTGTCCCACATTGGGAAAATAAGGCTCATATGATCAGTTTATAATAGATTCCTACCATCATACTACCAACAAGGTCTTCACCTTTTAGAGCCCGGAGAGGATATATGGGCCTAATAGGTGACTACCCATCTTATTGGGTTGTGTTGCGACGGACGGTGGATCGGGCTGTTATAGATGGTATCAGAGCAACCCTGCGACCGCGTGCTGAGTGCTGGGGCGAGGCCCAGACCAGTCGTCTAGCGGGGGGGATCTTGGACCTGTGTTGATGATGATATGGTTTGGTTTAGGCGCAACGGGGACGTTGTGTTCTTTAAGTGGGGGAGTTTGTAATACTACGAAATTTGGAAAGTGGATTATGGAGTTGGTTTGTCCCACATTGGGAAAATAAGGCTCATATGATCAGTTTATAATAGATTCCTACCATCATACTACCAACAAGGCCTTCACCTTTTAGAGCCCGGAGAGGATATATGGGCCTAATAGGTGACTACCCATCTTATTGGGTTGTGTTGCGACGGACGGTGGATCGGGCTGTTATAGATGGTATCAGAGAAAAGATTATTAATAATTTAAAATTATTAATTAGATTATTGGAGTGCAAAAGATTTTAAATGTTAATTGTGAGTCGTTTTCAAAACGAGTTCGGAAATGATTTCTAAAATCGGGGTTTCTATTTTGGGGTCCTATTCCTAAACCGGGTCAGACATAGCCAATGGACCAATATCAACCCAAATCGACACCATTTGGCCCAAACACCAACTTATACCCCAACCCAACCCAAAAAAAAAAAAAAAAAAAAAAAATGAAAAAGGAAAGAAAAAAAAAAACCAACGAAAGGAAAAAAAAAAAAAGAACCCGACACCCCTATAAAACACCCCTTCCCTTCCCCTGCCTTCCCCTTCCCTTCCCCTGCTTCCCGTCAATCGCACGCCGCCCAGAAGTCGCCGACCACCTCTTCTCCCACCTGCCCAGACGTCGCCGCCGCTCACCCTCGTCGGCCGACCACCGCACTGCTCCCTTTCCTCCTCTTTCGCGCCGTGGGTAACGCGTTCTCCCCTAGCCTTCCCTGTTTTCGTCCTCCTTATTAAACATTGATTCTAACTCGTTTTTCTTGCTTTAAATCATGTTTAATTGATCCTAATGTATGTTATAAGTATTGGGTAATCGATTAGGGTTAGTTTTATGCATAAAGATTTGATTTTGATGATGGTTTTATGTTGATTTTTACTAATTACGAATTTGGGTTTAATTAGTGTAATTATTTGAATTAAGTTTAATTAGTTTCATGAATTATGATTCTAGCATGTTTATAATCTGTTAAATAGGGTTCTTGAATTTAGTTGAGATTTAATTGGGGTTTTGTTCAAGTTTGAAGAAATTGTAATTTGGGGAAAATTTTGGGTTAATTGTTTCTTAATAAGGTCAATTAGCTTGAATCAATTAGGATGGTTAGTATTTCGACATTGTGATAATTTAGAGAGTTATAAACCGATTTTCGAAGTTTAATTGAATTAATTCGTTTTTGTATAATTTTGTGTAATTAAATCATGTTTTTAATGTTTAAAACATAAAATAAATTGTTTTAATAAATCCTAAATAAATCATAATATTTAAAAGGTTGTTTTCATGAATTAGATTCTGTTTTACAAGTAATTTTAAGCCTTTGAGAATTTTCAAAACAAATTGAGTGTTAATTAAGTAATAGTAGCTAACTATGGAATTAGAATTGCAATTGTTGGTTAATTGTTGATTGTTGGACTAGAAATTTAAGAGGTCATGAGCATTGCATATAGAATAAGATTTACATAAGTATTAGATGAATGATTGGAGGAGATCAGTATTGATTTGGGATTTATTGATTGTGTAATTGTAGCCCCTGAGTTCGTAGACGAAAAATATTAGTGACCGTTGTGTTGTCGTGTCCTTGTGTGCATTGAAAAGGTAAGCTAGCATGCTCAACCTTTCTTAAACTTGTAGAAACCTTTTTAAAATTATGTGCTATATGTGTGAATTGTGTGATGGATGAGAACTTAGTATCATGCTAAGTGGAGAACGATTCAATTTCTTTTATGATTATTATGTTATACTTGTGTGGTTTATTGCAATGGAAATGTAAGGTGGATTTGATGTGTGATATTGGTTGTGATTGGTTTATGAATGATTCAAATTGTGAATGTGAACTATGATGGTGATATGGAGATTTGACGGAGTATGGTGGTATAATAATGTGTCGGAGCCTCGGAGTTGCTCCTAATTATTGTGACGGAATCACATCGATTCCTAATTACAGCCTCACCGCATCGGTTTTTAAGTGGGCTTGGCTCTAGTACTACTCTATTAAGGTTAAAAATACTTAATGGGGGGTGTGCACACTTAAGGTCTAGTAGTCTTTGGTTTGGTATGATACAATAAATTGACAAAGTTGTGAAGTAATACATTGGATTGGATTGGAAGTTCGGAGTGGATTCTTTATTTAACTAAGCTTGGATTGATGATTGTGAATTTCGTAGAATTTGATCTTTTGTCGTTGAATTGAATTCATTTGGTTGGTATGATTATGTGCTAAGTGCGTTTTCGAAAATAAAAACTAAAACGTTTTCAAAATCCAGGTAAGGGTTTTGGTTTTTACGAGTTGAGGTGTTAGCTTACTCAATTTCACTGACTTTTCAAACTGTGGTTTTTGTGTTTTAAATCCACCACAGGTATGGAGTAGATGATACATTGCGGGGACGACGACTCACTAGATAGTAGTTGAATCAAATAAAGCTTAGGCTTTAAGCTATAGATTATTGGTAATACTTAGACCATTTATATTTCGTACTTTGGATTTCGGATTGTTGTAATTTAATTTCGGATTGTAATAGATTAATTTAGACCATTAGACATTTATATTCTGGCTTTTGGAATCTCCTAGCATTCGGGTTTTTTACTTGAGTGCGGAGTGACACCTCTGAATTTCCTTATTTGTATTGTGGTTCGTGATAAAAATGTTTTTAAAAAGGAAAGGAAATTTGGGGGTGTTACACTTTCTCCACTGATGATATTAATAAAGTTTTCTTATCTCTCCCTAATAACAAGTCACCCGGTCCAGACGGTTTTACTGGCTCTTTCTACAAGAAATATTGGCATTGTTTGGGAGTCGACATCAGTGAAAGCATTTGCAATTTCTTAAATGGAGGCTTTATTTTGAAAGAATGGAACAATACTTCAATTGTCCTTATTCCAAAGGTTGACAATCCTGAAGAAGCTGGTCACTTCCGTCCAATCAGCCTGAAGAACTTTCGTTACAGAGGCATTGCAAAAGTTGTTTCCTTTCGCCTTTCTCAAGTGCTTTCTTCTCTAATAGCCGACACACAATCGGCTTTTATTTCAGGCAGGCTCATATCAGATGGATGTTTACTTGCTCATGAATTGATGACCTGCCTTAACCAACACTCAAAGGGTACCCAATGTCTGGCTTTTTTGAAATTGGATATGAATAAGCTTTTGACAGGGTTTCTTCGTCTTTCTTGTTTGATATTCTCTGTCGCTATGGGTTCCCTTCTTCTTGGATTCATCTGTTATCCCAATGTGTGACTATGGTTTCGTACAGAGTTTTAATCAATGGAGAGACCAACAGTCAAATCACTCCTCAATGCGAGCTTCTTCAAGGGGATCCGCTCTCCCCTTCTCTTTTTATTCTCTGCATGAATATCCTTTCCTTAATGCTTACGGCTGCTGAAAATAGAGAGGATATTCAAGGAATTCGTATATCTCGTCATAGCCCCTCTATTACTCACCTTTTTTATGCAGATGATTCTCTGATTTGTTTCATATGAATGGTATTTGCTTTCGGAATGATCGTTTTAGCCTGTTAACACTCTGCGTCAGCATTTTCTGGATGAAGCTCACAAATTTCTGGATTTTTGTCATCCTCAGCTCTGCACATCATATTTGAATTAGTTTATAGTCCTCTGTATTCATTGTTTCCCTGTTTTCTTAGGCTTTCTGTTTTGTGCTTTGTTTTTGTTTTTAGTTTGGCTTTGTTGTATTTTTATTTGTATTTTTTTTGTATATCTCTTTTCTTTTTATGATATTTCATTGTTGTCAAAAAAAAAAAAAGACATACTTGGGTTGGACAACCCAACCAGAGGAGAAGAGAAATGACGACTGGTGTGCATTTTTGCGTGAGGAAGAAAACCAAGGGATTTTTTTTTCCATATTTTTTTATGCAATATTCTTGTTATAGATACGGAGAGTCGATAATAATTTTTTTATTTGTTTTGTTTTTCTTTTTCTTTACTAATTTGATTTTTGTTTTGGGTTGGGTTTTTATCTTGTGTTTGGGCCGATATAGTATTGGGCTAGTGCAGTTTGTAGTAGTTAGAATTCAAGTCCAAACAGAAATAGAAAGTCTCCAAATGGAAAACCTGATTTTCACCAATTTCATTTTCGAAAACGACTCATAACACAACAATTAAGTTCATTTTTCCGCTAGAATAAATTCATTAATATTATTAAAATATGTCGAATTTTCGTAATATTACAGGTTTCAGTTGTTAGGTTTCATTTTCAATATGCTTACTCATTCTGTCTCGTCATCTCTTTCCCATATGAAAAGTAATAAAACGGACTAAAAAAAAAGAAGCTATTAATAGGGGCTGGTAGGCCAAAAATTAGAGAAGAAAGAAACAATAGGCCAATTAGAAATTTAGAAGAGTAGTAGTGGCCTAGTGGGCGCTAAAGGACCAATAACTTGACTGCAAAGGAAAATGTAAGTATATAGAACTGACTTCAAAACGAAATGCGAAAGCACACTTCAACAAGGTGAATACTATGATGACTAAGGTTAACATAGCGGTCTAAGAAAACAACCTGTCTGAGAGATATCCCGAATTAACCGAAAATAATTTCATAATTTTGCTAACTAATTTTTAAAACTAGTAATCCAAAAACTGAAAACGACCGTCATTTCCCATAAAATAGACTTGGTCAAAGACCACTAAAGGTAGTTGTCAATGGATTTTTTTTAAAAAAGGGGATTTGTCATGATTCCACATGGAAAAAGAAAGAAAATAGTCTGACCAGGTTACACTAATCACCACCTTCTGGGCTACTAGTAGTAATCTAGTATACTGTCACTTGTTTTCAGACAAATTAAATTAGCTTCTCTTTTACTCCATGCGCACAAAATGCACCCAAGAAAC
Source organism: Spergularia marina (assembly GCA_963680865.1). Classification (NCBI taxonomy): domain Eukaryota; kingdom Viridiplantae; phylum Streptophyta; class Magnoliopsida; order Caryophyllales; family Caryophyllaceae; genus Spergularia; species Spergularia marina. The sequence continues at coordinate 7,557,859 of OY804554.1, forward strand.
GTTCACCACCACCACCACCACCAACAACAACAACAACAACAACAAGGAGGAGGTTACTTTGACCCGAATTTTCCATACTACCCTTACCAACCGTACTACTACCACCAGCAGCAACAGCAACACCACCACAACAACAACCTCCAAAACCCCAATTATTTCCCAATTCAACAGCATGATCACCCAAATTATTCCTCCTTTCCACAAACCACAACTACAACTCCTAGTCCTTATCTTCAGCCACAAGCAACACCGCCACCGGCTTATGTTCGGACGAGGGCGACCACGAAGTCGATGCGGAGGGCTGCGCTTCCGGGAATTGAGGCGGCCGTTGAGAGCGCTAAGGTTGAGTTGGCGGCCGCCGGTGAACGAGTTTTAGTTTGGAAAGTGTCGGTTTTGGCCTTGACTAAGCTTAATGCCGAGTCTTGGGATTCCTTGGGCTTTTCTGTTTCTCAAATTCCCCTCTTACACCGTCTCGCCGCCGTCGAATCTCAGGTTTTCAAACTCTTTTTTCTTTTTCTTTTTTCCACTAAAAAGTAATAAAAAATAAAATAAAAACCAACAAACACACTTGAAATAAAAGAAAAAATCATTTAATTTTATTTAAGCGTATTTTGTTAGTTACTTTACTTGTTATAGTTTGTTACTTCATTTTCCGTTTTGTTAATTGATATTCTGATTTAGTTCATATGAGAGATCTTAATGTGTCTCATATTAGACCATAAAAGGAATTTATGTGTGATTATTACAATTGAGGTTGATGGAGTACTATCATTTTTGTTTCGAAAATTATACCAGCTCCCGGGAGCACAAGGAGCATGATGGTCATTTTCACAATAGAGAAGTAGAAATCAAATCATACTTATAAATAATAATATTTTTGCCCTAGTGCCTTAAAGACTCCCGTCATAAGGCGGGGTAAGGTGGGGGTAATGGGGGGTTGGATGCACGCAAGCGTTATCCTATTGAAACGTAGAGAGACCGCCCACAGATGACCCAAAATAAGAAGCACAGACAGTTTTATAAGCCATTTTGCTTTATTCCATTATATCCCAAAGCCAAACAATAATTAGTCTTTGGCTCCACTTATATAGATTTTATATTATTTTAAGTGTAGTCCATACTTCTCTATTGTGAGAAGGACCACCATTCTCCTTGTGATCCCGCGAGCTAAGGTATAAGCACTCATTTTGTTTGATGAGTTAAATTTTAAGCGCTTCTTTATGTATTTTGTGCAAGTTTAGTTTGTCAATGATTCGAAGGGGGCGTTCATCGCGATATGGAAGGAGGCTTGCTTAAAGTACACACCACTAGAGGTAATAGCGTCATAAGTTAATTATTCGTATGTGTTTTCTTTGTCTAGTGCTCTTATCAATTCCCCATACAGTGTGTGTTTTTAGCAATCTTATGAGTTAGGTGGATTTCATGAAAACACAAAAATAAAGATTAATAATTTGATTTTTGGTTTTAACTTCCGGTTTTGTAAAGAGGCAACAAATTGACTTCATAGCAAATTAGCAAAGTGGAAATTTGTAATACTGTTTTGAGTTGATAGACATATTTACTCATTAGCTCCAAGAAGACTGTTCCTATTGAACTTTTATTGAAATAACATAGTTCATTTTTTATTATGTTTTTAAAATAATTCTATATTAGTTATTATAATAATGAATAGGAGTCTTGGTGCACCGTTTAAGGTGTCGCTTTATGATCGATATGTTACGGGTTGAAATCCTGGGAGGAGCCTTTGTCTGAAAATGACAAGGTAAGGCTTGCCCCCATACACCTTTATTCCCTGGACCCTCACCTTGTGGAGGAGGTATTATGATATAGAATTAAGACTAATTGGATTGACATATACTATGTCATTACTAAAAGGAGAGATGAAACATTAACTTATAGAAGATGCTGTTTTTACATTGCAACTTATTCACATCTTCACCCCTTTTTCCAACATCTAATTTTCTCACACCCCAAACAAGTGAGTGGCAATAAAAGACCGAGTCTTATTTATATGAAGAGAAATTCGCTTCAAAATATGCTTTAATCTAGGGAAGAGTGCAGTGCAACATAATGCTGTCTAGATGTGGATATTCCACAAAATTGCAAAAAGGTTTTTTTTTTTTTTCTTTTCTGAAACACTCAAATAGCCTAGGTTTATATATGAAATGACTTGTATGTCTGTGAAGTCTGTTATTTTTATTGCGTTCTTTTACTACTTTGGCCTTATATATAATCTTCAAATGGTACTCAGCAAGTAGCTTGCATCACTTTCTCTTTGACTGCAGGTGTTTGGGATAATGCTGGAATTACACAAGCTAAAAATAGCTAGAATCAACAAATTGAAAAATATATTCTCAACATATCCATTTGTGGGACTTTTGAATGTCGCAGTGAGTACTCAGCGGGGTTTATTTAATTTCACAGTTTCTCACTATTTTCGTTTAGATATCCCGACACATTTACGTATTCCTTATATTTTGTTTAGTAAGGACATGGAGAATTGAAGACAGCCAGGTAGTGGCGCTTGAGTACTTAACTCTTGTGATTGTCTTGTTGATCGCTATGTTAGCTGTGCATTGTGTTAGTAGCGTGGAATAGTGGTGATTACAGCTTCCCGAGTAGGAGAGTTCTTTAAAGAGCTGTATTCTCTCCAGAGATGCTGAAACTAGAAAGGATTGGTCAAATTGAAAAAGAAAAGAAATAAGAGGAGAACATGGTAAATTGGTAATGGTATCAAATTGGAGGGCGTTGCGTTCTTTTAGTTGGGGAGTTTTTAAATCAGCAGTTAGTTATGAGATAGAGAGCGTCCCACATCGCGAAATTAAACCTTAGTTATTAAATATTCCGTCTCCTTTAAAGTAAATTAGGCCTAGAGCGCGCCTTCTCATCTTAATTGTAATACCCCGGATTTCAAAGGAGATCCCTGAGAGATTAAGGGCTCATATGAGGTGCTTAAGAGGATTGATAGTGCTACTCATACCAACAAAGTCGACTTTCCTTTTAGGAAGCCCATGTGATAAGAACTCCAAAGTTAAGCGTGCTTTTCCCAGGGTGCGCACGAGTGAGGTCAAAGTGCGCTGGAAGGACCCGTGTTGGTCTGTGAGGTCAGCCCACAGCCTGGCAAGCTGTCATAGGTGACTAATCTCGGCTCAGGCGATGAGCCGGGGTGTTACATTAATGGTTGGGTCGTGAGGGTGTTGGGCAGGATTTGCATCCTGGCTTGTTGGATCCTATTTTATCCAATGTGATAAATTTATACGGTCGCTTGTGGTCACTTGATTATCTCAGTTGGTTGTTTATCTTTAACATTTTTTTCAAAATTTTGGTATTTTTTTCAAAATTTTGGTGTAGAATTGTCCAAGTAGTATGTTTGAATATTCGTGCTACTCCCTCTGTCCAAGTTTAAACACCCCATAGCAAAAACGCACCCCAAGGGTGTAAATGGTAAACGGTTAATCAAAGTTACGAAAAAATTACATAGAATTTTTGTTAAGCCTCATATCTAACTTGCTATGTAATTTTTTTGGAACTTTGATTAACGATTAGTGTGTATACTCTCCGCAACACAGGGGTATTTTGGGTATGGGGTGTTTAAACTCGGACGGAGGGAGTATATATTATGTACATACTGAGTTGGAGTACATATTGTAGAGCACATGTAAATGTTCTCCCTGACAATATTGCAGGCTCTCTCTGTCAAAATGGGAATGTGGGATACCTTGTCTGATACATTTCAGCTCACGGGTGAACTAGGACCGGTAAAAGTTTTTTGCAATTGCTTACCAAATTAATTGGGAATTAGCCATTGTTGTTGGTATTTTTATGCATTATGTATGTACCCTTCTTGTAATGTTTCGATATTTGGGCTGCTCGCTCGTATTGGAAAATCTAGAATGTTGATCCGTCTATTAGGCCGTTTGTGACAATCTGGAAGGAGGCTTGCCAGAAGCATTCAGCAGCAGAGGTATGGTAGTATTTCTTGGAACCACAATGTATTATGAATTCTTCTTAATCTTTACTATATCAGGGCAAACCTTCATACATCTTAAGGCCCCGCAAACCTATATTCATCAATCAAGGGATTCAAGGGTATAACAACTCAAAAGTTTGGTTCTGTTATGAATATTCTCCAATAACAAAGACTGGGGGCTAGAATAGAGTCTGATAGAACAAGAACATTTTTGTCATGGAAATGAATATGTCATATCATTGCTGTAAACTTTATGGAGAAGAAAACTACAGTGAACATGAGCTGACTAGAAACTTCTATCGTTTCTTCAATTCGTTATGTTCAATTTTGAATTCCTGTGAAATTTTCAAATCAAACATAAAGAATTCAATATTATAGGTAAATTAGTTAACAGTAACACTGTCAAATAGACACACATACTATTCTTTCCCTCATTGCTCTCATAACTGTGTTATGGCTTTTAGGTTTTGGGAAAGATGCTGGCATTCTATGGGGTGGGTGATAAATTTAGAGAGAGTTCAAGAATTATATTCTCACAATATCCACTCAAGGGATTCCGTGATATTGCGGTGAGTAGTTCGTGTTTGCTGTCATGTATTTTGGAGTGTCTTTTTATTAGAACTCATAAATTCCCCCACTTTCTTTGTCTTCACATGCTCGGATAGGTGTGAACGTGTGATTATGCTGGTCATGTGTTCTGTCACTAGCGTGTTAGGAGGTTGTATAGCATACTACAGGAGAACCCATTTAAGCACTTTATTTTCCAACAAATTCGGTGGTAGCATTGAGGCCTTACTGGTTCAAAAACCCTATACTTGGAGTTTCATGTATGGATCGCTCAGATATTTCAGACCCCATTTTGGTGCCATTTTGGTTTCAGTTCTAACCCATATGTCCTTCCAATGAAACTCCCTAGAGAGGCTTAGTTTGAAATTAATATTGTACGTTGTAGTATATATATTGCTCGATAATGCTTTTCTGTTTCTAAGTGGTAGTTCATGTATCCTGTTCTCTGTGAAATTAATAGTTTTACCATGCAATTAGAACCCTTGTTTTGTTGTTGGCATCAACTCCAATGGCCTCTTTCCTTTTACTGGATTATGGGTTTTTACCCTTAATGATACCCTCTCTCATAAAATAAGGTACTGCTTCGGATTTTAATGTACTTGCTGTTGGAACCAATTATTTTTTGTTTTTGTTTTGTTGTTTTTTAATGCATTACCAGCTTTTGCTAATAGAAGCTACTGCATACCCATATGCTTCACTGAAAGCAAATGTTTCTCGAGTACACGACTATATTTCTTAGAATTGTTTCAGGTGGCATCTATGAAAAGTGGAGTTTGGGATAGCTTGTGCAATGAACTTCCGTCAACAGGTGAACGAGAATTAGTTAGTAATCAAGTGGATGACCTTATAGAGAAGGATTCTGGTCTCAGTGATGAGGGCACATCAAAACCTGTTTCATGTAAGTACTACAATCTGACACTGTACTTTTTCTGTATTGATAACTAGGGGGAATTGCTCCAGTGCATATCAATTGCACTAGTACATATAAATTGACGGTGTAAGGGGGAGCGGGGATCAGGTTGCGCAAACGTTCCAAAATCGTTAACAGTCGACTACCGCTTCACGTTATATGGGAGCAGATAGTTTAGGGAACCATTTTGCTTTATTTCTCATACTCCACAGTCAAATAATAGTAAAAATTTGGCTTTATTCCAAATAGAAGTATTTAGTACTCCCCTATTCATATCAAATTTAATGTTTTCCCATTTCCAGGATATTTACATCCATTTTCCGTGTTTCCTTTTTCGGTAATGTTGAAATTTTGGTTAGCACTATTTTCAACTACTTAAAATTTGATATCTCAATCTCAATTCTCTCTCACCTTCCCTAGCACTCATTCAACCATCCTCATATTTCACTGCCAGAAATGTAGTCAATGCGAAACCATACTGCCCCATGGCATTGACTACATTCCCTGTACACAGCGTTTCATCTTCTCTCCTCCATGGCATCCTCATGTGTCCTTGATCTCAAACTCGTCGTGTATCCTCCCTGCTGTCCCTCCCCTTCGATACCGTCCCTCAATCTTCTCCTCCTGGATCTCACCTGACCTTCATATCATCGACCCTCTCTTCATGGGCTCCTTAGCGATGGGTAGCTCAGGGTCAGGTAGAGGGCAGGGATGGTGAATGGCTGATTCTGATGTGTGGCGGTGGATTTTGAAAGTTGGCAATGGTGGAAATTTAATGTTAACCAATGATGACGTGTCACTTAACATAATGAATGGATTTCTTTGACTTTGTGCAAAAGAGGATAGGAAGATTGGATTTGAATGGAGGCAGTACATCGCTGTGTATGGTCTTGACTTTAACCATTCTTGGATTATTCTTCAAATGGATAGAGAATTGGATAAAATTGTTGCTCACAACTAGAGCTAGCTTGGTTGATGTGGAATACTGCTACAAAATTTCTATCTGAGCCATTGAATGAAATTTTTTATCGCACGAAAATTATGCCCGCCATGTTATATGGCACCAGGTGTCACATACTTCGTTCATCCACCCTACGTACTCCGAACTGGTTCATTCGATCCAATTTGTGGTTCATCCACAAACTGATTTGCGAACTATTTGCTCCTACAGGCGTACCACTACTGCCACAAAGCAAGCATTGGAGGTGAGGGATGAGTAAGAAAGCATTTGATCTTGCGATTTTTCTGAAGATTGAAAATGGAGATTGAGGAGGTCATACGTGTAAATTAATGTTAATAAAGGAGGAGTGGGGTAGGTATCTTATGAAAAAGTGAAATTAAGTACTCCCTCCTCAAAATACATGACGTTTCGGCTTTTCAATTATAAAGAGTAATAAAGAGTAAGGCAATGGGAAATGGATACTTAATGAAGATTTATGTTTTCTATGGTCAATTTTGTTTGGATAGAAAAGCAATAGCAATGGAAGAACTGAAATATGCCAAATCATCACGCACATGTTCCGATTTCTAAAAACTAGCTGAAAAAATGAACAAACTTCTTATATTAGTTCCTATTATTTATTGTTTTTCTCTTTCTCTCCTCTTTTGCAGCGCCAAAAAAGAAAGAAAGAAATGTGTTCTAAAATAAGAACTGGTTTCTTAGAATAACTCTCAACAATAGAAAAACTAATCATTTTCGGTGTTTATTTAAGAAGTCTAGACATAAAAACCACCATTGATTTGTTTCTTATTTATTTTATGTGTTTTCTATGCTAAATTTGTTATTTATTTGTGTTAGAAAACAGATTTTTCTACAATTGAACTAAGATAGTGTTTGGCAACAAGAATTTAAAAATTTGTAATCATTTCAATTCATCATTTGAGAATGTGGAATTCAAATATAAATCAAATGTTTGGGGAGGGTGGGATTTCAAAATGACACTTCTTGAGGTGTCATTTGTTTTTGGCCTAATTGGATTCGAAACAATTTCAAAGGATTTGACACAAATCCAAATTCTCAAATTCTTGAGTTCCCAAACATGGGATTTGTGTCAAATTTGGATTTGAGAATCAAATCCTTGTTTCCAAACACACTCTAAGGTCAATTGTAATGGTGGTTCTAAGAACTCAAAACGCCAAATTCTTCCATTTTGGGAGATCTTATAAGAACCGAGTTCTTAATTTTTTGTGCTGAAAACGAGGAGAGAGATAGAGATATAAAGTTGAATTAAATAAATTAAGAACTAGGATAAAGAGTTATTAAATAAACTAGTTCTTAAATGTTGGGTTCGGTAAATGATGACATGACATCTTAAGAACCCAATTTCCGGTTCTTCCATTGCTAATGCTCTAATGTACCTAGAAAAAAGACCACTATACAAAGCAAACCCTGAACCAAAAAAAATGAATTAGGATTCACCTAGCGAATGGATTTCTCTTGGAGGTACTGAATTACGAACCCGAATCCGTTGCGGCGAACCATAGTGCATCACGAATCATGTGACACTACTGTCATGAAAGATTGTCACATTTGTAAGATGAATGTGTGGAGATGAGGTAATTACAGATAAAGCTGTGGTGAATTTTATTGAATACAATGAGGGAGAACTACTTAAGGAGGTATTGCCAAGTGCGCCTATTCATTAGATACACTATCAAGAGGAAGACCTAGTAATGCGCCTATTAGGACGCTAAAAAAGGGGAGAAGTGGCAAGTCTTGATGTTGGGAGGAGGACCTAAGATGACTTTGATAAGGGTGACTGAAAGTGATATGAGTCTATTATGTACCTTTCACATTGTTCATGCGCAAAATATTTCACGAGCATTCTGAAGCTTTTTCTGAACAGTGAAACAGAATGCTGACATACTGACTCTTGCCTCCAATATTACTGTGATGTAAACAGGAAAAGGATTTGTATCCATCTATAAGCTGTTTCCTTCGTTTTTGCCCTTTTTTTCTTAGAAGTAAACTTTATGTATATCTTGTTTTGGTGAAATTCCTTGTGATTTCGCTAAATTTTGCGCTGTCTTGTGCTTTGCAAAATTCTGAAATTATGAGTTTCTCTTTAGCCAACGTTTTGAGTCTTTAATTTTGTATTCATTTCATGTGATATGGCCTTCCCTGTTTGCAGGTGTGGGTGCGGAAAATATCGTCCGCAAAGCTTTACAGTATCTTGATGAAAACTTGAGGTTCTCTGACAGAGGTTCACATTTGGAAAAGGTTTTGTTGTTGGTGAAGCAACTCTGCCATTGTAAAGTCTGGCTGGCGAAACAATTCTCTGTTAATGAGTTTGAGTTGCTTGGTCATGGGGATCTTTTGTCATTCTTAGAAAGATATATCTCTCTGGTCGAGCAAGAACTGCTGAAATCTGTTGGAGGTACGGAACCTGTGGACCCGTCCTTGGAGGTCAGGATGGTTCAGCATCAGTTAGTTATGCTGTTGTCTCAAGCCTCAAGCAGCCTATGGGAGGATAGTGACGTAACGGAAGAAAAGATATCTCAACTCCTTAAAAGACAGTTTCCATTTATCACTTTCAAATCATTTGACAGTGATCAAACTGGTGCCTTAAAAGAGCTGTTGGATATTATAAGGCAGTGCAGAAGTAATGTCGCTTCGCATAATGTTCTATATTCAGCGGCACTCTTGGGTACCTCTGACTACGCAAATTCTGTTGAGATTAATGAAAACAGTCCTTCTGACATTTATGGGGTGATAGCAGATATTGAGCAGGCAAGTGTTAATCCTCGACCAGTCACTTCCAGAGATGCTCTTGAAGCCTTACTTAAAGCGCCATTTTTGACCGACCTAAACTCATGGTCATATTGGGATGCTGCATATGCCCCTTCTCTAGGGCCTCTTTTGGAATGGCTGTTAAGTGAGGCTAATGCAAAAGCCTTGACATGTGTATTGACGCATGATGGTAAAATTATCCGAATTGACCACTTGGCTTCTGTGAATATGTTCCTTGAAGCTTTAATCCAACAATTACCTTCACAAGTAGCAGTGCAACTTCTATCTTTGTTTACACTGTCTGGTGGGGTAAGGAAAGTTCCATGGTCTCTTTTGAAGTGTCAGGCACGCCGAGGATTCGAGGTCATTATGGCCAATTGTATGCAGAATACAGATTTTGATGATGGTCAGAATTGTGAGAGAATGTTCCCGGAGCATGAAATTGGAGGTCGTTGTTCAAATGTGTACCTAGTCAACAATATGAAAGGGGTGAAAAATGCTTCACGATTAATTTCGAGGATTGTCATTGACTGTCTATCTTTCCTGCCATCAGAATTTCGCTGTTTCGCAGCTGATGTACTAGTTTCTGGATCACAGTCTTTGGTTAAAGATGTTGCTCAAGCTCTTGTACTTGAATGTACAAGGATTGAAGAGCGCTGTATACTTCATGAACTTGGTTTGTCTTTGGGTATAGTGGAGTGGATAAATGATCAACGTACACTTTGTCCTATTACTGATAAGGCATCCATTATATCAGTAGCATCATCCTTGATTTCTGTAAATCCTGATGAACAAGCGTCTGATTGTACCCAGTGTAAACCAACTGTTCATCCGTTGTCTGTTGCAATCGAAATGCACACGAATGTGGCTTCTGCCGTACATATTCCAGAAGTGAATGATGTGAAAGTAATGTTATCTCACCTAACTGAGCAAGGCTCCAAGGAACACGATGCAGCTTTTGTGATTGAATCAATTAGGCGCGAAGAATTTGGGCTGGACCCTAATTCTAATGTGGAGAGTAGCTTACTAAAAAAACAGCATGCACGTTTGGGTCGAGCACTTCATTGCCTTTCACAAGGATTGTATTCACAAGATGCGCATTTTCTTCTTGAACTGGTATGCCTTATCGTACTTTTATTTGATTGTTTGGGCAATGCTTACTAGAATTGACAACTATCACCTAAGATATTCCTAATTTCAGTTTGGGAGGTCTTGTTGAATATAGCCTTACCCTTAACTTGTAGTTGGGGCTGGGGATGCTTCCAAAACACTCACCATATTCTCAACAAAACAACTTCTGGAAAGAGAAAAAAGAGCATTAGAAAGGTCAAAATCAGATAGGAACAATGGATGGAGCTGTGTTCGTGAGACCGCCCTATTACCCAGCTTTGTGGGGGAGACTCTTTAGATCCATTAGCGGTGATTGTGCAGTCTGCGACAATATATGTTTAATGTATTGAATGGATATATCTTTTATTTTAATGAATTAGTTAGGGTCCAATTTCATGGCTAGTCCCACAGCGGGAACTTGCTAAAAGCTGAGGGGGCCATTATTCGATCATGCGGCTTTCAGAAATCCAATTTACGTTTGAGAAATTACTGCACCGTAGGCCCTTACACTGAAGACCTGCATGAATCAACTAAGGGTCACTTGTAATCTGTCAAACTGCACTTCATTTCCATTTTAATTTACTGCACAAGCAGCTCTTTGATCAAGTGTCAACACTAACCACAGTCGTTGTATTTTTGGCCTTTTTCTTTTTTCTCCCTCTCTATGTTTTCAGGTACAAAATGCTGATGATAATGTGTACCCTGAAGACGTCGAACCTACCCTGAGTTTCATTCTCCAGCGTGCTAGTATCATTGTGCTTAACAATGAGGGAGGTTTTACTGCAGATGACATGCGCGCTCTCTGTGATGTCGGTAGCTCGACGAAGAAAGGGTCTTCAGCTGGTTACATTGGAGAAAAAGGGATTGGCTTTAAATCAGTCTTTCGGGTATGCAAAAAAGAACATAGATTTAACTTTGGATTGCTATGCTTGTGGGCGCATGTATTTGTATAGCCATTCTGCTTTCATGTCTTTACCACTATCGGGTTCTGTATATCCATATATAGATATTATTATCCAATAGACATGATGAATATCAAATAAGGAATTAATCTACAAAAGTAGGTACGTCTTTGTGTAATTTTGTTCATTTGTTTTGGTTACTGCACCGGCATATTACAGTACTTTCATAGCTCATAAACTTCAACTGCAGGCAAACTAAATTATTAGCCTTTCTCTTCCACTTATTTCTTCTAAAATATGAACTCTTCACATGTGTGTCTGAGATTTATTTGCTCTCTATGCAGGTAACAGATGCTCCAGAAATTCATTCAAATGGTTTTCATGTTAAATTTAGCATAAGTGCGGATGAAATTGGTTTTATATTACCAACGATTGTTCCACCATGCGATATTGACATGTTTACAGGACTAATATCTGAGGTTGATGTTCTACATAGCTGGAACACATGTATTCTGCTGCCGTTCAAACCGAAATTAGCAGAGGGTTCAGCTGCAAGCAGCATACTGTATATGTTTTCTGATCTCCATCCGTCTTTATTGCTTTTCCTTCACCGAATCCAATGTATCAAGCTAAGGAATATGCTTGATGATTCCTACATTGTTATGAGGAAAGAGATACTGGTTGACGGTATTGTAAAAGTGTCTCATGGGAAAGAGAAAACAACTTGGTTTGTAACATCTAAGAGACTACATCCTAAAATTGATCGTAGCAATGTTCATATTACAGAGATATCCCTTGCATTGATGCTGAAAGAAACGGACAGTGGCTACTATGAATCGTGCTTACATCAACAGCCTATATTTGCTTTTCTTCCATTGAGAAAATATGGGCTTAAGTTCATTGTTCAAGCTGATTTCGTTCTTCCATCATCCAGAGAAGAGGTTGATGTAGATAGCCCTTGGAACCAGTGGCTATTATCAGAATTACCTGATCTCTTTGTTGATGCTGAAAAGTCGCTTTGCTCTCTTCCTTGTTTCCAGGAAAATCCTGCCAGAGCAGTGGGTGTTTACATGAGCTTTGTTCCACTTATAGGTGAAGTTCATGGTTTTTTTTCTGGACTTCCCCGGATGATCATCTCTAAAATTCGCCAGTCAAATTGCTTGCTTCAGGATGGACGCAAGGACAAGTGGGTTCCACCATGCAATGTTCTTAGAGGTTGGAATGAGCAGGTGCATATCCTTTTGCCTGAGACACTACTGTATAATCACCTTGGCCTTGTGCTTCTGCACAAAGATATAGATTTGTCTGACTCACTTTCAAGTGCACTGGGTATCGAAGAGTATGGGCCGAAGACATTGGTGCAATTTATGACATCCTTAGGCCGTTGTAAAGATGGGATAAAATCAATGGGTCTGGGTTGGGTGCTCTGTTGCCTTAATGAACTGCACAACATGTTCCTCTCTTATGCACCGAATTTGAAGAATTCTTGGGTTGAGCTGGATCTTATAAATATCTTGAAAAGGATTCCATTTATTCCCTTGTCTGATGGGACATATGCCTCATCAGATGAAGGTACAATATGGCTCCATGACTATGTAAGCACTGGAATTCATGGTGAACTTCGTGATGAAGCTTTTCCTTGCCTATACACTGAACTAAGGACCGTAAGCCGGGCATTATTTACAGACACTAGTGATGTTGCCCTCATTATTAACTGTACAAGGATGCTTCAAAAAATTGGTGTCCGACTTATTTCAGGTCATGAACTTGTCAAAGTTCACATCTTACCGGCAATGTCTGACGACAGATTGAGAGAGAACAAACAGTTAATGACAGATTACATGGCCTTCGTCATGATTCATTTACAATCCAACTGTGTTGACTGTCATATTGAAAGTGAAGACATCATTTCTGAATTACGTGATAAAGCTCTAATTCTAACAAATTATGGATACCGGCGATCTGTTGAGGTCCCAATTCATTTTAGTAGAGAGTTCGGAAATTTTTTTGATGCAAAGATATTCATGGATGGTTTGGACTATAAGTGGCACGAGATTGACAGGATATACTTACAGCATTCAGCAATGAAGATCATTTCATATGGGCTGAGTAAGTGGAAAGAGTTTTTCCTGAGGTTAGGAGTTACTGACTTTGTGAAGGTAGTGGTGTCTGAGAAGCCTATCGAAAATTTATCTTCACACCAAATGATGTGTGATAGAGCGCTTTTTCCCCCGGGACTGGTGGTCAAGGATTGGGAGTCCGAAGAACTAGTTCATATACTGTCTCTTTTGTCAAAGGCTAGCAGTCAAGAGAAGTGCAAATACCTTTTGGCGCTTCTGGATGGTCTATGGGGTGATCATTACAGTGATAAGGTGTTTGGGTGCTGCAGCAGCATCGCTGCTGCTAATAACTTCTTCAAGTCTTCGTTGTTGACTTCCATATCTGATATTAAGTGGATAGTCTCAAGTGCTGATGATGAACTTCATTATCCAAGAGATCTATTTTATGACTGCTACGAAGTCCAATCTGTTCTTGGTCGTCATGCTCCTTATGCTCTCCCAAAGGTTAGCTTAAAGTTGAGCATTAAGACGCAGTTTAATCAGCTTAGTTGATGTAGTCATACAGCTGAATTGTTCTAAAAATTACTCAGCAACTTGCAAAACCTACTCTCTTTCTATTCTATTAATCAGCTTGACTATGTTGTTATAAAAGTGCCTTTTGGAAATAAGTGAGTATATCAGTAATGGAGTACATTTCTTTATAGGGTAGTTATTGAGTACCTTTGGAAAGTAATTGTACTTAAAATGTGTTGTGTAAATAGTTGTTAGAATATGTTTTACGCATGAAAAAATTTATTCTGTTCTCTTTGTTTCTTGGACAGATACAAAGCATAAACTTATCAAGAGACATTGGTTTAAAAATGGAAGTTGTAATTGATGATGCGTTGGCAATGCTTCAAACTTGGAGAACAATGAAGTCTCCTTTCACAGCCAGGTGATAACCAAATCTCATCTTTTATCCGACTATGCTTTTTGATACCCTCGCTTAGCGGGGACGCCAATGTGCACCAGGCTGCCCTTTATTGGCATGTCAGATTTAAAGCGGGATTTCCTTGATAGCCTCTAGCTGTTAATCTTAGAATTTTGGTATTTAAACAATTAAACCTATGTAGACATGCCCAGATTCAGAACTTCCTTTAAAAAATTAACTCTTTGTCTGTTAATATTTTTAGGTAGTTGTTTCTGTCAGATTTTTCGGCCTCTATGGTTCAAGCTTTTGGCATAAATTAGTTTCTTTTAACTTTTTAGTAGCGGTGCATACGTTTTGTTTTCCTTTCTTTTGATGGTTTTTTAGAATTCCTTTTATCTGTTTCAATGTTTTCTAACTTGTTCACAATGATCTTAAACTTATGTGACATACACGAGACGGTTACTTATGACGATTCATGTTAGCTGACCCCAATGTTGGGGATAAGGCTTTGTTGTTGTTGTTGTTGTTGTTGTTGTGGTGGTTGTGGTTGTGGTTGTGGTTGTGGTTGTGGTTGTGGTTGTGGTTGTTGTTGTTGTTGTTGTTGTGGTTGTTGTTGTTGTTGTTGTGGTTGTGGTTGTTGTTGTTGTTGTTGTTGTTGTTGTTGTTGTTGTTGTTGTTGTCGTTCTCATATTTTTGTATACTCCATATGGAGTATTAGGTTTTGTAATGGTGCATCCTTCTTATGATGGGGAATAGTCAATGTTAATTTGATAGAATTTCTTCTTTCCAGCTTGTCACAAATGTCAAAGTTCTATATATTCATTTGGGAGAAAATGGCTTCATCAAGGCAACAGATGGTGGATGCTTTCACTTCCGGGCCTTCGATATTTGTGCCTGATGCATCTGTGGAACCTCGAGAGGAATATGTACCTGGTGTGTTTCTATCTCCAGCAGAACTTTACTGGCATGATTCCACTGGTGCCCTGGATCATATACAGCGTGCAACATCTCGTATCCTATCTAAAACAAACAAGAAAAGTAGGCCTGTCGAAAAAACTAGCGATTCCTTGAGCAAGACACTCTGCTCCATTTATCCTGGCCTTCATGACTTCTTTGTCAATGAGTGTGGCGTGAATGAGGTTCCCCCTTTTTGTCACTATCTTCAGATTCTGCAGCAGTTATCTAGAAACTCTTTGCCTGTAGAGGCAGCTGACGTGGTAGGTATTGTGAATATTACTTGTGTACCTGTTATTTTGTTTAATTTGTCAGTAGGTATAGTGCACAATTGAACATTACACTATTATATTCAACACCAGGATGTTTTGAATCTTGTGGAGATGATTTATGCTAAGAGCTGTTTCATGACGTTGTTCTCAGTTGCTCAAGTTTTTCATGATTAATACCTCTTCTCCTGGTCTTTTGATTTCGAAATGTGCTTGAGGTCGTTTATGTTACAAAACACAATTAACTACTTTAGATGGAGAAGATGATTTCTGTTGCGTCTTTTATGTATCAGGTTTTCCAAGTTCTCTTGAGATGGTGTGATGACTTGAAGTTTGGGGCACTTTGTGCAGATGATATTAGTTATTTAAAGGAATGCCTCTCTCTGTTAGAATTTACTGTTCTTCCAGCATTGGGAAATAAGTGGGTTTCTTCACATTCATCGTTTGGGCTGCTATGTTGGTGTGATGATGACAATCTAAAGAAAGAATTTGACCACTCAAACAATGTTGTCTTCCTATACTTTGGAGAGCTTTCTGAAATCTTAAAAGAGAAGCTTCACACCAATGTATCTGTTCTCCTCTCGTTCTTAGGCATACCATCTCTCTCTAAGGTAAGTCTCTCTAACTTGTTTCTGTTTCGGCTTGCCCATTTACTGTATTTGGAAGATTATTGTAGTATGTTACTATGTCAATATCTCTTAGTTGAATAAGCTTCACTCTAAAGTTGCTCAAAAGGTGTATTCTGAGGGATTCGAGTTAGAACTGCTGTGGTTTACCTGTTGGTACGCGACATTGAGGGCGTCGATAAGAAAGCATTATTTGACAGTATTTACATGGATATGAATACACCTCATTTGACGGTCTTTATATGGACATAAGTACACGTTGAGCATGTCCTAGACTTGTTCTGGTTTTGGTGGGTTATTTTGATTTCATGACTTCATCTGTAGGATTGCAATTATTTAGGTGAGGTCGTGGCCGTTTTCATGTGAATTCAACGCATAGATGAACAGGTTGAAGGGCGTTGACCCAAACAAAACTCATTATCTCAAATAGGTCAAGATCTTGTACCCAAACCTGTCTTACTTCATGAATAGATAATTGGGCCTATTACTCACTTAAAAAAATGAATACTTTACGTCATTATCCCAGTGCCTATGGCGAGCTGAGGGGTT
Organism: Spergularia marina; assembly: GCA_963680865.1. Lineage (NCBI taxonomy): Eukaryota > Viridiplantae > Streptophyta > Magnoliopsida > Caryophyllales > Caryophyllaceae > Spergularia > Spergularia marina. The sequence goes on from OY804554.1 coordinate 7,574,416, forward strand.
GTGGATCGGATGTATGCAAGCATTGTCCCTATGTTGAAACATAGAGAGGCAGCCTGCCGTTAACATTTAAGGATAATTGTGTCAAGGATTGCACCGACCGATTCCTACTTCACAATAGAGTAAGTATAGACCGTTTTGTGAGCCATTTTGCTCAACTCCTTTATATTCCAAAACCAAAGAATAGTGAGGCTTTGGCTCTATTCGGAATGGAAGGAAACCATAATCATATTTATTCACTACAAATTGACAACTTAATAACTTGTATTTTTATGTGGCAAACGAATCCTAAATTCGTATCTTAATGGTAAATCTTTGTGTAGAGGTTAGGTATGGTTCTTTTTTTTTTTTTTTTTTTGGTAGTTGCAGTCTTGGGCTAATTTTGGTTCTTCATTTGTGTCTGATGGGATTTATAATTGTGGTGTTGTGTTGGATTCATGTTTTGAGAGCTGACCTTTTCCAGCGTGGGTCTACGTCATTATTTGTATAGAACTTAGTCATTACTTGTATTAACTTGACTTGAGATACCATCCTCATGGTACCATCACTACCATGGGGGTACCATAGGCTTGTTGGTACTTAACGAGTTAACTTCAACCCATACCCACGAATAACGTGTCATGTTCGTGTCAACTTGTTCAGTCTGTCAATTCTACCGGCTCTAATTATTTGTTTGTTTGATTTCTTATGAGGTTCGAATGATTAAGCCAAATACCAAGTATCATCCATTTGTTTCTAATCCTTGTCCTGTGACCCAATAGGGTCATGGTTTACTCTGTGTTCGTGTTATTTTTTTTTTTTTTTTTTTTTTGAGAAGAAAGCGTAGGATGTATTGAGTGTTTGTTTGATTTGAGATCTCACCTTTTATGGGTAGTGCGAGTGTATTTTCAGTTTTACATAGATCCGCCAGTCTTGCCGGTGCTAAAAATGTAACTCATATCCTTTCTCCGGCATCCCTTTTAAAGCTCATCTAAAAGTAAAAACGTTTGGTCTAGGGATTTGTTGTCGTGTTGTTGTAAGGTGGTAGAGGTGTAGTGGTGGTTGACTTGTGTTGTAACATCCGGCAGGCATGTCGTCTGGCGGTGGTTTGTGGGTTGTGGAGTTTGGCATTGAGTAAATTCTGCCATTTCTCCTTTCCCCGAATTGAGTTTCAGATAACTATATTATTTGTCACGGCAGAAACTCTACTTATGCACAAGTTCTGCAGGTGATTCGCCACTTTGCCCCACATGCTCTTTTTAGGCTTTGGGGATGGGTTAATCATGATGATGATGGATTGATGGTGTATCATGAACTATTAATGATCCTAAGCTTCAGCTTTCCTCATGCACACATCCTCTTGAATTATATATTTAATAGCGCTGAAGAAATTTATGTGCTTTCTTGATCGTGTCATCCTGTGCACTTGTGCAGATTGTATCTCGTCAAGCTATGTACTACGGCGCTGCTGATTCTGGCATCATGACTTTAATGGTGGATTGGGTGCTTCCATATGCTCAATGTTATATCTACAATTTTTATCCTGAAAAGTACAGTCAACTCAAGCACTCGGGATTCAGCAAAATATACTCTTTAAGAATTGCTGAGGTGGAGAAGTTGTTTTATCTTAATGTCATTGAAAAAATAGATTGTGCATCCAAGACGAAGTCAGAATGCACTTCTCTGCTTGAGGTACTGAGGTGACCCTGACCTCCTTTCTTATTGAGAATCTGAGGAAAAACAGGCTTAGTACTTGAGTAGTAATTGGAAGTATTATTTTGTTTTGCAGGGTAGCGTTTTGTACGCAACTCAGAACTCAGATTCTCACTCTGTGTTCATGGAACTCTCGCGATTATTCTTTGATGGTACTCCAGATATACATTTGGCCAATTTTCTTCACATGATCACTGTTATGGCAGAATCTGGTTCAACAGATGAGCAAATTGAACGCTTTATCCTTAATAGCCAGAAGATGGCCAAACTTCCAGATGAAGAATGCCCCTGGTGTCTTTCTTCTTCACTTGCCTTGCAGCGTATGACTGATGACTTCTTGGTAAGAAGCTTGTCATCTGCAGGTATCAATGAGCATATCTATTGGGGATCCTTGGAAGAGCCCACATTCTCAAGCTGCACTCCAGAGAGATACGAAACTACATCAGATCTTACTTATGGTCATGGGAAAGGCGTTGACACAGAAACTGAGCTTGTAGACCAAATTGGTAATATGGGGATAAGTGGTGTTTGTCATGTCAAAGAAGATGAAATAGTGGAGCCTCAGTCAACTGTACTTCCAATTTCTGATGAAACTACGTATGATAATATACTTCAACCGCCTCACATGAATATGAAACCTGTAGCTGATGCCACCAAAAATAGTGTTCAAATCATTACTCTTCAGTCGGGTCAGTCTAAAAGCAGACAGAAACAGGTTCTCATCAGTACACCAGGTGCCCAGCAAGCAATGCAAACCGGTAGGCGGGGAGAGCTTGTGGCGTTCAAATACTTTGTTGAAAAGGCTGGTGCAGCAGCAGTGAACTGGGTCAATCAAGAAAAGGAGACGGGATTGCCATACGACATTGTGTTGGGAGACGGAGAGAACAGAGAATACATTGAAGTGAAAACTTCTAGATACGCGAGGAAGGATTGGTTCGATATATCCACAAGAGAATGGCAATTTGCAACCAAGGAAGGGGAAGCGTACAGCATAGCGCGTGTCATTCTATCGGGTGGAAACCTCGCCGATCTTACTGTGCATAAGAATCCTGTGAAATTATGTCAAATGGGAAAACTTCAGCTTGCGGTCATGGCTCCGAGATGGTACAAACAATGAGGTAAATATGATGGAATGAGTGTATATATGCTGAGATTCTTTCTGCTCAAAAGAAAGCAGGTTTATTCCAGACATTCTTGTGGCAGTATGTAAATTTGAAACCTGTTCCTCTACAATTTGGATCTTCTTTGTACAATAGTGAGACCATAACCCTAAAAACGTGTTCGCGCCTCGGCCGCGGATGCTTAGATGTGGATATTTTACGGATATTTGTTTGAGAGATATATTGCTAAAGCTATATTTTATGACCATGTTTATTGGTGATTTAGACGTTAGACCATGTTGTAAGCCAACGTCATCATAGACCATGATATAATTTTCCGCCTTACTCGTATGTAATGGCTATCCAATATACATTTCCAATGGATCCAAAGACTAATTTGTCTGTTTTTGTCATATAATAATGAAATAAAGCAAAATGACGCATAAAATTGTCTGGGCTTCTAATTTTAGGAAGTATTCCTTTCGTCCTAGCTCAAACGCCCAATGTAAAAAACGATCTCATCTTGGAAATGGTGTACACACTACTCGATTAATCAATGTTCCAAAAAAATTGCATGGCAAGATAGAGAAAACTCTAATCTAATTCGCTATATAATTTTTTTGAAACTTTGATAAACCGATTAGTGTGTACATCCTCTTCAACACGGGGGGTATTTTGGGGATGGGGCGTTTGAGATGGTACGGAGGGTGTAGCAATCAGTCGATGCGTTTCTCGAAACAATTTTCATTTTGGGTCATCGGTACGCAGTCTCTCTATGTTTCAATAGGGGTAAGACTTGCATGCATCTGACCCCCCTTACCCTGACTTATGGCGGAAGTATTTAAGGCACTGCGATAAAGATGTTAGTTGTACATACACTTGTACTCGTATATAATGGGCTAAACGGTCATTAAGACATAAACTAATCACCGATATTTTTATTTAAATATGTCTTATCATTTGCTCGACCACAATTCATTTAATTCACTCTGATCTTATGTTGAAAAAGATATAATGAGACGGTTTAGTATTAAAATTACTTTAAGTAAAAAATAAAATCATCGGTCACAACTCACAAGCTCCAATCTTTAATTTAGCCAAAAGTATAATTGTGTTCGTGATCATCCTATGTGATGGTGGGCTGGTGGCTTCAGTAAGACTGAACTGATTACGACAGTTGTTCATATCCATTTTGTCTACGATAATATCCATTTTTCAAATAGAAGCTCCCCTTTGCGATGCTCTACGAGAACCCTAGGATTGGTATTCTTTTTTATGATATCATTATGCAAGTAGCTAGTTAACATTTAGTATATTTCAGTTATTTTTTTTAAGTGCAAAGTCAATTATTAAAACTAGGAATAATTTCGCTTGAAGTGGATAGCGCACCAGCCAATTTTTAGTCGGGAATTCTACAAAAAGTTGCTTTTAAATTTGTTGTACTTAAAATTTCTTTTTATTACTCTATATAATTATTATCCTTTGGGGTTGAAAATAAGATGATTCTACCATTTAGAGATTATTAGAAATGGAAACATAACTCAACTCCACATATAGAAAGACCGAGTGATCGATGAACTAGCGGCTTAGATGTCTAGAGTTAAAGCTCTACAGTACGTACAATATATATGCAAAATTCTATGCTCGGAAATTCACTACTACATACTGTTACTAAATAAAGGTGCTCGCAAAAGACCAACAAGTTATAACTTTTAAGTTTAGACTATTATTATGGCGTCTCAATGTTTCACTTTCGATTTCATTTTTTTTGACGGGACTTTCGATTTCATTATTTTCCATTGAGGCAAGTTATCGACTCCGTATTTGTCTATGTGATGTTGGAGTTTTGCTAGTCTGAGCACCTGCTGTTGCACACAATAACAACATACCTAAAACAAGAGTCAGATACTCAGATGGTAGGATTTTGTTAGAATTTACGGAGTAATCTAGAAAACTTTAGGGTATCGTTGAATGTTTAGAATGCCTAGAAATGTTATAGAACATTCTAGTAACTAGCATTCGAGAATATTCATTTAGATTACATGGAAGTCTATAAATAGACTTCACCTATGCTCATATGTAAGGTAAGATTTCAAGGAAAAAAATAACAATCATGTTTAATATCAATCACAACAAAATGTAGCCCCCAAAAATCCAACAGATTTCCACACCCAACACAGTGTCGAGGACTCAAGGTTGACAAAGCTCCGTGATTTTAGCATATACCAAATGTTAGGTTTATATATATATATATATATATATATATATATATATATATATATATTAGTTTTAAGCTCGTGCGTTGCACGATTAAAATATTTCTGAATGATTTTTATGTTTATAACCAAATATGCTATCATTTCAATTAAAATAATTCATAGCAATTGTTGTGATGTTGCTTACATGTATTTTAAAATCTTGATTAATTCAAAAAAAAAAAAAAAAGTTGTCTAGATTGTTCATGTTTAAATTATACAACAACATTTCGTATCTATACTCTTAAAAAAAAAACTTATTTTTAATAAATATAGTATATAAAGTCGATTGTAAAAATTAAGCATTGCATATCAAAAAAATGTATAAATGGATCTCAAATTGAAATACATTTCGAATCAAATAAAATGATATATGTTTCAAAATTTTCTGATACACATAGCCAATTGTATGATCAATCGTACTGTGTTTCTATAATATAGTGTTAATTGTTAATATTTTTTTTTTGAATTATTAATGATTAACTGTGTAATTTATCCTTTTTTTTTTTTTTTTTTTTTTTTTTTTTTGTAAGATTGTGGACTTTTATTCTTCCATAAAGGGAATAAAAGAAAAGGAAACCTTACAAAAAGAACCCCACTAAAGGGTAAACCATCCCGAGTTCAAACCTTCTAGGAAACCAAGCTATCAACTACATCCACATTTTTACAGTTTTTTTGCCAAGCATAGATTCTTACACTAACAATGTATTTGATTTGTCTAACGGTCCAATCTTTGCTATGCTCGATTCCTCCAAAAAGGCGCGCATTTCTTTCCATCCAAACCATGTATACAGTTGTGACCAAGCTGCAAGTCATCCACTTGCATTTCCAGTGTTTTCTGTGCTTTCTTTGGGCAAGCCATCTAACTTCTCCACTCAGGCTCTTCGGGTGTCTCTGAATTTTGAGCCATCTCAGAATTTCTTCCCAAATCCCAGCAGCATATGAGCATTCGAAAAACAGATGCTGATGGTTTTCAGCTCTGCTTTTACAAAGCTCACATCTGTTCACTAACACCATCCCTCTTGCACAAATGTTGTCTATTGTTGCCAGGGAGTTTTGCATAGCCAGGCCAGCTATAAAACTGTACTTAGGTAGGTTTATGCTGTCCCAGATCACCTTAGCCCATCTGTTTTCAGTATAACGAGTCCTGAAATGCTCATAACCTGCTGCAGCTTTATACTTTCCATTTATCTGCCATTTTTTTATCATCTCAGCAGCATTACAACCATCAGCAGCAGTTGTGAGTAATTCATCTCTAACAGTTAAGATATATCTCCAGGTTTTGGAATCATTGGCTTTTCTCTTGACTTGCCAGATACTTTGACCTCTAAGCTGATAGGCTTGAATCCAGCAATTCCATACTCCTGGATGATCAGTATGTAGTTGCCAGATCCAAGCATTGCTTTATTCCAGTATACACTAAATTCTTTTTTGCTCTTTCAGTATACACTAAATTCTTTTTCTCACTCACCATACACTAAACTCATCTTTTGTGCTCTCTCACCATGCACTAAACTCTTTGAGTAGTTGTCAAATGATGGACTCTTCTGTTTTGCTCTTTCACCATACACTAAATTCTTTAAGTAGTTGTCAAATGATGGACTCTTTTTTTTTGCTCTTTCACCATACACTAAACTCTTTGAGTATTTCTCAAATAATGGACTATTTTTATGCTCTTGGTACATATATTATATCATGTTTGATGATTCTTATACAAAAAGTTCCACGTTGAACATGTTTCTTAGTTAGCCAGATATAGTGTTTATATTTTGTTTGTTCAGTTTAGTTTAGGAATAGACACAATATCATTTTTGCAATTTTCACTCGATATTGCTAATTAATGCATTTCTATCAAACATATGTACTCATTTTATAATATATTTTAAAATAAGTTAAATGAGTTATATGTATTAATTTTCTAATATAAAAAATGAAAGTTATGACTAATTATGGACTCTCCCTAATCTTTTTAAGAAAAAAAAACAACTCTCTACTAATTGTACACGGAGTAACTGAATTGTTTCATATTTGAAAAATGTGTAAATGGATCTCAAATTGAGATACATTTCGAAACAAATCTAATAATATATGTTTTTAAATTTTCTGATACACGTAACCAATGTTATTAGTGATTATGTCGCAAATCTATTACATACATTTATGAAAGAGTCTCACGAAAATAAGGATTCCATATGTGGATTATTAATTATTGTCCGTGTGAGTTGTTGATAATAAAATGTGGGTATTTCTCTTTTTTAAAACTCTCTCTCTCTCTCTCTCTCTCTCTCTCTCTCTCTCTCTCTCTCTATATATATATATATATATATATATATATATATATATATATATATATATATATATATATATATATATATATATATATATATGCTCTTCAAAAATCTCTTTTTTTATATATAACCTAGTTTAAAGCACGTGCGTTGCACGGTGACACTAACAATATTTATATTATATAGGCATTTTTCATTACCGAAATCATTATAATTATTGTAGTTAAATAAAGTTTTTTTTAAGGTAATAACGAAATAAAGTTACCATATATTTAGAACAATTGATTAATTCATTTTTTACAGTTCTCACACTGTATACTTACATGACATTAATGTTTTAGCTAATTAATTAACTTTTTTAATAGAACTATTTACTTCCATTACATACTTTAACCAACCTTTTATCGTTTTACGTGTTTATGTCTCATGACAAAAGTATAAAGATGTCAATACTAAACAAAACAAAACACAAATTATGCAAGATATATACAATTATTTCACATCGACAAACCTAAATAACAAATTGCCAAATATTGTGCTATAATGATTAAGATAGAGGTACCGAATACAATAAGTTTTAGTTTCTAATTTGGTCCCTATATTGTATACCGATTTCTAAGCTTATTACACTTGATGTTAGTAAGATTTTGTATGATTCAACTTATTCTTTTTAACATATTCATATCACGAGAGTAAGATGTTGTAACTAAATAAACTTATAAACAGACTTTTTATTCACAAAAAACTACTCGTATATTAAAATTTCATTAACTGTAGACACATTTAAAAAAAAAACCATTTGGTTCTTATATTTTACCAAAATGTAGAAAATGTCGTATAGTTTTCTCTTATATTAAAATGTAGGTTTGACTTATTATCTTACCATAACTTAAAAAGGAAACTTTTATATTGATGGATTTTCTCAAAATTACCATAGACCTACATATGGTATACTATATTTCCATAAGTAAATTATATGAATTTTATACATGATTACCATAAACTCACATATGTTATAACAACAGTTCCATAACATAAATTAATTCCTTGTTCACCAAAAGCTCTAAGAAAATTCGAAAGGCTCTAGACCTCTTCAATTCCCACGAAAAAAGGTTCATTTATAAATATACTAGATTAAAGCCCGTGCGTTGCACGATTACATTAAAAATATTATATGTTATATACGCACTATCCATTACCGAAATCATTATGAAATAGTTAAAAAAGTTTAATTTAAACTCATAACTATCCCTATGTTAATAGATAGAATATATTTGTAATTCGAGTATTATATATTTTAGGACTGTGCATAATTTTTTTAAAGCTCTAGAAGAATTCCATTTGCGTTGTGGGGGTTTCCCCATTTCCAGACGCATTCAATGCAAAAAAAAAAAAAATTGAATTTCTAAGAAGATTACATTAAGTTGGCTGACCTAATAATTTTGGCTGATAGCAATAGTTTTAGTGCAAAGAGACCTACTCATCCAAATTAATTTTTTCCATTAAGGCATAACTCACCTAATTAAATTCAGTTATTTTTCTAATTAATTTAGAACACTTGACATCTGAAGTATGCAAATCAGATAAAAAAAACTTTCGATATAATCATATAGCTTCATGTTAGATCATGCAGAATCGAAATAACCAAGAGATAATAAATTTTCATGCAAATAACCTCAAACTAAGGTTCTCTAATTAATTACAATTCTTTTTTTTAATCAATTTAGATCAATTAACATCTGAAATGTTCATTTCACATCAAATAATTTCTCATTTAATCAAATATTTTTATCAAATCATACAGGCTCTAAATGACTAAGACATAATCAATTTTCATGCAAATAACCACAAGCTAAGGTAGGCTGATTTTCTCTTGATTTTACCATTTTTACAACAAAATATTTTTAACAGTAATTTATCAAGATGCGTTAATGTAAAATGCAATAAAAAAATGCAAATGATGACAATTATAGAAAATTTTCAAAAATAATAATATGAAAAAAAAGGGGACAATGATGATGACGCTATATATATTTATATATACAACATTTGCTCTTCAAAAATATGTTTCAATATCATTTCATTTTTGGAGGTGAGTCATTAAAATGAAAAAAAAATATATATTAAAATAGAAAGCCAAAAACTACAAAACTATAATATTATGAAAGTAGATACCAACCAAATGAGTATAACTTTAAGTACATAAGTCATTTTTTTTTTTTTTGCGATATCAATCGCCAATACCTTATCTCGCAAAATGAATCGTCATACATTTTGAAAAGGACTCAAATGAGGGAATATCTGTTTTTATGGTTATGATAAGTCCTTATATTGCATAATTATATAGCACTTTATGGTGTAATAATTGCTATATTTGATCCATTTACACTCGATTATCAAATATTTCACGTCCTTGGTATAGTTGTTGGTTTTTGAGCTTTTCAGGACATAAAAAGGAAATTTTGGAGTATTGAAGATGCGTGATTGAAGTCTTTTACGCAGTGCCAACTTTGGAGCTCAATATCTGCCAAACCAATTTGAATTTTGAAGTGAAACCAATTGGAGGTGAAAGATTATGGTCTTAGTTTTCTAAAAAGCGGTCAGACGCCTTAATCCGATAACTAACGAAGAATTTAGAGGCGTTTGAAGTTGGACTGTCGGAGCAGTTTTACACGACTCATGCATAAACACGAATTGGCCGCTGATCCGGCCAAGACTCGTGCGCTGTAGTATGACTCATGTAAATGCACGAGTTGATTTTTTCCGGATTTTCCTTTATTCTAATTTTTGGGGTTTATTTCCTATTTTCTTTTAGGAAATTATAAAATAATCTCCTAGTTATTTATACCTAGTAGAACCCTTGTACTATCTATCTAAACTTTCATTATTTTATGCATCCAACTTTATTTCAAGATTCAAGCATTTTTGTACCAGATTCGGAGATTTATTTTCTTTATTATCCAGAGTATTATTCAGATCATCACAGTATTGCAATTCTTTCTCTACACTTCTTTAATTATATTTTTCAATTCAATTATTATTGTTGTTGTTAATTTGGATATGTGTGAGTAGTCTTTTTTTAGGGTTTGGTCGAACCCTAACATGCTAGTACTATGATTTAATCCGTAAATTTGCAAGTCTTTAGATTCATATAATTAGGGCTTATTATGGCTAGGTTTAATTACCAACTTGAGTTTGATTATTGTTGTCTAATTTATATACTTGTTGTTGCTATTAGATTTATACTAATTTATGCTTGTTGAGTGCTAAACAGAGTTTATAAACGGCATACAGTTGCTATTCTTGTGTAGTGATTAGCCCTCTAATATTCATTAGGACTGTTTCATCACGAAAGTGGGTTGTTAGGAGTAATTGGGAAATTTATGCGTTCTTAATGCTTCTATTGCATGATCACTTCAGTACAGAAGTAGGACGTCGGATTGTAATTAGAATGTCTATGATATCCTCGCCCGGATAAGTAATAGTTGTGTTGCATAATCCCTCCCTAATCTATGTTTTTATGACTTGCAATGTGTGTTATTTTCGTAGTTGATGCCTGTTAGTGGGGATATCTACGACCTAGACTTTTAGTTGATTGCATTAATACACCAATCCATTTAAATTCTTATGAGTTTTAGTTGATAGAATCACCAACCATTTCGACCATAGCGTATCTGACTTTAATTCTTTAGACGATTTAGACATTTTTCACACCTCCTTGTGATCAACCCGTTAGCTACAATAACTCGTACGCTTGCGGTTAAATAAACACGTAACTGGCTACATAAACTCAAATTTGGAATTTCATCTTTTCTTAACTTATAAGAAAAAAAATTGTATTATCTCACCATTCATAATTACCATATATACTTGAATAGACGAAATTATAATCTTCCCTTACTTATAAAGAATTTTTTTTTTACTCACCAAAAACTATAATAGGGTGACATATAGTTATTAGTATTAGTATCTCAACTTTGAAGGTCATCATTTGTTGCTTATATGTACCAAAATGTAAAAAAAGTTATATTAGACTTTTGTCTTGTGAAATATTATTTTACCATAACATATACAAATAATTTCATGATTATGAAAATGTCATATCTTCATGGTTACCATAAGCTTATTTTCTTGATTACCATAAGCTTATGTATGGTATACTACATTTCCATAACTAATATATGAATCTTGCACATGATTACCATAAACTCACATATGATATAACAACAATTCCATAACATAAATTAATTCCTTATTCATCATATTCCATAACATAAATTAATTTCTTATTCACCAGAAACTCTAAGAAAATTCAAAAGGCTCTAGACCTCTTCAATGCCCCCGAAAAAAGCTTCGTTTATAAATATATTAAGATTAAGATTAAGATTAAGATATATATATATAGGGGACCTATCCAGTGAGAAGTGGTAATTTGGTGAGAAGTGAGAAGTAATCTCAGCCATTGATTTCGCATAACTGCAGTAAATAAACTGCATAACTCCAGTCGCTTAACTCCATGAACAAAATTAATTAACTACAGTCGCATAACTCCATTAACTATTTTGCTTAACTCTAGTAACATAACTTTATTAACTAAATTATATAACTCCAATAATATTATTAACTTCATCAACTTTAACGTAATTCCATTAACTTTAGCATAACTCCACTAACTAAAACACGTAACTCTAACTTAACTCCATCAACTAAAACATGTAACTCCACCTTAACTCCACCAACCAAAACACATAACTCCAATTTAACTCATTAACCAAAAAGCGTAACTCTAATGTAACTCCATTAACCAAAACGCGTAACTCTAATTTAACTTTACTAACCAAAACACGTAATTCCACCTTAACTCCATTAACTAAAACACGTAACTCCACTAACCAAAACACGTAACTCCAACGTAACTCCACTAACTAAAACACGTAACTCCAATAACATCACTAACTAAAAGACGTAACTCCATTAACTCCACTTTAATTCCATTAACTAAAACACGTAACTCCACTAACCAATACACGTAACTCCAACTTAACTCCACTAACTAAAACACGTAACTCCAACTTTAATAATAAAAAAAAATAGAAAAAAAAAACTGAAAAATGTACCCACATTTTTTTTCTCTCTCCTCCTCTTTCCACCCACCACCACCACTCACCTCCCTCCCACCACCGGCCACCTTCACCAACCACCACCCCGATCAAGCCGACCAGCACCACCATGCTCGCCGCCCTGCCTCCAGGCCATCGGCGGTGGTCCATCCCCCCGCCGACCACTTCACGTCCCCAATCGACCAATTCTCTCTCCTCAAACTCATTTTAAACCACCACGAATTCCGCCCTCACCGATGATCCGCCGCCCCTCTCCGACGTCAGCCGCCCCTTTCCCGACGTTCTTCGCCTCTCGCATGACGTTCGCCGCCCCTCCGCCGACGTTCCCCGCCCCTCCCCCAATTTTCGAAGTGGAAAAAGGAGGAAATGGGGGAGAAGGAAGGGGCCGGCGGCGTGTGGGAACGAGGGAGGGGAGGTCGTGGTATCCCGCCGATCACGGTGGCTTGATCGTGGTCGGTGGTCGTGGTGGTCGACGACAACCTCCGGCGGGGCTGGGTGGTCTCGGTTGGGTAAGGGGGGGTTGGGGAGGAGAGAGAAAATGTAAAGGGAGGGGGTATTTTTATTTTTATTTTATTTCAGTTTTTAATTTAGGCCACTAGATCAAGGTACGATGGAGGGTTGAGATTACTTCTCACTTCTCACGAAATTAATACTTCGCATTTGATAGATTTCCTATATATATATATATATATATATATATATATATATATATATATATATATATATATATATATATATATATATATATATATATATATATATATATATATATTAGATTTGTGAGCTAGTCCTCTGTCCGACATTGAAAGATGAAAACAAATAGCTCTAACATATATACTCGTAACTCGTGGGTTACTCCTTCTATTGGCAATCGTTTTTAGGATGGAACCTCACTTGGGTTTTATTATTCGTGGGTCTCCGCTCCTCCTCACTTGTTATCTCCACTAACAAGTGTTAAAAAGACGGCCTAATCATTAATTATCCCAATTCTTTCGCCATGTTTTTCCGGGATTCTCTATCTGTAGGATTTGGTGCATGCACTTTGTTTCGCCTCGTTCAATTCGAGGGGGAGGTTTATCGACTCACCTCTGAGAGGGAGAATGTTAGGTTCATACATGAATTTTCAATTCTATCCCACATTGAAAGATGAAAGGGAATACCTCTAACATATAGTATACTCGTACGTTACTCCTTCTATTGTCAATTTATTTTATGATGAAACCTCACTTTATATTCGTGGACATCCACTCCTTGCTCCTCGCTCCTCGCTTGTTATCTCCCCTACCACCAAAAATTACGATCATTAGATAAAGAGCTCGTGCATTGCATCGGTACTTCTTTGGAAGAGTTCTTTGATAAACCAACTCATCCGCGATGGTTAGTATATATTCGATGGGCCGCCATGGCAGCGAAGTGCTCGTACGATGTATGTGTTCATTGTTAAAAAAAACAAATTAAATGAAAGAAAAGTAAAAAAAGATTATTCCAACTTCCTACTTGCAATATGCCATACGTTACAAAGCTCTATATAAAGGCTGTGAAATCATACACTTAATATTCACTACAAAACTTAATATTCACTACAAAACCTTGTTTCAAGGAATATAAAATTAAGTTCATTCCAACTTAGTGCGCCATTCTTGGATTATTGAGCTCCAAAACCAAAGGTTTGTGTTCCATCATTTCATTTACTAGTAGATAGCCTATAAATACAAATTTACTGAACTAGTGAGTCTTTTTCTTCTCAAACTAGCCCGTTAGAGTTGTTTTTTTATCTTTCCAATTTGGGATCAGTTGCCACTGGGCTGTCTGGCTGGCTTGGTAAACAAGTGTAGATAAAAGTATTGAAGTGCAACCTACTCCAAACTTTTAACATATTACTAATCGAGTTATTCTAGTATAAGACTGTCATATCGTATGAGACAACTCACTTCTTCTTTGATCATCTCTAATGACCCTTGGATGAGTTGCATGTTATCATTTTGTAATTGTTGGAGTGTTTTCTAAAATGAAGTTTATAAGTTGTATTTTGTCCCACTTTGGAAGATTACACAAGTTTATGTGTGTATATAAGGGTGAGCCTTATATAGACTATTGAATATGTTTTGAGCATGGATTGGGCCTAATTTAGTTTGGGTCTAATTAGTACATTTGGCTAATATGATTATGAATATAATTGTATAATTATATTTAATAATCATAGACGTAGCACTTAGCACGAGCACGTGTTATCATACTGCTCTATATATACTATGTTCTTCCTGCTTTGGGATGATACGAAAATCAGTTTTACAAAACACAAAATGGATTATGTTTTTGATCATGGTTAAAGTCAATTAGATTCGAGCGTTAGATTGTTAGTGCAAATAATCTAATATTTTAGGCTTCATTGTATCCTACGGCAATTCGCTGGACCTAAGCACGAAATTGGGTGCGAATTCCGCCTAGAGAAAAGTGTTGCGTGCGCGTCTTGAAGTCAGTTTGTAATTTCGTAGTTATATGTAACTTCAATTAGGACTTGTAATTTCGGTGTGTATTATAATTAGGATTATTCTAATTTGTACTTAATTTCTAACGGTAATTTCATAGGTTATTTTTCAATTACGGTAGTTTTAAAATAAAGTGATTTTTCGAAATTAAGAAAGTTGATTTTAGTTACAGTACTTTTGAAGATGATGCTACTTAATTTAGAAAATTAGCGAGCTACTTGTGAGAATCAAAAATTCTAATAATAGGTATAGGTATGTATGAGATCTTTTCATTTTAGAATTAATATACTCATAAGTTATTTTGGGGTGCGATAATGTTATCCTATAACACCACTTAAATCCTCTCCAGTATTACTCAAAAATACATGTTTTCGCCTTTTTTTTTTTTCTTTAGTAAATTTAAATATCTCAAGTGATCGTTGGTTGCATGCCGGAATTCGTAATTTCAATGAGGTGCCACTTTCCATGAAATATTAAGTCATGAGAATTTCTCAAAACTGTTTGGTTACATGTAGGAAATGAATTCTCACATGAATTTCATTTTGTGGGAATATTCCCATGAATTCTGATTTCCCAAGATTTTGGGCAACCAAACATTTGCACATTTTTTAATTCATGTGTGTGAATTCTGAATTTCTATAATAATTATGTTTGGCAACCAATCGACTACTAAGAATCAATGGCGCAATAGGTGAATATATAAACTGACAAACACTACTTGATTAATTAATTAAGTGAAAGGTACAATGTCTCATAGGATCTAAACCGATCGACTAGTTTTTATTTTTCTATATCGAATGAAAAATATGTTGAATTATATATACCCGAAGCTTAATCTAAATAAGTATTCATACATTTTAAGATATTTTAATATTCTTACATTTTTCAATAAGCTCTTACGCATACATAGTAGAGTTGATTTTCAACTCCATTGAATCAAAATACGTGTTTTACCAATATAATTGTGAACAACAAATGACAGTGAACAAGAAAGAGTCACCATGAAGTTGTTACACGGGACCATAACACTCTGGTTGTGGTGCATTCCAATGGTGATTATTACTCTACTAATAACATTTTCGAGCTCATCACGGTTGCCACAAGTAGGCACACTCCGGTACCACACGTTAACCTGGAAACTTGATTTGGAATCAGAAGATCCAACACCATACACCACCCTTATATCTTCCTTAAGGACTAACCTCCAAGCTACCAGAGAAGTGTGTAACTTCCCTGTGACAATAAAAACACCTCCGCAACAATTTATCCTCGTAGCCATCGAGAACACAAGAAACCGAACCAATGAACCATGACATTGGTTTTCAGAGCTAGTGATGTTTACTTCTTGGGTTTCAGTGACATCTTTAACGGGGTAGAGCGTGCTAATTTTGTCGAGGATGAATTCGAAGAGTTGAAACAAATACGCGATCTTTTCCCTGGAGCATCGCAACAAAATAGACTAGCACTTCCCTTCACATCGAATTACGAAAGTATGGTAGCCGTTGCCAAACTATCACGTACAAGCCTCCCATTGGGAATAAACGTGCTCGATACGATAATCGACAAGGTTTACGAGAAGGACTACAAGAGCAAGAGTAAAAAACCCAAGGATATCGGGAAAGATTTGGCCAAATTTGGTCTCACCGTCGTTCAGATGGTGGCTGTTGGAATATATCAAATATTAGGAAAATATATTGTATTAAGAATGTCAGTGTTTGGAATATGTTAGTTATGATAAGAGTATAATCGTGTTATAGATCTAGGGTTAGTCTGACGTCTTAACGTCCAAGTCATCTATTTGTATAAATAGAGGATTCACCCCCAAGTCGTTCATCATCAACATATAGTGTAACAGCCCGATCCATCATACGTCGCAACACAACCTAATAAGATGGGTAGTCACCTACTAGGCTCATATATCCTCTCTGTGCTCTAAAAGGTGAAGGCCTTGTTGGTGTTACAAACTCCCCCACTTAAAGACCGCAACGTCCCCGTTGCGCCTCGACCAAACCATACCAACATTAACACAGGTCCAAGATCTCCCCCGCTAGACGGCTGGTCTGGGCTTCGCCCCAGCACCCAGCACGCGGTCGCAGGGTTGCTCTGATACCATCTGTAACAGCCCGATCCATCATACGTCGCAACACAACCTAATAAGATGGGTAGTCACCTACTAGGCTCATATATCCTCTCTGGGCTCTAAAAGGTGAAGGCCTTGTTGGTAGTATGATGCTAAGAATCTATTATAAACTGATCATATGAGCCTTAATTTCCCAATGTGGGACAAACCAACTCCATAATCCACTTTCCAAATTTCGTAGTGTTACATATAGAATATCATCCAATGTCTTATTCTCCTCTATATTTTATCATGGTATCAGAGCCTCTTTCCTGAGGACTCTTCAAATTTCGCTTCCGCTCCGCCGGTGGGTGATCTAATCTAGCCCACCGGCGGGATATCAGGTCGATAATCATCAATTCTTCCGTTTGTCGTCAATTTCATTAAAAAAAAAATCATGTCTTTTTTTGCCGTGGTCTTGCACTACCATAACCCCAAACATAAGTATTTTCAATAAATTATTGTCTTCAATCTTCTCTTGATGGCATTCATCATCATGTCGTTAATTACCAACACAATCATGTAAAGTCAGTTTCATCTTCGTATATCGTCTGCAAGGTTGTCAAATAGGTGATTTAATTTCCTAGTCACACCCTGCTAGTTTCCTTGCACGCCATCTTATTGACTTCTTTTGTTCTTGATTTGTGGTGCATCACCGGCTTATCGCCACGGTCATGTTATGCCAGGATCAGTGCAATATAATAGTCGTCATTCACCTTTTTCGTGGTCCGTCATCATCACGTGGAGCAATTAACACGTTTCCAACTGTGTGGCCGTCTTCCAGCCGAGTCATTCGTTTTTGTCACCGGCCCCTAACTAGCGAAATTGCAGTAGGCAATCCCGGATTTCAGCCTATCAACAGTATTAGGCGTTTTTCTTATCGATGACTTCGTGCTTGCCCGGTTGTTTTTTCTTCTTTCGACGACGTCATTATTCAAGGCGTTGCTATTATCCAGTCCAATCGAATCGTCCGTGTTACTGCCGTTCCGATTGCGGGGGAGTGTTGGAATATATCAAAGATTAGGAAAATATATTGTATTAGGAATGTCAGTGTTTGGAATATGTTAGTTATGGTAAGAGTATAATCGTGTTATAGATCTAGGGTTAGTCTGACGTCTTAACGTCCAAGTCATCTATTTGTATAAATAGGGGATTCACCCCCAAGTCGTTCATCATCAACATATAGAATATCATCCAATGTCTTGTTCTCCTCTATAGTTTATCAGTGGCAGAAGCTGCCCGGTTTAATTATGTCGAAAACAAGGTGGTGACAATAGGTATGTCGTACGACTCTTTTTGCCCAGATGATGATATCAAGAGGTTGGTAAACGGCTGGAGTAAGATCTCTGAGGCTATTCATAATTCGGCTGATTCCACAAATGCTCCCTGTGTTAACATAACAAATAAACTTGAATTCCCGCCAAATGTGGAGATAGTGGATGATTTGCGAACTTATATTAGCCTTCTCAAGTTCAAAAAGATCAGATTGCGGCTTAGTGATGAAGATGATGAGCTTGTGATTGACGAGATAGATGAAGCTATTATGAATTCCGCATCGATGTGATGATTAGCATCATGGCATGGCATGGAAAGATCTGTACTACGTATAATGTGTCTTGAAACTAGCAATGCTTATACCATACTCCCGAGAGCACAAGGAGTATGGTGGTCCTTCTTACAATGGAGGGGTAGAGACCACAATTAAAATAATTTAAAATCTATTTAAGTGTGGTCCCTACTCCTCTATTGTGAGAAGGACCACCATGCTCCGTGTGCTCCCGGGAGCATGGTATAATTTGCGTGAAACTAGAATATATATATGCTCCAATTGTTCTTTTTGTTTGCGTTTGGTTTAATCACTTACGAGAGAATTAAACCAAATATTAATAAAATATATGAACAATTAATTCAAATAATGCTTAAAAAATAAAAAATTATCAAAAAGGGGTTCCAAAAAACTATTTATCAAAGTAGGGTGCACGTAGGCTTGGAAAGTCCGGAACCTGAAACTCGCCATGGCGCGTGGCGTCTTTCTGGAAACTCGCCATGGCCCATGGCGACTTTTAGCATTTCCGGAAATTTCAGAACTTGAAACTCGCCATGGCGCGTGGCGTCTTTCTTAACATTTCTGGAAATTTCAGAACCTGAAACTCGCCATAGCGCGTGGCATCTTTTTGGAAACTCGCCATGGCCCATGGCGACTTTTAGCATTTCTGGAAATTTCAGAAACCAGTCCCTCATTTTTCTCTCCCCTCCAAACATACCCCACTCTCACCTTGGCCAAGCTACAGCTCACCCCGCCCTCTCAACCACGGCCTTTGACATCTATCACCACATTGGCGGACGAGACTAATGGAAGCCGTCGGGGGTGGTGGTCGATGTACGGCGTCGAAGGCGGCTAAAGGGTGGTGTGGTGGCTGACTAGCTGCTAGAGGGGGATGGAGTTGAGGAGAGAGAGAGTTTGGATTTTTTTTAATTTAAGCTCAATTCTCAAACATAGGATCAAGAGAGATAAAGGGTCCAGATTTAAACTGATTTGAGGGTGAGGTTTGGACATTCCCAAGCCTAGTTGGCCCCTATTTTAACAAATATGTTTTTCTTGAACCCCATTTTAATAATTTTTTTTTATTTTTTGAGCATTATTTGAATTAATGGTTCAAAATATATGCTAGGAAATGGAAGGAGTACCTTATAATCCTAGTAGTATATAGCGATGTATTCTACTTTATAGTTGTGTTTATTTGTTACGTTACGTTATGTATGTTTGCATTGAAAATCCTGACAGAGTATGTATGGGTGTTTTTCCAGGAATTCTAGGCCAATCACTGTGACTAAAATAGCCATTCTAATCACAGTGGACACATTGGTCATTTCACGCATCTTCTCCCTCAAACTCCCCATTTCCCATATCCCGACCCCCTCTCTCTCCTCATTGCTCTTTGCCCACCATTAACACCAACCCAGAAAACACCCCACGGTGGAAACAACAAAGCCCCATTCATCGGAAAACTTACCTCACACCTCCAAACTCAATCGCGGACCACACCGCCGGTGGCCGGCTTCGCCGGCGCAGAAAACGAAAGACACCCTATGATGGGTTGAGTGTTTGAAGGGGCGTGGTGAACCCTTTTGGGGTGTGATTTTGTGAAGTGGAAAAAGGGTTTAGGGTCCCACTTCCCGGCGCCGCTATCGCGGCACCGGAAAGTGGGACCCTAAACCCTTTTTCCTTCTTGTGATGGTGGCGGAAGGGAGGTGTAAGTGGCGTGGATCCGCTGTTATGTGCCGCAATAGCGGCGGTGGTGCATGGATGGGGTGGTGCTATGATGGAGGTGGTGGAACAGTTGGATAGGGATAACTGGAAAGAGAGAATGGGGGGGGGGGGGGGTGGGTGTTTATGGGGATTGGGAGATGGGTAGGTGGGAAAATGTAAAAAGAGGGTGATGAAAATAAGGTGGAATGATTGATGATGATGAACGGTCAAGATTCACCAAAATTGGTGATTAGAATAACCTATTCCAATCACGGTGATTGGTTTGGCATTTTCTGGGTGTTTTTCCTCTATTCTGTCTCAGCCTACTTACAAACGTGTTACTATTGACCTATAATATATTTGTATATTGATATCACGAAAAATCAATAGTAAATTACAAGAAGTTGGTGGGGAGACGAGATACGATCTAAGCCCCGGCCCCACACCTTTTGCTATGGAAAAACCAATCCTATTAAAGATATAAGCTGCAGCCTGCGCACCGATATCCTGCGTCCTGGAAAACTGTTGAATCCGCTTAAGCAGAGCAACAACTGCGCGCTCCAACTCCCCCAAAGAGGAGAAAGATAAGGGAAGGAAGCTATAACCTAAAGCAGCGCACCTAGCCTCAAACTTAGCACGATTACGATCGGGCGCTTCCCGCACCACCTTACCTGGTTCAATATTAATCAATCCCGTCATAGTCAAGGGCGACGACCCAGTCAAATTGACGCAGACGTCGCACCCTCTATGTATTGTTACGTTTACTTACTATTTTTATTATATTAAGAACCTTACGTCCCAGTCAAATCGACCAATCAACCTTTCATATTTTATTATATTAAGAACCTTACGTCCATGCGTTGTATTTAATTTGAGTTTTTACTCCTCGTATAATTTGCGTGTCAAGTGGCAAGAACGCCCTCACTGCTACAAAAGTGAGTATAGACGTCACAAGATAGACGTCATATATATAGAACTCTGATGTCTATTGGGAACGGAGGGCAGTTTTGTAATTATGACCGACTAACAAACACGAGTTTTTCTTAAAAATATGATGTCTATTTATAGACATAGGTTGTTTTAAAAACTCCGATGTGTATTAGTACACCATATATACATCATATTTTTCAGAAAATCGACGTGTATTACTTCCAAGTTTTTTTGGAAAACTGCTTGTTTGTTATTCGGATATGATGTACTCGATCTCTACCCCAATTCTAACCCCAATGTCTATTGCAGTTTTGTCACGCCCCAATACTAGCATTGGAACATAACAGACGGCAACCTACGAACGTAGGCTAAGCCTTTCCTAATATTCAAATGTCAAAGGTACAAGGGAAATATTACATAATATTATACATGCGGAAAATACAGTCAAACGGTAAATAAGGTCATTTATTTAAATTACAAGGCAAGACTGGTCAGGGTATCTCACTCAAATCCCCACTCCAAGCTAATGATGGTCACCTGAAAATAGTTTATTGTTGAAAGGGTGAGCTCAACAACTCAGTAAAAGACAGTCTCCAATTTAACCGGATCAAGGAAGTGCGAAAACAGTAAAACAAGTAATAATACTGAATCATAGAAGTACAATAGTTTTCAATAGAGGGTAGTAATAGTTTTGTTTAGTTCAGAAGTTCTAAATCAGTGCCAATTTAATCCCTTGGCATGGCCAGACGGATATCTTCAGTTCATAGTTAGCCAGAAAAGTAGTACATATAGCTGACCCTCAAGTCAAAAGAAGTTTAGAAAGTATTCATATATCACAGTACTTGATCCTCTTTCAAAAACAAGCATTTATAGAGTATACAGAAAATAATATTATAAGCTAAATCAGAAAAAGTCCCTTACCTGATTCCTGAATTGCCGTAAGGTTAATTCTGTGCGTTCGCTCGCTCTAAGTAATAAAAATCGTGTAAGTTATTATTTAAGATTACTTTATTATTATACAGTTGATTAGTCTGGTAATTTACCGTCAAAGGGTCCAACGACGTCCGAATTCTAAAAGAGGTGATTATCTAGTCAAATTGTATGTTAATTTACTATTTATCGTCCTTGGGCGGAAATGATTCACTCTAAGATTATTTTCACCACTGGGGTAATTCAGCTGGGTTACTTTTTAATCATGGAGTTACTATTTACCATTAACATATTAGCAGTTAATCTCGGGTTAGTTGTTAATACGGTGACGTTCACAAATTGGGGTAATTTCGTTGAGTTACTTGCACCGTATAATAACTATTCGCCGCAAGATTAATCAATCATCGAAAATGTGTAGGAAAATTGGCGTATTATCGAAAACGTGTACTAAACATGGGGCAAGCTTATATGGTCAAGACATATTATTACCAAAGCAGCTTTTATAAGCTAGTTAGCTATGCATAATGGACTCAAATTGAAAGACAAACTGGTTAAAATTGGAGTATGCTCTAAAGATACAT
This sequence comes from Spergularia marina, assembly GCA_963680865.1. Lineage (NCBI taxonomy): Eukaryota > Viridiplantae > Streptophyta > Magnoliopsida > Caryophyllales > Caryophyllaceae > Spergularia > Spergularia marina. The sequence goes on from OY804554.1 coordinate 7,597,167, forward strand.
GTCTACTATGCCAGGCTGCACTTGAAAGCCATGAAATGCCTGGAGCTGGTAAGAAAATGGTGTAAACTGATGTTTCCTGCTAAAGACACAATCATTTGGTGTTGTAAGAAGAAGCTTGGATCAAGACTGAGAAATCAGATAACGAGTTCTATCATTTGCAACTTGATTTATCATATATGGCGTATGAGGAACCAGTGCAGGATTAAAAACTGCATGACAAGGCTTGAGAAAGTAGTAGAGCAGATTAAGAAGGAGGTTAGAGCCAGGGTCTAGCAGAAAGTGCAGAATGCAAAAGCAAAGGACTTAGTATGGGTAGAGGAATAGTATAAGAATTGAGTGTTATTTTTTTTTTGGGCTGTTTTGTATAACATCTAGATGATTTTGCCATTTTGAAAAATCAATTGTATGTAACTCCATTTTTTATTAATGATAATCTTACATTTTTCCCAAAAAAAAAAAAAAGTGTGCATACATGATATATAAGCACCTTATATATATATATATATATATATATATATATATATATATATATATATATATTTCCTAGTACTATCATTGTTTTTTTTTTAGTTGTACTGTTGTATTATTTTTGTTGTTCTATACATATGTTGTATAGAACAACAAAAATAAGAGGTATTGGAGATGGACTAGTGCTTTATCACTAAAATGTCTATTCTAAGTCAGGTGTATGTAGAGGTGACCACGAGCCGGGCTGGGCCGGGCTAGTGCCCAAATTTTTGAGCATTAGCACTAGCATTACACACCTGTCACCTGGGCTAGTGGTAGGGCTCGAATTTTTGGGCATTGGCAATAGCTCGCCAGTGCTTTGACCGGCTTTGACCAGGGCTTGACCGAGCCAGTGCCCGGGCCCTCCCTCGGCTGAAAAAAAAGAAACAGAAAAGAAAAAGAGACTTGCTCTTAATTATCATAATTTTATCATTATTTGATAAACTTATAATAATTAGGATGCCTATGTATCTCGAAAGAATCAAAGCCCACATTGTTCTTCACTTACCTTACTTACGTTCGTTTTGTTATTTGATCGGTTAATTCTAGTCGAGGTTGTTGATATTATGATTAATAGACAAGTGTTGGCGTTGCGTGCCCAATCCTTGACCTGATCCCCAAGAAAATATGCTTCAAACGTTGCTGTATTTGCATAATTTGCAAATTACCATAAATTTTCTTGGATTATGTTCGATGGGTACTTTCTCGAAGTACGACCAAACAATACTTGATTCGTTTGCACTACTACGGGTACTTAAACCACCTACATAATTATAATAATAAGTTCAACTTTAATTCAACTCAATTCTAAACTTGTAATATTAACTCATAGTACAACACTACGGCGCTCAAGTAGGCATAAGATCAATCATGTCTTCATTATTATTATAGAAAGGGTTACCTCCGATTTGCGTTTGACCACCACCATTGCTTGATTCACCTTCACCGACACTACTCAATTTAGGGTAATGTATGCCATGTGTGCGTATTAAGTGTCGAGCTTGAGTGCCGGTTCCGCTACCCGTTTTCCATTGAAATTCCCAAGTAATGTTGTTAGCTTTGCATACTCGACAAACAAGTTTGAAGTGTTTTGGTTCATCTTTGACGGGCAATTTGTCAAAGTGCAACCAATCATAAGTTGTCATTTTTGGATTACTTTTGTTTAAGAAAATATGCTATATGGTTTTTGTTATAAGAATATAAGTTAAGTATATTGGAGTTATAGTTGTTATTTCCTAATATTATGCTTTGAAGAAATGTAGAATAGAGAGAGAGTAATTGTGTGGAAATTGGAGTTAAATATAATAGGCATTTATAGGAATTTGAAGGGTGAAATTTAATAAAAAAATATATTAAAAAACAAAACAAAACAAAAAAGTAGACGTTAGAAAGCAACGGCTAGTTTCTAAGGGCGGGCTAGGGTAGTGTTAGGGCGGGCTCGGGTAGTGCTAGAGGCGGGCTACGATAGTGCTAGTGCTAGGCGGGCTTGGGGGCGGGTTTTGACCGAGTTTGACCAGAGCTAGTGTTGGAAAAATCAAACACTAGCACTAGCACTACCTAACCCATGTTAGACAGTACCGGGCTAGTGCCGGGCCTGACCGTGCCTTGACCAGGGCCGGGCCAGTGCGGGCCCGGGCTCCTAGTGCCCAATGGCCACCTCTAGGTGTAACACCCCGGCTCATCGCCTGAGCCGAGAGTAGTCACCTATGGCAGCTTGCCAGGCTGTGGGCTGACCTCACAGACCAACACGGGTCCTTCCGGCGCACTTTGACCTCACTCGTGCGCACCCTGGGAAACTTCTCAGGAGGTCACCCATCTTGAAATTACTCCCAGTCAAGCACGCTTAACTTTGGAGTTCTTATCACATGGGCTTCCTAAAAGGAAAGTCGACTTTGTTGGTATGAGTAGCACTATCAATCCCTTTAAGCAACTCATATGAGCCCTTAATCTCTTAGGGATCTCCTCTGAAATCCGGGGTATTACACTAGGTGTATGTAAGGACCTTCATCTATCAAAGTTTATTTGTTTATATTATAATTTTTTTTTTGGAATTCGACCACAATAAACTATTACGGCATTGATATGCAATAGATGTGTGCAATAAGTACACAAAGACGCAATACTAAACAAACCTTAGTTGCTTTCTCCTCTTTTAGTCTTTTAGAGGATTACTAATAGCGAATCACTGTTTATTGACATAATTTAAGTAGCAGTTAACATACATTTTACCTAGCATTTAGGAACTGCTTGTAACACCCCCACATACGGGTAATTTAATTTTTTTTATTCATATTTTTAAATTAGACAAATGAATCTTAGGAGTGTCACCGCCACAATCGACTCCTTCGGTCAACTGTGAAGGCTAAAGAAACCACTAGTGGTCTATTTGAACTCAAATTAAAATTACAACTTTTTAATAAACCAAAACTAGTCTAAGACAAATACAAATAGAGTAAAGTGCGGAAGCATAGCATGGATCAAACTACTTACATTCGTAGCATGCATGACTCGTCCCTCATACAATCCCTTCTAGCAACCCCTTGTATCCAAAGAAACAATAGTCTTCTAACCTGTTTCAAACAAATTGCTCCCCATTGTAGACAAATTCCACAACAGATCATCACATCCCCACCGAAAGAAATAGCAGGACAAAACACAATAAAAGCATCCGTTAACCAAACGGGTTGAGTAAGAAAAAAAATCTAAAATGCCACTTAAGAGATGTATAATTTTTGACAAACCATATTAACAAAACAATAAGGAAGATGATGAAAGGAAAGAACTTTTGTTCGGAACACACTTTCATTCACTAGCAAATATCACAAACTTTGGAAACATTTCTCTTTATTTTATTTCTTTCATTTTTCTAGGGTAATGAGCTTTCTTACTAGCACCAATATTCCCGAATGCAGGCATCCCCCAAGGGTCATGCATGTTCCACAAAGGGAGGATATAAGAGCGCGAGGTGGTGATCACTTCCACCCATCAAATATGTAAGTACCTGAACCGTACAGTATAATCAGACCATCATGGTCACCTGAAACCTGAGCTGATCCCCTTAGCTAGAATCAACCCATCTTTAGATATTTTGCACACTTTCTTCTCTGCTCACCTTGTGTCCTTCCAGAGTGTTCTCTTTCACAAAACAATATTCGTGTTTAAAATATACAACCAAATACTTTCTCATATACATAGAGATCAACAAGCTTGATAAACAATTCAATAAGAAATATTGAAGTTCAAAACACACCTTTGTCATATATCTAAGAGTTGAAGTAAACAAATCTCAGTACATAACAGCAACCGAAATCATTTAGCACATAGCCGATTTGCACTTCATTTTATTCCATAAAATCACTTAGAAACGTTTTCTTACACATTGTCTTACTATCTTTCTACCTTATAAAAGCCTCTTACGAGACTACTGTAGAAGGCTACAGTTCCCTCTCCAAAACGCACTCCTTTTCTCCTACAACGCAGCCCATTTTGTCGAAATGACGCCCTTCTTCACGCTAAACACAAAGCAAGGCTCCTGTTCATCTCGAACAGTGATCGATCGAAGGGCTGAGGCGCGGCCTCGCTCATCGCTTTCATCCTCGCCGTCCCTTCCTTATCTGATCTTGCTCTCTCTCCTGCTTGCCTCCATTCACTCTTCCTCTCACTCCGCTTCGCTTTCTCTCTCCTCATTCTTTTCGGATCTCAGGTTTGTTGGTCTCTAATTTTTTTTATTCAATTCTTTAGCTGATTTGTTTTGTTCTTTGATCATTGATTTGATCGGTAACAAAAGTTTTCTATTTTCATCTTCATTTTGAGGTTTTCCATCAAGATTTCATCCCAAAAAGGGGAAGAACAATTCAATTTCTCATGTACAAATTTCATTTTTACTTTTACTTACATGAGTTTCACTTCGATTTGTTATACTGAGCTTTACCTTTTTTTTTTCCTAAGAAATTTATATGGGTACATAAACTCCCCACTTTTTACATGCATTTCGATCACCTTTTTATTAATTACTGTGTAATTTTATTTTTAACTGTGTTCATGGTAATGATATATGAGTTTTGGAAGATCATTGCAAGATGTTAACTTTTTCAATTGGTTGGTTTATATTCGGTAAATAATATTATACTCCCTCCGTTCGGCTTTAAACGTCCTACTTTCTATTTAGGGGTGTTTATCTTTAAACTTCATACTTGGAATCTTTCCTTATTTGTACATATAGATACCAAAACACTCTTACATTAAAAGTGGAAGTGGGACATACCCTTATGTGTAATTTTACACCAAGTGGACCCTAAAACTCATCATTTATTCTACTTTTTTTTAAAACTGTGTTCCGGCCCTATGCGTTTTATAGCCGAACGGAGGGAGTAAATTAGTAAATATACTATTTGAGGTTATATTTTTTGGGTTGTATTATCATTATTTGGTTTGGACGCTAAAGTTCTAATTTTAGATTTTGAATCGTATTTAAGGTTAAATTTCTGGCATGGGTGTGTTGTATGATTTTCTTAACTTTACTGTACAATTTGTTGATTTTTAAGTTATTCATGTTTGTGGGGTTGCTTGATTGTGAATAAATCTGAGAGTGACAAAATATTTTTGAGAAATGCCAAAGAGATTAATGGTACTGTAGTACTATTGTTGACATTGAACAATAAAATGGCAAACTAAGTCAAAGTTACATAAATGCTCCTTACTGCAGATTATTGGCAGATTGGGGCGTATGAGAGCATCTAATTGCACATGATAAGGCGTATGCCTTTGTCTGTTTTATAGAAAAATAAGATGATTTCTACGAGAAAATCAAAGGTATTTGTTTCTTTATTTCATTTCAGTTTTTGGGTTTGTATGTTAGTTGATTTGTAGTATAAAGTAATGGGTTTTTGCTTTTGGGTTGATTTTTGGTGTTTAAAGGGTGGATTAATGCTCAAAGAAATGTTGGTGTCACAATGAGGTGCCATGAATGTCGTTGCCAGAAGTGTTGGCAGACTATGCTTCGGTCAACATAGGGTTTTTTCATCAAGGTTATTACTCATATTGCCCACCTCTAGTTTCTCTTTTCTTGAATCATTTCTGTAATTTGTGTTCAGTTTAAAGTTGCATAATATATCTCCTCGGCATCTTTAGAATTTAAGATTATGACTCATTCATATTTAAAAAGGGAGAAGACTATAATTTTATCTGAATCTCAAGGTTTGGGCTTTCTTTAACTTCCCTGTGAATTGTCTAAACATATTTTTTTCCCATGTTATTATTGCTTATTTGTTGTTGAAATTCGAGGTTCCTCCATTGTTAATTTGATGTAATTTTGATCTAATTAGTTCAATGTTAATGATTCACATATTGGATTTGTTCAAAGTTCGATAATAGGGTGAAGTGAAGTGTCCCCATTTGTTGCAATAGCATATAGTGATGAAATGTTTTGATCTTTTATTCGCATTTTAGTGGAACTTTGATTTGTTTGTTTGTTAGGTGAATGTAACTGGGTAGTTTTTAATTTGGATGCTTTAAGCTGGAAAATCATTAGAAATTTAATTAGAATTATGTTACTTGATTGAAACCTGAAATTGGGGGTTTGAATTTCTATTAGGTTCAATGTAGCATAAAATTAGTAGCTTTAAGTTTACGCTTTGTAAGTGAATTTACTATTTGTTTTAGCTTGCCGGCTTTATGAATGTTAAAGTTGCCAAATATTTTTGATAAATGATCTTGGTCTATGGTTGTTACGACCTGACATTCGAGTGGGTTACCATATAATTTAAATGAAATTTGAGATGAGTTAGTGTTGGAGGGACGGTCTGGTAGGGGGGTTCAACTTCAACTGAAAACGTTAGATTTTCACTCATCTCACCATGTTTATGGAGAGGAGCAACGGGAGAATCTGAGGGTGTGTTGGTTAGCTGTTTTATGCAAGCTTGGGATATATTGTATTGATGCCACGGCCTGAAATGCGAAATTTAGCATACTTTCTCAGATCTTAGAGATAATTGATTATCTGTTTCTAATGAGGGGTACGGTCTTTTGGTAGTTGACTGATGCAAGATGTAGGAGGATGGAGGACAATTCGTTTGATTTGTCCTTCTCCGGTACGACCTTGCCCTATTGTAAACTTTTCTTTGTTCTTGGTGACTGTTTATTGTTACTCCATTCTTATATGCCAATCCATCTTCTTTATAAGTATGTCACAAATCTTACAATAAACTACTTGACTGCATTGAGGACTTTTCTTTATGTGGGGAATTTTCTATGCCTGTTTGTACCCTGGATGGGGTTGAACCTTGTTTTTTCGGGTAAATTAGTTGGTAGTCTGTAGAAGAGTAATGTTATTAAGGATGATTGTAACAACTTAGCTGATACAATCAATGTTCTTGGACATTGAAGCTTGTTCTGCTCATGTTTGCCATTTTGTTTTACGCAACTCAAAACAAAATGTCTTAACGAAACTACAATAGCATGGCATTGACCTTTCTGCCTCCTCTTGGCAGTTTGGAGCATGTAATGGAAAGAAAATTGCGAGCTAGGGCCTTTGTTGTAATATGGCGTGCTTTTAGTTGGATTTGTGATATGGGTCTGAGAGATTTCGATCTTCAATTGTGTTTTTTCCCCGTGTTTTGATGTTTAATGTAATACTCGTAACAATCTATATCTATGTCTTGCTCAGTGATATAAAATTCCATCTCATTTGGGTGTTATTATATCTGAATTTTATGGGACTTGGTCAAGTTTTTATATTTGAACTTTGGTTTTGTGAACTGTGTAGGTGAGAATCCAACTAGGTCAGGGATCTGCTGCCAAAGTTACCAAGAACATGCTCGGTGTTGGTGCCTTCTGCAAGGTATGGCTTTGATCTTACTGCCCTTTTAGTTTATTGTGCTCGTTGTTTTCATTTTGATTGCGTCTTTTGGGTCCGACAACGCTTAGATCTGCTGTGTGGTTTACAAAGTGGTTAGGACTTTTGCCGAGCTGATGGTTTGGTTATTAGAATTAATTGACATTTTTTGCTCATGGCTAGGACCTATGAGCTCTTTTTGAATCCAAGTGGCTATAATCTCTTTTTTGATTTGTAAGAGTCTTGAGATTCATGGTTTTTGAATCCAAGTCTCGGACAAGCTTACATTATTTTTGCTTTCCTTGTCAGCATTTCAGCATTTATATAAATGTGAATTCTGTCATATCACCCATATGTTCACTAGCGTGTTACAAGGGAATCTGTTCTTGGGATTTTTTTTTACTACTTGGATATTATTTAAGATTTAGTCATTCGATTCAGATTCTAATCTTTGCTTTTGTCTTTGTTCTTGATCTTTTCCAAAGGTCTTTAGTGCTTATCTCGCCCTCAATCTGGATAATTGGTGATATGACACAATTGGATAAGTGATAGGGTGGACAAATCTATGGGAAGAAACAAAGAGGGAGGGAGGGAACATTTTTTTTTTTTTTCCTTTTTTTCATTCTTTTTGTATCAATTTATACTTTGGTGAACATTTGTTTTCCTTTTTATCACTATTTTTGTATCAGTTTATATTTTCCTAAGATTATTTGGAACATTTTATTTCTGGGTTTCTTTCTTATTGCATTATAAGTTCTAATTTATGGAGGTCAATTAATTGCCTGATTCCTCATGTGTTGTTGGGGGCTACACCAGATTTTGATTGTTTTTTTTTTTTTCATTAAGCAATTTCGATTCTGATTAGCTTTAGTTTTCTTATTGTTAATAATTTGTATAATTTCTCACCCATATATCCGATTTTCGGGTTTGCAGGCTGATTAATTTAGATCGCAAATTGCGATGCAAGTTTAGGCCGAAGGTATTTCCTTATATTTTACTTTCTTTTATGTTTTAATTCGCACTGTCTTTATGCTGATCTGATTTAAGTTGCTTTGGAATTCAAGGTTGTGTTATTCTGGTTTGTATTGAATTATAGTTTCCCTGATTGTTGGATGGTTTAGTGTGTTCTTCAAATTAAAACATGGGTAACTGGAATATGTGTGGCTATGCTAATCAATTATATATGATGGTATTATCAGGATTCGAAATGAGATGATTGTACTGGAAGCTGATTTTTTAGAATTAGGTTGATATCCATAGTAATTCGGCTTGACGTAATTGTGGACAACAAGTGCGGTTGAACGTTGGGTGATAGGCCTACTGCCTAGTGTCATTAATTGTTTGGCCGAGGTCAACGATAAATTGATTGTTAAATTGTGGGCTTGAGAATTTTGAGATTTTGACATTGATATTGATATTAGGCGAAAAGTATGGTTTACTGTAGTAGAGCTGGTGAATTTAGATGAAATTGATGTTAACTCTTGGATTAGATTTGTTGAACTGAAATTACTGAAATTCTCTTTGAATTGAATGTACTCTAAAAAAAGTTGTTCAAACGATAAAGGTAGCCACCATCTTTGTTTTGCTCACAATAGTATCGACTATTTATTGTTATGTTCAGTCAGGGTGGGACACTCCTCTAATACCTGATCTGGTGCAATATGCGACTTTTTACACAAGTACTCATCCCAGATATTTTCTTTTAGTGAGTTAGTTATATAGCTATGGTTATTAACATATTTCACTTTTGTGCACAACCTGCAACCTATTTGTTCTTTCCTGTTTTCATTTGATATTGCTGTATACAAGAGATGGACCAAGAAAGAGATGGCGGGGGGCGGAGAAAGAGGGATGAGTGAGGGAGAGAAATGTGCAGAGAGTGAGAGAGTTAAATTTAGAGGGAGACGAACAGACAGTGAAAGAGAGAGGGGGGGGATGGGAGGGGGGATGGGAGTGAGGGGGAGAGTTTGGTTACAATAAGAGATCAAAATCGTTGATGGCCTTTATTGGTAGTTTTCTGATTGCTTATGTTGGTTCCAAGCCGAAGGTTGCGTCTCATATTGAAATAGAGTTTCTGAGAATTTTCTTCAAAGCTTCGGTACGAGCTCCTGAAATAATTATCAAAAAATTGTCGTTTATCCTAGAAAATAGGGAATTACTGCATGTAAGTCTTTGATTTAATCGTCGAAATTTGGAGTTTTCCCTCCTAAAATTTCAGGTATAATTAGGCATGGAAGTTTTTGTTTAAGACGTTTATTTCTTGTCGCACACCGAATATAATTACTGAACTCCTCTTCGAAGTCGTAGCATAAAAAATTCCTGAAATTGAAGTTGCGGTGTTTGTTTTCTTTACAGAGGGAGGGGAGGAGGAAAATGTTTTCGTATAGGAAAAGGTAAGAATAGTGGAGGGCCTGATACAAATACACAAGGAGGGGGTTTAATAAGGAGGGAATAGAGATAAGAGGTAGGTTGAGGTCAAGTGTTTGGTATTAGAAAAACAAAAAGAGAAGGGAATGTTTCGGGGAAGAAATCTAAAAAAAAGGAGGGAATGGAGATTGAAGAAAAGATTGAGAGTGTTCGAAAGAAAGCGAGGGACAGAGAGTAAAGAAGGGATAAAAGCGGATGGGCATGAGGGTTGGTTTAGGAGACACGAAAAAAAGAACAAGGGGTAGAGAGCAGGGGGGATAGATGAGGGTGAAGGGTGGTTTGAGATATGTGAGCAAGGGCAATGAGAAAGATAGGGAGTGAAGGAGGAAGGAAGGTAGAGTATAAAGCAGATAATGAAGAAAGGACTATGTGTTATGGAAAAGGAAACTTTAATAAAAAATGGGGGAGGCAAAATAGTCTACAAGAGGTGAAAGAGATGGGAAGAGAGGACAAACATATGGGAGGGGAGGCGAGGGAGGATGTCGAGAGAGAAATATAGAGGTGGGAAGAGAATTGAACATGATCAGAGATTGGTTTTTTATTCATCATTGAGTGAGAGATAGTGAATTACGACAGATGGGAAGGGAACATGACCAGAGATTGGTTTTCGATTTGCCATCGATTTAGAGATAGTTAATTTCCTTCAGTGACATAATTATGTAGTCGTGGTTATTAGCAAATTACACTTTTCAGCCCTATTTGCAACCTATTTGTTGCTCTCTCCTGCTTTCATTCGATATGGCTTAATGAGAGAAATGGAAATGGACTTAGAAAGAAAGGGCATGAGGCAGAAAGAGAGGGGATGAGGTAGAGTATTGTACAGAAAGAAATAAGGACGAAGTCACAAGGAGATGTACAGACAAAGAAAGAGGGAGGAAGGGAGGGAGGGAGGGAGGCAGGGAGAAAGAATGGGAGGGAGGGAGGGAGGCAGGGAGAAAGAATGGGAGGGAGAGGCACTGAAGTAGACTAAGCTGCTTAGAGCGGGGGATGAGAGGGAGGGAGGGAGGGAGGGAGGGAGAGGCACTGAAGTAGACTAAGCTGCTTAGAGCGGGAGACAAGAGGGAAGGAGGTAGGGAGTGATAGTTTTACAGTAGGATCACAGAAGTTGACCACTACAACATGAAGTTGTTGAGCATAGAGTCAGTGAAGAAGGGAGTTTTAAAGTATGTGGTTATGTGCTATAATTATATTATAGAGACCATCAGATCCCCACACTGATTCGAGAGGTTAGGACAACCATATTTTTAAGTTATCTTCCTTTCGCGTCAACAGTTAAATGAATTAAATGACTTATTAACTATCAATGTCATACACTGTTGTAACTGTAACCTGAGCGACATGTTTTGTCAGTTACATTGTCGTTCAAGAAGAGATTGGATGAGTATGATAGCTTATCCCGTCCAAAAAAAAGTGTATGATAGCTTATAACTTTTTCCCTTCTGATTATGTGTTTAACAAGGTGCTATATATGGAGAGTTGTCATCTTAGAGAAGGAGGAAACCTATAATGTTGTTAGTAGCTATCCTTGTTCAATTCACTCATAGTTTTTACGCTTCCGTTTTATGAGCGACCTTGCCTATTGTATTTTGAAGTGCGTGGTTGTGTTACTTCTTAAAGAACAATGTGTTTTGTGGAGCTAGCTTACCTCTATATGGATGAGTTACTAGGAAATTTTATGATGGAGGATTAAACTCTTCTTTTATTAAGAGCTATATCCTTCCTTTGCTTTTCCCAATTTTATTTGTGGTAAGCAGCATTTTCCATACGTTATCGGTTCTTATTGCTTATTGCTTATTTAGGAAGCCACTTGACTTGACGTCGGACCACAATTAGTCGAGAATATGATTGGTTTTCGAGGTTTTTGGGCATCCTGCATTTTGGTTGTGATAGGTGACGAGGAAGTTACACGTGGGAGACTATTGATTCATCTCCCTTTATCAGAAGATGGGTCGAATCCTATGCTCAACTTGCTGAAATTTTTGGGTCGAATCCTATGCTCAACTTGCTGAAATTTTTATTCACAATCTGCAATTGAGAGTAAAATTGTTAGTTTTGTTGAAAAATCAGACTTTTAAACACGAAAACATTTTATGGAAAGACATCTGCCTTTACTTGAACTTTGTGTTTGAAAAATAGAGACCTGTATCAGTTGTATCTTGGTGAAGACTTGATGGGTAAGTATGATGGTTTTCCATCTTTCGAAAACATCTATTGTACGTACGAAAGAAGACGCAACTTAATTGTACGATCGGTTCTATTCTATGTACAATATTAAAATAATAACTAGAGTATTCATGTTAACCCTATTTTCACTTGCAAGATCGTTATCCGATGGAATACATCCAATAATAATGTTGGGGGACTGTGGGCGAGCGGTCCAATGACTAGTACCTTATAAAAGCAACTTACGAGACTACTGTATATGGCTACAGTACCCCCTCCAAAACGCGAGCTTTTCCTCATGCAATGCAGCCCATTTTCTCCAAACGATGCCTTTCTTCACTCTAAACGCAGAGCAAGTCTCCTGTTCATCTGGAACAGTGATGGATCGAAGGGCTGAGGCGCGACCTCCTTCCTTCGTTCATCGTGGTCGTTCCCTTTATCCCTTACCTACCCCCTCGCGCTCTCTCTCTCTCTCTTCTGCCTGCCTCCTTTCACTCTTGATCTCACTCCTCCTATCTCTCTCTCTTCGTTTGGTTTGAAGGTTGCGAAGATAAGGTAATGGTACTCAGATTTAATTACTCCATCTTATTTTATTATTTAAGTAATTGATTTAGGGGGTTTTTGGTTCAATTTTCGTGATTTAAGTTGTTGATTTAGGGTTTTTTTTTTTTTGTGTACAATTTTGGATGGTTTGAGTTGTTGATTTAGGGGTTTATTACTCTAGCGTTTTTTGGTTTTTGATTTTCGTTGATTTTTGATTTCTGGATTTTGTTAGAACGTAATCTCAGTTTTGTTGATTTCTGATTTCTCAACAGCCCACTCTCTCTCAATTTTCCATCTGTTTCTCTCCGTTCAATCTCGAACTCTCAGCTCTCGATCTCAGTTTGATCCATCCATTCAAAGGTTTGTTTTTTTTAATTTCTTTTAGTTTGATAATCTTTATATATTTTGTTGTATTGTTTACTTTCGGCGAAAATTTGATTTGAGTTTCATTTAGATTTGCTTTTCTAATTTTTTGGGTTTAATTAACTTCATATGGTGCTATTTAGGTTTTGATCAGCTTTGATTGTTTTTTAATTTCATTTCACATATAATTCTATAGCTGGGCTGTGTCTTAATGTCTTTGGTGATTTTTATTTGTTGGTTCAGGTGCTGTAACTCGAATATTATAGCGATGGATTATTTCTGTTCTTTTGTTTGGCGATCCCTGGAAATCTCAAGGTTTGTTGCTTGCTTCTTTAGTTCTGGTTAATTCAATTTAATTTGATTGTTCAGAGCTATTCTTTTGCCATGATTGTTGGGTGCCTAAAAAGGTAGATATGTTTGGGGTAGGAGAGAAAAATTTTGTTCTGGATTTTTGAGGTGATTGAGAAATGGGGTAGTGGCGAACTACTGTGGGGTGGGGTGTAACAGGAAGATGCATGTAACGGATCTCACCTCAGTGGGTATGGTTTCGTTCGTTTTGGTTTTGGGTTCTGGGTCGAAGTTGGATTTCGCCCCAAGCTTGATTGCAAATTTGCGGTTGTCCTTGAGTAGTAATAATAATTATAATTGTTTTTGAAAAGGGAAGTGGTATTCTATTCTATCAAATTCGAGTTACAGATCACAAAAATAGATTATTTTCCAGACATAATTAGTTTGTGGAACATTTGAACGTATTCAAACCCATGCTATTGCTCAACCTGGCGTTGAGATGTCAAAGTGGCAGGAAGGTAATTCCATTGGTTGTTAATTGAGAAATTGGTTTATTCAGTTATGTTTAACATCCTTGGGAACTACCTTTATCTTTCCATTTGTTTTACGTGGACAACTTTGTTGTATTGGGCAACATTTGAAGTGTATGTGGTCATTACTAAATCGTGTGGCACTTCAAAATCTCTAGAAAATTTGGCGACTCTTAGGATCTATGTTCGGGTTCATTCCAAGCCTTGACTTATCAATGATTTAAGTAGATATTTGGAATATAACTGCATATTTGGAATGTCAGAAACATGTGATTCCTGGCGAAAGAAAACCTTATTTTGAAGCTGAGTATGTCTACATCAGATCAACTTGTGTTCCTACATTTTCCGAATTTGGCTTCATTTACCAGGATTAGTGAACCTTGAGAGCATAAATTTATCATTTACCGCGGTCACTTATGCTGGCTTAAAGAAGCTGTCTGATTTTAGATCTCTGGATTATAATTTGAGTTTGTAACTAGAAATGTGATTGTGTTGTTTTGATTTTGATTGTGGTTTTCCTCGAGTTTTAGGGGTCGAACTGGGAGACTCGAATTCATTCCTCTTATCCTTTCATTGTCTATTTCTTCAATCTCGAGCTCGGAGTGTCAATTTCAGTTTATTTGATCGATTGAAAGGTTTGTTTCTCTAATATTTACAGTTTAATTATCTAGATTTTCTTTGTTTTTGGCTGGATGGGTGCTCGAAATGGGCTTGGTGATTAAGGTCGTAGTTTTCTTAGAGAAATTTGGGCGTTTGGTGTATCATATATATGCTAAATTATGTTCTATTAATTTCAGATTATCTGATTTAAGTGTGATATTATAGGGCGCAGTGTTTTATTTCTTGAAAGTTGAAATTTGTTTGGTGCTAATAAAGTCATGGGGTCTTGATTTGAACATCCTTTATAATATACAAAGCCATTTGGACTTTCATTTTCCTGGTTTGTGAAAACTGTGTTTTGTTTGGTGATAGTTCATTCGTGTGGCTTTGATTTGGGCATCTTTGTAAAATGAAAGTTATTGATTTATGATCTTTCAAATTGGCGTATGCTGCTTACTGAGTTCTATTTTGATGTATGTCGTGATCCGTTTGAATCAATAAAGAGTGTTGCTATCTCGGAAGTGCCAATCTCTTGAGGCTTGTCAGGCTTTGCAAAAATTGACATAAGACTTTGACGACAATTCTCCTTGCTTAGGCGTCTCCAAAGTTGATATGATTTTTACTGAAATTCATAGGCCAAATAGTTGGTAGATTTATTGCTTTCCTCACATAGTGATAGAAAACGAGTTAGATGAAGAGTGAAGGAGGGTACTTCAATTTGATTTTTGATTAAGTCGGAATAAAATTCAGCTTGTATTGTTTGGATCTTTTGGTTGCTTGTTGTTTCTAATAATATAAAGATTGGATTTTGGCTTTTGGATTGGTTGATCCTTTGGTAGAATTCTTGACTAAGACCTTAAGAAATCTGGTTGTACATGGGCTTTCTGTTTGGATTAAAGCTTGATTTTTTTGGAAGGTTGGTTTGTAGGGAATCAGGGAAGCGTGTTGGTTAAGTAAGCGCAATTCATGATATTTGATACTAGAGAGGTTCGATAAATGAAAAAGCCTGAGGGACTAATTAAATGTTCTGATTTGAAGTGGATCTAAGGTAGTGGCACGTTGTCTGCAGACTCTATATGAATCATAGTATATGTATATAACACTTTCTTATGCTGGTAGAGTGAATCTGGCTCAAACACCAATGCCTGCACACCTGAAGAAGGGGGATCCTTCAAGAAAAAGAGGCGCCGCATGTTGGAAGCCTTCGTGTGCGTCGAAGGTGTGAGACCTTACTTTTCAGAATAGCTTTTACTTGCGCTATAATTCTGCGCGAATAAACTTGTGTTTTTCTGTAGGCTTCCTTGGGTGGCTGGAATGACGGTTAATGACCCTGATGTCAATGAATCACAAATCCTTTCTATCATAGCGTAGAGGCCTTGCTTGCCAAGTAAGTTTAACAGTCACTACAGAATAAACATCTTAGTTATTTTATATCCCAAATTTTTGGTGTTTTGAATTGCCTTAGATTGTTTCTTGCAATCACTCGGGTCAGTGGTATTGTCTTGATCTTGATTTAGTCACCTTTCCCGGATCCCAACTCTTAAAATGCGTTCTTGCACATGATGTTATTAGTGCGATTCAGAGAACTTTTGACCTCCTTGATTTAGAATCATATGGGTTAAAGAGTAGATCAATATTGTTGACGCACATTCAAATTCAAAATTTGATTTGTTGTTGCTCTTTCATGTACTTTTCCTTCAATTTCTATTGTTCTTTTGATCTTTGTTTTAAAGTGGGGGGGGGGGTGTAGTTGCTGGGCTTTGGTGTTGTCTGCCATGAATGTGTTGTACCAGATATTGGAGTGTGGGTATTGACCTCTGATTTGGTTAGTTTGAGGGGGGGCGATCTACTGTCTCTTTGTTAATTCATGTGAGTTCATCAATTTCTTTCGATTCATCTGATTGGACTGCATTTTCGCTGATTTCCGGTTTTTAGTCTGATCTATCTTATTTCCTCAATTCTGAATATGTGTGGTTACAGGGGGTAATTGATTACAACTGATTTGAGGAAGCTCTAGGACTGCGCTTCCCCAACAAAATCAACCTCGAAAATGATCACACAGCCAGTATGTTTTCGTTTTGTTAATAAATTGGTTCCCTGATTGTTTGAGCTTAATATGGAGGGCAATGTAGTTCAAATTATGTTCTTAAAGTTATTTTTTACAATTTGATGCCTATTGTTTGTTACGTTAATGAGCTAAAAAAGCTAATGGTCTCGGGTCAGGTCCTCAGAAACTCAAGAGTGGTTTCATCTTTAGAAGTTTCTTGACTGAAATATATGCTTTTCGGAGAAACGTTTTGGAATATGTACCCTTATTTTGCTCGATCTGACTATAAAATTTGATAGGCCATCTGTTCGGGGACGTCTCACCTGATGTATCACATGATCAACACATTCTCTCGTGAAAAATAAACGGTTGATAAGAAACTATTTGTCATTGCGGCGCTTTGAACTTCTAGATATCTAATGTGTATTTATTTGACATCCTGAAGATGAGTCTGGTCCATTATCGTCAAAGAAACCTGTTGTTGTGGAGTCCTACGATCTCAGAGGTATGCAGAATTTACTTTTAGGTTTTTTTGGGTTATAAATTTTCAGTGGCCTGGGGATTGTGGAAACATGCTGTGTGCCTCTATCTTGGCCACTGGAAAGTAATAATTGGAACCAAATTTGGTACACGCTAATATAGTGAACGAAACACTGAATAGGGTTGTACCAACAGAATTGGGATAGTCTCCTATTAGGGCATAGTGGTCCGATGCAATTAGTGTGGAGGATATCTAATTCGTATTTATGGCTCTAATTATTATGACATGATTGTTACATCTGTTTCGTGGACCACTACTACTTCATTTTACATGGATGAGTTGTCACTTTTTTTTCTGAACAAAACCTGAAATGCGTTACATTGGACTTTGATGCCATCCGCAATCTGTAGCGGGTTTCTTCGCTCACCTGTAAGACAACCTTGATACCATCTGAATCTGTAGCAGGGAATGCTGCCTGGACACATACATCCGTGTTTTTTTGTTAACTGCAAGTTGCAGAGCTTGGTATAGGCTTCGCTACTTTTATAGTGCTTGATTTGATATGATGAACATCGGTATTGTTCTGTTCTCTTTGTGCAAATTTCAAGTTGGTCCTTCACTTGAGGTGTCTGCTACAAACAAGTTGTGGGTAGGTCGTTACATTTTGGAGGTACGCAAAACACAACTCATACATTAAATCGTCTTTTTACTGCCTTACCTCAAAGGTCATGCTCTTCCAAGTAACAGAAATCCCTCTATTTGACAAAGGATCACTAAGAACACTGGAGAACACTGGAGTTGTAGATATTAGCTTAAACCGACTATAGGTTTGCACATCATATGTTTAACTTGTCATTTAAACTTTTGCAATGTTGCGAAGCATCGCTAGATTAGTTTTTATTGTTGTAACCACCAAGGAAACGAGGACCCTCTATACGTGTGCCAGTGTCAAGAAATGCTTTCTTCTACCAGCTTATCAACTTATGCCTTGTTCCTTTATCAGTTTTGGTGGGAATAGTGACTAATAAGTCTGTATTTTTAGGTTTTGGTCAGTATAGCCTTTGAAGATGATAGGCAGGAGATGGGAGGCATGTGCCAAAAAGCTGCTGCAACTATCCTGGCCTTCACTTTATTGAAGCTCAGGTAATATCATTGTATCCATCCCTTGATAGTTTTTGCGGTGATTTTTTAAGAACTGAGAAGACAAGAAAACACAAAAATGCAGGGTAAGGGATAGAGTTGAGGACGGAGGAGAGACTCGAGAGAGAGCCAGAGAGGTTGAGTTTAGAGAAGAGAATGAATAAAAGATTAGACACAGAAAAACATGAGAGAGTACGGTGAGTGAGGGAGAGGAATGAGGATTAAACAACGATAATGGAAAGGGAGAGAGAGATATAGAGGGAGGAACGAGGATAGAGAGTCAAAGGCAATGTACACTGAGGAGAGAGGGGGTAAAAAGAGACACTCAAGAGAAGGGGAATGAGCCTATCAAGGTAAGTGAGAGAAAGAAGGATTCCTAGCCAAGTGAAAAATAAGGGAGTATTGAGAGATGAGGATGGGTAGGGATAAAGAAGAAGAATATTATGCTAGTAGAAAGGTTTCAATGAAAGAGACACTGTATAGGTGGGAGGATGTAAGAAAGTGAGGGTGAAATGAGGGCTGCTTGAGAGAGAAGATTAGAGAAAGGGGCGGAGGGGTGAAAAGTTGTTTGTGCTTGTGGATATTAGCTGGAAACCCTACCTTGTAGAGCGTTGTTTTTTAGTTCTAGAATTTAACTGAGAACTTCTGTAGTTTTAATACGGAATTTATGCGTCAAATCCCTGGTTTAATTCATTTTGGAACTTACTAATTTAGTTATCAAACTATTGGAATTTGGTTTTGCTGATATTTCAGCATCTAAGTGGTTGATTAGTTAGCAGAAATTGTTTATGTTTTCGTAATATTTGGTTGTTCGCACCTTACGTCCAGTAAAGGGTAGTTCAATGTCGTAAGTGTACATGGTTTTAACATAATGGTGAGAGTGTGTACATGCCACCCCATTCCCCCTTTATTGTGGATGTCATACTTGGAATTTGGAGTTAGAACAAGTAGTAGATGAATTAATATGACCTGTTTTAGGAGTGGAGGACTACTGTTGGTACTCTATGACAGACTTCTCATTTCTCATTTTGCAGAAAATGTGTGGACGTGTTTTCTCATACTAAATCATCGTTCTGGCAGCTACAATCAACCAACTCAAAATGTCTTGGGGTACTGATTCGACGATGTATCTATTGACTTTTGGTCCGTTGGATTCACGTATATGAAACTCACTTTGTTTTGGGTTTATGATTGTAGAGTGATGCCATGTCTCGATGACAAGTGTATTGTAAAGTGTCTTGGCCCCCATTATCAACCTTGTGATTGGAGCCTTTAAGGCACTTGGGTTACATTGTCGTCCTTATCATGGGGTATTTTAAAGGTAGTTCTTGTTATCACCCTTTAGTGTGTTGAGGACTCTTGTCCAATGAGGTCAGGTAGTCGACAAGAAATAACAAAAAAACCCTTTGGAGAGGAAATAACCAAACAGGGAGTTATATTAGCAAGCCATGGCCTTGTAGGAGTTGCAACCTTTCAAAAGGTACGCAATGGGTCAGGGTATGACATGTTTGTGTGCATCGTGTGTTTGCACTAAGGTTATTCTTGCTTTGGTTGTTGAGTTGTCGGGGTTTATTTCAGACTATTTGCCAGTTTCTTAATACGTTAGAAATTCTTCTTTGTATGTCGGACCAAACATTATTTTTAGGGGATCACAAACTTTGGTGGTGCAATATATACCAATGTTTATTAACAGGTTTTTTTACATTCATAGAATTGTAACCAATGCAATCGCCGGCTAATTACTATCAACAGTAATGTTGGGGGAGTGCGCATCGCGCGCCCTCCAACGACTATAATATAGAAGTGTTTTAAAAAAGATAAGTTCGCTTCTTACCTAGAATTGACAAATTTACGCAATTCAGCAAGTCGACTACTAAAAGTCCTCAACGAAATCGGTCTCTACATGAATGCATAATACTTTCCATCGGTATATGATTGTATACATATGAATTCTTATGCGTGCGTATGTGCATCTCTTTCTCAGGCATCCTACTTGAAGGAAAAGAAGACTACTAAAATCCAAACCTTAACTATCTTCATTTTCATTTAGATCATCTCCACTTACTTTGACGTCTACAGTTTGGCCCAAGCAAGACACATATTTAGAACAACCATAAAACCTTATTCTTAGCCTTAGATAATCCTTATACGACTCACCCATAATATTAGCTAATATTAGCATCTCCGAAACCCATCACCAGAACCATAAGTTATCATAGAATCGTTGCTTCTTCCCACTTCCAAAATTCTGGACAACAGCAAAAATCCTTTTTATTTTCCCGTTTGACCCAAATGACCTACTGTTTGACAGGTCTAAGTGTACATATTGTTAAGTTTGTACGTTTACCTAGCTTGTATTGGCAGTAAGGATCCTTTTGTACCATTTGTATGTCCTAACAACTCCCTGTACTCCTCCTATTAGATTTTATTCAGGCAATACTTAATTATTTAGTTAAAATCATAATAATTGTTTACTGAATTGGTCCTCAGGCGTGCTATGTGTTGCTGAAAAATTTCACTTTACAATGTCGATCAAGACACTTGATGTTGGGAAATAGGCTACTGTGGGCGAAAGAGGAATGGAAATGAAACAGTCGGAAATGTTGTGGCGTGATCGAAATCACAGAATGAGAAGCAATTTCGCCCCGACTACGGTACAACCGGATTATGGCGTTGCCCCCCAAGGTAACACAACGCTTCTCCAAGGTGTGTATTCACCCAAGACAAGTGGAACTCTAAACGTACCCGGAATCAGTAGGAGAATAGTATGAAAGGAAGAGGATGAATTCTGTGTGTCGAAAGAAGGCTGTGACGACGTCCTTTTAAGGACACAAAAAACGAAAACCGACAATGAATCAATGAAATTGATTATGGGAGTAAATGGTGGGATTTAATTGACAATCAAATCCGTAATTATGGAGTAAACGGATTTCTCAAAACAATCCGTTATATACTGAACCTGGACGCTCGCGAGTTTCCGAAGAAAACGACACGAGCCGAGCCGGACGGACGGACGGCGGCGGCGTGCGCGTGGGGAGACCATAGTCTACCCTACATAATCACTTCAAACACTACTCAATGACCCCCATATATAAACCCATAAGACATTCTCTAAAATTTTAATATGGAACAAACATAAGAGTGTTTATAAAATTTCCCAAAGGCTTGAAACCTTTGCATTACCAACAATCCCCCACTAATGCAAAGGCGAAGAAAGAATACTGATTCCGAGTATAAAGAAGGTTTGACACTTAAGTGTTGGTGAACGTGTCTTGAACCAACATGTAGTGAAGCTAGGATACTCTTTATCAAGTGAGTGAAACAAGTCTTGAACTCCTCGAATCAAGAGAAGAGACTGACAGCATGCATCGCACCAAAAACCGTTTCGAGTTCCGCGATATATCTTACAACAATAACAATAGCCAAAAAACCTTGGGATGCTCATGAGTATTAATAGGAAGACAGCCTTAGTCTTCCATAAAAAGCGGCTAACCCTTCATATTCACGTAGGTGATTTCATCAAGTCTATTTCAGCATAAACCACTCAAAACAGGGATATGAAATCATTAAGAACATATAATGTTCAACCTCACACAATACAGCGGTGAATCTATCAAGTCCGTCTCAAAGGACCACCCAACAAGCACGGCTATAGATTCATTAAGAGCGATAGCTCAACCTTCAAATACACGGTCATAGGAATGGGTAATGTGTATGAAGTATGAGTCTTTCCACAGCTTCGTTTGACCACTAGACCTTAGAAGTACAAGATCACGGGGATCCACTGTGAATTCCTTAACCAACGGGCTTTAGCCCCATTCCCCTCGACGAATCTAGGACCAATCGCCTATTAAGTCCTTTAGTTAAAGGATCAGCAATGTTCCTCTCAGATTTGACGTACTCCATCCCTAGTACGCGATTTTGTATGAGCCGTCTCACGGCCTCATGCCTAATGCGTATATGTATTTTCTTACCATTATACACATCATTTTTAGTAACACAAATTGCAGATTGCGAATCACAATGTAGAGATACCGGCGGCGTCGGCCGCCCCCACAATGGTATATCAGCCAGTAGGCTCCTAAGCCACTCAGCCTCTTGCCCAGCTAAGTCAAGAGCTATAAACTCTGACTCCATCGTATATCGAGCAATACAAGTCTGTTTTGCAGACTTCCACGAGATCGCCGCACCACTAAGAGTGAACACATAGCCACTAGTGGAGCTCACCTCATCATTGTCGGCAACCCAATTAGCATCACAATAACCCTTTAATACACATTGATAACCTACAAAATGTATTCCCCAATCCACAATACCTCTAAGATATTTCATTAACCGATAAAGAGCATTCCAATGCTCATTGGCAGGGTTATGTGCATACCGACTAAGTCTACTAACCGCATAAGCGATATCAGGCCGAGTATAGTTCATAAGATACATTAAACTCCCTATTATTTTAGCATATTCTTCCTGAGATACACTAGAACCTCTGTTCTTTTTTAGGTGTATGCTACGATCATAAGGGGTTTTAACTGGCAAAATATCAAAGTGATTAAATTTCTTTAACACTTTCTCTACATAATGTGATTGAGACAAGGAGAAATCATTATTAGTTTTAGTTACTCTATTCCAAGAATTACATCCACTTCACCCATGTCTTTCATTTCAAAACGAGAGGAAAGAAACCTTTTAGTTTCATCGACAACACTCAAATGTGTACCAAAGATTAACATATCATCTACATATAAGCAGATTATCACACAATGATCATCAAACATCTTAGTGTACACACATGCATCTGATCCATCCACAACAAAACCAAAACTGAGAATAGTTCTATGAAATTTCTCATACCGTTGTTTCGTCGCTTGTTTCAATCCATACAAAGACTTCTTGAGTCTACAAACCTTATTCCCTTGTCCAGAAACAACGAATCCCGGAGGTTGCTCCATATAAATTTCTTCCTGTAGATCACCATTCAAAAACGCAGTTTTCACATCCATTTGGTGAACAATCAAATTATGAGCTGAACCCAAAGCAAACAAAGCTCTAATAGTAGCAACCTTTGTAACTGGAGAATAAGTATAAAAGAAGTCTAAGCCGAATTTCTGTGTGAATCCTTTTATTACCAACCTTGCCTTATAGCGATCAATACTACCATCAATTCTAAGTTTTCTTTTAAAGATCCACTTACAACCTATCGCTTTACTTCGCTTAGGCAGGTCAACAAGTTCCCAAGTATGATTACTCATAATCGACTCTATTTCACTGTTTACTGCCTCTTGGCAGAAACTAGCATCTACAAATCTCATGGCCTCCTCATACATTTTAGGCTCGTCATCAATTAAATATAAACAAGTAATTAACTTATTAAGATGGTCTACATCATTGAGTTCTGTAAGATATATACGACGTCACCCAGTCGGGTCCAGAACTAGTTTCTATCCTAGGTCTCTTGCTTCTTCTAAGTGGCTCAACAGGATCATTAACAACAGGTAAAGACACAGAAGAAGATGCAGAAACAGGAGTAATAGCAGTAGGACTAACATCAGGCACAACACAGGAACTAGATTTTAACGAAAATACATGCTCAAAAAATTCAGCATCAACCGATTCACACAAAGAACGATCAGGCAAGCGCATGAACCTATATGCAGCACTATTCTCAGCATAACCAATAAAAACCGTATCAAAGGTCTTAGGTCCAATGGTCTGGCGTTTAATAGCAGGCAACCCTACTTTAGCTAGACACCCCCACACTCTCAAGTATTTAAGGTTAGGTGGGTAACCTTTCCACAGTTCATAAGGGGTTTTGTCTAGTTTCTTGTGAGGTACTCTATTAAGAATAAAAGTTGCTGACATGATAGCTTCCCCCCACATGTTGTCGGATAACCTAGAAGACATTAGCATCACATTCATCATATCTTTAAGGGTTCTATTTTTCCTCTCAGATATCCCATTTTGTTGGGGTATGCCCGGGTCAGAAGTCTCGTGTATAATGCCCTCTCTCTCACATACTCCCTTTAGGAAAGTCGTGCTATACTCCCCACCTCTATCGGACCTCACTCTCTTAATTTTTCTGTCCAATTGATTTTCTACCTCAGATTTAAAAATGTGGTACTTCTGTTCAGCCTCATCTTTGGTTCTCAGAAGATATACCCTTGTGTATCTGGAATGATCATCTACAAATGTAATGTAATACCTCTTATTACCCCTGCTCTCCGTGTTTTTAAAGTCTGCTAAGTCCGTATGAATTAACTCTAATAATACGGTTGTCCTCAAAGTCACGGATTTAAAGGATTTGGAGTGGTGTTTAGCCTCAACGCAAATCTTACATTTGTCAATGCCAATTTTGTCTAGTTTAGGGAGAATGTTCATTTGTCTCAAAAGATTAAGGGAGTTAACATTCACATGTCCTAATCTAGCATGCCAAAGATCAATAGACTCAACAATATAGGCAGAAGTAGAAGCTTTATTAGTGTCAACAAAAGTCTCCAAAACAAATAGACCACCAGACATATAGCCCTTCCCAACATAGTCCCTATTACGGCTAAGTACAAGCTTATCGGCCTCAAAAACTAACTTAATACCAGCCTTATTCAACAAACCACCAGAAATTAAATTCCTACGAAGGGAGGGGACATAAAAAACATTCTGTAAAGCTAAGATTTTTCCAGAATTGAGTTTGAGAGAAATCTTCCCTTTACCGAGTACCTCGGCACTGCTCGAATTGCTCATGAAGACCTCCTTGCCTTCCTTAGCATTTTCGAATTCACCAAAAAGCTCCCTATTAGCACAAAAATGCTTGCGTGCACCAGTGTCCAAGACCTACTCGGTCTTGTTCTCCACCAAATTGACCTCAGAGACCACGGCCGCAATGATTTCGGTGTCTTCGATCAAGTTGGCTTGAGGCTTGACTTGGTCAGGTTTGTTGTTCGACTTTTGACCACCAGCACGATAATAGTACTGAAATGCCTTATGGCCAGACTTGCCACAGACAAAGCAGCCCATCTCCTTGAGTCCGTTGTCGTCCTTCTTCTTCTTGAAATTGGTAGTCTTGTTCTTCTGCACTCCAAAGAACTTTTGGTTCTTCTTTTGGAAAGAGCCAGTGTTCTTTTTGTTCCTTTCAAACTTAGGATAAGAAGATTCAACAAGGTTAGCCTTTAAAACAGGTTCATTCCTTACATCAGTTACAAGTTCTTTGTCCTTACGCCTATTAGCCTCCTCAATTTTGAGATGGCTAACTAAATCTTCAAGAGTCATGTCCTTCTTCTTGTGCTTGAGACGGTTGCGGTACTCATCCCATGACTTTGGCAGTTTTTCGATCAACACATTCGCCTGAAGCACCTCGCACATAGTCATCTTCTCGGCTAGTATATCAGCAACAAGGTTCTCGTACTCATGGACTTGCTTCATGATCGGACGATCCTCGACCATCTGGAAACTGATCCATTTGCCCACCACGTATTTCTTCACCCCAACATCGTCTGCACCATACTTTTTTTCGAGAGTCTCCCAAATTGATTTGGCAGATTTGTTCTCGCAAAAAAGGTCAAAAATTGGATCTGACATATGGCTCATAAGTTGACCACGAACAAGTTTGTCGTGCTTCTCGTACCTAGCAATCTTGTCCAAAAGGGCTTGATCACTCCGCACCAGACTAGGAGCGACGCTAGAGGAGGCGGGCAAAACCGGGCAGTCTTCAGTGAGAACATAATCGACTTCGAGTTGCTCGAAGAAGATCAAAAGTTTCTTGGACCAGCGTTTGTAGTTGGTACCATCGAGTGGTTCCAACTTCGAGAGATCGGGAAGGGTCCTAGAATTGTTCATCATGTTCATCTCCATTGACATTACAGTAGAAAATTGCTTATCAACAGTTGGAAATGTTGTGGCGTGATGGAAATCACAGAATGAGAATCAATTTCGCCCCGACTACGGTGCAATCGGATTATGGCGTTGCCCACCAAGGTAACACAACGCTTCTCCAAGTTGTGTACTCACCCAAGAGAAGTGGAACTCTAAACGTACTCGGAATCAGTAGGAGAATAGTATGAAAGGAAGAGGATGAATTCTATGTGTCGAAAGAAGGCTGCGACGACGTCCTTTTAAGGAAACAAAAAACGAAAACGGCAATGAATCAATGCAATTGATTATGGGAGTAAATGGTGGGATTTAATTGACAATCAAATCCGTAATTATGGAGAAAACGGATTTCTCAAAACAATCCGTTATACACTGAACCTGGACACTCGCGAGTTTCCGAAGAAAACGACACGAGCCGAGCCGGACGGACGGACACCGGCGGCGCGCGCGTGGGGAGACCATAGTCTACCCTCCATAATCACTTCAAACACTACTCAAGGACCCCCCATATATAAACCCATAAGACATTCTCTAAAATTTCAATGTGGGACAAACATAAGAGTGTTTATGAACTTTCCCAAAGGCTTGAAAGTTGAAACCTTTGCATTACAAACACTTGAGCCTGATCTTGACCAATCAGCCTTTATAATTCATTATATTTGGGTGATGATTTTGCCAATACAGGAATAATTATTGTCAAGGCAAATTCATTGAATTTGATCCATATAATGGACCTATTTGTCTTGCCAAAATCATCACCCGTATATTAAGAACCATGCATACGTAGTCCACACCTTGTATCCATTTTAAGTGCTCACTCCTCGTATTTAATTGGCGTGTCAAGTGACGACAACGCCCTCTAAGGAGAATTTCACATCATCATAGAATGATACAAAATCTCGTGTCCACATAGTGATTGCTTCCGAGTGTCGGTGATCACACAAGCGTATATGCTCCTAGCATGATACCATAAACGAATTTCATGTCAAGAACTATAGATAATATATATGATGTGACGAATTACATTGAGTCAGACTTGCTCTTATTATTGAAAATTAGAAATGGCAGTAACTCCATCTACTATGGTCGTTGGTTACTAAACAAAATCATGTGAATTCAGAATTCGCATGAATTAAAAATTGTGTATCTGTTTGGTTGTCCAAAATCATAAGAATTCATAATTTATGGGAATTTCCAATTCCTACAAAATAGAGGAATTGGTTTGCCTAACCCCCACTTGGTAATTGAAAATTCATGTGGGAATTCATTTCTTACATGTAACCAAACAGTTTTGAGAAATTCTCATGAATTTGTATCTCATGACAATTTCGAGTTCCCACATGCAACCATATGAGCACTTAGCGTATTATGAAAAAATAACACAATTCCAAGATTTTCCAAAATAAAAGTTCAAAGATCACACAAATGCAATCAATTAATCATGGATTATGTCACAATACTTACTTGAACAACTCCAAGTCGTTGAGCGTTTGCGTATTGCGAAATGGTACAATACGAGATAGGTATATGCTAATTTATTCCCAAACCAAAGTGTTTCCCTCCATATTTTAGAATTTAGGTCTAGTATCTGCTAATTCGTTAATTTTCCCCCCATAATTTCTAAAGATTCCAACTAGAATATTTTTATTTAGTATAATAATTTCTTTTCTATAAATAAGTTGAAATAATGACTTTTCAATTTACGTTTTTGATCGATTAAGATATAAGGATAAGTAAACAACCAATAAAAAAGAGAGTGCTAATTTAGTAATTTGCAGTCTCCTAGGGCAACATCAGCTAGCATTTCTCATGACATCATTCATACACCCTCCGTCCCCCTTTAAACACCCCATACCCAAAATACCCCCGTGTTGAGGAGGGTGTACACGCTAATCGGTTAATCGAAGTTCCCAAAAATTGCATAGTGAGTTAGATAAGAATCTTAGCAAAAATTCCATGCAATTTTTTTGGGACTTTGATTAACCAATTAGCGTATACACGCTCCTCAACGAGGGTGCGTTTTGGATATGGGGTGTTTTAAGGGGGACAGAGGGAGTATATGGTTACAGCTTTTCTTCAACAAATTGCAAATTAAATTGGAGAAAAAAATCTTCAATCATGCACGAGTATTTCGTTGCGTAGGTACAATTACTAATTAATCATAATTCATTACATTCCAAAGACAAAAAGAAGTACGTACGATGTGGTGATGTTGAGGTGGATAAAGGTTGTTTGAAGCCACCCAATTTATAACAGTGTGATACATGAGGATAGATTGAGGAAGCTGAGAATCGAGACACACACTGTCTCGATCCGTTCATCGTTAAACATTTTTGTATCCTAATATGAGGTGTTCTTAACTTGTTAAAAATATTTCCTTAGCTGTAAATATTGCTACTTGGTAAAAAACAAAAAAATAATAAAAAAAGACTTTATTCTCTAACTTGTCATGTAGTTTTTTTGAAATTTTGATGAACCAGTAAGTGTGTACATCCTTCTCAACACGAGGGGTATTTTGGAGATATGAGGCGTTTGAGCTAGGACAGAGGGTGCAACTATTAATCGACAAATATTAGTATGAGTTAGTATAGAATCATTTGTTATCGAATTATGAATAATGGTAAAATAAAGGCCAGGTTCGTAAAGAATTAAAAAACAGAGACAAATAAACCGATGACCAAGGTTCAGAAATGCATATAATCTATGTTACATGGAAACGGCTGGAGTATCCGGCATGGGTACGTGTCCGGCCAAGTCCAATTCAGCTTCGTAGTTTATGTTTTTGGTACAAAGTAGCAGTCGAGGTGGGGATATGAGAATTTGAACCCAAGACAATCCCCAGGCAGGCTATGCTTCTAACCACTAGTTTAACTTTAATCCCCAGCTTCGTAGTTTATGTAAAGCCTCTAATTTTGGCCCAAAATGAAGCTAAAGGGACCCTTGTTGTGACCCGCATTCAAATATTGAGTGTCCAACACTAGTATATGAGTTATTCTAGGACTAATTTATGAGTAAGGCTATTTTATATATATATATATATATATATGGATCATAAGAGTACCCCTCCTTAGTTGAGTACTGAGCACCAAATCTCAGCCGTCAGATCTACAATTTTCGACGCGCCAGATTAATCCACCTGTCCGGGGTTTAAATAACAATTTACACAGTTTTTTTTTTCAATTTTCAAAATCTGACAATTCACCTTTCAAAAATCAACTGCTCTCTCATTTTCTCTCTCCTCTCTCGCGTTCTCTCATTTTCTCTCTCCTCTCCCGCGTTTTCTCATTTCCTGTCATCTTCTATGATAACTCGCCGCCTCCGCCTTTGCCTTCGACATCTTCTCCTCGTTTTTGTTCTTATAATAAGGTAATACTTTCGATTTTCTTTTTAAATTTACTGCATTTTATGGATTTCGAAGTTGAATATCGTTCTACTTTTGTTGAAATATTTGTTAATCTACTCTAAAATGTAGATTAATCATTTGATTTTAGTGTTATTTAGCTTTTATTTCCGATTTTGATCATTTTTGTAACCCTAGCTTTTTGCATGTCGTTTTTTGTGCAAATTTTGTGTTTGTGTTCAAATTATATCTGATTTCTACTCTAAAATGTTGATTAATTGGGGGTGATTTTACTGTTATACAGCGTTTATTTCCGATTTTGAACATTTTCGAAACCCTAGCTTTTTTGCATGTGGTTTTTTTGTGCTAATTTTGTGTATTTGTTCAAATTATATCTGATTTCTACTCTAAAATGTTGATTAATCAGTTGATTTTAGTGTCATATAGTGTTTATTTCCGATTTTGAAACCCTAGTTTTTTTGTTAAAATTTTGTGTTTTTTGGTGTGTAGGCAAAGATGAAGAGGAAGTCACCTAAAACTAATTCGAAACTGTCGAAAGGAGAGTGTACTAACATAGTATTGCATGAAGGAGTGACGAAAAAGCGTCGTTTGGAAACAAATTTGTTGGTTGAAGACGCTTTGGTTGACGTCCATGAAGAACGTAAAACTGATGTGCCAAAGTAATTCCTTGTCTCTCTATGTTTGTCACTGTATTCGGTTTTATGTGTCATTGTATGTGGTTTCTGTGACACTCTCATGTGTGTTTATGGTGGTGTCATTGTATGCGACATGTTTGTGACTGTATTTAATTTTATGTGTCATTGTATGTGTTTTTTGTGACACTCTCATGTGTTTTTATGGTAGTGTCATTGTATGCGAAATGTGTGTCACTGTATCTGATTTATGTGTCATTGTATGTGTTTTCTGTGACACTCTCATGTTTTTTATGCCTGTGTCATTGTATGCCACATGTTTGTCACTGTATTTGATTTTATGTGTCATTGTATGTGTTTCTGTGACACTCTCATGTCTTTTTATGCCTGTGTCATTGTATGTCACATGTGTGTCATTGTATTTGATCTTGTGTGTCATTGTATGTGTTTCTGTGACACACTCATGTTTTTTATGCCTGTGTGTCACTGTATCTGATTTATGTGTCATTGTATGTATGTGTTTTTAATTTTATTCTCCAACGCAGGGTGAAACTAGTTACCAAATGCCGCCCCAATTCTTTGATGAAGGTGTTGAATGTGATAAAAAACAACCCTGAGCTTGTAAATGGCATTAAAGAAATTGGGTTTGGGGGGTTGTTAATGTTGAAACTCGGGGCTGTTCCAACTTCAATAATCCCGTGGTTAGTTGATGCTTTTAATCATGAGAGTTTTATTTTGAAAGCTTCCTCGAGCAAGGAGTTTTTGCTTGGTAAGGATGATGTTCATGACATGTTTCTGTTGCCTAGAGGACCGAATGTGGTGGAATTGATTGAGACAGGAAACAAGTTCACGTCTGATCAACATCCATTAAAAAATGAAATGGAGGCAGAAATTTAATATTAAGGGTAATAGTGATGTGATTGCTATTGGAGAGTTTGTTAGTAGGCTGAAAAAGAAGGAGGTCGCAGATGACGAGTTCAAACAAATGTTTGTACTCTTGGCTATGTCATCTTTCTTGGCTCCAACTTCTAATTCCACGATTGATTTCAGTCTTTTACAAGCCGTTGAAGATGTGTCGAAGATTAAGGACCTTGATTGGTGTGGGTTTGTGTTTGATAAATTAATTGATGGATTCATGAAGCACAAGGTAAAGAAGTTAACATTATGTGGAGGTTGTGTTCTTGTTTTGATGTTGGCGTACTTCCATAGGCTTGAAGTTCGTGGAGAAGTTCAACCCTGTGACTTGCCACTCATCCAACATTAGGATGATGAGAAGTTGTCAAAAAGGGTAAAGTCACAATTCAATTCTGGTTCTTTGGCTAATGGGTTGATCTCAAAGACTGTATACCCAATTTCCAAATCAAAGAATGTCCCAGATTCAAAGTATGAAGATATCCCTCATACATCTGCTGGTTCTCGGTCTAATGGATGCAAGTGTATTGTGTTCGAGCTTCCTGAAGGCATAGAGACAGATGAGGAGATTAAGGGGAGGGCTAGTGGTGATGAAGTCCAGGAGATTTTTCTTCTTATGCAGCGAAACATTGAGGTTGTACACCTGAATGTTTTGAGTTCGCTGAATGAACTAAAAAAGAAGAGGGCTGCCTCGAGGCCTGTTGATGATGAAGGAGGTTTGAAATTGTCCCCGACACCCTCATGCTTGTTTGATCCTGATGTCCTCCATTCTTTCGACTCTCTTTGTGAGAGAATGCAGGCAGTGAAAGAAATGACAGATTTCTTAGCAACGTATGGGCTGTCATCTCAACCACCTGTCATGACTCCCCCTTCTGGTGATGTTTGTGGTGATGAAGCTGCCCGACAACAAACCGAAAATTTTATTTCTACAGAAGATTATATCTCTAGCTTTGAAGATTTAGAACGCATTGTGTCAATGGTTACTGATGGTGTCTCAAATGAAACTACAACTTGTGTTGATGCTAGCATGTCTACTGCTATCGAGCCTGTAGAGCTTGCTCGTAGCAAGGCTGCTCATAGCAACGCTGTTGCTAGTGAGTCTAGGGCCAAGCCTCTTGTCACAAAGTCTGTAGTTACCGATCCGCCTGTTGCAGACCTTGGTGTTGTCAAGCCTCTTGTCGGAGATTCTGGTGTTGTAGAGCCTGATGTTGGCAAGGGTGCTGCTACTGAGTCTGCTGCTAGTGAATGTGGTGCTAGCAAGCCTTCTTTGAATCTTGCAGAGGAAATTATGCCTTCGGAAGGGGTTTGGATTAGTCTTCAGGGGCGCAACCATGATGGTGTGGGCTGCTCTCTGGACTTTGGTGGTGTCTGTGAAGATAATTTGCTCCTGTCCAATTTTATGATCAATCACAGAGAGATCTTTTCATCAATGCTTTCACTACGCAAATTTGTAGCTGACTACGTTTTTTTAGATGATTTTGACCTCCCAAATGAGTAAGTGACAAGCTTTTTCTTCATACAGTGACACTCTATTGCGCACACAGTGACAATTGATTGTGCATACAATTACAGGCTTTTTTATACAATTGCTGACTTTTTTTATTTGCTTTTTTCTAGTGAGCAGCTGGCGAACTTTGGCTTCTACCATTTTCTTCCAAGGGAAGATATGGTTACATTTCATGATCGTGAAATGATTACAAATACCATTGTTGAGTGTTGGTCAATCCACCTCAACGATCTTCAGCAAAAGGAGAATCAACAACCGTCAAGGACCTTTTTTGGAGTTAGTCATATGGTATTTACACTCCCATTTTAGTAAAATTTTGAAGTATATTATTACTGTATGTTTTTCACCAATCCGTTTATTCTGTTTATTTGTAGGGGCCATTGTTAGCTCTCAAAAAGAACAAAAAGTCGAAGGGTGCTTGTGAGGAGCTGATGTCTTGTTGGGATAATTGGAGTTTTTGTAATCGCCGGCCAATTGATCTGAATGCTGATATGGTGAGTTTTTAGTAGTGCTCTTAAATCTGTGTTTTCTTTCTCTGTTTTGACAATAGAGTGACACTGTATTTTGCATACATTGACATAACTTTGTCAATAGAGTGACACTGTATTTTGCATACAGTGACATGACTTTGACAAGAGTGACACTGTATTTTGCATACAGTGACACATGTTGTCAATAGAGTGACACTATATTTTGCATACAGTGACACATTTTGTCAATAGAGTGACACTGTATTTTGCATACATTGACATGACTTTTGATAATAGAGTGACACTGTATTTTGCATACAGTGACATGACTTTGACAATAGAGTGACACTGTATTTTGCATACAGTGACACATGTTGTCCATAGAGTGACACTATATTTTGCATACAGTGACACATGTTGTCAATAGAGTGACATTGTATTTTGAATACATTGACATGACTTTTGACAATAGAGTGACACTGTATTTTGCATACAGTGACACATGTTTGTCAATAAAGTGACACTGTATTTTGCATACAGTGACAGGCTTTTTTTCCTTTTTATTGGTGTTTTCTAATTCTGTTCTATTTAATGTAGCTGTTCATCCCTCTACTACTTGAAAAACACTTCTTCTGTGCCTGTATCAACATTAAATCTCGTCGAATTGAGTACCTTGACAACAAAGTTTATGCTAATTGGGACAAACATGAGTGCCAGTCAATGACCTTGCTTGCGGTAATTACTGTAATTCTTATGGTTTTGGGTTTTTTTTTTGTGTGAACTCTGTTTGAGTCCCTTTGACAACATAAAATATGTTGATTTTCTATGTGACTACTGTGTTTTCAGTGTAAAATGCTAGGCTCTTATCTCAAATCCAAATCTATTGCTCGAGAAGTTGACGTGTCGTAGTTTGGGATGGTTAATGTTGAGTTTGAATGGCAGTCAACAGAACAGAATGTTGATTGCGGTATTTTCATGATGATACACATGCTGTGCTACAAAGGAGATGTGTTCTATTGTCCATTATCATCTTATAAATCCAGAATTCGTTATCGCTGCGAGCTTGCTGTTTCCTTGGTTTTGAGCGACATAAACGATTTGAGGATTGATATCCTCAAAGCGGTTGCTCAATATGTTGATGAAAAGGCTACTTTTTATCCTAATCTGCTGATAAAGCGCGAGGAAGAAGCTGAGAAGACACGTAGGAAAAGCAAAGCCATGCCAAAGGAAGGGAAAAAAAAGAAAACAGGCGGTAAAGACAATTCTGATACTATGTCTCCTCAGTCTGGCAGCCGTAGCGCACGCTCAAAAACTCTCATCACACCTGATATTTCTGTTTTGAGAAGGGTGTCACCTGAAAAGAGTGATGGGGCTGGGTGTAACATAGACTGCGGTCCTCCAGAAACTAAGACTGAGGGCCAATGGTGTGATGTTTTATAAGATGCTTAAGCTCCGAAAGGAGGTTGTGGACTACTGCTTCTTGGATGACTACATTCAACTAGACCATCGGTATGTGCTTGAATTTGTTAGACAACTTTGATATATAATCCTTTGCAAAACAGATGGTCACTTTTTTTAGGGGAATCATAATCTTGAAAGCTTTTTTTCTCTTTTTTTTTGTTTGTGTTTTAGGGAATTGATTGTTAAATTTTCAAAGGATATGATGCTGTGTCGAAAATATTTGTTAATTATGCTCCCTAGTACAATGATGAGTACAGAAGTTGCAGATTGTTGGTCGGTTCTGCTCAATGTCATTGAGGCTTAGGAGACCTGTAAACCATCAAGGCTTTTCTTTGGGATTGATCACATGGGCGTTTTATCCAGTTTGATTGATACAACATGTGACACGGATCAAGCTGACAACCTCTTTCAAATATGGGACAAGTTTTTCAATCAATGCCCAGTCAAATTGAATTTTGATGCTGATTTGGTGTTTATTCCATTCTTCTACAACGATCATTACTTTGCCGTGTGTCTCAATTGGCTTCAACAGAGAATTGAAGTTTTGGACAACACCATCCATAAGGACTGGAAGGATTCTGACTTCTACCGACTCACAAAGGCAGCGGTAAGTTCAATTATACTTTTAACATTTTCACACCAATAGACATTACATGGATGATGTCTGTCACTCTATTATTCATACAGTGACATCACATTGTCCATAGAGTGATACTCTATTTGAGAAACAGTGACAGCCATTGAAGAAGAGTGATACTCTATTGTAAAATAGAGTGACACTGTTTTGCTTAAAAAGTGACATTATGTTACGCATACAATGACACTATTTTTTCACTCTATTCCATGGATGATGTCTGTGTTATTTTTGGACATTCTTATGCAGATTGGACCCGTGTGTGATTATTTGGATACAAAGGGTCGCAAAGTTGATGAACAATCGGCATTTTTTGACATGGAAAAGTCTGTCTGCATGGATTTCAGTTGGCGAAGTGCCGATAGTCTCAATGATGAGTCGGGGTGTTTTATGATGATGCACCTTTTTTTATTATGAGGGAGTCTTGTTTGATAGTAACTTGGGAAGCAATGTAGAAAGGTGCCTTTTTGCTGCAGAGATGGCTGTTGCATTGGTGTTGAGTGACATCAATGAGGGGAGAGAGAGAGAGTTCTGACTCTCTTAGCTGCATTGAACCCACGGAGAAAAGATTTGTTTGAGCAATTAAAGGAGGAACGTCTAAGTAAAGAAAGAGAGAAGAAGAAGAAGGCTGAGAAGCCTAAAAAGAAGACGTTATTGCCAGCAGAAAAGGTCGATCCTAAGCCGTTATTGACTGAAGAGCCTATTTTGCGCAATATACATGGTGCGGGTGCAAGGTACAGAAATTATTCTACCCAATTAGCTTTTGGCTCTTATTCCCCCTCGTTTTTTTATATTCCAGGTTTTGACATTTTGTATGGAACTTTTGGTTTCAGGGGAGGATTATCATCAACAGGAGGACGATCTTCTCCAAGAGCACGAGGGGGATCTGCATCAATAGGCCGAGGCAGAGGTCGTGGGAGAAATACATGAATTTTTGTTTTTTGGATCTATGTAAATCTGTACATGGCTTTTTTAGACAAACCTTTTTTTTGTGGCTATGGTCACAATTTTTATATTGTGTACTCAAAGTCACTATGTTCAATGGAGTGTCACTTTTTCTGAAATAGAGTGTCACTCTGTAGACAACATACCGTCACTGTATGGAGTTTGTTCAATGTAAATGTTACTTATTTTTAGCAAAACAGTGTCACTCTATATCACAATAACATAATGTCACTTTCTCAAATAGAGTATCACTCTATGGTGAATGTCCTGTCACTGTATGAATAATAGAGTGTCATTGATCAGAAGTACATTCAAAATTAAGTCATAAAAGCTGTAATAGAGTTTTTGAAGTGTTACTCATGGGAGAATATAGTGTCATTGTATGCGTAACATAATGTCACTTTTTCAACATAACAGTGTCACTCTATATTACAAATAACCTGCTAAGCCTACATACAATGGCCTGTCACTAATTCTCAAATAGAGTATCACTCCATGGTGAATGTCCTGTCACTGTATGAATAATAG
Organism: Spergularia marina; assembly: GCA_963680865.1. Lineage (NCBI taxonomy): Eukaryota > Viridiplantae > Streptophyta > Magnoliopsida > Caryophyllales > Caryophyllaceae > Spergularia > Spergularia marina. The sequence goes on from OY804554.1 coordinate 7,633,401, forward strand.
AGTGTCATTTGATCAGAAGTACATTCAAAATTAAGTCATATAAGTTGTAATAGAGTTTTTGAAGTGTTACTCATGGGAGAGTATAGTGTCATTGTATGCGTAACATAATGTCACTTTTTCAACATAACAGTGTCACTCTATATTACAAATAACCTGCTAAGCCTACATACAATGGCCTGTCACTAATTCTCAAATAGAGTATCACTCCATGGACTATGTCATGTCACTGTATGAATAATAGAGTATCACTCTATGGACGATCTCTACGAATGAGCTTGACCCTGACTTCGAGTTTGTCTTTTGAAAGGTGTAGTTTCTACAACAACCTGAATTATATAATAAGTATCAGATTTCAATTCATGAAGAAATGTAATTCTATTCACTAATAAAAATCTAGAAAAGCACAGACAAAAGAGAGAAGAGTGACGCGACCTGTGGACGTGGTTGATTGTCTACAATTATGGGAAGAGGACAGTTCCTCTTATCATGAGTTGTCAGTTGTTTGCAATTGTTACAAAATCTGGGAGCTCTCACGACATTGACTGGTGGCTGCATCTCAGGAGTATTTTCTTGAGCTAGTCCTCCAGGTGGATAAGGGCAATTCCTTCTGTCATGCTTCGCCATTTGGTTGCAGTACTTACAAAGGCGTGCTGGCTTGCTGTCTTCAATGCCTTGCTTTCTCTGAGAGATAAGCCTCTTGCCACCACTGCCACTCCCTTTGTTGCTCGATATCTTTAAGGGGTGGATAGTGACTTCAACATTTGACTGATAGTCTAAAAGCATCTCTAATTCTTGTTCTTTGGTCAGAGGGGTTGGGTTTGGGTCTAACTTTTGCCTATACTCTTTCAGCAAAGCACACAACGCATTTATGTCTTCCTCTTCTTTGTTTGATAGGCAACCGAGAGTAGAATAGAACTCAGACCAAACAACAGAAATGGCTTTCTTACGGTTATCAAGTGCTTTCGACTCCTTGAGAATACTACCATCCAAGTCCGGGACAGGGGTTTTAAGAGCATCCTTAGTCCACCTTGTGAGTATGTACTGATCTGGTATACATTTTTGCCCTTTCCCGGAGTAAACCCAAAGAACATGCTTACATAGCAGGCCCTTCATCGGAAAAAGCTTGCAAGAGCAGGTTGCTTCATTGGTAATTACATTGTAGACTACTTCAAATGTTGTAGACTACTTCAAATGTTGTAGACTACTTCAAATGTTTTCCTCTTTTATGCATCCATTACCACCGTAGTTTCAATATCATCTGTCTTTGTGAATCCCGCCACCCCACAAGCACCTATGGAAGCCAAGAACTCTGTTTGGAAGTCATAGAACACATTGTGGGTGTACACTTTTGATGCATGAACTTCTATAGGTAAGGGAGTCATTGTTTGAGGGAAGGAAGTGTAATTGGCCTTGGTGAGAGTTTTCTGCACGTACTTTTGTTGTTCGATAGCACTCTCATACCTCATCCAAAACTCTACCAAGCTCCCAAACTCACTTTGGAACTTCTTAAAGAAGCTGTTTTCACTCTCTAATCTTTGAGTTGTTCTCAAAATACAACCCATTTGCAAGTCCTTAAAGTAAATTGGTAACCACTGGTGTCGAATCTCAAAGATGTCCATCAACCAAGAAACTTCAAGTTCGAATTCAGCAATCTTTTCATCCCATTTCTGCTCTAATTCATTTGGTTCGAGATCTATATCCCAAATAATGGAATTGAATCGAGTCAAGAATTCAGTTTCATTGCATATTTTTACCCCTACCTTGGCCTTCACCTTATCGGTTATATGCCACATACAAAATCTGTGTGTGACATATTTAAAAACAGAAGGGACTGCCTTCCTTATTGCTGGATCTTGATCCGTAAAAAGACACAATGGCTCCTTATGTAACACTACGAAATTTGGAAAGTGGATTATGGAGTTGGTTTTTCCCACATTGGGAAATTAAGGCTCATATGATCAGTTTATAATAGATTTCTACCATCATACTACAAACAAGGCCTTCACCTTTTATAGCTCACGTGAGGATATATGGGCCTAAGGGTGACTACCCATCTTATTGGGTTGTGTTGCGACGTATGGTGGATCGGGCTGTTACAGATGGTATCAGAGCAACCCTGCGACCGCGTGCTGGGTGATGGGGCGAGGCCCATACCAGCCGTTTAGCGGGGGAGATTTTGGACCTGTGTTGATGTTGGTATGGTTTAGCGGGGGAAATTAAGGCTCATATGATCAGTTTATAATGGATTCCTACCATCATACTACAAACAAGGCCTTCACCTTTTAGAGCTCACGTGAGGATATATGGGCCTAAGGGTGACTACCCATCTTATTGGGTTGTGTTGCGACGTATGGTGGATCGGGCTGTTACACCTTATTACCCATAGCCTCCAAGAACTTCTGAAACACCCATGTGAAGGAGTCTTCATCCTCGTGTGACAAGAGAGCACAAGCAAATGTCACAAACTTTTTGTTATGATCCACTCCAGTGAAAGGAATGAAAGTCATGTAATATTTGTTTGTACCATAAGTGGGGTCATACGAAACTGCATCACCAAAGAGTGCATAGTTCTTCTTACCCCGTGCATCGGTCCAAAAGACCTTCGACAAAAAATCATCCTCATCAACCTCATAGGCAAAATAGAAACCCTTCTTTAGCTCATATTTTCTCTTAAACTTGTCAATCAACATTTGTGAGTCCCTATCCCCTATGAAACACTTCATATCCCTATCGAAATTCTTAAAATCAACAAGGTTTGCGCCCACATTTTCATACCCTTTCGCATATTCCTTGCATATTCTAAAAGATTTCGTTGCACCAATTTTAAGCTTTGTGTGGTCAATAATGGTTTGCTTATGAAACAAAGTCAGGTTTCTAGCAAGCTTTTGAAACTCCCTATGTTTCAATTTGCAAAGTCTATGATTGTGAATGTGATGGAACTTCGAAATACATATTTACCATCTTGGTACCTAAAAGCAATCATCGCTTCACATCCAAATCGAGTAATCTTAGTCCTTCTCTTTGCAACTCGTTCGGTATTACACTCTAAGAAGTTGTTCACTTCACTACCATCCATTGTAACAAGTTTCTTTTCCCTATTTTCTTTGAAACCTTGTCGGTTACACACAACAGATTTATAGACTATCCTGTCACTAATATCTCTTTTAGACGTATACAACCTTGTATCAAACCCAAAAGCAAGTGCATATATCTTGTAAAATTCTACCCCCTCATCCAATGTCATAAAAAGCATCCCCAACGTAGGTGTAAACTCAGCCTCTATATTTCTAACCCACTGCTCAGAACCTCCAGAGTAAAGGAGACAATAGATGGAGGTGTTGTAACTAATTCTGAAAATCAAGCATGAACATGAATCAACATAGAATGACAGACACACACCCTTGCAATGCCACTGAAACCCCATAAAATGACATATACTAATTTGACTCATATATAAACAACAGCATCACACAGTGACATACACACAACCATCCAATGACACTGAATGACCATAGAATGACAAAGAATATATTTTTACATTAATATTAACCATTGATGCTTAAAATTAAAGAATTTAACTTTAGTGTCATTGTATTTAACTTTTTAGTGTCATTCTATTGTGTAGCAAGTGTCATTGTATTCTCCAAGCTAACTTAGTGTCATTGTTTTACCACAGTGACGTACAGACAAACATCCAATGACACTGAACGACCATAGAATAACAAAAAATATATTTTTCAGTAATATAAATCAGTGATGCTGAAAATTAATGTATTTAATTTAGTGTCATTCTATTGTGTAGCAAGTGTCATTGTATTTTCCAAGTAAAAAAAAACCTAAAACCTAGAAATTTAATTATGAATTAAAATTCTTCAACTAATATTTGAAATAATATCGTCATTGGATTGTTTATGTAGTGTCATTGTATTTTCTACGAAATTCTTCAACTAATATCCGAAATAAAAACTGTAAATCAAGTTCAAAATTCATATAATCAACTGTTTAGAATTCATACAATCAACGTAGAACATAAATCAAACTGAACGAATCTAAAACTGAGTAATTTCAATTTTTTCCCCCAAGTTTGAATCTAAAACATTCAAATTAAATTCAAAAATTGTTAAAAAAAAGAAGAATCGGATTTACATACCTGTTTGCGCCGCCATTGGTGTAGCTTGCGCATCCATCGATCGTTGTCAAAGAATCAGATCAAAGCGAAGAAGATTAAGATCGCGATTTTAGGGTTTTAGGACAAAGAGAAGTAAAAAATTGAGGAGAGAGAAAGTGAGGAAACATTTTTTTTGTTTTAGTAAAGTGTGTTATGACTGAAGTGGGCTTTGACCCCTCTGCGTTTTTTTTTTTTTTTTTTTTTTTTTTTTTTTTTTGCGTATTCATGCTTTATTCCGTGGTGTCACTCTATGGGAGTGCGCAGTTCTCACGCGAAGGGGAGTTCGCACCTGATCTCGCCTGTATATATATATATATGATATTTTTCACCACTTTTGACTCTCACATCTTTCTTTCTCACTCTCAAATGCACAGTCACAGATAATAGATGACTACTTATGAAATAACATGTCAACTCATACATAAAGAAGTCAATTCAAAGTACATACATCAAAACAAAACAACTCACAAATTGGTTTTGTAAGTATATATATGAGGTTGTCTTTTCGAAAACGAAGAAAGAAAGCAATTTTCCCATTAAATTTATAGGATGAAACTGTTTCGCAAAACTCAATAAACATTAAAAATGTGTTTGTCAAATGTTACCTAAAAACAAATTAGGTATAGTAGGAGGTGGTCACCAAACAAGATCACGAGAGTGCAAAACTATGCCAATTGTTCTAAGTAGCAGAGCTTTATATAAAGAAATGAAATCTTTAAGCTAAAGTCTTAACATTCACTGAAAAATTACTTGTGAAGGAAAATAAATAAAAATACAAGTTTTACTCCTTTATAATCGTTCTATCGTACTAGCTAGTGCTCTAATCCTCGATTGAGGTACTTACTACTTGCCGCCAAAATCGAAGGTTTGTGTTCCATCTCTTTATTTACTAGCTTATAAACTTATCAAAGGGTGGCACTATTTCTACGTCTCAAATTAACCACATCACGTACGCGCCAAACGTACTCCTACGTGGTGTGGTTTATTTAAGGTGTGAAATTGTCTCTACTGTTCTATATTAAATTAGTGAATCATTTTCTTCTCAATATCATGCTTCTAGAATGGGTATGTAGGTTTTCGAAATGTAAGATAAATTAAAACTTGTTAGTGAACTATCCCAATAAAAAGTCTAGATCGATGGTTTAAGCCCATATAATGACCTTATACTTAACAAGCTAAGTCCCCTCACGTGACTGACATTTGGGCATGAAATGTAATGTCGACTATATACCAATTCATAGAGGACGACTTGTGCTTAATTAACTTGGACTTGATTGAGGAAAAGGGTTATGCGATCTGAATTATAATTTGAGACCTCGGGGGCTCTAAGCCTTATTAACGAACTATCTCAACAATAAGTCTAAACTGATGGTTTAGACTTATATAAGGACCCTGTACTTTAACAAAACTAGCATGACATTCCATCACTGATGAAGTATTTAATGAGAATAAAGAAAAGGAGGTTGCCGTTTGTTGAAAGTATAAAACCATTGTGGCTGCTCTAACCATCAGTCTAAAGTTTTGGCTCAGTTGGTAATCTAACATGATATCAGAGCCTCGTTGTCACCGAGGTCTCAAGTTCGAATCCTCATAGCCACCTTCTTTATTATGTTAGAGACTCAATATAAAGAGCTCCCTTTAAGTTCTTGCTTGTGGGTCAGTATATTATTACCCACGCTAATCATTTTAGAATGTTGGTTCATTTGGTTATCTATCAACGTTTCAATTTTCTTTTTCCTTTAGTGTGTGATAGAATCAGAGCAATAATTTCAATGTTCTAAATACATGTGTTAAGATTTACAAAATTAATATACATCGTGACTGACTCATATGATGAGATCATTGCTAGTAATTTAATCAAGGGGTTGTTTGTGTTGGGGGATATATAGAAGGGTGAGATGGGATTAGTTATTCCCATGTTCTCATTTCCCATGCATATTGGATCAATAGGAATAGTATAGGTGGGATAAGGCTAATCGGAATACTTATCCCACCTTTTTAATTCTTTTTGTTTTAAACGGACCTTTTTAATTCCTTGGGAGGGAAGGTATTAGGATTTGGGATTAAAAGTAATTAGACTAGTTTGATGACCCATGCAACGTCCGGGTTATTTATGTTAAAATGTTATAATTATGTAAATGAAATTTTTATCTACAACCTAAAATCTCATTTCAAACACCCCGTGAGATATTTGAAATGTAATTAGATAGATGGAAAATCACCTTTCAAAACCTAAAATCTCATTTCGAACAGTCATGGGATATTTGTAGTGTAATTAGAGGAAAAGTCACATTTCAAAAGCCAAAGTCCCATTTTAAAACACTCGTGGCTTATTTGATCAAATTGTCATAAATCAAGTAATTACTTATTACATAACTATTTTCCATAAACAAGTAATAATGTTATTTTATTACAATAATATTACCATATATTATCTACTTAACATATCCTATTTTGGATAAACTTATTACAATAGAATAATATTATTATATGCCACATGTCAGCTGAGAATTGAGCGGGTTCAGGATTACATGTATATATTAGATTAGATATAAGATATTTGCCACTAAGTGAGAAATAGACCATTTATTTTTCGAGGACTATATAATGTAATTCCCAAACATGTAAACCCCTCACATACCAAACAAGGGATGTGATAAAATTATGAAATCCCAGTCTGTTATCCCTCCTAAATCCCACTTTTTTATTCTTCTATTCTTATTACACAATCCAAACGACCACAAAAGTAACTTATTAATTCAAAGTAACTAAATTAATTAATTTTCCAAAATAACTTCACTAAAAATATTTCTCTAATTTTCATAACTAACTTATTAGTTCCAAAGTTACATTATTAAGGGTCCGTTCGGTATCACTGTCGTTTTCATTTTTTGTTGTTTTTGCGTAAAAAGTTTAGCTAAATAAGTTGCAAAAATTAATTTAAACCGTATGTTTCTATAATAAACATACAGAAAATGAAAACTGACAACTGAAAACTGAAAACCACTTTTTCTGGTTTTCAAAAATGGGACTTTGGTTTTAAAAAAAAAAAAAAAATAGAAAATTGAAAACAGAAAATGATACCAAACAGGCCCTTACATTTCAAAAGTGTTTTCCTACATGGTTCTCATACGATGAGGCGGTACGGTGTCACCTTAAATTATTTTGGAGTTGTCATTTACCACATAGGCAAGCCAGGATAGACCAGTTTAGATAAATGTGCAAAATACATGAATTCTACTATGATATTTACCATATTAATTTCACTTTTCTTATAACAGTTTGTTTGTAAATTATAATTGTTATATGTGAACTAATATGCTGGTTTTAGATGATTAAATATGTTAGGAACACACTTAACTATTATTAGAGGTTGCAATTAAGTGAGTCGATCGAGTCGGGTTCGGGTCAAAGAAGTGTTGGGTTGAGACGGGTTATGTAAGTTTTCAGGTCTAGTTGAGACTTCAGGATTTGGGTCACACCGTCTCGAATTAGCTTGGATATGTCGGGTGTCATTGGGTCGAGTAATAATGGTTAGTGGAACTTATTGGGTAAATATATACTAGTACTTCGTATCCATTATGGACAATGCTAGAGGTCTACAGTGTAGACACCCAACAATGTGTACAATAAAAAAATAATTTTACATTGTAGACAAATTAATTATGTCTACATTGTAGACTTCTAGCGATTTGCATCCATTATTCCATTATATTCCATTATATATATTGCATTTCCTTAATTCGTCTTAGCAATTTTTATTTTGGAAAATCTAATCCCACATTCGGAGGGTCATGCATCCAAAAATAATCTCAACTTGTAATAATAATTACCTAACTTTTAATTTAGCTTGTTTCACAAAAATAATCCCAAATTTTGGCTTGACGCGATTAGTTTGTCCGATCCAGAAGTGATCAGTAGCTACAAGTTTGATATCAGCGCACTTCATTTTGAACAATATGACTCATTAATTGCAGTAAAACAAGGGCTTAATTTGCCATGAAGTTGGTACCATGGACAACAGTATGGTTGTGGTGCATGATTTCAATAATCGTGACAACCAGTCTACCAACATTCGCGAGGGCATCAAATATGACAGAAGACAGTACACTGATGATCGACTACGACACAATACGCTGGGTACTTGACAAGGAATCAATAGATCCAAAACCATACACTGCACTTTTGTCTTCCGTGAGGGATAAGCTCAAAGCCGGAAAGTGTGCAATTTTCCGGCGACAACAGACAAACCGTCGAAAGCAAAAGAATATCTTCTCATTGACATCGTAGACACGAAAAAAAGAAGCGTGACATTGGCGTTAAAAACAAGTAATGGTTACTTAGTGGGTTTCCGCGACATGATTGATAACAGAAAAGTTGAGCGCGCCAATTTTCTCAAACCTGATAATAAAGAAGATTGGAAAGGAAGTGGCCTTTTCCCAAAAGCATTGCCAGTGAATAGACTAGAACTTCCCTTCGGAGGCTCCTACCAAGCTTTGGAAAACGCTGCCGGACTAATAAGCAAAGGGGGACGGCAGAAGCTATCATTGGGAATAGCCGAACTCGATAATATCATCAACAAGGTGTACGGGGAACCCTACATTACACCGAAAGGTAAAGATAAACCGGTTCCTAAAAAAGATATCAAGAACAATCTAGCTAAGTTTGCCCTCATTGCGGTTCAAATGGTATCGGAAGCCGCCCGTTTCAAATATATCGAACAAAAAGTGGTGAAAGAAGGTCTATCGTATAATAATTTTAAACCGGATGATAACGTCATTAGTCTGGAAATAACATGGGGTAAGATGTCGCAGGCTATTCATATTTCGGCGGCTGCAAAGTCCCCTGATGATCGTTGCGTTAAATTGAAGAAGAAGCTTGAGTTTTTCCCGAATGCGGATACAGTGAAGGAGTTACGGAATTATATAGGTCTTGTCAAGCACAAAGACAGCACGCTTATGAGTGATGAGCTTGCGATTGAGGAGATTGACGAGGTTATGGAAGCCGTATTCCTGTGAATGAATTGGTGGCCTCATGCCATATGCTTCAAACATTATTACATACCGATCTCCGCTATTAATAACATGATATTATATATGCACCTAATATATATATTTCCTAGTACTATCATTGTTTTTTTTTTTTTTTGAGTTTGTATTGTTGCATTACTAGTTTTAAACCCGTGCGTTGCACGGTTCAAATATTATATCATTCTTAATGATATTTATGTTTATAACCAACTATGCTATCATTTCAATAAAAATAATTCATAGCAATTGTTGTGATGTTGCTTACATGTATTTTAAAATCTTGATCAATTCAAAAAAAAAAACAGAGATGTCTAGATTGTTCATGTTTAAATTATACAAACAACATTTCTTATCTATACTATTCAAAAACACCTTTTTCTTAATAGATATAGTATATAAAGTCGATTGTACTCGTTAACCATTGCTTATCGGAAAATGTATAAATGGATCTCAAATTGAAATTCATTTCAAATCAAATAAAATGATATATTTTTCAAAATTTTCTGATACACATAACCAATTGTATGATTAATCATACCGTGTTTCTATAATATAGTGTGAATGATTAATAATTAACTGTGTAATTTATCCTCTCATTTTTTGCTCTTTCACCATACACTAAACTCTTCGTTTGCTCTCTCATCATACACTAAACTCTCTGAGTAATTCTTAAATGTTGGACTCTTCTTTTTGATCTTTCACCATACACTAAACTCTTTGAGTAGTTCTTAAATGACTGACTCTTCTTTTTTTTGCTCTTTCACCATACACTAAACTATTTGAGTATTTCTCAAATAATGGACTCTTAAATTGTTTTGCATTTCGTAAAAATGTGTAAATGAATCTCAAATTGAGATACATTTCGAAACAAATCTAATGATATATGTTTTAAAATTTTCTGATACACGTAACCAATAATGTTATAAGTGATTATGTCGCAAATCTATCAAATACATTTATTAAAGAGTCTCACGAAAATAAGGATTCTATATGTGGATTATTAATAATTGTGTGAGTTGTTAATAATATGTGGATTATTAATAATTGTGTGAGTTGTTAATAATAAAATGTGGGTATTTCTCAATTTTTAAACTCTCTTAGTATTTCTCTTTTGTTGGACTCTCTCTATGCTCTTCAAAAATCTCTCTTTTATATATATATACTAGTTTTAAGCCCGTGCGTTGCACGGTACACATATTATATCGTAATTAATAATTCTTATTATACAAAATTTCCACGTTGAACATGTTTCTTAGATCCAGATGTAGTGTTTATATTTTGTTTGTTGAGTTTAGCTTAGGAATAGACACAATATCATTTTTGCAATTTTCGCTCGATGACTGCTGTTTAATACAAAACATATGTATAAATGAAACTCATTTTAGATTAAATTTCAAAATTGGTTTGATGAGTTATCATATGTATAAATGAAAGTTAGGACTAATTATGTCGTTTCACATCTAACTAACTTTCAAATTACAATTTTATGAAAGCGTGGACTCTCGTTAATAAATGTTGTGAGAATTTTCCATTCTTTGGACTCTCTCACCATTTCTTTTATTTTGGACTCTCTCTAAACTTTTTAAGAAAGAAAACAAATTTCTACTAAATGTACACGGAGTAACTGAATTGTTTCATATCGGAAAAATGTGTAAATGGATTTCAAATTGAGATACATCTCGAAACAAATCTAATGATATATGTTTTTAAATTTTCTAATACACGTAACCAATGTAAAAGTCTATTACATCACAAATCTATTACATACATTTATGAAAAAGTCTCACGAAAATAAGGATTCTACATGTGGATTATTAATTATTGTCCGTTTGAATTGTTAATAATAAAATGTGTGTATTTCTCATTTTTTAAACACTCTCAGTATCTCTCTTTTGTTGGACTCTCTCTCGGCTCTTCAAAAATCTCTCTTTTATATATATATATATATATATATATTAGATTAGATTAGATTCTTGTTGTTATATAGTTATGTTGTATCGAAAATAAGAAGCAAGGGAGATGTATCTTTTGTGCTTTATCACTAAAATATCATGTTCCATAAGGGGAGGATCTAAGGGCGCGAGGGGGTGATCACTTCCACCCCATCAAATACGTATTTACCTAAATTGTACAATATAATCATACCATCACGGTCACCCAAAACCCGAGCGGATCCCCTAATTAGCCGGGATCAACCCATTCTTTAGATATTTTACACGTACAATTTCTTCTAGTTAACATAATTTATGCTTACCATGTGTCCTTTAAAAGTTTCTCTTTCACAAAACGATATTCGTGTCTAAAATATAAACCAAATACATTCTCATATACGTTGAGATCAACAATCACGATAAGCAACTCAATAAGAAATATTGGAATCCAAAACACATATTTCTCATATATCTCAAGAGTTTAAGTAAACATATCGCAGTTATAATAGCAATCGAAATCACTTTCACTTAGCACATAGCTAATTTGCACTTTTTTTTATTCCATAAAATCACTTAGAAACGTTTTCATACACATTGTACTAGAAGTGTTTTTAAGAAGATAAGTTCGCTACTTACCTGGAATTGACAAATTCACACAACTCAGCAAGTCGACTACTAAAACTCCTCAACGAACTCGGTCTCTACATGAATGCATAATACCTTCTATCAGTACATGATTGTATACATATGAATTCTTATGCATATGTACATCAGTACATCTCTTTCTCTGAAATCCTACTTGAAGGAAAAGAAGACTAAAATGCAAACCTTAACTATTCTCAACTCTATTTAGATCATCTCCACTTACTTTGACGTCTACACTTTGGCCTAAGCAAGACACATCTTTAAAACAGCGCATAAAACCTTACTCTTAGCCTTAGACTATCTAAATAAACCTTATAAGACTCACCCATAATATTAGCTAATGTTAGCATCTCCGAAACCCATCACCAAAACCATAAACCTTCATAGAATCTCTTGCTTGTTCCCACTTCTAAAATTCTGGACAGCAGCAAAAATTATTTTATTTTCCCGTTTAACAGGTCTTATTGTACGTATTGTTTAAGTTTGTACGTTTACCTTGTGCTGATAGTAAGGATCCTTTGTCCTATTTGTGTGTCCAAACAACTCCCTGTACTCCTCCTATCCGATTTTATTTAGACAATATTTAATTCTTTAGCTAAAGTTATAATAATTGTTTACTGAATTGGTCATCAGGGGAGTTTTATGTTGCTGCAAAATTTCTCTTTACAATGTCAAGACACTACTTGAGTCTGAACTTGACCAATCAACCTTTATAATTCATTATATTAGGGCAATAATTTTGCCAAGACAGTAATAATTATCGCCAAGCCAGTAATAATTATCGCCAAACCAGATTTATTGAGTCTGATCTATATAATAGACCTATTTGTCTTGGCAAAATTATCACCTTATGTTAAAAACCATGCATACGTTGTCCACGCCTTGTATCCATTTTAAGTGTTCACTCCTCGAATTTAATTTGTGTTCCATGTGGCGACAACGCCCTCTAAGGAGAGTTTCACATCATCATAGAATGATAGAAAATCTCATGTCCATATACCGATTGCTTCCGAGTAACGGTGATCACACAAGCGTATATGCTCCTAGCAAGATACCGTACCATAAACGAATTTCATTTCAAAAACTAGACAATGTATAGATGTGACGAATTACATCGATTTAGACTTGCTCTTATTGCTGGAAATTAGAAATTGCAGTAACTCCATCTACTGTGGTCGTTTGGTTACCCAGCAAAATCATGTGAATTCAAAATTTCCATGAATTAAAAAATTTGTAGTTGTTTGGTTGTCCAAAATCATGAGAGTTCAGAATTCATGTGAATTTTCAATTCCTTTAAAATGGAGGGATTGGCTTACCTAACCACCATTGAATTGGTAATTGGAGAATCCTGTGGGAAATCATTTCATGTGGGAATTCATTTTATATATGGGTGATCGTAGGAGTCTACATATAGACAAATAAAAAAATGTCTATACTTTAGTCCTTATATCCCAAGTGTAGTAAAATCAAGATGGTACATAGTAAGAAATATGTAACTAAAGTAAATATTCATGATTTACAGTAAATTTTTGACATCGGTAGTAAAATCAAATATATAAGATTTCTCTACAAATCAATATCCTAATTTATCTCACTTTCCTATCATGTTTTTACTTCCTAAAGTAAACACTAAAAATTTACTGCAATCATAATTAAATTTACTTCACACTAGGTGTAGACACATTTCCCTTTGTCTACATATAGACTCCTAGCATTATTGTTTCTATATATAATGCATGTTAAATAGTCTAAAAAAACGACTCTTATGTCTTTTTCGTCCATTATTTGGTCCATGTTCAATTATTACTACAAAACTCGTAATAAGGCTAGCCTTAATTTCGGCAAATTCACGTGGTACCCCCGAGCTATGTCAAAAGCGCGTGGTGCCCCTATGTTTGAAACTTGTTCATTGCGGTGCCTCGAACTTTACCCCTACCGGCACATACATGGTGCCCTTTCCACCCTTCTCCGTTAACGTCGTCAGTCCCATGACTGTTAACTGCTGATGTGGCAGTGATGAGCAGTTGGCGAGAAAGTTAATTAAGGATTAACTATTATTTAATTACTAAAAAAATTAAATTTTTATTTTCTCTGAAACTCGAATTTTCTCACAAAAAAATCCAAATTTGAAAAAATTAGTGCATATGGTGCCCCTAAAGGCACCTAAACTTTACCACCCAATGCACATGGTGCCCCCTAACTTTACCCACTAGTGCACATGGTGCCCCTCTGATTCTTTTGTAACGGCTAGTTTGAAAAATAGCCGTTAACAATAAAAAATGAAGATAGAGAAAAGAATAGAGAGAGAAACTTTGGTTCCAGAAAACTAGTGTTAGGTAATCTGATTTGTACCTTGATCTTAGCTCGATTTGTCACCTGCAATGGCTAGAGGCAGATCGAACACGAGGAATCAACGCTCGAAGAAGAAGGCTAAGAAAGACACTCAAAAATATAATACAAAAAACTATAATAAAGAAGTACCATCAAGCTCGGATGCTACAAAATTCAGACAAATTGGAGAGATTCAGGGAATCCCACCCTTGGATCTATCTGATATCGAATCACTAGGAGAAGAGGAAGCAGAAGAAAGTGCTGAAGAAGAACAACAGATGGAAGATCAGGAAGAGAGGGATGGTGATGAAGGATGGACAACTATACGGAAACAGGGTAGAGGTAAAAGTTCTAATCTTTCGAATGAAACTCTTACCAATACTACTTTAGACAAGCCTAGAGGTGGCAAAACCCGACCCGACCCATCCGATACCCGACCCGCCCGACACCCGCTTATATGACAAAACGATGTAACCCGTAATCGACCCGTTCTTATCCGTCATAACCTGATACCCGACTATACCCGTAACCGATATAGCCTGAGCCCGAGAACACACGACCTCATTAAAACCCGACTCGAATAGTACCCACATTGATTAGAACCAGATCATCTAATTACACCCGTATATCTAAAGTTTTATTGACAACTATATTCACAAATCACAAGTACAAACTAATCATATAATGCATGTATTTACAATTCTATTGTTTAGAGTTTGGCAAATGACTTTGAAAATATGTTACGGAGGGAATTGAAAAAATTATGAAATTTTTATCTTTGGAGGGATATCGCATAATTAGTTTTAATCATGGAGGGAAAACAAATAATTCCATATAGATATTAAGTGCTTCATTTTGGATCCAAAAAGTTAACAAGTGAATTCTATTATATGAACCAAAATTAATTATATTACATACATTGACCCGATAAGATCCACTAACCAAAATTACCCGACCCATGGTCACTCGACACCCGATTTAACCCGACCCGATGTGACCCGAGTTCCGATATTAGTTTCAACCCGGCATGACCCGACCCAACCCGAAAGCTTACATTGCCCGAATCAACCCGAATCGATTATGAACCAAACCCGAAACCATCCGACCCGAACCCGACTCGACCCACCCGATTGCCACCAAGCCTATGTCAGCTTTCACTGCTGAAGATGTTATGGAAGGAATTAATTACTGGAAAAATGCTGCAGTGTGCTATGTATTGGGAGCAAACCCACCTATAGATGTGATGCACAAGTATTTCAATAGGATATGGGGGAAGAAAGGGATGGACAAAGTCTCCAGCTTGCCTAATGCGGTATTTGTGGTGAGATTTAAGCAATTTGAGGATAGGGAAAAAATCTTGAACTCTGGACATCATTTATTTGACAATAAGTCTCTTATTGCTCAACCGTGGACTGAAAAGCTAGATATGAACAAGGGGTTGGTGAAAAAAGTGGCTATTTGGGTTAAATTGTTGAGGCTGGAGTTAAAGTTTTGGACTTGTTCATGTATTCAGAAGATAGCAGGTATGGTGGGGAAGTATATACACTGTGATGCTGCCACTGTAGACAGAACAAGTGTAACACCCCGTAATTATTGGGAATTCTAATAATTAAGGGTGTTATGTTTTATTGTATATTCGTGGATTTTGTCAACTTTATTGGAATTCGATTGTACTATTATGGGTTTCTAATTATAAAATTACACAAGAGGACTCATTATTACTCATTCGGGTTTGGATCGGGTTTGTGAATCACTCATCTCAACCAACTAATTAAACCCAAACACGAGTCTACCCTCATACCCATTTATGAAAAATAAAGAAAAACCCTTGCTCCCCTTTGACAGTCATTCGGCCCCCCTCTTCTCCATCTCTCTCATTTTCGTAGCCTCCACCCGCATAAGATTTCAGCACAACCGTGTCAACTTCAAGCTCTCACAACTCTCACATACAACCTTTGATTAAGACTTGGTTAGTGGCGTTAGAACCGTGATTTCGATACGAATTCATCAACATGTAGATCGTACCAAGATTCCACCGGATGCTCTCTGTAGAGGTGTTTTAGTGGAGCTGTGTCTATCTACCAAGAACTGTTCCGCCCCCTTTGGTATTTTGATGATTCCCGTTGACTCATAATGTATTTTGGGACAATATTTTGTGGAAATATTCCTAACTCTAGTTGTGACAACATATAAAAAATTGGTAAGTCATAGATTTCTGTATCAAAAGTTATATTAGAATTCGTGGGTAAACCCTAATTCATGTTTATGGTTCAGTGTGAGATTGATTCTCGTTGATCCGCTTTGATTTTGTGGAAAATTTTTGGAGGTGACGTTTCTGACATAACCATTTATGACATACTCAAATTTGGTGGTTATCCTATGTCGGAGGTAGGCGTTGTTCATGTTTATTTACTACTGTCTCCCTTTGGATTCATTATAGATTAGTGTTAATTGTGAGAATTATGACTCATGGATACACCTTATGAATTAGGGGATTATTGTTTGAGTTTGTGATTGATTGGGTACCTAAGTTGTGGATTCAAGGAGGTGTAGTTCGTAAATCTCGTTAGAAAAACTTGATTAAAGATTAGCGTTGAAAGGTAAGAACATTGACTTTCTAAAGTTGAGCATGCTTATACCATTCATTCTCAAGAGCCTTATCATTCGTTTCATCCATGATTGTGATCCTTACACATCTTGTTCATCATTCTTTTGGAATTTTTGCTTATGCATATATCATTGTATGGCTAAGCCTTATCCATTGTTGATTCGAATGTTATTGTTTCCGGCTACGACCATCTATAAATTGTAAAGCGCAAGCACAAAATAATGTACCTTAAAGTTTAAAGTGAAAGTTGAAATAATATGAGAAACCCATCTAGAGAACGGCCTTCGTGTCGTTTGTATTCGTTGTGATTTAAAGCTTGATCAAGTCTTGTGTTTATGGGTTGGAGATAAGCTATCAAACCCCCTAATAGACTTCCTCCTAGGGACTTGTACATCCTACCGTCCCCCTAGTGAGGGGTGTGCACACTCGGGTCATTAGGATGATGTTACTTTGTTACTCTAGATGTGGTAGTCTTGGGGTAGGACCCTTGACTCGATAATAGGGACCTCACGGAGGCCCTCGAATAATATATATGATAAGAATCGATAATCGAATAATTAATCTTTTGTTTGCCTTGCTCGGCTGTGCGTTCTGCACTGTGCACGAGTCGTGTACTGTCGTTCTCGTTCGTTGTTGCTTTGCGTAGTTTGTTCAATTATATTCAGCTACGCGCAAGGCGCGTATCTTATTTCTTTTGCCGCTCAGCCTGAGCTGACGTTCTTTCTGTTTGGGTTTGTCCCTACCCTATTTTGGGGCCTGTGTCATTCTTTGATGGCGCAGTTGACAGGTTGTAGATTAAGATGCATTGTATGGTGAAGCGTCAGTGCATGTTGGGCAATTGTTACAAAGTCATCAAGCATTTACATTGGGAAAGATTTGTAATTTATCTTTTTGGTTTGATTTCCGATTTGTAGACTCAACTAGAAGTCTTCCGCTGTCATTTATTATTTTGGATTATTTTGTTATAGTTTGTTTTAAATTAGCCTTGTCGTTGACTTGGTAGTCAATGGCGGCATAACAATTCTTTATTTTTGTATTTAAAGATAGCGAAAATTTAGGGTTGTTACAACAAGGTTGGGGCCGACCCCGAATCATTTTGGGAATAAGGCTTGAATGTTGTTGTTGTTATTACAACAAGGTTGGGATATGTCAGGGTTTTGGTGGAAGTAGAAGTAGGACAAGAATTCCCTAAAATGCTAAGATTCTTGGATGAAAAGGGATTAACAGTGGAGCAGAATATTGAATATGAGTGGAAACCAGAGGTGTGCACTAAGCTATAGGACATGAGGCTGCACATGCAAAAAGAGAAATGGACAACAACCAAACGCCAAACAAGTGTGGAGGCCTAAGCAGGTTCAACCTGTTAGAGAAACACTAGTGCATAGCCAGACTGAGAAACAGACCGGAGGAAACAATTTTGTTACTCCAAATCAGGCTACTATCCCTCCAATTTTAAGTATAGCAAGACCAGCACAGAGACAATTGATATTAGTTAATCAGAGCGGGCAGCCAAATAAACAGGAGGGGGTAGATCCTATGACTTATGCTACTGTGGTGAGGATGGGAAGTGGAGAAAGGGGACAAGGTGATGGGAATGGTAGTGTTAACCATGGTCATGTGGACCATGGCTAACATAGGATTTTGGAACATCCGGGGGCTGAATAGCTCAAATAAGCAAGGAGAAATCAGAAAATTTATGAATAAACAGAAAGTTGGGCTATTTGGGCTATTTGGGCTGCTGGAAACAAAGGTGAGACCTAGTTCCCTCACTAGGATTCTTGTGAAAGTTTGTGATGATTGGAGTCTGTGCACTAATAATAACTGTCATTCTGGAGGGAGGATATTGCTTTGCTGGGATCCTATGTTATATAATGCTCACATTATTAGGGTAAGTTCTCAAATAATCCACAGTAAAGTGGAGCAAGTAGGGAATAACAATGAGGTCTTCATCACTGTGTGTTATGGAATAAATGATGGGAAAGATAGAGTAGAAATGTGGAATGATTTGAAAAGCATTCACAATGGCATCAAGGGGCCTTGGATTTGTATGGGGGATTTCAATAATGTCCTAAATGCTGATGAAAGAGTGGGTTCTAAGGTTACTTTGGTTGAAGTTTAGGATTTTCAGAATTGTATGAACCATTATTGTGGCCTAATTGATATCAAATCAGGGGGCTGCTTCTTTACCTGGAATAATAAACAGGAAAATGAGAAAAGGGTGTTTACAAAGATTGATAGGGCTATGATTAACAATGAGTGGTTGATGAAATTTCCAGATAGCAATGCAATGTTTCTACCTGAAGGATTATTTGATCGCTCTCCATGTATCATAAGCCTTAGCAAGGAGAGGAATATGGGCAAAAGAAACTTTAAGTACTATAATATGTGGAGTCTAAGTCCAGGTTACAAGGAAATTGTTGAAAAGGGGTGGAATACCCAGGTTGCAGGTTCTACAATGTTTCAAATTGTCAAGAAACAGAAACTTCTGAAGAAAACACTTAAAGAGCTTAATAGAGGTAAGCTTTCTAATGCGGAAATTGAATCTTGTAAATTTCAACAAGAGCTTGAGGAAATTCAGCAAGAGCTTAATAGAAATCCTTCCAATGATGAGCTAAAAAGCAAAGAGAAACAGGCTGCAGAGAGATTCCTTTACCTGCAAAAGGCTTGTCACAGTTTCTTGAGACAAAAGTGCAATGCTCAATGGCTGAAAGATGGGGATGAAAACACTGCATTTTTCCACAGTGCTATAAAAGAGAGAAGAGCTAGGAACAATATTATTCAGATTGAAGATATTTAGGGGAAGGTACATACTGATGATGCAGGAATTCAGGCTGCGTTCTTGGAATTTTACATAGATCTCATTGGTAGCTCAGCTAATACTCAGAAGGTTCATAAGCCTACAGTCAGGAAGGGCAGGGTGATAACTGATGAAATGTCAACAACTATGCTTAAACAGATTACCAATGAGGAAATTAAACAAGCTATGTTCTCTATTCCTGGTACCAAAAGCCCTGGTCCGTATGGGTACACTAGCCAATTCCCCAAGGACAATTGGAGTTTAGTAGGGGAGCAAGTATGTAAGGCTGTCAAATAATATTTCACTCATGGGAGATTGCTGAAACAGCTCAATAATACCATATTGACCCTGGTACCTAAAACGAAGCAGCCTAGAAGTGTCAATGAATACAGACCAATTGCTTGCTGCAATACTCTGTATAAATGCATTTCAAAGCTACTTTGTGACAGAATAGGGCAAATCCTACATGATATTGTCAGCCAAATCAGGGTGCTTTCATTCAACGCAGAGACATTGTCCAAAACATAATGATTTGCCAAGATCTAGTGAGAAAATACAACAGAAAAGCCATTTCCCCTAGATGCATGATGAAAATCGATTTGAGGAAAGCCTATGACACAATTGAGTGGATTTTTGTTGAAGAAATGCTATAACCTTTGAAGTTTCCTGAGCATATGATAAAACTGATAATGGAATGTGTTACTACTCCAGCCTACACTATCACTACGCCAAAAATCACATATAACACCGGAACATATGACACCGGAACACTAATAACCGGTGTTAGAATTTATAAAGACACCGGTTTTGGAGCAACCGGTGTTAAAAGCAATAAAAATTAAAAAGAATATTCTTGGAAAAATATAAGACACCGGTTCTCTAGATAACCGGTGTCTTATGTGTACTCAAATAATAAAAATTAAAAATAAATTCGCTGGAAAAATATAAGACACCGGTTATCAAGGAAACCGGTGTTATATGCCTTTCCAAAAATAAAGAAAAAAAAAATTGTAGAATACCTAAGACACCGGTTATGCTTAAAACCGGTGTCTTATCTCTAAAAAAAAAAAAAAAAAACAATAAATTTATTGTCATTGTTTTCTCCGCTAGCTACTCCCTCTCTTTAATTTCACATCCACACATAACACACGGCACTCCATCTCTCTCCTTCGTTGCTTTCCAATTTCCCCCCTTTATCAACTGCTCTCCTCTCACTTCATCCCTTCTCCATAAACAACCACACTCTATCCTTCTTAATTCTCCAAAATTTTCGAATAATTTATTTCAAAAGCGAATCCTTCCCAAAAAAAACAAATTCTTTACATGTCGATCAGTATCTTCGATGAGCGGCTAATCTTTGATGAACACAAGGTTTCGAATGGAAGATGTATAATTTGATGTGTTACAAGTTTATTATTCTATGTAAGTTTTGTGAATTTTGTTAGGTTTTTTGTAGATCTAGTTTTATTTTTTTGTAAACCTTTGTAAATTTGTGATATAGAAATTTCTTCTTGACCTTCAATTAATTGTGGGTTTCTTTTTGTATACAATATTTTTGTAGATCTGCTGCCGTTTGTAATTCCTTTATGGGTTTATTTTCAATCAATTGAGGATTTTCTTTTGTTAAATTGATATGTTGGTTTGAAAGATACTTTTATTGATTAATGTTGGTTTTTTAGATTTCGATTGTTCATAGTATTTGCAGAAAAATTTCGTGGTCTAGTTTTGGATTGATCTACAGATTTTTCGACATTGAGATCTAATTTTTTTTCTCCAATTTCGTGGTCTACAGATTGTTCATAGTGGTTGTACAAATGTGTCTGATCTAGCGTAATCAGTTAAGCTGCAATCGTAATTATCTATATCACTTATGCATTAGTTGTTTATTAATTGGGTCTATGAGATAACATCCACAAATAGTTCTTTTGCTACTCGATCATTGTCGGATCCGTTGTCTTTGATTGTCGCGCAAACAATTCTTTGTTGTAGACGAATATTCTGGCAATTCAACCCAGAACCCTAACATTCAAATTTTTTTCGAATATGATTCTCTTTTGAATCATTATTAGTTTTTTTTTTTTTTTTTGATATACATAAGACACCGGTTTTACCAAACACCGGTGTCTAAGGTGTACATATGATTTGGGTTGATCAGGACATAAGACACCGGTTATGGGCATAATCGGTGTCTTATGTTTTATTTTTTAACACCGGGTCTCCACTTGTTAACCGGTGTCTTAGGATACGACACCGGCAGTCCAGACACCGGGTGTAACCGGTGTCTATTGAATTTCGTACCCGGTGTTAAATCTTATTTCTGGCGTAGTGTATTGCTATGAATGGCACTCATTTTGGGTATTTTAAGGGGAAAAGAGGTCTTCGACACGGTGATCCCCTTTCACCTCTCTTGTTCACCCTGTGTATGGAGTATTTGACAAGAGTACTAGAGGTTGCAGTTGGAAAAGATGATTTTAGATTTCACCTGATGTGCAGCAAGACAAGGTTGACTCATCTTTGTTTTAAAAATGACCTCCTTTTGTTTAGCAAGGGTGAGGTAAAGTCTGTTTTTCTCCTTTTGAGAGGGTTTAGTACATTCTCAAAAGCTACAGGTTTATGCTCGAACAACATGAAGTCAGAGATATACTTTGCAGGGATAAACCATGGAGTGAGACAGGAAATCCTTCAAATGTCAGGGTTTGAGGAGGGGGCTCTCCCGTTTAGGTACCTAGGTGTACCTATTACTACAGGGAAGATTTCGGTGATGAATTGCAATATATTAACTGAAAAAGTTGTGAGAAGGATCAGAGCACTAGGGGCAAGGAAACTCTCATACATAGGTAGACTAACTCTGGTGCAATCAGTTTGAGCAATCTTCACAACTATTGGGCAAGAGTTTTCATCCTTCCAAAATCTGTGCTTAGACAAATTTCAGCTATCTGCAGAAATTTCATTTGGGATGGTATTGAGCATATGAAAAGATCTCCAATGGTGTCATGGGAGGATGTCTGCTTACCTAAAGAGGCAGGAGGGCTAGGGATCAGAGATGTTGTTGACTGGAATATAGCAAGCATGCATTGCTAAATATGTAGCTTGGATCTACTACAAAATGGATACTCTATGGATTAAGTGGGTTCATGCTATTTATCTTAAGACCAGTTAGCTGGGGGAAGATTATATGGAATAAATATAACATTCCCAAAGCGACTTTTATCACTTGGCTAGCAATGAGACACAGACTGCAGGTGAAGTCAAGATTGATGAGGATAGGCATCTGTGTTGATGATACCTGTTGTTTGTGTCATCAGGGGAGGGAAACCCATGAACACATATTTTTCCAGTGTCCTTACAGCAGCAGATGTGTCAGTGAACTGAGCAAGCTAAGCTTTGTCAGCTGGCACTACCTATGAGCAACACAATGTTTTGCTGCATTTAGAAAAGGTTTGGGTCTCAAATGAAGAAATCAGTAATCTGTGCAATGCTGAGCAACATGCTATATCAGGAGAAACAAGAGTAGATTGGAAAATACTCTACTGAATCCAAAATTCTTAGCCAGGAAGGTATTTGATGAAATTAAGGCTAGAATTAGGAGTAAAATAGGGAAGCTAAATAGCAAAGAATGTAACTGGCTCATCATTAGAGGGCTAGTTTAATCTGTGCTAGAGATGCTTGCTAGTGTTTGTGTTTGAAGCTAGATTTCTGGCTTTGGGTTTGTTTTTTGCAGTCAGGGGAATGCCCCGGTGATCTTGTAATTCTCATTTCATTTATTCAATTACATTTTTAGCAACAAAAAAAAAAAAAGAAAAATAGCCGTTGTAAACTGTACTATTGTGTGTATTTAAACAACATTACACCCCCAATGAGCTTGTGAAACACTCACTACCTTCTCAAAACATTCATAACCTTCCCAAAACACCAATTGAAATCAAATCAAATCTACGAAAGAAATTCAATGCATGATGGAACATCATATTCAGATCATATACATGTAAGTGAAAAAAGAAACAATTAAAAAATTAGAAACATACTTTTCACCTAGAAAAATTGAAGAAAGGCGCAATTTTTACCTCAATTATGTCGAGTCAAAGACGTTGATCAGGCGATGAAGCTTCGATGAAGATGAAACGAAGAAAATTTTTGGCTTTTGATGAGGTTTGATGAAGGTTTTGGTGAGAATGTTTCGCCCAAAATAGAGACAATAATAGGAAGAAGAAGAAGAAAGAGGCAAGATGAAAGCTGTTTTATTTCCCCAATAATTGCATATTTTTATGCATTTTACAATAATGAAAGAGAGTTAACTGTCTTGTCTTTTTGTTTAAGAAAAAAAATGTCTTTTCTCCAATAATCGAAGGGGCACCATGTGCACTAGTGGGTAAAGTTACGGGGCACCATGTGCACTGGTGGTAAAGTTTAGGGACACCATGTGCACTAAATTTTTCAAATTTAATTTTTTTTGTGAAACAATTTCGAGTTTCTGAGAATGTTTTTTTTTAATTTTTTTAACAATTAAATAATAGCTAATCCTTAATTAACTTTCTCGCCAACGTCTAATCACTGCCACGTCAGCAGTTAATAGTCGGGGGACTAAAGGCGTTAACGGAGAAGGATGGAAGGGCACCATGTGCCGGTAGAGGTAAAGTTCGGGGTCACCACAATGTACAAGTTTCAAATATAGGGGCACCATGCGCATTTTGACATAGTTTGGGGGCATCACGTGAATTTGCCAAAATAGTTTTATCTTCCAAAACACAAAGAGGATCCTATTAATAGTTTTGTCCGAGCTTTTCATTCATTTTGCGATTGGAAAGCAAGGAGCGGTCATTCTTCCCCTCTTCTTCTTCTTCTTCTTCTTCTTCTTCTTCTTCTTCTTCTTCTTCTTCTTCTTCTTCTTCTTCTTCTTTTCCAGTTCCCCAACCTTCCACCTTATTTTAAGTTCGTTGGTCCCCTCCTCCCCAGAGTGCTTCAAGCTAAACTTCGATGGGTCTGTGTCCAACAATTCAGCGGCGGAAGGGTGCCTTTTTTGCAACTCTCAAGGTGATCTGGTTGATTGTAGAGCCTTCAACTTAGGCAATTGTTCTGTTCCACTGGCCGAGACTTAAGCTTTGAGGGCTGGTATCAAACTTGCTCGTGAAAACAATATTCACCGGCTCCTTATTGTAGGAGATAATTTGATCGTCATTAAGGCAGTTCAAGGTGCTTATTAGGTTCCTTAGAGCATTGACTTTCTCATTTAAGATATTAAAGTGTCTCTGTTATCCTTTGATTATTGGGAAATTAAGCACATATTTAGGGAAGGCAATAGGGCAGCATATTGGCTAGCTAATCGAGGTCACTTTATCCTTAAACAACAGGATGAGTACCCTCCTTCTTGGTCTTGTTTTTGCGATTTTGCTGTAATTCTGAACTTCGATAAGATTGGGGACACCCTGTCTAGAAAGGTGACCTGATCTGTTTCCTTTGTACCCCGCTTACCCAAAAAAAAAAAAAAAAAAAATAAATAAAAACACTCTAATTTGTGTTAGACGCCCTAGGGACCATTTTATGTGTCTAATTAATTGACTTTTCAACCTGCTTGAGAATTGTCCCAAATTCGCATTCTCATATATATCGTACAACATTAGTTGCTCCTTTTAATCAAAAAAATTTTAAAATAGAAATAAACGATCTCATTGCAAAACTAATTGATAATAAAATGAGATTGCAAAATAATCAACAATTTCAATATTTTCCCACGTAAAACTTTACTGTATTATTTTTTATATG
Source organism: Spergularia marina (assembly GCA_963680865.1). Taxonomy (NCBI): domain Eukaryota; kingdom Viridiplantae; phylum Streptophyta; class Magnoliopsida; order Caryophyllales; family Caryophyllaceae; genus Spergularia; species Spergularia marina. Next base: position 7,658,671 of record OY804554.1, read on the forward strand.
GGCTAGGACTTTTCTTAAATAAGTTATAAATTCAATAAGGGTTCGTTTGAATTGTGGGATGGAAATTGGTGGAATTCAATGAGAAAGTTTGATTCCCTTATTTGGATTAGTATGGGAATTGTTAGGATGAAGATGTGAATATGTATCAACTTTACATATATGCCCCTATCTAAATATTAACAATTCATTCTGCAATTTTTTTAAGAGCGGCAACTTAGTCATGTCATATATTAATGAATTCACAGGCTCTAATACCCGACCCCCCTAGGTAATAGAAATGAGGGATAAAAATTCTCTCTCATGCTTATCCCACATGCTATTCCCATTTTCCAAACATGGGATAATATTGGCTATTGGGAATAAAAATCCCTTCCCACCATATATTCCCACAATCCAAACGTGTCGTAAGAGGTAACGCCAGTTTATAACTTGTACTACTATTGACCTTTGTATTCTAAAATTGTATTATGTTGTCATGTTACATGCATTGGAAACAAGCTAAGGGGAAGGGGAGATAGATTAGTGCTTTGACATAGATTCGACGTACGCTTTTGGATTTTAATTTCATAGGTATTTAATGCCATGGAATTGGAAATATGATAACTTGAACCAGTGTCAATTCATAATTAATTAGGTTTATTTGGTAATCACTAGATCAAACTTATTCCTCATTTCTCATTTCAAGCGATATGTTGCATTGTTCTTCTATCAAAAAACTGGCCTTGGATTAAAACCAATTGGATTTCACGGTTTTATGACGTGTAACATTGTTAGGAGTTTACATTAAACAATAGCAAAAGTTTTGTGCACATATTCAATTTAGGTTAATTTGGTTATCATTTAAGGTAGCATTTGGAAACGAGAATTTGGAAAATATTCAATACTATGATTTGAGAATTTGGAATTTCAATATAAATCCAATGTTTGGGAGAATGTGTGATTTCAAAATGAGGGCTATTGAGGTGTCATTTGTTTTACACTAGAAAGAATTTCAATCAAATTCCAAAGAATTTGATACAAATCCAAATTCCCAAATTATTGAGTTCCCAAACATGAGATTTGAGTTATTTTTGGATTTGAGAATGAATCCTTGTATTCAAATACTCTCTAAATACTATATGTGATTATCATATGATATTTTGATGACACTAAAATATTGACTAGGATTTGCATCAAAAGATGGTAATTTAACTTGATTACACTATCCTATATCTATATATAAAATTGGGTTGGGCAAGTGTGGATTGATAGCTTATAGAACAAGTGGTTAAGGTTCAAGTAATCTAAGTTGAATTCACACACTACATATCAATGTTCATATAATTAACATATGCATATAGTAATCATCATGTAGAATATGCGTGATGGACTCAAAGCTAAATTAATTAAGTTATAAACATGCATGTATTCCATAATTTTCTCAGGGATAACTTAATACTCCCTCTTTCTCAAGATATATGTCTTTCTCATATTTTGACACACCTTTTTGACCTTCAATATCTCTCAAAATATAAGGGCAAAAATTATGAAATTATAATCTTGTGAAAGTATATTTTACAACGAATCTAATGGTATAATTTTTATAATTTTTGACAAAATATTTTTTTATGAAATTGAAAGTCCAAACTTGTCTCGTAACTTCTAAACGTCATATATACTGAAATGGAGGGAGTACTAAATTTATATGCATGAATTTCACGTAAACAAATGTTCATAAAAAATAGTTCAAATACAAATATGAGTTGAAAAATTACGGGTAAAAATGCATGCCACATAGGTGACATACACACTGTGGTGAGGTGCACTCTAAACTTGCATTTGAGGTTGTACACTCTAAATTATATAAAGACGATGCATATATAAACAGTAATAAACCATGGGTGATGATTTTGCCAAGTCAAATCATTATCTTCCAAGGCAAATATGTCCATTATATGGACCAAGTTCAATGAATTTGCCTTGGTGGTAGTAATTACTGCCTTGACAAAATTTTCACCCTAAACCATCATCAATCACTATTATAATATTGAATTAGTATTCAATTCACACCACAGTCATCGTGAACAAAATAAAGAAATAAATCAATTTTTTGTTCTTTGTATACAAAAATTAAAAAATAAACCATATGTTTGTGCGAAGCACGAGATGCTCCCTAATATGTCAATAAATGCCACTTGATTTTTCTATATTTCATAAACATTTAGAGACATTTTTTTGTTGTAATTGTTGATTTTTGTGCAATGAAAAAAAAATTACTCTCACCGGAAAAGGGTTTAGGCTTGGCGTTTTCCGACAACCTTAACTTATTTTGGCTCTATTAATCACAACTCAAACGGGTTTAGTAGTTCATTCATAGTGTGTCTTTAGGCCCCAGAAAATCGTTTGTGTGGATATTTTTTGGCGGCATAATTGTTGTTGGAACGAGAATGTGCGTGGTGGTGGGCGTAGTGTTAGCAGTGATGATGAAAATGGCTTTAGTTGTTGAAAAAATTAAAAGTAATAAATTACTCCCTCCATTTCAATATATATGACGTTTACAAATTACGAGACAAGTTTTGACTTTCAATTTCATAAAAAAATATTTTGTCAAAAATTATAAAAATTATACCAGTGGATTCGTTGTGAAATATACTTTCACAAGATTATAATTTTTACCTTTATATTTTGAGAGATATCGAAGGTCAAATAAGTGTCTCGAAATGTGACAAAAAACATATATTTTAAGGAGGGAGTATTTGTTAAAATTTATTGTAGAAATATTAAATTTTTGTTGGGAAATATAAAACTTAATTATTCTTATAGAGCCCATGGACACTCCATAGAAAAACCTTTGTTTAATTAATTGACTTTTCATCAACCAAACGTATGTGATTACATAGGTGGGAGACTAAGTGGTAGAGCTCGTCCCAAGCTAGGCGCCTAGGCCAAATAACGAAGGAATGCAGTTATTCGGACAACATATTATGATGTGACTGGAGGAGGGACAAAAGCATGTGCGAAATCGTCTAATAATTTTGTAAAATGTTTAAAATATCATTCACACTCACTCCGGTCCAAAGTTTTTACCGTTCCTTTTCACAGTTTTGAATTGTCATGTTGGGAGCTAGTTTTAGACCAAATGAATCGTTCATTTGCTCCAAAAGTTAGTAAATATTTCAATCTGCATTGCAATTTACCAATTCTACTTGATTTTACGGCTAACAGGTCTTTTATTTGGTTTACAAGTATTACGTAGCATGGCAACTCAAAAGTGCCAAAAAAAAAAAAACAAAAAAATATCTTTGAATGGGAGTAGTATATGTTTCACCTAGGTAGCACCGATACGGACTCGGACACGGACACGGACACCGACACGGATACGTGACACGGCACTTTGAAAAATAACGGACACGGACACGGCAAAAAACAAAAATTAATATGTATTTTGAATGCATATTTTTTCAATTACACGTACTGTTCGCGGGTAGGTAGAGGTAGGACTAGTGCGGTCGGGTGCAGGTTGGGCTGTAACAATGGGGCCGCTAGTGGACGTCGGTCGGAGGAGGTCTCCTGAGGCAGCGTCGATCGAAGGTAGAAGAGTCAGCCGGAGCAAGAAGATGGGAAACAAAAAGAGACAAAGAAGTAAGACATGTAGTTGAACTATCTCCTAGTGTAATTAGAATTGGAGAGAGAAAAAAAAGTTTTTTTTTTTTAAAAACTTGTCAAAACGACGTAGTTTTGTGTCGTGTCGGGTGTCTGGTTGGTGTCTGGTCGGTGTCCGGTTCGTGTCCAATTAAAAAAAACCGTGTCTGTGTCCTAAAATTAAATAAAAAAACCGGACACGGTTTTTAGGCGTGTCGGACACGTGTCGTACCGTGTCCGACGCGTGTCGGTGTCCGACACGGTGTCGGACACAGACACGGCACTGGACAGGCGTGTCCGTGCTTCCTAGTGTTTCACCAGTAATCATTGGACGAAAATTGGGATTATTGAAGAGAAATCCCGTGCGTTACTTCCTCGCACTTCTACTCATCGTTAGTCTTCTTAAGAAAGGGGTATAGTAAACGGAGGTCAACTAGTCACCAAACGTGCTTACGTGATCCGCGATGCGTGCTTATCCGAAGTTGTGTAAATTGTCTAAAAAATGAAAGGAAGTTGCTACGATGCCACACGCGAAAGATCTCTATATAAGGCTGTGAATTGGTCCTCTTAATCTTCATTACAAAAAGCTTTTCAAGGAAAAAAAAATAAAGGCAAAACACAAGTTTTGCTTTTTATCTTAGTGCACTAATCAATAATCATCGATCGAGGATTCGAGCTAGATATTGACGGCCAAAACCAAAGGTTTGTGCTCCATCTCTTGCATTAATAATTTTTCATTTCAAGTCAATGTTTTACCGTAGTTAATAGTACAACTTACTACTAAACATTAAACCGAGGTTAAGTTGGAAATTCTCGATCTTGGTATTGTTTTATGAGTTAAGCATCACTTTGGGGTCCGAAGTTTCAGTATGGGTAAGTTCCAAATAATTCAATATACAACACTTCCAATCTTTTTGCTTGGATTTTTTCTGGGTAAGTTCAAATTTGTACAAGTTAATTAAACAAAATCGAGTGTTGTGATTTGTGAAGATGATGATGGTGATGATTTTTTATTGGGTTATTTTGAATGATTCTTGGGGAGATGTTTGATGAATGAGTCGAGATTTGTTCATTATTTGGCCTATTATAAGAAGACTTTTGTTCAAGAAATTTTTGGCTTTTGATTAGAAATTAGAATGAAGGTGAAGATACGAATGAGGTGAGAGGAATAAGGAGAGAGAGAGAAATCAGTGTCACTGGGGGCAGCACTGCAGGAGAGTAACGTCTGTCTAACGTAGATCCTTAACGATACAAAAAAAACACGCAGACCCCAAATGCAAACTTTTTGGAAACGTTAGACCCTATATTCATGCTTAACTCATTGTTTTATGGGTACAACTAGGTTTTATTGCTTGCTAGCGCTCGAACTGTCTATTTATATTATTTATTTATATACTCGATTTATAAAGATGTAGGTTTATCTTTTTTCTTAGAAATGATATTGTATATTTTTCTTCTTTCAACTTTTGTTAATTACTAGCTAGTCATATTATTTTATCTATATATTCTACTCACCGAGTTAATAGGTTTTTTAGGATCTCAACTTTGCTAAAATTTTGATTTCAGGACCTCTAACTTTTTAGAGCTGAAATCATGACCTTAATCCAATTTCTAATTTTCCGTCCACTTTTCAGTTAGTGTTATTGATAAAGTGTTTCAAGAACAAATTGTTGGCCTAATCTGGACCGCATACCATATTTGATAAAAAAAAAAAACTACATCTTTTTTTTTTCCCTAATTGCTGAAATTCCTGAACTTTTTTTCTCTCCTACATAACTCCCTCCTCACAGCCGCCATGCTCACTCAAAAACCTACGTCCTTCGTCAATAATACCACCATCACCATTCACCATAACTGCCCACAACCACATCCATCGCCGACCACGTCCTTCGTCGTTTGCACAGTCGTGCGACGTCAAGCTTAACCACCTCAATCATGCTTAGCATGCCAATCATTTCGATTCTTTGAGGGGCGAATTCAGGTCGATTTGGGTTGTTTTTCGGAGTTGGTGAAGCCATTTAGTTGGGTCCTATTCTTCTCTCTCAGCCTAATTCCGCCTCCAATGCCGCCTTTCTCTGTCATATCCGCAGTCGTGATCTTCAGCTCTTAGCAGATCTAAGGATTTCGGTTTGTGGATGTCGAATACAACCACCACCGAGGTGGCCATGGTGGTGTCATGTACATTAACACGGGGGAGGGGTGGTTGGGAAAAGTACAACAGCAATATTGCAATGGAGGCTGCCAAGTCATCTAACGCCGTTTTCGATTGTTAACGGAAGAAAAAGTGAGGTCCTGATTTCACCTCTAAATAGTTAGAGGTCCTGAAATCAAAATTTTTGCAAAGTTCGACTCCTAAAAAACCTATTAACTCTCTACTCACCCGTCCCCTTCCCAATTATACATTTACCATTATACTACTCCCTCCATAGAATTATATATGACTTTCTCATATTTCGGGACGTTCCCTTTATCCGTCAATATTTCATAAGGTATATTAGTAAAATTTATGAAACTATAGTTGTGTGAAATGATTTTTCGATATTATATGTTTCATAATTTTTCGAAATGTATTTCTCCCTAAAATCGCAAATCAATGTCTCACATTGTAACCCGAAAATGTCATATATTTATTTATGGAGGGAGTATTTCATTTTTATTTCACTATCCCCTCACCCTCTGTTCGAAAATTCTACGGTCATTACCACCAGTGGTAATCACCATAAGAATATAGTATTTTATTAAGATTTGATATCTTCTGATATTAATTTAAAAACAGAGTATAATATTTTATTGAAATTTGGTATATTTTTTATATTAATTTAAAAAACAAACATCTTATTTTATATTTTTAAAAATTGCAAAACTTAAGGCATGTTTGGAAATTGGTATTGGTTAAACTTCTCCAAAATATTAATTAGTAAGAGCTTTAAATTATAGGGTATATGAATTAGTAGGAGATTTAATTTATAGGGTAAGGTTCAAGTAGGTAAATCTTGATTTCATAAATTTTCGTGGGAAGGTAGTAATCCTAATTAATTCCAAACAAGGCCTAAAAAAAATTAATAACAAAATATATTTTTAATTCTTAAAAAAAGATTTCTATTTAATAAAAATATTGCATCGTAATATTTACACTTAATAAAATAATATATTTTTATGGTGATTACCACTAGCGGTAATGACCATAGAATCATCGCTCACCTGTTATATTAGTAAATTACAACATGACGTTAATAAAAGATCTAAATTCGTTCAGACGATCAGCAAACATTTTTTTTTTTGCATCCTCTTCTATTAATGAGCCTCAATTAATCTGGTCGTTTAAGCACTGTTTAACGAGTTATGTTTCTATATCTTGTACTGTCTGGTATAACAAAGCCCAATTTATTTATAGTGACGAAGGGAGGAAATAACGAATCCCTTAAATGATCAACAAATTAAACTTGTTAAACAAATCTTTCAGATTTGCAACCCTCCATATACCTAAACCAAGTCTGCCCTGTGTGCAATACGGAGAGGCTTAAATAAAATACTTAGCTTGTTTCGTACTCCCTTGTTCTCAAAATAGATTATCATAGGAGTTTACACATAGATACAAAGAAAAATATTTATGATTCAATCTATGTATATCAAGTGTAGTAAAATAAATTTAGTCGATAGTAATTAATTTGGTTGTGTAGTAAATATTAACGATTTCTAGTAAATTTATGTCACTAACAGTAAATCAAAATATTGTGAATATATCAATGAAAACAATATATAATTGGAGAAATCATTAAAACTAATTATTTATGTTTCCAAAATCACTAATCCTTAATATCTGTTATTTCCTTAAAACTAATTATTTCCATATTTTTTACAAAAAAAAAATAAAATTATTTCCATATATGTACTAGAATATTTACTGCACACCACGTTTTATTTACTACATACGTAATGTAAACAATTTTTAATTTGTCTACATATAGACTCCTAGTATTTTCCTATCAAAATATATGACTTTCTCACTTGTCGAGTTGAGACTTTTAAACGTACATACATACTTTAAACGACAAAGCCAAAATTTATAAAGTCATTATATTATGAAACCGTATTTCGGTACGAATCTAATTAACAGTATAAATGTGCCTATATAAATCATATTAGTGTTTGTTAAGTAAATTAAAAGTCAGTACATCACCTCGAAAACCAAAATGTCATATATTTTGACAAGGAGGGAGTACTAGAGTACCGTCTACTGCTACTGTACATAATTTAATCTAGAATTTGTATATTTTTTTTTTATGGTTCAATAGTTGTCTGGAGTGATAGCTTTTAACTAGACATGCGAGAATCTGATCCGATTATGCATGGCATGATCTTTGATTCTCTGTAGGGCGATATGATTCACCCTTTTTTTCCCCTCTAGTTTAAGACCCGCATTGGCCTGAATCCGTTTAACTTGTGCATTTCTGATTTAAATCCGACCCAACTAGCCAACCCGTTGACCGATTTTGATCCTTAATTAAAACAAAATTAGGACTATTCTATGGGAAATTAAACTTTCTTTTAGACCTAGTAAAATTAAGCTTAAGATATCAAATTACTATAGCAATCCAAAATATAAATTTAGTCTTGGGACTACATTCCAACGAAAGATTTCAATGTGGTAAATGTGATTTAGATTATAAATTTATTTCTTGTATAAGTATAACTCTTAACTTTAAAATTATATTAATAATAAAATTAAAAGGCGAATGAAAATGGCATGAAAATGTATCACGCACATTATTTTCTGATATATTCGTGAACGACTGAACGGCATGACAGTGATCAGTGAACAAGGAAGAGTCACGATGACGATACCAGTATGGTTGTGGGGCATTATTCCAGTTGCCGCTGTACTAATAACAGTTTGGAGGCCAACAAGTATGCCAACACTAGAGAAAATCACGTACAACACGCCGGTAACCTGGAAACTTGATTACGGAGAAGATCCAAAACCATTCAAAACATTCTTGACTAACTTAAGAGATACGCTACAAGCCGGAGAAGTGTGCAAGTTTCCAGCAATGGTAATAAAACCTTCCAAAACAAAAGAATTTGTTCTCGTCGACATCGTAAACACGAAGCAGAGAACCGTGACATTGGTGTTACAAGGAAACGATTCTTACTTCCTAGGTTACAGTGACACGTTTAACGGGGCGGCCCGCGCTAATTTTGTCTTCGACAACAAGGATAAGTTTCGAGTGTTGAAAGAAAGCAGCCTCTTCCCAAACGCATTGCAAATTAATAGACTAGACCTTCCTTTCGCAAGCTCCTACAGTTCTATGGAAAACGTTGCCAAGCTAGGAGAGGGTGGACGAAAAAATCTCGAATTAGGAATAAGCAATCTCGATAACATCATTAACATTGTGTACGGGGCGGACTACAAAAGCAAGAATAAACCCAAGAATATCGGGAGAGATTTGGCCAGGTTCGGCCTCATGGTCGTTCAAATGGTGTCGGAAGCTGCCCGGTTTATACCAATCGAAAACGAGGTGGTGTCGAAAGGTTTGTCATATGACTTATTTTCCCCGGATGATAATATGATTTCACTGGAGAAAGAGTGGGGTAAAATCTCACAGGCTATTCATATTTCGGCTGCTGCAAAGCCTCCTTGTGTTAAGGTGAGTAAATTTGATTACCCGCCTAATGTGGACACAGTGGAGGGCTTACGGCCTTATATTACCCTTCTCAAGTTCAAGGACAGCTAGCTTAGTGAGTTTGTGATTGCCGAGTTATAGCAGGACCACCATCCCTACGACTACACTAGGATATACATACTGTACTCCGATCCACTTGACATTTGGTTTGAATATGTTAAATTAGTTCAAACTAAACACCAACAATCCAAGGAAATGTAAGTTATAATCCTCGCTAGTAGTAGTAGTACTATCGTAATTTGAGTTGTATTTAATTTGTTGTTTTGTTGTATTGGAAGTAAGGTTAGTTCCGTCTTTAATTTCTGTGTTAAAGTAGTTTTTATAATTGTGTATGTGAAATATATACGGAGTTTTGAAATCAATTTTGATCATTTTCAATACTACATACGATGTTGTTTCGTTACAAAGTCAGATTCCATATATGTAAATTGTACTGTATTTATTAGACCCGGCCAGGCCACATGCCGGGCTATATCCATGTAAACACCCAATTCGAGGGTTTCCCATTTTATAAACGCCCCATGATGGAATTTTTTTTCGAAATAGGGCTCAAAAAATAAATATTGAACAAAATGGGTTGGATTGAAAAATGTTCAATCTTATGGGGTGCACGTCACCCCATTTCAAGTTCGGGACAAAACCGCCAGTGCCCCTGGCGGTTTTAAGTGTCTTGAACATTAGCTATGAGGTTGTGAGTGATATTTTGGCTAGGGTAAAACCGCCATGGGGGGTGGCGGTTTCACTTAAGTGAAACCGCCAGCCCCCATGGCGGTTTCAATTTTTTTTTTTTTTTTTTTTTTTGATTGACGTTATATCGGGGTGATATTTTGGCCAAGGGTGAAACCTCCATGGGGGGTGGCGGTTTCACCCTCGGCCAAAATATCACCCACTCAATTTGTATACTCATTTTTGTGAAGAAACCGTCATGGAGGGTGGCGATTTCTCTTCACTTAAAACCGCCAGGGGCACTGGCGGTTTTGTCCCGGACACGAAATGGGGTGACGTGCACCCCATAAGATTGAACATTTTTCAATCCAACCCATTTTGTTTAATATTTATTTTTTGAGTCTTATTTCGAAAAAAAATTCCCCATGATGAGATGGATAGTGGATGTGGCGGTGACAGGCTCGTTTGTCCTACTACGATTTTTGGTCTTGACCTAAGTTAGTATTTATCCTTATGTATAGCTCATTTGGTTCATGGTAGTGTGGATTTTTTTTTTTGAAGATGGTAGTGACCTAAGGTAGTGTCGATTTTGGGTTTACATAACACTACAAATAGTAATTAAGGTCCACTATTAGCCAATTAAATAATCTCAACCCATGCGTTATAAGTAGATATGTTTGTTCACTTAGAGTATCATGTTAAGCCCCAATTGGCAACAACATGGCATCTCGTTGTATTGGGTTAGTTGTTCTTCTTGGTTCCATGAAATGGACGTTTGTTTGAGGTCTTACTAAATTAATCCAAGATTTAATGAGATAGAAAAATCCTTTGGAAAAGTAAGGATAAGTTGATTTGCATTTTGATCATTTAGGATTTTATACGTTTTTGGATAAGATAGATTTAAGCATGATATTTGTGATTAGAAATGGATTTTAGGTAAAACTAAGTGGAGGAGATTATGGAAAGTAGCATTGCTTCCTAATTTCCTAAGTCTACTTTTAGTTGAATGTCTTATTTTTTTCACCACAAAATAAATCTTCTTATTTTTCAAATAGGAAAAATAGTGGAAGTCAGTTTCCACATCTCATTAGGAGTAATTTTTCCTTATTGTCTATTTTGTTTTCAGGAAGTCTAGGCTAATGTAAATGGATTTTTCTAATGTGTATCCAATAGAGCACATGATAAAACTTAACTTCCTTCTTTAATTAAGTAATATTCTCCTGAATTAATCAAAAAGATTCCACAATTTATTTTTTCAAGTGAGAATCTCACTTAACTATATAAGAAAATGAAGTTTTAATTATCATGTGCCCTATGGGCACACGTTAGAATACCCGATTATAAATAGCATTCTACCACACAGAGAGTTTTGCGAAATAATATCGAAGAGTGAAAAGATAGTTTATTTCAATGAGTTCAGGCTTTGATTACAAATTGAGCAAAGTAGTGCTATTTTTAGTTTGACATTATTTACTAATCGCGTTCTTAGTGAGTAGTGAATCATTATTTAGATCGGCGTCTAGGTTTAATTATAGGTGTAACAGCCCGAACCACCGTCCGTCACAACACAACCCAATAAGATGGGTAGTCACCTCATAGGCCCTATATCCTCTTCGAACTCTAAAAGGTGAAGGCCTTGTTGGTAATATGATGGTAGGAATTTATTATAAACTGATCATATGTGGTTTAGTTTCCCAATGTGGGACAAACCAACTCCATAAACTACTTTCCATAATCTGTAATTACAAACTCCCCCAGTTAAAGAACGCAACATCCCAGTTGCGCCTCAACCAAACCATACAAACATCAACACAGGTCCATGATCTCCCCCGCTAGACGGCTGGTCTGGGTCTCGCCCCAACACCCAGCACACGGTCACAGGGTTGCTCTGATACCATCTGTAACAGCTCGAACCACCGTCCGTCGCAACACAACCCAATAAGATTGGAATTAAAAGGTGATGGTAGGAATCTATTATAAACTGATCATATGAGTCTTAGCTTCCTAATGTGGGACAAACCAACTCCATAATCCGTAGTGTTACAATAGGCCTTCGGGTCATGTCCTTTGTTATTTTCTTAGGTTATTTTCGTTCACAAATAAACCCCAAAATTTCAAAAACAATCCGACAGTAGTAAAGAATACCAATCGGTCCTATGAGTAAGTCTATAATCCACTTTGTACATGTATCATTAGTGGTATCAGAGTTTCGGCTCTTGATTTTTCTCAAATCAACAGGATTATGGTGGCTACTCAACTATGAAAATCATGGAGTTCGACAATCCTTTTATCTAAAGGTGTATGGTGAAAAACGGCAAGTATGCGAATTTTACTATTGATCCTACGTCTTGCAATATGGCTTCAACTTTCCTAGTCGAGAAATTAGGATTGAGTACCGATAATATGGATGTGCATGTGATCTGGAATATATATAATGGTCGAGCATTATGTGAGGTAGAAGAACAAGTTGTTGTTAACTTTTCTATGGATTTTTATAAGGATTATGTTGTATACGATGTTGTTCCTGTGAGAAACTTGCATCTAGTTCTTGGAAGGCCATGAATAAATTGGCAACATGCTTTATTTAATTAAACTGGTGATTATTATTCGATGAGGATAAGCGAGAATAGAGAATTTTGAAAAAAAACATGTATACAAAGTTCAATTCTTTTGCTAGTAAAGAAATTCGTGAAGAACCAACTATGGTTGAAGAAACACGAGTAACTTTAACGATGATTGATGAATACCTCAAAAGGGATAAGGTAAGACATGACAAGATTGTTTCAAAAACTCGAATAATTTGTGAGTAAGATGAAGGTAATAGTCTCTTTAAACACGAATTACCACTTATCTTTGATGAGAGGAATAGGTTTGTTGAGGATAGGTCGGTGCACAACGAAGTTTTGTATGAGCGTTCATATAAATCTTCACATGAAAAATACATTGATAACAAGCATAGTGGTGATCTCAATGGAAAAATTATAATACTTGATGATATTAGCATGCATCACAATGGTGGGTCAAGTAAAAAGAGACTGCATGTACAAAAGGTCAAATTTTTTTATTGTGGTAATTGGAGAGCATGAAAGTCTTAGATATACCATGAAAGATTTTGCTTCAAAGGGTGTGGACAAGGCTAATATCAAGTTCAAGTTAAGGTTTGAATGAAAACCCAAGATATGGCTAAGAGGCTTGTTTGGTGGATTTACTTCATCTTATTAAATTCGTTGTCAATTTTTTTTTTAAGAGCTGGGGGATAATACAATATCCAATATGGCAAAATGACAAAGTCAAAGAAAATGATATTTGTGATTGAATTTGAAGTGGATTTTAGGGAAAGCTAAGTGGAGAAGATTATGGAAAGTAGCATTACTTCCTAATTTTTTGAGTCTAGTTTTAGTTAATTGTGTTATTTTTCGTTAAAGAATAAATCTCCTTACCATTTAGGAAAAAATAATGGAAGTCATGTTTCTACATCTCATTAGGAGTAATAGTTCCTTATTGCCTATTTGTTTTTAGGAAATCTAGGATATTACAAAATAGCACCCTGTTGTTTTTACACATAGAGAGTTTTGAGAATTAATATCAAAGAGTCGAAAGAGAGTTTCTTTCAGGAGACGTTTTGTTAACGATTTTTGAGGGGACGATTGGAAACGAATTCATTATCCACTCTTTTTCCTTATGTTTGTTTTTAGTTTTTTTTTTTTTTCCCAGTCCCTTTCCAATCCTTTTCCCAATCCCTCATATGAAACCCACCTAAAATCTAAGGTAATAATTTGAATTCCCCATATCATTTTCTCTTTCCTCCCTTCTTCTCTCTCTCCTCCCACACCCCAATCCTACTACATTCAACCCCTCACTGGACTACCTCGCACCGCCGATGATGCTCGCCCCAGTCCCCACCACCACTGCCTCCTGAAAGACCACCGGTCGACCGCCCTTTCTCCGGCGACCCTACCGGCAACATAGCTGGACACATCACGGCTTTCTTTTTCCCTTTTCTCCCTATTTTCTATCCTTTTCTTCTCCCCTCTCTTCCTCCTTCCACTCCCGATGCCACCGCCCCATGGCCTCTGCCGCCACTTCGATCGCGCCGCCATCATTCATAGCCATCACCACTATCACTCACCCCTAATTCAAAAATTTATTTCAAAGACGAAAAAACAATCTTATATCTCTAAATCTACAATTTATGGAGTATAAATTGGATAAACTAATTACATAGGCATCTTAGTGGTCGTTTGGTTGCATATGGGAATTCGGAATGCCCATGAACTTCCATTTCACATGTTGTAGAAATTCACATGAATTTCTCAAATGTGTTTAATTGGTTGCATGTAGGAATTAAATTCCTACAGGAATTGTCAATTACCAAGGGGGGTTAGGTAAGTCAATTCCTCCATTTTGTTGGAATTGAAAATTCTCATGATTTCTTAATTCCCATGATTTTAGGCAACCAAACAACTTCAAAAATTTTAATTCATGGGAATTCTGAATTCCCATGATTTTGAGTGGCAACCAAACGGCCACTTAATTATCCATTTATCGTTACTATGGTGGTGACAACGATTAGGTGGTCGTTGGTGGTGGTGGTCAATGGCGGCGGTGGGTGATCAACGATGGCGGTCGAGGGAGGAGAGAAAGTAGTTGAGATGATGGTGGCCGGTTATTTTGATTTAAAGAAAAATTTACAAATTTTCTCTTACTTATGGAATCATTCTATTCATATAATTAACCAAACAACATTTAAAAAGAATTAAACTTGTCTCCACTCCTTTTCTATTATTTTTCCGAACCGTTTCCATTCTGAAATATGAACCAAACGCCCCCTCAATGGGTTCATGTTTTGAACACAAGTTGTGCTAAGTAGTGTTATTCTTAGTTCGACATTATTTGCTAATCACTTTATTTGTCAGTTGTGGATCATTACTTAGATCGGTGTCTAGATTTGATCATAGACTTTCGTGTCATATCCTTTGTTATTTTTTTTATTAGGTTATATTCGTTCACAAAGATACCCCAAAACCCAAAAACAGTCCTACACTAGTACGGAATATAAATATGTCCTATACGTAAATAATCCGCTGCGAACTCGTATTAATCCCTCGTTGGCTTTTCCTCCCAGCTTCCTTGGCTGCCTATGCTCCTCCTAAACCCTGCATCTTTTCCTATATAAATAGATAGAGCATTTATTTCCCACAAAAAAAAGACACAAAAAAAAGAAGTACAAAACTAGCTACCAAAACATAACCTTACCATTTAGTGGTAAGTCATCACCTACGTACAACCCACATACACAAATACACCACACATGCATACCAATCATTTGATCGTCTATCATATCACAAATTCATATACGAGACTAGATCATTAGCTAGTTTGTATCCAAGGGTCACGATCAAAGCCAAAGGTGTTGGTGAGCGAAACCGAGATTCGCTATACGTCGATAATATGTCCACCCGAGGGCCTCATTCTTTCTAAAACTAATTTTCAAACTTATTATTCTTGTAAACATACAATTTATAGGTTTGGACTTTGGTTTTATATTATTATTCATTTTACCATATGATGCATATGTGCATACTCTTTGTGTTAGCACTATAGTATAGTTGCTAACATGTTTCCATCGTTTTTCAATGACTTGTGTGAATGCTGTTGTCTCTGCCAAAACGTACGTATGTGATTTGTTGTTATAAAATATAATATGTTATTAATTACGTAAACATCATCAATTTCACTCTAATTATTGCTACCATACGTTGCATGCTATCTGCAATATGAAATCTATTGTATCAATTAGTAGAGGCTGTCTTCGAACCAGCGATTTGGATGCCTAACACCTTCCCAACTCGTACCATGCAAAGGACCCATCCTAGGTTTGTAGAACCCTATAAAAAAATCATGTTGGTGACTCTAATAAAAAATGGCGAGATCCAATTGGTCCATCCCTAGGCCGGTTTAGTATCTCATAGTCGAGCTAGTACCGCGATCAACCGAGCCACTGCTGGGATTTTCCATCTCTGGCACTGGCACTAGAGGGTAGAGCAGTGCCATGGTTGGAAATTCCAGTACTGCCGCTAGCCCGTACGACCTTTGACCGGGTCAGTGCCGGGCTCCTCGCCTTTGGAATTTTTATTTTTGTTAATTACAAAAAAAAAAAAAAAAAAAATTAAAAAGAGGGTTTGTTCTTAATTCTCATAATTTTCTCAAATAATATCATTCAATAATACAATCTTTGGATAATTTTATCAATTAATCGTATCAACATATCATTATTCGGTAAATTAACTTAATTATTAAAATTACGATGCCTACATATGGAAAAAATCAAAACCCAAGTAGTTCTCCACTTAGCTTACTTACCTTCGTTTGTTATGTGATCGGTTCTAATCTTCGAAATTGCCAATGTTATGCTTGAATTGGTGGACAAGTGTCGACATTGAGTGCCCAATTAATCTACCTGTCACCTGATCTCCAAGAAAAATAAGCATAATTACAACGTTATTGTCTTTGCATAGTTGGCAACTTATTACCTTACTTTTCTTGGATCATGCTCGATCTGTACTTTCTCAAAACACTACAAACAATACTTATTGGTTTGTTTGCACTACTACGAACACTTGAACAACTTACATCAGATTAACTCAACTCTAGGTTCTAATATCAACTCATAGTACACTACTACAACACTTTGTTTTTTGAAATAAATGGAAATTCATTAATATTGTCGCCAAACGGTACTTACATCAAGAATTATAACGATATAAATATCATTAAAAAAATCTAATTGACACAATTCTTCCCTAATTAACAAAAATGATCTCTTTCACGTCGACATCTTTGCGTCTTTCATCGGCATCGGAGATCTATGTAACTCGAATAAGAAAAGGCAACCAACGTAGTTAATGGTATTTGATCCGGAATTCAGCATCCATCGCAACGCCATGACAAAATTAATGAATATCGGATCCTTGTAGAAATATCGCGAATCTCAGTATAAACCCACCAATATGGTGGTAGAGATAACCTCTCGAGAAGGTAGATTCGAGTTATTATTGATAATAAGTAGTGATAACTAATTAATTAGGGTGAATATTAAAAAAATTGGGGCTTAATTACCACCATCTAATTGATGGTTGGTAGCCCCTAAATTTAGATTTAGAAGATAGGGTTTTTGATAGAGGAGCACTACTACAACAATTAATTAGTCATATTATCAAGTATTTGTTCTCTATTATATTAGAATGGTGTACCTCCTCGCCCTAGTGCGCATTACCCCAGTGAACTTCCACTCCAAATACTCGGTCTTATAGCTTCTTTCTGCTTAACCGAAACCTTCGATAGTCCAAAGTGTGCCTCCATAGTTCAAGTCTCTTTTTAAGCTAAAATCTTGTTTACATTTTTGAGATTAACATGGTATCATCTACAAGCATCATACACCATGATATATATATATATATCATCCTCGATTAACTTCGTCAATTTGTCCATGGTGCACTCCACTCGTAAAAGAAAACTCTTATGTCTTCCCCACTCTTATCCGTGCACTCGTGCTAGCTCCCTCATACATGGGTCATTTATGATTTTAATTTACTTTTGCGAAAGTTCTTTCTTGGTTAGGGACAACTAATTCAAAGAACATCTCTCAAAACTTTGTCATACTTCTTGTCCAAATCAATGAAATCTATATATATATATATATATATATATATATATATATATATATATATATATATATATATATATATATATATATATATATATATATATATATTTATATATGTCCTCCTTATCCTAATATGAATATATATGTCCTTCTTATCCTAATATGAAGCCAATGTTTGTCTTATGAGATGAATTAAATCCATAGTTGACTTCCCCGTCATGATGAATCCAAATTGATTTTCTGAGATCTTTATACTTCTCCTTAATTTATGCTCAATCACCTCTTTTACCTTATGCACGCACCATGATAACCCATGTCGATTCTACATCCCTTTCCACACTAGTTGTCCAAATGTTTGTATCAGCCTTCTTCTCGGAGAATAGCTCTTTAGGGTCCCTTTCAAGTTTTCACCCCTTATGGCTCTAATTGTGGCTGTCTGTTCCCGACCCCCTGCATCCCTCAGCCTTCAAATTCCGTACCACCAATAATCTATGTTGCATGATCTCTTGTTGATATATGCTTAATTTATCACTTTTTCTGCACAGTATAAGTCATCTCGTCTCCTATTTTGTATGATTTTTCACTTGCTTTTCTACTTATTTCCCCTATGTGGTTGTTTTGGCTCAATCCAATGTAGATTTGTAAATTTCAGTCTATTTTCTATATTGTACAAGAACGGATTATGTGGTTTGTTGTATGCTCGGATTATGTGGTTTGTTGTATGCTTTTGTAGGGACACCTATTCGGCACGTTGGTTCAAAACCCCACGCATAGGAGGGTCAAGGGGCTGAATATAGAGTTTGGAGAAGAACACAAGGAGCGAAATTGGGATTATATTAAGGGATGAGGATACAAGCTTGTAAGAAAATGGAGGCCCAAACACGTGTTGGAGACTCTTCGGGCAAGGGGGTAACTTCAATCGGTTTTGTCTCAAGTTCAAGAGTAGATATGGAGATGATTAAAGTTGGAGGTGAAAGTTTATATCATTAGCTTTCAATGATATATTATAAGCTTAATTTCACCAAGTAACGAGTGAGATATCATCTTCCAATGTCAAAAACATAGGACGAAGGATTTTTTTTGGTTGTTGTATTGGATGCAATGAAATTATAGTTTGTATTTGAAATTTCATACTCCCTCCTACCCATAACGATCTCCCCCTTTCGAAAACAGTTTTTGGTTAGACATGTTTGGGTCGACTTTTAAACCAAACGAATCGTTCAATTGTTGTAAAAATTAGTACATGTTCTATTCTGCATTGCATTCTAACAACTCCACTTGATTTTAAGGTAAACGGATCTTTCATTTGGTATAGAAGTAGCTCCGAATATAGCTACTCAAAAACAGAAAACGAAAAGGGAAAATCTTAGTGGGTAGGAGGGTGTATATCACTTATACTTTATCTTGCCTTGAATATTGAATTGAGCAGTCAATAATCATGGCGATAACTGTGTAGCACTACTCAAAATACTAATTGTCCCAATTTTCATAAGAAAGATACTCCCTCCTGTATGTTTTATATGATGTTCCACAATTAAATAACACGGATTTTTTTTTGTAAGAAGTAAGATGTGGTTGAAAATGAAAGTGGGTGGGTCACAAACCATTAGGACCACAAAAAATATTATAGATAAGAAAAGCAGAAGATCATTTAGAATGTGTTGGGATCCTCTAGAGTTGAAAATCAATTCTAGTTGGTAGAGTTTGCCTAAAAAAATAAGAATAGATTTTTTTAACAATTTATTTGTGACTTTCAAAATTCTTTTTATTTTGTCTTATTACTTGTTTTGGTAAACTCTATAAAGTCTACCAAAAATAAAATCAACTCTAGAGGATCCTTGCGCATTTAGAATTGACTAAAAAAGAAAATAAGAAAATCATTCAGAACTGGAGGAAGTATATTATTCTAAGATCTCGTCACGAAATTGGGAGTGTGCCATTATTAATCTAATGCTACTACTAAAAAATTTCATTACAAATTATTTTTACAACTGCTAACTTAATTTTACTAGGGTGTGTATCCTGGCCTCTAGCATTGAAGAGAGACTCTACACTGTAGAGTTAGTAATTAGTGGTCACAAATGCCCCACGTCTTCACCTCAATAGTCAATTACAATATATATACACCCCAAATCCATAAAAACCAAACCTCCCACCACGACATCCGATCCCCTCTCACCAGTCACCACCATGTCTTGCCTATGGCGGCCCATGCACCTGATAGCATGTCATCCCTGATGACGACCGGTGAACACTGATTACGGCCGAAGATGGAGGTGGAAACTCGCTTTGCCGTCAAAATTCATAGACACCCTAATAAAACCCAAAAAACGTTAAATAAAATAATAGAGTTTGTTGTTATTTTTCTGTGGAACATAAGTCCTGAACAACAAAAGATGATTACCAAGAGTTGGGGGAATTACTGTGCGCATAGGAGAGAAAAAGGCTTTCACATCAAGGAGGGATCGGAGTAAAGCCTTAATTGCAAGATGGCTTTGGAAGTTGCAGAGCTATGAGCATAATGACATATGGACTAGCTTGACAATAAAATATCACCTGAAAAATGGAAACATCTGGGTAACTCAACCTACCCATGGTTCAGGATACAGAAAGCTGGAAATCGAAATTGAAGCTTTAAACTTTTGGTCGAAAGAGGGAAAATACAAAGTCAATAAGGCATACGAATCCTTTAGGCAAAAATTCCGTAAGAAGCATGGTAGTAATATTGTTTGGAACTCGATAAATGTACAACTTTTTTGCTAACCTGGAAATCCAAAATGCTCTACCAACAGTTGACAGAATTTGCACCCGCGGAATGGTGATAGTAAACAGATGTTGCATGTGCTGTAAAGACCTGGAAAATTAAATTATCACTACTTGTTCTTTAAGTGTCATTTTGTGTAGCAAATTTGGAACGAGTTTCAAAGGTGGATTGGAAACCCCCCCCCCCTCCCACCAAGAAAGACTCTTAAAAGGGAGGTTATGTGGTATCAAAAGAACATCAGGCGGAAGCACTGGCGTCAAAATGGGTGTTTTGCAGCCTAATCTCCACTACTTTTAGGGTATGGAAGAAAGAATTGCTATACTATGTTCAAAGGAGCAAACAAAATTGTGGATTGTATTGTGAAACTCTTCAAATTTGTAGTTAGTATTAGGATATTAAGCTTCACCAAGCATAGCGAGCATGAGGAGATGAATACTATAGTTTTTTAAAACGTTGTACCTACTAAAAACGCTATAAGTTACAATTACTTTTGCCGAACATGGTCAAAGTTATATTGCAACTCTAGGTGATCAATTTACTACTATAAATTCAATTTAATTACAACGTGTGTGTATATATATATATATATATATATATATATATATATATATATATTTACGCTTAGATGAGTCCATGAGTCCCAATCACAGCTGTTCATCCGACCTAATCCGACGCTCGAAATTTCGTCACCCTTTAAGGGTAAAACCGCCAATTGCATCTTACATATAAAAGTAAAAAAAACGGCTTCCCTCCTCATTTTTACAATGTCAATTTCTCTCTCCTCAGTTTTCCTCTCCCATTTTCTCTCTCCTCACCCCCGTTCCCCTGGTTTCTCTCTCCTCACCTTCGATCTTTTGTTTTCTCTCCCCGCCGCCGTCACTCTCCACACTACGTCAAAAATGACCTTCAAGAACGGTTCCTCTAAAGCTAAGCAGAACGGTTGTAGAGCCGTTCTCTAGACGACGGTACTTAAAGGCTAAGAGAACGGTTGGAACCGTTCTTAAAGGGTATGAGAACGGTTTTGTACAAAACCATTCTCAAAGATCTTTAAGAACGGTTATAAGAAAAACCGTTCTAATAAGTTAATGCCTTACAGAACGGTTTTGAGCAAAACCGTTCTGATATGTACCAATTTTTTTTTTAAAAAATATGTTTTTTTTCAAAATTTCCAGCTTTCCCTATCCACGATCCCCAACCCCTGATCAGCAGCAGCAACAGCAGCAACAACAACAACATCATCATCAACAACAACAACAACAATAACAAAACTAACACTCAAAATACCTCCAATACTTTGATTAAATCTGGGTTCACCGTAAAATTACAGAATCACCAAACAAAAAAAAAAACTAACAAATCGATTAACCTAACACTATTTTTCACGTAAATTTTGACGGCATCATCTTCATAAATCTAGGCCTTTGTTCATCAACTTCCTTTGCATTATCATTCTAACCACAAAAAATAAAAACAAATATCATTACAAAAAATGAATTAAAAAAACAAAGTTTAAAAAACATATAATTGACAAATGAAATCTAAAAATGAGATCTTATATCTTATAAAAAGTAGGTCTGAAAAACTAGATTATACATGACTTAATCATAAACAATATATCAAAGATTTAAAAAGTTACCGGCAAAGAGGCTGACGAACCCTAGCCATACGAAGACGTGTTTGCCGGCTGGAGAAGGTGATGAAAAGGTCGCCAAAGCACGATTCTTCGAGGCAGCAAGACCAGATCTTGTCGGAGTGAGGCACTCGCAGCACGTCTACCGTTGGAGGTCGACGAGAATTTTTGGACGATTAGAAGAGAAGAGAGGAAAAAAAAGAGGAGAATCAGTTACAGATGGAAAGAAGAGAGATGTGGAAGGAAAGAGAAACTGAGAATGAGGAGGCGGAGGCGGAGGCGGAGATTACAAAGCAAGGCGAGAGCTCTTTATGATTTATGTTTTAAAAAAAAAAACCATGATCTTTTAGAACGGTTTTTCTAGTTTGTGATTATACATGTATCAAACAATATATTTTCCTTAATCACAAACAATATATCAAAGATGTAAAAAAAAACCAGGGTCTTTTAGAACGGTTTTTACTGAAACCGTTCTCTTAGACATTTTATTTTTATTTTCCTTTTTTCGCAAATCATCTTTTAGAACGGTTTTTAACGGACCCGTTTTCATATAAAATAGAGATCGGTTTTACAAAATTCCGTTCTCTTATGCTAGTTCTGGAAGCCCAAATTTGACGTAGTGCCACCGCTTTTGCCGCCTCTATCCACCGCTCTCTACTCGTCTCCAGCCAACAATGTTTTCATCATCTCTGTCGCATCTGTAATCGAGGTATGAATTGATGATTTTAGGGTTCGGTTTATACGCGATTAGATGAATTCATTTTTAATTTTGCATTTTTTGATCTGATTATGTGAGTTTGTATACTCTTGATGTTTCATTTTGATTGATTTTATCGTTGCTTTTCGATTTCATCTACATTTTTGGCGATTTATCACTTTTTAGGCGAATCCTGACAGCAGCGACGGCGAGGCGGCCAATCTGACGGCATCGGTGATGAGAATCTGCGGACGGCGGTTTCTGGCGACGTCGCGTACTCAGATAAGTCGGCGACTGTTCAAATCGGCTTAGGTTTGATTTCTAATTCGTTTTTCTGTGTAAAAATTATAATTTTGGTTTTTGTATAGTGATTTTTGGTTGTATTGTTGAAGATTTGTTCGGAAATGTCACCGGTCTCGATTCTCGCCGCCGCCGTGATTCTCATATTGCAATTTTCGTTTGATATAGTTTGATTCGATCTATTGGTGTGTGAATTTATTTGATATTGTGTGTGATTCGATTTGGTATGGTGTGTGATTTAATCTTCTAGTGTGTGATTCAATCTGTTGGTGTGTGATTGTATTTGTTATCGTCTGTGATTTAATCTGCTAGTATGTGATTGTATTTGGCATCGTGTGTCATTGTATTTGATTGATTTTGTTTTCGAAAATATTTGAATGACTATGGCACTTCTGAGTTCGTGAGCATTGAGCGCATACACAAGATGTTACAATCTGCCTCTTAAGTGTAGACTTATCCCTCCATGTACCCTACCTGTATATGGCCCTTGGACATCACATTTTCTAAGTGGCACTATAGGTCTATCGCCTTCTTTTATTCTTGCTCCTTTAATTGGTTAGGTGGTGTGTCCATTGTCTATAATTGTCATTATTCGATGTTACAATGCATTATGATTGCCCCTGTTTCATCCTTGCACAACCGTTCAAGACTACACTGGTCATAGTGTGTCTAAAAGAGTAGAGGTTGAGTTGGAGTATGAGTTGCTGGAGCAATGAGACCCGTCCGGAGAATGGCCAGGCCAATTATTTTTAGTTTGTTCTCTTTCGAAAATTTTCAGGAAGCGAAATAATGGATTAACCACATTGTGAGGCGGTTTGATGTATAATTATGTTGGTTTTCAGTTTCTTATAGGCCGCGGGTGTTCATGAACAAATCAATATTGAGAAATTAAGTTATACAGAGGGTTATTATGGATGCAGTAAAAGAAGAAGACACTTTCGTTGAAAGTCCTAATCTTTTTTGTTGTGTCGACCTCCATCTGCTTTGTCTCTAAATATGAGTACATTCTTTGTGGGGGAAGTTTAAGATTTTAGCATCAGAATTCTAGGTTTATAATAGTTAGTCATTTGTGCAAAGTCATAAAGGTGAGGTTTTTAAAATGAAGTGCTATTAGCGCTTGCAAAGCATCTTCATCTACTGTTATCATATTGTGAATGTACTATCACGTCTATTAGCTCAAATTGGTAGAGCATTGTGCTATTGCACAAGGTGTGGGTTCGATTCCCGCGTAGGCGAATGAAAGTGTGGTAGGATATAGGATTGTCGGTTTCCAGCTTTAAAAATTGCACCAAATTACAGTTCATGTTGAGATTTATCTTGATCTTTGGCTTGAACTCACATTCAACCTATGTGAGACTTGAACTCACATTCAAACTTTTAAACAGTCCACATCTTAGGTATCTGGCAAACACCATACACAAAAATAAGACGAGGGACTTTACTCCATTTGCTCCTACTACCCTCTATGGTTGTGTCATCATGGGGTTAAAAAGTCATAATGTAGCTATCCTGGTATATTTCGAGGATGAAGAGGAATGAAAAATAAAGCTTTACAATTCGTCTATGTGGGAATCGAACCCACAGCGTGTGCAATAGCACACTGCTCTACCATTTTGAGCTAATAGACGTGAGACGTGAGTGGCCTGATGTAACAATTCAGAATAGATATACTTGTTCCTATTACAAAAATCAACACCAATGTAGTCCACGACTCCAGGATATCCACAAATTATACAAACACAAGCCATAAACATAAATCAAGCAGCAATCGACTTCAGGAAATGCACAACTAATTTAAGCATACAAACCTGTAGAAATGTAGGTAACTTGCTGTCAATTTGATATACTTTCGAGAGTACAGGTCCCAGTCCACAAAAGAGGAACAAGATGCCCAGCCATAGTCCACAAAAGAGGAACAACCCTGTAAAGAAAATAAACGAACCTGATGCATCACAACCCTGTAAAAAACATAGTTAAAAACTTCTAGCCTATGTTTTCAGTAACCATATTTCCTGTTTCTGTTCCTGAGAAAATTGCTTATGAATTAAGGAGACAAATTATCAACTTACTATGACAAAATAGTCATGAAAGTGAAGCCTAACTAGACCAGCAGTAATGCCACTTTTGTCTGTTCATCTTTGTACCTTAAGAGAGTAATTGGCAGTATATATGTTTTTAGAACAAATATCATCTAAATACAGACCCTCGGGGCCTTTACGCTCAGCCTTGCTCGACACAAGACGACCACCTCTAGTGAATCACTCTCCTTCAATCCTGTCAAAACTGAAACGTTTGGACACACCTAAACCATACCCGGCAGCAGCCATTTCTGCAAGGAGGGGAGACCACCTTGCTCTGACCCGGATGCTAGCAACAACACAAACCTCACCCATCTCATCACGGATAACGAAACCAAGACCACACCCCGCACCATCATACACTGTCGCATCAGTGTTCATTTTAAACACACCATGGGGAGGAGGAAGCCATTGGTTCGGTGAAGAGAAAGCCAGGACTCTGATAGAATCACACACACTAATGAAAACACAACCACAAATAGAATCACACACATTTGCCTACAAAATCTTACACACTAACTAATAAAATCACACAAATAGAATCGCACACACTAACTACACTAACTAACCAATAGAATCATACACTAGAAAATACAATTACACACGCTAACGAATAGAATCACACACATTTCGAATAGAATCACACACACTATCCCAAAGAATCACACACATTATGGAAAATAATCACTCTTTACTACAAATTGAATCACACTAACTAATTGAATCACACACCATATCCAATAGAATCACACACACCAACGAATAAAATCACACACACTAACCGATGTGATTCCATAGACTAACCAATGTGATTCTATATGATAACGAGTATGACTCCACCACCATCCAACAAAACTTCAAAACTGAGAGAAATACTTGAATAATCAATCAAACATATGAACAACGAATTAGCTAAACAACAACAAATGTGATTCTAAACAACAAAACAACAACCAATGTGATTCTAAACAACAAAACAACAACCAATATGATTCTAAACAACGACCAATATGATTCAATATCCAAAACTGTGTGATTGCAAAGTTATTTTAAAAATCGTAATCGAAAGAAGAGCCTGTATGTGTGATTCAATATCCAATACCGTGTGATTGCAAATGCTATTTAAGAATCGAGAAGCAGACACAATTGAAAAACGATCGAATTTGGGATATTGAAAAAATAAAACGATGAATCTTTCTATTCTGATCTTCGTTTAATTAGTAGAAGAACCTAATGTTCGTAATTATCAACAAAAACAGCAGCAAAAACAACAAAAAAAATTGATTGCAAATTCGAAAAATATAGATTGAATTCACTACAAGATTAATCGAGATTACCTGGTTCATGGTTGTTTAGAGGATCCATAGCGAAATGAAGCCTTCAATCGTCGCATTTTCTGTAAATTTTCGATCGATTTAGACTAAAGTCTAATCAATTTTTCTAGGGTTTGATTTGGGGATTTAGTACTAGCTTTTAATTTGCGGTTTCGAACCTTAAAAATAGCAGCGGCAGCGTCGACGAGAAAGAGAGTCGGCTGTTGCGCGAGAAGAAGAAGCGCCGGTGACTGGTACTGGTGGCGGAGTAGGAATACACGGCGGTGCAAATGCAGGAGAGAGGAGAGAGAGAAGGGCGATCGGGGGATTGTTTTGGAGGAGAGAGAAAATGTGTTTGTGAGGAATGACGTAGGTCTCGATGACCCCTTGGTCTATTCTTCCGTGTGTGTCTTTGGGCGCATCTGAGCCCTCCATCTGTTCTGGATTCAATGGTTCAGATGAGGACTCACGGACTCACCAGAGTAGGCGGACTCATTTGAACCCGCCTGTATATATATATATATATATATATATATATATATATATATATATATATATATATATATATATATATATATATATATATATATATATATATATATATATATATACACACATTAGACAAATTAATTGCGTCTAAATGGTAAACCTCTAGTATTGTCCCATAACAAATTGCAAATTTTGTTTTAGCAAATTACTAAAGAACGAAATTTAAATGACCGCGGTTTGTACAAAAGATGACAATGTAGAGGGTACACTATAGGGGAATTGGTTTTAATTGACTTTTCGTCAACTTAAAATAATATGAGTACATAGGAATATAGGATGGGAAAGCAGGTGGCCAGTAATGGTCGTCGTAGGCCAAATTATAAATTTTTTGCTATATGAGATTAGGATCAACACGAGTTTCACTAAACCAATCATTATGATTGATACATAAGAACCAATCACGGATTGGGGCAAATTTGAGCCACTCCTTTTGCTTTTCCAAATCCTGTGACTTCGAATATTTTCCCCTCATATACCCCTCTCTCCCCTCTCCATCTCTACCACCCGCCCACCACTACCATTCCGTCCCACACACAACGGAAAAGGGTTAAGGGTGAGCGGCAAAGTGGGGTCTCAAACCCCTTTTTTTGCCACTTTAGAGCACCACATTCTATAAGGATTGACAAAACCCCTTCAAACACCCACTCTCCGTCCTTAGGGTGTCTTTTGATCTCGCCAGT
The DNA here is from genome assembly GCA_963680865.1 of Spergularia marina. Classification (NCBI taxonomy): domain Eukaryota; kingdom Viridiplantae; phylum Streptophyta; class Magnoliopsida; order Caryophyllales; family Caryophyllaceae; genus Spergularia; species Spergularia marina. Next base: position 7,686,319 of record OY804554.1, read on the forward strand.
GGGAAGGTGGTTCGCTGGAGTAGTGTGTGCGTGGAGCAAGGCTGTCGTGCGGTGGTCAGACCCGGGTTGCTTTACTTTGGCTGGAAAATGGACAGGTTTGCCCCTGTGATTGAATCCGTACAACCAATCGCAGTGATTGGTTATCAGCATTCGGATCAACGGATAGAAAGCCAGTGCACCAGCATTATTATTATTGCTACTAGTATAGTCTTCTTAAAAAAATATAGTACACGGAGGTCAACTGGCCTGGTTACCAAACGTGCTTACGCGATCGGCGATGGTTATTCGAAGTTGTGTTGTTAAAAAAAAAAAAAAAAAAAAAAAAAAAAAAAGAAAGGAAGTTGCAACGATGTCATACGCTAAAGATTTTTATAAAAGGCTGTGAAATGGTCTTCTAATCTTCATTACAAAAAGTTTGTCAAGGAAAATAATGTCTTAAAACACAAGCTTCTCCCTTTATTATTCTTTTTATCGTAGTGTTCATCGATCGAGGTATTAACAGCCAAATTCTAAGGTCTAAGGTTTGTGTTCCATCTCTTGCATTAATAAACCTTGTTTCTTTGAGTCAATATCTAATCTCATCAGGTGTTGTTTGGGCACCCTCAAAATTGATAGGAATTTAATTTCAGTTCCGATCGTAGGAATTGGGTTTTGTGGGAGTTGTGTGGATGACCAACTAGTTTGATAATGGGTTCGAACGACACAAATTATCAAACTTTTTATTTATTTTGATGAATTTTTAAAACTCCTTTTGAAAGTGTTTCAATATTTCTAAAAGCTAGTTTCATAACGTTTTTGAAATTTTATGGCGTGCACGAGGCGGTTACTGGCTAGGTAGCACTGAAACGGACACGAAAACGGACACGTACACGAAACGGACACGGGAAACGGCAGTCCGAAAATTGTAGGACACGGACACGCATAATTTAAATTATATAAAATACATATTTTATGTTTGAAAAAGTATATAACTAATTGAAATATTACTTTAATATTATATTAATACTGAATATATTATAAAAGTTAGATTAAGAATTATATATATTACGATATTCAAATAAACATCGATAGCATAATTCATTTTTGATGATAAATACTCTTCAACTCACGCCTTTATTATCAATTTTTCTATTAATTTTAGATTCTTAAAGTGTATAAAAGTGTCCTAGAGTTTCCCAATAAGCAAAAATATCAATATAATAATGGACACCGATTCAAGAGTTTCGGACACCTATTGTCAGGTGTCGTGTCGGTGTCGGTGTCCGACACGGTGTCGGACACGGACACGCTAGATCATGGAAGTGTCCGTGCTACCTAGGTTACTGGATGACGATTCATGTTAGTCGACCCCAAATCAAGTTAGGAAAAAACCTTGGTTGTTGTCGTTGTATTGAAGTATATGATGCATTGTTATAATATGATTATGCACATCTTAGTGACTTGTGGCATAGTTAAGTGATCATGTACTGGTGTCTTATATCCGGTGGCATTGGGGTGCCTGGGCGAGCTGGGTTTATGCCCAGGGCCCCATTATCCGAAGTTAATGATATGTAGTCCAATGTTAGTGAAAGGTCTTACATTGTGCGCTTTACTTGAGTTCGAATCCGACTATACCCACTTTTTTCTTGGATTATTTTTATTCCTTCTTTTTCCTGGTTAGATGTTGTATACGTGATCGTGTATTTGTGTATATTTTGACTCTTGACTAGATTTACTAAGTTGGTTTAAAATGTTAGGATGTTAGAAGATGTTAACATGAACTACTCTGCTAATACCCCTCACTCTAAATAAACAAGGAAATTGACAAAAAGGCATCTCACAAGATCAAAGTTCTGGAGAGATTCCGGTTATTGTAAATGTTTGAAACGAAGATGATTTAATTATTAGGAGACGGTGTAATTAGGCAATATGTATCGAAAAATTACGCTACACATCTCATCTATACTATATATTAAAATGTTAAACTAAATCTTTACTCGGAGGACACTTGACACTTATTGATTAGATATATCACTAAGTAATCATACATAATAGGAAAATTTTCCAAATCCTACCTTATATATTTACATTCTTCCAGTTTCCTACCTTATATGTCAAAAAAGATATTTTCCTACCCTATAAAATGCTATTTTGATCTAATTCCTACCAAAAACAATATTCCGACCAGTTGACTCTCTATTTGCGGCATTGACTCTCATGTGACTTGCACGTCACTTAGTTTTCACCTCAATATTTCGCGTGATTCCTCTCATACCCATATCAAACCCCCATTTTTACTCATAACACTTATATGTCCTCTCCAAATCCTTCCTTCTCTACCCCATAAAACCTTCATTTTCACCCCCTCATCGTTACTACTGCATTGCATGCGTTATTTAATAAAAAAAATGGGGGAAATTGGAGGGAAATCACAGATTGGAGGAAAATAAAAAGTCAACGTCGGAAATGGAGAGTCAATTGGCCGGAACACTGTTTTTGGTAGGAATTGGACAAACAAAGCACTTTATAAGTTAGGAAAATATATTTTTGATCATATAAGGTAGAAAACTGGAAGATTGTAAACATAAAAGGTAGGATTTGGAAATTTATCCTACATAATATGATAATCAATCATTGATTATTAGCTTGTTTACGAAATATAATATAATTTATGGTAATTAATTATAGTGATGAGCTAATTTATGTTAATAATTTTAAATATATTATAATGTAAGAGGTGATGGGATAGTGGAATGAAAATGACATAGTATAACGGGTGACGTAAAAGTAAAAAGAAAAAAAATAATATTGATAAGTGAGCAGAAATAGATAATATAATAATATCGTAACTAATAATATTATAACAAAACCTACATTTCTATAAGATAAGTATAACAATATAAATATGCAGCCCGCGCGCGTATTAGGCATGCAAACTAGTTAAATATGTTTTGATATATATTTCAAAGTCATATCAATTAATATACACCTACCTTGTTCTTTTGGTAATCTTCTTGGGAAATCAACAAACACATTGTTAAGCTAATTGTATGAGGGTATATGTTAGAAGAGCCGTATTAATACATACACTAACATTAACATGATTGTTTAATTTTACTAGTAAGAAGAGAGAGAAAAAAACATGATTGTTTTACTAGAATTTGTTAGGGGCAAACTTATTAAGTTGTTCTAGATGATTTAGGAGTCTATATGTAGACAGTAAAAAAATTGTCTATAGCATAATCAAGTGTGGTAAATTAAAGATGGCAAGTAGTAAAAAATATGGTTGTGTAGTAAATTTAATATATTTGCAGTAAATTTATGACACTGGTAGTAAAATTAACATTGTTACAAATTTACCAATAGAAAAAATTTAACTTGATTTATTTCCAAAATCAAGGATACTTATTTGTCTCTATTTCCTTATAATCCAGCATTTTCTAAATTATGCAACAAAAAATTATTGCACCTTTAATTAATTTTATCAAAAACCAACCATAGACACTTTTTTGTTTGTCTACATTTGTATCCTCTTTACAAATAATGAACTTGAATTAATTTTATTCCTTTCTGCGCTATTTGGCCATGAGTTCCGGATATCTCAACATTATCTTGTATATATAACAAAGCTCGATTTGTATGTACTCGAAACGTAACGTATGCTTGGTATCTCAAATCGGCTTGCAAATTTGTAAACAATTCTTTCAAATCTACAATGCTGGCATGCATACATACATAAACAAAGTTTATGAAAATATGAAGTAGACTACTAATATAAAGCTAGCAAGTGTACACTTAATCTAAAAGTTTCTTGATTGCGTGATAATCGTGTGAATTGCGTGATGACTTAAAAAGTTATATCCAAGTATTGCAATCACACTATATATGTATTTTTCTGAAATATTCGTGAATGGCATGGCAGTGAAGTAGGAAGAGTAACCATGAAGATTTTACAAGGGAAAATTCCAGTATGGGTGTGGTGCATTCCATTGGCAACTGCTGTACTAATAACATTTTTGATGTCGCAACCAAAAATAAAGTACGACACCGTAACCTGGAAACTTGATCTGGGAGAAGATCCCGAACCATACACCACATTTTTGACTAACTTGAGACGTACGCTCAGAGCCGAAGAAGTGTGCAAGTTTCCGGCGATGGTAATAAAACCCTCGAAGGCAAAAGAGTTTGTTTTTGTCGACATCATAAACACGGAGCAGAAAACAGTGACATAATTGTTGCAAGGAAACGATTCTTACTTCCTAGGTTACCGAGACATGTTTAACGGGAAGGAGCGCGCCAATTTTGTTGATGATTTTTTCGAACTTTTGGAAAGAAGCGACCTTTTCCCAAATGCGCCAAAGAATAATAGACTAAAACTCCCATTCAAAAGCAGCTACCACTCTATGGAAACCGTGGCCGATCTAGGCACTAATGGACGGAGAAATCTCGCATTGGGAATACACAACCTCAATAGCATCATTAACACGGTGTACGGGGTGGACTATCAAAGCCATACGAAACCCAAGGATATCGGCCAAGAGTTGGCCAAGTTCGGCCTCATGGTCGTTCAGATGGTGTCGGAAGCTGCTCGGTTTATACCAATCGAGAAAAAGATGGTGGCAGAAGGTTTAGGGAAGAATAACTGTTTTAAACCGGATGAGGATTTTGTGAATTTGGAAAATGCGTGGAGTAAGATCTGTCAAGCTATTCATATCTCGGCTGCTGAGAAGCCTCCTTGCGTTAAGGTGAATAAGCTCAAATACCCGCCGGATGTGGATACAGTGGATGGCTTACGGCCTTTTATTACCCTTCTCAAGTTCAAAAAGAACTAGCAAGCTTATTAATCAACGATCGGGCATGTTTGTGTGTGATTGGCACCATTATATTGGTGGCAAGGTCTTGCTTCAAATTAAACTTGATCTTGATCTACTCGGGTGGAGTATTATTGTACTCCAGGTCACTACTCGTCCTTTTTTTTTTTTTATTCTTAACATTTGATTTGAATATTATTATATATATGTTTGAGCTGTATGAATTGTATGTTGTATTATTGGAAATAATTTTTGGGTTAAAGGTATTATAAATATCTGTGTAAAACATACTCCCCCGTTCGCCTATAAAACGCGTTATTAAAAAAATTAGAATAAAAAATGAGTTTTAGGGTCCACTTATTGTAAAATTACAACATAGAGGTATGCCCTACTTGTATTTCGTATAAACAAATTAATAAAGTAGGGATATTTTGGTCTTTACATGTACAAATAAAGAGAGTAATAAGTAGAAATTTTAAAGATGTTTTGGTCTTTACATGTACACCCATAACAGAAAGCAAGAAATTTATAAATGAACGAATGAAGTATATTGACAATTAACCAATTTTTATCGTTCTCAATGCATGATGCGATCCTACTGTTTCAATTCACTACAAATCAAAATTTAATCGTAGCTAGACTACTACTCCCTCCATTCGCCTTTAAAACGCGTAGGGCCGGAACACAGTTTTTAAAAAAAAAAAATAATAAATAATGAGTTTTAGGGTCCACTTGGTGTAAAATTACAATGTAAGGGTATACCCCACTTGCATTTTCCATAAAGAAATGAATAAAGTAGGGGTGTTTTGGTCTTTACATGTACAAATAAGGAAAGATTCCAAGTATGAAGTTTAAAGATGAACGCCCCAAAATAGAAAGTAGGAAGTTTATAGGCGAATGAAGGGAGTATGTGTTCAATGAGCCCTAACCAACCTCTTAATATAATAACCTTCTCTTGATGTGTCGTGTCCAACCTTTCAAAAAGATTGAGTAAGCTTAGTGATCGGGTACGGGATTGCCGAGTTATTTATGGATCCCGGCCCGGCCGCATTCATGTAATTGGCAACATGCATGCATGGCACCACCTTTCTTGAAACTTGATCTCTATCGGCTAGGTCGGGGTAGATTGTATTCCACTCGTTCTTTTTTTACTCTTGTTATTTGGTTTGAATATGTGAGAAAAATACAAATTAAATGTTAGAAACAACAATCCAAGTAAATGTCATCCAAGTTATAGTAGTCCCATCGTAGTATTATTACTATTGCACATTTGTGTTGTAGTTCTTATAATGTTGTATCGGATATAAGGTGCAGTACTGTCTTAATAAATGTAATACGATAGCATCATGAATTCACGACCCTGGCCTTGACCACAATGTGCATCAGAAAGTTTGTCACTGTAACACCCCCAAATTTCCTTTCCCTTTTAAAAACATTTTTATCACGAACCAAAATACAAATAAGGAAATTCAGAGGTGTCACTCCGCACTCAAGTCAAAGACCCGAATGCTAGGAGATTCCAAAAACCAGAATATGAATATCTAATGGTCTAAATTAATCTATTACAATTCGAAATTAAATTACAACAATCCGAAATCCAAAATACGAAATATAAATGGTCTAAGTATTATCAATAGTCTATAGCTTAAAGCCTAAGCTTTATTTGATTCAACTACTATCTAGTGAGTCGTCATCCCCGCAACGCACCATCTACTTCATACCTGTGGTGGATTTAAAACACAAAAACCACAGTTTGAAAAGTCAGTGAAATTGAGTAAGCTAACACCTCAACTCGTAGAAAACCAAAACCCTTACCTGGATTTTGAAAACGTTTTAGTTTTATTTTCGAAAACACACTTAGCACATATTCCATATCAACCAAAAGAATTCAAATCAACAACGAAAGATCAAATTACACAAACTTTCACAATCATCAATCAAAGTTTAATTAAATAAAGAATCCACTCCGAACTTCCAATCCAATCCAACGTATTACTTCACAACTTTGTCAATTTATTGTATCATACCAAACCAAAGACTACTAGACCTTAAGTGTGCACACCCCCCATTAAGTATTTTTAACCTTAATAGAGTAGTACTAGAGCCAAGCCCACTTATAAACCGATGCGGTGAGGCTGTAATTAGGAATCGATGAGACTCCGTCACAATAATTAGGAGCAACTCCGAGGCTCCGACACATTAGGGGCAACTCCGAGGCCCCGACACAATCATTATACCACCATACTTCATCAAATCTCCATATCACCATCATAGTTCACGTTCACAATTTGAATCATTCTTGAGCCATTCACAACCAATAACACACACAAAACCACTTATACTTTCATTGCAACAAACCACACAAGTACAATGTAATAACCATAAAGAAAACTGAATCGTTCTCCACCTAGCATGATACTAAGTTCTCATCCATCACACCAAACACACTTAGCACATAATTTTGAAAGGTTTCTACAAGTTTAAGAAAGGTTGAGCATGCTAGCTTACATTTTCAATGCACACAAGGACACGACAGCACAACGGTCACTAATACTCTTCGTCTACGAACTCAGGGGCTACAATTACAACCAATAATCCCAAATCAATACTAATCTCACCTAATCATTCATCTAATACTTATATTAATTATATTCTATATGCACTGCCATGATAATTTAAATCTAACCCAACAATTAACAAGTAACCAGCAATTCCAATTCTAATTCAATACTTTGCTTCTAATACTCAAACAACACTCAATTTATTTTAAAAATTCTCAAAGACTTACAATTACTTTTAAAACAGAATCTAATTCATAAAAACAAACTTTTAATTATTATGATTTATTTAGCGTTTATTAATACAATTTATATTATGTTTTAATTATCAAAAACATGTTTTAATTACACAAAAATTCATAAAAACGAATTAAATCAACCAATTAACGAAAATCAGTTTATAATTATATAAATCATCTAATTTTCGAAAACCCCAATTACTTTAATTATTTAAGCAAATTATACTAATTAAGAAACAATTTCTCAAAATTACTTCAAATTACAATTCCTACAAAACATGAACCAAGACCAACTCAAATCCCCAATTAAAATTAAGAACCCTAATTAAAAGATTATTAGCACACTAAAATCATAACTTCCGGAACTAATTGACCCTAATTCGAGTAATTAAGCTAATTAACCCCAAAAACGTGATTAGTGAAAATCAACCCAAATCAAGCATCAAAACCAATTCTTTGTGTATAAGACTAACCCTAATCGATTACCCAATACTTATAACATATACTAGGACTGATTAATCATGATTTAAAGCAATGAAACGAATTGAAACGATGTTTAATAAGAAGGACGAAAAACAGGGGAAGCTAGGGGAGAACACGTTACCCACGGCTTGAAAGAGGAGGAAAAGGAGCTGTGCGGTGGTCGGAAGAAGGAGAACGGCGGCGAGCTGGGCAGGAGAAGGTGGCGGCGAAGGTTGGAGTGCGTGAAGAAAGGAAGGAGCAGGGGAAGGCGTGAAGAAGAAAAAAACAGGGGAAGGGGAGGGGTTCTGTTTCTTTTATAGGGGGGGTTTTAGGAATAGATGCCCAAATAGAAATTCCGATTTTAAAAAAAAAAACCCTTTTCGAACTTATTTTGAAAACGACTCACAATTAACATTTAAAATCTTTTGCACTCCAATAATCTAGCTAATAAATTAAAATTATTAATATAAAATACTTTGAAATTTCGGGATATTACATCCTTCCCCCCTTAAGAAAATGCTTCGTCCTCGAAGCGCAAAGTAATTAGGTGAACTCGTTAAACAAACACATCACACATACCAAATCATATGATGCAAGTGTATGAATGCAATGCATGCTCAAAGTAAAAGAACGAAGTTAGTATCACAGTCACGAATCAACGAACGCTTCCTAGCTAGTGCCGCATGCAACACTATTGGAGCACAATGTGCATCAGAAAGTTTGTCACGAATCAACGAACGCTTCCTAGCTAGTGCCGCATGCAACACTGTTGGTCTCCTTCGAGGCTTCGATGTAACCTTCTAGTCTGTACTTCGATCTCTATGCTTTAGACGCACATTTCTTGCCTGAGCTTTACGCCTTTGAATCTCCTTAGATCACTCTGTTTGGCATAATTGACCCATTTTGAAATATATATATAATCGTCTATCCAAGCTGTTAGGGTCAATTTTATCGGTTTGGGCCAGGATCAGTCAAAGGGGGTAAAAGCCCAATCAAACGGGCCGGATGGAGTAAAGCCCGCAAGGAATGGAAATTATCCAGATATAAGGAGATAAATCTTAGCCGTAGAGTGGAGGTGCCTCCTTCCCCAAGGCAGAAAGAAGAGCCCTACACGTGGGCGGTGGCAATCCACACACTGGTAACCCTACTTGGAAAGCAATATAAAAGGGAAAAGGGAGAGAGTCGTTATTACACATTGAATTCATACATCACAATTCTTACATAAAGATAACCGTGCCACCACCTAACCCTTGTTGTTAGTGGCAGGCTATTCCTAAAACCCTCTAAAATTATTACATATAGTAAAAGTAGCGTAGCTTAGCATTCCTGATATCGGAATCACACATCTCTCTGACTTGATCATCGGAGAGCCGTGTCCGGTGTAAAAGTCGGGCCTGATGTTTGCTCGTTTTGCAGGTTACCATCGGGATCCTCACCTCTGTTTTGCCACAGATCTCTTCGTCCTCAGCTGGGTTAGAAATACACCCAACACAAGGTGAATTATTATTACTTTACCTGGTGAACTGCCCATTTTGTACGCATCAAGTTGATGATTTTTATTGTATTTTAACGTTCCAAATGATGTATTATACTCACTATTGGTGTTGAGTATCAGTTCTTAAGTTTTATGTAATTTTGGTCGTTTTAAGCACATTTTGGATGTGAGCACTTGAGGCGCTATTGAGAAGCATCTCAAGAGACATTTGGCGAGCCGCGCTAGAAACTTGGCGGAGCGCCGGACGAATAAACAAAAGTGAAGATCAGAGACTTATCGCGGTCCGTGGTGGTGATCTTGGTGGACCCGCGGTGAGGAGCTTGGCGGACCGCGATTGCCGTATTTTCGTAATTTCGTATCTTTCTATTTTACGTTTTTCTAGACATTGTGTAACACAACGGAATTTGGAAAGTGGTTTATGGAGTGGTTTGTCCCACATTGGGAAACTAAAGCTCACATGATCAGTTTATAATAGATTCCTACTATCATACTAACAACAAGGCTTTCACCTTTTAGAGCCCACGAGAGGATATTCGGGCCTAAGGGGTGACCTCCCATCTTATTGGGTTGTGTTGCGACGGACGGTGGATCGGGCTGTTACAGATGGTATCAGAGCAACCCTGCGACCGCGTGCTGAGTGTTGGGGTTAGGCCCAGGTCAGCCGTCTAGCGGGGGAGATCTTGGACTTGTGTTGATGTTGGTATGGTTTGGCCGAGGGGCAACGGGGACGTTATGTTCTCTAAGTGGGGAAGTTTGTAACACTACAGAATACGGAACGTGGTTTATGGAGTTGGTTTGTCCCACATTAGGAAACTAAGGTTCACATGATCAGTTTATAATAGATTCCTACCATCATACTAACAACAAGGCCTTCACCTTTTAGAGCCCGAAGAGGATATATGGGCCTAATAGGTGACTTCCTATCTTATTGGGTTGTGTTGCTACGGACAGTGGATAACCCTGCCGACCGCGTGCTGGGTGACGGCCGGGGCGAGGCCCACACGAGCCGTCTAGCGGGGGGATCTTGGACCTATGTTGATGTTGGTATGGTTTGGCCGAGGCGCAACGGGGACATTGCGTTCTCTAAGTGGGGGAATTTATAACACTACGGAATTTGGAAAGTGGTTTATGGAGTGGTTTGTCCCACATTGGGAAACTAAAGCTCACACGATCAGTTTATAATAGATTCCTACCATCATACTAACAATAAGGCCTTCACCTTTTAGAGCCCGGAGATGATATATGGGCCTAAGGGTGCCCATCTTATTGGGTTGTGTTGCGACGGATGGTGGATCGGGCTGTTACACTTTATCAATAAGAACCCCTGGCTCTAGGTTTATTCATTCAAACTTTTAGAAGAAAAACAAGGGGTTTTCCATGGGTTGTATGAGGAGCTAATATTCTATTTTCTTGATCAATTAATCGAAGCATCGCATTGACAATATCGTGAGTTTGATCTATTCCTTCTATTATTTTCAATTATAGTCTAATCTTTGGTTCTTATTTCATACAATTATATTTTGTGATTACTAGGTGCGCAACTAGTCTATTGCTTAGGTTGATTGTTTACTAACTTTAATTAAACAAAGGAATCCATTGTTTGATTGATTTTTACATTGTAGCAATCCCAATTCATTGATTTGTATGTAATCATCGTTAGTGAATTAGGGCAAAGATTTGACTCACATGTTAAATACGAAACATGCGTTAGTATTGCATGTCTCTTTCGATATCTCTCTAATTTCCATTACTATTATTGACTTGCTTAGGTTATTTGATAGTTAGGGTTATTTGGTAGTGCCGATCACGCCTTTTAGCTACTATTAAGGAGAGATTTGGGAATTCTGTTTCCACGCTAGAGTAATTGAGATTGATAAAGGAATAGTGACAACCAGGACCGATTAGTTAGGGCGTCGTGGGAATTAATTGATCAAGATCTGTTTTATCCCTGAATTACATTCATAGTTCGCGCTTGTTACTTTTACTTAGTTTGATAATCAACAATTAAAATCCCCCATCAATTATTACTTAAGCACCTTAATTCATTGCATTTGACAACCCATTTTCCTGAGTATACGACCCTTACTTCCCTGTTACTGTTGTTAGGATTTAAGTTTATTTTTGGTAGATAATCGCGACTTTAGTCTCCCCACCTGGTCATGTTGGAGAGACCTCCATGGTTTCTAGATAAGGTTTCATTCATCAAACAATATGCATCAATGTACATTCTAACTTCATTAGCTTATAATCGTCATTTAAAGATCCGCAAGCATCATCTTTTTTAGTTCAAAATACGGATAGTTTTATTTAGTAGTAAACAAATACATATTGTCCACTACGATGAGTGAGGTAATAGAGTATTAGGGGTATAATTGTAAATTATAACACTTTATCAGCATACAGTATATATACAGACGCTGGTAACCTTTCAAGGGTACATCATTCAACAATCTCATATGGTATCATGCCACAAGATTCTCACATTGTGAATCCCTAAATTAATTTTTCTGCACATCTCAATTAATTTAGAAAAACCCCAAATAAAACTCAAAATTAATTACTTCAATTAGTTTGGTCAAACAAAAAAACATACACCAATTGACTTCTAATTGAAATTAGTTTCGATTTCTAATTGAAATTAGTTTCCGATTCCAAGCGTCGCTCACACAAACCCATGTCGATCCCGATGTCAGTTCCCATCATCCGTTCCTCTGCTCCGGCGGCCTCTTCGTCGTCGCCGTTCGGTGTGAGCTCTTCGCCGATCGTTCCCGTATGATGGGACTATTGAGCGGCATAAAGCTCGTTTGGTTGCTAGAGGTTTCTATCAACTGGCTGGTATTGACTTTCATCAGACCTTGTTGTTAAACCTACTACTGTTCGTGTTGTCCTTTCTATCGCTTTAGCTGCTAATTGGCCCATTCGTCAACTTGATGTCAAAAATGCTTTTCTCCATGGTTCTCTTACTGTGGTTGTTTAATTGAAACAACCCCCCGGGTTTGTTCATCCCCAGTTCTTATCTCATGTCTGCAAGCTTTGTAAGGCGATTTATGGTCTGAAACAGGCGCCTCGTGCCTGGTTTCATCGCTTTGCTATTTTTTTGCTGTCCATTGGTTTTCGCTGTTCTGCTTCTAACTTGTCCATGTTTGTCATTCGCACGTCTCACTTCATGCTTGTTCTCCTGTTGTATGTTGATAATATGGTCCTTACTGGTAGTTCACATTCTGTTGATTCTCATCTCATTGTTCTTCTTTCTTCTCAATTTTCCATGAAAGATCTAGGTCCTCTTCACTATTTTCTAGGCGTTCAGACTGTCCGCACTCCTGAGTTTATGTTTATGTCTTATCAAGTATATGTTCTTGATCTTTTACAAAAGTTTCCTTTACATACTATCAAGCATGTGCGTACTCCCACTGTTTCTAGGACCCCCTTATCTCTCACTGATGGCGAACTCCTAGCAGATGCTACAGAGTACAGAAGTATGGAGGTGCATTGTAGTATTTGACTATGACTCGTGATGATATTGCTTGTGCTTTGCATGTAGTGTCCCAATTCATGCATGCTCCCCGTACTACTCATATGTTGGTTGTGAAGCGTGTTTTCAGATACTTACAGGGCACTTCTGACTATGGTTTGGTGCGTGCGGGATCCTCTGCAGTTCCAAAGGTTGTTGTTGCCTACTCGGATGTTGATTGGGCGGGTTGGCCAGATAGTTCGTGATCTACCACTGGGTATGCAGTTTTTATAAGTTATAACCTTATTTCCTGGCGTTCTAAAAAGCAACCTACTGTATCCAAATCATCTACTGAGGCTGAGTATCGGGTGTTGGCCTATATTGTTGCTGAAACCTTATGGGTTCGGAATATTCTACTAGATCTTGGCGTTTGTCTTTGACGACCCGTTTGTCTGAACTATGACAACATTAGTGTTAAGTATAAGACAGCTAATCCTGTTTTGCATGATCGTACCAAGCACATCAAGGTGGATTATCATTTTGTTCGAGAGAATGTGTCACATGGGGATTTAGTTGTTGAGTATGTTCCTACCTAGTTTCAGTTAGCTGATAACTTAACTAAAGGTTTGTCTAACAAGTAGTTCCTTTATATTCAGGACAATCTGTATGTTCTTCCTTCTCCCGTACTGTTTGAGGGGGCGTAATAGAGTATAAGGGGTACAATTGTAAATTGTAACACTTTATCAACTTACAGTATATATAGAGTCGTTGTTAACCCATCAAGGGTAGAGCATTCCACAATCTCATGTTAGGATCTTTTATGAGTTCTATCCCACTATATGTCACATTCTCTGTACCTAAAAAATAATCTAATAATAGAAAAACACAAAATTTATCAAAATGAAATAATTAATATGTTTTTATAAGTTCATTTGGTTATCCTGTCACTCGATTGGATTGATACGTGGAATGAGACATATTACGTGACATAAGATTTCCACTCCTTGTACAATGGACACATTAATAAAGGGCAATTCCAAAGGAAGAACTCACAATTTAGTTCTTCCCATGTCACGTCACTTTTTGAAAATCTCAATGCATAAGAACTTAATCCACAGAACTATATATTTCTTTTTCTTAAACTATCTCACTTTTATTTTTCAGGTCTTTCTCTCTCCTTGATTTCCGTAAGAACCAGGTTCTTAAATAAGACCTCAATTCTTATTTTTGGCATCACACAATGGAAGAACTTACATTTTAACTTCTTATTTAAGAACTCAAGACACGAGAACAATCGTTGAAAATGTTCCAAGGGCCCTAATACTAACAAATTTGGAATAATCAAGCGACACCAAATTATCAATAAAAATCTCGTAACTGCTAAAAGTTGAGTCATCAAAGCATCTTCTAATCATCACATTCGAAGAAATAAAAATGGTTTTGGTTTATTTATCACACGCTGCAGACAAATTTGATGTATGCTAATATGCAAATTACATAACCACTACTTGTTCAACCATCGATATCCAATCCATTTTAGTCCACTCTATTTATGTTGAAGACCAAACAGAAGAAAAGTAATAATAAAATGTTGATAAAATCATTACAAGTTGCGATCCATAAGTAACCAAATTAGTCATGTACATCCTCTGGTGGTGGCCGGTGACTTGAATAACACTGGACTAATGACTCTTTTTCACCAATTACTGTTTACTAGTTCTTTAGCCCGTGCAAAGCAAAATTGTACGGGATGTTATACAGAAAATAATGTAAGACTACCCGATTTAAATTTCAATTCACTAATAAATGAAGGAATTCCATATATAGGTAAGAAAATCTATTTTTCAACGATTATGATAATTATAGTTTATAAGAAGTTTAATCCACCGAATGATACGTGTGGTAATGACTAATGAACCTCCAAACAACACGGTTTGGCCTGACCAATATTAGAACAACTTACCAACCATATTAACCTGACGAAAAATAAGCAATTTCGACAATCAAAACTAATTATTTCTTCATATTAATTACTCCCTCCGTTCCAGTAAGATGTTGGATTGTTCTATTTTGGAGTGTTTCAGTGAAATGTTGGTCTTATCTTATATGGGGGGTTTTGTGTTTGTGATATTACTATATTGCCCTCACTACTATTCTTCTACCCTAGCTTTTATTGGTTTTGTGGGGATTTTTTTTCTCTTTCCTCTTCCCCAACAATACCCGACATTTTATTATTTTTTAGTCCAAAAGCAAAGTCCAACATCCCACTGGAACGGAGAGAGTAAACTGTTGAAAAGATAAGAAAATATATTTAACTAGCAACAAATGGAAAATGAACATCAAATTTCTTTTTATATATGCCATTACAAAAAAGACAAAGGTCTTTTCCCACTCATATGTTCTCCTCAGTCCTCACCATTGTTCCTTCTACAATCGTCTCCCAAAGTTCTCCCCCTTACAATTTCATTAGAGAGTAACAACAATTATAGTTGCATCTCGGCAGTTCTTTACCCGTGCAAAATTGCACGACATGTTATATAAAGTGACAATAACTTTTTTTTTTATCTTAGGCCTATGTATGGTGATACAATGTTTTTACTTTTGCGTGCCAAACTAATAGATGCACATTAAAATTTAAATAAAATAAAAATAAGATCCGCAAAGTTAAACCTCACAAAAGTTGATCCCATTTGACATTGCTCGCTTTTGTTTGTCATGAACCCGGTATTTTTTTTTTACTTGTAACCCGTGCTAACCCACATATTATTTAACCTCAAACTCAGTCCAACCCGTTGACCAAATTTGACCCCTAATCAACACAAACCACTCTAAATTAAAAGCAAACCCTATTGTTTGTACTTGACATGACTCGTTTACAGGTCTAGACTTAGTTTTCGTATAGCATTTCAAAACCTCGGATTTAGTATGGTAAACCTGTAATTATATATTATAAAAATAGCGATTACCTGTAATCGAGGCAACACAATTATGTGAAACTCAAATATCAAAGTTAAAACTCTATTCGAAATAGAGGTTTATTTCAATTACTAATAACTTCCATAACTCTGGAAAAAAAAAAAAAAAAAAAACATTCTCTCAAAAAGAAAAACATCTTCAAGCTTGTATTTAACTTTGTTTTATTTAATTTATTCTTAACACTTTTATGTTTTTGAGACAAATTTGACCCGACAGTTGACACGAATTGACCCGTAGTTTGGAAAACATTAAGAAGAAAAATGCATTAGAAAAATGTAAATCACTATTAAAAATTCAAAACAAATTTTAGTCTCGTAAGTTGTTAAAGATTTAAAATCTAAGAATGTGTTATGATTTATTTTAATACTACAATGTCTTGACGTAAAAAGATGTGATGATTTATTTTTACTTGTATTATGATCTTATCGGACATGATCCCATATTGACCCTATCCATTTAATTTTTACTTGGCCCATATTTTACATGTATGATGCATTTATTAGAAGAATTACTCGTTTGATATTTGAGTTATGAACTGTTCGATGATAGAGTTATTAACCTGTTCGATAATTGGGTTAGTGTCATGGATTTTTTTACCTGGTCGATAATTGGGAACTGTCACGGGTTATTAACTCGTTTGATGTTGGGTTAGTGTCAAATATTCTATGATAAATAAAATTATCTAAACAATCTTTGTTGCAATCACCCATCTAGCATTAGTAGAATACAAATAGGACAATAGTAATTCCATAAACCCGTGCTACAGAAAAGTTCTTAACTTATAGGACACTACTATTGCTGGACAAAAGCTCAATTGAGAAATCCCATCTTGATAGTCAAAAGTTAGCAGCCTACTTATGAGATTATAATTTCCGACATAAACTAATAAAAATAAATGGATACAAAAACATTAAAGAATATGGATTTATCCATGGGGATATTGTGTTCATCTGTATACAGGTACATGAAAAGGTGTGGGATACTATGAGAATGAATGTTTATTGTTGTCCTTTTATATTGGTAAGGGGGATGTCTAAAATTGCCACAACCATAGGAAATAATATATCCTCTAAAAGAAATAAAATCTTTTCGTATATTGTTATTAACACTTTTGTTCAATTATGGCATGATTTATAAAGACTGGATTTTTTAATTGATTGTTTTTTCCGTTTTTAATAATCATCCAATTTTTCCAGATTTGAATTTCGGTCAAATTTGACAACTATTTTATTCCTTTACATTTTTGAATAATTCCCCATAATATATGGCATATTTTTGAGACAAATCTTTATATTGGAAAATTATGATTTGTTTGAATTTTATTTCATTCTTAAAAAAACTAATTAAGGAAATTGCCATTTTTGTTCTAGATTTTATGCCTAAATTTCGAATACCGAGTTTTCGTGGGGCTCTAATTTTTTTTAATAAATTCAATTTTTAAAAAATTTCGTGTATAATTCGGCCCTAAATATATTTTTTTATGATTTTCGGTTTATATTGCAGTAATTTAGGAAATTGTGATAATTAATCAATATTTCTTGGTTGTAATTTTCGAAAAAATTTCATTTATATTATTATGCAGCTAACTAGTTTTTTTACCCGTGCAAATGCACGGAAATTACAAATGCTTATATAAAATAGTTTTATGCCAAAAATAAAGATATTAAATAAAAGTATCATAATATTGACAAATATAAAGGAATTTAAAACATAGCATTGACAAACATAAATTTAAAATTCGTAAACAAAATTTATAAATGTTGATAGAAAATAACACCAAAATTTATAAGACCAATGATAATGATTTTGTGTTTTCCATGTGATCGAATATGTTTAAAAAAGCAAGATATCCTCCCTACCAACTTATTTCGTTTTAAATCTTCTATTGAATGCATCAACCAACAATTGACTTTTAAACTTGACAATAGTTATCATCCTAAAACTTTCTTAGTTGATCCCCTCTCCCCCTTAAATTCCCTAAGCGTCTCCACAATTCGTCTTAAAGTGTTACAAACACAGTCTCCCCTTATGTCACATGTTCTAGCCGACCCTCAATCTCAGTCGACTGCTTAGTTGGCCCCCTTAAGCAACACTTCTTCACCTGTCATATTTTCTAAACGGCACTCTCACGCATGAACTCATATGAGGCCCCACACCAAGGGAATTCCTCTACTGGACCCCCACCCGGTCAATTCCTATGCACCCGTCCTCTTCACCCGTGTCGATTCATATACTCGACCCTCTATAACACACATATTCTCGACTCCTCCACTTGGCACCCCTGATCTCCCTACGCGACATATGAGGCTCTGCCCCACATGAACTCATCTACTCGACCTCCAACTCGGTCATTTCTTTTACCCCTGTCTGTTTACCTATGTCGATTTTTATTTTCGACCCCTTATAACACACATATTATCGACTTCTCCACTTGACACCCCTTATCTCCCTACGCAATATATGTGGCTCTGCCCCACATGAACTTCTCTACTCGACCTCCAACTCAATTCCTGTACCATGTTCATTTTACCCGTGTCGATTCTTATGCTCGACCCTCTAGATACCCTTTCGGAGTTGGAGGGAGATGAGAGAGAAAATGGATTTTTTTTTTTTTTTGCCTCTATTTTTTTATGAACGTTAGCCATCTACTGATGAACGTCAAACATTAAATTGATGAACATGTACTTTAAAATTGACGAACATACTAATATTGAGAGCTTCACTACGCCAGAAATGACATTTTACACCGGGTTCAAAATCAATCAGACACCGGTTATACCCGGTGTCTGGACTGCCGGTGTCTTAGCCTAAGACACCGGTTTAATTAAACAAACCCGGTGTTAAAGGAGGAAAATATGACACCGGTTGTACCAAGAACCGGTGTCATATGTGTTCAATAGTGGAGTAATGTGGCACACATAAGACACCAGTTTTGTGGGAAACCGGTGTCTTAACTCACCGATAAAAATAAAAAAAAAATAAAAAAAAAGTGGTCCGATAATGATAATAATGAAAATTCACCCAAATCTATTTCACGTGCGTGCACGAAATTGCTACCTTCCACCACATTCATCATCAACATAAAAAAAACTACTCGTGGATCTATATAACACAATGGTAGAAATTACAAATACAAACACCAAATCCATATCACTCATACAATGTCAATTTACATTTATACAAAAAAAAAAATTACATTGCAAAGAACAAACAACTAAAACTTAAGACTAAAATAAAAATTGAAAACAAAATATGATTCTCAAGATCTAAAACTAATCTAAAATAAAAATATATCTAAAACTTACGACTAGCTTGTAGATCTGAAAATTACAATATTTAAGAAAAAATAAACATCATTAAAGAAAAATGGCTAGACCTTGTTGAGAAATTTGTGGTTTTCGACCTTGAATAGCTTCCATTGGCGATTAATTAACGTACCCACCTTTTTTATTTTTTATTTTGTTCGACGGTATTAGGCTCAAACTCTTGATTTCCTTCTTCAAATCAACTTCAAACTAACAAATTAAGTTAAGAAAAAAAAATAGGATCGAAGGAGGCCATTATATGAATATGGAGTATGAAAATTAGAGTTAAGAAGATGAGAGAGTTCTATATATGAGAAGATAGAGAAAGAAAGTAGATTTTTATTAGGAGAGAGTAGAGGAAATTGATGGAATGATGAGTGATATTGTGAGGATATAGAGTGATTTGTACGAGAGGGAGGGAGTAATGGGAAGTTGTGAGTGTTTTAATTTTCAAAGTGGTATGGGAAGTTGTGAGTGTTTTAATTTTCAAAGTAATATGGGAAGTTGTGAATTGACTGAATATGGAGTGTTTGCGGAGAATCCAAGGTGAGTGTTTTTTTTATTTATTTTTTGGCTTGACATAAGACACCGGTTTTTTATACACCCGGTGTCTTATGTGTACACATAACACACCGGTTCTACCCACAACCGGTGTCAAATGTGAAACCCATATTTTTTATTGTTTAATCTTTTCTTTTTTTATTAGTTTATGCAATTGTTTTTTTGTTTTTATTAGCTTATAACACCGGGTGTTGTAAAACCGGTGTCTTACTGATTTATGATACCGGTTCTGGTGTTTCCGGTGTTATATATCCCGGTGTTAAATGCAATTTCTGGCGTAATAAGACACCGGTTGTGTCTAAAACCGGTGTCATATGTGTGCAATAATAATTCTTTTATTTTTTATTTTATTTTTGAATATACATAAGACACCGGTTGTGTCTAAAACCGGTGTCATATGTGTGCAATAATAATTTTTTTTATTTTTTATTTTATAATTGAGTACACATAAGACACCGGTTATCTAGAGAACCGGTGTCTTATATTTTCCCAAGAATATTCTTTTTAATTTTTATTGCTTTTAACACCGGTTGCTCCCAAACCGGTATCTTTATAAATTCTAACACCGGTTATTAGCGTTCCGGTGTCATATGTTCCGGTGTTATATGTGATTTTTGGCGTAGTGCTTGCCTGGTATGCATGTAATGAATTGATGGGGAATAAATTCATGGGGGATTGATTAGGGGGGTAATAATTCCTTGATGTGAAAGTTTGATACACTAAGGTATTGATTAGGGGGTTATGCTTACAAAGGTTTGGTTAGGGGGTAATAGTTACCAAACAAAAAACTGAATTGACATTCATAATATAAGATATATAAAAATCAATTTTTTGGCCAAAAAAAAAAAAATATCAAGCATAGCAGCTGCCAGCCCAGACAGAGTAGTGTGCAGCATTAAAAAAAAAAAAGGAGTAGTGTGCAGCATTCTCGCAAATGCCCAACAGCAAACATAAGGTCATTCTCATCTTCATCGGTCAAGTATTATACCTATTTTCTACTCATGACCATAGCCAAAAAGTTGTACTTCTCATCTTCATCGGTCAAGTCTCGGAATATAGCAATATCATTCTCGGTCATATCCATACACAAAGTAAGAATGCTCAACCTGGAAATACCTTGAACCTTTCCTAGTTCTTCACGCAAACCGACCTTGTAATTCTTTGGCCCTTCGAGCATTGCAGCCAACTGAGTTATATGAGCATTGCTATTCTCGATCATGGTTCCCATCAATGATTCAAAACTCTTCTGCATATTTTGAATCTCCTTGTTCTTACGCAACCTCTTCTTACTTGGTTGCTTGGAACTACTTTCTCCACTTCTCTTACTTGTTTCCGATAATCCTTCTGTGGAAACATCACCAAGTTGTTCATCTTGCTCCACATCTTCACTCACCTCCTTAATGACTTCTTGATCATCTTCTTGATCATCTCTATCAAGAGGCATATTGCTCTTAGTACCAGTGGCTCTATCTCTCGCATATATTTCCTCCATGGCATCGAACAACGGGAATAACTTTCGATACAAACCTTTGCCATCTTTGTGGCTCTGCGAGATAAGATCATGGAAAAAAAAAAAGGATCGTGAGTATATAGCACATCTAAGTCATGCTCTGTGTATACATATTCTCGAATAGGACTAACACAAGTCCATCTAATCTGGTAAAGATACATACCTCACACTATCCATTATATAGCTTGCGATCACCAGTTACCATCTTTAGGCTATCATCCCATCCAAACCCGCTTGCTTTATGCTTTATATATATCGAGGAGTGCATTGAACCGTTTTTTGATATAACCCAACCTTGATTCAATGTTAGATACCTTCAGCCCCGCTTTTGGCATTTTCTCGAAAATCAACTTCTCTAAATGCAACAAATAACCAGACTTAAACCCACCTTCTGCTTTCCACTTTCCTTCAACGTGCAACGACATCAATAGATCTACCAATAATGTATCTTATTCATCAGTCCACCTTCTCGGACCGGTCCTATCATTACTTACTTTCGTCATTGCGTAGAGGACACTATACACATATAAATAAAGTTAGTTACTTACAAACCAGTAGATTATATGTTTTTCTTGCCATTTTCAGAAGAAAAAACAGGTATGTTACTCTACGGAATCACTGACAACCACCAACTTCATCATTCCATGAACTATAACTGTTCCTGGATGATCAAATCTGTATATCTTGTCCATACAAAACCAGATAGAGCAAGATAATGCAGAATGCTAATCAAACTAAGTTACAACTGACAGCATAATGCATAAACAAATTGCACCAGAACTATTACTTAGTGGTCCACGAAGATCCATCTATAAAATGGAATCCTGATACCACTCCCAACCCAAAGACAACCAGAAGCAAATTACTCTCCTGTCATTCAAGGGTTTCTGCCTAACAGAAAGGGTAAAGCTACACAAAAGGGTAACATCAGTTTATAGCTATGATACAGGATGTTTTTACTACTACAATTGGCTTATAGGAGCAGAACACGTCAACAACTCAACATGCAAAAATAAACCTTAGCACTAACAAAAAAAAAAATAATAATACTAATGTATCATTACCTTTGATACTAGTTAATCATGAGGGACCAATTGAGGGGACATAGTCAACATGTATAAAAGGCCTACGGCATTTCCAGCTATCGAACATTTCACAAGCAAGCTTGTCTCTCCACTCCGTCCACGAGCTCGAGGTATCAATAACGTGGATATACTCCTCATCACCTTCCATAACTTGTGCACCATATTCGGTGTCTAGTAAAGGCTCAAGTGGATCAAACCTCATTTCTCGACGAATAAGATTATGAAGAAGTGCACATGCGCTAATAATGTCTGCATGTGTATCCGAGAGATAAAAGCTACTATTCCTAAGGATTGCCCATCTCATTTTCAACAAACCAAACCACCTTTCTATTACATTTCTGGCGGATGAATGCTTCATATAAAAAAAAACTCTTTGAAATTATTTGGTAGACGACCATCTTTCTATTCATTAAGGTGATATCTTTGGCCTCTATATGGAGCAAGAAAGCCTTCGCCATTCGTAAAACCAGCATCAACTAGGTAATAAAATCCTATAAGCAACGAAAATAAGGTTTACTTGTCTTGTTTGTGGCTATATATGAAGGACTAAAAAAGAGAACAAAAATGTTAGTAGTTCCTCACCACGGGGAACTTTAAATGGGTGTCTCCTACTAACAGCATCTTGGAGGATTCTCCCATCAGCGGCCGAACCTTCCCACCCCAGTAACACATAGGTAAACTCCATATCTTTGGTACAAGCCGCAAAAACATTTGTAGCTATATCTCCTTTTCTTGTACGGTATTTCGGTTTTTCATGAATAGGAACCCTTAACTTGATAAAGGTACCGTCTAAAGCTCCCAAGCAATTCTATTTTTATCAACAAAAACCATAAGTTTCCGAGAATAACCAACTCACAAAATTTCTTAATATCTCAATTACTATAACAATATTTACCTTAAACCATTTCCACCTCGCATCCATGCAATCCCCTTTAGTGGGCTGAGGAGTCTTTATAAAATTCTTATACAAACGTAAAACGGCTCTCAAAACCTAACGAAAGTTCCTACTTACAGTCTCTTTCAATCTTTTCAAACGTCTCACAATCATTCGTTGTTTCTGGTCATGTGCTAATATATTGAGAAATATAGCTACCCTTTCTTCCAAAAACATATTTTTTAACTCTTTTAAATGACCATAAGATCGAAGCAACCCACATAGCACATCAAATGTAAATCTATCCATCTTAAGTTGATCTAGGCAACTCAAATCAAAATTAAGAAACTCATTCAAATTGTCCACTCCTTGACTCATGGTCCGTTTACCCGAATGAGTATTTTTCTTACGAGGTACCTTCATTGTTTCTAATATAGCTATCATAAAATAACAAAAACACATCATCCACTACGTCAAAAACAGGCTATAAGAACGGTTCCTCTAAAGCTAAGCAGAACGGTTGTGGAACCGTTCTCTAGACGACGGTACTTAAAGGCTAAGAGAACGGTTGCAACCGTTCTAAAAGGCTTTAAGAACGGTTTTGGCGAAAACCGTTCTCTTAGGTATAAGAAAACGGTTTTTGAAGAAATCGTTTTATTATGTTAGGTGGATAAGAAAACGGTTCTCATCAGAACCGTTCTAATAGGTACCCATTTTTTCAAAAAAATAAATAAATCATAATTTCTTTCCTTCCCCAACCCCTACCCTACAACCCTGAACCCAGAAATCAAATTCCAACAATATAAGCGCCAAAAAAACATCAACTAATAAAAAAAAATACACGATAAAAAACTGGGTATATATATAACTCCCATCAAATTAATTATACAGATCTTGTTCATACAAAATCAGTAGAAAAAAATTACATGGTAAAATTTACAAAATATGCAAATTATTCTTGGAAATGTAGATCTATATAAAACTATGATAAAACCTTAGTTCGTATTTCTTCTTATGAAACTATTCTTGTCGTCGTTGCCGCTATGACCGCCTCCACAGACGCCGTCGTCGTCGCCTGTCGCCTTTATCTTCACCTGTCTCATAACGCTTCATCATCGATCTTAGCGTGGATGTCCTTCTTCAGTCCACACAACAAAAACATAAATTGTTGTATTTAACTTCAAGCATGAACCCTAATTTGAGATTTACCAAGATAAATCAAATAAAACTCATGCATTAAATATAACTTTTAAAACACACACAAAAGGGGATTGAACTCGACATTCAATTAATCAATCATGCATCCCTGATTTGGATAAATTACCTAGGTCTATCAAAAAAAAAAAAAAAAAAAACATCAAACAAACAAATTTTTTTTTTTTTTTTGTATCAATCATAAGAAAAACGATCTAATGTCAGTAACAATTAGATCTAAGTTAAAAAAAAAAACGAATTAGAAACTATAAAACGAAGATCTGAAACTATATCAAACCTTGATCGCCGACGCCATCCTGTCATTGCTAATGTGGTTTGTCTCGATTTCGTCTGCATACATCACCAAAATCGTGTTTTTTTTTCCTGTGCAATTTGTTGTTTGTAGGATTAAAGGAAATAATAAGTTAAACAATAAGGAAAAAGGAGAAAGAAAAGGAAGTGAGGAAAATAGAATGGAGAAAGTGAGGAAAATAGAATGCAGAGGGAGAAGAGGGAGAGGAGAGAGGGGGTGAGGGGCGGAAATGACGAGGTGAATGAATGAGGGGGAGTGTTTTAATTACTTTTATCTATTTATTGTTTAATTTTTCTGTGGGTCTAATTTAGAACGGTTTAGATACAAAACCGTTGTCGTAAGTCACTCTTTTAGAACGGTTATGAGCAGAACCATTCTAAAAGATGTGGTTCCAGATTTAGACACCCCTATAAGAACGGTTCTTCTAAAAACCGTTCTTAAAAGTATTCAATATTTTTTTTTTCTTAAATTATATTTAAGAACGGTTTTCGGCGGACCCGTTCTCTTATACTGTAAGAGATCGGTTTTACAAAACTCCGTTCTCTTATGGGGGGTTCTCGAAGCCCAAATTTGACGTAGTGATCATCATGTCCCTCACCCTAATATACCAAATAAGCCCAACAATAGCTTTTTCCTTTCGTGACAATAACCTACGCGCCATAGCTTCAAATAGACCATAAAGTGAACTTAAATTTGCAAACAACAAAAATGAAAATTGATGGACATTTTCAGCACATTATTCGTAACATCTACGACAAGATAAGATTAAACTATATATACTTGATTTGTTTTTGGTAAATCATTTGACATCACAGACAAACACAGGAGGCTGCAAATCAACGAAAGATTTCTGATTTCTACTTTTCCTAGTTTATTTATTGTTTGCTTTATAGTTTTAAGCATCTATGATTGATTTTTAGCAGCATTATCAATAGTTTAAGCATCAGCAGCATTCACAAGCAAGCTTGTCTAAACATGATCATCATTTCAATAGTGTCAAAGTAAAGTAAAGGAGAAGCAAATCCAAACTACGACCCAGATCTTGTTGGTTAACCCATCAAATCCCAAATCAAATAATAAATTTCACAATTTCAATCACAAAAACAACCCAGATCAAAATTAATAACAAAACATAGATCAAAATTAACAACAAAACCCAGCACAAAATTAACGATAAAACCCAGATTCAAACACATCTTCAATGGAGAAGAAAAGTAAGAATGGAGGAGGAAGAGGAGAGAGAAAATGAAACAAACCAGAGCAAGATGCTTGTTCGGTTGATGAAGATGTGACTTGGATGAAGATGCGTAGAGGAAAAGCAACAAGGAGGAGAGGTGTAGAGGAGATGCGTAGAGGAGAAGTAGCAAGCAGTAGAAATGTGTCGCGTAGAGGAGAAGCAAATTGAAGAAGAGAAAGACAATTGTGTTGGGTTGAAATTGTTACAGAAGTAATCTTTTCAGGGAGGGGTGAGGCCTAAAAATATTAGGGCTTGATGGAGGTAATGAGTTCAGGCCCAAAAGTTTTCCTATCAATCCAAACATGTAAATTGGGTCTGAATCATTGCTTCTTGAATTTTGAAGGGCCATTACTGTCAATCCAGGCAGGCCCTGAGGAAATTGACTAATGTTGATGAACATGTAATTTAATTAAATAAATACTGAATTTTATCATTGTACATTGAAAATTTGATGGACATTAAAATTTTGATGAACACTGAATTTAAAATTGGTGAACATTAGTTTTTTGATTAACTTGTAGTTTTAAAATAATAAATTTTTCAATAGGAATGGAATCAATTTGGTTATATATGGAATGGTATTTGCCTGATCTCAATTTCTTCGTAAGATTCTCTACCAATCAAATTTAAGGATTTGTACACATGTCAGTTTCATTTTAACTTTTTTCCACGTCACCTTTCTCTGCACGTAATTATTAAAGGGATATTATCTATGGTGCCCCTGAACTTTCCGCTTTTATCAAGTGTACCCCCGAACTTTCCGCATTGCCCAAAATGCCCCTGAACTTCCCGCTTCGTCTAATTGCACCCAAATTTCTGTTTTTCCTCTAACGCCACTCAAATCCCTTCTAATTCCGTTAACTCCCACTTAACTCCGTTTCACCCCTTTAACTTCCATCCCATTCCCTTCCCTCTTTGCAATTCTAAAAAAAAAAAAAAGGACAGATTAGTGAGAGCATTCAATGTAACTGTCAATTTGAAAAAAAAAAACTCAGAGATTCAACGCTAGATTGAGGGTGAATCTACCATTGATTCGTACCAGATTCGGGCGTAAAGAAGACAATCTCCAAGTTAAGGTATTTTCGTCTTCTTTTACATGCGAAGTTCTAGTTTTTTTCACGATTTTTTAGGGTTTGAAGTTTAAATTTTGAATTTTGAATTTCGTAGTTGTTGTTGGATTTTTTGGTGTTGGTTTAACGATTTGTTGGTGTTGGATTCACGATTTGTTGGTGTTGGTTTTGTCAGTGTTGTTGGGCTATTGTTGATGAAGTTGTTGTTGTTGTTTCCCTTGTTGTTGTTATTATTGTTGATGAAGTTGTTGTTGTTGTTGCTTCCTTTGTTGTTGATGCTTCCCTTGTTGTAACAATGGAGGAGAGAGAATAAGAAGAAAACAAGAGAGTGTAACAATGGAGGAGAGAAAAGAAGAAGAAAACAAGAGATTTAACAATGGAGGAGAGAGAAAAGAAGAAAACAATGGAGAAGAGAGGGAATGAAGGAGAGATAAAGAAGAATTCGTTAGAAGTAGATGTGTTTAAGAAAGAAAGCAAAGAGGGAAGGGAATTTGATGGACGTTAAAAGGGGTGAAACAGAGTTAGGTGAGAGTTAACGAAGTTAGAAGGAGTTTGGGTGGCGTTAGAGGAAAAACAGAAATTTGGTGCAATTAGAGGAATCGGGAAGTTCAAGGGCATTCTGGGCAATGCGGAAAGTTCAGGGGTACACCTGATAAAAGTGGAAAGTTCAGGAGTACCATAGATAATATCCCATTATTAAAAGTAATAGATTTATAATGCATGATGCATTATTTTAGGACCGAAATCAAATTTAATTTTATTATTTCCTAAAATTTGATTAAAATATATGGCAGATTTTCGATTAAAATATATGGCAGATTTTTGAACCATGTAAGGTGGTGCGGGAAGCGGGCGATCATAAGCGTGCTAAGTATGAGGCTAGGTGCGATGCTTTAGGTTATAGCTTCCTTCCCTTCTCTTTCTCCTCTTTTGGGGGAGTTGGAGCCCGCAAATGTTGCTCTGCTTAAGTGGATCCAGCAGTTCTCCAGAACGCAGGATATCGGTGCGCAGGCTGCAGCTTTTATCTTTACTAGGATTGGTTTTTTCATAGCAAAGGGTGTGGGGGCTCAGATTGTATCTCGGCTCCCCACCAATTTCTTGTAATTTATTATTGATTTTTTTATTAATATCTTTATACTGGAAATTTGTTTTTTTAATTCTTTCAGAATATTCTTATGAAAATTCTGATTTTTTAAATTTTATTTTATTCTTAACAAAATTAATTAAGGAACATGCCATTTTTTCCCCAGACTATATTGCCTAAATTATATTTCTTGGTTGCAATTTACGACAATTTTCATTTATATTATTATGCAGCTAATTTATTATTTTAGGATCGAAATCAAATTTTATTTTGATCTTTCCTAAATTTTGATTAAAAGATTTGATACCATTTTAAAAAGGCGTGTGGAGATCGCAATTGTGAATAAAATTGTGTGTGCTATTTGAGGAAGTTTTCATTTGACATCAGCAACTGCGAGGCATTCTACATGGACATGCTTAGCAGCTCTTAAATCCACCGCTATAAATAAATATATTATGTGTACCGCCTATTTCGGATCTATGTATGTGTATCGTTATTCTCATATGGAGTATAGCTTAATTATTCATTAGAGCATCTCCAATGCTAAACTACAAACATAGTAGGAGAGAGATGGTTGATAAGCAGCCCAACCAAACTACACAAATTCTTGTGCAATGTCAAACTACAATCAGTGGAGTTTCAAGAAATTAATTTTAATTTTAATTCTACATGAAAAAAATTAAAAGCAGTAAAGAAATATTTTTTTACTACTTTTTATTGTTATTTTCCTATATTTTCCAGCAACGTTGCTTATCAAGCTACAAGTAGGAAAATAAAAAAAAATGGGTGAGCTGTTGATGCCATCTGCCCACAAACCTAAACTACAACAAAAAATTTAGCATTGGAGGTGCTCTTATATTGTACTCAACTTTGTCTGCAATATCCACTTCATAAATTGAAGCAACCAACAACAACAACAACAATATCAAAGCCTTATTCCCAAAATAGAAGCAACCCATCACACAAAAATATTAGCTATTAGTTTTACGGGTTTGTCGTACCAAAACGAGACACCAAGTCTTATTATGTGGAAACCTTTTATCCGCATGGTGTGGGCCATAGTTATAGTTTACCATACCTCATGCAGTCACACCGAGAGAGTGCGAATGTGTGAATGATGAGGAGCGGTTAATTAGATTGATTATTTACATTCTAACATTTCATAAATTTTTTTAAATGATTATATATTTGATAAATAAAATAATGGGATGTTCGGATATGATTGGAAAGGCATATAAAGTGAGATAGGAAAATTAAACAGGTGATTCACACAGCAAATTATACCATGCTCCCGGGAGCACAAGAAGCATGGTGGTCCTTCTCATAATAGAGAGGTAGGGACCACACTTAAATAAATTTTAAATTATTTTAAGTGTGATCCCTATTCCTCCATTGAGAGAAGGACCACCATGCTCCTTGTGCTCCCAGGAGCATGGTGTAAGCATTGGATTCACACTGCCTCAAGAACATATTAATCACGGAGACTCGGAGAGAACATGTCAAATTAAAAAGTGGCAACTACGTGTAGTTGGTTTTATGCAGAACTCCTCTATGGTCCATATGACCATATGCACGTGTACAATCGCTTTATTGACAACTAGTATTTCATTTTCATTCATATGGGCTGGAATATTTGGACATATCCCATAGGTCTGTATCAATAAAAGTCTTGATCTCGCCCTCAAAAAAAAAAAAAAAAAAAAAAAAAAAAAAAAAAAAAACTCTTGATCTTATAATTCTTATCCATTTCCAAAAGAAAAGGCAAGTCATTATATGCTACTAGCCTACTACTATGCAGTATGCAACATGAACTAATCCGGAGTACTCTGAGTTATTTGTCGAATTGGTGTGCGAACTTTACAAAATAAATGAAATTTGGTGTGTAGTAACTTTTGTCAACCAAATTGGTGTCTCCATCCACTTCCATCCAATTTTCCATCTAAATTGGTGACATCTTCTTTTCTTTCTCTTCTCTTACTCTCCCTCTTTTCTCTATTTTGGTGTGAGAAATTTCGACAAGTTTGCGTTAATGTTTCGAAATTTGAAGGAACTGAAGTTTTGATCTATCTTGGATTTAGCTGATAGATGCTATGATCACAAGGCAAATTTTTCTTAAACATCAACTTCGATTTTTTTTCCTCAAAAAATAAGATTTTTCGAAATAAAATTGTCATTTCTTACAATGCGAATTTTCTGGGTTTATGATGAGTAAGGGATGGATATATGAAGACGATGGTATTTTTTTTTCTGGGTATAAAGATAGTTTATCCTAACCCAGTTTCTTCATCTTCCTCTCTACCATTTGACCAGGAAGAGAACCAGAAGAAGGCGGGATGTGTCTGTTTATGTAAACGACGCCATTGTCAAATGGAAAGAAATTAACGCTAGACTCAGTATAAGGGTGAGAAATTTGGGGATTTTGTGGATTTAAGGAATTGGGGATAGAGGAGAGAGTAAGAGAGAAAAGAACAATTTGGATGGGAAATTGGATGGAAGTGGATGGAGATACTAATTAATTTAGTTGACAAAAGTAGTCAGACACCAAATTCATTTATTTTGAAAAGTTCGCACACCAATTCGACAAATAACTCGGAGTACTCTGTATCTACTAATTTTCTTTCAATTCATTTGATTTGTTCCTACTCTTGCATTTGACTTCTCACGAAAGGATCCCTTGTATTTTTTCTTTTTTGGCTAGAAGTTCGCTCAGGTGACACCACTCCTACTACGTCACCTGGATCAATTTCTTCCCCTAGCATGAAATGGGAAACAAAAGTTCCATAAGCATTTGAGTATAAGTTCTCAAATGAGGAATCGGGAGATGGTAGTTGAAAGTTACAAAATCCGGCACAGCGTAAGATTTCCTAGCATAATTAGCTAAACAATCATCAAGTTAAGTCTCGGAACAAAGTAGACATCCTCCGTCCACATTGCTTCCCCTGAATAGGTCCCTTGTATTTCTACTCTAAGCCATTTTCAGCGTATTAAAAGTTTGTAACAGTTCAACACCTTACGGCCTAAAGGAGTCATTGTGTATAATATTTCATAGACAAATACGTATCTCCCGGCACACTTAAGGGCATCTAGTTCACAGCATCAAACTCAAAATTAACCCAAACTATTACTGACATATGAAATCAGCATGATCTCATTAATACGAAATTGACCCAAAATGTTCAAGAACTCAATTTAAACATGTTTATTCGTTGAGAGTCTTGAGACATAACTTCTAAGTCCTTTTCTGTGGAGCCAACGGTAAAATTATAAATATATATGAGGCTACCTGATGCGTATGCTAATCTATAATTAACAAACTAAGAGTTTTTGCAGCGGAATTAAAACTAAAAGAACTTATTTTTGTGTTTTTGTGTTTATATGGAAATAAATTAAAGAAAAACAATAAAGATATGATTCAATACCCGCAAGTAATTGAACCTGCCGAATTCAAAGAGTCGCAACCCTTAATTCGATCCTCCGCAAAGGATTTAGTACTCACGCATGAGTTTGTCGCCCGCAAGCAACCACACAAAGAATTTGAAGGAAACTCCCTTCGACTCTTCGATATTAATGCTCAACTGTAATCTGAAATCTGACTATGAAAATACATGAGACTATCTCACCTTATATAGGGTAGAGATGTCTAGCTTATTGCCTTAATTCTACCTATATTAGAATAAGGAAACTAACTTAAAACTTACTAAATAATCAGACTTCCCAAATAAACTAGGAAACACTAATTATCGGAAATAAATTATAAGACACTCTAAGGAAATAAGGAAAACTCTAAGCTAGAATGAATTTAGGAAGACTCCATAACTCGATTCTTGCTTGGCTCCCGCATCATTCCCCTCCTCTTGAAAGCGAATTGTCCTCAATTCTGAATCAACTACAATTCCACAAGGATCAAATATCAACCTAAAGAATTTTAGGACAAGAGTTACAAGGAACCCAAGTACCACACATAAGGCCAGTAGCAACTCCTCGTCGTGTCTTACACACATTCCTTCTCTTGGCACAAATCTTTCTTGTAGTTCAACAATTCCTTGATGCAGAGGTTCATTGCTGTTCTTTCGCCAAACTTTGCTAGCATTCAGACTTGTGGCAAAAATTGTTGCATCTTTAAGGTTGTCCTTTGCACTATACTTGGAACTGAAAGCATCAATAGGTGATGGATGATATTGTATTTGACACATGCCAATAACAATTCGATCAGGCTCCCTTGCAGTAAGCAAAATTCTTCCAACTTGTGC
The DNA here is from genome assembly GCA_963680865.1 of Spergularia marina. NCBI lineage: Eukaryota > Viridiplantae > Streptophyta > Magnoliopsida > Caryophyllales > Caryophyllaceae > Spergularia > Spergularia marina. The sequence goes on from OY804554.1 coordinate 7,718,773, forward strand.
ACTTGGACTTGTTTCAGTCTCTTCCTCAGATTCATCATCAGAACTTGTTAATGGAGAAATTAATTCACTAGAACAAAACAAATTTACCGGTTCAGAAGTTGGATACGTAGATAAGATATCCATGTTATCACTATCATGTGATTGTTCTTCGGCCACGAATTCATCTCCACTGTCATCATTGGTCAACTTGCTATATTCAACCACTTCTTGTATTGTTAGTACATGGCTAGTAGGACACTCACTTTGATAATGCCCGAAACCTCTACATTTGTGGAATTGTCTCTTTAACTTGGGATCATGAGACATCGGTCCTTTGCTCTTTTCCTCAGTTGTAGGCTTTTGATATTCATGCTTCTTTTCAATTGTTGTGTCTTTCTGCTCTAGATCAAACGAGATGATCTTTGACTCACTTGGAGTAAAGAATTTCAGATTTCTCGTCTTCGCTTTTCTCTGTACTTGCTTCTCACACTTAATGGCCAGTTTACAAACATCACTCAAAGTCTCATACTCACGCAATTCAACCATATCAAGCACATCAAAATTTAAACCATCAATGAATCTAGCAATTTTTTGTTCTTTCCTCTCCTCTAAGTCACATAGCATGATCAACTTCTCAAATTCAACAATATATTCTTCAACAGAAAGATTACCTTGCTTAAGAGATGTCAAACACTTGTACTTGTCTTGAATGAAATTAGAGGGAACAAACCTCTTAGTTAGATGCTTCTTCAGTTTAGTCCAAGTTCGTATCTTTGGCTTGCAATCTTTCACTCTTTGCTTCTTTAAGTTATCAAACCACAAAGATGCGTACTTTGTGAGTTTAAGAGTTGCAATCTTGAAACTTTTCTCATCATCATAGCCTTTGTATTCGAAAACCCGCTCAGCAGCTCTAACCCAATCTAAGAAAGACTCGGGATCTAGCTTACCATTGAAATCAGGAATGTCAAGTTTCAGGCCTCGATCATCATCTTTCTTAGACTTTGACGTAGTTACACCTTCTTCACAATCTGAACTATTCTTCCCGTTGCTTGACTTGCGCAATTCAGACTGTTCTCGTAGTAGAGATAATTGAACCAGTTGCGCCATCATCTCCTTTAAATCGGAGATTTCTACACTAGACTTACTCGGAGTCTCTTCGTCGCCTGCCATAATGCGTCCTAACTAAAACATCAAATCACGTTTTTTTTTTTTTTTTTTTTTTTTTTTTTTTTTTTTTTTTTTTTTTTTTTTTACGATCACCGTAACCCACAGAACAATAAATTTGAGAAAATTTACTAACCTAGCTCTGATACCACTTGATGCGTATGCTAATCTATAATTAACAAACTAAGAGTTTTTGCAGCGGAATTAAAACTAAAAGAACTTATTTTTATGTTTTTGTGTTTATATGGAAATAAACTAAAGAAAAACAATAAAGATATGATTCAATACCCGCAAGTAATTGAACCTGCCGAATTCAAAGAGTCGCAACCCTTAATTCGATCCTCCGCAAAGGATTTAGTACTCACGCATGAGTTTGTCGCCCGCAAGCAACCACACAAAGAATTTGAAGGAAACTCCCTTCGACTCTTCGATATTAATGCTCAACTGTAATCTGAAATCTGTCTATGAAAATACATGAGACTATCTCACCTTATATAGGGTAGAGATGTCTAGCTTATTGCCTTAATTCTACCTATATTAGAATAAGAAAACTAACTTAAAACTTACTAAATAATCAGACTTCCCAAATAAACTAGGAAACACTAATTATCGGAAATAAATTATAAGACTCTCTAAGGAAATAAGGAAAACTCTAAGATAGAATGAATTTAGGAAGACTCCATAACTCGATTCTTGCTTGGCTCCCGCATCACTACCGAAATTAACTAGTACTACAGTACGTATTACCTAGTTACGTGAATTACGTCTCATGCACAATTGTCTATCTTAAGTGTTAAAGCGATTCGAAAACATGTTAATATAACCTGAAATACTCGATGATATAAAATCCACTCTATAGAAATCAACTACTCCTACAGTTCTGAATGATCTTCTTGTAACCTTTCTAGGTCAGTTCTATATGATCTTCTATATTCCTTATTTGTAATGGCTTTTGTGGTCCTAATAGTTTGTGACCCACCCACTTTTATTTACCACCACATCTTACTTCCTACAAAAAATTCCGTGCTATTTCATTGTGGAATATCAAATAGAACAAGATAGAGTATTTTGAAATGTAAAGAAATCAAATATTTTGAGATGAATGAAATGTCAGCAAAATCGACAAAAACAAACTTTATGTAAGTTTGGCCTACAAATCGATAATTTTGAATTGTGAATGTCCATCAAAACCCTCACAAGTTGCCAGTTGGGCCAAATGCCCAAATTGTTTTAAGTCAAAAGAAACCAATTTGACGCATTTATTAACAACCGAGTAATCTATAAGATTCATGCATAATTGCATTCTATAAATATAAATCATCACAATATTGCAAAATATTAAGAAAAAAAAGTGTATGCAAAGAGAAAAAGATTGAGCTACACCACACCATTTCTTTCCTACTCTCAGTCACATTCTTCCCTTTTTCTTTATAAAATTAACTTTAACAATTCCTTCTTTCTCGCATCTCTGATCTAATCTCACTTATTTCATTACTCTAAATCTCACTAATTCATTCTTTTTCAGATTCGTTCTCTCTCTCTCCTCACTCTTTCTCTATTCCCTCCTTTTGCTTAACAATAACAATCACCAAATCCTCTGCTTCTCTTCTCTGTTTCTCTAATTCGTCATGGGTTCCGAAATCAAATACGAAGAGGTAAAAACGCGAAAACTAAATTAAATGCCTAAGAAATGGTCTTATATGTGTTATTGGTTATTACTTTTACGTTGAAAAAAAAAAATGTGTAATTTTCATGTAAGATTGATTTTTTTTTTTTTTTTTTTTTTTTGTAGGAATATATATTGAGTGAGACAGGATTGAAGCTTTTTACGTGTCGATGGATACCTCAAAATCAAGATCAAAAGGCTTTGGTCTTTTTATGTCATGGCTATGCCATGGAGAGTAGTATCTCCATGCAAGGTATTTTCTTATCACCTACCAAAAATAATCTTCTAATCAATTTACTTCTGAGTAAAATCATATATTTGGTATGATTATATGAATTTAAATATGATTTATCGACTTTTTTAGGTACCGCGAATCGACTAGCAAAGGCCGGGTATGGAGTCTATGGGATTGATTATATTGGACATGGGAAATCAGATGGACTTCATGGATATATCCCAAGTTTTGATGGCCTTGTTCAAGATTGCTCTAATCACTTTACCAACGTTTGTGGTAAGTCTAGCTTTTGATTCCGTGTCGTTAATCTCCTATTATAGATATGTCACATCTTTCAAGCATTTGACGATGAAAAGAGTTGTAGCGATATCTGAACTCTATTCTCGATATTCAACTAATCAATTTCTATCATTCGATAGTTCCAAACAAAACGAGATTAAATAACTTGACTTACATACACTTGTATGTATAATTGATCTCGCGTTTATTAGAATTGCTCCTATCGTATCTTTGATATTCTTCAAAGATTATATTCGTAACGAGAAACTAGAACAAACACGGCAAAGTTGACATACGGAAACTTCAACGCTAAAGCCATCGAAAGAGCCTAAAAATTCGTTAGGGAAGAAGTCAAAAATGCACTAGATGTCTTAGATTATATGTCATTTTCTCTTTAATTTATAAAGTCAATACGGAGTATGTGATAATATTTGTAAATATCATGCTTGTGTACGTAGCTTTCATCCTACGTGAGCTTTATAACTTTTACAAAAGTAAATTATTGGCTAAGAATTATGATCATACCAAATTGGACATAATTATATAATTCCAAATTGGCCTTCTCATAAATACATACTTTTCTCGCCGACCTTACGACACCATTTGATCAGTGTTCATCCCAAATCTTTAGTCTACTAACATTTGGCTATAATTAATTAATTTAAGCCTAATACCTTAGTCCAACATGATGACAATAGAAGAGGTTTAATGTCTTAGCTTTAATTTGCCTGATCAATTACTTGTATAAAATTCCTCAAATATAAGAGCAATTGAAAAATAAAACCGATTCATTTGATTCTACTTGCACGTAATTAATATAGTGAGGCAGGCGTGCTCTCGAACGAGCTCCGCAATAAGGAGATTATCACTAGACTTTCCCGATGAAATCATTACTCATACTACAAAATGAAAATTCGATCCAATAATTATGTTCTTATAGTCTTTCACTAAGTTGTGGAGTAATAGGCAAAATTAATTATTAATTGCTCTTTTTGCGGCGAGTAGAAAGAGAGGAAAACAAAGGAAAGCAGAGATTTTTGATGGGCGAATCAATGGGAGGAGCAGTGCTCTTGCTACTGCATAGGAAGATGCCTGAATTTTGGGACGGCGCCGTATTGGTCGCACCCATGTGTAAGGTGTGTCACTTTCTCTCTTCTCTCACACGCTTTGGTCTTCTTTATATCGCATTTGCCAATTTCACGTTCTCAACGTTTATTAATCATATTCCTTGAATTGTTTCTCCCTCCTTTATTTTCGTGTTAATATTGTCATGTTACTATTTTCATCAACCAATTTGAGAATAAAATTAAGTTTCATTTTCAAATTTTTAAGAGTAACACCGTTGAGTTACCAAATAGTTTATGTTAACCAAAGATCTTTGATTTTGAGGGACCAAAGCTTAGTTAATTCATCATAATCATGTGTTATTAGGTCCAAATTAGGTATTCTTTCATTTTCACTTGTGACTCCATGAGTGTGATTACTCACTAATCACTCTAGTTAGGCTGTCTCTTAAAGCTGAAAATGTTGGTTTCCTTTTTAAAAGTTGTAGTCATGATCTCATGACTAACGATTTCCTAATTATAATTTCGCAATCACGCTCTTTTTGAATGAGACAAAAAGTTAAACTAGAAATCGTCGTTTTCAATGATTAAATAACCACGGCCGGTGGATAAGTTATCTTAAATCATTAAAGTATTTCCGTACACTTTTTTTTTTTTTTTTGGTGGAATGACACTATTAGAATTTGTAGATGAGTTGAATTTATAATTACAAATTTCACTTTTGACATAGTATCGAAACTCAAAGTCAAATCTGATAAAATAGTAAACTACACAGTAAACCAATAGTAAAATGACGTTCTATTTTCAAATTTTTGGTGTCTCATACTCCGTATCAAACATATTAATGAATAGTCCTATGACTCTACCTCAACACTTGAAAATTGAAAATTGTGGTTGTTAGCTTATAGCCTCGCTTCCAATTATTACTGCCAATTATTAATTTTGTATGGAGAATAATAATAATACCTTTGATGCTTTGAAGATACAAATATAATTCAAATTAAGTTTCGGATAGTACAAGCCTACGAGGATAAGATAAAAAGTTTTTCTTACTTTATCAAGTAAATATGTTTGTTTGTCCGTCTCTTAAATTTTGCGTTATGATCAACATATTCGTGACATGATTCGACATGACTCAGATAAATTATGCGTAGATTCACTTACATAATTTATAACATGGTTTTGCTAGATTGCTGACAATGTAAAGCCAAGTCCAATGGTGGTAAATGTATTATCCAAGCTTGCTAATGTCATGCCTACATGGAGGATAGTTCCTGGTCAAGATATAATGAACGCAGCAATCAGAGATCCTCAAAAGTTAGAAGAGGTATGTACTTTTCTCTTTCTTTTATCAATTCTCATAATTAAAAAGTTTGAAAATTTCATTTTATTGTCAAAGAAGTGACAATTCATCTACTCCTAGACCCCAATGAACACAATAAATTCATTAGAGTACATTATTGAAAGGAAGAATGTGGAGGTTGATTCGTATGATGTACATATTTGCCTTCACGACTTGAGTAAAATTGCATTGTAAAAGCATTGAACTACCCTTGAGACTTTGAGAGTAGCAGCGCATAGACTCGAACTGTTAAATCACGATTAGGACTGGGCCACACCCGTAGGAGGAGAGAGAGTCTGCATCATAACCCAAGGAGGTTACATCCTAAAACCAATTGGCAATAGGTGGAGTAACTCTTTGGTTTATATACATGTCAACTCTTTCCTCTTTTTCCAATGTGGGACACTCACAGGTGGAGCTCTCTTTAACATTGGCCCAGTCCTGATCGTGATTTAACATGGTATCAGAACCCATGGTTGAAGACCTGGGACTCAAGAATATAAGTAGGGCCCGATGCAGATGGACCAAGTTTACCCAACCGAAGAGAGCTAGGAGAGCCCCGGTTTGCGATGCTGCCGAAGAGAGCTAAAACGAGCCCCGGTGAATTTGTGAAGGTCCAGTCTGCGCAGATGGGTAAGATTTGTGGGAACCGAAGAAGAGCTAAAAAGAGCCCCGGTTAGGCCATAAACCCAGACTGCTAGTAAAAGGGAACTCACAAGTGAAGAGGAGTGTTAAAGAGAGCTCCACCTGTGAGTGTCCCATATTGGAAAAAGATGAGAGAGTTGACATGTATATAAACCAAGGAGTTACTTTACCTATTGCCAATTGGTTTTAGGATGGAATCTCCTTAGGTTATGATGTGGACTCTCTCTCCTCCTACGGGTGTGGCCCAGTCCTGATCGTGATTTAACACGAACTCTTTTCCTAAGCTGTAGTTCTACACTACTAGCTACATGTACATTGTGTAACCCTTTTCTTTCTTTTACAGGCCAAATCTAATCCTTACTGGTACACTGGACGTCCTCGTTTGAAGACTGCCCACGAACTCCTTCGCGCTTCTTGTGATCTCGAGCAAAGATTAAATGAGGTATGACAGCATACTTAAATTGCAATCTATCATTACCAAAATTGAAAAAAGTATGATCAAATTCTTGAAACTACTGCGTGACAAAATCAAGTTTGACGAAACCACCTGGTTTATTTAAAGAAGTGTATTTTTCCATGCAAATTGATCATGGACTAAACAGAGTTGTTTTTGTTTTCCTCTGTGCGAAATTGTATAGGTGACGTTACCTTTCATAATAATTCATGGAGGAGACGACAAAGTGACAGACCCAGCAATCAGCAAAATGTTATATGACACAGCTTTGAGCACTGATAAAACCTTCAAGTTGTATCCAGGAATGTGGCATGCCTTAACCTTTGGGGAATTCCCTGAGAACATCACCACTGTGTTTACTGACATCATCGGGTGGTTGGATAAACGATCTCACAAAGATTACTCGATGTTAGAACAAGAGCGAAAATCAAAGGAAGATCAAAATGCCAATCTTGCGAAACATTCTTCCCCAGAAGCTCAATTACATTGTAATTGATCAGATATCTACATGCAATGTGTATAGCTTAAAGTTTATCATGTAGTACTTTTTTTTTTTTTTTTTTTTTTTTTTACATCCAGTTGTTTGTTTCTCACACATATATATGATATACAAGTTAAAAAAAAGTAAGTTAAAAAAAGTAAGTATTTATGTAGGTAAAGTTGAGGGTGGAATAAGAATTGTATAGATCGTCATTTAGTGTTGTTAAAAAAAAAGCATTGTGAACGAAGTGTTTGTTTTCGTGGTTTGCTTCGACAATGAAATGGTAGTTAAAGTTGGCCTATTGAAGTTATTACGCAGTTTTGGCAGCTGCATTGAACTTCAATAGGCTTAACTAGGTCAATGTTTGTGACCGTTCTAATGTATAAAAATGAATTTGAAAGAGCCTCAACGTGGAATTACCAAGTTGAAGATTCAGTTGAACAGTCACAATCACCAAGATTCTAGCCCTTGTGACCAATTAAAACAAAAGATCAGGGCTCACAGTGACTTGACTTGCAGTGTTAGTAGGCTTCTTTGTTACATGAGGAACTGATGAAAATCACATGACATTCTTGTGTTAAGACATCACATGGCAGAAATCAGGGTAATTGCTGATTAATCATGGAGTAGATCAGCATGTCTTTGACTCTTTGTAAACTCCTTTCCGCAGGGTGGTTTAAGCCTTCTCGGAAATTGATATGAATGCATAACCAGTGTCGCCTTTTTGATATCAAATTACAGTACCCTTCAGGGATCAAACAATCTACAGAATTAGAAGCCATAATTTCTTAGCCAGACAGCCAGTTCACCAACCACTAGCTTTACCATGTGACTTGAACAAAAATGGCATACTTTATGCTAAATTAGGTTAGCAAGTAATTCAGAGAAACTTCAGACTGTGATTCTGATGCTTCAACTTCTAATTTTCCAACCCATTGTTTCAATCATGTTTTAGCTGTGATCTAGAGCTTACAATAGTGAGGTTCTTGGCATATGAATGCACTTCTAAATTGGAGATTTTCGTGGAAATAAGTGCCTTTACTGTCGTCATTTGGTGAATACAGTGAGCTACTGTGTCATTTCCATCACCTTCATCTTGCTAACTTGGGTAAGAGCGTAAGGGATGCTGAGTTGACCAAAAGACCGCGAAACCTCCAAAGGTGGATCCACAATTCTATATATTGAACCTCCTACATTATATACACAGCATTCAACATAAAGAAAAACACAGTAAACATGAAAAATATGAGTTTCTCCTCACTGATTTCTCTCTTTTCCTGCTTCATTTTGCTACTTGTTTCCTGCATGATCCTTAAGATTACGCTTGTCCCTCCAAATTCTCCTGAGTCACCAGCCTACTTAGGCAACGTGACTATGTCCAAGAAGATTTAGAAACTTTTCAGTCAATCCAGAGGCCGTGCTCATGTACTGAATATTAGGGCATTTCCTACCAAAAACTCAAGCCAAAAACCTCCTTATGGCATGTCCAAAATCCTGCGCCCTTCCGTCAATGGCACTGACATCGGTAGTCCTAGTGGCTATGTGTACTCTGCCAAAATCGGAATAGGCACAATTGACCAGGAGCCACATTACAAAACATATTACTTAGCTCTTGACACCGGGTCGTCAATACTCATCTGGCTCCAGTGTGAAGAGTGCCTGAATGCCGGAAACACTTGTTTCCCTCAAGTCGATCCTCTTTACTCAAAATCCTTATCTCGATCCTATTATTCACTTTTCGAGGATGATGGCATGTGTGATCAACCCAAGCCATCCAACCCCAATCCTAACAACTTATGTTATTACAATGTAGAATATCAAGATGGTGCAATGACATATGGTCAGATGGCTCGAGTCCTTCATTTTGGAGGCTGACAGTCAGAATAAAGTTCAGGTGCGGCCCCTATTATTCGGATGTGGATTCAACCAGACATGTTTTACAGTAAAGCCGGGCGAGCCTGAAAAGACAGCTGGTACACTGAGTTTAGGAAGAGGAAAACATGCCTTTCATGTTCAGTTAGATAATGACCAAGTTGGCTTACGCTTCTCCTACTGCTTCCAAGATTTACTTCATCAGCAGGCCGGAGATGTTCCTCAATCCCCAACATATTTACGCTTTTCAGAAGACATACCTGGTGATCCTAGTACTTTCCAACAGACACCTTTTGTAGTATCCTCGATCATCTCCTAACAGTCCTTGGTACTTTGTAAGACTCACTGGTATCGGTGTGGACAATAATACACCGATACCCATAACTCAGATAGACAGTCATTATGGACACTGGCAGTTCTATAACGCACCTGGTGAGGCCAGTATATCCGTATTTGACACATTGACAGACACCTTGGTGAACATGCTTACCAGCAGACTGAACCAGCCGAAGATTTTACAGACAGATCGTCTCACAGATGATGACCTTTCATTTTGCTTTGTCAAGAAGCCTAACCAGGGCTATGAAATTCTGCCCACCATCCACTTCCTGCTCCAGGGTGATGCAGACCTTGAAATCAAGCCGGAGCAAGGCTTTGCTGTGTGGAAAGATGATCCTATGGGTCCAGATTACTTCTGTCTCATGATTGAACCACATGATTCATTGAGTGTCATTGGAGCATTTCAGATGGTGAATAAACGGTTTATCTATGACACTCGCGAAAATAAGCTGTTGTTTAAGAATGAAGATTGCCGCAAACAACCCTTAAGCCAGTATCTGTAATCTGTGGAGAATAATAATTGTAGTTAAGCTATATCATTACATTGCTGTTGTATCAAATTGAATTTGAAGGTTATGAATGTAAGATTGCAATCTCTATGGTGTATGGAATTCCTTCTAAACTAATGAAATCTGCATTCGAGAATTGTCATTGCAGCAAAAATCAGATTCCTTATATTTCAAAGATTGGAAAATTAATTATCTACGAAATTCCGAGTATGAAATGGCAAGTGTAGCTTCTGTAATTAGGCCTCTATGGCTCTATGTCTTGTCACTTGTTGTCTACGGGCTTAAGAATCTAATAATCAGTTCATACCGAGTTCTAGATCAGTGTCGAAAACAGTCGCACTGTGAAAATGTAGTAGATTTCATGTCCATGGATCAAAGGTACAAGAATTTCAGGTCATTTCTAATAGAGGATGAATATATATAGAATTCTCTAGAATAGAAGATTCTAGAACTAGAGTTAATTAGGGTTGGAATCCTCTCCTATTATACTATATAATAATGAGGCTTGTCTCTTCAATAATATTAAGTGATTATTAGAGTATATCATTGTCTCTGCTCTCCCCAATCTGGTTTACAAGGCGTGATGCCCTCACAGCAGCCTCCAAGGACACCCACTGATTGATCGGAACACCACCTTGTAGCCCCTGACGACCCACGTTGTCGCTCAGCCTCACCCACGGATCGCCGACGATTGCTTCGCACAGCCCACAGCTTGCCGCCCAACCCGCTTCGCCGCTCATGCCGCACATTAAGTAGTCCAAGACACTCCGCCACCTCACTGCTGCCTAAGCCGTTGTTGCCGCCCCGTCGCTGTTGCTCGAGACTTTCGTTGATGCCGGGGTAGCCTTCCCACGGATCCAACCACTGATTTTCTGTTGTTTTATTTTATTTTATTTCTTTTCATGCTTGTCCTATCACCCTTAGGGGATAGTAGACTCAACAGCCCTGCCTCCCTCATACATGGGGATAGCAAGTCGAGAGCCCACGGCCTCACTTACGGGTTTGTTTTCGCATTTTGTTTTCTTTTCACAGTGGTCCGTGTTCCTCTGTTTTGTGGTTGTGCCTCTCTGATCATGCCGTGCCTTGCCATACTTGCCTCCAGCCGAACCGTTCGTATAACTGTCGTTTCGACTGCGGGAGAGTGATAGAGGATAGATATAGAATAGTCTAGAATAGAAGATTCTAGAACTAGAGTTAGGGTTGGAATCCCCTTCTATTGTACTATATAATGAGGCTTGCCTCTTCAATAATATTAAGTCGATTATTAGAGTACATAATTGTCTTACAATTTCACACCAGCACAGAAATCAGGATGTCACTGACAACAGTTCGAGCTTTTCTTCAAACCAAGATTCGAAACTCAAAAGAAACAGTTCATCTTAAAAGACTTAAACCAGCAGCCTAAAATGTGAGATTTTCATTAGAAACAGATTAAGTGAGTGTATTTCCTGAATGTGGGTTAGTTGACTTGTTTCATAGCTTTACATCTTCGTTGGTGAAATCTCAACAAATCCTATTTTCGTTATATGAAGAGCTTTAATAACACACTTAATTAAGCTTCCTCCACAGCCAAAATATGCTGTCATCTTACCAATTATTTCCATGGTCTCCGAACCACATACTCCTGCATGCGTATATATACAAGAAATTTCCCCCGAATAATCTTACCGCAGGAAATAAATTAGTAAAATTTGATTAACAACACTAAAATAATTAATTGTTAACAAAAAATGTTGCCATTATAGGGGTGAGCAAAAAAAGCGGGTACCCGGAATCGGACCCGGACCCGCTTAGGACCCGGCGGGTCCGGACCCGGACCCGTTGTGGACGGGTACGGGTACGGGTCCAAAAATTTAGAACCCGTTGGCAACGGGTCCGGGTACGGGTCCTAAATTTTTGAACCCGTTACCCGTCGGGTACCCGTTAAAGAACGGGTACACATTTGAACGGGTACCCGGAACCGTCATCCAGGCTAAGTGCACGAGTGGACACGACCCAAATTATGTCAGGCTTATACGTATCCAACGTTCAGCAAAGCCCAAGCTGTAAAAGCTTAAGATGCTGGTCTTTTGTTTAGTCCAAGCCCAAGTAAGCTTTAGACAAAACCCTAGAGGCTAGTTTAAGAAGGAAACCTATATTTATAACTTATTCTTTCCCACATCTTCTCCATATTATCGATGTGGGACAAAAACATTGCTTCCAACATTTTTTCTCTTTGTTGGTTTTTGTGGTCAAAGCTTATGTTACTTATTTGCATTAGTAGTGTTCTTAGTGTTTAGTAAAATTGTATGTATATATAGTAATTTCATTTAAGTTATGTAAGTGATTTATAAAGAGTAACCAAAGCTTATTTTCTTTATTATGCATTATCTATTATCTTTTCATCCCTTATGATTAAGACTCAGACTATTCAACTATAAACCATGGAATTCATAAGTATGTTGTCCATGCATGAAAGATTGGTATATGGGCAGGTATAACACATTTCGTGTAGCTATTGAAACTATCTCTAGTTTGTTTTGGTATTGGGGTTTGCCTGGATTAAGATGGGATTTGGTTTAAAATGCTTGTGAGAATTATGACTGTATTACATCATATAATATTATCTTGTCTTTTCGAATTACACAATAGTACCATATCTAGAATGAATGGGTATACCACAATACATTAGTATTATATATATCATGGTTAAATGTGTTATGTTATAAGGGTATGAATCCTATCACCGAATCACATCTTATCTTATATATGCACGTACTTGTGCAAATGTAAATTGGCTAGTTGAGGTTGTGATTAGAAGGAGTATAACTATGAATTAACAACTCACTCTACGGATAACAATGAGTTAATATATTACAATACAAATGATTGGCTTAATTGATAGCATATATGTTTAGTAGTTTACAATAATGAATTACCGACTATGGGTCAAGGTTAACCTAGTGGTTAGGAACTCAACCTGCCTGGGGGATGTCCCGGGTTCAAATCCTCATACCCCCACCCCCGCAACATTAGTTGCTCCTTTGTACCAAAAAAAAAAAAAAAAAACTATTATTATTATTATTAAATCATATAAAACCATTACCATGACAATGATAAAAAGGGTGAAGACGTGTTTAAGTAAGCAAAAACATGACATGTGCAAGAAAATTTGGACAACTTCTTAGATCAAATTGTCCCACATCGACAAAATATGGAGTATGTGGGGAATCCATGTTCTATATAAACAGCTTTGCCTAGTAAAAGTTTGTATGGGCTTAGCAAGTTTGCTATCACTATTTTAAGTTGTCCTACTATGGGCCGAGCGCAAACTCGGGTTGGGCCATGCGTTTATGAGACCTAAGTGAACCGAGTCTCACGAAGGCCGAGATATAGTAGCAGCCCCTTGTATGAGTTTGTATTAAGCGGGTACCCGGGACCCGTTGATGCCATGACGGGTCCGGGTCCGGTTCCTTAGTTTTAGGACCCGTTGGCAACGGGTCCGGGTACGGGTCCTAGTTTACAGGACCCGTTGTCAACGGGTCCGGGTTCGGGTCCTTGATGTTGGAGCGGGTACCCGCAAATGCTCACCCCTAGTTGCCAATAAGAAAGTCATCACGTATCACAATATTTGTTGGGGGTGGATTTTCACCTGTGGATCCTGGAACTAAATTACCCTATAGAGCTGTACGGGGTATAAGGAATTCTACAAGGAAAGTCATACTCTCTCCATTTTATTAGGTTCTTTGCATTTGGTTTGAATATGTGAGAGGAATTCAAACCAAATTCAAAGAACCTAATGAAATGGAAAGAGTAGGTCGTTTGAATGGGTTAACAAGAGTTATTATGAAGATTTTGCACCAATAATGAAGATATTCCAATTAATGGGGCTGTTTAATATGGATATTATGGTGCATTTATAACATTAAATGTTATGGGGTAAATGCTGATCTAGGGGCTATAAAGCTGCAGAGAGAGACTTAAGGGAGGAGCAATAAATGACGTTATTCAATGACAAGCAAAGAGGCAGCTATAAAAGAAGACTCCAAGACAAACAAGATTAGGGTGAATGATCCTCAATCATACTCATATATATACTTACACATGAAATCCTATACACCTACTATTGTATTCCTAACTTAGAGATCTAAAAGTAATTGTACGTCACCTAAAACGCATCTAGTGGAATACTTGGTGGGACAAAGTCATCCCCCGGTGGTTTTTTTTCCTTATTCACAATGGTTTTCCACCTACAAAAGTCTCTTGTTTGATTTGTTCATTGTCTTTACTTACTTCTTATATCATCAATGTCTAGTACCCTATACGGAACGTCTACTAGCCCGTACAGAATCCTACGTCCCCAACTCGTGATCCTACATCCCCGATCTGTATCCTACGTCCGCAATCCTTATTCCTATAGCCTAGACCCCTAGAGTTATAGCCCAGCTCCTGATTACTCCGTTCCCTATAGTAGTATAGTAACTAGATACCCCTAAGTCGAAAATAGGTCATTGAGCATATTTTTGACCAAAACAATATCCAAGTTTAGTTTAACGTACAAGAAGTTTGTGTCAACCAATCCACGAAGCCGGATCCTATCCAACTTACCCAATACTCCACAAAAAAACACCTAACCACTCCAATAAAATTCATAAATAAATCACAAGACAACCACATGAATATTCTTCCTACTTCAAAACATGTCGTCCTCATCTACTCCTATTCCTCCTTCCATGCTAACAACACTCTCTTTTCTCCTCTTCATCTCCATCATAACACCACCCTATCCAGCTCGAATCCTCCTCGACATCGCGAATCCCTCCTCGACATTCGAGCCTCGAATCCAACCATCTCTAACCTTCCTCATACAAGATGTCCTAATCATCAACACAACTCAACCCTCCTCAACAACAAACACTATAACAAACAACCACCTTCCTTTTTCAAGACCTTTACAAACCTACCCTCCAATTTTCAAGTCTATCCCTACAATACCACAAACAAATAATCCCACACAAATAGTACGAGATACCCCATTTTCATCAGGGTTCGGAATCTCGATTCCAGCTACGTCCACCCTCGAAAATGAGCTCCAATTTGGGCACGTAACGAACATTGAACAGGACATGTACGTCGAAAATGGAGTGTATGGACCGGAATTAGTCGGGAAAGCGAAAGGGATTTACGTAGCAACGAGCTCGGACGACGGGAATACTACACATATGATGGCCATGACAGCAAGTTTGATTCCAAACAATGGAGATGATAATAATGCCAAGTTGTTAGATAGCTTGAAATTGTTTGGGGTGCATAGAAGAGATGTTTTAGAGTGTCACGTTGCTGTGATTGGTGGTACAGGCAAGTTTAAAGATGCTAATGGATTTGCTACTATTAGAGGAGTTAAGAGAACAAGTAGTTTTACTAATCAAGGATTATCATCTTCTTCTAATAATGATGTTGATCATCAAGAATCAAGTGATCAAGAGGATATCAAGTTGCTCTTGTATAATGTTTATCTTAGTTAACTTAGTTGATTATAGAGAGATTGTATTGATTAACAACACACATTTTAATCATTTGTGTGGTTGATTTATACATAATTGATTTTCTTATATCATTCATAGTAGAAAGACTCTATCTTAAAAAAATGTAATTAGCTAGACTACTCGAGTGATTATGTTCTTGTGCCTTAATAAGCCTTTTGAGATGTCTGCAATTATGTCTCCAAAATCTTTTATGCAAACGTGTGTCTATAATAAGGATTTTTTAAACGTGTGTCTATAGAGTACATGATAAGACTTCATTTATTTCTTTTCTTAATTGAGTGATATTCCCCTGAATCAATCAATTAGACTCAATATTTGTGAAACACTTTTGATTATTATTTTGGCAATAACATATACTCCCTCATCAAACCCATTTATGTATTTTTTTTTATTTGCTATTTTTGATGACTATTAATGTTGGTAGATATTTCTACATCAAAGGAATTGATAACTTGTTATGGAGTATAAAGTTAGTACATATATTATGCATGCAACATTGCATTTTATCAATTCCACTTGCTTTTGCGGCAAGCAGGCCGGGTCTTTCAAATTCTGATCTTCAGATGTAGAAGCATGTACCTCCCAACATGACTAGTCAAAAGCAGCAAAAGAAAAGATTAAAAGTATGGTACTAGTAAAACAAAACAAATCAAAATGTGTAAACTTTTAAGTAGAAAGGATCGGGATGCAATACACTGTTGGATATAACATAATATTACTCCCTCCGTCCCATCTCAAACGCCCCGGACGTTTTTTGTAGTGGAATAAGAAAAATTGATATAATAAGTTGAGTGGGGTAATATTAGGAAAAATGAGGAGAGAGAATGTGGGGATTAATAAAAGTAGTAGAGATAATGTGAGCACTACTACATTAATGACATATTGTAACGCCTCAAAATCGTTACCTTAGACCCAAAAAAACGTTACAATAGACCTAAGGTAACGCTAAGAGGCGCTGCAAATGCTGGCGCTGCCTTAGGTCTAAGGTAACGCGTTTTGATACCTAATGTAACGCATATGCATATGAATGATATAGGCGTTACCTTAGCTCATATCACTGTTGCGTTAGGTACCCTCAAAAGCAACAAAGCTAAGGCAACGCTATAGCTTTCAAATGCAATGAACTGCAAGCTAATGCAACGCCATGAGGGTGATGCTATATCGGGAAATTGGCCGGATTCGCAATAATAATAATAATATGTAGGATTTGAACCCACACATTTTGTGCAAAATTGCACATGGCTCTACCGTTAAGCTAATAGCCTCCATATAATATAAACATTATTAGAGTCACTACAATCAATTAATAAGTAGTAATAATAATAACGGCAAAAACTAAAGTGTGGTAGTGCGAAATTATGCGATACAAGAATTGAGAGTGGTAGGAGTATATGGCGGTTAAACATGTAATAGTAATAAAGTTAAATGATATAGGTGTTTCACAGTGAACCTGATTAATGACCTCATCAGGGACTTCAAATTCAAACTCTAAAAATTTCGCTTCGGCTTAAAATGATGTCCCCATCAGCTGCAAATTTCATGAGGAACCTACCACTGAAATTGAAACTATTTTTCAGGGGCTGCCAAATTTTTGGCATTGGAGGCATAAAGTCTGCCACAAGATATATAGGTAGAGATAATTAACAACGAAACATACCCTAAACAAACAAAGTATTGTGTCAAACTCTGCCATAAGTTACTCGTTAATGTAGAGTAGGAATGAAAACGATATTTTCTTTCTGTTTTACCTAGAGCTTTTCTGGATCAGTAGAAAGAAACATGAATCTGATGACAACAGAGATTCAACCCTCTTTAAGTTTATTGGAGTACACACTCATGAAAGCAGAAGAACAACCCATAGAGCTAAAAACAACTCTGGATAAGTGATCAATATAGCTACTTAGAATCAATTACAGTTTGAGCTACTATACATTAGAAGTGCATTTTATAAAAACAATACTTCATTCTTATGATCTAATAGCATGGCTCTATTACTATGAGCAAGTTATGTCGGAAGAACCTAAATCTACTTGCTTTTGAGCCTTGAAATGCATTCAATCCATAACATAGTGTGAGATAGACGTGTGGACAAACATAAAAAGGTTGAGCCAGATGCACAAATAGATTTCAAAAACACTTCAAACTAACATTGATGTTTCTCTAGTGCCTCTCAGGCCTCAAAATAACAATTATTTCAAGTATACAACTCACACAACTCGGCGTTCAAGTTCACATAATAAAGGCTTAACGCTAGGCAAGATTGCAGTAAACATTGGATCGCTAGATAAAATAATTCTGACATATAAAGTAATTAGTTAAAACTAAACAAATCAATACTGAAGACTTTATGAACCTACCTCGACTAGTACGCAGATTCCACATTCATAAGATGTCTAAAAGTTTTCAGTTTCCTCCAACAAGCCAAGTAGAACCTTAGCATAACCATAAATCATTACCCAAAGACTAAGGATTGATACAAAAAACAAACCTGAAAAGCATAAAAGCATAAAAGCATATATACCATACCTTAGCTTGTAATAATAGAAGCATATATGGGAATCTAAACTTGAACCTATACAGATTGATTAAATAAAGTGCATGTATAGCAACTTAATTAAGGTTGGTCGACAAGAAGTGCATAGACGCAACTTCTTATAGTATTAAATCTCATCATAATCACAAACGGCCTAGTCTTTTGTGCAAAATGGAACTAAATCTTCGACTAAATCCATATTGTAGTATCTACTAAAGAGTACTAAAATAGACCTAAACTTCAACACTCAATCTAAGGTAGTCAACCACAATTTGGATTAGTCTCATTACTAAGGCAAAAATCTGTAAGTCGTAACGAATTTGATGCAGAAAAGTATACATAAGAGACCATGTTTATATCGTAACGAATTTTGATGCAGAAAAGTATAAGTATGCCCTCATCTAAATTACTCTATATATGAAAACTACATTATACATCAAGTTTTAATAGCAACACACAAACTTCTAGTTGCTGACAAACATTGTTCATCTCTACGTACAGTACAAACCCCTTGCACTTTATCTTGCAAACTCGTTGCCGCGTTTAGTGAGCATGGATATTATACGACTTATTGTGTGTCAAACTATCTCTAGCTAGCTACATAGAATAAAGTAAACAGGATTTAGGAAGCCATCTGCCTTCATATCTTTCAATTTCACAAGTTAATTAGTGTACTTTCCTCAATTTCATAGATAGACCAAATTAATATCATAAACTCAATATAAGAAACACCAATCTATACTTAAACCTTAGCCACTAGTCTCATCTCCAACATCTGCTAAACATAGACCTTGGCATGGACACAACGTAAAATTAAGTGCCTAAAAGGATTAAGGAGAATCAATAAGAAGAAGAAAACATCTAAAGTATATCATTCCTAAGCTCCACTTCAATTATCATTACCTGGTATGATTTAGGTACTATCTTAGGAATTGGTACGAATGCAGAAACGACCACAAATTGTCCTGTACAAGTTAATTACCATTGTAAACTGCTAGTACACGAAACAGGACATAACCACTAAAAGTTTTGCACTCACATGCTACATATTTTCTGCGATACTCTTTGTGCCCAAAATCAGACTTTTACTAAACCCCAAAATTAAACTATGTATGGAGTTAGGAAAACCAAGCTTAGAAGAGTGTACAAACACTGCAATTAAATCAATAAAAAACCAATTACTTTAGCAATTGAACCACCAAACACTAAAAAGAACAAAGAGAAAACTAAAGAGGAAGAATCAGGGAAGAAGTGAGGTCGAGAAGAAGACATGAAGTATTAGTAATCAGGCTTTTGAATCAGAAGTCTAAACCCCCTTTTCCAAACCCTAGAAATTTCAATTTATTACCAATATCAAATTGAACCAAAAAAACTGATTGCTAGAGTTGCTGTAAGATTACAACACCAAACAATTAAGCAATTACAAATAGAGAAAATGTATAGATTCGTGCCCCAGATTTAAAAAATCAAAAATTTGAGATTACAATCACTTACCTTAATAAACCGAGTTTGAGCTCCGATTTTGGCAACACGAGTTTAAGCGTGGAGGAGAAGAGAAAGAAGAAAAAGATGAAGAACGGCGTGGCGAGGAGCAGACGATAGATAGGAATCAGAGAGAGAAATAGAAGGATGGGAATTTATTTATTTTCTTTTGTTGGGAGGAGCAGATGAGATACACGAGAGAGATCGAGATGAGGTGGTGTCGTGTTGATTAGGATTGAAATCTTTTTTTATTTGTTTTTTATTTTATTATATTCCCATGAAGCGTTGCATTTGTTGAGGGGAAGGCAACAGTCAATGACCTAAGGCAACGGTTGTTCCAAGTACCGTTGCATTAGGTTGACTTATAGTATTTTTTTCCTTAAGCCATTATGATGGTATCAGGCGGACACTCTAGAGGGGGGGGTGAATAGAGTGTTTAAGGGAATTCGAGTAAACGACCCGAATTCTGCAACTTTTTCGCACTTAATGGACTATAAGGATGGGTGAGAACAGTGTATGTGTGACTGTTCTTTACACAAAATAACGATGAGATGAATGCTACACGGAATTGTGTATGTGGAACTGTTCACTGTAATATGGAAATAATGCAATACGCAGATAACACAGAAATTTACCGTGGTTCGACCTTACCTCAAGGTCTACGTCCACCCTAACCTAATCTTCAATAATCCACTATTATCAAAAGAGTAATACAAGCACCAATTCACGTTCTTACCACAAGAACTAATTGACGTTCTTACCACAAGAACCTCTACCCAAATATCTACCACAGATATTGAGACTCTACCCGCAACACTCTTAAGAAAATTAAGATTACAAAAGATGTTATCTCGATAAGCTTCTTGAAAGCTAGGAGAGATACAATAAGCCCTAAATCAAGATGACGCACTAGGAACTTTGTTTGCCTTGATGAAATACTGTTTAAGCTCAAAACGTTTTAATCTCAAGTTGCGTCCAGTGCGTTCATAAAACAACGTGATTTGTGTTCTACTTATAACAGAGATTAGGTCTCAAAACTGATTAGGAAAGCATATTCTAAAAGATAGAGTTTCCAACTTAAATAAAGTATTTTGGAAAAATATCTTATAAAACAATATGAAAATCTCTTTAAAAGATAATACCCGAAACTAGTAAGATATGAGATAATCGTTTTCACCAAAATCATTTTGAGACAAAATCACAATCTTTATGAAAGATTGGTTTCTTGCAAAATCACGTATGCATAAAAGATTTGTAAAACTTGAATGCATAGGAACAGTGTATGGAACAGAGACTATGAGCTAGTCTCTGACTCTGTTCCATGCTCTGTTCCCTCCTTCATTTTCTTAAGGCAAAGTTGGTTCCGTGCATCAATCAAGATAATACAAGAGATCTATACTCAACTAAACCATATGTTCTTCACGTCTCTTGTAGTTGCACGACACTTGTAGTTGTTCCATTGAAACTCGACTCACCATAGTCGGTGAAACCTGTTCTTATAAAGAACTCAACAACTTAACAAGTGTTAGATCATAAGGTTAGTTCAATAAGCACAATAACCAAACTACTAACCTTAATCATGCAACAATATTTGTTATCATCAAAACCGGAAACCCAACACATTACAATAGCCTACCAAACGCAACGGTTGTTCCGAATACCGTTGCATTAGGTCAAGTTATGGTGTTACATTTGCTCATTTTTGTGGTAGTGGAGGGAAGATGTGATAATTTAATAAAAGTAGGAGAGAGAAATATGTCCCAAAATAGATGGGGTGTTTGAGGTGGGACGTCCCAAAACGGAATATGGGACGGAGGGAGTAAGTCTCAACCATCAATTTAAACTTTTGGTTGAGATGGATAACAAATTTTCTATCAGAGCCCTAATAACCATGATTTCTATAGTTCGAATAGTCGAGGCCCTTCTTATCCCGACACACGCCGCGCTTGGGAGCCACTAATCCACGCTTCATCCTAAAGCGATTCGCGTAAGCCCATAAATTTAGACATTGGCTGAGATGGTTCACTAATATGGTATCACAGCCTCAAAGTCTTTGAAGTCTCACTAATATGGTATCAAAGTCACTTTGAGGTTTGAAGTAAGGATCGTTGTTTTAAACATAGAAGATGAGTTCAATTTAGTTTTATTATCATAGTAAAAGCTGATTAACTTATCTTTACTTAATTTAATTCAATGGACAATAGCTAATTACGTAGTATGCGACTGCTATTTCCAAAAAAAAAAAAAAATGTAGTATCCGACTTGATCAACGAAATCGGGAAGGAGGCGCCATTGGTAGAGGATAGATTTTTCCAATTTTCGGATATTCAAATACGCTCTTAAAACACTAAAGTGTTCTGTTTACGTAAACAGTTGAACTTTTAACAATGTGAAAAAATTACTCTTTAAGTCTTGACTTAGATTACTATTATACATGCACTTTTTCAACCAGTAACACCAATCAATAATGGAACTCCTAACTAAACAACCTAATCACTAGGTATATAAGTTTCATTATCATTTCATACACAGAATGATATGGCTACTTAAATATAACAAGTTCAGTTGACCCAACCCACATATACTAACTCCTTCATAAACCTCCACTCTCAGCAGCTCCACTTTGTTTTAGTTCTCAAAAAACATCCAAACCTTAACCTATATATACCATCACTTACACTCTTCATTTCATCACCAACAATCACCCAATTCTCTCTTCTTAAGTCTTCTACACATACACCAAAAAAAAAAAAAAAAACAGCAAAAATGTCAAAATCCTTCTCAATCCTCACCCTTTGCCTCCTGTTTCTTTCCCTTGCCATCGGCCTCGTCCACTCTGCTCGAATCCTCGATCAAACGACTTTCAGTGACTTGCCACCACTACCAACAGTTGAAGATCCAAGCTATGCTTTACCAAGCGCAGAAGCCCCTGCAGCAGCAACATCCACTGATGTGCCAGTAGCAGACAGTCCAGCACCTTATGATCAGACAACTCCTGCTGACACTGCTGCACCTGTTGCAGCAGCAACAGCAGGTCCAGATGTGAGTCCAGACACACCTGTCTCGACCAGTCCAGCATCTCAGGGTACTGGCGCGTCTGCAGCAGCAGCAGGTGCGCCTGAGCACCCTGCCATCTCCTTCTATATGCACGACGTTTTGGGCGGGTCACACGCATCAGGAAGAATTGTAACAGGCCTAATTGCGACAGAAAATGTAAATGGAATCCCATTTTCGCGACCAAACAACCAAGTATTCCCTGTCACAAACGGAGTTCCACTTCAAAACAACAACCTCAACAACCTCTTCAACAACAACAACGTCCCATTCGTCGCAGGTCTCAACGGTCAGAACCAGCAACGGTCACAAACAGTTGTCTCAAACGCAGGAGGTGGAACCAACAGTGTCGTCAACGGTGGAAACAACAATCAGGCCTTTGTCACACCAGGACAACTTCCCTCAGGAGTGTCACTACAGAAACTCATGTTCGGATCAATGACAGTAATCGACGACGAACTAACAGAAGGACATGAGCTAGGCTCTGGTGTGCTAGGCAGAGGACAAGGGTTCTACCTGGCTAGCTCACTCGACGGCCAATCTCACACCATGGCTTTCACTGCCCTCTTCCCTGGTGAGCATGAAGATGACACTATCAGCTTCTTTGGGGTGCACCGTACTGCGTCTCCTATCTCTCAAATCGCCATCATCGGTGGGACCGGGAAGTACGAGAATGCTAAAGGGTATGCTACTATTGAGGCCTTACCTCAACAGGACCAGCACACTACTGATGGAGTTGATACCGTTGCTCATATTAGCGTCTACACTTACTGAAGAATCCGGCTTCCGCACCTAAGGATTATTATGACGATCGAGCTGAGTTTGGTTGTGTTTTTTTTATTTACTTTGTGTAAATCAGTGTTTCTTAATGTATGTAAAAAGTGATGTTGCTGTGTAAGTTTAAATGAGGAATTAAGTGTGTTTATCTTCATTCTCCTGATATTTAAGACTATACAATGATGCAGACTGTAGCACATTACATGTAGTTAATTTGAAACTCGTTTGCTTTTACATTGAAAGACATATACACTCAGAGCTGACAGTAGTGGAACATATTTACATACTTGTTGAAGTGATCCAAAATAATTAGGGTCATTGAAAGTCCTATTAATTAGAAATAATAAAGTTAGTAGTTATTGTTAGGAGGTTATGGACCTTGAAAAGTCAAGAGTCATGAGACTATACCTATATAAGGACCTAGATGTAATGGGATTATTTGAGAGTTTTATAAGAAAAATTTATCAGAAAAACTTCTCCATGATTTACTCTTCCTCTATCTCTCAATTATCCCCAACATAGTGGTATCAGAGCTCTTGAGTTGAGAGGGTCGGCATGGCGGCCACCTCCACTCAAGTAGCCAGGTTCTATTCCAAATGGGGCGAACAAAAAAAAATTCCGCTGCTATCAATTTGAGGGTGTGAAATTTATAAAAGAGAGACTGAGATAGAGAGGTTCAGAGTAAATCAATTCATCAAAAAAAAAAAAAAACGTGTGATTCGTTTTGTTAATTAGGCATCATAGCCTTGTTAATTTGACAATTCAACAAAAAAAATGTGTGTGATCAAGAAGCCATGTCACGTGGGATATTGAATCCATGTGAATGATGTGAGCCGAAGGTGATATAGTTTTGGTGAAGAATTGAAAAGGTGGCAGGCAATGCCAGCCTTGTGTGTGCATTTGGTGACGAAGCAAGCTACAGGTTTTATGGAGCGAAAGGCTCCTTGAGTCTCAAAAGGAGACGTCGAAAGTTTGGGTATGGAGCCCAAATGTGTCAGGTCAAAGCACCGATGACAATGAGGTTGCGGAAATGCCGCAGATTTGGAGGTAGCTTGCTCATCATCGTAGAAGTGCACCATAGAGAAATAGAGAAACATTCTCTATTATTGAGATTGCGGAGAGAAGTGCTCCAACAGAAATAAGATGATGATCGACGAGAAGTGCGTCGAATGTGATGAAAAGTGCATCGCATAGTGAAGAGTCAAAGGATCGCAATGTGTGCAAGACTTGCGAAGGTGTGTTCATTCTAGAGGGATGAGCGAAAATTGAAGAGTACGAGAACAACGAGGTCTCGTAGGTACGTTGCGGCAAAGGACGTAACGGTGATATGTTCGGCTTAACGTGCGAACGAGAAAGATTGCTTCTACGATTTTTGGATCAAGGGGGTGTGTTGAAGTGATCCAAAATAATTAGGGTCATTGAAAGTCCTATTAATTAGAAATAATAAAGTTAGTAGTTATTGTTAGCAGGTTATGGACCTTGAAAAGTCAAGAGTCATGAGACTATACCTATATAAGGACCTAGATGTAATGGGATTATTTGAGAAAGTTTTATAAGAAAAATTTATGGAAAAACTTCTCCATGATTTACTCTTCCTCTATCTCTCAATTATCCCCAACAATACTGTGATGTGGTAAGATTTTAACACACACACACAAAAAAGAAAAAAAGAAAAAAAGATGTTTCAAAATTGTTCCTCAGCCTTAAAGGTCAATGGTTGAACAGGGGAGCCTAATACATAGCTTCAGCAAGGTGTTATTATGAAACCAATTGTTTATAAGATGAGGTGTAGCTCACTTGCATATATATATGCTCGGAAAGTTCTACCTGTTCTTTCGAGTAGGACTAGCTCACACATGTGACATGTTACAAGTTACAACAATAAACTTTTCACAGCAGTGTTAATAGTAACTCCGCTCCTCATGACTGTTATGAACGATCTAGATTCTAACATAATTCAACCTTTCATAATTTAGTTATGCAAAGAGCTCACTATATATGGAGGATTCTGCAAGAACATGCAGCAGAAATATATCCATCACTCCATCTTGAGTAATTGGTAGAGGTGTTTCAGAAATTGGAGCTTTTTAAGTTTTGAAATTTGGTTATTTGGCGCTGTTTAATGAATGTTATGATCATTATGTCTATGAGAAGTTGTCTAGGTGGTTGTCTCAGGTTCGGCCCCTCATCTCCCAACCGTGGAAGCAGATATGCTCTCGGTCATGTGTACCCAAGGGAAAAAGGAAAAAAAAAAAAAAAAACTGCTGCTAAGTTTTCACCCCCATGGCTATAAACTGAAACAAGTTTGGAAGTGTGTTTATGAAGTAATACATGCTTTATTTTTCAGGTTAATTTTTACCACTCCACAAAAATTTTATGAATGAGAACATGATTCATTTCTAGAAAAACCAACACTTGAAGGTATAGATTAATTTGGCATAAATAAAACAATGATCAGATGGACATTCTGCCTGTGCAGGATGATAGATGAATATAAAAAAAAAAAAAAAAAAAAAAAAAAAAAAAATGCGCTAATAGGTAACATAGACACTTAATTCAACTACAGTCTGCACCCCATCAGTCTCCAGCTGATTACTTGAGGGTGGCAAGGTCCTCATGACAGCATAACCTTTCGCGTTCACAAATTTACCAGTGCCACCCATGATAGCAAGCTGAGACTCCGATACACCCAGCAAGTGTACCCCAAAGAAGCAGAGATTATCAACAAAATCACCACTCTCAAACATGGCAGTAAACGCCATTGCCTGACTAGTACCGCCCACAGATGTCGCTACATAGAAACCCTGCGCCCTCCCAACCATGCCAGAGCTCAGCTCAGGCCCTACAGTCAGCTGATCATCGATCACTGTTATAGTTCCGAACATGAGCTTCTCCATGGTGGACCCTGTGCTGAACTGAGCACTATTCATCAGTGGAAGTCCCATCCGACTACTGCCACTGGTGCCGAAAACAGGTGAGGTCATCCCACTCAGACCAGTGAGGAAGGGAATGTTGTTGTTGTTGATTAATGCGCTGTTGCTGTTACTGGTTTCGACTCCAGTTCTGAGAGGGAGTACCGCGCCATTAGGCTTAGCAAAGGGAAATTGGCCATTAAAAGCTTGGTTATCAACTATCCCAGTAATCATTCTAGCTGACGGATTAGACCCACCAAGTATGTCGTGCATATAAAAGCTCATTGTAAGATCAGTGTCAGCCACAGGGTCAGGCGCAGGGGCAGGTTCAGGGGCAGAAGCAGGAGCAGGATCTTCGGGTATCAAGGCCGACTCTGGTGACAGTTTATCTAGAATCCTAGTGGAAGAGGCTACTAAACTACTCGTAAAAAGAAACGAAACCACGATGAAAAGCTTAACAACCATAGGAGCAAAATTTTGATGATGATACAAGTTTTACTAGTGTGAATAAAGTTTATCAATTTTCACTTAGATAGCGTTATGCAGAAGCATTATATACCTGATACAGTTAGAATTAAATTCACAAAGAATACAAATCAAGATTTTATGGAGTCAGTAAATATGTAAAGCTGAAGTAAGCATAAGTGGTGTATTGGTTACAAGTTACAAGTATGCAGAGTTGAAGCTTACTTCTTGTGGTGCTAAAACATGGAAGATTGGTCAAAGGGGAATAGTTGGATTTGATAAGGAAAACTCAAGTTAAGACACCTCCCTAAGCTGAGCTTATAACCTAACCCCTAAATTATTGT
Organism: Spergularia marina; assembly: GCA_963680865.1. Taxonomy (NCBI): domain Eukaryota; kingdom Viridiplantae; phylum Streptophyta; class Magnoliopsida; order Caryophyllales; family Caryophyllaceae; genus Spergularia; species Spergularia marina. Next base: position 7,745,894 of record OY804554.1, read on the forward strand.
TTTAGAAAATTAGTTGACTATTGACTATGCAAATAATGGACACAAATCAAACTCTAGCTCTTTCGTCTGCTAGGGAATATCGAAATAACGGACACATAACACGACACCTAGAAATTAAGGGTATATCAACATGTATCATAAATTGTAATGCTTTTTACGTCAAAAAAATAAATTGTAATGCTTCAATTAATCACAAAATCACATATTAAGAAAATTAATCCATTTTTAATCATAAGTGGTTTTCAAATTACACAATGTGGTACTGTTAAGACTTATGAGTAAAAAAAAAAGAAACATGGAAATGGACCTAGTTTGAGCAGTGTCAGACCACATATGACTATTGTATGTGTTGGTGCTGAATACGGCGGACACGCTAGGTGTTTTCGATCTTTATGCTGGGTACATATGTATTATGTAACTACATGAGCTTACAGAGTTATTTAGTAATCAAGATACTGAGAGTTAGATCCAAAGAGTAAGAACATTTAGTATAACACACAGCAGAAAGAGCAATGAGATATATATGTTCTGATATTTAGCTCAAAATGTTGAGCTTTGTACAAGAATGCATCAATTCTCTCCACAACCCTGAAACTGAAGTAAATCATTCTTAACTACTCCTATGTATTTCCCTTGCAAAAATGCAGACCCTACAAAAACTCCTACAAAAAATTGCACTTCAATACACAAATTTCAATGGTCTTACCTATCTACGCGAACACACCATCAACGACAAAGCATCTCCACACTGATGAACTCCTCTAACAATTTATCAAACAGCAGACCTTGTATCTCTTGTGCTATGACATCGACATCCCCTTCTAAATCGAACCACAAAGCATCAGTTCCACACACCTTATCAGACTCGCTCTTACACTGCTCCTCCTGATTCACCAGCAAAGCCCAAAGTTCTTCCTCGACACACTCTTGACTTTGCCTGGCACTTATTGATCTTTTCGCCACAGGCTTCCTCCATGAATGTGTTCCGATAAAAGGTTGAAGAATCTCCATGAGCCCAGAGCTTATGCGATCAAAAAGGAGCCTTCTTTCTGACCTTTCCCAAACTGTTGTAGTACCATACTTCTTCTCAAGCGAGTCAAACAGTGCAGGGTCTAACATACAGCCATCAGAGTACCATCTTCCAATAAACATCTCCACGTTCCCCATCATGATGCCTGACTCAATCAGAACATCTACTAAATAAGAGAAGTCACAGGTTTCTGTAGTGCACTCTGTGATTTGTGCATCTTCTCGATAGCAACAGGTTGAACCACTTCCGTCCCAGTCATCACTAGATACCACCATTCCAGGTCCTTCAGAGCCTGATTCTATGGAAAATGCATCCATCACATGAAGTTTTGCCTGCAACCCTACAAGCCGATAAGAAATGCAAACCATCTGAAATTCAGAGATGGAACGTTGGCTTTAAGAGGGCACCAAGAAAACAAAAGAAGTAAACTATCCACTCACCAAGGAATCCATCATTTAAGCACTGAGGAATGGGAAAACTTTCATTGGACTTGACAGAGAAATTAAGACACCGCCTACAAGCTTCTGGCCCTTCTAGCGAACTCACAGGAGACCCTGGGGGAGATGTGGTGCATTTTAGCTGCAAAATGACATTTAAACCATGAATATATAACTCCAGAAGGGGGTAAAAAAAACAAGATAAAGGATACAGAGAAACTAGGATACCATCTCCTAAAAAGAAGGGGAAAGACAAGATAACCTATACAGCTATTCATCATGCATCGATAATTACATTTCGATGATTTCACACACATAAATAAAAAATAAACACTCATTGACTGAAGAAGATCAATGGTCGAGAAATGGTACATTGCCAGCAGAAACACACATAATTACATATCTGCTAGTGATTTTCACAGGATTATAAATTTACTAGATATACACTCTTTAACTTAGTCACTACAGCTGCATAAAGAGCCATAGTCTTGCAGTAACACCATCTTTTATTCACTAATGATTGTGCTGTAGAGCCGAAGCTGGTAGTTTCAAAATTTTCACAGGATTATATATTTGCGAGCAGATGGTATTACCAATATTAAGTAATAGCACTATCACACAACCAAGAGCAAAGAAATAAATTAAAACCTTGCAGCAACAACCGGAAAAGCAGGACAACTATCCACAAATTGTACTCCGTAGCAATGTGGCCAATATTCGCCTACTTCTGAAAGTGGATACTACCATGAGATGTAAAATGGTAGATTTAACTGTAAGTATGCCTGGTGGATCTATAGTAAACAGGACATCTTTGCCTCTTTGGGTTAAATAGGTTGATGCTGTGTATTAAAAGGGAGATTAATGGTAGAGCTTCAATCCAACTGTTACTAGTAGTTGATGTTGGAAGAAGCTCTGCAGCACCAAAGAGAGTATGGCTGTGGCTTTTCAGCCAGGGGAACGGTTAAATACAAGCAGACAGTAGTCACAGTACTCTGAGAAGGAAGGGTATGATTGGCCCAAGGGTGCATTTCCTGTTCTTGGATGGAATGACTATGGGCAGATATAATGTGCCAAAACATTGTTTTATATAGTTGTTGAGCCTGGGCGGACTGCAAGTGAAGCAGAGGTTATTCAAAATTGGAGTTATAAGATGATAAGTGTTTGCTTTACCAGTGCAGCATAAAAGATCACAAACATCTTTCTTTGACTGTTGCTGTCGCAGGAAGTGTGCAACAGAGCTAGAGAGAAGAATGAATGTGAGAATACCAAGGACTGATGTGATAAAATTGGTGGTGTAAACACAGAAATGGCTCAAAATCGATGAAACAGGTGATTGCTGCTAGTGTATGGACTGATAAATGGAACTTGGCGGGGAAGAAATAATTGTAGGATGAATGATGCAGTGTTGATGCCTTGTAAATCAATGGACAGACTGTTAGAGGGTATTAAGGCGAGAGTTGGGGAGAAAAAATGTAATCTAAAGACCAGTGATGAGGCATGACTCCAGGATGTCCTGCTTGCATAAACCATTGAGTTAGGTTGTAAACTTGTAATCTTAGGTAGTATATGCTGGTTATTTTTGCAGCTGTGTTCGGGCACTACTAGTATACATACATTTAAGCCCGGGAAAACAAAAAAACGTACCGTGTAATGAAGACATAAGGTTCATCCACACCCCAGCAAACATAACTAAATGGACAGTCGATAAGTAGATAAGGTAAAGTCGAGTATTCTTTGAATGTGTTCACAAAGAATAAAAGATATGTCGGGAACTAAAATCAGGAGTCGAGCAGTTAACTTGTGCAGACAACAAAAGATATGTCATGAACATAAAAGACATCAAAGCCTCATGAATAATGACAAGGTTGTGTAAGTGTGTCCTTGAATGCAAATGTACCAAAAGAATCATATAATGGCAAAAACTTTGAAACAAAAGATATGAAACAAAACACATATAGAGAATAACCTACAAAAGCCTACAGAGGTTGATTAAAAAGCAAAATAAAAACAAATAGTGAAAATTACCTGATGTCTTAAAACAAAGTCCTTCAAATCTGGCATCACTTTGTGAAACAAAATGCTTTTCCTAGACTGAACTGACAACTGCTCCCCAGCTAGCTTGCTAGATGCATCCAATTTCTCATTCGGAGTAACTTCCTCAGTTTCCGCACTTGGAGGGTCTGGATAACATGTCTTACATAAGGACTCGAGAGAGATGTCTTGAGAAGGTACCTTCTCAAGAATGTTGCCCTCTGTCACATTCAAGATTTCACAAGCCTCGTGATAGGTAGGACTTTCTGCATCTGAAAACACAGAGTGATCACTGAACGACTCACAAGCTGAAAAGGTGTCATCAAATGTGTTTACTTCCTGAAGCTTTCCTGAGCCATTGGTTATTGAGGGTTTAATTTCAGGAAGGTGAAGCTTGCGCAAATTCAGCCTAGAACCACTAAGTTCACATGTTGAACTTACATCTGCATCACCAGCATTATCTTCCAATGACTCATTCCATAAATTACTTTTCATATCTCCTGGTCTCGAGCACCAACTTCGTTCAAGAGAGAAACATCGTTCTTTACTTCTAGGAACCCAAGCAGAGGGAAAGAGAGTTGGCTTGGACAAAAATCTAGCACTGCCAACCTGAGAACGATACACATTGCCATTGCCAGCAGTGCAAGAATTCACATCTTTACCATTGAAAGCATGATCCCTTCTTTGTTTACCTACAACCTGCCCTTGATCTTCGGTTATACTTTCACCTGAAGTTCTCACTTCTAGGGAAACTTTTCTTGTGTTCCATGGATCCAAGCGCAATTTCTTTGCTTTCTGTGTTTTACTGCTGTCAGGCCTCTTAGATGACCTTTTTGACTTGTTCTCTGAATCCATTGAACATGCAGAAGAAGCCAGAGAGCCCTCATACTCATTTGCATCAATACCAGGTCTGCCTACAGATCCGGAGCCCTTAAGAATAGTATGCCACACGCTCCTGTTTACTTCTTTGGTAATCTGCATTGCTATTTCATTAGGTGACAGGTTTTCCCGTACTGTATACTTCATGCCAACATTACGCAACCCATTCACTCTCTTCCCTTGAAGACCTGATCCCTTATTTCTAACACCAAGAACAGTTTTCTGCTTCTTATCGGTCCTACCAGAAAAGAAGCCAGTGTCAATGTCATGGCATGATCTCGACTGCTGTAAATGTGCTTCATTCAGTTCATGCTTTTCTACTGCAGATGCACGAGATGAACTCTGTCCAGCCAAGTGACCTACTCGAGAATACAGATTGGTATGACCTCTTTGATCAAGGCCTATGCAAGATTTGGAATTTCCACACAATAAACTCAGGTGATCATCAGCACAGTCCTCCGAAATTTCAACTGTATCCTCACATTCTACATGATCATCAACATCCATACTGATAACATTTACATTTACATGATCTGCATCCAACACAGACTTCTTGATATCAACAACAGAAGCAACATTTCGAAGATAATTCTCAGAGAATACTCTCCTTCTCCCTTGGCTAGTATGTGGGCGCGACATCCTATCAATACCCATCAATTTAGCAAGAACACTAGACGTATCTCTCTCTGTAACCATCTCCAAGAGTCTTAGCTTCAAGCATACAACTCACTTGATGATACAACAGATGAGCCCAATCAGCAAGCAACACCCAAGAACGCCCACAAGTAATTCCTCATGCTCCCTAAAATAAGTGAACGGATCACATATCTTCATAATTCATAACAATAACCATAACCACAACCACAATCATATAACCTCATTGGAAATGGGTTCATCTCAAAGTTGAACAAGGCCAAAGTAACAAAATTGCGAAATTTCGACACGATTTTAAATCATAAACCATCCAGGAACCAAATATGCTCCATTCCAGGTAAATTCCTGACAACAACCAACCCACAAAAGAACATATATCGTTCAACATCCATCACTACTAGGCAGCAACAACGACGACGAAAACGACAACAACAACAACTACTACTACCATTGACCCATTACAAGGAATATATTCACCAAATTATTCCACTAGTAAACAATAACAGCTAAAAAAGACAAATTTATTTACAGAAACAAACATTAAAAAGTGAAGGAACATAGAAATCCCACCAAAATAAGAACAATAATAAAGTGCAAAGCATAAAAATGATCATACACATATCATAATGATTTAGTGAACAACCAAACCAACCCCACAAAATTTATTAAAGATAACAAACATAATCATTCTAATGATACAGCTATTAATACATTAAAAATACCAATTATAAACACAAGACTTCCTTCTTCCATACGTTTTCAAATGCATCAGAAACAAACCCATGAATTCAATCCACAAATAACTAATAACCCAGAAAAATTAATAATAAAAAATTAATAAATCACTGAAAAAGTTACTGCCTTGGATAAATACTTACCGAGAGTAACAAGTGTATGTAAGAAGCCACTAAAATGTCAGACAGAGGATGAACATTAATATAAAAAAAATGGGAAAATGAAAACATCCGTAAATAAAAAAAAAAAAAGGAATCTAAAGAATTAAAAGAAGAAAGAAAAGTGGCAAAATCCCAACAATTTAGGAGGGTGGTAGAAATAACAAATGGAAAGAATTTTTAAAAATGGAGGAAAGTTTATTAATTATGGGGCGGTGAAATTAAATTAATTTCCTTCCAAATTGGAGAAAAATAGAAGACTTGCCGGCCTGACTTTGGATTTGGAGGGAGGCGGACCGGCCCGCCAAAGGTTGCGCGTTTATATGAATATGATGGTATGAAATAAAATGCGATTGATATTCAAAACTATATACTAAAAATTTTGGGATTGCGTATGAAATTATTTTATGATATGGTTTACTAATGTCTAATTACTAGTTAACTTAAAATTGAATTACTAGTTAACTTAAAATTGATGTATGTGGGTCGTTGTCATTTTACGTCCACTATGGTCTACAATTGTTTTCCCTCCATAATTCTAATTGGTTTTTTAATGTTTTGTCAAAGGGAGGGGAAGTGGGAAAGGTGCATAATCATGCAAATGGATTGGTGGGTTGGCGTGTGTATACGTGGGTCTTTTTTTTAATCAAATTGTTTTCGGTTAGTATATGGTACACTTGGGGTACGTAACTCTATGCACCCCCTTCTTATTTATTAAGAATCTATCTATGGATTTATGTTAGGCCAGTGTAAAAGAAAACAATCGGGGCCCATACTATTAGACCACAATATCAAACACAAAGTCCGAACCACATTTTTTTCTCTCTCTCCTTCTCCACCCACCCACAACCACCACCACGCACCACCTGACTACCGCCGCCCCTTTGCGCCGACCACCACCTTACGCGACGGCACCACCACCATTTGAGGCGCGCCGCTCCGGCGACCCCACGGCGGCATCCCTGAGTCCGCTCCACCACCTTCATCGTCCTCCAAGTCCCTTTTTTTCTCATTTTCTCTCTCCTCTCTCACTCCCTTCCCCAGCCCCTATCGTCAACCGCCGCCGCACAAAAAACGTCCCCCACCCCTCGCCCTACGCCGTCGACCACACGCACCACCATCATCGCCGCAAATAAGGGATGTCAAAGGAGATCGAAAAGAAGGGAGGGGATAATAGGGGAGAAGGAAGGGGCGGGGGCGTCGTGAATTGGCGGGGGGAGGGTCGCGGTAGGGAGGCAATCACGGAGGTTGGTCGGGGGCCGTCAATGGTGGTGGTCGGGGACGGATCGCGGCGGGGCTAGGGTGGTGTCGGGTGGGGTAAGGGGGTGGGGGCGGGCGAGGAGAGAGAAAAGGGAAATGGTGGGTCGTTTCATTATTGTTTTTCCGTTAGTAAATTAGCAAAATAATGAGTGAAATTTGGGAAATAATGACTGAAAATAAATAATGATTGTAAAATCATATATAATGAATGAAAATTAGGAAATAATGAGTGAAAGTATATAATGACTATAAAGTGGTATATAATGAGTGAAATTGAGAAATAATGGGTGAAAATTGAAAACTAATAAGTGAAATTCGGGAAATAATGAGTGAAATTTGGAAAATAATGATTGAAAAATAAATAATGACAATAAAGTTGTATATAATGATTGGAAATTCAGAAATAATGACTATAATGTTATATATAATGAGTGAAAATCGGAAGATAATGAGTGAAAATTGAGAAATAATGAGTAAAAATCGTAAAATAATGAGTGAAAGTATATAATAAGTGAAATTGAGAAATAATGATTGAAAATTTTAAAATAATAAGTGAAAGTATATAATGACTATAATGTGGTATATAATGAGTGAACAGTTAACCGGGGGGTACGTAGCTCTAGGTACCCCCGGGGTACCTAATAATTTGTGTAAGATATGAGTTTACGCTTTGTGTCATTATTTGATCAATTGGTACACCAAGTCGATCTATGTATCTTAAATACACCGCTTTTTTAGAGTTGTAACCACACATTTTGTGTTCCAGGAAAATAAGGCACAAAATAGAGAAAATAATATAAATTTGAGGATTTGAGGATTTTTGTATACAATCTCTGTAATTAATTAATTATAAAAAATAGAATTAAATTCCTTTGATTGATTTTCCAACTTGGTCTTCAATCCGAGGGTCACAATAATGCCTTCATCTCAAATCTACAGATTTGACTTGACTTTGTAGATTAATGATTTAATACTCCGGTGATTGAGAATAACCATCAGTGAGTCGTTCATCTCCAACAATGAGTCACATGAGACACGTGGCGGTATTCGAGTGACCTTCTAGTAATTATATAAACCTACTATGATTGGTCAGCCAAATAGTCAACTTTGACTTTTCAACTCCCACGTGGCACAATTCTATTGGCCGATCATTTTTAGCCTCCTACAAATTCCCCATCAAGACTTGGCTACGAACACCACTCGGAGTGTTTGAGCGTGGGGTAGTCTCGATCCACTTGATTTTGACTTGGAAGTCATTTGAAATGAACTTGACTTTCAACTTTGAGTCACTTGAGTTTGTTTGACTTGAGAGTCATTTGAATCGAATTTGAGTTTAGGACTTAGACCCTGTTTGATAGGACTTAATAAAAGTAGTTTTCAGATAAGTTCAGAATCATTCAGATCAGAGTCATTCAAATCAGATCAGATCTGATCAGAAAAGTTCAAATTTTTATCAGTGTATTTGGTCTATAATTGATACTAATTCGTTGGATTTCAATCCAAAATTTCAACACATTCAGATCCGATCAGACCAATTCAAAGTCATTCAAATCAGATCAAAGTCTTTCAGATCAGATCAAATTAGTTTAGAAAGATGCAGTCCTATCAAGCGGGGCCTTAGAAGTCACTTTAACTTGCTTGATGCCGGTGTCGACTTGAAAGTCCATTTCGTGTAAACACACTTGGGCTTACACGAATTACGAACCACACAAACTCTAAATTTGAGTCGGATTAGGAAAAGCATGATCTTTGTCTCTTTGTGCTTCAACAATAATGTAGAACTTGCAATAAGTATCCAAATTCGACTAGGATTTGTAAGTTCATCCTCGTTCAAATTCGAAAAGTATCATACCATACCACACCATAACTTATAAATATAGGTTTGATATTGGAATTAAAGCACACAGTTTGGACGCCGCACTTCCTGTCTTGTACAACTTACATAGAGTCCGGACAAGCTTTCAACCCGAGCTTCTATTTATCTTTTGAGGTAAGAGCTATTGCATATCAGATAATCAGTAGCTATATGTGAACCTTGAATCGGGTACAACTATGATTAACACCCTCTACGACAACCGTTCACTGGTGATAGTCTTTTCGACTAGGAACTACTATAACCAAATAGCCACACTTGACCGATTATCGTATGCCATGAAGCATCAGAAAGTTCAATTTGAAAACCTGCTGCACTCTTTTTTATTTTTTCTTTTTTTTAGCAAATAACATTGTGATGATTTAACGAAACTGATCAAATCAAATCAACTTCCTTGTTTCTTGACACCTTAAATTTTCATTGCATAGTCGTGTGACTGCACGTAATTGGCACAACTCGTCACAATTTGCAATGAATTTGTTGCAGCCGCATGCTAGCTTGATACAAGTGATTTGCTTCGAAGGCCAAAATTTAATTCAATCAACAACTTATTTTGCCGCACTTCCCAATCTTACAATAATATAGTCATATATACATTAACTTTTGAAGGTCGATCTGACAACTACCTTTCTCTTTTGATGCCGCCGCCGAGGCCAACTTGATCAGTTCCTAAAGCAATCTACGATTGTATTGAATTTGACAATTTTGACCTCTCCGGGTGGGTGTTTCTCCCACTTAGCTCTTTTTTCCGTTTGATTTTATTTGAATGACGAGCTTCACCGGCGACCTTCTTTACGACTCTAATGCCCCCTTATTATGAAGAGCTGCGAGGAAATTGTCGATTTTTTTATTATTATCATTCAGACAGAGAATTTCTTTCGGTATGATGCGCGTTGGCTCGTGTAAGCACTTGGAAAGAATTCAATTGGCTAACGCCGGAGAACTCATTTTGGTGTGATGCGCGTTGGCTCGCGTAAGCTCTAAGGAGAGTTCCACTACTACCAAAGGCCATTTTTTTCTAGTGTGATGCGAGTTGGCTCACGTAAGCACTAGAGGGAGTTTGACGCAGCAACCGACAGCGAACTACACCAAGTATGATGTGCGTTGGCTCGCATAAGCACCAAGTGGAGTTTGATTTGGCCGCTGATGATGAATTATGCTTAGTGTGATGTGCGTTGGATAGCATAGGCACCAAGTGTGATTCTAAATTTACCACAATCCGCAATTTCGCCGACCGTAATTGATATCGACGAGTCGTCGTATTTCTTTTGGAAGAAGATCAGAGTAACAACTGAAGACTGTGTACCATACGCCCGTATGCAATCCAATGGTAAGTCGTAACTTGTGTGTAGTTACTAACTCTTTTGTATGTTTTTTTTTTCGTGGTGCAGTTTGGGCTCGTACCCAGGAGCATAACGGCTTTTCAACTTACGCATAGTAGCGCTTAATAAACTTGTCGTTGATAGGTCCACTTCGCTTTCCTTTTAGCATCAACAATCTTGGAAGGTCCACTAGTGTAGACTTCTTGAATGACGTAAGGACCGTCCGACTTGAAAGTGAACTTTTGTTTTTGTGAGAGGTGATAATTGGTCTTCGAACATCAAGGACAAGATCACAAAATTTAAAGGAACGCGGATGGACTTTCTTGTTGAAAACTCATGACAATCGAGGTTTGTAACATTCCAACTTTTGATGCGCTTCTAGCCTCTTCTCATTAAGAGCTTCTAGTTCTTCAAGCCAAAATTTATCGTTTTTTTCTTCTATGAGACCCTCTTGGATGGTGATTGGCAATGAAGGAATTTCGAGCTCCAATGGTAAAATAGCTTCAACACCATACACCAAAGCATAGGGGTTGCTTGAGTTGTTGTCTTGTATGTTATTTGAGTTGTTGTCTTGTACGTTATTCGATATGCCCATAAGGCATCTCCAAGCTTTTCGTACTATTGTCAGTGATGATCCGTCACAGAACGCCATATTTGTTGATGATGTTTGATTTGAGAAATTCCACAACGTTCGCCTTATACACTTCTCTCAAGAGGACTGCTTCAGCCAATTTTGAGAAGTAGTCAGTGTCGGCCGATATGTACATATGCTGAGCTGACGAATTGGGGGTGATAGGACCAACAATGTCAAGGCCCCAAGCTTCGAAAGGCCAAGATGCTACTGTAGGATGTAATGGCTATGGAGGTTGATAATTCCAAATTGCGTGGAACTGACAAGCTTTGCATTTCTTTGCATACTCGATGCAGTCTTGCATCATCGTGGGCCAGTAATAACTCATTCTCTTGAAATGTTCATAGAGTCATGGGCCGGATTGATGGGTGCCACATACTCTAGAATGTGCTTGGTCGATTGCTTCTTCCAAGTCCTTCTCTCCAAGGTATCAAAGCCGAAGTCCAGGAAAAGAACGTCTATATATAGAGTATGAGCACGACGAAGGATTTCAACCTTGTGTCTTGGATCTTTTGAGAGTTTCTCGTGTTTGATAAAGTCTATGAATGGTTGATGTCAGTCTTCTTTGTCAATTCGGTAGACAGAGACGGTGACAGGCCAACTTCTTCATTATCATCTCCCTCAGATTTATCATCACATTTCTTTTCAAATTCTTCTCTAAAAGGATTGACAACCCAATTATTACAGACTGAAAAATTTGTAGTTTCTTCTTGCCTCAGTGCCAAAGTGGCTGTGAGATTTGCAAGAGCGTCGGTCATCTTGTTGGCACATCTAGAAACGTGAGCGAATTTGACGATGTTGAACTTGTCGGGCAAGTCGGTTGTGTACTTGTGATATGGCACCAATCCTCTCCTAACAGTTGTCTGATCACCAATTGAGAGTCTCCATTGACGTCTAAGTTTGAAGTTCCCATCTCAAGAGTCATCTCGACACCCATGACTAAAGCTTGATATTCTGGCACATTATTTTAAAACAAATTTGTAAGTGCAAAAGAGTATAAAAGAATGTGCTTTTCGAGAGATATGAAGATAACTCCAGCGCGTGCGCCATCATGTCTTGTGGAACCATCGAAAGAAATCTCCCATGTATGGAGTATTTCGACAAGGAAAAATCCTCGCCTGAAAGATCGTCGGAAATTTCCCATTCGTCGGGTATAGGATGGTCGGCTAAGAAGTCGGTCAACGCTTGTCCCTTCACAACATTTTGAGAGATGTAGACTGTGTCATGCTATTTGCGTATCCCACTTTGCTAGTCATCTAGAGAGAAATGCTCTTAAAAGTATGTACTTTATTGGGTTGGTTTTGGAGATCACCTTCACAGTATAGACTTGTTGTAACAGCCCGATGCACCGTCCGTCGCAACACAACCCAATAAGATGGGAAATCACCCTTTAGGCTCGAATATCCTCTCGTGGGCTCTAAAAGGTGAAGGCCTTGTTGTTAGTATGATGGTAGGAATCTATTATAAACTGATCATATGAGCCTTAATTTTCCAATGTGGGACAAACCAACTCCATAAACCACTTTTCATATTCTGTAGTGTTACATACTCCCCCACTTAGAGAACGCAACGTCCCTGTTGCGCCTCGGCCAAACCATACCAACATCAACACAGGTCCAAGATCTCCTCCGCTAGACGGCTGGTTTGGGCCTCGTCCCAGCACCCAGCATGAGGTCACAGGGTTGCTCTAATACCATCTGTAACAGCCCGATCCACCGTCCGTCGTAACACAACCCAATAAGATGGGAAGTCACCCTTTAGGCTCGAATATCCTCTCGTGGGCTCTAAAAGGTGAAGGCCTTGTTGTTAGTATGATGGTAGGAATCTATTATAAACTGATCATATGAGCCTTAATTTTCCTATGTGGGACAAACCAACTCCATAAACCACTTTTCATATTCCGTAGTGTTACATTTGCATATAGTGCCTTAGTTTCTGAATGGCGAAAACTAAAGCAATACACATCTTCTTAATTGGCGAGTAGTTGAGCTCAACTCCAACCAATGTGCGACTCAAGTAGTAAAGGGTCGTCTCCTTGCCTTCATCGTTCTCTTGTGCACATAATACCTCCCCAAGTACCTTTCTTGTAGGGCAATGTATAGGATAAGAGTCTTTCCAGGAATAGAAGCTCCTAGAACTGGAGAACTTGACAAGTACTTCTTTATGCTATCGAACGCGTTTTAATTTGACAGGACTTGTCCCATTCGAAAGGAGCGTCCTTCTTCATGGGGTGGCTAAAAGGTTGGCAACATCCAGCAAGATTGGAGATGAATCTCTGGATGGAAGATAAACGACCTTGTAGACCATGAAGTTCTTTTAGCAATCAAGGTGGTAGCATTTCTTGAATTGCTTTTTATCTTGGTTTGATCGATATTGATTCCTCTATGTCGCACGACAAAACCTAAAAATTTCTCAAGTTACTGAAAAAGCGCACTTGAGTGGGTTAGCTTGAGTTGGCATTTTTGAAGTCTTTTGAAAATTTGACGAAGATCTTGCACATGATGTACTCCTTGTTTTTACTTGAACACGAGATCGCCTACATAGCATTCTACCGTCTTGTGCATCATGTATTCAAATATATTTTGCATAGCCCTTTGGTATGTTTCATCAGCATTTTTCAAACCGCAAGGCATGACTTTGTAGCAAAATATTTCCTTAGACGTGCGAAAGACGGTTGCCTCGTGATCTTCAGGTGCCATGAGAATTTTGTATGTATCCAACTGTGGAATCCATGAATGAAAGAGTTTCGTGGCATGTGGTAGCATCAATCATCAACTCTGTGGCTGGCAATGGGAAATCATCTTTCCGACATGCTTAATTTAAGTCGCGGAAATCAACACAAACGCGAAGTTGCTCATTTTTCATTTTGACTAGGACGATGTTTGCAATCCATGTTGGGTTCTTCACTTTTGGATCGAAACCTGGCGTCTCAGTGTAATTCCATACAAAAACATCCTTGTATTATGAGAGCAATTCGAAACACTGTTTTTCTTCCTCTTAAGAGACAAGTTCATTTACAAAAGTAAGGTGAGGTTTGTCAATAATTCCAAGATTCAACTCCTTGATATTGTCGCAGTTACTTGCACTCTATCTTCCAAAGTTGTTTCATCTTCTTCAATTTCAGTCCGAGTCATGAACTGGTTGGGATGTCACATGACCACACGAAACCTTTTCTTCAAACTCCTCGTCTTGCTTCTTTTGGTTTGTAAGGACCATTAAACGACTTTTAGCTTTTAGAGGCTCGACGGTTGTGATGTCTACCACATCCAAGCGCTTCATCCTGGATGTAATGGCGTTTCTGAGGTTATTACCTACCACCATCTTCGCCTCCTCCTTTTGGGACCGGCGATGCTTTCTACCAACGAAAAGAACCGACATTCTGCGTCTGAGAACTTGTTCCTTTGATTTGAGAAGTCTAACTTCTTTGATGAGTCGCCCTCTTAGTCTTGTGAACACCAAAATTCTAAGCTTTCCAAGACGCTTGAAGACTAAAGGTTCACGTTCACCTAGCCGCTTGAAAACTGAAGGTTGACGTTCGCCATAGCCTAATCTCATGAAGACTGAATGTTGAATTTGCCTAGTCTGCTGCAAACCGAAGGTTCTCGTTCTCCTAATCCATCAAAGGTCGAAGGTGCTTTTGGACTTCCAATTCGGCTGTGTACTGACCCCACAAACCAATACGGGTCCTTCCGGCACACTTTGATCTCACTCATGCACACCTTGAGAAACTTCCCAGAAGATCACCCATCTTGAAACTACTTCCAATCTAGCACGCTTAACTGTTGAGTTCTTATCACATGAATTTCTTAAAAGAAAAGTCGACTTTGTTGGTATAAGTAGCACTATAAATCCTTTTGTGCACTCAGATGAGCCCTCTAAAATATCATCAATCTCCTCTAAAATGTGGGGTATAACAATCATAAAGCTTTTTGCAAGTTCTTCAACGCCAACGTCCAACTTGCTCATGGTTGCTTTTGGTACACTAAGACGCGTTTGACATTTTGTCCCCTAATATATCCAGATACAAGTAAAGTGCGGTTGTGTGGCTTGGATCCTAGTACGAGACCTTCATCAGTGAAAGCCTATGGGGAGGCTACTACATTGCAAGTAGCACACTTTGTACAATTTACAGTATCTTTACCGTCATCCTTTAACTCTTCGTAGAACATTACTAGAAGGGGGAGGGCTAGGGCCAACAATTAACAGATGTCTTCTGGAAGTCCAAAAGTCTGTCATTTGTGAAGGGATAGATCCTAGAGCCGCAAAGATCTTGGTATCTCTTTGGACGTTCGGCACATGGGTTGCCACCTTCAAGGAGTCATTTTCTTCTAGACCTTCATTCTTAGCCTCCTCGTCATTGGTAAAATAAATTGTGTGAACATCAGCTGTATTGAAATAGTTCTTTGGAAAGAACTCCTCCAAACGCAAAACTTCAAGGCGTTATTTTTCAAGAAGGTCGTATGGTGAAACTTGCTCTTTTTTTCTTCTAACCTTCTTCTTTTGCTTGTTGTTGGCGCGAGGCTTCCTATGGATTTCTCGCTCTGTTTTGGAATGAGGAAAAGCCACTGGGTTTGTGGTTGAAGCGTGACTTGCTTTCTAGACCTTTGCCTTGTAACTAAAGTTCATCCTTGGTCATCTTCTACGGCTGGAGTTAAGGGAGATTCCAGATCATGCTTTAGACAATTCTGAATTAGGATCTTCACCATGACGAGCTCTAGAGTTCCAAAATTTATCAACTGACGCCTAGTTGGTTGTTCGCTAGTAATTGATAACTGCATACTCTTCTCTTTTAACATCACACAGTCTTTGGTTTAATGACTGTCACTTCGTGATAGTGACGATTTTTTTTATGGTTGGCTTTTTTAACGTCTTAAGAACGTTTCAATCTGCAAGAGGCCCGCATAGTCCATCTATGATTGACGTGTGGTTGATGAATGCGGATTCTCCCGTCTTGAAAAATATCTTCCCATCCCCGGACAACTTTATAATCTTCTCCTTAAGGGCCACACAATCTTCAATTCGATGACTTACCACCCTGTGATAACGACAAATTTTTGGGTGATTGGTCTTTCCAACGTCTTCAGCGTTTCGGCTTTGGTGGTTCAATGAGCTTTTTTCAAGAAAGGCATCCAACATTCCAGAGAGCTCTGAGTCTTCAAAAGGATACTTATTCACTGGAAGCTCTTTCAAGGTTGGCCGGCTCTTCTTTACTTCTCTGGTACCTATGTTTTGTCAAAATTTTGACAGGTTTTGTAGAAGGAGTGATTATCATAGCTTCTTTCTTAGAAGTCTTGTTGCTCTTTTAATACTTTTTCTTTCCTATCTTTGCATCCGAGTTGTGAAAGGTGGACCTCTATGACTAGCTGTCGTGATCTCCATGTCATGAGCCTTAGTAGCCAGATCTAGGTTTGATTTCGGCTTGATCCCTTTCAGTGTGTGGAGTAATTCTACATGCATGCCATTGATGCACATATGCATTCTAAGCACACAAAAAATGCCAGCAATTGATATAGTCTATCACTGGCTTATCCTTCTATTGCTTGGTATTCATCAACTCTGTCATGCTGACAATTCTCCTAGTGTTGTAAAACTGATTGAGAAATTCACTTTCCAATTGTTTCCAGCTATCAATGGATTTTGACGGCAAGTCGGTATACCAATCAAAGGCTATACCGTTGAGTGAACGGACGAACTGCTTCACCAATTGGTCGCCTTCGGCGCCGGCGGTATTGCATGTTTCGATGAAATGGGCAACATGTTGCTTCGGGTTTCCCTTTCCATCAAATTGTCGAAATTAAGGAGGCTGATAGCCAACGAGCATCCATGGCTATCGATCCTCTTTGTGTACGGTTTCACATAGTGATAAGTTGGATGAGATCCAACACCTAACCGAGTCTTGATAGTGTTTGCCACCAAATCCTGCAGCTGCTCGGTAGTCATAGATATGTCGGACAAGTCTTTAGGAATTTCTCTGACTTAACTATCAGAGGTGACACTCAGACCGTCACTTTCTTCCTCAACATCCTTGTTGCTAACATAGCGATGCTTGCCTAATTTCTTCATAAGAACTCCAATTTGCATGTCCTTAGGCTTCATTCGAGCTTCTTTTTCTTCATTCTCCTTGTGAGCTTATCGACAGCTCTCCACATCTCGGCCATCCGTTCTTCGAAATCAGCTCCAATTGTGTTGACTGGGGCAGCAAAAGAACCGGTTGACTTAGTTCCCATCACCGAATCTTGTTCCTTGATGGGGGATGAATGAGAATGGTTGCTTTTCATCTCGACTCTATCCTCCATCTAGATAGTGAATGAGTCGAACATTCTACTAGTATGCAATGTGAATTTTTCTCTTGTCTCGCCGAGAATTTGTTGCAGCAAGAATGGAGTGACTTGTTCTAGTTCAGTTGGGGATGTCGAACAAAAGACAAGGCTTTCATGCACCTTCATTCCAGATCCAGGTGATTGGCTTGTAGTGTTCACTTGAAGAGTGATTGTAACAGCCCAGTCCACCGTCCGTCGCAACACAGCCCAATAAAATGTGAAGTCAACCTTTAGGCCCGTAAATCCTCACTTTCCAAATTCCGTAGTGTTACAAACTCCCCCACTTAGAGAACGCAACATCCCCGTCGCGCCTCAGCCAAACCATGCCAACATCAACACAGGTCCAAGATCTCCCCCGCTAGACTGCTGGTCTGGGCCTCGCCCCAGCACCCAGCACGCGGTCGCAGGGTTGCTCTGATATTATTTGTAACAGCCCAGTCCACCGTCCGTCGTAACACAACCCAATAAGATGTGAAGTCAACCTTTAGGCCCGTAAATCCTCACTTGGGCTCGAAAAGGTGAAGATCTTGTTGATAGTATGATGGTAGGAATCTATTATAAATTGATCATGTGAGCCTTAGTTTCCCAATGTGGGACAAACCACTTCATAAACCACTTTCCAAATTCTGTAGTGTTACAGTGATTCTGCGAGATCTAGGCATGTAAGCCTGGATCGGCAAACTTGCATCCGAGGTTGATTTAGCGCTTTTTCGCCCTCCTATTGCAAGCACTGAAGTAGATCACAGTCTTTCAGCCACAGCAGTGAAATCAGGTCTCCTTGCAGTACTTCTTGTTGAGACTCCGGACTGGCCTTTCTTAGGGTTTTCTTTGGCATTGCTCTAATTTTTAAGGGCTTGAAACGAACTCCTCTTTGGCGCCATTGAAACTGAAAGTTATCTTCTTGCGGAGAAAAAGATGAAAGGTAGAGACATTCACGTCGGTAGGGGTGTTTATCGGTCCAGAACCGGCCCGAACAGGACTGGACCTATAAGAACCAAAAATGGACCTGTTCTATATATAAGAACTGAAAACCGGCCCGGTAACACACAAACCAGTACAGGACCGGACCGGTCAATCTGTCCAAAATCGGACTCGGACCAGTCAAGACCTAAGATTCCTTTTTCTATCCAAGATTGATGTAAATTGAGGTATTTTCTTTTTTTATTCATTTGAGGCATTTACACACTCATTACAACGAGCCACGTTCACTCAGGACCACATACACTTTTCATTAAAACAAAACAAAACAAAACTGAAAACTTAAATCTCTCTCTTCTTCCTCTTAATCATTCAACATAATATACCCAACTTACCTAGATTTTTATCTCTTCCATTTACAACAAACAAAGTGAAAGAAATTTGTGTATTCCCCTAACTTAGATGTACCTTTAGTTTCAACACTTTGTTCAAAAGTCCATAAATTTTTTCATCCTTCAACAAATTGAAAATGCTAACTAAAATTGCAAAAAAGAAAAATGTGGCTTTATCGTGACCTCGTTGTTATCGATGTCAATTCGGGGTCGAGATGGAGGCCAATTAAGGGAGAAGGAGAAGTACAAGAAGGAAGGAGAAGGGCAAAAGAGACTCGGTGGCTGTGTAAATGAAAAAAAAAAAGGTTAAAGAAACTCTATTTTACCATCAATATCAAGTAACATGATATGGTGTAAATGTAGTGTGTTAATCCGCATGATCTAGGCGCTTTAGGAGTTATTTGGGCGTGGTTTTATCGTGACTCATAAACCACATCATTAGGAGTATAGTTTGAGTTTAATTGATGGTTTTATGGGATTTTTGTGGCTCAAGACCCTTTTGATGAGAGTTGGATGGGATTAGAAGATCAAGCTACGGGTTAAAGCGATATTGAAGGAGAAGATATTTTCACCACACTTCAAGAACCTCACACCATCACCTCCGACTTCACATGATCATAATTGTCTAACCAGAAGACATTTTGCAGAAATAACAATTGCAGAGGAAATTTCATGATCTTAGCTTTCCGATGATATATTATGACTCAAAATGAAGTTCGGAGTTGAGAGTTATGGCCGTTCAAAGATTGTCGTGCGCACAGTATCTCGACTCGAGAATCACTGTCCTCGACTCGAGGAATACAATCTCGACTCGAAGAGTATGTTCCTCGAGTCGAGAAATGTAGTCAGGGAGCACATTTTGAGGACCATTGGTCTCGACTTGAGACACAATACTATCGAGTTGAGAATTTTTAGATTCTCGACTCGAGATACACTTGTTTCAAGTCGAGAGTTGGCTCTTTGCGGGGAATATTTCGGGTTTATCCGGATTTCTTTGGTGCTTTTATTTTTTGTCTTTTAGTGTTTTATTCAAGACTATAAATAAAGGGGCATGAATCCCTCCCTAGTTTTTATCACTCTTCATATTATTTTCATCTAGTTTTCATTTAGAGAGAGTTTTAGAGAGAGATTTGTTCAAAAACTAGTAATATTATTATGGGTTTTAATCCCAAAATTAGTGTAATAATTAGTATGGGAGGCTAATCCCCTTCCTAGACTCTTGGTGTAATTAACATCCTTCATCTTATGTATTAGTAAGATTTTTTCTCTCTAATTTACCTTTAATTTCATTGTAATTAATTCCTTGTACTTCAATGCAAGATTTATCCTTGTTTTCTCTAATTAGCTACTAGATTAGACTTGGGTATTTCATTTGCTTGGTTGATAATTGATGGTATTTGATTATTAGCCTAAAAGGAAGCAACTTTCACATGATTAGTGTATGGTTATGACTAACTTGTGATTGAGGAATTAATTAGACAACTAATAATTAGATTTGATTAGTGTCGTGGTTGCGGCTAATTAGTTATTAATTTGGGTTGTTCATAATCCTTTATTAATCTTTGCTCTGCATGCCTTTGGTTGTGATTTTTTTGAGTGGTCACTAGACAAATTAGGACTAAAAGGAGGGGAATTTGGTAGCGGTTGCTCAAATTTCCCACAAAAGCGGATTAATTAGTTAAAACCGGGAGTACCTATGAATTTCTAGAATTAGAGAGAGGTAAAACTAGCTATATTAGGGTGTTAGATTAGATTATCACCGAGGGTTGCCTTAATCTATTTGATAAACCGTTAATTTAGTAATTTCAACGTCACTTAAATTCAAACCAAAAACCCCTCATTTAATTGCTTTATTTCTTTTGTTTTGCTTTTTCCACACTTTAATTGCAAATAGACTTCCCCTCTTCCTCGTGAATACGATACCCACTTACCTTTACTAGTTAGATTGATATAGTGGTAATTTGATTAGGTTTAACGACAATCTAGTTGTCATAACACATTTACATCTATCAATAAAGTTCGGTTCGTGGTCTAATCGGAGTTGCGTCCCGAATCGAACCACAAAAACCGAAAAACCGAAAGTCAAGATTTCGAGAACCATGGACCGGACCGAAATAGCTCGGTACAGGTCTGGTCGATCCGGCCCGGTCAAAACCGCGCGTCAGGTCCGGGTAGACCGGATTTTGAACAACCCTACACATCGGGTTCACACAAAATTTGTAACTAGAAATTTAGTGTTCCGGGAAAATAGGGCACAAAATAGAGACACCAAATGAATTTATTAATTTGAGGATTTATGTGTACAATCTCAGTTTTTAATTCTAAGAAATATAATTAAACTCCTTTAATTGATTCTCGCATTTGATCTTCAATCTGAGGGTCGCAATGACTTGATCTCGAATTTGCTGATTTGACTTGACTTTGTAGATCTGGATTCAAGGATTTTCGTAGATATTCACTTGTTGTTCTTCAAACAACTTTGAAGGCTTGATTTCTCTTGTAAGAGGACTTGAGTTGTGTTAGGATTTTTTGTGGTGATCTTCTGTGAATTTTAAGATCATCTGTGAGCTTTCAGATTTCCCCTATATTTAGTGAAGTGGTGAAGAATTCAATTGTAGTACATCTCTCAGAGGTGCAATAGTTCAAGGACTTTATCTCTTAAAGTTTAATTGAGAAGATACCACCTTTAATAATTACTTTGGATAAGAGATAATTATTATTTAATTTTCCGGTGATTGAGAATCATCTGTGAGTTGTTCATCTCCAACGATGAGTCACATGAGACACGTGGCAGTATCTGGCTGGCCACGTATTAATGACGTAAACCGTCTACGATTGGTTAGTCAAATAGTCAAGTTTGACTTTTCAACTCCTATGTGGCACTTTTCTATTGGTCGTTCATTTTTAACCTCCTACAGAGTCAATGTTGGTCTAGCGGTTAGGTTATCAACATGTATGGGGGTTGTCTAGATTTCAAATCCTCATATCCGCCACCCTGCTACATTACATGCTCCTGTTTACCAAAAAAAAAAATACACTGCCTTTTTCCTTGTAGTTGAAGAAAAATTAACAAGTAGAGAGTTGTATGGAATTTGATTTGATGGAATCCTCAAATATGACAGGCTAGAATAAATTTCATTTGAAGTTGACCATTATGAAATATTATTATTTTCTATTTGAACAATATCGACATAATCCAAAATTATTTGACTTGTTGATGACACGAATCGAGGACATCGATTAACCATAATAATGATCTAAATTGAAGCAACTTGAAATATAAATTAACACCATTACAATAACTTAATAAAATTAGATTGGTTTACAAGTTGTGTGAAATTGAAATTTTCTGTGCTTTTCTCTTAAAATTAATCTAGAGGATTACACTTATAAGATTAGGTCAAGGTTGTGAATTGTGACCTATTCCGACAAATATAATGTCATATACATTCATTGCTATTTAAATGGCGCTTCTGAGAATTATTCTTATCAAGTTTCTCTGTTTGTTTTCACTTTAGAGGTTGGGAGACTTGTGTTAGTGTTGCCTAAATAGTTGTCGTTGTGATGTCAAGTCCACTTTGTGGTCACAAGTTTAGGAAGCGTTTATGGTCCTATAGTGAGTTGAAATTTGGTGACAGATCAACGAACGAGACGAGCGATCAGGACTAGAAGATGGCTAGCGAAGGCACTTAGAAGACTCGCACCAACATCACCTCGACTCAAGAGGCACTGAGCTCGAGTCGAGAGAAGAAGAGAAGAAAAAGGGCCGGAAATACTCTAGATTCGACTCGAGATTGGGATTCTCGAGTTGAGAAAATGGGCCTCACGACTCGGGACTAGGGTATCTCGAGTCAAGAATAATGAGCATCTTGACTCGAGATCCTATTTCTCGAGTCAAGAATTAGGGGTCTCTCGAATCGAGACACTTCTTCTCGAGTCGAGAAAAGTTGCTTCTAGGAAGTTTCCAATTCTTTTATCCGGATATTATTTGATTTTCGTTTTTGTCTTTGAGTGTTTTATTCCTAGATAATAAATAAGGGGCCTTTGAAGCCCTCATTTAACATTTAATATTCTACTTTTCATTTTTTTTCCATTATCAAGAGATTCAAGGAGAAAATAGTACACTTTTATTATTAAAAAAAAAAGTATTGTTATTATGAATTCTATGTCAATAATTGCTGAAATAATTAGCAAGGGTGGCTAATCCCCTCCCTATACTCATGGTGAAATCAATCATCCAATTTATGCAATTGTAAAGATTTCTTCTCCTATTTTGTGCCTTTAAATTCAAAGTAATTAATTCCTTGTTCTTCAATGCATAATTTATTCTCAATGTCTCTAATTGGTTATTAGATTGATTTGGGTATTTCATTTGATTGGTTATTTAATTGATGATATTTGATTAATAATCTAAAAGAAGCAACTTTCACTTTATTAGTGTATGGTTATGACTAATTAGGAGTCGTTTGGATACCCTCAAAATCCTAGGAATTGGAATACCATGAGTTATTTGCTTACCACAAAGTGTAGGAATTTGAATTCATAGGCATTTTCAATCTCTTTAAAATGTGAGATTTTCTCCAATTGCCATAGGAATTATTAATTCTCTTGTTCACCCAAAAAGATTTCTCCAATTTTCATGCTTTCTTAATAACTAAGATTTTCAAATTCATGTGAATTTTACTTTCCTAAGTGTATCCAAACGAGACCTTAGACATTGTGAAATAAATTAGGCAACTGATAGATTTGATTTCTCCATTAGTGTCGCGGTTGCGACTACTTAGATACTAATTTGGGTTGTTATTTATCCTGGATTAGTCATTGTGCCAATTGTTCTTTGATTATGCTTTGTTTGAGTGGTCACTACACAAATTATGATTAAAGGAGGATAATTTGGTAGTGGTTGCTCAAAGTTCCACAAAAGTGGATTAATAAACTAATTGTCGGGATTTGGCAAGAAATGGCATAATTTAGTAAGTTGATTGAATTGCGTGGATGAATTGGGTGTGCGATATTACTGTGGGTCGTCTTTAATATTATTGTTGCAAAACCGCTAATTTAGTTGTAGCTCAATTAGCATTTCCAAACAAACAAAGAAAACCCCTCATATTAACTTGTTTTATTTATTATTTTGCTTTTCCACTTACAATTGCATCTAGGCTAAATCCCCCTTCCTTGTGGATACAATACCTGCTTATCCTAACTACTTAAGTTAGTTTTTGTGCGAATTTGACTAGGAATAACGACTTTCTAGCTATCAGTAAGTCTGCTAGTTTGGCTTTATGGTAGACACGTATTATGGATCCCAAGGTCGTCGACTGGTATAATGTGAAATACCATTTTAATGAAATATCGCGTGTTTGCTTATATGTGCCAATACTAACATGCGGGTAACACTAACATCTCTATGATGATCAAATTATGTGAACATAAAAGAGTACGTTAGATTGAATCGGTAAGTAAGGAAATCGACTAGATTGAGTTGGTCATCGATGATGCCCACATATCTGTACAAGATCAGAAGTCGTCACATCCTCTACTAGATGATGTGTTTTGACTTGACATACTTAGTCATTTTCAATACTATATGTTTTGTGGTGGTGACAACTTTGAACTTATGTCTATGATGTGGTGCGATGATGGTGTGTTAATTCGTTTATTTTAGGCGCTCCTTTGTGAATGATTTTATCGTGACTTGTAGACCATATCGTTTGAGATGAATTAGAGCTTTATCAGTGGTTTTACGAGTTTTTGGTAGCCTTAGACCCTTTTTGGTGAGTCTTGGATGAGATTAGAAGATCAAGCTACGAGTTGGAGTGAAATTCAAGGAGAAGATAGCTTGACCACACTCCAAGAACCAAACACCATCACCTCCGACTAGGATCATAACTTTCAAACTAGAAGATATTTTGCATAAATTCTAATTGGAAATGAAAGTTCATGATCTTAACTTTCCGATGATATATTATGAGCTCAAAATGGAGTTCGGATGAGAAAGTAGTTATGCTTGTTTGAAGATCGCTTGCGCACCAGGGCCTCGACTCGAGAACACTTTCCCTCGAGTCGAGGAACGTCTATCGGGTGAGCATTGTAACAACCCTAAATTCTCGCAAAAATAAATAAGGAAATATTACAGAATTGTTACGCCGCAGTTGACTACCGAGTCAACTGCTAGGCTTGAAATTCAAATACAACTTAATAAATCCAAACGAACGAAAAGACGACAGCGGAAGATTTAGAATGTCGAACTACAGTTCTCAAAACTGGAATTTAAATTACAAAACCAAATTAAGTCCATGTCCAAATAACTTTTATGAAAAGTCCCCAGCATGCAAGTGAGTCCCTCTATCATGCATCCATATCATCAAGACCTGTCAACTATGCCATCGAAGAATGACATAGGCCCCAGAACATGGTAGGGAACGAACCAGAAAACAGAACGTCAGCACAGGCTGAGTAAGAAACATAAAGCAGAGAAACAAAGATACGCGCCTTGAGGCGCGTAGCTAACAAATAATAAGCATTGGATATAGTAATGAATACAGAGTACCATCAGGACACGGCAGTGCGATAGTCACGTATCGCTGACGAGACAAACGGTCTTGCCAATCATACACGGCTGGGCTCCTACCCCGCAGCCACCACAGTCTCGAACCGGCGCGAGCTAGAGTACATTTAAACGATTCCTAAAGACTTAAAATGTGCACACCCCTCGCTAGAGATCCAGTAGGATGCGTACCTCTAGGAGGAAAGCCTAATAGGCAGTCGGTAGCTACTCCGACCGAAACAGTACCTTGATCAGAGGTATAAACAGTGATCGGTCCGTGCCGCATCACATTCACTCTAGGTGGTAATCATATCGTCATTTCCTTCATCCGTTTTATGTTCATTATTTGATGGTACGTTATTTGATAATACAATTTATAAACGGCCGAAGCCGGAAACTCAATGAATTAATACGAATCAAAATCAAACATTAAGGAACAGAAAACCAAGTGACTCACTTGGCCGATTAGCCGAGTGACTGGGAGTAAACAAGGCCGGACGGCCACGGGTCGTAAAGAGGCCGAGGGCCGACAACAGTAAGGGCGTGGCAAGGACAAGTGCAAGGCAAACAATTCATATGAATATAATAGGAGCTCAAAGGTGCAGAACATGAGACCAAAACAGAGAGTATAAGCGATGGATGTGAATTGATTCGCCAACTAACATAATGATGCGTAGGCTGGAGTATCGATCAACGTTCTTACCTTACTCTGAGCGAAACACTAAACTGCTGCAAGGCTAAAACAGAATCTCCTCAAACACACCCCCTAATCACAAAATAACAAGATTGAATTACCACACGATCACCATCACAAACCCAACACAAAAACAACCAACTAACTACAACAAGGTCACAAAAATCATGAATTCGACAACCAATCCTTCCAACAATCACACCAAATTAATATCACATCCTTCCCATCTTACTAATTACACAATTTCATCAATTAATCATCAAAATAACAACAACAACACCCAAATAACCCAAAATTCAGAACCGACAGTAGGTTCGTTCCTCACTCAAATCCTCATCAAACGCTCCCACAAACATAATACCATAGTATCCCCAATTCATAACAAATAACTCCACCAAAATCAAACAATTCCATAACAAAATCGAGCACAATTAATAAGAACCCCAATTCGAAAATCCCCAATTTAATCGATTAAGAAAAAGAAAGGGATTAAGAACTTACTACTCTCGATTGAACCAAGAGAAAGAGAAGACGGTAGGGGAAAAAGGCGAGGGTGGCTGCGCGGTGGCGAAGGCGGTGGCTCGGCGCGACGGGGTTCGCGGGGAAGGAGACGCACGCTTCTCCTCTTCTCTTCTTCTTCCCTTTTTTTTTCTTTTCTTCTTTTCCTTCTCCCTGCTGCTGCGTGCGTTTGTGTTGTTTTTTTTTTTTTTTTTTTTTTTTGTGTTTTGTTTTTATATTAAGGTGAGGAAGGGTTTAGTAAGGGCAAATTGGTAATTTCACCTATTAGTTACCCAATTAGGAAATCGATTCCAAATAGGAAAGTGACTCTAAATTTCCAAAAATCGAAACTCGTAACTCCTAAAATGAATTTCTCCCGACGACTTTAATAATTTAATCCCAAAAATATGGGGTGTTACAGTCTTCCCCCCTTAAAACAAAGATTCGTCCCGAATCTTTAAACCTACTCCTCAAGATTTCACCCTCGACTAGCAGCGTTGATCAAAAGGTAAGGTAAATATTATGAGGTAAAAGGTGTTTGAGTGAAAGTTGAAACGGAGAACAATAAACACATATAACACATTAAGCACATAACAAGCTCACATAACACGAAACAACGTAGCACATTGTGTCAGAAAGAGGGATGGCGAGGCGTCCGTGGCTCTCGTCCCCCTTAAAACAAAGGTTTGTCCCGAACCGAGAGTACCTTAATCGAAAAGGTGAGGGTACTTCTCACGCATAACTGACTCCACTTCCCATGTTGCTTCCTCAACATTGTTATTGCACCATAGAACTTTGACCATGTGAGTCTCAGCGCTTCGAGTTTTGCGCACCTTGGTGTCTAAGATTTTTAATGGTGCCTCTTCATATGTCATAGTTTCATCCAACTCGATGGTTTCTGGGTCCAGTACATGGGACGGGTCGCTGACATAGCGTCTGAGTTGTGACACGTGAAACACATTATGGACCTTATCAAGGTTCGCAGGCAAGTCTAACTCGTAAGCTACCTCCCCAACTCGTTTAGTCACCTTGTAGGGTCCAATGAATTTGGGACTCAGTTTTCCTTTCCTCCCGAACCGCATCACGCCTCTGGTAGGCGATACACGTAAGAGAACCATATCACCCACGCTGAACTCAATGTGGCTGCGTGTCTTGTCAGCATAGCTCTTTTGTCTGTCCTGAGCAGCCTTGAGCCTTTCCTGAATCAGCTTGACCTGATCTGTCATTTCCTGAATGTAGTCTAGACCCAAAACCATTGTTTCAGTTATATCATTCCAACAGATTGGGCTCCTGCACTTCCTGCCATATAAAGCCTCATAAGGTGCCATCTTTATCGAGGCTTGGTAGCTGTTGTTGTAGGAAAACTCAATCAAATCCAACTTATCCTCCCATCCGCCTTGATACTGTAAGGTACAAGCTCTCAACATATCCTCCAAGGTCTGATTTGTCCTCTCAGTTTGGCCGTCAGTGGCCGGGTGAAATGCGGTACTCATGAGAAGTTTCGTTCCCAAAGCCTCTTGTAACTTCTTCCAGAATCGAGAAACGAAGCGCGCATCGCGATCAGACACAATCTCTTGTGGTGTACCGTGAAGTCGTAAAACATGGTGTATGTAGGCGTCGGCTAACTGTTTCTTTTTCCAAGTGTCCTTCATTGGTACAAAATGTGCGCACTTCGTCAGTCTATCTACGATCACCCAAATCATATTGTTTCCCTTCTGCGTCCTAGGCAACCCTGCAATGAAATCCATAGATATGGAACTCCATTTCCATTCCGGTACCGGTAAAGGTTGTAATTTGCCTTGAGGTCTTTTGTGCTCACTCTTAACCTTTTGACAAACCAAGCACCTAGATACAAAGTCAGCCACATCCTTCTTCATTCCAGACCACCAGAACACCTTTCTCAAGTCTTGGTACATCTTATCACCTCCTGGGTGCACCGAATATTTGCTAGCATGAGCTTCGCCCAGAATTTTGTTCTTTAGTGTTGCGTCTCCAGGTATGCAGACCCTGTCCTGAAATCGGACGATGCCATCACCACCCTTCCTGAACAATTCAGGCTCCTTCTCTAATTTATCCATTAACGACGTATCTGCCGATTGTAATTCCTCTATCTCGCCCAAGACGTCGTCCCCAATAGCTGTGGTTCCCGACGTTGCTCCTGGTCCAGTCAGCTGAACTCCGAAATTGAGGAATTCGTCTCTTAGCCTCTCCCTTTGGACTACCAATTGAACCGTATGTAGAGACTTCCTACTTAAAGCGTCAGCCACGACGTTGGCTTTTCCTTCATGATACTGTATTTCCATATCGTAGTCCTTGATCAATTCCAACCATCTCCTCTGCCTATTATTCAATTCCTTCTGAGTAAATATGTACTTTAAGCTCTTGTGGTCGGAGAAGATCTTAAACGTCACCCCAAATAGGTAATGTCTCCAAAGCTTTAGGGCAAAGATCACGGCAGCTAGCTCCAAATCGTGGGTCGGGTAGTTTTCCTCGTAATTTTTGAGTTGCCTGGACGCATAGGCAATTACTCGTCTATTCTGCATGAGTACACAACCCAAACCATTCTTTGAAGCGTCGGTGTAAACCTCATAAGGTATGTTTTCATCAGGTAGCGACAAGACTGGGGTTGTGGTTAACCTGTCCTTTAAAGTTTGAAAGGCTTTCTCACACGACTCATCCCATTTATACCTGGTGGTTTTCTTCATCAGTGTGGTCATTGGTTTAGCAATCTTAGAGAAATCCTTGACAAACCTTCTATAGTAACCCTTGGTGTAATCAACATCTTTCATCCTATGTACTAGTAAGATTTCTTCTCTCTAATTTGCCTTTAATTTCATTGTAAGTAATTCCTTGTTCTTCATATGCATGATTTATCATTGTTTTCTCTAATTGGTTGATTCGAATGATTTGGGTATTTCATATGCTTGGTTGATAATTTATGGTATTTGATTAGCCTAAAAGGAAGTAACTTTCACATGATTAGTGTATGGTTATGATTAATTTGTGATTGGGGAATTAATTAGGCAACTAATAGATTAGATTTGATTAGTGTCGCGGTTGCAGCTAATTAGATACCAATTTGGGTTGTTCTTAATCCTTTTTTTTTTTTTTGGTTACATGTTCTTAATCCTTTGTTAATCCTTACACTTCATACTTTTTATTGTGATTTGTTTGAGTGGTCACTAGACAAATTAGGATTGAAGGAGGGGAATTTGGTAGCGGTAGTTGCTCAAATTCCCCATAAAAGTGGATTAATAGGTTAAAATCGAGATTCTCTTTGAATTGGTTTAATTAGAGAGAGGTAAACTTGCTACTAGGGTGTTAGATTAGATTATCCCCGAGAGTCATCTTAATCTATTTGATAAACCATTAATTTAGTAATTTCACCGTTACTTAAACTCAAACCAAAAACCCCCATTTTTAATTACTTTATTTATTTTGTTTATTTCTTTTTGCCACATGGAATTGCATATAAGACCCCCTCTTCCTTGTGTTCGATACTCACTTATCCTATCTACTATAGGTAGCTTCTAGTGGTAATTTGACTAGGTTTAACGACAATCTAGCTATTAATCTGTAAACAAATTCTTGTTACAAAAAATTTCTTTAGTGTACCCAGATGGGAAGCAACCCCTTAAACTCATATATACTCCTTGGTCTTAAAAGGTCAAGGCCTTATTGTTGATCGTAAGAATCGATTAAAAACATATCATAAGAGTCAATTTTCAATGTCGGACAAACTAACTTCTATAGGCGACTTTCCATAATCGTGGGGTGTTACAATTTAGATTTGGATGGTGTGCTCATAATTGTATCTAGGGTTTAATTACTTGATTGTGAATTTGATTACTATTGACCTGATGCTTTCTTTGGGTTTTCTTATTTGATTTTATTTCTCCTCTATTTCAAAATCTACTCCTCAGCTTTACTTAAAGGGGGTGTTTGGTTCACATTTCGAATGAAAGGGGAATGTAAATCGGAAATGAAAGGCAATGAAAACATGTTTCAATCTTTGTCGATGTTATTTGATTTATCAAGTAGTTGAATGGACTCCGTAACATCGGGCTTAGATAGTAAATTTACCTCAGCCACCCGTTCCTCCCTTGTTGCCATCGCTGACCACCACTACCCACGTATTTCCCAACCACCACCACATCATTCTAACAATAATTAGATAATTACGATCACTATGTAATTAACTTACGGAAATACTACTCACTAATTCATTGATCTAGAAAATTGAGTTGATTTTTCGTCTCTTTTCCTCTTAAATTCCGATGATAGGGGTAAGGGAGGGCGGTGGGGGTGGTGAGGATGGAGGCGGTGTAGTTGAAGTGGGCAAGGATAAGGGGACGCCGGAATCAAGGGTGGGTGGAGTGATAAGAGGAGAGACGAAAAAGAAGGCCGGCAAAAGGTAGATATGGTGGCGGATCACATCGTCGGAGCACTACCGGCCAAAAGGTGGTGTCGCAGTCATCAAAAAGTGGTTGAGCGAGCGTCAGTAATGGTGGAAGGGTGGTGGCGCGATGAGACAATAAGTGGATGTGGGATGATATAGAAGGAAGGGGAGGAGAAATATGATGACAAGTGAATGAAATTTGTTACCCTAGATAATTGGGAGGTGACATTTTGGGGGGGAATGGATTACAGAGAGTAACTGTAAGTCTATAACACCTCGGTTCCTCTCAAAGAGCGGAAGTAGTCACTTATAGCATCTTATCAGACTGCATATTATCAATTCCTTTAAGAACAAGTTTGAGCTCCTCATATCTCTTTAAACATCCTCCAAAATTGGGGGTATTACAACAGTAACATAGCGAAAAGAAAAATAGTTGAAATAAACACACGATATAGGAACCGGAAAATGACTGTTACTTAGGCCCAAAAAAGGGTGAACAAAACTCCCCCCTAATTATTTTTCTTTACGTGTAGCTGCTCTTGGAGGTTATGGTTGTTGCTTCTCATTTTTAAGATTATCAGCCTTGGATAGGTAAAACCACCATAAGCCATTGCATAATTATCATACACTTTTTAAGAGTTTGTCAGATTATACCATGCATTTCAATCCAAAGGCAAAGGAATTTATTGTCACACCCTTACTTTCAATGAAACGATCCGATGCAGGAAGATCTTTCTTTCTCCAAAGTGTTTTTAAATTTGTTACTAATCTTTTTGACAATTTTAGTATGCTTGTTATCCACTTATCCATACCTATCAATTTCTTTACCATATTTTCAATTCAACCTTTTTTGGACGTTACTAGAAAGTTTCCTTTTCGAGTGGTCGAAATTATTTTGTAATCCATTGTCATCTCCACCATCAACTTATACTCTTTCCCAACTTCGAAGGCTTTTAGTTGTTGGTTCGTATAAATCAACGAATGTACAATACGATAAATTATTATTTTGAAATTTCCAACTTTGGGAGCAAATAACTTGTGTGGAAATTTTCTAGTGGTGTTAAGAATTGAGCCTTTGAAAATACATTAAATGAATCATTCTGCTTTTCTAGTTAAAGTATGTTACAAATTTGTTAATCACAAGAATCATCAATTGTTTCACAATTTTCATGTGTCTATTCAAGTAAATGACGTTTAACAAGGTAAAGGCAAAAAGGTGAAAATTAATGAAGAAAACTTAAAAAGCTTTTTATTGTTGTTGTAAAGCCCGCAAATATCACGTTTTTAAGTTTAGAAGGTTATGTTCCTCGCAATAGCAAAGACTATTCTCATGCTTAATCACATGTTTCATGTTTCGTTTAACTCCTTACATAACCTAAAATTACTTGTATATAAAGGCCTTCAATACTATCAGTTGAAAGTACCACAACATCAACAAGTGGCTTGGGGGAGAAATACACTTCAATGTAAGTTCATAATATTCTAAATTTTCTTATGCTTTACAAATTGCATTGTGATTGTTATCTTCATCATTCTCGTGTTATTAAAATTGGAATTGATTTGATATCTCTCAGTTCACACGGAAATTTTTTTGTTTAGTAAAACTCTAACACAAATCTGAAATTACAAAGAATGTCTTAATATGCTAACCTTATACTTAAATAAACAACCACTGTGATTTCCATGCTTCAAATTATGAGTTTTTGTTTGATATGTTTCTCCGCCATTTTTTATGCGAGTACTTGAGTGGATAGTCTTAACTTGTATTGCCTTGACATACATTTCTATGGTCAGATATTATGAGTGGAGAGGCGCAAAGCCATTTCTTTAATGAAGGCCAAAAGAAGAATGATAATAAAGATGATGATGGTAGGGCAAGTCTAAAAGTTGTAGATAATGTCCCAAAACCCTATGTTGAATGTGCACCATGTTGTTCAAGCAAACGTAAGATTTGTATCGGCAAAGATGGTGCCAATTACAAGTCAACGGTGGTCGTTACCATTGGGCATGATTCGTGCGAGGAGTCCAATAATAATAATATCTATGGTAGCGATTGTCTTGCTTGCATTGATGGCTTTTTAATGTAGTGACGACCTTGTTGCAACTGTAAAAGTTGGCGCTCTTTTAAAGCATG
The DNA here is from genome assembly GCA_963680865.1 of Spergularia marina. Lineage (NCBI taxonomy): Eukaryota > Viridiplantae > Streptophyta > Magnoliopsida > Caryophyllales > Caryophyllaceae > Spergularia > Spergularia marina. Next base: position 7,778,806 of record OY804554.1, read on the forward strand.
TTGTGTTAATGTACATAAATAAGTATGTGTATATCACATGCATGTTCTATTCCAATCATCATTCAAACAATCTTATGATTATAATGACTTATGACTCTGCTATATTCTACAACCTGGGTATCAAAGTAAAGATATATTGCCTCTAATATAATCTATGTACCTAATGAATTTCACAAATGAGTCAATTCGTGATTATTTCGTGTGCTCGTGTTAAATTTTTCAGCACTTAGTCAACCCAGTCATGAAAAAAAATATTCATTCATCTTGTTCAACTAATGTCGCCTAATTTTTTCCAACTTTTACCTATGGTCTTTTTTTTTTCTTTTTTTTTGCGTAAAGTACTAGACGATCTTTCACTCATCACACATTCCATGTAACATTTACATCAGAAAACTCATAACTTATGACTTACTATTTGCAACTTTCACGATTAAAGCAGTGTCTGGACTTCATTTCCCTTTCCTGTCTTTCTATCCTCCCATAAACACAAACTCTTTTAAGATTTCAGTCTTGTTTGTAATAAATATTATTAGATGAAATGTATGGCACCGTTACATCTTAAATTCGATCTCCATTACCGACAAATGATACACCTCGTCAACATCGAAAGTTGAACAATCTCGTGCAACGTGCGCAATTGAACAAGTAGGGTGTACAAATGACAACAGGTTATAAATCATAAAATTTTACTTGTCTACCACGTAAATTCCAATCATTTTTTGTTATTAATTACAATCTACACATGATTAACTTTTTTTACATTACTTTTCTTATTGTGTACGTATAAACTACTAACATTGCCTAACTATCATACAATTATTAAGAGTTTGTCTAATCACCTTTATTGATATATTAATTATAAATAATAAATTACAAGAAGTTCGTTGGGAGCCGCGAAATAATCTGGGCCCCCACACCCTTGGCTATAGCGCAAATTTAAAGCGTTCATAAATTTGTTAATAATCTTCTTAACAAGTTACCTATTCTTGATATCCATACCAATCAATTATTTTTTAATATTATATTCAACTTTTTCGAGAAGTTCTAAAAAATTTCCTTTAGAGTGGTCAAAATTATATTGGTAATCCATTGTCATCTCTACCACCAACTCTAACTCTTTCCCAAGTTCGAAGACTTTAAATTGTTGCTCCGTATGCATCGACGATTCTATAATAGGATGAATTATATTATTGAAAATTCCAACTTTGGGAGGCAAAGGATTTTGGCTTTCTCTTGGGGCTGTTGAAAGACCTTAATAATATGTGTGGTAATTGTCTCTATGGTATTAAGAATTCATCTTTTGAATATAAATTAAATGATAATATTATGCTTTTCTTTTCTAGAGTACGTTACCAATCCATTATCACAAGAATCATTAAGTGTTCCCAATTTTCAATGGTGTCTTTTAAGTAAAAGACACATAATTAGGAAAAGGGAAACAGGTGACGAGGAAGACTATTAAAAAGCCTTTTATTGTGGTTGAAAATCACGCAAATAGATATTTTTCAGTTTAGAAGGCCCGACTCCACGCAATTATTATGGATATAAGTTAAGCTAAATCACGCCTTTCACATTTTGTTCAACTCTTTACGCAACATAATATTATTTATATAAAAAGGTATTCGAGATTATTAGTAGAAGGTACCGCGTCAATATGTCGCTGGAGAGAGAAAGACACTTCAATGTAGGTTCTTGATATTCGAAATCATCTTATGATTTTAAAATTGCATTATTATTCTTTTCTTCATCATTGTAGTGTTACTAAAATATTGGAAATGTTTCAATGTACTCAGAAATTTGATTTTTTTAGTACAAAGCTCTCTTTTCCTAAAATGTAGATTAATAAATTCTACGCCACACAAAACTAAATTTACAAATAATGTCTTAGTATGCTAAGTTCTTACTTATATCTACAACCTGAGATTTTCATGCTTTATATGATCAACTTTTTTGAATGTGTAGATGTTCTTTTATACTCCATGCTATTATCGTCGAGGTTATGTGTAAGACATATATTGTGCGTTTCACTCAAAATAACAATGTTGTAGTTGAAAGAGTGATCTCGTCTATAAGGGAATAAACCAATTTTTGAAGGAATGAAACAATGGAAGGAGAATTAAACAAAAATGTGGGAGAAAAGGGTAATGGATTGTAAAATTTCTTATTTGGTCTGAAAAAAAGACAAGCATTTCAAAATTTAAACACCAAGAGCAAGATTGTTTCATTGATCGACTACTGTCGAATTCTCTAATGGATTATACTTATGGAAGGGTGCAATAGTAATTTATTCAAAGCTAAAAACTATCAAGTAGATTCACATATAATTGGTAAATTTTGTCTTTTTAAACTTCATATAACTTTTGTATGGAATTGATAATGATAACAAGAATCAATAATAAGTTATAAGAGTTGGTGGGGAAACGAGATACTTTTTTAACAATTTTTTTGTAGATACTTATTCTCTACGCCATCTTTGATGCGAGCAGGCAATAGATAAGAGGATATCTGTACCCTGCAATCCTGCATTGACATCTTTACGATCTGATATTATGAGTGGAGAGGGGCAAAACAATGATGTCTTTAGTGGAGACCAAAACAAGATTGATAATAAGGATGGAGACGATAAGATGTTGTAGATCTGTTCACCAAACCATGTGTTGGATGTGCACCATGTTGTTCATGCAAACGTAGGGTTCTTGCAAACGTAGGATTTGCATTAGCAAAGATGTTGTCAATTACAAGTCAGTGGTGGTTGTTACCAGTGACGGAGCTTGGCTGAAAAGAAAAAGGGGGGGACAGGTTTTGAACCCAATACCTCATGGTAGAGGAAATGAATCTCAAGGGGGGCCAAACCACCAAGCCAAAGCAATTTATGTGATGTACTTACTCAACAAATTAGCATTAGCACAAAACTCAGGGGGCCTAGCCTAAGCTCCGCCACTGGTCGTTACCATTGGGTATGATTCGTGCGAGAAGGCCAATCATAATGTTTATGGTAGCAATGTACGTAGTTCTTGCATGGATGACTTTTTAATATAGTGACAACCTTGTTGTAATTGCAAAAGTTGACGCTCTTTTGTTGCATGTTGTGTTGATGTATATGAATAAGTATTTGTATTATCTCACATGTTCTCTTATGAGAATAGCAATATTATTTAGGCAAATTTAATGAAGATAACCGAATATTTGCCTCATCTTCTAAAAATAGCCCAACCTTTCGACTTTAACGAAAATAACCCGATATTTAACCTTATGTCACAATTATATCACGAGGGTAACCAGAATAAGACAATCTGTCACTTCTAGTTATATCATGGAGCTTAGTTGCTCAGCAATTTGAAAGGACAAGCATTCCACATTCTGACCATGTTCAATAAGATTGGAATCCGTGCCAGATAAGCTTGAACACTTAATCTTTCTACACTTTAAAATTTCTGGAAAACTTAAACTTTATGGAGTACTTTCATAAAGTAGTGAATACTAAATTACTAATGCGATTTGAACATCCTAGCTAGCAACTTAATTGTATAAGAACATCAGGATTGTGAAAAGTGAAAACAATAGAAGACAGGATCGAGAAAGAAAACCTTCTGAATGTCAAAAATGACTCGAGAATCACCCGTTGAGGAAAATAGGAAGGTGAGTGAGAGATTGTCAATGCAATACAGTGATTAATTTGGGTGGAATTTAGCTATCAAAACGTAGTGTTTTAGCCTCCATACCTAATTAGTGCAAGTCTCGGGATATAATCGTAACACGTAATCAAACATTAGATTATATTTATTAAAGTGTAAAGGCTGAATTATTTTTAGATGATGAGGCAAACGTCGGGTTATTTTCATTAAATTTGCCTATCATTTATCTTAACTAGTTAAGATGTGATTTTTCTCTACCCAAGCTATCTATAGACTAATATTTTTTTTTTTTTAAACAAATGGTAATTTTCGTTTTATTCTAAACTCCACCGTTTTGCCCATGCTATCTCTTCTCAACAAGTTTTTGCACATGATACCCCTCATTCCTCAAGTTACTAATTTGTTCACATAATATCAAATAGTAACTTATGTTCGAAATTATTGTTAAGTAATAATGTGTTAGTTGAGTGAGAAAAACCGAATAAACAATGGTAACATTATTGTGTGACATTACGGTCAACCTAATAACAATGTGTTACTACAAATTTGATTTTTCTGTCCTATAAAAACTGAATTAATGGTAGGTTTTTAGGTTCCATTAAACCATAGTGTAAACAAATTTGTGTGTATTAAACCGTGCATATTTTGTTTTTTTTTTTGGTGTCTAGAGACATTGCCAATTTGATTTTTCAGTGTCCAATAAACCGGTCAAACTAGTGTGTTGATTTGTTGTCGATCAGCGCAAAGAACGAGGATGAACAAGGCATAACATGCATTGTGGATCTCCGTCTTACATTACAAGTTATATTACGTCATAAACATAGGTAGATCAGTAGAACACAACTATTTTTCTACACCTTAAAACCAGTTTATCAGTTAATCTGTTTTTAGGTAATAAAATTCACGTTATTGTTGATTAAAATTTGGATATTTAGAATTAAAAGGGGCATTTTTGGAATAAAGTAGGCGATATATTAATTTAACCAATAGTCACCCCATTAGCCTTCAATTAGACTACCCACGTCATCAGTGATGTCATCGATGACATCAACACTCATTTAATGATATTACTGCTCATGTCATCGCCACCTCATTATTACATAAAAAATGAGCTTGTAAATATTTGAACCTGTAACCTCAGAGTTACAAGTTTAACATTTCAACCATCAAGGCAAATGATTTTTTTTTTATACTTTTATTAACAAAGTTATATATAAAGGATTTGAAATTTTAGTAGATAATTTCAGAAATAACTTTGGACGAGATAATCTGAATCATATCAAATCATTTTATTTTGGAGGTAATTTAGGAAGTTATATATAGGGGTATATTAGGAAATAACACATCTTGGGTTTGTTTCGTTTTAACTCAAAATACGGGTCAATGAGTGGGGTCAGAGTTAAAAAAAAGTGTGTTAAAAAGTAGTCGGGGTTAATATGAATTACAATTCACAAAAACGGGACCCGAAAATAGAGGGTCATGGGTCATAAATTGTAATTCGTACATAAACATAAAGTATTGAAATAAATTCGCTATACTTATTAAATTGTTTTCATCGAATCAAACTTTACTTCTCTAATATAATGGCAAATTAAACACGTTTCTTTTCGTCTTAATTTTAGAAAAACAGGGACAACAGGTGATCTCAAGTTTAACCCAAAAGAATACTGGTCAAAAAGGATTCGAGTTATCTATGGCCAGAACTGGATTAGGAAAAAAATGGGTATTAACCTTGAACAACTGGTCACAGGTCGGTTAAGTTTTTTACAGTCCTAATATTTTATGTTAACTATGAGTAATGAAATAGAATTATAACCAAATTCATATAACAACCCGTGCAATTTTGCACGGGCCAATAAACTAGTTAGTAATATAGTGGATGACAATAACATCAATCACGTTACTATACCGTGTTAAAAGTGTTGACCCATTTAATTAAACAAGTTGAAAACATTCAACACTAACCCGTCATCTTCACGTGCACTTCAACAGTTCATGTCGTATCTAGAGCTGGCAGCGGGCCGGGCCGTGTCGTGCCTCGTGCCGGCCCGTCGTGCCCAACCATCCCGGAGGCCCGGCACGGGTACGGGCTTCGTGCCGTGCCGAAATTTTAAATGTCATCCCGAGCACGGCACGCCGGCACGTCGTGCTCGGGCCGGGCCGGGCTCGTGCCAAATATCGGGCTTCGCTTTGGGCCTTTAGAAATATAGTACAATTTCATTTATTTTTTTAAATAATATAAAAAAATGGTAATTCGGGCTTGGGCGGGCCTGCTTCCTCGTGCCTTGAGCGGGCCGGCCCATCGTGCCTCGTGCCGGGCCGTGCCAAGGCACGACAGTTTCAACCAATCGAAGGCCGCGGCCCGGGTCACGCCCGTCGTGCTTCATGCCGGGCCGGCCCGGGAGTCGAACGGACCGGGCTCGTGCCGGTGTCGGGCCGGGCCGAAGAGCGGGCCACCGCAGCCCATGGCCCGAATTGCCAGCTCTACTCGTATCGCTCAACTATTGCCATATCTACTCGGGTGTAGGGGTGTGCAAATGCGGGTTCGGTTAACCGTTTGTCACTCTTTGGCCGACCCTAAACCGTAACCGTTAGTTCGGTTAACCGCACATCGGTTAAACGGATTTGTCGGTTCGGTTTAATCGGGTAATGTTTTAGTACGGGGATACTATTTGACCTACCAAATTAAGTAAAATTGATGGATAAAATATTAAGATTCCACTATACGTCGATACTTCAATTAATTTATGTATTATTTCCCTCAAACAAGTGAATTTTAACAACATATTGGATTAATTATCTTATTTTAGACTTGTGAATTAGTTGACTTATAACCTAATTTATTGAAAATAAGCATTATGTCCACTTTCGGTTCGGGTTCGGTTAACCGCATACACACAAAGTTGCGACCCTAACCCGCATTTTATCGGTTCGGTTACCCGCTTTTTCGGTTCGGGTAAATCGTTTTTCGGTTCGGGTTTCAGTTTGGCGGTTTTTTTGCACACCCCTACTCGGGTGTATGACTCCGCTAGAAAACAATCACTCTACAATATATACGTGGGTCTCGAAACGATGTGTACCTCAGCTTTCTAGTAGCTTCGTCCAAAAAATCTGAATTATTATTGACGGTGTCTCTTAGCAGGTGGAATAGCGTCATTTTTCACGTTTTATAATTAGACTCTATTGTTTGTTTTTGTATAAGTGGTCGTTGTACGTCCAAACATTCCTACACATTTCTTTCCCCACTCTCCGCTCTCATAACTCTCTCGCAAAAAAAAAAAAAAAATGGCTCTCGAGATTTGTGTCAAAGCCGCTGTTGATGCCCCTAATATTCTTGGTGACTGTGAGTCTACTTTACACTTCTTTTGTACCCTCTAATTTTCATAATTTTTTGTTCCGATTTTATAATTAAATGGATTATTGGTGGGTATGTGATGATTTGTTCTTATTTTGTTGTAACAATGACATAGCTTGTGGGGAACGCTACCTTAAGCAACATGTGGGGGTTATTTTTTATTATTTGATGTAATGGGGTGATGCTTTCGTTTTGGGGAGTTTTTTTTCTGAGGCACTAGGGTAACGTTGTTGTTGTTGTTGTCGGGTTTTATTCATTCTTGTAGGGCAGTTTTGGTTAATTTTGTGGTATAATTTATGTTTAAGACTATGAGAATTGATGGGTTATGCTTGATTGGGGATTAATATCAAGTAACAACAACTTGAATTTAGGTTAAATGAGATTTTAATTGGTGGGTACCGACGATTTCATCATCATTTGTTGTATCAATGATCGAAATTTAGTTACCATGGTGATATAAATTGTGGGTAATGATAATTTTTTACCATGATTTTGTGTTTACATAAGGAATTTCTGTTAAAATGGTGATATAGTACCACTGTTTTTTGTATTAATGAGTGGAAATTTGGTCACAATGGTGATAGAATTTGTGTGTAATGAACAAATGATTATGTTTATCAGGTCCATTTTCCCAAAGGGCGCTTCTGACTTTGGAAGAGAAGAAGGTTCCCTACCAAATCCACCTTATTGATGTCAGTGACAAGCCCAAATGGTACAGTAGTATATATCAAGATTCAAACTTTATATTCTGTTGGAATTTTATGATTTTTGTGGGGTAAATTTGAATTTCATGAAGAAATTATTGAACTTTCTTGTAATATTTGATGATTTCGGGGTTTAGGTTTTTGGATGTGAATCCGGAAGGGAAAGTGCCAGTGATCAAGATCGATGACAAATGGATTGCGGATTCTGATGTCATAGTTGGTATTCTTGAGGAGAAGTACCCTGAACCTTCTCTTGCTCCTAATCCTGACTTTGCCTCTGTGTATGAATCTCTTCTTATTCAACTTTATTTGCTCAACTTCTTTTTTTTATGCAATATGTAGTTTTGGTGTGTAACTGTGTATTGAAATGAAATAATTTTAAGTTTGTAACCTAATTTTGTAGCGATTAGTTCGTTCGTTGTTTGATTGCCCATATAATTATTTAGGAACCTTCTCTTTTTGCTTTATGTGCAATGACTTTTGATTAGGGATATTCACCTAACATTTTAAAGATTAGCTATTTCGTTGTTACTTTGTTTGTTATGGCAAAATTTGGGAACCATGCTTGATTTGCTTTTTTTAATCCTGTGATGTATGATTAGGGGTAAATGATTTCTTGCATGATCTTGTATATTTTTATAGTTGTACTTTTGACTCAGTGTCAAAGGTGCTAGGGAATTTGCAAAGTTATAAGGGTCAGAAACGCTACTTGTCATTTTTGCTTGTTTGTAAGACAACTTTTTTATAAGCATTGGATTGTTGCTTTGCTTGGTTCTACCACCATGGAGGATTTGAACTGCAAAAGGCATTGCTAATTGTAATGCTTCGTTTTTTTGGGCTCTAGTTTACTTGCTTTCCCTTAAAAATTACCTATATTGCTCTGTCGTTCTAGCGGCTTTATACGACGATTTATGTTAGCTAATACCAAATCATTTTGGGGAATGAGGCATATTGTTGTTGTATCCATAGTAGTGTATGGTATGTTGCCAATAAAGTATGCTCTACCATTGATGCTGTTCGTTGTCCCTTGCCTTGTCGAAGCTATGTTAACTGTTTTTGCATGTTATGATGTCTCCTTCATTTGTAAATGCCTTTTCGGATGTACTCAAGTTTCTTGACCTCAGTTTCGGTTGATGTATGATTGCTTCATGCAGGGGATCAAAAATCTTCTCAGCTTTTGTCAGCTTCCTGAAGAGCAAAGATCCCAGCGATGGGACTGAGAAAGCTCTACTTGATGAACTGAAGGCACTAGACGATCATCTCAAGTCAAATGTATGTACAAAGGCAACTGCATGTTATTGTGTTTATTGATTATCTTGATGAAGACTTCTTTTCTGAAAATGAGGTTTCCTGTTCTGTTTGTGAACTTAACTGAGTATTCACATATTGTACTTTAACAGGGTCCGTATGTATGTGGGGAAAAAATTACTGCAGTGGATTTGAGTTTGGCACCAAAGCTTTACCATCTCAAAATAGCTCTTGGGCATTTTAAGGCTTGGTCTGTTCCTGAAAACTTGACCCATGTCAATAACTACATGGAGGTGAGATCATGAAATTCTTCATATTTATGCTCTATTTTACTTGTGGAATGTTACGTAGTCATTCCTGCCTGGCCGTCAAGGCGTCAACCTTGGGATGAGAGCTACCAGTCTACCAATAATATAGTTAATTTTGTCATTGAAGATCTCTTCACTTGGCCGATTAGATTAGGGAAATTATTGAGCTTCTTAAGGTGAATAAGGAATCCAGTGTTTTGGGTTAGATTTGTATCGTTCACTAAAATCAGAGTCTGTTACTGTGGCTACTTCATATTTTAGAAAGCACAATAAGTGTCTATAACGCCATGTTTAGACTTTAGAGCCTACGGTTATATAATAATTGACTGAAGATGTTGTCAAGGCCGATCTTTTTATGCCCTAGGTTGATGTGGTGCTCAAACTTTTGCTATTGAGAAATTAAAACTCGCATAACAGAAGTGGCAATGCTCTTTTCTGATTCGACAATGTTGTGCCAAAGCTAAAAGGTGCTAAATTATGATCTACTGAGATTTGCCTCTTCTATATTCTGGCATTTTGGTTGCTCTGCCATTCCTACCAGTGGCTACCACATCTTCCCTGCGTGTGTGTGGTCACTGGTCAGGGATGTTGGAAGGAGAGACTAATGGTTGTTGAGATGTGGTTATTAGATAAGACAAAGCAATACTAGTATACATTACTTAGATCTAATTAATGGATATGGACCATTGATGATTTGATATGCCTATTAGAAAAATAATGCAAATTTTGTTCTCTCTACGTAGAAGTCTGTTTCGTACCCCCACCGGGAGCACTATATCTTATCATTACAGTGTTTATCTTGTGCTCATTTGCCCTTATGCTTTACACAAACTAGCTGCCATCCACCAATTTCCTTTGATTGCATATTTATGCCCTACAATGCCCTGCTCCACTGTTGCTATCCCTCCTTGTCTTTGAGCTTAGAACTCTCCAGGTACAGGAAAGTCTCTAAGTCTTAGTTGACCATCGCCACCCATTTAGCCCAAAAATAAAGGAGTTGTGGGGGGTTGGGTGTAATCCCCATTACAATGTAATGAGATCTCATTGAGCTAAGGTAAATCGTTGTTCTACTGAAACCATTTAATTGTCATTACGTCATTAGATATTTAGATGTAGTCAACCACTTTCTCCCCCTTGTGACTGTTGTGAGTCCTCTTTCTCCCTCTCAATTTTCACATTGGGGTCGAAAGGCCTCCAAATGAGTTTGAATCCTTTAGTTCCTCATTTGGAGGCCTTTCCACTCCAAATCATTTTGAAAATAAGGCTTGGTGGTGGTTGTTGTTGTACTTTATTTTTTCCATTAGATTGGAATGGTGATTACTTTCAACTAAATGTAACCTTTGTGTTCCAACCTTCAGAATTTATTCTTTGGTTTTTTTTTTTTTTTTTTTTTTTTTTTTTATATTTCTCTTGAGGAACAGAAATATTATACATCCTATTACTAATTACAGGCAATGTGATTTCTTTTGGGACATTCATTGTAAGACACGGTTTTAAGTGACTGGGGTCAAAAATTGATTTATTGAATGCACATCCTAAATTACCTCTATTCAGATGTGCTCAAACTTCCTCCTTAAGGTCTATTATTACTCTTTGGTTCGTTTCTTAAATTTGTTTCGTTCAGCCCTTGATGTATGTAACCGATACTTCCGGATCATGGAGAACATCTTAAACAATAGTTTTCATAACTAAGACCAACGACTGTTTTGGTATACCCTTTCTCTAGGCTTATTTTTAGTTTGGCTTTCCTTTTACTAGTTGTCAGATGCTTTTCTCCTTGTAGTCACTAATTAACCAATTATATGGAATTGCAGTCTCTCTTGTCTCGTGAGTCCTTTGAGAAAACTAAAGCAGCTAAGGAACACGTGATTGCCGGATGGGCGCCAAAGGTGAATGCTTGAACTTGTATCAGGAGCTGTTATTAGAGGGCATGGAAGTAATGTTAGTAATGAATAAAGCGTACTTATGTGTATGCTGGTAGTATCAGATTTCGGACAAATTAAAGACTCATCCATCAGCAGAAATTCTGAGTCGCTGCTTGTTAATGGATGTTGTCAGTTAATGTTTGAGCTGAGTGCAGAGAGTGAGATATGCTTCTGCAGTAGTGATCTGTTATCAGATCGCTCTATGATGTGCAAAGATGTACTTCTCTGCATCTCTTCCCTATTCTGTTATACCGTTGAAGTGCTGTACTGTGCAAAACCGTAAAGGCTCAACTTCCGTCTCTCTAGTCTCTAGTACTCAGCGAAAAATGTGCATATACTAGCACCTGTGCATGCCTTGAGTTGCAAATCCTCTTACCCTTGAGACTTTGTGACTGAACTGGGGATCCCACGAATCTCATCACTCGTCTCGGTTTTGCAGTTTAGCCGAAACATCTGGCTATTGAAGCATTATATTGAATAGTGGTAGACGATGTAACCCTGGCCCTGGCCTTTACGGAGTTCTCTGCTACGCTAATGCCTTACTGTTAGAAATTACAGAGTAATCTAGAAAACTCTAGAGCATCATTGAATGTTTCAAATGCCTAGAAATGTTATTAAACATTCTAGTAACTAGCATTTTAGAATATTCATTAGTTAATATGGAAGTCTTTAAATAGACTTTACATATGCTCATATGTAATGTAAGTATTCAAGAAGAAGAATAACTATCAAATTTCATATCAATCATCAACAAAATGTAGCCCCAAAATTCCAACACTTTGAAGTATTTTAGCAAGGGAGCTTGGCAAAGGTTGTACCACTACGCACCAGTGAGACGATGACCTAACCAGATAGGAAAAAGAATTACTCCCAAAAAAAAAAAAAGGTCCTACCCTCTTTGGGCTTTTATTTTCCTTTCCTTCTCCATCTTTGGGCTCAAAGTCGGGCTTTAAAAGGTTTTCTTGAACTTGGATAGACATCATAAATGTGTTCCTTTTTTTTTTTTTTTTTTTGTATTTAAAAAAGTGATCACGGAGTGGCTGTTTGAATGTCGCATCTGCGAGCAAATTCATCTTTCTTGGAAGTCATGCGAAGTAGCTTACCCTCCTACAACATAAATTTTCATGCTACTAAGGTCCCGTGTGATTTAAATTATTCAGCAGTGTTTTCAAATCAGATCAGATTTATTCAAATTAAATCAAATCAATTCAAATCAAATTAAATTAGATCAGAATTATCCAAACAACAATAAATGAATCTAGTCTATTTCTAGTTATTAAATCGTCTAATTGCAGTTAATTTATCAACTAATTCAATTCAGATCAAATCAAATCAACTTTATTCAAATCAAATTAGATTAGTTCAATTCAAATCAAATCAAATCAGATCAAAAAAATGCAGTCCAATCGCACAGGGCCTAAGTAAAAATGAATTTTACGATTTCATCCTTGACAAGGAGGTAACATAAGTTTAAGTTAATATTCAGGCCGAACTCAAAATCTCCGAGCTTATCAAAGCTTGAGCTCGACTCGCCTCAAACTTTACGAGCTTAAGTCGAGCAAGGCCAAAGCTTGGCGAGATTTGGAACTTGTAACTTGTTTGTTTGGTATTGGTACGTAAGAATAACATTAGCTTCGAAGGATGGGGAAAAACTTTTAACAACTTTTAGCATTGCCCAATATACATAACACAATGGTCATATCATGCTCCCGAGGGCACAAAGAGTATGGTGGTCATTCTCACAATAGAAGAGTGTGGAGCACACTTAAAATTAGTCCTCACTCTTTTGCTGTGAGAAGAACCATCATACTCTTTGTGCTCCCAAAAATATGGTATAATTTACTCACATCACATAATAACATGAGGATATAAATTCTATCTTTTTTTTTAAAACACGTCAGCGGTGAGAAAATGGCAAATAGGGTCTTCTGCTGGGATGAGAAATTATCAGATTTGAGCCCTTAGGGGCACAAAAACCAAGTTAATGTTCATCATCGTTGATCCCTTAACTTTAGAAATTGCTTAAAATAATGTATCTCGGAAATTTTGCTATGTCACTCTCTTACTGGCTTGGTAAAGAAAATTAGCAAAGCTTTAAGAATAGATCGATTGGCGAGATTTCAACATCTCGATTTAATACATACGGAGCATTTGCTTTATAAGTAATAAGTTTATAGTGCCGTATCTCTAAAATTCAAATTATAGTTTTTAAAATACACAATGTTAATTATCTTGAAAGACCATAAGCTATGGCCAAATCATCTTACAATAGAATTATCTTCTCCTACACTTGAAGAGTTATTATCTTAGGTTTTCGAGCTTAACTATTATATGTATATGTATGATTTATCTCGGGGGCTATTACGAAATGCAGCTATCATATTCCAGTTGTTGATCGTCGTATGATAGATCTCTTTATGATACTTCTTCTTTCCAAATAATCCTTTAATTTGTCATTCGATCAAGATAATTAAGTCTACTTTTCCCACAGTTTATGAATTGTTAACGATTTGAATTTTCACACATGTCGAAGATTAGCTTTGAGCATTAAAACCTTTTCTTTAGTGACCATTATTAACAACTCAAATATGTAATTAATTTATTTTGTATTAAAATATGTAATAATGCATGTCAAATTGAACCAATCTAATCTAAATAATTAGAGGGCGCATATAAAAAAAAATAAAATTGGGGAGTGTGAATTGCTCCTTGCATGGCCGGCTATTAGCCCCTGCAGACCGTGCGGTCGCACAGGGCCCCCTATCTGTAAGGGCCACTTATATAAAAATTATGTTGGTTATTTACAAAGAATGGGATGCAGCGCACTGGGTTAGATCTAATTTACTTCGCAAGAATTGCGGGAAACCTTCCAAAAAGCAATTTTGCTTCATTTCTGCATGTTAATTACGGGTGAGGATCCTCTAGAGTTTGAATTTGGTAGAGTTTGTAAAGTTTACCTAAACAAGTAATAAGACAAAACAAAAAGAATTTTGAGGGTCACAAATAAATTGTTAAAAAATTTCTTCTTGCCTTTTTAGGCAAACTCTACCAAATAGAGTTGATTAGCAACTCTAGAGGATCCCAACACGTTAATTACGACTTCCTCTAATATTTATCACCTTTTTGGCTTATTTTATTCCTTTCACACATTTCTAATTTGGTATAAATCGTATCAACAAGACTGAAAAGCTTTAATTTTTGTTAAGTTTTAAAATCCTATTTGATACAAATAGATATCTTTAAATCCCAAATTCACCGTACCCTTGTATATAGTTTACATTTTTTTTTTACCTTTAACATATGTTTTTAGTACAAGTCAAGAGGGGCCCAATAATATTTCGCACAGAGCCCCTGAAAACTGTAACACAGCCCTGCTCTTATGCCCTAAAACTTTCAACCGTTTTTAAGAAAGTCAGTGAGATTAAAGCCATATAGTCTAATCAAATTAGATTTCGAAAATTTAAAAGACAAATATACATACATAGCTGATGCCATTCATAAAATCCTCAAATGTCTTATATTATCCTGATAAAGTAATTTTTTTAAACTTTTTTAATCAGTTACCGATCTTATTTCCCAATAATCAAATAAGTAGATTAGGTTTCTATTGCCACCTCTTGGCCCCAAGCCCCCACTTCTTCTCATGTATGGGCAAATACTAGACTTTCCCATCTAATTTAATTTGTAATTTTGGACATCTTCCAGATATATATACATCGCCCGATGCATGTCCTATGCTTTTATTTTTCTGAAAATGTATTTTTGCCGAAAGAGGGATGCATTGTATTGCATGCTCAATTGCTCATGCATGTTGCTCGATTCAAATATGCTAGTTATTATTTTAGAGATAAGGTATATAATCATCATCTTTGT
Source organism: Spergularia marina (assembly GCA_963680865.1). Taxonomy (NCBI): domain Eukaryota; kingdom Viridiplantae; phylum Streptophyta; class Magnoliopsida; order Caryophyllales; family Caryophyllaceae; genus Spergularia; species Spergularia marina. The sequence continues at coordinate 7,793,854 of OY804554.1, forward strand.
AGAAGTGGTTAAAAACAAAAGATTGTAGCGCACTATAGCTTGTAATTCTGGTCACAAATGTATCTTCAATTCCATGTAGTTCGTACACTATGTTTTCTAAGATAGGGTTTATGATCATTTTTCTGTGGCCGCCAATGAGTTCAATATTGCAATGATCGTTTCGCTTGGAATTTCATCAACGCAGTAATAAAAAGTACGTACAAAGCTCGTATCATGCAAATTTAAACACAACACTGTTATTATTTATAAGCTAAGGTACTTATTTGTCTATTGCTTATTACTCACTGTTGTACGTATGTACACGCATTCCGTAAATTAAGTGGATTTTTCTTCATGATTGTGCCCCAAAGAATTTAGGAGGATAACAATGGACCCAAATTTATATGTATGTTTAGCTAATAACATGATTAGACATGCATGCATGTACGTACAATTTGTCGGTTAATCAATTGATCCAATTAGTAAGGTCGATAATGGTGATATTTGTATATCAGGTACGAAATCAAATTGAAGTTCATTTTCCAACAAAACAATAGGAGTACAGGAATATATATATTCTGGATATTAGGATATATATATAGTTGGAGATGAATATATATAGAAGATTGAAGATCAAACTAACTTATTTGTTATGGATGATTTGTGTAATTAAATGACTTTTAGGTTGTTGCATGACTCGATGGTGATTGATGATATCGTCAACTTAGATAATCACATCATTCACATGACAAATGAGATGTATTATAGTTAGTTCATAACTAGGTTGATTAGTTGAGCTAGAGAATTCAGAAGTACAATTTTGACATTACATTGAGATTGAATTACACTGTTGTACATACGTAACATCAGAGCATACGGTAGTGTATGATCTTAAGCTAAGATTCCACTTGAAATAATAGGTTCTTGAGTTTCAAAGAATTCTCGAGACCTCATCTCACTGAGACTTTGATACCACGTGAGTGAACCATTTGAAACAACAGTTTAATAAGCCTAATAGTATTGTTGTGAACTTAAGACCACGATCATAGTTTCCAGACTTAACAACATAAAACCATATTCGAACTCCATATGCATCGAGAAGACACGAGCCGCCTTACGTTACCGCAGGTGATCGATCGGCCGGCCGGTATCCTATCTATGGAGACTGTAGTGTACCGTTGCCTTAAGGCATTAACGTTATTTGACCCGATTGGTTGCATTGCATGTATACTGATCAAGTAGATTAAAGACAGAGACGACTAGACGAGTGACTGAGTACTAGACCACCATGCATATATATATCACACTGTGCATGTCAACACTTGTCCCTTGTCATATTCAAATTTAGTTAAACGCTACTGGCGCATACCTACTATACCCTATAACAGGATTCTTTAAACAAGCCGTTATAGTTTTAATCTACGAAACCGTAGTGGTATGATATACCCAACACAGTGTTGTTATACTCTCACAAAGAAACCAGAAAGATTTAGCTCACTAACCCTACTTAAATTGGGCTACTTTCACCATTAACACCACCATTTTTCCCTTCTTCATTTGTTCTTGAAACTCTCAAAACTGTGTTGGTTGTATCATTTCTCCGTATAATTTGATAATTTGTCGAATGAACTTACACTTGGCTTCTCCTCATTGGTACACGTGACCAATAGGATCAAAAGCTACTATAGGGAGATGCCACGTGGGACGCCTACATGCACAAAAGGACCCACTAATCACGTGAAGTTTAGATGCTTAATATAGAGCATTAGAGGACAAAGAGATTGATCATTTTACAAATCTCCTCTAATCTCCTCCCAACCAATTATCGTTTATCTACCACGTGGGACATTTGGTCCTACAACCACCTCCCCTCCCCAAAATATAACTCTCTTTTTGCGTCTTCGTCTTATATTCTCTCTTTTTTGGTCTTACCAACTTCCTTAATTATATCTCTTGTTTCTCTCTTCTTTTTTGCTTTCCTCTTCTTATTATTGTTCTTTGTCTTTGACATAAAACATATAAGATCGTCTCATTTCTAACTTCAATAATGGATGATTCTTCTGCGTCTTACATACACATGGTTAGTGACTACTCATTAATCATGCATGCAACTTTCGACAAATTTTGAACTCTCATCGTATATCTATACTCTTTCGACAAACTTACCTGCTGAACTAGTTGATCTGTGCAATACACTCTTGCTTGCTTGTTGATTTAATATATGCGTGTATGTATATGTATGTTTAGGTGCAACACTTGATAGAGAAGTGTTTGATCTTCCATATGACAAAAGAAGAGTGCATGGAGGCCTTGTCAAAACATGCCAATATTAAACCTGTTATCACCTCGACTGGTAAAGTATCGTATATCCTATGATCCTATCCTATTTCATTTCAACGTTCTTCGTGGTTATTTCTTGTTTATTTTCTGCATGCATGGCTGTAACACATACATTTGCATATGAAGACAAACCTATGCATGTTAAGATTAGAAAAACTTGGCCAACTTGGCCTATGCATGTTGTGCATGTGGCAAAATACTTCAAAACAAAAATTAATGTTTATACATATTATGCACATATAAACTATATATTATCCTATTAATTATGTCGTGATCGATTGAGCAGCCTTGGTTCACCTAGTAAATTCAAACTAACGTTAACAACTTGATAGAATAGACGGGAGTAATCTTTAATTCAAACTAAACTTTGAGAAAATTGAGTAGTTATAAATTAAAGGAACAACAAGAAAACATTTCACAGATGTTATAAAGGAACAACAAGAAAACATTTCACATCATTTCATTTAGAATTTAGTAATCATAAGTTATAATTGTTCGATGGAAGATAATCAATATGTTTGTGTATACTCTGTCTTTAATTTGTAGGACATTTGTTTTTACTTAATGTCATAGTCGAATCAAAAGCTTTTTTTAAATCTTTTCGCTTAATAATTTCTTTTTATTAAATTTTTTATTATACATACAAGACAAGTTTTTGGCCAAGTGGTGTCTAATTTGATGACCTTTTAATTTGCTCAAAATAATGGTGCGACATATTGTTTTAAAACTTTTTGGAGCTTGTAATTATTATGCATGGTCACGTTTAATGATCTATTAATCAATTATCATGTATGATTTCAAATCACTTACTTTTAGATGTCATTTCATGTAAATTAAAACAAGCTCCCTCGCTCGGAACCCAGGGTTGCCAAGGGGGATACTGACTTCGTTACCACACCAATCACACTACGTGGAGTATAAAGGTTGATGTGAGTATGGTGGTATCGAATTTTGATACCATTGACTAATAATACAAGATTGTTATTTTTCTTTTAAATGGCCAAAACAAAGGTTCAGTGGCGCTGTCGAGAACTTTTGGACCGTGATTCATAAACATAGAGTTAGTACTTACGTACTTTGGTACATGTTTTGGTTGATGTAGCATATGTTATGTACGTATGTCCTTCAATTCATTGATATGACATGAACGTTCGAGGTTAGCCTGGTATGTCCTTTGCATGTCTAGCCAATCCAATTGCTGATTGATTGATTGATTGATGCGTACCGCGATTTTGCTCTCTGGTCTCTAGTTTGGAAGGAGTTGGAGAAGGAGAACCAGGAATTCTTCGAGGCGTATAAAACGAAGGCGAAGGACGAAGACGAAGACAGAATGTCGGAGGCAGAGACAAGTGAGATGATCCAGAAGATGATTTCTGATTCTTCAAAGGATACCAAAGACGAATAATAATAAATGAACATCATTGTTAAACATATGCAAAGATTACATTGAAAGGGATACTTCTTTCATCATGTGCTCTTCATCAGATAAATCCAAACCTACATAAGAAAAAAGAGCAAGTTAGCCTAGCTAGAATATGCAGCATAATTTGTTGGGTGTGGTCCATTAATATTCTTCGATCACAACTTATTCGAATGAAATTGGGGTGTAGTACTCGGTCATTGTCCATATAAACCGTCATCTTTTGTTTTTAATCACTTTCTTTGGGTGGTGCTATTGGCCTATTTTTGAGCTCATATATGTTATTTTCATGGGCTCCTGTGTATATATATATAGCTCCATTCTAAATTACAAGGTACTTTGGTGTCGATTAATAATTCATATATCGATCGATCTTGTTTGTCATTTTTGTTCTGGTGTATAGGACACTCCTCTACGATGTATGACATGTGTACTTAACCACGAGGTTGAGTTCTCGATTGCTCAAAATCGAGGTAGCTGAGGGGAAGAGTTATCGATCAATGCATTATTAGCGCATTACCCTGAGTATACGAGACAGTATAAACATCCGGCTATAACTCGGGAGTAAAATGAAGGAGGCCATAAATGAGAAGAGAGGCCCAAGAATTGAGCCTATGACTTGTTAGTTACTCAAAAAAAAAAACAAAGTTCAAAGGCATGGTGAATTGGTGATTAATTAGGTTTAGAGCTGGCAAATCTAAGGTGACAAGACATGCTGGTCGATACAAACCTAACATATATATACGATGTTAGCAGGTTGGATTTGAGATTTCAACCAGTTTAATTAAATTGGTCAATACAAACACGATGTGCATGCAAACAGGTTGGATTCAAATCAAGTTCTTGAGATAGTAACCCGACACACAACAGCCAATTGTACATTTCTTTGAGATGCATTTGAAGTTGTGAACCATTGATATCAAGAATTCTTTAGCAATTGTGTCACGATCCCTATTAAATTACATCAAGTCCTTGTTAGGTGGGCGGGGGGTCAATGGACTATATATAGTAGTTTTCTTCAATTAAACAGAATAGTAATCCAAGGATTGATTAGTTGGTGATGTCAATTTGTTTGATGAAGTGAATTAATGGCCAAGTAGCTAGTGATCTTGCTTTTGTACGTAAAAGACTAGCAGGTCGATCGATGTTTCAAATGGACTATTGGGAGAACATTTTTAAATTAGAGGATTAGTAAATTACTTGTGCGGGTGGATGTTTGCCAATATTGTGAGTATACTCGTACCTAAATTTTTAGAGTTACAAGTTAAGTTCAATAGTTTTATTCATACGTTAGTAAGCCATATATTGTACGCTAATAAAACTGCGAGTGACATTGTGTTCCAATAGAAAGATGTTTATAAAAGTTACACTCATGTTGTTCGAGATACATCAAACTATCAAAGGTCAAACAAAGTTCTTCAATGTATAAGAAAAACAAATAATAATTAATAAAAAAAAACATTTAATTACTTTATGCATTATATATTATATATTAAACAATAAAGTAACATTAGCCCTCACCTTATAAATAAATAAAATTTGCCAAAGAGGTTTAACATGAACCTAATTAAAACCGTTTAATTTCCGTGCAATTGTTGGATTTGATTAAAAACAAAATATACCTCCCCCTGAACACCGATGTGGGACTTCCATATGGAATTCATTGAACAATCCAACATATGTGTTATTTGGAAGTGATATTTAACTATTATAATTTTTTTAAAGTACACTTATAATTGATTTTTATGCTCCTTTTTGCGAAAAGTAGGTGTATAACTATAAATTAGATTGGTCGTTGAAATTAAATCAGCTCCCCGATATACCAACTAGTCAACTACGTTCCTGATTCCGAATATATATTTAATACCCTTCGGTTGTTGTTATGTAAATGAAGGCTTAGACTGTAAGATCTTCACATATACATTTGTAAGTTGCACGTTTCTTCCTAACTCGTATGATACATCTACAATTCAAAAAGGTAAACTAAACTCACCAAAAGTTGCACAATGTATTATCTCAACATTTCTTGACCATGACAAACAATATATTGATTTATTAAAGACCCTTCTATAAATGAACACAAGTTACAACATTAATTTCCATAACTTGATTGTATGTCTTTTGAGACAAACATTTGCAAAATACACAATGCATGTAGAAAGAGTACAGTCATTAGCCCATACAGGGCTTCTCCATGAGCTACCACCACAGTTCATCCGTCCGATCTACGAGCGACCGGCCAATAGTCAAGCCGTGCAAGGGCTTAATGTCCCGGTAATCTCCCTATCTCAGCCACGAGACGTGGTTGTACGTGAGATGTCACAGGCCGCGAAAGAATGGGGTTTTTTCGCGGTCAAGGACCACGGTGTATCAACAACGTTGATCCACCAAGTGCAAAATGTAGGCCAAGAATTTTTTGCATTGCCACAAAAAGAGAAGGAAATTTATGCAAACGATCCTTCTAAGGGAAAATTGGAAGGTTATGGTACCAAATTGACTAGGAACCCTGATGACAAACTTGAATGGATCGACTATTTCTTCCATGTTATGGCTCCTCCCTCTAAGGTCAATTTTGAAGTTTGGCCGCAAAATCCACCTTCCTATAGGTATGTTTAATACTCATGTAACTAGTCTCGACTATGTGATATATATGTCTCAGACAACTTTACCAGCTAAGATAATTGATGTTCGCAATATGCAATTTGTACTCTTCTTAATACGAGCATAAGCCGTATAATGCCCATGTTCTATAGCACTCTCAAAAGCTTGAACAAGAAGGATTAATTCACAAAAGTATGATGAGGTAGAATGACATGTAAAAATAATGTGAAACAGGGAAGTGACAAAGCAATATAACAGAGAAATTCTGAGGATAACAGATGAGATACTGGGTCTACTGTCTGAAGGCCTTGGGTTAGAGAAGACGATTCTGAAGGCGAAGCTTGGTGAAGAAGATTTAGAGGTGGAGATGAAGATAAACATGTATCCACCATGTCCACAGCCTGAACTAGCACTTGGAGTTGAGGCGCACACAGACATGTGTGGCATCACCATTCTTCTACCAAATGATGTTCCTGGCCTTCAGATTTGGAGAAGTGACACTTGGGTTGCTGTTGATTATGTCCAAGATGCACTCTACGTCCACATTGGTGATCAAGTTGAGGTAATCATTACTTTGTTTTTCTTCGTGTTTTTCATTTGTTACTTGTTAGCGTTATATCGAATTCTTGTGTAAGACGATCATGCATTAACACATTACACGTATCGAAGATGCTTTTGAAGTTTGACTTTTGGTGACGTGTTAATGTTTTTCTTGTTTAATTAGTTTTGCGAAATCGTGTTATACTCTGAGTATTAGGGGTGGCAATCGCGTGGGTTTTGAATCGATTCTGGTCAGGTTTTCATAGGCATTATATTGTCCATAACCTTTGCCAACATGATTATATACTATGTAGCTTGTTCACACGTGTTTTGGAAAGCCTGACTCAATTTTTTAATGTGGGACTAGTTCATACTTGTTACAATTCACTTCATCTCCACTGATAATAAGTTAATTCCCTAACTTTTGAGGTGAATTGTGATGATCCAAGTTAAAAAATATTTTTGCAGATACTGAGCAATGGAAAGTACAAAAGTATTCTTCACAGAAGCTTGGTGAACAAGGAGAAAACACGCATGTCATGGGCGGTCTTCTGCGTCCCCCCGAGTGAGACGGTCATCGGACCGCTTCCTGAGCTTGTCAATGACGAGAACCCTGCTAAATACTCTACTAAAACATATGCTCAGTTCCGCCATAACAAGATCAACAAGCTACCTCAGTGAGAAGAGAGGCCATCAAGTTTGGGAGATTAAAAGTAAACAGTTCAAAAGTTAACTTTAATCCTTAGAATGGTGCAATAAATGTGTTAGCTTCATGGATATCGATCGACGTTAGTCAGCTGGTCTGATGAAGTGCTGTGCTATAAAATCCCTGTATTATATGAAACATTTAGTATTGTATGTTTTTAAGTCATGTGTCCTAAATATTATTGTGTGATTTTAAATCTCGCCCTAAGACATTACCCATGGACAAGAATTCCATGTGAGTTTTTCCCATGCCATCTCACTTTTGTCAATCTCAATACATAAGAACTCGAATTCATAATAGACTGATCATCGTTTTACACTAGATTTTTTGTCTAACACTAACAAATACAACATATAAATTGTAAAACACTACCTTTTTTTTTGAAATCGTAAAACACTACCTAATATAACTTATATTTGTATAACACCACCTAATTTAGCGTATTTTTTGTCTAACACTATCATAAATAACGTATCCGCAAAAATAATGTGAACTTATTTTTGCGCTGTGCGTGGTGGGGTAAATTATATCATGCTCCCGGGAGCACAAGGAACATGGTGGTCCTTCTCACAATAGAGAAGTAGGGACCACACTTGAATGGATTTAAATTATTTTAAGTGTGATCCCTACTCCTTTATTGTGAGAAGGACCACCATGTTTCTTGTGCTCCCGCGAGCTTAGTATAAGCATTGGCGTGGTGGTTGTGGGATGGAGAGAGTAGGGAGTTAGAAAAGGAAGGGGGAGGGGAGAGGAGAGCAAAAAAGGTAAGGACCAGAACCAGATTAATTTGGTCACGGTTTTCTCGATGGCTTTATGGACGAGCCGAGACTCCTCCACCGAATGATTGAAGGTCAAGAACCGTGACAACTTGAAAAAATGTGTAGGGAAGTGGGTTAAATTGTAATTCTTCCAAAAAAAACTGTTATCCCGCATCGTCCCCAAATGACTACACCCTCTTTTTCAGCGCTTGTATTGCTCTCCCACAACCTGTCTTAACGAATCAATGAGTGTTTCCTTTCTTGATTGTTTTGTTTTGTTTTGTGCAACATTAAAATCTAGATAATGAATGACCAAAATTGCGCAGACGATTCCACACGGATAAATTCACTTTATTTTTTAGGGAACCTCATTTATGGTAGTGTTAAACAAACAATACGTTATATTCGGTGGAGTTGAACAAGAAATACGTTCTATTAGGTAGTGTTGGACAAGAAATTTTTAATTAGGTTGTGTTTCACAAATTTTACATTATATTAAGTAATGTTAGATTAAAAAAAAATTCATTTTACACGTGAGAAGCGTAAAACGGAATATCTCCATTTCAATGGTGTCAATTTACAATTAAGACAACTTAAACTCTGCAAAAGTAAACTCCAAATGAAATATGACGTGGACCAGTTGAATTGAGCGTAGAAATAAGTATAGAAAATTAAAAAGGTTCTGAAGTAAGAAATGGTCAAAAAGAAGGAATTCTGAAAACAAAGAGGTAAAGTTTGGGAAATAAGGAATGGTGGAAATGGGAGGCTAGCACGAGAGAGTTCTGCGAAGTAAGCAGCATCAACAACTCGGCCGGCCTATTCCCCCTCCAAAAATTAACGTGCGCCCGATTTATAATCAGTTGCGCTGCGGTCAGTTCTCACCGCCCGCTTTGTTTTCCTTACTCATTAGTTTAAGGCAGTTTGTTTGTTCCCTCAATTCTTTTATTTATACCCATCCTCACCTCCTTACTACTCTTCCTACTCCGATGTGGGACAAAACCCACCTTTTTTCTTTTCCTGTTTTTTTTTCCCTCCTGCTGCTTCTTCCATTCCATCCCTTATTCGCAGTCCATTAGGTAGCTGCAAGCTGCGTATCATCATTACATGGTGAATACTCTCACCGGCCTTTAACCCTGAATTTGTCAGAACCCTTTTCCGGTTAACTCGGCCTATAAAATCAATAGGCATTGGATCGAAACTGAATAAAGTTGTTCTAACTTAGTTGTGGCACTTGTAGAATCGTTGAGCTATACTCTACTTAGGACTAGTTAAGAGGGCTCTCTAAAAGACTGCTAGGACTTCTTACAGGCTCATTGCGAAACTAATTGCTGATTCAGAACTTCATCAGCAAAATTAGCATTCATTTGAGGGCCCGTTCGGTATCACTGCCGTTTTCAGTTTTTTGTTTTTTTGAGTAAAAAGTTTAGCTAAATAAGTTGCAAAAATTAATTTAAACTGTATGTTTCTATAATAGTCATACAGAAAATGAAAACTGACAACTGAAAATTGAAAACCACTCTTTCTGGTTTTCAAAAACGGGACTTTGGTTTTCAAAAAAACTGAAAACTGAAAACTGAAAACAGAAAACGATACTAAACAGACCCTAATGCAGATTTATTCATCATCCTTAACATGTCTGTTGTAAGTTGTAACCGTAAACCAGGAAATTGTGTAGATCGAGCAATAGACAGCTTAATCTGGTGAAACCAAGTGAAAATCGGAACATAATCACACAACAATCTTCTTCAATATACTTTTATTCAAAATACGGAGTACTACCACTTTGGTTCTCAGATCCATATCCCTGCTAGTGCCAAAGGGGAAAAGCAGGGTACTATACATTGCAGTACAGAGTTACATACAAGAAATTACAAGGGGCAAAATCGCATTACAATGGTTTACAACACAAAGGGTTAATTACAAGAATATAAACACATGACGGTATGTGGCCTTCTGCAAAAAGAATGAGATTTATATACAGCGCGATTCTCAAAAGAATGATGATCCCAGAATGACATTCAGGAAGAAGGGAGTGTGCTAGGACCTCCCCGGCAACAGCGGCTCCTGTAACTGGTGCCCAGAACTGCTTGAAATTTGTGCAGTTTGTTCACCGGATTCCAAGTCCACTGATTGTTGTTCTTCCTTCCTTCGATTCAGTCTCTGGAAGAAACTTCGTTTGCCATCGACAGAGGAATCTGGTGTCTTAGGCTTTTCGGTCTGTCCCTGTACATGCTGTAGGCAGACTTGAACAGCATCGTGTACTCTCACAAAGTACCACTCTCTTCCAATCAAATCCACCAAGCCAGCTTTTGTTAATGTCAAGAGAACATCTCGGTTGGGGTTTGCAATCACGATCTGGAGAACAGAAACAGTGGGAGAAAAAATATTAGTACCAAGCTATTCAAACTAACCAAGTGCACTAACTCCAGGTATGATTAGGCAAGCATTAAGACCTGGATTCCCCGAGATTTGTACTCATGGTATAGGTCTTTTAGAGCTTGGACGGCACTTGAATCAATATATGTCACAGCTGTTAAGAGAAGAAGTAAGAATCAATATGGTAATGGCCCTAAATTAAGAGAAACATGTTGCTTTCAATTTTCATGATACTTAGCCAACTCAGGAAAGAGAGTGTAAGACAGTATTCATAACATGCTGCTTTGCTTTTCTAAATAGCTGTTTGGCTATCAATTCCGTATCAAACAGTAGAGACGGTTGTATAAGCCATTTGATATAGGTGGTTCCATCGATTCTGAGCTCAGACCTGATCAGGCCATCATCACCAACACAACTAAGGAAACAGATAAATGCAAAGGTTGTGAAAACTCACGTGACATCTCGATGATTACAAAATATACTCGTTCTACTTCTGGTCCTCGTCTCATAGAACCATCAAGATTGGTTTCATATTCCCGCAACCTATAAGAATTCATTGGAGCATTCAGAATATTCTAGCAATCAGATGAAGCAAGCATAATCTCACAGAAAGCAATATGGTACTTACCTGTCCTTAATGTAGCTAGTGTTCGCAAAATATATTGGTGCATCAACACGAACAACCACTATCCCATGATAAGTATATGCTTCTGGATACTGTTGATTGTTCCTGTAGATTGTGGTGCCAGGGAGACGTCCCAGTACAGCTGCAGCATTGAAAAATAATAAAAGGGAACTCTTAGAAAAAAGCAGCAGAAGTACTGCAGTCAGCATGGCTAAATCAGATTATACTAGCCTAAGAGGTAAGGACCACACCAGTTCTTAACACAGTATTAAGTTTTTAGGTCAGAAAATTCTCAACACTATCTGGGATGTAAAGAGAGGAACTTTGAAGATGGAGTTGAAATCCATATAAAAAGAATGTAAAAGAGGCCGTGTCTGCAACCTTAACTAAAGCAAGTAATCGGCATCCAGAAATATAGGTGTACATAAGTGGTGAATGCACTTACCAATACGTGGATTCGCAGATTCATGGATGACAAATGCGAGTGAAAAACCAACCTGAGAGACAAAACAAAAATTCTTGAGATACATTTATAGATATTGATCAACACAAAACCAATATACCCTTTTACTCATTTATTTTCGATAAATAATCGTCCTGCGTTCTAATGGAGAGATCAGAACAATTTGTCTAATTGCAAAGTAATGCAAACATGTACCACAATGGAGTTCTGTTATGGAGACCAGCATCATATGTATAAAAAGCTGTAGTGCTAAAAAGTCGAACTTGTGAAAAGAGCTTAATTGTCGTCTATTAAATAGATTTTGCGTTTCACATGGTTTGCCATGGTCACCAGTCACAAAAAGCAAACTCACCCCAACAATGACACCAATCTCAATGCCAAGGAACAATGTTGAACCAAATGTAACAATCCAAAGGAAAAAGTCCTTTTTATCCACGCGCCACAGTTGAATAGCCTCTTCATAATCCACCTGCAATTACAGATAGTCAAGATATAACAGCAACATCTAAGAAAGCCACAGATAGTCAAGTTGTCTTCAGCGCATGCAGCCTTCTGAGTGCATGTTCACTTTAGAACAGTTAAGAGCCAAATTCTATGCTACATGAAATGGAACCCATGAGAATCTCAAGAAACTATGTAAAACAAATGCGACTGTGTACTTTTTGTACATATCAAGCTGAAAGCTACAATCTGTATTTGTAGCAAACGATGACTCAGTATCAATTTTTTTAGTTCTTCCACAAAAGTACTTACTAGAGGATATTTCAAAATCCCCAAACAATCCAGAGCATATATGTTAGATAAAAATGATGTAAGAAAAATAAGTTTGTGAAGCTAGCTCATGCAAATTCATTCATCCACTAGATCTGACAATCGTAATACATATAGAGATCTTCATGTCAACGCGATTAATGCAATATAATTTAACTTCTAATGGCTCGTGATTTTGGTAGGAGAAGCTTAAGTTACTGCATTAGCGTAAATTCTTGGATACATAACTAAGCCTTACTTACCAGACCCATCACGGCAGAGATCACTATGGCAGCCAATGCACACTGTCAAAGTTGTAAGAAAAAGGTAAAACAATTAGTGAGCTTCAGTAATGAAAAAGCTCTCAGAAACAGGAAATCAATTCAGTTGTGAAGAATAGAAGAAACAGATTGCAGATAAAAAAAACAAAAAAAAAGAGAAAAATCATCAAGATCATGTTGTATGATCCAACATAAGATGAATAAACTTGCCCAAAAGTCTACCAATTCTTTAGAGAATTTACACAGCCCCTCCTAAATCTTGAATTTCATCCGTCTATCGATTTCTATTATTTTTAACATCAACAAAAAGTTGTTACGTTTAAGAAAATGTCAATTAGCTCTTGAAAACACAAATACACCCAAAAGAGATTCCATATAAGACTGTTGTGAAAAAGCAGTGTACTTGTGCAAGGGTATTCTTAAGAGGTCACTTTGTATACTCAGGAAATTATGCAACAGCTGACCACATTCAGATAAAAAACGGAGATGGTTTGACCAAAAGTACAGGGCAAACCTGTCATGTGTTGAGATTTTGTGGGGCAGGATGGTTATATTTTTCAAATGACAAGTGCGTGTGTAATAAAAGTAATCTTTTGGACAGCGGTGGTACTGAGGATACTAGCATGCATGAAGGTGAATATAAGCTTCTCTAAGAACTTCCGTTAGTAGACATATTGAATGCAAATTATTAACCAGTCTTTAGAAGTAGAAGCTACTTCAGGCTTTGCAAGAGTAAATTAGTACCACAAACAGCACCATACCTGAGGGATTTCTTCAAATAGTGGAGTCAAAAACAGGAGAGCACAGCCTATAATTATTCCAGTGATAATCCCAGCAAAGCCAGTTTTTGCTCCACTTTCATGGTTCACAGCCGATCTGGAAAATGAGCCTGCATAAGATAAAATTAATAATGGCACCCTAATAATATCTAAATAGACATATAAGCTTAAAAAATTTATTGCATTTGGCATTACTAGCAGAAAATATTGTGAGCAAGTATCAGATTAGATTTCCGGTACCAAAAAAAAAAAAAAAAAAAAAAAAAACTCATGCCTCACCTGTTGTAGGGTACGATGAGAAGAATGAGCCAGCAATGTTGGCTACACCAAGACCAAATAGCTGTGGAGAGAAAGCATTGATTAATGAGATCATTGCTTTCTATCAGAACTCTGCTTCTTTAACAAAGTAAAGGAGAAGCTAACTGATCCCATGAACTGATGAAAGCATACCTCTTGATTTGAATCTAGATCATAGCCATTCTTCGCAGCCAGTGCTTTGGCTATTCCCACAGATTCCTAACATTCAACAGAATCAAATTGCAAAAAGATTTAGAGCTCCATCTGGAAAATACCATTACTCAAACAAGGAGAGTTCCTTGCAAAACTTACCAAGATAGCCACACCAGTTATAAGAAATGCTGTTGGTATCAAGGACTTGACTTGATCAAAAGCTTTAGGCACAGAAAAGCCTGGGAGTCCCTGAGGTATTTCACCAACCTATGCCAGAAAAGCGCGGAATATTCATCATGAGATAAGTCATACTTAAATCACAGATTAGACTCGTTGGGTCCAACATGTTTTCTAGTAGAAGAACAAAAGATGAACTTGGAAGTTGAATACAGGACTGGATGATTTCACAGTATGATCTAACACCATACAGCCATATAGAAAAGACTTGAATGGTATGGCTAGGTACACCAGACCTATCCATCTACCTTTGCATAATAAACACAAATGGGTTCATTGGGCATTGTTTTGGCACATGGCTCCTTGAACATAGATAGGAACTTCAATGTAGCTTCAGATTACCAATTGTAAGTTTAAAAGACATTCTGTATCTATAAATCCAAATTTGCACATGGGATAACGCGAAGATATAAGCATCCTTGACTAAACAATAAGTTATTTCAAAAATAAACTGCCACTAGAGCAGTCCCAACCAACAAGTTCTTGGATTCTTACCACACTGATGGCAGATGGATGAAACATTTTGACAATAGCAGTACCCAGAACAACTCCTGTCAGGGGCCCAGCTGCTCTAACGAACCTCAGGTACTTATTTACCTTCCCCTGAATATAATGATAACAGTATCAAGATTATAATCTGGTGCTTAGATGAGTGACAAGCTGTAATATATTTTGACAGTATCACTTACCAGGTGCTTCATGATCAACATGACAGCAAGAATCATAGATCCCATCAAAAAAGGTGGCCATGAGAACTACAGTAGTAAACAGAAATTTGAGTAATATTGTGCAAAATAATGAATTACAGAAAACATTAAGAAAAGAAAGCCAACAATTGATGGAACTAGACAAAATATCAATTTTAACATCTATTAAGGCACCCTAAAGTTCAGCTTTTAATTTCAAAGAGGTCTGAAGAGCTTATCATACGATTTCATATAAAGAATCTTTTTGCATTGATAAGCTTAGGTTATGTGTTTTGAACTTAAGCTAGAGTCTAATGCTTGTAGAAGAGTACTATGTATATCTAGCTAGCCCTCAATTTTACAGGGTCCGCAAACTTGCAGACACTAAACTACTACATGTATAACAATATCCAATATTCGGAACATAAGAAAAGCAGGGAGAAATTGGAAATTTATACTGAGCCAGTGAAAAATACATTATATATGCATCTTATCACTCGTTGTCAGACGATGGTTACAGAAAAAAAATGTCAGCAATAGTTAATATTTCAAGTTGGTAACCGATGAGGACAAACATGCAAAAAAAAAAAAAAAAAAAAAAAAAAAAAACAATGCACTGTAAGTCTGTAACAAGCCTTTAGAGGTGTTAATCATACAAAATCAAACTTGACAGAGTATAGGACTTTTCCATTGTGTACTTACGTTTCCCAACCCAGATATCACACTTTCAATAAGGGGAATAATCTCACTGCTGCGGACTACATCATAACCCAAAAAGTATTTAGCTTGAGATAATGCAATCACTATAGCAGATGCAGTGGTGAAGCCAGAAATTACAGCATGACTGATGAAACGAATGATCCATCCAAGCCTGGTGGAAATAGAGGAACTATGAGTATCTTTCCAAAAGTTTAAGAAAGCAGGAAAATACGTGTGGATCTGCAGTTGAACTAAGTGAATATCAATTAGAACAAAGACTGGTACATGATATTCTATGTATAAAAAATTTATGGCCAGACTGTAGCCTGATCAGAATATCGGGACATAGCTGAGCATTTACATCATATGGAAGGACTGTCCACAATATAAAGAAGATGAACGACAAAGTAATATCAGCTTGGCACTGCGAAATTTGAGCATAAAGAACATGAACGAAATTGACCAAACATTCTCATTCAGAACTATCCATGAGCTTACCGCAACAGCCCCATTAGGCACTCCAACACACCAACCATTAGTGCCAATGTGATAGCAAGCTCTGTGTAAAGCTCCTCAGAAGGTTGAACAATCTTACTCAATACATTAGACACCAAGAGAGAAGTCAAAGCTACCGGACCAACTGCAAGCTGCCTAGACGAACCAAATATGGCATATACAAATATAGGTAGACAGCCGGAATCTGTTCACACAAAACAGAACCATTGTCAATAACACAGAGCAATCACGCACAAGCATCACGAATCAAACCAAATAAGATTAATACAGTCTCTTATATCAGGGGCCACTTAAAATTGCAGTGAAATTACTTGCACTCGTTTACATTAACTTTCAGCTACTGCAGGATGAGATATGGGTGTAAATTGTGCAATAAGTTTTAGGAATAACATTGTACGTGATCTCATATTCTCCAATAGGTATCTTGTATTCCGACTTAAAATTGATGCAGTGTACAAGCATGCACAAAGAACGATTACTAAAGTTACAATGAACACTTACAGAGTCCATAAATTGGTGCTAGCCCAGCCAGCCTTGCATAAGACATTCCCTGATCATTGAGAATAACAGGCAGCTTAAACTCCACACAACTAAGGTTTAAACAGTATGTGGTTTTCTCCAAAAAAACAGGTCACTGAGCAGCCCAACGGTTAGGATCACCGCGATATAAATGATACAGCAAAATCCTTATTTCACTCGGCTATGCACTGGTATAGTCATATAGAATCGACAATTCGAACTTGCAAGGTTTGTTTATCCGACTGTCCAGGGATTCATATTTCATCAAATGTACATGCGAAAATGTTTATAATAACGTGATCACATCAGTAAACCATGTTATTTCTGCGCGCTATTGAAGGGTTAAATCGATTGAGCATATTTGGAAGAACAGCTGATTTTGCGTAAGACAGTCCTACGTTAGTTCAATGAGAAATGTGTGTCCCATACGTGCACCCCAAGGAAATTTACCTAAGACAGAGAAGTGTTCTTTCATCATTGCCTGATGTTCTATCTAAACTCCAACCCTGGTGTTTGTGTGACATTCCGCATTCCCTCCATAATTGGAATTGTCGATGTTTGGTTGAAGTCGGAGGAATTTAAATAAAAAGTTAACAATCAAAGCGAACATAGGGAGTAACAATCACTAAGACTATATACATTAGCAAATCGTGTCATTTAAAATGAATCTAGTCTTAACGTCAGCTTAAATACAACTACAATTCACAAAAGATAATTCTCCATTATGATAGACAAATCTTATTAGCTAAGTTAGCTGACATTCGCGTAACACGATATACATTCGCGTAACACGATATACATTCTATATCAAAGTTGAAGAGTCAAACTCAAAATGATTAGAAATCAGCCAAGTACAAGAGCAATTAAGCACATTGCCAAAATCTGGGACCAAATTCATAATTTAAGACGAAGTCTCCAGAATGGGACCCACTACTCAAAATAATTCCAATTTCAGTACATTACTGATTAAACCACGAGCCACCAATATACTACTTTTATTCCCCAACGTACGAACAAATCAAAGCAAACGACCCCCAAATTCATTCCTAGAACAAATTCATTCAATTAAAAATAATACAGTACATAAATTGTTTTTTAAGATCCATTAATTAATTGCCATAATTAAGAACAATGTCAAGTGCAATTCACCGAGGGTTTACATGAACTCGATTCAATGAACTTGACTTGGCAGTAATAATTGTAATCAACCTTTTTTAGTTCAATACGGAGTACTTCAACTCTACCAGAGTTAATACCCCCATCAAGTTTCAAGTAAGCATACTCAAGGTAAATGCTAAAAAGACCGTTTTATACAAAACCCGCCTTATAGAAAGGATATAAAACACGTGACTCGAATTCAAACCAAATGTACATTTTGACAAAACAATAAAACAAGGAATAATGTGAGATTAAAAATGGTCCAATAGAGAGACGACTTCAAAATGAATTTCTCATCATTGTTGTTGTAGTAGTAAGAATAAAATAACACTCTAAAATTGTCTTACCTAAAACAGTGGTAATAATAATAATAATAATATTAATTAATTACTTCTTTAAAAGAAAAAAGAATTAAAAAGAGAGAGAGAGAGAGGAATTACCTGTGGAACGAGCATAACACCAACAGTAATACCGGCCATAAGATCACTCTGAAGAGAATCAACAGCACTGTAAGATCTAATCCAACGGTAACAAGGCAAGAACGTGGAGATCCACTCTGTCGTACTCATCCCTTTCATCTTCGCCCTCCATTTCGAAAACGCAGAACTCGACGACGTCGTTATTGATGAAAACGACGTCGTTGTTTCCTCCGGGTGTTGAAGCTGTATCACCTTCACCGGACGGTTGCTGTACGTCCTCGCAAGTCCGACCAAGTCGCCGGAGCTCGGTGACGCGTACGACGGCGTTGACGACGGCATCTTCCTCCGCCACCCGATACAAGTTGGCGCGCGGGAGAGGTAGAAGTTATCTGGTGTGGGTCCCTTGAGGAGAGAGAAAGAGAGTCCGGAGGATTTGGGGTGGGAAAGGGGAGGTGTATATATATAGGTAATGTGGGATGGGGGTGGGGGAGTGAATTTTAATTTGGAGTGATTTTAATTTTAATTTGTTGTGATGTGGAAAAATGTGAATTTATATGAAAATAGGGAAAAAAAAAATTGTGGTCGTGGACTTTGATTTGATTTAATTTGGTTAATATTTTTGAGGGTTTTGTTTATTGATTGATGATGATGTTAAATAACTTGAGTAATGAATGTGGTTTACTTCATTGTTTGGATGATCTCTTTTCGTTAGCTCGATTGTTTTGTTAGTCGAGCACTTTTGATGAGTTTTGCTATGATTTAAATTGTTTTTTATATTATAATGAATATAGTAGATCAGATGACATCGAATTCATTTTCATCAAAGTAGATTTTCCCTTCAAATATATGAATTTAGTTAGATTATTGGTGTTAATTCACCAATAAATTTTGGTTAATCATTTTGACTACATTTATAGTCGATCAGTTCAAATCAAGGATGTATCGTAATTAGTAAATCATGTTAGAAATGAAATAATAAATGAATTATTATACTATATTTGTATATTACCTAAAAATCCATAATATACAAGAAATTGGTGGGGAGACGAGATACGATCTGAGCCCCCACACCCTTTGCTATGGAAAAAACAATCCTAGTAAAAATAAAAGATGCAGCATGTGGCTTGTTTTTCTTATGGTAAAGGATACGATGATCTGCTAGAAAGTCGGCTCATTTTAAGTAATGCTTTTTAAACTGTGTCATCGGGGTGCACTATAGAAAACACGAGTAATTAGTCATGTGCATCGGTACATATAATATTGTAACATGGAGTATTTAAGCTCTTACCCATCTTTTGTATACAATTGGAAATTATTCAGATTTCTAAAGTCATGGGGAAAAAATATGGCTCATTTGTGAATTGGTTAGAGTAACGTAAATCAAAATTGTGTCCCTGCATTTAGAAAAGATCCCTCATTTTTAGTTTCACTAGTTTTCTCATTTTGAGGTTAGTAGATTCGAACTTAATCATAATGACACATATCATCTCTAACTACGAAATTTTAGAGCATTTGGTTGAGTTAACACGATACTCATTCAGATGTAAAAAAAAAAAAAAAAAAGATATCTCAAATTTTATCCTTGAAACTGGAGCAATGTAAAACTCGTGAGAAGAAGTGAAACGTTTTGTTTTGTTGCTCTATAAAGTGAGTCAATGAGAGAGTGAAAAATGGACAAATGAATTAAAGATCTCCATTCGTATTGGGAGGCTTTTTGTTGGTGAAGAAAGGTAGGTCCAAGCTAGACGGCTATTTTGGGCCACTTATTCATGGGCATGGGATCATAGAATATTAACTTTTTGCAAATTGTTATGTGAGACGGTGTTACCTGTGAGACAGGCCCAATAATACATGGAGTAAATCCATTGATAAAAATTTTCTTTTAATAAAATAAAAAATCTCACACTCCCCACATTCTTCAACCATGTATTTTTTTTTGGGACTGCTAGACGTAACCTAAAAATACTAACGCAACCTATTTTTTACGATTCATTTGAATTCTTTTCACATATTCAAACGAAACATAAAGAACTAGATCAATGTAAATTTATTTTCAACATTGAGGAGATGATTAAGCCATGGCAGACGACGTAAGACCTCTATTTTCTTTTTTCCGGCAAATTCACGTGATTCCCTTGACTCCTTGATTAATGTTACCAACTGTCTCTCTCTCTCTCAACAAACGTAGCTTCCTCTATACGCAGAACCACAGTTCAACAATGGCGTCCGTAGAACAAGCGATCGTAACTTCATCGCCACCGCATGATGAAGCTTAGGAAGCCGAATCTCAGCTCTCCGTCGTCATTTACGGTATAATCTCTCTCCTATTTTCGTTTTTTAAGCTCTATAATTCCAATTTCCATGTGACATTTTCTCGTCTGCTGAATTTTTATGCTTAATTGAATTCATACATCTCTTCAATTTCGTCAATCATATTTCAATTTTCGTTCCAATTTTGTTATAATTGCATTTATTGCTGATGAAATTTGTCGAAATTAGGTCATTTTTGTGCGAAATCTGTTTCAATCGGATGATAATTCTTCGATTTTAGGCTTATTCATCCGATTATTTTGAAAATTAGGGTTTCGGTTTCAGAATTTGTTACGCTTGAGATTTCGTCGTAGAATCTGATTTACGGCTTCCGGATTTCCGGAATTGCAATTATTTGGTTGAAATCTCTCTGTTCAATGTGCTGTGTTTTATTGTGATGCGTAATGTAGAAGTTTCTCTCTCCACTGGAAATGTTGCTGTTGTCTGATGTAACAAGATGATTATCTTAGACTGTGAAGTTATCGTTTCGAGTCAGGATGAGGTACTATTTCCGGCAATGGACGGAGTTTTAGGATCTTTGAGTAGAATTACTCATCTAGAACTTATTAGATTTGATGAAATCACTCGAAACGTAGACCGTAGTTGTCAGCAAAATTTCGAGTGTAAGACTTAGCTTATTTCCTCATTGGATGAGCTTAAAGGATTACGGAAGAGGTTTTAATCAACGACTTTTTGGTTCGATTTTTGTGGCTGCAGATCTTTCTCAGAAGGCACATGGAGCAATGGAAGACCTGTTGAAGATGGTCAAGTCAGTTTACTCGGCTCAACTGTTTCTCGAACATCATCTGAAGAAACCTTAGTTTTGGCAACCAAATTCTCACCTGTATTGATGTTTGATTATTCTGATTGTGCAGTGAAATTGAGGTACAATCTGCAGAGGTTACAGAAGAAATGGAGAAGTGCAAGGAATCGGCCCTGGAGAGGAGGAAGGCAATTCAGGAAGAGAAAGAACGTTTTCAGAAAGCTGCTTTCACTGTTCTTAATGTGCTGAATCCTGAAGTGGGGAAAGAGGATGAGCAGTAAGATCCCTATCAATACTACTTAGTATCTCGTCGATTGTTGTGTGCTAGTGAGCTTGTATGTCGATAATTTGTTGGTTGATGTTCTCTGAATAAGAAGGTTTACTATTTGTTCGATAACTCAGCAAAATGAGACTATTAGTTGAAAAATTATGAGCAGAAAGTCATTGTTTACACCCCAAGTAGTGATGATTCTGATAGCTTTCAGGGTTCCTTTTTCTTGGGGTAGTTCCAGGGCTGTTCAATGATATTGTAGATGCTCTGGTTTGTACTTTTCGACAACAGCAGTAATATATCAAGTAAACTTGTTTCTCTTGTGAGTTCATAGTCCTTACAGGCTTTTTCTCCATATTTGACAGGATGTACCTGGAAGATGGCCGCGAGTACTGATCAGTTTTCGTCTTGGATGAATGAAACATGTGGATGCTGTGACTGGGAAAATTACTGATGCAATACTGACTACTGAGGGAGACTGAAGCCTGATATCAGTTAGGACAATCATTTCAATTGGTAGCTAAAGCAAAGTGAATGGTTGTAGTCAATTAGTCATGTTGTATATGATTGCAACGAATCTAGGTATTTTTCATGCCATGTCTTCCGAAACTAAGCCTGCCAGTAATCTAAAATGTCTTTCTGAACACAAAATAGGCACCGTGTTTCACTGTTTCCTTCACTAAGAAGTTCGTGAGCTTTCATTCTTTGCTTCTTGAACGTAGTTACAAGCAGAATATCTGCGTGCTGGTCTGGGTACGCATTTTGCTCTTAGTAGAAATTTGCAGACGTGTTTAAAGCTTGTTCAATATCTCATGCTCTTCGTGAAGCTGTGTCACCTAACAGGGTCTGCGCAGATCAAACTGTCGACTTCACATACTAAATTAAATCGTGTAATTCTCAATCACAAAAGATTTCCGACTAAAATAATCGTCAGTCTTCGATCAGCCAATGGCATCTTTGCTGCTCTGGCGCTGTGAAAAAGCATCATTTCCCACATTCAACAAAAAGGCAAAATCTTAAAAAAAAACGAAGTAATACCAGAAATACAGCCCTCGAAGAAAAATTTGGATTCCATTATTCAGAGTCTGAAAGTGTACACCAAATCCGGTACTCGATCTATCAACTTTACATCATAGTGACAACTGAAAAGCCGGGGACAAGAACTACAGATGCATCATAAATACAGGCTAAAAGCCGGGGACAAGAACAACAACAACAAAAAAAAAAAAAAAAAAAAAAAATCTCTTTCAAGTATAAGCGTCTACAGTATCCAAACCCATCATATTTTTTCGGAAAGAGATTTTCTGTATATCTATAACAAGACAAGGCGCTTCAAATTTATATAAGCAAAATGACAGTATCAACAGAAGTAGTTGATGATGCCTTGCTTGCTAATTAGCCGAAATAGAAGCCAACATGCTAGTTGTAAAAGGCCCATCATAACATCTTCATAAGCCAATACCCAGATTTCATTGAAGGAAATTCTACTCTCACTGGGGCACTCAAATTGTTCCCATTCAACATAGATATCATATTGGTAATGTGGCAAGATGTACACATTAGGATTCTCAACCTTCATTCAACATAGATATCACATAAGCCCCATTTGAGGATGAATTAAAAAAATAATGTGCCGGTCCGGTATAAATTTCCACGACTGACTATGATGATAGCACGATATGATTTACGAATGAGCTACTTAGACTCTACCGTAAGTAATTCCATGAAAATCGAAATGTCAGAGACTGCCTTGCACAGACGGTTTGGCACATTCAAGTCTTAAAAAGTATATTCTGAGCTCCAAAAAATCGAACCTGATGCGCCACGTATTGAACATCAGCCACACTTCCACTTCAGGAGGCAATTTGGAAAGAGAAAGTCTTAATATATATCCACATATATTTCTAAATGTATATCCCTAATTTTTTGTCCACATGTCCCACCATATTTCAATTCTCTCTCCTTAATCTCACCACATAAAAATACAAAACATACCCATACTACCCCCCATATATGTTTAGTAATGTATATCACATATACAAATAGCCTTACTCATTTGGAAAGCACTTTTGAGTCGACCACAAACAACACAAGCCAACACCTTCCTGCATTGACAGATACATGAATCTTAAGATATAGGATGATAACATAGCCTAATACAAAAGTAAATCTTACGAGCAAAAGCATAGCCTATCCAGTGCTTTGTAAAATAACAAAAAAAAAAGTAAAATAGAGGCACAACATCAACCTAGCAAAGGGGAGTCCTCACTACAATGAGAGTAAACATTGTCCGATTCGGAGCTTCTACAGGAAAAGCATAAATGCATAATAGTATAATAAATGACATAAGCTACTAAGCTAGGATAGAAACTTGAACATTTGATTTACTGCAGTAAAGTTACTGGATCCTCACCGTAACGGTGCTCTCTCTAGTAAGATTGACTAGGTATTGGAGTCCAGAAATGAAATGCGAGTGTCAATGTTCTGTAAGCAACTCCTTAAAAGTCGTATTGTTGTGGGACTGGGTAGGAGCAAAGTTCCCATTTTTGGATTTGGGAAAGTTCAGGTAGAGGTTTTTTTTAATGCTTGTTTGGCTTACTATTTCGGTGCAGCCAAATCCCTGCAGTTCCTCAGTACACAATTTTTTTTTTGTTTTAATTGCTTAGCACAAATGAAGGGGAGCCTTGACGCACCGGTAAAAGGTTGTGCTGTGTGATTGATAGGTCACGTGTTCAAGTCTTGGGAGCAGTCTCCTTTTCAAAAAAGTGACAAGCGAAGGCTTTCCTCCTATACACCCTTGTAATGGGACCCTTCTCTGGACCCTCGCTTTGCGGGGACGCCAATGTGCACCAGGCTGCTCTTTTTTTTTTGCTTAGCACAAATGTGACTTAACCTTTAGTCTGACAAGGCTATAGGTGCTTGTGAATTATTTGGTTTCTCAACACCCAACAGCTTCTTTCTCCATATAATGAACATTTTATACCAAACAACATTACCCTAGTGCCTCAAAGGCTCCCGCCTATGGCGGCTATTTTACACCCTTGAGAACAAAAGAACGGCCCCATAAAGAGGGCGAAAACAACAAAGAGTCAAAGTAAGAAGATAAGATGCTACCTAGAAAGGGGCAAGGTATAGGGACGAGGAGGGGCATGTTTCGTAGGTATTCTGACTGCCGAAATAAAAACTTAAAAAGTTAGCCTTAGACTAGACCAAAAGATACCATCAGACCCACTACGTGAAAAAATCACTTCAATTGGCACCGAATCTAACATGACGACGCAGAAAGCTGTATGCAGAACTGAGAGTAGCATGCTTTCATTATTATTTGGTTGCATGATGAATTTTCTTAATTTCAGCGAACACTTGAGAAAGCCTATATTGGCAAGGGATCATGCATGCAAACGTATGCAAAAATTAAGGAACAAAAACTCATTTTATAATTAGGGTGTGCTACACCCTTCTGTTTCCACCAGTAACACCCTAATAGGCAACACAAACATTTTGTTCACTGATACCGTTTAAACAAGTAACCATTACTGCATGTACAAAATCCAAATTTCTATACCTATCACTTGTTATCAGTCGCTCAAGAATAAATTGTGTGTACAAGTAACTCCATGACGGTCCAATTTTATAAAAGCTACTGCCTTTATTGTTATTTTGCTTATCTTTTTTGGGGTCAGTCACTGGACAAGTACTCAATGCTGACAGTAATAATAGAATTACCTGTGCGTACTCGTTTACATGTCTATGAGACGATCGGGAGGCTCTTTGTGCTTGTTTGCATATACATTTATGGCTGCCCCCAATACTTGCAGTGTAACGAAGTTAAAGCATCAAGAACTGAAACATCAGTAACTGTAGGAAGGAAACTAAGGGAGAAGTATATTCAGGCAAACAAAATGGATAGGATAACTGTTATCAAATAGAATCTTGTCACATCCAGTTAAAGCTATCCATGTCTTTAAGAGATGAGAAATGATTGTTGTATATCCATATATATGGATAAACGTATATGGCCTAGGTAAAAAGTCCCTGCTACCCTTCATTAAATGAACAAGTAACCATAGTTAGAGAAAGAGAAAGGATTGTTGTATATCCATATACATGGATAAACGTATATGGCCTAGGTAAAAAGTCTCTGCTACCCTTCATTAAATGAACAAGTAACCATAGTTAGAGAAATTAAACAATAAAAGAGAAATGATCTGTTCGTTATGGCTTCTTCTTCAGAGAGTGATAGCTCCATTTTCCCCCTTTCTCTCTCTTTCCAAGCAAAACACCACAGGAAACCAAATTCTGGGTTTTTGTTTCGCGCGAGATTAAACCTGTGTTGGCGCGAGATAATCCATCAACTTTTCAGATCTGTAAGTTTTAATAAAAATGTTGTTTATAAGCTCTGTAACTTTTTAATATGAATGTTGCTGATGAGATCTATAACTTTTTAATATTACTGTTGAAATAAATTTGGTTTATATTTGTCTATGGTATGATGTGGTTATTTTAGACGTAGTATGATGTGGGTTGTTTGGATGAAAATGTTGTGTTTGTATGGATTTAGATTAATTTTATCGTGTTTCATATTGTTGGGTTAGGTTATACATTGTGTGAAGTCGAATTTCATGGAAGAATTTTGTACTCCTACAAAGAATTTAGCTGTTGTTGATGAAGTTGATGATTTTGTTGAGGGTGAAGTTGTTGTATGTGAGACGGGTAAATTGAGTGTGGATGGTGGGGTTGACGGGGATGGTGGGGGGAGTGGGGATGATGCTGAGAATGAAGATATGTTTGAAATTCCCAGTAAAGGAATGATTTTTGAGTCTGAGAAAGATTTGGAGGACTTTTATTTCAAGTATGCAAAGGCTAATGGGTTTGGTGTTATTCGTACTGGTGCAAGTTTGTGTAAGAAAATAAATAAGAAGAAGTGGCAACATTGGCACTGTGAGTGTGGTCCTCCAAACAAGAAGGCTTCTTTAGAAGGTACCGAGACCAATTTGACAAGGAGACGTAAGTCAAAAAAGTGTGGATGTGGTGCTGGTGTTAGTGAATTTTTGAACAATGATGGTGTGTGGGAGATAAAATCTGTTGAGCTCACTCATACAAATCACAATCCAACTCCTAGCAAAAGTCGTTTTATTCCCAGTTGGAGAAAAGTTCCAAAATACATGTTGCAATTTATTCAGGATTTGATTAGTGTCGGGGTGAAACAGAGTCAGGTTTATGCTGCTTTGGCTACACAATTAGGTGGCTTTGATAAGGTCCCGTTTTTGTTGAAAGATTTGAGTAATGTTCTTACTAAAGAAAGGATTGCTAAGTTCAAAAATGGAGATTGTGAAGCTATGTTTGAGTACTTTCACAAGATGATAGAAGCTAATCCTGATTTTTTTTATTCTTGGAGAAGTGATCGATACGGGTGATGAGAATACGTTGAAGGATATTGTTTGGATAGATCCTAGAAGTCGAGCCGCTTATAAGTACTATAAAGATGTTCTATGTTTTGATGCGACTTACATAATCAATAATTATGAGTTGCCGTTTGCTAATTTTGTGGGGGTTAATCACCACGGGCAAACCATCTTGCTGGACTGTGCATTGGTGACTCATGAGAATACGGAAACGTATACATGGGTTATGAAAGAATGGCTTAGGGGAATGCATGGAGTGACACCTGGTGGTATCATTACCGACCAGAGCACACCAATGAGAAAAGCTATTGAAGAAGTATTCCCAAATACTAGACATCTTTTATGCGTGTGGCATATTTTGAACAAGGTTCCTAAGAAATTAGTGAAGTACAAAAAATGTAAGCAATTACACAAGGAGATGAGGGCTGTTGTCTATGACTCACTGTCAATTGAAGAATTTGAGGAGTGATGGGTGGACATGATAGGTTGTCATTCGCTCGAAAGTAATGATTGGTTGAGTGGATTGCACAACGACCGTCATAGGTGGGTTCCTGCCTTTGTAAAAGACGTATTTTGGGCGGGTATGTCAACTACCCAAAGAGTTGAAAGTATACATCATTTTTTCAAAGGATTCATAAATTCCAAGACTTATTTGCGTGATTTTGTTCATAAGTACACTCGTGCAATTGATCATCGCATGAATTCTTAGGAAATTGTAGATTCACTAGATGAACGACAACAACCAAAAATCTTGACGACAATTGATCTGGAACTTTTCTTCTCAAAATTGTAAGTCTCTGAATTATCATTATGAGTGATGAATTATCATTTAATTTTGAGAATACAAATTTATACACCTGATGTGTTTATAACTTTTCTTTTTTAACTTGTAGGTACACTGATGCGAAACTGGCAGAGGTGCAACATGAATGTTGTGGTTTGTTGCACTGTGTTCCAGACGGAATAACAGAGATCGCTGCTGATGTTTTTCGGTATAAAATAGTGGACAAAATCCAGTTGGGTGAGCCATCGCAACTATGTTATCGTGATTTTCATGTTGTTTATGACAAGCAAACGTGTGACTTCACATGTGAGTGTCGCTTGTTTGAGCATCGAGGCATCTTGTGCCGTCATGTAATCAGAGTTGTGGAGCAGCTTTGAATGGTTTATGTGCCAGATAAGTATGTTTTGGATAGGTGGCGTAAGGATGTGAAAAGAGACCATGTTAAGATCAAAGTGTCATTCAATGATCCACTCAAGAGTGTCCAAGATATTAGGTATGGCAAACTGCAATATGAGTTTGAGGAAGTATTTCAAATTGCAATGCAAAGTGAAGAACTATCAGACCACGCCTTAAAAGGGGCTAGACAATTGGTAACACAACTCCAGGGTTTGATGAATGGCTCAAAGGCAGCTGGTAACTCTGAGGAAGTTGGTGTTTGTGCTGACGGTTCACAAGGCACGCAGGGTACAACAAATCTCTCCCAGCAAAGGTCTAGTGGAGTGAAAGCACCTCTCGTTGTCCCTAGGATTGGTCGTCCTCAAAAGAAGGTGAAGCATATGCCACCACCTAGAAGGTCCAACTCTAAGAACTCCAAGTCGTCTACTCAAGGAAGTGTTAACAAGCCTCACAAGGTAATATATTTAGATCTTATTAAAAACGTTGTGTTTTTGTTTTCATGCTTAATGATTAGAATTGTCTTTTGAAATTATGTGATTCAATTTGTAGGATGTTCCTATCAACCCTTCTCATCCAACACCATATATGAATAGCAATCCACAATCTTGGGATGGTAGTGTTATTGAATCAGGTCAAGTGATGCAACTACTTCACAGTGGTCAATTAGTTCAGGTTAGTCATCATTTTATTCACGTAAAGTGCGCATTTACGATTACTGTTGTACTTATGTAATGGTGTTTGGTTATCTCAGGTTGGTGGTGTACATCCTTCCATCTCTACATTTGGAGGACGTCACCCTCAACTCGTTCAGACTCCTTTCATGAACAATTTCCAGTATGTAGATGCTTCGTTTGTTGGTGGTCCAAACATTGGCCAAGCTTGGATGGGAGGTGGTTCGGCACAAAATCCTAATTGTTTTAGTGCTTTGCTTAATAATGTATCTGGCGTCTTATCAGGTATGGATGATCCGAGCTCAAGACAAGGTCCACCTCATGAAGTTAATGAGGGTTAATTTTTATTATTCATTGGTTGAATTAATTTGTGTTGTATGAGATAATATAATTATTAACTTAATCAGAAAATAAATTTCGTATTTGTAACTCTTTTAATTGAGAACAGAGTACTTTAAGACAAAGAGTAGAGAAGTTGTTGTTGTTGGTTGCAATTAAATGGAGCTTAATAAATGAAGTCATGATATTATTCAGTAAGCAAGAACTTTCCCTTCTCTATATATACACTCCTGTACATGTCTCGTATTACATCCACCCCCCTCAAAAAATCTCCTCTCTGAATTTCTTAAGAAAGCAATTTTTGTCCTAGAAAACACTTGTTCAAGGTAAATCTAAATTTTATTTAGTAATAAGATTTAAGCTACAAGTTTATGTTTTATGCATCAATGCCGACATTTTACAATTCTAAACTATGAATACAAAAATTTATTTGAATCTTATTTAGTACACAAAATTATGTGTCCATAGTTGAATAGCTTAAATATGTGGATAAATTCATACAAAGTAATTTTATCTCCTTTGTAAAATAATAATTTCCTAATTTATTTTGTACTTAGAAGTTGCCCCCTCATTATACACAATGTCAAAGCATATCTGATTAAATCTGAATGTAGGTACATTATGGAGAACGTGGACATGACCGCCCTCTCACTATTGGTTGCACAAGACAATGATTTACAATAGAATTTACGTGTACGAGTGATCAAATCCCGTAATAAAGCCATGCTCCATGCTCATCAACTCTCGTGCATCTGTCGCTCGGAGTACGATGGTGTGGCCGGAATTTACTACCACCCTCAATACCCATTTGCCACTCCATTTAGTTTGGGTCCGGTTTGTAAGTTCCGTAAGGAAGCTTTTTGTTTCATGTTTTATTTGGTTGAC
This sequence comes from Spergularia marina, assembly GCA_963680865.1. Lineage (NCBI taxonomy): Eukaryota > Viridiplantae > Streptophyta > Magnoliopsida > Caryophyllales > Caryophyllaceae > Spergularia > Spergularia marina. Next base: position 7,823,980 of record OY804554.1, read on the forward strand.
CTTTACACAATTGCCGTAAGTTTTGATGTTCAATTGTTACACCAAACCCTAGAACAATGTATGCTTTCGCGTCACTACTACCGACATATGATTAAGTTTTTCGAGTTATTTGGTAGTATATATGACTGGCAGGTCAAATGTACCGAGGTCATGAACGACGATCCGAATCGTAAATTTGGCCTTATGTTATTAAGACGTAGATTCTATGATTGTAATGGTAACGAAGTGGTGAGAACTTTTGAGTGGATGGAGTTCAGTGCATCAGATTTCTACCACGAGTATAGAAAAAACCATGGTGATTATGTCATGTTCAAGTCGATGATGTTTGCAACAAATGGCTATAATATCCATGATGTGGGGTTGTACAACGACATTATTTCTCGCGCTCCATTCACTCCAGATTGTTACCCTCGTGAATATCGAGAGAAAGTAGAGGATGCTATGCACATGAATCTCGAACGAGTGTATATATTCAAGCAACGTGGATCTTCCGTTGAGAGTGAATCCAGTATGTCATGTGACAATGAAGACGGATCAAGCATGTGTTTTGATGATGTTGACTCAGATGTTGATACCTATGGAGAACACGCTATGTGCTCATCTGAGTCAAGTGGTCTTCAATTATCCGGTTATGAGTCTTACGGTGATAGTGGTACCGATTAAGAATTAGTGTTTTATTTATTATTTTTCGGAAATTTGCGTTTAATTTGATGTTCCACTTTCTATCAATATTGTTTAATTCGACGCTTTATGTATGAAGTTCATCATAGTTTATCATAGTTTTTCCATACAGGTTTCTACGTTGCAATCATCTAATGTTTAAATTTTTTTTTTTTTGTTGAGCAAAAGAATAATGTTTAATTATGGGATAGTTGACATGACACAAGTGGGTGGCCTTCAATTGATGTCACTAAGTTGCTTTTGCAACAGTGAGACGTCAAAAGCAAAAACTAGTGTACATGTGTCGAGTTCTTGTGGCCATATCATTCAATGACACAACTAAATGACGTCTACCTCTTTCCAATTACTTTTGGATAAAAAAATTTTAGCTTTGACTACGTACAATGGGTCATAATAAAAAGTGTACAATAAATAATCAACTAGAATTATGTCTAGTAAACGAGTCGCTAAGTCGGTTTCAGATCGAGTCCATTCAAATCGGGTAACCTTTCGGATCACTATATAGCAATAACAATATAACATTCTCGGTTGAGTTTCGAAATTGCTGAAATTACAGGTTTATTATCATGAAAATGAAGTCATTTATTATGTAATTGACATCTTAAATGACATTTAACTACCAAGCAATGTCAAACTTTCTTTAGTTGCCTATATAAACCCTTAGAAGTTAACCCTTAGAACAAAAACAATTGAACATAAAATGGATAATGTTCCAAAAGTGTCATTCGTTTTACTTGATGATACCTACAAAACCGCAGGTAATGCTCTTACTTTATTGTCATGTGCATAAGTTTTTTATACGTCACGTTCTTTTTAACGTTATTACTTTCTTTATAAGTCTCATTCGTTACTACTTTCTTTCCTTAGATGAGTTTGGAGCATGGTGTAAGTGTAACTACTACTATCATAAGAACATTGATTTGAGGAAAGAAATTTTAAATTTCTTTAATGTTTTGAAGTTGAAAATTGATGATTATGAAAATAGCATGAACTCAATGTTAATGGAATATAAAGAAAGTTGTATTCTTCATGAGCTCTTTAACGAAAGAGATGTCAACCCCGAAGATACAATAGTTTACGGTGACAATTGGTTTTGTGCTTCTAAAGAGCTTGTTGTTGACAATAAACATATACGGTCAGAATTGGCCATATTCCTTCACAAGTTGCGTGACAGATTTGGGAGGCAAGAGGTAAAACTTAGTCTACTGAAATTGTTTAATGTCAACTCATCAGTTAAAGTGACCACTCTTAAACTATGATGGCCACTCATATTGCATTTTGTCTGTTCCATTTAGGTACATGGGTTTTTCAACGAAGCTAATAGGGAGATTGAGGAAATCTTCAAAGCGAAGGATAAGATATGGACATTCGATGAAGAAATTGAAAGTGCTCTTACAAATGATGAAGTCAACCCAGCTGATCCTAATCTCATTACGCTAGATAAGTTGTACGAGGAGTTTGTTAACGGAGGTTTTTAAGTAGTTTAAGTTATGTATAGAGTATTAGTTTAAGTAGTTTACTTTAATTACTTTAATTATGTATTACCATGATTTCAATCACTTACAAAAAGACAATTAATGAGTAAGTAGATGTACGAATTAAATGGTGGTGTACTATGAATCTAAGAATGGTAAGATGATGTTTGTGATTTCTAGGAATATATCACTTTTATTCCAATTTGTACTTCGATTTTGTCAGAACTAAACTCCCCAACCATACTCTTATTGCTCTAACTTTCGTTTAATTTGCAACTACCTTTGTCAAATCAAATGAGGCTGGCTGAATTAATTATTTCATCACCAAAAAGCTGATATTTGATTGATCAAGGAGTAATTACTCCCCAACCATACTCAGCAAAAAAAAAAAAAAAAAAAATACTCCCCAACCACATATCATGTCAGTACAAAAATTAATGATATAGTCAACTTCATTTACAAAATGTACACTCCATGCAATACACTAACAACTCTATATATAAGTTTCTCAGCTCATTACAATCATCACATATTTTGATGTGCGTCTATTTCTCTCCAATATGGCACTCTATCACACTTCAGAAAATGATTATAAATTTACACCAATTCCATCACAATTATTGTCTAACCATGGAGAGCCGATTTTACGATCTAAATGCACATTCACTTGTGCGATATTAGATGAATGTTTTGGTGGTGGATTACCATGTGGAATAATAACGGAGATTACGGGTGAAAGTGGGGTTGGAAAAACTCAATTGTGTATGCAAATAATTCTTGCAGCACAATTACCGGTTGAATTAGGGGGCCTTAAAGGTAGTTCTTTATACCTATACTCGGATCGATATTTTCCAAGTAAGCGATTACACGAGATGGCTCAAGAGTTTAAATATGTGAAAGGAAGTCCACGTCAACTTCTTAAGAGCGATACCCATGATCCCCTTGACTTCATATATGCAAAATCAGTTACATCTTCTAAAGATCTAATGGAAGTGGTTTTAGGTATGGATGCAGTGGTAAAATTGCAATCAAATTCACAATTTCCAATTAAGGTAATTGTGGTTGACTCAATTGCATCAATATTTAAATGCGACTACAATTCCACAGGGTCCGACATGGCAAAACGTTCTCACATGTTTTTCAAACTATCTGCTGTTCTTAGAGAAGTTGCTACGAAACACAATATAGCAGTACTTACTATTAATCAGGTTGCCGATGTGGTTTTCAAGAATAACTACATAAGAGTAGGCAATGAGAAGGAAATGCATAGTTCCGAACACCAAGTATGTCCATCACTTGGGTTATCCTGGAGTAATTATATTAACTCGCGATTTTTCATGGCCAAGAAATGTGATGTGAACGGATTCATCGAACACCGTCTTATGAAGGTGGTTTTCTCACCGTACATTGGGGATAGTTATTGCTATGTTGTTTTATGTAAGACCGGAGTAATTGGATATCTTATCTAATACATAAGTATTCTAATTTGGAAGAGAAATTGTAATCGGTTTTTTTTTTGTTAGTGCATTGTAATCGGTTTGATATCCTTTTGAATCGTAATTTTGTTTGAAATGCTTTCTTAATTAAAGACGAAGGACTTCAATATGAGTTGATATCCTATACTACGAGTTGACATATGATATTATGCGATGACATGCGCTAATATGATTTCACCGAGTTGCCATCTTATACAACAAGTTGAGATATAATATGTGAGATGTCACTCATTTTATTTGAAATTCATTGTTTAAACCGATTTGAGTTCATTTATAGTATATTGAGTTGACAAACTCTGTATATCGAGTTGGTATCATTTGATAAGAGATGTCACTCATTTCATTTGAAATGTGTTCTTAACTGGGATAGAGTTGACGTGTAGTATTCTACGTTGACAAACTCCACAATTCCAATGCAGACTTATGAGTTGGTTGTCTTCAATATCAAGTTGCTTTTATTACTCCTGAGTTCGGTTTCTTACTTCTGAGTTGGTTCTTCATAATAAAAGAATTTCATATAAGATGACGTTCTATATTATGAGTTGATATAGGATATTATGAGATGACTTACCCAAGTTGTTCGCGTTTTTTTTAAATATGCTTCCTTAAATGAAGAATAAACTCTAGTATGATTTCACATATCATGTTAGCCATTCTATAATTTTTATTTTTATTTTATACATAAGATATCGACATATCGTTCATCGATTCATAAAAGGCCACACGTATATACATTAGAAGCTGTTTAACTCAGCATACAAATCCAACAAATATACATAAAACTAAGATCAAATCCTTTACGATCACAAAAGTCATACATGTATATTATATATTTCTATACACCTTCTAAGATGTTGTTGATCAAAGCAGCTCTCGTGGCGGTCTACAATCTTCGGTAACATAGCCATAGCCATTGGTGAACATATCTTCCACATGTAAAGAGAGCGACTCTTTTGAAATAAAACCTCATACGAGGAGAAACATTATACATATACTCCAAATCGAGAAGAGTTATTAGTTGTTTGAGATGTTTTGTTATATTAATTGTAATCGGTTAGTCTTTTTTTTTTGTTAGTGCAGTTGTAATTTTTTGTATCCTTTTGAATCGTAATTTTGTTTGAAATGCTTTCTTAATTGAAGAGCAAGGACTTTAATAGGAGTTGATATCCTATATCATGAGTTGATATATGATATTATGAGATGACATGCGCTAATATGAGTTCAAATACACGCTCTACCGAATTGACATCCTATACAATGAGTTGAGATATGACATTGTGAGATGACATACCCTAATATGAGTTGTGATACACCATATTCGGATTCTATACTCTGAGTTGAGATCTGATATAATGAGATGAGATATGTGAATAGGAGTTGGATACTACATATAGCGAGTTGACATATTATGCTAGGAGTTGTAATAGTATGAGATGACATAAGCTAATATGAGTCAAGATACTGGATATACCGAGTTGATATTCTATATTAGGAGTTGAGATATGATATTATGAAATGACATAGGATAATATGAGTTGAGATACAGTATATACGGAGTTGACATTTTATGCTGAAGTTGAGAGATGACATTCTGAAATGACAGGCTAATACGAGTTGAGATACAGTATAACTTGAGTTGCTATTGTTTACTATGAATTGATATATGATATAAAGAGATGACATAGGGGAATATGAGTTGAGATACAAATATACAATGTTTACCGATTCTATACTATGAGTTGAGATATGATATAATGAGATGACATTGTCTAATTTGAGTTTAGAGGCAATATATTCCTTGTTGAGGTCCTATTGTATGAGTTGATATATGATATTATGAGATGACATAGACTAATGTGAGTTGAGATGTAGTATTTACCGAATTGACATGGTTTACTATGAGTTGAGATATGTTATGATGAGATGACATAAGGGAGTATGAGTTGAGATACGATGTACATCAAATTGATATTCTATACTATGAGTTGAGATATGATATAATGAAATGACATAGGCTAGTCTGAGTTTAGATGCAATATATTCCTTCTTCAGATCCTATCGTAGGAATTTATATATGATATTATGAGATGACATAGACTAATGTGATGTAGTATTTACCGAATTGACATGGTCTTCTAGGAGTTGAGATACGTTATGTTGAGATGACATAGGGGAGTATGAGTTGAGATACGATGTACACCAAATTGATATTTCTATACTATGAGTTGAGATATGATACAATGAGATGACATAGGCTAATTTGAGTTTAGATGCAATATATTCCTTGAATCCTTGTTGAGATCATATTGTAGGAATTGATATATGATATTATGAGATGACATAGACTAATGTGATTTGAGATGTAGTTTACCGAATTGACATGGTCTATTAGGAGTTGAGATATGTTATGATGAGATGACATAGGGGAATATGAGTTGAGATACAATGTATACCAAATTGATATTCTATATTATGAGTTGAGATATGATATACTGAGATGACATAGGCTACTATGAGTTTTGATGAAATATATTCCGTGTTAAGATCCTATTCTACGAGTTGAGATTACATAGGGTAATATGAGTTTTGAGTTTGATGCAATATATTCCGTGTTGAGATCCTATTTTGTTTGAAATGCTTTCTTAAATGATGACAAAGGACTTCAATATGAGTTGAGATACGATTTGATGAGAAAACATAATGCAATATGAGTTGAGATACAATATTCCGAGTTGGCATCCATACAAAATGGTACGCATATCATGCGTATAGAAACTCTGTACAAAATGGTACGCATACTAAGCGTATAGCAACAGAGCTACTGATATTCCAAAATTATACGCATACTAAGCATATAGAAACAGAGCCTCTTTTGTTCCAAAATGATACGCATACTAAGCCTATACTCGTAGCCTTGTAGGGATTCTCCGGCCTTCCAAAATGTTGATGTTCCCAGCAAAAACCACATTCAATTGGAGTGTGCACGGCCACGTTTCCTGACCCCCTTCTTCTCAACCTCCGCGGATGCAATTGCCTTCAACTGACTGGCCGCATCATTTACGATATCCAAACATGTGGTAGCAATAAACAAGTCTGTTGCACCCAAGAAAGAGCTTTTAACCTATATTTAAAAGAAAATGCAAGTGATATAAGTATCCAGTTTAGAATTGTGATGTACAGCCCGCATAATCTTACTTAACATTTGCGGCGGCAATGTCCATCTATCGTTCCATAATGGTATTGCCAAGAGCATCATGACTCCACAACTCTCAAATCTAAACATTCACAAATTTGACAAAAATAAAAAACAGAGAATAAAACCTCATTTATTTCACATTGAAGTACAATAGTACATAAATAAATCATAATTATGAACTTACATGTTAGGCTCAATAGGCAGTCGGTCATCGACAACTTCCCAATTCAAAATTCCAACACCCATACCAACCTCCACCACCTCCATTAGATCCGCAAACATTTTCACCTAAATGAAGGTACCAGGTATGCACAGATTAACAACGTAAAATGAAAACAAAATAATTCAAACTTGATTTGTTTATGATATATATCAAGTGCTCACAATTTGTTTGGATATTGTTTCATGGAATGGCCCATTAATTGAGTGGATGGAATCCAAAACGGCAATTCTTCGGTCTCTATAATCAAACACATAACAAAACCAATGGTCTCGGTGATATATTGGCAAGAAGAACTGAAAGGCTAAAATACAACACCATCAAAATGTGGCAGGGACCCTAAAAAACGAGAGTTTACTAGAGGACAATTGAAGGGGAAAAAACACTTCAAGGGTAATGCAGATTACCATTGAACATTTCTTGTACTCAGCACCTTTGATGAAATCTACCATACCATGAAAAGATGAACTAAAGGCGTCGTGCGATACGTCGAAGACTGGATTACCGCTTCCGTCTATATAACTTGCAAGTGACTACAATAAAATTCACTCACTTAAATAAATAACTAAAATAAGTATGAAACAAGCACGATTCCATATAATATAAACCAAACTCTCACAAATTCGAAACAAAACTTACCATGTACTCGGGGTATAACATGAGGCGTCCACCTTGCCATTTTTTGTTGTATAACATGGCTACAATTCTGACCAACTCATGTTTACAATCCTTGACATTGTCGCGAAGCTCATGGACATAAAACTGGTGGTTATCAACTTCAATGGCGACAACCGGTGGATGTCCAGCAGAGATACCTTTCCTTGAAGTTCTATTTATAAAATGACATTTTTTTTAGGGTTTAGTTGATTTTGAGAAGAGTTGCCATGATTCAATTTGATTTATGAGCAAGGTTACCATGATTCCATTTCGAATTTCAAAGGAACCAAAATGAGACAAGTAAATTAAAAGTGAAAAACTTACCTATTACATTTATTGTTGAATGGATATGAGAGCACATAATCAATTACCGTTTGGGCTTCTTTGTTACCCTTCCATGGTGTCACCTTCATTCCATCATCGCAAGTGCGATAGTAGGTGCCCATTGTTGGTCGACGCTCTCGACTATAACGACCTATCCACTCAACAACCAATGAATCTTCAAAATGATTATGCTCTTTCTCCGGCGTGTACATATTCTCGTAATGGAACTCCTTAGATGCACCAACATCAAGCATCACATATTCTCTTTCTTCAGAAAATTCTGTGGCCTCTACCACAGGTTCCTCATGATGCAATGAAGGAGTCTCATGATCAACATCAGGGTGTTCAACTAAATGATCGACACCACTTGGCTCTTGCACAACACCCCCTGTCTCTTGCACATGGTGTTCAACTAAATGATCGACACCACCTGGCTCTTGCACAACACCCCTTGTCTCTTGCACAACACTTCCTGGCTCTTGAACATCACCCGGCTTATGCGCAACACCAACCCCAGGCTCTTGCGCAACACCAAACCCAGGCTCTTGCACAACACCAACTCCAGCCTCTTGCACAACACCAGCTCCAGGCTCTTGCATGACAACCCTAGCCTCTGGCACAACAATACTACTTGGCTCTTGGCAAACAACATCCTCTTGCGCAACACTAACACGCTCCTCAGATAAAGTCTGGACATTATTATTTGCATTACATTCAACCCCATCATCATCTTTCGATGTTTCACCAACTCCTCCAACATCTTCAGACACTTTACGTGATATCCTACGAGCATTTTATTTCAACGCGTTCTCTCCACACATTTTCCTCCGTACGCCTCTCCTTGCTCTATGCGTACGCTCTACAGATAGAATCTCCGTCTCTATGTCTTCCCTGAAAGATGATGTCGATGGTCTTATGGGACCATCAAATTCAACACCAAGACTCCAAGGTTTATCATCAACTTTAACAGGGTGCCAATGACCATATGACACACCACGAACAAACTGCAATACAAGAAGTTTTAATGGATTTGTCATACTTTATTTTTTCTCTATATGCTTATATTACAATACAAGTGAATAGAATACCTACCCCAACTTTCCCATACATATGATTTGGCAGTGCATCCCGTTTGATGGCAGAACGGTATGAATCTTGAGTCCAAGCGAGTAATCTTGGATGACGATACCAGTTCACACAATGCGGAAGTGGCTTATGATCCAGATAAAGAATCTGCGGATAAAGTAAGTAAACAAAAGATTGTTAAGAAAGAAACTGAAATGCAACTAAATGAAAAGAGGTGGCATAAGCAAACTTCAAAATGAATTTGAGTACATTTTTATGATGAAGACTGAAGAGTGTACAACTTCTTAAAACAACAAACTCACCATAAGGATCAACGCACAGCCACCCGCACCTTGAGCTCCATGCGGTTGTTTTTTTGGATTCCTATTGTCCGAATAGAAACCACGACCGGACTTCATCAACCTCTCATATACAAACTGAGACCATGCGTATTCAGCACATCGTGGACCAACCGTCGCAGCAGGTAAAAGTGTTTCAGAAATTTGATTACATTGTGTTGGACATAGTACAACGCCAAGCACATACAATAGAAAAAGACACTTAAACTCGTCGTCATCAATATCTTTCGCCAACATTGCATCCTCAACTGTCTTAACATGAAATCCCTTATCATACTTAAGCTTGGTCTTCAACTCTTTCACCTTCTTTTTCTGATCTTGTGGCAACTTCTTAGCATCTTTAGGAACAGATCGACCGTTCATTGGCAATCCCAATATCCAGCTAACGTGATTTGGTCTGATTCTTAATTTATGTCCATTCTTGAAAACCAATGAATTGCACTTAGGATCAAATATTGAGTACAACCACATACCAAACCGCCTATCAATCATTCCTATTTCCATGTCTAATAAAGTACCGAATCCCATAAGTCAGATCATCTCCAACCGCTGGGTAGGTAGACGACGGATAAATTTCAAAAATAACGTAACTCAGGTATTAATATTCATTCTATCCTTCTGAGTGTTTTTCCCCTTTTCAGATTTTCCAGCCTTCTTAGATTGTTTTCCAGCAGCACCACGTTTTTTAATTTTGTCATCACATATACCATCGCCGTCGGAATCACCTTCAGAAAAATCTGTTCCTTCGTCAGACCCGCTATCAGAAACGACAGTATACTCTCCATGAGACTCCTCTTCAAACTCGGAGTATACATCAGATAACTCATGAAACACTTTGTAACACCCCCAAATTTCCTTTCCTTTTCAAAAACATTTTATCGAGAATCAAAACACAAATAAGGAAATTCAGAGGTGTCACTCCGCACTCGAGTCAAAGACCCGAATGCAAGGAGATTTCAAAAGTCGAACTACAAATGTCTAATGATCTAAATAACTATTACAATCCATTAATTAAAATTACAACAATCCGGAATATGAAATATGAAATAGTCTATGTCTAATAACTACTAGTCTAATTATTAAATCCAACTAATTTCTAGTGAGTCGTCGTTCCCGTATGCATCAATCACTCCAAACCTGTGGTGGATTTAAAGCACAAAAACCACAGTTGAAAAAGTCAGTGAAATTGAGTAAGCTAACACCTCAACGTGTAGAAAACCAAAACTCTTACCTGAATTTTGAAAACGTTTTTAGTTTTATTTTCGAAAACACACTTAGCACATAAACATATAATCATCCAATAATAATTCCAAACCAGTAGTTAAGAGTCATATTCCACAATTCAACATCCAATTCATAATTTACTAATAGCATAAGAAACATTCCATAATCCATATCAAAGATTAACGATAAGAAATTCATATGTCATAAGCCATGATCCATAATCCACAATTCATAGTTAACAATCCACAATCCATCGAACATTAATTTGATAATGAGTAAGAAGTTATAAGTCACAATTCATAGTCCACAATCCATAATCCATAATCCATAATCCATAATCCATAATCCATAATCCAAGACAACTAGAACCTTAAGTGTGCACACCCCCTACTGGGTGTTTTTAACCCAAGTAGAGTAGACTAGAGCCTAACCCTCTTAAAAAACCGATGCGGCGGGGAAATTAATAGGAGTCGATGCGACTCAAACATTTGAATAGGAGTTCTTTTGACTCAAGCAAATAAATAGGAGCTCTTTTGGCTCGAATAAATAATTAGGAGTTCTTTTGCTCCGTCTAAGTAACCAATATCTTATTGAGAGAGAGTTGATGATCACATAATCATATACAACAATACCAAACCAACATCATAATATAAATTGGCTATGCGCCCACAAACCAAACCAAATCAGCCAATTCAATATACATTCAACCTTACCTTTCAAAATCACATTTATATCACAAGCCAAACCATGTACCAATATCAATACAATCATTCCAACCAATCATGATAATGAAATTATATAAATTGAATCGTTCTCCACCTATCATGATACTACGTTCTCATTCAATCACACCATTCACATCTAGCACATAAGTTTGAAAGGTTTCTACAAGTTTAGGAAGGGTTGAGCATGGTAGCTTACCTTTTTAAGCAAACGAAAACTCAATAGCACAACAATCACTAGTACTCTTCGTCTACGAACTCAGACTCTACAATTATACAAACAACATTCTCAAATTAACACTAAATCTTTCTCAACCAACCAACCAACTATATTTCTATATGGTAGTATATATGATCCTATATGCAATACATGATTATGACAATACCAAATCCAAAACAACAATTACCAATTATTCAATAATTATAATTCTATTTCGATAATTATCCAATAAAACTCAATTAACACCAAAATTATTATAAAAATTCCCAAAGGCCTAAAATTAGTTTAAAACAGAATCTAACTTATAAAAATTAACCCTTAATTATTATAATTTAATTATAAAATTATTATACTAATTTATATTATGTTTTATTAATTAAAAACAATGTTTTATTACATAAAATCCCAAAAATTCGAATTAAATTATATAAATCATGAAAATCAGTTTATAATCTGTTAAATTATCAGAATGTCTAAATATTGATTATCATAATTAATTTGGACTAATTAACCTAAATTAGAAACAATTAACCAAATTTTCCCCAATTTGCAATTTTTACAACTTTGAACAAAACCCAATTTAAATCTCAAACTAAATTCAAGAACCCTAACAATTAGATAGTAAGCATACCCAATTCAAGATTTCGAAATCAATTGAACAAATTCGACAATTAATCTAATAAATCCCCAAATTCGAAATTAATCAAAATCAACTTAAAACAACCTTCAAGATCAATTCTTTATGCGTAAAACTAACTCTAATCGATTACCCACTAATCATAACATCTATTAGCACCAATTAAACACAAATTAAAGCATCAAAATCAACGCAAGAATCATGATTTTGAAGAAACGCGAAAACAGGGGAAGCTTGGTGTGACTCACGGTGAGGAGAGAGAAAAGAGGAACAGTGGGAAGGTGGTCGAACAGACGACGTGAACCAGCGGCGGTGTGGCGGCAGAAACCCGAGCTGGACGGCGCTCGTGCGTGCTTGGCGTGCGGCGAAGAAGAGAGGGCGGGGAAGACGTGCGGCGAGCAGGGGCGAGAAAACAGAGGAGCTCTGTTTTTATAGGGGAAGCGTCGGGTTTTTTTTTTTTTCCTTTTTTTTTTCTTTTCTTTTTCTGATTTTCTTTTTCCTCTTTCCTTTTGTTTGGGTTGGCTGTTTGATGTTTGGGCCAATATGGTAGTGGGTTAGTTTATTTGGCAGTAATTAGAGATGGTCCAAGTAGAAATAAAAACCCAAATAGAAATCCAAATTTAAAACCCAATCCCGAACTTATTTTCGAAAACGACTCACGAAACAACAATTAAATCCATTCTTCGCTGTAATAAGTTAATTACTAATACTAAAATATTATTATAAAAATATACCGAAATTTCGGGATATTACACACTTCATCTTCGTCCACACGAGACATATCTGACCCTTGAGAATCACTATCTAAAAAGGGATCAAAGTCCTGACTGTCTGTAGAATCCCAATTACAAGAGAAAACAGAAGACAATGAAATGCTCTTCGAACCAGACTTTATCTTCTTCAATCTAGTGGGATGACCAACTCTGATCGGTGTCTTATTCTTTGGACGATTCGCAGATGTTTGTCTTCTTACCATTTCATAGCTACTGTGGCATAACACAGCCTTAGAAGCGCCATTTTCGCTTAGCTAATATTACATGCAATTAATCTACAAATGCACAAGGCTCATGCACAAGAATTATTCGACCCAAATTCACCCATTATCGTTGTACAAACAGAAAACTAAACCCGTAACATGTTTAGAAAAGAAAGCAATTAAGAATCTATGCCCCAATTCAATTAAAAGCCCCAATTCAATTAAAACCCCCAAACCAATTAAATGTCAGAATCCCTAACTTATAGATTCTTAATTAACAAAGTTCACACCAACAAATTTTCAATCATTCAGCAATTAAAAACACCAAAATTTATACAACAATTAATCTATTCTACTATTGGATACTAAAATCATACTTTAACTTACCTGAAACAATGCAAAGCTACAAAGTCGAATAAATTCTTCTATGATTCATCCTCTCTGTTCCCTTCTCTCTTTTGTAGGTAGAACAACAAAACTTCAAAATTGAAATGTCACATTGATGAACTTATGTCTGGACAGAAGAGAGATGAACTTATACAAGAGAGAGAGGGGGAGAGCGAGAGCGCACAGCGGAAGTGGAGTGAGTTTTTTTTTTTTTTTAAATTTCCCAACACTCCTTAACCATGATTTATTTTCCTTAGTAGTGGAAACCCATTTATACCCCTCATATATGAATTGGAGTGTATATGACATATCTATTTAGCCGGTCTCTTAAGAGATTAATAGATTATCTATTTATCGTACAAATTAAAACTCAAGCTATGATGGAATAAAGCAAATGTTGGAATAAAGTTATTCTTTCCAATTCCAATGGAGCCAAAGACTAATTATTCTTTGGCTTTGGGATATGATGGAATAAAGCAAATGGCTCATAAAACTGTCTGTGCTTCTTCAAAAATTCTAGAATAACCGCCGGTTAGCGTTGGTTACACTACAATATTAGATCTTGTCCATTAATTTCGTACGATGTAATCTACACCATTAAAATACGTTAACCATGGTTAAATAATTTTGATACGGTACACCCTCACCACATGTGATTACACCAAAGTAAGTTATTATTAAATAATATAGCCCACCCTTTTACAATTCCTTGCAGCCCCATTGACCACCACGCAACCCCCGATATCCCCTGATCATGCTCCGGCCGGTCTTCTCTGCCGCCTTCCATTGCCGCACCCTCCTCACCAGCTTTCTCATATTTCAGCCCCATCGTCGATCTCGATCCACGCAACCGCCCCCACTCTTGCTCCGCCTTCCTTTGCCGCGCCTTCCTCCCTGACTTTATCATAGCCGCTGTCTTTCATAGCCTTCTTCCCCGACGAACGTCCGCCGATGCCCCAATATTTCCCACCCATTTTCGCCAATTTCAATTCTAATGTTGATTTGCTAATTAATGGGATAGGCCGATAGCGCGTGAAAGAGCTGGAAGCCGCCTCGTCGGACTGTAATCCCTAGGCGACGAAGGTTGAAGATGGTGTTTTTTTTTTTAATGCGTTACTTCAGATTGGTGACCCTGAAGTCATACCCAATAGACGCAAGAAGCGTAAGAAACCTTCAAAGGTTTTTGCAGCAACCCCAAAGGCCCCCAAGAAAAGTCGTCCAGTTGAAACTAATTTATCCGATATGGCACCTGAGGTAGACGGTAATGCTACAGAGGATGATGGTTTGAGAGCTTTATTGGAGTTCATGCCTAATACATACGAATCCGGGGATGTTTTAAAGGTGTGGATTTAAATTAATTGTGATTTTGCTTACTTTTTTTTGGGTTAATTCACGTGGTACCCTCGTGTTTTTTCGATTTGCACGTGGTACCCAGTGTTCCAAATTTGTACCAAATCTCCTGAATATTTGACTGTTTTTACATGGTATCCTTACCTTTAAAATTCCATTAATGCGGTTTAAAAGTTGGTTTCAATGGAGAAGGAAAAAATTGTGGTTATGGAGTTTATTATAAGTGGAAATGATGGTGGTGGTGGAAAAGGATGAAGATGTTGATGACGGTGGTGGGGAATATTGAATATGCTGACCATGAAAGTGGTGGGGGGAAGATAGAGATGGTGATGAAGGAGAAAATCAAGGTTGTTTTTTTCACAATTAACAGCTTTCGCGGAATTTTAAAGGTAAAGGTTCTATGTAAAAATAGTCAAATTTTGACGGTATTTGGTACAAAAATGCAAAACATTGGGTACCACGTGCAAATCGGCAAAATACGAGGGTACCACGTGAATTAACCCTCTTTTTTTAAAAACAAAAGTTGACGGTGTTAGTGAGAGAGTTAAGTTTTGGGTACCGTGTGCAAACAATCAAATCTCAAGGGCATTATGTACAATTTTGCAAAACATTGGATACCACGTGCAAATTGGCAAAACACGAGGGTACCACGTGAATTAACCTTTTTTTTTTTTTGCATATATGTGCATATAGTGATTCTAGAATAACCGCCGGTCACCGCCGGTTACACCAAATTTAACCATGGTTAAAATTTTAATTGCTTTTAAATATATATGTTATGACTTGTGTATCAACTAATTATGTTAGCTTAATTGGATGAGTGTCACAATTTGTACCATTAGACCAAGGTTCAAATCCATCTCCCAGCATTTTTTTTTACTACTTCCCCTGCTTTTAGATTTTTAAATTCTTTTTTTTTTTTTTTTTTTTTTTTTAATGTCTGGCCTTTGGGTGGAGTCAGCATGTCTCGCCTCGATTTTTTTTTTCCCCTTTGAAAATTATCTTGTTTCTTTGAAATTCTCACACTTCAACAAACTTTAATTTCTTTTAAGTTTTAGATTTTAAACAAATAGTAGAATTAGAACATTTCCTACGCCATTTATTATAGGTACATACGTGAAATATATATCATACATTTATACGTACAATAGATGGGTAACAATTCAATTCATCCAATTGTTAATTTGGTATTTATCAAGATGCGGTATTACGGATACGATACGTGGTTACGATATTATTACGATAGTGTGGTTTAAATACCACATGAATACAATACATTACCGGGCTAGGGTTACATACAAACCCGAGGCCCAATGATACGCTATTACCCCCCCTCAAGTTGGAGCTGTAAGATCACGAACACCCAACTTGCCCAAAAGATACTGGAATTGACTAGCAGCTAAAGCTTTGGTGAATATATCAGCTAACTGTTCCGTCGTAGAGACATGAGAAGGAGAAATCAGCCCATCCTGGACCGCATCACGAACAAGATGACAATCAACCTCTATGTGCTTCGTGCGCCCATGGAAGACGGGGTTCTAAGCGATATGCAACGCGGATTGATTATCACAATATAGGGGAATCGGAGACTCTTGACGAATACCCAAGCTGACTAGCAAACTAGTGAGCCACTTAAGCTCGCACGTGATAGCGGCCATAGCACGGTACTCGGCTTCCGTGGACGAGCGGGCGACAGTGGGTTGTTTCTTCGTCTTCCACGAAATGGGAGAAGAGCCTAAGTACACCAGCCACCCTGACAACGAGCGACGAGTGACGGGACAAGTGGCCCAATCAGAATCACACCAACCTGATAAAGAGAGACTGCAATCGGAGTGGAGAAAAATTCCCTGACCTGGAGTGCCTTTGATAAAGCGTACAACACGCAGGGCTGCGTCCATGTGGTCTTGGAGAGGGTCTTGAAGGAACTGGGAAAGGACATGAACCGAATAGGCGATGTCAGGGTGCTTAACGGCAAGAATTACCAACCGCCCAACTAGACGTCGATACCGAGTGGGGTCCGAGGTCATGGGACTAGTACTACGAGCAAGAGAGTGATTCTGCTCTATGGGTGTGGGAGACGGGCAAGACCCAAGTAATCCAGCATCCAACACAATGTCAAGAGCGTACTTCCGTTGACAAAGGAATATACCCGAGGCATGACGAGCAACCTCGAGGCCCAAAAAATACTTAAGTGGACCTAGATCCTTCATATGAAAGCAAGTACTGAGATATTCTTTGAACAAGGTAACGGCAGCGGAATCATTACCCGACACAACCAAATCATCCACATATACTAACACATTAAGCTGGACCGAACCCTTAGTGTATACGAACAGGGAATAATCAGAGTAGGACTGTACAAAACAGTACCGTCGTAAGGCTGCGACCAGTTTCGCAAACCAACAGCGAGGGGCCTGTTTGAGCCCGTATAGTGACTTCCGAAGGCGACAGACGTGACCAGGTACGGAGGGCGTGAAACCAGGAGGAAGTTTCATATAAACTTCCTCCTCAAGATCCCCATGAAGGAAAGCATAATGAACATCCATTTGGTGTAATTCCCAATTCTTGACGGCCGCAATCGCAAGAAGTGTACGAACCGTGGTCATTTTAGCTACAGGAGCGAACGTCTCATCATAATCAATGCCTTCAGTTTGATGATTACCAAAGACTACTAAGCGAGCCTTGAGACGTTCGATAGAACCATCAGAATTGTATTTAATTTTATACAACCACTGGCTACCGAGCGCCTTCTTACCCGGAGGTAGCGGCTCAAGTGTCCAAGTGCCATTAGTATCAAGAGCCTGCATTTTGGCGTCCATGGCCTTACGCCAACCCTCGTCCTGAACAGCCTCTTTAAAGGAACGAGGTTCGCTGATACTAGTAATTGCTGCAACAAAATCTCGATGTTGAACAGATAGTTTATCACAATTTACATAATGCGTGAGAGGATACGGCGTACCTGAGGGCGGTGACGGAGAAGGAGTAGGTGAAATCGACGATGGACTATGCGTACGGACACTTTTAATACCAACAATATACCCAGATAACCGAACATTGGGAGTCTTAATTCGATGACCTCTGCCGAGCTCGGGAGCAGTGTTGTCTGAGGCGAGTGTACTAGACGGACCGGCAGATTGGTCGAGCTCAGGAGATGGCGGATTAGTCTCGGGGAGTGGTGTAGCAGTCACGGTGGGAGTAGGGTCGGCAGCAGGGGCCGTGGTAGAAGCCGGGGGGCTGTCAGGCGGAGGAACCATGGGATCATCCTCATCATCAGACCCATAAAAAGAGACATACAGTACCCCCTGGAGGGATTGTAGAAGGTGATTCTGGAGTAGTCATGTTTGAAGGGACAGAGTCTACAAACGGAAAAATGTCTTCATAGAACACAACGTCACGCGAGACAAAGTAGACCTTTTGCTCTAAGTCATATAAGTACCGTCCCTTTTTACCCGAGGGATACCCAACAAAAACACATGTACGACTTCTACTAGCGAATTTGTCACGACTGGCCTTTTGATTATGAGCGTAACAGAGGCACCCTAAAACTCGAAGTCGATCAAATATGGGTTTAGTACCAAACAGAAGCTCATACGGAGTACGATTTTGTAACAAGACTGAAGGTGTCCTATTAATGAGATGAGCAGCTGCCAAGATACACTCACCCCAAAACTGTACCGACATACCACTTTGAAACAGAAGAGCACGAGCAACGTTCAATATGTGACGATGCTTACGTTCGACACGGGCGTTTTGTTGAGGTGTGCCCACACAGGAGCTTTGAAACATAATACCATGACTATCAAAATATGGAAATAGGCAATTGAATTCCGTCCCATTATCACTACGCACTACTTTAATCGTTTGGGAAAATTGACCATCAATCATTGCGACGAAACTCATAAAAACACCAAATACCTCCGTCTTAGCACTAAGAAGATAAACCCATACCGCACGAGAGAAATCATCAACCAAGGTAAAGAAATAACGTGCTCCACTAGAAGACGGGACCGAATACGGACCCCATAAATCACAATGAATGAGTTCAAAAATACGAGACGACTTATTATCACTTATAGGAAAGCTAGACCTAGTATGTTTTGCGCTATGGCATACATCACACAAGGATTTTATTTTCGCACTACGACTGGTGCTAATAAAAGGAAGTAATTTCACCACACGTTCGGAAGGATAACCCAGACGCTTGTGCCAGAGCTCATAGGACCCTGAAGATACCGCACCAATACTGGCGTCCGTCCGAAGGTAGTATAGTCCATCTTGTCGATCACCCCTCCCAATCACCGTCCTCATACGTCGGTCCTGAATAGTGCACACATTAGCATTAGTGATAACATCACAATCATACGCATCACTTAATTGGGAAATCGAAATTAAATTACAATCCAATTGGGGAACATAAAGAACATGAGTAAGCGTAAGAGATGGTGTAAGAGTAGCACAGCCCTCCTGTGAGGCCAAAATCTGTCGGCCATCAGGTAAGCCAACCGGCCGAGGAGAAATATTGACCATGTTTGTTAAGTGAGTAAGTGTACCCGTGACATGATTCGAGCACCCCGATTCGAGCAACCACTTACCATTGAACCGATTGGAGGATTGGAAGGCAGTCATCAACGATTGCCACTGTGCAGCTGTGTATGTGGGCTCGGGCGTAGTGCTAGTGTTGTTAGCGCGAACCGAAGACCGGGGTTTGACAGGGGCAGGGGTCTTTGAGACAGGGCCTTTACCCAAAACAGAGGGAGTAGGAGGGTTAGTAGATTGTCGAAATTTTGCAGGGAGACGTCCATACCATTCGACATACCAATCTTGAACACCCAAAACATCAAAACACGTAGAGGCAGAGTGCCCATACTCAAGACATTAGGTACACTGAACCCGAGCTTTCTCGGCATGACTGAAACGACGCGGAGAAGAGGACGATGCACTCGGCTGGACAGAGGGCAGGGCAGGGCGATTGGGCGGAGTGCGCATAGCAAAGCCAGAAACCGGCGCAGATTCGTCCGTCGATTTCACACCGTAGCCCCGAAGTTGCTCCTCTGCACAAACGGCTTGGAAAGCCTGATTAAGGGTGGGAAGCTTCTCACGAGTGAGAAGTTGAGAGCGAAGAGGTCCATAGTACTCAGCATGAAGACCCAGTAAAAATCGTTGAAATCGATCATGATCGCGCCGATCGGAATGCTGCGTGCCAACATTACAGGAGCACTTACCACACTTACAACTGATTAGGGGCTCAAGCTTGGACAATTCATCCCACAAAGTCGACAAACGACCATAGTAGACAGTAACCGGAGTGGAGGCCGATTGCACACAATTTTGAATTTCTGCCTTGAGTTGTTGAATACGGGGGCCATGAACATGACCGAGCTTCTCCTCTAAATCATCCCATAAGGTCTTGGGATTGTCGTAATTGGGAAGGAGCTCCAATACAGTAGCATCAATGGTGTTGGTGAGCCACGACACCAACGTACTCTGCATAGCAACCCAATCACCGAGGGTGGCCGGAGATTCAGGCCCGGTGATTGTACCATCAAGGAAACCGAACTTACGCCGGGCTTGAAAGGAGATGCGAATGGCGTGTGCCCATGTATCATAGTTATCAAGTTTGAGGCGGACTTGAGTGATGAAATTACCGGACTGATCTTGCCCACCGAGATAGAATGGGTTGTTAGGTTCAAGTTTGACGGGAGGAGGGGGTGGCGGCGGAGGTGGTGGATCTGCGCCGTCGGCCATGATGACAGTAGGTTGTGTGTTTAGAGTTTTTGTGTTGACCTAGCTGATACCATATCAAGATGCGGTATTACGGATACGATACGTGGTTACGATATTATTACGATAGTGTGGTTAAAATACCACATGAATACAATACATTACCGGGCTAGGGTTACATACAAACCCGAGGCCCAATGATACGCTATTAGTATTCATACCATTAAATTTTAGAAAGAAGTTTAAATTGCATTTTCAGTTCTAAGAACGTACTACTGATCGTATAATATTTAAGGAATAGACGATACTTTTGCCCTACCGCCCTACCAACCATCAACAATAATTAAGAAATGGGCAGGAAATCCACCATTAATAACGATAATTTAGAAAAAGGGTAAACCATTTGTCGTATCACACTGCCAATCAAGGAGACCTAAGTCCTTCAAGGGCAAACTGGGGGTAAATCCCCTATTTATACAAATAGATGACTTGGACGTTAAGACGTCAGACTAACCCTAGATCTATAACACGATTATACGCTTATCATAACTAACATATTCCAAACACTGACATTCCTAATACAATATATTTTCCTAATCTTTGATATATTCCAACACTCCCCCGCAATCGGAACGGCAGTAACACGGACGACTCGATTGGACTGGATAATAGCAGCGCCTCGAATAATGATGTCGTCGAAAGAAGAAAAAACAACCGGGCAAGCACGAAGTCATCGATAAGAAAAACGCCTAACACTGTTGATAGGCTGAAATCCGGGACTGCCTGCTGCAATTTCGCTCGTTAGGGGCCGGTGACAAAAACGAATGACTCGGCTGGAAAACGGTCACACAGTTGAAAACGTATTAATTGCTCCAGGTGATGACGACGGACGACGAAAAAGGTAAATGACGACTATTAGATTGCATTGATCCTGGTATAACATGACCGTGGCGATAAGCCGGTGATGCACCACAAATCAAGAACAAAAGAAGAAGTCAATAAGATGGCATGCAAGGAAACTAGCAGGGTGTGACTAGGAAATTAGATCGGCTATTTGACAACTTTGCCGATGATAGACGAATATGAAACTGACTTTAGCAATTAGGCCAAAAATCAGTCACAGTGGCTCGAACTACGTACGTACGTACAAAACTCAACTAAAAACAATCTTGCAACCATTTCCACTAACTTTTCATCGTGATATAATTCAGGATAAATTAAATTTTAACAAAAAATCAGAAACCCCAGCTTCTTGATTGCAAGTCTGCAACCTTCGCCGGCAGATCTCCACCTACAAAAATAACCCGGCCGCCGTCGGTGATTGTCGCCGCACACACCTCCAATCAGTAACTATACTGCTATCGGTAGAGCCGTCGTTGTCGCCGCGGTGACTGTGGTATGGTGTTACTTGCTTGCTTTGGTTGCTCTTTGCCGACCCCACCAGGCTAACGTTTACCGACCACTTGCCGGCGGTAATGTCCAATACGGAGGGGCTGATTCTGATTCAAACCAATTTAATTAGGAATAATGGTGTATGCATGTTAAGTTGTTAACGGTGGAAGTGAAAATAATTCGAAAAGATTTATAATAAAATATGGGTTGGATTCAATGTGGTGAGGGTGTATTATAAAAACTTGACTTAACCATGCTAGGCTGTCTAGATATGTTATGATTTTATTTGAATTTGGTGAAAAAAATATCATTTTATGTACAAAGTTCATCAAAGAGAGATTTTTAGACATGAGAAGATATATCTATATTTAGAGCGTATTTTTGTGTATTTTTTGTAAGACTTTCTAATATTTATATTTTACTATCAAAGTATGATGGTAAGTTGAGAATTGATATTGTAATTGCTAATAGTTTATATTGTACATCTTTTTTTTTTTTCAAGATATGATCATCTTGGTCATGTATGTTTGTTATCGATATTGTGATTGACAAGTTTGATTCTATTTTCGATATAGTTAATATGTTAGTACAATTTTACAAATAAATTAAAATGATCTCGTGTATTCACGGGGCCAAAAGCTAGTTAGTTACAATTCCACAACTTCAAGTTTTTAACCTAAATATTCAAGTTTCCAATTGAAAAAAAAAATTCCGAATGAAAACGATTAATTCAATAAAAAATGAATATGAATGAATGATAATATAAGCTAGTTACTTGAATTGTCTTTCCGAATTGCAAATGGTATCAACGATATATGTGAAATTGCAGTTTGGATGTAAATCTCAATCGAATTAGTTGATAGAAACCCTAAATCACATATTTAAGAGATTTAATTGGGAGTTTGGAGAAACACCAACAAAATCAGAATATTAAACGTACCTTTTTCCGTTGATTCCCTCTTCGATATTCTTCTTCAATATTCTTCATTCTCTCTCCCTTTTTTTTTTTACGTGATTCTTCATTTTTTTTTTTTTGGGTTGCAGTTTCTCTTCACCCCTTCTTTCTTTATCTTTTGTACGTACGTTTTTTTTTTTTCTTTTTCTATTAGTTAATTCTCTTTTTAAATTATTATTCTAATTATTATTGTTGGGCTATTTTGTTTCTGGGCCCGTATCACCTGTCACAGGAGAGTTACTCTTAACTTTTTCTAATGTGACAGATCCGATGTGCCCCGACACGGCCAGAACCCTGCACTCCCCCGAACTGTTGAGTTTTTCCTCCGAAAGGTAGCATTCGCATTTTCGTGAATTCGTTCACCAGCAAAACGCCAAAACATCATACTCTTTCCCAATTTCTAGAGGTCGCACAATGTTTAATATGATGAAAATATGTACTCCCTCCGATTTTTTAGATCTACCCCATTTCTTTTTTTGGATGGTGCAATAGATTTGCCTCATTTCTATTTATGTGTGACATTTATATAAACATAAGCCTATTTTACCCTTCAATAAAGATTGGACATATCTATGTACATATGGGACAAATGCCCTTTAGTGTAAAAACCAAGGTTACCCCACTTCTATTAAACTTTGTGCCCAAATGAAATGGGGTAAATCTAAAAACTTGGTTGAGAAGTTTATTCTTCTATTAATCAACCCTTTGAAAGGCAGCTGAAAGCCTAAATGATCATACTTGTAAATGGAACGAAAGGCAGTTCACATCCTTTATCGTACTTGTTTAGTATTGAATTGGAATCACGACAAAAAAAGTTCCCACTTTCGTGCCACATTCTATGTACTCTTTCAATCAAGTGCAAGTAATCTGTGAACATTTTCAAAAAAGAAAAAACAAAACCTTCAATAAATCTCATGATAATATGCTGGCGCGCGAGGCGTGACTAGGGTAAAATCATTTCGATGGTAAAGTGAAACCGAGTACGCGCACTATTATTGTTTACTACATGATTGCACCATATATACATGGGGCTCCACTAAAACAGGATTAGTGGAAGAAAAGGCGGATGAATATCGACGGGGATTAAGGAAATAGAGAAGGGAAGCAAACTGTAAACAAACGTGCACGGTTTAACAAGAAACAAGCTTTGGTTTAACCAGGAAACAACAACATCTAAGTGAACCGGAGTTTACTTCTTAATTACTCTACAATCATTATCTAGCATGACCAAGCACAACCTGATTTATTGAGTTTTATGAGTTTCCTATCGTAGATTTTACATTACGTAGAACCGAGATTTATGCGTCGTTGATAAAAAAAACTCTTTTATTAAGTAACTAGATGTAAGCCCGTGCGTTGCACGGGTCTCTTATTGACGAAATACAATTATGATGATCGATAAATATTTGACCATTATCATAAGGAACTATTACTTGTATTTTATTTAACCTCTGTAGCCATGTAGGTCATTATTTTCATTTTACGATTCTCATTTTACCAAAAAAAAAAATTTACACTCACAAACCAGCACGCTTTAATGTCACTACAATTATACTTTTATTCAAATACACTACCTTAAATATTGTTGTATTACTTAACCTCTTTAAATAAAAGATATCATTACTTATTTATTGGAAAGATTCACATGATATCCTTGTGTTTCTATCTTTCCCTAGAGTTCCACATTTCCAGTTCGTGTATAATATGTACCATAATTTTGGCCCTTTCGGATACATAATTGGAAAAAAAAAAAAAAATACTATAATCCAATAAAATATTTTTAACTGTACAACTTTAAATTGGCACCCTCCAATAATAAATTAGAACCAAATTAAAGTTTTATTCAAAAACACTATCTTAAATTAATAATTAGAAACATTCACACAGTATCCTTGTGGTTTTAGTTTTCTCATGAGTTCTACGTTTTCGTGTCGATATCTTTGAGGTTTCATTTTTGTGAACCATGATATTAAGTTTATAATTAACTCTTAATGCTAGTAGTTCTTATAAGAATTTAGCAAATGAGCATTATAATCACAAAAATCAAACAGTGTGGATACCATGTACACAAACATGTGAATGCAAATACCTTTTAAAATGGGTCAAAGAGATAGTAAATTTCATTCTCGTGAATAAAAAGACAATTTTTTTTAATAGAATTTTCTTACAATGTACTACCTTTATACGTTTTTCCCAACAAAACACCATCTTTGACCTTGTTTTTATTACTAATATTATCGTATTATTTTGGTTTCAATTATTCTAACATTGACTACCCTAACCTTTCTTTTATGTTTTTATCGTCCCTTCCTCTATCCACATTTTCCTAAAATAATATATCACAAAATAGATAAATGTTATTCTAAATTGACATTTCATGATACGAATACCATATGAGTATTTACTTATTAAACCTGAGTAATAAGAAGAGTTAAGACATAGAAAATAGAAAATTAATATACGTACAAACATAGAATCTTTCAATCATTGTGGGAACTCGAAAAAAAAAAAAAACCCGGATTGAAATTAGGAAAATTAGGAACATATAGTATTAGGAAAATGCATTCTCTTTCACCTATTTATCCACTTATCATCCTATTGTACGATTTTTTAGTAGAAGAATTTTATATTCCACTTTGTCATGTTTCAATAATGTGGGAGTATCTTTTAGTACTCTTTTTTTTTTTTTTCTGCCATTAGAGATTGTCCCACATCGTCCAAAAAGTAAGGTTATCGTATTTTGGCACAATATAGGTTAGGTTCTTTTAATTTTGTCCCATATCATTAGTACGACGCATGTAAAAGTGTTATCAATATGATTATTATAATGGTATTACATGCCTAATTGACCGATTAGCCAATCACCATTCAGAATAGTGGCGTATTATGCTGAGTTAAGGTTAGCATCCAGTAGAATAGACAAGTGAATGAAAATTTGAAGTTTGGAACATGTAGATTAAGAAGGGGCGGACAATAGTGGCCTTTTCATTGTAGTTAACTTAATAGGAGACAACTTATATATCTCGTTAATTCTAGGTTAGTTAGTATTTAGTTAGGTCCTAGGTTAATTAGATATGTGACTATGAGATGTTATATATAATTTTTTAATCGTTGCACGGGGTTTCTTTATAATGATGTCTAATCATGATGATAAAAATGAACAGATGAATATCTAAACTTTTATATTATTTGCATTTTATTTAACCCTTGTAGACGATTATTTTCAATATAAACTTCTTTTTAAAAAATTGAGAACTTATACTCTCTTACTGAGCCCCAATAATTAGATATGTGATTATGAGATGTTGTATATGTTAGTATTTCTCTAGAGGTAAAAAAAAAAAAAAAAAAAAAAAAAAAAAAAAACCTTTGTGATTGCGATAAACATGTGCTTAACAAAAATGTAGGTGAAAATTTGACATGTGCTTGCTTCTGATCAAGGTAGAACCAATCGTTGACATTAATTAGTGTGGAGGCAGGCTACTATAGGAAATTAGAAAGTTTAAGTAACTTAGCCAATTTTTAATCGAAAGATCAAGTACTTGCTTGGAGTAAGTATGTAATTCTGATAGCGTATATACAATGTGAATTTCATTTGCAGACCAAGGTTATGCTCTCTAAAATTTCATCCTAGAGTTTGGGTTGTTTTATGGGTATACATGTAATATTGTTCCACAACGTTTTGTTACATGGAGATGAACTAAAATAGGAGTAAGATCATAAATGTGTTATGCTTCTATTGTCCCCTTTTCCAATAATTTAATTTCAGCAAATGAAGAGAGAGAGAGAGAGAGAGAAAAAAAAAACAATGAAACAAACTAAATGTATGATATAATATAGAGTACTATATGATACTCCTATACTCTCCTACTATATTATGCTTATACCACTTTTACTCCTCATATGTCATACACATTATCAAGGGAATTGATAAAGCATTTTAATTCAAAAAGACGTTTTTTTTTAACTAAAATACAATAATGTGTTTTAAATTTAAAAAAAATGTCTTGTAATAAATATTGTTTTTTTACTGAAATTCTGAGGTTATTACAAAAACTTATTATGTTTAATTTGCATCCCAAATTCTATTAAAACAAAGAACAAAGTTTAAACTTGTCAATTAATACTTTAGCAGCTTATTATAGCCAGCCGAGTATATATGATTAGGCATTATGATTGTGAATCTTGATCTAGGACTTCAACTATTTATAGCTAGCTGATTGTTTAACTTCGATTAGGATTAGGAATATGATAGATCAGAATTAAGAAAATATACCAAAAACATTGCCCGATAAATCCCTCCTTTATTGATTGATTTTGGAGTTTCTAGAATGTTCCATTCTTATTTAATTATTTTTTACTTACCATATCATGTACAATTCATATTAAATTGAGTTTGCAGAATGTTCCATTCTTATTTAATTATTCTTTATTTACCATATCATATACAATTTACATTAAAGTATTTGATGACTTACCAAGTTACCATATGGAAGATTTAAATATAATTTTTTTTTTTTTTTTATAAAAGATATGGAAATATGGATATTTTAGAATGTTCCAATCGTTGTGGGAGCTCAAAAAAAGTCTGCTTTAATTATATATATATATATATATATATATATATATATATATATATATATATATATATATATATATATTTGGATTTCGATAGTAAAGCTGACATGATGTTACCTGTACTATTTTAATTAATCAGGAGGGCTTTAAATCGTGCTTTCCTTCTGGTTTAGATTCAAAAACATTCACTATGACCTCTAGCAAGGCCGTAATAATAAACGTTGTAACCGTGCATTACCTAATGTGAACTTTGTTCTTAATTGGAACGAGTGATAAGTTAACATACGGAGTATACATTTGACAGTGAAAATAAACAACAAAACTGGGCATCAACAGATCGTTACGAAGCACACATTGCATGATAACTGATTTTTACACCCCTGCATCAACTTTTACTGCTGTTATACGAGGGGATCGCCTATATATAAACCTCGTAAGGTGTCCAAATCAATGCAAAGGATTAAAGTAGCTTCTCGCGTACACCCTACTAACCCAAATTTACAGCCATAAACAAACTTGCAAATATTTGCCATACCCTAAACTACAGTGAAGATCTTTCCTGTTACCGCTCTGCCACTGGAGAGGATCCAAATTCATCACAAACGGGCACCCAATGTGAATTTTATACTTGATTGAAGCAAGAGAACAAAAGGCGCTCGTAAATGGCCTAGGTCGTCACCAGACGGGCCTGGCGTCTCAGATTTTGCAGTAGAATCCCCAAAGCTCGACCACCAATGCTTATATCCGTTGATTGTACTCTATTTTAGAGCATAGTGACAAGAACAAAACAACATATAGACAAAGAGTAGTAAGATAACATACTCGACATATGACAGTAAATTGAAGCCAAGGTTTAACAACCTCCAGCACAAATCATCAATCATGGTACTAGACTACTAGCTCAGTAGCAGACACAGCAAAAGTTGCTCATAACTTCACAGTTGATTTTTACACCACTGCATCGACTTTTTCACCTGTATTACGAGGGGATGGCCTACAAACCTCGGCAGGTGTCCAAATCAATGCAAGGATTAAAGTAGCTTCTCGCATACAACCTACTAGCCCAAATTTACAGCCATACACTTGCAAATATTTGCCATACCCTAAACTATAGTGATGATCTTTCCTGTTACTGCTCTACCACAGCCTTCGCCTCTTGTAGCGAAAAACGTCACTGGTGAATAATAGATTCCAGCACACCAATTTTTCCCACCATGAACTATCTATAAATGGGCTTGAGCATGCTCTGGCTTATGAGTGTATTCGTAGTCAAGATGAACAAAAGCACGCTCTATCTCAGGAAGCAGTTCTAGCTTCTCTTGCAAAGATTCCCCAATGTCATGTGCCTCTTGCAAAGGCATGGTTGAAGGCAGGACTATGTCAACTTCAACGAAATAGTGCGATCCAAAGGTGTATGCTCGCACTGTGTCAATGTGTCTGATGGCCTTGTGGTGGTTCCAACATAGATATGTTAGTTTCTGCAAAAAGTCTGGTGTGGCTGATTTCCCTACTAATGAATTGACATTTTCCAACACTGTCATTGACCATGTGCGTATTGTGTACAGAGCAAGCTGCAATGGGAGAAATTGCTTATTAAAATCTGAGCATATCAAAATCAGGGAGAGCAAAAACAAATTATCGGGCATTTTGTGAAATGCAAAGCGAAGGAAGCTATGAATTATGGCACTATAACTTCACAACCACAGATCAGATCAAGGCCCAAGTACCAGAAGCTTGCTTACAGTTACAAAATGTGACTTTGACGTCATTTTTCAATTTTACACTAACAAAAGATTATGAACTGTCATACATCAGATATTAGAATGAATGTTCCTTTCAACTTCTCTTCCCCTCTTGTTCTCTTTGGATGCAACATTGTCAAGTGGCAAAATGTTTAGGCAAGTTTATTTTTCCAACTGTTGCACACTTGAAAGGTAACGTAAATCATCTTAAATAATACTCCGTATAACGTATACTTGTTGGACATGCCATTATTATGAAGGGTAAACATATCATTTTATTGCCATCTTTGTGAACAGAAGTTAAAATGTAGCAACTCCAGAGAGATAGGTTGAGAAAGGAAAATGTAGCAATCCAAAGTAGGAGGGAGTACCATTTAAACTGCCTCAACATCAGATTCATCAATGGCCTTATCCAAAGGACCACAAGTTTCGACAATCTATTGATATCAAACGTAGCAGTTCTTTCAGCTACACTATTTTTCAAAGCCTGCCTAATGACTTCAGTGATAACTACCACAAACAAGAAGAATTCAGGGAACATATTATTATTTCGACTTACAATGATAGCCCCAAGAGGGTCCAGCCAGCCAGTGACGTAATTAGCCAGGAGAGCAGCAATAAGGCCAATAATATTTGTGATCACATCGAAGAAGTGGTCTTGAGCATAAGCCTTGACTATCTCATTGGTGAAAGAGCGGCAGTAAAGAACCAAAAGAAGTTTGACTAAAGTCACTGACAACATGATACCTACTAGCCATCTTTCTTGATCCTTATTCAAGCTGAAATCACTTTCCTGAAGTGAAAATACATATATATTCATTGATAAGGCAGCTTTAGCAAAGTAAAAGTTCTTTGAACAGCACGCAAGAAACAATATCTGTCAGAATCATTCAGGGGATGGAAAAACTGACTCATGGTGGATAACATGTCAAGCAAAAAACTTACATCAGAAAATAACTGCCGCACCGACTCCAAGATAATCTGTAGACCTAATGTAGCCATAACAGAAGCAAAAACAAGAATTCCCTGCACAAATTCATTTCAAACGTATTAACAAAAGAATTATAACCATCCTACACAAACTCGAGGGAAAGCTAATATAATGGACACTAGTGCAAAACAGCACGTCAAGATGTTAATGTGTCTGTTTGGATGCACCGAGGAAGACACATTTGTACACACACTAGTAGGCTTCAGAATCAGGCAAAGTGATTTCAGGATATAAATCATAAATAACTTCATACACCGTATATGTCATAAATAACTTCATCTTGAAACATTCGCTGACCAGCGCTTCCAAATGCAAGTAAAGTAAGTAAAATCTCGGCTTGGTCGATAGTCATTAACTTTCGAGCTTTTGCAAGAGCAAGAGCAAAAGCAAAACCTTCCAACAAAACAAAACCGTACTAACATACGGAGTATATAACAGTGAAATCTCAAAGGAGAACATCAGTGTTACACAATATGTAATTCAACGTACAGGCATGAGAGTAACGTGACAGTCCAACTCAAGTATCCCATCGTATTAAACCTATGTTACTATAAGGTGGAACCGAAAAGGTGCTAGACCTACAGTTCTGTAATTAGACAAGTTAATGGTTGTAGGAGAATATGAAACTTTGATCAAATATAGAGTGGACGAGTCGGAAAATGGGTATGTAGAAAGACATGGATGAATGAAAAAATTGGAGCATTGTTGTTGATGCTCAACATGAATAGATCCATAAATGTGAATAGATCCATAGATGAAATCCATTCATTTCTCTCTGCCCATTTTCCCTCTCATCCACCTTATTTTCTATGAAATTTTGATTAATCTCTTACAATCAAAAATGAATTTTCCATTCATCCAGGTAAACCATTTATTCAATCAAACCAAAACTTTTTGAAATATATTTTTTCACTACTAATACTAATCAAATGTATTGTAGCTACTTAGGGTATGTTTGGTAGACAAGTAGAAGGTAGCGATTAGCGTTTTGACCAACTCAGAATGCTACTTTACATGTTTGGCTGTACATTTTTATTAGCGTTTGAAGTAGTAGTTAGCGTTTTAAGGAGCATTTGACAAATGTTATTATAAGTAGCATTTCCCATAGAAAGTAGCATTTCTGATTTTCTAATTTTCTGATATATATCATTATAATAACTCAACAGCTACCGATCGTGCCAAACACGTCATTGTTAACAGCTACTTTTCAGCCAACAGCTAAAAGCTACCTGCTACAGCTAACAGGTAGTCAAACTGCTAACAGCTACCTCAACAACTAAATGCTACCTGAACAGCTATGACTACCAAACACCTCCTTATAATCTACAAATTATGTCAAATGTGCTCATTATGATTAGTGGTCTAATTAGCAAGATTTAAACTATTTAATATTCTTTCTTTATTGAGAAATCGTATAACTAATATTATTATGATAAGTATTTACATATTTGTTAGCACAAATTCTATATCTATTTGTGAAACTAATTCTAGATAATTTTCTTGGTAATCCAAAATCATTTAGAAATTTGGATTAAAAGGAAAATTCAAGGGTCCTAGAGGGTGTTAAACTAGTTTCATAACTATGATAATTGTTATCCAAAATAATGAATAACTTGTAGTAAAATCTTGGATATTTGAGGATTTTGTTTAAGCTAGAAGATAAAAAAATCAGAAGGTTGAGTCATTGTATAGCAAAATGAGTGTGTTTATAGAGAATGAAAAAATAGAGTTATATACTACGTAACTGATAAATTTGTAGTTTGGAAAGAGAATTGTTCTGTCAAATAGTTTCTAATAGGCAATAGCTACTCCGTATCTTTTTATTTCACTCTCTATAAATGGACACACATTTTGCTATCTTTTGACATAACCATCTAATTTTATTCTTTACAAGCTTAAAAAATTATTAGTTAATTAAAATTTAAATACTTATTTTCATCATATAGATTATATGATTTATTAACTTATATGTATCTTTCACATTTAATAATTATTTTGTTACTTAAAACACAAATCATAATTAGTGCATTTGATTATATTGGTATTACAATTACGTGGTCGTGGATACGCTACATGAGTACTAATAATGGAAAAATGTATTAACAAGAAGTGTGTA
This sequence comes from Spergularia marina, assembly GCA_963680865.1. Taxonomy (NCBI): domain Eukaryota; kingdom Viridiplantae; phylum Streptophyta; class Magnoliopsida; order Caryophyllales; family Caryophyllaceae; genus Spergularia; species Spergularia marina. The sequence goes on from OY804554.1 coordinate 7,856,464, forward strand.
GGAGAGAAAAGGTGGTGGGATCTTAAAAGAATGAATATTACATTCATGATAGTAAGAGATCATGAAAGTCTGATTGAAGATAAGGTGTGAAAATGTAGAAAAAGAGAGGTGAATGCATGAATATGGGGTGCACTTTTATTGATGCAATCATGATTTGTACTTAAAACTTTGAAGCTCCACACTAACGTATTAGGAAAAGAGCACATTTCAGGTTTGTTCAATTTCATATGTTGCATCAGTTCTTGTTTAACTGCCTAAAAATTGTTTTAAATGATGCAAGAACATTTGATCACACAATTTACAATGCCACAGAAAAGCTTGACGAAGTGATTAGCCCAAGTAATGCGCCTGATCTGGTCTTCAACAAAACCCAGGTCTCTTCACTACTCATGTGCATGGTGTGAACGGTAAATAAGGAAAGCACATGCTATAGGTTTTGCTGCAAGTTTGTCATTGTTCATTTAGCTGTAGAAAATGCGGCTAAGTAATAGTTAATCTTGGCAAGGTCATCCAATAATCATCACGAAATGGTTTCTTTGTTTTTGGTTAAGTATCGTATTAAACTCGAATACAAGGTTCGATTTCTGATTAAATACCCCTTGCTGCCTAGTGCCTATTCATTTCAAAGAACCCAATTTGATCCAAACTAAACAAGAAAACCACAAAGAGACCAAGAGGACAGCCCAACAAAATGTACGATACGAGTTTGTGAGAGTCCACCCTTACTTAAAAAAAAGTGTGCTTCATTTACACGGCGTATGAGGAGCAGTAGTGATACTGACTACTGAGGCATTCGACAATCAAATTTGCATATTTTTTTCATCTAGTTCTTTTCTTCTACCCTAAAGTTTTCCCCTTTAATCCAACGTTACTACTATAAATATTATTAGTGTCGGCCACTTTGCATGTAAGTCAACTTATGAAGACCATGTTGGCGATTGAATAACTAAATCGTGTACCCAACATAGGTCTATTAGCCTATTCACTATTCAACTACATGCAATCATTAAGCAATTATGTGACATGTTATTTACCATTTTAATTTTACTAAAGGTGAACAAGGACAACATCAACACTAGCCTAAGTGGATCACAAACCAGTCTACAGAAGTGAAATTAAACTCTAATCCCTAAACTTTTGTCATGGATAGAGTGAAAAAGCAAAAAGATTTAGCCCCCGGATGACAAGTAGAAATGTGAAGTAGTAAACTATGCACAGAATACTAAGTCAATAATCAAGGTATATGTTTAGCTTTAAAATTTGAACTTCATATATACTTTATATACTTCTGATACCCATCCCAAAAAAGGAAAACAAAAACAAAAAAAAAAAAATGAGAGAGAGAGAGAGACTTCTGATATACAGTTACAATTGACAATGAAGATCAGCATACTTTTAAGATTTACTTCACCAAACACATTCTAAAAAGGAAATACTTCTACAACTTATGACTTATTATGCACATTAATTCCAAAAAGAAAGATAATAATGCATAACTATTTAGCAAAAAGGACTCACCAGAGGCTGCATACGTTTTTTTCCAATCGGGTATTGATAAGGGTTTGGTGTTGACATTGAAAATGCAGTGAACCACAGAATGAAACCCGACAGAAGATCAAGAAGTGAATCCAGCGTGGATGCAATGATTGCTAATGAGCCACTGCGTACTGAAGCATATACTTTTGCAATGAAAAGAACCATGTTGGCGATATTTGATATCCTGATGGCAAATGTCTCACTTTTGGCCAAATTTTCTTGCTCTTCCTGCAGCAGAGGACATTCAACTCAGTTAAAGCCTCGAAAAAATTCATTACCCACCTACAAAGCACAACGTAGCATGAACAAAATTGAAGGTCTGAGAGTGGCCAAGTTGATGACAAACAGACCTTTGACAATCCAGGAACAAACCCACGCTCTGCCAAGGCGTCCATTTCACTGAAACCCTCCAACATTTCTACTTGCTGTTGATAGTACTCAGCTACATCATCATCAGGACCTGTACACATCAGCTACAAAGATTTAGAAAATGCTAAGATCAATTGACTTCAAACCTTAAAAGGCATCGAGAATCCACTTCCCCAGTGCCCCAACATGTATTACCACCGTTCAACATACTTCCCAAACATAAATAAAGCATTCTAAAGCAAGAAACCACTCAACAACATTAATGATCATTCTGAACTTTCCTAATTGAACTATGATGCAAACGTCCTATAAATCAACTAAAGTGGTCAAGTAGTCGAACACCAGATTCACAACATAATTCCAACACCTAGAAAGCAAACATGACAACACCAATCAATTACTACATTAAAGCAACAGAAGAACAAATCCATCCGTTAGAATCACGACTCAATCATACTTACAGTCATCCAGCCGAGAATTCAACATCTCCATACCCCTAGACCTGCCTGCAACTGACTTAGGATTTCAACATCTTAATCAACAAATCTACAACTATAAACATAGTGTGGTTTTATACAGCCTTAAAGCACCAAAAACAGCATCTAATACCCCTACTTAAGTGCCACTCCGACCTAATATTCTCACCCGACAAACCAAAAACACAACCAAGAAAAAAGCGAATTCTCCATCATCCACTCAAATTCAAAAGACCACTCCACCTAAAAATCTTCATGTCAGCGCTACAGATACAACTTACAAGCACATGTTTTCGCCGAAACTGTACACCAAAAAGCATCAACACTGCCAACCATTGCTAAATTTAGACAAAACACTGCATAAATTATACACTCACTCAATGATTATAGTATTATACAACTGTTGGCATAAACAAGATTCTTTCTTTCTATAGTATTATTATCTTTTAATCCCAAAGAAAGAGACTTCACATAAGACAATTTAAAATGTAGGATTGGACTATTATAGGCTCAAATTCATTTCACAATAACAATATAAATTAGTTAATTAACAAAACTAGCAAATTTAAAAAAAAAAATACCCATATGTCGAAAATCCATGATAAGCACAAATAATTGACAGCATATACAATACAATTGCAAAAGTAATCAATACCCACATATCAAACTAAACCACCCAAATATAGCAAAAATACTAGAGAGGTACTAACTTTTTATCCAATACACTTCCAGTATGACAATTGGAAATACCAAAGTTTTCGACTTTTCGCTATGACCATTCATGTTAGCCGAGCCCGAATCATTTTTAACGCATATAAAGTAATAATCACAATATTTTAGGGAAGAAAGAGATTGATGCAAAAAATGAAAAGGGGTAAATCAGTAAATTACCTAAAACCCCAAGACAATCATGGAGTTTTCTGGGAGGTTTCTCCTTATGTTCAGGCGACATCTGGTACGCATCAAAGTTCAACCGCCACGACGGCTCAGTGGTTACTCCGCCGTCATCACCGCCGCTAAAGGCGGCATTGCGGTCGTCGGCGGCGTAGAGAAGGCGCTGATCAGCGGCGGCGTCATGATCCAAGTCCAGCCTCACCATCTCACCCATCTTTGTTGTTATTATTATACTCTTCCAATTCTGCCCTTCCGGAAGAATGGGGTGAGAGGGGGGCAAAGGGGTGGAAATTGAGGAGAGGGAGAAGGGTGTTTTGGGAATTTTATGGGGGTAGGTTGGCGAGAAGGATGGGAGTGCAAGTCATGGAGAAGAGTGTCGTGGGAGGCGGAAAGTATGTAAAAGGTTGAGTAGTGGGGAGAACTGGGGTAGGACAGAGATAGAGAGAGAGACAGAGAGTGGAGTGATTGCGAAGCGTATAGTACAAGACAACAGAAGAGTTATACGAATATCTCGCCCGCTTTTGGATACACTCGTGAATCGTGATGAATAATATATTGTCAATATTTTGGTTTTTGGGGTACATAGACGAGTACTCCCTCCGTCCCAGTTCAAACGCCTCATATTTTATTTCGAGACGTCCCATTTTAAACGCTCCATCTATTTTGGGACATATTTCTCTCTAATACTTTTATTAAATCATCACATCATCTCTCCTACTTTTATTAATCCCCACATTCTCTCTCCTCATTTTTCCTAATATTACCCCGCTCAACTTACTATATCAATTTTTTCTTATTCCACTACAAAAAACATCCGGGGCGTTTGAGATGGGACGGAGGGAGTAGTTAATATTGTGCACCATGGGTTATGAGAGACAGTTATATATGGAGATATATATGCAAAATTCATTTCTCGTCTTTATTAGGCCAACCTTACTCATCTGAATGATTACATGTATGTTATTTTGGACATCTAATTACTTCCTCCGTCCCAACTTAAACGCCCCAAGGCGTTTTTGCAGTGGAATAAGAAAAATTGATATAATAAGTTGGGTGGGGTAATCTAATACTATATATTAAAACCTGAAACCAAGTCTTTCCTAGGAGGACATTTGGCACATATTAATTGGATAGCACAATAGAATTATATAATATGGTAAAGTACTAACTAATTTATGGATATTATAATTTATGATAATAATAATTAGTTATTATAGTACAACTAATTTATGGTAATAAATTGAAATATAATCAACGGATGGCGGGATAGTGGAATGAGAATGAAATATTATAACGGGTGACGTGATAGGGGAATGAAAATGAAATAGTATAACCGGGGACGTAATAGTGGAAAGGGAATAATAATATGATGGGTAAGTAGAATTTAATAAATAGTGAAATAATATGACGGGTGACAAAAGTAGAAATAAAAAATAATGTAAAATATATTTCCAAATATTATTATAACAAAAATAAACCTACATTTTTATGAAACGAGTATAAACAATATAAATAGGTAGCCCGGACGTGGGTCGGGCATGCAAACTAGTATTAGGAAAAAGGAGGAGAGCGAATGTAAAGATTAATAAAAGTATGAGAGATAATGTGAGAGATGATGTAATAATTTAATAAAAGTGGAAGAGAGAAATATGTGCCAAAATAGATGGGGTGTTTGAGGTGGGACGTCTCGAAATGGAAGATGGGCCGTTTGAGCTGTGACGGAAGGAGTAAGTGGTACGGGTGTTTGTAGCGTGATATATGGAAGAATTTGTGTTATTACCTTTGAACCATTTCAAACATCAACTCAATAGGTTTGAAAGTTTTCTTGAAAACGATACACACCATTTTTATGTCATCTATATTTTTTTATTGATGGTTCATAATGTGTCACTTAAATGTTGCAGTTGGTATATTTTTATGTAGCCAAATACTTTTGCTTATGTGATGGAATTTGGCTTATTTGTGGTCATTGTATAATAAAAACGTGTTAGGGTTGTATACAACAACATATGTATAGTTTTAGTAATGTTGGAGTACTAACATGTGTGAGTTAATTCGACATTGAAAGCTTAGGTGAGACATTCATACCTAAACTTATGCACTAGGATTTGACTCCTCTATGATTTCTTTGGCCCCGACAAGTATATTAGTCCGAACAAGTTACAAATTAACATGTCGAAGAGTTAGTGTTGTTATTTTTCATATTTTTTGAAGTTGAGTGAAGAAACTTCTAATTTTAAGGTCTAGAAATTATTAATTAAATTCGGCGATATCGTCCATTATGAGAAGTTGCTTGAACAGTTGAGAAGTTGTTTGAACAGTTGAGAAGTTGTTTGAACAGTTAAGTTTCATTTTAATATTGTACTAGACTAGATAACGTAAGTTGGGAGAGTTGTATTATTTGGTCATCCAAATGTACTCAACATGGAATTATTGGTTTGCATGTCATCATCAAACATGGGTTCATAGAGTATTTGTTTCATTCAATCAAGATAAAATTGTGGAGGCCCATCATTTATTGAGAAACTACAAACAACGTTAAACTAGTCGTATGAGGTGTACGTGCACTGTGCTGCGGAACCAAATTTTATTTGTTGATGTTGTGCTAGAACTTTTTTTTTTTTTTTTTGTCAACTGTAAAGAGAAGGGACCTAACAAGCTTTAGCGTTAATGGCAAGACAGTGAGCCCGACCATTACGCTGTCTAGGAACATAACTAATAATTAAACAATGGAAATTAGATCCTACAAAACAAACATTGTTAAAGATGGTCTTGAGCTCCACTTTCAACGGCGTGAGACCTACAAATTGGGTTATCAAATCGAGGCAGTCCGTCTGGATTTCGATATGCAGCCAACCCGCTCTTGATGCCCAAGTGACTGCTTCCCATAAAGCCTTACCTTCTGCTTGAATTAGAGAGCTTGCTCGAACTTTACGGCCTGCAGCCGCAATAGTACTTCCTTCGACATCAACAACCCACCACCCAACTCCTACAGTTGATAATGAATCCCACGCACCGTCCACCCGAATTCTGACCTTAAGGCAGTTATCAATAGTAGAGATAAGTTGTACCCTACGTACGCCAGCAGCCGGCAACCGGTTCTCCAGCGGGCCAACATCCAACCCCCCCGATTCCCCTCAACTCCCCACCTGTCCGTACAACTCACTCTGCTCATGGTTTCAACAGCTTCCTTGGCACGAACCAGCACTGCTACAGGATTGACCATGGCTGCACAGAAAATGATATCATTTCGGTGGCACCACAAAGCCCACAAAGTACCAATAAACCAACCCAGCAAACGAAGAGGGTTATCCATCCTCTTCAAATTCTTGATCCAATTGGCAACCCATAGTGGCAACGGGATAGCAGCATCCATCTTGACATTTAGCCCTAAGTCACCAGAACGCCACACTCTTTTAGCAAGGACACAGTCCCTGAACAAGTGATCAACAGATTCCTCCTTATTGTCCTCACATAATCCACACGCATACCTACTCGCCATCCCTCTCCGCACAAATTCTCGCCCCACCGGAAGTGCATCCACCATCAGCTTCCAAAGGAAGCACTTCCACTTATTGGGCCCTGGTAGGTGCCAAACTAATTTCCAATCCACCAACATATAGGAATTTTTCCTTTCGAACCTTTCCAATCTACTAGGCTGATGATCTAGAGCGTTTCTCACAGTTACAGCCCGCCCGTAAGCCGACTTAACAGTAAAATCCCCACCCTGTCCATCCTTCCACACAAAAGTGTCGTCTTGGTTCCTAACAGGGACCGGGATGCTGAGAATTGCTTCGCCCGTCTCACCCGGGAAGATACATCTAACTAGATTCTCATCCCACCCTCTATCCCTGATCAAGTGTTGGATCTGCAGTTCCTTAAAATGCGGAGGATAGTCTCCATCTTTTGATCGAATGATAGGTGTCTCCCCCAAAACCCACGGAACCCCCATAACACTCAACTCCGAATTCCTCCCTGGTACCACTCCTACTCCTTGTCTGATCAGCTCAAGCCCCCATCGAATACTCTGCCAACCCCACGACCCCCGCTTTCTTTGTAACACCGAACCATCCAGCACCCTATTCCAGCTTATATTTTATTTAGCTCGGAATATCCTGCTAACCAAAGTATTCGGGTTACTAAGAATTCTTTATCCCTGTTTAGCCAGAAGAGCTTGATTGAGGCAAAGCACATCTCGTAACCCCACTCCACCCCTGCTCTTAGGTCTCGATAGAAACTTCCAGCTTCTCCAATGAACAGTTGTAGATTTCCTCGGTCCTGCCCACCAAAAAAGTGACAAAAGAGATTGAATCTTCTTTGCCACTCTTACCGGTATACGAAATACCGATAGACTGTAAATAGACAAAGCTGGACCATTTACTACAAGGAAAATGCAAGTAGAGCAACAATATCGATCAACTTCAGTGTCACTCTACTCCTACAGTCCTACTCCTGCTTGCGTATCGGGCATGTATCTGAGTATCTCTACATGAGCCTTTGGTTATTTTACGGATTATTATTTGTTACCCTCTCTCTCTTTGTCCATATGAAATGTTAACCATAATAATCTATGAGCGCCTCTCTCTTCCTCTCCCCTTCTTTCTATGTTAAAACCCTAGCCTTTAATTCTAAATTTAGGCTACCACGGTCAATTAGGCGGTGGTAAGCACCAAATTTGTTTTCGCTCTAATTAATTGGTTATACTCAGTTTCCAACTCCTAACTCCTCAAAAGGGTCTCTGTACCACCATACAGGTGGTTTATACTAAGATCTGCGAGATCTACGTGGAGGATATGGTGTTTATATTGTTTATGGATTTTGCTATAACGTTGAGATGGATGTCGAATTCTCATGTGCTGGTTGACATTTCTGCTTATCCTTTTACAAATTGCAAGAGATCATAAGGCCTCATCGGGTAAATTCAAGTTGTATCAAGAATAACATTATTATAAAGTGTCTTCAGATCACGAGATTATCTTACATAATTCATAATTTCTGGAGGGTAGAATTTTTTTTGGTATTAGCCTTAGATTTTGACAAGTTTGATTCTCGTTGTAGAAGTCATATCTCAAATTATTACGAATAAATTTTCATTCCTTAAAAAAAGGTTATAATAAGGTTTTAAAAAACTACAATATCATAAATCTTTAATGGTTAATTTTGAATAAATTGTCAGTGTTTTTCTGAAAAGTCTCTATAACAGTAATTATTTTTACTGGTTTTAAAAAAAAATCATTAATTGATTGTATTGTTTTTTGTATTTTCTAACAAAATTTAATGTCATCTTTTGGATATTATTCATGTTCGATAACAATACTCTCGTCGGGAAAGGATTTAGGGGTGGTGTCTACCGCAACGCCTTGAAAACCAACCCTAAACCCTTTTTCGGCAACTTTAAATTAGTTCCCTCATTTAGTCTCGGACCAAAAGGGTATAGGAGTTAGGTTTGTGTGTCTATAGATTCTGGCGGTGAAACCTCCGAAAAAGGAGTTTGTGTATATTTTGTCTTCAGAGTAAGTCGGAGGAGGAGGGCGATGCGAGGTTGGGGGTTGTCGTATGAACATTGACATAGGTGAGACATAAATAGAGATGGTAAAATAATATAATAAATTCTCTACTTAAATAATTGGGGGAATGTTATTTTTTTCCTTGAAAAGTGACAAAATTAATGATTGTTATAGATAGTTACTCTATAGAAAGACCCTATTTGTAATCACATGTCACAAAATGCTTTTGTGAGTTATTATTTTTCAAAGTATAGCTTTGAGATATGTGTTGGTAATTTATGAGAGCCAAAAGTTTCCGTTATTTTCACAATCTTTCAATCACTAGTGGAGTAGTGGATGATACGATAGACACAAAGATAAGGAGACTAATTAATCCATGGCTTTCCGTGGATAAGTATCACATTTAAATTACACTATATAAAGTAGTATTTCTTTTTATTTCTCGACTAACAAAGTGATACTCGTCGAAAGAAATGATGATACATGGAAATTTATTGAGCAATGCAAATATATGAAACATCATATGTTTACAATGTCATTACATTACTTTGAATGTTTTTGACTTTTAAATGAACTAGCTTGCATACCCGACCTGCACTCGGGCTGTATATCTATATTATTATATTCTTTTATAAAATTGTCATTTTATCTTTGTTATAATATTATTAGCAACACTATAATTTTTCATAAATTAGCTTACCGCCATATTCACCATAAATTATATTATTTTCCATAAATTAGCTAATAATTTCCATATTATGTAATTACTTAGTGCTATCCAATTAATGAATGTCAAGTATCCTTTTAGAAAAGACTTGGTTTCAAGTTTTAATGTATTAGATTAGATTAGATGCTTAATCAATGAGCATATGTTTCCAAGTTTAAGCACCACCCCTCGAATCGGATATGCTCACTCAATTCCAAATGCTACTTCTCAGTTCGTATGACTTCACCCTCGTTGTACGTAGACTTCCGCGGTCTTCAAGACGATACTTTGATGGTTTGACATGTATTCAAATGAATATGTTTTTTTAGAAAAAAATTAGCTTTTATGAAAGTTCTATAGATAACAAATTTAACTATTTTTATGATATATAAATATTCATTGTATGTGTTTGCGGTTTTGACTCCTAAATAGTAAACGGGGTGTGGTTTTGACTCCTGAATAGTAAACGAGGTGTTTAAACACTGACGCTACGGAGGGAGTATGCATCACTATCATTGAATGATAAAAACAAAAAAAAGAAGGGCAAAAAAAAACAGTGTGGCTGCTGGGATTCGAGCCCAGGTCTCCACGGCCACAACGTGGAATTCTAACCACTAAACTACAGCCACTTTATTGAATACTAAGTTCAACATTAAATAATCAAACCAAAATAAAAACCTTCGGGACTTCTCTTCCGTCTCTTTCTAACGTTCTTTGCCACTGAAGTCAACTAGTGTGGCTTCCCCTACACTCATCACTCGACCAACAAACAACCTCATCGGAAAACACCACCATGTTTCCGACACCAACAAAATTCTCTCTCCTAATCACCGCCGCAACACTCCTCTTTTCTCTCTCCTCCACGTCTCCACTCGACGACTCTCTCTCCTACATTTGGCCGTTACCGGCGCACTTCTCCTCCGGCAACGACACTCTCACCGTCGACCCTGACCTCTCTCTCTCCTTCTCCGGCAAATCCGACATTCTCTCCGACGCTTTTCTCCGTTATAAAAGCCTCATTTTTAAGCACGTCTCTAAGTTTTCCGGCAGGTTTCGCTTGCGTCTTTCGCCGGTTTATGACGTCAGCGTCGTCCACGTCACCGTTCGTTCCCCTAACGAAGAGGTCTTCTTTCAATATTTTAATTGCTTTTATTTTTTTCAATCATTTAATTTATTGTGCGTGTTTTTTTTTTTTTTTTGTGATGATCGAGTGTGATTTTTGATATGGACAGCTTCAATTGGGGGTGGATGAGAGCTATAGTTTGGAGATTAAGAGGAGAGATGATCAATCGATTGTCGGCGTCGCGGCGATTGAGGTGAGTTTTTTTTTTTTTTTTTTTCAGTTTTGTTGCTTCAATTGTAAGATATGATTGATTGGTTTGCTAGATTCTGGAGTATATCATGCTTGTTGAAGTAGTGTATCAAAATATTAGGTTTTGGAAATCCAATAGTTATGAAGGAATTTGATATGATGAGGTTTGGATATATATTTCCGAAAATGACACCGGAATTTTGTACCAATGAACGTTGAGTAATGGTTAGTTAGTAATAGAATGTGAACAAGAAGCACATTGGACCTTCTCGTAGGTAAAATCGACAAATGAACTTGGCCTTGTGTTTTGAGTATGGGAAGGGGGACGATGAAAGAGAATACGAGGTGGTATCGTCTCTATTTTTTGTTGTTTTAAATTGTTGTCGATGTAGATGCTCTTGTATTGTTTGTTAAGGTATTCTTGGGGGCAGTAAGAGATTAGTGGGAAGCAAGTATAAACTAATCGGGAATTGAATCTTGTGTGTTTTCTATCCGATGCTGAATTCTCATTGTGTTTGGCAATATAAGTTCATTGGGGTCCTTGTTCTATAGTTTGCTCGTACATGAACTCTAAACTTATCTCATAGTTTCAGCTCTTAATTTTTAAGGTTTTATATGAATAATTTCAGAAACAAGTTAGGGATTTGTTGATGTAATGTATGGGTGGCGTAGACACCTTGCTAATTAGCTACCTAGTGATGTGTGAAACTAAGAGATATGTGACCGATGAGGCTTAAGCGATGGAGGAATTTAGTTGAGAGCTTTGATTAGCTACGCAGTGATGCGTGAAACTAAGAATGATATGTACTCCGTATTAAGTTAAAATGAAATATGTACATGGTAGCGCAAGTAACAGCTAACAATAAATGTACTTTTGTTTTGTAGTGCTGGAGTGTTATGTTTGATAAAAGCATTGCTCCCTCACAAGCTAACAGGGCTGCTTCTTTCTCTGTAGGCTAATACTGTATATGGAGCATTGCGAGCACTCGAGGTTTGCATCTATTCATAATTCTCTGGTTATCACTTGACGCTCTATTTTGTTTGCTTACTTACATCCATAGTGAATTATGCATGGTACTTGAGCGTGTGTTAGAGGTTTAGGGTTAGTTTGGAGCTGCTTGCTAATATATTGTGTAGAATAATAGTTTTCAGACTTTATAACGTCTTCATCATACGTGGGAGTATATGGAAATCTAGCTAGCGAATAACCAGATGAATGAGTAATTTTGCATGCAATGAGGAACAAGAATTCAGAGATTATGTTCCTGTGGCTGATATTGAATTCTAATAGATTTAAATGATGAACATCATACTATGGGTGGAGGGTGGTCTAGGGGCTCGGTTAGAGGGAGGTGAAGGGTTCTCTACATCTGTATGCAACCGTTTCTATGTTGCTACTTTCTAGTTTGAGAAATCTGGTGCCTAAAAGCTCCCAAGAGAATTTGACTTCCTTGACAGAGTTCTCTTTAGCGGGTTTTACGTTTCAATTCTCCTCCCCCACGTCTTCTTTTTGGATATGTCTCTAAGTCTGTTTGTATTATGGTGCAGACTTTTAGCCAGCTGTGCACGTTTGATTATGTATCAAAATATGTAAAGGTATTCAAGGCACCTTGGCACATCCATGATGAACCAAGGTTTGCGTATCGTGGACTTCTTATTGGTAAGTTTCTGAAATTATCGATCTTAAAGAATACTATCTCTTCTTTATGTGGCACTGGGTGTACGTCTTTGGTGCTCCTATTTCCCTATGGCCATGTGCCCATGGCTATGCCAGTCTTGTAATGATCTTTGAGCCACCATATTCTAGAAAAGGGACAAAAGGACAGATTGTTATCGGTTTATGACTTTATGTCATATCTCATAACATTCTGTCGCATTACAGATAGTTATGTGAAAGTGTAAAGAGAGATGGAGATGCTACACTGTTTCTTTGCTAGGAATTTCTCTTTAATCAGGAACAACAAGATCATTAGCATTGGTTGTGCGCATAGCCCTCACCTACAGGGCTACAATACATCTTTTTAGCCTCATTCATATTTTCTTACTTTCAAGCATTCCTAAAGTTCTTGCATTACATCTTTTACTTGTGCAAGGATCTTTTTGCCTCAAAATGTTAAAGGCTCAGCCCATATCTCTTTCATACCCCATGTACGCTCACTAGCTCTAAGTTCATATTATTTCTTTCCACTCGCTGACTTCCACCAATCTATTTCAGATACTTCGCGGCATTATTTACCCATAGATGTTATAAAGCAAATAATTGATTCCATGGCGTATGCTAAACTTGTAAGTTTTTCCTCTCGCCTAAGGTGTGTTACTTGTTTAAATAGATACAGGTATTTGCTTGGAGTCCTGATGTTTAAATTTTCTGTTCAGTAGAACGTTCTTCATTGGCATATAATAGATGAGGAGTCCTTTCCTCTCGAAACGCCCTCTTATCCATATTTGTGGAAGGGTTCGTACTCAAAGTGGGAGCGGTACACTGTTGAAGATGCTTATGAAATTGTCAAGTAAGTGATTGCTATCTCATTATTGTAATTGGCCTTTTACATTCAATGTATTTTGTGTGTCCATATTTCCTCTTCTAAACTATATTTCTTGTTGATACCACCACAAATAAGTAGTTCAGTACAGCATGATTCTTAATTGTCCATTGTCTTCAATGTTTCTTAAAAAATACTTCCTAATTAAAACTCCCGGCGTTGCCCTCAGACCTCACCTTTTCTTTTTCTTTTTCTTTTTCTTTTTCTTTTTCTTTTTTCCTGCCCCTCCACCTTTTGTTAATTATAATCTCTTATCTCTATTATCCCCACGTTCTTTTTCTCTTTCCTTTAAGTTCCTCATGCCTGGTAAGTACTTACTTCTTAGTACATCTCCACCATATTCTTCTTGCGGTGGTAGCATTCTAATATCTTAAAAGTATGATCTACAGTTCAGATGTTGTTATTCATTTTTGGTAATCCTGAACCTTAGGTGCTAGTTAGCCTTTTCTAATAATCTCATCATGTTCACCTCCAAGGTTAGATTTTCCTGTTTAAAGTTCTGGTGATCTGGTACAATACACAGCTTTCTGTCCTCGGAAAGGGTTAATGACTTGGTCAAAACTCGAAATCTCAAAGAAAGACATTTGAAAAATGTGAAAACTTTTACTCAAAAAAAAAAAAAAAAAAAACAAAAAAAACTAAAGAAAACGTAAAAAGGGGGATGTAAAAGGAAGAAATAGAAAAGGTGAGGTCAACGCAGGAAAAGTGTAGTGTTTATGAGCTAGTGTTTGTTAGGAAAAGATAATTATTAGGTAGTTCTTTGTTGAAAAATTATACAAGGTAGTGTTCTTAGAGAAAAAAAAGTCTGAGGTAGTTTATATGCAGTTTGCCCGAAATCTCATTAAGATAATTTTTTGGTGAGAGTAATAAAACGATGTATGTAATGGAAAAGGTGTTTCGATTGACCAAAGAAGCTAATATAACCACTTAATTTCCACTGCTTCTGGATCATATGAACGCACTCGTAGCAAAAGTCTACAATTTTAACTGGACATCTGGGTCATTTTGCTGGAGAGTGGAGATGTATCTAGAGCGAGTCCTGAACTATTTGGTTCATATTATACCATTCGATGCTAAAATTGCCTGTGTACTCAACAGACACAAAAGCAAGTTTTTGAGGGATCCAACACTACTTTTTAATGTCTTGTAAGGAATGCTTTAGACATTCTGCGAAAGACACTATAAATGGACATTCACATTCCTTGTTGTCTTCTTACTATTAGATACGAATTATGAGACGAAGCTTTATAAGACTTCCTTTCTGAATTCTTTGCTTTGTTCTTGGGATCCTGAACTTATACATTCTCCCATTTCACTGAAACAATCTCGTGAAACGGCCTATCGGTGACATATTTGGTCTGTCGGTGACATGAAAGTTTCCTGTCACTGATAATCAAAATCATTATGTTTCAACTTCAAACTCATTGGTGACTGTTTTGGGTCTAAATCAGACTCGTGCGTAGAAACTTTTGGGTGAAAATGCAATCATTCTAGGATATATGACAGTGTTAGGTAGAAGAGTTTTGCCTACTAAGTCATTACGATACTCGTATGACATAGGTTTAAGGCGGAGTTGAATAAGCTGTCATATCCTGGATCTCAGACTCTAAGCTGAGACCTAATTTGTTATTCCTCAAGAGGCTGGATGACTGGGGAATGTTCTGGTTTTAATATGTTATTGATTGGTTTTCCGTGTTGTTCTGGTTCATAGTTACTGTTATCATTTATCATCATTGGTTCCTTTCTGTTCGCCATGCTTTCGTTTAAATTGGTTTGCTGTTTCTTTGTTGTTCTGTTAGACCTTTCTGTGATAAACTCATTCACTATTTTCATTGTTCTGATTTTCTTTTCACGTCTCTGCGCCATTTGAAGCTTTGCAAAGACAAGAGGTATGAACTGCTTATAAACATGTTTTTGAAATCGTTTTGTCTGTGTCTGTTTGGGGGTGGGGGGGCATCTTCTCTTTGGATGAGGTGGCTGAAGTCAAATGCTCAACTTAACATTTATGAAATATGTTGGCACATTCGGATTTTCTGAACACGTTCATTACAATTAGCATTTTATTTGACATACCTTAGCTTACTTCTATTAATTGTGACAGGCATCAATGTTATGCCAGAGATAGATGTGCCCGGTCATGCTGAATCATGGTAAGTAATTTCGCCTATGGTATCGATCTATTGTTTGGAACAATGCCCCATACCACTGTAGTGATATCCTCATGATCACATTTTGTACTTCAGTACTTCACTCGTGCTTGTCGACCCTTATGAACAAGTACCACCCTCTGTGTCGTCTCATTTTCTCAAAACAGCTTCGGATTGTAGTCTGCCATTCTTACAGTTTCCCCTTAAGTCTCGTTGTTATAGATGCTTCTTATAAAAGTCCAGGGAAATTCAGGATCTTATCGACAATTGTTTTTTTTTGAGATATTAACCAACATGCATTCGTTATTTATGTGGAGATGAGCTTAGAAAACTTCAGTTAGCTGCCTTCTTTTCTTTTTCATTTTTTTCTTAGTGTTCTAATACCCTGTTCGTGTCAAATTATGGCAGTTTGTTCTTCTGATTTTGCAACAGTAGTATGCTCTAAACATTTCCTACATCAAGGTTTTGGGTTTTTCATTTTCTTTCTTTGTGCAGGGGTGTTGGATATCCAGACCTTTGGCCATCTTCTTCTTGTAAAGAGCCACTTGATGTTTCCAAGAATTTTACTTTTGATGTTGTTTCTGGTATTCTGACAGGTAAATTTTCAGAACTCGCAGACAGTTTTCATCACTAGCTGACTAGTTGACACTTGCATGCCTTTTACTTTTGATTTGCGAAATTGGTCGTGTGAATAGTACACTTCTGTCTTTTTCTTGGCGCACCGGTAAAGGTGTTGCCGTGTGATCGATAGGTCATGTGTTCAAGTCCTGGGAGCAGCCTCTTGTCCAAAAAGGGACAAGGGAAGACTTGCCCTCTATACACCCTTGTGGTGGGACCCTTCCCCGGACCCTCGCTTTGCGGGGACGCCAATGTGCACCGGGCTGTCCTTTTGAAGACTAGGAATATCTCTACAGGTAGCAGTATTTTTCTTGGCATTGAGCTATCCAATCTTTCTGGAATGTTTAAATAATAACTGTGAATGTAGAACCACATTGTAAGTCAGCAGTTGGCTTCTTTGCTGTTTTATCGTCACCTTCCATTGTTTTCTAGAAAAAGGTCTAGTGATCCTTAGGGGAAGTAGGCCTCAGCTTATGAAAGGGGAAGTCCAGGTAATAACATTTATGGAGAACTATAATGCTGCCACAAGTCCACAACCCTGGTGACTTGATCGATGGGGTCACGAAAATGATGCTGATGAAACTCTTTCGTGATTCCAGATTTTGGAATCAGTAATGCCAGGAGAACAGATGTTTAAGTTGCTCAATTTTGTGGGGGTCGGTGGCCTAATCATCACGAAATAAGGTGCCCTGGAGAAAACATTTATTGTAATTTTTAACTTGGAAAAGGGGCCCTGCCAACATAGATCCTACTGTAGCCTGTAGGTCTGAAGTTGGCAAGTACATGCTGTCTACTTAATTAAGTATGTCCTATGTGATAATCAAATCTGAAGTACACCTTGGGATGCTGGGAAAATAATTTTCCTGTGCAGAGGAGATCCTGGAAGGGGAGTCTTGGCGCACCTGTAAAGTGTTGCTGTGTGATTGATAGGTCACGGGTTCAAGTCCTGGGAGCAGCCTCTTGTCCAAAAAGTGACATGGGAAGGCTTTCCCTCTATAAACCCTTGTGGTGGGACCCTTCCCCGAACCCTCGCTTTGCGGAGACGCCAATGTGCGATGCTTGTTTAGAGGAAATCCTCATTGTAAAGTTCTGATTCCGTTGTGTAACAGGTACTTTTAACAATGAACCCCCAAGTTCCCAACCCAGGAGTTCTTTAAATCTGATAAGCTAAGTAATTCTCAGAAGGATCTTTCTTGAAACTTGAAAGTGGCTGGTCTAACTAGCTAATCAGTGACGGAAAATTCTGCTTTGTCTAGAGTTTGTGGAATATTTGAGAGTCTTGGCAAGTTGGCAGCGCTCAAGGTCTGGCTGTTCGATCTAGGATAGTCCAGTAGCTGTTTCTGTGCAGACAGCCAAGAAACCAGTTTACCCATTTTTGGCTTCTGGAACAATAACACAAAGCATTTGGTCATAAAATGATAACAAACTGGTGGCAGTGTCTTCGGGATATTTCTGGCGTCTCTTGTTGGAGGAAGTGCTTCTGTCTTTTCAGAAGGTTTTACTCAAGTTGAATATTCTCCTCCAGCGTTTTGAGTTGGCAGAGTTTACGATAGGAGGTAGTAGAAGAGATCAAGAGAATAGGAATTCATTTGTAGATGCACAATAAAAGGGTTAGGAAATTTTACTCTGCTTTGAGTAAACTCTCCATGATAGAGTCTATTATCAACTCTGAAGATCCCAACACATAAAAAAATATGTCATATGCATTCTATAGATATCCTGCATAGCTGTTTTTTTTTCGGTAAGATTATCTGCATGGTACATTAATTGACCGCATTTCCTGCAGATATGAAAAGAATTTTCCCTTTTGAGCTCTTCCACTTGGGTGGCGATGAAGTTAATACAGGTAACTTTGACAAACTTTGGTGTAATAGCCTATGTATAGACATTAATCGAACTTTCTACCGTGTATCACTGAGAAGTCCTCATCAATCCAGAGAACACACGCAGAGCAATCATTTCTATTAGTTTTTCTTCATCTGTAAAATAAAGGAGAAGAGTTTAGTTGCAAAGTGAGTTTCTTATGTTAGACGCTGTACCCATATGTTATCTGATGGATCAAACTTCACATTTTACTGTTGTATGAATTACTCCTTTAAGTGGTTCAGATCTTTTGTAATTCTTTGTTAAATAATTATGCCACTATGATCTGGACAGATTGCTGGAATTCAACAACGCATATAAAGCAATGGTACGTTCCTTACCCTGAGCTTTATATAGTCTGCCTAAATTGATTACTGTTTCGTAATTATGGCGTACTTGAACTTTATCACTGGCTTTTGCCTGTGGATAATCAGTACCTGAATATTCATCTCAAATAGGGTAGAATCAGTTATTAATCTTTATTTTAGTCCTTTTCAACTATCAAATCAGTGTAATAACTAGTCCATTATAAAAGATCTGGTGGCTCCACGCAGTCTTTATGTGAGGTTGGGTCCTTGCTAGTTGCTACTACCAAACCGTCGCTGTACAAATTTAAGTTTGAATGTCGCTCTTTTATCGATCATTCGTATTTGGCTAGCTATTCATAGCACTAATGAATGCCTACTTCTAATCTCACTGCTGTTGGTGATCATGATTCATGTCTGATATTATCTGTTTGTCTGCGACTCAAGTTTGTATTTGATATGTTTATCACAAGTTTTCTTAAATGCTTGAAGAGATGTCTTTGTGATTTTGTGTTACTATTCCAATGGAATGTACGTCTCCCATGTTGTGAGATCAATACTCCAAGTAAGAAGTATAAATGTAATGTTTGTTTCTCTACATAGATTTTGTCATCATCGTTTAAGTTTGGGTATTTAAGCATCTGGCTGACATCCCTTTGTGCCTGTTCAACAATCACTCAAGCAGACGATTGTTTGGTTGGACAGGACTATAGGTTTCTCTGCTGGACAGAACTGTGGAAGAGTATCGAATCCATATTCTCTTCCCCACCATATGGCCCTCCTTTTTTTCCCTCTCACTCCGTCTATTTATGTGCTGCTTCATTATGATGGCATTTTGTAGCGTGTCTGTGTACAAGTGTGATTTGTACTCTTTCTGCTTTTTAACATGTTGTAAATTCAGGTTGACTGGCCATAAGATGAGTCCAAAGGATGCTTACCAGTACTTTGTAGTTAAGGCTCAGGAAATAGCTATTTCAAACAATCGGACCCCTGTCAACTGGTAAGCCTCTTTGTATTTCTGCCCTTCTAGATAGAGTTCGTCTCTGGACAGCAAATTAAAAGTACATGTGGCTCCAGGGACAAACCCGGCCTCTTTTATGTGGCAAGGCAGTTCCTAGTAAATAGAAGATGGTGTTTATACTGTACAACATGTGCTTTTATTATTAAGAGCTTTTAGGTTCCTGTTGTTGGTTTTAGGTAAGTAATTTATGAGCATTCTTTGTAATTTTTTTTTGGTAAATCGTCGCATAAGGTATGTTTGGATGTTTGTATGCTTCTGTGGAGGCATTCTCAACTCTGAGTCTGTGCTTTGAGAAATTGAGAGTTTGAGGTACCTTGGTATTTTGACATGTTTAATGATTTTTGTCAGCTTTCAAATTTGGGCTTAAAGTGGACATTTTCTGTATGATTTTAGCAATTATCATCTTATTCTTGCTCTTTTGGGCCCAGATAACTTCTGTGCCATGCAATTTCTTTGTCAAAGTATGGCTCTATAGTTCATAGAATCCAAAAATGGTTGGCAATCAACTGTCAGGCACCTAACATAAATGTTAGAAGTTTATGCCATTTGCTGTGGTAATAATTGGTAATCCAAAGTTGAGGGGCTCCTGCTAAAGTTACACTAGTTGTCACTGGTGTTTTAGCAAAATTATGTGAAGTGAGTGATCATATTATGGTAAGAATGTGATTTCAAAAAAAAAAAAAAAAATTATGGTAAGAATGGATATTTGCTTGTAGTATTTCCTTCTGTAAATTGACATTCTGTTAGCTTGTGTGCCAGGCTTCTGTAGTTGAGACATGTGTTAACCTGGCTGCTTTTGTTTAGAAGTATCAAACACCTGATATATGATGTGATCATATAATCTTTGACTGCAGGGAAGAAACTTTTATCTCGTTTTCCTCAAAACTGAATCCGAGGACAATTGTGCATAACTGGTGAGTCTGCTTCCATCTGAATAATTACTTTTTTTTTTTTCTTTCTTGTCTTGGCAGATTCTGTCTGTTTTGAGAAAACGGTAATAATTTATCAGAGTAACAACGCAGGCTGGTCTCTGGAATTTGTCCCAAAGCTGTTGCTAAAGGTTTTAGATGTATATTCAGCAATCAAGGTGTTTGGTACCTTGATCATCTTGATGTTCCGTGGGAACCGGTCTACAACGCAGATCCATTGGAAGGAATTACTGATGCCACTCAGCAAAAAATGATCCTTGGTGGAGAAGTGTGCATGTGGGGTGAGACAGCAGACACTTCAGACATTCAGCAAACAATATGGCCTCGGGCTGCTGCTGCGGCAGGTATAAGCTTATCTCTTGGCTCATATATTAAGAACTTTGTTGGCTGTTAATCATACTTACAAGTTTGGCCCTCCCTTCCCCGAGTTTTTGTCTGATGAAATCTGAGGGATAGATCATTGACATGTCTGAAATCCTGTAGCATCTAGGCCAAGAGATAGTGCATCTCTAAACTTGTCCCTTGTGACCCGAAGGTATTCGGTTGTCGTCTCTTTATTTGTCGGTTTCCTTGGAATAGTCGTCTTTTGGGTTTAGCAGGAAGCTTAGAGATTTTAGATAATTGTTAGGTCAACTAGATATGCAGGACAGACACTCTTGTTATATAACTGCCAATAACTTAGCAAAGATATTTTATAGGCAAAACAAAACCACTGGGTTAGATCTCGTGTAAACTCCTGTTCTCTTATTCGTACAATAAAAATCGATGGCCACAGCAGTTAGCTCCCATCAGACTCATGCCTATCAGTTGCATTATGCCCAGATTATAGTACAGTCAATCTTCTAGTTCATTAGTGTCAGCTGCAAAGGGATGTTCAACTATCACACCCTACTGATTTTATGCCTTTAATGTGATTTTAGATCATGAGAATCACCCAAAAATTGGGCGGTAACATTTCTAGATTATTGGAAGCGAATTGATTGAATATTAACGAGACCATTTTGTTCCTTTGGAATTTCGAATTATGTTTTACAGAAGGATATGTCAAACGAAACCTACTCCTCATTTCTGGTTTTTTACATTATATGAAGCTGGTTTTTTCTCCTCTTCTTCAATTGGCAATTTGTTGAATCAAATCAAATTGTAGCTAAAGTTAATTTAGTGAAGGTTATGTTTCTCATTTGATTAGAATTACGTCTAGTTGACATTACGAATTGACTCTCTTCTCAATTATTCTAATCATGAAGATTAAAACTTGTTGTCGGAAGTTTAGGGCCGATGATCGGTACGGGATTCCTTGTGATCGGTCATGATCGATCATGATCATCCCTGACCGATCATTTCAACCCCAGGAGTCCGGTCCCATCGGTAATGTCCCTTCGGTAATGGGTTGCGATGATCGGTACGAGATTCCTTGTGCTCGGTCACGACCGATCATGGGGATTCTTGGAGGATCATTGTGACCCTGTCCCATCGGTAATGGGTTGCGATGATCGGTACGAGTTTTCTTGTGCTCGGTCACGATCGATCATGGGGATTCTTGGAGGATCATTTTGACCCTGTCCCATCGGTAACGGGTTGCGATGATCGGTACGAGTTTTCTTGTGCTCGGTCACGATCGATCATGGGGATTCTTGGAGGATCATTTTGACCCTGTCCCATCGGTAACGGGTTGCGATGATCGGTACGAGTATTCTTGTGCTCGGTCACGATCGATCATGGGGATTCTTGGAGGATCATTTTGACCCTGTCCCATCGGTAATGGGTTGCGATGATCGGTACGAGTTTTCTTGTGCTCGGTCACGATCGATCATGGGGATTCTTGGAGGATCATTTTGACCCTACATTTTGATAAGATTGAGTGATGAACTTTCCTGATTCAATTCTTACATGTGATATTGATATGAGCATGGGTATAGCCTACTTATAGACTCCTATGTTGGCCAATTGAATTTTCTGGAATACTACATCTACTAGGTTGTTCTATAACATTTCTAAGAATTCCTAAGCATTCTACGACGCTCTAGTGTTTTTCTAGAGTATTCCTAACACTTAATATCAGGCAATTTTTCACTGTGTTTTCATCCTAATTCTTCACCAACATTGTCCATGTAGAACGTTTGTGGAGCAGTAAGGAGGCCACGTCCTCGGGAAATATAAACCAAACTGTACTGCCCCGATTGCATTACTTTAGATGCCTCCTTAACACACGTGGAATTCAAGCTGCTCCTGTTACTAACTATTATGCTCGACGACCTCCAACCGGCCCTGGATCATGTTACGAGCAATAACATGTACGTTTACTGTTTATATACCATGATTCGGTACTGTCATCAAGACAGCTGCCACAAAAGTGATATATTAGGGGCATCATGTCCTGCTCCCTTTATTTATATTGTGATTGTGCGTATGTTTGACGCCTCCGAACCTGTATAATGTATTCTCAGGGCTGGCTTTTATTGTGTATGTTTTACTTCTCCAAACTAGTTGTCTGTGTGTAAAAAAGGGCTACGACTATGTAATGTTGTTTACCCGCACACAGTTATCATTTACGACTGTTTGGGAACGTTACGTGTGACTCATTTGTTGGCTTCTAATGTACTCCATGTCTTTCGTCTTCTCTAGTTCCTCAAATCTGAAGAGGAGATATGATCGGTTGACCACAGCGAGGTTTGCAACCTCTAATCTTAGACTCGAACTTCCGACCCCCTTTAGATCAAGTTCTCATGATCTTCTGTCGAAATTATTGTAAAACTGCATGGATACCCTTAGCAACTCGTAAGAAGATCCGAACGAAGACGATGAAATCAAGCGGTAGGGTCAAATCGGAAACCAACCCCTCACCACCCTCCACCTCCGCAGCGAGATATAGGGGGCCTAAGGGCAGTCGTGTGGTTGAGACGGGCCAAATCCTAGCCAACGAGTTTGACACAAGTTCGACCCATATTATTGCGGAGGGCAGGACAGCCCAAACAAGAGAGAAAATAGGGCGGAGGTCAAGCGCTCTACTTACATGGCTTGATGTACGAACGTTGGATGACAACAGATCATATAGCTCAGACGCTCGGTTACGTACGTACTTAACTACTCCCTCCAATTCACTCGTTTTTTTACGTAGAAGTTTGGCGCTTGCACTATGGAGGGAGTCTAATTACTTTCCTAAATAGCTAATTAGAACCTAATATTTATACTCTAGTCCTCGTCTTTCCACCCATTTCTCTCTCCTTCCCTCTTTCTTTGTTCTTCAACTGACCACCTTTATGGGCTTCATTCTTACTTTGTTCTTACAAATGTCCACCATCATTCAAAACAAAACCCAAATTTATTTTATTATACAATAATTTAAATTTGACAAAAAATTGAAAATTTGAACACGCTAGGAAAAAAGGCAAAACATCATAAAAGCCATCCTATATACATACTCCAACAACTAGACACTAGTCACTTTTCAAAAAGAAAAAAAACTACACTAGTCATAGCACGAAGATAATCACGTTCAACCAAAACCTCGAGGAGTCGAGAATATCACGTGCATTCCACCCAGAACTCGTTATTAGGCTATGTTTGGTAAAACTAGGTGCAGTAGTAACTGAGCGCTGAAATAGTAGCTGAACGCTGAAATAGTAGCTGAAAGCTGAAATAATAGCTGCAAAGTTATATGAGCTGATATATATAAAATTACATAAAAATGCATTATTTTATCTTAATCTCATTTTATTTTAATAAATAATTGAGGGTAAATTAGGAATAAAATTATGATAAGCTAACTTATTTTAAATAAGTTATATGTGGTAACTTCTTAAATAAGCTAGCTTATTATTTAAGCTAATGGTGTTACCAAACCAACTATGTAACAGCCCGAACCACCGTCCGTCACAACACAACCCAATAAGATGGGAAGTCACCCTTTAGGCCCATATATCCTCTCCGGGGTCTAAAAGGTGAAGGCCTTGTTGGTAGTATGATGGTAGGAATCTATTATAAACTGATCATATGAGCCTTAGTTTCCCAATGTGGGACAAACCAACTCCATAAACCACTTTCCATATTCCGTAGTGTTACAAACTCCCCCACTTAAAGAACGCAACGTCCCCGGTGCGTCTCGACCAAACCATACCAACATTAACACAGGTCCAAGATCTCCCCCCGCTAGACGGCTGGTCTGGGCCTTGTCATGAATAGAGCTCAGGCTGATACTACGACCAATGTGGTGACCGGTACTTTCCTAGTCCATAATACTCCTGCTTTTGTCTTATTTGATTCTGGAGCCTCTTATTCTTTCATTTCATCTTCATTTGTTCATAAGTTGTGTCTTGAACCTAGTTCTCAAATTTCTACACCTATAGCTGTTCCATCTGGTAAAGTCGTTACATGTGATAAAATCTTTGAAGGGGTAGATGTAGAAATAATGGGAACCAAACTACCTGCAGACCTTATCCAATTCGACCTTCTAAATATAGATGTTATCCTAGGGATGGACTGGTTGGGTAGGTATAAGGCCAACATTGACTGTTTTGAACAAAAAGTTAGTATGAAAGGACCCAAGGGGCAAAGAATTTCTTATAGAGGGGTAGTTCATAAACCAGCTATCAAAATTGTGTCTGCCATGTCCATCTTCACCAAAACTAGGAAGGGCCACCTAGCCTATCTCTGCTTTATCCAGGACACGAGTGTGGAAGAAAAAGGACTTGATGAAATTGCCGTGGTAAATGAGTTTCCAGATGTGTTTCCAGATGAAATACCAGGAATGCCTCCTAATAGAGAAGTAGAGTTTACCATTGACTTAGTACCAGGAACTGCACCAATTTCCAAAGCACCATATAGGATGGCACCGGCTGAGATGAA
The DNA here is from genome assembly GCA_963680865.1 of Spergularia marina. Classification (NCBI taxonomy): domain Eukaryota; kingdom Viridiplantae; phylum Streptophyta; class Magnoliopsida; order Caryophyllales; family Caryophyllaceae; genus Spergularia; species Spergularia marina. Next base: position 7,881,535 of record OY804554.1, read on the forward strand.
AGAATTGAAAGATCAGATACAAGAGTTGATAGAGAAGGGATACATAAGACCGAGTGTATCGCCATGGGGAGCTCCTGTTTTGTTTGTTAAGAAGAAGGATGGTGGGTTAAGGTTGTGTATTGACTATCGAGAGCTGAATAATGTGACCATTAAGAACAAGTACCCATTGCCGAGGATAGATGATTTGTTTGACCAGTTAAGAGGTGCTGACACTTTTTCTAAGATTGACCTGCGATCTGGGTATCATCAACTTAGGATTGCTGAACAAGATATCCCTAAAACTGCCTTTCGGACACGTTATGGTCATTATGAGCTCACTGTGATGCCTTTTGGATTGACTAATGCTCCTGCTGTGTTCATGGATGTGATGAATAGAATCTTCAGAACTTATCTTGATCGTTTTGTCGTGGTTTTCATTGATGATATTTTGGTGTATTCAAAGGGTAAGGAAGAACATGAAAAGCATCTTAGGCTAGTCTTGCAAACATTGAGAGATCATAAGTTGTATGCGAAATTGTCTAAATGTGAGTTCTGGATTAATAAGGTAGCCTTCTTGGGACATGTCATTAGTAGTGAAGGAATTTCTGTTGATCCAGGAAAAATTAAAGCTGTGAAAGATTGGCCTACACCTAAATCAGTTACTGATATCAGGAGTTTCTTGGGTTTGGCTGGCTACTATAGGAAATTTGTGAAGGATTTCTCGACCATTGCTAGACCCCTCACTAATTTAATGAAAAAGACTACAAAGTATGAGTGGGATGACCGTTGTGAGGAAGCATTTCAGAAATTGAAAGAATTGTTAACTACGGCACCTGTTTTAACCTTACCGTCAGAATCTGAGGGATTTGAGGTGTATAGTGATGCATCGAAAAAGGGTTTAGGTTGTGTGTTGATGCAGAAAGGGAAAGTTATTGCTTATGCGTCTAGACAACTAAAACCTCATGAAGAAAATTATCCCACCCATGACTTAGAATTAGCTGCTGTTGTGTTTGCATTGAAGATATGGAGACATTACTTATATGGCACGACTTGTAAAATCTTTACTGACCATAAAAGCCTTAAGTATATCTTCACACAGAAAGAACTGAACATGAGACAAAGGAGATGGTTAGAACTCATTAAGGATTATGATTTGGAAATTCAGTATCATGAAGGGAAAGCTAATGTTGTTGCAGATGCTTTGAGTAGGAAATCGAGTCATACCTTGAACTCTATGTGGGTCGTCCCTAATGAACTGTGCGTGGAGTTTCAGAAAATGAATCTAGAGGTGGTAGAACATGGGGCTTTGGAGAATCATTTGTTTAGTATGACTTCCACTTCGGACATATTTAATGAGATTCGTCAAGGACAACCTGGTGATGTCAAGTTGGAAAGAATCAAGAAGAAGATTGAGAGTGGTTTGACCAATGAGTTTCAGATTTTCGGTGATGGTAGTATTAGATTCAAAGGTAGATGGTGTGTACCTCAGAAGTGTAGTGATGTGAAAGAAAGATTGATGATTGAGGCGCATAACACTCCATACTCAGTTCACCCTGGGGGTGATAAGTTGTACAAGGATTTGAAGAAGTTCTTTTGGTGGCCAAGGATGAAGAACGAGGTTGCAGAATTTGTTTCTAGGTGTCTTACTTGTCAGAAGGTAAAGTTTGAGCACAAAAGAATGGGAGGACTAGTGCAACCATTAGATGTACCTACTTGGAAATGGGATTCAATATCCATGGATTTCGTGACAGCATTGCCAGTTACAAAGAATGGTATGAATCAAATTTGGGTGGTTGTAGATAGACTGACTAAGACTGCTCGATTTATTCCTATGAAGGAAACTTGGAACATGGAGCAAAGGGCGCATGCGTATATCAACAATGTTGTGAGATATCATGGGGTACCTAGTACGATTGTTTCTGATAGAGATCCCAATTACTTAGCTCATTTTTGGAAAGAATTTCAGACGGCCTTGGGTACAAAATTGAACTTCAGCACTGCGTTTCACCCAGCCACAGACGGTCAGACTGAGCGCACGATTCAGACCTTAGAGGATATGTTGAGAGCTTGTGCTATGGATTACCAAGGTTCGTGGATTGATAGATTGCCATTGATTGAATTCTCCTACAACAATAGCTACCATGCAAGCATAGGGATGGCACCGTACGAAGCACTTTATGGTAGAAAATGTAGGACACCTTTGTGTTGGAGCGACATAAGTGAGACAGTGGTTCTAGGACCAGAGTTGATCGAAGATACAATGAACCAAGTTCGTTTGATACAGGAAAGAATGAAATCAGCACAAGATCGTCAGAAGTCATATGCAGATCAGAAACGGCGTCCAGTTGAATTCGAAATAGGAGAGAAAGCATTTTTGAAGGTTTCACCGACAAAAGGGGTTATGCGATTTGGTCAGAAAGGGAAACTAAGCCCAAAGTTCATTGGTCCTTATGATATTCTAGAGAAAATTGGAAAGGTGGCCTATAGACTAGATCTTCCTTCAGACCTCCATAGGGTTCATAATGTTTTTCATGTGTCACAACTCAAAAAGTATATTTCACATCCTTCTCATGTTTTAGAACCTGAAACAGTCGAATTAGATCCATCTTTGACTTATGAGGAACATCCAGTGAAAATCTTAGACACAAAAACTAGGAATACCCGTACCAAGGTCACCAAGTTGGTCAAGGTGTTGTGGACTAACCACCAAACTGAAGAAGCTACATGGGAAGCCGAGGATGACATGAAACGAAAATACCCACACCTCTTTGATCAGGTATAACTAGAGTTACGAGGACGTAACTCCCTTTTAAGGGGGGAAGAATGTGATACTAACTTCGTTCTTTTACTTTGACCATGCATTGCATTCATACACTTGCATCATATGATTTGGTATGTGTGATGTGTTTGTTAAATGAGTTCACCTAATTACTTTGCGCTTCGAGGACGAAGCATTTTCTTAAGGGGGGAAGGATGTAATATCCCGAAATTTCAAAGTATTTTATATTAATAATTTAGATTTATTAATTAGATTATTGGAGTGCAAAAGATTTTAAATGTTAATTGTGAGTCGTTTTCAAAATGAGTTCGAAAATGGTTTCTAGAATCGGAATTTCTATTTGGGTATCTATTCCTAAACCGGGCCAGACATAGCCAATGGACCAACACCAACCCAAAACCAACACTATTGGCCCATACACAAATCATACCCCAACCCAACCCAAAAAGAAAAAAAAAAAAAAAAAAGAAACCAGAAAAAAAAAAAAGGAAAAGGAAAAAGGAAAAAGGAAAGAAAAAAAAAAAAACAAACGAAAAGAAAAAAAAAAAAGAAGGAAACCCGAAACCCCCCCCCCTATAAAAACAGAACCCCTGTTTTTCCCTTCCCCTGCTCCTTCTTCACGCACGACCTAGCTTCCCCTGCTTCCCGTCGATCGCCGCCACCATCTCCTGCCCAACTCGCCGCCGTTCTTCTTCTTCTTCCGACCACCGCACTGCTCCCTTTCCTCCTCTTTCACGCCGTGGGTAACGTGTTCGCCCCTAGCTTCCCCTGTTTTTCGTCTTCCTTAATAAACATCGTTTCAATTCGTTTTATTGCTTAAAATCATGATTAGTCAGTCCTAGTATATGTTATAAGTATTGGGTAATCGATTAGGGTTAGTTTTATGCATAAAGATTTGATTTTGATGATGGTTTTATGTTGATTTTTACTAATTACGAATTTGGGTTTAATTAGTGTAATTATTCGAATTGTGTTTAATTAGTTTCGTAAATTATGATTCTAGCATGTTTATAATCTGTTAAATAGGGTTCTTGAATTTAGTTGAGATTTAATTGGGGTTTTGTTCAAGTTTGTAGAAATTTCAATTTGGGGGAAATTTGGTTAATTGTTTCTTAATTAGTTAATTAACCCAAATTAATTTTAATGATCAATAACTCGAAATTATGATAACTTAGGGAATTATAATCTGATTTTCGAATTTAGATTGATTTAATTCGTTTTTCTATAATTTTATGTAATTTAAACCATGTTTTTCATAATTAACACATAATATAAATTGTATAAATAAATCCTAAATAAATCATAATAATTAAAAGTTTGTTTTTATGAATTAGATTCTGTTTTAAAAGTAATTGCAAGTCTTTGAGAATTTTTGTTAAAATAAATTGAGTGTTGTTTGAGTATTAGAAGCAAAGTATTGAATTAGAATTGGAATTTCTGGTCAGTTGTAAATTGTTGGGTTAGATTTAAATTATCATGGCATTGCATATAGAATAGAATTATTATAAGTATTAGATGAATGGTTAGGTGAGATTGGTATTGATTTGGGATTTATTGGTTGTAATTGTAGCCCCTGAGTTCGTAGACGAAGAGTATTAGTGACCGTTGTGCTGTCGTGTCATTGCGTGCATTGAAAAGGTAAGCTAGCATGCTCAACCTTTCTTAAACTTGTAGAAACCTTTTAAAATTATGTGCTATATGTGAATGGTGTGTTTGGATGAAAACTTAGTATCATGTTAGGTGGAGAACGATTCAATTTTCTTTGTGATTATTATGTTATACTTGTGTGGTTATTTGCAATGAAAATATAAGTGGTTTTATGTGTGATATTGGTTGTGATTGGTTCATGAATGATTCAAATTGTGAATGTGAACTATGATGGTGATATGGAGATTTGACGGAGTATGGTGGTATAATGATTGTGTCGGAGCCTCGGAGTTGCTCCTAATGATTGTGTCGGGGCCTCGGAGTTGCCCCTAATGTGTCGGAGCCTCGGAGTTGCTCCTAATTATTGTGACGGAATCACATCGATTCCTAATTACAGCCTCACCGCATCGGTTTTTAAGTGGGCTTGGCTCTAGTACTACTCTATTAAGGTTAAAAATACTTAATGGGGGGTGTGCACACTTAAGGTCTAGTAGTCTTTGGTTTGATATGATACAATGAGTTGACAAAGTTGTGAAGTAGTACGTTGGATTTGATTGGAAGTTCGGAGTGGATTCATTATTTGATTAAGCTTGGATCGATGATTGTGAATTTCGTGGAGTTTGATCTCTTGTTGTTGAATTGAATTCTTTTGGTTGATATGAATATGTGCTAAGTGCGTTTTCGAAAATAAAATTAAAACGTTTTCAAAATCCAGGTAAGGGTTTTGGTTTTCTACGAGTTGAGGTGTTAGCTTACTCAATTTCACTGACTTTTTTCAACTGTGGTTTTTTTTTTGTGTTTTAAATCCACCACAGGTCTGGAGTGTTTGATGCATTGCGGGGACGACGACTCACTAGATATTAGTTGAACCAAATAAAGCTTAACTTTAAGCTATAGACCATTAATAATACTTAGACTATCTCGTATTTTACACTTCAAATTTCGGATTGTTGTAATTTAATTTCGAATTGTAATAGATTATTTTAGACCATTAGATAATCATATTCTGGCTTTTGGAATCTCCTAGCATACGGGTCTTTGACTTGAGTGCGGAGTGACACCTCTGAATTTCCTTATTTGTATTTTGGTTCGTGGTAAAAATGTTTTTAAAAGAGAAAGGAAATTTGGGGGTGTTACAAACTATTTGGTCATCGAGCTTAAAAAACTAGTTAAATAAGCTACTTTGGCCAAATAAGCTAGCTTATTGTGCATACCAACCATAGCCTTAGACTAGAGACTAGTTTGATGGCCCGTGTAACGTCCGTGCTACTTGTTTTTAAATGTTAAACTTATGTAAAAGATTTTTTATCTAAAACCTAAAATCTCGTTTCAAATACCCGTTGGATTATTTCTGATTAGATGGAAAGTCACATGTTTCAAACACCCGTGAGATATTTGTAATGTAATTAGATGGAAACTCACCTTTAAAAACCTAAAATCTCATTTTTGAACATCCGTGTGATATTTGTAATTTAATTAGAAGAAAAGTCACATTTCAAAAGCCAAAGTCCCATTTTGAAATATCCGTGGGATATTTGATCAAATTGTCATAAATCAAGTATATTACATAACTATTTTCCATAAATCAAGTAATAATGTTTTTTTATTAGAATAATATTACCATATACGAGTACTTACCATCTCATTTTTGGATAAACATTATTTATAATATAATAATATTATTATAAGTCACGTATCAGCATGCGAATTGAGCGGATTCAGAATTACATGTATATATTAAATTATTATTATGGGAGGAAAGCGAGTGAGACAAAGAGGAAGAGAATCCCATAAAACTAATTAAAAAACTCAAAGAATAATCAAATGTAAGACTCTCCTTTGAAATGCATCATCAAAAAAGAAAGAAAGCATCGCACATTCGCACCATCTCCTAAATTACAAATCTCACATTATATTTGGAGTTTAATATTCACTAATAATACTAATAATAACATTAAAATTAAATTACTTAGATTAGATTAGATTAGAGTAGAGTAGAGTATGCAATACAATTAATAATTACACAGAGACCCTTCTCTTCCTGAAAACGACTTCTACACTCGCCTCTCTCTCTCTCTCTCTCTCTCTCTCTCCTCTCTCTCGTGAAGCAAAGCACTCAGCAATCAATCAGCATTACTCGTATACTCATTTTTTCACACACACTGTATGTTCTGAATCTGGGTTTTTTTTTTTTTTTTGGTTTTTGTTTCTCAAATGTTTTTTTTCCTGATTTTTGCATTTTTCTGTTTAAACCTGAGAAACCCTAGAAAACCCATGTTTCTGATTGATTGATAATGATGTTGTATGTGGTGTGTTTGTTAAGATTTGTGCTTTTTTACTGTGTTAGATTTCTGGGTTTTGTTTGTTTTACATTTCTATTTCTGGGTTTATAAGATGTGAGATTTGTGATTGTTCCTTCACTTAAATTTTTTGCAGGTTAGAGAGGTTGGATTTATTAAGTTTGGATTGTTGTTTTAAAAGGTAGGGTTTTGATGTGATGTGGGTTTGGGGTTATAAAAGAATCCGGTGAAGGTTGAGTGGGGAGTGTAGGAAACCTGGGGCAGTGTTAGTTTTGTGTAAATAAACCGACGAGGGTGGTGGTGGATATGGTGGGTAAAGAGGAAGCTTCTAGCTCTTGGGGTCAGTATCAAGTTTCGAGTAATTCTCCGAAAAAGTTTTGGCGTTCGGCTTCATGGTCCTCGTCTAGGACTGCTGGTCATAACCCTGATATTGATGATAAGGATAATGTTGATTCAAATGGGAACTTGGGGAATAATGGTGTTGCTGGACGAAGGTTTCCTGCGCCGTTAACCCCTCGTTCTCAACAGAATTGTAAGGCTAGGTCTTGCTTGCCACCTTTGCAACCGTTGTCTATTGCTCGAAGGAGCTTGGATGAGTGGCCAAAGGCTGGTTCAGATGATTTGGGAGAGTGGCCTGGACCGCCGACTCCTAGTGGTAGGGATGTTACTAAGGGTGGGGAGAGGTTGAAGCTTGATATGTCTGTTATTCAGAGGAGTTCGGATAAGAATGGGGGCATTGTGAAGAAGGATAAGATTGCATTTTATGATAAGGAATGCTCGAAGGTGGCAGAGCACATCTACTTGGGAGGCGATATTGTTGCTAAAGATAGAGATATACTGAAAACTAATGGTATAACCCATGTGCTTAACTGTGTCGGTTTTGTTTGCCCGGAATATTTTAAATCTGATTTTATCTACAGAACTCTCTGGCTTCAGGACAGTCCTTCAGAAGATATTACCAGTATACTTTATGATGTTTTTGACTACTTCGAAGATGTAAGAGAGCAGAAGGGAAGGGTCTTTGTCCATTGTTGTCAAGGGGTATCGCGGTCTACGTCACTAGTTATTGCGTACCTTATGTGGAGGGAGGGTCAGAGTTTTGATGATGCATTTCAATTTGTGAAGGAAGCTAGAGGCATTGCAGACCCAAATATGGGTTTTGCTTGCCAGTTACTTCAGTGCCAGAAAAGGGTGCATGCTGTTCCTCTCAGTCCAAGCTCATTACTCAGGGTTTATAGGATTGCACCCCATTCTCCATATGACCCCTTACATCTGGTCCCTAAAATGTTGAATGATCCATCTCCTTCAGCTCTTGATACACGAGGGGCATTTATTATTCAAGTACCGTCTGCAATCTATGTCTGGGTTGGTGATAAGTGTGAAGTCATATTGGAAAGAGAAGCAAGAGGAGCTGTCTCTCAGATTGTGCGGTATGAAAGAGTACAGGTTTCTGTGCATGTAGTTAAAGAAGGTGAAGAGCCATCCTTCTTTTGGGATATGCTATCTGATTTTGTGATTGAGAAAGCTCCTAATGGTGTAAAGCATGGGGAATCCTTGGTTAAGAAACAGGCTGGTGAGAGGAAAGTTGACCTCTATGATGTGGATTTTGAAATCGTTGAGAAGGCAGTCAAAGGGGGCTTTGTGCCACCAGTTACCTCTTCTGGGGCTGAACATGAAACACATCTTCCTGCACGTGAAAATAGTTGGAGTCTGTTAAGGCGCAAGTTTGCCTCTGGCCATATGAAGGAGTTTGTTTCAGGTCCTAAATTGATTATTAACAGACTTCATCCTGATTTTAGGCTGGGGCATTTTGGAGATAGTAATGTTGCTTCAGTCCCATTTTCTGCATCTTCATCACCCTCTTCGCTATCATCCTCAACTTTATCCTCTTCATCGTGCTCACCTCCTTACCTTTCTCCTGACTCTTTTTCCTCTGACTCGAGTAATAATTCAAAGAGTTCTTCAGAGTCCCCTTTAGAGTCACCTCTGTCACTATCATCAACCATATCTACACTTTCTACTATGTCTCTTCTTTCGTCAAAAACTTGTACAAGTGTATCTGATAATCCTGATTACATTGAGGTAGACTTTGGCTCTCAGCCTATAAAGTCCACAAACGCAGCGTCGAGAAGATCACCACTTTCAATTGCTGAGCGTAGGGGCAGCTTATCTAAGGGCCTGAGGTTGCCAGTTGTGGCCACTGATGGAAGAATGCAGGACTCTTCCCTGGACTCTTATGCTGATACACAAGCTAATGGTAACATAGATGTTGCCTGCATCTCTTTTGAGCTAGATAAGCGAGGAATGATTGCGGATTGCAGAAAGGATCCTTTTGATGTAGCTCTTGATCTAACCAATTTAACAAGCAACATTAGCCCATGCGGAAAGGATTCTCCCATAACAAGTGTCTGTGATAGTGTTAGAGAAAACATCCCAAGGTTAGCTGAAAAAGTAAGTTTGTCAACAGGAGCTGTGGCTGTGGTTTTAGCAAATTGCAAACCCGAGCAGCCTTCTGTTTATCGTTTGCCCAATCTGGAGAAGGTATTGGTATCAGGTGCATGTGATTTTGATTCCCGTTCTGCTTTTATTGTCATGGCTCCAAGAGCTGCGTGTCCCAGCAAGGATCTAAATATATATCTTTGGATTGGGAAGTCCTTTAGTTTTGATGAGAGTGGAATTCGTGCTAATGGCAAAGTAGCTGATGTAGATCTAAGTCACTGGAAGAAATATGGTTCAGATGCTTTGTCTCGGATGGATCTCCCTCAAGACACCCATATTAAGGTATGTTTCATGTATATGCTATGACGTTTTAATAATTGAATGTCTTATAGTTATGCTTAATTATTGAAGTTTTCTCAGTTTTCTGTGTGATTTGGAGATAAAAATTGGGAGTGTTGATCCTGTCACTTGACTTCTAAATAAAGGTCCTTTTAAGACTAAGTTTTATATGAAGTCTGATACCTGTTTTACAATGTGAAAACTACCTTTCTCTTGGAAGGATAATGAATGTCAGGCAGCTGTAACTTCTCTGAAATCAGAGATCTCTCTCCCGCCGAGTCTTAACTTTGAGAGCTGAATGTTCATAATAGTTAACTATAGATGTCTTAAGTTAGGAGGATTCGAGGATGTGTGGGCCATTACTTTTCCTGAAATGCCCTGTTTCTTCGAGCCAGATGTATTGTTCAGTTGCTAAAAAAATGTACTCAACAAATGTAAAGACACATCTGCGTGGAAAATTTTCGGTATAGTGAAGCATCACATAGGTCTCCGCCTTGGACTCATATGCAGGACCGGATGGAGAAGTTATGCTCTACTTCCTCTAAGCTGGCTTTGCTCTTCCGACATCCAGTGGGCTACAAGATGGGGTAGCAGTCAAATTTTACTACTCCCTCCGTCGTTATACTTCTTGATGTTTGATTTTTGACCGAGAGATAATTTTAAGGGATGAACAAGAGTATTAGGTGGTTAGGAAACATGTCAACTTGCAAAGTAATTTTGTAGGGTCCCATGATATAACAGCAATGAGAGCAGCAATAATAACAAAGATGTAGCACAAAACATTGGAAAAGAGTGGTAGAAAGAAAGACACAAAAGAAAAAAGAATTAGACCCTGCCATTCACAATCCCACATGAATCATTTACCTCCATTCCAACCTTTCTAGGTATATCTTTTTCAATCCAAGGTAGACCTTTTTTGCATTGAAAAGTTAAATGGTAAAGGTGGTACTTCACATGATCTGCCCTGAAAACAGAAAAAATATATTGGGGCAGCCAGATAAGGAAAATATAATGAAGCTATAGGGACGTAGGAAGTAGCTTTTAGTATCTAAATTAGCAAAAATATTCTAACTACCTTCTTCAACCCAAAGTATATATTCTATGTCCATTATCAAGGTTGGACCCACAACAGTCCTAGAGCTTGATTAGCTCTCTTTTGCTAACGGGCGTCACCCCTTTAGGTGTCCTTTAGTATATGAGAGTCACCCCCTTGGTATCCTTTTGAATATAATGATATCCTATCTTACTTATCAAAAAAAATTAAAAAATCAAGGTTGGACCCACTATTTCTCTTAATCTCAATCCCACAACCTTGGACGTGTCTACTACCTCCAACCTGCATTCACACGAAGGAATGAAAAGTCTAGGTAACACCTAACTTTTTTTTTTTCACAATAACACCCAACATTGTGATTGTGGAACCTGCATTGGATGTTTTTATCTATCAAATTTCCTGATGCATAGGTGGACTGGCTGTGATTAGTGCTCCACCTGTGTGAAGTCATTACCAACAGGGTGAAGGTCATGCATGCATCATGTCAATTCCACAAAGTGCCACCTGTTTACACCACTAACGCTACATGACTGTGCTTTTGTCAGAATCATGCCAATTCCACAAAGTGCCACCTGTTTACACCACTAACGCTACATGACTGTGCTTTTGTCAGAGGAAGTCTTTAATCTTTTGAATGTATGGTGATAACTTCTCAATGCCATAAGCACCACCTTAAGGACAGGGACACAGGGTTGCTTCGAATCACCACATCTAAGACAAATGAAATCAAAGATCTGGCTAATTTGAATTATGATATGGGTAGTACTTGAAAGTTATGATTACCAGGTTCATAGGCTTATCATTGTGCTGCTGCTTTTTCTGTGGTAATTAGTTTGTTCTAATTTAAGTTCTGGGTTGTTGCCTGCAAGTTGCTTGACATATTTTTAACTGTTGTTTTCTTTGATTTTCTATAGTTTGATGAGTTATAGACCTTATTTTCACGGGAATGCAAACAGTAAGGAAACAGGGAATAACAAAATATATTTGAGTAGGGAACAAGATCATTGGTGGTTATGTTAAAAATATGTTATGTTTGGCGTTGGCAAAGAATATAAATTTTGAGTAGGATGTATAAAAGAAATCATACAACACAAGAAGCAAAACCTGGCTTTTGATGCGAAAAAGTTGGTACTTAGTTCATTAACGATCTGCCTAATTTGACCAGTTCACTTTTCTTCCTCACCCAAGGCTCTGTTTGTGAAAATATTAACTTAGACTCCCTTGTTTGTATTGTTCCTTTATTTTATCATCTATGTCTATACAACAACTATACCCTAGTGTCTGATATGCTCCCACCATAAGGCGGGGTAAGGGGGGTAGGTATGGATATACACTAGTGGAAAACATCCAGAAGCTGCTTACAGATGACCCATAATGAAAGTTGCTTCAAGAATTGCATTAACAGTGTTCTGAATAGTTAGTCTTTGTCTCCATTAGAAATGGAAACTTTGTTATCTATATCTATATTTATATAGATTAGATTCACCTATAAAAATTAAAACCCTTGTCTGAATAGCAAAACATGTGATGCGGTGAGCTACTTTTTAAGTTATAGGTCATGTATGTCATTTTTTGTCTTGTGAGTTGGTGACAAAGTAGCAGTGTTGACAATGTAAGGCTAAAACTTTAGTTGCTTATTTGAATTTCATTAGCATGGAAATCAAATCCCTAGGTGTCCTATAGGGACCTTTAACTCAAGAAGTACTTTCCCGTCTGTGGTTTGTGATTAGTGTCATACAAAAGAGAGGAACTTCTTTGTTTCGTGGGAGAAGAGGTGATTACTTAGCTTGTTTCAAGTCAACTCATGATGTGCCGCTGATCTATAAGAATGTACTCTAGCTTCTGCCATAAGTATTTCTTATATGAACAGAACCTATTCTAAGTCAATGTAACTGTAAAAATTGAGAACATAGCAGATTGGTTCTGCAGCTAGCATAGCAGGGATTATGATTTGGCCCAAAGCCCCTTTTTTCATTTTCTAAAATCCCTAGCATTTTCTGTTCCATTTTGTATTTGGTGGACTTTGTATAATTACTTAGTTCTAGTTTCCTGAAAGTTTACGCTATATACTAATGGTCTTTTAACTAAAGGTTGCATCAAATTCACAAATGTCACATACTGTTCTTCAGACTCTGTGATAATATTAATCTTGTAGTTAAACTCATGTAAAATTATTAGCCAATGTGGACTCTGGAAAAGAGATGAGTCCCGTCGTTTCTAATGGATGTGTTTATTTTTGTTATTTTTTTTTGGCTAATATTTTGGAGTTTATTTGATCAGATGGTTAGAGAAGGAGAGGAACCTGCTGATTTCCTTGAAGTGTTGAATACACTGTAGCATTGTGGTGATGACTACAAATGAGAGCTCTTTCATTTAATCGGTGCCAGGCATTTTGAAGAGGGGATTGCTTGTCAATAGCATTTGAGGTAATGAACACTCATATATCTGGAGTGTGGTTTCTATGTTTTTGTTGTTGTGTATCTAATTCTGAATGTTAACCCGCTCTAGCTCTCACTATACGAGGAACTAAATTCAGTTGTGTGTATTTATAACGAGGAAAGAGAGCCTCCTGTTCATATTTTACAGAGAAGACGAGGATGGGGAGATGTTTTCCTGCTATATGCTGATTCTCCTTCCTTCCCTCCCTGCCTCCTTTTCTCTCTTCAAATTGCAACCCCAGATTTTTAATATTCCTTGGTAATAACATTGATGAAAGACCAATATAAGACACCATGAAAAATGTTGTCTTATGTCGTGATCGCTATGCTTTAGTTTGTCCTTTATGAGGTTATTGTTAATTAATCATACACTAAAGCAAAACCAATAATTTCAATTATGACTTTGGGTTGTGAGATGCATTATGCTTCTCAACTTTTTTTTTTTTTTGGGTGGTTGTTTCGGATGACATAATCATTCAGCGGAAAATGGTTGATAAATTTTATGACTAATGCATGAAGTTCGAGCTTGTCTTTAAAAGAATTTAGAGTAAGTCTTGTGTGAGACGGTCTCACACTAATTTATTGTGAGACCATCTTTCTTTATGTAATAGTGACCTCTCTTACAATTTAAGTAACCATTATACCTCTTTTAGTGACTATTTTAATTTAATGTAAGATTAGTTAGCCTCATATAAAATGAGTAAATGGGTTATTCTATAAATAATGCCTAATTTTATATTTTGTGACCCTTTTAAATTACAGCTTATGTGGTTAAATCGTAAACTAACAAGATCACTAAAAGCAATATAATGATTACAATGAATGTTAAATGATTTACTTTTTAAACAACTAAGTTCGTCTCACAATTAGTTATCGTGAGACCGTCTCATATGAGACTTTGCCAAGAATTTATAGTTTCGGTTAATGAATCTCTTACTGATGTCTTGCATTGTTGTTATCCAATATGCGAATTAAGAAGAAATAGCATCTCTCAATGCTGCGCTTTGGTTTTTTTACTCTTTACGGAAATCAATGTTAAAAGGATAATATAAGTGGGTTTATTTACACTTTTTGTGGATGTGGCAAGAATTTCAAGCTTCATTTTAATTTGAGTTTGTCAATCTCTTAGTCTTCTCCAGTTCTGGGGGCCGTGATCTGGGAATGGCTTTAGGCAAAATGTGATTGCTAATCACCTTAATCATCAATGTTGCTGCTATGCTGAAGTATACCAAGTTAGATGTCTTGATGTACTCCTGACAATGTTTTTTTTCGGCTTGCAGGGAATTTGCCGAGGCAGCTAACCTGGATGTACAGTCAGTCATGTGACACCCTTGAAAGGTCGGAAAGAATTTCATGTAGCAACTGATTTAGTAGAAGCGCTATGTATATTATGAATCAGTATTAGGTTGGTCTTTCAGAGACCACTAAATGCAAAAGAAATTTACTCGTAGCACTACTACCTTGTTTACTTGGCTCCCTGCATGGACTGCAAATCTTCTAAGAAAAAAAGGGACAGTTTATGTTAAAAGGAAAGGAAAAGGCACCCATGACGTACTTGGCCTTATGTATAGACTGTTCTTGTCTCGTTTTTTTATCTAATCGTAATCTTTGTTAGACGTGTTTCAAATCCTGCGACATCAACATCTAAACTGTGCGCCTCACACTTTTCTGTAAGTGGGCTTGAGTATGCACTTGCAGGATGCATGTAGCACAGTAACCATTGCACTGAGTGGAGAACTGGACTTTAATCCATGGGAAATGAACCATGAATTACGAGTGTTCGGTAGGCTGAGTGCTAGTATTCAAGCGCCTTGGCAGCCTCAGTAGCAACTCGTAATCAGTAATCCCAACTTCTTAGCCGCAATGCGATGGCTTCACTCTTGGCCTGAGAATGAATATGACTAGAGCAATACACAGACTTTTGTTTCGATCCGTTCAATATCCTCCACAATACTTTTATCCAATCGTGACCATTTTAGGGCCTGCCTGGAATGCAAGGAATAGGCCCTGAATAATTAAGGGGCTAACAATTTCAGGCCCATCTGCAAGTTTGGATTGACAGGGATAAGTTAGGCCCCAAACTCATTACCCCCCAACAAGGGTAATGTATTACCGGCCCACCCCATCCAGTAAATATTACCGGGTAACACATTTCTTGCCCGACATTAACTTTTCTCTCTCCCTTGTTTGCTTCTGCGTACTTTCTGGCTTCTGGGTATTCATCATCTCAGGTGTGCTTCTCTCTCCTCTTCTCTCACCTTCTTCTTTCTCCTTCTTGCTTTTCAATCCCGCTTGATCAATCCTAGTATTCCAAACCGACAAATCAATGAATTATTACCCCCCTAATAAATCCCCCACTAATAATTTACCCATGAATTTATTCCCCCCTAACTATTCCTTGCATACCAGGCAAGGCCTTAGCGTGATTACCAAGTTATTGGGTCATTTTCAGCAGCAATGAAAATACAACTGGATGAATTAGTATCAGAGAGAATCCACAGAATTATGCATTAATTACCAAAGGATACAAAATTCATTAATTTCAATCTTCAAGAAATTAGCTCTGAAGAAACTCATTCTTGAATTCATTAGTAACGATTTAGTGAAACTTCATACATACAACTTCAAATCATTTTATTACCAGAAAAGGAAATACAACTGAAATAGAATAATAGAGAATTACAGAATCATGCGTCGATCATTTCATACAATAACTGCCAAAATTAATCACCGTAACTTCTTGTTTACGCAACTAGTAGTAAATATTTCCGACACAAAAGCCGCAGTAATTTTGATGATTGAATGATGATGACTATGCACGGCACAAAGCAGAAGGATACAAGAGTGAGAAAAGAGAAAGCAATGCGAACAGAACGCAGAAGGTGGCGGCGATACGGACGAACGGGTGGACGGCGGCTCGGGGCGGCTGAGGCTGCGGCGGAGAATCAGGGAGGTGGATGGCGAAGTGGCGGAGCAAGAGGTGGCGAAACCAGCCGTAGCCGATAGAGGAGAGGACGAGGGCGGTGAGGTGGCATAAGGTGACGGCGAGGCCAAGGATAGGAATCCAAGTGCGGCAGACGCACTTTACGGCGGCGGAGACGTCGTTACCGTTGACGAGGCAGGTGAGGCTAACGGCGGCGGAAATGATGACGAATATTGATAGGCTCCAGAATTCTGTTGGGGTACTACTCTTCTAGCTCTTTCACCACTGCTGTTATTGCCGCCGCCATTGTTTTATGAAAGCGTTCCGGAGAAGTTGTTCCTATTCCGTATTTATAGGAGGTCAGGGATATGACTGTATAATTTTCTCCTTATGCGTGTTCGGTCCTAGCCTAAGGCCCGAGCAAACCTCATGAATGATAGATCCACGCTAGGGGTTGAATTGAGCTATATATCAATGATTGAATGAGGGAGGACTGGAGCAGTGAGTGTGCAAGTTCAAGTGGAAATGATAGCGTACCGGAGAAGTTGTTGCTATTCCGTATATGTATTGGATTTAGGGAATTTTCGTTTTTTTTTTTTTTTTTTTTTGGGCGAAGGCATTGACGGAAGTTTATATGACAAAAGAAACTAGGAGTATATTCAAATTGAGCTCTTAATGATCGAGCCACAACATGTATCTACACGACTCTTATAATTATAGACCTGACCGAATATCGCATAGTTCAATGTCTACTCGGTCGATACAATTAATTATTATAAAACTTGATTTGACGATGTGTACAATTCGCATTGTTTTCACAACCATAGTCATAGTCAGTCTCCATTGTACTCCATGCATGCATTGTTTTGCATCACTAATAGGTCAAGTTCCAAGTCATTTACACATTAGGAATTTAATCATCATCAAAAAAATAAAAGCCGGGAACAATGTACTCGCATGGTTGCCTCGTACCCGCATACAGCGTATATCGGAGGCAGAATGCTATCCAGGGGATCCGGTTTTTGCCTAATGCCTATCACTATGATCCTTTTTCAGGTCAAGTGTTAATTCTCGCAACCATAAGCAAGTAAGCAACAATGTTGAAGCATCCCAAGAAGATTCTGACCACTACACGAGCACCGTATTCATCGTACCAGCAGTCTGGAACGAGAAATTCGTTGGATTCTTTTGCTAACCAGAAATAAGAAAGCAGTAAGAATATTCGAAAAATCAGAAAGCGGCACTTTCAACATCTCGAATCCAACTCAGAAACGAGAAAAGAATTGTAACAAAATCGGGTTCCTACAATCTTACTGCAACCCTCGACACATGACACGGTTTTCAGGTAACTATCTAAACATCACGGACATTTAACATCGTCCCTCTGTCTCAAACTCCACAGCACAGCGTACAAACTGCAAGAGCCCATAGATTTAACCACCACGACACACTAAACCCAACATACATAAGCAACGCAATCTGAATGCCTGGCCTTTGACCTTCCACCAGAAATATACAACTGGTCAACTGTCACTCAAACAGGTACAAAACCCATTGTAGGGCTTTTAATTCAAGCAATACGATCAAATCAAGTAACAGTTTCATGATTCAGACAAACAATATCAGACCCTCACCCACCAGTTTAGTTCTTCTAACAGTTGGTGTTCATGCCATATCAAGTACAGAGAACACTATTTGATGGCAAATGATCAGTGTTTATGCCAAATCAAGTATGCGGTTGGCAAAACATCAATCATAACAGAGAACTTTATGTTAGAAGGCCAATGATACCTTTAGGCCGAAACCATGAGAATCAGAAATATAGCCAAAACGAAGAGAGCATCCATTAAAGAACCCAGAGAGTAGAAATGGTTGCAGGAGTAGACCACAACAGCTCTAATGACCAACCAAACTATAGGTCTAATACATAACATCTGAACACAGAGATAACGAAGTTCACTAGCAAAACTTAGAAAAGTTCTCTTTCTACTTGCAAAATACAGCTTAGATGATTCCGATCTTGTTTGCCACGTCCAAAGCGTCGTAGTCTGGAGTCAAGCGGACATATGCCTTCTTGGTACCATCAGGCCTGCAGCAGAAGAAGTATTAGCAATACAATAAAGTAAAATATTCCCAGTACATTAAGTTCAAAAAGACTCCCAACATCAACAGAAATATGAAGCTAGTATCAAAAACAACAAATTACAAGAACTGTAAGACGCAAACAAGAATAAAAGAGTAATCTTGCTAAACAAAACCCTTTATTAAGCATACAGAAATACTACTACAACAGCCCATCATATCACAAGATTACAGATGGAGTAACAAATCAATTCCTCCCATAAAAGAGTACTCTTGGAAAGGATACTATTATTCACATTACAAGCACAAACCCAAGGATACAATCAATGTAGAATCATTAGCATGTAATCTTATACCATATGTTGCTAGTAAACTAACCTATATTCAAGCATTACAGGGATACAACCACAACAGCCCACCATGTAACAAGATAGCAGATAACCCACATTCAATGTAAGACACCAATTCAACAAGATTACAGATTTAGTAACAAAACGATTCCTCTCATGAATCTCAATTGTTCATGATGTTCAGGATACTATTATTCACATTAAGAGCACATAAACCCATGGATACAATATTTGAATCAACATGTAATCCTGAAACAAATATTGCTACTGTAAGTCCTGATACAACTACCACTTCAATAATGAATACGGAGAAAACAACTAAAGACAGACATAAATGATTTACCTGATCAAGGTGTTCACTTTCTTAGCTTGGATGTCATACATCTTCTTGACGGCATCCTTGATCTTCTTCTTATCAGCACGAATATCAACGATGAAAACCAGGGTGTTATTGTCCTCTATCTTCTTCATTGCAGACTCAGTGGTGAGAGGAAACTTCAGGATTTGGTAATGATCCAACTTGTTCCTGGGGGTAGCAGAGATTCTGGGGTACTTGGGGTTTCTGGGAGTCTTCAAGGTCCTAGGCCTGTGGAAGGTAACCTTGGTCCTTATCTTCTTAGTCGCCTTCTTCTTCAAGCTTGAGGCACCAGACTTAACAGCCCTGGCAGCGTTCAAGGCCTTAGCCTTAGGGTCAGCCTTCTTCCCATCTGTAACAATACACAATTAACTATAAGCCTCACACTCAAATCAAAAGTTGTAAACACTGGTAGCATTGAAAAGACCAATTACGTCACATTGATCAGCTTCATAACACAGATAAGCCAAATTCTAATAGAAACTGACGTTACCTCGACAACAATAAAACCCACAGCAGAATCTCTCCAAATTATCAGTGTAAGGTGGAGGAACATAAAACCACCTATAAAACTTTTCCTAATACATAATATACCATTTCAGCGTATTCATGACATTATCGAACATCCAATTCAATGTAGACCAAAACAAATAAATAACTAACAAAAACCATTTAAAAATCCACAAATGCTATAATTGCAACCAGCTGAACACTAAAGCAACACGACCTTATTCGATATCCCAACTGCGTATCGATATCAAATCTATAACATGTTCGATATCCCGACGACATATTAATTCCATATCCCTCTATCAAATGTATATTTCTCGGTAACATCTTCTAGAACAGACATAGTGTTAAGTGTCAAATACCAATACAAAGCGTTCGCAACAAAACATTCGCAGAGACGCATGTTAAATATATAAAAGCACAGCTTCTCGA
Organism: Spergularia marina; assembly: GCA_963680865.1. NCBI lineage: Eukaryota > Viridiplantae > Streptophyta > Magnoliopsida > Caryophyllales > Caryophyllaceae > Spergularia > Spergularia marina. The sequence goes on from OY804554.1 coordinate 7,901,162, forward strand.
ACAAGTTTTCAGGATCCCTCTACAATTTACATCTCTATTCTTAAAGTCCAAATTCGAAAGCAATGTACCACATATCATCCCTCAAAACAGAATTGAATAAACATGTAAACCCTAAAAACACATATTCAGTAATAAGATCCAAAAAAAACTCAAAACATTTACCATAAAAAATCGCCACACAATCATTCTACCCTAAACATCACGAAAAATTCCCCCCCAAAAAAAAAAACAGCAAAAACGACGCCGTTTACAACAAAAAATGAATCTAGATGGTACCAATAGGAAAGAGGAGAGAGAAAATGAAGGGAAAAGGAAGTACCTTTAGTAGGAGGAGCCATTGATAATCAAACTTACCTATAACATCAACAAAAAAACAACAGCAAAATTAGGATTGGAATGCGTGAATAATACGAATGAATCAATGAATTTAAGAAGAAGATTAAGAAAGTGAGGAGAGAGAAAGAGAGGGAAACCTGCAAAGAGTGTGATGGAGAGAGAAAGTGTGGAGGCTGCGGCAAAATGAGAGGAATTAGGTTTTAGAAAAAGGGTTTTCAGCTTTTATAGCATTGTGTTTTGGGGGACGGAGGCGGTAATGGCCTTATGGGGTTATTCGTTTGGGCTCTAATGTTGGGCTGTCAAATGTATATTACACAGCCCGTTTCTAGCTGTAGTTTTTATTTATTTATTTATTTTTTTGATAAATTTAATGAAAATAATTCAACGTTTGCAACATGTTCATAAAATAACTCAACATTTTCACTTTGACAAAAAGAACCCGACGTTTTACTTCTCGTCACGCTAATATTCCAAACACTAGTTTTTTTACCCGTGCAAATGCACGGGAATTCTAAATGCTTATTTAAAAATGCTACTATGTCATTTTATTTTTGAAATATTAAAAAAAAATTGACCTTTGCAAATTTAAACCTAATTATTTAAAAATATAAATTTAAAATTCACTGAGAAATAATAACACTGGTAAGAATCCATAACAACACCTAATATAATACACCCTCTGACTTTCTTTAAACACCTCATACTTAATAATACCCCTATGCTAAGGAGGGAGTACAATAATCAGTTAATCAATGTTTAACAAAAATTACACACCGAGTTAGATAAGAATTTTAGCAAAATTTTCATTCAACTTTTTGGAACTTAGATTAACCGATTAGTGTGTACACCCTCTTCGATTAAGTTGCGTATTGCATATGGGGTGTTTAAAGAAAGACGGAGAGAATATTGAGTTTGTGTAATTTTTGTAGACCCGCCAACACCTATTCCGACCCGCTTTTTTTTGTTAAGAACCAGTTTTTCTGACTCGAATCTGTTTGTTACCCGTATTTGTTGGTCAAACCCAAATCGACTCGTTGACTCGTATTTAAAGAAAATAGGACAAATTTTAGTCTTATGGTTGATTCTAAAAGTCCAAGCGCGAGCCGAATTTGTATTTGATACAGCCCGTAGCGAAGTGGCCAATCATATTTAACCCGATCCAACCCGTTTAATAGGTTTACTTGTGTGTGATCTTATTTGTTTTAAAAAAAAGTAAGTAGAATCTAAAATCTAGCTCTCATACACCTCCCTAACCTCTAACCAACTTATTTGATCTTCTACTCTACCCCTTGACCATCCGCTGACTATTGTATTCGACAACCCTTTTGATGTTGTTAGTTGACTCCCACCCTAATTTTCTTAGGCATTCCCACAATCCGTTGTTAACTCGTATACACAGAAACGTAACAACTCTCACTCGTGTTTAGAGCTGGCATCACGGGCCGCGGGCCACGGGCGGCCCGACCGCCGGCCCGGCCCGGCCCGGGCACGAACACGGCCCGAAATGGTATCGGGCCAGCCCGGCACGAAGCACGACGTGCTTGATCCGGGCCACGGCTTTGAAATGGGGGAAGAAGCCGTGCTTTGGCACGGCCCGGCACGAGGCACGATGGTCCGGCCCGTTCTAGGCCCGAAATTAGGCACGCTAGGTACGGCCCGCCAAAGCCCGGCCCGGCCCGGCCCGAAAAAGAAGACCGTTGGAAGAAGGCAACGGCTACTTCAACGGCTACTTGGTGAGTTGGTGTGTTTTGTTTTTTTTTTTTTTTTTTAAGTTTCTCCAATTACTTATACACCACTTTTCCCTCCATACACAATTACTATAAATACCCAACACTTCAACTCAATTTTTCACAATTCATTCCAACTCTTCTACTCATCTTTTCTACACTTTTCTCATACACATTTATCTCTCCATTGCAATATTATAAATACAAATTACTTACTCAAATAATATATTAATTCCACAATTCCTAAATTATATCTTATATTAATTAGTCATTACAATTACTAAAAACATTAGTATAATATTCTCTTATATATTTCTCTCTCTAATTGCTTGTAATATTTTATATATATAATTACTTACTCAAATAATATATAATATATATACTATCTAAAATTTTATTATAATTACTCAATTGTTAATTTTGGAAATTAGAGTAAAAGGTGAAGGGTCGAAGTCCAACCTCCAAGGTTCTAAGTCGTGAATCGATCAAATACCAAGCTTCTCAAAAGCTAGACGCACTTATTCCGAAACCGATTTTGGGGGAGAAATTTCTTTACTTTATATTTTCAAACATTATATTCATTGTTGCATGTTATTTTTGCATTAGTTCACATAATTATATTTTGCATTAGTTCACAACTTCACACAATATAATTAATTATATTATTTACATTACATAATTGTTGGCTATGGAACAAAATTTCCAAAACCCTTTTTCCACTTCCAAAAGATCACGTCTCCGGGATGAATCTACATCATCCCCTCAAACACCACCCACCCAAGCAACGGACATGAACCAATTCACAAATTATACTCCTTCCCACCCACAAAACATGCAATGGCAATCTTTTACACCGTTTGCTTTGGATCCTAATCAACAACAAAATCTAAGAATAACTCCGACAAATTTATTTTCAACTCCTCCCGGCTTTGATAGTCGACCCTCACAAATTCCACCTTCATTTACTAATACTTTTCCTTTTATGCCACAACATCCCACTTTTGATCAACGACCTCCACAAATTCCACCACAAATTCCACCTCAAATTCCCACATTTCAACAATCACAAGAAGATTCCACACAAACGTCCACAAATTTGGATCAAACCATCCCACCCGATCCCACGGATGTTTGGATGACCGAAGAACAAATGGCACCAATTAGAAATAGAGTTAGAGCAAGTCCCGTATGGCAATCTTTTATCCAAACCGTTGACAAGTTAAAAGCCAAGTGTGTGCATTGTAGTACTATATTTACTTGCAAATCAAAAAACGGAACCGGCCATTTGCTTCGACACATGAAAATGTGTTCTAAATTGCCCGATAGTAGTCAAAGATCAATGGACAATTACATGTCTAAATCCAAAGGAAAAGAGCAATATGTTTATGATTATGATCATTGTAGTGCACAATTATCTAAAATGGTTATTCAAATGGAAAGTCCATTTTTAAGTGTTGAGCATCCGTCATTTAATAATTATGTCACTTCAAACAACCCCGAGCACAAGCCAACGGGAAGGAGAACATGCAAAAGCAATGCAATGGCACAATATTTAACTATGAAGCATCAATTAATTTCTGAATTTGCTTCTTTGACATGTAGGTTTAATTTAACCGCTGATGCTTGGGATTCCGGTATTGGTATTTCTTATATATGCATTACTGCTCATTGGATAGATGCTCATTGGAAAATACAAAAACGTATTATTTGCTTTTCAAAGTTAGAGCATCCTCATAATGCCGTAAACATGCATAACATTATTCTTAATGGCATTTCTGATTATGGTATTAAATCTAGAATTTTATCACTTACTTTTGATAACGCCACAAGTATGACGGCTGTGGCTAATATGCTAAAAAGTAGTCTAGATGACGTTCTTTTGAACGGCGATTTGTTGCATATGCGATGTGCTTGTCATATTTTAAACTTATGTGTAAGTGATGGTCTTGAAGGACTTAGACAATATCATGATTATTTTAGAACTGTAGTTCTTCACTTGCACACCAACAAGGTAAGACGTCAAGCATGGAGAAATTATTGCCGAGAAATTGGTGTGAAATATAGAAAATTTCCTTGCGAAAATAACACTCGGTGGAATTCTATGTATATTATGTTGTCCGCTATTATTCCATATAGAGTGCCTTTGACTAACTTTTGGAATGCTATTTTTCCCGATAACCCTTTACTTGATACGCATTGGAACAATATGCAAATGTATTTTGATTTTTTAGAAACTTTTTCCGATGCAACTAAATCTTTCTCTCATGTTTATAAGCCAACTTCTCCTCATTTTCTTTCAAACATTATTTCCATTGCAGAACTATTTTCTAATAATCGTGGTTCGGATTCTTATAGTGGGTTTTTACCCAAAATGGAGGCAAAATTTCTTAAGTATTGGAAAAAAATTCCACTTGTTTATGTTTTTACCATGATTTTAGACCCTAGGTGGAAATTTGATGGTACTGTCTCTTTGATTGAATACTATATGGAGATGATGAACTTAGATTTCGATATAGATTCATATAGTGATGAGATTAGAACTGCTTTCTTTAATGTTTTTAGTAATTACGAGTCTCGTTTTGGTTCAAGAAGTCGTATATCGTCTTCACATTCCGGTGCAGGTAGTAGTGGTGATCACATGAGTACAAAGTATGCTACTCTTAAATCCAAAATTAATCAAAGAGGGGCAAATGTGGGACAATCTACTAGATCCGACTTGGCCGAGTATCAAATGTATTTGAATTATGATCATATGGGTCCTTTTTCAGATGAAGCTTCGAGCAACTTGGATCTTTTGGTTTGGTGGAAAGATCAACGTAAGCAACTTCCGGTGATGTCTGCAATGGCACAAGACTTCCTTAGCATTCAAGTCTCTTCGGTTGCTTCGGAACGTGCCTTTAGTGCTTCTAAAAGGGTATTGGATGAAAAAAGAACAAGTTTGAGATCAGACACCCTTGAAATGTGTGTGTGCTACAAGGATTGGTTGGATGCGGAAGCACAATGTCAAGGCGTCGAAAACATTGATAACGATATTAGCTCCGACGAATCAAGCACAACATCCCAACAATCACCAACTCATGAATAAATATGATTCATGACATTTTATCACTTTACATTATTTTGGAGTAGTATACTATTTCGTAGTATCTAACTATGTTTAATCAATAAAGCATTAGTATCAATAATCTATATTTGTAACTCTCTTCGACTATTAATAAATATATATGAGGTATTTCAGTTATATTTTGTCTCACTTCTTTAGTTTATTTTAATCAATTAAATAAATATGAAAAATAATAAATTTGCACAAACAATATGCAAAATCCATAATTTTGGAAAAAAATAATTTTGGAATTTTTTTTAAAGGCCCGACCCGAAGCACGACCCCGGCCCGACGGACCCGAACCATGGGCACGACCCGAAGCACGACCCGAAGCACGAGCACGACCCGAGCACGAGCACGACCCGGCCCGAGCCCGACGTGCCTCGTGCCGTGCTCGGGACGAGTTTTAAAATTTCGGCACGACACGAGCCCGGCCCGAAGGCACGAAGTCCGTGCCCGTGCCGGGCCTCCGGGGTGATTGGGCACGACGGGCCGGCACGAAGCCCGACATGGCCCGGCCCGCTGCCAGCTCTACTCGTGTTAGGAACTTTCCTAATTGACTCTCCCACTTCACCCACTTACTTAGCTAAGCTAACACCCCTATGACTCGATAACATTTTATTCGACACCCAGTTGCTCCCAATCAAATGTTTTAGACAACTCTTAGTTTTCGCAAATTTCTAACCTGACTTCCTTAATCTGCACTTCAACACCCGTCGCATTTTCTAAATGGTATTCAAATTGGGGTTCAATTTTGTTTGATAAACTTTAAGTTTCAAACAAAGATTACTTAATTATAATCAAACATAAACCGTAGAAATGAATAAGAAAAAGTCATATTGATTTTTATCTCTGATATGACGAATTCTTGATACATTTTTCAAGTAAGAAAAAAGCTATTGAGAAAGTGACTTGGTTGTATCGTGACTATTTTAAATGGTAATTTAATGTGCGCAAGATCACACCACCTATTAACAAAATAAAGAAAAGATATCATATACTCCTTTCATAAAAAAATATTAGTCACTCTCTTTGTTCGAGAAACTGGTTTGACTGCCTTATATTTTTAAATATATACGGGTGAAATTATTAAAACATATTCATATGATAGGATTTTTCGCTAGAATCTAACAATACAAGTTTCATCATTTTTGACCAAATACTTTTCTTTTTTAAATTAATGGTCAAATCGTCATCCCGAAATGTGATAACGACTTATATATACTTTTATGCAGGGAGTTAGGCCCTATTTGATATGACTTAATAAAAGTAGTATCTAGATCGGTTCAAAGTCATTCAGAGTAGATCAGATCAAAATTGGTCAAATAACGTTCAATGAATTTGGTCCATTATTGATACTAATCCGTTGAAATTTAATCAAAATTTCAACAAATTCAGATCAGATCAAATCAGTTCAAATTCATTCAAATCGGATCAGATTAAATTAGGAGCAATCAAATCAGATCAGATCAGAAAGATGCAATCCTATCAAACGGGGCCTTAGGTGTATCATTTTATTCTTGGTTATAAAATATATATTTAGCACATCATTTTATTTTTGTTCATAGAAGATATCATATTATTTATTTTTTGTTACAAAAGATATCCTTTAATAAATATTTAATTTCACTGAAATCCGCTAAGATACCATTGGAATATACGGAAATATTTCTAACCAATCAAATGTTGGTTTCTGTATATGTGTCAGCTTCATTTTATCTGTTGTCCATGTCAACTTTTCAAGCAAGCAATTATTAAAAGTAATAGATAGATAGATAGATAGATGCTAATGCAGGAATTTCGCTTGTTCCAAATCTCAAGAGCCTAAATAATAAGGGGAAAAAAAAACATTTTGCACAAATTTATGTGATTCTTTTATTGACGATTTTTTCCCTTGTGTTTGCTGGCCCCCCATTTTAAATAATTTATAATAATGACATTCTTCTTATTCTCTGCAACATATTTATTTAAACTCAATCCATATGAACTTATATCAACATCACAACTACTTTTAAATGAAAATCTATTTTTTTTTAATTCAAACATTCAATTGCATAATAAGAATGTTTGTGCATTTAGGGATGTTATATGTTTGAAAATTTAACCAATGAAGAACAAAAGTTAAATGTCAAAAAATTAAAAGTAAATACTTAGAGCAATGTAGCTAGGTAAAGAAAACTAAAAATCATAAAAACTTGTGCAAATAAAAAATAGTCTCTTGGAAATTGGAGTGCGAGAAAATTCATTTTAACGGGTTAGGGATATTAGTGTGACGCGAAATAAAACGTTGGGTTATTTTTGTTAAAGTGAAAAGGTTGGGTTATTCCATGAAGATGTTGCAAATGTTAAGTTATTTTCATTAAATTTGCCTTATTTTTTGGTCAATTTTTTTTTGGGAAAAATTTCAATGTATTCCTGAGGTTTCCGAGTTTTTATGGTATACCCCTCTGGTTTTTGTGATGTCCAGTGTGCCCCTGAGGTTTGCAAAATCACGTTTTTTGAGGTTTTTCACTAACGGCGTCTAACACCATTACGCCTCATTGATTTTGACTTTATTAAAACAAATTGACCCTTAATACCATTAATTAGCCATTATAAAAGGAAGGACGTCATCCGTTGATTTTCTTAAATACAATCCTAGCCATTCAATATGTTGATCATATAAATAATTAACATTCACTAATTAAATTGAAAAACATGCTGAAAATAATTAATTAAATCACAACCTTCCGTTTTCTCTCTCCTCCCCTTTCCCCTCCACCCGCCCCTCTCCCACCACCGGCGACATAGATCGCGGCCCAACCGCCGACCAGCCAAACAAACACCATTATCGACGTCGTCCTCTCCCTCATTGCCGCCATCCTCCGCCTCCACGAACGCACTTCCATGGTCGACGCCGTCTCCGCCGTCTCCTACACCCTCCCCATCGGTATCCCCAACCAAACGCTCCTCCTCGATCATCACGCCGTCGCCGCATTTCGTTTCCCGGCGATCGCTAAACCTCTTGCCACGAGACGTGCCTGTTGTTCGACGCGAAGGGGTTGAAGAAGGTGGAGCCTCCGGTGGTGGTGCAAGAGTTTGTCAACCATGGTGGCATGATCTTCAAGGTGTATGTCGTCGGTGATCACGTGAGGTGCGTGAGCAGGCCGTCTTTGCTCGATGTGAGTGTCGGTGGTGTCACTATGGTGGCCGACGACGAGTAGGGCGGTGATGGTGGCCCCTGTAGTGGTGGTGGTGGAGATGGGCGAGGGGCGGAGCAAGGGTGGCTCGTGGGTGGGGGAGTGGAGAGGAGAGAGAATATGGGTTGAGTTTTTATTTTTTTTTATTTTTTTTAATTGATGTGTAATTAAGGGTCAATTTGTTTTAAAATAGTCAAACTCACTGAGCGTCTAACGGTGTTAGACAACGTCAGTGAAAAAGCTCAAAAAACGTGGTTTTGGAAATCTCAGGGGTACGCTGGACAGCTCGAAAATCAGAGGGGTATACCAGAAAAACTCGGAAACCTCAGGGGTACATTGGAATTTTTTTTTTTTTTTTTTTTTTTTTTTTTTTTTGTAAAGAAGCCGGAATCGGAAATTTCAATAGTACAATCACGAGATATGACTTGTACCAAAGATCGACATGATATTATATAAATGTATTATTGGAGATATGTAATTGACACAGTTATTCGCAGATCATTGTCTACTTACAAGAAAGTGAATGGTAAGCTATAATCTTACTAATTACTTAAATAAAGTGCACCACTACGAAAGGGGTTAAATTGTTTTTACCGATTTTTGGGGGGTAAATCCTATTCTCAATGTCAAATACCTGGATAATAGGTTCTGATACGTAATACCATGGGGTTTGTAGGATTTGAGTGATATTGAAAGATCAAAAGAAAATCTGAAAATAACTAACAAAAGTAAGACCAAAAATCATAAAAATAAACTTGTTTTTGTATGATTTTTCTGGGTTTTGTGAGTAATGAAATGAACAAAATTGACAACCACAAAGGCTTAATCAATTGAGGGATAGATTTAGTGCAAGACACACTCGAACAGAGCCACGAAGGCTTAAGGATTTGAGCCACGAAGGCTTAAGGATTTGAACCACGAAGGCTCAACAAAACCACGAAGGCTAAGTTGTTTGAGAGAAAATCTCCTCATAATTCATTCATCAAAAGATGTCTAAAACCTTACAACTTGCACTCTATATGTAGAGGCTTGGAAATGAATCTTAGCGCCTTTGATTAACATCTAATCCTATGGCTCAGATAAGGGTAGTACAGCATAGCTGTCATTAAAACAAATAAAATGCAGAAATATGCAAAAATAAAGGAAACTAGATTCCTATTGGATGACATAAGGCTCCTCCTTTGTCCATTTCCTCATGTGAGTGTGGTGAGGTGTAGGAGGAGAGAAGCTCATAATTTCGTGCATATCTGTCCAAAAATGCAGGTGCTGGCTGTAGAAACAAGCTTGGACCACAAGAGTGACAATGACAGGTGATGTCGCTTTCATAACTTTGTAATCTCAACCCAAAGTAGTCACATGTCCCATATCTCACATTCGATGACCTTAGAATATTCCTAGGATCATATTACAACTTCTGAGGGTGAGTGACAACCACGTGAAAAGACAAGAATGCCTCTTTCATGCATTGAGATGCATTTCGGACATTACAGTATTTCCTCATGCTCTGGTTCCGGATTGCACAGGCCATAACTTTGTGCACCGATATCTTTTGTGAACCCATAACATGTCAAATTAAAACTGTGGATCTTAGCTTTCATATTCAAAAAGAATAAACCCAAAATTGTTCATAGTATAGAAGATATGCGCCTCTGAGTGACATCAGGTCAGTCCGAATTCTGCAGGTCTAGCATTGTGATGCCCTAGCTGTGAGCATTCATAAAATATTGCTTATAGCTTCAATGGAGCCCTAAATGGTGTCATAAGAGAGCATGAACAATAAACTTTACACCCATATAAGAACCATAGCCATAGCCCTTATATATCCAAGTATATGAGCTCCAAAGTCAGATGAAAATCACTGGAATTGTCAGATTTTCCCAAAAATATGCATCACTAATGGTCTCATTTCAATGAGAATTTATCTGAATCTTGGGGGACATATTGTAAGCATTAAAAGATGAATGCCCTTATCCCATGCTCCCGCATCAGGTTCACCGCGGTTTCAGTTAAGCCATCTATCATGCCACGTGACATGTCCCTTTGAATTTCATTTAAATAGTCATTTTAAAATATTTTTTTATGGTATAGAGTGTAGATGGACATTCCATTCATGGTGATGATATTATAACTGACGTTTTCCATATCTTTAATTGTCAAAATTCAAAATTAAAAAAAAAAGTACTTCCTATAAAGTGTTTTACTCTTTACCTTATTATTGTATACTTACCTCTTTATCGTTTTGGCAAAGTCTCATATGAGACGGTCTCACGATAATTTATTGTGAGACGAATTTTGTTGTTTAAAAAGTGAACTGTTTAACATGCATTGTAACCATTATATTGTTTTTGGTGATTTTGTTAGTTACATTAAATTAAAACATTCACTGAATGAAGAATAATGGTTACAATGTAAAAGAGATCACTATTTATATATTAAGATGGTCTCACAATAAGTTAGTGTGAGACCGTCTCACATAAAACTTACTATTACTGATTTGTTCTCTTTGGTGACATAACCATTCTTTATTTATTTACAAAAAAATAAAATGATAAATATTATTTTGGGTGTAGCCCGGATAGTAAACGAGTATAGAAATAAAAACCGAAGTTACAAATATAGACCAACGAGAAATAAAAACGAGGTTTGAGTCTTCCGACATACGACAACTACAACAAAGCAAGGAATTAAGTTGAGCTACTACGAAAAGGAGCTTACGGAAGAAAAAGATTTCTTATGGAAGAAAAAAGATCTTATGGAATAAAAAGATTTCTCGTTTTCATTTTTAACATTCTTTAGAAGAAGGAAAGAATACAAAACTCTCGATTCTCCTACATCTATTCAAGGTCCTATGTTCGAGTCTAAATATATCATTCTCTCATGTTTTTGTTTCCTAGATGGCATAATATATTTTTTATTATTATTTTGCTGTGGAAAAGAATGATACTAACCGATAACAAATTGAAAACCACTTTTTATAATCATCCGAAGTGTTCAAGGGTCAAGCTTACCCATTTGACATTTGCTGATGATTTGATGATTTTTGTTAGGGGATGTGCCTTTGTAATGACAAGTCGGAGTTCAATTTTGAATTGTAAGGGTTTTAGTCTTTTATAATGCTATGCTATGCAGTTCGTTATTTTGGGGAAGGAGGCGAATGAGGTTATTTCTTTGGGCTGCAATATTGGGCTATCAAATGTATTAGTCAGCCTATTCACAGCTCTTCTTTGTAGGTTTTTTTTTTTTTTTTTTTTTTTTGTCAATTGAATTGGGCTATGAAATGCATTAGGGTTTTGGAATGAAAGGGTTTTGAAATTTTACACTGATACGCACTTATGTTTTTTGTTGGGGGGGAGGCGGATATGGGGTTATTTAGGCTGCAATGTTGGGCTATCTTATGCACTAAGTCAGCCCGTTTCTAGCGCTTTGTGGTTACCCGTTTTCTTTTAGAGTAAGATTTTGTCAATTATTTTTTTTTTTATTTAATGAAAAAAATGGAATTTTCATTAGAAAAATCACGATAAGAAATTTTATTTTTATTATTGCATGTTTCAGGCCATGTTCGATAGGACTTAATAAAAGTAAAATTCAGACCCTTTCAGAGTCATTCAAATTAGATCAGATCAGATTCATTCTAATCAGATCAAGTAAGAAATGTTCAAATTAGTATCAATGTATAAAGTCAATAATTGATACTAATTCGTTGAAATTCAATCAAATTTTCAACCAATTCTGATCAGATCGGATCAGATCAAAATCAGTTAGATCAGATTAGTTCAGAGAGATGTCATTCTATCAAATGGGGCGTATAAGTTGGTTGTGTTGGTTCACGAGTTTGATCATGAAAATCATCTATAAATAATTAAACATGGAATTGAGTCTTAACCATTACTATTCAGAGTGCTAGCATACTAATGAAGTAATGGTAAAAAAATACTTATGCCACTTAGCTCGTAGTACATTGGCCATACTTATGCCACTAGATAATCGTCGTCTAAATCTATTGACAATTAACCGATTTAAGATGAACTTTAGAGTTCACAATGATTTCGGACTAATGGTAAAAAAAATTATAGGTATTGCTAAATGTAACCTGAAAAATAATAGCGTAACCTATTTTTTCCATTTTTCTCTCAATATTATCCTTAATGATATTCCCCTCCCTACAACTTCTCAAAGTAAACCTATAACTCACTTTTTTAAGCAACCCTAAACAATCATAATATCAAACACTAGATTGCATTGTGATACTGCCTATTTTATAGGTACTTTTAGGGTATTTTAGTATAATTTATAATGTTTATATATTAGTTTCAGTGTAATTTATTATGTTATGAAGTATTATTTGAGGATATTATGTTTTGGGTATTGTTTTGTTGTTTTATATGATTGTAGGGGCATTTTGGTCATTTCACATGTTGGACCATGAGTGCCGGAGTGCTCGGAGGTAGTGCGAGTGTTCGTGAGTCCGTATACCAAGTTTGAAAGCCATCCGACAAAGAATTTAGAAGAAAAGAGCATTTTGAGATTTAGTACGGCCGTGCTTATTTTGGCGCGTCCGCGCCAAATGGTCAGAAACCTTTCTATTTTCATTGTTGAGATTTGGCACGACCGTGCCATTTTGAAGCACGCCCGTGCAACTGGACATCCGAGTAGTTACTATAATTGAAGAGAGAGATGTTTTTAGTTATTTTTAATTTCTTTTCTCCTCTTCCACCCCTATTCCCTACACATTTATAAATACCCATTGTAATTCTCATTAGATGATGATCTTACATTTTTTTTTTTTTTTTTAATCATAATACACTTTAGAAACATCAAAACTCTCTAATTTCCTAGAGGTTGGAGATATTGTTGTTGTACTTTGAAGATTGAAGTTTATAATCAAGTAGAAAGTTCTCTTGCAATCCTTGGTTATTCTACACCATTATAAGACTAAGTCTTTTTTTCCCTCATCCTTTTTTATGTCTTTCGTGATGTTTGTAGAATTGATCATGTTTAGTGAGTAGATTCTTAATTTCCTAGGATTAGAGACATGTAGAATATAGTTTAATATGTAGAACTTTGTTAATCTTTATTATCATGTCATTTCAATGCATTCTTTGTTGCTCTTCATGCTTATGAATATGGAGACGTCTATGTTTGTGAGATCATAGTTAATTAAGAGAAGGACGTAGCAGTGAATCTTAATTAGGGGAACCACAATGAATACACTAGATTGATTAATCATGAGAGTAGTTTTTTTTTGTCTAGGGGTGGTCCTTTAGTGGAGATTATGTGGAATTGTCATTGTTCTTAATGAGTTGAGATTAGTGCAAGTAACCATCGAGAGATAGGCCTTCCTAGTCTAGGCACACGTGCTAAACCTTGATCGTGAGAAGTTAGTACAATATAGCGTAACACCTTTGAAATTTAACATGAAATTGGTTATAAGAACTTGTTCTATGTGTTAGATTATTATTGCATTGATCTAGTTCTAGGAATGTTTTCTCATAAATTTCATTCAACATTTAGATTATAGTTTTAGTTAGATATTCATTCACCAATTCCCAATTTTATAGTAATTAATATATTTTAGTCTAGTTTAAGCAATTCTAATCATAGTAACATTGTCCTCGTGGGATACGACCCGTATCTGCCGAAGTATTACTACAACATACACCGTGCACTTGCGGCCTATAGCAAAATTGCTATCACATTGCAAGTAAAGAAAATGTTTCAATACTATCATGGAACGTTCGAACTCGACGAATTCGAGCCAAAAGATGAAATTGAGGCATGTAATACCGTATTATATGTCGCCCAAAATTCCGCGTGTTTTTTTTTTTAATGATGGAAAGACAATCTGTATAATATACTATCACGGAACGTTCGAACTCACGGAATTGAGCCAAAATAACGATGAAATTGAGCTACGTCATAGGTTATTATATGTCATGCAAAATTTCGCGTGTTTTTTTTAAATGATGGAAAGACAATCTGTATAATAAAATACCAGGTATAGGATATTTGTGTTATTTTGGGAAAATGGGGATATAATGGGTATTTTACCAGGTTACGTTAGTAAAAAAAAGTTGCGTTTAGCAATCAAGAAAATTATACTTAAAAATTGGAAGTAACCAACTAACCATTGTTGAAATTTGGCCCTTCTTTAATACCGGGTAATTTGGGCTTCGGGTTCGGATGTAACCCTAGCTTGGTGATGTATTTTTTTTTTTTTTTTTGAAATGACATGATGTATTGTATTGAGTGGTATTTAAATCACACTAGCATGTAGTAGAGTACCGTAATATTGTATCTTTGACATGGTATGATCTAGGTTAACCAACTAATCCGAAAATTCCTAAACACCATTTTCACGTAGAGTGTCTGAAGACGGAGTCTGGCTCTCCGCCAAAACCCAGTAAAAGAATCAACTCAAGATCGTCGTGAAGGAAGGACAAAAGCCAGTGATAGAAGAAATGGTGTGATTCGGGGAGAGAGAGCAAAAATGGTGCTTAACAAGTATCACAAAACACCATAATAAATCATTTTTAAATAATTTAATAAATTTTTCTAAAAGGAAAAAATTAACAAATTATATTTGATATAGTTGTACAATGTATACATAAGCATAAAATATTAAAGAAATGCAATTAACCACTTTTTTTCTATTTTTTTGGTTATTTACAATATAATTTATAAAATATACCTATATAAAAAAATGGATGATGTAGATTAATTTTTAACACTATGGACGGTTGAGATGAAGACTATTATGGTACTTTGTGATACTTGTCAAGGACCTTAGAATTACTCGCAAAAGAAAATGTCTTTTAAAAGTAGACAATGGTATAAGCATCACTGCAAAATACGTTTGTTTTTTTTTTTTGGTTGGATCCAAATATGCATCCTTTTTGAGATCTATTTTCGGGTAGTGGCATTTGGGAAGCAAAGTCTCATACTTTCATTTGCACAAGCCATTGGGTGTCATATATGTTGGTGTTGGTAAAATCTAGTGCGACTTCAGATAACGCAATTGATCATTGAAATTATTGCTCAAGTTACAAACATCTCAACTAATCACATTCAATAGACCGGAATTTCTGAGATTTCATCCAACTTGATCTGAAATCATCCTGTATACCAAGCCACATATATCGCAGATCTGCTCGTCAGCCTGAACTATAACCTCAGAAGCTGAAAAATGGATCAAACATAACAAAAACAGCAATGGCAGGAACAGAAACGAATCGGAGATTCAGCACTCAAAAAGCTCACCCTCAAATTTTACTCGAAACTATCATGTATACAATATTTACAAAATTACAGCTAATTCTCAATTACCCTAACTACAGAGTGTTACTATGGAAACATTTTACACCAAACAAATTCTTAGACCAAGATTAAAGAGATGAAAACAATCACACCCAAACACCGCCCAAGAATATTACACTTTCCTCCAACACGAATTCACCAATGATTTTAATCAGGTAATGGAGACAGCAAACCAAATCTACTCAACCACTGCCTCCCAAAAAATGTGCTAGCCTCGAACAGCATGTGTGCTCCAGAAGCTAGCAGAACTCGAATCAGCCTAATACGATCCTATGTTCACCAGAATTTTAGTACCTACGGCTCTCATCTCCAACAGCCCACCATGCATCCAACTTTCGCTTCTCAAACTTTTCTCAGGTTGTGGTGGATGGAATATTCACTGACAATATATATATGGCACAAAGGTTAGTCAACAGTGTGAAACAGAATTGGTTGGGATCACTTGTGAACTGTTACAAGAACAAAACTACTCCAATTATCCGACTCAAACCAGCCGATGTTGGCGTAGACCCTTTCCGAAATGAGGCTGCATCAACCGCACATACAACCCATTTTTGGCTGCCAAAGCATCGTGTGTCCCTTCTTCAACTATTCTACCCCCATTAAGTACAACAATGTTATCCACATGCCTCATCATTGCAGCTCTATGGGCTATGAGAATAGTTGTTTTGTTCCCCATTATTAACGTGTCAAGGGCTTCCTGCACCACTCTACTAGATTCGGACTCGATGGCAGAGCTTGCCTCATCTAACAGCAAGATGGGTGCATTCTTCAGTACCACCCTGGCAATTGCTATTCGCTGTTTCTGTCCAGGGGTCAAATCCACACCCCTCATACCTACATGAGTGTCGTAACCATGGGGTAAGCTACTGATAAAGTGATGAGCATTTGCAATTCTAGCTGCCTCTTTCATTTCAGCTTCACTAGCATTATGCCTTGCATATATGATATTTTCCCTAATTGTAGTGGAGAAGATCACGGGTTCTTGTTGGACTACACCTAGATGGCTTCTCAACCATCTCAAGTTAAATTGCTTTAGATCTCTTCCATCCAAGAAAACCTGACCAGCAACAGGATCATAAAATCTCTCTATCAGAGATATTATAGTGCTCTTCCCGGAACCCGAAACTCCCACAACAGCTACAGTTTGACCACCACCAACTTTCAAACTGAAATTGCTCAGTACCAAAAGTTCTGGACGAGTAGGATAACAAAAATCAACGCTCTTAAACTCCATGCTCCCATACACATTAGGCGGTTTGAGCGCAGATGCGTCATCAGGGTCTATCTTAGGCACGCGATCTATGATCTCAAATACAGATACAAGAGACTTCCGACGTTTAAGGATGTATGGGGCTAAACCAAATGGCTCCACCAGAGCAAAGGTGGCAAAGGAGAAAACCATGTATTCCTTGAGAGCTGTGGATAAATCCATGTAGTGATTCTTGACAGAGATTGCTGTGTACCAGAGTAGAAGAGCATTACAGCCGAAAAGGAGAAATTGAGAAAATCCAAAACCGAAACCAATTGCCATCCCATGGAGAAAACTCTTCCTAAGTATTTTCTTCAGTTGCATTCTGTAAAGTTCCATCACCTTGTTCCCAGCACTATAAGCCACAACAGTGTAAATGTTTCTGACAGCATCCTCAAGGACCAAAGACGCTTTCCGGTGCATTTCTTGAATTCCCCTTGAAAATCCAGCAAGCCACAATTTCTGCAGAAGTAAAGGTTGCATATTTTCTCACAAATATAAGATATTGTTCTAGTTGCTCAAGCCACATAAGTCATAAGTCATAGGTACATATCTGATTTTTTTTTTTTTTTAATTCTATATCTGAAAGCTTAAGCAGCATGTGACTAGTTGAATAGGAATATACATTTTTCACAACATTGCACCAATAAAAACACAGTTCTTCTCAGGCATCAGATTAAGTTGCAAGTAAACCATAAAAACACAGTTCTTCTCAGGCATCAGATTAAGTTGCAAGTAAACCATATCTACTCACAGTCACCCACTAACACATAAGCAACTATGTAAGGGCATCCATCAGAATATAATGCTATACATTGAGGCTTATCCAGGATATGATACTTACAAAGACAATTAGGAGAGCAAGAAACCCACAAAAGATGTGCAAGGACTTCATTATTGTAACTAATTAGGACGACGATATTATGGAACTACTACTGTCATCTGATCTCATCACAATCATTACCAAACTACCCCTGAAACTTTAAAGAGGCTATTACACTAGTGAGGTAAGGGAGGTTGATCCAACGGCAAAAGAGTGGTTTCCAGTTGACCCTATCTAATTCACAAACAATTCCATCACTGAAAAGATCATTCACATCATGACGAAAGTTACTTTAGCCTTTCAGAATTTTACGATTTCTAGAGTTCCAACACTATGAAAGAAATAAAAGATCATGGTCATGTACTAAATGATTCAAAGCAAAAGAGGAGGTGAAACCTGAGCAACTGCAGAAATGGTGAGAATGGGGAGTGTTGCTAGAGCTACAAGAGCTAATCGCCATTGCAGCAACATTCCAATAAGAACAGCAACAATTACTGCTGCACTATCTTGTATAAAAATCGAAAGCCGGTTACTAAAAGCTGCACGGACAAATGTGGCATCGTTTGCCAAGCGCATTGACAAGGTGTCAGCACTGTTTTCCTCATCATCGAACCAACCAACTTCATTTCGCAGCATAGCTGCAGCAGCAATGCAAAGGAACCATTACAACAAGTACAATACATGGCTCAGACTTCAGAGTACGTAAAATGTATTATAAGAGGTAAAATCTAGTAGAAAGCCGCAGAGAATGACCAACTACCTGAAAACATCATCCTCCGAACTCTTTCAGTCATTTTCTCTCCCATGATACCAAAGTAAAAGTGCTGCAGGAAGTTTGCCACCACTGTAACAATGCCCATGCAAGCTATGATTAAGCACCATTTGTCAACCTCATGTCGTAGGTGATGACCTTCAGAAAATCTGTAGTAAGTTGTTACTATCAATGCAATGACGTAGGCAAGAAGCGGGTTGAAAGATCCAAATATAGCAGCACCAATACTCCCTAAGACTGCGTAGAGCCACTCAGCTAGACTAAGTTCAACTAGCCTCCAAAATGATGGCGGCTTATGACTACGTGAGTCCTTTTTTTCCTTCAAAGTCATTGGCATGTCATCTATTTCACTATTAGGGCGACTAAATGTCTGTGAATGAGAACGTTCATTTTTGGGATCAGATGTTAGAAGAGGCGAAACCGGGGATTCAGGATCTGAAGCATTAGAGGTTTGTTGTCGTGCAGCTTGTACATCAATCTTTGGTAGTTCAGGCAATCTCATTTCAAAACTGTCTTGTCTTGTCATAGATGGTTCTTTCTCTGATCCGTCAACTGATGTGACATTACCATTTTCTCGCAACTGCTCAGATGGTGGGCTACGGACTTTTGGCGACTCTAAAGAGCTGAAAGCAGCATCTGATTTCCGAAATCCATGACCACCTGAGATTCTCTGAAGAGAGGGGGATTTGGCCATTTTAGGAGATGATGATTCTTGGTAACTTTGGCTCGCTGACAAATCAGTCTCAATCTGGAAAGCTGAGTCCACTTTGTATTTCCTCACTGGCATCCTACAAAACAGCAAAATAATGAAAATAAATTAACATAGGAGTATGGCGCCTGCCAGGGAGCACGCAAGATCAAACACTAAATGCAGCAAAAGATTTCACAGTTCAGTTTAAAATTCAAATTGTAGAAATCACTCGAATCGTGCCGCACCTCCTTGGTAGTTTGGCTGCCTCTTCACATTTGAGAAGCTCAGCATAGAGACCGCCCAAGTTAAGCAATTCATCGTGAGTACCCATTTCAACAAGTTGACCTTCTTCCATAACAGCGATGTAATCAGCATTTCGAATTAGACTAAGCCGTCTAGCTATTATTATGGTTGAACGTCCTAGCATAAGAAGATCCAGTGCCTCTTGAACAGCTCTTTCAGCTTCAAAGTCAAGTCCACCAGTGACCTCATCAAGAAGAAGAATAGATGGATTAGCGAGCACTGCTCTTGCAATTGAGAGTTTGATTTTCTGTTCTTCAGTCAATGCCAAACCAGCCCTGCCGACCTGTAATGTATACTGTTCGTAAGTAGCTACAAAAGGCAACCCCACCTAAAGGAAATACATAAAAAGAAAAAATGGTATAAACAAACACAAATCTGTACAAGCTAGTGCAAATGTCAGAACTTGCCTGCGTATCATATCCTTTTTCAAGTGAACTGATGAATGTATGCGCATGAGCTATTTTAGCAGCTTCTTCGATTTGATCTGGTGTAGCAGACCGTCCATAAGCAATATTTTCTCTGATACTCAAACTTAACAAAGCAGGTTCCTGAGTAACTAGACCAATTTGACTTCTCAGCCATTCCAGCTGAAGGTTTTTAATATTTTCACCATCAAGTAAGACTTCCCCTGCACCAGTAGAAAATATAAAGATAGTCCAATTAAAAGGTGTAAAACATCACAACTAGATTCAAGTTGAATCATTAGCATAACACTTTAGAAATTAGACAATATATGAAGATTTTCACCTAAGGTAGGGTCATAAAAACGCTCCATAAGTGGAATAATACTGCTTTTTCCAGATCCGCTTCTTCCAACAAGAGCAACAGCCTTTTTGGCAGGCACGGTGAGATAAAAACCGCTCAGGATAGGTATTTCTGGACGTGATAAATAGCTGAAGTACACATTTCGAAACTCAATGTTACCCTGAACGGAAACTAAAGTTACACCATCATGATTTGTAGTAGAGGAAGATCGGCTTATCATTTCAAACAGTCTGTAGGCGGCAATCCGTCCTTGCTCGAAAGAATAGAAGTTTGTTGCCGCTTGATTCAGCCCCCTGCAAAAACACAGAACCAAAAGGTAACTAACATGCACAAGAAATTATTCATAAATCTACAACAAGTTAGAAGGTGAAGATGCATACAGTCCGCTGAGAATGACGGCAAAGAGGGCAGCTATAATTTCACCTCCATGAGCCTTGCCGCTATTTACCAGAAATCTTCCTACCCAAAGTTGCAGGGCACAGGAACAAATTGCCAATCCATATGTAAATCCAAGTCCCAATCCTTGTACAAGACTTATTAATATTCCATATCTAAGAGTTGCCTGAAGCGATGTTGCATAAGAATACTTGGCCAATGTCTCGTTCGTGAATGCATATAATGTTCTAATGTACGACACAGCCTGCAAAAGGTTCTCTAAAACTCATAACTAGGAAAAGATAATTGATAACACACTATGATGCAATAGCCAAACTAGTCAGTACATTCAACTCAAATATGTGACGTTGCAAGCGTGCAACCCAATTTCACAATTATTTTACATTGCCCCAGTGGCCCTATCAGCACACAAATTTTCACATTCTATTCTCTTGGGGAAAGGCAACACAGAGATTAACGAAGAAACAACATGCCAGCAACAGAAACAGAGCGTACAACATGCCAACAACAGAGACAGAGCTTAGTCCCAAAGCAATTTGGGGTCAGCTAAAACGAATCTTCATCTGAAATCGCCTTAGAAAACCATTAATACGTTTAAAATAGTGGAGCGCAGTAACGAAACAAATAACTTCAAATATTAGTGAAAAACATTAAAAAAAAAAAATCAAAATCAAACAAATGAAATGAACAAAATACAGTGAAAACTTGAGAGAAAAGGAAGTTACACAGTTAAAAAAATTCTAAAATCAAACATTACAGAAAAGAGGTTTTACGGTAAATAAAGAGGAAAGTAGTGAAACACACAAGAAAGGTTTGGATAGCAAACAATGGAATTGACAAATCATTGATAACAAAAAGAGTTCAGGCAACTCTATCCATATCAAATCAAATAAGCCATGCTTATACTGTCACTAAAGCTATACAAGCAATATGCCCAATAGATTATGTCTTTTACAAAGTTAAAGTGAGCATTCAATAAGCTATCAATCTCTCACGAGTACCACCATGATTGTCATTCTTTGCCATTGTATAAGCTATCAAACCATCATGTGAAAGATTTTTGACTTCAAAAAGTGTAAAACGATTTTCAGATGAACCATTTAAGATAGAAATTTGCGTCAGTTTCCAATTTGATTATCCCATTTCTACAACCACCATAATTAGCATTAACATGATGACAGAAAATAACCTGCTCAGCAATGCTCGCTGCCTCTGCATAGGCATCCTGGATATTCTCTGCAAGCCTGTGAAGAAATATATTCGAAATCCCTCCCGCCGCAACAATGAATGGCCCAGTTGCTAAAGTTATGAGAGCAATTTGCCAGCAGTTGATAAATCCAACTACTAAGCCGCTAAAAAATGTCGCCATGTTGTGAATGTAGTTTCCAACCTGCCACAAGATGGAACATTAACTACAATTAAACAAAGATACTAATGAAAACCTAATAGAATGTTAGGAATAGTAATTTATTAGTACCTTTTCACTTAAAGCTGATTGAATAAGAAGCACATCACTCAAGACTTGGCTAACTATGTCTCCATTATTTCCGTACGTGTCAAAGAAACTCATATCCTGATTCAATAACACATGTACATACTTGGACCTGATGACTGCAGTCTGTCGCTCTCCCGTTAGAATCCAACAAGAGACCTCTGCGGCACAAAATATATTAGCTGGCTACGTTAAGGGAAAGTTAAACAAACAATAATCCACAGCTTTGGACTTACCAATCCAGCCTGCAGCAAAAACACCT
Source organism: Spergularia marina (assembly GCA_963680865.1). NCBI lineage: Eukaryota > Viridiplantae > Streptophyta > Magnoliopsida > Caryophyllales > Caryophyllaceae > Spergularia > Spergularia marina. The sequence goes on from OY804554.1 coordinate 7,923,577, forward strand.
GCAGCTATATAAACAATTCTTAGAGCAAGCTGCACAAGAAACAGCCAGATCAATGCTATAAAATCACACACGGGTTTTCCAATTTCGAACACAGAAAAATCTCTTATTCATAATTAAACCTATCTTAAGCCTTTTCATATCTTTCTAACTACTTTGGCACATACAAGTTCAGACAAGTGCACGCAACAAAGCTGTGCCCAGATCCAGATAGTCAGCTCTGATGCCAAATCCCAATGATGGCAGATAGCATTAAACAGAATAATCATGATATAAGGCATAAGATTTGAATTCCTCAAATTCACATGCCCGGCATATTATTCACAGATATTACCAAACATCGATGAATCCTCAATTCTATTTGTCCTTTTATAGAGAAGAGACTCGTGATAACGATTTCGGAAGGTTCAAATATATTCCAGAGCTGAGCAACTAGGACCTAGCTGCTGATTCTCGACCAAAATGTCACCAAGGCTGTTTGCAATCTGGTCCAAAATGGAAAATCGACTCAATCAGGCCCTTATGCCAGAATTGAGTTAGTGAGTACATTTTTGGGCACGGCATTTCCAGTAGGGACCAAGGCCTGGGAATTATTTAGGGAGGTAGTAGGAGATGTGTCGAATCGAAATAAGATAAAGAGACTTGGGTTGAGTGATTTGGCACCACTTAAAGAGCTTGAAGGTTAAAGAGTGATGAGATTGTGAAGGTGGAGGATGACCTAAGACTACTTCGACAACGATGACCAAAAACCTATAGTACCAGGGATCAGAAAAAATGGTCGAAGACAGAGTGAAGAGAAAGAATATATGTGGATGATAAGGGTTAATCATCGGTTTCCCTAGCCAACTAATACCAAAAATCAATCTCGTTCGTCAATTCAAAATCAACTATCCCCAACAACAATTCAACTTAAATTTATACATTCATCAATTTACACTGGCGCCCGCGCTTCTAGTAGCTAACAAACCACTTACAACCAAACAAATTGTGCAATTTTCGAGAGCGAAACAATTCAATTCCAGCTCACTATGTTCATTACCAAGTAGAACCAAGCAAAAGACGAGCAAAAAAAACCCCAAAAACCACTCAATTCAACAAATTCAGCAACAAATTTCCCTAAATAGAACTCAAACTAGTCCAACATCACAAAATTAGGGTTTGCCCCCTCACAAAAAGCACAAAAACTTCACACAATTAACTAAACTCGAACTCAAACAGCAACAATTTCAGCTGAAAGCAACAAATTACGAAACGAAAAAAAAAAAGACGAAAATCGATAAAACAATATACCTCGAGGAAGCTACTATACAACTCATGGTCAGTGTCCCCTTTATGACTCAACAAATGCACAATCTTAGCAAAATAATGCAAGTAAACCACGAGCGCGGTGCCGTGTGCGGCGGCGGCAACTGATCCGACGGCCATAAGAACCCAATCAAGCCTATCCGCACAAGCAAACAACCTCGAGAAAGGAACCGCAGCTGGCGGCGGCTCGATCTCATCGTCACCTTCATCCTCCATCTCTTCCTCCATTTCCGCCGCCGTTCCTCCCACCGTACCGTCCGGGTTCATGTCCATGTACGGCGACGGCGACTCCGGCGGCTCCGACACCTCGGATACCGGCGTTAGCGGTTGTATGTGCGGCGGGGACCACCCGAACAACCCCCTCGAAACCATCATTTTTTTTACAAAATTTTCAGCACAAATTAATTATTATAATAATAATTAGGAAAGAATATTTTAGTATGAGGGAGAAATGAAGGAATTAAATGGATCTTTTTTTTTTTTTATGTTTGTTGGGAGAGCGAGTTGGAACTGAGTCAAAGAAGGAGGGTAGGAGGGGAGGGAGTGGGTTTGACTCGTTGGGAGTCGTTAGAGTTGAACTCGGTAGTAGGGAGGAGGAGGAGGAGGAGATTTTTGATTTTTTGGAATTTTGATTTTGATTTTTCTATATTAATATTCAGCTGGTGTTTGTTCGAAATGAGTTGTTTTTGTTTCAACTTTTTTTTTGGGGAACAGAGAGAAAGAGACGAGGACAGGTAGATAGGCTAACGGCGACGTTTGTGAGGAATAGTAGAGCCTACATTAAGAAATGGGTACCGTTTGGTTTCGGTTGATGGACTCGGATTCGGAAACGAAAAACGGAGTCGATGTGATGAATTGATTTTTGGTATAGCTAGTTGAAGCGAACGCCCGCGTCACTCATCCCTTCATTACGGGTATAGCAAATATTTCTAGCGTGAATGTCCATTTATATTCTAACAATTACTAAGGTTTATTTTGTCGTACACATATCCTTACTTATGTCATAAAAAAAAAATACAAAAAATACAAATTATATTTGCCTAATATACAGGCTAATACCCCCCTCCAGTTCGCAAATACTATGGTACCCCCGGGGTACGTAGAGAATGGTACCCCCTGGGTTCATTTATACATGGGCTTCTGTTTATTTAGTTGGATTTACAATTTGAGTTGGGCCAAAGTCTGACTTGACACAATATTTCAATTAAAAGTTTAAAACTCAACCCATATTCTCTCCCCTTCCCCCTTTATTTTCTCTCTCCTCTCATAACTACCTACCACCACCACCACGCACCACCTGACCACCCCCGCCCCCATGCGCCGACCACCACCCCACTCGACGTAACCACCACCATTCGATGAGCGCCGCTCCGGCGACCCCACGGCGGCACCCCTGAGCCCGCGCCACCGCCTCAATCGTCCTCCACTTCCTCTTTTTCTCATTTTCTCTCTCCTCCTTCACTCCCTTACCCAGCCCCTATTCTCGACCGCCACCACCCATAAACCCTCCCCCGGCCCTCGCCCTACGCCGCCGACCCCAAGCACCACTATCATCGTCGCAAATAGAAGGTTTTTGAGGAGATCGAAAAGTGGGTAGGGAATAATGGGGGAGAAAGAAGGGCCGGCGACGTCCCTTATGAGTGGAAGGGTGGTCACGGTAGTCGTGCAATCACGGTGGCAGTTTCGCCGACGTCAATGATGGTGGTCAGGGCCGGCCGTCGGCGGAGCAGGGGTGGTCGGGGGAGGTGGGAGGGGGGTTTGGGGAGGAGAGAGAAAAAGGAAGGGGAGGGGGTGTTTTTTTTTTTTTTTTTTTTGTTTATAAAACAAATGCAACTCATTTTAGAACAAGTTGTATAATTATAAAACAAAACAAAAAATCATTACAGAACAAAAATAGATAATTAGGTTACGACAAAAAGTATTCATTTTAAAACAAAAATCGTTCATTTTAACATAAAGATCGTTCATTTTAGAACAAAAACTACCTATTTCAGATTAAATAACTCAGGACAAAAGGAATTCATTCTAAAACAAATATAATTCATTTTAGAACAATAACCATTCATTTTAAAACAAAAAAACATTCATTCCAAAAGAAATATCATTCATTTCGTAGAATAGTTAGCTTTTGTTCTGGAATGGTTAGCTTTTGCCCTAAGATGATTAGCTTTTGTTCTGGAATGGTTAGTTTTTGTCGTAGAATGGTTACTTTTTGTTCTGTAATGTATAGCTTTTGTTTTGGAATGATTAGTTTTTGTTCTGAAATGAATGATTTTTGTTCTAGAATGGTTATTTTTTGTCCTATAATGGTTGGCTTTTGTTCTAGAATGGTGACTTTTTGTCTAGAATGGTTACTTTTTGTCCTAGAATGGTTGACTTTTGTTCTGAATGGATGCCTTTTGTTCAAGAATGGTTGCTTTTTGTTTCAAAATGATTACTTTTTGTTCTGGAATGTATAGCTTTTGCTTTGGAATGATTAGTTTTTGTTCTGGAATGAATGGTTTTTGTTCTAGAATGATTAGCTTTTGTCCTAGAATGGTTGACTTTTGTTCTAAAATGGTTATTTTTTGTCCTAGAATGGTTATATTTTGTCCTAGAATGGTCGTATTTTGTTCTAAAATGATTAGTTTTTGTTCTAGAATGGTTGTTTTTTATTCTAGAATGGTTGCTTTTTTTTTTTCAAAATGGCTACGTTTTGTTCTGGAATGTAACAACTCGATGGATCATTTTAGAACATAAATATGTCATTCTAGAACAAAAACTGATCATTATAGATCATAAATACATCATTATAGAACAAAAACTGATCATTAAAAATCAAATCATTATGGAACAAAAACGGATCATTATTAAACATATATTAATCATTATAGAACATAAATTAGTCTCTCATTCTCGAATATAAATTGATCATATAAACATAAATATGTCATTCTAGAACAAAAACTGATCATTAAAAATCAATCATTATGAAACAAAAACAGATCATTATTAAACATATATTAGTCATTATAGAACATAAATTAGTCTCTCCTTCTCGAATATAAATTGATCATAGAACATAAATATGTCATTCTGGAACAAAAACTGATCATTATAGAACATAAATATGTCATTCTGTAACAAAAACTGATCATTATAGAACATAAATATGTTATTCTAGAACAAAAATTGATCATTATAGATCATAAATACATCATTATAGAACAAAAACTGATCATTAAAAATCAAATCATTATGAAACAAAACCAGATCATTATTAAACATATATTAATCATTATAGAACATAAATATGTCATTCCGTAACAAAAACTGATCATTATAGAACATAAATATGTCATTCTGTAACAAAAACTGATCATTATATAACATAAATACATCATTATAGAACAAAAACTGATCATTATAGATCATAAATACATCATTATAGAACAAAAATTGATCATTATAGAACATAAATATGTCATTTTAGAACAAAAACTGTTCATTATAGATCATTATGGGACATAAATTAGTCATTGCAAGACATGAGAAAAACAAATCATTAATCATAAGACAGTTCATTACAAAGAAAAAATTATAGAACAAAAATAGATTATTACTCGAACATAAATTGATCATTACAAAACATTATTGAATCATTACAGAACATAAACGAGTCATTATAGAACAGAAACAAATCTAATATATGTTCTATAATGATTAATATATGTTCTATAATGATCAGTTTTTGTTCTACAATGATGTATTTATGTTCTATAATGATCAGTTTTTGTTACAGAATGACATATTTATGTTCTATAATGATCAGTTTTTGTTATAGAATGACATGTTTTTGTTATAGAATGACATGTTTATGTTCTATAATGATCAGTTTTTGTTACAAAATGACATATTTATGTTCTATAATGATCAGTTCTATAATGATGTATTTACAGAATTTTAATGATCAGTTTTTGTTCTATAATGATGTATTTATGTTCTATAATGATCAATTGTTGTTTTAGAGTGACATATTTTTGTTCTATAATGATCAGTTTTTGTTGCAGGATGACATATTTGTGTTTATATGATCAATTTATATTTGAGAATGAGAGACTAATTTATATTCTATAATGATTAATATATCTTCTATAATGATTAATTTATATTTGAGAAAAATGGAGGAGGAAGATGGATAAAGGAAGCCGCGGGGGTGGAGGGGTAGGGTCGCATGATGACAACGGTGATTCTGGGTTGTCGGGGGTTTCGGAGGTGGTGGTTGGTGTCGGAGATGGTGGTGGGTGGGGCGGTTAGTGTGGTGGTCGGATTTAGGGAGAGAGGAGAGAGAATGAGACTTTTTTTATTTTGGTTTGTTTTTATTTAGTTGTTAGTATGTTGGTGTTGAGCCTTATTAGTATGTTAGTGTTTTTATTTTTTTTAGTTAGTAAGTCAGATTGGGCCTGACTGACAGATTTGGAGAGGGAGTGTTGGGTTTTAAAAACAAACCTATGGACTATAATTGTTTTTTTCTCTTGGGCCGTCTGTGTTTCATTTAACTCAACCCACATTTATTTGGGCCGGGGGGTACGAAAAGGATGGTACCCCCGGTGTACCATAGACTCGTTGCCTCCAGTTGGAGCATGTAACGAAGTAATGCGCAACTTGCTCACCAAATCGTCAAAAGGCCCCTTATTGAGGGCTTTAGTGAGAACATACGCAAGCTGGAGATGAGTGGATACGAAACTGGGAGAAATTACACCTTCAGTAATAGCATCACGAACGGAATGACAATCAAGCTCAATATGTTAAGTCCGTTCGTGAAAAACAGGATTACGAGCAATATGAAGTGCAGATGTCACAGTGTAACTAAACTGGTGTAGTAACGGAAACACCCAGGGTCGAAAGAATCTGCCATAACCATTTGACCTCCCGGGTGGTGTGAGACATGACACGATACTCGGCCTCCGCGGAGGATTGAGAGACGTAGTGTGCTTCTTGGACATCCATGAGATCGGAGAATGCCCAAGAAACACAATATACGTTGTAAGCGATCGACGACTCAGCGGACAACTAGCCTGGCAATGAGATCCAAAGATGAATCAGAGCGCAAAAGTATATCACGACCAAGATCCCCTTTCAAGTATTTAACCTCACAAAGAGCAGCCTCCCAATGCGTCGTACGTGGAGCTTTCATAAATTGAGCGAGAAGATTCACCAAGTAGGACAACTCTGGCCGAGTGTGAACGAGATAAACCAGGCAACGATAAGGGAGTGGACGACAACTGATGATTTGGTTCCACAAGCGTGCCAACCGGACGAGCCCCGAGAAGACCTGTTTCACTCAAGATATCCAAAGCATACTTACGTTGGGAAAGGGAGATACCTGAAGCATTGCGGGCAACCTCAATACCAAGAAATACTTCAAATGACCCAAATCTTTCATATGAAAACACTCACCCAAGTATATTTTGAACCAAATAATATTCGATGTGTCATTCCCAGTAATAACAAGATCATCAACATAAACCAACACATGTAATCGAACACCGTCACAAAGAAAAGTGAATAAAGAAGATCGGAGATGCATTGAGTAAACCCATACCGAACAAGCGAAGAGACAAGCTTGGCGTACCAACAATGTGAAGCCTGCTTAAGGCCATATAATGATTTGCGTAACCGACAGAATTTAGTGGAAACAACATGCTGAAAACTAGGACGAAACCACATATAAACCTCTTCTGAAAGATCACCGTGTAGAAAAGCATTATGAACATCCATCTGGTGCAGCTCCCAACCGCGAACCGCAGCCACAACTAACAAGGTACGAACATTAACCATTTTCACCGTTGGAGCAAAGGTTTTCGTGTAGTCAACGCCCTCTACCTGACGAATGACCAATCGCGCCTTGTAACGTTCAACGGTTCCCTCTTACTTATATTTAATACGAAAAACTCACATACAATCAATGACCTTCTTACGTGGAGGAAGAGATTCCACAAGCCAAGTATTGTTTTTCTCCAAAGCCGACACCTCTTCGGCCATAGCTTGTCGCTACCGAGCATCTCCCTCACGAAAGGTAGTGGGCTCAGTATAACGAGATATTGCTGCAAGAAAAAAACGATGGCTCTCCAAAAAAACGAGTATAACTAACAAAATGTGCGATAGGATAGGGCGTACCTGAGGCGGAGACGGAAACGCCCGAGTACAAAGTACACTTGCCCTTAAAATTACAAAGTCCTTCGGCCAAACATTCTCAAATTTTGCGCGATACCGCGACCCAACAATTTTACCTCTTTCGTTGTCGTCTCATCCCCCGAATCGACAGAGACCTCATCTGTCGTGGTTTCACCGGTCGTCAAAGCCGCTGTCCTTGCTGTTGGAGTAGGTGTCCTCCGACAATAATGCGTTGACTAATTAAATCTAATTAGGAATAAACCTGGGATATATTATATATACTAAGTCAGTTGATTAACGTAAATCGATAACGCTTGGCTGGCTAGAGTTTGACGTTATTGTCGTTTTGACGGCGGTAATCAACTGATCCCTCCCGGTCACACTGATAAAGATAGTTTCTCCAGAAGATATTATATTTGTATTTAATACAATATAATATAAACCCTAATGTATCAGTTATAGAGTTAACTGATTATGTTGGATAGTGTTTTACGAGTTCGGAACTCGAGTCGGATAAATTATGGTTTTTGTGTAAATAGTCAAAATTGACGATTAGCTATTTAAATTACAAAGAGTTGTAGTTTTAGCTTAAAATGATGTAATTAGTAATTATTATATAGAGATATAATAAGTAACTAACACTTAAAGAAATAAGTGTACAAATTATACCCAAATTGTAACATAAGATGTTAAGGGGTATAATTAGTAAGGGCAAAATGGTCATTTGCCACAACCATTATATATAGTGTGTTTTATGTCAAATAAACACAACAAATCATTTCTACATACACAAAAACTTGATTTTAGAGAGAGAATAGAGAGAAAACCCTCTAATTTCTCTAAAAATTCAGCCTACTTCCAACTCTTTTAAGATCAAGTTTTCTTCATTGCATGTCAATAAAAACTTGATCAAAACACTTTACTAAACCTAGAATAACATTAGCTAAAGTGTTAGCTAATTTTATTTTGGTTTTAGGGTTAAAAAAAAAAATCTCTTAAAACTAGTCCATTTTGTGAGATTTTTGGAGAGCTTCTTTGGTGGATCAAGAGAGGAGGTTTCCTAACTTGGAAACTCAAAACTAAGGAGGAGGATCCCCATTAATTAGCAGCTCAAGATCCTTCTTTTGAAGGAAGGTCAAAATTCCTCTTGATTAAGGTATAAAAAATATGTTTTATTACCTTATTTATGCTTTAATCTTACATGCAACAAAAGATCCTAGCTAAACTTAATTAGGGGTAATTAAGTACTAATTAGAGGAGTCTAATTAGGGGCTAAATAACTTTCATGTGGTATCAGAGCATCGGTTTAAGTTGCATGTTAATTTTAAGCTTTAATTAGGTTAATTGGTAACTTAATTAATTTTTAATGATAAAAATTGGTTTTATCATATAAACTAAAGTTGCATGTGATGTTTTGGGCATGTGGATGCTCCAACCGAAATTATGGTATTTTAGGAATTTATTTGCTATTTTCTTGCTTAATTTTGGTTGTTTTTACAAGATTTATGCTATTTTCTAATTAATTGGTAATTAGATTAACATGCATGTTGATTTTTGTAATTTAAGAAATTTATAATTTTTCCAGAATTATAATGAGTATAATTTCCAGAAATTATTTCATAATTTTAATTGGCCATTTGTTATTAATTAGTAATAATATAAATGGTGGAAAATTGATTTCTTAAGAGAAAATGACCAAAATAATTTTGCATATTTTTGTCCTTAATTAGCTACTGGTTGTGAGCTTAAATCACATAATGAAATAATTTCTAAATGTTTTTTCATAATTAGTTATGATTTATTTAGATATTTTCGGGTTTATTATGTGATTTTTGGACAAATAGTTAGCAAATATAATCAAATTAAACTAATTAATTCAATTTTAGTGGAGACTAAATATTGAAAAAAAAAAAAAAAAAAAAAAAAAAAAAAAACTAATTTGTTGGTGGTTAGTTTAAACTTAAAAGGTGTTTTAAGTGTTGATTATTGATTTTTAAAGTTAGAATCGGAAATTCCTAAATTTACCGGGTTGCTTGTACTGTAAAGTTGAAAATCTGATTTTCGGTCTAATTTGCATGATTCTAAGTATAGTATGGCCATAGAGTACTATAGTATCGGTACTGTACCGAAATGTAAGGACGGTATCCGATTGGTTTGTAATAATTGCGATCTCGTATCGCCGGTTTGTAATAATATTTAATTTTTTTTTTTTTTTTTTTTTTTTTTTCAAAAAATGTATAATAGGATAGTCCATATGTACATTTGTTTATATTGTAGACCGGCGCTTTTCACGGAGCCAAAAGTTGGTGACTCGAGATCGAATTGAAGACGGAGCCTTTGAAGCTTTTGAAGCCTAATTTAGGTTTAATAGCTTTTATTAGGTTCTAGTCTTATGGCCATACTAGGACTTGGATTTATTTGATGCATGCTTGGTTTAATTTCCGCACAATTATAACCAAACTCAAATCCCACATTGTCATATCCATTATCCGCGACTCGCTAGAATTAGTTCACTTAAAAGCGATAGATATAATATGACAAGATCTCTCACAAAAAAAATTTTTAAAATCGAGATTTAGTCCTTCCACAATTCACACCTATGCAACCCTTGTTCATTAGGGGCACGCTCGCCCTAGCGGGGTGTTTCCTTTTTACCTTGGGGGAGTAGGTTAATAAAGAGTTATTACGAGTGAATTTTGGTTTAATCTTGACGTGATTTGCAATACAAGTCTTGCAATACGGGACTAAAGGATTGATTTAGTTGAAATCGATCAACCGAGAGTTCTAAGTGTAGAATCAATCATGAGTTGGTTTACCGAAATTACATAAATTTAGGATGTATCGCCATCCGCGTGCCTAGATTTATATAAGATCGGATCTCGGAATCATTTATATAATTTAGAGAGATCATTATATAAATGCCTAAATTCACAAATAATTATTTTAATGTGAATTTGACGATGAATTTAATCGATTGTTTTTTTTTTCCCACGTTGTAGTTTAAAGTCAAAAATGGCTCAAATGTCCAATTCAGTAATATCCAAAGACTCCTGGCTTCGTAATTTTATGGAAAAGAATGAACTAAAGGAGGATGGAAGCAATTTTACTGATTGGGAGTTAAACCTGCGATTAGCCCTTCAATCTGATAGAAAACAACGTTTTCTATACGAACCCCCGATTCCCGCTCCAGGTCCCGACGCCACCCCTGATATGATACAAATGTATGAAGAGTACAAGCATGAATCTGACCAGATTAAGAATGTATTGATTTTTGCTATGCACCCGCGTTTAAAGAAACGCATGATTGATTTCAGTGCGTATCAAATATTCGCTCGGCTTACGACTAGTTTCTCGCAAAAGCCGCGAATACTTCAATACGAAGCAGCTTCGAGTTTCTTTGAGACTAAGCTCTCAAAGGGCCAACCAGTTGGTCCTCAAATTCTCAAATTTATTGAGAATGTTGAAACTCTTGAGAAGTTAGGATGCCCAATTTCTGAAGATTTTGCGGTATACCGTCTGCTTAATTCTTTGCCTGCAACATTCGATCCTTTTAGGACGAATTACAACATGAATGATTTAAAGAAAAATCTTCATGAATTGCATGCCATGCTTGTACAACATGAGAGGGATTTGGTGTCAAGTGGGAGCGCGAATAAAGATGTTTTATCCATGGCGGTAAAACAAAAGGGGAAGTTCAAGAAGGGTGCGGGCAAGGGTAAGAAACCCGCGCGTGGCAAAGGAAAAGGAAAAGTTGCTTCGGGCAACAATTCTATTGCTAAGAGAGGCGCGACTCCTGAACAAAAATGCTTCCATTGTGGAAATTTCGGTCATTGGAAGCGAAATTGCCCACAGTACCTGGAGGAGAAGAAGTCGAAACCAGGTATATATATGATAGACATTAATTATGCAAGTACCACGTCCTGGGTATTGGACACTGGATGTGGATCTCACCTTTGTAATCACTTGCAGGGGCTGACGAAGGCACGTCGGCTGGCAAAAGGTGAAGTTGACCTCCGTGTCGGGAATGGAGCTAAAGTAGCCGCCGTATCAGTAGGAACGTATATTCTGTCACTGGCCTCAGGGCTAGAGTTGTATCTAAATAACTGCTATTTTGTACCAACTCTAAGTAAGAATATAATTTCGGTTTCTGTTTTAGACGCTGAAGGTTTTGAATTTTCAATACGAAACAACAGTTGTACCTTCTCGTTTAATGATATGGTGTACGGAACAGCCAAATCTATAAACGGTATTTACGTTTTAGATTTGACAAATGAGGTCTATCATGTAGCAAATAAAAAGCTCAAAATAGGAGATCCCGATCAATCCTACCTTTGGCATTGTCGTTTAGGGCATATAAACGAAAAACGCATTGAGAGACTCGTAGCCAATGGAGTTCTCAAACCATTTGATTTTGGATCATATGGAACATGCGAATCTTGTCTTTTAGGCAAGATGACTCGGGCACCTTTTTCAGGAAAAGGAGTACGAGCCAGTGATTTATTGGCCCTCATTCATACAGATGTCTGCGGTCCAATGACAATCACTGCTAGAGGAGGTTATGACTACTTTGTCACTTTTACAGATGATTTTAGTAGATATGGCTACATCTACCTAATTAAATATAAAAGTGAGGTACTTGAGAAATTTATAGAATTTCAAAAGGAAGTAGAAAACCAATTAGGAAAGAAGATCAAGGCCTTACGATCAGATCGGGGAGGTGAATATCTCAGTAATGCCTTTGATATTCATCTGAAAGACTGTGGAATCATATCACAGCTTACACCTCCTGGTACACCACAATTAAATGGTGTAGCCGAAAGAAGAAACCGTACCCTGTTGGATATGGTCAGATCAATGATGAGTCAGACTGAGCTTCCTGATTCATTCTGGGGTTTTGCTCTCCAAACTGCTATTTTCACTCTCAATAGATGCCCGACTAAATCAGCTCCGAAAACTCCATATGAGTTATGGAGAGGAAAAGTTCCGAACCTCTCATTTATCAAGATCTGGGGTTGTGAAGCATATGTCAAAAATAAGACTGACAATAAGCTTACACAAAGATCTGATAAATGTCTCTTTGTAGGTTATCCTGTACATACTCGAGGATATTACTTCTACAATCGTGTAGAGAACAAAGTTTTTGTGTCTCGAGATGCTGTCTTTTTAGAAAAGGAATTAATTTCTAAAAGACAGAGTGGGAGAAAATTTGAACTTAGTGAAGTTCAGGAGCCACAAATGCATAATGAGGCTCAGGATGTTTTGCCAGAAGACATTCCTGAATCGTCTAACTCTGTGGTTCCATTTTCCACTCCTAGAAGGTCAGGCAGATCAAGCCATCCACTAGATCGATACCTAGGTGTGATTGAGGATGGTGGTGATCATTTTTTGCTTCTAGAAAGCAATGAGCCTGCAACCTACAGAGCAGCCATGTCTGGACCAAATTCTGCTAAATGGCTTGAGGCAATGAAATCCGAGATAGATTCCATGTACGAGAATCAAGTATGGGACTTGGTTAACTTGCCTGAAGGAACCAAGGTTCTTCAGTGCAAATGGATCTTTAAGATCAAGACCGGCATGGATGGAAATCAAGATATTTTCAAAGCTCGATTGGTAGCTAAAGGTTTCACACAAGTTCATGGTTTAAACTATGACGAGACCTTTGCGCCAGTTGCAATGCTTAGATCTATTCGGATAATCTTAGCGATTGCTGCTTTTCATGATTATGAGATATGGCAGATGGACGTTAAAACCGCCTTCCTAAATGGGTTTCTGGAAGAGGAAGTGTATATGACACAACCTGAGGGTTTTATTGATCCAAACAATCCTAAGAAAGTTTGCAAACTTAAGAGATCCATTTATGGTCTTAAGCAAGCATCTCGGAGTTGGAACCATCGGTTCAACCATGTGATTAAACAAAATGGTTTCACTCGAAGTGTCGAGGAACCTTGTTTATACATGAAATTTAGTGGGAGTAAAGTAACTCTCCTAATCCTATATGTAGATGACATATTACTCATTGGAAATGATATCCCCATGCTTAACTCCGTTAAGGACTGGCTCGGGAAACATTTCCAAATGAAGGATTTAGGAGAAGCGCAACGCATCCTAGGTATTCGAATCTATAGAGATAGATCAAAAAGAATACTAGCGTTAAGTCAAGAAACTTATATTGATAAGATTCTTGACAGGTTCAATATGAAAGACTCTAAACGAGGCTTTTTACCTATGGGAAGTGGGATAATTTTGAGTAAATCTCAATGTCCAACTAAACCTGAGGATATTGAACACATGAAATCGAAACCTTACGCTTCCGCAATCGGTTCGATCATGTATGCTATGATGTGTACGCGCCCAGACGTGTCATATGCTTTGAGTATGACAAGTCGTTACCAAGCCAATCCAGGCGAGAGCCATTGGATAGCCGTTAAGAACATCCTTAAATACTTAAGAAGGACTAAGGACACGTTCTTAGTTTTTGGAGGGGATTCTGAGCTTCGTATAAAGGGTTATGCGGATGCTAGTTTCCAAACAGATCGAGATGATTCAAAATCTCAATCAGGATATGTTTTCATACTGAATGGTGGAGCCATATGCTGAAAGAGCACCAAGCAATCGGTGACTGCGGATTCTACAACGGAGGCTGAGTATCTTGCAGCGTCAGAAGCTGCAAAAGAGGCAGTTTGGATCCGGCAGTTCCTGGAAGGATTAAATGTAGTCCCTACAGCAGCGGATCCTATTCCAGTCTATTGCGACAATAGTGGAGCAATAGTTCAGGCTAAAGAGCCTAAATCTAGTAACAAATCTAGACATGTACTCAGGAAGTTCCATGTAATTAGAGACTTTGTGGAACGAGAAGATATATCGATTTGTAAGGTTAGGACAGACGATAATATCGCTGATCCTTTAACCAAGCCATTAGCACAGGCTAAACACAATGGTCATATTGCCTCGATGGGTTTGAGGCGTATGCCTGACATGTGTTAGATTATATGTTGTAATAGTTAATAAGTGTATTACCTTTTACATATATGATAATTAAATTCATCGTTTTAAGTTTTATTGAACTCGTTTATTAATTCATTTTTAATAAAATGCTGAATTATATATATGCTCTGTTGATTCCTAATAGGTCGTGGAGACGATTTGAACCCTATTAAGTGAACAGGATTAACAGTGTATTCTGTCTCTAGTCATAAAATGAGGTGACGTCTCAATTGACTAGATTGTAAGTCGGTTGATGACTAGTTCAATAATCATGGATTCATAGAGATGAATAACCGATTACATAGACAGACTGTAGATGACACTCTGTCAGACATTTGACCAATTATAGAACCTTTGTGTCTGGTCGTGACAAGGTAATCTATATTATTCCTATTAGTCGATTCTTTCGACCTGAGATTGTTTGTCTGAGTTTATGCAGCAGGCAGTGACTTTGATTTATGTTCTAAGTCGTGCCGTAAAAGGAGGCTAAAAGGGTTTCTATTGGGTCATTACCTACTGTATGAAACAAAGAAAATATGTCAAGAAGGGATTGTCCACCCACGTCAGGGTATAATATCTTTGGGCCACTCGAGGAATTGTGATTGGAAATGCGTGGCCACGCTCGGAAGAGATCTATGATAGATATTCCGGTCAGACAGTCATAATCCAGATCGAGAAAACCACTTTTGATAAAGATCCAATGCAAGTTCGACCTGAAAGATACTTCGTATTGAGTGGGAGATATAACGGACAAGAGAATCGGTAACGCATGACTTGTCTCGGACAAGTGGGAGATTGTTGGAGTAGGTGTCCTCCGACAATAATGCGTTGACTAATTAAATCTAATTAGGAATAAACCTGGGATATATTATATATACTAAGTCAGTTGATTAACGTAAATCGATAACGCTTGGCTGGCTAGAGTTTGACGTTATTGTCGTTTTGACGGCGGTAATCAACTGATCCCTCCCGGTCACACTGATAAAGATAGTTTCTCCAGAAGATATTATATTTGTATTTAATACAATATAATATAAACCCTAATGTATCAGTTATAGAGTTAACTGATTATGTTGGATAGTGTTTTACGAGTTCGGAACTCGAGTCGGATAAATTATGGTTTTTGTGTAAATAGTCAAAATTGACGATTAGCTATTTAAATTACAAAGAGTTGTAGTTTTAGCTTAAAATGATGTAATTAGTAATTATTATATAGAGATATAATAAGTAACTAACACTTAAAGAAATAAGTGTACAAATTATACCCAAATTGTAACATAAGATGTTAAGGGGTATAATTAGTAAGGGCAAAATGGTCATTTGCCACAACCATTATATATAGTGTGTTTTATGTCAAATAAACACAACAAATCATTTCTACATACACAAAAACTTGATTTTAGAGAGAGAATAGAGAGAAAACCCTCTAATTTCTCTAAAAATTCAGCCTACTTCCAACTCTTTTAAGATCAAGTTTTCTTCATTGCATGTCAATAAAAACTTGATCAAAACACTTTACTAAACCTAGAATAACATTAGCTAAAGTGTTAGCTAATTTTATTTTGGTTTTAGGGTTAAAAAAAAAAATCTCTTAAAACTAGTCCATTTTGTGAGATTTTTGGAGAGCTTCTTTGGTGGATCAAGAGAGGAGGTTTCCTAACTTGGAAACTCAAAACTAAGGAGGAGGATCCCCATTAATTAGCAGCTCAAGATCCTTCTTTTGAAGGAAGGTCAAAATTCCTCTTGATTAAGGTATAAAAAATATGTTTTATTACCTTATTTATGCTTTAATCTTACATGCAACAAAAGATCCTAGCTAAACTTAATTAGGGGTAATTAAGTACTAATTAGAGGAGTCTAATTAGGGGCTAAATAACTTTCACTTGCTCCCTCCACTTTAATATTCCAAAATTTTGGAATATTTTATATTACTATTTGAGAATTATTAATTAGGTTATTGTAGTGGAAAGTGATATTAAGTGTTATTTTGTGTGTCGTTTTCAAAAATGGGTTCAGAAATGATTTCTAGAGTTGAACCTTCTATTTGGACTTCATATTTCCTGATTTGGACTAATTCTAACTACTACAACGACCCAAACCAATACAACTTGGCCCAAGCACAAAACATATCACAACCCAAACAAAAGAGATAAGAGAAAAAAAAAGGGAAAAAAATCAGAAAAAGAAAAAGAAAAAGAAAAAACCAAAAACCCTCTTTTCTCTCTCCTATAACACGACACCCCTCCCTCCCTTTTCCTTTATATAACCCAAACAACCCCTGCTCTCCGTGTAACAGCCCGATCCACCGTCCGTCGCAACACAACCCAATAAGATGGGTTGTCACCTCTTAAGCCCGAATATCCTCTCGTGGGCTCTAAAAGGTGAAGATCTTATTGTTAGTATGATAGTAGGAATCTATTATAAACTGATCATATGAGCCTTAGTTTCTCAATGTGGGACAAACCAACTCCATAATCCACTTTCCATATTCCGTAGTGTTACAAACTCCCCAACTTAGAGAACGCAACGTCCCCGTTGCGCCTCGGCCAACCATAACATCAACACAGGTCCAAGATCTCCCCTGCTAGACGGCTGGTCTTGGACTCGCCCCAGCACCCAGCACGCGGTCGCAGGGTTGCTCTGATAAATCTGTAACAGCCCGATCCACCGCTTGTCGCAACACAATCCAATAAGATGGGTTGTCACCTCTTAAGCCCGAATATCCTCTCGTGGGTTCTAAAAGGTGAA
This sequence comes from Spergularia marina, assembly GCA_963680865.1. Lineage (NCBI taxonomy): Eukaryota > Viridiplantae > Streptophyta > Magnoliopsida > Caryophyllales > Caryophyllaceae > Spergularia > Spergularia marina. The sequence goes on from OY804554.1 coordinate 7,940,767, forward strand.
GACCTTGTTGTTAGTATGATGGTAGGAATCTATTATAAACTGATCATATGACCCTTAGTTTCCCAATGTGGGACAAACCAACTCCATAATCCACTTTCCATATTCCGTAGTGTTACACTCCCCTGCTCTCCCCTGCCCTTCTTCACGCAAGCATGTCACGCACGAACGCCGCACACACAAGCTCACCGCGCACCCCTTCCTCCTGCCCAAATCGTCGCCGCCGCTCGTTCTCGCCGGCCAACCACCTATCTGCCCTTTTCTTCCTCTTTCTGTGCCGTGGGTAACGCCTCCACCACCCCTTTCTTCCCCTGTTTTCGGTTTCTTCTTTAAAACGTGATTATCAAGTATTTTTCTAGCTTTAATTTGTGTTTAATTGATCCTAATAGATGTTATGATTAGTGGTTAATCAATTAGAGTTAGTTTTATGCACAAAGAATTGGTTTTGATGTTGTTTTGAGTTGATTTTTCACTAATCACGAAATTGGGGTTAATTAGCTTAATTACTCGAATTGGTCCAATTAATTTCGAAACTTATGACTTTAGTTAGTTTATAATCTGTTAATTAGGGTTCTTGAATTTAGTTTGAGAATTAATTCGGGTTTTGTTCAAGTTTGTAGAAATTGTAAATTGGGGGAATTTTGAGTAATTGTTTCTTAATTAGGTTAATTAGCCCAAATTGATTATGATAATCAATAATTCGAAATTATAATAATTTAAGCAATTACAAACTAATTTTCGGATTTTAATTGATTAAATTCATTTTTATGTAATTTTATGTAATTTAAACATGTTTTTGATAATTAAAACATAATATAAATTGTTTTAATTGTTAGGTTTTGATAAAACTATTTGCGGAAAAACTATCAAAACAGTCCAAGAACTCTCAATATATTAATATGAATTTACACAAGGAATTATACCTTTGTCGCGTGATTCCCAAGCAATAAATAACCCAATCCGGAGTGTAGGACCTCAAGCGTTGCCCCTCTACCAGTATCCACACAGTTGGATCAGTTCCCCAGGAGCTTGTCGGCTACTACAATGGAAGATGATGTTCTTCCTCACTCAACAATCTCCACAGCTCTCTTAGGGCTCACTTTAGGTTTTCTCTCCAAAAGTTTATCTTGTGATAATTATTATTAAGAGTCTTTCCAGAGGCAAATATATATATATATATATATATATATATATATATATATATATATATATATATATATATATATATATATATATATATATATATATATATATATCCTAAACTCATAATCCAATTTGGAAACCTATATGATTTATTCCTAATCTAATTAGGATACCCAATAACATGGAAATTCTACTACCATAGTATTTCCATAACCCGAGGAAGATTGATTAAACCGATCCATACTAAGTGTGTGCGACCCAGCAGGTTCAATTATGTTTCGCAGTCAACCTTAATCAACAAGTCATAAGCGGTTTTATAGCCTAAACATTATTACTGCCTAAACGTAATTGAATAATTAACTCCATTATTAATAACCAAACTATCTGACTACTTGATCGAAGGACACACTCCTTCAATCTCCCACTTGTCCTTAGAGCAAGTGGTCAATCGCATTCCCTTGTCACTTAATGTCTTATTTGAACATAAGGTAAGATTTCATGTCATCCTTATATAGTTCAAATGTGTTTTTCTCGAATCTGAGATGAACTGATAAAACAAATGATTATCTAAAATCCATTTGAGCACGGCCATAGTTCATGGTACGCTGAATGTTACCTTTATGACCTCCTTTTACGACACGGTGTTGGGCAACATCACAGCTTATCAATTCCTAAGTAAGAGAAATGTCGTACTCATGTCAAAGAAATGGAATCAACATAGTTAAAGTGAAATTCTTATAACGACTTTAAACCCTTTAAAGAATTTTCACATAAGTGGGTCTGTCCAATACGAAGCTCAGTTCATATCCATGCAAAAGTTCATGACTTCTAAAGTCCCGAAAACTCATAAAACAAAGTTAATGAATCAACTTGCAAACTAGTCATACAACATCATTAGAATCCACCTCGTAATGACTTGGACTAAGGACTACTATAATCTAAATTCTAGTTCACGAAAGCGTTTCATTATCAAGACCTCATCTTGACAGCTTATAGACAAATAGATTATGTGGACATTCATTCAACACTAAACCAGAATTAAATGAGAAATTGAAATAACAATCCAATAAATGATAAATGTAATAACTTAATGTTTCACAGTCATGAAAACCATATCATGTCTAAAACATTTCCTAGAATCACAACCACCCTCCAATGTGCTTGATTCCAATCGCCACAATATGCTTTTCATGCTTAGCCTGTGCTAATGGTTTAGTTAACGGATCGGCAACATTGTCATCCGTTCCTACTTTGCAAAGATTAACATCACCCCTTTTAACGATTTCACGGAGGATGTGGAACTTTCTGAGAATGTGTTTGTTTTTCTGGTGAGATCTCGGCTCTTTCGCTCAGGCGATGGCCCCATTATTATCACAATAAAGGACCAACGGATCAGCAATAGAGGAAACCACACCTAGTTCAGTAATGAACTTATTAATCCAAACGGCTTCCTTTGCAGCCTCTCCTGCAGCTATGTACTCAGCTTCTGTTGTAGAATCAGCAACTGTGCTTTGCTTTGAACTCTTCCAGCTCACTGCTCCTCCATTGAGACTAAAAATGAACCCGGACTGCGATCGGGAATCATCTTTGTCTGTCTGGAAGCTTGCATCAGTATAACCCTTGACCACTAATTCATTTTCTTCTCCATACACCAGGAAATTGTCTTTAATTCTTCTAAAGTACTTTAAGATATTTTTGACTGCACTCCAATGCATCTCACCTGGGTTGCCTTGATATCTGCTTGTCATACTCAGAGCATATGCGACATCTGGTCGAATACATATCATGGCATACATAATAGATCCTATAGCCAAAGCATACAGGACTTTACTCATTCTCTGTTGCTCATCAGGTGTTTTAGGACACTGATTCTTGCTCAGAGACATACCATGACTCATGGGTAGAAAACCTCTTTTTGAGTTCTCCATTTGGAATCTAGCAAGTACCTTATCAATGTAAGTACTTTGACTGAGTCCAATCATCCTCTTAGATCTATCCCTGTAGATCTTGATGCCCAAAATGTACTCTGCATCTCCAAGATCTTTCATGGAGAAACACTTTCCTAACCAAGCCTTCACAGACTCTAACATAGGAACATTGTTTCCAATAATGAGTATATCATCCACATAAAGGATTAAAAACACTACGTTGCTCCCACTAAACTTCTTGTATACACAAGATTCCTCTTCATTTCTTATGAAACCAAATTTCTTAATTGCTTCATCAAAACGAAGATTCCAACTCCTGGATGCTTGCTTTAATTCATAGATGGACCTTTTCAGCTTACAAACCTTCCCAGCATTCTTGGAGTCTACAAAACCTTCAGGTTGTACCATGTACACCTCTTCTTCCAAAAAACCATTAAGAAATGCAGTTTTGACATCCATTTGCCAGATCTCATAATCATACTAAGCTGCAATTGCTAGGAGTATCCGAATGGATTTTAACATAGCCACTGGTGAAAAGGTTTCATCATAGTCAACACCATGTACTTGTTTGTAACCTTTTGCTACCAGCCTTGCTTTGTAAACACTAATGTTTCCATCTTTGTCTCTTTTCAATTTGAAAATCCATTTGCACCAAATGGGAGTTACTCCATTCGGCAAATGTGCCAAGTCCCAGACTTGATTCTCAGACATGGAATCCATTTCAGAATTCATAGCTTCTAACCATTTCTCGGAGTCTTTACATGCCATTGTTGCATTGTAGCTAGTAGGTTTACTACTTTCCACAAGTAGTATATTTGAATTTTCCGTCATACAGACCTCAATATATCTTATTGTTGGAATTCTGTCCCTAACTGATCTACGCGGGGCCTTTGCAACTGGAATAGAATCTGTTTCTAAAACAACACTATTTGTTTTCGAAACAATGTTTTCGGTTTCCAAAATCGTACTCACATCACTCACATTTCCATCAAAATTTGAAATGTGTGGTGTAGATTCAATGTCCATTTGTTGCTCTTCTCGAATTTCATCGAGAGTAATATTTCTCCCACTTGTCATTTTAGAGAGATGCTCTCTTTCTAAAAAGACACCACAACGTGCAACAAATACTTTGTTTGCAGGTTGATTGTAGAAGTAATCCCCCTTAGTTTCCTTTGGATATCCCACAAAGAAACACTTATCTGATTTTTGTGCAAGTTTATCTGAAATCATTCTTTTCACAAAAACATCACAACCCCAGATTCTCAGAAAAGACAATTTAGGAGCTACTCCTGTCCATAACTCATATGTTGTCTTTTCAGCAGCTTTGGTCGGTGATCTGTTTAGTGTAGTGGCTGCAGTTTCTAAAGCATATCCCCAAAAGGATAATGGAAGATCGGCTTGACTCATCATGGATCAAACCATATCTAATAATGTTCGATTTCTCCTCTCGGAAACACCATTTAATTGTGGTGTTCCAGGTGGAGTAAGCTGTGAAACTATCCCACAATCTTTAAGATGATCATCAAATTCTTGACTCAAATATTCACCACCTCGATCCGACCGAATGGGCTTTTATTTTCTTGTCGAGTTGATTCTCTACCTCATTTTGAAACTCTCTAAACTTTCCAAAAGATTCAGATTTATGTTTCATTAAATAGACATATCCATATCTACTTAAATCATCTGTGAATGTAATGAAATAGCCGTATCCACCTCAGGCTGTAGTACTCATTGGCCCACACACATCGGTATGGATTAAACCCAACAACGCTCTAGCTCTTTCACCCTTTCCCTTGAAGGGTGATTTTGTCATTTTCCCCATCAAACATGATCTGCATGTTTCATATGACTCCAAGTCAAATGAATCTAGAATCCCTTCCTTTTGAAGTTTTTCAATGCGTTTTATGTTTATGTGGCCTAATCGACAATGCCATAAATAGGTAGGATTTGAATCATTTGATTTAGCCTTTTTAGTATTTATATTATAGATCGTCTTGTCCAAATTTAGCAAGTAAAGTCCATTTATTAAATGACCTGTACCATAAAACATCTCATTCTTATAAAGCAAACAACCATGATCCTTTATTACAAAATCAAAACCTTTATATCTAATATAGGAATTGAAATGATGTTTTTGCTAATAGAAGGAACAAAATAACAATTGTTCAATTCTAAAGATAATCCCGAAGGTAAAGACAAAACATAAGTTCCTACGGCTAATGCAGCAACGCGTGCTCCATTTCCCACGCGTAGGTCAACTTCTCCTTTTGCCAAGTTCCTAGTTCTTCTTAGTCCCTGCACATTTGAACAAATGTGAGAACCACAACCAGTATCTAATACCCAAGAAGTAGAACTTGTCATATTTATTTCTATGACATAAATACCTGAAGTAGAAGCTATGCCACTGTGCCATTTTTCTGATCTTCCTTGAGCTTTGGACAGTCTCTCTTCCAATGTCCGTTTCCTTTGAAACACTGACTCTCAGAAGCGGAGGTTTTCTTCTTCCCAGCCTTGGGAATAGAGGGCTTAGCCTGAATAACTTGTTTTCCCTTCCCCTTGTACCCTGTACTCTTCTGAGGTTTCTTCTTGAAACTCTGTCCCTTTTGAACCATAAGAACATCCCTCTTAGGTACTGTCTTAATGCTTGTCTCTGCAGTCTGAAGCATCTCATGCAACTCAGTCAAGCTTTTGTCCAATGCATGCATGTAGTAGTTCATGTTAAAAGGATCAAATCCTTGATGCAAGGATCTTAAGACAATGTCAACAGCGAGTTCTTCCTTGTAGGCAAAGCCAAGTCGCTCCATGTTATCAAAAAGAGCAATCATTCTGAGAACATAGGGCCCTACTGGCTCTCCCTCCTTCTGCTTGCTGTCAAGAATTGCTTTATTGGTGTCAAACCTTTCAATTCTTGCTTGCTTTTCAAACATAGTCTTAAGATGAATGATGATGTTATAGGCATCCATTTTCTCAAACTGCCTTTGCAAAGGAGAATCCATGGTTGCCAACATCAAGCAAGTGACATCATTTGAGTCATCCAGATGAGTCTCGTGCATTACCACATCATCATTAGATGCACCCTTTTCTAGTTTAGGGACAGCAGTCTCCAAGACATACTCTAGTTTTTCCTGTTTGAGAACTATTCTCAAACTCCGGTACCAATCCATGAAATTTGTACCAGTCAATTTCTCCCTTTGGAGAATTGAGCGCAGGTTAAAAGATGAATTTGAGTTTGACATAATCTACAAACAAAATAAATGCAAAGTTTTAAACATTTATCATAATAACTTGAACTAAACATTAAATTTAAATAAAGTCAGAAAACATTTTATTCAATCTAATGCTCTTCAAGAATAAAATGACTCCAAGATTCCAAATCAACTAGTCTTAAGCAAGCTTTGGCTTGACACTTAAAATAAAAATTTAGATAAGTAATCCCATTACTAATTATATCTAATATAATTCTTGGTTTATAGGTCACATCCAATGTCTACCTACTCTTATGCCTCAATATCTAAGGACTCCTTACTGATATCGTTGAGTCAACCAACTAACATGCAAATCTTTTCATAGATCTACCCTTACTTATCCCAAGATTAGAAGTGACACCTTGCTTTGGCAAAACCTATCACTAGTGATCAAGGGCTTCATAGGTGTTACTTGTTCGAAAAGGCAAATTAACTCAATATTCATAGAGACCTCAAATTTTATGAATGACCTAGACTCTAGTGAACGATTATGAGCTAGGAAACATGCATAAAACATACATTAACGCAATTATATACGAAATTAAATTGCGAAAAATAAATGTGATCCTAATATGGCCCCTAATCCTAAAGATCTAATCTTCAAGACTCTTTTGTAAACTTTTGGATCCTTCCAACGTCATTGGTGCATAGTCCAACACGCCTAGCAATGCTCGTCTCCTCCAACGTAATTACAAAAATAACGGTTCGCAGACCGCAAAAGAAAATTATTACAAAAATACATCACGATTCGCAGATCGTATTTAGATACAAAAATACATAACGGTACGCAGACCGTATATACTATCCTGATTTGGGCCATATTAGTCACTCCATGCATAAACCATTCATACATAAAATCATCCATCCAATCACTTCTAAGTGACTGGCCCAGTTCTAATATAGGAAAACATTAAAACGTAAAATATGCTTTTAACCATTAAACACAAAACCATCTCGTAACCTAATGAATCCAATAGTTCCAAACTATTGATAAAAGGATCAATAAGTCTAGAGAAAAATGATTTATTGTGTCTAATTTAAGTAATTCTAAACTACTAAAATTAAAATTGCAATTCTATAATTCATAAGGCACACCTAGTGTCACAATTGAATTATGTCTGTGTTCATGCGTGTAAAGCACTTTTAAAACACTCCCACTCAAAACAATATCTCACAGTAAGTCCAAAGGTTAGTTAATTAACTTTATGGTGGTATTGTTTCCAAAACAACCAACAATTCAATTTTCACCAATTGAAAACGTCTAACAATTCATTAGTGGGTGAAAACAATTCTAACAAATCTAAATAAGACCATTCATTAGATCTAGTTTAAGGCCAAAATTAATACCTCAAAGCACAAATCGCTGCCGCCTAACCCAACTTATCGGCCTTCATTGTGTCGCGCGAAGCCCAGCTTCGCGATCTCCGTCGCTTCCTCTGACGACGTGGCCTAGCCACTCGTCTTCGTCGGTCCACCACTTCGCGGGGTTTTGTATGTCGGATTAAATCGTTGCTTGTCGGAGATGCTCAAGCCAACTTATGCGATCGATCGCGATAGTTGGTCGGAGCCGCCCTTTCAACCTCACGATTTTCTCGTCGAACTTGGCCCTACGATTTGTGTCAACCTCCATGAGCGTCTACTATTGACGTCTTGTTGGCCTTATGCCACCATGGCTGCCTTTGAAGCTTTGAGATAATTTTCAGGACTATCTTACTTTATAATTTTTTTATTTATTTTATTTATTTTATTTTTTTATAATGTTAAAGAACCATCCAATGCTTATTTCGGTGAGATATTTTACTTTATAATTTTTTTACGGTAAAAACGTGTTGGGATCCTTTAGAGTTGAAAATGAACTCTACTTAGTAGAGTTTGCCTAAAAATGCAAGAATAAATTTTTTAGCAATTTATTTGTGACTCTCAAAATTCTTTATTTTTTGTCTTATTATTTGATTTGGTAAACTCTACCAACTCTACCAAAAACAAACTCTAGAGGATCCTTACCCGTAAAAACTAATCTAATTAGTTTGTAGCAAAGTTGTTACAATTAAATTTTACGTCACCCTAATCATGTTAAGTCTTATCGTTTCGATCAACTATCTAATAAAGTCAAAACTTTAAATCCGATTAAATCCAATCTAATCATGCAATTCTAACACAATCAAATCACAAAACGAAACACATAATTAAATTCAAGATTAATATATGTGAGATCGCTCTGATACCACTGTTAGGTTTTGATAAAACTATTTGCGGAAAAACTATCAAAACAGTCCAGGATCTCTCAATATATTAATATGAATTTACACAAGGAATTATACCTTTGTCGCGTGATTCCCAAGAAATAAATAACCCAATCCGGAGTGTAGGACCTCAAGCGTTGCCCCTCTACCAGTATCCACACAGTTGGATCAGTTCCCCATGAGCTTGTCGGCTACTACAATGGAAGATGATGTTCTTCCTCGCTCAGCAATCTCCACGGCTCTCTTAGGGCTCACTTTAGGTTTTCTCTCCAAAAGTTTATCTTGTGATAATTATTATTAAGTCTTTCCGGAGGCAAATATATATATATATATATAGGAAATCTATCAAATGAGAAATATTAATTTCGTGAGAAGTGAGAAGTAATCTCAGCCATCCATCTCACTTGATCTAATGACTCACATTAAAAACATAAATAAAAGAAAATTAAAACTAAAAATACACCCAAACCCCCAAATCTCACATTATTTTCTCTCTCCTCCCATTTCCTCTCTTCTCTCTCCACGGAACCACCACCGCCGCCGCCCACTACCGCCGCCGCGTACACGGGAAACAACCACCTCCGGCTACGACACCACCGGACGACTCGTAGGACTACCGCGAGTCTTCGTCGGACACGAGCCTCGTCTGTCGCGCATCGATTGGCCGCGAAAATCTTCTTCTCCTTCACTCTTTTCATTTTCGTTTTTTCCCAGATTTCCGCGAAAACCGCCGTCGAACGCCGCCGTCGATCATCACCATCGCCGGTCTCACCTCACCTTCGCCGGTCTCATTCGCCGCCGTGGGAGGAAATTGAAACAAGTGAGAGAAGATGAGAGAGGGGTAAACGAGGGCGGCGATCATGCCGGCGTCGCGACAGGAGGTCTGCACTCAGTTCGCCGACGATTCCAGGCCCAGATGGCGGCGACTGAGGAGGCGACGCGGGTGGTGCTGGGTGAGGTGGGGCGGTGCCGTGGCAGTTGTGGGGGAGGGTGGCTGGGTGGGGTTTGGGCGGTGCAGAGGAGAGCGAAAATGGGGAAGATGTTTTCAGTTTTTTTTTTCTTTTTTTTTTTATTAATTTTTTCATTTTTGGAGTAATGATTTTGATTTTGTGGAGTTACGTGTTTTAATCATTGGAGTTATTTGGAGTTACGTATTTTTTTATTGAACTTATTTGGAGTTACGTATTTTATATGGTGGAGTTTGGTGGAGTTACGGGTTTTAGTTGGTGGATTTAAGTTGGAGTTACGTGTTTTAGTTAATGGAGTTAAGTTGGAGTTATATGATTTAGTTAATGGAGTTAAGTCGGAGTTACGTGATTTAGGTAGTGGAGTTATAAGAGTTACGTGTTTTATTTAATGAAATTTAGTTGGAGTTATGTGATTTAGTTAATGGAGTTAAGTCGGAGTTATGTGATTTAGGTAGTGGAGTTATTAGAGTTACGTGTTTTATTTTATGAAATTAAGTTGGAGTTATGTGATTTAGTTAATGGAGTTAAATCGGAGTTATGTGATTTAGGTAGTGGAGTTATTAGAGTTACGTATTTTATTTAATGAAATTAAGTTGGAGTTATGTGTTTTAGTTGATGGAGTTAAGTCAGAGTTACGTGATTAACGTTAGAGTTAATGAATTTTCGTTGAATTTGGTGGAGTTATTAATAATACTCGAGTTAGACCATTTACTTTATGGAGTTAATTTACCGGAGTTACGCAATTGAGTTAGTAGAGTTAACTGACTGGAGTTAAGAGTTTTAGTTAGTGGAGTTACGAGTGGAGTTATGCAGTTTAGTTACTGCAGTTATGCGAAATCAATGGCTAAAATTACTTCTCACTTCTCACCAAATTACCACTTCTCACTGGATAGGCCCCCTATATATATATATATAGGAAATCTATCAAATGAGAAGTGCTAATTTCGTGAGAAGTGAGAAGTAATCTCAACCCTCCATCTTACCTAGATCAAAGGTGTAGATTAAAACTTAAATAAAAGGAAAAATAAAAACAAACCCAAACCCAAACCCCAAAAATCACTCACATTTTCTCTCTCCTCCCATTCCCCCCTCCTCCTCTATCCACGGCTCGCGCCGCCCACCACCTCCGCCGTCGTACACCACTACCAGTCGTCTCTGGCGAAGATACCACCGGCCGACTCGACGGAATGGTGAGAGTCTTCCTCGGACATTATCCTCTACCGTCGAGCATCTTTTGGTCGCGAAAAACACCTTCTCCTTCACTCTTCTCGTTTTCGTTTTTTCCAGATCTTGTCGTCGTTGTTGACTTTCGCCGTCGGTTGTCAACTTTTCTGGCCTCCTCCGACGTTTTCGTTTCCATTTCCGGTACGACCTCTCAATTTCGCCTCGGTTGAGAAAAATGAAAGAAGTGATTGGTGAGAAGAAGTGGAAATGAGGGGGCGGTGATGGTAGAGTCGGTGATTGGAGGTCAGAGCTTGTTTCGCCGGCTGAGGATCATCAGTTTCCCGGCGACGCGGATGGTGTTGCGGGAGGTAGTGGCGTGGCTGAGGTGGAGCCGTGGCAGTTGCGGTTCGGGTTGCTGGGTGGTGCTTGGGGGGTGGGAGGAGAGAGAAAATGGGAATAGGTGATGTATTTTTTTTTTGTTTTTTTTTTTGGAGTTACGATTTTTAATTTGTGGAGTTATTAGAGTTACATGTTTGAGTTATTGGAGTTAATTTGAAATTATTGGAGTTAAGTAGGAGTTATGTTTTTTGGCTAATGGAGTTATTGAAGTTATTAGTTTTTGTTAGTGGAGTTATATTAGAGTTACGTGTTTTAATTAGTGGAATTATGTTAGAGTTGCGGGAGTTAAGTTGGAGTTACGTGAAATTAAGTTGGAGTTACGTATTTTAATTAGTGGAGTTAAGTTGGAGTTACGTGTTTTGGTTAGTGGAGTTAAGTTGGAGTTACATGTTTTACTTAATGAAGTTAAATTGGAGGTACGTGTTAAAAGTACTGGAGTTATGTGTTTTATTAGAGGAGTTACGTGTTTTAATTATTGGAGTTAAGTTGGAGTTACGTGATTTTGTTAATGGAGTTACGTTAGAATTAATGAATTTTCGTTGAATATGGTGGAGTTACTAATAATACTGTAGTTAGACAATTTACTTTATGCAGTTAGCTCACTAGAGTTATGCAATTTAGTTAGTAGAGTTAACTGATTGGAGTTAAGAGTTTTAGTTAGTGGAGTTACGACTAGAGTTATGCAGTTTAGTTACTGCAGTTATGTGAAATCAATGGCTGAGATTACTTCTCACTTCTCACCAATTATCACTTCTCACTGGATGGAGTATATATATATATATATATATATATATATATATATATATATATATATATATATATATATATATATATATATATATATAGAAACCTATATGATTTATTCCTAATCTAATTAGGATACCCAATAACATGGAAATTCTACTATCATAGTATTTCCATAACCCGAGGAAGATTGATTAAACCGATCCATACTAAGTGTGTGCAACCCGGCAGGTTCAATTATGTTTAGCAGTCGACCTTAATCAACAAGTCATAAGCGGTTTTATAGCCTAAACATTATGACTACCTAAACGTAATTGAATAATTAACTCCATAATTAATAACCAAATTAAACTATCTGACTACTTGATCGAAGGACACACTCCTTCATTAATAAACCTTAAATAAATCCTAATAATTAAGGATTGATTTTTATGAATTAGATTCTGTTTTAAAAGTGATTTTAGGTCTTTGAGAATTTTTAAAATAAATTGAGTGTTAATTGGGTATTACTAGTGGATTATTGAATTAGAATTATAATTGTTGGTTAATTGTTAATTGTTAGATAGATTTTCATGGACATTGCATATAGAGTAGAGCTAACATAGGTGTTAGATGAATGATTGAGTGAGATTAGTATTAATTTGGGATTATTGGTTGTATTATTGTAGCCCTTGAATTCGTAGACGAAGAATACTAGTGATCGTTGTGCTGTCGTGTTCTTGTGTGCATTGAAAATGTAAGCTAGCATGTTCAACCTTTCTTAAACTTGTGGAAACTTTCAAAAATATATGCTATGTGATTGGTGTGCTGGATGAAAACTTAGTATCATGCTAGGTGGAGAACGATTCAATTTCCTTTATGATTATTATGTTATACTTGTGTGGTTTATTGCAATGGAAATATAAGGTGGATTTGATATGTGATATTGGTTTTGATTGGCTTATGGTTGATCTAATTATGAATGTGAACTCTAATAGTGGTGTGGAGATTGGATGGGAGTATGGTGATATAATTATTGTGTCGGAGCTTCGGAGTTGCTCCTAATGATTGTGTCGGAGCCTCGGAGTTGCTCCTAATGATTGTGTCGGAACCGCGGAGTTGCTCCTAATGATTGTGTCGGAGCCTCGGAGTTGCTCTTAATTATTTGGACGGAGTCGCATCGATTCCTAATTATAGCCCTACTGCATCGGTCTTTAAGTGAGTTTGGCTCTAGTACTACTCTATTAGGTTAAAAAATACTTAATAGGGGGTGTGCAAACTTAAGGTCTAGTAGTCTTGGATAATGGATGATGGAGTGTGGATTATGGATTGTGGATTCCGAACTATAAATTGTGAATTATGGATAATAACTTATGACTTATGAATTTCTTATGTATCGTTAATCTTTGATTTGTTGGATATGAATTGTGGAATGTTTCTTAAGCTATTGGAAGTGATGAGTTGAATGATGGATTGTGAAATATGGATTTGGATTGTTGGTTGGAATTATTAATGGATAATTGATATGATTATGTGCTAAGTGTATTTTCGAAAATAAAACCTAAAACGTTTTCAAATTTCAGGTAAGGGTTTTAGTTTTCTACGAGTTGAGGTGTTAGCTTACTCAATTTCACTGACTTTTTCAACTGTGGTTTTTGTGTTTTAAATCCACCACAGGTTATGAGTATTTGATGCATGCGGGAATCGACGACTCATTAGTTATTAGTTGGACTAAACAAATTTAGACTCTCAATTATTAGACCATCAATATTAGACGATTTCATATTTCGTATCTCGGATTGTTGTAATTTAATTAATGGATTGTAATAGAATATTTTAGACCATTAGACATTTGTAGTTCGGCTTCTGAAATCTCCTTGCATTCGGGTCTTTGACTCGAGGCTGGAGTGACAACTCTGAATTTCCTTATTTGTGTTTTGGTTCTCGATAAATGTTTTAAAAAGGAAAGGAAATTTGGGGGTGTTACATCCACAGTGTCCGAGGCCAAGCTCCCCCTGCTCCCACAATAGTATCCGAGCCCAAGCTCCCCTCGGAGCCGAACCTCCCAAGTCCGCCGAGGACTGCCCTTGATGAGCCGACTATGCTGCCAAACCCGAGGTCTCCAAAGTGATGTTTCCCCTGGATTCGTCTGTAACACCCCCAAAATCCAGATATTTTAGAAAAAAATACCGTTATGTAAAAACGAGGATAAAGGAGATGTTACCACCACGATCGAAACCTCTAGTCACACGTTAGGGCAAAAGAATAATACTAGTGATCTAATTAACTCCAAATCAAAATATTAATCCATTACATCCAATAATTATTAACACAATCCTCTAACGAATCTTAACAAAGTGCGGAAGCGGAAAATCAAAGTCTGAGTCTAAACTCTATCATTCAAGTCAGCGAGCGACTCTCTGATCCCTTGACCACCCAAAGAACTCCTACGACTAGCCTACGACTAGCCTGCAATACTAAGAAAACATAGAAAACCGTCAACCAAAGGGTTGAGTAAGAAGCCACTTACCTAGAAAACGCTTTTGAAAAGTTTCACAATCATACAAGACAATAAAAACTTTCAACCTATTGAACATTCAACTAATAGAGATAATGAAATCAAAATACAACCATTTTTCCAAATCATAGTATAAAACAATGGAAGTCTGTTAAACATTAACAATTAACACATCTAGAGAATGAAAAAGAAACAATCATTTCAATTTAGAAATCCAACAATCATTTCCTTCTTGCTCAAAAGAGTTTTCCTTCATTACAGGGTCGTCTCCTCAAACCAGTATTCCCGAATGCATGCATCCCCCTCGGGTCCTGTTCCCGAGAGGAGAAGATAAATTAGGTTCAGGGTGGAGGATCAATCCACCCCATCTATATATTTAATGTACACAAATAATCAAATCAGACCATTACGGTCACCCTGTACTCCTGTTAACTCCCTCAACAGAGTTAACGCCAATTCTCAAAATTCTTGTATAACAATCTCAATCATTTCTCAAATAGTTTGACAAATATGCAACAAAACTCTTATTAAATTTATCGAGAAATCTTTAATTCCAAAGTTCTCTTCTTAGCAAACATTATTAATCATTTTCATTGCCAAACGATCATAAACCACTTATCATTAAACACATTGTAAATAGATGCTTTTAAAGGAGATAAGAAGTCTTCTTACTTGGAACAACGTCTCGGCAAGCTAGCTCAGCAAGTCTCCTATATCTTTATTTCAATAGAATTTGACTCTACATGAAATACATGTTGCTTCCTATTAGTATAAGCACTACATGTGTATGCTTTCTTATGGATATACTTTGTTTACTCACAGTTCTATATACAATAGTTGCCAAATGCAAGAATGACTACACACTCTTACTCTTAGCTCTAAATAGAACATCTAAACATACTTTAAATCCAAATTCCTACTAAGACACTATACTTCCTTAAGACAGCCCCTAAAACTTCCTTTTTCGACCTTAATGTGATAAAACAACACATAGACACTTTACCCACTTCATTATAACCTCAAAAACCCACTTTACAAACCATTACCAATTAAAAATCATTACTTTCTCATCTTTTAATAATTTGGACAACAACTATGATTCACTTAAATCTTCCAATTTAGCACAATCTTTCACCTATAAGTTCATATAATTCATCTAGTTACAGTACAAACCCATATCAACCATAAACAAGTTTAAAACCAACCATTTCCTTCTCTTTTCAATTCAATCAACCAACAACAATATCCTCTTAACAAACTAACCCCTATATTATACTTACTATCATCATACAACAACATCAACAACACCAAATTAAACTCTTAAATTCGTTTTTCTAAAACCCCCAATTTATAATCAATCTACCACTTCAAAAGCATCATAATAACCTCTAAAAACTCACATGCAATCACAAATTAACCATTAGAACACAATTTTATGGCTTCTACCACAATACTACATCAACCCAACAAGTACCCAATTCACAACTTCAATTTCCTCCACTAAATCAACTCAAAACAACCTCTACTTAATTACCCACTTCAATTCAACCGTAGAAACATGATTATAATAATTAAAACAATAAGATTTTGTTATGAAATCGAACATGCAAAGTAATTAAACAATCTTTGATTTTCGTTCAATTGAAAAGAGGAGAGAGAATCTAAGATGAAACTCACTAGGAGTGATGAAGGAAGAGGAAGGCGGTGGTGGCTGACGGTCGGTGACCGGCTGAGGTGGCGGCCGCAGGCGGAAGACGTGGTGGTGGAGAGAGATAAGTATAAGGAGAACAATATTCCCTTATTTCTTTGAGTATGTCGTGCAATTGAAATGAAGGAAACTATCTCTCTTATTTTGTGAGGTTTCAATATATTTTTTTTTTCCTGGGCTGTGAACAGTAACTCGTGAATAGTTTTTTTTTTTTTTTTGTTATATAAAGCCCGTGTAGTGCACGTAGTTAGGGAGAGCAAGTGTAGAGAATTTGTGATATAAATGCTAAAACAATTCTTCTCTTTCAAAAACAAATGGCAAAACTATTATTTGAGGTTTAAAATAATATTTTGTATATTTAAATAATTCCAATTAAATTTCCGAAAATATAGAGTATTACATTGTCCTCCTGAGTGCGAATAATCCATAACGGTGGGCGTGGTGGGTGGTAACGAAGAAGTGCCAATTTCATAGATAGTATTATCTAAATGTGCATCAAAATTAGAGTCTGCCAAACCCCAAGTAGGAGTGAATTATTAAGAAAAGGAGAAACATTTTCATCAAAAACCACATCCTGAATAGCGAAAAAATCACCACTATCTAAATCATAGAGAGATCAACCCTTTTTACCGTAAGGATACCCAATGAAAACACACCTACGACTACGGCTAGCAAATTTATCTTTCGAACGATTCACTGTTTTAGCATAGGATAAACAACCAAAGACACGTAACCGCCCAAACTCCAGAGTACGACCAAATAAACACTCATAAGGTGTTTTCCAACCCAAAAGTTTACAAGGAGTACGATTGATTAGATGAGCGGCGGTAGACACGCATTCTCCCCAAAATTCAATAGGCATTCCAGCTTAAAAACATAAAGCACGTGCTACATTCAAAATATGACGATGCTTCCGTTCTACCCTATCGTTTTGTTGCGGAGATCAACCATAGATGTATCAAAAAGAATTATATGTTCTTCAAAATATGGCATTAAGCACCTAAACTCACTACCATTGTCACTCCGAACACGCTTAACATGTAAGTTAAATTGGCGCTCCACTAAAACAAATAAATTACGCATAGTACGAGACACAAGACTTTTGTCACGTAACAAATAAACCCACACACTACGAGAAAAATCATCAATAATAGTCAAGAAAAATCGAGAACCTGTATTGGTAGTAATGGAATAAGCGGCCCAAAGATCACAATGAATTAAATCAAAAGGAGCCGAAGCCTTAGAAATACTACTGGGAAAAACGGAACGAGTGTGTTTAGCTCGAAAACAAATGTCACAAAGGCGATTATGTAAAAAATCACAACTTTTGGACGAAACAGAAGGAAGATGCCTAACTACGGTTGAGGAAAGATGACCTAAACGACGATGCCATAGTTCAGCGGACACACCCACTTAAGGTTGGTCTTGGGTCCGACGATCTGGTCCATGGATGTACTCAGTTTGGGAGCCGGAGGATTTGATTGAGGTTCGACCCCAAGTAAGGGCTTTGCGAATTAACCTGACCCGGGCAAGGGCGTTTGACGGATTTAAGTTTTAATTTAGTGTGCTCACATGTGAGGGGAGTGTTGAAATGACAATGACCCACATGTGAGATGTGAGATAATATCCCACATTGGAGAATCTTTCTATACTATTAAATGAGGCTTTTTTAGAGGGCTCACAATGAACGGAGATTTTTAGAGAGTTTGAGTAATTTTATATTATTAAAAGTAATCCTACGTTCGCATAAACACTTTATTTGTTATGATTGGAGTATCAATCTAAGATACGATAGGACTCTTAGTAGTAGTAGTATGTACGCACACTTACTCATGCATGACGCATATAAAACAGTCATCAAATAAATATAAAAGATGACGTACTGATTGTATCTATTTAGGACGAATTTGGTACTACGAGCTATTTTCGTTGATCACAAATTTTATCAATTTAAGTCGCATATGTTAGATTGTTATGGCTTGAAAAATATTACGCTTGATTGGTTTAACAACGTAATTCTTGGACCATTAACGATTTCTTCTTTTTAATCTCCTTCTTCTTCTTTTATTTGCATATATCACCCTTACTTCTTCCAATGTCATCATACCTCAATACGCCGAATTTCTTCCATTTTTTCTTAACCATAATCGCTCTCTCGCCCGGCTTCTTTTATCGCAAATTTAATATCACGACAAGAAAATATACACTTACTCATATGACAAATGGTTTCGGAGTGTTAAAAAATGCATATGTAAATTAAAATTACAGATCATTTTAATTAATAAGTTGGTCAAATTTACAAATCTTTTTGATCAAATTATTGAATTTTGGTTACCTTTTGTTTAGATAAAATCATGAATTATTTATTGAAAATATAATCATTGAGATATACCCCGTTAAGGACTAAGAGGGAGTAAACATGATAATTGGTAAGGGAGGGGTAAAACGGTTATTTTTTTTTTTTTTTTTTTTGGCAACAATGACGCCATAAAGAGAAGTCAAATTGAAAGCTGAAACATTTTCGGCCAAAATCCCATCATTTGTAGCGTCTAATAAACTAATGGAAAAACAAGGCAGTGTTCCGGGAGAAAAAACATAGACATAGTATTTTATTTTGTTACATCTATGAGATCTTTAATAAGCGACTTCAATTAAAAGTCACATTATGACTTGCATATAGTAAATCGGTTTTTCTAACGTGTGCCCATTAGCATATTAGAAAAACCAATACCTGAGGGTACGGAGGGGTAAAACGTTTTTTTTTTTTTTTTTTTTTTTTTTTTTTTTTTGTGTCGGGCAACAATGACGCCATAAAGAGAAGTCAAATTGAAAGCTGAAACATTTTCGGCCAAAACCCCATCATTTGTAGCGTCTCATAAACTAATGGAAAAACAAGGCAGTGTTCCGGGAGAAAAAACATAGACATAGTATTTTATTTTGTTACATCTATGAGATCTTTAATAAGCAACTTCAATTAAAAGTCACATTATGACTTGCATATAGTAAATCGGTTTTTCTAACGTGTGCCCATTGGCATATTAGAAAAACCAATTCCTGAGGGTACGGAGATCAAAGGAAAAAAAGACGATAGATTTTGAATCCCAAAAACCGTTATTCAATAGTACTACGAAACCTAATTAGTCGGATATACAATTTTGCCATCCAACATGAACATAGGAGTTCGAATTTATCCCCATTAATTATATTAATGATAATTAAGATACTCGTACAACGCACGGACTTCCTTCCTATTGGTTTTAAGATGGAACCCCACCAACTTGTGAGCTAGTTTTCATGAGGGGGCTGATATCGGCCCATGGACCAGTTTTGCTCACCCCCGGCCCCAGTGCCAGTGTCCCACCATTTTAACACAGTCCTCCAACTCCCTCTGACCTCTCTTCTTCTAATCTTCTGCCACACGATACCAACTCCCGCCCTCTGTCTCAGCCCACCCATCAATCACCGCCGTTCATTGTTGATTACGGTTGCGGCGAAGACGACGATTCCGGGGGACCTAGGCTCCCAATATCCATACTAATAATAATGCTAAGATCAACAGCATTGTTTCTGGTAATCTTCTTCGTAAAACCCATCTTTCCAATTCCATTTAAACTTGTAATTTTTGGTGGGGTTTTAAAGTTATGGCCATTTCTTGTTTTTTTCAGACTAGGCGCCTTCGAATACTTCATTCTCAATCCCAAACACTTTGCTTCAGCACTACGATTCCTCAACCTCAGGTGCCTTTCAATTTTTCTTTTTTTAAATTTTGATTTTGCAGCTCTTATTTGTTTAACTGATTTGTTTTAATTTGGTAGCATTGCTTATTCTGGGGGTGATTAAAATCAAAATCATGAACTTATTAGAGATTTATGTTGGTGTCTTGTGCGTGAAATTACCTATTTGGTGGTGCGAAATTTGCCTAGTATGGTGGGATTATTGAGAAATGTAGTTGGGGAGCGGAAAGATGTGAACTTTGATGCATTTTAGCGCGCCTGTGACCCGGTAATATGAGGGTTAATTTGTGATGGAACTGTGAATTTGGTGCTCGTTTGTGTTGGGAAAATTGGCAGTGAATTTGTGAATCATTAGCAGGACGGGCTGAAATGCGTATTAGTAAGTCTATCATGCTGTAATGAGTTTGGAATTTTGAATTGAAATCGTACTTTTGGGTGCCTGTCTTTGCTGGAAACTAAAAGTAGTAAGGCTATTGAGTATGCGTATTCGTGATTCAATATTAGGTGGCACTTCAGTTAGTAGTCCACTTTATCTGCCTATGCATGGAATTCAGTGTTGTTAAAACGAACCTTTTCATTGGTGTAATAACCTGGCACTCTGGCAGTATAAACGTTGGAGTTCTTTTTCATTGTTTGGTGTTTGGATGGGTAAATGTTCTGATGTGGGCAGCATTTGTGTATATACATGACTCAGTAGGCTACTGTGATTCGTCATTTTTGACCAGGGAGCAATACAGATATGAGATACCCATTTTATCTGCATTGAACAAATGTTAGAAAAGGAAGTGCCCTAACAACTTCACCTTATAAACGTTTTGTTTTCTTGGTGCTTTTTTTCTTGGGGGGGGGGAGGTGGATGGAGAAGGGAATATGTTATGATTCAAGCCATTTCAGTATAGAAGGTGTCTCAATCAAAACTACAGTTACTAGGACTGGATTGCTGGGGTTCTTGTGTCTTGCCAACAAAGTAAAGCTCATCAATCTTGCATCTATTCCTACAAAAGATACACTCCTTCGTCATCACCTGTTAATTGGGTGACAGGGCATAATTGTTGGTTAGATATCATCCTCCAGATATGAAGTCTTTATCTAACTAAACCAAGATCAAACACCTTGCGTTTTCAAATTTGAGTTTGGGAATCTGCCTCTCTTCCCTTTCTCTGTGCTCATGGTTTGTGTGATCATATTGCTCAAATTTGTAAAATTAATTTATCTGTTATCATTGTTTTGCTCTGTAGGGTCAAAAGTGGGCGACAAATAACGAATCTGGGGACCTAAGCAGAGATGAACCCAGCCATCCCATTGGTCAGAAAATTACCAGAAAAGAGAAGAACCGCCTTCTGATCAAAACTGTAAATACATTTTCATTGTAATTTTTTTCATGGATCTGGCATAATTGCCTCTAGACTTATGCTGATTGCTCTGGATAAAAGGTTTGATATGGGCTCTTCGAAGATGCTTGTAGTCTATGGTTTCTTGTTTCATTTTCTTATTCATGCTTAGACTCATCAGCTCTTAGGAATAGTGGAGATACTGAACCTTCCTGCTTTGTTACCGCGTCTGAAACGCGTAGAAATGATGATTGTCAAATATGTTTTCTTATGCTAATACCAGTGAGCATTCGCACTTACGTTCTGAATTGAGTATACAGTTATTCAATTGGTTATGTCAGACCATTTTTACTATCCAAATCACTTTTGCTGCAAATAGCAGATTTGTGTGGCTGATTTTCTTGTTTCTCTCTCTCTCTCTCTCTCTCTCTCTCTCTCTCTCTCTCTCTTTATTTATTTTTTTTGGGTCTTGGAGGTCGATTTAACTGGAATAAATATTCTTTTAGAAAACTTACTTTTAGTTTATTTTATTTATTATTAGTTATATTTGGTGAGACATCTTTGACTAAGCAGAAAAAAGACTAATTTAAATTGGCCGTGGTTGTAGCTTTTTGAACTGGAAGATAGTAAAGATGCAATCTATGGTGCATTGGACACTTGGGTGGCTTGGGAGCAGAACTTTCCGATTGCTGCACTCAAGCATGTTCTGATTACTCTAGAGAAGGAGCAACAATGGCATAGAATTGTGCAGGTATCAAATAAGTGTAACATTTCTGATTATATTTTGCTTTTGCCAATAAAGTTATTAATTGTTCTGAGAGACATGCTGGTTACTCTTTACGAAAAGTTGCAAGACACTCATTTTGATCAAAAGTCATAAAGGTTAGCTTTGTCTGCTTGCATTTTCTTTTCTCCAAATTTAACTATGATGTAGTCTAGGCATGGGAAATCCATGGGCTATGTCGTTTCTGTATGAACTTGGTTGAAAGGTTTGCTGGAACATAGCTTTCTATTTGACTTCTTTATGTGTATGTGCTTTATTAGCTTGCAAAATTATGTTCTTTCAGCAATGAATTGTATCTGAGTTATCTATTTGATGCTATTTATGTAAATCTTCTTTTGCTTGACTTTGCTATGTCTGACATACATCGGATCCCTCCTTACCCCGCCTTATGGCGGGAGCCTTTGAAGCACTGGTGTAATGTTGTTGTAAAGTTGTTGTTTTCTATGTCTGATGAAGCGTAAGTTGAAGGTTGACCTACCTCTATTCTTCAAATTATGAAAGCTGATTTGCTCTAGAAATGTTTAACTAAAAGGCTTCATGTCTTCATGTGAATTCTATTGGTTTGCCACTGTTTCACGAGGTCTGATTAGTGCTGTTTTAAGGTTCTGAAATGGATGCTAAGCAAAGGTCAAGGCAACACCATGGGGACTTACCAGCAGCTTATACGGGCTTTGGACATGGATCACAGGGCTGAGGAAGCTCATAATTTTTGGATGAAGAAGATCGGTAATGATCTGCATTCAGTACCATGGCAAGCTTGCCATCTCATGATATCTGTTTATTTTCGAAATGATATGCTGAACCGTCTTGTCAAGGTAATTTACTTCATTCCATACTCTCCTTTTATAATCCTGGTCTGTTTTTTTCCTTCAAATCGATCATGATTTCATATTTATGTGCGGTGACTGTGGATGTCTGCAAATTTCACTATTTTACATCTTAGTTTAAAATAGCACGCTTGAGGTGTGAGGCGACCGATCGCCTCACACTGTGAGGAGAGGCATTCCGTGAGGTGACTGCCTCAGACTGAGGCGTGAGGCGAGTGCTTCATGGATCTGAGGCGTTTTTATGGTGACTCTTGAAATTCATTTTAAATGCTTGATATGCCTAGCTTATACTAATTAAACTAAAAATAAGGCATCATATTGAAGGATCGTGAGAAAAACCTCTCCTACCTTTAACCTAATAGTACTACTAAAGAAACAGTGTCCCATTTTGAGCTCAACACTTCTTTTATGTTTTTTCTTCTGTTCGCCCAAGGTAGTTTTCTTCTTCTTTCTTTTTTTCCTTTCTGTGCAGCTTGTTCTTCTTCTTTAATATTTTTTTTAGAAAAAATAAGAAACGCCTCGCTTCCGTGAGGCGCTTGCCTCATTCTGTCGCGTCATGCCTTGTCGGCTCACACTCCCATCGGCTCGGAGCGCCTCACACCTTTTCAAACTAAGTTTTACATATTGAAGCTTTGGAGGTTCTTTATTAGATATCTATTCAATACTTGTACCTTTTGGTCTGGAACTTTCTTTAGAATGAATTCTTTTTCCCTGATTGACTCTGATTCTACTTTCTAGAGCTATGTCACCATTTTCATGTTGATCCACCATACCCAAGTCTTTTGTTGTAATTGCCTTTGATTACTGAAGATTCTCTGAGTTGGGTCATCTATTACTCTGACGCATATTATAAATTGAAAAGAAGGCTACATCTCTGGGAGTCTGACTCTTATTCTACGCAAAAGCACAATTCAGATATGATGTTAGATATGTACATTATATATATGGTATAATGATATCTGTAAATAAACTTGTTGGGATGTCGCCATGTGGGAGTTCCATTCGATGTTAAATAGGAGAAGTAGATTAATGTTAGGCTTATAGAGTTATAGGTTGATAAGGAAAGGCTACTAGACCCCATTTGGTCGTCGTCTCATCGAGGATAGGCTATGTCATAAGTTATTCTGCTTACGTTTTCTGTTTCTCACTGAGACTTCCAAATTCCAATGAACTATCTAAAATATACCGCCACTCCAAGAAATTAAGCTTTTCAGAAGCAACTCCTTGCTATGGTGCTGAAGCACATATTTTGAATTCGACATTATACTCTGTGCAGAATCTAGATTTTTGACTCATGTAATTTGAGTCTAGTTAATGATATGGAATGATGAACAACAAAGGTAAGTTGCTGAGTATACTTGATTGATGCAAACAGACATGGACACAGCAAGCGAATGGGAGGCGGTAGTGTTAGATCCACATCTCTAACCTCAGGTGGCGTAAAGTAATGTATTTGTATATTGGAGACGATATAGGTTAGATGTGAAAACATTTACCAAATGCCAATTACCACTTTGTTGAGATCATCGTGTACCTGTTGGCTAATCATTCTTTATCTGAAGAGCATAAGGAGTTTCTTCAACGGTAACATGTTGTCAGTAGGGCAAAACTTTGCAAAGATAACTGTTCGAGAAGGGTAATATTTGTCGATGATTCTGGTGATAATAGTAAATCTTTTGGTCCTTATCAGGGGTTTACTATTCCTAGGTATTGGGTTGCTTTTCTACTGTAAAGGTGGGGCCTTGGAGAAAAGGAGTGGAAGTACCCCTTTTTTTTTTTTTTTTTTTTTTTTTTTTTTGAAATGAGGAAAATTGATTCATAATAATTCGCTATATGGCATGCGTGAAAGTACTTTTGCTTCAGGAAACACCTCAAATATACCGTGAATGTAGCATTGTCTTTGATTTCTAAAACTTCCCCAGGTGGTGTTACTTACATGATGAGAATAAATTCTGCATGCGAAGTTAGGATCTTGCATATCTACTACTTGCTTAGGGCCTATTTAGTATCGTTTTTAGTTTTCAGTTTACAGACTTTTTTTTGAAAACCAAAATCCCGTTTTTGAAAACCATAGAAATGGTTTTTAGTTTTCAGTTGTCAGTTTTCAATTCCATATGACTATTCCAGAAACAGCCAGTTTAAAGTTGATTCTGTAACTTATTTCACTAAGTTTAAGGATGCAAAAAAAAAAAAAAAAACACCATAAACGGAAAACGACAATGATACCGTACAAGCCCTTAATTTTGAATTTTTTGAAAGTTTTGTCATGTTTGATTTAGTTTTCACCATCTGGATCTTACCAAAGTTCAATTTACCTTCGCTCGTTTTGACTTCTCGGATCTTTTCCGTCTGAATGTATTACGTGCTCTGTATGTCCCGCGATATATTGTCTTTATTTCACTTCTTGATATGTGATCTTCGGTGTATCCTGTATTCCTGTTCAGGATGATTGCTTCCATATCAGTTGTCTCTGATATGCCTAATTGTCTGCCTTCATCTGCAGCTTTTTAAAGGCCTCGAGGCTTTTGATCGTAAGCCCCCTGATAAGTTAATTGTCCAGAAGGTTGCTGATGCATATGATATGCTGGGGTTGGTCGATGACAAAGAAAAGTTATTGGAAAAGTATGATGATCTCTTGAAAAAGGAACCAAGAGTGGGTGATAAGAAACCCAAGAGAGTGAAGTCCAGAAGGAAACGTACACAATCAGGTGATGGCTCTTATCCTTACAAATAACTGTTCACTGTTACTCAAACAGTTCAAAGAATATGTGAATTTTGCCGTGGCTTTCTTCATCCTCAAAACCAAAATCTGTTGGTGATGAAAGATCTTTTTCCCCTTTAAAAATTGCAGTTGCGAGTTCTCTTGTTTATAGGATTCAAGTTTGCTGGTATAAGCCTCTAACTGTAACCTTGCAGCGAAACAAAGAGTACATGCAGTTCTATACATCTGAATTCAATGGAGTTGAAACTTGGTATAATACTGAGAGAACAGAAGGCATATGTCTATAGGATTTGTTTGGATAGAAAAATTGGAGGAAAGGGAGGGAAGAGAATGCGAGAGAAAGGGAGGGGATATACTATACAATAGAAGAAATAATGAGGAAGCTAAGGAGATTAAGATTTAATGATCAGTAGTTTGGTTAACAATTGTATAGGGTAGGGAAGAGGAGGGAGTAGATTTCGCTCTAAGAGGTGGAAGAAAAAAAAAGGGTAAGAAACAAGTGTTTCCATGTAAGACTTTAGTAGTAGTAAAACTGTATCAGTTTTGAGAACAATTATTGAAATGTGAAATATATTCTATGTTTCTTGTGCAGGCAGTCGGAGTAGTCTTGCAAATGTCCTGGAAGCATGAAAGTGTGAGCAACAGGTTTTCTCAAATCTAGGATGCTGCTTCTTGCAGTGTGACATACCGTCCTATTCAAGTTTTATATGTGTTGCAGAAACGAACTTAAGTTATACGATAGTCCAACTATGGAGCTGTACTCAGTTTCAGTTTGTTGATTGTTCCACAATGAAAGTAACCTCTCCAGAGTGTCCCAATGTGTAATTAGTTTGGAAGGTCAAAAACATGGCCCTTAACCTGATGGAAGAAGAATATATGAAGGCGTATGTTGTCAGCCGGTTCTACGGTTTGTATGTAGCGTGGTGCATTGAGAAATGACATCTGATAACTTGTTTTGGTCATACGCGCATGTAATCTTTCTTCTGCTCTTTGGATTTACAGTAGGAAAAAAGATGCATCATATCATCCTACTTATGATGGAGGTCGCTCGAAATGATCTTTGAAATCAGAACATAGGGAATACATGAAGCTTTGTTTTTGCTAATAGTTTGCACAACTGTCTTTGTATAATACCTTGTCTCTGATGGGAGGATATAGAACTGAACAATTTCCCATGCAAATAAGGGTTGAAACTGTATTAGATGTCGAAAACTTGGAGAGAATCGGCCACAACTTTCAGTCTGTTACGAATTCTTTTCCACCTTCTATCGTTTGCTCCAACAGTGAGCGTGTAGAACCTCCCTGTGCACACAAGTTTGTAAACATTGAGTGGTCTATGTTACAATGGTTTTAGTGTTTCGTCCATCCTGTTAATTAATCTACACTAAGCTAGAGTGTAAGTTGCGAAGATCATGTTATCTTGGCTTACCATTTGCAATTGCGATGGTTGTGAAGTGGCTCACAGCAAAATTTGGAGATGTCAGCTTGTACTCGACAGTGTAGTAGTTCTTCCCATTGTCTGAACGCTGTTTCCAGAAGATCGCGTCATTACAGAAAATCATACAAAAGAATAAGATATGGAATGCCGATACCCTGATACACTACTAACCTCCTGCATGCTTTTAATGTCAGTTACTTGATTTGGTGCTGCATATATAGTGTTCACTAAATCTTGAATGACCTGCTCAACCACAGGAATCGAGTTAGCTGCAAAACTAAGTCTGCGAATCATGGGACTCAGAAGCAGAATGAAGTCCGGATTGTTAAGTTTACTTCTTCCATAGGGCCTAGATCGTGGATGTCTGTCTTATCCGTTGGCAGGAAGCTTAGCCTTACATTCTGTAGCTGCAAATATCGATCCTTGAACGCAGAGTCATGTGCCCTGAAGTCGAAATCCTGAACAACAACAAGTAAACAAAACATTTAGAAGAATTTTGCACAGTGTTGCCAAAGTATGTTAAAGTTCTTAACGAACAAATAGGTCAAATAGTGTATGAAAAAGTCGATATTACAGGCAGATTACCCTCCAATCTGATGGATAAACATAAGAATAACCATCTGCTTTGTCGACGAAGGCCTTATAGTTCTGTGGGACTTCTGTAAGACTAAAAATTGTGCATCAGTGTGACATTACTGACCTTTGGTAGATTATATTTGCTAGATATGAAGAATTGTTCTGAAATTTGGTGCAAATCAGGAACCAGTTTCTTGTAAGTACCTTGGGCTAACGCATTTTTCGAAGGAATGACGCTTATAGCTAGCATTCCAGCTGCTGTCAGCAGTGATCTCCTGTCATAATATCCTGATATAATCGCGAAATGAACGATGAACAATGAACAAACAAGCCGAATGGATAGACATATACAACAAAGTAAATGGGGCTTACTTTCATCAGGCAAAGAGGTGGTCTTGGAGCATGATATTGTGTTATTACATGTTGATGATGAAACATAGGAAGTGGCAGAGGAAGTGCTCTTCTGTGGCAATCAACATAGGAAAATTAGTTTACTAGAGAATCAAAATAATTTCAAGCAAGACCGTCACATGGTAGATTTGTAGGACGTGGTAAGCCTTTAAGATTTCGGGTCACTTTTCAACTCAAAAGCGTACCCTGAAACCTTGAATCCTCACCTCACTGTACCATACGACCGTCTTATCCAAATTTTTGCGTAGGAGATACAACGGGTTAACTAGTGGATATGTGGAGAATGTAGGGGTGTACCTTATTATATGGAATTGCAGGAGCCCAATTCAAAGAGAGTGATGATGCTGCCATTATTTTTAATTGCCTGCTTATTTGGTTCCTTATTTTCTCATGTATGCATAGTTGTTGAATGCCAATGCTTTGTTTGGAGCAGATGTGTGGGCCCTTCAGTTAGGTTTTTTTTCTGCCTTTGGAGTACACAAGTATTACAACCTCGGCTAAAGTGAGTCCAACAATACAAGATAAGGTGGATGATATATGAAGGGTTGCAAGTCTTGTGACTTCTGAGACTTTTGAGTCGTGACATGCGAAAGCTACACCACTTAAGTCATGTTCTATTCGAGATTCGTCATAAAATGTTTAATACAGCAAGTTATAACAAATTTTAAATGATAATATTTGTGTTAACATATCTTAAATTTAGATCAGATCGTACAACTTTCAGGTGAACAAATTAATAAAATATTATATAAAGTCATTTCTTCTTATATACGAGGGTAGTTGATAATTTTTTACGTGATTAGTGAAGCCATGAACTTGCAAACCTTTTTTTTTTTTCCATGACTTGTGGTTTTTTTTTTTTTTTTTTTTTTATAAGGGTAGCATATCAAGGTATAAATAAACGAGTCATACAAATGCAACAAGCGTAAAGTTGATTACATGATATAATAATATAATTTGCCATACGGAATTGGTGGAGTGACAGAAACCACTGATTTTTTTTTTTTTTTTTTTTTTTTTTTTTTTTTTGCGGAATACTACCTTTACAGGTCGTTTAAAAGGAGAGAAGGAGGAGAGGGAAGTGGAGACAGGGGTGGCAAATGGGTCGTCAGGTCAGTTCCGGGTCGGTTTCGGGTTGGGTCGAGTCGGTTATATCGAGGAAATTTTGTACCAAATCGGGTCGGTTTCGAGTCGGGTCACAATCAGTTTTAGTTACCGATAGTCATTTTTGGACATTAGTTCAATTTTTGACATTACCAGTCGGGTCATTGTCGGGTAACAGGAGGTCGGATCGGTTACGGATCGGGTCATCATTGGGTTGAGTTGGTTCGGGTCATCATCGGGTTGGGTTTTGTCGGGTTTGGTTGGTCACAATTTCGGGTCTTATCGGGTCATTTTTTGGGTCAACGAATCGGATCGGGTCGGATTTGCCAGCCCTAAGTGGAGTGAATGAGTGATGTGATACCGCTTGTTTGAGAAGAATTTTGGAGGGGGGGGGGTGCGGATGAAAGGAAGAGATTTGGAGGGACAAATCCCCCTCTCTCCCTCCCTGAACTTTGTATCTTTCTAAGTTGGAGAGATTTAAGAGCAAAATAGAAATAAAATTACACAAATGCCCTAAATATTTATGAAATTATAATTTAACTTTATTAAAATTCCAAAATTGACTCTTTTAAGTCTCAACTAATAATTTTTTTTGTCTCTTTTTGTTCTGCGAACATACACAATGCACAGGTTGTGTACTAATATGTGCACATGTGTGATCGTAGCTCTCTATCAAAAATACTTTCTTGTATTAACTAACTAGTTTAAAGCCCGTGCGTTGCACGGTGACATTAACATTATTTTATATTATATAGGCACTTTGCATTACCGAAATCATTATAATTATTGTAGTTAAATAAAGTTTTTGTAAGGTAATAACGAAATAATAAAGTTACCATTTATCTAGAACTATTGATTAATTCATTTTTTTAAGTTCACACATTGTATACTTAATGTTTTAGCTAATTAATTAACTTTTTTCACAAAACGGTTTACTTCCATTACTTACTTTAACCAACCTTTATCGTTTTACATGTTTATGTCTCATGATAAAAGTATGAAGATGTCAATACTAAACAATGAACACAAACTGTGCAAGATATATACATTTATTTCACATCAACAAACCAAAATACAAATTGACAGATGATGTGCTATAGTGGTTAAGATAGAGGTACCGAATACAATAAGTTTCAGTTTCAAATTTGTTCCCTATATTGTATACCGATTTCTAAGCTTATTACACTTGATGTTAGTAAGATTTTGTATGATTCAACTTATTCTTTTTAACATATTCGTATCATGAGAGTAAGATGTTGTAACTATAATGAACCTAGTAAAAAAATTGATTCCAAAACAATTTATATTAGTTCAAATTTTATAAGTTTAGTGCAAGTTTAATAAATTTAAATAAATCAAAATAACTTTATATTATGCCTTACGAAACTGAAGCAAAAAAATATATTATCTTAATTGTATGTTTCTTTTAAGTCATCTTATATTTTGTTATGTTGAATCAATGACTCAAATTAAAGATTATATACTAGTATTAGTTATTTTAAATCTTATAATTGCAATAATGCTTGCACGTTGTACATTACAAATTCTTAAGATGAAAAGTTATGATTCGTACCAATGACTTTGCTTATGTGGCCATGTTTCAAACTACCTAATAATAAAAGGTAATTCTAAGTTTGTGATAAATGATTTTATGACTGCTGGATTATTCAATTAAAGATCTTATATTATCATTTTCAATATTATGGCTCGAGGACCTGTCTAGACCTCCATAAAAATACCTATAATTGTTTGTCTCTTCAATAGATAGACTATATTTATAAATAGAATATTATATTTTTTAGGACTATGTATTAAAATTTTCAAAACTCAAGTTTACATTAAGGTAGTTGACCAAATAATTTTCGTTTGATAGTATGTGTTTTAGAGCAAAGATATCTATACATTATGTAAAAACATTTGATTGCTCTCATAGAAATAAGTACATCGAATACGGGAATGAACTTGTACGATACAATTCAACTTAATTTTGCAACATATAAATACCAAAGCATATCACCTAAATTAAGCTATTTTTTAATTAATTTAGATCAATTGACATATGAAATGTTCAACATCTAATGCCTCAGTTAAACAAACTTAAACAGTCATACATTTCTAAAAGGAGGGAGTATCCTATCTTTTTATGATTAGAAAAAAAAAAAAAAACTTATAGAATAGCGCATATTTAGAGAAACCCAGTGACTTTACTCGTAGTTATTAAAAGTTGGAAATTCACTTGAGTAAGTTGAATTGCTACCCACCTAAAAATATAAAGCAAAAAATTATAAAGCTATAATAATATTGTCAAAGAAGACACCTCATTAAATGAGTATAACTTTAAGTGTGCAAATCTGATAGTTTTTTGCGAAATCAATATTCAATGCCCTATCTCGCAAAATGAAATCGTCTTACATTATTGAAAGGAGGGGGTATCCTATCTGTTTATGATTACAGTAAATTTGGAATTATAAAATTTGGAATATAATGTAATCTTTCCATTACTCATGATAAAAAATTTTGTATTATCTTACCATTTCACGACTACAATATACTTGCTTAGAATTATTATCTTCCATAACTTATAAATGGATTTTGTTATAAACCAATCGAATTTTTCCTCACCTGAAAATGAAATAAAATTTCAATGTCTCTAGATGTATTAAAAACTTATGGTTATATGCAAAAAAAAATCAGATTCATTAAAAAATATAAACACTACATTTATTCGTAGTTTGTGGTCAATCTTTTATATACTAAAACATAGATTACAAAAAAAAAAAGAATAGTATTATAGAATATCACATATATTAAAGCGAGTAAATAATTACCTTTACTCGTAGTTATTACTATTGGGGAGTTCACATGAATAAGTTGAAAGTTCTTTTGTTTATCTTACCATTTCGTGTTTAATTGCCATATATACTCCCTTTGATCTTTTTATAATTTTCTGTTTTATTTGTTGCTTTTGACTATCCATATTGGGGCCACTTCTACACTATATGAACTTAAACGGACTTTTTATTCACTTAAAACTGTATTAACATTTCATTCATTGTAGACGCATTTAAAAAAAAAAAAATATTTGGTTCTTATATTTTACCAAAATGTAGAAAATGTCGTATAGTTTTCTCTTATATTAAAATGTAGGTTTGACTTATTATCTTAGCATAACTTAAAAAGGAAACTTCTATATATACTGATGGATTTTTTCAAAATTACCATAAACCTACATATGGGATACTACATTTCCATAAGTAAATTATATGAATTTTATACATGATTACCATAAGCTCACATATGGTATAACAACAGTTCCATAACATAAATTAATTCCTTATTCACCAAAAGCTCTAAGAAAATTCGAAAGGCTCTAGACCTCTTCAATGCCCCCGAAAAAAGCTTCGTTTATAAATATATTAAGATTGAAACAAAATCAAATACTCTACCTCTCTCCAAATTGTATCTACTCAAAATTTCGGTGCTGTTATTTTATCATTTTCATGAGAGAAACCCTTTAGCCTTTTTTTTTTTTTTTTCCAGTCGTCTACTTCACTTTTTTCCCAAGTATTTATCAATTATTTTCCCCCATTTTTTGGGCTTGTTTAATTTTAAGTGCCCTATTCTAGGTTTAAGTTAGATTAAGTAATTTACTCCGATTTTTCAATAAGAATTTTGTTATTTTCCCTTTGAATTTCTTTGAGTCTTTTTTAATCATTTATACAATAATTTCCTTACAATTGTTCAGTCTTCTAGTTCTTTAAGTTTTGATTAATTTTTTAGGAGTGTAATTAATTGAAGCTATTTTGTCATGTTCAAGCATGTTAAGCATTTTTTTTTTGTAAAATCGTCTTTGTTCCCGCCAAAGGATGAATTAAGACTACTCCCTTTGTACCAGCTCAAACACCCCCATTTATTTTTCGGGACGTCCCCTCCTGTCTCAAACACCCCATCTATTTTACAGCTTTTTTGTCACGTGGGTGAGTTGCAATGCTACGACATTTTTTATGTGATTTTTTTGGGTTGATGATTATTTAAGATTCATAATTAAAATGAAAAACGATGGTTGCATTAATTTGGGTTGTGTTCTTTTTTTCTACTCCATACTTCATTTTCGGTGATGGAGTTTAGTGCTATTTCATGTATCAACCAGGTTCTTCTATTGCTTTTTCTTGTCAGTTTGCTGTTGAATTTGCAGCAAGTTCTTCTTGTGTCCACTTCAGCACTAAACATACCAAAAGTAGGGGAGAGCATAAACTCGGTCCGGCCCTCGGTCCAAGTTTTTTGGGAAAACTCTCCTCGGTCCAAGGGACTGGACCGGAACGAAGGAGATTCGATCCGGTCCTCGGTCCAGATTTTTCTGAATCTCGGTCCGATCTTCGGTCCATTTTTATGAATCTCGGTCCGGTCCGGTTCGGTCCTGAACCGATGCTCAGCCCTAACCAAAAGCAACGGAAGTCCTTTTTTTTAACAAAAATTTTGAGGTCACACATGTTACAACAATCTCCCCTCATGTGTGGGCTAATCAAATTCTATCCCCCTCAAACCGAGTTGGGCCAGACCACCACCAAATTGTAGCATCCAATCTAATAAGAACCTATACCAAAATTGTCTGTGGCGCCCAATCTGACACGGGTCCAGCAGACAATGTGGTGACTGCACCCAAGCCCAAGCCGAACCTTGGGCTATGATACCACTTGTTAGGGGAGGAGAGGGAAACCCTAGCGTATACGCCCAAGTGAGGTTTCATCCTAAAACCAATTGCCAACATGAAGAGTAACCGACAACCCACTTATCTTTCAATATGGGACAAGCTCACGCCTGTTCCAACACATATTTTGTTCATCAACTTTAAACTTTCTTAAAGTTTGTCTAACAAAAGAATGACTTGTGATCTCCACTCCACTAGCCCAACCTCAAGTCCTCAAGTTTCTAAGGCCCTGTTTGATAGGACTGTATCACTCTAAACTGAACTGATCTGATCTGAACTGAATTGATTTGATCTGAACTGAACTGAATGATTCTGATCTGATTTGAACTGATCTTAATGATTCTGATCTGATCTGAACTGATCTGATTGGGATTTGTGATTTCTGAACTGAATAGAATTTAACTGAACATATCAATTTAACATATTCTTCAATAGTTTTATAATTATTACAATTTTTTTTATTTTTTTTATTATTATTAATTATTATTATTATTATTATAATGGTAATGGTATATTGAATGAAGATTCAAGGACAATTTACAAGAAATTTGTGGGAAAACGAGATACTATCTGAGCCCCCACACATTTGTTCGTTATGGTAAAACCAATCCTAAAAATTATCATCATGTCGAGCAAGAATATGATACTCAACAAGAAGTTGGCGCGGATCTAAATGATATGGAGATTTTTTTTTTTTTTTTTGATCAAGATATGAAGATTGATAAAGAACATGAGGATGATATGCAATGGGCTAATTAACTCTATGACAATCCATTAGATACTTCAATTCGTTTATTTTTCTAATAGTAATTTATGATGATTATTTTAAAATAAAATTTCATTGTTTAGTTCTATTTTTGCAACCTATTATCATTAAAAATAAAAGGATTAGTGTTAATAGTGATATTATTTTAAAAACAATTTATTTGACTGAACTGAACCAAATTTCAATCATCTGATCTGAACTGAACTGAACTGATCTGAATGATTCTGATCCGCTCTGAACTAAATGATTTTGATCTGATTTGAATAATTCTGATCTGATCTGATCTGATCTGAATTCATTTGAGAATAAGTACTATCAAACAGGGCCTAAAGCTTCTGTATTAATCATCAGTTTTGACCAATTAATAAAAAGCTTAAATATGATTAACTGATTTAATATAATAAAAATATTATAACCACATACATCCTTGCCACAAATGATGGTAGATCTTAATTTGCAGAAGTACATCCTTGCCACAAATGATGAACAAAGTCACAACCTCACTTACTATAATAAGAAAGTGACTTAAACCAGGACCTATTCTTAAGCAGTAATATTTGCATTGCATATAAACCAAGTTGCAAATGAATTATCAGCACCTACAAACTTCAATAGAATTTGGAGAAACATTTTACAGAGATTTCCTCTCACACATTTTACAGAGATTTTACATACATACATTTATTTATAAGGAAAAAAGTTAAATAAAGAAGGAAAGTAAAAGGATATGCCAATTTACAAAATGGCAGTAGGTACTCCAGGAGAAGCTAGCCACCCAGATGCTCTCAAAGCTGGCCTTGCTGAATTCTTTTCCATGATTTTGTTCGTTTTTGCTGGCCAAGGTTCCGGCATGGCTTTCAGTAAGTCACTCGTAGCGACTTAAGAATCCCGTATTTCTTGAAAATTCATAGAATTATTGTGATCGATAAATGGTTCTCATACAATTCAAATCACTTAAACTTTAAGAGACTCGATTAGGCTTATATAGTTATATGCTAATGACAAAATGCAAAGGTGAAAAATTCGAAATCACTTAAAAAGTTTCTCACATTATGCTTGGATATCATGTTCGCAACACAAAATATTAAGATCTTGCAAATTAAAATGGATCATTATTACATTATATTACAAAAAAAGGCGAAACTTTGACAAAAGTTTATTATTTGGTGTGTCAGGCAAAATAACCAACAATGGACCAGCAACACCAACAGGGTTAATAGCAGCAGCATTGGCTCACTCATTTGCCCTGATAGTAGCCATTTCTGTTGGTGCCAACATCTCAGGTGGCCATGTCAACCCTGCTGTCACTTTTGGTGCTTTTGTGGGCGGTCACATAACCCTGTTACGCGCAATCGTGTATTGGATCGGCCAGTTGTTTGGATCCGTTGTTGCCTGCTTGCTCCTCCAGTTTGCCACCGGTGGCATGGTATGTCATGTCATCTTGTCATTCGCCACAAATGCACTCGTATTTTGACAGTCTGAATTAACATGCATTTTCACATGCAGGAAATATCAGCATTTGCCCTATCATCTGGAGTAACATCATGGAACGCTCTTGTTTTCGAGATAGTCATGACATTCGGGCTGGTCTACACAGTCTATGCCACAGCAGTAGACCCAAAGAAGGGCAACTTAGGGATCATAGCTCCCATTGCAATTGGACTCATTGTTGGGGCCAACATCTTGGTCGGGGGTGCCTTTGATGGAGCCTCCATGAACCCGGCAGTCACATTTGGACCAGCCGTTGTCAGCTGGACCTGGACTCATCATTGGGTCTACTGGCTAGGACCATTCATTGGGGCTGCACTTGCTGCTATCATATATGACCATATCTACATTGGTGACCACCCACACCAGCAACTACCCACTGATTATTAGGAAGAGTTTGGCCAAATTTGATGGGAATAAATCATGGATTTAGAACTGGATAGATTGTGATTTGAGGGTCAAGTTAGAAATCTGTTGAATTGTTTTTTTTTTTTTTTTTTTTGGAAAATTTATTGAAAGGTTGAAATATCTTGTCAAATTTCCTTTGAGTAATTCGAATAGACGTAAATGAAAATGAGTTAAATAGAGCGAGGACAATGAACGAAAACTTGACATATGTTACCGCTTCTTAAAGTGAGTGTTGCTGGTAGCCTCGTACTCAAAACATATGAAATGCAACAATGGGACAAAATCGCAACTCTGATTGTAAACAGAATTTCTCAGAAAGCCTCGTTAACAAGAAAAGATAAATGAGAAGAATCTAACTATGCTAAAAAGGGAAGACATGTTCGAAAACACAATAGATAGTTAGATACCTCCTTTTCAGGATTTTTGGTTCTTTGGACAATCAGAAGAAACGTGACCACGTTCACCACAGTCGTAGCAGGTCCTCCTCTTAAGCTTGCTTGCGCTAACCCCACTCTTGTTCTCAGGTGGTGGTACGACTGAGTTAAGTGCGCTGTCATTCTCAGGTGTTACAGCTGAGTTAATTGCAGTTTTATACTCTGGTGCTACAACTGGGTTAAGTGCACTGTTATTCTCGGGTGTAACAACTGAGTTAGCTTCCTGGCTGTTTGCGGGTGTTACAACTGTAGAGGGAGCAACTCCATTCCTTACAGCTCCTTTCTTAGGGACTGCACGACTTATCTTCACAGGCC
This sequence comes from Spergularia marina, assembly GCA_963680865.1. NCBI lineage: Eukaryota > Viridiplantae > Streptophyta > Magnoliopsida > Caryophyllales > Caryophyllaceae > Spergularia > Spergularia marina. The sequence continues at coordinate 7,977,849 of OY804554.1, forward strand.
TTCCGCAAACAAATTTCTGATCCAGTCTCAATGCTTTGTTTAGGGATGCATCGTCAGCAAAGTCTACATGGGCGTACCCTTTGAAATTACCAGTCTCTTTATCCTCACCAAATCGGATGGATGATATATTACAATCCGTTAAGAGCTTGCGGAGGTCAGCTTCTGTAATATCCCACGACAAGTTTCCTGCATATATCCTGTAGTAGCCCTCTATGACAGGTGGTGAAAAGCCGGACGTTTTAGCAGGACGAGTTGTCTTATAGGGTTCAATTTTCAGGAATAGGCCTTCCCTGCAATCGAAAGCAAGAACACATAAATATCCTGAACAAACTTATAACCCTTGTGCCTATGACAAGGTAAGGGTGATAGATGTGCTATGAACACAAAGAGACTGTACTTGAATGACTCAAAAAATTGCTAACTCCATTCTTTAAGAGTAACCGTGACTCAAACAGAAGTGAGCAAATTTCAAAAACATACATGTCAGATCCATCAAGCTCCAAGGCACTTTTCGCAGCGTCTTCTGTCTGCAAAGGAACACAAGAAAAATGTCAAACTGGAAAACCTAAAAGCCTCACTATTGTAAGAGGTAAGTACTGGCAACTCTGTTAAAAAAAAAGGGACAACTCTGTGTCTGTAGAAGCAATCCAGTAAAGCGCATAACCTTTGCACTACCTTCCAAATATATATCACAAAAGTCAGCAATTCCATATTTGCAGGCGAAAGATCAATAATTGACTGGAGACGATCACATAACATAGAATCTATGTAGCAAAATCAAAGTGCAAATGACATGACACTTCAAGTGGTACCATTTGGGTGAATATTTTTCGCATTCAAAATGAGGAGAATAATGAACAAAATTAAAGAAAATGCAGAACCAATAACAAAGAAGAGGTACTTGTACCCAAATAAAGGGATAGTGGAGAGAAAGAGGGGACAGAAATAGAAAGAAAAAATGGAAAAATAAAAGTAACTGGAGGGAAATGAGGTGGATATCAGGCGAGTAGGAAACAATGAGAGGGAAGCAAACGTTATAGTATGTTCCAGTAATCTCCCTGGAAGAATAAATATTGGTAGTGTTTCCCTAATAAACATTGTAAAAGGTAGTGTTGGAAATAAAAACCAAAAGAAATGGGAAGCGTTTCACCAAAAAAAAAAAAAGCAGTCCTTGAAAAGAACAGGATATTTATGCCACCAGGTGATTTAAAAATGAGTTCATCACTGCTTCAGGCAATCTTACACACCAGCACAATGGATAAAGCCATCCCGAATCTCGGAACTCCAAATACCGGACACATGAGTAGACTGCTAAACAGTTTCCCTACTATGATCTTTTTACCCTGAAACTATTGTTTGGGTGAACTGCGGACCGAATAGATTGCTATTCTTGAATGAGGGCGAGTCCATATTTAGATGCACTTCTTATATTACATTTACGGGGGGAGGGGAGGTTAATCGAACACCACTGCACCAATTTCAGAGACTTTAGAAAGACTCATTTATGAAAAGGATACACAAGATCATGAGGGAGAGCGGGGCAAGAAACTCAGTATTCTCATAATCACCGATAGCGACGACTTAAAAGCTTAGACTCAATCATCAGACAGAATTTTCAAAATGCTCAATCAGCATCTTCATTTTAAACAGAAAGTGCCAAGGCAGGAGATACTCAGAGCTAGTTTTAGAACCTCTAAAAGCTTTGTGCAGAGCAAGAAGGTGTCTCAAGCACAATAGGCAACAACACTACTGTTGTTACCTTCAAAAGAAACCAAGAGGATAGGATACTCTCCACTCTCTTTTTCCTTCCAGCACCTTGTTTTTTATGTACATCATCTTTCCACTGTTTTAGCATTTTAATTCACCCTTTCTCTTGCTTCAATAAAATGTTCTTCCTTTCCTACCCTAATCTTTCTCTCGCGGCCCCTCTTTAACCCTTTGTTTGGGTAGAGAAAAATGGAGGGGAGGGGAGGGAAAGGACAAGAAGAGATTTGCTTACAATCTTGAAGGGGGAAAGGGGTATCCATTTTCACTCCCTCTTTACATAGAATATCCAGTTTCACTCCACCTTCACAAAAACCCAGTCCCCTCCTCATTCAGAGATTGGGAGATAAAGTAAAGCATCACTCACGCCCCCTCCGATCGTGAGTATTTATATCCACACAAAGAAAGATGTCAAGTGCAGTAAAAATGTAACATTTGACTTCAATTATAAAAATAACCTCAAACGGAGATTTGAACTATTGGCACGTGTTAAGCAATATGATCAAAATGCATATATGCATTGAGTTTTATCATTCGGAGTACACCACCAATCAGTTAGTGAAACCATCCTCCAAACTTCAGCTACCTTCACTCATCCTCTTCTTCCTCACCCCCCCCCCCCCCTTCCCTCATGATCTTTATCCAATGAAATGTAATTCTTTTGCACTTCATGATATGAGGGAACAGACCAGAGACCTCAGCTGTCACATATGTCCTCCAAGAGTATTTAACATAAGACAAGCTAATAATCTAGACCTACCCACCAAATTGAATGTTTACTGTGAACAAACTATTCTTGACATATAGTTCCTCTAAGGTCTTTATCAAAAAGATTGGGGGTGACAACCATCACTCAGTTGCTTCAAAACTTCAACAACCATAACCAATAATAGCTTCACATCAAAATTACCATCAGCATCAGGATGACATACATTGTCTTAGTATGGTACCGGTTAATAATTTAAAACTTCATCTAAAACCAAAGTAATAATTATATAAAGCATACTTCCCAGGTGATCTGGCTCAACTTAGAAACATTATTAAAAGGTTTTCTGCGCTGATGAACAAAAAAAGCACATACAGTTCCCAAAACTCGCCAGCACGATACATCTTCACTTCAAAGAAATCACCACTAAAAGTCCTATCCATCCTTCATTGCAGTCATATGCCTAAAAGCTCAACTATAAAATACCATACGTCCATACCATTCAAGTATCCCAGTGGCTTCAGCCTGTGTCGTGGAAGGTTGGAAGCTAGAGGTAGAAGAGGGTTCATAAAAAACTATGCAGACTTTGTCCTTGATTGGTGAACAGACAATATTATATCTTAATACTTGACAACTAGGAGAAGAGCCCAATTGATCAAGACAATTGAGGGTACAGTGGTCACATTAGTCTAGCCGAAATTTGCAATATATGGTGCCAAAGAATGTTCAACTTATCAAGATTCTGATCTCCATTATTTAAAAAAAAAAAAAAAAAAAGAAGATTTACTGAACAAACTGCCATAAAAACACCAGAGCTACTAAAACTATAGAGCACACATATAGATAAGGGCAGGAAACGGAACAAGAAAAAGAAGCATATCATGTCTCATTCTACGAAGTAACGAAACCAAACAACATAAAACTACCATAAAAAAACATAGATTCAGCCAACACCTCCCCTCCCCCCCCCCCCTCCAACTCACAATTCTCCATTTTGTGAAACTCAATTGTGTCATTGTTTACAGTCAAATCCTTATAATCAGCAATGTGAACTGAAATTACCAAATATAAAGGGGAAAGAGAAGCATTCAGAGTGAAGAGAAGAAGTACCTCGAATGTGATCATAGCAATTCCTCTAAACTTCCCAGTTTCTGGAAAAGTCATGCAATCGATATCAGTTATAGCACCACAATATTCAAAGTAATTCCTAATATCATCCTCGGTTGAATAGTATGGCATCCCTCCAACATATACTTTCCTAGCATCTCCAGTATTTCCTTTACTGCAAAACAAAAAACCAAACTCACTCAAAGATGATATCTTTTGTATCTCCTATGCTTCAAAAAGACCAAATTAATCAGCTGGACATCCTTACATAGCTACAAACTTATTGCCATCTGGTTATTCACCTTTAACCCATATTAACATTCCAGTTTCTGAAGTACCATAGAAAGTTGAATTACATGTTATTATCGGTCTTAATAATTCACTTTAGCTCAAAGGGTTAGAGAAACCCTAAACCAGAAAAACAAGGAACATACAACAACCAATACCAAAACTATCTTCCTAGAACAACACAACTCATACCACCACATCCTCAAACACTTAGGTGGGCTATCTCATCGTGAAGACGAGCTTAAAAGCTTACCTCAAAACCTTGAATAACGCGCTATTAAGCAGTCATAATCCAACATTTACAATAGTTAACTACAACAGCAATACCAATGCTACCTTCCTAGAACATCACAACTCATACCACCACATCCTCAAAAGCTTAGGTGAGGCTGTCTCATCGTGAAGACGAGCTTAAAAGCTCGTCTCAAAACCTTAAATAACGCATTAAGCCATCTCTAACGCCACATTTACAGTAGTTAATTACAACAAGCAATGCCAATACTATCTTCCAAGAACAACACACAACTCATATCACCACAGTCTCGAAAGCTATGATGAGGCTGTCTCACACTAGAAACGAGCTTAAAAGCTCACCTGGGAACCTTAATTATAAGCACCCGCCTCGCTATAACGCAGTCTTAAGACAATAATATAAGATAGTTTCATAATTTACCTATTAGCCTGGACAATTTGTTGTGAAATTCCTGCATTTCCAACCACAGATTGTGGTTTTTCCTGTTCTAAAACCCCATCAATTTCAACCTCAGATTGAGGCTTCTCCTGTACGACTTCTTCAACCTTGGTTTTCTTCTTCTTCACCTTCTTCTTTTTCTTCTTCTTTTGCTTCTTCTTTGATTCACTATTATTATTATTATCATTATTATTATTATTATTATTATTATTGTTGTTGTTGTTGTTCAAAGATACTACCTTTGCTTCCTTCTTCAACACACAACCCACTTCTTTCCCTCCTCCCTCTTCCGATATCTTCATCTTTTTCTTCTGATTATCATCACTATTATTCAAAGATGCAACCTTTTTCTCTTTATTTTCAACATTAAAAGGTTCTAATTTGCCCTCCAATTGAATACCCAACTTCCCTTGAATCTTCTTTTGCACGCCTCTCTTCCTCTTCTTCCCTGTGACATCCTCTTTCTTCCCAATTTGTGGGGTTGTGACATTGTTATTCAGCTCTGCTTTCAACAGCTGCCTCTTCTTTCTTGACAACACCATCTTTTTTTTTTATTTTTTTTTATTTTGGGAGAGCGAAGGGTTTCTAGTCCAAAGCCTTAAACCCCAGGGCAGTTTTGAAGTCGGAAGTGAACTCGTTCGGTCGCCAGTGGTTCACAACTTGACATATGGTGGGAAAAAAAATATAAATAAATAAAAGGAAAAATTGGGCGATTTTAGTAAATCATGAGCGGCGAAATAACACCTCCTTTATAAAATACGGAGTACCACTTTTGTCAAGAACCACCTTATTAAAACTGTTCTTCAAAAAAATGTTTTAATAAGGTGGTTATTCACAAAACCAGTACACCCTCTTACCTACTAAGGGTTTGTTCGGTATCATTTATGATTTTTTGTTTTTTGTTTTTCAAAAACCGAAAACTGTTTTTTATTTTGGAATCTTACAATTTTATAAACTGATTTAAAATTTACATCCAACATTCTTTATTATTATCACTTCCCCTCCCTCCTCACGACCAAACTCTCTGCATATCTCAAGTCTTAGCCCACCCACAGTCCCACACGGGCACACAACACCAACCTCCATGGCCATCTTTGTTTTCAACCCACCACCCTCCATAGCATCACCGATCTCAACTACTCCCAATTCTCCACCTTAAAAGACTGTAGTCCGACCATTTCCACCACTCCCACTATAAGTTTGTCAATGATCTTAACTCAGAGATAATCAGTTGAAAAGCGCAGAACTTTTAATCGGAAAAGGGATCATCGATTCATCGGGGGTCGAGATTCGTTCTTTAAATCGCCTGTATAGCATCAATAGATCGAAAAAACAACCGTTGTCGAAGATCGGCGGTGAACAGTGGTCCATCATCGGAGATCGGCGGTAAAGAGTGGACGGTGGTCGTTGTGGATAGTGGGCTGCCTGAGGTCTGTAACTCAGAGGTATCGAATCGAAGAAGGATGGTTATTAATTTCACAACTAAAACTTGTTTTTAGAAACCATTAAAATTGGTTTGGAAAAACGGAGAGTTTATTTGTAAAACTAAGGCAACTTTGTTTTTGGCAACAAGAATTACCGAACATGTTTTGATTTGTTTTTTAGAAAAAAAAACACAGAAAACCAGAAACTACAACAATACCGAACGGCCCCTAAGATTTCTCCTTTTCGTTTTCTGTTTTTGAATAGCTATATTCGGAGCTACTTCTATACCATATGAACATCCGCTTACCTTAAAATCAAATTAATGCATAATAAAATATGTACTAATTTTTACAACAAGTAAACAGTTTATTCGGTCTGAAACTAGATCCAAACATACCTACTCAAAAACTGTTTTCGAAAGGGGGTATTTGTGGTTAGGAGGGAGTATTTCATAAGGTGTTTCCTCACAATTTTTCCTAAATAAAATAATAACATCTTGTGCAGGCTATAAATAGTTAACAATCGTTGTGACTTGTGAACAAGTTTGAAAAAGTAGTGAAATCATGTTTAGCAAAAGATTTTAAACAACAAAAAAAAAAAGCGGACTATATGTACTCAAATTTGTAACCTCATTTCTTGTTCAAATGAGAAGGGTCAAATCGAGTTTATTTGAAATCGGAAAGACGCCCCTCGCACAATCACAAGTCACAACCCCTGAAGGGAGCTCGTAAATAAACATCGCTTCTTCGACGTCTAATTTACAGTTCGAAAGTGTTTGTCTGGGTTGTGCAATGTTCTAAGATGAAAAATAGCATATAAGAAAACTTGAATTTGTAGCTCGATGTCTCAAGGATGCAAGTGTCAGAAAAAGGACTTAACATTTTTTTTTAATGGTGAAAATGACTAACTTTAGATGTGGTTTATGTTAATAAAAGACCGTTTTTATTGATATTTCAAAAGTGTATAAAAGTAAATCCTTGATTTGAGTTGTCGAGTGCGTGTGAGCAAGTATATGCCTTGTTAGAGGATTAAGATCGGCCTAATATAGTTAGGAAGTTAGTCTGCCCTGGAGTTATCCCGATACAAATCCTCATACCCCCACCACCCACCACCGACAGCATTAGCCATGTACCCAAAAAAAGTACAAACCTTGTCAAACAATAAAGAGGTACCGACATGTAGCGCCTCAAATTAATTGTGGCGGGCTTTGAGTGGTTCACCCTGAATTTGCATTCTACTCCTTCGTATACAAAATTGGGATGCGACTCTTGTTCAATTTGACATTGTTGTTTCTATACAAGCATGTATCTATGTACTATAAAGATGCATAGTTAACCAAATTGTAAATTTACGCAGTTAGATCATAAAAGTCAAATGGGATTGACTACGTTTGGACGGAGGCAGTAGCTTTTAGAGGCCATAGGAATCACCCGCAGCTCCCCTGTTTGGTATAGCTTTACAGGGTTCTTATAAACAGTAAGCCTGCCAAGTACTTCACCAGATAGAATGACATGTGCAAGGCTGAAGGAGTCCCCTTTCTCAGTTGCAAACTGCCATTCTTGCTTGGAAAGTTGGAACCAGTTCTTTTTTGCATTTCTAGTAGCTTTTACTTCAATGTATTCCTTGTTCTCTTCTTCTCCCAACACAATGTCATATGGTAAGCCTGTCTCTTTGTCTTGATTAACCCAGTTCACGGTCGCCCCATCAGCTCTGTCAGTAAAGTATTGAAAAGCCATTAGCTCACCTTGTCGACCGGTTAGCATTGCTTGCTGAGAGTTGGGTGTACTTGTGATAACCTGGTTTTTTTCACTGATTTCTGATGGATCTTCTACAAGGCAAAGGGTCTCCATTGCAATGTCAGGGAGATCATCTAAGGCACCAATGCTTGATTGAGGCAAACCGTCTATGAGATCAATATGATTTCCGAGAAGAGAGGAAGATGTTGGACAGGGCTGTAGAGTTACATCATCTTCAACATCAACATCACAAACATTTGTCAAAGCTATATCAGCTTTCTCGGGCACCACAGTCGGAGAAACATCGTCGGTTATCTCGAAACTGCCATTCTGATTTGCAATGACAGGTGGTGTCTTACGTTTCCAGAAACCAGGAAGGGAGAATTTTTTCTTTACGTGATCTTGAACAACATCATTAACATTAGTCCAAGCCGCATCAGCTTTCTCCGGCACCACACTCTCAGAAACACCATCAGTTGTCATGAGAGTGCCATTCTGATTTGTAACGGTAGTTTCTGTTTTCGCATCTGTCTTAGGCATCCAGACCCCCCTAGGAGGGGAGCTTGAATTTGTTGAATTTTTCTTGGACTTGTTAGACACATGCTCATTGATTTTTGGTATAGAGGCACTCTCCGGCAACACATCACCGTTCTTCGTCAGCGCAAGCGGAGAGGGGAGGGACCAGACAGATTCCTCATTTGGAAGTTTTGCCATCTTCTGGCTGTTGAGAATGAAAAGTTCAATCTGCTCTTCTGTTGAACCGGATCCCTCAATGAGAATCATCATGTGAAGAAAATTGGCCAACTGTAAATTTGGAGTACCATCAAATAGCAACCGCGAGAGTTCTATGAACACAGAGTGAGGGTCTGCATCCTTAGATGCATACAACATATCTCCCTACAAAACGAAGTCCAATAACAACAATGTAAGTACAAGTGAGGCATGGAGAGAGGGAGGGGGTTGAATAAGAGGGAGTTATTATGAAAGAGCACCAAGAAACCAGATGATATCAGTAATAATAGAATGCCCGATGACCATCGTTTTGTCAATAATCACAATTATTACACTACGATTTCTGAATGATGCACTTGCAGTCACTATAAATCTCTCATAGACACCTTAAAACAGCGATAAAAGAGCACAAGGATTCGCAATACCTGAAGTAGGGAGTTGCATTCAGATTGATTCTTGGATGCACAATCACGTTTCTCTATGACATTTCGGTAAAGCAACTTTTCCACCACAACAATTTGTAGATGATGTAATTTGTGAGAAATAGACAACTTGTGTTGACTGTAACTTTCAGGGTGCAAGTTGTAGAGATAACGTTGGACAAAAGGTAGCACCCTCTTTATCATTGCAATAGTAACACCAGAATCAGTCTGACCATTGCATATAGCTTCACGAGATACAATCTGCATAGAATAAAACCATTATTTAGAGAGAGAAATAAGGTTCTAGTTGACGGTTTGAGGTTATTCAAGCGAAGAACTATATACTGACGTCCAAGTCCTCTACATGAATTGTTTTAAAATCAGCCTTTTACAGACTCAAAGATGCTAAGCAATAAGGTGTGGTTTTACAAATTTGAAATTGGTCATAAGAACACTTAACTTTTTCAAAGAGAATTATTGCGAAGAAGAAGGATTTACATATGATATTTCACTTATTTGAGAAGTCATTTATTACAGTACGAAGAGAGCTACCAATTCCAATATAGTGTGGACTAATGTGAGGAAGCCAGAAAGAGTTCCCTATCATCAAAGCAAAACGGGACGGAACTAAAATATGAACGAAAGTGAAACAAGAATTGATGTGTGATGAAAAAAATCTTGAAACACTGAGGCGCAGATCGGTTCATATAAGCATAACAAATTAACAATGCCTACAAAATAAAAATGTGAATATCAGACAAAAAAGATGGTTCTTTTACGATTCCAACTTTGTACGACTAGGTTCTGGGAATTTGGGTTGATATAATGACATTACCAAATTCATCCAGGACATTAGAAAATATGTGCAAAAATTGTAAAGCCAACACATATTTTCAAAAGAACGAGACAGCCAAACTAAGCATCCAGTTACATTCATCGACAAGCAAGAAGAGTAGTACGCATGAGGCAAACGAAGAAAAATAGCATACCTCCGAGAGAGAAGGTATGCCCAAGTTCTTCAGCAGGACAGACACTTTAGTACGAAGCACCTCTATCCCATTATCGGTAAGCTTTCCAAAGTACAGAAAATTTATACTGTCCGAGTGGTCGAATTCTCCTCTCAAAATATCATCATCACACCAACATACCAGCCCAAAAGATGGATGCAAAGAAACCCACTTATCTTGCATTGTAGGTAGCACAGTAAAATCCAGCTCTGAGATGTGCTCCTTCAAATAAGTCATTTCATCAGCACACAGTGTTCCACGAGCCAGATCATAGGCCCAGCTTACAAGAACTCTGAAAACCTGAGACATGGTAAATAAGATGTAGAATGACATCAATGGTTGCCAAGTAAAACTTACACTTGTTTACCCAACTAAACAAAAGTTTTCATGGCATATAAGTGTCATTAATGTAACATACCATTTTCGCTGCTTCCTGGGAAAGAGGAAATTTAGATAACTGCAGCAGGATCTGAAGGTAGTGATCGAAAGAAGGAGCCTCATTCACACAACACTCCGTGACAAAGAAATTATGAAGGCTTGGATATAGAGAGCATAGTGTTTTACTAAAAGTGTTATTAGAATTCTTGACTGATCTTTGCGCCTTTGCCTTTTTAGATAAAATGCTATTTTGTAGGTCAGATACCTCCAAGTCCCTGATATGATCCACAGCACCTGTAGAATCATGCCAATAAACTTCCTTCGGAGATAGAAAGTCACCGACCACAACATCCTCCTGATTTTTGACAGAAGCAGTAGGAACAAATATGAAAGGCCCTGATTTGAAAGCATCCACCACTTCTTGCCTTGATGTTACCATTTCTTTCCAAATAAATGAGTAAAATTTGCACATCTGGGACAAGCTGATCAGTATGCAACTATATTAGCATGCTTTAATCCATTCATAGGGAGAGTAAGCCAAATTTAACCCCTCCCACAAGAAGAACGAGGAGGGGGGGGGGGGGCAGCATATGTGCGAAAAATGAAGAAAAGAAAACAAAGATCGGATTCCATCTTTTTAAATGCATAGCCCTTCGGCCCCTTCCTATAGGTATCTCCCAAGAGATACAAAAAACAACATGCTTCAATATTGATAAGTACAGAGTATCTCACAAGGAATGCTATCGGCTATATTATTGAACTTAAGAAAACCAACTCTAGATCTCTAATACATACAGAAAAAACTCTTGATATCCATTGTGTCCTCGAGCAGAAGAACATGGGTATTACCAGTTACTGAAATAAGTTCGGAGCTCAGAGTAATGAGAAACAGAAGCAGCAGTTCGGTGTGACCAGATCGTCAAAGTTATAGAAAATCCATACATTGAAGTATTCTTTTCAACTACTAGCATGTTCACTTATCTAGCCGTATGTCTGTCCTGCAATCTAATTTATGAGGTATCTTAATACGTGGCAAGAAAGAGGAAATTTTATTTGCAGTTTGCCCCTATAACAAGCTTAGTTCTGAGCATGTTTGAGACTCAATGAACTAGAGAAGTAGGATTTAAATGCAGAAGTAAAAAATGCAGGATCGAAGTGAGATAACACATTGCTGGAGTAACAATGCGCAAAAGGTCTGGCGATGTTTTATATGCAAAGAAAAACAAGTGACTTAAAAGGCACAACGTACACTCAGGGTAGAGAATCTTGAAAATAAGAAATAGAAAGAGAGTTGAAGCCCTTCAATTTGACGTAGAGTGTACATTTTGTAAGTGAGATTTATAACTTACATAAAACATTTCATAGAGAACCACTTACTATAGTTACTACTGTTAAGAAAACCGATGAAGGAAAGAAACAAGGGAACACAGACAGGACCTTTTCCGCATTGTTATTCCAGCAATGTGTTACCTTTACTTAAATTCACAATTTGGCTGTTGTGACACGACATTTCATCATATAATGTGCTCGTATGAGCACCAATAACTAAGGTTGTAGGAAAACTTGCTCATTGTTTGAGTGTGTTTTGTTAGGACCACTTCATAGTTTATATAATTGAAACTCTATACCAAAGAACATTCACAAGGGTCTAGATAAGATACTCCGTACCATATTTCTTCAGTCACAGAAAAGGAAACCACAAGCGAACAGCAAGCTACTTTTAATTTGCTAAAAGCAGGGGCAGAAAAGTAAGATGGGTATTGTACCAGACAAGAACATACCTGGCTGTGAAAGGAGATTTCAAGCTTCTCCATGTTTGAAGAATCTCCAATGCATCATTAAGTGTGACTTGAGTTTTGAAACCAATAGCAGTTAACAATCGTAAGTTTTTAATCTGTTCCAGTGAAAATGACACGGATGAGTGACCGAGCGTAAGTAAAACGTGTGCAAGGGATCTCACAATAACTGCAACCCTTAATCAGTAGCAATTTTTAGGCAAACAAGTGAATTTCTTCCAGTTTGGGCAGTACACAAAGATGAATGCAAGTAAATCGAGGTAAGTTTTAGTTCTTCTTTGAGCCCTTCTGATAGGATTTTCTTATTACTGACCAAGGGGAAATAGAGAAAAAAAAAAAAAAGGATAAGACATCCTGGTGAGAAGGCATAACAAAATCGTGATAGGATTCCCTAGACACACCAGCCAGGTTTGCCCATAAAGACAAGTAAACTACCCTCCCCCAAAGAAAATCTATAACATGGCCATAGCGTCCCTCCCCCAAAGAAAGTATATTTTATGAGTCAATCGAGCCATAGCACTTTCTTCTCCTTAATCCTTCATATCCCAAAGTGATAAGCTTGTATATGGTCCATGATTTGAACTCTCCCCACCCCCGCCCCCAACCTTTAGAAGTTGTAACCATAAAGATGGAACAATGTCAGAATACAACACTAGATGTGACATATCATCATTGCACTACCGTAGTCCAAGCAAGAGTTCAGAACTTCCAAGTCTGAAATACATATATGAATATCGTGTTGAGTTGACCATCATGGTATTTCTTCTCATCAGGTAACACACTGGAGACATCATATATCATGGTATATAGTCTTGAGTTGACCATATCCATGACTATGGCAAAAGAAAAAGGGCTAAATATCACACCTTGTGTTCACAATAGATCCCTCATACAGTCATACATGTGTCAATTAGACCATGATGATGCCAATCATATCTTTGCATCATACACCTTTCTTTAGCAAGACCAAAGTACTTCTCTCTTGATAGATTACCTCCAGAGACGACCTTCAGGTATAAGGACAGAATGGTTCTTTAAGAGCTTCTGCTTAACCTACCTTAAACTTAATCACTCCCAGTATCACTTATTAGTTTAATTCCTTAACCCTTGTCTCTTGATGTTGCACTTTCGTACATCACCATCAATTTCGTTCTATTACAAAGGAGTAAAAGTGTCTTCCTCCAATCTTATGGCACCACAAACAAACCAGCCTCTATAAACACCAATAGTCAAAAGTTGCATCACCAGATTTCTCAGACTGATATCCCTGGAAATTTCATATTGTCACTGAAGGCTTAGGAGTTCATTATATATCTATGGTGACGTTAGGACTCTAGCAGCATGTATATCCAGATCCATTTACACTATTTTCCTTGTGCTTGGATACGTATTAAAGACAAGAATCCAATCATTAAAACAATGAATAGAATGTTGCTCATGGAAAGTAGGTCTAGCCTGTCTAGAGGGGAAACACATAATAAGATCTTGGTCTTCTCACTTTGGCAGCTTTTATTCGACGAACTTATAATATTTTGACCCTATTTGTGAAGAATTAGTTTGAAACATGATGCACAAATATCTGGTTCTGGCTTGGGGACAAAACAGATGAGGAAGAGCTGAGCACCGAGTGGAAGATGGTCCCTCAATCCCTCGTTCTATTTGGGAGTGAAATGAACCATAGAGTTTGGAAGGTGAAATTTCCTAGCAGGGAGGATACATGATTTCGATCTAAAACTTATTATATTATATATAGATGGAGAAAAACAAAGGTTGTTCTTACATTCCCTCCTTCAGGACTCAAGCACCACTTCACTTATTTTTCCGTTAGATAGATATTAAGAAATTAGTAAAGCAAACATGAAGAAACAGAGGACCAGGGGACCTCAGAAACAAACAATTATAAAGTGTAGATCTGTTAAATAAATGTCATTGGGAATACTGTAACAGCCCGATCCACCGTCCGTCGCAACACAACCCAATAAGATGGGTAGTCACCTATTAGGCCAATATATCCTCTCTGGGCTCTAAAAGGTGAAGGCCTTGTTGGTAGTATGATGGTAGGAATCTATTATAAACTGATCATATGAGCCTTATTTTCCCAATGTGGGACAAACCAACTCCATAATCCACTTTCCAAATTTCGTAGTGTTACAAACTCTCCCACTTAAAGAACGCAACGTCCCCGTTGCGCCTCGGTCAAACCATACCAACATCAACACAGGTCCAAGATCTCCCCCGCTAGACGGCTGACCTGGGCCTCGCCCCAGCACCCAGCACGCGGTCGCAGGGTTGCTCTGATACCATCTGTAACAGCCCGATCCACCGTCCGTCGCAACACAACCCAATAAGATGGGTAGTCACCTATTAGGCCAATATATCCTCTCTGGGCTCTAAAAGGTAAAGGCCTTGTTGGTAGTATGATGGTAGGAATCTATTATAAACTGATCATATGAGCCTTATTTTCCCAATGTGGGACAAACCAACTCCATAATCCACTTTCCAAATTTCGTAGTGTTACAAATACTCCCTAAAAACCCTTCAGCTTCAACCCACAAAGAAGTTAGAGAAAGGAAATGTAAATGCATCTCTGTCGAACAGTTAACTATTTACTTTACAGGAAAGAAAAAGAAATATACATTCATAGCATCTATTTGTCCAAGGCTTCTTCATAAATAAAAACTTAGAAGATAAGTAAAGCCCTCGCACCAAGGGATTTAATCACTCCACATAAACATGTCACTCGTATTACATTAGCTAAATCAAATTATTTCACAAGAAGCAATCATTTTCCTTTCCTACAACAAAGTTGGGTAGACATAATTCAAGCAGCTAAAAATCGATTATTATTCAAAAAATATATATATATAAAAAAGAAAAAGAAAAAAAGCAGTCAGGTACATCCAATAATGCTAGCAGGGTCATAGAGCAGTACACCTAGGCAAAAAAAGCTTGATGTTACCATAAAATCGACAAAAGTTAGCATTTAACACCCATGTTGAACTGATGTTCCCAGTAAATCAATCTCAAATTAGTTCTACGTGTTTAAATTAAAGTAGCCCTTTATAAAAAAAATGACTAACCTTTGGTACAGCATATGGAGCATGACAACCAAGAATAGAGCGAACAGCATCACAGTCATGAAACAGCTCTCTAGGAAAGTGAAGCTCACTATCAAGACTGGAAACCACCCACTTCACATCAGATAAGCAAGCCAAGAGTGAAGACTTGAATGAATTTTTTTTTGTATCAACACTAGTACTGCAAAACCCAACAACTTTCTCACTGTAATGATCATCCCATAGAGCATCCAAAACTTCTAAAAAGTATTTGCACTTTTCTTGGCTGCCATCTTTTGACAATAGATGTAGTATATGAACTAACTCCAGGGACTCCCAATCTTTAACAAACAATTCTGGAGATATGAGATTTCTATAACACCCAATCTGATCCAACAAAGTAGGAGAGAAAACGGCAATAGATTTCTCACATGGAACTACCTTCACGAAATCTGTGACTCCTAACTTCTGAAAAAACTCCCTCCACTGTGTCAACCCACATGACAGCGATTGGGCGATTGGGTTCTTCATATACAATGTATCAATTTCATGCCACTTAAATTCCAGACCACGCAAAAATTTGCGTACATCAACAGAATTTCCATAATCTCTACTAAAATGAATTGGAGTCTCGGACGGTCGTTTGTACCCATAATTTGTCAGAATCACAGCTTTACTGCATAATTCAGAGATAATGTCTTCAGTTTCAGCAAGACAGCTAATACAAGTGGATTGTGTGTGAAGCATTACAAAGGTCATGTATTCTACCATTATCTGCTGGTCCAATCTTTCATCTGAAACAGATGGTAAGATGTGAATTCTGATCAGTTCATGAGCTGAGATCAAACGAACACCAATATTTTGCAGCATCCTCATGCAATTCAATATTAAAGCTAAATCACTAGACTCGGAAAAGAGGGCGGGGCTCACAGTCCTCAATGAAGCATACAGGTGCGGAAAAGCTTTGCTACCAAGTTCTTCATGACCTTCGGTGCTTACATGGTCATGAAGCCAAATAGTACCTTCATCTAATGAGCTATACGTACCATCTGAAAGGGGAATGAAAGGAACCTTCTTCAAGGAATTTATAAGATCAAGCTCCAATCCTAACTTCTTTGAATTTTGTTCACAAGCGTATAACTGGCTGTGAAGTTCATTAAGCCAAGAGAACAACCAAACTAGACCCATTGATTTTATACCGTCTGTAATGAGGCCTAACGAGGAGATGAGTTGAACTAATGTCTTCGGGCCATACACTTGAATACCCAGAGCCGTAGCAAGTGCGTCAGACAAATTTATATCCTTATGCAGAAACCCTAGTCCCAGATGATCACACAGTAAATTATCAGGTAAAAGTGTTCTTGCCTGGCTGTTACAACCTTTCAGAACCTTGCATGGTGGAACCCACTTCTCCTTGCATCCATCCTGGAGCAAGCAGTTTGACTGACGTAATTTAGAGATGATCATCTGGGGAAGTCCAGAAAAAAAACCTTGTACTTCACCAATAAGAGGAACAAAGCTCATGTATACACTCACTGCTTTAGCAGGGTTTTCTTGGAAACAAGGAAGAGAACAGAGTGCCTTTTCAGCATTAACAAAGAAATCAGGAAATTCTGACAGTAGCCATTGGTTCCATGAACTATCCTCATCAACTTCTTCTCCAGATGAAGGAAGAACAAAATCAGCTTGAAGAATGAATTTAAGGCCGTACTTTCTCAATGGAAGAAAAGCAAATACAGGCTGCTGATGTAACAATGGACTAAAGTCACCATTCACTGTTTCCTTTAGCATAAAGGCAGCAGAAATTTCAGTCATATGCACACTGGAACTATTTATTTTTGGATGGAGCTTCGAAGATGTTACAAACCAACTCATTTTCTCTTTTCCACGAGACACTCTTACAATACCATCTCCCACAATCTCTTTCTTCATGACAATGTGGGAGTCATCAAGCATATTCCTCAGCTTGATACATTTTAGACGGCGAAGGAAAAGCAACAAAGAAGGATGAAGATCTGAAAACATCGATGAAATGCTGCTCAAGGAAGATCCCTCAAGATATTTTCTTTTGAAAGGAAGTACAATACATGTGTTCCAGCGACTCATGCCCTTCTGTACATCACCTCCAGATGCTAGCATTTGAATCATCTCAAAATCACAAGGAGGCACAGTTGTTGGTAATACAGCACCAAGCAGACCCTCGCTTGTGTCAAACTTAACATGAAAGCCATTAGAATGAACTTCTGGAGCATCAGTGACCTGCATGGGGACCAACTGTGTTTCAGATGAATGCAAGAAATAGTAATCCAAGAGAGCAGGTTACTAAGAAGAAAAGGAAAAGCAAGGGATGCTGCAGCCAATCCTATAGCTACAACAGCCTGCAGAATTGTGGGATAACAATAAAACTCAAGACAGATAGAAATACTAACGTTTGCAATTGTTGCAACACTTACAACCTAATATAACTAACATATGCCAAAATGCTGATATCTCCACGTTTGACAGAAACCAGCTTTCATGTAACTTACAAGGCCATATACCCCAACCCGAAATTACCCTCAGCATAAGGTAAAGATAAACTAAAAGTGGCGCTTTAGTAATTCAACGAGATTGTTTTGGAAAAAAGATTCAATTTCTCCTCCATTACATTTTTTTTTTGTGGGGATAAAAAGGATTATAAATAGACCAAATGGAGTCCAACTACGAACCACCTCTCCAACTTGGAATTCTTAGAAAAAATTCTTACACATATAAGATAGTGTGAAGGTTACATCAAACCAATACATGCTACTTCGAGCAACGCACTTGGGCTTTTTGTAGTGTTATAACTTTTGACACCTGAGTTTTTAATTTACATATCCTACTTTTTGGTAACATTCGTAATAGCTTTTCCATCCCACAAAAATATTTCAAACAACCATCTTTTTTATATCATCTCCAGAAATCTTTGGACGCGTAAGAGATAAAGCTATGTACATCTACACATCCCCAAACATAACAGTTGAGAGAACTTAAGTTGTTTGATGGTAACAGTTGTGATGGTGGCAGTGACAACTTATCAGAAGTACAGCTTCAACGACAGCAGCAATGACAACTTTTCTGCACTTCCGAGTGAACACAATCATATATGCAAAAGTTTAGATATTGAAATAAGCGATGATGAATAAAATCATGCTTAAATTAACTCAAATCCTATATTCCTAAACCTAGTCTCGTTCTGTTTGCTATTTTACAGTGGTGAAACTCCGGACCTTCCGAACAAAGTCAATATACATGGTATAACAGAGCACCATATCAGTAGTTATCATTCTACTTAATGAATTATGTACCACCAACACAAAGGTGTTAGATAATATCACCACTTCTCACTAAACATTCATAACACACAATCTGTGACAGGACAAAGAGCATGAGCTACCAAAGAAGATACATCAAAATGATCAGATAGTTTCAGCCTCATACCCGAAAAACCGACTTGAAACCAATTCCCTTTTGTCCAATGTGCCCAGCTAAAGACCCTTTCTTTGTTGAGTTTCCGACGTCGCAAAGAGACCGCATATTCTCTGCAGTAAAGCCACTCTCATTATTAAGAACAGCAATTCCAGTTGACTGAAGGACGAAACTCAGAGTAGGTTCAACATTTATAGGGTACACATTATCATCAGCATTTTGTACCTGCAAAATACACATGGCCAAAATGTAAGCATTCTGATAATCATAAGAACCAAATCAAGTAGAAGTGAAGGCAATAACACAGATATAGGCTGTACGGCGGCATTTCACGAATCTAGTTCCTTCTTTCAAGTAGGTTTTTCGTTCACCAACACTTAGAATGATAATTAATTAAAACCAAACGGCAAGCGCCAATAAATGATAATGAGAGCAAAAGGCTTATCCATAACTAAACAGGAACTAGTTATCCTACTACAATACTACAGAAAAACTAAACAGCACAAGTCAAGCTTGCAGCACAGTCAAAGAAACATAAGCATACCAGCTCAAGAAGGAAATGTGCATTCTGTGAATATAGCTCTTGTGAGAGACAATATAGTGCTCGCGCCAATCGAGCATGCTGCTTCTTCAACATGCTACTTTCCACATTGGACATATTAGAACCCAGCCCAAATTCTTCACGCCTAATTGATTCAATAACACAAGCAGCTTCCTGTTCATTGAAGCTACGCTCAGCTAGCTGATTTGACATGACTTTCTCAGAATGTTGACCTGGTGAACCGGCCAAAGCAAAATGTACATCAGAGTGACATGAAAGCCCTTCACTGGGAAGGCTATGAATCTTATCAATGGGTTCACCATCTTGGCTTGTGTAATCCATTAGCTCATCCGGTCGCATCACTACCTGTCCCAGTTCGGTTCTGGACTGAGCTGTATCACACAAGCTATCCCACATTCCTTTTTTCATAGATGCTACCTGTAACATCATCAAGAAATGATATCTGTATTTGCGCTAGAAAGAAGAGTGTACACAGGCACACTGCGTGTAAAGTGCAAACAATGCAAATCAATCATGATTCATAATTTTCAAGGAGATATTACTTGCCAAAAAAATGATATTTGAATAAGCAAAGATAACTTCAAATAGTCAAACCACTCACAGCAACATTGAGGAATCCCACAAGTGGGAAGGTAGAGAAAATATGTCTTAATCTATTTGTTTCTGTAGTTTGCATCCCCAACAACAATTTCCCAAAAGCCTGGAGCAGAACACAAGGTTATGCAGGTTTACATATAGAATCATAATAATAATAACAACAACAACAACAACAACCAAGCCTTATTCCCAAAATGATTTGGGGTTGGCTAACATGAATCGTCATTTTTAAGTAGGGTACAGAGAGGGGGTTAACATATGGCTAAAGTGACCAAATGTACCTCTGGAGCTGTGAACTCCTTAAAAGCCTCCTTCCACGTTCTAACAAATGTCCTGATAGAATCATCAACATTCTAGCTTGCAAAACACACATGAACAGTTCGTAAATTAGTTATTGTATTATGTCAGAATGCTTAAATCTACAAACATAGGTATGATGCCAAATTTAACATGAATCTTACCTCAACTGGTAAATCATTGAACAGAAACGTATTAGACAAGCTATCCCACGTTCCATTCTTGATAGCTATTACCTGGTTAAAGAAGAACATGTTATGATAAAAACCAATATAGCAAAGAGAACTCGATTAAAGAGGACCAACATACATGCCTGCAACTAGCATAATGAATGTGACGACCATCCTCCAGTAGGACACATCACCCCTATCCAAACTACTTATAACATACTAGTCTATAATTGGACCGAATCATTATATTCAAAAGCTAAAAGCCACATCAACATCAAATACGGAATACTCACTGAGACATTTAGCAGTCCCAAAAGCGGGGATGTCGAGAAACAACTTATCAACTCAGTTGTTATTCCTTTTTTTAACGAATAGAAGTCCAGAAGTTTTACAAAAAGCTGCATCAGAAGACAAACGTATGCAAATTCAGTATAATCCAAAGGTGAAACAAACAAAAGAAAATACGATACGTACAACCAAACAAAAGGCAAACATATCAGCACTTATTTTTTGGAAAATTTATCAACATAAAGGCAGATTAGATATCTGAAGTGCACATTTATGCATTTGAATGGTGAAAAGGACACTAGTCGCAGATTGCAATAGATCTATCTTAATCTCTGCCTTAAGTTGCTATTTGACTTTCATTGTACTCATGTGTTTCAGATTTCTTTCCCAGAAAAACGACACAGGGTGACTGAGCAGGCAGACATAATACCCTTGATTGTTACTGTGCGTCGTTAGGTTAAATCTTCCATCCAACGCAAGTGTCAATCTCAGCTTCTAAGCAACATCGAGTCCCCATCCAGTCACCAAAAAAGGAAAAAGGTACATCAGCATCTCACTCTGGATCTCCAAATTGAGAGATATGCTCTTAGCTGTCTCAGCTAACCTTCTGACCACTAAAACCAAGATTCAAGGATACATCAATCTAAGTCTCTGATTGGAGATTTTAGGATACAATAGGTCATCCATCATCCCTTCAGCATAGATTTCCATGAAATCATCTGCAATGAGAAAAAAATTTGATTGCGCTAAACATGATCCATTATTCCCTATGTTCTCAACGATACAACATCTTGGATAGTTCCTCCACTTTTTGACTCAAGCTGCTAGTTCAAAAACAAATACAAACAAGAGGCTGCATACCTCCCCCTTAAAGACAGAAGAAGGACGGCAGCCGACTCATTGGCATAAAAAACTTCACAAGTAAACAATTGCACAACCGAAATAGATAAATTCTGTATCCCCAAGAATCAAGATCATACCTCTACTCCTTTGTAAGCAATGCAAGCCTCCTTCCACGTGGCAATAAACGTCCCAATAGATCCTTTGACATTCTGCATTGCATAATGCATATGAACAATCATTAAGATATACTGTCTTGATCACCATATCTCAATTGTTTTCTTTTGCATATGTTGTGAGCTCATTGTATAGTACATCAAACTTTGCTCAACAACCGTTTCAGAATCAATACACCGCAATTCACTACTTTACCAGATAGAAGCAGTGAAACTTCACAAAAGACAGCCTTATCATTACTGTGTTACCAATTTACCATTACTTAACAAATTCATATCAGACTTAAAAAACTTTAATGCTCACCCCTATGCATAAAGGTCACACAGAAACTTGAAACTAACATTGTCTAAATGCGTTCTAACATGGGTGCATTCTCTAAGCAATGTTTGGCATTAACAAGGTTCCGCAAACAACAACAGTTACCTGGCATTAGATACAAAATGATCTAGGGTCGGCTAACACAAGTTTAGCGAAACTAAGCTGCTGCACACTAAGCTGTTACCACCTCCATTGTTTCATAGAAGTCTGATCACTTTTCAAGGTAACAGCTTTACATATTATTTTTTCTTATACAGTTAGTCAATTTTTCGTCAAAGTGAAAGTCAGACCGTTAACTCGAAAACTAAGAACACATAAAAAGGTGGAGGGAGTAATACAAGCAAGTGTTACCAACGAAGAGAGAGGAGCAAACCTTTCCTTCCGCAACAATGAGACGATCAAGGGACGGCACATCACGGAGCCGAAACCCCAAAGAATTCCAAGAGTCAGCTTCAAGTTTAGCCAAGACCAACCTCGACAGCTTCCACACCAAGACATTTTCTCCTGCAGCAACCATATCAGACTGTACACTCTCCACTGCTGCCTCAATTCTCGCAAGAATTTCGCTCTCGTTGCCATCAGCTGTAGCAACCTTAACCAGGAATTCAGCAACAGCCTTCTTCACAGTTTCAGCACCAGCATTAACCCCGCCTTCAACAGCGACTACAGCCGCATTACCCTCAACTTGAGCAGCAGCCTTAACCCCAAATTCAGCAGCAGCAGCAGCAGCCGCAGCCTTAACCTTGCCTCGGGCAGGCACTTCAGCCGCATTCCCCTGGACTTGAGCAGCAACCTTAACCCCACCTTTGGGGGCAGCGGCAGCAGCAGCAGCAGCCGTAAACACGAAATCAGCAGCAGCAGCCGCCTTCACAGTTTCAGCAGCAGCTGTCTTCACAGTTTCAGCAGCAGCAGCCTTCACAGATTCAGCAGCGACATCAGCAGCATTAACCTGAACCTGAGCAGCAGCCTTAACCCCACTGTCAACAACAGCGACATCAGCCGCATTAACCGGAACCTGAGCAGCAGCCTTACCCCCACTGTCAACAACAGCGACATCAGCCGCATTAACCGGAACCTGAGCAGCAGCCTTACTCTTGGTCGCGGGCCGCACCGAAGGTGATTTCTTAGGTTGAGGATGATGATGGGAATTAGTGGGTTGTGGAGGGAAACTGTGAGGACGGGGATGGTGAATTGGGTTGGTAATTGCAGAGGAATTACTGGGATTATTCTGAGTAAAAAAGTTGGGGTTTTGGAAATCGAAATTATTACTGGGATTCTGAGTAAAAAAGTTGGGATTTTGGAAGTTAAAATTACTGGGATTTTGAGGGTTAAAGTTACTGGGATTATTGTGAAAGTTAAGATTATTATGAAAGTTAAAATTAGTGGGATTTTGAGGGGGAAACATGTGAGGATGATCATGCAGGTACAGATTACTATTGTTGTTGTTGTCGTTAAGATGATTGAGATGAGATTGTTGGTTGTTGTTCATCATAGGACGAGTGCTGTGCTGCTGCTGCTGCTGCTGTTTCTGCTGTTGCTTCGCCATGTTTTTCTGCTGATGATCATAACCCTGTGTTTCTGTCTTTCTGATTTTTTGTCTGCTCAAACCTGACTGCTGTTTTTAAACTTTTAATGCTTGTTTTGTTTGTCCCCTTCTATACGCAACATCCTCCACCGTCTCGTTGACTCATGTCAACGGATGTTAAGTTGTTAGAGCATCATTATCAATGATAGGTTTTTCCTATCATCAATCTCTTTCTACCAATTTTCTCTCTCATCTTTCTTATATTTTATCAAATTTTGATATTTCATCTACTACAATGATATAAATTTTTCTATCATCCAATACTCCACTACATATTCTCTCTCCTATTCAAACATTTGTTAATATATATTTTATTACTTTCCAATACTAATATTAAGCATTAGCTACTTTTAAGTGTAGTTAGTAGAGGAGATAGAGTGAGGATCAAGGTTAGCCTAGTGGTTAGGAACTCAACCTGCCTGGAGGATGTCACGGGTTCAAATTCTCATACCCCCACCCCCGCAACATTAGTTGCTCCTTAGGAGATAGACTGTTGAATTACAGTGGGGCCACTGATGATGATAGCTTGTTGTTTCCTATCAAAATGTGATAGGAATTGAGTTCTATCACAAAATGATAGAAAATTGTGTAATTATATCATTGTTGTGAGATATTTTTTTTTTTTTTTTATCACAAAATGATAGAAAATTTAATAGAAAAAAAATAGCATTGTTGTGGATGCTCTTAACCCCTAGGGCACTAGAGCTGGTGAAGGGGATAAAGGTGAGGTGACCAAAATACGAAATTCCGAATCGACCTACAAATAAAGGCCTAACGGACCTTCAAAGGCCTAACGGACCTTCAAAGGTTGCATCACGCAAAGTGATAAAGATACGATGAGGGCTATAGAAGCGGTTGTTCGGGTGGCGAACATGAAAAACATGGTTAAAACTATAGTTGGTCAAATGGCCCGACTCGACCTGGTCTGACTTTTCCCCGGGTTTGGGCTAAAACCCGGCCCGAAATAAGCCAGCAATAATATAGTGCGGCCCGCTTTCAAAAGTAAAACGCAATATTTTTTTTAGTTTATAAATATTAGGGCCCGTTCGGTATCACTGCCGTTTTTGGTTTTTTTTTTTTTTTTTTTTTTTACGTTAAAAATTTAGTTAAATAAGTTATAAAATTAACTTTTAATTCTTTGGTACTATAATAATCATATGGAAAATGAAAACTGAAAACCACTTTTTCTAGTTTTCAAAAACAGGTTTTTGGTTTTAAAAAAAAAAATGAAAACTAAAAACAGAATACGATATCAAATAGGCCCTTAGTTTTGTAAACTAGCATAAATAATGCCGGATTATGACGAATTTGGTAAATAAAGTATTCAATGTAGCAAAATTAGGCCAAGTTTAGTAAATAAAGGGCGAAAGTGGTTTATAATCCCCATATGTTTGCCCCTACGTGAAATGTAGCCCCACAAGTATTGAAATGAGCAATTGACCCCCACAAGTTTCACAATTGGTGAAATCAAGCATATTCTCAATTTATCATGAGATATTCAATATCTTACCAAAATACCACCTTCAAATCTAATATCATAGTATTTTAAAAAAAAAAACTAACATTATCAAAATAAAATCTTATCACATGGAAATTTAAAAATAAAAATCCATCAGAAAGAGAAAAAAAACACTCCAAGGAAAAAGAATTAGATTCAGGAACCAATGATGCGTTCATCATCGTTAATGTGAATACAATTTTTTTTCTTGAAGTTTTTTTTTTCTCGTAGTAATAGGAGCAGTGAGATTGAGGTGTAAAAAATATGATTTTTTGATTTTATTTTAACTTAGATAATATTTTTGATTATATTAATTTCGTAGGTGAGATATTGAAGAAATATTGAATATCTCGCGATAAACTGGGAATGGGTTCGATTTCACCAATTGTGAAACTTGTGGGGGTCAATTGCTCATTTCAATACTTGTGGGGCTACAATTTATGTAGAGGCAAACGTATGGGGGTCATAAAACACTTTCGCCGTAAATAAAGTATTAAAATATTGAAAACATTACTAATAATCAAATAAAATATTGTAAATTATGATAACTGTTGGGGTGAGTTCGATTTGGGATAGACCGGGATCAACCTTGGTTTCCTGCGCGCACAAACAAACGGTCAAGGGGAGCCCGACTTTCGACAGGCGACGCCCCTCCGACGCTCAAGTCAGTGTTGAGTACGAAGGATGAGGTAGTCACAAAATAAGATAGTAGTAGAGTAGAGAGAATATATATATTGTGTGTGTTCAAAAGTCCCTTGATCATGTCAAATGAGGGGGTATTTATAGGGAATGTCAAGAGTTCAAGGAAATAAACCAAGGTACCCCTAATCAATCCCGACCCTTTATTCAACCAAGATATAATGGCTAATATCTCTTGGGCCTTGAGAGTACCACATAGGCCTTTTCCAAGGAGTATTATCCTAAGGGCTGTGGCCCATTTACAAAATGGGTACCAACAGAGCCCCTCGGAGACGAGTCGCGTTCACCAAACACTGCACCTGTTGCTCATCGAGGGTGACCGGACTACGCATTCTTCGTCCGCCCTTTGCCATGGTTCACATAGTGGGCCTTGGAAAAGCCGTGTGGTGCTCAATAACTGTGTCGCATAATCTTCACTTTGTGTGAGATGTCGTACCGGCAGATTGCCGATCCGCTCTCCCGAAAAGAGGTGTGAATTACACGGAATCGCCGGCGGAATTTTTTATAAGTACCCCACGAACCTAGACTGGGGGTTCGATGCAAGGTTACGAGTTAGGAAGGTGTAAGGCACCTAACTCGCCTGTCGTGGTTGATGGTCTCTACTAATTGATCTGAATTAAATATAAAAGTAGTAATTAACGACGGAAGCACGTACAAATAGCATGCGAGCGATAAGTAAAATCGAGCGACAATATATATAGTATATGATAAATCACGTAAACATCTTGAAGCTGACAGACTAATGTCGTATGCCTAACAAATATAAATTAACACACAAACCTAACACGTAGTATTGGATAAGTGAGTGTCGAATCCACAAAGAACGGTGATTGTCTAAGTATGTAAAGTAACCAAATGGGGGGTATATGAGTATAAGTGATCAAGTAATCAAAATGCAAAAGAGTATTTTGTAAATCAACAGAGGAAATGATCTCGGACAATTAATACCTACTATCGTTCACCTAATTGATTCTAGTTATCAACTATTCCTAATCCGTTGAGCACTTAGTTGTAGAAATATAATTTCTAATCGTTTCTTAATTGTAACTAAGAGGAGAGATCAGCTCTACCTAATAGTCCTAATCGGTGGATAACAAAGACGCGTGCCTAAATTCAATCCAGCGAAAGCATAAAGCAATTAAACGATATCAACTAAGATTAACAAGATCTAGACACACGCGGTTTCGATCTTCAATTAATATGTTTATTCTCTCTAACCTAATACCGATGTTCAGCATAGAAATACTAGGCTAGTTGCTACTTGTGAATCAACAATCTAACAATTAGTCCTTAAATTGTGAATCTAGCAATATGATAGATCTAGGGCTAATTAGTTTGCAACCTAATTAAGCAATAAATCAATCAATAACAATAAGAACGAAAGAAATAAACAATACTCAAACGAATTAAAGAATTAGAATCAAACTCACAATTGTCGGTAAACTATAGCTTCGATTAATCGATCCGAGAAATAAGGTCTTTAGCCTTGCATAGTCTTGAAAATAATCTCTAAAAGTTCTGAATCCTGAATAATGAGTAAAAGATGCAACTTAGGTTTAAATAGTAAAAGATTACAAAACGGATTAAGGAAACCCGTTAATACGCCGACACAGCAGCGGACGAGTCGTCCGGAGTGGGACAACTCGTCAAGTTCTGGACGACTCGTCTTGACCTTTTTCACTTTTTTTCTGAAGTTTCTGCGGGAGTCGTGTGGAAGTCGTCTGGTTCGGGACGACTCGTCTTAAGTCAGACGATTCGTCTTCAACGGACTGGCTCTGGCAATGTTTTTCAAACGGTCATAACTTCTTCGTTACTTGGCCTGTGAGGATGTGTGACCATTTCCTGGAAAGCTAAGATCATGAACTTTAATCTCTCGTTGGTTTAACTGCAAAATTTCTAGCCGTTTGAGAGCTATGAAGCTTCAAAGTTGACCTTCCGTAAATGGACTGAAATCCCTTCCAAACTTGTCCAAAACTTGGCATCTCGCTCCTTGGATCATCTTTCATCGCCTCATTGTCGTTCCACACAATTACACATCAATCTTGAGGCCATAAATACATACAAAAATCACTAATTCTTATATTAAAGTACAATACACGAATGATAGAGTTAGGTAACAATTGATATAAAAACAACCATTTGAATGCATAAAAACCCATCTTTTACCACTACTAAGTGGTGTGTATCAAATTCCCCCATGCTTAAACCTTTACTCGTCCTCGAGTAACACAATCAGCTGCAAAATGTCTCCAAGGTCTTTTAACAAGCAGCACGGGGAGAATAGACATCTACCTATCTCCTTTACTTCGTTTATGGTCTTCGTCTTCCTAGTTAAGGATCGTCACGGATGTAATCTCAACACAACGGTCCCCAACCATCTTATGCATCATGAAACACAACCACAAATAATAACCAAATGGCAAAGGGATCTACAATGCCCTAAGTGTCCCTAAGCCGCTCACACCCAACACCCTCGTGAGCCTAGGTCCGGAATAACACCGCCGGATCAAAGACTGCCTCGATGTAAACTCCAACCGCCCTAAACATCCAAGGGAATCGAGGATTTTCTATCCTATCACCATACTATATAATCCAACCGAAACTCCTTATATCAGCCAAGAGAGACCTACCTTGACACAACCTTTAGAACATCCTTCTTATTGCCCACCGGTACAGTAGCACGCTCCACTCATTTGGCCTAGGCGCCCTTTCGGGTTTTCACCTAGCCTCTCATTAAATTTTCCATGCTCACCGGCTCACTTTCTTCTCTCGTGTTTTTTCCTTACTTTCTTTTCCGCTCCTCTCTCTTTTCTGACTTTCTTCTCTCTTCTTTTTTCCTCTTTTTTCATTTTTCAATTTTTTTTTTTTTTTTTTTTTTTTTTTTTTTTTTTTTTTTTTTTTTGCGAAAATAGTAAAATCATGTACATATAATACAAGAAAGATGATGACATCTTCTCCCCCATGCTTAAATCGAACATTGTCCTCAAGGGGAAGCACACCAACAATAAATTAGGACAACAATATATAGGGGAAAAAATAAACAAGCTTAAAAGATGCACTCTCCCTCATCACTCCAAAAGTATGCAAAAACAAACACCTCCTCGTCATCGTATTACTCAAGGCAATGGGCCCATAGAAAATGAAAACAGGGTGTAGAGCCACACTCAACTCACACAATATCCCAAACACCCTCAAGAAAAAGTCATCGCCAATCCACCACACTCTCCTCACAACACCTCCATACTCCCTCAAATAGTAAAGTCCAAAACAATTAAAAGACCTATTCACCACTATCATGTAGCATACATACACCAAAATCACATTGTAAACATCAAATCCACCCTCTAAGAACACCATTAATGGAATAAATTAAAAAAATATGGGGTGCAAGGGTTCAAATGGTAGTGGGTTAAGTAAAACAAAGTGGTATATCATAGGTGGGAACAAAGAGAGATGGTCTATAGAAACTGGTGAAAAGAATTGAGGTGGGAAAGAAAGGTGAGAAAAAGTAGGAGGAGAAAATGATAGAAAGAATGCATACCCGATCATCATCTTTTTTTTTTTTTTTTTTTGGATTTTCTCTGTTTTTTTTTTAAACCTACACAAGAAACAAACAAATCAAAAGGAAAAAGAAAATAAAAAAAGAACAATACTTGGGTTGCCTTCCAAGAAGCGCACTTGTTTAACGTCGTTGGCTCGACGCAATTGCGACTCAATCAATGTCAATCAAAAAGTCTTTTGGAGTCCCTTTATTCTTCACTCTCCAACATAAAAGACTCTTACCACCGAACCTGACAAAACCCCTCAATTTTTGAATTGGAACACAAGTTGGTTTCTTCCGTTTGCGTGAGTCCTGTGAAATAGAAGACAACAACTTTCCACTTGACAAGTGAGAAAGGGTTAGTTCACAGCTCATAACGCCTTTCACATTGTCATTCAAGCCACAACCTTGGTGATTACTACCAATGCCCACTTTCATCTTGGCTAGCTCAGGAGAATCGGGGGGCTCTGAACTATGACATCAAACACATCAATAGCACAAGTAGAATTATCATCAACAAAATCCTCTCTAAGACTGTGGATGTTAAAACTCACAACTTTTCCATCAAATTCCATTATAAGTGAACTAAAATGCACATCAATCTTAGTTTTAGCTGTTTTCAAGAAGGGTCTCCCTAACAGAATAGGGGGTGCAAATTGGTCACAATCCATATCCAAGACATAGAAATCAACAGGAAAAGTCAATTTATCAACTCGGCAAGCACATCCTTAACCACACCTCTCGGTTTCACATGGGACTTATCAGCCAATTGAATCACAATATTAGTTTCATGTAGAGGGCCACATTTCAAACTATCAAACAAATATAAAGGGATCACACTGATGGACGCACCTAAATCTAACATAGCCTCATGAAACACAGTATCTCCTAACGCACAGGGTATAGTAAACATGCCAGGGTCGCTACATTTTGGGGGGTAATTTCTTTTGAAACATAGCTGACACATATTCACTAACTTGAACGCGTTGCTTACCTCTCAGCTTGTAGCTCTTTTGGACTTTGGACAAGTCCTTGAAAACCTTTCCCCACTTGGGAATCATCTGACACAGCTTAAGCAATAGAATCTTCACCATACAGCGGCTGAATGTCTCATACATCTCCTCGTTGCTCTCATACTTGCGCGTATCCTTCAATGCATCGGGAAAAGGAGCAACGGGCTTGTAGGAAGGAAGATCAGGTGTCTCAGTTGTATCTATCTTCCCCCCGGAAGAATTAGAGGTGAGTTCCGTCTCAACCAAAACTTCTGACGAAACCGCTGGAAACGACCTAAGAGACGACTTGTCTGGAACCAGACGTCTCGTCTGATGGGCTACGGATGACTCGTCTGTAGGGGGACGAGTCATCTCCGGTACTATTTCTCCTCTGTCCTCTTCTTCACCAACGACCACGGTTTCCTTTTGACCCAACATTTTACCACTCCTCAGTGTCATGGCACTCACATTCTTTAGCAATCCGTGTTGGAGGGTAATCGATTTGAATCTTTGGACTCCAACCTTGCAATGGCGGTAGATAGTTGCCCAAACTGATTCTCCAAATTTTGTATACTCAAATGGGTTTGTTGTTGGAACTGAGTCATATTAGTGGCCATAGCACGAATCATATCCTCCGTAGACATGGACTTTTGAGCTGAATCTTGTGGCGGCCCTTGCGGTCTAGGTTGGTATGTTTGCCCACCTTGAGGACCTAAATGTTGTCCTCCTTGGAAGTTGTTGGTGGGAGTGGACCACTTGAACTTGAGGTTATCCTTCCATCCTTCATTATAGGTGTTGGAGAAAGGATCATACTTTCTTTGGAATCCACCTTGATAGCCAACCGCATTCACTTCCTCTACCTTATCCTTTTCAACAATGAAGGGACAAGCATCAGTCGGATGCCCCTCAGCATAGCATAGCCCGCACGACTTCACTGGTGGTGGGTGGCCTCCACTCATGAATGCTTCCATCATAGATGTCAATCTATCTACCTTCTTTTCCATTGAAGCATCGGTACCAATAGCATTCATCTTCCTCATATCATGTTGATCACTAGCACGAGATTGGTCTTGATCCGACAATTCATTGAGCAATGTCAATGCCTCAGCTGGAGTCAACTTATCAATACCACCTTGACTTGTAGCTACCACATAACGTTGATCATCATACTTGAGACCATTGAAGAAGAAGAGTATCAGATCTTGATCAGTAAATCCATGATATGGGCAACTCGAGCATAACTGTTTGAATCTCTCCCAATATGTGGAAAATCGCTCATCATCTTCTTGCATTACATTGCTAATACTCTTCTTCGAAGATGAAGATTTGGTGGCCGAAAAGTACTTCTGAATGAAAGCTCTCTTCATATCATCCCAGAAATTGATACTGTTTTCAGGAAGAGTGTAGAGCCAATCTCTTGCCTTTTCCTTTAGCGTAAAAGGAAATGCTTTCAATAAGTAGTCTTCAATTTTGACCGCAACTGGCTTCATGCCGTTACAATAAAAGAACACATCCGACACATGCCGATTCGGATCCTCAAATTGACCCCCAAGAAAATGTGGGAGTTGGTGTAATAGCGCCCCCCTAATCTCTACAGCTTTACCCACTTCTTCCTCTGGGTACTTGATGCATGATGGTTGTTTGGCGAGATTGGGGCTGTGAGTGATCGGATACTCATATCTGCAGCTTTATCTAACTCGGACTCAGAATCCGATTGAGGGAATGGTAATTCGCGAAACGCTTTCCTCACAGCTCGTAAGGTTCGCTCTATTTCTGAATCAAAAGGACAAAGAGACTTATTAGTAGCACGGGTGTGGACCATAAATAATCCACCATAAACACACAAAGACAAATTAAACCGTTCCCCGGCAACGGCGCCAAAATTTGACAGGCTAAAGTCGTATGCCTAACAAATATAAATTAACACACAAACCTAACGCGTAGTATTGGGTAAGTGGGTGTCGAATCCACAGAGAACAGTGATTGTCTAAGTATGTAAAGTAACCAAATGGGAGGTTTATGAGTATAAGTGATCAAGTAATCAAAATGCAAAAGAGTATTTTGTAAATCAACAGAGGAAATGATCTCGGACAATTAATACCTACTATCGTTCACCTAATTGATTCTAGTTATCAACTAATCCTAATCCGTTGAGCACTTAGTTGTAGAAATATAATTTCTAATCGGGTTTCTTAATTGTAACTAAGAGGAGAGATCAGCTCTACCTAATAGTCCTAATCGGTGGATAACAAAGACGCGTGCCTAAATTCAATCCAGCGAAAGCATAAAGCAATTAAACGATATCAACTAAGATTAACAAGATCTAGACACACGCGGTTTCGATCTTCAATTAATATGTTTATTCTCTCTAACCTAATACCGATGTTCAGCATAGAAATACTAGGCTAGTTGCTACTTGTGAATCAACAATCTAACAATTAGTCCTTAAATTGTGAATCTAGCAATATGATAGATCTAGGGCTAATTAGTTTGCAACCTAATTAAGCAATAAATCAATCAATAACAATAAGAACGAAAGAAATAAACAATACTCAAACGAATTAAAGAATTAGAATCAAACTCACAATTGTCGGTAAACTATAGCTTCGATTAATCGATCCGAGAAATAAGGTCTTTAGCCTTGCATAGTCTTGAAAATAATCTCTAAAAGTTCTGAATCCTGAATAATGAGTAAAAGATGCAACTTAGGTTTAAATAGTAAAAGATTACAAAACGGATTAAGGAAACCCGTTAATACGCCGACACAGCAGCGGACGAGTCGTCCGGAGTGGGACAACTCGTCAAGTTCTGGACGACTCGTCTTGACCTTTTTCACTTTTTTTCTGAAGTTTCTGCGGGAGTCGTGTGGAAGTCGTCTGGTTCGGGACGACTCGTCTTAAGTCAGACGATTCGTCTTCAACGGACTGGCTCTGGCAATGTTTTTCAAACGGTCATAACTTCTTCGTTACTTGGCCTGTGAGGATGTGTGACCATTTCCTGGAAAGCTAAGATCATGAACTTTAATCTCTCGTTAGTTTCACTGCAAAATTTCTAGCCGTTTGAGAGCTATGAAGCTTCAAAGTTGACCTTCCGTAAATGGACTGAAATCCCTTCCAAACTTGTCCAAAACTTGGCATCTCGCTCCTTGGATCATCTTTCATCGCCTCATTGTCGTTCCACACAATTACACATCAATCTTGAGGCCATAAATACATACAAAAACCACTAATTCTTATATTAAAGTACAATACACGAATGATAGAGTTAGCTAACAATTGATATAAAAACAACCATTTGAATGCATAAAAGCCCATCTTTTACCACTACTAAGTGGTGTGTATCAAATTCCCCCATGCTTAAACCTTTACTCGTCCTTGAGTAACACAATCAGCTGCAAAATGTCTCCAAGGTCTTTTAACAAGCAGCACGGGGAGAATAGACATCTACCTATCTCCTTTACTTCGTTTATGGTCTTCGTCTTCCTAGTTACGGATCGTCACGGATGTAATCTCAACGCAACGGTCCCCAACCATCTTATGCATCATGAAACACAACCACAAATAATAACCAAATGGCCAAGGGATCTACAATGCCCTAAGTGTCCCTAATCCGCTCACACCCAACACCCTCGTGAGCCTAGGTCCGGAATAACACCGCCGGATCAAAGACTGCCTCGATGTAAACTCCAACCGCCCCAAACATCCAAGGGAATCGAGGATTTTCTATCCTATCACCATACTATATAATCCAACCGAAACTCCTTATATCAGCCAAGAGAGACCTACCTTGACACAACCTTTAGAACATCCTTCTTATTGCCCACCGGTACAGTAGCACGCTCCACTCATTTGGCCTAGGCGCCCTTTCGGGTTTTCACCTAGCCTCTCATTAAATTTTCCATGCTCACCGGCTCACTTTCTTCTCTCGTGTTTTTTCCTTACTTTCTTTTCCGCTTCTCTCTCTTTTCTGACTTTCTTCTCTCTTCTTTTTTCCTCTTTTTTCATTTTTCAATTTTTTTTTTTTTTTTTTTTTTTTTTTTTTTTAATTTTTTGCGAAAATAGTAAAATATCCCGTTGGTTTCGCTGCAAAATTCCAAGCCGTTTGAGAGTTATGAAGCTTCAAAGATGACATTTTGTAAATGGACTGAAATCCCTTCCAAACTTGTCCAAAACTTGGCATCTCGCTCCTTGGATCATCTTTCCTCGCCTCATTGTCGTTCCACACAATTGCACATCAATCTTGAGGCCATAAATACATACAAAAAACACTAATTCTTATATTAAAGTACAATACACGAATGATAGAGTTAGCTAACAATTGATTCAAAAACAACCATTTGAATGCATAAAAACCTATCTTTTACCACTACTAAGTGGTGTGTATCAGAAGCAAACATGCATTAGCTATTATATATGTGTCCCTATACGCTACATTAGATAAACATCAAAACTACTTTATAATTAATTAGCATGCCAACTTTTACCCTTTGCTCATTAGAACTAATTACATACGTGCATAATCAACAAAGACAAACCAAAAGGACAAATTCAAGACATCCATTCGACATGCAAGAAAAGTAAAAAGAATTACATGATGTATTGACTTACCTCATGATCAATGTTAATCTCACCCTAGTCCGAACTACACTTAACCCACGACTATCGGTAAAAAGGGTATTTTTGACTAAACGTGGTAATTCGGGTCTACATTAATAGATCGAACTCATTGACAAACGATACCTTTCAACGCGTGTCCACTGTCCGTTTTCATCATCGGGCACTAAAATGAGTGCAAATGTAGGGTGTCTACAGGAGCCCTCGCTTTGATTAAGTCTCTGAGTAGACGAAAGTCAAAGGTTTGAAAAATCAGTTGCAACAAAAATATGACAAAGAACATTACTCTAAGTCACACATAGCATCACAAAAGATTTAATCGTAGCCATTTCGATCTGGCGCAGCGTGATCAAAATGGAAGTGTTGTAGAATGATATCTTGAATGGGCGAAATAGTCATTCAAGACATTCATCGTGCATTTGGATAACTTGTATGCGCAGTTGTCATCCGGAAGAAGTTGTTGCCGTTTATTGTCCGTCGACTGCTGAAGTTGATTTTATAGTCTATCGACTGTTGAACTTGAATTATAGTCTGGCGCCTGTTGAGCTTGATTTTGCACGTCCATTACCAATGTCATAATTGTGAATTACTCGAAATGATCAAAGTATTGCTAGCCCCCAAGTGTAAGGATCAGACTTTGGGTTATAGTTTGCTATTTCTTTTGAACTTCACAAGTGTATATTACTCGTGGGGATGCAAATTTCCATTTCGAGGATTGCTCTCCATGATATATGACTCATGAGTATGTTTTTTGCTTGTCATACCTCTCGATCGTATCAAATTATGGCTCATGTAGAATGCAAATAAATCGATAGACAACCATGTGTATGATGACCAACACAATGCAAAACAACTTTTACACGTAGAAAACATGCAAGCGAAACACTCAAGGCAAACAAGTTAGTACATACGTGCCCTAGGAAAGATGGAAAAGACCGCTCAAG
Source organism: Spergularia marina (assembly GCA_963680865.1). Classification (NCBI taxonomy): domain Eukaryota; kingdom Viridiplantae; phylum Streptophyta; class Magnoliopsida; order Caryophyllales; family Caryophyllaceae; genus Spergularia; species Spergularia marina. Next base: position 8,013,528 of record OY804554.1, read on the forward strand.
ATAGCGAGGAAAAAAAATACAGTGTACTAAGGATGTGTGCACTCTACCCCTAAGAAAGAGACCTTGTGTACTAGAGGAATTGAATCGAAGAGACTTAAATCGGAGTGTTACAATGTTTTGAATTCGGAAAAGAATCTGGATACTGCAATAATCTGGATGCCAACCTCGTGGTGATGAGTCTCAGTTCCTGTATAGTTAATTTGTTTCACCACATATGTTCTAGAAGTAACTCAAAGTTTCAAGTGAAGTGGTGTCTCGAAGTTGCTAACGACAAAGGTGAAAGGCCTATCAAAGTGGCTTCGAAGGACATTGTTTCACTTGATGGTACCAAAGAAGGTCTTGAATTGCGGGAGATGGCTTGAGTTGATTACAAAATTAATTGCAATGAACTCATTTACCTTTGTTATTTAGATATAATTTTTCCTTTTGTAGCAATGTTAGGACTCTTTTCTTGAATTGGAACTAAAGAAGTCGATAGTGTAACACTACGGAATATGGAAAGTGGTTTATGGAGTTGGTTTGTCCCACATTGGGAAATTAAGCCTCATATGATCAGTTTGCAATAGATTCCTACCATCATATTACCAACAAGGCCTTCACCTTTTAGAACCCACGAGGGGATATTCGGGCCTAAGAGGTGACTACCCATCTTATTGGGTTGTGTTGCGACGGACGATGGATCGGGCTATTACAGATGGTATCAGAGCAACCCTGCTGTGAGATACCGTACCGGCCTGGGGGTGGACCGATTGGGTCTCGCTAATTTTTATATTGGAATTGGAGTCGCTAGCAAGATTTTTTATAGGATCCTACGAACCTATGATGGGTCCTTTGCAAGGTACGATTTGGGAAGGTGTTAGGCACCCAAATCGTCCATCTTAAGACGGCCTCTACTAATTGATCCAAGATAAATATAAAGTTCATAATCGACGATGGAATCATATAGCAAATAACATGCAACGTGCGATAATAATAAATCAATGATCATACGTATGAATGTAAGTGAAACTAATTATTCCATTCACATGCCACCAAATAAAGCAATCTAACTTACGTGTTACGCTGCATGTAAATCACCAATTCTTGATTTAATTATTATCAACATTAAGCATGGGTGTACGTAGGATATTAGGTATGCACATAAGTGGGCAGGGATGTCAGAACAAAATGACAACTCTTGAACACACAAACATAAATTTACGCACACACGATTTGATCGTCAAGATTAAATCATCAATAATCACAAATAACTCCAAACCTGTAAAATGATGTATATGAAAACGATAAAAGTTTTGGAAATTATTTTTGAAAGATTGAGGCCCTCAGGTGGACATATTATCGACGCCGCGCGGATCTCGACTTCGCTCGTCAACGCCTCCGACCTTGATCTTGACCCTTGTATGCACTTTAAGGGTTATGGTTGAGAATAACACAAGTTGTGTGCTTGGTTAATTCTTCCACTGCCCCGTATCGTGTGTATACAAGTGTGGTAGAAAGATATGTGTTTTTACGTAGAGATAGGTTAGGCCATTTTATTTGTAGCTAATTTGGTGTGGTATGACTCTTGTGCCTTTTATTGTGCAATTTTTATGTGTGTCCCCCTTCTTGAAAAATAAGGACCTCTTTATATAGGAGATAGTATGGGGTTTTGGGAGGGTATTGACAGCCGACTAGGGGAAGCAAAATGGGATCAATCTTATCTTTTAATCAAAGAGTCCATGGAAAACACAATCAAGGTCTCCAGTTGCCAACCAGTTGCCAACTGAATGCTATCTTATCTTTTATCTCACGTATTATCCTTTGATCATCATATTTTATGGGTAGATTATCTATTGATAATGATAATGATAAAAAGATTAGGATAAACCAAAATGAAAAGCACAAAAAGATAATTCACCTGGGTTGCCAAGTAGTTGCCGAGATGGGCTTAGAAATGTGTTACGCACGACATACTGCGCGGGCTAATCATTAGGAGATTGGGTTAAGATTATTAAACTGCAAAGCATGTGGAGTTAACGGTCAACGGGCTGAAATGCCAACTAATAACCCAAGCGATCGAAAATGGGCCATTTAAAGCCAAACGGGATAAACATTAAACCTTTACGTACTTAGGTCAAGACCAATGGAATCGAATGCGTTGGTAATCGAAACCTTCTCCGGTGTCCACAATCCATCTCATCATCGGGCTTTATAAAAAAATGGGAAGCCCCCAAGTCAGGTGTCTACAGGAGCCCCCGCTTTGACCGAGTCTTTGTAAAAGATGAAGGTCAAAGGTTTTCACAATCACACATATACATGTAAAAGCAAAATCGCAGATATGACAAAGAACATGTATATCGCAAGCAAAAATCTTCCCAGACGTGATCAAGAACATATTTCTCGTTCACGTATGAAACGCAGCATCTCGAACAGGCGTAGTTGTCGCTCGAAATGAATATAAATGTTCAAATGATCGCAGTCATAATGCAACCATCAGAAGTGTGATCAAGAACATGGCCTCGGTCACATATAAAACACAGCATCTCGAACGGGCAAAGTTGTCGCTCGAAATGATTATGAGTATAGAAAGGATCGCAATCGCCAGCGATCATCGCAGAACATCTCTTTTATCGAAGGAAGGAACGCAGCATCTCGAACGGTGGCATTAGTCGCTCAAAATGAATATAAGTATTCAAAATATTCTAGTCGCAGGAGGTCATCGCAGGCGTGATCAAGAACATCTTTCCTAATCACATGTATAAACGCAGCATCTCGAACGGGCACAGTTGTCGCTCAAAATGAATATAAATCTTCAAAAGATCGCAATCGCCAGCGATCATCAGAGAACATAGTTTTTGCAAATAAAGAAACGCAGCATCTCGAACGGTCGCATTAGTCGCTCGAAATGAATATAAGTCTTCAAAAGGTTGCAATCATAATACAATCATTATAGACTAGACCAAGAACGTCTTTCTTAGTCATATGAAAACGCAACATCTCGAACGGTCACAGTAGTCGCTCGAAATGGATATTAATCTCTCAGTGTCTTGGATGGGCGTAGTAGTCAACCAAAACATGTTGTCACGTGTTGATACATTGTCACAGATTCTGGATGGGCACAATTGTCATCCGAAATTAATCGTTACGCTGGATAATACCTTGAATGGGCAAAGTAGTCATTCAAATCAAGACAGGCTTCACCACATTTGGATAAAAGATCACAGGCTGCTGCACCATGTTGACTCGCAGAATTAAAATCTTGAAATATAGATGATTGGTCATCGCATTTGATCAAATGTTGATTATAACCTTAACACGGGCTTGGATGACGTGATCTGATTGATTGATTAACTTGACAAACTCAAACAAGGAGGATTTGTGAAGGACAAAATATCAGATCCTTACAAATCATGCCTTGTTGTTGAGTTGATTGAAGAACTGTCTAGGACGCTAAACCTTGATTTCACTTGTCCTGATTTTGAGGGTCGCTTTAATCTCTGTCGATGTGTTGATGGATTATTTTGTGAGTATCTCCATTTATGTCTTGCTGGTTTGTAGGTGTTGGTATACAGGAGGGCCATTATCTTCATCGTTTATTTGCCCTTGACTCAGTCAGGCCATGTGAGCCCCCGAGTTTGGAGCAAAGAACTCTTGTTGTTTATATCTTCATGCATTCACCCTTGATTCAGTCAGGCCGCGTGAGCCCCCGAATTTAGAGTAATGACTCTTGAAATTTTCTGAATACTAAGTGCACCATTGTATTTTTTCGATATGATCCACATGTATGATTTTATGATATTCATGGCAAGTCATGCACATTACACACATAGAGGGACTATGCATACTCAAATTACATAGAGAAACATAAACATATGTAAATCCTATGCGGTACTTAGAAGGCTGAATCCTATGACCTCATGAATTTTAAGGGAGCTTCGACTCGATAGAAGTCCTTCCCCCCAACAAAAAGATTTGAAATGACACAAGGATAGATGACAATGAAAAAGAGACGCTAGTCCTAAGAGACTAAGAAATGACTCGAGATGAGTGACTCTTTTCGATGAGTATAAACTCGCGTCGTTGTCTTGAGTAATAAGAAGATGAGCACTATCATGGGTGTGCCACGAATGTGTCACATGTTGCTCTAGACATGTTGTCTAGGTTTCTTATCGTCGATCGAATGAATGAAAAAATTTCCGAATATGAATCCAATATATTTCAAGCAAGGAAATGGACTTATACGACTCGATTGACCAAATTTGCTTCTGTATCCCCTTGATTTTGCATTTTCCGGACATGTATGATCCACATACGTGATATATGCTTGTGTGTAAACATCAATTCTTGGATTAGCATCTTTGACTTTCTGTACGTGTGATCAGTATGCATAAAATTTGAAGTTTGAATTGCTAAACTGGGAATGACGTCTATGAGTTGTGAAAAAAACCAACTGCAACTTGAATCCATGCAATTTTATCTTGGTTTTGTCGGCTGGGACTAAAGCCACGATCTCTCTTGAGGGCCAAACTTGAATGTACCAATGGAGGGTGCGCTATGATCTTGAAAATATGCATAAGTGATTGTGAAAATACTTTGATGAGCGTCATGTCGATCATCGCCAATTTGTAGACATTATTCATCTTGGACATCTTTAATGAGCATCAATGGTCTAGATCTCATAAAATTGTACTCTAGATTTGTTGTAGAGTATGAGATGGATGAGCTTGAATCCATGAAGGTATGAGCATAGTTTCAAAAGATTTACCAAACTCTAACACCAAGCATGTGCCTCGTTTGATGACGAGAACCCCATGTAGGAGAGTAGTGGTAGGATATATGGGCCATGTGAATTTGAAATGAGCTGAAAGGCTTCTGTTAGTGAGTGTTTAATTTGTGAGCTTATAAGGATATGAAACGTAGAATGAAAAGCTCAAGGCATTGGTTTTGAGGAAATAACTTTGATCACATAATAGGTAAGTGAGAACTATAGGCCGAACAAATTCCATAGCAACCCTTGTAATGTGACACAAGTGACCAAACAGTCTTACCACTTTCAATCCAAGACCAATGACGGACCGGTGGACCCTCACTTTAGGGAAATGACCATGCTATGGATATGATCATGTGGATGTGAAAATTTGGAACCGCTCAACTCTCTTGTGTCCTGTAATGTTGGACAAGGGTCACACAAATATCCTAAACTCCACTCGACCTCACCGTTTAATGTAGTTTTTTGTCCGTGGTCTCTATGTGTCATATATAGGTCTTGGCCACCATCTTACCATACCCGTGTCACAAGGTACACAAAACAATCATGCTATGGGATTCTCAAGGCACATATGTCCCACGAAGTATAAAATGTGATCAAAATATGAAATTTATTTGATTAATGGCAATGTAGGGACGAGTTTGATTAAATTATGTTCATCGTGTCTCAAAAGAAATGGATATTGTTTGGACAAATATTTTGGCATTCGAGGTCACTTGTGGATAGACCTAAAAATCGTATAAGTATATGCCATTAAATATTTCCTACTCTAGTCTTGAGATAGGTATAGAAACAAGGAGATATAATCAAATTATGGCCACTAAAATTCAGCATTACAAATAATGACATACATATCCAATTGTCGAACAATTTAAGCTTGAACAGAAGAAATTTCTTCCTCGGATAATGATTGTAGCCAAAACCAAGCCTTCATTTGATATGTATCATCTACTTCTTGAATGATGTAGGTCGAAATGAGTCATACGGACGCAAATTGTCATCTTTGTTGAGCTTGTGAGGTAGAACACGTCTTCCAATATGAGTCTGAAACCCCCCTTGATTGATTATCAAATACATGTCCTTTGGACGATTATTCCTTTGCACATATTCGAATCCACGTTCATGATTTTTTATTCTTGGCTATGCGTGGAGGGATAATCGTCTAAAAATACTTTGGCGTAATTGGATGATAAATATATGTTACAAATTCATTTAATTGCAATAACAATGTATCTATCAACTTAACGCGCAAAGAAATTGAATGAGCATTTTTTCATATTTTTCAGTACCTCGTCGATTAGCTTGCACTATGCTAGTTGCTAGTCAATATTTTGTTTAGCTGAAAATGAGCTAGTAAAAATATACTAGTTGCTAGCAAGCGTTGTTTATTTGTTTATTCCAACTCGCAAAAATTAATGAATACAGTAGATGCCACAAGGTTGCCAAAAGCGACTCTCAAGTTCGAAGGTTGCCGAATAGTTGCCGGATACGTATGATTGACGACATAGGAAAGTATACGTATATGTCCATTCAAAGACTCATACCCCCTATACAATTGTGCTTAGATTATGACTCTAGATGGATAAAACAACGACTAGGAAGCATCTTATTGGCACTAAACTAAGAAAGTGACATGAGAAATTGTTTTACGCATGGAAAGGATTTGATCTTTAGAAGCACTAACAACCTGAGATGCCAAGGAGTTGCCAAATACGTTTGACTCAAGAAATTTACAACGCAGTGACTCCTAATTAGATAAAAGTGGTACAAAAGTCATGCTTTTAATAGGGGTCTATATTGAATGGACGTCTAGTATCCTTATGACAACGAAATGATCCACTGACAACACAAACAATTTCCAAGAGATGTAACACTAAAGTTGAATTCTAAAATGTTAATGAGTTGTCGACACAAAAAACTTGACACAAAAAGTTTCAAGCAAGGACGTGAAGAAGAGGTCCTAATTTAGCTAAAAGTGCCGCAACTAATCATATAATTACCGAGCATGCATTTAAAAAATACGAATAACCACCTTGAGAGCACGTTATGATGCTATACAAAATCGAGTGGGTATAGGGTGGTCAAGTGAAACCCAAACAAAGGATGCTTCGATTGATTTGCGGTCGGAAGCCGTGGCAATAGAAGGTCCTCTTGTACTCACCAAAAAGATGAGTACGGTTTGGGGCGAACGTCGACCATACTGCACGTCATGAAAGCCGAATGGACCCAACGTGTGTATAGTCTATGCATCCTAGGGTAAAAATTTTGGGTTTAATCCTTATGCGCCTCCGTACTAACGTGGCATGCAATCTAAAATGCTATACGAAAAATAAAAAAATGCAATGCCAATTATGAACTAAACATTTATAGTGGATCAATTTTGGAGTTAGCAAAGTCCCCAGCGGAGTCGCCACTGTGAGATACCGTACCGGCCTGGGGGTGGACCGATTGGGTCTCGCTAATTTTTATATTGGAATTGGAGTCGCCAGCAAGATTTTTTATAGGATCCTACGAACCTATGATGGGTCCTTTGCAAGGTACGATTTGGGAAGGTGTTAGGCACCCAAATCGCTCATCTTAAGACGGCCTCTACTAATTGATCCAAGATAAATATAAAGTTCATAATCGACGAAGGAATCATATAGCAAATAACATGCAACGTGCGATAATAATAAATCAATGATCATACGTATGAATGTAAGTGAAACTAATTAATCCAATCACATGCCACCAAATAAAGCAATCTAACTTACGTGTTACGCTGCATGTAAATCACCAATTCTTGATTTAATTATTATCAGCATTAAGCATGGGTGTACGTAGGACATTAGGTATGCACATAAGTGGGCAGGGATGTCAGAACAGAATGACAACTCTTGAACACACAAACATAAATTTACGCACACATGATTTGATCGTCAGGATTAAATCATCAATAATCACAAATAACTCCAAACCTGTAAAATGATGTATATGAAAACGATAAAAGTTTTGGAAATTATTTTTGAAAGATTGAGGCCCTCAGGTGGACATATTATCGACGCCGCGCGGATCTCGACTTCGCTCGTCAACGTGTAACAGCCCGATCCACCATACGTCGCAACACAACCCAATAAGATGGGTAGTCACCCGTTAGGCCCATATATCCTCTCCGGGCTCTAAAAGGTGAAGACCTTGTTGGTAGTATGATGGTAGGAATCTATTATAAACCGATCATATGAGCCTTATTTTCCCAATGTGGGACAAACCAACTCCATAAACCACTTTCCATATTCCATAGTGTTACAAACTCCCCCACTTAGAGAACGCGACGTCCTCGGCGCGCCTCAACCATTCCATACCAACATCAACAACACAGGTCCAAGATCTCCCCCGCTAGACGGCTGACCTAGGCCCAACCACAACACTCAGCACGTGGTCGCAGGGTTGCTCTGATATCATCTGTAATAGCCCGATCCACCATACGTCGCAACACAACCCAATAAGATGGGTAGTCACCCCTTAGGCCCATATATCCTCTCCGGGCTCTAAAAGGTGAAGGCGTTGTTGGTAGTATGATGGTAGGAATCTATTATAAACCGATCATATGAGCCTTATTTTCCCAATGTAACACCCCGTATTTTTGGGAAGTTAAATAATTAAGGGTGTTACGTTTTATAATGTAATTGAGGGTTTTATTAAGGTTTACTTGGGATTCGATTGAGTTATTATGGGATTTCTGATTATAGAATTACACAAGAGGATTCGTTAGCCATTCGGATTTGGATCGGGTTTGTGGATCACGCAACCCATCAAATTAGCTAGGTCCAAACCCGAATCTACCCTAATACCCATTTATGAAAAAAAATAAAGCAAACCCTAGCTCCCCTTGACAGTCATTCGGCCCCCCTCTTCTCCATCTCTCTCATTCTCTTAGCCTCCACCCGCATAAGATTTCAGCACAATTGTGTCAACTTTAAACACACACAACTCTCACATAAAACCTTTTATTAAGACGTGGTTTATGGCGTTAGAACCATGTTTTCGATACTAATCCATCAACATGTAGATTGTTCAAATATTCCATCGGATGCTCTCTATAGAGGTGTTTTAGTGGAGCTGTGTCTATCTACCAATAACTGTTCCGCCCTCTCGGTATTTTGATGATTCCCGTTGACTCATAAGGTATTTTGGGACAAGATTTTGTGGAGATGTTCCTAATCATAGTTGTGACAACATATACAAATTTGGTAAGACCTAGATTTGTGTATCAAAAGTTATATAAGAATTTGTGGGTAAACCCTAATTCATGTTTATGGTTCAGTGTGAGATTGATTCCCGTTGATCCGCTTGGATTTTGTGGACGAAATTTGGAGGGGACATTCCTGACATAAGCTTTTATGACATACTCAAATTTGGTGGTCATCCGATGCTGGAGGAGATTATCGTTTGAGTTTGTGATTGATTGGGTACCTACGTTGTGGATTCAAGGAGGTGTAGTTCGTAATCTTGTCTGATAGCGTTGGAAGGTAAGAACGTTGACCCTCATAAGCTTGAGCTTCATTTCATATCATGAGAATCCTTCACGTTCATCTTTGTTTCGATTCTTTGTTCATATTCTCTATTTTGATTATCTATCGCCTATTGATATCAATTATCTATTGTGATCACCTTTTGAGCATCTATGTTGATTCCTACATTGATTATTGTTATTGATCATCTATTGATATTCTTGTTCCGGCTTTGGCCGTTTATAAATCAAGCTACTATGCGCGAATAACGTACTTAAGACGGATTAAAGATGTATCTATTTATACATATATAACTATACGTGTTTTATGATGTTTAAACCACCTAGAGCGATTAACCTCTGATCAAGGTATATGTAGCTAGGCCGGAGATCAGCTACCGGTCTCCTAAATGACTTCCTCTTAGGGACTGTGCGTCCTACCGTCCCCCTAGGAGGGGTGTGCACACTCGGGTCTTTAGGATCGTTTTATTATCGATGCTCTAGTGTTGGATCGGCTTGGGGTAGGACCCTTGCGCAAATAAATTACTTAAAAAAAGATAAACAAAGATTATTGTGGTGATGAATACCACGTGCGCGCTCTACACGACTCGTGTCTTGGGTACACGAGCCGTGTCCGTTGTTACATTGTATTTTCGAGCTCACTGACTTGAGCACGACTCGTGCCCTGCCCCGTTTCAGGCTCTTGCCTCCTTTGCGTAGCTTTGTCTATTCTTTGTTAGCTACGCGCCAGTAAGGCGCGTATCTTAATTCTTTTGTGTCGCTTAAATGTCTCACTCATCCTGTGCTGACGTTCTTTGTTTTGGGTTGTGTCCCTACCCTATTCTGGGGCCTGTGTCATCCTTTTGGTGGCGCAGTTGACAGGTTTGCAGATTGAGATGCATTGTATGGTTGAAGCGTCATTGCATGTTGGGCGTTTTGATGAGTCGTCACATATTTGCATTGGGGACGATTTGTAGTTTATCTTTTGGTTTAATTCCCAATTTGTAGATTCAGCTAGAAGTCTTCTGCTGTCATTTGTTCTTCTTGTTTATCAAGTTTGTTTTAAATTAGCCTTGCCGTTGACTTGGTAGTCAATGGCGGCATAACAATCCTTTATTTTTGTATTTAAAGATAGCGAAAATTTAGGGTTGTTACAGTTGGTATCAGAGCCTTAGGCTCTGGTTAGTTGAGTTTGCAAAACGGTTTTAAACCAATTTGATAAAACGATTGTTAAAACTTGGGGAATTTGTTGGGTGCATTCATACGCATGCTATGTGCTACGTGCTATGTGTCTCTTGTACTACACTACGGAGTTTTGGAGCTGACTTTTGAGATTATGACTTGAGCTACGTACTAAATACTACGGACGAGTACTACACTAAGCTATGTAGTTGGTGACTCATTTTGAGAGCATCACTTTGGAGATAATATTTGATATGGATTGAATTTAGATGACACTTTGGGATTACATTTTTCGAGGACAAGTTCATACGATTAACTTCTTCATATTGTAGTCATATTACTTGGTAAGTAATGTTGAGGTGTTGAGAAAAAAAAAAAAAAAAAAAAAAGAGCTTTATTTGAAAGAAGTTGAGATTAGTACGAGTTAAGTAAGATGGTGATGATCCTTAAGGTTATATTAAAGAATGTATTTGATGATATTAGGGACTTGCTTATTTAATGTCTATTGTTATCCAAGTTTTGCCTTTAAAGATGAGATACAAAATAGAACACGTCGGATAAGTGTGCGCGATATATTATTAAACCAAAGGCTTTTGAAACACCCATTAACTTCCTCTTTTTCCTGACCATAATACCTATGTTATGCTTAACCTTTAGAAATAACCTACACTACTCCATCTAACAATGTCACCCCTTATAGGTGAGAAACAATGCCACCCCTTAAAGGAAAGGTGAAAGTTGAAGAAGGGACTAGTAATGGTGAGTCTATAAGTTAGTTGAGCGTACGAGAGTTTAAAGGATTCCGTATGTCATTCATTCTTTTATTACATGGGTTATATAGGACTCATTGAGAGTACACTACTTTGTTTATTGCAATTGGGAATGAGTGAAAGAAATTGATGTATTGAATCGATCAACAACTATTTCAATGGATGATGGGTTAAGAGCAAAAGAAGCCTTATATAACCTTGGTCATAAACTCGACTATTGGAACTTTGGGTATTGCGTTTCTTGTTGAGTGATATTCTCCGAGCATTATTATGAGGAAACGAATTTTTGGGTTTATTATCCATGTCAATAATTTTAATATATGGTACTGGCGACCTATTTTTGAGGATTGTAAGTTTTGTTTACTCACGCTTAGCTTTTAGTTGGAGTCTCGTTATTGCATAGTTTTGAATAGGGGACAATACCCCTAAGTTATATTTGGAATAAAGTCGTTGATGAAACTATATGCTAATTGTGTGTCATTAATGAGTTTCTGGCATAGTCTATTCGATTTCAATTCGTCTTTTTGTGCCATGGAGCTACTGATCTCGGCACGATTCGTGCACCCTAGGACATGAGTTGTGTGTCTCAAACCGCGTCGCTAGCGCAACCGCACCCGCGGTCAACAACGCAAACGCACGGCAAGTATCCTGCATACTTCCCGCGCCCGTGGCAAACCTGCAGCCCTGCGGAATACACGGTTTTTCTGAGTGTCTTTTCCACTGCCACTCTCCCGCGACCGCGGCACGAGGGCAGCGCCCGCGGCTAGCCTCGTGGCTCCCCGGGTGACTCCAATGTGAAAGTTTGGAGATTAACTCCAATAATCCAGAAAAGTCAGAACTAAGCGAGACGAATAGCTTATTGGCGTTTGTTTCAATTATTTATCGTTTACTACCTTTTAACCTAAATCATTTTCAATAGGGGTGCAAGGTACCGTGAACTGTTGATCGATACTGCTAACCTTATTATGTGGATTTCTATTGGAGGTCACGTGATCAAAGTGCTGGGCATTATTTGATGTATAAAGAGTAATATTGCTCGAATATATCTTCGCGAGTTAGCTACTAGTTACGGAGGATGAAATCCTAAGGTATGGATGGTTTGATTGGAGGAAGAAGCAACTCTAAAGGATCAGACACACTTGCTCTAACGTGCTTACTATGACTTATGGTGTGAAGAAGAATAAAGGAAATAGATTCAACAATTTCTCGATCAACCTGTCCTCGTGCTCGTTGGATATCTACACGCTGAGATCGTGGTATGACTTAAAGTTTGGGAAGACGAAAAATGGAATGTTTTGGGATTCCTAGCACTGGTGTAAAAATAAGAGGAAGAGGACAATCCACTGTGTTACGACAATGAACTTTTTAAGTCTTAAAGGCTACTGTACCAATTATGAATAATCTACTGGACATTGAAACTGTACTTACTAGTTTCTTTTACAACCAACGGACTTTGAGATTTTAAGATGAATCAATTTGGAATAAGTTTAGTAATGTAAGGGGTTACACATTTAAGAGACAAGCCAGTAGGGTATATGCACTTGTATTGCTCGGTTCATTGGGATGGACGTCTAGTCACGTTTTGGTTACGAGAATAATGCGTGGAGAACGTACTGAGCTTAAAGTACCTTATAGCTTTGGAATCTTGACTTTAAAATCGTATTGAGGTGAATTATGGATTTGACATTGATCTATGCCTTTCATGATCTATTGACTAAGGAGGATTATTTTGAGGACAATGATACCCTCACCAAATCTAACTACTAAGAGTACAATGTTGATACTTTATATGATATATGACTCACCATATTTCGGTAGCGGAGTTTATAGATTAAGCACTTGGCATCGATGGTCTTATGGTATGTGTTTGTTAATTATACTTGATGGGTGGATAAGTTGAGCTGGAGAATGGGGTGGTATAGTAATTAGCTGGTTGTATGGTGTTAAGTTGACAACACTTGAAGTACGATGTACGAAATGAAAGAAATGTGCTAATGATGATAAAAGCTTATGGTCTTCGAAGTAATCTTTAGATGGTTGTGCACTTGTATTGGTGAAATTTCTAAGGGACGTGTATCTTGGTTGTAAATGATTTTGGGTCCAAATTACTTATTAAGCTCGAGTTGTGGATGTGTGGTGGTAGGTGCAAGACATTGAATCTATTTTATTAAAGTGTGATTTTGGTCATGGTAAGGTTAAGGAAATTGGTCTGAGTTGATGATGTTTACTCATGAGAGTAAGTTGGTTGAATATAAGCGTATCTCGTGATAAAAACGTTGTTTATTTACTTAGAGTGCCCTGGCGCTTGTACTGCAATAACTTGGGATATTAATGGCAGGATGTTATGGTTTTGTCAATGGGCCAATGAATGTTTATTGGAATGTATTGGGTAAAACGAGTACGAAAGAATAAAAATTTCTTGGGTTCTGAATAAGCTGGTTGGAATTGTTGAATAAAGAACTGTACTCTATGATGTTCGTTGATCAAACACGTAATATATGAGGGAAGTGGGAAACTAGAACATGTTTCACATGGTTCGAAAGGATATGTGAGGAAGGTTGGCAAGGAGACAACAAAGGAATACTAAGAATGACCTGGAAGATAATTAAGGGAACCACTCATGAGGTAAAGTTAATGCTAGTTGCTTGACAAGAGTGATTCGTGGTATACGTTTGTAAGAATGGAGTCCTTTGGATCAAAAAGAGTAACGGCTACGCCGAGCGACTAAGGCAAACGAGTATGACTACATCTTGATGTGTTCTGAGTGCGACTAAAGTGCCTTCGACATTACACTAAGGTTTTTTCTAGGATTAGAAAATTGGTGGCCAGCTACACCAAATGAAAAGAAGACTTCGTTCACATGGATTGACAAGTGCGTAGAAGTATTCTAGTTACGAAGTAATACAGATCAGATAAGTACAGTCGTACTCAAGTGACCTAATAAGTGAGAGGAAAATGCTCTACTAGAGATATTCTTGTTGATATATATGGTCATCAATCGGGGAAAACCACAATTTTAGTACGGGTTCAATCGAGGAAATTCAAAATATGACATTCTATGGGATTAACTGAATGCATGGATAATTATGTTATGACAAGTTTCAAGGTCAAATGTTCATATAAGGAGTTTGACTGAAAGTCATAGCGTCAGACAACGCTAGTTGCTAACATGGAAGGTTAATTGCTTGATGTATGGTCTTCTAGTCCATCAAATGGAGGATAGAACTCTACAATACCTTATGTGTGATGTAAGAAGAGGTTCTACCTGTTGAGAAGAGACGGTATATACGTGATGTCAAGGTGTGATTATATATGGTGAATTGTTATTGATAATCAATTACTACGGAGATGAAAATGATGGCTAAAGGTTTGCGAAATCTAATGTATACTCGCAATGACACTACCAAGGATGATGAATTGAATGTTTGAGATATAGATCGACAAAGTCAAGTCATTCTGTTGAAGTATGCGAATTCATTGAAGCAAAATATGATAAAAAACAAATTGGACAGCTGCACGGATGCATTGAATAGTAAGGGTACGCAAGTTCAATTATCGTGAGTTGAGGGTCCAGATACAAATCATAGAGTGATCTCGACACCTATTGGTATATTGAGGAATACGGTGCCTTAGGAAATGAGAACGCTCCAACAAGGGTTGACATGTGAAATGTAAATGAAAAGGTTTGGAGTACAGAAGATCACACTAAAACTCTTTGGTTGTAATGAAAGTGTTTAAAGGATGATAAATGGTTACGAGTTAGAATCGCCTATGGTTGATTTGAGGGCGAGAGAGACAATATGGAATACTGCGCCAAAACCTTGAGATGCATTAATTACCAAGGTGCGAAAATACAAGTGAAAAGTGGCATTGACGATCAGAAAGTTATCCCACGTCTGAATTACATATTTTGGTTTGAGGACGAACCTTTTCTTTAAGGAGGATGAGAACCCCGTGCGTTCCTCCTGCGCCCTAAGTTATAAGACTTATGTTCCTTTTGTGATTATATGATAAAGCATGTTTACCTAATTGGTGCACTTATGGTGCACACGTACTTATTTGGTGCATTGCAGTTGTACACGTAATTTTGTTTGTGCATTAACATTGCACATGTAATATTATTCGGCATCACTTCGTGTCAATATTTAAATTTAATATAACTGCGTGATATTCCTTCCTGAAATGCATTGATGGTGCATTTCAAGTTAAACACGACTCTCTTGTGAGGAAGTGCATTGATGGTGCACTTTCTCCTTCCCTTACTGCAATATCTTTGAATAACCATTACTTCTCATTTCTTTTCTTGCGTTACTTTTCACCTGTGTTGGAAGTTGTGGATGTTAGTTGCCTAATGTTGAACGTTGTGCGGAAACTCTTTAAGGAGGGACTTAAATCTTCGGGACCAAGATTTATTTTAAGGAGGGAAGTCTGTAACACCCCGTATTTTTGGGAAGTTAAATAATTAAGGGTGTTACGTTTTATAATGTAATTGAGGGTTTTATTAAGGTTTACTTGGAATTCGATTGAGTTATTATGGGATTTCTGATTATAGAATTACACAAAAGGATTCGTTAGCCATTCGGATTTGGATCGGGTTTGTGGATCACGCAACCCATCAAATTAGCTAGGTCCAAACCCGAATCTACCCTAATACCCATTTATGAAAAAAAATAAAGCAAACCCTAGCTCCCCTTGACAGTCATTCGGCCCCCCTCTTCTCCATCTCTCTCATTCTCTTAGCCTCCACCCGCATAAGATTTCAGCACAACTGTGTCAACTTTAAACACACACAACTCTCACATACAACCTTTTATTAAGACGTGGTTTATGGCGTTAGAACCGTGTTTTCGATACGAATCCATCAACATGTAGATTGTTCAAATATTCCATCGGATGCTCTCTGTAGAGGTGTTTTAGTGGAGCTGTGTCTATCTACCAAGAACTGTTCCGCCCTCTCAGTATGTTGATGATTCCCGTTGACTCATAAGGTATTTTGGGACAAGATTTTTTGGAGATGTTCCTAACCATAGTTGTGACAACATATACAAATTTGGTAAGACCTAGATTTGTGTATCAAAAGTTATATCAGAATTTGTGGGTAAACCCTAATTCATGTTTATGGTTCAGTGTGAGATTGATTCCCGTTGATCCGCTTGGATTTTGTGGACGAAATTTGGAGGGGACGTTCCTGACATAACCTTTTATGACATACTCAAATTTTGGTGGTTATCCGATGCTGGAGGAGATTATCGTTTGAGTTTGTGATTGATTGGGTACCTACGTTGTGGATTCAAGGAGGTGTAGTTCGTAATCTTGTCTGATAGCGTTGGAAGGTAAGAACGTTGACCCTCATAAGCTTGAGCTTCATTTCATATCATGAGAATCCTTCACGTTCATCTTTGTTTTGATTCTTTGCTCATATTCTCTATTTTGATTATCTATCGCCTATTGATATCAATTATCTATTGTGATCACCTTTTGAGCATCTATGTTGATTCCTACATTGATATTGTTATTGATCATCTATTGATATTCTTGTTCCGGCTTTGGCCGTTTATAAATCAAGCTACTATGCGCGAATAACGTACGTAAGACGGATTAAAGATGTATCTATTTATACATATATAACTATACGTGTTTTATGATGTTTAAACCACCTAGAGCGATTAACCTCTGATCAAGGTATATGTAGCTAGGCCGGAGATCAGCTACCGGTCTCCTAAATGACTTCCTCTTAGGGACTGTGCGTCCTACCGTCCCCCTAGGAGGGGTGTGCACACTCGGGTCTTTAGGATCGTTTTATTCTCGATGCTCTAGTGTTGGATCGGCTTGGGGTAGGACCCTTGCGCAAATAAATTACTTAAAAAAAGATAAACAAAGATTATTGTGGTGATGAATACCACGTGCGCGCTCTACACGACTCGTGTCTTGGGTACACGAGCCGTGTCCGTTGTTACATTGTATTTTCGAGCTCACTGACTTGAGCACGACTCGTGCCCTGCCCCGTTTCAGGCTCTTGCCTCCTTTGCGTAGCTTTGTCTATTCTTTGTTAGCTACGCGCCAGTAAGGCGCGTATCTTAATTCTTTTGTGTCGCTTAAATGTCTCACTCAGCCTGTGCTGACGTTCTTTGTTTTGGGTTGTGTCCCTACCCTATTCTGGGGCCTGTGTCATCCTTTTGGTGGCGCAGTTGACAGGTTTGCAGATTGAGATGCATTGTATGGTTGAAGCGTCATTGCATGTTGGGCGTTTTGATGAGTCGTCACATATTTGCATTGGGGACGATTTGTAGTTTATCTTTTGGTTTAATTCCCAATTTGTAGATTCAGCTAGAAGTCTTCTGCTGTCATTTGTTCTTCTTGTTTATCAAGTTTGTTTTAAATTAGCCTTGCCGTTGACTTGGTAGTCAATGGCGGCATAACAATCCTTTATTTTTGTATTTAAAGATAGCGAAAATTTAGGGTTGTTACACCCAATGTGGGACAAACCAACTCCATAAACCACTTTCCATTTTCCGTAGTGTTACACAACGCCTCCGACCTTGATCTTGACCCTTGTATGCACTTTAAGGGTTATGGTTGAGAATAACACAAGTTGTGTGCTTGGTTAATTCTTCCACTGCCCCGTATCGCGTGTATATAAGTGTGGTAGAAAGATATGTGTTTTTACGTAGAGATAGGTTAGGCCATTTTATTTGTAGCTAATTTGGTGTTGTATGACTCTTGTGCCTTTTATTGTGCAATTTTTATGTGTGTCCCCCTTCTTGAAAAATAAGGACCTCTTTATATAGGAGATAGTATGGGGTTTTGGGAGGGTTTTGACAGCCGACTAGGGGAAGCAAAATGGGATCAATCTTATCTTTTAATCAAAGAGTCCATGGAAAACACAATCAAGGTCTCCAGTTGCCAACTGAATGCTATCTTATCTTTTATCTCACGTATTATCCTTTGATCATCATATTTTATGGGTAGATTATCTATTGATAATGATAATGATAAAAAGATTAGGATAAACCAAAATTAAAACCACAAAAAGATAATTCACCTGGGTTGCCAAGTAGTTGCCGAGATGGGCTTAGAAATGTGTTACGCACGACATAGTGCGCAGGCTAATCATTAGGAGATTGGGTTAAGATGATTAAACGGCAAAGCATGTGGAGTTAACGGTCAACGGGCTGAAATGCCAACTAATAACCCAAGCGATCGAAAATGGGCCATTTAAAGCCAAACGGGATAAACATTAAACCTTTACGTACTTAGGTCAAGACCAATGGAATCGAATGCGTTGGTAATCGAAACTTTCTCCGGTGTCCACAATCCATCTCATCATCTGGCTTTATAAAAAAACGGGAAGCCCCCAAGTCAGGTGTCTACACCTGCGACCGCATGCTGAGTGCTGCGGTTAAGCCCAGGTCAACCGTCTAGCGGGGGAGTTCTTGGACCTGTGCTGATGTTGGTATGGTTTGGTTTAGGCGCAACGGGGACGTTGCGTTATCTAAGTGGGAGAGTTTGTAACACTACGGAATATGGAAAGTGGTTTATGGAGTTGGTTTGTCCCACATTGGGAAATTAAGGCTCATATGATCAGTTTATGATTTCTACCATCTGACTACCAACAAGGCATTCACCTTTTAGAGCCCACGAGAGGATATTCGAGCCTAAGAGGTGACTACCCATCTTATTGGGTTGTGTTGCGACGGCCGATGGATCGGGCTGTTACAGAAAGTTTCGAAAAGCAAGTAAAACTTGCAGAGCCACAGGGTGTTTGGCGTCTGTGTGCATGAACTCACTATTCATTTAAGGACTTTAAACGCAAGGGGTGGAAATGTTAGAGAGTGTCTAGCATTTGTACTTGCCTCATGGGTATTAGCAAAGGTGTGATAATGCCTACAAATCATGCAATTGGATATATAATAGATTATACTTGTACATAGAATGCATGCAAATGCTAATGAGTGTTTGGCATTAGTGTTCACTTTGACTAATTGATGGCAAATAATTTTTTCATGCATACATGGCGCTCAGAGGATTCAAGTAGGTCCAAGATTTGCCTTGTATGTAGAGTTATGTCTTTAGACCGACATGTTGAGTTCATCTTAAAAGAATAACATCTTTGAATGATGATTTGTAATTCGAAAAGAGAAACCCCAAAGTCTTGTAATGAGTATTTTTGAAAATAGGCCCTTATATGGAACACATGACATCATTTAGAGGTATATTTGGTCTATATCTCCATATTTGATTTTTGTTTGCTTTGGATAAAATTTACCCAATGATTTGAATTCGAACTCACAATCGTGGAACCATGAGCAATGTATAACAAAGTAGCTTGTGACTCAGTTCTTGCAACGAGGACCCTAGGTAAGGGTAGACAAGGTTTTGAAGGAAGGTTTTGTGGAATGAAAGTGTTAGAAGGTTCTTGAATTTTGGCTTGTGAACAATTGTATGTGATATGGATATGATGCGAGAGCCAAGCAAGAATCGAGTTATGGAGTTTTCCTAAGTTCATTCTAGCTTAGAGTTTTCCTTATTTACTTAAGGAGTCTTATAATTTGTTTCCGATAATTAGTATTTCCTAATTTATTTGGGAAGTCTGATTATTTAGCAGGTTTTAAGTTAGTTTCCTAATTCTATTATAGCTAGAATTAAGGTAATAAGCTAGACATCTCTAACCTATATAAGGTGAGATAGTCTCATGTATTTTTACAGATTTCAAAATTACAATTGAGTATTAATATCGAAGAGTCGAAGGGAGTTTCCTTCAAATTCTTTTGCGGTTGCTTGCGGGCGACAAACTCATGCGTGAGTTCTAATCCTTTGCGGAGGATCGAATTAAGGGTTGCGGCTCTTTGAATTCGGCAGATTCAATTACTTGCGGGTATTGAATCATATCTTTATTGTTCTTCTTTAATTTCTTCCCATATAAATACAAAAACACAAAAATAGGTTCTTTTAGTTTTTAATTCCACTGCAAATACTCTTAGTTTGTTAATTATAGATTAACATACGCATCAAGTGGCCTCAGAGCAAGGTTTTAAACAAACTTCTATGGTTTGTTAGTCTTGGGTTTTGTTGAATGGAGTATGAAATTCCGAAGTTTAATGGAAGTAGTGATCCAGATGACTACATATATTGGGAAGGGACGGTTGAGCGTAAGTTTAATCTCTTTGGTTTTGATGATCGTGAGAGATTCAGTTATGCAAAGCATATTTTGGTGGAAGATGTTTTCCGTTGGTTTGAAAAAAGTAAAAAGGCAACGCAAACATGAAGGCAAGTGCAAGATTCGTTCTTGGGAAGTGCTTAAGTGCAAGTTACGTAAACAATATTTGCCTAGCGACTTTATGGAAGATGTGTTACCTAAGAAACATTCAAAATCAGATAAACGGTGTGTTGAGCATGAAGAAGCAAGTAAAGATGACATCTTATTAGGTATGATGAGATTAGTTGAACGTATTCCAGATGGTATGAAAAAAGTCAAAAGCACACAATCTGAAATAGGTGATTCATGTGTAAACAATGAAGAAACCAAAGAAGTGATTGTGGAATCTGTTCATGACATAGCTGATGCTATAATCTCAAACAAGGAGGAAGATGCACAAGTAAAATTCTTACAGAACCGAGAGGACGAAGAGATTGAAGTGGACGATGCTCAAATTTTGGTTCTTTTTAATACTTCACTGGAAGATATCAGTATTTCGCCACAAAATTCTTTTGAGGAAAACAAAATAAAAAGTACGATTGAACATGAGTTTGTATTTGAAGATGAGATAAACAAATTTGAGAACAAGAGTTCATACAAATCATTAATTGATGTCTATATTGATGAGAGAATTGATGAAGATGTCAAAGGTAAATCTTGTTTGTCTTTCTTCCTTTATAACAATGGTATCCAAGTCAAAGGTTATCAACACAACTCCAAACTTGACGTCCAAAACATTATGCGCCATGAGAAGCTTGAAGAAAATAGATCAGATATTGAAGATCATAGTGTCGAAAAGATGATCGAGTACATTGAAGATGATGAGTTGAAAGACTTGATCGCAAGCCTTACTTTTGCAACTTGTTTGTTTGTCCTAAAATTCTTTAGGTTGATATTTGATCCTGGTGGAATTGTAATTGATTCAGAATTGAGGACAATTCGTTTTCAAAAAGAGGGGAATGATGCGGGAGCCAAGCAAGAATCGAGTTATGGAGTTTTCCTAAATTCATTCTAGCTTAGAGTTTTCCTTATGTACTTAGGAAGTCTTATAATTTGTTTCCGATAATTAGTATTTCCTAGTTTATTTGAGAAGTCTGATTATTTAGTAGGTTTTAAGTTAGTTTCCTAATTCTATTATAGCTAGAATTAAGGTAATAAGCTAGACATCTCTAACCTATATAAGGTGAGATAGTCTCATGTATTTTTACAGATTTCAGAATTACAATTGAGTATTAATATCGAAGAGTCGAAGGGAGTTTCTTTCAAATTCTTTTGTGGTTGCTTGCGGGTGACAAACTCATGCGTGAGTTCTAATCCTTTGCGGAGGATCGAATTAAGGGTTGCGGCTCTTTGAATTCGGCAGATTCAATTACTTGTGGGTATTGAATCATATCTTTATTGTTTTTCTTCAATTTCTTTCCATATAAATACAAAAACACAAAATTAGGTTCTTTTAATTTTTAATTCCGCTTTAAATAATACTCTTAGTTTGTTAATTCTAGATTAACATACGCATCAGGATATGCATGAAAAGGCTTAGATGTTGGTCAGATTGGTTTGACATGGCTTGTGAGTTGTGACACTAGGGTGAAAGTTATTCGGTATTGAAAGGGTGTAGTTCTTTGATCGTGGGGATTGCAATTAGAGCTTGATATAATGTGGGTCAAGGTGAATTGAGAATAATTAAGGTTCAAACTATTAAGTCTAACCCTAAGGGTCACAGGCATGGCTCATTGAAAAGGTTCTTGGAGTCAAAATTGTTGACAATATGATTAGTAAAAATTATGACATGCGCCTGATTGGGATGGTGCAACCATAACGTAGTCGAAAGAAGCCTCTCAAATTCTCATGGCTTGATTCGAAATAGCTAATAAAATGATGAGCTACAAGAATGTGTGAACCATGGTTGATTTTTGTGTTGGTAACAATGATGTTTAATGACGTAGAAGAATTGCACACATGCGTCTCTTTAGGTGTTCACAAATGCGTGCCTCTTTCACGCGCCATGACTAATTTGCCTGAAAAAAAGTTAAAAAAAACAGGCAGCCTATTTTCATGTTACCGAAATTGTGAATTTGAGAGCCTTAAAAATCATGACCATTATATGAGATGGATTTTGAAAATTGCAAGCCATGTGAAATATGACATGCTTTAGAGAGTCATGTATGTGATTCGAAAGTGCGAAACCATATTGAATAAATATGGTATGAATGGGATGATCATGTTTGAAAGATGATAAGTATAATGGTCAAATTCCTAATCATTGGGATTGTGAACAATTTAGATGCGTCAAACGATCTCTCAAATAATGCTAGGAAAACTTATTGATTGATAGCAAAATGGTCGAGTGAGTGGTAGAGTGTGTATCCTACGCTAGACTTGGAATAGGTAAAGAAAATGGGCAACTTGATCCTCGTCACAAAAATTAAATCACACTTTACTTGTTGACTTGATGTTGATTCCATTGAATTTGCATTCTGAGTTCTCTTCTTTGCTATTAATTGAATGGAGACTAATCATATAGATAAAAGACGTCTTTGATAAGGCTGAAAAGGACAATTAATCCTTTTATTCCTTTACTTAGTCCAAGGTGAATTTTTTGTGAAGTCCTTTTTTCTTGTTTTTTCATTGCTTTAATCAGTAAATTTTGTTCATTGAAATATCATTCGAAGTGCTCAAAATAGGCAAATCAAAAGACAAAGGGTACATCGAAATCATAGACTCATTATTAGAATAAAGCAAGTAGTATATCAAAAAGGGCATAAACGTCTCTTGACTCTTAGATCTAAAAACATCGTTATTGCTAGACTCACGAGACTCATAATTGCTAAGCTTGGATACAACTCATTGTATGAGGGCATTTAGTCGGTCTTGATGGTTTGATATTTGATGTGCCCTTTTATTGTCAGAGGTATTCCAAATATCGTGATGCTCATCGTACCAAATAATTGCAATTCGATCGTTTGCGTATGCTTGAAGTTAGGTGATCTTTAGCCCACGTAAACTGGTCATGCGTCATTTTTCCCTTATTGGCATCCTGATGGCATTTGGTTACTTGGCTACTGCATCTTGGCCCATGTAAATATGTAATCCGTTGGGCTGAGTAGCAATAAACTTCTCTCAGCCCCCTAGTGGCATTTGGGTGGCATTAACAAGTGTGATTTGGTCCACGTGAGAAGTTCGACGTACGTAGATGTTGGCATTTGACATATGAGTAGCATCATCTGCAGTCTCAATTTGTCTTTCCCTTCCAAGTAAGTATCAATTTTGGGAAGACCTCAAATTTATGACCCCACAATCTGTGTTACGGCTGTGCATACGGTGATATTTGCAGTACATGTCGTGTGCTCCGTACCCAATGATAGTTCGAGTATTTACTTTATTGACCTTTCTTCTTTCAGTTTTGAAAAGAATCATTAATTTTTGTGACATCTATACCGATAGGTATGAGCGAATGACCATGTAAACAATACAACTCACAGGACGAACTAGATGGAGGTGTCGTAGACGAGATTCGGTCGGCTTGTCCAACAACTTGAGTGGCTAACAGTTTATATATATGTCGTAATGCATGGCACTTATATCAGTTTAAGGCCTTGTGTACGATGTAAAAGTCGTCTTTGCGGTACTCGTTTTCAACTTTTCTTCGATATTTTTTAGTTTTTCATCATATTTGTTTGTTCAATTGATCTAAGAGAGGTGTCCAAAGTGGTTTGGAATATGCTATGGTTTCCTCTACTATGATCCTAGGAAAATGACGGAATAAATGATACCCAACCGAAAGAAAGACATACACTTAGAAGAGTCCTAGGACACTGGAGGTTTGTTGATGGTGGGACGAGAAACAATTCAAGTACACGCAAGACAAACTTACGGGATATAGGAAATAATAGAATTCCTAGTACACTAGGATTGATTAAGGTAATGATCCTAATCTAGATCGTCTAACATCCTAATATTTGGAATTTTGACGCACTTAACTTCACCACCAATGTTAGAACACTTATGACATAGAAATTCCTATATTGACACGTACGTACTGACACTTAGAAAACTAGCAGCTGGAATTCCTAGGGCACTTAAACTATCTTTCAAGGACACGTACGTACTAACCGCATGTAAAATTTGGTTTTAGCAAGAGCATAGCAATCACGTAGCAAGGAATTTAATTAGGCAAATAATGCACGTATAAAATTGCAATAACGCACGTACTTTTTCTTATGCTAAATGCGGTAGTCAATAAGGGAGGTGATACCCACGACTAGGACAAAGTTTATTAGGTTTCGGTACGTCAGACCATGCTAATGAGTTCGTCCATTTTACTCTAAAATCCGAGTTAACTAGTATAAGTGTCACGGGGTGAAAGTAGACCATAATTCATCGCATAAACCAAGTGGGTCCGATGAGAAATAGTCCTTCTTTCGAGATCAATTGGCTTTGTCCTAGGGCGCAACGTACTAACGCGGCATGCAAACTATATGAAAATATGCAATGTTAATTACGCATTAAATATTTAAAACATATCAATTTTCAAGCTTTGCAATTAGTCCCCAGCAGAGTCGCCACTGTGAGATGTCGTACCGGCGGGTTGCCGATCCGTTCTCCCGAAAAGAGGTGTGATGGAGTTGCCAGCAGGATTTTTTATAGGTACCCCACGAACCTAGACTGGGGGTTCGATGCAAGGTTACGAGTTAGGAAGGTGTAAGGCACCTAACTCGCCCATCGTGGTTGATGGTCTCTACTAATTGATCCGAATTAAATATAAAAGTAGTAATTAACGACGGAAGCACGTACAAATAGCATGCGAGCGATAAGTAAAATCAGGCGACAAGATATATATATTATATGATAAATCACGTAGACATCTTGAAGCAAACATGCATTAGCTATTATCACTACGTCAAAAATGGCCTTCCAGAACCTACGTAACGGAATTTTAATAAATCGTCCTCAAAAGATATTTCAGAACGGGTCCTTATATAACTGTTCTTAAAAGTCAAATCCAGATAAAAAAAAAAAAAAACATATCTTTAAGAACGGTTTTGTGTTAAAACCGTTCTAAAAGCCTGTGTCAATTAAAGAACCAAAGCTTTTAGAACAGTTTTAACAAAAACCGTTCTTAAAGAGTTGGCTTTTAGAACGGTTTTACTGGAAACCGTTCTAAAAGGCCAGGTTAAAAAAAACCCCTTCTATCTTCATCGTCATTCTTCTTCGATTGTCTTCAACCCAGAAAAAAATAAAAAATAAACAAAAAATAAAACCTCGGCGTTGCCGACGATTGACTTCAACCCTAAAAAAAAAAATCTCAATTATTTGCAATCAATAATTTCTATAATGTATTACCCAATTCATTATTAGTATAGTTATTCTTCTCAAGGTTCTCAATTCTTCTCAAGATTTTTATCCCTAATTGAGTTGAAAATTGTTACTACAATTTGGGGCAACCATTTTCGGCGACCGGACTTCGATTTGGGCAACCATTTTCCAGCGACTAGACTACGATTTGGGCAATTATCAATCTCCAATTCAATAGCAAGTAAGTTTTTTATCTAGCTTTTGTTCTTTAATTTCTAAATTAAAGTAGCTAGTTAGGTTTTAGGTTAATTAAGTAGAAAAACTTTAGATTATGTAGGTTACCCATCATATATTGAGTTGGTGTTTGTGATTTAGAACGGTTCTTAGAAGAAACGTTCTCATATATATGACTATTGTATATGTATTTGTTTTTTGGATTTTTGTTCAAATTTGTCGCTTTGTGAGTATGATAGGATAAGAGCACGGTTTTGCAAAATTGTGTTCTCTAAGGTGATTAGATTGTTTAGTTATACTAGGTAAACCACTAATTCAAAAATGGCCTTGCATATATGTCTACTTATCGATATATTAAGTGTAAACGGTTGTTGTATTAATACAAATGACGCGGTGAATATTATGTTAATTTATGACTATAGATATGGATTTGGACGATCGCAAATGGATAACAACATCAAAGATAGGTGACAAAGAATATGAAGATGAAATTCTAAGATTCTTTGCATTTGTTAAAAAAAATTGTAAAGATCTAAAGAATGTGTCTTACCCTTGTTGGAAGTGCCATAATATGAGGTGGTTTTCTTGGCAAACTGTAAAGATACATTTGAGAAAGTCAGAGTTTGATTCGGCTTATGTGATATGGGTTTTTCACGGGGAATCAAATGGTGGTGGTGAACCTAGTATTCATTCTAATGCTCACAAAGATGTTAAGTTAATGTAAATGTTAATGAGACTTTTGTTCAACAAGTACATGTGAATGATATAGAGCAAGATATGGATGTGCGATCTGAATACAATGATGGTAATAAGGAGTTTGATGATGAGAGCAATGAGGTTGATGATGATATTATTAATGAGGTTGTTAATGAGGTTGATGATGATGTTGTTAACGAGGTCGATGATGCCGACATTAGTGGAGATGACCCAGAAATGATAAACAATTTATTGAATGAGAATGAAAAAAGTTTGTACAAGGGTTGTAAAAAATACACCAAATTGTCGGCTGTTCTAAAATTGTTTAATTTAAAAGCGACAAATGGGTGGAGTGATAAAAGTTTTACTGATTTGTTAGAGTTGTTGAATGATATGATGCCCGAAGGGAATACCCTCCCTACTCGTACATATAATGCAAGAAGATGATGGCTTCAATGGGTTTAGGTTATAAAAATATACATGCTTGTCCAAATGATTGCATCTTGTATCGCAATGATTACGAGAATGAGATAAATTGTCCTATTTGTGGTGCTTATCGCTATAAGGAGAATCGACAAGGGGTTCCGGCCAAAGTATTGTGGTATTTTCCAATAATACCAAGATTTACAAGACTTTTTGCAAATCGAAATGATGCAAAGTGGTTGACATGGCATAAATCAGGAAAGGATAGGGAAAATGATGGTAGTTGAGGCATCCGGCTGATGGAGCTCAGTGGAAGTTTTATTGACTCCAAATATTCTGATTTTAGTAAAGAGCCAAGAAACTTACGCCTTGCTTTGTCCACCGATGGGATGAATCCGTTTGGCAGTTTGAGTAGTACTCATAGCACTTGGCCCGTGATATTGGTGACTTACAATTTGCCTCCACACCTATACATGAAACAGAAGTATATGATGTTGTCTTTGTTGATATCTGGGCCTAAACAACCAAGAAATGACATTGATGTACACTTGGCCCCTCTTCTTGACGACTTGAAATTGTTGTGGAATGAAGGTGTGCAGGTTTTCGATGCGCATGCAAGCAATTCATTCAAGTTAAGAGCATTATTGTTCAACACTTTACAAGATTTTCCTGTTTATGGAAATCTCTCGGGATATTGTGTGAGAGGGGGTAAGGCTTGCCCTATATGTGAGGACGATGCTGATATCATTCGTCTCAAAGAAGCAAACAAAAATGTTTATCTACGATTTAAGAAAGCTTTCAATGGACGGACCGAGCACCGGCCGCGTCCTAGGAGGTTGTCTGGATCAGAAGTCTACGATAAAGTCAAAGACCTACCAATCACATATGGCAAGAAAGGTAAAAAGTCTAAAAACCAGCAAAGAATCACAATTGGGTATAAGAAGCGATCCGTGTTCTTTGAACACCCTTATTGGAAAGATTTGTGTGTTAGACATTCTCTTGATCTCATGCACATAGAGAAGAACATGTGTGAAGCTCTTGTGAGTACTTTGTTGAATATTCCTTCGAAAACTAAAGACACCGTTCAAGCAAGGAATGACATGATTACATTATGGGAGGTAAGAACTGAATTGAAGCCACAATTGAAAGGGTCGAAATACTTTCTACCTCCGGCTGCCCATAGTCTCTCAAAAAAAGATAAAAGAGCATTTTTTGAGTGCTTGAAGGGAGTTAAAGTTCCGGAAGGGTATTCATCTAATATCAGTAGTCGAGTTTGTTTGCAAGATTTGAAACTTGTAGGTATGAAATCTCATGATTGTCATACGCTAATGCAACAATTGTTGCCGGTGGCTATCCGTTCTATTTTGCCCAAGAAAGTTCATTGTGCTCTAACGAATCTTTGTTTGTTCTTTAATGCCATTTGTAGTAAAGAGATTTCTGTTAAGGAATTGGATGCCTTGGAAGAGTGTGTTATATTCACTTTGTGTCAGCTTGAAATGTATTTTCCTCCTTCCTTTTTCGATATTATGGTTCATTTGCCTGTTCACTTGGTAAAAGAGGTGAAAGAATGTGGTCCGATATATTTGAGATATCAATATCCTTTTGAGAGACTCATGAAGATTTACAAAAATTATACAACCAATAAAGCTTATCCGGAAGGATGTATTGTGGAGCATTACATCATTGAGGAGGCGCTTTCTTTTTGCTATGAGTTTTTGTCGAATGTTGAACGTATCAGTTTACCTAAGCCTCGTCACATTGATAGAATGGAAGGTAAAGGGATCAGTGGTCACAAGAACATCCCGCTTACTTCCGAAGAAAAACATATGGTCCATACTTATGTTCTAAACAATGATCCTGACGAGGACCTTCTTGCTTACTTCGAGAACCATAAATTGTATATGAGGGAAAACAATCCGAGCAAAAGTGAAATGTGGATAGAGCAAGAGCACCATCGGAAGTTTGGTACTTGGTTCAAGAATGAAATTTTGAATGAAGACCCTAACTATGTTTCCGATCATCTCTTTACTCTGTGTTTTGGCCCAAGTGCACAAGTGTCATCATATTCTGGCTATGCAATTAATGGGTACACATTCTATACCGTAGCTCAAGACGCTAAAAGTACAATGCAAAATAGTAGTGTATCTCTTGAATCAGTGGCATTACACTTTGGTAGTGCAAAAGACAAGAATCCAAAAGAAGCTTCTATGCTCTATTATGGGAGAATCGAAGAGATATGGGAAATATTTTACCAATGTATTCAGATTCCCATGTTTAGACGCAAATGGGTTGACAATAATAATGGTGTAAAAAAAGATGGGCCATTTACGTTGGTGAACTTTGAAAAAGTCGGTTGTAGAGATGGAGAGTTCATATTGGCTTCTCAAGCTGTACAAGTGTTTTATGTCACTGATCCATATGATAAAAAATGGTCGGTTGTTTTATCTACTAAAGCTAGACATAAGGTTGACGAGTACGAAGATGAATCAATATTTAACGGTTTAGATTCTCCAATACTCGTTGATGAATCTAATAATAATGATTCATGGGAATACGTACGTGACGATCATGTTGAAGGAGTTTGGGTAGATGTCGATTCCGTTCACGGAAAAAGAGGTTCAACTTTACAATCTAATAAACGTGTGCGTAGAGATGTACGTAGTTTACTTTTATTTAATTTAATTTATCATCATTTTTAGTTATAAACTTATATGTTCATTATCACATGATTTTTGTAGCTATTTTAATTTTTTTTTTTTTATCTATCTAATTAAATTGTCAATGTTAATGTGTTTGTAGGTTGATGACTTGAGGGATGACGACTAGAAGGAGAAAATCAAGTGGTAGCACTAACGATGATGGAGGTGAGTCGGAAGGTGAGAGAGGTCCGAGTGTGCTTTTGCAATGTGCTAGGGCCTTACAAGAGAAGAGACCTATTCTTTTGGAGTGGAGTGAGGATCGGTTACTTCCTATGGGGACACACCGTTCCAATTTCAGTTCTTGGATAGGTATAATTACTCGTAGACACGTGCCTTGCAATTTGAGGAAATGGAAATACTTAAACAAAGCAACCGCGAGGCGAATATGTGAAGACATTGAAGTAAGTCAAAAACATCTTTTTACCTAATATATAGTACCTATTAAATAGGCACTTATCATTAACTTTTAATGATATGTAATTGTATTTGCATTATGTAGGGTGCTTTCTTTGTTCCTGACAAACTTAAAGGTCATTGGATTCTATGTGAAGCAGCTAAACATTTCAAAAGATGGAGATGTACCCTTCACATCCATCATATGTATATATATGACAAGGAAGACAAGAAACGCACAAAGAGGTTAGGAATAAATAAGGTGAAACTTGATTGTTATGAGCAAATCACTCAAGAACAATGGGACGACTTTGTTTAGTATCATACCTCCGATGTATTTCTAGTAAGGTTGCAAAATTGAATCATCCTATTTTTGATAATTTAGATCATTTTTATATTATATTATTTGCTCATATTTACATATTACGTTTTGTTTTGTTTTTTACAAGAAAAAAAGTAAGAGCAGAGTTGACAATATTAAAGAGAAGAAATCACTATATTATGGGTCTCGAAAATGGTATATCGGAATCAATGAGGAGATTGTAAGTCACTATATCGCTTCATTAAAAGGCTTATCTTCGATACTATATGTGTGTATATATATATATATATTTATTTATTTTTTTAATTATAACTATCCTTTCTTTTCAATTTCATTAAGGTCGAAGATTGTGCAAAACAAGGGATCGAGATACAAGATGTACCTAGATATCTCACTTGGCTAAAAAGGACATTCGAGAAAAAAAGGCGAAATGGCCGATTATGACAAAGAAATTGCCAAAGAAATTGTAAGAACGGACATTTATTTTTCGATCAATAAATTAACCAATTTTTTGTAGCTTATAATTTTTTCACATTAATAATAATAATAATTTTTTTCATGTAATTAGGCAATAAGGTTGGAAAAGGAGGCTAAGGAAGGAAAATTTAGTCCTCAAGGCTGAAATGATATTTTGGCAAGTGCGGTTAAGAAGCGAGACCATCCGGGATGTGTTCTAGGGATGCCTACGAGTCTCACCATTTCCGATGTCTTTGGTAAACAAAAAAAAAAACGGAGTTCGGAACTTAAGTTGGAAGAACAACTTCATGTTACCCAAGATAAACTTAATTCAACTCTAAATAAGATTGATATATTAGGGCAAATTGTTATGTCTATGGGTGATGGTGTGCTTAGTCAAAGTGGAAATGGAGTTGTTGTCTAAAGTTTTTCCAATTAGTTCTCAATTTTCTGGAAATCGTGATGATATGGAGGAAGAAGTAGCCGGTATTAACTCGAAAACTCCTCAAAATCAAGTGGATGATGCTTATTATCATACTCCACCTCATATGGAATTTCAACAAAGTAGTCCGATTGTTATTCCAAAGACATCTCATAATTTTGTAGATTCCGGGCATGAGGTAAAATTTTCATTTATCTATTCATATATTATCGTATGAAAAGTAACTTTTGTTTTATAATATTGATTTGAGATGTACATGTTAATTGTGTTCTAGGAATGGACGGAGTGTCTATTTTTATCGCCGAAAACGGGGGACATAGTGGCGGAGGGGAAGGCTAGGAATCAAGATCCAAGAAGCACGGTTTCCATCCGTGTACATTGCATGCCTCTACCCGATAACTGTAAGGAAGTGATCATACTCAAAGATATCGTGCCACATGAACCATTGTCATATCCCAACTCAGAGTTAGCTTTTGTTAGTCAAGCCGTAAACATCCGAACTATATGGCCTATTGCATATATTTATCCCAAAGAATATTATAAGGTAACTTTATATATTTTTTTTTTCTATATGTTTGTCTTGATTATAAGTTTTTTTTAAATTAGTTGATAGGTTAAAGTCATTTATTATTATGGATTTTTTGTTTCATTATTTGTTAATAGGCGGCGAAAGAACCATCCAAGAAAACTCGTCTGTCCTCCAGCTCCAAACCTACTCGTGAACAATTCCAAAAGTTGACTGTTGAGGAGAAATTGAAGGTCGTGAGGACAGTTTTGGTAAAAAACCTTTGGAGAGACTCTTTGAAAATGAAGGCGGGGAATGAAATGAAGGAGATTCTTATTCCTGAACATGTGGCCCACAATGAGCAAACATCATATGTTGGTTGGGAAGAGATGCAAAAATGGTGTCTTCAAAACGAAATTCAATATACTCATATGATCATATTCATGAGGTAAGAATTTGCATACAATAGTTCTTATCTTTTCATATACTTTTCTAAATTCATCACATTTTATATATGCATAAATTCCCAATTTGTATACTTATATGATATATGTATGATATACGTACTTGCATAATATGGTCACCCAAAATGGGACAATTCATTGCTATGGGTTTTTGCATCCAAGTATGTTGTCCCCAATTAGTGTTGCAAGCAACGAAACACGTGTGACTTATATTTTAAAAGCATTTCAATGTACATCATGTCTAAGTGGTGGTAAATTGTTCTTTGCTCCTTATAATGAAAGGTATCTTTTGCATTCTTATAACACTTTTGTTTCATAATTGTTTCTATTTCCGGCCATGAATGTGACATTATTGTTTCATAATTATAGTGCCCATTGGATGCTTGCGGTGGTGAATCCCAGAGCACGGATTGTTTATTGGTTTGATTACGCCAATACAAGAGATGAACCCCCACAATTCTTATTTAATCTACTAGCCGAGTAAGTTTTATTTTTATCTATTATTTTAATTTGAAATTTATCACTACTATGTTATATGATAAGAACTTGTATATAAACTTATAATGTGTACGTAGGAGCAACAATAGATTCCAGAGTGCTATTCCTCTTGCGAGTCTTGAAAAATCCTCAAAGTTAAGATGGACGGTGGTGACGGTAAATCAATCATAATAACTTGTTGTCTTTTATTTTTCACTTAATTTTTTTATCTATAACATTTTTATATGGAGTAATTAACTTTATTTCGTGATTTAATGTAGATCCCTTGACAACCTTTAGGATCAATGGATTGTGGCTACTATGTGTGTCGCTCTATGAAAGAAGTAGTTGAAACGGGCAAAAAATTTCATTCCCAAATCGGTAATTATGAAAAACTACCAACTCTTATAAATTTAGATTTTTCTCAACAATGAATTTGGAATCCTCTCACAATAGGTTGTGATTATTGACTATAGTTTTGGCCGACATAGTTTTTCCAGTTGGTCAAAACGATGATGACATCATTTAGCATGCGTATATAAGGTAATTTAGTCATATGTAGTATCGGATAGTTAACTACCTTAGCTTGCATGCTTATGGTAGTTGATAGAGAACTTAGATTTTGTAGGATGGCCGGGGAACTTGGATTTGTAGGTTGGACAACTTTTGGATTTTGTAGGTTGGACAACTTGGATTTTGTAAGATAGCAATGGTGATGGTTTGTTGAATATATAGTAGTTGTTAGATGAAAATGATGCTGGACATTGCTATTGTACTTTGGAGTATGAGAATGGAGTAGAATAATGGGTATGATTTGTGGAGCATTGCTTTTTTCTCATTTCTTAGCAGGTTGTAGGCGCGGTCCGCGTTGTTTTGATGGCGGACCGCCAAAAGTTTCTGGATGGGAGGCCTGTAAATTCATCCCAAAAAAAAAAAAAAAAAAACAGACCTAAGAGAACGGTTTTCTTCATAACCATTCTTAAAGATAGGGTGTCTAAGAGAACAGTTCTGTTTATAACCGTTTTTATACCCTTTTAGAACGGTTGTAACCGTTCTCTTAGGCTTTAAGTACCGTCGTCTAGAGAACGGTTCTACAACAGTTCTGCTTAGCTTTAGGGGAACCGTTCTTGAAGGCCATTTCTGACGTAGTGTATATATGTGTCCCTATACGCTGCATTAGATAAACATCAAAACTACTTTATAATTAATTAGCATGCCAACTTTTACCCTTTGCTCATTGAACTAATCACATACGTGCATAATCAACAAAGACAAAACTAAAAGGACAAATTCAAGACATCCATTCGACATGCAAGAAAACTTAATTAAGCGAATTACATGATGCATTGACTTACCTCATGATCACGAAAGTTGCAATAATAAAACACATACTTGAAAAATCGTTTTGAGAAAGAATTTGGGGCCCTCAGGTGGACGTTCTTGTGTTGTATCGCAGATCTCGGTGTCGTTTGCCAATGAATCAAAGGTATAGTCTTGACCCTTGTATTCCACGTAGCCTAATTGTATTGTCTTGATTTGATTGGATTGGATAGTCTACGGTTTTTGGACGTCGTAGGTAAGGTGTATGTGTTTATGGTGATAAGGGTGTTTTGTGCTATTTTCCCAATCTCCGTTGTTGAAGATGTAGGTAGAGTTTTGTAGCTAAGATGTGATAACAGCCCGATCCACCGTCCATCGCAACACAACCCAATAAGATGGGTAGTCACCCCTTAGGCCTATAAATCCTCTCGTGGGCTCCAAAAGGTGAAGGTCTTGTTGTTCGTATGATGGTAGGAATCTATTATAAATTGATCATATGAGCCTTAGTTTCCCAATGTGGGACAAACCAACTCTATAATCCCCTTTCCATATTCCGTAGTGTTGTTCATGTGGTCAGGAGAGCCTAGGTCAACAACCTAGCGGGGGAAAGATCCTGGAGCTAGACTATGGTTGGCTGCCAGTCGCAACGAGGACGTTGCTTTCTTAAGAGGGGGTGAATGTAATACCCCGGATTTCAGAGGAGATCCCTAAGAGATTAAGGGCTCATATGAGTTGGTTAAAGGGATTGACAGTGCTACTCATACCAAAAAAGTCGACTTTCCTTTTAGGAATCTCATGTGATAAGAACTTCACTGTTAAGCGTGCTTGACTGGGAGCAATTTCAGGATGGGTGACCTCCTGTGAAGTTTCCCAGGGTGCGCATGAGTGAGGTCAAAATGCGCCGAAAGGACCCGTGTTGGTATGTGAGGTCAGCCCACAGCCTAGCAAGCTGCCATAGGTGACTACTCTCGGCTCAGACGATGAGCCGGGGTGTTACAGATGGTGAAGTCCTCGAAACCGAGGTTGAGTACTTCTTCCGCATCAAGGCCGATGACGAAGTCCTCAAAACCGGGGTTGAGTAATGTTTCCGCATCAAGGGCGATGGCGAAGTCCTCGAAACCGAGGTTGAGGATTTCTTCCGCATCAAGGCCGATGGCGAAGTCCTCGAAACCGAGGTTGAGTACTTCTTCCACATCAAGGCCGATGTCATCTTGGAACCTCTTGCTTGTCATCGTTGCCCAAATAAAGGGTAATAGGTGCAATAACATTTGCACAAATACGGAGTGAAGCTTGCCGACTCGACCAACTTTGGTTGGCCATCTTTCAAAACCCGGAGATATAACTTTGGTTATACCTTTTGTGGAGTAGGTAGGATGATAAATATGGCTCAAATAAAGAGTTGTTGATGAGAAATAATTGTTCGTCGCCTTGTAAAATAGATAAGTCGATTCCCCGAATAAATGTAACACCCCCAAATTTCCTTTCCTTTTTAAAAACATTTTATCGAGATCCAAAACACAAATAAGGAAAAGAAATTTGGGGGTGTTACAGTTGGTATCAGAGCACAGGTTAGGTCCCACGCTAAATTGAACTAACAAGGCTAAAAAAAAAAAGAGAAATAATTCAATTAGTAAAAACAAATAAAATGAATCAAGCCGTATGGGGGTATAGGGGTATTCCTTTGTTTGTTTATGTGTGTTTAGCTTTTTATTTATGAATTGCTACTTGTTTTCACATGTGAGTTTTATCTATAATTGTTATTAGATGATTTGAATGTTTTGATTCACTTGAAAATGTAACGTAAATATAATGTGGTATTGGATTCAGAAACTATGAAATTGATCTACATGTATGAAAATTGTTGGTTTTCGAAGGTCAAATGTACCTTATATATTTGGAATGATTATTCATTGAATTGGGAATGAGAAAATTGTATGGATATTGTAAATAGGCCTGCTCGACATGTATAATCTTGGTTTCATGGAATGTGTCTCAATTGAGACATATATTATTTTGGTATTTATTAGTACTGGAATTGTTACTAAGTGTTTGATAGCTAATCACTGCATCATTCTTAAAGGGTAAAATTAACTATAGAGGAAATATACCAAAACATATATAGTGCCCTCCCACCCTACCCTTATTGGTGGAACTAGTGGCTAATGTGTAGATTATTATGCTCTATGTCTAGCATTTTACATTTGTGTTTGGACATCGCTGCGTCGATGATTTATATGAGATTTTGGTCGAACATGAGAAATATAGTGGGTGTTATATGGTGAATCTTCTATAAAAAGGCGATCTAGTGATGACTATACTAATTATAGATTTTAAATTATGTGGAAATCTGTTTCAGAATTGAGTTGTATTGTTCGAAGGTGGATTTCACGAGAGAGCTTCGTAAGGAAAATATTATTGTGGGATGTAAATAAGAAACTTAAGCGCGACTATGAAATTGAGTTTAAAGTTTGGTTGCTATCAAGAGTTCGAATTTTTTTTTTCTGTGGTGGAATTTGGAGGGGTGAATTTGAAATTTATTGACCGGATTAATTTGAAATATATGACTGTATTGTTTAATGGATTTGAGTTTGTTAAAATTAATATCGACATGGAAGTTTACAACTATTTTGGGATAATATGATTTCGGATCCATGATCTTAATTTTTCCTTGTGTGTATTTATCTTAAGGAATAGTGTGGTGTCTTAATTTGAGTCTTTGTTGTTTATATATAAAGTAAGAAGGTTGTATTTCGACAAGAATGAGATTAGATTAGATATTTACTTGGGCAATAAATATTTATAAAATCTTTATCATTGTTATCATGATATAATTATTGTATTATAATTTAAAGAGTTGAGTTTATTGACAAAGTGACTTTAGTGAAAAAAAAAAAATGATTTTAGGTTACTACAATTTGAGCGATAATTCTTTAAGGTGATTTTTATGAGTTTTGTATAACACAAAGAGTATGATCTTTATTAAATGATTAAGAGCGAAAAAATTCTATATTTAATTAGCATTCATATATCAAGGACTCGTGCATCAAGGCATTAAGATTATTTACTTACATATAAGACTGTTTAACTCATGAGTTCGAGGACGAACTCTTCTTTCAAGGAGGGTGGATTGTAATGTCAAATTTGCATTAAAATTAGAATCTCGCATTGCATTTAAACATTCATACATTTGCATCTTATGAATTGTTATGTTTTGTTATGTGTTGTTTGGTTGTGAATTGAGTCAATTAATTTACTTTGCGCTTCGGGGACGAAGCGTTTTCTTAAGGGGGGGAGGATATAATATCCCGAAAATTCGGTATATTTTATAATAATATTTTAGATATTTTAATTAATTTATTTTA
Organism: Spergularia marina; assembly: GCA_963680865.1. Taxonomy (NCBI): domain Eukaryota; kingdom Viridiplantae; phylum Streptophyta; class Magnoliopsida; order Caryophyllales; family Caryophyllaceae; genus Spergularia; species Spergularia marina. The sequence goes on from OY804554.1 coordinate 8,051,000, forward strand.
GTGAAAAAAAAATAATTTTAATTGTTGAGTTGTGAGTCGTTTTTGAATATGAATGCGAAAATGAATTTTAGAGTTGGAATTCTAATTGGGTCTTTGTATTAGTAATTGGACATTTCGTAACTACTATCAAATCAACTAGCCTAACACCAATTGGCCCAAACCCAAAGTCAAACCCAAAGGAAAAAAGAAAAAAAAAATCAAAATTCAAAAAGAAAAATAAAAAGAAAAGGAAAAAAAAACTAAACCGACACCCCCTATAAAAACATCCCCTGCCTTCCCCTGCTTCTCCTTCACGTCACGCACGAACGCCGCCAGCTCGCCACCACCTCTCTTCCTCCTGCCCAGACCGCCGCCATCGCCGCTCACCCTCGCTGGCCGACCACCGCACCACCTTTATTTTCCTCCTTCTGCTACCGTGGGTAACGCCCCTCACCCCTTTTTCTCCCCTGTTTTCGTCCTCCTTAGTAAACATTGATTCCAATTCGTTTTCTTGCTTTAAATCATGTTTAATTGATCCTAATAAGTGTTATGATTAGTAGGTAATTGATTTGAGTTAGTTTTATACACAAAAAATTGGTTTTGATGCTTGATTTGGGTTGATTTTCACTAATCATGTTTTTGGGGTTAATTAGTCTAATTACTTGAATTCGTTTAATTAAGTTCGAAAGGTATAACTTGGGTGTTCTTATAACCTATTAATTAGTATCCTTAATTTTAATTGGGAATTTGAGTTGGGTTTGTATAAATTGTAATTTGTTGTGATTTTGGGTAATTGATACTAAATTAGTGTAATTAGCTCAATTAATTATGTTAATTAGGATTTTCGAAAATTAGGGGAAACTATAAAATTATAAACTGATTTTTATAAATTAATTGAATTAATTCGTTTTTATGTAATTTTATGTAATTTAAACACGTTTTTGATAATTAAAACATAATATAAATTATATTAATAAATCCTAAATAAATGATAATAATTAAGGATTGATTTTTATTAATTATATTCTGTCTTAAACTAATTTTAGGCCTTTGTATAATAAATTGAGTGTTATTTGGGCTTTATTGGATAATTATTGAAATAGAATTATAATTATTGGATAATTGGTAATTGTTGGTTTTGATTTGGTAAATTCATAATCATGCATTGCATATAGGATCATACTAACATATAGGAATATAGTTGGTTAGTTGGTCGAGAAAGATTGAGTGTTAATTTGGGAATGTCGTTTGTATAATTGTAGAGCCTGAGTTCGTAGACGAAGAATACTAGTAATTTTTGTGCTATTGAGTTTTCCATTTGCTTAAAAAGGTAAGCTTGCATGCTCAACCCTTGTCAAACTTGTAGAAACCTTTCAAACTTACCTAGATGTGAATGGTGTGTTTGGATGAGAACGTAGTATCATGATAGGTGGAGAACAATTCAGTTTATACAATTATCATATTTTGATTGGTTGGATTTATGTATTAATATTGGTATATACTATGGCTTGTGACAAATATGTTATTTTGAAAGGTAAGATGGAAGGTGTATTGAATTTGTTGATTTGGTTTGGTTTGTGGCGCATAGCCAATTTATATTATGGTGTTGATTTGGTATCGTTTTATATGATTTGTGATCATCAACTCTCTCTTAATAAGATACTGGTTACTTAGACAGAGCAAAAGAACTCTTAATTATTTGTTCGAGCCAAAAGAGCTCCTATTTATTTGTTTGAGTCAAAAGAACTCTTATTTATCAGTTTGAGTCGCATCGACTTCTATTAATTACCCCACCGCATCAGTTTTTAAGAGGGTTAGGCTCTAGTCTACTCTACTTGGGTTAAAAACACCAGTAGGGGATGTGCACACTTAAGGTCTAGTTGTCTTGGATTATGGATGATAGGATGAATTGGCAAAAGATTCAATTCATTTCTAAATAATAAGGATTATGGATTATGGATTATGGATTGTGGATTGTGGATTGTGGATTGTGAAATATGGATTATGGATTATGGAACATTACTCGTGACTTATGAATATTTCATTTATCGTTAATCTTTGGTTTGTTGAATATGGATGATGGAATGTTTCTTATGCTATTAGTAAGTGATGAATTGGATGGTGGATTGTGGAATATGACTTTTGACTGTTGTATTGGAATTATTATTGAATTACTTATATGTTTATGTGCTAAGTGTGTTTTCGAAAATAAAACTAAAACGTTTTCAAAATCCAAGTAAGGGTTTTGGTTTTCTACATGTTGAGGTGTTAACTTACTCAATTTTTCTGACCTTTTCAACTGTGATTTTTGTGCTTTAAATCCACCACAGGTTTTGAGTTTATGATGCATGCGGGAACGACGACTTACTAGAAATTAGTTGGATTAAATTAATTTAGACTCTCAACCATTAGACCATCAATAATACTTAGACTATTTCATATTTCATATCTCGGATTGTTGTAATTTAGTTAATGAATTGTAATAGCTATTTTAGATCATTAGACATTTGTAGTTCGGCTTCTGAAATCTCCTTGCATTCAGGTCTTTGACTCGAGTGCGGAGTGACACCTCTGAATTTCCTTATTTGTATTTTGGTTCGAGATAAAATGTTTTTTAAAAAGGAAATGAAATTTGGGGGTGTTACGCTAAAGGAATTGAGTTGCTAGCTTGCTCAAATAAAGGGGAGAGGTGCGTGCATGTTTGTCTTTCCAAACACCCGCGTATGACGTTACCTCGCCGCCAAGATGGATTTCACCCATGTCGATTTAGGTACAATTCAATCACCAATTTTGGCAAAGAAAATAGAATTTCACATGATCAATTAATCACGCATCACACCATCTTGCCGCCACTCTCGAGTTTGAGTTTGAGTAATCAACCGAGCTCGAGAGTACGAACGCATGCAATTGCAAAAAAGAAATTCAATAATTGAAATGCACATAGTTCATGCTTTGCACCCAATAAGCCCCTCGGCTAATAATTCGATTATGACATGCGATAAACATTCTCGTCATGCAAATAATTAACATACTTGCTAATTAGCCCTCACTCTTATTCGCGTTTTTCAAGGCCCGAATTAAGAGTAACACAAATCAAGTCCTTAAGTGGACGCAAAAATACCTTGAGAAACATTTATGTCACATTTTCAAACATGATACATATATACCACTGACTAGGCATAAAACACATACGTAGCAAATTTGTGCATTTCGCATAGCATTTTCAGAACATGTGCATGGATAATTACCATAACCAACGCCCATGAACCCTTTAAAACGGGCTTTTACAAAACAGAGTTGAGTCTAAGGACCACGCTCCCAGACATGCAGCAATTTCCATGGAAATCAGTCACACGGGTGCTTTTTTCTTTTGATCCACACATAGTGGACTAAACAAATGAAATGAGCTCCAGCATTTGACTACTAAAGTTGGCAGCTAGCAAGCATTAAATTCTTAAGGAATACGGTAAACGTGGCGACATATTCACGAGTCATATTCACATGGTAATTCATAACCATAGCACACGTATTTAAGAATGAATTCTTCACTTTTCATGCACTTTTACATAAAGTAGCAGGTTGGTACCACAAACCATGTGACTCTTAACTTTTCCTAACATATTTTATTTCATTCTATCTTGGGCCAGCAGTATAGGATCACTTAGCTTGGAAAGTGCAGAAAAATCTCCGAGCATTCGCCATAGATAGACTTCGTTTTTTGCTCAAATAAAGGGGTATAAAAAGGGGGGCTTCGCCGCATATAATTGATGTTGAAGGACAATATTCGCAACCAGCTCTGTAATTCCAGCTAGCTACACTTCGAACTCGGGATGAATCCGAGTTGCCGCCTCGGGTGTTGGTCGAAGTCGAGTGACCATTTTGTACCAAGGCCAAATCCGAGCATTCACTTGTATGGGAACAGGGCCGAGTGCGAGCTACCTCGGTGAATACGGATCTGAGTCAGGGTACGACTTTGCACAGGACTAAGTTTGAGCCACCGCGGCGAATCTAGGTCGCTACTTCGAAGGGAAGCCGACATAGGTGGAGTCGGAGCTGCCGCCGACATGGGTGGAGTCCGAGCTGCCACCTCGGATGCGGGGCCGAGCTGCTGCCTCAAGCGAGGTCGAAGCCGACCACCTCGAGCTCGGGTTGAATCGGGTCCTGCTTCTTCGCACTCGAGTTGGGCCCGAGCGCGCATCCCGGTAAGAATGGGATCCAAACGCACACAACGCGTCTTGTATGCCACACTCCGCACACCATACTCTGAAACCGGACGCCTCACTTCGCTCTCAGGCATTCCACACACTACGCTTCGCGATCCGTAACCGCGAGCACTCAGGTGCGTGCTCTGTGTTTAACCGGGTCCGAAACACTATTTCGATCAAAGGTCGGGTCTGAACCACTACCTCGATCAAATGTTGTGTCGGAGTGGCTATCACGAACGTCGAACCGCGCAACTGCCATACGATTGCGGGTCGAGTCATGCCCTGGCCACCGTTGCTGGGGGTCGACCTTCGAACTCCGAACAACCGCAGGTCAGCTGTGATGTGGGCGAGCCCCTAGCGCTAGTAGCCCTGAACATCTCCAGCTTGCCGTTGGCCAATAAAATTGAATTCGGATCCGCTCCGCACCCACACACTTCTCAATTCGCGCGTCGCACTCTCGCCTTGGTTTCTCGCGAAAGTAACAGTTTAGAATCCTCCAAATACTAACACAAGGAATCAGAGTATAACCCACTTGTGATGATAAGTCCGCACCCCCAAAGTCTGCAGTCGCACAACGCAGTCGACTTAAATCAATCCTTGTAGTCTATCCCCACAGACGGCGCCAAATGTTGGGGTGAGTTCGATTTAGGATAGACCGGGATCAAACTTGGTTTCCTGCGCGCACAAATAAACGGTCAAGGGGGCCCGGCTTTCGCCAAGCGACGCCCCTCCGACGCTCAAGTAAGTTAGTGTTGAGTAAATGAGTACGAAGGATGGGGTAGTCACAAAATAAGATAGTAGTAGAGTAGAGAGAATATATATATATATATATATATATATATATATATATATATATATATATATATATATATATATATTCAAAAGTCCCTTGATTATGACAAATGAGGGGGTATTTATAGGGAATGTCAAGAGTCCAAGGAAACAAACCAATGTACCCCTAATCAATCATGATCCTTCATTCAACGAATAATGGCTAATACTTCTTGGGCCTTGAGAGTACCACATGGGCTTTTTCCAAGGAGCATTATCCTAAGGGATGTGGCCCATTTACAAAATGGGTACCAACAATAACAATATCAAAAACCTCTTTAAAAAGGTACAATACTTTATTATGAAACAAAATATGCAAGTAACAGAGAATATTAATGTGTAACGTCATCAAAAAAACATAATAATTAGGTACTATATAACTTTTTTTTTAAAAAGCCCGCCTTGGCCTAACCAACTAAGCCCGAAAGAAAAGCCCGACCCGGCCAGCACACCGGGCCTACTTTTTACCCTAAACCCGACCCTAACTCGGCCTGGCCCATGATCACCTTTAGTTAAAACTTAAAAGCATTGGTTAAAATGTACGAAAATCTCATTCATCAACTTTCTAATACCATGATTTCATGAATGAACTTGTTTTGCTACTATAATGAATAGAGAAGGATCTTGCGGTAGCTCACTTGGTTGAGCTACCACTCCCCCAACATCGAGGTTGGGGGTTCGATCCTTATCAACCCCAACTTATCAAGTTGGGGGGTTTGTTTGTGATGTGGGCCCTCTTGTAGGGTCCCCCTGCCGGGTTCATGCCTGGTTTCCAGCTGTTCAGCTGGGGTCTTCTTGTGAGCTAGATCCCCTAAATAATCTCCTAGCTCTACAGGGACTGAGCCCTCCGGGGCCAGTAAATTACCGGAAAAAAAAAAAAAAAAAAAACTATAATGAATAGAGTCATTCATCATATGAATGAGATGAAAATCATTCATCCTATAAATGAGTTTCATATTTTTTCATGAGTGGCCCCACATGATTTATTATTTTGATTTTTTGTTTTTTTTTTTTTTTTTATAATGAGTGGCGCTAGACGCAGCAAAAAACCACCCGAATATGTAACATATTATATTAATTTTGAATAATAAATATTTTTCATCTCCCCAAGATACCCTTTTGTATACTAGGAATGGAAACTTGTTCATATGCAACAACAACAAAAAAAAAAAAAAAAAAAAAAAAAAAACCTCAAACGATCAAAATATTACGTAAAACTTTTTCACAAGTTTGTAGGAATGGAACATAAGCATGACAAACAACATTATAAGCACCATCAAAGTTTTACAAGCTTTGAATTCTAAACAAACACATTTCAACTTGCCACTCCATATCCTTCATCAAAGGTCTGCAAGCTCTGAACAAATGCGAATCAGCGAGATTTGGGCTACCTAGGTATATATAGCATAGGTAATTAAAAAGACCAATTTACCTTACTAAGAATACCCCTAACATCATATGTTACATATTCGGGTATAGTTTGTACATTTATCTCTCTAAGTGTTTGTTAATTATTATATCACTATATAATAGTTACGAATCACATCATTTTAGCTAAAAATACAACTCTTTTTACTTTAAATACCAATTTTGACAATTTACGCACAAAAACATAATTTATTCGATTTGGGTTTCAAACTCGTAAAACACTATCCGATTTAATCAGTTACTTATTTAACTGAAACATTAGGATTTATAATATATTGTATTATACAAATATAATATCCTTTGGAGAAACTATCTCTATAGGTGTAACCGAGAGGGACCAGTTGATTACCGCCGTCAAACGAAAATAACGTCAAACTCTAGCCAGCTAACCGTTATTGATGTACGTTAATCAACTGACTTAGTATGTCTAATATTAATTAGATTTAATTAGTAAGCGCATTATTGTCGTAGGACACCAACTCCAACAATCTCCCACTTGTCCGAGATAAGTTATGCGTTACTGATTCTCTTGTGCATTATATCTCTTACTCAATGCAAAATATCTTTTAGGTCGAACTTGCATTGGATCATTATCAAAAGTGGTTTCTCGATCTGGATAATGACTGTCTGACCGGAATATCTATCATACATCTCTTCTGAGCGTGGCCACGCATTTCAAGTCACAATTTCTCGAATGGCCCAAAGACATTTTACCCTGACGAGGGTGGACAATTGCTTTGACTTATTTTCTTTATTCTATATAGTCTGTTATGACCCAATAGATGTCCTTTTAGCCTCCTTTTATGGTACGACTTAGGACATAAGTCAAAGTCACCGCCTTCTGTATAAACTTAAACATACAATCTCAGGTCGAAAGAATCGATTAATAGGAATAATATAGATTTCCTTGCCACGACCATGCACAAAGGTTCTATAATTGGTCAAATATGACAGAGTGTCATCTACAATCTGTCTATGTAATCGGTTATTCATCTCTATGAATCCATGTAAATTCTAGCCAGCCAATCGTTATCGATATAGATGAAATGATGTTGGAAAGTAGTGGGAACTGGAAATAGAAGAGAGTCGAGAAGGGGAGGAGTCCAGGGATGAAATGAAAACAAAAAGAAATTTGTTAATTCCTTACCTTATTTTGAGTAAAAAACTATGAAAGGTGTTTTTATTTTATTTTAATGAAGGGTATATTCGTAAAACTGAGTAACATTAATAATGTTATATGCTGCGTTTAGGTGGTTTTTTGCTGCGTTTAGCGTCTTCGTTTATAATATGTGTAAAAATAAAAAGTTGATTAATAAAATATGTTGATAGGAGAGAGAAAGAGTAGTGGGTGTTTGATGAATGAAAATGTCATTCATTATTGTAAGAGGTTAATGAAATTTGATGAATATATGGTGGATCGGAGAGAAAATGGGTAAAGAGAGATAAATGAATGAAAACTAGTTTTTGCCTCCATGAATTCACGGGACTGCTAAAAGTTATGAGTGATTAGCGTCTAAGGACAAAAATAATATAATACGTATCCCCCGAATTACGATTTGTTTTTTACTCCAAATGGAAAAATGAATGAGAGTTTTCGAAAATGATGATGAGAGTCACAATCGATTATAATACAATTTGTGCGTAATTAACTATAGTGTTCATTATCATTATCTTCGAAGTGATTATTTATGACAAACTTTCTTTAAAACAGTAGAAGAGTAACAACCATCTCTCTTTCAATATAAATGTTCTTAATCAATTTTCTATATATAAACAATATAAAGGTCCAAATTGAGGAGTGAGTATCCTTTGTCCATTATTCTTGTGTCTCGCTCCCTGCACACTTTTAGTCAGATTTAAAAATAAATCATTTATCTTAAAAAGAAAATATGAATTTATTAAACTTTTAATGTAACTTTTCAAACTTCTGATTGGAGAGATACATTGAGTGGAACACAAAATAAGACATAGGATCCTCATTCCCAAATATAAGTCTATTTTGCGTGTGTTATCATCCTAGATGACCAAATATGGATTGCTCTTTTTCTTTGGAAAATAAGTGTTAATTGACTTATCGTATTAAAAATCAAAGAATAATATCACACACAGAACGTCTCATCATATATGAAATCATTTTACTTCAACTATCACTATATTAGTTGATGGAGAAATAATTATAACACTCATGAACCAATCGTAGTTGCCCCTACTTCAAATATGTTTGCGGGCCTGCGCTCTTTTGTAGGGCATAAAGTCTTTATCATACTCTATTTGTTTGGAAGTCTGATTTTCATTGTTTAGTGTCCAATATCTATTCCCTTAAAATGAATTAGTTGTCCTCTTAGTATATAGGAATCACATATATTCTCACCGCCTTTACTACCCCCCCTCCTTATACTGCACAGTCGCCGATGTATTCTTGACTACTCGACGCGTCGGTCAAAGGCACTAATTATCTCTTTTGAATTCAGTATAATTCTTTCCCCAACGATTTTTTTCTCCTCCGTACTTATTTTGTGTCTCCACTCTACTTTCCCTCATAGCAACCAATCTCCCACAAAACCCCCCACCATCACATGCAACTCCCACAACTCATAATTTTCCTCCAAAAACCGTCATCATCTGAGCATGTGATCCCAAATTATTTTATTTTGTCTTAAATCTGCACATTCTATAAGATATTTGATAAAACCAATACAATAGAAGTCTATGTAGTTAGTTAACTAGTCAAAGTGGTTATAGAGCAAAATTGCAGAGATCTGGAAAATTGTAATTTTTTATTTATTTTAAGATATGTTAACTTAAACATTTGTCGTTAGTCATTGAATGATTTGATTTTCAAAGAAAATCAAACAATATTGAAAAGTTACAACAATAATAAATAAAATTAATAGGTACCAACATCTATCGAAGTTGTTGTATAAGGAAATCATTTGTAGGTTTCCATTTGACTTTGTCATGGTTATTTATAATCAACTATGAGTGATTGCAAAATTGTAAATTTTAAACCAAAATAAAATAAAATCACACGTAGCTCATCAACTACAAACAAAATAAGAAGTGTGACTGAAACAATCAAATTTTAATATCGCGTTTCTAGAATATAAATGATTGATAGTTACAATCTAAATGAGAACCAATAAATACTTTGATAGTAGTAGAAATACAAACTTTATAAGAACACTATTTCTACAACTTTCTAAATATCTTTCTTCCCCTAACTATGTTTCTCTCTCTCAAAAACGTATTGCGCAATGCATGTGTTTGTCATCAAAATCAAGCAAACAACCAAGGTATATATACTAATTCGAATTAACATGTAACCGACAAATTTGGCAAACGAATAGCCAAGAGTCACCATGTCTAATATTATATTACATAAAAGACCTTCAATTTATCCTTAATTTAAAGTAAACAAAAAATAAATAAAACTCATGTCAAAAGTAAGATGAAAGTCAGTTTAAAACTCAACCAGTCGCATAATTTGTTATCATATTAATGATGTATTCATTTCATATATTAATGAAGATCTTTTCATGTACTTATGATGCTTACATGACTTTTTAAGAATTAAAAATTGACCTAAATTCTCCCCACTGCGACATGTAGGATTAGTGAACTTCTTATGTTAACCCGTTAATATTATTATATAGGTAGATAGATTTTGATCATGATAAATGATCCTCTAATGAGTTTAGGTAGTGTTTGGGAACACGGAATTCATTTCATTTCCTTAAATTCAATTCTTGAAATTGAATTCTTGGATTTCAACTCTAATTCCAAGACTGTGTTTGGAACCTTGGAATTGAATTCATATATACATCATCATTACCCCTTCCCCTCCCAAGCACCACCAGCCACTACCCCAACCCCCGCCCAAGCGCTTCTACTGGACCACCATCGCATGAGTGAGGTCAAAATGCGCCGAAAGGACCTGTGTTGGTCTGTGGAGTCAGTATACAACCTGACAAGCTGCCATAGGTGACTACTTCTGGTTCAGAGTATTAATCGGGGTGTTACACAAACCAATTTCATAAACCGCTTTCCATATTCCGTAGTGTTACAGAGTGTCTGTCACTGGAGTCACGTAATCTATCGACGGGTATTAGGACTCGGCTAAAACATTTTCATGCGGGTACGTTGATCTCAGCTAAAATGGCCGTGGGGTGGTTGAGGTGTTGGCTAGGAAAGTGAATGAGGCGGGGGTGTCGACTAGGTTAGTGGATGGTGGGGGTGAAAGTTGTTGGTTGGGGGGTTTGTGTATATGAGCTAACAACAGATTGTGGGGACATCTAGGAAAGTTGATCGGGAATAGGGTAGTTTAAGAAAATTGTCTAGAGGATAAGGGTTATTGAGTACAAGAGTCAATGGGTTGTACGTTGAGTTGAGTATGTAGGAGACTAAATAAGCTGGAAGAGGGTTAGACATGCGAGTCAAAGGGCGAGGGATTCTAATTTTAGGCGATGTTTACGTTTTTGGCCAAATTAGATCACATGTAAGACTTTAGACACATAACAATTTTTATTGGTCTTAAATTTGTATTTTAAATTTGCATGTTGCTTTCAATCTCCATGTGCTATTATCTCAAAAAAAAATAAAAAAATTAAAGTGTCAATGCTAAGGTTTAAATTACCTAAAAATTGAAAATTTTAATACCAAAATTGTACTATATCAAGTAAACATTTGAGATTCTCGTGCATTTGCACGGGGTCAAAAAACTAGTTACGGAGTATAGTAGCTTGGCACAATAATAGATTTCTTATAAATTAGCTTTTAAGCCTAACAACTTTTGATGGGTTGCCTTTATAGAAGACATACTTGAATAAATGAAATCCTTGGCAACAACTAGGAATAGATGACACTTAATAGGATTAAAAATTTCTACTGCATGAGAGTCATGTAGAGTAAAATGCTCTTTAACCACTACACCTTTTCCCTTCAAAAGCTTGACTAACTCGAGTTGCCGATCCATACACGGGTCACTGCTCCCCCCAGTTACTAAAATCGCCTATCCAAGTTCCTTCAAGCGATCCAAAACGCCAAGCTCTAGACCCGCTCTAAGGTTAACATGATCATGGTCACGACTTGCTCCAATAGGCAAACACAATTCTGAAAATAAATCACCAACTGATTGGGGAACATATGGATCATTAACATGCTCCAACTCTGACCTAGTACGTTTTAACCCACCAAATGACGGATAATGAAGTATCAACCCCGTAATAATCAAAGGGTTAATGTCATCAACAATCATCGAGGCACGTAACCCAACCTTATATGCCAATGTACCTCCAGCACTAGATCCCATCAAAAAACAATTAGAAAAGTCCCCATATTTTGCAAGCCACTCATGGTCATGCAAAATGCTCTTGCCATATGAGGAACGTATCCAGAGAAGAGCATCCATGCCATCATCGTATGCAACGGGGAGACGATGTTCAGGGGCAAGTCGATAGGTGACAGAGACCACAAGGGAAGTGGTGAAAGAGCTTACTTTCAAGCAAAAGTCATGGAACATAGTGGAATCTGCACGATGAAAGATAAATCCACCTCCGTGAAAATATAATATGATAGGATTTTTTGATGAAAATGAAGAATTCAATGCAATCTTTGGAAGAAAAACTCGTACAAAAGTTTTGGTATTTGGGTTAAGAGAAAAATATTTTGTAAGTACGGGAGAAGGACAATCATAATTAGAAGATGCTGGGGTGCATGGCGCATCTTGTAAGCGAGTAATAGAGCCATCAGAGTTTCGTCTGAGTCTCAAAAATTTATAAGGATCAATGGTGCATATTGGGCTTGAAAATGTTTGATTACTACTTGACATGCTTCTAGTATGTATAATAATATGTAATACCTATGTTGCAAAGAAACAATGATCAATACTATAATAATAAATTAATTATTAAATTTTGAATAAATATGATTTTGAGTGATACTTCTGACTTTGTATACAAATAAAGCTTCATAAAATTTGTAACAATGTTGTGTTTTGGTCGAGAACGAAACACCCACTTATTGGTGATTTTTTGGATGAATACATAAGTATTTTGTAATAACACTAAAAAAGGAAACATATATCATATGCCAAAAGATATCTATCTATCTATCTATCTATCTATCTATATCTTTTAATAAAGCCGTACCAATAAGCTGATGTAGCACGACTTTGTTAAACGATTGACATGTCAGCACCATATCATTTAACACGTCAGTATGCTCATTGGTAGATCAGCCAAAAATGTGTCTATCAGGATTTGAACCCCTGACCTCTCACTTACTTATTCATCACATTACCAGTGTGCTAACCGTTACTTCATGCATATTTTTGTATGCTCATACTATAAAAATGTTAGAAATAGTCCAAACGAATGTAGATGACCAAATCTTTTATTTTTAAAAATTTGAACGAATTATGGAAGTAAATAAATCAAAACAAGAAATTTAAAAGATACCCATTTTCCGAAATCTTGCAAAATACTTGATTGTAATTAAAAATAAATAAAAATTAGGAAATATAATTCCGTAATTAGAGCATTCGTTTAGGCAAAAAAAATCGTTGGCAACACATTCTCAAAGGTTACCATGAGTATATTAATCAAACTCAAATTTTCAGTCCACATCTTCATCCCCAAAAGTTTGTCTTCAATATTTCATTCGAGCATTACTTTTACCTTAGTTAATATTATCAAGGATTAATAATTGATTCTCTCTTTTTGGTATTTTGTTTTAGGTATAGGTGTTGAGCAAGCACACGAGTTGAAAACCTCGCTCCGAGATCACTTTCATCTGGATTTGAGGTATTTTTTTTTATCAGGCTCTTTTGTTGCTCGGTAGGATGATTATAATCGTGTGTCGAATCGATCTTGCGTTCAATCAGAGGCACTGCAGTACTTTTTTGGATGTTAGATTGGTCGATCAGAATTTTTTCTGGGTCACTTCTTCTAAACCTCTTGGTATTATATCATAGTAAATTTTACCAGATCAAAGTGATTCATTAGGAGTTGTCATTTTTTTTTCTAATATTATTTGTGCTTTATGTTCTTATTTCCTCCAATTTGATTTCAGTAATGATGAGATCATAAAATTATGGATTTAGACTAATGTTTTATGAGAAAGAAGAGCAACTACGTACAAGGTTACGGTTTGACTGAAGGCAACTCAATGCATATTAATGCAAAGTGGAATCCTCCTAATATAAGCACCATTATACGAGTTCAATAGATGAGGATCGTCTTATTGAGTAACATACTCTTGGCTCGAGCTTCAACTTGACAAATGAAATGTAGTAGTAGTGTCGTTGTGTACTTGAAATTCTATCATTTTCACATAAATTAATCATATGACAATGTGTTGCATTCATATCATGCGTCATTGTTTTGGAAAACTTGATCCAACATTACAGAGTCACTTTTAAAATGGTACAATGACAGAATCGGTATGTTTTTTCAAAGAATAAGTTACAAAACAAAAAAACGAAGGAATCGCGCAAAATGGTGCAAAACAAAGTTCATCAAGTTTTGAATCGCCAAATCACATATCCGGTTCTAATATAGCTTAATTTAGATACAAAATCAAAGAACAAATAATCTAAACCTGATCTCACCTTAAAATAAGGCAATCAATCTTTGAATCTAATATACCTTTTAGGCCCTGTGCGATTCAACTTATTAAACACTATTTTCAAATCAGATTAGATTTAATCAAATCAAATCAAATCAGATCAACTTCATTCAATTTAAATCAAATCAGATCAGAATTATCTAAATAATAATCAATGAATCTAGCTTACTTTTAGTTATTAATTCTTCTAAATGCAGTTAATTTATCAATTTATTCAGTTTAGATCAAATCAAATCAAGTTCATTCAAATCAAATCAAATCAGATTAGTTCAATTCAAATCAAATCAAATCAAATCAGAAAAATGCAGTCCAATCGCACAGGGTCTTAATATCACAAGAGGACGAGGTTTAGAATGATTAGGGAAATATATTGTGTCTTATTGTGTCTCAATCATTAGAGGACGGAGGGAGTATGATTTAGGACCTATATGGCTATATATGGGAAAGTATATAAGATTGGCAAACATTCAGGACATTTAAAAATGATGAAGAAATATTTTATACTTGATCAAATGCTTTCAAAAGAAAACAGCCTGATGTATTGAAATGTAAGTATTTATTTTTATTATTTGCTTAATCTTTAGCACATACCTCAATATATCAAATCAAATTGCATAATACCCATGAAAAATCAATGCTTAACCATACTTTGAGCACAAGGAGTATGTGGTCCTTCTGGCGATAGAGGTGTATGGACCACACTAAAAATGAGGTGTATCGGACATAATTTATTTATTAGTAAAAACAATTGTTTATACCAAAATTCTCATCTCATACGAGACTTTTGACAGTATATAAGCTATATATTTCTACCTTATATAAAATGAATAAAAAAATATAAACGTTTTTAACATGGGCATGGATTAGTTTAGAGTCATTCAAATTAGATCAGACCAAATTAATTCAGATTATATCAGAAATGCCCAAATAACGTTCAATGAATTTGGTCCATTATTGATACTAATTCGTTGAAAATTCAATCAAATTTTAAACCAATCCAGATCAAATCAGTTCAAAGTCATTCAAATTAGATCAAATCAGATCAAGAGCAATCGAATCAAATCAGAATGATGCAGTCTTATCAAACAGGGCCTAAGTCTTACTCCCTCCGGTCCTATTTAAACTTCCTTCTCCCTTTTGCGCACTCCAAAAGAAGAAATAATAAATAATACTCTATGATTTATTTAGCAAATAAATTTAAAAGCTAATCTTAGTCAACATCTTTATGTTGCCTCCCTAATTTTTCTCTCGACAAAAACCGTAATATTTTGGGAATGGGAAGAACAAAGTCGAAACCTTGAAAAAGGGAGAAGGAAGTTTAAATAGGACCAGAGGAGTATTAAACAGGGCACAACACATTAGCTGAACGAGTTAATAAGTGAAAAATCTCTAACTAGAAATATGTCAGTCAAACTCTTTAAACTTATTATGAATCCTATTCTAATATCAATCTAATAACTTTATTTTGCCCCTATAAATCCAATTAGATTTTTTTTTTTGTTCCATAAAAAATAAAACCCACCTCAAAACACAGAAAATGTAACATATTCCGAGAATGAGGGAGCATTATTAGAACTACTTCATATAAACATTTATGAACCTCGTGCATGGCACAGGTCCATAAACTAGTTAAATGTTAATTTGATATCAACTTTAAAAAGAAAACATTGATCACATATGTAGCACTACGGAATATGAAAAGTGGTTTATGAAGTTGGTTTGTCCCACATTGGAAAATTAAGGCTCATATGATCAGTTTATAATAGATTCCTACCATCATACTACCAACAAGGCCTTCACCTTTTAGAGCCCAGAGAGGATATATGGGCCTAATAGGTGACTACCCATCTTATTGGGTTGTGTTGTGACGGACGGTGGTTCGGGCTATTACAGATGGTATCAGAGCAATCCTGCGACCGCGTGCTGGGTGCTGGGGCGAGGCCCAGACTAGCCGTCTAGCGGGGGAGATCTTGGACCTGTGTTGATGTTGGTATGGTTTGGCCGAGACGCAACGGGGACGTTGCGGTCTTTAAGTGGGGGAGTTTGTAACATTACGGAATATGGAAAGTGGTTTATGAAGTTGGTTTGTCCCACATTGGAAAATTAAGGCTCATATGATCAGTTTATAATAGATTCCTACCATCATACTACCAACAAGGCCTTCACCTTTTAGAGCCCGAAGAGGATATATGGGCCTAATAGGTGACTACCCATCTTATTGGGTTGTGTTGTGACGGACGGTGGTTCGGGCTACTACAACATAACCATTAAAATTTATACCCCATATCAAATAGATTGCAAAAAAGATATATTGGGATATTTAACAAGGTTAATTTATATTTTACCCCCCAAAACTTATGTATTTTTCATCTAGAATTTTATAAACGCGCACACTTAAATGATGAGTTTAAAAGGACAAAGAAAGTCCAAATCTAACTACTACTACTTCTACTACCACTACTACTATTAAGGCTTTTTTTTTTACAGGCCTCCATTATTATTTTGATTTGAATGTATTGAGATTAAATTTTATTTGATTTGAATCTATTGAAAAAATAAATGAATAGATGAATCAGTAACAAGAAGTAGACTAGATTCATTAATTGTTATTTGGATAATTTTGGTCTGATTTGATTTGAATTACATGAATTTGATCTGATTTCATTTAATTTGAATAAATCTGATCTGATTTGAATACACTACTCTTTAAGTTGAATCAAATAGGGCCTAACAACAACAATAACACCGGACCCATGCTTGAAGTAACTGGGGCTCAATCTCACTCCATATAACCCCTCCCCTTAAAACTGATTTGATTGAAGCGATTGTTACCACTAAATCAATACAATTTGGATGAATAAATTTTGAATTTTCTCTTGCTCCAGAACTAGTTATTTCTTGTAAAATCAAATTCATTTCCAACAGAATACTGACTGGGTCAATACTTGTAGAGAATACGGTAAAAGAGAATGAGACCTAACATGGAGTGAGCCCATAAAGAGGACATAATACCATTACAACATTATCACAAATTCATACTTGTACATCACAAGAAGAGCTGACAACTTTGACCAGACCTGAGTGACCGACTCGAATTACCCAAAAACCTAACCGGATAGGACCCAAAATTGTGATTAACCGAATCTGACTTAACTTGATCACTTGATAGTGACATGTGACCCGACAAAACCCGTATGTAGTGCCCTTTTACCCAACAATGACTCGACATGAATGATATAAATTAAAACAATTTAATATAAACGTTGACAGTTTTGACTTGCTAACTAAATAATTTCACCTAACTATGCAAAGAACAGAAAAAAATATAATATATTGACCAAAATTTGAAATGAAGCGGATTAATAACTGTCAGTAGGGATGGGCATAGAACCCATACCTAACCCAGACACGTCAGACCCGACCCATGTGGGTCGGATATGAGTCCTCATTTTTTAGGAATCATTGGGTTTGGGTCGGACCCAGACCCGTTTACATGTGTGATGATTCGGATATGAGTCTCTCTATTGAGACCCAGACCCGACCCATAGACCCGTCTAGTTTAACTTTTTTTTTAAAAAAAAGTAAATTTTAACCTTCATAAAACATTATTGTGATACTTAATAGACTACACAATAAATCACATGCATGGTACCAATATCCTAATTTCCTCCCCTACTATAGCTATCTACCGACGAGTACCCTCATCCATCGTGTTAGCGTAGTCATCGTCATTGACCTTCTCGCTTGCTATGTAATATATTATTAGATGATTAAAACTTTGGTATTAATGTTTATGAGACTTCGTATATTGACATTTGACACTTACGATTGTATGTTAAATTATGAGAATTGGAAGTTTGGTTATGAGTTGTTTTTGCACATTTGATTTGGGTATTTAACATATTAACGCAATTAAATAACATTTTGAGCTAGAAAATATCATAAAAGTCGGCTTAAATGAAGTTCTCAGTTTCTCACATAAGAGCCAGACCCTTCCCATACCCATCGGATCTTGACGGGACGGGTCTGGGTTGGAAAATTTTAGAGCTTTATGGATGTGGGTCGGGTTTGGATCTGCATATGAAGACATGGGTTTGGGTTTGGGTTCTATGGGACCTGGCCCAGACTTTACCCACGCCCATCCCTAATTGTCAGTAACTAGACCTGATTATGACCTCTCCGACGCAAAATATACCCCGACATAACCGGACTTGGGCTATGTTTGGTAAAACTAGGTGAAATAGTAGCTGAACGCTGAAATAGTAGCTGAAAACTAAAATAATAGCTATAATAGTAACAAAAAGTTTTTAGCTGATAGTAATAGGAGTGTTTGGCAGAATTAGTTGATATAAGAGTTGATATATATAAAATTTCATAAAATGCAGTATTTATTTTTGATCTCATTTTAATTTAGTAAATAAATGAGGGTAAATTAGGAATAAAATTATGATAATCTAGTTTATTTTTGAATAAGTTACGGCTATATTTGGTATGCACAATAAGGTAGTTTATTTGGCCAAAATAGCTTATTTGACTAGTTGTTTTAAGTTCTTTGACCAAATAAGTTGGTTTGGTAACACCACTATCTTAAATAATAAGCTAGCTTATTTAAGAAGTTACCCCATGTAACTTATTTAAAAATAAGCTAGCTTATCATAATCTTATTCCTAATTTGCCCTCATTTATTTACTAAAATAAAATGAGATTAAAAATAAATAATGCATTTTTAAGTAATTTTATTTATACCAGCTCCTATATCAGCTAATTCTGCCAAACACTCCGATTACTATCAGCCAGTATTGCAGCTATTATTTCAGTTTTCAGCTACTATTTCAGCATTCAGCTACTATTTCAGCATTCAGCTACTGAATGCTGAAATAGTAGCTGAATGCTGAAATAGTAGCTGAAAGCTGAAATAATAGTTGCAAAGTTTTTAGCTGATAGTATTAGGAGTGTTTGACAGAATTAGCTGATATAGGAGATGAACGCTGAAATAGTAGATGAACGCTAAAATAGTATCTGAATGCTGAAATAGTAGCTGAAAACTGAAATAATAGCTGCAATAGTGGCTGATAGTAATCGGAGTGTTTGGCAGAATTAGCTGATATAGGAGATGGTATATATAAAATTATATATAAATGCATTATTTATTTTCAATCTTATTTTTTTTAGTAAATAATTGAGGGTAAATTAGGAATAAAATTATGATAAGCTAGCTTATTTTAAATAAGTTACATGGGGTAACTTCTTAAATAAGGTAGCTTATTATTTAACCTAGTGGTGTGACCAAACCAACTTATTTGGTCAACGAGCTTAAAAAACTAGTCAAATAAACTATTTTGGCCAAATAAACTAGTTTATTGTGTATACCAAACATATATAAGTTTGGTAGCGATTAGAAAGGTAGTACACATACAATGGTTGTATATGGAATCTGATACAAAACCCAATAGGAGAGTGCCACCTAGGTAAATGAAAAAAAGGAGAGAAAACTAGAGTAATTAGGCGCAAAAAAAAATTCAGCTTGGAGGGAATTAGTTCTTTTTTGTGCGCCATCTATTGAACATATGAGTGATTTTTTTAGGATTTCTTTTTTTGTTTTTTTTTTTGTTTTTTGTGCATTATTTTTATTTCTTGCATAACTTTTGTTTCGTAAGTCCGTTAAATATATGAAACATATCATCGTAAAGCTCTTTTCGAATGCTTTCATATGAGTACAATATTGAATATGTTTCAATAAAAATTCAAAAATCTAATTTTGTTATTGATATCGTAAAATCTCATAAATTCATTCAATTTTGATAGTCTGATACATAAATAAATAGGTCTGGTCGATACTATGGATAATTTATTTAAAACAAATATTGGGTAAACAACATATCATTAGTAATAAGATTTAAAATTTGACATCGGCGTAGAGATTGCCCAAGTTGGCTAGAGTAGAGGTCATGACCGTCAACTGTTTTCTTGTAGGGATATAGTATATACATTCGTCATTTCATCACTTGAAAACAGGAAATGAATGACAATTGCTATGTGAACTACCCCACCATACGAATTAACATATGGATACAATGAAAATATTAGATCTCACCCAAAACTATTCTATATGACATATATTATTTTTCTTGTAAGAGGTAGATTTTTATATGAATAAAATAATAATATAATTTCAATTGGGATAAAAAAAAAAAAAAACAAATGTGGTATTTTCGAGTGTGGTATAGTATAACATTGAGGTAGTGAGATTCTAATATAAGAATTTAACGTAACGAATGTTAATCCATGCAAATAGTGACCAATAAACTAGGGGTATCTATACAAATGATTTTCGAAAACATATGTACTTATGCCTAAACTTTATGCAACACACGATGTTAGCATGTTATGTACGAGTATTAACAATTATAAGCAGTTACAATAGAGAAAGTGGTTTTAACACGCTCTCATCTAGAAACATAGTATAATCAAATGTTCGGATAAATTTTGTTTTAATTATGCAATATTCATTGGCATAAATATTTATTCTGTCATTTGAAGACATATATTTAGAATCAAGTAGTTTTGAAATATGTGGGATCTCATGCAATTCTATCTGTTAGGAAGATAATTTATTGTACTCGATGAATGATGTAACCTATCAATTTGAATAGTTTCGTATCTAGAATGAGATTTTTGTCAATCATTTTGTAATTGTATAAGACTGATTCCAAAAAACGAATTATTTTTATTGACATACAAAGTACCCATGTCTTAGATAGCCCTTGGTGACTCACAAAATAGATCATGTTGCCCCTATATATAACCAAGCTAACAACATCAATATAAACAACTTTTTCTCTTTTAGCTAATTTTCAATCTAATTTGATTATGAAATCTCTAACTAATATTTTGAAATTGAACACCCACAATTAACAAAAAGAAATTATATTTTTGTTTACCTAGTAATTCTAATTAGCTTTCACTCTTTTCTAGGCACGAGTAGTAATTGATAATAAAAATATAACTCGTTTAATATTGAATTAATACGTAACGAATATGTTAATGTCGTATCTACGACTCATACTTTGAATTTCATGTGCCGTATATTATAATATATTTTCATTGATAGTATTTAAATATTATTGATTGTATCGACTTAAACAATATGGTATCAAACGTGGGAACAACTTATTTATCGTCATATTTCTCATCTTGTGCATCTTATCTTTTTTTTTTTTTTTTCTTATCTTGTCCATCTTCATATTCACCTTTATCAAACAGTGACAGAAGATGAAAAGTATAATTTAGAAAATGCTAAGAGACTTATAAAATGAATCAGACTTATATCCTTTACGAAAGACTGAAGTAATAATTCATATATAATGTGGAGTAATCTATATTATGTTCATCTTTCATATTATTGAAATAGTATTAACTAGTATCGACTAATACATACTTGTTCATCATATTTATCTTTCTCCAAGTGTGAAAGAAGATGAAAAGTTTGAGTAAATGTCAAAGACTTATAAAGTGAAACTGAAAAAGAGGGGTTCATTCCCAAGAAAGAAATAATAATTGAAATTACATTTGTATTATTCTAAATTAATCGAAAAAGTATTACTTGTATCGATTAATAAATTTTTTGTATAAACGTGAGAATAACGTATTCATCTTCATATTTTTCATCATGTTCATCTTTTTAACCTTCATATTAATCTTTACGAGATGATTGAAATAAAATGAAAAGTCTGTTTTATAATGTTGGAAAAGAAAAATCTTAGTTTAGTGAATGAGAAAAAAATATAAAGTGGATTAGCAAAAAAGTTTTTTTTTTTTGTTTTCTTTTCCCCCAAAGAATGAAATAATAATTCGGGGTTCATTACTCAAAATTAACTGAAACGAAATTGTGTATTTGGTAATTGTGAAACACATTAATTGTATCAACTAGTATAGTTTCGTATCCAAAGTGGGACAACATATTTGTCTTCATATTTTTATCTTTGTTCATATTGTTCTTTATCCTCTTGTTCATCTTCGTATTCAACTTTTATTTTTTTGCAAATTTGTGTGACTAATGTCAATAGAATATTTACACGTTCACTAGGTATGGAAACATTACAACTCTTTTTTTGCAAAATATATTTGCTCAATGAATGACTTTATACTCACAAATGTGTGTTATAATCTTAAGAAATACTTATTACTCATTTTGTTATTCTTTGCAAGATACAAAGAATATTGTACACAAAAGAATTAGGAAGGTTGCTAGGGCTATTTGGGTTATTATGTCTATTAGGGTTACTAGCTAGTGTTAGTAGGGTTTTTAGGACTGATATGGATTAATTGCAGGGTGACTTTTTAGTTGAAACTAGGAACTATTATTACACTAAATTACAATAATATTGTGTCGTTCAGTCCTAATAAGTATCAGTGATATATTAATTGTTTCTTACATACTGAACGTGTTCATAAAGAGAAGAAGCGTGAGGAAGAGACAATTGAGTGAAAGAAGTTTTTTTTTTTCCTGTTTGGATTGACGACGAAAACCAAGAGATTTGGACCAGAAATGAAGATTAATTAATAGTATCATCTGATACAATATTGTATCAAAGCGGGGACAACTATTCATCTTCCTATTCGTGCTCATCTTCAACCTATTCATCTTCATATCCATTTTCATATTCAACCCTTTTCTAATATGCAGATTTCTTAATCTAGATTCAAATACAAACAATCGAAATCAAAACTAATCTAACAACTCTCGAGTAAATTAAATTTAAATTAACAAATCTCCATGTAAACTTAACCCAAAATAATACTTTTCTTCATCTTCTTCACCTTATATTCATCTCAACCTTCATCTTCAATTTTTATATAAAACCCAATTTCAATTTTTTTTACCCAGATCAATGCAATACCAAATACAATTGTAGTATCATTGGCTATCATTGACTAATTTCAACTCATAAATATATACATTAACAAATCTTCAACATGTAGAAGCTTCATTTGAGTGTTGGATTTTGAAAATTTGTTCATCTTGGGTAGAGGAGAAGATAAGAGACAGAGAAAATGAGGGAAGAGAGAGATTGGATGTGAAAAAAAAAATGAGGTAGGGAGAGAAAGTAAAAAAAAAAAACTTAGGGATTTGTTAATTCTAACAATAAAAGAAAAAGGTAAAAGAAAATTTACAATGTGAAAATTTTGAATGAAAATTAAACTTCTGGAAATATTTTTTTTTTTTTTGAAATTGACCAATAAAGGGCTGCCACATCACATTATATGAGATGCTTCATACAACCATTGTATGTGTACCATTTTCCTAGCGATTACGGGAATGTTGACGTGACAAAATCTAAACCTAATAGGACCTGACCCATCTCGACCCGACCCCAAAACCAACACGACCGTCCCAAGTCCCAACTTCCACCTTTATTCACAAGTCACAACTCACCACAAGACGCAACTAGATTCCCTCTATATAAACCTCACGAGCCACACCATTTATCCTCTTTTAACCCTCTCTTAAACCCTAATAACATCATCTCCTTCCTCCCTCCGCCGCCTCACACCACCACCACCAACCGCCGCCGCAGCAGCAGCCATGGGGAAGAAGAAAGTAACAGGAAAGAACAGGCTCGATAAATTCTACCACCTCGCAAAAGAACAAGGCTACCGTTCACGAGCATCCTTCAAGCTAATCCAGCTCGACGCCAAATTCTCTCTCCTCAACGCGTCACGGTCAGTCCTCGATCTCTGCGCCGCCCCCGGTGGGTGGATGCAAGTGGCCGTACAGAGGGCCCCAGTCGGAGCACTCGTAATCGGCGTCGACCTCGTATCTATCTCCCCAATCCGCGGCGCCATATCCGTACAAGAGGATATTACTAAACCTAAGTGTCGCGCTACCATTAAAAGGCTTCTCTCTGAGAATGGGTTTAAGGCGTTTGATCTTATGCTACACGACGGTTCGCCGAATGTCGGTGGCGCGTGGGCTCAGGAAGCTACTAGTCAGAATGCTCTTGTTATTGACTCTGTTAAGCTTGCTACTGAGTTCCTTGCTCCCAAGGGCACTTTCGTCACTAAGGTTTACTTTTCTTTTCTCCCTCCATTGCTGTTGTTGTTCTCGTTTTGGGAATTGTGTTTATTGTGTTTGAAAGATTGCGAGTTTCGTTTACGTTTGGTTTGAATTCCTCTCACATATTTAATTTAATTTAATCGGCGAAAAACGGGGAAAAGGAAGGGATTGTGATTATGTTGTGGTGGTTTGTGAACTAAGGTTTGGTTAGGTTAGGTTAATGTGTGAAAAATGGAGCCTTCAATAATAAGTGTGTAAGGTAGGATTTGGTTAATTTTGTGATTTGAGTTCTCGGTTTCGTTCGGGCTAATAAATTAAGAAATGCGGACAATGTAGAGAAGGTTTGTTTTTTACGAGTTAGATATGTGTTGTGTGGTGTTATAAGGTCGTAGTATAGCTGTTTTACGATTCCGTATTATGAGGAACTGGTAGCATTATCTTATAGGGAGTTACTTGGATTATCTTATACTGCATTAGTAAAATAGAGTTATATTTGGTGTGAGGAAGCTGAAACCGAGCTCGGTAGACCTGCCCCTCTTTGGAAGAACAAGGGGAGTAGCTCATGTGGTTGATTGACCCGTTCATTATAATGCGTTGTTTGGCCTTTGTTGTGATCCAATGTTCAGAAAGTTGGTGGTCAGTCAGAACTCAGAAACAGATGATTGAAACATTTGCATTAACAACCCTCTAGGCCATTACTGGTCTATTTGACACGAATTTTGTCTTGTAACTGACGGTATTGGCCGATCTGAGTAGCTGGTTGGATAGTTTCTCTTTGGAGCTAATAACTATAGGACTTGGGTAAAGAGTACTAGTATTACTTTTAAGCTATCATAGCTAGGAAGTGCTCGCAATTAATATAATAAGATTAATAACTGAGTTTGGTCTACGAATGAAGCTTTTGCCATTTTGATGTTTCAATTGAATTTTCAACCTGCACCCTGAACTATGTGTTTTTGAAATTCGCCAGAAAAGCTTGTTGCTTGTATTTGTCATATCATGCCAGTAGCTTAGTGCCAGCTATCCCTTTAGTTTAGTTACAGAGTTCATCGTCAGTTTGCTAGGTGTCCCACAAGGAAAATTGAAAGAACAAAAAAATTAAAGAAAGAAATGGAGTCCCTCTATTTTTATTTTCTGATGAGTTGTGTTGTAGAGTGTTCGTTAATAACTAATGTTTTAGTTTGATGTTTGGTAAGTGCTGCAGTAAGTTCCTGTCATATCTTTGGTTAAAACTGATTAAAAGGCTCTCCAGCATTAGTTGACTGATTACCTCAATTTCATTTGTTCAGATCTTCAGGTCACAAGATTACAATGCCGTGGTCTACTGTCTCAGGAAGGTAATGCATCCCTAACATGTTCTCTGTTCTAATTTTTTTTCCTTCTTTCCCCATTCCCTATCGGGCATTTGCATGTTAGGAATTAAAGATAAGTGACCATTTTGTTTTCTTTCTAAATCTTTTTTCTAGCGTCTTTTGATTGGGCATCAAAGTAATGTGTAGTTATTTATTTCTTTTTTTTTGGCTGTAGCTCTTCACATTTATGCATTGTGGTTGAGCAAATTGATACTTTTCTGTTGTTATTATGTTTTAGAATGACCAGTTCATGATTCATTTGTACTAACCTGTCTTACGTTACTTGTCTGTACCAGCTTTTCGATAGGGTAGAGGTGTATAAACCTGTTGCCAGTCGTTTGTCATCTGCAGAGATATACCTTATAGGTCTTAGGTACAAGGCCCCAGCAAAAATAGATCCTCGCATGCTAGATATCAAGTATCTGTTTGATGGTGCTACTGACCCTCAAAAGCCAGCCTCCGTGCTTGACGTCCTGCCTGGTAGCAAGCAAAAAAGGCATCGTGACGGGTGAGTTCTCAGTAGGACTTAATCATTCATACATCCTCTTGGCATCTTTCTGCTTTAAGGAATTTTCGTTTATTTAATTTATTCTACACGCCTACTTATTAGTGGCGGTACATATATAGTTTTTTTTTTTTTTTTTTTTTTTTTTTTTTTTTTTTTCTGGTTGCTATGTACCACTGTGTCCCAATTTAAACTTCCATTAAACTTCCCATGAAATTTGAAATCCTTTCTCATATTCAAATGCCAGGGGAAGTTTAATTTGGGACGGAATGGTATATGCTAGCAATTATATGTTGGCGCGAAAAAGTCATAGGTCACTGAATACTGTTAAGCCATTTGAAGATGATAGGGATTAACCGCTTTTCCTCAGATGTCAGAACTCATATTTACTCCGAGGGTTTGTTACAGTCATGTGAAGAGGACAAGTCGGTGGTGTCTGTTGTGGAGTGTAAAACACTACCCCTTTTCTCGCATAAAGAACTTTTACACTAACCAATCTAGTGGCAACTCAAGTAATTATTACAAGACCTTACAGGAGTATAAAATTTCGATATTTGAATGGCTATTTTTTCTTTTGATGTCCTTTTCGCGTGGAGTAATTCCTTCGTGGTAATCTTCTTTTACTCCTGGAAATCCAAATCACTCTTTAAAAGTAAATGTGCATTTGTAAGATAGAAGTAAATTGTGAATGATGCTAAAAAAAATGTTGCAGCTGCCAAATACTCCTCACATAAAACTAATTAATTGTGTGAAGTTTTACCTGTTCCACTTACTATGTTCATATTTCTTGATCGACCTATTAATTATGGGAGCAAATGACGAAATTAATTATAATCTCAGGATTTCATTCCTGCTCTGTAATAATGTTTGCTCATTTACTAGTACCATATGAATGGTTTTATTTTATTCTTTTGAGGTTTACCAGATGCGTATTTAGAGTCTTTTATTTCTAATTTCTGATGCTGATACCTCAGTTATGAAGACGGTACTACACTTGTGAGGAAGATCCGTCCTGCTTCTGAGTTTGTTTGGTCCGACAATCCTGTAGAGATGCTTGGCACAACAACTTCTATAAGTTTTGATGATCCGCCCAGCATTCCTTTGAAGGAACATGCTTTGACTACTGAGGAGGTGACGATCTGCGATAAAAACTTTGCTCCTTTCTGTCTTTGTAATCGAGCTAATCTTTTCACGCTTGATGTGGTGCTAGGTTATTGCCTTATGTGAAGACCTTAGTGTCTTGGGAAGGCAAGACTTCAAGCAACTTATAAAGTAAGGATTATTTTTTCCTTTTCTACTGTTTCCTGCTGCTGTTTCCTATCCTTCTCCTGAAGTTTGATGACAAGCAGCTGCCTTTGTGTACGGTTGAGATTCATGAACTATAATTTAAGTTATTATCCTTCGCAGCACATTTCCAGTGAAGCCAAAGACTAATTATTCTTTGGTTTTTGGGATATATTGGAATAAAGCAAAAGGGCTCATTAAACTGTGTGCTTTTTATTTTGTGAAGTAGTAGTCAGTCGGTGTGATTCTTGAAGCAATTTTCATTTTGAGTCATCCGTGCGCAGCCTCTTTATGTTTCAATAGGGGTAAGGCTTGCGTGCATCCGACCCCCCCTACCCCGCCTTATGGCGGGAGCCTTTAAGGCACTGGGGTAAAGATGTTGTTGTATCCTTGCAGCACATTAGTTTTTTTGATCAATTTTAATCTCTTATAACATGTTATTTTTATTTTGTCTTCCCTCTTGTGACTTACCTCCACTGACATGATAACCATGGTTACCAGCCTTTCTTACAGGGCATTTCCTACAAAGGTCTTATTGAATTCAATGGCAGCTAATGTAATTTGCCTTAGTGGGGGGGGGGGGGAATGGGATTTGCTACTTTCACGGTCTGACAATCACGGGCTGGGATATGTATGTGACAACTTCTGTGAGAAGTTGAATCTTCTGAAATCTACTTCAGATTTGAGTTTGACAGGATTTTCGACTTTTTTTTTTGTTAGTGAGCTAGTGTGTGTGTGTGCGTGTGTGTTTGTGTGCGTGCTTTGCTCTTTCGCTCTCTCTCTGTTGCTCATATATCTTATGTGCTTCAGGTGGAGGATTAATATACGAAAGGCCATCTCTTCAACTACGAAAACTACTGCGACCGAGGAAACTGTAAAGGAGAATGAGAATGAGGATGTTGACAAAGAGAAAGAGGAAGAGGATGAGGATGAAAAGATTCTAGATGAAATGGAGGAATTGACCTATGCTGTAGAGCGTAAGAAGAAGCGTGAAAAGAAGATTATCGATAAAAGGCGAGCTAAGGTTCTGTACATTTTTCTTACAAACTGGCTTGTTCTGTCTTATGTAAGCATTTGTTATGATTTCTTTCACAAAAATGGCTGAAGAATTACGTTTTGGTTGGAAAGGCTTGAGATCTGTGTTACTTCGACACTCCATTTACGACACCTAGACACTCCATTTTAGGAAAAAATCAAGTCTTTTTTTCATAAAATAGCCGTGTCGGACACCCCGACACTTCCAGTAGTGTCTGAGTAACATAGCTTGAAATAATGATCTATTTTCCCTTTTACTCGGGGGAAGACGGAGGGGGGGGGGGGTTAGGTGCTCCCTGGTGCTGTCCTGATATGAAGAGACCTTAATAGGTGCTTCAATCGTGATTCTTAGGTCAGTTCTGTTTTAAATGAAAGGTGGATCATCAAAATTGCAGCATTCGTCTATTATGGTGAGGGGACTAGACTGTTCAGTACTTGTTTGCGAGATAAAAGACGGTTCAGTACTGTCTTACTTAAGTCCTCCTACCTTCCACTTCTGTTATAAAAGACCCTCGGTCTGCACCCTTAAAACTTGTTCCTTAGTAGTCTGGAGCACAAATTGTTGCTATTTATGGACAAGGCAAAAGTTTCATCCACAATTGTGTTGTGGACCTTGTGGTTCTAATATATGCAACCTTACCCCTCTCTCGCAGAGAAGATGACTCTGTTTGATAGAACTTAAATTTTATTTATTTTGGATTAGGGGGTAAAAAGAGTTTCCTCATGGCTTGGCAGTCGGCATCTCTATATTGAAAAAACATCATCAATGCTCTCTGAAAGTGCAAGTAATTTACTTACTTTGTGGTTGCTGATGAGATTTTGCCTAATAGTTTGGATCTGTTGAAATGTCCAGGATAAAGCACGGAAAGCTACAGGAATGCAAATAGATGCTACAGAGGATGATTACGTTGATAACGATTTGTTTTCTCTTGGCTCCATTAAGGTATGTTCCATGAATCACATCATTTTGCTGATCTTGCTGCCTCACAGAACAGTCTGGCATTCTGGACTCATCCCTGATTTTTTGTTCTCGTGGTTTCACGTGTGAATGTGTAGTAGAATTGCAACTGATCCCTCTTGGAGGATGGAAAGAACAAGACACATATGTTCAAACCTGTGATCTTATTTGCTTAAACATCTTCTGCTGCCTTATTGTTAGCTTTCATAAAGTTCATTCTAGTTATCATTGTTCTTTGGGTTGTCAAGAGCTACATCTCCATTTGTCCATTTGTGTTCTTTTTACCCTTTCTGTGTTAGGTCAACTTGGAGCCTCCAGATTTGTCTGTGGCTGTTTGTGTTGGTCTGCTCATCATTTCATGGGTAGAAGGACGGGGGGGGGGGGGGGGAGGGGTGTGTGTGTGTTAAGTTTAGAATATTATATCTATAGTTGGTATCGTGTTACCCTCAGAGGAGCTGTTGATCATCTTCTGAAGTTGCCTAACGCCTATGTTTAACTTGTAACTCATTTTCTGTTACCAGGGGAAGGATGACCTGGCTACTGTTGATGAAACAGAAGATGCTGAAGTCAGCGATTTGGATGACAGTGACGTTGGTGCCGACAATGAGGCAGATGACCATGTTGAATCTAGTGACTTGGACTCGGATGAAGAGCGTGAAAGGTGTTCCTTTTTCTATTTCACTCTCCCTTTCCAGAATTTATGGAGTATTCGTTTGTGGATATTGTTGTCTACTTTCACATGTACATTTCTGTGGTCTAATACTCGTGTATTTTCTCTAGGTATGATAAACAGCTGGAGAAGAGCTTGGATGATGCTTATGAACAATATATAAAGGAGAAAGGTGGAAGCACAAAGCAGAAAAAATTGCGAAAGAGAGCCTACGCTGATGAATTTATGGAGGTAGGAACTCCAGTTTTTCCGTTTTTTTTGCCTCCATTAAATTCACCCTCAGTTGTGTTTCTGCATAGCGGATAGCCATATCTGCCTCTTAAGGAATGCTCCTTTTCTTGAAAGAGGAGGAGAGGGAGTACTTTCACATTGCTTTGCTATTCAGATTTCTGTGTGAATTTATGTGATTGCTTGCATTTTTTTCTTTTAGTTTTATTTGTCTTTGGGGGTATCCTGTAGTGTGATCTTGAAATTTGTTGCAGTCTTTGTTATTGTGTAGGAACTAAACTCTTTGTTTTTGCAGGATACTGGTGATGCTGCTGAAATAGCCGAGCCTTTTGTGGATTCTGACGAAGATCAGGGGGATCAGGAAGCTAATCCTCTTGTTGTTTCGATTGACAAGGAGAGAGTCCCAACCCAAGATGAGCTTACTCAGAGGTGGTTTAGTGACGATATATTTGCAGAAGCAGTAGAGGAAGGTGACCTTGGGGATGATGAAAGTGGTGATGATGTGCATGAAGATGTGGTAAAGCACAACGTTTCTGCACCATTGAAAACGAACAAAAGTCTACAGAATCAGAAAGAGGTAGGAACTCTTAAGAAAAGCTCAACAGAGGTACAAAAGGTGAAACCCATAAAGGACAGAGTACTAAGGAAGGGCGATATTAATGTCGTCCAAGCAGATGTCCAAGAAGATCATGATTTTGTGCCAAGGAAAAGTAGCAAAAGCTTACAGAACCACTCAGGCGCAGAAACTCGTGGTAAAAGGACAGCAAAGGTAGATGATGATGATTTGGAGGTGGTACCGGCTCCTGGCAATTCAAGCGAGAGCTCATCTTCAGATGATGAGTCAGATTATGATTCTGACAGTAAGGCAGAGATAAGGGCTCTTGGAAAGAAATTGCTGGGTAGTAAAAGGAAAAGAGATGATATGATAGATATGGCGCATCACAAGCGTATGTTCGATGATGATCTTGGTGCTTTACCCCATTGGTTTCAAGAAGATGAAAGAAAGCACAATCAGCCTCCTAAGCTTGTGACCAAGGAGGAGATGGCTGCTGAAAGGGCCAGGTTCAACGAGATTAATGCCCGTCCTGCTAAGAAGGTAGCAGAAGCTAAATTGAGAAAGAAGAGGTCTGCCATAAGGAACTTGGAGAAGGTAAGAAAGAAGGCTAACACTATTGCTGACCAGACTGATATTAATGATCGTTCAAAGAGGAGGATGATTGACCAGCTGTATAAGAAAGCCACACCCAAAAAGCCTGGGAAGGAAAAAGTTGTTGCCAAAAAAGGGGTCCAGGTGAGACCTGGGAAAGGCAAAGTTCTTGTTGATAGGAGGATGAAGAAAGATGCTAGACAGCACGGTATGAAGAAGCAGGCGAAGAACGACAAGGCGAAGGCAAAGGGGAAGGGAAAGGGAAAGGGAAATGGCCCTGGAAGAGGGTCGGCCCAGGGCGGCAACAGGGGCAAAAGATGATCTTGTGGCCAAGCTTTGTAAGCATGGTTGCATGTTAAATCTTGGGTGGTGATATGTGCGAAAGGCAAGAGTAGCCATTAAGCCTTCTCAAACAGAAATCCTTTTGTATCTGATTTCCAATGGAGATCGCTGAATGCTCTCACCAGTATTCCTCACTCCACCTCCGGAGCTCCGTCGTGTAGCCTTGGTTCATTGATAGTCGCTGTCAAGCCATTTTTATCATTTTCACGTTGTAGTCTGTTAAATCTAATTATATTTGTTCCTCAATATAGGAGGTCTGTAACAAAATTTTGGATTTGCGTACTCCTCGCTTTAGTCAAAATTCTATTTAAATTTGGTCAAATTTTTCAGTTTTTGTCATGTTTCTCATTTCGGAAGTACTGGTTTTGATCAATAAAGTATTCAAGTGGCTGACTTAGTGGCCAAATAGCGTCAAAACTCAAAACATACTACAGACTCGGGATATCCCTCTCCCACCCGCCTCCCCTCTCTCTTGTATCTTGTCGTCTGGGTTAGGTGATATCTAGGCTAGGAGAGTACTTACTGTTTGGCGATTTTATACATGTGTGATGTTTTATACATGTCTGATGTACACCTTTTTGTTTAACATTTTTCTTACAAAAGTCGTTCTGATCTGCACACGTTTTATGGTGAAGAGTGACTACTGTGAGTGTACATGATGTCTAATGAAAAAACTAATGATTACCCCCTAAACCTAATGTTGAAAACTTCGTTGAAATAGCAAGGTTTATCTTTCTGGAGAAGCTTCCATCTACTCTGGACTCAACCTCGACACCACTCCTACCATCATCAGCTCATTTCCAGGTCCGACTATGCGCTCCCTTGCCCCCTTTTTTTGTGTGAATTATATTAAACCATAGTATAATTATTACTATTACATTGCCTTCTCTGAAATTCTGAGAGAATCAAAGGCGTTTTCCTCAAGCTTCTCATCCCAAAATTGATTGACAGGTAAGAAATTCTAAGAGAATCAAAGGCGTTTTCCTTAAGCTTCTCATACCAAAATTGTCTGACAGGTAAACTATTCCATCAGTTTTTTTCGATGCTTATTAGGAGATTCTGCACCTTTATATCTCATTCTGAGATTGACCCACTTTGTAATTCTGCCCTTTTTCGTGGTTTCCGTTCATATTCTCGCAATTTTAGCATTATTTCCTGTCAAAGTCCACCCAAATTCACCCTGCACAGACCTAGTTTTCTGACCCAGAAACCTGTTTGTTCAAATTCTCCTAAAGTTGGTAGAATTTTCTGTGAAAATAGAGGTAAATTGACTCTGCAAAGCCCTAATTTTGTTGCCCGGAAATTGTACTCTTCAAATTCCCAAATGGGTGATGCCCGTCGACCCGTTTCCGTGCCCATTCCGGATATTGACAAGGCGGAGCGGGTGGAGGTGCTCCGAGCCATTGAAGCCTCGTTGGGTTCGGGTTTTAGCTCGGAGCCGTTGGTGCCTCAACCAAACCCTTTGATTATAGTGATTAGTGGTCCAAGTGGCGTAGGGAAGGATGCCGTGATTAAGCGACTTAGGGAGGTTAGAGAGAACATACATTTTGTCGTGACCGCCACTAGTAGGCCGATGAGGCCGGGTGAAGTTGATGGGAAAGATTATTACTTTGTGTCGAAAGACCAGTTTTTATCCATGGTTGAGAAAGATGAGCTGTTGGAGCATGCTTTGGTGTATGGAGATTACAAGGGGATTCCTAAGCAGCAAATTCGGGAGTTTATGGCTAAAGGTTGCGACATTGTGTTGAGGGTTGATATTCAGGGGGCAGCTACATTGAGGAGGATTTTAGGGAATTCGGCTGTGTTTGTTTTCGTGGTGGCTGAGAACGAGTATGCCATGGCTAATAGGTTAATTGGTCGGAAGACAGAGACACGCGAGATGCTATTGGTCAGGATTGCTACTGCTCGTGAGGAGGTTAAGCATGCAAAAGATTTCGACTATGTGGTTGTGAATGCGGATGGGCAGCTTGAGAATGCTGTGAGTCTGGTTGAGTCCATAATTGATGCGGAGAAGGCTAAAGTTAGGCAGAAGAATGTGAGAATTTAAGTTGTGCGAGCTATTTTGTTGCAAAAAGGCCTTTGTTTGATAAGGTATGACTTTCTTAACTTTTTATGCAGTTACTTGCTGTGATGTGTTAATGCTTAGGTCACTTAGCATCGCCAACAGTTCCAAAACGCTGGACTCTATTCTGTTGTGATTTTATTCATGTGATGCTTTAGTGGGATGATTTTAAGTTATAGGCTACAATATGGTAGACTCAGGTGCTCATAAGTAGCTGGACTGGCGCATGTTTTTTGTAAGAATGGGGAAATTATGGTGTATCTGGAGAAGTGTTATGCTCTATGGTGTTTGTTTCTTAGTATTGTTTCCGTTTGCTCATTGCGCTCATTCATTGCCGTCAAAGAACGTATGTGACAGTTTTGCATTATCATGTTCTTGCTCTAGGATATTGTTTGATGTGTGATGTGGCTGAGTTTAGTGGCTAGGTGTTGCACAAGAAGTGGCTGTTTGATAACTGTTGCTAGAATGATTTTGTCACCGTAAACATGTGACACTCAAGGACAGTATATTTCTCTGGGGCTGTTATGTTGCTCATTTTTCTGGTCAGAAATTGAATTTGTTGAGAGAGAAAGAGTGATTAATACAATTGAGAGGACAAGATATCCTCAAATTGAAAGGTGGGGACTGAAGGGGGAAGATTGTCAACACTTCAACTTCCCTATTCATCTCACAGGGGTTTACATGTGTGCTTTCACTATTTATAGAATTAACGAATGAAACAGAAGCAATTCACTCTTTTACTTGATTCTTCATTGATAAAAAGAAGTGTATAATGTTGGAGATAAAAGGAGAGTACTAATGATAGACCGTCTTTCATAGAGGTGAATAAATCTAAGTTGCCTTTTGGTAGCTGGTAGGGATCCTTTAGCAACCATCCTGCTTAGTTCATAAGTATGCTATGATATCACCACTATCGAGGTTCAACTCTTTTTATCATGTAAATCAATCTTGCTTCTTAGTTTAAGAAATGTATTCAAGTGGTCTTGTTAGAAATTAGGGAGTAATCTAGAAAACTCTAGAGTATCATTGAATGTTATAGGTATCTAGAAAGGTTATAGAACATTCTAGTAACTAGCATTTTAGAATATTCATTTAGATTACATGGAAGTCTATAAATAGACATCACCTATGCTCATATTTAATGTTAGAATTCAAGAAGTAGAATAACAATCAAGTTTCATATCAATCACCAATAAAAATGTAGCCTCAAAATTCCAACAGATTTTTTTTTTTTTTTTTTTTTTTGGAGGGAACAATTTGGTTGGTAATTAAAAGTGAGCTCCACCTGTGAGTGTTCCACAGTAAAAAAAAAAAAAAAGTTGATATGTATATAAACCAAGGAGTTACTCCGCCTATTGCCAATTGGTTTTAGGATGGAACCTCCTTGGGTTTATAAAGTGAACTCTCTCTCCTCCTACGAGTGTGGCCCAATCCCGATCGTGGTTTAACAAGTCTGCTGTTACCTTTTCCATATGCCAAGTAGCATTCAGCCCTCACGCATCTAATGCCTTCAGCCCTTCACTCTTCAAAAAAAAAAGTCTGCTGTATCTCTCTTCTGACAATTAAGTAAACCTAGGGATTTAAAGGAAGATGCAGTCCAGTTTAGGGAAGCCTTTCTGATAATGGACATCCAATTTCAACTTTACAAGCTTCCTGTCCGAGTTTATCTTTGTGGAATAAACCTAGGTTGGTAGTTCACTCTTTACTCACGAATTGAAAGTCAATGTTATAGTGGCAGATAATTAACAGTAGTTCATTTGGATAGTGAGTAGTTTTATAAGAATAAGTAAACACAAGAATAATAATCGAATTCGAGGTGCTCGCCGGGATGGCTTGGTAAGCAAGAAACCAGGCCCCAGGCCCCAGCTCCCTGTTCTCACTCCTCTTTTTTCTTTTCTTTTTTTGAGGTTTTTTTTTTTTTTTTTTTTTTTCAAAACCATATTCTGCAGAAATAACCCCTTTTTTTGGTATTTAAAGAGGGCCAATGGGTAAAGAAGTATAAACAAGGGATTAAGGGGCAAGGGAAGGGTAGAAATAAGGTTACAAGAGAGAAAAATCGAAATTGCACAGTTGTGCGCCTCAGAGCCTGAGCCTCAGTGCGCCTCTGGTGCGCCTCATGCACACTTGTGCACCTCAAGCTTCTGAGGTGATCCCAGCTGCGCCTAGGCGCGCTTTTTTAAACTAAGCTTGGTTGAGTGGAATTTATTACAATCAGCAAATAGGAAAATGAGGTAATTTTAACTTATCCTCTTAAATGTAATTTGTATGCTAGTCAAATTTTTATGATGCGTAATAGCTTATTAGAAAAGTGATGTTCTTTTGGAAGGTAGTGATAATTTTAAGTGGTAGATCTTATCCAAAAAACAAAAAATTATAGTGGTGAATGTATGTAAGCATGGGTTTAGGGGAAATAGTGAAAGCACATGAATAATTTACAATTGGGTTGTAGTAGTATAGTGTAATGGGTCACTTGGTGTTTGGAGCCCTGCTTTAGTTGATGTTTACTGTTTTGTACTAGCTAGTGATCTTGATGTTTTTTTTTTTTATAATGAGATGATGACTTGGAAAGAGGTTAAAGTCTTGACATAGACAGTAATTTTAATAGTTTTATGCTGTGCTGCTCACTGTTGTAATGCCGTTGTTGATATACTATGTAATCCTATATGAGGGTTCAACATCGGTCTGTGTCTTCGACTCTACTGTCTAGGTGTCTAACTTGGTTAATGTCAAAAAAGCTGTCCTGTTTTAACTATAAGTGTAGAAGTAGAAGTGTTTGTTCCATGTCAGAGTTTAGGTTTGGGTACTTGAGGATATATCGACAGTTGGAGTAACATAATTTTTATTTACTTCAATGAAGCTTGGTTGGGTATCAATCCTTCACCTCATGAGAGGTCCCACTCAATAAGATATCGCTCTTAAGCCAGCATGAAGACCAGAGATAGTGAAAAGAAGAAGACCATCAGCATATGAGGTGTTAGAGAAATCCTAGAGCATTTGGGTTTGGGGTGACAAGAGAAGTCAGGATTTGTCATTCCAGAAAAGACTTCCATATTTAGTACAAATAAGAGATGAGAAAGAGTGCCCCTTGCCTAAGGCACCTCATTACTTGGAAGAAACCTTGAATACCATCATTAATATGTCCTAGTCTAACAATTTTACATGGTCGGACTCTCCTTTTAGACATTGACAGAAAAAGAAACGAGATCTGTCAATGGAGACCAATACAAATGTACCCCAGTGTCTCAAAAGAAGCTCCACTGCTTGTAATTTGTGAGGTAAGAGAGGGCGTCAAATCTACACAGCTTTACGCCTTCAACGTTCATAGAGTCGGCTTAGAATTTTTGAGTTTGATTTTTGGAATTTTAGTTTTTAAATGGTTGTAGCTATAGCAATTAATCGTGAAACCTTAGTGTACACTTGCAAAGTGCTCAGTTTCGAGGCTTGAATTTTGTTGGTCTCTAGGATATAAGTAGATTACTGTGAATTATCTTGCTCAACTTTTATTAAAATTGTTATTGAATTTGAACCTGTGGTCGAAACTTCTAAAATTTGCAGGACCATGAGACTCCTCAATCTTTTACAAGTGTAATTATTAGTTAACACTCCAGTATATATGAAGTCAGATTTTAATAGTATATATTGCTGGTCTAGGATATAAGTAGATTACTCTGAACTATCTTGCTCAAACTTTTATTAAAATTGTTATTGAATTTGAACCTGTGGTCGAAACTTCTAAAATTTGCAGGAACATGAGCCTTAGTGTTGAGTGTTGACACTCTTCAATCTTTTACAAGTCTAATCATTAGTGACTTAACACTTCTGTATATATGAAGTCAGATTTCATATGAATTATATGAAATCAGATTTCAATAGTATATATTGTCTTTAATTACCGAACTACCTTTGTATATTCATATATATATAATAGATTATCTATAGGAATATACAAGGATAGTTCGGTACTTACAAAATTAAACAAAATATAATTTACATTATTGATTATATGCTATTAGATATATAATTTGGTGGGGTGAAATCCAACATCCAAGATGAGGTTCTTCTAGTGTCTGGTATGAAGTCAGGGAAACTGCCTTTCAAGTATTTGGGCTTCACTACTGCAAATAAAAGACTGCCTAACAGAGAGTGTCATTGCATTGTAGAGAAAAAAAGAGAAGCAGAAAATGGGGGTCCAAGATGTACTATCTTTGACTTATACTGGGAGATTGTCTTAGTAAACTCTGTTCTTCAAGGTTTGCATTCATATTGGGCAGCTATCATGATTTTAACTAAAAGTCTTGTGTTATCTAAACTTCTAAAGTAAATGCCATTTGTAGGAATTGTCGTTGGGAAGGATCAGACATACACACTAAAGCCCCTTCGGTTGCCTAGAAAATGCCCAAAATAGCTGGTGGTTTGGGGTTGACAGACAGTGGTGCATGGAATATTGCTGCTACTGGCAGGTTTGTATGGTGAATTCATCCGAACATGGGTGAAATGGGTTGATCATGTTTATATGAAAGGAGGGGACCTGGAAAATCATCAATCACCACAGGTTAGCTGTTGGTATTGGAGTAAATCAAAGACAGTAAATGAAAAGATTAAAGGAGTTTTCCTTCACCAGACTACCAGAGTCAAGGATATTAAGTTAGCAAACAAGGCAGTTGGCTCAAGGGGGAGAAGGTGAAACTATGGTTCAATATATCGGTCAATACGTAACGTATTGGCCCATATATATATTGGGTTTTGAGCCTGACCCATACGATATCTTGCCCGAGATCTCGGTTTGCCCAGAAAAGAGAATATCAGTTGATATCTCCAATACATTAAAATATCTGCCGATATTTTGGATTGATGTTGTTACTATGATATGGAATAGACAATAGACGCCAAAAATGGATAAAAGCCTTTAAATAAAAAAATGATCTCGAGGGTCACATTACTCGGAGCCCGGGATACCGTTACCGAAACCGATACCGTGATTAAAACCAAGATTTTGAACCATTGGTGAAACCGAGAAGGGACACTCTTGTGTGGAAGTTAGAACAGGTATGTTACCCCCAAGCATGCCTTCATTGGTTGGGTCTCTATGAAAAAAGAACTCTCATTTGCTTGATGAAGAAATGGGGTTGCTGTGATGATGAATCCTGTATACTGTGTGGTTATGGGCAGGAAACTCATGGACATATTTTTTCAGTATTCCTTAAGCAGTCAGTGTGTCAAGTTGATCAATGTGTGGCGCGGTTGCAATATTCCCCAAGGTAATGCCATTTATGATGTCGCTGTAGGAAGGCTGATTCTAAGTTTGTCAGGATGATTACCATGGTGATCATTTTAGTACTGATTATCAGGTATGGTGGGCTCAAGATACGTGTAGATCGGAGTTCTTTGTCCCTACACCTAAGGAGATTGTGCTTAGAGTTAAAGACAGTTGTAAATAGAGTGAGAGGCTGCATTGTAAAGGAACTTAGGGCATCAGCTCAGGCCTGGTTAGTGGTGAGACAATTAGCTGCTACTGGCTAATGTTTTCTAGAATAGTTTGTGGTGACATGAGGAGTCCTCATGGTCGGTCAGGTTGTATCTTGTATGTACACACACACGCACACACACACACGCACACACACACACACACAAAAAAAGTTAGTCTTGAGCTGTTGGTTCATTATTTTGAAATGGATTGAATAGTTTGTTAGTTGATTTGTTAAGACTTAATAGTTAATGAACAAGACCTCTGAGCAAAGTTTTTTTTTTTTTTTTTTTTTTTTTTGGTGGTCGGGAAAGGGCATAGTCTTTATCAATTAGAAAATACCTGAAATTTGTGGAATTTCTTTGTCGTGGTTTTTACTAGCTGGGTATCTGCCATTTCGTTGTTCTTTGCTTTGTGAATTGCTTGTATTGAAGGATCAAAACCTGTGAACTTGTTAATTGGTTTTGCGTGTTAGTCATTTGGTGTTTTGAATAAATATGAGCTTGCTTATTGCTTTATGTAATAGAAATTTTGAAACTTAAAGCCGCCATTGATAGTTTGATCTAATAGTTCTTTTCTCTAATTTGTAAGTTATCACCCGAACAATTCTGTTTATTCCTTGACACATTTGAACAGATTCCTGTTCTATCAGCCACTTAAATATGTCAGTTCTCCTGTCAGACTCTTGCAAAATAGCCGTAATGGTAAGTTGATTCTGCTATTCCAGTACTTGTGTATTACACTATTACTTAGTCAAAGTGCTTCATTGAAGAAACACTTAGTAGATCTATAATTGAGTGTATCACGTATATCAGATGTTACACTTCTCTTTGCCAAGGTAGGAGATTGACAAAGTGTGGTGATGTTCTTTGTCCTAGAGGGCCTTCGAATAGACTCTGAATGAATGGTCTTGTTTATCTTTAAGTGGTGAGCTGTTACGTGCTTGATTTTGCCACTTCCGTCCCCCCACCTCTCTTGCTTATGTGGCTGCATGGGGCTTACAATCAAGTATTAGAGAAGGGATGAAGAACTGAGAAACACACTCACCCTTTACCAACTTTTTACTGTTAATATGACTTAACTGTGTAGTCTGCTCTGATCAAGTTGTCATCCACTAGTCTATGTATCGTCGTATCGAGCAGTGCTGATAAAACATCTTTCTTGCAAGTACAGGCTGCTGATGATACCAGCCCCTGCACGAATGGAGGATAGAGATAAAGCAGGTTTGGGGGTACTTCACTCAGTGTCGTATATCATTGGTTTGGCTTGAACTCCTCCTAGTCTCTATTCTATTGTTTGAGCATGACATGTATCATCCCTATTAGATAGATGTGGCTCAGGATCATTTCTTTGGAAGGATGCTAGTTCATAGACACTCCTTGAGCAGATTTTGTCGATCATGTAGTATCGTATTAATAAAGCTTTAAGTCTTCTTGCTGATTCAATGTTACTTTTTCTTTTGTTTCCCCTTCTCTTATAGTCTTACCTTGCATGTCTCTGATTCTTCATTTCCTCGTCTTTGCTACTTATCTTCTTCTCTGACTGTACGTAGTTGGCATTAACATTTTTTCTTTACCCAGAAGCAACTAATGGAGTCAATGAACTGGATTCTGTGAACACATTTACACTATTACATTGGTTCATTATATAGACCCTGTGTGATTTATGTTTCTTACTTCCATTTTGGACATCATTATCGTTGTCACTGTTGGATCATCACTTCCATGTATTTGCGAAGGGAAACTTTTATTGTCATCGAGGCTATTATTAGGTCGAGTTCCAACATTGTGTGCTTGCAGAAAAAGAGGGTAATTATAGAATGATAATCAAAGAATCAATGAAAGTGGTCGTAAAAAGGCCTTGACCTCAGAATTAGGCAAGGAATGTTAATTATCCCCTCTAAATATGAATATACTAGTTTTTAGCTCGTGCGTTGTACGGTTCAAATATTATATCATTCTTAATTACTTTTATGTTTATAACCAACTATGCTATCATTTCAATTAAAATAATCTATCACAATTAAAAAACCACGAAGTTGTCTTAGACTGTTCATGTTTAAATTATACAACAACATTTCTTATTTATATACTCTTCAAAAAAATCTATTTTCTTTTTAATAAAAATAGTATATAAAGTCGATTTTAAAAATTTAGCTGCATGTCGGAAAATGTATAAATGGATCTTAAATTGAAATACATTTCGAATCAAATAAAATGATATATATTTCAAAAGTTTCTGATACACATAATCAATTGTATGATCAATCGTACCGTGTTTCTATAATATAGCTTTATGTAAGAGTTTCACGAAAATGAGATTTTTTTTGTGAATTGTTAATAATTAAATCTTTTTTTTTTTGCTCTTTTACCATACACTAAACTATTTGAGTATCTCAAATGTTGGGACTCCCTATTTTGCTCTTTCGCCACAGTAAACTCTTTGAAAATTTCTCAAATGATGGACTCTCTCTATTGCTATTTTACCATACAATAAACTCTCTCAGTATTTCTCAAATGATGGACTCTCTCTATGCTATTCAAAAATCTCTCTTTTATATATCTCTCTTCAAAAATCTCTCTTTTATATATATACAATGATCCAAAATGGGTTCCGGCGTACCGGAAACTTGCTAATAAGAGAGTTAGAATGAACCATGATGGCTCAGAGTATTTTAATACGCCTAGGCCCGGTACTCCCAGAATGGAGAACATGGGTGGAAGAGGCGGAAGAGGAGCATTCTGAGGAGGAAGAGGGAGATACCGGTCACCGATCCCTATCTCAACTCTGAGAAGAAATGGATCTAATGGATCGAGCAGCTCTGATCTCACCAGTGACTCAAATAGCCAGAAGAGAGACTGACAAGAAAAAGCTGCGAAGATTCGACAAAATGTGTTAATGGCTCTTCAACAAGAGGCACAGATTGCTCAACTTCGAAAGGAAGAGGAAGCAATTTCGGTGAATAGGGCCGCTCTTGGTAGAGAAGATGATTTAATGGTCAGTTTGCCATATGAATTAGTCGCGATGGAAACAGATCGTCCGGGTCATGCGGAAACAGCCTCCATAGTTATAGTTGACTCTGGGACTTCCACTCAGATAGATGGTCAGAGCATCGAAGAAAAGATGAGAGAGCTACAAGAAGTTATCTTACCAAGGGAAGACCTGGCAAATGAAAGGAACCCACTCCTTCAAAAAGACCAAATTAGAAGCGATGACATGGATCAAGAGTCTGATGGAGAGGACCTTGACATTAAAATCAACGATGATGACTTGTTAGGGGATGACGAAAACTATTCGAAATATGGGTCAGACCCTGAAATGTCCGGAGAAGCATCTCCAAAGTGCAATGTCATCACCCTGCCTGCTGACTTCAAAAGAAGATTGAGTACGGAAGTAGTGAAACTAGGAACAAAATCTTGGGTTGATGAAGTGGAAAAGGCAGGAAAATCAGGTGCGCGATGTGTCTCAGTAGTTTGGCCTGAAAACTATAAAGTTTATACATTTAAGAAAAAGAATGAAAGTGAAGTGCAAACCTCAAAGAACTTTACTGCATATGAAAAAGCTGATTCCAATAAGAAAAATTTGGGAGAGCTTAAAAGAAATGAGGGTTGTTCTCCAGTTGCTTGCAGCTTGGATGACCCAATGGCACAAGAAATTCTAAATACGTTATTTCGACGGCCTAACCTTGACATAAATCTTAAAAATGCTCTATATATAACGGCTAAATTTCAAGATCAACCAGTTGGCCAAGTGTTAGTTGATACTGGCGCTACAGTTAATATTTTGCCCTTCTCGACCCTTCAAAGAGTAGGAAAGACAAGGAAGGATATTAGGAAGACTAATGCAAATGTTATTAGTTTTAGTGGAGAACCATATGCAGTTGAAGGAATTGTCAAAATGAAAGTACAAGTTGGAGATTTTGTCAGTTATGTGGCTTTCTTCGTAATTGATGGTGATTCAGGTTACAACGCGATCTTGGGACGAGACTGGTTGCATCGCAACTATGCAATTGCGTCTTGCCTTCATCAAGTTTTAGTCTTGTGGAATGGTAAAAGATTTGAAATCATTGAGGCAGATAAGGATTTTAATATTCTAACCATTGAATTTGAAATCCTCAGGTCTGCTCTAAGAGCAAGAAGAGACTACAAATTCAGGACCGACCGATACCCTGAATTTGCAAAGGAAATAGAACAAGAAATATCGGCAATCGAGGATGAAGATTATACAGATGTAGTCGAAGATGAAGGCAATTCGAGCCAAGTCACCCAGAAATATTTGACTGATGCTGAAACGAGGCGGCTGAAGTTGAATGAAATTAAGATAATTGAACTCACGAACGAGTTTGATTCCCCAGCAGAAAGGGAATTATCAACTTTTGTAAATAGCCTGAACCACGGCCTTAGTCATCAACATAATTTGAAGGATTTAGAAAAGGCCATTCAAGGCAGTGAAGAAACAGAGTTCAATACTTAACTCTGTTTTTCTTGTATTTTTATCAAGTTTTATTAATGAATTTTAATATAAATGATTTTGAAGAGTTTCCCCATTTGATAAATGAAGAGAAGTTAGATGAAATTTTCTGGACATATTACCAGGAAAAGTTTGGAATTAAATTCGATGTTTTAACTTTGGATGAAATTCCAGAAGATCCCGAACATTTCTTTGAAGAAGAAGAAGAAAAAGTATGGGCAAAAAGTGATGATATCAGGCAAA
This sequence comes from Spergularia marina, assembly GCA_963680865.1. Lineage (NCBI taxonomy): Eukaryota > Viridiplantae > Streptophyta > Magnoliopsida > Caryophyllales > Caryophyllaceae > Spergularia > Spergularia marina. The sequence goes on from OY804554.1 coordinate 8,094,883, forward strand.
ATGTAACTGATGAATTACTAGAAGTGAATTTGGGAACAACAGAAAACCCAAGATACACGTATATAAGTAAACTACTCCCAGAAGAAGAACAAAAGAAATTAATCGCGATCCTGCAAGAGTTTAAGGATTGCTTTGCCTGGTCGCATAGCGAAATGTCGGGGTTAAGTAGGGAAGTAGTAGAACACCGGTTACCAATCTTACCAGAATATCAGCCAACTGCGCAACAACCAAGGAGGTTGGCACCTGAGCTTTTACCAAAAATACAAGAAGAAGTAGAACAACTTTTAAAAGGTGGTTTCATCAGACCCATTAAATATGCGCGATGGATTGCGAATATAGTCCCAGTCATTAAGAAAAATGGGAAAATGAGAGTCTGCATAGATTTCAGAGATCTCAATAAGGCTACACTTAAAGATCAATATCCCATGCCAGTTGCAGACATGCTAATTGATGCTGCATCAAGGTACGAGTATATTTCATCGTTGGATGGGTATGCGGGGTATCATCAGTTTAGGATCGCCGAAGAAGACTGTCATACAACTACTTTTAGATATCTGGGTTCAATGGGAATATACGAATGGGTCGACATGCTTTTCGGTCTAAAGAATGCAGGGTAACCTACCAAAGGACAATGGACCAGATTTTCAAAGATATGATCGGAAAGTCCATGGAAATTTATATAGATGATGTTTTGATCAAATCTCATGATTTGGAATCTCATCGCGCTCATGTTAGACAATCCCTTCAGAGAATGAGGGAATTTGGTTTAAAAATGAACCCTCTCAAATGCGCATTCGGAGTCAAAGCTGGAAACTTTTTGGGATTTCTCATCCATAAGAAGGGAATTGAAATTGACCAAAATAAAGCAAAAGCTGTGTTGGCCGCGCCTCCTCCTTCAAATAAAAAAGAACTGCAGAGATTCTTTGGACAAATTAATTATGTGCGACGGTTCATAGCCAATCTAGCCGAAAAGACAAAAGTTTTTCCACCCTCCTACGGCTTAAGAAAGAGGATAAGTCATCTGGGAACAAGAACACCAAGAGGCTTTTGACCATATGAAGAAACAACTGGCAAATCCTCCGGTTATCCTGCCACAAAAACAGAATGGTAAACCTTTACGAATCTACCTTTCCACCACTCAAAACTCTATCGCGAGTCTTTTGACTCAAGAAAATGAATTGGGTCATGAACAAGCGGTATTTTATTTAAGTCGGATCCTTCAAGATACAGAAAATAGGTATACGCCAACGGAAAAATGGTGTTTATGTCTTTATGACGCATCTGTCAAATTAATACATTATTTGATGCGGGAGCCAAGCAAGAATCGAGTTATGGAGTTTTCCTAAATTCATTCTAGCTTAGAGTTTTCCTTATTTACTTAGGGAGTCTTATAATTTGTTTCCGATAATTAGTATTTCCTAGTTTATTTGGGAAGTCTGATTATTTAGTAGGTTTTAAGTTAGTTTCCTAATTCTATTATAGCTAGAATTAAGGTAATAAGCTAGACATCTCTAACCTATATAAGGTGAGATAGTCTCATGTATTTTTACAGACTTCAGATTTCAGTTGAGTATTAATATCGAGTCGAAGGGAGTTTCCTTCAAATTCTTGTGTGGTTGCTTGCGGGCGACAAACTCATGCGTGAGTTCTAATCCTTTGCGGAGGATCGAATTAAGGGTTGCGGCTCTTTGAATTCGGCAGATTCAATTACTTGCGGGGTATTGAATCATATCTTTATTGTTTTTCTTTAATTTCTTACCATATAAATACAAAAACACAAAATAGGTTCTTTTAGTTTTTAATTCCGCTGCAAATACTCTTAGTTTGTTAATTCTAGATTAACATACGCATCATTATTTCATGGCTTTTAGAGTCGAGGTAGTGTCACCAACGGATGTTTCAAAAAATCCGTTATCGCAACCCTTTTTGAAAGGAAGACTATGCAAATGGCATCTCCATTTGTTACAATTTGTTTTAGTTTATTTACCCCAAAAGGCGGTAAAAGGTCAAGGGATCGCGGATTTTCTGGCCGCACACCCTAGTGATGATAAAAAAAATAGGAGACACAGGTGATGTTTGGACTATTTTTCGATGGATCGTCAACAAGGACGACGACTGGGGCAGGAATTGTCATTATAGATCCCGATGAACAAATAATTAAGTTGGCGATAACTCTTGAAGGAGAATGTACCAATAATCGAGCGGAGTACGAAGCTTTGATTTTGGGTTTAGGGATTCTCCAGGAAATGGGGGTTGTGAGAGTCAAAGTATTTGGAGATTCCCAATTAGTCATAAACCAGGTCACAGGGGAGTATAAATGTATCGCTGCAGTAGCGATTTACGGAACTCAAAAAATTAAAAAGGTAGCCAATACTTTTAAAAGAATTGAGTTCCATTATATCCCACGCGATATCAACCATATCGCGGATGAATTAGCCGGATATGCGTCATTAAAAGAAATGGCAGTAACGCCGGATGATTCAGTTGTAGTCCTAAGAAAGACTCTAAGCCCTTTAGAGAACTTAAGTGAGACAGAAGATTGTCCCATTAATGCCATAAACAGCATTGACATACTTAGTTCTGAAAAGGATTGGAGAGATGACATAATTGAATATCTCAAAAATCCTTACAATAAGGAAATTCCATTCAGAATTAAAATGGCAGCGAATAACTTCTTTCTTTTGGGAAATGAGTTAGTCAGAAATGATCTCGATGGACAAATTCTGAAATGTGTGGGTGCTGGAGAAGCATTGACCGCGATGACAGAAGTCCATGATGGGATTTGAGGAGCTCATCAAAATGTCTTAAAGATGCGATGGGCATTGCATAGAGCAGGGTTTTATTGGCCTTCAATGAGAAAAGATTGTATCAAATATGCAAAGGGCTGTGAAAATTGTCAGAAGTTCGGTCCCCTAGTTTTGTCACCAGCAGCCCCGATGAAGTGTATCCTTAAGCCTTGACCTTTTCGAGGATGGGCGATGGACACGATTGGAGAAATAAAACCCAATTCATCTAAGCAACATAGATTTTTATTAGTGATAACATATTATTTCACTAAATGGGTTGAGGCAGAACCATTCAAAAAACTTGACACCAAAGCTGTGTTAGGTTTCTTGGAAGAGAAGATTTTTGCTAGATTTGGGATCCCTAAGTCAATTACGGTTGATAACGCAAGCGTATTCAATAGTGAACCCTTTGTAGAATTCCTAACCAAGTTTGGGATTTAGCATCTGCATTCTACACCATATTATGCACAATCTAACGAGCAGGCTGAATCTACGAATAAAACAATCATCGCAGGATTACGAAAAATGATTGGCAACAGGAATTAGCCCCTTCGAATTAGTTTATGGGCATGATCCAGTTGTACCCGCGGAGATTGTAATCCAATCAGCACGAGTGGCTAAGCAATCAAAACTTCTTGGAAAAGAATATCTGGAGGCGATGAGCATAGAACAATTGGATGCAGAAGAAAATAAGTGTGAAGGTGCACAAAGAATGAGGTTACAAAAACTCAGAGTAGCAGAGGCTTACAATAAAAAAGTCATAGCTAAATATTTTCATAAAGGAGATTTAGTCTGGAAAATGATCTTACCAGCGGGTCAATATAAAGATCCCATTTTAGGAAAATTTACCCCAAAATGGGCTGGACCTTTTAAAATTCACAAAGAATGTTTAGGAAATTCATACATTCTGATCTCTAGAAAAGGAAAGATCTCATCAAGGCCTTTAAATGCAAAATATTTAAAGAAGTTTCATCCATCAATCTGGGAACAACATGGCCCGGAATTTAAAAAACTACATATACAATTATGTGATAGTTTACAAGAACAACAAAGAGAGTTAGAGTTGAGTCAGGAATTGAGCAAAAATTCAATTGAGGAGTATGAAGAGAAATTCTTTGAAATCTTGGAAGAACCCACAGCTTTATAGTGAAGAATCAGTTGAAAAAACGTGAAAAATGTTCGTCACAAAACCAATTGTGATTTTCATGGATCGCTGAGTCTTCCGGATGTCATCTTTTATGCTCCGATACGTTGTTGCCTGAGCAATCAAATTCTCAATGTTTTCTGACTTAGCATTGCACCTCGAATTCAGTTCTTCGAGGGTTGTTTGATTGGTCAAGACTTGTTGTTGAAGAGATCTCTCCCTATTTTCCAGATGATCTATTTGATGTTAGATCTAGATTATCTCTTCCTTCAGCTTCTCGTTATCATGCTCCTTGACTCTAAGTCAGACAAAATAGGATCTAACTCTCCTTGAGCGCTCTGTAGTTGAGGTAGCGCAGCCTCAAGTGTTGATGCTTGTTGTTGAAGATCAAAGAGCCGCCTTTGATCTCTTAGAAATTTAGTCTGCATATCAGACACCGAAGTGCGCCAGTATTCATCATCCTTCTTGGCCATTTGTTCCAGATATTTGATCAAGGCAAAAGCTTTTTTCTCGGATGAAAGATCTGATTCCAAGGCAGTCAAGCAAAAGGGAACTTCAACAGATTCTCGTTGAACTGAAGCGCGTGGCTGAAGGATGCTTTTTGCCCGAATAGAAATCGACTTCAATAATTCTTTGCCTGTAAAACATAGTTATTTTACAATGTAAGAACTTAATGTTTAAAAAAAAAAAAAAACAAATGTTTTTCGTTCGGAAGAAATTTTTACCCTTTGGAGGTGTCGATACAGAAGTTTCTTGACCCATCCGCGATACCTCAGGAGTTGATTGAGAGTGAACGGCAGTTGTCGCAGAATCAGTTTTCCCCACAGTAGGGTCAACTCCCTGCCCAAAAAGGTTAAAATAATAAGATAATTTAAGAAACTCAAACTTCTTAAATTATGTTCCTTAAAACAATAAAGAAAATTTATTGGATTTGTAAGGCATTCAGGAACAGAATCTTGAACAGGCTCATCATTAAGCCCTGTTGTGCCCTCATGCGTACCCTCTTCTACATGAATGGGTGTTTCAAGAGAAGCGCTGGCTAATCTTGTAGGTAAATTCATAGGAGGATCAACTTTGGTCATGTTTTTGGATGGTTATTCAGTAGGAGATGACTCAGGTAGTTTCTCCTCCCTCACTCGCCTTTTATTTACACTCTCTTGAAAGGGTGGACTTGGGGCAAAAGAAGGAAGTTTAGTAGCCACTGCGGGTTGCTGTGTTCCCTTTTTCTTATTGGCATAAGATGTCTTGAAACGATAATCCCATGGCCTTGGGGTTGAAGCTGAGTGTGAAACCTTCTCGGGAGATGGTGGAGGCTGTATTTTCTTCCCTAGGACGAAGCTTAGGGGTTTATTATCGCCATCAGACTCAGCAACATCTGGAACTTGCTTCTTCTCCTTTTTCTTCTCCTCTGTCTTCTCCTCCTTCTTTTTCTTGGATCGCTGCTTGGAAAATACCAAATCTTCAGCAGGAGGGACCTCAGATTCATCCCTAAATGGAGGGATTATGAATTCTGGCTCCTCTACAATCACCAGTGCCCAAGAACTGATAGCTCCAGAGGCTCCTCCTTCATCAGGATCAGAAAGGTCATTGACTCTCTCCTCTACTTGAGTAGTGGTCACAAGAGATCTGACCATTTTGGAGTTTGAAGACTCTGAAAAAGAAAAGTGTTAAGAGATAAAGATTTGATCAAAAAATCAAATTAACTGTTAAAGTAGAGTTTAAGAAACTTACTATCAACCACTAGAAGATCAAAAGACCGCTGGTATGCAGCTATCTTGGCCGCGCTGCGCATATGAGGCGTGCGACGCCACCATTTTTTGAAGTGCTTGACTATTTGAGCGCACCAGCACCAAGATGCTGGCGAAATAATGGATTTCATGGTCACAGTCTTGCTGGATAAAATTGCTCCTTCAGAGTGAACTTTGCGACAATGCCAAGGGCTATTCTGAGTTTGATAAAAGGGAACAGCAATTCCCTGCACTAAGCCGAATTGTCGCGCCACCAGTTGTGGATTATAAATTTCAAACTCTAATGAGCTAGGCTCAAGAGCGTACAAATCCTTGGACTGAAGAACAAAAGTCCAAAAACAATCGTCGTCAGTCAACTGTTTTCGTCCAGTAATGAGGACTCCCACTGGAGAAATTTCTAATTGTCGCACCCAGTCAGGAAGAGCCTCATGAATCCAAGGGAGTTGTTGACCTTTCTCCTTCTCAGTCAATAAAAAAAGATTCCAGGCTAAGGGAAGTTCATCACCATATTTGGTGACTCCCAACATATATCCAACAATCTGATGGGGAGGGGTGATTACCTTTTCATCCACAGCATGGAAGAAAAAATCACCATAACTCAGACATTCCCTACCATCAGGATTCTCCTCAGCATAGTTAAGGAGATGACAAAAGTACATAACTCCCCAACAAGTCAGAAGCCACAGAGGGCTAGATACACGGATAAGATTTTGGGATAGTCCTGAGCCCTCTTTAAGAAAGTATTGATGACAACGAAAAAGACATCTGTACAAAGATCCTAATAGAATTGGACCTAAGGCAAGGGGCGTCTCGCCCGCGACAAGCATATTGGTCGCGAAAATCAAAAAGGTTTTGGATACACTTCCTGAATAAACGACTCAAAGCGAAAGCAAGGAAGAGCACAACCTCTTCATCACAAACCTTTTCGGAATTAGACGAGGAAGTGTAATTGTTTATTAAAGATGAAAATGATAGGCCGCTTAAGCCAGAAGTCATCAGGCTATCAAAAAATGACATAACTGAAGCACAAAGAGCCTCAGCTTCTGGGGTGCATTTAACAAAAGATATTTTCTCCCCGCTGACCCCAAAAGGAGCGAGCCCAGTTATACAGGCGATATTCAGCCAAAGTAACTGTCATAAAGCCCGCTCCAGTGACAATATAATTCACTGAAGGGTCCCATAGAGATATAAAAGCGGAGGAAAATGAACCATCAAAAGGAATACGAGGGAAGCAGGCTAACGTCAAAAAATGAATTAGTCTTTGTTTCTCCCAGAGAGGATGATAATCTGAGAGGCGCTCAAACCATGCCATCACATTATTCACTGAAACCCAACCCTTGATAGGTTTAGTCGTGGAAGGCAGAAGGTTGGGACGAATTTTCTCACGAAAAATTAGAGGTTGTGACTCAGGAGAACACACAATTTTATGTATCGTCTCCATAAAAGAAGAGACATCGCGACCCTCCATCGTCTTTTTGGTCACCACGAAACACGTACCAAATTGCCCGCAAGGAAGAGGCGATTGCTCAGTGTATGAATTGCAATTCCAGAAGGAGTTTGGGATGTAACTTTATTGATACTGATTAATCGTATCACAAAGTTGCCTTGCCCCTCCTGAGTAGTATTTGGCATAACAAAGCCCAGATTGAGGTTTTGGTTGAGGAATCATTTTTGTTAATTGAGGGAAATTTAATAAGCTGTCTGGAACTTCTGGGTTTGTAAGAAGAAAATTGATTTTCTGAATAAGAGCGAAAAACCCCCTTTTATAGACCCAAGTTCTCTCTCTCCAAAACGCTGACGTTTTGGACAGGTGTAATACTTTCCTCATACAAGATTTTTGTTACGTAACTGTAACAGTTAAAAATATTTTGGATAATTATCCGTAAAAGACCAAAATATCTTTTCCCTCTCTACTTTTTTTTATTATTGGGAAATCAAACGGTTTTCTCGTCCATGCAAAGTTCAAGGAAACTGCGCCTGGAAAAAGGGTCATGATTATTTTCATTTCCCAAAAAGCCATTTTTACCCATTTATTTATTTGGGAATAGTGAGAGTCTATTGACATTCTTACATAGTAAAAGTCATGATATTGGGATATAAGCCATCAGAATTACTTTCATTCTCTTTTCCCACAACAATTAAAACCCACTCTCCTCTCATTTATTTTCATAATAAAATGACAAACACTAAATCCGATCTCACTTCAACAAAGTTGTCATTGGAAAGTAGGAAAAGGGAGAATGAGTTCGAGGAGGTGACTTCTCATCAAGTTTTCATTATAAGCGATGATGAGAGCAATAGTATATTAAGTTCAAACCAAGATCCTCAAAAAGAAGATCAGTCTGGAAAATGAAAGGCTCCGATGGAGTGCGATGAAGGAGAACCCTCTTCTAAGAGAAGGAATGTTAAGAAGCGACTGGATTTAAATTTCGGTCAATCGGGACTAGGAGAACCAAGTGGTACCAAGGCTGAAACTAAAGAAGGTTGACCCACACATGAGGCTTTGCATTCAGCCATGAAAGCCGCTGGAAAAGAAATGTCAAGCAACTTAGAAATCAGTTGGACTGACTCGGACAGTCATACCTCCTCAGAATGGTATGAGAACTATGGGCGTAAACAGAGGTCTATCGCGAAACCATATTATAGCAATTCCGATGATAGTGAAAACAATAGCGATTACAAAAGACCCTCGCCTTAAAGGTGGTTATCGCGGATGTTAGAATCTTAGGATCCCAAGCGATCTAGAACTACTAAAGTTCTTTATATTTTGTATAATGAAATTAAATTATATAAAATGTATTTTAATAGGAGCCCATAATCATTCCAAAATCCCTGTTTGGCTTACTGAAATTTAAATTTTCAATTTGTTGTTAAACAAATCCGAAAATAAAGGATTTGACATAATCAAACTCCTTTATTTTTCATTTACCTTTATCTTTTTAATTATCTTTTGAAACTCGAAAACACAAAAACCTTGTTGCATAATGGATCAAATTACAGATAATAATCCATTTTTCTTTCATCACCCAGCGATGAAATCTATTCCTTTTGACAAACGCAAAAAGGATTTTAAGTTCCATACAACCCTAACAAAAATTTATGGGAAGTTAGAAAAAGAAGATGAAGATATTGTTCATGCATATGAGTTATTCCATGATGAACAAGATTATATACAAGATATCAATTACTTTAATGTAAACATTAAAGGATATCAATTATTTTAATGTAAACATTAAAGGATACCCTTTAACAAGAAAGTTCCCATTGCCAAAACCAGATTTACCATGTTTTAATCATGGACTTCAGTATGATGTATTAAGAAGCAATCAAGAAGAAGTCGCTCATGAATTAGAAAAGCGATGGGAAGCTGTTATGAAATCCTGTTTTGGTCAAAAAGCCAAGACACAAATGGAGTTTCTCAATGCGAGTTCAGCAAGTGTCAAGGTCCTTGCTAACGAATATCTCTTAATGGAACATATTTTTCCAAGACTAAGGAGAAAAGATCTAGAAGTTGCAGTTGCAGTATGTAAAGCCTGGGGCATATGGATCGCTTCCAAGTTTCTAAAGCCAGGTCTTAAATGGTATTACACGAATTTATTGTATACCTATGTAACACCTAGTTTCACAATGGTATATAGAGGGCGATATGACTCAGGTGGAAAATTGGTAAAGTACAGATGCTTATGCCAAGAATGGGAGAACGCACAAAAATTCAACCAAACACATTACCCGTGATGGCATAAGGAAATGCCAAAGTACTACGATTGGTTCCAGGATTTCATTGCGTGCGATGTTTGGTCAATGAAAACTAGGCCATTTATTTAAGTTCATATTTACTTGTATCACGAATTTGTTTCATTTTCCGAAGATTTAAGAAATAATTAATAATAATTGTTTTGTTTGCCATGATTTTTAATTTGTCAAAATAACTTAATTAAGAGACGTGTAGAAGCCATAAAAGTTTTACGCCCAAATATGTGATCCATTTCTCACACGATTGAAGGTAGTTGGGTCCATATTATTTTAACCAATGTTGTGATAAATCATAAAAATCTAGATACATTGGAGAAAGATCAAGTGAATTAATAGCGGGATTTATCCATCCCACTAAGAGCAGTTTCCCAATAAAAAAGAAACTGTTTCAACTTCACACGTCATTAACTCAACAATGAAATAACCGCCAAGGATACTTTAATATAAAAGGAAATGAAGGGTTCAACAATCAAACAAAGCTATCCTCTCAAATATCAGAAATATTTGGAGAAACCCTTCTGTTTCCACCTTCCTTTACAGACCTCTCACAAATGGCAGTTTTCGCGACAAGAGATGCTAATGTTCCCGGCTTTGACAAGGCAGTATTGAACTTCTAGGGGTGCGAAGACCCACATGAATATCAATACATCTCACGATCAGGAGCAACGATTAGATCCCGCATTGTGGACGTCGTCCCCTTTGTCCTACAAACTGACAACGTGGGACCATATGGCGAGGAATGCCCAAATCATCACCTCCGTTGCAACAAATTCTTGGAAGACGAAGCAGAATTTGTGAAGGAAGCCGCTGCAACCAAAAGGTGGAAGGCAATGATTGGGAAGCATTTTCCAGGTCTTAAGGAAGATGAACTCCCAGGGATGAACTTTGACGGCGGTGATTTTTCAAGTAAATCACTCGTGTTGTCGAATGAAGATTTGATGACTAAACTCATCATCCCAAAACTAGATTATGAGGATGGCATGAATATGCTTGGAACATGCAAGCGTTGGAGTAAAATCATGGCCCTAAATTTCTTTAAGCCGAATGAGAATCTTGCATATAAGATTTCTCTACTATATTATCCCATAAAATATTGGTCTGGATGTTATAGGGGAAAGATTGAACAAGGAGGAAAGCGGATTGTATATTTCTGCACATGCGAAACATGGGATGAGTATGCATCAACAAAAGAACAAGCTTATTGGCTTGGAGCCTGCAGTGATGATGAATTCGGAGATAATGAGTACGAGCGCGAGAAGTTCTTTATATTCAAGAAGTACTCAAGCAAATTCATGCCGCGACCAAGGCTAACAAAAATCAAACCAAAAGGCGGCCATGAAAGGACTTACATCGCGGAAGACGATGAATGTTATGCTCATATTTGGGCACTACCCAATCTCTACCAAGACGAAGAAGAGATTGAAGGGACTATGTTCTAATCAAACCGTGTACAATTACTTCATTCATATTAAATGAAGTATTTCTAGAAATTCTACTCATTCATATTAATGAATTGTAAACAAGTTAGGAGTTTTTTATTCATTCATATTAATGAATCATTTCTTCTTCAGCAATACATCTTTAAAAAGTTCATCAAAAATGTCTATATGTCCTTAGCCAAAAATCAAGTAAGGATCACGCTAAGTTACAAATGATAAAAAGTTTTGTGCCAGATACACAAGAGAAAAATCATTTTTTGTGTTGTTTCAAATCTTCAACAACACAAAAAAGGGGGGGGGGCATTTGTTGATGACGAAAATAATTTACTTAGAGTGACGGACCTGTGGAGCGACGCGATGCATCTGAAGTCTTGACTCAATATAAATGGGCCATCTCGAAGAATATAAAACAGGCCCATCAGCTGCAAGATCTGGAGTCAGGATTGACTTTAATTGTTAAAGGCCCATAATTCAAAATGGGTGATAAGCGCCAAACTTGGAAGCAGTTGAGGCGATTAAGGAGGAGACGCAGTAACTACCCACGATGTTTTATCCCACGACTGAAGGAAAGGGTGGGAATCAAAGTAACCGTCGAAGAATTCAGAAAACTGCCGAGGAAGCTACCCTATATAAATAATAGAAGCAAAGCAAATAAGGCATCAATTGAATCAATCATAAATCAGTCAAATTATTTTACTTTTAGTTCTTTATTTCTTTAGCTTATATAGGGAAGTCTCGCCCCTAATCGCGAGCAGTTCATATGTTTAGAATAGCTTTTTCTTTTCCATAATGAAGACAGAAGGCATGGAGGTAATTGTCTCATACCTTCCTTGACTCTTTGTTAGCAAACCTGGTATTATTTTCAATTATAAGTACTTTATAAGTTTGCAATACCCTCTCTATTCTAGCATAATCTTTGATTTTCTATTACGTTGCATTTCATAAATTGCGGTCAAGTTTAATTTAAGTGCTCCTTAGATAGGAACATTTAATAGAAGTGCCCTTTAATTTTAGTGTTCAACAGGCGCGAGTCCAAACCACCCCAAAAAGCCCCTTACTTAATTTTATCTCTCCTCAATAATTAAACATCCACCACCATTTTCCTTGACCCAACCACCGCGTCGAACTTCTACATATTCGCGACCCTCTCTGGTGGCAGTGGTGGATGTCGGGAGACGGACGTCCCAATGGGTGAGGAGAGAGAAAATTAAGAGAAGGGCGTTTTGGAGTGATTTTGATGCACGCCGCCCCTGATGGCGGGCCTCACTAGGCTTGCGCCGCCGTATGCGACTCACTGATGGTGAAGGTGGGGATAAGGGAGGTGGGTGCGGTCACCGGCGAAGGGAGGCAGGGACGGTGGGGATGGTGGGCGCGGGGTTACTAGGATGTTGAGGGGAGAGAATTTTTTTGTTTGGTTTTTTTTTAATGTTTATTTTATTTTATACATTATTATTATTATTATTATTATTATTATTATTATTATTATTATTATTATTATTATTATTATTATTGATTTCATTAATGTCAATAATCATATGTCACATCATCCGTTTCCATCCAAAAATTAACGGCGTTAGTGGATGCTAGTGGATAGGGGCACCACGTGCCTATAGGTGCTAAGTTCGGGGGTAAATGTACAAGTTTCGAACATAGGGGCACCATGCGCATTTTGACATAGTTTGAGGCACCACGTGAATTTGCCGTATCAATTTTTATAGATGAACATATTACCTTATTTCTTGATGATGAAAGAAGAGCGACAACCAGATGATGAATAAAGATGAACCAGATCAATGTCAATTTTTTCTCAAAAACCCCCAAGACGAAAGACGAAAGGCGGCAAAGGAAACTTGAGGACATGATTAAGCCATGACAGACGAAGTATGATGCTCGGTTTAGGGCATTTGTGTTATTTTGGGAAAAGTGGGGACAAAATGGATATTTCACCAGGTTACGTTAGTAAAAAAAAAAGTTGCGTTTAACAATCATGTAATTTAAATGGGTCAACACTTCTAAACATAATTAAGTAATGAGTTGAATTTGTGTTGAAAATTTTGACTCGAAATAAACACAAATTTCCCATATATTTATACCAAGTGTTTCTCTTTTCAAGTTCTAGAATCGGACTTCTTAAGTGATCATGAATTACGTTATCAATCGACTCCGCTTTGCCGTTGCAAGCACTAGAAATCTAAGATTCAAGTACAATATACCCAGTAGTTTAGAAGGGTGCAAAAGCAACAAAGAACACCGAAAACTTGCACGCACCTAAGCCACTGAATACCAAACTTGAGAGGCACATAATAGAGAAAGCGTATTGTTGGATTTTGGGTTAATGTTCTTCAACTGGGAAGCAATTATACAAAGCATAGCTGACGAGAGGCAGAGGCCTACGCTTGAAGCTGGGAGACGATCAAACCAGTATATCAAACCGACTATCACAAATTGAAGATATGTCAAGCTATAATCTGGATGCGTTGTTCCAGGCCTGCTAACAAGAAAAATGGTACTGTAACTACACAGAAATAGTCCAGCTTCATAGTCATGAGCGCGTAAAAACTTGTTCTGAAACCTACAGATGAGCCTATGGCGATCACTCTCCAGAGTCTCCACAATCAATGGTAGCAATCCACGACTGTTGCCAGTAGCATGTCTGATGTGCCGCTCCAATATCTGCTTCAAGAACAGCAAAAAGGAACAAGTGATATACTCAGCCAGTGAGAAACAAGAAGACACAGTACTCAAGCACCCTAGTAACAGCTGTCATACTTGTAGTCTACTCTGAATTCGAAAAACCCTCATCTTATAGATTTTCAATTATCATAGGAACACACCAAAGACCTCGAAAACATTACCCCCTGCAAAGGCTACTGCCTAGGGCAGGGTAAAGGGAGGTCGGATGTTACAGCCTTACTCCTATGCTTTTCTGCTACTTCAGAGTACAAGAAACAACAGTTTTCCACTAATCTAGGAACATCTGCACTACAGCATTAGTTTCTTTTCCAAGAGGAATAGGAAATGTGATCAAAGCAAAGTACTTGCTCCAATAAGTTTGCTATGAGTGCAGGATCATTTTCAGCCTTCCGAGAATTTGCTTGAGTTTATCAATTCAACAAAATAAAAATTTCTGGTGATGTTCCATATGCTATTATACATTACCTATTCGCCTGTGTTATCTATTCTCAAAAGAACAAAAGTAGAGAGAATTAAACCATGCCATGAGATACAACAAAGGCTGTCCTATCGATTCTCAAAAATATAGAAGTGGACCTCGACATGAATACAAAGAGCGCATTTCCAGTGTATGGCTCTTCTAGATGCTTAAGGTAAAATGGAAGATAAGAGTAGAGGGAAGACTAAATCAGACCAACAAATAAGACCTTGAAGCCATATTAATTATATCAAAGCTCAATTCCACGAACAAGTTTCAGAATCAGTTTGGGTTGGCTATAAACTAATTGCAAGATCAAGAATACGAAGGTTTATTGGACTAAGAATGTTACAGATTCATGGGTGTATCTAACATCACTCATTTCCTTCAACTAATTATTTGCTTTATGAAATACCAAAACTAGAGAACATCACCATCAGTGCCTGCAAAGAGTCGAAAATATTGCCAAGTCTTCGGCTTCACAATCAGGGTTCAATACAAATTGTCTAGCCAGAAATCTACAAATGACCCTATGATAATCACTCTTCACAGTCAATGCTATGCTTGTTCCGAACTCGTCTAGCTCAGTTATGCTTATATAGTTGAAATCACGAGCTCCAATCTCACAGGAGTTTTTTTTTTTTTTTTGGAGATTACTTATCGATTCTAGCATGAGGAGAAGGTAGGGGGCCTCACTTTGGTAATCTTATAACGCTTCCAGTCAATTAAGCAATATGGCAGACATCCAAACGGCAAATTTGTTAAAACTCAGCTTACGCTAAGCACTTAAAACAGAATGGGACAACACTTTGGAGGTTGAACTGTTCAAGAGAACGAGATATTTTCGCAAGGCATCAAGTAGTCACCATATGCCATGCTTTCTGAGAAGATTCTGATGAAGAGAACAAAGGGAAGACTTGGAACTTCACATACCAAGAAAACACGCATGAAGATTACGGAGTAGCTTAATGTCATTATGCCTAACCTTAATGTCCACAGAACAATATGTCTTGTCAGCTACCCGGACATCTAGCTTGCGCTAATTCGTTGCCAGAGTCTTAGCAACAATCCCTTTCTATGCATTAATCATCAAAACCAATACAATTACCAAAGGCTATAAGATGCACAATATGAAAATTAATGGCAGTAATCAAAGCTTCTTCCAGGGCAAATGTGGGATTAGGTAAGGTGATACTTTGCCTCCTAAATTTTTGTGCTTAGCAAATAGCATAAAGGTTCTCTCCAGATATATGAGAGTATTCACCCGCCATATCCAGGGTCCGGTCGGTCAACCATTAAAATGGACACTTTGATTCCAAACAAACTTTATTGTCATCCTTTTTTCACTCATTACGCTGAATCACTTTTAGAAACCGTAAGGTTATAAATTAACAGATTTTTTAAATCAAAAAGCTTTTACTTTATATTATTTTTTCTTTTCTTTTTAATTTTTTTTCTCATTTTTTGCCAAATAGAGTCCGAGTCACCGTGTCCAATTGTGAAAGTATCCTCATGTTGACCGGGTCCCCATACCCTTGTTTTGAGATGAAAAGGGTCGGATGCTCGGATCCGAGTCCTTTTGAGACACTCCTGAACGAGTCCGAGCATCATAGGAGCCGACAACTTTATGCTTTTCACAAGGGGGGACTGTCCTCCAGTAGCTGCTGCAACAAAATGTCTTGATAATTTCGTAAAGTGCTCAGGGCTTCATGCTAACCCAGGTAAAAACTGAGATCTACTTTGGAGGGGCTAGCTCTATGGTAAGAAAATCAAATTCTGATGAACATTCCCTTGAATACTGGGAGGATAGTTTCCGACATGTACGCAGGGCTCTTGTCTAAAATTAAGGCTGACATTCATCATGGGACATCTCGACTGCTCTCCTATGAGGGTAAAGCTGAGCTCATAAACTCAGTTATTGACTTATTGTTGGTATTGAAAATTTTTGGCACACGAGTTTTCTTATCCCTATGCACATATTTCATCATATCAATAAAAGCTGGAAGCACTTTCTTTGGAGTATACCTGAGGGTAATAGGAAGCTGGCATTTAAAAGCTGGGTGAACTCCTGTTCTCCTGGATCAGAAGGAGGGTTGGACATCAGGGAGGTCTTAGCATGGAATAAATCCCTCCTTGCAAAGTCGATTTGGAAAATCAAGACTAACCAGGAGGGATTATGGCTTAATTGGACGAAAGATTGTAAACTCCACAACACCAACATTTCGAATGTCTAGAGAAAAGAAACTAATTCAGAGAATTGGAAAGTTATCTTGATGATTAGAGATAAAATTCTTCATTCTCAAGACACTGAAACTCAGCTGATAAGTTCTATTGTCAAGGGATAAAGGAGGAAAATTCATGATTAAAAAAACTTATAGTTTCTTCAGGCAGGCCCATAGCAAGTTACAGGGTCACAGAGTAGTCTGGAGCCCTGTGAACTATCCAAGACATAGCTTTATTACTAACCTGGCAGCTATAAAGTGCCTTCCTACAGAAGTTGAAAACTTGACAAGGGAGGTATGGTTATGGTTAGAAGGTGCTACGTATGTAAGGCAGCAGGAGAAGATCGTCCTCACCTATTTATCAGCTGCCAATTTGTAAGAACATATGGTAGAGTATTTTGGCTTGGAGTCTTGGACTCGTATCAAAAGGAATAGTTGGAGTCTTGAAAGGAATTGCAACGGTGTTAGCATAAGGATACTAGAAACTGGAGATTTAAGTGGTATTGTCAAGCCTGGCAGCATCAGTATACATGATATGGTTTGAAAGGAATTCTAGAGCTTTTGGGGATGTCGAACATGCTGCTGATTGGATTATTGGCCAAATTAAGTACATAGTCAGCGTCAGATTATCAGCGTACTTTATAGGTGATCTTCTTGCGTGCACCATGGGGGAAGAAAAGACAATCTTACAAAAGACGACCCTTACGAAAATGCAAAGCACTAAAATTTATTCAGACTATCTACGATCTCACCATGAAGATCACCTATAGAGTACGCTAATAATCTGGCGCTGACTATGTACTTAATTTGGCCAATAATCCAACAAACTTAAGTAGCAACATACTTCTCAAAAATACTTTTAAAACGACATTCATACTAGCGCGCACGCGCGCGCGCACACACACACACACACACAAGGCAATAAGATGCAAGTTATTCTGCCAACCCGAAAGGCGAGAACCGAGTAGCAACATACTTATCAAAAATACTTGCCAAATGAGTCAAATGACATTCATACTAGTACCACAAACAGGGTTAGTGTTCATGTCGTCCAGCATAAAGTCAACAAACTTAACTTAAAACTAAATATTACCCATGTCACTTTTCTTTTTCAACCCAAAATTAGAATTAGTGGATATCGCAAATTCGCAATTGGCATCATCATTTACTCAGCAATATCCTAATATGCTCTAGCAGAAGAAATGATCTCAAAAACAATCTTATTTCATACTCCAAAAATACAAACTTTCTCATAATCCTGTCTAAAACATTAAAATTAAACCCCCCCCCCCCCCAAAAAAAAAAACCAGAAACGCAGAAAAATTAAAATAAGAGAAGAAAATCTCAAAGCTAACCTCAGAGAGTTAAAATCAATCCAAGGTCTTCTGATCATCAGTGTCGTCCAAATTACCAAATTTCTGTTGGAAAGATTCTTGCCTTTGTAACCACATCATATGACCCTACACCCACCAAAAATAAACGAGATTGTCACATACCACAACAATGCTTATATCATGCTCGGTCCTTGTCACAATAGAAGAGTCACACTTTAAATAATATAAAATCTATTTAAGTGTGGTCCCTACTCCTCTACCGTGACAAGGACCACCGGGAGCATGGTATAATTTGCGTACCTAAAAAACAGGTTCATCTCTAGCAATAATCTGGAAAAGTATACTACAAGTTTTGTAAAGGTAGTAAGAGTATATATGAGCATATGAGAAGTTGGTTACCTGAAGGGCAGCAGCCCAGGCGATTAAGGCGGAAGCGAACCAGAACTTCTTGTCTTTTAAGAGCTGCCTTACTTCCATTTTTCCTAAATTGTCCGAGAAGTTGTTGAGGTTTTATTAATTTATAATAACTGGTTTCCATTCAACTTTTTAGTATTTGCTCACATGCCCTCCCCTATCTGATTTCCAAATTTGCTCTAAATTTGCTCCGCTGCCCCTCAAAAACTGCTGCAGCCCAAATAGAATAGAGGGGCCCGTCGTTTGTTCACATCACCTCGACAGTTGCTCGGCTTCGGCTTCACTCAATCTTTCCTCCAACCCTAGCTCCTCCAGCCGCCGCCGGACTGCATCATGCCTACCGTCAGCGTCGGAAAGGACCGCCTTTTTGCCGCCCTTGGCAAAGTTTACTGTACGTCGCCTTTTCATCTTCTTAATTACGCAATTCGTTTTAAAGTTTCAGTCAAATTTAGTCTTACTGTACTCTTAATTTTGATTATATATTATTGAATTGAATTGTTTACAGCGGATGAGGAGTTCGAAGATGTATGCTTCCGATTCGGTATCGAGCTCGATGACATTGTAAGGAATTTGTTTTTTGTTTTTTTTTTTGTTTTTTTTGAATTTCTGTTTGGTTATGTATGCTGATGTTTAATTTGCGGGGCGGGGATGCGTGTTGTAGACGACGGAGAAAGCGATTATTAGGAAAGAGAAACATTTAGAGGATGATGGGTGTGCTGATGATGAAGAAATTATTTACAAAATTGAAGTCGCTGCCAATCGGTATTTGTTTTTGCTAAATTATATGCAATTTTTAGTGTTTTTAGGTATGAGTCGACCGATGTTTTGAATGTAAATTGGGAATGTGTGGTTTAAATAGGTATGATTTGCTTTGTCTCGAGGGGCTAGCTCTGGCTCTACGGGTTTTCTTAGGGCTGGAAGAAATACCGAAACATTCACTCGCTGATGTTAGCAGCGGCTCTATGCTGAGAATGCACGTGAAAGCGGAGGTATTGTCTGTTGTTTTGGGAGTTTGTTGTTTCAGAGTATGATGGCTTATATATTGTATGTTTAGTATGAGGAGTATTGTGTTTTGTTTGTTTTGTAGACGGGCTCGATCAGGCCATATGTTGTTTGTGCTGTTTTAAGAGGTGTAACTTTCGATGAAGCTAGATATAACAGTTTCATCGATCTCCAAGATAGGCTACATCAGAATATCTGCCGGTAATTAATCTTGCTTTTACTCGGTTTGTTTTTGTGCATGTAGACCGTTCTTTATCTTTCTATTTGCACGTAGCTATGTAGTTTAAGTGAAAGATTTAAAAGGGATGGAATTACAGTTGACGCACAGCCTCATAGAGGTGGTCCATTAGCTTATTGCTACTATATTGACTTCATGATGACTACCTTAGTCTTAAGTACTTGAAACTACACACTTGATCTTGTCTTTCGCATTTATTATGTTCTTCAATTGCTTCTTGCACCTAGTGAGCAGTTTCATTTCATATGCCTCTTGCATACTTTGAATTTTGTGAATCTTTTGACCATCATAAAATTGGATTGAGCGTAAAAGGCTACCTGTTTGACAGAAGGAAATTGGTTGGGGCATAGCTCCATATTTATTTTCTTTGTATACTTGTATGATTGAACCAGAATAGTGTTGCTTACTAAAAAGTGTGTTTTATCTTATTATAGTCGAAGAACCTTGGTTGCTATTGGGACTCATGACTTGGATACCATTCAAGGCCCTTTCACTTATGAGGTATTTAGCCTTTTTTTTTTCCTCATTTAGGTTTGTATATCAGTTCCACTTAAGCTACATTTATCCAAGACACCCATGTTTTGTGGAAAGAACTATCTAGCTCGTGCAAAATGACTTCTCCTAGATGTGTAGTTGCCCACAGGAAGATTAGGAACTATGGCATCGTCATGAGGAATGAGGAACCCAGGAACACCTTCAATATGTTCGAAGATCATTAATAAGCATGTAATTCTATGGCATTCCTAAAAGAGGGCATTGTGCTTCACAATAAGGGACTTTGTCCTAAATTCTTCAAGTTTTAAGGATGGATATTGAGTAAAAAAACTAAATTAGTGGTGGCATGAACATAGCACATGAAAATAAAGGACAGTACTTGGGCCTTTTGTGATGTTTACTATAAATCTCTTCTCTTTTGCAGGCTTTGCCACCTCAGGAAATAAATTTTGTGCCTTTAAAACAGGTAAAGCTTAATCCTTTCTCCTGTTTATTTTTATAATTTTAATTTCAATTTTTTTGTGAATTTTCAATAACACCCCAAGAAGGATTGTATGAGAGCAATATGGAGTAACTGGTATTGATGTTGAGCAATGTGCTCTACAAGCTTTTGCTGGTTTGGCACTTGGCAGCCCGTGAAATTCAACAATGGCCTCTTACTTACGTGGGTGTACCACTTGGTGGCTATCCAGGCTCCTTTTCATTACGGGATCTGTGGTTTCTAAGATTTCCAAACATTTGGACAACTGGAAAACAACTTATCTGAGTTATCTTTCTTTCAAAGGGAGGATCACCATGCGTTTGCTTTGAATATTCTGTCCATTCTTTCTGGCGGTAGTTGCAAATGATATAGAGCAATCAGTGAGGAATCTTCAATTATCTTGTGTTTGGGGTCAGAAAAGGATCACTTGATAAGTTAGGATTAAGGATCACTTGATAAGTTAGGATTGAGTTTGAAGACCTGAAGTCCAAGGGGTTTATTTTAGGGTGTCTTGTTTCCTTCCAAGTCTAGTTTCCTATAAGGTATCCTTCGTGGGGTAATAGCTATGGGGGTTTCCTTTGAAAGCGAACCTTTATGGCATTGTGTTATACTGGTTATTAGAAGCAGATATGACCTTCATTGTAATGGTTTGACAGTCGTGGTGTTTCACTTGTAACTCTCGCGTGTACTTAGAAGTTTGTGACTCAAAGTTTGGTCGCTTGTTCCAGCTAGTTATATTTTATGTTGAATAGGTGCGAGGATGAGATTTTGGGAGGATGTTTGAGTAAGGGATCATTCTCTGGCTACAATGCACCCTTGTGTATATCAACTATCTAGATTGCATGAAGCTCCTAATTCTTCATTTTACTACATAATTAACTTTTGGGAACTCCTCCTGTATAGAAGTCCTCACTATTGGGATATCAAAGAGATGTTTTCTTTGACAGTCTTGTTAGATATTGTGAACATTTAAGATGATGCGAGAGTGTGGATCAGTTACGCCCTTTTGTTTGTACAATTGTACTTTCTTGGTAGTGTGGAGGTTGGCAAAGTGTTATGCTTGTGTTGTTAATTCAGTGGCTGTCATAAGATGTAATTACATGTGAAATCCCCTTTGAAGTGTCTGATGGATAGCCTAAGTTCAGTGTATTTAAGGAACATTGCCAAACCTCAGTTATCTCATCTATCATTCTTTTCCATTGGTTTTTAAATGGTGTTCCGTAGGTGACGTGTCTTATAATCAGCTTTTACTTTGTAGGTGAAAAAATTCAGGGCTGATGAACTGATGGAGTTTTACAAGGTTAGTAATTTTTTTTCATTTTTCTTTTGTTTGTTGGTTCATTGTGTAAAATCTAGTTGCTTTTTTACTTATGAATTTCCACTTTGTATCTGGCTATGTGCCATAGGTTGTTGGCGTCTTTCATGTGATCTATTTTTTTTTTTTTTTTGTTTTATAACAGTCAGACTTGAAGCTAAAGAAGTACCTGCATATAATTGCAGATTCGCCAGTGTTTCCGGTGATTTATGACTGTAACAGGTATGATGTTTACACATTTGGATTGGTCTCTAAAATCTTATCCCCAGTCTTTCTTTTTGTTATCAGTTATGTGAAGCACAGTTTAGGTTCTATATCATAAAAGCTGAAGTATAGCCTTAATACTTGTCACTAGTCTACTATTGTCCCGGGATCAAGGCTGGCCTAGTGGTTAGGATCTCAACCTGCCCGGGTCCCGGGGTCAAATCTTCATATCCCCACCCCCACAGTACCAAAAAAAATACTAGTCCACTATTGTCCGGAAGTTGCCAATTATTTTTCCATCTATTTTTAAGTGTAATTACATGGTAAACAGTGGATTGCAGTGAATTATATGTGTTTATCACATGTTTCTGACTCCACAAAATGATTCTTCATCCGCAGAACTGTTTTGTCTTTACCCCCAATTATCAATGGTGCGCACTCAGCAATCACTCTGAAGACAAGAAATGTCTTCATCGAATGTACAGCCACTGATTTGACAAAGGCCAAGATAGTTTTGAACACTATGGTTAGTGCCACCGAATTTGGTTTTTTGTGTGCAACTTATTGAGCTTTGGCTGATGTGGCTTTATTATTAAATTCAGGTTACTATGTTCTCAGTCTACTGTGAAAAGAAGTATGAAGTTGAACCAGTTGAAGTAGTTTACTCTGATGGCAAGTCTTATGTCTGCCCTGATCTATCGCTCTATGACATGGATGTGCCACTGCCCTATATAAATAAGACGATAGGAGTCTCACTGGAGGCAGATAAGGTACTCGCCTTTATTTCGTATTAAGCCTACTTTATCCAATGCAGTGTATTTCATTGTGAAACTTAGAAGTTGTCATATTAGTGTCTTACCATTTTAATTGCCTTCTGGATAAGTTGAGAATGTTGTCCATGTTGATTCTGTTCTATCTTTTATAGTTTTCATAATTTCTTTTGTTATGGGCATTATCTAATAAATGTTTTTAATTTCTACCAAATTGACTTAAGAAGCTACAAAACATGAATTGTGAGTAAGACAGTCATGTTGGATACTTTCCTCAGTCCCAATCTTGCCCTTTGAATGATTTTTGAATGAAAGTCAAAGATAAAAGGGTGATACTCTTCTTCCCAAGTTGTCGAGCAATAAAGATCTAGGAGTCATTTTATGAATCCTAATATTACATTGTTCACTGAAGTTGTTACTTAAATAGTTTCGAATCTCGTATCAAGTGATTGCACGATACCGTGAGATGTAGCAGCTTCACTGTATCTTGAGATTGGTAAATGTTTGAATTTCTTGTTATTGTTGAAGCGTGTGAGGATGAGTTCTGGTTGGTTTACCCATTAATGTGCCATAATATTACATTGGATGCTCTTCAAAGTTGTACAGTTGCTTCTCTCTTTGTGACTGAATCCACTCTCTACTACTGTACCTATTAAAGATTTATACATGGGTAGCGGTTTCACGTGTAACTTAAATGTATTTGGCATAATTCCTCAAAAAAGATTATCTGGAAACAGCTGGAGGGCACTAGCCTTGAAACAAATGTGTTTTAGTGGACGTGTGAGGTATACCCTTACAGGGCTATCATTTATCGGTAAAATTGTTATCAATAAAGCGATTTGTCTGTTTTCATAGTATGGAGCAGGTTATTCATATAATATCTAGCTATCTTTATGGTTGTTTCTTCCCATTTTGTTCCTGATGATTGTGATGCTCTGTCGCTTTAATAGCTGCACCTTGACCACTTATATTAACTTTTTTCAAATCCATTTTCTTCCTTTTACATATATCGCTAATTACACCGCCAGTGCTAGTCTTTAAATGAACAGTGGATGCTTAACTCATTCTATTCGTATAACAGGTTACGGAGTTGTTGAAGAGGATGCAATTGCACGCCAAGAAGTCTGATCCAGTTGATAAGCCGTGCAGTATTAGTGTTTCTGTTCCTCCTACCCGAAGTGATATTCTTCATCCGTGTGACGTGATGGAGGTACCTCTATTGCATAGCTGCTTATTAAGTTGCTCATCAGTTTCAGGCAGACATTGACAGTTTTCTTCTATGAAAAGGATGTTGCGATTGCTTTTGGGTACAACGAAATTCCCACTAGAATGCCTGCTAGGATGGCAGAACCCGTAAAGCCTCTGCCATTGAATGAATCAACGGATCTCATTAGATGCGAGGTAACTTTGTCATATATTATTACAATGATCTCTGTTCCTGCATGTTTGGTTCTCGGATATTCTGCTTCGTATATGTAATTTCCATGTGAAATTTAATGGTTTGCTAATCTTTGTTGCTGCACAATCTCTTTGTAGTTTTCTCTTGTTTTTACTCAAAGTTTCTTCGTACCATTTGGACCTCTTGTTTTAAGAAGGTTCTGTTTTACTTTTGTCCTTTGATACTTCGTTAAACTGATTCTCTATTGTTGAAAAGTTATTTATTTTTATTTTTGCATCAATTATCCTACTCTCATTTCTATCTTGCCTGTTTCCACTGTTTGGGTGTTTTCGTACTTGACATTGCCACTTCAATATTACGATTCATGTTACGTGGCTCCAAAGCATTTGTGACTAACTCTTTGAAGATGCTATTGTTGTGTCTTTTTTGTTTCTTCTCTCCATACTCATTTTTCGCTGATCCTTTGATTCTGTTTTTCCCCTTCTCTCCACTGTTTTACCCAACATTGACAGTTCCATAACCAGTTCACTTTGTCCAACCCCAAATCGTATTCGAACAAAGGCTTTGTTATTGTTGTTGTGGTGGTGGTTGATGTCTGTTGTTGCCGTAGCAGTAGTAGCACAGCTTAATTTAATGATTATGGAAATAAGATGGTGTGGATGTTTAATTATGTGCAAATCTCAGTGTTCTCATAGATATGCTTGTATATTGTACTAATACTCTTAGTTATACACATTTAGTTGGTTACTTCTGTAGGCCAGTCCGAAGTTTTGAAGGAG
Source organism: Spergularia marina (assembly GCA_963680865.1). NCBI lineage: Eukaryota > Viridiplantae > Streptophyta > Magnoliopsida > Caryophyllales > Caryophyllaceae > Spergularia > Spergularia marina. Next base: position 8,119,557 of record OY804554.1, read on the forward strand.
ATAGTAACGTTGTTAGTGCAATTTTTTGAATAACTTTATCAACATAATTTAAGTGGTTGGATTCTTCTTGTCTGCCACAGTTGAGACTTCTATAAGCTATAGACATTTGTAATGTTTCTTCTTTCCCCCTTTTATTGTATGTCTTCTGAGGAATGTGATCAATTTATTTGAAGATCGTATTGTGATTTATATGTTAAGCTGGTTGTCAGCAACCACTGGCTGACAAATACACTCATCTGTACTTAATCCTCTGACTTCATGTGATAGAGGGACTGTTCTAACACCTTTGCAAATCCTTTAGGGTATCTAAATATAGATGTTATTATGGTTATTTAGTTTGGTGAGTTGCAGGTGTCACTAATTATATTGATTTGCTATGTTTGTTCCCCTGTCAAATGTCAGTATATCTAGGACAAGAAGAAATTAAAGGGTTAAACTGGGGTTGTTCCTTTATCAACTTGTGATCCTGTAGAGGAATGTATACACATTTAGCATAGTGCTTGTGTGCGTCAAGATTTCCAACAACTTTAAGAGAGTGTTTGGGTAGAAATATTTCATTCTCAAATCCAGATTTGACCCAGATCCAATGTTTGGGAACTCAAGAATTTGAGAATTTGGATTTGCATCAAATCCTTTAGAATTTGATTGAAATTCTTTCTAGTGTAAAACAAATGATACCCCAATAGCCTTCATTTTGAAATCCCACCATCTCCCAAACATTGCATTTATATTTGAATCCACATTCTCAAATGATAGAATTCAGATGATTACAATTTTTCAAATTCTTCTTTCCAAACACTACCTAACTGGATTTATGTACTTGCAGTTATTGATCACTTCATGGTCTTTTCATTTTCTATTTTGCAGCCAAATCATTAGTGGTGGCCGTCCAAGGCTGTAACTTTTTTTTTCAGGCCCTCCTTTTGTACGTAAGATTGGCGGCAAACCCCCCTGGTGTCTTGTCAATTGGATCTTTCTTACGTTTCATTAAATAAACTTTTAAGGATGTGTCCTCCTTCCCTTGCACTCTCCACTAATTCATGGAAAATAACATTCATGACATGAACTTGCATCAGATATCAAGCTGCAAAGGAATCTGTGCTAAATTTTACTTTGTATTCGGTGCTACCTCTTCATGTTTCTTGTTTTTTGTACTTGAGAAGTTTATTGTCTGCTTAGTCATTGTGGAGTGTTATGTGTATGTTATACAAACTTACATCTTGTCTATGCTATTTTTTTTCTTTTGCATGTGAGACATTGTTTTATTTTCTCGTCTGTTCATCCCAGATTGCAATGAAAGGGTTTACAGAGGTCTTGAATTGGATATTGTGCTCTCGCAGAGATGATCCATCAGCTGAAGTTATTATTGAAAATCCTCGTTCTGCTGATTGTGAGGTTTGTCTTTGCACACAAAGAAACTATTAATTGGAAATAATGCTTCTCCCTTGGAATATGGAATCAGGCCTTTTATCTTAATCTTATTGTGTCTGTGTAAGTGCATGAACCAAATTACTTTTCTAAGTTTGTTTATTCTTATGATACATATAAGACTTGAGGATTGAAAATGTTGTGGAAACTTGTCTCAATTGATAACGCTACATAAATGTACCAAACTGCGTAGAAATTTCTCGATTGTTGTTTCAAGTTCGTAATCATTTAGAAGCAGAATTTTAGGTGAAACAATATGGATCCAGAATTGAGTTTTCTTCTACCATAAGGCGGGGTAAAGGAGTGGGGGTTGGATGTACACAAGCCTTCTCCCTTTGTTGAAATCAAAGAGAGGCTGCTTACAAATGGCCCATAATGAAAGTTGCTTCCGGAATCGCACTGGCTGACTACTACTTCACAATACAAGAAGCAGAAGTTTTGTGAGCCATTTTGCTTTCTTCCATTATATCCCAGAGCCAAAGACGGCTCCATACCCTATTAGTATGTATAATCGTAATTTACTGATATGTAGTGTAAGACATTCTTTTGTGGGTCGTGGAGAAAGATAATCAAGCTTTCCAAGCCACTCTTTATCAAAGATAAAGAGATGCATGTGAATATAGTTCCTCTGTCCTGAAAAGGTTGATCACCTTTCCGTTTGAGTTTGCCTGAAATGATTGATCACATTCTACAGACAGTAGGTTGAAATGGTAGTACTTTCATTTTCCAAGGTCAACTGTTCTAAACAGTTTAATGATTGGAAGGAAGTTTCTGTTAAGTCTCTTATTGTGACTTTGAAAATAAGAATTGAGCTCGGTGGTGTGTTTCCCTAATTTGGTTCCCTGAGACAACTACTCTTCTGTGTCAAGATTATCCGTGGACTTCAAAAATCATTTCTCCCTTCTAAGGTTGTTCAGAAATAGGGGCCCCTTCCAAAGCTTTGCATAGACCGCTTTTCTTCAGAAAATTTTCTTATGACATGTTTAGAAAAAAATCAGTTCAGTTTTGCTAAGCCACTGTTCCTTGTGTAAAGCACGGTATAATCCGCTGTTCACATTCTTTTGTGTGTGCTTGTTATCTCTCCCTAAAATTTGGTCCCGTCTTTGTTTGGTATGGGTGGGTTCAACCATCCTTAGTTAGGCATTCTGTGATTGTGGCTGTATAAAGAAGATAAACAAGCCTTGTATCAATGTTGTGTGGACTATGATTCCTTCGAGGATTTAACTATCTGGTGATGTATTTGGATGTTCGTTCGGGTTTGATTGTGTTATAACTGGAACAATCACAAACACATTTTTGATTATGGATGGAGAGGAATTAATGTTTATTTTTAGGTGAAAGAGTGTTCTGTGACAAAGTGAGCTCTCCTTTTTGAGATTGTTGTATACTTAGTTTCTAGCAATCTCTTCAAAGCAACATTTGTCGATCTCTTTCTTTTGTGGATAAAATTATGCGTGAGAGACCAAGGTCTGGGGCTTATTGTTTTTATATCTGCCCTTCTTCTGTAAATGGGCTTATGCCCCTCGTTTGCAGATGTGCGTCACCGCTTTCGTAAGTTTCTAAACTTCCCCTTGATTACTTATGACAAAATGGTAGTACTTTCATTCACCTTCGAATCAAAACAACTAAACAAGCAAATTGCAAGGGGTCAAATGGGTGGACAACGTATCCATCAGTTATAGAAGGACATTTGGATTATTTCTCTATGGATCATTGTGTAGCATTAAATCTTTCTAGAGTGGATGAATCATTTGTTATTTAAATGCTCTAAGAATGTTGGTTGAGCTGAATAAATTGTTTCAAGAGAGCATCAGTGTTCTTGCAAATTCTGATTGGGGGCTGGGTCACGATATCGATCCCTTGGTTTCATTGCTATCGAATGGTGCTATCCTGCCCGAAACTTTTACTTGTTGAATTGTTCCTGTTATTTGAAAATTAGGATCCTTCATTTAGCTTTTTGGTTTGTCAGACCTGTGCATTTCTTTCCTTTAATTTAATGTACATGTATTTCTGAACCTATAAGGTCGTGTGTTCTCATATGATCTGTGCTTGCGTTTGTAGGTGGTTCGTAGCAGTCTTATGCCAGGTATCCTAAAAGCAGTAGGGCACAACAAAGATCACCCAAAGCCAATCAAGGTAGTTATTGCTCGTATGAGTAACAAGATTTGCTTTGACTCTGGGTGGCCCGTGAGTATATCCTGTTAGGTGTTATTTTTAACTTTTGAAGCATTTCAAAGCTAGTTGTTCGCTCATGGAATGCAGATCATAGCTGGTCTACCCCTTGAAGGCACCCTTCTCTAACCTATGTTGTTACATTTGGTCTTAACCCATGCTATCACCTGTTATTCTGTTAATACATTCTCTGTCTCTCTATCTTTTCAACTTCAAGAAAAGGGTCTCGCCTTTGTGGTATTATCCATGTGTCTCTTAGGATTGAGTTGGCTTCATAGATTTTCTCTTTGCTCTAGAAGAGTTTGAAAAGGTTTTGATTGTTGAAATTTACCCGGTTCCTTTGGCTATTTGGTGGTGTTATTCTCTTTGGAAAAAAAAGTGAAGCAACTTGGAGAAAAAAAGAAGTAACTTGGACCCAAAAAAAAAATAAAAATAAAAATAAAAATAAAAACTTGTACTTCTATAGCTCTATTGAAAGGAATCATCTTATCTTTTATGATTTTGTTTTACATGTCAAGAGTTCATTTTTCACTTTGTTAAGCTGTATAGTTGCTTTTTGTTGATAAGATTACTCTTAGCTTGTTCTCCAGAGGATAATAATCTACCTCTCCTTCTGTGCATCCTCCCTTTTTTGTACATGGGCATTACCCCTTGGTGTCCTTTAACATAAAACAACATACAGAAAGTTGCAGAAAGAGGACATAGGGATTGTACCTCCTGTTATTTTGGAGTAAATTGGTAAAATAATGTTGTCCTCAAGGATAGTGTTTCGTAGAAGAATAGGGAATATGGATCACCTATTCCCTTTTCTTTTCCCACGGTAGATATCCGTTTATCGTCGCCTCCAAGTTTTCATGTCCAAACAAGTTGGAAGTTAACTTTGTCTTTTAAAACCTTTTTGCACACATGCCCTAGCTTCTGCTTTTGGTTCTCGTGTGGTGCTTTTAACCTGTAATAATGTTTCTCAGTTTAGAGATATTTTCTTGCGGCAGCGTCAATATTAGTTAGGCATTCTCTTGCTGATAGCTCGCCTTGTTTAATTTTTTTCTTGTTTAGCTTTTTGAAGTTGGGGACGTAGTCACTCTAAGTGACACAAATGATGTCGGCGCCGTGAACCATCGTCAACTTGCAGCAATTCACTGTGACGGTGACTCTGGCTTTGAGGTAACGCATCTTTGATCTGATATCTTTTTCTTGGTTTCAAACATATCATCTGTTTGTATGGTTTAGTTAGTTAGTATATATGGGTTATGCTATAACAACCCTGCAAAAAGATGAGCGTAACCAAGGTAACCTAGAGGTCCTAGATTGATTGTTGTGCGTAAGTTGGCTTGATAACGTGCATTAATTTGAACTACAAAGCTGATGTCCTATTTATTGCTCTCTGCAGATTATACACTCCCTGCTTGACAGAATTATGGAGGTGGTTGGAACTCCTTTTGTAACTGTTGGTGATAAGTCGGGCTACTACATAGAACTTGCACATGTAAGCAATGGACATCTATAATTTTTTTTTTTTTTTGGAGACCGACATCTACTATTTATTTAACTGTAGTTTCAGGTGTTGTTATTATCTGACTCTTTCTTTTTTGCATGCTGAAGAAACCCGAATTTCTTTCTAAAAGACAAGCCAACATTATATATAAAGGAAAAAACATAGGCACTTTTGGTATCGTGCATCCTGAGGTATTTCCTAGATCCTCCAAACTATGGTGCTAATTAAATTGCATGGCCATTGAGGTCTTGTGTGGTTTCATCTGTTCAAATATATATGTTTAAATTTGGTGTGGCTACCTTTTACGGTTATGGTTAGACATGTTCAGGTTTAAGTGTTGTCTGATGTTTTGAATTATTATATTAATTATTTAAAGTTTGTACGCCACGTGCTCCTCTGAAAAGGCCACTGCACGAACTTGGCATAAAAATCTAAAAGCATGCAAGTCTGATTATAACCTTAGCCTAGGAGCTTTATATACGCTAATTTATAGTTACAAATCAGAAGTATGATATTGGTTAGTGGTTACATCTATGTCCGCTGTCCATAGAATAGAGAATTATCAAACTTCAAGTACTTTGAATTATGCGAAACATAGCTGCTGTATCCAAGAGCAATGCACAGCTGCTGTAAAGCAGGATTTGTTCTAGTTTAGTTGATAATGTTTTATGTAGTGTGATAAGTTCCATGGTGGTGGTGATGATAAATGTTTATTATGTGGTTCAAGGTTTTGAAGAAGTTCGACATTCCAGATCCTTGCTCCTACATGGAATTAAGCATGGAAAGCATCTTATAGGTGACCATCTTTTATCGAATTTGTTTATTGGTGTCTTTGAATTATTTTCATGCCCGATTCCATTATGGACAGCAGTGCTTTGCGACTTTTTAACTCTGCCCAAAAACAGTATTTTTTGTATCAATCGACTTTTTTTTTTTTTTTTTTTTTTTTTTTTTTTTTGGGGTGCTGATTAGAAAGGGTTTATTTGAAAGCTTTCTTTCATACACTATTTTCAAGTTATAAATTTTACTGATCACTCGTCATAATATAGTTAGCAATTGTCAACCACCATAAAATAGAATTTCTAATTTATGGCGATCCTTTGATGCAGTTGTGCCATATGAACTATTTCAGCAAGGTCTTCCGAGACTCGGACAAGGGTGTTTATCCTCTAGTGGGTATTTATTTACATATTGTCTACGAGGGGGTTGTGGTACTGATTGCAACTGTATTATTGATCTGAGAAAAACTACATTGAGTAGATCTCCCGTCCCCCACGGTTTTTGATAGTTCAGTCTGTAAGCATCAATTTATACCTGTCATTGAATTCCAGTTAGTGTGTAACAGATTCGCAATGAAGGGTCGCTTTTAGAGCCTGTATCAGTTGATTTAAGATGTCGAGAGGCCATGCCTACCGATCTTTCTGTCTTCAGTGTACCAGCCCGAGCCTGCCTATTCTCTCCCATCATGTGTCAAAGTAACCCACATCAAACAACTGATAAAGGAATGAACTGCATTGCAAGCTATCACTTCCCCTCTGTTCTACGATGTCAATTTTGTTGCAGGTCTTGAACTTGAACCAAACATATTCTTAATTTGAGGACTCCTAAAAGGCTAAAATTAGGAAACGGGTCTGTTTGCATGTACTTCTCGAAATGAAACTTTGTACGTTTGAAGGGGAAATGTTAACCTCATGACTAAGTGTACAGGCAACGAGCCAACAATTCAATTCATCATGATGAGACATGCCATTCATTCCAAGTTGCGCATCTTAAGTTCCATGTGTGGGGGCTCAGATTGTTTCACGGCTCTTAACCAACTTCTTGTAATTTATGCTTTATAATTAATATATCAATATAATTTATGTTAAATGTAAAGACATTTCAAGATAGATAACCATGCGAAACTACGATGACATTTCATCAAGCGCTGACGACAGGTATATAAGAAAAGGACTGCTTTTTCAACAAATAAATACTCTGGGGAAGGTCGAATATAGGTGAAATGGTCGAAAATGGATTTACAACGTGGGAACTTACTTATGCACATCAAAGAATAGTTGGTTTCTCCAGTACATAGAATCAAATACTCACTCCTACAGATTTACCTTTCCTATTCAAACTTTAGGACACAAATCTACAGTACATGACCAATTGGTCGAAAACACAAACACAAAAGAAAAGACCGGACAGTGACTTCCTCCGTGTTAGTGTGTCCCGTTCGTTTTTCAAGCTGGACATCCTTTGCAACAAACAATGAGAGTATACAGTCCTGTTAAAGTCAGCATATATCTATTTTGTGCTTTTAAAGATATTCCAATCTCGACGACGAAACAAGCCATCCATAATATTGCCAGTCGAATTTTTCACTACGGTCAACGTAGCTTTGGTACCGTCACCAGGGTCCAGATCAGACGACCCCACAGCCTGGACATGTTTAGTAGCAGTAGAATCATTTCCGATACATGAATCTCGTGAAGCTGTTTTAACATATGGAGGTTCTGAAAGAGAACCATTCGTATTAGGGATAGAGCTCTGAGATGCAACCTTATCAGCACTTGTGGCTATACAGAAACTTGAATCTGTCTTTGATGATCCACACCTGTTTTTATCTTCAGAAATATCTGGTTTATGATTCTCTGGGCTATGCGCGGAAGTATTTGAATCAGCACAAGATGGTGACTCTTCGGATGGTTGCCTCACCTCCATTTCCTTTAGAGACTCCATTATGGCTTCCATCACCATCTGAAGATAATATGATAATTAAGAAATGATCACATCGAAAAGGATTTGATGTTACAAAAAAAAGAGCATGTGCATGCAAACATTGACAAGTAGTTGACGGACCCTTTCTTCATCCTCTACATCACGAGGAAAGTCAGTTGAAGCATCAAGGGGGTATTCGATATAATGATCATCATCGATGGATATAGGAACATGAGGACCATAAGGCTGACCGTTCGCCAACTCAAAGCTAATCATTCTGGAACTTGTAGGAGACTCAGTTCTGACAGCCTCATCCTGCAACAAGATCATTGTGTCAGCCCTTAGAGACTGTGCGTATGTCAACCATGTAGCTGACATGTGCTCCCTTACAACTAGATTACATTCTCATTTTTGCAATAAGACGACAACATTTGGGAGAACCCTGAATATGGGGATTCACCAAGACCGGGTAAGACAACATATAAAGTGACAGGAGAAGATACAAGAAAAAGGAAATCAGGGGAGTTAACCTGTATTCTGTTGAGTGTCTATGTTCCCCTTTCCTTCAACTCTATCTAGTATCTCTTCCTTATATACATATCTTCCCTCCCTCCCAATTTACCCTTTCGCATAGAAGCCTCCACCCCCCCCCCCCCCAAAAGAACAAAAAGAAACAAGAACTAAGCTCACATTTAGATTTGAAAATTGAGCCACAATGACAATTATAGTATGTATATGCCAGAAATGATATCTACCTTTTCTTCAAGAAGTTCATCACCCTCGGTCATAGTAGCAGGCACCTGATATGGAGAAAATTGGAGAAATACATCAATATAACATTTATTTAGTACACGGAAACAGTGGGCGTGTTACTATATAAAAGTTCAGCTGTGATCTATATGGTCATCCCTTACAGTGTAAAGCATGTTTTCACAAAATATGCAACATTAGCAAGTTCAATGCCCAATCGAATGAGTGCCCAGTGGTTTGCCAGTTTTTATTAAAATCTATATGCAAGGTATATCAATCATATCACTTACCTCCATACGGCTCATTGGCCGTTTGGAGCGAAGCTTCTCGATAGCATCCCCAGATCCACTTGTGGTAGGACCTACACATATACAGAAGTACAAAGCCAGAGTCAGGAAATTCAGTATTTGGTTGGATCAGATCATTAAAAGATATATGCAAGAAAGAAGCTACAAACTCATGCCTTTACATGCACCTGGCGATTTCCTGCCCCCATAACCAATTCCATGCAACGCATTCCAAGTGGCCTAAGAAGTAAAAGAAAAACATAAGAATTATTTGCCGTTCGTCAAACTATAATTTCATCAGAATAAAAAGCTGTAATCTACCTTGTCAATGTACTCGTGTACTGGGTCATATAAGCTTACAGGAACTTCATCCTGCGGGGGCTGCAAAACGTTGTTGAAAAAAATGCTTATGGAATCAAAGTAGAATTGAGGCCGTGGAGAGTTGTGGTCGCCCTCAAATTTGATGAAATTTTTGTCTCCCTGTCAGTCACATAAATAACATATGAGAAGAGCAACATTCAAAGAACACTTTTTTGTACTATCCAAAAACGAAATTAGATGGGTCGATGTAATTTGTCTTTGCGTGTTGAAAGTCAGCACATCTTTATGTGACTATTAAGATCTCAGCTTAAAGTTGGATTTTACTGTGGCTAACTGGCTATGGCCTCATTTTGATCACCACAACTAGCACTAACTTTGTTCCAAAATATTTGCGGTTTGTGCCTCTACAGAACTAAGAAGCAAGTCGTATTTGTAAGCAGATTCCACAATCTAGTCGGAACAAAAGTCAAAAATCAATGTCACACCGTAAGGAAAGGGGACTTTCTGCCAAAGAGACCCTACTCAAAAAATACTGACATTACTTAAGAACATAAGAATAATCAGCAGATGGTTACATTACTCATAAACTTCATAGAGCCATGATCATTTTATGGACAAACTTACCAGCACAAAGGGAAGGGGGCAGGAATTACTCAAGCTGACCAAATTTCAAGTTACACGAAGATAAAGAAGTGATACAGCTACTACAAACTCATGGGCTCATGGCTGCTAATTCGCCAAAGCGCCAATATCATGTTGGGACTTGGGACTGGGTTCAGAATTTAATTCATTGATGCCAGTGCTCTCAAGCTATCTTTTTTTATTATAAGATAGGATATCAATATATTCAAAAAGACACCAAGGGGGTGACTCCCATATACAAAAGAGAGCTAATCAAGCTCTAGGACTATCTTCATAAATTTTATTCACAAAAAGAAAGAAAGTCAAGTGTCGGTGGCAGCATAGCACTTGACTCCAGCTACACAACATCCACAAAACCTTTGTTTGAAGTCTTGGTGTGTCAAGACTGTCAACATAATATCATCAAAAATGTGATGATTTCTTTCTTTCCAAGTACACCACCAAACTCTCTTATTAATGTTTGATGCCGGTATTTTCAAGCTTTCTTACTAACGTTTTGGCAAGACTGTTTTTCCTCACTTGATTTCTACAGTCAGTGGTGCATTTAAGCCTCCTGTGGGCTGTTTGCAATTTTGACTGAAGTTGATCAGTTTCATCCAAAAAAAGATACATCATGAGTGAAGCTGTTAGTAGACTTGGCACGTTTTGTACATGCATGTCAGTTACCGCAATATAAATGTCCCAGCAGGGCCATTATCTATGAGTCAAATACAAAGTTAACATTCCAGCATACAGGCTGATGGCTCGCTACTAAAGCGCGTAAATCATGAGTGAAGCTGTTAGTAGACTTGGCACAATTGGGACATGCATGTCAGTTATCATATTCAAATGCCCAGCAGGGCCGCTATCTTTACGTCAAATAAAAAGTTAAACACTGCAGAATACAAGCTGATTGCTCACTACTAAAGTACATAACTACATATTATGATGCAAATAATAGGAATAATACTTGCAATAGATTCACATTAGTAATCATTTTTCAAAGACAGACAAGTATCAGTGAATTAGAATACTGTGTTAGGAAAAAGGGGGGAAAGACAAGGGTTGAAGACTTACCATGTACACATCATATATACGTTCAGAGTGGTGAGGATGAATAAAATCGTCTTCAGTCGCATGGCCAAACAACACAGGTACAAAGCTAGACTTTGCCACCTATTTTAACGGAAATGGGAAAATGAGCCAATTAAAGACCATAATCAGCATACACAATACAGAAAATAAAAACAACCCAAAATTGCAATACGTGGATACTGCAACTGCAAATTTCTCACTATGCAATCCTGGCTAGGCTTTTGGGGTACAGACGTAATGTGAAGTAAACTGTAGCAGTTTTTTCCAATACACAAGAACGCTCACTCAATTTCTTACTTTTGATACAATTTTCATAGTGCATTTACCAAGAAGAGCCTTACATGATAAACTTATGCAGCTGAAAGAAATTTACCAAGATCATTCTATCACAAGACGTATATGTTCCTAAAAGAGCCAAAAAGGCACATTCTTCAATGTTTATAAGTGATCCTGAGCTTTGCTTTTACCAAGACAAGGAGGCAGAGGCACTAAAACACCGCATGTATTCTAATTAAGAAGATCCGTAGTAGAATGAATAAGACTAAGTTTCAACATAGAATTTGCAGATATCTATGTTCTACACTAACTTCTTCTAAAATAAATTGTGCTTCAATGCAGTAGCCATATCCATTTGAATATGTTGAGACATCAAACAGAGCCCAAAACACCTTATTAGTAGGAGACTAGTAGCTGCTCTCCGGAAAAAAAAAAAAAAAAAAAAGGGTAGTAGTTTGGCAGAAAGACAGAAAGGGAAACAAACCCCCATATATAGATAAAATATTGTTTTACATGATTTTAAGCAGTGTGAAGTCCATTAGCAAACATATCAAAACTAAAAGGAAGCACAAATACCTTAATGGTGTTCAGGTCCATTATGTCGAACTTTGCCTTCTTCAAGATTGCTCTTCTCATGTACTGAATGGCAAATTTTACCTATAGTATAAAATAATGTTATCAACTTATCATTGACATCAATCAATTCATTCACAATTCATACTTAAAGTAGACAAAATGTTCACGAGAGATAATCATCACGTCATCACATATGTGTAAAAGGAGGACTATAACTCTATAAGGTTAAAATTGCCCAAAAGTGCATCATAACACGTGGCATTAGAGAGCAATAGATATAGATGCTCCAGCTGCCAGCATGCACATTTCAGAAAGCCACTCATAGATTATTATCATATGTCAAGAGTTGTTAATTGAGCTGGAGAGAAAAGAGCTTAAACACTATAATCTTGGTAAATAAAGTGATATAATCTAATGGCGAAGACTTTAAGATGTCACTTACAGTAAACTTAGGGATCCGAACTTTATAGGTATCTACAAGCTCCATCATCAAATCAACCAAATCTGAGAAGGGGCTGTCAAGCACCATACCAGCAATTGATGGGTCCTCAGCCCCATACATTAAGCTACAGGAACAGAATGATAAACCACTTAATAAAACAGCATAATTATAGACAGTTTTAGAATGGATAAAGGAGATTGCGGCAAGCCAGCACAGAATCGCCTGCACAACCAGAGGAACTAGATAAGATGCAAAATAAACCTGGTAACTGCACCCATAGAACGGCCCCACAAGCCAATCGTAGATATATTTCCATCTGATCTCAGATATTCAACAACAGCCTTTAGGTCATCTTTCTGTAAAAGTCAAATTAAGACAATTAACTCCATCCTTAAGTGACAGTGGTCCCCACACACACAAGGTAGGAGGGAGGGGGGGATTGCTTGGATGAAAATGTATGATTACAACAGCCAAAGATTCCTAATTAAATCAAGCTTTACAGTTTCTACTGAAGAACTAGCCTAGATCGTGCCGATAAGAGGGCAAATAATATATGGGGAAGTACAAATGCTAAACTATACATTTATATCCCATGTATAACAAGTCACCTCATTCCACCCAAGGGTAACATGCTCTCCTCCAGAGAGTCCAGAGCCCGAAAAGTCCAAGGTGAAAACTGAGATATTCAATGGCAGCAATATTATGGCAGCTTCACTGGCATCCGCCCTACACCCACTGGCATCCAAAATGGCATGAGCTGGGTGTTAGCAAATTGACTAAAAAATAAATGAATACAACTTAAAAAGAGAATAAGGACATGACATGGATTCTAAACTATCTAAAGGTGCGCGCACATTGAAAGGAGCAGGCGCACACAGCTCGCCACAGGAGATATATTAAGATTGCTTGTAAATGGATGGCATAGAGAACAAGTAGCTTTAGCAAACACAAATAGTCTCAAAGTATCAACCAATTCATAGATTTAGAGATCAAGAGATGATTTCCAAATCATTTTTGTGCACAATATAAGATTTGCCATGAACAGTTTGAGATCTGCACTAAGTTTATGATTTCAACTTCTGTTCAGATATTCCTTTACCATCCTTGTAACCACCTAAAGTCCACTCAGCAGATGGAGAAAGTTTGACGCCTTTTCAAGCCCAAGAACCATTTTAAGTACTTACGTATATCATATAACTAAAATTTAGAGTGATAAAGGCTCTTCTTCCAGATATAACGCAGAAACAAAAGGCATTAGCAGAAACAGGGTTTTCATAGCAAATATAGTTCCAAGAGCCTCGAAATTATATGAACCACAGTCATCAGGCCACCTTTGAAACTAAAGAATTCGTCGAAATTAATACTCCTACGAACATGCTGCCATTCTGCTTAATCTAAATGCATCACACGACCCTTGAGAGAAGATGCACCACACACAGCCAGGACTGCTCAGTTGGACGCCATATACCCCACCACCTAAGCTTCAACCCAGACTTATGGGACATGGATAAAGCCCATCAATAGCCTGGATAACAAACACCTGACTTGCAGGGGCAAACATGTACACCCGAGATAACTACCACAATCAAATCAGATGCAATGTCACGGTGTTATGCCAATGAGAACAACAATACCAACCTCCACAAGAAATCCATCTAAGTCAATCCACACTAACCAAATGTATGTTAAACCCAGTTCGTGAAAATAAAATAAAATAAAAGCCAAAGGTTGGATCAGATATAAACCCTTCCTGCCAATCTAATATAGACATAAGAGCCAGCTTTTCTTTTCAGACAATACTTACGGTTCAGCACTAAACAAAATGTAGCTAACCTGTTACCATGGCAGTATATAACACAAGGTAAGGCCTTCCCTTCAGGGCCTACAAGAGGTATATAGTGACTGCACTGGAGAACATCTGCTCGGCTGTTCTTGATCTGCAATTTTAACAGGCACAATTTAGTCTGGCTCAAGTTTTGAAAAACAGCCAAAAGATCCAAAACTAAGCATGGGTAATAAACAATGAGGCATAGAGACACCTATATAAAGAAAAGAGAAGAAAGAAGTATAAGTAAAAAGTAGTTAGCAAGATATGACTAGCGTCCCTCAATTTTGAATCAACTTCCGAACTATAAAATTCAGTGTCATGATATCAAAAACTTTAGCCACCATTACAAAAGAGAAAAATTCAATTACAATTCAACAATTAAACAAGTTTTCTGAATTAATTGGTAGTAATGGAAGTAGTATAAACAAAGTACAACCATAACTGAGAATCTGAGGGAACATGCCACCATTCAGCAAATGAAATAGTATCTATATAAGCAATACATGAATTCAGAAATTTGACGTTCTAACCAAAGCCAGAAATAAAGAAGTATCATGTGTTTGTAGAGTGATCCAAGTTATAAGTTATTTACGAGTGATCAAGGCTTACAAATTTATTTAGCTCATAACCCACAAACGATACATCTTCAAAGTAAAATTGACTAGATTGAGGCCAACGGCTTACCTCGATATCTTTCCTTTGATACCATTTTCCTTTCAGCAAGAACTCTTGATCCAAAAGGTCATGCTCGGGGATATATTCTGCTCTGCAGGACATTCAAACAGATAAGCCAATTAAGTCTACACTGTCAAATAAACATAGAGAGAGATGCAGTAGAGAGTATTCTAAAAAATACTAGGTAATTTCAAGGATCCTTGAATGAGTAAGTCTTCAACAAAACCACAATAAGTAATATTTTAAGCTTCATCTCTCATCTTCCAGACACAATTTCACTCGATTGCATCTGACTACCTATGATTCTAACATAAGCGAGCATATAATTGGACTGTAAAACATTCCATGACATTAACTCTGCCATAACAGGTAACCATCTACAAAGCAAGTAGTACGACTTATAGTTAGGGGGCTTATGGCTTTTATAACAAAGGTGCATTTAAGGCAAAGTGTAATGCCATCACTTCACTTCGAAACTTTTAATTTTATAAAATTTTCTTACTCTCATTGTAAAAAAAAAAATTGAAGAAGAAGAAGAAGCTCCAATAATATTTAGAGAAGTCCCGATATTCAATGATGAAGTGGACAAGAAGGTTAAGTAGATGCTGCAATCGGAGCACTTATAGCTCGACAAACAAGGCTGTTTAAGATGGTGGGAAATGTGGAGAAATTTTGCGTATGCGAAATGCTAAACGAAAGGTTATAAGAGGGCGTTCTTATTCCTTTACTTTAGCTTTGCATTCGGGTCTACCTTCTCTTATGCTGAACCAAACAGCCACAAGGTGTTCTAAGAGCACATTAAAGTATTGTCCTTTTGATCAAGAAACAATAACATTACTTGAACACTGAATCACTGGTGGACAAGGGTCCAAAGTTGAGAAAATTTACACCCCCCACCCCTCTTCGTCCTTTATACTCTGAAATAAGGAATCATTTACCCCTCATGATTAGGATAAACAAATAAAGCTAAGGGCCTATTTGAAAATAATGGGTAGCTGTAGAGGTTAAGCAGATAAGATTAATCCTGCACAACCAGAAAGTTGCGTTCTTTCGTCAGAAAAAACTTGCAACTTATAGTTTTTTTTAGAGATTAAGCTATATAATGTTACAATAAGCAGGTGAGAGAAACTTGTAAGAAAACAAATTCTCCATCTCTTAAACAACATGCTCAAAAGCTACTCTACCAAACACTGTTAAAACGTTTGTGATAATCCACTTAAATCCACTATAAGCATCAATAAGGTGTTTGCCAGACGCTAAGAAATCATGAGGCACATTCAGGCTAAGTAAGCGAATCGGAAAAGAATATTGATCTAACATGTATGTTGCATAACCGTACCCCTTGAGAGAGCATTCGATAGAGGGCTCACCATGCATTCACCATTTGGGAAAGCGGTGAGAAAAGAAATAATGAAGGGAACTCCGACATTACCTAATCGTATTTGAGGCATATGGTAAAAATCTCCCTTTTGATGGCAAGATTACATACATCTAAGACCATGCCAGGGAATTTTGTGGGGGAGTGGAGAGGAGCTTGTCATACAATTAGCTGAAAAGAAAACAACTGAATAACAATGAGCATGGTTTTTTTCCAGGTGAAACTTCAGGAAACTCCAGCAAAACCTCTGGTTGAAGTCAAATTTTTTTGAACTTGACTATACGGTTTCTCTGCTTGCTCAAGGGAATGTCTCACAAATTGGCAGATCCCCACGCCTGATCACACATCGCGTTGAGTGTTTCTTTAAACCCAAACCTACACCATGTATGATACTAACAAGTAACAATACATCACCTCTCACTAGACCCTTATAGTAAAACAGTATAACCTCGTACTTTTATCACTACTTCAATCCAGCAGCACCACCTCAATGTCTGATGTGTCATACCAAAAGACTGATGATCACCAAACAACTACACGTGAATCACACCTTAGAAGATCGAGCTACCTATTCGTGAGCAACTGTCAGTAAATCAGCTTTAGTAACACACAACGACCATTTTTCTTTTGAGAACCTTTCTTTCCGTTCTTTTCATTACAAGGTCAAGGTTAGTTTACTTGTTCCTCATTTATTCCTTGTTGGCAATTGTGCAACAAAATTACACTCAGGAGAATTTACACCAGCCCCAAAGGGTCAGCCAGCCACTTAGTTCAAACTACAGTTCTACGACACTCAATATTTCACGATTTTGTCACCACATATGTCGATACAGAAATGATCAGCATATACCAATTCTAAGCAAACAGTCGTACTCGTACCACACTCAAATTTTCACAAAGAAGTTCCAAATGTGTGAATACATCAACGATCAGCTAAAAAAACAAAATCTAATCACAAAGTCGACCACCCTGTGGCCTTTTAGTCATCACAAAGCTTATAATGAAAGGAACATGGTATCGTACCTGGGAGGTCGAATAATGAAGTTAACAAGCTGCTCCATCTCGTCTCGTATATATATCCTACGACCAACAAATTCGCAACCAAGCTAACCTATAATTCAACAAAACCACCTCAATTCACATCTCAACAGATAATATAGGTGGAACAAAATTCACATTTCTGAATCAATATTTCATTTCCCTAATCTAACAAAAAAAAAACATAATTAAACCTAATTCCAGAATCACAATCGTAACCAACACGCCACACTATTAATTCAGCTGTAAAGAACTTTAAACATCACAACATATCACAGAAAAGTTAAAAAGTAGAATAAGAAGATAATTACCTAAATCAGCAACAATAAAAACAACTCGACACGATTGAATCTAAGAAATACGACTGTGAGCTTGATATCGGAAGTAAAAAAAAAAAAAAAAGGGTTTATGAATAAAAAAAATGAAATTACAGTTGAGAATTACGCGAAAGGGAAGTTAATTTAATAAAAAATGGGGACTGAAGAAGTGATCGGAGCTCCGACGAGAAGGGAGAATCGGCGATCATGGTAACCGTCGCCGGCGGAGGAGTTTTAAGTATTGACCAGGAGCAGTTTTTATTTGGGGGAGTTGGTTATATGTGTCTGTCTGTCTGTCTGTCGTAGTGGAAGGTTCGGAGGGAACACCTGTAGATCTGTACTTTGTTGTTGAGTTGTTTCTTCTTTGTGTTCGTGTGGCGTGTGAGTGGGACCAAACCCCATAGATGGTTAGCTTAGCCTTTTCGACCCGTTTGTGGTTAATCGCATCATTTTAGTTTTACTGCAAAATGTGAGGGGCACTAGCACATGTTTAGCGAGCCTTGTCCGCTAGGTCTTAATGTGTTAGGCAAATCTCCTGATCATATTGGACACAATTACTTTTCTCGGTAAGTTGGATCTCGACCATCATTTGGCTGTTCCATTTCTGTCAATACTTTGGGCCATTGGGACGAAATTATTTTCAGAGGTTCTGTCTCAAATCTTGATACCATTATGATGCTTAGTGGGAAGTTTTTTTTTTTTTTTTCCGAGTTTCAACAATCTCGCTCAACACAAACTTACAGTCGCTTCTCTATAGAAGTTTGACTAGGATCGAAGGGAATTCTGATGCCCATCTTGGTTTCTTCCTGGCTCACTGGCCAGGAACGTCTGTTTTCTTATGCCTCTTTGTTGATGGAGTATAACATGCATTTACCAAGAAAGTGGGATTTGGTTAGGTGACTTATTCGGCATATCATGATGTGTGCTATAGCAAGGAGAGTGTGGGAGGTTATTCAAGTTCAACCATACATGTTGAATTTGAAGTCGTATGTTTAGCCTTGCGATGGAGTGTTCGCTCTGGCTTTCAGGGGTCTTGGTTGTCACCGACTCTTACAAACTAGTTTCAATACTTCAAGGCCAATTTGTTGTTGATATTACATGCAAATGACTTTTGAGTCACGTTCGTGACTTGGGTAGATAGCTACACCTTTGTATTATTTTGAAAGTTGATAGAACTCAACGGATAGCAAAAGCTCATGTGTTAGCTAGTGTAGCTAGGAGGGCTAGTTTTACCATAGGTTTTGTATGTTTTTCAAGACATTGACAAAAAAAATGTGAGCAACCTTTTTGTCCTCTAGAAATATCATGCATATTCGCTAACATCACTCATAGTATTCGATAGGAGATAAGCTTAGAAATCATGATTTATGAGATTAGACGATTCGGCAGAGAGGAAATATCTTATTCGCTAACATCACTCATAGTATTAAATGAGAATTATTATTGATGATTTTGTTCGACAAAAGTAATTATAGTTTAGTAATAGATAATTTGTAACTTTTTAACGTTTGTCAACTTGGTGTGGCGAGCAGTGGATTGATCTTGTAAAATAAATGCACCATTTGAAATGATGAAGCACAATTACAATATTTTCAAAACCTGATAATATATGGATAAACGGTAAAGAAAACCATAAATAGTAATGAATGTTGATTCAAGTCTTTTCAAACCTTGCTTCTCAAACTCTACTTTTGAGAAGGACCATGATCCTCGTTCATGTTCCAAGGATCATGGCAAAATAACTCATTTGGAACAAATCGGAAAGTGAAATTCCCTTTATTCACATAAAATGTTAACATTTATTTTTAAAAATTTCACATAAGTTAAAAACTTACTTTGGTGAACAATAATTCAAAAAATGATGTCACACAATACATCGCGCTCATAGGGTGCATGCCTCTAAGAGGGACATGCGTTGAGTGGTTGTTTTCACCTATGTTATTATAATTTGGATATTGATATTATCAGTGATAAATTGGACTGCTCCACGCAACTTGTTGAAACATGTACGCATACATATGTGTGACGCACGCGCCTGAGACAGAGGTCTGTGGACTTGTGGAGGAGTCCAATTCATCTCTGACATTATTGTTAGCCTATCATTTTTTGCCCTACAAAACGTCAAAATATGAACAACTAGAACCAACCGAATGTGGTGTTAAAACTTAAAATGAACTGATGAACATAAACATTGTATGAGACTTTAACCAGAACTAACCGTTGAGGTAAAAAAAAAACCCTCGCAATACTCATTTCACTCTCCTTCACCTCTCGACTCCACGGCTGCCGTACCGCCGTCTCGCCACCGTCGACCACCACTTCCCACCGCTGGTAAGTCGGTCGATCACCCTTCTCCCCCTCCCCCCTCTACTCAATTATTCCCTTTCATCCAATTCAATGGCGAAAGAAAACCTCTATTATCGCCGCCGTCACCACCACCACCGCCGCCGGCCCACCAATTAGATTAATTAAATCACGTATTAGGGGTTTTGACTTTTTGACTTAGGGTTTATCTCACCTCCTTGTCTCTTCTTCTGCCTCACTGATCGATACTACTACTACTCCTCCATATGTTTGCGTAACCTTGAATTTTCTCTCTAGTTTTTAGTTACACTGGCACGATGATTTTTATGATGTTGCGTGTTTTTATTTTTTTTATTTGTGTATGATACTGAATGTTTTGTTACTGAACCATTTAATTTCATGTCAGTGTTTTTTATTCGAGTTTTCGGAAGCTTGCGGACATTGTAGAGGATGTATTCACGGAGGGCTGCGCAACGCCTGTTGCAGTTCCGGCATGTTGCCCGTCGCTCCCCTCAGGTAAAGCTTGTGTAACACAAGTTTTGTTTAATATTGACGAATTGAAATTCATGGAATCATCAGGCTTTTAGAGATGTTCTTTTTTTTTTTTTTTTTTTTTTTTTTTTTTTTTTTTTTTTTAATTTCTGGTTGCTTCTTTTTGGCAGGCTACTCGATCGTTCTCTACCGTTTTCAATTACGTAAGTTTCTAATGTGCTCGATTATCCCGACTTTGATTTCGCTTAGGTAGTGTTTGGGAAAATGGAAATTGTATCTGTATCGAGATTCCTATTCTAGAAAGTTGAAATGACGAAATTGAATTCTAATTCCAATTCGAAACTCATGTTTGGTCACCTAGGGATTGAATTCATATTGCTCCTTCTTTTTCAAATCACGGCCATCGCCACCTTTTGAAGGGATTTGAATGTTAGATTTTTCATTTTTACCCTTGCTCGGAATTGGGTTGGAACGCCAATCCCAATATAAATTTTTGGACTTACCAAACGCTGGATTGGGAATTGAATTCTAGTTCCAAGTTGCAAATCATATTGCTTTTGTCTTTCCTGCTTCGTTTTGTGTTGTATTGAATTATCTGATGGAAATGTTTGGTGATAGATATCGAATTATCAGAGGGTTCCTGTGAGGAGCAGCTGGCCGCGCGTTCTAAGCCAGAAAGGTACTTTCCTCCCTGTGTCATGGTTTTTCTCTTGACTCAAAGTTTGCTAAGATGTTGCATTTTGAATTCGTGTTATGTTGATCAAACTAGTTGTTAGAATTTGGTATTGACCTGCAGAGTGGTTTCCTATTAGACTCGATAAATTGCTGGATTGGCTGATTATATTTCTTTGTTCTTGTTAATAACAGTTCATGACAGTGGTCTGCGACCTGGAGGTCTACACGGAAAGTTGGGGGCTACAAGACAGATACATGGCACAGGTAATGGAATGTGCTTGACTTTTTTCATTATGTTTGATCTTGTTCTTTCAATTAAGCTTTGTTTCTCTGGTGGAATGTTTTTCCTCCATTAATTGACCTTTTTTTTTTTTTTATGAATGTAAACAAATTGTAAACAACTTTTTGTGTGTGTGTGTGTGTGTGTGTGTGTGTGTGTGTGTGTGTGAATTAGTAAGAGATAAATCCCACTAGATTATTTGTGCTGACTATTGTCCTTTGTCGATAGGTGCTTTATCAAAAGATTTTTACAACATCCTTGGCGTGAGCAGAAATGCAACTCAGTCTGAGATTAAGAAAGCTTTTTATGGGGTATGGTTTCAGTTGACATACTTTAAGCGCATATATTATCATTGACACTTTACAGTTGGAAGATGAAAAGGAAGTGTATGCCATCCTGTTCCCAACCCGAAGTATATAAATTAATGATTAGTTTGCCTTGACAACTCTTTATCATTTGTTCGATCGTTGTGTCTAATATTTGTATTCTGCATCTCTTGGGTAATGTGTGAGCTACAGCTAGCAAAGAAACATCATCCTGATATGAATAAAGATGATCCTGACGCGGAGAAGAAATTCCAGGAGATAAATAAGGCGTACGAGGTAATCTTATTGCCTCCATCTCCAACCAATTGACACTGAGACATTTTTCTTCGGAAATTTTGCGTTTGTGCAGAGAATCAGAGATATTTTCTTTTGTTTTATTTTTTTGGCAGGTTTTGAAAGATGATAACGAGCGTGCAACTTATGATCAGGTAAGTAGTGCTTAATATTGGTTTGAGACGAAAGCTGATGAGCTTTAGATTTTGTTTAGTTTGCTTATTTACAGCAGCATTCCCCACATAGGCTTGGTTTTTACCGCTTCTCTGTATGAACATCAGCTGCAAGCTGGGCTTCATCATCTGAATCCATGCACTTCCCCAGTAATCTGAACCTTTGCTTTTATGCACCTTGTAGTTTTCCGACCACTTCTACACCTAAGCATGAAGGACTATTTCTGAACTTAAATGAAACTATAACTGAACTTAAAAAGCTTCATCATCATAGTTTTTTTTTTTTTTTTTTCCAAGCTTTTGAGATTGGACTTTAACACATCCTACCTTCAAGCAATGCACTGTGGCTTGGAAATTAACCTGCACTTCAATGTCCTTTGAGCTGTTGTAGTCTCTAAACTAGACGCCCCATGGAGTCTTCTCTTCTCATGGTGCTAGAGGAACACTTATTAAGCAATTGACTTCCTGTTGTGCATTTGAAAAGGCGGGCCAAAATAATCTCCTCTTTTGGCAATTGCCAGCAAAACTCTCCGAGTAATCACAATATTGGATACTTTGTATGCATACTTAATTGCTATTTAAGTCTTCTTGGCTTGGATGCTAGACTTCCCCACCTTTCTCCTCCACTGACTCCTACGAAGCCATCCCTCAAGCTCATGCCCCAATAGTTACTGGCGAGCTCCTCCCAACCAGGTACCTTTTGATATCTGAAATTAACTTTCCTGTCTAACAACAACAACAACATAAACCTACCACCCTGTAAGAATCCCCACAACACAGGCCTGGGGAGGTCTAGATTTGCAAATCCCTACTCCAGCTTATAGTGGGGCTGTTTCTGCAAACAGAATGTTAAGAACCTAAAGGAAAATTGTCATATGTTCGCTGAAGGTGTTGTTGCCTTAGGTTTTATGTTTATTTCCAGCCGACTCAGGACCAAATCATTTGGACTTTTAATGGATCCTAATCAGGGAGCTCGCGAATCCCGAAAACATGTGCCCCCCCCCCCAAACAAAAAAAATAAACAAGAAAAAGAAAATTAACCTCTCCATTAAAAGCATTAGATACTTACCTGAAAGATGACATAAAACATTGAAAACCACTGACTTCGAAAGCCCCCTCCTATTGCCTCTGTTTCATCCAATTCTTCCCGTTTCCCCCTTTTTTTTTTTTTTTTTTTTTTTTTCAATTTCAACTCTTCCCATTTCCTTTTTTTGGCAAATTTTGTTTGGTCCATATCTCATTTCATCCAATCAAATTACTTCACCACTTAGCCTACCCTATCCTTCCAACTTGCTTTGGACTGGCCAATAGGAAGACTTGGGAGACATGGAGGTAGTACGAATTTTCTGAATTAAAATATTAAAATTCTAATTATGCTGCTATGGAAATTGTGTCTTTTTAGTTGTTTGTTGTGACTGAAAAGGATTAACCTTCCCTTCAAAGCATTGCTAATTTTAGGTTCTTTAATTGTGCTCAATGTAGCTGGGTCATGATGGATACGTACAAGGAAGGGAAGCTGGTGGTCCTGGTTCATATCAAAACGGTGATTTCAGTAGTTGGCAGGATATTTTTAATATGCGAGGACAAAGAAACCCTTTTGATGTAAGGATGGATTTCTCTTTCAATTTTTCCGTTTGTGGTTTATGTTACTTCTTTTGGCTGCGTCTTCACTTTTGTTTTCAGATATTGATATCTTCAAATGTATCTCATGTTTAAGTCCAGATTTGGTAGTTAATGTTGTTATCTAAGACATCAGTACCTGTACGTGTGAGATATTCCTACGAGCAGCCTGATATAATCAGCTGACTGAAATTGGGATGTTTGAACAGACTTTTTCGTGGAACTGAATTAATCTGTAACTAAGATGTAATTAACTATTAGATGAATTTACACCCTCGCAAGATTCAGTTGGCTACTGACCTCAAAAAAAAAAAAAAAAAAAAAAAAAAAAAAAGAAATCCGCTGGCTACGTTCAATGTCCAACCAAAGCTGCATTTGGCTATTGGATGTTTGGATCATTGTATGTGGAATCTGATAAGACATATTCATAATGCATTAATGCTAGAAACCTGGAAACTGATAGCACCTAAATATCACATTGTTTGGAATGGAATTTGTTCTGTAAGGTTAGTTGATTAACTGTTAACATATCTCAACTTCGGTAGCACGCATGGTGTTTAAATGTTACTTCTTTATTCCTATGAATAGAATTTGCTGAAGATTTAGAATTTAGATGCTGGTTTACAACCTTTCTATCTTCAGGACAAACGTGGTGAAATCATTGAGGCTGTTGTGGTATGAGATGACTTGACGTAGTTATGGGATGCCGAAGTTTTCAGATTGGCTGCTCTTGCTTAGAGATTTCCTATCCAAGCGAGGGGGGAGGGGGTAGAGGAGTCTACGGACCTTTCCTCGATATGAAAAAGGCTACATTGATGACTAACGGAAAAGAAAGGGAGATTATTTACTATTTTACAAGAAAAGAAGTACAAAGGATTTTAACTATTAAGAGCCATTTTGATATAGTTCATTAGATCTCGAAGCCAAAAGGACAAGGGATTGTTGGCTCTAAGTCTCTAACTGCCTCTAAGTGATGGACGGTTTGTTATTACATTGCTCTATAAAGGTATAATGTCTTTTAACCAACTTAGTCATCATTATTACCCACTGCCTGCCTCACGAAGCGTGGTAAGGGGGTGCAAGACGTGCCAACCTTTTTCGTGCACCAAAAGTGGCTGTTCCCGATTAATCCTTACTAGGAAATTGGTTAATCAAGTGCTACATCATGAAAATAGAAACGTATGGGTTTTAGGACTCTTGGTGATGTGTCATTGAAATTTTGAAGTTTTAATTTTTATTTGATGGGTGATTCAGACATGCTCTATCTAGGCACCAAACTTATAATCAGTGTTTCTCCTGTGTAGTATTGCTGCTAAAGAGCAATTACTCTTAGAAAACTTCATCTTGGGATGATCAGACATGCTCTAGCTAGGTAGCAAACTCATAATCAGTGTTTTTCTTGTATATTATTGCTTCTAAACAGCGACTTACTCGTAGAAAACTTTATATTGGGATGTCTTAACCCTCTATGTATGATTATGATGTTAAAAACAAATTTTCGAGGTGAATCCCAGGGGTAGCTAGTTTGATGGCTGCACATCTGTGCAATTTATTTAGAAATCATGCACTTAGTTGCCTTATGGTCATATCTTAATGGTAATAAGAGTAACGGTTGTCATATCCAACATGTTGTGCAGTTTACTGCCAGCTCTCTCTGCAGGTTTTTGTGTTTGTGTTGGCGAGGGTTTGTTTATCCCACCTTCTTGGGACTGAGCGGTGGATCATTCCTAGTAATGTTATTGGTGTTTTTGGCTAAGATTTCTCTTTTTATTTTTTTTATTTTTTAGTTTAGAAGGGTGGGGAAGTGATAATATTATTAGGGGTCGGGGAAGACCCTAGATGACTTGGATGAGGGTGATTATAAGTGATATGAGCGTTCTAGGGCTTGAAGAGAGGATGGTGTTGTATAGAACGGTGTGGAGGGATTCTATCCATGTGGAAGACTTAATTTGACTCTTTGCTTTCTAAAACTCCTTTGTATGTATTTCAATATTTCTAAATGGCCCACAATATTTTTGAAATTTTATGGCATACACAAGACGGTTACTAGATGACTATTCATGTTAGCCGACCCAATCATTTTGGGAATAAGGCTTGGTTGTTGTTGTTGTTTAGCTGAAAGTCAGATTTGAGAACTTTTCAGATGAAACAAGTGCATCTAGTGAATTTGGAGTCTGCGATATACCTTGTTCATGCTGGATATTTGTTATTTGTGGTGAAAGTTTTAGTTTTTAATCTTACATCTCTTATGCACGAGGATTTGGTAAAGGTGACTGGTTTTTCCTGCCTTTTTTTTTTTTTTTCTCTTGTTACTTATTCTTATGAGCTGTTGGCCTTATTGTGGAGTATAGATATTCTCAAGTGTGTTTGAAGGACAAAAGGGTGATGATGTCAAGTTATCACTAGAGTTATCCTTCATGGAAGCTGTTCAGGGATGCACTAAAACGGTGTCATTCAAGACTTCTCTTCCCTGTGATGCTTGTGGTATGTTATTACATATCTCAATTATGTTCTTAACTTGAAAAGAATTTTGATGATGTTTCGTAGACTTGTGGATTTAGGCTTTCAGAGTTTCAGCTCCATTTCATTTTGTGGGCGTTTCCCTGTGGTATGATTTTTGAGCAATCTCCTAGTTGTATATGTTGACATATTGGTTCTTTGTGAATTATCCAGGTGGAACTGGTGTTCCTCCTGGAACCAAACCAGAGACATGTACACGGTGTAAAGGGAAAGGAATGGTCTGTTAACACAGTATTATCTTATTCTCCATGGTTGTTTTATGTCATCAGGTGTACGTCTTATCTTGATATTTTGTTCTTAAATTTTCAGATGTTCATGCAAAAAGGCCCTCTTACCTTACAAACCACTTGTATGAGTTGCGGTGGAACTGGGAAATTCTTTTCGGTATGGCTTGATATCTCTCTTTATTCTTCCCTGTTCGACAATGTGCCTAAATAAGTTTCTCTGGTCTGGTGTTTATAACTCCAGTAAAAAATGGTTTGAAGCAATAGATCTTCATATTAGCTGAGTCAGTCCCTTGGTATCTTTTTAAAGACATAATCTCTTTTTCTTTTTTGATAAGTAAGTTGGCCTATCAATATATTCAAATAGGACACCAATGGGGTGCGCCCATTTACAAGGACACCAATGGGCGTGAAGTAATTAAAAGAAAGCTAATTAAACTCTTAGACTATGTTTAGAAATTTTATCCCCAAAAAGGAGGAAAGTCAAGTGTTGCTGAGAATGTAACAGTTGACTCGAACTATACAGCAACCTCAAAAAGCGAAATATGGAGTCTTTATCCGTTGACTTCTTTCCTTCCAAGTACACCACCAGATAGCTAGTGGTACCATCTTCCAACTTCAGCTAGCTACTCTTTCTTCATTCTCCTTTTCCAAGCCAAGAAGACATCTTTAGCCCAAGGATGAAACCAAACTCAACCCAAACAAAGACAAAGGAATAGGCCACAAAGATAAGACTCACGGACATGAGAGCAAAATATGATCAACAGTTTATATGTGACTAACGAAAGTTGAAGTCAAAATTGATTCTTTCATATGCTGAACAGCTAATTCGTTAGACCTTACTCATTGATTTTGGTAGCTTTTCTCGGTAACAACCCACATCAGAATTTAAAGTAGAATCCCTTGACCCTTTTACACTGATCAATTGAAGGCTTCCATGCTTGTGTATAGCTTGATGACAAAGTGAAAAGTTTTCTTTAGTTAAATTACATTAGTACATTGCTTGGCACTAACAAGCTCTTTACTTTCTTTTGTGAATGAGAATTTGAGATTATGCAAATCAACTAATTCTTTTGATCTCTGGCATACAGGTACACTGCAAATCTTGCAATGGTAATAGAGTGGTGCAGGACTCCAAGTCTGTGAGACTGGATATCATTCCTGGTAATGCCTCTCTCTGAAAACTGGCTGTTTTTACGAACTTTTAGCAGCTCTCTATTGTTGTCTGTCACGTTCTACAAATATTTTAGTGCAGTTGTTTGCACTTCTTGTGTTGAAGTAGCAGTTAGTCCGCGTGATTCTTGAGTCATTTTGCTTCAAGGTCATTCGGAAACGGCCTCTTATGTATTTAACATAGGGGGAACTGGGGAAGGCTGCATTTACCTGACCCCAGCTACCTCATCATAATTCATAGGCACTGCGGTGATGTTATTGGTGTCTGAGAGGGTTCAATTGGTAGCAGTTCCCTGTGGACCTTCCTGTTAAAAGATACTGCAACATGTATTGGATAGCAGCCTAATGTAACCTTTTGTTCTATTTTGGGGATTGTATCAAACGTAAAACCTTACTCTTTATTCCAGCTAACAATGGTAGTTTTTTTTTATAGATTTGCCTGTTTAGGTATATCTGTGATGTAATCATGTAGAAATTGCCTTTTTGCAACAACTCAATTGAATAAATCACGAAGATATTTTTATATGTTTGCAACATTTGTAGGTGTCGCCAATGATGAAATTATCAAGGTGTCCAGAAGTGGTGGAGCACATCCTGACGGATATGGCCCAGGTGATCTCTATGTCATCATCAAGGTTAGGGAAGACCCTGTATTCCGAAGAGAAGGCTCTGACATCCATGTTGATGCAGTTTTGAGTATTACACAGGTTCTCCCTCTCTCTCTGCCCGCCCACCCCTATCATTTGTCCTCTTGCTGTATGTTTTGTGCTTTGCCAAAGGATTTGTTACATATTGGTGGAGTTTCCAGCATTACCTTTACATTTCACTTTTTTATTTCCCTTTTCTTCTCTCCCTTTTTTTCTTCCTTCTAAAGGGAGAACTTCATAAAGCCCTGTAATTATGCCATATTGGGGGAATTTCTTGGTTGACCCTTGCCTCTTCAAATTAAGAATTGTATAATATAATGGATTAAATGTAAAATTTTCTCATCTTATTCAATTCTTTCATGGGACATGGAGGTTGCATGACAGGACTGTAATCTTTGTGATTAGGTGACATTGGATATGAAAATGATATAACCTGGTAGAATAATTTGCAGTTACCTTTTACGTCCACTTATCTTCGCCTGAAATTGTGTGAACTGAACTGATGTGATCTGATGGTGAACTGGCATTAACTAAACTGAAATTCATCCGCTGAATCCATTAAAACTTAAGTTGAAGAAAGTACAACCGTAATGGATTCCTTTTGTACTGTCATGACTTCTGTTCTGCTGTAAGATTTTGGTTTTAGAAGGTACAACTTTAATATATATATTTGGACCTCCGTCAGGTCAACGCCTCTATTGTGTGTTGATCCGACCCTGCCCTGTTTACATATTAGAATATAGGTCTGACACTAAGGATAGGATTTCACATCTTAAACTCTTCTGCCATTAAAATTGTGGCCAGTTTAAAATCAACATTAGTATCTTATTGTTTTCAAAGTAGCTTCATCTTATTTTGGGCCGTTGGTCTAGGGGGTAGAGTCAAAATCAAGATGTTTGACTCTGAATCCTTAGGATGTTTGTGTTTTCTTCCATTATTTCCCTTTGTTGAAAAGACTTATTTTAAAAATGTTACTGTAAATTGCCTGTAACTTTTGAGGTTTCTTGACTATAGTTCGCCTTTATTGCCATTGCCTTTGGTGCTGAAGCCTGCTCCCATGTTTTTGCAATTCCTCTATGAGGGATTCCGGACTGCTGTAATCCGAAGGTCAAACAGTTAGATCAAACTATTTATGATCTGGTCCAGTTATTCTGGAATATGAGCAGACTCAAAACATGCATTCCCAAACTGCGACTACCGTGTCCTCGGTGCTTTGGGACTTAGGGGAGGGGGGCTCATATCTAACGTACCTTGTCGCCATAGTCTCCATTGGAATCTACATAGCGATTAGCATTTAGAATCATGTGATTTGGGTGTGTTTGGCCAAGCTCATGAAGTGTTTCTGGACTGTTTCTGGGTCCTAGAAACTGAAAACTGGCCAAACACCCAAAACCGAGAAACTGTTTCTGGATTCTGAGAAGCACTTCTGGTGTAAATTTGTTCATCAGAAGTAGAAGCTCCAATTTGGAGCTTCTCCTCCAGAAACAGTTTGTTTCTGAGAAGTAGTTCTGGAGAAGTTGGAGCTTGGCCAAACATGCTTTTTGTTTCAAACTTTTATCGACCTCAATATTGTTTTGAACTTGAAAAGAATGCTTCGCTAATTCTCCATTGTTCAGAATCTGGAGCTATAGCTTTTGTTAAACCATAGATGAAACTTTCTCTTGATTGTTACTTTGACGTATCAGAAATTTCTTAGTTAAATCTTTCTATTCATCTTACATCGATAAGCCTCATCTAGTGATGTCTGATCATATGATCCTCTGATGCAGGCGATTTTGGGGGGTACTATCCAGGTTCCGACTCTAACTGGGGATGTTGTGCTTAAGGTTTGTGCAGACTTCATTTGTACGACTGTTTTCTCTAAGTTTTGTGACTGCAAAGATTTATGTTTCAGTGTTCTTTTTTCCCTTTTCTTTAAAGGTTCGTCCTGGGACCCAGCCTGGTCAGAAAGTTGTGCTGAAGAAGAAAGGTGCGTACAAAGTTGTTCGGATCAGTTAGCAAATTTTCTCATTTAATCCTTCCCCCACAGACTCCACCTATATATTCTGTATTTGATATCTTGATTTTCCTGTGCTATGATTTACTTTCGTTTAGGTTGTGCTTCCTCCTACTGAATTCTGGTTATCACTATTGAAGGGAGTAATATTTTTTATATACGTAGAAGTTCACACATTTGCTGGGTTACATGCAGGAATTAAAGCAAGAGGCTCTGCAAGCTTTGGTGATCAGTATGTGCACTTTAACGTCAGCATGCCAGCGTAAGTTTGACTTTTTTATTCAGTCTGCTTTGCTTACTCTTCGTTTTAACACTGAAGGGCAGCGCGGGGGATTGTAAAAGTTCTTGTACCATCTTGGCATCTCCTGCCAGTATTATATACGGAGTATTCTTTAATTTCATTGTTTAACATGATGGCCGAAACTGGACAGGAACTTGACTCCAAGACAACGAGAACTCATCGAAGAATTTGCCAAAGAAGAGCAAGAAGAACAAGATAAGCGTGCCACAGCTGGTGCATCTGGATAAATCACTTTTTCCAAGTCCTGTGTAGCGAAACCTATCATGAAGATTTCAACAGGTCATCTGAACTTGCGATTTAGTGGATTGGAATTCAAAATATCAGGTTCTTGTTTTCCCCTTGTTCCCGTGGTAGGAGATAAAATTTTTGTATAGGTAAATCTGGACAAGGGGTTAATCAAAAGAACGCTGGAGGAGCCACCGTATAGCGTAAGGGTAGTATGACTGGCCATTTTATTACCTGTGCCGTCTAATTATTGAGCTTGATGTATTTAAGGTTAGTATGAGTATAATACTCTCATTTCGAACCCTAAATATCTGGTATCAACTCTGATACTATACTTTGGTTTCAAATCGCGAGGGAATAAAGCAAAAAAGCTCAATAAATTAAGTGCGCTTTTTATATGGTGGAGTATCAGTCAGTCGATAAAATCTCTATCGTAAATCATCGGAACTAGGCTCTCAATGTTTATCATGTGGAGGTAATTGATAAGGTTGTGTACATATACCGTCTTGATCTAGTTCTCTAAGTCAAAGTGTACTTCTAGAAAGTTGATACGTGGTCGATTAAGAGACTATTTTGACTTTCAACATCATGGAAACACACTGGTGGTAGTAGTAGTACAAACATGTACTCCACACTGTTGACTTGTTTTTTTTTTAATAAAATTTATTGTTGTAGATGGCTAATCAACTTAACTGACGGCATACTAACTAACGAGTAACGACCAGTCAGCAAAATTGTCAAGTTAGTTTTTACGCCGGCGGTCAGATTTTCAACGAATTTCTGGAAGTTGTGCATGCCATATGCATGGTCGACATTGTCACCTCACACGTCACTTTTAGATTCTCGAATCTTCTAATTTTATGCAATTTCAACAAAAAACTATTTTTTTTTTGTTTTTTGAAATTAATTTGCGCTACTTCGAAGCTACGAGTAATCAACCGGCAACACATGAGCAATGTAATGAGCCGCTTGATTACCTTCCGTCTAATATGAAAAGCAACTATAAACTCAAAATTACTAAACAACTCGACTAACCCCTTACAAATATTGCCCGAATAAGTTAAAGGCAAGACTCTACGCTTAAGTAAAGAGACAACTTGCATACAATCACACTCAATCACAAGATTCCTATACCCATATTGGCGAGCCATTTGTAAACCAAATCCAATTGCTTTGGCTTCCACAACAACAGGCTCCCAACCAAAAGTTAGTTGATGTTTACTCTTTCTCTTTTTGTTTAGTTGAAGGTCAAATGTACGGAGTAATATAATTACCATAAAATGCAAGAATTATTTTAGTAGGTTGATCATTGGACGAGGACCGAGAAGATGATGTGGCTTGAAAATAATCCTCTTTAATTAATTTGACTACATTCATATTATTAATTTACGTAATGAAACCTAATTGAGATATATTTGCTCAATCATGTCAACTTGCACCGTCAATGATAGGACAGCCTGACGTGTGAACCTTTCATGATGATTATTACACTGGATTCATACTATAATCACCATTTGGCTAACACAACTTGATGTATTATTCTAAACAATGAGTAGATAAAACTCCAAGGGAGAAGTTTGGAGTTCATTCGATTGTGATTGTTAACTCCGCTTAAAATTTATAATGCCTCTATATCTTGTATTGTTACTATTTGTTTGGTCTTTTAGCGACGATTCCAACTTTAAATACGATGTGAACACGTAAATAGGTAGATTAATTAAAATTAAACCGAACCTTAAAGAGAAAGCTAGCTATATATAAATCTGTATCTTAGCAAAACTATTAGCAATAGTCATAAAATGGCATTGCAAAGCATGATGACATGATGATGAGGTGAATGGAAACAATCTTTTTTATTGTGTGCTACACTTTACTACTTTGTTTCACGTAATGTATAGAACATCAAAAGTAGAAGTAGTCAACTAAACAAATCTACAACAAGGCATTGTTTGGGTGTATATACGTACATACTACATAAGTACTTACCTAATCAAAATAAAACTAGGTTCGCTTTACTTAACACGGTGGAAGATGTCTTCTCATCCAAACAAGTCGAAGCAAAGAAAAGTCAAAATCATGTTGCCAATGTGCTAGGCAATGCCCATCGACCAAAATTTAAATTTATAAATAAACGATTAAACGATGATGTTAAGGTGTTATTACTTACGGCTAATCACTTTCGAATTTTCGATATCACAAAAAATTGCTTAAATAACATAATTAGCAAATCATAATGGCGATTAAGAGAAGCATGGAAGAGCTAGAGACGAGCATAGCCATAGCAAACTACCTAGTCCTATTATCACGAGGTTCGGGTTCGTACAATAACGAAGCTCAGGTAGGTTCAGGTCGGGTTTTCGAGTGTAGGACGTGCAACAAACAATTCCCGTCATTTCAAGCCCTAGGTGGGCACAGGGCTAGCCACAAGAAGTCCAAGTTATCGGTCGACGTGGATCAGACGACGATGAGTGGTGATCGGAGTGGAACGACGAAAGAGAACTTGATTTTAGGAAAGCACGTCAAAGTACACGAGTGCTCGATATGCGGGATGGAGTTTGGGTTAGGACAAGCCCTAGGTGGTCACATGAGACGTCACAGAGAAGCTCTAACGCTTTCTCTTGGAGATTCTAAGTCAAAATTACAAAATGTGAAGAGATTCAAGAGTAGTAGTGCTAGAAATGGTGACGGTTTTCGTCAAGATGATGATCAAAATAAATTTGTGTGCTTAGATTTGAGTTTGGCTCTCTTTTGAGCATTGAAGCTTGCTCCTGACTCTACTTTTGTTAATGTTTTCAAGATTGTATTTCTTTGTTTTTAATTAGGTTATTATGTGCTAATTCATCGTACATATATGATATATCAAGCTAAGCAGATTTGTTATGACTGATATTCATTGTAATTTTTCAATTCTTTTTTTGTATTTAAGTAAATTTCTAAAATCTAGATCCATATTACATTTCAAGTCCAAGGTATTTTTCTTGTTTGATGTGGTAGAGGATGATGTAATTAGTTGATTCATCATGAACCACATTATTGAATACTTTATTCTAGAAAATATTGATAGTTATTCAACTTTTTGAAAAACAGTTTATTAAGACTAAACTAATGAGGGTAACTTAGAGCATCTCCGATGGTTGTTTTCCCTTGTAGTTTTGTTTTTAAAGTTGCTGACATATGCAGGTTATACCATTGTTTTTTTTTTGGGTTTGTAGCTTGACAAAGCCATGTTGATCACACAAACTACATATCTTAGAATAGCTTGGGAATTAAAAAAAAAATTAAAACATTAAAAAATAAATAATTAGTTAAAGAGTTATTAATAATTAATAAATAAATAAATAAAAATATTTAAAGGCTCCACCCAAAACTACATTATTTGTAGTTTTAGCATTGTAGAAAATGCTGGGTGTTTTGTGATTGTTGCTCAAAATTTGCCTGTCTCCTAGTTGGCAGTCTAAAGCTACAATTCTTGTAGCTCTTCATTGGAGATGCTCTTTTTTTTTTTTTTTTGGTTACAATTGGAGATGCTCTTAATTGTGTCTAGCAGCATATTTAGTTAGATCCTCTTTTTGTAAGGAACTTAAGTTAGATACAATTATGGATCAGAAGTATTATTAATCTATATACAAAACGACATTTGTAATGCATTTTATACTATATTTTTGAAGGGCTACAGTCGAAGATGGTAAACATCAAGGTAGGACAGTTTTAGTCATAAAGTTAAAATAACTGGGCCAACAAATTAAATTAAAAGTACAAAAATTGTGGCAAAATTATTTGATTTGTTGCCGATCATAAAAACCTTACTATTCGGTTAGAACTCATCGACAACTATGGAGCATATGGAAAAGAAGATTTGTTAAGGCAAAGAACCAGGCACATGAAGAGAATTTGATCCCAACTTTGGGATCCATCTCAAGAGGAGAAATCGAAAGAAACAACAAATTACAGGAGGCATATTAACTATGGGGTTTAGTGTAAATTTCTAATTTTCTATAAAGTAGACTCTTTGGGACATACTTGTAACTTACATGTATATCTTTGGGTATGTTTGGTAGCAAAGTAAAAGGTAGCTTTTAGCGTTTTGACCAAATCCGAATGTTACTTGACATGTTTGGCTGTACATTTGTTATTAGCATTTGAAGTAGCATTTAGCGTTTTGAGGGGCATTTGGCAAATGCTATAATAAGTAGCATTTCCCATAGAAAGTAGCATTTCTGATATTCTAATTTACGATATATATATATCATTTTAATAACTCAACAGTTACTAATCGTGCCAAACACGTCATTGTTAACAACTACTTTTCAGCCAACAGCTAACAGCTACCTGTTAACAACTAACAGGTAGTCAAACGGCTAACAGCTACCTCAACAGCTAAAAGCTACCTGAACAGCTACGACTACCAAACTAACACACCCTTTATCCAATTTATTACCTTAACCACTAAACTGACAAATATTTGGACTCCCTCCGTCCCCTTTTAAACACCCCAGTTTCCTTTTCGGGGTGTCTTTCTTTAAACACCCAATTTCAAAACTTTCTAAATTGGGGTAAGTTTTCACCACATATCAACCATTCACTATCTTCTAAAACAATAAACAAATCACTTATTATCTCTAAAAATAATAAACAAACCACCCATTATCTCCAACAATAATAAACACACCACCCATTATTTCCATCAATAATAAACAAAGCACTCATTATTTCCAACAATCTAATATATGTATATATATAAGAGGGATTTTTTAAGAGCATAGAGATAGTCCATCATTTGAGAAATACTCAAAGAATTTAGTGTATGATGAAAGAGCAAAAAAAAAAAAAAAAAAAAAGAGTCAATCATTTAATTAAGAAGTACTCAAAGAGTTTTGTATATGGTGAAAGAGCAAAAAAATAGTCCATCATTTAAGAATTACTCAAAGAGTTTAGTGTATGATGAGAGAGCAAAAACGAAGAGTTTAGTGTATGATGAAAGAGCAAAAAATGAGAGGATAAGTTACACAGTTAATTATTAATCATTCACACTATATTATAGAAACACGGTATGATTGATCATACAATTGGTCATGTGTATCAGAAACTTTTGAAACATATATCATTTTATTTGATTTGAAATGAATTCCAATTTGAGATCCATTTATACATTTTTCGATAAGCAATGCTTAACGATTACAATCGACTTTATATACTATATCTATTAAAAAAAAGGGTGTTTTTGAAGAGTATAGATGAGAAATGTTAGTTGTTTGTATAATTTAAACATGAACAATCTCGACAGCTTTGTATTTTTTTTTAATTGATCAAGATTTTAAAATAAATGTAAGCAACTAACATCACAACAATTGCTATGGAATATTTTTATTGAAATGATAGCATAGTTGGTTATAAACATAAAAATCATTAAAAATGATATAATATTTGAACCGTGCTATGCACGGGTTTAAAACTAGTAATAAACAAACCAAATCACCTTAATCCACGTGAAAAAAGGACCGGGGTGTTTAAAGGGGGACGGAGGGAGTAGTTTATAAGTGGTGCAATTCTGCAATAATATCCGAAAAAATGAGAAATCACGAAGTATTTACATACTTTTTTTTAATGACAAGTATTAGAAGCGATTCTAATGTAAAAGATGAATTTGGAGTAGGCAGTGCGGATCGCTTGTTCCATTTCCTGTCCCACTCTCTATATCCCACCAATCATATGCTAGTATTTCTTATTCTTTTCAAAAAAAATTCTTTAAAATATAAAACAATAAAATGTTAGCATGTGATTGGTGGTGTACATGGAATGGGACAGAAAAATGTGACAGGTGATCCGAACTGTGGTGGTGGTGGTGAGGTAGTGGTGGTGGTGGCCCAGGTGGTGGTCGGTGCACGATGCGGTAGTGAGGCGGCGGCTCCGTGGGTTGGGGAGGGAGGTGAGAGAAGATTGGTTTTTTTTTTTATTTTTTTTTATTTTTTTTTATTTTTATAATTATGTTATTATTGGTCAATTTGTTAAAAAAAAAGTCAAATTTTATCAAAATGGTTAACGGTGTTAGTGTCCGTTACTGAAAAATACAAAAAAACCCCATTTTGCAAACCTCAGGGGCACACTGGACAGCTCGATAACCAGAGAGGTATACCTGAAAAATTCGGGAACCTCAGGGGTGTATAGAAAAATTTCCCTTTATAAAACTTTCACTCTCAATATAGATGATGTGATTCTTGTTCAAATAAGTATTAAGCAAGGTTACAAAATAATAAGGTAAATATGAAATCAATTGATAGTAAACATTGATTTTTTATAACAAAAAAATATTGTGAATTTTTTATATGGAAAACGTAACTTATATATTACCATGCATGTAATGTCATTCTACACTTTTTACCATAAAAAACATTTTAAATTTTTAAGTAAAAATTAAAGAGACATGTCACGTGACATAATAGATGAGGTAACTGAAATCGGTGAACGTGGTCGTTGCCTCTAACACAACTTTTAATATATAGTATAAGATATATCTATCTAAATAGATAGATTAACAATAACGAAAATAATACTCACCGATGACGAGCGCCTTAATTAAACATTAAAAAAAGGTGGATCAAATTTGACAAAGTTACAAAATGTCAAAATGTGCTACGCTAATCATCATCTGTGTCGTGCGCTCACGCTGACAACTTCTTTTTCTCGAATCGGTATTCCACGTTTTTCCCTTCATACTCTTGACTCTGATTTTTTCCCTTTCATAATTCTTTACATACTACTAATATGTCTCCTCCCCAACAAC
This sequence comes from Spergularia marina, assembly GCA_963680865.1. Lineage (NCBI taxonomy): Eukaryota > Viridiplantae > Streptophyta > Magnoliopsida > Caryophyllales > Caryophyllaceae > Spergularia > Spergularia marina. The sequence goes on from OY804554.1 coordinate 8,156,969, forward strand.
TAGTCACCTATAAAAGTATGCTTCCACCCATTTTCCCATTTAATTACCTACTATACTATACTACTCTCACATTCTACTTGCATCAATTTGTATTATTATATTACACACTATAGTACCCAATGAGAACCCTAAAACTATCAAGTCAATGCAAACCATCTAGTAAAGTCAAACTTCTTTACCAACTTTGTTATAAATACATGAAAAAATCCACCTTCTCTTGTCAATAGGATTTCATTACACAACTACAAGTTATCACAAAAGAAAAAAAAAAACCATCCTTGATCGATATCTTACTTTCGATATTGTTTTAATTTCGGATAGAAGGGTTACCTAAATTCTGTATTAAAACTTCTTCGAATAATCAGGAAAAATAAAAACAAATAAAATGGGGATGAAGAGAAGTAGAGACGTTACTCAACAAGGAGAAAGTCTTGATATAGAGAGGAGTATAGCCATAGCAAACTATTTGCTCATGCTATCACAAGACGGGGCGATCACAGCCTCGGAGTCAGGCTCGGTGAAGGGCGGCCGGGTTTTCGAGTGCAAGACGTGCAACCGGCAGTTCCCGTCGTTCCAAGCGTTAGGTGGTCATAGAGCAAGTCACAAGAAACCTCGTTTGTCATCACCATCATATGATCAGCATGGTCATGATCAGACGGTGGAGAGGGCAGCGTCGCGGGTGAAGGCTAAGACACACGAGTGTAGCATATGTGGGTTAGAGTTTGCAGTAGGGCAAGCTTTAGGAGGACACATGAGAAGGCATAGGGCTGCCCTCACTGGATCACAGCTCCCACAACGTCCTATTATTCCATTTGTTGGTCTGACCTTGTCAACTAATAAATCAGCTCCTAATCATAATTATAATGATCTTATTAGTTATGGTTTGGGAATTAAGAAACATAAGTACGGTGGTGAAAATACAAAATTGTTTAGCCTGGATTTGAATTTGACACCTCTCGAAAATGGATTGTTAGAGATGATCAGATGAAGACGGTTTCTCCTATATTTAGTTGATTTTTTTAATGTAAAGGATGATGTGGACGGATTTTAGACCATGCTCGATCTACTTGATAAGGCTCTTGGTAACCTTTTCAACTTTGATTATAAAGAAAATAGACTAGGATATACATGTACTGATGATGTACAGATCAGATGTGCGTGACTCTAGCCAAGTAACGTATATCTATCAATCTATGTGTACAAAAATATAGTTGATTCATTCTTTGTATTTTTTTGTGGTCTTTCTAACTTGCACAAAGATCTCTTAGATTTTTTGTGTAATTATACATACACATTTTGATAACATGAAATTGATTATCCAACACGATTTAATCAATAAATACTGCCTGCACATAGCTATATATATAGAATGAAGTTGCTTGTCTACATACACAAATTTAAAATAATGTACTACTCCGGTACTCCTTTCGATCCGTTTCTTTTGATTGTTTGTGTTTGATTTAAATATGTAAAAGAAATTCAAACAAAACACAAACAATCAAAATAAATGGATGGAGTAATAATACAAACGATTTTTTGAAATAATGCTAAAAAAAATGTTAAACAAAATGGGGTGCATGTCACCTAGCTATATATAAAACCGCTAAGGACCATGGCGGTTCTATCACTTATGAACATTAAGCAAAACAAAATTTCTTTGTGAACTGTAAAACCGCTAATCAAGGACCTTGGCGGTTTTACTATTCACATTTTCTTATTTTAAGTCATACAACCGCTAATGACCTTAGCGATTTCATATGTATGTGGGTGCAGTGACTTGTAGACCGGACAAAACTGACCCAGTCCCAAACACCCGACCCGAATTACTTGACCAGAACATCCGAACTTGATTCAAATTTCTAATTTTAATTCAACTCGAAACCCGTTTTGACCTGACCCGAACCTGAAAATGACTCAAATTTTGTTTGACCCGAACATGACCCGAACCGAACCCGAATAGCCAGACATTTTAATGATTCGGCTGAGCAAAAATGACTTAGATTAGATATATCACACCTTCAATCACTCAAATTACCAGTAAAACTTCTAATTAAGATAATATTAGACAAAATATTAAGAAATCTATCATTAATATAATCAGATTTGAACAATTTGAAATGACCCGATTTGGATTTGACCCGACCCGAATTTATCTCGTAATTGGCACACCCAAACTAGACCCGACCCAAACCGAACCCGACCCGACCCGACCCGAAAGATGGCTCAACCCGAATAGACCCGACCCGAATGATCTGTTTGCCTGGTCTAGTGACGTGCACGGTGCACCCCATATTGTTGAACAAGTTTTTTTTCCATCTATTTTGTTTAACTTTCTTTTTTCGAGCACTGTTTCGTTTTGTAAAATCGTTCTAATAATACGCGATGTAACTTCAAATCAGGTGCTTTAGGCTATGTTTGGTAAAACTAGCTGAAATAATAGTTGAACGCTGAAATAGTAGCTGGATGCTGAAATAGTAGCTGAAAGCTGAAATAATAGTTGCAGAGTTTTTAGCAGATAGTATTAGGAGTGTTTGGCAGAATTAGCTGATATATGAGCTGGTATATATAAAATTACATAAAAATGCATTTTTTATTTTTAATCTCATTTTATTTTAGTAAATAATTGAGGGTAAATTAGGAATAAAATTATGATAAGCTAGCTTATTTTAAATAGTTACCAAACAAGTACCATCATCAATATATTAATCCCAAAATCTTGGTTCTTACAGATCTAAATTGTTAATACAAAAATTGGGATGTTAATTAAAACATTTCGATAAGCAAAATTATTTGTATTGCTTCAGTATCAATGTTTTACCGGCCAATAACAACTCTTGTTGACTACGTTCTTTAATTTGTTTGAATATAAGGTAATATAAAAACTTCTTTCTACCAAAAACTCGAATATACTATGGAGCCGCAAGCCTGTAAGGTTGTGCCTCAATTCTAGAGTAGGTCCTTGTCAAAATAAGCTCATCAAACTGAGTCATTATTAGTAGAGATCAATTCCAATTGACTGATAACTGGAACGTTATTAGGTCTGGTTTGATAATTAGCAACATTTGGTGAATCAATTGGTAAAACTTGTTCTTCAGAAGTTTCACTTAGACATGTTTTGATCCTTGCTCTTGCCCCAGGTCACTGCGTATAAGCCTATGAGGCTATGACTATCACCACTGCTCCAGCGATCCTGTACATAGAAAGCAAAACTTGTAAGCAACACGAAACAAACGTGACCAACAAGAGCGAAAACTTATTTGATAGATCTTTAATTAATCGCGTCCATATATCATATATTCATATATGTGCTACTATGAAAAAGTCATAATCATCGTGCTAATGTATGTGCTATATGTATACATAATACATGCATGTAACGTATATATGTAGACTGGAGTGTCTTTTATCGATCCATTATATGGAGTATTACATTTGACGGAAATAGACGTGTAATTATTGAGAATACTATATAGGTAAAGTAAAGGTGCATGTGAATGAAGTTGTTTGTATAAAGACTAGAAGAGTGTACCTTCCCACAGACAGCTCTTCAGCTAGGAAGAGAGACCCCAAGAGGATTGAAAGCGGTCGCGAAAACCGGCCCTTTCTCCTTCATCACCACCCCTTGCACGCAATATGCGATCCCTGAACATACGATCCCCTGCATACCGCGAAAATCCAAACAATTTCTCTTGTTATGTACTGCAGTACTATAAATTACTAGGAAATATTAGAAGCTGATAATGATCTTACACTATAAGCATATGCTAGTAATTTCGAGTCCATGTGTAGTGACCATATAGAAGTGTTGCCCCGGTCCATAACAAATGCTACTAGACCACCTTGAAGTGCACCCGCAAAGCATATCATCGCGGTCAGGGACATTTCAGCAGGGTACGAATTCAATGTCACAGCCTGCAAATCAAGAGTTCTATTAGGACATTTTTATTGAACTAAGAAAATCTGCTGACAATTTTTCCCCTGGCTGCAGCATTGCTAGTTTCACTTTGAAATTTTGGATTCTAACTTACTGAGCTAGAATAGAATGAATTAATCGATTATTTGTTAGTACTCACTTGTAGAGTCATGAAGCCTGCCTAACACACACAGCCAGCTGCTACCATAACAGCTCCCTTGATAGGATTTTGATGGTTTACCGCGCTACTTGTTGAAGTGTGATGGTCACTCTCTTTAGTCAATCTCATGACTGGACCTCGAACTAGAGTCATTCTAGTAGCTCCTCCAACCGTAACCACAGTTCCAACTATCTTTGCTATGCTGCGAACCTTCCTAATATTCACCCTCTCAAGCCTGTTTGGAACATTCATGAAATTATGAATCATAATAATGCTTAGTAAACTGTTTTTACTGGAAATATATGATAATATGATATTTATAGTACGTTGTTATTTAACTAACTTATGGTTGTAGTACCTGAAAATCCAAGCTAGGACAAATGTTAAGGCAGGGACAAGATTGGATAAAGCGGTAACAAATGTCGCTGTAGTACACTTCATGCCTGCATAATATAAGTTTTGGTCTACTACAGGCCTGCATCAGAACATCAGTTTGCTTTTAACACAAAGTACTGCAATACCGAAAATTGTAACGTGAATGATTAAATGCGTTAGATTAGGATGCTCACTCCAGTAAACCAAGCATCACTATCTTGATGAAAATAGAGAGGGTCATTCTCGGCCTTATGTTCCTGCACAACTCGTACAATGCAGCTAATTCTAGGTTAGCAGAAATACTATATTGATTAGGACATATTTTTGACTGATACACATTTATGTGTTCATTACATATATAGGTGATTCTGACATAAGGTATGTCAGCATTTGTGATAACTGTACCTTTCAAGTACAAAGGCGAAAGAGGAGATGACAATGGTGGCGACAGCATGCCTGTAAAACACGAACGAGTAGTGGTTCATGCCGTGGTTGAGGGCAACCTTAGCAATTATAGCTAATCTTGCTATTCCAAACTGCAAGAAGATGACGGCCAAGTATGGTCCGGCACGCCTACAGCTCATCTTGGCTATTGATCCAATTACTGATGTAAGCAAACTTATGTGATGATCCTCTGTTTATTTTAGTTTCCAGTATGCTTAAAATGCATCTATATATATAGATAAAAAGAACACACCTGGTTTTTAGAGTGTAATTATAAGAAAGATTGCCACACGGCTTTAGTTATTATCACAAACCGAATTTTTTCGTGAAGTGATGGTGAAAAGGGTACAAAACCATGGCATATAAATGAAAATTTCTTGTGCCAATGTAAGAAAAAAAGAGGTGAAGGGCTAGAAGAAAGAAACTTCTAGTCTTTCGCGATAAGTAAAGAACGGATTCAGCATTCATATAGAGGGATTTGAGTCACTCCACTAAGGTTGTGTGTGTGGAAACGAAAGGGGGAGTTTGTTAGTGATTGCCTTACCAGTAATCACAGTACCAGCACGGCAGCGCCTTCTGAAAAGATAAACTCATTACCTTCACAACCAAAAGTGGATATGTCACAACAGTGGCTTCAAGCTTTGCCATAGCCCCAAGTAAAAAAATCTACCAACCAAAGGGAAAATGAAGATTCAGGCTTCGGGTAAAAACTTAGCTATGTACAATCTCCAAAACCAAGAAAAATACTAACCTCTAATGCAGTTACTCTATTGCTACCATTCTTTTTTGCTGCACGCCTTTCCTTCACTTTTTTCAACAGGGTTTCATACAGCATAAATTGCATGGATGGATTGCTTACCTGCAGGTACTTGTACATTCAGTCACACCCCTAGCTATAAGTCTACAACAATATAATAGTCACTCTTGACCCTTGGCTACAATATCCAAAAAGTCCAGTAGGTACCACTATTAATGTCGAAATAACGCCTTTCCAAAGGCCCCAAAACCCAGCTTCATCGAAAACTTCTTGAACCTATAAATATATAGATCAGACACAGACATGAGCAGACCAAAAAGTACACTAAAGATCAAGCTTGATGCAAAAGCAAGAAGGATTACATGAATGTTTGAGAGGGAGCTTTGAATACCATGATATCAAGGGTTCCATATCTATGTCACGTATGTCCATATATATATCTGTATGTCTTTTCTTATTCATTTAATTAAGAAATGGGAAGAACATCAACTCACCACGGATATCTTCATTAGACTTTCACCTAAGCTACTGTGGAAATTGTTTTTTGTTGCACTTGTAATACCCATGACCGCCTCAAAATGTTTGTGGAGGCCACTTACATACGACTTAATGAGTTTTGAGTATCAACTAAGATGCAAACAGAGAAGCACAACATCAAGCATATCTAGGTGAAAATAATACACATACGTTATCAATACACGGTCAGGATAAAAAAAACTATAATCCTTACTAAATGGTCAATTATACGCAACATCAGATATGGACATGGCATCAAGTCCCAAAACTCATCTCGGCAAGGGTTTTATGGCAAGTCAAAGCGCAAGTAGTAAAGATATGGTGTCTAGGACAAGCTTACCGTACTAACCTCGGTACAGAAATTCATCAAAAGAAAAAAAGAACAGAGTAACAGGCAAATAAGCAACATCATTTCTAAAAGACAGTTTATGAATGTGCCCTTCTATGACAAGTTATAGTTTTAACTAAAGGCTTGACGAAGAGTAAATGTAATTTTTAAGTCATCTAATCTACAGACCAAAAAAAAAAAAAAAGAGAGGTTGGAGGGAAGTCATGTGAGAGATGAAAATTACATACTGCATGGCTAGTTCTAAATGGAAGCGGCTCAATGGCTGGTATAATTTCTCCAGTAGTCCTCGTAGCTTGTTCGTGATTCTTTTTCTTGGAAGACTTTGTATGCGTCTGTAGAAAGTATAACAAGACTAAAAACATTCTGTACACTCAATTTTCCAACATAAACTGGCAGATGAATATTATTGCCGTAGCAGAATGGAACAGTACACAGGGAAGAGATATTTCATGATACAGAAAAAAGGGGGCTATAAAACCTAATTGATCAGCGCAGATAAGATATGGGCAGGCAATTTATAGTTGAAACAGTTGCTACCCTATAGACAAAAGCTCATGGCTCAAGCAAAGGACGGATACCAAAGAACAAAAAACGACAAGAACAGTACACCGGCATAGGTTATAGCATTTCATTTTTCATGGCAACATATTTTCAACTTGGTAAAGGTCAAGTCTAAAGATTGGTTATTGCAAGGGCGGGCGAAAATGACAAAAAGGTTAAAGACGAAGCAATCAAATGTCCTAGGAAATGTTCAAAAAGAAAACTTATCACACCAATCATATTGATTATCTAATCTAATAATATGTATAATTCCACACTTGTGATCACAGTTACTCAGACTCACACAGATACAGTATGCTCTTCCTGTTCTAGACAACAAGTATTATGGGATGGATCCTAAGACTGGAACAGCTATTACATTTATCATCAGGTAGTAACATGGTTTGAGCACAAAAATATTAAAAATAATAAAAGAAGCCAACCTCCCCAACCCCAACAAAACACAAACACAGACATATAATGAAATTAAAAAAAAAAAAAACCAATTTTTCAACTAAAAGTGTTAGCACGTGCACAAGGGGGATGAGGACAAGAAAAAACAATTTTTCAACTAAAAGTGTTGGCACGTGCACAACAAGAAAAAACAATTTTTTTCAAAATCAGGAAAATCCTCTGCATTGAGTACTTCCAAACAAGAGGTGCCACAAACTCCAACGTTCAATGCTAACTCAGTTAGTGAGCCACCTTAAAAAATGCTCAAATCTTGCTACTCTGCAATCTCTTCAAGCTTCCATGATAAAATCCGATCTAATTAAAGATTGTTACTTGATGAACCAATTTATCAGCGCTTGTTCTTCCCTAAATCAGATTGAACATGCAATTTCAGCATTTACCCACATGGATTTTCCTAATGTTTTTGTATATAATGCAATTATTAGAGGGGTAGTTCATAATGGCAGACCGATACTAGCTCTAGAATTATACTTGGATATGTTGAGAGCTCAAACTTACCCAACAAGTTACACTTTTTCGCCGTTAATTAAAGCTTGTGGTCAAATTTCTGCGTTAAAATTTGGGGAAGGGCTTCATTGTCAAGCTTGGAAAACTGGGTTTGATACCCATGTTTTTGTTTTGACTGCTTTGGTTGATTTGTATGGGAATTTGAGTAAAGTTGTGGAAGCACGGAAGGTGTTTGATGAAATGCCTGAGAGAGATTTGTTTGCTTGGATCACTATGGTGTCTGTTTATGCTAAGGGGGGAGATATGGTTTCCGCGAGGCGGTTGTTTGATGAGATGCCTGAGAGGAATACGACTGCTTGGAATGCTGTGATTGATGGGTATGTTAGAGTAGGGGATGTTGAGGCCGCGACATTGTTGTTTAAGCAGATGCCCGAGAAGGATTTAATTTCATGGACTACTATGATTGCCTGTTATACTCAAAATAAGGAATATAAATGGGCTTTAGCTGTATTTGATGAGATGATCAAGAATGGGGTTGGACCGGATGAGATGACGTTGGCAACAATTATTTCATGTTGTGCACATCTAGGAGCTATTGACTTAGGGAAGAAAATTCATTACTATATTGTTAGAGAGAGGCTTTTGATTGATGTTTACATTGGGTCGGCATTGATAGATATGTATGCCAAGTGTGGGAGATTAGATAGGTCGCTCATTGTGTTTTTCAACCTGAGGGAGAAGAACCTATTCTGTTGGAATTCGATCATTGAAGGGCTTGCGGCTCATGGGAATGGAAAATCAGCATTGGAAATGTTTGAAAGTATGCTCAAGGAGAATATCAAGCCCAATGGAGTAACCTTTATCAGCGTTCTTAGCGCGTGTACTCATGCAGGACTAGTTGAAAAAGGTCGCCAGATTTTCCAAAGCATGATTGATGATTTTCATATTCGTCCTCAGCTACAACACTATGGCTGCATGGTTGATCTATTGTGCAAAGCTAAGTTGCTGGATGATGCAATGGAATTGATTAGGAGTATGGAGACTGAACCAAATTCGGTTATTTGGGGAGCGTTCTTAAGCGGCTGTAAATTGTGCCTCAACTTAGAAATGGCTGAATTTTCTGTTGGCAAGCTAATGGAATTGGAGCCTGAAAATTGTGGTTACTATACCCTGTTGGTTAACATGTATGCTGAAGCAAATAGATGGAAAGAGGTTGCCAAGATCAGGGCTGTGATGAAGGAGCTAGGCGTGGAGAAAAGATGTCCAGGATCTAGTTGGATTGAAATGGACAATGAAGTTCATCAGTTTGTCGCTGCTGATAAATCTCACCCTGCTTCAAGTGAGATACTAACTTTGCTCGACGATTTGTGTGGGCATCTAAAACTATCTAATACTTGTCTACCTGAAAGTGAGTGTGCGCTATTATGAGTCAGCTCTGACGAGATAACACTGACAACGATCTCATGTTGTGCTTATTGTGTGTTAAAAGGGGCTTTTGGTAATGACAAATTCTTGTGTGAAACGGTTCCACATATGAGACGGGCCCATTAACACACAAGTCCATTAATAAGAAATGTTTTATTTATTTTTGTTATACAAAAAAAATCCCCAGGCTTCCTACCTCCTCCAACACGTACCGGAAAATAACCTCTCTTCTCAACTGTATTCTCACAAGTCATGTTAGTCATTAATTTTCTCCACTTCATCTTCTATTTCAATTAAACATGTTGGCATTGTTAAAATTTCGCAAGTCTATATGGGATTTGAACCCATATTCGTGGTCCAATTGGATGGTGCTCTACCGATTGAGCTAATAGACTTTGGAGAAAGATGCGAGACATTGCTATACCACTAGTTTTTAACTTAAAATCTTGTCTTTAAAACTTTAAAACACTAGTTCATAAATCATTTTTAAAGATTGTTGCTACAATTCTACAAAAACAGAACCTTGAGTTTCCAACATAAAATACCAAGTATTCAACTTGAATGCATCATTAACCACACTAAATCAATTAAAAACGTGAGTTTTCAAATTCAAACCTCAAATTTTCAACTTAAAATCTCAAGTTCACATAAAGAACATTCAATCCCCCAATAACATTAGGTACAATTTCAACACTTTCAAGTTTTCAATTGAAATTCCAAATTGCAAACAATACCAATGATAATAGAGATCATTTTGGAGTTTACATGTGAATCTCAATCGGATGTTTGCAACCTATATTCGACGTTTAAATCACAATTGATAGAACCATAAATCACATAGTAAGAGGTTTGATTGGGAGTTTGGAAAAACATCAACAAAATCAGTTGATTAACGTACCTTTTCCCCTTGATTAAACGTACCTTTTTCTATTGATTCCATCATCAATTCTCTTCTTCGATCTTTTTCATCCTTTATGAGTTGCAGTTTCTCTCTATTCACACTCTATGTCTTTGATAACTGAAAGTCTGGAATATAATGCGTACACTCTCTATTCTTTTTTTTTTTCCCTCCTAATAAATGATGTTTTCTAGGTTTTTTTTATTTAATTTGTAGATGGGCTACTTTGTTTTTGGGCCCGTCTCACCTGTGAGACGGTCTCACAGGAGACCTACTGTTTGGTAATTGATGGTTACACTGGCCACTGGGTCCAGGCTAAGAGATATGTGTACCAAGTCCAGCGAGTTGAACAGGTCTCTAGTCTTGTTTTTCAATCCAAGAAAGAATCACTTGTTTTGTTCGAATTATTCATCGAAATGTTTGCTCTTTGCAGCTCATGGCAACGGAAATTGAGATGTGGAAATGTTTGAGAGTCCGATGAATGGCCTAATGGAGTAGCTTCTATCAAAAACAGGTCTCTAGTCTAAAAAGGTTGTTAACCAAGTGTTCCAGGCTAAAAGTGTTGTTAATTAAGTGTGTCATGTAAATAGGTCTCTAGTCTTGTTTTCCAATCGAAGAAAAAAGCACAGTATTTTGTTTGACTTCAGTCCTTGAAATGTTTGCACTTTGTATGCAAATGGATACAGAAATTGAGCTTTGGAAAAGTTTAAGAGTCTGCTGGATGGCCTAATATAGTAACTTCTATCAGCGTTCTCAGGGTGTGCAGTCTTGCAGATTGCAGGACTACTAGCTTTTGTTTCCAAAAATGTTCCACATAATGATTGACCATTAAATCCGTCCTGGGGTAGAACACTATGGCTGTATCGTTAACTGTTATGCAAAGCTGGGTTGTGGGAGCTTAAAATGAACTTGATTAGAAGTTTAAAACTGAATCAAGTTCAGTTATTTAAGGAACTTTGTTAAGCTGCTGTAACTGTAAGCTGTGCGAGAAGTTAGAATTGGCCGAACTTGCTGTTAGCAAGTGAATGAATTTTGGAACCTGAGAAACTGTGAGTAGGATAGTATACCTTGTTAGAACATGTATACTGAATCAAATAGGTGGAAAGAGGTTGTCAAAATCAGGGAACAACTTGGAGTACTGTCCAGGGTTTTTGCTGCTGAAAAACCTCGCCTTGCTGCTAGTGAGATACAGATTTTGCTATATGATTTTGTATGCGTGTGAGAAGATAAGATAGAATTTGTATTAAGAAAAGATAAGATAGATTTTGTATAGGTGGCTTACGCAGAGAGTAGTCTAGCTTACCTAGGTTTTATGATAGTATATAAGCATGTACAATATCATTGGGAAATTGAATACAGAGAGTACTCACATTTCAATATGGTATCAGAGCAGTGTGAGATCCTGGGAAATACAAGAGAGAGAAAACACAGAGTTTTAATTCCTAGTCAACGGCGAGTTATTCAAACAGTCACAACAAACATCAATGATTCCATCCACCTCACCCTTATACCTGCACGCTTCCGATGGGCCAGGATTGTTGATCACGCAGACCATATTCGACGGAGAAAATTATGATATATGGTCAGATGCGGTAAGGAATAGCTTGGATTCCAAAAACAAATTGGGTTTCGTAGACGGTACCGTGAAAGCACCAAAGACGGCAAAGGAGGGTGAGGAGGACAGTTTGGAATTCACGGAGTGGAGGCGTTGTAACGCCATGATCAAATCATGGTTTCGCAACGTCATAGACAAGAAGCTGCATAAGAGCATCACCTTCTCGGCATCCACCGTGAAGGAGATATGGGACGAGTTAAAGGTGCGATATTCAACTGGTAACGCACCTAGAGTACAACAATTGAAGGGTGAATTGGCTGATCTTAAGCAAGGAGACATGGCTTTGATTTACTACTTCACCAAATTCAAGGCAATTTGGGACGAGCTAAGCAATTATAGCATTGTACCCATATGTACTTGCGGGGCGGCAGCCGAATTCGTGAAGGAGCGAGAACAAGAAAAAGTCCATCAATTCCTACTGGGATTGAACACGAAGTTGTATGGGAATTTACGTTCCAACATACTCCTGACTGAATCCATGCCGATCTTGGATAAGGTTTACTCGGATGTTCGCCGAGAAGAACGCCACCAGGCGTTGATGAGAGGACGAGAAGATAAGAGCGAGATGGTCGCTTTTTCAGCACGTGCGGCCGCGACCAATGACAGCCAGGGGACGACTCACAAATCACCAGGCGAACAACGGCGGCGGAAAATTTGTCCGAATTGTGGTAAGTTTGGGCATGACACCACTGACTGTTGGGAGATAATTGGTTTTCCGCCAGGACGAGGCAGGGGTCGCGGTCGGCGAGGGGGATATGGAGGCCGTACAGGTGGCAGAGGTGACTCAGCTCAAGGCCACGTCGCAGCAGCAGTAGGAACAGAGATGGGAAAAGGCAGAAGCAATAACAACCATCAAAATCGACAGCAAGTCGGAAATTACGACCCTCTGATGAATACAGGTTTTTCGAGTTCCGACATCGAAAAGCTAAGAGCACTTATTTCACCCAGTACAGACAATGTAGAAAAACTCTCAGGTAAATCTAAAATTGATTTGGGTTGGATTTTAGATTCGGGTTGTTCGAATCACATGACAGGCCAGCGAAGCATGATGTTTGATATGTGGGAAGGTGACATAGCCGGAGTCGGCCTACCTGATGGAGCGCAAACAGTAGCTTCATGGAGGGGAAGCGTTAAATTGGACGACAATTTTGTTCTAAATAACGTTTTATATGTTCCTTCTTTAAATTGCAATTTAATTTCTGTTGGACAATTAATTAGAGAATTGCATTATACTGTGAGTTTTTGGCCTAATTGTTGTGTGATACAGGACCCTACTACGAGGACGCTGATTGGAGCGGGTGAACATCGAGATGGGATTTACTTATTATAAAGGGGTCGTTCAATGGGAGCAAGCACACAAGGCGCAAGTTTCCGAAGACATTGAGTTGTGGCATAGACGTGTCGGCCATCCCTCTAGCCGGGTTTTATCCGAGATTTTTCATTTTTTAGGAAAGCATTCTAGTTTGAATGATACATTAGTTTGTGATTCTTGTTGTCGAGCCAAACAAACTCGCTCACAATTTTCCAGAAATAATAAAAGGGCTGCGAATGTTTTCGATTTAATTCATTGTGATATTTGGGGTGGATATCGTAGAAGTAGTTTATCCGGTGCTCATTATTTTTTGACCATTGTGGATGATTGTAGTCGCGGTGTGTGGATTTATTTAATGGTGGACAGGTCCGAGGCTAGGCAATTGCTACGTGATTTTTGTGTTATGGTCAAAGTACAATTTGACAAGCAGGTTAAGGTCATCCAAAGTGATAATGGATCCGAATTTAAGTCGGGTCCAATGTGGACCTTTTACAAAGAGAATGGGATACACTTTCGGACTAGCAATGTAGACACTCCACAACAAAATGCACGAGTAGAACGGAAACATCGCCACATTTTGGAGATGGCGAGGCTAGGAAGCACGGACACGCCTGTCCAGTGCCGTGTCTGTGTCCGACACCGTGTCGGACACCGACACGCGTCGGACACGGTACGACACGTGTCCGACACGCCCAAAAACCGTGTCCGGTTTTTTTATTTAATTTTAGGACACAGACACGGTTTTTTTTAATTGGACACGAACCGGACACCGACCAGACACCCGACACGACACAAAACTACGTCGTTTTGACAAGTTTTTTAAAAAAAAAACTTTTTTTTCTCTCTCCTATTCTAATTACACTAGGAGATAGTTCAACTACATGTCTTACTTCTTTGTCTCTTTTTGTTTCCCATCTTCTTGCTCCGGCTGACTCTTCTACCTTCGATCGACGCTGCCTCAGGAGACCTCCTCCGACCGACGTCCACTAGCGGCCCCATTGTTACAGCCCAACCTGCACCCGACCGCACTAGTCCTACCTCTACCTACCCGCGAACAGTACGTGTAATTGAAAAAATATGCATTCAAAATACAGATTAATTTTTGTTTTTTGCGGTGTCCGTGTCCGTTATTTTTCAAAGTGCCGTGTCACGTATCCGTGTCGGTGTCCGTGTCCGTGTCCGAGTCCGTATCGGTGCTACCTAGTGGCGAGGGCTTTACTTTTTCAAGCTAGTCTACCTATTCGTTTTTGGGGAGAATGCGTGCTTACAGCTGGGTACTTGATCAATCGCACGCCCACGCCGCTTATTGGAGGTAAGACCCCGTATGAAGTCCTATATGGAGAAAAACCACCTATGGATAGACTCCGAGTTTTTGGTTGTCTTTGTTATGCTCATAACAAAACTCGGGTAAAAGATAAATTTGGGGAGCGTGGATTAAGATGTGTGTTTCTTGGATATCCACATGGAAAGAAGGGGTGGCGAGTGTATGATATTGATAAAGAAGAATTTTTGGTGTCACGAGATGTTACCTTTTTTTAGCATATTTTCCCATTTTCTATTAGGACTGTTGGGTGGGGTCCAACCCCATTTGTTTATTATTGTTTTTTTTATTAGTTTTCTATTTAAGAAAAAAAAAACAGAAAAAAAAAAAAAGGAAAACAGAAGAAACAAAAAGAGGAGCAGGGGGCTGTTTTTCTGGAGAGGGGCTCGACAGAAGCAAGAGACAGAACAAAACACTCCCACAAAAACACAACACAAGAGAGAGAAAGAGAGAAAAGGAGAGAAGAAGCTAATCCCGTATAACCCTAAAAATCCCAAATTTGAAGTCCTGATTCCCGGTCCGTTCGGACTCGGATTGTAGCCAAATTTGGAGGGGTGTCTACTGCATATACAAGCTTCGTTCCTGCCAATTTTTGAGTCGTTTCGACTTCCCTAGCTGGTACTTTCGTTCCCTCTGCCTCTTTGTGTAAATTGGTGTTATTTGCTACTTTGTAGTGGAGATAGGTGTGGTTGTTTGTCCAAGGTTGTTACCTTGAGAGTGTGGTTGCCCCTAGTGGTTACTAGGGAGGATTGTAGTGTTGTACTCCATTGCTAAATTGATTAGTGAAATCGATTATTGGTGCCCAGTGGTTTTTCCCTTCGAATTGGAGGGTTTTCCACTTAATTCTTGGTGTTGGTTGTTTGTCTTTGTTGAATTTCGTTTTTGATTTGGTTTAGTCAATTTGCGTCGAATTGCTGCCAAATTTTCGCTAGACTCGTTTGGTGTCTTTTAGGCACAACAGTGGTATCAGAGCTTAGGTTGTAAGCTAGGTTATAATGGAGTCTAGCAGTTCGGGTTCAATGATTAAATTGACCTCCACAAATTATTCCATGTGGAAGTGTATGATGGAGGACTTGTTAGTGTGTAAAGACCTCTTTGAGCCTATTGACGCAAATCCCGGAACCCCTGATAACCCTCCTCCTAAGCCCGACTCTATGACTGAGAAAGAGTGGGGAAATATGAAACGGAAGACTTTGGCTACCATTAGGCAGTGGGTTGATAGAACTATCTATAGTCATATATCGCGAGACACCGATGCTTTTGCAATGTGGAAGAAGTTGCAAAACCTTTATGAGAGGAAATCGGCTCATAACAAAGCCTCTTTGATTAAGAGACTTGTTAATTTGAAGTTGAAAGTGGGGAAGTCAGTTTCGGAACATCTTGGTGATTTTCAAGATGTCATTAATAAACTGACGTCCATGAATATTGTGCTTGATGATGAGTTGCAAGCACTTTTCCTCTTGAGTTCCGTTCCGGATACATGGGAAACCATGGTGGTGTCTATTAGCAATTCCGCTCCTAGTGGAAAGCTAACGATGGATATGATAAAAGATAGTATGTTCAACGAAGAAATGAGGAGGAAGGAGATGGGTTCGGATAATGCTCAGGCCCTTGTTACGGAGAGTAGGGGCAGAGGTAAAAGTAAG
This sequence comes from Spergularia marina, assembly GCA_963680865.1. Classification (NCBI taxonomy): domain Eukaryota; kingdom Viridiplantae; phylum Streptophyta; class Magnoliopsida; order Caryophyllales; family Caryophyllaceae; genus Spergularia; species Spergularia marina. The sequence goes on from OY804554.1 coordinate 8,173,161, forward strand.
GGTCCAAAGAACCGTGGCAAGTCCAAGGGCCGTTCTAAGTCTCGGGATCACAAGGACAATATCATTTGTCATTATTGTGATAAGCCGGGACATGTTCAGAACTCTTGTTGGGTTCGGAAAAAGGATCTAAATAATGGCAAGCAGTTGAAAAAGGCGGATAATGCGGGTACGGCCGCAGTTGCAAGTGATGAGCCAGTCACTTTAATTTGTGCTACAAGTGACTGTTCTCATATCACTAATTCCAACAGTGAGTGGCTTATTGATACGGGGGCCTCTTTTCATTGTGCTCCGGAGAGTGAATATTTCTCAAACTATCGAACGGGTGATTTTGGTAGTGTGAAAATGGGAAATAATTCTTCGGCGAGCATAGTTGGTATTGGTGATGTTCGGGTAGAGACAAATGTCGGATGCACGATTATTTTGAAGAATGTGCGTCATATACCCGATTTACGTCTTAACTTGCTATCCGCAACTGTCCTTGATCAAGAGGGCTTTCATCACACTTTCGGAAGTGGAAAGTGGAAGATGACCAAAGGGTCGATGCTTGTTGCTCGTGGAGAGTTGTGTTGCACTCTTTACAAGACACACATGAGAGTGTGTGGTGGTGAAATTAATGCCGTTGAAGAAGTTTCCTCACCAAATTTGTGGCATAGGAGACTCGGGCATATGAGTGAAAAGGGGATAAAGATCTTGGCAGAGAGATCTCTTATTCCGGCGGATAAGAGTATATCTCTTAATCCTTGTGATCATTGTGTACTAGGTAAGCATCATAGAGTTTCTTTTCGAAAACGATCGAAACGGAAAGAAAGCAAGCTAGCTCTAGTGCACACTGATGTGTGTGGTCCAATTGAAGTGGAATCGGCAGGGGGTCATTTATATTTTGTGACTTTCATTGATGACCATACACGTAAGACATGGGTTCATCTTATGAAGCATAAAAGCGAAGTCTTTGAAATTTTTCAGAAATTTCATGCTATGGTGGAGAGGGAGACAGAGAAAAAGTTGAAATGTCTCCGTAGTGACAATGGAGGTGAATATACCTCAAATGAGTTCAAAAGTTACTGCTCCAAGCATGGGATTCGACATGAGAAGACTGAGCCGGGCACTCCACAACACAATGGTGTGGCGGAGAGGATGAATCGGACCATTGTCGAGAAAGTGAGATGCATGTTAAGGATGGCAAACCTTCCAAAAAGGTTTTGGGGTGAAGCTGTCAATAGTGCAGTGTATTTGATCAATCGTTCGCCTTCGGTTCCGCTTGGTTTGGACATTCCGGAGAAGGTTTGGTCGGGACGTGATGCCTCTTACACTCACTTGAGAGTGTTCGGATGCAAGGCATTTATGCTAGTTCCGAAGGAGAAGCGGTTAAAGCTTGATAGCAAAGCTACTCCTTGCATTTTTATGGGTTATGGTGATGAGGAGTATGGCTATAGGCTATGGGATCAGGAGAGGAGAAAAGTTGTCAGAAGTAGAGATGTGGTATTTCGTGAGCAAGAGATGGGCTCTGACATGCTAGTTGAAAAGTATGTCGACACATATACTAGTTCCGACTTAACACCTATTCCTATCCCTATCGTTGATCATATTGCAGGTGATGGTGAAAATGAAGGTGGAGATGCTATCTTTGAAGAAGATAATCCACATGTGTCAGATAACAATGACGTGACACAAGAGGATGAAGAAGAAGAGGCTGTAGAGCAGGGGGAGCAGCCCGTTATTCATCCCACAGGGGCTGATCAGGAGCTTAGGCGATCAACCCGTGAGCGTAGACAATCAACTTGGTACTCAAGTGATGAGTACATCCTCCTTACTGAAGAGGGGGAGCCTGAGAGTTTCCAAGAAGTGCAATCTATATCCGATAAAGATAAGTGGAATGCCGCAATGGAAGATGAGATGAACTCTTTGATGAAAAATGATACATATGAGTTGGTGAAGCTTCCAAAAGGCAGAAAAGTGTTGAGAAACAAGTGGTTATTCAAGTTGAAGAAAGACGGTGATAATCTAGTGAGGCATAAAGCGAGATTGGTGGTGAAAGGTTGTAATCAAAAGAAGGGTATCGATTTCAATGAGATTTTCTCACCGGTTGTGAAGATGACTTCGATACGAGTCGTGTTAGGCCTAGTCGCTAGCTTGAATCTTGAAATCGAACAACTTGATGTGAAGACCGCTTTCTTACACGGTGACTTGCACGAGGAGATATATATGGAGCAGGCGGAGGGATTTGAAGTGAAAGGGAAAGAGCACTTAGTGTGCAAATTGAAGAAGAGCCTTTACGGGCTTAAACAAGCACCAAGGCAGTGGTATAAGAAGTTCGATGCATTTATGACGAGTCATAATTATACGCGGACAGAGGCTGATCCTTGTGTGTATTTTAGACTGTTCCCTGATGGTAACTTTATTATCCTCCTCCTTTATGTTGATGATATGCTTATTGTGGGGAAGAATGGTGATATGATTAGCAGCCTTAAAGAAGACTTGTCTAAGTCTTTTGATATGAAGAATTTAGGCCCTGCCAAACAGATTTTAGGCATGCAAATCATACGAGATCGGAAAGCTGGTAAGTTGTGGGTTTCACAAGAACGCTATATTGAACGTGTACTTGAAAGATTCAATATGAAGAGCACTAAGCCAGTGAGTACGCCACTAGCGGGTCATTTTAGGTTGACAAAAGAAGATTGTCCGACTAGTGATGAAGAGAAAGAAGGTATGTCTTCCATACCATACTCCTCTGCCGTTGGTTCTTTGATGTATGCAATGGTCTGTACACGACCCGATATTGCACATGCAGTTGGAGTGGTGAGTCGGTTCTTGTCTAATCCCGGAAAAACTCATTGGGAGGCGGTGAAGTGGATTCTTAAATATTTGAGGGGTACATCGAAAATGTGTTTATGTTTTGGAAAATCTGAACCTATACTTGAAGGATTCACTGATGCGGATATGGCGGGTGATATTGATGGTAGAAAATCCACCTCGGCTTACTTGTTCATGTTTGCGGGGGGAGCCATATCTTGGCAATCTAAGCTTCAAAAGTGTGTAGCTTTGTCTACCACTGAGGCTGAATATATTGCCGCCGTTGAAGCTAGTAAGGAGATGTTGTGGCTTAAACGGTTTCTCCTAGAGTTAGGTTTGGAACAAGAGGAGTACATTGTACATTGTGATAGCCAAAGTGCTATTGATTTGAGCAAAAATACCATGTATCATGCTCGAACAAAACACATTGATGTCCGTTACCATTGGTTGAGAGAGGTCATCGAGGATGAGCTTTTAAAGTTGTTGAAGATCCACACTGACAAGAATGGGGCTGATATGTTGACTAAGGTCTTACCCGGCCACAAGTTTGCAAGTTTTTGCAAGCTAGCCGGGATTGTCTCCAAGTGAGTTGTAGGAGACGTATCTCCTCCGAATCGGGTTGGAGGGGGAGATTGTTGGGTGGGGTCCAACCCCATTTGTTTATTATTGTTTTTTTTATTAGTTTTCTATTTAAGAAAAAAAAAACAGAAAAAAAAAAAGGAAAACAGAAGAAACAAAAAGAGGAGCAGGGGGCTGTTTTTCTGGAGAGGGGCTCGACAGAAGCAAGAGACAGAACAAAACACTCCCACAAAAACACAACACAAGAGAGAGAAAGAGAGAAAAGGAGAGAAGAAGCTAATCCCGTATAACCCTAAAAATCCCAAATTTGAAGTCCTGATTCCCGGTCCGTTCGGACTCGGATTGTAGCCAAATTTGGAGGGGTGTCTACTGCATATACAAGCTTCGTTCCTGCCAATTTTTGAGTCGTTTCGACTTCCCTAGCTGGTACTTTCGTTCCCTCTGCCTCTTTGTGTAAATTGGTGTTATTTGCTACTTTGTAGTTGAGATAGGTGTGGTTGTTTGTCCAAGGTTGTTACCTTGAGAGTGTGGTTGCCCCTAGTGGTTACTAGGGAGGATTGTAGTGTTGTACTCCATTGCTAAATTGATTAGTGAAATCGATTATTGGTGCCCAGTGGTTTTTCCCTTCGAATTGGAGGGTTTTCCACTTAATTCTTGGTGTTGGTTGTTTGTCTTTGTTGAATTTCGTTTTTGATTTGGTTTAGTCAATTTGGGTCGAATTGCTGCCAAATTTTCGCTAGACTCGTTTGGTGTCTTTTAGGCACAACAAGGACAGCAGACCCCATTCTTGAAGACAGGGGGAGCTCACTGTCACCTCCTTTTTTGGAGGACTCTGATTTTCTTTCACCTCCGAGGGATGTGTCAGGGGCCCAGTCGGCTGACGATCCGGGTGACAGTGATCCCATCTCCGAGAACCAGCAGCCCGAGGGGGAGACATCGAACAAGGAGCCGGAGTCGGCTGCTGTTATCTCGAATGAGGAGAATGAGGCCGCAGTAATGGGAAAAGGGGCACGACAGAAGTTCGAGCCGTATTGGAAGGAGGATTACATCACTTGTAAATCTGCAAAAATAGTAAATCCCATATCGACAACAAGTCACTCGCACCAGCACGCTTCTTCGAAGAAAGGTACGCGGTATCCCATAGCCAACTATCTCACTTATAATTGCTTTTCTATTGCACACAGAAATTTTATTGCAGCTATTAGCTTGGAGATTGAGCCTACGAGCTACCAACAAGCAGCTAAAGATGCTCGATGGAGAGAGGCAATGGAAAAAGAGATTACAGCATTGGAGGAAAATAAGACCTGGAGTGTGGTTGAGCCACCACCAGACAAGCAGCCCATCGGGTGTCGATGGGTGTATAAGATCAAATATAAGTCAGACGGAACGGTAGAACGTTTCAAGGCTAGATTGGTAGCACAAGGTTTCACCCAAGTCGAAGGGGTAGACTTTCATGAGACTTTTGCTCCAGTGGCAAAAATGGTGAGTGTACGTTGTTTACTTAGTGTTGCCGTGGCCAAAAAGTGGTTTATCTCGCAATTGGACGTCAATAATGCGTTTCTCCATGGAGACCTTAGTAAGGAAGTGTACATGAGGTTACCACCCGGTTTTCGTGCTACTGGAAAGAAGGTGTGTAGACTTAAGAAATCACTCTACGAATTGAAACAGGCATCACGAAATTGGTTCGCAAAATTGACGGACTCACTGAAGAAATATGGTTTTGTACAGTCAATGGCTGATTATTCATTGTTCACCTTTAGACGAGAGGATGTGTTTATAGCAATTTTAATATATGTTGATGATATGATAGTAGTGGGCAATAATGAACAAGTTGGAGTGGATTTGCGACAATTTCTGGACAAGCAATTTGGAATCAAAGACCTTCGACCACTAAAGTATTTTTTGGGGATAGAAGCATCACGTGGGGAACATGGTCTTTTCCTTAGCCAGCGTAAATACGCATTGGATATTATTGAGGAATGTGGCTTGCTTGGAGCAAAACCAGTGGATACACCGATGCCACAGAATCACAAATTGGCATTGGCAGCCGATGCCACAGAATCACAAATTGGCATTGGCAGAAGGTAAGCTCTTGTCGGATCCCACGAAATATCGGCGACTCGTTGGACGTCTTATTTATCTTACAATCACTAGGCCAGAGCTTGCATACTCTATTCATGTTTTGTCACAATTCATGCAATCACCACGGAAGGAGCATTGGGAAGCAGCTCTACGTTTGGTACGTTTTCTGAAAGGAAATCCGGGGCAAGGGATTTTCCTTGAGAACACAGGGGAGTTGCAGTTATATGCCTACAGTGATTCCGATTGGGCTGGTTGTCCCATCACGAGACAATCATTGACAGGTTATTTCATTACGTTGGGTAAGTCTCCGGTCTCATGGAAGACGAAGAAACAGGGGACGGTATCAAGGTCTTCCGCAGAGGCAGAATATCGAGCGATGGCGCAGGTGACGAGTGAGATTGTGTGGTTAAAATCTTTTCTCGCATCCTTGGGGATTTTTCACACTCAGCCAGTACGCCTGTTCTGTGACAACCAAGCAGCTCTACACATTGCCAAGAACCCGGTTTTTCACAATAGAACAAAGCACATCGAAATAGATTGTCATTTTGTACGGCAACATTTGGTGCGCGGAGACATTGTGACTTCGTATGTGGGAACTAAGGGTCAGTTGGCTGACATTTTTACAAAAGCTCTAGGAAAGCAACAGTTAGATTTTCTCATGGGCAAGATGGGCATTCGATTACCGCCTGCTCCACCTTGAGGGGGAGTGTGAGAAGATAAGATAGAATTTGTATTAAGAAAAGATAAGATAGATTTTGTATAGGTGGCTTACGCAGAGAGTAGTCTAGCTTACCTAGGTTTTATGATAGTATATAAGCTTGTACAATATCATTGGGAAATTGAATACAGAGAGTACTCACATTTCAATAATGCGCAGCTCAGCTCAGCTCAACTGAAGCTACCCGCAGAGTACATACTAATTCATCTGTGAAATTTCCTAGTGGCAAAATGTTCTAATTCAAACTCTGTTTGTGACCTTCTGTCATGACTCATGAGACGGTGGCCTCAGATAACCTCGCTACTGCCACCTCTTTCACCACTGCGGCAAAATTTTCATCTTTTGTCGCCCCATATTCGTCTCCACACCTCCAATCTTGAAACTGTACAACTTTGTACGATGGATCTCATTAAATGGAATGAGTTATGGGACTGCACAACCTGCAAACTTTTCCGAAACTTTAAATGCATGTTTTTGGTGATGCTGGTGATGCGGCAAGTAGTAAGAATGTCTGCTCTCACAAAAAAAATATGCCATGCAATCAGAGATTGCTATAGTTTACTATAAAAGGTTTGCACTATATGCACGTCGTTAAAATTATGGGTAGAGCAGTAACTTAATGCCTACGACACCTACTCTTGGACCAAGTTTTCTAAGTTTTTTGCCAATGAAGTTAAAACCCAAATAATTAAGTTAATTCCAGTTATTTTTCTATGTTGTTTTCGGTTATTTTCTATGTTATTTTGGGTGAGAGCATTATTCTATGTTATTTTCGGTTGGAACTTTTGGATTATAATGATCACTTAAATTTTAGGTAAATTAGAATATTTTAGTATTTCCAATAATATAGGAGAAATTAGGGTTGTCAACTGAATTCAACTTCCATCTTCTCCGAGAAGCAGACCACACCGATCAGACCATTGAATGGGGAGGTTAGTAAGCATGCATGGCACAGTTTGATTAATTTCATTGTTTTTACATCCTCCGTTTCTCTTTCGGTTGCGAACTTGGAATTTTAAAATCTTGAAATTGGAATCGAATTCCGATTTTGCAGTTCCTTGCACTTCCAAACACTTGAATAATTCTGGCACAATTTGATCAATTTGCATGTTTTGAAAGCAAAGTTGTTTTCTTTTGTGCATAATTTTGTCCCTGAGTATAATTGAAGATTTTATGGAATTTAATTTGCATGTGTTTTTTTATCCATTTGTTTAATTTGTTAATTTTATGATTTGTCAAGGGACAGATCAGAACAAGTTGAGAAAGAAGCAATGAAAATCGGTAACTATGGAGTACCTTTCATACTGCGGCTTGAAGAGAGGCAGAAGGTTATAGAGGTTTTTGAGCCCTTTCCAGGAGTGTTCCATGTCCTCGAATACAGCCGGATTCACAGGCCTTTCTCTGAGCCTTTGTCTGCTCGATTTCCTGGGTACCTTTGATTCCTTGTTGGTTTCATTCCCTTGTGCGACAATATATGTAGAATTTGATTACTTGTTTGTGCTCGTTTGGATACACTCGGGATGTTGGAATTCCCATGAACTAGTTTAGCTTAAGAATTTAGAATGCATGAGCATTGGGTAAAATTGTTTAGATGCACATGGGAAGTGGAAATTTCTATGGGAATCCCCAATTACCTACCCCCTTCTGGTAAACAAATTCCCACAAAGTGGTAGGAAGTTCTAATTCCTACAACATGGGTAAACAAACAACTCCCGATGATTTTGGGCAAGCTGTTCTGCATGCTTTTAGAACTTAAACGGCCAATTTGTTGGTTTGTTGGAATTATGTTTACTTTGGTTCTCCTGACTCCTCAACCTTAAAGAGATCACTTGCAACCAATGTTTTTGTGTTCTATCGAGTTGCAGTTCATGATAATGTTACTCAGTAGTCAATAGTCATTAGCACCGTATTTGCGCCCTTTGCTGGATGGGGTGGGGTTCTTATATGTGGGATTGTGGGAAGTAGAATGACTATTTTCCTTTGTGAATTAGTGAGCCTCGTTGTTTATCTTGAATTTGGTTTTACCAACCATCAAATACATGCTTATATTAGAATGCGATTGAAAAGTAAACTTTTTTCATTTTACCTTTGGGTGGTAGATACAAAGTAATACGCTTGCTTGTCGTCTCCACCTGTTTCATCGAAGTTAACAACCCAGATGCATATTCCGCAGGATGATCTAAATGTTAATTTGGCTCAAGCAGCTTTGGAGTATTTCAATAAAAATCATGTAATCTTAATCAGCTCTTTGAGACTACAAGTACATAGTGAGCTTATCACTGTCTTTATTTTATTGCATCTCTAAGGGATTAAATGTTTAGATCCCATATATGATACCCTCCATTCTTTGCTCTGACCTTCTCTATGAAGTGATGATCGACCTGTGGAGTCAATGATTTGGGAAGTACTTTATTATGTACTCAAATGGGGGACTGTGGCCTGTGGGTGGTTATATTTGGTGCAGGTTTATTTTCGTTTAGTTTATGCCATTCGTGTGCTTACTTGCCTTTATTGGCAGGATTCAGATTACGAGCTAGTGAAAGTCTTATATACCATTTCCCGTATTTGTGATGACGGACTATGGTATCACTGCAACTTTCAAGCAAAATCTACAGGATCTTCCTTGGAAGATGGGTTAAAGCATATTTTTTTTTGCTGAAAAGCGCCATGGTGATTCTGAAATCACCACATGCTGTATTTTAGATGGTAATATGTCAATCTTACAGTATGTATATCCCTATTGTCCTCTCTTTTGAAAATGAAAATTGATCTAATCATTTGCGAAAAGGAGATTCTCTTAGTTTACACTGTAGTTTGAAGATATGTTTTTTTATTCATAGTTTTGAATTTTGATCATTATTGTTCGGAGGCATGCATTAAGATTTAAGGTACTCTCATATGTCACGTGAAATTTGAGCATTTGTTTGCTTTTGCATCTTTGTAATTAGTTAATTACTTCTACATCAGTTTTGTTTTGAGCCTGGCCTTTAGTGCATGCTAAAGAGGGTGAAATCAAGAATATGTTACATTTTAGGCTTACTTGTCGTATCTTACACCAAGAAGTGCCTTATTTTTACATTATCCGCAGGTGAACGAGTTATAGGCTGCGGCATGTGCTTGGGTCCTATTATGCACCCTCCTTCCGGTTTTCTTAAAGGAGACTCAGCTCGTAAGACTTCTGCAACCTGGTTTCTGCTTTCTCTTTCTTGCAAAGCTAAATTAATAAAAGAAAGTTATGTTGGATTCTGAAGAAGCAAGTTCAAGTACGGAACAAATCATGACAAGGATGGTGACTCTGAACAAGCATCATCCTCTAAGCCTACAATCAACCTATATCGTGGGTATTTGATCCAAACTCTTCAATTTTTCAATTTTACCGTTTTATATCATTATGCATACACAAGACGGTTACTAGATGACGATTCATGTTATCTGACCTCAAATCATTTTGGGAATAAGGTTTGGTTGTTGTTGTTCATATTTCGGTTATGTTGGTGAAGTAATAAGGATGTTGGAAAAGTTTTTAATTTCCATTTTCTTGGTGAATATGTGGAGTATTTTGGTATCTAATTTATATGCATTGCGTGTTGCTTCTGAAACTTGATGCGAGTATGCGACATGTTTAATTTCCCATTTAACTCATCTTCCGAATCAAATAGCAAGCCTGGTTTTCATATTTTTACAAAATTACAAGTTCTTTGAATAAGAAATCAAAGCTGGCATCTTCAGCACCAAATTAAAAGGCTGGTTTTCCTACATTTGCAAATAGTTTGTTCATGCAATTAGAATTTAGTATAGCTCTCATCAATTCAGCTAAATTGAGAGGTATTTCTGAATCTCGTTGCCATTTTCAAAGAATCAGATCTAATACTATTGGACCCTAGTTTCTTCCCTCTTTGGGATAGCTGGATATCTTCATTCTGAAGCCACTAATGTTAGATCGTATTTGGTGTTGCCTTCCTTTACGTTAGCACCTTAATCGATATGTGGTCTCTTTTTCCTGTTCATAATGCGTTTGCAAAAATCCATGTTCCCCGACTCATATGTTTCTACTCCAAATTATCAACCAGAGCCACAAGCGGACCCATGTGCGCTAGAAATTCAAACTAAAGAAATTGATGAAGCTGCATTGAAGTATTACAACAAAAGACACGTATGTCATTTGAAATTATATCTGTTTGACATGCCACTTTTGTCTTCTCCTAGTTCGGTCTCTTTTCTTAAGTCATGAAAAGTCGTACAAGAGTGAGTATGGTTGATTATTTAAACTTGTAGAAATTGATGATGTTTAATCTTGTTGGATTGCAGAGACTTCCGATCCTTATGCCTTTGTTGAAAGCGTGTGTAGCAATGTCTTTGTTGATGCTGATGGTGTATGGGCACACTGCAATTTTAAAGCAAAGTTTGAAGGAGACATGTTTGATAAGCTTTTCTTTGCTGAACAATACCTTGATGCTCGTAGGTGTGCTAATTATGGTATAACCGCATGTTCTATTTTAGATGGTAAGGCCTGCTCTAATTACTTTTGCTTTCATGACGTTCTTTCTAATAAAGTGCGTAATACTATTATTCGATAGTCTCTCTTCGGTAACAATTGCACTCGATAATGCATATAATTTTCACCACTCATTTTTTTTTTTTTTTATAATTTAGAAAAAAAATTAAGCCCATCAATGGTCTCCTTAACATCAAGTTGTAAATTTTGGCCACTGATCTTTGTTGCGTTTGAATTGAATAAATTATCAAAGATCTTATCAACTTTACAAATGGTGTACAGGAAAGAAAACAACTACCGGGTGTGTGGTGTGCAAGAAGGTAATTCATCCAACTGTCAGATTTCGCAAAGGTCTTTACAAAAGTAAGTACCAGGAGTTGCGCCTCCGCCTCCCCCGCGAGCCGTGGCATAGCATAATAGCTTAAGGGCGTCTTGTGAGATGGTATGCTGATAGATGCTTGTATATTGTCCTGTTAGTTTTTGGCTCGGGGATAATGTTTCTCATCCATTTTTGTCATTTGTTAAAGTTTAGTTTGAATATGTAAGGTTTTCAAACCAAACGTTAATAATCCCTGGGAATGGAGTATCATACTTGGTTCGTATTGAACACTACTATATTGTAAGAGAAAGGCTTTTGGTTGATGTTCACATTGGGTCGCCGCTGATAGATATGTATGCCAAATGTGGGAGGTTAGACAGGTCCTACGTCGTATTTTTCAACCTAAAGGGGAAGAACCTGTTCTGTTGGAATTCGATCATTGAAGGGCTTGCAGCTCACGGGAATGCTAACTCTGCATTGAGTACTCCGTATGAAAGTACTCTGAAGAGAATATTAAGCCCAACAGAGTAATTTTTGTCAGCATTCTTAGCGCGTGCACTCATGCAGGACTAGTTGAAAAAAGTCGCCAAATTTTCCAAAGTATGACTGATGCTTTTCATATTTGTCCTCAGGTAGAACACTATGACTGCATGGTTGATCTATTGTATATAGCTAAGTTGCAGGTGATGCAATGGAATTAATCAGGAGTATGGGGACTGAACCAAATTCGGTTATTTTGGGAGCATTCCCAAGCGACTGTAAACTATGCCTGATTAGAGATGGCTGAATTTGCTGTTAGCATGCTAATGGAATTGGAGCCTGAAAATTGTGGTTACTATACCCTGTTGGTTAACATGTATGCTGAAGCAAATAGATGGAAAGAGGTTGCCAAGATCATGGCTGTGATTAGGGAGCTAGGCGTGGACAACACTACTACAAATTCCGTGTTATAGTGACGCTTTATAGGTGATTTCTTGACGCTTTAAAGCGTCGAGAATTATTTTTTCAACGCTTTCTAAGTCACTATTTGAGGTGTCAGAATATTTCGATGCTTGTTTGTGTCAGATTTGTGTTATTATGTCAATTAATAATTGTGACGCTTTAGAGTGTCAGTAATTTCTGACATCATATTGTGTCAGTTATTATTATCGACGCTTTATATAGTCACAACGAATTGACAACCAAAAGCGTCAATAATTATCGAATTAGTTTTGTCCAGTGACTCTTTTACCTCTAATTTATATAAGCATAAATGTACGAAACTCAATTTCATAAATGAATATCGATATACAAAACTTGATTTATCCTCAAAATCACGTAGATATATACATAAAACTCTATTATTAAAAACATGAATGTTGCATCGTTTGACATGAAATTGATCGCGAAGAAAAAAACTTCGTTTCTATGAAGCTACTAACTAATACACAAACTAATAAAGCTTAGAATCTTCTAATTCAAATGTCCTGGTGCACAAGAAATCCGGCCACAATGTATATAGCAATGCAAAAGCGACGAGCCACGCTTTATAAGGAAGCCCATTAATCACCTTGACTGTCGGAACAATGACTGCTTCTTTAAGTCAAATTCAGCGTGACCACCATATCCACAATCTGAAACCTGCAAATCAAGGAGTGAAATAAAACATGTCTTAGACGCGGTAAAAACATCACAACTGAACAACACAGAGTACGCTGCTGTATGACCTGCAGAACAAGGGACTGACCTGATGTCAATCAGAGGCCCGTACCTCACAAACCATGATGAACTTTTGGGTCATTCATTTTTCAGATTAAACCTAAGATTTGTACCTTTAATTTAGTATGTCATGGGCTGCATGAATAGTCTTGAGCAGAAGGTTATGAGGACTGCAAGGGAGAAGTTGTGCAAATGAGGATGCAATCAAGTTCGATTTTGGACTAACCGCAATAGTTTCGTTTTAATTGCTTAAATTTTAATTTGGACCAGTGTCCATCTAAATAAGAAAAGATCCTAGGATGGCGTTTAATCTACGAATGCAAGAATGTTCCCTCATTATAAACCAACACTTTATGTCAAATGAGGGGAAAAAACCTTTGCTTTGTGCAAAACTACCTCCTTTGTGCAATCCCTTACTCCTTTGTAGATTGAAGGACCTAAATCACTGATCCCATTGAAAATTCACGCACAACAACTTATATACTTGTTTAATTCATCCCTTTCTATTTCCCATTTAAACCATTGAAAATTCACACAAAACAAGCTCATTCTCACCCTTCTTCTCATACATTTGGAAGAAAATTCTGATTTTTCTTTTGAGTTTTAAAGACCACTCTAATAATGAGTCACAACACCAATTTTTCAAGGAGCAACAAAGTGATCGTATGATTGAATATGCAATATGGATAAGCAGATCACACAAAAAAAAAAATGCTAAATGATGAAAATCAGCCATTCTGTTACAAACTGCCCAAATTATATATACGATTCTACAGGATTCAAACCCAAAAGACATGATTGAACACTAAAATCAAATAAGTACCCCAAAATCCAAAATCCCAAATTTACCAAATAATAAGAAAGCAGTGCATTATATACCTTAAGCAAATGATCAGAAAATAGATGTTGATGAGAAGAAATCAAACTCTACCACTGCGTCTATTGCTTGTTTGAGAAGAACATCGAGCAAATCATTAATTCTGCTTCAATTGAGAATTTTAGCGAGTCAGATATGAATAATTCACGAAATTGAGATTAATCTGATGTGGTAAGTTTAAAGTTGATTTAGACAATTGTCCTAGAGTTTGAGAAATTAGAGAAGAAGAATCAAACTTGCTGAAACAAGTAATAAGAAATCATAGAAAAACATTAAGGGGAAGAACCCGCACATAAAATAGAAGACGTGTACCGGACGTGTACCAATCCATGAGAATGCTCACTGCAATTTTCACCCAAAAAAAATGATGCATCAACTCATGTAACCGAGAAGATAATAAGAATCAGAAGGACAGAACACCATAAGCTCGTTAGTTTTGCCTATATATTTCTTTCTCAAACTATGTGCGTCGTCGTAGTTTAGCTGAAAGCAGAGATGGATTCTCATGTTCAATCAGTTGCCAAAATAAAAATAAAATAAAAATAAAAAGAAGAAAAACAAAGGCGTGTCCAGATATAAACTTTACCACACCCAAAAGCGTAACTTTTACATGAGAGGCTCTTTGAATAAGAAGGCTCTAATTCAATAGGAACATGTTCAGATGCCATATAGTACAAGAAGATCAAACTCAAAGCATTAAACCCAAAGATTCCTTTGAACATTAGCAGGCTGTCCGTCGAAGAAAATCTTAACTTTTCTCATCAGCTTGCTAAAAGAAAGAAGGTCAAAACTGCCACCCACCTGTAATGCCAGAATTTACACCCACAAAATACAAAAGAATTCCCATTTAAAGTTGACTATTGGTGATGCATATTTCTGAAAACAAAGTGGCATGCTCAACAATATTCAACTAACTTTGGAGCTTCATATCTTCTGATGTAGAAGGGATATGGCTATGGTTATATTGGCGGAAAGTTCATCCTTCAAGCTTTCAAATGACACCCGTTAGGACTTCATTGAAGTTATGATGTAGATTTTATTAAGGGTCAAAGTTGGGGGACAGAATGCATGACCGGCAGAACAGAGAGCTGACCTGATGTCAGTCAGAGGTCTATATCTCACAAACCATGATGCATTTTTAAGCGATTCTTTTACCAGATTAAAGCTAAGGTCCGTAGCTTTAATTTGATATATTATGGTCTGTATGAATCATCCTGAGCAGAAAGTTATGATGACTACAAGGGATAGGTTGTGCACACGACGATGCAGTCCAGTTTAATTTTCGACCAAGAGCACGAGGTTCGTTTTAATAGCTTGAGTTTTTTTTTTTTTTTTTTTTACCACTGTCCACCTAAATGATGAGTTATGATCCTAGAACTAAAATCGTGAGCTACCCCTATGTTTGTGCTGCAAAGGTGTCTACTTATGAACGATAACAAACACAAGATCAAAAGCAACAACAACAACAACAAAGCTTATTATAATTTGCATATTCAATGAACACGAGTCACAGCAACAAATATTGATATGATTTTCTATGCATTATTTCAAGAATTTTCTGACCAAATGTTTGGGATACTTGATGCTTAATCCGTATGAACACATAAGACTCTAGATCAACCAATCAAAAGACAATAAACAACACCCCCTCGCCAACTTTGTACAAGTAAATAAACTGTTCATAAAAAAAATCCCCAAAAATGATTGATGAACAACACCAATTGAAATACAAACACCCAGATTACATATAGCATTCTAACAATATAAAGCACAAAACATAAGATTTGAAAAATACAACCAAATGATAAGTACCCAGAAATCAAATTGCCCGAAACATAAGAAATCGAATTATACCTTGAGAAAGCAAGTGTTGTCGCCCAGAAATTCCATCGCTAACATGAAGCAAGTGATTCTCCTTCAATTAAAAAATATAGCGAGTGAAGATATTCACCGTTAACAAAATTGAGTTTAATTCATAGTGGGTAAGTTGTGAAATCAAATACCCGATAGATCGGAACAATTGCTTTAATCTGCAAAACCATTTGATGGATTAGAACAGAAGAATCGATGGCGGTACTTGGAGCAGTTGTGGGAGAGGCGAAGTGAGAGGTAAGATAAAAGAGACGAGAGATGAGAGAAAAGTTAGGGTTTCTAAGCAGTCTTCTTTTTTTTTTTTTTAAACCAACGCGGACAAACCTCTAAAATTTTTAACTTTTTTAGAAAATTTCAGTGGCGGGCGTTTTTTTCCCTCCAAGAGGCCCAAATTTTAGAGAATAGGTCTCGAGGCTTGCAAAAGTGTGTCGATGCTAAAGCTAGGTAGCACCAAAACGGAAACGGAAACGGACACGGACACGAAACGGACACAGGAAACGTCAGTCCAAAAATTGTAGGACACGGATACGTTTAATTTAAATTATCTAAAATACATATTTTGTGTTTGAAAAAGTATATTACTAAGTTAAATATTAATTTAATACTATATTAATACTGATTATAAAATAAAACTTAGATAAAGAATGATATATATTACGATATTCAAAGAAACATCGATAGCATAATTCATTTTTGATGATAAATACTCCCCAACTCACACCATTATTGTCGATTTTCTATTAATTTTAGATTGTTGAAGTGTCTAGAAGTGTCTTGGAGGTGTCCTAAGGTTTTCCAATTGACAAAATATCAATATAATAATGGACACCGATTTAAGAGTTTTGGATACGTATTGTCAGGTGTCGTGTCGGTGTCCGACACGGACACGCTAGATCATTGAAGTGTCCTACCTAGTGCTAAAGTGTCAAGAAAACAAGGGAATTGTATTTCATCATTTAGTTGCGGCTGATAAATCGCACCCTGCTTCAAGTGATATAAGGTAGCGTTTGGAAACATGAATTTGGAAATTTATAATCATTTCAAATCCATCATTTGAAAATGTAGATTTCAAATATAAATTCAATGTTTGGGGAGGGTGGGATTTCAAAATGACACCTCTTGAGGTGTCATTTGTTTTTGGCCTAATTGGATTTGATACAAATTCCACAGGATTTGACACAAATCCAAATTCTCAAATTCTTGAGTTCCCAAACATGTGATTTGTGTCAAATTTGGATTTGATTCTCAAATCCTTGTTCCCAAACACTCTCTAATAGATTTGCTGGACGATTTGTGTGGGCATCTAAAATTACCTAATACTTGTCTACCCGAAAGTGAATGTGTGCTATGAGTCAGCCTTGACGAGATAACATTGGTGACAATAGTCTCATGTTGTGCACATTGTGTGTTCAAAGGTAACTTTTGGTTGATGTTTACACTGCGCTCAGGCCAGAAAAGTTGTTAACCAAGTGTGACAGCCAAAAGAGGTCTCTACTCTTTGTTTTCCAAATTTCCAGTCCAAGAAAGAAGCATTTATTATTCTGTTCAAAATCAGTCATTGAAAGGTTTGCACATTGCAAGTTTGCAGCTCATGGCAACTGAAATTGAGCCGTGGACGTGTTTGAGATTTTGCGGAATGGCCTAATGGAGTAACTTCTATCAGCGCTCTTAGCGTGTGCTCTTGCAGATTGCAGAAAGATTGATTGATCATCAAATGTGTCACCCTATTGTTCTACTGTTGACCTATTATGTGAAGTCAAGTTGTCGGAGCTTACAATGAACTTGCTTAGAAGTATAAAACTGAATCAAGTTTGGTTATTTGGGGAGCATTCTTAAGCGGCTGTAACTCTAAGCTGTGTCAGTGGCTGAACTTGTGTAGTACACCCTGTTAGAACATGTATACAGAAGCAAATATGTGGAAATAGGTTGCGAAAATCAGCGGACGACTTGGAGAGATGTCCAGGGTTTGTGCTGCTGAAATACATGGCCCTGCTGCTAGTGAGATACTCAGTTTGCTAGACGATTTGTATGTGCAGCTGCAGGGTACAGAGGAACTGTATGTCTTCTGTAAGCTCTGTGGAAGACAAAAATGTCCCAATGAAATATGTGGCGAAATGTTCCAAACTCTGTTTGTTGACCTTCCATCATGAGTCGCCGGACTTAGGTAACCTCACAACTGCCACCTCTTTCACCACTCCGGCGAAGTTTTCATCCTGTGCTGCTCATATTCGTCGTCCACACACACTGACATGCCCAATCTTGAACTATATAACTTTGTACTATGGATCTAATTATCTAATTAAATGGAATGAGTTATGGTACTGTATAATCGTACAATCTGAAGACCTTAAAATTTCTGAAACTTGCATTGTAAACTCCATATTAAATGCATGTGTCTTGGTAATTTGGTAAGGAGTAATAATGTCTACTTTCAGTTCAATAAATATGTCATGCAATCACAGATCTAATATATATATATGTAATCCTGAACCCGCTCAATTTCCCCGCTGACACGTGGCATATAATAATATTATTATATTGTAAATAAAGTTTATCCAAAATAGGATATGGTAAGTAATACTATATGGTGATATTATTCTAATAAAATAACATTATTAATTACTTGATTTATGGAAAATAGTTATGTAATATAGTAATTAGTTGATTTATGGCAATTTGATCATATATCCCACGGGTGTTTCAAAATGGGATTTTAGCTTTTGAAATGTGAATTTTCCTCTAATTGCATTACAAATATCTTACGGGTGTTCGAAATGTGGTTTTAGGTTTTGAAAGGTGATTTTCCAAGTAATTACATTACGAATATCCTACAGGTGTTCGAAATGAGATTTTGAAAGGTAACTTTTCATCTTATTACATTACAAATATCACACGGGTGTTCGAAACATGATTTTAGGTTTTTAAATGTGACTTTCTATCTAATTACATTACAAATATCACACGGGTGTTCGAAACATGACTCTACATCGTTTAAATTGTGGGGAGGAGCAGTAACTTAACAATGCCTACGACTCCATACTCTCGGCCAAAAGTTTTCGAGAAGATTTATTTACGAAGTAAAAGAACACTAAATTAGTTATTGTACGAAACTTGTGAATTTGACATGTTACATTTCTACATTATTTTTGAGAAGGTCATACTAATTTTTGACATGTTACGTACTTTCCACCACATACTTAAATCTAATTTGATAAATGGAATAAAAATCAAAACTTTATATTGAAAAGTCGTAATTGACCCCAAGAAAATAAAAAATTACTCCCCTTTAGCCGTGATTTTTAACTTTACTGATGGGTAAAGGCGTAAAAGCAAACTTTACTGTAGACACATGTGACGAATTCCTACTAAAATTCGTACACAACAGTCATCTCTATACAATTATTGGTGTGGTAGCTCACGAGAATTGTGCAGAAATTAGGGTTGTCAACTGAATTCAACTCTCGTCTCCGCTCCCTTTACCAATTTTCTCCGAGAAGCAGACCATATCAGTGAATGGGGAGGTCAATAAACCACCTTTGATTGTCTCCATTTGATTGTTTAATTTGATGATCATTATCTGATTGTTTCTGGTTTTTTTTTTTTTTTTTTTTTTTTAGTACCCACATGGCACAATTTGATTAATATCATTGTTTATACTCCCTCCGTTTCTTTAGGTTTTTTACGTTCTTCGTGTAAGCCAATATGTCAGAGATGCTCTAACCAAACGTCAAGAGGATTGAATATAGTATTTTTGTGTAATTTGTCAATTTGCATGTTCTAAAAGCAAAAAAGTTGTTTTCTTTTGTGCATAATTTTGTCCTTGAGTATAATTGAAGATTGTCTGGAGTTTAATTTGCATGTGTTTTTTTATCCATTTGTTTAATTTGTTAATTTTATGATTTGTCAAGGGGAGTTGAGAAAGAAGCAATGAAAATCGGTAACTATGGAGTGCCTTTCATACGGCGGCTTGAAGAGAGGGAGAAGGTTATAGAGGTTTTTGAGCCCTTTCCAGGAGTGTTCCATGTCGTCAAATACGGCCGGATACACAGGCCTTTCTCTGAGCCTTTGTCTGCTCGATTTCCTGGGTACCTTTGATTACTTGTTGGTTTCATTCCCTTGTGCTACAATATATGTAGACTTTGATTACTTGTTTGTGCTCGTTTGGATACACTCGGGATGTCGGAATTCGAGTGCATGAGAATTAGGCAAAATTGTTTGGATGCACATGGGAAGTGGACATTCATATGGGAATTCCCATTTACCTATTCCCTCCTTGGTAACCAAAATCCCACAAAGTGTAGGAATTAGAAGGTCCTAACAACATGGGTAAACAAATAACTCCCCAACCTCCCAATACCCGGGAATTTCCAATTCATAGGAATTTATGAAAAGATTATAATGTGCTCTAACGGCGATTTCTTATTCATCCGCCTGTTGCTTGGGTTTGATTTTAAGTGTTTTTAGCAGATCAGCTTAAATAGACTAAATTGATTTTGCACATTCAAGATAACGCCAGCAATCAACATTATGTCAGGGATCAGATGTGCGTGACTCTAGCCAAGTAACTTATATCTATCAATCTATGTGTACAAAAATATAGTTCATTTATTATTTATTATTCATTATTTGTATTTTTTTGGCGTCCAGATCCTCTAGAGTTCCTAAGGAACTCCACCTCCTAGAGTTCGTAAAATCTTGGCCGTCCAAAACATATCAACGCTTCAGATTGCTCCACCCCACTTACTCCCAAAATTATAATTAAAAATATTGAAAAGAATAACAGGTGAAGAATTAAGAAAGCAACCGACAATAGAGAATTCCCCAAACCCCAAAATCATCAACAATTGCTCGAACCCAGTATTCTAGATCTGCATTCATCATCAACAAATTTAGACCGAACTATCCAGATTTCATCATTATTGGCTGCGAATAATCATGTATTGCTTTGATTTTCCACACTAGTAATCTGGTATGTCGAATTGCAAACCCAGAATTGATGCTAATGTTGTCAGTTGGATTTTTTTTTCAAGTCAATTAGCTTTGCTATTGATATTTGTTTTCAATTGACGACCTATTAAGAGTCAATGGAAGTAAATAATTGTTTTCAATTTATCTGGGCTTTTTCATATATGCAAGTTTTTTTATTCTTGGATTTTGCGATTGATCTCCTTGTTTTTTTTTGTTTTTTTTTTTTTTTTTTACATAGTACTAGTATGTGTTTGGTGTTAGGCGCTAGTCATCCAGTTACATAGAAATAAGAACTCTTGTGGAGTTGATCATATATTGTTGCTATTAGTTTGTATAGGACATATTAAATTATGGTGAACTATAATGATACATACACCAATTTAGTTAGTCAAATGCGATGTTGGAATCGGAAAATGTTTCCCACCAGTAGGTTTTGGGGAGCCTATTAGCTCAAAGTGGAAGAGCAATGTGCAAAATACACATCGTTGTAGGTTCGACTCCTACATAGGCTTGCTTACTTCATGCTTCAGGTTCATTTTCTAAGATCACTGTGAGTTGAACTTGGAGCTATTTTGACAGTGAGATTTGCTTTGTGACATAACATTCCCCTCCCATTTTTCGTTTGGACGCACTTCCATAGATCACATTAACAAATTCTAATATATAACAATAAGCATTCTAATGCATATACATAACCCTTTCTACATTTGATTATTTCTATTGTCCAAACGATAGGCATAAAAACACTTTTTAAGAACAACAAAAACTTTGAAACTAATCGCTACTTGTATCCGAGAAACAAAATCTTGGTAATTTCTCAAAAAGACCCAATAACTATCTTCACATCATGGCGTTGAACCTTAGACACTCCATGCTCAGTAGCTCTTGTTCTTGTTCTAAGCAAACTACTCCAACTTGTTCAAGAAAGCAGACTCCCACTTTAATCATTCATAAATCCGATTTAGTGTGTATGAGTGCATCACAATCCTGGACTGTATCAAGCAAAAAAGTTAGTGTTTTTAAAATGTTCAGGTATATGAAAAACAGAGCATAAGTGTAAGAAGGAAGTACACATACCTAGCCAATTATAATTCGATAAATCACTGAAAATGATCTGATGAGAACCAAGTTGTGAATTAACATCCTATACAATGCAAAGACAATCTATACATGTAAGCATACAATTATTTTTCACCAAGTGTTCAATCTGTACATAATATGTGTAAAGTAAGAATCAAACCTGACTTGGAATGTAGGGTTCCTGTGAAAAATCAGTAGCATTAACCTCTTCACTTCTATTGCAGTGACCCTAAGTCAGATTACATAAATGTTCATGAGATGACAAATTTCAATAAATAGAATATCTACATACCAAAACACATTATTTCAAACTAAATTTACGCAAAATATACTCAGACTTACCAAGACCAGCTCACTACTCATAACTTGAGTAAGACATTCCTTATTTTGAGACGTTCTTTTTCTTGCTACGGACGGCTGATTATCACTCTACACATGTAACAACATTAGAGCCCGAGTAGAACCCAAGCTACATATTGTTAGCTACGAAAGAAATAAAAACTAAATTACATATGTTCAAATTACTATAGATTACCTTTGGAGCTTCATTTTGTATATTATGGTGACTTTTCTTGTTCTTCTTTTGAGGGTTCTCCTTTGTTAGATTGCATTTTGAATTTGAAATAGTTGGGTCATTGCTACCTCCTTTGTGCAATTTTTCAGTCCAACTTCGTTTTCTCCTGCCTGCTCTTTTTTGCACCTTTTTTTTCAATGTAATTGTGCTCATATTGAAGGCTTCCGGGAAACATTGTTGTGTTGCTGCATTATCGTTTGACACTGATGAAGGCTGATCATCCTTTCCAAGGTTCATGCTTGACAAAAGCTTCTCAATCTCAACAGTCACGTCATCTACTGCCTTCTCTAACAATGAAGATGACTCCTTGAAATTAGCCGCTTCAGAGGCTATTTTTACAAACTTGCGGCATAAACTCCTATATCTACTTATAGCATCTAACCGAGGGTCCTCAATTATAGTTCTCCCACTACTATGTTGCACAATCCCACTGCGTGCATCTCTACACCACCTTTTCAAAATATATTTTTCGGGAACCAACTTAATGTTCATAGTATCAAGGACTTTTAAAGCATGGGAGCATAATATTCCTATCCTTTCAAACATTCGGCAGCTACAAGCAACTGTTTGAGTTGAAGGATCACCAAACACTCGACGCTCCATGTCATTATTCTTTTCATCCCCGAGCACTGAAATTCCAACTCTATACTCATCAACATGTTGACCTTCTAAACAAGGCTTGATATATGCTGTTGTGGACCATTCATACTCATCTTGAAAGGCTTCAAATACCTTAGGAGTGTACATCAGGCCAACTTGTCTAAGTACGGGAGTTCGTTGCAATTTAAGTTTTGGTAATTTCTCCCTCGACTCAAAGCCGGAAGTTATTTCATTTTTACGCTTTTGCCGAAGAACCCTCTCAAAATGGTTGAAAAAACGCATTATATCCAAGTTGCATTGTAGGTACTCTTTTAAATCCTTGTTGAAACTTTTACTTAATTGAGTGCTCCTCATACCTAGGGAAAACACATTCGACATGTAGCATTCTGCCCATTTGTCTTTCACAGCATATATACTATCTAACCAAGAGCTTTTCTTTACTTTCCCTCGTAAAGCCTTAAAAGCATTCTCAAAGCTGCCCCAAAAACGACAATTTCTCTAAAATGATTGAAACCAACAAATACTCCTAGAGGCCTACAATCTTTGTTTGTACCAAACGTAGTATCAAAAGCTACTCCATCTCCGAACAAGGAATAATCTATGAGCATTTTCGCATCTGCCCAAAATATGTTAGTTATCTGCTCCTCACTGTCCAATTGAATAGAATATTGAAACGAGGGGTTCTCCAAGGTTTTTGAATGAAAGTACTTCAATAAACTTCCTGCTTCCCCATACCTCATATCTCTTTGGCGCTTGGTGCGTAGGTAGTTTTTGTGGTCTAGGTGGGTGTAACTGAGGTTGGACGATCCACCAACATGCGCACTGTTCAACTCATGTGCTGCTCTAGGCTTAAATCCTGATTTGTCAGCAAGTTCAATTTCGAGAGCTTGAATTGCTGACATTCTTCTTTGCGACGATAACAAGTGAACTGTTTCCGGTGGATGTAGTAAGTGATTGTGCTCTGAAACAAAATCATGTACCACATATACTCCTTTCTCTTTGTCCAAGGTAAATCCTATGCACACCTTGCATCCGGTTCTCGTCTCAGCTCGAGGATTTGTAATCAAGCTGTCTCGCTTGTCTAATGTGCGAAAACCCTCTTTAGCACATACAAACCTTCTTGAACTCACAGTTCCATCTTTATTCTTATTCTCATAATGCTTACGGACATTGAAACCCATCTTTCTTCCATACTGTAACCAAAATTGCCATGCTTTCTCTACTGATTCAAATTCCATGCCTATAGTAGGGACCCAATCTGGCGATCTTACATCATCACACGAAGAAGTTGGTGTTGTGTCGTTCATCATTCTGATTTCTAAAATAAACGTGCACTATATATCATCACACAGCAGGAAAGAACTAAGCTAGCAACATAACAGATTAACAACCTAAAATTATTACGACAACTACAAAATAATAGAAAAACCTCTTCTAAAATGATTAATCCTATAAATCATTAAAAACATTAGCAAGCAATTTCCCCAATTGTCCATTCACTAAAGGCACATGAATATACAGAACTAAGCGAAAGCAACACTTCAAACATGATTTTGCAAATTGAGATGTACAAGTGTGAAGATTAGTGACTTACCCAAATGATTTCTCTCTTCTGGAATACTCATATTCTTCGACTCGAGTACTTCCGTAGCTTGTTTTCCCCAAATTCATTCTTGGTTTTGAAGGGAATTCGAATCGTTTCGCAATTCTCAAAATGCTGTCAGTTTTTTCGCGCGCACAACCCGCTATTCTTTTCAATATTTTTAATTATAATTTTGGGAGTAAGTGGGGTGGAGCAATCTGAAGCGTTGATATTTTTTGGACGGCCAAGATTACCAACTCTAGGAGGTGGAGTTCCTTAGGAACTCTAGAGGATCTGGACGCATTTTTTTTGTGGTGTTTCTAACTTGCACAAAGATCTCTTAGATTTTTAGTGTAATTATACACACATTTTGATAACATAAAATTGATTATCCAACAGGATTTAATCAATAAATACTCCATGCACATAGCTAAATATATAGAATGAAGCTGTCTACATAAACAAATTTAAAATAATGTACTAGTTTGGATCCGTTTCTTTTGATTGTTTGTGTTTGGTTTAAATATGTAAGAGAAATTCAAACAAAACGCAAACAATCAAAATAAATGGATGGAGTAATAATATGCGGTGTAACTTCAAATCGGGTGCTTTATGCATTAGATATATAGTGTGGACGACTTCTTACAAGAGCTCAACGTACAATAGAAATAATTAAGTAGTTCACTTTTTCGTCGACATTTATTGTTCCTGAATCATCTTACTTTTCTAGATGATAGCTTCTTTTAGCAACATACTACAAAATCTGTGGTCCAAAAAAAGAAAAATTCCGAGGTGTGAAGAAAGAGAGAGGCATGAGCCTTTTTTCTTATAGTGACTTGTAAACAAATAAAACATACATGCACGATTTTACAATGTCAATTGTCAAATGCTAATAAATCGCTCAAGTTTAATCGGAGGGAGTACTATTCAAATAGTTCCCAAACAAGTACCATCATCAATATAATAATCCCAAAATCTTGGTTCTTACAGACGTAAATTGTTAATACAAAAATTGGGATGTTAATTAAAACATTTCGATAAGCAAAATTATTTATATTGCTCCAAAATCGATGTTTTACCTGCCAATAACAACTCTTATTGACGACATTCTTTAATTTGTTTGAATATAAGGTAATATATATAAATACTTCTTTCTACCAAAAACTTGAATATACTATGGAGCCGCGAACCTGTAAGGTTGTGCCTCAATTCTAGAGTAGGTCCTTGTCAAAAATAAGCTCATCAAACTGAGTCATTATTAGTAGAGATCAATTCCAATTGACTGATAACTGGAACGTTATTAGGTCTGGTTTGATAATTGGCAGCATTTGGTGAATCAATAGGTAAAACTTGTTCGTCAGAAGTTTCGCACTTAGACATGTTTTGATCCTTGCTCTTGCCCCAGATCACTGCGTATAAGCCTATGACTATCACCACTGCTCCAGCGATCCTGTACATAGAAAGCATAACTTGTAAGCAACACAAAACAAACGTGACCAACAAGAGCGAAAACTTATTTGTTAGATCTTTAATCGCGTCCATATATATATCATTATATGTGCTACAATGAAAAAGTCATAATCATCGTGCTAATGTATGTGTTATATATATGTAAACATAATACATGCATGTAACATATGTAGACCGGAGTGTTTTATCGATCCATTATATGGAGTATTACATTTGACGGAAATAGACGTGTAATTATTGAGAATACTATATAGGTAAAGTAAAGGTGCATGTGAATGAAGTTGTTTGTAGAAAGACTAGAAGAGTGTACCTTCCCACAGACAGCTCTTCAGCTAGGAAGAGAGACCCCAAGAAAGCAACGATAATCATGCTTAGTGGATTGAAAGCGGTCACGAAAACCGGCCCTTTCTCCTTCATCACCACCCCTTGCACGCAATATGCGATCCCTGAACATACGATCCCCTGCACACCGCGAAAATTCAAACAATTTCTCTTAGTTGTTATGTACTACTATGTATTACCAAGTTTCTGATGAAAGTTCATAGGAAATATATAGAAGCTGATAATAATCTTACACTATAAGCATATGCTAGTAATTTCGAGTCCATGTGCAAAGACCATATAGAAGTGTTGCCCCGTTCCATAACAAGTGCTACTAGACCACCTTGAAGTGCACCCGCAAAGCATATCATCGCGGTCAGGGACATTTCAGCAGGGTACGAATTCAATGTCACAGCCTGCAAATCAAGAACTTTATTAGGACTTTTTCCTGTCAACAACTTATATTACTAAGGAAATCTGCTGACAATTTTTCCCCTGGCTGCATTGCCAATTCACTTTTTAATTATTGATTCTAACTTACTGAGCTAGAATGAACGAATTAATCGATTATTTGTTAGCACTCACTTGTAGAGTCATGAAGCCTGCCCAACACACACAGCCAGCAGCTACCATAACAGCTCCCTTGATAGGATTTTGATGGTTTACCGCGCTACTTGTTGAAGTGTGATGGTCACTCTCTTTAGTCAATCTCATGACTGGACCTCGAACTAGAGTCATTATAGTAGCTCCTCCAACCGTAACTACAGTTCCAACTATCTTTGCTATGCTGCGAACTTTCCTAATATTCACCTTCTCAAGCCTGTTTGGAACATTCATATGTACAATTCATGAAATTATGAATCATAATAATGCTTAGTAAACTGTTTTTACTGGAAATATATGATAATATGATATATATATATATATATATATATATATATATATATATATATATATATATATATATAGTACGTTGTTATTTAACTAACTTATAGTTGTAGTACCTAAAAATCCAAGCTAGGACAAATGTTAAGGCAGGGACAAGGTTGGATAAAGCGGTAACAAATGTCGCTGTAGTATACTTCATGCCTGCATAATACAGGTTTTGGTCTACTACAGGCCTGCACCAGAACATCAGTTTGCTTTTAACACAAAGTACTGCAATACCAAAAATTGTAACGTGGATGATTAAATGCGTTAGATTAGGATGCTCACTCCAGTAAACCAAGCATCACTATCTTGATGAAAATAGAGAGGGTCATTCTCGGCCTTACGTTCCTGCACAACTCGTACAATGCAGCTAATTCTAGGTTAGCAGAAATACTATATTGATTAGGACATATTTTTGACTGATACACATTTATGTGTTCATTACATATATAGGTGATTCTGACATAAGGTATGTCAGCATTTGTGATAACTGTACCTTTCAAGTACAAAGGCGAAAGGGGAGATGACAATGGTGGCGACAGCATGCCTGTAAAACACGAACGAGTAGTGGTTCATGCCGTGGTTGAGGGCAACCTTAGCAATTATAGCTAATCCTGCTATTCCAAACTGCAAGAAGATGACGGCCAAGTATGGTCCGGCACGCCTACAGCTCATCTTGGCTATTGATCCTATTACTGATGTAAGCAAACTTATGTGATGATCCTCTGTTTATTTTAGTTTCCAATATGCTTAATATGCATCTATATATATAGATAAAAAGAACACACCTGGTTTTTACAGTGTAATTATGAGAAAGATTGACACACGGCTTTAGTTATTATCTCAAACCGAATTTTTTTCGTGAAGTGATGGTGAAAAGGGTACAAAACCATGGCATATAAATGAAAATTTCTTGTGCCAATGTAAGAAATAAATAAAGAGGTGAAGGGCTAGAAGAAAGAAACTTCTAGTCTTTCGCGATAAGTAAAGAACGGATTCAGCATTCATATAGAGGGATTTGAGTCACTCCACTAAGTTGTGTGTGTGGAAACGAAAGGGGGAGTTTGTTAGTGATTGCCTTACCACTAAGCAAGACCTTATTAAGCTGAAATTTTGTTGTATACTTGTATATGTAATAATTGTCGAATTTTCGGCCACTTTTTTCCAAGATAACCAACCTTTTTCATCAGCATTGATTGAAGAATGAATGAGTTAGTTGTTTCTTACACACAATTTCCTGATCAAGAAAACAGGTATCAGGTTGCTAAAGAGATTTGGTAGGGCACTTCCATTTGAAGATAGTTACAATAATAAGCTTTGTTATCATCTTTATCTTGGATTTAGAAAAAGCATTTTGGATTCATTTTTTGCTGTCAAGTTTGGCCTTCTTCCTAATTCTGTTACCCATCAAGTGTTCTCCATTTTTGGGTTTTCGTATTCTTCAAGCTTGAGGTTGGCACATACGTTTAGTTAGGCAACAAAGGAGCTCTTTTTTCTGCAACTTATTGTGAAAGTAATTCCTGGCTTTACTTTTTCGATTAAATTTATCAGCAAAATGATAAAGGAACATCTTTATCATCATGGTACTATAACTGTTAATGGTATAGACAGTTTATTTTCCGATTTCATGGCACCCGTCTATCCTACCTAGACATTGGCTTTTATACCTTAATGTAGGAAAGTATACCAAAAGTACTACTCTTATGAGTTAAATGGGATTTGTAGTTCTTCTCCTACTATAAACATATAGGAAAGTATACTAAAAGTAGTACCAATGATATTGTACATTTTATTGTTACAGACATTACACTATTACAGTTTGCATGTATGATAAAACAGCTGACCGTTAGGAAGCCATGGAAGTAGTCACACAAAGATAATCCTTAAACTTCACTGACAAGCACACTAATACACTATACAGCTGTGATCGTTCAAGAGATTTAAGTAAACAGCACCTGTATGAGACCTTTGATTCGGAAATAATACTGATCCTGATGCATTGCGAGGGTAGTAGACCGTCTTAAGATGAGTGTATAGGTTCCAGCTGCAAAGCCTTCTGCACCAGCTCAATCTGTTCTTTTACATGGACCTGATAGAAGCCAGTGGCTGTAGCAGCAGAAGGTAGACGACCAACATACTTTATGTCATCCATGTTTCCTCTCTTGAGAGCTTTCATTGCAGTAGCAAGGCGCAGGGCAATGTAGTGGTACGCACCCATGTTCATCGGCTCTTCTTGGCACCAAACTATCTCAGCATCTAAAGGTTCCAAAAAAAAAAAGTGAGACAGGGATTATCATTTGGCTATAATGTCATCATTTAAGATGCTCTGAATTGACTTCCTGACATATTTAGAGGAAGTAACTAACTTGGATATCGCTGTAATTCTTGTTGCATGAGCTCATAGGGAAAAGGACATAATTGTTCAACTCTACTTATCGCAATATCACTAGTGGCATTCACTTTCTTCCTCTCCTCATCCAGCTCATAGTAAACCTGCACCCATTACATAGACACGAATGAAGCAGAAGAACAATGAAGCAGAAGAACAGCATGATGACTACTCTGGACTTCTGGAGATAGGTAGCCAACAACAAGCCAGTTCTTGGCACGAATGATCGGAAGGACTAGTATTCTTATGTTAAACGAGACAAAACTGTATAAGATAAGTTTACACAACATAAGATCCACTTTTCCTAATAGCTAGGTAGCACTGTGGCATCGTAAGAGTACTGATCTGGAGCACATCTAGGTGGTGTCAAATTACTTAGCGTGCTACTGCTGAATGATTCGCTCACCGTCTGATGAAGCCACCTCACAGTGGTACTTCTGAAGTAACTGAAAGGAAAGGAATTTGGCAGAAAAAGACAGTAGACCTCTGCAGGGGAAAATAAAGGTACCTTTCCAGAGCACAGAAGGAGGCGTCTAACACTCTGCTCAACTTTTGAGTGATGGCTCTGGTCCTTCAGCAGGGGCTTGAATCTGTTTTGATGAATGTCGTCAAACTCGGATAAAACTGATTTACAATCCTTATGGCGGAGCAAATTCTTTGGAGACATCACGATGAGAGGCTTACGGAAGTTTCTACATACCTGATGTCACACAGAAGTAAACACATGAAGGAACTGGAAAGAGGTTTAGGAAACATCAGCCTTTTGCTACTGAGCCTACCTGACGCCTTAAAACATGGAAATAATTAGTAGGGGTTGTAACATTCACGACTTGCCAATTGCAATCTTGTATTTGCTTGGTTGAATCAATCGATATTTTATGAGGATTATCATTACACATCTGCATTCAACAATGTGTGATTTAGAAAGGCTGTACTCAACATATTTGCACAACACCTCTTACAAGTTACAA
Organism: Spergularia marina; assembly: GCA_963680865.1. Lineage (NCBI taxonomy): Eukaryota > Viridiplantae > Streptophyta > Magnoliopsida > Caryophyllales > Caryophyllaceae > Spergularia > Spergularia marina. The sequence goes on from OY804554.1 coordinate 8,203,476, forward strand.
CAACAAAAAAAGACCAAAAAAAAAAGAGACTTGGCATTCCAGGAGTAATCACCTGAAGAAAGCGTTCCAATCGTGCACTTGAATGTTCAGGTCCCTGACCATCATAACCATGTGGCAGCAGTACCACAAGCCCAGTTTGACGTGCACATTTTGCCTCTCCAGTGCTTAAAAACTGATCAAATATTACCTGTGCCCCGTTCGCAAAGTCTCCAAATTGAGCTTCCCAGAGCACTAGTGAGTTCGGATTTTCCAAGGAATAGCCTAATTCATAACCAAGAACACCATATTCCGAAAGAGAGCTGCACAATACAATCACTCCATTGGTGAGGCGACTCAGGGAACATAAGCTATTCTGAAATAAAATGGTGTAATGCAAAAATACTTGATCTTATGAGTTACGAATTCATCTAACTGTTCTACATATTTACAGTACATCAAACATAAATAAGAAAGAATGAAAGATTTAGATGGAGGTAGATAAGATTAGGCTTCATTCACCGTAGCAGAAGTACTAGCACAACATTGTGCAATGGAATGCAAACAATGTTGTTGAAGTTTTTCGATTAATTTTTTCTGTAGGTGAAATGAGAGATTACCAACCAGGATAGTAAAGTGCAGAAACAACAGAAACTGACCTGTTGCTGATAGTGAACATCTCAGTCTTTTGGTTCTCCAATACATGTTTCAGTGGGTAATATCTTTCCTCAGTCTCTTGATCAAGGACAACAGCATGCCTATGACTAAATGTTCCTCTCTCCACATCTTGACCAGTTAAGCGTACATGAAACCCGTCTACCAATAAAGTACCGAAGGCCAATGCTTCAGCGAGAGCCCAGTCTATACCTTGACCAGTTTCAATCATCTTACTACGCTGCTCGTATATCTTCTTTACTACTCTATGAGCCTTCATGTTCTCTGGAAGTATTGAGATAGCCTTCCCAACAGTTTTCAATATATGAGGCTGAACCCTGCAGATGAAACATACTTACCACAGCAACAAAATATATATTTTCAACTGCTGTATGCTAAGTTTCTGAGAAAAAGTACCCAGTGTCCTGAATCTGGCTAGGCTTATCAGGTGACTCGAGTCCTGTCCAATTTGCTTCAAGCCAGTCCAACTTTTGGGATAAGCAGCTTTTAGTTGCCTCGAATTCGTCACTGACAATTTTGCTGGCTTTCCTCAGGATCTCATATAAATTTTCTTCAGATAATTTTCCTGATTCTAGGAGTTTGCTTTTATAGATCTCCAGCACGGAGGGATGCCTTCGAATGGCCTGCATACAGTCACTCAAATGAGATACTTTTCAGCTGTTTTGTTCAGTGGTTCCCTAGTTCTAGCTTGTTAGTAATCTAAGTCCAATAGTCTCAGTTGTTTTCAACCAAACAGAAGAAAAATACAACAGAACACTACCCCAATGCCTCAAAGGTACCCACCTATGGTAAGGAAAGAAGTGGTCTTATGTATGCAGCCTTACCCCTATGTTGAAAACATAAAAAGGCTGTTTCTGGATGATCCATACAAATATCAACAAATGAAGCAAACACTAAACTGCGTGCTTCAGACGGCTGCACAAACTCTAAGCTACTGAAGATTAAAAGATGATAAGAGCCTGAATTACCTTGCTCATTGCAGGTTGTGTGATAGACGGTGAATCAATCTCATTGTGACCAGACCTCTGGTAGCAGACTATATCGATCACAACATCAGAATGGAACGCCTGGCGCCACTCTGCTGCAAGTTCACAACTATGAACCACAGCCTCTATATCATCCCCATTCACATGGAAAATAGGGGCATTTAAAGTCTTGGCAACATCAGTACAGTATTGGCAAGATCTTCCGGGGTTTGGATCCGTGCTAAAGGCCATCTGATTGTTGATTACAATATGTATTGTTCCACCAGTTGTGTAGCTTGGAAGACCACTCAGGTGGAGAGTCTCATAGACCACACCTTGTCCAGCAAAGCTGCCATCCCCATGAATCAAGAGTGGCATATTTCTAGTTCTGTCAATATCATCAGAATAGAATTGTTTAGCTCTTGTCTTTCCAACTGTGACAGGATCCACAGCTTCTAAATGACTGGGGGTCGCAACTAAAGAAAGGTGTATCCGCTTGCCAGTTGAAGACGATTTATCACCGGAACTTCTGAAGTGATATTTGACATCCCCAGTTCCGATGTAATGCTCATTTTCAAGTATGGGCCCTGTACCACTACTGAACTCATTAAATATCTGACCAAGTGGCTTGTGAAGTACATTACTCAACACATTTAGCCTTCCCCTATGAGCCATCCCTATAACTATATTCTCCACCCCAAGGCCAACTGACCGATTAATAGTTTCTAGCAGACCAGGGATAAGGGCTTCACAACCTTCCAAGCCAAACCTTTTTGCAGTTGACCACCTTTGTGCCAAGCAGTTTTCAAACTGTGTGCTCCACGCGAGCCTATCTAGCATTACTTTGCAGCGTTCTTTACTGTACTCCATTGGTGATAGAGTCTCAATCCTCTCTCTTAACCAGCTACATTTGTCTTGATCAGAAATATGCATGTACTCGTAACCAATACTCCCACAATAGACTTGTTCAAGGCGATTGAGAATACTTCTCAGAGTTAGCACAGGCCTATTCTCTGATAGAAAACCTGACATCTTCCAGACACCAATGAAGAACTCTCTGTCAAGGTCAGACTCGTTGAAACCATAAAACTCTGGGGTCAATTCCTCAGAATTTTGCCTCTGATCCAAACCCAGTGGGTCTACTTTGGCTTTAAGGTGCCCATTAACCTGGTAAGCTCTTACAAGCAGCAAAAGTTTCAAGTTCTCTTGGATAGTCTGACCTGAAATGTCTGCTTTTGGGGCTTCCCCAACAAAATTCCGAAAGAAGAAATCCCATGATTCGTCCACACTATTTGGATCAGTTTCCCAGGTCCTTTGAAGTTCCTCCAAGTACACACTGCTGGTAGCATGCAAGAAACTGTCAGCAAACCTAGATAGGGGCACAGGGCGTGGAAATGAAGCTGGCTGTTCCTTTAATGTCAAAACCGTAGAGTGGAACCACCGGTTTTGTGATGGGGCTATGAGCGCTCCAGTCACAGAAGAGCGGCCATGACATAGAATTCTCCTAACAGCTAAAGTTGCTGCTCCAAAACCTGCTCTAAACCAAGCCATGACCGTCTTCCAATCTTAATCCCACAGATTGAAATCAGTCATTTAGCTTACACCACGAGTACATGGCCATATCACTTGGTCTATGCTGATCAAAACCAACAGATTTTCTTTAGTGCACAGATCAGAGAAGTTCTGTTGCAATGAGCCTCACACTTAACTAGTCAAAACTAACGTTTAAGTTTGTTAAGTTACCCATCAAAAGAAGGAAAGCTGACATGCAGACTTGCTCAAAAGTTGTCCAAAAACAAGATGATTGAAGAACACGTAATAGCTAAAGCGCAAATACTCTTATAACCCTCATATCGTCATATATCATCATCTCGATTTTTATGAAGGGGCTCTCGCTTCAAACGAGGTTAGAGGGTCGAACCTACACAACCTTGACACTTCTATGAGGATCAATATCTAGGATTCTTCAAGCTACCAAAAACTTGAAAATTTGTTGTGATTGTGGAGTTAATTTTCTGGGTCAAATGTGGTTCGTTTTCACAGAAATTTCAGATGTTAAAATCTTAGAAATAAAGTGAGTTTTGCATTGGTTGCATATTCAGGGCAAATTATGGTGGTAAAGTGATGAGTAAGCTTTCTGGATGCTCCCAGACAGTTGGAAACTCTTAACTACTTTCTAACTATCCCGCGAAGCTTCGACATATTACTTGTCACCACTCACCACTATGAGTCACCATATGAGCGTTAGTAATCAAAAAGATAGTCCCAATAATGGATGAACACCTATGTTGCACGAGTACGGACACCGACACGGACACCGGGACACCTCAATCTCAAAATCTAGGACACCGCTATTATTTTTTAATATAAATATATTAAAATAAATTAAATATTATATTTTTAATAAAAACAATAACAATTTATAACTTTAAAACTTAAAACAATTTCAAAATGAATATATTACACACATGATCATTGAATATGTTAAGGGAAACGCTAACCGGTGTCGTGTGTGTAAAAAATCGGGTTTTGTGTCTGAGTTAAAAAAAATAAACCGGACACCGGACCAACCGTGTCTGACACGTGTCCTCCCGTTGTCCTCCTGGTGTCTGTGTCCGACACCGTATTGGACACGGACACGTCACTTGGGAGAGGTGTCCGTGCTTCATAGATGAACACATAGTCGAGAAAACAACAGATGAACTCGTTACATTTGTGTTTAAATTGTGTCGTTCCAACTCCACTTCTCTTTCGCTACCCTTTTTTTAAGACATAACGAGTACTTATTAACAATTAACGTAAGGTTTCGACATTTCAAACTTGAGACAATTTTCAAGGAACGGCAATTCGCCAATTCGTAACCCACTAGTCGATATGGTATTGTTGTGGCTCAAATTCAGTCGCAAACCCATCAAGTCATTATGCCACCAACCTATCACGTAATTTGCTTTGTACACAAGCTCTTTCTGAGATTTTGGTTGAATTTAATATAATAAAAAGAAATCGGTAAAAGAGAGAAAAGATGCATAAAAATTCAAAGAAACAACGGCTCTAGAATCTCAAATTAGTAGATGAATGTGGCAAAAAAAAATTACTCGTATTTTATAAGGAAGAATGTCAATTGAATACTGTATGAAACATTAATTTAGGTCAAAATTTTCTTCACTCTAATTGTGAATCTCCTGAAGTTGCGCGGCCTACTAGTTGATAACAACCACCTAAACAAGCAATCCTGCAAGCCTCAGGCTGAGCTTTGTGCAAGCCCATACAAATCTGTATGCACTGCGGCATGCATCCATCCCAATTTAAATACTGCAGTTCTAACGGTGCTGGTGCTGGTGCTGGTGCCGGGGTGTGCGCTGGTGGGGGCGTAACGCCCTTGCCTGCATCTACCATCAACGACATTGATACAGATAGCAAGATAACGATTGCTCCTCCATATCGCATTTTCAGTTATTATTTTTGTCAAAACTTCGTTTTAGATTCTTTTTGGGAAGCCCTTTTTGTCTTCGGAATTATAGCTCACATTTGATTTGATTTTAGGGGTGATGTGTTCCACTCTTTGAATAGATATAGATTGCATTTATTTAGTGTTTTCAGAGAGATTTTAGGCAGACGATGAAAATATATTTAGGACAAATTGCCTAATTATATCACATACAGGCTATTTACATCTCTCAAAAATAGGGTGTAAAATGATATTTTTACTTTCACTTTTCTTTCATCACATCAAAAAACGAGTTTGAAACCGAGCTCAGGCTAAATTAAAGTGCGGAAAAGGATCCTCGGTGAGTAGGACAAACATTCATGGGCATCATGCAACCGGAATCACAATTGAAGGTAAAGTGGTAAAACCACAAGATAGTCGATAAATCGATATGCAAAGGAAAAGTCTAAAACTAAGGACTCAACTCAGAAGGCGGTCACCGAAAGAAGAGTTCAAGGTAGGGATTAGGAAGATAAGGAAGAGTTCAGGCTGGCTTAGAATCAAAGAGCTAGAGTCGTTTAAACAGATGGAAATGCCCATCTACGTGAACAAAGGGTGCAAATGAGTTCATTCACCTTCGAGAGTTCGGGCTGGCTAAGTATCAAAGAACTACAGTCGTTTAAACAAGACGGAGATGCCCATCTACGTGAACAAAGGGTGCAAATGAGTTCGTTCACCTTGGGAGTCACTCAAGCACGCTACAAGTTCATAATGTAGGGAGAGCAGAAACAAGGTTAAAACAAGAAAAATCTCGACTACAAGTCGATTATGAAGGCATGCTCAGAGAATGACAGCACATTGGTACTAAATTGGTTCAAGTCTTACCCACGATAAGAGCACTTTGAGAAATAAAAATTGTGCCACTGCCTACATCCAACACAAAAACAACAAAGAGCCCCTCAAAATCGAGCAAATCCTGAGCCCTGGAGATTATGTTCCAAAATACACTTCAAGAAATAACTCACTATAAGCTAGCATTATGATTCTCTGGACAAAACTCCCTAGTAGAAGAAACCAAGAACCTTTCCTCCAACATTCTTCCTTCTTGCCTCCTCGTGGTCCATGATGCCAGCAGATGTTGTCAAGACAATGTATCCAAACTGAAATTCAACAGTTCGTATATAGTTTAGAAAAAGCGAAGCATCAGTACAAACACATTAAACATGCCAAGCAACCGTGTCCAGGGTCAGAAATACATCAAGCAAACTCAAGCAATGACTACAACTTGGGGAAAAAATAGAACTTAAACAATACACATCAGAAATGTCAAGCAACACACCTGACGAGAGGGAAGAAGCCTAGCAGTCCAGGACTCAATCTCCTTGACACCAACATCAAAGCGAGGACTGATGACACCACACTTGTTCAGCCTTCCATTCAACTCAACAACAATCTTTCCAGACCTGTGGTCATCAACATACTCAAACTCACCAATGTATCCTGAAACAATATTAAACAAGACCAACGTCAATGAACAATACAGTGACCAAAGAATCATCATCCACGTAAGAGAAAATGTACAAGTATTATTGATAGACGAATTGGGATCCTAACATACCGTGTCTTTGCATGACAATAAGGAACTTGATGATCACTTTAGAAGATGGCCTGATGAGGACCTGGCGCTTTCCCCTCTTCTCAGCATTGTACATGCTCTTGAGAGCATCATTCAGAACACTGATTCTCACCATTGTTGCTGCTTAGGCTGCCATATACATTTTACATAACCACATCAGTAAGGTAGCAATTACACTAATCAATCACTAAAAATGAGCCTGATGTACAACCAATTACACCTTTCATGTACCCAACTCCAAGAACGAAAAAAACCGAACAAAACCAAAACTAATAGTAACATAAAACGACACCTTCAAAGACACAGAAACCCATTTCAGTAGAAACACACCAGGAGTGTAACCCAATACAAAACACATAAACTTCTAAACGGATCGTTCCGTAAACAAAGCTACATAAAATTCCAGGGCCCGTAGAATTAACCTATTCAACAATCATCATCCCTACTCACTTCCGCCGCATAGCCACATCAATGGTCCGAAGATGAACACTAACTACTCAGTAGCATCAATATCACTAAGCTACAACCATAAAACAAAAACAAAAACAGTACCAAAATACAGGTCTTACACTCCAGTGCTCCACACCAACAACGACAAGTTTCAAACGGATCATAATTAGCGTATACTAAATTACAAAACAACAACAACAACAACCAAGTCCTGCTACCAAAATGATTTGGGGTCGGCTAACATGAATCGTCATCTAGTAACAGTCCAAATAACAAACAAGACAACAGAAATTTAAGCCCGCCCAAATTCCCGACAGACGCTCGATTTCGATATGATAACAAGTCAAACCCCTCAACAGCAATTACTTCAAAAATTCTTAAACTCTAATACCCTAAACAAGATCCCACCTTTACGCCTCTAAACCAATGTATCAACCCTAAATTTACAGAAACCATTAAACTACTGCATAAAAATTACAACTTTTATAACTTAAACTATATTACCACAGTAAAATCACTCATTTACTGTAAATGAAAACATTTCACAGACTTTATAATCTAGCAAACCCAACTTAAGATACGAGGAATATCTAAACTTCACAAGAAATTATCATGAATCATACAGAACAAATCACAAAATAACTTATAATCTTAAATTAAGCACTCAAAGAAAAACCCAACACTCAATAAAACCCATCAATCAAAAAGAACAAAACCCTAATAATAAGATCTAAGATACAAATCAAAAGGCAAAAACTTTAATCCAACAATTCATTCATAAAAGAAATAACCCATATAAAAAACATAAATTGATTCAATCACATGAAATAAGATATGAAAACGCAAGAGTGAACTAAATACCAAGAGAAATGAGAAGGAGAGGGGGAAAAATCGTACCGGGTAGATGGAAAACTTGTGAAAGAAGGGACGCCTCTGAGCCTAAAAAACTGGAGAGAGAAAGAGAAATGGAGGAATGGCAGCTGTGCGAGGGTTTTAAGAAGAGCTGCTTCAGAAACCCTAATTGTCTATTATTATGAACGGGTGCTCTTTGATCCAGGCCCATTAGATTTTTTTGAAGTTTTTTTATGTCAATTTGTGTCGTAAACGGGCCTGGCCCCGATCGAATGGTGGTCCGGCTCCAAAACCCGACTCGCGTTGACATAAACATAACGATTTGAAAAATGTTATTCACTCCGTTTCTTTTGTTCATTTACATATTCCGTTTTCAACAAATTCACTCAATTCTTTACGTTTCTATTTTGAGACAATCTAATCTATTAGAATTACCTATTCTACCCTTATCCACTAACATCTATCTATCTATACTATACCTTTAATAGGCTAGCATAACGGCTTATGTGGCAGGTTATTAGAGCTTTTGGCATTGTTAATTCCACGTCAATGCTTATTTGTCAGCTCCACAAAGCTGCTTTCATTTATTTGGCCACGTCCCAAATTCGTCTTCCTCCTCCTGGTATATCTGCTATGTCCTCCTCAACCTCTCGGCTTCCCTTTTGCCTTCAACAGTTCAACCGCTCACCTTCCCCTTTTATGATCTCATTAAATTGCACAAAATGAACGGATTACGAAGTCTCATCCACCTTCTGGTCTTCACCTCCCATGGCCTGTATAAAGCTAATTTTTCTTAGAAATCAACCGGATGCATTCGGATCGACGAGACTTTATGTGGTTCCTTGAAAAATCATTCCAGGTGATATATTTCACCTTTTCTTATGGTATTTTCTTATTCGATTGTGCTCATGATTTCATATTGAGTTGAGATCTTTGTTATTGTTGTTGTTGTTTTTCAATTTATTTATTTTCTGATTTGACCAATTCATTGTTTGTGTGTTAATGTGGTTACCGATTTCTCTTTGTCCATGATACCCAGATAATCAAGTCAGCACCCAGTTTATCAGAAGGTGAATATATTTATTCCATCAATCTGACTACACTTCCGCTCTCATAACTAAACATGTATCTACTAACTTTGGGCCACGCCAATATATTGGTCTGTACAATCCGATTCTTACTCATAGTTGTTTTGTTCTTTTAGTTCCAATAAATTGTGGATTTTTTGTTAAATTTCTTAGCAAATTGGTCGCCACCGATGTGCTTAATTGATTGTTGTGCTAGCTGGGTAGCCTCAATAAGCTTAGTTTTATGATTGAATGAGTTTCTGGGGATTTCTACGCTGATTATTATAGTATTTTTTTCTCTACTCTGAGCTTTATGTTGATTGAGTAGGCGAAATCATCTGGGGAAGGAAGCAAGGTGGAGTGAAGCACGGTCAGCAATAGCTAATTCAAAAAAATTGTTCTCATTAGATGTTGCTGAAGTGATCGATGGCAATTTCTGTCTCCCTATTGAAAAAGCTAATGGTATTAGTCTTATTAAAATATATGTGTGTGAACCAGCTTTTTAAAAGATGGGGGGATAATCACTCTGATGATCTATAGTTAAGGTCTAAACACACACCAAGTATGAGTTACAGCAATGGTGAAGGTGTGAAGGTGCAACAACCTCAGGTTTGCGCACTTGGATTGAAGTGCCTCTTAGAAGACTCAAATGAAGTCCAGTATAGTTATGCCATACCTTTTCGGAAACCTAAGAGATCGAACTAAGCCATGGTTTTTGAATAAACATCAAATTATGTGTATATTTCTTGCAGTTTAATTTTGAAAGTGGACTACAGCAAGAGTCGATCAGAAAACTGCAGATAACGGGTCTGAACTTTGAAGACTGATACCTCGAACTACAGATGTCAGAAATGGGCTAAATTTGTGTTCAAAGTGAATTTCAGAAATCAAGCTTTCCAATGGTACTAATTAGGATGTCATCCGAAAACAGTTTCTATGTTTGATAACCGTTTCCGCACTGTCACGCTCATTTGTTTTGCTGAATTGTATGTTGTTATTAAATGCATAGAAGATAAAGTTTGTTTATTTATGGATTTATCTTAGTGTATGGAATAATATGGCATTGATGAAGATAATTATCTAGACTCTTGGATTATAAAGTTTGTTGGTACAATAAAACTGCTAGGATTTGGAAAATAAGATAAAATAATGTAGTTGATTGAAATGGGTCACTACTTAAGTAGTAAAGTATTAAACTAAACGTAGGTATATATGTTGCATTAGCTTGCGTTAGGGGTTCGTTTGCTTGGATATAAAAATGCAGGACTTTTAGTCATACGGTTTTTGTCGCATGCGAGTCTGGTGGTGTAGTAATATGATAGAGTGTGATGTATGAGTGCAAGGATGGTGTCGGGATTGATTAGTATGTAAGAGTGGCCGAAACTTTCCTACTGTATCTCCAAGCTGCGTTCGGATCCTCTCCAGTTCCAGAAAAGAACTGGACGGTCCAGTTCCAATCAACGGCTATGATGAGCTTAAGGACATAATCTAACGGCTGTCAATGAGAACCTACAAAATAGGCAAAATTCATCCCCTTCACCCACACACAACAAACAACCCCCTGATTTCCCCGGGAAAGCTACCGGAATCATCTTCTTAGAGACCGCAATCGATAAAGAACGACGAAAGTGAAGTGGGTCGAGGCACATTCATCCCCTTCATCCACACACAGCAAATAGTCTCCTGATTTCACAGGAAAAGCCACCGGAATCATCTTCTCCGGGGAGCCATGAACCACAGAAAGAAGGTGGACTTGAAGGAAGACGCTAATTGTGCTATGGTGAGGAAGGAGAGTAAGAGGGAGAAAGAGTCGTTGAATTGAGGTTTAAAGGTTTGGGGGTTGATGTAGAATGGCCGAGCATTGTGAGTACCTTTAAAAAATTGTTTATTAATACAGTACATGAGTTTCATGCCTTGAAGGCTTGAAGCACGATCACTATTACAGCGACGTGAATGTCAAGGGGAACTATACAACGTACTCACTCAATTTTGTTAAATTTGGTCTCTTTTGGTAAAGATAGTTACGCAATGATGGTCACTCAAAATCACTCATAGAGATATCGTCTACAATTTTTGTTTTGAAGTAAGGAAAAATAGTCCCGTGAATTCACGGGCCAACAAACTAGTTTATACTAATTAGGCCAATAAGTACCATTAATCCACCAACCTTTCCATCCATATTTATAATCCACCAACTCATCTCAAATTCAGCCTCACCTACTCCATATCAATCCAAAATCATTATTCACCCAAAATACTCCGTATCATTCACCCAGTCATCTTTTCTCCATCTCCCTCTCTCTCTCTCCTCTACAGTCGCCAAACAAACACTAGCCTCTCTCATCTATTTCTTGATCCCTAATCTCATCTACGAACCCAGATCTGTTTCACTATGTCTTTGCCTTTATCTCAAATGCCCTCTGAGTTTTGGTCCTCTGCCGATGCAACCCCTGATTCGCCTTCGGAGTCGGCGGAGTTTTCTATCAATACAACTTCCGATTCGCTTACGGAGGAAGCTATTGACGCGACTTCACTAACTGGTATGGAAACACCACCGTATTATGGTGTTAAATCTCCCCCTCGTGCGATTATTGAGCCTCGAGATTTCATGTCGCCTCCTCCTGGCATTCTTTTGCAATGACGGTCCAGATCCGACGAGTTTGGTCGATGAAGTCTACATCGATCGCATCCTAGCACCCATTGTACCCGATTCTGAGCCAGAGGATGAGACCCCGTCTCTGAAAAGAAGGTGCTTGTCTTCTTCTATGATTGCCAAAATGTACCCGAAAATGAGCGAGTATGAGATGCAATTGTTGGAGGAGTCACAGGGGCTTGAACAGAAGGAGCGGTTGATTCGAGAGAGTGCGAAGTCGATTTTGCGCATTTTAACGCCCGATTTTCCCTCCTAAATCTGGTGATTTCTTGAGCTTTCTAATTATGCAATTATTTGTGTTTATTTGGTTGTTTGTTTATGATTGGGTTTAATTGGGTGGTTGTGGTTTGATGTGACTTAATCAAATTGATTAATTGGAATTAATTGGCAAAAAAACACTGAATTTGGGGATGTGTTTGAATAAGTTCGCTATGCTTGTCTATAATTAATGGTTTAATTTGGCTTCACTTGGGAGTAATTGGTTTAAATTGGCTTGATTTGGGACGAATTGGGGTCGAATTGGTTTAAATTGGCTTGATTTGGGAGTAATTGGTTTAAATTGGCTTGATTTGGGTTCTGAATTGGTTTTAGGTTGGCTTGCAGGCTTGCGTTTGTAGGGTGACATGATGATTTGTTGTGCCTCAAGTTATAGGGTTATTATGTAGTGTGTTAGTACCTTTGGTCAGAGTGTCGCCCTAATGTATTGAACCTTAGTTGGAGGCCATCATATGTTTCTCACCCTAAGGTATCGAGTGTTAGTCGGAAGCCCTGGTCAATGTGTGCCCATTGTATGTAACCCTAGGCAGCTTAGTGATGATAGGCAAACTCACACCTGATCTAAGAGCTGCCTTTTCATGTTTTGTAAAATTAGGTGCTTGTTTTGGTTGTGCAATGCTAATTAAATTTCCATTATAAACTGCAATGCATAGTGTGCAATGGGAACCAAATATAGGGTGCAATGCATAGAAGTAACATTTCAAGTTGCAATAGAATACAAAAAGTTACCAAATAGTGTGGAATGCATCGATGTAATATTCTTAGTGTGCACACAAAAACTTACAAAATGTTAGGGCAAGCAATGTTTGAATCATGGTCATTCATGTTACTCCAAAACTTGATCATCATTCAAACTTGCCTTGGACCTTGACCACCATGTTACTCTTTACTCTTGTGGTTGATTGTTGTGGTGAGTCTTGATGATGCCCTTGCTTTTCCTAATTGTTCTCTAGCAATAGCTCTTGCATTTGCTGCCTCTTCTTTACCTTTCTCTCTTGCTATTGCTGCTTGTTTTCTACCATCTTCTCTGGCTTTTTTTTTTTTTTTTCGAGAAATCCTCTCTGGCTTTTGATCTTGCTATTGTTGTTTCCTCTCTTGCTTGTGCTTTTTCTTTTGCTGTGGCTTCTCTAGTTGTTTCTTTTGCTAATGCTGCCTCTTTTCTTGTTGTTTGTTTTGATAATGCTACCTCATCTCTAACTGTTGCTCTCACTTTTGTTGCTTCTTGTCGGGTTGTTGCTTTAATTGCTGCAGCTGCTGCTTTTGCTGCTTGCTTAGCCTCTGCTTTGCTCTTATTTATTGCTATTTGATGCTCAATCTCCTCAAGACTGTCTCTGTACAATGTTTGGTCTATTCTAACGTTTTCTGGTAGTATGCGAAGTCTATCTAGCTTTTTCTTGTTCATATGAGGCAGCTTGTAATTGTTGTTTCCCTTTGCTTTGAGAACTTCTTTCATCCAATTCATTAAACTTAAGAAAACATACTTTAAAGTCTTCACCTTTGTTTCATCATACGCTGTTATGACTGCATCTACAAGTTGTGACACTGTTTTTGCTTTATTCTTATGTTGGATGCTTTGAATAACTCTAAAGAAACCCAAGTCTAGATAGTTCATGTGTGGACTATTTGGTGGCTAATTTTCTAGTGTGATTTGCCATTCCCCTTCCTCTGATGCCTTTCTGAAATCTGGATCACTATCTTCTATGTGTGATCTCGCATTGTCTTGTTGGATTGTTATAATTTTACCATAACCTTGTGGCATTTTTCTTTGATTGCGGGAAGTATCTTTCCTATCATGCATTTTTTGGTCACTTCCATGGTGAAGCTCTCAACTGGCTTCTCCTCTAATGTTCCTTTAGGCCTATTAATTGATGATTTCATGGCTGGTATTTTGACTGTAAATGGCCATATGCCAAGTTTACCATCGAAAACAACATTGCCAAAATCATCATATATAGGACTAGCAACTGCGGCCACAAACACTAGCTTGGTGATGAATCTCTTTGACTTACATGATCTATGTGGGTTTATTTCATCAGGAAGAAGGTAAATCCTTTTGATTAGTTTGTGTCAAGTAAAACCATTTTTCATCAATGTGCACTCTCCCATATCCTGATTTGAATACTGGCCTTGATCTAGTGATATTTCTAGGGTTTATGTGATCTAATACCCATTGCATCCAAGCAACTTTATTCTCATCAGTCAAATATGGTTTTAAAGCTAAAGAGTGTGATCTGATTTTACCTCTCACAACTAGCATGTATGCGATTGATGGTGACGTCTTGAGTGCAATGGCTAGATCAATTATGTTGGTCCTCTCCATCTTTGGGATTGTTCTGAGTACTTCTAGATTAATGAATAGCATTTGCTTCTGACCCTTGTACTTTCTGTCTACATCTGGAAGTCTGCCGGCAATGACTTCTTCTTTTGTTGTCTTCCACATGACACTGATGGTTACTCTACCAACCTTGTGCTTTGCCGCAAGCTCGCTGATGAGACCCCTGCGTAACTTCTTCGCTATGGTCAACTTCCTTGCAAATGCAAAAACAATCTCACGTTTTTCTTTGTTGGTGAATCGCTTCTCTTTCACCCTTCCATTTTGTGATGTTGCAAGTCGGCGACCTGTGTGGATGCAGTTGTTGTTGCGGTGGTTATTGTCGAAACTGTTGATTCAGAGTCGAAAGAGGTTGATGGTGCTGATCTTGATGCCGATGTCGCTGCAACTGCACAAAACGAGTGTGGAACACCACCACCCGCACTAGGAGGCATTTTGATCGTAGATTTGTAGTGTATTAGTGGTAGATGACAATAATTTAGAGTTGTATTTGTAGATTATGAATTAAATTTGGTGTTGTATTAGGGGTTAAACTCCCACATTTTCTCTCACCGAATGTAACCTTAAAACAGGTTTTTATGTGAAATATGGTGTTGTTTATATAGAAAAGTGGGAGGGAAATGAGTCCCCAATTTGAATGAAAAGTTTGAATTTTCAGTTTGGCTCCAAACTGAAAACTTTAGGGGGAAATGTTTGGTGCTAGAGATTAAGGGTGAATAATCTCAGATTTTTTTCCTATAGACCCTACCATTCCACTAACACATACCCTTATTCTTTTCTAAACCCACTTCTCTCTCTTCCACCTAGGTACTCCCCCACTTTCTCTTTGTAAAGAAACAAAAAGAATGGAGGGAGTATTGTATTACCCGGTGGTACGAGTTTTTTTTCCTTTTCCGTATTAGGTTAGTTACTAGCACTTGAGGTTCAAGATCTACGAAAATAGTGGATTGTTCATCTGAGAATTCTAACATACACCTCCAAATTAATTATGTGGTAAAGAGCACTTAAAATAAAATAAAATAAAATAAAATAAAAAACAAACTCATAATAAAGTTCTCTAACTTTAAGAGGCAGGGTGTGCAACAACACTAACAGGGATACATAGAACTTAAAAAAGGAGAGGGGTTAACACAAATAAACGGTTTTTTTTTTTTTGTAGAGATTTTGAGTCGATCTAGTAAGATGATGTCTTTTTCCTCTTAATCATCAAGTCATCTTCGGAAGAAAATCTGAGACATTTGCGGCAAACTTTGATAGATAGGAGGAGTCGGTTTACATGTTCTCAAAAATTGTTTTTATGGATAGTAACCCATTTTCTCCGGACTACCTAAATGTTCTCAAAAATATTTCCATGGACACCATAGGAGTGTTGTTTATGAATTTGAAGGGCTGGTTCTTTTGTCCAGGGGTCTTTTAAACCCTTACGTCTCCCTTTACCTGTTAGGCGGCTATTGTAACACTAGACGATTATGGAAAGTGGTTTATATAATTGGTTTGTCCTACATTGGGAAACGAAAACTCTTATAATCAGTTTATAATAGATTTCTACCATCATACTACCAACAAAACCTTCTTCTCCTAGAACCCGGAGAGGATATATAAATGGACCAAAAGGTGATGGCTTCCCCATTCTGGGTCTTGGGGCAAGGCCCAGACCAGCTGTCTAGCGGGGGAGATTTTTGGCCTGTGACTATTGGTTTAGGCGCAACGAGAACATTGCGTTTTTTAAGTGTGGGAGTTTGTAACAGGATTATGCAAAGTAGTTTATGGGATATGTCCCACATTGGGAAACTAATCCTCCAATGATTAGTTTACAATAAATACCTACCAACAAGGTCTTCACCTTCTATAGCCCACGAGAGGATATACATGCTAAGAGGATGACTTCGCGTTCTATTGGGTTGTGTTGTGATGTTTGATGGATCGGGCTATTACAGCTATGGTGTCGTTTAAGTATATCCAGACACTTAATATAGAATTATGTCTCTAACATTATGCCACAACACATAATGTGTTTGTAACACCCCAAAGGTTATATGGAAAGTGGACCTCTCACTCATTCGCAAGTACAACATGCCTTGGTTCAGGTTAATAGCAAGCTGATACCTTTGTGCTATATTGGGAGTTTTGGGCAATTGTGATATGTGTATAATATATGTCACCCACCATATTACTAACAAAGCTTTGACTATATATTGAAACTTATGTAAGGTCTCAAATAGTGATTTTTCATCTTATTGATCTATATGTTACGACTGATTGCGGGTCTTGGTATGACGTCATATAACCTGGATTGTACATCCGATTAAGTTCTATGTCAGTGCCCGAATTCACTCTTGGTTTCACACATGCATTGTGCTTCTGAGGAAGTAGTATCAAGTCTTATTGTATGCCAAGGGGCTCTTTATTTTATTGGTACTCATTACTCTATTAGTCATTTCTTTTATAAGAGCTATTAGTTCATTCTCCCCTGTGGATGTATGTAGGCCTTGTAAGAATAAAATACGAAAATGGCTAAGGTAAAAAGGAAAACTTATCGGAATCAAGACTGTGCCGCGGTAGGAGACCACTGACTTGAAAGAGTTTACGGTCCGACTCCGGTGGTAATCGTCACTATCCGGAAAAGCTCCCCAAGGTTAACACAGTCACCCTCGACCGCTACCACTAACGGCTAAGGGTTGGAGATTGCAGTACTACAATTACTCAGGAACAAATGTCTTAGAACGTGTTTGTAATTTTGTGTGATTTTTCGATGATCACAATGAGCAAAAATAATCAGTGTATAAAGAGGAAAAACTGAATCGTTTAAGGAAGAAAATCAAGGCTAGAATTATGACCATAATTACAGAAATTATGATCGACATATGATGCGGGAGCCAAGCAAGAATCGATTTATGGAGTTTTCCTAAATTCGTTCTAGCTTAGAGTTTTCCTTATTTTCTTTAGGGAGTCTTATAATTAGTTTTCGATAATTAGTATTCCTAATTTATTTGGGAAGTCTGATTATTCAGTAAATTATAAGTTAGTTTCCTTATTCTAATATAGCTAGAATTAAGGTAAATAAGCTAGACATCTCTACCCTATATAAGGTGAGATAGTCTCATGTATTTTTACAGATTTGAGAATTACAGTTGAGTATTAATATCGAAGAGTCGAAGGGAGTTTCCTTCAAATTCTTTGTGTGGTTGCTTGTGGGCGACAAACTTATGCGTGAGTGCTAAATCCTTTGCGGAGGATCGAATTAAGGGTTGCCGCTTTTTGAATTCGACAGATTCAATTACTTGCGGGTATTGAATCATATCTTTATTATTTTTCTTTAGTTTCTTTCCATATAAACACAAAAACACAAAAATAGGTTCTTTTATTTTTAATTCCGCTACAAATACTCTTAGTTTGTTAATTTTAGATTAACATACGCATCAACATAATTGCGGAGATAATGGGAATTAAGGACTCATTATCGCAGTATTAAGGGAAATAAAATTGGGATCGAAACGGTCAAATAAACGTTTGAAAATCAAACGTTCAAATGACAAAAATGAAAACCGGGCCAAAATTTTTAGATCCAACAAAATTGAAAAGTACATGCCCAACCCAGCCCACACCCACGCCCTGACCCGGACCGGGCAGGCAGGCGACGCGCGCTCGCGTGGGCCGAAGCCAACACATACACAGTGCATAGTAAGCCCACAGCTTGACAGTTCAATAGCTAAAAGAAGAGTTAGGTATATAAACCAAGCAAAGAAATTTTGCTTGGCCGATGTGGGATACCAACATCCCCACTTGGCTTTTCAGCCATTTTTCCAATAATCCCCCACAAAAGGGTTGACAAAACACAAAAGAAATCGTGGGTAAAGGAAAAGGAATACTTAAGCACCAATATTTTGCGATTTGAATTGATGCATAGTGAAGTGAGGCAACAACTTACTTACCAGTGAGTGAATTGCTTCTTGAACTTGTTAAAACTAAAGTATTACAATCTTTATGCGTTAAAGTAGATAGCTAGCACCATACGTATAAGGTTACTTACCTGACTGGAGGAGGAATCCTCATGAGAAGTCTCACCCCCAACCTGCGAAATCGCAGGTGACACCAAAAAGAGATGACTGCTCCTTGGGGGAAAATGCGGTAACTAGACTGGTAGACTGGTGTAGAGCGTTATACGCTCAAATGAATGCGCGTTGCGCTTTTCCAGGATATGAGTTTTAAGGCAATATAATCTATAACCACTAGATTTTAAAGGATAACCAAAGACGGAACAACTATTAGTCCTTTCACCACGTTGTTATTTCAAATCAGAAATATGATATTTTACTTTCAGCTTTACACCCCCAGAACTAAAAAAGACCAAAAGAATGAAAATAAACATGTCCACAACTCAAGGAGAATTAGAATGTAAGCAGCAATCTTCATAAACTATCAGTTATAATTGTCATCATACGATAGTTCAAAAGGTTCTAAATTTCTCTAGCTATTCACTCTTTTCGTTAAGAACATAAATATATCATGTTAACCAACTGAAAAGAAAATAACACCATGAATATTAGATCTGAAAAGAAAATAAGATCATTAAACACTTTCCTTTATTAATCTTAAATCCATCACAACAAGAAGCATAATGAATGTCAACACTTGAATCCTTAAAAAACAAATTGTATTTCAAAGATAACAAAGCTGAAATAGATAACAAATTCCGATCCTCTTAATACACCTGACATAAAAAAAAAAAAAAAAAAAAAAAAAAAAAAAAAAAAAAAAAACTTTATTCATTGTGAGAAAAAATCATTAGTCTAGTACTGATCTAGGATCTTCTATGTGCTCCACAGAAACTCTGTCCAAATCTTGGAAAAAGCCACTTCTTTTTTTTTTTTTTTTTTTTTTTTTTTTGGTAAGAGTTAGCTTAGTTTATTCATCCACTTGGGGTAAGAAAAACTAAATTTAGACTTTCCAAGGAGGGCATGGAGCCACCCTTGTAAAACCCACTAAATTACATCAAATGAGTTTATTTCTAAATTTAATAGCTCTAACACAAGTGTGGAATTCGAAAGCATGGGCAGTCTTTTCAGGGTTTCTCTCTTTGCTTGTGAACACTCTTGAATCCTCTCAAGCCACAACTCATAGATGGTGTATGAGAAGGCACGTCTAACCATGTGGTGTTTCCCTTGCTTCCCTCGCATTCTATGCTTAAACCAATTAAGCTCATGTGCCATGCTCCACTTCCTGCCATTGTAGCCAAGCCATTGCAGGACAGTAGTCCAAACTTTGTTTGAGAATTGGCAACTGAAGAAGATATGGTTGGCTGACTCGTTGTCACATTTGTAGAGTATGCATCTATTTGGAATGATCATCCCTCGTCTTTGCAGGTTATCAATGGTGGGGAGTGCATTGTGTATAGCCATAGTAGTGATGATCGAGCTTTTGGGGACACAACACCAATCCCAGACTGTTTTATACCATTTAGTAGCTTCATGTCCCCCCCTGAAGAAGTTATAGAGAGCCTTGCTCCTCTCTTTGCAAGCTCCCAGAGTCTCCATATCCATCCTTGCTTTGCTCTCATCACCAAAAAGGCAGCAGATATCATCTCTTATGCTGATAATTGCTCTCCATGAGTTAGAGCAGTCAGCACTTAGATTGGTGTCCCATATAGTGTTGCCCTTGAGGTAGTAAGCTTTAATCCACTTGCACCAAATGCTATCATGGTCGAGCTGGATTTTAATGATCCATTTTGCATAAAGCGCTTTATTCCAGCTTAATACTTCCTTTATACCAAGCCCACCTTCTCTCTTTGGAGTGCAGAGACTTTTCCACTTGATAAATGTGATCTTCCCATGATTTTCATCAATTCCCCAGAAGTATTCTCTGCAAAGCCTGCTAATTTTCTTCATAATCCCCTTTGGTAGCAAAAGAACTGATCCCCAGTATGTTTGTAGCCCCAATATGACAGAGTTGATGAGTTGTAATTTACCCGCATAAGAAATGTAGATGTTGGCCCAATGGTGAAGCTTACCCTTTATCTTATCAATCAGGGGGTTGTACATTTCAGAGGATAGCCTTGATGAGTGGAGAGGGACACCCAAGTATTTAAAAGGGAAGGAGCCAATCATGTATCCAGTGTATCCGGTCGTTACAGTAATTTCCTTTGCAATGCAATCTTTTACCCCACCTAGGTATATACTTGTCTTCATAGGGTTTGCTGCTAGCCCTGATTGCTTCTCAAAAGTGTGTAGGACCTTTGCTACTGCCAACACTAATCTAGTATCTCCTCTGGTGAAGATAAGCAGGTCATCTGCAAACAAGAGGTGGTTTATGTGTACCTTGTTGCATTTTGGGTGCTGGGAGAAGTAGTCTGAGTGAATTAAGCCTCTGAGACTTCTAGATAGCCCCTCCATACAAATCAAAAATAGGTAAGGTGACAGGGGGTCACCCTGTCTCAGCCCCTTTTGAGCAGCAAAGTACCCCTCCTGTCTTCCATTGATGTTGAGGGAGAAGTGAGCAGAGTGAAGACATTCCATGACCCAGCCTGTAAATTGTTCAGGGAAGCCTAAAGTACCTATGAGGTTCTTCAGGTATTCCCATGACACTGAGTCGAATGCCTTTTTGATATCAACTTTGATTGTTCCTCTTGAGGAGATGCCTTTTCTTTCATATTTTCTGACTAGCTCTTGAGATGCCTGGTATGAAGGCTGATTGCTCAGGCCCAATTATCCCATTCAAGACCTTTTGCAGCCTGCCAACAATCATCTTGCTAATGATTTTGTAGATAGTATTACAGCAAGATATAGGTCGAAAGTCAGTGACACTGTTTGGTGTGCTGAGCTTTGGTACTAAAGTGATTAGGGTAGCATTGATCTGCTTGAGAATGTGACCAGTTTAGAAGAAATCAAGCACAGCTTCACAGAGTTCATCCCCAATAACTTGCCAAGAGTTCTTATAGAATGTGGAGGTGAAACCATCAGGGCCAGGACTTTTCACTTCATCAATGGAAAAAAGAGCACTCTTGACATCTGCTTTGGTAAATTCTTTTATCAAGAATTTCCTTTCATCCTCATTTATCATATTCCCCTTAAATAAGCTCTTTTCATACTCCTCAGTTGCTTGGGTTGTCACTTCTCTTCATTACTGGGTCTCTTTAAATTTTCTATACCCTTTCTTTTTCATCCACTCTTTCCACTTAGAGCATTGTTTCTTAAAATGAGATGTGTCATTACAGAAATAACACCGAGATGGTTCTTGGGAATTTTCAGAATCTATGGCCTCCTCCTTTTGAAACGGTTTCTTGAAAGTTTTGACAGAACTCTTACTAATCCCATATTTGGATCCCTTGGAGAATGATTTGGTAGAGGAAGGTATCTTGAATGTACTTGCTAGATTGACTTCTATGGTTTTTTGAGTTTTTAATCTAGCTTCCTCATAGGCACACTTAGAGACAAAATCATTAAAGGACATGTTCTCTCCTCCAACATGAAAAGCCCCCTTGATGTGATCAAAATTGGAAGGTAGTGTCTTAATAGCAAAATGAATTAATATAGGATCTTCAAATCCCAAACCCATACTTTTCAATTTACCATTCATATTCGACATCTTCATAAGAAAACCCCTAACATCACCATTATCAGGATAAGATAACGAAGTGATTTTTGTCACAAGCTCACTGGAGATGGCCATCTTAGACTCAACAAATATACCATCTAGACCATCGAGTAAACCTTTAACAGTTTTAAAGGAAGAGACGGAATCTCTGTACTCATCAGTGACTAATGTCATTAGAAAGCTAAACACTTCCTGTTACTAGGCTCCCACTCATCATACTCAGCCTTATAGCCTGCAATAGATTTGTCATCGGGTGCAGCAGGCTCATTGTGGGAAGGGTTAGTATTAGAGCTCCCCTCTGCTAGAGTAGGAAATAACAATGGAAAAGGCTTCCTAATACAAGCGTCAATATCCAGGAAGGTAAGGGTGAATCTCACATCTCTTTTCCATTTTTTAAAATTGGTACCATCAAGAAGCTGAATGGTAGGTAAAGCAGCAGACAAATTTCCGACTGAAACAAAAAGAATCACAAAACAGGACATTGCAGGAGTAAGATAAAACCCACTTTAAGCTGTAGTACCTTGAGTAGAACAAATACAATCTACACAAAAGAAAATCTGGAATACGTACACACAACTTACTGGAATCATAGCTTACCACAACATGTATTTTTATCCAAAAACAAAACAATAACCACCAAACTTAAACTTTTCCGATCATAAAGAGCTAGCAAAAACCAAATTACAATAACAGCCCAGAACCACCAAGTTAATTACCAGATGAACTATAATATGATAATCAAATCCATTGCACATTAACTCGGCACAAACGACACAATCAAGATTGATTCCAATACAATCTTAATACTAACACAAAGTTAATTTTTATTTTATTTTTAGGCTTTCAAATTCGTTGCTGAAACACCTAAAAATAAAAAAAAAAATAAAAAATAAAAAATAAAAAATAAAAAACTTTAAATTCTGAAGAAAAGACTTATCCTTTAGCATCCAAATTTATTGTTGAATCACCAAGTTTCTGAAAAATTAATTCTTTGGCATCCAAATTTATTGTTGAATCACCAAAAGAATTAACCAACTGAAAACTTATCTCAAAACAAGAATTGAGCACTCCTAATATCCAGATTTATCGTTGAATCATTAGAACAATGATCAATTAGCTAAACATCAATGAGGCGAAAAAGCTGAAAATTTTCTTAATGCCGAGCATCATCCAAGATTTGTTGTTGAATCGATACTCGCTGAAGATCAATGTATTTGCTGAATCTATACCTTCTGAGGGTCTATTATTCATGTTCTCTCTTTGCTCTTTCCCCCTTTCAATTTTTTTTTTTTTTTGAAAGTGAAGGCGTGACACAAAAGAGAGGTAAACTTTGTTCTTTCTTCTTAAGAGAATAAGCACCCAAAAGTCAAAAAGAAATATGTATCGACTTAATTTAATTAGTCTAAGTCCTGAACTACGTGGAAGACGTAGCACCACCAATAAGTCTAAAGAAAAGAAACTTGAGACATGAAGACACGTATGTAACTATATTATGCAGATTAACCGAATTAAGGTCTTAACTTTAACACTAACAATTAATTTAATCGTTATTTCATGTATTAAGGGCTAACCACCACTTTAACGTGGCTCTGATACCACATGTTAAAACTAAAGTATTACAATCTTTGTACGTTAAAGTAGATAGCTAGCACCATACGTATAAGGTTACTTACCTGAAGACATAGCCCAAGTCGAAAGTCTCCTGGAAGGATCGAAACTGGTACAGGGTTCTAGGAGTCTTCCCTGTGGACAGTATGCGTAATTGCGTGTGTGGTAAAACTGGATCTGAATATGTATTTATATGCATACAATCACAGAGGGATCCTAAAGTCATAACTGAATCGAATTCCTACCACCATTGGAATCCTCATAGGTTTTGGCATAGACTTAATTCCTTAACTAATTTTGGTAATTATCTGTATATTCCTTAAGCAGTATTGGTATTGATCTGTATATTCCTTATAGAATCATGGTCCACTTAAAATAAGTCTAACAAAACTCACTAGAGTTTGGTCGAGACCCCCACAGCACATATTTACCTTTAAATAATGCAACCTCCGCAATCCAAGCGCGAATAACGGCCATGCGCACTCCTCGGGTCTCGTGAGTGCTCTAGAAAGACACCCCCGGTCTTTCATAGAAGGCGGACAAACCTCCACACTCACATAGGTGGTCTATCAAATGTTTTCACAAAGCACCACCACAAAAGAATATGGAACCATTAAGAGCGAACGCTCAACCTCGTACGATATATCCATCAAGTGCGTCTCAACAGTAGGGGTGAGCAAAAAAAGCGGGTACCCAGACCCGCTAAGGACCCGGCGGGTCCGGACCCGGACCCGTTGACAACGGGTACGGATATGGGTCCAAAGTTTTAGGACCCGTTGTCAACGGGTCCGGGTCCGGGTCCATAAATTTTAGACCCGTTACCCGTCGGGTATCCGTTGGAACAACGGGTCTTGCGGGTACCCATTATTTAACGGGTATGTGCGGGTACCCGTAACTGTTTGTGACTTCACAAAAAAAAAAATGAAAAACAAATTAACTAAATAAAACCCTATCTACCTTCTAAGTTTCTAACCCTAGCCGATAAACACACCCCCCCTTCTTCTCACTCTTCTCTGATTCTCTCACTTCTCTTCTAACTCTTCTCTGATTCTCTCACTTGTCTTCTCCGATTCTCTTGATCTTCTCTCACTTCTCTTTCTCACTTAGCACTTCTCTGCAACAACCCTTCCTCCACCGCCACCACCACCAACACTCCAACATCATGCTATTTCTCAAAGTTCAACAGCAAATCGGGTATCAAGTAAGTTGTCTCCACTCTCTTGTGTCCCTTTTCAATTTCAGTTCTTGTGTTTAATTTTCGGTTTTTAATTTTTAATATGGGTTTAATTTTAATTAATATTTTCTGTTTGTATTATCTGGGCTTATTTTTATTGATGATTTTGTTTTTGTTCGTATAATTTTGGGGCTCATTTTAATGGATGATTTTGGGTTTCATTTTTTATTTATTAATTGATTGATATTTTGTATTTGATAGTAATATGGAGTCGATTAATTTGGAAGGGATGAGTGAAGTGAATATGCAATCAACAAAGAAAGTAGGGAGCAAGAGAGGCCGAAAAGCACAGTTTTGGGAGCATTTTGCGGAGATCTTGGATGATTAGAAGAACATTTCTAGTGCAATTGTTTTATTTGTGTATGGATTGCAATTGTACATTGTTGGTTTGTAATTTCAGTAAAATTATCTTACTCTTTAGCCATTATTTGGGATATTTCAAGGATAATAGCATTTGAAATTGAAAATTTCGAGTTTCGGATTGTATAAAAACAGGTTTTAATTGAGCATCGGCATTTATATTGAACGGGCACCCAGACCCACTTAGGACCCGGCGGGTCCGGGTACGGGTCTCGATTTCTAGGACCCGTTGGCAACGGGTCCGGGTACGGGTCTGGTTTTCTAGGACCCGTTGTTGACGGGTCCGGATCCGGGTCCATAACTTACCGGCGGGTACCCGCTCATGCTCACCCCTACTCAACAGCACCGCCATAAAGGCTATGGATCATATCAAGCACTACTACGCGCCATAGGAATGAGAAAATGTAGTGCAAAGTCAAGAATCATACGGCTTCGTTTGACCACAGATGGGTATCCTCCATATAACCTCAACTCATGGGCTTAAGCCCCATCCCCCTCGACGAAAGGACCACTCTCCTTGTCAACCCCTTGGTAAGGGGATCAACGAGATTTCTCTCAGATTTCACATAATCCAAAGAGATCACTCCATTTTTTAGGAATTGTTTAACAACCCCGTGCCTAATCCGTATGTGTCTCTTCTTACCATTGTAGTAGCCATTCTTAGCTACACCAATGGCCGCTTGAGAGTCACAATGCAAAGAAACAGGCGCAGCCTGTCTCCCCCACAAAGGCACATCTGCTAATAAGTTCCTCAGCCACTCGGCTTCCTGCCCTGCCAACTAGAGGGCAATAAACTCAGACTCCATGGTGGACGTAGCTATACAAGTCTATTTAGAAGACTTCCATGAAATAACACCACCTCCTAGAGTAAACACACATCCGCTGGTAGAACTCATTTCATCATTACCGGATACCCAATTTGCATAAGAAAAACCCTCAAGTACAGCAAGAAATATACTGTAATGCAAACAAAGGTCAACGGTTCCTCTAAGGTATCTAAGCAAACGATGAAACGTATCCCAATGCTCACTACTCAGATTATGAGGATAACGACTAAGCCTACTCACCGCATAGGCTATGTCAGGCCGAGTACAGTTCATCAGGAACATCAGACTACCAATGATCGTAGCATATGCACTTTGGGATACACTCTCTCCTAAATTCTTAGCTAGGTGAATACTAGGATCATAGGGGGTACTCACGGGTGAAACATCATAAGAGTACATCATAAGAGTAAAATTTCTTAAGCACCTTGTCAACATAAAGAGACTGACTCAGAGCTATGCAACCAGAGCTTCTCTTAACTCGAACTCCCAAGATCACATCAACTCCTCCTAAGTCCTTCATCTCAAATTTGGACGACAAAAATAGTTTGGTCACAACTTTCAAACTATTCCCAAATATCAACATGTCATCCACATAAAAGACATATGATAACACAATCTGACCCTATCACCTTAGAGTAGACACAAGAATCAGAGTTGTTGGTTCTAAACCATCTGAAATAATAGTGCTATCAAATTTCTCATAGCACTGTTTAGGTGCTTGTTTTAAACCATATAAGGACTTCCTCAATTTACACAACTTATTCTCCTGACCAGGGACCACAAAACCCTCGGGTTGGGACATATAAATCGCCTCCTCTAAATCACCATTCAAAAAGGCAGTCTTAACATCCATCTGATGTATAACTAAGTCATGAATAGCAGCTGGAGCGAGTAAAGTCCTAATTGTGGCAATCTTGGTCATAGGGGAATATGTGTCAAAATAGTCTAGGCCTTGCTTTTGGGTGAATCCTCTAATAACGAGTCTGGCCTTAAATATCTCTATAGATCCATCAGGTCTCAACTTCTTCTTAAAGATCCATTTGCTATCTATGGTCTTAGATCCCTTAGGCAAGTCAGTCAGCTCCCAAGTGGAATTAGAAACGAATCTAGCTCACTCTTAATGGCCTCTTTCCAAAACACAGCATCAACAGACCTCATAGCATCCTCAAAGGTTTTCGGGTCTTCTTCTATCATAAAGGCACAAACTAGCTCATCATTAAGCATATCAATACATGCACTTTCAGACAAAAAATTAGTAACCCAATCAGAACCCATAACTTTAGCTATTCTAGGTCTCTTAGTCCTCCTAGGTTCATCTACAGTAGAAGAACTACTAGCATGCTCAACAGAAGAAACAGGCACGTTAACAACATGAGTAATAACATGCGCATCAACAACAGGAGTAATAACATGCTCATTACAAGACGAAAATGCAACATCACTACCCTTTTTCAAGGGAAACACATGTTCAAAGAATTCAGCATCTCTATATTCCCATATAGTTCTATCACATAAAGTCATAAATCTATATATAGCATGAGCATAACCAATAAACACAGCATCAAATGTCTTGGGTCCGATGTTTGTCCTCTTATGTTGTGGCAATCCCACTTTGTCTAGACACCCCCACACTCTCAAAAATCTCAAGTTTGGAGGATAACCCTTCCACATCTCATAGGCTGTCTTATTTAGTTTTTTATGAGGTACTCGGTTAAGGATATAACAGGCTGAAAGCCAGGGTTCCCCCCACATGTCTGTGGCCAACCCCGAACTCAAAAGCATAGCATTCATCATATTTTTCAAGGATCTATTTTTCCTCTCAGCTACACCATTTTGTTGGGGCACGTAGGGAGCACTAAGGTCATGGATAATCCCAAATTTAGCACACTGCTCTTCTAAGGAAGAATTCTTGTACTCTCTGCCTCTGTCAGACCTAACCCGTTTAATCCCCTTATCAAGTTGGTTCTCTACCTTAGTTTTATACCTAAGGAAAGCCTCTCCTGCCTCACTTTTGGATTTGAGAAGGTAGACTCTAGTAAACCTCGAATAGTCATCAACAAAGGTAATATACCACAATTTCCCACCTCTACTTCTAGTATTTTGAAAATCGGTTAAATCGGTATGAATCAATTCTAGAAGTTGAGTGTGTCGATGAGCAATAGGTTTACAAGGTTTTCTCGTGAATTTGGCTTCTACACAAATTGGACACTTAGACGGTTCGGTTGAACTAAGGTTCGGAATCAAGGCTAAGTGTCTGAGACGTTTGATAGATGCAATATTCAAATGACCTAGTCTACCATGCCATAAATCCAAAGACTCAGCAATATAAGCAGAAGAAGAAACATTCTCATTGATCATTTTTTGAACAACATTCAAAAACAAATAAACCCCCACTAAGATATCCCTTCCCCACAAATTCCCCACCCCTAGTCATTACAACCTTGTCAGCCTCAAAAACAATTTTCAAACCAGCTTTGTTTAGCAAGGCACCAGACACTAGGTTGCGACGCATCGAGGGGACATACAACACATTGGAAAGGGATAGGGATTTTCCAGAAGTGAGTTTAATGGTGACCTTTCCTTTGCTAAGCACTCCAGCAGTAGCAGCATTGCCCATGTAGACGCACTCTCCTTCAACAACATCCTCAAAGTCATGGAACAACTCCTTGTTGGCGCAGAAATCCCTTGAGGCCCCAGTGTCCAAGATCCAGTCAGTCGTGTTCTCCACCAAGTTAGCTTCAACCACCACTGCAACAATAACTTCATCTGCCTCAGCAAGGTTGGCTTGGTTCTGCTTCGGACCTTGGCGCTGGGGACATTGATAAGCCTTGTGACCAGCCTTTCCACATACATAGCACATGACCTCATTCTTCTGAATCTTGCTCGCCGGATTCACGAACTTGGCTCCTTGCTTCTTGTTCTTCTTATTGTTCTGGCCTCTCTTGCATTTGCCCTTGAACCTGCCTCGAATCTGAACAGCACCAGTTTCCACAAGGTTAGCATTCGAGGAATTAAGAGAAAGAGAGTCCAACTTATCCTTGAGGCGATTAGCGTCTTGAGTCTTCATGTAGCTGATCAGATCCTGGAGGGATAAGTCCTTCTTGTGTTTGAGTTGGTTACGGAAATCAGCCCAGGACAGTGGAAATTTCTCAAGCAAGACGTTAGCCTGAAAAATGTCGCACGCACATCATCATCTTCTCATTCATCACATCAGCACATAGATTCTCGTACTCATGAACCTGAACCATAATCGGCTTGTCATCGACCATATGAAACGCCAGCCACTTCCTTACAACATATTTCTTCTTCCCTACATCATCAGCTCTATATTTCTTGGCTAGGGAATCCCAAATGTCTTTGGCAGAATCATGTTTCATGAATAGATCAAAAAGGGAATTGACCATATGATTAAGAATGTGACACTTAACAGTTTTGTTATCCTTTTCGTATTTCTTAATCTCAGCATCATTAGTCCTAATGACAGCAGCAGCAAGGGGAGTGGCGGTAACATCACCAGCAGTGGCAGTAATAGGTTTAGGACATTCATTTAGCAAGACATAATCAATTTCTAATTGCTCAAAAAACATCAGTAATTTTTGGGACCATCTTTTGTAGTTGTATCCGTTAAGAGGTTCAAGTTTGGACAAATCAGGGACATTGATACGAAGGTTTGCCATACTCGCAATAAACCCTTTCAAATTGTAAGAATAAAATACGAAAATGGCTAAGGTAAAAAGGAAAACTTATCGGAATCAAGACTGTGCCGCGGTAGGAGACCACTAGGGATGGGCATGGGTCGGGTTTGGGTCGGGTCCGCTAAGACCCGGACCCGGACCCGTGATATCTTGTGTAGACCCGGACCCGACCCGTACCCAACGGGTCCTAATTTTCTAGACCCAGACCCGGACCCGTCGGGTCTGGGTCTGGGTCGGGTCTCGTGCGGGTCCCATATACGAAGGCCTTAATACGTATAAGAAACGATATTTTTGAGTAGGAATGCAATTTACTTTCGATATTCAGTCACATATCATACGCGAAAAGAAATTCGCATATGTTGAAAATCTGTAATAAGTAAACCAAACACAAATAATAATCAAACCCAACAATAATTAAATATTTGGGTAAACCGAACTCAAAAGATGAACTTAGAAAGGTGATGATAATTGAATACCTATACTATAAGAGATGTCGAAAACACTCAGACCTACTAATTGAAAACCAAAACCAAATAATAATTTGAAATTACTATTGCTCAACATAACAATT
This sequence comes from Spergularia marina, assembly GCA_963680865.1. NCBI lineage: Eukaryota > Viridiplantae > Streptophyta > Magnoliopsida > Caryophyllales > Caryophyllaceae > Spergularia > Spergularia marina. The sequence continues at coordinate 8,233,670 of OY804554.1, forward strand.
GAATACAAACAAAATGATTTAAACTATGTAATTGAGAACATACAAAATATAATGTTTAACAATCAATTTTCAAGCTTTTTTTGACTGATTTGTACCTTAAATTAATGATTTCCCATCGGCCTTAATTATAACGGAGGGCAAGTCATGTGTAAGTAGACGGCGATAAAAATCGGCAGCGACCAACGACAGTAGATGAAGTTAAATTTTCATGAATGAAATGAAGAGCGTAGGCATGAATTTGTTAAAAGTGGAGACTGGAGAGGCAATCGCGGAATCTAATACGCTAACAACATTAGATTTTTTTTTTTTTTTAAAATTAGGCGGGTCTGGGTCGGGTCCGGGTCTCAAAAGCTGGACCCGGACCCGACCCGTTATTTATATGCTCGAGTCTAGACCCGTCGGGTTCTAATTTTTAAGACCCAAACCCGACCCGAGCGGGTCGGGTCCGGCGGGTCGGGTTCGGCGGGTCTGGGTCGGGTCCTGGGTCCATGCCCATCCCTAGAGACCACTGACTTGAAAGCGTTTACGGCCCGACTTCGGTGGTAATCGTCACTGGCAGAAAAAGCTCCCCAAGGTTAACACAGTCACCCTCGACCGCTACCACTAACGGCTAAGGGTTGGAGATTGCAATACTACAATTACCCAGGAACAAATGTCTTAGAACGTGTTTGTAATTTTGTGTGATTTTTCGATGATCACAATGAGCAAAAACGATCAGTATATAAAGAGGAAAAACTGAATCGTTTAGGGAAGAAAATCAAGGCCAGAATTATGACCAAAATTACAGAAATTATGATCGACATAATTGCGGAGATAATGGGAATTAAGGGCTCATTATCGCAGTATTAAGGGAAATAAAATCGGGATCGAAACGGTCAAATAAACGTTTGAAAATCAAAGGTTCAAATGACAAAAATGAAAACCGGGCCAAATTTGTTAGATCCAACCAAATTGAAAAGTACATGCCCAGCCCAGCCCACACCCACGCCCCGACCCAGACCGGGCAGGCGGGCGGCACGCGCGCGCGTGGGCCGAAGTCAACACATACACTGTCTATAGTAAGCCCATAGCTTGACAGCTCAATAGCTAAAAGAAGAGTGAGGTATATAAACTAAGCAAAGAAATTTTGCTTGGCCGATGTGGGATCCCAACATCCCCACTTGGCTTTTCAGCCATTTTTCCAACATGCCTGAATTCTCTCACAAACTTTGACCTACACGAAACCTGTCAAATATCAAAACATGATATCCTACAACGAGCATCAAAACCCACTCGCTTTGCTAATAGCTAGTTTAGCTACTAGCATAACTCAACTACAAAGTTCTAGTTCATCACCAAAGTATGTTGCTCTTATGTTTGAGTTTGCTATTTGTGGTTCAACAAGCTCATAAATATAACTCCGATGATCTACTGATCTATTATAGTATATTTAACCATCGGTTGTGCCACATGATGTGATTATTATGAAGTTTAACCAATTTTGACCAGACCTATTACTACTAGATCAGATCTAGTCATGGTCCTTCACAATTGAGACCAAATTGCTAGAATTTTAATAAAAAGGCCTCGTCTTGCTGAATGTGCCTACTCACGAAAGGCCATTATCATAAGTACAAAACATTAAACCCCATTGCCAAACATCCCCCCATAACCACCAATGGTGACACTCTAACACGCATATGATGCACATTTCACCTCAAAGGCACAAAAGATATAACTAATAACCATGCTTAGATGTTCTACTTCGTACTACATGAAATCACCTAAGAGTATGTGCTCAACTATTCAGTATTATTTATTGATAAATCTTGCCCTCGGTTGGCCGGACTCTTATCCTTTGATGCTTGACTATGCACGTAGATAATACCCTCGAATATGATTTTATACCAAATGAACCTCAAATTTGCAATCTTTACTCCACTTTCATAAAAACTACTCCGTACAATAAATCTGACCTTACAAACTGCAAACATAGACGGATGTGGAAATACTCCATAATTCCGTTTGAAGTTTGAACGTTGGCTCAACGATTTACCAAAACCACCATACTCTACTATCTCTAGTTTTACCTCACAATCTTAAAACCAGATCATCAGTTTTGTCCCACATTGGTAGAAGTAAATTGAGGACATTGGTTTATAAGCTAATGGGTTAATCCTCCTATCACCAATTGGTTTTAGGATGGAAACTCACTGGGCTAGTGGCCTGCCTTCCTAATCAAATCCTACGAACCCGCTACCCTGGACCCAACAATTGTGCTTCTAAGGAAGTAGTATCAAATCTTATTGCCAAGAGGCTCTTATTTTGTTGGTACTCATTACTGCATTAGTCATTTCTTTCTATAAGAACTCTCTTTTTATCAAGTACTCCCTCCTACCCAAACCCAAAGAGATTTTCCTCTTTGGGTCGGACACAACAACTAACACACCAATTAAACAAACCTTAATATATTAATAACTAAACAATTAATTAAGCACACCAAGATGTTTAACCTCTAATCCCACCCCTCCCTTCACCACTCTTCAACTAATCCCCATCAGCAAAACCACCAGCGACACCATATCCATACCACCGGCGACTGCCGATCTCCATTCCCAGTCGATCTGCACATCCTCAAATCGTCTCTCTTCTCTTCTCCGATCAGCCGCTCTTCTCTTCTGCGACTAGCCTCCCTTCTCTTCTCCGATGAGACTCTCTTCTCTGAATACCCTCTCTCCTCTTCTCCGATCAACCTCTCTTTTCCGATCAGATTCGCTTCTCCGATCAACCTTTGTTCGGCCCTCTTCTCACGAGTCATCTCTCCTTGCCGCTTGCCTTTAATTTAGCGACAATGATGGTCGTGCAACGGTGATGGTGATGGTGGCATGGTGGTTCATGGAAGAAAGTTGGTCGACTGTGATGGTAATGGTCGTGTAACGGTGAACAGTAAGATGTGAGATTTTTTTTTTGTGATTGGTAACCCAGAGGAGAGAAGGTAAGCTGTGAGATTTTATTTTATTTTTATAATTACTAATTAAGGCTCTAAACAGAAAATTAGTAAGGGTAATTTAGTCAAGAAAATTTGCCAAATGGGGTATGTTTTGAAAGAGGAAAATCAAGTGAACCTACCCAAAGAGGAATAAAGGAAAATCTCTTTGGGTAGGAGGGAGTATGTTGCTCTTATGCCTATGAGTTTGATATTCGTGGTTCGACAAGCTCATAAATATAACTCCAATGATCTACTGATCTAAAACTAGTACATTTTACCATCGGTTCTGCCACATAAAATGATTATTATGAGGTTTGACCAATTTGACCAGACCTAATACTACTGGATCTAGTCACAATCCTTTACAATTGAAACCAAATTGCTAGAATTTTAATAAAAAGGCCTCGTCTTGGTGAATGTGCCTACTCACGAAAGCCCATTACCGTAAGTACAAAACATTAAACCCCATGGCCAAACATCTCCCCACCATCATGGTGACATTCTAACCCGTATAAGTTAAGAATTTGAGAACATTTGAAGTAATTGTTCTACCTTTCATTGATACGAACCACTTGCTTTTATACAATATACAAACCCTTGTTTACAGGAATCTACAACTAGCAAAATCCCTATACTATGACAACTCTATCACCTAGATAATTGTGCTTCCTAAGTTACAACTCAACTACAAGAAAGTGAATAATATCACAATATTTACATACCTTTACGGCTATTCGAGAGTATAGTTCTATGTACGAGAAATAAGAAGGATCATAACAGAAGGGAAAGAGATCAAGTGAGAATATGAACACAATATGTGGTTATTCTCGTAATATCTCAACAATATATGATGCACATTTCATCTCAAAGGCACAAAAGATAAAATCATGATTAGATGTTCTACTTCGTGCTAAATGAAATCCCCTAAGAGTATGTGCTCAACTATTCAATATTTTTTATTGATAAATCTTGCCCTCGATTGTGTTTACTCTTGTCCTTTGATGCTTGACTATGCACGTAGATAATACACTCGAATATGATTTTATACCAAATGAACCTCGAATTCGCAATCTTTACTCCACTTTCATAAAAACTACTCCGTACAATAAATCTGACCTTACAAAGTGTAAACATAGACAGATGAGGAAATACTCCATAATTCAGTTTAAAGTTTGAACGTTGGCTCAACGATTTACCAAAACCGCCATACTCTACTATCTCCAGTTTTACCTCACAATCTTAAAACCAGATCATCAGTTTTACTTTTACCGATCAACCTCTAAACCACAATAGTAAAAGACCAAAATACCCCTAAACTAGTAATACCACTCAACAATCTCTCTCTCTCCCTCTACTGAAATCACACTTGACTGACAACAAATCTTATTGTTACCCCCTGCCAGCTAATACGTGCTCACAGCGAAATTTTAGAATTTCTGCATCTCGAACTCCCCTCCCCTCTTCCTCTTTTTTTCTCTCTTCACATTCAAGCCTCCTCTCAGATGCTCTCCCTCGTTTCACCAACAGCCTTAATTCCGTGTTCTTCCCTCAATTCTTTTCTCATGTTATTTCACCATTGATCTCATTTTCCAGCAAACTTCTTAAATTTTTTTATACAAACAAATAATAATTTTTTTATACAAATAAATATTTTTTTAATATGTCAAGTAGTTACAACAGCCCGTCCCGGAGCCCGGGAAGGGGCCCCACTGCTGCGGCGGCGGCTGCGGCTAGGTTACAGCTCGGCGCCGTTTCGCGGCTGCGATCTTCGTCGTTGAAGAAGCCGCCGGAGCCGCTTCGTCGTGCCGTTGCGGATTCTCTCTCCTCTTCCGCGTCTTCTTCGACCTTCTCGTCAATTTCCGCTCTCTCGTCTCACCACCTCGCCAGTAGCCCCTCCGTTCACGCTTCCGAGGCGTCGCGGACTCTTCGGGTTTGTTTCTCTTTACTGTTGCTTCTCGCTCAATTTTTTGTGTTTAATTTGTTTGAATTTTGATTTGATAGTGATGTTTTTTCGCGCTTTTGTGCTGAGAATTTTTCGTTTTGGGGTTTTTTTGTTGTTGAATTTGGTGAAAGTTCCGGTAATTTAGTGTTTGAGGTTCGTAGCTGGTTTAGAATTTGTTGGAAAGTTTGAATGTTGAATTAATTTGATGTGATTGCGCAACTGATCAATTTGACGACTATATGGAGAAGGGAATGGTGAATGTAGTAGTGTGGGCGTGGCGCAAAATAGCTACATTTACCGCGAATTCTGTGATTTTGAGTAGAGGTAGTAATGAATTTGAATGAATTGCGCGAATTCAACGGAGTACATTGAGTAGTTGCTAGTTAGTGTGGAATGTACCTTTAATTGAATGTGCTGAAAGTATGATACTTTTTGACATGAGCTCTGGTAAATGCGGAATTTGTCGTTTATTAGCAACGCATATTGGGACGTGACATGGGAGTAGTATCGGTTACTGATTGTATTTATAGTTACTAGTTAGTGTGGAATGTACCTTTAATTGAATGTGCTGAAAGTATGATACTTTTTGACATGAGCTCTGGTAAATGCGGAATTTGTCGCTTATTCCCAACGCATATTGGGATTGGACGTGACATGGGAGTAGTATCGGTTACTGATGGTAATTATAGTGGCTAAGGAATGTTGTCCACTTGTATCACGTTTTTTAATTGGTTTTGTGTCGGGGTAAGACTGAGACATTTGGAGTGGTCTTACCCTTCTTAATTCAAGAGCACATATAGCAGATTAACCTTTAGCTTTCGGTAAGTAAACTAATACCTAAACGCCCCATTGGTATCATTTGATAATGTGTGAGCACGATATCCTACCAATAGGGATGAAAAGTGCTGATAAAGCCTTTTCTTGCTTGTTTCTTTCTCCCCGTACCACCTTGGTAGCCATGGTAGTAGGAATATTGAAGTTTGAAGAAGATCAGATGCCGATAATTATCTATTTATCTTTATTCCAATTTGTTATTTCCTACACAGAGTCTAACATTAAACACAAAAACGATCATCAATGTTTATTACTTCCTAGTAAGGACCTCACTGAAAAAGGAAAATTCTCCCAACAAAGGATTATAAGAGACGATGATAAAGAAGTGGGGTTGTATCTTGCTGAGTGAGATGGTGTGTGTGTTGTGGGGGGGGGGGGGGAGTGATTATCATGATCAAGATTGAAGGATTTTAATTGGTAAAGGATTTTTTTGATAGATGAATAAATCCCTCCTCAAAAGGTTTCTCTGTACCAAGATGATTTCCGCAGTTGTAATTTATTAATTTGAAAATGTTTCATAAATCTTAATATTACCCTTGATGAAAATAAGCAAACTTGAAAGGTGTCGATTGCTAGGACAGCATCTACGGGTGAGTATAAGAGAGCATTTCAGGTAATTTCCTTGGTTCTTATTCAAAATCGACCCAATTTATTGTTGCCAATCTTTTGGGGCATATAGGGATAGATTAATTAGATAGACATTAGCAATTTGGTGAAAGGGAGCCTTGGCGCACTGATGAAAGTGTTGCCGTGTGATCGATAGGTCACGGTTTCAAGTCCTGGGAGCAGCCTCTTGTCCAAAAAGTGATAAGGGAAGGCTTGCCCTCTATACACCCTTGTGGTGGGACCCTTCCCCGGACCCTCGCTTTGCTGGGATGCCAATGTGCATCGGGCTGCCCTTTTATTAGCAATTTGGTGAGGGTCCATAGGTGGTCTTTGATATTTGGGTGAAAAACTTGCACCTTAATTATATTTTTAGTGGCATTATGTTGTGGTCAAAGTATTTAATCTTTGCAGTTAGCCTACCCATCTTCAAAAATGAGATATTAAGTTGGAAAAGTGCTACAAGTTTGCTTGAAAATGTGTTGTTAGTTGAAGAGTTAGATGGAGTGGCATTGCCTCTACGAGAGTACATGTCTAAAACAGTTAGGGTGGCCATAAATTCCTTTATGTTTGATAAATTGATGTGAAAAGTAGACGTGGTTTTTGGAAGGGGGCAAACCAATGTTCTCTTAAGAACAATGATTTTGTCTGTGAGGAAATTTGGTGCTTTGTGGTGGTTACATATAGAATGTAGCCTGTAGGTGACTTAATTTTGAAGTAGATACGTGGTATCTAGGAATTCGATGCATTAAGAACGCCGTCTACTCAGGATAATTAACGAGCAAGTGAAGAGGTTTTGCCGTTTTGGTAATGCAAGGGATTAGAGGTGGTGTTTTGTATGTCACCACTGTGTCTTTTCCGATATCCGTTTTCTTTTCAACTCTTCACAATTGTTTGATAGTATCTTTCGTGGATTTTTGAATCCCATTATTGTAAATAGAGATATTAATTTTTGGCTAATGAGCATAGATAGAGCTTCTTATTTGAAAATTTGATGCACATATAATGGATAACTTGACAATTGCATTGCTTGCCATGAAAGCTGTCTGCCCGTCAAATTTCACATTTTGGTTACTGATGAAGTGATGAAGATCCTTAGTGAACTTTTGACAACAAAATGATGATTTGTTTGAATTTTATGCCTAACAAGTTTCAAGTAGAATAATCTTCATTAAAGGAAAGAAAAATTGTCTGCTAAATCCTTTACTTCTAGTAGAGCATAATATATTAACATATTGACATTCAAATAGGTCGTCTTTAGACTTTATTTTTTTTATTTTTTATTTTTAAATAAAGAAGAAAGAAACTCTTGTTTGCTGAAAATTAATCAAGAAATAATGATGAAGATTCCTCCCCTCAATTGCCCTATCTAGACGCTTGATCTAATACTTTAACTGTCATACACATTCTAGATAGGACTAGGGGGACTATTCTAATTTAGTTTTGGATTAGTTACTATTTTAATTTAACTAATTATATGGGAAAATCCATTCCATTGATACTGAACTTCTGTATGTTTAAAGACTTATGGTCGGTTGAGGAGATCTTGATGGGAATACTAGGACTCTACGGAGCTAGAAATGTGGAATTGAATGGAGTTTGTTATTGTATCATCGACTCATCGTCAAAAGAAGTATCATGCTTGGTTACATGAAGCTTTAGAACTCCGCAAAATTCTGAGGAAGCTTTATCAATAATGTTCCCATGGAAATATGGATTTCTGGTCTTATAAGAGTGAACTTGTTTGGTCAATATGTTCTTGAGGTGGTGATTTAGCTTATGCCAGATTTCCCATTTGTGCATTAGTGATGTTTTATTAGGGATTACAAGAGTCTAATCAGAGTTAACAAAAAAAAAAAAAAAATAACAACTTCTGGCTGTTGCTTGAGTAAATCGAATATTTGATTAAGAGGACCCATGTGACTTCCCTATGCCTTTTGTCATCCAACAGTGGTTGGCTTTAAAAACATTTGGGGACCAAAGCAGCCTGCTTTTTAAAATTGAAGTATTGCAGAGCAGCTGTCTAGGGTAATTAAGGTATTTGTTGGTTTCAAACTCCTCTGTCTGATTCTTTCTGGCTGCTTCTCAACCTTCAGGAGTCAAGACTCAGGAGATCCCTTGCTCCATTCTTCTGTGTCTACTAAAGTCATGGCAGTAGGAAACTAGCAAACATGTGTGCATCGTGCTGCTTCACCAATTCGCGAGAGCTTAAATTTTTGAGTTCTCATACCCCGTGTAATGTGTTCGAATACTGTACACATCTATAGCAATCTAAGACCATTTGGCCTCTGCACTTTTCAAATAATAATCCAAAACAATGATCTTGCATTCATCACCTCTCTAGGCTTTCTTCTTCCAGGTTCTATACTTAATTGTTCCCTTTATTTCTTTATAGTTTCTCTTTTTTTATTTTTTATTTTTTATTTTTTTTGTTGTCAGTGGCACCATGGTGCTGGCACTTTTGCTTGTAGAGGAAACAGGGAACTCTGATCACCAAGCCCCCGAGGTTTCTGCATTGATAGAGTTCTTTGTGAAACCAAAACTCTAAAGGCGTTGAATTGGTAGACTTTTGGAGATAGTAGTATCGAGTACTCCAGGGAAAAGAAGAGGGCTCAAAATCTTATCTAGTATAGTTCTCAAGCTCAGTTCGCTGGGGGAATAAGTCCTTATTTTTCTATCCCATTTTGATTTTATACGATGTACAATGATCAATCTGGATTTAATAGAATAAAAAGAATGCTGAGATGAGAGATTTGTTTGAACAGAACCCAGCAATTGAATTTTGAAGAAAGTATACTCGGCTCCCTTAGCCCGGTATAACCTATCACTTATTGGAGCTAAAGGATGGAACATACTCCGTATGTGTTAATTGCAAAGTGAATTTCGAAGAACTTGTGCTAAAACGTTTATCTTGGCAAGTATCCCATAATTGGTATAGGACAAACAGTTGCCCATTATTGTGCTCTTGATGTAATGAAGGAAAATAGTTGGAAGCCGAAACATCAAACTGATATGTCCTTACATCTCTGTGCTATGTCTCTCTGACATCTAATTTTCTGAAAGTCATTAGCGAGAACTTTCAAGTACCTTTTTTTTTTTTTTTTTTTTTTTTTTTTTTTTTTTTTTGTGTGTGTGTGTGTGTGTGTGTGTGTGTGGGTAATGTGTAAAAAGGGATTTCCTGCCCATAGTAACATAGTTATGAGCCTAAGCAATATTAAAGATATGTTTTAATTTTTAACTATGGAAGATACTTGGAAGAAGGAAAACCAATACCTGTACGGCTGTACATCTGACAGGGCCTAAAACCCCCATGCACTAAGTCCTCAAGTTTTGGGAGGCATGAATGAGAAGTTCTTTGCAGGTAAATGTGATGAGGTGGACACTATCGTAAACTATTAGTTCATTCTGGGATATGCTTGTTAGTAGGTCAATTTGAAGCAATGACATGTTTTTGATTATAGTTACCTGAAGAGCCATTATTAAGCTGGTGAAGTTTGTCTTCATTAGAAGCTGATATTCTATTTTCGCTTAGCATGTGATGTACTGATTATTCCTTGCATGTTAAAGTACCAAAAGATTGATATCAATGTGTGATGCAGGATTACTTGGCAGCCCCTTCAACAACTGACATCGCTTATTGTGTCATTTTAGAACATACTCTCGCGGAGAGGGACCGCAGGTAATATTGCTTATTCACACACTTAATTGAGCGTTCATCTGTCTTGATGTACTTGATTACAAGCTTTGTGTGCCTGTTGCATATCTGTCTTGTCTTTGTGTGAGACTAATAATTTGGCTTTGGATTTTGCTGTTGACTATCTATCTCTCCTTTCCTATTTTGAGTGTTTTCCCTGAAAATCTTTATTTTCTCAGTTCAAATCGTAATATGTCAGTGAAGAGATATTTGCTCTTAATTCATTGTTCTTATTTCAAACATTATTGCAATGATTCTCTTTGCTGTACTCTCTTCTTATACCCTTTTTCTTTTCTATTTGTTTTTGCACTGATATCGGCAGATACGTATGATGATTCATGTCAGCTTGTTGGCGGCATCTATGGCTTGCCGAGTTTCCAGCATTATACTGATTCGTTTTTTGTTACCTTGTACAGCCCTGCAGTCGTCGAAAGGTGTATAGGACTGCTAAAACGCTATTTGTTAAGGTATGTTTTCTTTTGTGGTGATGTTAGGTGAAATTAGTACTCAGGTTTCTAGCATAATTCTGATAAATACAAATAGAGCAGTAGTACGTTCTTGAAAGGGAGTGTTGTTGAAGCGGGCTATTGTGATGTTGGAACTTGGAATCAAGCTTCTTCGTCTTAGTAATCTTAAGTAGCTTGGAGACATGTCGTCGACCCCTAGCCCTCTTTATCGTCTCAATTTATTTGTCGAATGCTAGTCTTATTACTATAAAAGCTTGTGTACTTGGATGGCCCCCCCTTTATTTCAATAACATAGCTTTCAAATTTTCCTTCTTATTTTTTCTTCATTTTCTTGTCTTTCCTCTTTTATCTTTTTGTCTCTCGCTTTTTCCTCCATTAACATTTATTTTACCCCCTTCTTCAAAAGGAAATGAAAGGAAACAAATAATCAAGTCCTGATGTATGTTCCTTATATATATTCTTCATGCTTAGGAACAATTTGTTCGACTTCCTTCTGTTTGTTTTACTCTCTTCTACTAACTCCTTCCTTTTCTATTGTTGTAGTTTTGGTAATTATGTTATGTGAAGAATACACCTGTATCCTTCATATTTTCCAAAATGTTTTTCTGCGCGATTGAGGAATGCAATATTATATGGAGAATACCTCATTCTGAGCTGTATATTTACCTGTTTATCTTCAGATTCAAAAAGTTCCCTCATGTGTTCAGGCTTCTGATGACTCCTTATACCATATTTCTTTTCTTCCTTTACGTATTAGTTGGTCAGCTAAAGGGCAAATGATTCTTGACAAAAGGAGATGTTTGGACTTTGGAACCTAAACCGATGTAGAAATTATAGTTAATATGATCCTAAAAAAGCCAATTGTTTTTATCTTTATTTTTTTGGTTTGTTTGTCATTATTTTCAATGATGTACTGAGTTATTTAAACTCTACATTGATGTACTCTTCGGGAAGTAGGCATTAATTGGCAGGGGTATATATGAAGACAACTTTAGTTAATACCCTGGTAGCTAAAGCATTTGCTTCCTTGGATGTGCACATCTTTTCTCCCTTGTATTTCTCCTGGTTCCTTTTTTTTGTGGGTTTCAACAGTTTATGTGATGTATGGTTACAGTTATTAGAGATCCTGTCTAAATTGATGCCCCTCTTTGTTTGGTGCAGATATAAGCCTAGTGAAGAGATATTGTTGCAACTTGATAAGTTTTGTGTACATATTATTGCTGAATGTGATATTGGTCTGAGCCGTAAATTGTTGCCTTGGTCTCACTCCTTGAACCAACAATCTGGTGCTGTGACGACACCAACAAATAGTGCTACACCTCTGCCTGTTTCTAGCTTTGCTTCTGCTGCACTTATTAAATCGTTGAAATATGTCCGCTCCTTGGTCGCACAACATATTCCAAAACGGTCATTTCAACCAGCTGCTTTTGCTGGAGCTCCTACAGCATCAAGGCAGTTCCTTCCTTCACTGTCTTCTTTACTTAGTAGATCTTTCAATTCTCAGTTAGGTCCTGCAAATAATTTGGAACCATCAGGAAGGATTGATGCCGTTCTATCTGTGCCAAGCCAAAGAAAGGTTGAAACTTCTGATGGGATCGATGATACAGAATTCATAACCTCTGATGTTCTAAAGTGGCGCTGGGCTGGTGATCAACACTCTGCTGCTGCTTTAGCTGATGGGTAATGTTTTTATGTGTTCAATTATTTGTATTAAATCTATTATTTCAACGGAGTCTTTTTTTTTTTTTTTTTTTTTTTTTTTTTTGCGCTTGCGATTGTGGAAGAGATTTCCATCATGGGCCATCCGTAAGCAGTGTCTATGTTTTCAACATAGGGGTAAGGCTTGCATACACCTGAGTGCCCCTTACCCTGCCTTATGGAGGGAGCCTTTGAGGCACTGGGGTAATGATGTTGTTGCTGTTGTCAGGGTTTTAGTTGTGTTGGTGCTTCTTTTGACTCCACTAATGACTTAAGATTTATTTCTTTTATGCTGCAGAGACCACAATTTAAATGCCCAAGATTTGATGAGATCAAATTTGCTTGAAGTAGGTGCGGCTGCCCTACTTGTTGCTGACATGGATGCTAAAAAAGGCCAGCCATGGAAACACTTTGGTACTGCTGATATGCCTTATCTCGATCAACTGTTACAGCCCTCAATGTCATCAGGCGCCAATGGTTCTTCCGCTCGTCACCATTTGAGAATTATAACTGCATCGAAACGTACCAAATCTGGGTCCCAACAGATATGGTTAGTCCTGTTAATGTGCTAGTTTATCTTGTTGTCTGAGTCATTATGATTCATTTTTGCATAAGGGCCTCCAATAGTAGTCACTGGGTGATGGATACAAAAAAAAAATCTTCCTAAAGGACACGTTCTTTGCACTTGGATAATTCCAGGATCCTTGTACCCGGTCTTTGATCCGCAAGCTGACGATGGATGGATTGGCCATTTGGTTAGTTTAAGTCAGTAGTTCGGATAGCGAATTTTTCCTGATATCGTAAAGAAAATGGTATCTCTATCAGGCGTTATAATTTTAGTGGTCAGATTTCTATTAAGGTTCTTCTGATTGTTAGATGGGCTAATTAGGATGTTTAGGGGCCTAAACTGAGCCAGTAAACTAAACAACGCCACTACAAGCAGTGCGAGTTCCTCTGTCAGGTAGCGTCTTCAGAGTTGAATGTATGTGTAGTGTCTATTTGTAGTGTCACCCCTAATACTTGACATTAGCTGAGAGGCTCCAGAAGAATTACAATCAAATACAGTGTAGTTATGTCCTTCATTAATGATCTCATCATCTATTTCCATTTTGTTGGCTGGCTAACAAAGGGTTTAAATTTTGGGGAAGCACTTCCATTTGTAAAGGTTTAATTTGGGTTTGCCATCCAGTCATCTATCACCTTATGCATTGGATTGGTGTCAGCGTCCACGTTAATGTGAAGCGCCTGCTTGGCTAGCTTTGGATGGCCTTTGCAATTTTGTCTTTTTTCATCTTACAGATTAAACGATCTTGCGAAAAGTTATCGAACTGAAACCATAAATCATATCCTGAAGTAGTCAATAACCCTCTTGTATTATGGCCTGGAAAGAATGAAAATTTAAGTAAGAATCTCAAAAGAGTTTAATATTCCTCCCCTTCTCAAAAGAGTGGGTAGTAGTATGAAATGAAAACTATTGTATCATGGAGGATGATTTACTAGTTGTTACATTTTACATCAGGTTATATCACCTTATCAGGGAAGTTTCAAGGAATTGAACGGTGAGAAAAATGATCTATGGATGTAATGCACATTTTATAAGCCGGCTGATCAAAATTTCAAAGAGAAGTCAACTATACTGTCCAACTTTGTTGCCTATATGTTCTCTCAAAGAATTGTTTGTTACTGGTTTGTTCAATTTGTGAGCGTTCTTGTTGACATTTTTTTAAAAATAAGCAAATTCTCTCTCACTGTGAGGTGGGCGAATTACTCTACTAACCTTTCATTTTTTTAGTGCGATTTGGGGTAGGGTTTCAGCCAAAGGATCGTGCAGAGGGTTTATGCAACTCATATTGTGCTTAATAACTTTATGAATGCTCAACCACTTATGAGATGCTTGCTATTAAAATTAATAATGTTGGTATTCATATATAAGTCTCTATAGCTCATTTTGTTGAAGAAGTTTTCTGAATTCTGGTTCACATGTCTTATTTAATAAACATTTTTGTATTTTACAGATATTTAGATTAAAGTTGCTGTATTTTGATATTCTGATAAAGTATTAAGCTTATTCGGGTGCTCTGTTCTGACTTTTTTAGACTAGAATTCATTTGTGATTCAGTACTTGAGATGTCTGATCACTGGTTTTGTTTCTCTGTTTTTTTTTCAGGGAGGATTGTTCTGTTAGCACATTTCGACCACGGGCTCGACCATTGTTTCAATACCGCCACTATAGGTAAGACTCAGAGATAAGTAATGCTCTACAGTATGTTGAACTGTTAGCTATCATCATCATTGTTGTTTGTCTAGGAGCAGTCGTTTTTAATTGGCTAAAGAAGTTAATAGGGTTTTAGGCCTTTGGGCCTTCTCTATTCACTTAAAAATACACTCCTTGATAGTTCAGTTTATTTAATCTTGTTTAGCTCTCAGGGTGTAACAAAGTGTGGAAACCAATAGAACAAAATTGAAGTTTTGAATCAATTAGCTAAAGCTTCTTTGGTGCTCTTGTAAATGTTTTTGATTTCGATAAAAATCTGGATTACATCACAGATCATGTCACCAAAGTGGTATTTTTGAAATCGCTGCTGAAGTGGAACCAGATCTGAAAGCACCAAAGTAAAAATGTTGCGAACTTTATTGACCTAAAATTGTGTCATATTTTCTCATCGTGTTAAACTATGTCCTGAAACTATGACCCCTAGCTAAGTGCGCGATAGCAAAGTCAGTTTCTTTTTTTTTTTTTTTTTTTTTTTGGGATTTTTTTGAATCTGTTCTGTACTGACACATTCTGTTTGTGTGATTCAGTGAACAACAGCCTCTGAAATTGAATCCTACGGAAGTGGGTGAGGTAATAGCAGCTGTGTGTTCGGACACATTAGGTTCAAACACGAATCATATGACCATTTCGACTGGAATCAGTAGCCACCGCTCAAAGCCGTCAATTGATGTGGCTGTTAGTGTTCTTATCAAACTTGTGATTGACATGTAAGTTCGTTTCGATTTCATCTTAATCTCACCTTGTTATTTCTCTCTTAAATTCATCAACTAAAAATACACAAGGACAAGAACAAGAACAAGAACAACAACCACAACAACAACAACAACAGCAATAAGTTAAAGTGGCTGTAAAAGGGAGGAGGGTGGGTTAGAAGAACTGAACCAAAAGAAAAAAATGTTTAAAACCTTTACAGGCAAATAAAGTCAAGATTTTAATTGGGAGTTAACTTGTGAAGCGTAAAGTAAAGGGGGAAAAACATAATACAAATGGAATAGAATCGTAGAAAGGAAAAAAAAAGGTGAGTAAGAAATGTTGAAACAAACAAAAAAGATGAACACAAATTCAAACTCTTTTTTCAGACCTTTCCAGAATTGCATCTAATTAGGATGCCACGGTTGGTGATGTTGTTTGATGGGAGGGTAACTATCATCATTGGGACAATTCATTTTGAGGTCTCTCAATGATGGGGAGGGACCTTTAGTTTCGAATTTTATGGCGCAGACAACAATGCTAGGCTTATTGCTGTGCTTTAGAACCTTTCTTTAATTCTAACTCTAAGAACCATACCACGGCCCCTAACTTGATAAGAGAAGCACTATTTAATTTTTACCAACCTTTAATTACATACCTAAGTCCCCTGCCGTCTAATTAGAGGTTTAGTTTAGGATCTCTAGAAGTTTTTAAGTGAGACATGCTTGCCATTATTAGTGGAACTACGTTATAACAAATGTGACTTTTCCAAAATTTTCAAAGATTGCGAAGTGAGATATATACGTAAGCTGACTTACATGTGAAGTTTCCATCAAGGGTGCTTGCATTTGTTTCTACAATGTCCCCTTTTAAGTCCTAAGCAAGGAATTTATGCACAAGAGTACATATTAAGGTTTCACGGCTACAGGTACATCCTTCCTGGTAGGACTGAAACTTCCTTTGCTCTTTTTGTAGGTATGTTTTGGATTCTGAATCGGCCGCTCCTCTCACGCTCTCTATGCTTGAGGTGCTATTCTGAATCCGTATTCCTCTAATACTCTGTTATGAAATTTGCCAGTGTCTAATGCCATGGGATTATTTTTCAGGATATGGTTTGCTCTCCCAGATTATCATCTAGGACTCGTGCCTTTGACTTGATTCTAAATCTTGCTGTTCACGCTCATCTATTGGAGCCGGTTGTGCGAGATGATGTTTCAACCATTGAAGAAGATTATTCACAAGAATTATCGCTTGACAATGATGCCCAAGATGGCACACAAAGAAATAAATCAGATTCTTCAAAGACAGAGGCGTCCTCTGCCATTGACAATTTTGAGTCCTGGATTCTAAACATTCTTTATCAGATTCTTCTGCTCCTTGTCCAGGTAAATAAACTTGACTCTGACATCTTTATCTCTGCAGTCTTTATCAGTGTTCTGTTCACGCTCTCTGAAATATAGGCTTTTAGAAAAAGTAAATATAGGCTTTTAGAAAAAGTAACAGATTGTGGAGGCTTTTTTTGGAGTTGAGTGTAATTCTTTATTGGTGCAACATGGGCGACACCCTAATGTTATACCATGTCTTCATATGCTTAGTCATCTGTTATGATTTCCCTCATTTGTGTGATCCTGCTCCGTTTCTTCTAGTAATTGCTGCTCTGACATTGTCAATAAGCACTATTGTACCCAGTGCAGTGACTGATGTTGCCAGTTCACAGAAGGGGCTGCCTTCTGAATGATGAAAGGCAAAGACCTATTGTCTGGGGCACTTGAGTGAACAATCATAAAAAGAATGCAAGGCTACTTTGTCATTTTCTGTTGATGTTGAATGATTTGTATTGTGACATAACTTTTTGAAGGTGAAAGCTGGACTTTCTACATGTTTTCATGAGCTTTTCTTTAAGCATTTTAAACTTTTTATACGGGTATCAGCCTGTTTTGTACATGGGAGTCACACCTTTGTGTCCTTTTATTGATACCCTTCATTACTTGTAGTAAATAAAGGAGTAAGTTTTATCATTTAAAGTATTGTATCTTATTCTGGAACTCGGTTAATGGTAGTAATGAAGTGAAAAAACTTAAAAGTGTGAGATTTGGATCCATTTGAAGTGTAAATTTTTTTCGACACAGAACTATCATATTCTCAGATTACAAATGCACAATGCAATTGGTTATGAAATTTATGATGCATTTGGTCATTTGGCTTCATTGATGGTTGATTGCATAGCGGTGTGAAGTATCATCATAATAACCCTCACTGAGCTTTAAGTTAACTATCACATGGGCTTTTATTTTCAACCATGCATTTTTTTACCTTTTGTAAATTTGAAGGTATAATTCTTTTTATCTAGTTGGAAGCTATGCCATTTCCTTTTGTCCAAGATCAGCTTTCTTTTCCGGTGTATATATTTGTGAGCTCTGCGTTCTCTTATTTTGAGAACATCACTTGTACAATCTAACTCCCATCTGCATAAATCATAGGTAGAAGAAAAAGAGGAATCCGTTTGGGCATCTGCTTTGAGTTGCTTGCTTTACTTTGTCTGTGACCGAGGCAGAATACGGAGGAGCCGACTGAAAGGCCTTGACATAAGGGTGAGTTTGTTTGCCATTTCAATTTGGCTGCCTACTATTGACAATCCACTAACATCATGTTTGGTAGAGATGAATAGGAAAGAAATAAAGGAAGGGAAGAAAAAAGGGAAGGGAAAGGGAAGGGAAAGGAAGAGTAAGGAAGGGAGCTATCGGGTGGCTTAACTTGAAATATAAAACCCGAAGAATTTGAAAGGAAAATTGTGTGTTTTTGTGTTGTGAACTTTCTTTCCATCCAATTCCAACCATTTTTGGGCGGAGAGGAATTGCCGAATCGGTCCACATCCCATTTTAGCTTGTAAACCAAACATGGAAAAGCTCAATTTTTTTATTTTTTTTTATTTCCTTTCCTTTCCATCGGATTCCTCTCTACCAACAAGTTGTAAGAGATCTGAACTAACGGCAGCATCCCCTCCCCCTCACTCTGCTATTCTATTGATTTTTCAGATTCTGTTAGGTCCTGTCTGATTCAAACATTCAAACATTGGAAGGAGGGTGGGATCAGGAAATGGGTTAAGATAGTATTAGGTTGGAATTTCATCTCTGAAAACCTGGTGTTTGTTCCGTGCAAGCTAGAAAAGCAAGAAGTACACCTCCCCTCGCTCCGGGTCTATTAGTGAACTTTTTAGCAGAGTACTGAAGTAGTTAATTACTTAATATGCATGGAAAAATCCGACAAAAAATGTTCTTGCAACAAGCAAATTCTTGTACAATTGTCCACCTCCCTACCCCAGTTGTTTTACATCAAAAGTTCAATTCTGTGTTTGCTCTTTCGTCCTGCACTTACCCAATTTGCCCACAGCTTTTATCGGTTATCTACGTCACGCCATCAGTAGCTACACACGTAGGGGCTCCAATATGGTTTCGGACCTATAGACTAGGTTTTCTAACCTTCATGACATTCTTGTATATCTATGCAACGACTACATATGCATACCCTTTGGCCTCTATACTAATGGAGGTGTGTGGTCGGTTTATTGTCACAAGCCTCGGGATTTGTGGCTCTATGGGTAGCATGAGTTCATGGCGGTGGTGATCAAATGATCCTTCTTTTTCATTTTTGGTTGCTTGGAGGTGGCAAACTGGCAGCCATGGTGGAAGGTATTGTGTGTTGCTTGGGGTTGAGAAATCTAAGGGATGATTTTTCTTTTTTTGTTTACTTTTATCAATTAATTGATTTTTCTGGTATCCATGTCCAACTGGATGGGAGGACAAACGGATTCTAGGGAGGGGGGAGCTAGAAACTTAAGAGTTAAGAAGGCCATGCTCATCAGCTTTTACTGCTCAAATAGCCTATTGAGTCTGAGTTAGTGAAAAAAATGCTTGCTTACAATAAACCAATCTCTGACGACCTGAACCTAACCCCGAAATCCTATAATCCTGAAATTCTGCCACCAGCACAACCATTCAAAAAAGAAGGGAAGATTCTGTAACTGCTTTATTTCTATATTATTATTATTTTTTTTTTTTTTTTTTTTTTTTTTTGGTACAAAGGAGCACCTAATGCTGAGGGGGTTGGAACTACTTTTGTTTCTTAACCTGGGGTGCAGTTGGTTTTTGTTATGCTTGAATACTAACGAGTGAGCTAAAAATTATTACATGGATCCTCATTGATATTTGGCATGTTTGTCTAAGCTCCAATTTCTGCATAATTACTTCTCAGAAGTTTCTGGAGGAGCAGCTCCAAATTGGAGCTTCTAATTCCAAGTAACAATTTTACACTAGAAGTACTTATGACAAAACTAGAAATTGTTTGTCAGTTTTGTGTGTTTGGCCAGTTTTCAGCTTCTAGGGCCCGAAAATCGGCCAAACACACCCATAGTGAACTCGATTTATATATAGTCACTGGGTATGAAATATTGAGCCAGCGCAAAGCCTGCATAAATCCGTCCTACTGAAATTCATGTCATCTTATATACTCAATTCAGGTTGTCAAGGCATTAATAGAGATCAGTCGGTCGAGTTCTTGGGCTGAGATTGTTCACTCCAAGCTTGTTTCAATATTAACAAGAATGTTCTATGATCTTTCTGACGAAGATAGTTCTAGTACTCCTGAGACCCCTAGATTTCTTGCTGAGCAAGTCGATATGATTGGAGGAATCAATTTCATCTTCTTGGAGGTATGCTTTCTTTAATGCCACATCTCAACTCCTGTAAAATGTTCAAAACTTTATAAAATTATCTCTTAAGCAGATTGGCCATGAGGTTGCTTGTTTCTGCTAGTTGCAAATATACCATCATGAAAATCCGTTCTTATATGTTGTCCCATTGTAATGTGGTCTCTCCTCCTCAGTCTCCTGTTCGAACAAGACTGGAATTTGTAACTACTGAGACACTCGAGAAGTAAAAACCTGACTGAGTAATCCAATACAGCTGAAAAACAATTTAACCTTAAATCCTTAATAAAGGGCAAAAAAGGGCAGCCCGGTGCACATTGGCGTCCTCGCAAAGCAAGGGTCCCACCACAAGCCTTCCCTGGTCATGTTTTGCACAAGAGGCTACTCCCAGGACTTGCACTCGTGACTTATTCTTCACAATCTAACCTTAATGTTTTTCTAAAATTTGTAGTGTCCTTGCTATTCCTCGTACTTTATCTTTGAAAGCTGTCTTTTGATTTTGTTTCGTGGCCGCATATTGCAGTATTCACTTGCAAGGACGACAGATGAAAGACGGAATCTTTATTCATTGCTTTTTGACTATGTTCTGCATCAAATAAATGTTGCAAATATTGCTTCTGGGTTGCCTGAGCATGGCATTGATGAAATTCAACCTCTTGCGACGTTGCTGTATCTTGCAAATGCTCCTGAAGCCTTCCACATTTCGGTTAAGCTAGGGGTTCAAGGTATTGGTGAACTTTTGAGAAGATCAGTCTCTGCTGCATTATCCAGATATTCAGACAGTGAAGAACTAACCGATGTGAGTCTTTAGCTCCTTCTCTCTCTATCCAACCCTAAGTGTGCGTTTTTTATGCTACCATTTACCATGCCGTAAAACATTTGTGATCCTTATCTGGGTTTTGAAGGATAGGGTGGGTGATCTAGACATTGGCAAATATTCAACTAATTCTTCTCTAATTTATAAAAACAATAAAAGGATATAGTATAACAGCTCAACCCACCACCATTGTAACTCGGTCCAAAAAGAAGGGATGTACCCTAGTGTTCTCAAAAGGAGATTAGGAGAAAACCAAGTGAATCCAACGCAGAAGGATCAAAGAACATAAGATAAAGAGTCCTCACAACATAAGTTCAGAGGGAAGTAAATCCAACATACTTCCAAACAGGCTCGGTTATAATTTACTTAGTGAAGTATTCCTTTGACTGCTTTTGTGGCCTTAGTCTGGAAATATACTAAAATCGACCTGTTTTTAATTGACCTGTCCTTGGATGTACTCCCATGTAATCCCATAGTAACTCAAGACGTCTTCAATATGAAAATTTGAAGGTATACAGCCCTTTCGTCATTTCAGGTGGTAAGTCCACGTAGCTCTAGTGTGATAAATTTGTATCGAAAATTTATAATGGTTTTCTGTGTTGTGCCTCTCCCCTGGTTTCTCAAAAGTTCAGTTCTTCTTTCTTTCTGTGTCTGGGCCAACTTGTCCTAGTGCAGGAGTAATCCTTCATGTACAGCAGTTTGTGATGACATTGACTGGTGTGTATGGTGTTTCATTTATGTGTCCAGATCCTTGAGAAGATCGCTAGCAAGTTTGATTCAATTATAAGTTCATTCACGCATTTACAAACAGAGTTCTCTGATTTGAGACAGCTCACAAAAACATGTAGACTTCTGAAAGATATTGAGGATGGAGCTTTAGGAAGAAGTATTTCCAAGAAAGCTAAATTATCATGGGCAACCCTGCACTCTCTTCTCCATTCTGATAGAATCCCTTGTCGTCAGAATGGGTATATTTGGTTGGGTGATCTACTTGTATCTGAAATCAGCAATGAGGGAGGCGGGGACTTATTGTCAAACATCTGTAGCATGCAGCAACAGATCAATTTAGTTGACCTGAAAGACCCATTAGCTCTGCCTGGCATTCCTCTATCCATCTGGCTCATGTGTGGCTTGCTAAAGTCGAAGAAAAACACAATTAGAGCAGGCTTTCTGTTTGTTCTGGAAGTTCTTCTCATGCGATGTAAGTTTTTGTTGGATGAGAATGAGCTGGACCATTCAGCCCGCACAGATCCTCCTCAAGGGGGTCAGAGTCTTGAAAAAGCAAACTCGGTGATCGACATCATGAGCAGTTGCTTGTCACTGGTCACTCAACTAAATGAGACAGATCATTTTAACATTTTGAAGGTATTCTGCTGTAGAGCTTGTTTACGGTTTCATGTGCTCGCTGCTGGTTTCAATGTTTAAATGACTGAATTATTGTTAGGTTTTAATCTTATATTTATTTGATTTTCTCTGCAGATGTGTGATATTTTATTCTCCCAGCTGTGTCTTAAAGTTCCTCCAGCATTTGCTGATGCAAGCCAGCGTGGTAGAGGGTCAAGTAGCCCGGATGTAAATAGTAAAGTTGAGGTAAGTGAATGTGCCCCATTGCAAGAGAATATTCATCGGAGAGGACTGGAGGATGTGGATAACTTTTACAGTTCACTGGTTTGTGAGACATCATCAATGGCCGCCTTGCTTCTTCAAGGAAGAGTAGTTGTCCCCCTACAGTTGGTTGCACGTGTTCCTGCTGTTTTATTTTATTGGCCTCTCATTCAATTAGCTGGTGCTGCAACTGATAACATTGCTCTGGGAGTCTCTGTTGGTAGCAAGGGTAGAGGGAACCTTCCAGGTGCCACATCAGATATTCGTGCGGCTCTTCTTTTACTTCTGATTGCAAAATGCACGGCAGATCCTGCTGCTTTTGAAGAAGTTGATGGAGAAGATTTCTTCAGGTACTGCACCGCCCTTTTCCTGTTTTGCTTTCATTTGTGTATTGTCAAGGTGTTTGACTGGTTAGGTAAAATGAGTAAATTGACGGTTTTTGTGCAGACAACTCCTAGATGATACAGACTCAAGGGTGGCCTATTACTCTTCAGCGTTCCTTTTAAAGGTATGGATATTCAACCTTTTTTCTTTTTTTCCCCCTGTTTGAGTCCATCCTTTCCAACTAGTATGTCTGTATTGACAAAGAGTATCTTTCTGTAAATTCAGAGAATGATGACAGCAGATTTCGACAATTACCAACGTAGACTTCAGAAACTTGTTTTCAGGGCACAGCAGGTAATCTTTTGTTGTAAAATGTTTTGAGTATGAGATTCTTCTGCTATTTGCTTTTAAAAAGTTACATACTTGCATTTGCTGTCATAAATTTAGCTCTATAGTTGCCTTCCAGGTAATGCTTAGGTCTTCAGTATCTATGAATTTCCTTTGTCTAAACTTTTCGTCCTATTTAGTTTGGGCACGACATCTTCCGGGGCGACCCTAAAATCCTAAGAAATGGGGCAAAGTGGATGAAAGAAGCAACAGAGCCCAATTTGATTAAATTAATAATCTTCCAATGGAGCCAAAGACTAATTATTCTTTGGTTTTTGGGATATAATGGAATAAAGCAAAATGACTCATAAAACTGTGTGCTTATTTTGTAAAGTAGCAGTCGGTGCGATTCTCGAAGCAATCTTCATTTTGGGTCATCCGTGCGCAACCTCTTTATGTTTCAATAGGGGTAAGGGTTGCGTGCATCCGATCCCCCTTACCCCGCCTTATGGCGGGAGCCTTTATGGCACTGGGGTAAAGATGATGTTGTTGTTGGTGAATAATCTTACACGACAACTATCAGACTAACCACCACTATTAGCGATATTACGGGACAAAGAAAATGCTGTTGAGCCGGATATTTTGTGGTGAATACTCCAGTGACATTATTTTTTGGCGTTTGCATTTGGTTTCTGGTTAGTAGTAGGTCTTTAAAAAATACTTGCAGATTGATGTATCAATTTGCTTCTTATTTGGATGAGAGAGGGGAAGGAGTGGCGACTAGTGATGCAGAGGACTGTCATCGATGGGGAGAAATAAGGGAATTCGAAATTTTTGTAATGTTGTTCAAAATTTGTTTCCGAGGTTGATTTTCCTGTTAGTGCTATTTGGAGATGTAAAGCTCCTCCAAAAGCTTGTTTTTCCGCGTGGACAGCCACTAAAGAGAAAATCCCAACTTTGGACTACCTTAAACGAAGAGGTTTACTTTGGTTAGTCGTTGCTCTTTGTGCTGTGAGGCGGAAGAAACCATGGATCACCTTTTGCTCTCTTGTCCTTGGGTGTTGTCTTTGTGGCACACTGCTTTGTCGTTGTTCGGTTTGAGCTGGGTTCATCTGCGAAGAGCCAAAGATGTCCTCTCCCCTTGGAAAAGGAGAATGAAGAAAGGGTGGCTAGCCGAAGTATGGAAGATGGTTCCAATAGCGATTTGGTGGTGTACTTGGAAAGAAAGAAATCATCGCATTATCGATGATATTATGTTGACACACAGAGATATCAAATTTAGGTTCCGTTGTATAGTTGGAGTCAAGTGTTATTTTCACACTGACACTTGACTTTCATTCTTTTTGTGGATAAAATTTCTCATGATAGTCCTAGAGCGTGATTAGCTCTCTTTTGCTTACGGGCGTCACCTCTTTAGGTGTCTTTTTGTATATGGGAGTCAGCCCCTTGGTGTCCTTTTGAGTATACTGATATCCTATCTTACTTATCAAAAAAAAAAGAAAAAATAATAAGGGTAGAGGGGAGAGTAAGATGAAAATAGGTTGACGGCTAAGGTAGAGGGGAGAGTAAGATGAAAATAGGTTGACGGCTAAGGGAGAGTGCATTGGCAGGGGAGGGGAGATTGCATTTAGCGAGTACTGCGAGGTCAGGAGTGAAGCTGTAATGGAGAAGACTGTTAGCGGTAAAGGGGAGGAACGAGAGAGAATGAGAGGATGCTAGGAAGGAGTACAGCGGGGGAGGGGGGTGGGTAGTCCTAGTAAACTCATTTGTGGGAACAAAGGGTGGGTGGTGGGGAAAAGCTTTTAATCTATGCCCCATTATGTTACTTGAGTAATCAAGCACTCGGCAAATACTAAATAACAAAGTCTTAGTCCCAAAATCATTTGAGTTCGCTAACATAATCATTATATGAGACTTATGGTGTGAGAATTATAACACAAATGAATGGATAGATACCAAAAAATTGAATGGGAATGAAATGGGAAACTGATTGAGACAAAAGAAAGTGGGAAGAAACAGATTCTCTTTTGTGGCTTTAATTTTCTCTCTTGATGCAACTTCAATGTTTTACTGATACTTTCAAAACTATGGATTCATAGCCATATATATTTGACGCTTCATCAAACTTGTGACGCAGAGCAATAATGAAAATCTGTTGGAGAACCCATATCTCCAGATGCGTGGGATACTTCAAATGCTAAATGATCTTGGAAGTGGCCTATAATCTCCAAGCTGTGATCAAGAGATGTTGTAGCCTTCCATTTCTCAGGTGTTCCTCCTCGCTACCTGTTGGAGCTAGAGGTGCTGAAGTACACACTTATTTCTTGATTGCCTATACAATTCCAATAAGTTCATGGTTGATTGGTGCTTGATCGAGTTAATAAATTTGCATTCAGCAAAGCAATTCCTGGCTGACGTTAAAGGAGCTTCTGGCTGGTTTCCCTTCTGAACTGCTGAATATAATTTCTAGAAGCCCTGGGTTTTTTTAGGATGCTTTGGGTTCTGCGTCTCAGGCTACTCTTATCGTAGAAGATATTACTAGGCCCATTTGCACACTTCAGACCGAAGTTCTGCTTTACTGGTGAATACAGGTCCGAGGCTCAAACTTAACTCAAAGTTTCTGGTAGAAAAAGTGCCCTGAGTTGTAATTAGCTCATTTCTGTCGAGTTTGCGAATTGCCATAGGTTGGTCACTCAAAGGAAACTATCCGTGCAGGTACGTCCTATATATGTGTTTCCTTGCATTTATTTAGGTATTCTCTATTTATGTGTTTCCTTGTATTTTTTAGGTATGCTCTATTTATGCATATCCTTGGATTAGGTATTGCTGCTATAGGTGTCATGATGCCTTTATATTAGAAAATAAAATACTCTTTAATTTTTTGCTCATTCAGATTGAGCCCCTTCAGTAAAAAGATCCAGTATTTTCATTTCCAATGGAGCCGAAGACTCACTAATCATTGGTATTTAAATATTATGGAATGAAGAAAAATGAGTTCTTAAACTGTATGCGCTTCTATGTGAAGTAGGAATGATCAATGCAGTTCTCGTTCCAATTTTCAGTATTGGTCATCGGGAAACTGCCTCTCTATGTTTTCAATAATGGGGGTAAGTTTGGGTAGTGCTGACATCGGACCTACTCACTTCCTCCCTACAAGGCACTTGGTATGTACGGTGTACTTGTTGGCCTTTTAATCTATCCAACTTGTTGAAAAACATTACCTATTTGATAGTGAGACAATGTCAAAGACTTTTTTTGTAAACTCAATGGTGGAACCTTTTTTTTCCAATTATTTCATTTCATTTCTGCAGAGTGTTCTAAAGCACCAGTTTCATTATTCAAGCTTTATTTTATTGAGATAACCCAAATGAAAACGTGGTCTAGTTTCAACCATTTTTTTTTTTTGTGTGGGTGTGTGGTATTGCTAAGATTAGGAGATAGTTTGTTTTGCTTCTCTCTCTTGCCGTTTCTTGACAAGTTTCTGATATCAAGACATTCTTTTGGTATCTTTTAATACTTCATGTTTCTAAATTGTCAGAGCTCAGAGGTTCCCCAGATCTGGACTCCAACTGTGTCATTTATGTGTGGTGGCTGCCTGAGTAAACTCCCTGTGCAAATCGTAGATCTGGTAGAAGAAGAGAAAGGTTGAATATGTCTACAAATCCTTATGGCCGTTCCGTGAACTCTTGCCATCCCTGGTTGATGATGTTTCTAGACGCTTACTGTATCTGATAGCTTGTAACAATAACCTTTTGTAGCAGCTTCTTTTTCAGCCATGAAGCATAGTCAATGAGCTCAAAGCATGTGAAGGCGGCCAGCTCCGCTTTTAAGGGGCTGCTGCACCGCAGCAGAAAAGGCAACAACCTGATACACCGCCCTGTAAAATTTCTCTGGGCTGGTGTGTCTATTCACCTAGCATCTTATGCTGTAAATGTGTAATTTTGTCTTACCATTTTTTCCGGTGGTGTTAGGTTTGTAGTGTATCATCTCCAAATTTTGACAGAACATTAGAAACTTAATTTCTCAGTAGGTTGTAATTCTTAGATACATATATGAGTGTATAGTGGAATGAGCATCGGAAGTTCCCTTCAACATTGTTACATTGTGACTGTATTGACAACAGCCAATAGAAATTTTTTCCGTTTGATAAGTTTATGCATAGTTGTGTACACGAGTACACGACTATGCTTCTGACATTTGATATCAAATTTGGTCAAGCCTTTTCACGGCTCCAACTTCCTCTTCCATGCCTTCCAGAGTCGGCGGTCAAGTTGGAATTTGACTTAATAGGTGCTATTTACCGAATAGAGGTTGCTACAGGGTGATTTGGGGGGGCTCGCCATCAGCAGGTATGTTATTTGTAAGGCTGGTAGATCCAGGATCGTGCCTAGTTAAGTTGGGCTCGGGTTTTACCGTCTTTGATCACAAACTTGACAAATTTGCTTCCTCTTGATGATAGTAAGCCATCACTTTCGACTGGTAAGGGAGAATCATTCGCCATGTTTGCTAATCTGTACATTAAGAAAATACCATTGTCTATATAATCCATTGTCACCCAATAATATCCCAAAGACGGTACAAAAACAAGGGAATTTTTTATCCCCACACTGATAGGCGAGAACGAACACTGTTTTAATCACCTCAATCTGATCATCATAAGGCCATTTCAAAACTTAGTTCATTAAAACAAATTTACCATCAGCTTTAGTTACCACTGTGAATGGTAAATTCTTCTCCCAAAGGCTACGATCTTTTATGGGCAAATTTGACGTTTAAATCTAACCGTTCAAAGGTTAACATGATTTGACTCGTCTCTTAGAATAGAATCAAATTAAAATCAAACAAAACCCCGCTTTAATACGTCATTGAAACAATAACTCCAACACCACCAACAACTACAACCACGCCTTATTTCCAAATAACCTTGTAAGGAAAAGTGCTATGTTGAAAGATAAAAGAAGCAAGAAAAAGGAAGAGAATGTAGGTACTAGTAAGGTAAAAGGTGGCCTATTGAGGGAAGTAGAGAAGATGGAGGAGGGTAGTTGTCATGGAGAAGATGGAGGAGGGTAGTTGTCATGGAGAAGAGGATATGTGAGGAATGTGTTGGAGAGATAAATACTCCGGTTGGGTTGCTAGTTGTTAAAGAGAAGCGTAAAAATCTTGGCAAACAGAATAACAGTGAAAGGAGAAATCACAATATTGATCTGACTAGTAATGATGACATGGGAGTTGTTTCTCCATATTTTGTAAAGGTGGGTGGATTGAAATGCAAAGTTTGCATTCGATTTAGAATCATCCATTGTATACATGCAGTCATACGTTTACATTTACTGGTTGATATGTCTTCTATATGTGTGTTGACTAAACTAAATTAATCTACTTAACCTTCGGGGACAAAGCTTTGTCTTAAGGGGGGAATTATGTAACACCCAAATATTTGGTAATTATTGATATTGGGCATTATGTTTTATAAATTATTTTGAGAAATTATAGTAATTGTGTATTTTAGGAAATAAGTCATAATTTCCTAATTAGGATTGAGAATTTTTCAATTACTATTATTTCCTTACTAATTTGGAAAATTGAGGACTTTTTGGGAATTTTAAAAATTCAAGCCCCGTCTATATAAACTCGAGTTGAGAACAAAGCCTTATACGTAAGAAAATAAAACCCTAACATATTCGTATAAAAAAACGCCTAGATCATGCCATGATTCTGATACAACTGTTGTCTCGAAAACAGAGATAGGTTGAATCGAGTCCGATAATTTAGATTAATAAGATTACACCTTAATTATGGACGATTAATTGGAGAAAAACTTAAGAAAAGACTGAAGAAAGTTGAGATAGGAGGAAGAACTCATGTTATAATTCATGAGATTCTCCTTACAATTTCATTCCTTAAATACTACTTAGGTAAGACCTGCCCTTGCTGCCAAATGATTGCAACGGCTAAAAGTTGGTGAGCTGGTGGTGGGTGTTGTCCTGACTTGCTGCTGCATGATACTCTGCACATGTAACTGTACCTTCCTTCGCGCCTGCACATGCTGCTGTGCTGTCGGTGTACTTCCTTGGACTGCAGTGAGCTTCCCTATCATGAGTTGCAGTATCAGTATCTGCTCTTATAAGCACTTCTTGGGCCTGGGTGGACTGGGCTTCAGTGGTGATTTGGGTTGGGTTAGCTGCATTTGTATCATTTCCTCCCTCTTGGGTTGATCCTTGACCCCAAGGATCAAGGTGAGGGTACTTTTGTTGCATGTCGTACAGGAACTCCCAAGTTGCATCCTCCAAGGACTGACCCTTCCATTGTATGAGTACCTTAGTTGCTGACACTCTTCCCCGCTTGACAGTCTTTCTGGCCAACACCAGCTCTGGGGTCTTTACAATCACCTCTGTTTCATCGACCGGATTAGTGATGACTGGTGGTAATGGACCATAGTGGGGTTTAAGCCAAGACACATGAACTGTGGGGTGTATCTTGGTTCCAAGGGGTAGTTTCAACTTATAAGCTACTGTCCCAACCTTATCAAGGACCTCATATGGTCCATAGAATTTCTTGGCCAGCTTCTGGTTGCTCCTATGACTGACAGAGCTCTGCCTATAGGGCTGCAGCTTGAGGTATACCATGTCTCCCCTTGATAACTGCCTGTCACTCCTTTTCTTGTCTGCCTGCTGCTTCATCCTGTTCTGAGCTCTGGCTAGATTGAGCTTGATGGTGCTCAGAACTTCTTCCCTGGCAAGTAATGTCCTCTCAACTGCTTCAACTCTGCTATCTCCTGGCATATATGGCAAATGCAAGGGTGGTGGTTGCCCATAGAGTACTTCGAATGGAGTGCATTTGAGAGAGCTGTGAAAGGAAGTATTGTACCAATACTCTGCAGCAGGTATGTATTTGCACCAATCCACTGGATTCTCACAACAGAAACATCTGAGATAGGTTTCCAGGCACCTGTTCACCACCTCAGTTTGACCGTCTGACTGGGGGTGGTATGCGGTGGACATGCTCAAGTTCACTCCTTGGACAGAAAATAACTCCTTCCAGAATGTGCTGAGGAATATTGAGTCTCTATCTGAGACTATATTCACTGGCATACCATGTAATTTGTAGACAAAATCAAAATAAGCCTGTGCCACATCACTAGCAGAGTAAGGATGTTTTAGGGGAATGAAGTGTGCTGATTTACTGAGCCTGTCTACCACCACAAGTATGGAGTTCATCCCCATTGATTTAGGTAAGCCATCAATGAAGTCCATACTAACCTCAGTCCATACAGAGGTTGGTATGTGCAAGGGCTGCAACTTACCCGGATAAGCTGCTAAGTCACTCTTGCACTGCTGACAGGTGGGGCACTGTTGTATGTAGGCTTGTATATCAAGTTTCATTCCCTTCCAGTAGAATTGTTGTCTCAGCCTTTGGTAGGTAGCTTCCGCTCCCGAGTGTCCTCCTTGTATGGAGTCATGCATTATTGAAATGAGTTTCTGTTACAACCCGTTAGCCTTGCCAACTACCAGCTTCCCCTTTCTCTTGAGTTGATCTCCTACCCAAACATACCCTCTATGAGACTGGGATCCTTGTTGTAGATCCTCAATTATGGTCCTGAGTTTGTCATCTTGCTGCCAGGCTTCCTGGATAGAGCTGTATAGATATGTTTCTATGGTACTGATGTTTAGCTGCAGAAGCTCCGAGCTTTGGACCCTGGAAAGAGCATCGGCTGCCACATTGTCCCTTCCTTTCTTGTAAACTATCTCGTAGTCGTATCCTAGGAGTTTGGCTAGCCACTTTTGCTGTGATGGGTGAGATATTCTCTGTTCTAACAGATATTTAAGGCTTTGGTGATCAGTCTTCACAATGAAATGTCTATCTGCTAGGCATTGACTCCATTTGGTGATAGCGTGTATCAAAGCTAGCAACTCCTTCTCATATGTAGATAAAGCCTGATGTCTTGGGGCCAATGACTTACTAATATAAGCTATGGGGTGCTGGTCCTGCATTAGGACAGCCCCAATTCCTTCACCTGAAGCATCAGTCTCGACAGTGAAGGTTTTTGTAAAGTCAGGCAACGCAAGAACTGGTGTTGTGACCATGGCTTGTTTCAGCTTATCAAATGCAACTCGAGCTTCCTCACTCCACAAGAAGGCATTCTTCTTCAGTAAGCTGGTGAGTGGCTTGCTTATTAACCCATACCCTTGTATGAATCTTCTATAATACCCAGTTAACCCTAGAAATCCTCTGAGTTGTTTGATATTCTTGGGTACTGGCCAGTCTACCACAGCACTGATTTTAGAGGGCTCAGTAGCCACACCCTCCCTGGTGATCAAATGACCCAAGTATTCCAATTGAGAGGCTCCAAAGGAACACTTGCTGGGCTTAGCATACAGCTGATTGCTCCTCATTAACCCTAGCACCCTTCCAATATGCTGCAAGTGTGCCTTCCAGCTAGGGCTGTATACCAGTATGTCATCGAAGAAAACAAGAACAAATTTCCTTAAGTATGGCTGAAAAACCTTGTTCATCAGACTCTGGAAGGTGGAGGGTGCATTTGTCAAGCCAAAGGGCATGACTAGGTATTCGAAGTGCCCATGGTGTGTTCGGAAAGCTGTCTTGTAGATATCTTCAGGTTCTACCCTGAGCTGGTGGAACCCTGCCCTCAAATCGATCTTGGAGAAATATGCAGATCCATGCAGTTCATCTAACAGTTCTTCAATGAGTGGAATGGGGAATTATCCTTTACTGTCTGCTTGTTTAATTCCCTGTAATCCACACAAAGTCTCCATGAGCCATCTTTTTTCTTTACCAAGACCACAGGAGAGGCATAAGGACTAGTGGAGTGCCTTATGATCCCATTTCCCAACATTTCCTGTGTCATGGATTCAATAATATCTTTTTGCACCATAGGGTACCTATATGGTCTTATACTCACAGGTTCTGCATCCTTCTTGAGTACAATCTTGTGGTTCTGACCCTGTCTGAGTGGGGGCAGCCCTATAGGTTCCTCAAACACAGCTGAGTAGGCGTTAAGCACCTGATTAAGCCCTTCCTGACCATTACATTCGGCCTCACAGTCACTACTGACCTGTAAGGCAAAGAATTCAGCTCTCTCTTCAGAGTGCTGTTGGATCATAGCTAATTGTGCTCCATTCTCTATAGCCTTGTTCATGCCCTTCAAGGATGGCAATTTCAGCTTTGCAAAGTGTGTGCCCTTAAGCACTTGCTTCTTACCCTTATAACAGAACTCCATTTCCAGTTGACTGAAGTCCCAGGTGATTTTTCCCAAGGTTTTTAACCATTGTATGCCCAACACTGCATCACACCCACCTAGAGGAATCACATAGAAGTCCGCATGGTAATCCGAGTTTCTCATTCTCCATTGCAAGTTAACCAACTTGTGTGAACAGGTCAACTTGCCTCCATTGGCTACTGAAATACTGAAGGTAGGGACGCCTTCAGGTTCCAGGCCCAGCTGATCTGCTACTCCCATGTCCAGAAAATTGTGACTACTTCCACTGTCAATTAGTATACTCAAATTCTTTCTCCCAACATACCCAGGTACTCTCATTGTCTGACAGTGTGGTAATCCTGCCAATGCATGTATAGAAATCTGAGCTATGTGCCCGCTTATCTGATCCTCCCCATTCTCTTCCTCTACATCCTCATCTTGCTCAGTCTCCTCACACTCCAATACAAACAGCTGTCTCTTGTTCTTACACGCATGTCCTGGGGTGTATTTCTCATCACAATAAAAACATAGACCTTGGGCCCTTCTCCTTTCAATCTCAGAATTGGCATTTCTGTATCTAGGGGTGGGTGGTGTATATTGAGATGTATTCCTAGGGGTCATGGTCCTAGGAGTACTTCCCTGTCCAGCCTGATAATTGGTTTTTCTTGAAAAGAGTTTGTCAGGAGGAGTAGGCAACAGAGGTGGTTTGTAATTGGGTTTGGAGTTGATTTGCAGGGAGGTTTCCTGCAATTTGGCAAGCCCATATGCTTCTTGAATGTTCTTAGGCTTCAACATCCTAACCATAACAGCCACCTTCTCATTCAGACCAGAAAGGAAACAACTTAAAGCATAGCTTGGCTGTAGACTCAACTTGCTAAGCAGCATATCAAAACTATCATGATAATTCTGTACAGATCCAGTTTGCTTAAGCATCAACAACTCTGACATTGGATCCTCATAAGTATCACCAAACCTGGCCCTTACAACCAACTTATACTCTTCCCAACCTAAGGGTAGGTCAGAAGTTCTGTTCTTTTCAAAGGCCTGATGCCAAGCAAGAGCTTTAGACTCTAAATGCATAGCTACATAAGTTACCTTCATAACATCATCAACAGTATCAACAGAAAAATATTGCTCACATTTAAACAACCATCCTTCAACATCATTGCCATCAAAAGTAGGAAACTTGATCTTAGGATTTCTAATAACATTGCCAGGTTGATTGTTATTATTACCTTGCCTTTCCAGATTCTGATATTGCATAGCCATGGTTGTGATACTCTGTGAAAGCACTGTCACCTGTTCCCTTAGGTGTTGATTTTCTGTCAGATCTGCCATCCTTCTTCTTCTGGTATACGTCCTTAGTGTACTATTCTGAAGGTTTCCGGGTGGAAGGTTAGGGTCTTTTTGGTGTGTTTCTGAAATTTTTTTGGTGGTTCAAAGAATTAAAAGAAGGAAATTGAAACGCACAGGTCGAGAGGATATAGTAGCTCTGATACCAAAATGATACAATTGTTCTCTTGAAAACAGAGATAGGTTGAATCGAGTCCGATAATTTAGATTAATAAGATTACACCTTAATTATGGACGATTAATTGGAGAAAAACTTAAGAAAAGACTAAAGAAAGTTGAGATAGGAGGAAGAACTCATGTTATAATTCATGAGATTCTCCTTACAATTTCATTCCTTAAATACTACTTAGGTAAGACCTGCCCTTGCTGCCAAATGATTGCAACGGCTAAAAGTTGGTGAGCTGGTGGTGGGTGTTGTCCTGACTTGCTGCTGCATGATACTCTGCACATGTAACTGTACCTTCCTCCGCGCCTGCACATGCTGCTGTGCTGTCAGTGTACTTCCTTGGACTGAAGTGAGCTTCCCTATCATGAGTTGCAGTATCAGTATCTGCTCTTATAAGCACTTCTTGGGCCTGGGTGGACTGGGCTTCAGTGGTGATTTGGGTTGGGTTAGCTGCATTTGTATCAGATTCCACCGGATGCTTCCTGTGGAGATGTTTTAGTGGAGCTGTGTCGATCCACCGGGGAATTGTTAGCCCTCTCGGGATTCTGATGATTCCCGTCGACTACTAAGGTATTTTAAGACGATATTTTATGACAATGTTCATAACTCTATTTATGAAAACATATAAAACAATTTAAGCCCTGAACTTCTGTATCAAACATCACATTAGTTTTCGTGAGGAAACCCTAATTGTTGTTCGTGGTTTATTGTGAAGTTGATTCCCGTCGATCCGCTTGGAGTTTGTGGACATAATTTTGAGGAGACGTTCCTGACATAACATTTTATGACACACTAATTTTTTATATATATCCAATATTGGAGGTGGAAGTTATCCCCATTCCTTTACTACTGATCCTGTTTTGGTTCCTGCCGAATTAGGGTCAATTGTAGATTATTGTGATGTTCTAATGTAATTAATAGTGGCTTTGGTTAAGGACCAAATCTGGTTGAGAGATTTAATTGACAAAAAAGGATATATGAATTTAAGGTGGAATAAAAAGGGGATCATGTTTATGATGTTGTTGTGTGATGGTGCGAATTTGGGACTATTTGGATTACGTGTGGTTAAAGTCTAAATGGTTGAGGAATGTTTCAATATCTGGTCATATGGGTTAAAGTCTGATTTTTAGTAGTGTAAATATTGGGATTGAGTTGGGATTTATGCTTTAAGTGTGTATTAATCGGTTGCTGCTGTTTTTGACAAACACTAGTGGTGTTAAATATTAATTTGGGGCATGACCTGGTTTTGTTGGAATATTTTAAGTTATTGATTGATTAATTAATTATTATAATTTTTTAATTATCATAATTAATTAATTGATATGCAATTAACTAAAATATCATAATGTGGTCCACTTTATTTGTGGGAGTTATTTTGATCAAATAACTTCCGATAACTTCTCCCTTAGGGTAAGCGTTTAAACACATCTATATAACTAAGGGTTTCATGATGGAAGAGGAAAAAAAATTACACAAATTAATAGGTCACTAATTTCACTACTCTTAAAATAAAAGACAAACACCATCGCTACGGTTGAGAGAAGGGGTTGGCACCGGTTATGGTTTCGCACTCGAGTTACGTTTTCGCGATAAGAGAATAAGAAGATAACAACAATTGCAATGGGTTGAGGTATTTGTTCCTACTTTAGTTTCTGCTGCATTAATTTGGTATGTTCAATTTGGTTCATGAACATAATTAAGTTTATAGAAATATCTTACATTTGGCATCAAAGCAAATGTTGTTCTCTGCCTTGCATCGTTGTTTCTTCGCCTTCGTTCTCTTCATCTGTGCATGTTGTATGGTGATTCATAATTGATTTGCCTGTTCGGTGCCCAAATTGCTTGGTTTTATATTTCCGAGTATGAGACGAAGTGTTAAAACCAGTATCAATAGGACTCTGCAATTTTATCAAAGCATGTTTGTTGTCGTTGCATATTTGTTGCTATCGGCAAAGATTGTCGTGTATCGCGATAAATATTGTAGATGATTGTTTGCAAACCCTTGTGATCTTTACATTTTTGGTTTTCAGTTGGACCCCACGTGTTTCATGTTTATTTCCTTTTGGTCAAAGGTTTACCCTTGATCATAGATCATGTTTGGGTAATTGATTTTCATAACATTGTTATCACGGTGTATTGCGACTTGCGAAGGTCCTGCAGTTGTACCCGTGTGTTGATTTAATGGTTGATATTTTTAGCGATAGACATGTTTTCGTCTCTCTTGTGCTCCGTCTTTACAACATGTGAGAATAAATCAACCTTACGTTACGTTATATAATCAATTAAGTTTTACGATTAATTCGGTAATTATATACATTGGGATATGGTATATAATTAAAATAAGGACATGTCGAGTAATTCAAAATTCTATTAATTAATTGGAGATTAGCCACGACAACTCTAATTATTAAAATTTTATTTTGGAATCACATATGTAAACTACTTATTACGATAAATCGAATATAATTCAGTAAAACTTACCCACGTGAAGTTTATTGTATGGGCAAATATTAATATCAATTATAAATAATAAATTACAAGAAGTTGGTTGGGAGCTGCGAAACAATCTGGGCTCCACGCCAGAAAAACCAATACGAGTGAAACACAAAGTCTCATAAAAGACGGTCTCTCAATAATTTATTGAAAGACCATTATAGTGTGTTACGAAGTGACTTTTTTTACATTGTTTGTAACCATGATAATATTTTTAGTGATCGTATTAATTTGCTATAATAAATCATATTTGTATGATTTTGGAAGATCAAATCATATAAAATTAGATAAAATTTATAAAGTAACCCCTTTGCAAATCTTAGATTACGTGTCATGGTATTTAACTAAAACGGTTACCAAAAGTAGTATAACAGTCAGTAATTCTATAAACGGGGTCACGATGTTAATAGCATGATTGGTCTCTCAATAAATTATTGAGAGACAGTCTCCCATAAGACCTACTGCGAGTGAAAATATGTGTCGCAGCCTGCGCACCATGTCCTGCGTCCTGGAGTACCACTGAATGCGTTGTAGCAGAGCAACAACACCCGACTGCAATTCTCCTAACAAAGAGAAGGAGAAAGGGAGGAAGCCATAACCTAAAGAAGCGCACCGAGCATCATACTTAGTACACTTACGATGAGCCGCAGCACACATAACCCCGCCCGGCTCAAAACCGACCAAGCTAGACTGAGTTAAGGGCGATGAACCAATCAAATCAACATATTCGTCACGCTCACCATCCCACGAATATAATAACACATCCGCCGGACGAAAAGGATTGCCATCAGTGCTGACAAGCCCAATATCCACTTCCTTGCCCGCTGAAATCCCGGACCGATAGCAGACATCTACCAAAGTGTCGCGAACAACATTATGACGATGCTTGATGCCCACAACCCCTGCACACGAAACTGCATGAATTGAGAATGATTAATCAGGATGAAATAGCAAATTTTGTTTCTTAATTATCCCACAGGAATTGAGAAATTCATATAGTTAATAGCTTCATCGCTTTAGTGTTATATATGAGTCTAATTGAGTAGAATTTTAGCCCACATGCAAGTTTTATGTCTATAGATTCATATTTCTCGCATGATTCGCATTGGTAAAACATGTATTAAAATGAATGTCTCAAAATTAAGACAAGCATGGTATTTTTGCAGTTTTTCTACCTGGGAACATTTATGATGTCAAATGTGACATTCCTGAATTAAGGGGTGATAACTACAAGGTGTGGATGGAAAAAATTCTGTTTCATTTGGTATGCATGGATATCGATTATGCAATTAGGAAAGATGAACCACCTGCTATCAATGAAACTAGTGAGCCTGATGCGGTTGATCTTTATGAAAAGTGAGATTGATCTAATCGTCTCTCTGTTATGTTCATAAAGACCAAAGTTCATGGCCATCATTCAGGGTTCTCTTGAAGAGCATACTAAGGTTAAAGATCACCTTAAGGCCATCGATGAGCAATTTACGACTTCCAACAAGTCTCTAGTGAGTAACTTGATCATGTAGTTTACATCCATGAGGCTCACGGAGACTAAAGGTGCGCACATAAACATAACAGAGAGACGATTAGATCTCTCCCACTTTTCAAAAAGATCAACCGCATCAGGGTCACTAGTTTCATTGATAGGAGGTGGTTCATATTTCCTAATAGCATAATCGATATCCATCCATACCAAATGAAGCAGATTTTTTTTTTCCATCCACACCATGTAGTTATCACCCCTTAATTTAGGAATGTCACATTTGATCATGTGTTTGAGAGACATTGCAGCTCAACTAAAGAATCTGGAAGTTACCATGTCAGACTCTTTCCTTGTTATTATGCACTCTTCCTCCACAGTATGATCTTTTTAAGATCTCCTATAACACACATAAGGATCAGTGGTCAATCAATGAACTCATGACCATGTATGTTCAGGAAGAGGGTGGACTGTCCATGGAAGATGGTGAAAAGGTGAACCTTACCACTTCTAGAATTCAGAAAAGAAGAGGAAGGATCACCGCAAGGATAAAGGAAATGGAAATTTTGGAGCTAATCAAACCATTAAAAAGGAGTCTATGTGTTTCTGTAAGAAAAAGACTGCATTAAGCAGGTAATTTTCATACATTGGTTTGTTATAAATCTAATATGGTTAGAGTTAATAACAATACATGGTGGATTGATTCCGGTACTACAATCCACATTTCAAATACCTGTAGGGTATGACAAGCCTCAGGAAGCCTATGGTCAGTGAGCACTACATCTATTTTGGAAGTCATATGAGCTCACATGTGGACGCCGTTGGGACATGCAGCTTGACCTTAAGTTGTGGTTTTATTTTGCATTTAGAAAGGACAGTTCATGTTCCAAACTTCTCTAGAAGTTTGATTTTAGTTTCTAGACTTATTCCTTTAGGATTCTTCTTTAAATTTTCAGATTCTAGTTTCAGTTTATTAATAAATTCTGAAATGATTGGTTATGGTACCTTGTCTGATGGTTTATATCGTCTTGAATTGCAAAATGATTAACTTATAATTCCTTGCATATTAGTACTGGTATGAAAAGATGTATTGTACATGAAAGTCCCTCTATGTTGTGGCACCGGAGATTGCTACATATCTCTATTGAGATAGTCAAGAGATTAGTGAAGGATGGGGTACTAGATACTCTAGACTTTGCTGATTTTGAGACTTATGTTACTTGCATTAAGAGAACACACCAATAAATCTAAGAAGGATTCTAAGAGGAGTTCTGACATACTCCCTCCGGTCCAGATTAAACTTCCCGCTCCCCTTTGCGCACCTCAAAAGGAAAGCTAATGAATAATTCTTAATGATTTATTTAACAAATAAATTTAAAAGCTAGTTACAACCAACATCTTTATCTTACCTCCATAATTATTCACTCGACAAAAATTGAAATATTCTGGAAATGGAGAAAACAAAGACAAAACCTTAAAAAAGAGGATGGGAAGTTTAATTTGGACTGGAGGGAGTATTAGAGATTACACACACCGATATATGTTGTCCAAATATGAATGTTAGCGATCCCAAATATTTTATCACCTTCATCGATGATTACTCGCGATACATGTATCTCTACTTACTTCGTTCTAAGGATGAAGCTTTGAATGCCTTTAAATTGTTTAAGGTAGAAGTAGAGACACAATGTGATAAGCACATTGAGATTGTGAGATCAGATAGAGGTGGTGAGTACTATGGTAGATACACCGAGAATTGACAAGCATGTGGTCCATTCGCTAAATTTCTTCTAAAGCATAGGATTGTTGCCCAATATTGATACACTATGCCTATTTCTCTGGACCAAAAGGGTGTTGCCGAAAGAAGAAATAAGACCTTAATGGAAATGGTGAGAAGTATGCCAAGTAATGCTGATAAACTTCCACCATTCTTGTGGACAGATGCTCATAAAACGACAGCTTATATATTAAACCAAGGTCCTTCCAAGGTTGTCGCTAAGACAAACCGAGTTTGCGCCATATACGTATTTGGGGATGCCCTTCAGAAGTGAGGTTCTACAATCCTTAGGAGAAGAACCTTGACCCAAGGGCCATTAGTGGGTATTTCATTGGATATGCCGAGAGGTATAAGGGTTATAGATTCCATTGTCCTTCTCATACCATCAGAATAGTGGAATCGAGAAATGTTAAATTTCTTGAAAATGACTTAGTGGGAGTGATCACCATCATAATATTGTTTCTGAATCAGATCATACTGAAACTCTAACTTCTGAGTCAAGCAATAGGCTGGTCGTTGTTCATGTTTCTCAAGGCCAATCAAACATTAGACAACCAGCGATATATATTCTACAAAATGTTGACGATGCTGTAGTAGATCATAATGAATATGAGGAGAATATGGATGGTCAACATGTTGATCAAGCTCTTGTTAGAAGATCTACTAGAGAAAGACGTTCAACCTTTTCTGATGGTCGTTGGGTGTTATTACAAGAATCTGATTGTAATGTAGGAGCCGACAATGATCCTAGTACGTTTTCACAAGCCACAAACTCTTAAGGATTCAAGTTTGTGGATTAGGGTCATGAAAGATGAGTTGAACTCTGCGGCG
The DNA here is from genome assembly GCA_963680865.1 of Spergularia marina. Classification (NCBI taxonomy): domain Eukaryota; kingdom Viridiplantae; phylum Streptophyta; class Magnoliopsida; order Caryophyllales; family Caryophyllaceae; genus Spergularia; species Spergularia marina. The sequence goes on from OY804554.1 coordinate 8,273,933, forward strand.
TCCAATCAAGTTTGGGATCTCGTCGAGTTGCCCGATGGTGTATAAACCATTGGATGCAAATGGGTCTTTAAGACAAAAAAGACTCACTAGGCAACGTCAAGCAGTATAAGGCAAGACTTGTCGCTAATTAAAGGATTCACTCAAACACAAGGAATCGACTACACAGAGACCTTTTCTCTTGTATCAAATAAAGATTCTCTTCAGGTAATCATGGCGATAGTAGCTCATTTCGATTTTGAGTTACATCAAATGGATGTGAAGACGACATTTCTCAATGGTGATGTAGAGGAAGAGGTTTACATGAAACAACCTTAAGGATTCTCCTCTGAAAAGGGTTTGCAAGCTTAATAAATCCATCTACGATTTGAAACAAGTTTCTCGCCAATGGTATATGAAATTCCATAAGGTGATAACTTCATTCAGTTTTGAAGATAATATCATGAATAAATGTATATACTAGAAGGTCAGTGGGAGTAAGATCTGTTTCCTTGTGTTATATGTAGATGATATTTTGCTAGCAACCAATGATAAAGGATTTATGCATGAGGTAAAATAGTTTCTCTCAAGTAACTTTGATATGAAGGATATGAGTGAGATATCTTATGTCATTGGCATTAACATCCACAAGGATAGATCTCGAGGCATTTTGGGTTTGTCTCAGGAAGCCTGTATTAACAGAGTATTTGAAAGATTCGACATGAAAAATTATTCACCAAGTGTTGTGCCCATTGTGAAGGGTGGTCGGTTTAGTTTGGGTCAATTCCCCAGGAAAGATATTGAAAGGGAACAAATGAAAAATGTTCCTTATGCTTCAGTGGTTGGAAGCATTATGTATGCTCAGGTCTGTACAAGACCGGACATCGCATATGCTGTTGGAGTACTATGGCGATACCAGTGTAATCCAAGCCTTGATCACTAGAAAGCTACAAAGAAAGTGTTAAGGTATCTTCAAAATACAAAGGACTACATGCTTATGTACAGACGGACTAATAGTCTTGAGGTAGCAGGGTATTTTGACTTCGACTTTGCTGGCTGCATTGATTCACAAAATTCCACTTCAGGATATTTGTTCATGCTAGCCGAAGGTGCCATATCTTGGAGGAGTGCAAAATAAACCTTAACTGCTACTTCAACTATTGAGGCTGAGTTTGTTTCTTACTTTGAGTCTACCTCCCATGGTGTTTGGATGAAAAGTTTCATATCTGGTTTGAGAGTCATTGACTTTACAAGTCGGTCGATCAATATGTTTTGTGACAATTCAGTTGCTGTCTTTATTGCTAAAAATAACTTATAATGAAGATGGGTTTTTAGGGCCCCAATTTTGTTTTTGCACAGGGCTCCCGAAATGTGTGATGACGGCCCTGATTAGAGCTGGCCATTGGGCACTAGAAGCCCAGGCCCACACTAGCCCAGCCCTGGTCAACGCACGGCCCGGCCTAACCCTGGTTAGGTAGTGATAGTGCTCGATTTTTCAAGCACTAGCCCTGGTCAAAGCCCTGGTCAAGCCCTTGTCCAAGCCCTGGTCAAAGCACTGGTCAAGCCCTAGTCAAGCACCGGTCAAGCACTAGTCCGCCCCCAGCCCGCCCTAGCCAACGACTAGTTTTGGTTCAAAAACTAAACTAGCCGTTTAGTTCCCAATGTCAGCTTTTTTTTTTTTTTTTTTTAAATTATATCCCCACCCCTTAAATTTTCTATAAATACCCACTATATCTAACTCTAATTTCCACACAATCACTCTCTCTATTCTACATTTCTTCTTAAATTACTACAATTCTACAACTCTCAAGTATTAAAGTTTTAAGTTTACTTAAAAAAAAATTACTACAATTCTCAAGTATTAATTAAGTTTTCAAGTTTAGTTAGAAAAAAATTACTACAAGTATTATATTAAGTATACAATATTTAATACTTTTGTTATTGTTATTTTGATAATTATTATTAGTATTGATAGTTATTGTATTTTGTATTTAATATTTTAATATTCTTATCAAAAAATAATATTAACCCGATAACTCCCGAACAAAGAAAAGTGTTGAGAGAATACGAGAAATCACTTCTAGGTGATGTTAATCAAGGTAACTTTATGTTTTTAATTTATTTTTATAATTATTAGTGTTATTTTATCAATTTTTCTTTTAATAATATAATTTTATGTGTAGGTATAGGTAATATATCACAACAAGAATCATCGGCCACACCACCACCTCATTCTCGTCCAAGAAAGGATATAGATTCACAAGATGGTAAAATTCAATTTATATAGTTTCATATTTATTCAATTCATTTAATTTTTTTAATTTATTCAATTAGTTTAAATTTACAACTTAATTAATATCATTATTCTTTAATTGTAGGTGGTGGTATTGTTAATTGACGTGGTGTCAAAACAAGTTTTGTTTGAGCTCATTTTGAGAAAATCTGCACCGAAGACGACAAGGAAGGTGTAAAATGTTTCAAACTTATTTGTCGAATTTTCAAACACAACAAAGTTCATGTAGAATTGAAGTGGAAAACGGGTAGCGGAACAGGCACTCAAGCTCGACACCTACTTAGCGTACATGGCATAACCGACCCCGAAAAACAAAGTGAAGGTGAATCAAGTCATGGTGGTGGTCAAACGCAAATCGGAGGTTATATGACCTCGACTCCCCGTGGAGGTACCCCTTTCTATTATAATACATTATCATTACAACCCGCTTATAGAAAGGTGCCTAGCAACACTCTTAAGCGTCATACTATGACACAATATCACAAAACTAGAGGCGAGCTAATTGAATATTTTCGTTCATTTAGTGGACGTGTTTGCCTAACTAGTGATACATGGAGTTCAAGACAAAGTGAGCCTTATATATGCATTACCGTTCATTGGATTGATGATGATTTTAAATTGCAAAAACGTATTATTGCTTTTGATGTTATGGAATAATCGCATACCGGTTACAACATATATTCTCGTATTCATGGTACTTGTAATGAGTTTAAATTGCTTGATAAGTTGTTTACTATTTCATTTGATAATGCTATGGCTAATACTAATTGTATTAGTCATATCAAGAGTAATATTTCAACTTTATTATTAGATGGTATGTTTTTACATGTTAGGCGTTGTGCACATATTATTAATTTGTCCGCTCAAGAAGGTATTGCTTATATTTCTCCTATTTTTAAGGCCTATTAGAAGAGTTGTTAAGTGGCTTAGAGCAATGGGCACAAAAAAGCGTAGATACAAACAATTGTGCAAGGAACATCAATTGAAATATAAGAGATTTAGTCTTAAAACACCAACAAGGTGAAATTCTACCTATATCATGCTAGGTGCTGCAATTAGGTATAAACAAGTTATTACTACTTTGTATAATGAACATCATTCTACCAATCCAAATGCACAACTTCTCGATGATGTTACTTGGGAACTTGCCGAACCTATTTGTGATCTTTTGAAATCTTATTATGATGCTACAAAAGTTTTTTCACTAGTATATGAACCAAATGTTCATTTGATGATCTTACAATGCATTAAAATAGTTGTGGCTATGTCAAATGTTGATGCTTCTATTTACGATAGTTTAAAGCAAGTTGTTTCTTTAATGCGTGCAAAATGGTTGCATTATTTTTCTGAATTTCCTATTATATACGGCATTGCATGTATTCTTGATCCCGGTGTTAAATACGCGGGATTGACAAACATGTTAGAATTTTATTATTCAACATTAGAACAAGACTATGATGTAGAAAATTATTATATGAACAAATGTGTTTCTATTATTACTAAATTACAGGATTTGTCTGATACACGTAGTGGTACTGATGCACAAGCTAGTTCTTCTTCTTCTTCCATGTCATCTAAATCTAAACAAAGTAGATCAGATTTGGTGATTATCATAACATTATTTTTAAAAATCAAAAAACGATTTTAGACGATACTACATCTTTTGTCAATGATAATTTAACTTTTCCATGATACGACCAATGATAGTGATTTTAGCATTCTTAACTGGTGGCGTAAACATACCACCAATATCCGATTTTAACCCAAATTGCAAAGGATGTTCTTGTAGTTCCAGCTTCGAAAGTTGTTTCAGAGTCCGCTTTTAGTGCAGGTGGAAAAGTATTGAATGAAAAGCGATCAAGCTTGGCTCCCGAATCCGTGAAAGTATGTGTATGCAAAAAAGATTGGGATCAAGCATTAAAAAGAAGACAAAGAATGAAGGATGATGATGATGACGAAGAAAATGATCTATTCATGACAATGGATACTACATCGGAATCGGGAGCATCAGCCGCCGATGACAACGTCTAAGAATGAACCGATCAAATAATCAAACGAAGGTAAGTAAGGTAAGTGAAGAACTACGTGGGCTTTGATTCTTTCGAGATACGCAGGTATCATAATGAGCAAGCCCTTTTTTTTTCCAGCCGAGGTCGTGCCCGAGCACTGGCCCGCCCTGATCCTAGCCCGGTCATGCCCGGGTCAAACCTGGTCAAAGCACTGGCGGGCTAGTGCTAGTGCCCAAAAAATCGAGCCCTGGCACTAGCCCAGGTGTGTAGGGCTAGTGGTAGTGCTCGATTTTCTGGGCACTGGTAGGCAAATGTCGTGGGTTGCACCAAATTAATTCAATACTCAACCTAAAACTATGTAGTAGGGTAAGTAGAGCTCGTATCCACAGGGAACTAGGTATTGTCTAGGTATGTAACGTTAATTAAGTAACCAAATTTGGGGGGTTTTGATTGAATGTTGATTAACTAAGCAACTAATAAAACAATGAACGAGTTGAATTCAATTAAAGAGAAGTCTTGGTTTATGTTTCAATCCACCAACAATTATCAATTGATCATCGAAATTTACCTAATTCAATTCTGTGAGCAAATCGTTGCGAAATTGAAATTCCTATTCTTCCTTTAGTAACTAACTCGAATGAATCAGCATATCAAATTTAATCCTAACTATTAATCAACCTAGAACACACGCCTAGATATATTTCAATAGAAGCAATAAGATCTACAAGAACGTCAACGAAGATAATCAATTCAAACACACGCGGCTTAAATCGAATATAAATCTATTCTCCCTACAACAATCTAACATTAAATCAACAATCAATTAGAAAGATGCAGTTGCTACGAATTTAGCGATAGAAACATACTAGTACTATACTAGTAACGCTCCTAGCAAGAACAATTATAAATCATGCAATTTTAGGGCAAGAGAATTGAAATGACTCACAAAGGAATTGAATAGATGAAAATCTCACAATCTGACGATAATTGACGGATTCAATCCACAAATACCAAGTTGGGAGATTAGTTCTCCATTAATCTTAAATACAAGTCTCAATAATAATCTCATGTTGCAAAGTTATGAATAAAACGTAAAACCTAGATATATAGTTGTCTAAGAATAAAATATGGAAAATATAATAACTACGGAAACTGGGCTCTCGTCGCCCACCGCGGACCGCCGGCCTTAAGCCGCGGACCACGCACAACAAACCCGCGGACCGTCGAGGCCTTTCCGCGGACCGCGCCATACTTTCTGACCTCGTTTTCAAACTCTCATAACTTCTTCGTTACTTATCCAGTGAAGGCGTGTGATCACTTTTTAGAAAGGTAAGATCATGAACTTTCATCTCCAATTGGTTTTAATACAAAATTCCAAATATTCTGAGAGATATGAAGCTCCAAAGTTGGCTTGCATAACCGGACTAAATATTGGCATTCTTGAGATTCCAAATGGTCATAATAACTACTAATTCTTGTATCTAACACAAATCACACCTAATAATATAATTAGCAGTCAAATAATCCAAACACCAACGTTAAACACCTCAAAAACCCGATTTTAACCACAACGAAATAGCGCACATCAAATTCCCTTATGCTTAGACCTTTACTCGTCCTTGAGTATATCCTAACTTCCCCTTGATAATTTCTCCAAGGTCTTTATAACAGTTAGCACGGGTGGAAAATGATCAAATCCTATATCCTCTACTCCAATCGAATTTGGTGAGTCTTCTTCTTGATAGCTTGGTCCATTGCGTTAGGTCCGCCACAGATGTAATCTCACGCAACGGACCAAGCCATCTTATACCATCAAACCGAAACACAACCACAAACAGTTACCAAATGGGAAAGGGACCTAAAATGTCCTAGATGTCCCTAAGCCGCTCACACACAACTCCCTCGTGAGCCTAGGTCCAGAATAACACCTTCGGATCAAAGACTACCTCGAATAGCCACCAACTGCCCCAAAACAACCAAGGGAATCGAAGTTTTTCTATCCTATGACCTGTACTATTCAATCCAACCGAACCTCCTAATATCATCAAAGAGAAACCTACCCAGACACGACCTTCAACACACCCTTCTTATTGCAACACCAGTACGGTAACACACTCCACTCATTTTGCCTAGGCGCCCTTTCGGGTTTTCACCTAGCCTCTCGTTAAATTTTCCATGCTCACCGGCTTACTTTTTTTCTCTCGTGTCTTTTCCTGACTTTCTTTTTCGCTCCTCTCTCTTTTCTGACTATCTTCTCTCTTCTTTTTTCCTCTTTTCAATTTTTTCATTTTTTTTTTTTTTTGAGAAAACAATAAATTTACAATGTACATAAAAAAATACAATGAGAATCCACTCCCCCATGCTTGAACGGAATATTGTCCTCAATGTGAAACACAACAAAAGAAATAGGACAACAATAAAATAGGGGAAGGTAAAATGTCATATTGATGCAACGGCAAACCAAAAGGATGCACTCCTCCAAGATGATTCAAAACATGCTCTCTTATAATGACAAACCAGCATCATCTCCGCAACCTATTGAAAGCAATGGGCTCATAGAAAAAGAAAACAGGGTGTAGAGCCACTCTCACTCACACTGTATGCCGAACACCCTCAAGAAAAAGTCGCCACCAATCAACCACACTGTCCTCACAAATCCTCCATCTCCCTCACAGAAGAATGCACATAAGAGCACAACTACCTCCTTGCCACTATCAAATTGCACAAACCCACCCTTCACACACACCAAAAGTTATCATGTGGTGCAAAATGAAGGGAAAAGGTTAAAACTTGGGTAGAAAGAGCAAACAAAAGTGGTAACTGTGGGTAGAAAACAAAGAGAGATGGTCCAAGAAACATGGTGAAGAAAATTATGATTGATAAGAAAGGTGAGAATAAGGAGGAGAGAGATAAGGGAAGAAATTACATACGTTGCATCCTAGCACCGGGCGTCTTTTTTTTTCTATTAATTTTTTTTTTTATCCTACACACACAAGCAAACATTAAAAAGTAAAGGAATAAAAATACAACACACAAAAGAAAAATGAAATAAAACTACTTGGGTTGCCTCCCAAGAAGCATTGTTGTTTAACGTCGTTGGCTCGACGTATTGCGACTCAATCAATGTCAATCAAAAAGCCTTTTCAAGTCCCTTTGTCCTTCACTCTCTAACATAAAAGACTCTTACCACCGAATCTGACAAAACCCCTCAATTTTTGAATTGGAACACAAGGGGGTTTCTTCAGTTTGCGTGAGTCCTACGAAACAGAAGACAAAAACTTTCCACTCGACAACTGAGAAGGGGTTAGTTCACTGCTCATAACGCCTTTCACATTGTCATTCAAGTCACAGCCTTGGTGATTACTACCAATACCCCCTTCCATCTTGTCTAGATCATGAGAATCGGGTGGCTCCTGTACTATAGAATCAAACACATCAATAGCACAAGCACAATTATCGTCAACAAGATCCTCCCTAAGACTATGGATGCTAAAACTCACAACCTCTCCATCAAATTTCATTGTAAGTGAACCAGAATGCACATCAATCTTAGTTTTAGTAGTTTTCAAGAAGGGTCTCCCTAACAAAATAGGGGGTGCAAATTGGTCACAATCCATATCCAAGACATAAAAATCAACAGGAAAAGTCAATTTATCAACTCCGACAAGCACATCCTTAACCACACCTCTAGGTTTCGCATGGGACTTATCAGCCAATTGAATCACAACACTAGTTTCATGTAGAGGGCCACATTTCAAACTATCAAACAAAGATAAAGGAATCAAACTGATGGACGCACCTAAGTCTAGCATAGCCTCACGAAACACAGTATCTCCTAAAGCACAAGGTATAGTAAACATACGAGGGTCCCTATATTTTGGGGGTAATTTCTTTTGAAACATAGCTGACACATATTCACTAATTTGTTCCTTTTTAACTTTCTTTGATTTTTGCTTCTTTTTCATATTCAAAATCTCTTTCAACACCTTAGCAGATTTAAGAATGCATTTAAGAAAATCAAAGAGAGGTACGTTTACCTGACTTTGCTAAAAAGTCTCATAGATGTCCTTGTAATGTCGCTTTTCCCCTTGCCTTGACTTTGATGCACCTCCTACTTTTTTACCACTATGCAATGTGATAACAAAGACTTGATGCTTGGAAGGTGGCTCCACTTGAGATGGTATAACCCTTGCATCTTATGCTTCTAAACGGCTTATAGATGTGGCCATTTGTCCAATTTGACTCTCAATGTTGTGGATGCTAGCTTTGGTCTCTTGTTGGTATAGAACAATATTGCTCTGCATCTGTACCACGTTCTGGGTAAGAGACCTAAGCATGTCTTCAGTAGACATAGATGAACCTGAAGGTTAAGTTTGTTCGGATTGGAATTGCTGCTTCGGTGGGAACCTACTACCTCGGAAATTTTGATTTCTGGGAGGAACCTGGTCTTGTTGTTGGTTCCCATACTTGAAATTTGGGTGACCCCTCCATGCCGCTTTGTAGGTTTAGGAATAAGGGTCATACTTACGCTGTTGAAGACCAGTAAAACCAACTGCTTTAGCCTCCTCCACAACATCTTCTTGCAAAGTAGGGCATGTATCAGTGGGATGCCCAACTTTATAAGAAATACCACAAGCTTTCACCTGTTGAGGTCTAGCAGATGTAACAAAATCTTTCATAAACGAAGCCAGCTGCTGCACCGTATCTTTCAACTCATCAGTGGAACTAGAGTTAACAACATTAACTCCTTTCTTCATTGGAACCTCTCTCACACTTGTACGTTACTGTAAAGTTCAAAACATAAAATAAAAACGTGTTTAGAAGTGCCAAAATCCTTACGGTCCCGCTCCATCAGGTCCATGACGGCTCTCATTTAAACTTCCCATAATCCTACGTTCTGATTGTGAAATTTGTTGGATGCGACTTACATCATGCCTCCTTAACAATGCATCTCTTTGGTCCTAAGGAATAGATGCAGAAAATATTAACGACATTGTCAATAAATCATAAATTGATATTACATGGAATGACATTAGAGAGAACGAACATGTAAGCTATTTGTATTGATGCAATTGTTCCCTCTCCACAAGTAATTAGCAGGTTGAAGATTTAAAACTTGTGACATAGATGATGATGATGGCTGAGTAGCATGATGACGCAACGTGAATTTATTTGCTTCTTGTGGTATGGTTTGAACTTGCTCTCTGGTGTAACGATTCCAAGTATTTGCTCGAAATGAAACATTTTGGTGTCCTCGAATTCGAATTCCTGCATCTTACTTCTTGCTTTTGACATATTAGTTCCTGGCACTTTGGTCTTATCTACATAATCCCCTGACATGTCATTTCTTTGACTATTGTTTCCAATATCAAGATATGCACCATCATGATGAACATTTAGAGCATTTAAACCTTCTGATGCCACTTGAGTGCCACTAGTAGCATGCGAATCATTCAAGTAGAGATCAATAAAGTTCCCCTCAAAATCCCTACTACCCATGTCTCCAAAATTGGTACAAGCATGGTCTTGTTCTATTGGCAAATCAGTAATAGTGTGATCAACATAAATATGAATTTTTCCAACCTTTATTGCATGATCACACATTGATTTACGGAATCATCACCACAAAGTTCTAAACCCTAATGCAATTGGCAAATTAGGAACTTTATAGTGCAATGAAAACGCATCATTGCCTAACCCCTTCACCGTTCCCTCAATTTTCGCAAGTGTAACATAATCAATCAATCAATCATACACTTACACTTCACTTCTACCTTAACGGGTTCATATGTAATAGATGGATGACATAAAAATATCCCTCCATGATGAATATGTATGTCAATAAACGGATACAAGTTCATTCTAACGACAATTATAATGACAAATACAAAAGTATAATGGTAAAACAAGAAGATTTTAGATTGTACCGTGGCCTTGGTAGAGAAATCGATGACGGAGAATTGGAGAAGAAGATGAACAAGCAACTATAACCCTAGAGGAGTGAAGCAGAGTCGCTAGGTAGTTCGCTTATTTTCGTTTTTTTTTTCTTTTTTTTTTTAAAGCAGAAAAAAGAATATAAGAGGTAAAATAATTTTTTTTTTTTTAATTTTTTTGGGTGTTTAATAAATCCCCGATTAGTTTAGAGTGTGTTATAAAAATAAGTATATCAACTTTGGTGTTTTATAAGTACCAATTACTACTTGGTGTTTTTTAGATCCCACCCCTTTCACTTTGGTGGCTAAAAAATACTTCATGGTAACTATAATAACTCCAATAACTGTATCACGTAACTATAATAACTTTACTAACTAAAGCACGTAACTATAATAACTTCACTTTATAACTAATTAAAAAAAAAAGATTAAAAAAAAAACTGAAAAATAATTTTTTTCCCTGTCTTCCCCCACCCACCCACCACCACCACCACGACGCACGAACCACCACCGGCCACATGCACCGACCACCACCACCATACTCGCCGTCCTGCTGCCAGTGCACCGATGGTTCTCCCTCCCCCCGTTGACCACTTCACAACCTTAATCGACCCATTTACTCTCCTCAAACTCCTCTCCAACCACCCCGAATTCCACCCTGCCCGATGCTCCTCCACCATTCAAAGGTGTCGCCGCCTATCCCCTGACTTGAGCCGCCCCTCCTAGCCTTGTTGCCGCCTCTCCCCTAATTTTCGACGTGAAAAAAAGGAGGAAATAGGGGAGAAGGAAAGGGCGGTGGCGTGTGGGAACGGCGGAGGGAAGGTCGGGGTAGCCGCGCGCTCATGATGGCTGGTCGGGAACGGCGATTATGGTGGTCGGGGACGGAGCTCGGCGGGTATGAGGTGGTATTGGATAGGATAAGGGGGGTTGGGGGAGGAGAGAGAAAAGGGAAGGGGGTGGGTCTATTTTTGTGTTTTTATTATTTTTTTTTGTTTGGTTTTTGTTTGTTTGGTTTAATCTCATCCATTGATGTTTGGTGGATGTGCGGCCCAGGTTGTTTCTTGTTTCTGACTTTGAATATATATATATATATATATATATATATATATATATAGGATGTTGTTCCCATAAGAAGTGTTCTTATGGTAAGAAGTAAGAAGTGATGATAGCCGTCCATCCATGTAGATCAGTGGCTCAGATCTCACCAAATTTTTATAATTCGCGGCCTTGTTTTATTCCTACCAGGGCATTTTCGACCTTTCGTAAAAATAGACGTTAGCACCACAGGGTCATTACATTTCCCTCATTTTGATTCCAACCATTTTCTCTCTCCTCTGTCTTCTCTCCAGTTTTTCCCCCAAATCAATTTCCGATTAACATTTTCGAAGAAAATACCGTTATTTGCGTCATAAATTCTCATGTCGACCTCAGATTTGATTTCGCTCTGGTATTTTCACGAATTTATATGCACTTCGATGTTCACGAATTTTAGGTTTGTCCTCTAAATTTTGTTCTTATCTTCGATTCCAGAATAATTTGGAGTTTTATTTTTGATTTTGGTGTTAATAGACTTCGTTATAATTATTTTTGAGATTTCTGGATTTTTTATCATGAATATTGTTTCTGAAAACGTTAGATCTGTGTGTAATTCGATTTCAAATGTTGATTTATGTATGATTAGACTTCGTTGAGAGTCGTTTTTATGATTTCTGGAATTTTACTGAGTCGAAGTGCATTTTACTGAGTCGAAGTGCATTTTACCGAGTCAAAGTACATTTTGCCGAGTCAACGTGCAGTTTGCCGAGTCAAAGTGCATTTTGCTTGAAGCGAAAATGTTGTGATACTCTTGTTGTTGTTGGCAAATGATTGCTTGCTTGGGTTTCTTAATATTTGCTAATTTTCGGGGTTGATTTTGCACAAATGAGATATGATTTGACTTAAAATCGGATATCTGAGATTTTCAGGGGTTGATTGAGGGTTTGGAATCGAAGGATTGGATTAAGATCTGTGAATCCTTGAATGTTACGAGGACGCTAGCTCTTTACCACTGTACTCTACTCGCTTGCTTCCATTGATGTAAGTATTGTATGACTTCACTTTTATGAGAATTGCTAGGTTTGTTAGATTTTCGATAATGGAGTCGGTGTGTTTGCTGAATAATTGTAATGGCGTAAATTGTTTATCAGAGAACCAGTTATGGTGGTAATGGTGAATTCCATAAAAAAAAAAACCCAAGAAGTGCTTTGTGCAAGACAACAATTATGACTGCTGCTAATATCTTTACTGCGTATCGTGATAAGCTGTTGGAGCCTACTTTATCTGGTCCGTTCGATAACTTGGTAACAATCCTCCTCTTGCCTTCGTTCCAACATTGTTTGTAGTTTAAATCCATATTCTGGCAGTTGTCTTCTATGTTCTTGTTCTTTTTGTCAGTTTCTGCGTATTGGTATAGACCTGTTTAGGGTGTGTGTTCCATAAACAATGGCGGTATCTAGTCTTTGACTTAGCTCTCTACTGCTTCCTGTTGCATTTCTCAAATGCATTTTAGTTTCTTAAGTGCATTTTTATTGTGGTAAAATGCATTTTAGTTTCTGAAGTGCATTTTTATTGTGATAAAATGCATTTTACACGTACAACGTGCATTTTAGACGTAGGAAGTGCACTTTACTGAGTCGAAGTGCATTTTACTCCATTGAAGTGCATTTTACTCGTAGGACGTGCATTTTAGACGTAGGAAGTGTAGTTCACTACAATGAAGTGCATTTTATTGTGACAAGGTGCATTTTAGTTTCTGAAGTGCATTTTTATTGTGATAAAATGCATTTTACACGTAGGAACTGCCTTTTACTTTGGATAAAGTGCATTTTACTTGGATGGTTCGTTTATATTGCAATGACTGACAATCATGTATGGTTTGATTATGTTGCAATGGCTGACAATCATGTAGTGAATAGAAATGCACTTTCCTGTTTGATAACATGCACTTTCCCATTTGATAAAATGCACTTGCCCATTTGATAAAATGCACTCATGTGCTTTGCAGTCATTAATAGTAAACGTGTTTGCTTTTCTAATCATTTGCATTTTGTCAAGTCAAAGTGCATTTTGCAGAGTCAAAGTGCATTTTAGATGTAGGAAATGCATTTTACTGTGTCAAAGTGCATTTTGCCGAGTTGAAGTGCATTTTAGACGCAGGATGTGCATTTTGCCTAGTCCATTTTATATGTGGGAAGTGTGTTTTTGGTGTATGAAGTGCAATTTAGATGTAGGATGTGCATTTTAAACGTAGGACGTGTATTTTAGACGTAGAAAGTGTAGTTCACTGCAATGAAGTACATATTTATTGTACATATTTAGTAGCTTTCTTGCTAAAGAAAAAATTAGAGAGATTTCCAATAATAATAATACTCCCTCATGTGAAAAGACATGGTAATCGATTGTTGTTGATTTGGTCAACCTGGCAACTCGACATGAGAGCCATGTCATGTTATGAGCTCTTTGTCTATGCCTTTTAAGTTTTAAGCTCTTTTAGTCCGTACTCACATTTTTAGATGTCGGCAGTGCATTTTAGACGTAGGAAGTGCATTTTTAACCTTGGGGATTGCATTTTCTACCATAATGTGACTCACAATGGGTTTTAGTCGTTGTTGAATATGGCGTTGTTTGATGTTTTTGAAAATGCTGTTGATAGGAATAAATCACAGTTATGTTGTTGATAGGAATACTTGTTGCTGTTGATTTGAGCATCAGTAGCTCAATTATTGCAGCTAGTGTAGAGGAACGGTAAAGAGACTTTGAGGAATCCTTTGTGTAGTGATACTTGCAGTTTAGTTGTTGAAGTTTCGATTACTTCTGTTCAATTTGGACTAACTGAGTTCGAGGTTAGTTTGTGAGGATTTGGTATATGGATATTGCTAGAATGCGCTTTGGGCAAGTGCTCTATTTAGAGCAATCAAAATATGGCAGATTCAGGAGGCTTTTATAACATTCCAATTCTTATTCACAGTTTTTGGTGTATGTAACACCCCCAAATTTCCTTTCCCTTTTAAAAACATTTTTATCACGAACCAAAATACAAATAAGGAAATTCAGAGGTGTCACTCCGCACTCAAGTTAAAGACCCGAATGCTAGGAGATTCCAAAAAACCAGAATATGAATATCTAATGGTCTAAATTAATCTATTACAATTCGAAATTAAATTACAACAATCTGAAATCCAAAATACGAAATATAAATGGTCTAAGTATTATCAATAGTCTATAGCTTAAAGCCTAAGCTTTATTTGATTCAACTACTATCTAGTGAGTCGTCATCCCCGTAATGCACCATCTACTTCATACCTGTGGTGGATTTAAAACACAAAAACCACAGTTTGAAAAGTCAGTGAAATTGAGTAAGCTAACACCTCAACTCGTAGAAAACCAAAACCCTTACCTGGATTTTTAAAAACGTTTTAGTTTTATTTTCGAAAACCACACTTAGCACATTATCACATAAGCCAATGGTAAGACAAATCAAATCACTGAAATAGAAGTATCACAATCTCTACAACAAATGTATAACAATTCATAATATAATCCAAGTCATTATTTACGATTTTTAATGAGAAATTCATTGCAATCTTTATAAGTGGGACGAGTCGAGTCTTTGTCAACTCATCCAAACCATACCATACATATTTTGATAAGTGGGTGAGCCGGATTTTCACCGAGTCACCAAACCATACTATTATATACGTGGGTGAGCCGAATCTTTGCCGACTCACCAAACCATACCATACAAGACTACTAGACCTTAAGTGTGCACACCCCCTATTAAGTATTGCTAACCCAATAGAGTAGTACTAGAGCCAAGCCCTCTTAAAACCGATGCGGTGGGGCAATGAAGTGGAGTCGATGTGACTCAAACCAAATAAAGTGGAGTCGATGCGACTCAAACCAAATAATCCTCGTGTATCCTCATACTTTACTTATTTATTTATTTATAATATTGGTCATTTACACACAAACTTATATTCCAATAATCATACAACCATTCATAATTCAGCCATATCAATATCAATTGCACACCTATCAATCATAATTCCAATAACATCTTTTGAATCATAAAGCGAACAATATATCAATGCAATAATCAAATCCAATTCAATCAAGATACAATAATCAAAACAATAAATCGTTCTCCACCTAATATGATACTAAGTTTTCATCCAGCACATCAATCACTTAGCATATAATTTTGAAAGGTTTCTACAAGTTTAAGAAAGGTTGAGCATGCTAGCTTACCTTTTCAATGCACACAAGGACACGACAGCACAACGGTCACTAATATTCTTCGTCTACGAACTCGAGGTCTACAATTACACAATCAATAAATCCCAAATTAATACTAATCTCACCCAATCATTCATCTTATACTTATCTTAGCTCTACTCTAGATGCAATGCTCACCACAAGCTAATTTCTAAACCAACAATTATCAATTTAGCCAACAATTCTACTTCTAATTCAATAATTAAATACTAATACTCAATAGCTCTCAATTTATCTTAAAAATTCCCAAAGACTTAAAACCACTTTTAAAACAGAATCTAATTCATAAAAACAAACTTTTAATTATTATGATTTATTTAGGGTTTATTAATACAATTTATATTATGTTTTAATTATCAAAAACATGTTTTAATTACACAAAAATTCATAAAAACGAATTAAATCAACCAATTAACGAAAATCAGTTTATAATTATATAAATCATCTAATTTTCGAAAACCCCAATTACTTTAATTAATTAAGCAAATTATACTAATTAAGAAACAATTTCTCAAAATTACTTCAAATTACAATTCCTACCAAACATGAACCAAGACCAACTCAAATCCCCAATTAAAATTAAGAACCCTAATTAAAAGATTATTAGCACACTAAAATCATAACTTCCGGAACTAATTGACCCTAATTCGAGTAATTACGCTAATTAACCCCAAAAACGTGATTAGTGAAAATCAACCCAAATCAAGCATCAAAACCAATTCTTTGTGTATAAAACTAACCCTAATCGATTACCCAATACTTATAACATATACTAGGACTGATTAATCATGATTTAAAGCAATAAAACGAATTGAAAACTATGGTAATTGAAAGAGACGAAAAAAAAAGGGGAAGAAGGAGGGGCGGTATTGCTCACGCGATTGAACGAGGAAGAGAGAGAACACGGTGGTTGGGAGGTAGGCGCGGCGGCGAGCAGCTGGGCAGGAAGAAGGAGCGACCGGCGGCGGCGATGGGTGAGGAGGACGAGCGAAGAAAGGGGACGGTGCGTGAAGGAAAAAAAACAGGGGAAGAAGGAAGGAGGTTCTGCTTTTATAGGGGGGTTTCGGGTTTCCTCTTTTTTTTCTCTCTTTTTTTTTTTTTTTTTTTTTCCTTTTTCCTTTTATTTTTCTGATTTCTCCCCCTTTTTTTTTTTTTTCTTGGGTTGGGTTGGGATATAAGTTGGTGTTTGGGCCAATATTGTTGGTTTTGGGTTGGTGTTGGTCCATTTGCTAGAGTTGACCCAATTTAGGAATAGATGCCCAAATAGAAATTCCGATTTTAAAAACCCTTTTCGAACTCATTTTGAAAATGACTCACAATTAATATTTAAAATCTTTTGCACTCCAATAATCTAGTTAATAAATTAAAATTATTAATATAAAATACTTTGAAATTTCGGGATATTACAGTGTATCTACCGTACATTGGAAAAAGTTTCAGAGGGTACAAATTCTGTTTTCTAGGAAACGGATATCTCTTGTTTAATACTCTCATACGGTAGGAATGAAGTGATTGAATATCTTGTGACTGCTACTATTATCCAAAGAGGTGCAGATTGTGCTCATTTTTTTATGCCTATACTGTTTCATTTTTTACTGTGAACATTGGTGTTATTTTTGCCTCTTGAGTCTGCTTTTTGTCTATTATTTGTAGTCTACTAGCTCAACTGGTAGAGCGCCCGTCTAATAGACGGAGAGTGTAGGTTCGAGTCCTACGTAGACTAGATGTTTAGTTGAGGCTTGAATGTGTATACTTGATGGAGTTGGACCCTGAAAGCGAGAATTTCTGCAACATGGGAATCGTATGATCATATGAAGTGATGTGGTTATATACTTTAGACTCTTGGAGGAATTTAACACCCCTCTTCAGTGCATGTTGCACATACAAATCAAAACTCAATGTCACTGCCATCTACCTCCTCTAACCTCTTACGAGTGAAAGGGTAGAAATCAGCTCCATGCTGACGGAAATGTTGGAAACCTACATTTGAAACCTGCTGCTTCTTGAAATCAGCAATGACACAACCACGAGAATTGTAGGAAGATGTCTCAGATTGCTCAAACAGGTCGTGGGAGCGTTTTAAATCCAAGATTGGAACTGTAGTCTGCAACAAATAACGAGGAAAAGGCAGAGAAGAAGCAGTCGAAAGCAGCCCTGGCCACCTATGCTTTGACATACACAAGTGAGCAGCTCAATTTTCAAGATTAAAGATGCGTTTAGAGACTGTGGGGGCGTCTACGGTGGATCAATCCTAGTCCAAGTTGTCAGCCTTGTCCGAGTATCTGTACTAGATTAAAGTTTTCAAGAATTGGTAGCCGACGTAGGACTCAAACCCACACCTCGTGCAAGGCACGATGCTCTTCCTACTGAGCTAGCCAGCTTTGAGTGAGAAATAAAAGTATGAAAGAGGATGAAATATTACACACCAAGTTTGCAACAGAATAGATTATCTTTGGGCTTGTCAGCTTAACGTAGGTTTGCAACATCAGCAGGTTATGATATTGGTTACAGCTTGGTGCCTTAGGATGGGCGTGATCCGTGATTCAAAGAAAATTTCTCCATCCTCCTATCTCTTACTGAGATTAGAAGTGGCATATCAAGCAGTCTCATACTTCTGGCCTAGAACAGATAGGCTGACAGTGAGCTGTCCACCGGATCGAATGATCCGCCATGCTGAACTGTAATAGATGCATGGTAGCCAGTTTTGGAATAGATTGCCCCACCCTAAAGCCTATGGATATCATTTCAGCCTACAAATATCAACCATATCACTCCACCCAATGCCCGTTAGAAACTAAATCAGGACACTCCATTTCACTGTCGAATCCCTTCACTGATGCACAACCAAAGAAGCACTAAAATCACAATAATGTTCAGATAAAAACCTAGAATAGCTTTCGTAAGAAGTGATGGGATACATTCTGCACACAGTGTGTCAAATCCGCAAGATATAGCATAAACTTTAAAGCACTGCCTAAAACACAAAATGCACTTTGACGTACAAAGTGCACTTGATGTACACAACGCAATTTGAACCTAACTGCATTTTTAGTAGAACAAGATGCACTTATACTACAATAAGATGCATTTCAACTAGAACAAAATGCACTTGAACTATAATAAAATCATTTGGTTCTAAAACAAAATGCACTTGTTGCATAAAACAGAATGACCACGAAAACCCCAAAGTAATAGGAAATCCCCAAATTTTCGCAGCTCTTAAACCTAATTTTGTCAATAAAAAGCCAAAGAGTCGTAAAATCCCTAATTCCACATAAGATTCACAAAAAAACATCATAAAACTGAAATATTGATTGAGATAATACACTTTGAATTGAGTATTATGAACAATCTTTTATTTTCTAACTGAAAAATCAATGATATAATATGTAAATTGTTGGATAAAGAAAAAAAAGTACCTTGAATTAGTCTTCGTAGTCGCCTTCAATTGACTATTTTCGATCTTCGTTCGCGCTTCTATTTTGAGCTTCTGTTCCTGTTTTAATGGCGGAAGAGAGAGAAATTGTTGAGTGTAGAGGAAGAAAAGAATGAGAAGGGAAGAAGAGAGAGAAACGCGTTGTTTGTGAATGAGAGGTTCAAGTGAAACCCTATCAAAAAAATTTCAACGTTGACAGGAATGCCCCTCTGTGACCCAACACTCGAGACATCTGGTCCGTTAGATCAGGCGAGATCGACGGCTGTAGTAACTTCCTTCTTTTCACCATATATAACTTCCTACCGGAACAGACCCCTATATATATATATATATATAGGGGCACGATCCGGTAGGAAGTTATGTATTGGTAGGAAAGTAAGAAGTACTTATATAGTATTATCAATATCTGAGATTGAAACCAACAAAACTAATAACACATCTAAACAAAAGGCGTTTATTCTTATAAAATGTGCTTTTAATTCAACAAAAAAAAACATTTCTATTCTTATAAAATTTTATTATTACAAAATGCACTTCTAATTTAACAAAATACACTTATTCTTAGAAAATCCATTTCTAATTTAACAAAATGCACTTTTCTTATCAAATGCACTTCAAAATTTAACAAAATACATTTTTCTTATAAAACGCACTTCAAATTTAACAAAATGCACTTTGTCGTTTTAGTTTTATAAAATGCACTTCTAATTTAACCAAATGCACTTGGTCTTATAAAATGCACTTCTAATTTAACAAAATGCACTTATTTTTATAAAAAGCACTTCTAATCTAACAAAATGCACTTTGTCGTTTTAGTTTTATAAAATGCACTTCTAATCAAACAAAATGCACTTGGTCTTATAAAATGCACTTTTAATTTAACAAAATGCACTTATTTTTATAAAATGCACTTCTAATTTAACAAAATGCACTTTGTCGTTTTAGTTTTATAAAATGCACTTCTAATCAAACAAAACGCACTTGGTCTTATAAAATGCACTTTCAATTTAACAAAATAGACTTGGCCTTATAAAATGCATTTTCAATTTAACAAAATAAACAAAACGCACTTGGTCTTATAAAATGCACTTTCAATTTAACAAAATAAACAAAAAGCACTTGGTCTTTTAAAATGCACTTTCAATTTAACAAAATCTATTTTAAATAAATTTCACTTGAAATTATAAGAAATGCATTTTGAATAAAATGCACTTGGAATTAAAATAAAAAAGGATTTTGGGATAAAATGCACTTGAATTAAAATAAAATGCACTTACTAATTAAATGCACTTATTTTCTCTCTCCTTCTCCCATCCCCCTCCCAAAACCCGACCACCACCCAAACCACCCCACCCCAGCCGCCACCACAACCAAGGCCAGCTCCGACGACACCAGTCCACTCCACCGATGCCGGCGAGTCTTCGGCGACCATCCACGGCCGTCTTCCAGCAACACCACGCCGTAGAAATCGACTTCTCTCTCCCATTTTTCGCGCTCTTTTTCGTCATATCCGGCCGCTTGATTGCGCTTCGCCGTCCAGCTGCACCGTCGCCTGTCTCCTCTCACCTAGTCGCATCTATTGCCCTCCCAACCAGACCGGCCACCGCCGTTCATCGCTCACCCGCCCCTCATTTCAATTTCTCCTCACCTTTCACTCTTTTTTTTCTCCAAACGACGGCGAAAACACGAGGAGATGATGAGAATAGGGGCGAAAATCAAAAACGATGTCGGCGATGGTGTAGATCGACGGAGGAGAGGAGCGGCGGTGCCGAATATGAAGAAAACGCATGAGAAAATAGGGGAGAAGAAGGAGGTTTTCGCGGCGGTATGGTGGTCGCAGAAGGCCGGTGATAATGGAAGAGGAGTCGCCGGAGTAGGTGGAGTCGGCCGCTTCCGTCGTCTTCGGCGGTGGTGGTTGTTGGTGTGTGGTCGGCGGCGGCTGTGTGGTGACAGGGGAGGTGGGAGAGGAGATAGAGAAGAGGGAAGGAGAGGAGAGAGAAAATGTGAGTGACATTGAGTGTGAGATGATTTAATTTTAATTTTTCTTTTTGTTTTAATATTTCATATGAACCATTAGATTTAAGTTGGGTGGATGGATGAGGTAACTTCTTATTTCTCACCATAAGAACACTTCTTATGGGAACAACTCCCTATATATATATATATATATATAGCCTATCCAGTGAGAAGTGATAATTTGGTGAGAAGTGAGAAGTAATCTCAGCCATTGATTTCGCATAACTGCAGTAACTAAACTGCATAACTTCAATCGTAACTCCACTAACTAAAACTCTTAACTCTAGTTAGTTAACTCTACTAACTAAATTGCATAACTCCAATGAGCTAACTGCATAAAGTAAATTGTTAACTATATTATTAGTAGCTTCACTAAATTCGATGAAAATTTATTAACTTTAACGTAACTCCATGAACTAAAACACGTAACTCCAACTTAAGCCCATCATCTAAAACACGTAACTCCAACTTAACTCCATCATCTAAAACACGTAACTCCAACTTAACTCCATTATCTAAAACACGTAACTCCAACTTAACTCCATCATCTAAAACATGTAACTCCAACTTAATTCCACTACTTTAACACGTAACTCCGATAACTCCTCTAACTAAAATACGTAACTCCAACTTAACTACACTAACTAAAACACGTAAATCCAACTTAACTCAACTAATTAAACACGTAACTCCAATAACTCCACTAACCAAAACATGTAACTCCAACTTAATTCCACTAACCAAAATACGTAACTCTAACTTAACTCTACTAACCAAAATACGTAACTCCAACTTAATTCTACTAACTAAAACACGTAACTCCAACTTTAACTCCAATAACTATGACACGTAACTCCAATAACTACATAACTAAAAGACATAACTCCAATAACTAAAAGACGTAACCCCAATAACTCTACTGACTAAAATACGTAACTTTAAAGCTAAATCCGCCAATTAATTACTCACTAAAAATAAGAACAGAAAATGAAAGAAATTAAAAACGAAATTAACAAAAATCCCCAATCTTCCACCATTTTCTCTCTCCTCCCACACCACCAACCTCCACCCTCCCCCCGCCACAGCTCCACCAGCCACAGCCCCCCTCCACCTGCACCTCCGTTGCCATCAGCCTCACCAGTCACCGCGGCCGAGCCGTGCTCCGTCCTACAACCCTCGACGCTACCATCCCCCTCATTTCCCCCCTCTCCTCTCACCTCATCACTCGATCTATTATACACCACCGAGGCGAAAGTCGGAGACGGCGAGCCATATCTGACGATCGACGGCCGTGATTCAAGCCGGCGGCCATATCTCACTAACTGAGCGCGAAAACGTGTGCGAAAAAAAGGGAGGAGAAGACGTTTTTGGCGGTCGAAAGCTACTCGACGGAGGAAGCTAGCGGCCGACGACGACTCGCGGTAGTCAGTCGAGTCGTCGGTGGTTCCTTCGCCGTCGAAGGTTGTCGATGGTGCACGCCGGCGACGGTGGTGGGCGGCACGGGGCAGGTGCGCGGGGAGAGAGAAAGGAGGGAAGGGGGAGGAGAGAGAAAATGTGAGGGATTGGGGAATTTTGGTGTATTTTTAATTTTATTTTTCTTTTATTGTAATCTTTAATATGGGCCATTAGATCAAGTGGAATAGATGGCTGAGATCACTTCTCACTTCTCACTAAATTAATACTTCTCATTTGATAGATTTCCTATACAGGCGGGTTCATGTGAGGTCCTCACTTCCCGTGAGGCGTGAGGTCTAATTACACGCTCCCTCAACCAAGTCTCACGGGTCAGCATGTCCATCAACCATAACTCATTTCATTTTCTCTCTCCTCCGAGTTTCCCTCTCGTGCTTTCTCTCTCCTCCTCATCTCCCAAAAAAACTCGTCCTCTCTCACCATCGTCGTCGCAGCTCCGTCGCCTTCGAGGTTCCGTCAGCGGTCGCAGGTGTCCCTCTCGCCGTCAATCAGGTTTTTTTCTCCTGTTTTTCTCTCTTGATGCAACAACAAATTACAAAAGCGAAAATTCCGAATTTATTCGGATCTCAGATCGAATCGAAAAAATAATATAGTTTTTTCGCTTTGGAAAGTCGTAATCGGGATGAAATTTGCTGTGTTATTTCAGATTTTCATGAACATTTCGATTTAATTGACTTTTTTTTTTTTTGTCGATTAGAACGAGGTCTGAAACCCTAGGTTTTGATTCGTGTTCGATTGATTTGATCTCGGTTAGAGATTTGGGAATTCGTTGTCTGAACTATTCTAATTTGATCTTTGAAATCACACAATCAATTCGAAGGAGCTATGCTTGTGTGATCAGTGCATTCATTTCCAGTTTTACTGGTCATTGCTCGTTGCTTGATTATTAGAGGACCAGTAGATACATGATCAGGTACACTCCGGCTGAAAATGCGGAGACTTTGTGGAACATCCTTGTGATTTATATGAGACATGTGTGTGATTCCATTTTAAAACTGATCCTAAAGAGTTTTAATGATATAACTTTGTGATTCTATTGAATTGTTTGCATGATTTTATGATGATTTTTTGCGAGTTTGTTTAGAATCTGCTTGAAATATTATATGTCTCGTACATTAATCTGCCAACACTCAAAAATTGTTGTATTCTATATTGAATCACACTCGATTTTATCGGATGCAGTGTGTGATTCTATTCAGTGGAGTGCGTGATTTTATTCAGTGGAGCGTGTGATTTTATATCTTAGTGTGTGACGATTTGTCAGTATTGGATTCCATTAGTAAGTCTATGTGATTCTATTTCATAGTAGGTGTGATTCTATTAGATAGTAAGTGTGATTCTATTATAATGGATCAGTGGCATGTGATTCTATCCGTTGGTATGTGCGATTCTATCGGATGGATTGTGTGATTCTATCCGTTGTTGTATGTGATTTTATTTGTCAGTGCGTGTGATTTTAATTTTGCTAGTAAGAGTGTTTTTATTTGTTAGTGTTTGTGCTTCCATTAGTTTGTGATTGTATTCTTGTTTGTGTTAAAACTTCAGCTGCCGTTTTGCAAAATGATGAGAAGAAAACACCTAATTTGATTTTTGAGAATGGAATCAATAGCCTGCAACACGCCGCGGGGTTCAGAGCTTTGGGTTAGATAAATTGAGACTGACTGGGCATTTCTTTAGGTTGTACGCGATAAGCACAAATGATGTGTGTAGTATTGTTGCCATTTTTAGGAAAGCAAACTGGCACACTTGCTCGGAAAGTTTTGGAGGTGTTTTTGTGGACTGTGGCTGGGCATCTTGTTCCTCTTTTGTGGACTGACTGGGCATTTTTTTTTTTTTTTTGACGTGATCTTGTTGCTCTTTTCACGTGCTATGGATTTGATGAAAATCTAGCTCAATTGGTATAACATTTATGCAAATATGCATTGATGTCATAGGTTCAATTCCTACATGAGCTCTCTAGACACTGATTGTAGTGGAAATGGAATCTCCCACTAAAGAGAACTTTTCCCACTAAGCAACAAAGCAGCCTTGTGCGTTGTCGCTAATGCTTACTATGTTTCTCTTTTGCAATCAAGTGAGTTTCTGTTTGTTTTCATGTGCATAAGAAAGAGTAAATGGGACTTCAATGGATGTATTACTATTAAAATTTATCAGCTTGTTGAGATCCTAAACAGACGCCTCGCCCTCCTGCGCTTTTTGCGCAATTTCAAGGGCGGGTTGATGTTGCAGTTTGTAGCTAAGCTGATCATACGATTCCTAGTTTGCAGAAAGTCTCGCTATCAGGGTCCAAATCTATCGAGTATACACATTCAAGCCTCAACTAAACATCTAGTCTACGTAGGACTCGAACCTACACCCTCCGTCTTTTAGACGGGCGCTCTACCAGTTGAGCTAGTAGACTACAGAATAGCAAGGTAATAAACAAAGCAGACTACAAAAATAACACCAATATTCACAGCAAAAAATGAATCAGTTTAGGCAGCCAAAAACGAGCATAATCTGCGGATAACAGTACTAGTTATAAGCATTAAACCAGAGATATCCGTTTCCCACAAAACAGATTTGTACCCTCCAATTACAGCTACCTCTTTTTCCAATGTACAGTAGGTACACCAAAACACTGAAAAAAATAAAATGGAATGCTTCTCAAACAACCTGTATGTTAGACTGTTAGAGTACAGTCTTGCAAGATGCACACCCCTGACTTAAAAAAATGGACATTATTCTGAAAAAAAAAATCTCTTTAGTCACAATGCTGGATTTTAAAGTTCAGTCTGCACCAAGCATTCATATGGTGCAATTCTTACGATCAGGCCATTGGTTCTGTAGGAGATTTACATCAGACATCTGAGCAGACTACACATTCATAATCAGACAAATAATAGTTTCATCAAAGGAAATATACCAAGTACATCATAATTCACAAGTCGTCGAGTTCACATTACGGTATTTACATAACGCTTCATGTCAGCAGACCCCAAGTAATTTTGAAAAATGTGGAGAAACATCCTCTTGTAGAAGAGTTGAAGCCTCAAAGTATAAAAAAATTATAAAATAACCAAGCCATTTTAGCACCACTTCAGGTGTTGTATCTATCACGTCTACAGAAACTTCAGAGTTCTACAGATGCACAATTAGGCAAGCATAAGGTTGCTAATAGAAAAGTACCATCAATGACATTTGAAAAATTGCAACTGTACAAACGAAAGCAAGACCAATGCTTCAAATGACAAACCGGTTACCAGGCAGAATAAGAGATAACAGTCATCGTCTTACCCCATCACCAGCAGCTAACAAGCTGACAACATACCAAAAAGCCCAGAATTCAACCACCAAAGTTGGAGGACCAGAATAGGAAAGGTCGTTAGCAGTCTAGCAGACCAATGGTATCAGCAATCACCTGCAGTTTCAACCACCAGCCACTAAAATTAAGCCACAATTTTGTACCCACCACCAACCTCCATTAAATCTTATCCAAGGTAACTTGGAAAATGATATGCGACTCCATACAATATGACAGTGACTCCACAAACTAAAACATCATACCAAAATCGAGATCGCAAATCAAATAGAAGCAAACTAAATTTGAATCTCACTTATTTCAGAAATTCTTCAAATATATGATTCATCGCCTATTTCAGAATACGAGCATTCTATAACACAAATGCAGCAACATAAGCATTCTATAACACAAAGGCAGCAAAGCTTCTACAGGATTGATACTCTGACATGGATAAACACGGCCCTAGAATTACACACTGACATATTGAGGGAGAACAGAACTGTACACAATATAGAATCATACAAAATTGGATCAAAATAGAATTACAAACAATAACACATAGAATCATTCACACTGACAAATAGAATCATACATGATATCAAATAGAATCACACATACTAGCAAAACTCAATCACTCTCATTAACAAATAGAATCATACAACATATTCAATAAAATCATACGAATATCCACACAAAATCACATTGAAATAAAATCATACGAATATCCACACAACATATTCAGTAGAATCATACAACATATTCAATAAAATCATACGAATGTGAACATAAAATCACAATAAAACAAAATCATACAAATATCCACACAACATATTCAAAAAAATCATACGAATATTAATGAAATCATACGAATATCCACACAAAATCACAGTGAAGCAAAGTCACACAAGACATTCCACAAAATCACACAACATATTCAATAAAATCACATAAAAAGAATCATACGCATGATCATCGTCATCTTCTTGTTCAAACTTCACTTCGTCAACATCAAGACCACTCTCTTCTTCGCTGAAATCCTCCTCACGCAACCTCTTGTTGCTTTTATGCAATACAACAGCACGCTGCTTCATCCTTACACTACAACACACACAATAACAACTTGAATCAGACGACCAAATAACAACTTGAGTAACACGCAAAAACTTCTAAAAAACCAATGATTACCTTTAAAATAACATCAGATAGCAGCGGCGGCACGGCGGAGACGAGATCGGCAGCACGGCGGAGGTGATATCGGCGGCACGACGAAGGCGAGATCAGATTACAAAAAGGTTTAATCGATCAAATTAATCGAAATATGCAGCAAACCTTTCGAAAACACCAAATCAATCATATAATCAACACAAATCAAACCTAATAAACATTAAAACACATTGAATCGAACAAATAACAGTTTGAGTAACACGCAAAAACTTCTAAAAATCAGTGATTACCTTTGAAAAACATAGCATGTGGCGGTAATAGGTGAAAGAGATCAGTGGAGGCACGGCGGAGGCGAGAGCGGCGGTGACGCGGTGGAGGGGAGAGCAGCGGTGAGACGGCGGAGGCGACAACACCGATGAAGGAATAAATCGCCGGAGAGCACGGGAGAGGAGAGAGAAAATGTGGCAAATCTAACCTTTCATTTTGAATGGATCAATCTCAACCCTCCATAGTTTGACTGAAACATAAAATTAAAAATTATTATTAAAAATTATAATTGAAATTATTCATTTACACAAAAAACAAACCCCTCAATTTTCTCTCTCCTCTCCCTTTCCCCCACCCCTTCCGCTGCCATGCACTATCCTACCGGCCACCACCACCTGATACGAACACCACATTACCAGCTGCTTCCGCCACCAACACGCTTGCCCTATTGCCTCCTAAGCCACGCCGCCCACCCTTTGCTCTGCCGCCACACATTAGAGGGTCCACGAGCCACTTTTATCCCATCCTCCCTCCCAGATATTCCCTCTCATCTTCGCCCAATAGAAACGCCGCCGCCTCCCTTACTTGGTTTCCGCCGCATGCTCCAATTTCGCGGCCCCTCGTCGTCGTTGCCGCATCCCACTTCCCCAACGAATGTGAGGAGAGAGAAACGTGGGAGAAATGAAAATGGATGAGGTGTTAAAGAGGTGATCACGGTGGGAGGTAGTAAGGCCGCCAACATTAGGCGGTCTAGACAGCTGGGGAGCGAGAGCGACGATAAAGAAAGGGTGGGTCGGGTGGAGGAGGGGGGGAGAAAAGGGTGGGGTAATTTTTTTTTTTAATTAATTTCTTTTATGGTCAAATATATCCAATGGCTACCATAGCTTGGTAGCTATTGTAGAATTGGTAAAAATTGATCTGAGAAATGGGAAGAGAGAGAAACTAAGATGGGAGGAAGGGGGCTTTTGTTGATTATTTGCAGTTACTAGACCACCCTTATGACTTGTAAAATCACGAACCATCAGATCTATATAATCTATTGGCTGATATTAGACCTCACGCCTCACCTAAGGAGGAGGACCTCACATGATCCTAATTCTATATATATATACTAGTATAATACCCGTGCTATGCACGGAAATGTGTAGCCAAAAGTTTTAATATTATCGTAACGTGCGGCATTGCGTCTCTAGTTTAACTTTGTCTTGGTAACACAGATTTATATTGTTGGCGTTCGAAACGTAGTTATATACCCGAATCTATTTCCCGACTCAAGATTTCAATGACCACTTTTAGAAAAAACTGAATAGCTTAGCTATCATGTACACGTACACAACGACTTTAATTTGCACTTGATAAAATGCAATCTCATCAAAGTGTGTGTATGTGAATGTATCTCTAAGTGTCAATATCAGTAAGGGAACATTTGTATTATGACAAATTTATTTACTAACTCAAATTTTCAGTGACTTTACAATCCCATGACTTAAAAATGGAGATGAAATTTGTATTACGGAGTAGAAGATTACACAAAGAAATAAGAACACAAAAAGAAAAGAATAGTGACCTCTAGTTACCGACTTACCTCTATTTGAGCGATTCTTTAGCCATTGAAATGGTTAATCACTCCATTAAGTGATCATCAGTGAGTAAAAGGACAAATTTATGCTAGATGTCTACAGTGTAGACATCCAAAATTGTCTACAAAGCAATAATTTTATTACACTATCAAAATGTTACTACTCACACAAGTAATTTTACTACGTGAATTTTTCATTACAATTAATTTTACTACTCCGATCTCAATTTTACTACTACTAACTCAATTTTACATTGTAGACAAATTAATTGTGTCTACACAGTAGACCTCTAGCAATTCGCTTTTGGGATATACTCTGTATGTATATTTGCTTGGAATGGTCTCATAAATATAGCGTAGAAAATTAGTGGGAACATATTAAATTTGTTTATAGAAAGCCCTAGCTATTAGTTGATTTTTCGCTATTGATTTAGAGTTGTTAAAATTTGCAGGAAATTAATAGGAACAAAATTATTTGGAACCATGTTATTAGAAACAAAAATTTTAGCGGGAAAAATTGTAACCATTGAATGCCACGTGATCTAGTGGCTTCTGTTTTAGTAGAACTATATATATATATATATATATATATATATATATATATATATATATATATATATATATATGTAGAGGGTGTATCCGGTCAGATGTATTATTTTTGTCAGAAGTCAGAAGTAATCTCAGCTATTGATTTCAGTTAACTCCATAACCTAAACTGCATATCTCCAGTTGCTTAACTCCACCAACTAAAATCAGAAACTACAGCCGCTTAACATCACAAACTAAAATTTGTAACTCCAGTCACTTAATTCCAATAATTAAATTGTATAACTCTGGTAATATAAAAACTCTACCAACTTCAACTTAACTATCGTAACTCTAACATAACTCCGCCAATTGAAACACTTAACTCTTACATAACTCCTCCAACAAATACTCGTAACTCCAATAACTCTAGTAATCAAAACACGCAACTCCAACTTAACTCCAATAATAAAAACAACGTAACTCCACCAACAAAACCTCGTAACTCCAATGCCTCTAGTAACCCAAATACGTAACTCCAACTTAACTCTAATAATAAAAACACGTAACTCCACTAACTAAACTTGGTAACTCCAACTTAACTTTACGTAACTCCAACTTAACTCTCGTAACTTTAACATAACTCCACTAACTAAAACACGTAACTCCAACTTAACTCCACTAAATAAAACGCGTAATTCCAACTTAACGCCAATAATTAAAACACGTAACTCCAATAACTTTAATTAACTCCAAAACATAAACACGTAATTTACCTTAATTTCATTAATTATAACACGTAACTCTAATAACTCCGCATATTAAAAGTCGTAACTCCAAAAAAAAATATACTCCCTCCTACCCAAAGAGATTTTCCTTTTTGGGTTGGACACAACAACCAACATACACATTAAAATAACTTAAATTAATTGATAGGTAAATAATTAATTAGATTAACTCATATGTTTAACCTCTAATCCCACATTCCCACCCCTCACTTCACCACCGTTAAACTCCTATCCGCTACCGAAACCACCGTGCGACCAGCCACCACCAACCTCACGAAATCACCCCATCAGCGACAACGTAGGCTAAAATTTCCCGACGATCTCCTCCCCCCGGACCTGTCCATCACAAAACGACTCATTAAATCTCCCATCTCTCCATCCTTACTTGCCGCCGATCGATCACCAATTACTCTCGCCTGTCTTCAATTGAAAACAATATTAAACTGTCTTTTTGTGCATTTTCAAACGCGATATCTTCAATTGAAGACAGTTTAATCGCCAATCATATACTTGCTGCCCTCGAGTCCTCGAACTCCTTGAACTTCTCGCCTGTCTTTCGAACAAGCAAAGCGCAGTGCTTCGAGTCCTCGAACTCCTTCATCATCCCCACGGGAAGTCCCTCCGGCAGCACGACGTTCAACTGTTCAATATTGAAATGCATGTATGAACAGGCGTCGCTGCGGGCGAGGAGAGATATGGATGGGGTTTTGGTGAAGAGGGGCACTCCGTTGGGACCCACGTCCACGGAGCTGTTCTTCTCGTCCTCCGCCAGCAGACGGAGCCTCGCCTTGTCGCCTTCCACGTCAGCGTCAACCTCGGCGGCTGATCCGCCTCTGCCGGCATCCTCCTTGGACGTCCGCTTCTTCATACCCTTTGAGGGTTTTGGGGTTTTCGCCTGGTGGGTAAATGTGGAAGTTGGTGTGGTTGGGAGTGAATGGGGATCGGGGTGGTCGGAGGATATGATCGGAGGTCTTTGAATGGAGGAGGTGGTTAGAGGAGATTGAAGATGGGTTGTGAAAGTGTAATTAGGGATCATAAGCTCCAAATCAGAAAACTAGTAAGGGCATATTAGGCCAATAAATATGCCAAATAGGGTAAGTTTAGAATGAGGAAAATCTCAGTGAATCGTCCCAAAAAGAAATACAGGAAAATGTCTTTGGGTAAGAGGGAGTATATAAAAAAGAATCAGAAAAAGTAGCCCCCATTTTCACCATTTTCTCTCTCCTCCCACACCACCCCAAACCCCACGCACCCAGCCACCCTCCGCCGCTGCCTCACCTCCGCCACCACCGCACGCAGCACTACCACGTCGCCGGCAATCTGACGATCCATGGCCGGCGAAACAGTCCTCAAATTGCAACCACGACGCCACCACCTCATTTCCCTACTCTTCTCGTGTCACGCATCTCATTTTTTTCGACAGCGGTGGGAGTAGGAGGATGTGACCGGAAAATGTGCGGAAATGAGGGAGGAAGTCGGCGAAGGTGATGGTGGTTAAGAGGCAGCGGCCAGATTTGAGAAGAACGAAAACAGAAAAGGTGAAGGAGAAGGCGATTTTCGCGGCCAAACGGTGCTCGACGGAGGAGACTGACGTCGGACGAAGACTCGCGGTAGTCCGACGAGTCGGCTGGTGGTGTCGTAACCAGCGACGATTGTTGCCGATGTACGCCGCGGCGGTGGTGGGCGGCGCGAGGTAGGGCCGTAGAGAGAGAGGGAGGGGGGAAGGGGAGGAGAGAGAAAATGTGAGATTTGGTGGTTTGGGTATATTTTAGTTTTAATTTTTCTTTTATATTTGTTTTTAATGTGGGCCGTTAGATCAAACTAAATGGATGGATGAAATGACTTCTGACTTCTGACAAAATCATCACTTCTGACTAGGCACTTTTCCTTATATATATATATATATATATATATATATATATATATATATATATATATATATATATATATATATATATATATATATATAGTTATTTTTCATAATCTAAGACATGGATTAGTTTTTAAGCTAGATTATAGGTTACGAAAGGTCTACTTTCTCTTTTAAAGCCTATACTTTATGCATGGAAGGGTATGTTTATGGAATGCTCCCCTGAGCTATTTTGTTTCTGAATTTTCTGAAATCACCTTATGTGTACAAGCAGCATTGTTACTTATACCCAATTACAACTCCTCAACTACTTCTTTAACTAGCTTGCCTATAGACAACCACAATAGACAAAGCTCCACCTAATACAACAAACACAGCTTTTTGTTTGGGGAAAGCGACTCATCACACCAGCTAATTGGTATCAGAGCAATTAGACTTTGGTGACTCACAAAATAGATCACCCCCTATATGTGAGTAAGCTTACAATATAAACAACTTTATCTCTTTCAACAAATTCTCAATCTAATTTGATTTTGGAGTCTGTAATTAATATTTTGAAATTGAACACCCACAATTAACAATTAACAAAAAATAAAAATAAAAAATATATATATTATGTTTACCTAGTGATCCTAATTAGTAAGAGCAATAAATTATAAATTGGAGCAATTGCCTTCGCTGCCACTCTTTTCAGGGGTTAATTTGTTTGTAGAGTTGTTATGACATGTTAGCTAGGTATACAACATGTTACCGAAAATAAACATGTCTGGAACTAAAATAATGATGATAGGAGTTCATGTACAATAAAACTAATTGGAATTACAATATCGCTTCGTAACTTGTCCTAATTTTTGGGAAAAACCAAAATTATAGAAAGTCTTACTACAATAAATTCCACTCTATAATGTATGATTAGATTTATATCTTCTCCTATATAAAATTCTCTTTTTGAGAAACTGACTGTAGATGTATGATTGGATATTTAACTCACCAAAATCAAAAAGAAACTTAACAAATACTCTAGTTATATTGATTCGAATCAAGGTGTAGCCGACGTAATTGGTAAATGCCAAGAGGTACTACATGTTTCATGTCGTTATTAAGATGGAAAAGTAGCAAAATGGTATGTATACTAATTCGAATATTGTAAACGCAACCCAAAAATATCAAGATTACACTATATGACCTATTTGAATTTGTAAATATATATGAGCAAATATATCAAATTCCATCTCAATAGTCGTAGTATAATCTAACTACTTGAAATTGGAATACAAACTTTGGCTAACTAAAATGATTGTCCGCCTTCATATTCTTTTTTATTCATCATGTATTATTAATTATTCTTCTTCATTCTCAACTTGTTCATCTTCATATTCACCTTCAACCTTAAAAAAATATTCATTTCCAACCTTTTTATTTCCAAATTTCTTAGCCTAAACAGTTACAATATTAAGTTTACGACCTGATTGATTAGTCTCAAATTAAAATTAACATTTTTGGGTATTTAAATTGACATCTCCATCAACCTACAATAGAATCGACAGTTAGGATAGATGGATTTATTAATCTGGTGTGGACGAGTGGAGTACAACAATGGTGATGCTGACAGTCGTCGGAGGTGATGATGTCTGCCGTCGTCGGAATATTGTAGCTGACAATGCTCACGTGCAGTAGAGGCTAGAGAGTTTACGAGAGAAGTGAGAGAATGAATGTGAAAAAATGAGGAAGAGAGAGAAAGTAGGAAAAAAAATAAAACGTAAAAGAAAATTGATTTTGAATACATCTGAAAAAATTAATTGAAAAGTTTAATTTTGGGAATACTCTTTTTTTTTTTTTTTAAATGGACCAATAAAGTGCTGACACATACTACTGTATGAGATTATTCATACACTTGATGCATGTGTACCCTTTTCCGTTTGTTTCACTGTTTCGTATAAATCTTAAACACGTCCATTAATATTTGATCCACTCTTAGCCATTCTCTTCTGCAAATCTGCATCATAATGAGCAAATGCAGCATCTAGTGCCTGCATAACACAAGTCACGCCATCAGAATTGAGGATAC
This sequence comes from Spergularia marina, assembly GCA_963680865.1. NCBI lineage: Eukaryota > Viridiplantae > Streptophyta > Magnoliopsida > Caryophyllales > Caryophyllaceae > Spergularia > Spergularia marina. Next base: position 8,307,926 of record OY804554.1, read on the forward strand.
ACTTTGGAGACTATTTCATCCTTATACCTCTCCAACCAGACACGTATAATGAGTTACTATGAAAGCCGAAATATGAAAGTTAAGTGCATGATTGAGGCTAAATCCACAGCTATAACTATAACAGCCTACAAGATCCATTAAAACAACTGTAAAGAGAACCATAAATCCATAACACGCTGACAGTTTAGTTGGATAGTAAAAATGAGGGGAAGCAAGGGGAGTATATTGGAGGATAAGTCAGATAAGTAGGTGAGGGAACTAGGGAACTAGGGAAGGGGAGAGTTAATAATCTGATATCTTAATGGAAAATATGGGGTTGGGAGGGACATTGACTCGTAAATTGTAGTTCGGATACAACTCATGTGCAAGAGAAAAAGGAGAGCAAGGCCACGGCACGTTTTGTAAAATCTAAATCCTTCTAAAGTTGAAAATATACTTGGTCCCTGGACGGCTGGACTACATGAAATTGTAACGGCTTCAAAACAACACGCGCTCTATTTTGCGTGCTTTTGGCACAGGAAGGCATCTTCCTTTGGAGAAGCAGCCAATTAGTATGAAGAATGATGGCTTACCCAGTGACCAAGTCCCACCACAATACAAGAAGCCTTTGATCTCAAAAAAGGACGGGGGCGTTAACAGTTAATAGTCTTTTTTTAGGGTCGTTAAGAGTCTCACAATACTGTGGAACAATGGAATTAGGCGAGTTTTTCTCCTTTCCTCCCTCTCCATTTGTTATCCAAATAAGGGATAATTTTAAACTCCTTCCCCCCTTATCTTGCCAACTATACCTATTCACAGCCTTTAGAATCTAGAATACACTAATACATCAACAGCGTTACAAGTCCTTACAACCACATTACATACAACAACAACATCTAAGCCTTATTCCCAAAATGATTTGGGGTCGGCTAACATGAATCGTCATCCAGTAACCGTCATGTGCGCGCCATAATAATGGTAAATTACTAGACACTAGACAGTCATCCATGAACCATGGAAACAAAGAGTTGTACTTCACAGTGTTCTTTTCGGGTATGAGCCATAGGGGTTGGGGTTAATTTAAGCAGGAGCAAAACAGAATATATACGCACCTGCACCATTGGTTGAACAAGCAGGGAAACTTGATGTCTCAGATCTGACTGCACCGACTCTTTAATCTCCTGGACGTTGAGAAAGTTTATGTCAATATAAGAACCCAAAAGTAATAAAATAATCATGAACTTTTATTTTTATGCAGAGACATAATCACTAATAATAATATAGGGAGTAGCAACGAAGAAGCTGGAGAGACAAAATGCACCGTGAAAATGAATGTAACTTTAAACAGGACAAGGTCTACAGCTAAGAAATACAAATATTTCCAATCCTAGTGGAGGAACTGAGGCAGTATTAGGATAAATCTACCTGCCACCTTGGAGCCAAGTGAAGCTAGAAATACAACCATCACCAAAAAATAATTTTAAGAGTGACTACAAAACCAAAACCACAACAACAATCTTGATACGAAAAGGATTTGGATTCGGCTAAACACAAATCATCATATGAAACCGTTATATGAGCAATAAAAGAGTTGAAAGTTCGTGAGATCACAATATTGAAACAAATGAGTTATAAAAAGTTTGTAAACAAGTTTGACAAAAGAAAAAAAAAACAAGAGAAGATTTGGTAAAATACATTGATAAAAGTGGCGGTTGAAAAGGTAGAAACAAACAAGGAAATTTTCCAAGAGTGACTACAACCCAAAAGAATGATCTGGCCTATTCTACAAGGAATTTGAATCCCTCTGCCGGAAGTTTGGAGACATTTCCGTTAGAGAATAGCTTTAGTAAGAACCATGTCTTTCATTTAATGGATCAAGAAGGCAGCTAAGTAATTGAACTGCAGATGAATACCCTCACCTGTAGCTTTGGATATATATGTTGCATGGCATCTTTGAGTTTATTGACCTGAAAACTCAACACCACCAGCAGAAACAATTTCAGCAAATAGCAAAGATAAAAACCTGAACAATTAGAATCAATATACAGGTCAAGAAAGATCTCTAACAAACTTCATACTTCTCGCCTCAGAAACATAGAATAATACTCAGAACAGGAGATTCGATTAGAAATCACAGGACTTGTATAGGCTAAGTTTCTTGATCTCTATGTTTTCTGTAAACCCTAGATTTTAAACAATAGAATGTCATTGATCCCGTACTAACAGTAATTGCTGAAAATCTTCTCTTTTTTCCCCCATTTCAACAGAAGACAAAGTAACAGAGACATGATGACCTTGAGGTCATATATTCAATTCCCTCCCTCTCCCATAGATTGAGTCTTAAGTTAAGACTGACTCTTAACTCAGCTTGGCTCCTGGACAGTAGGAGGGGTGCTCATAAACCGGGTTAAACTAAAGAATTACCGGTTCAAACCGAATCGGACCAGCCGTTTCCGAACCGACCTATAATGGTCTAGTCTCTGGTTAGGTGAATTACTGTTAGTCAGTTTCTGGATTTTGTTCTGTCCAGCCCTATAAAAACTGGACAAAACCGGAAACTGGTTTTGATTTAATGTCGACTCTTACAAATCAGGGTGTAGAAACCTAGAGTCCATATTGCTACGAGCAGCTGAGATGGTTAATAATTTCATGGATCTCTCTTGTAACTAGACTAAATCAAAGTGTGGAGTTTTATTGAGAGACAGATGTACATGTAAGTGAAAGAGAATTTAAAAAGGTAACAAAAGGTGAATTGCAAAGGAACCAAGTAATCATCAATTTATACGTCCACACCAAAGGTCATACCTTTGTTGCAAGATAATCTACTTTAATCGGATATGACGACCAGAAGTGCTTCAGCAATTCCTGGATAGAGGTCCAATGCTGCATGGGGAATGTTCCTTTGATTACTGAACTGATGAAGTAAACATATCTAGAGCTCATGCAAGGCAATTCACAACACCATAGAAACATAAGAGGACCACCCACCCCCTTCCCCAAACACACCAAAAATAAGAAGAAAAATTACATGTAATTGCGGACAGATTGGAGCCAAAGGTTTATTCTAATTGATGTCAATTTCAAACCCAAATAGTAAATTCTGAAACAAAAGACCTTCGCAGATCCAGCAATGAGCACAAACAAAGAGCACAGGTAGTAATATAGTTTGCTGAAGCACTAAACAGCTATAAAAGATCCAGTTTTGCACGAGATAAATAACCAATAAATATAGATGCTCACATTCAACAACTCATCCTTCGTCTTACTGGGCAATTGATCCAGAACAGTTTCCCTGTTACTTGTCCCACGATTGCATTTAGTACTTGATATACTTTGAGTCAATCCCTTAAGAACCTAGAGACAAGTGAGATGGCATATGACGGACGAACAAGGCAATTAGAGAGCGAGTGACAAAATAGCATATGAGATGTGATAAGGCAAGGAAACATGGCAGTGATACACAAACCTTCAGCGCAATTTCAGACTTAATCATGGACTCGTTGAGCCCTACAGACATAATGTCCGAAACAGTCTCTCTCATATTCATATAGGCATCCTGTGTTTTAATCCGTCGACTCGCAAATCTATTTTCACCTGGAGTGTCTCCCAAAGTCCTGAGTGCATTGGCTTGTTGAGAGTAAAAATAATCTCGAGGGTCCTGAAAACAAGTACAAAGAGTCATAACTGGGAAGCATAGACCACATAGACCACACAAGCAACTCCGAAAGTGAAGGAGACCTTGATACTAAGTGGTGCTACAGGAGGCTCACGAGGTGCTTGAAGATCCTCAATCTCAGTCATTCTGGAAGCTCTGCTCAACCACTCCTGATGATTATTTCCATCAGACATCTCATTACCTTGTTCTACTGCAAGGGAATTGTCACTATTAGGTTGCGCGTAAGAAAATAACATTATTACACTGGTAAATTAGAACATAATACGGATACTAACCTCGTCTTGACCGTGCAATGGCCTCAGCTAATCTCCGTGTGTCCCCAGGCTCCACATCTACAACATTCGTCATCGTTATTTCACCTTTTTCATTGAACCCGCAGTTAATAGTTCTTTTTTATTCTCACATAGATGGTCAGAACTTCTAAAACACTAACCTATAGACCTGCCCTCGAGAACAACTTCAGCATGACGATTGAGATCTTGCAAAAAGTTCCTCTTGTACTGATCATAGTGTGACGGGGGCTCGGGAAGTTCTTTGATACCATCACGAGATATACCGTGATCCTAATTGATGAGAGGAAAAAGTTCAGTGTACCTATAAGCAGCAAACTATACAGCCAGAAACTGAAAGATGGGCTGGGTTTTTATAAAAATAAAGGAATGCCATACCAGCTTTCTGTGTATGACCATAAATGAAAAACAACTTAGGCAGCGGAATTACGCAAAGCACAAAAAGTACAAGCAATCGGCAAGCAGTTTAGGGACTCAGAGAAACTAAAGAACAAGAAGAATAATAGCCAACACAACATGCTTAAAGTACCGGAAGGTGCGTATAGTCATCCCCTTGATCAGCTTCCATGTCCAAAGTGGGATCAACCTTTCTAATCTGCAGATTACATAACTCAGAAATGAAGAGAAACCATAATTTCTAGTAAACCCGAAAGCAGCACAAAATTTTATGCTTGTACTCTGAAGTAAATTTTCAGTATCACCTTTCTTCGCAATTCACTTGTTAGTATATCATCCTGTTTTAAGAAAATAGCTAGGTCTTCATCTTCAGCTGCTTCTGCAGCAGCAGCTACAGCATTTCTAGTGCTGTGGAGATATTCTGCCCTGCAGTATTTGTTCCAAAATTCTGTCTCTGTCATCTGAAACCCGATGTTAAAAAGAATTTATTTATATAAAAAGCGGAGTGACAGCAAAACATATTTTATACAGATAGTATCAGATTTAAGGCAAAAGTTCCAAAATACAAGCTTAGCTTACCCTTTTAGGGACTAACTTAAGAAAGGCCTGATGAACCACTGGTTTTTCAGCAAATATCTGAAAAGGAAGGTTTATACCAAGTAAATGTAGAGTTGATATAAAAACCCATTGACTAGCATGCAATAAAGGGTCCATACATCAGTAAACAAGATTTAGCTGCAGTAACTGGAATCATACAAGAGCTACCAATAATCTGGTTATTCAGTCATCTTTCAGCAGGACTACAGCCAAATGGAAGAAGATATGACACTAATGACAGTACGATAATGCACAATAATAACTGAAGCATACATGAGTATCGAGTAGACAGATGTATATGTATACTGAAGCAATAAGCAACCAATGGGTCCAAATGCAGACGCAGACAAACTCCCATTTAGATTAAAACTTATTCATTAGGTCAACAGGTAAATATAACAGATCAAAGATTAGCATTAGAAGATTCTCTATCACTGATGGCTAGCATTTTTTTTTCTTTTGGCTTCTGAAGTGTTTGAACCTTCTGTAATTTTTCTTTTTCTTTTTTTTTTATATGGCCTATTCATCATGGCACTCAAGACTAATACTATAAAGCTAATTAGTTAATTAGTTAATCTTGCTCCCATTTTCCATTTTCTACTTGTCTTCAAGCCATAAAAAACAAATCAGATTTACTACAGACTTGCGTGTTTGGTGTACTGATTAATTGAAATAAATTGAACAATAGTTACCCTATCGTACTAGGCACCATGAGCATTCAACCATACTAGTGCTACAGAATACAATCAGAGCCCTATCGAACTCTGATTTCAATCAATCGGATGGGAACGGAATTCATTCACGAATTAACACGCTAGCATTAGCAATCCAATTCGCCCAGAATGATGGCATCTGAAATTTGCCATCAATGTTTACACATCCTAGTTGCAGGTGCAATCCACAACAGGTATTCTTGTTTAATTTAATATCACTATATCAGTATACTAAAAAAGGGTCCAGGAATGTGTACTTTTGCGGTTTTGCCACCAACCTTTTCATTCAAACAACACTGGCAAAACCTGAAAGGCTCCCACCATAAGGCGGGGTAGGGGGGGTCGGATGTACGCAAGTCTTACCCCTATTGAAAATTAGAGAAACTAAGCACCCATGACCCAATGAAAATTTCTTCGAGAATCGCACCGACTGACTGCTACTTCATAATAAGAAGCACATACAGTTTTTTTGTAGTCATTTTGCTTTATTCCATTAGACGATTATATCCAAGGCCAAAGAATAATTAATCTTTGGCCCCAACCTTTTCATTACAGACATAAAATGAAAATCAATCAGCCAGGAAATCACATGCTCAGATTCCTACTACAAAATGCTTATAGGTAAAAAAAATGACAATACCTGATGTATGATTTCTGGGGTCAAGTTAAACATCACTTTGTTGGACTGAAAGGAAAAAAGAAAGGAGAAAATTAGGACATTAAATTATAAAAATCAGTAATATGAACCAGCAAGGAAGGATACAAAAGCAGAAATCAACTAAATTACGCCTAACAGCTCCATCAAAAGGCATTTGAGTTGCAAAACAGGAAGAGCTTTGCAGACTAGGAATGCAAACAGAACCACAATTCTTTTGCTCTTTAACAGAGAATTCAAAAGAATCCTTCTCACATAGTTGTGGGAAATCGTTTCCAATTGGTCAACGATGAAGGTTCTCAGATATCACAAGTGGTCCTGTACATACTTAAGTCCCTAGCTTGAAGTTTCTCATGTTCTCAAATGAAGTTTCTAAAGAGCACGGATAAATTGTTAGAAGAAAACGGCACTAGCTTAACTACAAAACTCATAGATCTCAGTAAAGTTATCTGCCAAGTACTATGCCATGCAAACTTGAGAATTCTAAAAAAGTGCCAACAAAGTACAAGGATCCTATCTTAGTCCTCAACTTGACTAATCATTCATGACGATTCACCTTTAATCCCAATATATCTAGTCGTCCTAAGGGTAGGCGAATACTAATCAAAGCAGTCATTGAGATCTACAAAATAGTAAGCCTAAGAACATAGCCACTTCTCAGTCCTAAATATGGCTTGATTATTTGTGACATTATTCTCATAGCCTACAAACAAAAAGGAAAGAGCAAACAACTCCAAAATTGGATATAGTCACAGTTGTAGAAGCCAGTTACACTCGTCAGAAACTAAATTCACTGTTTCTATTGCTCATCTGTCAGTATACTAAGATTGATAGTAGAGTGGTGCATAGCGAGAGAGAGAGAGAGAGAGAGAGAGAGAGAGAGAGAGAGATTCCACTGTACCCGGCCATCATTCTGTGGTGTAATCACTGAAAGCATAGCACTTTTCAAACCTGCGCGCTGATGATTTGGTCTATTATCACCAGTTAATAATTTCTGCCAAGGACAATGATTGAAGGATAAGAATTATTACATTTCATGAATTTTTTTAAAAGAATATTACTGCATTATAGTAGAATAACAAACCTTCCTAGTAGCCCAAAATTCATTTTCTGTCAAAATACCAGGAATAACCAACTGCTTATGAAGTTTCGCCAGCTCACTGAAAGGGATACCCAATTTAGTATCCAATATAGCTAACAGCAAGATCACAAGTAGAATGAGAAAAAGATTACAGAGGATAGGTGGAGAAGCTTCTTCACAGAAATTATCTGTACAAAGAAGCCAACCAACCACACAGAAATTTGTTATCACAGGAGAGTTAACAGCTTTTAATTGCAATAACTTCACTCAACTAATAGCCAGCTTCTTTACAAACATGATGTCTGTAACACTATGGATTATGGAAAGTGGTTTATGGAGTTGGTTTGTCCCACATTGGGAAACTAAGGCTCATATGATCAGTTTATACTAGATTTCTACCATCATACTAACAACAAGGTCTTCACCTTTTAGATCCCAAGAGAGGATTTACAGGTTTAAGAGGTGACTAACCATCCTATTGGGTTGTGTTGCGACGGAAGGTAGTTCGGGCTATTACAATGCCTGATTAGTTGAACTCTATAAGTTATAACAGCCAACGACTCCAAGAGACCGAAGTAATTATTGAAGAACAAGAGGAGACCAACAATCTACACGAAATACCCAAAAAAAAGCATCATGGGATTAATTTAGAGCTATGTATTCCACCAGACACAGACACGGAAGAGGGGTGAAGAATTGCTCCAACTACCAGCTCAAAGCGGTTTCAACTTTCAAGAGCCAAGCAAACTAGAGCAGGTCGAGACTCAACCTAAAGTCACTTTAACATATCAGATTACCTATCTTCTCGCAAAAGCTTCATCCGCTGAAACATTTCCTTTTCACTTAGTTGCTTGAGTGAAGTAGCCCCTTGAACAACACTCTGGGCCTTGCCTGTTCACAAGGCGTCATGCTAAACATCATCAAGACGAAAAAGTTTTAACCATACCCTACATAAAACAAAGCAATAGAGTAGAAACTCATGTCATTGAAAGACGAATTACACAACAGAAAAATAGAGTGCTAGGTCCAAGAAATTTATTCTCTCACTTATATGCTAGATTGCTAGTAGCTTGAACTTTATGAAATTCTGGCAATAAATCAAAATGGAAAGAGTAGGTACTTCTACGTTACTGGCTGTTGATGATGATTGCATTCCTAATAGTAGTCTATTTGGTGTCCAAGCAGTTTACCAGCTCTAACGATGTTTTAGTTTTACTAGATCTGTTAAGATCAGATATCACGATCTTTCTTTTTTATAACTCAATGTTTATCCAAATACTTGTCATAAGTTATAGCTTTATGTGATGAATTATTTTATACGCAATGTCTCCTGCTTTTGTTTTCCTCTCCCTCTTTTCCTTTTTGCTGCTCCTGCCTTCTCCTCTGTCTTCTCTAGACTTCGATCTTTCAATACACAAAGATATTTTTTTTTTTTTTTTTTTTTGTGTAAAGAAAATAGAAACTTTCCTCAGGAAAGCAAGGTATGCATACAGTAAGAGGAGCGGGGTCTCCTCAAACACATAAGGAAGAGAGAAGGATACCAACCGCCTGAAATCCTATTAAGAAAAGCTTGTTTAAGACCTTTGTAATCAAAATCCCCCCTTATGTTTCCAACATAGAGTTAAGTTGCGGTACGGCTTGCGTACATCCAACCCCCCCTTACACCACCCTATGGCGGGAGCCTTTGAGGCACTGCGGTAATGTTGTTGTAATCATAATCTCAAGTTTCCAACTCTCTCCTCCACCTTTTAATAGTTTATTGTTCATTAACCTATCATGTCATCTAATAAAAATACCGCACATAAAAAGATATGAACCCTAAAAAATCCTGTGCTACTCAGGTCAAACTAGAGTCTACCATCAGTAAAGCCTTTCTTAGGTGAAGGTTGCTTAAATTTATCTCCTTCAGGCTTTGCAGGCATCATCTACAGGCTTTTTCTCACCCATTAATTAACTCACTATAAAGGTCATATCAGCTGGTGCCTTCTCTACTGCCTGGTCCAACTTCCACACCTTACATTACAGAATGTTACTTTTAGACTGGCCTTGTTTTCATAAAAAAGAAAAGTTTCATCAATGTGAATGTAAGACTAAAGACAGGACAAGGACTTCTTTCCGCGAAAAAAATTAAAAATGTTAAAACATCTAAATAGGGATCCGGGATCCCCGCAAAACTACTGGCCATCTCCACACTAAACAATCCTCCCCTAATGATAATCCCAAAAGTGACTACATTCCGAAAAAATCAAGAATTTTGATAGACTCAAACACAGCTAAAACTGCACATTTCCATACCAAATTAGCAAATTCCGTATTTCCTCCAACCTATACCAACGAATTTGCATTAAATTCGCCGGGCTACAATTAAGACATGCCCACTGTGCTCTCAAATCCCAATTAATGAACACCATAAAATGTGATCTGCAGTCACACTCTTTCCAACACATGACACAACATGAGCAATAAGCGCCATAAGCCCATAACTGGTAGCTACAATGCCTAATGCATATTAATTTTTGTAACACCATACAGGAAAATTCAAGAACCTTGTGAAAAAACTTTGTTTCCCAAATACAGTTCAGGACCAAACCAAATGTAGTAGTTGGCCTGATGAGGGAGAATAAGATAGGAACATAGACTAAAAGCTCAAGTGACCCGAAGAGTCTCCACTCCATACCCAATGGAGAGGAAGTTGGCCCGATGTCACACACTTCCTAATACGTTCTAATTGGCGATACGAAATATCCTAACCCGGAGAGTTTGCAGTTCACTAAGGGCTTATTTGGTTGGAGGGATAATGATTAGAATGTAATCAACCATTTTTGTGAGAAGATAAAGGAGAGTGAGAAGAGTTGGATGTAATCATCATTACAATGTAATGAGATTTTCATTTAGCTAAGGTAATTACCATTGTTCAACTTAAAACATATGTGATATTTATGAAATAAACTTCCAGGGGGAGGCATGTGTTGCAAAAGACCTTGTCAGACATTCCCACCATTTCCTTTGGTATTTCTATTTAATCCAACAATGCATTACAACAAGAGAGCTATCAGTTTAAGGCGCACTTCAATAACAGTACAGATTTAAGTTTTCTATTTGTCACAAGGAATATGGGAACAGACAGCATCCACAAACTTAGCTGTCAACTGTACATTGCTTTTTTATAGGAAACAATATGAAAAGAGAAGACACAAGAGGATAAGGTCATAAGGAGCCCTCCTTGTATAAAAATTACAAGATTTTCTATCCCTTTGAAGCAAGGAAATTGGCACCCCCTTGAAAGCACCTAGCCATTTGTTCATGGTGAAGCTAAGAATCTTACATCTCCGCAAGTCCATTCTAAAAAGGACGCTAATCATGGAAATTACTGGGAATTTTGCTCAACATTTCTGACATAACAACACATCTCCATATGACTCTCCCATCTTTGCTGCAATAATACCCTGAAATTACTTTGAAGTCCACCTAAACTCTAGAACAAACCCACTGCTCCACAGAAATGCCTATCAGCTCATAAACAAGCCACAAGCCACATGCAGAATCACAATGAACAAAAAGATGAGAACCAGTTCCGAGATTTTCTGGCACATGTGATAAAGTCATAAAAAGATTCATTTGTCTGCCTTAGGCAGAGATGAAGAACAGAGTCTCTTGAGCAACACACGGTTAGGTCTAAAATAAAATAAAAAAAACGACTCTTTCTACACATTACATTGTTAGCAGAGCCCCCCCCCCCCTTTAAGAAGGTTCCCCGGATAATTGTTTCTATCGACTGTCCTTTTTTGTATTCTCCCATTCTTTGGATACAATTTGACTAGCGGCATTCTTTTCTATACTCTTTTTTGAAAAAGATTAAAAATAAAGTGATGGCGAGATCGAGCTTCAAGATAAGGTGAATGGTCTGGTAAGACATCTCACTAGGTAAGTTCTCCAAGAAAGGAATGCCCCGAACTCCCAACCTTTCTAAGAAATTCTACAGGAAAGGAGCTAGAGCGATGGGTATGCATGCACACCTTACGTCTCCTTCAATTAAGGCTATCATTAGTATTAAATCTCTCGTAGATCACAGTAGAACAGAAAACCCAAACTTCAAGGGTCTTCAAAAGTAGCCTAGCCTAGTCAAAGCCCACATAACTACATGAGATTCCTGGAGCCCCTGCCCCTTCAATTTTCTAATATCCTCCTCCTCCACAAAGATCTAAAACAATAATGTCTAGTCCCAAAATATTCAGGGCCAGGTCGCCTAACTAACATGATTGTCACAAGGAATCATTGCTTAAAGGAGGTAAGAACAAATCATGAGTAGAAAAAATACCCAGAATGATGGAGACGAGAAAGAAGAGATGGCAACAAAACGGATAAATGATACAAAACAAAGTGAATAGGTGAAATTTAAAAAAGTGGAGGCGCAGATCAAGAAGGAAAAAAATGTAGGAAAGAGAAAACAAAGAAGAATAATGTGAGATGCAAAGGCGTGCAACTTTTGCTATCCTAAGCAAAATGACATCATAGATTGTGTAAAAAAAGAACATCTAAGATCAATAGCAAACAGATCCTTACTTCTTTTTGCATTCTTGTGACTGAGGATCAGCAATTACTAAAACGGTACAATTTAGAATTGTCAACTTCAATATAAATCAAATATATTCTGAACCAGTTTCAGTCATGTTGCCGTTGACCAGGCAAGTATTAACATTGAAAATAAAATTCAGACATACCCACATATTCACGACAAACAGCTCTCTCTTTGAAATTCTCGAACTCAAATATATATCCTTCAGATTTTACACCCTAAAATAACAAGGATAATACATTGTATCAGAACTGCATTAATAAAGTCATTACAAGAGGTGAAAATTCACCAACGAGCCAAGAAAAAGGGGGCAAAAGAACAGGGAATTTACACCTAGGATTAGTACATAAGCATCACTGAATAAACTAACTGGTCTTGAAAAATGACATCATTGATGATTGATTCATTTGAACAAGAGAGAAAGAGAGCGTAGAACGACACCTTAAGAAGATTAAGTAATGCTGGTTTGCCGACAATTTCCTTGCTAACCTGTATCCCTGAATGATGAAGAACATTTAATCAGAGCCTAATCGAATGTAAATTTTTTATCTAAGCAGTCAATACCAGGAAATGAGAAATCAACAGTCTCTCAGTAATATTTAAAGGACTACACGACTGGAAGTTCACTGCAAACCTTCACAAGCCCCCCCCCCCCCAAAAAAAAAAGAAAAGAAAAGAAAATTCCTTGTCAGTTATTGCACAGCAGGAGATAACCAGTCAGGCAGGAGCCAGAGTTAATCCCACCAGGTATTGAAAAGATTATACCAAACATGAGAATGCACGGTGAAGATCTCTTAAATGCGCGTACAAGGGGAATACTTGCTTGCGTCATAGGCATTGGAGAAAGCTTTCGACAATATGTGTTCCACAACCTAGGCAAACAACGTGAGGATGGTGTAGATGTTGGAGAAGAAGGAGAAGATTCATCTGTTGTTTGCACATCTGTAAATGCAATGACAGGGTCTTACGATTTCCAAACCATGAGAGTCCTAATAAGGTTGCAGCTATACAACATTGGCGTACTCCTACCTTTTTTTTTTTGGTACAAAGGAGCAGCTAATGTTGCGGGGGTGGTGATATGAGGATTCCAACCAACCGCTAGGCCAATCTTGATCCTCCTACTACTACTACTATTCTCAAACAGTTTGGAGGGCTTTTAGGATTATCGAGTTATTACAGAAGATTTTTCATGGACAGAAGCTGCTACCACATTTAAGATGCTCAGAAAAGTACCACGTGAAGCTCCCATACAATCTCTCCATGATTTCAACAAAGAGGTTACTAAAGAGACAGATGCATCTGTCATGGTACCTTTCCACGGATCCTCGTTTTTCGGGGACGCCAATGTGCAACTCTTTTAATTCACATATGAAACACAGCCCCATGACTTTGGAAATTATTATAGAATTTCACTCAGTAACCTTAAAAAAACTCGAAATCGGACTCGGTAAAGAAGACGAACAACCATGACACGACATCACATGACATCAGACAGCAAACAAAAACAAAAGCACAAAAAACGTAAAGGAGAAGGCAGACCAGTAGTGTCACTGAAAGGAACTTGAATGCGGTTAGCGGGATTTCCATCATTGGTCGTGAACGTCAATTCCTTCATAGTCTACCATCAATTCAACCGTAGTCGTCAAATAAAAATTCAATTAAATTGGGGAAAGAAAACAAAATAGAAATTCGGAAATATCTACCATAACCAAGACGCCGGGAACACCGGCAGCTTTGGTAGTAGACTTATACTTGACGTTCTTCATCACCAGTTTCTCACCGCCGCCATTACCACTCGCCATTCTTTTCTATTAGCAATTCTAATTCGTTAATTATTTGTGGAGATTAGGAACAATGTTTGTTTTGAATTTGGCGGCGGACACAGAAAGAGCGACTGTGTGTGTCAATACTCCCCACTCCAAACAGCGGCTTCTGGAGGAGTACGATCGAATCTTGGTGGTCAAGACACAAATAAAAAGAAGACGAGTTTGGGTGCTTTTCCAAACACCAAACCGCGATTAATTTTTCGAAGGTTCGTAATGTTGGGGAAAAGCCCAAGTTTTAATTTCTGATTTTGGGAGGGAGGGCCAATAAGAGTGTAGATATACTCGTATAGGTTAGCTAAACGGGTTGTGATCGGTCAATAAAATCGATCAAACTTTCGATCTATAATAACTCTACATGAAAGAGTTACTTTTCGATTCTACCGGATCCAAATTCCCATGTTTTGGCTAAGCTCTCAATCGATATATGTACCCAAATTTATCGTTTTTTATTCTTTTTTCAAGTGTATGTGATACTTAATATATCAACTTTGGTTACTTCTACTTTACTATAGGTGGGTAGCAATCGAATTTATTTTAGTGAATTCCTCACGTGATAATCTAAGTAGTCGTTTGGTTGAAAAGAAAAATCATGTGAATTGAGAATTCATGTAAATTCCCAATTCCTACAAAATGGAGCAATTGGCTTACCAAGCCTCTCCTTGATAATTGCAAATTTTTAGATAAAAACCCTTAGATGTGGTGTATTTAAAAAAAACAGACCTTTCGAAAAGAAAATCAAAGTGCTTAAAAGAAAACAAAGAGAGTAAACTAATAGAAAAACAAAAAAAAAAAATTAGTCAGTTTAGCATGAGCCATTTGATTAAAAGAGAATTCAGTACCCCTTCGATTCAAAGACATTTTCATCTTTCGTTTGGCTGTTTTCACTAGTTATGTTGAAGCAATTTCTAGATCAAATGAGTCATTTACGGGATACTCCGTACTTGGTATAAAATCAATACTTACTCCCTCCGTCCCAGTTCAAAAGCCTCATATTCCATTTTGGGACGTCCCACTTCAAACACCCCATCTATTTTGGGACATATTTCTCTCTCCTACTTTTATTAAATTATCACATAATCTCTCACACTATCTCTCCTACTTTTACTAATCCCCACATTCTCTCTCCTCATTTTTCCTAATATTACCCCACCCAACTTATTATATTAATTTTTCTTATTCCACTACAAAAAATACTCGGGACGTTTGAATTGGGACGGAGTGAGTAATCTATTTTACATTGTGTTTTACAGTCTCCGTAAGATTTTAAGGCAAGCAAATCAAAACCAGGCAAACGAAAGAGGAAAATATCTTAACGTCGGAATGAGTAGGTCCTATGGTCCGGTCGAATGTTCGACTCCCACCACTTCTCCCTAAAGTTCAAATAAACCGCCGGCCACCCGCACGCCCCCACCATATCCACCTCCGTCTGACGGCGAGTCCACCGTTCCCTCAGCCACGCCTAAGTACTTGCTAAGTAGTCTTAGTACTCATTTTCTTTATTTACTAATTTCATTTCTCTTGATTTTACTTACATTTTTTGCTAACATTCTCATTTCTTGCTTCTACTTAAATTTGGGTTCCAATTATTCATTTGTTTTTGATACTTCTTAATCTCAGTGAATTTGAATTATATGTTGGTGTGCGATCTTAGTAATAACAGTAATGGTAAAGATGGAAGAAGGTGGAGGAGTAACAAGCTTGATGAACAAGATACATAATTCAGTCTCTGATGCTACTTATTTGGCAACTTCACTTACTTCTGTTCAAACCACTGAATTTGAACTGGTAATTTCCCATGTCTTTTTTACGAATTTTACAAAACCCCATCTGGGTTTCTGTCATTGATGAATTCTATGTGTACCCTTTTCAGATTGTTGTTGATTGATGCTTTTTTGGTCAGGTACAAGGTATACTGCATGTATTGCAGGGAAATTCGAGTCCTTTTTTCGTGTGCGACGAGTTTCGGGGTCGATTTTATGCCAAACTTGGTATCTTTGTTACCCATCTGTCTCAGACAGGTCTTCATGAGGTCCTCAATCAGTTTTTGTATGCTGCTTCCTGTTTAAAGGAAGTTGAGGTTGTTATTAATAGAAGTGAGAGGGATGGGAGTTTGGTGCCTACATTGCGAGCGTTTGTTAGTTCCGCTTCTGCTTGGTTGAGGGTTAGTTACCTGTTTTTATTTGTTGCTTGGCAATGTTTTTGTTTCGGGTGTTTAATGTAGCGGCTGAGTTGGTGTTGTGTTTTAATCAGAGATTGCGAGACATTGCTTTGAAGGAGGAGGTAAAGATAAATGAGTCTAATCGCAGGACTGTTCCTACGCTTTTAGGGCTTGCCAATTCTCTGTCAAGGTTAGCCATTCTATAAACTCATGGTCGTATTTGGCTTCCGTGATTTTTTGTGAATTATGTCCACCTTTCACTCCCACCTGTGTCGATTTCCTGTTTACTGTTTAGTTATTGGTGTGCATCTTCTGTAAGAATGGGTGTATATTCAAGACTAGAGCTGTTTAACGTGTTGTATGGCTCACTTTGGCTGCCAGTGTAGCTCACTACTATTGTGTTGGAAGGAGTGGAGGAGAGACGATTTCCAACTCTTTAGTTCGGTGCATAAGAATTCTTAGCAGCTGCATTTACATTTGTTGGAAGTTTTAAGTGTGCAGAAAAACTCCGAAGATATTAAATGCTGCTAAAATTTCTGTATGAGCTCGGATGAATAGTTTTGGATGTCTTGTTATAGTAGAACATAGTTGCCACCCAATTTGAACAATTAATCAAGGATACACTATTATTGGTGAATATAGATATAATCCCTGACATTTTACATTGGATTATGATTCAAATTATTACTAACCCCTTCCTCTCTGCGGGGGGCAGGGGGGCTTTAAAATTTGCTAGATTGAACTGTGTCCAACAATATTACCCTCTCGCAAAATCTGTCGTTCTTATTTTTTGCAGTAATGGTCTATTTGACTTTAAAACGAGCTGTAAATCATGTCCTGATCTATGGCTACTAGTATCTCGGTCAAGGTGTAAGCAGAGTTAGGGACTTAGGGGAATGAGTAATGTTTATAGTCAAAAGAGAGTTTGTGAATTCAGTGTTTCAGTGCTGGTTTTGGTGTTCAGCTTGGACATCTGCTTCAGATCTAATTTTTTGAATAATTGAAATAACTGTATTCAAGTGCCTTGAATAAATAGAAATGAACGCCTTGTTCTAGAATGATTTGGGATCAGAAAACATGGATCGTCATATGACATATGTAACCGTCAATTTTAGGTGCGAAAACAATGAAAACTTTATGGTGCGTTTGTGGCTAATTACATGTTCTTTTTTCTTCTTAATAACTAGTGATATTTGAGAATTGGAGATTTGACATCTTGCCCATCTTTGTGGGAAAAGAAGTTTCAAGCAATAAAAGTTATTCTTTTGCATACGTTTTTTTTTTTTTTTTTTTTAATTTCTTTTTTGTGTGTGTAATCTATGGCTATCACTTTCTTGTAACTTTGGGTGTAAGACCAAAATTCTGAAAGTTTCCATTTGCATTTAAGAATGAGATGTATCCCTCATCATTATATTGAAGAATTATGAGAAGTTAATAATACATTCAATCTGCCATGCAAGTAACAAGGCCGTCCCTTTTGGCCATGAGTGAAGATTTAGAGCTCCAAATGTGAGTTCCCATCTTATTGGGTTGCGTTGCAAGACTTGCAACAATGGTGGACTAGGATGTTTTAAAGTAGGTTAACTGTATTTTGCTGCGGGCGTGGTTTTGTGTTTGGGAAATCATACTCAAAGGAGTTTGATGTTTCTTGGCAATGCTAGATTAGTGTCTCGAGGAGAAAAGGGATTTGTGTGCTCAGAAATCGAAAACTTCACAAAAGAGTCGGATGTCGGCAGGTTCGAAATAGATGGGATCCGGATATTGTCGAGGCAAACGCGGCGGAGTTTGGACTCCAAATTGCTTGGCAGCAAGGGGTTCAAGACGTCATTCTTGAGTCAGATTCTTTACAACTAGTTAATGATTTAGTTTCTCATTCTTCCAAGTCCACTTTTTTTAGGTTTGATTGTTAGGAACACTTTGTGCTTAGCTAGGAGATTTAATTCTTGTTCTTTTAATCATATACGTAGACAAGGCAATAAAGCGGCCCATGTAGCGGCGCATCTAGGTCCTATAGATGACAGCTCTAGAGTTTGGGTTGATAGCGGTCCTTCTAGTGTACTCGATTGTGCTGCTATGGATTTCATAGCAGCGATTACTTAATACAATTTTCGGAGGTTTTTGATGTCAAAAAAAAAAAATGAAATCGAAAACTTCAGGTTGATGTGAGGAAAATTTACTGTAGTAGAATTTCTGCTTACTCTTTTTATTTTTATATTTTTTTTCTTCTTTTTCTTTCCTAGTATATATCTTTTTCTGAAATTAAAAGGGGTTGTATACGTGTATCCTCTGCTTTCTTGGATTTGATGTCCCTTACATGCCTAGCTAGTGTAGCTACAATTAACTTACGTATCTATGTTTAGTTTGTTCTTCCTCCATCTCTGATGTCTCTTATAATGTTAATATTGCAGTCATCAGATGTTTCATTCCTCACTTTAAATGTGAAGGTCCTAACATATGTTTTATCTATTTTAAGCTGGACTACTATTCAATGAAAAACCATGTCTTGATGATTCTCAATCTTTTTCCTGCTTTTTATTGCATGTGAATTGGAAGTTCATGTTTTTATTATTCCTTGCATCCCCTATTTTTAAACATAGATCTTTCCTTTTGCTCTTATCATTGCATATCTAAAGCGATCTGTTTCCCTATGATATTGAGAACTCTGATGATGCTGGATTTATTTTAGCCTTTGTTCAGGAGCGGAGCTTCTGCTACAAATAGTTCATGAAGCTATTCCTAAATTGTTGCTTGAGTCTTTGCATTCTGTTCCTGCTGCCGAAGTGGCTGTCCATGTCCTTGATCTTCTTTACAAGAAGCTAAATGAAGCCTGTCTAGTGCAGGGTGGTGAGGTGGTTAATAAATAAATGTCCCTCCTTTAAATTCAAATTTGTAAATATTACTGAATTTTATGCATTTGTCAGGAGGAATCATACAAGATGCTCCTTTATCTATTTGTTGGGAGTCTACTACCTTATATTGAGAGTCTTGATTCCTGGATTCATGAAGGAATTCTTGATGACCCTTATAATGAGGTAAACCTGATTTCTTGATAATGATACGAGTAGCAAGTATTTAGTTATCTGTTGCCCTTTGCCTATGCACTGGATGTCGAAAACATTATTAAGAATTTTTGTCAATGCAAGTTTCTGGAATGGTGTGGTTAAGCTCATTATTAGTTTGTTGCTTTTTGGGTGGGAGGAATATGGTCTCTGGACTCTGAAGAGAGTTGGGCTACTGGATGTGGATTGTGGATTTGTGGATTTTGATAGAGAGTAAGATTATTGCACGTGATAGAAGTAATGCCAAGGGACGTAGGTGAAGTGCTTTTTTTGTTTGTCCTTTTCTTTTTCCTTCATCAAACATAAATTGATTTTGTGAATAACATTCCAATTGTAAGGCCCCAAAAACTCATCGTAGAAACATGAACTAGTGTTTTAAGATTTCCATTTCTGCAAACTTTGGGTCAAATTTTTAGCATCAACCTACCAGATACTGCGCATGTGAGTGAAAGAAATCCTATTGAGTGTTGTGCATGCAACTGTTTGGCAAAAACCCAGTTGTGTCCACATGGAAAGCTATAATCTAGTTATTTTATCTAAGATCTTATCATTTGCTAGTTTTCCTGATCATGGGAGGAAATATAGCCATATACCGGTCAACATCTTGGACTCTTGGAGTGTTTTTCAGTCATTAAACCTCCCAGAGCCTCTGAATGTGAGTGAAAAAATTATATGAAGCGTGGTGTTCATTATGCTGAAAACAGCCATCACCAAAAAAACTATGCTCTGTCATGCTACTAAGACCTTACGTTTGCTAGTTTTTTTGTGCATCATAAAAATGATGTCTAACTAGTTGGAACCTTTCTGTTATTGCTCGCAGACAAAAATATACGAGATACTTTGAATTGTATCTTGCTTTTTAATCATGTATGATCTCGGTTGCCCTGCAGCTGTTCTTTTATGAAAACAAAGCAGTATCGATCAATGATACTGAATTTTGGGAGAAGAGCTATCTTTTGAGATCACTACCGAATCAAAAGCTTGACGAGTCTTCAAGTGTAGCTCCCTTGCCGCAGGCATGCCCATTGTTTCTTAAGGACATATCTAAAGAAATTATTTCAGCTGGGAAGTCTTTGCAGCTGATACGTCATGTGCCTACGGTTTTGAACTTGTCTATTCCCTTGGTAGGGAGATGTGAAAGTCGTTATGCTGATAGAAGTGACTGTAGTGCCACTGGTCCATTGTTCCTCAACGACAAAGATGAAGATATAGATTCTGCTGGAAAGTCTTTGCAGCAGAATAACCACGTGCCAATGTCGTCGACTACTTCAGCTTCCACGAGATTAGAGTATAGTGAGTACAGCACATCACAGTTGACATTGGTAGAGGTGTTTTTCATATCTCTGGCTGGTATCATAGGACACGGAGATCATGTCTATAATTACATTCTAAAAGATGATATTTCATGCTTAGTTCCTTGTTCATTGGGGTCTGAAGTGGAGGGACTACAATCTGAAGCAAAAGATTGGTCAAGTTCTAGTTGTTCCTCTACAAATCAAAGGAAGATTTGGGTTGAGTTATTTGATAGTATATTACAGGAAAGACGACCTTCTCATTTGATTGAGGGGTTGCCTAATGGAAAAGTTGAAAATGCAAACTCCAGGGTGGCGAGTGAGCTTGGGCAATCGTGCTGTGCTGTAAACCCTGTTATTACTGTTTGTCATAAGTTTTTGAAAAAACCTGGTGACTTGAGAAGCTTAAATCTGTCAAAAGATTCCCACCTTCCCCCATTAAATGATGATGCCTTATGGGAGGGAATCTTCAATTTCGAGAGCAACCAGCCATCATCAACTAAGCAAACAAATTGTGCTTTAGGTTTTCAGTTTAGTGAATCCCAGTACATTCGTTCACAGAATGACTCAAGATACGCAGAAGCCATCTTTCCTTTTCCAACAGTACTTCCCTCATATCAGGTACGTTTTCCACCTCCTGCTTTTGAAATTCATATCATGTAATATAGGACCAGCTTTTCACCATGGAATGTAAATTGATGTCAGGAGTACCTCCAAATGTCAGAATTCTTACCGCTCCAGAAAAATAGCACCTTATCTTCCAGAATTCTTCGCTGGATTCAAACTGCTGAACCAAAGGGCACTCCACTTCCTATGATTATAGTGCAAGAATGTCTAATGGTCTACATCAAGAAGCAGGTTGTTACTCCAAATTTTCTATTGTAATTGATCCTCGAGGCTGAAATGTTTTGTCACAAGTGTTCTCATGCTTACATCAGGTGGATATTATTGGAAGTAACATGCTGTCAAAGTTACTTAAGGACTGGAGACTCATGGATGAGCTTGGAGTTCTAAGAGCTATATACTTGCTAGGTTCAGGTATCAGTGGTCATTCCAGTAGCTGAGTTCACTACATGACCAGAATGATGTTTTGGTTTTCTTGTCATGGATGATTATTAATGGTTATTTCAGGGGACCTACTTCAGCACTTTTTGACAGTGATCTTTGGTAAGCTGGATAAAGGGGAATCTTGGGATGATGATTTTGAGTTAAATATGATACTGCAGGTAAAGTATCCTGATCACCACTTTGTTCATATCTTAAGTTCGACAAACCAATTGCATTTATCTGGATGAATAGTTGGAGGCAATTGTTTCTCTGTCTTTTGAGTATTAAGTACATGCTTTTGATTAGTGAATGTGGTGTTCATATTTTTTGCTGGGCCGTAGATTTTCATCCAGGTGTTCGGTTGTCAGATTGGCATGTTTGTTTGCTTCCAGATTAGCTATTTGACTTCTTATATACGACCAAAGCAACAATAGTAAGCTTTTGACAGTTCTATTGCTTAATTTATAATTGTGGCGGTCTTTAAAGAACCCGTTTATGTAGCATATGTGAGTATATGATCTTTCTTTGGGATAAAGAAGTTCTTGCTGCTGATATCTTAGTCAAAGACCTGGAGAAAGTTTGCTATTTGAAGATATGTACCACTCCGTCCCACATTAAACTTCCCTTGGCATTTGAAAATGTGGGAGGATTTCAAATTCCATGGGATGTTTAAATTGGGACGGAGTGGTACACTTTAGCTTTCTGCCACCTTTTGGTAATGCATATTTTGCTTGTGGAGTTTTTACTTTTTCTGTCACTCGGATCTTTATTTTTGCCCGCCACAGGAGTCAATTACCAACTCTGCAGATGCGATGCTATTGAGTGTACCGGATGCATTGGTTGTTTCCATCATAAAACCTCATGGTCTTGACAGTAGCAATCAGCAAAATTCTGCCAACATTGTGTCTACGCCTCGCAAAAGCCATGAGCATGTCGTAGGGATTAATGGTCTTGATATCCTTAATTTCACCTACAAGGTCTGGTTCCTGAATTTGTGTTCTCAGAAAGATGTAGTAAAATATGTAACAAATGCCTTTATATGGTTTTTGAGCTTTCTGAACGGTATCCTTTTAGAACTTTGTTTTTAAAAATTAACACAAATTATGCAAATCAGTTTCCGTAAAGCCTAAGATTTCGAAGAACTTCATAGGGATCCGGCGTTTGGCAGAAAGAGGGGTCCTGGTAAATGAGATAAGGATGACAATTGAACTAGCATCATATAAGGAGTGTTTCGTGGTTAATACTTGATATAGTGTGAGGTTTTAAAACTCTGCATTCTTCTTGTCAACTCCATCACATAATTCTGTTAATTTTAACAGCATTAGGTTCATCATTGAATTTAATGTGAATTGTCATCGTCATCTGCGTTCCTTGTTCCTCCAGAATCCTAAAAGCTTTTGATTTTCATGTTTCGATGGGTGTTACCAAGGCACTTTGTAATTTTTCAGCTGACCTATCAAGCTTTTACACACTCCAAAGATTCTCGGTTGTCTACAATTTCTTTCGTTCATCCATAAATCTATTTTTTCTTTTGCCAGTTTTTCTGAAGAGTGTATATCTGTTCTCTTTCAGGTTTCTTGGCCACTTGAGCTTATTGCTAACACAGAGGCAATCAGAAAGTATAATCAGGTAAAACCACAATTATGTATTCATTTAGGTGATATATTTTCTGATGAAATATGTATAGAAGGATTATAATTTATCTGTAACGGCTCATTTTTGAACATAATCATGTAGGTGATGCATTTCCTAATGAAAGTTAAACGTGCAAAGTTTGTACTCGACAAATCTCGCCGATGGATTTGGAAGGTTCGACTTTCTCTCTATCTTGGTGTTATCACTGTATAGAAACTTTGTATGGGGACATTTTGCGCACTATGGGATTAAAACTGAGACCGCTGTGTTATGTGTTTTTGACATTGATTTGTTACATCAGGCGAAAGGTGCAGTGTCAATCGGATATAAGCGTCGTTGGTTAGTGGAGCAGAAGCTTTTGCACTTTGTGGATGCATTTCACCAATATGTTATGGATAGGGTAAGTTTTTTGTCGTTGGTCAAAGCTTGCATTGGTGGACTGACAGGACGTCTTGTACTCTACTTCTTGAGGTCTTATACTACCACTTTGCAGCTTTTATTTGTGCCTTTATTTGCAGCTTTTGATCTTAGTCATAGTCAGTTGCAATTTATTCTTATCTTGGAAAGTTAGTCTGGATAAAGTATGGTTACCTGAGAAGACGTGTCTTAGAAGTTGTGTCCCCCTGAGAAAGTTAGCGGTTTTTTTTTTTTTTTTTTTTTTTTGCAATAAGTTAAGTAGTAGTAAGACTTTGTTCCTCCAAAATAGGGAAAGAAAGCTAAGAACTCCTAAGCCTTAGTGATTATGTCTATCAATTATTTTCTCCTGCAAGCATTATTCAGTCCATGCAAGGACTCGAACACTAACCATAAACTTAATTTTACTAACTATCCAAACAAAGTCATGCTTTACATTAGCAAAAATTCTATTATTTTGTTCCTGCCAAATCATGTTAACTGTACCCAGGAGGCTACATCTCTGCCTTTTTTTTAATCCAATGCCATTTGTTTTCTCTGTTAGAGAAGCATAGCAGCTCTCTCTTAAAGCTCCAAGCCTTTCTCCTTGTATTAAACCAGTTAAACATCTCCTTAAAAATAGCACCTGCGTTTTCACAAGCGAAGAACAAATGAGAATGGGTCTCAAGGGCCTTCATGCAAAGACAGCAGCAATTAATCAGCACCAAGCCTCCTACAGAGGTCATTGTAGGGAGTTTCCTTGAGTAGCTAGGCTGCCAATAAAAGCATGTTTCCTGTCATTTTCTGAAATTTGCGCCTATGGAACTCATAAGCTTTCTGAACTCTAAACCTGTTCTCTGCACTCGAGCTACTGACAATACTTGTTGCTGCCTGAACGGCTGAACTGAACCAGTTAAATCCACAATATGATCTCTGACTTGTGGAATGCTTTTGAGAGACAAATCCCTGGTGAAGAGGAGTTATGCGGAATCAACAAATCCCTGGTCCCCATAGGGAATGAATGTAGAGGAGTCTTGGGGAATTTGACCAAGGATATTGGGGAAAGGGAATAGCCAAAATGCACAACCAAACAATCACTAAGGGAATAGCCAAAATGCAGATTCCCTTTCCCTCTATTGACTACCCCTAACCAAATGCCCCTCAATGTGTTAACTGATGGAACATTTCCACGAGTGAAGATCTGAGAAAGTTAACTTTGTTTGCAATAACTGTGTGTGAAAGTAGTTAAGCCAACTTCTGCTTATCACACATTGTTTTTATTTCAATATTAGAGCTTGATCTCTAATACATGCGGCGGACTTAATCTGACTCCTTTGATTTATTTGTTTGGTTTCCCTAACTCTTTTCCCAAAACTTTTTTTTTTTTTTTTTTTTTTTTTTTTTAGTTTTGTTTTTTGTAAATCTTTTGAATTTATTTTGACGACTTTATAAAACTTCCTTTGAAAATATTTAATTACTCCAAAAAGGTTTACAACGTTTTGGAATTTCATGGCGTATACAAGACGATTACTAGATGACGATTCATGTTAGCCGACCCCAAATCATTTTGGGAATAAGGCTTGGTTGTTGTTGTTGTTGTTGTATTAGAGCTTGATCTCTGCGCTCACAAAAATGATCAGTGGTGTTGGCATGCTCTTTTCTGGTGTTATTTATACGTTTGAAACTTAGTTCCTTCTGTTGATACCTCTCTCTTGCTCTTCCAATAATCTGCACGTGTTTCTCCCTAAACCTGTCACCGGCTGGTTGCTTGGTTTTCATCTATTGGTAATATTTCATCCCATAAGGCCGTCTGCCTAACTTTGTTGTCCGAATATCTAACTTGCGCAGGTAAGGTCACGAGGATGATGTTATTACTACAGCATCCCCAAGTTGGGAAAAGAAATAATTTTCGAAGCACTGACCCATTTATACCCTTCTGCAACAAAAGTCCAAATAATAACGATGTTATGAGCTAGCGAATGAAGATGTTGTGATCAATTTTCTTTTGAGATTGCAGAATTGTTCTCCCATAATTGCATCATCTTGTTTGCCATTGGAATTGCAGGTATATCATAGTGCATGGAGCGAGATGTGCCAAGGTATGGCTGCAGCCCGCTCTTTGGACCAAGTAATTGAAGTACATGAGGCGTACTTGCTATCAATCCAAAGGCAATGCTTTGTTGTTCCTGATAAGCTGGTATATATATTTCTTTTGCCGCCTCCTGTGCTTTTTTTTTTTTTTTGTGGTTTTTTTCTTTGGATAATGCTTGAAGAGTTCATTCTCTTTTCTTTTCTTTTTTTTTTTCCCTCCAAACATCTATGGAGTTTTCTAAGGTCAGCCTCTTAGTCTAAACACTGATCATGTTTATGTAAACTATAGGGGGCATTGATTGCTAGCCGAGTAAATACCATCCTTGGATTAGCTCTGGATTTCTACACAATACAGCAAACACTGAATAGTGGTGTTGCCGTTTCTGCCATGAAGGCCAGATGTGAAATGGAAGTTGACCGGATTGAGAAACAGTTTGATGATTGCATTGCCTTTCTTCTCAGGGTATCTTTCTGACAATGCCTTCTTTTTGCAAATTTACAACAATGAAGCCTGATTGATGTTATCGTATCAATGTGTTGGTTTCACAGGTGTTATCGTTTAAGCTCAACGTGGGGAACTTTCCTCATCTGGCTGATCTAGTAACAAGAATAAACTACAACTACTACTACATGTCGGATAATGGAAGCATGATCACAGCTCCTGGTTCTGAATCAGTCAAGTTAGCAAAGACCTTCCCCAGTAGACCTGGCTAAGTAATTGGTTAGGTCTGATCCCTGGTCCATGAAGATAGCATTTGATTTGTGCTACTAAAGACTTAATTCCCACAAGAAACCTGTGTTCATCTAGAAGATTAGCACCTGTCATTATACGTCAGAAATCCTGGTGATCTGCATTATTCCTATTCCTGTACCGGAGGTGTTCCTGCCTTCCCGATGAACCTGGTGCCTCTGAGTGTTTATGTGTCCGTGTAATATCCACTTGGGCTTGTGAATATCGTTCCTGGCTTTCTGCGTGTATTTACATGTTACTTCTTTTGATCCTAAGCACTTTACTCCGTAAGTTTAGTGCTTCTGATCTTGAACTGGCAAGTTCAAAAATACGGAGTATGTGATTATAACTATACTATATATTTATGCGTAAGATATGGTTGTTTACTTGCTTCGACGTGTGCAGTGTGTCCTTTGCAAGAATCTACTACTATTCTTTCATTTTTCTACGTAATCCGGCCAACATAAAGAAATGAATGAAATAAGGGGAGTACATAAGAAGATAAGATCCTAGCCATTTACTTTTCTTTCGAGCTATTTTACATCTCTCTAATTATAACCACTGTCATCTTCCATTTAATTAGAACGTGGCACCATTGCTACAAGACTTGCTCTTACTAGAAGCCTACAATCAATATGATTCCTAAAACACGCAACCGTCTATGTGCACTGGGCCGATTTGGATCAGTGCTTGGATCAGTAAGGGTTTTCGTGGAGAGAGGGGAGAAGGGGAGAGTACCTACGTTGCACGAGTGTGGACACCAACAAGGACATCGGAGCACTACAATTTTTAAAAGTAAGATACGGTCACCGCTATATCTGTATTTTTTAATATAAATAGATATAAAAATTAATAATATATTGTATATTTTTTAGTTGTTAATAAAACAACAAACTCAAAACACACAAAATAAAAGTGCTACTTAATAAAACCAAGTATTACAAAACGATAACTCGCAACAATTGTCTACAAGAAAAACATGAAAATGAAGAGAAGAGATGCACACTTATAAAAAATATGAAGAGAAAGGAAAAAAAATTTGAATTTTTTTTCGAAATAGGGCTCAAAAAATAAATATTAAACAAAATGGGTTGGATTGAAAAATGTTCAATCTTATGGGGTGCACGTCACCCCATTTCAGGTCCGGGACAAAACCGCCAGTGCCCCTGGCGGTTTTAAGTGAAGGGAAATCGCCACCCTCCATGGCGGTTTCTTCACAAAAATGAGTATACAAATCGAGTGGGTGATATTTTGGCCGAGGGTGAAACCGCCATGGAGGGTGGCGGTTTCACTTAAGTGAAACCGCCACCCCCCATGGAGGTTTCACCCATATTTTGGCCGAGCGTGAAACCTCCATGGGGGGTGGCGGTTTCACTTAAAATATCACCCCGATATAACGTCAATCCAAAAAAAAAAAAAAAAAAAAAAAATTGAAACCGCCATGGGGGGTGGCGGTTTCAAGTGAAACCGCCACCCCCCATGGCGGTTTTACCCTAGCCAAAGTATCACTTACAACCTCATAGCTACTGTTCAAGACACTTAAAACCGCCAGGGGCACTGACGGTTTTGTCCCGAACTTGAAATGGGGTGACGTGCACCCCATAAGATTGAACATTTTTCAATCCAACCCATTTTGTTCAATATTTATTTTTTGAGCCCTATTTCGAAAAAAAAATTCAAAAAATTTGACCTTTGCCAAACACTCTGTACTCGCTTAATGTATGTTCTGTGTCCTAGATGTGTCCAATGTAATAAAAACAGGGCTTTGTATTCAGTTTTAAAGGAAAAAAAAAAAAACAAAAAACTTCACACTAGACCGACCATGTTTGATATGTGTCCTCCTGGTGTCCGTGTCCTGTTGGAGTAGGTGTCCTCCGACAATAATGTGTTGACTAATTAAATCTAATTAGGAATAAACGTGGGATATATTATATATACTAAGTTAGTTGATTAACGTAAATCGATAACGCTTGGCTCGCTAGAATTTGACGTTATTGTCGTTTGACGGCGGTAATCAACTGATCCCTCTCGGTCACACCGATAAAGATAGTTTCTCAAAATGATATTATATTTGTACTTGATACAATATAATATAAACCTTAATGTTTCAGTTAAAGAGTTAACTGATTATAGAGGAAAGTGTTTTACGAGTTTGGAACTCAGGTCGGATAATTATGGTTTTTGTGTAAATTTACAAAGTGTTGTAAATTTAGCTAAAATGATCTAATTAATAATTATATACGGATATAACTATTACTTGTCACTTAAAGAGTTAAGTGTACATATTATTACTAATTGTAACTTTTAAGAGTTAAGGGATACAAGTTAGTAAGGGCATTTTGGTAACTTTATTACCAACTTACAAACCACTATATATAGTGGAAGTTGGTGTAAATTTGAGGGATGTCCATCATTTATCCATCTTACACAAAAATCATTAGAAAGAAAAGAAAAAATTTTCTTCCAAAAACATCAAGGCCATTTCGGCCAACATAGCAAGAAATCAAGAAGTTGGTTTCTTCTTTTGCATGTTGATTAATCTTTCTTCTAATATCTTATCTTATCCTAATATATCATTGGTTAATTAGTTAACTAATAATATATAAGGTTTAAGTTTTTAATCTCACTACAAAACTAGCTCTTTTTTGTGAGATTTTTGGAGAGCTTCTTTGGTGGATCAAGGGAGGAGGTTTCCTAACTTGGAAACTCAAGATTAAGGAGGAGGATCCCCATTTAATAGCAGCTCAAGAACCTTCTTTGAAGGTGTGGTCAAATTTCCTCCTAATTAAGGTATAAAAACTTGTTTTATGCACTTTTTCATGATTTTATCCAACATGCAACTAAAGATCTTTAGCTAAACTTAATTAGGTGTATTTAAGTACTAATTAGAAGAGTCTAATTAGAGGCTAAATAACTTTCATGTGGTATCAGTGCTTCGGTTTAAGTTGCATGTTAATTTTGGGCATTAATTAAGTTAATTGGTAACTTAATTAAAATTTGATGATAAAAATTGGTTTTACCATACAAATTAAATTTTCACGTGATGTTTTGGGCATGTGGATGCTCCAACCGAAATTATGGAATTTATTTGCTAATTTTGCTTAATTTTTTGTTGTTTTTACAATATTTATGCTATTTTCTAATTAATTGGTAATTAGATTAACATGCTGATTTTGTAAACTTAAGAAATTTATAATTTTTCAGAATTATAATGAGTATAATTTCCAGAAATTATTTCGTAATTTTATTGGCCATTTGTTATTAGTTAGTAATAACATAAATGGTGGAAAATTGATTTCTTAAGACAAAATGACCAAAATAATTTTGCAAATTTTTTGTCCTTATTAGCTACTGGTTGTGAGCTTAGATCACATAATAAAATAATTTCTAAATTTTTCATAATTAGTTATGATTTGTTTAGATATTTTCGAGTTGATTATGTGATTTTTGGGACAAATTGCTAGCAAATATAATGAAATTAAACTAATTAAATCAATTTTTGGTGGAGACTAAATATTGAGTAACTAATTAGTTGGTGGTTAGTTTAAACTTAAAAGGTGTTTTAAGTGTTGGTTATTGATTCTAATAAGTTAGAATCAGAAATTCCTAAATTTACCGGGTTGCGTGTACTGTAAAGTTGAAAATCTGATTTTCGGTCTTATTTGCATGATTCTTAGTATAGTATGACCATAGAGTACTATAGTATCGGTACTGTATCGAAATGTAAGGACGGTATCCGATTGGTTTGTAATAATTGCGATCTCGTATCGCCGGTTTGTAATACTTTAATTCTTCTATTTTTCAAAAATGTATAATAGGATAGTCCATATGTACATTTGTTTAGATTGAAGATCGGCATTTTCAAGGAACCAATGGTTGGCGGATCGAGACCGAAGTGAAGACGGAGCCTTTGAAGCTTTTGAAGCCTAGTTTAGGTTTAACTGCTTTTGTTAGGTTCTAGTCTTATGACCATACTAGAACTTGAATTTATTTGATGCATGCATGGTTTAATTTTTGCACAATTATAACCAAACGTAATCCCACATTGTCATATTCATTATCCGCGACTCGCTAGAATTAGTTCACTTAAAAGCGATAAATAAAATATGACAAGATCTCTCACTGAAACGTAAAATCGAGATTTAGACCTTCTACAATTCACGCCTATGCAACCCTTGTTCATTAGGGGCACGCTCGCCCTAGCGGGGTGTTTCCTTTTTACCTTGGGGGAGTAGGTTAATAAAGAGTTATTACGAGTGAATTTTGGTTTAATCTTGACGTGATTTGCAATACAAGTCTTGCGATCCGGGACTAAAGGATTGATTTAGTTGAAATCGATCAGCCGAAAGTTCTAAGTGTAGAATCAATCATGAGTTGGTTCACCGAAATTACATAAATTTGGGATGTATCGCCCTCCGCGTACCTAAATTTATATAAGATCGGATCTCAGAATCATTTATATAATTAAGAGAGATCATTATATAAATGCCTAAATTCACAAATAATTATTTTAATGTGAATTTGACGATGAATTTAATCGATTGTTTTTTCCCATGTTGTAGTTTAAAATTCGAAAATGGCTCAAACGTCCAATTCAGTAATATCCAAAGACTCCTGGCTTCGTAATTTTATGGAAAAGAATGAACTAAAGGAGGATGGAAGCAATTTTACTGATTGGGAGTTAAACCTGAGATTAGCCCTTCAATCTGATCTATATGAACCCCTGATTCCTGCTCCAGGTCCTGACGCCACCCCTGAAATGATAAAAATGTATCAAGAGTACGCGCATGAATCTGACCAGATTAAGAATGTATTGATTTTTGCTATGCACCCGCGTTTACAGAAACGCATGATTGATTTCAGTGCATATCAAATATTCGCTCGGCTAACGACTAGTTTCTCGCAAAAGCCGCGAATACTTCAATACGAAGCAGCTTCGAGTTTCTTTGAGACTAAGCTCTCAAAGGGCCAACCAGTTGGTCCTCATGTTCTCAAATTTATTGAGAATGTTGAAACTCTTGAAAAGTTAGGTTGCCCAATTTCTGAACATTTTGCGGTATACCGTCTGCTTAATTCTTTGCCTGCAACATTCGGTCCTTTTAGGAGGAATTACAACATGAATGATTTAAAGAAAAATCTTCATGAATTGCATGCCATGCTTGTACAACATGAGAGGGATATGGTGTCTAGTGGGGGTGGGAATAGAGATGTTTTATCCATGGCAGTAAAACAAAAGGGGAAGTTTAAGAAGGGTGCGGGGAAGGGTAAGAAACCCGCGCGTGGCAAAGGAAAAGGAAAAGTTGCTTCGGGCAACAATTCCATTGCTAAGAGAGGCGCGACTCCTGAACAGAAATGCTTCCATTGTGGAAATTTCGGCCATTGGAAGCGAAATTGCCCAAAATATCTGGAGGAGAAAAAGTCGAAACCAGGTATATGTATGATAGACATTAATTATGCAAGTACCACGTCCTGGGTATTAGACACTGGATGTGGATCTCACCTTTGTAATCACTTGCAGGGGCTGACGAAGGCACATCGGCTGGCAAAAGGTGAAGTTGACCTCCGTGTCGGGAATGGAGCTAAAGTAGCCGCTGTAACACCCCCAGATTTCCTTTACTTTTTAAAAACATTTTTATCACGAACCAAAATACAAATAAGGAAATTCAGAGGTGTCACTCCGCATTCGAGTCAAAGACCCGAATGCAAGGAGATTTCAGAAGTCGAACTACAAATGTCTAATGGTCTAAAATAATCTATTACAATCCAATAATTAAATTACAACAATCCAAAATCCGAAATATGAAATACGAGATAGTCTAAGTATTATTAATGGTCTATAGCTTAAAGTTAAGCTTTATTTGATTCAACTAATATCTAGTGAGTCGTCGTCCCCGCAATGCATCAAACACTCCAAACCTGTGGTGGATTTAAAACACAAAAACCACAGTTGAAAAAGTCTGTGAAATTGAGTAAGCTAACACCTCAACTCGTAGAAAACCAAAACCCTTACCTGGATTTGAAAACGCTTTAGGTTTTATTTTCGAAAACGCACTTAGCACATAATCATATCAACCAAATGAATTCAATTCAACATCAAAAGGTCAAATTCCACAAACTTTCACAATCATCAATCCAAGCTTAATTAAATAAAGAATCCACTTCGAACTTCCAATCCAATCCAACGTATTACTTCACAACTTTGTCAATTCATTGTATCATATCAAACCAAAGACTACTAGACCTTAAGTGTGCACACCCCCTATTAAGTATTTTAACCTAATAGAGTAGTACTAGAGCCAAACCCTCTTAAATACCGATGCGGTGGGGCTATAATTAGGAATCGATGCAACTCCATCACAATAATTAGGAGCAACTCCGAGGCTCCGACACAATAATTAGGGGCAACTCCGAAGCCCCGACACAATCATTAGGAGCAACTCCGAGGCTCCGACACATTAGGGGCAACTCCGAGGCACCGACACAATCATTATACCACCATACTCCGTCAAATCTCCATATCACCATCATAATTCACATTCACAATTTGAATCATTCATGAGCCAATCACAACCAATATCACACATAAAACCACTTATATTTTCATTGCGAATAACCACACAAGTACAATATAATAATCACAAGGAAAATTAAATCGTTCTCCACCTAACATGATACTAAGTTTTCATCCAAACACACCATTCACATATAGCACATAATTTTAAAAGGTTTCTACAAGTTTAAGAAAGGTTGAGCATGCTAGTTTACCTTTTCAATGCACACAAGGACACGACAGCACAACGGTCACTAGTATTTTTCGTCTACGAACTCGAGGTCTACAATTACACAATCAATAATTCCAAATTAATACTAATCTCACCCAACCATTCATCTATTACTTGTGTTAAATCTATTCTATATGCAATGCCCATGATAATCTAAATCTAACCCAACAATTAACAATTAACCAACAATTATAATTCTAATTCAACAATTAGTTTCTAATACTCAAATAACCCTCAATTTATTTTAAAAATTCTCAAAGACTCACCATTACTTTTAAAATAGAATCTAATTCATAAAAAAAAAACTTTTAATTATTATGATTTATTTAGGATTTGTTAAAACAATTTATAGTATGTTTTAAACATGAAAAACATGCCTTAATTACACCAAATTATGGAAAAAGGAATTAAATCAATTTAAATCTGAAAATCAGATCATAATTCACCAAATTAACACAATGTCGAAATACTAGCCACCATAACTAATTTGAGCTAATTAATTAAATTAAGAACGATTAACCCAAACTTTCCCCCAAATTGTAATTTCTATAAACTTGAACAAAACCCCAATTAAATCTCAGGACAAATTCAAGAACCCTAATTAACATATTATAAACATGCTAAAATCATAATTCACGAAACTAATTGAACTTAATTCGAATAATTACACTAATTAAACCCAAATTCGTAATTAGTAAAAATCAACATGAAACCATCATCAAAATCAAATCTTTTATGCATAAAACTAACCCTAATCGATTACCCAATACTTATAACATACCTTAGAACTGATTAATCATTGATTGGAAGCAAGAAAACGAATCGAAACTAATGATTACTAAATAAAACGAAAACAGGGGAAGAAGAAGGGGACGATGTTGCTCAGGAAATTGGACGAGGAAAAAGAGAGAGAGAACACGGTGGTTGGAAGATAGGCGCGGAGGCGAGCAGCTGGGCAGGAAGAGGAAACGATCGGCGGCGGCGGGTGAGAAGGACGAGCGAAGAAGAAGAGGACAGGGGGGGACGCGTCTCTGTTTTATACAGGGGAAGGGGGGAGGTCGGTTAGGTTTTTTTTTTTTCCTTTTTCCTTATTCTTTTTTTTTTCTGATTTCTTTTTGGGTTAGGTAGGGGTATAAGTTGGTGTTTGGGCCAATGGTGTCGATTTGGGTTGATATTGGTCCATTGGCTATGTCTGACCTGGTTTAGGAATTGGACCCAAAATAGAAATTCCGATTTTTTTAGAAATCATTTCCGAACTCATTTTGAAAACGACTCACAATTAACATTTAAAATCTTTTGCACTCCAATAATCTAATTAATAAATCTAAATTATTAATATAAAATACTTCGAAATTTCGGGATATTACAGCCGCCATATCAGTAGGAACGTATATTCTGTCACATGCCTCAGGGCTAGGGTTGTATCTAAATAACTGCTATTTTGTACCAACTCTAAGTAAGAATATAATTTCGGTTTCTGTTTTAGACGCTGAAGGTTTTGAATTTTCAATACGAAACAATAGTTGTACCTTCTCGTTTAATGATATGGTGTACGGAACAGCCAAATCTATAAACGGCATTTACGTTTTAGATTTGAAAAAAGAGGTCTATCATATAGCAAATAAAAAGCTCAAAATAGGAGATCCCGATCAATCCTACCTTTGGCACTATCGTTTCGGGCATATAAACGAAAAACGCATTGAGAGACTCGTAGCCAATGGAGTTCTCAAACCATTTGATTTCAGATCATATGGAACATGCAAATCTTGTCTTTTAGGCAAGATGACTCGAGCACCTTTTTCAGGAAAAGGAGTACGAGCTAGTGATTTGTTGGCCCTCATTCATACAGATGTTTGCGGTCCAATGACAATCACTGCCAGAGGTGGTTATGACTACTTTGTCACTTTTACAGATGATTTTAGTAGATACAACTACATCTACCTAATCAAATAAAAAAGTGAGGTACTTGAGAAATTTATAGAATTTCAAAAGGAAGTAGAAACCCAATTAGGAAAGAAGATCAAGACCTTACGATCAGATCGGGGAGGTGATAATCTCAGTAATGACTTTGATATTCATCTGAAAGACTGTATAGTCATATCACAGCTTACACCTCCTGGTACACCACAATTAAATGGTGTAGCCGAAAGAAGAAACCGTACCCTGTTGGATATGGTAAGATGACTAAGATCAATGATGAGTCAGACCGAGCTTCCTGATTCATTCTGGGGTTTTGCTCTCCAAACTGCCATTTTCACACTCAATAGGTGTCCGACTAAATCAGCTCCGAAAACTCCATATGAGTTATGGAGAGGAAAAGTTCCTAACCTCTCATTTATCAAGATCTGGGGTTGTGAAGCATATGTTAAAAACAAGACTGACAATAAGCTTGCACAAAGATCTGATAAATGTATCTTTGTAGGTTATCTGTACAGACTCGAGGATATTACTTCTACAATCGTCTAGAGAGCAAAGTTTTTGTGTCTCGATATGTTGTCTTTTTAGAAAATGAATTTATCTCTAAAAGACAGAGTGGGAGAAAATTTGAACTTAGCGAAGTTCAAGAGCCACAAATGCAAAATGAGGCTCAGGATGTTTTGTCAAAATACATTCCTGAATCGTCTAACGCTGTGGTTCCTTTTTCCACTCCTAGAAGGTCAGGCAGATCAAGCCACCCACCAGATCGATACCTAGGTGTGATCGAGGATGGTGGTGATCACTTTTTACTTCTAGAAAGTAATGAGCCTGCAACCTACAGAGCAGCCATGACTGGACCGAATTCTGCTAAATGGCTAGAGGCAATGAAATCCAAGATAGATTCCATGTACGAGAATCATGTATGGGACTTGGTTAACTTGCCTGAAGGAACCAAGGTTCTTCAGTGCAAATGGATCTTTAAGATCAAGACCGGCATGGATGGAAATCAAGATATTTTCAAAGCTAGATTGGTAGCTAAAGGTTTCACGCAAGTTCATGGTTTAAACTATGACGAGACCTTTGCACCAGTTGCAATGCTCAGATCTATTCGGATAATTTTAGCGATTGCTGCTTTTCATGATTATGAGATATGGCAGATGGACGTTAAAACCGCCTTCCTGAATGGGTTTCTTGAAGAGGAAGTGTATGGCACAACCTGAGGGTTTTATAGATCCAAACAATCCTACGAAAGTTTGCAAGCTTAAGAGATCCATTTATGGTCTTAAGCAAGCATCTCGGAGTCGGAACCATCGGTTCAACCATGTGATTAAACAAAATGGTTTCACCCGAAGTGTCGAGGAACCTTGTTTATACATGAAATTTAGTGGGAGTAAAGTAACTCTCCTAATCTTATATGTAGATGACATATTACTCATTGGGAATGATATCCCCATGCTTAACTCCGTTAAGGACTAGCTCGGGAAACATTTCCAGATAAAGGATTTAGGAGAAGCGCAACGCATCCTAGGTATTCGGATCTATAGAGATAGATCAAAAAGAATACTAGCGTTAAGTCAAGTGTAACACCCCATATTTTTGGGTTACTTGAATTGTACGAAGTATTGGGAGAATCTCGTTTTAAGGGCGTGAAAATCTATTTTGGGAATTAGGTTATACCTTCCGGTTAGAGACGTTTTCCTAATTGGGCAACTGTTTGGCGAAATTACCAAAATACCCTTACTAAACCCTTCCTACTTTCTACAAAAATAAAATAAAAAAAAAAAAAAAAACCCCAAAACCCTCCCCTCATTCCTCACGGCAGCAGCAGCAAAAAGAAAAAAAAAAGAGCAAGGAAGAGAGGAGAGCCGAGAAAGAGAGAGAAGAGAAGAAGGAGAAGAGCGGCCCCGAGAACCGCCGCCGACCACCGCAGCCGCCGCCGTGCACCACCGCCGACCCCTTTGCCCTCTTTCTTTTGGTTTTGTAACCAAAAGTTGTAAGTTTTAAACCCATTTAGTATGATTTTCAGATTAGGGCTTTTCTATTATTCATGTTAATTGAAGTTTAAGCATGAATTAAGTGATGATTAGTTATTGGTGGGTTCTTAGTTGTGATTAATTGTGTTTTGATGCATGAAATATTAAAGTTGTGAATTAGGGTTCTCGTGATTGAAGTTATAATGATTTTATGATGATTTTATGATTAGAGATGTGTAGTAATTGGAGGGATTGTTTGATATGATTTGTAGAATTCGTGATTAGGGTTTAGAGATGTTTTATGATGTTTTAATGGTGGAAAAGGCATGCTGCCCAGATCTGATCTCACCTTAATTTGAGTATTATCATCATGGTTTTGATGAGTTTATGATGGGTTTATATTGTTGGTATGTTTAGTAAAGTGCTGTGCGAATTTGGTTACGTTTGGAGATCGTTTGAGAGTTGGAATATGAGTCTAGAGGCGTCTTATTGGTGTTGGTAGTGTGATGGTTGATAATTGGTGATTTGTTATTTGGTTTTTAGGTTGTGTGTTCGAGGAAGTACCATTCTAAAGTCTTGTGTTGATCTTGTGATTTCGCTAGTAAGGTAAGAACGTTGATCACAAATCTCTCATTAACCATTATCTTGTTTGATACGCTTGCTTGATCATCATATATTCTTGTTTTATACGTTCATTCTCATTATCCGTTTCGCTTGTACCTAATTATATCATTGAGCATATTTTTCCGTTCATCTTATCAATGTTCGTTTGCGGTCTTTCGACCACCACACTCCCCACGACCCTTCGGCCCTCTTGCCTTCCTCGGCCCTTCGGCCTCTAGCCGAGACCACCACTCGGCCATTCGGCCGAGTGGTGTGTTTTGCTTGTTGCTTGTGTTTTTGTTTTGCTTAAAGTATCTATTGATTATGATCATTATAATTTGAATCGTCAAATAATGCATTTTTGAATAACGTATATAAAACGGATGAAAGAATATAAATGACTCCACCTAGAGTACGATGTATTCGGCTCGGCCGATCATCGTTGATATACCTCTGATCAAGGTACGTAGGGTCGGGTTAGCTGCCGACTTCGTAATAGTTTTCCTCCTAGATGGGAGCTCGTCCTACCGGCCTGTCTTGTGAGGGGTGTGCACACTCGGGATTATTAGGGCGATAATTACAACTCTAGCTCGAACAAAGTTCGTTAAGTGGGGCTATGGGGTAGGACCCTGGCCGAAAATATGACAAAACGATATATATATATATATATATATATATATATATATATATATATATATATATATATATATGCATATTTATTGAGCGGCGATGCTCTTTTGATAATGCACTCTGTTGCTATTGATATTCCTATGCTATAACGTCAATTCGTTCTTGTTAGCTACGCGCCTCAAGGCGCGTATCTTATTTGTTCTTTATACTTGTTATTTCTTACTCAGCCTGTGCTGACGTTCTGTTTTCTGGTTCGTCCCTACCGTGTTCTGGGGCCTATGCCAATCTTCGATGGCATAGTTGACAGGTCTTGAGGATATGGCTGCATGCTTACAAAGCTGATCATGTTGGGGGTTTTCGAAAGACTTTGTTTTATCTCAGACTTCATTTCGTTTTAATTATGTAATTTGGATTTCGTTTTGAGAACTATAGCTCGACATTTTTAAGACTTCCGCTGTTTTATTTCCGTTTGTTAATTGTTGTTGAATTTCTAGCCTAGCAATTGACTTGGTAGTCAATTGCGGCGTGACAATTCTAAATTTATTTCTATTTATAGTTGGTCAAAATTTAGGGTTGTTACATCAAGAAACTTATATTGATAAAATTCTTGACAGGTTCAATATGAAAGACTCTAAAAGAGGCTTTTTACCTATGGGAAGTGGGATAATTTTGAGTAAAGCTCAATGTCCGACTGATCCTAAGGATATTGAACGCATGAAGTCGATACCATACGCTTCCGCAATCGGTTCGATCATGTATGCTATGATGTGTACGCGTCCTGACGTGTCATATGATTTAAGTATGACAAGTCGTTACCAAGCCAATCCAGGCGAGAGCCACTGGATAGCCGTTAAGAATGTCCTTAAATACTTAAGAAAGACTAAGGACACGTTCTTAGTTTTTGGAGGGGATTCTGAGCTTCGTGTAAAGGGTTATGCGGATGCTAGTTTCCAAACAGATCGAGATGATTCAAAATCTCAATCAGGATATATTTTCATACTGAATGGAGGAGCCATATGCTGGAAGAGCACCAAGCAATCGGTGACTGTAAATTCTACAACGGAGGCTGAGTATCTTGCAGCATCAGAAGCTGCAAAAGAGGTAGTATGGATCCGGCAGTTCCTAGAAGGATTAAATGTAGTCCCTACAGCAGCAGATCCTATTGTAGTCTATTGCGACAATAGTTGAGCAATAGTTCAGGCTAAAGAGCCTAAGTCTAGTGACAAATCTAGACATGTACTCAGGAAGTTCCATGTAATTAGAGACTTTGTGGAACGAGAAGATATATCGATTTGTAAGGTTAGGACAGACGATAATATCGCTGATCCTTTAACCAAGCCATTATCACAGGCTAAACACAATGGTCATATTGCCTCGATGGGTTTGAGGCGTATGCTTGACATGTGTTAGATTATATATTGTAATAGTTAATAAGTGTATTACCTTTTACATATATGATAATTAAATTCATCGTTCGAAGTTTTATTAAACTCTTTAATAAATTCAGTTTTAATAAAATTCTGAATTATATATATGCTCTGTTGATTACTAATAGGTCGTGGAGACGATTTGAACCCTATCTATTAATTGAACAGGATTAACAGTGTATTTTGTCTCTAGTCATAAAATGAGGTGACGTCTCAATTAACTAGATTGTAAGTCGGTTGATGACTAGTTCAATGGTCATGGATTCATAGAGATGAATAACCGATTACATAGACAGACTGTAGATGACACTCTGTCAGACATTTGACCAATTATAGAACCTTTGTGTCTGGTCGTGACAAGGTAATCTATATTATTCCTATTAGTCGATTCTTTCGACCTGAGATTGTTTGTCTGAGTTTATGCAGTAGGCGGTGACTTTGATTTATGTCCTAAGTCGTACCGTAAAAGGAGGCTAAAAGGGCATCTATTGGATCATTACCGACTGTATGAAACAAAGAAAATAAGTCAAGAAGGGATTGTCCACCCATGTTAGGGTATAATATCTTTGGGCCACTCGAGGAATTGTGATTGGAAATGCGTGACCACGCTCGGAAGAGATCTATGATAGATATTCCGGTCAGACAGTCATAATCCAGATCGAGAAAACCACTTTTGATAAAGATCCAATGCAAGTTCGACCTGAAAGATACTTCGCATTGAGTGGGAGATATAATGGACAAGAGACTCGGTAACGCATGACTTGTCTCGGACAAGTGGGAGATTGTTGTAGTAGGTGTCCTCCGACAATAATGTGTTGACTAATTAAATCTAATTAGGAATAAACCTGGGATATATTATATATACTAAATCAGTTGATTAACGTAAATCGATAACGCTTGGCTGGCTAGAGTTTGAAATTATTGTCGTTTGACGGTGGTAATCAACTGATCTCTCTCGGTCACACCGATAAAGATAGTTTCTCCAAAGGATATTATATTTGTACTTGATACAATATAATATAAACCTTAATGTTTTAGTTAAAGAGTTAACTGATTATAGAGGAAAGTGTTTTACGAGTTTGGAACTCAGGTCGGATAATTATGGTTTTTGTGTAAATTTACAAAGTGTTGTAAATTTAGCTAAAATGATCTAATTAATAATTATATACGGATATAATTATTACTTGTCACTTAAAGAGTTAAGTGTACATATTATTACTAATTGTAACTTTTAAGAGTTAAGGGATACAAGTTAGTAAGGGCATTTTGGTAACTTTATTACCAACTTACAAACCACTATATATAGTGGAAGTTGGTGTAAATTTGAGAGATGTCCATCATTTATCCATCTTACACAAAAATCATTAGAAAGAAAAGAAAATTTTTTCTTCCAAAAACATCAAGGCCATTTCGGCCAACATAGCAAGAAATCAAGAAGTTGGTTTCTTCTTTTGCATGTTGATTAATCTTTCTTCTAATATCTTATCTTATCCTAATATATCATTGGTTAATTAGTTAACTAATAATATATAAGGTTTAAGGTTTTAATCTCACTACAAAACTAGCTCTTTTTGTGAGATTTTTGGAGAGCTTCTTTGGTGGATCAAGGGAGGAGGTTTCCTAACTTGGAAACTCAAGATTAAGGAGGAGGATCCCCATTTAATAGCAGCTCAAGAACCTTCTTTGAAGGTGTGGTCAAATTTCCTCCTAATTAAGGTATAAAAACTTGTTTTATACACTTTTTCATGCCTTTATCTAACATGCAACTAAATATCTTTAGCTAAACTTAATTAGGTGTAATTAAGTACTAATTGGAAGAGTCTAATTAGAGGCTAAATAACTTTCATGTCCAAAACCATATTGGACACAAACACGCAACTTGGAGAGGCTCGTGCTTCATAGGAGAGTACTAGCAAACGTGTACGTTAAATTGACTTCGGAAACTATTATAGAGTTACTAAGGGTGTGTTTGGTAGTCGCAACTGTTCAGGTAGCTATTGGCTGAAAAGTAGCTGTTAACAATGACGTGTTTGATACGGCTAGTATTTGTTGAGTTATTAAAATGATATATATCATAAAATTAGAAATCAAAAATGTTACTTTCTAGGGGAAATACCACTTATTAATGTATTATAGCATTTGCCAAATGCCCCTTTCAACGCTAAATGTTACTTCAAATGCAACGAATGTATAGCCAAACATGTCAAACAACATTTTGATTTGTCAAATCAAAATGCGGCCTGTTTGGTATCGTTTTCTGTTTTCAGTTTTTTTGAAAACCAAAGTCCCGTTTTTTAAAACCAGAAAAAGTGGTTTTCAGTTTTCAGTTGTCAGTTTTCATTTTCTGTATGACTATTATGGAAACATACAGTTTAAATTAATTTTTGCAACTTATTTAGCTAAACTTTTTACCCAAAAAAATCAAAAACTGAAAATGGCGGTGGTACCGAACGAAACGCTACATTCCACTTGGTTACCAAACATACCCGTAGATACTTCTTTCCTAATATTATGGTAGATTATTGCTCAACAAACCGAGGGTACATAAAGAGTTTTTGTAGACGCATGCTACGTAGTTACTTTGCACCCAAACCCAACTCTACCAGAGTTACGATAACAATTCCCCAAATTAATTGAAATTTCACTGTCTCAATCCTCTAATTTTCAATCTAAGCAGCAGCCATGGAGGTGAGTTTCCTTAGATCTTACCTTCATATTCACATTTTGATTTCATTATTTTTATTCGTATTTTCAGAATTAAGCAAGTAGTTAGGGTTTTTATGTCGCAGCTTATACTAGGGTTTTGTTTTGTTTGAAATTGAACTGATTGGTGACCTGCTGATGAATTATTTTGTGTTCAGTAATCTTTGTTGTTTACATTTGAATTAAAGTTATTCTTAATAAGTTTGTTTACATTAATCGGAAAGTTATAATTTTTGCTGAGTTAGTGATATAGATTCATGCAATTGCGGTCATCGGTGATGTTTTCGTGCCGGTCACATTAATCGAAAAGCTATGATTTTGCTGAGTTGTGGTTATCCGTGATATTTTCGCGCCGGTTACATTAATCGGAAAGCTCTGATTTTGCTGAGTTGTGGTTATCCGTGATATTTTCGCGCCGGTTACATTAATCGGAAAGCTATGATTTTGCTGAGTTGTGGTTATTCGTAATGTTTTTGCGCCGGATACATTAATCGGAAAGCTATGATTTTGCTGAGTTGTGGTTATCCGTAATGTTTTCGGGCCGGTTACATAAAACGGAAAGCTATGATTTTGCTGAGTTGTGGCTATCGATGATGTTTTTTGCTGGATATTGTCTGATTTTTAGGTACTCTGAGAGGGGGGGGGGGGGAGGGTGCGGGCTATTTCTGAATTCTCTATCATTGTTAGAGAGAAAATTGGGAATCGATTACCAATTACCAAAGCTTTGAACTTACAGAAATCGACAGTTTTCAAGATAGTATCTTTAATCAATCAATAATCATTTAGAAACAATAAGGTTACGGATTGGGTTGCTACCTGGTGACATGATCCTTTATATGCAGGATACACTTTCTGATTGGTTAGGGGATACCCTAGCTAGAAGGGTAACCTAATCGGTTTTTCTCTTCAGTCTATTCTTACCTTGTTAAAAAGAAAGGTTACGGAAACGATAACAGTGGGCCATGGCATTCTTTTTGTTCAACACCTTTTGAGGTTCTATGATTAGTTTTAACTTTGGATCTTTGAGGTTCATGGAGTGTGTGGGAAGTAAGCTTTTAATTTGTAAAAGTTACATAAGCTCTACCTGTCTGAGCTTCAAAGTGTTTTGTAGCACTTTAATGCATCTCTTGTTAGGGGTTTGCTACTGATTCTCATTATTTTTCAATCAAAGCTTATTGTTCAGCTCGAGGGACTTGATGCTGCAATGTATATATGCATGCTTTTAGAGCTTTGGTGCTTGAAACTACACAACGTATTTTTATATGGTGCCTTCTTGGTGTGATGAGGCATATGATGTGATGTGTGGCTCGTTTTAGTGGTATTGGCTTTCTTATTTACGGTCTCTCTGGTTGCTGTTTGTCAGGAAAATCTTAAAGCCCAAATAGAATCACTTTTAAACGTAGAGAAGCAAATGAGACTTGCTGGAGAGAGAGCTGAAACCCAAAAGGCTGCTTGTAGCATTCTCAGTATATGTTTCAAAGCTCGTGCCTGGAATACATTGAATGACCAAATTAAGGTGTTGGCAAAGCGTCGAGGTCAGCCTAAACAGGTATATACTTATGATTTGTATTGCTGTGATCTGTTGGAATCACAAATTAAGCTGTTCATGTTTGAACTTAGTCAAATTACATTACTCTATCTGGACATATAGTAACCTATTTGAATTTAGGTAGTTTACAGCCTACTGCAGATTGTATTTTCAAAACATTCAATAATTTTACGATTCAACCAATATGAGTCTTAAACCTCTCTTGATTTGCTGAAGGCTTTTTGGGTATCTGCTGATGTTAGTAGTTAGTGCTAGAAGCTCACTTAAAAATGCCAAACATTTTAATAAATCTCATTTCATTACCTTTGTTTACAGTTTTTGTCCATGTATCGAAATATATTGCTCTACTGCTTTTACATTACAGTGGAGTCAGCTTTTAATAAAGCCCCAATTGTAAACTGTGTTCAGTTCTGAATAGATGTGTCATAAAAAACTTCCACTTTTGTTCAGAAAAAAGTTTGCCTATGTTCCAGTTCAATACTAGAATCCATGTCAAATCTAAATTTATTAGTATGAGACTATGAGTTTTTATGTCTTACATGTATATGTGTTTATTTGTTGTTAATGTAAAAACAGCTTCATTTATATATGTTGAGATGAAGCGTGAAATGAGATTATGAGAGTTAAAATCCTTGCAGATAAAGTTTTGCAGTTTTTTTTTTATATTTTTATTCTTTTTTAAATTATTTGCTGTTGAATAACTTTATTATCTAATTGAAGGTTGGTATGATACTAGTATCTCTTGCTTTACCCTCTATCTAAATCAGAACCCTGTTCTCCATAGGTTATGATAGCAATGGTGCAGCAGGCAA
Source organism: Spergularia marina (assembly GCA_963680865.1). Taxonomy (NCBI): domain Eukaryota; kingdom Viridiplantae; phylum Streptophyta; class Magnoliopsida; order Caryophyllales; family Caryophyllaceae; genus Spergularia; species Spergularia marina. Next base: position 8,352,516 of record OY804554.1, read on the forward strand.
TGCAGTACATTGAACAAACGCCTAATATCGAGACTCGTATAGAGCTTATCCAAACTCTAAACAGTGTATCTGCTGGGAAGGTAGATTTTTCTCAGTTCATATTGGAAAAGAACGATATTTTATGGTGTAGTATTTTATCTATGGATTCTGTTTGGGTTATCTTTCATGTTGTTTTATAATTTTATTTTGTTCAGATATATGTTGAAATACCAAGGGCACGGTTGATTAAGAGTCTTGCTAAGATCAAGGAATCCCAAGGACTTGTTGAAGAGGCTGCTGAGTTGATGCAAGAGATTGCGGTTAGTAAGGATTTGGTGTTATCTGGACCTTGTGTTTTTTGAGGATATATTCTTATTTATGAGCTGCCGATATAATCTTCATTTTCTGCACTTACATTCCGCAGGTTGAAACATTTGGTGCAATGGCAAAAACAGAGAAAATAGCATTCATTCTTGATCAAGTATGTATAGCCTTTTAACCTGCATGTTGGTTTATTTTTATTTCGTTTGTTTGCTAGATGTTGGATCTTGGACATTTTCTCACCCCCCCCCCCCCCCCGCCATTCTGCTTGTTCAAAAACTGAATTCTTATGTCTGGAATCATCCACTGTATCTCAGGTTCGTCTTTGCTTGGACCGGCTAGACTATGTTCGGGCTCAAATCCTTTCAAGAAAGATCAGTCCCAGGGTGTTTGATAATGATCCTTCAAAAGAGAAGAAAAAACCCAAGGAAGGTGACTCTATAGTAGAAGAGGCACCTGCTGATATTCCATCTTTGCCAGAGCTGAAACGTATCTACTATGAATTGATGATTCGGTGAGTTACTTACTGGTTCTTATGTACTTGTGGCTTTGTTGTATACTTGCGGTAGGTATCCAGGAGTTCACTTGTACTCTTGTATAGTTAATGTGACCTGTCTGGAAATAGGTCTATATGTAGTGTCATGGGGTAGGCTGAATATAATGGTTTATATATAACTTTGGGTGGCATGCCATCTGGTTCACTAGTTGGCATGCTTTTAAGACTTGGGGCATAGCCTTTTCAACTTTGTTTTGCTTATTTTTTAGAGAAGTTCAGGAAATTTAAGTAGACTGAAGTAAGAACTTTAATTTAGAAGTCCTGGAAATTTTCTGTTACAAGTTGAAGTGGTAAAGTAAGTTCAACGTTATTAAGTGAAGAAAACAAAGCCTGCTGGCTGCTCATGGCAGGGATGGCGACTGTGAAAGGAATGGGATGAATCGCAATCTTATCTGTCTAGCTTCTTGTTCAACAAATTATATGAGTCAAAATTTTCACATAAGGCAATGGTTGTGGCAGATGGTAGGTTACTTTTCACTGTTGGAGAGTATGAATTGTTAAGGGAGATTTTGAGCTGATCTGTCGTAGAACTTCTGATGGGTGGTCATGATATTGAGGAAATGGAAAAATGTGTTTCTTGAAGAGGTTACTATTAGATATGTACTTGTCAAAAGATAGCCTCCAAGTCATCATGATTGTTAATGCTTGAATCTCAGAACAAACGCTTCATGTTTGGGTTAGGAAAGATGTGAAGAATGCCATTCTTTTAGCCATTACTTCCTGTGTGTATTATGTAATATGGCATGTGGATAGAGACAAATATGGTTATGTTATGTTGAATTCGACATAGTCAATCACTCAAGAGTCAAAGTAATGCAGCGAGTCAAAGTAATGCAGGCGGCAGGGACAGTAGTCCGTATGTCTCTGTTCATGAGCTCTGAGCCACTGATCTCCATGAGTTCATCGTGTTATCATAATATTTACAAAGGATGTGCTGACGAAGTCAGTGCATGGTCCTAAAAGAATGGCTCTTTTTCTAGCCATTACACTAGAAATGACCGGCCTTCCAAAAACAATGTCTGTATAACTCTTTTACTTGGTTATTCAAAGATGAAAACGTTTTCTTTGGTGGCTTTTGTGAGAACCCCTTTTCTGACGAAAGATAAGGTGTGCTTGGGAATTTTCAAGGATGATCGTACTTGCTAGCAGATAGGTGTGAACTATATTAAGAAAAAAAATGTGTGATAGCTAGTCTATGTGTTTTGATAATCACTCTAGTAGCGTACTGGATTTGCCATCTAAAATCTTTTACATGTGGACATGCTTTTCCTATCATTCTTTTGATGGTATATAATATATTGTTATTATGTCTGACTGGAAGTTTGTATTCTGAGCTGAATGATTTTCTTCTACTTCAGATACTATAGGCACCATAATGATTACCTTGAAATATGTCGATGCTACAAGTCGATCTATGACATACCATCCGTCAAGGAAGATCCTGGGCAGTGGATTCCGGTATATAATGCTCCGCTTTTTCAATACAAGCATGTTCATGCCGGTCCACAATAGTTGTATGATGTGTAATTTTGTGCAGATCCTGAGGAAAATTTGCTGGTATTTAGCTCTTGCTCCACATGATCCAATGCAGTCAAGTCTTCTTAACTCTACTCTGGAGGATAAAAATCTTTCTGATATTCCAAAGTTCAAGTATGCCACTTTGCTTTATAGACTTTCTGTTCCAGTTATGAACTACTTTACATCTGCTTGTCTTATTTTGATTAATGGTTTCTCTTGATGTGCTGCATAGATCACTGTTGAAGCAGCTTGTCACAATGGAGGTTATTCAGTGGACAGATCTTTGGAACGACTTCGAAATTGAATTTGTTAATGAAAAGAACTTGCTTGGGGGCTCGTTAGGAGAAAAAGCTGCTGAAGATCTAAGGCAAAGGGTCATTGAACATGTAAGCAGTACTGGTTATTGATCTAGTGCTACTTGTCCCTTTAAAAAGTTAAATCAATTATTGAATGCATCTTTTTATTTATTGCTGTTTTGCAGAATATACTCGTGGTTTCAAAATATTACTCGAGGATCTCCTTGACGAGGGTTTCAGATCTATTATGTCTCAGTTTGAAGGTACGTCTGCCCTTATGAGTTAGAAAAAGTTGCAATTACTCTCTCCTGCTATTTATTATGGGCTGGTATACACATATTGGTCTTAAGCTTTGTTAGCATTAAACTAGGGACTCGTAATAGAGGGAGACACTTAAAGACCTGATCGATTTTTTGTTTGATGTTCTCGTCTTCCATCTTATTGAGTTTTTGGAGCCCCTTCCTTATTTCTGTCTTTACTTGAGGTCTTAGATTCCAGTTGGAGTATGAAAACCGCCTTCTTCTGGAATGGTTCTTTAATATGCGCTCATCTCAGACTAGGTATGAGTGTACCGTGTTCAATTTAATTTTTTGTGACCCCTGAGAGAATCTTTGAGTTAGGCAAGTGGGCAAGAGGAAGCTAAAAAATTTTTCTTTATAGTGATGCCTGATACTTTTTACTAGAGAAGGATGGTTAGTGTGTAGCCGCTGCTTCGTGTAGGATTCATGTTTATTTTCGTGTTGACTAAGCAGTTCTGTAGATAAATATGTTAAGCTTGAGATAACTAATAGTTCTCTGAGCTAAGAAAACACAAATATGTTCAAAAATTTCCCTTTAAAGTTTAATCTACCTGGTAGGAAATGTAGGACTCGTATGATTTGTGTTTATTTTGGATTTGACAAAACAGTTGCTTAAAAAATATGTAAAGCTTGAGATGACTAGTAGTTCTCTGAGCTTTGAAAATACAATATTTATACCTTTTAAACTACAGATGCCATAGCTGTAGTGAGGCTAAATATAAAATCCTCCCGTAAACATGATCTTAAGAGTCACATCCTTCACAAGGAATTGGAATGTTTCTCTTTAAAATACCCTATACGGTTGCCTTAGTGAGGTTTGATGTACAACCCTTCCCTAAACATAATCCCGGTACTCCAAGAGTGACATCCTTTTCAAGAAGTTGAGGAATCTCGTTCAGCCCAAATGACCCCAAAATGATTCATGCCTTTTGGATTATCGGTGTGCTGTATCCTTGGAAAGTAAGATGAATTGAGCACTCACTGTGCTTACTTGGCTATGAGTGATTTTTGTTTTTTGTGACCGAATATGATCTGCGAGTTTTCAAGTGCAAAATTTAGTAGTATAGCTTAGTGCAAGAATAAAAGTAGACAACATGAAAAATGTAGATGCCGTCTTTGTTTTACCCTTAGAACTCAAATCTCATTGGTTTCCTGACTTGTTAACATTAATGTCTCAGGACGCAGAGAAGCATCTGTCTGATATGGTGGTTTCTAATGCTCTGGTAACAAAGATAGACAGGCCAATGGGAATTGCATGCTTTCAGGTTGTGAAGGACAGCAATGACATCCTCAATTGTTGGTCAATGAACCTGGAGAAGCTCCTTGATCTTGTCGAGAAGAGCTGCCATCAAATACACAAGGAGACCATGGTTCACAAAGCTGCCCTCAAAGTTTAAGAAAAGCTTGTGTACTTGTTGAAAGCTGACCTTTTAACTTTCCTCCCACCATCACCACCAAACAATTAAAAAAGCAGCCAACAACTTCATGACAGAGGACTCCGAGTACCAACTAGCGACACAACCACCATAGCCCTGTGATCCTTAAAAAAGCCTTCGGATTGTTACATGGCATGACCTCTTGTGCGGATTCTTCGGTAAATCCATGGCGATGGTCCGCTGTAAAGTGAAAGATGATAGTGATGATGATGTCCATAGAAATGAAGGATTGAAGGTAGAAGCATGAGTGATAAGAGTGAGAGAGAAGAGAGTTATTGGGATTTTGGCATATTAAATCCTCACCCTTTATTTGCATCCTCTTCACGTGTCTACCATCTAGAGATGGAACTGGACCATCCCGTTCTTAAGAGAACTTGAGAGGATCCTGTATACTAGATTGTACTTTTACCAATCTATAGATTTATGTGTTGAATTCATGTTGCCTGCAGTAAGGTAATGCAATGTTTCGCGACTTCAAATCTTCTTTGATGCAGCAAACCGTTTGGCTAGTGTCTGATTGTTCGGGAAGGTGTAGCTATTTACCATTTGTTGATTCTTTTGTGCAAAATAGCAGAATTACAGCATTATTATCCCGTGACCAAAGGTGCCGTTCTCTTTCTATCGAAGTGTGTGACTCTGAGTTTTTTCTTTCTTTCGGAATGTTCTAAATCTGGATTTGGTGTCCAATTCCTTATGCTTGTCATTGTCCACCCTCATCTTTTTAGTGTTTGCAGCAGTGCGGATATCGGTTACTAGAGGGCAATCTAAATTGTTGGCCTATTATGTTGATATATGTAACTTGTTAGATAGGCCTGTAAAGGTTTTTGGTGCGTCTACCAGAGAAACTGGATATAGAATAACTCTCCTGTTTCAACTTGATAATGTTAATAATGTTGATATGTTTGCCCATGTTTCATATGCTAGTGTTGTTTATGTTGATAATTTGCCTTACACTGTGATATGTTACATGATTTGTCTGTATGGAGTAGCTAACTATCTAGGCCCTGTCAGTGAGTTGCCGATGGCCGGCTGTTCTTCCCGCCTGTTCAATCTCTCTCATTTCGTCTTTTTTTCAATGTGATTCTAGATAAAAAAAAAAACCTATTTTGTATTGCAGTTGTGACTTGTGAGTGAGCTTTACCGGGGCAGGGAGAACGTATTACATCAAGACCCACCAAAGCAAAAATAGCTTATCCGTGTGATGATGAGCTAGCGTAGACATACCCAACCCGAAGTGAAAAAAGTATTAGAAGTCGTTATTTGATTTCGGATATCATCCACTAGCATACCTAAGGTACATTTTGGAGATTCTGGACTTTGTATCCTGGATTCCTGGTTGCCTTCATTGCTCTTGTGGTATACTGGCCTATTGTCTAAAATGTAGTGACGAGTTTTACTTAACCTGCGTTGGACGTTGTCCAGTACACACATATACCAGTATACAATTTAATTTAATTTCTCAACACAACAATGGCTTAGTTGACAACTTTGGTATATTCTCTCAAGCAAAGAACCATGTCGTATGGATTGATGGAGTAGTCCATTTACGGAGTATTAGAATTTATGAGCGAAAAAACGAAAGGAAGCTTGTAAGAAAAGAGAGTATCATTGAATGAGGTCCTGCAAATTAAACATGGAATATGGAGGGCAGCACATTTCACAGTGTCGGTACTTAAACTCTCTTCCTTTCCCTTCCTTCTTAAACGTACTCAGCATTTACTTCAGTTTTTAAGTCTTAGGGCTTGCTTGGATTGGGAGTAATTATTAAGGGGGTAATATGAGCTACAATAAGGGGAATATTAGAGAAAATGTGGTGGTGGAGGGAGGAAATGAAGGTGGTGGAAGGAGGAAATGAAGGGTGGAAGAGGAATCATTACCCCCATATGGGAGTAATGCATTACCCTAGGGGGGAGGGGAGTAATGCATTACCCCCATATGGGGGTAATAGTTCCTCCTTTACCTCTTATTTTCTCCCTCTACCACCACCATTTCTACCATTTTCCTCTTATTTTAACTCCTATTACCCCTTAATAATTACTCTCATTCCAAGCAAACCCTTATAAAAAATCGGAATCGATGCCCTTAATTCTTGTTTGATATGCGTTTTAACTGAGCTAATATAGTACTCGTAGCAGTTATACTTTAATTTTTTCAATGAAATCTATCTATTTCCTGATGTTTTTGAAACAAGAGATGTAAACGTTAACATGAGGGTACCGGGCATGTGATTATATTGTTACACCAGGAAGTACGTAAAGTGGTACAGAAAATCTACGTTGGAAAACCAATAAGCGAGCTCTCGAAAGAGAAAAAAGTTAATCTAGCATTGAATGAGGTTCTGCAAGTGAAACATGGAATACGGAACAAGGCAAGCAGTCAAGCACAATTATTCATATGACAGTATCACACACAGTGTTAGTAGGTAAAACTTGTTCCTTACATTCATTAATTACACAGTTTTGCAATAAATTCGTTATTATAGCATTGAATTCATTGAAGGAAACCCACATAAGTACAGTAAACACAATCAAAATGTTTCCATTTGTTTATGGTTGTATGAGAGAAGCAACCAAATGTCAGATGTCACCTTTCATTATTCACCTACCCAAAACATTATTCTAAGCTTTATTAACATACTCTTCTCTTTTCTCTTCTTTCCCCAGGAGTATGGGTATCCCAATTATCTCATCCATATCATTATTATTTCAAATCTTTGCTTCCTTCTAATTCACTCTTTCCTTCTTTCCCTTTTCCTACTCTCTGTTATTTGACTCATTTGGAGTACATTGTTCGTGTTCCTGAAGTCTTTGAATTGTAAGCCTGTTTTTTTTTTCCCAAGTTGAAGATGGTTCGTTCATGCATGTTGCCGCACGTCGTCGGAGTTGTCTTTGTGTTGTTATCCTTCCTAGTCTTTGGTAACTTCTCGAACCCTTTTATTTGTTTTCTAAGAGCATAACGTGAATATTATACTTGGTTTAGTACAATATATACGACGTACTAAGAAGCAGGGGTGAATCTAGTCTCGTAAAATTTCGGAGTTTATTTTAATACATCTTAATTTGTATGTATACGGAGTATTATTGAAAAATTTCGGCAATATTTATCTGTTTACGGAATATTATTGTGTCATCAAGGCCCAAGTATTGCTGTTTGCGTCAATGATACTCCTGTACTTTGCAGCAGTAAAGTTGACGAGTTTTTGGTTAAGTACATGTTTAAGTTTTGTACAGCAGTTTAGCCTGCCAGAATATCTCTACTTTGTCAGAGAGTGGAGTTATTGGGACCAAAGATAAGGTCGATTAGCTGTAGACTGTAGTAAGAGGTGGTCGATAAATCAAACTACCGAGTCCGGCTTGGACCTAGACCAGAAACCCTCCCATAAACCATGGGTAGGCATATTGCATTGCCACTCCTTTTTAGCTTCTGCCACAACAAAGTCCTCATTTTTATGCCTAAAATGCCCCTACCCATAGAATATGTGCGGTGATAGATGTTTTATGGGAGTGGAAGAAGCTAAAAGGGAGTGTCAATATGTCTAAACCATTATTGAAACAGGCTGGTCCTTGTTGGGTCCGAGCTGTACTGTTATTTTGCTGATTGTAATGTTTTGAACCCTGACCCAAACCGCTTCATGGCCGGTCTGCGCATACCTGAGCTACACTGACCATCTCTGTGCCTATTTTTGTGTTAAAACATATTTTTTTTTTTTTGTTTCTGATTGTCCCAATTAACTGACTGTACCTATAGAGCAAAATTTACTTAGTCACCATATTCACACTTGACGATTGTATAGCACTCAATATATAACATATAGTCAGTGTACAGACTTATCCCATCATCACAAATTACAGAGCCACTGGGGTCATGCTAGGTATGTATGTATAGCACTGTGCTATACCATAGCACAAAAAACCGAAGTTGTTAGACATGTTCCACCATTTTGTCCAAAAAGCGTTTTGCCGCTTTGTCATTTTGATTCGTGTCAATTGTGTGTCATGGTGGAGCATTGTGTTACACCAAGCATTTCTTGCGAAATTGCCTCATATTTAACACTTTTCAGTGATATGACATATATCAAGTAACCTGGGCTTAATGATTCCAAGACTTGAAATGAACACCTGTTTACTAGTATTTAGAGTTCAGTAGCTTACTAAGCTGCTTCATAAGGGTGACTTTATAAGATGAATTTCCTCAAGTTTCTGTCATTTTGACTATTAGTATAATCCTGTTGCGAAAACTTTAAACCCATTAGCATTTGGTTGAGTGAATCAGCATGTAGGTCTGGCCTGGTCTCGAGTCAGGTCGGGTATGCCAGTTCTAGCTCCAAGGTTATATAACCCGGCCTGTTTGATGTCTGATTAGGATTCCACATCTAAGACTGCAGCAATAATCCTGCCTCTAAAGTCCATTTTAGCTCTCGAACACTTGTGAACTCTGTCTTTTTCAGTGAATTAATTAATTTTAATCAGTACTTATTGCAGTAAATTTATCAGCATCATGATAACATATAATTTTTTTCAGGTGAAACAATTGTTGATGCCAGTGCAATGTCTTCTGTAGCAACAAGCAGGCATTTGAAGGTAACAACTCTGAGATCACTGACTTTGTGAAGGCATTGCAATCTTTTTGTTCTACCATAATGAAAGAAAAACGCGTATATATAACAGGAAAATGGAGATGACTCTAGCACTGACAAGGGACATCATGATGGCACAGTGAGCTTGGAAGACTATCGTCCTTACGATCCAAGCCCTAGTTCAAAAGCCTCTGTAAGACCAGGACCTATTCAGCATGGAACCCCTATGATACCCTACATTCCAAACCCGAAGCCTTCGCCTCCTAGTCACTCTAATGACCATGATGATGATGATGATGGTGATGATGAAGGGTCTCCTTAACCTTGCACTAGTGCTAGCTAGTTTATTATCTTGACATCTTCTCGTAGGAACGTAAATAACCACTTAGCTCAGACTTCAGACATCTGGTCATATGATCACTTTGTTTCTGTACGTGTTATCTCTTGATTTTGTTATCTCTTGTCTACTCTATTCCTGATTCCCTGAATGTATGTGCATGGTTTGGTTGCGCTACTTGTTTAAGTCTAATAAGTTCAGCCAAATGGCTTGCATTTTCGATTTGTCATCAATCTAAATGATGTTGAAGGGAGCTCCACACGTGAGTCTTACATTGAAGAAATAGGCTGATTTCATAAAACAAGTTAATCAGCCTATTGTCAATTGGTTTTAGTATGAAACCTTTTCGGGTTTATGAATTGGACTCTCTCTCCTCTGTGCGCCTATCAGAGCCAATGGTTTAAGGAAACATGGAAGAGTTACCACTCCTATTGCCAATTGGTTTGAGAACGGCCTTAAACTAGTATAGCAAATCTTGATAGTTAAGGAAAGCATGCTGCACGAGGATATCACAAATATAGATGATGCTAATTTTTTAACGTGGAAATAGTACAGCACATTTCGATTCTATATAACTAGACAAAACACGTCCAGCAAAATAATCTTAAACAAATAGTGCCTGATATTTAAAAATTACTAGAAGATGGGGTTAAATAAGGTGGTTGTGGAGTATTCTTACATCAGAAATGTGCTGCAAGATTTGGCCTTAAAATTTGTATAACAAAGTCAATCATAAGAGTTCTACTCATAATGAGTTTTTCTTGTGCGCCAAATAATATGGTGTTTCTAGCACTTGCATTACTTGTGTTGATCATATCAGCATCTGCTGTGCCAGTGAAGTCCAATGTCTGTAACTTTCCGGCAATCTACAGCTTCGGCAGCTCCAACGCTGATACAGGCAGTGCTTCAGCTGCCTTTGGCCGCCTTGAGTCTCCCCATGGCAACACTTTCTTTGGTGAGCCTTCTGGCCGTTATTGTGATGGCCGCCTCATTATTGACTTCCTTGGTAAGTTATTTTGTCGAATATTCCACTTTTCAGTAAGATAACTAAGTAACGTTCGTGTTATATATAAAGCTGTCTGTAACCTGTACGACTGTATCTGTTTATGGTGACCATGCAGCTGAAGAGATAGGCTTACCATATTTGAGTGCATTTCTTGATTCACTTGGTACGACTTATACACATGGAGCAAATTTTGCTTCAAGTAGCGCGACCATTGAGTCTGCAACAGGCAGGATGATTGATGCAGGATTCAGTCCTCTCTACTTGCAAAGACAGCTTTTGCAGTTTGATCAATTTAAAGTTCGAACCATAGAGATGTATGGCAAAGGAAAGACAGACGGTCTACCAAGGCCAGAGGATTTCTCAAAGGCTCTCTACACGTTTGACATGGGACAAAATGATATATTTTACAGGTTAATAACATTCCCCCTGGATGTGGTGCTCGAGTCTATTCCCGATTTGATCAACCAAAAAGGTCTTGCACTTCAGGTATGAATTATGATTACTTAGATTAAAAGATATTTGTACACTTAATTGCTTGTAAGTTAAGCTTCAGTTCGTTCTTTCATGCTTCTTCCTAGATGTCTTGGGGTAATCTTGGTGTTTTTCTCAACCATGTCTTAGAATCTTTACAAAAATGAAGCTAGAGCCTTTTGGATTCACAACACAGGTCCTATAGGATGTTTGCCACTTTTCGTCGATAACTTTCCCCAACAGCCGGAAAACACTGATGAAATCGGTTGCATTAAGTCCTTCAATGAAGTCTGTCAAGAGTTTAACAAGCAGCTCAAGACTAAGCTCATCCAACTCAGGGGACAACTGCAGGATGCAGCATTCACTTATGTGGACATCTACACTGTCAAGTATTCTCTGATCCAAAATGCTACAACTCTTGGTAAGTTTCTCAGTCCAATATTCTACTGTTTGTGCTCATATACGTTGAGAACAAAACACTCCACCTTTGAATATACATGGTAAGCCTTAGATTTGGAAAAGTGAGAAATGAGAAGTCAACTGCAGCGTAAGTTCTTGAGTCGGAACATGAAGAGTCAACTGCTGTTTATTTGATACAGGTTTTGTGGATCCTCTTGGGTATTGTCTCAAGCCTTCTGATGATCCCTCAGGCGTGCAAGATGTTCCTGTGCACGTTCCTTCTTGTGAAAATCCAGGGGAGTACATTAGTTGGGACGGTATTCATTACACTGAAGCTGCAAATCACTGGGTTGCAAGCCAGGTCTTGGATGGCTCCTTTTCCGATCCTCCCCTACCTATCTCGGAAGCATGTCAAAAGGTATCTGTTTAGGATTCTTGACAAAATACTTCAAAAGTAAATAAAAAGTTGTCTTACATTTTAAAAGCTTGACTCATAATTAACGATTTTACTGTGGAATAATCCGTGTTTTGGGAAGTTAAACTTATAGCTTCACCTACACTAGTACATACAGTGAAATGCTTAGCCAATTATTTCTTCTGCTCTTTTATTACTCTGTACACTGTACAATGGTAGTCCATGCTTGGCATATATATAGTATAGAGAATGTTAATTGTACTCTATGCTTGGTCTATATCCATTTATTCAAAGGGGCTAATGTCAAAACAGATTGCCTGTCAAATAGAGGCAGATTACAAATATGATTGCCCATAATTGTTGTCTTAAAATGTCTCAGGTTTCGACGTATGGAAGAGATGAAATTTGAGTCCATATGGTTTGGCAAATACGCCTCCCTGCTAGTTATCTTGCCTACAGCATAGTCAATATCAGGGAACGTCACTCAGGCTTATGCAAAGACAATGTCTAGAATCCAGACTGTGCAACTCAATTTCTGCTTTCGGAGTCTGCCTTTGTTCTCTATAGAGGGAGCCTTTGAGGCAGTTGAGTAACATTGTATACTATTTCTGGATTAAGTTTATCAATCTATGAAGAAATGAACTTACCACTTTAAGTTACCTGTTGATTCCTTGAATGCTAATAGTTCCATTTATATTTTTGTGGATGTGTTCTGCTTAATTATCCTGTCTCTAACACCCTGTACAATAACTCCATATAGGTCTCTAACATTCCCTTCTAATTGACCGTCTGCAATTATTTCATTAGGTCTATGCTACATTGTTTATCGAGTGTCCTGAATAAGTTGGCAATTTGGCGAATCTGTTTAGCGGTAAATTACACATTCTCAGAATAGAAAACCTGTTGGAACATCAATACCAGATTAAGAGCTATCTGTTACTTTGTAAAGTTTTTATTGTAGGACTGTCTGTACTATCATATATACATACTTTTACACTGATCTTCCAATGTATGCTTCTTGGAGCCTATAATGTCAGGAGGTAACAACTGTTTTCGGATCACAACTTCTGTAGAGACGACTAGACCAGGAGTCCAGGACCTATTGAGCATGGAACCGCTTTGATACCCTATATCCCAAACCCGAAACCTTCGCCTCCTTGTCACTCTAACCATGATGATGAAGGATCTGATAACCCCTGAGTTCAGACTTCAAACATCTGATAACTCTGTGCAGTCAGTGCTGCATTATCATGGTTTCAAAATTTGCAGATATAAGTATTCTTTTTCTGTGTTATCCTTTTTTTTTTTATGATCTTAAGTCCTCATATTACTGAATGTTTGTGCATGGTTTGGTCGCGCTAATCGTGTAAGGGTTAGAAAAACTTAGGAAACAAACTTTATGTTCTGTCAGACAGGGTTTGTAACAAGTCTCAGTTTATATTAGTTTGCCTGCAATGCTCATCTACTCACAGGTCCAAACCCACAAGGCTTGACCCTAAAGCACAATATATACTATGCATAGTACTCTGGGACGGGGGGACTAACAAGCGGTATCAGAGCCTTAGGATTGACCTGGTCATCATATCGAAAATTGGTCGTTAAGAAGCTCGGATCCAAGGATGAAACGTTAAGGAAGAATTGGGTTAAGCCGCTCGAATTTGAATTAAATCCTGCACTGAACAAGTGAACATCACGAAGGTTATTCTAAAGGGAACTCTGAAATAATTGAATTTGAATTAGCTAGATTCCATGCTAAGTTAAAGATAAAGTACAAAATCCAGCTTGATGGTCCCAAAAGTTTGTGTCGGATATATATAAAAGAAGATTTGAAGTATTATATAAATCTCTGAAATGTGCTACTGTACAAGATGTGGCCTTGAAAGCTGAAACTTGTGTAACAAAGTCAACTCTCATTTTTTCTAGGATACAAGGCTCAAGATGAGATTTTCATTACTTGTACTACTTGTGTTGATCACACCATCTGCTGTGCCTGTGAAGTCTAATAATATCTGTGACTTTCCGGCAATCTACAATTTCGGGGACTCTAATTCTGATACAGGCAGTGCACCAGCTGCCTTTGGCCGCCTTCCTCGTTCTTATGGTGAGCCTTCAGGCCGTTATTCTGATGGCCGCGTCAAAGTTGATTTTCTTGGTAAGTTAATAAGTTAACCCTTCCAATGTTGTAAATACTCAGCACCACTATATCTGATTCAAGCAAAAGTAATGTTAACGTGAAGTTTACGTTGACAATGCAGCTGAGGAGTTAGGCTTGCCACATTTGAGTGCATTTCTTGATTCAATTGGTACAAGTTATAGCCATGGTGCAAATTTTGCTGCAAGTGGTGCAACCATTGAGTCCGCGACAGGCAGGATGATTGATGCAGGGTTCAGTCCACTCTCCTTAAAAAGACAGCTTTCACAGTTTGATCAGTTTAAAAATCGAACCACTGAGCTGTATGGCAAAGGAGAGAAACATGGTCTACCGAGGCCACAGGATTTCTCAAAAGCTCTCTACATGTTTGACATAGGACAGAATGATCTCCACTTCAGGTTGTTAACATCCACAGTGGACGAGGTACTCGAGTCTATTCCCAATTTAATCAACCAAGCAACTCTTGCAATTCAGGTACAAATTAAGGTCTTTTGTGTTTCTACTCATTCTATCTGTTACAGTGATACAGATTGCAAAAAATGTTTGTGATTTGCACACTTCAGTGTTTGTAAATTGGTATAGTTTTGGTTATTTGATGTTGTTGTTGACGGTATGTCTTAGATTCTCTATGAACATGGAGCTAGAGCCTTTTGGATTCACAACACAGGTCCTCTAGGATGTTTACCGATTGTCGTTATGATGTATTCCAAACAACCGGAGCAAGCTGATGAAATTGGTTGCATCAAGTCTTATAACGAAGTCTCTCAAGAGTTTAACAAGCAGCTTAAGGCTAAAGTTACCCAACTCCGAGCTCAGCACCAGGATGCAGCATTCATTTATGTAGACATCTACACTGCCAAGTATTCAATGATCGAAAATGCAACAAATGCTGGTATGTCTCTCAGTTCATATACAGCACCATCTAACAATAATCTGGTGTTTACAAGTTGAAATATCAACTGCTGTGTTAGCTCAAGAGTCGGAACATCTTTCTGAATAATATGGCTGTCTATATTTATGATACAGGCTTTGTGGATCCGCTTGGGTTTTGCTGCAAGCATTCTGATGATCCCAGCCTGTTTTGTTGGGATGTAAAAGTCGAGAACGGTGTTCCTGTCTATGCTACTTCTTGCACAAATCCAAGGGAATATATAAGTTGGGATGGTGTTCATTACACAGAAGCTGCCAATTACTGGGTTGCAAGTCATATCTTGGATGGCTCCTTTTCCGATCCTCGCCTACCTATCTCAGAAGCATGTCAGAAGGTATGTGTTTAAAGATTGATTCTAATGGAAAAGTGTTTAATGAAAATGGTTCTTATATAGCTTGACGCATAATTAACTTTGTCACCGTTGGGATAATCTATGTTTCGAAAATATGAACTTATATCTTCGTTTGCAGAGGAATGCTTAAACAATTTAATAGTCTGTGCATTGCACAATTGTACTCCATGTTTGGTCTATATATATAGACTGTATTAATTGTACACTGCTTGGTTGAAACAGATTGCCTGTCAAATAGAGGCATATGATTGATTTGAAGCTGTTGATCTAGATCCAAGCTCTGACCATGCAATTGCATCCACTTTCTCAAAAAACCTTTCGATTTCTCTGAAGTTAATTTGTGTGTCGACTGTCGAGTTATATATAACTCATAATGCCGTAATGGTCTTCTGATAATTAAGTTTTACGAGTGTTTAACAGACACATTGTTTTCAAAAGAGCTGATATATATGATTGCCCATGATTGTTTGATATTTTATAACGTCTCAGGTTTGGGCATATGGAAGAGATGAACTTTGAGTTTTGAGCTTCATTTGCGTTTCTCCAGCGCTATCTTTTGAGTCTTAGGCAAATGCGCTTTGCTGCTGTTTGCCTTGCCTGCAGCACAGATAACATCCACATGGACACATTTCAGATATCTAATTTGCAAAGACCATGTCCAGACTCTGGGAGCCTTTGAAGCCCTGTAATAATGTTGTATTGTTTCTAGATTGTAATAGTCAAGTTTCTCTAATCTCTAATTAAGGAACTAAGGAAGGGCAATGATACTTGCCACTGCAAAAATTCCTAGAATGCTACTGATTAACTATATGTCTATATACATTGGCTTACAGTTTCTGCTTAGTTATCTGTCTCTTAACACCCTGTACAATAACTCCATATAAGTCTCTAACAATCCCTTCTAATTGACTGTCAGTGATTAACACATTACGTTTATGCTATATTGCTTTTCCAGTTCCCTGAATAATTTGGCAATTTGCTGAATCTGCTTATTGGAAAGTACACATGCTGAGAAGGGGAAACATGTTGAACATCAATATCAGGATTAAGTACTATCTGTTACTTTGTCAGGTTTCAATTGTATGATTCTTTGTATCGTCTAATATTCACAAGTCATGTACTAGTAAGTTCCGCGATACTAACCATTGCACTGATCTTCCAATGTATGCTTCCTGATGCCTACAATATCATAAGGTAACCCCACCAGGAGGTCGCTGCAGAGAAAAGAGATCAATGACAGTATAACAGGATATACGTCATTATATTTTCATAAATATAATTCAGCAGCTAACCAGTTCTGCTTGAGGCTGTGTCACTGAAAGGGTCTTCCTGATCTTGGAAAGACCAATTTAGAAAAGAGCGAAAGCGAAAGGGCCACAAAGAGAACAACTCAGCCCATGTCGGCCAGCTCAAATTCATGACGTCCTCAAACTGAAAATCTTCAATGCTTTCATGATCAATGTAATGATTTTGAGTTTGGAAATTACCACTATTACTGCTATTATCTGAACTCTGTGGCAGCGGAATCTGGTAACGGCACACAGGGCAAGTATTATGAATTTGAAGCCAAGGAAAGATGCAATCCGAATGATAGAAATGACTGCAAGGCATTTTCCTGACTAGTTTATCAACCACAAACTCCTCTTTACAAACTGGACATGTTGGGTCACGGTCCAATACATCAGCTGTCACTCTGACTACAGGCATGTATTGTTCAGCTGCAGATATTATTGAGCTTTGTAGAGGGCTATTCTCCGCCCTTGAAAGTGCGTGTTCTGGTTGCGAAACTGGCCTTGGCAGGCTCAAAGTCGACTGTGTGTACACCCCACTTGGTCTATTCCTTGTTCTAGATGATGGTCGAATCATTTGAGCCATTGTGTCCAACAACTGTGCTGCTGATGTAGATGTTTCATGCTGCTGTAACACGAAACCTGGCCTAGAAACATGAAATTCCTGGCATAAAAGGCTGTAGCAAAGGGGGCACAGGAAGCCATACGGGTCTGAAGAAGATGCAATCCTGACCGTCCTGTCACAGTGGCGGCACCAGAAAAAACGGTAGGTTCTTGTCCTGCGAATTCCGTTGATGACAGCCCTTGGCCTGTGGATGAATGACATGATTTTTTCTTCCTGATGTAAAGCTGAAAGAGATGTTTAAGAAGGAAAGGAAAGATCAGCTGGTTTTTCTCGTGTCCGATTTTTTGTGATTTGTGAAGGCTTTATATAGCTCATGTATGTGTACAATATAAGAAAGATAAATGAGGTGAAAAGGAAGGAATTTGATTGCGTATGCACTTGTAACAGACAGAAAAGGTTCTCTTTCTTGAGGCTTTTGCATGACTTGCATTTCACTCTTTCAAATTTAAGCAAAGGATGAGTACTATACTTTAACAAGTTACTAGTCTCGCACCCGTTCAGAGCACGGCTCATTCAACATACTTTCATACGATTTCTTGAAGATACCTGAGCTCAACCCGGCTTATCAGTGCCAGTGTGCCACTACTCAGTGCCCCTTGTCAATTTAAATTCACCTATGCAAGCTTACACGGAGTATTGAATTAAAACTGGTACACCAAATGTAGATAATGATCACTAGCAAACTTAAACAAGCTCAAAAGTGTGCAAAGAGAAAAAGAATTTATAGTCTGACAGCGTGCAGGGGTCTCTGCCCGAGCTGGTAGTACTCGAAGAATATGTTCTCGTAGTGCTTCACCCTCTTATACATCTGAGGCTGGTCATCTGTGATCAGTTCAGCCAGCGGTCCAACTTCTCTATCAGAGTCTGCTAAACAAAATACCGCCAGTGATATTCTCTCCCGCTCTGAATTTGTGACCACCCTATGCACCGGACTCTTCAATATGCCATTACTCATGATCTGTGCACAATCACCCACAAAAAAAATTGAGCTCTAAATCTTTCTGCCAGTGTTAATCCAACAATCAACAGTCTATTCAAGTGTAACAGCTAATTACAAAAGGATCTTTTACCTCTAGCATATCACCAACATTGATAAATATAGCATCAGGGACGATGGGAACTCTGAACCATTGGTCATCTTTTTGTACTTGGAGGCCTTCAACTTCTTTGTCTTGCAGTAACATTGTGACTGATGTTCCATCGGCATGAGGCTTGACACCAAGAACATGTCCAGGGCTAGGGCATGGTGGATAAAAATTAAATCTACCAGCCATTATCACCAGTTCTCCATGCTCATTCAAGAAACACTATTCGTCCAAGCTCAAGGAACGAGCCATGGCCTTTAAGAGATAATCGAGCATTGCCCTCAGCTTCGTAGTATACTCACTTATAATTTTCCTGCAGAGTTTTACATTCACATGATAAAATGTAAGCACAGTTTTAAGCCAACATGATAACGCCTAGGTAGATATGAAACATCGAACATTATCAACTGTATTAAATCAATGACTGAAATAAAGGATTGTCTTGCCAGTGTTGGAAAATCACCTAAATTCAAGAGGTTTCTCAGGCCAATATTTCAGCTTGCGTTGATCTTCCGGGTAAAGTGTAATATAAAGCCGATCAGTCCAGTCAAGAGTCTGGTTCTCTGAAACCACTGTGTCATTCCCATACCCCTCCAAATTTTTGATAGCTCTCGTATACTCTTGCTTCTCCTCTCGAGAGAGATAAAAAAATTGCTTGGTAACTTCTCGCACTTCATCCAGGAATAGACTTGACATGCCATGGTTTACAGCCTACAACAGCAGAAATTACTTATAAATACTTGGCTACCCCCATAAAGATATTGCTTGATGTAATGTATCCCAATCACTCAACAAACAATCAAGCGCACCAACACCGCGATATACATGATCAAATTTACTAAATAGCACCCTTTGTTTACAAACTCAAGATACACCAACATGACACCGTACCAGGAAGCAAGGGAACAGCAGAAAGTCAGTCAACATCAGAGTACACAAGCCAAGAGTCAGCATGTGAACTTGGATGAGTTTGAAACTCACAAGTTGAGCAAGTACCAAAATGGTGTAGGGTAAAATTGTAAGAACAATCCAAGGATTAAGGAGTAGCATGGTCTAAAGTAACATCAACATCAAATGTCATCGTCAAAGTAGATGTGTTAGAACTAGAACTTGTATATCATATATACAGAATTACAGATGCAACTTTACATTAATGATCATCAAAAATACAACAGAAAATTTCAACTCCATTCTTATTCTCTCAAATGACAATGTTAGTTATCTTCTTGTCTTCATGGATTCAAGGTCTCAAAGGTTTCAGTGTTTCACGGTATCAGAGCCATGAAGACCTAAAGAGACTCTATTTTCTTTTACCTCGAAAAAAGTCAATCTAACAGTAAACTGCAAGCATGACAGGAAACTCAGATTCAAGTTCTGAGCAGAGCAAAGTGGATGTAAGAGATCCACTATACACCCATCCTTCTGAAGTCACCAATCCTCTTTCCATAGAGCCCAAGCTTACAAACATGGGACACTGTGGACGAGCTGATGGCAAATCTTCAGCAAGAAGAAATCGAGATCTAGAGAACAAAGATGGACATAGACAGTGAGAGCACTGCGTTCTATGGTCAGCCGGCGAAACCCAAGGTATAGAATTATATACACTATCAGTCCTAAATGCAAGAAACCAGGACATAAGTATGACAAGTGCTGGTTTGTCATTGGTTTTCCTTCTGAGATGAGAAGAAGAACCAAAAACACAACAACAACAACAACAACAGCTATAAAGGAAAAGGAACTTCCGTAAATCTGTAGGAAAAGCAATGATACACAGTGATGCTCAACAACATTCAGGTTCAACTTCAATCACACGCACTCTCTCAAAGCCAGTTCATGCAACTTTTAAGCAAGGTGTCAGGCTCAGGAAGTTCCACACCAAATCATTCATCATTTCAAAAGATTTGAACTTTGACCTATAATATTAGGATTACAAAAATCATTAAAGTGCAAACCTGAAAACAGCCCCATTCGCTAAGAGCAGACTGAAGTTTGCCGAGTTCAAGTAGTGATGAAGAAGCATCAAAGAGGAGAGAAAAATCAATGGTAACATCATCCATATATGGAACTGACTCAACTTCAGGTTGTGGGTATCCATTCTTGTGGATGAAGTTTTCAGGGACTTGATTTTTGCAGCTTTTTGCTATCTCTTGTACTGCTTTCTGCTGTAACTCTTTTTTTGACATTTTTTCTAATGTTTTACAAATCTGTGATTTTTACTTCTTGGGTTCTTAAATCTTACCACTCCGTCCCAAATTAAACTTCCCATGGAATAGTATTATGTGAGAGGATTTCAAATTGCATGGGAAGTTTAAATTGGGACGGAGTGGTACATGAGAAGATTGAGAAGAGATGAATACATCTTGTTTATTGAATTTCTGTTCTATGCCTAGTCAACCCAAAATCAGTCAAGGTTGTGGGCTTTGATTCATCGAATTTTTTAAACATTTGGGTGTCACTATATAAAACAAATTTAAATTGTGTTGGAGTTGGAAGAGTATCCGACGTTGCACACCCAAGGACCCAACTGGTTGTCTAGTGTTGTACTTGTACCTAGGCCCGGCAAACAAATCGTTCAGGTCGAATTCAGGTATGATGGTGTCTACTTATACAACAATATCCAATTACAATGGCTAAAAAAAAAAACTAGTCGTTACAATACATTCAATGTAAAGCAGGGACACTAATTCGGGTATGATGGTGTCTACGTGTCGAAAGCCTCTTTAGATTCCTGAGATTGAGCACACTTACAGAGAAGATAATGAAGCGGCTGACTGGTTGGCAAACCAAGGAGCGGATCAAACTCAAAGGCTAGTCATTCTCCAATATCCTCCTCCGGAGTTGAGATTTATTCTTAGGCAAGATGTACTAGGGGTTTCGAAACCCCGGCTAGTTTCCATGTAGTTTTCTTTTTTTTTTTTTCGGGCTTTGCCCTCTTAAGTACCAAAAAAAAAAAAATGTAAAGCAGGGACACCATTTGCACTAAATTGGAAAACTCAGGGACACCACATACACAAATTGTAAAACTGGGGGACACCATGTGCACAAAAGTGTAAAACTCAGGGACACCATGTTCACTGTGTTTTTCACCAATAACATAATTTCGGGGAAAAAAATTCGAAAAATCAATATTCGAAATTATTTTTGGAAAAATCAATATCTGGATTTTTTTTGGGAAATTTTTTGGAATTTTTAGAGAATTTTTATTTTTTATGTATTTTTTAACTAACATATAATTAACAACACTAATTATTTTTCCGTCAACCACTAATGACGTCCACGTCATCACTTAACGGAACTCTGTTAACAGAGTTAGACCCAGGGACACCACGTGCCGCATTGTGTAAAATTGAGGGACACTACAGAGTAGTAGTTTCAAACTCAGGGACACCATATGCAAAACGTTAAAACTCAGGGACACCACATGCATTTACCGAAAAAGAAACACATAGACCGGACCAACGACTTTCAACACTTTTATTCTCGTATACAACACAAAGAAAAAAGAAGCTCCGCAAAACCCACTCTCGTAAACTCGAACGCACACCTTCATCAGTCCAGCAATCCAAGGTGCGAGATCTGTCTCACCACTCCCATCTTCTTCTCTTTGCATATATATTTCCTGTTTTTTATCTGAAATTTGAATGATTATAATGTGCAATTAACTTTGTTAATTAATCACGTTAAATGGTTAATTTGATCATCTGGGTTACCCTTAATCACAAAGATTTAATCTTTTTAACCTTTTAAGATGTGGGTTCGATCAAATTAATCATACTCTTCTATGTAATTTGTATATTTTCTCACATTTATTTGATCCCATATCATATGTTAATTTGATTTTATGGGTATTGGCGATTGATGACAAAGATGTGATCTTTGGAATGTACTGTAAATCTATAATCAGATGTTTTTTATTTATTTTGTTCTGTATTTTTCTGGGTATGTTTCAGAATGTCGCTTTCAATGTTTGTCTAGACATGAGAGAAATTGTTATCTTGTGAATGAGAAGAAATGTAACACAAGAAATATGTAAGGATGGTCACATAGCGGAGTGGATATCGCGTTAGACTCCGAATCTAAAGGTCGTGGGTTCGATTCCCACTGTGATCACATCCCCAACCTTTTTTTTTTGGTTTCGTTCTTTTCGCGACAATGGCAGCTTCTGACAACTAGTGAACTCTGGGATAGGCTTAGCTACTGCTTTCGTGTTTGCTCAGATTAGGTTCATCCCTTGTCTAGATGTTCAAAGGTTAGGTTTAGTATTGGCATACCAAGAGGAGATTGACTGATATTGTTGGAGACTATATTGCATATTGTGTAATCGTGTTAGGCAGTGGCTATTTTCTTAGTTGATTGTGACTGCGAGTCGAGAATTCTTCTACGAATAGTCCTTTCAAGTGTTTGTGACCTGGTCAAGTGTTTTAGTTTTTGAAGGATTACAAGGATAGTGGCAATGGGAGAGACTTTTCCTTTGTTCAGTCGCCAGTTCAAGTCAACTCAGAAATCTACAAATTCTTCAAAACCTCCCTAGTTTGGAAGATATCTTGAGAAAAGGTTTTAACACAATCTTTCTTCTGTATAATAATGAGTCTCCACTACTTACAGCTCAAGATACGTCCAGGCTATTAAGGAGGCTGACCCGGGTATAATATCTTACAGTTTTTTATTGATTAGAAGCCCATTTTTTACTTTAGTTTTTCGCATCTGCCCCTTGAGATACACATAACATCTTGGATGCAAGTTAATGTTGATGACCATGTTTTTGGTATTCTTATGTGAACTAAGAAATGTTATGGAAGAAATTAGTCAGCGCATAAACGAGCAACATGTACTCTTGTTAGAATGATGCTCATCATATCATGTCTGTTTTCAATTCAATTATAAAAACCAAGTTTCACTGCGTGAGACAAGTTTGTTTCGCGTGTTAAGATTGTAGAGAATTTAGAGGAGAACAATGATCCATTTTCTTCCTAAGAGGTTTGCTTTATTCGAAACTATTTGCATGAGAAACTGGATATTCACAAGAAATAGGTTGCGTGGTGAAGAGCGGAGCCCTTGTCTTCTCATAGAGAATATGAATGTTGAGTTGTGTCTCTTTCAAGCATCTATAGTTACTTAACTCCAAATTCCACCAATATTGAGGATAAGAAGTGTAAGGAGGTGATGAGTGTTTTGTTTGTTGAAGCTGAAGAGGGAGGAGTTGATTGTGAACTTTGGATGTTTATGAGATTGTTCATGCTGATGCTGGTCGTATAAGGCTAGTGGGGGCACGAGTATGGTGCAGAGTTTGAAGTTACACGTGTCTAGGCTTCGGCAAGGGCCAATGGCTAAGGGCTAAGGGTTCAAGTTCAGATTCACCTGTAACTTTTCTTTCGTATAGCTAGCTGTCTGGGCTTTGAGAAAGATGTGGAGGTTATTGCAAAGTGAGTCGACGAATGTCCTAAGCTGGAATTAACACAACAAAGTTTCGATATCCATTTCATGTTTTTCTTTCATATGTGGTGTAATGCATGTTTGCTCTGATTTTATTATTGCACTTAGTTTAGAAGATGCTCTTTGCTTACCACTTTGTTGTTTGCTCTCATTCAATATTGCACTTAGTTTAGAGAATGTGAAATGTGTTGTGGCTAGTGCGTGTACTGGTTTGTTAATTGCATAAAGGTGCTCCTGTGTTTTAGAATTGACATAATGATCGATAGGTTATTGCAATGGTCTGTTTTTCCTAGATAAAGGACCTCTGGCTTATGTCATTGTGGTCTATTGGAACATCTTGACTTGCTAAGTGCACATCTTATTGACAGGTAACATGTCACCACAACGAAACTTGTAAAGCTGCTTATTGTAATGCAGTTGTTATACTGCTTTATTGTACACCAGCATTCTGAGTTGTTGAGGAAATCATATTCGAACGTCATTTAAAGTTGAATGCATAACTGCACCACACTTTATTGTGTCTAACACTCCTTTTAAATACAACATGGACGGCCTGAATGTCCGTGGGGCGCTTTACTCTTCTCTTCTGGGGGCCGGGGGGCACCTTTAGTTCTGACCTGGCCAAGTTTTGCTCGCAGAACTTTGACTTTGGTATAAGATAGAAACTATCCTCTATGTAAGTTCTGGGATTTGCTGTGAACTTGATTTTTGTTTAAACTATATGTCTTCTTCTAGTATAACAAATGTGAATATAATTAGGCTAACTTCAATAGAGCTGGATCGTAATAGCATTAACACCTTAGCTGTATAGCCAATATGCTTCACATACTTTATAATTTAAAACTCTTTTAAATTATGCACATGCTACTGTATGTCCCGAAAGCCCATTTCATTATGTATTCACTTCATAGTGCATGCTCCACCCCTCTGTCCAGCAGCATTAGCTGCTCCTACGTACCAATAAAAAAAAAAAGTGCATGCTTGAGCATTTTGTTTCCTGTTGTTATACACTACGCAAATAGCCAATTATTCAATAACATTTTGTTACAGTACACTCTTCTTTTTGGGGTAAGTTCATTTATTTGAAGGCAGTTCATGGCTTTAGAACTCCGGTTGGGATTGCCTACTCTTGGTCTCAGTAGGCTGTGGGGGGTAAGGAACATGGAAATGGTTCCTTTTGATATCTTACCTTGAGTTATGGATGTGAAGGGTCTTAATGTAGCTTATTCAAAATTTCGTTAGAAATCGGTTTTAAGTTAGTTTCAAGGATGTTTCATTGAGAAAATATTAGAGTTCTGGAGAAATTTTTTTAGATGTACTGTGTTGCCGTTGGGCACATAGGCTTGCCCTGGCTGTCATGGTTCTGTTTGGCGAGGGCCGAGTGGATAAGATCGTATTGACTCCTCATATCAGTTTGTGAAGAGGAGTGAGTTGTAGAGTGTTACTTGAGTTGATGGTCCATGATGTTGATGATGCGCAAAGTTGATGGTCTGCAATGTTGATGCGCATAGTCTGAAACTTATTTATTTCTTTGGTAATGTTTCTTTGTAAGCATATTGCAATTTCACTCCATGTCTTCTAAATAATTGTGGGGTTTCCATGCCTATTAGCTCAAGTGATAGAGCATTGTGCCGTTGCACAAGGTGTGGGTTCAAATCCCTCATAGGCACTGTTAACATGGTGGTAGCTCAATAACAAATGAAGTTGGTCTTTTTATTGGAATCTAGTTGACTCATTGTGTGTAAGGTTGTACTTTGTGAGTTGTTCTAGCTTTCGGAGGCTCTAAGTAGTCTCTAACTTTCGGCCACAGACTTTAAGCAAGCCCAGATATGCAGTTCCATTTAAAAAAATATGTAGTACAGATGCTTTGTTTGTTTCTAAACAGCAAACCAATGCAGATTAGCTGGGATTTGAGATCAGGATTTCTGAAGAAAGAATGCAACGAAAACCCGCCTTTTCACAAGCAGAACAGTAAATTTAATCAAGCTACTAGGCGGTTGCCTTTGAAGTCTTTGTCATTTTTGCCAGATCGTAAGCAGATTGTTGCAGACAGGCATTGAGGACTAGGGTATTTGTCCTGAACATCAAATCAGCTTGCTTGGTGTTCTGATTTTTTGGATTTCTCAGATGCACAATGCACAGGCTACTGTGTCACATGAGTCATACATGTGTTGATGTGTATTTGAATTGACATTCGTTTTGATGGACTGGAATTTCTAGTTTTTACCCATTTGAATCATGACAAGTAAATATTTTGCTGATCTCTGCTACTTGGCTGCAACATTAGGAAACTTGACTACCTTGTTTTGAACCCCAAGAAACCATTTGTTGCAATTCTCGGTGGCTCTAATGTCTTCAACAACAAGATGAGGGTATCTGCTCCTCCCTACTGATGTAGTTATTGCAAATAAGCTTGTTGGTGATGCTGAGACTAATAAGGTATGTAGATTGTAGATCGCATGCATAATCATACGTTATCAAGTAAATTGCCTCATGACCGCGGAAACTGCTATCCCTTTGCTATCTCTGTATCCTTTTATGTTCCTCGCGCAGGTAGAATGTTTGGTCATGGATTAATGTGACACATTGCGAACAGGGTATATGTTCATCTGTTCATATTTAAGATTGATGCCAGATTGTGGCCTAAAGATACGTGCATCTGCTCATAATGTTTGCTTTTCTGTTTGAATTAAAAACTTACTATAGATTTACCTTCTCCACTGGAACACAGTAAAAGTGCCTGAAATCTGGAAGTTATCCCAAAGTGTTAACTCCACTGTCATTGCAGTCTCTGATGCTTCATCAAAAACATTACCAGCAGGGTTGAATCCTACTTCAATGCCTTGCACAGTTCACCCCATCCTTTCAAAAACAGTTTTTGCTGTTTCATCAGGCCACCCTCTCTGCTTTTAAGCCTCCACAGCCTTGATATTGCACTCGCAGGCAGCGTATTCAGCCTTTTTCATCTGCTTTCCAATCCAACTTCATTTTCTTTTCAACATCAAGATTGATTTCAGTATTTTGCCTAGATCAGGTGCAAGCAGTTTGTTGCTTCAAAACAAAAATACAAATAAGGTCTTTGACAAGAAATTTAGATATGCCTAAATCTTCCCAAGAAATGTAATGTACCAGTATATGCCTCTTTTTTACGGCATACTCCCTGTTTAATGTCCAGTTCAGTCAGTCACTGGTATGCCTACAACATTGTTTTGATTTTATTTTCCTTTTTTTCCCTTACGTAACTTGGTCAGAATTGCTGTGGAAGATTACATAGCCGATTTTTACATTCATCAAACCCTATGATGAGGATTAAGGTTAATCTAATAGTTAAGAAAGTAACTTATTCGGGGGTTTCAAATCCTCTACGTATATGACATGACTCACATAGTCACATCAAGCTGATGACTGTTTCTGTGCTTGAGTTAGTAGCAGCAGTAATTTATCGAGTCCTAGCCTACAACACATGCATCAACGATATTCTCTAAATAGTTTTTCATGATAAACCATAATAATAATAGTAATTGCTTCCTTCCAATTATGTATAATAACGTTTAACATTATAACAATCAAATATGATCGAAATACAACAGCCTATTGTTGCTCAACTGGAAACACTAAAAAACAGGAATAATAAAGATGGTCGATTTTTCAGAGCATTACTATACTTGAACAACAAGACTAGAGCTCTCCAATGGAGAGCCTTGTTTACGAGGAAGGGCGAGGTGGTTGTCACTTCGAGGAACGTCGTACTCTTGGAAATAATTGCCGTATAGAAGGGTGAGAAATACACAAGACAAAAGCACGATCCAAAAGTGTTTTCCATAGCCATGTAAGTAGTATTCAGTGCATATGGAGGCTGCCATTACAAACTTGAAATACCCAAAGTCGGGAATTGTGTGAATACTGAACCCTTTGTACAATGCGTGAAGCCTAAATAATTGTGGGTAACAAAAACTCGAGACAGCCACGCCCAATATGGTGAGAAGCAACACTGTTCTCGTAGGTATCAAAGTAATCATCAAGAATTGTATCAAAGCGCAAATCAAACAGATAAAACTCCCTGCAAAACCTTCAATAAGATTTCTGGCTTCGAGTTGATCAGGCGTTTTCTCCCAAGAGCATACGATATCAGGAGTTATAATATATATCGCAGCCATAAACAACGGAAGGACGTGACACAGCGCGAAAAAAAACGTTATGGTTTCGGGGTAGTCTTTAATCTTGGGATTCGTGTCATCAGACGCCCAAACAAGACCAAGAATCCATAAATCGCAAGATAGGATATATAGAATATGTAGGATCCAGCCCTTGATGTCCAGTAACCATCTCTTCAACATCCTGAAAATTATACAAATACAAGAGTGTTGAAACTTGAAACAATAACATGGAGGATGAGAGAAAATTATATACATAGCGATTATTTTTCCATAACCCGGCACTAATACGAACACAAATAGGATGAATAGAATTAACAGTTAGTGTTTACGAATTTTTTTAGTACTAATTAATTAAAATTAAACTCATCACATACTCCTACTCCTACTCCTACTCCTACTCCTACTCCTACTCCTACTCCTCTTCGTTTTTAATATCTCTATATAAATATCTGTTAGTGTTTCGTATTAGTCGTACACAGCACCACATTATCATCATCAAAGGTATAAGTAAGGAGGAATTGTTCTTCTTAGAAGGTAATCAATATATATTGTTGTCTTGTATCTTTAATTAATTTGATGTGATTTTCAAATTTGCGGATGATTTGTACAAAGGTGTTCTAATGGTTGATCTTTTTATATGTTGAGTGAGGTAAATATATGTTGGTACGGTGCACTATAATTAACATACATTAGATAATTCAAAGTGTCTACATATTCAACTTCGGCTGCTGCTAATTCAAGTTTAATGGACATGAATATGTATGTATGTATGTAGGTATATATACACGCATCGCGCTCTGAAGCTAAGTCTGATCAACATGTATAATCGTCCCATACGTACCAAGGCCTATTGCATCTTGGCTGAGACCAGTATCCTGCTCATCGGTGTATGCTCAACCGGCCTTACTTGTTCAAGCCTATCGTTCTTGTACAATGCAGATAATAATAGTCCTATTAATAATACAAAAAAATTCCACTACATAGCCGCAGGATGCCTAGTTTTTCTACGACTAATCATCATGTGCATCGCGTTTTGTGTGTGTATCGTCAAAGAACACACAAGGGACCGGGACGGCAACAAGGTCGACGATGAGGATGATGCACGCATGCAGCGGCCCAAGCCTTTAAGAGGATACATGAATGTCTTGATCGGATTGACCAGGGTAGCCGCATTGCTAGCGGCCTGCCTTGAGTTTGCGTACGTATCGGATAAGTCATTTACGGTACAAGCTAGCATTGTGGGTTCCTTGTTCGGAAGTTTTTGCATGACAGAATTTCTAACGTTGTTGCGGAAGTATGAGGTCATTCACCCCGCTTTTCAAAGTGATTTGGGGTATTTCAAGTTTGTGATCGCAGCTGCACTTTGCGCTATTCAAAAGATTTATGGTTCCGGAACACATATGGCTTTTAACGTGATTGGTTGTATGATCTTGAATGTGTTTAGTGGTGTATTTCTCACGTTAGGTTGTTCTCGTCGAATTCTGCTCCAAATTGACCCGCCCCCGCCTCCAAGTGATCACTAACAACTTGTCGTTTCACGACTTCAAATCAAATTGGAGGTACTCAATGAAGTTACTGCATAGCACACTGTTGTTAGTTAATTATATGCAAGTTTCGTAGCTTAAAGTTGCTCAAAAACTTTTGACATTCACTAGCTCCTATGGCTATAAAGTATGTACGAGTAACTTTTTTTATTTCACTGATTTTTATCAACACATCTTGATCTACTCAAGCCTTCAATTCATTGCATTCTTTTCTTCAAAAAAAAAAAAAAAAAAAAAATTGTTGCATTCTAGGTCCTTATTATGAACATGATTAGACTAGATAATATACATGAAAAAGAATCCCATGCTATGGTATGGCAATTTCGATTAAGTCTGATCCGTAACTATCTTTGTAAGACCGTCTCACAGTGTGACGGATCCGTTATCGATCGTTCAGAAGAAAAGGTAAAGAGAGCTTCAGTTTGTAAGTAGACCCATAATATAACTGAAGCAAATACCAGAATCTCTGAGATCACAGTCCAAACCAGCGAAAGCCGCGCTGCTGGCCATCTATGGTGGTTTGATCAGCGTCCAATGCAGCAATTAAGCCCAGCCATCAATAAGATGTTAAACTTAGCTTGTAATCCTTGTATCACGTTCTCCAAAATCTTGTTGACACTACCGGTAAAAGATACAGTAACCATTCAATATTCATAATCTTGATCGACTTACCAACTTCTTTCTTTTGGTATCATTATGGATGCTTAACAATTTGAACACTTGTTTGAATGAAAGTTCTGCTGTATTACTGGAAGTTTAAGATTTTACAAGCTAATTTTTCCCGGTTTCTGCCCTTGATAACCAGTAAAATGTTTACTAGTGCCAGCCAGTTTCATCATGCATGCAACCATATGCAAGCGTGGATACATAGTGCATTATCATACAATCTATATATTGAAGTTATAGGACATAATGCATCGAAGTACTGATGAGAAGTGCCCCTCACAAGACTGTCCGTCAATTGGCTTCATATCTGGGCTCATCCATTAGGTAATGGTAAGC
The DNA here is from genome assembly GCA_963680865.1 of Spergularia marina. Classification (NCBI taxonomy): domain Eukaryota; kingdom Viridiplantae; phylum Streptophyta; class Magnoliopsida; order Caryophyllales; family Caryophyllaceae; genus Spergularia; species Spergularia marina. Next base: position 8,382,695 of record OY804554.1, read on the forward strand.
AATGACGAGCATGAACAAAACCGATTCCAATAGAGTTGGTGACAAACCCCAAGGTCTGGTCATCGATCATCTGCGATTGAAATTAAGATGGAATTCAGTTGCAATGGTAAAAATAACAAGATTATTTGAGCAAAAATACTTTAGCAACATTTCTCGTGGTTACTGATTTAAATGCAGATCAAGAAGAATTCGTTTTTCTAGGAGTAGCATAGATGAGCAAGCAAAAAAAAAAAAAATCATCCCTCTATATTATGCAGTAAACTACAGCGAAAAACAGCAAGTGAACCCTCATTATCTTCACCTCCACATAACTACTAACTGAGAACAACAACAACAACAACCAAGCCTTATTCCCAAAATGATTTGGGGTCGGCTAGCATGAATCGTCATCTAATAACCGTCTTGTGTACGCCATGAAATTCCAAAACGTTGTAAACCTTTTTGGAGTAATTAAATATTTTCAAAGGAAGTTTTATAAAGTCGTCAAAATAAATTCAAAAGATTTACAAAAAAAAAAAAAAAAAAAAAAAAAAAAAAAAAGTTTTGGGAAAAGAGTTAGGGAAACCAAACAAATAAATCAAAGGAGCCAGATTAAGTCCGCCGCATGTATATAGTCTCTCCACCTCGCCCTATCCAACACCATACTCTCTTCAAGCCCTAGGAAGCTCATATCAATTCTAATCACCCTCATCCAAGTCATCTTAGGTCTTCCCCGACCCCTACTAATATTACCACTTCCCCACACTTCTACTCTTCTAACCGGCGTGTCACTAGGCCTCCTCCTCACGTGACCATATCATCTCAGTCGGTTCTCCATCATCTTATCCCCGATGGGTGCAACCCCTACTTTCTCCCTAATAACTTCAGTTCTTAACCTATCACGTCTTGTATGCCCACACATCCACCGTATCATGCGCATCTCCGTCACACTCATCTTATGAACGTGACACTGTTTCACGGCCCAACATTCCGTGCCATATAAACAGTGCCGGCCTAATTGTCGTTCGATAAAACTTACCCTTCAACTTATTGGGCATTCCTCGATCACACAGAAGTCCTGTGCCATTCTTCCACTTCATCCAACCTGACTTGATCCTATGGGCCACATCTCCATCTAATTCTCCATCCTTTTGAAAAATCGATCCCAAATATCGAAAAAACTCAGATCCCTGAACAATCTCACCATCCAAATTGATCGTCCCCGTCTCCGTTTGCCTACTGCCGCTGAACTTACACTCCAAATACTGGGACTTACTCCGGCTCAACCGAAACCCTCTCGACTCAAAAGTGTGCCTCCATAGTTCCAACCTCCTCTCCAAATCTTCTTTCGTTTCTGAGATCAACACTATATCATCTGCAAACATCATGCATCACGGTATATCATCCTGGATTGACCTCGTCAATTCGTTCATGACTATAGCGAAGAGAAACGGGCTAAGTGCAGACCCTTGGTGCACTCCAATTGTAATAGGGAACTCTCCTGACTTCCCTACACTAGTCCGTACACTCGTGCTAGCTCCCTCATACATGTCCTTAATGATGTTAATATATTTTTGCGGAACTCCTTTCTTAGTTAGAGCCCACCAAAGCACTTCCCTTGGTACCTTGTCATACGCCTTCTCCAAATCAATGAACACCATATGTAGGTCCTTCTTCCTATCCCGATAAGTTTCCATTGTCTGTCTTATGAGATGGATTGCCTCCATAGTTGACCTCCCCGGCATAAATCCAAATTGGTTCTCCGAAATCTTCACACTTCTTCTTAATCTATGCTCGATCACTCGTTCCCAAAGTTTCATTGTATGACTCATCAACTTGATCCCGCGATAGTTGGCACACTCCTGAACATCTCCTTTGTTCTTGTACAAAGGGACCAAAGTGCTCTTCCTCCACTCCACCGGCATCTTATTACCTCTCCAAATCATATTGAAAAGCGTCGTCAGAGAACATAGCTGACAAAAACGCTCACTAAAGGTACAGCTTCTCCAAAACTACTTCAGATAAGACCAATCAGGGAAGGTCTTAAAAATAATCAAATAAATATCTACTTGCAATTTTGACTCCAAAAAGCTATCAACAATCAGCTCCTCAAGCACAATGGCATTCTCATTATACATTGCAAGCTCACAACCTCACTTGAAGCCCACAGTTGCCACAGTTTTCATTCAAACACTTAAAGGTTGTGGCAACTGTGGTGCTGACTTAGCAAACTACCAACTGAACTGCAGAAAGTAAAAGAGGAATTCCTAAGATGCGGCTATCAATAAAAGATAGAAGAAACTAAGGCCAATGATATGACTCTCAGAAAAAGACACCTGAAGATGTTTCAAATGTAGGGATAAACAAAGTCTTGTAGCATATAGGGCACGAATTGTCTGCACGGCTAATGAGCGAAGTGTAAGACAATAGAATGACGTCCGAAAACATCAAACACTGTCCGGTTAAATTGACATAAGCAAGGCACTGGGAAGCACCCTGCAGACATTAAGATGTCAGAGTTAAGAGGCCTATCAAAGGGCATGTGATTCTGCAGGACTTTGGAAACACAAGGATTCCAACAAGCAGACACGTGCACTGGTGCTATGTCTAGCACGAGCATTTTGCCTTTTCTCAAATGCAAAAACTATCCATACATCAAAGTTGGAGCGATGCATAAGTTAAAGTTGAAAGCAAACCAAAACTCATCTATGGCTAGACCTAGATACTGTTAAACATTATATAACCCGTATAACAGCATTCTCGGAAAAAAAATCTCTTGGAGTAGCAGATATGAGCAAGCATACTATTTTGATGATTGACATGCATGTTTTCAAAACTTCTAAGAGACCACAACAGTTGACCAACAAAACCTTCATCCCTCTATATTATGCAGCAAACTAAAGTAAAAAACAATGAGAAGTGAACCTTCATATCTTCACCTCGACATAACTACTGACTTAAAATGTTTCAAAAACAAGCCATACAAAGCGAGAACATAGCTGACAGAAGCACACACTAAAGATACAGCTTCACCAAAACTACATCACCCTAAAAAGGTGAGATAAGACCTATGGGGAAGGTCTTAAGAATAATCAAATAGATATCTACTTACGATTTTGACTCGAAAAAGCATCAACAACCACCTCCTCCAGCACAATGGTGCTCTCTAGCACATACATTGCAAGCTCAAGGTCAAGACAACCTCATTTGGAGCCCACAGTTGCCACAGTTTTCATTCAAACACATAGAGGTGGTGTTAAGCTTTTTCACTCTAATTCCAAATACACTTACATTTTGCATCCTATGACCATTAAATTGATGTCAGTTTTTGCAGCACAAGGGAAGCAGTATCAAAAGAGTCCACCCGACAAAGGGTTGAATCACAAACAGCACAACAGTCAATGAAAGATGCTTGAAATTTATCCCCATCTTAAGTTCCGAATTATACTTGTAACTCATTATTCAAGTAGATTGCCTAAATTATTCAAAACAGAGTCACAACCATATTATTTGCCTTTGGTGCTGACTTAGCTAGCAAACTAAGAACTGATCCGAAGAAAGTTGAAGAGACTCTAAGATGCGTCTATAAGTAAAAGATAGAACAAACTCAGGCATACTACACAAAGCCAATGATATGACTCTCACAAAAAGACACCTGAAGATGTTTAAAATGTCAAGAAAAAGAAAGTCTTGTGAGGGCACAAATTGTCTCCACAGGTAAAGAGCAAAATGTAAAACAATGGAATGAATTCTGAAAGCATTGAACACTCTCCGGTTAAATTGACATAAGCAAGGCACTGGGAAGTGCCCTGCAGACATTAAGGTGTCAGAATTAAGAGGCTTATCAAAGGGCATGCGATTCTGCAGAAGCACTTTGGAAGCATGGGGATTCCAACAAGCAGAGTCGTACACTGGTGCTACGTCTAGCTCGAGCATTATGACTTTTCTCAAATGCAAAGCTATCCAGACATTCATCAAAGTTGGAGCGATAATGCACAAGTTCAAGTTGAAAGCAAACCAAAACTCATCTATTGCAAGACCTAGATACTGTTAAACATTAGTAAACCTCCTTGATATAACAGTATTCTTGAATTTTTAGAGGGGTCAGGCCACCAAGGGTTTCAAGTATCAATAAGTCTAAAACCTTTCAAAGCTCAAGTAGTACAATAATGCCACTGCTGTAGAATAGAGGGGAGGAGAATAAATCAACATGGAGAAGTTTTCTCTTATAAAACTTGCTCAATTATTCTCTCAATTTTCATTTCCAACTCTCTCATGTACACTTGTGGATTCGGGCATGCATACCACTTGGAAATATTGGAGTTATGAAGTATAAACTATACAGACCATTTCTCAGGTCTCATAAGATTTCATACTTCCTCAAATCGTCATGAGGATGACAAGCATGGACTTAACACATTTAAAAAAAAAAAAAAAAAAAAAAAAAAAAAAAAAAAAAACTGGTAGAAATTAAGTTGGTTTTCTGGTCTGGTACTAACTAGACTTTGTAGCAGAGAATCAAAGTAATGTTCTCAAAGAAACACGAACAATAAATTCTCATAAAAAAATTCAGCTGCAACACAAACATTTTCGTCTTTCAAGGATAAAATTGAAAAAGGAAGGAACAACTAATAGGGCAAATTCAGAAACAGGACTGAATTTTCACGAATAAGAAAATTTCATAATCAATCCCAAACTTGAATGTGCTAAATTGAACAAAAAGAATATAAAATGAACCTGAAATTAATGAAGAATTATTGAGAATCAGATGATGTTCGGATACTCAAGAATCCCCTAATGTAGAATATAATTGAAACATTTTACCCTTCATCTTCGAGGAGATAAGAGAGAGAAACAGGCTGGAGTGAAATGAGAGAGCAAAAGGAGTAATTTGCTTAGGGACCCTTTTGGAATTTTTTTAATTTTTTGCTCCGGTACCCTTATCATTGTTTTTTATTGCCAGTGAACCCCCCATGGGCCATGGCCCATGCATGCTGTATCACTGTATGTATGTTCAGTTGTTACATAAACTTGCACAATTTTGTAGACTAAACTTAGAAAGCAAGGATTATATTGAACTAGGAATAGCATAAAAATTGAAAGCAACTTCACATAAGCTTGGACTGCTAGGTTTTGGCTGTCACTTAATATAATCAATAATGATAATTAATTTAACTCAAACGAGTTGGATCAGACTTGGTACTGTTGTACGCAATGATACGGGAACTATTATATATTGGCGTCGCTGTCAAGCGGCTTACACGACAATGGGGCGCCTCGCTAGCGGAAATAGCGGTTGGTCGCTTTGGTTTAGAGCTTGGCAGTAGGATGGGTTTGAAGGCGGTAATTTTGGAAAGCGAGGCGCAATCGATTATCCTTGCTCTCCTTCGTAAGGCTTCAGGATGTAGTGTAGAAGATCTCCTTGATGATATTGCTGACCTTGGTAGTAAATTTGATAACTTCTTAGTTTCTCATGTAAAACGGGCAAGTAATGCAGTAGCTCATTATGTAGCTAGATTAGTACCCCGAGTCAGACTGATCTTGTTCTTGTAAACGACATTCCGAAGGGTATTACCATCCTCACGGACCTTGATTTATGTGAATGACCCCCTCCCCGTTTTCGACCTCAAAAAAAAACAATCACTCATCATTTTAGTATTAAAATATAATAACAAAATAGAAGTTCACATTTCTTTCGTATTAGAACTTAGAAGACCATGCTATAACTAAAATATAAGTTCACATTTTTCTTCTCCACTCAAAACGGAAGAGTACAGTTATTACATACACCACTAAGCAAGGTTTAAGCCACCAACCAAGCCAAGGTAAGTTTGTAAGCTTTTCCACTATGGAGTTCGGGTAATAATTTGATAAAGCATAATGTATGTCTTTTTTTTTTTTTTTTCCTTTTCGTATAATTGTCTAAAGACATTTCAAATTTATGTAAAAAGATGAAAATTTTAATCTTTTGTTATTTGTCTTGGTAAAAAAATAATTGCCTAGTTATCTTTTAATGTAAAAGATTGAATCTTGATGTGTAAAAAGAAAAAAAGGTTGAACCTTTAGTGCATAACATGTTTGTTTGTGTCAATGTGTGTGTAATTAGTTCTATAAGCAAGTATAATGTCATGCTTCAATTTTTATGTTATTTTGAAGAGTAATGGTGGTACAATAATTATGAGAATGATTCAATCTTTTGCATGGATTTTTTTTATTCCAATGTTTTCATTTAATTTATGGCTAGTGCAATATTTTTTCTTTCTTCCTGTTTTAGAACAATTCTAGTATAATAATGCTAATAGTTCCTTGTTTTCTTAAATTTTGTGGTAAAAGGATTGAATCTTTAGTCAAAATTGACTAAAGATTCAATCTTTTGCATGGGTTTTTCATTGAGCATGAAATCTGATGGTTTTAGTAGTTGAAAGTATACTAATTGTTGGGAGATCTTTTTGTTTATTGGCTACTAAGTTTTTTTAAATTATTTGATTGTAGATGGACGGGTATACGATATTCTTTATATGCGTGGTGATAGCTATTTTTCTCGGTTACGGTACGATACTATGTTTCGCAATTCGTGTGGATTTGTTTGCTTGTCTAGTGGCTACATGGGAATTGGTTCGGGCAACATGGGAATTGGTTCGGGCAATATGGGAATCGACTATAGATGCTTTGCCAAGTTTAGTAGTAAATGATTGGAAATTGAGGTTTTGGTCCTTTTGGTTAAGTGGATTTACATTAATTGGAACAATGATTTGGGTTATTGTGGTTCTCTTTGATAGAGGAAGAGAGGTTGGAACAAATTTCGGCATATGTAATTTTTTCGATGGCGGGAAAATAACGAAACTAGTAATTTGGTCAACGGCTTTCAATATAGTCTTTGTTTGTGCGTTGACATTGTTGGTTGTTGGATTCCTGGGATACATAGTGATTGGGGTTAGGTTTAAGTCTAGAATACTAGCAAGCTCATATGTGACGGAACCCTTAAACCCCCCTCTCCAAGTTGTATTATTTGTTCTAACAATTATCATTTCTCTACTTCCTAATGTATTCAAAGGATATAATGCTCTTAATTATTGGAGTAGTTTTGGGATGATTGTTTGGGCCTTTTTGCTAAACCTATACCTGCAGCCCAAAACAGATATTGGGATTTATGCTACAGCAGTAGCTGCTTTATGTTCGATAATGTTTACCCTAGTGGATTGTTGGCCCAGAAATTGGACAGAATGGTTAATGACTGTCCTAGTCGCGGTTTTCTGTCTTGGGCTTTTCATGTATTATGCATACATAACTGAGAAGCCCAAGGGACTCCTTTGTCTGCCGTTGAATGTCCCCCCTGAAGCAGTAGGAATCACCAAAGTTGAGGAAAGTGTTAAGACTCCAAGAAATGCTGAGTACCAGAGAGGGAAGGTCATTGTTGTTCCATCTCAATGACACAATGATGGTTCCATGTCTAATGTATGATGATGATTTGAGAAATTATCTCACAGATCACCATCCAAAGAAGGAAGATTGGGTTTTTCTAAGGTCATTCTACACCTTCACCCAGGTATGATATTATATGTCGATCACTTTGAGTTTGTTTGCAATTTTGAATTACCTTTTTGGCTTTGATATTAGCTTCAAATTGCTGAGGTTGTGTACCATTGGTTTGATCGTTATAAAATGAGTGATTGCATCCTGATTCTTGATTCTTGACAATTCATGTTAGTAATTCTTTTGATATTAAATCTGGGTTTTGTTTGATTTCGTACCTGTTATTAAGTATTGGTAATCTGCTCTCTTTGTTAGTTGGTGGGCTGTTCCTAGGTTTAGTTGTATTTGGAATGTTTTAGGAACAAACAATTTTGTATTTTTAATCAGCTTTTTGTATGATTTAACTATTGTCTGCTGTGTATATTAACCCAAAGTGTTGGAATGGGTTTACAGTTTTGTATTTTCGGTTGATTTCGTTTGCAACTGTCGATTATTCTTGTACCTTCTTGGCTTTCGAATGACTGATGTTGTGTAATAGAATAGCTCACCCTAGGAAGGGGCAAATGAGTCATTTTGTAGTTGCTTGGGGCTCACTCCAATACTAGTTATATATAGGGAGTCTTTAGGAGAATGGGGGTATCCAGATTATGATTGTATTGGTTTATTGTTAGTTTATGGTTACTAGGGCGTTTCCGCCACCTATCGATGTGAGTTCATCACATGTTGTAGGACTTTAGATTTCCTGAACTTAAAGTACTGGGAAGGTTGTAGGATCATGAACTGTTAGTACATTGTATTCATACTACTTCCTGTGATGCACAGGTCTGATGGTACCAAGAAGGCATATGTTTGGTGGACTTCAGTCTATGACGCATTGGATGTGGCAAACAAGATTGGAATCATCTCAGCTGTAGTTGGGGCCATCATAATTTGCAAGTAGAATGAGTACTTTCTATTAAGGAACTTCCATCTCGGTAGACTTGGTTTGTTCAGATGTTATGTAGTAGACCTAATTTGGTAGGATATTGTAGATGCTTGATGGTATGGTGTGCACCTGCAACAATTTCTACTCTCTGACTTCTTTAATGCATGCTTTCTTCTCTTTGACTATATTTCCGATTCTCATAATTTCAGTCAACTTAGATTATCATTGCCTCTAAGAATTTAGTTTCTGGTATGAATGTATGATTGATGTTGTGCTATGCCCATAATTGATTTGGCATGAAAAGCAGCTGCTGAATGATCAAAACAGGCGAGTGATGATCTGAATTTTGTATTTGCTTGGAATTGGAACTCAAATGTATGTCATTGCTAGAATAGAAAATCTTTCAGAGTGTCTGATGAAATTCATCCAGCGACGTGTTTACTATGTAGTTCTGTTGTGTGGCAGGCTGATGTCTGTGTGTAAGTGAAAGATGATCATAGAGGTGGTTCAGGCGTCAGAGGTAATAGCGTGACTCCAGGAAAGTGAATGGTGGAAGAATGATGAGGCTGGGAAGGTTGGTGGGTGAGGGGATCCGCTTATGGGCGAAATTTTGGGGGGCTTGGAAGTTGGCATGCTGTGCAGAAGAGAGGGAGACGGAGAGACTAGGTAAACTGTTGGTTGACAATCTGATGACCAACTCTAGTTTTCGGCATTTAAGTTCTGGTCGCTATTCAATGTCCACATCACACGACTATATATAAACAAAATCTGCAAAAGAAACCCATACAATTGAAGCTAAGAAGTAAGAATATCCATAGGCATATAACGTATATTCTACCCCTGTGTTTTCATAATCACTCATTCCTGTGATCCATTTCTGCAGAAAGTTGGAATTTTACAGCACAAAAGGCAAAGCACTAAATATTTTTGTATAAAAAGCCCTGTAGTTTGCAATTCCAACCGATGTAAAGTAAGTAACCAAGACATACCAATAGAATGGAACAATATTTTCGCAAATTTGTTATTTTTATACATATGCCTCGACCAGTTTAACTAGAGGAGTCACCCACAATGGCGTTGCGAAGAACCTCCAGCCTATGAAAACCAACAGAGTATATGATGCACAGAAACAGAGCTAGAAAACCAATGATGATGGTTTTCACTACCCTATTATACTTGACAAATTCAAATTCATCGGCATGAAAAGCAGGATGTGGAGGAGAAATATCTTCGGTCAAATGTTCGGTACTGGGTCCAAACTGCGGAGGCTGGATATCTTCTGCCACACGTTCAACAGCAGGTTCAACAGCGGTGTTTTCTTCACTCGTCACCTTTCTACATTTTGTGCACAAGCAACTACCACCAACTAAACAAGGGAGTGTCTGGAGCTGCTCCAATAGAGCCTGTCGGTAATCTCTTCCTAAAATCCGAAGTTTTCTCCTTGTACCAGGTCTGAGCACCTGTTTAGAGCATATACAAAAGCCCCGTTGTTAAAAAGGAGATACAAGGCTCCTTACAAAAGTGCAATTGACTTAAAGTTCCTGCAGAAAAGACCATGCACTCCTGCCGACACTAACTAGCACAAGGTAATTCAAACTATGACCAATGTTTAGCTCACTATTCAAGTTTAGTCCCCAAGTTTATGATCCTTCTCTTTGATGGAAAATAGTACCATATCTTGAAGCAAGTTCAACCAAATATTAGAAACTATATTTCTTAAAAGAAAAATATCATAAAACATTGGATCGCAAATCAAATATAGCTCAATACTGTACCACTTCTGCAGACTGTACGGCAGAGACTGTAATAGTATAGTACTTAGTAGGACTCAGGCTAAATGCTTCAATCACATCCTAAGTTGCCGTTACAAAAGACAAGGTAGAAAGCAGTAGTGCAGGCATTTAAAATTTATTTATTTCTTTCTCTACTATGAGAAGCCCAGAACTTGAATCTACTGCTTCACCCTAGTAGATAGCACAGACACATACTGAATGAAGCAAAAGACACTCGAGAGCTATTTTGCCAGGAGATTATCTGGCCACCAGGAAGAGAAATTTTAAGATGAGCAAATCTAGTGCATTTTTGTCACAAATGATTAAATATTAGAACATATACATGCAGCCAACTTCACCTGAAAAAAGGCCATAATACACTGCAACCTTGCTGTATAAAGTTAACAACTTGAACAAGATGAAAAAGGCAAACCTTAAGGAGAGTTTGCATGACCACCCCAGCTATTGAAGGCAAACGTATAACATATAATGCAGCAAGCCGATTTGGATAATGATCTTGCAATAGGATGGCACAAGATCTCATCATATGGAAAGGGAAACGGAAAGGAGTTAACCCCTCACAGTCCATTAACACGGTAACTAGGGGATCTTCTGAAGGGGCCAAGTGAAGAATACCGTGCTCTATCTGGGAAACTGTTCATAAAAACAAAAACTATAAGCATTCAGATTCTGCTGCAATAACTAAAGTACACGAAAGAAACAATGTATTTCTGCTTTGTCAAAAAAAAAAAAAAAAAAAAAAAAAAAAAAAAAAGCAAGCAATGAAGTAAGCTAGAAGAAACTATCGAAAAGCACAAGATCAAACATCAGTTGAAGATGGGCAAAACAATTGCATACCACTCCCATCATTTGCATTTGGTTCCGGTACGTGGAAAGGTTTGCATATGGAATCAGCTATAGGTTGCTTGCAGTTCAATGAAACACTAGAGATTACTTTTGTGATAACTGCACAGCTTTCTCTTAATTTTAACTCCCAGAAAACGGACATCCATAGCCACGCCTCTCCTTATCACATATTCAGCTCTACATTCACTTGCGCTTACTAGATGAAATAATTTTTTAGGCATTTATTGAGGATACCAACTACTCCTAGAAATCCATGCCATATACCACTCCGTCCCAATATAAACTTCTCATGGAATTTGAAATTCTCTCATATATTCAAATTTCATGGGAAGTATAATGTGGGACGGAGTGGTAGTCCCTACATATCCTTTGAGTCTTAGATTCATACTTTCAAATTTTTCAAGATTTGGTCCATTTTCAAATCAGTTGCAATCCTTCTGTACGTGGAATCGATTCACAATGGAGAACCGGAATAGGTTGAAGGCAGTATGATGGGATAATGTATTCTGTATACTTGATGGTAATTGCATAGCTTTAATTCTCACAAGTGTTCAGCACTCTATTCATTCTTGACTGTTGAATATGAGAATACCAATGCCTGAAGCTGACGCATATGGCTCAATCAATGTTCTAGTCTTTGGGTGGGGGGTCACATTCTAAGTTCCACAAACCTTAAGTCTTGATTTTCAGGTCTTCCCTATTCTCTTTACAAAACTAGGACCCAAAGATGCTTCATTACAAACTCAAGGGCAAAATATGGAACAGAAATCAATCACTTTTATCTAAAAAATTGGCGCACACATAGAATAGAGTAACATGAGAATGATTGTAAAGTGGTTCAGCATAAGCCTGCTGCACAACACAACTCCACCATACATAAGTCTCAGAAGTACAAGTTGAAGGCCAGAACTTGACAACCATGGTACGTCGGACCAACCTCAGAAGAGTCAGAACCCAAGTGCACCTCACACTTCTCTCAACTAAAACACAAAGCAAAGTTTCCTCTATATAGGGAATCTACTACAGTGAACTTGGTACAAGAAAAAAAAAAAACATACTCGATATACATGTATTCCATTAAATCAACTCCACAGATATGCATTACCTAGATGTACGCATATCAACCTCGATGCATAATCCTAACATATTCACAAATGTATGAGATCAGATGTAATACATCTCTCCTTTTTATTTATTTCATTTAAGTATTATGAGGGAATTCAAAGAGTTCCCAACAAGGTTTTGCTGGTTCTCAAACTAAAATTACACCATTTAAGAGTCCTTATGTTTCATATTCAAAGTATCATCAAGTTCTCAAGCAGGAAAAACCACCCAACCACAAGCCTATCCTGAACAATGACAAAGGCTGAGATGACAAGCTATCCCCGCAAAATAAACAAAAGATATTCCACCAAAGTGAAAACATCCGGTAAGAATTCTAAAGGAAACACCATTTTAAACGATAGTTCCAGAAATGTGGTAATGTATAGCACGACACTGCAGAACTTCTGCACAACTCGAGTAGGCACATGAGTAGAATATAGCTATATCCCGTAATGAAAAGACGCCAAAGTAATTACACTTAAGAACATATTTATTAGTGATCCCATGCTTCTAGGATAGTACACTCTATGGAACAAGAAAATCATCTTAGTTAATACACCAAAATCCTCTTGAAGGCAAAACCAAAATAATTAAGACTGAAGGTTACATGGATAAAAAGGTGACCAAGTCCTTCAAAGCTATGTTACTCAGACTCGTCTATTTCCCTTGCACATCTTTGTCGCCGTGTCTGACCAACATGACACGACACTACGGCATTTCAGTTTAAGCCAAAATCTACAAAACAATTTCATGAAATAGGCCCAACTCTCTGACACCACTTCCAGCCAAGTCTGATTAACTCAGCTTGAAATGGTCATTAATATTTCTACTAACACAACAGTTACAACAACATAAAGCTTAAGGATCTTACCAACTACTTCAGGTAAACGAGATCTCTGATCAGAAATTAGGTTGGAGCATGCAGGTGCAACCCGAATAACTAAGCAAGGATGCCACTTGGAGTCATATCCATGCCAAAACACTGTCTCTGACCAGTCTTCAAGCTCTTTGGACGACAGAAATCTAAAATTTTGCCTCCATTTAATGGTTTTCTTGACTGAAGTTAACAAGCGTGAATAATCACCATTGGCAGAAGAATAAAATCTACGAAGCTCATCTTCAGTAATCCTGCCAAAAAGAAAAGTCAACTTCTGTGGAGCAATAGAAAAAAAAATTATTGCAATGATTTCACAAGCAATTTTATGCTGTCTATATGTTATCTCTCAGTATGGTAAAATACATTTCACGTATTATGGTAAAGGCCTAAAGGTCAGGGCCAAACAACAAGACCCTTGAATTTTGAAAACAAATCTCAGAGTCAGAGATGATCTCATTCCCAAAGCAAGCTCAGTTTCAGAAGCCATTTCCATTTTACAAAGCTGGAGCCCCAGCTATAGAAATGCTAAGGACTATGATTTCTGCGGAAAAGGAGGCAGACTGACAAGTCTTTTTATAATTTGGGAGAGACTATCCATGCCAAGACACAGCATCATAGCATGGTTTGCCTACAATAATAAGCTTGCCACCCTTGATAAGCTTCAAGACAGATGCTTTGCACTTGCTAATAGATGTGGTCTACGTTTTTTTTCTTTTTTTGGTACATAGGAGCAGCCAATGCTGCAGGGGTGGAGATATGAGGATACGAACCCGGGACAACCCACCCCTCCCTTCCCCGCCCATATTATTGCGGGCTTTTTCGGGTCGGGCTTTGGGTCATTTTAGAGCCTAAAACTAAGGCCCAAACCCGGGAAACGATTGGGCCAGGTCAGACAGTCGCGCCTAGCCCAATTGATCAGCTCTACCCCCAGGCAGTTATGTTTCCTAACCACTAGGCCAATTTATGCAGCGTATATGGAGGAGTATCATTCAGCGGCTGGGGTTCACAAGGTGGTCGAGAGATCTAAATGGTGAGTTGACTAGTTAAGTAGATTGAAGAGAGCTAAACAGCCTTTCTAAAGGCTTTGCAGGGCTTCTTTGATCAGTAGTCTATATTATGGCTGGTAGCAGCGTAACAGACGGTTCTTTGCAGACAGTTTTAACACTACTGATGTTATATGTAAGCAAATCAAATTCAGCTTGGCTAGTAGGCTCCTTAGATTTTGCCCAGGACAAGCCATTGGCATTTTGGATAGGCTAGGCTAGTCCTTTGCTTCGGACACTCAAATTGAGGATTGTGTGTATTCTATTTCACCATCGTGGATGAATATGCATATAAACTTTCTTTAAGAAGGAAAAAAAAGAAAGAAGAAAGAGAGGGGGGCGAGAAGTGATTTGGTGGGAGTTCTTACCCGCAATAAGTGATAAGACGATGGTACTACACAGAAGCCGACCCAGCAGATGTGCATAAACACTCTACGAAAACAAGGTATAAAGATAATAATGCTTAAAAAGTAATATGTAATGCTTCTACAGCTGAGTTGGTCCTTCCAATTCAGAGTTCAAATCCCAACAGTATAATATTTAAGCTTTTACTTTTATGTTTTAATTACCTTCTCTTTTGGGAGGTTTTGCCTTTTTCTCCCTACTTCCATACTAATGCATACCTTTTGGGAGTCTCTGAAGGATGAGAACCCACTATGTAGCATCTACGTCGAGAATTCAATTCCCAGACTACTTCCATACTAATGCAATTTTCATTATGAGTCACCTGTAAGGCGCCTCTATGTTTTATACATAGGCGGGAGCCTTAAAGGCATTGAGGTAATGTTGTTATTGTAGTCTAAATGGGGGGTCAATATTCTTCCAAATACTTGTAACTTCAGTGGGAAGACTCCGATTCTTTTCTTTCTATATAACCCACATACAAAAGTAGGTATTAGCTTTGAACAACTACTTCAGAATCACCTTCATCCTCATGGGCACAAAGTAAAAACGGTTACAATGATAAGAAATAAATCACCTTAATACTGCACAAAAATTTCAAAGCATGGAATGCTTAGTCATAGGTTTATCAGAGCCAGCAAGAAATAATGCTTTGAACTATAAAAACAATACCATCAGCAACTTACATTATAAACGAGATTACAAGAGTCAAGTGCTGATCTTAAGCATCATAAACAAATACGAAGTAATACACAAGTACCTGTCTGGTACGACTATGCCCTCCTTTTCTAGCTCAGAAATAAGTTGCAACATCCAATCCTCCGGATCTTGACTCGGTGTAACACTTTCCCCAGATCTTGCAAACAAAATCGTACAGCTCTCAGTATAACTTTGAACACAATTAAACCCAGAGACTATCGCTGGCAATGAATAAAGAAATAAAAGAATGACACACCCATATATACTTCTATTACCCTAGAAAGAATTAGTTGATGTGCATGCCTCATAAAAAGTGAAAGAATTTTACTTAAACAAAGAGTTCTAAAAATTGTTGCTCGATCTGGACATATCTCATTTTCAAAACTTAAAAATAAAAATAAAGCATTCTACAATAGTATAATTTAGCTTGCTTCGCAACATGTTGTTACTAATGGCAAGTCTTATTTGATTGCGACAAATAGATAAATTTACAACAGTAAAACAGATCAAAACAAGATTTCTCATACCTTTACAGGTTGATAAAATACATCTTAGAGAAGACAGCTTTAAAGAATAAGGAGCGGCTATTGGCATTCCATTAAAACTTTCCAGCACTCACTCACATTGTTTTATCTTAAAGGGAAATGGTTTAGAGGGCGTGCAAGAGAACTTTAGTGAAGTGCCACTAGTCTTTGCCAAACAATATTTGATTTAAGTATTCTGATAATTTGATGTAAGCATCATTTAACATCACTGCTAGGGAGCTTGCATTTTTTCTTACCTTGAATTTAAAGCCACATCACCCAGTGAATCAGATGCTGAACTTCCAGAAGTATCTTCAACATTAGCTGAGCCTTCAGCAAGTGTAGCGATGGAAAGAACGAGAAGTGGTCTAGACAGTGCCTACATTGAGACATGAGTAACAAATGAATTAAAATCTAACTTGCACATATAAATGACGAATATGATGATCAGAAAAATCACTTTAAGACAGTGCTAAAAAGCTCCAATATTCTAGGAGGTATACATATACAGAATTCAGCTAGAGCATGATTTCTCATAACTGCCTTTGTGAAACCACAACTAAAGGAAATTGGCTCTCTCAAAGGAAAGACAGAAGCATTGACAAGATTCTTTTGGAATTCCAATTTAAATCAATGGAGTCCATTCCTCTTGGCTATCAGTATAATGTCGGAAAAATATTTTCCAGAGCTATTTGGATACCAATATGCTCGATATTCTACTCATCGACTGTTCCTTTCAGATGCTAACATGGAGACGCATATACGTCGCTCCTCTCTTTTGGAAATGCTATATATCTGCTGATATATGATTTGGAGTTGACCGAGGGCAGGCCACTGATCAAATCTTAAGCCTGAATCTTTTGTCTAGGAATTTTCATCAAGCACCTTAATTATACCACGGCAAAACTTTACTCTGTTGCTCTCTATAGGAAATTCAAGCAATCAAGAAGTGCACATCAAGAAGATATCTAGAGTTCACATAGATGATGATAAGCTACACACAGCCCTTACAAGGGGAATAGACCTACCTGCGCGAACTTCAGAAAACCTTTAAAAACTCCCCACTTGCCAATCCACTTAAGAGGGGGCATGCAAACAAATTGTAAGGCTTGAACGCTTCGCCACAACAAAGGGCAGTGAACCTTTGAAAACCTTCGGACTGCCTCTAGTGCTGCTAACTTTAAGAGGAACAGCCCGATATCAGAGAATGTTCCTACGCCCGGTATATTTCGATTCATATTACCTATATGTTTCAAAGCCTTCTGAGAACAGTGTTTTGGTATAGAAGAGATTAACCATTGCTTAGGTTGTCTGCTGTGACAAACTAAGTTATGCTTCAGCTCCTTCCTACTATCAGCGATATGCAATGAATCTGCCATTAATTCAACTTCCAAATGCCAACCACTTTCTCGAACACGTCAGAAGTCCAGGTTTAAATAGGGATAAAGCATAGAAAGCTCATCCACTCATAGTCATGAGTAAATCATACCAAATATGTATATGTAACATGCTCAGAAAGTAAGTCAAATCTTGATTGTAATCTCAACCCAGCAACTGATGCAGTTCGGATTATTCAGCTCCAACTGCAGAATATAATTGAGAAAAATTAGCAAAAACTCGGCTAAATTTCACAAGGAATGACTAAAATTACCACATATTTTACCATGGAGTCATGGTAATGTAACCCACTAACCCCAGTTATTACACTAAAGTTCTTAAAAAAAACGTCCAAGATACTTAAAGATGATTAAGCTAAAAAAAATAAAAATTCTTATTTGGTTATTTGAAAGCTTTGTATGACCTAGACTTACGACTGAAAACAAGATCCCCCTCCTCAAGGTTAAGAGTAACACAGCTGCTTTTCTGTGTAATCCTAATATGCTATACTGATGATGGTCCAAAGCAAGCCCACTCTACTACATGGCCCAGTTTCCTGGTAAATAGATTTTAAAAAACCAAGAACATACAAGGCTTGGTCATAGGACATAAAAAAAAAAACGCCATACCGCATATGTATAGCGCTATAATCAACTATAGGAACAAAAATATAACTCCAATCAAATTGCACGAAGAAGGATGTTGAGTGGTAAATTGCTAAGCTAGCATCCATATACTGGATTTCCACCTCAGTCTTGCCAAGTCAAGCAGTAAAGTTCTTAAGAACATCTCTTATCTTGAACTATAATCTCAAGCAAGAAAAGCTTAAGTCATCAAAAATCCACCGAAAGGTCCCACATTAAGACTTGGAAAGTGATAACAATCTCAAGAAATTGACTTTTAAGGTGTCAAAATCTGAAAGCCAACTAATGCAAATTCAGAGACCATGCCAAGCAGGAGTTTTTATTCGCAGATCACCTGAGTTTGCAGTTCGCGAATAAAAAACTTTGAAGACGCTCATTTTCTAGATGCAGGGTGCCAGCAACACTCTCACTTGAGAAATCTCAACTCATACCATTAAACAAAGCGTTCAATTGGTGGGATAAAAGCAGGTGGTTCACTTGTCATATTTCTAATGTGAGATAGTGTCCCAAGAAAACTCTCATTCCAACCGTAACACACATTATTTCTTGGTTATACAAACATCGCATAAGATTGAAAAGGGAGATTAAGTGAATTCTATACATAAAAGCTGAAAGACTACTTAGCCCAAACAAGCACCAAAAAACTCACAAGAAAGCTGAACAGTTCACAAAATCGATCCCAAACAAATATAGTTTACATTTTCATCTGGACTGAAATCCCCTCTTAATCCCCACGCAACATTACATATACCCTAAACTCCACCTCAACCTCATTGAAAACCACAATGTTTCGTCTCATTTCATCTCCACTTTTGTGAAACTATTCGCCCATAGCTACTCTATCTTCACCACGAATTCGCAATTACTCTTTACCAACCCCTCTTTAGAAAGCAAGTCGCTAGATTTGCTTAAACCTCTCCAAACTCCACAAACACCCGTGCCCCATATCGTTTTTATCAATTATATCGTATCAGCTACCCAAACCGCCTTCAGCAATTCAGAACACCTTCGCAAAACCGCCTCACCTAGTGCCGTAAACACAACCACAACCACATCCAACTCTAAGTGGCAAACCCTAACACCAGCTAACTGCTACTCAAATAATTATTCCTCGGTTTTGAAGACCGGTACCACACTGCTAATTGTCATTGTTTATAATACGCAACATCCGATAATTCACATAATTCAAACTATTCTCAACAATGTACCCCAAATTTCTAAAAATAACCCATAAAACCTCTCAATTTCCATAATATTAAGCTTCTACTAATCAAATTTCCGCTTATTTCAAGCATAAATTAACAAGTTAACCCAAATATGATCAAAGTCAATTAAACCTAAGTTTCATACAAAATTGACATTGATGCAACAAAAAAAAGGAGGCGAAATTGAACAAAACAATAATATCGAATAAAGTAAAAATTCAGGAATGACACAAAATTGAAAGCAAAAGAAAGGAATCATGAAACAATAATAAGTTAAAAAAACATAGAAAAATAGAGAGAAAATATGTACCTGAATAAAAGTTGCTGGGAAAAATTATTAAGAGATAATTTTCGGATTATGAGAAAAAAAAAAAAGTGTTCGAGGTTTTTTTTGGTTCGTTGCGGTTTATTTCTTTGGAAAGTGCGAGTGTTTGTCCGATGGTCTGCGTGTTGAAAAAAAAAAAAAAAAAGATGAGAGAAAAACCAGGAAAAGAGAAGATTGGCCTTGCAAGGAGGAGAAAGGGCACCCACACCTGATTCATTGACATATTGCTGATAGTCCAATTTGACTATTTAAGATAGCACCCTATTTGCCAACAAGGCTAGAGCCACAACTGATCAAACAGCCCAAGCTCGTTGATCTGATCTGACCCTTGAAAAGCCGATAGGTTGACTCGTAAATATCTGTGATTCAATAGGGTGGACTAAGAGCCTGTCGATCCGGTCTGACCCTTAAAAGCCGAGAAGTTGACCGTTGAATGTTATGTCGACTCAATAGGCTGGGATTAGGCAAGGTGTAAGCTTTCACCTCGACCATACCCAGAACCGTATGTTTTCCGAAAAAACAAAAAACGAAACTTGAATTCGACAATCAAGACAATTCCCGTTAAACTTTTGCCTAAGTGTATGCTCACATTGGAGCCTCCGCATGATTGGTAGTCGTGTATCGACGAACATGGCATTTCCACGATTAAATAATATTCCATTATGGTTCAGCAAGCAAGTATTGGAAGCGCCTTCTAATCGACCTGACTCAACTCATAGAAGGAAAATGCAGATCTTCTTTGCCCTTAAAGCAGAGTACTAACTTATCTACGACCTTCGATATTATAGAGCAGTAGATACATTAGCTCAATTCCTTCGTGATTGAATCTTTGCGTTTTAATTACTATTTTTCATGTTTAATGAGGTTACAACAATCATTGAAATCGCAATACGAGTTTAACTGCAATAAACATGTAAGTTGTTGGAAAGTTTGACAAACATGAATACTTATGTTCAAGTTTCATGTGGTTGCCTTGTACCAATTACGAGTATATTGCTTGAGTTATCGTTAGATGCTTACACTTCACAATGTATGTCGAGACAATTGATCAAGATGGATGGGAAAACATAGAAATGGATACGGACATCAATGAAGCGAAAATAAAAAGCGTGAATACAAAGTTACATTCACCAATACCATCTCTCTCTATCATCTCTGCTTGTAGCAAGTTTATTGGTGTACGAACCTTTTGGCTTCAAGAGAAGATATTATACGGAGTATACCCCTACACAAACATGAAACATGTTTTTGGAATGTTTAGATGAAAGAGACATGAAATATTGGAAAGCATATCTGCCATATGGCTCAATTAGACCTGTCAAAAGCTGACCCGACCCGAAAAACCGCCCGGGACCCGACCCGGAAATAACCCGAAAAAACCCGTTTTTCTCAACCCGGTCCCGAACATGACCCGAACCCGAAAACGACCCGAAAGTCTGGGTCATAACCTGACCCGGACCGGGTCAACCCGTTGGGTCAAATGAATTGTGCAAAAAATATATTATAATAATAAAAAATAAAAAATAAATAGATAAATATTAATTAAATATTAATAATTGATTAATTTAAGACATACGGTATAAGATACAAATATAATTAAACGATTATTATTATATAATATAATACATAAAATGCTTGTAAAATAGTAATAAAATAATAATTTGATTATAATAATTACCGAAAAAAAAGGCGCGAGCATGTATTTTTGACCCGTTGGTCAACCTGTAACCCGACCCGAACCCGTATAAACCCGCGTATAGTCGACCCGTATTTTACTTGACCCGTATTTGACCCGACCCGTATTTGACCCGACCCGTAGTGTCCCGAACCCGAAACCCGCCCGCCCGACCCGTTTGACAGGTCTAGCACTCAATGCATCGCAAAAAAGACCCAATGTCTTTCAAATGCGAGATATATAAAAGGTAAGATTAGAAAATAGACGATCAAAAAAAAAAAAAAAGGTCAAGACTCTGTTTGATAGGACTGTATCTTTCTGAACTGATCTGAATGATTCTGAACAGATCTGATCTGATCTGAATTGCTTGAAAATTTGATTGAATTTCAACAAATTAGTATCAATTATGGACCAAATACATAGATAGTTATTTGAACATTTCTGATCTAATCTGATCTGATTTGAATGACTTTAATCTGATTTGATCTGATTTAATCTGATTTGAATGATTATGAAGTGATCTGAATTTATCTGAGAATAAGTCCTATCAAACATGGCCTAAGACAGTAGACTAGATAAAAATCATGTGACTAACCAAAGAAAGTTCAGTTCACATCAACTCTTCGTCGCCCTATCGATCGCCTAATGGCTTAACCCTCCGCTTCACATAGAGAAGGGGAAGAAAAAAAATTATTGATGTCTCTCTCTAGCCTAAACTATTCTATGTTTTTCGAGCACAATAAAATTAGTAAGATTAGATATATTACAAGGACAATATTTATAATTAACTAATAAATACTAGAAAGAATTGTAAGAAACTCAGATATGAAAGCGAGAACCGTTGATCAAGAAACAGGCAACCCGAAAACCAGACATCAAAGAAGCTAAGCCTAGAAAAAGAAATCCAGCAAATCCCAGGGCAATTGATATATCTGATTGTACACAAAATGCACTGGTGCTACTACATGTGTCTGCACCCTTCAACGTCTTCAATAATGCTGATCCAGCCGAGTTAGCTGATAATAACAAATACGCGAATACCTGCAAGCAATGTGAACATCACCTTGTTTAAAAAACTTGAAAACCACCACATATTGAATAACCAAAATTTGTAAAGTCCCAATTCACATCTCCATCAAATCTATGTTCATGCCTCGGTTAAAAGAGGTTGATAGGAGGAGGAAAAAAAGGCAACCTAACTAGCGATATATTCATATAATGAAGAAAACCTCGATTAGTGACGGGTCTATAAATGCTTAGAAGGAGAAAGAACTGTTTTGTTCGACTACAGCCTGCTCAATTGATCTAATTTTCAAACTGAACTAAACTATCTGAACTGAAATCAAATACATCGGTTTGGCATTCAAACCTATATGTCAGCATCAAAACATATAAACTGGGAACTTGTTTGTGGCCCAAAAATCGACATATATCAATATGATAGAGAAATTGTTTCATTTTAGAAACAAGGAAACAATATGAATAAAGAAAAGTAAGCACAAAGGAGAATCATCAAAGATTCTCATGTAAAGAAAGGAAGGCCAAGTAATACTCCACCTACAGATTCTTCTTTCTTTAGTAATCAAGTTATGAAACTAGGTCATCCACTAGTTTCTGACCTTTACATCACTTAAAAAGAAGCATACTAAACAAACAAAAATGACCACCTCAACGCTATGATCATACAGATCAAACTGAAAGAGATAATAATCATAATCAAATGAAACATGATGTGTTTACCATAAAAGGTTAAGGTTGGAAAGTAATCCATAGTTTCACACATAATCTTTTGCAATTGTATACATGATGAACCATCACTTTTCCCATTCTGCTATATCCTACTCTTAAATAATAATAAGAAACAAGCTCGTGCGTGGTAGATACTCTATAGTACAATATAATTTTAGCCAAAACTGAAGGTAGTAAAAATATAGAACATTTCGATTATGTTTGCTTAACGGGGAAGAATATCACAGTAGAGTGTAAAGGGTGAATTTGTCTACATGTAAAGCAATCAGCACAAACCAAAACATTAACATTGTAGTTACCTGCCACACTAGAATCATTAGGAGGTTCTACATATCAACGAGTTACAGTAATGATTATTTGAACTCTGTAACACTTCCTACATAATCTAATGGTACCTACACAGGTTTTTAGGCATCTACCAGTATTCAATAGATGGACTGCCTTTCGTTTCTTTTGCCTTTTCTTTTTTTTTTTTTTTTTTTTTTTTAAAAAAGAAAAAAAAAAAGAAAACTCAAGTCTTTGTCTTGTGCAAATTTGCACACAAGTCAAAGCATGGATATTATACTGTCAAGAGATGTCTATATTCTAGCATCCTCCTAGAAACTCAGGATGAAGATGAAATAGACTCTTCAGAAAAAAAAAAAAAAATGTTGACAATTGACCCCAAACTTACCCTAGACCATATTTGTCCAATGAGCTTAGCGATATCTTGCACTCAAAATAGCTCCTATGTTTTGCCAACATGTGTTAGTATTAGTTCCTGAGAGGCCCCTACTGTCAGCTCAGGTCTTACCCACCCCTATGCTGGGGCCTGGACCCGGGCCCAGAACCATAAAGAAATTGAAATCAAATTTATGTATGTCACATACCAATGATTTAGTTGAGCATCTATGATTTGTGCCAACGAAAATTCAAAGTCCCCAATGATGAAAATAACCAAGGTGCATCAGAGGGACACAGATTCTATAATACTTACATATGCATGTTTGTTACTGCAACATCCCACACGCGATAAGATAACGAAAACGTAAAACCAGATACCGCAAATGCTACCTTCTACGCAACTGGAAGCCCCTCAGGCATAGGCAACAAAAGATTATTAAGAATCTAAAGAAGTTTATTATCGCCTAGCTATGAAGACGGCCAGCTTTACTAAATGGTTCAGAAAGTCAAAAGAATTAACATGTAACGCTGCCTGGTGCGTGGAGTCGGTGGACTCCCAAACAAATGCAGGAAGGGGGTGTAAAATTACGAGACAATGGAGGCATATACAGCCTAGTAAGTGGAATACAATCTCACTACTCTCAAAGACCTCTAGTATCTGCCTTGCCTCTATTGTACATTTGAAGCAGAAACATAATAACTTTGGCATTTTTGCGTTTAAAGGATTAAGACAGTGGCAATCGTGGAAGTATTTAGGTTCACCATTTGATACTGAATTACTCCCTAACAGCATGGGAACTCCCGATTCTCTCACAAATACAAAGTGCTAGCACTCCATTAATTACGGAATTTAGTTAATTTACAATTCCAGATGAATGGTCTCCTAAAGACAACAACTACTGTAATGTATCAATGCTTCATATAACAATTCAGACATGATTATAATTTATAGTTGCCATGAAGTATGATGCCATTTTGCTACTATCAAATATCAATAGTGATCTCGGTATTTGAAGCTTATGTCGTCTAGGCCTCGTATTGAGGCATAGAAAATTGGCCGGCAAACAATTTCTTAAGGAGCTGTACGCAAGCCTACTCGTTGCAAAGTCCGACCACTATGGTTCCGACCACAACACTACTTGAACACGTTACAATACTCGAAATTTACATATCACAAGGCCAATGCCACTGTTCTCTAAGCAAACACCAGCATCACATAGATTACCTTAAAATCATGAGGAGTCAAACTCTAAAACCTAGTTTCGAAATTCAAATTTCAAACCGCAAAAAGCGCAAAAAAAAAAAAAAAAAAAGTAGTAATTAACATTGTCAGCATTCTAACTACTCCAATCACTAAAATGAGCACACATTAATTAAAATCACAAACTAACCTGATCATGACCAAAGTCAAACCAAACTTGATAAACCTCCGGAAAAAGGGTGGCCCCCGTCGTAATCTCCCACACTGACGCCACCATTTCCACCAGCGAATACACCGCCACTATCCCATTTGCCGCCAACACGAACCTAAATTAAACCATAATAACAATTCAATGAGACCGTCTCACAATCAATTATCCGATGAACAAACTTAATTAAATATCCATACTAGTAACAAAATAATTCATGCTAAGCTTTGGTCCAACTCAATACAATGCTAGGAGACCGTCTCACGATAAATTATATTTTACTCGCTACGCGAATTTAATTAAAATCATACGGGGTATACTAGTAATAAAATCATTTACTATGAGACGGTCTCGCAATAAATTACTGGTTAGGCGAAATGAATTAAAATGGAGAGGAAGAGTTACCGGAAGGCGTCGAAGTCGAACCAGCGAGGCTGAGAGCGGGAGTTGGTGAGCATGAAGACGAAGGAGGAGAGAGAAAATACAAAGGTAGCGACGCGGAAGAGGAAGACGAGGGAGTTGAAGCGGCGGAGCTTGTGTACGGACAAGGTGGACTGGAAGCGGATGTCGTGAGGGGAAGGGATTGTCGGCCGTGGTGACCGCGACGGTGTTGGTGTTTCGCCGCCGCCGCCGTTACGGAGCGACTGCGGAGAGCGCATGGTGGCAGAACACGGTGGAGGAAAGGGAGGGGGGCTGTGTAGTAGGAGTAGGAGTAGTGGAGGTGGAACAAGTATAAAAAATCATGAGAGCACGGGAAATTGGTTGGGGGGAGAGGAGAGAGAAAGGGGGGAAAGTGTATTCACGGGGAAAATGGCGGAGGTGAGGTGAGGAGGTGAGAGGAGAGAGGGGGAATGTGAATGTGAATGTGAATGGAAAAGAAAAGAGAAAGAAAAGGGAAGACTGACTGGGGACAGTAGAGCTTATGGAAGTCACTCATGTCGTGTATGATGGGGGTGAATGGTCCGATTTTACTTTTGGAATCTCTCTTTTTCCTTCTTTTTCTAAAAATAAAATTAAAAATAATGCACTTTTAAATACAGTGGTCAAGTTTTTTGGAAGAATAAAGCTATGCTTGATAGGATTAGTAAAAATAGCACTCTCTCCGTCTCACCTCAAACGTCTCATATTCTATTGTAGGACGTCCCACTTCAGACACCTCATTTATTTTTTGACATATTTTTCTCTCCTACTTTTATCAAATTATCACATCATCTCTCACATTATTTCGACTACTTTTATTAATCATCACATTCTCTCTCCTCCTTTTTCCTAATATTACCCACTCAACTTACTATATTGATTTTTCTTATTCCATTACAATTATCGTCTGGGGCGTTTGAGTTGGGACGGAATGAGTATTAAGATCAAATCAGAATCATTCAGATCAGATCATAAATTGTTCAAATTTCTATCAAATAGTGTTTGGAAACAAAATAAGAATTTAAATATTTGTAATCATTTCAATTCCATCATTTGAGAATGTGGAATTCAAATATAAATCAAATGTTTGGGGATGTTGGGATGTCAAAATGACACCTATTGAGGTGTCATTTGTTTTTGGCCTAATTGGATTTGAAACAAATTTCAAAGGATTTGACACAAATTCAAATTCTCAAATTCTTGAGTTCCTTGTTTCCAAACACACTCTCAATGTATTTGGTTTATAATTGATACTAATTCGTTAAAATTCAACCTCAACACATTCAGATCAGATCACTTCAAAGTCATTTAAATCAAGTCTGTCAGTTTAGAAAGATGAAGTCCTATCAAACGGGGTCTAAGGCATGTTTAGCCAAACTTTAACTTTTTCAGAACTACTAAAATTAGGAAATAATTACTGAAGAAGGAGCTCTAGATTGGAGTTTCTAATTATGATGAACAAATTTACATTTTTCTCAATTTTGTGTTTTTGATTAAGTGCGCAAATTATATCATGCTCCTGGGAGCACAAGGAGCATGGTAGTCCTTCTCAAAATAGAGAAGTATGGACCTTACTTAAATACTTCTCAAATTATTTTAAATGTGGTCTCTACTCCTCTATTGTGAGAAGGACCATCATGCTCCTTGTGCTCCTGGGAGCATGGTATAAGCATTGGATTAAGTGTAGGACTTGGTTTTTTTGTTTATTCAATGGGCTTCTCCTTAATCTTCAAATTTCAAGTAGTTGAACTTGAAAATCTCTCTTTTCTTTGATGTGAATGTTTTCGGGATCGAGAAATTTCAAGTAGCAAAACCAGATCCCTTCATAGCGTGCAAGACTTTATCTCGTTAACGTTTGAAAATAATGTCAGGTAATAGAAAAAGATGGAGGATTAAATGAATTGTATTCCTGATAAAATTCTCACAAAAGATTACAATTAGTTGTGTATAGCAGAAGTTCTTACAACTTCGCTTCTACAGGAAGATATGGGAACGATTAATTCAAATAATGCTCAAAAAAATAAAATTTATCAAAATGGGGTTGTAAAAAACTTATTTATCGAAATGGGGTGCACGTAGGCTCGGATACCTGGGAGCCTGAAACTCGCCATGGCGCGTGGCGAGTTTGACCTAGGAGCCTGAAACTCGCCATGGCCCGTGGCGAGTTTGACTTGGGAGCCTGAAACTCGCCATGGCGCGTGGCGAGTTTGTCCTTTCCATCTTCCCCAGAATTAATCAGTCAACAGAGCAAAAACGGTCAAACTCGCCACGCGCCATGGCGAGTTTCAGGCTCCTAGGTCAAACTCACCACGCGCCATGGCGAGTTTCAGGTTCCCAGGTATCCGAGCCTACGTGCACCCCATTTCGATAAATAAGTTTTTTACAACCCCATTTTGATAAATTTTATTTTTTTGAGCATTATTTGAATTAATGGTTCAAGATATGGAGTTATAAACTTATAACCACCTACATAGCTAAAACAACTACCTCTAACTAACATGTTAGCTAAATGCCGAATGTAGACCACATTTAGTCTATGCTTGAAGTTATGCAATGTCAAATGCTAAACCTTCTCTACATCCCCCTCAAGCTCAATGAAGAGAACACTTGATGAATCCAAAATTGTTAAAAAAAATCAATATTTCTCACCACCCAATGTATTTAACACCCCGTTTCATCACCTAAACCGGAAGTAGTCACTTATGGCTGCTTGTCAGGCTATGTACTGACCCCACAGACGAACACGAGTCTTTTCGGCGCATTTTGACTTCACTCATGCGCACCTTGGGAAACTTTCCAGGAGGTCACTCATCCTGAAACTACTCCCCAGTAAGCATGCTTAATTGTGCAGTTCTTATCACATGTGTTTCTTAAAAACAAAGTCGACTTTATTGGTATGAGTAGCACTATCAATCCCTACATAAGCAATCATATGAGCCACTTAATCTCTTAAGAAATTTGGCACATTACGGGTGTTGTGAATATTTTAGATGTTTGTAGCTTAAATTGTAAGAGAGTCGAGAGGTGTATATAAAACCATCTTTTAAGCGATCCCTTAAAAAGTAGTAGCCGAGGCATAGACAATTGGTACTCGCATGAAACACGGCAGCTTTGTTATCACAATAAGGTTATAGGATTTTAAAGATGAATGTTGAAATTAGCTGGTAGGTCATTGTAGACACCTGCATTTGTACTCCCCAAATGGCCGATGATGAAAGGAGCTTATACTTTTAACTGCGTCTACTTGCTCTGCTATGTTAATCACCGTTGCCATGAATATGTTAGCAAATGCGCCATCTAAAGTTCTAAACCTTGTCATTCTTAGCCCATTATCATTACCGATGCAAAAAACCGAGAGTTTGAACCACTTCAACTCCTCAAAATATAACCTCAACTTCAAACAAACATAAATTCTAGAAGACATGGAATTTCCTTGTTATTCAACCGTCATAAGAAACTTCAATGTTTTAGCTTTCCAACAATAGGAAAGGAACAAGCTGCATTTATCAAGAGGAGTATTTTTGATAATATTATGATATCACAAGCCCTGGTTAAGGGTTATGACCAGAGAAATATCTCACCTAGATGCTTGATGAAGGTAGATATTAGAAAAGCATTTGACTCTTAATTGGAGCTTCATCAGGCAAATGCTTGAGACCTTACACTTTCCCTCTCAATTCAGTGAGTGGATTATGGGCTGCATCACTACTCCACACTATTCCCTTAAGATTAATGGAAATCAAGAGGGTTTCTTCCTTGGTAGGTGTGGTATAAGACAGGGTGATCCCTTATCCCCCTACCTTTTTGTTCTAAGTATGGAAATACTCTCAAGGTACCTGAGAGGTATGACTAATGCCTGCCAGTTCTCTCTCCACCCAAAATGCAAACAAATTAAAATGACACACTTGATATTTGCTGATGATCTGATGATATACACAAGAGGAGATGTCCCTTCTGCTGAAGCTGTAAAGGAATGTCTCAATACTTTTGCTAGCTTTTCAGGCTTTGGAGGCAAATCCTAGTAAAACTGAGGTTTACTTTGGAGGAGTGAAGGAGAAGGTGAAAAAGCAAATTTTGGATAAAACTAGGTTCACTGAGCAGAATTTCCCTTTCAGGTATCTAGGTATTCCCCTCCATTCCAGGAAACTAAAGTCAGAGTTATATCAAATGTTGCTGAGCAAAATCAGTAAAGCCATTCAACACTGGTCCACACAAACCCTGTCCTATGCAGGTAGAGTTCAACTGATAAATGCTGTTGTTTTTGGTTTAGAGAACTTCTGGTGTGCTAGTATCCTGCTTTCAAAGGGTATTATTAGGAGAATCAATAAAATGTGCAAGGATTTTCTTTGGAACGTTGATGAAGGGCACAGGAAGATGAGTTTCAAGAGTTGTAAAAGCTCATGTCTGCCTAGAGATGAAACAAGGTTTAACATTAAAGAGATATTGTCTTGGAATAAGGCCTTGAGAATCTTACAGGGCCAGGAGAATGTTTGGTCTGACTGGACAAAGGTTTTGTCAAAAAAATAGAAATTTCTGGCAGGCTAAAAGCAAGTAGAATGACCATGAGAGCTGGAGAGGCATTATAGCAATAAGGGATGAAATCCTGATGAAGAAAGGGGATGGGGAAGCTGCTTACAATCTTATAAATAGCTGGCAAACCAATGGGAAGTTCCTTGTAAAAAAAGCTTATGATTATTTTAGGGAAGCTGCTCCCAAGGAAAAATGGTGCAATTCTGTGTGGGATGCTATTGTTATGCCTAAACATGGATTTATTACATGCTTAGCAGCCCAGGGGAAGTTGGTCACAGTCGATAACATCAAGAAAAGAGGGCTGCCTATAACCAACAGATGTATTTTATGCCAAAAAGCTGAGGAAAGCCATCGACATCTCTTCTTTAGATGTGAGTTCTCTGCTCAAATTTGGCAAGCCATTCTAACTTGGATTGGCTTAAGAAGCAGAAAATGGAATCTGAAACTTGAACTGAGTTGGATGGCAAAGCACAGGAATCAAAAGTCATGGAAAGCAAAGTGGCTTAAGTGTAGTATTGCAGCTACAGTCTACTGTATTTGGAGGGAAAGAAACCTTAGAATTTTCACAGATTCTCAGAAAACCAAGGAGGCTATTGTGCTTAATGTAAAATACATGGTTTGGGTTAGAATCCTGAGTTGGATGCATAATGTGGAAAATGAAGATGTAATAGAAAGTCTAAACTCGTGAGTCTCGTTTAGGGGTTACTATTTTTGTAAGAGATCGTTTTTATTCCCATCTTGGATGAATAAAAAATTAACTTCTTACAAAAAAACAATAGGTCACACGGAAGATCGTTGTTGTCAAAGCTGAAAAAAATGTTAGAGAGAGAAAGTCTAAGAGGGCGGTTTTCTAGATCTTGTAACACATAAACCTGAGAATTTTGTCTAAAATTCATCTTGTTCTTCTGATTTACTGGATTCTTGTCATGGCTAGGTCCGGGTCATCAGGAAAACAACAAAATTCAGGCAAGAAACATCACAAAAAGAAGAAAATTTCACAACAAAATAAATTTAATTCTAAAAAATAGGTGTGACTACATCTGATGCTAGGAAAACTAAGTCTGTCATGGAAATTCAAGGTATCCCTCCTTTGAATCTCACTGATGAAGAAGACGATGAAGAGTCAGAACCAACGACAGAGGTAGTGCCTACTGTTCTCAATGGACATGGGTTTGCTGCTATCATGGAAGAGGAGGACGGGGATGGTAATTGGAGTATTGTTTCTCGCAATAGAAGATGTATGAACAATAACCCTACTCTCCATAACTCTGATAATAGGGCAAAGGAACCACCTTTATTAACTCTTAATGTGGGAGATGTTAATGAAGGCATTATTATGTATTGCCAAAATGTTGTGGTCTGCTTTGTGTTGGGGGCAAATCCTCCTCTGGATGTTATGAGTAGTTATTTTAATCGAATCTGGGGGAAGAGGGGTATGGAAAAGATCTCTACTTTACCAAATGGTGTGTATGTGATTAGGTTTAAGACAACTGAGGAAAAAGATGCAATCTTGAAATCTGGTCACCTCCTATTTGACAACAAACCATTAATTGTGCAACCGTGAACAGAGGAATTAGAACTCATCAAGAACTTTGTCAAAAAGGTTCCAATTTGGGTGAAATTGCTGAGACTTGAACTGAAATTATATATGGACCCCTACATGTATTAGAAAAGTTGTTGGACTTATTGGAAATGTGATTTGGGCTGATAGAGCAACTGAGGAAAAGAGTATGTTGGGATATGACAGGGTTTTAGTTAATGAAAAAGGAAATGTTGTGAACCAATTTGTTGAATATGAGTGGAAACGCCAAGTCTGCAAAAAAAATGTAAGGAAGTTGGCCATGTGTATATTCAATGCAGACGGTGTGAGAAACAAAAGATTGTAAGGCAAGTCTGGAGACCTAAGCATATTCAGGTGAACCAGCATGCTCCTTCTAGGACTGATGTTGTAGGGCATGAAGCTAGTGGTTTTAATCCTCCGGCTATCAGTGTCCCACTAATCCCTATCTCAACTGGCAGACATGTGAGACAATTGAACCTATCTCCTACAGGAAACTACAATTCTGCTGACTCGGTTAATCCTCTCTTATCTTATGCAGCGATAGTGAGGCATAGAGTGGAAACTTTTGGGGCTGGAAATGGAAGTGTTCCCCATGGTCAAAAAGACCATGGCTAATGTAGGATTTGGGAATGTGAGGGGATTGAACAGTCAAATATAACAAGTTGATGTAAGAAGATTTATGAATTCTCACAATGTTGGGTTGTGGTCTCCTAGAAACTAAGGTGAAACCTAATGCTCTATCTAGAATTCACCTTAGTATTTGTTCAGGTTGGTCTGTAACTACAAACAATAGTTACCACAAAGGGGGCAAAATATGGGTACTTTTTTTTTGGTCACAAATTCTGGGTACTTTGGGACCTTTCTAACTATGGCGTCCACAAACAAAACTTTGCCAAAGCTGCATAATTCCAAGTGATACTGTCTTTGAACTCCAACCCTACTTGGTTTTTTGGCTTGCAAACTTTCTTCTAGTCTACAAGAGGTAGTTAAAGCTAAAATCGATGCTCTGATACCACGTGAAAGTTATTTAGCCCCTAATTAGACTCCTCTAATTAGTACTTAATTACTCCTAATTAAGTTTAGCGAAGGATCTTTAGTTGCATGTAAGATTAAAGCATAAAAAGTGTATAAAACTAGTTTTTATACCTTAATTAGGAGGAATATTGACCACACCTTCAAAGAAGGTTCTTGATGAGTTGCTAATTAATGGGGATCCTCCTCCTTAAATCTTGAGTTTTCAATATAGAACACCTCCTCCAAGATGCACCAAGTAACCCTCCAAAATTCACCCAAAACGAGCTAGTATGATTAGGTGAATAAAACTCTAAAACGAAAATAAAATTAGCTAACACTTAGGCCAATGTTATTCTAGGTTTAGATAAGTATTTTGATCAAGTTTTCATTGACATGCAATGAAGAAAACTTGGTCTTAAAGGAAGAGGAAGTGGCTGATTTTTAGAGAAAAATGGTGGTTTTTCACTCAATTCTCTCCCTAAAATTTGGTTGTGTGTGTGTAAAATGATGTGTTGTATTTGTTTGACCATAAAACACATTATATATAGTGGCGGTGGCAAAATGACTATTTTGCCCTTACTAAAATATACCCCTTAGCATCTTATGTTACAATTTGGGTATAATTTGTAAACTTATTTCTTTAAATGTTAGTTAAATATTATATCACTATATAATAATTACTAATTACATCATTTTAAGCTAAAATTACAACTCTTTGTAATTTACATAGCTAATTGTCAATTTTGACGTTTTACACAAAAACCATAATTTATTTGACTTGAGTTCCGAACTCATAAAACACTATCCGATATAATCAGTTAACTCTTTAACTGAAATATTTGGGTTTATGTTATACTAGTTTGCATGCCCGGCCCGCACCCGGGCTGTATTTCTATATTGTTATACTCATTTTATAAAATTGTCAGTTTATCTTTGTTGTAATATTATTAGCAACACTATTATTTTCCATAAATTAGCTTACCACCATAATCACCATAAATTATATTATTTTTCATAAATTAGTTAATAATTTCCATATTCTGTAATTACTTAGTGTTATCCAATAAATGAATGCCACGTGTCCTTCTAGGAAAGACTCGATTTCATGTTTTAATATATAGTACTAGATAGTATTATAATGTATTAAATACAAATATAATATCCCTTGGAGAAACTATCTTTATCGGTGTGAACGAGAAGGATCAGTTGATTACCGCCGTCAAATGACAATAACGTCAAACTCTAGCCAACCAACCGATATCAATTTATGTTAATAAACTGACTTAGTATATTCAATATATCTCAGATTTATTTCTGATTAGATTTAATTAGTCAACGCATTATTTTCGGAGGACACCACCTCCAACATTTACATGGTACCCTTACATTTAAAATTCCGTAACGCTGCTTAAAAGTTGGTTTCAATGGATCGAGAAGGAAAAAATGGTGGTTATGGTGTTTATTATGGTTGGAAATGATGGTGGTGGTGGAAAATGATGAAGATGTTGATGGCGGTGGTGGGGAAAAATGAATATGGTGATGATGAAAGTGGTGGGGGGAAGACAAAGATGGTGATGAACGAGAAAATCAAGTTTTTTTTCCCCCTAATTAACGGCGTTAACGGAAATTTAAAGGTAATGGTACCATGTAAAAAGAGTCAAATCTGGAGAATATTTGGTACAAATTTGTAACACTGGGTATCACGTGCAAATCGGTAAAAAAACGAGGGTACAACGTAAATTAACCCTTTTTAAAAAAAAAAAATTGACGGTGTTAATGGAAGGGTTAAGTTTATGGTACCTTGTGCAAACAGTCAAATCTCGAGGTATTTTGTACAAATTTTCAAAACAGTGGATACCACGTGCAAATCGGCAAAACACGAGGATACCACTTGAATTAACTCTTATATATAACCATTTACTCCTAGTATGGATGAGTTACCAATCCTTTCAAGAGAAAACAACAACAACAACAACAACAACAACCACCAAGCCTTATTCTCAAAATGATTTGGGGTCGCGCTAACATGAATCGTCATGTAATTGTCTTGTGTACGCCATAAAATTTCAAAAAACTTTGTGAACCATTTAGGAATATTAAAACACTTTCAAAAAGAGTTTTAGAAAGTCATCAAAAAATAAAAAGTTTGAAAAAATAGTGAAAAAACATGTGAATTTGAATACAAAGTAAGGAAAAGTTTAGGGAAAAATGTTAGTAAAACCAAACAAAGAAACCAAAAAGAGTTAAATTAAGTCATTCGCATGGATAAAGTCTCTCCACACCGCCCTATCCAACACCATACTCTCTTCAAGCCCTAAGAAGCTCATAGAACTTCTAATCACCCTTATCCAAGTCATCTTGGGTTTTCCCCGACCCCTACTAATATTATCACTTCCCCACTCTTCTACTCTTCTAACCGGCGCGTCACTAGGCCTCCTTCTCACATGGCCATACCACCTCAGTCGGTTCTTCATCATCTCGTCCTCGATGGGTGCAACCTCTACTTTCTCTCTAATAACTTCATTTTTTAACCGATCACGTCTTGTATGTCCACACTTCCACCGTAGCATATGCATCTCCGTCATACTCATCTTATGAACGTGACACTGTTTCACGAACCAACATTCCGTGCCATATAACAATATCGGCCTAATTATTGAAGTGTGCAAAGCATGGGCTTTGAAACTAGCAACAATGTACAACGGTACGACACTTTTATCGGTAGTTAAAATAACATTTACGATAGTTTAATGTTCTAACAAATAACCACTAGAGCTCACAACCTTGACACGACTAGACCCATTAACCCGACCCTACAAACCCCAAAACTGTGATCACCTTAGTCCGATTTGATTTGACTGATAATGACTTGTAACCCGACGAAACACGATAATGTCCGACCCCACCCGACATGAAGTGACCCGTTACCAATGACCCAACTCGATTGATAACCCCACAATAATTAAGCTTAATAATTATCCAAATAATTTAGTATGATTAACACCGTAAATTCACCTAATTATGCCTAAAAACCAAATAATATATTGACCGCAAATTAATATGACGCGAATATATAACCAGTAGTAATAGTAACTAAACCCGATTGTGACCCAAAGCGAAACCAGCCCTCCCTGACTCAAAAGTTACCTGTCAAAACCCAACCCAATCAACCAAAACCGACATGACCCAGAAATTCATGCTGCTAGTCTCCCACGACAAAAACCCGAACCCGATATAACCCCGACTCAAAAGTCGAAACTAAGTCAGACACTCAGACCCGCCCGATTGCACGCTCTACTTGCCAAACCAACAGTCTGAGTCGGATCATTGGGCCTAGATTTTTCGATCTATTTATACTTTCCTTCACATTGGGGGATCCTCCTAATTTTGGCAAGTAGAGATCCAGCAAGCCATACAGAGCACTCGTACCGACTACTAGTCCAAAGCTAAGGCATTGGTCAAACCCCTGTTCATCCATTGGCTGTCAACTCTTCAACACACTTTCTCTCCGTATCCAACGGCTGTCAACACCCGCCTCCGAACATTCTAGAAAACCACACACCTCTTCCCTTCTCCCTTACCTATAAATACCCAAACCCTAACCTCTTCACTTCTCCCTCTCTCTCCGCCGCTACATTCTCAAACTCTCCCTAAATTTTCTCTCTCCTCTTTTCACTCTTTCCTCCGTCCACCGGAAGTTGAAGAGTGTAGCGGAAGATACTATGGCTGGCAAAGGTGAAGGTCCCGCTATCGGTATCGATCTCGGTACCACTTACTCTTGTGTCGGAGTATGGCAGCATGACCGTGTTGAAATCATCGCTAATGACCAGGGTAACAGAACCACCCCGTCTTATGTCGCTTTCACCGATTCCGAGAGGCTTATCGGTGACGCTGCTAAGAATCAGGTCGCCATGAACCCCATTAACACCGTCTTCGGTATATTTTCTCTCTCCTCACTTTTGTTTTCCTTTTAAATCGAGATTGGTTTTTTTTTTTTGTACTTTTTAATTACGAGATCTGTTGCGCATCTATATTTTTAGTTACATGTGTTTTTTTTACGTGGAAGTGTTATTACTATGTTTAGAAAGTTGCGATATTTGTACTGTTTAAACTAGTTGATGTGATGTTTAAGTTGTGTGTGATGTGATGTTTAAGTTGTGTGTTATTTTTCGTATGGTAAAAGTTTCGAACTTCGCACCAGTAAATCTGGTCTATGTTGATATATGGGCCTTTTGAATGTTGTTATGATGATTTTATTGGTACAAATTAAGTATGCTAGTAACATTAGTTGGTTTTCGCAAAATGAGTATAAAATAATCTACTATTTAAAAAGATTATCAGTTTTGTGAATAAGGCTCGGATGTTGTTGTCTTTGTTTGATAATATTATCGGGGACTCTACCACTAACTCATTTACGCCCAGAGACTTGGTAGTAGTTCATCTACTATTGAGTTGTATATTGATTCTGGATTACTACACTTCTTTGTTTCATTAGTTTGTTTATGTTTCGTTTGAATATGTGAGAAATTCAAACAAATTGCAAAAAACATTAGGTTGTTCAGTTTTGTTTGAATATGTGAGAAATTCAGACAAATTGTAAAGAACCTATAACGGGGGGGGGGGGGGGGGAGTACTCCTGCTTAATGTCTTGTGTATTCGTGTATTTTTGTGTTTGATAATAAATTTGAAGGCGATCTATATGATGTTAGATTACTCGGGTTTAGTGCCCATATATTGTGAAAAATTTCGGAATGATTCAAGTTTATCTGTATGCTCTGCTATTGCTCTGATTTGTTTTCTGGTATCCTGTTAAATGTTGTTACTTGTTTTTATAACTGTGCTTGGTGTTGTATGGCCTTTATTCAACATAGAGTAGATTCAGGGCTGCTTTCAATATTGTAGAAATGCTATTTCAGTCTGCTTCTAAGTGTGTATTGGAAGTGTCTTTCAGAAGTTTTATTCATGGTTCTGAATCGTATTTATGCTCGTATATATTGCAGATGCTAAGAGGTTGATTGGTAGGAGATTTAGCGATGCATCAGTTCAGAGTGACATGAAACTATGGCCGTTTAAGATCATCTCTGGACCTGGAGAGAAGCCCATGATTGTGGTTAACTACAAGGGCGAAGACAAGGAGTTCGCTGCTGAAGAGATCTCCTCTATGGTCCTTACCAAGATGAAGGAGATTGCCGAGGCTTTCCTTGGTACGACTGTGAAGAACGCTGTGGTCACTGTACCAGCGTACTTCAATGACTCTCAGCGTCAGGCCACCAAGGATGCCGGAGTTATTTCTGGTCTAAATGTGATGCGTATCATAAATGAGCCAACTGCAGCTGCCATTGCTTACGGTCTTGACAAGAAGGCCACCAGCGTTGGTGAGAAGAATGTGTTGATTTTCGATCTTGGTGGTGGTACTTTCGACGTTTCTCTCCTTACCATTGAGGAGGGTATTTTCGAAGTGAAGGCCACTGCTGGAGACACTCACCTTGGTGGTGAGGACTTTGACAACAGGATGGTTAACCATTTTGTTCAAGAGTTCAAGAGGAAGAACAAGAAGGACATCAGTGGCAACCCAAGAGCACTCAGGAGGCTGAGGACCGCGTGTGAAAGGGCAAAGAGGACTCTCTCATCCACTGCTCAGACAACCATTGAGATTGATTCTCTCTTTGAGGGTGTTGATTTCTACTCTCCCATCACCCGTGCCCGTTTTGAGGAGTTGAACATGGACTTGTTCAGGAAGTGTATGGAGCCTGTTGAGAAGTGTTTGAGGGATGCCAAGATGGACAAGAGCACAGTCCACGATGTTGTTCTTGTTGGTGGATCTACCAGGATTCCCAAGGTCCAGCAGCTACTTCAAGATTTCTTCAACGGTAAGGAACTCTGCAAGAGCATCAACCCTGATGAGGCCGTTGCTTATGGTGCTGCTGTCCAGGCCGCTATCTTGAGTGGTGAGGGCAACGAGAAGGTTCAGGACCTTTTGCTTCTTGATGTCACTCCTCTGTCCCTTGGTTTGGAGACTGCCGGAGGTGTCATGACCACCTTGATCCAAAGGAACACAACTATCCCCACCAAGAAGGAGCAAGTCTTCTCCACCTACTCAGACAACCAGCCTGGTGTGTTGATCCAGGTGTACGAGGGTGAGAGAACCAGAACCCGTGACAACAACTTGCTTGGAAAGTTTGAGCTCTCTGGCATTCCTCCTGCTCCCAGAGGTGTACCCCAGATCACTGTGTGCTTTGACATTGATGCCAACGGTATCTTGAACGTGTCTGCTGAGGACAAAACAACCGGACAGAAGAACAAAATCACCATCACCAACGACAAGGGTAGGTTGTCCAAGGAAGAGATCGAGAAGATGGTCCAGGAGGCAGAGAAGTACAAGTCCGAGGATGAAGAGCACAAGAAGAAGGTCGAATCCAAGAATGCTTTGGAGAACTACGCCTACAACATGAGGAACACCATCAGGGATGAGAAGATCGGCGAGAAACTCCCTGAGGCTGACAAGAAGAAAATTGAAGACGCTATTGACCAAGCCATCTCATGGCTCGATGGTAACCAGCTAGCTGAGTGTGATGAGTTCGATGACAAGATGAAGGAGCTCGAGAGCATCTGCAACCCAATCATCGCTAAGATGTACCAGGGTGCCGGTGGTGAAGGTGGTGCCCCCATGGATGACGAAGTCCCAGCAGGTGCAGGCGGTGCTGGCCCCAAGATCGAGGAAGTCGACTAAGTTTTTACTTCATAGGTTACGCATTTATTTGAATTTGGGTTCTTTGAGACAATTTTCCGGATTGGTTATATTTACAGTGGGTTATATCCCGCTGTCATTTTGGCATCTCCATGTTTTGTCTTGCTGTAAGGACAAAGTTGTTAGAGCCAGAGGCTCTATTCCTTAATGCAAATTCCTTGCAACCTTTCCCTTATACCTGCTCTGCTGTCTTTTTACTAGTTTCTTGGTTGATTGTAGTTCTGTAACTAGCATCTGGTCTGAGATTGATATATGCTAGTTCCAGGCGCATGTCTGAAGTATTTCCTGCTTGCGTTCCAGGTTTCACTCGACGCTGATGGTGTAGTTTAATGCTATATTTGTATGATACTGGTATATGTTTTGCCATTTGGATATCGCTGAATATTGTTGTTTCAGAATCAGAACCTTCTCAGATTTTCTTGTTTGACTTTCCATGCCAGAGTACCTATGCAAAAAGATTACTATGAATCCTGCATTGGATGTTGTATTTGTACAACAATGCTGAAAGCGTCTGTTCGCTCTGAAAGAGCCTCGTTGGTTTGTGCTATTTCAGCTGCAACAGATAGTAAACAGAGGTTGCTTCTTGTTCATCAAAGTTATCAAAGTTATGTGTTTTATGATTTAACTTGTGATTGCTCGAATGCGTGGCCTCAAACTTGGTAGAGAATGAGAATCAGTACATTCAAGGGATCTTTGCTTTTCCGTTTTTCCTATTACATCTTGAAAGCGTAATGAAGAAGTTCACATGATTTTTCGTTTCTGCAATGGCTTTTAGTTATGCAGTCTGCTATTTATGTCTTAGATCTCCTGTTAGTCTGTAACAATGCCCTCCATTTGGTTACACTTGTTGTCTATTCATATGGTTGAACTTATTTTTTGGGTATTATCGTGACATGAAAGTATGAAACAAATGCAAGCGTCCAACATATGAAAATAGTTCTTCACACATGGTCGTGAGTTCTTCAATTTTATATGAACCGAGTAAAAAATTTAGACGCATGAGGTTCTAAAACTATTAAATTTCTTCCCCTAAAAAAAAAACTATTAAATTTCTAGATCAATAACCTTCTTTATCGTCATATAAGTTCAAGGTAATTTGTGGTTGCAAAAATTTAAATTCAAGGTAAAAATGTTTCTATAGAAAAGTTATTCAGGTTCTTATTGCAATACTTTGCAACTAACTACGTTCTCAGCTTAATGATTCCTGTATTTAGTGGCATGTCGCCATGTCCTTCAAAATCATCTGCATTCTCGATATTCACAAGCGCAGTAAATTTGAGATTCGAAACTTATGAAGTACTAGAATTTGTTGATATTAATCCCGAATTTCACTCATCTTTTAAAATAATTGCAATAGCAACACCATGCAAATTGTTTTTGACTCTTTTTTGTTATCAATGCTCAATCCTCTGTCTTAACTCCTTATTTTCTCCACTACCACTCAGTCAGAGTCAAATGAACCTAAATGGCTTCAGGAAACATTGTACTCCGTACTCTATAAGGCATTGGCTTGTGCTCGGTCGATGCACTACTAGCTCAGAAGTCATCATTGTTTACGTTGATTAATATGTTTGGTATCTTATTTTAATCCGCCTTACTCTAAACTATTATAAATTTTACGAATCACACTGAAAGAATGTACATGATTCAAATTTTCATCTTTTGGATAATATAAATAACACTACGTAGAGGAATTTTATGGTACACGATGTGCACCGCAAGACACCGTAATAGAGCCTAGATCTACCGTACATCAAGTTAGAACAACATCTACACCGTTCATTATTTTTTAATTAGTTATTATTTTGTAAATTATTT
This sequence comes from Spergularia marina, assembly GCA_963680865.1. Classification (NCBI taxonomy): domain Eukaryota; kingdom Viridiplantae; phylum Streptophyta; class Magnoliopsida; order Caryophyllales; family Caryophyllaceae; genus Spergularia; species Spergularia marina. Next base: position 8,423,498 of record OY804554.1, read on the forward strand.
TCTAAACACTACAAAATCGAAAAATATTGTAAAATAATTTATGAAAAAAATGAAAATACTATTATGCGTTGCTGAAAAACATCGCCAAAGGAGGCGGACTGGTGGTCGTCAGAAATATTGGCAGAGTAGTGGCCGGATTTAGGGAGGCCGACGGTAGTATATGTCGGCGAAGGTGTCGCAATCAGAGGGAGGTAAATCGCCTGAGAATGTCGTCGAGATCGGCGATGACTACCTTGACGAAAGGCACGTCGCCTGGTCGGCGCCGGCAAGGCGCACGCTTCCCGACGGTAAGCGATTTGACGTGGGTCTGCGTGCAGCATTACAATGTCATCGACAATGTAGCCGGAAAATTTTCGCCAATGGCAGTTTTCCAGCCGTACAGTCGGCTTATTTCTCGACGTGAGGTTGGCCGATGATGATTGTCGCCGGTGGATGGGGAGGGGGATGGCCGGTGATGATTGTCATCGGTGGATGGGGAGGGGGATGGCCGGTGATGATTGTCATTGGTGAATGGAGTGGATGGGGAGGGGGAATACATTATACATACATAAAAATTAATTATTGATTTTCAGAAAAATAATTAAAATTGTTATAAATAACTAAAATAATTTAAAAATAATTTATTACGGTACTTTGCGGTGCACGTCGTGTACCATAAAAGTCCTCCACTACGTAGGCTTTGTTCCGAGAATTTCCAGCTCCAAACCAAAGCACCACATCGGGTTTTCAAAATCCACTCCAAAGTCTCAACCACACCGAACCAAAATGGCAAATACAACATTCTAGAACAGCCAAACACGGCAAATAAACCTCCAACGAACAAAATCACCAAAAAAAAAAGGAAAAAGAAAAAACCCACGCGGCTAAGCTTTCTCCACCGTCCTTCCAAAATCACACCCCTTTAATCCAACGGCCAAGATCCACTACCAAGCCTAAGGAACATTCTAGAACTGACACCCACCCTTCCACTATATAAACCCCCTACCAAAGTACCAATTCCTAACTCAACTCGTATTTGCTCTTTTCCACAAAAAAAAACCCTACTATTCCCAATCAAAACACTCCCACAAAAATTTCTTTATCTTCTTCTACACTCAACACATCAAAAGTCATATAATGGCAGGCAAAGGTGAAGGTCCGGCTATCGGAATCGATCTCGGTACCACATACTCCTGCGTCGGAGTTTGGCAACATGACCGGGTTGAAATCATCGCCAATGATCAGGGTAACAGAACCACGCCGTCTTATGTCGCTTTCACCGATTCCGAGAGGCTTATCGGTGACGCTGCTAAGAATCAGGTCGCCATGAACCCTATCAACACCGTCTTCGGTATATTTTTTCTCTCCTCTGTTCTTTCAAATCTTATTTTAGTGATTAACTATGCTTATCAGGTTGTTTGATTTGTTTCTGTATGCAATAATTTTGATTTTGATGTGTAATTGATTGATTATTGAGTTTTAATCATGATTTTTCATCCGTAATTTTTGGTATGAATTATTATGGTTTGGATTGGTAATTGTTCGTTGATATGCGTATGTGATGATTACGGTAGCAGTAAATAGTAATTAGTCTATGTTTTTCGGTTAGAATTTTTTTTTATCATCAATCTTGCTGTTCAAGTTACATGATTAATTTATCTCGTTGTTGTTCTGTTGAGATTTATGGAGATTTGTATTATAAAACAATGCCTAATATTTTTCATGATTAACTTTGCGTACGAGATTTCGGCCATTCGGAATGCTGTTAATAGGTTATGTTATAGTTGTTGGAGATGATTGTTTAAGAATAGATTGGATTTATGTGTTACTGGTTGATTATTGCGTTAGAAATTGTAAATGTCGATCGCAATTTTCGCAATTTTTTCGGGATGAAATACGCCTTTGGAGTTGGTATTGTTACACCTGATGTCTGTGTGATTGTTACTAGAGATTGCCGTGTTCGTGACTTTCTGATCTGTGTAGTTATTTGAGTAAATTATACTCATTGATTAGTTTTTTTTAATGTAATTTGATTGGTCATTATCACCAGTTTGGCCTGGTTGCATCTAGAGGGTTAATTGCAACAGAATTCGATTTATGATTCTGCGTTTTTGAATCGTGTGGGAAACTAATTGAGTCGTTTTCATGAATTAGATGCTTGCTTTGTTATAAATCTGTATTTTGGTTGATTATTTGAGACATATTGAGGTGGTGTAATCATGAAGAATAAGGAGTTGCTTGTGTACGTTTCTTACTGATTGTTGTGGTCTTTTGATTGCAACAGATGCAAAGAGGTTGATTGGTAGGAGGTTCAGCGATGCCTCTGTGCAGAGTGACATGAAGCTATGGCCATTCAAAATCATTCCCGGCGCGGGTGACAAGCCTATGATTGTTGTTAATTACAAGGGCGAGGAGAAGGAGTTTGCTGCCGAAGAGATCTCTTCCATGGTTCTTACCAAGATGAAGGAGATTGCTGAGGCTTTCCTCGGCTCAACTGTGAAGAATGCCGTTGTTACTGTCCCGGCCTACTTCAATGACTCTCAGCGCCAGGCCACCAAGGATGCCGGAGTTATTTCTGGTCTGAATGTAATGCGTATCATCAATGAGCCAACTGCAGCTGCCATTGCTTACGGTCTTGACAAGAAGGCCACCAGCGTTGGTGAGAAGAATGTGTTGATTTTCGATCTTGGTGGTGGTACTTTCGACGTTTCTCTCCTTACCATTGAGGAGGGTATCTTCGAAGTGAAGGCCACTGCTGGAGACACTCACCTTGGTGGTGAGGACTTTGACAACAGGATGGTTAACCATTTTGTTCAAGAGTTCAAGAGGAAGAACAAGAAGGACATCAGTGGCAACCCAAGAGCACTCAGGAGGCTGAGGACCGCGTGTGAAAGGGCGAAGAGGACTCTCTCATCCACTGCTCAGACAACCATTGAGATTGATTCTCTATACGAGGGTGTTGACTTCTACACCACTATCACCCGTGCTCGTTTTGAGGAGTTGAACATGGACTTGTTCAGGAAGTGTATGGAGCCTGTTGAGAAGTGTTTGAGAGATGCTAAGATGGACAAGAGCACGGTCCATGATGTTGTGCTTGTTGGTGGTTCTACTAGAATTCCTAAGGTGCAGCAGCTGTTGCAAGACTTCTTCAACGGCAAGGAACTTTGCAAGAGCATCAACCCTGACGAGGCTGTTGCTTATGGTGCTGCTGTCCAGGCTGCTATCTTGAGCGGTGAGGGCAACGAGAAGGTTCAGGACCTTTTGCTTCTTGATGTCACTCCTCTTTCCCTTGGTTTGGAAACTGCTGGTGGTGTCATGACCGTGTTGATCCCAAGGAACACTACCATTCCCACGAAGAAGGAACAGGTTTTCTCCACTTACTCAGACAACCAGCCTGGTGTGTTGATCCAGGTTTACGAGGGTGAGAGGACCAGAACCCGTGACAACAACTTGCTCGGTAAATTCGAACTCTCTGGCATTCCTCCAGCTCCCAGAGGTGTACCCCAGATCACTGTGTGCTTTGACATTGATGCCAACGGTATCTTGAACGTGTCTGCTGAGGACAAAACAACCGGACAGAAGAACAAGATCACCATCACAAATGACAAAGGCAGGCTCTCTAAGGAGGAGATTGAAAAGATGGTGCAGGAGGCTGAGAAGTACAAGTCTGAGGACGAGGAACACAAGAAGAAGGTGGAAGCCAAGAATGCTTTGGAGAACTACGCTTACAACATGAGGAACACCGTGAGGGATGAGAAGATTGCTGGCAAGCTCTCTGAAGCCGACAAGAAGAAGATTGACGATGCAATTGATCAGACAATCTCCTGGCTTGATGGCAACCAGCTTGCTGAAGCGGATGAGTTTGACGACAAGATGAAGGAGCTTGAGAGCATCTGCAACCCTATCATTGCCAAGATGTACCAGGGTGCTGGTGGTGAAGGTGGAGCTCCCATGGATGATGATATCCCAGCTGCTGCAGGCGGTGCTGGTCCTAAGATCGAGGAAGTCGATTAAGCTGTTTTCTGTTGATTCTAGAATTGGTTACTATTACTCATTGTTCCTGGAATTGTTGCTAGTCCTGAATATTTTGCTGCAGTATGTTTTAGTTTTCGAGTTGGCTGTTCGAGCTTTGTTCTATAGTTAACCCGATATTTTGTAGTGAATGAAGCTCTTTGGTAATGCACAAGTAGTCTACTTGTTTCTATATCTTGCGTGTTGCCCTGCTTTTGCTTTAATTTTCCTGTCTTTCTCTTGTTAATCCTGTATTCCTAGCTTGTCTAGCGAGTGTCTGCCAGCAGTTCGTTTCTATTACCCTGCATCCACAGGTTTTTGTGTTCTCAGCGACGTGAAATCCAAAAAAAAGCTATGACTAAAGCTTTGCGACTGAACTGTGACGTGTCCATTGAATTACAGTAGCTTTTGTTGGACACTCTCTAATTTGGGTCTCGGAACCATGTGACTGATGCAACCTTCCTTATGTCCATGATAATTCAGCTTTAGATGATTACAGCCTTACAGGTGAATGAAGATTTTGGTAATGTCTATATTGCTCCACTTTGAATGGTCTGCAGTTATTGGTTGATCTTGTTTTTGGAGTCTAGCTTGGGCCTTCAGTAGACACGGTTTATCCCTTGGCCAAAATCTGCATTATGAATCACATATCCCATTTCCTATACCTCACCGATCACGTGTTAGAATTGTACAACTATTGCCTTACAAAATCAATACGTCTAAATTTCCATCGTCTTAATTTTTGTTTCTGGATATCACACATGTAGATATACATACACCTTCCACGGATGTCTTTTTTCTTATGTTTACTTCTCGGAAAGAAATCAAAGCTCAACATCAAATCCCACCCTAGTTATTCTCACCCCTTGGAAAGAACAAACTCAAGTAGTCCAGAAAGAAAACTATATTTAGATGGTAATTCTATCAAAAATGTGTATATTTGGTTGATCATCGCAAATTAATGTGCCAGTTATCATACTGAGCGAACCCCAAAAAAAAAAAAAAAAAAAAAACTGCTAGCAAGCAGTTTATCTAGTTACAGTTCTTGAAACCTTGTAAACTACTCTTCATCTGAATCAGATCCTTCTGAGCTAGAGTTCTCATTTTTCTTGCGTGCATCACCATTGGCAGAGGGCCTCTTCTTTAAGTCTTGCTCATCTTCTTCGTCCTCACTGTACTCACTCTCATAATCATCGTATTCTTCCTCCTCAATCTCTTCTTCTTCCTCGGCACCATCATCTATTAGAGGCCCCTCTTCTGCAATGGCACCTCCCCTAGTGCCAGCTCTAGTCCGTTTCAGAATCTTAACTTTCAGACTTGTCTTAGTGTCACAACCAATCCACGAATCACACAAGCAATAACAAGTCATTGCGTAGTTCCCCTCGGACGGGGCTTGGAACTTCCCCATCACCAGGCGAGAACCACCTTTAACCTTCTCAACTGCTTCTCTAACTGCTGCATTGGTTTCTTTAGCGCTGGCCCCTGAAACCTCCATCATTTCCTCAATTGCCTTTGAGGCAGTAGTCAGAGCTGTAGCTTCATCCAAAAAGCTAATCTTTTGGGAGAACCAGACACTATTAGAGTTTGAGTCTGCAAGTAAAAACCAGACATTTTCATCCTTATGGTTTGGATAGTAAGGAGCATGGGGAAGAGCTCCAATTAACCCATTAGGCCGCGCAAGTTTAACCCAAGCCTGCACTGTCACAATGTCACCCTCCTGTATACCCTCTTCACCTTCAGTTTCACACTTCACCTCCATAGATAGTGATGGCATCATCTCAAGTACTTTCTCCACATCCTCTACTTGAAGAGCAGAAAAACCAGCTGTCTGCGAAAGCAGCTCCGCACGCTCTTCTGTTGACATGTCTCGGAGATCCTCAAAAGTTCGCACCTTCTGCAAAGACATGAACTGGGGTCAGGTGGACATGTAGAAAGCATATTACGTGGACCTTTCTGATGAGCTTATCGAAATTATGGGTGGAGCCATGGAGGCAATATGTGCTTCCATCAGAAAGCTCACAGAAGATACATTCTTCCTAGCAGAGACAACTTGGAGACCTGGTTTCCCTAATCCTCCCACCTCAGGCACACAATGCTAGATAAGATGTATGAGCTAATCCAATGCCTATGTGGCTTCTCAGCAATGAATTAAAAAACTTCTTTCAAGGACAAGCAAAATCAGTCACTTCCTATAATTAATTAGGAAAAATGCTGCGTATACGTATGCCAACAAACCTTTCGGCCAATCTTCTTGATAACACCTTCACTAAAGTGTGGGAGCTGCAGAAAGGGTGCAATGCCTTCTGTTGATCCACCACCAGGTTTCTTAGCGCTGAGAGGAACAGCCTGCACAGTAATCCATCACACAAAATTAAAGAATTTGAAAGGTTTCTGCGCAAGAAAGGAGAACAAAAAGCTAACAAGTGAGAGCACATAATAGCAACCAATAGAGTTCAGTGCTTTCACCAACAGAAATAATAAGCTCTAAGAGCTTCACGGACCTTGCAAGCTACGTACGTTGAGTAATCTTTGAGAGTAGGCTAAGCCTAGTGTAGGAGACCACCTGACCATATTTAGCCACATAACCAATTTAAGCTAGAGCGGTTATTTGTGATAGTAAAATAGTTCTGAATAAGTTTTTCAACTCTCTGAAACTAAACCTTCACATTCTATTTACATCATAATGCTTCTTCTACTATAGAAAATGATAATCATATTTCAAAGAACTAAAACTGAATATGAATAGTGCCTCTATCAGAGACAAATGAGTGAAATGTATGAGCGATGAAAATTTGGACTATGCTCAAATACTAGCAAGACTGCAACAAAAAAAAAAAAAAAAGTGTGAATTTGTCCTTGAAGCCAATAGTAACTTTTGAATTTTGGACACCTATGGCTATGTCCATGAATAGGAATCCTCAGATAGGCAGCACAGTTTCAGATTTGTTAGCTTGGGCCAAGTATTTTTAGTCGGTCAGTATACTACGCTCAATCAGATCAGCAAGTACAACTCTCTCAAAAAAAATGTACCTTATAAGAAGAATAAGAATTTAGGTATATTACATGCTTACACTGTTAGAGGTAATCATTTGAAAGACCCGTAGTCGTTCACAATATCTAATATAATACCTGAATAACACATTGAGAAAGCTCAACAACTCCAATTGCAGGTCTAAGCCATCCATGCCCTTGAGCAGAGCGCGGTATAAGAGCCATCTGCATCACAGTATCAAATCTTAATAACAACATATCCAACTACATCAAATTGTTACTTATCTAATCAAATATATGTATATGTAAAAGGAGGACACTTCCGCAGGCGCCACGCATAAAGAGTTCACTACATGATGGATTGTGAAACTTTTAACTTTAAAAGGTGAGAGAGATAGAGATAAGGTAGAAAAGAAAATTAGCTTATTAGAAAAAATTTATCACAAATAAAATTCGAGAGTTAATAAATCAGCTGTAGCCGACTACACATAGATCCACAAATTGCTAAGATACGTCGCTTAATTTCAGTTATGAGAGCTTCTTAATTCTAATCCTGAACCATTTCTAATCCTGAACCGTTAGTAGAATGCATCTTTAAAGTAAAAAATTGGCACTAGAAATCTTAAATCACCTTAATTAACTCTTCAAGCAGACGGGGTGCAAGTTCCAGGACGCGCTTCAGATCACCATTTAGTGTTTGAGGTAGCCCAGATGTTTTTCGAGTTAAGTGTGCTTGAATCAACAATTGTGTCTGAATTGAAAGAAATTGAATCATATGTAGTCAACCTATTTAATGCAGATGCACTCAGAAACGAAGATAGGTCCCCTAAAGTACCTTAACTAGTGGAGGATGCTGTTTCAAGAATTTGGCCTGCTCTTGTTTAATACTTTTGCTATCAAAATATAGCTCACTTCTAACTAAGAGCAGAAGTTTGTGAAGTGGTTCATCATCGACCCTCCGAACTGGGATTTCCATATATTCAGCTGCCTTAATAAATACATCCAACACTTTGCTGAAAACAAAAACGAATGTGTAAGCAAGTTTATCCAATGTGACATTCTAAAACCCAAACTTGTGCCATCAAGTACAAGGTGTCATCAGTATTACACATGAAAGTGTTGGGTTACAACACTTACGATGAACCTAAAGCCAGACTCCCTCACAAACTTGTTGTAAACACCCAAGTCCCCAGGGCTCAAATAAAATCTATAACAAAATGAAAGTCTAAAATATGTTGAGACTAAGCCGAAGTACCATAAATATAGAAAATTGTTAGCCAATTACACCAGAAGTTAGAATAAATACAAAAACAGTCCCATCTTCAGCTCGTCAAGACGAAGACTATTATCATAGGGAGTTTCAAAAGTTGAAGTGCCAAGCACAATAGATGCAGGCGTAAACATAATATTACCTTGGTGCCAACGATGGTTTCATCAAGTGGTAGTAGGCTAAAAGTGTCTGATGCATAACATAGTTCCCTGTATACTTTGCTGACCTTGAGAGATAGACAACAGCTATCACCAATGGCAACAATATACAGACCCCAACAATCCAAAGCAACAATATCCCACCGGAAGCCCCATCGATATTCAATAGGAATTGGGGAAGAGCTATTCCCATTTGAAATCCCTGCAAGGTACAATTAAATAAGGTATTCAAGATCCATCTATTGAGGAAGACACAGCTTTAGTAAATGTGGTTTCATTAGAAAATATTACCTGTCGCCCATCAGGATGGCCATATTTTTCAAAATTCTCACGAGAAATAGGATCAGTCAAGGCCTGGTAAGCCTTTGAAATGAAGTCGACGAAATATTGGTTGGCCTCTGCGTAAATGGAAGATATTACAATTACTGTTAAATTACAAAACAAGGAAAACTTTGATCAGCATAAGTGATGAAATAAAGAAAGCCTCTACCTGGATCTGGATTTTTATCAGGATGATACTGGACAGATAGTCTTCTATACGCCTTCTTTATTTCTGAGTCAGAGGCTCCAGGTTGCAGTCCAAGAATACTAAATGGCTCAAAAACTTGAAGCTGAATACCAAACAAATGAATCCAAATCAGAAGGAGGAATACTTAAGTCAACATAAGTTGCGAATGATTAAATCTACAGCAGTCGATAATGTATAATTAGCACCTAGAAATAAAATAATAACCCACCTCACGACTCATGTTTTTGATGTAATAGATCAGAACGCCCATAATGACCCAAAGCAACACAAGCGTCAAGTTACTGCAGGTGGAGAAGTTTGAGATCTGCAAATTACAGTTGAAATGTAAACACATAGAAGATACAAAAAACACTACACATAGAAGAGCAACGAGACTGATGATGAGTGGCAAAGATGAAAACTCACCCGTTTGAAAAACGACTTATGGTATTTTCCAGACCGGGAACATACAGCACACTGACAATGTAAGCTTTTAGACTTTTTTTTAGCAGCACGACATAGTTTTGATATGGTGTAAGGCACTAAAGGCAGTGCCATCATAGTCAAAATGAATATAGGAAACAAAGAACTGTTCTCTTCTGAAGCTGCCATGATTTCCTGAAATGATAGAGTTTCTCTGAGCACTTCTCCCTAAATCAACAGACAAAAACTCTGTTAGAACCACATGCCAAGAAAGATGTCCTCTTTTAGATGATGGTTACTAGGCACCATATCTTTCCGTTAAGCAAGCACACAAATATTACTAGTTTACTACTAGCATGCATAATCCACATGACAAATCATACTTTTAGCACATGTTTTGAATCCGAATCTACCTTTTACAATTCAAATACAAGAAATCATACAATTCAACCCATCTAAGACAAGACCTTTATAGACCTGTTGACCTATCACTTCAAATTAACATTTTGCCACATAGAACTGATAGATAATTAAACTCAATGACCTAAGATCTTGATCTGGGTTTTCAATAAAAACATAACTTCACTCAAAAAAAAAAAAAAAAAAAAAAATTTAAATTTCATTCTAACCCCCAAATAAAACCCAAAAGTATTGCAAGGATGTGATAGTAGCTGATATACAACAACAACAACAACATCCAAGCCTTATTCCCAAAATGATTTGGGGTCGGCTAACATAAATTAATGAGCTAAAACCTATGGAAATTGGATTGATTTAGGTAAAAAGACAAATGGGTTTACCTTGGGAGTGAAGAAGAAAAATTGATCTGCACTTGTGTAGTTTTGTTTATTGGGTGTTCGGATTAAGGGAATGAAAACGATAGGGGTTTGGTTTGTTTGTTTGTTAAAATGGGTTTACTCAAGAAATTGGAGATAAATAATAAACAGGAGAGAAAAACGCAGAATTGATGGCAATGTTTGAAGCCTCCATAGAGGGAGAGAGAGGATCTTCAAGACCACGGTTCGCTCAATGTACTAGCCTCGTTTCACAAGGCTCTTTGCCAAACAAACAAGGTTTACAACCAAAGAAGATTCAATCTTCGTTTCTAGTCTTATTCTTGCATCATTTTTGTTGTTTTAGTTTTTCCGGTGAGTGTCGAGGAGGGGGTGGCAAGCTTAGGCGTGGTGGGTAGGACGAGAGAGTTATAGTCCTCTTAGACGGATCGCGTACAGTTGAGGATGTGTCTGACCCAAAATTGGCGTCTCAAAAGGCAACCCACGTGGAGTGCCAACAATGGAGGCGCACGCATCTGGCGATATCACACCACCACTCACCCCCTGTCTCACATCCATTTCGTTAGATATGGCCATATCTTCCTTGACCAGTTCGCTGGATCCAGTTGAGTCCAATACCGCGTAATTGTCTCGGCATCATCGTCCGACCGTCGTTGCCATCCTTGCGGCTGCTCCGCCTCTGGTCACCTGCAACTTTGAAGCAAGTACGAGGCTCGGCTGGTGTCCGACGATGAGTGAAGTGGAGCCGGGTGGTGTTAGGGGATGTGGACTGGTGGCGGTTGGGAATGGGGATGGGTGCTTCATCAATTTAATTCCAAGAACTTCCAAACACCTTTCTGGAATTTAGATTTGGAATTCGATTTAATCATTTGGAATTAAAATCTTAAAAAATTGAAATGAATTCCATGTTCCCAAAGGCTGCCTTAGTGATTTAGTGTTTTACAATATAAATATGACAATAACCACCATAACCATAATAAGTAAATAAGGTTCTTCAGAACTAACACATGTCAACAAGTAATTTCCAACCCAACCAAAATTACCACTTCAATATCTTTGCCATAAACGATATCCAATATCATTCCCTGTCATGTAATAATCATCAAACATAATATCATAATTATATGAAATAAACAGTTCTCCCCCTATGATTGTACTACGTTTTCAAACATTCACAATTAGAATATAAAGTTTCAAAGGTTTTCAACAATGAGAAGGGTTGAGCATGCTAGCTTACCTTTACAAACACGCGGAACAACGATAACAAAAGAACTCGTAGTCCTCCTCTATGAACACCGGTTCTACAACAATACCCACAATAGCCTCGGGTCAAATTCTACTCAAAATTTAACCATCTCTAAATCAATACTATAGAATTATCAGAACCTAGGCAATGCATGCTTAAGAGAACATGCTCAAATGGAAGCTAAACCACTCCAAACCAACACTAACACTAAACCCACCTCCAAAAACATGATTCCTTCTCAATATCACCACTTGTTTTTGACACACCACCAGCAACATTATGAATCCAAAACTACCTCAAAACTCACAATTTTCACCTTTATTTGTTGAAAAACACTAATTAGCAATAGCCCACTATATAACTAAGTCAAATTACCGATGTAATTAGCATACTAATAACAATTGATTAAATCAAACCCTGATTTAATCCTACCCCATAAATTCCACCATGAACTTGCAAAATGCTAACAAAAATCCATCTTCAAAGATCAAGTAATACTAAAAACGAATTACCCTTAATCTAACATGTAGGAATAAGAGCTTAAAACGCACGAAACATGATCAAAATCAATTCTAATCAAAATCAAACAAGTTTTTGAGACATAGCCCCATAAATACGAAAATTAAAAGGAGAGAAATTATACCACAGCTTGATGGCAACAGCAACAAGATGCAGGTGGTGGCTTCGTAGTTCAAGCGGTGGTGTCGCGTATCGAAGAAGATGAAGAGGAATAAGAAAAAGGATCGGGGGATGGTTTTGCAGAACAGTATCCCGAGATTTCTAATGTGAGAATCCCAAACTCATAACTAGTCATAATTTGTAACTAGATCCTTCTTTAACCGATAACTGTTATTGACTGTCAATATTAATCACGCATGTTTGAGCCAACTCTCCGCAACTTAACGACGTCGGACGTTCATCATACCACCCGGCACCCCTCCCATGCCTCTACCGTACCCCGCCGTGCCCCGAGCCACGATCCCAAACTTATAAAAAAGGACCACTAGCTAAGATCTATCCTTCTTATGAGCGCATCCAGCCATCCACTATTTTGTCTCCTTCCATTAACATACCACAAGAGTACATTCTTATTCGAACAACATATTTAATATAATCGACTAATTGATTCCAGGATAAAAAAACGTCTGCAAAAATGCGATTATTCCGTTCATTCCATAGATAGTTGATCTAGAAAAGGACCGCCAAAATTTCCGTATCACGAGTTGGACTTGAACCAACATCCCGGGTGTAATAAAACACCGGCGAACTTGCGAGAATTTGTTCTATCATGATTTTGATTAATCCGGTTCGTCACAAAATAAAACAAAACCCCACTAATCCGGGGTTTAGTTTCATCAACAGTAATCTGAATCGGTCTTCTTCATTCATAGCTTGAACCCTAAGAGTTAACTTCACTCCCTTTCGGGCATAGACAACCACACAAATTATATTTCCGAGCTCTTTCTCCCTCCATGATCGCGAACATTGTCTCTTGAGCTTGTTTACTAAAGCTAAACGGTGCCCTACTCAACTCGTACCTCAATAAACTTAATGATATTATTCTCGTAACGGAGATTACTAATGAGAGTTTAGGAGAATGATAAGCTAATAACCAAAGTGATTAAGGAAGCGGCCATTACTGCATCAGCAACTGGAATTGCGCGAATATTGTTAATTTGTGCTCACGAGTGGCATTCCTCCACTGAGTAAAATTTTGATGATTTTGATTGAGCTAGAGAATTGGGAAGCCATTGATTGGATTTCAGAGATTATGTAATTATTTGAAGTAGAGAAGAATAAGATTATTGAGTTGAAAATGTTGATATATTTCTTGTATGAACCTGTTACATCTGAGTTCTACATATATACTACCTAGACTTAGGTCCAACAATGACATTACACCAACATACACTTTCTATATTTGTGTATGCGCTACACCCAAGTGACCAAAGGGAACTTGGGATCTAACTCACTTTGTCTACATAGCTTTTCCGATGTTGACAGTTCCTAACTACATGTTTTGTCTCAATTTGATTTGTCTTGGACTCTTTACATTTGGCACCAAAGTCTTTAAAGCTCTCATTTGTCCCTTCTTGATCATGTGAATGTTATTGAGTCTTGCTGATGACCAGACTCTTTCTACACTCCCACTCAAGCTGTGAGTTAAGGTGGAGATATAACTCCCAGCTTGTGGAGAAGCTTAGATTGTTGTTGTTCAGGTAGAATCTTGGTGAATACATCATCTAGCTGCTCTGCAGAAGGTACATAAGATGTTTGTAGAGAGCCTTGTTGAATATTTTCTCGAACAAAATGGCAGTCTACTTCGATATGCTTAGTTCTTTCGTGGTAGACAGGGTTAGCTGCAATGGCTATGGCAGCTTGGTTGTCACATTTTAGATGCACATGGCCATCTTGGGTCACCCCTAGATCTTTGAGCAGGTCACCAAGCTAGGTGACTTCACAGGCAGTGAGTATCATGGCTCTGTATTCTGCTTTGGCAGAGGATCTAGCCACAACTGACTGCTTTTTGGACTTCCAGGATATGGGAGATTGTCCTAGTAGTACACAGTGGATCTTCTGGAGAAGGGACATGAGGCCCAATCCGAGTCACAATATGCTCTAAGTTGGACAGAATTTGACCTAGCAAAAAGAATGTCTTGGCCTTGGGTTTAATCGAAGATATACGAGTACTCTTTTGGCTGCCTGCATGTGATCAGATGTAGGAGCTTGAATGAATTGACTCAAAGTTGAACCGAGTAAGTGATGTCTGGCCTGGACAGAGTCAGGTATATCAATTTCCCAACCAATCTTCGGTATACATCAGGGTTTGGCAGGAGGGTACCCTTGTTGACTTCCTAAGAGGAAGCTTGACATGTCTTTCATTTTCTAGACCAAACTCTTTCAGCATATCCAAGGTATACTTGTGCTGAGACACAAATATCCGGATGAGGTGACATTATTGACTTCTAAACCCATAAAGTAACTCAAGGTGACTAGGTCTTTCATGTGAAATTCCTTGTTGATAGACTCTTTGAGGCCGCTTGAGATTTCTTCCATATCATCAACATATACCAAGACTGCTGTGATGGAGGTGGAGGTGTGTTTAATGAACATGGAGTGATCATTGGAGGATGACTTGAACCCACATTGGATGAGAACTTGCGACAACCTTGAAAACCACTGTTTAGAGGCTTATTTGAGACCATACAAGCTTTTGTCGAGCCTGCAAGCCAGCTTTCTGTCATTGATTATCCCCCCTGTCCTCTAAGCATGTCATAGCCCTTTGGAATTGTCATGTAGATAGTCTCATGGAGTTCACCATGTAAGAATACATTGGTTACATCCATTCGACAGGTGTGCCATCCTTTCATAGCAGCCACAACCAATAATGCTCTTACAGTTGACATTTTTGCAACTGGAACAAATGTTTCTCCATAGTCAATTCCATATCGTTGACTACACCCTTGAATAACCAACCTTGCCCTATATCTGTCAACACTTCCATCAAGCTTATATTTGGTTTTAAACATCCACTTGCTTCAAATATGTTTTCTGATCTTCCTTCAGGTAATTCAGTGATTTCCTAGGTTTGGTTAATTTCAAGGGCTTGTAGTTCAGTCTTCATAGCCTCTATCCATTTGCCTTCCTTGATAGCTTCACCAAATGTCACAGGGTCACTGTGTTGGGTTAAGGAACTGACCATATTGGCAAAGTCTTGGGAAACAGATGTTTGAGTAAGTTTTGATATGGATTGTGGTATGGTGGCACTGCTGACAACAAAGTCTTTCATCCGCACTAGTGGTTTCCTTTCTCTCATAGATTTCCTGATCTGTTGAGATTGGGTCATTCTAGGTGTCTCTTCATTTTCTAGTTGTAGCTCATATTATTGTTGTCACTTTGCAGACATTCTGATATTGTCTCTTGGTCTGCAGGTATAGCCATCTCATTTAATATGTCTGAACCCATTATCTCTTGAGGAGATCTCTCATTTGTGGATATTGACTTGATTTTTGCAGCTTTCTTGTAGGGAAAGATAGTTTCACAGAACTTGACATCTCTGGACACAAAAGCTCTCTTGCTCTTAGGATCATACACAATATACCCTTTATGATTGAATGGGTAACCAATGAATACACATGGTAAGCCTCTTGGCTGAAATTTGTCTTTGTCTCTCTTGGGATTGTAGGCAAACACCAGGCAACCAAAGGTTTTCAATCTGTTGTACTTTGGTTGTCTTTCAAACAACATTTCATATGGTGTTTTGTGTTGAAGGACAGAGGTAGGTAATATATTGATTATGTAAGCCGCTGTCATTACACAATAGTACAAAAAGTATTTTCCACAGCGCCCATTTAACAACGGTTCATACTATAACCGATGTTAAACATGCCTAATAGGATTATTATAGCGGGTATGACGCAACCGCTGTAAACTAGCATATATTTTACAACGGTTACGACCATTCACAACGGTTGGCTGGGACCCGCTGTTGATTGATGCGCTTATTTACAACCACATGTTCCATAGCGCATCGTACACCCACCCCCCCTTCGTTGCTCCAAAAAAAAAAAATTAAAATAAAAAAACCCACGATCCCAATTCGTTCCACCTTCCTTTACCAATACTAGCAGCTTTCATCTCGTTTCCCTCCCTTGCTTCTCTCTCTCTCAAAACTTGAACGACAAACCCTAAGTCTTTCAATAATATAAGTTTGGAACTATCTGCAATCTGAGATTTTGTCAATCTCGCATTATCTTAAGGTAGCAGCCATCAATCTTTAAAATGTCGGGTAAGTAGTTGCACATGATTTTAAGTTTAATTATTTGGTATTGATGTTGAAGTTCGATTTCGTAGGCATATGTTCTTGTGACCGTGTATTAGATCTGTTGTTTTTTCTTGAAATTTAGTTGAAACCACTCAATTTTATTTAGGGTTTTAAAATTATATGTGTATTTTGTCCTTGCGATGGAGAAGTGGGAATGTTGGTGTGAGG
Source organism: Spergularia marina (assembly GCA_963680865.1). Lineage (NCBI taxonomy): Eukaryota > Viridiplantae > Streptophyta > Magnoliopsida > Caryophyllales > Caryophyllaceae > Spergularia > Spergularia marina. Next base: position 8,439,871 of record OY804554.1, read on the forward strand.
CTTTGAATGATTTGTGCATTTTGATCAGGAATTGAGGTGATAATGGTCCTATATTTTTAAAGGTGGACTCGGATCCGTTTGATATTTGCTTTGATTCTTTGAATCGGTATAGGAGTGAGAGTAAAACGTTATACTCTAGGATCTTTGAATGTAACTGATTGCACTTTGACAAAGTTTTGGTTTGGTTGCGTAGGTCAACATTGGATTTTACAGCATCAAGGTTGTCCGTTCCTACTCAACAAGGTGTGGTTGTAAATAACCTAATTGTTTATCATGATTCATCTTATAATACGAATTTATATATGATACTCCGTATAATAGATAGAGTAAAATGCCATTCTTAATAGATTAAAGCTGCAATATATGTGCCTTTGTCGTATGTACTGTCTATACTCTTATGTTACCATGAAACAAGTGTTTTGGCAATAGGAGTGGAAAGTATAAGATGTTGGCTAATAGTGTAAATCATTTAAGATTAACATAAAGATTATTAAGGTATATAGAAAAAGGCAATAGCTGATCATATCTACAAAAAAATTAAGTTTTAGGAAAGCTCTTAATACCTAGCTTCTTTAATGTTCACTGACTAGAAGGCATATATGTTAGTCTCACACTTGTTATGCTTCTTTAATGTTCACCAATAGTAGCGGGAGTTTGTAATTTCTACAGCTAGAAACACATGTTTGCCAAACCATTCAAAAAATTGTACTTCAAAATCAAATAATGATCCGAGGTTCGACTAAAGTTAAGGACAAGGTATGCAAAGCAAATCAAAATAAAGCCTCCAATTCAGGAAGTTTCAGTGTAAATATTTTGTGTATTCAAAGTCAGATTCTTGTTCTAAAAATCTGGGCTACTTTGGCTGGCGTATTTGGACTACTTTTAGCTTGCTTTTTTTCAATATTATGGCTTGTGCTCGATAGGCTAGCTTACTAAGATATGCCGAGGGTTGCTATTCCTATATTCGTGTGTCCTCTTTTGTGATAGGTGGAAAAGAACATTGACTGTGTCTAGAGAGAGATTTCAAGTTTCATTTTTGTCAAAGGACCAAACTTTTGTGATGAATCATATCTTCAGGTATCATTTACTTAGTTACCATTTGGAGGGTGTGTTCTTCGCCTTTGTAAAATGTTGCTTACGAAAATCCTATGACACGTAGATAGAAAAGAACTCGTCAACTTGCTTTAATACAAAACACCGCAACTAAGGAACTGAGTACAAGTGACTTAAAGATGTAAGTTACGTTTACCCATTGACATTTGTAAATGTGTCATTGTTCTAGAAAAGTAAGTTTCAATTAATCCTATTTTTACATGGGTACTTAGTATACACTGACACACTACTCGATCAAGAACATTCACTGACATAATTATATACCCCTTTTTTTGCGGTGTCTTTCGGATTAGCTATATATGATCGAAATAAGTTGTCGAAGTACAAATTGGCTCGTCATATAGTGGGTTTTGCATTGGTGGCGATATAGATGAATTTTCTCGACAAGTACTGTAACTTTTTGCATAGTTTCATATCGGTTGAATGCTTACAAATCATCATATATTTTGTACTATTGGAGAATGTAATTGATATTTGAATTAATCAAAATTATTAGAGTTGTTCACGTATGAATATGGTACTTCTTACAGTATAAGTTAAACTTAGTCGCATAGTACCTATATGGGAATTTATCTACAGCTATAATAATAATAATAAAAAAAGCACACATTTTCAGAAAATGTGCCAAACCAGCTCATTTACAGTGGTCATGGATGAACAGCTGTCATAACATTCACACATTCACAGCGGTCAAGACCTAACCGCTATCAATTATCCAACACATATCACAGCGGTTAATAGAACCGCTGTAAAACAGCACTGCACATACAACAACGTTCGCTTCTACGGCGGTTGGACAACTCTGTGATTTGCAATTTCGACCGCTGTAGAATGTCAATAATGGCGTAGTGACACAATCAGCCCAAAAATTGAGAGGCATGTTGGCCTGAAACCTAAGAGCTTTGCTCCCTTCGAGCAAGTGCCGTGTTTCCTTTCCACCACTCCATTTTGCTGAGGCCTATCAGCAATGGAGGTTTGATGCCAAATCCCTTTTTCTGCTAAGAATTCACCACATACTCCCTCAATAAGCTCTTGAGCATTGTTAGACCTGACCCTCTTTATTTCCTTTTCAAACTGGGTTTTTGTAAAGTGATAAAATCTAGGCACAACCCATGAGACGTCATATTTGTTTCTCATAAAATATACTCAGGTTCCCCTTGTGTAATCATCCACAATAGTGAGGAAGTACCTATGTTTGTTTCTGCTCTCCACCATGTAAGCTCCCCAAATATCTATATGAATGAGATCAAAAGGGCTTTGAGCCGTGGTCTCTCTTGTGGAGTAGGGTGACTTTGTGAGTTTAGCTATAGGATAGGTAACACAGACCATTTTTTATTTAGACTTGCAAACATCAGCTATGTCAAGTATGTGAGAAATTTTGTTAATTGAGGCATGACCAAGTCTGCAGTGCCACAAATCATAACTAGACTTGAATTTATTCAACTCAAAGGGATCAATACAAGATGCATTAGAGGCTTCACACATAGTACCAAAAGCACTCTCTGATGTCCTATGACAGGTGTACACATCACCCGAGTTACAAACTCCCTTACATTTACCAGACTTGTCAAACTATTGATCATACTTCTAATACTAATGTCTAGTTGATCTAATGGCTCATCACACAGGTAGACCTGTCAAACGGGTCGGGTCGGGTTAAATACGGGTCGGGTCGAATACGGGTCGGGTAAAATACGGGTCAGGTCAAAATACGGGTCGGGTCGGGTTAGGGTCGAGTCGGGTTAGGGTCAGAATACGGGTCGAAAACATTGTTTTACGCAGGGTTTTTCCTTGAATTTTAGCGCTTTTACGTATGATTTTTAGCGCCTTACGTATGATTTTTAGCGCCTTTTACATACAACTTTTTAACGCCATTTTTGCTTCAAGCTTAGCTCACTTTTTTTATATTGCACATATTTAAGTCATGCTAGAAATTTAAAGTAGGAAATTAAATTTGAGATATGATTATTGAAAATCACGATTCCACATTGCACACGATCATGAGTTCAATACTTCGATAAGAAGTCACAAATACAACTACATAAGTGACCTAATGCAACACCCCAAAATTTGTTGCATTAGGGCGTATATGCGTTGCATGCATTAGGTCTAATGCAACACGTGACAACAGTTGCTTTCTCTCGCGCTGCATTAGACCTAATGCAACGCCATTAAGGGTCTAAGGCAACGCCTATAGTAAAATGTTGCATTAGCTTCTAGGAACCGTTGCATTTGCCTCTCAAATGCAACAAGGCTACTGCAACGCCCACCAAATAACGCAACACACTATCATAGCCTATTGGAACAATACCAGAAATTTAATTTTTTTCATATAAATTCATTAATATAACTCCTATATGTAGGCTATGTGGGATTCGAACCCACACACTAGTGCAGTTTTGCACACAGCTCTACCTGTTGAGCTAATAGCCTTGTATAGTTGTATATATAACAAAACAAAAAAACATAATACAAAGATATGTCCTTTGTGCTATTAATCCACATTATATAACTTAAACTCTTGAACATTTCAAATGAAAGAGCTCTACAATGGGGATATATGCATTCATACCCAATTTTTTCCAATCAAATTGGCTAGAACCCCACTTGTAATAACACCAAAGTGACCAAACATTGCTCAAAACCTAGACTTCACCATCACTTCTTTGAGTACAAACCTGCAACAACTCCATCGATTTGATTTTTGCGTAAATATTATTACAGCAGCATAAATTCGACAACTCAAGAAGTAGCACAACTCAAGAATCAGCATAATATTCGCTTTGCCCAAAACAAATCAAAAGTTCAATTACAATTAAGGAGACAAAAACATGAAATGAAAAACTCAAATCCAATCAACATAAACAGATATACTAGATAGAAAAAATTAGAGTCTTAACTAACACTTACATTCACTAATAATCCATCAAAATTATACGGAGTACTAGCTAGATACTTCCTAATAAGGTAACCACTTAAAAAAAATCAAATTAAAAGAGGAAAAAATTGAGGCAAAGGCGAAGATGATGATGAATACGTCTTACCCGGAACAGATGATAGATGATGGAAGATGTTGAGCTTAACGACCTAATAAGTAAACCAAATGTCATTTATAAGCACACTCATTGTGTGCTATTCAATTGTTTCATCCAAACATGTTAAACGAACTGGTGTGTGGTGAATGATGTGTGGTAATGAGGGGAATTTAGGAGCTTTAAGGGGTGTTTGTGCGTGTTATTAGCGTGAATCGTGGGCCATATGTTGCGAGATGATTGGAGGTTAAATGATGGTGTTACGACATGTTTGTGACTCAAACCCCTGCTATCTATCCCTAGCACAAACCCCGAGAAGACTCGACGAGGCCCGAAGGAGTTAGCCGAGGAAAAGGAGAATGAAGCTCTCCTTGGACCGAGAAGCACTAGTCTCGGCCCGAGGAGGAGTGATCTCGGTCCGAGGAGTTTACTTCTCGGTCCGAGACGAGCTGCTCTCGGGCCGAGACGATGATACGAATACTTAAGCCTGCGGAAGCGTGCTTAAGTACAGACCACGAATCTGTACTCTGATCAAAGTGCTGGAAAAAAACAAGAATCTGTTCTCTGGAAAACTGGTGGGTATAGACCAAGATATTGTACTCTAGTGTTGTTTTTGGTATTTTCGTGTATTTAGAACAACAAAATAAGAACAAATAAAAACAATACAGGATAGGATGAACAAGTTGACCTATAACTCGTCCAAACTATGATCAATCCCTAAACTACCTTGCCTAGTTTCGATCTTTGATCACTTGCACGCATCTAGTAAATCAACAATAGCTAAAGTACATCTTAGCTAGAATTCACACAGAATTGAAGGGAAACTCTCCTTACGACTCTTTGATATTAATTCTAAAAATAATGTTCGTCAATCGTCTATCGTCTGTTCTACAATACAATAAGACTCCCTATCTTATATATTTATAAACGAAACTTTTTTCGTGGGCATTGAAGAGGTGTAGAGCCCTTCGAATTTTCCTAGAGCTTCTGGTGAATAAAGAATTAATTTATGTTATAGAATTGTTGTTATACCATATGTGAGTTTATGGTAATAATCATGTATAAAATTTATATATTAGTTATGTAAATGTAGTATATCATACATAAGCTTATGGTAATCATGAAAATAAGCTTATAGTAATCATGAAAATAAGTTTATGGTAATCATGAAAATATGACATTTTCATAGTCATGAAATTATTTTATATGTTATGGTAAAATAATATTGCATAAGTCAAAAGCCAAATATGACAAATTCTTCATTTTGGTACATATAACCACCAAATGACCTTTATATTTGTAATACTAATAACTAGCAATTTCACATATTCAAATGAATTCCCAATACTAACAATTATAAGTCGGCTCTATTGAAGAGGTCTAAAGCTCTACGAATTTTCATAGAGTTTGTGGTGAATAAAGAATTAATTAAGTGTTATGAAAATGTAGTTACCATATGTAAGTTTATGGAAATAATATAAATAATTCATTTATTACTTATGAATATGCACTTACCATATGTAACGTTATGGTAATTTTGAAAAAATAAATCAATATAAAAGTTTTATTTATGAGTTATAGTAAGATAATATATACCATAAGTCAAACTTACATTTTAATAAGTGTGAAAAAGTCTGACATGACATTTTATACATTTTGGTAAATATAAGAACCTAGCTAATCAATACATATATATAAAGCTGACTATTTTCATAAGCCTACGTTTTTTTGCTTATTTTCCCGATTAATCACAAAATTCTATTTGATTTTCTTACGTTGTGAGAGATCCAAACATTATGGTATAAATTAGTTAAAATCGAACGTGGATAGAATTTATAGAGTTTGGATAGATGTGAACTTAATACTAATAATTAATATCAATGTCCTACACTATCACTAAGTTCTACATCCTACTAAAATTAGAGAATCAATCATATACCTATATATACTCTGAATTTGTTAGTTCTTATTGCAAAGCCTTATATTGTACCTTTTAACTTTTGCAATAGTGTCTTACGTTTATTTAATGTCTTATATATGCACAATTGTAAATTAATTGTATTGATATCAATATTTATTAGTATAAAGTCAAAATTTTCATGCAAAATAAGAGTTGATAATAGCCTGATAAATCTATATATGTATATATCATAACCGATAGGATGATTTGGACTTGATAACATTATGTGCATGCGTGACTTATCAAATAAATTTAGAAGAATTATTAGTCACCAGTAGTAGTAGGAGTAGAATTTGAGTAGTAGTAGTAGGAGCGAGTAAGAATATGTAGGAGTAGGAGAACTGTAGGAGCAGGAGTATATCATAAGCGTCAGAGTAGTATTATTGTTGTAGTAGGAGTAGGAGTATATCGTAGGCGTAGGAGGAGGAGGAGGAGTAGTAGGAGTAGGAGTAGGAGAGTATATCGTAGGCGTATTAGTAGTAGTAGTAGTAGTAGTAGTAGTAGTAGTAGCAGCAGCAGCAGCAGGAGGAGGAGTGGAGTGGAGCATGCATATCGTAGGCGTAGAAGGAGTAGTAGGAGTAGCAGTAAGATTAGTATTAGGAGGAGGAGTAGAAGTAATAATACTTGTCCAAGTCCAATATACACTCTTGGAAAATTGGAGAATTGTAGTAGTAGTAGTAGTAGTAGAAGAGTAGTAAAAAAAAAATTGAATTAAAACAGAGAGCTCATCATCTATAATAGAATACTCCCTCCGTCCCAGTTCAAACGCCCCATATTCTATTTTGGGACGTCCCACTTCAAACACCCCATCTATTTTGGGACATATTTCTCTCTCCTACTTTTATTAAATTATCACACTATCTCTCCTACTTTTATTAATCACCTCATTCTCTCTCCTCATTTTTCCTAATATTACCCCACTCAACTTATTATATCAATTTTTCTTATTCCACTACAAAAAACGCCCGGGGCGTTTGAACTGGGACGGAGGGAGTAGTAATAAGTAAGTTCATTATCATATATACTAATCCTACTTTACAGAGAGTTATACACTATTTCTTTTAAAACATAGAGCTCATTCTCCAAGAAGATTATATTTAAAATTGAGAATTAAGTATCTTAAATTTATATTACAAATTTACAATAAAACAGTCTCGCATTATTTAGAGATTCCACTATTTATACTAATCATATTGACAATAGGCTAATCAAAAAGCTACAAGATACTTGATCATATTCTCAGTTCTAAATAAGTTAAAGCTTATTCAATTCAAAAATGTATAATTGCCATTAAATCATCGTGTTAGTATCCAATGAACCAGCATAGAAATTAGGAAGTGGAACTCAATTAAGACACGCATATCTCCTACCTCAATCACCGATTTACGCGGCGTATGATTGCTTGATGAAAAGTTAAGATCATTATCTAACGATGGAAACAATTAATTAGCATGTAAAAAAGAACCATACATTCGTTAATTTACTTTATTTTTCATGACGTATAAGAATAGGAGAAAAGAAAAAAAATAAAAATGAATAAAATTCTTACAATGAGAAGACCTTTCTAGACTCCTACGTACTATATGAAATTGTTGAGGTGATATATAATAGTTTTCTTATACAATAACTTACATCATGTAAAGCTGTTTATAACGATAATAAGAGTTCATTGTCTACATAAATCTGATTCAAGACTAATCCAAAAGTTCCATGATATTATATCATGCCATATTTTCTATCCTGCTAAAGTTAACACCTATTCGAAAGTGTATAATTTATCATTATAACAAAAATTGCATTACTTCTTTTGGGCACGATTTAATAGTTGTGGGGTAACCTTGGTTTTTTATTTACACTAAAGGGCATTTGTCCCACATGCAAATAGGTATACTCCATCTTCCATGAACGTTAAAATGGACTTAGACAAATGCTACACAAAAATAGAAATCAGGCAAATGTACCATCCAAAAAAGAAAAATGGGGCAAATCAAAAGAATAGGAGAGGGTATTGAAGTTTATATCAGCAAATTTTTTTTCTCAAATTAAGCCTTGATAGTATTATATTCACATAAATTTTGCCCGCAATGACATGCCCAAATCAACAAATCAAATTTCAAATTATATTAAGTAAATCTGAACAACTATTTGAGGTTATATTGATAGTCCGTGGCTAATATCATTTATAAGTAAGGGATGATATATAGTAATTTTATATTTGCAAGTATATGGTAATCATGAAATGCTAAGATAATACAAAATCATTTTCTTATAAGTTATGAAAATATTGTTTTCCAAATTTGAGTTTATTGTAACCATAAAAACATATATTCTCTCATTTCCAAAATGTACCAACCAAATGAGTACACCGTATAACTTTAAATACATAAATCTGATATTTTACTTTGATAATATTATAGTTTTGCAATTTTTGGCTTTATATTATAAAATAAATTTTCGGTTTAATGTCTCACCTCCAAAAATGATATTGAAACATATTTTTGAATAGAGAATGTAATATATATAAAAAGATATTGTCATCATCATTGTCAATTGTCATAATGTTTTTTTATTTTTTGAGAATTTTCTATAATTGTCATCATTTGCAGTTTCTATTACACTGAACATCAATGCATCTTGATAGACTCCAGTTAAAAATATTTTGTTGTAGAAATGCTAAAATGAAGAGCACATCAATCCACCTTACCTTGAGGTTATCTGCATGAAAAATGACTATGTCTTAGTTATTTACGTTCTGTATTATTATTATTATGTATGAAGATATTTGATAAAATAAGAAGTTATTTGATCTGATTGAACATTTCAGATGTCAATTGATCTAAATTGATTAAAAAAGAAATGTAATTAATTAGTGAACCTTAGTTTGAGGTTATTTACATAAAAATTGATTATGTCTTGGCTATTTAGATTCCTTATGATCTGGTATGAAGCTATATGATTAAATCGGGAGTTCTTTGATCTGATTCGTACATATCAGATGTCAAATGATCTAATTTAATTTATCAATAAACTGAATTTAATTAGGTGATTTATGCCTTAATGGAAGAAATTAATTTGTATGAGTAGATCTCTTTGCACAAAAACTATTAGTATCAGCTAAATTTATTAGGTCAGCTACCTTAACGTAATCTTTTTTTCTTTTTTTTTTTTTTTTTAGAAATTCAACTATTTTTTTGTATTGAATGAGTCTGAAAATGGGGGAAAATCCCACAACGCTAATGGAATTACCCTAGAGTTTTGAAAGATTTATGCATAGTCCTAAAATATATAATATTCGAAGTATAAATATAATCTATCTATTAACAGCGAGATACAACTATGGTCATCTTATTGAAAATGAGAATATAAAATCTATAATATATTTATGACCTCAAATTAAACTTTGTTAAGCTATATCATAATAATTTCGGTAATGAATGATACGTAGATACTGTATAATATTTTCAATGTAACCGTGCAACACACGGGCTTTAAACTAGTTTATACTAAATAAACACATCTAGACTCTATGAAATAAGGTTAGGTTATAATAGAACTTTCCTTAAATTCGACTCAAGTGAAATTAGAGAACTTTCCTAAATACTTGTAGAACAACTCGGAAACCTCATACGCTCCTTTATTATTAGGCAAATAACTAATAACGTATAGCTAATATCTATTAAAAAGCTTCATTGGACGTGCATAACTTGATGCTTATGCCATAAGTGGTCGTCACTGTGTACCCGCGTAGAAACTGGACAGTCCAACTTGAAACGCGCATATCTCCTTCGTTCCTTAATCAAATAAGGCATATGACCACTTTTCAGAAAGCTAAGAACATGATGTTTCTTCTTCAAAAAGAATCAACACGAAAAGCCTTGTAGTTTCTAAGATATTCTTCTGTAAAGTCAACAGATTCAATTTGTAATTGTAATTTGACTCTTATTTGCCAAATCAACATGAAAGCTCGCTTCTCATGTATCAGACGACTCCTTCTCGGTCCGAGAAAGGCGATTTCCACGAAGCTTCCGAGTGGCTTTTAACGATTCCTTTTCTCTTGGATTCTTTTGCTTTTGTGTTGTAGTATCTTTTGGACTTATCTAGAATAAAGGGGTCATGAACCCTTCCCTAGTAATTATCATTTATCATATTATTTTCATCTTGTTTTTCATTCTCGAGAGAGAAACTTAAGGAGAGATTAGAGAAAATTGGTATTTTTATTATGAATTTCATCTCAAAGTTTATTGTAATAATTATTATGGAAGGCTGATCCCCTACTAGACTCTTGGTGTAATCAACATCTTTCATCCTATGTATTAGTAAGAGTTCTTCTCTGTAATTTGCCTTTAATTTCATTGTAATTAATTCCATGTTTTTCAATTGCATGATTTATCCTTGTTTTCTCTAATGGTTGATTAAATTGAATATGGTATTTCATATGTTTGGTAGATAATTGATGGTATTTGATTATTAGCCCAAAAGAAAGCAACTTTCACATGATTAGTGTATGGTTATGACTAATTTGTGATTGAGGAATTAATTAGGCAACTATTAGATTATATTTGATTAGTGTCGCGGTTGCTGCTAATTGGATACTAATTTGGGTTGTTCATAATCCTGACACTATGCAAGACTATTTTCAGAGAATTTGGGGGAAGAGAGGGTTGGACAAAGTTTCCTTCCTTCCAAATGGGCTTTTTGTGGTGAGATTTAAGACAGTGGAGGAAATTAAAGAGACTTGGTCATGAGGATTTGGAATTGTCGAAGGAGTCGGTGAAAATTGTACCAATTTGGGTCAATTAATGAGATTGGAACTGAAGTTCTGGACTGAAAACTGTATTCAGAAAATTTATGGGCTGATTGGTAAGTATATTAAGTGTGATAAGGGCCACAAAGGATAAGGCCAGGTTGGGATATGCCAGGGTTATGATTGAGGTTGACATTAATCAAGACTTCCCTGATACTCTCAAATTTGGGGATGAAAATGGAACTGTTGTTCTGTAATGTGTCGAATGTGAGTAACCAGTGCAGAAGGAAGACAGGTGTTAAAAGGAAATGGAGAGCTAAAGAGAGAGAATATGCTAGGCCTGCTCCTAGACCTCAGCAAGTTTGGAGGCCTGTCCCCAATCAAACAAACCTGAATACTCCCTATGTTGCTCCTCCTAATCATGTTACAAGGCTTGTGTCTTCTGCCACTAGTCAAATGACCACTCAAATGACTACTCAAGTTCGAAACACAAGTAGGCAGCTGATTCTAACTCCCCAGATGGCCTTCCAGTTCCAAGGGGTAACATTTGCTGATGCTGTCAGAGGAGAAGTTGGTAATGTGGATGTAAATGGCAGTGTGGGTCATGATCAGGTTGATCATGGCTAGTCTGAGATTTTGGAATGTCAGGGGTCGTAACAGTCCTACAAAACAGAGAGAGGTAAGGAGATTTATTGACAAATATGATGTAGGGCTGTTTGGACTCTTAGAAACGAAGGTGAAGAATAATAATAGGATTCACCCTAGTTTTTATGAAGGTAGGAGTATTTGTACTAATAATAATCAGCATCAAGGAGGGAGAATTTGGTTAATTTGGAATCCAATAAAACTTAGTTTGCAAATTGTAGTAACTAGTCAGATTATTCATGCTAAGGTAACTAATTTGATCTCAAATAAGAATTATTTTGTCACCATGAATTATGGGATGACTGATGCTAAGGACAGAGAGATTTTGTGGGCTCATTTGATTCACATTCACCAGCACTTGAGTGGAGCTTGGGTTATTTGTGGAGATTTCAATAATGTGTTACTTCCAAATGAAAGAATTGGGGCTCCTGTCACTACTGCTGAAACCAAAGGTTTTCAAGAATGTGTGCAGAAATATGGGTCATATGATCTCAAAATGAATGGTAATAAGCAGGAGCATGATAAGAGGGTGTTTTGCAAAATTAATGGAGCTATGTGCAATGATGATTGGCTGTTGATGTTTCCTGAGAGTAATGCCTATTTCTATCCTAAAGGGATTTATGATCACAGTCCTTGTGTCATTAGTCTCGAGCTAGAAAGGATGAAGGGAGTTAGGAGCTTTAAATACTTTAATATGTGGAGTAGAGTAGAGGGCTTTGAGGAGATAGTTAAGACTAATTGGAATATTAGTGTTAGAGGCACTCCAATGTTTTAGGTGGTCTGGAAGCAGAAAAAGATGAAAAATCCACTTAAAAAGCTCAATAAGGATAAATTGTCAAATATTGAGAAGAAAGAAGCTCAGATCTATTTTGAGTTGATGGAGATTCAGCAAAATTTGCATAATTATCCAACTAATGAGGAAACTAAAGCTAAGGAGCTTCAAATAGCTGAGCAATACAGATTTTTGTTCAAAGCTAAGGAGAGCTTCCTTAGGCAAAAATCTAAGGCTATCTGGTTGAAAGAGGGAGATGATAATACTGCATTCTTTCATTATACTATTAGAGCCAGGAGATTAAAGAACAATGTCACCCAGATACAGGACATTCATGGAGTAGTGAAAACAGATGCGAAGGATATTCAGAATGCTTTTCTTGAGTTTTACAATCAATTACTTGGTCAAGATAATTGTTGTTCCCATGTGCATTTCCCAACAGTGAGGAAAGGAAAGCTAGCTACAGAGGAGATGAGATTGAGGATGATGAGAGGTGTCACAACGGAGGAAATCAAAAGACAATGTTTGATATTGTCCTGGGCCTGATGGCTATTGTAGCCAATTTTACAAGGATACTTGGCACATAGTGGGGATGAAATATGTGATGCAATCTTGGATTTCTTTGATAATGGGAGGATGCTTAAATAGTTGAACAATACTATACTTGCACTGATCCCAAAAGTGCAAAACCCAAGTACTGTTATGGAATTCAGACTAATTGCCTGTTGCAATACTATACATAAATGTATTTCCAAGATTTTATGCAGCAAGGTGGGAGAATGTTTGCTTGACATTAGTAGTGAGAACCAAGGTGCTTTTGTTAAGGGTAGAGACGTAGTGGAAAACATCATGATCTGCCAAGATTTGATCAGGAAATACAATAGGAAAGCAATTTCTCCAAGATGTCTCCTTAAAATTGATTTGAGGAAGGCTTATGCCACAATTGAATGGGAGTTTGTTAAGGAGATTATGCAAGCTTTGAATTTTCCTTAGAAAATGGTAGACTTGATCATGGAACACCCGAGCAGTGCTTCCTACTCTTTAGCTCTTAATGAAGAAACTTTTGGGTTCTTTAAAGGGAAAAGAGGGCTTAGGCAAGGAGATCCTTTATCTCCTCTACTCTTTACTATTTGTATGGAGTATCTTTGTAGAATATTACAAGTTGTTGGGGACAAAAAAGAGTTCAGGTTTCACCCTCAGTGCCACAAACTTAAACTCACTCACTTGTGTTTTGCAGATGATCTGCTACTCCTTTGTAAAGGAGAAGCAAAGTATGTTATGCTGATTCTGAGAGCCTTTGCTACTTTTTCTAAGTCTTCAGGCTTGTGAATGAATCCTTCTAAGTCTGATATGTATTTTGTTGGAGTGAATTGTCATATTATAAGGGAAATCTTGAGTCCGTTAGGATGTAAAGAAGAGGGGCTCCCATTTAGATATCTGGGCATCAAAATCACTGCAGGAAGAATTCCTGTCATGGATTGCAATACCTTAACAGAAAAGATTGTTCAAAGAATCAGAAGTATTGGCACAAGAAAACTCTCCTATGCTGGTAGACTTACTTTGGTTATGTCTGTGGTCATAACTCTCCGCTCTTCTTGGACTAGAGTTTTTATTCTGCCAAAAACTGTTCTAAGGAAAATTAATGCAGTGTGTAGGAACTTCTTATGGGATGGATCCGAGGTTATGCAGAGAGTTCCTTTGATCTCTTGGGATAGCATTTGTATGCCAAAAGAAGCAGGGGGATTGGGAATAGTTGATATTTTCAGCAGGAACAAGGCTTGTATAGGAAAATATGTATACTGGATCTATTGTAAAGCTGACTCGATGTGGATTAAGTGTGGTAGGCAATTGTCGTGGGTTGCACCAAATTAATTCAATACTCAACCTAAAACTATGTAGTAGGATAAGTAGAGTTCGTATCCACATGGAACTAGCTATTGTCTGAGTATGTAACGTTGATTAGGTAACCAATTGGGGGGGGGGGGTTTGTTTGAAAGTTGATTAAACTAAGCAATGAACAAATAAGTTGGAAATCAATTAAAAGACAAGCCTTGGTTCTTGTTTCAATCCACTACCGATTTATCAATTGATCCTTGAAGATCACTTATCTAATTAAGTGAGCACTTTGTTGCGAAACCGAAATCTCTATTCTTCCTTTAGTAGTTATCTAGAACGAATCAGCGTATCATAAACAACTCTAACTATCAATCAACCTAGAACACGCGTCTAGATATATTTCAATAGAAGCAATTAGATCTAGAAGAATATCAACAAAGACAGACAATTCAAACACCCGCGGTTCAAATCGAAATATAATCAATTCTCTCTTTAATCAATCTAACGTTGAATCAACAATCAATTAGAAAGATAAAGTTGCTATTTTCCTAGCGATTAGATCATATAAGTTGCTAATACTAGTAGGCCTCCTAGCAAGGACAAACACAATCTATAAGAATTATAGTGCAAAAGAATTGATAATACTCACAATAGGATCGATAAGTAATAATCTCACAATCTGGCGATAAACGGTAACTTCAATTCACAATAACCAAGATGGAGGAATTAGTTCTCCATAGAGTTTTTCAATAATCCCAAAATAAGTTTTGAGTTGCAAAAGTTATGAAAATAAACGTAAAACCTAGGTATTAATAGACTAATAGTGTCTAACAATAAAATACGGAAAATATAAAAATACGGAAAGTAAAGTTGTAGCTCTCCGCGGTCCGCCGTAAGCCAGCCGCGGACCGAGCCATCCATCGCCGCGGACCGCCGTTCTTTGAGCGCGGTCTGCGGCCAACCTTCTGGTCCCGTCTTCAAACTCGCATAACTTTTTCGTTACTTATCCGGTGGAGCGTGTAACCACTTCTTGGAAAGCTAAGATCATGAACTTTCATCTCCAATTGGTTTCAAAGCAAAATTTCAAATATTATGAGAGATATGAAGCTCCAAAGTTTTCCTTCCAAAACCGGACCGAATTTCGGTATTCTTGAGATTCCAAATGGTTATAATAACCACTAATTCTTGTATCAAACACAAATACACCAAATAACATAATTAGCAGTCAAATGATACAAAAACCAACGTTAAACACCTCAAAAACCTGATTTTAACCACAACGAAATGGCGCACATCAAAGTGGATACACAGTATATACATCAAGGGAAAAGTGTGGAATGATTATGAACCTCCTGCAAACTCCAGTTGGTGCCGGAAAAAACTTGTAAAGTGAAGGAACATCTAAGTAATTTCAGTCAGAATTGGGAGCATGTGGATTATACTGTGTCAGAATGCTATAAATGGCTCAAAGGTGACAACAAAAAAGTTGGATGGGACAAGATTGTATGGAGTAGACACTCTATTCCTAGACCCAGCTTTATCTCATGGCTTGCTATCAAAGGAAGATTGCAGGTCAAGGACAAACTCAAGAAATTAGGTATCTGTTCAAAGGATGTATGTGAACTGTGTGTAGCAGGTACAGAGACTCATGAGCACCTCTTTTTCTCTTGTCTGTACAACTTGAAGTGCTTGGAGAAGTTAAGGTGTAAAATTGGTTTTGGAATACCTGTGTCCAATGCTCTACAATGGTGCTTGGGGAAAAGATTTGACACTAGGATCAAGAAGCAAGTGACTGGGTAACTTATATGCAATTTGATCTATTATGTTTGGTTCATGAGGAATAAAATTCGACATGAGCAAGATCTTTGGATACCGGAATACATGATTCAAATTATTTGGAAGGAAATGAAGAGTATATTAAGAAGTGTAGTTCAAAACTTGACTAGCAAGGATAGACTTTGGTTGGAAAGCAAAGACCCGTTGTAAGTCGCATCCTGAGTAGGAGTGTGATCCTTGTATTGAGACAACCTGATGGTGCTTGTCGCATGCAGCGAAGAGAACCCGGAACCAATAGATTACAAAGCTCAATGTATAATTAATTAAATGTTTATGTGTTTAGTAATTAGTTGTCGAATGAAAAAATTATGGTCGAAAAGAATGGAGTATTGAATATTGTAAGAGACGGAGGAAGATGAATTAGCACAGAATTGTTGGAGAAATCATGATCTACACCCTGTGTAGACATTTATAGCTACACAACAAATAAAATTAAAACACATGACATTTCTGTATTAATTAAAAATAGGCAACTAAGTTAGAGAAATATTTAAAGATATTATATCTAACAAGAAAGATTGTAATCTGGAAAAATATGATTTCCTCGTTATATCATATCTTTAACCTTTTTACATTTTTTTCTATATTCATTTTTCTTTGACATTGTTGACCTTCGTCTTAACAAATATCGATATGTTGGGTAGAGATGGCCCTTACGCGGGACGTTTACATAGAGCGCCATATGTATGGGATAACAACCTAATTAAGATTCCACCTTCAATTTGCTACTAGTTTTTTGACCCGTGCAATGCACGGGAATTTACAAATGCTTACTTAAGATAGGATTGTAGAATATTACTTTAAAGATGTTATAGAATTGAACCTTTAGAAATTAAACTGTAAAATCGACAAATAAGAAATATAAAACTTATTGAGATAATGACACATATGAGAATTGAAAGAAACACAATGATTTTAAATCGAATATTCAAGATCAAGTGGTTTGTGTCTTCTATGTGATCTATTGTGTTTAAAAAATAAGCATAACCCTTAAATTAACTTCACTTACATGCATGTCTGACTCTGCCCCTACTAACTTATTTAGTCTCATATTCGACCACCCGTCATCTTTGTACTCGACAACTCTTATCTTCCTCACAACTTTCTTTCTCAGTCGATAGTCGATCCCCTCCCCACTCAACATTTATAGGTGTCCCCACAATCCATTGTTAACACATATACACCGAACACTAACCTCCAACTCTCACTCACCCCAGACAGCCGACAACATTTTAGCCGACACTCGTCACCCAAGTACGTCAAATGTTTTATCTTACCCGTCGAGTCTTTACATGACCTCCTAACTGACTCTCCCACACACCAGTAAAACATTCTAAACACATCCCCACACTCTAACTTACTTAATGCCACGTTCCAGGCGGAGCTCTTATACTTGAAAACTCACTCTTCTCCCTTTTTTACTGAAACCCCCCCCCCCCCATCTTCCTTTATGAATTCTATTACCCCATCGGCCTATCCCTTTACCCAAGCCACTTCTTATACTCAATCCCAAATAACACTTATGCTCTCGACTTCTTTACCCGTTGACCTCTGTTATGTAACACCATTCTACTCTTATTTTCGCTTTAGAATACTTTTGACCCGTGCACATGCACGACAATTAATAATGGTTTTCTAAATAGTAATATAATATCGTTTTTTCTAACATATGCCCACATGACACATGATAGAAGTCTCATTTCCTTCCTTAATACTACTTTAGATCTAAAATGACTTTTTGAAAGTTAACCTAATCAATGTGGTACCCGACGACCATTTTCTTGGTCATAAACCAAGAAAGTAGAATAATAAAATTTTACAATGATATTATTGATTAATTTAAATTTAACACCAAAACTAATAAGTATTATTAAAGTATTAATATGATATAATATCGTTAATATATCGTTAAAATTTCTCCTAATTAAATATTATTCAAAATTGTTGATGAAAAGGGGTTAAGTTTATATTTCTTACCTGTTTTTTTTACCTTAGCACTATTCTAATCTTTACTCAGCCTAACCTACTTGGGTCGACCCGTATTTGACCTTACCCGTTTTTCATATACCAAGTGACCCATTTTACCGATCTAGCCAATTTTGAAGAATTAAAATGTTAACTTTCTTAATGATCATAATCTTAAATCTTAAAAAACAGTAAATTGAAAATCATTTCGGATTGAGTACCGATAATCTTCATCCCACCGTCAATTTACGTACTCGATGGCCCCACCTGTCGTCGACTTTTTTGGATGACATATTCATCTCCCTTCAATATATTCAATAGCACCCACCTTAATCCTACTCAAATATCCCAGTTGATTCTTAAACATTGACTCTAAAAGTCGATCCCCTTACCCCTCGTAAAAGAAAGTCGGTTAACATATGTAAAATAATCCTTGTATATCGGCTCGTCGTTTTTGTTATTGTTATTGTTCTCAATTAATTGTCAGAGTTTGTTGTTGAGGAAGTTAATGGAAATGTATAAGAAATCTGAATATTTTTTATTTTATGACATCAACATTTGTTTTAGAAGTTTTTGATCACCAAGTGTAAAATAAAATTCTTAGTGGTGTCATGAGAATAAAATATCTTTTATTTGACCGTAACAAAATTGTTTCATATATCTTCAGCCATAATATTTCCGTCATTATTTTATTTTAACGCAAATGAATCAATAACGACTGACTTTGAATGAAAAAGTCAATGAATTAGATTTCAGCACTTGCGTACAAAATGAGTCAAGTTGTCATTTTTCATTCATTTTTTTTTTTGTCGAAGGTGAAAATATGTGTTTATATATTTACTAGTTTTTTGACCCGTGCAATGCACGGGAATTTACAAATGTTTACTTAAGATAGGTCTGTAAAATATTACTTTAAATATATTATAGAATTCAACCTTTAGAAATTATACTGTAAAATCGACAAATAAGAAATATAAAACTTATTGAGATAATGACACATATGAGAATTGAAAGAAACACAATGATTTTAAATCGAATGATCAAGACTAAGTGGTTTGTGTTTTCTATGTGATCTATTGTGTTTAAAATATAAGTATAACCCTTAAATTAATTTCACTTACATGCATGTCTGACTCTGCCCCTACTAACTTATTTAGTCTCATACTCGACCACCCGTCGTCTTTGTACTCGACAACTCTTATCTTCCTCACAACTTTCTTTCTCAGTCGATAGTTGATCCCCTCCCCACTCAACAATTATAGGTGTCCCAAGAATCCATTGTTAACTCATATACACCGATCACTAATCTCCAACTCTCACTCATCCCAACCAGCCGACAACATTTTAGCCGACACCCGTCACCCCAAGTACGTCAAATGTTTTATCTTACCCGTCGAGTCTGTACATGACCTGCTTTCTGACTCTCCCACACACCCGTAAAACACTCTAAAAGCATCCCCACACTCTAACTTACTTAATGTCACGCTTCAGGCGAGCTCTTATACTTGAAAACCCACTCTTCTCCCTTTTATACTGAAACACCCCCCTCTTCCTCTATGAATTCTTTTACCCCATCCCTTTACCCAAGCCACTTCTTATACTCAATCCCAAATAACACTTAAGCTCTCGACTTCTTTACCCGTTGACCTCTGTTATGTGACACCATTCTACTCTTATTTTCGCTTTAGAATACTTTTGACCCGTGCACATGCACGACAATTAATAATGGTTCTCTAAATAATAATATAATATCGTTTTTTCTAACATATGCCCACATGACACATGGTAGAAGTCTCATTTCCTTCCTTAATACTACTTTAGATCTAAAATAGCTTTTTAAAAGTTAACCTAATTAATGCGGTAGCTACCCGACCACCATTTTCTTGGTCATAAACCAAGAAAGTAGAATAATAAAATTTTACAATGAGATTATTGATTAATTTAAATTTAATACCAAAACTAATAAGTATTATTAAAGTATTAATATGATATAATATGATATAATATCGTTAATATATCGTTAAAATTTCTCTTAATTAAAATATTATGCAAAATTGTTGATGATAAGGGGTTAAAAGTGTATTTCTGACCTGTTTTATGACCTTAGCACCATTCTAATCTTTACCCAGCCTAACCTACTTGGGTCGACCCGTGTTTGAACTTACGCGTTTTTCACATACCAAGTGACCCATTTTACCGATATAACCCATTTTGAAGAATTAAAATGTTACCTTTCTTAATGATCATAATGTTAAATCTTGATAAAAGTATGATTTCCTTATATCGAGGAGGTTAGAGTGGAGTAAGTTATGAGAATTAGCAGGTTAGTCCTGGGGGACTGTTTTACACTTTCTATGTGTTTTATTATGTGTCCCCGTATTATCCAGATATATAAAACCATGACTAGCATTATTATTCAGTTTATATTTTCGGTAGAGTAGTGTTGCTCAGCGAAATGCTGATGTGTTTCCTTCGGGCTACCTTGTCATGGGGGTAGGTCCTTGTTTTGAGTTTTTGCTTGCAGGTTACGGTCAGGAGTATAAATGAAGAGTCAAGAGTAGATTTTTAATCGCTTCCGCATTTCTTTTGTATTTCTAAGAGTTTTGTACCGCTGTATCTTTGGCTTTGTATATTAACTTGTAATATCTCCGAATTTTGGCACAGTTTTGTATAGTAAAATGAGTTTTAAATTAGCTGAAATTTGGGGGTGTTACACATTCCGCCTGGGCCATGGTGCAAGCTCTTCCATAGGCGTCCGTCCTCCAGGTTACACAAGACAAAACTTCATCCACACTAATGCAGATCGGTTGGTACAGTCGATCCCGAATGCCCTAGACTTGCTCAAGAACCCGACCCGTGTTTGACTCGTTTAGGTATTGTGTTTATGTGTATATCCATAGGATTATCTGTGTGTTTGGGTTATGTATAAGAGAGTCTTTATATAGGTAGTACAAAGGAAAAACGGGAAGAGAGGGTTTACAAAAAAAACGCCGCACCCCTAGCGGTAAGCCGCGCCCGCGACAAGTCTCAAAAGATCATGGCAAAGGCTACTGCCTATCCGCCGCACCCGCGGCAAACCTGCAGTGTCCACAACAAGCATGCAATGCTCGCGGCAAGCACGCAGCGTCCGGGTACGAAAACTTACAACAGTTTGGAGTTTACTCCAACAATCCCCCACTAATCTACAAACGACTTCCTTGAACAAATCTAAGACACCCAAAGGACTTCAAGTACATGTGTGTATGTCTCGTGACTTGAATCAACACACCGTGGAATTTAAGGCTAGCTATCACGCCATAGTTGGTAACTTACGTTTTGAACCAAACTAAGGTGATTGTGAAAGCATCACCTAACCCACAACTATGCATCCTAAAAAGGACCTTCTGTGACGCAGTTGTCATGGCGCACCACGAAGAGTTTCAATTCGCGCATATTATTAAGGCCTTACGTCTTACCTTAATTTCGTTGGGGGCTCTAGAGAGTTATCACCATCACTCTCATAGGAATCGGCCATGCAAGGAGACTTGGTCTCCATCGCCATATATAGGGGATCACATCCCTATCTACATATGTTTCCACCTCCAACTAGGTAGATCCCATCAAGTGTGTTACCACACACCGCCAAATAGTGAGAAGAAAACGTTTCTTCAACACAATGGTCATGGGTCTATTAAGAGCTAATAGCTCAGCCTAAAACATTTGGTAGAAATCGCACTTAACAAATAAAGTAATGGAGAAACTTTATTTTGTGCATGTGAAAAGTAATAATTGTATCCCTTGAACTATACAACGTATAATGGGAGTCTAACACCACTAATCACCTAGCTAGTGATCACAACTCCATTTTCCAGTAGATCCGCCCTACTATTACAAATATTGGCCATATATATCAATTCAAGTTAACGTATTCATGTATTCTTTTGCAACTTCACTGAGTCTAAAGAATATATCAGTAGTGACCAAACTTGTCACTACACTGCGCATTAATGTACTCCCACATTGGGTAAAAGCGTACAGATTGCTCAGTTTTAAACTTACAATTTTTTTTATATCAAGAGCACTAAAGAGCTCCACAAGCATAGTTATAACACGGTGAATCTATCAAGTCCATCAACAAGAACCACCCAACAACAGGGATATAGATTCATTAAAAGTCTACACTCATCCTTTATTTTACTCATGCCCAGTCTAAGACTTGAATCTAAGTCCTGTTAATCTCTAGATCAATTTCGAAGTCAATCTCAAGCCAGAGGATACTCTATCTAAGCAACTCATTTAAGAGTTATTCGAGAAACAAAGTTTTCTTAAATATGTGTACAAGTCTATATAGAACACACAAATTAGGATGCGTACAGTTGTTTAAGAACACCACATTTATCCTAATTTCGAAGAATAGATGATCTAACTCCTCTATGCAAGAGAACATACAGCGAACGATCTAAGTCTTCTAACCATCTTTCAAAAGAGTGAGATATCACAATCATTAACAACATTTGATGACTACATGATCTTAACATATAGTCTCTGATCACTGACGCAACAAGAGTAATCTCACCACAGATCTTAGAAACTCTATCATTCGACTTAATTTATACTAGGATCGATTCTAACAATCGCCATATCAATTACACAATGATCCATTGATCAACGATTCGCAGACAAGCACATAAAACCATAAAGCGTAAACAATCAGTCATAGTACGAGTGTTGCAGACACTCCATTACCCTAAACTGATCCCAGCTACTATGGTAACATACAAGTTCTAACAAAGAACAAGTTTAAGCTATCATACATGGTCTTGTTAAGTTTGCACATCAATGCTCACAAATGGCTCAAAAGGGGGTCTACATATATATAACAACGCATAACCCACACAAACACAGCTTCACAGGCTAACAAACCACGGCTTATGCAAATTTAGTCACGGAGTAAAGGTAAGACTCCTTCTACCACCCCTATCTCTACACAACTTGCGAATTACATATTTACTCATCTATTCAAAGATCCTAATACACCTTCAAGGTGTACAACCTCTAACAAGGTTTGTTCAAAACAAGAGCATTCTCAAGAATCTACAACTCTATGAATGTCCTAACTCAAGCGTACAAGAAATTTATCGCATTCACCAAATTAGTGCATATGACAAAACACTAGCTATATCATCTAGCTCAAGTACATTATTTTCTCAAAAATAAAGTTAGTGTTCATACACACATTAGGGCATTAATGAATAGACAAAATTTCCAACACCACCACCACTAGAGTTCTACTAACCATTTAGACTTCACAACGAACACATCCAGTTCACAAAGTTTGTCTAAATAAAATTTTACTATGTATTAGCTATAGTCAACTCATATGACATTGATACGAAAAAAACCCATACGAGAAACACGCAAATCTAGTAACAAGTCCGATCAGACTCCATCACTTGAGAAGTAAAACATTGAACTACAATTACTTTCCCCATACAATACCGCTCCATCTCTATAAGAGTGATCCGTTTACTCAAAAGGTACTAAATCTACTCTAAACAAGAGCTCTTTGAGTGGACTAAATAACGTACGCATTAGTTATTATACATGTATAATACTCTAATTTGGTCCACAGACACAAGTTCTTATTTTTGCCATACTCATAATTAACTCAAAAGCGTACGTTACCGTTGATTAATAGCATGGTGAATTAAACAACTTGATAACAAGGCATGTACACTTATAAGGCTCAAAAGTAAATCATCATACAAAATTTACCTCACACATGTACATATTAATCTTATCATTTGGTGGACAACCAGAAACATGTGGCTCGCAGATGGTAAATATCTAGAATTCAAGAACCAAGCCAACTTTTAGAAAGCATGTAACTGAAGTTACGTACCCATGATCTGATGGTATTAGTGGTGTCTAAGTAATGAATTATATCTCATTTTGGTGGTCATTTTAGTGTAATTTATATGGGATTACGAGTATTCTTCTATTTGTTGGTTTGTGTTGTAATTCGGATAATATAAGTTGCTTTTGTAATGACGAGATATAATTATTCCATTTGGATTGGTGATCGCATGATGAAGACAATAATAATGGCCAAGTTAAAACCAAAACCAAGGAAGACACCACCAAAGACCAATTCTACCTACAAATGACTCGAGTTCAAGAGTTGAAGTTTTGATAGCCAAGAAACACAAGGTCAACTTCCGATCGCTCTAACTTTCTGTGTAGAACAGTTTTTGAATAAATTCTACTTGAAAAGTAAAGTTCATGTTCCAAGCTTTTCGACGATATATTATGAGCTCAAAACTGACTGTCGAGGTGAGAGTTATGTGCGATTGAATAACGTCCTGCGGAGCAGTTTCCCGACTCGAGTGAGATACGTCTCAACTCGAGCAGAATGCCACGACTCGAGATTGATTCTTCTCGAGTCGAGAATCAAATGTCGAGAAGGTGATTTTGACGGGTTAAATCTCGAATCGAGACACACAAGACTCAAGTCGAGGTGTCCCGTCTCGACTCGCGGTATTTTGTCACGAGTCGAGAATAGTTTCTCTCGCATAGTATTTGTTTTTAGTATTCTCGACTCAGGACGACTTGCTCGAGTCGGGACGGTCATTTTCGGATATTTTTAGTAGTTTTATTTTCTTTTATCTTTTTCTTTTATTTCTAATTTTAGTTTTTTATATATAGGGGAAGAGAGAGAAAAACACAATCTT
Organism: Spergularia marina; assembly: GCA_963680865.1. Lineage (NCBI taxonomy): Eukaryota > Viridiplantae > Streptophyta > Magnoliopsida > Caryophyllales > Caryophyllaceae > Spergularia > Spergularia marina. The sequence goes on from OY804554.1 coordinate 8,464,484, forward strand.
ATCTCAGTTTCTTCATTCTCCACCACTCCTCCCATTAGCTTCCCCAAAACTTTTCCTCATATTTTGTAAATGGAGAGCTAATCTCCCAATCTTGGTGAAACACTAATCTTTCGGTTATTAATGTAAGTTATCGTCTTTTTCCTTTACGTACTTGATTGGTTGTTATTCTTTGCGTTTATCTATAATCTTATCTCGTTTTATCTAGGTCGCTACTAGATTTAGCTTGGTTTGATTATTAGCTTATTTAGATAATTTGGTGGCATTCGATTATCTAGATTTGTGAAGCAACCTTCGTTTATTAATACGCGGTCGCTGTTTTTAGATTTAGGAGGAATTAACACGATAATTGAAGGTTAGGATTAGTTAATGCGCGGTTGCGGTTAATTAGTAACTAAACTTGTTATTCTTAATCGATATTAGTTCATTGTTATTGCTACCACTAGGTTGAAGCGAAGACAGTGGTTTAGGTTATCTAGAGTGGTTAGGGTGAATTTAGAGCAGTCGCTTAAATTCATTAATCTTAAGAACTAATAGAACTTTGTTCACGATTAAGCAATCAAAGTGAAGGAATAATTCGATTTCTTGCGGAAATAATTCGTTAGTGATAGTTGCGGATCCAAGACTTGTCCCTAATTATAAATCACCACTTATTAACTTATTTTATGCTTGTTGCTTTGTTACCAATTGACTTCCAAACCCCCTTTGTGACGTTACTTTGCATATAAAGACCTTTAGAATTAATTCTAGCTAGTTCCTCGTGGATACGATCCCGACTTCTCTAACTACATCTGGATATGGGTCGGATCCAGATCCATCTATTATCGAGAAGGGTCGGATGTGGATCCTAGGTTCAAAACCCAGATCCTGCCCATGGAACCTGTGAATATACATAAATAAATCAAAAAATCAAAAATTACATTACAAGAGTAAATATTTCATCCTTATATAATTTTCATTTGTTATCTATGAAAAACATCGAGCTCTTTATCAAAGAGATTGACTTTACTCGACCTTAATCTCCTCTCACTAACACTAATACGGGCTTACCGCACTTAATAACTACATACTACCATGTGTAAATCCACCAACTTATGTCAATAAGTTTGTTTCCATCAAGCAATATCTAGTGTAATTCAAGCATTTGCCACCTCTACCTCTCGTCAATCGGATGAGCCTTTGCTCATCATTAACCTCTATCGATATGGTGATTGTAGTATTTTAGCATGGTTTGGATCATGCACATAGTGAAATACACTGAAATCTTTTTATTATCATCGTGGTGATGCATTAAATATAGTAAGTTACATTTTAAGTCGCAAAATATCACGAATTCACAATCCATGGCCCTTATATGATAAAGGATCCACCAAGGATCCAGATCCTGCCCAGATCCACAAGATTTTTGTAGGATCGGATATGGGTCCTAAAATTTTAGACCCTGTGGATATGGGTCGGATATGGATATACATAAGAGATCAAGGATCTGGATCTGGATCTCAGTGGATCCTGCCCAGATCCTACCCATTGTCATTCCTACCCGTGCGTTGCACGGTGACATTAACAATATTTTATATTATATAGGCACTTTTCATTACCGAAATTATTATAATTATTGTAGTTAAAAAAAGTTTTTTTAAAATAATAACGAAATAAAGTTACCATTTATCTAGAACTACTGATTAATTCAATTTTCAAAAATCTCCCACTATATACTTACATGACATTAATGTTCTAGCTAATTAATTAACTTTTTTCATAAATCCATTTACTTTCATTACTTACTTTAATCAACCTTTATCGTCTTACGTGTTTATATCTCATGACAAAAGTATACAGATGAATACTAAACAAAACTGAACACAAATTATGCAAGATATAATAACAAATTGACAAATGTTGTGCTATAGTGATTAAGATAAAGGTACCGAATACAATAACTTTCAGTTTCGAATTTGTTCCCTATATTGTATATCGGTTTCTAAGCTTATTACACTTGATGTATGTTAGTAAGACTTTGTATGATTCAACTTATTCTTTTTACCATATTCATATCACGAGAGTAAGACATTGTAACTATAATGAAACTTGTAAAAAAAATTGATTCCAAATGAATTTATATTAGTTCAAATCTAATAAGTTTGATGCAAGTTTAATAAATTTAAATAAATCCAAATAACTTTATATCATAACTTTCGAAACCGAAGCAAAAAAAAATAAAAATTTTAATTCTATGTTTCTTTTAGTTCATCTTATATATTGTTTTGTTGAATCAATGACTCAAATTAAAGATTATACATTAGTTATTTTAAATCTTGTAATTGCAATAATGCTTGCATGTTGTATATTATAAATTCTCAAGATGAAAAACTGTGATTCGTACCAATGACTTTGCCTATGTGACCATGTTTCAAACTACCTAGCAAAAAGGTATTTTAGTTTTGTGGCAAATGATTTTATGACTGCTGAAATATATATAAATGCACTTTGCAAATGTTTGATAATCATGTTTTTACTTATAGTTATTATCCAATTAAAGATCTTGTATTATCATTTTCAATATTATGGCTCGAATACCTGTCTAAACCTCCATAAAAATACCTATAATTGTTTAACCCTTTAATAGATAGATATATTTATAAATTGAATATTATATTTTTTAGGATTGTGTATTAAAATTTTCAAAACTCAAGATTGCATTCAGGTAGCTGACCAAAATAATTTTCATTTGATAGTAATTGTTTTAAAGCAAAGAGATCTACACATTATGTAAAAACATTTGATTGTTGTCATAGAAATAAGTAATCGAATACGGGAATGACTATGTATGATACAATTCAACTTAATTTTGCAACATGTAAATCCCAAATCATATCACCTAAATTAAGCTTTTTCATTTCATTAAGTTAGATCAACTGACATATGAAGTGTTTAACATTCAATGCCTCGGGTAAACAAACTAAAATAGTCATACATTTCTAAAAGGAGAGAGTATCCTTTTTTTATGATTAGAAAAAAAAGCCTTATAGAATAGCGCATATTTAGAGAAACTTAGTGACTTATACTCGTAGTTATTAGTATTTGGAAATGCACTTGAGTAAGCTAAATTGCTACCCATTAAAAATATAAAGCAAAAAAGTACAAAACTATAACAATATTATCAAAGCAGATAGCTCACTAAATGAGTAAAACTTTAAGTATGTAATTCTGATAGTTTTTTGCGAAATCAACAGTCAATACCCTAGCTCGCAAATTGAAATCGTCTTACATTTCTGAAAGGAGGGGGTATCCTATCTTTTTATGATACAATAAACTTAAATTTAGAATATAATGTAATTTTTCCATTATCCATAAGAAAATTCTCTGTATTATCTTACCATTTCATGACTACAATATACTTGCTTAGAAATATTATCTTCTACAACTTATAAATGGTTTATAAACCAATCAAATTTTTCTTCATCAGAAAATGAAATACAATTTCAATGTCTCTAGACGTATCAAAAGCTTATATTTACGTTTATTCGTAGTTTATGGTCAATCTTTTATATATAGAATAAAACATAGATTACCAAAAAAAGAATAGACTTATAGAATATCACATATTTTAAAGCGAGTAAACAATTATCTCTACTCGTAGTTATTGCTATCGGGGAGTTCACATGAATAAGTTAAAAATTCTTTTGTATTATTTTAACATATCGTGATTAATTGCCATATACTACCTCCGATTTTTTTTATAATTTTCTGTTTTGTTTGTTGCTTTTGACTATCCATGTTGGGTGCGAATTCTAAGCTAAATAAACTTATAAATGAACTTTATATTTACCAGAAACTGTATTAAAATTTCAAAAAACTGTAGACGCATTTAAAAAAAACATTTGGTTCTTATATTTTACCAAAATGTAGAAAATGTCATATACTTTTCTCTTATATTTAAATGTAGACTTGACTTACTATCTTACCATAACTTCAAAAGGAAACTTTTATATTGATGGATCTTTTCAAAATTATCATAAACCTACATATGGTATACTACATTTCCATAAGTAAAATATATGAATTTTATATATGATTACCATAAACTCACATTTGGTATAACAACAATTCCATAACATAAATTAATTCCTTATTCATAAGAAGTTCTAAGAAAATTTGAAAGGATCTAGACCTCTTCAATGCCCACGAAAAAAGGTTCGTTTATAAATATACTAGTTTTAAAGCCCGTGCGTTGCACGGGTTTCTTAATAGTGTACTATATATATGTATTTGTATTATGTATTGATGTTGATTATAATTCGATTAGATAACAATGGGTTTGTTAGCTTGAAGGATGTGTTTTTTTTTAATTTTTTATTATTATAAGTCGAAGGTGGTTTGTTAGTAAGTGGTGGTTATTTATTTATAAAAGGTTTATTTGATTTATATTTAATAAGAACACCCTACTTTCCGGATTAACATCTCATGTTCTTTATTTGGGTGAAAGTCTTCAAAGTTTCACTATAAGTACCTTAAAGTATATAATGAGTACCTTTACCTTTCTTTTTCTTATGTTCGAAAACATGTTGAGTAGTAATGCCTAATAGATGTTTACAGAGTGGGGATCAACATTGGTGTAGTGGTTAAACACTCTCTTGCTAGTGGGTTATCTTGGGTTCAAATCATCATATCTTCACCGCCTCAATATTAATTGGTCCTTTGTACACAGGAAAAAAAAAATGTACACAGAGTAATATCTTTTACCGTATTGAAATTGTTTTTTAAGACAAAGAAATAAGTAAAAAATAATTAAAAAATGAAAAAAATTTGAAATACACCTTATTTACCTTTTATTAAAAAAAATTTGAAACATTATCATGTCCCCCTTTGTTACGTCACACTTGTAACTTTTTTTTATTTTTTTTATGCAACATTAACTTTGAGGATTGACATTAGGATATATCATTTATCATTTATACATAGCGAGAGTTATCGTGGCTATACAAAAAAAGAAGTAATTAAAGTAAAAGGCAATCAAAAAAAAAAAAAAGAAATTACCTTCAGACAATCTAAAGCTTAAAACAATCGCCCAAATCAATCATCCAAGATTCCATTAATCAATCGCCCAAATCAATCGCGCTACACTCCGTCTAAATTAATCCAGGTAATTTTTGAATCCTTTCGTTTTCGCTTATTTTATCAAAAAAAAAAAAAAATTAATTCTTGCGACTCAAGATCTATTTAAATTGATTGTTCAATGCTGCTGTTGTTGTGTTTATGTTTAAGGATTGATTGATTGTGAGATTTAGGATAATGATGGTGTTTTAGAAGACCGCAAGACCTAAACCGGAGATATTTCTCAATCCTTTTCATTTAGTACATCTTGTGGTAATTGGTAATAGTAAATTAGTAGTTTGATTTTAGAAAACTTTGTAGAATATATTTTAGTCACCTGATTCAGATGTGCTATTGTGCAAAATGATATGAGGTTCTTATAAATTTTCTATACCACTTCCTATAAAGGTCAAATTGAAAAAGGCGTTTAGGTATACATTATTTGAAAACTAATAAGAAATTGATAATTGATAATATTGCTATGGTGATAGATAACTCCTCAACTGTAACTTTGTGTATCCGGATCACTGCAATGTTTTTCGGGAAGAAAAATTAAAAATAATTAGTACAAACTCGAACTCATTTATCTTATTTTATTTCTTACTACAATATATATTATGTACTTAGAGAGTTTTATGTAAATTATCTAAGACGTTATCGGCAAATTTGAGAACACTTCTTTGTAGACGATATTTCTCGTATGCCCCTTGAAAGTTTGTTTTGAATCGTCAATGAAGAATTTTAATCCCTCCGGAGAAGTTGTCCTTGATGCCGCTACGTATAGTTGCCCGTGACTGAAAACTGGTTTGGGGAGATATACTCCTACATGAGTCAATGACTGTCCCTGACTCTTGTTGATGGTCATAGCATAGCATGGTCTTAATGGATACTGTCTCCTTTTAAGTACAAATGGTAGCTTGGTGTCATTTGATGTCATGATTATTCTTGGGATGAGTACGTGTTTTCCAACTTTTGAACCCGTTATTATCCTCGCCTCCACGATAAACTTTCCTAGACGGGTAATGATAAGTCGGGTGCCGTTGCATAGACCTTGTGATGGATTGATATTCCGTAGAAGCATTACCGGTATTCCTTGTTTGAGTTTTAGTTCGTGACTTGGTAAACCCTGAAGATTTAGACCGTTCAAGTACTCTGTTGGATACGCCGTGAATTGTTCTTCGCATTCTGTTGATGACGTACATATTTCATCGGAGCTCTTGTACGTCGTGTAATCTCCAGGGATAAGGGCTGTCATGTAATTGTTTATTATATCCGTTGTCTCATTTAGAGGGGTGAGTATTGCCCTTTCTTTTAGGTATGTATCATCAAGGCGTCTGATCTCGAATTCTGGGTAGATTGAGTTGACTACTGTTTCGATGTTGAATTTATCTCCTTTGACCATAAACTCCTCTGGAATCTTCACCCATGTAGGCTCGTCTTCATTTTCTTCTGCCTTGGCCTCTAGTCTGCCGTCACCCATTGCTAGTAACCATTCATTGAATCTCCTATTTCTGCTCAATTTTTCTCCGTTGGTACAACTTTCGCTAACTCTCATACTTCTCTGGAGGACAAAGACTTTGCATGAATTCCATATATATGATCGATTTATTGATGCCTGTACAACGTCTTGTCTTGTACCTTTGGCTACTATGGGTAACACTTGTCTGAAGTCCCCTCCTAGCAAAACAACTTTACCTCCAAACAGTTGAGATGTCGCTTTTGGATTTGTGTACCCTATAATATCCCTTAGTGTACGGTCCAAGGCCTCGAATGCAAATCGGTGGTCCATTGGAGCTTCATCCCATATGATCAACGATGTTTGTAGAAGTTCTGCTAGGTGAGTTCTCTGTGAGATATTACATGTTGAGTTGTCGAAAAGATCTATAGGTATCTCGAATCGACTGTGTGCAGTTCTTCCTCCTGGTAATAATAGTGCAGCAATACCTGAGGTGGCAATAAATTAATTGGTATGCTGACTGTTAGAGTAAGTCATAATAAAACAGATCATTTTGAAGTCATCTAGTTTTTCAGTCACAACATCCATCTTTTTGAGAATGAATTACCTGATGATGCGACATTTAGGACGATCTTCTTCTCCGAGCGAACCTTTGCTGATATGGTGCTGTATAGAAAGGTTTTACCTGTTCCTCCATGTCCGTAAAGAAAATAGATGTTGGCGGTATTGTCCTTCACCGATTGTATTACGGACTCATAGACTGACAATTGTTCAGGATTTAATTGTTGGAATTTTGCTTGCCATTCATCAAAGAGTTGTTTAGGATTGTACATCCGTTCATCTCTAATTAACTTGTTACTCATCCCCTCGATGTCAGTGAAATCTGGTTCTGGCATCCCCTTAATCTCTGTCAGCCTCTTTCCGTATTTCATGAGGACTTTGTCTATTTCGATTAAGGTGTAAGTTCTTTTTGCTCCGCTGCTCAGCTCGAGTCCAGGATGGTCAAATAATTTCCTTTTCTTTCTTTCAATATCTTCTGATAATATGTCATAATTTGTTTCTCAGAAGTTCTTGACATCTGTGACTTCACAAAACAGGAGCATAGTTACGAAAAGATCTCGGAGTTGGGAAGGCATCGCCCACTGGTTAGCTTCTTGCATAGCATCATTCCACTCTTTATCATCACTCAATAGACCACGGGCGTAACATGCATCCTTGTATGTTGGATACACGTGACCATTAAATGTTCTGATATCTTGGAATGTCTCTGCACCTTTGACTAAATTAAGAAGTACTCTAAGATTGTAACGCTCCCCTGAAGTGGGATGCACGTATGCAATTCTTCCAATACTTCTACCTTGCTTTCTCTTATGCCATCCTTTGTCCCAGGTAAATTTTGTAGGGAATTGTGCATATGATAATGACTTTGCTTCTGCACAGGTTGCATTTGTATTCATCCAAGCTGTTAACATTGTTTATTTCCGATTGGTTTGCTTCGTATATTTTTACGTTGACATTATCGCCGTCTCTTAATACTACAGCTTGCTCCCCTTCCAGGTGCACAGGTAGTCGTAGAACTGCTGGATTTCTTTCTTGGATATCAAATCCAAAGATTCTCCATGCCGCTTCACTTGCAGAGAGGTACCTGCAATCTAGGTACGCCTGTATCTCATCTTCTACGTTCCCTTTAATTAGCACGGTTGCTTTATCCGCACCTTTGGTGATGTACTTAAACAAATATTTGATTGCTCGTGCTGTGTTGCACCATTCGACGTTGATATGAGCATCAAACATCATTAGTAACCCTGGATTGTATGGGACGATGGACCCATTGTCCAAGAAAATTTTACCCTTTTTGATGTATCTGGAAAGGATAGCAATTTTTACATAATTAAAAATAAACGATATTGATTTATATATTTACATCTAAGGTTTTATGTATGCCTAAACAAACCTGTTGTCCTGCCTTCTTTTATAAGTCGGATATCCATTGTTGTCAAAAGTCGTTTCTTGATTATATGACTTTGGGAACTTTTTCGTGCATGTGTTGTTCGCCATACATGAACATTTTGGATTAGCATTGCCACAAGGTCCGTGTACCATACACCGAGATACCGCCTCATATAACTCAGGCTCATCATTCTTGTCAGGAATTTCGGCGCAAATAATGCTGTCAATATATTGGGGTGAAACGTCTACATCGTTTTTGTCCAACCATAAAAGTATGTGTGCATGAGGTAAGCCTCTCTTCTGAAATTCTATTGTGTACACATCTGCAAAAACCATGATATCAATTTTTAGACATTTATGCATCATACGCGTGTTCAAGTTTATGAGTGAGTTATACTATTTAGCTTACCGGCAACCACAGTGCCAAAGTAGCGATCCTTTTTTAAGGTGTTCATAAGCTGTTGGAGTTTGAGTTTGAAAACTCGTGCCATGATGTCTGGGCGGTCCTCTATCGTCTGGCCTTCTATATACCGTAACATCTTTTCTACTTCTGGCCACTTTTTATTGGCTGTGAATATAATAAATAAGTGTGGATTTCCGTACCACCTGCATATTGCCATTGCGTCTTGGTAATACTGTTGCATATACCTTCGGCTTCCTGTGAACGATGCTGGTAGAAATATTCTTTTTCCTACTGATGCCCCTAGATAGTCTCCCTTGTTGACCGCATCACAGAGATTGTTTAGCATATCACATCTAAGCTGAGGTTGGTTTCTTCTAACATACCATAATCTCTCTGACTCCATAGCACAACAGCTGTCAACTATGAATTGTTGGAACAGTTTGCCCCCACATAGAAGGCATTTTCCTTCTGATGTTCTTTGTTGTATTCTATATGCATAGAGTTCCCTCATTGTCACATGCTCTCTTTTTACCCTTTTTTTCCCTGGCTCAATATAGTATGGTATTTCTGTGTGATAGCTATCCTCTCCATATGGAAATAGAAGTGGGTACTGTAATGCCATGAATGAAGGATGGAGTTCACTAATTGTTTTCAAATTCCCCCCTTTGTATTCAAGAATTATATCCCTTCCCCGATTGGCTCCTCCAGTACCCTCAACTATCAGAGCAGCAACTTCGGTAGCCGTGGGGTTATTATATGTTTTTTCTGTAATGTGTCGTTCACCCAATAACTTGATAGATAAATTTTTGTTGTTCTCTTCTCTTATTCTTTGTTGCGCCATCCGAAAGTTCTGAGCTAGAGGATTTACTTCATCAAGCATATCCTTGAGGCCCGAGAGTATATTTTTATCTAATTTTGGACTGCTTTCATGGTTGCCCACAGCTTTCTCCCTCATCTGTAGTTCTGAGTCGGTATCATATACATACAATTGTAGAAAAGACGGGTCTTTGTCGCCGTTGGGAAGAAGAGAACCTATTCGATGACAAACCTGCCCGCTTACTCTAAAAACATATGGCCCAGATCCGTTGTTTACGGATTTATCAATATTCGCGCCCATTGATGTGAATGCATAACATGAGTTATATACTCGTATATGTTCCCGAAAAACCCTTGCATCACGACCTCCTTTATAATCTAATAAGTTGCTTAAAAATTCTGGAGGATCCTTTAGTTTGGGCAATCTGATTTTTCCCTCCTTACAGCATAAGTTGAAGTTGACATTGTTCCTGGTACTCGAGCTCTTCACCCTTTCTTCATACCACATTACTGCATTACATTTTGGACACACATAATCGGGCGATTCCAGACTGACATACTGGAACTTCCTTTTCCGAGTTCCTGTTGACAAAGTAGTTAGGCAGTTAAGTATGAAATATGGTTGGCGAAGTTTATGGCTTTTTTGGTAAAACATAGTATGACTAAGAGATGTTTGAGCAATGTAGAAAATATAATGTCCATATTGAATAATATGTTGGTACATGAGAATTACGTTATGAAATCGCCTGAGATTTTCTAAGATTATCTAGACTTGAAGGAATATCTCAATTTCATGGTTTAGCTATTCTCGCTAATTTCTATTATTTATAGTAATGCTTTTGGTACTTCTTGTTCATATGCAGTTGGTGGTTGATACGTTAAATTAAGGAGGACTTTAAGTGCGTGAGCTTTACTTGTAGTAGTGCTCAGACTTACTAATGCTTGTGCTTGACAACTTGTTGCGATAAGATAAGTTAAAGCTATTTTATGGAAATTCTTATAAATTATGAAAGATAGTTTATGGCATTATAGGCTCTCTCTCGAAGGATCTAAAGCGAAAATAGTGGATATATCATATATATAAAATCTTTGTTTTCTTTTGTATGAACGATAACTAATGTTAGCTATTCTATTTTTTTTTCGCGAAATATAATTTGTCACTTTTACCGTTTGAACTAAACAGAATAATGAGTATGCATGCAGTAGTAAAGAAGGCGAAAAATTACATACTGTTCTCAGAATTGGAGACTGATTCGTTGGTGATGTGTTCTCCCATTCTCCTTCGTTGTCTTCTCTGTAAAAGTATCTCTTTGCGCTTCTTTCTGTTTTCCCGGTATGTTTCAAGTATGGATGATCTTGCTACAAATACAAAATTGTGTGTTTGAAATTAGGTAGACCAAAGAGAAAACAGAATGCCATGTTATACCTACCTAATAAATATAAGTGTCAGGAAGTAGATGAATATAAGTATCAGGAAGTAGAGCTTACCAGCATTAGAATTGCCATGGACATACTCTTTTGAACTTTTTCGAATTTTCCTTTGATGAATTTTTTCTAGAAGTATACCTTTACGTTTTTTCCTATTCTCTCGACAAATTTCAAGATTTGATACGTTGACATCCATCATCAAGTTTGTAATCGTAGTATCACTACTTGAGTCTTTTGCTTTTGCGAGCATGTTAGTTCGATGATGTTCAACTAAATATACGGGTTTAAATTTCCATATTTGTTAAGTTAAGTTAAAGTGTTGGTATGGAAAGTTTACTGTCAAATTTGGGACATCTTGTTCATATAATCGGATGTCCCATATCTTACCATTATAGTAAAGTGTTGGTTCGGAAAGTGTACTTTCTTCCCTCTCTTTTTTCCATATAATTTAAGACATGTAGATTAGAGGAATCCAGTTAACCAAGTGAGACGGCTAAACATGCTAGATTCATTACACTTTTTTATATCGAACGTGTTTTAGAAGTTTTTATTAGCATATTTGTAACATATTACTACAACGACAACACGATGACACATGTTAACTTTATAATTGACTTCTCTTGAACCGAGATAGACATATGGTCTTTTATTCTCTATATTGATCTGAATTTTGATGAGTCTCAAAGAGCTTCTTCTTCCATGAAAGATATATATATTTTGTAATTTGTGCTTTGTTGCATTTAGAAATTCTCCTTGAATAAGGTATTCATTGCTTACGAAGTCAGTATTGATTGAACTTGTAACTTCTGCTACACACTACCGCTTCCGCATTAAGTAAATTATGTACACTATGTTAGATAACCAATATTTTACCGTTATATAGTAAAATATATATCTACATGGTTTACACGGACGTAAAACGACTGAATGTCCTATAATGATATTATTTTAGGTCTGTAAAATAGTGGAAGGCCACAAGTACTCGAATAAATTGAATAAAGCTAAGGAGAAAGGTTTTTTGAAAGGTACTGCTCTATGTCCATATGGAAAAGCAAACCAATTTAAGAAGGTATGATTCCAATTCGGATGATCTTCATTACTTGTAACAATCACTTTTGATTTATACACCCCGCATACTACCTATTGTTTTTAGATGGTTGAGCGGTATGTTATAATATAAATGCCTTAGTTAAGGAATTGGGTCTCCAAGTCAACAACAGTATTTACTACTTGAAAAAAAAAAGTGATTTTGGAATACTCCATATATTATGTTTCAAAGTGTCAAATAAAATAAAAATTGCACATAAACAATCTCTCTTTGTTTTTGTTGGTCGATACTATAAACCAAAATTGGTAATAAGCTAACAACATACTCGTACTTGGTGAGGAACTTGAGCCAACATTATTAATAAGCTAAAAATAAACTATAACATAAGTAGATCTGTAGGAGCTCGTGCATTATTGGTCCTTTGCTTTGATTCGTAATCACTGTAGAGTAACCTTTGACTTCTTATTTGGCGAATAATTTAAATCACTTGCATCTATGATATCCTTGTCAGTACTTAGATGTAGGCGTTTTGCTCCTCCACTTGATGAGTCATTTGATGATGAAGCTTCATTAATCTAACACATAAACATAGGATTGTAAAAGATGTACAATAAAATTAGAATAAAAGCAATCCAATGATAGGCTGTGAGTATATACTCAGTTGTGTTTTTATCCAAGATCTTTGATACAGTGAAGGTTTGTCTATTTTTAGGATCGTGATTATAGTGTGTAGTTGTGAGTTTGAACAAAAAACTATTTCCAACAAAAATAGTTCGAATCAATTCTGGTACTGGACTTGCGTCGTCATCGTCTTCATCAACCTACAAAGAATCAATATTTATTTTTGTGAATAGTTAGTATCTAAACATCTCAAATCAATTTTACAGAAGAATAATATTTATTAGTCTCACCTCACTCATGTGAGTTTCGAATAAAGTGGGTGCATCTTGTCCTAAGAGTCGTTTAGCTTCAGTATCAAGTACCGTAAAGACTGTAGACGCATCTCTATCTTCAACGCGCAATTCAATTCGATACCTAGATTTTGTATAAGAGTGTAAAATAATTAATATAGATTATTAATTTTACTTGTGTAATATAAAAGGTATTACAATTTACGACGAACCTTATAGTTTGCTTCTCAGATGCTTTCTTACACTTGAAACACCAAAAATCAGTAGCTCTTTGATGTGGCTTGCTTGTGCAATCAAGACATGAAGAATAGTACCAAGGGTTTCTGGTTACAATTTCGTTTACCTTGGCTGTGCAATAAACTACCATGTCCTGTAATCACCCAACATTCAATACTTACTATATATCGTTTGTTAAACTTGAGAATTATCTTTTCAAATAAAATATAGTTGTAGAAGAAGTACCTTGTCATATTTTGAAGTACAATGATGTAGTATGCTTTGGATGTCTCTTTTGTTAGACAAAATCTCGTTTTGTTGAACTCCAACTTTGGAGAAGTCATCATTGTGTTCACTATTGACCAAGTGCATAAACAATTTATCATTGATCGATAAAAAATAAAAATAAAAAAGATGCAGACAAAGCACTCTATAAGTATTTAGAATAATCAATCATACCTTATAAAGACCTTGAGTTCGTTCACTTCTTCGATATCAAGATTAAGATAGACTTTGCTAGATGGTGAAGTCGATAAGCTTAGTCTACCTTGAAAGTCCTTCACTAAAATAGATGAGATAGTTATTATCTTCTCACCAACATCTTCACCAAGTCGACATTTTTGCAGTTCGTAGTCGGTGATACATTGGCCCCACAATTTCACTATTATCTCTTGTCCTCTGTTTGAATTGATCATAATTACTTTTATTAGTAAAAATAAGATAATTTGAACATGTTAGATTTCAAGTAATGGAGATATACCGTTGATCCTGTATCTTAATTCTTAGGTTTTGACCTTCACCAATTTCAGTTACGTAGCGTCCGAATATATCTACATCACAATAATAGTAGTACATAGTCAATAGTTGATACCAAATATTCTATGTATATATATATATTTTTTTTTATGATTAGACAAACAATCGGTAGAACACTATATATTATAAGAAGTAAACTTACCACTTAAAACAGCAAATTTGTTACGACGTTGATCAAGATGATAATAGTCGACAAAATCGAACCTATGTTGTGGTATGACATTGTCCTCTACCTTGATTACTTTAACTTTAGTATCAAATTGAAGGTTGATCATTATCTTGCTATCACTAACGACACGATACTCAGATTTGTTGGGAACAACTTCAAAATTTTGTATCATATATATTGATCCTTCTATCAATTTTCCGCGAAATCGTGCACTCGAAGACATGTAACCTGGCATAGTAGCATGAATATATGCACCCTATAATGAAAATTTGATTAGTGCAGTTTGACATATTAAAAGTCGTAGGAAAGTTATGAGAGTATTACTTTACCTCTTCGTCGATAAGGACCATGTCAGTGCAAATCGTAGTGCCAGGTTTTTTGGGATTTTCAACATCCCATAGTCTAGAAACACGAACTTTAATCTTCCAATCCGTTTTTGTGGAATTTAGCTCACCAATGAAAGCGTAGGCCCTTTGAATAGATCGGTAGATAAAATCATAAAATATAAACCAAAGATTTAATAATTTGTACAATCTTATTAGAAACAAAACATGAATAAAGCGAGGAAGATATCAATAACAAAGTTTACCTTGAAGGTGGCGACATGATCACTTGCGATACGAAGCTTTGCTTGTGCTCCCTTTGTTGTCTTTTATTTGCTTGCTTGATCTTTCTCCATGTCGAACCAATGTATTTATAGTACTACATAAGGTAGATTTCTTGCCATAATTCATACTCCCTCCTACCCAAAGAGATTTTCCTGTATTCCTCTTTGGGACGATTCACTATGATTTTCCTCTTTCGAAACTTACCCGATATGGCAAATTTTTTTGACATTTTTACCCTTACTAATTTTTCTGATTTTCCTCTAATCTTCTATTAGCCCACTAACAACTCCCTCCAAAATCTAATTACTCCCACCTAAATCCAATCCAATAACAAAACCCAACCCAAATCAAACCCTATTTCTACCCCAAACCCAATCCCTCATTTTTTTTCCTTATGAAGATCCAAAACCCTACTCCCTCTCTTGATCTTCATCTCCCTCTCACTTCCTCTTCATTTTTCTGATGCTCAAAACTCTACTCCCTCTCTCTCTCTCTTCGTCTCCCTCTCACTTCCTCTTCATTTTTCTGATGCTCAAAACTCTACTCCCTCGCTCTCTCTCTTCGTCTCCCTCTCAATCTTCCTCTTCATTCTGATGAACTCAAACCCTAATCCCTCTATCTCTCTTCGTCTCCCTCTTACAGTTCCTCTTCAAATCTGATGAAATCAAAACCCTAATCACTCACAAGATCTTCAATTTTCAGTGTCGACCTTTTGATTTTTAGATCTCATCCTCTCTTCTCTTATTTCTCTGCTTTTGTCGTGATTTTCGAATTGATGGGGGATTGGGGAAATTTAAGGGCGTTTTTTCTGGGTTGATGGGGAAATTCGAACGATTTTTCTGGGTTGATGGGGGAAATTTAAGGGCGTTTTTTCTGGGTTGATGGTGGAAATTCGAACGATTTTTCTGGGTTGATGGGGGGAATTTAAGGGCGTTTTTCTTGTTTTATTGGGGAAAGTTTTTCTTGGTTATTTGGGGATATTTGAAGACGGTTTTTTTTGGGTATTTTGGAGAAATTTTTGGACGATTTCTGGGTATTTTGGAGAAGTTTTATTGGGGACAGTTTCTTTTGTGTTCAAGTGATTTGGTGATTGTTCTTTGTGTTAAATTGTTGTTCTTTGTTAAGTTGAAAAAGTGTGTGATTTGGTGTTGGGTTGTTATGATTATTAGAGTATGGAGACGATGAAGGATTGAAGGATGATGGTAGAAAAAAAATATGGAGTAGTATGGAGTATGTTTTTCTGGGAAATTTGGGGTGGGATTTCAGTCAGATTAGAGGGTTTAGAATTGGTTAAGATTTTAACTAATCACTTTCTAAACCCCACTTCCCACTTGCAATTCCACTACCACATTTGTTTACTATTAAATATTGGTTGTTGTGTCCTACCCAAAAAGGAAAATCTCTTTGGGTAGGAGGGAGTATTTGCTATAACACGATTCTAAATTCTAGATGATTAGACGAATAACAATTGACACTCGAAAAGCTCATATATGGTAATTAATCTAATAAGGTAAGGTAGAAAAGGGCAAACCATAAACCTTATTATATTATATGGTATAAGTGCATGCATCATCATAGTCACTTTAATCTTGCATAGACTGACTACTATAATATGTTACTGTCATAATTTAAAAATAATAAACTATAGTCTATGATTTCGGTACTATAGTTACTATAATAATTGTCGCGTAGTATTATTTATGTTTATAGTAATAATGATATATAGTAAGATTTTTATTTTACTAAACCTTTTATTTCCTTATTCACCAGAAGCTCTAAGAAAATTCGAAGGGCTCTAGACCTCTTCAATGCCCACGAAAAAATATTCGTTTATAAATATATTAAGATCAGATAAGATTGATTGATTGATTGATTAGAATGGTAAAATTAAAGAAGAAAAATTGTAAGTTTTGAATATAAACAAAAATCGCATGCTTCAAATTAAAGAACTTTAGGTGTTGTATTAGCGAGGATTCTCTTTCTTGTTTGTTATTTAGGTTGCGTTGTAGCCATGTAAAATAAAAGATAAATAACACATGTCTCATATGATTTCTCCAACATGTATTATATTCACAACTTCACAAGTGTAACAAAAGAAAAAAGAAAAAAATTCACTTCACATTTAGAAACTAGATCATGTCAACGTACATATGTGGAACTAATCGGTAATTTAGATGAAGATAAATGCATAATAAGACAACACATAAGATACAAAATTGTACTAGCACATTGTATCAATATTGGTCCAAACATGAATAACACGAGGCCAGGTCTGAGTGTATGTATGACAAGCAATCTACCTATGAATTATGACAGAATGAATTAGAAAAATTTGCACGCGCTTCTTGATTACTCCATATAACTAACTCTTGCTTGAATTAATGTGATTCTTGTTACTTACTGTGATGACTTCAACTCCACTGGATCGGGACTCACGTTATTCGTTGTCACTTGTCAATGACGAGACCTAAAGAGGTCAATTATGCTAGTGTGAACTGTAACAATCAGCTGGCCGAGCTCAAATGGGCATACTTTGAGTTAACGAGTTGACCTGAAACACTCAATACCGAGAAGAGTTAATCTTAGAATGATCATGAGAGCTCTTGACAAAAATTAATATTGTGGGTTAACTACTCTATAAGACTACCTCGTAATATAATGACATTTCTATACATATAAACAAGCTAAGATGGCGCGTAAAGGCCGGCCGTGATCGATATTTGTCCTTACCTGGTCACCCACGTAGACTTTTTTTTAAAAAAAAAAGATCCCTCGTCTTCCTACATGCTTGATTGATACTATTATATATAAGATGCACTAAAAGCAAGTGACATGCAAACCATAACAACATCAAATAAATAATTAAGCTTCATCAACACGCAAATTTTAGAGAGGGAGAAGAATGGGGAGCTTAGGATACGAAGAAAGAGAGGAGACGACGGCACTGCCATTTTCAAGTAATGCTGATCATATTATTTCTCCTACAATAACATCATCAAAGATGACATTGCCTTTGATTTCTCTGAACCATATCTCCTTCGTCTGTAAATCTGTGGCTGATTCCGTCAAGTTCTATGTCGACGTCTTAGGCTTTGCTCTTGTTAAACGCCCTTCTTCTCTCAAATGCGAGGGAGCTTGGTATGTCGTTCTTGATCATTCTATTCTAGCTAGTATATATTCTTTTTGTATTATTCGAGTCGTTAATTATGTATATACAGGCAACTACTCCGTAATAATGCAAACAACTCGTTTTTGATAGGGAAATAATAGTAATAAGAATGACGACATTTAACCTTTATGGTTAAACTGATGCATACGATTTTTGTAGTCAAATAATGTACGTGTAGCATTTCTCAACCGTTTTCAGTGCATGTTATAGTGTTCCCTTCATTCTTTGTTTCAAATGCTCCAGTGTTACAGTGTTTCTAATTTCAATGATGGCGGTTTCTCATCAGGTTATACAGTTATGGAATGGGAATTCATTTGTTGGAATCATCGGATAAGCATCAACGAAAGACGACGAGCCGGATCAATCCAAGGGACAGCCACATCTCATTTCAGAGCTCGGACATGAAATTTGTGATCACAAAGTTGGAGGAAATGAGAATCGAATATGCGACCGCACAAGTGGAAGAAGATGGCATAAAGGTTGATCAGCTGTTTTTCCATGACCCAGATGGTTATATGGTCGAGATATGTAACTTTGACAATATACCTATTATGCCACTTTCCTCCTGCCTTCTTAAAAGGGCACCAAAGTGATATTAGACACTTGATCGAAGGTCATACTCCTTAACAAGACTGTATGGTGGCGAGGCATGAGTCGAGGCAAACCAGATGGGCAGCGCAGCTTGATGATGCATGTTTGGACATGACGTATAATTAAGTATGTAGGGATTATATGATCAAGTGTATAAGAACTTCAATAAATTTGTAAATTCAAAGAAACTTTTTGATGTACGTTCGTGTGTCTTTTTGTAGAAGCCAAGTGATGCAATTGACGAATTGTCATTGCTAGCTTGCTTGTAATGGGATGACAAACCAAATTATTACATGAAGACGTTCATTATCCATCCTTACACAATTTTAAGATATTTCCGAAAGTATTTTGTTGTGTTATTACAGAAAATGAGCCTGATTTGATCTATCATCACTAGTGCTAATTAATTGCTAAGCGAGAGACAGTTTAAACTATAATGGCTTTGATTGTTTAATTTCCATTTGTTGTTAATTAGTTTAAGGATGATATGATTAGACTTCTTATTTTGTGATACACTCTAAAATATTAGGAAGGATGAACTATTTAATCAAACGAATAATAGGTTCATATGGGGTGTAAATCGGTGGCAAGTATGTGAAAGTTGCCTAAGATTCACAAAAGTGGAGTAGAGAGAGATGGGGTTCTAGAAAAGGGATACTTCTCAAATGAGAAATTGGTTCATTCATTTCATGTCTCATTCTTACAACCTAAACTCTATATATACACATGAGATTACATGGATACCAATCTTATCCTTAATTAAAACTAAGAAAATACCATAAAATAAAGGGTATAAAAGTAACATGAGCTCCCTATCATTTTCAATGTGTATCATTACCGACCCCTTGAAAGAAACAACCAAGGTCTAAAGCAAAGATATCACCATAGCCGAGAAACCCACCAGGGTCGTAAACCAAGATGATACAGCTATAGTGCAACGCTTCTAGCATATCAACAACAGAAACACAGCAGCTCATAGAGTTCTCCCTGATCACATCATCCGGAGAAAACAAGGAAGCTCCTTCATGTAGGATATATGGATTCTTGTAGTAAGTGATGTCGGGGTCAAATACCCAAAGCACTGGATGGTGATAATCACTGTAGCAGCACTCTCGTGGCCTATCCATAATCGAATCCGAAGATTTGAAGCAACTAGAATTTCTCAGAGAGCTTGTACCAAAAAATTGCACATCATCAATTTGGTAAACATCGGGACATAGCCATGCCATTCCCATTAGGAATGCGTCGCTGTGAAAACAGGACCAACGTGATCCAACAAATGTTCCTGCCACCTCGTTACAATGCCACTGAACCCAAGCTTCTAGCTTTGCTTTCAGATATTTGAGTAAAGAAAGCGTATTCAGTCCTAAGTATATTACCATCCCATAATTTAATTGAGCTTGTACCATTTTCCCACCCATGAGATCAGTCTTGTCCATGGGTTTGAAAATTCCAATGCTAGAACACATTCTATAGATTTCAAACATGTAAAGAAAGCTCACCACCACAGTCATAAGAAAAGCGCAACAATCCCCAGACCCTTGGTAAGAAAGTTTCCGACATTTGCTACTCTCAAATTCTCAATCATCAGTTTAGAGATATTATTAGCACGAACATCCAAATATTCTGTATTTCCCGGCTTTACCATGTCGTATTTTGTCCTCAATTCTGCCAATTTCCTCTCTACCATTTCCCTACTCCTCAAAACACCGTTGTCCGCAAGGGTGTAGAACAAAGGCTGAGCTCCTGTCCAAACAGATTCGTGTGCCAAAAAGAATACATCACTGGGTGTATGTATTAAGATCAAGGGAACATATCTCAAAGATAGCCTATTGACCACACACCATTGCACACTATCCCTGATGACAGATGACTTAAAAATTCCTTCCCCATTCGGCATAATTGATTCACCTACTAATCTACCAGCATTATTATGATAGTGCAGCCATAACAATAATCTCACTGTAGGTCTAGGTATTAAACACCAGGCATAACACAAGTTAGGGTGGTCACGCCAACCTGGTACCACCATAAATTCAAGATAAGATTCCCAAACGTTACGCAATCCTACAATAACCTTTAAGTATGGGCTAATCTTACGGATTCTTCCAGAGTCAAGGCACAAAAAGAATTGATAATCAAACTCATAGGATCAACTATCACCTGAGATTCAATTGTAATCAAGGAAAAGAACTCCGACTGTGGTGTAGGCATATCGTCGAATACCATGTGCGCGTCCGTGACCACTTCTTCTTCTTCTTTAATCCCAAGCTGATCGAGCATGTCGTAAGCTTTACAATTTGAGCCCCCAAGTTTAGCTGGAACACCCATGTCAGCCTCCCTTGTAATCTCGGAATCATAACGGGTCGCAGCTCTAAGAAACAATTCATCAAACACCTCAGGTGCATCAGTCTCATGCACCACACCTTTCAAAACAACACGATCACTCTGAGAATCAATTTCGTCGACTACAGCCGTTGGAGCTTCATTACTTGGTTTTGACGTTTCGTCGAACACATGGCGAGCACTAGAAACCATTGTCACTTCTGACACCCTTTCCTCAAAGAAAGCAACACCCACGTCAGTATCAAACTCTTGCACCCTCTCCGTCACTATAGGAGGACACTTATTCGCACTATCAACTCCTTCGATCACCATTCCTTGAACTTCGTTTGGGCTTGGCATTTCGTCGAACATGTTGCAGGCGTTTGAGGCCTGCCCCACTTCTACAAATAAACATTGAAATTGTTGTCCTAGAACAACATCTCCACCAAAATCACAGTAAAAACTCGAATCTAAGCATTCAGAATCATAGCTTAGTGTATACTCATCATCTATTCCAGGAACAACATCAAGGTTCGAGCATGAATTTGGTTCAGACAATTCATCGAACACTTGGTGGGCAACATTAACACTACTATCTTCTTCATACAACCTATCAATTTCGACCTGGCCTTCATTTACTTCAACGTACAAGACCTTAACAAACCCATCTAGCTTATAAAAACAGCCGTTCGGAGACTTCTTCCAGAGGCCTTCGATTAATCGTTCATGAAATGAATTTGGAGAATTTATCTCGTAGGATAAAATTACCTCTTTCTCCAAAGCTTTCTCTACAATTTGCTCGATTGGGATGTTCGACGGCGACTTACTCCAGAATTCGTCGAACTTGGATTTTCGATTTTTTTTTTTTATATTATTATTATTATGGGAATTGGGCGGAACTTCTGGGTTGAAGGTGGATTTAATAAACTTACGGTTTTCTGGGTAAAAAGGATGAAGGTTGAGGATTTCTGGGTTTTGCAAAAATTTGGGTTTTATGTGATTTTCGTTTTCTGGGTTGATAGAGATGAACACAGATTGATGATTATTGAATTTCTGGGTTGGGAATAAACGATGAAGATGAAGATTGTTGACTAAATTGATGGATTTTCTGGGTTGATAGAAAGTTGCAACAAAAGGATGAATTTGGTTATGGGTTTGAGAGGATGACGAAAGGTAGATAGATGAATGGATACGGGAAATTGGGGTTAATTTGGGAAAGTTTCTGATTTCTGGGTTGGTAAAAAAAATGAAAAGGATGAACAAAGGTTGAAGTTGATTGGATTTTCTGGGTTGGAGAATGAAGATGAAGAGGGAATTTTTTTTTTTTTTTTTTTTTTTTTTTTTTGTATTTTCTGGAAATTAACTATATAAGAAACCATAAATCATCCACAAGTCGGGAGGATTAATGGCTCTGATACCATTTGACACACTCTAAAATATTAGGATAGGATGAACTGTTTAATCAAACGAATAATAGGTTCATATGGGGTGTAAATCAGTGGCAAATATGTGAAAGTTGCCTAAGATTCACAAAAGTGGAGTCGAGAGAGATGGAGTTCTCGAAAAGGGGTACTGTTGGGGTGAGTTCGACTTCGGGATAGATGGGGTTTAAATATCTGTCCTGCGCAAAGAACAAACTGTCAAGGGGGTCCGGTTTTACCCAGGTGAAGCCCCTCCGACGATCAAGTCAGTACTGAGTACGATCGAGAAATGGGTTGTCGAGAATCACTTATCATCAGAATAGCAATAAATGTCTCAAAAATGTAAAAAATGGAATTAGAATTAACCTGAAAGTGAGGAGAATGAGGGGGTACTTATAGTGGAGGAGTTACCCCTTACGAATAATCCTAAAGGTCCCCCCTTCATCTTAACCCTCCATTCCCTTGACATCCAACGGATGAGATTTATTGGATATTATGGGCATAGTTTGGGCTTTATCAAGGGGATTGGGCCTCTATTCCTAAGGGATTTATCATTACTGCGTCTCGGCTTTTCTTTTCACCGAGGACGACCTGACTGCGCATCCCCTGGCCGCCCTTTGTCATAGTTCATGCAATGCGCCTTGACAAAGTCCTATGATGCCATTCTCTTGCTTTTCTTGTTTCCGAGGTCATGGGGCTCGTATTTTTCGATTTCAATCGAAAAACTTCGCCCCTTGCGAGCTTCATGGTCGTGTCTGTCATAGTTGTTCTTCCATGTTTCGTTATACTTTTCTTGTTCTCGTTTTCGTGATCCTTGTTCCAACTTCGCCCCTAGGATTTTGGTTTCGATTAGATGGCTTCGCCCCTGAAGTGGAGGCGAAAATCGCAACCGAACATCGCCCCTGGAATTGGGTGCGACTTCGACTCAATCAAATGACTTCGCCCCTGGAGTGGAGGCGAAAATCGCAACCGAACATCGCCCCTGGAATTGAGTGCGACTTCGACTCAATCAAATGACTTCACCCCTGGAGTTGAGGCGAAAATCACAACCGAACCTCGCCCCTGGAATTGGGTGCGATTTCGACTCAATCAAATGACTTCGCCCCTGGAGTTGAGGCGAAAATCACAACCGAACATCGCCCCTGGAATTGAGTGCGATTTCGACTTGATCAAATGACTTCGCCCCTGGAGTGGAGGCGAAAATTGCAACCGAACATCGCCCCTGGAATTGGGTGTGATTTCGACTCAATCAAATGGCTTCGCCCCTGGAGTGGAGGCGAAATTCGCAGCCGAACATCGCCCCTGGAATTGGATGCGATTTCTATTGTCGAGGTAAATAACGTATCGCCTTCGAGACTTGGTCACTCAATTATTTGTTGAATAATTCGAAAAGATTTTGGAAAGATTTCGAAAAGATTCTTTCTCAACCGTCAGTTTTTGGAAAATCCAAAGGTCACCTCGAAACAGCAAAAAGACAATTGCCTTTAACTGTTCATTATGACAGTTAATGATGTCTTTTACTGGAAATTGTGTAAAACCATTTGATTTTACCAATTTGCCCCCGACTCTCCTTCTATAAATATCCTTTACTGCCATTAGGAATTACTTTTACTCCATTGCCAAACTCTTGCCCTTTTTCTTCTTCAATTTCTGTCAAAATCTTTTCCAATCCTTGCCGATTTACTCTTCGAATCCCTCCGATTTACTCACAATTTCGCCCATATTTCCCTTTTCTTTGCTTGATTTTACCTAAAAACGTCTTCATCTTCAAGTTTAATTGAAGATTTAAAACTCTTTTCTTGAAAACTTGGAAAAAATTAGGGTTTTTCATCCCTAATTTACCGCCGACTTCAGATCTCCGACCGTCTTCGCCGTGCCAGACATTATCTTTGAAGATCCCGACGTTTCCGTCCAACCTTTTGGCAGTCTAAGGTAATTTTCTTTCTCTTTTTCCTGCTTTTGTACTTGCTTTTTTGGGGTAATCGTTGGTTTGGCCTAACCTCTTTTTCCTCTTTTCCCGTTTTAGCCCTCCTTTCGCATCCCAAGATGACGATTCGAGGTCTTAAATTTGATCCGCGTCATATGGCCAATGAGTGGTTGGACTGCCCGTGGCTTGAGAAGAATTACAAGCCCGGTCAACGCCCCTTGGCCGATCTGGGTTGGGAGGCGAAAGTATGGTTATCGCGACCGGGCACGTGGGATGGAAGGCGTATTCCTCTTGGAATTCCCATCGATCCCCGTCGCACGTCGTCGTTTATTGACTTGGGTTCGGATTCCGAATTATGTGATTCTGACACCGAACCCGAATCCAGCACTTGTCGCTGGCAATGTCGATATAACGTAACCGTTGCTTATTTGCCTTCCACGCAGATGACACAATCAGGTGCTTCCTCTTCATCCTCCCAATCGCGTGCGCGTACCAGCATCCTCGTACCCGATGCGACTTTCACCGATGCGCAGGCGGTTCAATATGCCGCGGCTGCGCATATGCGAACCCAGACCTGTTAGGCAAATACGACACTGTTCCGATCTCGGAGAAGTTCGTTGATCAGTATCCACCTGCTGAGTTGAAGAAATTTTGTGTCAAATATGGCATCAGATCTCCTATTGTGTTAACTGTCCCCGAACTAGGATCCGTCTTGTCTGACCCTCCGCGGGGCTGCTTCGCGGTTCATGAGTTGTCTATTATTAATGGGTTGCGGCTGCCCATACCTAAATACACTGCTAGACTCCTGTCGCATTACAACTTGTGCCCCGCACAAGTGACCCCGAACTCCTTTTTGACCATTAATGGATTTGTCATGACCTGTTTGGCTGCATTGATCCCGGTGTCGATTAAATTATTCCAATCTCTACACTGTCTATCCTGTAACCAGTATGGGTTCTACACCTTTGGTCCCTGCAGTGCGGGTGATGATCAATGTATCGTGACGCAACCGAAGAGACCTCGCAAAAATCAAGTTGTCCGGAAGAACAATTTCTTCTGGGTTGCCCTGGACTCTAGCGCAACCGCAGCTGACTTCTTCAATTTCCCGTTGTCGAAGGCGGACCCTCTTGCGGACACCCGAGAGCAACCACAACTCCCTTCTTCTATGTGCGATGTGCGCGACTACTTTGTTCAGGACAAAGTGCCGAAGGAGGGTTATCGTGTTTGGACTCCTGCCTTCAAACAGTCGTTGGAGAATGAGTGGTTGTTGGGTGCGGGTCTCATGAAGGCCGCGAAAGAGGCTGAGCGCCGTAGGACTCTTCTTGTTCTAATATCAATTTTCCTTTGTTTCCCTTCCTTCGCAGTGAAAGCTCTTAACGCGGTCGAAGCCCACATAGCAGGAATCTTACCAAACGCAGATATGTTTATGGTTCGCAAACAACGGGAAAAGGCGGCCAACTCCGCAGAGAATATGCAGCGTGCTCGCGAAGAGACCGCTGCGATGAACCCGGAGTCTGCAAAGAAGAAAAAGACCAAGGGCGGCAAGCGCAAACGGGATGAGTCATCCTCTTCGCAGCCGGCTGCTCCAAAGCCGAAGAAGAAAACTGTGGACGCTGTCCCCGTTGCTGCGACACCTCTTCGAGAGGTGCCTTCTCAACATGAGGCATCTACTCAGCAGCAGCCGCCTGCTTAGCCGCGGGTATCTGCGCAGCCGCATGTTTCTTCGCAGCCGCATGTTTCTGCGCAGCCGACTTCCTCTTCAGCCGACAAAGCAAAGGGAAGGAGACTCTCGTGGAGGAGACTTTCGTCAGTACCGAGACGCTGTCACCTGTAAGTGTCTTTCCTTGCTTCATTTTTGGTTGTCCTGAATCACTTTGTCGATGTTAACTCATTCTCTTTGCAGATTCCTGAGAACCCTCGCGCAGGCAAATCGCCCCGCTTCTACGTACCGCGGCCGAGTATGGGGGACTCGAGCCTTGAAGGGAGTGAGAAAACGATGAACACTGCTCTTCCCTCTGACAACGACACCGTTTTCGGCCCAAGTAAGTCTTCTTCCACGCATGCTAATCGACCTTTCGCCTACTCTCACACTGACTTTCCTTCGCGATCAGGCTTGGGTGGCATACAACTCCGGGTGATGCAGTTCACCGACGCCATGGGTCAACCTTTGGCTGGCGTGGAGAGTGTCTGGGCAATTAGGGGGTTAAGTGACCCTCTTAACTATGCCCTTTTGCCATTTCATCACTGGGCGCGCAGTCAGAAGACGCCTGGCAATTGGTTGGAGCATTTTGCCGGCCATGTTTTCAGTGTAAGTCTTTTTGCTTTTTTGGCTCTTTTTTTTTTTTTCTTTTGCGTGCTTGTCCTCTTACACACCTTTTTTGCAGCTTGCTGGCCTTGTCTCCAACGTGTTCGACACTATGGGTGACCCTGCTGAGTACATCCACACGCAGTCAGAGTGGTTTGGCGAACTGTTTGCGGTTGCTGCCTATAGGGAGAAGGAGCTGAAAAGGTCGGCTGCGCGTTTGGATGAGCTCAGCGCGGAGAACGCGAAGGCGAAGGAGCTCACCAAAATTGCTGAGGCTAAGCTTGCAACCACTGAAGAAAAGGCTGAGAAGGCTGCTTTGGATGCTAAGACTGCCACGAGCTACGCAGCCGCCACCACCGTGCAGGTCAACCAACTTAAGGAAGCCAACAAATCCTTAAGTGAAGCGAATGCGCAGCTAAGGGAAGACTTGGCTGCGGCACTTGAAAGGGAGAAGGCATCCCTCGAGAAAGGGAAGACCCTGCTGCGCCAGCTTGAAAATGCTAAGGGCTACATCAACTTTTGGGCGCACCGCGCATGCAATGCAAAGGCTAAGTTTTTGGCCTCCTCTGACTATGAGGTGCTGCTCAATGACAAAATGGGTGATGTCCAATTCAAGGCGGTGGAGGCGATGAAGGATTCCGCCATGAATGCGCTAAGGGGTGTGAATGCCATTTCGGAGAAGCATCCTAACACGTTGGCTCCGGTTGAGGTGGCTCCTTTTGTATCTGCCCTCGAGCGCCTTGGTGACCAGTATCTCGATGCCTTTGAGGATCCAGAAATCTGAACAAGGACATAGATACTCTAACCCAAAAGCGCAGCGGGATCCTCTTTCAAGCGCGGCAAGACCTTTGGGAGCTGCCTGAGTCAATCAATGTGGATGAAGTGCCGCCCGCACCAGAGCCGAGGATACAACCTCAGTGGACCCCAATTGTCATCAACCTCGATGGTGACGGAGATGATGACGAGGAGGAAGAAGAGGACGCGGCCACGCCAGCGGAGGACGCCGCCACCGAAGCCGAGCAAGCAGGGGGTGTAGCCCCTTAAATCTCTATCTGTTTTTTTCCAATACTTGTATTTTTGATTTTCGTTTGTACCACCGGAACCGCCCTGGACAGGGTGTTTTGGCTTCGGTTATAACAATTTATTTTTCTTGTTTATGACCAAGTATCCATTTCTTCACTCTTTTCCTTAATCTCCCTTCATACTGTTGTTTTTCTTCTATACATGTGAAAATATACGATCATATTTTCGCCCCTGAGATGGAGGCGAAAGTCGCAGCCAAACATCGCCCCTGGAATTGGGTGCGAGTTTAACTTGTAAATTTTTTTGCCCCTGAAATGGAGACGCAAGTCGCAGTCAAACATCGCCCCTGGAATCGGGTGCGAGTTTAACTTGTAAAATTTTTCGCCCCTGAAATGGAGACGAAAGGCGCAGTCAAACATCGCCCCTGGAATTGGGTGCGAGTTTAAC
Organism: Spergularia marina; assembly: GCA_963680865.1. NCBI lineage: Eukaryota > Viridiplantae > Streptophyta > Magnoliopsida > Caryophyllales > Caryophyllaceae > Spergularia > Spergularia marina. The sequence continues at coordinate 8,492,604 of OY804554.1, forward strand.
TTGTAAATTTCTCGCCCTTGAAATGGAGACGCAAGTCGCAGTCAAACATCGCCCCTGGAATCGGGTGCGAGTTTAACTTGTAAAATTTTTCGCCCCTGAAATGGAGACGAAAGGCGCAGTCAAACATCGCCCCTGGAATTGGGTGCGAGTTTAACTTGTAAATTTCTCGCCCTTGAAATGGAGACGCAAGTCGCAGTCAAACATCGCCCCTGGAATCGGGTGCGAGTTTAACTTGTAAAATTTTTCGCCCCTGAAACGGATACGAAAGTCGCATTTAAACATCGCCCCTGGAATCGGGTGCGAGTTTAACTTGGATTTATATAAATTTTGACATAGTACCTGCAAAATAATAACAAACACTAACTCGTTACTTAGGTGTGCCCCTCGGGGTATTAACCCAATGGTGAAATATTATGGCTCAACTCGTATTTTGTGGGTCATTACAGCCCATCCTTCGTTTTAATTTAACTAGGATATTAACGAGGGTCGAGCCCGAGATGTCGATTTTAACCGATGAAGATTCGGCTTGACTATCCGGGCTCGGAGATCTGGGGGTCTACGTCTCACTTAAACACAGCATCGCAGTTCGACACCCTTGAATCAGGATGCCCCCTGATTACTGAGTGCGAGAGCGTAGGCGAACGAATCCGAGCTGGAGACATGTTCGCCGAGAGCCGTTACTTAGGCTCTGCCTCTGGTTGCGGGCCGGACAATCTCATGGAACCCTATTCAACACGCACCCAATTTCTTTGGGGGATAGTGTCTTAACCCGAACCAGGTATATTTTGGAATTGGACTTCTTCCCAGCCGCGCCCGAATATTAGTGATACTCGGGTGCCAATCGATAATATTGGTGATCCACAGCGGGTCATCCGAGGTGGTGAGGTCCCACCCCGCAGTGGGTATTCACTATCCGAGCCTGGTGATACATCCGACTTCGGCTTGGCTTTAGCCACCAATTTTATCTGATTCATCTGTCAAGATCGGTAAAATTCCGGACTCGGTATAGAATCATTCGCCGAGACCGGTGAAATCCCGGGCTCGGTTAACTTGCTCCATAATATTCTAACTATTCTAATTAAAATAGACACCTTGAATGAACTAAAACAATTTGGCTGCAAGCCCTTTCATTAATTGAAAATTTAAAGGAACATGTTGTGGGGTGTGCCTAGCGCTACATTCTTATTGGATGAAAGATAAACAACACCCTAAACATATTACAACTCAACTGACAACCTAAGCATAATACTTCTTGAGGTGGATGATGTTCCAAGGCCTCTTGATGGGCTCGCCTCTGAGTTCCTCCAGGCGAAAAGTCCCATCCCTTACCTTCTCAACAACAAGGAAATGACCTTCCCACTTGGGCTTCAACTTCCCTCCTTCAACTTCCTTGCCAGTGGCTGCGAGGTTCCTCAACACGTAATCTCCGACTTCGATGCTCCTTGGACTTACTTTCTTGTTGTAAGCACGGGCCATGTCCTGCTTCTGCCTTTCTACTCGCAGCAAAGCATTACCTCTTAATTCTGGCAGTAAATCCAGTGCAACGCGCAATTCCAGCTCATTTTGCTCAGGCTCGTAGGTGCTAATCCGCAAGGATTTAGCTCCCCACTCCACTGGAAACACCGCATCTGAGCCATAAACGAGTTGGAAGGGAGTTTCCCCAGTGGCGCGCTTAGTGGTGGTACGCAACGCCCACAAGATGTCTGGCAACTGTTGAATCTATTTCCCTTTGGCCCCTTCGACCATTTTGCGCAGTGCGCTCACAATCAGCTTGTTGGAGGACTCAACTTGACCATTGGCCTGTGGATAGGCAACCGAGGCATAGCAAGTTTTCACACCAAACTCTGCGCAATACTCATGGAATGGGTCGCTGTCGAACTGCGAACCATTGTCAAGAATAACGCAGCGGGGCAGCCCAAACTTGGTGAAAATATGCTTCCACATGAAATCCATGGTCTCCGTATCTCAGATGCGAGAGACTGGCTCCGCCTCAACCCACTTAGTGAAATAATCCACTCCAACAATCAGATATTTCTTTTGACATTGGCTTCGAGGAAAAGGACCTACAATGTCGAGTCCCCACCTTGCAAACGGAAGCGGTTCAGTTATCGGCTTAAGTGGGGTTGCGGGTCGGTGCGAGGTCGGACCAAACCTCTGGCATCGGTCGTACTTCTTCATGATCTCGGCCGCGTCGTTCTGCATCGTGGGCCAATGGAACCCAAGTCGCAGAGCCTTACCAGCCATTGCCTTCGCTCCGATGTGGCCGCCACACTCGCCATGGTGAATTTCTCTGAGGATATAATCCCCTTCAATCGGGTCTACACACTTCACGAATAGATGAGTATACCCTTTCTTGTATAGCTCATTATTCAGAAGTGTAAACCATTCAGCTCGCTTCTTCACCTTCTCCGCCTACTTCTCATCCTCCGGCAACTCGTCATCTTTCAAATATGCAAATAATGGGATCATCCACTCTGGGTTGCGGTCAAGAGCTGCAATGTTCAGGGTCGCATCAATACTGCGCAACGGCAGAACCTTCCACTGTACCACCCTTTGGTTGTCATTAACTGACGAACTAGCCAAGCGCGCCAGTGCATCGGCCTGCTGATTTTCCGACCTCGGAATCTGTTCGACCTCGAACACCTCAAATCCCTTGACAATCTCCTTGACTGCGTCTCGGTATCTGGCCATGTGGTCCTTGGCCTCAAATTTGTTAGTTATTTGATTTACCACAACATCCGAGTCCGAGAACGCTTTCACATTCTTCGCGCCCTCAGTCGCACACATTTGGAGACCTGCAATCAGAGCTTCATACTCTGCTTCGTTGTTAGTGGCTTCGAACCCGAAGTGCAAAGCATACTCAGTCTTATCACCGCTTGGGAGGATAACTACTATGCCTCCTCCGCTGCCACCGGAATTCGAAGACCCATCCACATACAACGACCATTGCGTAACTCGGTAATATGAACTCCTCACTGAACATGCATTCTGTGACGAAGTCAGCCAACACCTGCCCCTTGTATGCCTTTCTGGACTTGTATTCCACTCCAAATCCCTTCAGCTCGTAGCCCCAACGCGGCAACCGACCGTTCCCATCGAGGCTTCCCAATATATTTTGGAGTGGGTAATTGGTCATCACAACAATCTTATGACTCTGAAAGTAAGGCCTCAGCCGCCTACTCGCAATCAACAGACTCAGTGCCAGCTTCTCGAGCGGTGGGTATCGCAACTCGACCCTGGCGAGTGCGTGACTCACATAATACACTAGACATTGTGAGCCATCGCGCTCGATCACCAGCGCATCTCCCACTGCTCGATCTCCCGCAGACCAGTACATCATTATCTCTTCCCCCTCTTTTGGCACCACAATCTTTGGTACCTTAGTCAAATATTCCTTCAGCTTGAGGAAATATTTTTCGTCCTCGTCATTCCATTCGAATGTTTTGCGCTTTCGGAGCGCATCGAAAAATGGTAAACAACGGTCTGCTAATTTGGCGATGAATCGGCTAAGTGCCGCCACGCAACCAGTTAACAGTTGCAAATCTTTGACGCACCGAGGGGAAGGCATATCCAAGATAGCCTTTATCTTCTCTGGGTTTGCGTCAAAGCCGCGCTCACTGACCATAAAACCCAGGCATTTCCCCGAATGCACTCCAAACACGCGCTTCTTGGGATTCAATTTCATATTGTATTTCCGCAGGGTAGCAAATGTTTCTCTTAAATCTTGTGTGTTGTTCGCGGCCAACACACTCTTCACTATCTGGTCATCAACATAGTCCTCCATGTTGCGCCCAATTTGCCCTTCAAACACCTTATTGACCAATCTTTGGAATGTTGCACCCACATTCTTTAACCCAAAGGGCATTACGCAGTACATGTATACTCCCAGCGGGGTGACGAATGCGGTTTTTGGTCTGTCCTCCTCTTCGAGGGGCACTTGATGGTACCCATCATAGGCATCCATGAAACTTAACAGTCCATGGCCTGAGGTCGAATCAACTAATCTATCCATGCGCGGCAAAGGCTGGCCGTCCTTTGGGCATGCTTTGTTTAGATTAGTGAAATCGACACACATGCGCCACGAACCATTGGGCTTTTTAACAAGCACAATGTTCGACAGCCACATCGGGTACATGCACTCTTCTATGTATCCCGCCTTAAGGAGCTTACCAACTTCCTCCTTAATCGCATCGGACCTCTCTGTCCCAAAATGTCTTCTATCCTGATGAACTGGTTTGATTTTTGGGTCCGCATTTAGCTTGTGTGTAATGATTGCGGGATTGAGGCCCGTCATCTCCTCTACTGCGAATGTGAAGACATCTTTGTATTCTCTGAGTAACGCAACCAGTGGTTCTCGCTCTTCCGCTGCGAGATTCCTACCGATGCGGACTACTCTCTCCTCATCGCCTTCCTGTAGAGCCACTTCCTCTGTCTCCTCAAAGGGTTGGGTGGGTCCTTCCAAACCATGACGCGCATCCAAAGTCTCAATGGAGTACGTCATCGCAGCCGGAACGGTCTCACCATCTCTCTCTTTCCTCTTCTTGGAAGGTTGGTCCAGGGGTGCGGCATCCTCGAGGTTAATCATCGGCGGCCACAACCCCGCATGATAACACTCTCGGGCTGTCCTCTGACCAGTCTGGATAATTGCCGGCTTCCCTTTGTCAGTGATGTACAACATGAGTAATCCCAAAGTAAATACCAAACCAACCACTTCATTTAACATCGGCCTCCCGATGACCACATTGTATGCGCAGGGAATATCAATGACGATGAACTCTACCACTGTAGTTCTGATCGCGCTCCCAGTACCGATGGCGCCAAGGAGTCGGATCACACCCAGTGGGTAGATTGTTTGCCCGCCGAATGCGACAATGGGCTCATGAAGTGGCTTGATGTCCTTTCTCGTGTATTTCAATTTCAATAAACATTCCAGTCATTATATCAACCGATGATTATGTGTCCACCAGGCATCTCCTTATGTCTTTGTTCGCCACCTTCATGGTGACCACCACCGGGTCGTTATGCGGTGTACGAACCTCAGTTATATCAGACTTCTTCAGAGTAATATCAGGGATTCTTATCGGCCTTGTCTGCGGCGACACAATGGAATTGACAAAATTCTTCAAGTTCTCCTTTCGGCTGCGGTGGCTTGGTCCTCCCCTTGCGAAGCCGCCTGAAATGGTGTTGATCACACCGGGACTATGGTTTCTGTCCCCATCCTTTGGCGGTCGCGGCCTGTTCCCAGGCCATCCATTGTTGTTGTTGTTGTTGTTGTTGCGATTGTTGTAGTTGCCGCGCCCCTTCCATTGCTGCTTATACCTGTCTCGCTACCCTCGCAGTCGAGTCAAGTATCTCTCCAACCTCCCATTGTCAGCCAGATTGTGACATACATCTTCCAAATTATGGCAGTTTCGGGTACTATGCCCGTTCTCCATGTGGTATTCACAAAACTGCTGCATGTTCATCTTGTCTGCATCAGCCATTGGCCTCGGCGCCGCCAGCGTCTCTTCATCCTTGATTGCCATAAAGATTGTTCTGATTGATGTATTGAATCGACCTGGGTTGCGCAAGCCGTTGCTCGGTCGGCGCGCACACAGGAACTCTTGGTTGTTGTTCTGCGACACCGCCGCCGCCTTCTCTTTGCGACCTGAGCTGTTTACCAAGGAGGCATTGACGTGGGCAGCCACCCTTTGGTACGCACTCACCATCGTCCTGGGCTCCTTCACAACCAAGTCATACTTGCATCTACCCTCTGCCATTCCCATGATTAACGCCGCAACCCCAGCCTCATCAGTAAGGTTGGTCACGTGCGTTGCGTTCATGCGGAACCTCTGAATGTACTCATCCAAGGACTCGTTGTCTTCTTGCTTTACGGTGGCGAGGTGAATAGATGTCTTCTTCCTAGTCTTACTGGTCACGAAGTGGCCAGCAAACTTTCTTCTCAACTCTCTCCATGAATCAATGTTGTTTGGGGGTAACTGGTCGAACCACCTCTGCGCAATTCCGTACAGCGTGGACGGGAATAGCTTGCAGATGGTGGGTTCGTCCATGGTCAGATAACTGATATTGTGTAGATACGACGAGATGTGGTCATGTGGATCTCTTACCCCATCATACTCGGTCATTTTGGGCTTCTTAACCCCTGGTGGCTTTTCAGCAATGAGGATCCAGCTCGTAAAAGGAGAATCGCAGAGCAACGTAGATCTACCAGGATGCCTACAACTGTGGTATCTCAAGCTTGCTTCTCCCTCAGTCTCGTCCTCGGACTCAGATTGGCTTCTTGTCTTTGAGCTTCCGTGACCCCCTCGCGGCTTCTCTCGGCGAGGTGGAGTTCCCGACCTCAGTCGCGAGTGGTGGGTGGGGATCATGCCTCGCGTCAACAGGGGCGACCGAGACCTTATCCGGATAGGACCAGTGCTTCGGATATGGTTCGGTCCCAACCTGTCGTACGTTGAGATACGGTCCTCCTCAACTACTCATTTGCCTTTCTCCTTCGCAGAAAACTTCTTGTATGACATCTGTGTCTTTTCTCTCTCCCTCTCCTTCTCTTTCTCTCTTCTCAACCTCTCTTCTTCTTCCCTCTTCTTCTTCTCCTTCGCTTTGCGTTGCTTCCCCGCATCGATGATGAGACGGGCATGTAACAACCCTAAATTTGACTGAATTATAAATAGGAATAATTTAGAATTGTCACGCCGCAATTGACTACCAAGTCAATTGGTAGGCTAGAAATTCGATTACAATAATCTAACGAAAGATAAAACAGCGGAAGTCTTACACAAAGTCGAACTACAGTTCTCAAAACCAAACTCAAATTACATGAACCAAATGAAATTAAAGCTTAAATAATGTTTAGGAAACCCTAGCATGCAAACGTCCCTCAAGCAAGCATCCAAAGCATCAAGACCTGTCAACTACGCCATCGAGAATGACGTAGGCCCCAGAACATGGTAGGGAACAAACCAGAATAAGAACGTCAGCATACATGCTGAGTAAGAATAACAGACACAAAGAGACAACAACAAGATACGCGCCTTGAGGCGCGTAGCTAACAAGGAAAGAACAATAATCAACGCTGTAAAATCATAATCGTAGTCATAATCATAATCGTCATGAGTATCTTTCATAGATACGGTACACAGAATCATCATTCATATTCATAATTTCAGGCGTCGGGTCCTACCCCTAGCTACCACAACATCGAACATCGCCGTTCGATCTAGAGTTTTACACCCCTAATAACCCCGAGTGTGCACACCCCTCGCTAGAGATCCAGTAGGATGCGTAACTCTAGGAGGAAGACTATTAGGCAGTCGGTACCTACTCCGACCAAAACATTACCTTGATCAGAGGATTTCACAAAGCGGCCGGACGGACCGTACACGCTACTCTAGGTGGTATCAAATTTATCATGTTTTCTTTCATTCGCTTCACAATCATTATTCGATAGTATATCACTTGATAATACAATGAATCAATCATAATCGATAAACAGAGGAAACAAGCGAAATACGAAACAAACAACAAAGAAGAAGACCACCCGGCCGAGAGGCCGAATGGCCGAGAACAATGGAAGCCGAAGGGTTGCAAAACGGGTTAGCAATTCGAATAATAATACGCTCATGATATGAAATAGATAAAGATGAAAAAATGGTTAGGATTGAGCGTGTATGACAAGATAATATGGTGATCAAGCAAGGTAGTGATTCAAACAACGATTGTGGTTAGTCAAGAGGATTGTGATCAACGTTCTTACCTCATAACGCCAATCCTTAATCAGCCAATTATAAACATAATCCATAATTCCCTAATCAAAGAGATGTTCCCATAAGTCTTACAACTCACAACTATCACTAATATGAAACGGATCCACAAAGGGACAGTGGTAAAGAAACACGAGTAACGTCTACCTCCGATATTGGATGACCACTAAATTTTAGTATGTTGTAGAAGGGTATGTCAGAAACATCTCCTCAAAAAATTACCTTGATCAGAGGATTTCACAAAGCGGCCGGACGGACCGTACACGCTACTCTAGGTGGTATCAACTTTATCATGTTTTCTTTCATTCGCTTCACAATCATTATTCAATAGTACATCACTTGATAATACAATGAATCAATCATAATCGATAAACAGAGGAAACAAGCGAAATACAAAACAAACAACAAAGAAGAAGACCACCCGGCCGAGAGGCCGAGTGGTGCGTCGGATCAACAAGTCCGAGAGGCCGAATCAACAGAAGGCCGAGTGCCCGAGAACAATGGAAGCCGAAGGGTTGCAAAACGGGTTAGCAATTCGAATAATAATACGCTCATGATATGAAATAGATAAAGATGAAACAATGGTTAGGATTGAGCGTGTATGACAAGATAATATGGTGATCAAGCAAGGTAGTGATTCAAACAACGATTAGGGTTAGTCAAGAGGATTGTGATAAACGTTCTTACCTCATAACGCCAATCCTTAATCAGCCAATTATAAACTCAATGCATAATTCCCTAATCAAAGAGATGTACCCATAAGTCTTACAACTCACAACTATCACTAATATGAAACGGATCCACAAAGGGACAGTGGTAAAGAAACAAGAGTAACGTCTACCTCCGATATTTGATGACCACTAAATTTTAGTATGTTGTAGAAGGGTATGTCAGAAACATCTCCTCAACAGTTTGTCCACAAACTCCAAGCGAATCAACGGGAATCAACTTCACAATGGACCACGAATAACAATTAGGGTTTACTCACGAAAACCAATATAACTTTTGATACAGAAGTCTAGGCCTTACCAATTTCGGATATGGTTTCATACCTATTGTCATGAACATCTCCACAAAATCTCGTCCTAAAATACCTTCGGAGTCAACGGTAATCATCAGAATACCGAGGCGGCGACACAGTTTCCGGGTAGATAGACACAGGTCTACTAAAACACCTCTACAGTGAGCATCCCATGGAATCTTGGCACGATCTACATGTTCCTGGATTTGTATTGCAATCCGGTTCTAACTCCACCAACCACGTGCTAATCAGAGATCGTATGAGAGAATTATGTGTGTTTGAAGTTGACACAGTGGTGCTGTGGATTTTCTGCGGGTGGAGGCTACGAAAAGGAGAGAAGGAGTGGGCCGACTATTTATAATGGAAGCTAGGGTTTATTTCCTTTGTTTATGTAGATGGGTTTGAGGGTCTCTAGTTTGGGCTTTATTCGTTGGGTGAGATGAGTGATCCAAAAACCCGACCCAAACTCACTTATAGGAACTCATTTTATCTTTCAATAATCGATTTAAGAGTAACACCATTATTAAATGATCACCCAAAAATCCAGGGTGTTACAGGGCATCCCAAAGCTTGATATTAGCCTGCCGTTGCGCCTCCTTTGCGCGTTCGACTTCTCTGCGGATGCGCACCGAGGGGAACGCCCTCTTCTTTCCCTTTTTCACCCCCGAAGACCCTGGTTGCGTCTACGTAGAGGCAAACGGCATCTGCACAGCCGCCTCTTTGCGGAACGCCGCCATCTGGGCGTCCAGATTCTCCATCATCTCCTTGCGGAGTTCTTCTCTGACTGCGGAGACCGTGGCCTCGAATGCCGCAGTGTCATGGCTATCCGTCTCTGTCTCCTCCTCGTCTGTATATTCCATCCCGTCTTCGTCCTCGGAATCATAACCTCTGCGAGTGCGCTCGTCAACAATGGTTGTGGGGGGAGGAGGACGGGTAGTTTCAATCGGCTTCACCACCTCTTGGGGTCGAGGGGGTTCGTCTGCGATGGAGGCAGCCGGCCCCAACAACTCACCTGTCATTGGGTCGTAACGACCCATGATCGGGTTGCTATTGTCAGGGGGTGGCGCACCCGAGTGCAGAGTAATCGCAGTCGACTTATCTGGTTTCTTTCGCGTCCCAGCTACCATCTCTATCGCGGTCAAAAATGTTCAATTCGCAAGCAAAAATTCAGATTTCTCCGATCTATCCCCTCAGACGGCGCCAATTGTTGGGGTGAGTTTGACTTCGGGATAGATGGGGTCTAAATCTCTGTCCTGCGCAAAGAACAAACTGTCAAGGGGACCTGGTTTTACCCAGGCGACGCCCCTCCGACAGTCAAGTCAGTACTGGGTGTGATCGAAAAATGGGGTGTCGAGAATCACTTATTACCAGAATAGCAATAAATGTCTCAGAAATGTAAAAAGTGGAATTAGGATTAACCTGAAAGTGAGAAGAATAAGGGGGTATTTATAGTGGAGGAGGTACCCCTTAGGAATAATCCTAAAGGTCTCCCCCTTCATCTTAACCCTCCATTCCCTTGACATCCAACGGATGAGATTTATTGGAAATTATGGGCATAGTTTGGGCTTTATCAAGGGCATTGGGCCTCTATTCTTAAGGGTTGTGTCCTCATTAATAAAATGAACCCCAACAGGTACTTCTCAAATGAGATATTGGTTCATTCATTTCATGTCTCATTCTTACAACCTAAACTCTCTATATATATACACATGAGATTACATGGATACCAATCTTACCCTTAACTAAAACTAAGGAAATACCATAAAATAAAGGGGATAAAAGTAAAATGAGCTCCCTATCATTTTCAATGTGTATCATTTTGGCTACCCACATTATCGGAATTATAACAAGTAATCAATTAATAAAAATGGTGCTACGTACGCTAACAAGAAACTTTCTTTACCTAAAACTTCAATTCGAGTTTCCCGACCTTAAGTTATCCAAATTATCGTCAAATTTTACATAAATTGTGGATTACAGAATATTTGTGCTTGAATTAAAGACAATGTGGTATATTTAAACAAAGTGTTTAGGGTATCTTAGCCACAAAAGATACGCAAAAAATGATGAGAAAAGTCCAAAATCTTATGTTGAAGAATAATGAAGTAGTATCGATCCAGCTAGCTAGGAACTAAAGTTTAGGATACAACATGGACAGAAATCCTGGAGAAGAAAGGGACATAAAACGTGGATGGCACTTGTTTTTAGTTTTGACAATGGAGATTATTGAGAGAGACAGAGAGATCAGATATTAAGGTGCCTAGTGTTCATTTGTTTAATTATATATTGACGTGACGGGAGATCGGATGATATGTCTTTAGATGTATATTTGGTGCGGGGTGTGAAGTTGTAAACGAGTCGATTTGAGCACGAGCACGAGCACGAGCACGGTGGACTAATTCTAGAGATCTGCTCAACAATTTTACCTCGAGCACGTACTAATTTGATTAGGCTAACTTAAGTTCAAGTTTAGTTCGAGTAATTTTGACTCGAGTTTCGACCATAAAAAAATTAAAATACTGATATGAGGAATTTCATGCTTGAATTGGTCGGGTCTAGACTCAGGCGGTCAACCTCAATTTTACCAAAAGCGAGTCGAACTTTACGACCCTAATTCCGATAGTTATATATATAATAATAATAAGTTGTCAAGCTGTCCATAGATATATATGGCAATAGATGAGCGCGCCGTAGTTTTGAAAAATAGTGGGATGAATCTGATACAAATCAAAATAATTTGCAAAGATAAATTAAAGGATAGTTGTTATATCGATATCAAAGGTTTTTGATATACAAGGAAGGAGATGAAGACTAAAGAAGAAGGTAGGGGGAGACTGGCAATGGAAGGGGTAATAGAGTATACTAGTTTGATGGCCCGTGCAACGCCCGGGCTATCTATATTTAAATGTTAAAATTGTGTAAACGAAATTTTTATCTAAGACTATAAATCTCATTTCAGACACCCGTGGGATATTTGTAATGCAATTAGATGGAAAGTCACATTTAAAAACCTAAAGTCATGTTTCGAATACCTGTGAGATATTTGTAATGTAATTAGATGGAAAGTCATCTTTAAAAAGCTAAAATCATGTTTCGAACACCCGTGGGATATTTGTAATGTAATAAAATGGAAAGTTACCTTTCAAAATCTAAAATCTCATTTCGAACACTCGTAGGATATTCGTAATGTAATTAAATGGAAAATCACCTTTTAAAACCTAAAACCCCATTTCGAACACCCATGAGATATTTGTAAAGTAATTAGATGAAAAGTCACATTTTAAAAGCTAAAGTCCCATTTTGAAACACCCGTGGGATATATGATCAAATTGTCATAAATTAAGTAATTACTATATTGCATAACTAATTTCAATTAATCAAGTAATAATGTTATTTAATTAGAATAATATCACCATATAGTATCTACTTGTCATATCCTATTTTGGATAAACTTTATTTACAATATAATAATATTATTATATGCCACGTGTCAGCGTGGGAATTGAGCGGGTTTAGGATTACATATATATATTAGATTAGGGGATAATCAGTATGGGGAAATAGTATTAGGAATAATATCAAGAAATATTTTGAGTATGGAATGATATATTTATTTAGGGTTAGTCAGATCATAGGATTATTGTGTTTACATTATATAATGTAAACTATATAAGGGGGCTTCCCCTAAGTTATTGTAACAAGTCATTTACGAGAGTGATATTAATGTTAAGAGTGTTCGCAAATATCGTGCGTTACCATAATAGAATTATAACGCACGATATTCTGTGGTCATTACCGCCTGTGGTAATCGCCATAATGAAATTATATTTTAATTGAGTTTGTTATTTTCTTCTATTACTTTATAAATAGAATATCCAATATTTATGTTATAGAAAATCATTAAACTAAGGACATGTTTGGTGCTGCTTAAATTAGACCCCTATAAAAATTAGAATTAGCTCTAATTAATCAAGATACAATTTCGCCATCGTTCATCATCTGGATCCCCTGCCCACAGCTGCCATGTATATGTTTAAGTTCTTGCTACACTTTTCAGTGGTTCAACATCAAATTACTTGTCAAGTTTCTTAACTGCCAAAGTAATTTGTGTAAACCAAAAAAATAAATAGCCAAATAAATTTGTATCACCAGCAGTGACAATTGGTTATGGAAGAGACGACGATTTGTAAAACAAGGCTCGAAACTATATATTTCTTAATTATATAAATATTTCTTAATTATATAAATATTTCTTAATATTTCTTAATTATATGGAGTACTTGTTTTTATATTTCTTAATTATATAAATATTAGATACTCTATCTATAAATTAATATAGGAAAATAAAAAATCTTAATAAAATATTATTTTCTTTTGGTAAATACCACTAGCGGTAATGACCATAGAGTCATCGTGTGATTCTATGGTCATTACCGCTAGTGGTAATCGCCATAAGAAAATAATACTTTAATATAATTATATATTTTATTAATAATATAAAAGAATTTCTTATTCAAGGTAAAGTATTTTTTATAAATAAAAATACAATTTAATATGTATTCTTTTGTTGTGTTTGGAACTCAATTGGCCTAATACTCGACTTAGCATAATAATATTTTTAGTTCCCCCAAATTTAAATTACGTAATTTTTCCAAACTTAATTAAGATACGTGAGATCACCAACTCACCATTATCAATTGCTTTGAAGGTTTAACCATAGAGAGTTATAAACATATAGTTTCAAGCCTTGTTTTACATTTTGTCGATGTCTTCATCACCAATTGGCGCTGCTCATAAGACAAATTAAAGACGGGCATGGTAAATTTGCACGTCACGTCACATAAGAAAATGAATTTTCTTTATAATTCTGGGTATAAAAAGGGAGAAGAAAGATAGATAGAGCTAAGTATAACAGATGGTATGAGACGAGAAAAGGGGGAGTAGTTTGGCAGCATGTTCATCCTTGATTATTACTTAATCAAATACTAGATTTAGCAATTAAAAATCATGGCAACTCAATTAAATAATTGAAGCATTAAAAGCATAGCAATAAGACATGAACATACTGAGGATGAAGGACTGACATAATGTTTCTTGATTAATTAGACCTATAGTTCTAGTTTGTTTAGAAGTCTAACTTAAAGTCATACCAAACATATCCTTAGTTTAATAAATTTCTTTAACATAACTACTAAATATTTTATTTATAAATTTAATTAGAATATTATTTTTTTATGGTGATTACCACAAGCGGTAATGACCATAGAATCATCGGTAGACCCCTATTTATACTATTGACATTTACGAAACCCTAAACATATTACATTCCTAAATTACGTACTCATAATATTCTTAACCACAAATACTCGATATCATTCCTAACATTTCCCACATACTCTATTAAGGGGGTGAGGGAAATCAGAGTTACAACCAAAATCAACATGAGTGTCCATTCCTCCTGCAACTCTTCTATTTATAACAACTTGGTAACGGTGCAATGAGGCCATCCAATCAGCGTGTGGTACATTCCCAAATGAAAGTACCATTTTGCCCTTGCTCCCAAGTTGACCCTTTGACTCCACATTGCTGCACCATATGCACTCTAGCTCACCTTTTGATCCCAGCTCATAACTCTCTTCATGCCCAGTCATCAATTCACAGTGATCCCATGCTTTATCCGTATCAGAATCTAATTTGGGAATCTCATTATTGATTCAGGAACGAAATGTTGTAGTGTAGTCGTAGCATTTAGCACGCAATGCCGCGGACTTGCATAGTTGCATTGATCATTGATGGCAAATATTATTGATTGATAAAGAGAAAGTCTTGATAAATATCTGTTATTACTACCAGAATTAACAATCTGGCAGTGGCTGGCCGCCGGTTGATGTAAATATTATATTATATATAAAATTGCCAAAATAGGAAAGTCAAAAGATATTATTAAATCATGTTTTACACTCTTGAGCATCATTTCAGATTAGCACGCAATTATAGGGTATCCTTGTTGATCTTTTTGCATACCTTAAGCTTTGCACTTACGCTAATAGAGAGGTGGTGCGTCGGTGCGTCTTCTTGTACTGTTACGAGTCTTACGACAATCTTGTTTGATAAATGACTTACTCCCCCACACCCGCGTTCTTTTAATTTCTTAAACACTATTAGGTTTGAATATGTGAGGGAAATTCAAAACAAATGTTAGGAAATGAAAACAATGGACATTCGCCAACACCGAAATTATTGAAGCTAAGTTAAAAACAAATACGATCAAATGTCGTTTTGAGCAAGCACATGAATTAATTATACAGACCTTGAGCTAGTAGCCCGACTTGACTCGACTCACCTTGACTTGACCACCACCTAATTGCCAGCCCTAGGTATGATGAACAAGAGTGTAAAACATGATTTAATAATATCTTTTGACTTTCCTATTTTGGCAATTTGCTTGATATTCATATGGATGTTTACTATTCACCAACATGTACTGTGTTTAACATGGAATGCTGGCATGGACTAACTTGAATTATTTCACCAAATCTATCATGTATTCATCATTCACATGTGGTGTGCAACCATGCATGCATTGATGCATATCATGGTGGCTAGCCAGACAGACTTGATTAGTTATTTTTGATCGATTTGGCCAAACGGAATTACGTACCATGCTATTCATCAAAATAAATTTAAGAATTAGTTACATATATTTCACCGTTCATCATCATATGAGCTCTAGCTCGTTATATAAAGTGGTAGTAAACGACTCAATTCGACTTGATCGGATGACTTATACAAAATCAATCTGATTTGGCTTAATCTAATCTTGAGCCTTTTTACTACAAATTCCGATCCTCCGGCCCTATCCTTGCATTTACAAGAATAAATATCTCATGATTCTGCACGTTATTAACGTTTTACGCGACGAACACTTTTGTCAAACTCTCATATAGACTTACACATACACATACTATTTGATGGTCAATTGGTCAAAAAGTCAGAGACTCGTCGTATGTGTCAATATGCATGGCAAACTAAATTAAGTTTTTTGATACGAGGATTAGGTAGCATTATAATTGAAATGTCCTATACATGTTCTCACTTCAATATTTTAAAAGTTTACTGGACATTGTTAATTGTTATTATCATCATCATTCAATTTGCCATCATTTTTTAGAGGTTTGATAGGATATGAAGTATCACAAACAGCTACCGAATAGTATTAAGGTTGACCTAGTGACTTCGATACTAATTTTCCTGGGGGTTATCCCATATCAATTTTCAACCCCGCAACATTAGTTGTTTCATCTATCATCTCAACTAAAACTCTGGCAGTTGATTAACTATTTCTAAAGTATCGGATTTGACAAGGGGGTGGGGGGGGGGGGGTGGAAGGAGGGTGATTCCTAGGGTATAAGCTTGATACCATGTGAAAGGATTATGAACAAAAAAAAAAGTCTATTGGTTAAAGTCCAAAGAAGAATTTCGTAACTTAATTAACACTTAGAAGTCGATGTCCTAACTTGGTTAAAATTAGATGCACAAACGGATACAATAATGTACATATACTAGGTAAAATCTCGTGCGCCGCACGATCTATGCGTATTTTTTACAAAAATTTGTTTAATGTTGTTATGTTGTGATATATAATTTTATACGTTGTTGGTTTCGCATGGTAGTTGGTTTTGATGTTATTTTGAATTGATTGTTCTACTATTTTTAGTTTCATATTGTTTTTAATTTTTTTTGTAAGTGGTTGTAGCTTATAAAGAAGTGTGCAGTACAATTTTGTTTTTAGGTTTTTAGTTGATATTAATCTTGGGAATTGGGAAATGGATGAAATATTGACATTATATTTAAGAAATTTGTCCTCTCTATCTACCTTGTACCTCTCCTTTGACGAAACAGTAATAATAATAATAATAATAATAATAAAAATTCATGCACCACTAAAGGAGTGACATGAGTTGTACTTACTCTTATTTTAAAGATTCATGTACAGATTTAATATACATGTGTGACCGTATGCATGATGCAATGTGAATGATATGGTCTAAAACTTGAAGTATACAATGTCCCTACTGATTCATGCACAAATGAAATGTACACGTGTGACCGTATGCATAATGCAAATGTGAATGATATGACCTAAAACTTGCAGTATACAATGTCCCTATTTTGAACCAATAAAAATTGGACAAAGGTCCCTACCACAGTTTTGCAACCTAAAATTATATAATGATATATGATGATTACTATCACATGGCGTTACATCCATACATGTAGCGAGTTTTCACACTTCTCATCTGCATATAGTGATTCTCTTTAATTTCAAGCTAGTAAACAATATATTCTCGTTCGTAATTCAATTTCTTAGATCTAATTCTGGACGGAGGAAAAAAGCCCCCCAAAACAAAATCACAGATCTAATATTAGGTTCAAACGAACCAAAAGTGGTGTTTTGACTAGTAAAATGTACATTTGACCATGTGACATTTTTAGTAGAAGGATAAGACAAAAATGTGGTCGATCTTTTTGGGGGCATGTATGGTGAATCTAGGGGATAGCCTGGGGTGCACCGGCTACCCCAAATTCCCCGAAAACGTCAAAATATTGCCTAAAAAAATTCCAAAAAATAGGAAAAAAATTTTAAAAAATTAATTTGTACTAAAAAGGCTACCCCAAGTTTTTGGGGCTAGATTCGCCACTACTGATGTACCTTCAATTGTAGTACTTCGTAGGCAGGACGAAGACTCACGAACAAGATCAGATAAGGCGCGTTAAAAAGATCCCACCGTCCTCATACGCTCCTAGTCATAGCCTTGTCACCCCCGTACGACGTTCTCATCATTTTCTGTCTCTTCCTAATCACACCTCTATATAAGTTGATCGTTCACTAAGTTGTATGTGAGCCAACAAAGTATTCAATATTAAGTGTAAGATATTTATTCTACAAGCTACACAATTTTTTTCTTAGAAACTCATTTACATACCTTGGAGCAATATTCGATCGTTGTTGCAATACCTTCTCTCTAGCTACTAGTGTCATTACAATTCAAAAATAAGCTTAGAATTAAAGAATAAGTTTAAAAATAGAATAGAAGCATGCATAATTCGTTTTACAACTTTGATTCAAATATATGAATGTTGAGGAATGAGTGTGGTTTGAAATGACATTTGATTTACTCATTTGACTATCCTAATAAATAAAATCGTCTTAGTGTCATTAGAATTCAAAAATAAGCTTAGAATCAAAGAATAAGTTTAAAAGTAGAATACAAGCATGCACAGTTCGTTTTACAAGAATTCAAAAATAAACTTAGAATCAAAGAATAAGCTTAAAAGTAGAATACAAGCAGGCACAGTTTGTTTTACAAGTTTGATTCAAATGTATTAATGTTGTGCAATGAGTGTGGTTAGAAATGACATTTGATTTACTTATTTGACTATCCTAATACATAAAATCGTCTTATTGTCATTAGAATTTAAAAATAAGCTTAGAATCAAAGAATAAGCTTAAAAGTAGAATACAAGCATGCACAGTTCGAATTACAAGTTTGATTCAAATGTATGAATATTTTGGAATGAGTGTAGTTAGAAATTACATTTAATTTACTTATATTACTATCCTAACACATATAATCGTCTTAGTGTCATTAGAATTCAAAAATAAGCTTAGAATCAAAGAATAAGCTTAAAAGTAGAATACAAGTATGCACAGTTCGTTTTACAAGTTTGATTCAAATGTATGAATGTTGTGGAATGAGTGTGGTTTGAAATGACATTTGATTTTACTTATATGACTATGCTAACACATATAATCGTCTTAGTGTCATTAGAATTCAAAAATAAGCTTAGAATCAAAGAATAAGCTTAAAAGTAGAATACAAACATGCACAGTTCGTTTTACAAGTTTGATTCTAATGTATGAATATTTTGGAATGAGTGTAGTTATAAATGACATTTGGTTTACTTATAGACTATCCTAACACATATAATCGTCTTAGTGTCATTAGAATTAAAAAATAGGCTTATAATCAAAGAATAAGCTTAAAAGTAGAATACATGCATGCACAGTTCGTTTTACAAGTTTGATTCAAATGTATGAATGTTGTTTAATGAGTGTGGTCTGAAATGACATTTGATTTTACTTATATGACTATGCTAACACATATAATCGTCTTAGTGTCATTACAATTCAAAAATAAGCTTAGAATTAAAGAATCATTTTAAAAATAGATTAGAATCATGCATAGTTCGTTTTACAAGTTTGATTCAAATGTATGAATGTTGTGTAATGAGTGTGGTTAGAAATGACATTTGATTTACTGATATGACAATCCTAACACATATAATCGTCTTAGTGTCATTACAATTCAAAAATAAGCTTAGAATTAAAGAATAAGCTTAAAAGTAGAATGCAAGCATGCACAGTTCGTTTTACAAGTTTGATTCAAATGTACAGTTCGTTGTGGAATGAGTGTGGCTAGAAATTACATTTGATTTACTGATATGACAATCCTAATACATATAATCGTGTTAGTGTCATTACAATTCAAAAATAAGCTTAGAATTAAAGAATCATTTTAACAATAGAATAGAATCATGCATAGTATGTTTTACAAGTTTAATTCATATATATGAATGTTGTGGAATGAGTGTGGTTAGAAATGACATTTGATTTACTGATATGACAATCCTAACACATATAATCGTCTTGGTCTCATTACAATTCAAAAATAAGCTTAGAATCAAAGAATAAGCTTAAAAGTAGAATACAAGCATGCACAGTTCGTTTTAGAAATTTGATTCAAATGTATGAATGTTGAGGAATGAGTGTGGTCTGAAATGACATTTGATTTACTAATATAACTATCCTAACACATATAATCGTCTTAGTGTCATTAGAATTAAAAAATAAGCTTAGAATCAAAGAATAAATTTAAAAGTAGAATACAAGCATGCACAGTTCGTTTTACAAGTTTGATTAAAATGTATGAATGTTGTGGAATGAGTGTGGTCTGAAATGACATTTGATTTTACTTATATGACTATGCTAACACATATAATTGTCTTAGTGTCATTACAATTCAAAAATAAGCTTAGAATGATAGAATCATTTTAAAAATAGAATAGAATCGTGCATAGTTCGTTTTACAAGTTTGATTCAAATGTATGAATATTTTGGAATGAGTGTAGGTAGAAATGACATTTGGTTTACTAATATGACTATCCTACTACATATAATCGTCTTAGTGTCATTAAAATTCAACAATAGGCTTAGAATCAAAGAATAAGCTTAAATGTAGAATATAACCATGCACAGCTCGTTGTACAAGTTTGATTGAAATGTATGAATGTTGTGGAATGAGTGTGGATTGAAATGACATTTGATTTTACTTATATGACTATTCTAACACATATAATTGTCTTAGTGTCATTAGAATTCAAAAATAAACTTAGAATCAAAGAATAAGCTTAAAAGTAGAATACAAGCATGCACATTTCGTTTCACAAGTTTGATTCAAAATTATGAATGTTGTGGAATGAGTGTGGTTAGAAATGACATTTGATATACAGAGATGACTATCCTAACACATATAATTTTCATAGTGTCATTAGAATTCAAAAATAAGTTTAGAATCAAAGAATAAGCTTAAAAGTATAATAGAAGAATGCAAAGTTCGTTTGAAAAGTTTGATTCAAATGTATAAATGTTGTGGAATGACTGTGGTTAGAAATGACATTTGATTTATTAATATGACAATCTTAACACATATAATTGTCTTAGTGTCATTACAATTCAAAAATAAGCTTAGAATTAAAGAATCATTTTAAAAATACAATAGAATCATGCATAGTTCGTTTTATAAGTTTGATTCAAATATATGAATGTTGTGGAATGAGTAAGGTTAGAAATGACATTTGATTTACTGATATGACAATCCTAAAACATATAATCGTCTTAGTGTCATTACAATTCAAAAATAAGATTAGAATTAAAGAATAAGCTTAAAAGTAGAATACAAGCATGCACAGTTCTTTTTACAAGTTTGATTCAAATGTACAGTTCGTTGTGGAGTGAGTGTGGCTAGAAATGACATTTGATTTACTGATATGACAATCCTAATACATATAATCGTATTTGTGTCATTACAATTCAAAAATAAGATTAGAATTAAAGAATCATTTTAAAAATAGAATAGAATCATGCATAGTATGTTTTACAAGTTTGATTCATATATATGAATGTTGTGGAATGAGTGTGGTTAGAAATGACATTTGATTTACTGATATGACAATCCTAACACATATAATCGTCTTAGTCTCATTACAATTCAAAAAAAGCTTAGAATCAAAGAATAAGCTTAAAAGTAGAATACAAGCATGCACAGTTCGTTTTAGAAATTTGATTCAAATGTATGAATGTTGAGGAATGAGTGTGGTTAGAAATGACATTTGATTTACTAATATAACTATCCTAACACATATAATCGTCTTAGTGTCTCTAGAATTAAAAAATAAGCTTAGAATCAAAGAATAAACTTAAAAGTAGAATACAAGCATGCACAGTTCGTTTTACAAGTTTGATTCAAATGTATGAATGTTGTGGAATGAGTGTGGTCTGAAATGACATTTGATTTTACTTATATGACTATGCTAACACATATAATCGTCTTAGTGTCATTACAATTCAAAAATAAGCTTAGAATGATAGAATCATTTTAAAAATAGAATAGAATCATGCATAGTTCATTTTACAAGTTTGATTCAAATGTATGAATATTTTGGAATGAGTGTAGGTAGAAATGACATTTGGTTTACTAATATGACTAGCCTAACACATATAATCGTCATAGTGTCATTAAAATTCAAAAATAGGCTTAGAATCAAAGAATAAGCTTAAATGTAGAATATAACCATGCACAATTCGTTTTACAAGTTTGATTGAAATGTATGAATGTTGTGGAATTAGTGTGGATTGAAATGACATTTGAATTTACTTATATGACTATTCTAACACATATAATCGTCTTAGTGTCATTAGAATTCAAAAATAAACTTAGAATCAAAGAATAAGCTTAAAAGTAGAATACAAGCATGCACATTTCGTTTCACAAGTTTGATTCAAAATTATGAATGTTGTGGAATGAGTGTGGTTAGAAATGACATTTGATATACTGAGAAGACTATCCTAACACATATAATTTTCGTAGTGTCATTAGAATTCAAAAATAACCTTAGAATCAAAGAATAAGCTTAAAAGTATAATAGAAGCATGCAAAGTTCGTTTTAAAAGTTTGATTCAAATGTATAAATGTTGTGGAATGAATGTGGTTAGAAATGACATTTGATTTATTAATATGAAAATCTTAACACATATAATTGTCTTAGTGTCATTACAATTCAAAAATAAGCTTAGAATTAAATAATCATTTTAAAAATAGAATAGAATCATGCATAGTTCGTTTTATAAGTTTGATTCAAATATATGAATGTTGTGGAATGAGTGTGGTCTGAAATGACATTTGATTTTAATTATATGACTATGCTAACACATATAATCGTCTTAGTGTCATTACAATTCAAAATTAAGCTTAGAATTAAAGAATCATTTTAAAAATAGAATAGAATCATGCATAGTTCGTTTTACAAGTTTGATTCAAATGTATGAATATTTTGGAATGAGTGTAGGTAGAAATGACATTTGGTTTACTAATATGACTATCCTACTACATATAATCGTCTTAGTGTCATTAAAATTCAACAATAGGCTTAGAATCAAAGAATAAGCTTAAATGTAGAATATAACCATGCACAGTTCGTTTTACAAGTTTGATTGAAATGTATGAATGTTGTGGAATGAGTGTGGATTGAAATGACATTTGATTTTACTTATATGACTATTCTAACACATATCATTGTCTTAGTGTCATTAGAATTCAAAAATAAACTTAGAATCAAAGAATAAGCTTAAAAGTAGGATACAAGCATGCACATTTCGTTTCACAAGTTTGATTCAAAATTATGAATGTTGTGGAATGAGTGTGGTTAGAAATGACACTTGATATACTGAGATGACTATCCTAACACATATAATTTTCGTAGTGTCATTAGAATTCAAAAATAAGTTTAGAATCAAAGAATAAGCTTAAAAGTATAATAGAAGCATGCAAAGTTTGTTTTAAAAGTTTGATTCAAATGTATAAATGTTGTGGAATGACTGTGGTTAGAAATGACATTTGATTTATTAATATGACAATCTTAACACATATAATTGTCTTAGTGTCATTACAATTCAAAAATAAGCTTAGAATTAAAGAATCATTTTAAAAATAGAATAGAATCATGCATAGTTCGTTTTATAAGTTTGATTCAAATATATGAATGTTGGGGAATGAGTGTGGTTAGAAATGACATTTGATTTACTGATATGACAATCCTAACACATATAATCGTCTTAGTGTCATGACAATTCTAAAATAAGCTTAGAATCAAAGAATACGCATAAAAGTAGAATACAAGCATGCACAGTTCGTTTTACAAGTTTGATTCAAATGTACAGTTCGTTGTGGAATGAGTGTGGTCTGAAATGACATTTGATTTTACTTATATGACTATGCTAACACATATAATCGTCTTAGTGTCATTACAATTCAAAAATAAGCTTAGAATTAAAGAATCATTTTAAAAATAGAATAGAATGATGCATAGTATGTTTTACAAGTTTGATTCATATATATGAATGTTGTGGAATGAGTGTGGTTAGAAATGACATTTGATTTAGTGATATGACAATCCTAACACATATAATCGTCTTAGTCTCATTACAATTCAAAAATAAGCTTAGAATCAAAGAATAAGCTTAAAAGTAGAATACAAGCATGCACAGTTCGTTTTAGAAATTTGATTCAAATGTATGAATGTTGAGGAATGAGTGTGGTTAGAAATGACATTTGATTTACTAATATAACTATCCTAACACATATAATCGTCTTAGTGTCTCTAGAATTAAAAAATAAGCTTAGAATCAAAGAATAAACTTAAAAGTAGAATACAAGCATGCACAGGTCGTTTTACAAGTTTGATTCAAATGTATGAATGTTGTGGAATGAGTGTGGTCTGAAATGATATTTGATTTTACTTATATGACTATGCTAAACACATATAATCGTCTTAGTGTCATTACAATTCAAAAATAAGCTTAGAATTAAAGAATCATTTTAAAAATAGAACAGAATCATGCATAGTTCGTTTTACAAGTTTGATTCAAATGTATGAATATTTTGGAATGAGTGTAGGTAGAAATGACATTTGGTTTACTAATATGACTAGCCTAACACATATAATCGTCATAGTGTCATTAAAATTCAAAAATAGGCTTAGAATCAAAGAATAAGCTTAAATGTAGAATATAACCATGCACTGTTCGTTTTACAAGTTTGATTGAAATGTATGAATGTTGTGGAATGAGTGTGGATTGAAATGACATTTGATTTTACTTATATGACTATTCTAACACATATAATCGTCTTAGTGTCATTAGAATTCAAAAATAAACTTAGAATCAAAGAATAAGCTTAAAAGTATAATATAAGCATGCACATTTCGTTTTACAAGTTTGATTCAAATGTACAGTTCGTTGTGGAATGAGTGTGGCTAGAAATGACATTTGATTTACTGATATGACAATCCTAACACATATAATCGTCTTAGTGTCATTACAATTCAAAAATAAGTTTAGAATCAAAGAATAAGCTTAAAAGTAGACTACAAGCATGCACAGTTCGTTTTAGAAATTTGATTCAAATGTATGAATGTTGAGGAATGAGTGTGGTTAAAAATGACATTTGATTTACTAATATAACTATCCTAACACCTATAATCGTCTTAATGTCATTAGAATTCAAAAATAAGCTTAGAATCAAAGAATAAACTTAAAAGTAGAATACAAGCATGCACAATTCGTTTTACAAGTTTGATTCAAATGTATGAATGTTGTGGAATGAGTGTGGTCTGAAATGATATTTGATTTTACTTATATGACTATGCTAACACATATAATCGTGTTAGTGTCATTACAAATCAAAAATAAGCTTAGAATTAAAGAATCATTTTAAAAATAGAACAGAATCGTATGTGTTGAGGAAGAAACATGTTGTAAATCTTATGTTCTTATTATCCCAGACCTACTCCTCCTGGTCTTCAATATGAAGAAAGGTCTAAATTCAAAGCTAAGGATTACAGCCCAGATTCTCTCCATGAATGGAATATAGATGGAAAATCTGAGTACGAAATCCTGAATACTTTACAAGAAATGGGTATGGCTGTAGCCGCCTACAAAACCCGCGTAAATGATGAGAAGGTAGCTTTCAATTTCCTTATCTCTGGCTTTACAAGCCAACTAAAATCAAGGTGGGATAATTCTCTTACCCTCCAAGAACAGTTATCCATCTACAATCATACGATGGAAATTGAAGATGACAACAGAAATACAGTCGAAATATCCGATTGCACGAGCCATCTCATTCTCACCATTGCTATGTATTTCGTGGGAAATCCACGAGAAGAACTCTCAGCTCAAAAAATCATCCTTACTAATCTGCGATGTACTACTCTAAGTGACTATCGTTGGTACAAGGATACCTTCCTTACTTATGTTCTTAGAAGACCTGATTGTAATGAATCTTTCTGGAAAGAAAAATTCATTTCTGGACTTCCTAATCTTTTTGCTCAACGAATTTTTCGAAAACTCAAAGAAACTTGCGGTACTGATGATGTCCAGTATCGGGAAATTACTTATGGTCAGCTTTTCGCTTTTGTCAAAAACCAGGGCCTCTCGCTCTGCGAAGAGTTAAAACTTCAGATGAAATACAATAATGAGAAAAAGATGTCTAGAAGAGAACTTGGTTGCTTTTGCGAAGCTTTTGGTCTTGAGAAAATCCAAGCCCCCTCTTCCAACTACAGAAAACAAAACAAACGACTCAAAAAATTCCGTTCTAATCCTAAACCCTTTTCTCAAACTCCACCTTCATACTACAAAAGGCGTCATTCCCACAAAAGAAAGAAGTTTTCCAAAACCAATCCAAAAGAAATTATCTGCTATAAGTGTGGCAAGCCTGGTCATAAAGCAGATAAGTGTTTCACAAAGCAAAAGATCAAAGAGTTATTTCAAGATGATTCTGCTCTTTGCAACAAGATCTCAAAACTTCTTCTTCAAACTTCATCCTCTTCTGAAGGTGAAGATATAGCCCAAATACAAAGCTCTTCCGATTCTGAAGTTTACAATTCAGAGTCTTCTTCTCCCATTCAAAGAATCAATGTTCTTACTGATAATAAGGATAGTAAGGAATTTCTCTTTGACTTAATAGACAAAGTGGAAAATCCTGAAATTAAGAAAGATGCCTTACAAAGGCTTAAATCCTTAATTATCAAGGAACGAACAATTCCAAACACTGAACCCTTCAGTATTTCCAAACTTCTCAGCAAATGTCCAGAAAATTCTATAAAAGGCAAGTCCTTTATAGATTTAACCTCCTCTCCTACAAAACAAATGCAGCAAGAGATCAATGCTTTGAAAGTCCAAGTTAATGAAATTCAAAATTATCTTCAAAGTCTTCAAATTAGAGATCTTGAAATACAAACAAGATTAACTAATTTAGAAGGCACATCTTCAATTCCTTTACCTAATGATTCTAACGAAGAAAAGGAAGCTGACGGTTTTCTTAAAAGCATAGAAAGTATAAGTTTTCAAAAATGGTATTCTATTGTTACCTTCCAAGTAGGAGATTTCCAGGCTAATCTCCTAGCATTAATAGATAGTGGCGCAGATCAAAACTGCATAAGAAAAGGTATAGTACCACTCAAATTTTGTACAAAAACGAAAACTCAACTTTATGGTGCTAATGGTAGTCCATTAAATATTAATTTTAAAATTTCAAAAGCTAAAATCATAAATAATGATTATAGCTTCAAAAATACTTTTGTAGTAGTTGAAGATATCAAAGATGACCTGATTTTAGGAACTCCGTTCCTAACTCAAATTTATCCGTTCAGTGTAAATGATGACGGTTTACACACGGATGTTTTGGGAAGAAGAATATCCTTTAAATTCATAAGTCCTATGAAACAAAGGGATATTACTCTTCTCCAATCTTCAACAGTTTTTCAAACTATAAATACTATTGAACAAAAGAAAAGCTTAATAAGCCAACTTAAGGAAGAAGTTTCTTATACAAAGATTGAAGAAAAACTTCAAACCCCTGTTATACAGAAACAGATTTTTGATTTAGAAAAAAATTTCAAAACCAAAGTTTGTGCTGACATTCCCAATGCTTTTTGGGAAAGGAAGAAACATGTTGTAACTCTTCCTTATGTCAAAGATTTTTCTGAAAAATTTATTCCTACCAAAGCTCGTCCTATTCAAATGAACTCTGAAAACTTAGAAATTTGCAAAAAGGAAATTCAAACTCTTTTAGATAAGAAACTCATAAGGCCCTCCAAGTCACCGTGGAGTTGTGCAGCTTTTTATGTCATGAATAATGCTGAAAAAGAAAGAGGAGTGCCTCGTTTGGTAATAAATTATAAACCTTTAAACAAGGTTTTACAATGGATTAGATATCCAATACCGAATAAACGAGATCTTCTCAAGCGTCTTTACAATGCAAAGGTATTTTCAAAATTCGACATGAAGTCAGGATTTTGGTAGATACAGGTCTCAGAGGAAGACAGATATAAAACTGCTTTTACAGTCCCGTTTGGACATTACGAATGGAACGTAATGCCCTTCGGTTTAAAAAATGCTCCTTCCGAATTTCAAAATATTATGAACGAAATTCTCAATCCTTTCTCTACATTTTCGATTGTTTATATTGATGATGTTTTGATTTTCTCTCAAAGTATTGAACAGCATTTCAAACATCTCCAAACATTTCTTTTTACCATAGAGAAAAATGGTTTGGTTGTCTCTGCCCCAAAAATGAAGCTTTTTCAAACTAAAATCAGATTTTTGGGACACGAAGTTTTCAAAGGAACGATCAAGCCTATAGCAAGAGCTATAGATTTTGCTGACCGCTTCCCAGATCAAATAAAGGATAAAACCCAACTTCAAAGGTTTTTAGGATGTCTAAATTATGTTTCAGACTTTTTCCCAAACCTTAGAAGTTTATGTAAACCTTTATTTCAGAGACTTAGGAAAAGTCCCCCTGCATGGCCTGATGTCCATACCAGTGTCGTCAAAAGTCTCAAAAAAAAGGTCAGGTCTTTACCATGCCTCGTCATTCTTGATCCCAATGCATTCATGATAGTAGAAACTGATGCTTCTAATATAGGTTATGGAGGCATCCTTAAACAAAAATGCCAAAACATTGAGTGTCTAGTTAGATTTCATTCTGGAGTCTGGACCGGTCCTCAAACGAATTATTCAACCATCAAAAAAGAAATTTTGTCAATTGTTTTATGTATTTCAAAATTCCAAGATGATTTATACAACAAAAAATTTCTATTGCGAATTGATTGCAAATCTGCAAAAGAAGTTTTAGAAAAAGATGTTCAAAACATTGTTTCAAAACAGATTTTTGCAAGATGGCAGGCAATACTGTCAGTTTTTTACTTTGATATTGAATATATTAAAGGAGAACAAAATTCTCTTTCTGATTTCCTAACAAGAGAATTTTTGCGGAAACAAGATGTCAAACAAGGGGAAAGCCACAGCTAAGCATGGAGGATACCAATCCTGTGATGACTATGAAATGCACATTCAAGTCACCGAGCCTTCTACTTCAAAACCAGCCCTCTCAAACACCCAAGGTGTTCAAATTAAAACTTCGAACCAATTCATACCTTTATCCTCAAATTTTCCTTCACTGCCTTATAGTCAAGCAGTCAAAAACCAGTCAAATATCCCAAAAGCCCAAAAACAACAACAAATTCAAAATAATACCTCATCGTATTACTTTGACAAACCAGCTATAGAATCACTGTGCCTCACAAATTTCAAACAATCACCTTCCATTCAAGAATTCAGGAAAAATACCTATAAAACCTTTCCTTCAAATCTTCATTGGTTTTCAGACAATATCTCAAAAACCCAACGATTCTATGAATTTATTTTGGTTGATTCAGGATCTGCAGAAATCAAACATGACAGATCAACCAAAGGTGAAATCATCTACTCAAAGCTGATTATCAAAAGGGTTATTCATTCGGATGAATGGGTTGAACCCCATGCTGAGAAAGAATTTTCAAAAAGATTCATCCCGCAAACTTATTCATATACTGATTACAAATTAGCATGGTTAAGATCTCTTCTTCTTCGAGACTTTAACCATTCTTGGTTCATTACTTTCAGTTCAACATTCGACAAAAATGTCCCAATCTGGTTCTTCAATTGGTGGTATTATTTTGGTCCTACCCAGGACATTTACCCCAACTCTTGCCAGAAGGGTTTCGAGACATTCATCGCCAATACCAAGGGCGAATTATTTCAAAAACCACTCTCATTCCATGCTGAATTCAAACTACCCTGGATCCTTTGTTGGAGCTATTCACTTCAACAGGTCCTTCCAGCTCCCTATCCATTATCTCTGGTTAGGGTATTCAAAATCAAATGGTGGAACAAATTCATGATCGAGTTATGTTCCCCTGAAAACGTTCAAACCTTCTTATCCACAGGAAAGAAACTCCAGTGGGATATAAACAAATTCAATCAAAGCGTTTCGTCCTCCAAGCCCAAATCTCCACCTGCACCAAAATCTAAACGTGGGGAGAAACTATTCCAACAAATGATCAATGACCCGACTATTCGTCAGCAGTTGATCCAAGCTATCAAAACACAGCAATCTGAAGACGCGGATTCTTCCGCATCCAGTACTTCGGATTTCTCTTTAGAGTCACCAGATCCATATTAGGGATTTATTCCAAAAAAAAAAAAAAAACAAAAAAAAATGTCTATATATGTCTATATCGTATGAAGAAGTCTGTGTATATACGTCTGTTTCGCGCCTGTAATTTAACGTTTGTACGTCAATAACATTGAGTCTGTAAAATGAATACGTATACGTACTAAAATACGTATACTACTATTCAAACTTTTACTATTCATACGCCTCTAGAAGTTCAAGAAACGACGCAGCCTCAAAAGTCAAAAGTTTTCGAATCTTATCAAGATGTCGGGACAGCTGGTTCCTTTCCACAAAATGCCAGGACAGCTGTTGTTCCAGCAATTCAAAAACAACGGTTCACATGCATCTGCAAATAACAATTCAACAACGCAAAAGCTCATCATCATCAAAAGCCTCTGCAAACTGCCTATTTAAGGAAACGTCTTCAGCATTCATTACAATCAAGTTTTTACGAAGTATTTCCTTAGAAGCAGAGTTGCCTTAAGCAATCTAGCTCACAAAACTCACAAAATCCATAATTATTATTTGTAATCTTCATATCAAAGATCAGTACTCAGTAAGTACTTATTCAAATTTTGTACTCTTTCATATATAAATCAAAAGGTTTTTATTCAACCGATTTCTTCTTATGACAATCCTAACACATATAATTGTTTCAGAAAAATCTTTGACATAAGGAAGAGTTACAACATGTTTCTTCCTTTCCCAAAAAGCATTGGGAATGTCAGCACAAACTTTGGTTTGGAAATTTTTTTCTAAATCAAAAATCTGTTTCTGTATAACAGGGGTTTGAAGTTTTTCTTCAATCTTTGTATAAGAAACTTCTTCCTTAAGTTGGCTTATTAAGCTTTTCTTTTGTTCAATAGTATTTATAGTTTGAAAAACTGTTGAAGATTGGAGAAGAGTAATATCCCTTTGTTTCATAGGACTTATGAATTTAAAGGATATTCTTCTTCCCAAAACATCCGTGTGTAAACCGTCATCATTTACACTGAACGGATAAATTTGAGTTAGGAACGGTACTATACCTTTTCTTATGCAGTTTTGATCTGCGCCACTATCTATTAATGCTAGGAGATTAGCCTGGAAATCTCCTACTTGGAAGGTAACAATAGAATACCATTTTTGAAAACTTATACTTTCTATGCTTTTAAGAAAACCGTCAGCTTCCTTTTCTTCATTAGAATCATTAGGTAAAGGAATTGAAGATGTGCCTTCTAAATTAGTTAATCTTGTTTGTATTTCAAGATCTCTAATTTGAAGACTTTGAAGATAATTTTGAATTTCATTAACTTGGACTTTCAAAGCATTGATCTCTTGCTGCATTTGTTTTGTAGGAGAGGAGGTTAAATCTATAAAGGACTTGCCTTTTATAGAATTTTCTGGACATTTGCTGAGAAGTTTGGAAATAATGAAGGGTTCAGTGTTTGGAATTGTTCGTTCCTTGATAATTAAGGATTTAAGCCTTTGTAAGGCATCTTTCTTAATTTCAGGATTTTCCACTTTGTCTATTAAGTCAAAGAGAAATTCCTTACTATCCTTATTATCAGTAAGAACATTGATTCTTTGAATGGGAGAAGAAGACTCTGAATTGTAAACTTCAGAATCGGAAGAGCTTTGTATTTGGGCTATATCTTCACCTTCAGAAGAGGATGAAGTTTGAAGAAGAAGTTTTGAGATCTTGTTGCAAAGAGCAGAATCATCTTGAAATAACTCTTTGATCTTTTGCTTTGTGAAACACTTATCTGCTTTATGACTAGGCTTGCCACACTTATAGCAGATAATTTCATTTGGATTGGTTTTGGAAAACTTCTTTCTTTTGTGGGAATGACGCCTTTTGTAGTATGAAGGTGGAGTTTGAGAAAAGGGTTTAGGATTAGAACGGAATTTTTTGAGTCGTTTGTTTTGTTTTCTGTAGTTGGAAGAGGGGGCTTGGATTTTCTCAAGACCAAAAGCTTCGCAAAAGCAGCCAAGTTCTCTTCTAGACATATTTTTCTCATTATTGTATTTCATCTGAAGTTTTAACTCTTCGCAGAGCGAGAGGCCCTGGTTTTTAACAAAAGCGAAAAGCTGACCATAAGTAATTTCCCGATACTGGACATCATTAGTACCGCAAGTTTCTTTGAGTTTTCGAAAAATTCGTTGAGCAAAAAGATTAGGAAGTCCAGAAATGAATTTTTCTTTCCAGAAAGATTCATTACAATCTAGTCTTCTAAGAACATAGGTAAGGAAGGTATTCTTGTACCAACGATAGTCACTTAGAGTAGGACATCGCAGATTAGTAAGGATGATTTTTTGAGCTGAGAGTTCTTCTCGTGGATTTCCCACGAAATACATAGCAATGGTGAGAATGAGATGGCTCGTGCAATCGGATATTTCGACTGTATTTCTGTTGTCATCTTCAATTTCCATCGTATGATTGTAGATGGATAACTGTTCTTGGAGGGTAAGAGAATTATCCCACCAGGATTTTAGTTGGCCTGTAAAGCCAGAGATAAGGAAATTGAAAGCTACCTTCTCATCATTAACCCGGGTTTTGTAGGCGGCTACAGCCATACCCATTTCTTGTAGTGTATTTAGGATTTCGTACTCAGATTTTCCATCTATATTCCATTCATGGAGAGAATCTGGGCTGTAATCCTTAGCTTTGAATTTAGGCCTTTCTTCATATTGAAGATCAGGAGGAGTAGGTCTGGGATAATAAGAACATAAGATTTACAACATGTTTCTTCCTCAACACATATGATTCTGTTCTATTTTTAAAATGATTCTTTAATTCTAAGCTTATTTTTTATTTGTAATGACACTAAGACGATTATATGTGTTAGCATAGTCATATTTTGGAATGAGTGTAGGTAGAAATGACATTTGGTTTACTATTATGACTAGCCTAACACATATAATTGTCATAGTGTCATTAAAATTCAAAAATAGTCTTAGAATCAAAGAATAAGCTTAAATGTAGAATATAACCATGCACAGTTCGTTTTACAAGTTTGATTCAAATGTATGAATGTTGTGGAATGAGTGTGGATTGAAATGACATTTGATTTTACTTATATGACTATTCTAACACATATAATCGTCTTAGTGTCATTAGAATTTAAAAATAAACTTAGAATCAAAGAATAAGCTTAAAAGTAGAATACAAGCATGGACATTTCGTTTCACAAGTTTGATTCAAAATTATGAATATTGTGGAATGAGTGTGGTTAGAAATGACATTTGATATACTGAGATGACTATCCTAACACATATAATTTTCGTAGTGTCATTAGAATTCAAAAATAAGCTTAGAATCAAAGAATAAGCTTAAAAGTATAATAGAAGCATGCAAAGTTCGTTTTAAAAGTTTGATTCAAATGTATAAATGTTGTGGAATGAGTGTGGTTAGAAATGACATTTGATTTATTAATATGACAATCTTAACACATATAATTGTCTTAGTGTCATTACAATTCAAAAATAAGCTTAGAATTAAAGAATCATTTTAAAAATAGAATAGAATCATGCATAGTTCGTTTTATAAGTTTGATTCAAATACATGAATGTTGTGGAATGAGTGTGGTTAGAAATGACATTTGATTTACTGATATGACAATCCTAACACATATAATCGTCTTAGTGTCATGACAATTCAAAAATAAGCGTAGAATCAAAGAATAAGCATAAAAGTAGAATACAAGCATGCACAGTTCGTTTTACAAGTTTGATTCAAATGTATGAATGTTGTGGAATTAGTGTGGTTAGAAATGACATTTGATTTACTGATATGACAATCCTAACACATATAATCGTCTTAGTGTCATTACAATTCAAAAATAAGCTTAGAATTAAAGAATAAGCTTAAAAGTAGAATACAAGCATGCACAAATCGTTTTACAAGTTTGATTCAAATGTACAGTTCGTTGTGGAATGAGTGTGGCTAGAAATGACATTTGATTTACAGATATGACAATCCTAATACATATAATCGTATTAGTGTCATTACAATTCAAAAATAAGCTTAGAATTAAAGAATCATTTTAAAAATAGATTAGAATCATGCATAGTATGTTTTACAAGTTTGATTCAAATATATGAATGTTGTGGAATAAGTGTGGTTAGAAATGACATTTGATTTGCTGATATGACAATCCTAACACATATAATCGTCTTAGTGTCATTACAATTCAAAAATAAGCTTAGAATCAAAGAATAAGTTTAAAAGTAGAATACAAGCATGCACAGTTCGTTTTAGAAATTTGATTCAAATGTATGAATGTTGAGGAATGAGTGTGGTTAAAAATGACATTTGATTTACTAATATAACTATCCTAACACATATAATCGTCTTAGTGTCATTAGAATTCAAAAATAAGCTTAGAATCAAAGAATAAACTTAAAAGTGGAATACAAGCATGCACAGTTCGTTTTACAAGTTTGATTCAAATGTAAGAATGTTGTGGAATGAGTGTGGTCTGAAATGATATTTGATTTTACTTATATGACTATGCTAACACATATAATCGTCTTAGTGTCATTACAATTCAAAAATAAGCTTAGAATTAAAGAATCATTTTAAAAATAGAACAGAATCACGCATAGTTCGTTTTACAAGTTTGATTCAAATGTATGAATATTTTCGAATGAGTGTAGGTAGAAATGACATTTGGTTTACTAATATGACTAGCCTAACACATATAATCGTCATAGCGTCATTAAAATTCAAAAATAGTCTTAGAATCAAAGAATAAGCATAAAAGTAGAATACAAGCATGCACAGTTCGTTTTACAAGTTTGATTCAAATGTATGAATGTTGTGGAATGAGTGTGGTCTGAAATGATATTTTATTTTACTTATATGACTATGCTAACACATATAATCGTCTTAGTGTCATTACAATTCAAAAATAAGCTTAGAATTAAAGAATCATTTTAAAAATAGAACAGAATCACGCATAGTTCGTTTTACAAGTTTGATTCAAATGTATGAATATTTTGGAATGAGTGTAGGTAGAAATGACATTTGGTTTACTAATATGACTAGCCTAACACATATAATCGTCATAGCACCATTAAAATTCAAAAATAGTCTTAGAATCAAAGAATAAGCTTACATGTAGAATATAACCATGCACAGTTCGTTTTACAAGTTTGATTCAAATGTATGAATGTTGTGGAATGAGTGTGGATTGAAATGACATTTGATTTTACTTATATGACTATTCTGACACATATAATCGTCTTAGTGTCATTAGAATTCAAAAATAAACTTAGAATCAAAGAATAAACTTAAAAGTAGAATACAAGCATGCACATTTCGTTTCACAAGTTTGATTCAAAATTATAAATGTTGTGGAATGAGTGTGGTTAGAAATGACATTTGATATACTGAGATGACTATCCTAACACATATAATTTTCGTAGTGTCATTAGAATTCAAAAATAAGCTTAGAATCAAAGAATAAGCTTAAAAGTATAATAGAAGCATGCAAAGTTCGTTTTAAAAGTTTGATTCAAATGTATAAATGTTGTGGAATGAGTGTGGTTAGAAATGACATTTGATTTATTAATATGACAATCTTAACACATATAATTGTCTTAGTGTCATTACAATTCAAAAATAAGCTTAGAATTAAAGAATCATTTTAAAAATAGAATAGAATCATGCATAGTTCGTTTTATAAGTTTGATTCAAATACATGAATGTTGTGGAATGAGTGTGGTTAGAAATGACATTTGATTTACTGATATGACAATCCTAACACATATAATCGTCTTAGTGTCATGACAATTCAAAAATAAGCGTAGAATCAAAGAATAAGCATAAAAGTAGAATACAAGCATGCACAGTTCGTTTTACAAGTTTGATTCAAATGTATGAATGTTGTGGAATTAGTGTGGTTAGAAATGACATTTGATTTACTGATATGACAATCCTAACACATATAATCGTCTTAGTGTCATTACAATTCAAAAATAAGCTTAGAATTAAAGAATAAACTTAAAAGTAGAATACAAGCATGCACAAATCGTTTTACAAGTTTGATTCAAATGTACAGTTCGTTGTGGAATGAGTGTGGCTAGAAATGACATTTGATTTACAGATATGACAATCCTAATACATATAATCGTATTAGTGTCATTACAATTCAAAAATAAGCTTAGAATTAAAGAATCATTTTAAAAATAGATTAGAATCATGCATAGTATGTTTTACAAGTTTGATTCAAATATATGAATGTTGTGGAATAAGTGTGGTTAGAAATGACATTTGATTTGCTGATATGACAATCCTAACACATATAATCGTCTTAGTGTCATTACAATTCAAAAATAAGCTTAGAATCAAAGAATAAGTTTAAAAGTAGAATACAAGCATGCACAGTTCGTTTTAGAAATTTGATTCAAATGTATGAATGTTGAGGAATGAGTGTGGTTAAAAATGACATTTGATTTACTAATATAACTATCCTAACACATATAATCGTCTTAGTGTCATTAGAATTCAAAAATAAGCTTAGAATCAAAGAATAAACTTAAAAGTGGAATACAAGCATGCACAGTTCGTTTTACAAGTTTGATTCAAATGTAAGAATGTTGTGGAATGAGTGTGGTCTGAAATGATATTTGATTTTACTTATATGACTATGCTAACACATATAATCGTCTTAGTGTCATTACAATTCAAAAATAAGCTTAGAATTAAAGAATCATTTTAAAAATAGAACAGAATCACGCATAGTTCGTTTTACAAGTTTGATTCAAATGTATGAATATTTTCGAATGAGTGTAGGTAGAAATGACATTTGGTTTACTAATATGACTAGCCTAACACATATAATCGTCATAGCGTCATTAAAATTCAAAAATAGTCTTAGAATCAAAGAATAAGCATAAAAGTAGAATACAAGCATGCACAGTTCGTTTTACAAGTTTGATTCAAATGTATGAATGTTGTGGAATGAGTGTGGTCTGAAATGATATTTGATTTTACTTATATGACTATGCTAACACATATAATCGTCTTAGTGTCATTACAATTCAAAAATAAGCTTAGAATTAAAGAATCATTTTAAAAATAGAACAGAATCACGCATAGTTCGTTTTACAAGTTTGATTCAAATGTATGAATATTTTGGAATGAGTGTAGGTAGAAATGACATTTGGTTTACTAATATGACTAGCCTAACACATATAATCGTCATAGCACCATTAAAATTCAAAAATAGTCTTAGAATCAAAGAATAAGCTTACATGTAGAATATAACCATGCACAGTTCGTTTTACAAGTTTGATTCAAATGTATGAATGTTGTGGAATGAGTGTGGATTGAAATGACATTTGATTTTACTTATATGACTATTCTGACACATATAATCGTCTTAGTGTCATTAGAATTCAAAAATAAACTTAGAATCAAAGAATAAACTTAAAAGTAGAATACAAGCATGCACATTTCGTTTCACAAGTTTGATTCAAAATTATAAATGTTGTGGAATGAGTGTGGTTAGAAATGACATTTGATATACTGAGATGACTATCCTAACACATATAATTTTCGTAGTGTCATTAGAATTCAAAAATAAGCTTAGAATCAAAGAATAAGCTTAAAAGTATAATAGAAGCATGCAAAGTTCGTTTTAAATGTTTGATTCAAATGTATAAATGTTGTGGAATGAGTGTGGTTAGAAATGACATTTGATTTATTAATATGACAATCTTAACACATATAATTGTCTTTGTGTCATTACAATTCAAAAATAAGCTTAGAATTAAAGAATCATTTTAAAAATAGAATAGAATCATGCATAGTTCGTTTTATAAGTTTGATTCAAATACATGAATGTTGTGGAATGAGTGTGGTTAGAAATGACATTTGATTTACTGATATGACAATCCTAACACATATAATCGTCTTAGTGTCATGACAATTCAAAAATAAGGTTAGAATCAAAGAATAAGCATAAAAGTAGAATACAAGCATGCACAGTTCGTTTTACAAGTTTGATTCAAATGTATGAATGTTGTGGAATGAGTGTGGTCTGGAATGATATTTGATTTTACTTATATGACTATGCTAACACATATAATCGTCTTAGTGTCATTACAATTCAAAAATAAGCTTAGAATTAAAGAATCATTTTAAAAATAGAACAGAATCATGCATAGTTCGTTTTAAAAGTTTGATTCAAATGTATGAATATTTTGGAATGAGTGTAGGTAGAAATGACATTTGGTTTACTAATATGACTAGCCTAACACATATAATCGTCATAGCGTCATTAAAATTCAAAAATAGTCTTAGAATCAAAGAATAAGCTTAAATGTAGAATATAAGCATGCACAGTTCGTTTTACAAGTTTGATTCAAATGTATGAATGTTGTGGAATGAGTGTGGATTGAAATGACATTTGATTTTACTTATATGACTATTCTAACACATATAATCGTCTTAGTGTCATTACAATTCAAAAATAAGCTTCGAATCCAAGAATAAGCTTAAAAGTACAATACCAGCATGCACAGTTCGTTTTAGAAATTTGATTCAAATGTATGATTGTTGACGAATGAGTGTTGTTAGAAATGACATTTGATTTACTAATATAACTATCCTAACACATATAATCATCTTAGTGTTATGACAATTCAAAAATAAGCTAAGAATCAAAAAATAAGCTTAAATGTACAATACAAGCATGCACAGTTCGTTTTACAAGTTTGATTCAAATGTATGAATTTTGTGGAATGAGTGTGGCTAGAAATGACATTTGATTTACTGATATGACAATCCTAACACATATAATCGTCTTAGTGTCATTACAATTCCAAAATAAGCTTAGAATTAAAGAATAAGCTTAAAAGTAGAATACAAGCATGCACAGTTCGTTTTAGAAATTTGATTCAAATGTATGAATGTTGAGGAATGAGTGTGGTTAGAAATGACATTTGATTTACTAATATAACTATCGTAACACATATAATCGTCTTAGTGTCATTAGAATTCAAAAATAAGCTTAGAATCAAAGAATAAGCTTAAAAATAGAATACAAGCATGCATAGTTCGTTTTACCAGTTTGATTCAAATGTATGAATGTAGTGGAATTGGTTAGAAATGACATTTGGTTTACATATATAACTATGCTAACTCATATAATCGTCTTAGTGTCATTAGAATTTAAAATTAAGCTTAGAATCTAAGAATAAGCTTAAAAGTAGAATACAAGAATGCACAGTTCGTTTTACAAGTTTGATTCAAATGTATAAATGTTGTGGAATGAGTGTGGTTAGAAATGACATTTGATTTACTCATATAACTATCCTAACACAAAAAATCGTCTTAGTGTCATTACAATTCAAAAATAAGCTTAGAATTTAAGAATTAGCTTAAAAGTAGAATACAAGCATGCACAGTTCGTTTTGAAAGATTGATTCCAATGTATGAAAGTTGTGGAATGATTGTGGTTAGAAATGACATTTGATTTACTCGTTTGACTATCGTAATACATAAAATCGTCTTAGTGTCATTACAATTCAAATATTAG
The DNA here is from genome assembly GCA_963680865.1 of Spergularia marina. Lineage (NCBI taxonomy): Eukaryota > Viridiplantae > Streptophyta > Magnoliopsida > Caryophyllales > Caryophyllaceae > Spergularia > Spergularia marina. The sequence continues at coordinate 8,531,809 of OY804554.1, forward strand.
CTTAGAATCAAAGAATAAGCTTAAAAGTAGAATACAAGCATGCACAGTTCGTTTTACAACTTTGATTCAAATGTATGAATGTTGTGGAATGAGTGTGGTTAGAAATGACATTTGATTTAATGATATGACAATCCTAATACATATAATCGTATTAGTGTCATTACAATTCAAAAATAAGCTTAGAATTAAAGAATCATTTTAAAAATAGAATAGAATCATGCATAGTATGTTTTACAAGTTTGATTCAAATATATGAATGTTGTGGAATGAGTGTGGTTAGAAATGACATTTGATTTACTGATATGACCATCCTAACACATATAATCGTCTTAGTGTCATTACAATTCAAAAATAAGCTTAGAATCAAAGAATAAGCTTAAAAGTAGAATACAAGCATGCATAGTTCGTTTTAGAAATTTGATTCAAATGTATGAATGTTGAGGAATGAGTGTGGTTAGAAATGACATTTGATTTACTAATATAACTATCGTAACATATATAATCGTCTTAGTGTCATTAGAATTCAAAAATAAGCTTAGAATCAAAGAATAAGCTTAAAAATAGAATACAAGCATGCATAGTTCGTTTTACCAGTTTGATTCAAAAGTATGAATGTAATGGAATTAGTGTGGTTAGAAATGACATTTGGTTTACATATATAACTATGCTAACTCATATAATCGTCTTAGTGTCATTAGAATTTAAAATTCAGCTTAGAATCTAAGAATAAGCTTAAAAGTAGAATACAAGAATGCACAGTTTGTTTTACAAGTTTGATTCAAATGTATAACTGTTGTGGAATGAGTGTGGTTAGAAATGACATTTGATTTACTCATATGACTATCCTAACACATAAAATCGTCTTAGTGTCATTACAATTCAAAAATAAGCTTAGAATTTAAGAATAAGCTTAAAAGTAGAATACAAGCATGCACAGTTCGTTTTACAAGATTGATTCAAATGTATGAAAGTTGTGGAGTGAGTGTGGTTAGAAATGACATTTGATTTACTCTTTTGACTATCGTAATACATAAAATCGTCTTAGTGTCATTACAATTCAAAAATAAGCTTAGAATCATAGAATAAGCTTAAAAGTAGAATATAAACATGCACAGTTCGTTTTACAAGTTTGACAAAAATGTATGAATGTAATGGAATGACTGTGGTTCGAAAAGACATTTGATTTATTCAAATGACTATCCAAACACAAAAAATCGTCTCAGTGTCATTAGAATTCAAATATTAGCTTAGAATCAAAGAATAAGCTTAAAAGTATAATAGAAGCATGCAAAGTTCGTTTTACAAGTTTGATTCAAATGTATAAATGTTGTGGAATGAGTGTGGTTAGAAATGACATTTGATTTACTCATATGACTATCCTAACACAAGAAATCGTCTCAATGTCATTAGAATTAAAATATAAGTTTAGAATCAAAGAATAAGCTTAAACATAGAATATAACCATGCATAGTTCGTTTTACAAGTTTGATTCAAATGTATGAATGTTTTGGAATGAGTGTGGTTAGAAATGACAATTGATTTATTGATATAACAATCCTAACACATATAACCGTATTAGTGTCATTAGAATTCAAGAATAAGTTTAGAGTTAAAGAATAAGCTTAAAAGTAGAATACAAGTATGCACAGTTCGTCTTACAAGTTTGATTCAAATGTATGAATGTTGTGGAATGAGTGTGGTGAGAAATGACATTTGATTTACTAATATAACTATCCTAACACATATAATCGTCTTAGTGTCATTAGAATTCAAAAATAAGCTTAGAATCAAAGCATAAGCTTAAAAGTAGAATACAAGCATCTACATTTCGTTTTACAAGTTTGATTCAAATGTATGAATGTGGTGGAATGAGTGTGGTTAGAAATGACATTTGGTTTACTCATATGACAATCCTAACACATAAAATCGTCTTAGTGTCATTAGAATTAAAAATTAAGCTTAGAATCAAAGAATCAGCTTAAAAGTAGAATACAAGCATGCACAGTTCGTTTTACAAGTTTGATTCAAATGTATGAATGTTGTGGAATGACTGTGGTTAGAAATGACATTTGGTTTACTCATATAACTATCCTAACACATAAAATCGTCTTAGTGTATTAGAATTAAGAGCTTAGAATCAAAGAATCAGCTTAAAAGTAGAATAGAAGCGTGCACAGTTCGTTTTAAAAGTTTGATTCAAATGTGTGAATGTTGTGGAATGAGTGTGGTTAGAAATGACATTTGATTTACTGATACGACAATCATAACACATATAATCGTCTTAGTGTGATTAGAATTCAAAAATAAGCTTAGAATCAAAGAATCATTTTAAAAATAGAATGGAAGCATGCATAGTTCGTTTTACAAGTTTAATTCGAATTTATGAATGTTCTGGAATGAGTGTGGTTAGAAATGACACTTGATTTACTGATATGACAATGATAACACATATAATCGTCTTAGTGTGATTACAATTCAAAAACAAGGTTAGAATCAAAGAATAAGCTTAAAATTAGAATACAAGCATGCATAGTTCGTTTTACAAGTTTGATTCAAATGTATAGATGTTGTGGAATGAGTGTGGCTAGAAATGACATTTGATTTAATGATCTGACAATCCTAATACATATAATCGTATTAGTGTCATTACAATTCAAAAATAAGTTTAGAATTAAAGCATCATTTTAAAAATAGAATAGAATCATGCATAGTTCGTTTTACAAGTTTGATTCAAATATATGAATGTTATGGCATGAGTGTGGTTAGAAATTACATTTGATTTACTCATATAACTATCCTAACACATATAATCGTTTTAGTGTCATTAAAATTCAAAAATAGGTTTAGAATCAAAGAATAAGCTTAAATGTAGAATATAACCATGCCCAGTTCGTTTTACAAGTTTGATTCAAATGTATGAATGTTGTGGAATGAGTGTGGTTTGAAATGACATTTGATATTACTTATATTACTATTCTAACACATATAATCGTCTTAGTGTCATTAGAATTCAAAAATAAGTTTAGAATCAAAGAATAAGCTTAAAAGTAGAATACAAGCATACACAGTTAGTTTTACAAGTTAGATTCAAATTTATGAATATTTTGGAATGAGTGTAGTTGGAAATTACATTTGATTTACCCATATGACTATCCTAACACAAAAAATCGTCTCAGTGTCATTAGAATTCAAATATAAGCTTAGAATCAATGAATAAGCTTAAACGTAGAATATAACCATACATAGTTCGTTTTACAAGTTTGATTCAAATGTATAAATGTTTTGGAATGAGTATCGGTAGAAATGAAAATCGATTTACAGATATAACAATCCTAACACATATAATCGTATTAGTGTCATTAGAATTCAAAAATAAGCTTAGAATCAAAGAATAAGCTTAAAAGTAGAATAGAAGCACGCAAAGTTCGCTTTACAAGTTTGATTGAAATGTATGAATGTTGTGGAATGAGTGTGGTTAGAAATGACATTTGATTTACTAATATGACAATCCTAACACATATAATTGTCTTAGTGTCATTACAATTCAAAAATAAGCTTAGAATTAAAGAATCATTTTAAAAATAGAATGAAAGCATGCATAGTTCGTTTTACAAGTTTGATTCAAATATATGAATGTTGTGGAATGAGTGTGGTTAGAAATGACATTTGATTTACTGATACGACAATCATAACACATATAATCGTCTTAGTGTGATTAGAATTCAAAAATAAGCTTAGAATCAAAGAATCATTTAAAAAATAGAATGGAAGCATGCATAGTTCGTTTTACAAGTTTAATTCAAATTTTAGAATGTTGTGGAATGAGTTTGGTTAGAAATGACATTTGATTTACTGATATGACAATGATAACACATATAATTGTCTTAGTGTGATTACAATTCAAAAACAAGGTTAGAATCAAAGAATAAGCTTAAAATTAGAATACAAGCATGCATAGTTCGGTTTACAAGTTTGATTCAAATAAATGAATGTTGTGGAATGAGTGTGGTTAAAAATGACATTTTATTTACTGATATGACAATCATAACACATATAATCGTCCTAGTGTGATTACAATTCAAAAATAAGGTTAGAATCAAAGAATAAGCTGAATAGTAGAATACAAGCATGCATAGTTCGTTTTACAAGTTTGATTCAAAGTATGAATGTTGTGGAATGAGTGTAATTAGAAATGACATTTGATTTACTAAAATAACTATCCTAACACATATAATCGTCTTAGTGTCATTAGAATTCAAAAATAAGCTTAGAATCAAAGAATAAACTTAAAAGTAGAATATAAGCATGCATAGTTCGTTTTACAAGTTTGATTGAAATGTATGAATGTTGTGGAATGAGTGTGGTTAGAAATGACATTTGATTTACTAATATGACAATCCTAACACATATAATCGTCTTAGTATCATTATAATTCAAAAATAAGCTTAGAATCAAAGAATCATTTTAAAAATAGAATGGAAGCATGCATAGTTAGTTTTACAAGTTTGATTCAAATTTATGAATGTTCTGGAATGAGTGTGGTTAGAAATGACACTTGATTTACTGATATGACAATGATAACACATATAATCGTCTTAGTGTGATTACAATTCAAAAACAAGGTTAGAATCAAAGAATAAGCTTAAAATTAGAATACAAGCATGCATAGTTCGTTTTACAAGTTTGATTCAAATATATGAATGTTGTGGAATGAGTGTGGTTAGAAATGATATTTGATTTACTGATATGACAATCATAACACATATAATCGTCTTAGTGTGATTACAATTCAAAAATAAGGTTAGAATAAAAGAATAAGCCTAAAAGTAGAATACAAGCATGCATAGTTCGTTTTACAAGTTGGATTCCAAGTATGAATGTTGTGGAATGAGTGTAATTAGAAATGACATTTGATTTACTGATATGACAATCCTAACACATTTAATCGTCTTAGTGTCATTAGAATTCAAAAATAAGCTTAGAATTAAAGAATAAGCTTAAAAGTATAATACAAGCATGCATAGTTAGTTTTACAAGTTTAATTCAAATTTATGAATATATTGGAATGAGTGTAGTTAGAAATTACATTTGATTTACTCATATGACTATCCTAACACAAAAAATTGTCTCAGTGTCATTAGAATTCAAATATAAGCTTAGAATTAATGAATAAGCTTAAACGTAGAATATAACCATACATAGTTCGTTTTACAAGTTTGATTCAAATGTATAAATGTTTTGGAATGAGTATGGGTAGAAATGACAATTGATTTACTGATATAACAATCCTAACACATATAATCGTATTAGTGTCATTAGAATTCAAAAATAAGCTTAGAATCAAAGAGTAAGCTTAAAAGTAGAATAGAAGCATGCAAAGTTCGCTTTACAAGTTTGATTGAAATGTATGAATGTTGTGAAATGAGTGTGGTTAGAAATGACATTTGATTTACTAATATGACAATCCTAACACATATAATTGTCTTAGTGTCATTACAATTCAAAAATAAGCTTAGAATTAAAGAATCATTTTAAAAATAGAATGGAAGCATGCATAGTTCGTTTTACAAGTTTGATTCAAATATATGAATGTTGTGGAATGAGTGTGGTTAGAAATGACATTTGATTTACTGATACGACAATCATAACACATATAATCGTCTTAGTGTGATTAGAATTCAAAAATAAGCTTAGAATCAAAGAATCATTTTAAAAATAGAATGGAAGCATGCATAGTTCGTTTTACAACTTTGATTCAAATTTTAGAATGTTGTGGAATGAGTGTGGTTAGAAATGACATTTGATTTACTGATATGACAATGATAACACATATAATCGTCTTAGTGTGATTACAATTCAAAAACAAGGTTAGAATCAAAGAATAAGCTTAAAATTAGAATACAAGCATGCATAGTTCGGTTAACAAGTTTGATTCAAATATATGAATGTTTTGGAATGAGTGTGGTTAGAAATGACATTTTATTTACTGATATGACAATCATAACACATATAATCGTCCTAGTGTGATTACAATTCAAAAATAAGCTTAGAATTAAAGAATAAGCTTAAAAGTATATTACAAGCATGCACAGTTCGTTTTACATGTTTGATTCAAATGTATGAATGTTGTGGAATGAGTGTGGTTAGAAATGACATTTGATTTACTAAAATAACTATCCTAACACATATAATCGTCTTAGTGTCATTAGAATTCAAAAATAAGCTCAGAATCAAAGAATAAACTTAAAAGTAGAATATAAGCATGCATAGTTCGTTTTACAAGTTTGATTGAAATGTATGAATGTTGTGGAATGAGTGTGGTTAGAAATGACATTTGATTTACTAATATGACAATCGTAACACATATAATCGTCTTAGTGTCATTATAATTCAAAAATAAGCTTAGAATCAAAGAATCATTTTAAAAATAGAATGGAAGCATGCATAGTTAGTTTTACAAGTTTGATTCAAATTTATGAATGTTCTGGAATGAGTGTGGTTAGAAATGACACTTGATTTACTGATATGACAATGATAACACATATAATCGTCTTAGTGTGATTACAATTCAAAAACAAGCTTAAAATTAGAATACAAGCATGCATAGTTCGTTCTACAAGTTTGATTCAAATATATGAATGTTGTGGAATGAGTGTGGTTAGAAATGACATTTGATTTACTGATATGACAATCATAACACATATAATCGTCTTAGTGTGATTACAATTCAAAAATAAGGTTAGAATCAAAGAATAAGCTTAAAAGTAGAATACAAGCATGCATAGTTCGTTTTACAAGTTTGATTCAAAGTATGAATGTTGTGGAATGAGTGTAATTAGAAATGACATTTGATTTACTGATATGACAATCCTAACACATTTAATCGTCTTAGTGTCATTATAATTCAAATATAAGCTTTGAATTAAAGAATAAGCTTAAAAGTATATTACAAGCACGCACAGTTCGTTTTACATGTTTGATTCAAATGTATGAATGTTGTGGAATGAGTGTGGTTAGAAATGACATTTGATTTACTAAAATAACTATCCTAACACATATAATCGTCTTAGTGTCATTAGAATTCAAAAATAAGCTCAGAATCAAAGAATAAACTTAAAAGTAGAATATAAGCATGCATAGTTCGTTTTACAAGTTTGATTGAAATGTATGAATGTTGTGGAATGAGTGTGGTTAGAAATGACATTTGATTTACTAATATGACAACCCTAACACATATAATCGTATTAGTGTCATTAGAATTAAAAAATAAGTTTAGAATCAAAGAATCATTTTAAAAATAGAATGGAAGCATGCATAGTTAGTTTTACAAGTTTGATTCGAATTTATGAATGTTCTGGAATGAGTGTGGTTAGAAATGACACTTGATTTACTGATATGACAATGATAACACATATAATCGTCTTAGTGTGATTACAATTCAAAAACAAGGTTAGAATCAAAGAATAAGCTTAAAATTAGAATACAAGCATGCATAGTTCGTTTTACAAGTTTGATTCAAATATATGAATGTTGTGGAATGAGTGTGGTTAGAAATGACATTTGATTTACTGATATGACAATCATAACACATATAATCGTCTTAGTGTGATTACAATTCAAAAATAAGGTTAGAATCAAAGAATAAGCTTAAAAGTAGAATAAAAGCATGCATAGTTCGTTTTACAAGTTTGATTCAAAGTATGAATGTTGTGGAATGAGTGTAATTAGAAATGACATTTGATTTACTGATATGACAATCCTAACACATTTAATCGTCTTAGTGTCATTAGAATTCAAAAATAAGCTTAGAATTAAAGAATAAGCTTAAAAGTATAATACAAGCATGCACAGTTCATTTTACAAGTTTGATTCAAATGTATGAATGTTGTGGAATGAGTGTGGTTAGAAATGACATTTGATTTACTAATATAACTATCCTAACACATATAATCGTCTTAGTGTCATTAGAATTCAAAAATAAGCTTAGAATCAAAGAATAAACTTAAAAGTAGAATACAAGCATGCATAGTTCGTTTTACAAGTTTGATTCAAATGTATGAATGTTGTGGAATGAGTGTGGTTAGAAATGACATTTGATTTACTAATATGACAACCCTAACACATATAATCGTATTAGTGTCATTAGAATTAAAAAATAAGTTTAGAATCAAAGAATCATTTTAAAAATAGAATGGAAGCATGCATAGTTAGTTTTACAAGTTTGATTCGAATTTATGAATGTTCTGGAATGAGTGTGGTTAGAAATGACACTTGATTTACTGATATGACAATGATAACACATATAATCGTCTTAGTGTGATTACAATTCAAAAACAAGGTTAGAATCAAAGAATAAGCTTAAAATTAGAATACAAGCATGCATAGTTCGTTTTACAAGTTCGATTCAAATATATGAATGTTGTGGAATGAGTGTGGTTAGAAATGACATTTGATTTACTGACAATCATAACACATATAATCGTGTTAGTGTGATTACAATTCAAAAATAAGGTTAGAATCAAAGAATAAGCTTAAAAGTATAATAGAAGCATGCATAGTTCGTTTTACAAGTTTGATTCAAAGTATGAATGTTGTGGAATGAGTGTAATTAGAAATGACATTTGATTTACTGATATGACAATCCTAACACATTTAATCGTCTTAGTGTCATTAGAATTAAAAAATAAGCTTAGAATTAAAGAATAAGCTTAAAAGTATAATACAAGCATGCACAGTTCGTTTTACAAGTTTGATTCAAATGTATGAATGTGGTGGAATGAGTGTGGTTAGAAATGACATTTGGTTTACTCATATGACTATCCTAACACATAAAATCGTCTTAGTGTCATTAGAATTCAAAAATAAGTTTAGAATCAAAGAATAAGCTTAAAAGTATAATAGAAGCATGCAAAGTTTGTTTTCCAAGTTTGATTCAAATGTATGAATGTTGTGGAATGAGTGTGGTTAGAAATGACATTTGATTTACTAATATGACAATCCTAACACATATAATCGTATTAGTGTCATTAGAATTCAAAAATAAGTTTAGAATTAAAGAATAAGCTTAAAAGTAGAATACAAGCATGTACAGTTCGTTTTACAAGTTTGATTCAAATGTAAGAATGTGGTGGAATGAGTGTGGTTAGAAATGACATTTGGTTTACTCATATGACTATCCTAACACATAAAATCGTCTTAGTGTCATTAGAATTCAAAAATAAGTTTAGAATCAAAGAATAAGCTTAAAAGTATAATAGAAGCATGCAAAGTTTGTTTTACAAGTTTGATTCAAATTTATGAATGTTGTGGAATGAGTGTGGTTAAAAGTGACATTTGATTTACTAATATGACAATCCTAACACATATAATTGTCTTAGTGTTATTATAATTCAAAAATAAGCTTAAAATTAAAGAATCGTTTTAAAAATAGAATAGAAGCATGTATAGCTCGTTTTACAAGTTTGATTCAAATATATGAATGTTGTGGAATGAGTGTGGTTAGAAATGACATTTGATTTACTGATATGACAATCATAACACATATAATCGTCTTAGTGTGATTACAATTCAAAAATAAGGTTAGAATCAAAGAATAAGCTTAAAAGTAGAATACAAGCATGCATAGTTCGTTTTACAAGTTTGATTCAAAGTATGAATGTTGTGGAATGAGTGTAACTAGAAATGACATTTGATTAACTGATATGACAATCCTAACACATTTAATCGTCTTAGTGTCATTAGAATTCAAAAATAAGCTTAGAATTAAAGAATAGGCTTAAAAGTATAATACAAGCATGCACAGTTCGTTTTACATGTTTGATTCAAATGTATGAATGTTGTGGAATGAGTGTGGTTAGAAATGACATTTGATTTACTAAAATAACTATCCTAACACATATAATCGTCTTAGTGTCATTAGAATTCAAAAATAAGCTTAGAATCAAAGAATAAACTTAAAAGTAGAATATAAGCATGCATAGTTTGGTTTACAAGTTTGATTGAAATGTATGAATGTTGTGGACTGAGTGTGGTTAGAAATGACATTTGATTTTCTAATATGACAATCCTAACACATATAATCGTATTAGTGTCATTAGAATTCAAAAATAAGTTTAGAATTAAAGAATAAGCTTAAAAGCAGAATACAAGCATGTACAGTTCGTTTTACAAGTTTGATTCAAATAATGAATGTGGTGGAATGAGTGTGGTTAGAAATGACATTTGGTTTACTCATGTGACTATCCTAACACATAAAATCGTCTTAGTGTCATTAGAATTCAAAAATAAGTTTAGAATCAAAGAATAAGCTTAAAAGTATAATAGAAGCATGCAAAGTTTGTTTTACAAGTTTGATTCAAATGTATGCATTGTGGAATGAGTGTGGTTAAAAATGACATTTGATTTACTAATATGACAATCCTAACACATATAATTGTTTTAGTGTTATTACAATTCAAAAATAAGCTTAAAATTAAAGAATCATTTTAAAAATAGAATAGAAGCATGTATAGTTCGTTTTACAAGTTTGATTCAAATATATGAATGTTGTGGAATGAGTGTGGTTAGAAATGACATTTGATTTACTGATATGACAATCATAACACATATAATCGTCTTAGTGTGATTACAATTCAAAAATAAGGTTAGAATCAAAAAATAAGCTTAAAAGTAGAATAAAAGCATGCATAGTTCGTTTTATAAGTTTGATTCAAAGTATGAATGTTGTGGAATGAATGTAATTAGAAATGACATTTGATTTACTGATATGACAATCCTAACACATTTAATCGTCTTAGTGTCATTAGAATTCAAAAATAAGCTTAGAATTAAAGAATAAGCTTAAAAGTATAATACATGCATGCACAGTTCGTTTAACATGTTTGATTCAAATGTATGAATGTTGTGGAATGAGTGTGGTTAGAAATGACATTTGATTTACTAATATGACAATCCTAACACATATAATTGTCTTAGTGTCATTACAATTCAAAAATAAGCTTAGAATTAAAGAATCATTTTAAAAATAGAATGGAAGCATGCATAGTTCGTTTTACAAGTTTGATTCAAATATATGAATGTTGTGGAATGAGTGTGGTTAGAAATGACATTTGATTTACTGATACGACAATCATAACACATATAATCGTCTTAGTGTGATTAGAATTCAAAAATAAGCTTAGAATCAAAGAATCATTTTAAAAATAGAATGGAAGCACGCATAGTTTGTTTTACAAGTTTGACTCAAATTTTAGAATGTTGTGGAATGAGTGTGGTTATAAAAGACATTTGATTTACTGATATGACAATGATAACACATATAATCGTCTTAGTGTGATTACAATTCAAAAACAAGGTTAGAATCAAAGAATAAGCTTAAAATTAGACTACAAGCATGCATAGTTCGGTTTACAAGTTTGATTCAAATATATGAATGTCGTGGAATGAGTGTGGTTAGAAATGACATTTTATTTACTGATATGACAATCATAACACATATAATCGTCTTAGTGTGATTACTATTAAAAAAAAAGGTTAGAATCAAAGAATAAGCTGAAAAGTAGAATACAAGCATGCATAGTTCGTTTTACAAGTTTGATTCAAAGTATGAATGTTGTGGAATGAGTGTAATTAGAAATGACATTTGATTTACTAAAATAACTATGCTAACAAATATAATCGTCTTAGTGTCATTAGAATTCAAAAATAAGCTTAGAATCAAAGAATAAACTTAAAAGTAGAATATAAGCATGCATAGTTCGTTTTACAAGTTTGATTGAAATGTATGAATGTTGTGGAATGAGTGTGGTTAGAAATGACATTTGATTTACTGATATGACAATCATAACACATATAATCGTCTTAGTGTGATTACAATTCAAAAATAAGGTTAGAATCAAAGAATAAACTTAAAAGTAGAATAAAAGCATGCAGAGTTCGTTTTACAAGTTTGATTCAAAGTATGAATGTTGTGGAATGAGTGTAATTAGAAATGACATTTGATTTACTGATATGACAATCCTAACACATTTAATCGTCTTAGTGTCATTAGAATTCAAAAATATGCTTAGAATTAAAGAATAAGCTTAAAAGTATAATACAAGCATGCACAGTTCGTTTTACATGTTTGATTCAAATGTATGAATGTTATGGAATGAGTGTGGTTAGAAATGACATTTGATTTACTAAAATAACTATCCTAACACATGTAATCGTCTTAGTGTCATTAGAATTCAAAAATAAGCTCAGAATCAAAGAATAAACTTAAAAGTAGAATATAAGCATGCATAGTTCGTTTTACAAGTTTGATTGAAATGTATGAATGTTGTGGAATGAGTGTGGTTAGAAATGACATTTGATTTACTAATATGACAATCCTAACGCATATAATCGTCTTAGTGTCATTATAATTCAAAAATAAGCTTAGAATCAAAGAATCATTTTAAAAATAGAATGGAAGCATGATTAGTTAGTTTTACAAGTTTGATTCAAATTTATGAATGTTCTGGAATGAGTGTGGTTAGAAATGACACTTGATTTACTGATATGACAATGATAACACATATAATCGTCTTAGTGTGATTACAATTCAAAAACAAGGTTAGAATCAAAGAATAAGCTTAAAATTAGAATACAAGCATGCATAGTTCGTTTTACAAGTTCGATTCAAATATATGAATGTTGTGGAATGAGTGTGGTTAGAAATGACATTTGATTTACTGACAATCATAACACATATAATCGTGTTAGTGTGATTACAATTCAAAAATAAGGTTAGAATCAAAGAATAAGCTTAAAAGTATAATAGAAGCATGCATAGTTCGTTTTACAAGTTTGATTCAAAGTATGAATGTTGTGGAATGAGTGTAATTAGAAATGACATTTGATTTACTGATATGACAATCCTAACACATTTAATCGTCTTAGTGTCATTAGAATTAAAAAATAAGCTTAGAATTAAAGAATAAGCTTAAAAGTATAATACAAGCATGCACAGTTCGTTTTACAAGTTTGATTCAAATGTATGAATGTGGTGGAATGAGTGTGGTTAGAAATGACATTTGGTTTACTCATATGACTATCCTAACACATAAAATCGTCTTAGTGTCATTAGAATTCAAAAATAAGTTTAGAATCAAAGAATAAGCTTAAAAGTATAATAGAAGCATGCAAAGTTTGTTTTACAAGTTTGATTCAAATGTATGAATGTTGTGGAATGAGTGTGGTTAGAAATGACATTTGATTTACTAATATGACAATCCTAACACATATAATCGTATTAGTGTCATTAGAATTCAAAAATAAGTTTAGAATTAAAGAATAAGCTTAAAAGTAGAATACAAGCATGTACAGTTCGTTTTACAAGTTTGATTCAAATGTATGAATGTGGTGGAATGAGTGTGGTTAGAAATGACATTTGGTTTACTCATATGACTATCCTAACACATAAAATCGTCTTAGTGTCATTAGAATTCAAAAATAAGTTTAGAATCAAAGAATAAGCTTAAAAGTATAATAGAAGCATGCAAAGTTTGTTTTACAAGTTTGATTCAAATTTATGAATGTTGTGGAATGAGTGTGGTTAAAAGTGACATTTGATTTACTAATATGACAATCCTAACACATATAATTGTCTTAGTGTTATTATAATTCAAAAATAAGCTTAAAATTAAAGAATCATTTTAAAAATAGAATAGAAGCATGTATAGCTCGTTTTACAAGTTTGATTCAAATATATGAATGTTGTGGAATGAGTGTGGTTAGAAATGACATTTGATTTACTGATATGACAATCATAACACATATAATCGTCTTAGTGTGATTACAATTCAAAAATAAGGTTAGAATCAAAAAATAAGCTTAAAAGTAGAATACAAGCATGCATAGTTCGTTTTACAAGTTTGATTCAAAGTATGAATGTTGTGGAATGAATGTAATTAGAAATGACATTTGATTTACTGATATGACAATCCTAACACATTTAATCGTCTTAGTGTCATTAGAATTAAAAAATAAGCTTAGAATTAAAGAATAAGCTTAAAAGTATAATACAAGCATGCACAGTTCGTTTTACAAGTTTGATTCAAATGTATGAATGTGGTGGAATGAGTGTGGTTAGAAATGACATTTGGTTTACTCATATGACTATCCTAACACATAAAATCGTCTTAGTGTCATTAGAATTCAAAAATAAGTTTAGAATCAAAGAATAAGCTTAAAAGTATAATAGAAGCATGCAAAGTTTGTTTTACAAGTTTGATTCAAATGTATGAATGTTGTGGAATGAGTGTGGTTAGAAATGACATTTGATTTACTAATATGACAATCCTAACACATATAATCGTATTAGTGTCATTAGAATTCAAAAATAAGTTTAGAATTAAAGAATAAGCTTAAAAGTAGAATACAAGCATGTACAGTTCGTTTTACAAGTTTGATTCAAATGTATGAATGTGGTGGAATGAGTGTGGTTAGAAATGACATTTGGTTTACTCATATGACTATCCTAACACATAAAATCGTCTTAGTGTCATTAGAATTCAAAAATAAGTTTAGAATCAAAGAATAAGCTTAAAAGTATAATAGAAGCATGCAAAGTTTGTTTTACAAGTTTGATTCAAATTTATGAATGTTGTGGAATGAGTGTGGTTAAAAGTGACATTTGATTTACTAATATGACAATCCTAACACATATAATTGTCTTAGTGTTATTATAATTCAAAAATAAGCTTAAAATTAAAGAATCATTTTAAAAATAGAATAGAAGCATGTATAGCTCGTTTTACAAGTTTGATTCAAATATATGAATGTTGTGGAATGAGTGTGGTTAGAAATGACATTTGATTTACTGATATGACAATCATAACACATATAATCGTCTTAGTGTGATTACAATTCAAAAATAAGGTTAGAATCAAAAAATAAGCTTAAAAGTAGAATACAAGCATGCATAGTTCGTTTTACAAGTTTGATTCAAAGTATGAATGTTGTGGAATGAATGTAATTAGAAATGACATTTGATTTACTGATATGACAATCCTAACACATTTAATCGTCTTAGTGTCATTAGAATTAAAAAATAAGCTTAGAATTAAAGAATAAGCTTAAAAGTATAATACAAGCATGCACAGTTCGTTTTACAAGTTTGATTCAAATGTATGAATGTGGTGGAATGAGTGTGGTTAGAAATGACATTTGGTTTACTCATATGACTATCCTAACACATAAAATCGTCTTAATGTCATTAGAATTCAAAAATAAGTTTAGAATCAAAGAATAAGCTTAAAAGTATAATAGAAGCATGCAAAGTTTGTTTTACAAGTTTGATTCAAATGTATGAATGTTGTGGAATGAGTGTGGTTAGAAATGACATTTGATTTACTAATATGACAATCCTAACACATATAAATGTCTTAGTGTCTTTACAATTCAAAAATAAGCTTAGAATTAAAGAATCATTTTAAAAATAGAATGGAAGCATGCATAGTTCGTTTTACAAGTTTGATTCAAATATATGAATGTTGTGGAATGAGTGTGGTTAGAAATGACATTTGATTTACTAATATGACAATCCTAACACATATAATCGTATTAGTGTCATTAGAATTCAAAAATAAGTTTAGAATTAAAGAATAAGCTTAAAAGTATAATAGAAGCATGCAAAGTTTGTTTTACAAGTTTGATTCAAATGTATGAATTGTGGAATGAGTGTGGTTAAAAATGACATTTGATTTACTAATATGACAATCCTAACACATATAATTGTTTTAGTGTTATTACAATTCAAAAATAAGCTTAAAATTAAAGAATCATTTTAAAAATAGAATAGAAGCATGTATAGTTCGTTTTACAAGTTTGATTCAAATATATGAATGTTGTGGAATGAGTGTGGTTAGAAATGACATTTGATTTACTGATATGACAATCATAACACATATAATCGTCTTAGTGTGATTACAATTCAAAAATAAGGTTAGAATCAAAAAATAAGCTTAAAAGTAGAATACAAGCATGCATAGTTCGTTTTACAAGTTTGATTCAAAGTATGAATGTTGTGGAATGAGTGTGGTTAGAAATGACATTTGATTTACTAAAATAACTATCCTAACACATATAATCGTCTTAGTGTCATTAGAATTCAAAAATAAGCTTAGAATCAAAGAATAAACTTAAAAGTAGAATATAAGCATGCATAGTTTGTTTTACAAGTTTGATTGAAATGTATGAATGTTGTGGACTGAGTGTGGTTAGAAATGACATTTGATTTTCTAATATGACAATCCTAACACATATAATCGTATTAGTGTCATTAGAATTCAAAAATAAGTTTAGAATTAAAGAATAAGCTTAAAATTAGAATACAAGCATGTACAGTTCGTTTTACAAGTTTGATTCAAATAATGAATGTGGTGGAATGAGTGTGGTTAGAAATGACATTTGGTTTACTCATGTGACTATCCTAACACATAAAATCGTCTTAGTGTCATTAGAATTCAAAAATAAGTTTAGAATCAAAGAATAAGCTTAAAAGTATAATAGAAGCATGCAAAGTTTGTTTTACAAGTTTGATTCAAATGTATGAATTGTGGAATGAGTGTGGTTAAAAATGACATTTGATTTACTAATATGACAATCCTAACACATATAATTTTTTTAGTGTTATTACAATTCAAAAATAAGCTTAAAATTAAAGAATCATTTTAAAAATAGAATAGAAGCATGTATAGTTCGTTTTACAAGTTTGATTCAAATATATGAATGTTGTGGAATGAGTGTGGTTAGAAATGACATTTGATTTACTGATATGACAATCATAACACATATAATCGTCTTAGTGTGATTACAATTCAAAAATAAGGTTAGAATCAAAAAATAAGCTTAAAAGTAGAATACAAGCATGCATAGTTCGTTTTACAAGTTTGATTCAAAGTATGAATGTTGTGGAATGAATGTAATTAGAAATGACATTTGATTTACTGATATGACAATCCTAACACATTTAATCGTCTTAGTGTCATTAGAATTCAAAAATAAGCTTAGAATTAAAGAATAAGCTTAAAAGTATAATACATGCATGCACAGTTCGTTTTACATGTTTGATTCAAATGTATGAATGTTGTGGAATGAGTGTGGTTAGAAATGACATTTGATTTACTAATATGACAATCCTAACACATATAATTGTCTTAGTGTCATTACAATTCAAAAATAAGCTTAGAATTAAAGAATCATTTTAAAAATAGAATGGAAGCATGCATAGTTCGTTTTACAAGTTTGATTCAAATATATGAATGTTGTGGAATGAGTGTGGTTAGAAATGACATTTGATTTACTGATACGACAATCATAACACATATAATCGTCTTAGTGTGATTAGAATTCAAAAATAAGCTTAGAATCAAAGAATCATTTTAAAAATAGAATGGAAGCATGCATAGTTTGTTTTACAAGTTTGATTCAAATTTTAGAATGTTGTGGAATGAGTGTGGTTAGAAATGACATTTGATTTACTGATATGACAATGATAACACATATAATCGTCTTAGTGTGATTACAATTCAAAAACAAGGTTAGAATCAAAGAATAAGCTTAAAATTAGAATACAAGCATGCATAGTTCGGTTTACAAGTTTGATTCAAATATATGAATGTTGTGGAATGAGTGTGGTTAGAAATGACATTTTATTTACTGATATGACAATCATAACACATATAATCGTCTTAGTGTGATTACAATTCAAAAATAAGGTTAGAATCAAAGAATAAGCTGAAAAGTAGAATACAAGCATGCATAGTTCGTTTTACAAGTTTGATTCAAAGTATGAATGTTGTGGAATGAGTGTAATTAGAAATGACATTTGATTTACTAAAATAACTATGCTAACACATATAATCGTCTTAGTGTCATTAGAATTCAAAAATAAGCTTAGAATCAAAGAATAAACTTAGAAGTAGAATATAAGCATGCATAGTTCGTTTTACAAGTTTGATTGAAATGTATGAATGTTGTGGAATGAGTGTGGTTAGAAATGACATTTGATTTACTAATATGACAATCCTAACACATATAATCGTCTTAGTGTCATTATAATTCAAAAATAAGCTTAGAATCAAAGAATCATTTTAAAATTAGAATGGAAGCATGCATAGTTAGTTTTACAAGTTTGATTCAAATTTATGAATGTTTTGGAATGAGTGTGGTTAGAAATGATACTTGATTTACTGATATGACAATGATAACACATATAATCGTCTTAGTGTGATTACAATTCAAAAACAAGGTTAGAATCAAAGAATAAGCTTAAAATTACAATACAAGCATGCATAGTTCGTTTTACAAGTTTGATTCAAATATATGAATGTTGTGGAATGAGTGTGGTTAGAAATGACATTTGATTTACTGATATGACAATCATAACACATATAATCGTCTTAGTGTGATTACAATTCAAAAATAAGGTTAGAATCAAAGAATAAGCTTAAAAGTAGAATACAAGCATGCATAGTTCGTTTTACAAGTTTGATTCAAAGTATGAATGTTGTGGAATGAGTGTAATTAGAAATGACATTTGATTAACTGATATGACAATCCTAACACATTTAATCGTCTTAGTGTCATTAGAATTCAAAAATAAGCTTAGAATTAAAGAATAAGCTTAAAAGTATAATACAAGCATGCACAGTTCGTTTTACATGTTTGATTCAAATGTATGAATGTTGTGGAATGAGTGTGGTTAGAAATGACATTTGATTTACTAAAATAACTATCCTAACACATATAATCGTCTTAGTGTCATTAGAATTCAAAAATAAGCTTAGAATCAAAGAATAAACTTAAAAGTAGAATATAAGCATGCATAGTTCGTTTTACAAGTTTAATTGAAATGTATGAATGTTGTGGAATGAGTGTGGTTAGAAATGACATTTGATTTACTAATATGACAATCCTAACACATATAATCGTATTAGTGTCATTAGAATTCAAAAATAAGTTCTGAATTAAAGAATAAGCTTAAAAGTAGAATACAAGCATGTACAGTTCGTTTTACAAGTTTGATTCAAATGTATGAATGTGGTGGAATGAGTGTGGTTAGAAATGACATTTGGTTTACTCATATGACTATCCTAACACATAAAATCGTCTTAGTGTCATTAGAATTC
Source organism: Spergularia marina (assembly GCA_963680865.1). Classification (NCBI taxonomy): domain Eukaryota; kingdom Viridiplantae; phylum Streptophyta; class Magnoliopsida; order Caryophyllales; family Caryophyllaceae; genus Spergularia; species Spergularia marina. The sequence goes on from OY804554.1 coordinate 8,550,966, forward strand.
AAAAATAAGTTTAGAATCAAAGAATAAGCTTAAAAGTATAATAGAAGCATGCAAAGTTTGTTTTACAAGTTTGATTCAAATATATGAATGTTGTGGAATGAGTGTGGTTAAAAATGACATTTGATATACTAATATGACAATCCTAACACATATAATTGTCTTAGTGTTATTACAATTCAAAAATAAGCTTAAAATTAAACAATCATTTTAAAAATAGAATAAAAGCATGTATAGTTCGTTTACAACTTTGATTCAAATATATGAATGTTGTGGAATGAGTGTGGTTAGAAATGACATTTGATTTACTGATATGACAATCATAACACATATAATCGTCTTAGTGTGATTACAATTCAAAAATAAGGTTAGAATCAAAGAATAAGCTTAAAAGTAGAATACAAGCATGCATAGTTCGTTTTACAAGTATGATTCAAAGTATGAATGTTGTGGAATGAGTATAATTAGAAATGACATTAGATTTACTGATATGACAATCCTAACACATTTAATCGTCTTAGTGTCATTAGAATTCAAAAATAAGCTTAGAATTAAAGAATAAGCTTAAAAGTATAATACATGCATGCACAGTTCGTTTTACATGTTTGATTCAAATGTATGAATGTTGTGGAATGAGTGTGGATAGAAATGACATTTGATTTACTAAAATAACTAGCCTAACACATATAATCGTCTTAGTGTCATTAGAATTCAAAAATAAGCTTAGAATCAAAGAATAAACTTAAAAGTAGAATATAAGCATGCATAGTTCGTTTTACAAATTTGATTGAAATTTATGAATGTTGTGGAATGAGTGTGGTTAGAAATGACATTTGATTTACTAATATGACAATCCTAACACATATAATCGTATTAGTGTCATTAGAATTCAAAAATAAGTTTAGAATTAAAGAATAAGCTTAAAAGTAGAATACAAGCATGTACAGTTCGTTTTACAAGTTTGATTCAAATCTATGAATGTTGTGGAATGAGTGTGGTTAGGATTGACATTTGATTTACTAACTATCCTAACACATATAATCGTCTTAGTGTCATTAGAATTCAAAAATAAGCTTAGAATCAAAAAATAAGGTTAAAAGTAGAATGCAAGCATGTACAGTTCGTTTTACAAGTTTGATTCAAATGTATGAATGTGGTGGAATGAGTGTGGTTATAAATGACATTTGGTTTAATCATATGACTATCCTAACACATAAAATCGTCTTAGTGTCATTAGAATTCAAAAATAAGCTTAGAATTAAAGAATAAGCTTAAAAGTATAATACATGCATGCACAGTTCGTTTTACAAGTTTGATTCAAATGTATGAATGTTATGGAGTGAGTGTGGTTAGAAATGACATTTGATTTACTAATATAACTATTCTAACACATATAATCGTCTTAGTGTCATTAGAATTCAACAATAAGCTTAGAATAAAAGAATAAACTTAAAAGTAGAATACAAGCATGCACAGTTCGTTTTACAAGTTTGATTCAAATGTATGAATGTTGTGGAATGAGTGTGGTTAGAAATGACATTTGTTTTACTAAAATAACTATCCTAACACATAAAATCATCTTAGTGTCAATAGAATTCAAAAATAAGTTTAGAATCAAAGAATAACCTTAAAAGTATAATAGAAGCATGCAAAGTTCGCTTTACAAGTTTGATTGAAATGTATGAATGTTGTGGAATGAGTGTGGTTAGAAATGACATTTTATTTACTCATATAACTATCCTAACACATAAAATCATCTTAGTGTCATTAGAATTCAAAAATAAGTTTAGAATCAAAGAATAACCTTAAAAGTATAATAGAAGCATGCAAAGTTCGCTTTACAAGTTTGATTGAAATGTATGAATGTTGTGGAATGAGTGTGGTTAGAAATGACATTTGATTTACTAATATGACAATCCTAACACATATAAATGTCTTAGTGTCTTTACAATTCAAAAATAAGCTTAGAATTAAAGAATCATTTTAAAAATAGAATGGAAGCATGCATAGTTCGTTTTACAAGTTTGATTCAAATATATGAATGTTGTGGAATGAGTGTGGTTAGAAATGACATTTGATTTACTGATACGACAATCATAACACATATAATCGTCTTAGTGTGATTAGAATTCAAAAATAAGCTTAGAATCAAAGAATCATTTTAAAAATAGAATGGAAGCATGCATAGTTCGTTTTACAAGTTTGATTCAAATTTTAGAATGTTGTGGAATGAGTGTGGTTAGAAATGACATTTGATTTACTGATATGACAATGATAACACATATAATCGTCTTAGTGTGATTACAATTCAAAAACAAGGTTAGAATCAAAGAATAAGCTTAAAATTAGAATACAAGCATGCATAGTTCGTTTTACAAGTTTGATTCAAAGTATGAATGTTGTGGAATGAGTGTGGTTAGAAATGACATTTGATTTACTCAAATAACTATCCTAACACATATAATCGTCTTAGTGTCATTAGAATTCAAAAATAAGCATAGAATCAAAGAATAAACTTAAAAGTAGAATATAAGCATGCATAGTTCGTTTTACAAGTTTGATTGAAATGTGTGAATGTTGTGGAATGAGTGTGGTTAGAAATGACATTTGATTTACTGATATGACAATCCTAACACATTTAATCGTCTTAGTGTCATTAGAATTCAAAAATAAGCTTAGAATTAAAGAATAAGCTTAAAAGTATAATACAAGCATGCACAGTTCGTTTTACAAGTTTGATTCAAATGTATGAATGTTGTGGAATGAATGTGGTTAGATATGACATTTGATTTACTAATATAACTATCCTAACACATATAATCGTCTTAGTGTCATTAGAATTCAAAAATAAGCTTAGAATCAAAGAATCATTTTAAAAATAGAATGGAAGCATGCATAGTTTGTTTTACAAGTTTGATTCAAATTTATGAATGTTGTGGAATGAGTATGGTTAGAAATGACACTTGATTTACTGATATGACAATGATAACACATATAATCGTCTTAGTGTGATTACAATTCAAAAACAAGGTTAGAATCAAAGAATAAGCTTAAAATTAGACTACAAGCATGCATAGTTCGTTTTACAAGTTTGATTCAAATATATGAATGTTGTGGAATTAGTGTGGTTAGAAATGACATTTGATTTACTGATATGACAATCGTAACACATATAATCGTCTTAGTGTCATTACAATTCAAAAATAAGGTTAGTATCAAAGAATAAGCTTAAAAGTAGAATACAAGCATGCATAGGTCATTTTACAAGTTTGATTCAAAGTATGAATGTTGTGCAATGAGTGTAATTAGAAATGACATTTGATTTACTGATATGACAATCCTAACACATTTAATCGTCTTAGTGTCATTAGAATTCAAAAATAAGCTTAGAATTAAAGAATAAGCTTAAAAGTATAATACAAGCATGCACAGTTCGTTTTACAAGTTTGATTCAAATGTATGAATGTTGTGGAATGAATGTGGTTAGATATGACATTTGATTTACTAATATAACTATCCTAACACATATAATCGTCTTAGTGTCATTAGAATTCAAAAATAAGCTTAGAATCAAAGAATAAACTTAAAAGTAGAATACAAGCATGCATAGTTCGTTTTACAAGTTTCAAATATATGAATGTTGTGGAATGAGTGTGGTTAGAAATGACATTTGATTTACTGATATGACAATCATAACACATATAATCGTCTTAGTGTGATTACAATTCAAAAATAAGGTTAGAATCAAAGAATAAGCTTAAAAGTAGAATACAAGCATGCATCGTTCGTTTTACAAGTTTGATTCAAAGTATGAATGTTGTGCAATGAGTGTAATTAGAAATGACATTTGATTTACTGATATGACAATCCTAACACATTTAATCGTCTTAGTGTCATTAGAATTCAAAAATAAGCTTAAAATTAAAGAATAAGCTTAAAAGTATAATACAAGCATGCACAGTTCGTTTTACAAGTTTGATTCAAATGTATGAATGTTGTGGAATGAATGTGGTTAGATATGACATTTGATTTACTAATATAACTATCCTAACACATATAATCGTCTTAGTGTCATTAGAATTCAAAAATAAGCTTAGAATCAAAGAATAAACTTAAAAGTAGAATACAAGCATGCATAGTTCGTTTTACAAGTTTCAAATATATGAATGTTGTGGAATGAGCGTGGTTAGAAATGACATTTGATTTACTGATAAGACAATCATAACACATATAATCGTCTTAGTGTGATTACAATTCAAAAATAAGGTTAGAATTAAAGAATAAGCTTAAAAGTAGAATACAAGCATGCATAGTTCGTTTTACAAGTTTGATTCAAAGTATGAATGTTGTGGAATGAGTGTAATTAGAAATGACATTTGATTTACTGATATGAGAATCCTAACATATTTAATCGTCTTAATGTCATTAGAATTCAAAAATAAGCTTAGAATTAAAGAATAAGCTTAAACGTATAATACAAGCATGCACAGTTCGTTTTACAAGTTTGATTCAAATGTATGAATGTTGTAGAATGAGTGTGGTTAGAAATGACATTTGATTTATTAAAATAACTATCCTAACACATATAATCGTCTTAGTGTCATTAGAATTCAAAAATAAGCTTAGAATCAAAGAATAAACTTAAAAGTAGAATATAAGCATGCATAGTTCGTTTTACAAATTTGATTGAAATTTATGGATGTTGTGGAATGAGTGTGGTTAGAAATGACATTTGATTTACTAATATGACAATCCTAACACATATAATCGTATTAGTGTCATTAGAATTCAAAAATTAGTTTAGAATTAAAGAATAAGCTTAAAAGTAGAATACAAGCATGTACAGTTCGTTTTACAAGTTTGATTCAAATGTATGAATGTTATGGATTGAGTGTGGTTAGGTTTGACATTTGATTTACTCATATGACTATCCTAACACATAAAATCGTCTTAGTGTCATTAGAATTCAAAAATAAGTCTAGAATCAAAGAATAAGCTTAAAAGTATAATAGAAGCATGCAAAGTTTGTTTTACAAGTTTGATTCAAATGTATGAATGTTGTGGAATGAGTGTGGTTAAAAATGACATTTGATTTACTAATATGACAATCCTAACACATATAATTGTCTTAGTGTTATTACAATTCAAAAATAAGCTTAAAATTAAAGAATCATTTTAAAAATAGAATAGAAACATGTATAGTTCGTTTTACAAGTTTGATTCAAAGTATGAATGTTGTGGAATGAGTGTAATTAGAAATGACATTTAATTTACTGATATGACAATCCTAACACATTTAATCGTCTTAGTGTCATTAGAATTCAAAAATAAGCTTAGAATTAAAGAATAAGCTTAAAAGTATAATACATGCATGCACAGTTCTTTTTACAAGTTTGATTCAAATGTATGAATGTTGTGGAGTGAGTGTGGTTAGAAATGACATTTGATTTACTAATATAACTATCCTAACACATATAATCGTCTTAGTGTCATTAGAATTCAACAATAAGCTTAGAATCAAAGAATAAACTTAAAAGTAGAATACAAGCAAGCACAGTTCGTTTTACAAGTTTGATTCAAATGTATGAATGTTGTGGAATGAGTGTGGTTAGAAATGACATTTTATTTACTCATATAACTATCCTAACACATAAAATCATCTTAGTGTCATTAGAATCCAAAAATAAGTTTAGAATCAAAGACTAAGCTTAAAAGTATAATAGAAGCATGCAAAGTTCGCTTTACAAGTTTGATTGAAATGTATGAATGTTGTGGAATGAGTGTGGTTAGAAATGACATTTTATTTACTCATATAACTATCCTAACACATAAAATCATCTTAGTGTCATTAGAATTCAAAAATACGTTTAGAATCAAAGAATAAGCTTAAAAGTATAATAGAAGCATGCAAAGTTCGCTTTACAAGTTTGATTGAAATGTATGAATGTTGTGGAATGAGTGTGGTTAGAAATGACATTTAATTTACTAATATGACAATCCTAACACATATAATTGTCTTAGTGTCATTACAATTCAAAAATAAGCTTAGAATTAAAGAATCATTTTAAAAATAGAATGGAAGCATGCATAGTTCGTTTTACAAGTTTGATTCAAATATATGAATGTTGTGGAATGAGTGTGGTTAGAAAACATATTTGATTTACTGATATGACAATCATAACACATATAATCGTCTTAGTGTGATATGAATTCAAAAATAAGCTTAGAATCAAAGAATCATTTTAAAAATAGAATGGAAGCATGCATAGTTCGTTTTACAAGTTTGATTCAAATTTTAGAATGTTGTGGAATGATTGTGGTTAGAAATGACATTTGATTTATTGATATGACAATGATAACACATATAATCGTCTTAGTGTGATTACAATTCAAAAACAACATTAGAATCAAAGAATAAGCTTAAAATTAGAATAGAAGCATGCATAGTTCGTTTTACAAGTTTGATTCAAATATATGAATGTTGTGGAATGAGTGTGGTTAGAAATGACATTTGATTTACTGATATGACAATCATAACACATATAATCGTCTTAGTGTGATTACAAATCAAAAATAAGGTTAGAATCAAAGAATAAGCTTAAAAGTAGAATACAAGCATGCATGGTTCGTTTAACAAGTTTTATTCAAATATATGAATGTTGTGGAATGAGTGTGGTTAGAAATGACATTTGATTTACTGATATGACAATCATAACACATATAATCGTCTTAGTGTGATTACAATTCAAAAATAAGGTTAGAATCAAAGAATAAGCTTAAAAGTAGAATACAAGCATGCATAGTTCGTTTTACAAGTTTGATTCAAAGTATGAATGTTGTGGAATGAGTGTAATTAAAAATGACATTTGATTTACTAAAATAACTATCCTAACACATATAATCGTCTTAGTGTCATTAGAATTCAAAAATAAGCTTAGAATCAAAGAATAAACTTAAAGGTAGAATATAAGCATGCATAGTTCGTTTTACAAGTTTGATTGAAATGTATGAATGTTGTGGAATGAGTGTGGTTAGAAATGACATTTGATTTACTAATATGACAATCCTAACACATATAATCGTCTTAGTGTCATTATAATTTAAAAATAAGCTTAGAATCAAAGAATCATTTTAAAAATAGAATGGAAGCATGCATAGTTCGTTTTACAAGTTTGATTCAAATTTATGAATGTTGTGGAATGAGTGTGGTTAGAAATGACACTTGATTTACTGATATGACAATGATAACACATATAATCGCCTTAGTGTGATTACAATTCAAAAACAAGGTTAGAATCAAAGAATAAGTTTAAAATGAGAATACAAGCATGCATAGTTCGTTTTACAAGTTTGATTCAAATATATGAATGTTGTAGAATGAGTGTGGTTAGAAATGACGTTTGATTTACTGATATGACAATCATAACACATATAATCGTCTTAGTGTGATTACAATTCAAAAATAAGATTAGAATCAAATAATAAGCTTAAAAGTAGAATACAAGCATGCATAGTTCGTTTTACAAGTTTGATTCAAAGTATGAATGTTGTGGAATGAGTGTAATTAGAAATGACATTTGATTTACTGATAGGACAATCCTAACACATTTAATCGTCTTAGTGTCATTAGAATTCAAAAATAAGCTTAGAATTAAAGAATAAGCTTAAAAGTATAATATATGCATGCACAGTTTGTTTTACAAGTTTGATTCAAATGTATGAATGTTGTGGAGTGAGTGTGGTTAGAAATGACATTTGATTTACTAATATAACTATCCTAACACATATAATCGTCTTAGTGTCATTAGAATTCAACAATATGCTTAGAATCAAAGAATAAACTTAAAAGTAGAATACAAGCATGCATAGTTCGTTTTACAAGTTTCAAATATATGAATGTTGTGGAATGAGCGTGGTTAGAAATGACATTTGATTTACTGATATGACAATCGTAACACATATAATCGTCTTAGTGTGATTACAATTCAAAATTAAGGTTAGAATTAAACAATAAGCTTAAAAGTAGAATACAAGCATGCATAGTTCGTTTTACAAGTTTGATTCAAAGTATGAATGTTATGGAATGAGTGTAATTAGAAATGACATTTGATTTACTAATATGACAATCCTAACACCTAGAATCGTATTAGTGTCATTAGAATTCAAAAATAAGTTTCGAATTAAAGAATAAGCTTAAAAGTAGAATACAAACATGTACAGTTCGTTTTACAAGTTTGATTCAAATATATGAATGTTGTGCATTGAGTGTTGTTAGGATTGACATTTGATTTACTAATATAACTATCCTAACACATATAATCGTCTTAGTGTCATTAGAATTCAAAAATAAGCTTAGAATCAAAAAATAAGGTTAAAAGTAGAATGCAAGCGTGTACAGTTCGTTTTAGAAGTTTGATTCAAATGTATGAATGTGGTGGAATGAGTGTGGTTAGAAATGACATTTGGTTTACTCATATGACTATTCTAACACGTAAAATCGTCTTAGTGTCATTAGAATTCAAAAATAAGTTTAGAATCAAAGAATAAGCTTAAAAGTATAATAGAAGCATGCAAAGTTTGTTTTACAAGTTTGATTCAAATGTATGAATGTTGTGGAATGAGTGTGGTTAATAATGACATTTGATTTACTAATATGACAATCCTAACACATATAATTGTCTTAGTGTTATTACAATTCAAAATTAAGCTTAAAATTAAAGAATCATTTTAAAAATAGAATAGAAACATGTATAGTTCGTTTTACAAGTTTGATTCAAATATATGAATGTTGTGGAATGACTGTGGTTAGAAATGACATTTGATTTACTGATATGACAATCATAACACATATAATCGTCTTAGTGTGTTTACAATTCAAAAATAAGGTTAGAATCAAAGAATAAGCTTAAAAGTAGAATACAAGCATGCATAGTTCGTTTTACAAGTTGGATTCAAAGTATGAATGTTGTGGAATGAGTGTAATTAGAAATGACATTTGATTTACTGATATGACAATCCTAACACATTTAATCGTCTTAGTGTCAATAGAATTTAAAAATAAGCTTAGAATTAAAGAATAAGCTTAAAAGTATAATATATGCATGCACAGTTTGTTTTACAAGTTTGATTCAAATGTATGAATGTTGTGGAGTGAGTGTGGTTAGAAATGACATTTGATTTACTAATATAACTATCCTAACACATATAATCGTCTTAGTGTCATTAGAATTCAACAATATGCTTAGAATCAAAGAATAAACTTAAAAGTAGAATACTAGCATGCACAGTTCGTTTTACAATTTTGATTCAAATGTATGAATGTTGTGGAATGAGTGTGGTTAGAAATGACATTTTATTTACTCATATAACTATCCTAACACATAAAATCATCTTAGTTTCATTAGAATTCAAAAATAAGTTTAGAATCAAAGAATAAGCTTAAAAGTATAATAGAAGCATGCAAAGTTCGCTTTACAAGTTTGATTGAAATGTATGAATGTTGTGGAATGAGTGTGGTTAGAAATGACATTTGATTTACTAATCTGACAATCCTAACACATATAATTGTCTTAGTGTCATTACAATTCAAAAATAAGCTTAGAATTAAAGAATCATTTTAAAAATAGAATGGAAGCATGCATAGTTCGTTTTACAAGTTTGATTCAAATATATGAATGTTGTGGAATGAGTGTGGTTAGAAATGACATTTGATTTACTGATATGACAATCATAACACATATAATCGTCTTAGTGTGATTACAATTCAAAAATAAGGTTAGAATCAAAGAATAAGCTTAAAAGTAGAATACAAGCATGCGTAGTTCGTTTTACAAGTTTGATTCAAAGCATGAATGTTGTGGAATGAGTGTAATTAGAAATGACATTTGATTTACTGATATGAGAATCCTAACACATATAATCATCTTAGTGTGATTACAATTCAAAAATAAGGTTAGAATCAAAGAATAAGCTTAAAGGTAGAATACAAGCATGCATAGTTCGTTTTACAAGTTTGATTCAAAGTATGAATGTTGTGGAATGAGTGTAATTAGAAATGACATTTGATTTACTGATATGACAATCCTAACACATTTAATCATCTTAATGTGATTACAATTCAAAAATAAGCTTAGAATTAAAGAATAAGCTTAAAAGTATAATACAAGCATGCACAATTCGTTTTACAAGTTTGATTCAAATGTCTGAATGTTGTGGAATGAGTGTGGTTAGAAATGACATTTGGTTTACTTATATGACTATGCTAACACATATAAACGTCTTAGTGTCATTAGAATTCAAAAATAAGCTTAGAATCAAAGAATAAGCTTAAAAGTAGAATACAAGCATGCACAGTTCGTTTTACAAGTTTGATTCAAATGTATGAATGTTGTGGAATGAGTGTGGTTATAAATGACATTTTATTTACTCATATAACTATCCTAACACATAAAATCATCTTAGTGTCATTAGAATTCAAAAATAAGTTTAGAATCAAAAAATAAGCTTAAAAGTATAATAGAAGCATGCAAAGTTCGCTTACCAAGTTTGATTGAAATGTATGAATGTTGTGGAATGAGTGTGGTTAGAAATGACATTTGATTTACTAATATGACAATCCTAACACATATAATTGTCTTAGTGTCATTACAATTCAAAAATAAGCTTAGAATTAAAGAATCATTTTAAAAATAGAATGGAAGCATGCATAGTTCGTTTTACAAATTTGATTCAAATATATGAATGTTGTGGATTGAGTGTGGTTAGAAATGACATTTGATTTACTGATATGACAATCATAACACATATAATCGTCTTAGTGTGATTAGAATTCAAAAATAAGCTTAGAATCAAAGAATCATTTTAAAAATAGAATGGAAGCATGCATAGTTCGTTTTACAAGTTTGATTCAAATTTTAGAATGTTGTGGAATGAGTGTGGTTAGAAATGACATTTGATTTACTGATATGACAATGATAACACATATAATCGTCTTAGTGTGATTACAATTCAAAAACAAGGTTAGAATCAAAGAATAAGCTTAAAATTAGAATACAAGCATGCATAGTTCGTTTTACAAGTTTGATTCAAATATATGTGTAACACCCCGGCTCATCGCCTGAGCCGGAAGTAGTCACCTATGGCAGCTCGCCAGGCTGTGGGCTGACCTCACAGACCAACACGGGTCCTTCCGGCGCACTTTGACCTCACTCGTGCGCACCCTGGGACACTTCCCAGGAGGTCACCCATCCTGAAATTGTTCTCAGTCAAGCACGCTTAACTGTGGAGTTCTTATCAGGTGGGCTTCCTAAAAGGAAAGTCGACTTTGTTGGTATGAGTAGCACTATCAATCCTCTTAAGCACCTCATATGAGGCTTTAATCTCTCAGGGATCTCCTCTGAAATCCGGGGTATTACATTCACCCCCTCTTAAGAAAGCAACGTCCTCGTTGCGTCTGGCAGCCAACCATAGTCTAGCTCCAGGATCTTTCCCCCGCTAGGCTGCTGACCTGGGCTCTCCTGACCACAAGATCAACACGCGGTCGCAGGGTTGCTCTGATACCATTTGTAACACCCCGGCTCATCGCCTGAGCCGGAAGTAGTCACCTATGGCAGCTCGCCAGGCTGTGGGCTGACCTCACAGACCAACACGGGTCCTTCCGGCGCACTTTGACCTCACTCGTGCGCACCCTGGGACACTTCCCAGGAGGTCACCCATCCTGAAATTGTTCTCAGTCAAGCACGCTTAACTGTGGAGTTCTTATCAGGTGGGCTTCCTAAAAGGAAAGTCGACTTTGTTGGTATGAGTAGCACTATCAATCCTCTTAAGCACCTCATATGAGCCTTTAATCTCTCAGGGATCTCCTCTGAAATCCGGGGTATTACAATATGAATGTTGTGGAATGAGTGTGGTTAGAAATGACATTTGATTTACTGATATGACAATCATAACACATATAATCGTCTTAGTGTGATTACAATTCAAAAATAAGGTTAGAATCAAAGAATAAGCTTAAAAGTAGAATACAAGCATGCATAGTTCGTTTTACAAGTTTGATTCAAAGTATGAATGTTGTGGAATGAGTGTAACTAGAAATGACATTTGATTTTCTAAAATAACTATCCTAACACATATAATCGTCTTAGTGTCATTAGAATTCAAAAATAAGCTTAGAATCAAAGAATAAACTTAAAAGTAGAATATAAGCATGCATAATCCGTTTTACAAGTTTGATTGAAATGTATGAATGTTGTGGAATGAGTGTGGTTAGAAATGACATTTGATTTACTAATATGACAATCCTATCACATATAATCGTCTTAATGTCATTATAATTCAAAAATAAGCTTAGAATCAAAGAATCATTTTAAAAATAGATGGAAGCATGCATTGTTCGTTTTACAAGTTTCATTCAAATTTATGAATGTTGTGGAATGAGTGTGGTTAGAAATGACATTTGATTTACTGATATGACAATGATAACACATATAATCGTCTGAGTATGATTACAATTCAAAAACAAGGTTAGAATCAAAGAATAAGCTTAAAATTAGAATACAAGCATGCATAGTTCGTTTTACAAGTTTGATTCAAATATATGAATGTTGTGGAATGAGTGTGGTTAGAAATGACATTTGATTTACTGATATGACAATCATAACACATATAATCGTCTTAGTGTGATTACAATTCAAAAATAAGGTTAGAATCAAAGAATAAGCTTAAAAGTATAATACATGCATGCACAGTTCGTTTTACAAGTTTGATTCAAATGTATGAATGTTGTGGAATCAGTGTGGTTAGAAATGACATTTTATTTACTCATATAACTATCCTAACACATAAAATCATTTTAGTGTCATTAGAATTCAAAAATAAGCTTAGAATCAAAGAATCATTTTAAAAATAGAATGGAAGCATGCATAGTTCGTTTTACAAGTTTGATTCAAATTTATGAATGTTGTGGAATGAGTGTGGTTAGAAATGACATTTGATTTACTAATATGACAATAATAACACATATAATCGTCTTAGTATGATTACAATTCAAAAACAAGGTTAGAATCAAAGAATAAGCTTAAAATTAGAATACAAGCACGAATAGTTCGTTTTACAAATTTGATTCAAATATATGAAGGTTGTGGAATGAGTGTGGTTAGAAATGACATTTGATTTACTTATATGACAATGATAACACATATAATCGTCTTAGTATGATTACAATTCAAAAACAAGGTTAGAATCAAAGAATAAGCTTAAAATTAGAATACAAGCATGCATAGTTCGTTTTACAAGTTTGATTCAAAGTATGAATGTTGTGGAATGAGTGTAATTAGAAATGACATTTGATTTACTGATATGACAATCCTAACACATTTAATCGTCTTAGAGTCATTAGAATTCAAAAATAAGCTTAGAATTAAAGAATAAGCTTAAAAGTATAATACAAGCATGCACAGTTCGTTTTACAAGTTTGATTCAAATGTATGAATGTTGTGGAATGAGTGTGGTTATAAATGACATTTGATTTACTAATATAACTATCCTAACACATATAATCGTCTTAGTGTCATTAGAATTCAAAAATAAGCTTAGAATCAAAGAACAACTTAAGAGTAGAATATAAGCATGCATAGTTCGTTTTACAAGTTTGATTGAAATGTATGAATGTTGTGGAATGAGGGTGGTTAGAAATGACATTTCATTTACTAATATGAGAATCCTAACACAAATAATTGTATTAGTGTCATTAGAATTCAAAAATAAGTTTAGAATTAAAGAATAAGCTTAAAAGTGGAATACAAGCATGTGCAGTTCGTTTTACAAGTTTGATTCAAATGTATGAATGTTGTGGAATGAGTGTGGTTAGGATTGACATTTGATTTACTAATATAAATATCCTAACACATATAATCGTCTTAGTGTCATTAGAATTCAAAAATAAGCTTAGAATCAAAAAATAAGGTTAAAAGTAGAATGCAAGCATGTACAGTTCGTTTTACAAGTTTGATTCAAATATATGAATGTGGTGGAATGAGTGTGGTTAGAAATGACATTTGGTTACTCATATGACTATCCTAACGCATAAAATCGTCATAGTGTCATTAGAATTCAAAAATAAGTTTAGAATCAAAGAATAAGCTTAAAAGTATAATAGAAGCATGCAAAGTTTGTTTTACAAGTTTGATTCAAATGTATGAATGTTGTGGAATGAGTGTGGTTAAAAATGACATTTGATTTACTAATATGACAATCCTAACACATATAATTGTCTTAGTGTTATTACAATTTAAAAATAAGCTTAAAATTAAAGAATCATTTTAAAAATAGAATTGAAGCATGTATAGTTCGTTTTACAAGTTTGATTCAAATATATGAATGTTGTGGAATGAGTGTGGTTAGAAATGACATTTGACTTACTGATATGACAATCATAACACATATAATCGTCTTAGTGTGATTACAAATCAAAAATAAGGTTAGAATCAAAGAATAAGCTTAAAATTAGAATACAAGCATGCATAGTTCGTTTTACAAGTTTGATTCAAAGTATGAATGTTGTGGAATGAGTGTAATTAGAAATGACATTTGATTTACTGATAAGACAATCCTAACACATTTAATCGTCTTAGTGTCATTAGAATTCAAAAATAAACTTAGAATTAAAGAATGAGCTTAAAAGTATAATACAAGCATGCGCAGTTCGTTTTACAAGTTTGATTCAAATGTATGAATGTTGTGGAGTGAGTGTGGTTAGAAATGAAATTTGATTTACCAATATAACTATCCTAACACATATAATCGTCTTAGTGTCATTAGAATTCAAAAATAAACTTAGAATTAAAGAATGAGCTTAAAAGTATAATACAAGCATGCGTAGTTCGTTTTACAAGTTTGATTCAAATGTCTGAATGTTGTGGAATGAGTGTGGTTAGAAATGACATTTGATTTACTGATATGACAATCATAACACATATAATCGTCTTAGTGTGATTACAATTCAAAAATAAGGTTAGAATCAAAGAATAAGCTTAAAAGTATAATACATGCATGCACAGTTCGTTTTACAAGTTTGATTCAAATGTATGAATGTTGTGGAGTGAGTGTGGTTAGAAATGACATATGATTTACTAATATAACTATCTCAACACATATAATCGTCTTAGTGTCATTAGAATTCAACAATAAGCTTAGAATCAAAGAATAAACTTAAAAGTAGAATACAAGCATGCATAGTTCGTTTTACAAGTTTGATTCAAATGTCTGAATGTTGTGGAATGAGTGTGGTTAGAAATGACATTTGGTTTAATTATGTGACTATGCTAACACATATAATCGTCTTTGTGTCATTAGAATTCAAAAATAAGCTTAGAATCAAAGAATAAGCTTAAAAGTAGAATACAAGCATGCACAGTTCGTTTTACAAGTTTGATTCAAATGTATGAATGTTGTGGAATCAGTGTGGTTAGAAATGACATTTTATTTACTCATATAACTATCCTAACACATAAAATCATTTTAGTGTCATTAGAATTCAAAAATAAGCTTAGAATCAAAAAATCATTTTAAAAATAGAATGGAAGCATGCATAGTTCGTTTTACAAGTTTGATTCAAATTTATGAATGTTGTGGAATGAGTGTGGTTAGAAATGACATTTGATTTACTAATATGACAATGATAACACATATAATCGTCTTAGTATGATTACAATTCAAAAACAAGGTTAGAATCAAAGAATAAGCTTAAAATTAGAATACAAGCATGCATAGTTCGTTTTACAAGTTTGATTCAAATATATGAAGGTTGTGGAATGAGTGTGGTTAGAAATGACATTTGATTTACTGATATGACAATGATAACACATATAATAGTCTTAGTATGATTACAATTCAAAAACAAGGTTAGAATCAAAGAATAAGCTTAAAATTAGAATACAAGCATGCATAGTTCGTTTTACAAGTTTGATTCAAAGTATGAATGTTGTGGAATGAATGTAATTAGAAATGACATTTGATTTACTGATATGACAATCCTAATACATTTAATCGTCTTAGAGTCATTAGAATTCAAAAATAAGTTTAGAATTAAAGAATAAGCTTAAAAGTATAATACAATCATGCACAGTTCGTTTTACAAGTTTGATTCAAATGTATGAATGTTGTGGAATGAGTGTGGTTAGAAATGACATTTGATTTACTGATATGACAATCATAACACATATAATCGTCTTAGTGTCATTAGAATTCAAAAATAAGCTTAGAATTAAAGAATAAGCTTAAAAATAGAATGGAAGCATACTTAGTTCGTTTTACAAGTTTGATTCCAATTTTAGAATGTTGTGGAATGAGTGTGGCTAAAAATGACATTTGATTTATTGATATGACAATGCTAACACATATAATCGTCTTAGTGTGATTACAATTCAAAAACAAGGTTAGAATCAAAGAATAAGCTTAAAATTAGAATATAAGCATGCATAGTTCGTTTTACAAGTTTGATTCAAATATATGAATGTTGTGGAATGAGTGTGGTTAGAAATGACATTTGATTTACTGATATGACAATCATAACACATATAATCGTCTTAGTGTGATTACAATTCAAAAATAAGGTTAGAATCAAAGAATAAACTTAAAAGTAGAATACAAGCATGCATAGTTCGTTTTACAAGTTTGATTCAAAGTATGAATGTTGTGGAATGAGTGTAATTAGAAATGACATTTGATTTACTAAAATAACTATCCTAACACATATAATCGTCTTAGTGTCATTAGAATTCAAAAATAAGCTTAGAATCAAAGAATAAACTTAAAAGTATAATACAAGCATGCACAGTTCGTTTTACAAGTTTGATTCAAATGTATGAATGTTGTGGAATGAGTGTGGTTATAAATGACATTTGATTTACTAAAATAACAATCCTAACACATATAATCGTTTTAGTGTCATTAGAATTGAAAAATAAGCTTAGAATCAAAGAACAACTTAAAAGTAGAATATATGCATGCATAGTTCGTTTTACAAGTTTGATTGAAATGTATGAATGTTGTGGAATGAGTGTGGTTAGAAATGACATTTGATTTACTAATATGACAATCCTAACACATATAATCGTATTAGTGTCATTAGAATTCAAAAATAAGTTTTGAATTAAAGAAGAAGCTTAAAAGTAGAATACAAGCATGTACAGTTCGTTTTACAAGTTTGATTCAAATGTATGAATGTTGTGGAATGAGTGTGGTTAGGATTGACATTAGATTTACTAATATAACTATCCTAACACATATAATCGTCTTAGTGTCATTAGAATTCAAAAATAAGCTTAGAATCAAAAAATAAGGTTAAAAGTAGAATGCAAGCATATACAGTTCGTTTTACAAGTTTGATTCAAATATATGAATGTGGTGGAATGAGTGTGGTTAGAAATGACATTTGGTTTACTCATATGACTATCCTAACACATAAAATCGTCTTAGTGTCATTAGAATTCAAAAATAAGTTTAGAATCAAAGAATAAGCTTAAAAGTATAATAGAAGCATGCAAAGTTTGTTTTACAAGTTTGATTCAAATGTATGAATGTTGTGGAATGAGTGTGGTTAAAAATGACATTTGATTTACTAATATGACAATCCTAACACATATAATTGTCTTAGTGTTATTACAATTCAAAAATAAGCTTAAAATTAAAGAATCATTTTAAAAATAGAATAGAAGCACGTATAGTTCGTTTTACAAGTTTGATTCAAATATATGAATGTTGTGGAATGAGTGTGGTTAGAAATGACATTTGACTTACTGATATGACAATCATAACACATATAATCGTCTTAGTGTGATTACAATTCAAAAATAAGGTTAGAATCAAAGAATAAGCTTAAAAGTAGAATACAAGCATGCATAGTTCGTTTTACAAGTTTGATTCAAAGTATGAATGTTGTGGAATGAGTGTAATTAGAAATGACATTTGATTTACTGATATGACAATCCTAACACATTTAATCGTCTAAGTGTCATTAGAATTCAAAAATAAGCTTAGAATTAAAGAATAAGCTTAAAAGTATAATACAAGCATGCGCAGTTCGTTTTACAAGTTTGATTCAAATGTATGAATGTTGTGGAGTGAGTGTGGTTAGAACTGACATTTGATTTACTAATATAACTATCCTAACACATATAATCGTCTGAGTGTGATTAGAATTCAACAATAAGCTTAGAATAAAAGAATAAACTTAAAAGTAGAATACAAGCATGCATAGTTCGTTTTACAAGTTTGATTCAAATGTCTGAATGTTGTGGAATGAGTGTGGTTAGAAATGACATTTGGTTTAATTATATGACTATGCTAACACATATAATCGTCTTAGTGTCATTAGAATTCAAAAATAAGCTTAGAATCAAAGAATAAGCTTAAAAGTAGAATGCAAGCATGTACAGTTCGTTTTACAAGTTTGATTCAAATGTATGAATGTTGTGGAATGAGTGTGGTTAGAAATGACATTTTATTTACTCATATAACTATCCTAACACATAAAATCATCTTAGTGTCATTAGAATTCAAAAATAAGTTTAGAATCAAAGAAAAAGCTTAAAAGTATAATAGAAGCATGCAAAGTTCGCTTTACCAGTTTGATTGAAATGTATGAATGTTGTGGAATGTGTGGTTAGAAATGACATTTGATTTACTAATATGACAATCCTAACACATATAATTGTCTTAGTGTCATTACAATTCAAAAATAAGCTTAGAATTAAAGAATCATATTAAAAATAGAATGGAAGCATGCATAGTTCGTTTTACAAGTTTGATTCAAATTTTAGAATGTTGTGGAATGAGTGTGGTTAGAAATGACATTTGATTTACTGATATGACAATGATAACACATATAATCGTATTAGTGTGATGACAATTCAAAAACAACGTTAGAATCAAAGAATAAGCTTAAAGTTAGAATACAAGCATGCATAGTTCGTTTTACAAGTTTGATTCAAATATATGAATGCTGTGTAATGAGTGTGGTTAGAAATGACATTTGATTTACTGATATGACAATCATAACACATATAATCATCTTAGTGTGATTACAATTCAAAAATAAGGTTAGAATCAAAGAATAAGCTTAAAAGTAGAATACAAGCATGTAGAGTTCGTTTTACAAGTTTGATTCAAAGTATGAATGTTGTGGAATGAGTGTATTTAGAAATGACATTTGATTTACTAAAATAACTATCCTAACACATATAATCGTCTTAGTGTCATTAGAATTCAAAAATAAGCTTAGAATCAAAGAATAAACTTAAAAGTGGAATATAAGCATGCATAGTTCGTTTTACAAGTTTGATTCAAATGTATGAATGTTGTGGAATGAGTGTGGTTAGAAATGACATTTTATTTACTAATATGACAATCTTAACACATATAATCGTCTTAGTGTCATTATAATTCAAAAATAAGCTTAGAATCAAAGAATCATTTTAAAAATAGAATGGAAGCATGCATAGTTCGTTTTTCAAGTTTGATTCAAATTTATGAATGTTGTGGAATGATTGTGGTTAGAAATGACATTTGATTTACTGATATGACAATGATAACACATATAAACGTCTTAGTGTGATTACAATTCAAAAACAAGGTTAGAATCAAAGAATAAGCTTAAAATTAGAATACAAGCATGCATAGTTCGTTTTACAAGTTTGATTGAAATGTATGAATGTTGTGGAAGGAGTGTGGTTAGAAATGACATTTGATTTACTAATATGACAATCTTAACACATATAATCGTCTTAGTGTCATTATAATTCAAAAATAAGCTTAGAATCAAAGAATCATTTTAAAAATAGAATGGAAGCATGCATAGTTCGTTTTTCAAGTTTGATTCAAATTTATGAATGTTGTGGAATGATTGTGGTTAGAAATGACATTTGATTTACTGATATGACAATGATAACACATATAATCGTCTTAGTGTGATTACAATTCAAAAACAAGGTTAGAATCAAAGAATAAGCTTAAAATTAGAATACAAGCATGCATAGTTCGTTTTACAAGTTTGATTCAAATATATGAATGTTGTGGAATGAGTGTGATTAGAAATGAAATTTGATTTACTGATATGACAATCCTAACACATTTAATCGTCTTAGTGTCATTAGAATTTAAAAATAAGCTTAGAATTAAAGAATAAGCTTAAAAATATAATACAAGCATGCACAGTTCGTTTTACAAGTTTGATTCAAATGTATGAATGTTGTGGATTGATTGTGGTTAGAAATGACATTTGATTTACTGATATGACAATCATAACACATATAATCGTCTTAGAGTGATTACAATTCAAAAATAAGGTTAGAATCAAAGAATAAGCTTAAAAGTTGAATACAAGCATGCATAGTTCGTTTTACAAGTTTGATTCAAAGTATGAATGTTGTGGGATGAGTGTAATTAGAAATGACATTTGATTTACTGATATGACAATCCTAACACATTTAATCGTCTTAGTGTCATTAGAATTTAAAAATAAGCTTAGAATTAAAGAATAAGCTTAAAAATATAATACAAGCATGCACAGTTCGTTTTACAAATTTGATTCAAATGTATGAATGTTGTGGATTGAGTGTGGTGAGAAATGACATTTGGTTTACTCATATGACTATCCGAACACATAAAATCGTCTTAGTGTCATTAGAATTAAAAAATAAGCTTAGAATCAAAGAATCAGCTTAAAAGTAGAATACAAGCATGCACAGTTCGTTTTTCAAGTTTGTTTCAAATGTATGAATGTTGTGGAATGACTGTGTTTAGAAATGACATTTGATTTACTCATATGACTATCCTAACACAAAAAATCGTCTCAGTGTCATTAGAATTCAAAAATAAGCTTAGAATCAAAGAATAAACTTAAAAGTAGAATACAAGCATGCATAGTTCGTTTTACAAGTTTGATTCAAATGTATGAATGTTGTGGAATGAGTGTGGTTAGAAATGACATTTTATTTACTGATATGACAATCATAACACATATAATCGTCTTAGTGTGATTACAATTCAAAAATAAGGTTAGAATCAACGAATAAGCTTAAAAGTAGAATACAAGCATGCATATTTCGTTTTACAAGTTTGATTCAAAGTATGAATGTTGTGGAATGAGTGTAATTAGAAATGACATTTGATTTACTGATATGACAATCCTAACACATTTAATCGTCTTAGTGTCATTAGAATTCAAAAATAAGCTTAGAATTAAAGAATAAGCTTAAAAGTATAATACAAGCATGCACAGTTCGTTTTTAAAGTTTGATTCAAATGTATGAATGTTGTGGAATGAGTGTGGTTAGAAATGACATTTGATTTACTGATATGACAATCAAAGAATAAGCTTAAAAGTATAATAGAAGCTTGCAAAGTTCGCTTTACAAGTTTGATTGAAATATATGAATGTTGTGGAATGAGTGTGGTTAGAAATGACATTTGATTTACTAATATGACAATCCTAACACATATAATTGCTTAGTGTCATTACAATTCAAAAATAAGCTCAGAATTAAAGAATCATTTTAAAAATAGAATGGAAGCATGCATAGTTCGTTTTATAAGTTTGATTCAAATATATGAATGTTGTGGAATGAGTGTGGTTAGAAATGACATTTGATTTACTAAAATAACTATCCTAACACATATAATCGTCTTAGTGTCATTAGAATTCAAAAATAAGCTTAGAATCAAAGAATAAACTTAAAAGTAGAATACAAGCATGCATAGTTCGTTTTACAAGTTTGATTCAAATGTATGAATGTTGTGCAATGAGTGTGGTTAGAAATGACATTTGATTTACTAATATAACTATCCTAACACATATAATCATCTTAGTGTCATTAGAATTCAAAAATAAGCTTAGAATCAAAGAATAAGCTTAAAAGTAGAATACAAGCGTGTACAGTTCGTTTTACAAGTTTGATTCAAATGTATGAATGTGGTGGAATGAGTGTGGTTAAAAATGACATTTGGTTTACTCATATGACTATCCTAACACATAAAATCGTCTTAGTGTCATTAGAATTAAAAAATAAGCTTAGAATCCAAGAATAAGCTTAAAAGTATAAACAAGCATGCACAGTTCGTTTTACAAGTTTGATTCAAATGTATGAATGTTGTGGAATGAGTGTGGTTAGAAATGACATTTGTTTTACTAAAATAACTATCCTAACACATATAATCGTCTTAGTGTCATTAGAATTCAAAAATAAGCTTAGAATCAAATAATAAACTTAAAAGTAGAATACAAGCATGCATAGTTCGTTTTACAAGTTTGATTCAAATGTATGAATGTTGTGGAATGAGTGTGGTTAGAAATGACATTTGATTTACTAAAATAACTATCCTAACACATATAATCGTCTTAGTGTCATTAGAATTCAAAAATAAGCTTAGAATCAAAGAATAAACTTAAAAGTAGAATACAAGCATGCATAGTTCGTTTTACAAGTTTGATTCAAATGTATGAATGTTGTGCAATGAGTGTGGTTAGAAATGACATTTGATTTACTAATATAACTATCCTAACACATATAATCATCTTAGTGTCATTAGAATTCAAAAATAAGCTTAGAATCAAAGAATAAGCTTAAAAGTAGAATACAAGCGTGTACAGTTCGTTTTACAAGTTTGATTCAAATGTATGAATGTGGTGGAATGAGTGTGGTTAAAAATGACATTTGGTTTACTCATATGACTATCCTAACACATAAAATCGTCTTAGTGTCATTAGAATTAAAAAATAAGCTTAGAATCCAAGAATAAGCTTAAAAGTATAAACAAGCATGCACAGTTCGTTTTACAAGTTTGATTCAAATGTATGAATGTTGTGGAATGAGTGTGGTTAGAAATGACATTTGTTTTACTAAAATAACTATCCTAACACATATAATCGTCTTAGTGTCATTAGAATTCAAAAATAAGCTTAGAATCAAATAATAAACTTAAAAGTAGAATACAAGCATGCATAGTTCGTTTTACAAGTTTGATTCAAATGTATGAATGTTGTGGAATGAGTGTGGTTAGAAATGACATTTGATTTACTAATATAACTATCCTAACACATATAATCGTCTTAGTGTCATTAGAATTCAAAAATAAGCTTAGAATCAAAGAATAAGCTTAAAAGTAGAATACAAGCATGTACAGTTCGTTTTACAAGTTTGATTCAAATGTATGAATGTGGTGGAATGAGTGTGGTTAGAAATGGCATTTGGTTTACTCATATGACTATCCTAACACATAAAATCGTCTTAGTGTCATTAGAATTAAAAAATAAGCTTAGAATCCAAGAATAAGCTTAAAAGTAGAATACAAGCATGCACAGTTCGTTTTACAAGTTTGATTCAAATGTATGAATGTTGTGGAATGAGTGTGGTTAGAAATGACATTTGATTTACTAAAATAACTATCCTAACACATATAATCGTCTTAGTGTCATTAGAATTCAAAAATAAGCTTAAAATCATAGAATAAACTTAAAAGTAGAATATAAGCATGCATAGTTTGTTTTACAAGTTTGATTGAAATGTATGAATGTCGTGGAATGAGTGTGGTTAGAAATGACATTTTATTTACTAATATGACAATCCTAACACATATAATCGTCTTAGTGTCATTAGAATTCAAAAATAAGCTTTGAATCAAAGAATCATTTTAAAATCAGAGTGGAAGCATGCATAGTTTGTTTTACAAGTTTGATTCAAATTTATGAATGTTGTGGAATGAGTGTGGTTAGAAATGACATTTGATTTACTGATATGACAATGATAACACATATTATCGTCTTAGTGTCATTAGAATTCAAAAATAAACTTAGAATCAAAGAATAAGCTTAAAAGTATAATAGAAGCATGCAAAGTTCGTTTTACAAGATTGATTCAAATCTATGAAAGTTGTGGAATGAGTGTGGTTAGAAATGATATTTGATTTACTCATTTTACTATCCTAATACATATAATCGTCTTAGTGTCATTAGAATTCAAAAATAAGCTTAGAATCAAAGAATAAGCTTAAAAGTAGAATACAAGCATGCACAGTTCGTTTTACAAGTTTGATTCAAATGTATAAATGTTGTGGAATGAGTGTGGTTAGAAATGACATTTGATTTACTCATATGACTATCCTAACACATAAATGTAATATAATAAGATTGCCTACAAAAAGTACATATGGAACCATAGAATAATGCATAATATAGTAGAGCATATGATAAGATAAAATTACGAACTCATAAAATGAGATACCGGAGCAATCGGATGTGAACACATAAGTAAGTTTTATAGGCTGAGAAGATAATGCACACTACCATTAACAGGACTTGCAGTACCCGCCAAAATAAAAGAAAGGGAATAACATCATGTCGTCTAATATTAGAGTTTAGGCAGTTGAAGGTAGTAACAATTTCCATTTTAATTATTTTATATGCTTGGCCATGAATCTTTGTGTTACAGAATAACTTTGCCATGAACAGGTACAAGATTAAAAGGTAGATCAACACCCATGTCTGAAGAAGGTATATTTTAGAAATTTATTCTTTTAAATGATGTATTTACAGACAATGTATAAATTAACCAACTACTCGAAAGTTCACAAAGTCCAAATTGTTTGGATGGAGTTATTGGCCGTGGGTTCGTTTTCAAAAGATGTCACTTTTTGAAAGGGATGTTGAAGTAGGGTTAACCATGAAGTGTTTGAGATGTGAGGATGAACAAAAGAAGATGGAAATTGTGTACACACATCATAGAAGGGATAATGGTGAGTGTGAAAAACTTAAATTAAACGATCATGGCTTGAAAAAACATATGATACTAAACAATAGCAATGACATTTCCGTGTATATTTATGAAGAAGAACCATGTTGTGTGTTCATTTCCGAGGATGAACCAGAACCATCTTAACCATATATTTGTGAAGATGAAGAAGAACCTTATTTTTCGGACAATGAAGCACAAGACAGCTGCTTTTAAAATATGAAATTGTTAGGGTGGTGAACGATATACTTAATATCTTTACCAAAGTTGTGTTCTTATCCATCCAATGTATTTTCATATGCAAGAATGTGGTTAGAAGAATACAATCACTCAATTGTATGACTAAATTACTCTGTATGATTATTCGTGTGGGTACAATTTAGCAAATCTAGTGAAATTCAAAAGCACTTAACTTTATCTAAAAACATAGTATTAAATTGCTAACCGACCTCCAACAATATAACACATAGACACTATAAAATAATATTTACATACGATAAAAGTAGTGTACCAAGAAGATATACTAACTTTATAGGAAACTAGTTCGAATTAAGAAGTGCTTATCTAATGCCACCTATCTTGTGTTCTAGCTCCTCTCCTTCCCATGTGTGTCTTCATTTAAAATGATTTTTTGTCAAAACGTGAAGGAATGGGACAAAAACATGAAACCCAGGATGATACAAAGTCCCCTGACTGGGCTAGTTATGTTTTGCTATTGTGCTTAATTGCAATGTCAGGTACTTCTCTGAGTTTTGAGTCTTGATGATGCGTACGACACTCCACTTGGATCAATAAACAAAGTAAGAGTTTTTGCAGCGGAATTAAAACTAAAAGACTTATTTTGTGTTTATATGGAACGAAAAATAAACTAAAGATATGAATGGCGCCCCTAGTTACCAACTAAGAACCCAAACTACAATGTCAAAGCTTGATTCTAAGTTACCAACTTGTACCAATCTCGCCTATCTATTGGTTGTCTAATCCCCTAGTCAATCTTTAGACTAGTGATAAACGTGTTTGTGAACGCATCCATTCAAATTCTCGCAAGGACACAAGATTGAAGGAAACACCCTTCGACTCTTTGATATTAATTCTCAATGTGTAAAACTGTCTGTCTGTAAAACAATACAATAAGACTCTCTATTTATACTAAATAGACACATCTAAACCTTAGAGAATAAGGTAAGGTTCTAATAGAACTTTCCTTAATTCCAACTTACTTAAACTAGAACAGCTCGGAAACCTCATAGGCTCCTTTATTATTTGGAAACTAAATAATAGTAAGGATTATATCTACTAAGAACTTCCTTAGCTTGGACGTGCATAGCTTGGGAATTATAGCATATTCGGTCATCCTCATGTACCCGCGTAGAAACTAGACAGCTTAACTTAAAACAGGCATATCTCCTTCGTTACTTAACCAATTAAGGCATATGACCACTTTTCGGAAAGCTTAGATCATGAACTCTATTACCCAATTGATTTCACTTTGAAATATTGAATAATCAAGTAGATATTTAAGCTGGAAGTTGAACTTACGAATTAGGAATATACTGAATGTGTTCAACTTCTTGTCATTAGCATAGACCCATTGCTCCCATGCATCACTTGAGTTTTGACTCTTGACTCTTGACTGTGATCTATTGATCTCCTGACTGGGCTAGTTATGTTTTGCTATTTTGCTATTTTCTAGGGTTTTTTAGCCCCCAATTCGATTTCCATCTCAATTTGGGGGTTCAAATTACAACCCCCAATCAATGTAGCCAACAGATCCCCTCCAATCACCTCCTTGAACTACTAACAAATCCTTAAACTACTAACAAATCGCATACAATCAAAAATATTATATAATAACATGGGATATTATCCAGGGTACCCTCGAGGTTTCCGACTTTATCTGTGGTACCCCTGAGGTTTCCGAAATTCCCATGGTACCCCCGAGGTTTGCGTTTTGCCAAAATATGTAACGGAATATTAACGACGTTAGTTAATGATAACATTTAGCATTAAGTAACACAAAAACTATACACTTTTCTCTCTCCTCCCTAAACACTCAAAACCCCACACTTTTCTCTCTCCTCCCTCCCCCCTTTCACCTCCCACCAGAACCACCAAGCCCACCACCTATCCACGACCATTGCCATCTTCCACCACCGGAACGACCTCCTGGCCGCCGACTTCAGTGTCCCCGCCACCACGGCACCCTCCTTTCTCCTCATCGTCCCTCTCTTTCTTTCCTCTTCCCTTTTCCACTCTCACCCGAACCACCACCTAGCCACCACCACAACCATCCCCTAAACCCCCATCACCACTAAATCTACCTCATGCCGCCGGATGGAATGCCGCAACCACCACGACGTCCAACCTCCACGACGCCGAGATAAAGAATGAAGAAATGGTGGCAGAGGGAGGGAGGCGTTGTGATTAATGATCGGGGTTTGGGCCGCAAGAGAAAGCCGGTCATCGTGGTTGATTCGGCGGTCGGATTGGTGGTGGTGGGTGGCAGGTGGTGGCGGTGGTTAACACTGGTGGTGGTGGCTCGGGTAGGGAGGGTGGGGGTAGAGGGAGGAGAGAGAATAAGTGTGGGTGTTTTGAGAGTTTATTTTTACTTTTTTCATTTGTTTATTTTTTCTTTTAATTTTGTTATTAGATTAAATAGTTAATTTGGTTAATAAATCTCTTAATATTACTATTTGTTAATGGTGTTAAGTTTCCGTTACATATTTTGGCAAAATGCAAACTCGGGGGTACCATGGGAAGTTCGGAAACTTCAGGGGTACCGCAGATAAAGTCGGAAAACTCAGGGGTACCCTGGATAATATCCCTAATAACATCACATTGTAACCAAACATTTAATAATCAAATAGAAAAACATTTAATAATCAAATAGAAATTGGCGCAAATTTAAAGTTTCGATTATTTTACAAGGGAAAGGTAACATCAACTTACCTCTGAAAGTCTAACAGCGGCGAGACAGTGGAGCAAGGTCTGCAGAGTTCGGCTTTTTTACTTCTTTTTTACGGGGAAGAAGACGGCTCCAAATGGGTTTTGATTCAAATTTTTTTGGAGTTCTAATAATACTAGGTGAAACGCTCGTGCGTTGCACAGGACATTTTATCATAATCGCTTATTCTTATTTATTAAGTTAATCTCAAAATAAATAAGTAAACCGTGATAACTAATTAAATGTTTGTTAGTTAAAATATTTCCTAACCACATCAATCGTCATTGTGCATTTGTACGGAGTATTACTTTATCTTTAAATAATACTCTTTTTTTTTGTTTATTTTTAAATCATTTTTTCACAAAAATCTTAAAGTTGTCGACAAATCTCCACTAAAATCATACTTAACTTTTAAAAAGTATTTGTAAATAGACATTATATTGAAATACATTTTGAAACAAACTCAATGATACATGTATTGTATTATTTTGATATACGAAACCTGAGTTATAACAGTTTTCATTATGTTTCATGTTGATAACTTTATTACGTAAGAGTTTTACAAATATTTAACTCTCTTCGTATACATTTCTTAATGTTTAATGTGGATCATCTTAATATTTTATGTGAGAGCTTAACATATCTTGAACTCTCTCTGTGCATTTCTTGACCTGCCGATGGCGCTCTAAATTATTTACGCGAGTATTACTTTATCGTTGAATAACATTTTTTTTCTTACATTTTCCAAAAGTATGTGTAAATTGAAGTATTAAACTTGTCGACGTATCTTAACCAAAATCATATTTAACTTTTCAAAACTATGTGTAAATGGGTATATTGACATACATTTCGACACGAACATAACGATACATGTATCGTAATATTCTGATATAAGTACCCCGAGTTATAACAGTTTATATCATATTTCATGTTGATAACTTAATTACAATAAGAGTTTTACAAATATTGGACTCTTTGTGTGCATTTTTTAATGTTTTATGTGGATTACCTTTTATATTTTAAGTGAGAGTTTAGCAAATGTTGGACTCTCTCCCTGCATTTCTTGACCTCCCAACACTTCCAATGCACTCTAATATTCCAAAACGTCTGAGGTCCTTGTTTCAAAATATTCCAAAATGTTGGACCCTAAAATGGTAGTTAACTCATTTTTTTTTCGGAGGCTTAGGTTTTGAAATGATTAGTTTGACTTATAACGTACCATCATAGTAATAAATATAATCACTCTAAAACAACGACACACTTTGACCCAAATCTTAAACTTTGTTTGATTTTGCTAATGTCTCTTGCACCAACAAAAATAAGTGTATACGGTGTAGATTACAGCCCTAGCAACATTTTTGCCATCTTCAAGACAGAGTAAATGATCAAATTCTAAGGGATATTCGCTGTACGTATTCGAAAGAGACTCAAGCACACTCTCTACCACATTCTCTTATGAATTCAAGGTAATCGCAGCCAGTTCGTGATTTTCTCTCACTGATTCAGGAGTTCCCTGTAGATTTACACCAAATGTACATTGTAATCCGAATGTAAATCCCAAAGAAACTGAGGATCAATACTGAAGTATAATTCAACAACTTCAAAAGAAAGTGTTACCTCAAGTATCCAAGTGACATACTTGACATTATTTACGCGCTGGTTCGGATCCAGAAGCTGTAATCAAAAGAACATTATCGTCAGGGTAATCTCTTAACAACAAAAATTATGGTATGAAAACCAATTATGATCTAATTATGCAATCAAAATATGCTTACTCAAATCCCTCCTACGATATAATCAACTTCGTATGCTCCAAACTTTCGTGATCTCCTAATTTCATCATGTTTATCGATAATAAGAGGATCAAAATTTTCTCTCACGTTAAGGTTCCCCTTTTGCTTTGACCGCGTCCAAGATTTTCAATATCCTCCTAATGCACAACGAACAAATAAATAATACTTTATCAAAAGAAAAATATAAATCCGTAGTACAACGCAACAGTTAGCGAAAATAAAAGAAGGATGGAGCTGAGGAAGGAAAGACATTTGTACGGCAATACGTACAATTTATATAGTGGTACGCTAATCCTAACAAATGAAGAAAGCTAATTATTTAGATCAACAAACTTGAAATTGGTTACAATGTGAATGCATTAATCAAACTACAAAAACAAAAGATCAAGGCATACAAACTAAAGGAAGACAATGCCAACGTGAAAGAAAAAGTGATGGTTTTACAACATTTTTTTTTAGTATTTATAAGACTAATAAAATATAGGATTGATTTTAAGCCGATTTGTATATGTTATTTACAAAAAATAATTAATAAAATGAAAAGATAATTTTAGCCCTTAAGATCAACTTTCATCCTAATATAAAAGATAGGAGATGTTTGCATTATCTTTTGCAAAACAAATTATTTTAAATAATTTTCAAAATAATTTTAACATTATCTTTCTCAAAATTATGACAAAATTCTATTGCTCTACGGTGCACTGTGGTAATTTCTACATTCCCAAATGCGACGTATGCTGTTGAAAAATGCATCTTTTATATATATAGATATTGATTGATTAGATTATAACACATAGGTTCAATAAAATAAGATTTAGTGATGATAAAAGTATGGACTGACAAGATATGATAACATTATAGTTAATAATACTACTATACAAAGATTTCTTACCCATCAAATATTGTATACACTGATTGCATCAAACTATACCAATGAGAAAGGTGCAGGTGATGTGTTCATGTTCTTAAAATATTTACTACTCCCTCCGTCCCAGTTCAAACGCCCCGAGCGTTTTTTGTAGTGGAATAAGAAAAATTGATATAATAAGTTGAGTGGGGTAATATTAGGAAAAATGAGAAGAGAGAATATGGGGATTAATAAAAGTAGGAGAGATAGTGTGAGAGATTATGTGATAATTTAATAAAAGTAGGAGAGAGAAATATGTCCCAAAATAGATGGGGTGTTTGAAGTGGGACGTCCCAAAATGGAATATGGGGCGTTTGAACTGGGACGGAGGGAGTAACTAATAAAAACACTGGTGAAACCCTATTTCAGATGAAGGTATTTATGTTGTACTCATAGCTAAGACTACTATTTAATTTGACAGTTGACTAACAATTTTTTTATTTAATTTTAGAATATTTTCATGGCAGAGTGTACAGAGTGGGGATAGATGAATGGCCTTACATGCATTTCGACAAAATTTTTTGGTGGAAATAAAATAAACAAAAATACTAGGAGTCTATATGTAGACAAGTGAAAAAAAATGTCTATAGCTAATTTGTAGTCAAAATAATTAAAGATGCAGTAAATTTTGTTGTATAATTTGGCAAATGATGGATTATAGGAAAAGAGAGACAATTAAGGGTCCTTGATTTTTGAAATAAATCGACTTAATTTTCTTTCAATTGATAGATCCGTAACAATGTTGATTTTACTACCACTGTCATAAATTTACTGCAAATACGTTAAATTTACTACACAAACATATTTTTTACTGCATGTCTTCTTTAATTTACCACACTTGATAATGCTATAGACAATTTTACTATTGTCTTTATATAGACTCTTAGGATCATCCTCAAATAAAATAGTAGGGGTGAGCATGAAATGTAGGATATGTGAAGAAAAGCAAGGCCAAATTAGATTTACCTATAAGTGGACAATGGGGGAGAACAATGGTGTACGAGCTAGACATGTAGAACAATATGATTTGTTGAAAGATATAGTAGTCATGCATAACAATGATATTAGTGTAATCATAATTACGTAAATGATGTTATCGTTGATAGTTATGAGGTAGAGCAATGTTGTGTACTAATACGCTCAGATGAGCCTTCTGAGTGAAGTACCCAAAACCCCTAAGGTGTTTTTGATGATTTATGTATGTAATGAAGTTGTTGGTTGAAAATTGATGCGTAAGAAATAAGAGATTTTACCTTATTTCTGTCAATATGATGTCAAAAGTATTGTTGTTTAAATGGATTTTTTGTGTTATTTTATAACATTTTCCACTATACAACTTGTATTATTGCATACAGACTTGTAATTTTTATTACTGGCCTGTAATATCGTTTCAATGCACTAAGTTGGTAGGAATATCGAAACTTGTAAGTACTTTGACGAGAAACATAAGTGAACATAATGTTTGCACAATTCATATTTTACTAAAAAACGTTTGACAGTCGAAACGGTACCTCATTATTCATTATAAAACATAATTAAGGAAAATTTACTAATAGTTAATACAAAAGCACAATTTCCAGTCAAAATATATCCTTATGCGATGAGTACTCATGAAACACAATACAATAATCGACACCGACAAGGTGGTTGTGCAGGCTACAAATGTGAACAATGAAATAAACAATGGCATGTTAATATATATAATGACTATCATTTGTAGGAAGGTTCTCATTAACATGTTAGTGTGATGAACGTGCCTCTATGGTAGCTGAGAAAATAGCCGCGTTATGTTCAGGGTAGAGCATGACGGAGGAGACATACGGTTTCCATAGAACTAATACACCACCACGTAACCCAGGCTCAAGTAAGTGCCAATTATAAGGAGTAAAATTGAACATAACACGTTCGCAATTACTCAAGCTACTCCTAGTTTCGGTTATTAAAATTATCTGTGGATCGTACACTGCTTGAATACGATGCATATTGGACACAAATGAAGGTCGACAAATACCCCTGAAATTCCAACAAACAATAGTTACACCTTGTGTATGCTGAATCCTACCATTTCTTGGCGAAGTTGCAATCACAAAGTTTCTAACGCTCAAAGCAACATATTCAACTGTGTACGACACATTCACACCTAAACATTGGATGGTAGGTAAGGATTGATAAGCAATAAAACCATCACTATAGCTTTCAGCGACATAACAAGTTGGTTGTTCTTGTATTTGGTGCAGTATACGTGGAACATGTAAGACGGGTTTAGGATGGATTAAATGTAAGGAGAACCTGGAAATGGGGCTCGGTTTTAGCGCATATACAATATATCAAACAAATTGAATCCAAACTTAAAATGCAGGGTGCAATGGGTAAATCTCCATTAGATGAGGTGGATGTGCACTCCGTAGATTTCCGTCTACTCCTATCATTTTGAGAGATTCAAACTCATCTTCGTTACCTAGCGGATCCCTAATTAACGATCGCAGTGCTTCTGAAGGGATAATTTGATGTTGATTAACTTCTGTAAAAGCCCTAAAATTTCGCTAAGGAAAATATATAAATACTTTAGAATTGCCACGCCGCAATTGTTAGGCAATAATTCAACAACCAAGTCAATTGTTAGGCAATAATTCAACAACAATAACCAAATAAAAGAAAGAACAGAGGAAGTCTTTAATTGTCGAACTACAGTTCTCAAAACCAAAACCAAAGTACATATATTCAAACAGAAATATGAATCTAGTATAGGTTTATGAAATCCCCAATATGCATGCATGACGACCACTCATTCAAGCATCCACATCATCAAGACCTGTCAACTATGCCATCGAAGAATGACATAGGCCCCATAACACGATAGGGAACTAACCACAAAACAGAACATCAGCATACATGCTTAGTAAGAAAACACAAAGTAGAGAATAACCAAAGATACGCGACTTGAGGCGCGTAGCTAACAAATAACAAACGCAAGTTATACCAATGAAATCAGAGGATCAATAGAAAGGTGCGATAATCACCATATCGCTACGAAATCGAACGATCCTGTTACATACATTTGTTCAAGGTTGGGCTCCTAACCACAGTCACCACAATCACGAACCAACACGAGCTAGAATACATGTAAACAGATCCTAATTAACGACTTGAAGTGTGGACACCCCTCTCTAGAGAGCCAGTAGGATGCGAAGCCTCTAGGAGGAAAGCCTATTAGGAAGTCGGTAGCTACTCTGGCCCCAGACTACCTTGATCAACGGTATAAACGGTGATCGGTCAGGGCCGCATCACTTTCACTCTAGGTCATATTCATTATCATATTTTCTTTCATCCGTTTTAGATTCCATTATTCAACGGTACATTATTTGACAACATAATTTATAAACGGCCGAGGCCGGAATTCACTCAACAATATGAATCAAATCGATCAACTATGAAACGAAAATAAAGTGGCCCATTCGGCCGAGTGACCGAGAGGAAACAAGGCCGAAAGGCCGCGGGTCACAAAATGGGCGAGAGCGGAGATGGCGAGGCCAGAAACAAAAGCAAAATGATTAATTCACGCGATGACAATAACAAAACAATTGTGCCGACACATGAGATCAAGCAAAGGAGTGTAAACAATGGATATGAATTGGGTTGCCAATAAAACATAATAGCACGAAGGTTCAAGCGATGATCAACGTTCTTACCTTACTTGCACAAACACAAAGTTGATTCAAGTTTAGAAGGGTATCTCCTCGAACGCACACCCTAAAACACAAATAGCAAGATCAAATCACTTACTAATCCACCAATATGATTATAATATCTTAATAAATCAACTAACAACCCAATATTCTAAACCAAGTGACAAATCCCCTCTAACTCATCCATACAACAAATGGACAACACACATATAGTAACTCCAACTCATGATTTTGACACCCAAACGTTATCCGAATCACACCAAATTTGCACCACACCACTGCAAACATACTAAGAACAACTTTCCATCATTTAAACATCAAAACACCAACCAAAACATCCAAAACAAGCCAAAATCAGATCTGGAGAGAAGGTATTTACATCACTCAAAACATCATAAAACGTTCCCAAATTAAAATCATAGTATACCCAACTCATAATAAACCACCCCTCAAAATTCATACAGATCCACCCACAAAATCATCATTAAACAAGCATGAACCCTAATTATAAAAGCCCTAAATTAACACTCAATAATTCATGCATCAAAACTATCATAATTAGAGCTAGAACCATAAAAACAACAATCCCACCATAAAAATATTGTTTTATTCCACAATTAAACATGAACTAAAAACCCCTAATTAGAAACCAAGAAAGAGGGTAAGAACTCTTACAACTCTTGATATTAAATCAAGAGGGGAGGAAGGTAGGGAGTGCGGTGGTGGCGCGGCTGGACGACGGCGACAGACGGTGGTGCACGGTGGTGGTTCGCGGGGCAAGCGGGTGCACGGCCTTTCTTCTTCTCCTTCTCTCTTTCTTTCTTCTCTTCTTTTTCCGTGCTCCTCTCTTGCGTTATACGTACAATAGGTAGAGGCTTTTTTTTTTTTTTTATATATTGTAGTAAGGTGGGGGATTTAGTAAGGGTATTTTGCTAATTTTGCTAAAGAACTACCCAATTAGGAAAAACGACCCAAAAAGGAAAGTAACTTTAAACTTCCCAAAATAGAAACTGATAACCCAAATTGAAAATCTCTCGATAACCTTAATAATTTAGGTGTCCCAAAATTGTGAGGTGTTACAACTTCCCACACCACATAATAGTTTTTTGATGCATGTATATCTCAACATTCTCGTACGATGGTGCCCACAAATGTTCCACCAACATAGGTGAAGCTACAATTTCAAATCTATTTGCCATTTGTATAGTGCAAAAAATTGGTAAATTTCTGAATTATTATAAGGGTTCTTTGTTGTGAACGAGGTGAACTCATGTAATGTATGAGTTCCATACCCTTTATAGAGTATGTGGATTCATCAAAAGATGTACACAGGAAAGTTTCACATAATAAATAAGAGGTGCAAATATGCAATAAAATAAGAGTACTTTATGCCAAAACATTACCACAAGAGAATCCAATCTTTATGGCAGACATTTTGGCCGAATCAAAATAAGCCAAAAAGAAGCATAACATCTATTGTGAAAATTTGTACACTCAGGTATAAGATAATAACAAATTGAAATGTAGTGAAGGATAAAAACTACTTTTGACTAAGAAAATGTCAGGATAAGGTTTCATAAATGTAAGTGATAAGAAATTTCCATAGTAACAGCAAATTTGACAAAACTAAGGCAATATTATAATATCCATGATAACTTCACAACCCCGACGGTGTTCATGGGGAACAAAACCACTGATGTCGTCACCAATTGAAGAACATACCTACCGGAAAAAATTATTGGAATCAAATATAACAGCTAATAGCATTTACGGTGCAATAGTTTTACAATGGGCCAAGTATTAAATCGCTTTGCCGTGCAGCGGTTTACTAAGTCGATGAAGCGCTGCATTCCATAGCCGTTTTGACACAGAATCTGTTGCACATACTGGGTCAAGTATTAAAACGTCATGTTGGTCAGCGGTTTATTGAGTCGATAAACCGTCGCGTTGCTTAGCGGTTTTGACACAGAACCTGCTGATGATTTTGGAAGGGCCAATTAATAAACCGTTATGCCCCACAACGATTTATTACTCAAAGAACCGTTGGGTTCCGTAGCGGTTTACAAAAATACATGTAACAATCCATGAAGGGTCACTTAGCATTTTTATTTGTTTTGTAGAGGGACACAAGTACCGTGACATGTAGAAACCAATATGCAACAACTTGTGTTAATCTCTTCAAATCCCGTCTGTGAAGAGTAGTCATTTTAATTCCCATTGGGTGATTTAGTCCGCAAAATTATTGGGTTTCATTTGAAATCATATACACGACAAAGGTAATTCCGAATCATATATACACCCAAACGAGCATTGACGAGAAACCTTATAAAAAGGGAACTCCAATCATTAACTCTTAAAATTAAAGGTTTCATTACATCTTCATGAATTATCATCACTAAGTGCTTCAAAAATAAAAATAAAAAATTCGGAAATTGTTTAACAGAAGAATCGAGGTTGAATATACCTACACCCAACATCCTTGAATGTAGGGAGTATCAACCTGACATGACATAATGCCAACTCCCCTTTTCATCATTCTGCATTAGAGTATTTACATTCAATTATAGAGAACATCATACGCGTATATTTACACCCAAAAAACCATAGTACCGTAGATATGAGTCAGCAATATACGACTTCTTGGCAATTATGAGTCAGACGATGTTGAAGCTAATTAGACCTTGAAAACATTCTTGATGACTTGTTGCAGCTTGTTGGATTCGCAAAAAAACATCATCACATAGGAGCCGTGATCTTGCATGCGCAATACTACCCTAAAACAAAGAATTCATAAATCAAAGTCATGGCCAAATGCTGCTACGTAAGCTACCGAAAAAAAGTACAAGGCAATGGAGTAAATGGATTTAACAGTGAAGATGCATAAAAGGTAAGAAATTACCAATTCAAAGTGGTCCACAAATCGTGCTGCACACTTCTTAATCGCAGCCAACATATAAACCCCACACCTATGGTTGATGGCAAAAAAAATCATATTGATTTAAAACATTGCGATAGTGATAGCCTTTGAACAACAATATGTTTTTTAACCGAAAAAAACAACTCACATGGCCTTACACTTTTGCATTAGTTCATCGACTTGCCATCCGCCATCAATTTACGGTTAAAACAATTTATGGTCCCAACCCATTAGTTCATCGACTTGACATCCGCCATCAATGGTAACCAACATAAAGTCCATGGCCTTGCACTTTTGCATTTGAAAATAAGCATTAAAAATAATGTAGATTCCACGGATAGTCTCTATCGCGGCGGACGCGTGAATTGTACGATGATTGCACTAGGATAGGAGTCGCCACCAAACAATTGTGGGGTGTTTGGAAACCGTGCAATGCGATTTTGTTCCTTGTTACCGAGGGACTACGTAAACGTTAGGTGAGTCTGTACCTATTGAGCATAAACGCTTGGGGAAACGAGTCATGCCAAGTACAAAACACTTTCGCGAGTCATTTACCGAAAGGGACAAAACCGAGGGACGTAAAGAACAAAATGCGCATTGTACCCTCACGCCAATGTGCAGTCTACGGACCGCAAGACTGGGTTTGGGGGTGACGGTACGTGTTGGGAAGCCATAAGACACCCAACCCCGCCCACGTATAGCGGCCTCTGCTAGTTGAATTATCGTTCACAAGTCGTCGAGAAGTTAAGCCATGCAAGTTACAATCATTTAAATGTTATATACAACCTAGTAAATTCGCTAAGTCGGTTATTTAGCAAATAAACTAGATCTTAGGTCGCAACATCGTTAAGATTGATTAACGGTCCGTAGCTACCAATTGTCCAACCGCTTTGCGCTATATGTGTTAGGCGTGATTCACGTAATTCATTTTAGATCTAAATCTTGGTTAGACAAAATATAAATCTAGGTCGAAATCAATAAATTGCGCACATAGGTGAAGGAGTAGAAGATAAGAATAAAGTAAACGATGAGTTTAGAAAAGAGGGGGTGCCCTCAGGACTTACGTGTGTCCGCAATACCACTACTTGATCTACTAGGTTTCGAGATCGTTGCGTAGATCCTTAGTGTGCGTCGTAGAGGCTAGATGTGTTCTTGAAGCGATGCGTTGCTCTTCGAACGTGGGTGTATGAGAGGGGTTTTCCTTGTGTTGTATTTGATTTGTGTTGTGTTTGGGGATGCCCTAAAGTTTAAGGGAGCCTTAGGGTTTTTGTGTTGTAGTTGCTAGGGTTTTTGTGTTGTAGTTGCTAGGGTTTTTGTATTGTGGTTAGGATTTTTTGTGAGAGAATTGTAGAGAGAGGAGCAGAGATTCGGGGTGGAAAAAATTGTGTCAAACGTTGTGAAATGGGGTGGAAAGAGGGATTATTTATTGTAGAGGTGAGCTAGGGTGGCCGGCCAAGCTAGGGTTTGCTCGCGCATGGCGCAGCCTGGGTCGCGCAAGGCGCAGCCTGGGTCTCGCATGGCGCAGCCGGGGTCGCGAATGGTGAGGTACTGTCGTGCACGGCGCACGCGCGGGTGCGCCGCCAAGGCCTCTGTGCGCGCGCAAAGGTGCGCCTGAACCCCTTGACGCACCATACAAAATTGCATTTCTGGCCTTCTTATGACATGGGTATTGTACATGTGAATTTGGGTGGGCAAATGACGTACAAAAACATGTTTTGTTGATGATTTTTGGCGGTTTAGGCACGCGGGTCATTCCTGAGTTAGGTCAGGTGTAAAAAGGGAGGAAAATGGTTGTTTTTGGCCTTGTTTTAGGCGAAGACGCATTTGCTGACGAATTCACGACAACGGTGGTTCACATAGTAGAGCAAGTAGACGCAGTAATATGTCCTTTCATCATCGGGCATTTGGGTAGGGACAAATGCAGGTGTCTACAAATAAGTGTATCTCAATAATGACCTTAATGTAGAGCCGTACAAAAACTGCAGTAATTCTACAGTGAGACCGTCTTATCGTATGAGACCAATTTATAAGTTACTTTTGATAAATCAACATGTTACTTTTGAAATAGGATGACTTTAAATAGTAATAGTTACTTTTGAAATGTGTGAGAGGTCTTATCGTATGAGACCGTCTCATTGTAGAATTTGAGTTGAATTGCCTTACCAATTCGTCCAATACATGCATATGTTTTAATTTTCTAGGCCGTTGACAACATTTAAGGAATCAATAACCCATAATTCCTTGTTATGTATATTGAATACAGCACACCACCAGTGCTTATCTTTTAGTACCCGAACAAACAGCTACAATTGGTTAAAATATTTGATTATTGCCATAATCAATCTAGTACACTTGTTGCGCATCCAAACAAATGTTTGAAAGAAGTAAAATGTACACACACAACAAAGACCAAGTGAGCTGAACTCACAACGCATATTTGCTGAGATGTCTTCAAACCGAATTCAGAATTCCAATACTTAACGTGATATTGAACTACTCTCTCAAGGTCAGACAAGGTTCCTTGTGGAGATTAATGAACGTAGTTGTGAATAGCAGTTGAAGAATCTTCAGAATTGACGCATTCAATGTAGTGTTGGGCATCTTTACGGGGATTGACAATTGTGCCCTAATAAGTACCAAACATAACAATATATTAAGAACTTAGTAATAAGAACATGTCCGATACATGTAAGGTCAAATCACGTACCGCAAAGTCTAAGTCAATGAAAAGCCTCGTGGTGGCCCGTTTAGCAAACAAATATTTGGCCCAATAGTCCGTGTACATCTTTGACACAACCCTGATATACTAAAACCATGTAAACGTGAAGGCATGATGGAATTGAACGTTCACATATGTAAGGACTAAAACCATATAAAGCAGAGTGTTAAAAGTGTTAAGGCATCTGAATATGAATGTCTTCCGTACACTTCAGCACATTGTAAACTTAGAAGTCTCTACAAAGTGCCCACTACATTCAATCAAATCCATATCCATCCCATTTGTATCTTTCTTCGACTTGTGATTCCCCCATTTGTTCACCTCAATCACAAGCTTTTGCTCGATAGAATTCAACCTACTAGACTGGGGTTTGCGATACTCAAAATCCTTTTGCTTGCCAGCCATGCACTTGCATGTTCTCTTTTCACGTGTACTAGGTAGTTTAGATGAAAGACCATGTTGAGGTGGTGAGGCGCGAGGTGGTGAACTGTGAGGTGGTGAACTGGCAAGAGGTGAACCACAAGGTGGTGAACCGGCAGGAGGTGAACCCCCAGGTAGGGAACAGCCAGGTGGTAAACATTGAGGTGGTAAGGGTTTCTCATTTTCAGAACTGCTCATATCATATCCAGAATTCAAATGTTCAGTGGTTTCATAATAATGTTCTTCCTCTTCGTCATCCAACTTTCCAGTGGCCCTCATATCATTCTTATGATGGTATGGATCGGGTTGGAACAATGAAATTTCTGGTGAGATCTTTCTCCAGATTTTGGTGGATTACTTGGAGATGTTGCTAGAAATTTTTCGTCATGGTCTTCAATTGGAGTGCTTGTTGATGAAGATTCTTCTTCCATGCTCTTGCTTGTCTTACGAGTTTTAGACTTTTCTTTAGCTTTATCTTTAGCTCTTCGCTTGTGGTAGTTCATAAGGTTTGTTGTTCCCTTGCGTTTTTTCCTTGGACGATCGTTCTCATACCCATCTTCAGTGCGTTCACATAAAGGGACAGTTACACCTTGCTCTTTAAGTATAGGGAGCAAGATACCTGCAATCTACGCATGCATATGACATGAAATTAGGAGTGACCATCAAAATGACGACAAGTTCACAAGAAATGGGTGATATGATAAGCAAGAAGGTTTAGTTAAATGAGAGTCACACCACCTCACCTCTGCCCTTATCAATGGTTAAAAGAAGCACAGACTATAATTGGTATTGTCTCAACAATTCAAACTATTATCACAATATAACCATATTATAGCCACATAACGTAAATGTACTCACACCATGACTAAATCAACATGAATATACTACTCGCTCGCCTTACATAATCACAACAGTTGACTCGTGTATCATCGAGAACTATCATTTTAAATACAAAAAATGCATACCTCTGACGCTAAAGCATGTGATGAATTCCACTGATATAATGTATCCTGAGGTTCAGCAGGGTGAGGCAAGCCATACGCTACATCAAGAACCTATTACAACAAATTAACGAGTAGGAGATTAGGAAAAAATATATCTCATAATTTTGCACAAGAGGGTAAAAATATAAACGAACTTACTCCATAATCACCGTTAGGATCTTTGTCTTCATTCCTTACAAAGTTAACTAATTCTGACTTCCACACCTTGACACGAGTGAATTCATTCCACCTAATAGGCGGTCTTGCAAGCCGGTCAAAGTAGAATAACTTGAAAAATATATAAATATATATTGAAATTAGTAAAATTACTAGGCATACGTAAATGTAAATTTACTAAAGTACAATAAAATGTGTATTGATTTAAACTTACCGCAAGGAAATACGTACATCCCCCTACACCTGCAACATAGCCTTTCTCATAGAACTTGTTGGCAAAATTACGACCAATTTAGGCCAACCAAATCAAAACAAGATCACACCAATCGTATATGGAACACTCACGATATATGGTAACGGCAGGCAACAAGGCAAGTAGAAATCTAGAACAAGTAGTTGGGCATAAAATGGTGGTTATCGTATATATACATATAAAACCCTAACTTAAACTCGTCTTCATCTCCCTCATTCTCAATGATTTTAGATATCAAATGGTGGAGGGTGGACATGGTTATGCCTAATGTCTTCTTCCCTTTACCACGTTTACCCAATGTTTCGTCATATTTATCCATGATACTTTTCTCTAAAATCTCACTATCTCCATAAGATTCTCTCGGAACAAGTTTGCCTATACAAGGAATCTATAAAACCCAATTAACTTGGATTATTGATAATTTAAACTTCGTCCCCCCATTAACAGGAATAAGAACCATCCAATACGGATCGAGCCGAGACATCAACCAATAGGACAAAAGACGTGGGAAGGATTTACCAGCAAAATGAAGCAAATGACCAAATCTCATCTAGCTCTTCCACAATTGCCCTTTTCTGAGGACTTAACTCCGACACAACAATTCCAAATGCCTCCACTAGACAATTTACATTTTGTTGCTGCAAAACTCACAAATCAATTTAACATGCACAAATTTTTAAAAGGTAAACGTAATATAAGACACAACTCAATGGCCATGTGTTTAGCAAATCCAATGATTTAGTACCTTCTATTTCACTTTACATGTTTAGCTATACTACAAGCTACGTATTAAGTTGAAAAATCGCTAGCCATATTGTAGTAGGCAAGGAAAAAGGCCTAGCATTGATAACAAAACAAAGTAGTAACAGCACTGACAGGAGAAAATCTAACAAACACTACATTCATTAGAAACTACAATAACACATGATCACATATGATGTAGTATATGCTACCATCAGGAAAGGATAATCGATTTTGACAAGAAGAAGGAAACAACAAACAAGAAAAGAATGTCGAACGAATCAATGTACATTAATCTGAGAAGCGAGTACCGTCTCAACCCACCAACCCATATATCAATGACCAATGTACTGCGGCACTGAGATTGAGAATCGAGACTAAATGGCTATGTCTGCCAAGTAAAATGTATTCCTATGATTTAGTACACTCAAAAACAAGGCAGAACATACACTTTTAACTTCAAATTTTACCTCTCAGACAATTGAGAGTGCTACATGTTATGCAATTCCTATGATTTAGTACTTTAAGTGACAATTAGTGTTGATAATACTTAAAGAGTGATCAACTACTGACCTTAGCTTTCC
Organism: Spergularia marina; assembly: GCA_963680865.1. NCBI lineage: Eukaryota > Viridiplantae > Streptophyta > Magnoliopsida > Caryophyllales > Caryophyllaceae > Spergularia > Spergularia marina. The sequence continues at coordinate 8,593,869 of OY804554.1, forward strand.
CAAATCTATCCTCAATGGCTTGCAATACCCTACAATTGCGTAGAACTTCAGCTCCAACACCCTACAAACAAGAAATTTAAAATACAAACCTATCAATGATATGAAAACAAACAAGAACCTCTTCATGATGATGTAACTATATTGCACTTTTCAAATGTGGTTTATTACTTACTGAACTCATATCCGGAGACTTAACAAGTTTAACAACTTTTGATCCCCTCCTCACGCATTTACGCTTAAACTTCATCTACATATACAATGGATGGATTTACATATATCATAAAATATAAATGAATAATATACACAAAATCAAAAATTTCAGAGTATTTGGTTACCTCCTTAACATAGTTCTCAATAGCAGATCGAATTGTCACTTCCCAAATCATAATCACTATCGTAAGAATAGCCAACATCAGATCAAATAGCTCCTCTGAAGATGTTTCCATTTCAAAGTTCTCCGGATTTACATTGGCAGTCTTGTACTTATCAACCTTCTTCTTACCAGCAATTTCTTTACCCTTATGTTGCTCATTCTTCTTTGTCATTGTCACAACACCTAACATCATAAATCAAATTAAGGTAAGGAATGTATGTGAGAAAATCCAATCATTGATATGGAACCTAAGCTAGCCAACCACCAGTAGGAATTCCAATTATTGATATGGAAAAAGACCACATTTGCCGGATTTTTGTATGACAAGACATGACACAAATTACAAATTAGAATTTCTTAAATGAGATACAATGCAATAACTATAATCAAACGAGAAAAGATTTGTCAACATAAATTATCTTGCACTAATGATGCACAGAGCTAGACAACACAAAGCTAGACACCATAAACGAGAAACTGAAGCTTCTGGGCAAAAAGTATGGAGTTCAGTAGTAAGGGCTTCTTATCAATCCCCTTAAACTTAAAGTTCGTATATATATTCAACAGATCGAACACAGGGGAGGTAATCCACTCTATCTACGAGATAATCGAATGTGTTGTTCCGCACATTATCATGAACATGGCAGTCTGTCGGAAAGTAACAACTAACATCTTTGTTAAAGAATCATCAACTCCCTATTAATTTACTACCTCTTCCTGTAAATGGTTTGATGATGAATGCATAGCCTATTAGTTTGTCTTTGCGTAGAAATGTAACAAAGCATCTGACCATGTATTAACTTGTACCAATATTGAGGAATACAACACACACATTCATGTCATTCAACGATGAAGTGCGCATCAGCCCAGTAATGAACTGAATACAAACTTTCCAACCTATACTTGTTGAACATCAAATTAAGAAGTTGAACATAAACCCCTGACATTCAAATTCCCAGCCTAGTAAAACTAAGAAATCTCAGTCTCAAACCCTAATTAAAAAATTCCCAAATAAAAAAAAAACTCTAATTTCAAAATCCCCAAATCGAAATTCAAATTAACAATGCAATATCAACAATCCGCAAAAACATGCAAATCTAAGCATTAAAACATGAGGATGATCGAACCTAAAAAACAAACATAAATAAAGATAATGTGAGAAATGAAACCACAAATTATAAATTAAATTTAACTTACATGATTTCGAATATTAGTACTCCTTATCTTGGATAGCAGAAAGATTAGATTGAGCTTATAGGATTGATAGTTGAAATGATTTTTTTTGGAATATATCGACGGAAAGATTTATGAGTATAGAGGAGAGAGTGGATGTCGCGCAAGATGGAGAGAAGATGAGAGCGCGCAGAAGTGAGAGGGAAGGAGGGAGTTTGGGGGTAAAAAAAATATTTTTCTTTGATTAGATACCCTTCCCTCATACTTTTACAGTTTTGGCTTGTTTTTGCTCCGGTACCCCTCAGTGGCTTTGTCATATGCGTTCTGTACGTGGAGGGCACGCAACACTATGCTGCCTCTATCAATCCTCATTCTAATGTCTGAAGCATCTGTCTCTACCTCAAAATGAGAGTTGAAATCACGTAGTGCCAATACAGGTGACTGACTCATGGCTTTCTTCAACCCCTCAAACGTCTTTTCAGCTTCAGAATCCCATATAAACTCATTTTTTTCTCGGTAAATTTGTCAGTGGCTTGCTAATAATCCCATACCCCTTAATGAACTTCTTGTAATATCCTGTCAGTCCCAAAAATCCCCTCAGTTCTTTGACATTTTTGGTGTTGGCCAAGCTGTCATTGTTGTTATCTTACTAGGGTATGTTGACACCCCTGTTGTAGATATTATATGACCCAAATGCTCCACCTTTGCAAACAGGTGGTGTTCCCTAAGTTTTTCCAGTATCATTCTCAAATGTTGAGCATGCTTAGTCACATTAGGGTTGTAAACCAAGATGTCATCGAAGAATACCAAGATGAATTTCCTCAAATAAGGACTGAAAACTAAATTCATAAGGCTCTGAAAAGTGGATGGTGCATTTGTCAAGCCAAAGGGCATTACCACAAACTCATAATGACCCTCATGATTCTGAAAGTTGTCTTCAGAACATCATCTGTTTTCTTCCTTATCTGCCAATAGCCGGATCTCAAATCAATCTTTGAGAATATGCAAGACCCATGTAGCTCATCCAACAGCTCATCAATTACAGGTATCGGAAATTTATCCTTTACTGTGTGTCTGTGTGTTTATTCAGCTCTCTGTAGTCAACACATAATCTCCATGAAACATCCTTCTTTTACCATGACAATAGGGGAAAAGAATGGGCTTGGCTGTGCCTAACCACACCAGCCTCCTAACATAACCTGAGTGATCTGCTCAATAACATTCTTTTGGACTACAGGGTACCTGTATGGTCTAACATTGATGGGAGGTGTGTCCGCATTCAGATGAATCTGATTGTAATATCCCAAAATTTCAAAGTATTTTATATTAATATTTTAAATTTATTAATTAGGTTATCTAAATGAAAAAAACTTTTAAATATTATCGTGAGTCGTTTTCAAAAATGAGTTCGGAAATGATTTCTAAAATCAGAATTTCTATTTGGGTTCTATTTCTGAATTGGGCCATCTTCTAAAGACTACAACAACCCAACTCTACATTGGCCCAAACACCAAACCTACCCAACCCAAACCAATATAGGAAAACAGAAAGAGGAAAAAAAAAAAACAAAACAACCGACTCTCTCTCTCCTCACGCACGCAAACCCCCTCCCCCCACTTCTATAAAATCAGAGCCCTCTCTGTTTTCGCCTCACCTTTCGTTCGCTAGCACGCCGCCGCCGCTCGTCTCCTCTTCCTTCCCAGCTTGCCGTCGTATGCTTTTTCCGATCACCACTCCGCTCTTCTTCCTCCCACCTGTGCCGTGGGTAACGCCCTTTTGTCACCCTCTCTCCCCTTTTTTCGTTTTCTTCAATAAACGTTAAGTTCAACTCGTTTTTCTTGCTCTAAATCATGCTTAATCAGTTCTAATATATGTTATAAGTATTGGGTAATCGACTTGGGTTAGTTTTATGCAAAAAGAATTGATCTTGATTATTGTTTTGAGGTAATTTTCACTAATTACGAATTTGGGATTTATTAGTGTAATTATTCGAATTAAGTTAATTAGTTTTGTGAATTATGATTCTAGCATGTTTATAATATGTTAACTAGGGTTCTCGAGTTTAGTTCAGATTTAGATTGGGTTTTGTTCAAGTTTATAGAAATTTCAATTTGGGGAAATTTTGGTTAAATTGTTTCTTAATTAGGTTTAATTAGCTAAAATTAATTGATGGTTAATATTTTCGACATTGTGATAATTTAGGAAGTTATAAACTGATTTTCGAAATTTAATTGAATTAATTCTTTTTTATATAATTTTGTGTAAATTAAGCATGTTTTTCATAATTAAAACATAATATAAATTGATTTAATAAATCCTCAACTAATCATAATAATTAAGAGTTTGTTTTTATGAATTAGATTCTGTTTTAAAAGTAATTTTAAGTCTTTGAGAATTTTCAAAACAAATTGAGTGTTATTTGAGTATTAGTAGCTAACTATGGAATTAGAATTGTAATTGATGGTTAATTGTTGATTGTTGGACTAGAAATTTAAGTGGTCATGAGCATTGCATATAGAATATGATTAACATAAGTATTAAATGAGTGATTGGATGAGATTAGTATTAATATGGGATTATTGGTTGTGTAATTGTAGACCTTGAGTTCGTAGACGAAGAATACTAATGGCCGTTGTGCTATCGTGTTCTTGTGTGCATTGAAAAGGTAAGCTAGCATGCTCAACCTTTCTTAACGTTGTAGAAACCTTTCAAAATTATATGCTAAGTGATTGGTGTGTTGGATGAGAACTTAGTATCATGATAGGTGGAGAACGATTTATTGTTTGATTATCATATCTCGTTGGATTGAATTATCGTATTGATATATTGTTTGGTATATGATTCGAAGAATGTCGTTTGGAATATGATTGATTGGATAATTGATATTGTTGTGGTGAAATTATGATTGATTGTATGATTATCGAAATACAACTTGTTTAAATGATTTGTATTGTAAAACAAAATAAACAAGCAAAGTATGAGGATACACAATGATTATTGGTTTGAGTCGCATCGACTCCACTTTAATAGTTTGAGTCACATCGACTCCACTTTATTGCCCCACCACATCGGTCTTTAAGAGGGTTTGGCTCTAGTACTACTCTATTGGGTTAGCAATACTTAATAGGGGGTGTGCACACTTAAGGTCTAGTAGTCTTGTATGGTATGGTTTGGTGAGTCGGCAAAGATTCGCCTAATGATATGGTTTGGTGATTTGGTAAAAACCGGTTCACTCACTTATAAATACATGATTGGTATGGTTTGGATGAGTTGGCCACAAACCGGCTCATCCCACTTATAAATTTGATATGAAATCCTCATTAAAGATATAAAAGAATGATTTGGATTATATTGATGAAATGTTAATCACTTGTTGAATTTAGTGTGATACTTCTATTTTGGTGATTTGGATTGTCTTGATGATTGGTTTATGTGTAACATGCTAAGTGTGGTTTTCGAAAAATAAAACTAAAACGTTTTTAAGACCAAGGTAAGAGTTTTGGTTTTCTACGAGTTGAGGTGTTAGCTTACTCAATTTCACTAACTTTTTCAACTGTGGTTTTTGTGTTTTAAATCCACCACAGGTATGAGTAGATGATGCATTGCAGGATCGACGACTCACTAGATATTAGTTGGAATAAATAAACTTAGACTTTCAATTATTAGACCAATCGTTAAATTTAGACTATTTCATATTTCGTATTTCGGATTGTTGTAATTTAAATTATTGGATTGTAAAAGACTATTTTAGACCATTAGAAATTAATATTCTGGCTTTTGAAATCTCCTAGCATTCGAGCCTCTGACTTGAGTGCGGAGTGACACCTCTGAATTTCCTTATTTGTGTTTTGGTTTGCCACAAAGTGTTTTTAGAATGGAAAGGAAATTTGAGGGTGTTACGCTAATGGTCATGAGATATGTGAGGAGGTAACTCCTTTGGCTTAGTAAAAATGTCAACAAATTCCTCCACCACTTTGCTGATTTCCCATGGAATGTCAGGTTGATTTGATGTGTGGTTCACCACTTGCTCAGACTCTAGAGGTCGAACCTGAACAGCAAATAGTTGACAATAAGTGTACTTCTGCCCCTTTTCTACCCCAGCTACTAATTTCTTCCCTAAAATCCACTGTAGTCCACCTTTAGTCATGCCCCTGAGTACCACTTTCTTGCCCTTGTGCATAAAATCCATCGTCTACTTGTCAAAATCCCAGACTATATGGCCTAATGAGGCTAGCCACTGTACTCCGAGCACCATCTCACACCCCCCAGTGGTACAATCATGGCATCAATGCTGAATTCTTCCTCATGTAGCTGACATATGAGCCATTTGCAAACCTTAGAAGTAATTATGGTGTCCACATTAGCCACAGATTCTTCCATAGCCTAACTTCTTAGCAGCACTCTCATCCAAAAAGTTATGTGTGCTCCCAGAGTCTATCAACAATTGTATACTCTCAGACTTAACTCTCCCATTTACTCTCATGGTCTGGTCTGGTATGAATTTTGCCCTGCAATAGCATTTAGTGAAATGACAGGCAGATCTCTATAGTTTGACCCAGCTTATGCCTCATGTTCCCCTAGCAAATCACTTATTAACTCTTAGTCTGCTGTGATTTCAGGTTCTCCCTCCACATCCTCCTCTTCCATGGGAACAAGTACCATATTGTATAATCTGCCCTTGCACCTATGACCAGAAAAGGGTTCATCACATTGAAAACATAGGTTTTTCTTCCTTTTCTTCTCCACTTCTGCGGGTGTTAGCATCTTATAGTTAATGTTCCGCCTCTAGTTTGCAGGGTTTGACTTCGGAAATGGTTGTACAAACCTGGTGTCACTACTACAAAATCACACATAGACGTCGGACTTTTTTGGAAATAGACGTCAGATTCCCGGTAGTCGTTAAGTTGGGTGACATCTATTGTGGATGAATAGACATCGGATTTTCGTCCGATGTCTACCACTTTTTTAGATATCAGTTTTTTTTTTTTTTTAAATCCTATGTCTATTAGTTGAATAGGCATGGGATTCCTAAAAAACTGTGATGTCTATATGTTCAATAGACATGGGACTTCCCACAACATTGATGTCTATAGCTTTGTTTATACATCATTTTTTTTTTTTAAACCCATGTCTATTCCTTCAAACCAAATAAAAAAAAATACCCAGCAATATAATTGTTCGAATGAACAAATCTGAGCATCGACTTACATCAAAGGAACGAAGGAATTGCATATGAAAAAAATTCGGAGTTTGCCCAAAATTGAAGATGAAATATATTGTTCTTCGTAACAAAACAACCAAGTATTACAAACATTATGTCTAACTAGCTAGGAGAAAATTACAAATCTAAAAAAAAAAAAAAAAAGATTGCTAAGAAAACAAAACTATAGATTGGGGTAAGATATGAATATACAAAAAAACTTATAACAAATACTTAAAAGATGAGAAACACCTTTGAGAATACCTGCAAAAAAAAAAAAAAAAAATACGATTACTAAAAATAAGAAAGATCTAAGAACAAAAAGAAGGCCAACTTATCGAACCAAATAAGAACATTTCTTGGATTCAAGCACATATATAATTGACAAGAAGAATATAAGTAGATCTTAAAAGCAATGAGTACATAATACGAAGAAGCAATCATAAGATTGAAAAACGTCTCCAGCTTCAATGACGGGTAAGGCGGTCAAGCTACCTGCACCTGTCTGGTCCGATCGGACGAACCAGAATAACGTCCAATCTTGTTTCTGGATTGAGTAGACTCCGCTGGACGACACGACATTCTCGTTTAAATATAGGCCGGACGTACCGAGTGCTTTACGAGAAAGAACCCCCTTTTTCTCTTTGACTTTGACCTTGCTTTGCTCTCCCAATTGAATAGATCTCAATGGGCCCCCGTACTGCCTAGAGGAAAAGAATAGCCAATATGAGTGTCAGACTTGCTTCCTGATCTACGATCACCCTCTTGTGCCTTACCATTTCAAAAACGAAAAAGAATTTCTCCTCGAGAATCCCCTGATGCCATCAAAAGGAGGAGAAGATGAAAGGACAAAGCCCTAACCCTCAACTTCTTAGCAAACTCGGCACACTCGATCTCATCTAAGATTCTATTCTAGCAAACCCAGGGAAACCCAAGCAGCTTTTTTCTTTTCTTCAAAGCAGCAAAGGCGTCGGACTGCCAAGAATAAACTTGTTCCCCTGAAACGAGAGCAACTTACACTCGATCTCAAACTGTCGGGAACTCGTTCCACTCACTCACACTACTATAGGGGGGATTCGTATGGCAAGCTACCATATTAAGCCGCTATCGTTCAGTTCGGATAAGTCAAGTCCCTTCGGTCGGTTCGCTCAGGTCTAACCAGCTCACGTGGTTCACCGGTTCCACTGACTAGACCCTTAGAGTGATTCAGTCGATTTGAAGTGGGGGGTGTGCTGCCCCTATTGGGCCGGGCTCTTCCCCATAAGGCCCCACCGTCTGGGCATAAGCGCCCTCTTGCTACCAGTTAAAGAGCATGTCGATGCCATCCGTCGATACCCCCTGGTATGTGCCGCTTTTCTAATCAAAAGCCAACAAGGGAATTCTAACATGAACGTTCGTTGATAAGTCCAACAGGAGATCGTGAGATAAATTTCTTTAAATATATTTACATATCATTTGCATGTGACTAATTTGCCAAGATATTGATAAAAACTTATCTACAAAACTTATTTAAGAGCATATAAACGAAATTTAAACAAAAACGCAATGGACATACCTTCAAAATTCTTAGATCTGTGAGCATATTCCACTTTTATCAAGTTTATGCGATTTCAACCATGAAAATTTTCACTAAATTAATTTGATTTGGTTGCATCATTTTCTGAGATTGGATTGGAATCAATTTAAACCATGAGATAGGATTGGATTGCAAAACGTTGGAACAAAGAGAGAGGGAGTTGGGAATGAATGTAGAGAAAGTAAGAAAGAGATCTAAAATAGCATTTGGAATGACGGACTAATGGAGATTGGAAAAAAATGACAAGGAGAGTAGGAGAGAGAAAGAGGGGCAGGCAGTTCATATAAAGAAACCCTAGTCGGTGAAAACCCATTTCGAGAATAAAATGCTATTATAATAGACATCAGTCTTTTCCAAAATCAGATGTATATTCACACCAAAGCACATCGGCCTTTCTAACAAGTCTGATGTCTATTATTAGACATCAGTTGTTATGATATAACCCATGTGTATTCTTTGATCAAAATTGCAAAATTCCCACCAGTTCTTAATAGACATCCGATATTTGGAAGTATGATGTCTATTTGGTGATGTATGTGTTCAGTTTTATAGTAGTGTGTTGCTGTTATTTTGGTACCTATATCCTGCCCATCTGCAGTTACCACCATTATGATCAGCAATCTGCCCCACATACCTAGTTGAAGGCCTGTCTAGCACTGGCTTGCTCAACTTCTTAGTTGCAGCTGAAACCTAACATATTCTACAGCTGCGGAGATATCTGCATACCTGATTGCCTTCACAAAGGACTTAATCTCCGGTTTCAAGCCACCCACAAAGCTATCTAAGAAATAGGAATAGTAGGTTGCTCCTCAGCATCAACCCTCTCAAATTCTCAAACTGATCCAAGGATTACTCAATACTACCAGTTTGATGTAATCAGCTAAACTCCTCAACCACATTCCCATCAAAATTTTCCTTAAACCTTGTTCACAAATCCATAACAAACTCGTTCCAACTAGCTAGGCCTGGGCAACGGGGCAGGCCCCCGTTAAAAGCCCATGATCGACCCTCTTTAAGAGGGTCAAAGCCCGGCCTATCTAATAACGGGGCGGGTCGAGAAAGGGTCAGGCCCTTTAAGTAACGAGGCGGGCTGGACCTTTTTTTAAAAAAGAAAAAAACAGGCCCAAAATAAAAGCCTGTTTATTGACTGTTCTCACGATGTGTACGGGACTAACTAATATCAATCTTTCGAGAAGCTTCACCACCTGAATGATTCCCAATGACATCAACATTGCATTTCAAAGTGTTTGAAGACTTCACACCATGAACACATCCAGAATGAGATTCCTGAGCACCATGCATATGGTGAAGATGCTTTGTGAACAAACAATTAGGTTCCTGGAGAAACTTGAGCAAAAGATCTTTATTAGAATCAAGCACCTCAAGTGCATCATGAAACTCCTTGGAATGCCGAAGCTTTTCATCAGTAGAAAAACGCTTGACATCGATAAATTTCTGTCTCACAAATGCGACTTCATCTTCGTCACTGAGATTCCTATAGGAAGGTGCACGAGATACGGTGCTCCCAGTTTCTGAATTTGACCTCTCCGAAACTTCATACACATCTTTACACTTCCGCTGCCCCTTCCCATGCTTCTTATGTGATCCACTGTCATTTCCTTTGACACTCTTTCCTAATCCATCCGAATTACATTTCTTTCGATAACTATCAGTTAAGAGGGGATGAAACGTGTCAGGGTTGGGTCGGGTCAGAATGGGTCATGACCCGCCCCGCCCCGTAAAAGCAAGCTAGTGACCCGCCCCGCCCCGCCCCGTTGCCCAGGTCTGCAACTAGCATTTGGTTTCACACTCCTATACGTATGGGCCCATGACTCAGCCTTGCCCACCATATACAATGAGGCAATTTTCATTTTCTGATCCTCCCCAATTTTACCCAGATCAAAGTAATTGGCACACTTAATCACCCAATTCCGAGGATTAGTACCATTAAAAGTGGGAAATTCAACCTTAGGAGAAAAGTTGAGAGTTTTGTTACCTTCTCCACCGCCATTGTTATGCCGATGAGTCTCGTTCTCCGGTCTGGAAGGGCCTTGTAGAGATAGCCTTGTCAACAACTCGCGCAACTCATGACCCAAATTACTCATTTGTTGTTGTTGTTGTTGCTCAAATTCTCTCTGAGCTTGTAATTGCTGCTCAATAGTCCCTAATTTGTCTTCCATTTGAGTCGACAGTTGAGCTATGGTTAATCGTGCCAGCTTTCGCGTGAAGAAACAACGTTTTTTCGGCGGAAAGTGATTACGATGTTTTTGTGGTTTACTGGAGATTTGTAGCTCAGTTAACACTCTAACTATTTTTTTTTCAGAAAGAGGATGAAATTACGAAGAAGATGGTATAGTTTTAAAAGGAAAAGTCAATCTGGGTTTTAGGACGAAAAATGGCGGCAAAGCTTCACATTGAAGCTTTTATGGCGGAATGATGGTGAAGATGAATGTGAGCAGGAAATAAAGGATATTCAGGACCTTAAAGGGTCTCTGATACCACTTGTAATACACTTCAGGAAATAATTCCGGAATTGTAAAACGATGGGCTGGCAAATTAACTGAAAAGCTTGTAGAAGAAGGAAGAAGCTTTTGTATTAACTTGCACAACAATCACTACGAGATGTACCGACTGTTGAAAGCTTATGGAAACGTAAAGGAGAAGTTTGTGACTAATAATGCGATAAGATTAAAATGACATGCTAAACTGCTATTTATAGCCAAGCTAAAACGATCCTGCCAGCTAACCATTTCCGCCAATAGAGCCACTTGTGAAGTTTGTTACATAATGCTAAAATTTTCTTAGGTAGACCCGCAGAAAAAGTTGCGGCGAACAAACCCTTGGTCACTTTTTTTTTTTTTTTTAGATAGGTAAGAATATGTACGATAAACGTACAAATCAGGTAACCCTTCAAACCAGGGCATCACCTAATCTGTCAAATGACAAAATACAAGAGAGGGGGTAAGGAGGTGGCAGGGGTATATCCCGAGTGTGTAGGATGTTGTGACCCCATTTACCCACCCAGTCAACTGCTAGGGTAGATTCACGGAAAATATGCGAAATTGTGTAGTGCCGAAGTGCCGAAGTGTCGAACTGTCGTGCACAAATGATTGTTGCAACTTGCAAGGCTGAATCATAAAAAGAACAAGTTATTGATAATATACTATAAATTCACAAGAATTGTATATGTTAATTGATGCAACCTTTTCCAGACACCCTATATACAAATTAGATATATTACATAATGCTATACAACATCAAGATCGTACACTTTCTTTTGTGCTTGTATATCAAGTACTGGCGTTGACAGTTAAACAACGATGCAACAAAGCTGAAACTGTGGCTTCACTACTGTCTCAATGTTGTTCCGCGAGAAACAAGTTCAACTCAAAAGGCGGGGTCGCAGACTGATAACTCGACAAATCTGCAATTCAGGTTTCTTCCACTCGGCTTATACAGCCTCATTTGTAGATCCATTCATTCGAACGAGCTCCGGACTCATCCATGTCTATGAAAATGCTGACAGCCTGCAGTGAGTCCAATAAGAAGTCAGGGTTTGGTATTCTTTGATAACTAGATATGTTGAATGAACACAACTTAAACTGGACCAGATAGGTCATTGAATTTCAAAAGTTACCTTGCCAATACGGGGCCGTTCTTTCAACTTTTCCAAACTGTTTCTGATGTGTGACACAGCACCCCAGCATTTCAGAGAGTTTGCGACATCATCAAGCCTCAGTATGTATTCTTCTTCCGTTAGAGGGAAAGATCTCTGTGATGGATAGTACACAAACGAAATTCAATGACAAATTATTGACCCTTTTGTCTCCCTCTTCACAGTTGAAAAGCAAAATTAATGATAAATAAAATTGATAAGGTAGTAGCCTAGTACGTACTAATGATTGGGAGAAGCATCACAAAACATCATTTAGGACATGACATTGGTTAACCAATCAAATATTTTTAAGTGGACAACAATGTTGCACCCAAATTAACTGATGAGATGTCAAACAAATGTTCAGGCCCATTGTTCTCAACTTCTCATTCAGGCTTTGAAAGGAAAGCCTAGCAGTCCTGCAGAAACCCTAACCAATGCTGATTCGTGTAAGAAAAAGTGACCGCTTAGCTTATAACATCATGGAATTCTACTTCCAGTTTATTGACTAACATGCGAGGAAAAGCTTTAAAATTTCAGCATTAGTTCCTGGATTACCCTCTTTACTTTTCTTCTCCCTATCATACGAAACCATACTCAATACTCCTGAATTCCATGTAGAATGGAATGTTCCAGAGTAGCTGTACTAATTTACAGAAGAGCCGTTACATCGGTGGGTTTGGTCACATAAAGCTGTTCGTGCCAGTCAACCAAATTAAGGAGCAATGCTAACAAGCTACATCTAAGACTGCTTATGCTTCAATGTCTCCCTCTGAGTCTTTTCCTGATGGCCTTAGTTTTTTTGTGGAACTTCAGTGGAGATGCATTTTGTATCATGCTCTCTCAAATTCAAAACTTCACTGACCATAAAATCCTTCACAGCTAGACAAAGTCTATTAGGGATTTCGTGAAACGATATATAGCCACCATACAATTAGGGTACAGGCTAGTTTGATCCACCAGAAACTCAAAAATAGGGAAGGTTATATTCTGCGTTTCTGTACAGACCTTTTTTCTGCATTCCTCTGCCTATCTCACATTGAATATGCTTCATAGCTTCCCTTCCTTCATCTTCCTCACAGGCCATTAGAGATAGACCCAAAAACTTTAACTAGAATTACGCAAGTTATTCAGTAACACTCCAAAATTTTCCCAAGTTTTTTTTTTTGGTCCAAAATAAATCCCATATGATGCCAATTGCATGCACTTGTTCCCCAACAACTTTATTCATATACTCCATTCATATGTTGTACGACTTTTTATGTCAGGACTCAGGATACTATCGTTAACCAAACCCCGCTGAAGATCATCATGGTTCAGAAACAAGAATCTGAAAAGCTAAGAGGAACACTTGTAGGCACTCCGAACTATTTAACTCATGATAATAACAGAGGCCTCCTAATAATATAGTTTAATGCTTCAAGTTATAACTAACTAATAGATCTATGGAGTATCCTTGTCAGTTTCACAATCTAACCTGAACAATCAAACACAAATGCATTAAGCATGATAAGCCCTTGATAGGAACTTGTTTCCTTCCACAGATAAAATTTGCACTTCTATTTTTCTATCAGATGGGTCTCTAGAATATGTCACTCACGCCACATGTCTCTTTCAATAGCTCAGAAATCTTCTGATATAACAATGTCATGCAGGTAAAACATGCAATCTCTCCCCCTCCACCCCCCCCCCCCCAAAAAAAAGAAAGAAATAAAAAGAGCAAGAAATCATGGTTAGCGGACTAATGACGTGTCCTTAGCAACACATATTAACATGGCTGTGGTGGCAGTGTAGACTGCAGGAGCAAAATAAACAGAAGCTGCAGTTCTAAAATTTTACTCATCTGTACCTGCTCTCTATATTTCCACATAACATTCATTGCAAGAAGGTTTTTTCCCATGAACTCCTGCATCATGGAAAACATGGTGCGATGGTAAAGTGTTAATATAACCTCAATTAGAAAGCCTTGATGAAACTCAGGAATATGCTAAATGAAGCGAAAAATATTAAGAATTAATGCTTTTTATCAATGTCTAGGTTCTTGGTTCAAAAGTAAAAATTTTGAGGTTACTTGACTCATAAGGTTGGCAGAATCTGTTAAGTAAAATTCTGCAACTAAAACACAATGTGGGGAGATGCCGTCAAAGTCTAACTCATTTAAACAGCTGCAGCCTAATGCGTAGAGCTAAAGATCATAAGATAGTAAGACGTTAAGCAATGAAGATATGAAAGTTCGAAAACCTGTGTTTTCGACAAGTTTTTAGTCACAAACTCAGAGACATCACATACCAATACCCATTATGCAGAATATTGAGGATGAAGGAACTTTATGAAAACGAGGGGAGATTTTGATCCACGACTGACATCAGCAAAGATAAACTTGCATAGAATTTAAAAATAAAATGCATTTACTTTGGCGCTTTTTTTATTTTATGTTTTAAGATCAAATAACACCAGTGTTCAACTTCTCCTAAATTGCTAAATTGGGTAACAGTACCTTCTTTATCAGTTGAACATCATAGGATCTTCCATATTTGTTCCTAATGAGAGCTGCAAGGTCTGCCCCACCAAATTTAGAGTCATCCACTCCAATAATTCTTTCTATATTGTCCCTAAGACTGTCTCGACTTGCCTGAAAATACACAGAAACATGATATATCTTCACCAACTTCTTGTAAATTATTATTGATTTTTAGTAACGGAGTAATATTTCATAATAGTATAATGACATTAAACGATTACTAAGAAAGCATAAGCAGGACCTGATCAGTAATAGGATATAAATATAGATAACAAATGGCTTTAATAGAAGTATAGAACCTCTTAAATGATAGTAATTGTGGATAAACCTTTTAAGCCTAGAGAAAAGACAAGGCCACACGCCCACACGGGTGACTTCTCGACTTGGCTCTATTCACAAGATAAAAGTATAGCTCAATCCCAAAACACAACTTCATGCCATCTTTAATGTAAATTGACTGTAAAAAATCCTAGGCCTGGTAATTATTCCAAAGGCAGTATGCCACCCAACCTAATAATTTACTTCAGTACATGAAAAGGTCAAGACTCAAGACTTCTCCTTGTGTTGAACACTTCATATGGCAATGCTAAACAATGAAGAAAACGTCCCACGGTTTGTTTCATTACTCCAGTTGGTTGTGTCATCTTAAGTTTGCATGTCATAGCATGTCAGCGATTAGCGCATGAGATCTATACCTATATTAAAAGAGGGAATGGGGGTTGAATTTGCTGCTCAAAAAACTTTGTTTCGGCTTGGACCATAGCAAGAGGTTTGGAAACACCAAGCCTAAAACTTAAACCACATGAGTCACCCCTACCTCCTCCTTATGTTGCCACGTTTATGATTCACTTTTTCTTCACCATTTCTATTTCCTTCATCTCAGACTTTTACTTCCACCATTATTGTTGTAGCTTGTAAGCAAACGAAATCGTCCCAGTCTACTCAACCTGCTCGCATCTGCACCACAATCTCGTCTTCAATTTCTGGGGTTGATTGGCTTTTTAATACTGAAGAATCAGGGAAATCAAATTTCTGAAGGTATGTAATCAAAAACTCTTCTTCAATTTGTGGGGTTGATTGGCTTTCTAAAACAAATTTTAATTTCGTCTTTTATCAACAATAATCTGATTAAACTATCAGTTTGCCACATCAATAATCAAAGATGATTCAAGCTTTTCGTGTAGCTAATCTATACGCTTTATTAAAGCATTGGTAAAATTGGGTTTTCAGTGTTCTTGTTGATTACGTTTCCTTCAAAAAAAAAAAATATCACGTCATCTGTGTACTTTAGTCCTTTCATGTCGACTCAAGATGTTAAGCATGGTCTATTGTCGTAACGCTTTTGCGATTAGTATGGCTCAGCTCGCTATTAGGCACGATCAATCGTCTTAATTCGATCTATATGAACTTTGGCTTGACTCACTTATTGTGGATGAAAACACAACTTCTATGTTCAGTAGAAAATGTAATCGAAAACTCCTCGTATTTCTATCATGTTTCACTAAAATTTGCTCTTAATTTTTGTGGTGCGCATATAAATCCTATCACTTTGTATAAATCCATGTGTTGGAAGCATTATTTCAAACTCCAGAACTTTGTAAATTTGTATAAGAACTTTGTAAGCTTGTATAGGATGGAGAAATCAAATTTCTTGATGGTATAAGTGAACGTAATTGCAATAGATAATTGTGATTAGTTAGTTTGGATTTTATTAAAGTCGTAAACTTGTAATATTATGCTTCATTTTTCAGTTTAATTGAAATTATGATCATGATTTTTGATAGAAAAGCTTGAAAATTTGGGTAGGGTTGATGGCTGAATTGGGTGGTCCAAGAGTATATTGTTGCTGCAATTGTCGAAATGAAGTTTGTCTTCATGATGATATCGTCTCCAAGGCTTTTCAGATATACTAATTCACCTTGTTAGCCTGAATCTACATGCTGATTATTGATATAGGTAGCTTATTTGGATGAAATTGCTGCAATTTTCCATGATTTTGCATTGATTAGCTTGGTTAAAGAGAGTAGAAAATCGAGTCGATGCTTGAGGGTTTGGAGTCATATGTTGCTTGGCCTTGTAGACATTGGGCACCCGGACTTGTAGCTCTGTGTTAAGAGTGCTGTTATTTCTTTTCTTTTGTAGCTCTGTGAGTGCTGTTATTTCTTTTATTTTCTGTGTTAAGGGAGATTCAACAGCTGGAAGTTCAAAACAAGGCTGAGACAACTTTTTCAGGTTAGTTTTCGCTTGAGAGTTGTGCTTGTTATGATGATTTGAACAATATACCCGGGCAACATGGGTAAAAATTAAGCCAAGTAGCCGTTATTTTTTTGGGTTTATGTTTTCTTGTATCTGGTGCTACACCTCCACTAATTAGACTTATGTTTCATATTAACCTTTTGGTTTAAGATCTCTTATCCCAATTAGTTATTATATAGGAAAACAAACATGACATACGAGTATCCGAGGGCAGCAGTGATTTCATATTTCTCCTAAAGCATTCTAAGCAACAAAATGCAGACTACAACGTTGTTGGGGTTTCCGATCTCAAAGTCGAGGAGTAGCTCCTCCAGTCGTGCCCACCAGTGATGGCCACATCATGATTTTTTGGGGTGCATATGTAGGGACAACATGACGCCATCACGTACATATTAGTCCCTGTAAACCAAGACTACCAGCTCGTACATATATTTTGGACATGTGGTGTACATGTCTCGCACATATCAGGGTTCATTAGCTTTCAGACGTGTCACACAGCTTCAGGCATGTGTAAACGTCAACTTTTAGACATGTGAGAAACATGTCTTGTATATATGCTCGTAAACTTCCAAACACGAATGTTAGTAACATGTTTCGTTTCGTTTAAGACCGTTCTTCTTAAGCTTGTTATAGGTTTGCTTTCAAGAATAAAGAGTGCACCTAATTAGACTGTTGTTTCAAACTCATCTCTCAGCTATTTTTAGCGCATTGTGTTATTTTTTTCTTCACAGGCATTTGAAGTTTCTTGACATCTGATTTATGTGAATAAGAGATGTAGGAAGATTTGGTTGAGCAATCTTGCTACTCGAATAGCAGCTTATGATAGAAACTTTTGGTTGTGCTTTCATGTGTCACATGCATCACTTAATAATCTTTTACGGATGTTATTCGGTAATTTACATGCTTTACCTTTTTAAATTTTAGATATTCCGCTTAATAAAAGACCAATGCTCAAACATGGATTCATAACACAAAGTTTGAAGAAGAGAAACTTTAAAATTATCTGCTGCTATTGAGTTTAGACTTTATTGCACTCGTACAGTGTCTTGGACGTCACGTCTTGATAAGAACGGTTTCTCTGTTCTAGATACTAAAGTAAATAATAACCTAAAATGATCATCCTTTAATCATATCCATGAAATTAATGTCCTTACATTGTCACTCGTGCGAAGCACGGGCACCTCACACTAGTTATGTCTATACGCTGTCATGAGATAACAATTTAGGGATGGCAATGGGTCGGGTCTGGGTCGGGTCCGATAGGATCCAGACCCGGATCCGTGTCTTTACAAGCAGACCCAGATCCGACCCGGATCCATCGGGTCCAAAATTTACAGATCCAGACCCAGACCCGCCAGGATCCAGTGGGTCTGGACCGGGTCTGGGTCCAAGATGGGTCTTTTATAAAATCAAGTTTTTCATGTTTTGAACTTGCAGAACTTATGATATTTCTTTCTCGATGTGGTTTACGATCGTTAATGCGTCAATGTGCTTTGCGATCGTCACTATGGTGGACATTCCTCATCCATCTTGTTTTACTTAGAACTTCAGAATACTAAGGGAGAGCGACATTGAAGGATTTTGTGGCAGTGACGAAGGCTTTTGAGGCCGTGGAGAAAGATTGTGCATGAGTGCGTGACTCATGAGAAGACTAAGAAATGAAAATGAAAGCGGAAGGCTAGGATCGTGATAAATTAGGTTTTGTTTTTTATTTTTTCTATATTTTTGGCCGGGTCCGCGGGTCCATGGGTCTGGTCTGGGTCTCAGATCAAAGACCCATATCCGACCCACACATTTATCACCGGGTCTGGACCCGACCCAGATCCATTGGGTCTCCAAAAAGTGGACCCAGATCCAACCCAAGTGGGTCGGGTTCGCCGGGTCTAGGTCGGGTCCTGGGTCCATTGCCATCCCTAGATAACATGCCTTTTCTTCCAGATACAAAAATTTATAGTTGCTGAAAGGTAAAGAAAGAACAACAAACCCCTTGGTCTTGTGATTTTGAAGATTCCTTCTTCGAGCTTTCATCTTCTGGCTCTTCCGGATCATTGCTATTTAATAAATTTGAACGGACAGTGTGATGGTTGCCAGCTCTATGACAATGATCATTAGATTTAAGATAACGTGCAGGAAAAGAGCTCGTTTTAGGGAGAATTGACGGTCTCATGTGCACCCCTCTACTTGTTTCACCGAATTTTCTGGAAAAACAACATTGTTGAGCCCCAGATGACCATAAGCTTGAATGCGCTGTTGAAACGCTCGTCATAAATCTGCAAAGCAATTTCTATCGACACATTAAATGACATCTCCATTACAACTTTCGAATTGTCATGAACTTAGATGTCAAAAAATTTCTTATGACGTTCAACTGATAAAGAAGGATTTAAGATGCTTTGCTCAAGGCAGGCACATTTTCAATCAATACAAGCATCTGCACAAATACACAACTTTCTCGCTCAGACATGAGTTACATAGACATCGAAACAGTCACCAAGTCATGATTGATAATGGCTTCCGAAAAATTGAAGGATAGAGTAAGAGACAGAATAAAGGAGAGCCACATATCTTTAGCTTTCTTTTGTTAAGGTGTAAAACCATTGCCTGGGCCTCAACAATCAGTTCCAAAAGTTGGTTATTTCACATATACCTTAACATCTACCGTAAGGTGTGTAATTAAGTCAGCTATGGTATTTATAGGGAATATTTTGCACCCAGAGCTTTGGATATGGCTAGCTATGTGAATAAGCTCAGGAGTCAGGACTCAGGAGCAAGTATTTTCTCCTCTGCTGGTGTGCATTTCTTAGCCTACTCAATGGACTGGTCACTTCTGTCTAAAGTCTGAACTAAACCAAGTAGTTTAAAAATCGCTGAGAGCAGTTATTCAAGGCTCACAGTAGTGGTAAAGAGCTACATCATTTTCAATTAAGTAGCAACGAAACTTGAATGACTCATGAGAAAGACGAAGTAGTATGTAAAACTACTAGGTCGCCAAACCTCTAAAGTAGACAAGTTTGTTCTCTGACTGCATTTCGCTTACATAGTTACACTATTCTATCTCTAAATGCATCATAACCTAGAGCATCCTCCCAATGTATACATAAGCATATTGACAATTGAGGGTGACACTAACGCATTGGAATAGCAAGGTCCTAAAGAAGAGACTGTTACAACAACATTACCCGAGTGCCTCAAAGGCTCATGCTATAAGGCGTGGTAAGGAGAAGGCGGATGTACTCAAGCCTTACCCCTATGTTCAAAACATAGAGAGGCTGCTTACAGATGACCCATAATGAAAATCGCACAGACGGACTGCTCCTTCACGATACAAGAAGCGCAAACAGTTTTATGAGTCATCTTGTTTTGTTCCACTATATCCCAAGGCCAAAGAATAGTTAGTCTTTGGCTCCAAACGAAGAGACGGCTAATGCAACAAATTTATTCAGCGCAAGATATGAGTAAACCACTAACATGTCACACTTAAAAAATAACATACTCATAGGTCTAGTTGATATATTGATACTCAAAAGCGGGTAAACTGCCGCAATCAACTTATCAAGGATACTAGATCACAACAAGATAATTGCTCCCCCCCCCCCCCCCCCCGCCCTTTTAGGTCATTTCCCCTTTTCAGGTGAATTCTAATGGCAACAGATATGCAGGTTTATGACATATTAAATGGAAATTGACTCAGTCTTGTATCCATCATTCGATACAGAATCATGGATAAAGACTTGAACCAAAGTCCACAACACAATCGTTTAAGCAACACAAAATTACATGCATCTCTATTCCCAAGCGTGATCAAACGGATGGGAAGAAAACAGGTATTGAAAAAAAAAAAGACAGCATAAAAGAAATTTGAATTCGTCATAAGATGAAGGACATGTCAAGTATTTAATCAAGTTTTCATCCTAAAATCGATATAAAATAAGTGGACTCACTTACAGTTACCATCTCTTCCATCATATTTTCCTGGTTTTGGGACATACAACCAAGCATAGACACCCGAGTAACGGTCTCGAATTTGGATCAGGAGGATCAGCCCATAATCTCAATTCATCTCCTAATATAATGAAATTGAAAGCATGTCTATGTTGCTCCCATCATCAACAACAACAGTAACAACAACATTGCAGTACTTAACATCCTCTCTTTCATATCTCCTAGTATTTTTTTTTTTAACAAATCTGTATCTCCTAGTATCAGACATACAATCAAGCATAGACACCCGTGTGATAATCTATCCCAAAACAATTAGTATGATGAGGATTAGTGATTTAGCCCACAGCCTCATCTCCTAATATAGTGGAGTTGAAAGCGTGTCTGCGATGTTTTCGTCAACAACAACGACAAAAGCATTACCCTAGTGTCTTAAAGACTCCCGCCTATGGCAAGGTAAGGGCGTCCAGCTGCCTACCCCCAATTGACTGCTACTCACAATGAAAAAGACACAAACATTGGCTGCTGGTCACAGTGCAAAAAGAACAATCAATAACAAGAGAACTGAGCAAGAGCAGCGATTGAACATTTGGGCACAACCACAACTGGTGAAGTGTGGGTTCATTACGCAAAGGCAAATGATTAAGCTTCAAGGTGAAGCAAAATTAGCGCCGCAGGAACACTGTGAAACACTACCAATGAATCAAGTAGCCACAATCTTTCAATCACACCTCTGAAAAAGCAACTTCTCTAAGCATATTCGTCAACTAGATTCGAAACCCGTCTACATCAATTGGCCTCAAAACCCACCCTTACAAGGAAAGTATAAGCCAAAAAATAAAAGGGGTAAAAAGTTATCATGATAATACCAAAATCAACACAGAAATCTATAGACACTGATCATATATATACACATGGAAGTTTGGGGGCAAAAATTCACCATTAGAATAGTACAATTACGGCAAAAATCTAGAAGTAAAGAATTTCTAGGTAACTTTAGAAACAAAATTAAATTAATTAAAGCCTGAAATTGGGATTACCTGAGCAGAGAAGCAAGCAAAGCAGGAAGTGGAAGTTCTTCGATTGAAGGAGAGAGAAAGAGAGAGAGAGAGAGAGAGAGAGAGAGCCTCATATGTCTGTCTACCTTTTATTTTCATTTTCGTAAGGTCGCAAATTAGTCAATTACAGTTGGTCGTTGTAGACCGTTGATTCTCAACTTCTGAGAGTACGTACAAGGATTATTTGGCGCCTTAGAGCTTGGCTCGGGTCGTCGGGCTCCTTGATATAGTGTCGGGCACAACAAGCTCTCTTGGTTTGAGAAACTCTTGTGTAAGATTATTCGAATAGACCTTATGGTCAAACTTAACGTCACGCACAACAAGAAAAAGACAATTTAGTAAAGATGACATCGCTTTATGATTAGTTGTTTCATTCGTAAGAGGCGGCAAATGGAACCTTTGATTACTTATAGGTTTGTCACTCATACCAACCATTTTTGTCGTTGAAACCGTCTTATCAGAGGGTCTTTGTTTTTTTAAGATCAGTAACCAGGCTCTCCACATGACACATCTAGGCTGTCAATTGGCTCCTCTCAATAAAGACCGGATTAAGAAGAAGAGAGGAAAAAAAAAAGAGTTCTGAAAGACTTGCTTTGCTTGAGGGATATGTAACTAGCTAACTGGGTCAACATTGGAGGAGCCTCTATCCAGAATTGCCTTGTTTGAAACTTTTAACAGATGAACTCCAGAAACGTGTGAAACTGTAACAAGAACATCAGAATATTCCATTCATTTCTTCAGACATATAACTGAGTGTCCGATGGCCTAAGCTGCGAATCACGACAAGCCATGATCGTCCTTTAGCTTGTTCATGTCCATATTTAATTAGACCCCATACACATTTTACAAAGATCAGACCTAACTACACATTAACATATAGTCTACCGGAATAGAACCCTCTTTGATTCACTGCATTAATATTTACAACTGCCAGTCGATGGGTAATTCGCCATTCTTCTCCAAGATCTGGTTTGTCCGAGAAAAGTGCCTATGCCACAGAGAAATACAGTTAGGCCAGATTTCCAACAATCTAGCTCACTTACAGGTCAGCTTCGATTATAGACCACAACATCTAGTTGTGTATAAAGCTCGGAAGTAGCATAGACAGAAATGCACTCAGTTAGTTTGGCTACTATTACAACAGAAGCCCGAATTAAATCTATCTGATTATAATCAAACAAATACTTTCAAATGTGATTCTGAACCAAAAGCACTACCTGCAGCCAAAGAACCCTCTGTTTGCAGATAGACCAGAAGGGTGAGCTGACTTGAGAATATGATGCTTAGTCTCATCAATCAACCTGTACAATATCAACAGTGTCAACGCAGTCGCGAAAGCAAAAGCAACTTTTTTTTTTGACAACATTTAAAAAAAGCAACTTTTTCTTTTTCATTATTTTCGATTATCTGATGAACAATTATGTTACCCTATCTGAGTCCAATAATGTAAGAGGCTGTCCTAATTACATACTCCCTCCTTCCCACCAAAAACGGTAAGAGAAAACTTAAAAGAAACAAGTTGGACACATTTTTAGGACAACAACCAAGCCTTTTTAGGGTCGGCTAACATGATTCGTCATATGTACCCATCTCGTGTAAGTCATAAAAGTTAAAGATCACTATGAACAAGTTTAAAAAGTACTAAAACACATTTGACAAGAGTTTTAAAAAGCCATCACAAGAAAAGGAAAGCAATAAATTAAAAAATATAGTTGTAAAACAAGTGAAAAAGGTATGAAATCTTCTACAAATGATAAGAAAAGGTTTGAGAAAAGAAGTTAGACAGAAAAAGGAAAATCATTAGAAAACCAAATTAAGAAACCAATAAAAGTCAAATTTGAGGACAGAGGAGAGAAAATGCGTGCCAAAGCCCAAAAGTAGTGTTGTGGGATGTCCCAGAAAGGAAAGTAGGAAGGTAATCTGGATGGAGGGAGTAGAAGTGAACTCCATGGAGAAGAAATAGAGAGCACCAGCAAAGGAAGAAAAGATATCCAGAGCCGATAACAACAGAAGAACACAAAAAGTAAAATTCCGTAAAGCAAGCTCAGAGAGACTTCGTTGATCCAAAAACGAATGACATAGGTTTCTTCCATGCGTGGGCGAGAGGTATTATAGCTTCTACGCTAAACAAAGTAGTAGCAAAGCTGCTGGTATCATTACAGTCACCTTTTATCTGAGCCCGAGGAGATAGTTAGTTAGTGACTGATGACATTTGAACTTACAAGTCCCCTGAGTTAGGATATGAGGCAGGAAACAAACCTGGATTTCTCTTGAGCAGAATTTCCCCAAAGAAGAAATACAATTCCTTTCTTCTTCTCAGAAACTGTTCGGATGACAGCATCAGTGAACTGCTCCCAGCCTTTCTTAGCATGAGAATTAGCTTGATGATTCCGGACTGAAATAAGTCGAGAACAAGCCAAAACAAAAGCAGCAGAAAAAAAAAGTTACTACGGTCAAACAAGATATAAATTACACATGACATCAACAACAACATCTTTACCCAAGTGCCTTAAAGGCTCCCGCCATAAGGCGGGGTAAGGGGGGGTCGGATGCACGCAAGCCTTACCCCTATTGAAACATAGAGAGGCCGCGCACGGATGACACAAAATGAAAATTGCTTCGAGAATCGAACCGACTGACTATTATAGTACTTCACATAATAAGAAGTACAGGCAGTTTTATGAGCCATTTTGCTTTATTCCATTATATCGCAAAGCCAAATAACAGATGACATATAACATACAAATAAAAATTTGGTGATGAGGCTAGCTTTTGAGGTATTTTACATTTTTGCCCTCTCTTGGGATACTCCGTATATTACAATCCCCATTATCATAGTAAGAGATTCAGAGTGATTAGGCAAAAGTGTTGGGATCTTCTAAGAATATAAGACCGTGCCCTATGTTTGTGATGTAAATGCAGAAGGGCTAGCTGTGAGGGAAGAAGAAAACCCAGAACAAATAGCTGAGCTGATGGAAGGAAGGAAGAAGTTGCCTGATATACATGTGGAAGAGGAATCAGAGGAAAGAATAGATTGCTCCACCAGCTTAGCGTGGTACCAGACAGATACATAGTCAGGATCACTGACAGCTGAGCAAATGACAGTCAGCCTTTGGTTAAAGCTGTCCTCCTTGTTCTACCTATGGTATTATCTTTAAGATTACATCAGTTTGAGTACTCCTTACCCATATCAATTCTCAATTAACTAAATTTAGCAAGTTTTCCCTGTGTTGGACACATTATTCACTGTGTTTGTACACTGATTGTACCAAGGCAGTGGATGATGGATCTGGATTGAATTGGGATTTATGAATGTAAAATTAAATATGGAATTGTGTTAGACATGGAACGACGTGCCCATACAAGTAGGCCTAAGACAAAAACGCAGCAGTTGAATCATCTGATCAGATCTAAGTGACTGAAGTATAGTTTCTCGGACACAGCAATCAGCATACCTAGCGATTAAAGAGTAACTTTTCATTTATTTTTTGAGTAAATTGCCAAAAACTACCTTGAAAACATTACTTCTTTACACAACGTCCTTTCTTTTTCAACAAAACCTACCTTTTAACACCTCTTACAATAGACTACCTTAAGTACTTTTTGTAACGAACCACTACATTTTAAGGCGTTTTTTTTTCTTACAAAAGACTACCTTATATACTTTTTTCTGCAAAACAACATCTTTTAGAATGGTTTTTCTTCCAGACTGCTTAATATATTTTTTTTCAACAAACACCAACTTTTAACAGTATTTTTCTCGCACAAGACTACTAGATTATACATTTCAGCGACAAATAACTTTCCGGCATTAAGCCTCACATCTATTTCTTCCCACTATTTCTTTCTTCTTAATTTCAGCCATGCCCCCTCTAAGTCCATAATATTGGTGTGTATGGTTGACAGATCATTATTTTCATTTGTTTTCTTACCAAAGGTGTTGAAACTTTGGCTCCTAGGCCTCCTACAGAAAAGTGAGTGGCTAAAGTTCGGCATTCTCAATTGACAGTTCAAAGCCAAAAATTGTTTTTGTTGCCAGGATTCAATTTGGTAGTCGTTTGTAAGAAAATAAGTATTAAAAGTGTTCAAAGATGTGTTATGTTGAAAAAAGTATATAAGGTAGTCTTTCATAAGAAGAAGAGTGTTAAACGGTAGTGTCATGTTTAAAAAATTGTAGAAGGTAGTGTTTTTGAAGAAACAGAGTTTCTACGGTAGTTTAGACAATTTATCCATCTTTTATTAAATTACACTTTTCACATTTACTCCTTGACATATCACATAAGGGCATAAGGCAACCAAGATTTAAACACTAGATCAACTACAAACCCATAGAAGAAAAAAAAAAGTATATAACTTCAACAAAAGGACATAGCTAGAGCAAATACGCTCACCAGTTAAGACGGTGTTGAGCAGCAAGACACCCTGCAGAATATCAACTATGTTACTGTTCCACTTATAATATCAAATATTTAACAAGAATTTTAATTGTAGTCGTGCTTGAAACCAGGATTTTTATCGTCAAAAAGTTTGCACTACCAATTTCCATATAAAGGAAACAGTAAATGAAAACAACATTTCACGGGAGAGGAGCTTAGACAGACACTTGACTAGTCCCAAATGAAAAATCATGATTTCAGATTGTACGTAACAAATTTGGGGGGGGGGGGCATGGATGGGGAAATACCTAGTTGGCAGGTATTTCCATTGAAAAGAAAATAGTTGTGTCCAAGATGCAAATTAAAATTGGAACAATAACCGGAATTCTGGGAATTATTCTTACCTGCACAGCCCATCTCTCCAAGTTCCCATGAGATGGAATAGAACATCCCAGGTCTTGCTTTAGTTCCTTAAATATATTTCCAAGACTAGACGGGATCTTGATACCCTCTGGAACTGAGAAAGAAAGGCCCATTGCTTGTCCTGGTCCATGATATGGGTCCTAGCAAAACCAATCTCGGAGTTCAATCTCTCGGTGCCAATTTCACATACTGTCAAATTTATTCAAAAGGCAGGTTTGGGAATGTGAAATATGCAGCTGAGGAGATGAGACAACCCCTTAATCAGCAACACGGTCCAATTAATAGTTTCTTGATGCCTCTTAGTAAAATAAAAAAGAAATCTCAAAACATTTCCATTTGAACTCTTGCAAAGTTGTAATTAAGTAGTGTGTCTTGGGGAGGTGAAAGAATAGTCTAATTTAGGAATTTGGATAAGAATATTTATCAAGATTAAGCATAAATACATTTATCAGCAGCCTTCTCAGACTCTAAGCGATGCACAGCAATCAGATTCCAGCACTCGCGTAAATTGTTAATACATGAAAATCTAAATGATACAGCATGTTGATTCCAAAATAAAATGGCCAATGTGATGAACTTCAAAAGGCTAAGAGGTTGTAAGTTGTAACAAGCTTGTAATCAGTGGGCAAACTCGTAGTCTCAGTCTCTCAGTATAACTTGAGTGACGTTTGATAACATCTGCGGAAAGGCAAAAGTGGTAATATCAAGGAAGGAAAAGAGGAAAAAGGTGCCCAAACGTCCTACACTATCAACCTTGTTTGGTTTGAGGATGTGGTAGAATGTAAACCCTGCATCCGTTCTATGACATTCGATTTGCACCTTCTCATATTATATGCCCTTCAGCCAGCCATGTCTGCCTATTGCCTACCACCACATTTCACAATTTTCCAGACCCCAAATTCTTCTTCTCTCCATGGCTAATATTGACTATTAAGTACTGGCCCCACCATCGGGTTCCAAAACCTCACCTGAAAGTGGTGGTCCTTTATTAGGGACAACATTCCACCTAAAGGTGACTGAATTTAACTGCCACAGCTGCGGATCTGTAGCGCCACTGGCCAAATTTGACCACAATAGGATTGTATGCATGAACTTATCTATTTCCTTTTTTGGTATTGCACTCTGAATTTCTGCTTCCCTTCCATAGATGAGCCATTGAATAGAATATTGGCCAGAATAGGATGACTGTGTTTGGTGGACCAGGTGGTCCTGGAGGGGTTTTTGGATTTGTTGGTGTCTTTGGGGATTGTTTCAAAATAGCAGGGCCATATTGCATGGTTACATTGTGGACTGTGGATAGAGTTAAGGGTGGTAGATACCCTGACAAGTGGTAGTGGGCTGTCATGAGAAGTAATGGGGCTGGGCTCGACAGGAGCTCTGCATAAAGAAGCAGTGGTAGTTCTGCATTGGTAGATGCTGGGTGATGAACAGTTGTTGCCAAAACCTTGGAAGGAGGAATCCCAAAAGTCCAAGGGTGGCCTCCTCAAGTTCCAAGGGTGGGGTGGTGCAGCATGCATGAGAAAGTGAGATTTTAAAAGAGGAATTAAGGAAGGGTAGAATTAAAAACACAACCAAACACCACCAAAGGGAGCTAAAGACTCTCACTCCACCTCTGGGATCCTCACAACCAAATAATCCCTAACAAGGGAACTCATTTTGTAAGTTCTTCCAGGAAAAGCTTCCCAGGCTGAATTAATAACTAAATCTACAGAACCAACAGAAGAAGGCATCCGATCACCTCTAAAACATAGAATCTGATTTCCTAAACATCACAGTAATGGAACGCTTAATTCAAATAATGCTCCAAAAAATTTTTTTTATCAAAATGGGGTTGAAAAAAACTTATTTATCGAAATGGGGTGCACGTAGGCTCGGATACCTGGGAGCCTGAAACTCGCCATGGCGCGTGGCGAGTCTTAGAGTATATGGCGTTTTCTTTTGTGGGGCGTAAAACATGGATTCTGCACTAGAACCGCCAAGGCGCATGGCGTGTTTATCGTTTTTTTTTTTTTTTTTTTTTCGTTTTGCTTGCCATCAGCCTCACCCTCCCTCACCCTTACCGTCTCACTCTTACTCTCACTGCTCTATTGCCTCAACCTCGCAAACACGCCAAACACCACCTCCTTCTCTCTCCTGCTGCCGATCGCCATCTCCACAGTGGTTTGCCGTCGTCGACCACCTGCCTATCGTTGTTTGCCGTCGTCGCTACGGGCTGGCCGTCGCCGCCTGTACTGCTCCCCAACACCGCCCCTTCTCTCTCCATGTAATATTCTAAAACCCTAATTTTTTTAATTGAATTTAATTCATATTATTGTCATATTAATTTTTAAATTACTTTTGTTATCATTTTATTGTTTGACTTTGAGATTTGATTTGAGTTTTATTAATGTTATATGAATTGATTTGAGTTGGGTTGGGTTTATATTTAGGGTTTTTTTTTTGTATGACAATGAATTAAGTTGGGTTTATGTTTTTCTAATTTTAATTAGGATTATATGAAGGCCAGGTTTTTGTTTAATTAGATGTTCTTATTGAAACTTGTTTTTCTATTCTTTAGAACATAAGATGGAAATTGTCGATTATCCACTATTGTGTTATTGGGATGGAGAAATTTTGGAAGCAAATGGGAATGTATCATATCGGGGTGGTAGTCAATGTTTTGTGATCGCTAATAGTAAGATGAGTTACACAGATTTGGTTTCCGAGATATATGAGGGTATGAATGTTGATAGAATGGGTATGGAGATGAGAGTGAAGATGAAATTCTCTAGTTCGGGATGCTATAAAGTTCTGCCTCTAAACAACGATCGTGCTTTACGTGCGATGTGGGCTTGTGTAAGCCATTCAAATGTCCCATCAATGGACTTGTATATTGAATTGTCAAGGGTAGAATCATCTACTCGGAATATATTGCCAACACACAATTCTGGAATTCCTACCACCCAAATGCCTACCACTCCAATTTCTACCATTCAAATGCCTACGACTCCAATTTTTACCACTCAAATGCCTAGCACTTCTACCATAAGAGATTCTCAAATGCCTACCACACAAATGCCTATTATGGGGGGTTCTTTCACTAGATTATTCACGGATGATCAATTTTTTCTTGATCAATTTGGGTCACCTTCAACTCTTAGAGTAGACGATATTTCCCCATTTGTGTCACTTGAAACTAACAATGCCAATGAAGGAATATTTGATGGGAATTTAGAAGGTGATGAGGCGGATGGTGCCATTGATGAAAATCTAATTAATTCGGGGGAAGATGGTGAGGACAATGTCGTGGGTAATAATGCTCCGATCCCCGAATTTAATAAAATTCATGCGATTGATGAAGAACATGTGAATAGTTGGATAACTTGGGACAATGAGGTTGAACATAAAGCTGGTGAAGAGTTTGTTGTTGGTCAAACATTTTCAAACAAGGCTGCTGTGACGGAAGTTGTGACTTTGTATAATGTGCAAAAAAACCAAACCTTCAAAGTAGCCGAGTCTAAGCCTCATACTATCACGTTCTTGTGTGGTAGATCCCCCAATTCTTGCTCTTGGAGATTGAGAGCAACTCAAAAAAATGAGATCAACTCAGAAGCTTTTACGATTGTCACTTACAAAGGTCCTCATTCTGCTTCATGTGTTAGTGACGAAGTTCCACGTGACCACATGAATTTGAGGCGGGGTTTCATTAGTCTTGCTATTAGAAATCTCGTAATGGCTGATTGGTCAGTTAAAGTGTCCGTAATTGTTGAGTTTATTAAAGATAAATTTAATTACACTATCTCATATATTAAGGCGTGGAATGGGAAACAAAGAGCCATTGCGGATATTTTTGGTGATTGGGAAAAGTCGTATGAATTACTTCCCCGTTTCATGCAGGCGCTTAAAGATTCAAATCCCGGCACAATAGTCCAATTTTGTACTAAACCAAACATAGATCCCAATAAGGAAACATTCTCACGAGTGTTTTGGGCATTTCATCCATCGATTGAGGGTTTCCATCATTGTCGCCCAGTTATAAGCATTGATGGAACTCATTTGTATGGTAAATACAAAGGAGCCTTATTGATTGCAATGGGGGTTGATGGTAATAATCAACTATATCCACTTGCTTTTGCTATTGTTGAAAATGAGAACAATAGGAGTTGGTCTTGGTTTATGACATGTATAAGGGTGTTTGTGACCAAAAGATCTGGACTTTGTGTTATCTCCGACAGACATCCTTCTATCTTGCATGCTATGACCGAACAAGGATGGGAGGAACCCCTTGCCTATCATAGGGTATGCATACGACACCTTGCTTCTAATGTGAACACCAAATTTAAGAGTAGGCTTCTTAAGAATAAGTTTGGTTGGACTGCAAAGCAAAATCAAAAGAAGAAGTTTATCTATGGTTACAATCAAGTGGGTGAACTGGACATTGAAGCTAGAAAATACCTTGAAGAAGCTGGGGTTGAAAAATGGTCAATTTATCATGATGGCGGGCATAGATATGGTCTCTTAACAACTAATATGGCAAAGTGTTTCAACAATGTTTTGAAAAATGCCCGTTTTTTGCCCATCACTGCATTGGTGAAGTTGACCTTTTATCGGGTGAATGCTTACTTCGTGGAGCGTCGTGAATGGGCAAAGAAAAGAATCATGGAAGGCATTCCATACACATCAAAAGTGACGGAGGCTATCAGACTCAATCGTGATAAAGCAATGCACCATACCGTGGTGAACTTTGATCGAGGTCATGGTATTTATGAGGTTACTACGGGTAAAGGAGCCAGAATACATAAGAAAGGAAGACATACCCATACTGTGAATATAGCCACTAAGACATGTTCATGCAATAAGCTCCAAATTTACAAGTACCCTTGTTCACATGTTATGGCCGTCTGTAGCGAAATGAGTTTGAGTACAACTCAATTTGTTGACCCCTTTTACTCAAATGGTGAACACTTGGGTTCGTATGCACCTAAATTCCGGCCCATTCCGGATGAAGCTTATTGGCGCCCATACAATGGCCCTCAAATAGTGTGCGATCCAGATATGAAACGGGATAAGGGTAGACAATCGAAGCGGCTACGTAATGAAATGGATGAGAAACCTAAGTCTAAATCATTATGTAGCTTATGCCGCCAACAAGGCCATAACAAGCAAAGATGTCCGTTAAAAAGGTAATTTAAGCAACTCAATTTGGACTATGTGTATGATTTACTTTTTTCAAATTAATTCATTTTATTTCTAATATTTGTCTTTCATTGCATTTTTTATTTTTTATAATATTATTTGTTTATTAACGAATTAATTGTTTCATTGTGTAGTTCAAATGGAGGCGAATCTACTTCCCGGACCCGTGAACCCATCTCTTCTCACACTACAAGAACTTCACAAGAGCAAGGTAATTTGGGAAGGAGGTGATGTACGTCCTCTTAGATGTAGGGCTCACTTGACTATGCACGAGGAGTTCAAAGTGAGTGATCGTGTTGTAGAGTTCCTAAAAAGTAGTCAGTTTTATGGTGTACATAGATTAGCTAGTGTTAAATTTGATGTGGAGTTGATTAGTGCTTTAGTCGAACGTTGGAGGCAAGAAACACATAGTTTTCATTTCACCGTAGGAGAAGCTACGGTAACTTTACAAGATGTGCAAGTGTTATTAGGATTAAAGATTGATGGTGAAGTTGTTAGTGGTGACACATACTCTCATTGGCCTGATGTGGTTTCCGAGTGTTTGGGGTTAACACCTCCGCCAGGAGTGTTGTCGGGGATGTCCCTAAAGATCTCTTGGCTGATGGAGAACTTTAGTAAACTTCCTGAAAATGCCAAAGATGATGTGTTTCACTGTTATGTTAGAGCATACTTGCTAATTTTGTTCGGGACCGTACTATTTCCCGACAAAAGTGGCAATGTCGTTCCATTGATTTACTTGCCGTTGTTGAGTAGGTTGGACAAAATAGACAATTATTCATGGGCCAGTGCCGTGCTTGCATCATTATATCGTAACTTGTGTCGTGCTAGTCGTATCAGTTCACGTGATATAGCAGGACCTATCATTTTGTTGCAATTATGGGCATGGGAACGGGTCACAATTGGTCGACCTTTGATTGTTGGGCCAAGATATCCCCCACATGAACAAGGGGCTTTTCCTTTAGGTTCACAACATCAAATGCGTAATGACCCCTTGGGTTGTGTATGGTTAAGAGTTGAAAGAAGAAGGCCAGATGGGAAGACTTCTCTTCGTGCATATAGGGATGCATTGGATTCTATGACCCAAGATCAAGTGAGTATTTATAATTATTAACCTATTTGTTACTACTACGTTTTTTTAGGCATTCACTAATTGCTTTTTTTTTTCAAGTTCTTGTGGCAACCTTATACCGAAGATATCATGAGATTCTTGCCTGAAAATTGTCATGGCGATGCTGAAGATTGGATGGTCAAAGCACCATTGATATGGTTTGATGTTGTTGAGTTGTACTTTCCGGATAGAGTCGTACGGCAATTTGGTTTGAAACAAGTGATTCCTGCACTTTCTGATACTTCAACCACGTTACATAATGTGGATAAGAGAGGGTCTTCTAAGCAGTGTTGGAAGACTTACCACCATCACTATGTGAGCTTGTGGGATCGCCGAAGGGAATTTAGAGTAATGACCACCGAGAGATTCTCGGGGCATATGGATTACTTTGACCCTTACATGGTTTGGTATAGGGAGCACACTCGGCGAGTCATTGGCCCCGTAGCTCGAGCACAACCAAATCAATATCAATCCTCCGCTGCACAAATTCAATTGTTTGTAAGTTTTTTTATTTTGTGAAGTTTCATATCATAGTTCATATAAGCTTTTGCCTATTTTATATTTTTCGTATTTCCGCTCTATGTTTGTAGACTCAAACCTTAGCGAATGTGCACTTGAGATGTGAAAAAGAGATTCAAGCAATGTCGGAAGATGTTTCTTCTCAATTTCGATCGGTTATGATTGATATTCGCAAGACATGTGCCACAAGTCTCGAAGAAGGAGGATACAAGCATATACTTTCTCCAACCCAAGCCACGGTTTGTTCTTCTAATTTGGGCGATGAATCACAAATCATCCAATATAGAAGACGACAACGTCGTGAACCAAGTTCTTCAACAGCAAGCCAACCTCCAAAACGTCACAAAAGCACTAGGAAATGAATGTCTTTGGTTTCTAATGTTTTAGAAGTTGTAGTAAAAACTTTGAACACTTTGTTAGGTGTAAAACAATCGTCACTTGAGCCTTTTATGTTATATATGACACATTTGGATCGTCATTAAAATCTTTTGGCTTTATTTACGTTTTCAATTTCGTCGTGGTTGGATAATTTTGGCAGGAATTTTGATCGCATAAACAAGGCTAAGCTTGGCTGAAAGAACAGAAGACACGCCATGGGGCATGGCGTGTTTTAGTCAGGCCCCGTGTAATGCGTAGATTTCAGTCAGCAAAGCAGAACCAGTCAAACTCGCCATGGCCCATGGCGAGTTTTAAGTCAAACTCGCCACGCGCCATGGCGAGTTTCAGGCTTCCAGGTATCCGAGCCTACGTGCACCCCATTTCGATAAATAAGATTTTTCTAACCCCATTTTGATAAATTTTTTTTTTTTAAGCACTATTTGAATTAAGCGTTCACAGTAATGACTAGGTAAAAAGGCTGAAGCATAGAAATTTGGATCACCTCTAAAACAGTGACCCGATGTGGTGGGCTATATGATTGAAGCACTCACTTGAGGATTCAAGTTTGAAGGTACATTGTATCTATGGTTCTCTTACTAAAGAGTCATGTAGTGGGATCTCTCCTTAATTGTGAATTTGTAATTGGTACTGAACAATCAGTTTGAGTAAGACATGAAACATGAACTCTGGTCTGGAAACAATTGACTAACAATCAAGAAATTCACAAAACCATACCCAGTTAAACTATGCCTTCAATGTTTTGTTGGGAAAAAATGTTTTGGCACATGAATAATAAAAACCTGCAAACTTGTTTCTGATGTCAGCATTAGCCACTATCATAGGACAATGAATCTTTATTCAATTCAATATGTAAGGTTTTCTCCAATTTAAGTACATCACAGATATTTCATTGAGAACCTTAAGTAGAATAGATGTGTTCTTAGTCGATATAGTATGTGACCCTGGAATGGAGATTAGTTAGAGATGTAGGCGTAAGTAGTTAAACTGAAGCTTCTCTAGGGAGTAGGCCATGATAAACTTCAGTTGAAGCAGGACATGCTCGCTACAATGCCTCATAGGCTGGTAGCTGAAAGCAGCGTACGTATGCTACTACATTTTCCAGTAAAATTAAAAGACTCATGAAAAATCGACCTCCATTTAAGCCAAAGACAGACAAAGAGACAGAAGAAAGGGACTTTGCACAGACAATTTCAAAGTTACCTGCCCAAGGATGACAGCTTTGACTTGATCAAATGGGGTTGAGTTAAGGGCATTGAAGATCAAGTGTTGAGGAGGATAGATGGGTGTTTTGCCACTACAAATTTCTGTCTCCACAAATGTGCATAGTGTTTTTGCATAAGGTTTCTGGAACTCTCCTGAAAGCTCTTGCAGCCAAGATTCCTCCACCAGGAGCTCCTCCAGCTTGACATATCCATTTCCCCCTTCAGCTGCTATGATCATAAAATATACTTTTTTTAACAATCATACCAGAATTCAAAAGTGGCATTGCTAACTAAAGAGTGGCATTGCTAACTAAAGAGTGACATCACAACTCGAATTGACAACAGATAATCAAGGAATAAGGTTTACACCAACATATGCCCCTTGAATGTTCGACCACAGAGAAGTCTTTTTTTTCAAAAGCTTTATTACGAACCTTACTCACAAAAATTATCAAGAAAATCCTTCATAATTCTCAGCATTATTGCGAACCAAAACACATACTCGTCTACTCGAAAGGAACCAATCACCAAATCCTTTGAGCATCAATTACATTTTTCTAAGAGTTCCACATCATCCATCATTTGATGTTCATGTCTCAAGTACAAAGCTGCTTCCATAATAAAACTCATATGTTCTGTCTTAGGTAGAAAGCTCAATCCGAAAAAAGAAAAAAAAGTCCAACATTCTTTGTCTCTCAATGTTCCTGCCATTCTTTCCTCGAGCACAAAAATTGAGACTACACGACCCATATCTAGTAGCTAGCTGCTACACGATAAACTTTCAGTTCGGTAAATTTACTCCACTTAAAAACATCCATTTACTCTTCTAGTTTAGAAATTTCTTCTCCCATTACCACTCCCCTCTATACCCCCTTCACATTCCCAACTTTCAAAAGACACCATAAAATCGAAAACATAATTTCCGCTATTATCACTTGATCCGATTTCACTTTCATTTCCAAAGGAGCAAGAGACACACTATTGTATTGAGTCTTGACCATACTTTGGTTTTGGGATATAACGGAATAAAGCAAAATGGCTCGCAAAACTATACACGCGCTTCTTATATATTATGAGGTTGCAGTGGTTTGATGATGTAAGGCAAGTTTGATTACGAGTCATCCGAAATCAGTCTCTTTGATTCCAACAAGGTTAAGGTTTACATAAATCCGACCCCCACTGGCTTAATCAAATTTCAAATTTCAAATTAACTTCATCACTTAACATAACCTAAATATTCAAACTAAACAAAGAAAAAAGGGGAAATTAAAGAAAAAGAAGCAACCTTTAGAAATGTGGACCTTGTCGGAGCAAATTTTGAAGTTCCGCTTAGAAAGAGCGAGCGACTTCTTCAAATTCATTCTCAACCTCTGCTCCGCAGTGAGACCGGACTCATCGCCGTCGCCGGAGTCGGGAAGGGAAGAAGAAATGGGGGCGATAGAGTGTGAGCTGCCATCCCCGTCGGCGGTGATTGTAGTGGTGGTTTTGAGACGCTTACTGGGATTGGGATTGGATTTGGGGAAGAAATCGACTAGGGTTTTGGAGGTGGAGGAGGAGGGCATGGTGGTGAAGGGGAGTGACAAGTTATGGCGGGAGAATGAGAGGGGAAGTTGAAAGGTTTTAGTAAATACTGTTGACGCGACCGGAGTAACAAGTGGTCTCATCATTTGTTCCTCCCCGATTCATCTGTCATTTCTTTGCTACAAAGTTGGGCTTCGGCAACGATTCTACAATCCTTCTATATTATAGCATGGTCGATTTGGTATGCTAGGAATGATATGGTACATGGGGGTGGTGTGACGGAGGGCAGGCGTGTTTTTGAGAGGGCTCAAAGCTATTTGTTGGCTTTGCAGAAGCCAATGAGGGGCGCGCTGGGAGCAAAGCGAGTGGTGGGAATGGGTGTGGGGAGATGGGGTGGAAACCACCTGATCTGGGGGTGGTTAAGGTGAACACGAATGGGGCTATTTTGGGAGAAGCGGGTTCGGGGATGGGGGTGATAATTAGAGGAGAGGATGGGGATGTGAGACGGGTGGGGTGTAAGCAGGCCAAGGCGAGGTGGGAACCTGCTGTGGTGGAAGCGAGGGCGGCAGAATTCGGTCTCCAAATTGCGTGGCAAATGCGGGCGGAAGATGTGGTTCTAGAGAGCGATAGCCTTCAGTTAATTAATGCTCTTAGGAAGAAGATTTTTGCTTCAAACTATTTTGGTTTAGCTGTACTAGATGATTTTACGCTTTCTCGTAGATTTAGATCGTGTCTTTTTAATCATGTTCGTCGTAGTGGTAATAAGGCGGCTCACGAAGCGGCACACTTAGGTCCTGTTGAGTACTCGGCTCGTGTTTGGGTCGATAGTGGTCCTTCATCTGTACTTGATATTGCAGCTGCGGATTTCGTAGCTGCAACAACGTAATACAATTTTCGTGTCTTGACCCTAAAAAAAAAAAAATATTAATACTGAATCGCTAAATGTCGCCCACATTTATACATACAATACCCCAAAGACCCTTTGTACAATTGTACCTATGTCTCGTTAGACCTTCTCTCTACCTCACACGTCTCTCACTGTCACTGTTGTGCGTCCCTCATTTAACTCACTTCAATCACCGTCTTCAGGTGCGTTATTTCCAATGTCGAATTATGTTAATTGTAAACGTTTTAATGCAAAACATCGAATGTTCTTGACCTCTGTTACTATAGGGCACGAATCAACAAGCTTCAATGAGGCTATGCGGTCTGTTCATTGGCGAAAAGTGATGTTAGACGAAATTCGGGCCCTAAAAAATAAAGACATGGGCAATAACGACACTACCAACCGGTAAGAAGGCTATAGGTAGTGAATTGTTAAACTGAGCTCAACCTGTGAGTAAGAGAGTTGACATGTATATAAACCAAGGAGTTACTTCACATATTGCCAATTGGTTTTAGGATGGAACCTCCTTAGTTTATGACGTGGATTCTCTCTCCTCCTACTGGGTGTGGCCTAGGCCCCAGCGTGGTTTAACATGCTATCAGAACCCATGGTTGAAGACCTGTGACTCAAGAAGATAAACTGAACCTGATGCAGATGGACCAAGTTTACGCAACCGAAGAGAGCTAGGAGAGCCCTGGATCGCGATTTTACCTGTAATACTCCGTATTTTTGAGACCCTAAAATTTTATTATTTTTGTTAATAAAGTTATTTTCCAAGAAGGATTTCAAAATTTTATAGTGAAACGACAATTTTCAGCTATTTCGGGAAGTCGAAATCTTTTGTATTGTTTTTAAAAAAAAAAAAAAAAAAACTAAACTCATTAAAACATACAAATTACCTTTTTGCCCCTTAAATTTTCTAAGTAAAAACCCTCGAACCAAAACCTATTGTAGGTAACATCCACAGCATCATCATCAGTATCATAATCATCATCATCAATTTTCGTCTCGGAAGATCGCCGCCACCTTCTAGCCCTCGCCGCATCCGACCTCTGCCTCCTTTTTCGACGAAACCACCACCGTTATTCTTCTTGTTCTCTCCTCTACACAACGGTATAAGTTTATATCTGTATTTTTGAAGTCTTGCCGTTGTCGTCGAAATTCATGTTTTACGTTATTACTCTTGATTTCTTATAAAACTCATGGTTTTAATTACTATACTTTTACTCTTACTACGTTTTGTGAGCCCTGTGAATCGAATTGTTGATTTTGGGTTCGAAGGCGTGAGTTCTTTGTTGCGGTGTTAAGGTAAATGATAGCGTGGGGTGTGTACTAGCTGGGTAATGTCAATGGATGATATAAGGAGGGAATTATGTGATAAAACTAAACAAAAAGCGATGAATTCTTATATTTTGAGGCTGTCGGTGTGCACATGTCTAAATTTATGGGAATTTGATGCTTAATTTGATGGTTAATGGTGTATAGCTAAACTAGAGGTTGGTAAGAAGGTAAATATAATAGTAGTATAGTAGTGACCTATTTAAGCCGTGAAGAGTAGTGATTGGGAGGAAAAGAGGGCTGCCAAGCATGATAAAAAGGCAATTAAGCAGTAGACTTGTGATATAATTAGGGACAGATAAGAGATACAAGTGTATCGGCGTAAAGATGGTTATGTTAGTGTGTAGCTCTAATCATTTAATTCACAGAAATGGAATTTAGGGGTTGTTTTGGGAAGGTTACGTATTTTTTTAAAATGAGGACGATGATAATGCTCAATGGCTTCTGTATAGTGTTTTTGTACTTGTGAGTCAACTGAGAAAGGATAGGCGAAGTTATAGAGCATTCCCATGATATTTGTGTCCGTACCGAGTCATTGACATGCATAGTATATACATAGTACATATCATACATTGTAGGTGCATAAACT
This sequence comes from Spergularia marina, assembly GCA_963680865.1. Taxonomy (NCBI): domain Eukaryota; kingdom Viridiplantae; phylum Streptophyta; class Magnoliopsida; order Caryophyllales; family Caryophyllaceae; genus Spergularia; species Spergularia marina. The sequence goes on from OY804554.1 coordinate 8,633,156, forward strand.
AATTAGAACATTTTACGCACTCATGTAGAGTCCGAGTTTGTAGAAGAACAATTCTAGTACTTGCTGAGCTACTGTGAGACTTACTGCTGAATAAGGTAAGAAGAATTATTTATCTCCTTCAAAGAAATTTCTAAGTGTGTTTTGAAGTTAAGAAGTATTATATAAACTGTTTTACTATAAGGTTTGTGATTTCGAAAGGTAATTGCTATGTGTAAGGTTTAAATGCAAATGTTTACCAGTTTCAATAATTTATACAAGTATTATTTCTTAAAGATTCTTTTTATATATGTTGTTAACTCTGATAAGGGAGTTAAATTGAGTACAGGGTGACCATAATGGTCTAAATATATCGTGCACAAAGAATAGATATGGTGGATTGATCCTCCACCTTGAGCTTTTATATCCTCCCCTTGGGAACAAGACCCTAGGGGGATGCATGCATTCGGGATTATTGGTTGAAGGAAGTCAGCCCGGTATTGAAGGAAAAATGAACAAAGGAGAAGGATTTTTATCGTATCGTTTTATTATACTTTCTATACTAATTAACTGTTATCGGTTTCAATGTTTTAAATTACTCAAAGTTTCCAGCCGTGCTATGTGTTTAGGAAAAATATATATTTTCTTTAAAAACTGTTTTCTAGATAAGTTGTTTCTTACTCAACCCGTTTGGTTGATGGTTTCTACGTTTTTTTAGCCTTGCAGGTTAGCTGTTGAAGTTTCACGGGTTGGTTAAGGGTGAAGTGTAACGCTCATCCACTAGACTAAATAAAGTTCAACTTAGACTCGTTTTTCGCTTCCGCACTTTATTTTGATTAAAGGATTGTAATGGTTTAAGTTTGGATGTAACGGTTTTATATTTAGTTTTTGGAGGTTAATAGACCATTAGTATTGTTCCCTTGCCTTAGCGATTGAATTGAGGTGTCAATCGCGGCGGTAACACTCCCAATTGTCCACGTTTTCAAAATGCTAACGATTTCTAAACCTTTGGAAATTGGGGGTGTTACACTACCGAAGAGAGCCAGAAGAGCCCCGGTGAGCCTATGAAAGTCCAGTCTGCGCAGATGGGCAAGATATGAGAGCCGAAGAGAGCTAAAAGAGCCCCGGCTAGCCCCGAAGTCCAGTCTGCTAGTATAAGGGAACTCATACGTGAGAGGGAGTGTTAAAGTGAGCTCCACATGTGAGTGTCCTACATTAGAAAAAGAGGAGAGAGTTGACATGTATATAAACCAAGGAGTTACTCCACCTATTGCCAATTGGTTTTAGGATGGAACCTCCTTGAGTGTATGACGTGGAATCTCTCTCCTACTACCGGGTGTGGTTTAACATAAATGGATTTATAAGATTAAATTTAAATCCGATGGGAGGATTGAACGATATAAGGCACGACTCGTAATTCGAGGCGATCATCAGAATGAAGGAATTGATTACGACGAAACATTTGCGCCTATAGTGAAGATGGTTACGGTACGAACTTTGTTGGCCGTTGCGATAGCTAAAAATTGGGAGCTCCATCAAATGGACGTGCATAATGCGTTCTTACATGGTGATCGACGAGGAGGTATACATGAAACTTCCGCCTGGTTTCGGTGACTCGGCTCCGGGTAAGGTGTGTCGATTACGAAAATCTTTGTATGGGTTGAAGCAAGCGCCATGTTGTTGGTATGCCAAGCTTGCATCAGCACTAAAGAGGTACGGATTTTAGGCTTGTTGAAGTGATCATTCACATACATATGTTCGAGGTGATGTACGAATGAATATGTTTGTATATGTTGATGATTTAGTGATTTCTGGGAATAATGGGGATGCCATTGGTGAATTTAAGTCTTATTTAAGTAAATGCTTCCACATGAAGGACCTAGGGACACAAAAATATGTCCTGGGTATTGAAGTGGCCAGGAATACTTCGGGAATTGTCCTCACCTAACGAAAATATGCACTGGGTGCAAACCTTCCGAAACACCGATGGAGTCAAAAATCATAAATTGGCATTAGCAGATGGTCCTGAATTAACCGATCCTTTACCTTATCGACGATTGGTGGGACGTTTGATCTACTTGACGAATACGAGACCCCAGAGTTGAGCTACTGTGTTCATGTGTTAGCTCAATTTATGCGAAAACCGATAGTTCATTGGGAAGCTGCATTGCGTGTAGTACGATATTTGAAAGGAAATCCGGGCCAAGGACTGTTGTTAAGACAGGACAATGACTTGAAGTTGCGTGCCTTTTGTGATACGGATTGGGCGGCTTGTCCCGTAAGCCGAAAGTCATTAACAACTTATTTCGTGTTTTTAGGTGAGTCCCCGATCTCTTGGAAGACCAAGAAGCAGTCGACGGTTGCTCAATCGTCGGCCGAGGCCGAGTATAGGTCTATGGCTTTTACGACTTCTGAAGTGAAATGGTTGAAGAATATACTTCTTACTCTTGGCATGACACATGATGAACCTGCGAGTTTATTTTGCGATAGTCAATCGGCTCTCCATATAGCTCAAAATCCCGTTTTTCACGAACATACGAAACTTATTGAAGTCGAGTGTCATTTTGTACGAGACGAAATTACTACCGAACTGTTATCTTTACGTTCACTACAAGAAATTCTCCATTTAGAGACGGATTTTTTAGTTCCGTCTCTAACTTAGAGACGGAAAAGTTAAATTTCGTCTCAAATTTTCATCAGAGACGGATGTCATAAAAATGTCTCTAATTAGAGACGGATCATAATGGGCGGTCTCAAATTTGAGACGGATTAACAATTCATCTCTAAATAGAGACGGAAGATTATTATCCATCTCTAAATTTTGAAACGGAGGCAAAATTTTCCGTATCTATTGTTTGAGGTATGGTCGTGATAACTGATACGGAGTAAGATATACTCCGCTTTTTTTTTTTTTGGATATACTCCAGTTATTACTGCTCTTCTTCTTCCCCCTCAGTCCTGTATCTTTTTATTTTTTATTTTTATCTTCTCCCTCTCTCTCCTCTGATTACCTTCTCTGCATCCTCTCCAGAATCCAGTCACGCCCAATCTGAATTCCCCAAGAAATCTCTCGCTCTCTTATCTCCTTCTCTCAGCTCTTGAAACCCTAATTTTCTCTCTCCTCCATTTCAAATCTCAAATCCGCCATGGAAATCGGCGAGGAAATTCAGTCGCACGCTTCTCACGAAAGAGAGGAACAACGGTGTTGGAGTACCCGGATCCTGGGCTTGACTTTGATTTTAAGTTTGCTACTTACGTCCTCTTATTCAAGATTAGCTGGTATTTAATCGATTCAACGCCCAATTTTTTTTTAATTTGAGTTTATGTTTTGCTTAATTATTTTGTGTTTATCACATAAATAAGAATGTGGGTGATGAATGGTTTCAATTTGTCTGTGAATCGTAATATTTTCGAATTTCTATTGCTCAATTTCAATCGAAAATGTGTATATTGGATATGTTGGATATTTGTTTGATGTTTAATTTGATGTTGGGTCTACTGATGATGTGAAAAGTAAGATTGGTATTGTGCATAATCTTGGATTCGCAGTTTAATTTTTTTTTTTTTTTTTTTTTTTTTTCGGTATACTATGTCTTTGTGTCTGATGCGTTCGAAACTGAGTCGTCGATTTGCGATGATTGAATTAGCAGGTTTTGAACCAAAACTCAGTATATAAGTAACTCTTCGTTTCAACCCCATTTTGTTACATTTAATTTTCATCTCTTTTGAGTTTATGAATTGATTTGGCTGTCAGTAACTCGAGGTTGAGGTGCTAGGGAGATGATTTAGATCAAGGTAGAAAAGAATGTGTGGAATAATTTTAGGGAGAGGGTTAATTTATCAGCTCTAGAAATTCTACACTGTCAACAACATGATGGTTTAGCGTAACATCAGCTGCTTGTGTTCAGACTCTGATGTGGAGCAGTTGTAGTATGCTTCAGCTCACTCTTTTTCAAGAGAAAGGGCAAAACCCTTCTGACCACAAGCCCTTAATTTCTTATGGTTTCTTTTGTAAGCAATGTAGGACATACTGTCGTGTGTTTTGCAAATAATGAATCTTTCATCTATTTTATTCATAGTTTAAGATCACAATTGTATCTTACGATTTGTGATGTTGGTAATTTATATACAGAAGAACCCTCCATTAATTTCTATATTTTATAGCATATCAGAATAAAACCTTAAAAGTTTGTGGTTTGCTAACTTACTTGCTTTAATTGTTTTCTGGATTATGTTCATTTCTTATCAGCTAATTCAGCACAACTTATTGTACTTTGCATGTGTAGCTTCCACTACCTTGTTTTATTACTTTAGCAATTTAACATATACGTAGAAATCAATGCATATGTTACTTGTATAAAGCAACTTCTTGAGTTGTGCTGATAATGCAATTTGAAGATTTTTGTACGTAAGTGTTAGCCATGGGGTTTTGTTTTGGCATTAGGTGAAACACTTATCCATTTCGGGAAAAGATGGCTTGTATTCATGATATGTCGGAATGAACTCAGATTACACTAAAAGCATGCCCAGTTATGTTTATTTTTTCATTTGATTCCCTCCTAAGCCTGGTCCCAAAGGACTCTCGAATCTCGATTGTCTAACGCCTGATCTTGAATCTACAAGCTACAATTTGTTCACATATCATGAGTCTTTCTACTGGGATTCATAAATGCTCTAATGCGAATTGGATAGCCTGTAGGTCTTTCATAGAATTACTGCCATATGATCTTGTATACCCATAGTGAACCTAATAGGATTTCCATGTTAGTAAGTTCACTGTTCAAGAAAGATGAGATTATTATTATCTCATACAGATTTGCCTGGAATTGACTAACTTATTTATACATGCTATTGTGTCGTCATTGTTGGAGATCAGGTTACTTTGGTGGCATGTTGCGAGGTTGGTGGCAGGTTGGCAAGTTAGTCTGTTTAATACGCCTTCATATCAGCCCCCTAATGAATCATGAAGTGCATGATTTATTGTGTTTTGGTGTTGAATAGATGTGTTCCTAGATTGGTTTTTTTTAACCAATACGAGTACTTATTTTGGATCATATATATGTTTGCGTTTTACTAGTAATTTTGATGTACCTGCTCTTATGTGTTGTTGTGGATTATTTTTGTTTGGAGGCTATTAGCTCAAAATTGTGGTAGAGCAATGTGCATTTGCACAAAGACATGGGTTCGAATCCCATATAGCCTATGAAAGAAAGAAAGACAATATTTAGTGAATGAAACTAATATTAGAATAAAAATAAAATGGTTTATATGTGAAATTCCAACCTCAAGTTTGAGATTGAAGTTCGAAAATGCCGTCTCAAATTTGAAACGGAAACTTACTTATTCCATCTCTAATTTGAGACGAATTTTGAAATCCGTATCTAATATATTTGAGACGGATATCACAATTCCGTCTCAAAATCATTAGAGACGGATTGTATTCCGTCTCAAATTTGAGACGGATTTTATAATCCGTCTTTAATTAATTTGAGACGAGCCTTATAGAGACGGACTGAATTTCGTCTCTAATAGCCATTTGAGACGGATTTCCTTCACAAATTTCCGTCCCTATTTAGCTAATCTGTTGTAGTGGATATGTACATACGACACAACAAGTAGCGGATATCTTGACCAAAGCACTTGATACTCGTGCTTTCCGACTTTTACTATCCAAGTTGGGCATAGTCGATCTCCATGCTCCGACTTGAGGGGGGGTATTAGGAAATAAGGACATTCTTAGGGATGTCTTGTACAACAGGTTTACAACATGTTAGTTTGCTGGTTTCAACATATAGGCATTGGTGTATATATTTTCTTACCATTCCATTTTGTAAAGTGTATCTAGGTCTTCCTAATTGTAGTGTTGCGACGCCTTGTTCTCCAAGGCTCAACCATGTATATATATTGTCAATATCAATGGGAATAGACACGAATTCTCAAACAAAACACAAGGTACGTTTGATTTATCGTTTACGTTCCTAAGTAGTCTGATTATATGGAGTATTATATCTTTCCGCACATGTTTCAGACCAATTGAGGTATTATGTATTGCAGCTCCAGGTATGTTGCCCAACCTATCTACTTCAAAATTTATGTATGAGATGTGGGCATGTCAAGAAGTGAAAGTTCCATTTGGTGTTCCAACTTTTTATTACTGTGTGATCATGTGTGGGATAATTTTGGTGCATGTGGAACAGTCCAATTACATGTTTATACTTTGCGTATAATGTTTAAGAATGTGATGGCTCGCCTTAAATTTTCGCTGAACATGATATTAACTGATGAACTGATTTATGCGGGTTATTAATCACATGATTATATTTTTCGTATAATAAGTTTTTGAGGATGTGATTGAGATCATCTCGTACTCTCATACAATATAAAGCGATAAGTTGGATCGTCTAATACATTTATGATTTGTCCATAAAGTATGGTTGTGTGCGTTGATATTTTAATATGGTGGTAATTTAATCACTTGCTTGTGAGTAAATACGAATTCTTTGTGAAATTTAATTTGGCTTTGTGCAAATTGGAGAGGAACCTGTTGACTTGTTGATGTGAATATGTGATGATCGTCAAGATGATGTAAGCTTTAATTTGTGGGTTGGTGAGAGAATATTGTCGTGATATCCACCAAATAACCCTACTTCTAACTAATGTAGTTAGAGAAGTCGGGATCGTATCCACGAGGAACTAGCTAGAATTAATTCTAAAGGTCTTTATATGCAAAGTAACGTCACAAAGGGGGTTTGGAAGTCAATTGGTAACAAAGCAACAAGCATAAAATAAGTAAATAAGTGGTGATTTATAATTAGGGACAAGTCTTGGATCTGCAACTATCACTAACGAATTATTTCCGCAAGAAATCGAATTATTCCTTCACTTTGATTGCTTAATCGTGAACAAAGTTCTATTAGTTCTTAAGATTAATGAATTTAAGCGACTGCTCTAAATTCACCCTAACCACTCTAGATAACCTAAACGACTGTCTTCGCTTCAACCTAGTGGTAGCAATAACAATGAACTAATATCGATTAAGAATAACAAGTTTAGTTACTAATTAACCGCAACCGCGCATTAACTAATCCTAACTTTCAATTATCGTGTTAATTCCTCCTAAATCTAAAAACAGCGACCGCGCATTAATAAACGAAGGTTGCTTCACAAATCTAGATAATCGAATGCCACCAAATTATCTAAATAAGCTAATAATCAAACCAAGCTAAATCTAGTAGCGACCTAGATAAAACGAGATAAGATTATAAATAAACGCAAAGAATAACAACCAATCAAGTACGTAAAGGAAAAAGACGATAACTTACATTAATAACCGAAAGATTAGTGTTTCACCAAGATTGGGAGATTAGCTCTCCATTTACAAAATATGAGGAAAAGTTTTGGGGAAGCTAATGGGAGGAGTGGTGGAGAATGAAGAAACTGAGATAAGATTGTGTTTTTCTCTCTCTTCCCCTATATATAAAAAACTAAAATTAGAAATAAAAGAAAAAAGATAAAAGAAAATAAAACTACTAAAAATATCCGAAAATGACCGTCCCGACTCGAGCAAGTCGTCCCGAGTCGAGAATACTAAAAACAAATACTATGCGAGAGAAAGTATTCTCGACTCGTGACAAAATACCGCGAGTCGAGACGGGACACCTCGACTTGAGTCTTGTGTGTCTCGATTCGAGATTTAACCCGTCAAAATCACCTTCTCGACATTTGATTCTCGACTCGAGAAGAATCAATCTCGAGTCGTGGCATTCTGCTCGAGTTGAGACGTATCTCACTCGAGTCGGGAAACTGCTCCGCAGGACGTTATTCAATCGCACATAACTCTCACCTCGACAGTCAGTTTTGAGCTCATAATATATCGTCGGAAAGCTTGGAACATGAACTTTACTTTTCAAGTAGAATTTATGCAAAAACTGATCTACACAGAAAGTTAGAGCGATCGGAAGTTGACCTTGTGTTTCTTGGCTATCAAAACTTCAACTCTTGAACTCGAGTCATTTGTAGGTAGAATTGGTCTTTGGTGGTGTCTTCCTTGGTTTTGGTTTTAACTTGGCCATTATTATTGTCTTCATCATGCGATCACCAATCCAAATGGAATAATTATATCTCGTCATTACAAAAGCAACTTATATTATCCGAATTACAACACAAACCAACAAATAGAAGAATACTCGTAATCCCATATAAATTACACTAAAATGACCGCCAAAATGAGATATAATTCATTACTTAGACACCACTAATACCATCAGATCATGGGTACGTAACGTCAGTTACATGCTTTCTAAAAGTTGGCTTGGTTCTTGAATTCTAGATATTTACCATCTGCGAGCCACATGTTTCTGGTTGTCCACCAAATGATAAGATTAATATGTATATGTGTGAGGTAAATTTTGTATGATGATTTACTTTTGAGCCTTATAAGTGTACATGCCTTGTTATCAAGTTGTTTAATTCACCATGCTATTAATCAACGGTAACGTACGCTTTTGAGTTAATTATGAGTATGACAAAAATAAGAACTTGTGTCTGTGGACCAAATTAGAGTATTATACATGTATAATAACTAATGCGTACGTTATTTAGTCCACTCAAAGAGCTCTTGTTTAGAGTAGATTTAGTACCTTTTGAGTAAACGGATCACTCTTATAGAGATGGAGCGGTATTGTATGGGGAAAGTAATTGTAGTTCAATGTTTTACTTCTCAAGTGATGGAGTCTGATCGGACTTGTTACTAGATTTGCGTGTTTCTCGTATGGGTTTTTTTCGTATCAATGTCATATGAGTTGACTATAGCTAATACATAGTAAAATTTTATTTAGACAAACTTTGTGAACTGGATGTGTTCGTTGTGAAGTCTAAATGGTTAGTAGAACTCTAGTGGTGGTGTTGGAAATTTTGTCTATTCATTAATGCCCTAATGTGTGTATGAACACTAACTTTATTTTTGAGAAAATAATGTACTTGAGCTAGATGATATAGCTAGTGTTTTGTCATATGCACTAATTTGGTGAATGCGATAAATTTCTTGTACGCTTGAGTTAGGACATTCATAGAGTTGTAGATTCTTGAGAATGCTCTTGTTTTGAACAAACCTTGTTAGAGGCTGTACACCTTGAAGGTGTATTAGGATCTTTGAATAGATGAGTAAATATGTAATTCGCAAGTTGTGTAGAGATAGGGGTGGTAGAAGGAGTCTTACCTTTACTCCGTGACTAAGTTTGCATAAGCCGTGGTTTGTTAGCCTGTGAAGCTGTGTTTGTGTGGGTTATGCGTTGTTATATATATGTAGACCCCCTTTTGAGCCATTTGTGAGCATTGATGTGCAAACTTAACAAGACCATGTATGATAGCTTAAACTTGTTCTTTGTTAGAACTTGTACGTTACCATAGTAGCTGGGATCAGTTTAGGGTAATGGAGTGTCTGCAACACTCGTACTATGACTGATTGTTTACGCTTTATGGTTTTATGTGCTTGTCTGCGAATCGTTGATCAATGGATCATTGTGTAATTGATATGGCGATTGTTAGAATCGATCCTAGTATAAATTAAGTCGAATGATAGAGTTTCTAAGATCTGTGGTGAGATTACTCTTGTTGCGTCAGTGATCAGAGACTATATGTTAAGATCATGTAGTCATCAAATGTTGTTACTGATTGTGATATCTCACTCTTTTGAAAGATGGTTAGAAGACTTAGATCGTTCGCTGTATGTTCTCTTGCATAGAGGAGTTAGATCATCTATTCTTCGAAATTAGGATAAATGTGGTGTTCTTAAACAACTGTACGCATCCTAATTTGTGTGTTCTATATAGACTTGTACACATATTTAAGAAAACTTTGTTTCTCGAATAACTCTTAAATGAGTTGCTTAGATAGAGTATCCTCTGGCTTGAGATTGACTTAGAAATTGATCTAGAGATTAACAGGACTTAGATTCAAGTCTTAGACTGGGCATGAGTAAAATAAAGGATGAGTGTAGACTTTTAATGAATCTATATCCCTGTTGTTGGGTGGTTCTTGTTGATGGACTTGATAGATTCACCGTGTTATAACTATGCTTGTGGAGCTCTTTAGTGCTCTTGATATAAAAAAAATTGTAAGTTTAAAACTGAGCAATCTGTACGCTTTTACCCAATGTGGGAGTACATTAATGCGCAGTGTAGTGACAAGTTTGGTCACTACTGATATATTCTTTAGACTCAGTGAAGTTGCAAAAGAATACATGAATACGTTAACTTGAATTGATATATATGGCCAATATTTGTAATAGTAGAGCGGATCTACTGGAAAATGGAGTTGTGATCACTAGCTAGGTGATTAGTGGTGTTAGACTCCCATTATACGTTGTATAGTTCAAGGGATACAATTATTACTTTTCACATGCACAAAATAAAGTTTCTCCATTACTTTATTTGTTAAGTGCGATTTCTACCAAATGTTTTAGGCTGAGCTATTAGCTCTTAATAGACCCATGACCATTGTGTTGAAGAAACGTTTTCTTCTCACTATTTGGCGGTGTGTGGTAACACACTTGGTGGGATCTACCTAGTTGGAGGTGGAAACATATGTAGATAGGGATGTGATCCCCTATATATGGCGATGGAGACCGAGTCTCCTTGCATGGCCGATTCCTATGAGAGTGATGGTGATAACTCTCTAGAGCCCCCAACAAAATTAAGGTAAGACGTAAGGCCTTAATAATATGCGCGAATTGAAACTCGTCGTGGTGCGCCATGACAACTGCGTCACAGAAGGTCCTTTTTAGGATGCATAGTTGTGGGTTAGGTGATGCTTTCACAATCACCTTAGTTTGGTTCAAAACGTAAGTTACCAACTATGGCGTGATAGCTAGCCTTAAATTCCACGGTGTGTTGATTCAAGTCGCGAGACATACACACATGTACTTGAAGTCCTTCGGGTGTCTTAGATTTGTTCAAGGAAGTCGTTTGTAGATTAGTGGGGGATTGTTGGAGTAATCTCCAAACTGTTGTAAGTTTTCGTACCCGGACGCTGCGTGCTTGCCGCGAGCATTACATGCTTGTTGCGGACACTGCAGGTTTGCCGCGGGTGCGGCTGATAGGCAGTAGCCTTTGCCATGATCTTTTGAGACTTGTCGCGGGCGCGGCTTACCGCTAGGGGTGCGGCGTTTTTTTTGTAAACCCTCTCTTCCCGTTTTTCCTTTGTACTACCTATATAAAGACTCTCTTATAGATAACCCAAACACACAGATAATCCTATGGATATACACATAAACAAAATACCTAAACGAGTCAAACACGGGTCGGGTTCTTGAGCAAGTCTAGGGCATTCGGGATCGACTGTACCAACCGATCTGCATTAGTGTGGATGAAGTTTTGTCTTGTGTAACCTGGAGGACGGACGCCTATGGAAGAGCTTGCACCATGGCCCAGGCGGAATGTGTAACACCCCCAAATTTCAGCTAATTTAAAACTCATTTTACTATACAAAACTGTGCCAAAATTCGGAGATATTACAAGTTAATATACAAAGCCGGAGATACAGTTGTACAAAACTCTTAGAAATACAAAAGAAATGCGGAAGCGATTAAAAATCTACTCTTGACTCTTCAGCTATACTCCCGACTCTAACCTGCAAGCAAAAACTCAAAACAAGGACCTACCCCCATGACAAGGTAGCCCGAAGGAAACACATCAGCATTTCGTTGAGCAACACTACTCTACCGAAAATATAAACTGAATAATAATGCTAGTCATGGTTTTATATATCTGGATAATACGGGGACACATAATAAAACACATAGAAAGTGTAAAACAGTCCCCCGGGACTAACCTGCTAATTCTCATAACTTACTCCACTCTAACCTCCTCGATATAAGGAAATCATACTTTTATCAAGATTTAACATTATGATCATTAAGAAAGGTAACATTTTAATTCTTCAGAATGGGTTATATCGGTAAAATGGGTCACTTGGTATGTGAAAAACGCGTAAGTTCAAACACGGGTCGACCCAAGTAGGTTAGGCTGGGTAAAGATTAGAATGGTGCTAAGGTCATAAAACAGGTCAGAAATACACTTTTAACCCCTTTTCATCAACAATTTTGCATAATATTTTAATTAAGAGAAATTTTAACGATATATTAACGATATTATATCATATTATATCATATTAATACTTTAATAATACTTATTAGTTTTGGTATTAAATTTAAATTAATCAATAATCTCATTGTAAAATTTTATTATTCTACTTTCTTGGTTTATGACCAAGAAAATGGTGGTCGGGTAGCTACCGCATTAATTAGGTTAACTTTTAAAAAGCTATTTTAGATCTAAAGTAGTATTAAGGAAGGAAATGAGACTTCTACCATGTGTCATGTGGGCATATGTTAGAAAAAACGATATTATATTATTATTTAGAGAACCATTATTAATTGTCGTGCATGTGCACGGGTCAAAAGTATTCTAAAGCGAAAATAAGAGTAGAATGGTGTCACATAACAGAGGTCAACGGGTAAAGAAGTCGAGAGCTTAAGTGTTATTTGGGATTGAGTATAAGAAGTGGCTTGGGTAAAGGGATGGGGTAAAAGAATTCATAGAGGAAGAGGGGGGTGTTTCAGTATAAAAGGGAGAAGAGTGGGTTTTCAAGTATAAGAGCTCGCCTGAAGCGTGACATTAAGTAAGTTAGAGTGTGGGGATGCTTTTAGAGTGTTTTACGGGTGTGTGGGAGAGTCAGAAAGCAGGTCATGTAAAGACTCGACGGGTAAGATAAAACATTTGACGTACTTGGGGTGACGGGTGTCGGCTAAAATGTTGTCGGCTGGTTGGGATGAGTGAGAGTTGGAGATTAGTGATCGGTGTATATGAGTTAACAACGGATTCTTGGGACACCTATAATTGTTGAGTGGGGAGGGGATCAACTATCGACTGAGAAAGAAAGTTGTGAGGAAGATAAGAGTTGTCGAGTACAAAGACGACGGGTGGTCGAGTATGAGACTAAATAAGTTAGTAGGGGCAGAGTCAGACATGCATGTAAGTGAAATTAATTTAAGGGTTATACTTATATTTTAAACACAATAGATCACATAGAAAACACAAACCACTTAGTCTTGATCATTCGATTTAAAATCATTGTGTTTCTTTCAATTCTCATATGTGTCATTATCTCAATAAGTTTTATATTTCTTATTTGTCGATTTTACAGTATAATTTCTAAAGGTTGAATTCTATAATATATTTAAAGTAATATTTTACAGACCTATCTTAAGTAAACATTTGTAAATTCCCGTGCATTGCACGGGTCAAAAAACTAGTAAATATATAAACACATATTTTCACCTTCGACAAAAAAAAAAAAATGAATGAAAAATGACAACTTGACTCATTTTGTACGCAAGTGCTGAAATCTAATTCATTGACTTTTTCATTCAAAGTCAGTCGTTATTGATTCATTTGCGTTAAAATAAAATAATGACGGAAATATTATGGCTGAAGATATATGAAACAATTTTGTTACGGTCAAATAAAAGATATTTTATTCTCATGACACCACTAAGAATTTTATTTTACACTTGGTGATCAAAAACTTCTAAAACAAATGTTGATGTCATAAAATAAAAAATATTCAGATTTCTTATACATTTCCATTAACTTCCTCAACAACAAACTCTGACAATTAATTGAGAACAATAACAATAACAAAAACGACGAGCCGATATACAAGGATTATTTTACATATGTTAACCGACTTTCTTTTACGAGGGGTAAGGGGATCGACTTTTAGAGTCAATGTTTAAGAATCAACTGGGATATTTGAGTAGGATTAAGGTGGGTGCTATTGAATATATTGAAGGGAGATGAATATGTCATCCAAAAAAGTCGACGACAAGTGGGGCCATCGAGTACGTAAATTGACGGTGGGATGAAGATTATCGGTACTCAATCCGAAATGATTTTCAATTTACTTTTTTTTAAGATTTAAGATTATGAACATTAAGAAAGTTAACATTTTAATTCTTCAAAATTGGTTAGATCGGTAAAATGGGTCACTTGGTATATGAAAAACGGGTAAGGTCAAATACGGGTCGACCCAAGTAGGTTAGGCTGAGTAAAGATTAGAATAGTGCTAAGGTAAAAAAAACAGGTAAGAAATATAAACTTAACCCCTTTTCATCAACAATTTTGAATAATATTTAATTAGGAGAAATTTTAACGATATATTAAAGATATTATATCATATTAATACTTTAATAATACTTATTAGTTTTGGTGTTAAATTTAAATTAATCAATAATATCATTGTAAAATTTTATTATTCTACTTTCTTGGTTTATGACCAAGAAAATGGTCGTCGGGTAGCTACCACATTGATTAGGTTAACTTTCAAAAAGTCATTTTAGATCTAAAGTAGTATTAAGGAAGGAAATGAGACTTCTATCATGTGTCATGTGGGCATATGTTAGAAAAAACGATATTATATTACTATTTAGAAAACCATTATTAATTGTCGTGCATGTGCACGGGTCAAAAGTATTCTAAAGCGAAAATAAGAGTAGAATGGTGTTACATAACAGAGGTCAACGGGTAAAGAAGTCGAGAGCATAAGTGTTATTTGGGATTGAGTATAAGAAGTGGCTTGGGTAAAGGGATAGGCCGATGGGGTAAAACAATTCATAAAGGAAGATGGGGGGGGGGGTTCAGTAAAAAAGGGAGAAGAGTGAGTTTTCAAGTATAAGAGCTCCGCCTGGAACGTGGCATTAAGTAAGTTAGAGTGTGGGGATGTGTTTAGAATGTTTTACTGGTGTGTGGGAGAGTCAGTTAGGAGGTCATGTAAAGACTCGACGGGTAAGATAAAACATTTGACGTACTTGGGTGACGAGTGTCGGCTAAAATGTTGTCGGCTGTCTGGGGTGAGTGAGAGTTGGAGGTTAGTGTTCGGTGTATATGTGTTAACAATGGATTGTGGGGACACCTATAAATGTTAAGTGGGGAGGGGATCGACTATCGACTGAGAAAGAAAGTTGTGAGGAAGATAAGAGTTGTCGAGTACAAAGATGACGGGTGGTCAAATATGAGACTAAATAAGTTAGTAGGGGCAGAGTCAGACATGCATGTAAGTGAAGTTAATTTAAGGGTTATGCTTATTTTTTAAACACAATAGATCACATAGAAGACACAAACCACTTGATCTTGAATATTCGATTTAAAATCATTGTGTTTCTTTCAATTTTCATATGTGTCATTATCTCAATAAGTTTTATATTTCTTATTTGTCGATTTTACAGTTTAATTTCTAAAGGTTCAATTCTATAACATCTTTAAAGTAATATTCTACAATCCTATCTTAAGTAAGCATTTGTGAATTCCCGTGCATTGCACGGGTCAAAAAACTAGTAGCAAATTAAAGGTGGAATCTTAATTAGGTTGTTATCCCATACATATGGCGCTCTATGTAAACGTCCCGCGTAAGGGCCATCTCTACCCAACATATCGATATTTGTTAAGACGAAGGTCAACAATGTCAAAGAAAAATGAATATAGAAAAAAATGTAAAAAGGTTAAAGATATGATATAACGAGGAAATCATATTTTTCCAGATTACAATCTTTCTTGTTAGATATAATATCTTTAAATATTTCTCTAACTTAGTTGCCTATTTTTAATTAATACAGAAATGTCATGTGTTTTAATTTTATTTGTTGTGTAGCTATAAATGTCTACACAGGGTGTAGATCATGATTTCTCCAACAATTCTGTGCTAATTCATCTTCCTCCGTCTCCTATAATATTCAATACTCCATTCTTTTCGACCAAAATTTTTTCATTCTACAACTAATTACTAAACACATAAACATTTAATTAATTATACATTGAGCTTTGTAATCTATTGGTTCCGGATTCTCTTCCCTGCATGCGACAAGCACCATCAGGTTGTCTCAATACAAGGATCACACTCCTACTCAGGATGCGACTTACAACGGGTCTTTGCTTTCCAACCAAAGTCTATCCTTGCTAGTCAAGTTTTGAACTACACTTCTTAATATACTCTTCATTTCCTTCCAAATAATTTGAATCATGTATTCCGGTATCCAAAGATCTTGCTCATGTCGACTTTTATTCCTCATGAACCAAACATAATAGATCAAATTGCATATAAGTGCCCCAGTCACTTGCTTCTTGATCCTAGAGTCAAATCTTTTCCCCAAGCACCATTGTAGAGCATTGGACACAGGTATTCCAAAACCAATTTTACACCTTAACTTCTCCAAGCACTTCAAGTTGTACAGACAAGAGAAAAAGAGGTGCTCATGAGTCTCTGTACCTGCTACACACAGTTCACATACATCCTTTGAACAGATACCTAATTTCTTGAGTTTGTCCTTGACCTGCAATCTTCCTTTGATAGCAAGCCATGAGATAAAGCTGGGTCTAGGAATAGAGTGTCTACTCCATACAATCTTGTCCCATCCAACTTTGTTGTTGTCACCTTTGAGCCATTTATAGCATTCTGACACAATATAATCCACATGCTCCCAATTCTGACTGAAATTACTTAGATGTTCCTTCACTTTACAAGTTTTTTCCGGCACCAACTGGAGTTTGCAGGAGGTTCATAATCATTCCACGCTTTTCCCTTGATGTATATACTGTGTATCCACTTTGATATGCGCCATTTCGTTGTGGTTAAAGTCAGGTTTTTGAGGTGTTTAACGTTGGTTTTTGTATCATTTGACTGCTAATTATGTTATTTGGTGTATTTATGTTTGATACAAGAATTAGTGATTATTATAACCATTTGGAATCTCAAGAATGCCGAAATTCGGTCCGGTTTTGGAAGGAAAACTTTGGAGCTTCATATCTCTCATAATATTTGAAATTTTGCTTTGAAACCAATTGGAGATGAAAGTTCATGATCTTAGCTTTCCAAGAAGTGGTTACACGCTCCACCGGATAAGTAACGAAAAAGTTATGCGAGTTTGAAGACGGGACCAGAAGGTTGGCCGCAGACCGCGCTCAAAGAACGGCGGTCCGCGGCTGGCTTACGGCGGACCGCGGAGAGCTACGACGAGAGCTACGACTTTACTTTCCGTATTTTTATATTTTCCGTATTTTATTGTTAGACACTATTAGTCTATTAATACCTAGGTTTTACGTTTCTTTTCATAACTTTTGCAACTCAAAACTTATTTTGGGATTATTGAAAAACTCTATGGAGAACTAATTCCTCCATCTTGGTTATTGTGAATTGAAGTTACCTATCGCCAGATTGTGAGATTATTACTTATCGATCCTATTGTGAGTATTATCAATTCTTTTGCACTATAATTCTTATAGATTGTGTTTGTTCTTGCTAGGAGGCCTACTAGTATTAGCAACTTATATGATCTAATCGCTAGGAAAATAGCAACTTTATCTTTCTAATTGATTGTTGATTCAACGTTAGATTGATTAAAGAGAGAATTGATTATATTTCGATTTGAACCGCGTGTGTTTGAATTGTCTGTCTTTGTTGATATTCTTCTAGATCTAATTGCTTCTATTGAAATATATCTAGACGCGTGTTCTAGGTTGATTGATAGTTAGAGTTGTTTATGATACGCTGATTTGTTCTAGATAACTACTAAAGGAAGAATAGAGATTTCGGTTTCGCAACAAAGTGCTCACTTAATTAGATAAGTGATCTTCAAGGATCAATTGATAAATCGGTAGTGGATTGAAACAAGAACCAAGGCTTGTCTTTTAGTTGATTTCCAACTTATTTGTTCATTGCTTAGTTTAATCAACTTTCAAACAACCCCCCCCCCCCCCAATTGGTTACCTAATCAACGTTACATACTCAGACAATAGCTAGTTCCATGTGGATACGAACTCTACTTATCCTACTACATAGTTTTAGGTTGAGTATTGAATTAATTTGGTGCAACCCACGACAATTGCCTACCACACTTAATCCACATCGAGTCAGCTTTACAATAGATCCAGTATACATATTTTCCTATACAAGCCTTGTTCCTGCTGAAAATATCAACTATTCCCAATCCCCCTGCTTCTTTTGGCATACAAATGCTATCCCAAGAGATCAAAGGAACTCTCTGCATAACCTCGGATCCATCCCATAAGAAGTTCTTACACACTGCATTAATTTTCCTTAGAACAGTTTTTGGCAGAATAAAAACTCTAGTCCAAGAAGAGCGGAGAGTTAAGACCACAGACTTAACCAAAGTAAGTCTACCAGCATAGGAGAGTTTTCTTGTGCCAATACTTCTGATTCTTTGAGCAATCTTTTCTGTTAAGGTATTGCAATCCATGACAGGAATTCTTCCTGCAGTGATTTTGATGCCCAGATATCTAAATGGGAGCCCCTCTTCTTTACATCCTAACAGACTCAAGATTTGCCTTATAATATGACAATTCACTCCAACAAAATACATATCAGACTTAGAAGGATTCATGCACAAGCCTGAAGACTTAGAAAAAGTAGCAAAGGCTCTCAGAATCAGCATAACATACTTTGCTTCTCCTTTACAAAGGAGTAGCAGATCATCTGCAAAACACAAGTGAGTGAGTTTAAGTTTGTGGCACTGAGGGTGAAACCTGAACTCTTTTTTGTCCCCAACAACTTGTAATATTCTACAAAGATACTCCATACAAATAGTAAAGAGTAGAGGAGATAAAGGATCTCCTTGCCTAAGCCCTCTTTTCCCTTTAAAGAACCCAAAAGTTTCTTCATTAAGAGCTAAAGAGTAGGAAGCACTGCTCGGGTGTTCCATGATCAAGTCTACCATTTTCTGAGGAAAATTCAAAGCTTGCATAATCTCCTTAACAAACTCCCATTCAATTGTGGCATAAGCCTTCCTCAAATCAATTTTAAGGAGACATCTTGGAGAAATTGCTTTCCTATTGTATTTCCTGATCAAATCTTGGCAGATCATGATGTTTTCCACTACGTCTCTACCCTTAACAAAAGCACCTTGGTTCTCACTACTAATGTCAAGCAAACATTCTCCCACCTTGCTGCATAAAATCTTGGAAATACATTTATGTATAGTATTGCAACAGGAAATTAGTCTGAATTCCATAACAGTACTTGGGTTTTGCACTTTTGGGATCAGTGCAAGTATAGTATTGTTCAACTATTTAAGCATCCTCCCATTATCAAAGAAATCCAAGATTGCATCACATATTTCATCCCCACTATGTGCCAAGTATCCTTGTAAAATTGGCTACAATAGCCATCAGGACCAGGACAATATCAAACATTGTCTTTTGATTTCCTCCGTTGTGACACCTCTCATCATCCTCAATCTCATCTCCTCTGTAGCTAGCTTTCCTTTCCTCACTGTTGGGAAATGCACATGGGAACAACAATTATCTTGACCAAGTAATTGATTGTAAAACTCAAGAAAAGCATTCTGAATATCCTTCGCATCTGTTTTCACTACTCCATGAATGTCCTGTATCTGGGTGACATTGTTCTTTAATCTCCTGGCTCTAATAGTACAATGAAAGAAAGCAGTATTATCATCTCCCTCTTTCAACCAGATAGCCTTAGATTTTTGCCTAAGGAAGCTCTCCTTAGCTTTGAACAAAAATCTGTATTGCTCAGCTATTTGAAGCTCCTTAGCTTTAGTTTCCTCATTAGTTGGATATTTACGCAAATTTTGCTGAATCTCCATCAACTCAAAATAGATCTGAGCTTCTTTCTTCTCAATATTTGACAATTTATCCTTATTGAGCTTTTTAAGTGGATTTTTCATCTTTTTCTGCTTCCAGGCCACCTAAAACATTGGAGTGCCTCTAACACTGATATTCCAATTAGTCTTAACTATCTCCTCAAAGCCCTCTACTCTACTCCACATATTAAAGTATTTAAAGCTCCTAACTCCCTTCATCCTTTCTAGCTGGAGACTAATGACACAAGGACTGTGATCATAAATCCCTTTAGGATAGAAATAGGCATTACTCTCAGGAAACATCAACAGCCAATCATCATTGCACATAGCTCCATTAATTTTGCAAAACACCCTCTTATCATGCTCCTGCTTATTACCATTCATTTTGAGATCATATGACCCATATTTCTGCACACATTCTTGAAAACCTTTGGTTTCAGCAGTAGTGACAGGAGCCCCAATTCTTTCATTTGGAAGTAACACATTATTGAAATCTCCACAAATAACCCAAGCTCCACTCAAGTAGTGACAGGAGCCCCAATTCTTTCATTTGGAAGTAACACATTATTGAAATCTCCACAAATAACCCAAGCTCCACTCAAGTGCTGGTGAATGTGAATCAAATGAGCCCACAAAATCTCTCTGTCCTTAGCATCAGTCATCCCATAATTCATGGTGACAAAATAATTCTTATTTGAGATCAAATTAGTTACCTTAGCATGAATAATCTGACTAGTTACTACAATTTGCAAACTAAGTTTTATTGGATTCCAAATTAACCAAATTCTCCCTCCTTGATGTTGATTATTATTAGTACAAATACTCCTACCTTCATAAAAACTAGGGTGAATCCTATTATTATTCTTCACCTTCGTTTCTAAGAGTCCAAACAGCCCTACATCATATTTGTCAATAAATCTCCTTACCTCTCTCTGTTTGGTAGGACTGTTACGACCCCTGACATTCCAAAATCTCAGACTAGCCATGATCAACCTGATCATGACCCACACTGCCATTTACATCCACATTACCAACTTCTCCTCTGACAGCATCAGCAAATGTTATCCCTTGGAACTGGAAGGCCATTTGGGGAGTTAGAATCAGCTGCCTACTTGTGTTTCGAACTTGAGTAGTCATTTGAGTGGTCATTTGACTAGTGGCAGAAGACACAAGCCTTGTAACATGATTAGAAGGAGCAACATAGGGAGTATTCAGGTTTGTTTGATTGGGGACAGGCCTCCAAACTTGCTGAGGTCTAGGAGCAGGCCTAGCAGATTCTCTCTCTTTAGCTCTCCATTTCCTTTTAACACCTTTCTTCCTTCTGCACTGGTTACTCACATTCGACACATTACACAACAACAGTTCCTTTTTCATCCCCAAATTTGAGAGTATCAGGGAAGTCCTGATTAATGTCAACCTCAATCATAACCCTGGCATATCCCAACCTGGCCTTATCCTCTGTGGCCCTTATCACACTTAATATACTTACCAATCAGCCCATAAATTTTCTGAATACAGTTTTCAGTCCAGAACTTCAGTTCCAATCTCATTAATTGACCCAAATTGGTACAATTTTCACCGACTCCTTCGACAATTCCAAATCCTCATTCCACTCCTTAACAATTAGAGGTTTATTGTCAAACAGGTAATGACCAGACTTCATGACCAAGTCTCTTTAATTTCCTCCACCGTCTTAAATCTCACCACAAAAAGCCCATTTGGAAGGAAGGAAACTTTGTCCAACCCTCTCTTCCCCCAAATTCTCTGAAAATAGTCTTGCATAGTGTCAGGATTATGAACAACCCAAATTAGTATCCAATTAGCCGCAACCGCGACACTAATCAAATATAATCTAATAGTTGCCTAATTAATTCCTCAATCACAAATTAGTCATAACCATACACTAATCATGTGAAAGTTGCTTTCTTTTGGGCTAATAATCAAATACCATCAATTATCTACCAAGCATATGAAATACCATATTCAATTTAATCAACCATTAGAGAAAACAAGGATAAATCATGCAATTGAAAAACATGGAATTAATTACAATGAAATTAAAGGCAAATTACAGAGAAGAACTCTTACTAATACATAGGATGAAAGATGTTGATTACACCAAGAGTCTAGTAGGAGATCAGCCTTCCATAATAATTATTACAATAAACTTTGAGATGAAATTCATAATAAAAATACCAATTTTCTCTAATCTCTCCTTAAGTTTCTCTCTCGAGAATGAAAAACAAGATGAAAATAATATGATAAATGATAATTACTAGGGAAGGGTTCATGACCCCTTTATTCTAGATAAGTCCAAAAGATACTACAACACAAAAGCAAAAGAATCCAAGAGAAAAGGAATCGTTAAAAGCCACTCGGAAGCTTCGTGGAAATCGCCTTTCTCGGACCGAGAAGGAGTCGTCTGATACATGAGAAGCGAGCTTTCATGTTGATTTGGCAAATAAGAGTCAAATTACAATTACAAATTGAATCTGTTGACTTTACAGAAGAATATCTTAGAAACTACAAGGCTTTTCGTGTTGATTCTTTTTGAAGAAGAAACATCATGTTCTTAGCTTTCTGAAAAGTGGTCATATGCCTTATTTGATTAAGGAACGAAGGAGATATGCGCGTTTCAAGTTGGACTGTCCAGTTTCTACGCGGGTACACATTGACGACCACTTATGGCATAAGCATCAAGTTATGCACGTCCAATGAAGCTTTTTAATAGATATTAGCTATACGTTATTAGTTATTTGCCTAATAATAAAGGAGCGTATGAGGTTTCCGAGTTGTTCTACAAGTATTTAGGAAAGTTCTCTAATTTCACTTGAGTCGAATTTAAGGAAAGTTCTATTATAACCTAACCTTATTTCATAGAGTCTAGATGTGTTTATTTAGTATAAACTAGTTTAAAGCCCGTGTGTTGCACGGTTACATTGAAAATATTATATAGTATCTACGTATCATTCATTACCGAAATTATTATGATATAGCTTAACAAAGTTTAATTTGAGGTCATAAATATATTATAGATTTTATATTCTCATTTTCAATAAGATGACCATAGTTGTATCTCGCTGTTAATAGATAGATTATATTTATACTTCGAATATTATATATTTTAGGACTATGCATAAATCTTTCAAAACTCTAGGGTAATTCCATTAGCGTTGTGGGATTTTCCCCCATTTTCAGACTCATTCAATACAAAAAAATAGTTGAATTTCTAAAAAAAAGAAAAAGAAAAAAAGATTACGTTAAGGTAGCTGACCTAATAAATTTAGCTGATACTAATAGTTTTTGTGCAAAGAGATCTACTCATGCAAATTAATTTCTTCCATTGACATAAATCACCTAATTAAATTCAGTTTTTTGATAAATTAAATTAGATTATTTGACATCTGATATGTACGAATCAGATCAAAGAACTCCCGATTTAATCATATAGCTTCATACCAGATCATAAGGAATCTAAATAGCCAAGACATAATCAATTTTTATGCAAATAACCTCAAACTAAGGTTCACTAATTAATTACATTTCTTTTTTAATCAATTTAGATCAATTGACATCTGAAATGTTCAATCAGATCAAATAACTTCTTATTTTATCAAATATCTTCATACATAATAATAATAATACAGAACGTAAATAACTAAGACATAGTCATTTTTCATGCAGATAACCTCAAGGTAAGGTGGATTGATGTGCTCTTCATTTTAGCATTTCTACAACAAAATATTTTTAACTGGAGTCTATCAAGATGCATTGATGTTCAGTGTAATAGAAACTGCAAATGATGACAATTATAGAAAATTCTCAAAAAATAAAAAAACATTATGACAATTGACAATGATGATGACAATATCTTTTTATATATATTACATTCTCTATTCAAAAATATGTTTCAATATCATTTTTGGAGGTGAGACATTAAACCGAAAATTTATTTTATAATATAAAGCCAAAAATTGCAAAACTATAATATTATCAAAGTAAAATATCAGATTTATGTATTTAAAGTTATACGGTGTACTCATTTGGTTGGTACATTTTGGAAATGAGAGAATATCTGTTTTTATGGTTACAATAAACTCAAATTTGGAAAACAATATTTTCATAACTTATAAGAAAATGATTTTGTATTATCTTAGCATTTCATGATTACCATATACTTGCAAATATAAAATTACTATATATCTTCCCTTACTTATAAATGATATTAGCCACGGACTATCAATATAACCTCAAATAGTTGTTCAGATTTACTTAATATAATTTGAAATTTGATTTGTTGATTTGGGCATGTCATTGCGGGCAAAATTTATGTGAATATAATACTATCAAAGCTTAATTTGAGAAAAAAAATTTGCTGATATAAACTTCAATACCCTCTCCTATTCGTTTGATTTGCCCCATTTTTTTTTTTGGATGGTACATTTGCCTGATTTCTATTTTTGTGTAGCATTTGTCTAAGTCCATTTTAACGTTCATGGAAGATGGAGTATACCTATTTGCATGTGGGACAAATGCCCTTTAGTGTAAATAAAAAACCAAGGTTACCCCACAACTATTAAATCGTGCCCAAAAGAAGTAATGCAATTTTTGTTATAATGATACATTATACACTTTCGAATAGGTGTTAACTTTAGCAGGATAGAAAATATGGCATGATATAATATCATGGAACTTTTGGATTAGTCTTGAATCAGATTTATGTAGACAATGAACTCTTATTATCGTTATAAACAGCTTTACATGATGTAAGTTATTGTATAAGAAAACTATTATATATCACCTCAACAATTTCATATAGTACGTAGGAGTCTAGAAAGGTCTTCTCATTGTAAGAATTTTATTCATTTTTATTTTTTTCTTTTCTCCTATTCTTATACGTCATGAAAAATAAAGTAAATTAACGAATGTATGGTTCTTTTTTACATGCTAATTAATTGTTTCCATCGTTAGATAATGATCTTAACTTTTCATCAAGCGATCATACGCCGCGTAAATCGGTGTTTGAGGTAGGAGATATGCGTGTCTTAATTGAGTTCCACTTCCTAATTTCTATGCTGGTTCATTGGATACTAACACGATGATTTAATGGCAATTATACATTTTTGAATTGAATAAGCTTTAACTTATTTAGAACTGAGAATGTGATCAAGTATCTTGTAGCTTTTTGATTAGCCTATTGTCAATATGATTAGTATAAATAGTGGAATCTCTAAATAATGCGAGACTGTTTTATTGTAAATTTGTAATATAAATTTGAGATACTTAATTCTCAATTTTAAATATAATCTTCTTGGAGAATGAGCTCTATGTTTTAAAAGAAATAGTGTATAACTCTCTGTAAAGTAGGATTAGTATATATGATAATGAACTTAATTATTACTATTCTATTATAGATGATGAGCTCTCTGTTTTAATTCAATTTTTTTTTACTACTCTTCTACTACTACTACTACTACTACAATTCTCCAATTTTCCAAGAGTGTATATTGGACTTGGACAACTACTATTACTTCTACTCCTCCTCCTAATACTAATCTTACTCCTACTCCTACTACTCTTTCTACGCCTACGATATGCATGCTCCACTCCTCCTCCTCCTCCTGCTGCTGCTGCTGCTACTACTACTGGTACTACTACTACTACTACTACTACTACTACTACTAATACTAATACGCCTACGATATACTCTCCTACTCCTACTCCTACTCCTACTACTACTACTCCTCCTCCTCCTACGCCTACGATATACTCCTACTCCTACTACAACAATAATACTACTCTGACGCTTATGATATACTCCTGCTCCTACAGTTCTCCTACTCCTACATATTCTTACTCGCTCCTACTACTACTACTCAAATTCTACTCCTACTACTACTGGTGACTAATAATTCTTCTAAATTTATTTGATAAGTCACGCATGCACATAATGTTATCAAGTCCAAATCATCCTATCAGTTATGATATATACATATATAGATTTATCAGGCTATTATCAACTCTTATTTTGCATGAAAATTTTGACTTTATACTAATAAATATCAATATCAATACAATTAATTTACAATTGTGCATATATAAGACATTACATAAACAAAAGAGAAAGACAATGCAAAAACGTAAGACACTATTGCAAAAGTTAAAAGGTGCAATATAAGGCTTTGCAATAAGAACTAACAAATTCAGAGTATATATAGGTATATGATTGATTCTCTAATTTTAGTAGGATGTAGAACTTAGTGATAGTGTAGGACATTGATATTAATTATTAGTATTAAGTTCACATCTATCCAAACTCTATAAATTCTATCCACGTTCGATTTTAACTAATTTATACCATAATGTTTGGATCTCTCACAACGTAAGAAAATCAAATAGAATTTTGTGATTAATCGGGAAAATAAGCAATAAAACGTAGGCTTATGAAAATAGTCAGCTTTATATATATGTATTTATTAGCTAGGTTCTTATATTTACCAAAATGTATAAAATGTCATGTCAGACTTTTTCACACTTATTAAAATGTAAGTTTGACTTATGGTATATATTATCTTACTATAACTCATAAATAAAACTTTTATATTGATTTATTTTTTCAAAATTACCATAACGTTACATATGGTAAGTGCATATTCATAAGTAATAAATGAATTATTTATATTATTTCCATAAACTTACATATGGTAACTACATTTTCATAACACTTAATTAATTCTTTATTCACCACAAACTCTATGAAAATTCGTAGAGCTTTAGACCTCTTCAATAGAGCCGACTTATAATTGTTAGTATTGGGAATTCATTTGAATATGTGAAATTGCTAGTTATTAGTATTACAAATATAAAGGTCATTTGGTGGTTATATGTACCAAAATGAAGAATTTGTCATATTTGGCTTTTGACATGTGCAATATTATTTTACCATAACATATAAAATAATTTCATGATTATGAAAATGTCATATTTTCATGATTACCATAAACTTATTTTCATGATTACTATAAGCTTATTTTCATGATTACCATAAGCTTATGTATGATATACTACATTTACATAACTAATATATAAATTTTATACATGATTATTACCATAAACTCACATATGGTATAACAACAATTCCATAACATAAATTAATTCCTTATTCACCAGAAGCTCTAGGAAAATTCGAAGGGCTCTACACCTCTTCAATGCCCACGAAAAAAGTTTCGTTTATAAATATATAAGATAGGGAGTCTTATTGTATTGTAGAACAGACGATAGACGATTGACGAACATTATTTTTAGAATTAATATCAAAGAGTCGTAAGGAGAGTTTCCCTTCAATTCTGTGTGAATTCTAGCTAAGATGTACTTTAGCTATCGTTGATTTACTAGATGCGTGCAAGTGATCAAAGATCGAAACTAGGCAAGGTAGTTTAGGGATTGATCATAGTTTGGACGAGTTATAGGTCAACTTGTTCATCCTATCCTGTATTGTTTTTATTTGTTCTTATTTTGTTGTTCTAAATACACGAAAATACCAAAAACAGCACTAGAGTACAATATCTTGGTCTGTACCCACCAGTTTTCCAGAGAACAGATTCTTGTTTTTTTTCCAGCACTTTGATTAGAGTACAGATTCGTGGTCTGTACTTAAGCACGCTTCCGCAGGCTTAAGTATTTGTATCATCGTCTCGGCCCGAGAGCAGCTCGTCTCGGACCGAGAAGTAAACTCCTCGGACCGAGATCACTCCTCCTCGGGCCGAGACTAGTGCTTCTCGGTCCGAGGAGAGCTTCATTCTCCTTTTCCTCGGCTAACTCCTTCAGGCCTCGTCGAGTCTTCTCGGGGTTTGTGCTAGGGATAGATAGCAGGGGTTTGAGTCACAAACATGTCGTAACACCATCATTTAACCTCCAATCATCTCGCAACATATGGCCCACGATTCACGCTAATAACACACACAAACACCCCTTAAAGCTCCTAAATTCCCCTCATTACCACACATCATTCACCACACACCAGTTCGTTTAACATGTTTGGATGAAACAATTGAATAGCACACAATGAGTGTGCTTATAAATGACATTTGGTTTACTTATAAGACAATCCTAACACCTGTAATCGTGTTACATTCATTAGAATTCGAAAATAAGCTTAAAAGTATAATAGAAACATGCACAGTTCATTTTACAAGTTTGAATGAAATGTATGAATAGCAGGAATTGAGTGTGGTTACAAAATCACATTTGGTTTACTTAACTGACAATTCTAACACCTACAATCCCTAAACTTCCAGCTCGGCCACTCCTTCTCTTATCAGCTTGTTGTCTCATAAGACTTTGAGCTCAGGCCAGGTTGGTTTTCATGCTCTACAGCGCCTCTACCTTTCAAGCAGAGCCATGTCCACTGCCTCGAGCTTGCTTTCTCCAGGTAGGTACGGTAAGTGGAAAGGAGGGGGCCGACCATATAGGACTTCATATGGAGTAGCCTTCAATGAGCAGTGGTAAGCAGTAATGTACCAATACTTTGCAGTTGGAAGATACTTAGGCCAATCAGCTGGAGTCTCATTGCAAAAGCACCTCAGGTAGATCTCAAGGCATCTATTAAACACTTCAGTCTACCCATCCGAGTGAGGGTGGTATGAAGATTTAAGATTGATGTCAACCTAATGCACAGTTAACATTTCTTGCCAGAAGTTACTGTGAAAAATCGAATCTATATCTGCTACAATAGATTCTGGCAGCCCATGAAGTTTGTATATGTGATCAAAGTAGGCCTGGGCTTCATCAGTAGCTGAGTAAGGGTATTTTAAGGGTATAAAGTGCCCCGAATTGCTCAGCTTGTCCAACACAACCATAATTGAATCACATCCCATGGATTTGGGTAATCCATCAATAGAGTCCATACTGAATGTTGTCCAGATGGAGTCCGGTATGCTCGTTTGTTGCAGATTCCCAGGGTTGGCTGTTGTATCATACTTTCATTGCTGGCAGGTGGTGCACTGCTTGATGTGTTCGTGCACATCCCTTTTCATTTCCTTCCAATAGAAGTTCTGTTTCAGCCCTTGATATGTTCCTTCAACTCCTGAGTGGCCAGCTTGCAGGGTATCATGTGCTATTGTTGAGAAAATGTCTTGAACGACTTACACATTTGGGTACGTCGTAGTGGGTGACCGAGGGGGGAGCTCGGGGCATGATTAGCTACGTTGTACGGGTGTTGGCTTGGGCGAAAGAAGACATTCGGAGGATGCACGACAGAAGGTCGAGGGCGGAGCGCGCAAGGCAAAGCCGCGCTAGCGCGGCTGCTTTTCTCGAAAAAGCAAGGCAGAAGCAAAAGCTCAGGCGCGGTCCGCCGGCCAAGGAGTCCGCGGCCCTGCACGGGCTATGGGCTTCTTTTGTTCCTCGTGTTTTCGGTTTCCTTATTTCGTTTTCTTTTGCCAATTAGGTTTTTTTTATGTGGGACACTATATATACACCCTAGTCTCCTCATAGCTTCCCTAAGACACAATTGAGTGATTCTTTTGCTATTGTGAGTACCTAGAGTCATAGTTGCGGGTTTTTTCAAGGTGTGGCTTCTTTGTCAATTGGGTAGATTCAAGGGCGTTCGTTTGGGTTCTTGGTTGATCGCAAGAACAATTTGGCTCTTAGATCTCGTTCGTATTTGGTGAGTTCTTTTCAGATTGGACTCACGTTTGTATTGGTGCTATTCTCATATAGTGAATATTTCTCCTCTATTTGGTGGACGTAGCTGGCACATCGCTGGTGAACCACGTTAAAGCTGGTGTCTATTTCTTTACGTTTATTGCTTGTGTTATTATTGATACCACGTTTGTTACAACATCTATTCACAACCAATTACACTCAAACCATTCGCTGTTGGGACTGGACGCCTCAGTTTCCAACAATTGGTATCAGAGCGGGTTAGATCTGCAAAGCTTCCGCGTTTGAATTAGGCGTATTATTTGAATTTAGGGTTTGCTGTGATTTTGAATTTTGGTGAAAAGATGTCTGGATTGAACGTATTGAATGTTGACAAGTTCACTGGAGAGAATAGCTTTGGGCTACGGCAGTTGAAGATGAAGGCTTTGCTCCGACAACAAGGGGTTTGGTCAGTCCTTTCCAAAAAGAAGGAAGAGACATCGGGTGAGAAAACTGCAGCGGAGGTGCTTTAGGAGGAGAAAGCGCATTCGTTGATTATGTTATGTCTAGCCGATGATGTGATCGTTGAAGTTGCTGATTCTGAAACTGCTAAGGAACTTTGGGATAGGTTGGAGAGTCTTTATATGAAGAAATCTCTAACTAACAAGTTGCTTATGAAGCAGCGTTTGTTCGGTCTTCGCATGCAAGAAGGTACGCCCCTCAAAGAACATCTGGACCGACTTAGTACTATTTTACTGACTTTGAGTAATATAGATGTTAAGATAGATACTGAGGATGCAGCTTTAATTTTGTTGGTTTCTCTACCGCTGTCGTATGAAAATCTCGTTGAGAATTTTGTGGTGGGTAGAACAACCGTGTCTCTAGAGGAAGTGAAGTCAGCGCTTCACACTAGGGAATTGCGCCAGAAGGCTTCTGGCGAACTTGCAGGTGGTTATGGGAGTAGCTATGTAGCGGAATCTTCAGGGACCAAGAAGAAACCGTGGTCGAAGAATTCGCGTTCTAAGGATATCTGTAACTACTGTAAGGAGCCCGGGCATTGGAAGGATAAGTGTCCTAAGCTTATCAAGGATAGAGCTAGGGATGCTGCTCCTCAGGCCTCTATTGCACATGATGGGAAAGATGATGACTCAGATGGAGATTATGCGCTTGTTGTCGCTGTTGCTTCACATCCTGTTGATAGATGGATTTTGGACACATGCTATCCATATCATATGTGTCCTACAATAGAGTGGTTCGATTCCTATGAAGAATCTAATGGAGGTTCCGTTGCCATGGGCAATGGTGCTATATTTGAGATTGTGAGAATTGGTTCCGTTCGAGTTAGGGCTGCTGATGGTGTGATTCGGGTTCTTCATGGAGTTAGACATGTTCCGATGCTGAAGAGAAATCTTGTGTCACTAGGAAAATTAGTCGAAGATGGCTATAGTTTCCAAGGTGATGGGGCTGTTTTGTGCATTTGTGAGGGCTCGTCTGTAATTTGGAAGGGTGTCAAGGAAGGATCTATGTATGTTCTTCAAGCCACTACGCTGACTGCTGGTTCGTCTTGTGATTCACCGTTTGGTTCGTTGTCGACGAAGTTAGGGCATGCACAACTTAGTCCTTTGGGTGATGCAATGACGACATTTGATAATTTGAAGTTGGATAGTCCTAAGGTTTTGGATGAGGGTGTTGACAGTGAGGTGGAGTTATCTCCTAAGCGGGTCGATCCTCAAGGTCAACCAAAGGAGGAACCGACATTTGACTCGACGCCTCAGTGAGGTGGTTGGTGCCCCAGGTGGGGCGTGTTTGGGCTTCGGGCGGAGCCGTTGGTTGGAGCTCTAGGTGGAGCTCGTTTGTGCCTCGTAAGGGGTAATTTGGGACTCTAACGAGTCTGCTGTATTTGGGCTTCGAAAGAGGTCGTTTGGATTCCTTTGGGAGTCATTTGTTTTGAATTTGTTTTGGTGTTCCTTGGAGCAATTTGGTTATATTTAGTCTAGCATTTGTACCTCTTACTCAGTGGGGTAGTTTGGCTCTTTGGGATGTTTGGTTCGGTCTTGAGTATTTGGCTTGGTATAAGCAATTTGGTGTCTGCAGCACATTTGGTTACTCAAGAGGGACAATTTGTATTTGTTTGGCCATTTGTGTCTTTAATTAGACTGTTGGGTACTTTGGTACAATCGGCCGTTTGTGAGGAGAAATATTTTGGTGTTTGGTAGCTCGTGCACATTTGGTTATACCGTTTGGTTTTGTGGCGTTTGGTATTCCATTAACTGGGTTTATGATGATGATGGCGTTCTACTATTTGGTGTTGTGGTGCGACGGCATCATGATACATTTGGTATCTTAGGATATGTTTGGGTAGATGCTACATTGATCAATTTGGTGATGAGGTACGTTTGGCCACGTTTGGTGCACTTGGTACATTTGCATTTGTGTTTTGACTTTGGGTGTAAGAGTGTTCAAGTCAAGGTGGAGATTGTTGAGAAAATGTCTTGAACGACTTACACATTTGGGTACGTCGTAGTGGGTGACCGAGGGGGGAGCTCGGGGCATGATTAGCTACGTTGTACGGGTGTTGGCTTGGGCGAAAGAAGACATTCGGAGGATGCACGACAGAAGGTCGAGGGCGGAGCGCGCAAGGCAAAGCCGCGCTAGCGCGGCTGCTTTTCTCGGAAAAGCAAGGCAGAAGCAAAAGCTCAGGCGCGGTCCGTCGGCTGTCTGGCGAGGTCCGCCGGCCAAGGAGGCGCGGTCCGCGGCCCTGCACGGGCTATGGGCTTCTTTTTTTCCTCGTGTTTTCGGTTTCCTTATTTCGTTTTCTTTTGCCAATTAGGTTTTTTTATGTGGGACACTATATATACACCCTAGTCTCCTCATAGCTTCCCTAAGACACAATTGAGTGATTCTTTTGCTATTGTGAGTACCTAGAGTCATAGTTGCGGGTTTTTTCAAGGTGTGGCTTCTTTGTCAATTGGGTAGATTCAAGGGCGTTCGTTTGGGTTCTTGGTTGATCGCAAGAACAATTTGGCTCTTAGATCTCGTTCGTATTTGGTGAGTTCTTTTCAGATTGGACTCACGTTTGTATTGGTGCTATTCTCATATAGTGAATATTTCTCCTCTGTTTGGTGGACGTAGCTGGCAAATCGCTGGTGAACCACGTTAAATCTGGTGTCTATTTCTTTACGTTTATTGCTTGTGTTATTATTGATACCACGTTTGTTACAACATCTATTCATAACCAATCACACTCAAACCATTCGTTGTTGGGACTGGACGCCTCAGTTTCCAACAGCTATGGTAAGGATGGTCTTCCTTAAGTTATTGACATCACCAATTACTAGCTTGCCCTTCCTTCTGAACATATCTTCGTTCCTGCTGGTGTAACCCTTATGTGAGCTTGGATTTCCCTTACGATCTGTAATCAGCTTGTTCATATTCTCATCCTCAGTACAAGAAGTCACAATCTTATCATACAAATCTGTGTTAAGTATGGTGATATATAGTTGTGAAACCTGGGAATTGAGCCTGAAATGAATTCCCCAGTAGCCAGAGCTAGTTTCCGACTACCAGGGAGGCTGTTGTTGACCGGAAAGTTGAGGCGGTGCGTCGATTTCCAGGGTGTTCTTTTTTTTTTAAAAGAATATTTCACTCAAATTCAATAATTAATTCCTCATATACTTCTGTTGGTAGTTTTGTAATTACGTTGCCTAAAAAGTTTTAAAAAAAAAAAAAGAATTGTATTTAGTGGTGAGACTAACTAATGGAGTAAGGGTTGATCATTGAAACGGGATTTCAAGCCCATATCCAAGTCCACCCGCCCTATTTACATCTGGGTCGGGTTGGCCTTGTACAATTAGGTCGGGTTACGGGTTTTAAATGGGGATCCAGTGTAATAGCCCGACCCATCATACATCGCAACACAACCCAATAAGATGGGTAGTCACCCCTTAAACCCATATCCTCTCCGGACTTTAAAATGTGAAGGCATTGTTGGTAGTATAATGGCAGGAATCTATTATAAACTCATCATATGAGCTTTATTTTTCCAATGTGGGACAACGTAGTGTTACAAACTCCCCCACTCAAAGAATGTGACGTCCCCGTTGCGCCTACACCATTCCGTACAAGTCACATGCCGATGATCTCCCCCGCTAGACGGCTGACATGGGCCTTGCCCCAGCACTCAGCTCGCGGTCGCAGGGTTGCTTTGATATCATCTGTAATAGTCCGACCCATCATACGTCGCAACACAACCCCAATGAGATGGGTAGTCACCCCTTAGACCCATATATACTCTCCGTGCTTTAAAAGGTGAAAACCTTGTTGGTAGTATGTGTAACAGTCCGATCCACTATACGTCGTAACACAACCCAATAAGATGGGTAATCACCCCTTAGGCCCGTAAATTCTCTCGTGGGCTCTAAAAAGGTGAATGCCTTGTTGATAGTATGATGGTAGGAATCTATTATAAACTGATCATATGAGCTTTATTTTCCCAATGTGGGACAAACCAACTCCATAAACCACTTTCCAAATTCCATAGTGTTACAGTATGATTGTAGGAATCTATTATAAATTGATCATATGAGCTTTATTTTCCCAATGTGGGATAAACCAACTCAATAAACTACTTTTCAAATTCTGTAGTGTTACACCCACCCTATTGGACAGACCTAATAAATGCCCACCTTGAGGCCGGTACATCATTCTCACTACAATCAATTCACAAAAACTATATTTTCTCAAAGTAAGCTCACACTTAACCGTTGGAGGGGCTCCAAATAACTTTCCGGAGAAGGGACGCGTGCCGTATGTAAAGGATGGCGTGGTTAGCCAAGTGAATGAGAGGAGAGTTTTAAAAATGGGACGGATCGGGCGGTTCAACTGGGGACCGGCCAGTGTTCCGGTCCGATTGACTTAAAACCGAGGGGTGGTCAAACCTAGTCAAAACCGGGTTGACCGGACAAAAAACCGGCCGGTTGGAACATTTATCCTATATATTTTGTTTTTTGACAATATTTTTAATAGTTTATATTTTTATAATTATAATGTCATACTGGTCGTCCCGCCGAACTCCTTGACCAACCAAACTCCGAGGCGGATCGAACTCCTTGAGACCTTGACCCATCAAACTCCCGAAACTATCTGTTCGATGTCCGGTCGAGTTTTTATAAAACATTAAATGAGACTACGAGACTGCTCCTCTTTACAAATAGTGATTGTACAAAATCGACCGAAGAAGTATTAACCCTTTCATTACGACTTCCGCCGTTCACAACCACTGAAAACCTCTGCATAGCCTCCTCTCCCCACCCTTCACAGACCCTGAAAAATCCCACTCCACTTACCCAGAAACCCGCCTAATAATTCTCTAAACCAACACTTACTTATGGTCACCAGGATCTAGTCAATGGACTGAAATTTGGCGACCTTGTCAACAAGTTCATGGTGTATCGCGAATGGAAATTATAGAATGTGAGAGTAGGTAAGATCTACTAGACCCAGACATTTTGACATGGATGAATTAAAGTTTTGGTATATGGTTCAATTCTTTCATTCATTTTTTTTTTTTTATATTTTTGAGAAATTTATATGAAATTTTTTGTTTTGATTGTAAGAGGGGAGAAAGGAGAGAGATATGGAGGACGTCGGGTAGCACCTGCAGAAACCTTAGACGTTAGATCCAGGGGTGTCATGTGCAAGTGCATGCCATCAGACCTCAGGGTAGTGAATTTTCCGAAAAGAATTTATTTTGGGCTTTTATTTTCGTGGTGCTCATCTGAATCTGATTTATATTATTTTATTTAATTTGTAATTTTCATTAGTTGGTGAAATTTTCGAAGGTGGGATTGTGAAAATTTTCCTTAAACCAATTAGGTACAGTTTTCCTAATTGCGTGTATAAATACTCCATGAAAATACCATTGGCTATTGCAATCGAAAATACACAAAGGTAGACAAGAACGAGGAAAAGAGAGCAGGCGGATAATGGGTAGCCGGCGGCGAATATGCTGGTCTTTATTACCATCAGAGCTTCTGTTGTCGATCGCAGAACGCCTGGAAACCCGATCTGAAATCTTGAACTTCAAGCTAGTCTGCAAAACATGGGGAAAGGTTACCCCTCGCTCCCTGCTGGTCTCCAAAAACATGTTATGTCCAATTTTCCCACATCGATTCTACGCCCTAATGCCTAACCGTTTTGATATAAGGTGGAACCCTAAATATTATATCAACCATGCTTCAGCCCTGGTTACAAACTGCGTTATTCGAGTGACTCCGCGTGTAGACCCAGAGTTGTCATCCCCGTGGATAGTTCTCGTCAAGGAGTTCAACCCTGGCAAGCTCTTAATGCACCGTGCCTTTTTGCCGTGTACTGTTGTCAGCTCTTCGGATCTACCGAGTGCTCTTGATTGGTCTCAATGTAATGTGGTTGAACTGAATCGGTTTCATACGCTTTATCAGCTTGAATGGAGTCTCCTGAAGAAAAACAAGAACCTCCAGCCCACTGTCTCTTCGAGAGTGATTTTGGTAGACGAAGAACTGAATAAAATTATTAATAATAGCAAGTCTACTAATAAGTATAATTATAATGCGTTGGTGTTATATAAAAATGGTAGATTGGGTAAAGTGGTGGTTCGTGATGGTAAATTTGTTGGTATTCATCATGTTACTGGCTTTGACTGGGAGGTTAACAAGGTGGTCGACATGTTCGACGATTTTGTCAAGATTAAGGATATTGTTTATGCAATCGATAGGAAAGGACGACTGTATTGTACACGGAAACAAAGAGATTTTGATCAGATATCATCAGCTTTGAGAAATATCGTCAAGGAGGGAGTTGGAACGGGTTGTGGGCGTGACGGGGGTAAACGACTCTTTGAATCGTGTGGCGAATTGTACCTAATCCATAGGACGCGTGAGAAACAAGGTGTCACTTTTAAGACTTATTGTTTAAATACGAGGGAGATGAAATGGGAAGAATTGGTTAAGGGTGTTGGTGATGATAGAATACTATTTGTTACCCATTGTTCTGGCTTCTTTGTACCGGCAAAAGATTTGCCTGGGTGGCGTGGGAATTGCCTTGTCTTTCCCGATGGTTATTGTTTGTTCCCTAATTATAATGATATATATGGTCCTGATATCGGAATTTTCGGGTGGAAGTCTCCATTAGGTGATGAACTTGCACTTGTTGTTTATGACTTTGGGAGTGACCGAGGTGAGTTCATAGATTCCTATCCTGGCTATTCCAAAGTGTTCTGGCCGCCCCCTGCTTGGCTGTCATCGCCTCCACCTTTTCTTAGAAGGTATGATTGTCTCCCCTTAGAAAGCTGATGTTGATATATGATTTGTGTTACTTTGGTGATATTTTGTTAGTTGGTTGAAATGCCTTCATTTTGCCATCATATATAGTTGGTTGAATTTTTCCTTCAGAAGTTCTATGTTGTACGTGTCGGTAAGTATAATACATCTTGCTGCATCCATATTGTGGACAATACTGTGGCATATTGTGGACTATATTGTGGCATGGATGCTGTGTTGTTGTTCTACTACACGTTTCTTTTCATGAATACTTTGGGCTGTAATCTGTGAAGCCTTCTTCCACATATGACACTAAATTTGTGCCTGCAGTCCATATAGGTATGTTTTTTTTTTAATGGTAAGAAGTACGCAAGCAACTAGAATCAGGTTACCCTCCTAAGTCCTCGCCAAGGTATTACCTAACCTATCAGAAGATAGAATACAAGAGAGTGGAGGGGGGTGGGAGTCCATATAGGTAGGTTGTTTAATGCTGTTTTTTCGCAAATGGTTTCACATCAAGGGTGATGTAAGAGGTCACGGTAATACAACATGACCTCCGTACATTGGTTTATTCATCTTTACCCTTGATGCGGGTCTATGTTGTGGTGTGAATGGTCAATTATTAGATTTTTCCCATATGTTGCATTGTCCCCACATTGTCCTTCGAGTTGTCTTTATGAACTGCATATGCGTGTATGGCAAGATGTTGGTTCATGGACGTAATGTTGAAAGTGGTTCTGATCGTTGAACTGTTTTTTTGTTTGGAAAGGTGTTCTCAGAAGGATGGGAGAGAAAGGTTATCCCAAGTTTCTGCATATTCAAGAAAGCTTGATAAAAGCATCTGTCCAGCAGGATGTGAAGGGAGTAAACAAGTCAAGGATAATGTTTCTTTAATCCACACACAGAAGCTATCTTTACAAGGTTAATGGCCTAAGATAGTCCTGCAAGGAAATTGGTGTTTTTTTCATTTATCTTTCTGTACCAAGTTCGTTTTATTTAAAACATTGTTACTTAGGTACGTCAACACAGATTGGGGACAAAATAGTTACTGAAGACGCCAGGGACTACAATCTGGTATCACAATGCTCTTCCTGAGGTTATTTTCCACATTTTTTTCGTTTGAATAGTAATTTCTCTTGCAAAAGAACGAGTTCAGAATTTATTTCTTTGTGCAGACTCCACCAAATGGTGGTTCAAAGCCAAGTCGAAGAGATGAACAAAGCTCCTTGATGAAATAGATGGGGGTTTATTGGCCAAGCTCCACCAAATGGTGGTTCAAAGCCAAGTCGAAGAGATGACAAAGCTCCTTGATGAAATAGATGGGGGTTTATTGGCCAAGCTCCAACTTCTTAAGAAAAACTCCTTTAAAGTCGTTTTCAAGGAGCAATTTTAAGCTTTTATAATAGATAATTAGCAGATAACGCAGCTATGTTTCTTATAGCTCAATTATCATAAGTTATACTTAATATTATATCAGTTCTGTTTTTTCTGCTACTAGTGAGATGAACAACGTTAATTTATAATGATATGTAAAAAATAGGAAAAATTGTGCGGACTCTCCTTATAAAATACTAGTTTTGTGAATCTTATTAAAACTTTTTTGTGAAAAACCAGCTCACTTGTTAAATTAGCTTTACTAGTCACACCTTACTCAGTTTTCTAGGTCAATTAAGAGCGTTGACTCGCCTGATTGCTATTGACTTTACCTAATTAGAACCAACTACTGTAATTAAGTAAATTAATTCTATTTTCTTATTTATCTCCGTTCTTTTCTTATTTATTATCTAAAGTGTACAAATTTACTAATTAATACTCGGTAATTAAATTTGCCTAAAATAAAAATAAATAAATAAACTAAATCACTCCCCAGCGTTTTCTTCTCACTGCCAGATTGTCATTTCTCTATGTCAATACACCTAAAATTCTAGTTGATTGGATATATTAATTTGAGGAAATTGCTTTAACTAGAGCCAAAAAAAATTAAGGGAATGGAATACAACTACTAAAGGGTGAAATACAACAACCAAATGAGGATTAAGGTTGGCATACTGGTTAGGAATTCAACCTGCCTGCGGTTTGTCGTGGGTTCAAATCCCTATCCCCCACCCCTGCAGCATTAGCTGCTTTTTTGTACCCAAAAAACAATTATAGTCCATAGGTTTGTTTTTAAAGCCCAACACTCTCTCCCCAAATCCGTTGTTAGGCCCAAAACCAACACACTAACAATTAAATAAAAACACTAACATACTAAAAAGGCCCAACACCAACATACTAACAATTAAATAAAAACAAACCAAAAAAAAAAAAAAAGTGTCTCATTCTCTCTCCCATCCCCCTAAGTCCGACCACCCCACCAACCGCCCCAGCCACCACCATCTCCGACACCAACCACCACCTCCGAAACCCCAGACAACCCAGAATCACCGCCGTCATCATGCGACCCTACCCCTCCACCCCCGCGACTTCCTTTATCCCTCTTCCTCCTCCATTTTTCTCATCTCCCTCCACTCTCTCCTCACATTTGATCACTTTCCCGTAACATCGAGGATGGTCGTGGTTGGCTATGGTGGTAGGGATGGCCGGCGGTGGTGGAGGAGTGGTCGTGACGGAGGAGGGAGGGGAGAGTAAAGGGTTATGGTTTTTCTTTTCTTTTCATGTCCTAAGTTATAAATGCATAAGTAAGTATTATAATTCAAATTTGGTCATTATAGACAATAGCAAACCATTATAGGACAAAAACCAATCATTCCTAGACAAAAACCATTCATCCTAGGACAAAACCAACCAAATGTCGAACAATAACTAATCATCTTAGGACAAAAACCAACCATTCTTAAACAAAAACCATTCATCCTATAATAAAAACTAATCATCCCGAAACACAAGCTGTTCATTCCAGAACAGAAGGCAACCAT
The DNA here is from genome assembly GCA_963680865.1 of Spergularia marina. NCBI lineage: Eukaryota > Viridiplantae > Streptophyta > Magnoliopsida > Caryophyllales > Caryophyllaceae > Spergularia > Spergularia marina. The sequence goes on from OY804554.1 coordinate 8,672,653, forward strand.
TGTATGATAAAAAGTGACCATCCCAGAACAAAAACCAATCATTCCTAGACAAAAATCATTCATTCTAGAACAAAAACTAACCATTCCGAAATAAAAGTCGTTCATTCGAGAGCAAAAGTTAACCATTCTAAGAAAAAAAACTAATCATCCCAGAACGAAAACTAATTATCGTAGGACAAAAACCAACCATTCCTAGACAAAAACCATTCATCCCAGAACAAAAACTAATCATCCCGAAACAAAAGTCGTTCATTCTAAAACAAAAGGCAACCAGTCTAAGACAAAAAGTAATCATCCCAGAACAAAAACCAACCATCCCATGACAAAAACCAACCATTCCTAGACAAAAACCATCCATCCCAAAACAAAAAACTAACAATCCCGAAACAAAAGTCGTTCACTCCAAAACAAAAGGTAACCATTCTAGGCCAAAAACTAACCATCACAGAACAAAAATTAATCATCCTAAGACAAAAATCAACCATTCCTAGACAAAAATCATTCATTACACGACAAAAAACTTTCATTTCAAAAACCTTTCATTACATAATCATCCATTTCAAGACAAAAACCTTTCATTACAAAATAAAAACCATTCTTTTTAGGACAAAAACCTTTAAGTCTAAAACAAAAATCATTCAAAGCCTTTCATTTCAAAATAAAAACTATCCATTTCAGGACAAAAATCATTCATTCCAAAACCAAAACCATTCATTTCAGGACAAATACTATTCATTTCACCACAAAAATCATTCATTCTAAAACAAAAAACATTCATTACAGAACAATAACCATTCATTTCAGGACAAAAAATTATCCATTTCAGGAAAAAAAACCATTCATTCCAAAACAAAAACCGTACATTTTAAAACAAAAACCATTCATTCTAAAACAGAAAACATTCACTACAGACCATTCATTTCAGGACAAATTTTTTATTTTATTTTTAAGAATGATCAGTTATTTTATATCATTTTACTTTTGTTATAAAACGATCTTTTTTGTTACAAAAATTGTTCATTATAAAGGTGATATAATTTTATAAAATGATCTTTTCTGTTACAAAAATCGTTCATTATAGAGGTGATAGAATTTTATAAAACGATCTTTTTTGTTGCAAAAATCGTTCATTATAAAGGTGATTCAAATTTATATTTTGTATTTTTTGTTTGTGTTTTAGTATTCTCGTGCTATAATGATCTTTGTATAATGAACTAGTTTTGTTATGCAATGATCCATTTATGTTTTGTAATGATCCATGTTTTAAGTTTTGAGGCCTCCCCTCGTACAACCCACCGGAGCGCTCTAAAACCGCTGCTCCTCACCGTTGTCGCCGGAAGTGGGCTAATTGGAGGAGAGAGAAAAGTGGGAGGAAGAGAAAATCGAGGAGAAGGGAGAAACGGTGACGCGGTGGTCGAGGGTGGCGTCATCGGACGTCGGCTGTACTTATGCTAGGGGTTGCTAGGGTGGCGGTTGGTAGCGTATGGGGTGGCAGTCGGGTTTGGGAAGGGGGAAGGAGAGAGAAAATGTGATTAGATTGGGATGAGTATTTATTTATTATTGAGAAATAAAAAGAACAACCCAGTGGAATCCGGGATTCGAACACAGTTACACATGAGCTGGGTGATGTTATGGTGAACATAAGAGCACCAGGCTGTAGAATTATGTATGCAAAGAGTAGATAACAATAGGTCATTATAATATGAAACCGAGGGGGGAGGGGACGCAAAGGAAGGTGCCCCGGGGGTACGATAGAATTTGCGTTCATGGAATTTCAGGAAATAGGTTCCAATCTTACCCATCCATTGCCTTTCTCTCTCCTCAAGCAGGGCGCCTAATCCGCCAGAGCCGTCCACCCACCCACTCAAGAACGTGGACCACTACCCCAAGTCCCCAAACTAGCCTAACTCCCTTACAAAATGACTCTCCTCCACGAGTCTTTCCCCCTTCTTCAGCTTTGCCGCCTAACTCTCCGCTTGATAGTTGCCCCTCCCCTTGGTTTGCCACCCCTTTAAAGTTGCCTTGCATCGTGGGAGAGATGAATATATAGAGATAGAGATGTCTAATGTTTCATCGAAAGTGGGTCATGTCATCTAATTGATGGAAATTTGAAAACTGTGGCATCTATCTTCCGAGTGATTTGAAATAATCGAAAAAACTACTCCATTTGTTTGAATTTGATTTTAGCCATATGGGAAGCCACAACACTCCAAAATGTTTACCCATAAACTTGGTCTAAGGTTCACATACAACTTCACATATACACCTACCCTTCAAATCTTTAATTCAACCTTGCTAAAAGCCTACTTGGAAAGACAACTCTTACGATTATTGATATATCCTTCTACTCCAACTGCCATTCCGTTCGAAAGGAACTGAGGTCACCAGATCCTTTCTGCTGAAATTTGATCTACATCTGTGTAGGATATCGAGCTGTGTTATTGATAGAAAATCCTAGTGACTCAAAATAAGCTTGCTCAGCAATTGCCATGCGATCCTGAAATGTAGTCCATTCTCTTCTACACCTTTCCCTTACCTGACAAGTGCGACACGAAAAGTTTCATGAGTTTGCTTTTTAGATTGATAACGCAAAAATTTGAAGTCATTGCAAGTGCATTATAAATCACAAGCTTTGAAAACGTCAGACGGTAAGAAAGGAATCGAAAACGCACCCCTTGCCATGGCACCTTGCCATTTTCCGAGTCACCCTGTCCAAATACACATTTCAAGCAATGATCCATAACACTGATAGAAATTTGAAAGCACAATGACAGAATTAATCAATACCTGATTCCCAAGTGATGGAACAGATTGATGAACTATCCACTGAGAATCTATAACTCCGATTTTCTCGTGTGCAGGCTGTATCAAATGTGGAAAAACAGTTGTAAGTAACCTGTGCAAGTCGAAAGCAAGATAAAAAATGCTGCATCAAGAAAAACAAATGAATATTACACAACCTCCACACACTTCCGCAACGCAAAGTCAAGACCCCATCCATGCACCAAGTGATTCTGAAGAATACGACCCAATACATTAGTTCCCAACATGACAACAAAACCTACACCACTGCGTAGCTGACAAAAACCTGAAGCATATGCCAAACACAGCGCCATGCACTTTTTGAAAATACAGGTGCCATGATTTCAATGAATCTGTATGCGACAACAAAAAAGCTTCCTTCAGAACCTGGGCATAACCCGTCTCACTTAAAACAAAGGGACTCTACGGTATAGGATTATACATACGCAGCACAGGGTGGCAACACTGGATCAGGGCACCATCCAGGCTTTTCTTCTGTTATTCTGAAGAAACAGCAGGAGTAACAATAAATAAGCAAAAATTCAGCCTAGTGTGCTTGAAACTTAGCAGAAGACAAGGAAAAGATGTTGATCTTACTTGTGGACCTCACTATCACCTCGTCTCTTCGTCATTTGCCATGTAAGTCCTTTGTCAGGCTCCAAGCCGGGCTGTGAAATCTCTAATCCATGCTTTTTCACCAATTTAACATATCTACATCAATGTCAACAGTGAATCAAATAGAATAATCTACTCACATCAAATCAAATCCAGAAAAATGTGGAGTTGAGAAAGCTCACTCTTCTGCATTGAAATTTTCAACACCAAGGTCTTCATCCCATATAAATATGTAATCATAAGCAGCCACAACATCAGGATGCAAAAATCATTTAGCATACCACCTAAAAAGAACCATACCAGGAGACTAAGCAACAAACTAAAGACTTCACCATTTCAAGTGTTGAACTAAAATGCACTATTTGATTTAAGATATAGTCCAGAAATTTATTTTGAAGCAGAAAGGGACTTCTACATAGAGGAACATCAGTTCAAAACATTCATCATTAGAGGCAGCTATTATGGTTAAGTTTTCAGGCTTCAGTTTGGAGCTTTGGACCTCATCAGAAGTCTAACGATTTTGCTTCTTACTCCTAAAGCATGAACAGAAGCAGTTTTAAGGATTCAGTTCACCCATGATAGCCAAACAATCTCTAATTAGAACGAATTTTAATGTTTTACATGCGCTGTGCCCAACATGTGCTTTTCCTACTTTTCACATTTTCATTGCCTCGCACAATGATGGTTTCATATGAAGATTCATGCGACCCTTAATCATTTTGGACTAACATTTTCTCAGAGGAGTATGTTGTGTTCCTAGTGTCATCGTACTAATCTTACATACCCTCTGGGTGCGCATGTTTCCTGTCATCATACCCCCGCAGACTGTTATATTTTCATCCTACTTTACACCGTCTGAATTGTGACACCTTATGACCATTACCCTACAGAGAGTTAATGACTCATAGTTGATAAAAACTCTTAGATAAAGAAAAATTTGAAACTGTCCCTATTAGAGATAAATTACTCACCACTTAGTTTGTTTACGAGCACTAACATGGATAGCTCGCTTTGACCATTCAAATTCATCCCACTCAGTTGTCCGACCATCGTAATGAAAGAGGACAATGGTAAAGTTCTCTGAAAACTGTCACACAAAATTCAGAAAAAGACGGATATAAAGAGTGCGAATCACGCTAACCTTCTTGACGCATGCATCAATATTGGCTCTCTGATCATAACCAACAGTGAATGTAACAAGATATTTAGGTTTGCTAGTCAAGTCCTGCATATAATCATTACATCGATATTTGTCAAGGTAAGTAACCATTACAAATAATTTAACAAATAAACAATATTACGGGAATGTCAACTGTTGTTCCGAGAAATCAGAAATGCCCTTGCTTAAACCCACGCATAGATTTTCTAATAGCATAAATCTTGACAGTTCCAATTTAAAACAAATATCTAGAACTGTTTGATTTTTATTGCTAATGAGATCCCTTGCATCCAAATCATTGCCATACATGCATCAGATAATTTTTGCTAAGTCAAACACATTGATCGGTGTGAGTCATATCTAAAAATGCAGGACAGTATCACAAGCAAGCTTTGGCAGGCCATCCTGCAGGCTATTATCTATCAAGTTGATATCAAGATTAAATAGCTTACAAAACATGTAAAGGGGAAGCATAAAACTTTTACTTATATCTGGCAGGATGTAGTCCGATAGTAAGGCAACAGATTCCAATTAGTAGATACAAGGTAGAAAATGAAGGGGAGGGAGACGCTTGATGTGTAAAGGAATGCAACTGAAAACAAACTTCAACAATGGTGATTGCATAGGTTCGACTTGAAGAATAGTTATTATATCAACAACAACAACAACAGCAACATCTTTACCCCAGTGCCTTAAAGGCTCCCGCCATAAGGCGGGGTAAGGGGGGTCGGATGCACACAAGCCTTACCCCTATTAACACATAGAGAGGCTGCGCACGGATGACCCAAAATGAAAATTGCTTTGAGAATCCCACCGACTGACTGCTACTTCACAAAATAAGAAGCACCGACAGTTTTATGAGCCATTTTGCTTTATTCCATTATATCCCAAAGCCAAAGAATAATTAGTCTTTGGCTCCATTGGATATAATATTATCAATTAAACTCCCCATCATTTCTCCCTCATCATTTCTCACCTTGCCTCTATCAAATAAGAACCAATACAATATTTTTGATTACAACCAAACAAAATATAATTTGCGGCTTTGATCTCTGCAGTCGTAAGGTACTAGCATTGCCATCGTGGACTTAATTTATCTATGAGCACATCCAGATGTGAAAGTACAAGCAACGCTTAAAAATGTAGGAGAAACTACTAGTTTTATAACGCATAGGAAACGTAACATATACAGGATTAACTGATAAGAACTTCAGTAAGGCTTTTAATGACTTCAAAAAGACCACCAGCAAAAGTATCCTGGTGTATAGGCCAATCAACAGCTATTATATGTTTGCAGACTGTCAATCTGAGCCATGCTTATCTGTATAACCCAAATTATCTTTGAAATGGTAGGATAACATGCATCTTACTTTCTCGAAAAGAAAACATCCACAGAAAAACATGTCAGTCAGACAGCTCTCAGAATGCAAAAAGCAATTTGAACTCAGAATAGAAGGTAGACCTCTTCTGGCAAACCCCAGAGCCTACGGAGATAGAAATCTGTCTCAGGCACAACAATTTCTGGAGGCAATCTTTCAGCGCCCCGGGGATTCGTTGGTACCCAAACCTGCATATCACCACAAAGTTAAAAAAATGAAGCAAGCAAACATTAAATATTATATTATGACATAAGTACCTGAACCCTGAAACAGTAACCAATAGTCCAAAGGTAGATAATATGGCACAAAATATGACAGAAGTTAAAATCAAAATAAAGTAATGACTAGTTACATAGGTTAGTCGAATGACTAAGCTTACTGAAACCAACTAGAAAAACATGATGGCTTGAGCAGGTTACCGCAACACAAACAATGGAACGGGCAAACCAGGGAAAAATGGTCATGCTAAGCAGCAAATGATGATAACGATACATGATAAGAAACATAAAATCAATTAATATCGCACAAAATCTGAACTTCCACATGAACAGTGTTTTAATCTATGGGCAGCACGGTGCACATTGGCGTCCCCACAAGGCGAGGGTCTGGGGAAGGGTCCCACCACAATGGTTTATAGGAGGCAAAGCACAAGCTCAAGGTTGAAGATCAGAAAACTGTATCCAGTGAGCTCATGATATTTGCATCTACCACTCTGGGGTAGGAAAAGTTATCCTAAACTTTGAAGATGTTTCTAAGATGGCCTGAAGGTGATATACTTCAGCAATTTAAGCATAGGTACGACTACAACATAGCGCATGTAAACCTTCGTGTCATTTAATGTCTGACCCTGTGAGGGGCCAGCTCTTCTGCCCTTCAAGGTGGACCAAACATTCAGCAGGGCTTGGGTCGAAAGGCCAGAATACTTGTCCTCAATATAAGTGAGATCAATTTGCGGGAGTAGAGGAGATGGAAAGTTCATCTGCCGAAATTGAGAAGATATCATAACTATATCAAGGATATTACAAGTGTAAAGAAGTTAATCTCAATCCTTTCAAGTTGAATAATCATGTACCTGTGTCATAGATAGGGTTGGAAATGACACACCCAAAAAGAACCTAAACACTATGCCAACAAAGGTAGTCAAAATAAGCCTCATCATTTCGTTTGGTTTTCTCACGTGTCCACTGCAGCCAGGGCAAGGAAATTATCTGTTAACAGAAGGAAGCTTAATGGACTTACCATGAATTAACGTAAATAACATAGAAACCCAGATACATATTCAAGCAAGATCTAAAGCTTTAGATTAATTATGCCACCTGCGAAAAAAGCTTCTCATTTTAACAGAAGGCGTAGAGAGCAGCATAGTAAGTGTACAAATCCCGACCCTTACGAAAATAGCTGCTCAACATGCTCATTAAGCTTTAATTCTCGTTCAGGGCTAAGAAACAAGTTCCCAGTACCTATAACTCTTCCTGTAATATCCACAATTGTCAGCAGAACTATAGAAAAACAACAAAACATTAAGTTAAACTCAGCAACCCATCCTTGGGACAGAATAAACATAATCCAAATTTTAGAAAAATTCAAATCAATGCCACCAGGAACGTGCAATAAAAACCATAATAAGCTTCAAAGAGTAGCCCACTTCCATAAAATTCTCGTTTAAAACCTCTAATGCTTCATTTGATATTGTCTAACCAAAGGGAACTATACAGTGAATCATAACCACAACTTCTTTAAAATTCTACTCAACTGGAGAGTAACTGAACCACATCAATTACTGGAGAGTAACCGAACCACATCAATCAGTCAACTTTTCGTAGTTCACTCCTTTTACTTGCATCATTTTCATGACTCAAATACACCATAATAGCAACAACTCGTCCTTCAATTACCAATCCTTACTTTGTATTCCGTAACTAGCAAAGCTCATAAACTCCCGGGGGTGACTCTCCACTAAGAAGTGGCTTCAGACATTGCCAGACTACCTTAGAATAGTGACCAAGTAAATCATCTAAAAACCAATCATACACATAAACACATAATAAACAATCAAGCCACAAATACCCTTATCAACCCCAACATTCTCATTTTACCACAGCGTTTTAATTTTTTTTTCCCCAACTATTTATTATTCCACATACCTAAGGTCCTTAGAAACCATATTGTAACACCCCCAAATTCCCAAGCTTTTAGAAAATATGAATTATTACAAAACAAATGAATATTAAGGATGTTACCGCCACAACTAACTCCTCTTGTTAGTTGTTACGACTAAGGTAGTAAACTAGAGATCTATTTGAAACTCCAAATAACATTCAAGAAGGATCGGTGGGGTTAAAAGATACCAAATAACAAAACTATAAACCAACGCAGTCGTTCAAGATCTTTCATTCATTCTAACTTATAGTTAATATCATGCATCTTTCTAATACCAAACCATCACGTTTGAACGACATATACCATCACGGTACAATATGGATTCGGGCCATCATGGCCAAGGGAGGCAAACCATCACGGTTTGTAGATTCAGATTCATTTGTTTGTATTATTCTTATTACATAATTGATATGTTTGTAATAAAAATCAAAAGCAGACTCTTTTAAAGAAGTGGGGTCAACTTCTTACCTCGAGGTGACGAACTCCAACCTAGCTCAGAAAGTCTACTAGAAAGGCTCCTAGAGAAGCTCCTGAACGAATTCTGTCTCTAAATGAATGCATAATGCTTACTATCAGTAAATGCGATTACACATGTATGTTTCTCATGCATATGCCTTATTTACTCATGTTTCCTCTGTAGAAAGACAAGAATGACTACGCTCTCTTATTCTTCGCTCTAAGCAGACCATTGAATGTTACTTTAGAATTGTAATCTTCATTTAAATAGCCCGGAAAAACCTCCTTTTCAGCCTCAACACAACAAAATGACTCATAATCAATTTACCCCCTACACTAAGATCATACAAGTACACTATTACAACCGTTGCAATCGTGAAGCCACTTCTTTCTTCCAATTTTACGTTTCTGAACATCGAATGCAAACCCCAAGTACCAATTACTAACTAGCTTCCTTCTCAATTCAATCAAAAAGCAACAATTATTTCTCAATCATTAAATAAAAAAAATGTAGTTACTATTATCATATAACATCACTAATTCAGGCTCCTCGTATCGTTTACCCAAAAACCCGAACTTTAACAACACCAAATTAGGTCCTCAAAATGTACATCCAATCAATAATTAACCATCACAACAGATAATAATTAGCACCTGTAACACACAAACCAAAACCCATTACTACATCAATCTTTCTGAATCACATTAGCCCAAAAAAACAAAATCTAATATCTTACCCATTACAACCTAACTTATAATAACATGATTATGAACGTCAAAACATTATAATTTTGCTGTAAAATTTGAACACGCATAAATTGAAAACATTTAAATTGTTTTTTCTATCTTCTTCGTTGCATAAAGGAGATTAGGGGAAAAGGAGTCACCTTTGGTGTGGCCGGCCGCCGGCGGAGGCAGCGGCGACAACGATTGGTGATGGGCGGTGACAGCTAAGACGGAGGCAGTATGCGGTGGTAAGTTTTTGTTTTATGTGGTAATGTTTGTTTTTCTTGTTGCCTTGTTGGGTTTGTTTTCTGCGTGAAAATTGCCAACTCCGTTTTTTTTTTTTTTTTTGGAAAATACCATGTTTCAAATCAAACCTTTACCCGAAATGAGAATGTCGGGTCTTACCGTAAAAAAAAAATAAAAAAATAAAAAAATAAAAAAATAAAGATAATGTCTCAAGGTTCGTAATGATTGTTGGGTTCAGGGCAGCGGTCTCGTAGGAATAAATATTAGGAAGACAGGCCACAAGTTCAGTGAAATTTCATCTTAAAAAGAGTAACTGATAAAATGTGTAATTAGGGTTGTGAATGATAGTTGTTGTCGTGTTATTATTGATGAGGGGTGAACCCCTATTTAGATCGTTACATAACTTGACCGTTAAGCCGGAGAGGTTCTCCATAATTCTATTTCTACCATAAGTCTAATATTCCGTAATCATATTCTCATTACAACATAGGAATCTATACTTCTATTTTAATAGCCTAATTTCCACGCCCACATGGCAGTGTATGGAGGTATCCTCACAAAAAAAAAAAACCATATCATAGATGATGTGTCGGCCCATCGTTGTACCTCTTCCCTCTCTCTTCCACGTCACACACATTCTAATAACTGTGTGGGCCAAAAGAAAATTAAATTCTATCTAATCTAAAATGACCAGGGTCGGCCCTGAGGGTAGGCCGAGGGTGCGACGGCCTAGGGCCCACGACCAAAAGGGGCCATCTGATGAGCCATACAATATTTATAGTTATATAAATTAAGCAGCAATATATTATGTAATGATATTCATAGCATACTGGTAGTGGATGCTACATTCTTGTGTATGGGCTTGGGCTCGATTCCTGTTAACCCACACTTGCTGTTGTTTTTTTTTTTTTTTTTCTTTTTTCCAGTTTACTATCACCTCTTTGTTCATTTTTCTTTGGCTAATTACTAAGGATTTCCTTGTTCCTTTTTCTTTGGCTAATTAGAAAAGATTTCCTTGTTTTTGTTCCTTTGTGTTTTTAATCACCATATTTTCTACTCTTTCAATTCATAACCAAGTTTTAATCCTATATTGACACGCTAAAGAATCATGCAACTCACTATACTTAATATAAAAATAATAATTTCCATCGAAATACAAAAGCTATACATTTTAATGACTCTAGCATAGTTGATCCCGCGATTTAATTTATTTAAAAGCGACTATATCCACACTCAAAAAAAAAAAAATTTTGCTCCCAATCCTAAGAAAATTACTACGAGAATTGCCGGAAATTTGAGCATTTAGGGGCCCATAATAGTAGTTTAGCACTAGGGCCTCCAAAATGTCAGAAACGGCCCTGAAAATGACTATTCGTGCCCTTCATGAAATAACATAACGCTCTCTGCTCCCACTTCTCCTTCTTCATGAAAAAAGTAAAACGGCATTTGAAACGCTCTCTCTTCCTTTCTTTCAATGGCGATGTTCAAGTCGGCAGCTATGAAGTCGGAAAGTCGTTCCCTGCTGATGTATTGGGCTATTTATATGGGGTTTCCTCCCCCGTTTTGGAGTTGGTTAGTATTGTTGTTTTGCTAAATCGTTTGTTCAATAATATGATTTATTGATTCATCTCCCTTATTTTAATTGTTATGAATTGTTGTGTTTGTGTTTGACATCTAATCTCTATTATGTTCGATTGCTTAGCCCAAAATTATAATATCATTGGTTGGTATTAATTTAAGTAAACAGTTGTTGATGTTTTGCAGGAAAAAAAGGGGGCTCTGATGTCGGGCATAGGTTAGGTAGGGAATGGAGGTTGTGGATGGTGGGTTGATGCTTATGCATTTAGGTAAAACTACCTTATGAACCCGTGCCATGCACGGGGTTTTTAAATGTTTATGTGAAGTAGTTATAATAGTGTTATGTAGGGGTGAGCATGAACGGGTACCCGCTCCAAAATCATGGACCCGGACCCGTTTCTAACGGGTCCTAAAAATTAGGACCCGGACCCGTTAATAGTCACAACGGGTCCTAGAAATTAGGACCCGGACCCGTTAATAGTCACAACGGGTAGCGGGTACCCGTTTAATTTTAAGCTAACTTAAAGGTAACCATGCAAATGCAATGATTCATTAAGTTTAGACCAACTTTAAGGCTCAAGTACTAGAAGAGTCAAGCAAGAGTGTATATTTATAAGTGAAGGGTTTGTCCACTCTTTCCTCCATGACCAATGTGGGACAATTTGTTTTTTTCCACTCTTATAAGCTTTATCAACCTATTTAGTTCGACCATGAATTTGGACTACGTAAGTGTATTATTTGAGAAAATGCCATCAAATAACTCTTGTAGATGTTGTTGCTAGCTTTCCGTAGACACTAGTTGCAACCATTTTTGACTTCGTATGTCAAATTTATGATCGAAAAAAGAACACTAGTTACACAAATAATGGACATCTTAGTTAACAATCACTTCTCCATTAGCTATGATAAAAATTGAGAAAATTATATACATGAGCTATATAAAAGCTAATAATCACTTAGCAATATCCAAATAGTTAGTAATTTTATTATATTAGCTTAAATAATTGGTGATTTGGATTATGTTTACTAGGTTGGAGTATTTTATCTTATTAGCTAAGTAATAGTTTTTTGCACAATCACGTAATATACATGGTGCAGTATGTATTAATAGTTTCATTAGAATGTCAAAGTAATTAGCAATGTGTAGAATCCATTTCTATATATTGTATGTATTTGTTGGTGTTATGAATATATTCGTCGAGAAGCGATTTGTGCTTAACTCAATGAGGATCGATGTCGTTACGGGTCATGGTCAATGTGTTATGTGTCAGAAATGGTGCCTACTAGTGTCAATGTATAGAATGACATATGAATTACACATTATGTTTACATTTTCATTGACTATGGTACACTCAATAACATTATAAACTCTTATATATACTAATTTTTACGCTATCTCATCTTTTGTAATTTGTAATGATCGTCATAAGTGACATTGTAATTATTATAGCATATAGAAATCTATATATACTAATCACTTGGGTAACTTAACAAAATCACGAAGTGATCATTAGGTTTTTATTATTGATTTATATTATTTTCTCAATTTTGGTCATAACTCATTGATAAGTGATTATTAAGTAACATAGTCATCCATTTTATGTGTAAGTAGTGCTCTCGTGTTCATCGTAACTTTCACATACAAATTCGAAAATGGTCGAAACAAGCGTTCATGGAAAGCTAGCAACACGATCTACAAAAGTTATTTCCGGGATATTCCTCAAATAACACAAATAACTAGTCGAAATTTAGTGTCAAACTATGTAGGTTGACAAAGTTTATAAGAAAAATTAAGACTTCGTCCCACATTGGTCATGGAAGTAAGAGTGATCAAAGTTTTCACTTATAAATAGACCCCTTTGAGTGGTAGATGTAGTTCATGGACTTCAAGTTTGGTCAATATTATTAGACTGTGCATTTGCATGGTTATCTTTGAATTGAGCTATTACTTGAATTCTATAGTTTTTTTTATAATTTTTTTTTTTCAAGTCGTTGACTTATACGGGTACGGGTACCCGTTTAGACCCGTTGAACAACGGGTACCCGGCGGGTAACGAGTCCAAAATTTTAGGACCCGTACCCGGACCCGTTGCCAACGGGTCCTAAAATTTTGGACCCGGACCCGTACCCGTCCACAACGGGTCCGGTTCCGGACCCGCCGGGTCCTAAGCGGGTCCGGGTCCGGTTCCGGGTACCCGCTTTTTTTGCTCACCCCTAGTGTTATGTATATAGGCCCTGTTTGATAGGACTGCATCTTTCTGAACTGATCTGATCTGATCTGATTTGAATGATTTTGATCTGATCTGATCTGATTTGAATGACTCTGAACTGATCTGATCTGAATGTGTTGAAATTTTGATTGAATTTCAACGAATTATTATCAGTTATGGACCAAATACATTGATAGAAATTTGAACATTTCTGATCTGATCTGATCTGATTTGAATGACTCTGATTTGATCTGAATGATTCTGAACTGATCTGAATACTACTGCAAATAAGTCCTATCAAACAGGGCCTTATTAGCAGTAGTATTCAGATCAGTTTAGAATCATTCACATCAGGTCAGAGTCATTCAAATCAGATCAGAAAAGTTCAAATTTTAATCAATGTATTTGGTCCATAATTGATACTAATTTGTTGAAATTCAATCAAAATTTCAACACATTCAGATCAGTTCAGAGTCATTCAAATCAGATCAGATCAGATCAGTTTAAAAAGATGCAGTCCTATCAAACGGGGCCATACTCCCTCATTTTAGGATTATATACTGTGTATGGCATTAAATAATTCAAAATTAATATAATAATTCACAATTCAAAATATAGGTAAATAATTAATTGGCGATTAATTAGACATTTCTCTCATGTTTGTCCGATAGGCCATGGTAAACAGATTTCCATGTATTTGCCAAAGGAAAAAAGTCAAACTGATTTAAAAACCCATTGATCTAAAACCACCACATGCATGAAAATATGAAACCATAGACAATTACATTGCATGTATTAAGGGCGGGGCTGCAATAAAGATATTACGGAATAATTTACGTTGTTGTGCCAGTGTGCCATATATAGCGGTGATACTATTGAAAGTATGAATATTGCATCGAAAAGAAGTTAAGTTGGAAGTGTCTAAAACTTCATAATTAACTCATTAATTGCATGTCTATTGTTATTATACAAATTTTTTTGTGAGACAGTCTCATACGAGGAGAAGGTCTCACCGTAGAATTACGGTTATTATTATTATACTCCCTGATCAAATAAGACAATTGATTATGAAGGTGGTACAAACTGTGTCCATTTGAATAAGATCATAAAACATGTCGTACATGTATTGTGTTGATAGACTTGATACATACGGGGAAGTATATAATAATACCCACTCGTTAAAAACTATTATGCAAAAAAAAAAAAGCTACAATACAGTCAATAATTTTTTGTGAAATTTATTGTCGCCATCACCCGTAGAACCAATACATTTAGCGTAGAGACTCTTAACAAAAAAAAAAAAGGTTAAGTACATAGGTTGAACACTCGGTTCTTGGATTACAATGCAATGATCAATCATGAGCCGTTCCCTTGATGGCGTGATTTTATAGTGTATATTGACTGATTTTCCGAGCAAATAAATATTGTGGTCAATGGTAGCTTAGATCATGTATATATAATTAAAACAGTGGGCACGTTAGGAAACAAATTGTTATGGCAAAAAAAATTTATTTCACATTTATATAAAACCCCAAAATCCTTTCTGAGATATTTTCTTTCCCACTATTTTCTAAACATAGCGATTTCGTTTAAGTATACACGAAATCATAGCTAGGTGGATCAACATTATTTCATGACTGTAGATCAAATCATCTTATTTTTTCTCAAAATGCCGAGTTTGAAAATGAAATAATACACATTTTATTCTCATTTTTGCTAATTTACATGATTTGATCCCGTTTTTATCTATTACAGACTAAAATAATTTGTTGCCATTATTTAATTTAGGCATTAAATATAATTTAAATTATTTGATTTCGTTTAAATTCAGAATATGCCTTGTTATTATAATTTTTATTATTTGATTCCGTGTATATTTTATTTGGAGTGGTTCTTACCTTTTTATAGAATGAGTTTATAGAAATATGCATGAAATAACGGTTGGTACACTGGTAATGTGATACATATGTAAGTGAGAGGTCAAAGGTTCAAATCATGATAGACCCATTTTTGGTTGATCTACTGATGACGTGTTAAATGATTGCTGACATTGTCATATAGATAGAAAGATTTCCATTCCTTTTTTTATAAGTTAAAATGTTTTAGAAAGAGGACGAGCAATATTAACATTGATTCGACAAATGTCACTGATTCAATTAGCGCAATGCTCCATTTGGTAACAGTTCAGTCGAATAATATAGCTGGTGTTTTAATTTTTATGAGCAATATTTTGTGTGCTAATTCACGATATTGCTCAATTTAATTGTTGTGTTTTCATCGACTATACTAATTTTGAAGTAAAGGCAAGTTTTCCTAATCTTTTCTCTTCTTTTTGAATGCAATAGTGATTGATTTTGATTGTAAATTTTCATTAGTCATGGTTTTTATTAATCGTAGAATATGATTTGTATGCATATGGAATAGAGATTGATTTTTACAGGAATTATTTTTTTTTTATCAATTATAGTTTCTATAAACTGTAGGATCCCTAATGCTTTTACATGTTGCTTTACTTTAGTATGCGCACTTCAGAATCTACAAGTTTGGCATTGCAAGACTCACTCTTGTGCGCATTTGTGAATCTCGAAAATGGGAGACTGAGAGCTGTATAAGGTGCATCATTGCATTGTGTGTTTACCGTGGGTTAACAGATATCTTTTGGGCGTTAAGCTATGCAACGTATTAATGGTACTATTTCTTTCTTTGGTAACATGTTGTGTTCAATCTTCTTGCTTTCTGCTCATTCCCACAAATTACGAAGGTGATCTGCGTTTTCCGTGCTTCATTGAGGCTAAAATGAAGTATGCTATGGTTGTCTGGACGAGGGTATTCAGTGAAGTTATTTTTTGGATTGTGTATTGCGGTTTTAGAGTTATGTTGTTATGGCTGTTAGAGTGTTAGTTGTATGGTTTCAGTTAGCCTAGATAGAGTGTGCTTTGTTCCATTTTCTTTATATGGATTTTCTCATTTTGTGTTCACTTCTTGATAAGCTGAATGACCTTGCAGCTGGCATCCAACTATGACGTCAAGTATGATAAGTGGAGATCAGAGGTATCTTGACTTTCTTCCTGCAAATGATTGATTATGCATATGTTAATTTAGTAATGGATGGCAGGGCAATTGTCTTGAAGAAGATGACGAAATTGCATCATTAACAGCCCAACTTACAAGTATTGAAAATTTGATATTGCTGGTGCTATGCCATTATTTTCGGCTATCAACAAATGTAGGAAAATAAAACATGTTACTCATATATGCTACTATTTTCTATCTACTCCTCGCAAAGGATCATCTCCTATTATTGTGTATAAAGTACGAGCCTATTCTTAATTAGTGACCTTATTATAGTAAGGAGTATGTCTCTACAATTGACACTAAATAGGGGAAAAAAATATTGAGTGTGTGTATATAATGTTCAATCCTGTTTACGGAGTAATTTTTTTCTAAGACTAATTTCACAACTCTTGAACATGAAAATTCTAATTTTGTATTTTTGTGTTCTTTAAAACAACAGGTTCACTTGGAATTCAAGTTAATATCTTATTTGTGCGGATAAATGTTATGTCTCCCTTTATGAAGCATGAGTGAACCTGAAATTTGTTATGATGTCAAGCAACTGCTTGCTTATTTTTATACGGAGTCTGGATAAATTTATTGTTTTCTGCCTTGTTGTAGTTATTATCAGATGCAACTGAAGAAGCCCAAGTTGTACAAGAAACACAATCTGGTTCTGGAACTTGTTGTAGTTCAGAAATGTAACACTACGGAATTCGGAAAGTGTTTTATGGAGTTGGTTTGTCCCATATTGGGAAAATAAAGCTCATATGATCAGTTTATAATAGAAACCTACCATCATACTACCAACAAGTACTATACGTCGCAGTGGAAGAGTCTTCAATGTGGTAATTACTAGTTAACATACATATTCATAGATTAAAGAGGGCTGTGAGCCTGTGCCCTGTGGCAATGTGATTGTACCAGCATGAAATTATTTTCTTACCAGAAAGTTAACTATAGTCTTGCGTTTGTCTTGCTTATAATTGAACTGTTTCATCCCTTTCAGGACCAGGTTATGACTATCACGACTTTTTCTTAAGAATTGAGAAAGACAGAACGCGGGGTGCCATGAGAATCAACAATATACAAGTCTAGAGAGTTATATTATTGAGATTAACTATCGAGGTGGTGCCTGATTTGTAGCTTATTCTATGAAAAACCCAAGGGTTATAATGACTCGAAGAAGGAAGAGTTAACATATAATTTAGAGGAAAGGATGATTGAGCATGATGCACTAAAACCTGAAAAGGTTCCCAGGTCTGATCATAACTCAAATTTTGAGTCATATGATTTTGTATGATTATTATGGTTTTTCTAGAGCAAATTTGCATTTTCAATGGTGGGTTGAGTTTTACTATATAGTATTATGATGACATGAATGTTGGATGTAATGTACAAGTCACCACCGCGTTTGGTTACCTAGAATCTGATAGAACAACAGCCACCACTTCTGCCATCAGCGCTGCGGTCTTCGAAGCAGCA
The DNA here is from genome assembly GCA_963680865.1 of Spergularia marina. Classification (NCBI taxonomy): domain Eukaryota; kingdom Viridiplantae; phylum Streptophyta; class Magnoliopsida; order Caryophyllales; family Caryophyllaceae; genus Spergularia; species Spergularia marina. The sequence continues at coordinate 8,690,523 of OY804554.1, forward strand.
ACAACATCTTCTCAAGAGGACCATTTCAGACCGAGTTCCAATGAGAAGTCTAGAATTCAAGGTCTGATGCAGCATTAGATTTTTACCCTCTTCTAGATAAATTCTGATTAACCTGAGCAGCTTTGTATGTTGTAATTGTCTAATTAATGTGCTTTTACAGGAGGAGAATGAGAACAGAAAGATGATTGAGAGAGCAGTCGAAGTCGAAGTAGAGAAACTGTTAGGGGAGTGGACTGTGGTCAAGTTCAAATGTAATTGTGGGAATTTCATATCATGGTAGTAAAAATCATTCTTGGGTTACAATAAAACTTTAGTCATAAGATTGATTCTTGAGAAGTTAAATTGAGTAGATGAAATTCCGGGTGTAATGTACTATGTATAGACTATAGTTGTACTTCATGTATTAGCTTGAGATGTTAGAAGATCAATGTGATGATGATGATTTAGTTCCTTCATTTATAATTCATATTTACTAAAAAAATATATCCGGAGTATGTTTATTTATCAATTACATCTAATTACCTTTACTTCATTAATTACCTTTTAAGTGGGGCTGATTATTGCACCTTAGTTACACTTCAGGTTCTATATATTTCACATTGCATTAACACATACAACACCGCATCGAAAAAAGAACACATATACAGACCCGTGATTTCACGGGCTCTAGCACCCTCCCTCAAACTCATGATAACTTTGCAAAAGTTTCCATGGGTTTGAAAATTACAATAATTGTGTAACAAAATAGTAGTATTCGTGGTAGCTTGATCAACCCCCAACGCCTTGTTCATCCTCGTTCACGCCAGATTGAGACGATTTAGTGGACACCGAAAAACCAAATCGCACGGCTTGATGGACACCGAAAAACCAAATTTACATGGTTTGATGGACACCGAAAAACCAAGTAGTTTGTTTGTCACGGTTTGATGGAAACCGAAAAACCAAATTTGTAATTCAGTTTTGATGGAACTGAAGAAACCAACCATTAATTCGGTTTGTTGGTATCGAAAACCAAATTTGTTTGTAGTTTGTTTGTTAAGAGTCGAAAAATCGTACGACCGAATAGTAGTAGAAAAGGCTGAACGTAATACAACAAGGGACTTTAGGCCGTCAAGTGGCTGGATAAAGGGGGATTTACCTTACGTAGAGCATTGAAGATATGAAATTTGGTTAATGTGTTTTGGAGATAGACCTACGAGTAGGGATTGTGTACGTAATTTTTTTTTTTTTTTTTTTTTTTTTTTTTTTTTTTTTTTTTTTTTTTTGCTTATTTTGTGGCTAATATTGTAGCTAAGAATTTCAAGTACGCTAAATATTATCACGATCAAATCCCGCCGGTGGACGCCATAGATTATCAGCCCATCGGCAGGTGGCGGAAGCGATTTGCAGAGTCCTCTAGGAAAGAGGCTCTGATACCATGTTAAGATGTGTAATTAGGGTTGTGAATGATAGTTGTTGTTGTTAAGCCGGAGATATTCTCCATAATTTTATTCCTACCATAAGTCTAATATTCCGTAATCATATTCCTACTACAATATAGGAATACTTCCATAATCCTCTAACAAGTACCGATGTTGCTATTGACTAGTGTCCCTCCGAACCATGAATCGTCAGCCAAGGCTCTAAAGTACAATTATCACACTCCTCCTTAACTACTGCTCCTTCGCACCATGTGTCTGACCCGATACAACTATGCATCAATGCCCCTCCGCACCATGACATGCCTATCAAGGTTGGCACGGCCCCACATCGCACCTAGGTTGCTCCAAACCGAACCATTGGCTCTGATACCACTTGTTGGGTTCAGGACATGCCACAAGCTCAGTGAAATTCACTAGTAGAGAATTAGCCTGTAGCAACGTATTGTTAGCGACGCATATTGAAAAACTGAGGAAATCCACTAAATTAGGTGAAATTTGGAGCGCTTTTTCAAAAAGCTCCTTAAAAGCGTTGGTAGAGTTAATAATAGGTCAACAAATACTAAAAAGGATGTTGTTAGAAGCGGTTTTTTTGGAGCGTTTTTATATGTGCTCCTGTACCACTGCAACGCTTTTTAACGTTGCTACCTGGGTCGCTCGTTTAATAAATAAATAGTACACTCCACCTTAACAGAGGCGGAGCCAGAGGGGGTTCTAGAGGTTCAGTTGAACCCCCTTGTTTCCTTGATATGAATTAGTAGTGTAGTTATTATTCATTAGCAAGCGTTTGTTCCAGCGGGTTGTAGTTTAATTTGTGTAATGTAGGTGTCGTGTTCAATATCCGAGCCTCATTAAATGAGTTTTATATTAGCTTTTTTCTTTCTTTTAGAACACTCAATTCGCAAAATTTCTTTCAAAATGGACGCACCAAGGTTCGAACCCATGTAGCTCAAGTGTTATATCCTCTTTGCCAGTGAGACAATGTAATCTACTCCCTCCGTCCCAGTTCAAACGCCTCGGGCGTTTTTTGTAGTGGAATAAGAAAAATTGATATAATAAGTTGAGTGGGGTAATATTAAGAAAAATGAGGAGAGAGAATGTGGGGATTAATAAAAGTAGGAGAGATAGTGTGAGAGATTATGTGATAATTTAATAAAAGTAGGAGAGAGAAATATGTCCCAAAATAGATGAGGTGTTTGAAGTGGGACGTCCCAAAATGGAATATGAGGCGTTTGAACTGGGACGGAGGGAGTACATGACTATTTTAGGGACGAGTGAGCTATTCACGTACAAATTTTTTTTCTTCACCTTGACTTAAAATTATGAACTAACTTTTTCTATATTAAAAAAACTGCTTTTGGTTCTTGTAGCGTAGATAAAATTTGTAAAAATCGTAGCTTAAAAAAAAAATCGTAAAAACCGATTTTCCCGTACTAATACTCCGTATCCCGAATAAGCAAAAAAAAAAAAAAAAAAAAAAAAAAAAAAATCGAACCCGAAAAATCCTAGCTCCGCCCCTGCACCTTAATAATTTCAAAAAAAAAAAAAATCAAATTAGCGCAATGACGAAAATTTCACCATTACCGCCAAAAATAACCCCAAAAAAAAAAAAAATTAGGGAAAATAGCCCATGTTTTACACTTTATACAGTACAAACACACGTACGCCTCACTCACTCTTGGAATCCCAGAAAGAAAAAGAAAAAGCAAAAAGCCTCACCGCTTCATTTTCCATTCTTCCTCTTCCTCTGGTTAAGTTCTCGGCGCGGCTCAAGCGACTCAGGTAGGTGTCTTTTCGTTTCTCTTTCAGCCATTTTTATCAACATCAATCTTTGTATTTCCTCGATGTAAACAAAAATCTATATGGTATTGTGATGTTATCTGATTAGTTATAGTGCATTTGTTGGATTATGGTATTGTGATGTTATGTGATTAGTTATAGTGATCGAATTAGTCGGATTATGTTTGACAATGATGTAGTTGTTGTCTGATTGATATTATGGGTTGGGACTTGGGATTATGGCTGACAATGATGTAGTTTATAGTGAGTTTTCTATCATGTGACTATTACGTGAGAAAGGAAATTAAAGTTTGTGTCCAAACTTGTTATTCTGCCTCTAAGAGATAGTAGTGGGCAGAGGATTTTTTTTTCGAAATAGGCTCAAAAAATAAATATTAAACAACATGGGTTGGATTGAAATATAGGGTGCACGTCACCCCATTTAGGTTCGGGACAAAACCGCCAGTGGCACTGGCGGTTTTAAGCGTCTTAAACAGTAACTTTGAGACTGGGAAGAAATTTTGGCTAAGGTGAAACCGCCATCCATGGCGGTTTCACCTTAGCCAAAATTCCTCATAGCTCAGTTCGGTGATGAAATCGCCACTTGAAGTGAAACCGCCACCCTCAATGGCGGTTTCACACCCGAACTGAGTATAGGATGAGAATTGGTGGCTTAATTTTTGTTAAGGGTGAAACCGCCATGGGAGGTGAAGTGAAACCGCCACCTCCCATGGCGGTTTCACCCTTTACAAAAATTAAGCCACCAATTCTCGTACTACTTGAATCTGTGATGAAAACGCCACTGAGAGCAGCGGTTTCAGTGGTTATAAAACCGCTGTGCTCCGTGGCGGTTGTAGATTTTTGTTTTTTTTTTGAAGGTGTTTTCCCTCTTTTCCGTTTCACCTGCAACTCAAACAAACCCAAACCAAAATGCCACGACCACAATCGTTCAATAACACCAATAACAACCCAAGATGAGAACTCGAATGACATGGTATCTTATTTCATAACTTAAAACGTCTTTTACATACTTGAAAGAGTCGAATACAACATAAAATTGTTTCCATACATTACAAACTACTATATTAATAGCTAATCATCCGCTAGGCGGCGGCGGCGTGTAGCTCGACGTTGGCTTGAGGAAGCGGGTTGGCTTGAGGAAGAACCCGGAGTGTCGCCTTCCATAATTGGTGTCATAGGAGAACCAACTCTACGTCGACGCATATATTGGATAAGAGGAGAATGATCATCCAAACTCGCACTTGGTTGTTCTTGAGATTGTTGGATAAGATGTGAAAATCCCACCTTCTCGAGACATTCGGAGCAATGTTTGCGGATGTCGGTTAAAGTTTGGACAAAATTAACACTAGATGCGTCATTTAGTGCAGCTTGAAGGTCATGCTCACACCTCATGTGTAGAGTTGCACAACCTTGGGTCTATAATCACAAAAATCAAAAAATTGCACTAATTATTTCCTAAACATGCTTACTATTCAATAAAACTGAAATAACGATAAATCATACTTACAAGCAATTGAATTGAGGGAGAAGAAGGATGGTAGGAAACCGGGCTACCATGAGATTGTTTAACAGCTCCAATGATACGACGAGTATGGTTTCGATACCAAACCATATACGGATCATTGTAATCCCTCGTGCCATCATCTACATCTGTATTAGCCACCACCCTCCCTCGACGCCTACGCCATAAATCGATATAGACATTGTGGATTTCTTGCCAACTTACCTTGCGATTTCCTCTCCTATCCAATTTATGAAGAGCCACCGAAGTATCACGGTCCACCGGGATTGTTTGCTTCAAACCAAATTGGCGTACTACCCGATCTGGACAATGCCACTCTACAATGTCAAAGCAGATCATAGGAGCCAAAACACACCAATCTTGTTCATCCTTTGAACAAATCGGAGAGAGAGCTGAGATGACATCCGCTGTATAAGGCTGCCAAATAAACTAAAATAAAACAAATAAATAAGTAAACTACTAAATTAGTTTCATGCTTATAAAGTCACAAAAAATTGGATTGGATAAGTAAACTTACTTGATCATGAGTCATACAATCAAATGCATCTCTGTAAGCGGTAAGAGAGAAAATCCCATCAGCTCTTCGCCGATCGATCATAAGCCACTTACGTCCTAATGCATCTTTCCCATAGATATGTTGTGACCCAAATGGACTAGCTATAGTCTCATCCTCATCCTCATCCTCATCCCCATCTTCATCCCCATCCTCATCCTCATCTTCATCCTCATTCTCATCCTCATCCTCATATTCTAATGGTCCCATGTTCATAGGACGTCCTATAGCAATACGTTCCCAAGACCACAACTGAAGAAGAATAAGAGGTCCGGATATCTCTAATGCATCCTTACAACACCCTCGACACAAGTTACGATACAATGTTGCTAGTACCGCACTTCCCCACGAGTAATCATCCAATCTACTGACATCACTTAACAATGGCAAATAGATTACTTGAACCACATCCCCACTCTTATCGGGAAATAGAACGGTACCAAACAAAATGAGAAGATACGCTCGAATATAGCAATGAAATACGGCATCGTCCATACCGTTGGGCAAATAACTAAAATGGGTCATCAACCAAGAAATTTTCAAAGAAGTTCCCTTCAAACTTCCCCCCGGTGCTATTCCCAACAATGTAGTCACTAATCCTTGCCAATCTTGATGGGTCTCATCCGTCACAACTCTTCCATCTATTTTCAAACCTAACATAACTTGCACATCTTGCAAGGTGATAGTGGCCTCCCCAACGGTTAAGTGAAAAATGTGGGTTTCTTGCCTCCATCTTTCTACTAACGCACTTATTAAATCCTGATCTAACTTAACACTAGCTACTAGGGATGGCAATGGGTCGGGTCTGGGTCGGGTCCGATAGGATCCAGACCCGGATCCGTGTCTTTACAAGCAGACCCAGATCCGACCCGGATCCATCGGGTCCAAAATTTACAGATCCAGACCCAGACCCGCCAGGATCCAGTGGGTCTGGGTCCAAGATGGGTCTTTTATAAAATCAAGTTTTTCATGTTTTGAACTTGCAGAACTTATGATATTTCTGTCTCGATGTGGTTTACGATCGTTAATGCGTCAATGTGCTTTGCGATCGTCACTATGGTGGACATTCCTCATCCATCTTGTTTTACTTAGAACTTCAGAATACTAAGGGAGAGTGGCATTGAAGGATTTTGTGGCAGTGACGAAGGCTTTTGAGGCCGTGGAGAAAGATTGTGCATGAGTGCGTGACTCATGAGAAGACTAAGAAATGAAAATGAAAGCGGAAGGCTAGGATCGTGATAAATTAGGTTTTGTTTTTTATTTTTTCTATATTTTTGGCCGGGTCCGCGGGTCCATGGGTCGGGTCTGGGTCTCAGATCAAAGACCCATATCCGACCCACACATTTATCACCGGGTCTGGACCCGACCCAGATCCATTGGGTCTCCAAAAAGTGGACCCAGATCCGACCCAAGTGGGTCGGGTCCTGGGTCCATTGCCATCCCTACTAGCTACTCTATGCGCCCCATAAAACTGGGTTTTCCTAATAAATTTAACTATCCGCTTACTAGGACGATATTCGCCATGCCATTTTATGTGAGTTCTACATCTAAGCGAACTCACCTCCTCTCCGTCCCAAATTGCTTGACTCCTGTGTTTGTCTTGCAGTTTGAGAAGAGACGGTTCGATCAGTCCTGGATGAAGATCCGCCTCCATGAGAGCTACAAAAAGAAAAAGAAGAGAGTTAAAATATTACACAAAAAGATTAGGCAAAAATAAGTTCACAATAATATAAAGATCAACAAAAAATGTTACCCTCTTAAAGAACATGTTTTTTTTGTTATGACCGGGTTGACGACATATGCCACATAATGATTTTGATGGTGGTTTTTCATCCATCTCATTACGCAATCGCTTTGAATGTGACTTATCCTTCGTACCCTTCTTCTTCGGTTCACGTTTCATATCCCTATTAGCAAGGATTTTAGGACCATCAAGAGGTGTCCAATAAGTTTCATCCAGAATGGGTCGAAATTTGGGTGCGTATGACCCCAAATACTCACCACTAGTGTAAAACACATCCACAAATGCATTTGTACTTAAACCCATTGAACTACAAACGACAAGTACATGTGAACAAGGGTACTTGTAAATTTCAAGTTTTTTACAAGTGCATGTTTTAGTCACAACATTCACAGTATGCTTATGTTTCCCTTTTCCACTACCTCTATGGCCCGACTCAGTGGTCACTTGAAACAGTCCTCTATCAAATGCCACAACGGTATGGTGTGCGACTTTCTCAGAATTGACAGCAATGACATCCATTACTTTCTTACAATATGCATGTCTCTTTTCAAGCCTTTGTTTTGCCTTCTCACGCCGCTCCACAAAGTACGCATTGACTCGATAAAATGTCAATTTCACAAGTGCGACGATGGGTAAGAATCGGCCTCCTTTCAAAACTCCATTGAAACACTCCACCATATTGGTAGTCATTATACCATACCTGAACCCACCGTCATGATAATTTGACCACTTCTCCATCTCCAAACCATGTTTGGTCAAATATCGTCGTGTATCAATATTTATTTCACCCATTCGATTGAAACCACGATTGAACTTCTTCTTCTGATGTTGTGTGGCAGTCTAACCAAACAAGTTTTTCAAATCCCTACTTTTAAACTTTGTGTTGATGTTGGATGCCACATGACGCATGCAAAATCTATGGTAGGTAGAGATGGCCATTGGGCACTAGGAGCCCGGGCCCGCCCTGGCCCGGCCCTGGTCAAGGCATGGCCCGACACGGCCCGGCCCAGGCACTGCAAAGCCCGGGTTTGGTAGTGCCAGGGCTAGTGCTCGAGTTTTCAAGCACTAGCCCTGGTCAAACCCGGTCAAAACCCGGTCAAGCCCTGGTCAAAGCCCTGGTTAAAGCCCTGGTCAAAGCCTTGGTCAAGCCCTGGTCAAATCCCTGGTCAAGCCCTGGTCAAAGCCCTGGTCAAGTAACGGCCCGCCCCAGCCCGCTCCCAGCCCGCCCCTATCAAACGGCTAGAAATATTTAAAAAACTAGCCGTTTTGATTTGGCAGTTTTTTTTTTTTTTTTTTTTTTTTTTTTTAATTTTATCCTACCCTTAAATTTTCTATAAATACCCAATAAATCCAACTTCAATTTCCACACAATCACTCTCTCTATTCTACATTTCTTCTTCAATTACTACAATTCTACAACTCTCAAGTATTCAAGTTTTAAATTTACTTAAAAAAAATTATTACAATTTTTAAGTATTAATTAAGTTTTCAATTTTAGTTAGAAAAAAATTACTACAAGTATTATATTAAGTAAGTATACAATATTTAGTACTTTTATTATTGTTATTTTGATAATTATTATTAGTATTGATAATTATTGTATTTCGTATTGGATATTTTAATATTCTTATCAAAAAATCATATTAACCCGAAATGGATAATCTAACTCCTGATCAAAGAAGAGTGTTGAAAGAATATGAAGAATCACTTCTAGGTGATATTCATCAAGGTAAATTAATGTTTATAATTTATTTTTATAATTATTAGTTTTATTTTGTCAATTTTTCTTTTTATTGATATAATTTTATTTGTAGGTGTAGGTAATGCATCACAACAAGAATCATCGGTCATGCCACCACCCCGTTCTCGTCCAACAACGGATGTAGATTTACAAAATGGTAAAATTCAATTTATAAAGTTGCATATTTATTCAATTCATTTAATTTTTTAATTTATTCAATTAATGTAAATTTACAACTTAATTAATATCATTATTCTTTAATTGTAGGTGGACAAGGTGGTGGTATTATTAATCGACGTGGTGTCAAACCAAGTTTTGTTTGGGCTCATTTTGACAAAGTGTACACCGAAAATGACCAAAAAGGTGTAAAATGTTTCAAACTTGTTTGTCGAATTTGCAAAGCCAACCATGTTAATGTGGAATTGAAGTGGAAAACGGGTAGCGGAACCGGCACTCAAGCTCGACACCTACAAAGCGTACATGGCATAATCGACCCCGAAAAAATAGTTGAAGGTGAATCAAGCCATGGTGGTGGTCAATCACAAATCGGAAGTTATATGACCCCGACCCCCGGTGGAGGTATTCCTTTCTATTATAATAGAGATCGAATGATTGATAATATGGCTAATTTTGTTTGTCTTGATGAATTGCCGTTTAGTTTTGGTGAAAGTATTAATTATGAAGAGTTTAATAGATTATCATTACAACCCGCTTATAGAAAGGTGCCTAGGAACACTCTTAAGCGTCATACTATGACACAATATCACAAAACAAGAGGCGAGCTAATTGAATATTTTCGTTCATTTAGTGGACGTGTTTGCCTAACTAGTGATACATGGACTTCAAGACAAGGTGAGCCTTATATATGCATTACCGCTCATTGGATTGATAATGATTATAAATTACAAAAACGTATTATTGCTTTTGATGTTATGGAAGAGTCGCATACCGGCTATAACATATATTCTCGTATTCATGCTACTTGTAATGAGTTTAAATTGACTGATAAGTTGTTTACTATTTCATTTGATAATGCTTCGGCTAATACTAATTGTATTGGTCATATCAAGAGTAATATTCCAACTTTATTATTAGATGGTATGTTTTTACATGTTAGATGTTGTGCACATATTATTAATTTGTCCGCTCAAGAAGGAATTGCTTGTATTTCTTCTATTTTAAGCCCTATTAGAAAAGTTATTAAGTGGCTTAGAGCAACGGGCACAAAAAAGCGTAGATACAAACAATTGTGCACGCAACATCAATTGCCAGCAAAGAGATTTGGTCTTGATACACCAACAAGGTGGAATTCTACCTACACCATGCTAGGTGCTGCAATCAGGTATAAACAAGTTATTACTACTTTGTATAATGAACATCATTCTACCGATCCAAATGCACGACTTCTCGATGATGTTACTTGGGAACTTACTGAACCTCTTTATGATCTTTTGAAATCTTATTATGATGCTACAAAAGTTTTTTCGCTAGTATATGAACCAAATGTTCATTTGGTGATTTTACAATGCATTAAAATAGTTTTTGCTATGTCTAGTGTTGATTCTTCTAATTACGATAGCTTAAAGCAAGTTGTTTCTTTAATGCGTGAGAAATGGTTGGCTTATTTTACTGAATTTCCTATTATATATGGCATTGCATGTATTCTTGATCCCGGTGTTAAATCCGCGGGATTGAAAAACATGTTAGAATTTTATTATTCAACATTACAACAAGACTATGATGTAGATAATTATGTGAACAAATGTGTTTCTATTCTTACTAAATTACATGATTTGTATGATACACGTAGTGGTACTGATGCACAAGCTAGTTCTTCTTCCATGTCATCTAAATCTAAACCAAGTAGATTTAGTTTTTATCATAATATTATTTTAAAAAAACAAAAAACGACTTTAAATGATACTACATCTTTTGTCAATGATTATTTAACACTTGTCCATGATATTACCGATGAAAGTGAGTTTAGCATTCTTAATTGGTGGCATAAACATAGCCACCAATATCCGATTTTAACCCAAATTGCAAAGGATGTTCTTGTAGTTCCAGCTTCGACAGTTGCTTCGGAGTCCGCTTTTAGTGCAGGTAGAAGAGTATTGGATGAAAAGCGATCAAGGTTAGCTCCCGAATCCGTGAAAGTATGTGTATGCAAAAAAGATTGGGATCAAGCATTAAAAAGAAGACAAGGAAAGAAGTATGATGATGATGATGATGACGAAGAAGATGATCCATTCATGACAATGGATACTACATCGGAATCGGGAGCATCAACCACCGATGAGAACGTCTAAGAATGAACTGATCAAATAATCAAGCGACGGTAAGTAAGGTAAGTGAAGAACTACGTGGGCTTTGATTCTTTCGAGATACGTAGGCATCCTAATTATTATAAGTTTATCAAAAAATGATAAAATTATGGTAATTATGACCAAGCCTTTTTTTTTTTTTTTTTTTTTTTTTTTTTTTTTTCCTGCCGAGCCAGCAGTGCTTGAGCACTGGCCCGCCCGGCACTAGCCCGGGTCAAGCCCGGGTCAAAGCCCGGTCAAGCACTGGCGGGCTAGTGCTAGTGCCCGAGAAATCGAGCACTGGCACTAGCCCGGCACTAGCCCGGGTGTGTAGGGCTAGTGCTAGTGCTCGATTCTCCGAGCACTAGCCCGGTGGAGCCCGGCCCTAGCACTGGCCCGCCCGGCCCGTGGCCATCACTACAAACAGCTACCGAATAGTATTAAGGTTGACCTAGTGACTTCGATACTAATTTTCCTTGGGGTTATCCCATATCAATTTTCAACCCCGCGACATTAGTTGTTTCATCTATCATCTCAACTAAAACTCTGGCAGTTGATTAACTATTTCTAAAGTATCGGATTTGACAAGGGGGTGGGGGGGGGGGTGGAAGGAGGGTGATTCCTAGGGTATAAGCTTGATACCATGTGAAAGGATTATGAACAAAAAGAAAGTCTATTGGTTAAAGTCCAAAGAAGAATTTCGTAACTTAATTAACACTTAGAAGTCGATGTCCTAACTTGGTTAAAATTAGATGCTCAAACGGATACAATAATGTACATATACTAGGTAAATCTCGTGCGCCGCACGATCTGTGCGTATTTTTTACAAAAATTTGTTTAATGTTGTTATGTTGTGATATATAATTTTATACGTTGTTGGTTTCGCATGGTAGTTGGTTTTGATGTTATTTTGAATTGATTGTTCTACTATTTTTAGTTTCATATTGTTTCTAATTTTTTTTGTAAGTGGTTGTAGCTTATAAAGAAGTGTGCAGTACAATTTTGTTTTTAGGTTTTTAGTTGATATTAATCTTGGGAATTGGGAAATGGATGAAATATTGACATTATATTTAAGAAATTTGTCCTCTCTATCTACCTTGTACCTCTCCTTTGACGAAACAGTAATAATAATAATAATAATAATAATAATAATAATAATAAAAATTCATGCACCACTAAAGGAGTGACATGAGTTGTACTTACTCTTATTTTAAAGATTCATGTACAGATTTAATATACATGTGTGACCGTATGCATGATGCAATGTGAATGATATGGTCTAAAACTTGAAGTATACAATGTCCCTACTGATTCATGCACAAATGAAATGTACACGTGTGACCGTATGCATAATGCAAATGTGAATGATATGACCTAAAACTTGCAGTATACAATGTCCCTATTTTGAACCAATAAAAATTGGACAAAGGTCCCTACCACAGTTTTGCAACCTAAAATTATATAATGATATATGATGATTACTATCACATGGCGTTACATCCATACATGTAGCGAGTTTTCACACTTCTCATCTGCATATAGTGATTGCTCTTTAATTTCAAGCTAGTAAACAATATATTCTCGTTCGTAATTCAATTTCTTAGATCTAATTCTGGACGGAGGAAAAAAGCCCCCAAAAACAAAATCACAGATCTAATATTAGGTTCAAACGAACCAAAACTGGCGGTTTGACTAGTAAAATGTACATTTGACCATGTGACATTTTTAGTAGAAGGATAAGACAAAAATGTGGTCGATCTTTTTGGGGGCATGTATCCATGGGCGAATCTAGGGGATAGCCTGGGGTGCACCGGCTACCCCAAATTCCCCAAAAACGTCAAAATATTGCCTAAAAAAATTCCGAAGAATAGGAAAAAAAATTAAAAAAATTAATTTGTACCAAAAAGGCTACCCCAAGTTTTTGGGGCTAATTCGCCACTACTGATGTACCTTCAATTGTAGCACTTCGTAGGCAGGACGAAGACTCACGAACAAGATCAGATAAGGCGCGTTAAAAAGATCCCACCGTCCTCATACGCTCCTAGTCATAGCCTTGTCACCCCCGTACGACGTTCTCATCATTTTCTGTCTCTTCCTCATCACACCTCTATATAAGTTGATCGTTCACTAAGTTGTATGTGAGCCAACAAAGTATTCAATATTAAGTGTAAGATATTTATTCTACAAGCTACACCATTTTTTCTTAGAAACTCATTTACATACCTTGAACCAATATTCGATCGTTGTTGCAATATCTTCTCTCTAGCTACTAGTGTCATTACAAATCAAAAATAAGCTTAGAATTAAAGAATAAGTTTAAAAATAGAATAGAAGCATGCACAATTCGTTTTACAAGTTTGATTCAAATATATGAATGTTGAGGAATGAGTGTGGTTAGAAATGACATTTGATTTACTCATTTGACTATCCTAATGCATAAAATCGTCTTAGTGTCATTAGAATTCAAAAATAAGCTTAGAATCAAAGAATAAGCTTAAAAGTAGAATACAAGCATGCACAATTCGTTTTACAAGTTTGATTCAAATGTATGAATGTTGTGGAATGAATGTGGTTAGAAATAACATTTGATTTACTAATATGACAATCCCAACACATATAATTGTCTTAGTGTCATTACAATTCAAAAATAAGCTTAGAATTAAAGAATAAGTTTAAAAATAGAATAGAAGCATGCATCGTTCGTTTTGCAAGTTTGATTCAAATATATGAATGTTGTGGGATGAGTGTGGTTAGAAATGACATTTGATTTACTGATATGACAATCCTAACACATATAATCGTCTTAGTGTCATTACAATTCAAAAATAAGCTTAGAATTAAACAATAAGCTTAAAAGTAGAATACAAGCATGCACAGTTCGTTTTACAAATTAGATTCAAATGTATGAATGTTGTGGAATGAGTGTGGTTAGAAATGACATTTGATTTACTAATATAACTATCCTAATACATATAATCGTCTTAGTGTCATTAGAATTCAAAAATCAGCTTCGAATCAAAGATTAAGCTTAAAAGTAGAATACAAGCATGCACAGTTTGTTTTACAAGTTTGATTCAAATGTATGAATGTTGTGGAATGAGTGTGGTTAGAAATGACATTTGATTTACTCATTTGACTATCCTAATATATAAAATCGTCATAGTGTCATTAGAATTCAAAAATAAGCTTAGAATCAAAGAATAAGCTTAAAAGTAGAATACAAGCATGCACAGTTCGTTTTACAAGTATGATTCAATTGTATGAATATTTTGGAATGAGTGTTGTTAAAAATGACACTTGGTTTACTTATATGACTATCCTAACAGATATAATCGTCTTAGTGTCATTACAATTCAAATACAAGCTTAGAATCAAAGAATAAGCTTAAAAGTAGAATACAAGCATGCACAGTTCGTTTTACAAGTTTGATTCAAATGTATGAATGTTGTGGAATGAGTGTGGTTTGAAATGACATTTGATTTTACTTATATGACTATGCTAACACATATAATCGGCTTAGTATCATTAGAATTCAAACATAAGCTTAGAATTAAAGAATAAGCTTAAAAGTAGAATACAAGCATGCACAATTCGTTTTACAAGTTTGATTCAAATGTATGAGTGTTGTGGAATGAATGTGGTTAGAAATGACATTCGATATACTCATTTGACTATCCTAATAAATAAAATCGTCTTAGTGTCATTAGAATTCAAAAATAAGCTTAGAATCAAAGAATAAGTTTAAAAGTCGGATACAAGCATGCATAGTTCGTTTTACAAGTTTGATTCAAATGTATGAATGTTGTGGAATGAGTGTGGTTAGAAATTACATTTGATTTACTCATATGACTATCCTACCTCATATAATCATCTTAGTGTCATTAGAATTCAAAAATAAGCTTAGAATTAAAGAATAAGTTTAAAAGTAAAATACAAGCATGCACAATTCGTTTTATAAGTTTGATTCAAATGTATGAATATTTTGGAATGAGTGTAGTTAGAAATGACATTTGGTTTACTAATATGACTATCCTAACACATAATCGTCTTAGTGTCATTTTAATTAAAAAATAAGCTTAGAATCAAAGAATAAGCTTAAACGTAGAATATAACCATGCACAGTTCGTTTTACAAGTTTGATGCAAATGTATGAATGTTATGGAATGAGTGTGGTTTGAAATGACAATTGATTTTACTTCTATGACTATTCAAACACATATAATCGTCTTAGTGTCATTAGAATTCAAAAATAACATTAGAATCAAAGAATAAGCTTAAAAGTATAATACAAGCATGCACAGTTCGTTTTACAAGTTTGATTCAAAATTATGAATGTTGTGGAATGAGTGTGATTAGAAATGACATTTGATTTACTAATATGACTATCCTAACACATATAATCGTCGTAGTGTCATTAGAATTTAAAAATATGCTTAGAATCCAAGAATAAGCTTAAAAGTGTAATAGAAGCATGCAAAGTTTGTTTTACAAGTTTGATTCAAATGTATGAATGTTGTGGAATGAGTGTGGTTAGAAATGACATTTGATTTACTAATATGACAATCCTAACACATATAATTGTCTTAGTGTCATTACAATTCAAAAATAAGCATAGAATAAAAGAATCATTTTAAAAATAGAATAGAATCTTGTATAGTTCGTTTTAAAAGTTTGATTCAAATATATGAATGTTCTGGAATGAGTGTGGTTAGAAATCACATTTGATTTACTGATATGACAATCCTAACACATATAATCGTCTTAGTGTCATTACAATTCAAAAATAAGCTTAGAATTAAAGAATATGTTTAAAAGTAGAATACAAGCCTGAACAGTTCGTTTTACAAATTTGATTCAAATGTATGAATGTTGTGGAATGAGTGTGGTTAGAAATGATATTTAATTTACTAATATAACTATCCAAATACATATAATCGTCTTAGTGTCATTAGAATTCAAAAATAAGCTTAGAATCAAAGATTAAGCTTAAAAGTAGAATACAAGCATGCACAATTAGTTTTACAAGTTTGATTCAAATGTATAAATGTTGTGGAATGAGTGTGGTTAGAAATGACATTTGATTTACTCGTATGACTATCCTAACACATAAAATCGTCTTAGTGTCATTAAAATTCAAAAATAAGGTTAGAATCAATGAATAAGCTTAAACGTAGAATATAACCAGGCACAGTTCGTTTTACAAGTTTGATTCAAATGTATGAATGTTGTGGAATGAGTGTGGTTAGAAATGACATTTGATTTACTACTATGACAATCCTAACACATATAATTGTCATAGTGTCATTACAATTCAAAAATAAGCTTAGAATTAACGAATCATTTTAAAAATAGAATAAAATCATGCATAGTTCGTTTTACAAGTTTGATTCAAATATATGAATGTTGTGGACTGAGTGTGGTTAGAAATGACATTTGATTTACTGATATGACAATCCTAACACATATAATTGTCTTAGTGTCGTTAGAATTCAAAAACAAGCTTAGAATCAAAGAATAAGATTAAAAGTAGAATACAAGCATGTACCGTTCGTTTTACAAGTTTGATTCAAAATTATGAATGTTGTGGAATGTGTGTGGTTAGAAATGATATTTGATTTACTAATATGACTATCCTAACACATATAATCGTCGTAGTGTCATTAGAATTTAAAAATAAGCTTAGAATCCAAGAATAAGGTTAAAAGTGTAATAGAAGCATGCAAAGTTCGTTTTACAAGTTTGATTCAAATGTATGAATGTTGTGGAATGAGTGTGGTTAGAACTGACATTTGATTTACTAATATGACAATCCTAACACATGTAATTGTCTTAGTGTCATTACAATTCAAAAATAAGCATAGAATTAAAGAATAATTTTAAAAATAGAATAGAATCTTGCATAGTTCGTTTTAAAAGTTTGATTCAAGTATATGAATGTTGTGGAATGAGTGTGGTTAGAAATGACATTTGATTTACTTATATGACAATCCTAACACATACAATTGACTTAGTGTCGTTAGAATTCAAAAATAAGCTTAGAATCAAATAATAAGCTTAAAAGTAGAATTCAAGCATGCACAGTTCGTTTTACAAGTTTGATTCAAATGTTTAAATGTTGTGGAATGAGTGTGGTTAGAAATGACATTTGATTTACTAATATGACAATCCTAACACATATAATTGTCTTTGTGTCATTAGAATTCAAAAATAAGCTTAGAATCAAAGAATAAACTTAAAAGTAGACTACAAGCATGCACAGTTCGTTTTACAAGTTTGATTCAAATGTATGAATGTTGTGGAATGAGTGTGGTTTGAAATGACATTTGATTTTACTTATAAGACTATGCTAACACATATAATCGTCTTTGTGTCATTAGAATTCAAAAATAAGCCTCGAATCAAAGAATAACTTTAAAAGTAGAATACAAGCATGCACAGTTCGTTTTACAAGTTTGATTCAAATGTATGAATGTTGTGGAATGAATGTGGTTAGAAATGACATTTGATTTACTCATTTGACTATCCTAATACATAAAATTGTCTTAGTGTCATTAGAATTCAAAAATAAGCTTAGAATCAAAGAATAAGTTTAAAAGTAGAATACAACCATGCACAGTTCGTTTTACAAGTTTGATTCAAATGTATGAATGATGTGGAATGAGTGTGGTTAGAAATGACATTTGATTTACTCATTTGACTATCCTAATAAATAAAATCGTCTTAGTGTCATTAGAATTGAAAAATAAGCTTAGAATCAAAGAATAAGCATAAAAGTAGAATACAGGCATGCACAGTTCGTTTTACAAGTTTGATTCAAATGTACAAATATTTTGGAATGAGTATAGTTAGAAATGACATTTGGTTTACTTATAGACTATCCTAACACATATAATCGTCTTAGTGTCATTAGAATTCAAAAATACGCTTAGAATCAAAGAATAAGTTTAAAAGTAGAATACAAGCATGCACAGTTCGTTTTACAAATTTGATTCAAATGTATGAATGTTGTGGAATGAGTGTGGTCTGAAATGACATTTGATTTTACTTATATGACTATGCTAACACATATAATCGTCTTAGTGTCATTACAATTCAAAAATAAGCATAGAATCAAAGAATAAGCTTAAAAGTAGAATACAACCATGCATAGTTCGTTTTACAAGTTTCCTTCAAATATATGAATGATGTGGAATGAGTGTGGTTAGAAATGACATTTGATTTTACTTATATGACTATGCTAACACATATAATCGTCCTAGTGTCATTAGAATTCAAAAATACGCTTATAATCAAAGAATAAGTTTAAAAGTAGAATACAAGCATGCACAGTTCGTTTTACAAATTTGATTCGAATGTATGAATGTTGTGGAATGAGTGTAGTTAGAAATGACATTTGGTTTATCCTAACACATATAATCGTCTTAGTGTCATTAAAATTCAAAAATAAGCTTAGAACCAAACAATAAGCTTAAAAGTAGAATACAAGCATGCACAGTTCGTTTTACAAGTTTGATTCAAATGTATGAATGTTGTGGAATGAGTGTGGTTAGAAATGACATTTGATTTACTCATTTGACTATCCTAATACATAAAATTGTCTTAGTGTCATTAGAATTCAAAAATAAGCTTAGAATCAAAGAATAAGCATAAAAGTAGAATACAGGCATGCACAGTTCGTTTTACAAGTTTGATTCAAATGTACAAATATTTTGGAATGAGTATAGTTAGAAATGACATTTGGTTTACTTATAGACTATCCTAACACATATAATCGTCTTAGTGTCATTAGAATTAAAAAATAGGCTTATAATCAAAGAATAAGCTTAAAAGTAGAATACATGCATGCACAGTTCGTTTTACAAGTTTGATTCAAATGTATGAATGTTGTGGAATGAGTGTGGTCTGAAATGACATTTGATTTTACTTATATGACTATGCTAACACATATAATCGTCTTAGTGTCATTACAATTCAAAAATAAGCTTAGAATCAAAGAATAAGCTTAAAAGTAGAATACAAGCATGCACAATTCGTTTTACAAGTTTGATTCAAATGTATGAATATTTTGGAATGAGTGTGGTTTGAAATGACATTTGATTTACTCATTTGACTATCCTAATAAATAAAATCGTCTTAGTGTCATTAGAATTCAAAAATAAGCTTAGAATCAAAGAATAAGTTTAAAAGTAGAATACAAGCATGCACAGTTCGTTTTACAGGAATTCAAAAATAAGCTTAGAATCAAAGAATAAGCTTAAAAGTAGATTACAAGCATGCACAGTTTGTTTTACAAGTTTGATTCAAATGTATTAATGTTGTGCAATGAGTGTGGTTAGAAATGACATTTGATTTACTCATTTGACTATCCTAATACATAAAATCGTCTTATTGTCATTAGAATTTAAAAATAAGCTTAGAATTAAAGAATAAGCTTTAAAGTAGAATACAAGCATGCACAGTTCGATTTACAAGTTTGATTCAAATGTATGAATATTTTGGAATGAGTGTAGTTAGAAATAACATTTAATTTACTTATATTACTATCCTAACACATATAATCGTCTTAGTGTCATATGAATTCAAAAATAAGCTTAGAATCAAAGAATAAGCTTAAAAGTAGAATACAAGCATGCACAGTTCGATTTACAAGTTTGATTCAAATGTATGAATGTTGTGGAATGAGTGTGGTTAGAAATGACATTTGATTTACTCATTTGACTATCCTAATACATAAAATCGTCTTATTGTCATTAGAATTTAAAAATAAGCTTAGAATTAAAGAATAAGCTTTAAAGTAGAATACAAGCATGCACAGTTCGATTTACAAGTTTGATTCAAATGTATGAATATTTTGGAATGAGTGTAGTTATAAATGACATTTAATTTACTTATATTACTATCCTAACACATATAATCGTCTTAGTGTCATATGAATTCAAAAATAAGCTTAGAATCAAAGAATAAGCTTAAAAGTAGAATACAAGCATGCACAGTTCGTTTTACAACTTTGATTCAAATGTATGAATGTTGTGGAATGAGTGTGGTTTGAAATGACATTTGATTTTACTTATATGACTGTGCTAACACATATAATCGTCTTAGTGTCATTAGAATTCAAAAATAAGCTTAGAATCAAAGAATAAGCTTAAAAGTAGAATACAAGCCTGCACAGTTCGTTTTACAAGTTTGATTCTAATGTATGAATGTTTTGGAATGAGTGTAGTTATAAATGACATTTGGTTTACTTATAGACTATCCTAACACATATAATCGTCTTATTGTCATTAGAATTAAAAAATAGGCTTATAATCAAAGAATAAGCTTAAAAGTAGAATACATGCATGCACAGTTCGTTTTACAAGTTTGATTCAAATGTATGAATGTTGTGGAATGAGTGTGGTCTGAAATGACATTTGATTTTACTTATATGACTATGCTAACACATATAATCGTCTTAGTGTCATTACAATTCAAAATTAAGCTTAGAATTAAAGAATCATGCATAGTTCGTTTTACAAGTTTGATTCAAATGTATGAATATTTTGGAATGAGTGTAGGTAGAAATAACATTTGGTTTACTAATATGACTATCCTACTACATATAATCGTCTTAGTGTCATTAGAATTCAAAAATAAACTTAGAATCAAAGAATAAGCTTAAAAGTAGAATACAAGCATGCACATTTCGTTTCACAAGTTTGATTCAAAATTATGAATGTTGTGGAATGAGTGTGGTTAGAAATGACATTTTATATACTGAGATGACTATCCTAACACATATAATTTTCGTAGTGTCATTAGAATTTAAAAATAAGCTTAGAATCAAAGAATAAGCTTAAAAGTATAATAGAAGCATGCAAAGTTCGTTTTAAAAGTTTAATTCAAATGTATAAATGTTGTGGAATGAGTGTGGTTAGAAATGACATTTGATTTATTAATATGACAATCTTAACACATATAATTATCTTAGTGTCATTACAATTCAAAAATAAGCTTAGAATTAAATAATCATTTTAAAAATAGAATAGAATCATGCATAGTTCGTTTTATAAGTTTGATTCAAATATATGAATGTTGTGGAGTGAGTGTGGTCTGAAATGACATTTGATTTTAATTATATGACTATGCTAACACATATAATCGTCTTAGTGTCATTACAATTCAAAAATAAGCTTAGAATTAAAGAATCATTTTAAAAATAGAATAGAATCATGCATAGTTCGTTTTACAAGTTTGATTCAAATGTATGAATATTTTGGAATGAGTGTAGGTAGAAATGACATTTGGTTTACTAATATGACTATCCTACTACATATAAGCGTCTTAGTGTCATTAAAATTCAACAATAGGCTTAGAATCAAAGAATAAGCTTAAATATAGAATATAATCATGCACAGTTCGTTTTACAAGTTTGATTGAAATGTATGAATGTTGTGGAATGAGTGTGGATTGAAATGACATTTGATTTTACTTATATGACTATTCTAACACATATAATTGTCTTAGTGTCATTAGAATTCAAAAATAAACTTAGAATCAAAGAATAAGCTTAAAAGTAGAATACAAGCATGCACATTTCGTTTCACAAGTTTGATTCAAAATTATGAATGTTGTGGAATGAGTGTGGTTAGAAATGACATTTGATATACTGAGATGACTATCCTAACACATATAATTTTCGTAGTGTCATTAGAATTCAAAAATAAGTTTAGATTCAAAGAATAAGCTTAAAAGTATAATAGAAGCATGCAAAGTTCGTTTTAAAACTTTGATTCAAATGTATAAATGTTGTGGAATGACTGTGGTTAGAAATGACATTTGATTTATTAATATGACAATCTTAACACATATAATTGTCTTAGTGTCATTACAATTCAAAAATAAGCTTAGAATTAAAGAATCATTTTAAAAATAGAATAGAATCATGCATATTTCGTTTTATAAGTTTGATTCAAATATATGAATGTTGTGGAATGAGTATGGTTAGAAATGACATTTGATTTACTGATATGACAATCCAAACACATATAATCGTCTTAGTGTCATGACAATTCAAAAATAAGCTTAGAATCAAAGAATAAGCATAAAAGTAGAATACAAGAATGCACAGTTCGATTTACAAGTTTGATTCAAATGTATGAATGTTATGGAATGAGTGTGGCTAGAAATGACATTTGATTTACTGATATGACAATCCTAATACATATAATCGTATTAGTGTCATTACAATTCAAAAATAAGCTTAGAATTAACGAATCATTTTAAAAATAGAATAGAATCGTGCATAGTATGTTTTACAAGTTTGATTCATATATATGAATGGTGTGCAATGAGTGTGGTTAGAAATGACATTTGATTTACAGATATGACAATCCTAACACATATAATCGTCTTAGTCTCATTACAATTCAAAAATAAGCTTAGAATTAAAGAATAAGCTTAAAAGTAGAATACAAGCATGCACAGTTCGTTTTACAAGTTTGATTCAAATGTACAGTTCGTTGTGGAATGAGTGTGGCTAGAAATGACATTTGATTTACTGATATGACAATCCTAATACATATAATCGTATTAGTGTCTTTACAATTCTAAAATAAGCTTAGAATTAAAGAATAAGCTTAAAAGTAGAATACAAGCATGCACAGTTCGTTTTACAAGTTTGATTCAAATGTATGAATGTTGTGGAATGAGTGTGGTTAGAAATGACATTTGATTTACTGATATGACAATCCTAACACATATAATCGTCTTAGTGTCATTACAATTCAAAAATAAGCTTAGAATTAAAGAATAAGCTTAAAAGTAGAATACAAGCATGCACAGTTCATTTTACAAGTTTGATTCAAATGTACAGTTCGTTGTGGAATGAGTGTGGCTAGAAATGACATTTGATTTACTGATATGACAATCCTAATACATATAATCGTTTTAGTGTCTTTACAATTCTAAAATAAGCTTAGAATTAAAGAATCATTTTAAAAATAGAATAGAATCGTGCATAGTATGTTTTACAAGTTTGATTCATATATATGAATGTTGTGGAATGAGTGTGGTTAGAAATGACATTTGATTTACTGATATGACAATCCTAACACATATAATCGTCTTAGTCTCATTATGATTCAAAAATAAGCTTAGAATCAAAGAATAAGCTTAAAAGTAGAATACAAGCATGCACAGTTCGTTTTAGAAATTTGATTCAAATGTATGAATGTTGAGGAATGAGTGTGGTTAGAAATGACATTTGATTTACTAATATAACTATCGTAACACATATAATCGTCTTAGTGTCATTAGAATTAAAAAATAAGCTTGGAATCAAAGAATAAACTTAAAAGTAGAATACAAGCATGCACAGTTCGTTTTACAAGTTTGATTCAAATGTATGAATGTTGTGGAATGAGTGTGGTCTGAAATGACATTTGATTTTACTTATATGACTATGCTAACACATATAATCGTCTTAGGGTCATTACAATTCAAAAATAAGCATAGAATGATAGAATCATTTTAAAAATAGAATAGAATCATGCATAGTTCGTTTTACAAGTTTGATTCAAATGTATGAATATTTTGGGATGAGTGTAGGTAGAAATGACATTTGGTTTACTAATATGACTAGCCTAACACATATAATCGTCAAAGTGTCATTAAAATTCAAAAATAGGCTTAGAATCAAAGAATAAGCTTAAATGTAGAATATAACCATGCACAATTCGTTTTACAAGTTTGATTCAAATGTATGAATGTTGTGGAATGAGTGTGGATTGAAATGACATTTGATTTTACTTATATGACTATTCTAACACATATAATCGTCTTAGTGTCATTAGAATTCAAAAATAAACTTAGAATCAAAGAATAAGCTTAAAAGTAGAATACAAGCATGCACATTTCGTTTCACAAGTTTGATTCAGAATTATGAATGTTGTGGAATGAGTGTGGTTAGAAATGACATTTGATATACTGAGATGACTATCCTAACGCATATAATTTTCGTAGTGTCATTAGAATTCAAAAATAAGTTTAGATTCAAAGAATAAGCTTAAAAGTATAATAGAAGCATGCAAAGTTCGTTTTAAAAGTTTGATTCAAATGTATAAATGTTGTGGAATGACTGTGGTTAGAAATGACATTTGATTTATTAATATGACAATCTTAACACATATAATTGTCTTAGTGTCATTACAATTCAAAAATAAGCTTAGAATTAAAGAATCATTTTAAAAATAGAATAGAATCATGCATAGTTCGTTTTATAAGTTTGATTCAAATATATGAATGTTGTGGAATGAGTATGGTTAGAAATGACATTTGATTTACTGATATGACAATCCTAACACATATAATTGTCTTAGTGTCATAACAATTCAAAAATAAGCTTAGAATCAAAGAATAAGCATAAAAGTAGAATACAAGCATGCGCAGTTCGATTTACAAGTTTGATTCAAATGTATGAATGTTGTGGAATGAGTGTGGTTAGAAATGACATTTGATTTACTGATATGACAATCCTAACACATATAATCGTCTTAGTGTCATTACAATTCAAAAATAAGCTTAGAATTAAAGAATAAGCTTAAACGTAGAATACAAGCATGCACAGTTCGTTTTAAAAGTTTGATTCAAATGTACAATTCGTTGTGAAATGAGTGTGGCTAGAAATGACATTTGATTTACTCATATGACAATCCTAATACATATAATCGTATTAGTGTCATTACAATTCAAAAATAAGCTTAGAATTAAAGAATCATTTTAAAAATAGAATAGAATCATGCATAGTATGTTTTACAAGTTTGATTCATATATATGAATGTTGTGGAATGAGTGTGGTTAGAAATGACATTTGATTTACTGATATGGAAATCCTAACACATATAATCGTCTTAGTCTCATTACAATTCAAAAATAAGCTTAGAATCAAAGAATAAGCTTAAAAGTAGAATACAAGCATGCACAGTTCGTTTTAGAAATTTGATTCAAATGTATGAATGTTGAGGAATGAGTGTGGTTAGAAATGACATTTGATATACTAATATAACTATCCTAACACATATAATCGTCTTAGTGTCATTAGAATTAAAAAATAAGCTTAGAATCAAAGAATAAACTTAAAAGTAGAATACAAGCATTCACAGTTCGTTTTACAAGTTTGATTCAAATGTATGAATGTAGTGGAATGAGTGTGGTCTGAAATGACATTTGATTTTACTTATATGGCTATGCTAACACATATAATCGTCTTAGTGTCATTACAATTCAAAAATAAGCTTAGAATGATAGAATCATTTTAAAAATAGAATAGAATCATGCATAGTTCGTTTTACAAGTTTGATTCAAATGTATGAATATTTTGGAATGAGTGTAGGTAGAAATGACATTTGATTTACTAATATGACTAGCCTAACACATATAATCGTCATAGTGTCATTAAAATTCAAAAATAGGCTTAGAATCAAAGAATAAGCTTAAATGGAGAATATAACCATGCACAATTCGTTTTACAAGTTTGATTCAAATGTATGAATGTTGTAGAATGAGTGTGGATTGAAATGACATTTGATTTTACTTATATGACTATTCTAAGACATATAATTGTCTTAGTGTCATTAGAATTCAAAAATAAACTTAGAATCAAAGAATAAGATTAAAAGTAGAATACAAGCATGCACATTTCGTTTCACAAGTTTGATTCAAAATTATGAATGTTGTGGAATGAGTGTGGTTAGAAATGACATTTGATATACTGAGATGACTATCCTAACACATATAATTTTCGTAGTGTCATTAGAATTCAAAAATAAGTTTAGATTCAAAGAATAAGCTTAAAAGTATAATAGAAGCATGCAAAGTTCGTTTTAAAACTTTGATTCAAATGTATAAATGTTGTGGAATGACTGTGGTTAGAAATGACATTTGATTTATTAATATGACAATCTTAACACATATAATTGTCTTAGTGTCATTACAATTCAAAAATAAGCTTAGAATTAAAGAATCATTTTAAAAATAGAATAGAATCATGCATATTTCGTTTTATAAGTTTGATTCAAATATATGAATGTTGTGGAATGAGTATGGTTAGAAATGACATTTGATTTACTGATATGACAATCCAAACACATATAATCGTCTTAGTGTCATGACAATTCAAAAATAAGCTTAGAATCAAAGAATAAGCATAAAAGTAGAATACAAGAATGCACAGTTCGATTTACAAGTTTGATTCAAATGTATGAATGTTATGGAATGAGTGTGGCTAGAAATGACATTTGATTTACTGATATGACAATCCTAATACATATAATCGTATTAGTGTCATTACAATTCAAAAATAAGCTTAGAATTAACGAATCATTTTAAAAATAGAATAGAATCGTGCATAGTATGTTTTACAAGTTTGATTCATATATATGAATGGTGTGGAATGAGTGTGGTTAGAAATGACATTTGATTTACAGATATGACAATCCTAACACATATAATCGTCTTAGTCTCATTACAATTCAAAAATAAGCTTAGAATTAAAGAATAAGCTTAAAAGTAGAATACAAGCATGCACAGTTCGTTTTACAAGTTTGATTCAAATGTACAGTTCGTTGTGGAATGAGTGTGGCTAGAAATGACATTTGATTTACTGATATGACAATCCTAATACATATAATCGTATTAGTGTCTTTACAATTCTAAAATAAGCTTAGAATTAAAGAATAAGCTTAAAAGTAGAATACAAGCATGCACAGTTCGTTTTACAAGTTTGATTCAAATGTATGAATGTTGTGGAATGAGTGTGGTTAGAAATGACATTTGATTTACTGATATGACAATCCTAACACATATAATCGTCTTAGTGTCATTACAATTCAAAAATAAGCTTAGAATTAAAGAATAAGCTTAAAAGTAGAATACAAGCATGCACAGTTCATTTTACAAGTTTGATTCAAATGTACAGTTCGTTGTGGAATGAGTGTGGCTAGAAATGACATTTGATTTACTGATATGACAATCCTAATACATATAATCGTTTTAGTGTCTTTACAATTCTAAAATAAGCTTAGAATTAAAGAATCATTTTAAAAATAGAATAGAATCGTGCATAGTATGTTTTACAAGTTTGATTCATATATATGAATGTTGTGGAATGAGTGTGGTTAGAAATGACATTTGATTTACTGATATGACAATCCTAACACATATAATCGTCTTAGTCTCATTATGATTCAAAAATAAGCTTAGAATCAAAGAATAAGCTTAAAAGTAGAATACAAGCATGCACAGTTCGTTTTAGAAATTTGATTCAAATGTATGAATGTTGAGGAATGAGTGTGGTTAGAAATGACATTTGATTTACTAATATAACTATCGTAACACATATAATCGTCTTAGTGTCATTAGAATTAAAAAATAAGCTTGGAATCAAAGAATAAACTTAAAAGTAGAATACAAGCATGCACAGTTCGTTTTACAAGTTTGATTCAAATGTATGAATGTTGTGGAATGAGTGTGGTCTGAAATGACATTTGATTTTAGTTATATGACTATGCTAACACATATAATCGTCTTAGGGTCATTACAATTCAAAAATAAGCATAGAATGATAGAATCATTTTAAAAATAGAATAGAATCATGCATAGTTCGTTTTACAAGTTTGATTCAAATGTATGAATATTTTGGGATGAGTGTAGGTAGAAATGACATTTGGTTTACTAATATGACTAGCCTAACACATATAATCGTCATAGTGTCATTAAAATTCAAAAATAGGCTTAGAATCAAAGAATAAGCTTAAATGTAGAATATAACCATGCACAATTCGTTTTACAAGTTTGATTCAAATGTATGAATGTTGTGGAATGAGTGTGGATTGAAATGACATTTGATTTTACGTATATGACTATTCTAACACATATAATCGTCTTAGTGTCATTAGAATTCAAAAATAAACTTAGAATCAAAGAATAAGCTTAAAAGTAGAATACAAGCATGCACATTTCGTTTCACAAGTTTGATTCAGAATTATGAATGTTGTGGAATGAGTGTGGTTAGAAATGACATTTGATATACTGAGATGACTATCCTAACGCATATAATTTTCGTAGTGTCATTAGAATTCAAAAATAAGTTTAGAATCAAAGAATAAGCTTAAAAGTATAATAGAAGCATGCAAAGTTCGTTTTAAAAGTTTGATTCAAATGTATAAATGTTGTGGAATGACTGTGGTTAGAAATGACATTTGATTTATTAATATGACAATCTTAACACATATAATTGTCTTAGTGTCATTACAATTCAAAAATAAGCTTAGAATTAAAGAATCATTTTAAAAATAGAATAGAATCATGCATAGTTCGTTTTATAAGTTTGATTCAAATATATGAATGTTGTGGAATGAGTATGGTTAGAAATGACATTTGATTTACTGATATGACAATCCTAACACATATAATTGTCTTAGTGTCATAACAATTCAAAAATAAGCTTAGAATCAAAGAATAAGCATAAAAGTAGAATACAAGCATGCGCAGTTCGATTTACAAGTTTGATTCAAATGTATGAATGTTGTGGAATGAGTGTGGTTAGAAATGACATTTGATTTACTGATATGACAATCCTAACACATATAATCGTCTTAGTGTCATTACAATTCAAAAATAAGCTTAGAATTAAAGAATAAGCTTAAACGTAGAATACAAGCATGCACAGTTCGTTTTAAAAGTTTGATTCAAATGTACAATTCGTTGTGAAATGAGTGTGGCTAGAAATGACATTTGATTTACTCATATGACAATCCTAATACATATAATCGTATTAGTGTCATTACAATTCAAAAATAAGCTTAGAATTAAAGAATCATTTTAAAAATAGAATAGAATCATGCATAGTATGTTTTACAAGTTTGATTCATATATATGAATGTTGTGGAATGAGTGTGGTTAGAAATGACATTTGATTTACTGATATGGAAATCCTAACACATATAATCGTCTTAGTCTCATTACAATTCAAAAATAAGCTTAGAATCAAAGAATAAGCTTAAAAGTAGAATACAAGCATGCACAGTTCGTTTTAGAAATTTGATTCAAATGTATGAATGTTGAGGAATGAGTGTGGTTAGAAATGACATTTGATATACTAATATAACTATCCTAACACATATAATCGTCTTAGTGTCATTAGAATTAAAAAATAAGCATAGAATCAAAGAATAAACTTAAAAGTAGAATACAAGCATTCACAGTTCGTTTTACAAGTTTGATTCAAATGTATGAATGTAGTGGAATGAGTGTGGTCTGAAATGACATTTGATTTTACTTATATGGCTATGCTAACACAATAATCGTCTTAGTGTCATTACAATTCAAAAATAAGCTTAGAATGATAGAATCATTTTAAAAATAGAATAGAATCATGCATAGTTCGTTTTACAAGTTTGATTCAAATGTATGAATATTTTGGAATGAGTGTAGGTAGAAATGACATTTGATTTACTAATATGACTAGCCTAACACATATAATCGTCATAGTGTCATTAAAATTCAAAAATAGGCTTAGAATCAAAGAATAAGCTTAAATGGAGAATATAACCATGCACAATTCGTTTTACAAGTTTGATTCAAATGTATGAATGTTGTAGAATGAGTGTGGATTGAAATGACATTTGATTTTACTTATATGACTATTCTAAGACATATAATTGTCTTAGTGTCATTAGAATTCAAAAATAAACTTAGAATCAAAGAATAAGCTTAAAAGTAGAATACAAGCATGCACAGTTCGTTTTAGAAATTTGATTCAAATGTATGAATGTTGAGGAATGAGTGTGGTTAGAAATGACATTTGATTTACTAATATAACTATCGTAACACATATAATCGTCTTAGTGTCATTAGAATTAAAAAATAAGCTTGGAATCAAAGAATAAACTTAAAAGTAGAATACAAGCATGCACAGTTCGTTTTACAAGTTTGATTCAAATGTATGAATGTTGTGGAATGAGTGTGGTCTGAAATGACATTTGATTTTACTTATATGACTATGCTAACACATATAATCGTCTTAGGGTCATTACAATTCAAAAATAAGCATAGAATGATAGAATCATTTTAAAAATAGAATAGAATCATGCATAGTTCGTTTTACAAGTTTGATTCAAATGTATGAATGTTGTAGAATGAGTGTGGATTGAAATGACATTTGATTTTACTTATATGACTATTCTAAGACATATAATTGTCTTAGTGTCATTAGAATTCAAAAATAAACTTAGAATCAAAGAATAAGCTTAAAAGTAGAATACAAGCATGCACATTTCGTTTCACAAGTTTGATTCAAAATTATGAATGTTGTGGAATGAGTGTGGTTAGAAATGACATTTGATATACTGAGATGACTATCTAACACATATAATTTTCGTAGTGTCATTAGAATTCAAAAATAAGATTAGAATCAACGAGTCAGCTTAAAAGTATAATAGAAGCATGCAAAGTTCTTTTTAAAAGTTTGATTCAAATGTATAAATGTTGTGGAATGACTGTGGTTAGAAATGACATTTGATTTATTAATATGACAATCTTAACACAAATAATTGTCTTAGTGTCATTACAATTCAAAAATAAGCTTAGAATTAAAGAATCATTTTAAAAATAGAATAGAATCATGCATAGTTCGTTTTATAAGTTTGATTCAAATATATGAATGTTGTGGAATGAGTATGGTTAGAAATGACATTTTATTTACTGATATGACAATCCTAACACATATAATCGTCTTAGTGTCATGACAATTCAAAAATAAGCTTAGAATCAAAAAATAAGCATAAAAGTAGAATACAAGCATGCACAGTTCGATTTACAAGTTTGATTTAAATGTATGAATGTTGTGGAATGAGTGTGGTTAGAAATGACATTTGATTTACTGATATGACAATCCTAACACATATAATCGTCTTAGTGTCATTACAATTCAAAAATAAGCTTAGAATTAAAGAATAAGCTTAAACGTAGAATACAAGCATGCAAAGTTCGTTTTAAAAGTTTGATTCAAATGTACATTTCGTTGTGGAATAAGTGTGGCTAGAAATGACATTTGATTTACTCATATGACAATCCTAATACATATAATCGTATTAGTGTCATTACAATTCAAAAATAAGCTTAAAATTAAAGAATCATTTTAAAAATAGAATAGAATCATGCATAGTATGTTTTACAAGTTTGATTCATATATATGAATGTTGTGGAATGAGTGTGGTTAGAAATGACATTTGATTTACTGATATGGAAATCCTAACACATATAATCGTCTTAGTCTCATTACAATTCAAAAATAAGCTTAGAATCAAAGAATAAGCTTAAAAGTAGAATACAAGCATGCACAGTTCGTTTTAGAAATTTGATTCAAATGTATGAATGTTGAGGAATGAGTGTGGTTAGAAATGACATTTGATTTACTAATATAACTATCCTAACACATGTAATCGTCATAGTGTCATTAGAATTAAAAAATAAGCATAGAATCAAAGAATAAACTTAAAAGTA
Source organism: Spergularia marina (assembly GCA_963680865.1). Taxonomy (NCBI): domain Eukaryota; kingdom Viridiplantae; phylum Streptophyta; class Magnoliopsida; order Caryophyllales; family Caryophyllaceae; genus Spergularia; species Spergularia marina. The sequence continues at coordinate 8,722,145 of OY804554.1, forward strand.
GAATACAAGCATGCACAGTTCGTTTTACAAGTTTGATTCAAATGTATGAATGTAGTGGAATGAGTGTGGTCTGAAATGACATTTGATTTTACTTATATGACTATGCTAACACATATAATCGTCTTAGTGTCATTACAATTCAAAAATAAGCTTAGAATGATAGAATCATTTTAAAAATAGAATAGAATCATGCATAGTTCGTTTTACAAGTTTGATTCAAATGTATGAATATTTTTGAATGAGTGTAGGTAGAAATGACATTTGGTTTACTAATATGACTAGCCTAACACATATAATCGTCATAGTGTCATTAAAATTCAAAATTAGGCTTAGAATCAAAGAATAAGCTTAAATGTAGAATATAACCATGCACAATTCGTTTTACAAGTTTGATTCAAATGTATGAATGTTGTGGAATGAGTGTGGATTGAAATGACATTTGATTTTACTTATATGACAATTCTAACACATATAATCGTCTTAGTGTCATTAGAATTCAAAAATAAACTTAGAATCAAAGAATAAGCTTAAAAGTAGAATACAAGCATGCACATTTCGTTTCACAAGTTTGATTCAAAATTATGAATGTTGTGGAATGAGTATGGTTAGAAATGACATTTGATATACTGAGATGACTATCCTAACACATATAATTTTCGTAGTGTCATTAGAATTCAAAAATAAGTTTAGAATCAAAGAATAAGCTTAAAAGTATAATAGAAGCATGCAAAGTTCGTTTTAAAAGTTTGATTCAAATGTATAAATGTTGTGGAATGACTGTGGTTAGAAATGACATTTGATTTATTAATATGACAATCTTAACACATATAATTGTCTTAGTGTCATTACAATTCAAAAATAAGCTTAGAATTAAATAATCATTTTAAAAATAGAATAGAATCATGCATAGTTCGTTTTATAAGTTTGATTCAAATATATGAATGTTGTGGAATGAGTATGGTTAGAAATGACATTTGATTTACTGATATGACAATCCTAACACATATAATCGTCTTAGTGTCATGACAATTCAAAAATAAGCTTAGAATCAAAGAACAAGCATAAAAGTAGAATACAAGCATGCACAGTTCGATTTACAAGTTTGATTCAAATGTATGAATGTTGTGGAATGAGTGTGGTTAGAAATGACATTTGATTTACTGATATGACAATCCTAACACATATAATCGTCTTAGTGTCATTACAATTCAAAAATAAGCTTAGAATTAAAGAATAAGCTTAAACGTAGAATACAAGCATGCACAGTTCGTTTTGAAAGTTTGATTCAAATGTACAGTTCGTTGTGGAATGGGTGTGGCTAGAAATGACATTTGATTTACTCATATGACAATCCTAATACATATAATCGTATTAGTGTCATTACAATTCAAAAATAAGCTTAGAATTAAAGAATCATTTTAAAAATAGAATAGAATCATGCATAGTATGTTTTACAAGTTTAATTCATATATATGAATGTTGTGGAATGAGTGTGGTTAGAAATGACATTTGATTTACTGATATGACAATCCTAACACATATAATCGTCTTAGTCTCATTACAATTCAAAAATAAGCTTAGAATCAAAGAATAAGCTTAAAAGTAGAATACAAGCATGCACAGTTCGTTTTAGAAATTTGATTCAAATGTATGAATGTTGAGGAATGAGTGTGGTTAGAAATGACATTTGATTTACTAATATAACTATCCTAACACATATAATCGTCTTAGTGTCATTAGAATTAAAAAATAAGCATAAAATCAAAGAATAAACTTAAAAGTAGAATACAAGCATGCACAGTTCGTTTTACAAGTTTGATTCAAATGTATGAATGTAGTGGAATGAGTGTGGTCTGAAATGACATTTGATTTTACTTATATGACTATGCTAACACATATAATCGTCTTAGTGTCATTACAATTCAAAAATAAGCTTAGAATGATAGAATCATTTTAAAAATAGAATAGAATCATGCATAGTTCGTTTTACAAGTTTGATTCAAATGTATGAATATTTTTGAATGAGTGTAGGTAGAAATGACATTTGGTTTACTAATATGACTAGCCCAACACATATAATCATCATAGTGTCATTAAAATTCAAAATTAGGCTTAGAATCAAAGAATAAGCTTAAATGTAGAATATAACCATGCACAATTCGTTTTACAAGTTTGATTCAAATGTATGAATGTTGTGGAATGAGTGTGGATTGAAATGACATTTGATTTTACTTATATGACTATTCTAACACATATAATCGTCTTAGTGTCATTAGAATTCAAAAATAAACTTAGAATCAAAGAATAAGCTTAAAAGTAGAATACAAGCATGCACATTTCGTTTCACAAGTTTGATTCAAAATTATGAATGTTGTGGAATGAGTATGGTTAGAAATGACATTTGATATACTGAGATGACTATCCTAACACATATAATTTTCGTAGTGTCATTAGAATTCAAAAATAAGTTTAGAATCAAAGAATAAGCTTAAAAGTATAATAGAAGCATGCAAAGTTCGTTTTAAAAGTTTGATTCAAATGTATAAATGTTGTGGAATGACTGTGGTTAGAAATGACATTTGATTTATTAATATGACAATCTTAACACATATAATTGTCTTAGTGTCATTACAATTCAAAAATAAGCTTAGAATTAAAGAATCATTTTAAAAATAGAATAGAATCATGCATAGTTCGTTTTATAAGTTTGATTCAAATATATGAATGTTGTGGAATGAGTATGGTTAGAAATGACATTTGATTTACTGATATGACAATCCTAACACATATAATCGTCTTAGTGTCATGACAATTCAAAAATAAGCTTAGAATCAAAGAACAAGCATAAAAGTAGAATACAAGCATGCACAGTTCGATTTACAAGTTTGATTCAAATGTATGAATGTTGTGGAATGAGTGTGGTTAGAAATGACATTTGATTTACTGATATGACAATCCTAACACATATAATCGTCTTAGTGTCATTACAATTCAAAAATAAGCTTAGAATTAAAGAATAAGCTTAAACGTAGAATACAAGCATGCACAGTTCGTTTTGAAAGTTTGATTCAAATGTACAGTTCGTTGTGGAATGGGTGTGGCTAGAAATGACATTTGATTTACTCATATGACAATCCTAATACATATAATCGTATTAGTGTCATTACAATTCAAAAATAAGCTTAGAATTAAAGAATCATTTTAAAAATAGAATAGAATCATGCATAGTATGTTTTACAAGTTTAATTCATATATATGAATGTTGTGGAATGAGTGTGGTTAGAAATGACATTTGATTTACTGATATGACAATCCTAACACATATAATCGTCTTAGTCTCATTACAATTCAAAAATAAGCTTAGAATCAAAGAATAAGCTTAAAAGTAGAATACAAGCATGCACAGTTCGTTTTAGAAATTTGATTCAAATGTATGAATGTTGAGGAATGAGTGTGGTTAGAAATGACATTTGATTTACTAATATAACTATCCTAACACATATAATCGTCTTAGTGTCATTAGAATTAAAAAATAAGCATAAAATCAAAGAATAAACTTAAAAGTAGAATACAAGCATGCACAGTTCGTTTTACAAGTTTGATTCAAATGTATGAATGTAGTGGAATGAGTGTGGTCTGAAATGACATTTGATTTTACTTATATGACTATGCTAACACATATAATCGTCTTAGTGTCATTACAATTCAAAAATAAGCTTAGAATGATAGAATCATTTTAAAAATAGAATAGAATCATGCATAGTTCGTTTTACAAGTTTGATTCAAATGTATGAATATTTTTGAATGAGTGTAGGTAGAAATGACATTTGGTTTACTAATATGACTAGCCCAACACATATAATCGTCATAGTGTCATTAAAATTCAAAATTAGGCTTAGAATCAAAGAATAAGCTTAAATGTAGAATATAACCATGCACAATTCGTTTTACAAGTTTGATTCAAATGTATGAATGTTGTGGAATGAGTGTGGATTGAAATGACATTTGATTTTACTTATATGACTATTCTAACACATATAATCGTCTTAGTGTCATTAGAATTCAAAAATAAACTTAGAATCAAAGAATAAGCTTAAAAGTAGAATACAAGCATGCACATTTCGTTTCACAAGTTTGATTCAAAATTATGAATGTTGTGGAATGAGTATGGTTAGAAATGACATTTGATATACTGAGATGACTATCCTAACACATATAATTTTCGTAGTGTCATTAGAATTCAAAAATAAGTTTAGAATCAAAGAATAAGCTTAAAAGTATAATAGAAGCATGCAAAGTTCGTTTTAAAAGTTTGATTCAAATGTATAAATGTTGTGGAATGACTGTGGTTAGAAATGACATTTGATTTATTAATATGACAATCTTAACACATATAATTGTCTTAGTGTCATTACAATTCAAAAATAAGCTTAGAATTAAAGAATCATTTTAAAAATAGAATAGAATCATGCATAGTTCGTTTTATAAGTTTGATTCAAATATATGAATGTTGTGGAATGAGTATGGTTAGAAATGACATTTGATTTACTGATATGACAATCCTAACACATATAATCGTCTTAGTGTCATGACAATTCAAAAATAAGCTTAGAATCAAAGAACAAGCATAAAAGTAGAATACAAGCATGCACAGTTCGATTTACAAGTTTGATTCAAATGTATGAATGTTGTGGAATGAGTGTGGTTAGAAATGACATTTGATTTACTGATATGACAATCCTAACACATATAATCGTCTTAGTGTCATTACAATTCAAAAATAAGCTTAGAATTAAAGAATAAGCTTAAACGTAGAATACAAGCATGCACAGTTCGTTTTGAAAGTTTGATTCAAATGTACAGTTCGTTGTGGAATGGGTGTGGCTAGAAATGACATTTGATTTACTCATATGACAATCCTAATACATATAATCGTATTAGTGTCATTACAATTCAAAAATAAGCTTAGAATTAAAGAATCATTTTAAAAATAGAATAGAATCATGCATAGTATGTTTTACAAGTTTAATTCATATATATGAATGTTGTGGAATGAGTGTGGTTAGAAATGACATTTGATTTACTGATATGACAATCCTAACACATATAATCGTCTTAGTCTCATTACAATTCAAAAATAAGCTTAGAATCAAAGAATAAGCTTAAAAGTAGAATACAAGCATGCACAGTTCGTTTTAGAAATTTGATTCAAATGTATGAATGTTGAGGAATGAGTGTGGTTAGAAATGACATTTGATTTACTAATATAACTATCCTAACACATATAATCGTCTTAGTGTCATTAGAATTAAAAAATAAGCATAAAATCAAAGAATAAACTTAAAAGTAGAATACAAGCATGCACAGTTCGTTTTACAAGTTTGATTCAAATGTATGAATGTAGTGGAATGAGTGTGGTCTGAAATGACATTTGATTTTACTTATATGACTATGCTAACACATATAATCGTCTTAGTGTCATTACAATTCAAAAATAAGCTTAGAATGATAGAATCATTTTAAAAATAGAATAGAATCATGCATAGTTCGTTTTACAAGTTTGATTCAAATGTATGAATATTTTTGAATGAGTGTAGGTAAAAATGACATTTGGTTTACTAATATGACTAGCCCAACACATATAATCGTCATAGTGTCATTAAAATTCAAAATTAGGCTTAGAATCAAAGAATAAGCTTAAATGTAGAATATAACCATGCACAATTCGTTTTACAAGTTTGATTCAAATGTATGAATGTTGTGGAATGAGTGTGGATTGAAATGACATTTGATTTTACTTATATGACTATTCTAACACATATAATCGTCTTAGTGTCATTAGAATTCAAAAATAAACTTAGAATCAAAGAATAAGCTTAAAAGTAGAATACAAGCATGCACATTTCGTTTCACAAGTTTGATTCAAAATTATGAATGTTGTGGAATGAGTATGGTTAGAAATGACATTTGATATACTGAGATGACTATCCTAACACATATAATTTTCGTAGTGTCATTAGAATTCAAAAATAAGTTTAGAATCAAAGAATAAGCTTAAAAGTATAATAGAAGCATGCAAAGTTCGTTTTAAAAGTTTGATTCAAATGTATAAATGTTGTGGAATGACTGTGGTTAGAAATGACATTTGATTTATTAATATGACAATCTTAACACATATAATTGTCTTAGTGTCATTACAATTCAAAAATAAGCTTAGAATTAAATAATCATTTTAAAAATAGAATAGAATCATGCATAGTTCGTTTTATAAGTTTGATTCAAATATATGAATGTTGTGGAATGAGTATGGTTAGAAATGACATTTGATTTACTGATATGACAATCCTAACACATATAATCGTCTTAGTGTCATGACAATTCAAAAATAAGCTTAGAATCAAAGAACAAGCATAAAAGTAGAATACAAGCATGCACAGTTCGATTTACAAGTTTGATTCAAATGTATGAATGTTGTGGAATGAGTGTGTTTAGAAATGACATTTGATTTACTGATATGACAATCCTAACACATATAATCGTCTTAGTGTCATTACAATTCAAAAATAAGCTTCGAATTAAAGAATAAGCTTAAACGTAGAATACAAGCATGCACAGTTCGTTTTGAAAGTTTGATTCAAATGTACAGTTCGTTGTGGAATGAGTGTGGCTAGAAATGACATTTAATTTACTCATATGACAATCCTAATACATATAATCGTATTAGTGTCATTACAATTCAAAAATAAGCTTAGAATTAAAGAATCATTTTAAAAATAGAATAGAATCATGCATAGTATGTTTTACAAGTTTGATTTATATATATGAATGTTGTGGAATGAGTGTGGTTAGAAATGACATTTGATTTACTGATATGACAATCCTAACACATATAATCGTCTTAGTCTCATTACAATTCAAAAATAAGCTTAGAATCAAAGAATAAGCTTAAAAGTAGAATACAAGCATGCACAGTTCGTTTTAGAAATTTGATTCAAATGTATGAATGTTGAGGAATGAGTGTGGTTAGAAATGACATTTGATTTACTAATATAACTATCCTAACACATATAATCGTCTTAGTGTCATTAGAATTAAAAAATAAGCATAAAATCAAAGAATAAACTTAAAAGTATAATACAAGCATGCACAGTTCGTTTTACAAGTTTGATTCAAATGTATGAATGTAGTGGAATGAGTGTGGTCTGAAATGACAATTGATTTTACTTATATGACTATGCTAACACATATAATCGTCTTAGTGTCATTATAATTCAAAAATAAGCTTAGAATGATAGAATCATTTTAAAAATAGAATAGAATCATGCATAGTTCGTTTTACAAGTTTGATTCAAATGTATGAATATTTTGGAATGAGTGTAGGTAGAAATGACATTTGGTTTACTAATATGACTAGCCTAACACATATAATCGTCATAGTGTCATTAAAATTCAAATTTAGGCTTAGAATCAAAGAATAAGCTTAAATGTAGAATATAACCATGCACAATTCGTTTTACAAGTTTGATTCAAATGTATGAATGTTGTGGAATGAGTGTGGATTGAAATGACATTTGATTTTACTTATATGACTATTCTAACACATATAATCGTCTTAGTGTCATTAGAATTCAAAAATAAACTTAGAATCAAAGAATAAGCTTAAAAGTAGAATACAAGCATGCACATTTCGTTTCACAAGTTTGATTCAAAATTATGAATGTTGTGGAATGAGTATGGTTATAAATGACATTTGATATGCTGAGATGACTATCCTAACACATATAATTTTCGTAGTGTCATTAGAATTCAAAAATAAGTTTAGAATCAAAGAATAAGCTTAAAAGTATAATAGAAGCATGAAAAGTTCGTTTTAAAAGTTTGATTCAAATGTATAAATGTTGTGGAATGAGTGTGGTTAGAAATGACATTTGATTTATTAATATGACAATCTTAACACATATAATTGTCTTAGTGTCATTACAATTCAAAAATAAGCTTAGAATTAAAGAATCATTTTAAAAATAGAATAGAATCATGCATAGTTCGTTTTATAAGTTTGATTCAAAAATATGAATGTTGTGGAATGAGTATGGTTAGAAATGACATTTGATTTACTGATATGACAATCCTAACACATATAATCGTCTTAGTGTCATGACAATTCAAAAATAAGCTTAGAATCAAAGAATAAGCTTAAAAGTAGAATACAAGCATGCACAGTTCGTTTTACAAGTTTGATTCAAATGTACAGTTCGTTCTGGAATGAGTGTGGCTAGAAGTGACATTTGATTTAATGATATGACAATCCTAATACATATAATCGTATTCGTGTCATTACAATTCAAAAATAAGCTTAGAATTAAAGAATCATTTTAAAAATAGAATAGAATCATGCATAGTATGTTTTACAAGTTTGATTCATATATATGAATGTTGTGGAATGAGTGTGGTTAGAAATGACATTTGATTTACTGATATGACAATCCTAACACATATAATTGTCTTAGTCTCATTACAATTCAAAAATAAGCTTAGAATCAAAGAATAAGCTTAAAAGTAGAATACAAGCATGCACAGTTCGTTTTACAAGTTTGATTCAAATGTACAGTTCGTTGTGGAATGAGTGTGGCTAGAAGTGACATTTGATTTAATGATATGACAATCCTAATACATATAATCGTATTCGTGTCATTACAATTCAAAAATAAGCTTAGAATTAAAGAATCATTTTAAAAATAGAATAGAATCATGCATAGTATGTTTTACAAGTTTGATTCATATATATGAATGTTGTGGAATGAGTGTGGTTAGAAATGACATTTGATTTACTGATATGACAATCCTAACACATATAATCGTCTTAGTCTCATTACAATTCAAAAATAAGCTTAGAATCAAAGAATAAGCTTAAAAGTAGAATACAAGCATGCACAGTTCGTTTTAGAAATTTGATTCAAATGTATGAATGTTGAGGAATGAGTGTGGTTAGAAATGACATTTGATTTACTAATATAACTATCCTAACACATATAATCGTCTTAGTGTCATTAGAATTAAAAAATAAGCTTAGAATCAAAGAATAAACTTAAAAGTAGAATACACGTTTTAAAAGTTTGATTCAAATGTATAAATGTTGTGGAATGAGTGTGGTAAGAAATGACATTTGATTTATTAATATGACAATCTTAACACATATAATTGTCTTAGTGTCATTACAATTCAAAAATAAGCTAGAATTAAATAATCATTTTAAAAATAGAATAGAATCATGCATAGTTCGTTTTATAAGTTTGATTCAAATATATGAATGTTGTGGAATGAGTGTGGTCTGAAATGACATTTGATTTTAATTATATGACTATGCTAACACATATAATCGTCTTAGTGTCATTACAATTCAAAAATAAGCTTAGAATTAAAGAATCATTTTAAAAATAGAATAGAATCATGCATAGTTCGTTTTACAAGTTTGATTCAAATGTATGAATATTTTTGAATGAGTGTAGGTAGAAATGACATTTGGTTTACTAATATGACTAGCCCAACACATATAATCGTCATAGTGTCATTAAAATTCAAAATTAGGCTTAGAATCAAAGAATAAGCTTAAATGTAGAATATAACCATGCACAATTCGTTTTACAAGTTTGATTCAAATGTATGAATGTTGTGGAATGAGTGTGGATTGAAATGACATTTGATTTTACTTATATGACTATTCTAACACATATAATCGTCTTAGTGTCATTAGAATTCAAAAATAAACTTAGAATCAAAGAATAAGCTTAAAAGTAGAATACAAGCATGCACATTTCGTTTCACAAGTTTGATTCAAAATTATGAATGTTGTGGAATGAGTATGGTTAGAAATGACATTTGATATACTGAGATGACTATCCTAACACATATAATTTTCGTAGTGTCATTAGAATTCAAAAATAAGTTTAGAATCAAAGAATAAGCTTAAAAGTATAATAGAAGCATGCAAAGTTCGTTTTAAAAGTTTGATTCAAATGTATAAATGTTGTGGAATGACTGTGGTTAGAAATGACATTTGATTTATTAATATGACAATCTTAACACATATAATTGTCTTAGTGTCATTACAATTCAAAAATAAGCTTAGAATTAAATAATCATTTTAAAAATAGAATAGAATCATGCATAGTTCGTTTTATAAGTTTGATTCAAATATATGAATGTTGTGGAATGAGTATGGTTAGAAATGACATTTGATTTACTGATATGACAATCCTAACACATATAATCGTCTTAGTGTCATGACAATTCAAAAATAAGCTTAGAATCAAAGAACAAGCATAAAAGTAGAATACAAGCATGCACAGTTCGATTTACAAGTTTGATTCAAATGTATGAATGTTGTGGAATGAGTGTGGTTAGAAATGACATTTGATTTACTGATATGACAATCCTAACACATATAATCGTCTTAGTGTCATTACAATTCAAAAATAAGCTTAGAATTAAAGAATAAGCTTAAACGTAGAATACAAGCATGCACAGTTCGTTTTGAAAGTTTGATTCAAATGTACAGTTCGTTGTGGAATGAGTGTGGCTAGAAATGACATTTAATTTACTCATATGACAATCCTAATACATATAATCGTATTAGTGTCATTACAATTCAAAAATAAGCTTAGAATTAAAGAATCATTTTAAAAATAGAATAGAATCATGCATAGTATGTTTTACAAGTTTGATTCATATATATGAATGTTGTGGAATGAGTGTGGTTAGAAATGACATTTGATTTACTGATATGACAATCCTAACACATATAATCGTCTTAGTCTCATTACAATTCAAAAATAAGCTTAGAATCAAAGAATAAGCTTAAAAGTAGAATACAAGCATGCACAGTTCGTTTTAGAAATTTGATTCAAATGTATGAATGTTGAGGAATGAGTGTGGTTAGAAATGACATTTGATTTACTAATATAACTATCCTAACACATATAATCGTCTTAGTGTCATTAGAATTAAAAAATAAGCATAAAATCAAAGAATAAACTTAAAAGTATAATACAAGCATGCACAGTTCGTTTTACAAGTTTGATTCAAATGTATGAATGTAGTGGAATGAGTGTGGTCTGAAATGACAATTGATTTTACTTATATGACTATGCTAACACATATAATCGTCTTAGTGTCATTATAATTCAAAAATAAGCTTAGAATGATAGAATCATTTTAAAAATAGAATAGAATCATGCATAGTTCGTTTTACAAGTTTGATTCAAATGTATGAATATTTTGGAATGAGTGTAGGTAGAAATGACATTTGGTTTACTAATATGACTAGCCTAACACATATAATCGTCATAGTGTCATTAAAATTCAAATTTAGGCTTAGAATCAAAGAATAAGCTTAAATGTAGAATATAACCATGCACAATTCGTTTTACAAGTTTGATTCAAATGTATGAATGTTGTCGAATGAGTGTGGATTGAAATGACATTTGATTTTACTTATATGACTATTCTAACACATATAATCGTCTTAGTGTCATTAGAATTCAAAAATAAACTTAGAATCAAAGAATAAGCTTAAAAGTAGAATACAAGCATGCACAGTTCGTTTCACAAGTTTGATTCAAAATTATGAATGTTGTGGTATGAGTGTGGTTAGAAATGACATTTGATATACTGCGATGACTATCCTAACACATATAATTTTCGTAGTGTCATTAGAATTCAAAAATAAGCTTAGAATCAAAGAATAAGCTTAAAAGTATAATAGAAGCATGCAAAGTTCGTTTTAAAAGTTTGATTCAAATGTATAAATGTTGTGGAATGAGTGTGGTTAGAAATGACATTTGATTTATTAATATGACAATCTTAACACATATAATTGTCTTAGTGTCATTACAATTCAAAAATAAGCTTAGAATTAAAGAATCATTTTAAAAATAGAATAGAATCATGCATAGTTCGTTTTATAAGTTTGATTCAAAAATATGAATGTTGTGGAATGAGTATGGTTAGAAATGACATTTGATTTACTGATATGACAATCCTAACACATATAATCGTCTTAGTGTCATGACAATTCAAATAAGCTTAGAATCAAAGAATAAGCTTAAAAGTAGAATACAAGCATGCACAGTTCGTTTTACAAGTTTGATTCAAATGTACAGTTCGTTGTGGAATGAGTGTGGCTAGAAGTGACATTTGATTTAATGATATGACAATCCTAATACATATAATCGTATTCGTGTCATTACAATTCAAAAATAAGCTTAGAATTAAAGAATCATTTTAAAAATAGAATAGAATCATGCATAGTATGTTTTACAAGTTTGATTCATATATATGAATGTTGTGGAATGAGTGTGGTTAGAAATGACATTTGATTTACTGATATGACAATCCTAACACATATAATTGTCTTAGTCTCATTACAATTCAAAAATAAGCTTAGAATCAAAGAATAAGCTTAAAAGTAGAATACAAGCATGCACAGTTCGTTTTACAAGTTTGATTCAAATGTACAGTTCGTTGTGGAATGAGTGTGGCTAGAAGTGACATTTGATTTAATGATATGACAATCCTAATACATATAATCGTATTCGTGTCATTACAATTCAAAAATAAGCTTAGAATTAAAGAATCATTTTAAAAATAGAATAGAATCATGCATAGTATGTTTTACAAGTTTGATTCATATATATGAATGTTGTGGAATGAGTGTGGTTAGAAATGACATTTGATTTACTGATATGACAATCCTAACACATATAATCGTCTTAGTCTCTTTACAATTCAAAAATAAGCTTAGAATCAAAGAATAAGCTTAAAAGTAGAATACAAGCATGCACAGTTCGTTTTAGAAATTTGATTCTAATGTATGAATGTTGAGGAATGAGTGTGGTTAGAAATGACATTTGATTTACTAATATAACTATCCTAACACATATAATCGTCTTAGTGTCATTAGAATTAAAAAATAAGCTTAGAATCAAAGAATAAACTTAAAAGTAGAATACACGTTTTAAAAGTTTGATTCAAATGTATAAATGTTGTGGAATGAGTGTGGTAAGAAATGACATTTGATTTATTAATATGACAATCTTAACACATATAATTGTCTTAGTGTCATTACAATTCAAAAATAAGCTAGAATTAAATAATCATTTTAAAAATAGAATAGAATCATGCATAGTTCGTTTTATAAGTTTGATTCAAATATATGAATGTTGTGGAATGAGTGTGGTCTGAAATGACATTTGATTTTAATTATATGACTATGCTAACACATATAATCGTCTTAGTGTCATTACAATTCAAAAATAAGCTTAGAATTAAAGAATCATTTTAAAAATAGAATAGAATCATGCATAGTTCGTTTTACAAGTTTGATTCAAATGTATGAATATTTTTGAATGAGTGTAGGTAGAAATGACATTTGGTTTACTAATATGACTAGCCCAACACATATAATCGTCATAGTGTCATTAAAATTCAAAATTAGGCTTAGAATCAAAGAATAAGCTTAAATGTAGAATATAACCATGCACAATTCGTTTTACAAGTTTGATTCAAATGTATGAATGTTGTGGAATGAGTGTGGATTGAAATGACATTTGATTTTACTTATATGACTATTCTAACACATATAATCGTCTTAGTGTCATTAGAATTCAAAAATAAACTTAGAATCAAAGAATAAGCTTAAAAGTAGAATACAAGCATGCACATTTCGTTTCACAAGTTTGATTCAAAATTATGAATGTTGTGGAATGAGTATGGTTAGAAATGACATTTGATATACTGAGATGACTATCCTAACACATATAATTTTCGTAGTGTCATTAGAATTCAAAAATAAGTTTAGAATCAAAGAATAAGCTTAAAAGTATAATAGAAGCATGCAAAGTTCGTTTTAAAAGTTTGATTCAAATGTATAAATGTTGTGGAATGAGTGTGGTTAGAAATGACATTTGATTTATTAATATGACAATCTTAACACATATAATTGTCTTAGTGTCATTACAATTCAAAAATAAGCTTAGAATTAAAGAATCATTTTAAAAATAGAATAGAATCATGCATAGTTCGTTTTATAAGTTTGATTCAAAAATATGAATGTTGTGGAATGAGTATGGTTAGAAATGACATTTGATTTACTGATATGACAATCCTAACACATATAATCGTCTTAGTGTCATGACAATTCAAATAAGCTTAGAATCAAAGAATAAGCTTAAAAGTAGAATACAAGCATGCACAGTTCGTTTTACAAGTTTGATTCAAATGTACAGTTCGTTGTGGAATGAGTGTGGCTAGAAGTGACATTTGATTTAATGATATGACAATCCTAATACATATAATCGTATTCGTGTCATTACAATTCAAAAATAAGCTTAGAATTAAAGAATCATTTTAAAAATAGAATAGAATCATGCATAGTATGTTTTACAAGTTTGATTCATATATATGAATGTTGTGGAATGAGTGTGGTTAGAAATGACATTTGATTTACTGATATGACAATCCTAACACATATAATTGTCTTAGTCTCATTACAATTCAAAAATAAGCTTAGAATCAAAGAATAAGCTTAAAAGTAGAATACAAGCATGCACAGTTCGTTTTACAAGTTTGATTCAAATGTACAGTTCGTTGTGGAATGAGTGTGGCTAGAAGTGACATTTGATTTAATGATATGACAATCCTAATACATATAATCGTATTCGTGTCATTACAATTCAAAAATAAGCTTAGAATTAAAGAATCATTTTAAAAATAGAATAGAATCATGCATAGTATGTTTTACAAGTTTGATTCATATATATGAATGTTGTGGAATGAGTGTGGTTAGAAATGACATTTGATTTACTGATATGACAATCCTAACACATATAATCGTCTTAGTCTCTTTACAATTCAAAAATAAGCTTAGAATCAAAGAATAAGCTTAAAAGTAGAATACAAGCATGCACAGTTCGTTTTAGAAATTTGATTCTAATGTATGAATGTTGAGGAATGAGTGTGGTTAGAAATGACATTTGATTTACTAATATAACTATCCTAACACATATAATCGTCTTAGTGTCATTAGAATTAAAAAATAAGCTTAGAATCAAAGAATAAACTTAAAAGTAGAATACACGTTTTAAAAGTTTGATTCAAATGTATAAATGTTGTGGAATGAGTGTGGTAAGAAATGACATTTGATTTATTAATATGACAATCTTAACACATATAATTGTCTTAGTGTCATTACAATTCAAAAATAAGCTAGAATTAAATAATCATTTTAAAAATAGAATAGAATCATGCATAGTTCGTTTTATAAGTTTGATTCAAATATATGAATGTTGTGGAATGAGTGTGGTCTGAAATGACATTTGATTTTAATTATATGACTATGCTAACACATATAATCGTCTTAGTGTCATTACAATTCAAAAATAAGCTTAGAATTAAAGAATCATTTTAAAAATAGAATAGAATCATGCATAGTTCGTTTTACAAGTTTGATTCAAATGTATGAATATTTTTGAATGAGTGTAGGTAGAAATGACATTTGGTTTACTAATATGACTAGCCCAACACATATAATCGTCATAGTGTCATTAAAATTCAAAATTAGGCTTAGAATCAAAGAATAAGCTTAAATGTAGAATATAACCATGCACAATTCGTTTTACAAGTTTGATTCAAATGTATGAATGTTGTGGAATGAGTGTGGATTGAAATGACATTTGATTTTACTTATATGACTATTCTAACACATATAATCGTCTTAGTGTCATTAGAATTCAAAAATAAACTTAGAATCAAAGAATAAGCTTAAAAGTAGAATACAAGCATGCACATTTCGTTTCACAAGTTTGATTCAAAATTATGAATGTTGTGGAATGAGTATGGTTAGAAATGACATTTGATATACTGAGATGACTATCCTAACACATATAATTTTCGTAGTGTCATTAGAATTCAAAAATAAGTTTAGAATCAAAGAATAAGCTTAAAAGTATAATAGAAGCATGCAAAGTTCGTTTTAAAAGTTTGATTCAAATGTATAAATGTTGTGGAATGAGTGTGGTTAGAAATGACATTTGATTTATTAATATGACAATCTTAACACATATAATTGTCTTAGTGTCATTACAATTCAAAAATAAGCTTAGAATTAAAGAATCATTTTAAAAATAGAATAGAATCATGCATAGTTCGTTTTATAAGTTTGATTCAAAAATATGAATGTTGTGGAATGAGTATGGTTAGAAATGACATTTGATTTACTGATATGACAATCCTAACACATATAATCGTCTTAGTGTCATGACAATTCAAATAAGCTTAGAATCAAAGAATAAGCTTAAAAGTAGAATACAAGCATGCACAGTTCGTTTTACAAGTTTGATTCAAATGTACAGTTCGTTGTGGAATGAGTGTGGCTAGAAGTGACATTTGATTTAATGATATGACAATCCTAATACATATAATCGTATTCGTGTCATTACAATTCAAAAATAAGCTTAGAATTAAAGAATCATTTTAAAAATAGAATAGAATCATGCATAGTATGTTTTACAAGTTTGATTCATATATATGAATGTTGTGGAATGAGTGTGGTTAGAAATGACATTTGATTTACTGATATGACAATCCTAACACATATAATTGTCTTAGTCTCATTACAATTCAAAAATAAGCTTAGAATCAAAGAATAAGCTTAAAAGTAGAATACAAGCATGCACAGTTCGTTTTACAAGTTTGATTCAAATGTACAGTTCGTTGTGGAATGAGTGTGGCTAGAAGTGACATTTGATTTAATGATATGACAATCCTAATACATATAATCGTATTCGTGTCATTACAATTCAAAAATAAGCTTAGAATTAAAGAATCATTTTAAAAATAGAATAGAATCATGCATAGTATGTTTTACAAGTTTGATTCATATATATGAATGTTGTGGAATGAGTGTGGTTAGAAATGACATTTGATTTACTGATATGACAATCCTAACACATATAATCGTCGTAGTCTCATTACAATTCAAAAATAAGCTTAGAATCAAAGAATAAGCTTAAAAGTAGAATACAAGCATGCACAGTTCGTTTTAGAAATTTGATTCTAATGTATGAATGTTGAGGAATGAGTGTGGTTAGAAATGACATTTGATTTACTAATATAACTATCCTAACACATATAATCGTCTTAGTGTCATTAGAATTAAAAAATAAGCTTAGAATCAAAGAATAAACTTAAAAGTAGAATACACGTTTTAAAAGTTTGATTCAAATGTATAAATGTTGTGGAATGAGTGTGGTAAGAAATGACATTTGATTTATTAATATGACAATCTTAACACATATAATTGTCTTAGTGTCATTACAATTCAAAAATAAGCTAGAATTAAATAATCATTTTAAAAATAGAATAGAATCATGCATAGTTCGTTTTATAAGTTTGATTCAAATATATGAATGTTGTGGAATGAGTGTGGTCTGAAATGACATTTGATTTTAATTATATGACTATGCTAACACATATAATCGTCTTAGTGTCATTACAATTCAAAAATAAGCTTAGAATTAAAGAATCATTTTAAAAATAGAATAGAATCATGCATAGTTCGTTTTACAAGTTTGATTCAAATGTATGAATATTTTTGAATGAGTGTAGGTAGAAATGACATTTGGTTTACTAATATGACTAGCCCAACACATATAATCGTCATAGTGTCATTAAAATTCAAAATTAGGCTTAGAATCAAAGAATAAGCTTAAATGTAGAATATAACCATGCACAATTCGTTTTACAAGTTTGATTCAAATGTATGAATGTTGTGGAATGAGTGTGGATTGAAATGACATTTGATTTTACTTATATGACTATTCTAACACATATAATCGTCTTAGTGTCATTAGAATTCAAAAATAAACTTAGAATCAAAGAATAAGCTTAAAAGTAGAATACAAGCATGCACATTTCGTTTCACAAGTTTGATTCAAAATTATGAATGTTGTGGAATGAGTATGGTTAGAAATGACATTTGATATACTGAGATGACTATCCTAACACATATAATTTTCGTAGTGTCATTAGAATTCAAAAATAAGTTTAGAATCAAAGAATAAGCTTAAAAGTATAATAGAAGCATGCAAAGTTCGTTTTAAAAGTTTGATTCAAATGTATAAATGTTGTGGAATGACTGTGGTTAGAAATGACATTTGATTTATTAATATGACAATCTTAACACATATAATTGTCTTAGTGTCATTACAATTCAAAAATAAGCTTAGAATTAAATAATCATTTTAAAAATAGAATAGAATCATGCATAGTTCGTTTTATAAGTTTGATTCAAATATATGAATGTTGTGGAATGAGTATGGTTAGAAATGACATTTGATTTACTGATATGACAATCCTAACACATATAATCGTCTTAGTGTCATGACAATTCAAAAATAAGCTTAGAATCAAAGAACAAGCATAAAAGTAGAATACAAGCATGCACAGTTCGATTTACAAGTTTGATTCAAATGTATGAATGTTGTGGAATGAGTGTGGTTAGAAATGACATTTGATTTACTGATATGACAATCCTAACACATATAATCGTCTTAGTGTCATTACAATTCAAAAATAAGCTTAGAATTAAAGAATAAGCTTAAACGTAGAATACAAGCATGCACAGTTCGTTTTGAAAGTTTGATTCAAATGTACAGTTCGTTGTGGAATGAGTGTGGCTAGAAATGACATTTAATTTACTCATATGACAATCCTAATACATATAATCGTATTAGTGTCATTACAATTCAAAAATAAGCTTAGAATTAAAGAATCATTTTAAAAATAGAATAGAATCATGCATAGTATGTTTTACAAGTTTGATTCATATATATGAATGTTGTGGAATGAGTGTGGTTAGAAATGACATTTGATTTACTGATATGACAATCCTAACACATATAATCGTCTTAGTCTCATTACAATTCAAAAATAAGCTTAGAATCAAAGAATAAGCTTAAAAGTAGAATACAAGCATGCACAGTTCGTTTTAGAAATTTGATTCAAATGTATGAATGTTGAGGAATGAGTGTGGTTAGAAATGACATTTGATTTACTAATATAACTATCCTAACACATATAATCGTCTTAGTGTCATTAGAATTAAAAAATAAGCATAAAATCAAAGAATAAACTTAAAAGTATAATACAAGCATGCACAGTTCGTTTTACAAGTTTGATTCAAATGTATGAATGTAGTGGAATGAGTGTGGTCTGAAATGACAATTGATTTTACTTATATGACTATGCTAACACATATAATCGTCTTAGTGTCATTATAATTCAAAAATAAGCTTAGAATGATAGAATCATTTTAAAAATAGAATAGAATCATGCATAGTTCGTTTTACAAGTTTGATTCAAATGTATGAATATTTTGGAATGAGTGTAGGTAGAAATGACATTTGGTTTACTAATATGACTAGCCTAACACATATAATCGTCATAGTGTCATTAAAATTCAAATTTAGGCTTAGAATCAAAGAATAAGCTTAAATGTAGAATATAACCATGCACAATTCGTTTTACAAGTTTGATTCAAATGTATGAATGTTGTCGAATGAGTGTGGATTGAAATGACATTTGATTTTACTTATATGACTATTCTAACACATATAATCGTCTTAGTGTCATTAGAATTCAAAAATAAACTTAGAATCAAAGAATAAGCTTAAAAGTAGAATACAAGCATGCACATTTCGTTTCACAAGTTTGATTCAAAATTATGAATGTTGTGGTATGAGTGTGGTTAGAAATGACATTTGATATACTGCGATGACTATCCTAACACATATAATTTTCGTAGTGTCATTAGAATTCAAAAATAAGCTTAGAATCAAAGAATAAGCTTAAAAGTATAATAGAAGCATGCAAAGAAGCAAAGATTGTTTTAAAAGTTTGATTTAAATGTATAAATGTTGTGGAATGAGTGTGGTTAGAAATGACATTTGATTTATTAATATGACAATCTTAACACATATAATTGTCTTAGTGTCATTACAATTCAAAAATAAGCTTAGAATTAAAGAATCATTTTTAAAAATAGAATAGAATCATGCATAGTTCGTTTTATAAGTTTGATTCAAATATCTGAATGTTGTGGAATGAGCGTGGGTAGAAATGACATTTGATTTACTGATATGACAATGCTAACACATATAATCGTCTTAGTGTCATGACAATTCAAAAATAAGCTTAGAATCAAAGAATAAGCATAAAAGTAGAATACAAGCATGCACAGTTCGTTTTACAAGTTTGATTCAAATGTATGAATGTTGTAGAATAAGTGTGGTTAGAAATGACATTTGATTTACTGATATGACAATCCTAACACATATAATCATCTTAGTGTCATTAAAATTCAAAAATAAGCTTAGAATCAAAGAATAAGCTTAAAAGTAGAATACAAGCATGCACAGTTCGTTTTAGAAATTTGATTCTAATGTATGAATGTTGAGGAATGAGTGTGGTTAGAAATGACATTTGATTTACTAATATAACTATCCTAACACATATAATCGTCTTAGTGTCATTAGAATTAAAAAATAAGCTTAGAATCAAAGAATAAACTTAAAAGTAGAATACACGTTTTAAAAGTTTGATTCAAATGTATAAATGTTGTGGAATGAGTGTGGTAAGAAATGACATTTGATTTATTAATATGACAATCTTAACACATATAATTGTCTTAGTGTCATTACAATTCAAAAATAAGCTAGAATTAAATAATCATTTTAAAAATAGAATAGAATCATGCATAGTTCGTTTTATAAGTTTGATTCAAATATATGAATGTTGTGGAATGAGTGTGGTCTGAAATGACATTTGATTTTAATTATATGACTATGCTAACACATATAATCGTCTTAGTGTCATTACAATTCAAAAATAAGCTTAGAATTAAAGAATCATTTTAAAAATAGAATAGAATCATGCATAGTTCGTTTTACAAGTTTGATTCAAATGTATGAATATTTTTGAATGAGTGTAGGTAGAAATGACATTTGGTTTACTAATATGACTAGCCCAACACATATAATCGTCATAGTGTCATTAAAATTCAAAATTAGGCTTAGAATCAAAGAATAAGCTTAAATGTAGAATATAACCATGCACAATTCGTTTTACAAGTTTGATTCAAATGTATGAATGTTGTGGAATGAGTGTGGATTGAAATGACATTTGATTTTACTTATATGACTATTCTAACACATATAATCGTCTTAGTGTCATTAGAATTCAAAAATAAACTTAGAATCAAAGAATAAGCTTAAAAGTAGAATACAAGCATGCACATTTCGTTTCACAAGTTTGATTCAAAATTATGAATGTTGTGGAATGAGTATGGTTAGAAATGACATTTGATATACTGAGATGACTATCCTAACACATATAATTTTCGTAGTGTCATTAGAATTCAAAAATAAGTTTAGAATCAAAGAATAAGCTTAAAAGTATAATAGAAGCATGCAAAGTTCGTTTTAAAAGTTTGATTCAAATGTATAAATGTTGTGGAATGACTGTGGTTAGAAATGACATTTGATTTATTAATATGACAATCTTAACACATATAATTGTCTTAGTGTCATTACAATTCAAAAATAAGCTTAGAATTAAATAATCATTTTAAAAATAGAATAGAATCATGCATAGTTCGTTTTATAAGTTTGATTCAAATATATGAATGTTGTGGAATGAGTATGGTTAGAAATGACATTTGATTTACTGATATGACAATCCTAACACATATAATCGTCTTAGTGTCATGACAATTCAAAAATAAGCTTAGAATCAAAGAACAAGCATAAAAGTAGAATACAAGCATGCACAGTTCGATTTACAAGTTTGATTCAAATGTATGAATATTGTGGAATGAGTGTGGTTAGAAATGACATTTGATTTACTGATATGACAATCCTAACACATATAATCGTCTTAGTGTCATTACAATTCAAAAATAAGCTTAGAATTAAAGAATAAGCTTAAACGTAGAATACAAGCATGCACAGTTCGTTTTGAAAGTTTGATTCAAATGTACAGTTCGTTGTGGAATGAGTGTGGCTAGAAATGACATTTAATTTACTCATATGACAATCCTAATACATATAATCGTATTAGTGTCATTACAATTCAAAAATAAGCTTAGAATTAAAGAATCATTTTAAAAATAGAATAGAATCATGCATAGTATGTTTTACAAGTTTGATTCATATATATGAATGTTGTGGAATGAGTGTGGTTAGAAATGACATTTGATTTACTGATATGACAATCCTAACACATATAATCGTCTTAGTCTCATTACAATTCAAAAATAAGCTTAGAATCAAAGAATAAGCTTAAAAGTAGAATACAAGCATGCACAGTTCGTTTTAGAAATTTGATTCAAATGTATGAATGTTGAGGAATGAGTGTGGTTAGAAATGACATTTGATTTACTAATATAACTATCCTAACACATATAATCGTCTTAGTGTCATTAGAATTAAAAAATAAGCATAAAATCAAAGAATAAACTTAAAAGTATAATACAAGCATGCACAGTTCGTTTTACAAGTTTGATTCAAATGTATGAATGTAGTGGAATGAGTGTGGTCTGAAATGACAATTGATTTTACTTATATGACTATGCTAACACATATAATCGTCTTAGTGTCATTATAATTCAAAAATAAGCTTAGAATGATAGAATCATTTTAAAAATAGAATAGAATCATGCATAGTTCGTTTTACAAGTTTGATTCAAATGTATGAATATTTTGGAATGAGTGTAGGTAGAAATGACATTTGGTTTACTAATATGACTAGCCTAACACATATAATCGTCATAGTGTCATTAAAATTCAAATTTAGGCTTAGAATCAAAGAATAAGCTTAAATGTAGAATATAACCATGCACAATTCGTTTTACAAGTTTGATTCAAATGTATGAATGTTGTCGAATGAGTGTGGATTGAAATGACATTTGATTTTACTTATATGACTATTCTAACACATATAATCGTCTTAGTGTCATTAGAATTCAAAAATAAACTTAGAATCAAAGAATAAGCTTAAAAGTAGAATACAAGCATGCACATTTCGTTTCACAAGTTTGATTCAAAATTATGAATGTTGTGGTATGAGTGTGGTTAGAAATGACATTTGATATACTGCGATGACTATCCTAACACATATAATTTTCGTAGTGTCATTAGAATTCAAAAATAAGCTTAGAATCAAACAATAAGCTTAAAAGTATAATAGAAGCATGCAAAGTTCGTTTTAAAAGTTTGATTCAAATGTATAAATGTTGTGGAATGAGTGTGGTTAGAAATGACATTTGATTTATTAATATGACAATCTTAACACATATAATTGTCTTAGTGTCATTACAATTCAAAAATAAGCTTAGAATTAAAGAATCATTTTAAAAATAGAATAGAATCATGCATAGTTCGTTTTATAAGTTTGATTCAAAAATATGAATGTTGTGGAATGAGTATGGTTAGAAATGACATTTGATTTACTGATATGACAATCCTAACACATATAATCGTCTTAGTGTCATGACAATTCAAATAAGCTTAGAATCAAAGAATAAGCTTAAAAGTAGAATACAAGCATGCACAGTTCGTTTTACAAGTTTGATTCAAATGTACAGTTCGTTGTGGAATGACTGTGGCTAGAAATGACATTTGGTTTATTGATATGACAATCCTAATACATATAATCGTATTAGTGTCATTACAATTCAAAAATAAGCTTCGAATTAAAGAATCATTTTAAAAATAGAATAGAATCATGCATAGTATGTTTTACAAGTTTAATTCAAATATATGAATGTTGTGGAATGAGTGTGGTTAGAAATTACATTTGATTTACTGATATGACAATCCTAACACATATAATCGTCTTAGTGTCATTACAATTCAAAAATAAGCTTAGAATCAAAGCATAAGCATAAAAGTAGAATACAAGCATGCACAGTTCGTTTTAGAAATTTGATTCAAATGTATGAATGTTGAGGAATGAGTGTGGTTAGAAATGACATTTGATTTACTAATATAACTATCCTAACACATATAATCGTCTTAGTGTCATTAGAATTCAAAAATAAGCTTAGAATCAAAGAATAAACTTAAAAGTAGAATACAAGCATGCACAGTTCGTTTTACAAGTTTGATTCAAATGTATGAATGTTGTGGAATGAGTGTGGTCTGAAATGATATTTGATTTTACTTATATAACTATGCTAACACATATAATCGTCTTAGTGTCATTACAATTCAAAAATAAGCTTAGAATTAATGAATCATTTTAAAAATAGAACAGAATCATGCATAGTTCGTTTTACAAGTTTGATTCAAATGTATGAATATTTTGGAATGAGTGTAGGTAGAAATGACATTTGGTTTACTAATATGACTAGCCTAACACATATAATCGTCATAGTGTCATTAAAATTCAAAAATAGGCTTAGAATCCAAGAATAAGCTTAAATGTAGAATATAACCATGCACAGTTCGTTTTACAAGTTTGATTCAAATGTATGAATGTTGTGGAATGAGTGTGGATTGAAATGACATTTTAATTTACTTATATGACTATTCTAACACATATAATCGTCTTAGTGTCATTAGAATTAAAAAATAAACTTAGAATCAAAGAATAAGCTTAAAAGTAGAATACAAGCATCCACATTTCGTTTCACAAGTTTGATTCAAAATTATGAATGTTGTGGAATGAGTGTGGTTAGAAATGACCTTTGATATACTGAGATGACTATCCTAACACATATAATTTTCGTAGTGTCATTAGAATTCAAAAATAAGCTTAGAATCAAATAATAAGCTTAAAAGTATAATAGAAGCATGCAAAGTTCGTTTTAAAAGTTTGATTCAAATGTATAAATGTTGTGGAATGAGGGTGGTTAGAAATGACATTTGATTTATTAATATGATAATCTTAACACATATAATTTTCTTAGTGTCATTACAATTCAAAAATAAGCTTAGAATTAAAGAATCATTTTAAAAATAGAATAGAATCATGCATAGTTCGTTTTATAAGTTTGATTCAAATATATGAATGTTGTGGAATGAGCGTGGTTAGAAATGACATTTGATTTACTGATATGACAATCCTAACACATATAATCGTCTTAGTGTCATGACAATTCAAAAATAAACTTAGAATCAAAGAATAAGCATAAAAGTAGAATACAAGCATGCACAATTCGTTTTAAAAGTTTGATTCAAATGTATGAATGTTGTAGAATGAGTGTGGTTAGAAATGACATTTGATTTACTGATATGACAATCCTAACACATATAATCATCTTAGTGTCATTACAATTCAAAAATAAGCTTAGAATTAAAGAATAAGCTTAAAAGTAGAATACAAGCATGCACAGTTCGTTTTACAAGTTTGATTCAAATGTACAGTTCGTTGTGGAATGAGTGTGGTTAGAAATGACATTTGATTTATTAATATGACAATCTTAATTAACACATATAATTGTCTTAGTGTCATTACAATTCAAAAATAAGCTTAGAATTAAAGAATCATTTTAAAAATAGAATAGAATCATGCATAGTTCGTTTTATAAGTTTGATTCAAATATATGAATGTTGTGGAATGAGTGTGGTTAGAAATGACATTTGATTTACTGATATGACAATCCTAACACATATAATCGTCTTAGTGTCATGACAATCAAAAATAAGCTTAGAATCAAAGAATACGCATAAAAGTAGAATACAAGCATGCACAGTTCGTTTTACAAGTTTGATTCAAATGTATGAATGTTGTGGAATGAGTGTGGTTAGAAATGACATTTGATTTACTGATATGACAATCCTAACTCATATAATCGTCTTAGTGTCATTAAAATTCAAAAATAAGCTTAGAATTAAAGAATAAGCTTAAAAGTAGAATACAATCATGCACAGTTCGTTTTACAAGTTTGATAAAAATGTACAGTTCGTTGTGGAATGAGTGTGGCTAGAAATGACATTTGATTTACTGATATGACAATCCTAATACATATAATCGTATTAGTGTCATTACAATTCAAAAATAAGCTTAGAATTAAAGAATCATTTTAAAAATAGAATAGAATCATGCATAGTATGTTTTACAAGTTTGATTCAAATATATGAATATTGTGGAATGAGTGTGGTTAAAAATGACATTTGATTTACTATTATAACTATCCTAACACATATAATCGTCTTAGTGTCATTAGAATTCAAAAATAAGCTTAGAATCAAAGAATAAACTTAAAAGTAGAATACAAGCATGCATAGTTCGTTTTACAAGTTTGATTCAAATGTATGAATGTTGTGGAATAAGTGTGGTCTGAAATGATATTTGATTTTACTTATATGACTATTCTAACACATATAATCGTCTTAGTGTCATTAGAATTCAAAAATAAACTTAGAATCAAAGAATAAGCTTAAAAGTAGAATACAAGCATGCACATTTCGTTTCACAAGTTTGATTCAAAATTATGAATGTCGTGGAATGAGTGTGGTTAGAAATGACATTTGATATACTGAGATGACTTTCCTAACACATATTTTTCGTAGTGTCATTAGAATTCAAAAATAAGCTTAGAATCAAAGAATAAGCTTAAAATTATAATAGAAGCATCACTACGTGAAATTTGGGCTTCCAGAACCTGGTTAAGAGAACGGATTTTTTAAAAACCGATCTCTAGTAGTATAAGAGAACGGTTCCGCTAAAAACCGTTCTTAAATGTATTTTACGTAAAAAAGATAAAAAGAAAATTAGACTTTAGAGAATGGTTCTTGACAAAACCGTTCTCTTATGTACTGTCAAAAATGAACGTAACATAAGAGAACGGTTCATTATAAAACCGTTCTAGTACTTCTACATAAGAAAACGGTTCTTGTACAAAACCGTTCTTAAACTCATGCCAAAAAAGAAAAAAATAAAAAAAAATAAAACAGTACATAAGATCGAGAACTTCCATTCTCTCTCCTATTTCATAACCCTCATAAAAATAAAACCCTCGTCCTCTCCGCCCATATGTACTCTCTCTCTCTCTCTTTCATTTCTTTTCTCTACTCTGATCTCTATCCTCACAACTTCCATAGTTCCATTCTCTCTCCTCCACCATCTTTGATCTCCTCTACCATAACTCGTCTTGCTCCTCGTCGATCACTTCGGTTTACTGTCACCGCCTTTCCTCACCATTTCTACTTGCTCGCGCCTTGTCGACGATCTATTTACAAACCCGTCACGATGGTTGTCTCTTTTGGTAAGTTTTGTTTTAAGTTTCTTGAAATCATATGTTTTTTTGTGCTTTGTATTGTTGACAATGTTTAAGATTATGTTTAGGATCTATGTGATTTGGGAAATTTAATTTGGAGATTTTAGATCTATTTCTAACTAATTTCAAATTTCGTTTTTGGATCTACTTTTTATATAATTTCGATTTTCAGTTTTTTTTCAGACCTAATTTTTATCTAACTTGGTTGTTCTTATTCTAATGCTTTAATCTATGGGTTTTTTTTTTCTGTCAATTTTCATCTATTTGTTTAATCATTGCATCGATTATTTTTTCTATTGTATTTTTCGTTATTAATGTAATGTTTTAATTTGTTGCTTTTTTTTTTGGTGTGGTTAGAACGCAAACAAGTTGATGATCAAAATCCCAGATCTAAAGTGGGATGAAGAAGATGATGGCCACAAGATTTGAGAGAAATTAAAAATAGTTTTAGGTTATATGTTTGGTTAGTAAAATTTGCGATGTAATTTTTTTCAGTGATTTTATGAATAAGATTATATTAAAAAAATTCTATTTGTTGTTGTTACTGTTATTGTTTCTTTGTTGTTCTTGTTGTTGTTGTTGCTACTATCTGGGTTGGGGGATCGTGGACAGGGGTTGAGAAAGCAGGAAAATTTGATTTTTTGATTTTTTGATTTTTTTTTTATTAAAAAATGGGTACATAACAGAACGGTTTTTAATAAAACCGTTTTGTAAAGCATCAACTTAAGAGAACGGTTTTTCTGAAAACCGTTCTTAAAGGTCTTTGAAAACGGTTTTGTTCAAACCCGTTCTTATACCCTTTTAGAACGGTTGCAACCGTTCTCTTAGCCTTTAAGTACCATCGTCTAGAGAACGGTTGTAGTACCGTTCTGCTTAGCTTTAGAGGAACCGTTCTACATGCAAAGTTCGTTTTAAAATTTTGATTCAATTGTATAAATGTTGTGGAATGAGTGTGGTTAGAAATGACATTTGATTTATTAATATGACAATCTTAACACATATAATTGTCTTAGTGTCATTACAATTCAAAAATAAGGTTAGAATTAAAGAATCATTTTAAAAATAGAATAGAATCATGCATAGTTCGTTTTATAAGTTTGATTCAAATATATGAATGTTGTGGAATGAGTGTGGTTAGAAATGACATTTGATTTAATGATATGACAATCCTAACACATATAATCGTCTTAGTGTCATGACAATTCAAAAATAAGCTTAGAATCAAAGAATACGCATAAAAGTAGAATACAAGCATGCACAGTTCGTTTTACAAGTTTGATTCAAATGTATGAATGTTGTGGAATGAGTGTGGTTAGAAATGACATTTGATTTACTGATATGACAATCCTAACACATATAATCGTCTTAGTGTCATTACAATTCAAAAATAAGCTTAGAATTAAAGAATAAGCTTAAAAGTAGAATACAAGCATGCACAGTTCGTTTTACAAGTTTGATTCAAATGTACAGTTCGTTGTGGAATGAGTGTGGCTAGAAATGACATTTGATTTACTGATATGACAATCCTAATACATATAATCGTATTAGTGTCATTGCAATTCAAAAATAAGCTTAGAATTAAAGAATCATTTTAAAAATAGAATAAAATCATGCATAGTATGTTTTAAAAGTTTGATTCAAATATATGAATATTGTGGAATGAGTGTGGTTAGAAATGACATTTGATTTACTGATATGACAATCCTAACACATATAATCGTCTTAGTGTCATTATAATTCAAAAATAAGCTTAGAATCAAAGAATAAGCTTAAAAGTAGAATACAAGCATGCACATACAGTTCGTTTTAGAAATTTGATTCAAATGTATGAATGTTGAGGAATGAGTGTGGTTAAAAATGACATTTGATTTACTAATATAACTATCCTAACACATATAATCGTCTTAGTGTCATTAGAATTCAAAAATAAGCTTAGAATCAAATAATAAACTTAAAAGTAGAATACAAGCATGCACAGTTCGTTTTACAAGTTTGATTCAAATGTATGAATGTTGTGGAATTAGTGTGGTCTGAAATGATATTTGATTTTACTTATATGACTATTCTAACACATATAATCGTCTTAGTGTCATTAGAATTCAAAAATAAACTTAGAATCAAAGAATAAGCTTAAAAGTAGAATACAAGCATGGACATTTCGTTTCACAAGTTTGATTCAAAATTATGAATGTTGTGGAATGAGTGTGGTTAGAAATGACATTTGATATACTGAGATGACTATCCTAACACATATATTTTTCGTAGTGTCATTAGAATTCAAAAATAAGTTTAGAATCAAATAATAAGCTTAAAATTATAATAGAAGCATCACTACGTCAAATTTGGGCTTCCAGAACCTGGTTAAGAGAACGGATTTTTTAAAAACCGATCTCTAGTAGTATAAGAGAACGGTTCCGCTAAAAACCGTTCTTAAATGTATTTTACGTAAAAAAGATAAAAAGAAAATTAGACTTTAGAGAACGGTTCTTGACAAAACCGTTCTCTTATGTACTGTCAAAAATGAACTTAACATAAGAGAACGGTTCTATATAAAACCGTTCTAGTACTTCTACATAAGAAAACGGTTCTAGTACAAAACCGTTCTTAAACTCATGCCAAAAAAGAAAAAAATAAAAAAAATAAAACAGTACATAAGATCGAGAACTTCCATTCTCTCTCCTATTTCATAACCCTCATAAAAATAAAACCCTCGTCCTCTCCGCCCATATGTACTCTCTCTCTCTCTCTTTCATTTCTTTTCTCTACTCTGATCTCTATCCTCACAACTTCCATAGTTCCATTCTCTCTCCTCCACCATCTTTGATCTCCTCTACCATAACTCGTCTTGCTCCTCGTCGATCACTTCGGTTTACTGTCACCGCCTTTCCTCACCATTTCTACTTGCTCGCGCCTTGTCGACGATCAATTTACAAACCCGTCACGATGGTTGTCTCTTTTGGTAAGTTTTGTTTTAAGTTTCTTGAATTCATATGTTTTTTTGTGCTTTGTATTGTTGACAATGTTTAAGATTATGTTTAGGATCTATGTGATTTGGGAAATTTAATTTGGAGACTTTAGATCTATTTCTAACTAATTTCAAATTTCGTTTTCAGATCTACTTTTTATATAATTTCGATTTTCAATTTTTTTCAGACCTAATTTTTATCTAACTTGGTTGTTCTTATTCTAATGCTTTAATCTATGGGTTTTTTTTTTTTCTGTCAATTTTCATCTTTTTGTTTAATCATTGCATCGATTATTTTTTCTATTGTATTTTTCGTTATTAATGTAATGTTTTAATTTGTTGCTTTTTTTTTTTTGGTGTGGTTAGAACGCAAACAAGTTGATGATCAAAATCCCAGATCTAAAGTGGGATGAAGAAGATGATGGCCACAAGATTTGAGAGAAATTAAAAATAGTTTTAGGTTATATGTTTGGTTAGTAAAATTTGCGATGTAATTTTTTTCAGTGATTTTATGAATAAGATTATATTAAAAAAATTCTATTTGTTGTTGTTACTGTTATTGTTTCTTTGTTGTTCTTGTTGTTGTTGTTGCTACTATCTGGGTTGGGGGATCGTGGACAGGGGTTGAGAAAGCAGGAAAATTTGATTTTTTGATTTTTTGATTTTTATTTTATTAAAAAATCGGTACATAACAGAACGGTTTTTAATAAAACCGTTTTGTAAAGCATCAACTTAAGAGAACGGTTTTTCTGAAAACCATTCTTAAAGGTGTTTGAAAACGGTTTTGTTCAAACCCGTTCTTATACCCTTTTAGAACGGTTGCAACCGTTCTCTTAGCCTTTAAGTACCGTCGTCTAGAGAACGGTTGTAGAAACGTTCTGCTTAGCTTTAGAGGAACCGTTCTGCATGCAAAGTTCGTTTTAAAAGTTTGATTCAATTGTATAAATGTTGTGGAATGAGTGTGGTTAGAAATGACATTTGATTTATTAATATGACAATCTTAACACATATAATTGTCTTAGTGTCATTACAATTCAAAAATAAGCTTAGAATTAAAGAATCATTTTAAAAATAGAATAGAATCATGAGTAGTTCGTTTTACATGTTTGATTCAAATATATGAATGTTGTGGAATGAGTGTGGTTAGAAATGACATTTGATTTACTGATATGACAATCCTAACACATATAATCGTCTTAGTGTCATGACAATTCAAAAATAAGCTTAGAATCAAAGAATACGCATAAAAGTAGAATGCAAGCATGCACAGTTCGTTTTACAAGTTTGATTCAAATGTATGAATATTGTGGAATGAGTGTGGTTAGAAATGACATTTGATTTACTGATATGACAATCCTAACACATATAATCGTCTTAGTGTCATTACAATTCAAAAATAAGCTGAGAATTAAAGAATAAGCTTAAAAGTAGAATACAAGCATGCACAGTTCGTTTTACAAGTTTGATTCAAATGTACAGTTCGTTGTGGAATGAGTGTGGCTAGAAATGACATTTGATTTACTGATATGACAATCCTAATACATATAATCGTATTAGTGTCATTACAATTCAAAAATAAGCTTAGAATTAAAGAATCATTTTAAAAATAGAATAGAATCATGCATAGTATGTTTTACAAGTTTGATTCAAATATATGAATATTGTGGAATGAGTGTGGTTAGAAATGACATTTGATTTAGTGATATGACAATCCTAACACATATAATCGTCTTAGTGTCATTAGAATTCAAACATAAGCTTAGAATCAAAGAATAAACTTAAAAGTAGAATACAAGCATGCACAGTTCGTTTTACAAGTTTGATTCAAATGTATGAATGTTGTGGAATAAGTGTGGTCTGAAATGATATTTGATTTTACTTATATAACTATGCTAACACATATAATCGTCTTAGTGTCATTACAATTCAAAAATAAGCTTAGAATTAAAGAATCATTTTAAAAATAGAACAGAATCATGCATAGTTCGTTTTACAAGTTTGATTCAAATGTATGAATATTTTGGAATGAGTGTAGGTAGAAATGACATTTGGTTTACTAATATGACTAGCCTAACACATATAATCGTCATAGCATCATTAAAATTCAAAAATAGTCTTAGAATCAAAGAATAAGCTTAAAAGTAGAATACAAGCATGCACATTTCGTTTCACAAGTTTGATTCAAAATTATGAATGTTGTGGAATGAGTGTGGTTAGAAATGACATTTGATATACTGAGATGACTATCCTAACACATATAATTTTCGTAGTGTCATTAGAATTCAAAAATAAGCTTAGAATCAAAGAATAAGCTTAAAAGTATAATAGAAGCATGCAAAGTTCGTTTTAAATGTTTGATTCAAATGTATAAATGTTGTGGAATGAGTGTGGTTAGAAATGACATTTGATTTATTAATATGACAATCTTAACACATATAATTGTCTTAGTGTCATTACAATTCAAAAATAAACTTAGAATTAAAGAATCATTTTAAAAATAGAATAGAATCATGCATAGTTCGTTTTATAAGTTTGATTCAAATACATGAATGTTGTGGAATGAGTGTGGTTAGAAATGACATTTGATTTACTGATATGACAATCCTAACACATATAATCGTCTTAGTGTCATGACAATTCAAAAATAAGCTTAGAATCAAAGAATAAGCATAAAAGTAGAATACAAGCATGCACAGTTCGTTTTACAAGTTTGATTCAAATGTATGAATGTTGTGGAATGAGTGTGGTCTGAAATGATATTTGATTTTACTTATATGACTATGCTAAAACATATAATCGTCTTAGTGTCATTACAATTCAAAAATAAGCTTAGAATTAAAGAATCATTTTAAAAATAGAACAGAATCATGCATAGTTCGTTTTACAAGTTTGATTCAAATGTATGAATATTTTGGAATGAGTGTAGGTAGAAATGACATTTGGTTTACTAATATGACTAGCCTAACACATATAATCGTCATTGCGTCATTAAAATTCAAAAATAGTCTTAGAATCAAAGAATAAGCTTAAATGTAGAATATAACCATGCACAGTTCGTTTTACAAGTTTGATTCAAATGTATGAATGTTGTGGAATGAGTGTGGATTGAAATGACATTTGATTTTACTTATATGACTATTCTAACACATATAATCGTCTGAGTGTCATTACAATTCAAAAATAAGCTTAGAATCAAAGAATAAGCTTAAAAGTACAATACCAGCATGCACAGTTCGTTTTAGAAATTTAATTCAAATGTATGAATGTTGACGAATGAGTGTTGTTAGAAATGACATTTGATTTACTAATATAACTATCCTAACACATATAATCGTCTTAGTGCCATTAGAATTCAAAAATAAGCTTAGAATCAAAGAATAAACTTAAAAGTAGAATACAAGCATGCACAGTTCATTTTACAAGTTTGATTCAAATGTATGAATGTTGTGGAATGAGTGTGGTCTGAAATGATATTTGATTTTACTTATATGACTATGCTAAAACATATAATCGTCTTAGTGTCATTACAATTCAAAAATAAGCTTAGAATTAAAGAATCATTTTAAAAATAGAACATAATCATGCATAGTTCGTTTTACAAGTTCGATTCAAATGTATGAATATTTTGGAATGAGTGTAGGTAGAAATGACATTTGGTTTACTAATATGACTAGCCTAACACATATAATTGTCATAGTGTCATTAAAATTCAAAAATAGTCTTAGAATCAAAGAATAAGCTTAAATGTAGAATATAACCATGCACAGTTCGTTTTACAAGTTTGATTCAAATGTATGAATGTTGTGGAATGAGTGTGGATTGAAATGACATTTGATTTTACTTATATGACTATTCTAACACATATAATCGTCTTAGTGTCATTAGAATTCAAAAATAAACTTAGAATCAAAGAATAAGCTTAAAAGTAGAATATAAGCATGCACATTTTGTTTTACAAGTTTGATTCAAATGTACAGTTCGTTGTGGAATGAGTGTGGCTAGAAATGACATTTGATTTACTGATATGACAATCCTAATACATATAATCGTATTAGTGTCATTACAATTCAAAAATAAGCTTAGAATTAAAGAATCATTTTAAAAATAGAATAGAATCATGCATAGTATGTTTTACAAGTTTGATTCAAATATATGAATGTTGTGGAATGAGTGTGGTTAGAAATGACATTTGATTTACTGATATGACAATCCTAACACATATAATCGTCTTTGTGTCATTACAATTCAAAAATAAACTTAGAATCAAAGAATAAGCTTAAAAGTAGAATACATGCATGCATAGTTCGTTTTAGAAATTTGATTCAAATGTATGAATGTTGAGGAATGAGTGTGGTTAAAAATGACATTTGATTTACTAATATAACTATCCTAACACATATAATCGTCTTAGTGTCATTAGAATTCAAAAATAAGCTTAGAATCAAAGAATAAACTTAAAAGTAGAATACAAGCATGCACAGTTCGTTTTACAAGTTTGATTCAAATGTATGAATGTTGTGGAATGAGTGTGGTCTGAAATGATATTTGATTTTATTTATATGACTATGTTAACACATATAATCGTCTTAGTGTTATTACAATTCAAAAATAAGCTTAGAATTAAAGAATCATTTTAAAAATAGAACAGAATCATGCATAGTTCGTTTTACAAGTTTGATTCAAATGTATGAATATTTTGGAATGAGTGTAGGTAGAAATGACATTTGGTTTACTAATATGACTAGCCTAACACATATAATCGTCATTGCGTCATTAAAATTCAAAAATAGTCTTAGAATCAAAGAATAAGCTTAAATGTAGAATATAACCATGCACAGTTCGTTTTACAAGTTTGATTCAAATGTATGAATGTTGTGGAATGAGTGTGGATTGAAATGACATTTGATTTTACTTATATGACTATTCTAACACATATAATCGTCTGAGTGTCATTACAATTCAAAAATAAGCTTAGAATCAAAGAATAAGCTTAAAAGTACAATACCAGCATGCACAGTTCGTTTTAGAAATTTAATTCAAATGTATGAATGTTGACGAATGAGTGTTGTTAGAAATGACATTTGATTTACTAATATAACTATCCTAACACATATAATCGTCTTAGTGCCATTAGAATTCAAAAATAAGCTTAGAATCAAAGAATAAACTTAAAAGTAGAATACAAGCATGCACAGTTCGTTTTACAAGTTTGATTCAAATGTATGAATGTTGTGGAATGAGTGTGGTCTGAAATGATATTTGATTTTACTTATATGACTATGCTAAAACATATAATCGTCTTAGTGTCATTACAATTCAAAAATAAGCTTAGAATTAAAGAATCATTTTAAAAATAGAACATAATCATGCATAGTTCGTTTTACAAGTTCGATTCAAATGTATGAATATTTTGGAATGAGTGTAGGTAGAAATGACATTTGGTTTACTAATATGACTAGCCTAACACATATAATTGTCATAGTGTCATTAAAATTCAAAAATAGTCTTAGAATCAAAGAATAAGCTTAAATGTAGAATATAACCACGCACAGTTCGTTTTACAAGTTTGATTCAAATGTATGAATGTTGTGGAATGAGTGTGGATTGAAATGACATTTGATTTTACTTATATGACTATTCTAACACATATAATCGTCTTAGTGTCATTAGAATTCAAAAATAAACTTAGAATCAAAGAATAAGCTTAAAAGTAGAATATAAGCATGCACATTTTGTTTTACAAGTTTGATTCAAATGTACAGTTCGTTGTGGAATGAGTGTGGCTAGAAATTACATTTGATTTACTGATATGACAATCCTAATACATATAATCGTATTAGTGTCATTACAATTCAAAAATAAGCTTAGAATCAAAGAATAAGCTTAAAAGTACAATACCAGCATGCACAGTTCGTTTTAGAAATTTGATTCAAATGTATGAATGTTGACGAATGAGTGTTGTTAGAAATGACATTTGATTTACTAATATAACTATCCTAACACATATAATCGTCTTAGTGCCATTAGAATTCAAAAATAAGCTTAGAATCAAAGAATAAACTTAAAAGTAGAATACAAGCATGCACAGTTCGTTTTACAAGTTTGATTCAAATGTATGAATGTTGTGGAATGAGTGTGGTCTAAAATGACATTTGATTTTACTTATATGACTATGCTAACACATATAATCGTCTTAGTGTCATTACAATTCCAAAATAAGTTTAAAATTAAAGAATCATTTTAAAAATAGAATAGAATCATGCATAGTTCGTTTTACAAGTTTGATTCAAATGTATGAATATTTTGGAATGAGTGTAGGTAGAAATGACATTTGGTTTCCTAATATGACTAGCCTAACACATATAATTGTCATAGTGTCATTAAAATTCAAAAATAGTCTTAGAATCAAAGAATAAGCTTAAATGTAGAATATAACCATGCACAGTTCGTTTTACAAGTTTGATTCAAATGTATGAATGTTGTGTAATGAGTGTGGATTGAAATGACATTTGATTTTACTTATATGACTATTCTAACACATATAATCGTCTTAGTGTCATTAGAATTTAAAAATAAGCTTAGAATCAAAGAATAAGCTTAAAAGTATAATAGAAGCATGCAAAGTTCGTTTTAAATGTTGGATTCAAATGTATAAATGTTGTGGAATGAGTGTGGTTAGAAATGACATTTTATTTATTAATATGACAATCTTAACACATATAATTGTCTTAGTGTCATTACAATTCAAAAATAAGCTTAGAATTAAAGAATCATTTTAAAAATAGAATAGAATCATGCATAGTTCGTTTTATATGTTTGATTCAAATACATGAATGTTGTGGAATGAGTGTGGTTAGAAATGACATTTGATTTACTGATATGACAATCCTAACACATATAATCGTCTTAGTGTAATGACAATTCAAAAATAAGCTTAGAATCAAAGAATAAGCATAAAAGTAGAATACAAGCATGCACAGTTCGTTTTACAAGTTTGATTCAAATGTATGAATGTTGTGGAATGAGTGTGGTCTGAAATGATATTTGATTTTACTTATATGACTATTCTAACACATATAATCGTCTTAGTGTCATTAGAATTCAAAAATAAGCTTAGAATCAAAGAATAAGCTTAAATGTAGAATATAACCATGCACAGTTCGTTTTACAAGTTTGATTCAAATGTATAAATGTTGTGGAATGAGTGTGGATTGAAATGACATTTGATTTTACTTATATGACTATTCTAACACATATAATCGTCTTAGTGTCATTAGAATTCTAAAATAAACTTAGAATCAAAGAATAAGCTTAAAAGTAGAATATAAGCATGCACATTTCGTTTTACAAGTTTGATTCAAATGTACAGTTCGTTGTGGAATGAGTGTGGCTAGAAATGACATTTGATTTACTGATATGACAATCCTAATACATATAATCGTATTAGTGTCATTACAATTAAAAAATAAGCTTAGAATTAAAGAATCATTTTAAAAATAGAATAGAATCATGCATAGTATGTTTTACAAGTTTGATTCAAATATATGAATGTTGTGGAATGAGTGTGGTTAGAAATGACATTTGATTTACTGATATGACAATCCTAACACATATAATCGTCTTTGTGTCATTACAATTCAAAAATAAACTTAGAATCAAAGAATAAGCTTAAAAGTAGAATACAAGCATGCATAGTTCGTTTTAGAAATTTGATTCAAATGTATGAATGTTGAGGAATGAGTGTGGTTAAAAATGACATTTGATTTACTAATATAACTATCCTAACACATATAATCGTCTTAGTGTCATTAGAATTCAAAAATAAGCTTAGAATCAAAGAATAAACTTAAAAGTAGAATACAAGCATGCACAGTTCGTTTTACAAGTTTGATTCAAATGTATGAATGTTGTGGAATGAGTGTGGTCTGAAATGATATTTGATTTTACTTATATCACTATGCTAACACATTTAATCGTCTTAGTGTCATTACAATTCAAAAATAAGCTTAGAATTAAAGAATCATTTTAAAAATAGAACAGAATCATGCATAGTTCGTTTTACAAGTTCGATTCAAATGTATGAATATTTTGGAATGAGTGTAGGTAGAAATGACATTTGGTTTACTAATATGACTAGCCTAACACATATAATTGTCATAGTGTCATTAAAATTCAAAAATAGTCTTAGAATCAAAGAATAAGCTTAAATGTAGAATATAACCATGCACAGTTCGTTTTACAAGTTTGATTCAAATGTATGAATGTTGTGGAATGAGTGTGGATTGAAATGACATTTGATTTTACTTATATGACTATTCTAACACATATAATCGTCTTAGTGTCATTAGAATTCAAAAATAAACTTAGAATCAAAGAATCATTTCAAAAATAGAACAGAATCATGCATAGTTTGTTTTACAAGTTTGATTCAAATGTAGGAATATTTTGGAATGAGTGTAGGTAGAAATGACATTTGGTTTACTAATATGACTAGCCTAACACATATAATCGTCATAGCGTCATTAAAATTCAAAAATAGTCTTAGAAACAAAGAATAAGCTTAAATGTAGAATATAACCATGCACAGTTCGTTTTACAAGTTTGATTCAAATGTATGAATGTTGTGGAATGAGTGTGGATTGAAATGACATTTGATTTTACTTATATAACTATTCTAACACATATAATAGTCTGACTGTCATTACAATTCAAAAATAAGCTTAGAATCAAAGAATAAGCTTAAAAGTACAATACCAGCATGCACAGTTCGTTTTAGAAATTTGATTCAAATGTATGAATGTTGACGAATGAGTGTTATTAGAAATAACATTTGATTTACTAATATAACTATCTTAACACATATAATCGTCTTAGTGCCATTAGAATTCAAAAATAAGCTTAGAATCAAAGAATAAACTTAAAAGTAGAATACAAGCATGCACAGTTCGTTTTACAAGTTTGATTCAAATGTATGAATGTTGTGGAATGAGTGTGGTCTAAAATGACATTTGATTTTACTTATATGACTATGCTAACACATATAATCGTCTTAGTGTTATTACAATTCCAAAATAAGCTTAAAATTAAAGAATCATTTTAAAAATAGAATAGAATCATGCATAGTTCGTTTTAAAAGTTTGATTCAAATGTATGAATATTTTGGAATGAGTGTAGGTAGAAATGACATTTGGTTTACTAATATGACTAGCCTAACACATATAATTTTCATAGTGTCATTAAAATTGAAAAATAGTCTTAGAATCAAAGACTAAGCTTGAATGTAGAATATAACCATGCACAGTTCGTTTTACAAGTTTGATTCAAATGTATGAATGTTGTGGAATGAGTGTGGATTGAAATGACATTTGATTTTACTTATATGACTATTCTAACACATATAATCGTCTTAGTTGTCATTAGAATTCAAAAATAAACTTAGAATCAAAGAATAAGCTTAAAAGTAGAATACAAGCATGTAGACCTGGCAAAAGTGACCCGTAACCCGAAACCCGACCCGAATTTTTTGACCCGTAACCCGAAATTCACCCAAACTAAATTACCCGTATTTGACCCAAACCCGATAACACCCGACCCGGACCCAATTATCACCCGAAGTCAAACAACCCGAAATTGACCCGGACCCGTAATAACCCGAAATGAATTGACCCGAACCCGTAATAACCCGAAATGAATTGACCCGAACCCGAATTAGACCCGTGCTAAATTGACCAGAATTAAATTTTCCTCAAACTATATATATCTTAGGGATATGAACATTTCACGCAAAAGAAATTCGAGTCACATAAAGTACACGAGACTCCATGAATACATGCTACATTGGCATAATGAAAACAGCAACATATTCATCAGCTTTTAAAAGTAACATATTCATAGTCAATATCCATCCAAAAGGGCAACAGAGTTATGATTCATGCAAGGTCCAAGCCTCAAAGTTTAGAACTACAGAGAGAAAGGAAAAAAAAAAAAAAATCCAGTCTTGCCATAGCTACTGAATGTTTCAAGCTCTCTGTTGGCTTTGTCGTGTGAGAACTCCAGTGACTTCGGTGCAAGAGATAGGAATGATTTAAGGCGTCTACTTGGATGGATTCCATTTGACCTCTGTCCCATTAAATTCTTCTTCATCCGGAGATATTGAACAAAGAAACAACAATATTAGTGCTAGCAGAGTACTAGTTCGACAAAATTAATATTATTGAAAAAGTATATAATTAGCTGTATACACAAAAGAAAGGAGAGATTCAGAGAACAATTAGAATGCATTACCTTCGTAGCCGTGAAGCCAACTCCGAGCTGTGATCAAAGCTTCGATTGCGCTGAAAAATTGAAAGTAGATTAAGTGAATGAATCAAATGTGTGCAAGTATCAATGAATCGAGCTTGGGTAACAACAAAAATTGAATTTAAAAGAGAACGTCACAAAATAGAAGAATCAATTAAATAGATCTAATGGTGCACTGAATTACAAACCTTGATGATTTCCCAAACAATAACTAAAGATTAATTCTTGAGGATGAGATTTATTATGAGAGAGAGGATGAAGAGAGTTATGCGTAGAGACAAGAGAGATGGTAGATTATAGGGATTGTTTGGTTCTGACTTTTGAGAGAGATGATAAAAAAAAAAAAGGTACTTTTTTCTTGAGTTTTTTTTTTTTTTTCTGTGAGCTTTTTGAGTGACGTGGGATTGTTTGGTTCACTCGTTAAATGTCGTCCTTGCATATTTTGGCGCTGAAATCTTTTGTTTTGGCGCCGAAAATTTTCTTGTCGCGCCATATGGTGTGATGGTTTTTTGTTTGGCGCCATATACTTTCGTTACCGCGCCTAATTAAATTTTTCGCATACTAATATACTTCTTCCGTTCGCCTTTAAACTTCGTAAGGTTAATGGACACGCTTCTTAAGGTGGGTGTACACGTTAATTGGCTAATCGAAATTCTAAAACAATTGCATGACGGGTTAGATAAAATATTGATCTAACCCGCCATGCAATTTTTTTGGAACTTAGATTAACCAAAAAACGTGTACACCCACCATAAAATGCGTGTCCGTTCGCCCTACGAAGTTTAAAGGAGAACAGAGGGAGTATAGTATACGATATACAAATATACAATCCTCAACTAATATATTGGGTCTAGCCGTCTAGGTGAGAGTGTGAGACGATGTATCGATGAATGAGTCGTAAGTTGAGTGTCAGTTGTACGAGTTGTTTTACGATATAGGAAACATAATTTTACGATATAGAGTTCTTTTCTCTGGAGTTAACTCAAAATGGAAACAATACTCTACCATATAGCGTTTTTTCTTGTTTAAAAACATGCATTGATAATTTTATTTACTATATCAAGTAAACTCTACGGAACTTCATAGAAAATAACTCTAGAGGATCTTTGTCATTGTGACCCGAATTAACCCGACCCGAACCAACCCGAATTAACCGGACCCGAATTAACCCGGTCCGAACCAACCCGACCCGAACCAACCCGAATAATTTGACCCGTACCCGAAATTGACCCGAAAAGTGATAGACCCGAATCAAAGAATAAGCTTAGAATTAAAGAATCATTTTAAAAATAGAATAGAATCATGCATAGTATGTTTTACAAGTTTGATTCAAATATATGAATGTTGTGGAATGAGTGTGGTTAGAAATGACATTTGATTTACTGATATGACCATCCTAACACATATAATCGTCTTAGTGTCATTACAATTCAAAAATAAGCTTAGAATCAAAGAATAAGCTTAAAAGTAGAATACAAGCAAGCACAGTTCGTTTTAGAAATTTGATTCAAATGTATGAATGTTGAGGAATGAGTGTGGTTAGAAATGACATTTGATTTACTAATATAACTATCCTAACACATATAATCGTCTTAGTGTCATTAGAATTCAAAAATAAGCTTAGAATCAAAGAATAAGCTTAAAAATAGAATACAAGCATGCATAGTTCGTTTTACCAGTTTGATTCAAATGTATGAATGTAGTGGAATTAGTGTGGTTAGAAATGACATTTGGTTCACATATATGACTATGCTAACTCATATAATCGTCTTAGTGTCATTAGAATTTAAAATTAAGCTTAGAATCTAAGAATAAGCTTAAAAGTAGAATACAAGAATGCACAGTTCGTTTTACAAGTTTGATTCAAATGTATAAATGTTGTGGAAGGAGTGTGGTTAGAAATGACATTTGATTTACTCATATGACTATCCTAACACATAAAATCGTATTAGTGTCATTACAATTCAAAAATAAGCTTAGAATTTAAGAATAAGCTTAAAAGTAGAATACAA
Organism: Spergularia marina; assembly: GCA_963680865.1. NCBI lineage: Eukaryota > Viridiplantae > Streptophyta > Magnoliopsida > Caryophyllales > Caryophyllaceae > Spergularia > Spergularia marina. Next base: position 8,764,755 of record OY804554.1, read on the forward strand.
GCATGCACAGTTCGTTTTACAAGATTGATTCAAATGTATGAAAGTTGTGGTATGAGTGTGGTTAGAAATGACATTTGATTTACTCTTTTGACTATCGTAATACATAAAATCGTCTTAGTGTCATTACATTTCAAAAATAAGCTTAGAATCATAGAATAAGCTTAAAAGTAGAATATAAGCATGCATAGTTCGTTTTACAAGTTTGACTCAAATGTATGAATGTTGTGGAATGACTGTGGTTAGAAATGACATTTGATTTATTCAAATGACTATCCAAACACAAAAAATCGTCTCAGTGTCATTAGAATTCAAATATTAGCTTAGAATCAAAGAATAAGCTTAAAAGTATAATAGAAGCATGCAAAGTTCGTTTTACAAGTTTGATTCAAATGTATAAATGTTGTGGAATGATTGTGGTTAGAAATGACATTTGATTTACTCATTTGACTATCCTAATACATAAAATCGTCTTAGTGTCATTATAATTCAAAAATAAGCTTAGAATTAAAGAATTAACTTAAAAGTAGAATACAAGCATGCACAGTTCGTTTTACAATTTTGATTCAAATGTATGAATATTTTGGAATGAGTGTAGTTAGAAATTACATTTGATTTACTCATATGACTATCCTAACACAAAAAATCGTCTCAGTGTCATTAGAATTAAAATATAAGTTTAGAATCAAAGAATAAGCTTAAACGTAGAATATAACCATGCATAGTTCGTTTTACAAGTTTGATTCAAATGTATGAATGTTGTGGAATGAGTGTGGTGAGAAATGACATTTGATTTACTAATATAACTATCCTAAGACATATAATCGTCTTAGTGTCATTAGAATTCAAAAATAAGTTTAGGATCAAAGCATAAGCTTAAAAGTAGAATACAAGCATGTACATTTCGTTTTACAAGTTTGATTCAAATGTATGAATGTGGTGGAATGATTGTGCTTAAAAATGACATTTGGTTTACTCATATGACAATCCTAACACATAAAATCGTCTTAGTGTCATTAGAATTAAAAAATAAGCTTAGAATCAAAGAATCATCTTAAAAGTAGAATACAAGCATGCACAGTTCGTTTTACAAGTTTGATTCAAATGTATGAATGTTGTGGAATACTGTGGTTAGAAATGACATTTGATTTACTCATATGACTATCCTAACACAAAAAATCGTCTCAGTGTCATTAGAATTCAAATATAAGCTTAGAATCAAAGAATAAGCTTAAAAGTATAATAGAAGCATGCAAAGTTCGTTTTACAAGTTTGATTCAAATGTATGAATGTGGTGGAATGAGTGTGGTTAAAAATGACATTTGGTTTACTCATATAACTATCCTAACACATAAAAATGTCTTAGTGTTATTAGAATTAAAAAATGAGCTTAGAATCAAAGAATCAGCTTAAAAGTAGAATACAAGCGTGCACAGTTCGTTTTACAAGTTTGATTCAAATGTGCGAATGTTGTGGAATGAGTGTGGTTATAAATGACAATTGATTTACTCATATGACTATCCTAACACATATAATCGTCTTAGTGTCATGACAATTCAAAAATAAGCTTAGAATCAAACAATAAGCTTAAAAGTGGAATACAAGCATGCACAGTTCGTTTTTCAAGTTTGATTCAAATGTATGAATGTTATGGAATGAGTGTGGCTAGAAATTACATTTGATTTATTTAAATGACTATCCTAACACAAAAAATCGTCTCAGTGTCATTAGAATTCAAATATTAGCTTAGAATCAAAGAATAAGCTTAAAAGTATAATACAAGCATGCACAGTTCGTTTTACAAGTTTGATTCAAATGTATGAATGTTGTGGAATGAGTGTGGTTTGAAATGACATTTGATATTACTTATATGACTATTCTAACACATATAATCGTCTTAGTGTCATTAGAATTCAAAAATAAGCTTAAAAGTAGAATACAAGCATACACAGTTAGTTTTACAATTTTGATTCAAATTTATGAATATTTTGGAATGAGTGTAGTTAGAATTACATTTGATTTACTCATATGACTATCCTAACACAAAAAATCGTCTCAGTGTCATTAGAATTCAAATATAAGCTTAGAATCAATGAATAAGCTTAAACGTAAAATATAACCATGCATAGTTCGTTTTACTAGTTTGATTCAAATGTATAAATGTTTTGGAATGAGTATGGTCAGAAATGACAATTGATTTACTGATATAAAAATCCTAACACATATAATCGTATTAGTGTCATTAGAATTCAAAAATAAGTTTAGAATTAAAGAATAAGCTTAAAAGTAGAATACAAGCATGTACAGTTCGTTTTACAAGTTTGATTCAAATGTATGAATGTTGTGGAATGAGTGTGGTTAGGATTGACATTTGATTTACTTATATAACTATCCTAACACATATAATCGTCTTAGTGTCATTATGTAACACCCCGGCTCATCGCCTGAGCCGGAAGTAGTCACCTATGGCAGCTCGCCAGGTTGTGGGCTGACCTCACAGACCAACACGGGTCCTTCCGGCGCACTTTGACCTCACTCGTGCGCACCCTGGGAAACTTCCCAGGAGGTCACCCATCCTGAAATTGCTCCCAATCAAGCACGCTTAACTTTGGAGTTCTTATCACATGGACTTCCTAAAAGGAAAGTCGACTTTGTTGGTATGAGTAGCACTATCATTCCTTTTAAGCACCTCATATGAGCCCTTAATCTTTCAGGGATCTCCTCTGAAATCTGGGGTATTACATTCACCCCTTCTTAAGAAAGCAACGTCCTCGTTGCGACTGACAGCCAACCATAGTCTAGCTCCAGGATCTTTCCCCCGCTAGGCTGTTTACCTGGGCTCTCCTGACCACATGATCAACACGCGGTCGCAGGGTTGCTCTGATACCATTTGTAACACCCCGGCTCATCGCCTGAGCCGGAAGTAGTCACCTATGGCATCTCGCCAGGTTGTGGGCTGACCTCACAGACCAACACGGGTCCTTCCGGCGCACTTTGACCTCACTCGTGCGCACCCTGGGAAACTTCCCAGGAGGACACCCATCCTGAAATTGCTCCCAATCAAGCACGCTTAACTTTGGAGTTCTTATCACATGGACTTCCTAAAAGGAAAGTCGACTTTGTTGGTATGAGTAGCACTATCATTCCTTTTAAGCACCTCATATGAGCCCTTAATCTTTCAGGGATCTCCTCTGAAATCTGGGGTATTACACATTAGAATTCAAAAATAAGCTTAGAATCAAAGAATAAGCTTAAAAGTAGAATACAAGCATGCATAGTTCATTTTACAAGTTTGATTCAAAGCATGAATGTTGTGGAATGAGTGTAATTAGAAATGACATTTGATTTACTGATATGACAATCCTAACACATTTAATCGTCTTAGTGTCATTAGAATTCAAAAATAAGCTTAGAATTAAAGAATAAGCTGAAAAGTATAATACAAGCATGCACAGTTAGTTTTACAAGTTTGATTCAAATGTATGAATGTTGTGGAATGAATGTGGTTAGAAATAACATTTGATTTACTAATATAACTATCCTAACACATATAATCATCTTAGTGTCATTAGAATTCAAAAATAAGCTTAGAATCAAAGAATAAACTTAAAAGTAGAATACAAGCATGCATAGTTCGTTTTACAAGTTTGATTCAAATGTATGAATGTTGTGGAATGAGTGTGGTTAGAAATGACATTTTATTTACTGATATGACAATCATAACACATATAATCGTCTTAGTGTGATTACAATTCAAAAATAAGGTTAGAATCAAAGAATAAGCTTAAAAGTAGAATACAAGCATGCATAGTTCGTTTTACAAGTTTGATTCAAAGTATGAATGTTGTGGAATGAGTGTAATTAGAAATGACATTTGATTTACTTATATGACAATCCTAACACATTTAATCGTCTTAGTGTCATTAGAATTCAAAAATAAGCTTAGAATCAAAGAATCATTTTAAAAATAGAATGGAAGCATGCATAGTTCGTTTTACAAGTTTGACTCAAATATATGAATGTTGTGGAATGTGTGTGGTTAGAAATGACATTTGATTTACTGATATGACAATCATAACACATATAATCGTCTTAGTGTGATTAGAATTCAAAAATAAGCTTTGAATCAAAGAATCATTTTAAAAATAGAATGGAAGCATGCATAGTTCGTTTTACAACTTTGATTCAAATTTTAGAATGTTGTGGAATGAGTGTGGTTAGAAATGAGATTTGATTTACTGATATGACAATGATAACACATATAATCGTCTTAGTGTGATTACAATTCAAAAACAAGGTTAGAATCAAAGAATAAGCTTAAAATTAGAATACAAGCATGCATAGTTCGTTTTACAAGTTTGATTCAAAGTATGAATGTTGTGGAATGAGTGTAATTAGAAATGACATTTGATTTACTAAAATAACTATCCTAACACATATAATCGTCTTAGTGTCATTAGAATTCAAAAATAAGCTTAGAATCAAAGAATAAACTTAAATGTAGAATATAAGCATGCATAGTTCGTTTTACAAGTTTGATTGAAATGTACGAATGTTGTGGAATGAGTGTGGTTAGAAATGACATTTGATGTACTAATATGACAATCCTACCACATATAATTGTCTTAGTGTCATTACAATTCAAAAATAAGCTTAGAATTAAAGAATCATTTTAAAAATAGAATGGAAGCATGCGTAGTTCGTTTTACAAGTTTGATTCAAATATATGAATGTTGTGGAATGAGTGTGGTTAGAAATGACATTTGATTTACTGATATGACAATGATAACACATATAATCGTCTTGGTGTGATTACAATTCAAAAACAAGGTTAGAATCAAAGAATAAGCTTAAAATTAGAATACAAGCATGCATAGTTCGTTTTACAAGTTTGATTCAAATATATGAATGTTGTGGAATGAGTGTGGTTAGAAATGACATTTGATTTACTGATATGACAATGATAACACATATAATCGTCTTGGTGTGATTACAATTCAAAAACAAGGTTAGAATCAAAGAATAAGCTTAAAATTAGAATACAAGCATGCATAGTTCGTTTTACAAGTTTGATTGAAATATATGAATGTTGTGGAATGAGTGTGGTTAGAAATGACATTTGATTTACTGATATGACAATCATAACACATATAATCGTCTTAGTGTGATTACAATTCAAAAATAAGGTTAGAATCAAAGAATAAGCTTAAAAGTAGAATACAAGCATGCATAGTTCGTTTTACAAGTTTGATTCAAAGTATGAATGTTGTGGAATGAGTGTAATTAGAAATGACATTTGATTTACTAAAATAACTATCCTAACAAATATAACCGTCTTAGTGTCATTAGAATTCAAAAATAAGCTTAGAATCAAAGAATAAACTTAAAAGTAGAATACAAGCATGCACAGTTCGTTTTACAAGTTTGATTCAAATGTATGAATGTTGTGGAATACTGTGGTTAGAAATGACATTTGATTTACTCATATGACTATCCTAACACAAAAAATCGTCTCAGTGTCATTAGAATTCAAATATAAGCTTAGAATCAAAGAATAAGCTTAAAAGTATAATAGAAGCATGCAAAGTTCGTTTTACAAGTTTGATTCAAATGTATGAATGTGGTGGAATGAGTGTGGTTAAAAATGACATTTGGTTTACTCATATAACTATCCTAACACATATAATCGTCTTAGTGTCATGACAATTCAAAAATAAGCTTAAAATCAAAGAATAAGCTTAAAAGTGGAATACAAGCATGCACAGTTCGTTTTTCAAGTTTGATTCAAATGTATGAATGTTATGGAATGAGTGTGGCTAGAAATTACATTTGATTTATTTAAATGACTATCCTAACACAAAAAATCGTCTCAGTGTCATTAGAATTCAAATATTAGCTTAGAATCAAAGAATAAGCTTAAAAGTATAATACAAGCATGCACAGTTCGTTTTACAAGTTTGATTCAAATGTATGAATGTTGTGGAATGAGTGTGGTTTGAAATGACATTTGATATTACTTATATGACTATTCTAACACATATAATCGTCTTAGTGTCATTAGAATTCAAAAATAAGCTTAGAATCAAAGAATAAGCTTAAAAGTAGAATACAAGCATACACAGTTAGTTTTACAAGTTTGATTCAAATTTATGAATATTTTGGAATGAGTGTAGTTAGAAATTACATTTGATTTACGCATATGACTATCCTAACACAAAAAATCGTCTCAGTGTCATTTGAATTCAAATATAAGCTTAGAATCAATGAATAAGCTCAAACGTAAAATATAACCATGCATAGTTCGTTTTACTAGTTTGATTCAAATGTATAAATGTTTTGGAATGAGTATGGTCAGAAATGACAATTGATTTACTGATATAAAAATCCTAACACATATAATCCTATTAGTATCATTAGAATTCAAAAATAAGTTTAGAATTAAAGAATAAGCTTAAAAGTAGAATACAAGCATGTACAGTTCGTTTTACAAGTTTGATTCAAATGTATGAATGTTGTGGAATGAGTGTGGTTAGGATTGACATTTGATTTACTTATATAACTATCCTAACACATATAATCGTCTTAGTGTCATTAGAATTCAAAAATAAGCTTAGAATCAAAGAATAAGCTTAAAAGTAGAATACAAGCATGCATAGTTCGTTTTACAAGTTTGATTCAAAGCATGAATGTTGTGGAATGAGTGTAATTAGAAATGACATTTGATTTACTGATATGACAATCCTAACACATTTAATCGTCTTAGTGTCATTAGAATTCAAAAATAAGCTTAGAATTAAACAATAAGCTGAAAAGTATAATACAAGCATGCACAGTTCATTTTACAAGTTTGATTCAAATGTATGAATGTTGTGGAATGAATGTGGTTAGAAATGACATTTGATTAACTAATATAACTATCCTAACACATATAATCATCTTAGTGTCATTAGAATTCAAAAATAAGCTTAGAATCAAAGAATAAACTTAAAAGTAGAATACAAGCATGCATAGTTCGTTTTACAAGTTTGATTCAAATGTATGAATGTTGTGGAATGAGTGTGGTTAGAAATGACATTTTATTTACTGATATGACAATCATAACACATATAATCGTCTTAGTGTGATTACAATTCAAAAATAAGGTTAGAATCAAAGAATAAGCTTAAAAGTAGAATACAAGCATGCATAGTTCGTTTTACAAGTTTGATTCAAAGTATGAATTTTGTGGAATGAGTGTAATTAGAAATGACATTTGATTTACTTATATGACAATTCTAACACATTTAATCGTCTTAGTGTCATTAGAATTCAAAAATAAGTTTAGAATTAAAGAATAAGATTAAAAGTATAATACAAGCATGCACAGTTCGTTTTACAAGTTTGATTCAAATTTATGAATGTTGTGGAATGAGTGTGGTTAGAAATGACATTTGATTTACTAATATAACTATCCTAACACAAATAATCGTCTTAGTGTCATTAGAATTCAAAAATAAGTTTAGAATCAAAGAATAAACTTAAAAGTAGAATACAAGCATGCATAGTTCGTTTTACAAGTTTGATTCAAATGTATGAATGTTGTGGAATGAGTGTGGTTAGAAATGACATTTTATTTACTCATATAACTATCCTAACACATAAAATCATCTTATTGTCATTAGAATTCAAAAATAAGTTTAGAATCAAAGAATAAGCTTAAAAGTATAATAGAAGCATGGAAAGTTCGCTTTACAAGTTTGATTGAAATGTATGAATGTTGTGGAATGAGTGTGGTTAGAAATGACATTTGATTTACTAATATGACCATCCTAACACATATAATTGTCTTAGTGTCATTACAATTCAAAAATAAGCTTAGAATTAAAGAATCATTTTAAAAATAGAATGGAAGCATGCATAGTTCGTTTTACAAGTTTGATTCAAATATATGAATGTTGTGGAATGAGTGTGGTTAGAAATGACATTTGATTTACTGATACGACAATCATAACACATATAATCGTCTTAGTGTGATTAGAATTCAAAAATAAGCTTTGAATCAAAGAATCATTTTAAAAATAGAATGGAAACATGCATAGTTCGTTTTACAAGTTTGATTCAAATTTTAGAATGTTGTGGAATGAGTGTGGTTAGAAATGACATTTGAGTTACTGATATGACAATGATAACACATATAATCGTCTTAGTGTGATTACAATTCAAAAACAAGGTTAGAATCAAAGAATAAGCTTAAAATTAGAATACAAGCATGCATAGTTCGTTTTACAAGTTTGATTGAAATGTATGAATGTTGTGGAATGAGTGTGGTTAGAAATGACATTTGATTTACTAATATGACAATCCTAACACATATAAACGTCTTAGTGTCATTATAATTAAAAAATAAGCTTAGAATCAAAGAATCATTTTAAAAATAGAATGGAAGCATGCATAGTTCGTTTTACAAGTTTGATTCAAATTTTAGAATGTTGTGGAATGAGTGTGGTTAGAAATGACATTTGATTTACTGATATGACAATGATAACACATATAATCGTCTTAGTGTGATTACAATTCAAAAACAAGGTTAGAATCAAAGAATAAGCTTAAAATTAGAATACAAGCATGCATAGTTCGTTTTACAAGTTTGATTGAAATGTTTGAATGTTGTGGAATGAGTGTGGTTAGAAATGACATTTGATTTACTAATATGACAATCCTAACACATATAATCGTCTTAGTGTCATTATAATTCAAAACTAAGCTTAGAATCAAAGAATCATTTTAAAAATAGAATGGAAGCATGCATAGTTCGTTTTACAAGTTTGACTCAAATTTTAGAATGTTGTGGAATCAGTGTGGTTAGAAATGACATTTGATTTACTGATATGACAATGATTACACATATAATCGTCTTAGTGTGATTACAATTCAAAAACAAGGTTAGAATCAAAGAATAAGCTTAAAATTAGAATACAAGCATGCATAGTTCGTTTTACAAGTTTGATTCAAATATATGAATGTTGTGGACTGAGTGTGGTTAGAAATGACATTTGATTTACTGATATGACAATCATAACACATATAATCGTCTTAGTGTGATTACAATTCAAAAATAAGGTTAGAATCAAAGAATATGCTTAAAAGTAGAATACAAGCATGCATAGTTCGTTTTACAAGTTTGATTCAAAGTATGAATGTTGCAGAATGAGTGTAATTAGAAATGACATTTGATATACTGATATGACAATCCTAACACATTTAGTCGTCTTAGTGTCATTAGAATTCAAAAATAAGCTTGGAATTAAAGAATAAGCTTAAAAGTATAATACATGCATGCACTTTTCGTTTTACAAGTTTGATTCAAATGTATGAATGTTGTGGAGTGAGTGTGGTTAGAAATGACATTTGATTTACTAATATAACTATCCTAACACATATAATCGTCTTAGTGTCATTAGAATTCAACAATAAGCTTAAAATCAAAGAATAAACTTAAAAGTAGAATACAAGCATGCACAGTTCGTTTTACAAGTTTGATTCGAATGTATGAATGTTGTGGAATGAGTGTGGTTAGAAATGACATTTTATTTACTCATATAACTATCCTAACACATAAAATCATCTTAGTATCAATAGAATTCAAAAATAAGTTTAGAATCAAAGAATAAGCTTAAAAGTATAATAGAAGCATGCAAACTTCGCTTTACAAGTTTGATTGAAATGTATGAATGTTGTGGAATGAGTGTGGTTAGAAATGACATTTTATTTACTCATATAGCTATCCTAACACATAAAATCATCTTAGTGTCATTAGAATTCAAAAATAAGTTTAGAATCAAAGAATAAGCTTAAAAGTATAATAGAAGCATGCAAAGTTCGCTTTACAAGTTTGATTGAAATGTATGAATGTTGTGGAATGAGTGTGGTTAGAAATGACATTTGATTTACTAATATGACAATCCTAACACAAATAATTGTCTTAGTGTCATTACAATTCAAAAATAAGCTTAGAATTAAAGAATCATTTTAAAAATAGAATGGAAGCATGCGTAGTTCGTTTTACAAGTTTGATTCAAATATATGAATGTTGTGGACTGAGTGTGGTTAGAAATGACATTTGATTTACTGATATGACAATCATAACACATATAATCGTCTTAGTGTGATTACAATTCAAAAATAAGGTTAGAATCAAAGAATAAGCTTAAAAGTAGAATACAAGCATGCATAGTTCGTTTTACAAGTTTGATTCAAAGTATGAATGTTGCAGAATGAGTGTAATTAGAAATGACATTTGATTTACTGATATGACAATCCTAACACATTTAGTCGTCTTAGTGTCATTAGAATTCAAAAATAAGCTTAGAATTAAAGAATAAGCTTAAAAGTATAATACATGCATGCACTTTTCGTTTTACAAGTTTGATTCAAATGTATGAATGTTGTGGAGTGAGTGTGGTTAGAAATGACATTTGATTTACTAATATAACTATCCTAACACATATAATCGTCTTAGTGTCATTAGAATTCAACAATAAGCTTAAAATCAAAGAATAAACTTAAAAGTAGAATACAAGCATGCACAGTTCGTTTTACAAGTTTGATTCGAATGTATGAATGTTGTGGAATGAGTGTGGTTAGAAATGACATTTTATTTACTCATATAACTATCCTAACACATAAAATCATCTTAGTATCAATAGAATTCAAAAATAAGTTTAGAATCAAAGAATAAGCTTAAAAGTATAATAGAAGCATGCAAACTTCGCTTTACAAGTTTGATTGAAATGTATTAATGTTGTGGAATGAGTGTGGTTAGAAATGACATTTTATTTACTCATATAGCTATCCTAACACATAAAATCATCTTAGTGTCATTAGAATTCAAAAATAAGTTTAGAATCAAAGAATAAGCTTAAAAGTATAATAGAAGCATGCAAAGTTCGCTTTACATGTTTGATTGAAATGTATGAATGTTGTGGAATGAGTGTGGTTAGAAATGACATTTGATTTACTAATATGACAATCCTAACACAAATAATTGTCTTAGTGTAATTACAATTCAAAAATAAGCTTAGAATTAAAGAATCATTTTAAAAATAGAATAGAAGCATGCGTAGTTCGTTTTACAAGTTTGATACAAATTTATGAATGTTGTGGAATGAGTGTGGTTAGAAATGACACTTGATTTACTGATATGACAATGATAACACATATAATCGTCTTAGTGTGTTTACAATTCAAAAACAAGGTTAGATTAAAAGTATAAGCTTAAAATTAGACTACAAGCATACATAGTTCGTTTTACAAGTTTGATTCAAATATATGAATGTTGTGGAATGAGTGTGGTTAGAAATGACATTTGATTTACTGATATGACAATCATAACACATATAATCGTCTTAGTGTGATTACAATTCAAAAATAAGGTTAGAATCAAAGAATAAGCTTAAAAGTAGAATACAAGCATGCATAGTTCGTTTTACAAGTTTGATTCAAAGTATGAATGTTGCAGAATGAGTGTAATTAGAAATGACATTTGATTTACTGATATGACAATCCTAACACATTTAGTCGTCTTAGTGTCATTAGAATTCAAAAATAAGCTTAGAATTGAAGAATAAGCTTAAAAGTATAATACATGCATGCACTTTTCGTTTTACAAGTTTGATTCAAATGTATGAATGTTGTGGAGTGAGTGTGGTTAGAAATGACATTTGATTTACTAATATAACTATCCTAACACATATAATCGTCTTAGTGTCATTAGAATTCAACAATAAGCTTAAAATCAAAGAATAAACTTAAAAGTAGAATACAAGCATGCACAGTTCGTTTTACAAGTTTGATTCGAATGTATGAATGTTGTGGAATGAGTGTGGTTAGAAATGACATTTTATTTACTCATATAACTATCCTAACACATAAAATCATCTTAGTATCAATAGAATTCAAAAATAAGTTTAGAATCAAAGAATAAGCTTAAAAGTATAATAGAAGCATGCAAACTTCGCTTTACAAGTTTGATTGAAATGTATTAATGTTGTGGAATGAGTGTGGTTAGAAATGACATTTTATTTACTCATATAGCTATCCTAACACATAAAATCATCTTAGTGTCATTAGAATTCAAAAATAAGTTTAGAATCAAAGAATAAGCTTAAAAGTATAATAGAAGCATGCAAAGTTCGCTTTACAAGTTTGATTGAAATGTATGAATGTTGTGGAATGAGTGTGGTTAGAAATGACATTTGATTTACTAATATGACAATCCTAACACAAATAATTGTCTTAGTGTCATTACAATTCAAAAATAAGCTTAGAATTAAAGAATAAACTTAAAAGTAGAATACACGTTTTAAAAGTTTGATTCAAATGTATAAATGTTGTGGAATGAGTGTGGTAAGAAATGACATTTGATTTACTAATATGACAATCCTAACACATATAATTGTATTAGTGTCATTACAATTCAAAAATAAGCTTAGAATCAAAGAATAAACTTAAAAATAGAATGGAAGCATGTATAGTTCGTTTTATAAGTTTGATTCAAATATATGGATGTTGTGGAATGAGTGTGGTTAGAAATGACATTTCATTTACTAATATGACAATCATAACACATATAATCGTCTTAGTCTGATTACAAATAAAAAATAAGGTTAGAATCAAAGAATAAGCTTAAAAGTAGAATACAAGCATGCATAGTTCGTTTTACAAGTTTGATTCAAAGTATGAATGTTGTGGAATGAGTGTAATTAGAAATGACATTTGATTTACTAAAATAACTATCCTAACACATATAATCGTCTTAGTGTCATTAGAATTCAAAAATAAGCTTAGAATCAAAGAATAAACTTAAAAGTAGAATATAAGCATGCATAGTTCGTTTTACAAGTTTGATTGAAATGTATGAATGTTGTGGAATGAGTGTGGTTAGAAATGACATTTGATGTACTAATATGACAATCCTAACACATATAATTGTCTTAGTGTCATTACAATTCAAAAATAAGCTTAGAATTAAAGAATCATTTTAAAAATAGAATGGAAGCATGCATAGTTCGTTTTACAAGTTTGATTCAAATGTATGAATGTTGTGGAATGAGTGTGGTTAGAAATGACATTTTATTTACTGATATGACAATCATAACACATATAATCGCCTTAGTGTGATTACAATTCAAAATTAAGGTTAGAATCAAAGAATAAGCTTAAAAGTAGAATACAAGCATGCATAGTTCGTTTTACAAGTTTGATTCAAAGTATGAATGTTGTGGAATGAGTGTAATTAGAAATGACATTTGATTTACTTATATGACAATCCTAACACATTTAATCGTCTTAGTGTCATTAGAATTCAAAAATAAGCTTAGAATTAAAGAATAAGATTAAAAGTATAATACAAGCATGCACAATTCGTTTTACAAGTTTGATTCAAATGTATGAATGTTGTGGAGTGAGTGTGGTTAGAAATGACATTTGATTTACTAATATAACTATCCTAACACATATAATCGTCTTAGTGTCATTAGAATTCAAAAATAAGCTTAGAATCAAAGAATAAACTTAAAAGTAGAATACAAGCATGCATAGTTCGTTTTACAAGTTTGATTGAAATGTATGAATGTTGTGGAATGAGTGTGGTTAGAAATGACATTTTATTTACTGATATGACAATCATAACACATATAATCGTCTTAGTATGATTACAATTCAAAAATAAGGTTAGAATCAAAGAATATGCTTAAAAATAGAATACAAGCATGCATAGTTCGTTTTACAAGTTTGATTCAAAGTATGAATGTTGTGGAATGAGTGTAATTAGAAATGACATTTGATTTACTTATATGACAATCCTAACACATTTAATCGTCTTAGTGTCATTAGAATTCAAAAATAAGCTTAGAATTAAAGAATAAGATTAAAAGTATAATACAAGCATGCACAATTCGTTTTACAAGTTTGATTCAAATGTATGAATGTTGTGGAGTGAGTGTGGTTAGAAATGACATTTGATTTACTAATATAACTATCCTAACACATATAATCGTCTTAGTGTCATTAGAATTCAAAAATAAGGTTAGAATCATAGAATAAGCTTAAAAGTAGAATACAAGCATGCATAGTTCGTTTTACTAGTTTGATTCAAATGTATGAATGTTGTGGAATGAGTGTGGTTAGAAATGACATTTTATTTACTGATATGACAATCATAACACATATAATCGCCTTAGTGTGATTACAATTCAAAAATAAGGTTAGAATCAAAGAATAAGCTTAAAAGTAGAATACAAGCATGCATAGTTCGTTTTACAAGTTTGATTCAAAGTATGAATGTTGTGGAATGAGTGTAATTAGAAATGACATTTGATTTACTTATATGACAATCCTAACACATTTAATCGTCTTAGTGTCATTAGAATTCAAAAATAAGCTTAGAATTAAAGAATAAGATTAAAAGTATAATACAAGCATGCATAGTTCGTTTTACAAGTTTGATTCAAATATATGAATGTTGTGGAATGAGTGTGGTTAGAAATGACATTTGATTTACTAATATGACAATCCTAACACATATAATCGTATTAGTGTCATTAGAATTCAAAAATAAGTTTAGAATTAAAGAATAAGCTTAAAAGTAGAATACAAGCATGTACAGGTCGTTTTACAAGTTTGATTCAAATGTATGAATGTTGTGGATTGAGTGTGGTTAGGATTGACATTTGATTTACTCATATGACTATCCTAACACATAAAATCGTCTTAGTGTCATTAGAATTAGCTTAAAAGTATAATAGAAGCATGCAAAGTTTGTTTTACAAGTTTGATTCAAATGTATGAATGTTGTGGAATGAGTGTGGTTAAAAATGACATTTGATTTACTAATATGACAATCCTAACACATATAATTGTCTTAGTGTCATTACAATTCAAAAATAAGCTTAGAATTAAAGAATCATTTTAAAAATAGAATGGAAGCATGCATAGTTCGTTTTACAAGTTTGATTCAAATGTATGAATGTTGTGGAATGAGTGTGGTTAGAAATGACATTTTATTTACTGATATGACAATCATAACACATATAATCGCCTTAGTGTGATTACAATTCAAAATTAAGGTTAGAATCAAAGAATAAGCTTAAAAGTAGAATACAAGCATGCATAGTTCGTTTTACAAGTTTGATTCAAAGTATGAATGTTGTGGAATGAGTGTAATTAGAAATGACATTTGATTTACTTATATGACAATCCTAACACATTTAATCATCTTAGTGTCATTAGAATTCAAAAATAAGCTTAGAATTAAAGAATAAGATTAAAAGTATAATACAAGCATGCACAATTCGTTTTACAAGTTTGATTCAAATGTATGAATGTTGTGGAGTGAGTGTGGTTAGAAATGACATTTGATTTACTAATATAACTATCCTAACACATATAATCGTCTTAGTGTCATTAGAATTCAAAAATAAGCTTAGAATCAAAGAATAAACTTAAAAGTAGAATACAAGCATGCATAGTTCGTTTTACAAGTTTGATTGAAATGTATGAATGTTGTGGAATGAGTGTGGTTAGAAATGACATTTTATTTACTGATATGACAATCATAACACATATAATCGTCTTAGTATGATTACAATTCAAAAATAAGGTTAGAATCAAAGAATAAGCTTAAAAATAGAATACAAGCATGCATAGTTCGTTTTACAAGTTTGATTCAAAGTATGAATGTTGTGGAATGAGTGTAATTAGAAATGACATTTGATTTACTTATATGACAATCCTAACACATTTAATCGTCTTAGTGTCATTAGAATTCAAAAATAAGCTTAGAATTAAAGAATAAGATTAAAAGTATAATACAAGCATGCACAATTCGTTTTACAAGTTTGATTCAAATGTATGAATGTTGTGGAGTGAGTGTGGTTAGAAATGACATTTGATTTACTAATATAACTATCCTAACACATATAATCGTCTTAGTGTCATTAGAATTCAAAAATAAGGTTAGAATCATAGAATAAGCTTAAAAGTAGAATACAAGCATGCATAGTTCGTTTTACTAGTTTGATTCAAATGTATGAATGTTGTGGAATGAGTGTGGTTAGAAATGACATTTTATTTACTGATATGACAATCATAACACATATAATCGCCTTAGTGTGATTACAATTCAAAAATAAGGTTAGAATCAAAGAATAAGCTTAAAAGTAGAATACAAGCATGCATAGTTCATTTTACAAGTTTGATTCAAAGTATGAATGTTGTGGAATGAGTGTAATTAGAAATGACATTTGATTTACTTATATGACAATCCTAACACATTTAATCGTCTTAGTGTCATTAGAATTCAAAAATAAGCTTAGAATTAAAGAATAAGATTAAAAGTATAATACAAGCATGCATAGTTCGTTTTACAAGTTTGATTCAAATATATGAATGTTGTGGAATGAGTGTGGTTAGAAATGACATTTGATTTACTAATATGACAATCCTAACACATATAATCGTATTAGTGTCATTAGAATTCAAAAATAAGTTTAGAATTAAAGAATAAGCTTAAAAGTAGAATACAAGCATGCAAAGGTCGTTTTACAAGTTTGATTCAAATGTATGAATGTTGTGGATTGAGTGTGGTTAGGATTGACATTTGATTTACTCATATGACTATCCTAACACATAAAATCGTCTTAGTGTCATTAGAATTAGCTTAAAAGTATAATAGAAGCATGCAAAGTTTGTTTTACAAGTTTGATTCAAATGTATGAATGTTGTGGAATGAGTGTGGTTAAAAATGACATTTGATTTACTAATATGACAATCCTAACACATATAATTGTCTTAGTGTTATTACAATTCAAAAATAAGCTTAAAATTAAAGAATCATTTTAAAAATAGATTAGAAACATGTATAGTTCGTTTTACAAGTTTGATTCAAATATATGAATGTTGTGGAATGAGTGTGGTTAGAAATGACATTTGATTTACTGATATGACAATTTTAACACATATAATCGTCTTAGTGTGATTACAATTCAAAAATAAGGTTAGAATCAAAGAATAAGCTTAAAAGTAGAATACAAGCATGCATAGTTCGTTTTACAAGTTTGATTCAAAGTATGAATGTTGTGGAATGAGTGTAATTAGAAATGACATTTGATTTACTGATATGACAATCCTAACACATTTAATCGTCTTAGTGTCATTAGAATTCAAAAATAAGCTTAGAATTAAAGAATAAGCTTAAAAGTATAATACATGCATGCACAGTTCGTTTTACAAGTTTGATTCAAATGTATGAATGTTGTGTAGTGAGTGTGGTTAGAAATGACATTTGATTTACTAATATAACTATCCTAACACATATAATCGTCTTATTGTCATTAGAATTCAACAATAAGCTTAGAATCAAAGAATAAACTTAAAAGTAGAATACAAGCATGCACATTTCGTTTTACAAGTTTGATTCAAATGTATGAATGTTGTGGAATGAGTGTGGTTAGAAATGACATTTTATTTACTCATATAACTATCCTAACACATAAAATCATCTTAGTGTCATTAGAATTCAAAAATAAGTTTAGAATCAAAGAATAAGCTTAAAAGTATAATAGAAGCATGCAAAGTTCGCTTTACAAGTTTGATTGAAATGTATGAATGTTGTGGAATGAGTGTGGTTAGAAATGACATTATATTTACTCATATAACTATCCTAACACATAAAATCATTTTAGTGTCATTAGAATTCAAAAATAAGTTTAGAATCAAAGAATAAGATTAAAAGTATAATAGAAGCATGCAAACTTCGCTTTACAAGTTTTATTGAAATGTATGAATGTTGTGGAATGAGTGTGGTTAGAAATGACATTTGATTTACTAATATGACAATCCTAACACATATAATTGTCTTAGTGTCATTACAATTCAAAAATAAGCTTAGAATTAAAGAATCATTTTACAAATAGAATGGAAGCATGCATAGTTCGTTTTACAAGTTTGATTCAAATATATGAATGTTGTGGAATGAGTGCGGTTAGAAATGACATTTGATTTACTGATATGACAATCCTAACACATAAAATCATCTTAGTGTCATTAGAATTCAAAAATAAGCTTAGAATTAAAGAATAAGCTTAAAAGTAGAATACAAGCATGCATAGTTCGTTTTACTAGTTTGATTCAAATGTATGAATGTTGTGGAATGAGTGTGGTTAGAAATGACATTTTATTTACTGATATGACAATCATAACACATATAATCGCCTTAGTGTCATTAGAATTCAAAAATAAGGTTAGAATCATAGAATAAGATTAAAAGTATAATACAAGCATGCACAATTCGTTTTACAAGTTTGATTCAAATGTATGAATGTTGTGGAGTGAGTGTGGTTAGAAATGACATTTGATTTACTAATATAACTATCCTAACACATATAATCGTCTTAGTGTCATTAGAATTCAAAAATAAGGTTAGAATCATAGAATAAGCTTAAAAGTAGAATACAAGCATGCATAGTTCGTTTTACTAGTTTGATTCAAATGTATGAATGTTGTGGAATGAGTGTGGTTAGAAATGACATTTTATTTACTGATATGACAATCATAACACATATAATCGCCTTAGTGTGATTACAATTCAAAAATAAGGTTAGAATCAAAGAATAAGCTTAAAAGTAGAATACAAGCATGCATAGTTCGTTTTACAAGTTTGATTCAAATGTATGAATGTTGTGGAATGAGTGTGGTTAGAAATGACATTTTATTTACTAATATAACTATCCTAACACATATAATCGTCTTAGTGTCATTAGAATTCAAAAATAAGCTTCGAATCAAAGAATAAACTTAAAAGTAGAATACAAGCATGCATAGTTCGTTTTACAAGTTTGATTCAAATGTATGAATGTTGTGGAATGAGTGTGGTTAGAAATGACATTTTATTTACTGATATGACAATCATAACACATATAATCGCCTTAGTGTGATTACAATTCAAAAAAAGGTTAGAATCAAAGAATAAGCTTAAAAGTAGAATACAAGCATGCATAGTTCGTTTTACAAGTTTGATTCAAAGTATGAATGTTGTGGAATGAGTGTAATTAGAAATGACATTTGATTTACTTATATGACAATCCTAACACATTTAATCGTCTTAGTGTCATTAGAATTCAAAAATAAGCTTAGAATTAAAGATTAAGATTAAAAGTATAATACAAGCATGCACAATTCGTTTTACAAGTTTGATTCAAATGTATGAATGTTGTGGAGTGAGTGTGGTTAGAAATGACATTTGATTTACTAATATAACTATCCTAACACATATAATCGTCTTAGTGTCATTAGAATTCAAAAATAAGCTTAGAATCAAAGAATAAACTTAAAAGTAGAATACAAGCATGCATAGTTCGTTTTACAAGTTTGATTCAAATGTATGAATGTTGTGGAATGAGTGTGGTTAGAAATGACATTTTATTTACTGATATGACAATCATAACACATATAATCGCCTTAGTGTGATTACAATTCAAAAATAAGGTTAGAATCAAAGAATAAGCTTAAAAGTAGAATACAAGCATGCATAGTTCGTTTTACAAGTTTGATTCAAAGTATGAATGTTGTGGAATGAGTGTAATTACAAATGACATTTGATTTACTTATATGACAATCCTAACACATTTAATCGTCTTAGTGTCATTAGAATTCAAAAATAAGCTTAAAATTAAAGAATAAGATTAAAAGTATAATACAAGCATGCACAATTCGTTTTACAAGTTTGATTCAAATGTATGAATGTTGTGGATTGAGTGTGGTTAGAAATGACATTTGATTTACTAATATAACTATCCTAACACATATAATCGTCTTAGTGTCATTAGAATTCAAAAATAAGCTTAGAATCAAAGAATAAACTTAAAAGTAGAATACAAGCATGCATAGTTCGTTTTACAAGTTTGATTCAAATGTATGAATGTTGTGGAATGAGTGTGGTTAGAAATGACATTTTATTTACTGATATGACAATCATAACACATATAATCGTCTTAGTGTGATTACAATTCAAAAATAAGGTTAGAATCATAGAATAAGCTTAAAAGTAGAATACAAGCATGCATAGTTCGTTTTACAAGTTTGATTCAAAGTACGAATGTTGTGGAATGAGTATAATTAGAAATGACATTTGATTTACTGATATGACAATCCTAACACATTTAATCGTCTTAGTGTCATTAGAATTCAAAAATAAGCTTAGAATTAAAGAATAAGCTTAAAAGTATAATACAAGCATGCACAGTTCGTTTTACAAGTTTGATTCAAATTTATGAATGTTGTGGAATGAGTGTGGTTAGAAATGACATTTGATTTACTAATATAACTATCCTAACACAAATAATCGTCTTAGTGTCATTAGAATTCAAAAATAAGCTTAGAATCAAAGAATAAACTTAAAAGTAGAATATTAGCATGCATAGTTCGTTTTACAAGTTTGATTCAAATGTATGAATGTTGTGGAATGAGTGTGGTTAGAAATGACATTTTATTTACTGATATGACAATCATAAAACATATAATCGTCTTAGTGTGATTTTAATTCAAAAATAAGGTTAGAATCAAATAATAAGCTTAAAAGTAGAATACAAGCATGCATCGTTCGTTTTACAAGTTTGATTCAAAGTATGAATGTTGTGGAATGAGTGTAATTAGAAATGACATTTGATTTACTGATATGACAATCCTAACACATTTAATCGTCTTAGTGTCATTAGAATTCAAAAATAAGCTTAGAATTAAACAATAAGCTTAAAAGTATAATACAAGCATGCACAGTTCGTTTTACAAGTTTGATTCAAATGTATGAATGTTGTGGAATGAGTGTGGTTAGAAATGACATTTGATTTACTAATATAACTATCCTAACACATATAATCGTCTTAGTGTCATTAGAATTCAAAAATAAGCTTAGAATCAAAGAATAAACTTAAAAGTAGAATACAAGCATGCATAGTTCGTTTTACAAGTTTGATTCAAATGTATGAATGTTGTGGAATGAGTGTGGTTAGAAATGACATTTTATTTACTGATATGACAATCATAACACATATAATCGTCTTAGTGTGATTACAATTCAAAAATAAGGTTAGAATCATAGAATAAGCTTAAAAGTAGAATACAAGCATGCATAGTTCGTTTTACAAGTTTGATTCAAAGTACGAATGTTGTGGAATGAGTATAATTAGAAATGACATTTGATTTACTGATATGACAATCCTAACACATTTAATCGTCTTAGTGTCATTAGAATTCAAAAATAAGCTTAGAATTAAAGAATAAGCTTAAAAGTATAATACAAGCATGCACAGTTCGTTTTACAAGTTTGATTCAAATTTATGAATGTTGTGGAATGAGTGTGGTTAGAAATGACATTTGATTTACTAATATAACTATCCTAACACAAATAATCGTCTTAGTGTCATTAGAATTCAAAAATAAGCTTAGAATCAAAGAATAAACTTAAAAGTAGAATATTAGCATGCATAGTTCGTTTTACAAGTTTGATTCAAATGTATGAATGTTGTGGAATGAGTGTGGTTAGAAATGACATTTTATTTACTGATATGACAATCATAAAACATATAATCGTCTTAGTGTGATTTTAATTCAAAAATAAGGTTAGAATCAAATAATAAGCTTAAAAGTAGAATACAAGCATGCATCGTTCGTTTTACAAGTTTGATTCAAAGTATGAATGTTGTGGAATGAGTGTAATTAGAAATGACATTTGATTTACTGATATGACAATCCTAACACATTTAATCGTCTTAGTGTCATTAGAATTCAAAAATAAGCTTAGAATTAAACAATAAGCTTAAAAGTATAATACAAGCATGCACAGTTCGTTTTACAAGTTTGATTCAAATGTATGAATGTTGTGGAATGAGTGTGGTTAGAAATGACATTTGATTTACTAATATAACTATCCTAACACATATAATCGTCTTAGTGTCATTAGAATTCAAAAATAAGCTTAGAATCAAAGAATAAACTTAAAAGTAGAATACAAGCATGCATAGTTCGTTTTACAAGTTTGATTCAAATGTATGAATGTTGTGGAATGAGTGTGGTTAGAAATGACATTTTATTTACTGATATGACAATCATAAGACATATAATCGTCTTAGTGTGATTACAATTCAAAAATAAGGTTAGAATCAAAGAATAAGCTTAAAAGTAGAATACAAGCATGCATAGTTCGTTTTACAAGTTTGATTCAAAGTATGAATGTTGTGGAATGAGTGTAATTAGAAATGACATTTGACTTACTGATATGACAATCCTAACACATTTAATCGTCTTAGTGTCATTAGAATTCAAAAATAAGCTTAGAATTAAAGAATAAGATTAAAAGTATAATACAAGCATGCACAGTTCGGTTTACAAGTTTGATTCAAATGTATGAATGTTGTGGAGTGAGTGTAGTTAGAAATGACATTTGATTTACTAATATAACTATCCTAACACATATAATCGTCTTAGTGTCATTAGAATTCAAAAATAAGCTTAGAATCAAAGAATAAACTTAAAAGTAGAATACTAGCATGCATAGTTCGTTTTACAAGTTTAATTCAAATGTATGAATGTTGTGGAATGAGTGTGGTTAGAAATGACATTTTATTTACTGATATGACAATCATAAGACATATAATCGTCTTAGTGTGATTACAATTCAAAAATAAGATTAGAATCAAAGAATAAACTTAAAAGTAGAATACGAGCATGCATAGTTCGTTTTACAAGTTTGATTCAAAGTATGAATGTTGTGGAATGAGTGTAATTAGAAATGACATTTGATTTATTGATATGACAATCCTAACACATTTAATCGTCTTAGTGTCATTAGAATTCAAAAATAAGCTTAGAATTAAAGAATAAGCTTAAAAGTATAATACAAGCATGCACAGTTCATTTTACAAGTTTGATTCAAATGTATGAATGTTGTGGAATGAGTGTGGTTAGAAATGACATTTGATTTACTAATATAACTATCCTAACACATATAATCGTCTTAGTGTCATTAGAATTCAAAAATAAGCTTAGAATCAAAGAATAAACTTAAAAGTAGAATACAAGCATGCATAGTTCGTTTTACAAGTTTGATTCAAATGTATGAATGTTGTGGAATGAGTGTGGTTAGAAATGACATTTTATTTTCTGATATGACAATCATAACACATATAATCGTCTTAGTGTGATTACAATTCAAAAATAAGGTTAGAATCAAAGAATAAGCTTAAAAGTAGAATACAAGCATGCATAGTTCGTTTTACAAGTTTGATTCAAAGTATGAATGTTGTGGAATGAGTGTAATTAGAAATGACATTTGATTTACTGATATGACAATCCTAACACATTTAATCGTCTTAGTGTCATTAGAATTCAAAAATAAGCTTAGAATTAAAGAATAAGCTTAAAAGTATAATACATGCATGCACAGTTCGTTTTACAAGTTTGATTCAAATGTATGAATGTTGTGTAGTGAGTGTGGTTAGAAATGACATTTGATTTACTAATATAACTATCCTAACACATATAATCGTCTTAGTGTCATTAGAATTCAACAATAAGCTTAGAATCAAAGAATAAACTTAAAAGTAGAATACAAGCATGCATAGTTCGTTTTACAAGTTTGATTCAAATGTATGAATGTTGTGGAATGAGTGTGGTTAGAAATGACATTTTATTTACTGATATGACAATCATAACACATATAATCGTCTTAGTGTGATTACAATTCAAAAATAAGGTTAGAATCAAAGAATAAACTTAAAAGTAGAATACAAGCATGCATAGTTCGTTTTACAAGTTTGATTCAAATGTATGAATGTTGTGGAATGAGTGTGGTTAGAAATGACATTTTATTTACTGATATGACAATCATAACACATATAATCGTCTTAGTGTGATTACAATTCAAAAATAAGGTTAGAATCAAAGAATAAGCTTAAAAGTAGAATACAAGCATGCATAGTTCGTTTTACAAGTTTGATTCAAAGTATGAATGTTGTGGAATGAGTGTAATTAGAAATGACATTTGATTTACTGATATGACAATCCTAACACATATAATCGTCTTAGTGTTATTAGAATTCAAAAATAAGCTTAGAATCAAAGAATAAACTTAAATGTAGAATACAAGCATGCATAGTTCGTTTTACAAGTTTGATTCAAATGTATGAATGTTGTGGAATGAGTGTGGTTAGAAATGACATTTGATTTACTAATATAACTATCCTAACACATATAATCGTCTTAGTGTCATTAGAATTAAAAAATAAGCTTAGAATCAAAGAATAAACTTAAAAGTAGAATACAAGCATGTACAGTTCGTTTTACAAGTTTGATTCAAATGTATGAATGTGGTGGAATGAGTGTGGTTAGAAATGACATTTGGTTTACTGATATGACAATCATAACACATATAATCGTCTTAGTGTGATTACAATTCAAAAATAAGGTTAGAATCAAAGAATAAGCTTAAAAGTAGAATACAAGCATGCATAGTTCGTTTTACAAGTTTGATTCAAAGTATGAATGTTGTGGAATGAGTGTAATTAGAAATGACATTTGATTTACTGATATGACAATCCTAACACATTTAATCGTCTTAGTGTCATTAGAATTCAAAAATAAGCTTAGAATTAAAGAATAAGCTTAAAAGTATAATACAAGCATGCACAGTTCGTTTTACAAGTTTGATTCAAATGTATGAATGTTGTGGAGTGAGTGTGGTTAGAAATGACATTTGATTTACTAATATAACTATCCTAACACATATAATCGTCTTAGTGTCATTAGAATTCAAAAATAAGCTTAGAATCAAAGAATAAACTTAAAAGTAGAATACAAGCATGCATAGTTCGTTTTACAAGTTTGATTCAAATGTATGAATGTTGTGGAATGAGTGTGGTTAGAAATGACATTTTATTTTCTGATATGACAATCATAAGACATATAATCGTCTTAGTGTGATTACAAATAAAAAATAAGGTTAGAATCAAAGAATAAGCTTAAAAGTAGAATACAAGCATGCATAGTTCGTTTTACAAGTTTGATTCAAAGTATGAATGTTGTTGAATGAGTGTAATTAGAAATGACATTTGATTTACTGATATGACAATCCTAACACATTTAATCGTCTTAGTGTCATTAGAATTCAAAAATAAGCTTAGAATTAAAGAATAAGATTAAAAGTATAATACAAGCATGCACAGTTCGGTTTACAAGTTTGATTCAAATGTATGAATGTTGTGGAGTGAGTGTGGTTAGAAATGACATTTGATTTACTAATATAACTATCCTAACACATATAATCGTCTTAGAGTCATTAGAATTCAAAAATAAGCTTAGAATCAAAGAATAAACTTAAAAGTAGAATACAAGCATGCATAGTTCGTTTTACAAGTTTGATTCAAATGTATGAATGTTGTGGAATGAGTGTGGTTAGAAATGACATTTTATTTACTGATATGACAATCATAACACATATAATCGTCTTAGTGTGATTACAATTCAAAAATAAGGTTAGAATCATAGAATAAGCTTAAAAGTAGAATACAAGCATGCATAGTTCGTTTTACAAGTTTGATTCAAAGTACGAATGTTGTGGAATGAGTATAATTAGAAATGACATTTGATTTACTGATATGACAATCCTAACACATTTAATCGTCTTAGTGTCATTAGAATTCAAAAATAAGCTTAGAATTAAAGAATAAGCTTAAAAGTATAATACAAGCATGCACAGTTCGTTTTACAAGTTTGATTCAAATTTATGAATGTTGTGGAATGAGTGTGGTTAGAAATGACATTTGATTTACTAATATAACTATCCTAACACAAATAATCGTCTTAGTGTCATTAGAATTCAAAAATAAGCTTAGAATCAAAGAATAAACTTAAAAGTAGAATACAAGCATGCATAGTTCGTTTTACAAGTTTGATTCAAATGTATGAATGTTGTGGAATGAGTGTGGTTAGAAATGACATTTTATTTACTGATATGACAATCATAACACATATAATCGTCTTAGTGTGATTACAATTCAAAAATAAGGTTAGAATCATAGAATAAGCTTAAAAGTAGAATACAAGCATGCATAGTTCGTTTTACAAGTTTGATTCAAAGTACGAATGTTGTGGAATGAGTATAATTAGAAATGACATTTGATTTACTGATATGACAATCCTAACACATTTAATCGTCTTAGTGTCATTAGAATTCAAAAATAAGCTTAGAATTAAAGAATAAGCTTAAAAGTATAATACAAGCATGCACAGTTCGTTTTACAAGTTTGATTCAAATGTATGAATGTTGTGGAGTGAGTGTGGTTAGAAATGACATTTGATTTACTAATATAACTATCCTAACACATATAATCGTCTTAGTGTCATTAGAATTCAAAAATAAGCTTAGAATCAAAGAATAAACTTAAAAGTAGAATACAAGCATGCATAGTTCGTTTTACAAGTTTGATTCAAATGTATGAATGTTGTGGAATGAGTGTGGTTAGAAATGACATTTTATTTTCTGATATGACAATCATAAGACATATAATCGTCTTAGTGTGATTACAAATAAAAAATAAGGTTAGAATCAAAGAATAAGCTTAAAAGTAGAATACAAGCATGCATAGTTCGTTTTACAAGTTTGATTCAAAGTATGAATGTTGTTGAATGAGTGTAATTAGAAATGACATTTGATTTACTGATATGACAATCCTAACACATTTAATCGTCTTAGTGTCATTAGAATTCAAAAATAAGCTTAGAATTAAAGAATAAGATTAAAAGTATAATACAAGCATGCACAGTTCGGTTTACAAGTTTGATTCAAATGTATGAATGTTGTGGAGTGAGTGTGGTTAGAAATGACATTTGATTTACTAATATAACTATCCTAACACATATAATCGTCTTAGAGTCATTAGAATTCAAAAATAAGCTTAGAATCAAAGAATAAACTTAAAAGTAGAATACAAGCATGCATAGTTCGTTTTACAAGTTTGATTCAAATGTATGAATGTTGTGGAATGAGTGTGGTTAGAAATGACATTTTATTTACTGATATGACAATCATAACACATATAATCGTCTTAGTGTGATTACAATTCAAAAATAAGGTTAGAATCATAGAATAAGCTTAAAAGTAGAATACAAGCATGCATAGTTCGTTTTACAAGTTTGATTCAAAGTACGAATGTTGTGGAATGAGTATAATTAGAAATGACATTTGATTTACTGATATGACAATCCTAACACATTTAATCGTCTTAGTGTCATTAGAATTCAAAAATAAGCTTAGAATTAAAGAATAAGCTTAAAAGTATAATACAAGCATGCACAGTTCGTTTTACAAGTTTGATTCAAATTTATGAATGTTGTGGAATGAGTGTGGTTAGAAATGACATTTGATTTACTAATATAACTATCCTAACACAAATAATCGTCTTAGTGTCATTAGAATTCAAAAATAAGCTTAGAATCAAAGAATAAACTTAAAAGTAGAATATTAGCATGCATAGTTCGTTTTACAAGTTTGATTCAAATGTATGAATGTTGTGGAATGAGTGTGGTTAGAAATGACATTTTATTTACTGATATGACAATCATAAAACATATAATCGTCTTAGTGTGATTTTAATTCAAAAATAAGGTTAGAATCAAATAATAAGCTTAAAAGTAGAATACAAGCATGCATCGTTCGTTTTACAAGTTTGATTCAAAGTATGAATGTTGTGGAATGAGTGTAATTAGAAATGACATTTGATTTACTGATATGACAATCCTAACACATTTAATCGTCTTAGTGTCATTAGAATTCAAAAATAAGCTTAGAATTAAACAATAAGCTTAAAAGTATAATACAAGCATGCACAGTTCGTTTTACAAGTTTGATTCAAATGTATGAATGTTGTGGAATGAGTGTGGTTAGAAATGACATTTGATTTACTAATATAACTATCCTAACACATATAATCGTCTTAGTGTCATTAGAATTCAAAAATAAGCTTAGAATCAAAGAATAAACTTAAAAGTAGAATACAAGCATGCATAGTTCGTTTTACAAGTTTGATTCAAATGTATGAATGTTGTGGAATGAGTGTGGTTAGAAATGACATTTTATTTACTGATATGACAATCATAAGACATATAATCGTCTTAGTGTGATTACAATTCAAAAATAAGGTTAGAATCAAATAATAAGCTTAAAAGTAGAATACAAGCATGCATAGTTCGTTTTACAAGTTTGATTCAAAGTATGAATGTTGTGGAATGAGTGTAATTAGAAATGACATTTGACTTACTGATATGACAATCCTAACACATTTAATCGTCTTAGTGTCATTAGAATTCAAAAATAAGCTTAGAATTAAAGAATAAGATTAAAAGTATAATACAAGCATGCACAGTTCGGTTTACAAGTTTGATTCAAATGTATGAATGTTGTGGAGTGAGTGTAGTTAGAAATGACATTTGATTTACTAATATAACTATCCTAACACATATAATCGTCTTAGTGTCATTAGAATTCAAAAATAAGTTAGAATCAAAGAATAAACTTAAAAGTAGAATACTAGCATGCATAGTTCGTTTTACAAGTTTAATTCAAATGTATGAATGTTGTGGAATGAGTGTGGTTAGAAATGACATTTTATTTACTGATATGACAATCATAAGACATATAATCGTCTTAGTGTGATTACAATTCAAAAATAAGATTAGAATCAAAGAATAAACTTAAAAGTAGAATACGAGCATGCATAGTTCGTTTTACAAGTTTGATTCAAAGTATGAATGTTGTGGAATGAGTGTAATTAGAAATGACATTTGATTTATTGATATGACAATCCTAACACATTTAATCGTCTTAGTGTCATTAGAATTCAAAAATAAGCTTAGAATTAAAGAATAAGCTTAAAAGTATAATACAAGCATGCACAGTTCATTTTACAAGTTTGATTCAAATGTATGAATGTTGTGGAATGAGTGTGGTTAGAAATGACATTTGATTTACTAATATAACTATCCTAACACATATAATCGTCTTAGTGTCATTAGAATTCAAAAATAAGCTTAGAATCAAAGAATAAACTTAAAAGTAGAATACAAGCATGCATAGTTCGTTTTACAAGTTTGATTCAAATGTATGAATGTTGTGGAATGAGTGTGGTTAGAAATGACATTTTATTTTCTGATATGACAATCATAACACATATAATCGTCTTAGTGTGATTACAATTCAAAAATAAGGTTAGAATCAAATAATAAGCTTAAAAGTAGAATACAAGCATGCATAGTTCGTTTTACAAGTTTGATTCAAAGTATGAATGTTGTGGAATGAGTGTAATTAGAAATGACATTTGACTTACTGATATGACAATCCTAACACATTTAATCGTCTTAGTGTCATTAGAATTCAAAAATAAGCTTAGAATTAAAGAATAAGATTAAAAGTATAATACAAGCATGCACAGTTCGGTTTACAAGTTTGATTCAAATGTATGAATGTTGTGGAGTGAGTGTAGTTAGAAATGACATTTGATTTACTAATATAACTATCCTAACACATATAATCGTCTTAGTGTCATTAGAATTCAAAAATAAGCTTAGAATCAAAGAATAAACTTAAAAGTAGAATACTAGCATGCATAGTTCGTTTTACAAGTTTAATTCAAATGTATGAATGTTGTGGAATGAGTGTGGTTAGAAATGACATTTTATTTACTGATATGACAATCATAAGACATATAATCGTCTTAGTGTGATTACAATTCAAAAATAAGATTAGAATCAAAGAATAAACTTAAAAGTAGAATACGAGCATGCATAGTTCGTTTTACAAGTTTGATTCAAAGTATGAATGTTGTGGAATGAGTGTAATTAGAAATGACATTCGATTTATTGATATGACAATCCTAACACATTTAATCGTCTTAGTGTCATTAGAATTCAAAAATAAGCTTAGAATTAAAGAATAAGCTTAAAAGTATAATACAAGCATGCACAGTTCATTTTACAAGTTTGATTCAAATGTATGAATGTTGTGGAATGAGTGTGGTTAGAAATGACATTTGATTTACTAATATAACTATCCTAACACATATAATCGTCTTAGTGTCATTAGAATTCAAAAATAAGCTTAGAATCAAAGAATAAACTTAAAAGTAGAATACAAGCATGCATAGTTCGTTTTACAAGTTTGATTCAAATGTATGAATGTTGTGGAATGAGTGTGGTTAGAAATGACATTTTATTTTCTGATATGACAATCATAACACATATAATCGTCTTAGTGTGATTACAATTCAAAAATAAGGTTAGAATCAAAGAATAAGCTTAAAAGTAGAATACAAGCATGCATAGTTCGTTTTACAAGTTTGATTCAAAGTATGAATGTTGTGGAATGAGTGTAATTAGAAATGACATTTGATTTACTGATATGACAATCCTAACACATTTAATCGTCTTAGTGTCATTAGAATTCAAAAATAAGCTTAGAATTAAAGAATAAGCTTAAAAGTATAATACATGCATGCACAGTTCGTTTTACAAGTTTGATTCAAATGTATGAATGTTGTGTAGTGAGTGTGGTTAGAAATGACATTTGATTTACTAATATAACTATCCTAACACATATAATCGTCTTAGTGTCATTAGAATTCAACAATAAGCTTAGAATCAAAGAATAAACTTAAAAGTAGAATACAAGCATGCATAGTTCGTTTTACAAGTTTGATTCAAATGTATGAATGTTGTGGAATGAGTGTGGTTAGAAATGACATTTTATTTACTGATATGACAATCATAACACATATAATCGTCTTAGTGTGATTACAATTCAAAAATAAGGTTAGAATCAAAGAATAAACTTAAAAGTAGAATACAAGCATGCATAGTTCGTTTTACAAGTTTGATTCAAATGTATGAATGTTGTGGAATGAGTGTGGTTAGAAATGACATTTTATTTACTGATATGACAATCATAACACATATAATCGTCTTAGTGTGATTACAATTCAAAAATAAGGTTAGAATCAAAGAATAAGCTTAAAAGTAGAATACAAGCATGCATAGTTCGTTTTACAAGTTTGATTCAAAGTATGAATGTTGTGGAATGAGTGTAATTAGAAATGACATTTGATTTACTGATATGACAATCCTAACACATATAATCGTCTTAGTGTTATTAGAATTCAAAAATAAGCTTAGAATCAAAGAATAAACTTAAATGTAGAATACAAGCATGCATAGTTCGTTTTACAAGTTTGATTCAAATGTATGAATGTTGTGGAATGAGTGTGGTTAGAAATGACATTTGATTTACTAATATAACTATCCTAACACATATAATCGTCTTAGTGTCATTAGAATTAAAAAATAAGCTTAGAATCAAAGAATAAACTTAAAAGTAGAATACAAGCATGTACAGTTCGTTTTACAAGTTTGATTCAAATGTATGAATGTGGTGGAATGAGTGTGGTTAGAAATGACATTTGGTTTACTGATATGACAATCATAACACATATAATCGTCTTAGTGTGATTACAATTCAAAAATAAGGTTAGAATCAAAGAATAAGCTTAAAAGTAGAATACAAGCATGCATAGTTCGTTTTACAAGTTTGATTCAAAGTATGAATGTTGTGGAATGAGTGTAATTAGAAATGACATTTGATTTACTGATATGACAATCCTAACACATTTAATAGTCTTAGTGTCATTAGAATTCAAAAATAAGCTTAGAATTAAAGAATAAGATTAAAAGTATAATACAAGCATGCACAGTTCGTTTTACAAGTTTGATTCAAATGTATGAATGTTGTGGAGTGAGTGTGGTTAGAAATGACATTTGATTTACTAATATAACTATCCTAACACATATAATCGTCTTAGTGTCATTAGAATTCAAAAATAAGCTTAGAATCAAAGAATAAACTTAAAAGTAGAATACAAGCATGCATAGTTCGTTTTACAAGTTTGATTCAAATGTATGAATGTTGTGGAATGAGTGTGGTTAGAAATGACATTTTATTTTCTGATATGACAATCATAAGACATATAATCGTCTTAGTGTGATTACAAATAAAAAATAAGGTTAGAATCAAAGAATAAGCTTAAAAGTAGAATACAAGCATGCATAGTTCGTTTTACAAGTTTGATTCAAAGTATGAATGTTGTTGAATGAGTGTAATTAGAAATGACATTTGATTTACTGATATGACAATCCTAACACATTTAATCGTCTTAGTGTCATTAGAATTCAAAAATAAGCTTAGAATTAAAGAATAAGATTAAAAGTATAATACAAGCATGCACAGTTCGGTTTACAAGTTTGATTCAAATGTATGAATGTTGTGGAGTGAGTGTGGTTAGAAATGACATTTGATTTACTAATATAACTATCCTAACACATATAATCGTCTTAGAGTCATTAGAATTCAAAAATAAGCTTAGAATCAAAGAATAAACTTAAAAGTAGAATACAAGCATGCATAGTTCGTTTTACAAGTTTGATTCAAATGTATAAATGTTGTGGAATGAGTGTGGTTAGAAATGACATTTTATTTACTGATATGACAATCATAAGCCATATAATCGTCTTAGTGTGATTACAATTCAAAAATAAGGTTAGAATCAAAGAATAAGCTTAAAAGTAGAATACAAGCATGCATAGTTCGTTTTACAAGTTAGATTCAAAGTATGAATGTTGTGGAATGAGTGTAATTAGAAATGACATTTGATTTACTGATATGACAATCCTAACACATTTAATCGTCTTAGTGTCATTAGAATTCAAAAATAAGCTTAGAATTAAAGAATAAGATTAAAAGTATAATACAAGCATGCACAGTTCGGTTTACAAGTTTGATTCAAATGTATGAATGTTGTGGAGTGAGTGTAGTTAGAAATGACATTTGATTTACTAATATAACTATCCTAACACATATAATCGTCTTAGTGTCATTAGAATTCAAAAATAAGCTTAGAATCAAAGAATAAACTTAAAAGTAGAATACTAGCATGCATAGTTCGTTTTACAAGTTTAATTCAAATGTATGAATGTTGTGGAATGAGTGTAATTAGAAATGACATTTGATTTATTGATATGACAATCCTAACACATTTAATCGTCTTAGTGTCATTAGAATTCAAAAATAAGCTTAGAATTAAAGAATAAACTTAAAAGTAGAATACAAGCATGCATAGTTCGTTTTACAAGTTTGATTCAAATGTATAAATGTTGTGGAATGAGTGTGGTTAGAAATGACATTTTATTTACTGATATGACAATCATAAGCCATATAATCGTCTTAGTGTGATTACAATTCAAAAATAAGGTTAGAATCAAAGAATAAGCTTAAAAGTAGAATACAAGCATGCATAGTTCGTTTTACAAGTTTGATTCAAAGTATGAATGTTGTGGAATGAGTGTAATTAGAAATGACATTTGATTTACTGATATGACAATCCTAACACATTTAATCGTCTTAGTGTCATTAGAATTCAAAAATAAGCTTAGAATTAAAGAATAAGCTTAAAAGTATAATACAAGCATGCACAGTTCGTTTTACAAGTTTGATTCAAATGTATGAATGTTGTGGAATGAGTGTGGTTAGAAATGACATTTGATTTACTAATATAACTATCCTAACACATATAATCGTCTTAGTGTCATTAGAATTCAAAAATAAGCTTAGAATCAAAGAATAAACTTAAAAGTAGAATACAAGCATGCATAGTTCGTTTTACAAGTTTGATTCAAATGTATGAATGTTGTGGAATGAGTGTGGTTAGAAATGACATTTTATTTTCTGATATGACAATCATAACACATATAATCGTCTTAGTGTGATTACAATTCAAAAATAAGGTTAGAATCAAAGAATAAGCTTAAAAGTAGAATACAAGCATGCATAGTTCGTTTTACAAGTTTGATTCAAAGTATGAATGTTGTGGAATGAGTGTAATTAGAAATGACATTTGATTTACTGATATGACAATCCTAACACATTTAATCGTCTTAGTGTCATTAGAATTCAAAAATAAGCTTAGAATTAAAGAATAAGCTTAAAAGTATAATACATGCATGCACAGTTCGTTTTACAAGTTTGATTCAAATGTATGAATGTTGTGTAGTGAGTGTGGTTAGAAATGACATTTGATTTACTAATATAACTATCCTAACACATATAATCGTCTTAGTGTCATTAGAATTCAACAATAAGCTTAGAATCAAAGAATAAACTTAAAAGTAGAATACAAGCATGCATAGTTCGTTTTACAAGTTTGATTCAAATGTATGAATGTTGTGGAATGAGTGTGGTTAGAAATGACATTTTATTTACTGATATGACAATCATAACACATATAATCGTCTTAGTGTGATTACAATTCAAAAATAAGGTTAGAATCAAAGAATAAACTTAAAAGTAGAATACAAGCATGCATAGTTCGTTTTACAAGTTTGATTCAAATGTATGAATGTTGTGGAATGAGTGTGGTTAGAAATGACATTTTATTTACTGATATGACAATCATAACACATATAATCGTCTTAGTGTGATTACAATTCAAAAATAAGGTTAGAATCAAAGAATAAGCTTAAAAGTAGAATACAAGCATGCATAGTTCGTTTTACAAGTTTGATTCAAAGTATGAATGTTGTGGAATGAGTGTAATTAGAAATGACATTTGATTTACTGATATGACAATCCTAACACATTTAATCGTCTTAGTGTCATTAGAATTCAAAAATAAGCTTAGAATTAAAGAATAAGATTAAAAGTATAATACAAGCATGCACAGTTCGTTTTACAAGTTTGATTCAAATGTATGAATGTTGTGGAGTGAGTGTGGTTAGAAATGACATTTGATTTACTAATATAACTATCCTAACACATATAATCGTCTTAGTGTCATTAGAATTCAAAACTAAGCTTAGAATCAAAGAATAAACTTAAAAGTAGAATACAAGCATGCATAGTTCGTTTTACAAGTTTGATTCAAATGTATGAATGTTGTGGAATGAGTGTGGTTAGAAATGACATTTTATTTTCTGATATGACAATCGTAAGACATATAATCGTCTTAGTGTGATTACAAATAAAAAATAAGGTTAGAATCAAAGAATAAGCTTAAAAGTAGAATACAAGCATGCATAGTTCGTTTTACAAGTTTGATTCAAAGTATGAATGTTGTTGAATGAGTGTAATTAGAAATGACATTTGATTTACTGATATGACAATCCTAACACATTTAATCGTCTTAGTGTCATTAGAATTCAAAAATAAGCTTAGAATTAAAGAATAAGATTAAAAGTATAATACAAGCATGCACAGTTCGGTTTACAAGTTTGATTCAAATGTATGAATGTTGTGGAGTGAGTGTGGTTAGAAATGACATTTGATTTACTAATATAACTATCCTAACACATATAATCGTCTTAGAGTCATTAGAATTCAAAAATAAGCTTAGAATCAAAGAATAAACTTAAAAGTAGAATACAAGCATGCATAGTTCGTTTTACAAGTTTGATTCAAATGTATAAATGTTGTGGAATGAGTGTGGTTAGAAATGACATTTTATTTACTGATATGACAATCATAAGCCATATAATCGTCTTAGTGTGATTACAATTCAAAAATAAGGTTAGAACCAAAGAATAAGCTTAAAAGTAGAATACAAGCATGCATAGTTCGTTTTACAAGTTTGATTCAAAGTATGAATGTTGTGGAATGAGTGTAATTAGAAATGACATTTGATTTACTGATATGACAATCCTAACACATTTAATCGTCTTAGTGTCATTAGAATTCAAAAATAAGCTTAGAATTAAAGAATAAGCTTAAAAGTATAATACAAGCATGCACAGTTCGTTTTACAAGTTTGATTCAAATGTATGAATGTTGTGGAATGAGTGTGGTTAGAAATGACATTTGATTTACTAATATAACTATCCTAACACATATAATCGTCTTAGTGTCATTAGAATTCAAAAATAAGCTTAGAATGAAAGAATAAATTTAAAAGTAGAATACAAGCATGCATAGTTCGTTTTACAAGTTTGATTCAAATGTATGAATGTTGTGGAATGAGTGTGGTTAGAAATGACATTTTATTTACTAATATGACAATCATAACACATATAATCGTCTTAGTGTGATTACAATTCAAAAATAAGGTTAGAATCATAGAATAAGCTTAAAAGTAGAATACAAGCATGCATAGTTCGTTTTACAAGTTTCATTCAAAATACGAATGTTGTGGAATGAGTGTAATTAGAAATGACAATTGATTTACTGATATGTCAATCCTAACACATTTAATCGTCTTAGTGTCATTAGAATTCAAAAATAAGCTTAGTAAAGAATAAGCTTAAAAGTATAATACAAGCATGCACAGTTCGTTTTACAACTTTGATTCAAATTTATGAATGTTGTGGAATGAGTGTGGTTAGAAATGACATTTGATTTACTAATATAACTATCCTAACACAAATAATCGTCTTAGTGTCATTAGAATTCAAAAATAAGCTTAGAATCAAAGAATAAACTTAAAAGTAGAATACAAGCATGCATAGTTCGTTTTACAAGTTTGATTCAAATGTATGAATGTTGTGGAATGAGTGTGGTTAGAAATGACATTTTATTTACTGATATGACAATCATAACACATATAATCGTCTTAGTGTGATTACAATTCAAAAATAAGGTTAGAATCAAAGAATAAGCTTAAAAGTAGAATACAAGCATGCATCGTTCGTTTTACAAGTTTGATTCAAAGTATGAATGTTGTGGAATGAGTGTAATTAGAAATGACATTTGATTTACTGATATGACAATCCTAACACATTTAATCGTCTTAGTGTCATTAGAATTCAAAAATAAGCTTAGAATTAAAGAATAAGATTAAAAGTATAATACAAGCATGCACAGTTCGTTTTAGAAGTTTGATTCAAATGTATGAATGTTGTGGAGTGAGTGTGGTTAGAAATGACATTTGATTTACTAATATAACTATCCTAACACATATAATCGTCTTAGTGTCATTAGAATTCAAAAATAAGCTTAGAATCAAAAAATAAACTTAAAAGTAGAATACAAGCATGCATAGTTCGT
This sequence comes from Spergularia marina, assembly GCA_963680865.1. NCBI lineage: Eukaryota > Viridiplantae > Streptophyta > Magnoliopsida > Caryophyllales > Caryophyllaceae > Spergularia > Spergularia marina. The sequence continues at coordinate 8,801,911 of OY804554.1, forward strand.
TTTACAAGTTTGATTCAAATGTATGAATGTTGTGGAATGAGTGTGGTTAGAAATGACATTTTATTTACTGATATGACAATCATAACACATATAATCGTCTTAGTGTGATTACAATTCAAAAATAAGGTGAGAATCATAGAATAAGCTTAAAAGTAGAATACAAGCATGCATCGTTCGTTTTACAAGTTTGATTCAAAGTACGAATGTTGTGGAATGAGTGTAATTAGAAATGACATTTGATTTACTGATAAGACAATCCTAACACATTTAATCGTCTTAGTGTCATTAGAATTCAAAAATAAGCTTAGAATTAAAGAATAAGCTTAAAAGTATAATACAAGCATGCACAGTTCGTTTTACAAGTTTGATTCAAATTTATGAATGTTGTGGAATGAGTGTGGTTAGAAATGACATTTGATTTACTAATATAACTATCCTAACACAAATAATCGTCTTAGTGTCATTAGAATTCAAAAATAAGCTTAGAATCAAAGAATAAATTTAAAAGTAGAATACAAGCATGCATAGTTCGTTTTACAAGTTTGATTCAAATGTATGAATGTTGTGGAATGAGTGTGGGTAGAAATGACATTTTATTTACTGATATGACAATCATAACACATATAATCGTCTTAGTGTGATTACAATTCAAAAATAAGGTTAGAATCAAAGAATAAGCTTAAAAGTAGAATACAAGCATGCATCGTTCGTTTTACAAGTTTGATTCAAAGTATGAATGTTGTGGAATGAGTGTAATTAGAAATGACATTTGATTTACTGATATGACAATCCTAACACATTTAATCGTCTTAGTGTCATTAGAATTCAAAAATAAGCTTAGAATTAAAGAATAAGATTAAAAGTATAATACAAGCATGCACAGTTCGTTTTACAAGTTTGATTCAAATGTATGAATGTTGTGGAGTGAGTGTGGTTAGAAATGACATTTGATTTACTAATATAACTATCCTAACACATATAATCGTCTTAGTGTCATTAGAATTCAAAAATAAGCTTAGAATCAAAGAATAAACTTAAAAGTAGAATACAAGCATGCATAGTTCGTTTTACAAGTTTGATTCAAATGTATGAATGTTGTGGAATGAGTGTGGTTAGAAATGACATTTTATTTACTGATATTACAATCATAACACATATAATCGTCTTAGTGTGATTACAATTCAAAAATAAGGTTAGAATCAAAGAATAAGCTTAAAAGTAGAATACAAGCATGCATAGTTCGTTTTACAAGTTTGATTCAAAGTATGAATGTTGTGGAATGAGTGTAATTAGAAATGACATTTGATTTACTGATATGACAATCCTAACACATTTAATCGTCTTAGTGTCATTAGAATTCAAAAATAAGCTTAGAATTAAAGAATAAGCTTAAAAGTATAATACAAGCATGCACAGTTCGTTTTACAAGTTTGATTCAAATGTATCAATGTTGTGGAATGAGTGTGGTTAGAAATGACATTTGATTTACTAATATAACTATCCTAACACATATAATCGTCTTAGTGTCATTAGAATTCAAAAATAAGCTTAGAATTAAAGAATAAACTTAAAAGTAGAATACAAGCATGCATAGTTCGTTTTACAAGTTTGATTCAAATGTCTGAATGTTGTGGAATGAGTGTGGTTAGAAATGACATTTGGTTTACTTATATGACTATGCTAACACATATAATTGTCTTAGTGTCATTAGAATTCAAAAATAAGCTTAGAATCAAAGAATAAGCTTAAAAGTAGAATACAAGCATGCAAAGTTCGTTTTACAAGTTTGATTCAAATGTATGAATGTTGTGGAATGAGTGTGGTTAAAAATGACAGTTTATTTACTCATATAACTATCCTAACACAAAAAATCATCTTAGTGTCATTAGAATTCAAAAATAAGTTTAGAATCAAAGAATAAGCTTAAAAGTATAATAGAAGCATGCAAAGTTCGCTTTACAAGTTTGATTGAAATGTATGAATGTTGTGGAATGAGTGTGGTTAGAAATGACATTTGATTTACTAATATGACAATCCTAACACATATAATTGTATTAGTGTCATTACAATTCAAAAATAAGCTTAGAATCAAAGAATAAACTTAAAAATAGAATGGAAGCATGTATAGTTCGTTTTATAAGTTTGATTCAAATATATGGATGTTGTGGAATGAGTGTGGTTAGAAATGACATTTGATTTACTAATATGACAATCATAACACATATAATCGTCTTAGTCTGATTACAAATAAAAAATAAGGTTAGAATCAAAGAATAAGCTTAAAAGTAGAATACAAGCATGCATCGTTCGTTTTACAAGTTTGATTCAAAGTATGAATGTTGTGGAATGAGTGTAATTAGAAATGACATTTGATTTACTGATATGACAATCCTAACACATTTAATCGTCTTAGTGTCATTAGAATTCAAAAATAAGCTTAGAATTAAAGAATAAGATTAAAAGTATAATACAAGCATGCACAGTTCGTTTTACAAGTTTGATTCAAATGTATGAATGTTGTGGAGTGAGTGTGGTTAGAAATGACATTTGATTTACTAATATAACTATCCTAACACATATAATCGTCTTAGTGTCATTAGAATTCAAAAATAAGCTTAGAATCAAAGAATAAACTTAAAAGTAGAATACAAGCATGCATAGTTCGTTTTACAAGTTTGATTCAAATGTATGAATGTTGTGGAATGAGTGTGGTTAGAAATGACATTTTATTTACTGATATTACAATCATAACACATATAATCGTCTTAGTGTGATTACAATTCAAAAATAAGGTTAGAATCAAAGAATAAGCTTAAAAGTAGAATACAAGCATGCATAGTTCGTTTTACAAGTTTGATTCAAAGTATGAATGTTGTGGAATGAGTGTAATTAGAAATGACATTTGATTTACTGATATGACAATCCTAACACATTTAATCGTCTTAGTGTCATTAGAATTCAAAAATAAGCTTAGAATTAAAGAATAAGCTTAAAAGTATAATACAAGCATGCACAGTTCGTTTTACAAGTTTGATTCAAATGTATCAATGTTGTGGAATGAGTGTGGTTAGAAATGACATTTGATTTACTAATATAACTATCCTAACACATATAATCGTCTTAGTGTCATTAGAATTCAAAAATAAGCTTAGAATTAAAGAATAAACTTAAAAGTAGAATACAAGCATGCATAGTTCGTTTTACAAGTTTGATTCAAATGTCTGAATGTTGTGGAATGAGTGTGGTTAGAAATGACATTTGGTTTACTTATATGACTATGCTAACACATATAATTGTCTTAGTGTCATTAGAATTCAAAAATAAGCTTAGAATCAAAGAATAAGCTTAAAAGTAGAATACAAGCATGCAAAGTTCGTTTTACAAGTTTGATTCAAATGTATGAATGTTGTGGAATGAGTGTGGTTAAAAATGACAGTTTATTTACTCATATAACTATCCTAACACAAAAAATCATCTTAGTGTCATTAGAATTCAAAAATAAGTTTAGAATCAAAGAATAAGCTTAAAAGTATAATAGAAGCATGCAAAGTTCGCTTTACAAGTTTGATTGAAATGTATGAATGTTGTGGAATGAGTGTGGTTAGAAATGACATTTGATTTACTAATATGACAATCCTAACACATATAATTGTATTAGTGTCATTACAATTCAAAAATAAGCTTAGAATCAAAGAATAAACTTAAAAATAGAATGGAAGCATGTATAGTTCGTTTTATAAGTTTGATTCAAATATATGGATGTTGTGGAATGAGTGTGGTTAGAAATGACATTTGATTTACTAATATGACAATCATAACACATATAATCGTCTTAGTCTGATTACAAATAAAAAATAAGGTTAGAATCAAAGAATAAGCTTAAAAGTAGAATACAAGCATGCATCGTTCGTTTTACAAGTTTGATTCAAAGTATGAATGTTGTGGAATGAGTGTAATTAGAAATGACATTTGATTTACTGATATGACAATCCTAACACATTTAATCGTCTTAGTGTCATTAGAATTCAAAAATAAGCTTAGAATTAAAGAATAAGATTAAAAGTATAATACAAGCATGCACAGTTCGTTTTACAAGTTTGATTCAAATGTATGAATGTTGTGGAGTGAGTGTGGTTAGAAATGACATTTGATTTACTAATATAACTATCCTAACACATATAATCGTCTTAGTGTCATTAGAATTCAAAAATAAGCTTAGAATCAAAGAATAAACTTAAAAGTAGAATACAAGCATGCATAGTTCGTTTTACAAGTTTGATTCAAATGTATGAATGTTGTGGAATGAGTGTGGTTAGAAATGACATTTTATTTACTGATATTACAATCATAACACATATAATCGTCTTAGTGTGATTACAATTCAAAAATAAGGTTAGAATCAAAGAATAAGCTTAAAAGTAGTATACAAGCATGCATAGTTCGTTTTACAAGTTTGATTCAAAGTATGAATGTTGTGGAATGAGTGTAATTAGAAATGACATTTGATTTACTGATATGACAATCCTAACACATTTAATCGTCTTAGTGTCATTAGAATTCAAAAAGAAGCTTAGAATTAAAGAATAAGCTTAAAAGTATAATACAAGCATGCACAGTTCGTTTTACAAGTTTGATTCAAATGTATCAATGTTGTGGAATGAGTGTGGTTAGAAATGACATTTGATTTACTAATATAACTATCCTAACACATATAATCGTCTTAGTGTCATTAGAATTCAAAAATAAGCTTAGAATTAAAGAATAAACTTAAAAGTAGAATACAAGCATGCATAGTTCGTTTTACAAGTTTGATTCAAATGTCTGAATGTTGTGGAATGAGTGTGGTTAGAAATGACATTTGGTTTACTTATATGACTATGCTAACACATATAATTGTCTTAGTGTCATTAGAATTCAAAAATAAGCTTAGAATCAAAGAATAAGCTTAAAAGTAGAATACAAGCATGCAAAGTTCGTTTTACAAGTTTGATTCAAATGTATGAATGTTGTGGAATGAGTGTGGTTAAAAATGACAGTTTATTTACTCATATAACTATCCTAACACAAAAAATCATCTTAGTGTCATTAGAATTCAAAAATAAGTTTAGAATCAAAGAATAAGCTTAAAAGTATAATAGAAGCATGCAAAGTTCGCTTTACAAGTTTGATTGAAATGTATGAATGTTGTGGAATGAGTGTGGTTAGAAATGACATTTGATTTACTAATATGACAATCCTAACACATATAATTGTATTAGTGTCATTACAATTCAAAAATAAGCTTAGAATCAAAGAATAAACTTAAAAATAGAATGGAAGCATGTATAGTTCGTTTTATAAGTTTGATTCAAATATATGGATGTTGTGGAATGAGTGTGGTTAGAAATGACATTTGATTTACTAATATGACAATCATAACACATATAATCGTCTTAGTCTGATTACAAATAAAAAATAAGGTTAGAATCAAAGAATAAGCTTAAAAGTAGAATACAAGCATGCATCGTTCGTTTTACAAGTTTGATTCAAAGTATGAATGTTGTGGAATGAGTGTAATTAGAAATGACATTTGATTTACTGATATGACAATCCTAACACATTTAATCGTCTTAGTGTCATTAGAATTCAAAAATAAGCTTAGAATTAAAGAATAAGATTAAAAGTATAATACAAGCATGCACAGTTCGTTTTACAAGTTTGATTCAAATGTATGAATGTTGTGGAGTGAGTGTGGTTAGAAATGACATTTGATTTACTAATATAACTATCCTAACACATATAATCGTCTTAGTGTCATTAGAATTCAAAAATAAGCTTAGAATCAAAGAATAAACTTAAAAGTAGAATACAAGCATGCATAGTTCGTTTTACAAGTTTGATTCAAATGTATGAATGTTGTGGAATGAGTGTGGTTAGAAATGACATTTTATTTACTGATATTACAATCATAACACATATAATCGTCTTAGTGTGATTACAATTCAAAAATAAGGTTAGAATCAAAGAATAAGCTTAAAAGTAGAATACAAGCATGCATAGTTCGTTTTACAAGTTTGATTCAAAGTATGAATGTTGTGGAATGAGTGTAATTAGAAATGACATTTGATTTACTGATATGACAATCCTAACACATTTAATCGTCTTAGTGTCATTAGAATTCAAAAATAAGCTTAGAATTAAAGAATAAGCTTAAAAGTATAATACAAGCATGCACAGTTCGTTTTACAAGTTTGATTCAAATGTATCAATGTTGTGGAATGAGTGTGGTTAGAAATGACATTTGATTTACTAATATAACTATCCTAACACATATAATCGTCTTAGTGTCATTAGAATTCAAAAATAAGCTTAGAATTAAAGAATAAACTTAAAAGTAGAATACAAGCATGCATAGTTCGTTTTACAAGTTTGATTCAAATGTCTGAATGTTGTGGAATGAGTGTGGTTAGAAATGACATTTGGTTTACTTATATGACTATGCTAACACATATAATTGTCTTAGTGTCATTAGAATTCAAAAATAAGCTTAGAATCAAAGAATAAGCTTAAAAGTAGAATACAAGCATGCAAAGTTCGTTTTACAAGTTTGATTCAAATGTATGAATGTTGTGGAATGAGTGTGGTTAAAAATGACAGTTTATTTACTCATATAACTATCCTAACACAAAAAATCATCTTAGTGTCATTAGAATTCAAAAATAAGTTTAGAATCAAAGAATAAGCTTAAAAGTATAATAGAAGCATGCAAAGTTCGCTTTACAAGTTTGATTGAAATGTATGAATGTTGTGGAATGAGTGTGGTTAGAAATGACATTTGATTTACTAATATGACAATCCTAACACATATAATTGTATTAGTGTCATTACAATTCAAAAATAAGCTTAGAATCAAAGAATAAACTTAAAAATAGAATGGAAGCATGTATAGTTCGTTTTATAAGTTTGATTCAAATATATGGATGTTGTGGAATGAGTGTGGTTAGAAATGACATTTGATTTACTAATATGACAATCATAACACATATAATCGTCTTAGTCTGATTACAAATAAAAAATAAGGTTAGAATCAAAGAATAAGCTTAAAAGTAGAATACAAGCATGCATAGTTCGTTTTACAAGTTTGATTCAAAGTATGAATGTTGTGGAATGAGTGTAATTAGAAATGACATTTGATTTACTGATATGACAATCCTAACACATTTAATCGTCTTAGTGTCATTAGAATTCAAAAATAAGCTTAGAATTAAAGAATAAGCTTAAAAGTATAATACAAGCATGCACAGTTCGTTTTACAAGTTTGATTTAAATGTATGAATGTTGTGGAATGAGTGTGGTTAGAAATGACATTTGATTTACTAATATGACAATCATAGAATAAGCTTAAAAGTATAATAGAAGCATGCAAAGTTCGCTTTACAAGTTTGATTGAAATATATGAATGTTGTGGAATGAGTGTGGTTAGAAATGACATTTGATTTACTAATATGACAATCCTAACACATATAATTGTCTTAGTGTCATTACAATTCAAAAATAAGCTTAGAATTAAAGAATCATTTTAAAAATAGAATGGAAGCATGCATAGTTCGTTTTATAAGTTTGATTCAAATATATGAATGTTGTGGAATGAGTGTGGTTAGAAATGACATTTGATTTACTGATATGACAATCATAACTAACACATATAATCGTCTTAGTGTGATTACAATTCAAAAATAAGGTTAGAATCAAAGAATAAGCTTAAAAGTAGAATACAAGCATGCATAGTTCGTTTTACAAGTTTGATTCAAAGTATGAATGTTACGGAATGAGTGTAATTAGAAATGACATTTGATTTACTGATATGACAATCCTAACACATTTAATCGTCTTAGTGTCATTAGAATTCAAAAATAAGCTTAGAATTAAAGAATAAGCTTAAATGTATAATACAAGCATGCACAGTTCGTTTTACAAGTTTGATTCAAATGTATGAATGTTGTGGAATGAGTGTGGTTAGAAATGACATTTGATTTACTGATATGACAATCATAACTAACACATATAATCGTCTTAGTGTGATTACAATTCAAAAATAAGGTTAGAATCAAAGAATAAGCTTAAAAGTAGAATATAAGCATGCATAGTTCGTTTTACAAGTTTGATTCAAAGTATGAATGTTGCGGAATGAGTGTAATTAGAAATGACATTTGATTTACTGATATGACAATCCTAACACATTTAATCGTCTTAGTGTCATTAGAATTCAAAAATAAGCTTAGAATTAAAGAATAAGCTTAAAAGTATAAGACAAGCATGCACAGTTCGTTTTACAAGTTTGATTCAAATGTATGAATGTTGTGGAATGAGTGTGGTTAGAAATGACATTTGATTTACTAATATAACTATCCTAACACATATAATCGTCTTAGTGTCATTAGAATTCAAAAATAAGCTTAGAATGAAAGAATAAATTTAAAAGTAGAATACAAGCATGCATAGTTTGTTTTACAAGTTTGATTCAAATGTATGAATGTTGTGGAATGAGTGTGGTTAGAAATGACATTTTATTTACTAATATGACAATCATAACACATATAATCGTCTTAGTGTGATTACAATTCAAAAATAAGGTTAGAATCATAGAATAAGCTTAAAAGTAGAATACAAGCATGCATAGTTCGTTTTACAAGTTTGATTCAAAGTACGAATGTTGTGGAATGAGTGTAATTAAAAATGACATTTGATTTACTGATATGACAATCCTAACACATTTAATCGTCTTAGTGTCATTAGAATTCAAAAATAAGCTTAGAAGTATAGAATAAGCTTAAAAGTATAATACAAGCATGCACAGTTCGTTTTACAACTTTGATTCAAATTTATGAATGTTGTGGAATGAGTGTGGTTAGAAATGACATTTGATTTACTAATATAACTATCCTAACACAAATAATCGTCTTAGTGTCATTAGAATTCAAAAATAAGCTTAGAATCAAAGAATAAATTTAAAAGTAGAATACAAGCATGCATAGTTCGTTTTACAAGTTTGATTCAAATGTATGAATGTTGTGGAATGAGTGTGGGTAGAAATGACATTTTATTTACTGATATGACAATCATAACACATATAACCGTCTTAGTGTGATTACAATTCAAAAATAAGGTTAGAATCAAAGAATAAGCTTAAAAGTAGAATACAAGCATGCATCGTTCGTTTTACAAGTTTGATTCAAAGTATGAATGTTGTGGAATGAGTGTAATTAGAAATGACATTTGATTTACTGATATGACAATCCTAACACATTTAATCGTCTTAGTGTCATTAGAATTCAAAAATAAGCTTAGAATTAAAGAATAATATTAAAAGTATAATACAAGCATGCACAGTTCGTTTTACAAGTTTGATTCAAATGTATGAATGTTGTGGAGTGAGTGTGGTTAGAAATGACATTTGATTTACTAATATAACTATCCTAACACATATAATCGTCTTAGTGTCATTAGAATTCAAAAATAAGCTTAGAATCAAAGAATAAACTTAAAAGTAGAATACAAGCATGCATAGTTCGTTTTACAAGTTTGATTCAAATGTATGAATGTTGTGGAATGAGTGTGGTTAGAAATGACATTTTATTTACTGATATTACAATCATAACACATATAATCGTCTTAGTGTGATTACAATTCAAAAATAAGGTTAGAATCAAAGAATAAGCTTAAAAGTAGAATACAAGCATGCATAGTTCGTTTTACAAGTTTGATTCAAAGTATGAATGTTGTGGAATGAGTGTAATTAGAAATGACATTTGATTTACTGATATGACAATCCTAACACATTTAATCGTCTTAGTGTCATTAGAATTCAAAAATAAGCTTAGAATTAAAGAATAAGCTTAAAAGTATAATACAAGCATGCACAGTTCGTTTTACAAGTTTGATTCAAATGTATCAATGTTGTGGAATGAGTGTGGTTAGAAATGACATTTGATTTACTAATATAACTATCCTAACACATATAATCGTCTTAGTGTCATTAGAATTCAAAAATAAGCTTAGAATTAAAGAATAAACTTAAAAGTAGAATACAAGCATGCATAGTTCATTTTACAAGTTTGATTCAAATGTCTGAATGTTGTGGAATGAGTGTGGTTAGAAATGACATTTGGTTTACTTATATGACTATGCTAACACATATAATTGTCTTAGTGTCATTAGAATTCAAAAATAAGCTTAGAATCAAAGAATAAGCTTAAAAGTAGAATACAAGCATGCAAAGTTCGTTTTACAAGTTTGATTCAAATGTATGAATGTTGTGGAATGAGTGTGGTTAAAAATGACAGTTTATTTACTCATATAACTATCCTAACACAAAAAATCATCTTAGTGTCATTAGAATTCAAAAATAAGTTTAGAATCAAAGAATAAGCTTAAAAGTATAATAGAAGCATGCAAAGTTCGCTTTACAAGTTTGATTGAAATGTATGAATGTTGTGGAATGAGTGTGGTTAGAAATGACATTTGATTTACTAATATGACAATCCTAACACATATAATTATATTAGTGTCATTACAATTCAAAAATAAGATTAGAATCAAAGAATAAACTTAAAAATAGAATGGAAGCATGTATAGTTCGTTTTATAAGTTTGATTCAAATATATGGATGTTGTGGAATGAGTGTGGTTAGAAATGACATTTGATTTACTAATATGACAATCATAACACATATAATCGTCTTAGTCTGATTACAAATAAAAAATAAGGTTAGAATCAAAGAATAAGCTTAAAAGTAGAATACAAGCATGCATAGTTCGTTTTACAAGTTTGATTCAAAGTATGAATGTTGTGGAATGAGTGTAATTAGAAATGACATTTGATTTACTGATATGACAATCCTAACACATTTAATCGTCTTAGTGTCATTAGAATTCAAAAATAAGCTTAGAATTAAAGAATAAGCTTAAAAGTATAATACAAGCATGCACAGTTCGTTTTACAAGTTTGATTTAAATGTATGAATGTTGTGGAATGAGTGTGGTTAGAAATGACATTTGATTTACTAATATGACAATCATAGAATAAGCTTAAAAGTATAATAGAAGCATGCAAAGTTCGCTTTACAAGTTTGATTGAAATATATGAATGTTGTGGAATGAGTGTGGTTAGAAATGACATTTGATTTACTAATATGACAATCCTAACACATATAATTGTCTTAGTGTCATTACAATTCAAAAATAAGCTTAGAATTAAAGAATCATTTTAAAAATAGAATGGAAGCATGCATAGTTCGTTTTATAAGTTTGATTCAAATATATGAATGTTGTGGAATGAGTGTGGTTAGAAATGACATTTGATTTACTGATATGACAATCATAACTAACACATATAATCGTCTTAGTGTGATTACAATTCAAAAATAAGGTTAGAATCAAAGAATAAGCTTAAAAGTAGAATACAAGCATGCATAGTTCGTTTTACAAGTTTGATTCAAAGTATGAATGTTGCGGAATGAGTGTAATTAGAAATGACATTTGATTTACTGATATGACAATCCTAACACATTTAATCGTCTTAGTGTCATTAGAATTCAAAAATAAGCTTAGAATTAAAGAATAAGCTTAAATGTATAATACAAGCATGCACAGTTCGTTTTACAAGTTTGATTCAAATGTATGAATGTTGTGGAATGAGTGTGGTTAGAAATGACATTTGATTTACTGATATGACAATCATAACTAACACATATAATCGTCTTAGTGTGATTACAATTCAAAAATAAGGTTAGAATCAAAGAATAAGCTTAAAAGTAGAATATAAGCATGCATAGTTCGTTTTACAAGTTTGATTCAAAGTATGAATGTTGCGGAATGAGTGTAATTAGAAATGACATTTGATTTACTGATATGACAATCCTAACACATTTAATCGTCTTAGTGTCATTAGAATTCAAAAATAAGCTTAGAATTAAAGAATAAGCTTAAAAGTATAATACAAGCATGCACAGTTCGTTTTACAAGTTTGATTCAAATGTATGAATGTTGTGGAATGAGTGTGGTTAGAAATGACATTTTATTTACTAATATGACAATCATAACACATATAATCGTCTTAGTGTGATTACAATTCAAAAATAAGGTTAGAATCATAGAATAAGCTTAAAAGTAGAATACAAGCATGCATAGTTCGTTTTACAAGTTTGATTCAAAGTACGAATGTTGTGGAATGAGTGTAATTAAAAATGACATTTGATTTACTGATATGACAATCCTAACACATTTAATCGTCTTAGTGTCATTAGAATTCAAAAATAAGCTTAGAATTAAAGAATAATATTAAAAGTATAATACAAGCATGCACAGTTCGTTTTACAAGTTTGATTCAAATGTATGAATGTTGTGGAGTGAGTGTGGTTAGAAATGACATTTGATTTACTAATATAACTATCCTAACACATATAATCGTCTTAGTGTCATTAGAATTCAAAAATAAGCTTAGAATCAAAGAATAAACTTAAAAGTAGAATACAAGCATGCATAGTTCGTTTTACAAGTTTGATTCAAATGTATGAATGTTGTGGAATGAGTGTGGGTAGAAATGACATTTTATTTACTGATATGACAATCATAACACATATAACCGTCTTAGTGTGATTACAATTCAAAAATAAGGTTAGAATCAAAGAATAAGCTTAAAAGTAGAATACAAGCATGCATCGTTCGTTTTACAAGTTTGATTCAAAGTATGAATGTTGTGGAATGAGTGTAATTAGAAATGACATTTGATTTACTGATATGACAATCCTAACACATTTAATCGTCTTAGTGTCATTAGAATTCAAAAATAAGCTTAGAATTAAAGAATAATATTAAAAGTATAATACAAGCATGCACAGTTCGTTTTACAAGTTTGATTCAAATGTATGAATGTTGTGGAGTGAGTGTGGTTAGAAATGACATTTGATTTACTAATATAACTATCCTAACACATATAATCGTCTTAGTGTCATTAGAATTCAAAAATAAGCTTAGAATCAAAGAATAAACTTAAAAGTAGAATACAAGCATGCATAGTTCGTTTTACAAGTTTGATTCAAATGTATGAATGTTGTGGAATGAGTGTGGTTAGAAATGACATTTGGTTTACTTATATGACTATGCTAACACATATAATTGTCTTAGTGTCATTAGAATTCAAAAATAAGGTTAGAATCAAAGAATAAGCTTAAAAGTAGAATACAAGCATGCATAGTTCATTTTACAAGTTTGATTCAAATGTCTGAATGTTGTGGAATGAGTGTGGTTAGAAATGACATTTGGTTTACTTATATGACTATGCTAACACATATAATTGTCTTAGTGTCATTAGAATTCAAAAATAAGCTTAGAATTAAAGAATAAGCTTAAAAGTATAATACAAGCATGCACAGTTCGTTTTACAAGTTTGATTTAAATGTATGAATGTTGTGGAATGAGTGTGGTTAGAAATGACATTTGATTTACTAATATGACAATCATAGAATAAGCTTAAAAGTATAATAGAAGCATGCAAAGTTCGCTTTACAAGTTTGATTGAAATATATGAATGTTGTGGAATGAGTGTGGTTAGAAATGACATTTGATTTACTAATATGACAATCCTAACACATATAATTGTCTTAGTGTCATTACAATTCAAAAATAAGCTTAGAATTAAAGAATCATTTTAAAAATAGAATGGAAGCATGCATAGTTCGTTTTATAAGTTTGATTCAAATATATGAATGTTGTGGAATGAGTGTGGTTAGAAATGACATTTGATTTACTGATATGACAATCATAACTAACACATATAATCGTCTTAGTGTGATTACAATTCAAAAATAAGGTTAGAATCAAAGAATAAGCTTAAAAGTAGAATACAAGCATGCATAGTTCGTTTTACAAGTTTGATTCAAAGTATGAATGTTGCGGAATGAGTGTAATTAGAAATGACATTTGATTTACTGATATGACAATCCTAACACATTTAATCGTCTTAGTGTCATTAGAATTCAAAAATAAGCTTAGAATTAAAGAATAAGCTTAAATGTATAATACAAGCATGCACAGTTCGTTTTACAAGTTTGATTCAAATGTATGAATGTTGTGGAATGAGTGTGGTTAGAAATGACATTTGATTTACTGATATGACAATCATAACTAACACATATAATCGTCTTAGTGTGATTACAATTCAAAAATAAGGTTAGAATCAAAGAATAAGCTTAAAAGTAGAATATAAGCATGCATAGTTCGTTTTACAAGTTTGATTCAAAGTATGAATGTTGCGGAATGAGTGTAATTAGAAATGACATTTGATTTACTGATATGACAATCCTAACACATTTAATCGTCTTAGTGTCATTAGAATTCAAAAATAAGCTTAGAATTAAAGAATAAGCTTAAAAGTATAATACAAGCATGCACAGTTCGTTTTACAAGTTTGATTCAAATGTATGAATGTTGTGGAATGAGTGTGGTTAGAAATGACATTTTATTTACTAATATGACAATCATAACACATATAATCGTCTTAGTGTGATTACAATTCAAAAATAAGGTTAGAATCATAGAATAAGCTTAAAAGTAGAATACAAGCATGCATAGTTCGTTTTACAAGTTTGATTCAAAGTACGAATGTTGTGGAATGAGTGTAATTAAAAATGACATTTGATTTACTGATATGACAATCCTAACACATTTAATCGTCTTAGTGTCATTAGAATTCAAAAATAAGCTTAGAAGTATAGAATAAGCTTAAAAGTATAATACAAGCATGCACAGTTCGTTTTACAACTTTGATTCAAATTTATGAATGTTGTGGAATGAGTGTGGTTAGAAATGACATTTGATTTACTAATATAACTATCCTATCACAAATAATCGTCTTAGTGTCATTAGAATTCAAAAATAAGCTTAGAATCAAAGAATAAACTTAAAAGTAGAATACAAGCATGCATAGTTCGTTTTACAACTTTGATTCAAATGTATGAATGTTGTGGAATGAGTGTGGTTAGAAATGACATTTTATTTACTGATATGACAATCATAACACTTATAATCGTCTTAGTGTGATTACAATTCAAAAATAAGGTTAGAATCAAAGAATAAGCTTAAAAGTAGAATACAAGCATGCATAGTTCGTTTTACAAGTTTGATTCAAAGTACGAATGTTGTGGAATGAGTGTAATTAAAAATGACATTTGATTTACTGATATGACAATCCTAACACATTTAATCGTCTTAGTGTCATTAGAATTCAAAAATAAGCTTAGAAGTATAGAATAAGCTTAAAAGTATAATACAAGCATGCACAGTTCGTTTTACAACTTTGATTCAAATTTATGAATGTTGTGGAATGAGTGTGGTTAGAAATGACATTTGATTTACTAATATAACTATCCTATCACAAATAATCGTCTTAGTGTCATTAGAATTCAAAAATAAGCTTAGAATCAAAGAATAAACTTAAAAGTAGAATACAAGCATGCATAGTTCGTTTTACAACTTTGATTCAAATGTATGAATGTTGTGGAATGAGTGTGGTTAGAAATGACATTTTATTTACTGATATGACAATCATAACACATATAATCGTCTTAGTGTGATTACAATTCAAAAATAAGGTTAGAATCAAAGAATAAGCTTAAAAGTAGAATACAAGCATGCATCGTTCGTTTTACAAGTTTGATTCAAAGTATGAATGTTGTGGAATGAGTGTAATTAGAAATGACATTTGATTTACTGATATGACAATCCTAACACATTTAATCTTCTTAGTGTCATTAGAATTCAAAAATAAGCGTAGAATTAAAGAATAAGATTAAAAGTATAATACAAGCATGCACAGTTCGTTTTAGAAGTTTGATTCAAATGTATGAATGTTGTGGAGTGAGTGTGGTTAGAAATGACATTTGATTTACTAATATAACTATCCTAACACATATAATCGTCTTAGTGTCATTATAATTCAAAAATAAGCTTAGAATCAAAGAATAAACTTAAAAATAGAATACAAGCATGCATAGTTCGTTTTACAAGTTTGATTCAAATGTATGAATGTTGTGGAATGAGTGTGGTTAGAAATGACATTTTATTTACTGATATGACAATCATAACACATATAATCGTCTTAGTGTGATTACAATTCAAAAATAAGGTTAGAATCATAGAATAAGCTTAAAAGTAGAATACAAGCATGCATCGTTCGTTTTACAAGTTTGATTCAAAGTACGAATGTTGTGGAATGAGTGTAATTAGAAATGACATTTGATTTACTGATAAGACAATCCTAACACATTTAATCGTCTTAGTGTCATTAGAATTCAAAAATAAGCTTAGAATTAAAGAATAAGCTTAAAAGTATAATACAAGCATGCACAGTTCGTTTTACAAGTTTGATTCAAATTTATGAATGTTGTGGAATGAGTGTGGTTAGAAATGACATTTGATTTACTAATATAACTATCCTAACACAAATAATCGTCTTAGTGTCATTAGAATTCAAAAATAAGCTTAGAATCAAAGAATAAACTTAAAAGTAGAATACAAGCATGCATAGTTCGTTTTACAAGTTTGATTCAAATGTATGAATGTTGTGGAATGAGTGTGGGTAGAAATGACATTTTATTTACTGATATGACAATCATAACACATATAATCGTCTTAGTGTGATTACAATTCAAAAATAAGGTTAGAATCAAAGAATAAGCTTAAAAGTAGAATACAAGCATGCATCGTTCGTTTTACAAGTTTGATTCAAAGTATGAATGTTGTGGAATGAGTGTAATTAGAAATGACATTTGATTTACTGATATGACAATCCTAACACATTTAATCGTCTTAGTGTCATTAGAATTCAAAAATAAGCTTAGAATTAAAGAATAAGATTAAAAGTATAATACAAGCATGCACAGTTCGTTTTACAAGTTTGATTCAAATGTATGAATGTTGTGGAGTGAGTGTGGTTAGAAATGACATTTTATTTACTGATATGACAATCATAACACATATAATCGTCTTAGTGTGATTACAATTCAAAAATAAGGTTAGAATCAAAGAATAAGCTTAAAAGTAGAATACAAGCATGCATCGTTCGTTTTACAAGTTTGATTCAAAGTATGAATGTTGTGGAATGAGTGTAATTAGAAATGACATTTGATTTACTGATATGACAATCCTAACACATTTAATCGTCTTAGTGTCATTAGAATTCAAAAATAAGCTTAGAATCAAAGAATAAACTTAAAAGTAGAATACAAGCATGCATAGTTCGTTTTACAAGTTTGATTCAAATGTATGAATGTTGTGGAATGAGTGTGGGTAGAAATGACATTTTATTTACTGATATGACAATCATAACACATATAATCGTCTTAGTGTGATTACAATTCAAAAATAAGGTTAGAATCAAAGAATAAGCTTAAAAGTAGAATACAAGCATGCATCGTTCGTGTTACAAGTTTGATTCAAAGTATGAATGTTGTGGAATGAGTGTAATTAGAAATGACATTTGATTTACTGATATGACAATCCTAACACATTTAATCGTCTTAGTGTCATTAGAATTCAAAAATAAGCTTAGAATTAAAGAATAAGCTTAAAAGTAGAATACAAGCATGCATAGTTCGTTTTACAAGTTTGATTCAAATGTATGAATGTTGTGGAATGAGTGTGGTTAGAAATGACATTTTATTTACTGATATGACAATCATAACACATATAATCGTCTTAGTGTGATTACAATTCAAAAATAAGGTTAGAATCAAAGAATAAGCTTAAAAGTAGAATACAAGCATGCATAGTTCGTTTTACAAGTTTGATTCAAAGTATGAATGTTGTGGAATGAGTGTAATTAGAAATGACATTTGATTTACTGATATGACAATCCTAACACATATAATCGTCTTAGTGTCATTAGAATTCAAAAATAAGCTTAGAATTAAAGAATAAGCTTAAAAGTATAATACAAGCATGCACAGTTCGTTTTACAAGTTTGATTCAAATGTATCAATGTTGTGGAATGAGTGTGGTTAGAAATGACATTTGATTTACTAATATAACTATCCTAACACATATAATCGTCTTAGTGTCATTAGAATTCAAAAATAAGCTTAGAATTAAAGAATAAACTTAAAAGTAGAATACAAGCATGCATAGTTCGTTTTACAAGTTTGATTCAAATGTCTGAATGTTGTGGAATGAGTGTGGTTAGAAATGACATTTGGTTTACTTATATGACTATGCTAACACATATAATTGTCTTAGAGTCATTAGAATTCAAAAATAAGCTTAGAATCAAAGAATAAGCTTAAAAGTAGAATACAAGCATGCAAAGTTCGTTTTACAAGTTTGATTCAAATGTATGAATGTTGTGGAATGAGTGTGGTTAAAAATGACAGTTTATTTACTCATATAACTATCCTAACACAAATAATCATCTTAGTGTCATTAGAATTCAAAAATAAGTTTAGAATCAAAGAATAAGCTTAAAAGTATAATAGAAGCATGCAAAGTTCGCTTTACAAGTTTGATTGAAATGTATGAATGTTGTGGAATGAGTGTGGTTAGAAATGACATTTGATTTACTAATATGACAATCCTAACACATATAATTGTATTAGTGTCATTACAATTCAAAAATAAGCTTAGAGTCAAAGAATAAACTTAAAAATAGAATGGAAGCATGTATAGTTCGTTTTATAAGTTTGATTCAAATATATGGATGTTGTGGAATGAGTGTGGTTAGAAATGACATTTGATTTACTAATATGACAATCATAACACATATAATCGTCTTAGTCTGATTACAAATAAAAAATAAGGTTAGAATCAAAGAATAAGCTTAAAAGTAGAATACAAGCATGCATAGTTCGTTTTACAAGTTTGATTCAAAGTATGAATGTTGTGGAATGAGTGTAATTAGAAATGACATTTGATTTACTGATATGACAATCCTAACACATTTAATCGTCTTAGTGTCATTAGAATTCAAAAATAAGCTTAGAATTAAAGAATAAGCTTAAAAGTATAATACAAGCATGCACAGTTCGTTTTACAAGTTTGACTTAAATGTATGAATGTTGTGGAATGAGTGTGGTTAGAAATGACATTTGATTTACTAATATGACAATCAAAGAATAAGCTTAAAAGTATAATAGAAGCATGCAAAGTTCGCTTTACAAGTTTGATTGAAATATATGAATGTTGTGGAATGAGTGTGGTTAGAAATGACATTTGATTTACTAATATGACAATCCTAACACATATAATTGTCTTAGTGTCATTACAATTCAAAAATAAGCTTAGAATTAAAGAATCATTTTAAAAATAGAATGGAAGCATGCATAGTTCGTTTTATAAGTTTGATTCAAATATATGAATGTTGTGGAATGAGTGTGGTTAGAAATGACATTTGATTTACTGATATGACAATCATAACTAACACATATAATCGTCTTAGTGTGATTACAATTCAAAAATAAGGTTAGAATTAAAGAATAAGCTTAAAAGTAGAATACAAGCATGCATAGTTCGTTTTACAAGTTTGATTCAAAGTATGAATGTTGCGGAATGAGTGTAATTAGAAATGACATTTTGATTTACTGATATGACAATCCTAACACATTTAATCGTCTTAGTGTCATTAGAATTCAAAAATAAGCTTAGAATTAAAGAATAAGCTTAAATGTATAATACAAGCATGCACAGTTCGTTTTACAAGTTTGATTCAAATGTATGAATGTTGTGGAATGAGTGTGGTTAGAAATGACATTTGATTTACTGATATGACAATCAAAGAATAAGCTTAAAAGTATAATAGAAGCATGCAAAGTTCGCTTTACAAGTTTGATTGAAATATATGAATGTTGTGGAATGAGTGTGGTTAGAAATGACATTTGATTTACTAATATGACAATCCTAACACATATAATTGTATTAGTGTCATTACAATTCAAAAATAAGCTTAGAATTAAAGAATCATTTTAAAAATAGAATGGAAGCATGCATAGTTCGTTTTATAAGTTTGATTCAAATATATGAATGTTGTGGAATGAGTGTGGTTAGAAATGACATTTGATTTACTGATATGACAATCATAACACATATAATCGTCTTAGTGTGATTACAAATAAAAAATAAAGTTAGAATCAAAGAATAAGCTTAAAAGTAGAATACAAGCATGCATAGTTCGTTTTACAAGTTTGATTCAAAGTATGAATGTTGTGGAATGAGTGTAATTAGAAATGACATTTGATTTACTGATATGACAATCCTAACACATTTAATCGTCTTAGTGTCATTAGAATTCAAAAATAAAATTAGAATTAAATAATAAGCTTAAAAGTATAATACAAGCATGCACAGTTCGTTTTACAAGTTTGATTCAAATTTATTAATGTTGTGGAATGAGTGTGGTTAGAAATGACATTTGATTTACTAATATAACTATCCTAACACAAATAATCGTCTTAGTGTCATTAGAATTCAAAAATAAGCTTAGAATCAAAGAATAAACTTAAAAGTAGAATACAAGCATGTACAGTTCGTTTTACAAGTTTGATTCAAATGTATGAATGTGGTGGAATGAGTGTGGTTAGAAATGACATTTGGTTTACTGATATGACAATCATAACACATATAATCGTCTTAGTGTGATTACAATTCAAAAATAAGGTTAGAATAAAAGAATAAGCTTAAAAGTAGAATACAAGCATGCATAGTTCGTTTTACAAGTTTGATTCAAAGTATGAATGTTGTGGAATGAGTGTAATTAAAAATGACATTTGATTTACTGATATGACAATCCTAACACATTTAATCGTCTTAGTGTCATTAGAATTCAAAAATAAGCTTAGAATTAAAGAATAAGATTAAAAGTATAATACAAGCATGCACAGTTCGTTTTACAAGTTTGATTCAAATGTATGAATGTTGTGGAGTGAGTGTGGTTAGAAATGACATTTGATTTACTAATATAACTATCCTAACACATATAATCGTCTTAGTGTCATTAGAATTCAAAAATAAGCTTAAAATCAAATAATAAACTTAAAAGTAGAATACAAGCATGCATAGTTCGTTTTACAAATTTGATTCAAATGTATGAATGTTGTGGAATGAGTGTGGTTAGAAATGACATTTTATTTACTGATATGACAATCATAACACATATAATCGTCTTAGTGTGATTACAATTCAAAAATAAGGTTAGAATCAAAGAATAAGCTTAAAAGTAGAATACAAGCATGCATAGTTCGTTTTACAAGTTTGATTCAAAGTATGAATTTTGTGGAATGAGTGTAATTAGAAATGACATTTGATTTAATGATATGACAATCCTAACACATATAATCGTCTTAGTGTTATTAGAATTCAAAAATAAGCTTAGAATCAAAGAATAAACTTAAAAGTAGAATACAAGAATGCATAGTTCGTTTTACAAGTTTGATTCAAATGTATGAATGTTGTGGAAAGAGTGTGGTTAGAAATGACATTTGATTTACTAATATAACTATCCTAACACATATAATCGTCTTAGTGTCATTAGAATTCAAAAATAAGCTTAGAATCAAAGAATAAACTTAAAAGTAGAATACAAGCATGTACAGTTCGTTTTACAAGTTTGATTCAAATGTATGAATGTGGTGGAATGAGTGTGGTTAGAAATGACATTTGGTTTACTGATATGACAATCAAAACACATATAATCGTCTTAGTGTGATTACAATTCAAAAATAAGGTTAGAATCAAAGAATAAGCTTAAAAGTAGAATACAAGCATGCATAGTTCGTTCTACAAGTTTGATTCAAAGTATGAATGTTGTGGAATGAGTGTAATTAGAAATGACATTTGATTTACTGATATGACAATCCTAACACATTTAATCGTCTTAGTGTCATTAGAATTCAAAAATAAGCTTAGAATTAAAGAATAAGATTAAAAGTATAATACAAGCATGCACAGTTCGTTTTACAAGTTTGATTCAAATGTATGAATGTTGTGGAGTGAGTGTGGTTAATAATGACATTTGATTTACTAATATAACTATCCTAACACATATAATCGTCTTAGTGTCATTAGAATTCAAAAATAAGCTTAGAATCAAAGAATAAACTTAAAAGTAGAATACAAGCATGCATAGTTCGTTTTACAAGTCTGATTCAAATGTATGAATGTTGTGGAATGAGTGTGGTTAGAAATGACATTTTATTTACTGATATGACAATCATAACACATATAATCGTCTTAGTGTGATTACAATTCAAAAATAAGGTTAGAATCAAAGAATAAGCTTAAAAGTAGAATACAAGCATGCATAGTTCGTTTTACAAGTTTGATTCAAAGTATGAATGTTGTGGAATGAGTGTAATTAGAAATGACATTTGATTTACTGATATGACAATCCTAACACATTTAATCGTCTTAGTGTCATTAGAATTCAAAAATAAGCTTAGAATTAAATAATAAGCTTAAAAGTATAATACAAGCATGCACAGTTCGTTTTACAAGTTTGATTCAAATGTATGAATGTTGTGGAATGAGTGTGGTTAGAAATGACATTTGATTTACTAATATAACTATCGTAACACATATAATCGTCTTAGTGTCATTAGAATTCAAAAATAAGCTTAGAATCAAAGAATAAACTTAAAAGTAGAATACAAGCATGCATAGTTCGTTTTACAAGTTTGATTCAAATGTCTGAATGTTGTGGAATGAGTGTGGTTAGAAATGACATTTGGTTTACTTATATGACTATGCTAACACATATAATTCTCTTAGTGTCATTAGAATTCAAAAATAAGCTTAGAATCAAAGAATAAGCTTAAAAGTAGAATACAAGCATGCAAAGTTCGTTTTACAAGTTTGATTCAAATGTATGAATGTTGTGGAATGAGTGTGGTTAAAAATAACAGTTTATTTACTCATATAACTATCCTAACACAAAAAATCATCTTAGTGTCATTAGAATTCAAAAATAAGTTTAGAATCAAAGAATAAGCTTAAAAGTATAATAGAAGCATGCAAAGTTCGCTTTACAAGTTTGATTGAAATGTATGAATGTTGTGGAATGAGTGTGGTTAGAAATGACATTTGATTTACTAATATGACAATCCTAACACATTTAATCGTCTTAGTGTCATTAGAATTCAAAAATAAGCTTAGAATTAAAGAATAAGATTAAAAGTATAATACAAGCATGCACAGTTCGTTTTACAAGTTTGATTCAAATGTATGAATGTTGTGGAGTGAGTGTGGTTAGAAATGACATTTGATTTACTAATATAACTATCCTAACACATATAATCGTCTTAGTGTCATTAGAATTCAAAAATAAGCTTAGAGTCAAAGAATAAACTTAAAAGTAGAATACAAGCATACATAGTTCGTTTTACAAGTCTGATTCAAATGTATGAATGTTGTGGAATGAGTGTGGTTAGAAATGACATTTTATTTACTGATATGACAATCATAACACATATAATCGTCTTAGTGTGATTACAATTCAAAAATAAGGTTAGAATCAAAGAATAAGCTTAAAAGTAGAATACAAGCATGCATAGTTCGTTTTACAAGTTTGATTCAAAGTATGAATGTTGTGGAATGAGTGTAATTAGAAATGACATTTGATTTACTGATATGACAATCCTAACACATTTAATCGTCTTAGTGTCATTAGAATTCAAAAATAAGCTGAGAATTAAATAATAAGCTTAAAAGTATAATACAAGCATGCACAGTTCGTTTTACAAGTTTGATTCAAATGTATGAATGTTGTGGAATGAGTGTGGTTAGAAATGACATTTGATTTACTAATATAACTATCGTAACACATATAATCGTCTTAGTGTCATTAGAATTCAAAAATAAGCTTAGAATCAAAGAATAAACTTAAAAGTAGAATACAAGCATGCATAGTTCGTTTTACAAGTTTGATTCAAATGTCTGAATGTTGTGGAATGAGTGTGGTTAGAAATGACATTTGGTTTACTTATATGACTATGCTAACACATATAATTGTCTTAGTGTCATTAGAATTCAAAAATAAGCTTAGAATCAAAGAATAAGCTTAAAAGTAGAATACAAGCATGCAAAGTTTGTTTTACAAGTTTGATTCAAATGTATGAATGTTGTGGAATGAGTGTGGTTAAAAATGACAGTTTATTTACTCATATAACTATCCTAACACAAAAAATCATCTTAGTGTCATTAGAATTCAAAAATAAGTTTAGAATCAAAGAATAAGCTTAAAAGTATAATAGAAGCATGCAAAGTTCGCTTTACAAGTTTGATTGAAATGTATGAATGTTGTGGAATGAGTGTGGTTAGAAATGACATTTGATTTACTAATATGACAATCCTAACACATATAATTGTATTAGTGTCATTACAATTCAAAAATAAGCTTAGAATCAAAGAATAAACTTAAAAATAGAATGGAAGCATGTATAGTTCGTTTTATAAGTTTGATTCAAATATATGGATGTTGTGGAATGAGTGTGGTTAGAAATGACATTTGATTTACTAATATGACAATCATAACACATATAATCGTCTTAGTCTGATTACAAATAAAAAATAAGGTTAGAATCAAAGAATAAGCTTAAAAGTAGAATACAAGCATGCATAGTTCGTTTTACAAGTTTGATTCAAAGTATGAATGTTGTGGAATGAGTGTAATTAGAAATGACATTTGATTTACTGATATGACAATCCTAACACATTTAATCGTCTTAGTGTCATTAGAATTCAAAAATAAGCTTAGAATTAAAGAATAAGCTTAAAAGTATAATACAAGCATGCACAGTTCGTTTTACAAGTTTGATTTAAATGTATGAATGTTGTGGAATGAGTGTGGTTAGAAATGACATTTGATTTACTAATATGACAATCAAAGAATAAGCTTAAAAGTATAATAGAAGCATGCAAAGTTCGCTTTACAAGTTTGATTGAAATATATGAATGTTGTGGAATGAGTGTGGTTAGAAATGACATTTGATTTACTAATATGACAATCCTAACACATATAATTGTCTTAGTGTCATTACAATTCAAAAAAAAGCTTAGAATTAAAGAATCATTTTAAAAATAGAATGGAAGCATGCATAGTTCGTTTTATAAGTTTGATTCAAATATATGAATGTTGTGGAATGAGTGTGGTTAGAAATGACATTTGATTTACTGATATGACAATCATAACTAACACCTATAATCGTCTTAGTGTGATTACAATTCAAAAATAAGGTTAGAATCAAAGAATAAGCTTAAAAGTAGAATACAAGCATGCATAGTTCGTTTTACAAGTTTGATTCAAAGTATGAATGTTGCGGAATGAGTGTAATTAGAAATGACATTTGATTTACTGATATGACAATCCTAACACATTTAATCGTCTTAGTGTCATTAGAATTCAAAAATAAGCTTAGAATTAAAGAATAAGCTTAAATGTATAATACAAGCATGCACAGTTCGTTTTACAAGTTTGATTCAAATGTATGAATGTTGTGGAATGAGTGTGGTTAGAAATGACATTTGATTTACTGATATGACAATCAAAGAATAAGCTTAAAAGTATAATAGAAGCATGCAAAGTTCGCTTTACAAGTTTGATTGAAATATATGAATGTTGTGGAATGAGTGTGGTTAGAAATGACATTTGATTTACTAATATGACAATCCTAACACATATAATTGTATTAGTGTCATTACAATTCAAAAATAAGCTTAGAATTAAAGAATCATTTTAAAAATAGAATGGAAGCATGCATAGTTCGTTTTATAAGTTTGATTCAAATATATGAATGTTGTGGAATGAGTGTGGTTAGAAATGACATTTGATTTACTGATATGACAATCATAACACATATAATCGTCTTAGTGTGATTACAAATAAAAAATAAAGTTAGAATCAAAGAATAAGCTTAAAAGTAGAATACAAGCATGCATAGTTCGTTTTACAAGTTTGATTCAAAGTATGAATGTTGTGGAATGAGTGTAATTAGAAATGACATTTGATTTACTGATATGACAATCCTAACACATTTAATCGTCTTAGTGTCATTAGAATTCAAAAATAAAATTAGAATTAAATAATAAGCTTAAAAGTATAATACAAGCATGCACAGTTCGTTTTACAAGTTTGATTCAAATGTATGAATGTTGTGGAATGAGTGTGGTTAGAAATGACATTTGATTTACTAAAATAACTATCCTAACACATAGAATCGTCTTAGTGTTATTAGAATTCAAAAATAAGCTTAGAATCAAAGAATAAACTTAAAAGTAGAATACAAGCATGCATAGTTCGTTTTACAAGTTTGATTCAAATGTATGAATGTTGTGGAAAGAGTGTGGTTAGAAATGACATTTGATTTACTAATATAACTATCCTAACACATATAATCGTCTTAGTGTCATTAGAATTCAAAAATAAGCTTAGAATCAAAGAATAAACTTAAAAGTAGAATACAAGCATGTATAGTTCGTTTTACAAGTTTGATTCAAAGTATGAATGTTGTGGAATGAGTGTAATTAAAAATGACATTTGATTTACTGATATGACAATCCTAACACATTTAATCGTCTTAGTGTCATTAGAATTCAAAAATAAGCTTAGAATTAAAGAATAAGATTAAAAGTATAATACAAGCATGCACAGTTCGTTTTACAAGTTTGATTCAAATGTATGAATGTTGTGGAGTGAGTGTGGTTAGAAATGACATTTGATTTACTAATATAACTATCCTAACACATATAATCGTCTTAGTGTCATTAGAATTCAAAAATAAGTTTAAAATCAAAGAATAAACTTAAAAGTAGAATACAAGCATGCATAGTTCGTTTTACAAGTTTGATTCAAATGTATGAATGTTGTGGAATGAGTGTGGTTAGAAATGACATTTTATTTACTGATATGACAATCATAACACATATAATCGTCTTAGTGTGATTACAATTCAAAAATAAGGTTAGAATCAAAGAATAAGCTTAAAAGTAGAATACAAGCATGCATAGTTCGTTTTACAAGTTTGATTCAAAGTATGAATGTTGTGGAATGAGTGTAATTAGAAATGACATTTGATTTACTGATATGACAATCCTAACACATATAATCGTCTTAGTGTTATTAGAATTCAAAAATAAGCTTAGAATCAAAGAATAAACTTAAAAGTAGAATACAAGCATGCATAGTTCGTTTTACAAGTTTGATTCAAATGTATGAATGTTGTGGAAAGAGTGTGGTTAGAAATGACATTTGATTTACTAATATAACTATCCTAACACATATAATCGTCTTAGTGTCATTAGAATTCAAAAATAAGCTTAGAATCAAAGAATAAACTTAAAAGTAGAATACAAGCATGCATAGTTCGTTTTACAAGTTTGATTCAAATGTATGAATGTGGTGGAATGAGTGTGGTTAGAAATGACATTTGGTTTACTTATATAACTATCCTAACACATTTAATCGTCTTAGTGTCATTAGAATTCAAAAATAAGGTTAGAATCAAAGAATAAGCTTAAAAGTAGAATACAAGCATGCATAGTTCGTTTTACAAGTTTGATTCAAAGTATGAATGTTGTGGAATGAGTGTAATTAGAAATGACATTTGATTTACTGATATGACAATCCTAACACATATAATCGTCTTAGTGTTATTAGAATTCAAAAATAAGCTTAGAATCAAAGAATAAACTTAAAAGTAGAATACAAGCATGCATAGTTCGTTTTACAAGTTTGATTCAAATGTATGAATGTTGTGGAAAGAGTGTGGTTAGAAATGACATTTGATTTACTAATATAACTATCCTAACACATATAATCGTCTTAGTGTCATTAGAATTCAAAAATAAGCTTAGAATCAAAGAATAAACTTAAAAGTAGAATACAAGCATGCATAGTTCGTTTTACAAGTTTGATTCAAATGTATGAATGTGGTGGAATGAGTGTGGTTAGAAATGACATTTGGTTTACTTATATAACTATCCTAACACATTTAATCGTCTTAGTGTCATTAGAATTCAAAAATAAGGTTAGAATCAAAGAATAAGCTTAAAAGTAGAATACAAGCATGCATAGTTCGTTTTACA
Source organism: Spergularia marina (assembly GCA_963680865.1). Lineage (NCBI taxonomy): Eukaryota > Viridiplantae > Streptophyta > Magnoliopsida > Caryophyllales > Caryophyllaceae > Spergularia > Spergularia marina. The sequence continues at coordinate 8,830,008 of OY804554.1, forward strand.
AGTTTGATTCAAAGTATGAATGTTGTGGAATGAGTGTAATTAGAAATGACATTTGATTTACTGATATGACAATCCTAACACATATAATCGTCTTAGTGTTATTAGAATTCAAAAATAAGCTTAGAATCAAAGAATAAACTTAAAAGTAGAATACAAGCATGCATAGTTCGTTTTACAAGTTTGATTCAAATGTATGAATGTTGTGGAAAGAGTGTGGTTAGAAATGACATTTGATTTACTAATATAACTATCCTAACACATATAATCGTCTTAGTGTCATTAGAATTCAAAAATAAGCTTAGAATCAAAGAATAAACTTAAAAGTAGAATACAAGCATGCATAGTTCGTTTTACAAGTTTGATTCAAATGTATGAATGTTGTGGAATGAGTGTGGTTAGAAATGACATTTGATTTACTAAAATAACTATCCTAACACATATAATCGTCTTAGTGTTATTAGAATTCAAAAATAAGCTTAGAATCAAAGAATAAACTTAAAAGTAGAATACAAGCATGCATAGTTTGTTTTACAAGTTTGATTCAAATGTATGAATGTTGTGGAATGAGTGTGGTTAGAAATGACATTTGATTTACTAATATAACTATCCTAACACATATAATCGTCTTAGTGTCATTAGAATTCAAAAATAAGCTTAGAATCAAAGAATAAACTTAAAAGTAGAATACAAGCATGCATAGTTCGTTTTACAAGTTTGATTCAAAGTATGAATGTTGTGGAATGAGTGTAATTAGAAATGACATTTGATTTACTGATATGACAATCCTAACACATTTAATCGTCTTAGTGTCATTAGAATTCAAAAATAAAATTAGAATTAAATAATAAGCTTAAAAGTATAATACAAGCATGCACAGTTCGTTTTACAAGTTTGATTCAAATGTATGAATGTTGTGGAATGAGTGTGGTTAGAAATGACATTTGATTTACTAAAATAACTATCCTAACACATAGAATCGTCTTAGTGTTATTAGAATTCAAAAATAAGCTTAGAATCAAAGAATAAACTTAAAAGTAGAATACAAGCATGCATAGTTCGTTTTACAAGTTTGATTCAAATGTATGAATGTTGTGGAATGAGTGTGGTTAGAAATGACATTTGATTTACTAATATAACTATCCTAACACATATAATCGTCTTAGTGTCATTAGAATTCAAAAATAAGCTTAGAATCAAAGAATAAACTTAAAAGTAGAATACAAGCATGTACAGTTCGTTTTACAAGTTTGATTCAAATGTATGAATGTGGTGGAATGAGTGTGGTTAGAAATGACATTTGGTTTACTGATATGACAATCATAACACATATAATCGTCTTAGTGTGATTACAATTCAAAAATAAGGTTAGAATAGAAGAATAAGCTTAAAAGTAGAATACAAGCATGTATAGTTCGTTTTACAAGTTTGATTCAAAGTATGAATGTTGTGGAATGAGTGTAATTAAAAATGACATTTGATTTACTGATATGACAATCCTAACACATTTAATCGTCTTAGTGTCATTAGAATTCAAAAATAAGCTTAGAATTAAAGAATAAGATTAAAAGTATAATACAAGCATGCACAGTTCGTTTTACAAGTTTGATTCAAATGTATGAATGTTGTGGAGTGAGTGTGGTTAGAAATGACATTTGATTTACTAATATATCTATCCTAACACATATAATCGTCTTAGTGTCATTAGAATTCAAAAATAAGTTTAAAATCAAAGAATAAACTTAAAAGTAGAATACAAGCATGCATAGTTCGTTTTACAAGTTTGATTCAAATGTATGAATGTTGTGGAATGAGTGTGGTTAGAAATGACATTTTATTTACTGATATGACAATCATAACACATATAATCGTCTTAGTGTGATTACAATTCAAAAATAAGGTTAGAATCAAAGAATAAGCTTAAAAGTAGAATACAAGCATGCATAGTTCGTTTTACAAGTTTGATTCAAAGTATGAATGTTGTGGAATGAGTGTAATTAGAAATGACATTTGATTTACTGATATGACAATCCTAACACATATAATCGTCTTAGTGTTATTAGAATTCAAAAATAAGCTTAGAATCAAAGAATAAACTTAAAAGTAGAATACAAGCATGCATAGTTCGTTTTACAAGTTTGATTCAAATGTATGAATGTTGTGGAAAGAGTGTGGTTAGAAATGACATTTGATTTACTAATATAACTATCCTAACACATATAATCGTCTTAGTGTCATTAGAATTCAAAAATAAGCTTAGAATCAAAGAATAAACTTAAAAGTAGAATACAAGCATGCATAGTTCGTTTTACAAGTTTGATTCAAATGTATGAATGTGGTGGAATGAGTGTGGTTAGAAATGACATTTGGTTTACTTATATAACTATCCTAACACATTTAATCGTCTTAGTGTCATTAGAATTCAAAAATAAGGTTAGAATCAAAGAATAAGCTTAAAAGTAGAATACAAGCATGCATAGTTCGTTTTACAAGTTTGATTCAAAGTATGAATGTTGTGGAATGAGTGTAATTAGAAATGACATTTGATTTACTGATATGACAATCCTAACACATATAATCGTCTTAGTGTTATTAGAATTCAAAAATAAGCTTAGAATCAAAGAATAAACTTAAAAGTAGAATACAAGCATGCATAGTTCGTTTTACAAGTTTGATTCAAATGTATGAATGTTGTGGAAAGAGTGTGGTTAGAAATGACATTTGATTTACTAATATAACTATCCTAACACATATAATCGTCTTAGTGTCATTAGAATTCAAAAATAAGCTTAGAATCAAAGAATAAACTTAAAAGTAGAATACAAGCATGCATAGTTCGTTTTACAAGTTTGATTCAAAGTATGAATGTTGTGGAATGAGTGTAATTAGAAATGACATTTGATTTACTGATATGACAATCCTAACACATTTAATCGTCTTAGTGTCATTAGAATTCAAAAATAAAATTAGAATTAAATAATAAGCTTAAAAGTATAATACAAGCATGCACAGTTCGTTTTACAAGTTTGATTCAAATGTATGAATGTTGTGGAATGAGTGTGGTTAGAAATGACATTTGATTTACTAAAATAACTATCCTAACACATAGAATCGTCTTAGTGTTATTAGAATTCAAAAATAAGCTTAGAATCAAAGAATAAACTTAAAAGTAGAATACAAGCATGCATAGTTCGTTTTACAAGTTTGATTCAAATGTATGAATGTTGTGGAATGAGTGTGGTTAGAAATGACATTTGATTTACTAATATAACTATCCTAACACATATAATCGTCTTAGTGTCATTAGAATTCAAAAATAAGCTTAGAATCAAAGAATAAACTTAAAAGTAGAATACAAGCATGTACAGTTCGTTTTACAAGTTTGATTCAAATGTATGAATGTGGTGGAATGAGTGTGGTTAGAAATGACATTTGGTTTACTGATATGACAATCATAACACATATAATCGTCTTAGTGTGATTACAATTCAAAAATAAGGTTAGAATAGAAGAATAAGCTTAAAAGTAGAATACAAGCATGTATAGTTCGTTTTACAAGTTTAATTCAAAGTATGAATGTTGTGGAATGAGTGTAATTAAAAATGACATTTGATTTACTGATATGACAATCCTAACACATTTAATCGTCTTAGTGTCATTAGAATTCAAAAATAAGCTTAGAATTAAAGAATAAGATTAAAAGTATAATACAAGCATGCACAGTTCGTTTTACAAGTTTGATTCAAATGTATGAATGTTGTGGAGTGAGTGTGGTTAGAAATGACATTTGATTTACTAATATAACTATCCTAACACATATAATCGTCTTAGTGTCATTAGAATTCAAAAATAAGTTTAAAATCAAAGAATAAACTTAAAAGTAGAATACAAGCATGCATAGTTCGTTTTACAAGTTTGATTCAAATGTATGAATGTTGTGGAATGAGTGTGGTTAGAAATGACATTTTATTTACTGATATGACAATCATAACACATATAATCGTCTTAGTGTGATTACAATTCAAAAATAAGGTTAGAATCAAAGAATAAGCTTAAAAGTAGAATACAAGCATGCATAGTTCGTTTTACAAGTTTGATTCAAAGTATGAATGTTGTGGAATGAGTGTAATTAGAAATGACATTTGATTTACTGATATGACAATCCTAACACATATAATCGTCTTAGTGTTATTAGAATTCAAAAATAAGCTTAGAATCAAAGAATAAACTTAAAAGTAGAATACAAGCATGCATAGTTCGTTTTACAAGTTTGATTCAAATGTATGAATGTTGTGGAAAGAGTGTGGTTAGAAATGACATTTGATTTACTAATATAACTATCCTAACACATATAATCGTCTTAGTGTCATTAGAATTCAAAAATAAGCTTAGAATCAAAGAATAAACTTAAAAGTAGAATACAAGCATGCATAGTTCGTTTTACAAGTTTGATTCAAATGTATGAATGTGGTGGAATGAGTGTGGTTAGAAATGACATTTGGTTTACTTATATAACTATCCTAACACATTTAATCGTCTTAGTGTCATTAGAATTCAAAAATAAGGTTAGAATCAAAGAATAAGCTTAAAAGTAGAATACAAGCATGCATAGTTCGTTTTACAAGTTTGATTCAAAGTATGAATGTTGTGGAATGAGTGTAATTAGAAATGACATTTGATTTACTGATATGACAATCCTAACACATATAATCGTCTTAGTGTTATTAGAATTCAAAAATAAGCTTAGAATCAAAGAATAAACTTAAAAGTAGAATACAAGCATGCATAGTTCGTTTTACAAGTTTGATTCAAATGTATGAATGTTGTGGAAAGAGTGTGGTTAGAAATGACATTTGATTTACTAATATAACTATCCTAACACATATAATCGTCTTAGTGTCATTAGAATTCAAAAATAAGCTTAGAATCAAAGAATAAACTTAAAAGTAGAATACAAGCATGCATAGTTCGTTTTACAAGTTTGATTCAAATGTATGAATGTGGTGGAATGAGTGTGGTTAGAAATGACATTTGGTTTACTTATATAACTATCCTAACACATTTAATCGTCTTAGTGTCATTAGAATTCAAAAATAAGGTTAGAATCAAAGAATAAGCTTAAAAGTAGAATACAAGCATGCATAGTTCGTTTTACAAGTTTGATTCAAAGTATGAATGTTGTGGAATGAGTGTAATTAGAAATGACATTTGATTTACTGATATGACAATCCTAACACATATAATCGTCTTAGTGTTATTAGAATTCAAAAATAAGCTTAGAATCAAAGAATAAACTTAAAAGTAGAATACAAGCATGCATAGTTCGTTTTACAAGTTTGATTCAAATGTATGAATGTTGTGGAAAGAGTGTGGTTAGAAATGACATTTGATTTACTAATATAACTATCCTAACACATATAATCGTCTTAGTGTCATTAGAATTCAAAAATAAGCTTAGAATCAAAGAATAAACTTAAAAGTAGAATACAAGCATGCATAGTTCGTTTTACAAGTTTGATTCAAATGTATGAATGTTGTGGAATGAGTGTGGTTAGAAATGACATTTGATTTACTAAAATAACTATCCTAACACATATAATCGTCTTAGTGTTATTAGAATTCAAAAATAAGCTTAGAATCAAAGAATAAACTTAAAAGTAGAATACAAGCATGCATAGTTTGTTTTACAAGTTTGATTCAAATGTATGAATGTTGTGGAATGAGTGTGGTTAGAAATGACATTTGATTTACTAATATAACTATCCTAACACATATAATCGTCTTAGTGTCATTAGAATTCAAAAATAAGCTTAGAATCAAAGAATAAACTTAAAAGTAGAATACAAGCATGCATAGTTCGTTTTACAAGTTTGATTCAAAGTATGAATGTTGTGGAATGAGTGTAATTAGAAATGACATTTGATTTACTGATATGACAATCCTAACACATATAATCGTCTTAGTGTTATTAGAATTCAAAAATAAGCTTAGAATCAAAGAATAAACTTAAAAGTAGAATACAAGCATGCATAGTTCGTTTTACAAGTTTGATTCAAATGTATGAATGTTGTGGAAAGAGTGTGGTTAGAAATGACATTTGATTTACTAATATAACTATCCTAACACATATAATCGTCTTAGTGTCATTAGAATTCAAAAATAAGCTTAGAATCAAAGAATAAACTTAAAAGTAGAATACAAGCATGCATAGTTCGTTTTACAAGTTTGATTCAAATGTATGAATGTGGTGGAATGAGTGTGGTTAGAAATGACATTTGGTTTACTTATATAACTATCCTAACACATTTAATCGTCTTAGTGTCATTAGAATTCAAAAATAAGTTTAGAATCAAAGAATAAGCTTAAAAGTATAATAGAAGCATGCAAAGTTCGCTTTACAAGTTTGATTGAAATGTATGAATGTTGTGGAATGAGTGTGGTTAGAAATGACATTTGATTTACTAATATGACAATCCTAACACATATAATTGTCTTAGTGTCATTACAATTCAAAAATAAGCTTAGAATCAAAGAATAAACTTAAAAATAGAATGGAAGCATGTATAGTTCGTTTTATAAGTTTGATTCAAATATATGGATGTTGTGGAATGAGTGTGGTTAGAAATGACATTTGATTTACTAATATGACAATCATAACACATATAATCGTCTTAGTCTGATTACAAATAAAAAATAAGGTTAGAATCAAAGAATAAGCTTAAAAGTAGAATACAAGCATGCATAGTTCGTTTTACAAGTTTGATTCAAAGTATGAATGTTGTGGAATGAGTGTAATTAGAAATGACATTTGATTTACTGATATGACAATCCTAACACATTTAATCGTCTTAGTGTCATTAGAATTCAAAAATAAGCTTAGAATTAAAGAATAAGCTTAAAAGTATAATACAAGCATGCATAGTTCGTTTTACAAGTTTGATTTAAATGTATGAATGTTGTGGAATGAGTGTGGTTAGAAATGACATTTGATTTACTAATATGACAATCAAAGAATAAGCTTAAAAGTATAATAGAAGCATGCAAAGTTCGCTTTACAAGTTTGATTGAAATATATGAATGTTGTGGAATGAGTGTGGTTAGAAATGACATTTGATTTACTAATATGACAATCCTAACACATATAATTGTCTTAGTGTCATTACAATTCAAAAATAAGCTTAGAATTAAAGAATCATTTTAAAAATAGAATGATAGCATGCATAGTTCGTTTTATAAGTTTGATTCAAATATATGAATGTTGTGGAATGAGTGTGGTTAGAAATGACATTTGATTTACTGATATGACAATCATAACTAACACATATAATCGTCTTAGTGTGATTACAATTCAAAAATAAGGTTAGAATCAAAGAATAAGCTTAAAAGTAGAATACAAGCATGCATAGTTCGTTTTACAAGTTTGATTCAAAGTATGAATGTTGCGGAATGAGTGTAATTAGAAATGACATTTGATTTACTGATATGACAATCCTAACACATTTAATCGTCTTAGTGTCATTAGAATTCAAAAATAAGCTTAGAATTAAAGAATAAGCTTAAATGTATAATACAAGCATGCACAGTTCGTTTTACAAGTTTGATTCAAATGTATGAATGTTGTGGAATGAGTGTGGTTAGAAATGACATTTGATTTACTGATATGACAATCAAAGAATAAGCTTAAAAGTATAATAGAAGCATGCAAAGTTCGCTTTACAAGTTTGATTGAAATATATGAATGTTGTGGAATGAGTGTGGTTAGAAATGACATTTGATTTACTAATATGACAATCCTAACACATATAATTGTATTAGTGTCATTACAATTCAAAAATAAGCTTAGAATTAAAGAATCATTTTAAAAATAAAAATGGAAGCATGCATAGTTCGTTTTATAAGTTTGATTCAAATATATGAATGTTGTGGAATGAGTGTGGTTAGAAATGACATTTGATTTACTGATATGACAATCATTACACATATAATCGTCTTAGTGTGATTACAAATAAAAAATAAAGTTAGAATCAAAGAATAAGCTTAAAAGTAGAATACAAGCATGCATAGTTCGTTTTACAAGTTTGATTCAAAGTATGAATGTTGTGGAATGAGTGTAATTAGAAATGACATTTGATTTACTGATATGACAATCCTAACACATTTAATCGTCTTAGTGTCATTAGAATTCAAAAATAAAATTAGAATTAAATAATAAGCTTAAAAGTATAATACAAGCATGCACAGTTCGTTTTACAAGTTTGATTCAAATGTATGAATGTTGTGGAATGAGTGTGGTTAGAAATGACATTTGATTTACTAAAATAACAATCCTAACACATATAATCGTCTTAGTGTTATTAGAATTCAAAAATAAGCTTAGAATCAAAGAATAAACTTAAAAGTAGAATACAAGCATGCATAGTTCGTTTTACAGGTTTGATTCAAATGTATGAATGTTGTGGAATGAGTGTGGTTAGAAATGACATTTGATTTACTAATATAACTATCCTAACACATATAATCGTCTTAGTGTCATTAGAATTCAAAAATAAGCTTAGAATCAAAGAATAAACTTAAAAGTAGAATACAAGCATGTACAGTTCGTTTTACAAGTTTGATTCAAATGTATGAATGTGGTGGAATGAGTGTGGTTAGAAATGACATTTGGTTTACTGATATGACAATCATAACACATATAATCGTCTTAGTGTGATTACAATTCAAAAATAAGGTTAGAATAAAAGAATAAGCTTAAAAGTAGAATACAAGCATGCATAGTTCGTTTTACAAGTTTGATTCAAAGTATGAATGTTGTGGAATGAGTGTAATTAGAAATGACATTTGATTTACTGATATGACAATCCTAACACATTTAATCGTCTTAGTGTCATTAGAATTCAAAAATAAGCTTAGAATTAAAGAATAAGATTAAAAGTATAATACAAGCATGCACAGTTCGTTTTACAAGTTTGATTCAAATGTATGAATGTTGTGGAGTGAGTGTGGTTAGAAATGACATTTGATTTACTAATATAACTATCCTAACACATATAATCGTCTTAGTGTCATTAGAATTCAAAAATAAGCTTAAAATCAAAGAATAAACTTAAAAGTAGAATACAAGCATGCATAGTTCGTTTTACAAGTTTGATTCAAATGTATGAATGTTGTGGAATGAGTGTGGTTAGAAAAGACATTTTATTTACTGATATGACAATCATAACACATATAATCGTCTTAGTGTGATTACAATTCAAAAATAAGGTTAGAATCAAAGAATAAGCTTAAAAACAGAATACAAGCATGCATAGTTCGTTTTACTTATTTTTGTTTTTAGTATTATTAGTCCTTGAATCTTGAAAGACTACAGAACTCGAAGAAGAGTCCACTTCAAATTCGAATGAAGAAAAAATAAAAATCGTGGTTCCAGATATTACAATTGGTAAAATTCAAAACAATGCCTCCCCCTTGATGAATCCACGTCTGATTCAAAGTAGAATACAAGCATGCATAGTTCGTTTTACAAGTTTGATTCAAAGTATGAATGTTGTGGAATGAGTGTAATTAGAAATGACATTTGATTTACTGATATGACAATCCTAACACATATAATCGTCTTAGTGTTATTAGAATTCAAAAATAAGCTTAGAATCGAAGAATAAACTTAAAAGTAGAATACAAGCATGCATAGTTCGTTTTACAAGTTTGATTCAAATGTATGAATGTTGTGGAATGAGTGTGGTTAGAAATGACATTTGATTTGCTAATATAACTATCCTAACACATATAATCGTCTTAGTGTCATTAGAATTCAAAAATAAGCTTAGAATCAAAGAATAAACTTAAAAGTAGAATACAAGCATGTACAGTTCGTTTTACAAGTTTGATTCAAATGTATGAATGTGGTGGAATGAGTGTGATTAGAAATGACATTTGGTTTACTGATATGACAATCATAACACATATAATCGTCTTAGTGTGATTACAATTCAAAAATAAGGTTAGAATCAAAGAATAAGCGTAAAAGTAGAATACAAGCATGCATAGTTCGTTTTACAAGTTTGATTCAAAGTATGAATGTTGTGGAATGAGTGTAATTAGAAATGACATTTGATTTACTGATATGACAATCCTAACACATTTAATCGTCTTAGTGTCATTAGAATTCAAAAATAAGCTTAGAATTAAAGAATAAGATTAAAAGTATAATACAAGCATGCACAGTTCGTTTTACAAGTTTGATTCAAATGTATGAATGTTGTGGAGTGAGTGTGGTTAGAAATGACATTTGATTTACTAATATAACTATCCTAACACATATAATCGTCTTAGTGTCATTAGAATTCAAAAATAAGCTTAGAATCAAAGAATAAACTTAAAAGTAGAATACAAGCATGCATAGTTCGTTTTACAAGTTTGATTCAAATGTATGAATGTTGTGGAATTAGTGTGGTTTGAAATGACATTTTATTTACTTATATGACAATCATAACACATATAATCGTCTTAGTGTGATTACAATTCAAAAATAAGGTTAGAATCAAAGAATAAGCTTAAAAGTAGAATACAAGCATGCATAGTTCGTTTTACAAGTTTGATTCAAAGTATGAATGTTGTGGAATGAGTGTAATTAGAAATGACATTTGATTTACTGATATGACAATCCTAACACATTTAATCGTCTTAGTGTCATTAGAATTCAAAAATAAGCTTAGAATTAAAGAATAAGCTTAAAAGTATAATACAAGCATGCACAGTTCGTTTTACAAGTTTGATTCAAATGTATGAATGTTGTGGAATGAGTGTGGTTAGAAATGACATTTGATTTACTAATATAACTATCGTAACACATATAATCGTCTTAGTGTCATTAGAATTCAAAAATAAGCTTAGAATCAAAGAATAAACTTAAAAGTAGAATACAAGCATGCATAGTTCGTTTTACAAGTTTGATTCAAATGTCTGAATGTTGTGGAATGAGTGTGGTTAGAAATGACATTTGGTTTACTTATATAACTATCCTAACACATATAATCGTCTTAGTGTCATTAGAATTCAAAAATAAGCTTAAAATCAAAGAATAAACTTAAAAGTAGAATACAAGCATGCATAGTTCGTTTTACAAGTTTGATTCAAATGTATGAATGTTGTGGAATGAGTGTGGTTAGAAAAGACATTTTATTTACTGATATGACAATCATAACACATATAATCGTCTTAGTGTGATTACAATTCAAAAATAAGGTTAGAATCAAAGAATAAGCTTAAAAACAGAATACAAGCATGCATAGTTCGTTTTACTTATTTTTGTTTTTAGTATTATTAGTCCTTGAATCTTGAAAGACTACAGAACTCGAAGAAGAGTCCACTTCAAATTCGAATGAAGAAAAAATAAAAATCGTGGTTCCAGATATTACAATTGGTAAAATTCAAAACAATGCCTCCCCCTTGATGAATCCACGTCTGATTCAAAGTAGAATACAAGCATGCATAGTTCGTTTTACAAGTTTGATTCAAAGTATGAATGTTGTGGAATGAGTGTAATTAGAAATGACATTTGATTTACTGATATGACAATCCTAACACATATAATCGTCTTAGTGTTATTAGAATTCAAAAATAAGCTTAGAATCGAAGAATAAACTTAAAAGTAGAATACAAGCATGCATAGTTCGTTTTACAAGTTTGATTCAAATGTATGAATGTTGTGGAATGAGTGTGGTTAGAAATGACATTTGATTTGCTAATATAACTATCCTAACACATATAATCGTCTTAGTGTCATTAGAATTCAAAAATAAGCTTAGAATCAAAGAATAAACTTAAAAGTAGAATACAAGCATGTACAGTTCGTTTTACAAGTTTGATTCAAATGTATGAATGTGGTGGAATGAGTGTGATTAGAAATGACATTTGGTTTACTGATATGACAATCATAACACATATAATCGTCTTAGTGTGATTACAATTCAAAAATAAGGTTAGAATCAAAGAATAAGCGTAAAAGTAGAATACAAGCATGCATAGTTCGTTTTACAAGTTTGATTCAAAGTATGAATGTTGTGGAATGAGTGTAATTAGAAATGACATTTGATTTACTGATATGACAATCCTAACACATTTAATCGTCTTAGTGTCATTAGAATTCAAAAATAAGCTTAGAATTAAAGAATAAGATTAAAAGTATAATACAAGCATGCACAGTTCGTTTTACAAGTTTGATTCAAATGTATGAATGTTGTGGAGTGAGTGTGGTTAGAAATGACATTTGATTTACTAATATAACTATCCTAACACATATAATCGTCTTAGTGTCATTAGAATTCAAAAATAAGCTTAGAATCAAAGAATAAACTTAAAAGTAGAATACAAGCATGCATAGTTCGTTTTACAAGTTTGATTCAAATGTATGAATGTTGTGGAATTAGTGTGGTTTGAAATGACATTTTATTTACTTATATGACAATCATAACACATATAATCGTCTTAGTGTGATTACAATTCAAAAATAAGGTTAGAATCAAAGAATAAGCTTAAAAGTAGAATACAAGCATGCATAGTTCGTTTTACAAGTTTGATTCAAAGTATGAATGTTGTGGAATGAGTGTAATTAGAAATGACATTTGATTTACTGATATGACAATCCTAACACATTTAATCGTCTTAGTGTCATTAGAATTCAAAAATAAGCTTAGAATTAAAGAATAAGCTTAAAAGTATAATACAAGCATGCACAGTTCGTTTTACAAGTTTGATTCAAATGTATGAATGTTGTGGAATGAGTGTGGTTAGAAATGACATTTGATTTACTAATATAACTATCGTAACACATATAATCGTCTTAGTGTCATTAGAATTCAAAAATAAGCTTAGAATCAAAGAATAAACTTAAAAGTAGAATACAAGCATGCATAGTTCGTTTTACAAGTTTGATTCAAATGTCTGAATGTTGTGGAATGAGTGTGGTTAGAAATGACATTTGGTTTACTTATATGACTATGCTAACACATATAATTGTCTTAGTGTCATTACAATTCAAAAATAAGCTTAGAATCAAAGAATAAACTTAAAAATAGAATGGAAGCATGTATAGTTCGTTTTATAAGTTTGATTCAAATATATGGATGTTGTGGAATGAGTGTGGTTAGAAATGACATTTGATTTACTAATATGACAATCATAACACATATAATCGTCTTAGTCTGATTACAAATAAAAAATAAGGTTAGAATCAAAGAATAAGCTTAAAAGTAGAATACAAGCATGCATAGTTCGTTTTACAAGTTTGATTCAAAGTATGAATGTTGTGGAATGAGTGTAATTAGAAATGACATTTGATTTACTGATATGACAATCCTAACACATTTAATCGTCTTAGTGTCATTAGAATTCAAAAATAAGCTTAGAATTAAAGAATAAGCTTAAAAGTATAATACAAGCATGCACAGTTCGTTTTACAAGTTTGATTTAAATGTATGAATGTTGTGGAATGAGTGTGGTTAGAAATGACATTTGATTTACTAATATGACAATCAAAGAATAAGCTTAAAAGTATAATAGAAGCATGCAAAGTTCGCTTTACAAGTTTGATTGAAATATATGAATGTTGTGGAATGAGTGTGGTTAGAAATGACATTTGATTTACTAATATGACAATCCTAACACATATAATTGTCTTAGTGTCATTACAATTCAAAAATAAGCTTAGAATTAAAGAATCATTTTAAAAATAGAATGGAAGCATGCATAGTTCGTTTTATAAGTTTGATTCAAATATATGAATGTTGTGGAATGAGTGTGGTTAGAAATGACATTTGATTTACTGATATGACAATCATAACTAACACCTATAATCGTCTTAGTGTGATTACAATTCAAAAATAAGGTTAGAATCAAAGAATAAGCTTAAAAGTAGAATACAAGCATGCATAGTTCGTTTTACAAGTTTGATTCAAAGTATGAATGTTGCGGAATGAGTGTAATTAGAAATGACATTTGATTTACTGATATGACAATCCTAACACATTTAATCGTCTTAGTGTCATTAGAATTCAAAAATAAGCTTAGAATTAAAGAATAAGCTTAAATGTATAATACAAGCATGCACAGTTCGTTTTACAAGTTTGATTCAAATGTATGAATGTTGTGGAATGAGTGTGGTTAGAAATGACATTTGATTTACTGATATGACAATCAAAGAATAAGCTTAAAAGTATAATAGAAGCATGCAAAGTTCGCTTTACAAGTTTGATTGAAATATATGAATGTTGTGGAATGAGTGTGGTTAGAAATGACATTTGATTTACTAATATGACAATCCTAACACATATAATTGTATTAGTGTCATTACAATTCAAAAATAAGCTTAGAATTAAAGAATCATTTTAAAAATAGAATGGAAGCATGCATAGTTCGTTTTATAAGTTTGATTCAAATATATGAATGTTGTGGAATGAGTGTGGTTAGAAATGACATTTGATTTACTGATATGACAATCATAACACATATAATCGTCTTAGTGTGATTACAAATAAAAAATAAAGTTAGAATCAAAGAATAAGCTTAAAAGTAGAATACAAGCATGCATAGTTCGTTTTACAAGTTTGATTCAAAGTATGAATGTTGTGGAATGAGTGTAATTAGAAATGACATTTGATTTACTGATATGACAATCCTAACACATTTAATCGTCTTAGTGTCATTAGAATTCAAAAATAAAATTAGAATTAAATAATAAGCTTAAAAGTATAATACAAGCATGCACAGTTCGTTTTACAAGTTTGATTCAAATGTATGAATGTTGTGGAATGAGTGTGGTTAGAAATGACATTTGATTTACTAAAATAACTATCCTAACACATAGAATCGTCTTAGTGTTATTAGAATTCAAAAATAAGCTTAGAATCAAAGAATAAACTTAAAAGTAGAATACAAGCATGCATAGTTCGTTTTACAAGTTTGATTCAAATGTATGAATGTTGTGGAATGAGTGTGGTTAGAAATGACATTTGATTTACTAATATAACTATCCTAACACATATAATCGTCTTAGTGTCATTAGAATTCAAAAATAAGCTTAGAATCAAAGAATAAACTTAAAAGTAGAATACAAGCATGTACAGTTCGTTTTACAAGTTTGATTCAAATGTATGAATGTGGTGGAATGAGTGTGGTTAGAAATGACATTTGGTTTAATGATATGACAATCATAACACATATAATCGTCTTAGTGTGATTACAATTCAAAAATAAGGTTAGAATAAAAGAATAAGCTTAAAAGTAGAATACAAGCATGTATAGTTCGTTTTACAAGTTTGATTCAAAGTATGAATGTTGTGGAATGAGTGTAATTAAAAATGACATTTGATTTACTGATATGACAATCCTAACACATTTAATCGTCTTAGTGTCATTAGAATTCAAAAATAAGCTTAGAATTAAAGAATAAGATTAAAAGTATAATACAAGCATGCACAGTTCGTTTTACAAGTTTGATTCAAATGTATGAATGTTGTGGAGTGAGTGTGGTTAGAAATGACATTTGATTTACTAATATAACTATCCTAACACATATAATCGTCTTAGTGTCATTAGAATTCAAAAATAAGCTTAAAATCAAAGAATAAACTTAAAAGTAGAATACAAGCATGCATAGTTCGTTTTACAAGTTTGATTCAAATGTATGAATGTTGTGGAATGAGTGTGGTTAGAAATGACATTTTATTTACTGATATGACAATCATAACACATATAATCGTCTTAGTGTGATTACAATTCAAAAATAAGGTTAGAATCAAAGAATAAGCTTAAAAGTAGAATACAAGCATGCATAGTTCGTTTTACAAGTTTGATTCAAAGTATGAATGTTGTGGAATGAGTGTAATTAGAAATGACATTTGATTTACTGATATGACAATCCTAACACATATAATCGTCTTAGTGTTATTAGAATTCAAAAATAAGCTTAGAATCAAAGAATAAACTTAAAAGTAGAATACAAGCATGCATAGTTCGTTTTACAAGTTTGATTCAAATGTATGAATGTTGTGGAAAGAGTGTGGTTAGAAATGACATTTGATTTACTAATATAACTATCCTAACACATATAATCGTCTTAGTGTCATTAGAATTCAAAAATAACTTAGAATCAAAGAATAAACTTAAAAGTAGAATACAAGCATGCATAGTTCGTTTTACAAGTTTGATTCAAATGTATGAATGTGGTGGAATGAGTGTGGTTAGAAATGACATTTGGTTTACTTATATAACTATCCTAACACATTTAATCGTCTTAGTGTCATTAGAATTCAAAAATAAGGTTAGAATCAAAGAATAAGCTTAAAAGTAGAATACAAGCATGCATAGTTCGTTTTACAAGTTTGATTCAAAGTATGAATGTTGTGGAATGAGTGTAATTAGAAATGACATTTGATTTACTGATATGACAATCCTAACACATATAATCGTCTTAGTGTTATTAGAATTCAAAAATAAGCTTAGAATCAAAGAATAAACTTAAAAGTAGAATACAAGCATGCATAGTTCGTTTTACAAGTTTGATTCAAATGTATGAATGTTGTGGAAAGAGTGTGGTTAGAAATGACATTTGATTTACTAATATAACTATCCTAACACATATAATCGTCTTAGTGTCATTAGAATTCAAAAATAAGCTTAGAATCAAAGAATAAACTTAAAAGTAGAATACAAGCATGCATAGTTCGTTTTACAAGTTTGATTCAAATGTATGAATGTTGTGGAATGAGTGTGGTTAGAAATGACATTTGATTTACTAAAATAACTATCCTAACACATATAATCGTCTTAGTGTTATTAGAATTCAAAAATAAGCTTAGAATCAAAGAATAAACTTAAAAGTAGAATACAAGCATGCATAGTTTGTTTTACAAGTTTGATTCAAATGTATGAATGTTGTGGAATGAGTGTGGTTAGAAATGACATTTGATTTACTAATATAACTATCCTAACACATATAATCGTCTTAGTGTCATTAGAATTCAAAAATAAGCTTAGAATCAAAGAATAAACTTAAAAGTAGAATACAAGCATGCATAGTTCGTTTTACAAGTTTGATTCAAAGTATGAATGTTGTGGAATGAGTGTAATTAGAAATGACATTTGATTTACTGATATGACAATCCTAACACATATAATCGTCTTAGTGTTATTAGAATTCAAAAATAAGCTTAGAATCAAAGAATAAACTTAAAAGTAGAATACAAGCATGCATAGTTCGTTTTACAAGTTTGATTCAAATGTATGAATGTTGTGGAAAGAGTGTGGTTAGAAATGACATTTGATTTACTAATATAACTATCCTAACACATATAATCGTCTTAGTGTCATTAGAATTCAAAAATAAGCTTAGAATCAAAGAATAAACTTAAAAGTAGAATACAAGCATGCATAGTTCGTTTTACAAGTTTGATTCAAATGTATGAATGTGGTGGAATGAGTGTGGTTAGAAATGACATTTGGTTTACTTATATAACTATCCTAACACATTTAATCGTCTTAGTGTCATTAGAATTCAAAAATAAGTTTAGAATCAAAGAATAAGCTTAAAAGTATAATAGAAGCATGCAAAGTTCGCTTTACAAGTTTGATTGAAATGTATGAATGTTGTGGAATGAGTGTGGTTAGAAATGACATTTGATTTACTAATATGACAATCCTAACACATATAATTGTCTTAGTGTCATTACAATTCAAAAATAAGCTTAGAATTAAAGAATCATTTTAAAAATAGAATGGAAGCATGCATAGTTCGTTTTATAAGTTTGATTCAAATATATGAATGTTGTGGAATGAGTGTGGTTAGAAATGACATTTGATTTACTGATATGACAATCATAACTAACACATATAATAGTCTTAGTGTGATTACAATTCAAAAATAAGGTTAGAATCAAAGAATAAGCTTAAAAGTAGAATACAAGCATGCATAGTTCGTTTTACAAGTTTGATTCAAAGTATGAATGTTGTGGAATGAGTGTACTTAGAAATGACATTTGATTTACTGATATGACAATCCTAACACATTTAATCGTCTTAGTGTCATTAGAGTTCAAAAATAAGTTTAGAATTAAAGAATAAGCTCAAATGTATAATACAAGCATGCACAGTTCGTTTTACAAGTTTGATTCAAATGTATGAATGTTGTGGAATGAGTGTGGTTAGAAATGACATTTGATTTACTGATATGACAATCAAAGAATAAGCTTAAAAGTATAATAGAAGCATGCAAAGTTCGCTTTACAAGTTTGATTGAAATGTATGAATGTTGTGGAATGAGTGTGGTTAGAAATGACATTTGATTTACTAATATGACAATCTTAACACATATAATTGTATTAGTGTCATTACAATTCAAAAATAAGCTTAGAATCAAAGAATAAACTTAAAAATAGAATGGAAGCATGTATAGTTCGTTTTATAAGTTTGATTCAAATATATGGATGTTGTGGAATGAGTGTGGTTAGAAATGACATTTGATTTACTAATATGACAATCATAACACATATAATCGTCTTAGTCTGATTACAAATAAAAAATAAGGTTAGAATCAAAGAATAAGCTTAAAAGTAGAATACAAGCATGCATAGTTCGTTTTACAAGTTTGATTCAAAGTATGAATGTTGTGGAATGAGTGTAATTAGAAATGACATTTGATTTACTGATATGACAATCCTAACACATTTAATCGTCTTAGTGTCATTAGAATTCAAAAATAAGCTTAGAATTAAAGAATAAGCTTAAAAGTATAATACAAGCATGCATAGTTCGTTTTACAAGTTTGATTTAAATGTATGAATGTTGTGGAATGAGTGTGGTTAGAAATGACATTTGATTTACTAATATGACAATCAAAGAATAAGCTTAAAAGTATAATAGAAGCATGCAAAGTTCGCTTTACAAGTTTGATTGAAATATATGAATGTTGTGGAATGAGTGTGGTTAGAAATGACATTTGATTTACTAATATGACAATCCTAACACATATAATTGTCTTAGTGTCATTACAATTCAAAAATAAGCTTAGAATTAAAGAATCATTTTAAAAATAGAATGATAGCATGCATAGTTCGTTTTATAAGTTTGATTCAAATATATGAATGTTGTGGAATGAGTGTGGTTAGAAATGACATTTGATTTACTAATATGACAATCCTAACACATATAATTGTCTTAGTGTCATTACAATTCAAAAATAAGCTTAGAATTAAAGAATCATTTTAAAAATAGAATGGAAGCATGCATAGTTCGTTTTATAAGTTTGATTCAAATATATGAATGTTGTGGAATGAGTGTGGTTAGAAATGACATTTGATTTACTGATATGACAATCATAACTAACACCTATAATCGTCTTAGTGTGATTACAATTCAAAAATAAGGTTAGAATCAAAGAATAAGCTTAAAAGTAGAATACAAGCATGCATAGTTCGTTTTACAAGTTTGATTCAAAGTATGAATGTTGCGGAATGAGTGTAATTAGAAATGACATTTGATTTACTGATATGACAATCCTAACACATTTAATCGTCTTAGTGTCATTAGAATTCAAAAATAAGCTTAGAATTAAAGAATAAGCTTAAATGTATAATACAAGCATGCACAGTTCGTTTTACAAGTTTGATTCAAATGTATGAATGTTGTGGAATGAGTGTGGTTAGAAATGACATTTGATTTACTGATATGACAATCAAAGAATAAGCTTAAAAGTATAATAGAAGCATGCAAAGTTCGCTTTACAAGTTTGATTGAAATATATGAATGTTGTGGAATGAGTGTGGTTAGAAATGACATTTGATTTACTAATATGACAATCCTAACACATATAATTGTATTAGTGTCATTACAATTCAAAAATAAGCTTAGAATTAAAGAATCATTTTAAAAATAGAATGGAAGCATGCATAGTTCGTTTTATAAGTTTGATTCAAATATATGAATGTTGTGGAATGAGTGTGGTTAGAAATGACATTTGATTTACTGATATGACAATCATAACACATATAATCGTCTTAGTGTGATTACAAATAAAAAATAAAGTTAGAATCAAAGAATAAGCTTAAAAGTAGAATACAAGCATGCATAGTTCGTTTTACAAGTTTGATTCAAAGTATGAATGTTGTGGAATGAGTGTAATTAGAAATGACATTTGATTTACTGATATGACAATCCTAACACATTTAATCGTCTTAGTGTCATTAGAATTCAAAAATAAAATTAGAATTAAATAATAAGCTTAAAAGTATAATACAAGCATGCACAGTTCGTTTTACAAGTTTGATTCAAATGTATGAATGTTGTGGAATGAGTGTGGTTAGAAATGACATTTGATTTACTAAAATAACTATCCTAACACATAGAATCGTCTTAGTGTTATTAGAATTCAAAAATAAGCTTAGAATCAAAGAATAAACTTAAAAGTAGAATACAAGCATGCATAGTTCGTTTTACAAGTTTGATTCAAATGTATGAATGTTGTGGAATGAGTGTGGTTAGAAATGACATTTGATTTACTAATATAACTATCCTAACACATATAATCGTCTTAGTGTCATTAGAATTCAAAAATAAGCTTAGAATCAAAGAATAAACTTAAAAGTAGAATACAAGCATGTACAGTTCGTTTTACAAGTTTGATTCAAATGTATGAATGTGGTGGAATGAGTGTGGTTAGAAATGACATTTGGTTTAATGATATGACAATCATAACACATATAATCGTCTTAGTGTGATTACAATTCAAAAATAAGGTTAGAATAAAAGAATAAGCTTAAAAGTAGAATACAAGCATGTATAGTTCGTTTTACAAGTTTGATTCAAAGTATGAATGTTGTGGAATGAGTGTAATTAAAAATGACATTTGATTTACTGATATGACAATCCTAACACATTTAATCGTCTTAGTGTCATTAGAATTCAAAAATAAGCTTAGAATTAAAGAATAAGATTAAAAGTATAATACAAGCATGCACAGTTCGTTTTACAAGTTTGATTCAAATGTATGAATGTTGTGGAGTGAGTGTGGTTAGAAATGACATTTGATTTACTAATATAACTATCCTAACACATATAATCGTCTTAGTGTCATTAGAATTCAAAAATAAGCTTAAAATCAAAGAATAAACTTAAAAGTAGAATACAAGCATGCATAGTTCGTTTTACAAGTTTGATTCAAATGTATGAATGTTGTGGAATGAGTGTGGTTAGAAATGACATTTTATTTACTGATATGACAATCATAACACATATAATCGTCTTAGTGTGATTACAATTCAAAAATAAGGTTAGAATCAAAGAATAAGCTTAAAAGTAGAATACAAGCATGCATAGTTCGTTTTACAAGTTTGATTCAAAGTATGAATGTTGTGGAATGAGTGTAATTAGAAATGACATTTGATTTACTGATATGACAATCCTAACACATATAATCGTCTTAGTGTCATTAGAATTCAAAAATAAGCTTAAAATCAAAGAATAAACTTAAAAGTAGAATACAAGCATGCATAGTTCGTTTTACAAGTTTGATTCAAATGTATGAATGTTGTGGAAAGAGTGTGGTTAGAAATGACATTTGATTTACTAATATAACTATCCTAACACATATAATCGTCTTAGTGTCATTAGAATTCAAAAATAACTTAGAATCAAAGAATAAACTTAAAAGTAGAATACAAGCATGCATAGTTCGTTTTACAAGTTTGATTCAAATGTATGAATGTGGTGGAATGAGTGTGGTTAGAAATGACATTTGGTTTACTTATATAACTATCCTAACACATTTAATCGTCTTAGTGTCATTAGAATTCAAAAATAAGGTTAGAATCAAAGAATAAGCTTAAAAGTAGAATACAAGCATGCATAGTTCGTTTTACAAGTTTGATTCAAAGTATGAATGTTGTGGAATGAGTGTAATTAGAAATGACATTTGATTTACTGATATGACAATCCTAACACATATAATCGTCTTAGTGTTATTAGAATTCAAAAATAAGCTTAGAATCAAAGAATAAACTTAAAAGTAGAATACAAGCATGCATAGTTCGTTTTACAAGTTTGATTCAAATGTATGAATGTTGTGGAAAGAGTGTGGTTAGAAATGACATTTGATTTACTAATATAACTATCCTAACACATATAATCGTCTTAGTGTCATTAGAATTCAAAAATAAGCTTAGAATCAAAGAATAAACTTAAAAGTAGAATACAATCATGCATAGTTCGTTTTACAAGTTTGATTCAAATGTATGAATGTTGTGGAATGAGTGTGGTTAGAAATGACATTTGATTTACTAAAATAACTATCCTAACACATATAATCGTCTTAGTGTTATTAGAATTCAAAAATAAGCTTAGAATCAAAGAATAAACTTAAAAGTAGAATACAAGCATGCATAGTTTGTTTTACAAGTTTGATTCAAATGTATGAATGTTGTGGAATGAGTGTGGTTAGAAATGACATTTGATTTACTAATATAACTATCCTAACACATATAATCGTCTTAGTGTCATTAGAATTCAAAAATAAGCTTAGAATCAAAGAATAAACTTAAAAGTAGAATACAAGCATGCATAGTTCGTTTTACAAGTTTGATTCAAAGTATGAATGTTGTGGAATGAGTGTAATTAGAAATGACATTTGATTTACTGATATGACAATCCTAACACATATAATCGTCTTAGTGTTATTAGAATTCAAAAATAAGCTTAGAATCAAAGAATAAACTTAAAAGTAGAATACAAGCATGCATAGTTCGTTTTACAAGTTTGATTCAAATGTATGAATGTTGTGGAAAGAGTGTGGTTAGAAATGACATTTGATTTACTAATATAACTATCCTAACACATATAATCGTCTTAGTGTCATTAGAATTCAAAAATAAGCTTAGAATCAAAGAATAAACTTAAAAGTAGAATACAAGCATGCATAGTTCGTTTTACAAGTTTGATTCAAATGTATGAATGTGGTGGAATGAGTGTGGTTAGAAATGACATTTGGTTTACTTATATAACTATCCTAACACATTTAATCGTCTTAGTGTCATTAGAATTCAAAAATAAGTTTAGAATCAAAGAATAAGCTTAAAAGTATAATAGAAGCATGCAAAGTTCGCTTTACAAGTTTGATTGAAATGTATGAATGTTGTGGAATGAGTGTGGTTAGAAATGACATTTGATTTACTAATATGACAATCCTAACACATATAATTGTCTTAGTGTCATTACAATTCAAAAATAAGCTTAGAATTAAAGAATCATTTTAAAAATAGAATGGAAGCATGCATAGTTCGTTTTATAAGTTTGATTCAAATATATGAATGTTGTGGAATGAGTGTGGTTAGAAATGACATTTGATTTACTGATATGACAATCATAACTAACACATATAATAGTCTTAGTGTGATTACAATTCAAAAATAAGGTTAGAATCAAAGAATAAGCTTAAAAGTAGAATACAAGCATGCATAGTTCGTTTTACAAGTTTGATTCAAAGTATGAATGTTGTGGAATGAGTGTACTTAGAAATGACATTTGATTTACTGATATGACAATCCTAACACATTTAATCGTCTTAGTGTCATTAGAGTTCAAAAATAAGTTTAGAATTAAAGAATAAGCTCAAATGTATAATACAAGCATGCACAGTTCGTTTTACAAGTTTGATTCAAATGTATGAATGTTGTGGAATGAGTGTGGTTAGAAATGACATTTGATTTACTGATATGACAATCAAAGAATAAGCTTAAAAGTATAATAGAAGCATGCAAAGTTCGCTTTACAAGTTTGATTGAAATGTATGAATGTTGTGGAATGAGTGTGGTTAGAAATGACATTTGATTTACTAATATGACAATCTTAACACATATAATTGTATTAGTGTCATTACAATTCAAAAATAAGCTTAGAATCAAAGAATAAACTTAAAAATAGAATGGAAGCATGTATAGTTCGTTTTATAA
Source organism: Spergularia marina (assembly GCA_963680865.1). Lineage (NCBI taxonomy): Eukaryota > Viridiplantae > Streptophyta > Magnoliopsida > Caryophyllales > Caryophyllaceae > Spergularia > Spergularia marina. The sequence goes on from OY804554.1 coordinate 8,853,995, forward strand.
GTTTGATTCAAATATATGGATGTTGTGGAATGAGTGTGGTTAGAAATGACATTTGATTTACTAATATGACAATCATAACACATATAATCGTCTTAGTCTGATTACAAATAAAAAATAAGGTTAGAATCAAAGAATAAGCTTAAAAGTAGAATACAAGCATGCATAGTTCGTTTTACAAGTTTGATTCAAAGTATGAATGTTGTGGAATGAGTGTAATTAGAAATGACATTTGATTTACTGATATGACAATCCTAACACATTTAATCGTCTTAGTGTCATTAGAATTCAAAAATAAGCTTAGAATTAAAGAATAAGCTTAAAAGTATAATACAAGCATGCATAGTTCGTTTTACAAGTTTGATTTAAATGTATGAATGTTGTGGAATGAGTGTGGTTAGAAATGACATTTGATTTACTAATATGACAATCAAAGAATAAGCTTAAAAGTATAATAGAAGCATGCAAAGTTCGCTTTACAAGTTTGATTGAAATATATGAATGTTGTGGAATGAGTGTGGTTAGAAATGACATTTGATTTACTAATATGACAATCCTAACACATATAATTGTCTTAGTGTCATTACAATTCAAAAATAAGCTTAGAATTAAAGAATCATTTTAAAAATAGAATGATAGCATGCATAGTTCGTTTTATAAGTTTGATTCAAATATATGAATGTTGTGGAATGAGTGTGGTTAGAAATGACATTTGATTTACTGATATGACAATCATAACTAACACATATAATCGTCTTAGTGTGATTACAATTCAAAAATAAGGTTAGAATCAAAGAATAAGCTTAAAAGTAGAATACAAGCATGCATAGTTCGTTTTACAAGTTTGATTCAAAGTATGAATGTTGCGGAATGAGTGTAATTAGAAATGACATTTGATTTACTGATATGACAATCCTAACACATTTAATCGTCTTAGTGTCATTAGAATTCAAAAATAAGCTTAGAATTAAAGAATAAGCTTAAATGTATAATACAAGCATGCACAGTTCGTTTTACAAGTTTGATTCAAATGTATGAATGTTGTGGAATGAGTGTGGTTAGAAATGACATTTGATTTACTGATATGACAATCAAAGAATAAGCTTAAAAGTATAATAGAAGCATGTAAAGTTCGCTTTACAAGTTTGATTGAAATATATGAATGTTGTGGAATGAGTGTGGTTAGAAATGACATTTGATTTACTAATATGACAATCCTAACACATATAATTGTATTAGTGTCATTACAATTCAAAAATAAGCTTAGAATTAAAGAATCATTTTAAAAATAAAAATGGAAGCATGCATAGTTCGTTTTATAAGTTTGATTCAAATATATGAATGTTGTGGAATGAGTGTGGTTAGAAATGACATTTGATTTACTGATATGACAATCATAACACATATAATCGTCTTAGTGTGATTACAAATAAAAAATAAAGTTAGAATCAAAGAATAAGCTTAAAAGTAGAATACAAGCATGCATAGTTCGTTTTACAAGTTTGATTCAAAGTATGAATGTTGTGGAATGAGTGTAATTAGAAATGACATTTGATTTACTGATATGACAATCCTAACACATTTAATCGTCTTAGTGTCATTAGAATTCAAAAATAAAATTAGAATTAAATAATAAGCTTAAAAGTATAATACAAGCATGCACAGTTCGTTTTACAAGTTTGATTCAAATGTATGAATGTTGTGGAATGAGTGTGGTTAGAAATGACATTTGATTTACTAAAATAACTATCCTAACACATAGAATCGTCTTAGTGTTATTAGAATTCAAAAATAAGCTTAGAATCAAAGAATAAACTTAAAAGTAGAATACAAGCATGCATAGTTCGTTTTACAAGTTTGATTCAAATGTATGAATGTTGTGGAATGAGTGTGGTTAGAAATGACATTTGATTTACTAATATAACTATCCTAACACATATAATCGTCTTAGTGTCATTAGAATTCAAAAATAAGCTTAGAATCAAAGAATAAACTTAAAAGTAGAATACAAGCATGTACAGTTCGTTTTACAAGTTTGATTCAAATGTATGAATGTGGTGGAATGAGTGTGGTTAGAAATGACATTTGGTTTACTGATATGACAATCATAACACATATAATCGTCTTAGTGTGATTACAATTCAAAAATAAGGTTAGAATAAAAGAATAAGCTTAAAAGTAGAATACAAGCATGCATAGTTCGTTTTACAAGTTTGATTCAAAGTATGAATGTTGTGGAATGAGTGTAATTAGAAATGACATTTGATTTACTGATATGACAATCCTAACACATTTAATCGTCTTAGTGTCATTAGAATTCAAAAATAAGCTTAGAATTAAAGAATAAGATTAAAAGTATAATACAAGCATGCACAGTTCGTTTTACAAGTTTGATTCAAATGTATGAATGTTGTGGAGTGAGTGTGGTTAGAAATGACATTTGATTTACTAATATAACTATCCTAACACATATAATCGTCTTAGTGTCATTAGAATTCAAAAATAAGCTTAAAATCAAAGAATAAACTTAAAAGTAGAATACAAGCATGCATAGTTCGTTTTACAAGTTTGATTCAAATGTATGAATGTTGTGGAATGAGTGTGGTTAGAAAAGACATTTTATTTACTGATATGACAATCATAACACATATAATCGTCTTAGTGTGATTACAATTCAAAAATAAGGTTAGAATCAAAGAATAAGCTTAAAAGTAGAATACAAGCATGCATAGTTCGTTTTACTTATTTTTGTTTTTAGTATTATTAGTCCTTGAATCTTGAAAGACTACAGAACTCGAAGAAGAGTCCACTTCAAATTCGAATGAAGAAAAAATAAAAATCGTGGTTCCAGATATTACAATTGGTAAAATTCAAAACAATGCCTCCCCCTTGATGAATCCACGTCTGATTCAAAGTAGAATACAAGCATGCATAGTTCGTTTTACAAGTTTGATTCAAAGTATGAATGTTGTGGAATGAGTGTAATTAGAAATGACATTTGATTTACTGATATGACAATCCTAACACATATAATCGTCTTAGTGTTATTAGAATTCAAAAATAAGCTTAGAATCGAAGAATAAACTTAAAAGTAGAATACAAGCATGCATAGTTCGTTTTACAAGTTTGATTCAAATGTATGAATGTTGTGGAATGAGTGTGGTTAGAAATGACATTTGATTTGCTAATATAACTATCCTAACACATATAATCGTCTTAGTGTCATTAGAATTCAAAAATAAGCTTAGAATCAAAGAATAAACTTAAAAGTAGAATACAAGCATGTACAGTTCGTTTTACAAGTTTGATTCAAATGTATGAATGTGGTGGAATGAGTGTGATTAGAAATGACATTTGGTTTACTGATATGACAATCATAACACATATAATCGTCTTAGTGTGATTACAATTCAAAAATAAGGTTAGAATCAAAGAATAAGCGTAAAAGTAGAATACAAGCATGCATAGTTCGTTTTACAAGTTTGATTCAAAGTATGAATGTTGTGGAATGAGTGTAATTAGAAATGACATTTGATTTACTGATATGACAATCCTAACACATTTAATCGTCTTAGTGTCATTAGAATTCAAAAATAAGCTTAGAATTAAAGAATAAGATTAAAAGTATAATACAAGCATGCACAGTTCGTTTTACAAGTTTGATTCAAATGTATGAATGTTGTGGAGTGAGTGTGGTTAGAAATGACATTTGATTTACTAATATAACTATCCTAACACATATAATCGTCTTAGTGTCATTAGAATTCAAAAATAAGCTTAGAATCAAAGAATAAACTTAAAAGTAGAATACAAGCATGCATAGTTCGTTTTACAAGTTTGATTCAAATGTATGAATGTTGTGGAATTAGTGTGGTTTGAAATGACATTTTATTTACTTATATGACAATCATAACACATATAATCGTCTTAGTGTGATTACAATTCAAAAATAAGGTTAGAATCAAAGAATAAGCTTAAAAGTAGAATACAAGCATGCATAGTTCGTTTTACAAGTTTGATTCAAAGTATGAATGTTGTGGAATGAGTGTAATTAGAAATGACATTTGATTTACTGATATGACAATCCTAACACATTTAATCGTCTTAGTGTCATTAGAATTCAAAAATAAGCTTAGAATTAAAGAATAAGCTTAAAAGTATAATACAAGCATGCACAGTTCGTTTTACAAGTTTGATTCAAATGTATGAATGTTGTGGAATGAGTGTGGTTAGAAATGACATTTGATTTACTAATATAACTATCGTAACACATATAATCGTCTTAGTGTCATTAGAATTCAAAAATAAGCTTAGAATCAAAGAATAAACTTAAAAGTAGAATACAAGCATGCATAGTTCGTTTTACAAGTTTGATTCAAATGTCTGAATGTTGTGGAATGAGTGTGGTTAGAAATGACATTTGGTTTACTTATATGACTATGCTAACACATATAATTGTCTTAGTGTCATTAGAATTCAAAAATAAGCTTAGAATCAAAGAATAAGCTTAAAAGTAGAATACAAGCATGCAAAGTTCGTTTTACAAGTTTGATTCAAATGTATGAATGTTGTGGAATGAGTGTGGTTAAAAATAACAGTTTATTTACTCATATAACTATCCTAACACAAAAAATCATCTTAGTGTCATTAGAATTCAAAAATAAGTTTAGAATCAAAGAATAAGCTTAAAAGTATAATAGAAGCATGCAAAGTTCGCTTTACAAGTTTGATTGAAATGTATGAATGTTGTGGAATGAGTGTGGTTAGAAATGACATTTGATTTACTAATATGACAATCCTAACACATATAATTGTCTTAGTGTCATTACAATTCAAAAATAAGCTTAGAATTAAAGAATCATTTTAAAAATAGAATGGAAGCATGCATAGTTCGTTTTATAAGTTTGATTCAAATATATGAATGTTGTGGAATGAGTGTGGTTAGAAATGACATTTGATTTACTGATATGACAATCATAACTAACACATATAATCGTCTTAGTGTGATTACAATTCAAAAATAAGGTTAGAATCAAAGAATAAGCTTAAAAGTAGAATACAAGCATGCATAGTTCGTTTTACAAGTTTGATTCAAAGTATGAATGTTGTGGAATGAGTGTAATTAGAAATGACATTTGATTTACTGATATGACAATCCTAACACATTTAATCGTCTTAGTGTTATTAGAATTCAAAAATAAGCTTAGAATCAAAGAATAAACTTAAAAGTAGAATACAAGCATGCACAGTTCGTTTTACAAGTTTGATTCAAATGTATGAATGTTGTGGAATGAGTGTGGTTAGAAATGACATTTGATTTACTAATATAACTATCCTAACACATATAATCGTCTTAGTGTCATTAGAATTCAAAAATAAGCTTAGAATCAAAGAATAAACTTAAAAGTAGAATACAAGCATGTACAGTTCGTTTTACAAGTTTGATTCAAATGTATGAATGTGGTGGAATGAGTGTGGTTAGAAATGACATTTGGTTTACCGATATGACAATCATAACACATATAATCGTCTTAGTGTGATTACAATTCAAAAATAAGGTTAGAATAAAAGAATAAGCTTAAAAGTAGAATACAAGCATGCATAGTTCGTTTTACAAGTTTGATTCAAAGTATGAATGTTGTGGAATGAGTGTAATTAGAAATGACATTTGATTTACTGATATGACAATCCTAACACATTTAATCGTCTTAGTGTCATTAGAATTCAAAAATAAGCTTAGAATTAAAGAATAAGATTAAAAGTATAATACAAGCATGCATAGTTCGTTTTACAAGTTTGATTCAAATGTATGAATGTTGTGGAGTGAGTGTGGTTAGAAATGACATTTGATTTACTAATATAACTATCCTAACACATATAATCGTCTTAGTGTCATTAGAATTCAAAAATAAGCTTAAAATCAAAGAATAAACTTAAAAGTAGAATACAAGCATGCATAGTTCGTTTTACAAGTTTGATTCAAATGTATGAATGTTGTGGAATGAGTGTGGTTAGAAATGACATTTTATTTACTGATATGACAATCATAACACATATAATCGTCTTAGTGTGATTACAATTCAAAAATAAGGTTAGAATCAAAGAATAAGCTTAAAAGTAGAATACAAGCATGCATAGTTCGTTTTACAAGTTTGATTCAAAGTATGAATGTTGTGGAATGAGTGTAATTAGAAATGACATTTGATTTACTGATATGACAATCCTAACACATATAATCGTCTTAGTGTTATTAGAATTCAAAAATAAGCTTAGAATCAAAGAATAAACTTAAAAGTAGAATACAAGCATGCATAGTTCGTTTTACAAGTTTGATTCAAATGTATGAATGTTGTGGAATGAGTGTGGTTAGAAATGACATTTGATTTACTAATATAACTATCCTAACACATATAATCGTCTTAGTGTCATTAGAATTCAAAAATAAGCTTAGAATCAAAGTATAAACTTAAAAGTAGAATACAAGCATGTACAGTTCGTTTTACAAGTTTGATTCAAATGTATGAATGTGGTGGAATGAGTGTGGTTAGAAATGACATTTGGTTTACTGATATGACAATCATAACACATATAATCGTCTTAGTGTGATTACAATTCAAAAATAAGGTTAGAATCAAAGAATAAGCTTAAAAGTAGAATACAAGCATGCATAGTTCGTTTTACAAGTTTGATTCAAAGTATGAAAGTTGTGGAATGAGTGTAATTAGAAATGACATTTGATTTACTGATATGACAATCCTAACACATTTAATCGTCTTAGTGTCATTAGAATTCAAATATAAGCTTAGAATTAAAGAATAAGATTAAAAGTATAATACAAGCATGCACAGTTCGTTTTACAAGTTTGATTCAAATGTATGAATGTTGTGGAGTGAGTGTGGTTAGAAATGACATTTGATTTACTAATATAACTATCCTAACACATATAATCGTCTTAGTGTCATTAGAATTCAAAAATAAGCTTAGAATCAAAGAATAAACTTAAAAGTAGAATACAAGCATGCATAGTTCGTTTTACAAGTTTGATTCAAATGTATGAATGTTGTGGAATTAGTGTGTTTAGAAATGACATTTTATTTACTGATATGACAATCATAACACATATAATCGTCTTAGTGTGATTACAATTCAAAAATAAGGTTAGAATCAAAGAATAAGCTTAAAAGTAGAATACAAGCATGCATAGTTCGTTTTACAAGTTTGATTCAAAGTATGAATGTTGTGGAATGAGTGTAATTAGAAATGACATTTGATTTACTGATATGACAATCCTAACACATTTAATCGTCTTAGTGTCATTAGAATTCAAAAATAAGCTTAGAATTAAAGAATAAGCTTAAAAGTATAATACAAGCATGCACAGTTCGTTTTACAAGTTTGATTCAAATGTATGAATGTTGTGGAATGAGTGTGGTTAGAAATGAAATTTGGTTTACTTATATGACTATGCTAACACATATAATTGTCTTAGTGTCATTAGAATTCAAAAATAAGCTTAGAATCAAAGAATAAGCTTAAAAGTAGAATACAAGCATGCAAAGTTCGTTTTACAAGTTTGATTCAAATGTATGAATGTTGTGGAATGAGTGTGGTTAAAAATAACAGTTTATTTACTCATATAACTATCCTAACACAAAAAATCATCTTAGTGTCATTAGAATTCAAAAATAAGTTTAGAATCAAAGAATAAGCTTAAAAGTATAATAGAAGCATGCAAAGTTCGCTTTACAAGTTTGATTGAAATGTATGAATGTTGTGGAATGAGTGTGGTTAGAAATGACATTTGATTTACTAATATGACAATCCTAACACATATAATTGTCTTAGTGTCATTAGAATTCAAATATAAGCTTAGAATTAAAGAATAAGATTAAAAGTATAATACAAGCATGCACAGTTCGTTTTACAAGTTTGATTCAAATGTATGAATGTTGTGGAGTGAGTGTGGTTAGAAATGACATTTGATTTACTAATATAACTATCCTAACACATATAATCGTCTTAGTGTCATTAGAATTCAAAAATAAGCTTAGAATCAAAGAATAAACTTAAAAGTAGAATACAAGCATGCATAGTTCGTTTTACAAGTTTGATTCAAAGTATGAATGTTGTGGAATGAGTGTAATTAGAAATGACATTTGATTTACTGATATGACAATCCTAACACATTTAATCGTCTTAGTGTCATTAGAATTCAAAAATAAGTTTAGAATTAAAGAATAAGCTTAAATGTATAATACAAGCATGCACAGTTCGTTTTACAAGTTTGATTCAAATGTATGAATGTTGTGGAATGAGTGTGGTTAGAAATGACATTTGATTTACTGATATGACAATCAAAGAATAAGCTTAAAAGTATAATAGAAGCTTGCAAAGTTCGCTTTACAAGTTTGATTGAAATATATGAATGTTGTGGAATGAGTGTGGTTAGAAATGACATTTGATTTACTAATATGACAATCCTAACATATATAATTGTCTTAGTGTCATTACAATTCAAAAATAAGCTTAGAATTAAAGAATCATTTTAAAAATAGAATGGAAGCATGCATAGTTCGTTTTATAAGTTTGATTCAAATATATGAATGTTGTGGAATGAGTGTGGTTAGAAATGACATTTGATTTACTGATATGACAATCATAACTAACACATATAATCGTCTTAGTGTGATTACAATTCAAAAATAAGGTTAGAATCAAAGAATAAGCTTAAAAGTAGAATACAAGCATGCATAGTTCGTTTTACAAGTTTGATTCAAAGTATGAATGTTGTGGAATGAGTGTAATTAGAAATGACATTTGATTTACTGATATGACAATCCTAACACATTTAGTCGTCTTAGTGTCATTAGAATTCAAAAATAAAATTAGAATTAAATAATAAGCTTAAAAGTATAATACAAGCATGCACAGTTCGTTTTACAAGTTTGATTCAAATGTATGAATGTTGTGGAATGAGTGTGGTTAGAAATGACATTTGATTTACTAATATAACTATCCTAACACATATAATCGTCTTAGTGTCATTAGAATTCAAAAATAAGCTTAGAATCAAAGAATAAGCTTAAAAGTAGAATACAAGCATGTACAGTTCGTTTTACAAGTTTGATTCAAATGTATGAATGTGGTGGAATGAGTGTGGTTAGAAATGACATTTGGTTTACTCATATGACTATCCTAACACATAAAATCGTCTTAGTGTCATTAGAATTAAAAAATTAGCTTAGAATCCAAGAATAAGCTTAAAAGTAGAATACAAGCATGCACAGTTCGTTTTACAAGTTTGATTCAAATGTATGAATGTTGTGGAATGAGTGTGGTTAAAAATAACAGTTTATTTACTCATATAACTATCCTAACACAAAAAATCATCTTAGTGTCATTAGAATTCAAAAATAAGTTTAGAATCAAAGAATAAGCTTAAAAGTATAATAGAAGCATGCAAAGTTCGCTTTACAAGTTTGATTGAAATGTATGAATGTTGTGGAATGAGTGTGGTTAGAAATGACATTTGATTTACTGATATGACAATCCTAACACTTTTAATCGTCTTAGTGTCATTAGAATTCAAAAATAAGTTTAGAATTAAAGAATAAGCTTAAATGTATAATACAAGCATGCACAGTTCGTTTTACAAGTTTGATTCAAATGTATGAATGTTGTGGAATGAGTGTGGTTAGAAATGACATTTTATTTACTAAAATAACTATCCTAACACATATAATCGTCTTAGTGTCGTTACAATTCAAAAATAAGCTTAGAATCATAGGAATAAACTTAAAAGTAGAATACAAGCATGCATAGTTCGTTTTACAAGTTTGATTCAAATGTATGAATGTTGTGGAATGAGTGTGGTTAGAAATGACATTTTATTTACTGATATGACAATCATAACACATATAATCGTCTTAGTGTGATTACAATTCAAAAATAAGGTTAGAATCAAAGAATAAGCTTAAAAGTAGAATACAAGCATGCATAGTTCGTTTTACAAGTTTGATTCAAAGTATGAATGTTGTGGAATGAGTGTAGATAGAAATGACATTTGATTTACTGATATGACAATCCTAACACATTTAATCGTCTTAGTGTCATTAGAATTCAAAAATAAGCTTAGAATCAAAGAATAAGCTTAAAAGTATAATAGAAGCATGCAGAGTTCGTTTTACAAGATTGATTCAAATCTATGAAAGTTGTAGAATGAGTGTGGTTAGAAATGATATTTGATTTACTCATTTGACTATCCTAATACATATAATCGTCTTAGTGTCATTAGAATTCAAAAATAAACTTAGAATCAAAGAATAAGCTTAAAAGTAGATTACAAGCATGCACAGTTCGTTTTACAAGTTTGATTCAAATGTCTAAATGTTGTGGAATGAGTGTGGTTAGAAATGACATTTGATTTACTCATATGACTATCCTAACACATAAATGTAATATAATAAGATTGCCTACAAAAAGTACATATGGAACCATAGAATAATGCATAATATAGTAGAGTATATGATAAGATAAAATTACGAACTTATAAAATGAGATACCGGAGCAATCGGATGTGAACACATAAGTAGGTTTTATAGGCTGAGAAGATAATGCACACTACCATTAACAGGACTTGCAGTACCCGCCAAAATAAAAGAAAGGGAATAACATCATGTCGTCTAATATTAGAGATCAGGCAGTTGAAGGTAGTAAAAATTTCCATTTTAATTATTTCATACGCTTGGCCATGAATCTTTGTGTTACAGAATAACTTTGCCATGAACAGGTACAAGATTAATAGGTAGATCAACACCCATGTCTGAAGAAGGTATATTTTAGAAATTTATTCTTTTAAATGATGTATTTGCAGACAATGTATAAATTAACCAACTACTCGAAAGTTCACAGAGTCCAAATTGTTTGGATGGAGTTATTGGCCGTGGGTTCGTTTTCAAAATATGTCACTTTTTGAAAGGGATGTTGAAGTAGGGTTAACCATGAAGTGTTTGAGATGTGAGGATGAACAAAAGAAGATGGAAATTGTGTACACACATCATAGAAGGGATAATGGTGAGTGTGAAAAACTTAAATTAAACGATCATGGCTTGAAAAAACATATGACACTAAACAATAGCAATGACATTTCCGTGTATATTTATGAAGAAGAACCATGTTGTGTTTTCATTTCCGAGGATGAACCAGAACCATCTTAACCATATATTTGTGAAGATGAAGAAGAACCTTATTTTTCGGACAATGAAGCACAAGACAGCTGCTTTTAAAATAGGAAATTGTTAGGGTGGTGAACGATATACTTAATATCTTTACCAAAGTTGTGTTCTTATCCATCCAATGTATTTTCATATGCAAGAATGTGGTTAGAAGAATACAATCACTCAATTGTATGACTAAATTACTCTGTATGATTATTCATGTGGGTACAATTTAGCAAATCTAGTGAAATTCAAAAGCACTTAACTTTATCTAAAAACATAGTATTAAATTGCTAACCGACCTCCAACAATATAACACATAGACACTATAAAATAATATTTACATACGATAAAAGTAGTGTACCAAGAAGATATACTAACTTTATAGGAAACTAGTTCGAATTAAGAAGTGCTTATCTAATGCCACCTATCTTGTGTTCTAGCCCCTCTCCTTCCCATGTGTGTCTTCATTTAAAATGTTTTTTGTCAAAACGTGAAGGAATGGGACAAAAACATGAAACCCAGGATGATACAAAGTCCCCTGACTGGGCTAGTTATGTTTTGCTATTGTGCTTAATTGCAATGTCAGGTACTTCTCTGAGTTTTGAGTCTTGATGATGCGTACGGCACTCCACTTGGATCAATAAACAAAGTAAGAGTTTTTCCAGCGGAATTAAAACTAAAAGACTTATTTTGTGTTTATATGGAACGAAAAATAAACTAAAGATATGAATGGCGCCCCTAGTTACCAACTAAGAACCCAAACTACAATGTCAAAGCTTGATTCTAAGTTACCAACTTGTACGAATCTCGCCTATCTATTGGTTGTCTAATCCCCTAGTCAATCTTTAGACTAGTGATAAACGTGTTTGTGAACGCATCCACTCAAATCCTCGCAAGGACACAAGATTGAAGGAAACACCCTTCGACTCTTTGATATTAATTCTCAATGTGTAAAACTGTCTGTCTGTAAAACAATACAATAAGACTCTCTATTTATACTAAATAGACACATCTAAACCTTAGAGAATAAGGTAAGGTTCTAATAGAACTTTCCTTAATTCCAACTTACTTAAACTAGAACAGCTCGGAAACCTCATAGGCTCCTTTATTATTTGGAAACTAAATAATAGTAAGGATTATATCTACTAAGAACTTCCTTAGCTTGGACGTGCATAGCTTGGGAATTATAGCATATTCGGTCATCCTCATGTACCCGCGTAGAAACTAGACAGCTTAACTTAAAACAGGCATATCTCCTTCGTTACTTAACCAATTAAGGCATATGACCACTTTTCGGAAAGCTTAGATCATGAACTCTATTACCCAATTGATTTCACTTTGAAATATTGAATAATCCAGTAGATATTTAAGCTGGAAGTTGAACTTACGAATTAGGAATATACTGAATGTGTTCAACTTCTTGTCATTAGCATAGACCCATTGCTCCCATGCATCACTTGAGTTTTGACTCTTGACTCTTGACTGTGATCTATTGATCTCCTGACTGGGCTAGTTATGTTTTGCTATTTTGCTATTTTCTAGGGTTTTTTAGCCCCCAATTCGATTTCCATCTCAATTTGGGGGTTCAAATTACAACCCCCAATCAATGTAGCCAACAGATCCCCTCCAATCACCTCCTTGAACTACTAACAAATCCTTAAACTACTAACAAATCGCATACAATCAAAAATATTATATAATAACATCACATTGTAACCAAACATTTAATAATCAAATAGAAATTGGCGCAAATTTAAAGTTTCGATTATTTTACAAGGGAAAGGTAACATCAACTTACCTCTGAAAGTCTAACAGCGGCGAGACAGTGGAGCAAGGTCTGCAGAGTTCGGCTTTTTTACTTCTTTTTTACGGGGAAGAAGACGACTCCAAATGGGTTTTGATTCAAATTTTTTTGGAGTTCTAATAATACTAGGTGAAACGCTCGTGCGTTGCACAGGACACTTTATCATAATCGCTTATTCTTATTTATTAAGTTAATCTCAAAATAAATAAGTAAACCGTGATAACTAATTAAATGTTTGTTAGTTAAAATATTTCCTAACCACATCAATCGTCATTGTGCATTTGTACGGAGTATTACTTTATCTTTAAATAATACTCTTTTTTTTTTGTTTATTTTTAAATCATTTTTTCACAAAAATCTTAAAGTTGTCGACAAATCTCGACTAAAATCATACTTAACTTTTAAAAAGTATTTGTAAATAGACATTATATTGAAATACATTTTGAAACAAACTCAATGATACATGTATTGTATTATTTTGATATACGAAACCTGAGTTATAACAGTTTTCATTATGTTTCATGTTGATAACTTTATTACGTAAGAGTTTTACAAATATTGAACTCTCTTCGTATACATTTCTTAATGTTTAATGTGGATCATATTAATATTTTATGTGAGAGCTTAACATATCTTAAACTCTCTCTGTGCATTTCTTGACCTGCCGATGGCGCTCTAAATTATTTACGCGAGTATTATTTTATCGTTGAATAACATTTTTTTTCTTACATTTTCCAAAAGTATGTGTAAATTGAAGTATTAAACTTGTCGACGTATCTCAACCAAAATCATATTTAACTTTTCAAAACTATGTGTAAATGGGTATATTGACATACATTTCGACACGAACATAACGATACATGTATCGTAATATTCTGATATAAGTACCCCGAGTTATAACAGTTTATATCATATTTCATGTTGATAACTTAATTACAATAAGAGTTTTACAAATATTGGACTCTTTGTGTGCATTTTTTAATGTTTTATGTGGATTACCTTTTATATTTTAAGTGAGAGTTTAGCAAATGTTGGACTCTCTCCCTGCATTTCTTGACCTCCCAACACTTCTAATGCACTCTAATATTCCAAAACGTCTGAGGTCCTTGTTTCAAAATATTCCAAAATGTTGGACCCTAAAATGGTAGTTAACTCATTTTTTTTTTCGGAGGCTTAGGTTTTGAAATAATTAGTTTGACTTATAACGTACCATCATAGTAATAAATATAATCACTCTAAAACAACGACACACTTTGACCCAAATCTTAAACTTTGTTTGATTTTGCTAATGTCTCTTGCACCAACAAAAATAAGTGTATACGGTGTAGATTACAGCCCTAGCAACATTTTTGCCATCTTCAAGACAGAGTAAATGATCAAATTCTAAGGGATATTCGCTGTACGTATTCGAAAGAGACTCAAGCACACTCTCTACCACATTCTCTTATGAATTCAAGGTAATCGCAGCCAGTTCGTGATTTTCTCTCACTGATTCAGGAGTTCCCTGTAGATTTACACCAAATGTACATTGTAATCCGAATGTAAATCCCAAAGAAACTGAGGATCAATACTGAAGTATAATTCAACAACTTCAAAAGAAAGTGTTACCTCAAGTATCCAAGTGACATACTTGACATTATTTACGCGGTGGTTCGGATCCAGAAGCTGTAATCAAAAGAACATTATCGTCAGGGTAATCTCTTAACAACAAAAATTATGGTATGAAAACCGATTATGATCTAATTATGCAATCAAAATATGCTTACTCAAATCCCTCCTACGATATAATCAACTTCGTATGCTCCAAACTTTCGTGATCTCCTAACTTCATCATGTTTATCGATAATAAGAGGATCAAAATTTTCTCTCACGTTCAGGTTCCCCTTTTGCTTTGACCGCGTCCAAGATTTTCAATATCCTCCTAATGCACAACGAACAAATCAATAATACTTTATCAAAAGAAAAATATAAATCCGTAGTACAACGCAACAGTTAGCGAAAATAAAAGAAGGATGGAGCTGAGGAAGGAAAGACATTTGTACGGCAATACGTACAATTTATATAGTGGTACGCTAATCCTAACAAATGAAGAAAGCTAATTATTTAGATCAACAAACTTGAAATTGGTTACAATGTGAATGCATTAATCAAACTACAAAAACAAAAGATCAAGGCATACAAATTAAAGGAAGACAATGCCAACGTGAAAGAAAAAGTGATGGTTTTACAACATTTTTTTTAGTATTTATAAGACTAATAAAATATAGGATTGATTTTAAGCCGATTTGTATATGTTATTTACAAAAAATAATTAATAAAATGAAAAGATAATTTTAGCCCTTAAGATCAACTTTCATCCTAATATAAAAGTTAGGAGATGTTTGCATTATCTTTTGCAAAACAAATTATTTTAAATAAATTTCAAAATAATTTTAACATTATCTTTCTCAAAATTATGACAAAATTCTATTGCTCTACGGTGCACTGTGGTAATTTCTACATTCCCAAACGCGACGTATGCTGTTGAAAAATGCATCTTTTATATATATAGATATTGATTGATTAGATTATAACACATAGGTTCAATAAAATAAGATTTAGTGATGATAAAAGTATGGACTGACAAGATATGATAACATTATAGTTAATTATACTACTATACAAAGATTCCTTACCCATCAAATATTGTATACACTGATGGCATCAAACTATACCAATGAGAAAGGTGCAGGTGATGTGTTCATGTTCTTAAAATATTTACTACTCCCTCCGTCCCAGTTCAAACGCCCCGAGCGTTTTTTGTAGTGGAATAAGAAAAATTGATATAATAAGTTGAGTGGGGTAATATTAGGAAAAATGAGGAGAGAGAATATGGGGATTAATAAAAGTAGGAGAGATAGTGTGAGAGATTATGTGATAATTTAATAAAAGTAGGAGAGAGAAATATGTCCCAAAATAGATGGGGTGTTTGAAGTGGGACGTCTCAAAATGGAATATGGGGCATTTGAACTGGGACGGAGGGAGTAACTAATAAAAACACTGGTGAAACCCTATTTCAGATGAAGGTATTTATGTTGTACTCATAGCTAAGACTACTATTTAATTTGACAGTTGACTAACAATTTTTTTATTTAATTTTAGAATATTTTCATGGCAGAGTGTACAGAGTGGGGATAGATGAATGGCCTTACATGCATTTCGACAAAAAATTTTGGTGGAAATAAAATAAACAAAAATACTAGGAGTCTATATGTAGACAAGTGAAAAAAATGTTTATAGCTAATTTGTAGTCAAAATAATTAAAGATGCAGTAAATTTTGTTGTATAATTTGGCAAATGATGGATTATAGGAAAAGAGAGACAATTAAGGGTCCTTGATTTTTGAAATAAATCGACTTAATTTTCTTTTAATTGATAGATCCGTAACAATGTTGATTTTACTACCACTGTCATAAATTTACTGCAAATACGTTAAATTTACTACACAAACATATTTTTTACTGCATGTCATCTTTAATTTACCACACTTGATAATGCTATAGACAATTTTACTATTGTCTTTATATAGACTCTTAGGATCATCCTCAAATAAAATAGTAGGGGTGAGCATGAAATGTAGGATATGTGAAGAAAAGCAAGGCCAAATTAGATTTACCTATAAGTGGACAATGGGGGAGAACAATGGTGTACGAGCTAGACATGTAGAACAATATGATTTGTTGAAAGATATAGTAGTCATGCATAACAATGATATTAGTGTAATCATAATTACGTAAATGACGTTATCGTTGATAGTTATGAGGTAGAGCAATGTTGTGTACTAATACGCTCAGATGAGCCTTCTGAGTGAAGTACCCAAAACCCCTAAGGTGTTTTTGATGATTTATGTATGTAATGAAGTTGTTGGTTGAAAATTGATGCGTAAGAAATAAAAGATTTTACCTTATTTCTGTCAATATGATGTCAAAAGTACTGTTGTTTAAATGGATTTTTTGTGTTATTTTATAACATTTTCCACTATACAACTTGTATTATTGCATACAGACTTGTAATTTTTATTACTGGCCTGTAATATCGTTTCAATGCACTAAGTTGGTAGGAATATCGAAACTTGTAAGTACTTTGACAAGAAACTTAAGTGAACATAATGTTTGCACAATTCATATTTTACTAAAAAAAGTTTGACAGTCGAAACGGTACCTCATAATTCATTATAAAACATAATTAAGGAAAATTTACTAATAGTTAATACAAAAGCACAATTTCCAGTCAAAATATATCCTTATGCGATGAGTACTCATGAAACTCAATACAATAATCGACACCGACAAGGTGGTTGTGCAGGCTACAAATGTGAACAATGAAATAAACAATGGCATGTTAATATATATAATGACTATCATTTGTAGGAAGGTTCTCATTAACATGTTAGTGTGATGAACGTGCCTCTATGGTAGCTGAGAAAATAGCCGCGCTATGTTCAGGGTAGAGCATGACGGAGGAGACATACGGTTTCCATAGAACTAATACACCACCACGTAACCCAGGCTCAAGTAAGTGCCAATTATAAGGAGTAAAATTGAACATAACACGTTCGCAATTACTCAAACTACTCCTAGTTTCGGTTATTAAAATTATCTGTGGATCGTACACTGCTTGAATACGATGCATATTGGACACAAATGAAGGTCGACAAATACCCCTGAAATTCCAACAAACAATAGTTACACCTTGTGTATGCTGAATCCTACCATTTCTTGGCGAAGTTGCAATCACAAAGTTTCTAACGCTCAAAGCAACATATTCAACTGTGTACGACACATTCACACCTAAACATTGGATGGTAGGTAAGGATTGATAAGCAATAAAACCATCACTATAGCTTTCAGCGACATAAGAAGTTGGTTGTTCTTGTATTTGGTGCAGTATACGTGGAACATGTAAGACGGGTTTAGGATCGATTAAATGTAAGGAGAACCTGGAAATGGGGCTCGGTTTTAGCGCATATACAATATATCAAACAAATTGAATCCAAACTTAAAATGCAGGGTGCAATGGGTAAATCTCCATTAGATGAGGTGGATGTGCACTCCGTAGATTTCCGTCTACTCCTATCATTTTGAGATATTCAAACTCATCTTCGTTACCTAGCAGATCCCTAATTAACGATCGCAGTGCTTCTGAAGGGATAATTTGATGTTGATTAACTTCTGTAAAAGCCCTAAAATTTCGCTAAGGAAAATATATAAATACTTTAGAATTGCCACGCCGCAATTGTTAGGCAATAATTCAACAACCAAGTCAATTGTTAGGCAATAATTCAACAACAATAACCAAATAAAAGAAAGAATAGAGGAAGTCTTTAATTGTCGAACTACAGTTCTCAAAACCAAAACCAAAGTACATATATTCAAACAGAAATATGAATCTTGTATAGGTCTATGAAATCCCCAATATGCATGCATGACGACCACTCATTCAAGCATCCACATCATTAAGACCTGTCAATATGCCATCGAAGAATGACATAGGCCCCATAACACGATAGGGAACTAACCACAAAACAGAACGTCAGCATACATGCTTAGTAAGAAAACACAAAGTAGAGAATAACCAAAGATACGCGACTTGAGGCGCGTAGCTAACAAATAACAAACGCAAGTTATACCAATGAAATCAGAGGATCAATAGAAAGGTGCGATAATCACCATATCGCTACGAAATCGAACGATCCTGTTACATACATTTGTTCAAGGTTGGGCTCCTAACCACAGTCACCACAATCATGAACCAACACGAGCTAGAATACATGTAAACAGATCCTAATTAACGACTTGAAGTGTGGACACTCCTCTCTAGAGAGCCAGTAGGATGCGAAGCCTCTAGGAGGAAAGCCTATTAGGAAGTCGGTAGCTACTCTGGCCCCAGACTACCTTGATCAGCGGTATAAACGGTGATCGGTCAGGGCCGCATCACTTTCACTCTAGGTCATATTCATTATCATATTTTCTTTCATCCGTTTTAGATTCCATTATTCAACGGTACATTATTTGACAACAAAATTTATAAACGGCCGAGGCCGGAATTCACTAAACAATATGAATCAAATCGATCAACTATGAAACGAAAATAAAGTGGCCCATTCGGCCGAGTGACCGAGAGGAAACAAGGCCGAAAGGCCGCGGGTCACAAAATGGGCGAGAGCGGAGATGGCGAGGCCAGAAACAAAAGCAAAATGATTAATTCACGCGATGACAATAACAAAACGATTGTGCCGACACATGAGATCAAGCAAAGGAGTGTAAACAATGGATATGAATTGGGTTGCCAATAAAACATAATAGCACGAAGGTTCAAGCGATGATCAACGTTCTTACCTTACTTGCACAAACACAAAGTTGATTCAAGTTTAGAAGGATATTTCCTCGAACACACACCCTAAAACACAAATAGCAAGATCAAATCACTTACTACTCCACCGATATGATTATAATATCTTAATAAATCAACTAACAACCCAATATTCTAAACCAAGTGACAAATCCCCTCTAACTCATCCATACAACAAATGGACAACACACATATAGCAACTCCAACTCATGATTTTGACACCCAAACGTTATCCGAATCACACCAAATTTGCACCACACCACTGCAAACATACTAAGAACAACTTTCCATCATTTAAACATCAAAACACCAACCAAAACATCAAAAACAAGCCAAAATCAGATCTGGAGAGAAGGTATTTACATCACTCAAAACATCATAAAACGTTCCCAAATTAAAATCATAGTATACCCAACTCATAATAAACCACCCCTCAAAATTCATACAGATCCACCCACAAAATCATCATTAAACAAGCATGAACCCTAATTATAAAAGCCCTAAATTAACACTCAATAATTCATGCATCAAAACTATCATAATTAGAGCTAGAACCATAAAAACAACAATCCCACCATAAAAATATTGTTTTATTCCACAATTAAACATGAACTAAAAACCCCTAATTAGAAACCAAGAAAGAGGGTAAGAACTCTTACAACTCTTGATATTAAATCAAGAGGGGAGGAAGGTAGGGAGTGCGGTGGTGGCGCGGCTGGACGACGGCGACAGACGGTGGTGCACGGTGGTGGTTCGCGGGGCAAGCGGGTGCACGGCCTTTCTTCTTCTCCTTCTCTCTTTCTTTCTTCTCTTCTTTTTCCGTGCTCCTCTCTTGCGTTATACGTACAATAGGTAGAGGCTTTTTTTTTTTATATATATTGTAGTAAGGTGGGGGATTTAGTAAGGGTATTTTGCTAATTTTGCTAAAGAACTACCCAATTAGGAAAAACGACCCAAAAAGGAAAGTAACTTTAAACTTCCCAAAATAGAAACTGATAACCCAAATTGAAAATCTCTCGATAACCTTAATAATTTAGGTGTCCCAAAATTGTGAGGTGTTACAACTTCCCACACCACATAATAGTTTTTTGATGCATGTATATCTCAATATTCTCGTACGATGGTGCCCACAAATGTTCCACCAACATAGGTGAAGCTACAATTTCAAATCTATTAGCCATTTGTATAGTGCAAAAAATTGGTAAATTTCTGAATTATTATAAGGGTTCTTTGTTGTGAACGAGGTGAACTCATGTAATGTATGAGTTCCATACCCTTTATAGAGTATGTGGATTCATCAAAAGATGTACACAGGAAAGTTTCACATAATAAATAAGAGGTGCAAATATGCAATAAAATAAGAGTACTTTATGCCAAAACATTACCACAAGAGAATCCAATCTTTATGGCAGACATTTTGGCCGAATCAAAATAAGCCAAAAAGAAGCATAACATTTATTGTGAAAATTTGTACACTCAGGTATAAGATAATAACAAATTGAAATGTAGTGAAGGATAAAAACTACTTTTGACTAAGAAAATGTCAGGATAAGGTTTCATAAATGTAAGTGATAAGAAATTTCCATAGTAACAGCAAATTTGACAAAACTAAGGCAATATTATAATATCCATGATAACTTCACAACCCCGACGGTGTTCATGGGGAACAAAACCACTGATGTCGTCACCAATTGTAGAACATACCTACCGGAAAAAATTATTGGAATCACATATAACAGCTAATAGCAGTTACGGTGCAATAGTTTTACAATGGGCCAAGTATTAAATCGCTTTGCCGTGCAGCGGTTTACTAAGTCGATGAAGCGCTGCATTCCATAGCCGTTTTGACACAGAATCTGTTGCACATACTGGGTCAAGTATTAAAACGTCATGTTGGTCAGCGGTTTATTGAGTCGATAAACCGTCGCGTTGCTTAGCGGTTTTGACACAGAACCTGCTGATGATTTTGGAAGGGCCAATTAATAAACCGTTATGCCCCACAACGATTTATTACTCAAAGAAACGTTGGGTTCCATAGCGGTTTACAAAAATACATGTAACAATCCATGAAGGGTCACTTAGCATTTCTATTTGTTTTGTAGAGGGACACAAGTACCGTGACATGTAGTAACCAATATGCAACAACTTGTGTTAATCTCTTCAAATCCCGTCCGTGAAGAGTAGTCATTTTAATTCCCATTGGGTGATTTAGTCCGCAAAATTATTGGGTTTCATTTGAAATCATATACACGACAAAGGTAATTCCGAATCATATATACACCCAAACGAGCATTGACGAGAAACCTTATAAAAAGGGAACTCCAATCATTAACTCTTAAAATTAAAGGTTTCATTACATCTTCATGAATTATCATCACTAAGTGCTTCAAAAATAAAAATAAGAAATTCGGAAATTGTTTAACAAAAGAATCGAGGTTGAATATACCTACACCCAACATCCTTGAATGTAGGGAGTATCAACCTGACATGACATAATGCCAACTCCCCTTTTCATCATTCTGCATTAGAGTATTTACATTCAATTATAGAGAACATCATACGCGTATATTTACACCCAAAAAACCATAGTACCGTAGATATGAGTCAGCAATATACGACTTCTTGGCAATTATGAGTCAGACGATGTTGAAGCTAATTAGACCTTGAAAACATTCTTGATGACTTGTTGCAGCTTGTTGGCTTCGCAAAAAAAACATCATCACATAGGAGCCGTGATCTTGCATGCGCAATACTACCCTAAAACAAAGAATTCATAAATCAAAGTCATGGCCAAATGCTGCTACGTAAGCTACCGAAAAAAATTACAAGGCAATGGAGTAAATGGATTTAACAGTGAAGATGCATAAATGGTAAGAAATTACCAATTCAAAGTGGTCCACAAATCGTGTTGCACACTTCTTAATCGCAGCCAACATATAAACCCCACACCTATGGTTGATGGCAAAAAAAATCATATTGATTTAAAACATTGCGATAGTGATAGCCTTTGAACAACAATATGTTTTTTAACCGAAAAAAACTACTCACATGGCCTTACACTTTTGCATTAGTTCATCGACTTGCCATCCGCCATCAATTTACGGTTAAAACAATTTATGGTCCCAACCCATTAGTTCATCGACTTGACATCCGCCATCAATGGTAACCAACATAAAGTCCATGGCCTTGCACTTTTGCATTTGAAAATAAGCATTAAAAATAATGTAGATTCCACGGATAGTCTCTATCGCGGCGGACGCGTGAATTGTACGATGATTGCACTAGGATAGGAGTCGCCACCAAACAATTGTGGGGTGTTTGGAAACCGTGCAATGCGATTTTGTTCCTTGTTACCGAGGGACTACGTAAACGTTAGGTCAGTCTGTACCCATTGAGCATAAACGCTTGGGGAAACGAGTCAGGCCAAGTACAAAACACTTTCGCGAGTCATTTACCGAAAGGGACAAAACCGAGGGACGTAAAGAACAAAATGCGCATTGTACCCTCACGCCAATGTGCAGTCTACGGACCGCAAGACTGGGTTTGGGGGTGACGGTACGTGTTGGGAAGCCATAAGACACCCAACCCCGCCCACGTATAGCAGCCTCTGCTAGTTGAATTATCGTTCACAAGTCGTCGAGAAGTTAAGCCATGCAAGTTACAATCATTTACATGTTATATACAACCTAGTAAATTCGCTAAGTCGGTTATTTAGCAAATAAACTAGATCTTAGGTCGCAACATCGTTAAGATTGATTAACGGTCCGTAGCTACCAATTGTCCAACCGCTTTGAGCTATATGTGTTAGGCGTGATTCACGTAATTCATTTTAGATCTAAATCTTGGTTAGACAAAATATAAATCTAGGTCGAAATCAATAAATTGCACACATAGGTGAAGGAGTAGAACATAAGAATAAAGTAAACGATGAGTTTAGAAAAGAGGGGGTGCCCTCAGGACTTACGTGTGTCCGCAATACCGCTACTTGATCTACTAGGTTTCGAGATCGTTGCGTTGATCCTTAGTGTGCGTCGTAGAGGCTAGATGTGTTCTGGAAGCGATGCGTTGCTCTTCGAACTTGGGTGTATGAGAGGGGCTTTCCTTGTGTTGTATTTGATTTGTGTTGTGTTTGGGGATGCCCTAAAGTTTAAGGGAGCCTTAGGGTTTTTGTGTTGTAGTTGCTAGGGTTTTTGTATTGTGGTTAGGATTTTTTGTGAGAGAATTGTAGAGAGAGGAGCAGAGATTCGGGGTGGAAAAAATGGTGTCAAACGTTGTGAAATGGGGTGGAAAGAGGGATTATTTATTGTAGAGGTGAGCTAGGGTGGCCGGCCAAGCTAGGGTTTGCTCGCGCATGGCGCAGCCTGGGTCGCGCAAGGCGCAGCCTGAGTCTCGCATGGCGCAGCCGGGGTCGCGAATGGTGAGGTACTGTCGCGCACGGTGCACGCGCGGGTGCGCCGCCACGGCCTCTGTGCGCGCGCAAAGGTGCGCCTGGACCCCTTGACGCACCATACAAAATTGCATTTCTGGCCTTCTTATGACATGGGTATTGTACATGTGAATTTGGGTGGGCAAATGACGTACAAAAACATGTTTTGTTGATGATTTTTGGCGGTTTAGGCACGCGGGTCATTCCTGAGTTAGGTCAGGTGTAAAAAGGGAGGAAAATGGTTGTTTTTGGCCTTGTTTTAGGCGAAGACGCATTTGCTGACGAATTCACGACAACGGTGGTTCACATAGTAGAGCAAGTAGACGCAGTAATATGTCCTTTCATCATCGGGCATTTGGGTAGGGACAAATGCAGGTGTCTACAAATAAGTGTATCTCAATAATGACCTTAATGTAGAGCCGTACAAAAACTTCAGTAATTCTACAGTGAGACCGTCTTATCGTATGAGACCAATTTATAAGTTACTTTTGATAAATCAACATGTTACTTTTGAAATAGGATGACTTTAAAAAGTAATAGTTACTTTTGAAATGTGTGAGAGGTCTTATCGTATGAGACCGTCTCACTGTAGAATTTGAGTTGAATTGCCTTACCAATTCGTCCAATACATGCATATGTTTTAATTTTCTAGGCCGTTGACAACATTTAAGGAATCAATAACCCATAATTCCTTGTTATGTATATTGAATACAGCACACCACCAGTGCTTATCTTTTAGTACCCGAACAAACAGCTACAATTGGTTAAAATATCTGATTATTGCCATAATCAATCTAGTACACTTGTTGCGCATCCAAACAAATGTTTGAAAGAAGTAAAATGTACACACACAACAAAGACCAAGTGAGCTGAACTCACAACGCATATTTGCTGAGATGTCTTCAAACCGAATTCAGAATTCCAATACTTAACGTGATATTGAACTACTCTCTCAAGGTCAGACAAGGTTCCTTGTGGAGATTAATGAACGTAGTTGTGAATAGCAGTTGAAGAATCTTCAGAATTGACGCATTCAATGTAGTGTTGGGCATCTTTACGGGGATTGACAATTGTGCCCTAATAAGTACCAAACATAACAATATATTAAGAACTTAGTAATAAGAACATGTCCGATACATGTAAGGTCAAATCACGTACCGCAAAGTCTAAGTCAATGAAAAGCCTCGTGGTGGCCCGTTTAGCAAACAAATATTTGGCCCAATAGTCCGTGTACATCTTTGACACAACCCTGATATACTAAAACCATGTAAACGTGAAGGCATGATGGAATTGAACGTTCACATATGTAAGGACTAAAACCATATAAAGCAGAGTGTTAAAAGTGTTAAGTCATCTGAATATGAATGTCTTCCGTACACTTCAGCACATTGTAAAACTTAGAAGTCTCTACAAAGTGCCCACTGCATTCAATCAAATCCATATCCATCCCATTTGTATCTTTCTTCGACTTGTGATTCCCCCATTTGTTCACCTCAATCACAAGCTTTTGCTCGATAGAATTCAACCTACTAGACTGGGGTTTGCGATACTCAAAATCCTTTTGCTTGCCAGCCATGCACTTGCATGTTCTCTTTTCACGTGTACTAGGTAGTTTAGATGAAAGACCATGTTGAGGTGGTGAGGCGCGAGGTGGTGAACTGTGAGGTGGTGAACTGGCAAGAGGTGAACCACGAGGTGGTGAACCGGCAGGAGGTGAACCCCCAGGTAGGGAACAGCCAGGTGGTGAACATTGAGGTGGTAAGGGTTTCTCATTTTCAGAACTGCTCATATCATATCCAGAATTCAAATGTTCAGTGGTTTCATAATAATGTTCTTCCTCTTCGTCATCCAATTTTCCAGTGGCCCTCATATCATTCTTATGATGGTATGGATCGGGTTGGAACAATGAAATTTCTGGTGAGATCTTTCTCCAGTTGCTGGTGGAGATCTTTCTCCAGATTTTGGTGGATTTCTTGGAGATGTTGATAGAAATTTTTCGTCATGGTCTTCAATTGGAGTGCTTGTTGCTGAAGATTCTTCTTCCATGCTCTTGCTTGTCTTACGAGTTTTAGACTTTTCTTTAGCTTTATCTTTAGCTCTTCGCTTGTGGTAGTTCATAAGGTTTGTTGTTCCCTTGCGTTTTTTCCTTGGACGATCGTTCTCATACCCATCTTCAGTGCGTTCACATAAAGGGACAGTTACACCTTGCTCTTTAAGTATAGGGAGCAAGATACCTGCAATCTACGCATGCATATGACATGAAATTAGGAGTGACCATCAAAATGACGACAAGTTCACAAGAAATGGGTGATATGATAAGCAAGAAGGTTTAGTTAAATGAGAGTCACACCACCTCACCTCTGCCCTTATCAATGGTTAAAAGAAGCACAGACTATAATTGGTATTGTCTCAACAATTCAAACTATTATCACAATATAACCATATTATAGCCACATAACGTAAATGTACTCACACCACGACTAAATCAACATGAATATACTACTCGCTCACCTTACATAATCACAACAGTTGACTCGTGTATCATCGAGAACTATCATTTTAAATACAAAAAATGCATACCTCTGACGCTAAAGCATGTGATGAATTCCACTTATATAATGTATCCTGAGGTTCAGCAGGGTGAGGCAAGCCATACGCTACATCAAGAACCTATTACAACAAATTAACGAGTAGGAGATTAGGAAAAAATATATCTCATAATTTTGCACAAGAGGGTAAAAATATAAACGAACTTACTCCATAATCACCGTTAGGATCTTTGTCTTCATTCCTTACAAAGTTAACTAATTCTGACTTCCACACCTTGACACGAGTGAATTCATTCCACCTAATAGGCGGTCTTGCAAGCCGGTCAAAGTAGAATAACTTGAAAAATATATAAATATATATTGAAATTAGTAAAATTACTAGGCATACGTAAATGTAAATTTACTAAAGTACAATA
The DNA here is from genome assembly GCA_963680865.1 of Spergularia marina. Taxonomy (NCBI): domain Eukaryota; kingdom Viridiplantae; phylum Streptophyta; class Magnoliopsida; order Caryophyllales; family Caryophyllaceae; genus Spergularia; species Spergularia marina. The sequence continues at coordinate 8,880,796 of OY804554.1, forward strand.
AAATGTGTATTGATTTAAACTTACCGCAAGGAAATACGTACATCCCCTTACACCTGCAACATAGCCTTTCTCATAGAACTTGTTGGCAAAATTACGACCAATTTAGGCCAACCAAATCAAAACAAGATCACACCAATCGTATATGGAACACTCACGATATATGGTAACGGCAGGCAACAAGGCAAGTAGAAATCTAGAACAAGTAGTTGGGCATAAAATGGTGGTTATCGTATATATACATATAAAACCCTAACTTAAACTCGTCTTCATCTCCCTCATTCTCAATGATTTTAGATATCAAATGGTGGAGGGTGGACATGGTTATGCCTAATGTCTTCTTCCCTTTACCACGTTTACCCAATGTTTCGGCATATTTATCCATGATACTTTTCTCTAAAATCTCACTATCTCCATAAGATTCTCTCGGAACAAGTTTGCCTATACAAGGAATCCATAAAACCCAATTAACTTGGATTATTGATAATTTAAACTTCGTCCCCCCATTAACAGGAATAAGAACCATCCAATACGGATCGAGCCGAGACATCAACCAATAGGACAAAAGACGTGGGAAGGATTTACCAGCAAAATGAAGCAAATGACCAAATCTCATCTAGCTCTTCCACAATTGCCCTTTTCTGAGGACTTAACTCCGACACAACAATTCCAAATGCCTCCACTAGACAATTTACATTTTGTTGCTGCAAAACTCACAAATCAATTTAACATGCACAAATTTTTAAAAGGTAAACGTAAGATAAGACACAACTCAATGGCCATGTGTTTAGCAAATCCGATGATTAAGTACCTTCTATTTCACTTTACATGTTTAGCTATACTACAAGCTATGTATTAAGTTTAAAAATCGCTAGCCATATTGTAGTAGGCAAGGAAAAAGGCCTAGCATTGATAACAAAATAAAGTAGTAACAGCACTGACAGGAGAAAATCTAACAAACACTACATTCATTAGAAACTACGATAACACATGATCACATATGATGTAGTATATGCTACCATCAGGAAAGGATAATCGATTTTGACAAGAAGAAGGAAACAACAAACAAGAAAAGAATGTCGAACGAATCAATGTACATTAATCTGAGAAGCGAGTACCGTCTCAACCCACCAACCCATATATCAATGACTAATGTACTGCGGCACTGAGATTGAGAATCGAGACTAAATGGCTATGTCTGCCAAGTAAAATGTATTCCTATGATTTAGTACACTCCAAAACAAGGCAGAACATACACTTTTAACTTCAAATTTTACCTCTCAGACAATTGAGAGTGCTACATGTTATGCAATTCCTATGATTTAGTACTTTAAGTGACAATTAGTGTTGATAATACTTAAAGAGTGATCAACTACTGACCTTAGCTTTCCCAAATCTATCCTCAATGGCTTGCAATACCCTACAATTGCGTAGAACTTCAGCTCCAACACCCTACAGACAAGAAATTTAAAATACAAACCTATCAATGATATGAAAACAAACAAGAACCTCTTCATGATGATGTAACTATATTGCACTTTTCAAATGTGGTTTATTACTTACTGAACTCATATCCGGAGACTTAACAAGTTTAACAACTTTTGATCCCCTCCTCACGCATTTACGCTTAACCTTCATCTACATATACAATGGATGGATTTACATATATCATAAAATATAAATGAATAATATACACAAAATCAAAAATTTCAGAGTATTTGGTTACCTCCTTAACATAGTTCTCAATAGCAGATCGAATTGTCACTTCCCAAATCATAATCACTATCGTAAGAATAGCCAACATCAGATCAAATAGCTCCTCTGAAGATGTTTCCATTTCAAAGTTCTCCGGATTTACATTGGCAGTCTTGTACTTATCAACCTTCTTCTTACCAGCAATTTCTTTACCCTTATGTTGCTCATTCTTCTTTGTCATTGTCACAACACCTAACATCATAAATCAAATTAAGGTAAGGAATGTATGTGAGAAAATCCAATCATTGATATGGAACCTAAGCTAGCCAACCACCAGTAGGAATTCCAATTATTGATATGGAAAAAGACCACAATTGCCGGATTTCTGTATGACAAGACATGACACAAATTACAAATTAGAATTTCTTAAATGAGATACAATGCAATAACTATAATCAAACGAGAAAAGATTTGTCAACATAAATTATCTTGCACTAATGATGCACAGAGCTAGACAACACAAAGCTAGACACCATAAACGAGAAACTGATGCTTCTGGGCAAAAAGTATGGAGTTCAGTAGTAAGGGCTTCTTATCAATCCCCTTAAACTTAAAGTTCGTATATATATTCAACAGATCGAACACAGGGGAGGTAATCCACTCTATCTACGAGATAATCGAATGTTTTGTTCCGCACATTATCATGAACATGGCAGTCTGTCGGAAAGTAACAACTAACATCTTTGTTAAAGAATCATCAACTCCCTATTAATTTACTACCTCTTCCTGTAAATGGTTTGATGATGAATGCATAGCCTATTAGTTTGTCTTTGCGTAGAAATGTAACAAAGCATCTGACCATGTATTAACTTGTACAAAGATTGAGGAATACAACACACACATTCATGTCACTCAACGATGAAGTGCGCATCAGCCCAGTAATGAACTGAATACAAACTTTCCAACCTATACTTGTTGAACATCAAATTAAGAAGTTGAACATAAATCCCTGATATTACGAGAAAAATTCACCTAATAAAATTAAATATAAATTCAACTTCATTTACTTTCAAGCTAGCCTAGTAAAATTAAGAAATCTCAGTCTCAAACCCTAATTAAAAAATTCCCAAATAAAAAAAAAAAAAAAAAAAACTCTAATTTCAAAATCCCCAAATCGAAATTCAAATTAACAATGCAATATCAACAATCCGCAAAAACATGCAAATCTAAGCATTAAAACATGAGGATGATCGAACCTAAAAAACAAACATAAATAAAGATAATGTGAGAAATGAAACCACAAATTATAAATTAAATTTAACTTACATGATTTCGAATATTAGTACTCCTTATCTTGGATAGCAGGAAGATTAGATTGAGCTTATAGGATTGATAGTTGAGATGTTTTTTTTTGGAATATATCGACGGAAAGATTTATGAGTATAGAGGAGAGAGTGGATGTCGCGCAAGATGGAGAGAAGATGAGAGCGCGCAGAAGTGAGAGGGAAGGAGGGAGTTTGGGGGTAAAAAAAATATTTTTCTTTGATTAGATACCCTTCCCTCATACTTTTACAGTTTTGGCTTGTTTTTGCTCCGGTACCTCTCAGTGGCTTTGTCATATGCGTTCTGTACGTGGAGGGCACGCAACACTATGCTGCCTCTATCAATCCTCATTCTAATGTCTGAAGCATCTGTCTCTACCTCAAAATGAGAGTTGAAATCACGTAGTGCCAATACAGGTTACTGACTCATGGCTTTCTTCAACCCCTCAAACGTCTTTTCAGCTTCAGAATCCCATATAAACTCATTTTTTTCTCGGTAAATTTGTCAGTGGCTTTCTAATAATCCCATACCCCTTAATGAACTTCTTGTAATATCCTGTCAGTCCCAAAAATCCCCTCAGTTCTTTGACATTTTTGGTGTTGGCCAAGCTGTCATTGTTGTTATCTTACTAGGGTATGTTGACACCCCTGTTGTAGATATTATATGACCCAAATGCTCCACCTTTGCAAACAGGTGGTGTTCCCTAAGTTTTTCCAGTATCATTCTCAAATGTTGAGCATGCTTAGTCACATTAGGGTTGTAAACCAAGATGTCATCGAAGAATACCAAGATGAATTTCCTCAAATAAGGACTGAAAACTAAATTCATAAGGCTCTGAAAAGTGGATGGTGCATTTGTCAAGCCAAAGGGCATTACCACAAACTCATAATGACCCTCATGATTCTGAAAGTTGTCTTCAGAACATCATCTATTTTCTTCCTTATCTGCCAATAGCCGGATCTCAAATCAATCTTTGAGAATATGCAAGACCCATGTAGCTCATCCAACAGCTCATCAATTACAGGTATCGGAAATTTATCCTTTACTGTGTGTCTGTGTGTTTATTCAGCTCTCTGTAGTCAACACATAATCTCCATGAAACATCCTTCTTTTACCATGACAATAGGGGAAAAGAATGGGCTTGGCTGTGCCTAACCACACCAGCCTCCTAACATAACCTGAGTGATCTGCTCAATAACATTCTTTTGGACTACAGGGTACCTGTATGGTCTAACATTGATGGGAGGTATGTCCGCATTCAGATGAATCTGATTGTAATATCCCAAAATTTCAAAGTATTTTATATTAATATTTTAAATTTATTAATTAGGTTATCTAAATGAAAAAAACTTTTAAATATTATCGTGAGTCGTTTTCAAAAATGAGTTCGGAAATGATTTCTAAAATCAGAATTTCTATTTGGGTTCTATTTCTGAATTGGGCCATCTTCTAAAGACTACAACAACCCAACTCTACATTGGCCCAAACACCAAACCTACCCAACCCAAACCAATATAGGAAAACAGAAAGAGGAAAAAAAAAAAAAAAAAACAAAACAACCGACTCTCTCTCTCCTCACGCACGCAAACCCCCTCCCCCCACTTCTATAAAATCAGAGCCCTCTCTGTTTTCGCCTCACCTTTCGTTCGCTAGCACGCCGCCACCGCTCGTCTCCTCTTCCTTCCCAGCTCGCCGTCGTATGCTTTTTCCGATCACCGCTCCGCTCTTCTTCCTCCGACCTGTGCCGTGGGTGACGCCCTTTTGTCACCCTCTCTCCCCTTTTTTCGTTTTCTTCAATAAACGTTAAGTTCAACTCGTTTTTCTTGCTCTAAATCATGCTTAATCAGTTCTAATATATGTTATAAGTATTGGGTAATCGACTTGGGTTAGTTTTATGCAAAAAGAATTGATCTTGATTATTGTTTTGAGGTAATTTTCACTAATTACGAATTTGGGATTTATTAGTGTAATTATTCGAATTAAGTTAATTAGTTTCGTGAATTATGATTCTAGTATGTTTATAATATGTTAACTAGGGTTCTCGAGTTTAGTTCAGATTTAGATTGGGTTTTGTTCAAGTTTATAGAAATTTCAATTTGGGGAAATTTTGGTTAAATTGTTTCTTAATTAGGTTTAATTAGCTAAAATTAATTGATGGCTAATATTTTCGACATTGTGATAATTTAGGAAGTTATAAACTGATTTTCGAAATTTAATTGAATTAATTCTTTTTTATATAATTTTGTGTAAATTAAGCATGTTTTTCATAATTAAAACATAATATAAATTGATTTAATAAATCCTCAACTAATCATAATAATTAAGAGTTTGTTTTTATGAATTAGATTCTGTTTTAAAAGTAATTTTAAGTCTTTGAGAATTTTCAAAACAAATTGAGTGTTATTTGAGTATTAGTAGCTAACTATGGAATTAGAATTGTAATTGATGGTTAATTGTTGATTGTTGGACTAGAAATTTAAGTGGTCATGAGCATTGCATATAGAATATGATTAACATAAGTATTAAATGAGTGATTGGATGAGATTAGTATTAATATGGGATTATTGGTTGTGTAATTGTAGACCTTGAGTTCGTAGACGAAGAATACTAATGGCCGTTGTGCTATCGTGTTCTTGTGTGCATTGAAAAGGTAAGCTAGCATGCTCAACCTTTCTTAACGTTGTAGAAACCTTTCAAAATTATATGCTAAGTGATTGGTGTGTTGGATGAGAACTTAGTATCATGATAGGTGGAGAACGATTTATTGTTTGATTATCATATCTCGTTGGATTGAATTATCGTATTGATATATTGTTTGGTATATGATTCAAAGAATGTCGTTTGGAATATGATTGATTGGATAATTGATATTGTTGTGGTGGAATTATGATTGATTGTATGATTATCGAAATACAAGTTGTTTAAATGATTTGTATTGTAAAACAAAATAAACAAGCAAAGTATGAGGATACACAATGATTATTGGTTTGAGTCGCATCGACTCCACTTTAATAGTTTGAGTCACATCGACTCCACTTTATTGCCCCACCACATCGGTCTTTAAGAGGGTTTGGCTCTAGTACTACTCTATTGGGTTAGCAATACTTAATAGGGGGTGTGCACACTTAAGGTCTAGTAGTCTTGTATGGTATGGTTTGGTGAGTCGGCAAAGATTCGCCTAATGATATGGTTTGGTGATTTGGTAAAAACCGGTTCACTCACTTATAAATACATGATTGGTATGGTTTGGATGAGTTGGCCACAAACCGGCTCATCCCACTTATAAATTTGATATGAAATCCTCATTAAAGATATAAAAGAATGATTTGGATTATATTGATGAAATGTTAATCACTTGTTGAATTTAGTGTGATACTTCTATTTTGGTGATTTGGATTGTCTTGATGATTGGTTTATGTGTAACATGCTAAGTGTGGTTTTCGAAAAATAAAAGTAAAACGTTTTTAAGACCAAGGTAAGAGTTTTGGTTTTCTACGAGTTGAGGTGTTAGCTTACTCAATTTCACTGACTTTTTCAACTGTGGTTTTTGTGTTTTAAATCCACCACAGGTATGAGTAGATGATTCATTGCAGGATCGACGACTCACTAGATATTAGTTGGAATAAATAAACTTAGACTTTCAATTATTAGACCAATCGTTAAATTTAGACTATTTCATATTTCGTATTTCGGATTGTTGTAATTTAAATTATTGGATTGTAATAGACTATTTTAGACCATTAGACATTAATATTCTGGCTTTTGAAATCTCCTAGCATTCGAGCCTCTGACTTGAGTGCGGAGTGACACCTCTGAATTTCCTTATTTGTGTTTTGGTTTGTAACAAAGTGTTTTTAGAATGGAAAGGAAATTTGAGGGTGTTACGCTAATGGTCATGAGATATGTGAGGAGGTAACTCCTTTGGCTTAGTAAAAATGTCAACAAATTCCTCCACCACTTTGCTGATTTCCCATGGAATGTCAGGTTGATTTGATGTGTGGTTCACCACTTGCTCAGACTCTAGAGGTCGAACCTGAACAGCAAATAGTTGACAATAAGTGTACTTCTGCCCCTTTTCTACCCCAGCTACTAATTTCTTCCCTAAAATCCACTGTAGTCCACCTTTAGTCATGCCCCTGAGTACCACTTTATTGCCCTTGTGCATAAAATCCATCGTCTACTTGTCAAAATCCCAGACTATATGGCCTAATGAGGCTAGCCACTGTACTCCGAGCACCATCTCACACCCCCCAGTGGTACAATCATGGCATCAATGCTGAATTCTTCCTCATGTAGCTGACATATGAGCCATTTGCAAACCTTAGAAGTAATTATGGTGTCCACATTAGCCACAGATTCTTCCATAGCCTAACTTCTTAGCAGCACTCTCATCCAAAAAGTTATGTGTGCTCCCAGAGTCTATCAACAATTGTATACTCTCAGACTTAACTCTCCCATTTACTCTCATGGTCTGGTCTGGTATGAATTTTGCCCTGCAATAGCATTTAGTGAAATGACAGGCAGATCTCTATAGTTTGACCCAGCTTATGCCTCATGTTCCCCTAGCAAATCACTTATTAACTCCTAGTCTGCTGTGATTTCAGGTTCTCCCTCCACATCCTCCTCTTCCATGGGAACAAGTACCATATTGTATAATCTGCCCTTGCACCTATGACCAGAAAAATAGGGTTCATCACATTGAAAACATAGGTTTTTCTTCCTTTTCTTCTCCACTTCTGCGGGTGTTAGCATCTTATAGTTGATGTTCCGCCTCTAGTTTGCAGGGTTTGACTTCGGAAATGGTTGTACAAACCTGGTGTCACTACTACAAAATCACACATAGACGTCGGACTTTTTTGGAAATAGACGTCAGATTCCCGGTAGTCGTTAAGTTGGGTGACATCTATTGTGGATGAATAGACATCGGATTTTCGTCCGATGTCTACCACTTTTTTAGATATCAGTTTTTTTTTTTTTTTAAATCCTATGTCTATTAGTTGAATAGGCATGGGATTCCTAAAAAACTGTGATGTCTATATGTTCAATAGACATGGGACTTCCCACAACATTGATGTCTATAGCTTTGTTTATACATCAATTTTTTTTTTTAAAACCCATGTCTATTCCTCCAAACCAAATAAAAAAAAATACCCAGCAATATAATTGTTCGAATGAACAAATCTGAGCATCGACTTACATCAAAGGAACGAAGGAATTGCATATGAAAAAAATTCGGAGTTTGCCCAAAATTGAAGATGAAATATATTGTTCTTCGTAACAAAACAACCAAGTATTACAAACATTATGTCTAACTAGCTAGGAGAAAATTACAAATCTAAAAAAAAAAAAAAAAAAAGATTGCTAAGAAAACAAAACTATAGATTGGGGTAAGATATGAATATACAAAAAAACTTATAACAAATACTTAAAAGATGAGAAACACCCTTGAGAATCCCTGCGAAAAAAAAAAAAATACGATTACTAAAAATAAGAAAGATCTAAGAACAAAAAGAAGGCCAACTTATCGAACCAAATAAGAACATTTCTTGGATTCAAGCACATATATAATTGACAAGAAGAATATAAGTAGATCTTAAAAGCAATGAGTACATAATACGAAGAAGCAATCATAAGATTGAAAAACGTCTCCAGCTTGTGTTTCAATGACGGGTAAGGCGGTCAAGCTACCTGCACCTGTCTGGTCCGATCGGACGAACCAGAATAACGTCCAATCTTGTTTCTGGATTGAGTAGACTCCGCTGGACGACACGACATTCTCGTTTAAATATAGGCCGGACGTACTGAGTGCTTTACGAGAAAGAACCCCCTTTTTCTCTTTGACCTTGACCTTGCTTTGCTCTCCCAATTGAATAGATCTCAATGGGCCCCCGTACTGCCTAGAGGAAAAGAATAGCCAATATGAGTGTCAGACTTGCTTCCTGATCTACGATCACCCTCTTATGCCTTACCATTTCAAAAACGAAAAAGAATTTCTCCTCGAGAATCCCCTGATGCCATCAAAAGGAGGAGAAGATGAAAGGACAAAGCCCTAACCCTCAACTTCTTAGCAAACTCGGCACACTCGATCTCATCTAAGATTCTATTCTAGCAAACCCAGGGAAACCCAAGCAGCTTTTTTCTTTTCTTCAAAGCAGCAAAGGCGTCGGACTGCCAAGAATAAACTTGTTCCCCTGAAACGAGAGCAACTTACACTCGATCTCAAACTGCCGGGAACTCGTTCCACTCACTCACACTACTATAGGGGGGATTCGTATGGCAAGCTACCATATTAAGCCGCTATCGTTCAGTTCGGATAAGTCAAGTCCCTTCGGTCGGTTCGCTCAGGTCTAACCAGCTCGCGTGGTTCACCGGTTCCACCGACTAGACCCTTAGAGTGATTCAGTCGATTTGAAGTAGGGGGTGTGCTGCCCCTATTGGGCCGGGCTCTTCCCCATAAGGCCCCACCGTCTGGGCATAAGCGCCCTCTTGCTACCAATTAAAGAGCATGTCGATGCTGAATGGTTTGAGACTCAGTACAAGCATCCGTCGATACCCCCTAGTATGTGCCGCTTTTCTAATCAAAAGCCAACCAGGGAATTCTAACATGAACGTTCGTTGATAAGTCCAACAGGAGATCGTGAGATAAATTTCTTTAAATATATTTACATATCATTTGCATGTGACTAATTTGCCAAGATATTGATAAAAACTTATCTACAAAACTTATTTAAGAGCATATAAACGAAATTTAAACAAAAACGCAATGGACATACCTTCAAAATTCTTAGATCTGTGAGCATATTCCACTTTTATCAAGTTTATGCGATTTCAACCATGAAAATTTTCACTAAATTAATTTGATTTGGTTGCATCATTTTCTGAGATTGGATTGGAATCAATTTAAACCATGAGATAGGATTGGATTGCAAAACGTTGGAACAAAGAGAGAGGGAGTTGGGAATGAATGTAGAGAAAGTAAGAAAGAGATCTAAAATAGCATTTGGAATGACGGACTAATGAAGATTGGAAAAAAATGACAAGGAGAGTAGGAGAGAGAAAGAGGGGCAGGCTGTTCATATAAAGAAACCCTAGTCGGTGAAAACCCATTTCGAGAATAAAATGCTATTATAATAGACATCAGTCTTTTCCAAAATCAGATGTATATTCACACCAAAGCACATCGGCCTTTCTAACAAGTCTGATGTCTATTATTAGACATCAGTTGTTATGATATAACCCATGTGTATTCTTTGATCAAAATTGCAAAATTCCCACCAGTTCTTAATAGACATCCGATATTTAGAAGTATGATGTCTATTTGGTGATGTATGTGTTCAGTTTTATAGTAGTGTGTTGCTATTATTTTGGTACCTATATCCTGCCCATCTGCAGTTACCACCATTATGATCAGCAATCTGCCTCACATACCTAGTTAAAGGCCTGTCTAGCACTGGCTTGCTCAACTTCTTAGTTGCAGCTGAAACCTAACATATTCGACAGCTGCAGAGATATCTGCATACCTGATTGCCTTCACAAAGGACTTAATCTCCGGTTTCAAGCCACCCACAAAGCTATCTAAGAAATAGGAATAGTAGGTTGCTCCTCAGCATCAACCCTCTCAAATTCTCAAACTGATCCAAGGATTACTCAATACTACCAGTTTGATGTAATCAGCTAAACTCCTCAACCACATTCCCATCAAAATTTTCCTTAAACCTTGTTCACAAATCCATAACAAACTCGTTCCAACTAGCTAGGCCTGGGCAACGGGGCAGGCCCCCGTTAAAAGCCCATGATCGACCCTCTTTAAGAGGGTCAAAGCCCGGCCTATCTAATAACGGGGCGGGTCGAGAAAGGGTCAGGCCCTTTAAGTAACGAGGCGGGCCGGACCTTTTTTTAAAAAAGAAAAAAACAGGCCCAAAATAAAAGCCTGTTTATTGACTGTTCTAACGATGTGTACGGGACTAACTAATATCAATCTTCCGAGAAGCTTCACCACCTGAATGATTCCCAATGACATCAACATTGCATTTCAAAGTGTTTGAAGACTTCACACCATGAACACACCCAGAATGAGATTCCTGAGCACCATGCATATGGTGAAGATGCTTTGTGAACAAAGAATTAGGTTCCTGGAGAAACTTGAGCAAAAGATCTTTATTAGAATCAAGCACCTCAAGTGCATCATGAAACTCCTTGGAATGCCGAAGCTTTTCATCAGTAGAAAAACGCTTGACATCGATAAATTTCTGTCTCACAAATGCGACTTCATCTTCGTCACTGAGATTCCTATAGGAAGGTGCACGAGATACGGTGCTCCCAGTTTCTGAATTTGACCTCTCCGAAACTTCATACACATCTTTACACTTCCGCTGCCCCTTCCCATGCTTCTTATGTGATCCACTGTCATTTCCTTTGACACTCTTTCCTAATCCATCCGAATTACATTTCTTTTGATAACTATCAGTTAAGAGGGGATGAAACGGGTCAGGGTCGGGTCGGGTCATAATGGGTCATGACCCGCCCCGCCCCGTAAAACCAAGCTGGTGACCCGCCCTGCCCCGTCCCGTCTCAGATTGACCCTGACCCGCCCCGCCCCGCCCCGTTGCCCAGGTCTGCAACTAGCATTTGGTTTCACACTCCTATACGTATGGGCCCATGACTCAGCCTTGCCCACCATATACAATGAGGCAATTTTCATTTTCTGATCCTCCCCAATTTTACCCAGATCAAAGTAATTGGCACACTTAATCACCCAATTCCGAGAATTAGTACCATTAAAAGTGGGAAATTCAACCTTAGGAGAAAAGTTGAGAGTTTTGTTACCTTCTCCACCGCCATTGTTATGCCGATGAGTCTCGTTCTCCGGTCTGGAAGGGCCTTGTAGAGGTAGCCTTGTCAACAACTCGCGCAACTCATGACCCAAATTACTCATTTGTTGTTGTTGTTGTTGTTGTTGTTGTGTTTGTTGTTGCTCAAATTCTCTCTGAGCTTGTAATTGCTGCTCAATAGTCCCTAATTTGTCTTCCATTTGAGTCGACAGTTGAGCTATGGTTAATCGTGCCAGCTTTCGCATGAAGAAACAACGTTTTTTCGGCGGAAAGTGATTACAATGTTTTTGTGGTTTACTGGAGATTTGTAGCTCAGTTAACACTCTAACTTTTTTTTTTCAGAAAGAGGATGAAATTACGAAGAAGATGGTATAGTTTTAAAAGGAAAAGTCAATCTGGGTTTTAGGACGAAAAATGGCGGCAAAGCTTCACATTGAAGCTTTTATGGCGGAATGATGGTGAAGATGAATGTGAGCAGGAAATAAAGGATATTCAGGACCTTAAAGGGTCTCTGATACCACTTGTAATACACTTCAGGAAATAATTCCGGAATTGTAAAACGATGGGCTGGCAAATTAACTGAAAAGCTTGTAGAAGAAGGAAGAAGCTTTTGTATTAACTTGCACAACAATCACTACGAGATGTACCGACTGTTGAAAGCTTATAGAAACGTAAAGGAGAAGTTTGTGACTAATAATGCGATAAGATTAAAATGACATGCTAAACTGCTATTTATAGCCAAGCTAAAACGATCCTGCCAGCTAACCATTTCCGCCAATAGAGCCACTTGTGAAGTTTGTTACATAATGCTAAAATTTTCTTAGGTAGACCCGCAGAAAAAGTTGCGGCGAACAAACCCTTGGTCACTGTTTTTTTTTTTAGATAGGTAAGAATATGTACGATAAACGTACAAATCAGGTAACCCTTCAAACCAGGGCATCACCTAATCTGTCAAATGACAAAATACAAGAGAGGGGGTAAGGAGGTGGCAGGGGTATATCCCGAGTGTGTAGGATGTTGTGACCCCATTTACCCACCCAGTCAACCGCTAGGTTAGATTCACGGAAAATATGCGAAATTGTGTAGTGCCGAACTGTCGAACTGTCGTGCACAAATGATTGTTGCAACTTGCAAGGCTGAATCATAAAAAGAACAAGTTATTGATAATATACTATAAATTCACAAGAATTGTATATGTTAATTGATGCAACCTTTTCCAGACACCCTATATACAAATTAGATATATTACATAATGCTATACAACATCAAGATCGTACACTTTCTTTTGTGCTTGTATATCAAGTACTGGCGTTGACAGTTAAACAACGATGCAACAAAGCTGAAACTGTGGCTTCACTACTGTCTCAATGTTGTTCCGCGAGAAACAAGTTCAACTCAAAAGGCGGGGTCGCGGACTGATAACTCGACAAATCTGCAATTCAGGTTTCTTCCACTCGGCTTATACAGCCTCATTTGTAGATCCATTCATTCGAACGAGCTCCGGACTCATCCATGTCTATGAAAATGCTGACAGCCTGCAGTGAGTCCAATAAGAAGTCAGGGTTTGGTATTCTTTGATAACTAGATATGTTGAATGAACACAACTTAAACTGGACCAGATAGGTCATTGAATTTCAAAAGTTACCTTGCCAATACGGGGCCGTTCTTTCAACTTTTCCAAACTGTTTCTGATGTGTGACACAGCACCCCAGCATTTCAGAGAGTTTGCGACATCATCAAGCCTCAGTATGTATTCTTCTTCCGTTAGAGGGAAAGATCTCTGTGATGGATAGTACACAAACGAAATTCAATGACAAATTATTGACCCTTTTGTCTCCCTCTTCACAGTTGAAAAGCAAAATTAATGATAAATAAAATTGATAAGGTAGTAGCCTAGTACGTACTAATGATTGGGAGAAGCATCACAAAACATCATTTAGGACATGACATTGGTTAACAAATCAAATATTTTTAAGTGGACAACAATGTTGCACCCAAATTAACTGATGAGATGTCAAACAAATGTTCAGGCCCATTGTTCTCAACTTCTCATTCAGGCTTTGAAAGGAAAGCCTTGCAGTCCTGCAGAAACCCTAACCAATGCTGATTCGTGTAAGAAAAAGTGACCGCTTAGCTTATAACATCATGGAATTCTACTTCCAGTTTATTGACTAACATGCGAGGAAAAGCTTTAAAATTTCAGCATTAGTTCCTGGATTACCCTCTTTACTTTTCTTCTCCCTATCATACGAAACCATACTCAATACTCCTGAATTCCATGTAGAATGGAATGTTCCAGAGTAGCTGTACTAATTTACAGAAGAGCCGTTACATCGGTGGGTTTGGTCACATAAAGCTGTTCGTGCCAGTCAACCAAATTAAGGAGCAATGCTAACAAGCTACATCTAAGACTGCTTATGCTTCAATGTCTCCCTCTGAGTCTTTTCCTGATGGCCTTAGTTTTTTTGTGGAACTTCAGTGGAGATGCATTTTGTATCATGCTCTCTCAAATTCAAAACTTCACTGACCATAAAATCCTTCACAGCTAGACAAAGTCTATTAGGGATTTCGTGAAACGATATATAGCCACCATACAATTAGGGTACAGGCTAGTTTGATCCACCAGAAACTCAAAAATAGGGAAGGTTATATTCTGCGTTTCTGTACAGACCTTTTTCTGCATTCCTCCGCCTATCTCACATTGAATATGCTTCATAGCTTCCCTTCCTTCATCTTCCTCACAGGCCATTAGAGATAGACCCAAAAACTTTAACTAGAATTACGCAAGTTATTCAGGAACACTCCAAAATTTTCCCAAGTTTTTTTTTTTGGTCCAAAATAAATCCCATATGATGCCAATTGCATGCACTTGTTCCCCAACAACTTTATTCATATACTCCATTCATATGTTGTACGACTTTTTATGTCAGGACTCAGGATACTATCGTTAACCAAACCCCGCTGAAGATCATCATGGTTCAGAAACAAGAATCTGAAAAGCTAAGAGGAACACTTGTAGGCACTCCGAACTATTTAACTCATGATAGTAACAGAGGCCTCCTAATAATATAGTTTAATGCTTCAAGTTATAACTAACTAATAGATCTATGGAGTATCCTTGTCAGTTTCACAATCTAACCTGAACAATCAAACACAAATGCATTAAGCATGATAAGCCCTTGATAGGAACTTGTTTCCTTCCACAGATAAAATTTGCACTTCTATTTTTCTATCAGATGGGTCTCTAGAATATGTCACTCACGCCACATGCCCCTTTCAATAGCTCAGAAATCTTCTGATATAACAATGTCATGCAGGTAAAACATGCAATCTCTCCCCCTCCACCCCCCCCCCCCCCAAAAAAAAAAAAGAAAGAAATAAAAAGAGCAAGAAATCATGGTTAGCGGACTAATGACGTGTCCTTAGCAACACATATTAACATAGCTGTGGTGGCAGTGTAGACTGCAGGAGCAAAATAAACAGAAGCTGCAGTTCTAAAATTTTACTCATCTGTACCTGCTCTCTATATTTCCACATAACATTCATTGCAAGAAGGTTTTTTCCCATGAACTCCTGCATCATGGAAAACATGGTGCGATGGTAAAGTGTTAATATAACCTCAATTAGAAAGCCTTGATGAAACTCAGGAATATGCTAAATGAAGCGAAAAATATTAAGAATTAATGCTTTTTATCAATGTCTAGGTTCTTGGTTCAAAAGTAAAATTTTTGAGGTTACTTGACTCATAAGGTTGGCAGAATCTGTTAAGTAAAATTCTGCAACTAAAACACAATGTGGGGAGATGCCGTCAAAGTCTAACTCATTTAAACAGCTGCAGCCTAATGCGTAGAGCTAAAGATCATAAGATAGTAAGACGTTAAGCAATGAAGATATGAAAGTTCGAAAACCTGTGTTTTCGACAAGTTTTTAGTCACAAACTCAGAGACATCACATACCAATACCCATTATGCAGAATATTGAGGATGAAGGAACTTTATGAAAACGAGGGGAGATTTTGATCCACGACTGACATCAGCAAAGATAAACTTGCATAGAATTTAAAAATAAAATGCATTTACTTTGGCGCTTTTTTTATTTTATGTTTTAAGATCAAATAACACCAGTGTTCAACTTCTCCTAAATTGCTAAATTGGGTAACAGTACCTTCTTTATCAGTTGAACATCATAGGATCTTCCATATTTGTTCCTAATGAGAGCTGCAAGGTCTGCCCCACCAAATTTAGAGTCATCCACTCCAATAATTCTTTCTAAATTGTCCCTAAGACTGTCTCGACTTGCCTGAAAATACACAGAAACATGATATATTTTCACCAACTTCTTGTAAATTATTATTGATTTTTAGTAACGGAGTAATATTTCATAATAGTATAATGACATTAAACGATTACTAAGAAAGCATAAGCAGGACCTGATCAGTAATAGGATATAAATATAGATAACAAATGGCTTTAATAGAAGTATAGAACCTCTTAAATGATAGTAATTGTGGATAAACCTTTTAAGCCTAGAGAAAAGACAAGGCCACACGCCCACACGGGTGACTTCTCGACTTGGCTCTATTCACAAGAGAAAAGTATAGCTCAATCCCAAAACACAACTTCATGCCATCTTTAATGTAAATTGACTGTAAAAAATCCTAGGCCTGGTAATTATTCCAAAGGCAGTATGCCACCCAACCTAATAATTTACTTCAGTACATGAAAAGGTCCAGACTCAAGACTTCTCCTTGTGTTGAACACTTCATATGGCAATGCTAAACAATGAAGAAAACGTCCCACGGTTTGTTTCATTACTCCAGTTGGTTGTGTCATCTTAAGTTTGCATGTCATAGCATGTCAGCGATTAGCGCATGAGATCTATACCTATATAAAAAGAGGGAATGGGGTTGAATTTGCTGCTCAAAAAACTTTGTTTCGGCTTGGACCATAGCAAGAGGTTTGGAAACACCAAGCCTAAAACTTAAACCACATGAGTCACCCCTACCTCCTCCTTATGTTGCCACGTTTATGATTCACTTTTTCTTCACCATTTCTATTTCCTTCATCTCAGACTTTTACTTCCACCATTATTGTTGTAGCTTGTAAGCAAACGAAATCGTCCCAGTCTACTCAACCTGCTCGCATCTGCACCACAATCTCGTCTTCAATTTCTGGGGTTGATTGGCTTTTTAATACTGAAGAATCAGGGAAATCAAATTTCTGAAGGTATGTAATCAAAAACTCTTCTTCAATTTGTGGGGTTGATTGGCTTTCTAATACAAATTTTAATTTCGTCTTTTATCAACAATAATCTGATTAAACTATCAGTTTGCCACATCAATAATCAAAGATGATTCAAGCTTTTCGTGTAGCTAATCTATACGCTTTATTAAAGCATTGGTAAAATTGGGTTTTCAGTGTTCTTGTTGATTACGTTACCTTAAAAAAAAAAAATATCACGTCATCTGTGTACTTTAGTCCTTTCATGTCGACTCAAGATGTTAAGCATGGTCTATTGTCGTAACGCTTTTGCGATTAGTATGGCTCAGCTCGCTATTAGGCACGATCAATCGTCTTAATTCGATCTATATGAACTTTGGCTTGACTCACTTATTGTGGATGAAAACACAACTTCTATGTTCAGTAGAAAATGTAATCGAAAACTCCTCGTATTTCTATCATGTTTCACTAAAATTTGATCTTAATTTTTGTGGTGCGCGTATAAATCCTATCACTTTGTATAAATCCATGTGTTGGAAGCATTATTTCAAACTCCAGAACTTTGTAAATTTGTATAAGAACTTTGTAAGCTTGTATAGGATGGAGAAATCAAATTTCTTGATGGTATAAGTGAACGTAATTGCAATAGATAATTGTGATTAGTTAGTTTGGATTTTATTAAAGTCGTAAACTTGTAATATTATGCTTCATTTTTCAGTTTAATTGAAATTATGATCATGATTTTTGATAGAAAAGCTTGAAAATTTGGGTAGGGTTGATGGCTGAATTGGGTGGTCCAAGAGTATATTGTTGCTGCAATTGTCGAAATGAAGTTTGTCTTCATGATGATATCGTCTCCAAGGCTTTTCAGATATACATTCACCTTGTTAGCCTGAATCTACATGCTGATTATTGATATAGGTAGCTTATTTGGATGAAATTGCTGCAATTTTCCCTGATTTTGCATTGATTAGCTTGGTTAAAGAGAGTAGAAAATCGAGTCGATGCTTGAGGGTTTGGAGTCATATGTTGCTTGGCCTTGTAGACATTGGGCACCCGGACTTGTAGCTCTGTGTTAAGAGTGCTGTTATTTCTTTTCTTTTGTAGCTCTGTGAGTGCTGTTATTTCTTTTATTTTCTGTGTCAAGGGAGATTCAACAGCTGGAAGTTCAAAACAAGGCTGAGACAACTTTTTCAGGTTAGTTTTCGCTTGAGAGTTGTGCTTGTTATGATGATTTGAACAATATACCCGGGCAACATGGGTAAAAATTAAGCCAAGTAGCCGTTATTTTTTTGGGTTTATGTTTTCTTGTATCTGGTGCTACACCTCCACTAATTAGACTTATGTTTCATATTAACCTTTTGGTTTAAGATCTCTTATCCCAATTAGTTATTATATAGGAAAACAAACATGACATACGAGTATCCGAGGGCAGCAGTGATTTCATATTTCTCCTAAAGCGTTCTAAGCAACAAAATGCAGACTACAACGTTGTTGGGGTTTCCGATCTCAAAGTCGAGGAGTAGCTCCTCCGGTCGTGCCCACCAGTGATGGCCACATCATGATTTTTTGGGGTGCATATGTAGGGACAACATGACGCCATCACGTACATATTAGTCCCTGTAAACCAAGACTACCAGCTCGTACATATATTTTGGACATGTGGTGTACATGTCTCGCACATATCAGGGTTCATTAGCTTTCAGACGTGTCACACAGCTTCAGGCATGTGTAAACGTCAACTTTTAGACATGTGGGAAACATGTCTTGTATATATGCTCGTAAACTTCCAAACACGAATGTTAGTAACATGTTTCGTATCGTTTAAGACCGTTCTTCTTAAGCTTGTTATAGGTTTGCTTTCAAGAATAAAGAGTGCACCTAATTAGACTGTTGTTTCAAACTCATCTCTCAGCTATTTTTAGCGCATTGTGTTATTTTTTTCTTCACAGGCATTTGAAGTTTCTTGACATCTGATTTATGTGAATAAGAGATGTAGGAAGATTCGGTTGAGCAATCTTGCTACTCGAATAGCAGCTTATGATAGAAACTTTTGGTTGTGCTTTCATGTGTCACATGCATCACTTAATAATCTTTTACGGATGTTATTCGGTAATTTACATGCTTTACCTTTTTAAATTTTAGATATTCCGCTTAATAAAAGACCAATGCTCAAACATGGATTCATAACACAAAGTTTGAAGAAGAGAAACTTTAAAATGATCTGCTGCTATTGAGTTTAGACTTTATTGCACTCGTACAGTGTCTTGGACGTCACGTCTTGATAAGAACGGTTTCTCTGTTCTAGATACTAAAGTAAATAATAACCTAAAATGATCATCCTTTAATCATATCCATGAAATTAATGTCCTTACATTGTTTCGCACGGGCACCTCACACTAGTTATGTCTATACGCTGTCATGAGATAACAATTTAGGGATGGCAATGGGTCGGGTCTGGGTCGGGTTCGATAGGATCCAGACCCGGATCCGTGTCTTTACAAGCAGACCCAGATCCGACCCGGATCCATCGGGTCCAAAATTTACAGATCCAGACCCAGACCCGCCAGGATTCAGTGGGTCTGGACCGGGTCTGGGTCCAAGATGGGTCTTTTATAAAATCAAGTTTTTCATGTTTTGAACTTGCAGAACTTATGATATTTCTGTCTCGATATGGTTTACGATCGTTAATGCGTCAATGTGCTTTGCGATCGTCACTATGGTGGACATTCCTCATCCATCTTGTTTTACTTAGAACTTCAGAATACTAAGGGAGAGCGGCATTGAAGGATTTTGTGGCAGTGACGAAGGCTTTTGAGGCCGTGGAGAAAGATTGTGCGTGACTCATGAGAAGACTAAGAAATGAAAATGAAAGCGGAAGGCTAGGATCGTGATAAATTAGGTTTTGTTTTTTATTTTTTCTATATTTTTGGCCGGGTCCGCGGGTCCATGGGTCGGGTGTAGGTCTCAGATCAAAGACCCATATCCGACCCACACATTTATCACCGGGTCTGGACCCGACCCAGATCCATTGGGTCTCCAAAAAGTGGACCCAGATCCGACCTAAGTGGGTCGGGTCCGCCGGGTCTGGGTCGGATCCTGGGTCCATTGCCATCCCTAAACATGCCTTTTCTTCCAGATACAAAAATTTATAGTTGCTGAAAGGTAAAGAAAGAACAACAAACCCCTTGGTCTTGTGATTTTGAAGATTCCTTCTTCGAGCTTTCATCTTCTGGCTCTTCCGGATCATTGCTATTTAATAAATTTGAACGGACAGTGTGATGGTTGCCAGCTCTATGACAATGATCATTAGATTTAAGATAACGTGCAGGAAAAGAGCTCGTTTTAGGGAGAATTGACGGTCTCATGTGCACCCCTCTACTTGTTTCACCGAATTTTCTGGAAAAACAACATTGTTGAGCCCCAGATGACCATAAGCTTGAATGCGCTGTTGAAACGCTCGTCATAAATCTGCAAAGCAATTTCTATCGACACATTAAATGACATCTCCATTACAACTTTCGAATTGTCATGAACTTAGATGTCAAAAAATTTCTTATGACGTTCAACTGATAAAGAAGGATTTAAGATGCTTTGCTCAAGGCAGGCACATTTTCAATCAATACAAGCATCTGCACAAATACACAACTTTCTCGCTCAGACATGAGTTACATAGACATCGAAACAGTCACCAAGTCATGATTGATAATGGCTTCCGAAAAATTGAAGGATAGAGTAAGAGACAGAATGAAGGAGAGCCACATATCTTTAGCTTTCTTTTGTTAAGGTGTAAAACCATTGCTTGGGCCTCAACAATCAGTTCCAAAAGTTGGTTATTTCACATATACCTTAACATCTACCGTAAGGTGTGTAATTAAGTCAGCTATGGTATTTATAGGGAATATTTTGCACCCAGAGCTTTGGATATGGCTAGCTATGTGAATAAGCTCAGGAGTCAGGACTCAGGAGCAAGTATTTTCTCCTCTGCTGGTGTGCATTTCTTAGCCTACTCAATGGACTGGTCACTTCTGTCTAAAGTCTGAACTAAACCAAGTAGTTTAAAAATCGCTGAGAGCAGTTATTCAAGGCTCACAGTAGTGGTAAAGAGCTACATCATTTTCAATTAAGTAGCAACGAAACTTGAATGACTCATGAGAAAGACGAAGTAGTATGTAAAACTACTAGGTCGCCAAACCTCTAAAGTAGACAAGTTTGTTCTCTGACTGCATTTCGCTTACATAGTTACACTATTCTATCTCTAAATGCATCATAACCTAGAGCATCCTCCCAATGTATACATAAGCATATTGACAATTGAGGGTGACACTAACGCATTGGAATAGCAAGGTCCTAAAGAAGAGACTGTTACAACAACATTACCCGAGTGCCTCAAAGGCTCATGCTATAAGGCGTGGTAAGGAGAAGGCGGATGTACTCAAGCCTTACCCCTATGTTGAAAACATAGAGAGGCTGCTTACAGTCCAAGGGCTAACAATGACAGAGATGGTTAGGTATCAACAAATCAATTTTATTTAATGTTTTTGGGATCAATCAAAATTCATAGAGGGCTAGGGAGCACCTGAGACATTCGATTCAAAAACTGTGCAGTAAGTTCAGTTTTGCGCAGTTTAATTGTGATGGTTCTTTGAGCAAGCAAATTAAGTCACAAAAATACGTGTCATACCATTTTGGAAAGCTAAGACATAAAACCAAACCATGGAATTGGATTTACATTGAAATAACTTATGGTTTAGTCACAGTTTATTATTTACAACAGGTCACAGAAGAACCATGCTCAGAAACTTCAGTTTTCATAGCTCGACTTTGAGGAGCCATATCTTATAGCTCACAGGTCATATCTTATGAAAATTGAAGTTTGGAAAGACAGCTATCCAATGGCACCTGTTAGAGATTCATCGGATGAGATTTGATATGTCTGCAGATTATTTCCACACTGGCACGTTTTTTGAAATGCTCTGTTTCAGTGGAGAATTGTTTGCTCCTGTTTGTCCAACTTAGTGTTCGACCTAAGACTACACTTAATGGTTGGGGTAAAGAGGCATATGAGAAAAAAAAAAAGCTAAATAATTATTGTTGAGGCATTGAGACAAACTTTGTCATTGGAAGTTTGCTGGGGCAAACGTGAGGGAGGAGAGAGAGTGTGACTTTTTTTTGTTTTTGTCCATTTATTACTTGACCCTTGTCATTTTTTTATTTGCCGGAAAATTTGTTACCGTTGTAGCTTTGCAACGACTATTTTCATATCATAAAAATTTCAAAAAAAAAATAATCACACCAACAGCTATAATTTTTCATCCTCTATAAATACAGACCACATTTGATATACTTTTGTGCACATTGTCACCTTCTTATTTTCTCTATACATATATCATTCATAATTCATATTAATTCCAAAAAAACTACTAATAATTATCATTATATCAAAAAACAAATTTGAGTTATGGATAATAATTTCATAAACTTATCCAATTTTCATGATGACTTAAATGATTCAAACTCTCAAGATTATTCAAACTCGCAAAATTCTCAATATCATCTAAATTCTCAATTTTCACTTAATTCGCCAACGGGTTTCACTCAACTTCTTGCATCTCCTCAGTTTTCCCCAAAAAAAATGGTAAAATTATATTAAATACATATCAAGATTTAAAATGATAATATTTTGCTAATGCCCTAAGACACCATTGTGACCAACCATGTTTTTGCCCTAGGGCAAAGCAATAAAAAAATCAGTTTTTGTGTTTTTGCCTTAGGACAACCAAGGGCACCATTAAGTGTAGTCTAAGTGGAGTTTTTGGAGAATTCTAAGGGGCTATTTGGATACCCTAATTTCTATAGCAATTTTATATTCCTAGGAATTTGGTTTTTGTGTAGTTATTTGGATGACCCTTTTTTACTAAAGTGGAGGAAGTGTGAATTATTTGGTCTAATTCCCATGAAGTATAGGAATTCAATTACCCACCCCCCTGGTAATTCACAATTCCTATGGTGTAATATAGAGGAAATTACTAGTTCACCCTTAATTAATTCTACTGCATTGAATTAATTTCTAACATGAATAGAGGGTAAATTAGTCATTTGAATGACTAACATGGGAATTGTAATATGGTAACAAACAACATGTAGGAAATGAATTCCAAGGAATTCTAAATTCCTATATGGTAACCAAATGCTCTAAGCCAAATTTACGGGAATTCGCCATAGGAATTAAATTCCAAGGAAGTAGAAATTCTCATAGGAATTTAATCCTTACGTTATCCAAACGGCCCCTAAATGTTTGATAATATGGTATTTGAGTTTAATTATCTACGTTGAGTTAATTAAGTATGAATCTATGTGATTAGCTCAATTACCTATTGTTAAGACACTAAACTACCATTAGATCATTGTTTTGAGTATGATGAACTTCCTGATTTGCTATGGCTGGTACTACACGACTTTTGGGATCAAAAGAAGCTCAATGATATTCCTGGAGGGTGGCACAAGTAGCTCAAATACTTGAAGACTTAACCAAGAGGGAAGCTGGTGTGTTGTAGAGCACCTTTGGCTCCTTCTGATAGGTGCTTTCTTAGCTACGGGTGAATTTTTCTTACATGCCCGTGTTAATCTCTTTGTCTTCCTGATTTGTTTTGGCCTATATAAGGTTTCCTCAGCTTGTGACTTTTTCATCATTTCTTATTTAAGGCCTATTAGCTCAATCTGGAGAGCACTATGCTAATATGTATGCATAGAAGATGTAGGTTCAAGTCCTACATAGGCTATTTGTAGATTTGAGACGTCTTAACGTCATACGCTCATACTTAACGAATGATTGTCAATGCTACTATACTTTTCAACGAGATGAACAACTGATATCATTTCATCCCCAACTTAACGTCATACGCTCATACAATCTTTTCTAGAATTACTGGTATTATTAAGAAGACCCAGAAATAATTCAATTTTTCATCACACCACAATACCAAATGACATTCACAGCTTTGGATAAATAAGGTCATGACATGATTAATTATATTTTGCAAATGTATGAAGAACGTTCGAGTTAGATTAACAAATGGAGTCAACACCTGTAAAGCTATTCGATTAGAAGGCGTCATGGACACAAATCATATCGTGTAGTGGTGTGGTGGACTGGTAGGGGTGTATCTGAAGGAAGAAAAGGAAGATCTTTCCTGTTGCATTTAAAACGAGTTCCAAGAAAAAAGGAAGGAAAAAAGATGCCAACCAAGATAACATGGCCAGACAACCACCAGTAGCTGTATTGCCTGTTTTCAGATCTGATTTATACTCACCACAAACTCCACAAGCAAGTGCGCTAAGATTGCAAAAGATAAGGACACTTCACCTACAAGATAGATAGAATCTCTTGAATGGCGCACCAGACACAATAATGTGGACTTGCTAAATTATTCACGGTATACCGGGGCGTTCAGGCATGGTCCGACAGTGTCAGTCGCAACGAGATATGGAGGACGAGTCGAGAATCACCGGAATGGTGAAGAATGGACATCGACGGAAACACAGTAATATTCATTGCATTCCATTATATATATGAGTACAGTTAGTTGATCAATGATGGGTAAGGATAGACCATTGTAAAACAAACATTCATAACTTCCGTACACTAAATTTTTTCTTGCTTGTTAAAAGTAAAGATAGTTCAGACCCAAGGTGATGGCCGGAGACAGACATGGACTTCGTGCTCCTCGGGTACAGCATGTTGTTTAGGAACCATGATTTCGAGCAGTGTTCCCGTCTCGTCGCAGTAGGCTTCAAGCTTGGCATCGTCTGGGATACGTGTGGGTAGGGGGATTTGTCGAATGAATTCTCCAGGCGGGCAGTGCTCTGGCATTGGATCAGCTAGTTTGAATGTCCTTCCATGTCTTTTAATCAAGTGTGAACAGGCAGTGCTAACACAAGCTATTTTTACGATTCCATGTGAAGGATTGTTCTTCCAAGTGACTCGCACCCGCTGCAGATCACAAAATGGCAGGCTAACAATTATCAGGAACCCCTTGTCATCCTCATATATGTTTTTTGCTGCTGTGACAGGGCCATAATTGTTCTTCATGACTCCAGTAAATTCATGTGACCATACTGGCTCGACCAAATGAGATTCAATATCTATAATACCATCACAGTGTGAGTTCATCTGTAAGAAGCCATTATCGGTAGTTCCATTAGAGCAGAATTCCTTCCTTTGTTTCTTAGCAACGTGGGAAAGATCCACTCCATTGCAATTTGCAACCTTCAGCGCATGAGCAGCGAAATTGAGACCAGGATCAGGAATCGCCTTTCTTGTAGTGCCCTTGACTGAAAGAGCATGACATCCAACCTCAAATTCCATAGGTGGCAAATTCCTCCAAGACCCAAAATCACTTGCTTCATCAGGTACTGAGAAGTTAACATCCCGTCCTGTTAGCTCCATCCACCTCTTCCTCTCAGATTCATCCAACGCCATCACCTCAGGTGATCTGACCAGTTCAATCCCATGCACACACTGCGGATTAGACAAACCCCGATAGTGTTTCCTCTGCATCTTATGTGACCTTACAAACCCCCTATCGACACTAAAGGGGAACGGCCGCTCCCCTTGCCTGGAATGCCCATTCATAAAACTCCTAAGCTGCATCTTCCCCAAGGCATTCTCAGGCCTTTCCTTAAACACCCACATGTATATATTCTCCATATCATGCTGTACCAAGAAGGCATCAAGCCTCAGGTCGGACTTATCAAAACCCGTCCAACCATTAACATCCCTTGTGATCTTACACTTGCTACACTCCTTAATCACCGGTTTAAAGTAGTAATTAAAGAAAAACCAAGCACCCCATATAGTATCCACACGCTTAGCACATTTTCGACCTACTTTAGGGACACTCACAATAGCCTCAGCCTCATAAACCTGAGGCCCCAAACCAACATCTAAGATATCACAAGTATCTCCCCACAATTGGGGTGGCACACTCAGTTCTACAGACAAGGGGAGATTAATATCAGGCGGCCCCGGCTGCAAGACCGGCCTGCTCGCATCTCGCTCCGACTCGTCATGAGAAGACGAGCTCGAATCCATGGACAATACAGTTGAAGGGTGGTAATTCTCAATGGACAAGGTTGTCAACAAAGTTTCACCCATCATTAGCTTCCCCAACACAATCAAATCAATTCCTTTTCTTTCTATATGAAATCAATATATATATTATCCCAAAAAATCTAGGGATTTCAATGTCAATCAGAACCACCACCAACACACATCATAGCCAACGCCAACAACATCTTTATCAATCAAACAATCAAACCAATAAATCAGCAAACCAAATACCCAGATAGAAACCCACAAAAGTTATGGTAGCAAAAAGGGGTCAAAATAGTAAAATCCATCGTTTATAATTGGAAAAAAGGAACAAGAATTGATGCATTTGACATATAAAAGTGGAGGTATAATTCATACAAGGATCAAATGAAGACATGAACAAACCACAGGATCTCATGAAGATTCGGTGAAGAATATCTAAATAAAGCGATTAAATCCATATAAAATACAAACAACACCCCCTTTTTCCACTAACAAAAAGGGGTTGTAATTGTAATTCTTCTTGTTTCCTGTTCCTGTTCCTAAGAAAACAACACACAAACCCAAAAAAAAAAAAAAAAAAAAAAAAAAAGAAGATTGAAGAAGAAGATTCAAGGATTTTTTTTACCAAATGAGATATTCCTTGAAGCAACAACAACAAAGACTACAACTTTGAGCAGCAATCTTCATCTTTTTTTGTTCTTTTTTCTGGGATTTTTAATAGAGGAAAAAGGGTACTAGAAAATGTGAATGAAAATCGAAGAGGGGCAAACAATTGGAATTGGAATGATTAGGGGTATCAAGAAAAGTTTATATTAATGGGTGAAAGGAAGAAAAAACATAAGAGAAAATAAAAAAGGGTTTGTGTTTGTGGGGGAAGATGGTGGGGGGAAAACTATAAGAGCCTGCACCAGTTGTGCCTAATGTAGTGGGGGGGAAGGAAGGGACATTGGTGAAGGCTACAGCTGCAATTTTTTGGAGTTCCCCTTTTTTCTTTCACCACTTTTTTTTTTTTTTAAGGAAAAAAAATGTTTTTTTTTATGATTATTTTGATTATTTTTTTGAGAAGGGTTTGCAAATTGCTAGTTTGCCTAGTACAGTAGTACTCTTTATTTTTCTGCTTTTTTATGTTTTGTTTGGGTTTGCTGGGTTTGAGGGGGATACTCAGTATATGAGATTTGGTCAATTGGTGTCAACTTGAAATTTAATTTTGATGGGTCTTTTAGGATAATTACAACCTTTGAGGTTTTTCATTAATCATCTAGGAGTTGGGGGAAGTGTATTATATGTTTAGATTTGAACTTGATAGAAGAGAGTTTGGAAATGGCCAACGGAATAATATATTATAGATGTGTATTTGACGTTGTATTAAAATATTCGTTTTCACCTACTTTAGGGCTATATGGCACAAGTGCACAACTCGTATGCGCGACCTTACATGGCTGAACCCTAAAGCCACATCACGCTCCAACTGCAAGTTGGGGGCTTGCTGCAGAGTGGTATTACGTATCACTACACTTTGATGAGTTAACACGTATGCTTTGTAACATTTACGTTTTTCCTCTCTTAACAGTGACAGAGCCAAAGGAAGCTTATCTAACAATTTCAGCTGATGATCTGTTACGTGTATAATTAACCGCAAGCGTACGGGTAGTTGTACCTAACGGGTCGGTCTCAGGGAGGTATGAAAAATGTCTAGGTCGTCTAAAGAATTGAAGTCAGCTACGCTATGGTCGAAATGGTTTGTGATTGTATCAATTGGAACAAACAAGAATGTAAATGAAATGAGTGTAAATCAATGAAATAAAAGCCTAGGGTGGAGAGTGGAGATATCCCCACTAACATGCATCTACTACGATATTAAAGCACATAGCAAGTCAATTAAACATAGATTAGGGGAGATTATGCAAAGAACTACTTATCCTGGCGAGGCTATTATTTCTAATCCAATTACTATCCTAAATCCTACTTCCGTAGTGAAATGATCTAGTAATAAGAAACATTAAGAACGCATAAATTTCCCAACTAGTCCTACCAACCCGCTCCCGTGGTGAAATAGTCCTAATCAATATTAGAGGGCTAATCACTAATCAAGAATCGCAACTGCCGTTTATAAACTCCATTTAGCACTCAACAAGCATAAATTAGCGTAAATCTAATCGCAACAACATGCATATAAATTAGACAACAATAATCAAACTCAAGTTGATAATTAAACCTAGCCATAATAAGCCTTAATCATATGAATCAATATAACTTGCTAGTTTGTGAATTAAATCATAGTATCAAGCATGTTAGGGTTCAATCAAACCCCTAGAGAAAGACTATTCACACATATTAAAATAAAAAACAACAATAACTGAAATAGAACAATAAATAATTAAAGAGTAAAGGGAAGAAATAACAATATTGTGATGGTCTGAATAATACTCTGAATAATAAAAAAAAAAAATCTTCGAATCCGATACAAAAGTGCTTGAATCTTGAATTAAACTTGAAGTTTTGAAAATAACGGTGTGCAGAAAAATAATGAAAGCTTAGATCAAAGTTACAAGGGCTCAACTAGGTATAAATACCTAGGCGGTTATTTTACAATTACCTAATTAAAACTAGGAAATAAACCCCCGAAAATAAATAAACAAAATACGGAAAATATATCTCGCACAGCTACGCGATTCATGCACCATAATGCACGAGTTGTGCCCTCTACAGTGACCAAAACTTCATTTTGCACGAGTCGTGCAATCAGCGCACGAGTCGTGTAAAATTGGTCCGGCAGTCCAACTTCAAACGCCTCTAATTTCTTCGTTACTTATCCGATTAGGGCGTGTGACCACTTCTTAGAAAGCTAAGATCATAATATTTCACCTTTAATTGGTTTCATTGCAAAATTTCAAGTGTTTTGTGAGATATTGAGCTCCAAAGTTGGCACTGTGTAAATGAACTTCAATCCCGCGTCTTAAATTCTCCAAAATGTCCTCTTTATGCCTGAAAAGCTCAAAAACCAACAACTATACCAAGGACGTGAAATATTGCGGGAATGAATGATAATTGAGCATAAATGGGGGCAAATATAGCAATTATAGTGCCGTAAAGTCCTATATAACTATGCAAAATAAGGACTTATCAAACTCCCCCAAGCTAAACCTTTACTCGTCCTCGAGTAAACCCAAGGACTTAGGCAACCAAAACAAGGTCTAGCCAACATGTAACCACAAGCACTCAACCAAAAATCCGATCAAGGTTTTCGAAAAGAATTTAAAACTAGTTCAAAATCAATTTAATTTCGAAAATCTTGACTAAGGCATGTACTAGCAATTAGCCTTAAGATATATAAGTCATATTCAAAGAATTACAAGTGTTCCGAGGAACCATTTCCTCCAAAAACCAACTCAATGGAATATTGTCTCACTTTAGCCCCGAAAATATTTAGATGTATGTGAATCATGGCTTGCCTCTTAGCATAGAACAACTCAAGAATGGTTTTAACCAAGATCATACGTATCGTTAGTAACCGGCATGGGAAGGGGCTATGGTAAAGCAAAAAAGAAACGGATTAAGGGATAGAGCGGGAGCAACCCCCAAAATAGATGAAATCCTAGAATCCACCTCTATTATTCTACGCCCTCAAAATGTATCTATCCTACCATCCTTACGCCATTGTAATGAACGAAATTTAGCACCCCTTATGTCTCCCACTTAGCACCACCAAGAAGATCCAGCCAAATGTACACCAACAAACCATCAAATCAAATACCAACAATACCGATGTTCCACAACAACAAACGATACCAACTACAAACAAATGAGAGAAAGTGTGCGGAAATATTATTGAAGAACTATATACATGTCTTTCTAACCTTTTTTTGATTTTTTTTTTTTTGTCTTTTTTTTTCACTTTTTTTTTGTTCTTTTTTTTCTTGCTTTTTTTTTTTTGAACGAAAACTAAAATAAAATGATGTGTTTCCACACTCTCTTTTTCAAAGAAAAGAAAAGAATAACAACGGAACCACCGGTGAGTCAAATCCACTTCAAAAGATACAAAGTATACCCAAGTGGATATATGTAACCAATTCCCAATATTTTCCCCAAACTAGCCTCGAATCATCCCTCACCGTCACATCCCCCCACTTAATTCCTAATCCACCAATCTAAACTCGAGCCTCCATTTGTTGCTCCGCTTGCTTGACAAGGATTAGGGTGTAATGGGTTGTAATGAGGGTATAAACAAAGAAACATACGGCTAAGGCACAGAAGGTATCAAAATGGTACTTTCAAAAATGGGATTTTGGCCTTTTGGTATTGTGGTGATAAAAATTTTGAAAAACATTTGAAAACCACATTCCGTCGTCGTTGTTCAATAACCGTTTTCTCAGCATATAATAAATACGCAAACAAATCTACTTTCGAGACGTGAGGTCTCATAAGGGCAACACTCATTCCAAAGAGTCGGTAAAGAATTAAAAGTCATGCAAACAAACCGTCATAGGCGTCTAACACATGCACAAACTCAAAACAAAACCATTTAGGAAACATAATTTCACAAAATAGGCACCTCCTTGATCATCCTAATGGTAAGTACAAGTGACACATGCAAAAGTATTTTTAGTCTTTTTGTTTTTTATATGCAACTAAACTAAATGCAGTCCTAAAACCTAAATGCAATGCAAGTCGTATTTTTGGATTTTTGAATCTTCTGATTTTTTTTGGATTTTTTTTTTTTCATAAAGCACACACATAAAGAAAGCACACAAAAGCAAAAACAAACATACAAACATATACAAGTGAGTCACATAAAACCCTCCCCCAAGCTTGAACAACACGTTGTCCTCAATGTGAACAAAAGGCATGGCCACACAAAGAGAGACAAAAATATAGAGGAGAGAAAGAAAACTTACAAATGACCGGCTTGCCAATGGAGAAGAGGAGAAACTCTCTCAAAATGCTTGCTTATGGTCATAAGCTCGACCCCATAAGTACTCAAGAGCGCAAGCAGTCAAAGCTCTTAGCAACCTGTCAATGAACTTGCACAACTCTCATAAGACCAATAATAAAAGAAGTTAGTGATCACACAAGACAAAGCATAAACAATAGAAGAAAAAGATGGTGGGAAGGATCTTCGCCGTCCTCTATGTTTCACAAAAGTAACTTCAATGTCATCTTTAGACAATCTAGCAGAAAACTTAGACACATAAGTCACAAGAGATGACAAGCGTATGAGACATGGTGGGTTAGAGATATGCTTAGGGACGACCACAACTGGCTCATGTAAAGGAGGTATAAGGGTCTCATTTTGTGGAGGACAAATCTCAACACGCACAAATTTTTTTTCTTGCACTCCAACCTCCTCTAATGGCATAATTTCTCTCCCATTCTCAAAAGCCACATCTAAAGAACCTCCCAAAGGTGAGTGATCATCATCACAATGCATTGAAAAATCGTCTCTATCATGTAAAGGTGCGCCATCAACAATAGTGGAAAGAATTGGAGTTAAAGCAGAATCTAACTCGCTATCATCCACGGAGTCATCATCATCAAATAACGCATCACCTTTAACAATAGGAGCACAAAAATCACTCACATGATCTGTCGGGGGTGGAACAACCTCAAAATCAGATACTCGTAGCGATTCATCAAAACCAAAGTCAACATTGTTGTATGTTTCAAAGTCTGCCTTGGACTTGGCACATTGAGCCATAAATTTTTCTCGAGTAATTTCAAGATCAGATTTAGGAGGTGGAGTCGCCAACTCAACCTGTAAAGTGTGTGAGGCCAAGTCATCAAGGAAATTCCTAGCTCCGTCATCTTTCAAGAATAAATGATCGTCATACCTCAATGCTAGAGATATGGTTCCAGAGGTCATGCCATCAGTGATCACATCGTACAATTCCTCCCAAGAATAAAAATAACCAAGAGTACTGATATAGATCACACACTCCTTAAATCAAGAATAATAATGGTGAAATGGTTCACCATCATATTGGGAAAAACTGAAAACATTCATGGTCTCATGGAGAACCACAAGTTATGAACAAAAAAAAAAAGGATGCGTAGACAAACAAATCCTAAAGAAACCTATAATTAGTACCGTTACCTCCCCGGCAGCGGCGCCAAAAACTTGTTACGTGATTATTTAAGCGCAAATGTACGGGTAGTTGTAGCTAACGGGTCGGTCTCAAAGAGGTATGAAAAATGTCTAGGTCTTCTAAGAATTGACGTCAGCTACGCTATGGTCGAAATGGTTTGTGATTGTATCAATTGGAACAGACAATAATGTAAATGAAATGGGTGTAAATCAATGAAATAAAAGCCTAGGGTGGAGATATCCCCACTAGCATGCATCTACTACGATATTAAAGCACATAACAAGTCAATCAAACATAGATTAGGGGAGATTATACAAAGAACTACTTATCCTGGCGAGGCTATCATAGTCTAATCTAATTATTAACCTAAATCCTACTTCCGTAGTGAAATGATATAGTAATAAGAAGCATTAAGAACCCATAAATTTCCCAACTAGCCATAGCAACCCACTCCCGTGGTGAAAACAGTCCTAATCAATATTAGAGAGCTAATCACTAATCAAGAATCGCAACTGCCGTTTATAAACTCCGTTTAGCACTCAACAAGCATAAATTAGCGTAAATCTAATCGCAGCAACATGCATATAGATTAGACAACAATAATCAAACTCAAGTTGATAATCAAACCTAGCCATATTAAGCCCTAATCATATGAATCAATATAACTTGTTATTTTGTGAATTAAATCATAGTATCAAACATGTTAGGGTTCAATCAAACCCCTAGACAAAGACTACTCACACATATTAAAATCAAGAACAACAATAATTGAAATAGAACGACACATAATTAAAGAGTAAAGGGAAGAAATAACAATACTGTGATGGTCTGAATAATACTCTGAATAATAAAGAAAATAATCTTCGAAATCGATACAAAAGTGCTTGAATCTTGAAATAAACTTGTAGTCTTGAAAATAACGGTGTGCAGAAAAATAATGAAAGCTTTGATCAAAGTTACAAGGGCTCAACTAGGTATAAATACCTAGGAGGTTATTTTACGATCTCCTTATTAAAGTTAGGAAATAAACCCCCGAAAATAAATAAACAAAATACAGAAAAAATATCTCGCATAGCTACACGAGTCGTGCACAGTAATGCACGTGTCGTGCACTCTGCAGTTTCCAAATCGTCAATCTGCACGAGTCGTGTAAAACTGGTCCGGCAGTCTAACTTCAAACGCCTCTAATTTCTTTGTTACTTATCCGATAAGGGCGTGTGACCACTTCTTAGAAAGCTAAGATCATAATCTTCCGCCTCCAATTGGTTTCATTGCAAAATGTCAAATGGTTTAGGAGATATTGAGCTTCAAAGTTGGCACTGTGTAAATGAACTTCAATCCGGCGTCTTAAATTCTCCTTAAAATAATTAAATCGTTATTGATTACCGTAACTCGTAGCATATTATGTGAGAGTGGGTGGCCTATTTGAGAGGAGAGAGAGTCGTAGGCTTGTAGCTAGCTACTTGTGTGCTGCAAATGGACGGTTGGTTATATCAAATGTTGACTCTCTATTATCTTGAAACACACTGCTAGGAGGTTGGAGTTAACTTTTCTCTCTTCTCTCCCCTCTAGAGTTAACTTTACATTTCGTTGAAACATACCACTGTATATGCTCTTACAACTTAACATCATCGGCTCAAACTATAGGAACAATTTGAGATATTGCCAACAATTGTATTGAAGTTTGGCAATAACATTGCTCCTACATGCTACGTAGTGTGTGGTAGCACGCGAGCAACGTTGCTCGGCAGTAAGGCTATGTTTGGTATGCGCAATAAACTAGTTTATTTGGCCAAAATAGCTTATTTGACTAGCTTTTTAAGATCTTTGACCGAATAAATTGGGTTGGTAACACCACTAGCTTAAATAATAAGTTAGCTTATTTAAGAAGTTACTCCATGTAACTCATTTAAAAATAAGTTAGCTTATCATAATTTTATTCCTAATTTACCCTCATTTATTTACTAAATTAAAATGAGATTAAAAATAAATAATGCATTTTATGTAATTTTATAAATACCAACTCCAATATCAGCTAATTCTGTCAAACACTCCTATTATTACCAGTTAAAAACTTTCAGCTACTATTGCAGCTATTATTTCAGCTTTCGGCTATGTTTGGTAAATTAGCTGAAATAGTAGCTGAATGCTGAAATAGTAGCTGAAAGCTGAAATAATAGGTAGAATAGTAGCTGGAAGTTTTTAGCTGATAGTAATTGGGGTGTTTGACAGAATTACCTGATATAGGAGCTGGTATATATAAAATTACATAAAATGCATTATTTACTTTTAATCTCATTTTAATTTAGTAAATAAATAAGGGTAAATTAGGAATAAAATTTTGATAAGCTAGCTTATTTTTAGATAAGTTACATGGGTAACTTCTTAAATAAGCTAGCTTATTATTTAAAATAGTGGTGTTACCAAAACAACTTATTTTTTTTTGTAAGAAGTTATGAGCTCATTTTATTCATCCCATTATGGGGAAATAAAATAAAAACCGCTTACAAAATAAGAACCACTATCTCGCTCCGAACAAAACGACCCTATTTAAGCAAACTATCCACTATTTCCGGACAATCCTCACTCTTCTTCCACTTATACAAACGAATACAAACTAAAAACTTAATTCTATCCACTGTCCATTTTTCCGAATGCTCCTCATCAGCAAAGATCCTTGAATTCCTTTCATGCCAAAGCTGATATATAGTAGCATTCAGGCAGCATCTTCCCCATTTTGCCATCCAGTGTTTTGATCTCCTCCTGCTAGCAAACCAATGGTACTCCCGTCTTATATTCCATTTCCTTTTCCCTATACCCAACCAGCATAGTAATTCCTGCCAAACTGCTGCTAAGTACTCGCAATGGAAAAACAGGTGCATGTGGCTCTCATATGCCTTTTTACAAAGAACACACCTGTTTATAATCATCACACCTCTTCTCCTGATATTGTCAATGGTGGATAACTTGTATTGCAGAGCTAAAGAGGATATAAAGCTGTGTTTTGGCATTGTGATGGTATCCCAAGCAACTTTCCTCCAATTGACTCTGTCATGTTTAACTCTGATCTGCTCATAAGCTATCTTCACTTTGAACTTGCCTCCCTTTGCCCATGCTAGGATCATATTATTGGTATTTGCTCCATCCCCTGCTACCTCTAACAGGTGATCTCTCACTCTAAGGATACTCCTCCAACATTCCGGATCACTCTGCTTTTGTCTGATTTCCCAAATATTTGCTCCCTTCAGACAATATGTTGTACTCCATCTGCACCAGCTCCCCTGATCTTTGGTAATAATTCTATACAGTCATTTAGCCAGCATAGCTCTATTCCAAGATAAGACCTCCTTGATATTAAACCCTGCCTCCTCCCAAGGAGCACATGAGGACTTCCAGCTTTTGAAAGTCATTCTTCTCTGACCTTCTCCAATACCCCACAGGAAATCTTTGCATAGTTTGTTGATCCTCTTCAAGATTCCCTTAGGGATTATCATGCTTGCACACCAAAAGTTCTCCAAACCAAAAATGACAGAATTTAGAAGCTGTACTTTCCCTGCATAAGAGAGAAATTAGGAGCTCCAGTGGTTGATTGAGTGCTGAATCTTGCTCAAGATACTTGAAAACATGTCAGCCCTGAGTTTCTTGGAGTGGAGAGGTAACCCAAGGTACCTGAACGGGAATTTCCCTTCAGTAAACCCTGTGATTTCCAATATTTGTTTCCTCACTTCCCCACTAACTCCTCCAAAATATACATCAATCTTAGTGGGATTTGCTTCTAAATCAGAGACTGCTGCAAAATTTTCCAGACAATGAACCACTACCCTAGCTAAAGGAGTGTCTCCTCTTATGAAGATCATCAAATCATCTGCGAAAGTAAGATGAGTAAGCTTGATCTTTACACACTTTGGATGATAAGAGAACTGGGGTTGGCTATGCATATTCCTAAGATATCTCGAGAGAATTTCCATGCTCACATAAAAATGTAAGGTGACATTGGGTCACCTTGCCTTATACCACATTTTCCTTCAAAAAAACCCTCATAATTCCCATTAATCTTCAGAGAACAAGTGTAGTCGACACACAACACATAAGCCACTTTATGAACACTTCAGGGAAATTGTAAGCTTCCAACATGCTTTTAATGAATTCCCAATTGAGGGAATCAAAAGCTTTTCTGATATCGACTTTGAACAAGCATCTTGGGGAGACATTCTTTTGATTATAACCCTTGACCAAAGCCTGAGAGACCATTATGTTATCGAAAATGCTTCTGTCCTTAACAAAGGCAGCTTGCTCATGACCTATCAGGCTTGGGAGAATTTGTCGAATCCTATTAGCCATAACCTTGCTAATTGTTTTGTAGATGGTTGAACAGCAAGAAATGGGCCTGAAATCAGTCACCTGGCTAGCATTTTCCTTCTTTGGAATCAAGGTGATCATGGTTACATTTGCTTGCTTAGCCAGCTTTCCTGAATTGAAGAATTCCATAACTGCTCTAATGAAGTCTTCCTTGATTGTTTCCCATAAAGTCCTAAAGAAACCAGAAGCAAAACCATCCTACCCCGGGCTCTTATTAGTATCAATGCTAAAAAGAGCTTCCTTGATTTCCTCTTCCGCCACTGGCTTAATTAGATTACTATTCTGATCCTTGGTAAGGATAGCTCCCTCTGAAATGGCATTTTTATCAAGTGCCTGCACAGGTCTAGCCTTTCCTAGAAGATTCTGATAATAATCAATGAAAGCTCCACTGATATCTTCAGCTTTTGTGTGAGTATGGCCATCCTATCTATAATCTGTCCTATATAGCTCTGATGCTTCCTCTCTGCAATCTTGGAGAAAAAATACTTTGAGCTACAGTCAGATTCTTTCATGTGATGGATTTTTGCCCGCTGACTTAACATACTCATTTCTGCCCTCTTGAGCCTCACATATTTCTCTTTGATGACTGTGTTTTCCTCTATCAGTGCCTGATCATTCTTGCCTTGCAACCTTTCCTGATTCTTAAGCACTCCTCTTTACTAAGTCTGACCCTTTCAGTGAGATTAGAGTAGTGGAGCTTGTTAAGCTCAGTTAGGCTGTGTTTCACTTGTTTAAGTCTCTGGAAAAGAATGTGCATAGCACTCCCTTGGTGCTGAGTACTCCATGCTTTCTTCACTACTTCCCCATAGTCCTTATGAGTCTCCCAACAATTCAGATATCTGAATGTTTTCCTGATTTTCACAGGCTCACTGACTCTTACCATGATGGGAGAGTGGTCAGACAGTCCTACTGGTAAGAAGTCAGCAAAAGAGTTTGGGTGGTTAACCATCCATGCTGGGTTGATTAAGGCTCTATCCAATTTATTCCAGCTCCTAGCTTCCCCATCCTGGTTGTTTGTCCAAGTGAAAAAACAACCTTGGCTTGCCATATCATCCAAATTGCAACTACGCAGACAATCATTAAAATCCTCCATGTCTTTCCTCACAGCTGGGTGAATACCTTTCTTCTCCAGCTGGGATCTTATGACATTAAAGTCTCCCATAACCAACCATGGGCAATTTCCTGTGTTAAAGCTCATCAACTTTCCCCAAAGCTCCCTTCTCTCATTTGCATCATTGCTACCATAAACCATAGTTACATAAAGACTTTGTTATCCACTTTATTTGTAACCTTACAATGTATCATTTGAGCATGAGTTTCAATAATTTCCACCTTCGCATTTGACCCCCAAAGAAGCCAAATTCTCCCATTTCTATGGTAATTATAGTTAGTATGACTACTATAACCTCCAAACTTTCTTTTAAGAACTTTATCAGCATTCTTCTCTTTGACCCTAGTTTCCATTATTCCAAACACCTCCACCTTATGCTTCAGCAGGAGGTCCTTTACCTCCGGCTGTTTGAGGGCTTCATTAAGCCCTCTCACATTCCAAGAGCCCACAAACATTGAGGAGGAGGTGTGCCTGGTGGCTCCTCTTCCCCTAGAAAGTCAATCCTCTCCTGAACAATTGCAGCAAACCCCTTTTCCATCTGATTTTCAACCCTGCTCAACTGCAAAAACTTATTTTTTGTTCTTGTTATTGGTGAATGAGTGTGGGTTTTTGTCCTAGATTTCATTTTCTTATTCACCAGCATAAAACCTGACTCATCCACATGTAAGTTTGAGGGAGTGACAACATCAGAATGAGTAATGTCCTCCATTACAGTTGACTGCTGTACAACTTCTTGCTGCACTACAATCTCCTGCTCTGGAATGCCCTCTTTCTTTTCTTCAGCCTGAACAATTTTCTGCCTGTATTCCTGCTTATGTTGTGCCTTAACCTCTTTTGTTGGTTTTTTCTGTTTGCAGCTATACTCCTGGTGTCCCAATTTCTTACAGCAATTGCAGAAATACGGGACCCATTCGTATTCCACCCTCTGACAGACGGGTTCAGAGTAGGGTGTCATGAGCATTAGATGATCAGGTAGATGTTTCGAGACATCTATCTCCACCATCACTCTGGCAAAAGACAGTCTAGACTTCTGTGTGGTTGTGTGATCTGCACAAAGTGGCTTCCCCAGTTTACTTGCAATCTTGCTCAGTGCGGGTGCAGACCAAAACCAAGGATCAAGCTCCGGTAACAATACCCAAACTGGAACTACTGAAATCTTGTCAAGCTCCTGAGATAGACCTGGGTTCCATCTTTTCAGGATTAAAGTATTTCCCCCCATTTTCCATTGTCCTCCTCTCAAGATTTCCAGCATTTCCTCCTCTGAGTGAAACCTGAAAGTGAACCATCCTCTTTTGTAGTACAAAACACTAGGCTTTTTTGAAACATTCCAATTCTTTTCCACATAGTCCTGCACTTCTTTAAGTTTAGGTTTCCCACCAATTACATTTCCATCTAAACTGTTCTTCCAATAATCCAATTCAGAACTTACATCCTCCTCCTTAATCACAACTTCATCAGAACTATCATTTGATTCATAGAAATGCAAGTTCATCCCCATTTTTGGCTTGGTCCCTATAACCTTATTCCAAGGTCCTGCAGTTTTGGTCTCAATTCCCGTGTTCTCAGTTACAGGTTTCGTTCCTGCATCAAGATTTCCCCCTTCCCTTTCCATATCATCATGCCCATTCAACCCAGTTACAGTTCCAGCATTATCAGCTAACAAATCACTATTCGAACCAGCTATTTTACTTGATTTTATGATTGTTTTCATACCTGACTTCCTCATCGCGTCTCCCACA
This sequence comes from Spergularia marina, assembly GCA_963680865.1. NCBI lineage: Eukaryota > Viridiplantae > Streptophyta > Magnoliopsida > Caryophyllales > Caryophyllaceae > Spergularia > Spergularia marina. The sequence continues at coordinate 8,920,250 of OY804554.1, forward strand.
ATTTCATCCAGAAACACTGGCAATCTGGGTGATTTGTGGAGCTGGGTTTCATTATCCTTTTCAGATTCATCTCGGTGAGAGGAAGCTAATTGTCGAGTTACTTTTGGAGGTCGTCCCCTTGGTTTAGGTTGTTTCGATTGTTTCGCCATGTTCGCAAGCTTGAGATCTTGTCCGTACACTTATTTCCTGAGGAGAAAGCTTCTCCTAACACATGGCTAATATAATTTACTATTCCATATGCTTTTAGGTTTCTACAGTTGATCCAAAAAAATCCAAAACAACTTATTTGGTTAAAGAGCTTAAAAAGTTAGTCAAATAAGCTACTTTGATCAAATAAGCTAGCTTATTATGCATACAAAACACAGCATTCAGCTACCATTTCAACGTTCAGCTACTATTTCAGCTAGTTTTACCAAACATAGCCTAATAAGCAAATAAAAAACTATGGTTTTTTATTTTATTTTAGGATATAAAATATAAACCAAATTATGAATATTATATTGGATTACATCTATTTTACACAAAGTTTATTTTGTCATTGCGTTGAGTTTTGCTTGTTTATCATTTTTAATTAACGACATGTCTACATACTATGTAGGTCTCCATTGGCTAAACTTATTCTCCAACTTTTTTATTTTTGAATGCGTTGAATTTGCTTGTTTATCATTTTTTTTCCGTTTAGGAGGGGATTTAATCTCTTAGCTTGTTTGACTTGAAATTTTAAACAAAGTAAGATTGCATATGAGATTCATTAGATACACTAGTCGATTTGACAACACGAAACGTAGAATCCGCTATCTTTTGATTCAATCGGATTCTCAGGCTCTGGTACAGATGTTGCAAAGTCGTTTGTGTTCGAATTTGGCTTACTTCCACTTAGTCGAGTCTTGTAAGTCGCTGCTGGCAGAAATGGAGTGGCAGATCGACATTCAACATGTCTATAGGGAAGCTAATTTGTGTGTTGACCTCTTTGCTAACATGGGGATTGATCAACCAGATGGATTGAAGGTTTTTGACTCGCCTCCAGCGGACTTGGCGAGGGTATGCTTCAGGATTGGAGTGGGGTGTCACGGCCTCGGCTCATTTCAATTTAGTTTATAATGTTTTATTTTTATTGTTTTCTTTGTTGTTGGGTTTTTCCCGCAGTTTCACCACCAAAAAAAAAAAAAAATTATCATCTAATAATTAATAACTAGTTTTTTGCAGCCGTAAAAAATCATGGGACTACTTTTACATTACATTTCGTCATTGCCCAGTTTCCTTGTTTACAACAAAAAGAAATGCATGAGACACCTCAATTACAATTATTCAGGACCCGTTCGGTATCATTCTCGTTTTCAGTTTGTGGTTTTTTGCGTACAAATTTTACTTAAATACGTTACAAAATTAACTTCAAATTTTTCGGTGGTGTAATAGTCGGCCAAATGACCAGATTGGTATAAAAAAAAACACAATTACCATATTGGTAAAAAAAAACTCTAGAGGACATATTGGTATAAAAAAATGCAACGAGTGTCAAATTAGCCTAATTTTTCACCGAGTTGGAAAATCGACAAAAAAAATATTTGTTTTCTCAAAAACTTGAAAAATAGTGCTTTCCTATTTATTTTTATTTTTTAAATATTTATACTATCAAAACTTATCTTCAAATATTAGTAAAGGGATATTTTGCATATTTTTGAATAAGATAAAGACATTTTTTTGTCGATTTTTCCAACTCCAGCATAAAAGTAGGCCTATTTGACTCTCATTGTGCTTTTTTATACCAATTTATCCTCCTGAGTTTTTTTTATACCAATGTGGTAAATGGCCGTGTTTTTTTATACCAATCTGGCTATTTGGCCCTATAATAGTCAAATAAAAAATGAAAACTGACAACTAAAAAATGAAAACCACTTTTTCTGGTTTTCAAAAACGGGACTTTGATTTTCAAAAAAGAAGAAAACTGAAAACAGAAAACGATATCAAACACTCAAACATGCCCTTATTTATTTGTTACCATTGATTATCAGTTTTTATGATTGGTTTGACATAAGTATTTGAGTGACAATATTTATCGCATTACATCTTTGAGTTTCTTCTCTTTGTATTATACTCGGGCTTTAAAAATAGATCGAATAAAATATTCTAATTTAGCCTACAATTCCAAACGATCTGAGATGACCCAGATTTAGCTTCAACCGATGCACACCGTAATTGAACTTGGCCTAGGCATTGTTGACCAGGCCCAAATTTTTAGACCCTTAAGAGTTAAAGTCTTGTTGGATAGGTTTACATCTTTGTGATCTTACCTGATCTGATTTGAATGCAACTAATTTGGACTGATTTAATTTGGATGACTCTAAATTGATCAGATCTGATATGTATGTGTAAATATTTAACAGGATTTGGACGAACTAATATAAAAAATGGACTAAATTCAGTGATCATTAAAAAACTCTGATTTGATTTGATCTGATTTGAATTAAGTTGATCTAACCTTATTTGAATGTGTCTGATCAGATCCCAGTACACTATTTATTTAGTCCTATCAACAAAGCCTAAATGAGCCAAATTAGCCATATTACAATCTCAATTAATAAAACATAATTTAGAAATAGAACATCTGATTGAAATATTATGTGATAAAATATTGAAAGATCCGATAATTAGCTAATCTACTCTTAAGATGACATGAAGGATTAGTGGAAAAATATAAAAAAAATTTAAACAAAGTATTTGAACTCTGCCCACCTTCTCACATTACTGTTCTGTTTTGTCACCTATTTGTTCTCCACTGTTTTGTAGTTAGATAATTTTGATTTTTTTTTTTTTTGCTGAGTAGTTAGATAATTTTGATTGAGATGACGTAATGGGAGTTGTAAATTGCTGGCACTACTTTAAGACAAAGCAAGATGCTACCCAAGATTATTGGCGAGAAAGAACAATAACTTAAAACGATGCGTAGATTGATTACAATATGTTAGCTTAATAGCTTATCATTTCAGTTTAGTCACATATTGATATAAACAAAATTTTTTTTTTTCATTTCGTAGTTTGAATCTAACACCTCAGAAATAATTAATAATGAATGCGGAGTATATTGATTTTGGTATGAGTGTATTCTGTATTTTTTATGAAACTTCAAATTATTTTAACAATGACATTTTGTAAGGTAAATAAATAATTTTGGTTCATGCACAATGGGCATCGCATATGGCAAATTTTGAGTTCACTAACGACGAATGAATTTGTATTTGGTGTGTGCGTGCATTTTAGTAAAATCAAATTTTCATAGTCAAATGCAAAATTAAAATTATTGATGACCAAAGCTATCAAATTACATTATGAAAAGTTTTTAGTTACAATATAACCATCTGAAAAAATTGCGATATATATTTTGGAGGTAACAATAATTTGAGAGTACAAACACAAATACTTTTACAAACAACTATTAACACATAAAACAATTAAAACATAATAACATTCCTCTAAATTGTTGTATGGGAAACCAATCTATACTACACTATTTTAATATCTAATTCTCTACCCTAACTGCGCTCTCTCTTTCAACATGTCATATATGTGTTTCATGCAATTTTTTTCTCATAAATAATAAACAAATAACCAACGTATATATAGTATATCTCAAACTAACATGTAATTAATAAATTGGCAAGCGAAAAGCCAAGAGAAACAAAGTTTATTACCATTATTAAGATGAATAATGATGATGAATTGTCACATAAATGATGAAATTTATGAGAATTAATTGAGAAGAAGTTGAAATGTTTTCAACATTGGAGAAGGCAACTCAAAAGAATATAGTCAGTAAAGTTAATTTGGAAGTAACTCACAGGCTGATGATAAGGAATAATATTAGTGAAATCACTCTCAACATGTCACGTGGCTTTGGAAATTTTTTTATTAGCTTATTAATATTATTATATAGAAAGATTACGGTAGGTATTATAGGTTTACACCCCTAAAAAAAGGGTTGCACAATATTAGCTCTCAAATTTCCCATGCTTTAGTTTAGGACCTTTTTACATCATTCATTAAAGACACTAGTAGTAAACCTTTAACTTTGTTGAAAGGGTCTGCTTTGAAATTTCCGATACCTCCCCCTAGGCCCTACGGAAGTACGGAGACATCCCTTTCATTAAATTGTTAGGTGTCATTTGGATACACTCGAAAAGTCGGAATTCCCATAAACTTGTAAATCCTAGGAATTAAGAAAGTATGGAAATTGGGGAAATTTGTTTGGATGAACAAGGGAATTCAATTCCCATGGGAAATTCTACTTACCTAACCCCCCAAGGTAATTAAATTCTTACACTTTGGAGGAATTGGAAATGCCTAGGAATTTCCAATTCCTACACTTTATGCCAATCAAACAATCCATGATAATACAATTCCTAGAAAAATAAAATCCTTATGAATTTTGAGGGTATTCGAACGACACTTTAGTGTTTGAGATTTAATATTATCTTGGTTAAATGCTAACTGCTAACATTTGAAATGAACAGAAGAAATCGTTTTCATTATGACATGTTTTGATTGCCAAGTTAAAGCACTACTTTAAAAACATAAAACCTTATGAAATTTACCAGATCGTGGTACCTAAGACTGATAGACAATAATAAATACTCCGTACACCGTATACAGCAAGTTTATTTTATATTATCTAATATCTTTAACTATTGAAATGATTAAATACTCCATAATTGAATATGATGGGCACACGTATTAGAAAGAACAGCACCTTGTTTTGTGTTTGTATATTTAGAAAATTTGACTTGTGCATTAGAGTAAAAGTACACCTGTGTTTCCCAAATTGGGATGGCAGAGGCGGTCAACAAGAGGAAGATAAGCTTTAATTTAATGGTGGAAAAGTCGACGACGCAAAAGAAACGTAGGACAAATGGCTAATCAGCTCAATAGCCTTATATATGCGACCGAGAGCTTCCTGGTGAAGAGTCCCATATACGAAGCAATCAACGACTACTTTTCCTAAGTCGTAATCGTATGTGTTATACCCACGACATATAATAAATAAAGTGTTGTGGAGCAAAACCGAGACCCTATCTTGTTCTCATTTGTTTTAGCATGGAGTTTACGGAACTTCACGAGGTGTGGATGATTTGCAAAATAGTGATAATTTCACATGATATTTTAGCACCATGAATATATTTTTTAATTGCAATGATTATTAACAGTATGCATAATTGTCATGACGGGTGGAATGAAAAGAACTACTCTAATCTGTACTATTTTATTAATCAGTGTGGTTTCTCAAAAGAACAAAAGATTTCCAATTAAAACGGCAAAACAATCTATTTGGCAATCCTTTTATGTATTCGCGATTAATGTCCATATCACACCGCTCGAATTTGAACAAATTCCAAAGACATAATAAAAGAACGGTTTTTCTAACATGTGCCTATAATGATAAAAGTCCAATTCAAACCTTATTTAAGTAATATTCTTACTTGAAAAATAAACATTATGAAATCTCATCGACTAATTCAGAAAAATATTATTTAATTAATGAAAGAATTTTTAGTTTTATCATGTGACTTATGGACATACGTTAGAAAAATCAATATAAAAAATTGGCAAATACTATGATCGATTTTCACATAATTAGAGGTCGGGTTTGAAGTGTATACAATGTTAAAAACCTTATAAAAGAACTTTGTCACCCTAATAATCCTACATCGCTCGAATCCAAACGAAACCGAGTAGTAACAACACACATATACTCATTATTGATGATCAAATAGTGGAATTAAGAAAGAAATAATTGAATACGGAGTAAGTAGCAAGTGATTAAGGAGTATGTTGCGCTGATAAGTCATGTACCAGATATACCTTCCCAGTCAGCCCCTTGAGAGTTGGGGAGGTTGGTTTTGTTGCTTTCACGGAATCTTTCAAGGCCTAAAGTTTTGATAACTCATGGACCAGATATACCTTCCTCTGCCCTTTACGATTCTTAGAGGGCGTATCAGTTATCATCATCATCCCCATCATCTCTCTTTGCCTTATCTCTCTTCTTTTCTTATTACTAGTTTATCTTCTTAGTTACTCTACCATTTTGTCAACTCATTCCCACAAATTTCTACTCCCTCCATCCCAGTTCAAACGCCCCATATTCCGTTTTGAGACGTCCCACTTCAAACACCCCATCTATTTTGGGACATATTTCTCTCTCCTACTTTTATTAAATTATCACATCATCTCTCACATCCTCCCTACTACTTTTATTAATCCCCACATTCTCTCTCATCCTTTTTCCTAATATTACCCCACTCAACTTATAATATCAATTTTTCTTATTCCACTACAAAAAACACCTGGAGCGTTTGAACTGGGACGGAGGGAGTATTCGAAAAGTATAATAATAATAATCGGTCACTTATTCTGATCATTTCCCACTTGTCGCGTTGGTCTTGTGCGGTTTCATTTTTCAACATATACTCCCTACTACGACTAGAGATTTGATAATTATTGTACACCTATTACACTCTTATTAATGTTGGTGGGTGGGTGTGTAGGGCTTCATTTTAATTGATCTACTCCATTAGTACATGTATTTCGTGGACATGTCTTTTTCCTTTCTGATCTCATTTACGCTATCTTTTCCTAGGTGTTACGAGGTGGTTATTAGACCCCTTGACACGCACTCACAAAGCGAGGGTGGGAGATGAGGACTTGGGAACAATGGTTTTCAGTGTCCGATTTCCCTCTTTCGTTTTACTGTGTTGATGAGTGATGTTGAAAATTATTTTTAGACTAAAGGAAAAACCTTATTGCCATAAAATCAAGTGAGTTTGATTGAATGCAATGACAAAGAAAATATATATTAATTTTTTACAAGTAAACGAGTCATTCATTTTAGAAGTAGTTCCCAACATGTCCAGACAAAACATCAAAATAAAAGAGAAAATGATAGTGTGTAGAAGGGAGTATATAATTTGTATGTGAAAAAAGTGAAGGCTAATCTAGGTGCTTTAAAACGAAACGGTTAGTGAAATCAATTCAAACAAAAATCTAGACTGATGACTAGGGTATACCTTTCAACACGTTCCCTCTCACGCAAAGACCACTATATTCCTTGTATTTACGGGAGTAGGGTATAAGCAGTAGTGAATATTGCTCTCACAGAGGCCGAGAGACTCAAATACCTACAGCTCTATTCCATTCTGTTCATCACATACAAAGGAGAATACTCCGTGTGATGGTTTTTTCATTAATGTGATCGCATAATTTGTTATTTAAAATGGACATCTTATATAAAGTATGAAATAGGCTTTAACATGGCATTTGAAACTCAAAATAGAGAAATCAATTTTTTATTACAATACAAACAAAAAAGGTTTCGGATCCTCTGAAGTTATTTTTCCTGGAGTTCTCTCGAGTTTACTTGAAATGGAAATATCACTCTACCATGTAGTGTTTTCCCTTATTTAAAAAAAGACATTCATAAATTTATTTTTCCATTTCAGGTAAACTCCAAGGAATTCTAGGAAAAATAACTCCAGAGGATCTTGATCCAACAAAAAGAGGTAGGTGAAATTTTGGCCTCACCACCGGAGATGCGCAATTTTTATCTCATTTACTCTAATAGAATAGCTAAGAACAAAAATTAGGGGTGAGCAAAAATACCCGTCCCGGTTTAAGTACCCGGTCCCGACCCGGTACCCGAATTTTAATACCCGGTTTTTCCGGGTATTAATCGGGTTGGGTACCCGACCCGCTTTATTTTACATAAATTAGGGTCGGGTATGGGTATTGAAATTAGCAAATCGGGTACCCGGTTTGTACCCGGATCTCTTTATATTGTGTATAAAAATCCTACTAAACTTAATGTTTGAACCTAAAAAAGTCGACACACTCGTACATTTGGTAGAAATTCATCATCCGACCCATAAGTGGACAAGCATTCGATTTCATTTGTATAACTTTCAAGTTGCGTGTCCTTGAGTCTTGACAATTTAAAGTTCCAAATTAAGAAATTCCGGGTATGGGTACCCTGTTTTTCAGGTACCCAAAAACCGGGTATCCGGTTTATTTCAGGTCGGGTACGAGTATCAATTTTGAGCAATTTTCAAAGCGGGTACCCTGTTTTCGGGTACCCGGTTTTGCTCACCCCTAACAAAAATGATTCCTCTTATATTTGGTTTGAGTCTATGACCTTATGTCCTTCCATCGTTCCCTCAATTTGGTTTGGACTTTGCCATATATCATGTTCATCGCTAAACGCAACTTTTTTTTACTAACGTAACCTGTTAAAATACTCATTATATCCCCACTTTTCCTAAAATAACACATACTAGTATACCTTATACTTGTTATTTTATTACACAAATTGTCTTTCCATCATTAAAAAAAAAAAAGATCACGCGGAATTTTGCGTGACATATGATAACCTATGACGTACCGCAATTTCATCGTTATTTTGGCTCGATTCCGTCGATTTCAAACGTTCCGTGATACTATATTACAGATTGTCTTTCCATCATTAAAAAAAACACGCGGAATTTTGCGCGACATATGATACCCTATTACATACCTCAATTTCGTCGTTAGTTTGACCCGATTCCGTCGAGTTCGAACGTTCCATGATAGAATTGAAACATTTTATTTACTTACAATGCAATCTAGTGTTTGATATTATGATTGTTTAGGGTTGCTTGCTTGAAGAAGTATGTTATACGTTTACTTTGAGAAGTTGTAGGGAGGGGGATATCATTAAGGGTAATATTGGAAGAAAAATGGAAAAAATAATTTACGCTAGTATTTTTCAGATCACATTTAGCAATACCTATAGGGGACTTGGGCCAAGGTTCAGGCCTAGAACATGGCAGCACTTCCGGCCCATCATTTTTAAGGACTTTTTAAGAAGGAAGATATGAGCCGGTAATCAACCAAGCAGTTTGATAAAAATTCTGTGACAGTTGTGATAAATCCTTGTTTAAGGAGGTACAATCATAACTTATAATAACCACATAAATAAAATCGTAGATATCAAAGATAAATGTCACTAAATGTCATCATAAAAATAACAAAGCTAATACGGGATGTGAGTGTGATGACCTTGTAACGAAGGTCCTTGCATATACGGAAAGTTTCAGTGCTATGGTTGTTCCTTCTTCTTGGCTTGCGGTCATAGAGCAATATCGTGCTGCTGCTGATGTTTGGGCATCGCTCGTTCCTCGGTGTGTTGGGTCTTAGTCGTGAATTGTATGGATTTGGTTTCTTACCCTTTCGCGTGAATTCACTCTACTTAAATACTTATTCTAATGTCGGAATTTGAACACATGACCTCCCGTTCATAACATATACCCACTCCTATCCAAAATGATTTTCTCCTTTTCAAAAACTGTTTTTGAGTAGTCATGTTCGGAGCTACTTTTAAACCAAATGAATCGTTCACTTGTTGAAAAATTAGTACATATTTTATTCTGCAGTGCATTCTACCAAATCCATTTGAGTTTAAGGTAAACGGGTATTTTATTTGCTCTAAAAGTAGTTCCAAAAATGGCTAATCAAAAACAGTTTTCGAAAAGGGAAAATCATAGTGGGTAGGAGGGAGTATTATATTTTACCATTGGACTAGAGAGAGCGAGCTAATTGATATTTCTACACTATAAATTGTATAAATTTTGAAATTCAACCCCTTTTAGCCTTGGGAAGGCTCACAAAAACGAACAATACAATTTCATTGTAATTTTCTTCTTAAGATGTTTTTTTTTTTTTTTTTTTTTTTTTTAGTTTGTTTTTATGATTGATGCTATGTCACAATAACAATTATTTTGCTATTTGTAATATTACGTTGGATTTTTTTTTGCCCCCACGAGCCGGAATTCCTGGGTCCGCCCCTGATTCTAGCTCGAATACACGCACATCTAAAGGTCTTGCCGTGGCATATATAAGTGCATAACCTTATGGTGAAATGGTCTTAACAACCGAATTTCCAGTTTATGAATATATCTCCGACTATGTCAACTGTCATAGTCTTATGGAAGATCGACCTTTGTTCAGCGACCACATGTCTATTTGGTCAAGCCCCAACTTCTGCAAAAACAATTTTTCAAAAAAAGTTTCTAAATAGTTTTTGAACGAGGGACTCCAATTTGGATATTCTACATTTACGAACAAATTTACACTAGAAGTCGTGAAAAGTGAGAATTTGTTTCTCAATTTGGGTGTGTGTCCAAATTCCCATTCTTAGGTACCAAAAGTGAGCCAAAAGTTTGGCCAAACACACCCAAGCCAACCACACCCAAGGCGTAATTTCCGACCCATGTTGTGGGCTTAGAACTGGTGTTTAGAGCAGCAAATTGCCAAATAAAAATCATTGCTTAAGGAGGTCCGATCATAACTTATAGTTATAACCACATAAATAAAATTAAATCGCGGATGTCAAAAACAAAACAAATGTTTACTAGATGTTATGACAAATGTAACAAACCCAATCTTCTATCCCCAAATACATGCACATCGTTCGTAAAACTGAAAGGTCCTGTTATTATTTATTAAGTCTACAACCCTACCGTAAAACGGTCTTATAACTCAATTTCCGATTTCGAATATATCTCCAACTACATCAACTATCATAGCCTCATGGAAGATCAACCTTAGTTGAGCGGCCAAGGCGTATATTCAGGCTCATATGTTGTGGGCTTAGAACTGATGTTAAGAGCAGTAAATTGTCAAATAAAAATGGTGAATGAGAGTGAGTGACAAGTACAAGACCTTTTTTTCGTTTGCATTATCCCACATGTGATCTTCTCTTGGACTATGTGAGACCAGCCTCTAAACACCCCCTCTTGCTGCTTCACTCGTTCGTCTCCCACTAATTTCACTCCATTTTACTTGTTTATCTCCATCTATCCATCTTCATATGTTGTTTTCCTTTGAATTTTCCGTCCCAAGAACACAATATTCTTTTCAAATCTACCAAATTTCATCCCTAAGTCCAAATTCAATACTTTTGGTAGCATTTTTGAGTGCTACTAAAACTTCACATCTAGTAAGTTTGTGTCATATATAGTTTTTGTCGCATGTCTAGTTAAGGGTAAAATTGCGTACATTGTAGTTGTCGATTGCTCTACTATCGAAATCTTAACGATTACGAGATCTATAATTGATTATTGCCATTGTAAGATCTTTATTAGGATATTCAAGTGCGCTCTTTCTTGTTCACAATGAGAAGCTTGAAGATGGATTCAATGAAGAAGCAAGAAAGATGAAGTCATTAAGTAGTGTAGGACTTGCTCTGAGTGTGGTATTTACTTGTTTACTATTTGCCTTAGTAGCTGAAATTTACTATCTTCTTTGGTGGAAAAGGAGGAGATCACTCATCAGAAGACAAATTATTGAAGATGAATCAAGAAACTCCTCCTACATGCTATGCTGTAAAAACCAAGCATCTTGTGCAGTAAATATTTCCTCCTCAGCAGCAGCAAGCAATCAAGTACACACACAAGAGTTTTACTGTGACCCTTACAACAGCAACAACAAAGATTTACTGCATCACAAACCCTTTGATGATTCTGATCAAAATCGCGGTAATGCCGATTTAGTAATCTCTGGGCCACCAAGGTTTCTCTTCACAATCAATGAGGAAACCAATGAAGATATGGCATGCTCAGAAGATGGGAGAATTGTTGTTGCAAGAGAAAAGAGTAGGAAAAGTTTGAATGAACTTATGAAAAATATGGACATTATTACTTCTCCATATGTAACACCATGCTCTTCACCTCCATTATTTTTAACACCTTGTTCATCAACTACTCCTGTGAGTTCTACTCATAGTGGATATAACCCTTTTAATGAGTGTTCAAATGATGCTGAGTTTAGTAAGATTGTCAAGTCTTCTCCTCCTCCAAAGTTCAAGTTTCTAAGGGATGCTGAGGATAAGTTGCATAGAAAAAACTTGTTGTTTGAGCAAGTAATAAGGGAGAAAAGTTTGAGTAAGATGAAGAATAATGAAGGGCAAGATGGGAATTTCATTGCTATCATCGTTGCAAATAATATGGAGATTGATATGCCAAACCACCATTATCATTCTCCTTTCCAGTGTCATTCAAGCTTCCCATCATCATCATCATCATCTTATGCTTCACAGGTGTTTCCTTTGGCTAAGTAATAAATTGTTGTTAGGATCACTTGTTTTTTTTTTTTACTTGCATTTTTTTTATTTTTTGTATGAAGTAATAGTTGATTAGGAATTTTCTTATGCATTCGGAAAATGTGGGGAGCATTTGAGACACTCGGTTATTGTAACGGGTGATGCATGTTGTTATGAGTTATGGATGATGTGTTGATGTAAAAGTTGGTACAAGAAAAGACGAAGCTTTAGTATACATACTTTTTCTTTTTCTTTTTTTGGATTACATTATTATTGTTGATATGTCTTTCATTTTGTTGAAATCTTTTTTACTTTTATAGTTACGGTTTAAGGTTGTATACTATTCCGAAAACCAGCCAAAGAATGTGAGCTAGCTGTTCATATAGGCTAGGGTTGTTTTTTCATTTCGACACTTTTTATGTAAGATCATTGTGTCCTTATTGACTTTAGAATCATTCTCTACTGTTTTTCTTGCACCCCAACCCAACTTAATAGATGTCACATATACGCGCAAAATAAAAGTTGAGAGGAAGCTACTCCCTAAGAAACATAACATTGTCTGTTGCTAAAAGGTAAAGCAGAAGTTATTAATGATTTAATCCTCATGCGGGCATTATGGAGGTTAATCAATTTTAGTAGTGTCCATGATTTCCAAGGTGTCACATACCCATAATCATTCATGTGAGTGTTTGATACTACAAGTACAATAATTCTAATTAATTAGAAATGTTGATTGCAATTCTTTTGAGGCCAAATAAAACTGATTTCTTCTGCCTTTCCACTTGGCTAGTTGCTCACTTCAATCTGAAATACAGCTTGAGCATCCTGTCCAAGGAAACCGATAGTGTATTATATGTAACTATGTAAGTATGTAACTGTAAATTAAGCAAATTGTCGGAAGTATCTGTTTTAGACCGGTACGACGCTATTTATGTAAGGCTTGAACCTGATAACTGTAATATGTCTAAGGACGATATTTTTTTTACTACTCCATATATCATCGTCCTCTTGTTCTGAAATGATGAGATGCTATTGTAACAAGATGTAACCTACAACTATGAGCTCTCAAGCACGTCTTATTGTGCGTTCATAACTGCCTTTGTCTATGATCTTCCAACATCTTTCTTTGATGAATGATAAATACACAAGATTATGAATTGCGATTTAGTTAATAACCCTTCTTTAAAGAATAATATAAGTCATTCACACTTATACGAGAAAGTGATTTAAACTGAGACTACTTGTCAGGCCACGCTTAACCTTAAAGAAATGGCCAACAACCGTAGCAAACAACGACCTACAAGTAAACCGCGGAATTAAGTATCCCACATCTACAAACATCCACAAGCAAAAATCCAAAGACACATAGGTGGTTGTAGGTTTGTAGCCAATCAGTCTTGGAGTTGGGGCATCCATAGATTTTGTCCAGGACTTAGATAATTGTTTTAGAACAACAGGGGAGATATTAACCTGAAAAGTTGAAAGTGTCGCAGTTTGTGAAATGTGTGTAGTGGATCTTCTCGCTAATACTCCAAACAAAATCCATTGCCCGTGAATGTCTGTCGCTCGGTCTTTTTGCCTATTCATTGACTCGGAAGCTCGCATATAAAACCATCATTTTCACATTATTTATTACCAAGTCGCAAGTAATCAAACTTAGGAGAAGAGCTGGGTGCTCCATTGGTTCAATCCTTTCTCCGGTTTGAAGGTTGAGAGTTCGATTTTTGTCGTCTTAATTTAATTGTGATTGTATACTTGATGGATTCTCGTTAAATTTCTAGGTGTAGCGTCCACGCACCACCTATATGCACCTTGTAACTCCTTGCTTTACGAGGGCTGGATCTTATCTTAAATCAACAAGTTATCCACGAAAATATTACAGGTTTCCGGGACTTTATTTCAGCTCCACTGACTCTTAGCTCAGGCATAAGCACGAGGTTGGTGGTCATCGCGCAAGTGAGTCAAATGCACCCCACAACGTCCTCTTTGCAGGGTCAAGCTGAAGACTTGGGGGTCAATTAGGTTTGCATAGATTCAAGGTCAAATGGTCATTGATGCGCAGATGGCATTTGGGTTGAGTTAAGAAACTTGGGTCGACAGCTACCCGTTGTGCTGTCATGAAAGATCATAGAGGAACGAGGTGACAGAAGCTCACCGATTAGCTATAGCTACTAGGTCACTCTTGATGTAATTGTTTTTTTTTTTTTTTTTTATTTAATTGTTGTATTCATGTTTTCTGGTTAAACGATTGTCCCAAAAAAACAAAAAAAAAAAGATCAAGATTACACTAAAAACAGAAGAACAATAATCTAGTTATTGAATTGAAAGATCGGGAGATTCAAGAGCATGCGTACAGAGAAACGATGGACCATCGATAATATGGTAAAAGTTTCCACATTAGCATCATAGCATGTGTATCTCCGATTGATCAATGCATTCATGGAGCTTATCTCCGATTTGATCGGAAAAACGTAATGTAAATATAATTTTGAAATAACTCTTCGGAGTTCTGATCCAAGGAGAAACATAGAATGGGTGAAGGACATATTACTGACTAAGCAGCTAAGAATCCAAATAAGAACAACAAAATCACACTACAAACTATCAAGCACTTTCAACATATAGTCAGCCTTGGGAGTTAGGATGGCAAGGGATGACGCACCTGATTGATAAATCCACCTCGTCACACGTGCATGACCCCACTGATTTGTTTTCAATCGTACAAACTTACGTGGAGCGCATACGGATGAGGACATGAGGTGTTGATGAGGGTGAACAGGTGTGGGTATCAATATGGTTGTCAGAAAAACACCCGAAGGCCCTGAAGACGACTTAAAATGAGAGAGAGATAACTCGTCTATGTAGAGCCCATCAGTTAAGAACCATAAGCAGCTCTTGCAGTTATTCCAAGCTCCACACATAGAGAGTTCAAGCATGGCTCTTCCAAAAGACTGAAGGCTGATAACCCATAGTACGAGTGATAAAGCTCAGGCAACTGGCCTGGGAATTTACTGAACCCACCGTACTAGAAAGAAAAAAGATAACCAAACAATGCATCAGGATCATTGTAGGCGGAAGTGTGGAGAGTGTAGAGGGTTTACTGGGGGAAGATAACATTTACCTGAGACTGACAAGTAAGCAGTGAATCAGACAAGGCTTGCGTATCAACAAAGTTGCTACCTCCTAACATCTTTAGCACTCCGCCAACCCTGCATGTGGTGGTGGACATTTCTCATCTTCAGAATGTCACAAGGGATAACAAAACCTAAAATAATCACTACATAAGCACACCACCATACCAGAAACCGTAGCAAGTATCACTACGCTTGTTTATCCTTCCTTGAAATCCGCCATCCATAGCTTGTCTCTGATGCACGAAAAAAACAATCATATAGTATTCTTCCTTTGTAATCTGATACTACATCAAATATCCAGATACTAATCTCTAAGATTTCTTCTCCAAAAAAAAAAAAAAAAAGGAAGAACAAAGGATTGAATGTCTCAATTAGTGGGTCATCCAGCAAAATATCATTAAGAGCATATAAGGTAGGATAACCAAAACACTATTTTTACACTTTTCCCCATAGAAGTAATGATCATAAGGCTAGTAGCCAGTTACAAAAGAAAATGGGAGCTGTACAATATACAGAAAATTGAATCAATCAAAGGTACTACCAGAAGAAGCCTCATGGGAGGGTTTTGAATATAACCTAATTTCTTGGAAGGCTATTTGTAGGTGGAGGAGGGCTTATTAGATAAGAGGCCTTGAGCTGGAATAAAGGATTCTGTATGAAATGTATAGGGAAGTTGTTTCAGAGTAGACTTCCCTCTGGAAGGTCTGGATACACCTTGCAGACTTATGTGTATGTTTGAGGATCCTGTCAATAAGGGTGACGCATGGGGATGGAACGTTTACTTAGTCTGCATGATAAATTTGTTCTAAAGGCTGGTGGGTCAGCACGACATCTCCGTGCAGTAGTACTGATCAGAAATGACCGCTTTTAGAGAGTTCACAATAAAGTATATGTATATGGTGAGTCGGAAACTAGTTGTGGGTATGATCAATTCAAGACATGCTATTCTTAATTGGATTGATACATACGCAAAGCTGGCTACTAAGAAAGACCTCATAAAAAGGAAATTCAGGTTGATGATATGTTGATATCTGCACGTCGAGCTGTCACGGGAATGTGACAGTTCCTCACCTGTTTTTTCTCTTGTCCCATAGCTGGTGAGATATATATTGGAGCCAATAAAGGTTTGGACAAAAGTTGAGATGGTTCTACTACAGATAGTAGTAGGACTCAAAAGGACAGCTTTTTAAAGGTAGTTCTGGTTGCTACCACTTGTGAAATAAGGAGGAACAAAATTATCAGAACATTAAAGCAAAAACAAGTCCTCCGCATGGCATGCATTAGATTGGTTCAAATCTTTTCCTAATACCATCATTAAGGTTTATGAGGTGCGTGTGTCTGCACGTGTTTCGTGCACTCTTATTCTATGCCCCATCTTCGCAGATGAATGCACAATCTAACTGTTTCTAATGACGTGGATGATTAGATTAAATTAAATGCAAATATACTACAGTAGGTAATAAGAACAAATGGCCCAAGTTCAAGTGGTTGTTCGATATTTCCATTATTTGATATACTGCAGCTTAACGGTTTCAAGGGTAATGCAAGTCTGCCAAATAGAATTTTTTTTATATTTATTTTTTATTTTTTTGGTTGTGAGAAGTCTGCATAATAGAAGGTGGTTCCTAAGAGCTCTGAAAGAGTAAGAAGCACAAAAACACACCTGAATTACCCAATCCAGAAGCAGCGGAATACTTATGATGGAAGTCGAGGCATCCTGATTGAGAAGATCATGTTTGATAAATCCCATCAGTCGGAGAGATGCAATGGCACAGAATGTCGCACCACCTGTGGCACTAATAGAATAGGTTTACATTATATATTGACAACGAACCCTGTAGTCAGAGTTGAAGAAAGCTTAAACAAACACAGAACAGCCAAAGAAGAAAGAACTTCTTGAACTGATGTCAAAATGTGATGCAGAAAACAAAATCAAGACAAATGAGGATGCAAATAATATATTTGGCTATCTACTCACCATGAGATTCTAGACCAGGACACAAGCCAAAGCCACCATCATAAGACTGCAAAATGTATCATACATATAACTCAACATCACTACAAGATCAAGAATCAAAACCACTGTACCAATCTTCATTTTATACCTGACAATCCAGTATGTATTCTTTTGCCATGTCTTTGTCTACCCCAGACCAATCATCCAACAGATAAGAGATGGCAGCTGAGGATAGAATAAAAAGGAAATGAAATCCGAAAATGCTAAAGCAGTAAGATTTTGAAGATAGATCAAACATATAAAAAAAAAAAATAATAATAATAATTAGACATTCCATCTTACCAGCACAATAAAGGAATCGGAGGTCCGTCTCAGCTCCAATATGGATTGGCATAAAGCTTCAGAAACAGGAAAATGAACATAAAATCATGTAAGCCAAAACTTGGTATTCATTGACAACAGAATGATAGTAGAAATAGCTGCGGATTTCATATACTTTAAATATGTTTCAGTATTACTGCAGAAGTTCGTATCAATAATAGAAGTGAAGAACCAAGAAAAAAGAGCATGATAAAAACTACCTTCCATCAGGCTGCTGAAGGTGTCGAATTGATCTCACAATGGATTTGGAATTAAGAAGAGTGAAGTCATAGCCAATAATTTTCAGAATGCATAATGCACAGTAAGTACTGGCCAAGTGACTGCTGTTGCGTCTTAAATTCTGCAACAAGCAGATGTGACATGTAAGACGGATTGTTAGACTCACAGCCAGCTAATATTTATTAGCTAAGTGACATAAATCATATTCTAGATACTACTAACTCCAATGGGAATGCACAACAAACCCCTTTATCATCTGGTGGATACTGAGATGACCTTGAACCAAGAAATCCGTAGAATTGTCCTGTTGCATTCCAATGGCTCATCAGTAATGCATTGCGCTCTAGATAGCCATGATTACTATAGATATCTTTTTTTTTTTTAATCAAGCGAGGTAAAGAACAAAGAAAGAGAATACCATGGCTCATATCTGCTTGATCTTTTTGATGAATCTGAAATGACAAAACCCACGTAGCAATAGCATCCTTGTCAACCTAACAATCAAACTGGTTTAGAATCTAACACAAGTCACAGAACTAGGCTAGCACAAAAATCAGAGAAGAAATGAATATGACAATTGCTCTAATAGAGATAAAACATTATGCAGTGCTTAAATAAGTTCATATTCGTATGTAAGTACAAGCTCTAGAGATTATGCATGTATTCTAGAAAACTTCAATATTCTGCTACTGCCACAAACTTCTTCAGATATAAATTAATCCACCAGCTTTTTGCATACTGCATTCTACACTTACAGTTTCAAAGGACTAGGAGCCAAATTAATATCTTCCGGAAGGGTATGCATGCAATGCCAGCATATGGTTTCTTAGGCTCATTTCTCTCCCTCACACCTCAATTCGTATTAACTTGATTCACCTTAGCCTGTTTTATTCTGTCTTGCCTAAATCTATCCTAAAACATGTACTAATTGGAAACATTGGCAATGGATGTTATGCTGAAATACGGTTAACCAAACACCAGATGCAACTTTGACACTGAAGAGAAGGTCGATAAACTTAGGTAGCATTTGAATTCCTCAAAAATATCTGGTCTCGGTGATTTTGGTTATAAATTTTGAAGTATTAAATTCCAATCTTCAATTTCTTTGTTTTTAGGACAATTTTTCACTCTAAGTTTGCCCACCGTCCTCAACAATTACTCTTGCATCTTCAACCGCTAACAAGTCCTAATTTCTGTTCATCACAGGTACATAAATGGTGGCTTAGTCCCTTCATTCACAACACACTACGACCATCTCCTCCTACTCTATCCTCCCCAGCCATAAAAAAAAAAAAAAAAAAAAAAAAAAAAAAAAAAAAAAAAAAAAAAAAAGATGTACAAGGAAAATTGAGGAAACAGCAACGATGCCAATTTTTAACAATCCACAGATTGCTAGTCATCGATCAAATTGCATCCTTAATCAACACGACCAAGCAATTATTACCCATGCCAGGGCAAAGAGCAGAGCAACAAACTGAGCCACAGCCCACACTAGAAAGTCCACCAGCGGACTGCCTTGTGTAGAAGTAGCTACATTCTCATACACTAATTGATCCTATGTCAAGAAATCCGTTATTTCGACAATTCTAGAACACAATGAAACTTTCAATGCACTAATTGATCCTATGTCAGGAAATCCGAATTCTCGATGATTCTAGTACACAATGGAACTTTCAATCCATAACAATTGAAGCCATTCTACCTTATCAAGGAATCATAATCAGAACCCCCATATAATATCAATCATTGCATACTCAAACCAAACCATCAACCCCTTACACATCAATCACAAATCATACAGAATCACAATCACAGCAAAATATACACAGTGCTCACAACCAATCACACCACAGCAAAGTTCATTTTTTTTTTGGTACATAGGAGCAGCTAATGCTGTGGCGGTGGGGATACGAGGATTTGAACTCGGGACATCCACTAGGCCTACTTTGATCCTCGTCACGGCAAAGTTCATAACATGATCACAGACTACAATCAACAACAAGCTAATTCTCAAAAGACTCAGAATAGATCAATACTTCTAAATTTCAAATTCTAAAACATGCCCACCAAATATTTTCAGCAATTGAACTGAAATTCTCAGAAACCCAGAAAGATCCATACTTTTTTTTTCCACTTTTTTTTTACAATTAAAATCGAGAAGAAAACGTAAAGATTACCCCATCTAAGGCGCCAAGGATGTCGAGTGAAGAGAGGGTGAAGTAAGCAAGAGTAAGATAATTAATCTCCTGGGATTCATAATCACTGGGCAGTAATTCGTACATCATGTCAAGGAATCTGATGTGTCTTTCTCTCTCAAACTTCACTGAATCCGATGAATCCATCACAAATGTTTTTTTTGGGTTTTCTTCTGCTGGAGTTTGCGGTGTTGGAGTATTATTATGCAAGATTGCAAATGTGTGTTTGACAATTTGACTTGAATAACATCACCTAGCGAATACGGAGTACTAGAGAAGTAGAGAGTAAAGTGCGAACATACGTAGGATTTAACTCGTCGAGATTACGAATCGATCGAGTTGAAGTTCGGGTTGAACTCCGTCAAACAGATTAATGGAGTACATACTAACATAGTGTTATAGTTGGTCTTCTGATAATAACCTCACATAATTGGTTTTTTAGAAATAATTCCACCTTATGATATGCGTACAAATAATTCTAATTAAATTACAAATATCTCACGCGTGTTCGAAATGAGATTTTAGGTTTTGAAAGGTGATTTTTCGTGTAATTACATTACGAATATCCTATGAGTGTTCGAAATGAGATTTTAGATTTTGAAAGGTAACTTTTCATCTAATTACATGACAGATATCCCACGGGTGTTCGAAACGAGATTTTAGATTTTGAAATGTAACATTCTATCTAATTACATTAAAAAAATCTCATGGTGTTCGAAACATGATTTTAGGTTTTTAAATGTGACTTTCCATCTAATTACATTACAAATATTCTACGGGTGTTTGAAATGAGATTTTAGGTTTTAGATAAAAATTTCGTTTACATAATTTTAACATTTTAATATAAGTAGTCCGGCCATTGCACGGACCATCAAATAGTTTCCCCAATTCCCCCACTTTCTTAATTCTTAGGATTTGTAAATTTATGAGAATTCCGACTTCCCGAGCGTATCCAGACGACAGCTAATACTTTAATTGTACAATTCCTAACTTACGGTAAAGGAATTCATCCTCGCGTATTGAATTGTCTTCGACAATTTTATTGTTATCCATCATACCGTTGCCATTAGGCAAGTTACCTGAAAGTCTGAAGATTGTTTGTTTTTAGGGAAATTTCCAATATACCCCTGAGGTTTTCGAGTTTTTTTTTATATGATGGACAACAATAAAACTCTTAGCTGTCATTTTTTGTTATAACCTAACACATATATAACCTCAAGGGCCTAACGGTGTTAGACGCCGCTAGTGAAAAAGCTCAAAAAACGTGATTTTGCAAATCTTAGGGGGCACGCTGGACAAATCGGAAAACAGAGGGGTATATCAGAAAAACTCGGAAACCTCATGGGTACATTGAAAATTTCCCCTTGTTTTTATGATATCGATATTGGTTATATACGTGTTAGAGTTGTCAACGTTTTTTGTTCAAGTCTTAGGGGCATTTCGGGAATAAATTTAATTACCTATACCCTTTCTTAGTCACAAATTTTACAGATTATTTTGAATGACACCGTGTTTACTCTTGTGCCTCCTAATAGCGCAAGATTATTTTTGAATGACACTGTCTTTATTCTTGTGCCTCCTAATAGCGCAAGACTAGGATGAATGCTCGTGCATTGCACGGGTCTCTTAAAAATGATATCTATTGTTAGCCGATCCCAAATTATTTTGGGAATAAGGCTTGATTGTTGTTGTTGTTGTTGTTTTTGTAGATGTAATAAATTTGAATTATACTCCTATATTTATGTTGGATGAAAATCAACCGTATAGAATGACTTAATTGTGAAAAATTCTAGTGTACTCATCCATGAAGAATCTATCTTGCTAAGTCTTGATATTTTCAATATTTTACCATGCATTGTGGATATTTATGGCGTCTTTCTAAAATTCAAAATCATATTATATACAATTCAAACTATTTAATTAACAATGAAAAGTAGATTGATGATTATCTCTTGTTACCAACGGATTATCTACAACATAAATAACCTTATGTATATGACAAAAAGTCATGACAAATTTACCGGACTCCACAATATGCCAAGAGAGAAAATTAACGCGAGGATAATTTTAGGGAACGATTATTGGCACTCCACAATAACATTCCAATACTCCCTCTACATGAATTTTCTTTGAGATATAATATTGTTAGTGGGAGTGTGGGAATACACGGATGAAGTGTCAATAGTCGTTCTCTAATAACCGACACTCATTAGAGAACACACAATGGTTTTGCAACTGGGACAAACCATATAAACATGGTAAATAAATCAAAGTAAAAGATTGCGATATAATTATTATGTGCTATATTTTGATTATTACGTGTTTTACAATAAATACTTAACATCGATGGGTCCTAAGGTTGGTAAAACTGATCAATGGGTCTTAAGATTGATAAAACTGTGATACAAATTTAATTTAGATAGGACTATAAGGGTTACAAATTTAATTTACGGAAAATGCACGCGGTACCCTTGTACTTTGGGGGTTTGCACACAGTACCCCTGTACTTCAACTTAGCGCACACGGTACCCTCGTACTTTTAGGAACTGCACAGTATGCCCTTTTTTAACTCCGATCCTGTTAGTTTATTCTTAATAATGTTGACATGACTACAATTAAGTTAAGTTAATTACCAAATAGTATAAAATAAAATTATGATAATAATTAGAAAAAATCAACCCTTACCTTTTCATTTTTCTCTCTCCTCTCCCCTTTCCCCTTTCCCTTCCCTGCCCACCACCACCACGTACTAACTTACAAAGTAGGTTAATGTGTATTAAGGGGGATAAGTTAATGTTTAATGTGTAGTTAGTATGTTAATGATGTAGAATGGTTGCTTAAATAAAGCACTAAAAAGATTCTCTAATGATGTTATGAGGGAAGAAGCAAAAAAGGGTATGGCGTGCAGTTTTCAAAAGTACGGGGGTACCGTGTGCACTAAGTTGGAGTACAGGGGTACCGTGTGCAAACCCCCAAAGTACAGGGGTACCGTGTACAAACCCCCAAAGTATACGGGTACCACGTGCATTTTCCGTTTAATTTAAGTAGGATTGTCATAGGGTCATATAATATAATTAAAAGAAGTTCATCAGTAAATTATAATAATTTAATTTAAAACCAATATGTAATATTATGATAAGAGTGAGTTGACTCCAAAAGAAGGAATCGTATGACTATGAAAAGTAGATTGTGCTAAAACCAAAGTTGTCACTATTTATTTATTTACTTTTTGGTTACCACAAAAATACCTATATTTAATTAATATTATTTCGATTAATAATATTTAATTGCTAAAACTCTCTACAAACACTCTAAAAACAATCGGTTGTTGTGGGAGTTTCAAAAAAGTCTCCTTTAATAGAAGGACTAGTTTTAAGCTCGTGCGTTGCACGGTACACATATTATATCGTGTTTAATGACTCTTATACAAAAGTCCCACGTTAAACATTTTTCCTTAAAAAGCCAAATGTAGTGTTTAAATTTTGGTTGCTGAGTAGTTTGAGAATAAACAAACATTGGGTCTGTACCCAACTGTACTGTTACTCTTGTGTATAAATTTCAGCTCCTAAAATCAAATTCACTTGTTCACGAAAAATCCCAGAGATTGGAGTGCAGTAAAAAAAAAAAAAAGATGAAAGGGGATTAATTTGAGAATTGGGAGACAAAAATTTTGGGTTTTACCTTGCATATATTTAGTGGGTTGAAATTGGGAATTATGTGTCGAGGGTGATGTTGTTCTTCCATTTTACTCATCTTCTTCCTCCTAGGGTTCCAAGTTGGGGTTGCCTGATGACTAATGCATTTCTATCAAACATATGTATAAATGAAACTCATTTTAAATTAGATTTCAAAACAGATCTAATGGGATATACAGAGTATGTTGTAATGAAATTTTGATATACAAAATGAAAGTTAGGACTAATAATGTTGGGCCACATTTAAATAACTTTCAAATTACAGTTTTGTAAAGACTTTACCTAATAACTCTTGTGAGAAACATTCATTTTTTGGACTCTCTCACTATATCTCTTATGTTGAACTCTCTTTAAACTTTTCATAAAAAAAAAAAATCTACTAAATGTATACGGTGTATGTAAATTGTTTTGCATATCGGAAAAATGTGTAAATGGATCTCAATTTGAGATACATTTCGAAACAAATCTAATGATATATGTTCTGAAGTTTTTTATCACACATAACCAATGTTATAATTTATTATGTGGAAAATCTATTAGATAAGTTTATGAAAGACTCTCACGTAGACAAAGATTCTATATACGACTACTAATTGAGTTGTTAACAATAAACTACGGTATTTCACATTTTTTAGATTCTCTTAGTATTTCTTTTTTGTTGTTGGACACTCTGTAGGCTATTCAAAAACCTCTCTTATATATATATATATATATATATTAGATTAATTAATTTCGAATCGAACCGAAGAAGAAAAAACACAACGCAGGGAAAGGCCGCAGACCGCAGTGTAGTTTGTTGTGTTGCGTATTTACCAACGGAGTAACAAAAACATTTTGCCGCTGCAAAAGAAATCGTTCACTGTGTCATTTTGTCGAACACCTGTTGGGCATCAGAATTAATGAAGGGCAGCAACTCAACTGCGCTCACCATTGCTAAGAAATGCAAGGTTCTCTCTCTCTCTCTTTACTCTCCATTCAATTAATTACTGCTTCATCTCATACTAAAAAAAAAGTTACCCTTGTTCACCAGAACATTTTGGCTTCTAATTGGCAAGGAAATCTTAACACCATCAAAGCTGATTCCGCAGGAAGGTAACTTTTCACCCACTCTTCTCTCCTAATTCCTGATCTTTTACCGTTCTTACGAACCCGATACGCAAAAACTTGCATAAGACGATCCTATAGAAAAAAGTCGGTATAAAACTATACTCCAATGTTTTTAGTAATAATGTTATGTTTGAAAATCACCCCCAAAACAACTAAAACTGTGTCACATTGTCCTGTATTTTACCCGAATCTGTTTTCGGGTATCCGCGGGCGAAAATCGGGTTGAATAATTCAGTGATGTACTGATGTTTTTAGCAAGCAGGACATATACACTTCAAAAGTCAAGTATTTAGTCAAGAAAGGGAAGCCATATATCTGGGTTCCGGAGAAAGACTTACACAATGTGGTAAGTCTTTTGGATTTTTGTGTTCCTGTGATCACCTATCAGTTCAATTGTTATCTTGCTCATAATTTCGATCTTGTATCGAAATTTACATTATGTCGTATTGCTGTTGCTATACTCCATATGTCTTATCAACATGGCGTTTGGCTGTTTGCTTACTTGAATTAGTTGAATTTACATTGCCGGTTGCTATTTAATGATATAAGAAGCATACTCAGATATCTGATTATAGGACCTCCTACAGTGGGTTGCCAAGTTGTATTATATGTTGGGATGAATTGGTCCTTTCTTGTTGGCAAAGTAGACGGTGTTAAGGTATAAAACCGTTGTTTGGGCCTCAACCATGAGCTTAGGCGTTTTTGAAGTTTGATGAGAACCTGTTGTTCAGCTGAGTGCTGTGATATGGTGGTGGCAATACTTGATGTCAGCTCTAGAAGAATGTAATGACAGGATTTTAACGGCACTAAATGTGTTTTCTTTGTAGCATGTATTATCGCTTTGTACTAGTTTTTAGCAATTCTAGGTTCTTATTGGTTTACCAGTATGACTGAAATTGTGATGCTACGCATGCTAATGGTGAACCTTGTGTCTTATACGGAGTACTTGAAATTGAAATATATTCAAACCAACCTAAAAGTAACCTTGTTGTTTGGATGCAGAATACTGTCGTAGATGAGCGTGCTTCATTTGCTGTGGCCAGTCCTCACCCTGGGCCTCTTGCAAATTTGTTTCGATCACTGAAAAAGGTAAGCCCTGATTCTAGTTTGCTTTGGATAACGTTCTGAGTGAATCGACGGTTTCTGTGCTGAAGGCTGAAGGAACCCTCCTTATTTTTTCTGTGCTACAGCTTCCAGCTCGAATTGCTTTGATAGGTGAAGTTGTTCCTTTAGGAGAACAGAAGGTAATTTTAGTTCATTTGTGAATCCTGTTGCAGTTACATGGGGTTTATGTGGAAGGTAGATAATTAGGCTGTACACTGTGCTTTGATTTGCTTACCTCTAATTCCTATTGTTACTGTAGGGTTTATGATTTTACCTTCCTTGTGACCATATTTCCCATGAAGTATCTGCGTATCTTGATTAGTGCTTGAATCTTGGTATTCAATTGTATCCTTGAACTGTTCATTAAATGACCGTATGTAGCTTGATATTTTTCTGCTGTTCTTGAATTTTGTGTCCATCTTCTTTGCTATTACGTTAATGATCTACTTGTAATTGTCTTGATACTGTGAAGCTGGTTAACTCCTTAGACGTCTCTCTTTCCCACTCTTCTTTTATGTTTTGTTGCATTCTTTCCCCTCTGTATGCTTCCTGGTACAGATTTATAGGAGGCATGTCCGTAAGTTTTTCACTCTTGCCATAGGGTAAGATGACGTAAATTGCCTTGCAACTGCATATTCCCAACTTGGGAATTTTAATAAAAATTAGACATAGGTAAATGTTATAAATTGGGTTGTTATTGTTTTACATTCACTAGTGAAAACAATGAATTTTCAGCATGTTCCTGGTACCCACTTTGTTGTAAAAGTTCATTCAGAGAGAGAAAATAAGTGATTTTGTGGTCATTCGGACATTTCTTGCAAATTGCAATTGAAATCAAGGCTGCAATAAGCACAAATTCATTCGTCAAACTCAAGGACCACTATGACAAACCAAGGGATATAATAAAGTTTCATTATTTTTTAAATAAGAAACCACATTGCTGGAGGGGAGGGTTTTAAATCTAAGTTTGTTGATGCGGTCCAGTTTTATGTTCAAGAAATTATAATTCTTTCTTTTTATTTATTTTATTTTTTAAAAGGGAGTTGGGTAAGGTATTTTGTATGAAATCAGTATCAAGTACCAATATGTGGAAGTTTGAGCCCTATTCTTTTATGCAATAGCACTCAAAATTGTTTTAATTTGACTTGGTTTTCTATAGGCGCATGCTATTCAAGTAGATTCCAGATTTGTATTTTGGTTGTATCCAAAGTTACTTGTCTCAGCGATACTGGGAAGCGTTGCATTCCTATAAAAACCTTTATGTTCCTATCCAAGATATACTCAGTAAAGGTATAGAATATTGGACATAAAACTGGACTGCATCCTTTCTGTAAAGCTTCTGGGGCACTGAACCGGATTTTGAGGTCTTACTAGACACATTTTGTCGTAACGGCTGGCATTCCTTGCATAGATTATTCCTACCATTGTGACCGGATTACTTCTTTGAGACTCACAGATTAACAGCTGACAATTGTTTTTGTATCTTCTCCCATAACAGATTTTAAACACTTTGGTTTATTGATTATTCAGGGTTCCAATTTTCTAATGCAGGAGAAAGGTTCGATAGTGTTTAGCCATTAAGGGGTGTCATGGGAGACCAAGACACATAAAATCACCATGTATAATAATGGGCTGAAAGCCTTATATTAAGTAGACCCTTGAGATAGATTTTTACAATTGTGACCTTATGAGTCAATAGACAGGAAGTACATGGAGACGTTCCGTGGAATTGGTGAAGTAGCACTCGTGAACGGAACAGGTCATCACAACTCGCTTATGATGTTATGCATTACAACATGGAAGAGGCTGTCGTGAAGACTTCACTTAATAAGTAGAACAGTCTCCTAGTTAGAGATCTATTATTTATATACAAATGGAACTTTTGTGGAACTCATTATAGACACACTGAATCCTTTGATTTTCTGAGTCTGCATTTTATCATACATAGGATTGACCTTATTGGGACAGGAGATTAGTGAAAATCTGTGATCGTGAAGACAAAGTTTTTAGTGAAAATCGCAGCATAAAACACTAATTTCCGTTTCTTTGCAGTCTCCAGTTTGATGAATACTCTTTGCGGTGGGCTCTGTCATTTTGTATGATCACATCTTCACTGTAAAACAGAAATTTAACTTTCATACATAATTTTTTTTGATAACAGGCGAAATCTGCCAATGAAAGTCTCAGGGAGATGATTGTGGCTGAACAGAAAGAAATATCAGAGTCATGTTATGCAGCTTCTGGTGTATTGACTTCTTCTACTTTTGGCCACACCTCTCGAAGTGAAAACCTTGTTGAGCTACTCGATAGTGATGAAAATTATATGGTTTACAAGTTCAGCACCAGGTTTGAACTCAGCCTACTTCTCTATCTTGTTTTGGACATATAATCACGAAGAATTCTTGTTGTGATATTAATTTATTGAAAACCATGCTTGTCTTTATTGACTCGTGGACTATTGATTTTTCCCTTGAGATTATGCAGCTTATGCAGCGAATACCCCAGAAGATTACCCCCTTTACTCCTGCATTTTTTATTTTTCCACTTTGGGGAGTGGGCGGCGGGGAGCTATGCATGATTTTCTTTTAAATATTAGAGAGGCATGATTATGGTACTAATACAAGACTGGAGGACAAGGGTTCCTCCCAAAAATTAGGGCATACTACAGGTTCCCCATTCGTGTTGTAAAACTGCGCTAGGAATATACTTAGAATACCCAACAACCTTAGATGCAAAGTAAAGAATCCGCCAGAAAGGTCAAAGAGGGCGAATATTCCTTGAAGACACCCTAGGGATCACCTTTAAAGCACACTTCCAAAGAATTTCATGTTCCTTTTGACTCCTTTGTCCAACTTACCTGATTTTCTAGGGCTCTCCAGTCCCTTCAAGGAGTATTGAATGCTACCCTCTCACTTCAAAGAGAGGTCTCCATAAATATCCAATAAACTAATAATGTGGAAACAAACATCCAGCCGTCTCTTTAATAATCTATTCACCTGATTTCTGCCAACAAAACGCACATTAAAAAGAGAGACAAAATATGGCGTCTTCATTGAACCTTAAATTCTTATTAATCTTCCTCAGTGTCGCAAAAATGCATCAACCTTCATTGGAGTCATGGATTTTCAAAAAGTGTTAGCGATAGGGAACAACGGATAACACAATGGCAGGTTTATGTGAGGAATAAATAATTTACAAGACAAAATTTTTTCATACCAACTGCCCATACGCAAGTATGTCCTGCATCAAAGACATGATTTGAGTCCAATAAACATGAACAAGGTAGAAAGCTCCTCCTATTTTATTCATGGGGTTTTTTACGGAGGTGTAGATTCCAGGAGTTCCCCATCCATCTAGTAAAACGATGCAATTTTAGCATGATGCAAATCACAAAGTTGATAAAGTAGTGGAACAAGCTTGCAAGTGATCAATGTCAATCCAGCAATCCTCGCAAAACATGATCCCTCTACCATTAACAAGCATGTGACAAGATGCAACTATGCAAGAAGGGAAGATAATTGAGACATAACCTTCCGAGGAAGTTGGTGGGTTATATGTGACTTATCTCCTCTTAATAACAATGAAACAAAGCATTAGGGTCTTG
Source organism: Spergularia marina (assembly GCA_963680865.1). Classification (NCBI taxonomy): domain Eukaryota; kingdom Viridiplantae; phylum Streptophyta; class Magnoliopsida; order Caryophyllales; family Caryophyllaceae; genus Spergularia; species Spergularia marina. Next base: position 8,949,764 of record OY804554.1, read on the forward strand.
TGGAAATCTCCTTAACCGCTTGCCTACTAGAGAGTAGTGTTAGAGGATCGAATAGGAAGATTTTAGAGACTAGGGTTATGTTAGTGGAGTATTCTCCAAGTCAGATTGTATTAACATACCACCTATGACCTATCATATCAATAATAATTAAGGAATTATTCATCATTCTACAAGTAGAGATACTTTTGTTTTTTCAAAAAAAGTAAAATAAAATAAAAATGGGATAATTCATGTGGTACCCTCGTGTTTTGCCAAATTGCACGTGGTATCCAATGTTTTGCAATTGTGTCAAATACCGCCAAGATTTGACTGTTTGCACATGGTACCCTAAAATTTGACCCTCCTTTAACACCGTTAAGTTTCTTTTAAAAAAATATTTAGCCATCCATTTTATCTACATGGACGACCACGATTTCACAAAAAAAAAAAAAAAAAAAATTTATTTTCTTCTTCATCATCTTCATCTTGTTCATTCCCTTCCACTCATACTAAAAACCATAACCATAATATTCTTTTTCCTAATTTCAAATACATAATTAAACTTGAAATTTCATTTCCCCTCTATTCCTACCTATCGATTTCCTTCAAAATTAATCACTTTTTTTTATCATCATCCATTCTTATATGACACATTAACCACAGTTTTCTTCCTCATTTCAAACCCATAAATTTGCCCAAATCGAACCAAATATTTGGAAAAATTGAGCTATAATATTTGCTGAATCAATAATAATTTATGTTCCCTTAGTTTTCACTTTTAATTCGTAGGAATTAGGGGTTCAATTGAGAATTGGGGTTTGGGTCCAAATTATTTAAATTAAGGGTTGAGAATCGAATTTAGTTTTGAGTATCAATGTGGTTTTGAATTGGAGTGTAAAGTGTTTATGGTTTCATATATGGTTTAAAAAGATGGAGATGGTGATGAAGTTTGGTGGAGAATGATGAAATGATAGGGGTGAAAAGAGAGATAAATGAAATTTTAGGTTCAATTATTGGTTTGAAGGGAGAAGGAAAAAAGTTGGTTATGGTATTAAATGTTGGTGGAAAGTATGGTGGTGGTGAAGAAGGGTGAAGATGGTGTTGAAGGTGGTGGGGGAAAGATGAAGATGGTGATGATGAAGGTGGTGGAAAGATGGATATGGTGATGAAGGTGATGAGAGAGAAAATAAGGTTTTATTTATTATTATTTTTTTTAAGTCGACGGCGTTAAACGTAATTTTAAAGATAAATGTACCATGTGCAAATAGTCAAAACTTGAGGGTATTTGGTACAAAACTGCAAAACACTAGGGCACCACGTGCAAATTTGCAAAACACGAGGGGACCACATGAATTAACCCAATAAATATTAACGGCCCTAAATTCAAACTCTGAAAACTGCAGATGGTTGACATTTTTGGTTAGTATAGTCTCCTATAAACTTTCACTAACCGCAAAATGGAGGAAGTTTCTTTCTCACCTCTCTTAGGCAAGTGGAAATTTCCTTTGATAATTGTTTCTCAATGTTATACCTACAAAATTGGAGGAAATTATAAAATGGAACTTCAGGGTAAGTCCATGAGCAAATCAAACAAGCACCAAATGTAGAGGGAATTTATCTATTTGTTTGTTTTTGTTTATGCTCCATCCTCATCTAAATTGTGTTAAAATCTGTCTTATACTTGTGCACCGATATATACAAAACAATACAGAGGTGAGAGGTCTGATATTCCCTGGACATCTTTAAAACGACCTTGGCTGATTATTTCCAAGTCATCTCAAGGCTAATGGACATCCTTTCCCTTCCCTTTTCTTTTAGAATAAGTGTGCTGGCCACAGTGGTCTGGTGGGCTTGTAGTGTTGGACTCTTGGGTTGTTCTGCTACAGCTAATTAATTGTTTTGGAAGAATTCTGAAATAACTTCTCAGTCGCCCATAATCTCTGTTGTCCAGCTCCTGTACGTTTATTGATGGAAATGGCGGAAATCATGAAGTGGATCCAGATGATTTTGAGAAGTCGAAGGCTGATAAATTATGTAAGATTATCATTGGATCGATGCTGATTATTGGGTTTGTTTTATTACACATCAGTTCAAACTCCTACTGAGCTGTGTTGAAATTAATGAATGTATTACTGAAAATAAGCTTTTCTTATCTGCAGCACCTTTGTCCACGAAATTAATTGATGGTATCAATCAGAGTGAGATAAGGCGTAGAGCGCTGGTGGTTTTATGTTTTGCTTCCTTGAATGTTTACGCAAAGGTGAGAGTCAACTTTATCTTTGGTATCATTTTTGCTTGTTGGAGGGTAGGCAAAGACAGTGACCAGAAGTGACATTGATTTTTCACCATTTTAGGCTTTTTACTCCCTTCTGGGTTATCGATTAGGGTTAGGATGGCAGTAGTCCTGGACTTTGTCGGACTGCGTTGATGCCTTCTCGACCTACCTTAAACTGTCACTGTTTTGGACTGATATCGACCATTAATAGTGGATCAAATCTGTTTCCAATATTCTATTACTTATTAGCTTCCTTACATAAGAAATACTGAGAGCATATTAGTTGTTTGCTAATTCTATCTAGGAAAACAAAGTTTTTTTTTTTTTTTTTTTTTTTTTTCTTTTTTCTTCTTTTCGACAGATAGGAAAGGATGTTAGCCGACCCCAAATCATTTTGGGAAGAAGGCTTGGTTGTTGTTGTTGTTGTATAGGAAAGGATGTATATTTCAGTGATAAGTCGTGCCTATATGCTATCCTGTAAAAATGGATGTTACATTGTGGTTTCAATGCATCCACAACCAGTAAAATAAAGTTGGTAGCAGTATGACGGCTAAGCTACCTGTTAAAAATCTTATTTTGATTACGAAGCACTGGCTGATATATCATGTATCATGTAGGATGCCTATATTCAATCAGTTGATTGCAAAGGGTTGGATATCTTGGCAAAAGTTCCTGGTAACAATGGGGAGTACCTTTGGAAGGAGTACAGGTTGACGTTACTCGAAGAGGCAAAGGATGTCGAGTCATTTTGCTGTCAACTTGTTCAAATGGAAGAGAAAGCTCTTGAGAAAGTGAAGAGCATAAGTGGGTTAGGATAAGCATCAGTCATTTTTCTTGCTGCCGCTCCTGCTTGAAAGACTTTCATGTATTCGCGTTGCCTACATCTCAGGCTCGATTGAATGTGCAGAATAATAGAAATGGATGCATATGGTATGCTAATCATGTGTAAAATAACCAGTCAAAGAAATGGGTTATGGAAGAGAACTAGAGTTGTATGGCTTGTTTTACAAGATAGATTAGATTGTACGTCCTATTTGTTAATTCGTTAGGAATACTATTTCTACAAGGAGCAGATGTTGTAAGACATATTAGTCGTATAGAAGGAAGCTCTATCCTTCCGTTGAAATGGTTTTCAGCAATGCTTACTCCGTATACTTACAATTGGTGTGTATTGTCGAAGGAATTGTGTACCCCAGCCGACGTATACAAAATAATCGCTTTTGTACAAAATGATAGCTTCTATGGTGGATGTTTTCTTCTAGTGAGATGAATCACGGTGTACGATTTTTGTTCGAATTTCCTCCCCCTTATTTTATACGGGCCTATGGTCCTCATTAAAGACCGGAAAATTTACTTGTAAGTTGTAACCTCTAATTTTTTTTTTTATTCTATTTTCCTTAAATGGTTGAGAAAATTTCTTTGTTGTTGGAGGATTGAGAATTCAAAAATACTAGAGTACAAATAAAAAATGTCTATGGTTAATTTATAGTAAAAATGATCAAATGTGCAGTAAATTTTGTTACATAACTAGGATGAAGGCCCGTGCTTTGCACGAGTCTCTTAATTATAATTTATATGATTAATGGTGATAAATTTGTACTCCTATGTTCGCGTTGGATGGCAAAATTGGATATCCGACTAATTATGAATCTGTTACATCAGACGTTATGTCCAAAATTGTGATTTCGTATTACTATTGAATAACAGTTTTTGCAATTCAAATCGTCTTTTTTCCTTTGATCTTCGTACCCTCAGGAATTGGTTTTTCTAATGTGTTCACTGGGCATATGATAAAAGCGATTTTTTTCTTGGGTTAATTCACGTGGTACCCTCGTGTTTTGTCGATTTGCACGTGGTACCCAATCTTTTGCAAAGTTGTACAAAATACCCTCGAGATTTGACTATTTGCACACGATACCCTAAACTTAACCCTCCCATTAACACCGTCAACTTTTTTTTTTAATTTTAAAAAAAGATTATTTCACGTGGTACCCTCGTGTTTTGCCGATTTGCACGTGGTACCCAGTGTTTTACAAATTTATACCAAATACCGTCAATATTTGACTGATTTTACATGGTACATTACCTTTAAAATTCCGTTAACGCCATTAATTGGGAAAAAACCCTTTGATGTTCTCTTTCATCACCATCTCTATCTTCCCCCCACCACTTTCATCATCACCATATTCATTATTCTCCACCACCGTCATCAACATATTCATCATTTTCCACCGCCACCATCATTTCCACCCATAATAAATACCATAATCACCATTTTTTCCTTCTCCATTGAAACCAACTTTTAAACGGCGTTAAAGGAATTTTGAAGGTAACGGTATTATGTAAAAAGAGTTAAATTTTGAGGATATTTGATACAAATTCGTAACACTGGGTACCACGTGCAAATCAGCAAAACACGAGGGTACCACGTGAATTAATCCTCTTTTTAAAAAAAAAGTTGACGGTGTTAATAGGAGGGTTAAGTTTAGGGTACCATGTGCAAACTGTCAAATCTCGAGGATATTTTGTACAAATTTGCAAAACATTGGGTACCACGTGCAAATCGGCAAAACACGAGGGTACCACGTGAATTAACCCTTTTTTCTTTATCTAAGTAATAATTTAATCAATTAATCAATGAGATCTTATATTTTATTTTTGCATGTGAGAATCTCTTTTAACGGATAATGCACGCGGTACCCCTGTACTTTAGGGGTTTGCACGCGGTACCCCTACACTTTAACTTTGGGCACGTGGTACCCCGTACTTTAGGATAATGCACAACATACCCTTTTTGCTATGTTCCGTTATAACGCCGTCATCTCTCCTCATATAAAACATTAATTTACTCACTAATAACCCATTAAACACCCATTTCCCTATTAAACGTTAACTTCCTTTATTTGTTTTTATCTCTCTCCTCCTGATGCAAGTAAACTTGATCATGTTGTTGACAATGCTATTGGTAAGTTGGACGAGTTGGAGATTGACACTGGCACAGAAAAGATGGCTAGTCTGTATCGCACTGGCACAGAACAGATGGCTAGTCTGTACCGCAATTTCATAGTACAGATGTCTAGTCTGCACTCAGATACTCGTTTCAACCTAGGCGTTGGAGTACTTCGCATATTCGGACCTGAGTGATGCATTGGAGCTGCATTTTATTTTCCTTATTACTAGTTGAATAAAGTTTCCTAAATATTTAGGAAAGTGTCATTTTAGTTAAGTTTCCATAAGTCGTTTTAGGTAAGTTTTCCTAGTATCGCTCTTTCCTTATTTGTTTAGGAAGTTTTCTACTTTCCGATTGTGTGTTGCTAGGTAGTATAAATAGTCTATGTCTATGTAATTTTCAGATTATCTTTGCTTGAAATAAAAACCAGAAAACGATCACTTGATCACCAATCTTGAGTTGAGACGTACTTCAATTCATCTTTGTCGAACTTCTAATTTGCGTAATTAGGCTTCATAAGATTATTAGTTAGGCAAGGTAGTCTAGGTATAATCACCCCATTAATTCCGAGTTATATGTCTAACTTGATATTAAATATCCTTGTTCTTTATTTGTTCTTAATACACGAGCACACCAAAAACAGCACAGAGTATAGAATCCTGTTCTGTACCCACGAATTTCCAGAGATCAGTTTCCTATTCTGTTCCAGTTTTCTGACGAGAGTACAGATTCGTGGTCTGTACTGTAGTACGCTTCCGCAGGCTTAAGAATTCGTATCATTAGTGACACCAGAGCTTAGGTTCATCCATGGAGGAGGGCAATTTACTTCGTCAATTGCGTGAGTTACTTAACCAACTTCCAGAAGGTGATCATGGCTTTCGAGCAAGGCGTGTTCTTGAGGTACGCAAACCTCAAGATGAATTCAAGGTTAATGAGTTAGCGGAATTTGTTGGTGGTTCTGATCCAGAGGATTATCTTGAGTGGGAACGCAAGATGGAGCATATGTTCGAGTTCAAGGATGTGGCTGATGAGAGACGTTGCAAGTACGCCATACTCAAGCTCGTAAAGAACGCATCTTTGTGGTATGAAAACATGAAGGCACAACGAGTTAGAGGAGGCAAAGAGAAGGTGACATCTTGGGAGGACTTGAAACGTAAGCTACGCAAGAGGTATGTTCCCAAAATTCATAAAGCAATTTCTATACAAGAAAGTGGCAGATTTGACACAAGGTTCATTAAGTGTTTCTCAATATGTTGCTGAGTTTGAGAAATTGGCATTAATGTGTGATTATGATGAGCTTGAAGAGCAAAAGATGGCTAGATTTTGTAGGGTACTTAATCGAAACATTGCTGATGTTGTGGAGCTACAAAATTATGTTTCTTTTGATAACTTGTGCAATTTATGTGTTACTATTGAGAGTCAATTGAAAAATAAGAGGGCTGGTTCTAGTTACAATCAAAAGGCCGCAACTTGGAACACAAACCTGATCAACTAAAGTCTACTATTTCGAGTGTGGGTTCAAGTGCTTCACCTTCAAAAATCACATCTTTGAAACAAGATAGTGGTGGTTCGAAGACAGATAGTGGCAGTAGTAGAGAACGTGATTTGGCCAAAGTTCGATGCTTTAAGTGTCAAGGGTTTGGGCACTATCAAAGTGCTTGTCCTAACAAAAGAATTGTGACTCTTAGAGAAGCTGTGACTTTTAGACATGAGCTATATGATGATTGTGTTGATGAAGAAGGAATTTTCTCCGAATATGTTGAGGAGGAAGAAGAGAACGTAGAGACTGAGGTGTTTGAAGCTCCCACGTTTGATACTTCACTTGTTTGAGGCGTACACTTCACGCCAAAACTGAGCCGGTTGTTAGTGAGCAACGAGATCAGATTTTTCATAGCAAGTGCAAGGTGAAAGATAAGTGGTGTAGTATGATCATTGATGGAGGTAGTTGCACCAATGTTGCTTCGACGGAGATGATTGACAAACTAGCTCTAACTACCAAGCCTCACCCAAAGCCTTATACATCGCATTGGCTTGATGATGGGAGCAAGGTAAGGGTTACAAAACAGACTAGAGTCAATTTCGCTATGGGTTCTTATAAAGATGTGCTATGTGATGTTGTTCCTATGGATGCTTGTCACCTCTTATTGGGGCGACCTTGGCAATTTGATCGAGATGTGAATCATCATGGAAGAACTAATGAGCATGTGTTGTTTATTGATGGCAAACGTCATGAGTTAAGACCTATGTCACCAAAAGATGTGCGGGCTATGTATGTGAGCAATGGTAAGTGTCCTAAATTGACCATGTTTGCTAATGAGAAAGAAATAAAGGAAGTCATTGAAGATGGTGGTTTATTTTATGCATTGGTGGCTAGTCTCACAACAGAACAGATTAGCAATCTGTCCCCTGTCGTGCAGTCCAGTAATCAGTCTAACATGGTACAGACCTGCAATCTGTCCCCTGTCGTGCAGTCCAGTAACCAGTCTCCAGGTATGGTACAAACCTGCAATCTGTACCCGGATGTGGTACAGTCCGAAGATCTGTTGTAACAGCCCGATCCATCGTCCGTCGCAACACAACCCAATAGGATGGGTAGTCACCATTTCGGCCCGAATATCCTCTCGTGGACTCTAAAAGGTGAAGGTCTTGTTGGTAGTATGATGGTAGGAATCTATTATAAACTGATCATATGAGCCTTAGTTTTCCAATGTGGGACAAACCAACTCCATAAACCACTTTCCATATTCCGTAGTGTTACATCTGTACTCTGCTAAGGGAATTGCTGAAATTGATCCACGCATGGAGCCTTTGATGCACGAGTTTGCTGATGTTTTTCCAACTGATTTACCACTTGGTCTACCCTCTATTCGAGGCATTGAGCATCAAATAGACCTTGTTCCAAGTGCACCATTACCTAACAAGGCAGCCTATAGAAGCAACCCTGAAGAAACCAATGAGTTACAACGTCAAATTGAAGAACTCATGGGTCGTGGGTATGTGCGTGAAAGCACGAGTCCTTGTGCTGTCCCTACATTGTTAGTACCTAAAAAAGATGGTACATGGCGTATGTGTATTGATAGTAGGGCCGTAAATAACATCACAATCAAGTATAGGTTTCCTATACCTCGACTTGATGACATGTTGGATGAATTGCATTGTTCGGTAGTGTTTTCTAAAGTTGATTTAAGAAGTGGATACCATCAAATCAGAATGCGAGAGGGTGATGAGTGGAAAGCAGCTTTCAAGACCAAGCATGGGTTATATGAGTGGTTAGTTATGCCTTTTGGTCTCACCAATGCTCTAAGTACGTTTATGAGATTAATGAACGAGGTACTCAAGCCTTTTCTTGGTAAGTTTTTTGTTGTGTATCTTGATGACATCTTAATCTATAGTAAGAGTGTGGAGGAGCATATGGAGCATCTTAGAAGAGTCTTTGAAGTTTTGAGGGCTCAAAAATTGTTTGGAAAGCTAGAGAAGTGTACCTTTCTCGTGGATAATGTTGTATTCTTGGGGTATGTTGTATCCAAAGATGGTGTGTCCGTTGATAAGAATAAGGTTGAGGCAATCCGTTCTTGGCCTAAACCAATGACCGTGACTGAGGTAAGATCATTTTATGGCTTGACTTCATTCTATAGGAGGTTTATAAGCAACTTTAGTACACATATGAGTCCTATAACGAAATGCTTGAAAAAAGGGGCTTTCTTTTGGAGTGAACAAGCGCAGAAGGCATTTGAATTGATCAAAGAGAAGCTTTGTGAAGCTCCTATTCTTGCTTTGCCAGACTTTACTCAACCTTTTGAGGTAGAGTGTGATGCTAGCGGTGTGGGCATTGGGGCTGTTTTGATCCAATCTAAACGTCCCATAGCTTATTTTTCAGAAAAATTAGGGGGAGCTAGGGTTAATTATTCAACTTATGACAAGGAGTTCTATGCAATTGTTAGAGCACTTGATCATTGGAGTCATTACTTGAGGCCTAATCACTTTATACTTCATTCGGATCATGAGGCTTTGAAGTACATTAATGGCCAACAAAAGCTCAATCCTAGACATGCTAAGTGGGTGGAGCTCTTACAATCTTTCCACTTTTCCTCCAAGTACAAAGATGGTAAAAGCAATGTGGTAGCCGATGCACTATCTCGTAGGTATGCTCTCTTATCTACTTTGGATGTTCGTTTACTTGGCTTTGAGATGCTTAAGGGATATTATGAGGCTGATCCAGACTTCAAGGAGGTGTTTAATGATTGTAAGGCTGGTTCTTTCAAAGATTGCACTCTACTAGATGGCTTTCTATTCAAGAGCAATCGGTTGTGTGTTCCTAAACATCCTATTCGAGAGTTACTTGTAAGAGAAGCGCATGGTGGTGGTATTGCTGGACACTTTGGAGTTCAAAAGACTATAGATGTGTTACATGAACATTTCCATTGGTCCAAGATGCAAGGGGATGTCCAATCTATTGTGGGTAAGTGTGTTACTTGTCATATGGCTAAAAGTAAGTTCAAACCCGGAGAATACATGCCTTTGCCTATTCCAAATCGGCCTTGGGAAGACATATCAATGGATTTCATTGTTGCTTTGCCCCGTACTCAACGAGGTAAGGATGCTATTATGGTTGTTGTTGATCGTTTCTCCAAAATGGCACATTTTGTGGCTTGTCATAAGACCGATGATGCATCTAATGTTGCAGATTTGTTCTTTCGTGAGATTGTTCGTTTACATGGTATTCCTAAAAAAATTGTGTCGGATCGAGACTCTAAATTTCTGAGTTATTTTTGGTATACATTGTGGAGGAAAGTTGGTACAAAACTATTGTTTAGTACTTCCCATCATCCACAAACGAAGGTGACTAATCGGATCTTAGGTACTATATTGTGTGGTTTAGTGAGCAAGACTCAAAAGGATTGGGAGTTGAAATTGTCACATGCTAAGTTTGCTTACAATCGGTCACCTACTTTTGCTACCAAGCACTCTCCATTTGAGATTGTATATGACATCAATCCTTTCCTACTGTTGGATTTGATTCCATTACCTTCGGATGAGTTAGTCCATAAAGTTGCAGAAGCAAAGATGAAATCTATGATCAAGCTACATGAACAAGTCAAGAAGAGAATTGAAGTGGTTAATGAAGCTAACAAGAGGTGTTCTATTAAGCACCGCAAACCTAGAGTTTTCAATGTTGATGATTTGGTTTGGATACACCTACGTAAGGAGAGATTTCCAAGCAAGAGAAAGAATAAGCTCATGCCCCGAGATGAGGGTCCTTACAAGGTAAAGGAACGTGTGAATGACAATGCGTACAAGGTAGAGCTTACGGGTGATTATGGTGTACATGCTACAATTAATGTTGGAGATCTATCCCCTTATGTTGATGATGATGGCCTAGCTGAATAAAGGTCAATTCCTTTTCAAGAGGGGGAGGATGATGCAAGTACACTTGATCATGTTATTGACAATGCTATTGGTAAGTTGGACGAGTTGGAGATTGACACTGGCACAGAACAGATGGCTAGTCTGTATCGCACTGGCACAGAACAGATGGCTATAGCTAGTCTGTACCGGACTTGCACAGTACAGATGTCTAGTCTGTACTCAGATACTCTTTTCAACCTAGGCGTTGGAGTACTTCGCATATTCGGACCTGAGTGATGCATTGGAGCTGCATTTTATTTTCCTTATTACTAGTTGAATAAAGTTTTCTAAATATTTAGGAAAGTTTCATTTTAGTTAAGTTTCCATAAGTCGTTTTAGGTAAGTTTTCCTAGTTCGTTCTTTCCTTATTTGTTTAGGAAGTTTTCTACTTTCCGATTGTGTGTTGCTAGGTAGTGTAAATAGTCTATGTCTATGTAATTTTCAGATTATCTTTGCTTGAAATAAAAACCAGAAAACGATCACTTGATCACCAATCTTGTGTTGAGACGTACTTTAATTCATCTTTGTCGAACTTCTAATTTGCGTAATTAGGCTTGATAAGATTATTACTTAGGCAAGGTAGTCTAGGTATAATCACCCCATTAATCCCGAGTTATAGGTCTAACTTGAGATTAAATATCCTTGTTCTTTATTTGTTCTTAATACACGAGCATACCAAAAACAGCACAGAGTACAGATTCCTGTTCTGTACCCACGAATTTCCAGAGATCCGTTTCCTATTTTGTTCTAGTTTTCTGACCAGAGTACAGATTCGTGGTCTGTACTATAGTACGCTTCCGCAGACTTAAGAATTCGTATCACCTCCCTCCCTTGCCCCGACCACCACTTCCCCGCCGCCGGCTGTCACCTATCACCTCCAATAGTGGTGACAACTACTCCGGTCATTTTGGAGGTTGCCGGCGAGTCTAGACCCTACCACGCGCGACACAATCAACAACTCCTCATCCTCATCCCTCATTACTCCTCCCACGTTTCTTTCTCCTCATATTCTTCTTTCCGACAATAATGGTCGACGTTTGCGACCACCATTGATCCTTGTCTTCGGCGAACCAAGGAGAGGGACGATGAGCAGGGGAGGGGTGGTGGCAGAACAACGAGAGGGGCAATCACGTCAGAGGGAGATGGATTCAGTGAAGGAGAAGGGGTCGAACAGGGCCGTGGAGTAGTCGATGGTGGTCGTGAATGTCAGTGGTGGAGTCTTCGGCGGACGATGAATTGATCGCGGGGGCCGGACAGAATAAGTTGGTGGTTTGTGTGTACATGGCTGGAGGTGGGTGGTACGTGGTGGTGGGGAGGGGAGGGGGGAATGAGAGAGGAGAGAGAAGAGGTATGGGGGGTTGGTTTTATTATTTATTATTAATTATTATAATTGTTAATTGTAATTAATTCTAGGCCACATCATAAGTGTAACTGAAATACTAACGGGATAAAAAAAGAAGATATGTTGTGCAAATCGTAAAGTAAGGGGGTACCACGTGCACTAAGTTAAAGTGTAGGGGTACCATGTACAAACCCCTAAAGTACAGGGGTACCACGTACATTATCCGTTTAATTAAGGAAGGAAATGAGTTTCTATCATGTGCCTAATAGGCACACGTTAGAAAAACTAATTCACCATAGGCAAGTGGTAATGTGACTTTTAATTGAAGTCACTTAATAAATATCTTTAAAAAAATAAAATACTATGTCAGATCACTGCCTTAATTTTCCATTTGTTTATGAAACGCTACAAATTATCGAATTTCGGCAGAAAAAAATTTCAGCTTGTCATTTGGCTTCGCTTTCTGGCGTCATTGTTGCCCGACAAAAAAAATGTATTACCCCCCTTTCCCTTACCAGTTACAGTGTTTAGGGCCTGTTTGATAGGACTTAATAAAAGTAGTATTCAGATCAGTTCAGAATCATTCAAATCAGATCAGATCCGATCAGAGTCATTCAAATCAGATCAGAAATGTTCAAATAATTATCAATGTATTTGGCCCACAATTGATACTAATTCGTTGAAATTCAATCGAAATTTCAACAAATTCAGATCTGATCAGATCAGTTCAGAGTCATTCAAATCAAATCAGAATCATTTAGGTCAGTTCAAAAAGATGCAGTCGTATCAAACGGAGCCTTACTCCTTATTCCTTAACGGAGTATATCTCAATTTTATATTTTTTATAAATAATTAAATTAACTAATAAGTCCCCGTAGTAAGTTTCCTGAATTTAGCTAAAAGAAAGGTTACCTAAATTCAATAATTTATCACAACGATTTGTAAAATTGACCAACTTATTAATTAAAATAATATGTAATTTTAATTTATCTATGCATTTCTTAACAGTGCACAAGAATTTGTCATATGTGTAAGTCAGGGGAGAGAGCGATAGTGGTTAATAAAAACAAAATAGAAGAAATTGGGCGTATAGAGGTATGACATTTGAAGCTGTAAGGGTGATATATGCAAATAAAAGAAGGAGGAGGAGGAGGAGGAGAAGGTTAAAAATAAGAAATCTAACTTGCGACTCAAATTGATAAAATTTTTGGGCAAAGCAAATAACTCGTAGTACAATTTTGTCCTAGATTTGGTACAACAAAGAGTCCTCTTGTTAATGTGACTGTAGAGCATACTACTACAACTAACTTTTTTTTTTAAATGGTAAGCGTGGTACAAGAAAACGAGACTAGGTCACCCTTCTGGCCACCCCAATCTTATCAGAGTTGAGAATTACAACAAATCAGAAAAACATGACCAAAAGGAAGGGTACTCATCCTGCTGATTAAGGATAGAATGACCCAAATTAGCTAGCCAATCATCTGCCCTATTGCCTTCCCTAAATATGTGGTTAATCTCCCAATAATCAAAAGATAACAGCGAGGCTTTGATATCTTTAATGAGAAAATCAATGCTCCATGGGACTTGATAAACACCTTGAACTGCCTTGATGACGATCAAATTATCTCCTTCAATAAATAGTCGACGAACACCGTTTGCATTAGCAAGCTTGACATCGGCCCTCAATGCTTGAGCCTTGGCCATCATAAATGAACAATTGCCTAAATTAAAGGCTCTACCATCCACCAGTTTACCTTGGGAGTTGCAAATAATGCACCCTGCAGCAGCTGAATTATTAGAGACGGAGCCATCAAAGTTGATTTTGAAACACTCCGCTAGAGGAGGTGACCACCGAGCTTGAATTGAGTTTGAGAAATGAGGATAAAAAACTGAAGGAGAAGAAGAAGGAGAAGAAGAAGAAGAAGAAGAAGAAGAAGAAGAAGAAGAGGGGGAAAAATGACCGCTCCTACCTTTCCATTCATAAAAGAATGAAAAGCTCGGACAAAACAAGAAACGTGCTCTTCTTTTCCATTTTGGAAGACAAGATGATTTCTACTCTTCCAAATACTCCATAGCACGAAAATCCATTTACAAAGGAGCGCCTTATTACATGATTTATAGTATTTGAACATTGACCAGATGGACGAAAAGACCGTAAACGGAATCCAATCTCGCATTCGCTGGAACTGCCAACAAAGGTGAGAAAACGAGCACGTAAGAAATAAATGGTTCTCGTTTTCCAGGCTCGCCAAACACCAAGGACAAATGTTGGAAACTTTTGGAACTCGATAATGAATATTTTTTCTTTCCAGGAGACCATTCCGAAGAAGTTGCCTAGTAAATTGTTTTAGCTTAGGGGAAAGATCTAAATCCCAAATCCAATGGAACTCCCATTTATCATAACGGAATACCATGGGCAAGCCAAGTAGCGGATTTAATAGAAATTCTCCATTAGAAGACAGTCCCCAGATAGGTTTGTCTTCTAAATCAACCGACGGGATAAGGATATCGCGTATGATCTCAACAATAAATGACTGGACCGTGGATCTTAAAAACTCAATGTTCCAATGGCCATTAAACAAGAAATCTGATACTTTAATATCTTTGTTTGTGATGTCATTATAAGATAACTGCAAGATCTCTATTAGACTTTGAGAGCAACACCAATTATCTAACCAAAAAAATATCAATTTACCATTACCAACTTTCCAACGAATCCCTTTTCGTATCAAATCTCTTTGCTTAAGAATTTGTTTCCATATCCATGAATCTGTTTTTTTCGATTCATATTCGAAAAAATTCGAGTTATTAAGATACCTTGCCGAATAGTTTGCGTCCACAAGTTATCTGGTTCTTTACTGATTTCCCAAGCAAGTTTACTTAAGTAAGCTTGATTTACAGGTTTCATTTTTCTCAATCCAAGGCCCCCCCCGTATATTTTGAGCTGACAAACAACGTCCCATGCAATCATTGGTAGTCCTTGTTTAGACTTATCAGTTTGCTAAAAATATCTGCGGTTCGTTTGATCAAGAAGGTTTGTAATCTTGTTTGAAATTGACGCAATCGTCATTGCAAAAGAGGGCAAAGCTTGTAGATTACTTTGGATGAGAACACACCTGCCACCTTTGGAGAGAAAGGAGGAAGACCAAGCGTTAAGATTTTGCTCTGTTCATGTGATAAGATGATAGAAATCATCAGCCTTTGGATGTGGACCGTTAAAAAAGACCCCAAGGTAGCTTCCCAAGAAGCTTTTACTCGTCATGTTAAAAACAGCTGTTAAAGAGGCTCGTTTCTGATTTGGAACATGCTTAGAAAAGATAATTGAGGACTTATGGAAATTAACTAATTGACATGAGGCTGTCGTGAAATGAGTAAGGACACTTTTCAAATTTTGGCAAGCCTGGGTAGTTGCTCTACAAAAGACCAAACTATCGTCGGCAAATAGCGAACAAGGGAGCTTAGGAAGCTTTATTTTGCTCAGACTGAATAGACATAAGACGACTGAAAACTTCCATGCAAATAATAAATAAAGGTGAAAGTGGATCCCCTTGTCGAAGGCCTCTAGTCGGAACAAATGGTGTACTTAGCTTGTATAGTTATTAACAATTAAGGAGTAAGAACCGAAGTTACGCAACCTTTAATCCAATTAATCCAAGTGTCGCAAAAACCTAATTCCTTGAAACATAGCCAAAGGAAATCCCATTCCACTCTATCATAAGCTTTTTTTATGTCTAGTTTTAACGCAAACCATCCAGTTTTATCTTTAGAATTGTTGAAATTATTAAGAACTTCTTGAACTAAGAGGATGTTATCTTGGATAACCCTATCCGACATGAAAGCCCCTTGGAGGAGACTAATAACTTTAGAAAGAATTGGTCGAAGACGATTAACCAAAACTTTGGCTATCTCTTTGTAAAGCGTAGTACAAACACTAATTGGTCTAAAATGGCCCAAATGCTCTGGGTTATCAGTCTTTGGGATAAGGTGAATAAGCGAGTGGTTAATTTCATGCTTAATGGATGAAAGAATATCATGCTTAATGATAGACCAATAAGAGATGAAAAATTGAGGCTCAAAACCATCGGACCCAGGTGCCTTATAAGGACACATTTGAGAAAGGGCCTCCAAAACCTCTTGTTCCGAAATATCCTGTGTGAGCAATAAATTATCATCGTTGGAGATCTTGTTGGGAAAACAATTAATATATAACCCTCGGTTAGGAGGAGATTCAGATTGAAATCGCTTTAAGAAATCAAGCCTGAGTTACGTTTTGATAAAAGATTGGTCGTAATCCCAATCACCCACATCATTTTTAAGACGGAGGATCGCATTGCGTTTATTCCTCGTTTTGAATTTTTCATGAAAAAAACGAGAATTTTTGTCACCTTGAGTTAACCATTGTTTCCTACTATATTTCCCCCAATACTTTTGATTGAGCGAGTGAATCTAACCAGCCGTAGATGACTTTTAACAGACGGGTTGAAAAGTTGTAATTTGAATAAGGATTCTACTTTTTGTAGCTTTAACGCGTTACGATCAAGTTGTTTTCTTATATTACCATATTTAGAAGAATGTCATGTTTTGAACCCATACTTTACACTCTTAAGCTTTTGGGCTACCCTAAAAAAAGGTGTTCCACGGACCGGGGTCTCCCAAGCACGTTGGACAACTGACATAGTTGCCAGGTCTTTGGCCCACGTATTATGAAAACAAAAGGGTGGGCTAGAGGTGCGTTGATCGGGGCTAGTCAAAAGGATAAGAGGTGCATGGTCCGAGATTGCAAAATTTTCATACAAAATAAAAGCATTGGGATAAAGACTATCCCACGAAGGGTGAGCTAAAGCTCGATCAAGGCGCTCATATACAGTATAATCCGCATATTGTCGTTTCTATGAAATAGCGGTGCCATTTGGAGTAATATCGTGGCTAAGTGTAGTATTAACCAATTTTTGAAGCCTCTCAAACCGTCGAGGGTGTGGTCTAACCCCACCAAGTTTATCCAATTGAGATAAGAGCTCATTAAGATCCCCTAATAAGAGCCATGGAATAGTTTTGGCCGCGTAATCTTGAGTGAGAGATCTCCAAAAAAACAGTTTTATCCCGCTCTTGTGCAGGACCATAAATACCAGATACTGATATGACTTGTCCATATATCAGATCCTCAATGATAAATTCAATACATCGCAAAGTCTTATAAATAGAAAGGACTTTAATATGATGGTCGTTCCAAAGAGCCCAGAATCCACCGGATCGCCCTTGAGGGGCGACTACTTCAATGTTATCATATTTCAATTTTTGCTTAAGCCGCATAGCATTCGGAGGAGAGGTCATCGTTTCAATAACAAAAAATATATCAGGGTGAAACTTTTGCGTTATATAATTGATCTCCGAAAGGGCCTCTTGCCTTTTTGCGCCGCGAATGTTCCAAGATATAAATTTCATATGACTGGAAGTGAGAAAAAGGGCCACTGCCCATTAAAACAACTCGAGTGGGAGTTGAGAACACTCAAATGAGTGAAATACATGTACAAAAAAACCGAAGGCCAAGTCAACTGAAGGTTACCAAAGGCAGCCCTTCTATGTTGCTGCTTAATAGAATACGTACATAAACAATAGCTGACTGGGGAATAAAAGCAAATCCCTCAGAGCTGCCCTGTGAGTCTATGACCACTTATGGCACCATACAAAGTAAAAACAAACCGTAAATAGAAAAGAGTGCCACATGATCTAGTCCTTACCAAGCATATCTGACCCTTTGGTTGTGGTTGTGAACCAAAGAAGGAACACAGTACCTTGCGAATAGAAAGCCCTTGTGGCCATACAACCTGAGCCGCCATAATGGCCAGACCAAATATGAAAGTAGCAGGCGTCATAAAGCAACTTATATGCATAAAATATAAACAGGGCCTTCATACCCAGGGCTAAATAGTGGCTTGGTATCATACGCCCTAAACTCACATAAGTGCGAGAACGCTATTATGAGAAAGTCTTGTAGAAGAAGCAGGTACCAAGGTGTAACTCCTGGCAACGAAAAAATAAGAAAGAGAATTTCCAGACAATATTTTTGTACTCGACAACACACAGGTGCATGAGATCGATAGTAGACTGGCACAACATTGCATACCAAAACTGCAAATAAGAGCAACAACAAACTCTAACATAACACTGAGACCAATGAGGCATATTGGTAAACCACGAGGGAAAAAGAGTCAGATGACACGACTGCTGACATATGCCTTAAAAAAAGTATATTTTGTGATTAAACGAGAAATACCCAACATATCACAGTTTTGTCTTGAAGATGTATTACAGGAGGACTTGTTAACTCCAAGAAGAGCAAGTAAACCCATAAGTCTGAATTATAAGGGTACGAAAATAAGGGTCTGAAAACCACATATCACAAAAGAACATTCATGAAGCAAAAAAATAAAAAATAAAAAAATAAAAAAATAAAAAAATAAAACGCTCTTTAAACCCGAGTCTGGATAGGGGCTCGCTATCCAGGGTGAAAAGTAAACATCGACTTTGTACCAGTGACATATCAATGCAAGTGGACTAATCTGAACCCGGTACCAAATTCTGAACCGTGTCAAGGAAAAGAAAAGAAATAAAAGTCGGAGAAAAAGTAAAAAAGACAGAGTTAGAGAGCATACTTGAGAGGACATCGGAAGTCGGCGGTGAACCCGAAACAACGAGAAATAAACATGCGCTAAAAACATGCAAGGGGAGGAAAAACGTTCCTGATTTTAATTGATTGAGATCAATTAAGGGATCCATAAAAAATGAAAATACCAGCAATAGGAGATAGATCAGTAATGGAAGAGGCTCGAGCTAGAGGGTGCTTGAACTGAGTCGACGAGGAAGGGTTGGTGGAATTGATTTGTTCATGGCGGCCTTGGTTTTCGTTGGGCCTCCTACACGAGCACGTCTTCTTCTGAGTAAACCCAAGAGAAGCATCTGGAGCAGAACCGAAGTTTTGAGAAATCCGGACTTGAAGATCGGTTTTGGACAAGATCTGGGGGCTCAATTTGTGTCGGAGATGCCGTTGGCTGCGCTGGGAATCGCCTTGTGCGTCGCCCGTTCGGCCCCCTCTTTTTAGGGTTTTTTTTTACAGTCCTTCAAGTTTTTGCTCCTACTACAACTAACTTAATAGTCCTATTGTATCCTACATTGATACTCCAATCATAATATTTAAAGTGTTTATACGAACGTGGGATTACTTTTAATAATATAAAATTACCAAAACACTCTAAAAACCCGCGGTCGTTGTGAGACCTCTAAAAAAGCCTCATTTTAATAATAATATAGAAAGATTTAGGAAATGATGGATTATATTATAAGGAAAGAGAGACAATCAAGGGTCCTTAATTTGGTAATAAATCTATTTAAATTCCTTTCCTATGATAGATCCGTAACAGTATTGATTTTACTATCAGTGCTATAAATTTACTGCAAATATGATAAATTTACTACAAGACCATATTTTTTTTACTACTTGTCATCTTTAATTTACCACACTTGATTATGCTATAAACAAATTTCTATTATCTACATATAGACACTTGAGATCATCCTTGAGAATTTGCAATTTGCACACCTTCATCCTCATCAAACTCCATGGAATTAAGAATAGAGAGAGTAATCAATGGTAATCAAAGTTGATGCATTTATTACTAAACAATCAAATCTCTCTTTGCGGACCAACAACAACCATGAAGAGAAGGCTCTCTTTTGCAATGATAATGATAGAGGTGGACATTTCCAAGGAGCTGCCAACTCATGTCATCATTAAAACACCATATGGAGAGCAGATAGTGCAAAGAGTAGAGTATGAGTGGGTGCCCATATTACTGTAAGCGGTGCAAGAAAATGGGTCACACAGTGGATACATGCAAGCATACCAAAACTGCAGCTGTAAAAAAGGTTTATTCGCTTGTAAAAGAGGTGACAGTAAAATCTGTTGAGGAAGGTAGGGAGGAAATAGCAGGGACAATAGCTCCTGAAAAGGTTGAGGGTAGTAAGGAAGCAGTACCGCAACAGCATCAGATAATTGAAACATAATTTGAAAAGGAGATAGACACTCCATCTCCTCTAAATGGAGAGATAGATGCATTGGGGTTTCAGAGTGTGGTCAGGAAAAGCAAAAGGCAAACTAGAATAAAGAACCCTACTGGACTAATTAGCAATAGATTTCCTAATATATTTGCTAATATATTTGCAGGAGAAGCAAATGCTATTCCAATGGAGACTGGGCAAGTGAATGTAGAAAAAGAGGAAGGAATAGAGGAGAGGGAACCGCCTGACATTCCCCCATCCCTATGAAAATTCTCACTTGGAATGTGAGAGGGTTTAATTAAGCCCTCAAACAGCAGGAGGAAAAGAACTTTTGAGGAAACACAATGTAGTGATTGCTGGAATAATTTAGACTAAAATTAAGGAGGGAAGGCAAATAGGGTGATTAAAAGTAAATTTGCTGTTACTCTTATGAGCAATTATGATAAGCGTTCTAAGCTTGATAGGGCACTTGTTAACCCTGCGTGGCTAGCAAACAACATCAGAGCTGCTGCTTCTTTTCTGCAGCCAGGACTGTCAGATCATTCACCACTGCTTGTAGACATTCAACTTGGTATTAGGGACATGTCAAAAGCTTTCAAATTTCTTAATGCTTGGTGCAATGATGACTCTTTTGAGGATTTAGTGGTGCAGGCTTGGTCTCAGAACTTCTATGGGACAAAAATGTTCAGGGTGGTTATGAAGCAGAAAGCTCTTAGAAAAGATTTCAAAGCTTTTCATAAGAGTCACTATTCTAACATCACTAAAAGGATTAATGAGAGTAGAGAAAAACTCTTCCAAGCTCAGAAAGACTTTCATCTTATGCCTCAAAATCTGCACAGGATGAAGAAGCTTAAAGATGATCTGATTAAGTTGGAGAAAATGGAGATTTGCTTCATTTATCAAAGAGCAAAAATTCGAGACATACAAATGAATGATGCCAGCACTAACTACTTTTATGCAAAAGTGAATGAGAGAAGAGCACTAGCTTACTTGGGGAGTATTCATGATATGAATGATGTGCTCCACACACCACAGAAGGGTGTCTGTAATGCTTTCCTGGATTACTACAAGCAGTTGCTAGGGACTGCTCATGATACTGAGGCTTTTGACCCCGAGTTGGTTGAGGGCAGCATCATCTCACAGGAAAATAACAGAAGCATGGCCTGGTGATGCCATTTGAAAAGAAAGATGTTGAGGCAGCTCTGCAGTCAATTAATGACCTCAAAAGTCCGGATCCTGATGGTCACACAGCAGCATTCTACAAGAAAGCTTGGAGCATAATAGGGGATGATATTACTGATGCTATTTTGGAGTTTTTCAGGACTGGGAAATTGCTCAAACAAATAAACACAACCCTGATCACTCTTATTCCTAAAAAAGCCACTCCCTACTCAGTGGCTGACTATAGACCAATCTCATGTTGTAATACTATCTACAAAATAATCAGCAAGATGCTGGTCAGCAGGATTCAGCCTTTTTTGGAAACAGTAATTGGCAAGGAACAATTTGCTTTTGTCCCTGGTAGAACCATTTTTGATAATATCTTGCTTTCACAAGAGTTGGTAAGGAAATATGATAGAAAGGAGGTCTCTCCTAGAGCAACCACAAAAGTTGACATTAAAAAAGCTTTTGATTCAGTTTCGTGGAGCTTTTTGGAGAATCTGCTGCTCAACATAAACTTCCCTGCTGAATTTGTGAAATGGGTTATGGCCTGTTTGAGGATTGCTCATTTTTCCCTGAATATTAATGGCTCTCAAATGGGATATTTTGCTGCTAATAGAGGGTTGAGGCAGGGAGATCCTTTATCTCCATACCTCTTTGTAATCTGTATGGAGGGGCTTTCAAGGATGCTAAGGAGGCTAATTCATTCCAAAAACTTCAGCCAGCACCCAAAGTGTAACAAGATCAGTATAAACCACTTACTGTTTGCTGATGACCTTCTAATCTTCTCCAGAGGTGATAAAAGATCTGTCCAGGCTGTCTCAAATACCCTAAAGAAGTTTGAAATGCAGTAAGGACTAGCTGCAAATGCTATGAAAACTAATATCTACTTAGGAGGGGTTAAATCAGAGGTTATCAAGACAATCTCAGAGGAAATAGGCTATGTTGTTGGAAAATTTCCTTTCAAATACCTGGGAATTCCTCTGCATTCATCCAGACTAAAAGCTGCAATGTATTGCCCCTTGCTTGACAAAATCAAAGCAAAACTGATGCATTGGGCCAACAGCTTTATGTCATATGCTGGAAAGCTCCAACTGATAAACTCAATAATCTTGGGTCTCCAAATCTTCTGGGGTTCTGTTTTGCTTCTTCCTAAGACAGTTCTAAAGCATAAAATGGAGTTTGCTTTGTACAACAAAGAAAGAAGGAGGGCTTGGAATAAAAGAAGTGTTAACCTGGAACAAACTCTTTTCTCAAAATGGATAAGAAGAATTCGGAGGAATGATAATAGCACATGGGGCTTCTTGGTAACTGAATACTACCTAAAGAGGGGTAGTTTCTGGGATATTCAAGCTCAGGCTGATTGCTTAGCTTCCAGGAGGTGTCTGTTGCAAATCAGGGATGAAATTAGGAGTAAAATGGGAATGCAGCTGCGCAACTCTGATGTTAATGCAAATTGGTTAGGGCTCAAAGGTAGTAGAGAGGTGTATAACTTCTTTAGAGACTGTCGGGAGGCTGTGAAATGGGAGAAGGTCATTTGGGACAGCTGCTGTATCCCAAAGAACTCAGTGATAGCTGCTTTAGCTGCTCAAAATGGCTTACCTACAGTGGATAATCTGAAAAGGAAGGGCATATGCATGCCAAATTGGTGCATTCTGTGTAAGAAAAGTGAAGAATCCGGTGAGCATCTTTTCTTCAAGTGCTGCTACTCACAACAGGTTTGGAGAGATGTCTTGGATTGGCTTGGATACAAAAGGAGAGCAGGTGGAATCAACCATGAGTTGAACTGGTTTAGGCACAAAATTAGAGGAAAGCTGGGGAAACATCACCTCCTACGCTGTGCATTCACGTGTACAGTTTACGAGCTGTGGAAGGAGAGAAATATGCAGATTTTCAGAGAAATTGAGAGGAATTTGCAGCAAATTGCTCTTTGTATAAAATTTAACGTTTGTACTAGAGCTATAGTTTGATTTAGTAGTGCTATTCCTAGTAACTAAGGTTATAGGTAGTGGTTTTCTCGGGGTAGCACTTTGCTATCCTTTGGATTGTTTGTACCTTTTGTTCTTCGTTCCCGTAATGGAAGAATAAAAGTCTAAACTTTTCCAAAAAAAAAATTATGATAAGCGTTATAATGGAAGGATTTGGGTCCTATGGAGCTCACACCTGGTGAAATTTGAGGTGAAGTTTGTTGGGGAACAATTGATTAAGGGCATAGTCACTAATCTCATGTCCCATTTTTCCTTTTGTCTCACTATAGTATATGCAAGAAATGATAGTATTGGAAGGAAGAAACTATGGAGTAATCTAGAAAACCAAAAGCCAAACATGCCATGATTGCTGATGGGAGTTTTCAACATAGTAAGAACAGACAATGGAAGAATTGGGAGAAATTCAACAAATATCCAAGACATGAATGACTTTAATGACTGTTTGAGGAATTGTGGGTTAGATGATCTTAAGGGTCAAGGAAATTACTTTACTTGGACAAACAAGCAAGATGGAGATAATAGGTTATTGGAAAAGCTAGACAGAGCTCTAACTAATGGGGATTGGCTTCAAGTTTTCACTGCATCCTATGCGGAATATCTTCCTGTAGGGATTTCAGATCATTCACCAGGCACAGTGATGACTATCAATACCTTGGAAAAAGTGGTGAAGGCATTCAGATATCTTAATTGCCGGGGTGAGCATCCACAGTTCAAGACTGTGGTATACAAAGCTTGGGATTGCAACATAAAAGGATCTCATATACACAGACTCTTTGAAAAGTTGAAAAGAGTTAATCATGCCCTTGGGCAACTCAACAAAAACTACTTCTCAAACCTCCCTGAGACAAGGGGTGTAAAGAAAAGCTAGAAGACATCCAGAATGAACTGAAAAGGAAACCATTAGATATGGAGTTACATGATCTGGAGGAGTGTGCAAAGGCAGAGTACTGTGAAGTCAAAACTGCTGAGCTAAGTATGTTGAAACAAAGAGTTGAGATTCATGATATAAAGCATAATGACTGCAACTCAAAGTATTTCTATGCCAAAATTGTAGCAAGAAAGAATCAGAGCATAGTGGGAAAAGTAGCAGATAAAGATGGGAATATTTTCACTGATCAGAATGGAATTACCAAGGCCTTTACTGACTTTTATATGGGTTTATTAGGGGAGGGAAAGCCAATAAGTGAGCTTGATAGGGATTCTATAGCTAAAGGAAAGAAGGTTCCTAGTTATTGGAAGGAGTCTGTAATAGTAGTTGTGACTAAGGAGGAAATAAAAGGAACCCTTTTTGAAATTCATCTAGATAAAAGTCCAGGACAAGACTCAAAAATCTTGGGAAACAATCAATCAGAATCTTTGTAGTGCAGTTAGGGAATTCTTCAGGAAAAGTAAATTGCCAAAGCAGGCAAATGCAACCATCATATTATAACACTCATTCATAAAAAGGAGAATGCTTCTTCTGTCACTGAATACAGGCCTATCTCTTGTTGTACAACATTCTACAAGATCATCAGCAAGATCCTTGTAAATAGAATGAGGAAAGTTTTACCTGAACTGACTGGTAATGAGCAATCAGCTTTTGTTCATAATAGGAGCATCTTTGATAATGTGTTGATCTTCCAAAGGCTAATTAAAGGTTACAGGAGGAAAAATCTCTCGCCTAGATGCTTAATCAAAGTCGATATTAAAAAAGCATTTTATTTTCTTAACTGGAAGTTCATTGAGAATATACTCATTCCCATGGATTTCCCTACTCGGTATGTGGAATGGATAATAGGGTGTATTAGCTCAACCTGGTTCAGCCTGAAAATTAATGGAGCTGCAAGAGAGTTTTTTAAGGGCTAGAGTGGAGTAAGACAGGGTGATCCCCTTCGTGTTGTCCAAATATCTCAGAGATATGCGTGTCTCAATTCTCATACCACCCAAAGGATTCAAGTTACTCATATGGTGTTTGCTGATGACCTAATTAATGATATTTACTAGAGGAGATGTGCCATCAGTGACTGCTGCAAATACATGCTTAGAAAACTTTGCCAGGATTTCAGGTTTAGCAGCTAATCCAGCTAAAACTGACATATACTTTGGTGGAGTACCAGACAACATCAGAGCTCAAGTACAATCATAAATGTATAGAGTATTCTTAAGGAAGCTTCCCATTTAGGTACCTTGGTTTTTCACTTAACACTGGGAAGCTTGTAGCTGAGATGTACACCCCTTTAGTAAGCAAGATAAAGAGTAGCATCATCAAGTGGTCTGCAAATCTTCTCTCTTATGCAGGAAAGGTGGAATTGATAAACTCGATTATCTTCGTCATTGAGAATTTCAGGAGTTCAGGTTTTATCCTCCCAAAGCACATAATTCAGATGATAGACAAGAGTTGTAGAGGCTACCTATGGAATATTGCAAAAGGAAGTAGGAAGCTAACTTTTAAAAGTTGGAAAAGTTTGTGCTCACCAAAAACAGAAGGTCTTGGGAAAAAGAAGTTCTAGCCTGGAACAAAGCATTGATTGCAAAACGGCTTTGGAAACTAATAACAAAGCAGCATGGGTTATGGTTGGATTGGACTGCAGCCTATGCCCTACATAACACCAGCATTTGGGGAGTTAAAATCAAAGCTAATGACCCAGAAAGTTGGAAGGGAACTTTGAGGATAAGGGATGAGATCCTGACTCATGAAGGGAGTGTAGAAAATGCTGAAGTAATTGATGGGGGTCGATTCCAGAACGACCATGTCAAATACCCGGTAAATCCAACTACCAATTGAGAAGGACCTCCAAAAGGGCATCCTAGCGTAGACCACGAGCAACACCATGTCCCCTAGTAGATCCTCCAAAAGAGCTCCATCACCGCCTATGAATGGCCCATGTCCGGATATGTTCCTCAGCATATCCTGATAAATATCCTACCGCGTCCGGATTTGTGTCCTACCACGTCCGGAAAGGTGTCCTGCCGCGTCCGGAAAGGTATCCCGCCACGTCCGGAAAGGTATCCTGCCGCCTCCAGAAAGGTGTCTTGCCGTGTCCGGATATGTGTCCGACCACGTCCGGATAGAAGCCCCACCATGTCCGGAGAGACATCATGCACCGGAAAGCGGTCTGGCACCGAGGTACGGACTGCAAGAGGAAGTCGAACAGTGACGTCATAGCACTCATCAAGTGATGTGATAGCACTCATCAAGTGACTTCATCAGTGAGTTTATACCAAACTCCTCTATAAATACCCAAAATTGTCAGAAGTTAAGGTAACCAACAATGGAGATATTCTCTCTACTCTCTCTCTACTTTCTCTCTACTTTCTCTCTCTACAAAAATACCTTACAAAAGCTGACTTATGCATCAGAGGGGTCTTTCTCGGACACACCCCCGAGGCACGTCACGGTTTCTCTGTGTAGGAGCATGTCAAGGGCCTTCCATCCTGCTCTCCGGATCACTCTCGAAGGGCTGCCGGAAAGGTCTTCCGTACATAAAACAAATTCTTGATTGTTTGGCCATTTTTGACCCAAACAATTTGGCGCCGTCTGTGGGGAAGGCAAGCAGCCAGTTCTACATCCTCTACTCCTAGAGAGAATCCAACTAAGTATTTGTAAGAGAGGAATGTATGCTCCTTCTCCGGAAGGGATATGCATGACTGGAGTACATGCTCCTTCTCCGGAAGTCGAGCTTCTACCACTCCAATGATGGGGGCGGATACGCGAAAGGAATGGAAGACTTTAATGCCTTACACTCAAATGATGCGAGAAAGGAAAACATGGGAAACTCACCAAGTCATGCCAATAGGACATCATCCGGAGCGAATGAAGTAGGCATGCCATATAGAAACATGATTCCTCGACGATTTCCAGCTATCCGGAAAGGTCTCCTGCAAGTCCAGAGAGGCTGTCCGGAAAGATCTCCTGCAAGTCCGGAGAGGCTGTCCGGAAAGATCTCCTACAAGTCTGGATAGACTGTCCATAAATGATCCACCATCGAGCTTCAAAAAAAGCCAAAGAAGAAGTGTAACACCCCCAAATTTCCTTTCCTTTTTAAAAACGTTTTATCACGGGACCAAAACACAAATTAAGGAAATTCAGAGGTGTCACTCCGCACTCGAGTCAAAGACCCGAATGCAAGGAGATTTCAAAAGCCGAACTACAAATGTCTAATGGTCTAAAATTGTCTATTACAATCCATTAATTAAATTACAACAATTCGAAATATGAAATATGAAATTATCTAAGTATAATAAATGGTCTAATAACTTAGAGTCCACCTATTATCTAATGAGTTGTCGTTCCCGCATGCATCAATCACTGCAAACCTGTGGTGGATTTAAAACACAAAAACCACAGTTGAAAAAGTCAGTGAAATTGAGTAAGCCAACACCTCAACGTGTAGAAAACCAAAACCCTTACCTGGATTTTGAAAACATTTTAATTTTATTTTTGAAAACCACACTTAGCACATTATCACATAAACCAATCGTAAGATAAATCAAATCACCAAAATAGAAGTATCACAATCACTACAACAAATGTATAACAATTCATAATATAAACCAAGTAATTCTTTATGATCTTTAATGAGGAATTCATAGCGAAATTTATAAGTGGGACGAGTCGAGTCTTTGTCAACTCATCCAAACCATACCATTCATATTTTGATAAGTGGGTGAGCCGGATTTTTACCGAGTCACCAAACCATACTATCATATACGTGGGTGAGCCGAATCTTTGTCGACTCACCAAACCATTATATACGTGGGTGAGTCGGTTCTTTGCCGACCCACCAAACCATACCATACAAGACTACTAGACCTTAAGTGTGCACACCCCCTATTAAGTATTGCTAACCCAATAGAGTAGTACTAGCGCCAAGCCCACTTAAAAACCGATGCGGTGGGGCAATAAAGTGGAGTCGATGTGACTCAAACCAATAAAGTGGTGTCGATGCGACTCAAACCAATAATCATCGTGTATCCTCATACTTTATTTATTTATTTTGTTTATAGTATCAATCATTTACGCAAGCTTATATTACAATAATCATACAATCATTCATAATGTAGCCATATCAACATCAATAGCACACCCATCAATCATATTTCCAACAACATCTTTTGAATCATAAACCAAACAATATATCAATGCAATAGTCCAATCCAATCCAATCAAATCAAGATATGATAATCAAGACAATAAATCGTTCTCCACCTAGCATGATACTAAGTTTTCATCCAACACACCAATCATTTAGCATATAGTTTTGAAAGGTTTCTACAAGTTTAGGAAAGGTTGAGCATGCTAGCTTACCTTTTCAATATACACAGGAACACAACAGCACAACGGTCACTAATATTCTTCGTCTACGAACTCGAGGTCTACAATTACATAATCAATAAATCCCAAATTAATACTAATCTCACCCAATCATTCATCTTATACTTATCTTAGCTCTACTCTAGATGCAATGCTCACCACAAGCTAATTTCTAAACCAACAATTATCAATTTAGCCAACAATTCTACTTCTAATTCAATAATTAAATACTAATGCTCAATAGCTCTCAATTTATCTTAAAAATTCCCAAAGACTTAAAATCACTTTTAAAACAGAATCTAATTCATAAATATCAATTCTTAATTATTATAATTTATTTAGGATTTATTAAACCAATTTATATTATGTTTTAATTATAAAAAAAAACATACTTAATTTACACAAAATTACATAAAAACGAATTAATTCAATTTAAATTCGAAAATCAGTTTATAATTCCCTCAATTACCATAATGTCGAAATATTAACCATTATCATTAATTTGAGCTAATTAACCTAATTAAGAAAGAAGTTATCAAATTTTTCCCAATTTACAATTTCTACAAAACTTTAGCAAAACTCAATTTAAATCTCTAATTAAATTCAAGAACCCTAATTAACAGATTATAAGCATACCAAAATCATAATTTTTGAAACTAATTGAACCAATTCGAATAATTAAGCTAATTAATCCCAAATTCGTGATTAGTGAAAATCAACTCAAAACAATTATCAAGATCAATTCTTTACTCATAAAACTAACCCAAATTGATTACCCATTCATCATAACATCTATTAGTATCGATTAAACAAGAATTAGAGCTTTTAAAACACTTGTTAATCACGTTTTAAGGAAGGGAACGAAAACAGGGGAAGGGTGAAGGAGGCGTTACCCACAACAATTAAAGGAAGAAGAGAAGGTGGCTGGGTGGTCGGCCGGCGAGGGTGAGCGGCGACGACGTCTGGGCAGGAGGGAGAAGAGGTGGTCGGCGACTTCTGGGCGGCGTGCGAGCGTAGGAAAGCAGGGGAAGGGAAGGGGAAAACAGGGGAAGACAGGGGCTGTTTTATAGGGGTGTCGGGTTCTTTTTTTTTTTTTTTTTTCGTTCGTTTTTTTTTTTCCTCTTTTTTTTTTTTTCCTTTTTCTTTTTCTTTCCTTTTTCCTTTTTTTTTCTTTTTCTTTTTGGGTCGGGTTGGGGTATAAGTTGGTGTTTGAGCCAAATGGTGTCGATTTGGGTTGATATTGGTCCATTGGCTATGTCTGACCTGGTTTAGGAATAGGACCCCGAAATAGAAACCCCGATTTTAGAAATCATTTCCGAACTCGTTTTGAAAACGACTCACAATTAACATTTAAAATCTTTTGCACTCCAATAATCTAATTAATAAATTTAAATTATTAATATAAAATACTTTTAAAATTTTCGGGATATTACATCCTTTCCCCCTTAAGAGAACGCTTCGTCCCCGAAGCGCAAAATAAATAGATCAAGTCATCAGACACCCATACAACACGTACCAAGTTATAAACAATCCATAAGATGTAAAGGTATGCTCGTATAAATGAAATAATGCATGATTCTAAGTTTAATGTAAAGGTGACATTACAATCCACCCTCCTTAAAAGAAGAGTTCGTCCTCGAACTCACGACTTAAACAATCTTATATGTAAGTAAATAATCCCAAAGCCTTGATGTACGAGTCGCTCGTAGAGGAACACCATTGAAATATAGAATCTCCTCATCAATTTTGCGATATCAAACCAATACACTTTTGAACGTACACCATTGTATCAATCTTATAGTAACCCAAAAATTATAGCATCTCCTAGATCATTAAATTTCCTCTATAACGAAGGCCCTTAATAGAGTCGAAACCAATAAGACCGCCAATCTCAAATAGTCTATTAACCTGATGGGTAAATAACAAATATACTTTTAAATATCCGGAGCCACATACCCAAGAAAACTTGCTCATTAATACTCGAGTTGCAAATTCAAATAATCTCTTTGTGTCAAAATTCAACCTCTCTTCTCTCCATGTCAACATACATTCAGATAATCCACCATACGATTGAATAGTATAAATCCACATAAGATACAACACCAAACTATAACCTCCAACAATAATTCGAGCTTCCCCAATATTAATTCTATTTCAAAATAACATACTTAATACTCATATAAATCAAGAAACCTTATCGCCCACTCCATCCATTTAAATCAACAAATGCTCAACATTATTTGATACACATCCCAAAATTCTCAATTTCTGTGAACGATTTGAGTATAGCCATTGTCAAACACTCACACCTTAAATTACCAAAATCATTTTTAATATTAGTATATGAAAATATACATTAAAGCCCAAAAGATATCCAAGATCCATTATCATCGCTAGAAATTCAATTTCCTCGAGCATCACAACGCATATATATCAAAACCAACCAAAGCCATTATATCTAAAATAAAATCTTTTCAGCCTCATTCATTTAATAAAGACCATATTCTCTGCATTACAAAAACTCATAAAACCACCTTTAAGAATTATTGCTCAATTCTAGCAACCCAAAATGAAATTTGAAGTAACCGAATTCACTAAAGTCACTTTGTCAAGAAACTCAACTCTTTAAATCATAATGCAATAATTATATCATAATAATAGTGATAGAGATTTTAAACCTCAAAGATAAATTCTGACCCAAGTAAATCTCCAATCTAATCTAATCCTCGTCGAAATACAACCTTCATACATTATATATAAACCCCAAAAATCTCAAATTAATACATCAAACTATTCTTTAAGATAGATACACATAAGGAAAATTAAGATCATGGATCTGAAGTCATATTATCCCAAAATAGTTGTAACCTTCCATGGCGATATTAATTATAACATACTCAAACCCATTAAACAATACAGTCATATATCTCAAAATAAACCAGTCAATAAATTTCAAATCCAGCATTCCAAATTTCACCACACAAGAACAATTTTAATCTCTAGAAACCAACCAAACTCCAAATTCAATATCATATGCCACACTCAAATTTCTTATTGACATCTCACAATAACAGTTTCCTTTCAATACTCAAGAAAATCACCTTGTAACAATACCACTCAATAATGCTACAAACCTCCATATAATGTAAAATCTATAATTAGTATAGCTGTCAATAGATTTCCTTATTACGAACATTCATTTCACCATATAACACCCATTATATTTCTCATGTTTGACCAAAACTCATATAAATCATCGACGTAACGATGTCCAAACACATGTCTAAAATGTTAGATATAGAGCATAATAATCTACACATTTGCCAAAGTCCCACTACTAAGGGTAGGGTGGGAGGGCACTACTTATGTTTTGGTATATTTCCACTATATGTAATTCAACTCCTTGAGAATGATGCAGCAATTTGCTATCAAGCCCTTAATAACAATTCCAACACTAATAAATACCAAAATAATATATGTCTCAATTGAGACACATTCCATGAAACCAAGATTATACATGTCGAGCAGGCATACTTAGAATAGACATACAATTTTCTCATTCCATTTCAATAAATAATCATTCCAAATATATACGGTACATTTGACCTTCCAAAACCAACAATTTTCATACATGTAGATCAATTTCATAGTTTCTAATTCCAATACCACATTACATTTATCTTACATTTCCAAGTGAATCAAAACATTCAAATCATCCAATAACAATTATATGTAAAACTCACATGTGAAAACAAGTGGCAATTCATAAATAAAAAACTAAACACACATAAATGAACAAAATAATACCCCTATACCCCCATACGGCTTGATTCATTTTATTTGTTTTTACTAATTGAATTATTTCTCTTTCTTTTTTTTTTTTTTTTTTTGCCTTGTTAGTTCAATTTAGCGTGGGACCTAACCTGGGCTCTGATACCAACTGTAACACCCCCAAATTTCCTTTCCTTTTTAAAAACGTTTTATCACGGGACCAAAACACAAATTAAGGAAATTCAGAGGTGTCACTCCGCACTCGAGTCAAAGACCCGAATGCAAGGAGATTTCAAAAGCCGAACTACAAATGTCTAATGGTCTAAAATTGTCTATTACAATCCATTAATTAAATTACAACAATTCGAAATATGAAATATGAAATTATCTAAGTATAATAAATGGTCTAATAACTTAGAGTCCACCTATTATCTAATGAGTTGTCGTTCCCGCATGCATCAATCACTGCAAACCTGTGGTGGATTTAAAACACAAAAACCACAGTTGAAAAAGTCAGTGAAATTGAGTAAGCCAACACCTCAACGTGTAGAAAACCAAAACCCTTACCTGGATTTTGAAAACATTTTAATTTTATTTTTGAAAACCACACTTAGCACATTATCACATAAACCAATCGTAAGATAAATCAAATCACCAAAATAGAAGTATCACAATCACTACAACAAATGTATAACAATTCATAATATAAACCAAGTAATTCTTTATGATCTTTAATGAGGAATTCATAGCGAAATTTATAAGTGGGACGAGTCGAGTCTTTGTCAACTCATCCAAACCATACCATTCATATTTTGATAAGTGGGTGAGCCGGATTTTTACCGAGTCACCAAACCATACTATCATATACGTGGGTGAGCCGAATCTTTGTCGACTCACCAAACCATTATATACGTGGGTGAGTCGGTTCTTTGCCGACCCACCAAACCATACCATACAAGACTACTAGACCTTAAGTGTGCACACCCCCTATTAAGTATTGCTAACCCAATAGAGTAGTACTAGCGCCAAGCCCACTTAAAAACCGATGCGGTGGGGCAATAAAGTGGAGTCGATGTGACTCAAACCAATAAAGTGGTGTCGATGCGACTCAAACCAATAATCATCGTGTATCCTCATACTTTATTTATTTATTTTGTTTATAGTATCAATCATTTACGCAAGCTTATATTACAATAATCATACAATCATTCATAATGTAGCCATATCAACATCAATAGCACACCCATCAATCATATTTCCAACAACATCTTTTGAATCATAAACCAAACAATATATCAATGCAATAGTCCAATCCAATCCAATCAAATCAAGATATGATAATCAAGACAATAAATCGTTCTCCACCTAGCATGATACTAAGTTTTCATCCAACACACCAATCATTTAGCATATAGTTTTGAAAGGTTTCTACAAGTTTAGGAAAGGTTGAGCATGCTAGCTTACCTTTTCAATATACACAGGAACACAACAGCACAACGGTCACTAATATTCTTCGTCTACGTACTCGAGGTCTACAATTACATAATCAATAAATCCCAAATTAATACTAATCTCACCCAATCATTCATCTTATACTTATCTTAGCTCTACTCTAGATGCAATGCTCACCACAAGCTAATTTCTAAACCAACAATTATCAATTTAGCCAACAATTCTACTTCTAATTCAATAATTAAATACTAATGCTCAATAGCTCTCAATTTATCTTAAAAATTCCCAAAGACTTAAAATCACTTTTAAAACAGAATCTAATTCATAAATATCAATTCTTAATTATTATAATTTATTTAGGATTTATTAAACCAATTTATATTATGTTTTAATTATAAAAAAAAACATACTTAATTTACACAAAATTACATAAAAACGAATTAATTCAATTTAAATTCGAAAATCAGTTTATAATTCCCTCAATTACCATAATGTCGAAATATTAACCATTATCATTAATTTGAGCTAATTAACCTAATTAAGAAAGAAGTTATCAAATTTTTCCCAATTTACAATTTCTACAAAACTTTAGCAAAACTCAATTTAAATCTCTAATTAAATTCAAGAACCCTAATTAACAGATTATAAGCATACCAAAATCATAATTTTTGAAACTAATTGAACCAATTCGAATAATTAAGCTAATTAATCCCAAATTCGTGATTAGTGAAAATCAACTCAAAACAATTATCAAGATCAATTCTTTACTCATAAAACTAACCCAAATTGATTACCCATTCATCATAACATCTATTAGTATCGATTAAACAAGAATTAGAGCTTTTAAAACACTTGTTAATCACGTTTTAAGGAAGGGAACGAAAACAGGGGAAGGGTGAAGGAGGCGTTACCCACAACAATTAAAGGAAGAAGAGAAGGTGGCTGGGTGGTCGGCCGGCGAGGGTGAGCGGCGACGACGTCTGGGCAGGAGGGAGAAGAGGTGGTCGGCGACTTCTGGGCGGCGTGCGAGCGTAGGAAAGCAGGGGAAGGGAAGGGGAAAACAGGGGAAGACAGGGGCTGTTTTATAGGGGTGTCGGGTTCTTTTTTTTTTTTTTTCGTTCGTTTTTTTTTTTTTCCTTTTTCTTTTTCTTTCCTTTTTCCTTTTTTTTTTTTTTCTTTTTCTTTTTGGGTCGGGTTGGGGTATAAGTTGGTGTTTGAGCCAAATGGTGTCGATTTGGGTTGATATTGGTCCATTGGCTATGTCTGACCTGGTTTAGGAATAGGACCCCGAAATAGAAACCCCGATTTTAGAAATCATTTCCGAACTCGTTTTGAAAACGACTCACAATTAACATTTAAAATCTTTTGCACTCCAATAATCTAATTAATAAATTTAAATTATTAATATAAAATACTTTTAAAATTTTCGGGATATTACAAGAAGGATCCACATAATTGAATCTAGGGATTGATCAGTAGTTTCGGTTGAGGACGACAAAGTCCTGATCTCGGACAACGATGAAAATGAATGGTCCTGCCGAAGTCGGGTAACTGCACCAAGTGATTTTGTTTGTTTATTCATTTCCATCGCATATGATGAAAATGAAATAGGGGGCAGGAAACAACGGGAACCACGACATTTTTAAACTCGCAAAAAGTCGAAGTTGCGATATACCACGACCGGCAAGGTGTCCTACCCTGTCCGGAAAGGTGTCCTGCCGCCTTCGGATATGTTTCCTACCGTACCCGAAAAGATGTCCTAACCTGTCCGGAAAGGTGTCCTGCCGCCTTCGGATAGGTGTCTTGCCGTTTCCGAAAAGATGTCCTACCCTGTCCGGAGAGGTGTCTAGCCACCTTCGGATAGGTGTCCTGCCGTTTCCGGAAATGTGTCTTACCCCGTCTAGAGAGCCGTCCTCCCACCTCCGGATAGATGCCCTAGCATGTCCGGAGAGATCTCCTCGTGGCCCGAAAATGAAAGAGCATAGATCTCCTCCTAACCCGAATAAGAAAATTATAACAAAAAGAAGACTAGTTACAACTAGCTCCGAACTCTTGGAGGAGAGGAGGTCCCATTTGGAGTCTCTAAGAAGACCGCGGACCGCCCACTCACAAGTTTTAATGAAAAGGGACTCTAGCTCCGGCTAACTACGGACTCTTGGAGGAGAGGAGGTTCCACTTGGAGTCTCTAAGGAGACCGCGGACCACCCACTCAAAAGTTTTAACGGAAAGGGGCTTTAGCTAGCTCCGAACTTTTGGAGGAGAAAATGTTCCACTTGGAGTCTATAAAGAGACCGCGGACCGCCCATTCATAAGTTTTAATGAAAAGGGGCTCTA
The DNA here is from genome assembly GCA_963680865.1 of Spergularia marina. Taxonomy (NCBI): domain Eukaryota; kingdom Viridiplantae; phylum Streptophyta; class Magnoliopsida; order Caryophyllales; family Caryophyllaceae; genus Spergularia; species Spergularia marina. The sequence goes on from OY804554.1 coordinate 8,985,770, forward strand.
GCTCCGGCTAGCTCCGAACTCTTGGAGGAGAGGAGGTTCCACTGGGAGTCTCCAAGGAGACCGCGGACCGCCCACTCACAAATTTTAACAAACAAGGGATCTAGCTCCGGCTAGCTCCGTACTATTGCAGGGGAGTTGGTTCCACTTGGAGTTTCTAAGGAGACCGCGGACCGCCCACTCAAAATTTTTAACGGAAAGTGGCTCTAGCTAGCTCCGGCTAGCTCCGGACTCTTGGAGGAGAGAGCTTCCACTTGGAGTCCCTAAGGAGACGCGAACATCCAAGTCACAAGTTTTAACGAAAAGGAGCATTAGCTAAGGTTAACTCCGGACGCATAGTACAAGTGTGGATATACCTCCAAAGAATTAGTGACCGGAGCCGTATACAAGTATTCAACTCCGGGCGGGGCTATTGATGGGGGTCGATTCCAGAATGACCATGTCAAATATGCGGTACATCCAACTACCGCTTGAGAAGGACCTCCAAAAGGGCATCCCAGTGTAGACCACGAGCAGCACCATGTCCCCTAGTAGATCCTCCAAAAGAGCTCAATCACCGCCTATGGAATGGCCCATGTCCGGATATGTTCCTTAGCATATCCGGATAGATATCCTGCCGCGTCCGGATAGGTGTCCTACCATGTCCGGAAATGTGTCCTGCCGCGTCCGAAAAGTTATCGTGCCACGTCTGGAAAGGTATCCTGCCGTGTCCGGAAATGTGTCATGCCGCGTCCGAAAATGTGTCCTGCCGCGTCCGGAAAGGTGTCATGCCGCGTCTGGAAAGGTATCCTGGCGCGTCCGGAAAGGTGTCCTGCCGCGTCCGGATATGTGTCCGACCACGTCCGGATAGAAGCCCCAGCATGTCCGGAGAGACCTCATGCACCGGAAAACGGTCTGGCACTGAGGTACGGATTGCAAGTGGAAGCCGAACAGTGACGTCATAGCACTCATCAAGTGATGTCATAACACTCATCAAGTGACGTCATCAGTGAGGTCATATCAAACTCCTCTATAAATACCCCAAATTATCATAAGTTAAGGTAACTAACAATGGAGATATTGTCTCTACTTTCTCTCTCTACAAAAATACCTTACAAAAGCTGACTTAGGCATCGGAGGGGTGTTTCTCGGACACACCCCCGAGGCCAGTCACGGTCTCTTTGCAGGAGCATGTCAAGGGCCTTCCATCCTGCTCTCCGGATCACTCTCGAAGAGCTGCTGGAAAGGTCTTCCCGACATAAAACAAATTCTTGATTGTTTAGCCATTTTGACCCAAACATTAATGATTTTATCCTGAGGCAAAGGAGGAAAATATAGGGTAAAGAAGCCTATGATTTCTTCAGGATGCACTATAGGAAATGCAGATGGAGCGAGCACAGTTGTATGGAGCAATGCCAATATCCCCAGGCATAAGTTCACTGCAAACCTAGATTTCCAAAAAAGCCTGCCTACAATTGATAACCTATGCAAAAGAGGATTAGTAATGGTGAATAGATGTTGGTTATGCAAAAATAATATGGAGAATGGAGCACATCTATTCTTCAACTGCAAGTTCTCGAGCATAGTATGGCAGGAAATTCTAGAGTGGATAAGAATAGATAGAAGAGGATGGAGCCTGAATAGAGGGCTAAAATGGAGTGCTAATAGGAGAACAAAAAGACATTGGCGCTACAAATGGTAGTGCATAAGTTTAGTTACAACTGTGTATATGATCTGGAGAGAGAGGAATGATCGAGTATTCAGAGATACAAAGAAGAGGGAGACGCAAATTGTGGAGCAAATCAAGAGAGTTGTAAGTATAAGATTAGTAGCTTTGTCTAAGGAGTGTTTATCACAATGAGATAGTAGATAGTTTAAATGGAATTTAGGAAGGGTTGTTGTTTAGAGGTTATTAACTTTTTTTTGTAAATTTGTCTTTCTTTTCCCGCCAAAGGATGAATAAAAGACTAACATTTATAAAAAAAAAAAACAAAAGAAAAATCAAATGTATACTAGACAAACGCACATAGACGTCGGATGTTTTTGGAAATAGACGTCGGATACTCTTTCGACGTTAAGTTCAGTGACGTCTATTAAATTGGAATAGACGTCGGTTTTTCATCCGATGTGTGTAAAAAGTATAGAGATCGGATTTTGGAAAAAGAACCCATATAGACATGGGATTTCCACGAAAAACCGATGTCTATTTTGTCAAATAGACATGAGAAATTCTGAAAAATCTATGTCTATTACACTGTTCAGTCATCTCATGTATAAAAATCCCATGTCTATTCTCCCAAGCTAATTAAAAAAAAAACAATTCAACTAATAATACATTGCCCGGTATGCAGTACCAATTCATAGAAAATCGACATTTACTAATTATTATAAGGTAGAAATAATGTAGAATTATTACAAATAGAGTGTATAGACAAAATCTAGAATACGCTAAAATTTACAAGCACTAGAACATATATATTACAAAGAAACGAACTAGAATAATACTATTTGGAAAAAAGTTGTAGATCTTAATAGAGCACCTGCAAAAAAAAAAAAAAAAAAAAAAAAAATTCAAATAATAACGATATGAACAAATATCACATCACGATCTGACTTATGTGAATATAGATAGAAACGGCAAAGATCTCAAACTTAAAAATCTTGGATGTTTCATAATTATCATATCTGATACTTCTTGGATGTTCATAATTTGGACAAAGTAAATCGAAAATTTACTGAAAACTCACATCTAGATCTGACAATTTTTTTTACAGAAAAGTTAATACAAATATACATAAGATATACTTGTTATTGTGAAATCAAATCCGGCATAACCTGAAATCATGAGATTTTCACTTCAAAATTTTGATATTTTAGACATGAATAGAAATTTATTGAAGAAATTAGGCCTCGTCTGAGTTTGGCTAAAGTATTGAGGATGAATGAGATTGAAATGGAATACTCCGTATGAAAGAGGACAGAGAAATGAAAGAAACAGTTTAGATCTATATGAACTTAAAGTAATTTAGTTTCTAGAAAAAAAAAAGTTAGTGATTTAGTAAGGTTTTGAATGGGAAAAATGAAGAAGTTCAACATATGAAAGAGGAGAGAGAAATTGTAGAATGAGAAATGACGGAGAGAGGTGTGATGAGTAGGGCAAATAAAATGGCATCGGTTTTTCAAGATATTTTGGGGAATGTATAAACATCGGTTTTTTTCAAAATATGATGTCTATATAACAACAATACACATGAGATTTCTGGAAAAATAAAAACCCACGTCTCTTATTAGACATGGGTTTTTACCGAAAATCCGATGTCTATTCTTTGGTTATAATTGCAAAAATGCCACCGTTTATTTATAGACATCAGTTTTATGAATGTCCCATGTGTATTTGGTGATGTCTATACCAAGTTTTGTAGTAGTGTATGGCCTACGTAGGTGAGGTTGGCTTTGAATAACACTAGAACAAATTTGTCATTGTACACTTATTTTTAAGGGGGACAAAAAAATAATTTTTAAAATAGAAATGTTAACAAATTTAATAATTAATAACATGAATTTTTTTTCTTTTAACAAAACTAATATGTAACAATTAGAAATAACAATCTCATTGTTTGGGGTATAAGAGCTGACTTTAAATTTTTTATATCCTTTTACATAAAATAGAAGAGAGAAAGAGGCATAAAGTAAAAATTTACTCCATAATCAATTTTGTATCATCATCAAGAATTTATCCATTGTTTAATTTATTAAGCTAGTTTTTGAACATTTTACGTACCCCACATATGCATGCATGATCTTGTATTGCAAATTCAAACAATAGATACATGGAGTGTTGTTGCAGTTAATTCGATTAGACAACACCAAAATTATCGATAATTGTGGATATCGCTCATCTCTTACCGGCCACAAATACAAAATTGTATTGATAGTGCTCATAGAGTCATAGCAGACTAAAAAGGAAAAAAACGTCTCCAAATACATTCTTGGATCCTATTTTTAGAATTTCTATTTACCAACTTTAGAGATAAAAGCGGTAAGTTTTAAGAGCAATTAAGTTTTTAGAAGCTCAAGTTTTTGAGATTTTGGCCACGTTAGTGAGAGTGTGGCAACTTTAGTTTGTGCATGGAGAATTGGAGATAAGAGGGCCAAGAAACAGAGATGATATGAGAATCAGACAGGAGGAATTAGATTCCATCTCTCCACCAACCATTACAGCCACAAAATCATTTGATTATCCAATTATATAACCCCATTTATGCAATTTACATCACACTCCTCGTGGACCATTCCACTAATTTACTAGTATTTTTCTCATGGCCAACGACACACAAAGTTACATCACCTTGTTTTTTTGTCCTTATCCTGTCGTGTGTTCATCAATTCAAGCTGTTAACTATATGGACTATGGAGCGAGAAAATATATGGTACACTGTTTCAACTTTAAAAACTCTTTATGTTTTAAGGGCTTTTTTTTTTTTTTTTTTTTTTTTTTTTTTTTTTACAATTAGGCAATTCTTGTAGTTGCGGGATTTCTATACGACTCAGCAGATCGATTACAGATGTGCTTGCATTGTATGGTGTAAGACAATCGGATTAAAATAAAACGATAAAAAACAGAAAATGGTCAGAGTAGGATTTGAACCCAACCAAAGCACAAGGATCATCTCCAATTTAACCACCAGAATAACCTAAATATCATGATACGTTAGCAATCTAAACTCTATCTATAAAATCTTTGGAATATGGGGCCCTAGGCATAGGTACGTCCAGCTCGCCCAGACTCCCACATGCCCCTGTAGTCTTGGGTAACATCAAGAGCTATTGTCGTAAGTCATAACAGAATTTGTATAGCGGCTTGGACGACCAAGTCATGGCACTAGGTTCAGACCGCCGAGAACCTAACAATCAGCCTCGTCCATAAAGAGGCTCATTTAAAAGGAATGTCTTGAGTCCTCATAGTCGAGGTAATTAAATGACTGATTCTTAGTCAACGTGATCTATTTGTTATTTGATGGAGGAAGATACAAACGAGTACTCCCTCCTATCCACAAAGATCCCCCCTTTCAAAAATAATTTTTGAGTAGGCATGTTTGGAGGTACTTTTAGACCAAATGAAAGATATTATGGTATTGATAACTATATATGTAGACCGGTCTTAGAATTTACTTAGATGCGCGCTTGTAGAGTGACCTAGTTGTTTGGGGTTTGATTCTTTGCCGAAAGGGGTTGGGTCTTCGGCTACCCAAAGACTGCATACCAAACTCCGAAGAGTTGGCAAGAGAAAACACGGCTTCTTTTTAAGGAGTCCCAATTCAGTAACTGAAAGAAAAATAAATTATAACGACTTATACTGTTATTGTAACATTTTAAATGCAACTTAATTTCGTGATCACCAATATGTAATTATATACTATTACTATTGATGTGACATACTAGTATTCCAGTATCCCACACCATCATTAGACAAATTAATTAGACCTCCATTAACATTTTACACTGTACTACAGTCAATCAATCTCAAAATGAGTGTCATACATACTCGATTTCCGAGCATATAATCCGATGCTTCTGTTTTGGACTCTACTCCCTCTAAAATCCAAACATTATTGAGTTAAATTAAAGATGAACAATGAAGCTCAGAGAACTACTAGGGCTTTCACAAACTACGTCGAGTAGTAGTGCAGTAAAATGTCGTTATTCTTTATCTTTTCCTCCTCCCTATCCAAGAAAATTAAATGAGCAACGAGCAGACAGAAGTTCAAAATGCTAAATTAAAGAAGCCAAACCCATCATTGGTTTACCTTTTCCAAACGCTACATACGAATCTCCCCTCCAGTAACAAAAGCTAAAGTTACATCTAATCTAATAACAATAATAATATTAATCAGTGTTACGACCGAAGAAGAGCGTAGCGTAACTACGTACAATATATAGTATACGGAGTATATGATATGATATGATGATATAACGAGCACATAAATAAATACCCCCCATCATCATTCTTTCATATCCCACCTCCTCATTCACTTTATCTTTATTCTTACATAAATCTTCTTCCTTTCTCTCTCCTCCTCACTTTGCTTTGCTTACTGATGTGAACTCATCAACCTTTCTTTCTTTCCAACACATACATACACACACACACACAAAAAAAAAAAAAAAAAAAAAAGAAAGATAGAAGTATGGTTTTCTCATCTCTTCCACTCTACCATCTTGATCCTCAAGCTAATTGGCATCACCAGGTATAACAACTAAATTGGATCTTCGAAAAAGAAAGCATAATATTATTTCACTTAAAAGTATAAACAGGATCATATTCTTATTTTTGTTTTCTCCTTTTTTGTAGAGTTGGAATATGCCAAACTTGTATGTATATCACTATATATGTATATAGAGTCTGAATTTATTTGTGTTTATTTTGAGCAGCAGTCCAATGATCATCAACATATACTCCTCCAAGATCATAGCCTCGAGAACGGTGGGTCTGCTCACCAGCAGCAGACCCCACCACAACCAACACCACCCCCGTCGAGCCAGCATGGTGGTGGCGGCAGTGCTGTTGGTTGTGGTGGGTCGATGACGGGCTCGATCAAACCAAACTCGATGGTGGATCGAGCCCGTCAGGCACAGCTTCCACTACCGGAAGCTGGCCTAAAGTGCCCTCGTTGTGAGTCTACAAATACAAAGTTCTGCTACTTTAACAACTACAACCTCTCGCAGCCTCGTCACTTTTGTAAGACGTGTAGGAGGTACTGGACTAGGGGTGGGTCCCTCAGGAACGTCCCGGTGGGTGGTGGGTCCCGCAGGACCGCTAAACGGAGCAAGGCAAGGCCCGGGGGCAGTGCGACAGTAAGCGTGACCAGTGGCGGCTCAAGGTCACTTGGCACCCCAATTAGCACTACTTTGGGAGGTGGTGGTGGTGGAAACAATTCTTGCTCTACAAGTTTATTCCTGTCACATAATTTGCCACAATTACCATTTTTACCCTCCTTACACCATTTGGGGAACTCAAACCCTAACAGCATTGGGTTGAACTTGTTGGGAGCAGGAGGGTCAGAAATGGAATTTCCAAATTTATTGTCTAGTTTTGAAGGACTAGGAAGAATGAATGGGATGCAGCACCCTTTTGAGAATTCATCTCTTGGGAATCTAATTGGCCACTCCCTTCAATCTAAGCCGTCGGATATGGATCCAAATGTCATCAATCGAGTGGCGTCTGCGAAAATTGAGGAACCTGGAGGGGTAAATTTGGCAAAGGAGTTTGCCCTTGTTCAAGGACATGACCAACATCATCACAATAATAACATGCATCATTTCAATTGGAACACTACTAATGTGTGGAGTGGTGGTGGTGGCGGCAATAGTGATCTCTCCGGTTTCGGCTCGGCTTCATCGGACGGCCACCTCTTGGGCTGATTAAACAGTAAGTCACTAATGCATTAGTTTGAGTTCTTTCATAGTAACGTTAACTATCGATCGATTGATCGAGGTTCGCTGAGGAGATCAGACGTAGTAGTTATCAGTAGGTGGGATTAGGGTTTTAGCTCAATTTGGTTTTATTTGTAAGTTTTGTTGGGGCTTGATTACTTGGTTTATTTCTTGTACTTGAAATGAAACGTGTAAGTTACTATTAGGTTGTCATCTTGTTACCATGGCATGAAAAGGGCTGATCAGTTGGATTGCCATGATCATTACAAAACTTTGTCCAAGCTAAATTAAAGTTTGATGATCGAGTTTGGCTTGGAACACCAACATATAGTTATGTATACTCCATCAATTAACTCTTGTTCCACCCTACCATTTCCTGCTCTTTTTACTTTGGTACTAAAGTTTAATTTGATTCAATTAGTAGTATAATCTAATTTACTTTCCCGGGATCGATCAGTTCTGTGTTCAAAGTGTAATTATACTCAAGTGTCCCAGCTTTCCGATTTCGCTGATTGAGATTGTACAATGTTAGCAGTCATAAGTATGTAAGTGATAATAATATGGTGTATCCCTTGACTATGTGAGTAATAAGAGTAGTAAAATGTATGTATTAGAAATGTTCGTAGTAATGACATAGGATTTTGATAGTTAAATCGATTGTCTTTGTACAAAAAATGGGTTGTACATCTAAACGCATTTCACGTATATTTGACACCTTATTCAAGTATACTGGTTTTGTTACATGCATATCCATTACTTGATGTATACTATGAATCATTGAATCGTATTGTTGATTTTCAAATCAATTTGAACAGTATATATATAATCATATGCATCCCGTCATTGCATGTCTCGAATAGCTTTCCCGCTCAGGTCATTTCTTCAATTCTTAATCATATTGGATCATGATTAATTATGACATTATAATTATGATTATTACATGAAGAGAACATACCCTAAATGAAAGTCTGAAAGGGAGAGGCAGTCCTCCGTAAGCTTCGCTAGCTGGTTTTTAATTAAATCTAAGGTTATAGCACGGCATTATTGTCCTAAAACTTGTCTTCATTTTCTGCGTGTATGTTCCTTCTTTTCTTGCTTACTTTATTGCTACTTTCATTCAACCAAGTTAATCGGTTTTTAAGGAATAACATCTTTATACATATATGATGTACGATGTCTTAAAGTTAGTTGATGAGGCAATTAAAAGCTTAACTAATTTGAACTAAATATAAAGTTCATCTTGTAAAGCGTTGTAATTTTACTCGTCGTTCTCATAAGGAGTACGCGGGTACGAGAGAAGGGGAACGAATGGAAGACTACTGTACTATGCATCACAGGGTTGATCTACATACAAGAGGCCACCAGAAATGTTATACTACCTAAGTCACCTAGCTAATTAGGATGAAGATGTAGGGACATATATATGCGGCATAACGGGCAATTATTCCGGGCTAAAATACTAGTATGCCAAGTGATGAAGAATGTCGTTTAATTTACAAGAGACTCATGTGCATGCTCAAGTTCAACATATATAGTACCAGTAAGATGAAGGATCAAAGCTTGTATATTGTAGATCGTTATTATGAAGTCTTAATGAGTTCAATTTTGTATTGACTAATTAAAAGAAAGAAAATATGAACACCAAGTGAAAAGCGCAAATTATACCATGCTCTCGGGAGCACAATGAATATGGTGGTCTTTCTCACAATAGAGGAGTGGGGACCACACTTAAAATCTATTTAAGTGTGGTCCATACTCCTCTATTGTGAGGAGGACCACCATGCTCCTTGTGCTCTCGTGGGCATGGTATAAGCATTGAGTGAAAAGAGTTTTTTCAAAAAAAAAAAAAAAAAAAATTCCAAAATGTAGATCTTCTTTAGAATAAAAAAAGAAAAATGATGAAATTTGACTGGGAAAAAGGGGTAGTAGACGAATAAAATGAAGAAGAGCACATGTCTAAAGAGACCAAATGACATTATGAGAATAGGAGTCCATGTTATTCTTCTCTCAGATCCTAAACTTCACATACACGCTTTCTATGTTCTGCGGTATGCCTGTATGTGGAAGCTTTTGTTTTCTATAATCCTCAGAGAAGCATGCATCCCTAGAACGACCGTCTCTAATGAAGCAATCAAACCAACTTATTACAATCTTACATTGGGAAGTGACACTTATATGGAAGGTGTGAAATATACTGCGAGTAGTATATATTTAACTAGATTTTAAGATAAGTGATCCCATACAATACATACTCCCTCCGTTTCTTTTGTTTCTTTACGTTTCGTTTGAATATGTGAGAGGAATTCAAACGAAACGTAAAGAAACAAAAGAAACGGAGGGAGTAATAAGGGTGTGAAACACGAAAAAATAACAATAATTAAGTGTTTTTGAAAAATCACAAAACCCTTTTTTCTTTTTCGAAAACGAGATGTTATTGTTAGTTATTTCTGTGAGATACTCGTACTAAATACTATATACTATAAGCTTTTTAGTAGATGTTATTACTTGTACATATAGAAAATTGTCCAATTGACATAAATTTTAACGTTTGAAATGTAATTTTGCTGCTTCCCCTAATAAAAAATGAAATACAATACAGTAATAATCCAATTTTACTCTCTGGCAATAATGTGGTAACAATATGGAGGCGGTAATCCACATTTACATTTATGCATCTATTAGCTTTAGTAGTTGCTAGTTAGCTAGAATACTTAAAACCATAAATACCTTCACAATCAAATGAAAAAACAAAAGCATTGTTGCGATCGAGTATGTACATCCAGATTTAGGTCCAACTTCCAAATATGTTAGAGTAGAATGTAGATATTTGAGAGCAAAGTAGTCAGCAAAATTCTTTTGAGGCAGTCTAAGCTAGTAAGATGAAGGCTTTATTTACTTTTGTGTTGCAATCTTATATTTTTGGTGACTGTTACATGCATACTTCAAAGTGGTGATTTTATTGGTGTGAGAGCCCTGAAAGAAGCTAGTAATACTGTACTTCTAACAACTTTACTAGTTCAACAAGAATGTTTGTTCTTAGAGCTGACTGGCCAATAGAGTATTTAATTATGCTCAAAATTCAAAGAGATTTGCTCTTAGGTTAATTCCTTCGTTTGTTAAATTTCGATTCTTTCGAAAAAACCGTTGCTGGTGCAGTAAATTAAAGTTTGTGCCATATATCAATGCAAGCTTGTCTCCAACCTACAATTGTAACGTTTCGTTGATTAGGATCCTCAATTGATGATTTAATGAAAGCAAAATTTTGTTTTTACACTGGCACCATAACGGTAAGCCCGAAACCATGATAAAAGGCACAAAGGCCGAATCAACAACTAGTAACAATAATGGCACATTGGCCGAATCAACAATAACGAAAATGCTTATCACTTTGAGATTTATTTACGATTCGAAACACGAGACTTAAAAATGGTTACTGCAACTGCCCTGACTGAGTAGTCCTACTTTTTTTAAGGTCAGTTTAAATACATAGCAAAGCTCAAAGTACAACTAGGAGAGCTCATCCGAGCTCAAAGCGACAAAAAACACAAAAAAGACTAGTACACATTGGCGGCCGTCCACTTGAGACCTACTACGGCCTACCTTACAAAAGAAAGAAAAAGGACGAACTAGATAAAATCAGTTAAAGTATAGGTCGAGGTTAGGTAGGCTAAATCAGGATGATGTGCAGGACTCCGGACTGTGAATCAGCCGCCAAGAGCCATATTCCTGAACAACCTGCTTTGAATTAGCCAGAGCAGGAGAGGTCACTACACTAGCACCACCAACTAACCTGGTGGTCTGAGCAGCCTGGTTGGGTTGAAAAGGGGAAACAGATGCTACAACGGCTTCTGGCACAGGTAGAGGAGTCTTCAGAAGAGGCCAAGAGGGCTGTTGGGCTTACTTCACCACTTCCATCTGCTCCCATTCAGCAATGCGGGTCGGGAACAAGTGAGTAAACATAGCAGCAGTAGCTCCCCATCCTCCTTCAAAAGATTTCCAGCAACGCTCTTTCATCTCCACTCTGGCCCGAGCCTTGTAATCGGAAAGAGCGGCCTCCCGCTCCGACTTAGTCCTCCCATGTAACACCCCCAAAATTCCTTTTTTTTTTTTTAAAAACATTTTATCGCGAACCAAAATACCAATTAAGGAAATTCAGAGGTGCCACTCCGTACTCAAGTCAAAGACCCGAATGCAAGGAGATTTCGAAAGCCAGAATATAAATGTCTAATGGTCTAAAATAATCTAATACAATCCAATAATTAAATTACAACAATCCAAAATCCGAAATATGAAATACGAAATGGTCTAAGTATTATTAATGGTCTATAGATTTGATTCAACTAATATCTAGTGAGTCGTCGTCCCCGCAATGCATCAAACACTCTAAACCTGTAATGGATTTAAAACATAAAAACCACAGTTGAAAAAGTCAGTGAAATTGAGTAAGCTAACACCTCAACTCGTTGAAAATCAAAACCTTTACCTGAATTTTGAAAACGTTTTAGTTTTATTTTCGAAAACCGCACTTAGCACGTTATCATATAAATTATTCATCAAGACAAATTATATCACCAAAATAGAAATATCACAGAAGATTCAACAAACGTATAACGTTCCATTAACATAATCCAAATCATTCTTTTACAACTTTAATGAGCAATCCATACCAAATTCATAAGTGGGATGAGCCGAATCTTTGCCAACTCATCCAAACCATACCATTATATGTGGGTGAGCCGGTTCTTTGCCGACCATCAAACCATACCATACAAGACTACTAGACCTTAAGTGTGCACACCCCGTATTAAGTATTGCTAACCCAATAGAGTAGTACTAGAGCCAAACCCACTAAAAAACCGATGCGGTGGGACAATAAAGGGGAGTCGATGTGACTCAAACCAATAAAGTGGAGTCGATGCGACTCAAACCATTAATTATCGTGTATCCTCATACTTTATTTATTTATTTTATTTATAATAGCGATCATTCACACAAGCTTATATTCCAACAATCATACAACCATTCATAATTCAGCCATATCAATATCAATTGCACACCCATTAATCATAATTCCAACAACATCTTTTGAATCATAAACCAAGCAATATATCAATGCAATAATCCAATCCAATCAAATCAAAATATGAGAATCAAAGCAATAAATCGTTCTCCACCTAACACGATACTAGGTTTTCATCCAGCACACCAACCACTTAGCATATAATTTTGAAAGGTTTGTACAAGTTTAAGAAAGGTTGAGCATGCTAGCTTACCTTTTTAATTCACACAAGAACACGACAGCACAACGATCACTAGTATTCTTCGTCTACGAACTCAGGGGCTACAATATTAAAATAAAAAATCCCAAATAAATACTAATTTCATCCAATCATTCATCTCGTACTTATGTTAATTCTATTCTATTTTCAATGCTCATGATAATTTAAATCTAACCCAACAATTAACAATTAACCAACAGTTCTTATTCTAATTCAATAATTAGTTTCTAATACTCAAATAGCACTCAATTTATTTTAAAAATTCCCAAAGACTTACAATTACTTTTAAAACAGAATATAATTCATAAAAATAAACTTTTAATTATTATAATTTATTTAGGATTTATTAATACAATTTATATTATGTTTTAATTATGAAAAACATGCTTTAAATTACATAAAATTATATAAAAACGAATTAAATCAATCTAAATATGAAAATCAGATTATAATTCACTAAATCATCATAATTTCGAGTTATTGATCATTAAAATTAATTTGGGCTAATTAACTAATTAAGAAACAATTAACCAAATTTCCCCCCAAATTGCAATTTCTATAAACTTGAACAAAACCCCAATTAAAAGTCAAACTAAATTCAAGAACCCTAATTAACAGATTATAAAATTAATGAAGTCATAATTTACGAAACTAATTGAGCCTAATTCGAGCAATTAAACTAATTAACCCCAAATTCGTAATTAGTGAAGTCAACTCAAAACAATCATCAAAATCAATTCTTTATGCATAAAACTAACCCAAATCGATTACCCACTAACTATAACATCTATTAGAATCAATTAAACACAAATTAAATCCATAAAACGACTTGATAATCACGTTTTAATTGAAGAACCGAAAACAGGGGAGAGAGAAGGGCGTTACCCACGGCGCAAAAGAGGAAGAAAGGAGGCTAGGGCGGTGGTCGGCCGGCGAAGGCGGCGGCGACGTCTGGGCAGGAGGGAATGGCAGGGGCGGCGGCTGGGTTCAGCGTTCGTGCGTGGGAAAAACAGGGGGAAGGGGAAGGGGAGCTCTGTATCTTTTTTATAAGGGACGGGGATGCTCGGGTTTTCCTTTTTTTTTTTTTCTTCTTTCTTTCCTTTTCTTTTCTTTCCTTTTTTTTTTTTTTTTTTTCTGATTCCTTCTTTTTTTTTTCTTTTTTTTTTTTTTTTGTGTGTGTTGGGTTGGGTTGTGTTTGATGTTTGGGCCAATGTAGAGTTGCTTCGGGTTGATGTTGGTCCATTAGCTATTATTGACTCAATTTAGGAATAGAACCCAAATAGAAATTCCGATTTTAGAAACCATTTCCTAACTCAATTTGGAAAATGACTCACAAATAATATTTACAACTCTTTTTCATTTAGATAATCTAATTAATAAATCTAAAATATTAATATAAAATACTTTAAAATTTCGGGATATTACATCCTTCCCCCCTTAGGAAAATGCTTCGTCCTCGAAGCGCAAAGTAACTTATACAACCACACAACACATATCAACTCATATTATGCAAATGTATGAATGCAATGCATGCTTTAAAGTAAATGAACAGAGTTAGTATCACATTCTTCCCCCCTTAAAAGGGAGTTACGTCCTCGTAACTCTAGTTATACCTGATCGAATAGGTGAGGGTATTTTTGTTTCATTTCATCCTCGGCTTCCCATGTAGCTTCTTCAGTTTGTTGGTTAGTCCATAACACTTTGACCAACTTGGTGACCTTGGTACGGGTATTCCTAGTTTTTGTGTCTAAGATGTTCACTGGATGTTCCTCATAGGTCAAAGATGGATCTAATTCGACTATTTCTGGTTCTAACACATGAGAAGGGTGTGAAATGTATTTCTTGAGTTGTGACACATGGAAAACATTATGAACCCTATGGAGGTCTGAAGGAAAATCTAATCTATAGGCTAACTTTCCAATTTTCTCTAAAATATCATAAGGACCAATGAACTTAGGACTTAGTTTCCCTTTCTGACCAAATCGCATAACCCCTTTTTTCGGTGAAACTTTCAAAAATGCTTTCTCTCCTATTTCGAATTGAATTGGTCGCCGTTTCTGATATGCATATGACTTCTGATGATCTTGAGCTGATTTCATTCTTTCTTGTATTATACGAACTTGATTCAGTGTATCTTCTATCATCTCTAGCCCTAGAACCATTGTCTCACTTATGTCGCTCCAACACAAGGGTGTCCTACATTTTCTACCATAAAGTGCTTCATATGGTGCCATCCCTATACTCGCATGGTAGCTATTATTGTAGGAGAATTCAATTAATGGCAATCTATCAATCCACGATCCTTGGTAATCCATCGCACAAGCTCTCAACATATCCTCTAGTGTCTGAATCGTGCGCTCAGTCTGACCGTCTGTAGCTGGGTGAAAAGTAGTGCTGAAGTTTAATTTTGTTCCCAAAGCTTTATGAAATTTTTTCCATAAATGAGCTAAGTAGTTAGGATCTCTATCAGACACAATCATACTAGGTACGCCATGATATCTCACAACATTGTTGATATAAGCATACGCCCTTTGTTCCATGTTCCAGGTGTCTTTCATAGGGAGAAATCGAGCAGTCTTAGTCAGTCTATCTACAACCACCCAAATTTGATTCATACCATTCTTTGTAACTGGCGTTGCTGTCACGAAATCCATGGATATTGAATCCCATTTCCAAGTAGGCACATCTAATGGTTGTACTAGTCCTCCCATTCTTTTGTGTTCGAATTTTACCTTCTGACAAGTAAGACACCTAGAAACAAATTCTGCAACCTCATTCTTCATCCTTGGCCACCAATAGAACTTCTTTAAATCCTTATACAACTTATCACCCCCAGGGTGAACTGAGTATGAAGTATTATGTGCCTCAGTCATCAATCTCTCTTTCACGTCACTACATCTCTGAGGTACACACCATCTACCTTTGAATCTAATACTACCATCACCAAAAATATGTAACTCATTAGTCAAACCACTCTCGATCTTCTTTCTGATTCTCTCCAACTTGACATCACCAGGTTGTCCTTGACGAATCTCATCAAATATATCCGAAGTGGCAGTCATACTAAACAAATGATTCTCCAAAACCCCATGTTCTACCACCTCTAGATTCATCTTCTGAAACTCCACGCACAACTCATTAGGAACCACCCACATAGAGTTCAAGGTATGACTCGATTTCCTACTCAAAGCATCAGCAACAATATTAGCCTTCCCTTCATGATACTGTATCTCCAAGTCGTAATCCTTAATGAGTTCTAGCCATCTCCTTTGTCTCATGTTCAGTTCTTTCTGTGTGAATATATACTTAAGGCTTTTGTGGTCAGTGAAGATCTTACAAGTCGTGCCATATAAGTAATGTCTCCATATTTTCCAAGCAAACACAACAATAACTAATTCCAAGTCATGGGTGGGATAGTTTTCCTCATTAGGTTTTAGTTGTCTAGACGGATAAGCAGTAACTTTCCCATTCTGCATCAACACACAACCCAAACCCTTTTTCGATGTATCACTATTCACCTCAAATCCCTCAGATTCTGACGGTAAGGTCAAGACAGGTGCCGTAGTCAACAACTCTTTCAGTTTCTGAAATGCTTCCTCACAATGGTCATCTCACTCATACTTTGTAGTCTTCTTCATTAAGTTAGTGAGAGGTCTAGAAATGGTCGAGAAATTCTTCACAAACTTTCTATAGTAGCCAGCCAAACCTAAGAAACTCCTAATATCAGTAACTGTCTTAGGTGTAGGCCAATCTTTCACAGCTTCAATCTTTCCTGGATCAACAGAAATTCCTTCACTACTAATGACATGTCTCAAGAAGGCTACCTTATTAATCCAAAACTCACACTTAGACAGTTTCGCATATAATTGGTGATCCCTCAAAGTTTGTAAAACTAGGCTAAGATGCTTCTCATGTTCTTCCTTACCCTTTGAATATACCAAAATGTCATCAATGAAAACTACGACAAAACGATCAAGGTAAGTTCTGAATATCCTATTCATCACATCCATGAATACAGCAAGAGCATTAGTCAATCCAAATGGCATAACCGTGAACTCATAATGACCATAACGTGTCCTAAAAGCAGTTTTAGGGATATCTTAGAAAAAGTGTCAGCACCTCTTAACTGGTCAAACAAATCATCTATTCTCGGCAATGGATACTTGTTCTTAATGGTCACGTTATTCAGCTCTCGATAATCAATACACAACCTTAACCCACCATCTTTCTTCTTTACAAACAACACAGGGGCTCCCCTTGGCGATACACTAGGTCTTATGCATCCCTCTCTATCAGCTCTTGTAACTGATCTTTCAATTCTTTCATCTCAGCAGGTGCCATTCTATATGGTGCTTTAGAGATTGGTGCAGTTTCTGGCACTAAGTCAATTGTAAACTCTACTTCTCTATTAGGAGACATTCCTGGTATTTCATCTGGAAACACATCTAGAAACTCATTTACTATAGCAATTTCATCAAGTCCCTTTTCTTCCACACTCGTGTCCTGGATAAAACAGAGATAGACTAGGTGGCCCTTCCTAATTTTGCTGAAAATGGACATGGCAAACACAATTTTGATAGCTGGTTTATGAACTACCACCCTATAAGAAATTCTTTGCCCCTTGGGTCCCTTCATAGTAACTTTTTGTTCAAAACAGTCAATCCTGGCCTTATACCTACCCAACCAATCCATTCCTAGGATAACATCTATATTTAGAAGATCAAATTGGATAAGGTCTGCAGGTAGTTTGGTTCCCATTATTTCTACATCTACTCCCTCAAAGATTTTATCACAAATAATAACCTTACCAGATGGAACATCTATAGGTGTAGATATTTGAGAACTAGGTACTAGACATAACTTATGAACAAATGAAGATGAAATGAAAGAATAAGGCTCCAGAATCAAATAAGACAAAAGCAGGAGTATTATGGACTAGGAAAGTACCGGTCACCACATTGGTCGCAGTATCAGCCTGAGCTCTATTCATGACAAAAATTTGACCTGGATTGCGCTGATTGTTCCATCCTTGAGCATTATTAGTGTTGGCATTTCTAGCAGTGTTGTTACCATTGGCAGCTTGAGCATTGTTGTTATTACCTTGGAATCTAGCATTATTCCCTTGGTAGTTACCCCGGTTCTGGTTTTGGTTGTTGCCTTGGTAGTTGGGGCGAGAGTTGTTGTTGTAGGAATTTTGGTTGTTGTTTTGGTAAGTAGGGCAGAAATTGTTGTTATACGAGTTTTGGTTGGAGTTCTGGTTTCCCCTATCGTTTCCCACATAACCATTTCCCATTTGGTTTTGAGGTTTATACCTACACTCAAAAGCTCTGTGTCCCCTTTTCCTACAGTTATTACAATTAATCAATCGTCCAGCACAATCAACTCCAGGGTGGTCTCCATTGCACAGCTTACAATATTAGTGACGCTCAAGCTTCTTGCCCTGACCACAGTTTTGGAAATTATTCCTAGTAAAGTTTCTGTTGAACCCTTGGTTACCCCCAAAGTTGTTTGGTTTCCCCCTCTTGTCATTCCCATGGTTGTCGTTCTTGCCATTCTCATTTGTGTTGGATGGTTGGGGTTCAAACTTTCTCTTGTTGTTTCGGGTTTCTTCCCTAAGTTCATGTATTCTCCATCCATTGGCAGCTTTCCCATAAGCCTCATGCACATCAGCAAAGTTCATCATGACCATGGTTTCCTGGAGGGTGTAGTCAAGTCCCTCAATGAATCTAGAGATCTTTGAGGCATCATGTAACAACCCGAACCACCGTCCGTCGCAACACAACCCAATAAGATGTGTAGTCACCTACTAGGCCCATATATCCTCTCTGGGCTCTAAAAGGTGAAGGCCTTGTTGGTAGTATGATGGTAGGAATCTATTATAAACTGATCATATGAGCCTTATTTTCCCAATGTGGGACAAACCAACTCCATAATCCACTTTCCAAATTTCGTAGTGTTACACATCATCTGGCAAAATAGTGGTTGCAAAACGAGAAAGTTCAAGAAATTTGGCATAGTAATCACTCACACTTCCCCAGTTTTGTTTAAATGCTAGCAATTCAGAGAGATTCCTTTGCCTAACATGCTCGGGGTAGAATCTCTGTCTTAGGGCATCCTGAAGGCTATCCCAATTGAAGTTTGGTTGAGCTGGGAAGGCTGCTCCAGCGGCTGACCACCAAATATCAGCTTTTCCTTTAAAGTAGAAGACAGATCCATCTACCTTTTGGTTTGTTGGACAATTAATGGTGTTGAAGATTTTATCCATATCCCTTATCCAATTCTCAAGTTTAGTAGGATCCTCACGCCCATAGTAAAGCTCAGGATTCCGTTGGGATATCGTCTTAGCCCAGTCAATCACAGGTGGTTGGTTATTGTTTTGCAGCAATTGGACCACAGCAACTGCAAACTGGTGAAATCCATCGTTTTGTTGTTGTTGATTCTTGTTTCTGTTAATTCTCCTTGTGTAGTAGCGATGAATGGGGTGCATATAACCTACACTAACGAGTTATTTATGATTACATTTCTACCTTATTTAATAGTTCAATGTATAATGCAATTAGCACACAATGACACTTCAAGTAAATAATAAAAGAAGTCATATAGATCTCATTAATAATAAAGCTTAAAGCGTCCATAAATAATAAAGCATATAAATCATCGACGCAGCGATGTCCAAACAATAGTCTAAGATGCTAACTTTAGAGCATTTTTATTATAGTTATTATGCTAGTCACTAACCCCCACCACTAAGGGTAGGGTGGGAGGGCAGTATCTATGTTTTATTATGCTTCCTCTATAGTCGAGTCAACTACTTCTCTATCCTCTAGCCATTCCTTGTGTGCCTCTAGAAGTCTCGTAGCTAAAATCTCTGGAGTGACCAACCATCTACCTTGATGGGTATACTTCTCTACATTGGGTAATGTTCCTTTCTTGATAACATCTCTATATTTACCCTTGAAATACGCCCATGGTGCTTTATTTGGTAGAGTCCTTATATTTTCGCCCATAATAGTCACAATGATTAGCTACCCTTTGACAGTATGCCACGATCTCTTCATCATCTCCCATCCTAGGCCTCAATGGGTTGTCGGCTTTAATTTCAGTTTTGGTTGGTGTCCTAATTAAACGAACCATCCTATAAAATGTACACATTAACTTAGCATTTATCCCCAATCACTACTACATTAATGACATATTGCAACACCTTAAAATCGTTACCTTAGACCCAAATAAACGTTACAATAGACCTAAGGTAACGCGCAGAGGCGCTGCAAATACCCGCGCTGCATTAGGTCTAAGGTAACGCAAATTTGGGTCTAATGTAACGCTTATTGCTTTGAATCATGTAAGCGTTACCTTAGCTCATAGTGTTGTTACAATAGGTATAATGTAAAGCTAACGAAGCTAAGGCAACGCTCTTGCTTTCAATTGCAATGATATGCACTGCATCTAATGCAACGCTAACTAGAATGACCGACATTAATACTATTTTGGCGGAAATAATAATAATAATAATAATAATAATAATAATAATAATAATAATAATAATATTATTATTATTATTATTATTATTATTATTATTATTATTATTATTATTATTATTATTATTATTATTTACCGTATGTATATAATAAGAAAAGTACAAATAATATTAAAATAATTAATTTGATAGCTTATAATTAATTAATAAATAGCGCTTTGATTACAAAATCCAATCAAGCTATCTAAAATGTATGTGCCAAGACGTATAATGACCACCTACAGCTCAAAAGCCAAAACAAATTGCTAGCACATGAGATAATCGTTTCTTATCCAAAAAATTATATCTACAAAATTTCATTGGCTAGCTAGTAGCTTGAGCTTTGCTTAAAGTCTTTCCGCACTACTCCAATAAAGCATCATCTTTGTTGCGATCCTCAATCATCTACAAACATTGAGAAGCAAAATGGCAACAATAATATCAAATTCTTTGCAAAACAAATAATGTTACTTTTGTGAATGACATAATGTCGAGGGAATTGATACACTATCAAACCTAAAATTTCAAACTAAGGGATATAATCTCCCTATATATGTTGCGTTCCTATAGAAAATTCGCCATGACCTCCACGTAAGATACACATCCAAAAAAATCATACGACCATATCATAGAATCCTGCATAGCAATCTCCACAACCACCACTACTTCCACCATGTTGTACACTTCACCAACCATATCCATGCCAACACTACTTCACAAAATTTATATGAAATGACAAGTTTATATTATAAGATTGGCCCTCTATAAGAAATCCTCTTATGACAAAGAAGAACAAAGAGGGGAATACACGAATAAGAGAGCCAATGCTTCTCCATCTAGATTGGTGTCTGCCTTGATAGCATACTAACATACCAAAGCTAAGAGATCAGACCAGACTAACAAATGAAACTCAAGCTAAGCAACAGTATACAACTCCCTTTTGCTCATAGTTTCCATTATGTTGTTCTTTCTTATTTTACTTATAACATTGTCCAAAAAAAATCCAAGATGTGCACAACTATCCAACTTTCAGCATTATGACCAGTGCTTATAGTTCAAAGCAACCACGTCAGAATGTCTTTGACAACCAGGCTACTAATTTAGTTCAACCAAGTCATAGTCTCTAACTCCATTCGTTCTCTTTTGGTAGTAAATTTAGTTCTCATACCATAGAAGCGTCATAAAGTCAGTTGATATAGAGAAAGAGCAAGAGAGTTTAAAAGATAGAGAGAGAAAAGTATTGAACCTGATTAGCTGTGCTCGTTCCAACTGATGGTAGGCTATTTTGCGTATCTTGATGTTTTTTGGGATCACTACTTGGATCACGAGGCTGAATGCTCACATGAAAATCAGGAACAACGAGATTCATACCAGGATTTGCTGCCTGAAATTGGGTGATGATGGTGGTAGCTATCTGATGTCCAATACGTGACACTACATCTGATTGTATTCTCTCCATATAAAGCACAATACCAACAAATTAAAGCACAATAAAGTACCAACAAATTAAAAATAAAGTACAAATTTAAAGTATTAGCTATTAACCACAAACATGAACTAACAACAATGATGTTTTGATACTCACATGTCTAGAAACATTGAGACGGGGCCCTTGAGTTGTAATCTAGAACCACCAGCAAAAGAGAGTAGTCTTAGAAACACCAATTGAAGAGCTGCGAGAGAAGCCAAAAACACCACCAAGCACTAGTCAAAACAAAAATATAACCAGTAGCTCACAATGTAGAATCATGGAGAAAAGAGTATGCTATGAAATCATAAAATCATACGAGAGTAAACTTTTTGCATTTACTTTGTCATTCTTGCCATATTGTCATAAGAAGCCTATTTCATTCAGAAAGATCATTACTTTCACATCTAAATCTGAAATCGTCAACAGCAGGTGGACTTCTAATAGAGCAGCCGTGCTCAGTGAAAGGGTGAAGGCATTCTGGTTTAGAACAGTGCCATGTACACTTTTGTACTATGTGTATAACTACTCTTGAGTCATTCCGGTAAAATACTTAAAAAGGAAAGAGATATTTTATGTTGCAGACAGGGGATTCAAAAAGCAGATATCAAGGCAATAAAGTGAACCAAAATCCTGTGACTGTTTCACTTTTCATAGCCCACCAGCATACGAGAACAGGTTAACCCGAAGTAAGTAGTGTGAAAGATCAAACACTTAACAAGTGACAACATTATGTTTTCATAAATTCAATGTTTTCCAAGTCTGTCTTCTTTAAGCAATTTTTCTCAGAATGTATGAAATATGTAGGTCTAGACTGTACAGAGCAGTTTCTACTTTCTAACAGGGAAACTACTGAAGGGAAGCAGGCGAAAACTCATTCCTAGGGAGACATACTGATATACAGAAGGTCTACGTAATGTTGTTGATGCAGGTGCATAGGTCTCCTCAAGTACTTTGTTTAACAGATGCACATTGTTCCCTCGACTGGTCCCGACATTGTTCCCTCGACTGGTCCATGCACCATATCGACATTGGTCCCTCGACGGGTCCATGCGTTATTCATGAGTTCACGACGATGCTTGATATGGTCTAAGAAGTTTTCTATACTCAGAGCTGCCATAAATGATCAAGTTATTTAATAATAATTTGTTATTATTAACTTGATTATATATGATTGATCATCTCATATATTGTGGATTAATTTCACTCTAATATTTCAGAAATCATCAGCTCCAAGTGGTGGAACACTAGCCTACTGTCACCCAGTTGTTTTTAAAGAAGAAGTCTTGACTATCCAAATGCAAAAGCTCATGCTCAGCCTTTCAATTCCTAAATTATCTAAACTTAATTCCTTTTAAGTTGATAATTTACTTAAATAATATCTTATGTAAATATATCTTGTTTGTGTGTATCAAGGCTGCTAGTGGGGATCATTACCCGTGCAATTTCTAGCTGCAGGAAGGCACAACTGTTCAGGCCCTTTTTCCTTTCTTTTGTTATTGTAATCTAGTGATATTTTCATGTTTTATTATTGTTTATGGCAAAGGAGTATGAACACTCATTTTGTCAAGTTCCAGCTTTCCTCATAAGGTAAGGAAAGCCTTGTATATTTAAGCTGCTATTGTTTTCTTAAGACAACAACTTGAAATATAAGCAAAACCTTGAGAATTCGTTCCTCTTCTTGGTCTTCAGTAAACTTGTGTTTAAGGAGCACTTGTTGGTGAGCCAACTGAACTCCGTAGCTAATAAACTCAGCTCAATTCCTAAACTAAAGATCTTTACAACACAATACTCACAAATTCATACAACATAAACAATCAGGTTTGTGCATGATTCCTAGGCAAAACACAAAGCAGTGAGTGAGTAAGGCAAGAATTATGTATATGCCGAGTGAAAAACACAGCTTAAAAGAGTTGACAAATACAGAATCTGTTCCTTGGCTCATTTTTTACGAAAACGCATCAGAAACATCAGTGGCATGGAGAAAGCCAGAAAACAATTTCCCTAGACTATGCATTATAGACAATAACAAATGTCTAGTGCAACTGCCAATGACTTACTGCCACAAAATCAAGCATAGAGAAAAGAAGCAGAAACCAGATACAAACCTCATTCAGGACTGCGAGTCTGGTCTTCAATAAATTTCAATGCTTCGTCTCTGGAGATAATATTGACCCGACTAACACCTTATTATGTATAATCAACAAAAATACAAACCCAGAATCATAAACAAGATATTAATGAAAAAAATGAAGTATAAAAATGAAGAGGGGATGAAATATGCAGGAAAAAATTACCTAATACATGACGAGGACGATAAAGCAGCGAGATGAAGATGGCTGAATCTGTCACCACCACCACCAGTGCGAAAGACCAAAGGAGAGCGAGTGTCGGAAATAGGACAAATTATGAGTACCCAATTCAGATTGAATTAAATTGGGGCTAAAAATTCATAAAAATTGGGGAAAACATCAAAATCATGAACCCAGAATACTTACTCAAAAGACTCGGGTCGATTTCGCCTAAATACTTCAATTTCTTGCCCAAATCAATTTGACCAAAATCATTCAAAATCAAAACTTGATGCGTGGGAGTAGTGAAGTTGAGATCAATTAAGGACGATACGGGATTGAGAAATTTGAGAGTATGTCATGATTTTTGTTGAATTTTCAGCTGAGAGAGTGAAGTTTGAGTTAGGGTTTGGGAATAGCATTGTCCAGTACAGAAAATTTGGGAGGGAGAAGCTCAGTTGTCGCGCCCAATTTTTAGCATGGCTTTTTTTTTTTTTTTTTTTTTTTAAAGTAGCGTTGCATTAGCTTAGGTAAGGCAACGGAAAATTTCAAATGCAACGCCTATCTATAGACCGTTACATTAGACGTTGCAATAGATACTTCCTTAGAGGAATAAATAGGAAAGTGTTGCAATAGGTTAGCAAATGTAACGCCTATCTATATACCGTTACATTAGAAGTGTTGCATTAGGTCATTTTTGTAGTAGTGAATGAAGCAATCATCATGAGTACAATAATCGACATATAAATGAATTAACTTAAAAATCCTAACATTTGCAATCTCCACCAGTTTCAAATGTGAGTTATTTCAATCATCACAAGAGATTATAACGTTTCCAGCTTAGTTACAGCACCTTAACCAACCATAGACATATCATAGCATGCTTGTATAATTCATAATTTCATAACGTGATCCATATCATTCCAAGCAATTAAGGTAACTTCTGACCTTCTGAAATTCTATCAATCCAATCATTTCATTCCAATCATTCCAATTTCAAATCATCACATTTATTTATCAAAACTCCACCACCATAATTCAATTCAATCAAGAGTAATCATACATAAACTCACATGCAAGAATTAATACAAGTAGTAAATTAAGAGGAATTAAGCACACATAAATAAGCAAACCCATCCCCCATACGGCTTGGTTCATTTTAATTTCTATATTTTTTTTTTTTTGTTCATTCATTCATTTTATTTCCTAATCTTATTAATTCATTTTAAGTTTTGACCTAACTCTAGCTTTGATACCAACTGTAACACCCCCAAATTTCCTTTATTTTTTTTTAAAAAACATTTTATCGCGAACCAAAATACCAATTAAGGAAATTCAGAGGTGTCACTCCGCACTCAAATCAAAGACCCGAATGCAAGGAGATTTCGAAAGCAAGAATAGAAATGTCTAATGGTCTAAAATAATCTAATACAATCCAATAATTAAATTACAACAATCCAAAATCCGAAATATGAAATACGAAATGGTCTAAGTAATATTAATGGTCTATAGATTTGATTCAACTAATATCTAGTGAGTCGTCGTCCTCGCAATGCATCAAACACTCCAAACCTGTGGTGGATTTAAAACACAAAAACCACAGTAGAAAAAGTCAGTGAAATAGAGTAAGCTAACACCTCAACTCGTTGAAAACCAAAACCCTTAACTGAATTTTGAAAACGTTTTAATTTTATTTTCGAAAACCGCACTTAGCACATTATCATATAAATTATTCATCAAGACAAATTATATCAGCAAAATAGAAATATCACAGAAGATTCAACAAACGTATAACGTTCCATTAAAATAATCCAAATCATTCTTTTACAACTTTAATGAGGTATCCTCATACTTTATTTATTTATTTTGTTTATAATAGCGATAATTCACACAAGCTTATATTCCAACAATCATAAAACCATTCATAATTCAGCCATATCAATATCAATTGCACACCCATTAATCACAATTCCAACAACATCTTTTGAATCATAAACCAAACAATATATCAATGCAATAATCCAATCCAATAAAATCAAAATATGAGAATCAAAGCAATAAATCGTTCTCCACCTAACATGATACTAGGTTTTCATCCAGCACACCAACCACTTAGCATATAATTTTGAAAGGTTTCTACAAGTTTAAGAAATGTTGAGCATGTTAGCTGACCTTTTTAATGCACACAAGAACACCACAGCACAACGATCACTAGTATTCTTCGTCGACGAACTCAGGGGCTACAATATTAAAATAAAAAATCTCAAATAAATACTAATTTCATCCAATCATTCATCTAGTACTTATGTTAATTCTATTCTATATGCAATGCCCATGATAATTTAAATCTAACGCAACAATTAACAATTAACCAACAGTTCTAATTCTAATTCAATAATTAGTTTCTAATACTCAAATAACACTCAATTTATTTTAAAAATTTCCAAAGACTTACAATTACTTTTAAAACAGAATCTAATTCATAAAAGCAAACTTTTAATTATTATAATTTATTTAGGATGTATTAAGACAGTTTATATTATGTTTTAATTATGAAAAACATGCTTTAAATTACATAAAATTATATAAAAACGAATTAAATCAATCTAAATCCGAAATCAAATTATAATTCACTAAATCATCATAATTTCAAGTTATTGATCATTAAAATTATTTTGTGCTAATTAACTAATTAAGAAACAATTAACCAAATTTTCCCCCAAATTGCAATTTCTATAAACTTGAACAAAACCCCTATTAAATCTCAAACTACATTCAAGAACCCTAATTAACAGACTATAAACTTAATGAAGTCATAATTTACGAAACTAATTGAGTCTAATTCGAACAATTAAACTAATTAACCCCAAATTCGTAATTAGTGAAAATCAACTCAAAACAATCATCAAAATCAATTCTTTATGCATAAAACTAACCCAAATCGATTACCCACTAACTATAACATCTATTAGAATCAATTAAACACAAACTAAAGCCATAAAACGACTTAATAATCACGTTTTAATTGAAGAACCGAAAACAGGGGAGAGATAAGGGTGTTACCCACGGCGCAAAAGAGGAAGAAAAGAGGCTAGGGCGGTGGTCGGCCGGCGACGGCTGGGCAGGAGGGAAAGGCAGGGGCGGCGAGCTGGGCAGGCGGCGGCTGGGTTCGGCGTTCGTTCGTGGGAAAAATAGGGGAAAGAGGAAGGGGAGCTCTGTTTTTTTTTATAGGGGAGGGGGATGCTCGGGTTTTCCTTTTTTTTTTTTTTCTTTCCTTTTCTTTTCTTTCCTTTTTTTTTTTTTTTTTTTTTCTGATTCCTTCTTTTTTTTTTTTTCTTTTTTGTGTTGGATTGGGGTGTGTTTGATGAGTTTGTTCGGGTTGATGTTGGTCCATTAGCTATGATTGACACAATTTAGGAATAAAACCCAAATAGAAATTTCGATTTTAGAAACCATTTCCTAACTCATTTTGGAAAACGACTCATGAATAATATTTAAAACTCTTTTTCATTTAGATAATCTAATTAATAAATCTAAAATATTAATATAAAATACTTTAAAATTTCGGGATATTACATCCCAACCAGAGATGCCTGCTCAGCGACCTGGGCCTTAAGCCTTCCTACCTTTTTTTTTTTTTTTGTTTTTGTTGAAATGTAAGTAAAATATATAATGAAATAAATGAGATTACAAATCGGGGGTATCCCCGACTCATCAAAAACTACCAAGCCATTTTGCCTACTACCTAGCTACTATCAGCTAAAATTTTTGGACATTACACTAAGTTTATACTTTGCAGCCACATCTTGTCCTTCTCTTTAATATTCTTAACTACAATTCTCAATCTATGCCTAATCTCATCAGTGATCTTCTTTGTCATCACCTCAGGTATCCACACAGCATTCTCCAGTCTGCTTCTGTTCCTTGAAAACCATATGTAATAAGTCAAGTTGCAAACCAGAGCTCCTATTAGTTGCTTCTTAATTCTTGAGTCAAATCTCTTCTTTGCACACCAGAGAACAATATTCCCTTCAGGGATCCTGATGCCAACCTTCCTGCTCAGAGATTCTAAGCACTTCATGCCATAGGCACACTTGAAAAACAAGTGTTCATGTGTCTCAGCTCCATTCTGACACAAAAAACACTTATCCTCATTGCACATATACCTAAGCCTCCCAACCTCCTCCGCAACAGCTTCGGATTTCTGAACAACCTCAGCTAAGCCGGTTTCCAGAGCGAATGCTTTATCAGCAGCCTCAACCAGCTCCTTTTTAGCTTCCGAAGCATCCCTCCTAGGTTCTGAAGCATCCTCCTTAGCTTCCAAAGCATCTTTCTTGCAACTATCCGCCTGGTTCTCAGCCTTAGACACAACAGCCTCTAACTCACCTCTGACCTTGGTTGCCGACCGGATCTCCCCTCGTAGCTGGTCCAGCTCCTCCGATGTCCTTTCCTTCAACTTGGATAGCTTCACGGTCTCATCCTGGTACGCAGCTCCCAGCTCACATGACATCAGAGCGGATTGAAGAGCCTGCAAGATGAAAAAGGGTAAGACATGACATTAAAATAAAATCCGAAAGAAGAGTAAGGGAGCAAAGAAGACGAACCAGGGCCAGGTTATGCAGAGTAGAGGCAAAAGGCGCCATAACAGAGTGATTCACTTCTGAGGGCCAATCCAAAGAAAGCATGCAACCCCTAAGTAGCCGTCAGACACAGGTGTTGCCCTCCTCAGGGTCGCCTACAGGTAGAGACTCGTCGTTGCAGACATCCACGACGGGACGAAACCTGTTCTGGTTAGCCCGAGGCTCCGGTATACCACCCAGATTCTCTATAATATAGTTAGCAATCTCCACGATGGGCTCCTCCAGAAATTGCCCCCTTGCATTGAAAATAAAGGCAAGCTCAGAAGTTGTAGGCGAGCGCTCGGGTTCCCCCAAATCAAGCATGGATGGTGTCAGGGATTCCAGCCCCTTGAAAAGGGTGGAACTGCTCTCACCCAAGAACTTGTTGGGAACCTCTCTAGAAGCCACGTGAGGCTGGGTAGAGACCCTCTTGCTCGTAGGAGAGCTCTCCAACACAACAACGGGAATCTCCTTTGTCCCGACACCTCCTGCAGTTGTCTTCCTCCTGGTAAGAAGAGGAGGCAGCCCTTCCTCATCCTCATCACTGAACACACTAGCCGAGGGGGACACGGGAGCAGGACGCTTGGCGCCAACGATCGCCGTTTACCCCTCACCAACAACCATATCCGTCTCCTCAGCAACAACTGCAGCAGGGACAGTGGAACCCATAGGAGGAAGACCAGCCTCCCAATCGTCAAGAAAATCCATCAAGCTCTTCCTCTTCTCGCCACGAGCCGGTGCAGCTGGAAAACAGGCAATTGGACTCTTGTCCGGGTAGCAGTTTACTTTCCTTAGCGCCTCCTCTGTCCACTGGAAGCTACCTGAAAAGCACAAAAAGAAAGTCATATAAAGAGAAAATACTAAAAGAAGCACTGCCACTAGAAGGGATGCTAACCTTTCCCCGAATGCCCCATTCTCTGAAGCTTATGAAGCTTCTTAAAAAGCAGGACCAAAGAGGGAAGCCTTTAAACAGGCACACCCAGGCAAAGGACACCAAGGTGCGCACCAAAGTGGGCGCCAATTGAGCCAACGCGCCTCGCATTAGAGTCAGAAGCGAGACGAAGAAGTCGTGCAAAGGAAAACGCAACCCAAACACCAACTACTTCACGAATACTGCTATCCTCCCCGGCGGCGGATCGGTCACCACCGCACCAGGGGCTGGCAACTCAAGCAAGTACTCGCCGCCCACTTGAAAGTACTGATTCTCCTTCTCCATGATGCCGGGCTGATAAACTCGTCGGAGATGGTGGTCGAAAGAGGGGCTGCATAGAACCTGGGATCAATGGTTGGCCTACCAGGTGTCACCGGAGTAGTCGGATCTACGGATAATGGAGGCCTGGTAGAAACCGGTTTGGCCGCCGGCTGACTAGAGACGGGCACCTCTTCCATCTCTGAGAGATCTATGTGGATAGGTTTCAAAAACGACTGCCGGATACTACGACGCACTACTAAGGTTGTACTCAGAATGTCGGGCAAATTTGAAAACATAAAAAGAGGGGAAGAAAGAAATTTACCTTATCCTCTCCAAAGCACAACAGCAAATGTGGAGATCAACGTCTCACCGTCGCCGGAAAAGGAAAAGATGGGAATAGAGATAAAAGTTTTGGGAAAGGGAAGTAATAATTGTGGAAGCCGTTGGGAGGATTTAAAAAGAGAAAGGATTGTTATATATCCATATACATGGATAAACGTATATGGCCTAGGTAAAAAGTCTCTGCTACCCTTCATTAAATGAACAAGTAACTATAGTTAGAGAAATTAAACAATAAAAGAGAAATGATCGGTTCGTTATGGCTTCTTCTTCAGAGAGTGATAGCTCCATTTTCCCCATTTCTCTCTCTTTCCAAGCAAAACAGCACCGGAAACCAAATTCTGGGTTTTTGTTTCGCGCGAGATTAAACCTGTGTTGGCGCGAGATAATCCATCAACTTTTCAGATCTGTAAGTTTTAATAAAAATGTTGTTTATAAGCTCTGTAACTTTTTAATATGAATGTTGCTGATGAGATCTATAACTTTTTAATATTACTTTTGAAATAAATTTGGTTAATATTTGTCTATGGTATGATGTGGTTATTTTAGACGTAGTATGATGTAGGTTGTTTGGATGAAAATGTTGTGTTTGTATGGATTTAGATTAATTTTATCGTGTTTCATATTGTTGGGTTAGGTTATACATTGTGTGAAGTCGAATTTCATGGAAGAATTTTGTACTCCTACAAAGAATTTAGCTGTTGTTGATGAAGTTGATGATTTTGTTGAGGGTGAAGTTGTTGTATGTGAGACGGGTAAATTGAGTGAGGATGGTGGGGTTGACGGGAATGGTGGGGTTGACGGGGATGGTGGGGGGAGTGGGGATGATGCTGAGAATGAAGATATGTTTGAAATTCCCAGTAAAGGAATGATTTTTGAGTCTGAGAAAGATTTGGAGGACTTTTATTTCAAGTATGCAAAGGCTAATGGGTTTGGTGTTATTCGTACTGGTGCAAGTTTGTGTAAGAAAATAAATAAGAAGTGGCCACATTGGCACTGTGAGTGTGGTCCTCCAAACAAGAAGGCTTCTTTAGAAGGTACCGGGACCCATTTGACAAGGAGACGTAAGTCAAAAAAGTGTGGATGTGGTGCTGGTGTTAGTGGATTTTTGAACAATGATGGTGTGTGGGAGATAAAATCTGTTGAGCTCACTCATACAAATCACAATCCAACTCCTAGCAAAAGTCGTTTTATTCCCAGTTGGAGAAAAGTTCCAAAATACATGTTGCGATTTATTCAGGATTTGATTAGTGTCGGGGTGAAACAGAGTCAGGTTTATGCTGCTTTGGCTACACAATTAGGTGGCTTTGATAAGGTCCCGTTTTTGTTGAAAGATTTGAGTAATGTCCTTACTAAAGAAAGGATTGCTAAGTTCAAAAATGGAGATTGTGAAGCTATGTTTGAGTACTTTCACAAGATGACAGAAGCTAATCCTGATTTTTTTTATTCTTGGAGAAGTGATCCATCGGGTGATGAGAATACATTGAAGGATATTGTTTGGATAGATCCTAGAAGTCGAGCCGCTTATAAGTACTATAAAGATGTTCTATGTTTTGATGCGACTTACATAGTCAATAATTATGAGTTGCCGTTTGCTAATTTTGTGGGGGTTAATCACCACGGGCAAACCATCTTGCTGGGCTGTGCATTGGTGACTCATGAGAATACGGAAACGTATACATGGGCTATGAAAGAATGGCTTAGGGGAATGCATGGAGTGGCACCTGGTGGTATCATTACCGACCAGAGCACACCAATGAGAAAAGCTATTGAAGAAGTATTCCCAAATACTAGACATCGTTTATGCGTGTGGCATATTTTGAACAAGGTTCCTAAGAAATTAGTGAAGTACAAAAAATGTAAGCAATTTCACAAGGAGATGAGGGTTGTTGTCTATGACTCACTGTCAATTGAAGAATTTGAGGAGCGATGGGTGGACATGATAGGTTGTCATTCGCTCGAAAGTAATGATTGGTTGAGTGGATTGTACAACGACTGTCATAGGTGGGTTCCTGCCTTTGTAAAAGACGTATTTTGGGCGGGTATGTCAACTACCCAAAGAGTTGAAAGTATACATCATTTTTTCAAAGGATTCATGAATTCCAAGACTTATTTGCGTGATTTTGTTCATAAGTACACTCGTGCAATTGATCATCGCATGAATTCTGAGGAAATTGCAGATTCACTAGATGAACGACGACAACCAAAAATCTTGACGACAATTGATCTGGAACTTTTCTTCTCAAAATTGTAAGTCTCTGAATTATCATTATGAGTGATGAATTATCATTTAATTTTGAGAATACAAATTTATACACCTGATGTGTTTATAACTTTTCTTTTTTAACTTGTAGGTACACTGATGCGAAACTGGCAGAGGTGCAACATGAATGTTGTGGTTTGTTGCACTGTGTTCCAGACAGAATAACAGAGATCGCTGCTGATGTTTTTCGGTATAAAATAGTGGACAAAATCCAGTTGGGTGAGCCATCGCAATTATGTTATCGTGATTTTCATGTTGTTTATGACAAGCAAACGTGTGACTTCACATGTGAGTGTCGCTTGTTTGAGCATCGAGGCATCTTGTGCCGTCATATAATCAGAGTTGTGGAGCAGCTTCGAATGGTTTATGTGCCAGATAAGTATGTTTTGGATAGGTGGCGTAAGGATGTGAAAAGAGACCATGTTAAGATCAAAGTGTCATTCAATGATCCACTCAAGAGTGTCCAAGATATTAGGTATGGCAAACTGCAATATGAGTTTGAGGAAGTATTTCAAATTGCAATGGAAAGTGAAGAACTATCAGACCACGCCTTAAAAGGGGCTAGACAATTGGTAACACAACTCCAGGGTTTGATGAATGGCTCAGAGGCAGCTGGTAACTCTGAGGAAGTTGGTGTTTGTGCTGACGGTTCACAAGGCACGCAGGGTACAACAAATCTCTCCCAGCAAAGGTCTAGTGGAGTGAAAGCACCTCTCGTTGTCCCTAGGATTGGTTGTCCTCAAAAGAAGGTGAAGCATATGCCACCACCTAGAAGGTCCAACTCTAAGAACTCCAAGTCGTCATTCAAGGAAGTGTTAACAAGCCTCACAAGGTAATATATTTAGATCTTATTAAAAACGTTGTGTTTTTGTTTTCATGCTTAATGATTAGAAATGTCTTTTGAAATTATGTGATTCAATTTGTAGGATGTTCCTGTCAACCCTTCTCATCCAACACCATATATGAATAGCAATCCACAATCTTGGGATGGTAGTGTTATTGAATCAGGTCAAGTGATGCAACTACTTCACAGTGGTCAATTAGTTCAGGTTAGTCATCATTTTATTTACGTAAAGTGCGCATTTACGATTACTATTGTACTTATGTAATGGTGTTTGGTTATCTCAGGTTGGTGGTGTACATCCTTCCATCTCTACATTTGGAGGACGTCACCCTCAACTCGTTCAGACTCCTTTCATGAACAATTTCCAGTATGTAGATGCTTCGTTTGTTGGTGGTCCAAACGTTGGCCAAGCTTGGATGGGAGGTGGTTCGGCACAAAATCCTAATTGTTTTAGTGCTTTGCTTAATAATGTATCTGGCGGCTTATCAGGTATGGATGATCCGAGCTCAAGCCAAGGTCCACCTCATGAAGTTAATGAGGGTTAATTTTTATTATTCATTGGTTGAATTAATTTGTGTTGTATGAGATAATATAATTATTAACTTAATCAGAAAATAAATTTCGTATTTGTAACTCTTTTAATTGAGAACAGAGTACTTTAAGACAAAGAGTAGAGAAGTTGTTGTTGTTGGTTGCAATTAAATGGAGCTTAATAAATGAAGTCATGATATTATTCAGTAAGCAAGAACTTTCCCTTCTCTATATATACACTCCTGTACATGTCTCGTATTACATCCACCCCCCTCAAAAAATCTCCTCTCTGAATTTCTTAAGAAAGCAATTTTTGTCCTAGAAAACACTTGTTCAAGGTAAATCTAAATTTTATTTAGTAATAAGATTTAAGCTACAAGTTTATGTTTTATGCATCAATGCCGACGTTTTACAATTCTAAACTATGAATACAAAAATTTATTTGAATCTTATTTAGTACACAAAATTATGTGTCCATAGTTGAATAGCTTAAATATGTGGATAAATTCATACAAAGTAATTTTATCTCCTTTGTAAAATAATAATTTCCTAATTTATTTTGTACTTAGAAGTTGCCCCCTCATTATACACAATGTCAAAGCATATCTGATTAAATCTGAATGTAGGTACATTATGGAGAACGTGGACATGACCACCCTCTCATTATTGGTTGCACAAGACAATGATTTACAAGAGAATTTACGTGTACGAGTGATCAAATCCCGTAATAAAGCCATGCTCCATGCTCATCAACTCTCGTGCATCTGTCGCTCGGAGTACGATGGTGTGGCCGGAATTTACTACCACCCTCAAACCCATTTGCCACTCCATTTAGTTTGGGTCCGGTTTGTAAGTTCCGTAAGGAAGCTTTTTGTTTCATGTTTTATTTGGTTGACCTTTACACAATTGCCGTAAGTTTTGATGTTCAATTGTTACACCAAACCCTAGAACAATGTATGCTTTCGCGTCACTACTACCGCCATATGATTAAGTTTTTCGAGTTATTTGGTAGTATATATGACTGGCAGGTCAAATGTACCGAGGTCATGAACGACGATCCGAATCGTAAATTTGGCCTTATGTTATTAAGACATAGATTCCATGATTGTAATGGTAACGAAGTGGTGAGAACTTTTGAGTGGATGGAGTTCAGTGCATCAGATTTCTACCACGAGTATAGAAAAAACCATGGTGATTATGTCATGTTCAAGTCGATAATGTTTGCAACAAAAGGCTATAATATCCATGATGTGGGGTTGTACAACGGCATTATTTCTCGCGCTCCATTCACTCCATATTGTTACCCTCGTGAATATCGAGAGAAAGTAGAGGATGCTATGCACATGAATCTCGAACGAGTGTATATATTCAAGCAACGTGGATCTTCCGTTGAGAGTGAATCCAGTATGTCATGTGACAATGAAGACGGATCAAGCATGTGTTTTGATGATGTTGACTCCGATGTTGATACCTATGGAGAACACGCTATGTGCTCATCTGAGTCAAGTGGTCTTCAATTATCCGGTTATGAGTCTTACGGTGACAGTGGTACCGATTAAGAATTAGTGTTTTATTTATTATTTTTCGGAAATTCGCGTTTAATTTGATGTTCCACTTTCTATCAATATTGTTTAATTCGGGACGCTCTATGTATGAAGTTCATCATAGTTTATCATAGTTTTTCCATACAGGTTTCTATGTTGCAATCATCTAATGTTTAATTTTTTTTTTTTTTTTTGAGCAAAAGAATAATGTTTAATTATGGGATGGTTGACATGACACAAGTGGGTGGCCTTCAATTGATGTAACTAAGTTGCTTTTGCAACAGTGAGACGTCAAAAGCAAAAACTAGTGTACATGTGTCGAGTTCTTGTGGCCATATCATTCAATGACACAACTAAATGACGTCTACCTCTTTCCAATTACTTTTGGATAAAAAAATTTTAGCTTTGACTACGTACAATGGGTCATAATAAAACGTGTACAATAAATAATTAACTAGAATTATGTCTAGTAAACAAGTCGCTAAGTCGGTTTCAGATCGAGTCCATTCAAATCGGGTAACCTTTCGGATCACTATATAGCAATAACAATATAACATTCTCGGTTGAGTTTCGAAATTGCTGAAATTACAGGTTTATTATCATGAAAATGAAGTCATTTATTATGTAATTGACATCTTAAATGACATTTAACTACCAAACAATGTCAAACTTTCTTTAGTTGCCTATATAAACCCTTAGAAGTTAACCCTTAGAACAAAAACAATTGAACATAAAATGGATAATGTTCCAAAAGTGTCATTCGTTTTACTTGATGATACCTACAAAACCGCAGGTAATGTTCTTACTTTATTGTCATGTGCATAAGTTTTTTATACGTCACGTTCTTTTTAACGTTATTACTTTCTTTATAAGTCTCATTCGTTACTACTTTCTTTCCTTAGATGAGTTTGGAGCATGGTCTAAGTGTAACTACTACTATCGTAAGAACATTGATTTGAGGAAAGAAATTATAAATTTCTTTAATGTTTTGAAGTTGAAAATTGATGATTATGAAAATAGCATGAACTCAATGTTAATGGAATATAAAGAAAGTTGTATTCTTCATGAGCTCTTTAACGAAAGAGATGTCAACCCCGAAGATACAATAGTTTACAGTGACAATTGGTTTTGTGCTTCTAAAGAGCTTGTTGCTGACAATAAACATATACGGTCAGAATTGGCCATATTCCTTCACAAGTTGCGTGACAGATTTGGGAGGCAAGAGGTAAAACTTAGTCTACTGAAATTGTTTAATGTCAATTCATCAGTTAAAGTGACCACTCTTAAACTATGATGACCACTCATATTGCATTTTGTCTGTTCCATTTAGGTACATGGGTTTTTCAACGAAGCTAATAGGGAGATTGAGGAAATCTTCAAAGCGAAGGATAAGATATGGACATTCGATGAAGAAATTGAAAGTGCTCTTACAAATGATGAAGTCAACCCAGCTGATCCTAATCTCATTACGCTAGATAAGTTGTACGAGGAGTTTGTTAACGGAGGTTTTTAAGTAGTTTAAGTTATGTACGGAGTATTAGTTTAAGTAGTTTACTTTAATTACTTTAATTATGTATTACCATGGTTTCAATCACTTACAAAAAGACAATTAATGAGTAAGTAGATGTACGAATTAAATGGTGGTGTACTATGAATCTAAGAATGGCAAGATGATGTTGTGATTTCTAGGAATATATCACTTTTATTCCAATTTGTACTTCGATTTTGTCAGAACTAAACTCCCCAACCATACTCTTATTGCTCTAACTTTCATTTAATTTGCAACTACCTTTGTCAAATCAAATGAGGTGGCTGAATTAATTATTTCATCACCAAAAAGCTGATATTTGATTGATCAAAGAGTAATTACTCCCCAACCATACTCAGCAAAAAAAAAAAAAAAAAAATTACTCCCCAACCACATATCATGTCAGTACAAAAATTAATGATATAGTCAACTTCATATCATGTCGTAATTTTGTTTGAAATGCTTTCTTAATTGAAGACGAAGGACTTCAATATGAGTTGACATCCTATACTACGAGTTGACATATGATATTATGCGATGACATGCGCTAATATGAGTTCACCGAGTTGCCATCTTATACAACAAGTTGAGATATAATATTGTGAGATGTCACTCATTTTATTTGAAATTCATTGATTACACCGATTTGAGTTCATCTATAGTATATTGAGTTGACAAACTCCGTATATCCAATTGGTATCATTTGATAAGAGATGTCACTCATTTCATTTGAAATGTGTTCTTAACTGGGATAGAGTTGACGTGTAGTATTCTACGTTGACAAACTCCACAATTCCCATGCAGACTTATGAGTTGGTTGTCTTCAATATCCAGTTGCTTTTATTACTCCTGAGTTCGGTTTCTTACTTCTGAGTTGGTTCTTCATAATAAAAGAATTTCATATAAGATGACGTTCTATATTATGAGTTGATATAGGATATTATGAGATGACTTACCCAAGTTGTTCGCGTTTTTTTTTTAAATATGCTTCCTTAATTGAAGAATAAACTCTAGTATGATTTCACATATCATGTTGGCCATTCTATAATTTTTATTTTTATTTTATGCATAAGATATCGACATATTGTTCATCGATTCATAAAAGGCCACACGTATATACATTAGAAGCTGTTTAACTCAGCATACAAATCCAACAAATATACATAAAACTAAGATCAAATCCTTTACGATCACAAAAGTCATACATGTATATTATATATTTCTATACACCTTCTAAGATGTTGTTGATCAAAGCAGCTCTCGTACAATCTTCGGTAACATAGCCATAGCCATTGGTGAGCATATCTTCCACATGTAAAGAGAGCGACTCTTTTGAAATAAAACCTCATACGAGGAGAAACATTATACATATACTCCAAATCGAGAAGAGTTATTAGTTGTTTGAGATGTTTTGTTATATTAATTGTAATCAGTTAGTCTTTTTTTTTTTTGTTAGTGCAGTTGTAATCGGTTTTTTTTTATCCTTTTGAATCGTAATTTTGTTTGAAATGCTTTCTTAATTGAAGAGCAAGGACTTTAATAGGAGTTGATATCCTATATCATGAGTTGATATATGATATTATGAGATGACATGCGCTAATATGAGTTCAGATACACGCTCTACCGAATTGACATCCTATACAATGAGTTGAGATATGACATTGTGAGATGGCATACCCTAATATGAGTTGTGATACACCATATTCGGATTCTATACTCTGAGTTGAGATCTGATATAATGAGATGAGATATGTGAATAGGAGTTGGATACTACATATAGCGAGTTGACATACTATGCTAGGAGTTGTAATAGTATGAGATGACAAGCTAATATGAGTCAAGATACTGGATATACCGAGTTGACATTCTATATTAGGAGTTGAGATATGATATTATGAAATGACATAGGATAATATGAGTTGAGATACAATATATACGGAGTTGACATTTTATGCTGAAGTTGAGAGATGACATTCTGAAATGACAGGCTAATACGAGTTGAGATACAGTATAACTTGAGTTGCTATTGTTTACTATGAATTGATATATGATATAAAGAGATGACATAGGGGAATATGAGTTGAGATACAAATAAATATACAATGTATACCGATTCTATACTATGAGTTGAGATATGATATAATGAGATGACATTGTCTAATTTGAGTTTAGAGGCAATATATTCCTTGTTGAGGCCCTATTGTATGAGCTGATATATGATATTATGAGATGACATAGACTAATGTGAGTTGAGATGTTGCATTTACCGAATTGACATGGTTTACTATGAGTTGAGATATGTTATGATGAGATGACATAAGGAAGTATGAGTTGAGATACGATGTACATCAAATTGATATTCTATACTATGAGTTGAGATATGATACAATGAAATGACATAGGCTAGTCTGAGTTTAGATGCAATATATTCCTTCTTCAGATCCTATCGTAGGAATTGATATATGATATTATGAGATGACATAGACTAATGTGATGTAGTATTTACCGAATTGACATGGTCTTCTAGGAGTTGAGATACGTTATGTTGAGATGATATAGGGGAGTATGAGTTGAGATACGATGTACACCAAATTGATATTTCTATACTATGAGTTGAGATATGATACAATGAGATGACATAGGCTAATTTGAGTTTAGATGCAATATATTCCTTGAATCCTTGTTGAGATCATATTGTAGGAATTGATATATGATATTATGAGATGACATAAACTAATGTGAGTTGAGATGTAGTTTACCGAATTGACATGGTCTACTAGGAGTTGAGATATGTTATGATGAGATGACATAGGGGAATATGAGTTGAGATACAATGTATACCAAATTGATATTCTATATTATGAGCTGAGATATGATATACTGAGATGACATAGGCTACTATGAGTTTTGATGAAATATATTCCGTGTTAAGATCCTATTCTACGAGTTGAGATTACATAGGGTAATATGAGTTTTGATGCAATATATTCCGTGTTGAGATCCTATTTTGTTTGAAATGCTTTCTTAAATGATGACAAAAGACTTCAATATGAGTTGAGATACGATTTGATGAGAAAACATAATGCAATATGAGTTGAGATACAATATTCCGAGTTGGCATCCATACAAAATGGTACGCATATCATGCGTATAGAAACTCGGTGATAGATTGGCAAGAAGAACTGAAAGGTTAAAATACAACACCATCAAAATGTGGCAGGGACCCTAAAAAACGAGAGTTTA
The DNA here is from genome assembly GCA_963680865.1 of Spergularia marina. Taxonomy (NCBI): domain Eukaryota; kingdom Viridiplantae; phylum Streptophyta; class Magnoliopsida; order Caryophyllales; family Caryophyllaceae; genus Spergularia; species Spergularia marina. Next base: position 9,025,840 of record OY804554.1, read on the forward strand.
CTAGAGGACAATTGAAGGGGAAAAAACACTTCAAGGGTAATGCAGATTACCATTGAACATTTCTTGTACTCAGCACCTTTGATGAAATCTACCATACCATGAAAAGATGAACTAAAGGCGTCGTGCGATACGTCGAAGACTGGATTACCGCTTCCGTCTATATAACTTGCAAGTGACTACAATAAAATTCACTCACTTAAATAAATAACTAAAATAAGTATGAAACAAGCACGATTCCATATAATATAAACCAAACTCTCACGAATTCGAAACAAAACTTACCATGTACTCGGGGTATAACATGAGGCGTCCACCTTGCCATTTTTTGTTGTATAACATGGCTACAATTCTGACCAACTCATGTTTACAATCCTTGACATTGTCGCGAAGCTCATGGACATAAAACTGGTGGTTATCAACTTCAATGGCGACAACCGGTGGATGTCCAGCAGAGATACCTTTCCTTGAAGTTCTATTTATAAAATGACAGTTTTTTTAGGGTTTAGTTGATTTTGAGAAGAGTTGCCATGATTCAATTTGGTTTATGAGCAAGGTTACCATGATTCCATTTCGAATTTCAAAGGAACCAAAATGAGACAAGTAAATTAAAAGTGAAAAACTTACCTATTACATTTATTGTTGAATGGATATGAGAGCACATAATCAATTACCGTTTGGGCTTCTTTGTTACCCTTCCATGGTGTCACCTTCATTCCATCGTCGCAAGTGCGATAGTAGGTGCCCATTGTTGGTCGACGCTCTCGACTATAACGACCTATCCACTCAACAACCAATGAATCTTCAGAATGATTATGCTCTTTCTCCGGCGTGTACATATTCTCGTAATGGAACTCCTTAGATGCACCAACATCAAGCATCACATATTCTCTTTCTTCAGAAAATTCTGTGGCCTCTACCACAGGTTCCTCATGATGCAGTGAAGGAGTCTCATGATCAACATCAGGGTGTTCAACTAAATGATCGACACCACCTGGCTCTTGCACAACACCCCTTGTCTCTTGCACAACACCTTCTGGCTCTTGCACATCACCCGGCTCATGCGCAACACCAACCCCAAGCTCTTGCGCAACACCAAACCCAGGCTCTTGCACAACACCAACTCCAGCCTCTTGCACAACACCAACTCCAGCCTCTTGCACAACACCAGCTCCAGGCTCTTGCATGACAACCCTAGCCTCTGGCACAACAATACTACTTGGCTCTTGGCAAACAACATCCTCTTGCGCAACACTAACACGCTCCTCAGATAAAGTCTGGACATTATTATTTGCATTACATTCAACCCCATCATCATCTTTCGATGTTTCACCAACTCCTCCAACATCTTCAGACACTTTACGTGATATCCTACGAGCATTTTCTTTCAACGCGTTCTCTCCTCACCTTTTCCTCCGTACGCCTCTCCTTGCTCTATGCGTACGCTCTACAGATAGAATCTCCGTCTCCATGTCTTCCCTGAAAGATGATGTCGATGGTCTTATGGGACCATCAAATTCAACACCAAGACTCCAAGGTTTATCATCACCTTCAACAGGGTGCCAATGACCATATGACACACCACGAACAAACTGTAATACAAGAAGTGTTAATGGATTTGTCATACTTTATTTTTTCTCTATATGCTTATATTACAATACAAGTGAATAGAATACCTACCCCAACTTTCCCATACATATGATTTGACAGTGCATCCCGTTTGATGGCAGAGCGGTATGAATCTTGAGTCCAAGCGAGTAATCTTGGATGACGATACCAGTTCACACAATGCGGAAGTGGCTTATGATCCAGATAAAGAATCTGCGGATAAAGTAAGTAAACAAAAGATTGTTAAGAAAGAAACTGAAATGCAACTAAATGAAAAGAGGTGGCATAAGCAAACTTCAAAATGAATTTGAGTACATTTTAATGATGAAGACTGAAGAGTGTACAACTTCTTAAAACAACAAACTCACCATAAGGATCAACGCACAGCCACCCGCACCTTGAGCTCCATGCGGTTGTTTTTTTGGATTCCTATTGTCCGAATAGAAACCACGACCGGCCTTCATCAACCTCTCATATACAAACTGAGACCATGCGTATTCAGCACATCGTGGACCAACCGTCGCAGCAGGTAAAAGTGTTTCAGAAATTTGATTACATTGTGTTGGACATAGTACAACGCCAAGCACATACAATAGAAAAAGACACTTAAACTCGTCGTCATCAATATCTTTCGCCAACATTGCATCCTCAACTGTCTTAACATGAAATCCCTTATCATACTTAAGCTTGGTCTTCAACTCTTTCACCTTCTTTTTCTGATCTTGTGGCAACTTCTTAGCATCTTTAGGAACAGATCGACCGTTCATTGGCAATCCCAATATCCAGCTAAAGTGATTTGGTCTGATTCTTAATTTATGTCCATTCTTGAAAACCAATGAATTGCACTTAGGATCAAATTTTGAGTACAACCACATACCAAACCGCCTATCAATCATTTCTATTTCCATGTCTAATAAAGTACCGAATCCCATAAGTCGGATCATCTCCAACCGCTGGGTAGGTAGACGACGGATAAATTTCAAAAATAACGTAACTCGGGTATTAATATTCATTCTATCCCTCTGAGTGTTTTTCCCCTTTTCAGATTTTCCAGCCTTCTTAGATTGTTTTCCAGCAGCACCACGTTTTTTAATTTTGTCATCACATATACCATCGCCGTCGGAATCACCTTCAGAAAAATCTGTTCCTTCGTCAGACCCGCTATCAGAAACGGCAGTATACTCTCCATGAGACTCCTCTTCAAACTCGGAGTATACATCAGATAACTCATGAAACACTTCATCTTCGTCCACACGATACATATCTGACCCTTGAGAATCACTGTCTAAAAAGGGATCAAAGTCCTGACTGTCTGTAGAATCCCAATTACAAGAGAAAACAGAAGACAATGAAATGCTCTTCGAACCAGACTTTATCTTCTTCAATCTAGTGGGATGACCAACTCTGATCGGTGTCTTATTCTTTGGACGATTCGCAGATGTTTGTCTTCTTACCATTTCATAGCTACTGCGGCATAACACAGCCTTAGAAGCGCCATTTTCGCTAGCTAATATTACATGCAATTAATCTACAAATGCACAAGGCTCATGCACAAGAATTATTCGACCCAAATTCACCCATTATCGTTGTACAAACAGAAAACTAAACCCGTAACATGTTTAGAAAAGAAAGCAATTAAGAATCTATGCCCCAATTCAATTAAAAGCCCCAATTCAATTAAAACCCCCAAACCAATTCAATGTTAGAATCCCTAACTTATAGATTCTTAATTAACAAAGTTCACACCAACAAATTTTCAATCATTCAGCAATTAAAAACACCAAAATTTATACAACAATTAATCTATTCTACTATTGGATACTAAAATCATACTTTAACTTACCTGAAACAATGCAAAGCTACAAAGTCGAATAAATTCTTCTATGATTCATCCTCTCTGTTCCCTTCTCTCTTTTGTAGGTAGAACAACGAAACTTCAAAATTGAAATGTCACACTGATGAACTTATGTCTGGACAGAAGAGAGATGAACTTATACAAGAGAGAGAGGGGGAGAGCAAGAGCGCACAGCGGAAGTGGAGTGAGTTTTTTTTTTTTCTTAACCAGGTTTATTTTCCTTAGTAGTGGAAACCCATTTATACCCCTCATATATGAATTGGAGTGTGTATGACATATCTATTTAGCTGGACTCATTTAAAAACCCACGCGAACGGTTTCCTGCTAGAAGTGACGGTTGCAATGCCCGAGGCGTGGCCCGCGAATGACGCGTGTCAGCCCACTTGCAACCCACGTTCAAAATTCCCGCCCAAGAACGATTTCAAATCAAAAAACTGAAATCCTTTCTCCCGCGGCTCAAGAATTTCAGTTGCGGCTATTGTTGGGTATCAAACTGGGCCTGACCAGGTTATCCCTTACCTGGCCTTTATATTATAAAGGCTGGACCAGGTAAGGCTGGCCCAGCCTAGAGGATTGCACGCCCCTGAGAGCTGGACGACATCCCTTAGAGGGCTCGTCGCGTGGCGTGTGGACCACTCCTTACCCCTTTTTACGACGCTAACCACAGTAAGGGCGACACGTGTCGCTCCCCTTACCACATTTTTACGTGGAAAGTAATATAAATACTCCATTCCTTTTAACTTGAAAGGTATGTCATCTCCGGATTCTTTAGGCAATACACAATACTCTATTCACTATTCCTAAAACACATCTCTGACTTAGTCATCGGAAAGGGTCCCCGACACCACCCCCGGGGCTAGTGACCACTGTTTATCTCGCAGATTAGGTCAAGACAAGCGCAAGGAGGCCTCCCCTTCTACAACAAATACTTGATTGTTTTATACCTGGAACAGGCAGTGTTACAAATTCTTTGCCAAGATAAAGGTTACAACAAGTAGGTGTTAACTGAGAAGTCTGATAAAGTTTTCCGAACATAGTCTAACTTGTAAAGAAAAAAACCTTTTTGGTTATAGATTATGGTGTACGCTAGCTTCAACAATTCTGAAAGTGAAAACGAATTCTGTCTGGGGTGTCATGAGTATTTCTTTCTCAAATTCTGTCATGATCAGAGGTTTATTGTTTGAATGCTATGGATGGAAGTTCATTATCGAGTGTTTCATGATGCAGGGTGGTGGTGAGTTTTTAGGACGTCCGTGTGCTTTAGCAGAGGCCTCTGATCTCACTGCCTATCAAAGAAAATTTTCGAACTAGAAGCTGAGGTTAGTCTACAACTTTATTGAAGGGTGACAGTGTTAGCTTCTCATAATTTTTCGAAATTTCAGAGTAGGTCTTTCCCTTGCAATTTTTGGAGTAATCTATCGAAATTCTAGAGTTTCTATACTTTTATTTTTGGTCTTGCCATTCTTTTCTTGCGCCCTTGTATCTACAACACTTTCTCCGGGCCGTTTTGACTTCGGTGTTGGTTAAAAATGGTTACTATGCAAATTAATCAGCTTCTTCTCTTTCTAAAGAATTTCTCAGAACAGAACAACCAGCTGAAGCTGAAGGAGTATGAGTTTAAAAAGTTTCAAAGGCCGTGCTGAATAAAATTGAACATCACAATATTTTTGCTGTCTTCAATGGTTTGTGTCATGATTAACTTGCGCTGCTCTAGCTACTATGCTTTTCGTGCTAGTTGAGACTTAGAAGCCCAAAGTTCCGGTCTTAGTACCTCTCTTTTTGCAGCCTTGCAGCTTGGAGAATTGTTGAAGAAGATTGATCTAGTTTGAAGGAGAAACAAGTAGTCTATTTGCTGCCACTTAACTATGATCTCTTTGCTTCTACCTCTGTCGCCAATAATCCTGTTAAAGTGCTGCTTCATCCTAACTTAAATGCTTGATAATCGATCTGTTCCTTCTCTATATGCAACACTTACTTGCTACGTCTCACTTCAGTCCTGCTCACCCCATTTTTTTCTTTATAGGGCGAAGAATAAGATCCCATTGCTGTACGAGAACGAGCAGCAGATTCAAGATGCTAGAATGCCCCAACAAGACAGGAGGACCTCACTTTCGATAAGCAGAGAGACAAAAGGGTAATCACAAAAACTTGGTCTGCTGTACAACACCAAGTAAAATGATTAGGGCAAAAAAAAAAAAAAAAAAAAAAAAAAAAAATATCAGTTGATCTTCATAAAATTTACCTGGGTTATTTTGCCATCTTTGTTGTTGATCATGGTATAATGTTAAGCAGAAATTTTTGATAATCTTATGCCATTAATAGAAACACAAACAGTATAGGTTGGTTTATCTTCAAAACATGGCTTCATGTTAAAGGTAAGGCAAGTATTTGGTAGCCCGTAGCACAGTTAACTGAGGAGTACGAGCTTGAATTGTTCAAAGGCCGAGTAGGTGCTGACTGCTGAACAAAATGATCACAAGGTAGTATTTACTAAATTACTGTCCTCAATGGCTCGTGTCATGATGAACTTGTGTTGCTATCGTCACTTAGCTTCTTGTGCTTGTATGAGAAATGAGATGTTGAGAGCCAGAGTTCCGAAATTATTATCTCTCTTTTTGCGGCATTGCCTTCTCTTGAGAAGAGAATAAATGAAATCAGAGATGCCAGAGTAATTGACTTAGACAAAAGGATTAAAGGTTGCTCGAATGCTCAGGATCAAAGGATCGTTTGTAAATTATCAATTTATCAAACCACGAGTAAATGTCACACCTTGACTTGCCTTCACTTTCGACAATACAAAACTTTCCTAGGTGTCTTCTTTGGCTTCAGAGGTGGAGAATTGGATTCCGTCTGAAACTATACAGGCGCTACAGAGATTAATGGAGAAATATGCAGAACATGTGTTCTATAGATCAAGTTTTTGCAGCTTTTCGTTTGAAGCTGAAGAGTCGTGTCGTGAGATATACACAAGAGGAGGGGTGAATTGAGTATGGAATTTGATTGGAACTTTTTCATTTTGCTCGAGTTTATCTTGTGTAAAACAGCGGAAGAGACAGAGTAGTGTACTGTACCACAAACTAGAGATTGTAGTTTGTGATGGTACAGTGCACAGTTCTGTACTATGAAATAAAGCACAAAACAAAGAATAGAGTACACACAAGATTTATGTGGTTCGACCTCAACCCAAGGTCTACGTCCACAAAATTCACTAGAATTTTCTTCTCTACTAGCTCAACCCAAGACAAGTAGAGGAACCTCCACAACTAACTCTAGTTGTGCTAGTTTCAACTATGAAACTATTCCTACTCTCTCAACCCAAGACAATAGGAAACTCGAGTACAACCAATACCCCAAATACCTCACTCTAGAAGAGAAAAGTACAAAGCAATCACCTCGTAATAATGCTTATTAGACAAGCGGATAGAGGTAACAATTCGATCCTATGATGAGTATAGTGTAGGATTTCAGTGCATGGAACAGTATGCAATACTGTACTGTCTGGACGTTTTCTTTGGAAAATTAAGCTCAAAACTTTATTGTAGAAAAACGTCTTAGGCATAATGAGACCCCAAGACTCCTTTTATGCTGTAGAGAATTATTAAGAGATATTCAAGTGATTTTCTTTCCAAGCAAAATACATAGGATAATTCCAAATAAGGATAGAATAAGAATTCTACCTTAAATGAAATTCCTAGAATATACCTTTCAAACAACTCAAGATTTTATCTAAAATCAAACATGATTATTTCTGAATCAAGAAGCCAAATTATCTTCACAAATATTTACGATAACCAAAAGATATATTTTCAATAAAATCTTTTCCAATTTTCCTAAAACAATATTATCACACATAAATATTCTTTCTTATAAAGGAAATAATATATTTCAAGATATGTGAATCAAATATAAAATCCTTAAGATATTTGGCATTTGATAAAAAACCTTTTGCAAGGCAAAAACACGTTTCCCTTTTAAACCATTTTGAAATCTCAAGTTCATCAGTACAGAGTACAGTACTAGGTAATGTTCTCTGTAAAAACAGTTTTGTAAAACAGTCCAAGTACAAGACATGAGACAGATTGTCAATCTGTCTCTTGCACCATTTAGCACTCTCTTACACACCAATCAAACACAAAACTCATCTTACAATCAAGACTATAAGAAAGTAAAAACCTTCTAACCTAGTCTTCAACGCCTCACACTTTGTAGCTCCATTGGTATAGCCGTATAACCATAGGTCAATCAAATCTTCCTGAAAATGTTAGCTTACCAAAACTACACAAGACGTTACCTCATAACAAGGGAATGATCATCATATAATCAACATCATCTTGTCATCATCAAAACACATGTACATTACATTATGGTTCAACAATTTCCCCCTTTTTGACGATGACAACTAGATGACAAATAAACATAATTCCCCCGTAACCAATGCATGCTTTCGACACCATAATGAACATACAAAAGCAACACAAAAGCATATACGAAGAGGAGAGTAAGCAATAGAACACAACATTACTTGTCAACATCAAAACCATACATACTCAACATTATTCCCCCTTTTTGATGGTGACAAGCATCCAAAGTTCCCCCTCAACACAAGCATACAATGAACCAAGCATTAGAACTAATTCACATATCAAGAGATCAAAGTATCATTAGAGCATATCATGTCAAGAACAACATCTCATCATAAAACCAAATCTACGCAACCTACCAAAGAGGTCAAAGAGAAATAAGGTTCTTGACAAGGTTTAATATCAAGCAAGTAGGTGCATCTAAGTTATTTTTTCCCCTCTTGGCATCATCGAAAAGGGATAAAGTGGGAGTGAACCAAATTCGTGAAAGTCACGCAATTAGTCCAAAAGAGAGCTCAATTATCTCAAGCCTAATATGAAACTAGCTACATCAAGAAGAGGCCAGGTCACAATCCTAGCTAGCGAGAATTAGCAATAGTTTTATCATCTACAATCCATAGAGCAACAGCGGAATCAGTGTGAACCATATCACCCAACGAATTGATAAACATCAGTAGTACATATAGGCAATCTGTACTAGGCAGTCGTACCATGATCAATTTCACTAGCCTTAATACCAAGAAGACGCTCCAAACTAAATGATCGAGGTAAGAAATTCATTGCCCATGAGTGATGAAGTACCAGCAACAATCAACCATATCATCAAAATCAAATGCAATACCAAAAAGATTCGATCACCCCAAAAATTGTTCCACCTCCAATAATGCTGCATTAGTGCATGATAACAGGAAGGGTCGTCAAAACCACTTACTGTATAAGGAATACTCAATCAATAGTATGTGTCTATAAATTGAATATTGAGTAAACACCACTTATACGACAACGTCATTGAAAATCTGAAATTTTCGTCCTTAAATCCAGTGCTACCCAAACGTGAGTATAGACAAAGAATACTTACAGTAGCAAGGTATGATGTACTGATGTAGCAACCCTTAATCTTGTAAAAATAGCTTGACTATCACGATAACCACCCATGTGCATCATTAAATTTCTCATCAAATCACATGTGTTCCACGTAGGACATGTAATCTAACGTTCAAGCACCAAGCTACACATTACCAGCACTAGTTTCCAAGTTGTATGCAATTCTTCCAACAAGTCATGGAACTCATCCACTAACCCATAAAATAATCATCAAAGCATGGCTGTAGAATCACATTTAATCAAGCTAATCATATAATAAGAACCAATTTGAAACACTCACTTAACAAACGGCGCACCAACCTCCAACACTTCCAGTAACACAATTGAAATGACCAGAAATTATCACAAAGTCGTACCAGGCCAGGAGGGGAACCGGTAATGGCCGAATTCGGAGCAACTTGGGCAGATTCGAATAAGTCAGTGAGGTGCTATAGTTGCCCAATTCGGTGCATTCAATAAACAGAGTATGCTGAAATAATCACCGTTATTAGCATTCGAAACGCATCAGTCGTAACTCGTACACTAGGGACTATGTTTATTCGGTGGTGATAGGAGAAGCTTTGTCGGTGGTCATGTTTGTCGCCGATTAGAAATTGTAGCTGGTGGTAAAAATTTGGGAAATTTGATTTTGGGATTTTATGAATGAAAGATACGCATTCTACCAAGCCTTTTACTTTTTCCTTTTTTTTTTTTTTTTTTTTTTTTTTTTTTTTTTTTTTTTTTTTTGCTTGGATAACACTTACATTATATAATGAGAATATATAGAAGAGTATTTCGAAAAATCTTTGAATTAATCTCTCTCCATAAGTCATCAGGATGGATAATCAAAATTGTTCCCCAAATATTTGGTTGAATATCCCTGCAGATCTTGAAATTCAATTCTCACCCCTTAGTAAAGAGTAGTACTCTGTCTCATGCTTGACGAGCATATTACTTTTGCTACTGCCTCTTCTTCCAGAACCTTCTCACAAATTAACGAACAATAGTACAGAGAACCCATTTGTACCATAAGCCTTATTTCGAAGAGCGAATTTACCATATCGTATCAAACCCTCAATATTGCACCTTTGATCACATTCATAGCATTGATTCATAAATTGGACTATAGATAACTCAACCAAAACTTCAACTCAAAGCTAGGCAACTTAGGAACAATTTCATAAATGTAGCTAATAGAGAAAAAGGCGAGTCTTTTTGCTATTAAAGATATGGACATAAAATGCGATAAACGGGTTCACTGGGCACAATATCTAGTATTAAACACCTTTACTAGCCAATCATCAAGAAAAACACAACAAACAGCGGCCTAAATGCAATTAATTATACCAATTTCCAAACAAAATTTCTCAAGTATTTCTCTAGCAATTGGCTTTGTAAGAAATGGGCAATTCATCATCAACATTGTATAAGTCAAGACAAACAATACTCATATAAACATGGTCTCTAACAAAGTGAAAATGCAATGCACGTAGTTCAAGTAGCGTACGGGATTTTCGAAAACATTAAACCACTTTTGGTGACACACAAAATAGGCACACACAAAAGACAACATCATAATCTTGAAACATTAACTTGCCATGAAGCAATAAGGAGCAACAACATAAACATATGAATATACACGAAATACCTTGCTCCCTGGATGAGACAGTACCATATTCTGTCTCTTGCTTAGTTGCTGACCTGAGGAACAATTCTGATGGTACAGAACAGAATTTTGTTCTGTCTAATAATGTGTCGTTCCCCTTGAGTTCCAGATGTCTTCTAATGAACTCGTCTATGAGCAAGTGGATCTCATGAAAGCCCAATTCACACGTCCACACATCCATCTTGAAGGCTCCATGTGAGAGGATTATGAGAATCGTCCATTAGCACATGAGCAACGATAAGTTGGTCAATCGTCGCCCTTCCTCCCTCTCACTTTTAGCCTGTAAAAACAATCATTCCTTGGACTTGGGTACCCAAATAAATTTGGGTCCCTTTTGGTTAGTCAATGTAGCACACAAGTCCTTTTGTACCCACACTTTCTTAACCACTTACTGACTCCTTTCAAGATCAAATTTTTCTGCATCACAAAGGTTAGACACACAACCATACTTACAATAATAATTGTGAGTCAAGGACTCACGAAATCTAGCACATTTTCTTTTATGAAAAACATGTTTATTATGGTTAGGTGTTTCAAGGGTACAATCCGTCATTCTGTACTTTCTAATAGCACTATGTCTTAAACCTCTTTTTCGAAAATCATGAAAACGTCTAGAGGATTGGTTCAAGACATCACTACTATCATTACTCCACCTATTTGACATAGTTTGGATCTCAACAAGGTTAGAATCAAACACGCTAATTGATTTCAAGAGCTTTTCGTTTTGAATTCTTAACACTTCAAAACCTTCACTTAATTTAGCATGCTCATCATGTAATTTAGTATCAACATAAAACTCAGGTGGAACAAAACTTTTGCACTCTTTTAATTCAACTAATTCTTTAGACAAAGTATCAAGTCGTTTTAAAAGAGTACAATTTTCAGTTTCAAGAACAGTACAGGGAACAGACTGACAATCTGTACTCTCAGCAGAATCTTTAATCAACTTTGATTTTAAATCATCATTATCACGAAAAAGACTTTCAATCTCGTTAGACCATTAGAAAGAAAATTCAAATCTTCATTATCACATCTAAGCCTAAAACAATCTTTTTCAAGACAAGCAATTCGATCAATACTAGTAGACAATTTATCATCGACAATTTTCTTACTCTTTTTCAATTAATAACAAGTAACAATTTCTTTGCTTAGAATTTCAACAAGTTTCCTCCTTGAATAAGAATGCAACTTTTTCAGAATAAGAGTGAGAGAATCATCATGACTTACTTGTGAATCGTCGTCGGATTCGAAATCAACCTGACTTGAACTATTTGCCATAAGACATAAGTTCGATCCTTCGACGGTTTGTCTACCAACAACTTTTCTCTTCTTCCATAAAGGGCACTCCTTCATGTAATGGCCAGATTTATTGCACTTGAAACACATGCCATCTTCAACCTTTGATTTGCGCGACATCTTTAGGATCTTTACTCTAGGTGTTAGCCGATCAAGAGCACGAGGCTCTGATACCAATTGAAGAGTCGTGTCGCGAGATATACTCAAGAGGGGGGTGAATTAGGTATGGACTTTGATTGGAACTTTTTCATTTTGCTCGAGTTTATCTTGTGTAAAGCAGCGGAAGAGACAGACTAGTGTACTATACCACAAACTAGAGATTGTAGTTTGTGATGGTACAGTGCACAGTTCTGTACTATGAAATAAAGCACGGAACAAAGAATAGAGTACACACAAGATTTACGTGGTTTGACCTCAACCCAAGGTCTACGTCCACAAAATTCACTAGAATTTTCTTCTCTACTAGCTCAACCCAAGACAAGTAGAGGAACCTCCACAACTAACCCTAGTTGTGCTAGTTTCAACTATGAAACTATTCTTACTCTCTCAACCCAAGACAATAGGAAACTCAAGTACAACCAATACCCCAAATATCTCACTCTAGAAGAGAAAAGTACAAAGCAATCACCTCGTAATAATGCTTATTAGACAAGCGGATAGAGGTAACAATTCGATCCTATGATGAGTATAGTGTAGGATTTCAGTGCATGGAACAGTATGCAATACTGTACTGTCTGGACGTTTTCTTTGAAAATTAAGCTCAAAACTTTATTGTAGAAAAACGTCTTAGGCATAATGAGACCCCAAGACTCGTTTTATGCTGTAGAGAATTATTAAGAGACATTCAAGTGATTTTCTTTCCAAGCAAAATACATAGGATAATTTCAAATAAGGATAGAATAAGAATTCTACCTCAAATGAAATTCCTAGAATATACCTTTCAAACAACTCAAGATTTTATCCAAAATCAAACATGATTATTTCTGAATCAAGAAGCCAAATTATCTTCACAAATATTTAGGATAATCAAAAGATATATTTTCAATAAAATCTTTTCCAATTTTCCTAAAACAAGACTATCACACATAAATATTCATTCTTATAAAGGAAATAATATATTTCAAGATATGTGAATCAAATATAAAATCCTTAAGATATTTGGCATTTGATAAAAAATCATTTGCAAGGCAAAAACACGTTTCCCTTTTAAACCATTTCGAAATCTCAAGTTCATCAGTACAGAGTACAGTACTAGGTATTGTTCTCTGTAAAAACAGTTGTGTAAAACAGTCCAAGTACAAGACATGAGCCAATCTGTCTCTTGCACCATTTAGCACTCTCTTACACACCAATCAAACACAAAACTCATCTTACAATCAAGACTATAAGAAAGTAAAAACCTTTGAACCTAGTCTTCAACGCTTCACACTTTGTAGCTCCATTGGTATAGCCGTATAACCATAGGTCAATCAAATCTTCCTGAAAATGTTAGCTTACCAAAACTACACAAGACGTTACCTCATAACAAGGGAATGATCATCATATAATCAACATCATCTTGTCATCATCAAAACACATGTACATTACATTATGGTTCAACAGAAGCAAACGATGAGGTATCATCACAGATGAGATTGAAGCATAAACATACAATGTGAAGTATGATGATAAACAGCCATACAATCAAAAAATAAGAGACAAAAACTTGATCTATAGTACACATGTCCTGACAAAAGAACTGGTAAATAACCCAGCTTGATCAACTACCTTTATTGTTCAGCTTGTAATCTGTCCAGTGACTCCTTTGTTCTGCTAAAATCACGAGATGCAAAATCATAGTCACTGCCACTTCTTCCAAAAAGCTGCTTCTCAGATGCATTTTTCTCCATTAACCTGTCAGCCTTTCAATTAGCAGTCCTGTTTTTCCTCAATCCTTGTCATCGTCCTGAAATAAAAACATTTATCAGTGCAACAGTGGGGAAACATACTTAGGAGTTAGGAGTTAGGACCATGAAAGGAAACAAATGTCATAATGAAGATGTGTCAGAAACGAACAATCTTAATTTTGAGATGAGGTGAGTTGCTAAGGTTTTGAAGTTTACAGCTTTCACCATGATACTGTCTCAGCCAAGATATTATCACATGATCTGGTTACAGAGTGCAATACGCGTTAACAGTAACATGGTACAAAACTAAACCATTCAAAGGAAAAGAAGTGGTACAAAGATTCACAAGAGCATGCAAAATACCTCATTTTCAGTTTCTTCTTTTCGAGGTATGCTTCACTAGTTTTGCTCTGGAACTTTTGTTGCTCTTTCATTATGTGACTGATTTGCAAGTTACATTCCTTCATCTTTAAAATGGTTGAGTTAAGATCGGTTTGAGCCTGGTCATGAGCTTGCTTAATGGAAGCTACCTGTAACAAAGCACGCTCATGGACTTCGGAAACCAAATTTTTTTTTTTTTTTTTTAAGAAGTTATTGCTTTTATTCATCTCATTTTGAGGAATAAAAAGAAACGCCTTACAAAACACAACCACTAATGTTCGAAAATCTACTAGAGAAAACTCATCTAATAAGACTATCGACTATTTCGGGATGAGATTCTCAATCTTTATAACTAAACATTCTTACACCAACAACAAAGGTGTTCCATTTTTCGAGTGCTTCATTTTCGAGAAGATTCGCATATTTCTTTCAGCCCATATTTGGTATATAGCTGTTGTAATACTGCATCTAATAAGTTTTATTTTCCAATGCTTCTTCTTCTTTCGTCTACTGAACCAGGCTAGTTCCTGATTGAGGCCCCATTTTCTATCATCGACACCTATCCAGCTAAAAGTAGCGTTCCAGATTGCTGCAGAATAGGGACAATGGAAGAAGAGGGAGAATCAAGTTGGCTGGTCAACGAAGCACGCTCCTCAGCCACATGCACTTCCATAATAAGCCTTTCTCTTTGATTCCCATGCCCTTATCAACTGCATGGCCGCATGATGGTAAGGGGAAAAAGGAATTTTGAAAGGTGAAATGGATGGACAAACAGGGACGCAGACTTAAATATAAGCTTGAGCCTTGATGTGAATAACCATGTAAAGATTGTATTAGCACTTCCAATAAATTCAGGTTATACGTTCTTGGCCTTTTTGGGAGAATGGAAATAGTTGGCAGTCAGAAGTAAAGCCAAGAGCAATTCAATCACAGGCAGCAGCCCTATGGGAACAGAGTATCATAATTTATAGTATGCAATCATGTACAGACATCGACTCACCTACCAGAATAAGAATACTATTCATAAAAAAGGAATACTAAATTCAAGGATTAAGTCATTACTCAGAAATTTAGTCAGTCAACAGATCAACCACTCTTAAGCACCTGCATTTACATAAGAGTAAAGCTAATTGTATATGAGATATACATCATTAAACATATATGGAGGGTAGTATGGGTATTTTTTCTATATTTATGTTGTGAGATTAAGGAGAGAGAAATGGGATGTTGTGGGACATGTGAATAAAAAATTAGGGATATACATTTGTAGATTTATATGGATATACAAATAGACTTTCTCTTTCCATAATATCAATCTCGCAAACCAACTTCAGAATACCCCCATAGTGTTGGGGTGGAAACCCAAGTCCCACATCGGATAAATAAGAAGTTAAAGACTTCCTAATAAGGGATTACCAAACTAATTAGTATGAGGCCTTTTGGGAAGGAGCCCAAAATTAAATCCGTGAGGGCGTGGTTCAAAGCGGACAATATCATACTAATTGGATCGATAGTCGCCAGACGCAGGGGCCCAACAAGTGGTATCAGAGCCCAAGGTTCGACTTGGGTCAGACGCTAACATGTGGTATGGAATGCGCATGGTTCATGTATGACACATTGGGTGCATTGGTCAAGACTTGAAGGTGGTGTACATGCACTAGGAAATCCTGAAACCTAGAAAGAAGAGTGGTGAGCAAGGAGCCAGCCCCGTGGGACGACTACGAAGACTCTTTGGATGCAGTGTAGCCAAGTCCCCAAGAGAGACACATGGACTAGCAAGACCCCGCATGGTGTGTCGGTTAAGGGGAGGTTATCAAGACTTGGGAATGCAATGGAGAGTCTGGTTAGGGCCGAATCCGACGAGCGTTAGTTTGTGGGGAATTAACTGTGATGTGGGTGCATCCTTTAGCAGGGATCTCAACTGTGGCGAAGTTTGTGTGGTGCCAGCAAATTGTTGTTTGACGGGAGGTTATAAAATCGAGGTTTAATGATGATCCTTGGTTTGAGGGGAGGATTGCTACAAAGATTATAGGAAACCATGTTGGAAATATAGGGGTTGATTATGGCATATCGTAGGTTTCTAGGCGCGTAGAATCGCTATCTTCAAGACTTAATTCGCCCCCTCGTGCATGGGCCATTGAATTAGTCTTTGAGATACAAAGAGAGCCCCGATAGCGTCTCCACAAGCGATATCGAAACACTAAGTGGTGCTAGGATCATTGAAGTTTGCATGGAGATGAATGTGGGATGAATTCTCGATTCAATTCATCATGTCTTATGATGTTTTGTCATATACAATGTCTAGTACCCCCTTGGGTATATATAATGCAATGGTGCCCTCTAAGATTAAATCTTGGCCATCGAGTTAATCTACACACACAATTACATTAACCATAAGTTAGTTATGTGACTAACTTAACACAAATAGACATACCAAATAATTCACCAATTATTTATTTGGAAATTCTCCAACAAACCATGCCTAAATTAAGTATAGAAAAATTAAGCATTGTCGCCCTTCAACCAAGTTGTAGACTAACCTCAGCTTCTAATTCAAATAATCACTTCTGATGAGCATTGTGGTCAGACTCAAGCTCGATCTGCTAAAGCACAAAGACACCCTGGCAACTCCCCACCTCCCCTCCATCATGAAACGCTCAATTAATGAACCTTAATGCATATCTTGACTTTGGTAATCAATACCTCAACTAATTCTATCATTCGTGTATTTGTACTTTAATATAAGAATTAGTGGTTTTTGTATGTATTTATGGCCTCAAGATTGATGTGCAAATGTGTAGAAAAACAATGAGGCGATGAAAGATAATCCAAGAAGCGAGATGACAAGATTTTGACAAATTTGGAAGTTAGGTTGAGAAATTTCAGTCCATTTACGGAAGGTCAACTTTGAAGCTTCATAAATTTGAAATGGATTACAATTGCAGTGATACCAACGACATATTAAAGTTCATGATCTTAGCTTTTTCGGAAGTGGTCACATGTCCTCACAGGCCAAGTAATGAAGAAGTTATGATCGTTTGAAAAACTTCGCCAGAACCAGTCCGACGACGAGAACAGAAGCTTAAGACGACTCGTCTGTGTTCTGGACGACTCGTCTTAGACGCCTCGTATCAATTTGGACGAGTGGTCCCCGCTATGTCGGTGTATTAGGCAGGTTTCCAAATCCCGTTTTGTAATCTTTTTGTTTTTTTAAAACTTTCGGTAGTTTTTAACATTCAGTATTCAGAACTCTTAGAGCTTATTTTCAAGATTATGCAAGGCTAAAGACTTTATTCTCAGATTTATTAATCGAAGCTATTATTCACCGACAATTGTGAGTTTGATTTGTAATTCTTAATTTCGTTTGCGTATTATTTATTTTCTCACTCTTATTGTTATTATTGATTGATTAGTTGTTAATTAGGTGGCCGCTAATTAACCTTAGATTAATATATATTACTAGATTTTCAATTGAAGGATTAATTGTTTGATTGTTGAATCGATTAGTAGAAACTAGGTCTAATTGTGTGCTGATCATTGTGATTAGAATTAGGGGAGAATATTTAAACATATAAATTGAAGATCGAAACAGCGTGTGTCTAGAGCTTGTTAATCTTAGTTGATATCGTTTAATTACTTTATGCTTTCGCTGGATTGAATTTAGTCGCGCGTATTTGTTATCCACCAATTAGGGCTATTAGGTAGAGCTGATCTCTCCTTTTAGCTACAATTAAGAAACGATCGGAAATTAATTCTACATCTAAGTACTCAACGAATTAGGATTAGTTGATAAATACGACCAATTAGGTGAACGATAGTGGGTATTAATTGTCCGAGATCTATTCCTCCATTTGTTTATAAACTAGTTTTAAGCCCGTGCGTTGCACGGTTCAAATATTATATCATTCTTAATAATTTTTATGTTTATAACCAACTATGCTATTATTTGAATTAAAATAATCCATAACAATTGTTGTGATGTTGCTTACTTGTGTTTTAAATTATACAACAATATTTCTCATCTATATTCATTGCATATTGGAAAATGTATAAATGGATCTCAAATTGAAATACATTCCGAATAAAATAAAATAATATATGTTTCAAAAGTTTCTGATACACATTACCAATTGTATGATCAATTACACCGTGTTTCAATTATATAATATAGCTTTATGTAAGAAATTCACGAAAATGAGAATATCCGTGTGAATTTTTAATGATTAACTGTGGAATTTATCTTCTACTTTTTTGGACTCTATCTTATCTTAAATGATAAATCTGTATTATCTTGTATACTCTTTCACCATACACTAAACTCTTTGGACTCTCTCCCCATTTCTGTTATTTTAGACTCTCTCTAAACTTTTCAAAAAGACCAAATCTCTACTAAATGTATACGGGGTAACTGAATTGTTCTGCATATCGGAAAAGTATGTAAATGGGTCTCAAATTGAGATACATTTCGAAACAAATCTAATGATATATGTTTTGAAATTTTTTGATACACGTAACCAATGTTATGAGTGATTATATCGTAAATCTATTAGATACATTTATGAAAGAGTTTAACGAAAATAAAGATTCTGTATGTGGATTGTGAGTTGTTAATAATAAAATGTGGGTATTTCCCATTTTTTAAACTCTCTTAGTATTTATTATTTATTTTTAATGATAAAGGTAAATTAAACTCTTTCACCATACACTAAACTCTCTTACATACTCTTTCACTATACACTAAACTGTCTGAGTATTTCTCAAATGATGGACTCTCTCTATGCTCTTCAAAAATCCCTCTTTTATATATATACATTAGATTACACTTTTTGCTTTTGATTAGTTGATCATTTACAATCACAAAACCTCCCATATGGTTACTTTACATACTTTGGCGATTACCGTTCTCTGTGGATACGAACATTGGTTCCCTTTTACTACGTTTTAAGTTAGGATTCATATTTTATATTTGTAGGCATACGACTTTAGCCTGTTAAGGACTGGTTAAATAAGAGTGGACTACATTGTCATGACATGGATACATAATGCCATGGAGGGAGGAATTTCTGATTGTTTGATGTGGACTGACTCTTTGAAACAGTTATGGGAAGAAATACAAGAAAGATATAGTCAGTCGAATGCTCCTTTCATCAACAGGCAGCGCAGAGATCTCAGTTAGACAAGTCAACAGCAAGACCAAACTGTTGCAAACTACTATAGTCATTTGCAGGCCATACAAGCGACAGTCCCTGGATCCATTGCCTAGCTGTGACTTTGGAGCCATGTCAGCATGTTCCTGCACTGCCGAAAAGAATTTCAAACAGGGATAGCCTGTTCCTGCACTGTCCTGAAAAGAATTTCAAACAGGGATAACATGAATAAGACACTAGATTTCTTGATGGGACTGGATTTTCTAAGTATGACACAATCCGTGATCAACTACTGGCATTGGATCCTTTTCCTACGATGAATGTAGCTTTCTTCAAGGTACATCAATTTGAGACACAACATAAGGAGGCATCTGGAGCTTTTAATGACTCAAACATCAGTGCAATGGCTGTAAGTCAGAGGTACACATGGTACAGAGGGTATACAAGGCAACCAGAGTCATCTATAAGCAACAAGCAATCTGATAATGGAGGTGGCTATGGCAGAGACTACAGCAAAAGGACAAAGTTCAGTCATGATGACAAGCCACCACCTACCTGTTATCACTGTGGTCGAGAAGGTCATACTAGAGCCTACTGTTACAAACTCAATGGGCCACCAGGAAAAGGTACAGGCATAGCAAGAGATAATGGTCGTGGAAATAGCTATGGAGGTAGGAGGTTTGCAGCCAATGTTGAGGAGAACTCGGATGATGAAGAAGAAGAAGATACTCCATTCTATGACAACAGGCACCAGTTTCATGACTACAAGCAGGATTATGATCCTAAACCTGCACCAGCTGCAGAGAATGTTGTGCCCATCGATCCTACAATGTTGAATGCCCTGTTCAACAAATTTGTGACCTCCATGCAGCAACAAGCTAAGCATGAACCTGGGCCATCTACAGCACATGTATCAGTAACACCTGTTCGCTGCAATAATCAGACACCTGATTACAGCATAGCAGGTATGACTTGTACCTACAATGCTACTTGTAGATTCCACGGATGGTCTCTATCGCGGCGGACGTGCGAGTCGTGCGATGGTTACAGTAGGATAGGAGTCGCCACCAAACAATTGCGGGGTGTTTGGAAACCATGCAACGCGATCTTGTTCCTTGTTACCGAGGGACTACGTAAACGCTATGTGACACTTGGGGAAACAAGTCATGCCAAGTACAAAACACGTTCGCAAGTCGTTTACCGAAAGGGACAAAACCGAGGGATGTAATGAACAAAATGCGCATTTTGCCCTACGCCAATATGCAGTCTACGGACCGAAAGACTGGGTTTGGGGGTGACGGTACGTGTTGGGAAGCCATAAGACACCCAACCCCGCCCACGTATAGCGGCCTCTACTAGTTGAATTATCGTTTACAAGTCGTTGAGAAGTTAGCCATGCAAGTTACAATCATTTACAAGTTATATACAACCTAATAAATTAGCTAAGTTGCTTGTTTAGCAAATAAACTAGATCTTAGGTCGCAACGTCGTTAAGATTGATTAACGGTCCCTAGCTACCAATTTGTCCAAGCGCTTTGCGCTATGTGTATTAAGCGTGAATCATATAGTTCATTTTAGATCTAAATCTTGGTAAGGCAAAATGTAAATCTAGGTTGTAAAAGCAATAAATTGCGCACATAAAGAAGGGGTAGAAGTCGAGTACGTAAAAGAAGAGTTTAGAAAAGAGGGGGTGCCCTCAGGACTTACGTGTGTCCGTGATACCACTACTTGCTATACTATGCTTGGTGAGACTAAAGTCGCGATTATCTAGCAAAAATAATCCTAAATCCTAAATAGTAGTAGGGAAATAGGGATTGTATCCACAGGGAAATGAGTTGTCAAATGTGGCGAATTGAAGTGCCAATGTAACAAGTAATGGGGATTTTGAATTGTTGATTGTCAAACTACCTAAAAATAACAAGTACGAATTATGAATGTAATTCAGGAATAAAATGGATCTTCATCAATTAATTCCCACAACGCACTAACTAATCGGTCCTAGTTGTCACTATTCCTCTATTAATCTCAAGTACTCTAGCGTGGAAACAGAATTCCCAAATCTCTCCTTAAGAATAGCTAAAAGGCGTGATCAGCATTACCTAATAGCCCTAACTATCAAATAACCTAAGCACACGATTAGGTTCAATTCAATAATAGCAATAGAAATTAAAGAGATATTGATAGAGACATGTAATACTAACGCACGTTTCGTATTTAACATGTGAGTCAAATCTTTGCCCTAATTCACTAACGATGATTACATACAAATTAATGAATTGGGGATTGCTACAATGTAAAAATCACTAAAACAATTGATTCCTTTGATCAATTAAAACTAGCAAACAATCAATCTAAGCAATACACTAGTTACGCACCTAGCAATCACAAAAGACAATTGTATAGAATAAACAGCAAAGATAAGACTATAATTGAAAGTGATAAAGAGAATAGATCGAACTCACGATATTGTCGATGCGATGCTTCGATTAATAGATCAAGAATTAAAAGTCTGAATGAATAAACCTAGGGTCCGGGGTTTCTTATTTATAGAGTCTAAGAAAAACGTAAAATACAAAATACGGAATAAGGAAATCACGGCCAAATTTGGCATGCATTATAAACCGGATTCTCTAAGTGGGGGAGTTTGTAACACTACGGAATATGGAAAGTGGTTTATGGAGTTGGTTTGTCCCACATTGGGAAAATAAGGCTCATATGATCAGTTTATAATAGATGCCTACCATCATACTACCAACAAGGCCTTCACCTTTTAGAGCCCGGAGAGGATATATGGGCCTAATAGGTGACTACCCATCTTATTGGGTTGTGTTGTGACGGACGGTGGTTCGGGCTGTTGCACCTTTGCTCGTCCTTGAGCAACCTAGCTCTCCCAAAGATGTCTCCAAGGTCTATTGACAGTTAGCACGGGCGAAGTTCATCTAAAAACCTATCTCCTCTACTCCAAACAAAGGACGGTGAGTCTTCATCTTGCTAGTAAGGTCCGTCACAGATGTAATCTCACGCAACGGACCAAACCATCTTATACATCATGCCGCAACATACCTTAGAAGCAACGGAGGCTAAAATGTCCTAAATCACTCCCAAGCTAGCTCACCTCCAACTCCCTCATCAGCCATGGTCCGGAATAGCACTGTCGGAGCCACAACTACCTCGGATTCAACACCAACGTCACTTATATCTTCACACGTACCGAGGATTTTCTAGCCTAAACACCACTAAGGAGTTCCAACCAAACCTCCTTATACCATCCAAGAGAGACCTACCCAGACACGACCTTCAAACACCCTACTTATACACCGGTAAGTGACACGCTCCGCTCATTTTGCCTAGGCGTCCAATGGGTTTTCACCTAGTCTCTCGTTGACTTTTCCAGCTCACTGGCTTACTTTCTTCTCTCATGTCTTTTCCTTACTTTCTTTTTTGCTCATCTCTCTTTTCTGGCTTTCTTCTCTCTTCTTTTCTCTCTCTCTTTTTTTTTCATTTTTTCATTTTTTTTTTTCATTTTTTCATTTTTTGTTTCTTTTTTTTTTTTTGTGTTTTTTTTTCGATGCGATAATGCTTGAAAAAAAAAAAACAGTTATACAAAGATTATACAAAAGATATACCCTCCCCCATGCTTAGTTCACACATTGTCCGCAATGTGAACTATGAAAGTATTACAAACAAAAGGAAGGAAAAAGGCCAAATTACGTACCAACTCGGCTGCGTGAAGGCCCCGAAGGGTCCTCACCGTTGTCAAAAATGCCAAAATGGAGGAGCAACCGTCTCTGCAGCCTCCCAATATCGCGCACCTCTGCTCTCAAGGAGGTCCCCGCCTCCTCACTAGGACAAAAAGTACCACGGCCACCACCGGATGTGGCAGCTACCTCCTCAGCTTGCGCACCATCCTCAGCAAAGACTACCCCTCTCGCCATACCAGCAGGCATCTCCGGCGCATCAGATTAATCAGGACTGAGGTAGAAATCCCGGGCATAATCACAAAAAGGAATCGGGGGAGCATCTGGAAGACGGGGCAACCTAAGACAACATACAAGGCCCGACCCATACTTATAGTACCAATGCCCCCTACGAGGATCAGAATATGTCAGGAAATGAGTTTGGTACAAGCTACCAAAGTTATACGAATAAGTGGAAGAAATGTTGAACTGATGAAGGCATCGATCCTTCTCTTCGGCTACCTGCATATCATCGGATGTCTCCAAACCACAATAATAAGCAATGATCGACACCATGCCCCCCAATGAGATGTTCCCCGTACCAGAACTACGGATTGCCAAACAAGCGGCCAGGAAAAGCTTAACCCAATCCGGTACCCCTGGCCGACTAAGAAGGTAAGTATTGAATGCGGACATATTCGACTACCGCAATTTCGTAGCCTCACCCTGACCAAAGAAAGTGGTAGACAAAAACCGCCCAATCTAACGCACCACCGGGTCATTGATCCTAGAGTTTTTGAGGTTATAAAAGGTATGCCCCGTCAAAGTTGTCCAAAAATCACTTGCCTCATCGGTCCTATATATATGGGGGAAATTCAACGGGGTCAGAGACACCAAACGCCTCCCTCAACTCCGTGTAAGTCAATCCGTATTCCTCATCATTCAGTTTAAACCGAATACCCTTCTCTACACCCTCATCCTCTCCACCCGTCTTGTCAAGGGTAGACAAAAACTCTAACGTCCATCTCTTTACCGTCGGGCGGCCTAGATCAACAATGCCCCGTAAACCCATGTTATCCAACAACCGAAGGGTCATTTCCTTAATGCCTAACATTTGTAGGGTTACATCAACGAAGAACAAAGTGGGCGAAATCCCTCTACCGGGAGCTGTCAAACTCGCCCACCTTTGTTTCTCAACAGTAGTTAAAGTTCGCAAATCTAGATAGGCACTAGACCCTGCCCCATCCCTCTTCTCCTCTTTGTGGGTGCCATTAGACTACAAGGGAGAATCAAGACTACACTACAACAACCAAACCTAACAACACCCCTCCAAGTAGGCAATAAACACACAAAGAATGCAACAACGGCCTACCAAGGCTCTATACTAGCAACAACCCACAAGCACCACAACAAGAAACAACCAAGATCAACAATCCTAAACAAATTTGGCCACACACTACTAAGAACAATCCAAAAATCAAGGAGAAATTCGGATGTTTACCTCCAATCAATGAACGAAGCTACCAAATGACCTCAAATGTCGATTATTGTTGATGTAGGACCGAGCCCAAACTCCAATATAGCACCCCGATCCTTCCAATCGCTCAAATCGACCAATTTCGGAAAAAAAAAACCCAAATTTCTAGGGTATGAATTGATTTGGGGTTTTTGGGTGAGTTGTTTGGTGGTGGAGTAGTGGTTATGATGGTGGAGTAGCGGTGGAAGAGAAGTTAACAAGGAGGGTGATGAGGATGGGTGAATCGGAGGGAAGAAGGGAAATTTTTTTTCCTGGGTTTTTGTCGAGGGGAAAGTGAGAAGTGAGGAGAGAGAAAAAGAAGAAGAAGATATACGTACCTGTGCGGGGGTACCTTCGCGGACGCCATGCCTTTGTCGCGGGCCGCGAAAAGTCTCTGCGTTAGAGATTTTTTTTCGCTTTTTTTTTCTTGTTATTTTGTTTTGCGACCCGCCATCTTCTCTACGCGGGTCGCCAAACTTCTCTGATCTCACCCCCAATTCTTGTTCTTTTTTTTTTTTTTATTACCTGCAAAATACAAACAAAACAAAGCATAATTCTACTCCAAAAAATCAAAACACAAAACAAAAGTACAAAAAAAAAAATGTGGGAGTAGAATCTTTCGGGTTGCCTCCCGAGAAACGCCTTTGTTTAACGTCGATGGCTCGACTCAGCAGAAATGGAGATTTATTCTTTAATGATCGGATCTTCAAGGTTTATCTCTGCTATATAGTCTCCATTTTGAAACCGTCATAATACGGTTTAAGCCGTTAGCCATTCACTTTTAGCACTTTATCAGAAGTGAGGCCATGAATCTCAACAGCTCCATGTGGGAACGCCTTCAGTACCACAAAAGGACCCGTCCACCTAGAACGAAGCTTACCAGGAAAAAGCCGAAGACGAGACTGGAAGAGGAGAACTTTATCACCAACATTGAACTCCTTCCTCAAAATAGACTTGTCATGCCAAGCCTTCGCCTTTTCCTTGTAAATTGCCGCATTCTCATATGAATCGCGACGGATCTCTTCCAATTCCTATAGCTCTAGCTTCCTCCATCCTCATATTGAAGATCTTCACCGCCAAATACGCCTTGTGTTCAAGCTCAACGGGCAAATGACAAGCCTTGCCAAACACAAGTCGATACGGTGGCATACCAATAGGCATCTTGTATGCAGTACGATACGCCCATAAGGAATCTTCTAAACGCAAGCTCCAATCCTTACGGTTCGGGTTCACCGTCTTCTCAAGGATGAATTTAATCTCTCTATTGGACACTTCAGCTTGTCCATTTGTCTGGGGATGGTAGGCGGTAGAAATTTTGTGAGTCACAAAGTACTTCTTCAACAATGCCGCCACCGTTCGATTGCAAAAGTGGGTACCACGATCACTAATCAAGGCTCTCGGAACACCGAACCTAGAAAAGATATAAGATTTGACAAAATCTGCAACCACTTTAGAATCGTCAGTCCTGGTCGCTTTTGCTTCCACCCATTTGGAAACATAGTCCACCGCAAGAAGAATGTATAAATTGCCATGAGAATTGGGAAATGGGCCCATAAAATCTATCCCCCACCCCTCAAAGATTTCACAATACAACAAAGAAGACTGTGGCATCTTATTACGTTGGGAAATGTTACCTACTCGCTGACAATTATCACAACTCTTACAGAAAGCATAGGCATCTCTAAACAGTGTTGGCCAAAAGAAACCACAATCCAAAGCCTTCCTAGCAGTTCTCTTTGCACCAAAATGACCACCACAAGCATGAGAGTGACAAAATGTAAGGATAGAGGTTACCTCATTATCGGAAATGCATCGCCGAATGATCTGATCAGCGCAGTGTTCCCATAGGTATGGATCATCCCAAACATACTTGTTTGCCTCCGAGTGAAGCTTATCCTTCTGATTCTTGGAACAACCTGGAGGAAATTTACGAGAGACAAGATAATTTCACAATGTTAGCATACCAAGGCCTAATATCCCTAATGGCCATCAACGCCTCATCGGAAAATTGTCTTTGGACCGGCATCTGAGCATATGGCTTATCCTCATCACGAACCAATCGGCTTAACTGATCGGCCACCAAAGTCTCAGCTCCTTTCTTATCTCACACCTCCACATCAAACTCACTCAACAACAATATCCATCTAATCAACCGTGGTTTTGCCTCCTTCTTCGTCATGAGATAACGAATAGCTGCATGGTCAATATAAACAGTTACATAAATTTCTCCAAAGCAAAAACCACGGCTAACATCTCCTTCTCCGTAGTGGAGTAGTTCCGTTGGGCACCATTGAGCGTCATCGAAGCATAATGAATGACATGGGACGCTCTCCCAACCTTATGACCTAGCACCGCTCCAACCGCATAGTCGCTAGCATCACACATGATCTCAAAAGGTAGAGACCAATCTGGAGCCTGAATGATCGGTGCAGAAGTGAGTCGCTCTTTCAGCTCGTCAAACCCCTTCTTACACTCATCATCCATCACAAACTCGGTCTCCTTTTGCAACAGCTTCCACAAAGGAGTGGCGATCTGGGAAAAATTCTTGATAAACCTGCTGTGAAAACCTGCATGACCAAGAAAAGACAGCACTTCACGAACATTAGTGGGGTAGGGGAGAGATCGAATAATATCAATTTTCACCTTATCTACCTCAATCCCCTTAGAAGACACTAAGTGTCCTAACACAATACCTTCTTCAACCATAAAATGGCATTTTTCAGAATTTAAAATAAGGTTATTGTCAATACAACGCTGGAGAACAAGAGACAAATGAGCCAAGCAAGCATAAAATGAATCACCGTGAACGGTGAAATCATCCATAAATACCTCAATAAAGTGCTCAACATACTCTGAAAAGATACTCATCATACATCTCTGAAAGGTTGTTGGGGCATTGCACAAATCAAATGACATCGTACGGTATGCGAATGTGCCAAACGGACATGTAAATGTCGTCTTATCCTGATCCTCCGGTGCAATAGGCACTTGAAAGTAACCTGAGTATCCATCAAGAAAACAATAAGCACGCCCTGTAAGTCTCTTAAGCATTTGATCGATAAAAGGTAAGGGAAAATGATCCTTACGAATTACAGTGTTAAGCCTACGATAATCGATACACACCCTCCACCCAGTTTGAGCGCGGGTAGGTACCAGCTCACCTTTATCATTTGTAACCACAGTGATACCTCCTTTCTTAGGCAACACCTGCGTAGGACTTACCCACCGACTATCTGAGATAGGAAAAATGATTCCCATACTTAGCAACTTCAACACCTTCGCCTGCACCACCTCCGCCTGCACCACCTCCATCATAGGTGGATTCAATCGACGCTGAGGTTGCCTCATCGGTCTTGCATCAATCTTTGTTCTAGCGGTTTTCATGAAAGGCCTCCCTAACAGAATAGGGGCAGCGTGGTTGTCATGCTCCATCTCAAGCACATAAAAATCAGCAGGGCGTAATTAAACTTGATTGAGTTTATTTTTTGCCTAAATCTCTGATTGGGTTAATTGCATGTGCGTAAATCTCTGATTTTTTTACTTTTGGGCATAATTAACCTTGATTGAGTTTATTTTTTGCTTAAATCTCTGATTGGGTTAATTGCATGTCCGTAAATATCTGATTTTTGTGATTTTTGGGCGTAATTAACCTTGATTGATTTTATTTTTGTGCGTAATAAACCTTGATTTTTATGATTTTTGTGTGTTTGAATTTTAATTCATTTTGTGTGATTATCTATCAGGTTGGGGTTTGGATTTAACGATTACTTACACATCTATCAGGCTGGCATTGTTACCTGATGTTTTTTATACTATTGATTTGTAGATGGAGGGAGTATGTAATTGAGTGCTTGAGTGTAACTAGCAAGTTAGTGATGATTTTTGAGACTTGCATTGTAGTTGTTACATTATTTTGACCTTATTTGCTACACTTACGAATTGATCGAAACCTCTTTGAAACAAGCCACCTATATGTGTAAATGGAGGCACTTTAGATGCCACCTGACACATGGTATGGAGGCTTGTGTTTGATAAAGCTCTTAATTCATAAGTGTAGCTACAACTCTATGAGGAGTTTTATTTACATCTGAGAGTTGTTTTATTTTGTGGCTCAATTTAAATGCTTCAATTGATGATGATGGTACTAAAAACATAAACACATTGCCTTTGATATTAAACATAAAGGACTTGGGTTTATATTACATTCAAAATCTTTACAAAATACATGTGTGATTTAAGTGTTTACAACCTAAACATGAGGATTCAAAATGGTTTACTACTTAGTTTATGAATAAAACACAATCACACACTACATACTGATTGAAGTTATCATTGCATTTGGAAAATCAATACCAAGACCTGCCATGATTCCCCCAAATTGTTTGCTTTTCCTACATTAATCAAAGTTTGAATGCATTCTTTGACAACATCCTCACTTACGGTCAAATTCCTAGTGAGTAATCCTTGCCTTCGTAGTACAGCCTTCTTTAGATGTGGTAGTGAGTAGTCATTGTGGCCACCTCTTTCCATGACCTCAGTCATGACACCATGCAAACTTAGCCATACATTGTCTAATGTAGCCGGATCAAGGTCTTTAAAAGCTTGTTTCACATTTTTGATCAACTCGGGTATTGTCTTCGACGGTTCTTTGTCTTGAAATGATTGAATTGAGTTAAAGAAACCCAAGTCCAAAATGTTTAAATCAGAGCTTTGTGCTGGTTGTTGATTCAATGTGATATTAAATCCGTCTGATGTTGCATGAGCCACAAAATCTTGATCGTCACCTCTTATGTGAGGAGGTGCATTGCCTTGTTGAATGTGAATGTCTTTGCTTGCCCATGATGGCCATTTTGCTTTGATAGATGGAATAACTTTGTTGATGAGCATTGTCTTTATCACAATTTTGTTGACATTCTCAATGGGTTTTGAGATATAGTACCAGCTGGCCTATGTATTGAATTTTTGATTGCTGGTCCTTTAATAGCAAAGGGCCAAATGCCAATTTTACCATCGAAAATGCACTCACCATCCGGTGCGTAGCTCGGTCTTGCTACCGCTGCCATAAACATAACCTTAGGGATATACCTCATGCTTTGTGTGCTTCTAACTAGTTCTTCTTCCCCCGGTGTAAGTATCATCTTTTGTTTGATCTTAGTCATAAAAAACCATTCCTCATCAATATGGAGATCATTATCTTGTGATCCAAACTTGATTGCATTTAGAAGTTGATCAAATAACAATCTAGACATGATAAAGTTGAGACGAAGATACTTGTGGTCGCTTGATAATGACGGCTTAATAGCATTAGTGTGCCATCTCAATTCTCCCTTTTCAATCCATCTTTGACATGTGGAATAACTTATGTCAATTGCAAATGATAGTCTCTTTATTGTGTATCTTTTCAATTGTGGAAGCGACTCGATAACTTGCATCGGTATAACCAGCTTATTCCTGCCTTTTTTGCCTTTGATTAAGCTATTCACATTGATTGGAAGACCCAAAGCTTTTTTTTGCTTGTTACGCCTTTGGAGATTTCCGATTGTTTTTGTTGTGACGTTATATTTTGCTGCAATCTCCTTTACTTTGCTACGATTGGGTTTCCCATTTTTGGAGTTCTCTAATAAAAAGCAATGTATCTCAAGTCTTTGAGCATTGGTGAGATTCTTTTTTGCAGGCATACTTTGATTTCCCTTGTGATTCTCTAATAAAACTTGTGCTACTAACCTTGTGATTTCCCTTGAATGCAAATAAGATAGGCTGGAAACCTCCTGTAGAAGAATAAGAAGCAGCAGCAGCAACAGACCCCCACCACGCATCAGACCAGACCAGTAGCCGAAACCGAGCAGCAGCAGCAACAGTGCTAGCATCAGCAACAGCACCGAGCACGAGCACGAAAACGTATCCTAGTTTTTTTTTTTTTTTTTTTTTGTTGATGGAAATGGAGTGATATTCTCTCCTTTCCTCTAAAATCTCAGATATTTTGTGAGATTTGTGTATGTAAAGTTGTCAATTAGGATATGTATCAAAGAAATGGTTTATGGAGGTCCACAATTAAAGGGTTGCAATCTCATCTTTGAAATCTAATGGGTGTTTTGGGGGGAGATTCAAATTGTTAAAAACTCCATCCAAAAAACCCACTTGCATTTGTTTAAACTTTCCCTCCATTTTGTAAATCTAATCCTCCGCCAGTTTTTTTGGTGGGTGGATTAGTGGCTTCTAATTTTTAACTAAACACAACTACCCCACCAATAATTCCACTCTCCCACTTGTTTATTAAGTGATGCTGGTTGTTGTGTCCTACCTAAAGAGGAAAATCTCTTTGGGTAGGAGGGAGTATATAGAAACCGATCACATCACACAATACTAAAGTCAAATAATCATCACAACAAAATTATATTAAGTATACAAATCAATATGTAATTGTGAAAAATAGATAAATTAACAAACTTACAAGAGGTCCACAAGGCAAAGGCAAACGTCAACATCACTGTTTCCCAGTCCATAGCTTACCTACCAAATGATTGAGATCAACTAAAAATCGACATCATCAAAATCCAAAATACCATACACTAATTAACATGGAAGTACTTCGTAATCGTACTTTAGGTCTCAGGTTCGAATCCCACTGTAATGACCCGTCTTCCTATCTCTAACTTCTGATTTCCTTTTAACAAACTTAATGGTAGGATGTTGGGTATCATGGCAAAATAGTGGTAAGACTTGTTGGGTAGTCTTGCAAATGGGTTGTAGAAGTAAGATTGGTAGTGGACAAAGGGAAGAGACAAAAGAAGAAGGATTGCCTATGGAGTTTGCGTGGGTTTTTCACCCAAATTTTGGCATGTCCTTCCTTAAGTTAAGGAACACCATGGGCTGTTGTATCACTTACAGTATCATCACTTGTTCTTAGCAGAAGACACTCCCTATAAATAGCTCTATCATCTGATAGTTTTTCGACGCACCAAACACTCGAAGTGTGACAATAAACTGAAGTGCTTCAGACCATAAGCACACCACATATAAAGTGAGTTACGAGTGTTATAAGATTTTGTAAAGATAATTTACGAAGAAAGTAGCCGTTGCGTACGTGTGAAAGGTGATATTTTATTAGCGAGACTCTGTCGTAATAGTCATCGTCACTTAACGTAACCAAGGTATAATTCTTAAACTATTATGAAATTATTATCGCTAGACAACGCTGTTAATATTTTCGTACACGTTTTCGATAATTGATTAACCTTGTGGCGAATAAGTTATTACGGTGCAAGTAACTCGGAGGAATTACCCCAGTTTGTGAACGTCACTGTATTAACAACTAACCCAAGAATAAAATATGTTAGTGGTAAATAGTAACTCTATAATTAAAAAGTAACCCGACGGAATTACCCCAGTGGTGAAAATAATCTTAGAGTGAATAATTTCCGCTAAAGGACGATAAATAGTAAATTAACAATCGGACAAGATAATCACCTCTTTTAGAGTTCGGATGTCATTGGACTCTTGGACAGTAATTTAGCGGACTAATCAACTATATAGTTGGAATAACAAAGTAATCTTAAATCATAACTTACGCGACTTTTATTACTTATAGCGAGCGAACGCACAGAAGTAACCTCACGGCAATTCAGGAATCAGGTAAGGGACTTTTTTCTGATTTAGCTTATAGTATTATTTTTCGTATACTCTATAAATGCTTATTTGAAAGAGGATCAAGTATTGTGAAATATGAATATTTTCTAAACTACTCTGATTAGTGGTTTTATATGTTCTGGCTAACTGTGGACTGAGGACATCCGTCTGGCCCTGCCAAGGGATTAAATTGGCACTGACTGAGAATTTCTGAACTAAGCAGAACTATTACTACCTTCTATTGAGAACTATTGTACTTCTATGATTTATTATTATTACATGTTCTACTGTTTTAGCACTTGCTTGATCCGGTTAAATTAGAGATTGTCTTTTACTAAGATGTTGAGCTCACCCTTTCAATAATAAATTCTTTTTAGGTAACCGTCACTAGCTTGGAGTGGGAAATTGAGTGAGATACCCGGACCAATTTAACCTTGTAATTCCTTTGGATAGCGATTATAGTTGTGTGTATATTAATTGTCGGATGTACAATACTTTGTAGTATTTGTTTTGGACCATCGACGATAGATGAATAAGAAAGGCTTAGCCTATTTTGTGGGTAGCCATCTGTTATGTTCCAATATTCGTTTTGGGGCGTGACACCCACCCTCCTCAATTGTACTAACCTCTGCAACTCATCAGTGATCACTAGTTCAATACACAAAACAAAACAAAAATGGTACTGTTTTTTTTTTTTTTTTGTTAATTAATATTTTTCCAACTGTTTTCAGGTGTGTATCTCTGTGTTATGATACCATACCATATTTTCATAATCTAGAAGGTAATAAGAATAGAAAGATCATTACTTTATAACTTGAAACAAAAATCTCGGAAATGGTATCAAATTTCCCAAATGGGAAACCCAGATTCTCATTAAAAATTATACTAAATAAAAAAATAAACATCCAATTAACACAACAACAAAAAAAAAAAAAAAAACAGAGCAACTCTGTATATATCAACATTAATAAGTAACTTAAAATTAAAATTGCTTCTAAAAAAAAAACCTAAAATTAAAATTACGAACAGATGATCACACATCAAATACACATGATAATTATCAAATTAATGCATTAAACAATAAAAAAATGAAAACCCATAAATTATTTCAGTTACCTTTTCACCAGTAAGCTAAAAATCAACGGAGAAAATATCAGGAAATACAGTAAAAAAAAACAAAAAAAAGATGAAGAAGAGAGAGAGAATGGGGAAAAAAAGCGGAGAAAGTAAAGAGGAGAGAGAATTTGGGGGTAAAAAAGCGTGGTTGTCTTTTACTGAGTGACTGCGTTCGACTTTGTGCATGAAATTACGATTAAAAAAAGTTGGAGTTTTTGAGGAGAGAGAAAACAGAGTAAGTGTGGGAAAAGGGTACACATACAATGAGTGTATGAAGCATCTCATACATTGGTATGTGGCAATTATTGGTCAAATTCAAAAAAAAGAATATTCCTAAAAGTTTAATTTTCATTAAAAATTTTTAGATGGATTTATTCAAAATTTATTTTATTTTACCCTTTTCTTTTATTATTAGATGTAACAAAACCCTAATTTTCTTTTACTTTCTCTCACTACCTCGTTTTTTCAGATCTAACTTCTCTCTTCCCTCATTTTCTCTCCGTCTCTTATTTCTCCGTCTCTTATCTCCCTCATTTTCACCTGATTCCCATACTTTCATGTTTGTCTAAAATATGTACCATACTTTTTGCCCGTCGGACACATTATTGAAAAAAAATATATATATTATAAAATAAAATCTTTGTCTTTAATTGTACAATTTTATATTAGTACCCTATAATAACTTAGAACTTAAATTATTCTCATGGTTTCCGAGTCTTCGTGTTTGTGTATATGTTTGAAGTTTCATTTTTGTGAACCATGTCTCCTTTTTTTTTGAAGCACTAAACTAATCATTGTAGAATTTCAATACAATTTTTATATATATAACATGACTTTCTAGAACCTTCCAATCGTTGTGGGAGCTCGAAAAAAGTCTGCTTTAATAATGTATATTGATTGTTAATTAAATTCATTGATATTATTTCCATTGTAGTGAGTATTGTATTTTAATCCGAGTGAACCTTGTTATTGTATCTTAATCTGGGTAAACCTGGTTGAAGATGAAGGTTGAGAAGATGAAGAAATATGTGATTGTCTTTGAATGGACATTACTAGGTTAAATTTTAAACTTAAATTTTAATTTTAATCATGATTCTGTTTGTATATAGATTCAGATATCTCAATATGAATATGAATATGATTCTGATGATGAACAGATTGAATATGAATATGAATGGGTAGACGAACATGTTGAAGATGAACACGAATGGGAAGATGTATCAGTTATAACCGCTATGCCAATAATGTATCGTGAGATACAATTATTTGTATGTCACAATGTAAACTCAAAAAAATTCCTCTACATATAAACACGATTGTATCTTAATTGGAAATAATACATACACCTTGGATTGACACAAAGAATCAAGTTGATGAAATCAAAATCAACTCACAGAAATATCATTTGATACACTTGATACAAATCAAACATGAGGTTTATATTTTTACTTGAATGAGGTTGCCATAATATTAGCTACCCTAATAACACTACCTAGCAACAATAATTACTCGAATAAACCTAGTAACCCAATTGACTTTATAAACCACCATTCCTATGTGTAACATAGTTTTAGTAGCTTGCATAAAAAACACATTTGTGAAAATAAAGTTGTTCATTGAGCAAGTACATTTTATAAGGTAAGAATTGTAAGGTTTCCAAGCTTCGTGAACGTGTTTATAAAAGATTTGCAATACAATTGTCTTTTGATCGTCGTCTAATCAATTGTATTAGAGTATGAAGATGAACATTGCATATAAGAAGGGCATGGAAGAGGAAGATTTTGATGAGCAGGTCGAATACATGAAAAATAAATTGAAATATCTGTACCAGATGGACGTTACCATTAAAACTCTAACGCAACGGTAATATACCCCTAGATAAAAGTAACCCTAATAACCCTAGAATAATCAACAATCTAATAACCCATGAACTTCTAACAACCCTAATAACCTTGACATTTCTAAAAACCCTGAATATGGACTTAACCTACTAACCGTTACAGTCTTATTAACCAAAGTTATTGGTTTGTATCAAATTATATCAATCGAATAGTAATATGAGTGTTGTTTTAATGAAATTTGTTGGCGTAATAAGTTGACGATTGAATATGTTGTTAACAACACATGCACCATTTAAAGGCAATGAACGAAAACATTATAAGCGATATTATACTAACACCAATAATCCTGAAGGGGTCATCTTGGAATCATTAAAAGGCTGGCGAAACATCATAATCATGACATTTATTAGGAAAAAAAGTTGGCATGAACAACATTGACATAATGATATATCAAACACCAAACCAATCCCACCGGTACTAAACACCTATAATAGATAACGGTATAGAACATTAGCATAGCATAGCGGAATACGACTAGCTCATAGGAGTATTCTTCTACTCATTTTCATCCAAAAGAATTTCCCACTAAGGGTTACAACAGAGATATTTCTACCAGTGTTCCCAATCTATTCAAACCAGTGGTTTTTCATACACGTTCTCGATATGGTATGGGATACTTAATGAGCAGAAGGAATACAATAGTAAAATACCAGATATGATTGAGATGTTGACTAGAAATGTTTGATGTTTATCACAATGAAAATTACGTTGGAACAACATAAGGACACATTTTATAAAGCAAAAAGATGGTACATAACACGGATAGGAGATACATAATAGCTCTTGAAATATGACAAGAAATAATCTTCCTAACAGTAAGAAAATTTCATGATATCCCAAACATCTTCCATGACTTGATCCCACTTTGGATTACAACATGAATATTCTCACCAGTGTGCCCAAGCTTTGCAAACAATCGGTATTACGTAAAATGCTCTTTCGCCGGTAATCCTAGGAAAAATATGCTCGTCCATTACTTCACGGCACGATGCGACTTTGAAGGCAGCAGAGGACTCGTCCGTGCTAGTGATATCCAGCCAAGGTCGATGGAAAGCGTCTCGTATCTGAGGATTATGATAATGCATAAAGCAATGCCCTGTCTTTGGCTGAAAACCGTATATTTCAGAATCAATAAATGGTTATCAATAATACCCACATGATACGCGCATATCTGACAGGATTCATAGTTTATTTGTAATTTGAAGAGCAAGTTCATTAATAAAATATAATTATCATTACATTACCATAATTTCAAGTAATTCTTAACATCATTACCATTAATAAAATATAATTATCATTACATTACCATCATTACAAACTTAAATTAATCCGATAGCAAAGGAAATATTATCTGATTAACTGGTTCTTACTATACTATACCAAACGATACGAAACAACTTCCCACATTATTATTTAGTAATTCATCATATCTTATCCCATTTTTCATCAAGAAGAATATCCCACTTGGGGTTGCAGCACAAATAATTCCACCAGTGTGACCAACCTTTGCAAACCTTTAAAACTGAAGTGTTCCCCATCCATTCTTGGAAATATCTGCTCGCCCATTATTTCCCGGCACGAAGCAACCTTGAAAGCTGACAATGACTCGTCTGAGCTGTGGATGGGAGGGCTACAGCGGAAAGCTTCTATAGCTGCCGGATCTGTTGCATGTCATTGACAATGTGTGATCTTTGGCTTCGAAAGCAAAAAAAAAGTAGTATGAGAAATCATGCATGAATGTAATCTACAAACAAAACATAAAACCTCAATGGTGCATGAATGATGAGTACCTTTTTAGATTTTGGTTTAGTGGCACGCTAATCACGATCATGAGAATCCATCGAAAAAGCTACGATTTGAAAGTAAGGTATGGTTTGGATATATTTCAATAAATTAGAAATGGAAATATTTGGGCCAAAGATACTATTTATATAAAAGGCAGGAAGATATGGGTTGTAAATTCATGATGACCCTTGGCCTTCTATTGTTATGGTTTAAAAGACGCAGACAAGTAAATTAGTATTAAGAAAGGGTAACTGTGAAATAAACGTTAGCTTACACAGTTCCTAAGCGGTATCGAATGTGTTTATAAAAGATCCTGTGGTCTCAGTAGCGAAACCATATATTTATATTTTGAGTAGTTGTGATTAACAATTGGACTATTACATTAGGTTCCTTTTACGAGAAGATAAGATTAAAGATACTGTAATTATTATCCATCCTTAACTGCAGAAACATTTGGTATCTGCTTAACTGCAGCCGTATCTTACGGTAACAATTAATACCTTGGATGTTAAAATGATGAGTTTCGCATGATAACTCAATTTACTTTCATCAACGGATGACTTACACTTTCGGGGATGAAATTAATGACATTGTATCAGGTCGGTTACATTAGTATTCACTGGAAACTGATTTAAATTAATGATCTCAATACTAGTAAATTAGGTTGTCGTTCAAATATCCAAATTCGAGTAACTTATTCAAGTTTTCATTATTTGGTGGAAATTAAGTTGTAGTAATTTTTTCAGATATCCAACATTCCATTAACATATTCAACATGTTTGTTTGAGAATTAGGTTGTAGTCAAGCAACTTCATTGATCTCACCTCTCTTGAGAAGACACAAGGTTTGACCATTACCAAAAAAAATAACAAATTCATTGAACATTTTTCTTAACATTTTATTTATATAAACCCCTCCACTCACGCTGTCATCTCCTCATTTAGACACATTTAGGCGTTCCTTCTCTACAACTTTAACACAAGCCACCTTTATTCTAGTTTAATCGATCATTTGAAGCTGAGCATATTGAACAATCTTTATTTTAATGTTTTATCACAAATATTCTATAGTAAAAGGAGATACTTTAAAAATATGTATTCGTTTTTGTAGATGTCGAAGTGCTGGATTCATGATCCTGATGAAAATAAATTTCGTGAAAACAGCCCTCTTATGCTTGCAACAAACGAGAATTCCTCAGCATTCAAGGTTGCATCTTGCCGTCAGTTGATGGATGAATATATCTTTCCAAGGGTTTATGGTTGGGACTTTGAATGGGAGAAGGATGCTATTAAAGATGTTTGTGGTGCTTGGAACCATTGATTCACATAATGTTGTTGTAATCCTAAGTGGAATGCTATCATGACATCACTTAGTAGTAGTAAGTTCGATGCGTACTTATAACGCTGTACCGCAGATGTTATTCCGTTATCGGAGATATCTTATTGATTTTATGAAACATATCAATTTCGTCTAAATATGTCATCGTAGTATAAGTATTTCAACATTGTGCAAATCACTATTTCAGCCACTATTGGTTGGTGAAATCACTATTGAACGCAATAATTTGAATAATGAGTCACTTCGGTCGTTGTGGGATCCTTGGCATCGTATAAGTATCGTTGGGCTTAACTCTAAGTTGGCAATGTTCGGAGTTACTGTATGAATTAATCTTAAATGACATCACAACCAAAAGGGTAACCATATGACACGGTACGTATCCTTAGGAGTAAAAAGAGTAAAAAAAATATATAAAGACGCGTTAACCATTAAATGTCTTGGAAAGGTAAATTACTTACGGTTTCAATAAACGATAAATTTTTTTTTAATAGTTTTGCATTAATTTATTGATTGGTAGACGAAAATACGTTGTTATGTAGAAAGCATGCTTTGTATCTAAACGCTTTATAACGTAGTAGTATTTACGCGATAAGATTACACTAGTGGTGTGACAGCTGATAAAACGTCGTGATCATGTGTCTAAGAGGCTAAAATACAGAAATAATGGTTAAGTGACGTTTCATCCATTAGTTAGTTTAGCGTGTATTGTGTTCACATATTTTGTGTTAATCATGTAATAACGGTTTCCATATTAATATCAGAATTAGAATTTCATGTCAGTTAAATATTGAAATTCTTATTGAATAAAGAATATAACTTCCTCCATGTATCGTGTTGTCGATAATTATAGTTATGGTTTTTGTTCAAAAATACTGCTGCAGTGTCATAATTTGCTTTGGGAGTCCAAAAGACGCAAGACAGTCCAATGAGAAAACGTATTTTTCCCACCAAACCAAGGAAGTTGTATGGTCAAGAGAGGCTTATTTTGGAGGGAAAATACCCTGATATATATATATATATATATATATATATATATATACCGGCGAGATCAAGTGCGAAATCCCGCTCGCATGAGAACTACGCACCGTCATAGAGTGACACAGAGTGTCACATAGAGTGACACTCGCGTACAATGACACAAAATGTCTATAGAATGACACCTACATACAATGACAAAAAAAGGTCTATGCAATGACATGAAAATTTAGAACTCATGTAGGAATCGAACCTACAACATTCATGTATGTAGACAAATGATTTACCAAATGAGCTATCAAAAACATAATTCATACAATCACATCGAACAATAACACCGTGTGTCTATAGTGTCAGTCTATGGACAAATCTGTGTCATTCTATTGACAAACATGTGTCATTCTATGGGCAAACCACCGATTTGAATGTTGCATAGTCTGAAATGAAATTGATCCAAGTGAAGAAAAAAACTCCATTTCTAATTGATCCAAGTGAAGAAAAAAACTTCATTTCTATGAAGCTAACTAATACAAACAAACTAATAAAGCTTAGAATTTTCTAACTCAAATGTCAAGTTCACTAGTGCACAAAAAATCCAGCCACAATGCATGTGGCAATGCAAACGCGACAACTAGCCACGCTTTATATGAGGAAGCCCATTAATCACCTTGATCATCGAAAAATAATTGCTTCTTTGAGTCAAATTCAACGTACCACCATATCCACAATGTGAAACCTGCAAATCAAAGAGTGAAATAAAACATGTCGTTAAGACGCAATATAAATATCACTACCGAACAATGCAGTTTACGCACTTTGTAACAACCGAATCAAGAAGGAGAGTGTAGCAGCGTGCATTTATGGGTTGATATATGCATATTTGGTGGGAAAGAAACAACAGCAGACTAAATAATGTAATGTGATTCTCAGGGCCGTTCCTGACATTTTGGAGGCCCTAGTGCGAAACTACTATTATGGGCCCCTAAATGCTCAAACTTCCGGCAATTCTCGTAGTAATTTTCTTAGGATTGGGAGCGATTTTTTTTTTTTGAGTGTGGATATAGTCGCTTTTAAATAAATTAAATCGCGGAATCAACTATGTTAAAGTCATTAAAATGTATAGCTTTTGTATTTCGATGGAAATTATTATTTTTATATTAAGTATAGTGAGTTGCATGATTCTTTAGCGTGTCAATATAGGACTAAAACTTGGTTATGAATTGAAAGAGTATGAAATATGGTGATTAAAAACACAAAGGAACAAAAACAAGGAAATCCTTTATAATTAGCCAAAGAAAAATGAACAAAGAGGTGATAGTAAACTGAAAAAAGAAAAAAAGAAAAAAAACAACAGCAAGTGTGGGTAACAGGAATCAAACCCAAGCCCATACACAAGAATGTAGCATCCACTACCAGTATGCTATGAATATCATTACATAATATATTTCTGCTTAATTTATATAACTATAAATACTGTATAGCTCATCAGATGGGCCCCTTTTGGTCGTAGGCCCTAGGCCGTCGCACCCTCGGCTTACCCTCAGGGCCGGCCCTGGTGATTCTCTTCAAAAGTTGTAGCTAATGTATGCTTTGCTGTCAAATGTAGAATTAGTAGCCAGAAAGTTGGATTAAGTGTAATGGATGAAAAGTGGCTAAATTCCGTGGGATTAGCCTGATAGTCATGACTTATGAGCAGCTAGTCTGCTTTGTATTTCTGGTCTGTTCAGACCTCTGTTTTGTTTATTCTTTTTTTTTTTTTTTAATGAAAAGCTTTGATAAAAAAAAAAACATGGGACAACCCCAATTACAAACTTGAAGGTCCCAAAAACAAGCCCGCAGCTAAAGAGAACTACTACTAATTCAAGTAGTTAACTGGACTATACAATCCTTATTTTCATTCTGGCTCTTAGACAATAGTGTCCAACAGAATTCCTAGGCATTAAATGCATAGTGTCCTTCCGATACGTATTCCTAGCCATCCACAGTTGGTACATATCATGGCACAAATACAAGCCAACAAGATCATCTTCAAAATCAGCTTACTGAACCACTGACAAAGCTAACAGCCAGAATTCTTTTACACCATATCTCGCAATAAATAACTAATTACACTAATATATAGTCGAGCAACATGAATAAAAGGAGATACGTATCGAGATCATTAAAGGCTAGAATGAGAAGACAGAAAGAGTACACGTGGATTGCGCATTTGTAAGACTGTCTTTGCGAGGTCTAAATGTTCAGTGGATGCTTAGGAACTTCACCTCCATACATTAGTCTGTAAAAAGCTTCATTCTCGATCTGTGCATGTAGCTTGATATCAAAAGAATTCGTAGCAAAGTGTGTTGAAATATGTGCCTTGAACATCTTACCGTTTTGGCTTTAGTCATGACCGTGTTCGAGAAGGGAGCTTGAGACACGTATGGTTACGATAATATGGGTGTTAGAGTCATCTATATCCTATACTATATGGGTAGTATAAGAGGTAATGGCTCGTGGTCAAGAAAAGGAAAGAAAACAAGCGACTTGGCAGAGATCTTACGCGGTCCGCGAATGGTATTCGGCGGACCGCCAATGGTACACTGAGATCTTCGAATGGTATATGTTGGTCCGACAACGGTATATTCATGCAGCGGACATAATAGACCAATTTTGGCACGTTTTCTTCATCCGTTTGTTTTGGTAATTAGTGTTTCCTAATCTAATTAGATAACCTAATTACACCTATTATGAGGGGACTATAAACACCCTAACCCTCTCATAGCCTCCCTAAGCCAACATGTAAGGTCGAAAGACCTGGAAACCGAAGACACAAATTGAGTGATTCTCTTGTAATTGTGAGTACTTAGAGTCATAGTTGCGGGTTTTCTCAAGATTGTGGCTTGTTCGTTTTGGTGAGATTCAAGGGCGTTTGTTTGGGTTCTTAGTTAATCGCAAGAACGTTTGGCTCTTAGATCTCGTTCGTATTTGGTGAATTCTTTTTAAATTGAACTCACAACTTTGTATTGGCACTATCTCTCCACATAGTGAAATTGATTTCTCCTCTGTTTGGTGGACATAACTTGCAAATTACTAGTGAACCACGTTAAATTCGATGTCTTTTCTTTACGTTCATATTGTTGTGTTATTGTTTAATATCACGTTGTTCATCTTTTCGCACCTATCGAACAAGCACTGTTGGAACTGGACGCCTCTGTTACAACAAAGTGTGTGTCAACATTAGCTTCAACATCAACCTGTACACGAGAAACAAAAAAATGAAAGGTATATAACCCACAAATTTTCAAGAACATCAGAACAACCAACAATATATCTATGCTCTTACCAATAAACTTTATGTTACTGTGTCTTCCACGAATGTCCCATCTTTCTTTTGATGAGGGAACTTGAAAATATCCAAGCGACTTGGCTCGGTTTCACTCTTGTCCTCCTGTAGTTCAGTGATCATAAGAACAAACTATATTCAGCATAACATATATTCAACCAACATGTACATTCAAATCACTGATGGACAGGCAGGATGTATACAAAATCAGCACGGATATTGGCATAGCTCGTAGCCCCAGTTATATGAACATGGTTTTGGGATTCGTGGGCTTCTTGTCCCTTTGTAGCAAATTTCTGCATGAACACATTCATAAAATGAAGCTATTACCGATTGATATGTATCAAACTGGAACGCCGCGGTAGACATGGTTTTGAATCATTTGATGCACCGCCTTCATCTTTTTCTAGTTTGAGAGTTGCTTCTCTAGGTATCAATAGTGGGTTTTCAGCCTGTTGAGCCTCTTGTGCATCATGAGCTTTATACGACATATTCCCATCAATTTGGGCTTCAGATTAAGGGTTTGAGAGCAATGAGTGGATGACGGCTTTGGTAAATGTTCCCATTCGGGTGTTTGCGAACTGACCCTTGGAGGCAAAGTAGATGCATGCTTGCGATTTTGCGTTTGAGGAGAAATTCTTGGTGAAAGTTGTGTATCATGAGCTTCAATTCAGAGGATACTTTTAAACAAAATATGCCTTTCAACTTCATTAAGCGTGCGCCAATAATGTAACCTACATATTTTACACGGACACTTGGTTTTCCCTTAGCTAATCCCAGAAACATCAAACACCCATTTACATAGACAGAATGATCATTTGGCAATTTAATCCAGTTTGTGCCCATGTCTACACATCATGTATAAAAACAATACTAAAAAATCTTAAGTAGTTATGACATGTAAAAGTAACATCTCAAGAACCTTTAGTTGGGCTTGTCGAAAAATAATGTGATCAAGATATATGGTAGCACTTTAATTCCTACAAGGAAAACTATGATTTTGTTATCTAAAAAGAAAGAAACATCTCTAATTTACATCTAGAAAAAAAAAAAAGAACTTTAATGCATAATATA
The DNA here is from genome assembly GCA_963680865.1 of Spergularia marina. Lineage (NCBI taxonomy): Eukaryota > Viridiplantae > Streptophyta > Magnoliopsida > Caryophyllales > Caryophyllaceae > Spergularia > Spergularia marina. Next base: position 9,069,453 of record OY804554.1, read on the forward strand.
ACATATTATGATTAAAACAACATGAAACAATCCTTATATACCGTATTATGATTTATCCTAAGTAAACATGAAGTTAGAATATCAATGTTTTAGATGTTTATAGGAAGCATGTCAGAAACAAGTGCATAAGTTCAACTTCGCACAATCAGATTGCAAAAGTTCTTTGGACAAGCAAATGACATCAGTTTCCAAAGTTTCATATCTTTTTGGAAAGCTAAAGGACTATTTCAGCATCTTTCATTTAGTGAAATTGCCCAGCAAGAGTATGTTTTAGGAACTATTTCAGCAACTTTCATCTAACTTTAGTGCTTCATATCGTTTGATATAGAAGGACTGTGGCTGGTTTTTATATGGGTAGAAAGATCATCTTTCAAGCTTTCTAACGACACCTTCTACGACTCCATTGAAGCTGTGGTGTAGATTTTATAAAGACTCAAAGTCGGGGTGGCAGAATGTGTGACCTGCAGAACAGGGGACTGACCTGATGTCAAACAGAGGCCCATATCTCATAAACCATGATGAATTTTTGAGTCATTCATTTTTGAGATTAAACATAAGATCTGCACCTTTAATTTAGTATCTCATGGGCTGCAAGAATAGTCTTGAGCAGAAAGTTATGAGGACTGCAAGGGAGAAGTTGTGCAAATGAGGATGCAATCAAAGTTCAATTTTGGACTAACCGCAATAGTTTCGTTTTAATTGGTTTTGGACCAGTGGCCATCTGAATGATGAGAAAAGATCCTAGGATGGCGTTCAATCTAGGAATGTAAGAATGTTCCCTCATTATAAACAGCAGTTTATGTTAAATGAGGAAAGAAAAACTTTGCTATGTGCAAAACTATCTCCTTTGTGGAATCCCTTACTCCTTTGTAGATTGAATGATCTAAATCACTGAACCTAGAAAAAATTGGAAGATAACTTCTTATTTACTTGTTGTTAATTTCATGCCTTTCTATTTCACATTTAAACCATTTAAAATTTACACGAACAAGCTCATTCTCACCCTTATTTTCATACATTTAGAAGAAAAATTCTGATTTTTCTTAGTGTTGAAGACCACTCAAATAGTAAGCTACTCCCTATGCTTATGCTTCTTCGTAGGATGATAACAAACAAAAGAAAATAAATTAAGCACAAAACCTTATCATAATAATATCCAATAGAACATGAGTCACAACATGTTGAAGTGACACCCAAAATACTCCACATATGAGTGTCCCACATTGGAAAAATAGAAGAGATTTGTCTACCATATAAACCAAGGAGTTACTCCTCCTATCGCCAATTGGTTTTAGGATGGAACCTCCTTTGGCTTATCAAGTGGACTCTCTCTTCTCCTTATGGGTGTGGCCCAGGCCCGCGTAATTTCACATGGTATCAAAGCCCATGATTAAAGACCTGGGACTCAAGAAGACGAACTGGGCTCGTTGCAGATGGACCAAGTTTACGCAACCGAAGAGAGTTAGGAGAGCTCCGATTTGCGATGCCACCGAAGAGAGCTGGAAGAGCCCCGGTGAGCTTGTGAAGGTCCAGTCTGCACAGATGGGCAAGAGATGTGGGAACTGAAGAGAGCTAGAAGAGCCCCGGTTAGCCCCAAGCCCAGTGTGTTGAGTAAATAAGGGAACTCACACGTGAGGGGGAGTGTTAGAGTGAGCTCCACGTGTGAGTGTCCCACATTGGAAAAAGAGGAGAGAGTTGATATGTTTATCAATCAAGGAGTTACTCCACCTATTGCCAATTGGTTTTAGGATGGAACCTCCTTGGGTTTATGACGTGGACTCTCTCTCCTTCGTGCGGGTGCGGCCCAGGCCCGATCGTGATTTCACATGGTATCAGAGCACATGGTTAAAGTCCTGGGTCTCAATGAATTAATCTGGGCCGAAAATGCCGATAATATCGGCCACTGGAAAATCAGTGCATAATTGCAGCTGACTTTACAGTAAGCCAGTCTGTCTTTAAAGGGACCTCATATGTGAGAGGGGAGTGTTGAAGTGACACCCAAAATACTCCACATATGAGTGTCCCACATTGGAAAAATAGAAGAGATTTGTCTACCATATAAACCAAGGAGTTACTCCTCCTATCGCCAATTGGTTTTAGGATGGAACCTCCTTTGGCTTATCAAGTGGACTCTCTCTTCTCCTTATGGGTGTGGCCCAGGCCCGTCTCCTTGGGTTTATGAGTGTCCCACATTGGAAAAATAGAAGAGATTTGTCTACCATATAAACCAAGGAGTTACTCCTCCTATCGCCAATTGGTTTTAGGATGGAACCTCCTTTGGCTTATCAAGTGGACTCTCTCTTCTCCTTATGGGTGTGGCCCAGGCCCGCGTAATTTCACACAACAACACGTTTTCGAGGAGCAACAGAGTTACATTATGATTTCTTATGCAATATGAATAAGCAGATCACAAAAAAAAAAAAAAAAGGGCAAAATGATGAAAATACCCATTCTAATACAAACTATCCAAAATAGACATACGATTCTAACAGGATTCAAACCCAAAATCATGCTTGAACACGACAATCAAATAAGTGCCGAGAAATTCAAAATCCCCAAATTTACCAATTAAATAAGAAAACAGAAGAATATATACCTTAAGCAAATGATTTGAAAGGAGATTTTGATGCGGACTACTCGATCTCCACCACTGCTTCTATGTCTTGTTTAAGAAGAACATCGAGCTATATAAATTGAGAATTTAAGCGAGTGAGATATAAATCATTAACAAAATTGAGATTAATTTGATGTGGGTTAAGTGTGGAGTTGAATACCTGATCGATTGAAACAACTGTATAAGAGTTTCCGAACTTAGAGGAGAAGAATCAATAAATTTGTGCTTGAATCATTTAGAACAGTTGATTGCAGTAGTATTAGTGAGAGGTGTGAGAATTAGAGAAAGAGGAGAGAGACGAGAAAATGAGGGAGAAGTAAGGGTTTTTTTTTATTAAAAAATTTCCCCACGCCGCGCGGAGAGAACTGGTCTCTGGAAGTTTCCAAGTTTTTAGAAAATTGGAGTGGCGGGTTTGTTTACACTTTTTAAGTTTGGCGAAATGTTTCATAGGAGGGGTCGACGCTTATCACAAGTGTCGCACATAAAGCATCACCAAAACAAGGGATTTGTTGTAGTGATGTAACAACAATATTCTAATAGTATTAATCATTGTAGAAAAACGCCTGTTCTGAACTCTTGAAACATGTTGACGGAATAGAATTTGACTGTAGTGGATGGCCATGCAAAGGATACACTAATTTACCCTCTGAACAAAATGACTTTGCGTCTGTTCTATTTGTTATGTACAGGTTGCTGTGCATTTCACATTCATGTTTCGAATGGGTTGATGTATCTACACTTTACTATATAAATTAAAATATTATATCGGTGATAATTCATTATAATCTGACGCTAAGCATTGGTATTTATTTCAGGATATTGTTGTTGATGAAGACCTCTATTGCAAATACGCTGTCGCTTACTTCATCAGCCACGAAACCAATTCTGTTTCGTATGATTAGTACGACATATGATGTAACACCCCCAAATTTCCTTTCCTTTTCAAAAACATTTTATCGAGAATCAAAACACAAATAAGGAAATTCAGAGGTGTCACTCCGCACTCGAGTCAAAGACCCGAATGCAAGGAGATTTCAAAAGCCAAACTACAAATGTCTAATAGTCTAAAATTGTGTATTACAATCCATTAATTAAATTACAACAATCTGAAATATGAAATATGAAATAGTCTAAGTATAATAAATGGTCTAATAACTTAGAGTCCACCTAATATCTAATGAGTTGTCGTTCCCGCATGCACCAATCACTGCAAACCTGTGGTGAATTTAAAACACAAAAAAACCACAGTTGAAAAAGTCAGTGAAATTGAGTAAGCTAATACCTCAACGTGTAGAAAACCAAAACCCTTACCTGGATTTTGAAAACATTTTAATTTTATTTTTGAAAACCACACTTAGCACATTATCACATAAACCAATCGTAAGACAAATCAAATCACCAAAATAGAAGTATCACAATCACTACAACAAATGTATAACAATTCATAATATAAACCAAGTAATTCTTTACGATCTTTAATGAGGAATTCATAGCGAAATTTATAAGTGGGACGAGTCGAGTCTTTGACAACTCATCCAAACCATACCATTCATATATTGATAAGTGGGTGAGCCGGATTTTTACCGAGTCACCAAACCATACTATTATATACGTGGGTGAGCCGAATCTTTGCCGACTCACCAAACCATTATATACGTGGGTGAGTCGGTTCTTTGCCGACCCACCAAACCATACCATACAAGACTACTAGACCTTAAATGTGCACACCCCCTATTAAGTATTGCTAACCCAATAGAGTAGTACTAGAGCCAAGCCCACTTAAAAACCGATGCGGTGGGGCAATAAAGTGGAGTCGATGTGACTCAAACCAATAAAGTGGAGTCGATGCGACTCAAACCAATAATCATCGTGTATCCTCATACTTTTTTTATTTATTTTGTTTACAATATCGATTCTTTAACAAATTTGTATTCAAACAACCATACAATCATTCACAATTCCACCACAACGATATCAAATATCCAGCAAACCATAATTCCAAAAATACATTCTTTGAATCATAACCCAAACAATATATCAATTCAATAATCCAAACCAATCCAATCAAAATATGATAATCAAAACGATAAATCGTTCTCCACCTAGCATGATACTAAGTTTTCATCCAACACACCAATTACTTAGCATGTAGTTTTGAAAGGTTTCTACAAGTTTAGGAAAGGTTGAGCATGCTAGCTTACCTTTTCAATGCACACAAGAACACGATAGCACAACGACCACTAGTATTCTTCGTCTACGAACTCAGGGGCTACAATAATATAACCAATAATCCTAAATCAATACTAATCTCACTCAATCATTCATCTAATACTTATGTTGGCTCTATTCTATATGCAATGCCCATGAGATAACCCAACAATCAACAATTAACCAACAATTATAATTCCAATTCAATAATTAACAAATAATACCCAAATAACACTTAATTTATTTTGAAATTTCTCAAAGACTTAAAATCACTTTTAAAACAGAATCTTCATAAAAATCAATTCTTAATTATTATAATTTATTTAGGATTTATTAAACCAATTTATATTATGTTTTAATTATCAAAAACATACTTAAATTACACAAAATTACATAAAAACGAATTAATTCAATTTAAATTCGAAAATCAGTTTATAATTCCCTCAATTATCATAATGTTGAAATATTAACCATTATCATTAATTTGAGCTAATTAACCTAATTAAGAAACAAGTTATCAAATTTCCCCAATTTACAATTTCTACAAAACTTTAGCAAAAACTCAATTTAAATCTCTAATTAAATTCAAGAACCCTAATTAACAGATTATAAGCATACCAAAATCATAATTTTTGAAACTAATTGAACCAATTCGAATAATTAAGCTAATTAATCCCAAATTCGTGATTAGTGAAAATCAACTCAAAACAATTATCAAGATCAATTCTTTACTCATAAAACTATCCCAAATTGATTACCCATTAATCATAACATCTATTAGTATCGATTAAACAAGAATTAGAGCAACCAAATCGACTCAATAATCACGTTTATAAAGCACGCCGAAAACAAGGGAAGAAAAGAGTTACCCAAATCGAAAGAAGAGAGAGGGAGCAACAGTGAGGTGTGTGGCCAGATGGCCGGCAAGGGTGATCGACGGCGAGTGAGGGCGGCAGATTTCCGAGCTGGGTGGCGTGCGTGGGTGTGCGGCGTGAAGGAACAGAGGAGAGGCAGAGGAAAGCAGGGGAAAGAAGAAGAAAAAAAAGAAAATTAAAGGGGAAGGGGGGTTTGTCGGGTAGGAGGAGAGAGAAAATGGTGAGGTTTTATATGATTTTTTTTTTTTTTCTATTTTTTTTCTTTTTCCCTTTTTTTTTTTTTCTTCCTAATTTCTGATTTCCTATTTGGGTTTGGGTTGGGTATTTGGATCTTATATTTGGGCCAACATGTATTAGTTTATGTGTGATTGTTGTAGTAATGAGGGATGACCCAAATCAGAAAATAGAAGCCCAAATTTACAAATCTGATTTTAGAAACCATCTCCGAACCCATTTTCGAAAACGACTCACAACATAACAACTAAATTCATTTTTCGCTAAAATAATCTAATTAATAATTTCAAACTATTAATATAAAATATTCCGAAATTTTGGGATATTACATATGCAAAATGACATCGCGCCTCTTGGTGTATTATTGACTATAATAGTTTATTTATTCGTCATTGTAAACTCTCTCCGATACTGTAATTTGTTTTAATTTCAGTTCACCTTTTATAATTTTCCTCTTAATGTATCTGAATTCGAATTCATAAAATGATTAGCGTGTTAAACGATTATAGTGTAGAATTAGACATTGCCTTTCTTCTGGCAAATTTGAAGTGATTAATACCTAGAAATGAATGCACTAATTTGCAATCCAAAACTATATCACTGATATTAAATTATTCATTTCGAAACTTATAACATTCCATCTGTTTGTAAAAAATCGTGGGATATTATTACAGTTTTTCTTCTCTTTTGTGTAATGTTAGAATGATTACTTGGCCAATGACATCATTGCTGACGTGGACGCAAATTTTTTTACACTAAGAGGTATTGGCAATTTAATATCTGACAGTATCCTGAAATACTTAAAGGTATCGAGGAGGATTAAAAAATTTCCGGTTGGCATGATTATTCCAAGTAATATGTTGTACTTTTAAATTACATCGCACCCCTATACAAACACAGCATGCCAATTCATTTACCACGCTTGAATCCATTAACACATCTTATCCATCCATCTATCCATCTGAACTCTTTCTTTGTCTAAACACAAGTTCCCTACAAAAACATCATGAACTTCAATTACCATTGTATTAATCACGACCAACAATGTGATTATATGGCAGAAGATAGAGTAGAATTTGTCAAGGATTTAGAAAAGAGATGGAACGAAACAATTACTCGTGTGTTTAATGAAGACCCGGAGATACCACCAAAACCTATTGAGTTTGAAACGGGTACGGAAGACTCAAGTGCGGCCAAAGTGCTGTCTAACTATGATATAATGGCTGCTCTTATAATCCCAAAACTGGATAGGGACGATGTTTTTCCTTGTATGTCAGTTTGCAAAAGATGGGCTAAGATAATGGCACTTAATTTCCTCAAACATAATCCTTCAATAGCATATAAGAATTCATTAAGATATTATAGTGCTCATGGTGTTGGAGCCCTCGGGTTGGGCAATACAAGAGTCATCATATGTGGTACAGACGTAATGGAAAACATGGGATTAAATGTATAAAATACGTTTGTGAATGTAAGTCGTACTCAGAGACGGAAAAGAATGAGAAAAGACCGTGGTGGATACAAATTCAGAAAGACGAGATCCTAAATGAGAAGGAAGGAAGTCTTCTGGATTGGCGGCGAACTTCGCATCGTTTAAAGCGACCAAACGTCTCTTGGAATAAGTTTAAGTAACAAAATATTACATCTTATTGTGTTTTCTTTAAAATCATGTGTCGGCATAGTTTACTTTGTATCGGTACTTATTCATTTATGTCGTTGTTCCGATTGTTGGAAAACATATAACTGCTATTTCTATATTGCTAATTCTATAACTACTATTTCTATATTGGTATTTCTATTACATATCCTTTTAAATAGAGTAAACCATATCCTTTTAAATAGAGTAAACCTTTGTACCCATAATAATCTAGTACTTTATAAAACAAACAAGTATTTCACCATGGCTGAATGCTCAAATCATCACCGAAGATGTGATTTCATGGCGGAGGACCATGCAGAATACCTGAAGGACTATGACGTTTCATGGAAAAATACAATTACTCGTTTCTTTGAGGATCCAGAGTTACCACCGAAAGATCTGAAATTCGAAGCGGGTACGGATGCGGATTCAAGTGTCGCCAAGGTCTTGTCTAATTCTGAAATCGTGAAAACCCACATCATTCCGAAGCTTCATGGCCGTGATGGAATGCCTTTCCTAAGTGTTTGCAAAGGTTGGGGTAAAATAATGGATGTGGATTATCTCAAACCTCATCCTTCCATCGCTTATATGAATTCCGTAATACATTACGCCAATAATATATGCACTTTGAGGCATGGTACAGGGGATTCCCAGCGCTAGGAGGTTAGTGTGTCAGATTTGTCTGTGATTGTGAAATGGATGAAGAGCGTCGGAGGCAACGTAAACGGGCATGGTGGCTGGATGGTCCGAGAGACGACGAGTTGCGTCAAGAGGTAGAATACAGGAGGACTTCAAAGAAATTTAAGCAATACAGGCTGGAACAAGATGATTTCGTTTGACTAGAATCAAGAATTATGTACTAGCCAGGTCTTAGTGGTATCCTCATAAAAAATGCAAGCCTTTATTTAAATTTTCAAAGTGGCATCCGTTTGTATCTTGTAATAATAATATGTCTCTAACGAGTCATTTCAATAACGTTGTGTTATGTTTATAGTGTGGAATTGTTTCGGTATACTTATTCTACTTTACTGAGAAAAGTACGAAAACAAGTACTGAAAAGGTTTATTATGTGTCCACCTCAAAATAACAATCATAATCACGGGCGTAACAATGTTAATATTAATAAGAGAAAGGATAAAACTACATTGCCTATCCATTTTCACTTCTTTAAGATGTCTCGCGTGTGGACTTTCCTTTTTTCCAGTTTGCTCATTAATTGTATCGGGAAGATAAGAGAAATTTATTTTCGATAATAAAGAGTAAACGAGAAATCGCCTAAATAAAATAATTATTGAAATACATACCGGTATTAGAAGCGCATAACTAATACCCTTATCAAAGACATCGATTTCGTACCCTTTGATTAAAATGACTTAAAACAAGGACAGTTCGGTCAAGTATTGTAATGTATTCTTTCTTAAAGAGTTTTACATTCAGATGATTATAATGTAACTGCAACGTAATTTGAATGTCCACTGTTATTAATTTGATCTTTATAAATCTATTTTTAGATTCCCAAATTTATGTAGGGTTTGCATTGGAACTCGAAAAGTTGCTTCTCGTTAAAATGACAACACAATAAATAATAATAAAAGCAGCTAATTACTCTGTATTCTCCCGCCACGTATTTTTCCCGCCAAACCAAGGAAGTTGTATGGTTAGGAGAGTATTTTTTTGGAGGGAAAATACCCTCCCGCCATAATATCAATCAAAACTCAATTCACAAAAGCTTAGAGAGTGATACTATAAACACCCATCCGAAACCCAAAAAAGAAACACCTGAAACAAACAATGTCGGAAGAGAGGAAAGCACATGTTAGAGACTTGATTCAGCTGAGATTTTTCATGAGGGAAGTGATTAGGCATTCAGGGGATCAAGTTGTCGCAAGGATGTTATTAAGGATCGGGAGTTGGTGTAACACATTGGAATCAATCTACCAAGAGGAGTTCAACGACATTTATCGTAGCATTTTGGACCTGGCGGACCTGTATTATCGGGTCGTCAATGGAGTTGAAGTTCTGGCTAGTCCTGAAGAGGATGATTGCATTGTGAGGATTGAGAATAACGGTGCTGTCCCAGCGTGTCCAATCGGCGAAGAAGGCCTTCTAAGGTGTATGCTCCCTACCTCCTCCTTCGAAGTGAGCGTTCGTGCAACATGAAATCAAAGACACTCGACCCATGCATGCTGGGTGTGTCCAAACCAAGTGCTGTCAACTCCGACAACGGAAGCACTTTAAGCGAATGTAGTGTTACCAGCTGATTGAACAATGCGATTTGGAAGGAATGGATTGTATTAGTTTTAATCATTTACGATTCGTCCACTATTATGTAATCGTTTTATTGCTGATAGCATTCTACTACATCGATGTTGATGTAGTATCTAGCTGTGATGTAAGATATCCAAGGATTGCTTTCAATGTCATGGTTATTTTGTTATAAGGTTTTAACTTAGTATCCAAAAGAATTACTACGTAGCTGGAAAATGCTTTACAAGTAACGGGTATAAAAGGCATTAAAGTGCAGTTTTAAATTTCTAAGCAAGGGAGAGTAAACGGTTTTTATTTTTGTTATGATTGTATTTTTATTTAAATCAATTATATAATACTCTTTGGGAACTGCAATTGTCGAATACAATTAAGAGAGAGAAAAAGTTTTATCACATTCAAATTATAAACAAAGACTTCAATTATAGATCCATTCATTTATCAATTTGAAGGCGGAACAAGTATGATTGATACACAAACGCTAATAATGCTAGGCAATGAACAGTTCGCAAAGTAAGCATTCCTTCTTTCCAAATATCTAGTTCCAGATTTATATAAATGTTTTGCTCGATACAAAGAGCCCTCTTGCGATTTCTTTTAATTCGTTTGTTCAATTGGTTCTTTGATATCACTATGTATTGGTTTTGTTATTACTTTATGCATGTATAGACTTGGTACATGTTTTTTTTTTTTTAAGTTGTCCTCAAGATCAAGATTTGGAGTCAATTATGCTATTGTTTAATGATGACCCCCCATCTCGTTGTGAGACACCCCCTACTAGTCTTACCGGAAAAAACATGAAGGACGATCATCATCGAGTTGCATGGTTATTGGTGTGAAGACGAATGGTCAAACTCCAAAGGTATGTGCCGACTTCTTTATTGAATTCTTTTTTAAATCACGACAATCTTTGTGTGTGAACTTGTTTTATAATTGTTCATTGTAGGAGACGGTGTCGCCGATTCAGATGGAAGATGGGCAGGTACTCCTGTTACGAAGTTGTTTATTACGACTGGAACTAATGTTACATTACGAAGACTCATCATTCCATTTGCACTTGTGCAGATTGATACGTTTTTTGCTTTCGAGAGCCCGGATTATTCTAACGCAGATACATGCAGATACTCACAAGAAAATGCAAACCAGGAACAACATCCTCCTCCAGTGAATGAAAAAGAGGTAAATTATGTTTCTTTGATTAGTTAGTAACTATCAAGTCACGGCGATGCTCGTTAGTGGATAACTAATATTTCTAATGTGGTGTGCTAAATATTGAAGAATGCTGATGATGGGGAACCAGATAATCCTGATATGGCCAACCTATCTGAGGAAATCGAACAGTTAATTAGGGTATCCTCTATGCGTGTTCAGTGTGTTCGGTATAGCGTTAATATGTAAGTAATTGCTTTATTTTACACATGATAGATGCTACTAAGTGCTGAAATGGACACTCCTAGTCCTTTCGGTTCTGATACAGAAGCTAATGCAAAAGTATCTGAGATTGAACTTCATGAATTTACTACCAAGGTTATTCAGCCATTTTTAGATTAAATGATTTTTGTTTAATCATAATAGTAATTGATTAATCATCACGGGTTATTCAGGCATTTTCAGATTAATTGATTTTTGTTTAATCATAACAGTAATTGATTAATCATCACGGGTAATTCAGGCATTTTCAGATTAATTGATTTTTGTTTTCTAGTTGGCAAATGAAATATATCTGGGTCAGAAGTCAAGTGTTCTATGCGACACACAACAGGATTCTCCATTGGAGAAATCGGGCTGTCTACAAGAGACACTACATGATAATCGACAAGAGACTACACACGAGCAACCACAAGAAAAGGAAATTGAACAAGAACAAGGTTCACCTCTCAAAGGAACTGGCAAGAAACGAGGACGACCTCGACGATCTGAAACTGAATTGATGAATAAGGTTTGGAGCGTAGTGAACTTCTAGATATATTTCATACGTAACAGCTATATATGTACTGCATTAGATACGTGAAAAACATTTGTCATTGTGGTTACAGGGGTCAGAGTCTGAACATGGTGAGTCAGACAACGAGTAAATCCAAGCGAGGACCAGGAAGACCAAGTACAAAAACAAAAGAAACCACCGCGGACATGAAGTTGGTGAGTATCAGAGTAGATTCAGCAATCCTGAAATACTTAGGCCCTATAAATTCTAATATGAGTTATTCAGAGTACACTTAAGCAATATGATACATTTATTGGTCCTTTGATAATACAAACGGAATAATTCGTATTACTTCTTTTCTTTACAGAGTTTTCCTACGATGAGGCTATACCCAAACAGGCTGCTAGACCTAATTGAAATTCTAACAGGAACTCAAAAAAGTTGGATAATAGATTCTGGTTGGAAGTGGGTGCTAACTTTGCACCTGACCAAGTTTAATGGCGATTTTATGACCTGGCTTTTTGCAAGGTGGAACCCCAAAACAGATGAGTTCAAAATCAAGGATGATTAAATAGTGACGATAGACGATAAAATGATAGGTAGGGTCACTGGTCTGCCATTTGGAGACCATAAGTTCGATTTTGATTTAGAGGATAGAGATAAGGAATTTGGGATGCTTAAACGGTTTTATAAAAATGATGGTGGTATCAACTACGATAATTTCTATAACTGCTGCATTTCGACGAGAACAAACAGGAAACTTTTTATCAGACATTTCATACTCTTTACTCTGGGTACTTTTTTTTGTATCACAAAGAGTAATTGGGTGAGTCCAAGTCACCTTAGGTTCGTCAAGGAAAGGTTTCTTAGGGAGCCAAGTGATTGGATTTGGTCTGCCTATGTTCTACAGTGGATGAAGGAATTCCACGGTGGGGAGGACAGAAATTCAATAACTGGATTTCAAGGCTCTGGCATTGTCCTTTTGGTGAGTATGTTTGTTGATCCTTAATTGGATTTCAAGATATTATATGTAATGAAATGAAACTGACTATCTATATTTTTCAGTTGGTATACCTTGACAGACTTAATGTAGGTGGACGCGGTTTGAGATGGCGAGTAGATGAGCCAAGAATACAAACTTGGCAAAACAAAGACGTCGAGAAGGTCATGATGTTGGACCGGTTCCAGGAAGGATTATATGGGAAAGCCGAGGTGATGATTTAACTGTCCTTACTTAGTATTGTAGTTGTGTTGTCGATACTGAATAATTGTCCCCCTAAACGTTTTGCAAGGTCGTTCGAGATGTTGAATATGGGAAGCCTTATCCAATAGGTGAACCCGTGGACAGAACAGAGTACGATGATAATCTGAAGTTCATTTTCAATCCCGCCATTAGAAGTTCTGATGTTAGTATTGTTTGTATTTGGAAATATGGTTCCCAATCTTTTCTTATGTTTCTTTGTTCTTAAACTCAATTTGGCATTAGTTTTACACAGATTCTCCCCCTAGACCCTTCTCTGCTGAAGGTTTCGAAGTCAAGATTTTCAAAGAAAACTATGGGGCTAGAGGAAGTTGCTGCTTCTAATCAAGTCGTTGGCGTTGGGAGGTGATATGCTGTAAATGTAGTGTGTTGATATGCATGATTTAGGGGCTTTAGGGGTTATTTGGGCGTGGTATTATCGTGACTCGTAAACCACATCATTAGGAGTATAGTTTAAGATTAATTGATGGTTTTATGGGATTTTGGTGGCTCAAGACCCTTTTTGGTGAGAGTTGAATGGGATTAGAAGATCAAGCTACGAGTTGGAGCGAGATTCAATAAGAAGATTGCTTGACCACACTCAGAGAACCACACACCATCACCCCCGACTTCATTGGATTATAACTCTCTAACCAGATAATAATTTTCAAAAATTCCAAGTGGAGAGGAAAGTTCATCGTCTTACCTTTCCAACGATATATTATGAGCTCAAAATGAAGTTCGGAGGTGAGAGTTATGCCCGTTCGAAGATTGCTCTGCGCACAGTCCCTCGACTCGAGGATTATTACCCCCGACTCGAGGAAGATCATCTCGACTTGAGTCGAGGAGAGACGACAGGACAGGTATTTTTAAGAACAAGTTCCTCGACTCGAGGTAGTGTGTTCTCAAGTCGAGAATTATCTCGCTCGACTCGAGGAGCGTACCCCTCGAGTCGAGGATTTCATCGCTCGACTCGAGGATCCCTTTCCTCGGGTCGAGAATGGTAGCTTCCGGGAAGCTTCCTAAAGGCTTTTGACGGTTTATTTTTGCCTAAATATCTATTTTATCTTCTAGTGTTTTGTACTTAGATTTAATAAAGGGGCATGAACTCCTCAATGATACTTATCACTTTTCATTATATTTTTGCATCTTGTTCTTAGTTTTAGAGAGAAAAACTCAAGGAGAATTAGTATTTTCATTATGATTTCCATCTCAAATATTAGTGTAATAATTAGTATGGGAGGCTAATCCCCTTCCTAGACTCTTGGTGTAATCAAATCTTTCATCCTATGTCTTGGTAAGTATTTTTCTCTCTAATTTTCCTTTAATTTCATTATAATTAATTCCTTGTTCTTCAATTGCTTGATTTGCCTTTATTTTCTCTAATTGGTTGATTGGATTGAATTGGGTATTTCTTATGCTTGGTTGATAATTGGTGGTCATTGATTATTAACCTTAAAGGAAGCAACTTTCACATGATTAGTGTCGCGGTTACGGCTAATTAGTGATTGGGGAATTAATTTAGGCGACTAATAGATTAGATTTGTTTAGTGTCGCGGTTGCGGCTAATTAGATACTAATTTGGGTTGTTCTTAATCCTTTATTAATCCTTGCTCTTCATGCCTTTGGTTGTGATTTGTTTGAGTGGTCACTAGACAAATTAGGACTAAAAGGAGGAGAATCTGGTAGCGGTTGCTCAACTTCCCCATAAAAGAGGATTAATCGGTTAAAACCGGGATTATTAATGAATTGGTAATATTAGAGAGAGGTAAAACTTACTGTATTAGGGTGTTAGAAGAGATTATCACCGAGAGTCGCTTTAATCAATTTGATATATCGTTTATTTCTTTTTAATCCAACTTTCAAACCAAAAACCCCCCAGTTAATTGCTTTATTGATTTCGTTTTTGTTTTTCCTCATAGAAATCACATATTAGACTTTCCCTCTTCCTTGTGGATACGATACCCACTTACCCTAACTTCTTAGTTAGTATATTGTGGTAATTTGACTAATAATAACGACTTATTAGCTGTCAAGAGGGGGTTGAAAACGAAGCCTAAAATAATAACTGCTGAAGGTTCCAGTGGTCCAAATAAGTTGGTGCGGAGTAAAAGCAAGGCATTGGCAGCTACGGAGGATATTGATGACCAGGAGATGGTGGTCAAACGAGGGAAGAAGAAGCAAAAGAAAGATGGGGCACCCTTAATAATGTAGCCATATGGATGGGTTAGTAGTAGATGTACGATTTATGTGTCAGGACAAGTAATGAAAAATGGCAAGGGGCCTTTCCGTATACTGTTTCACTGTTGCTTTACCATTTCATACTATTATTCCAGTCATTTGGTCCAAAATTAATTGCAATCATTCACCAGTTCAAGTGATTATGATCGTTCGTCAAACTAAGTTGTTAACATAACACACACACACAAAACACAACAACAAAATTTATTGGATCGGATACAATCATACCACTTTTGACACATGCTAATTTCAATAATAATAAAAGTAAAACTTATTTAACTCTAAGCGCCCAAGTGTCCAACAACATAGTCAAACTCCATCCCCTTTATAATTCTAACGGCTCTTTCTTTAGTCCATCCCAATTCTTCTTTAAATTATTCTTTCCTTCCTAAAGGCTCTTTTGCTTTCTTTAGTTTCATCGGATTTCCCCAACTATTACTCTGTCATTTGTTTTCTGTCATTTGGGTTTTGAATCCAAGCATCTGAAACAGTACTTCGAAACCGTATTTGCGGAAATTTCAATGTCTGCACAAAGCTCAAGCTCACGCGCAGCAACTGGGGATGGACGACGTTGTGCATGTGGAAAGACTGCATGGGTGAGAGAGGCATGGACTAGGAGGAATCCGGGGAGAAAGTTCTACAGATGCTACTTCTATGATCATATTTTAAGAAAAGGTAGGTGCGACTATTTTGACTGGTTTGATAAGGAGATGACTCTTTGGCAGAGAGAGGTTATTAACAACTTGTTAGATGAGATTGATCATCTTGACGAGAAGAAATATGTCTGGCAAGAAAGAGAGAATCGAGAATTGAGATTCAAGGCCGATGCTTTGGAGATTGAAGTGAAGAGGTTGGAGAAAAAGGTCAACAAGGTTAATATCATTTTTATGTTTTTTATTATCTTTATTGTTGTTGTAGAATTAGTGGCAGTTCAGTGGACTGCGAAAGTCGTCACTTGTTACCAGAAAATGTCTTTGAATTCATATTATTGAAACAAGTTGATGCATGGCTTCTATGTTTACAATTGATAAATACTCCATAAAGAACATCCCGCTCTGTGAACAACGAGTCGGATACAAAAACTAGGGATTTTAATTGTAAACCCCTAGCAATCACGCAATACAAAGTCACTCCAACAACTAGGTAGACTCGCAGGTGAAGCATGTGATGATACATCTTGGCTTGAAACAATATTTAAGCCAAAATGTAGGTCAAAATCTTCGGTTTTTCCTTGGGAGCTACGCTGAGGTTCAGCTGGAATATTATTATTTCTGATGGGGGCTCTTGGTATCTTCCTGTCAATCCTCTGACGTTTATTCGGATTCGAAAGAGGCGTGTTCATTCCTAGAATCCCATCCAAAGCCATATCTTGGTGTACTTGTCCACCTGATCCAATCGGCCTCTTCAAAAGTAGGCCAAATGATATTGAAAATTAATACGCGTGAAAAACAGAAGGATACAGTTATAAGGGATTCGATACTTACTTGGTCGTTTGCTTGTTGTAGAGCCTGCTGCTCCTGTAGTCTGGTTCGTGCAGTGTTCTTCTTGCTTTATTGCCATTGCATCGTTTTTCAGCAGGATGCTTTGTTCTGGTGGACTATCTCCTACCGTTTTCCGCCTTGTCGACCGGATCTTTGGTAGCTCAATCAACCATCACACTAAAAATGTGATGTTTGGATATGGGTTTTTGCTTGATGAGAAGATTGAATCCTTCATTTGGTTGTTTAAAACCTTTCTAACTTCTATGGGGGATAAGCAACCAAAAACATTTATGACGAATGAATGTACTGCTATGGCGGCTGCTGCGAAGATAGTTTTCCCTCTTGCACAACATCATCTCTGTACATGGCACATTGATAAAAACTCGAAGAAGCATATTCGACATCTTAGAGCATTGAAAGGTTTTCCGGAGCTATGGTATCATGTGACAAAGTATTGTGAAACAAAAGTCGAGTTTGAATTTTATTGGAAAAGGTACATTCTCAAAACTTGTGTATTTTATTAGAGGACATGAATATTTTTGCATATCTTCTTTTAATTTAGTTTTCATATTCTGTTAGCATGAATATATGCATCATTTAAATGAATATAGTGTTTTATTTGATGAATATGTTACAATGCTCCCCCCTGGTTTGTCTCTGTCTCTGTTGCAAAACAAGTGGTATATTCTGCCATCATGAATATGAGAATATTTTTAATGAACATGAGCATATTTTAAATGAATATAAACATAATGTTATGAATATGGTACAAGTTCATACTCCAACTTGGTAATATATGGTAAATATTTTTTCTTATTTGTTTGAGCAGACTACAAGATTTATATAAGTGTGAGGATAATGTATGCCTTGGAAGGCTTTACATTTGCAAGGAAAAATGGTCCCCTCCGTATTATAAAGACGCTTTCTCGGCTGGTATACTATCATCTCAAAGAAGTGAAACCACAAACAAATGTGTGTCCTAACGACTGTATGTGACTGCCAGTTTGTTTGATTTTTATGCGTGTTTTCTTGATGTCATAGAAGAATGGAGGAGTATATAAAGTGGAGAGGATTTTGGTTGTTTGCAGGGAAACCCGGAAGTGATTGCAAAACACATAAACATCCTTACCCATGCTAGGAAAACCTACACCTTTGTGGTTTACCACCTTTTGAAGAACAATTTCTCAAAGCAATGACATACCACCAAGAGTTGATAGAAAAAGAGCACCCAAAGTATGTCTATCATGTTGGAAAAGCAACAAAGGATGGCATAAAGGATTTGATAAAGCATGTAGTGACTTTCGCTGAACCGAGAAAACCGTCTCTTGTACTTGTGAAATGATTTCGCAAGTTGGTATTTTGTGCTGCCATTGCTTACGTATCCTTATGATTCATTGTGTGGATGATATACCAAGCCTGTACATTCTCAAAAGGTGGACAAGAGAAGTTGTTCAAGAGAGAAACGAACCCCTAGTAAACCAACCACCACAAAACAACCCTTCAATATCATCTTCTGTGTGGAGAACTCAAATGTGTCGAAAATTCAATGACTTGATATCTACAAGCAGTGGGGAAGACAAATATAGAAACTATTTGGAGGAGGCTTATTTTGGTGTGAAATAAAAGATAGAGTCTGATAAGGGACAAAGTGAATCGAATCTTCCTGATGAACATACTGAAGTTCTAGAAAGTGACATGGGAAGCACAACAAACATTTCTAATCCCCCCAAATCTAGGCCCCGAGGAGAAAGGAATGTAAGAAGGAAACCGACCGTTGAAAAGATAAACAACATGGTCAAGGGGAAAAGGACATAGGCATTCGGAGCTGCAACTTACGCCAAAAAAACTGTCCAAGCATCAAATCAGGTTACCACACTTGTGATATTTATTAATCAGGTAGCACCAAAATGTCATGAATATAACTCTCCATTCCCGGAATATAATGTCATATATAATGAATATAATGATCATGGTGGTGAGTATGATAGACAGGATAAATAACTCGGATTACAGCTCTAACTATGAATGAATATAACATCCAATATTGTAATTATAGATATCACTATGATGAATTATTTTGACTATGTTTTGTAGGACTTTATAAGTGCGATGGTGCCCCAAGGATATTTTGTGCATCCCCTTGAAGGAGGGGCAATGTTGCTGCCAGTTTATCAAGGATCTCACCACTTCAACACAACTCAACAAGGAAATGTCGGCGCAACATTCGATACTTTTACCACTACACCCAACTCAACCCAACAAGGAAATGTAGTGAGACCCCATTATGGCGGCACATCTCTACCCTATCCCATTACGCCGCACCCATTTTTCTACAATCAATATCCCCCAAGTGTAGTGAGACCCCTACTTGATGTAAAACTTATGATTGTTTTGATGAATATAATGTTATTTAATTAAGTGACTACATATATTTTTGACAGAATATGATTGTTGCTTGAATAAATTTATGTATATATGCAGATATTTTTTCATGATCTTTTTTTATGAGTATAAATGTTGTTTTAGTGAATTTACGAATAAGAAGATTAAAAATGACAAAATGTTTAAATAAAACACATAATAATAACCTTGACATTTATATTCGAATATTTACAATCACATCTTGTGCAAAATAAAAATACATGGTAGTTAGTTGTTATGTGTTTTTATAAAGTAGTGGCTGTGCAATCAACATATTGTGCAAAAAAAAAAAAAAAAAAAAAAAAAAAAAAAAAAAACAGGTTGCTTCACTTCTTTGCACCCCCAAGCACATAAACCTCTGCTTCACTTCTTTGAACCACCAAAAGCTAGAGCCTTAGCATAAACCTCTTCCTTGAACTTGTTCTCATTGTCCAACACCAATGATAAGCAACATCTCACGCGAATTGCATTCAACACGGCCTCCTATAATATAACACATGAATATAAGCGTACATATGGTGAATATAAGAATACAAATGATGAATATAAGAAGGCCTTGAATGAATATAACCATACATATAATGATTATAATGCAAGCAAAAAGTCAGGGCTTACATTTTTACCGTTCTTCTTAAATCCACAATCCCAAACATCCTCACCTATGAATGTTTCCATGTGTCTCAACATGTAGACGCCGCAATCATTGTTAACCGAATTGTTCCTCCAAACGATTTTGCCCAATTTGGTGGGGAAACGACGACAATCTACATATTTCTACCCGGCACCAATTCCCTTTAAACAACTAGAGTAGGTCAATTGCTACGAAAAATAGTGAATATAAGTAAGACAACAATGATTATAGCAACATATATGATGAACATAGAAACTGAGAGGTGGGACTAGATCATTACCACGAGCTCGAGGAAACCCAAATACTTGTTTCTCATATTCATATGGGGCGGCAATGTACGATTGTCGATCACATTTACATCTTTGGTCAGAAAATTGATGCAGATGCAATAATAATGCTTAAAGCGACAAACAGGAAATATCGCCTGCACATTCGAAACATGGATTAACAATTATTTCTTGAAAAACAAAAAGTAATGAAATGAGGATAAAAAAATCAGTAAACAAGGAGTCTATAAACATACAATATCAACATCTTTTAAATTGTCGAAACCAGTAATCGAGTTCAGATCAAAGCTTGTTAGCAAAACTGGCGGAACTCTCGGTATGATCAGAACCCGGAACACAACCATATAGCCTACATACACAAAGAATACTATCAGATGAATATAGATCAAACTCTGATGAATATAAAGTACTAACAGATGAATATAGATCAAAGTTTAATTAATATATAGATGCCCATACAGTTAATGCGACTGAACCAAAAAATCAGAGAGGAGAACTTGGAGAACGTTTCTTCTCTTTCAAATTTAGTAACCGCGCCCATACATCAACAAAAGGAACTGAAATTTGCCCATCCCCTATTGCTAGGGTACTCATACCCTCTCTGTCGCATGAAAGATGCCCATCAAAATACAAGCGTTCCCTGTAGTTTACATGAATATAACAGAATATTTGGCGAATATGAAAGCAAACTTAGATGAATATAACTAAACGTTTCGTGAATATGTGTATACAAATACATGTAACATAAATGACCTAATATCTTGCTCCGTTGCAAACACGTAATCAGCAATCATCTTCTCCCCCATTTTCAGCTTAGACATCAAGTCCATATGACGGATGCAAAATGGGGAACATAACGCAAGTGGCAATCCAATCTTCCTTGCCTCTTTGTTAGCTTGGAGCTGTTCATTGGGAAGTTCTTTTGGTTCCGACCTCTTGAAAGTACCATCAGAACGACCAGGTGCACCACCAGTGACGTTGTCGGGGAGGAAGTACTGTCCCAAAACCACCAGGTGCCCCACCAGTGACGTTGACAAAAGTGAAAGTACTAGTACCACTAGTTCCGAAACCATAAATCCTGCAATTACGTGATCTTAAGAATCGATATTAGCTTCTTGTGACATACCCCCAAAACTCGGGACGTCCTTAGGGCGATGCATTCTCTTTGCAATTCGATCAGCAACAGACAAAACCTCTAAGAACTCCGAAATGTTCAAAATTTGGTCATCTTCATTTTCAACATCATGGTCATTCACACCATCAATGTCATTCTCAACACCATTGCAGTTCATCTTTTCAGCAATTCCAACAGCTTCCTCACCATCGTCGACCCGGGGAAAATCCTAGGAGCATGAGCCACCAATTTCCCAAATTCAATATACGATGCAGTCATGTTCTTTGTTGCAGTGAGTAACTGTCCTGCAAAAGCCTGAGAAGAACATAATATATAGTCAAACTTCAGTAGCTTAAATTGTGATGAATATAGTCAAGATTATGATGAATATAGCTAATATTATGGTGAATATAGTCAAGATTGTGATGAATATAGTGGTCGATTTGAGACTTACATTCTTCTGCTGCTCAGTAAACTGCCCACACAAATCAAAATTGAAAATGACATCTCGGGTAGGAGATTCCCTAGCATCGCGTTCTTCATCATCCTTTCCAACTGGTTCTTCACCGTCAGTCTCCCTACATCCCTCTTCATCGTCATCATTTTGGCTAGCGACAGGGATAATAGGAGCCAATGTCAAGCGATGAACATCTTGTTCCGATAGAAACCTACTACGACATAAAGCATGAATATCCAATGGCCGGACAACTCTACCCCTACCAAAACCTCCAGTATGTGCCTCGGAAGACCTCCTACTCCTTATTGCATCATCCGTCCACCCTACCAAAGATGGAAATGCTCTTGGCACAGCACGAACTTCAAATTCAATTCGATCCCAGTACAAAAGCTACAAAAAACACACAACAAAAACGAATACATGAACATTATTCACATACACGCATGTGATGAATATAGGGTTCGTTCTGGTGAATATAGTTTGAATATGGTGAATATAATGCTCAATTAAATGAATATAATGTTCAATTTGGTGAATATAATGTTCAATTAGATGAATATAATGTTCAATTCACCATAGATATGGCAACCCATCTGGTGAATATAAGTATGAAAATAGTGAATACACAAACTTACCACGACAAAGGTCAGGGGACCAAAGAAAAACCCAGAAAGGTTTCTCCAAAATGCGTGACTAGCATTGGCAAGACTCGAATTCACGTATTGGCACCAATTCAAATTAGGTACCTCAGAGAGATCCATCAAAGACTTCAATATTTTATGATTTACATTTCTTGATTGGTGCCCTTTCAACAACCGTGATACAGCATATACCACAAAGTCAACCTTAAATGAATCTCCATGACCCCGGTGTTTCAACCCATTGCCTACATCCGTCGTAAAAGGATAACTTTTCTCACAATTTTATGACGTTCTCCAATCGTCAATAAATTTCACAACTTCAGCATCACGCTCATTATCCTTCGATTCTACAACTTCTTAGGGCAAAACGGAAGTTTTAGAGTCAGAAAAACATCAACATCAGTGATCGCCAAAACCTTCCCTTGACCAAGATTCAACTCCAGTGAGGAAGGGTTCAAATTTTGGATTAACCACGTACAAAATGGTCCATTCATCTCCGTGATTTTTATATCCAACAATGAACCCCATCCAATGTCTCTAACAACTTACTTTTGCTCATCAGACAACGAGTTAACAATTTCTACAAAATGACTCAGAGAAAGTCGGCTTTTCAGACTCACAAGGACCATCCATCGCTTTTCCTCTTTAGTCCGCTTAACACCTCTACCTCGCCCTCTGCCACCACCTCTACCACCACCACCTCCTGTCTCATGTGCACCTCGGCCACGACCACTTGCATTTGATGTCGAAGCTCTTGCCTCACGGGCACCTCGGCCACGACCACTTGCGGTTGATGTCGAAGCTCCTTCCTCACGTGCATCTCAGCCACTACCAAATTTGACGCTGAAAAATGAAGATATATGATATAGATTAATATGAGGAATATAGTGTTCAATCTGATGAATATAACTATTACACTGGTGAATATAGTGTTCCATCTTATAAATATGAAATCAAATCTTATGAATATGAAATGCACTGAATGTTTATAATCTTCCATTTGATGATTATAAGGCTCCATCTGATGAGTATAGTGTTCGTACTAATGAATATAATTATCAAATCTTATGAATATGAAATGTAGTGAATGAATATAGTGTTGCATCCGATGAATAGTGTTCCATCTGATGAATATAGTGCTCCATCTGATGCATATGCATATAGTGTATATTCCATCTTGTAATATAGTGTTTATTATGATAGATATGATATGAAATATGAAATACAGTGATTAATATGGGGTTAAAAATGATGAATATAGCTATTATACTGGTGAATATCGATTATGGAATCCAGAAACAAAATAACTATAAAGAAACTCAAAGAGTGAGAAAAATTACTGTAATCTTTTCAGAAATTGATTTAATAGAAAATCATCTGATGAAGCCGAAGACATAGCTGAAACCCTAAAATTTCATTCGTAAGCAAAAAAATTAAACTCAAATTAACAACAAAAAATGTGCTCAAACTAAACACGAGAGGCCGATTCATCAAATAATCAAAGAAAAAGAGTAGATAAAACACGAAAAAATGAAAATCTCCAAATCGAAACCCTAAACATTTGTAACGAACAATTAAAGTCAATTTAACAATCAATTGAAGAACATCTACACAATGTTAACCAAATTTCCACAATCAATCAATCAATCAATCAAATAAAAG
Organism: Spergularia marina; assembly: GCA_963680865.1. Classification (NCBI taxonomy): domain Eukaryota; kingdom Viridiplantae; phylum Streptophyta; class Magnoliopsida; order Caryophyllales; family Caryophyllaceae; genus Spergularia; species Spergularia marina. The sequence goes on from OY804554.1 coordinate 9,093,387, forward strand.
TACTAAAACTTAATCCAGAAGATTTATCAACACTATAAAATTAAAAGCGTATGAATGAATTTATGCAAACAGAGAAAAGGAGAGAAAGAGAGAGAGACCTGACGCCGCCGTACGACAAATTCTGGTGAAAACTCCGGCGAGGTCTTGGTGGCGTCGTCGCTGTCCCCGCTGTCGTCGCTAAGAGTATTTGAGGAGAGAGAAATGAGTGAGCTCAAAGGAGAGAGAAAGAAGCGGTTACAGAAAAAAAAAATGAGAGAGGAGAGAGAAAACAGGTTGGTTCATCGGGTTGGAGACTATTTATATTATGGGCCTGATAGTGGGTTGGGCTGGCATTTTGGGTCGTGGGTTTGGATATGAGTGTATGGAGTACCATACTCTCCATTCCATGATATAATTTACTCAAAAAAACTCTTACCTTAGAAATTCACGCCTAATTAGAAAACTAGAATATTTACACTACGAAAATTCTTGTGATAATAAGCTTCGATACATGATGAACAAAGAACTCATGGAACAAGACAATGGAGACAAACCAGATATGCTTAGCTCCCTCCCAAGATCCCTCATCGTTGAAATCCTCTCTCGGCTCCCGATCAAAATCGCGGCCGCAACTACGTTGCAATCTGTTGGGAAATGTGCCTTGAGCACGGTTTCGTCAACGGATGAGATACGAGACAAGATGAGCAAGCACGGAAATGGGCAAGTTGGGGCTTGTCGTGGGGTGGTCGGAGAACCACCATGGCGCGCGGCTCGCAGCAAAGGGAGCGCGTAGCGCGTCGATCCTTCGTAGTGGTTCTCGCATCTAAGTTCAGAGAGCAGAGAGTGGTTCGCGGGTGCTCTCGCGCGGTCCGCGATGAAGACCGGCGCGGCCCGCGGTTGATGCTAGCGAGATACGCGTTTTTCCTTTTCGCGAGGCTTGAACGGCTGTTTCGATGCTTTTGCTTATTGACTTTCCATAATTGATTTTCTTTGGCTAATTAGGTCTTTATTGTGAGGGAGTTAATATATATACTCCCACTAGTTTAGCCTAATTTCTATGGGAAAAAAATTAGGGAGAGCCAACCAGGTTTCTCAAGAAGGGCATAACTTGAGAACCCCCATCATCTTTTGTACTCCCTCCATTTCTTTTGTTTCTTTACGTTTCCCTTATTTGACAATTTCTTTTGATTCTTTACGTTTCCATTCCGGGCCATATTTTGTGACATAATGTTCCATTATTACCCTTACTAACACTATTAATCTATTATATAATTGGGTCAATTAACCTAATTAATGTCCCAATTAATCACTAATCTTTCCCTAATTTTTTAACCAGATAACTTAATTTCTTTCAACAACCGCATAATCAACCCCTCACGTTCATCAACACGGCAACTCCCCCTCCTCAATTCCTCATTGGTGTTCTTCTTTTCTCCTTGTTTATCACTCAATTTCTCAACACCCCATATCTTCGATTCTTTTCTTTTCTCACTCATCTGAATCAAAACATCCTCCATTATCTCTCTCCTCCTCTTCTTCACCACCCGACCCACCGCTTGAAGCCCCCTATCTGGCCACCGTCCACAAGCACCAACTACCATTGTCGCCGGCACCGACACCAACACCACCACCACCGGTCACCGGCGACGGCTTTCCCATGCCCACAAATCACCCCCTAACACTACCAAGTTCAGATCTAGGTTTTTATTTTAAAAGAAAATGTCACCGGAAAAGGACCATCGACAGTCGTTGGCCTTTGAGCCATGTGACCAACGTCATTTTTTGTGCATGATCCAGATCTGGTGTTCTTATTTTTCCATTAATTTATTATTAAATTTGATTGAATTTATGTTCATATTTGTGTTTGAGTTTTGATGAGGTTTTTTTTTATACGAATCCGAGGAGTTTGTGTTCGAATTTGTGGATCTGTGCTTGAGTTTTGATGAATGGAGTATTTTTTTTTTGTTCAAATCGGAGGAGGGCGACGGTGCTCGAGGAGGAGCACGGTGATGTTGCGGTCAAGGATGAAGGCCGCAGTGGTTGCGGATGATTATGATGGTGGCTAATTAACTTTGCTGATGATATTTATGATAAATTACTAGCTAATTAGTTTCTTCTAATACATACCCCTCATTCTCTAAACATTTTCTCTCTCTATCTACCTTGGTTTCTCCCCACTTTCTCTATGTTAAGAACTGTAAGAAATAGAGGGAGTATCTGTAAAATCCCATCATCATAGTGAGATTGATTCTAGACCCCGGAGGACGTAGCTATCACATTGATAGTGAACCTCGTTAAATTCGTGTTCTTTATTGTTGTTTTTGTCATCGATTATCTTAGCGCATACACGCTTCCGCACAACAATTGTCATCAAAGCTATTGGTTGTAAAGATCTTAGGCAACTCGATGGCTTGTTGAAGACAACAAAGATCGACGAGATTATTTGCGTGGAATAATTTCAGACTATGACAGATAAAGATGAGATTTTGTCTACTGTGGTAGGCAATTGGGTGAAGCACATCCGGGCAAACCTATGGAGACTGATGCGGTAGTCATGGTGGAGAGGGCTCAATCCATCATCATGCGGTGTTTTGCTGATGGAGGTATCTTAGGGTTTGATATGATAGAACGGCTATTGTGGATCTAGTCAAAAATAGATGTTAAGTTGTTAGATGAGGACGTTGCTTGGTTATCTGCTCGAGTTTCATTATTGGTGTTGTTGTATGTTCTTGTGAGATCAGTTGTCAATATTGAAACTGGTATCTTAGAAGATGTGGAGTCGGGCGTCTTGCTAGGATGTTCCGTGGAACAACAAAATTAGAAATAGTAAATTGGACTGGTGCGTTTTATGTTAGTTGTTGGTTCAGCTAATGGCAGAATTCCTTTGTACAAGGAGTTAAAGTCTATATTTTGAGATCTAGTGGCACCGTGGTTTATTATTTTTGCAGGGAACTTTTGCATATGGTTATATGCGGGATTGATCAAAATAGAGTAAGGGAATGATCTTGGATATATGTACTTTCGCAGTAGTGGTACATACATGGATCATTGGATCTTTATTTGGGGTTGCTTATATCACGGGTGTCCTATGTTGCTTGGTTGTGTTGTACAAGATCTTTATATGTAGTTGTATATATAGATGTCGCATGTTGGCAATAACTACTGCTAGTAAGGTGGTTGTAGTTGGATTGATCGAGTTAGGACAGGTGACTTGAGAAGCACGTGCTTTGATCGTTGAGACAGATTGAAGTTCTGAATATGAACAAGTTTGATTTGAGTGTTCAAGGCTTAGTTGTGAAGTGTCACGTGGAGAAGTTCCAGCTTGGTACTTGTAAGTATCAAGATATTCACTTTGTAGATTTACAAGGTGGTCTGACTGACTAGTTCTGCTGGGTATTTTGTCTTCTAATCGCTAGAGATGACTAAGTCAAGTACGTGGTTTGAGCTTGGGTCATGAGGTGATAGGAAGATGTAGTTATTATCCGGAGTGGATTTTCTTGTTGTCTCAAGATGTGGTTTCTTGAGTGTTGTGAGGGATATGTGTGTTTTTCGGTTGGGAAACACATGGGTAAGTTTAGCATGGGTGCACACACTCGGAGTTCTTGATAGGGTTCATTCGTCGATGAACAGGTTCTAGTATGGAGCAGTTGTTCAAAGTCTTGGTGCAACAAAAGACTTTGAATTGAAGATCAAGAATTGCAAGAAAATTAAATGGCTACGCATGAGATAATAGCTAGTATTGTTTACTTTTATGTTCATTGGTTTTGTGGCGGTATTGTTGGGCATCATACCATAGTATATACATCATTGGAAGAACGGTGTAGCAAAACACATGAACTGGATGTTGCAAGAGAGTTAGATGCATACTTTTATTTACAGGTCATGCTAGGAGATGCTGGTAGCAGTTGTGGAAACTGCTTTGTTACTTGATTAGATGTGGAACTTACAGTGTGGGATAGACTGCGGAGTTCCGAGTGAGTTATGGATCGACATGGGTGATATTCATGTCTACATATTTCTTAGTGGTGAAGATTGTGATAGTTTCAATTGGGTATTCTTTATTTGAGGCCGGGAGGATTGACACGTTGAGAGATACGGAGATAGAGTTGTAGGTTCAAAGCGTCATGTTGTGACATGGCTTAAACTTTTGACAAAGTTCTATTATTGTATTTCGTGGTTGAGTTTGCAGGTGTTGACACAAGAATAGTGTTGTCGAGAAAGAGGTGAAGCTGGAGGTGGCTCCAACCACTTTGTCCATGTTGCTGTATTTGTTGATCAAGGTGGATGCCGAGCCAGTGTTTGCCGAGCTTCTGTGTGTTCCTTTGAGGAGGAATATACGCAGAGGACATCTTATGTTTGTGTTGGTGCACTGGTTATTGTTTTACCTATATATGTGGACATGATTATTGGCAGATTCATTGGGAAGATGTCGCACTACAATGTTTTGTAGTGGAAATTGCTTACTTATTGGATGATGGATGCATCTTAGTAGCCGATGGGATCGAGTCATGGGAGAATCATCAATAGTGAAGCAATAGATAGGAGCAAGTCGGGCGCAATGACTTGTTGCTATATGTTCGAGACGTGATTTGATGCCGTTACCTCGAAGCATATAGTTGTGGATTTGCAAGGATGTTCTTGATGAGAAGAATTGAGGAGTTCCAGTGATAGTGTGGGTCAGATTTGTAATCTTACAAGTTGCAATAGAGTTCAGTCGTTTAGGTGGAGTTGATAGAGTTGAAGTTTCTTCAGCAGAGATTCAACATACATCTGGTTAGTGTTGCTAGTAATAGTAGCATGTGTTTGACAAAGAATTTGAGCAATTTATGTCAAGATCATGTGTTCATTTTCATGTGGTATTGAAGATGGTTTTCTGATAAAGCTATTTGGGAGTTCGAGATTCTGTGGAGTGAGAATTGTGTTCTTTGCTTGTTGGAGTTCTTGAATGGACTTATACAGTTGCTGATGCTGAGGTGGGATTCTAGCTTTTGTTGGCATTGTTCAGTTTTAGCGTTGGCAATATGAAAGGTATGGGACTTTCAATATTGTGGTTACCTCTATCTAAAACTGAAAATCTTGCATGTTTTGAGTACCATGTGCTAAGATGGTAGTTGGCTATGATTTATCTTGTGGTATATGGTAGCCGGAATTTGCGCGTAGCTAGTGTTATTCAGGTTTATGACTCAACCTGAGGGAGAACACTTGCGTGTGGTGGATTTCATTCGCCATGAAAGATCGACTTGGTTATTCTCATTTGTGGAAGTAATTGTAGGTGCTTGTTGTTGGGAATTTGTGAATTCGCGGTTGTGTTACTTGAGTATATGGTACTAGTGGTGTAACTAGTTTGTTACTTGACACTTGGTGACTCTTTTGTTGTGTTAGAAGTCGGACTGTGTCATTTATGGACTTGTCACCCACAAAGACAAGTGACTTTTGCAAAAGAAGTCAAGAGGATGTTGAGTTGTTGCAGCTAGTTGGCTAGTTTGTTCTACGGGGTTTGATGCGGCAAGGGGTGATAGTTTGAAATCTATCTTATTGTTGATCAATTGTCAAGTACATTGTTGCAAGCACGGGGATGTCAGTTACTACTTCTTGGGTATTGAGAATGTGAGAAGAAATGGAGATCGCTGACAATCTCGGATCTTTCTTTGCTGAGCTGGTGGAGTTCTATTAGTTCATTTGTTGCATGAATTAACGGAATGTTGTAAGACATGTTTGTCTTATCCCTTTGGGGTGTTGAGCTCAAGGTGGAGCTTTGAGCGACCTTATCCGGGTTTAGAGGATAGAAGACTCAGTCCAGGGTATATTGGACGGATACCTAGTCCAGGGTATATTGGATGGTTGTAGATTCGGGCACGACTCTATGGAGTTCTAACTACGCGTGCATTAGCTAGAACTCTGTTTGGTATTCTTGCGGGAATACTTGCAGGGTGTCGTGTTGTTAGTTGACTTTGGATGACGTTTGCTAAACGCGTGTTCAAGTCAAGGTGGAGAATTGTTGGGAAATGTGCCTTGAGCACAGTTTCGTCAACGGATGAGATACAAGACAAGATGAGCAAGCACAGAAATAGGCAAGTTGGGGCTTGTCGTGGGGTGGTCGGAGAACCACCATGGCGCGCGGCTCACTGCAAAGGGAGTGCGGAGCGCGTCGATCCTTCGAAGTGGTTCTCGCATCTGAGTTCAGAGAGCAGAGGGCGGTTCGCGGGTGCTCTCGCGCGGCCCGCCGGCGATATGGTGCGGCCCGCGGTTGATGCTAGCGAGATACGAGTTTTTCCTTTTCACGAGGCTTGAGCGGCTGTTTCGATGCTTTTGCTTATTGACTAATTAGGTCTTTATTGTGGGGGAGTTAATTAGGTCTTTATTGTGAGGGAGTTAATATATAAACCTCCTACTAGTTTAGCCTAATTTCTATGGGACAAAAATTAGGGAGAGTCAACTAGGGTTCTCAAGAAGGGCATATCTTGAGAACCCATATCATCTTTTATATCTATAAACTCTCATCATCATAGTGAGATTTATTCTAGACTCCGGAGGACGTAGTATCACATTGATAGTTAACCTCGTTAAATTCTTGTGTTCTTTATTGTTGTTTTTAATTTGTCATCGATTATCTTGGCGTATACACCCTTCCGCACACCACTAACTTCCCAGCGTCACCTTTGGACTGATGTCATCGAATTCCACAATGTCACTGAATACCCTCTTGATTTTCCGGTCGTCGACCGTGTTCTTAGCCAGCTGGTTTCGCCTAAAATCCGCGTCTTTCACCTTCGCACCGACTACCTCCTCGATTTTTACGATGACACCCCACCTCCTTATTCTACCCTAGAACTACAGTGTATGGAATCATGCTTTGATCGCGTTTGTGGTAAAAAGGTTAAGGAGATTTACGTAGATCTTCAGGATATCGCGGTCCCGTCTAGTGTTTTTAACTGTCAATCTTTGGAAGTTCTAAATATAGATACAATGCTACTTTGCAACAATTTACGTAGCAATCCGATAGTTATTTGTCTTCCAAACTTGAAGAAGCTTAGTTTAGTCCTCTCGGAATTGAGCACCCGAATATTGAGCAGCTCACTAATAAAGTCTTGTCCGCTCTTGGAAGATTTGCACCTCTCGTTTTACATGACGGATTGTTCACATAATGTGGATATATTCACCCCAAATTTGAAGGTACTCGATATATGCAATCTTTGGGCTCATGAACGCAACAACATCAGAGTTAACGCGCCCAAATTAAACTGGTGAATCTTTCGATAGACGATTGCCGCTCATCGTATTGTTTTTTGGGAAACCCTACTACCTTGGCAAAGGCGCGAATTAGACAGTGTGTAGAGTGTGGTATACGTTGTCATGAGGATGCTATGTCCACGTTTTTTTGAGATTTGTCAAGTGTTAGCTACCTTGAATTGAATAGGAAAGCTATTATTTTGCCGTACCTGAAATCCGAGGGTTCTCGAGTACTCGAGTTTCGTAATCTTACCCATCTTAACATAAACTTGTGTAATTATACTTTTGGTTGCTACGAATTGCTACGGGCTCTACATTGCTTTCCCAAATTAGAGGTACTCGATATGTTTGGCGGTCTCGCTTTTTGGCCATTGAATTGGAGCTTTCCGGAGTTTGTTCCGGTTAGCTTGATGCATATGAGCAAGCTGAAGAGGATGTGCATAGGATGGATTAACGGGACGAGAACCGAGCTCGTGTTGCTACAGTATATTCTAGGTAACGCAAGTGTTTTGGAACGCCTCATTCTGGTGTGTAGTAAACGTGTAGATGGCAGTATCGTCATAGATAATAATTTTTACTCTACATTGCTTAATCTTTGGAGGAGCTCCTTGATTTGTGAGGTCGAGTTATGTGGAGAGTATGCAAATCGTCAAGAAATGCCATCTAGGCCTCGTGATTGCAAATTCGAGAAGTATTTAAAGTGCGATGATGATCCGATGCTTTGATCTTCAGGAGGTTATTTTGTATGTAGTACATATATATACTGTACCTTAGAACTAACGTGGACTCGGGCAGGCTTGGTAATGCTCTTGGACGAGCCTGATGATAAGTTACTACTAGTATGTCCAAAATTTGTGTTCTAAAGCATACTAAGTATAGTAATATCGTACGTAGTAATTTCAATTTCAGATTTACATGTTTTACAGATTCAGCCATTCAGGTGCAATAATGTTAGTGAGTATGTTCATTTTACGCTTCTGATTCTTGTTGATGCATTTTTGGCCTGTGGGGCAGTGGGTATAGCTTAGAATGATGCATGGTCACATCATTGACAATGGCATTGGCATAGCTAATCCATGTGGATCAGAGTTAGAGCAGTTATACAGCTCGTGAAAATTATGGCTAGAATCTCTTGTCATATACGGTGTATAACATTATTGATGTGTAACAGCGTAACCACAAGTTAAATTAAAGGCAAAGAAAAATGTTATGTAATCATACCATATAGGCATATACTCCGTACATCATATTTCATACAAAATTAGCGGAAATCGCAACAATTTTCTTTGTTAATTCATTTTTGTAGAAGACGGGTATATGGTGAATCACACTACAATAACAACTCATGAAAAATTTAGAGATAACCTTACTTAAAAGTTTAGAGATAACCTCGTGCGTTTGGTTCATGAACGTGGAATGAAAACGGATTGGATACGGAAATGGAGTGGAATACATACAAGTAACATTCCTTATTAAAGTTGTTTGCTTCCACTAAAAAGATGTATCAATTCATTAGTAAGGGGGTTTAAATTTGTTACCTTAGGTTTTAGGTGAGTTTCATTTTGAGAGATTGGAAAGGAAATGGGAAAGGATTAGAAAACAAAAAATATGAAAACAAACACGATGTAATGGAGTATTAATCGAATACGTTTCTAATTCCCCAAAAATGATGAATCAAACACACCTAGTTATATCTTGATAACTTTTACACGAAATTTTAGTTTATTAAAACCCTAATTAAATGTTTAGAGACAATTGTGTACATGCATGACACATACATACACTTGGGGTGAAGTCGGGTCATGTTGTGTTGGATCGGGTTAACTCCTCAAACTCGATTAGGTTGCATTGGCTTGGTCTCTCCCAGGTTTTGATTGGTTTTAATATGCTTTCAATTATATTGATTGGTTTCAAATCCAAGTTACTTTTTTTTTTAGAAAGTAAGAACATATACGCAAAGTGTACCAGAAAATCCAAGTTACTTTTATCTTTAAATGTTGTGAAATATTTAATTAATTAATTTATTTGCTTTTACTGTGATCAATATATATCAGCCATCGATTTGGGCTGGATTGTTGTCAAGTCGAGATAAATTGATCAAAGACTTTAGTGAAGGCACGTCGAATTTTGTCAGTTAGCGAAAGTCATCTACAGCTAATGCCAATTACTATGTGTCTACAACGTATGTAGAAATAAATAATTAATTCTTACCTTATTAAGTAAACTCTACCATGTAGAGTTTATTTTCAACTCTAGGGAATCCAATTCCATTTAATTTTTCTATTGTATATGTTGTAGTAAGGTCGAGTTAGTCATAATATTATCGTGTTTGAAGTACTAAATTTAATAAACAAAAAATACATAGGAGTTAAATTAACTGTATGCTAGTAATTTTGCTCATGTACAAAAATTATCGCCAACTCTAGACTATTTTACGTGTCTACTTCGTATACTTCTAGCATTGTTCACCTGTAATAACCTTGGGCAGATTTCGAGTCAATTTGCTCAGATCGGATCGGTTTATGCCCTTAACACGAATTATAAAAACAAACGTTATATGGTACCCTCGGGGTTATATCAAGTTCTTGTACCCCTCCCACATTAAAGTTTAATTAACTTCCTCCACTACTTTTTCACACTTAATATCCTTTTTAATTTTTTTAATCTAATCTAAACGTACAATATGAGTGAAGGGGTATGAAAAAAAACAAATTTAATTACCTCCAGAGCTATAGTACTCCCTCCATTTTATTAAATTCTTTGCATTTTGTTTGAATATGTGAGAGAAATTTAAACCAAATGCAAAGAATCTAATGAAATAGAAGGAGTATAATTTTCCTAAAAAAAAAGGAAAAAATAAACAAACAAGGAAAACAAAGTAGCTAAAGGAAAGTTATAGAAGATCCGAAGACTGTTCAGATTACTGTGTCTTGTTTCCCAAGCCACGCAAAAACGACCTCTATATATACAAACTTCATTCACAATTCTTTGTTCCTTGATCTGATCATCAATTTCCAAACTCACATATTCTCAACCTCACAATCTACAGTAACAATGCCAGAATTTTTTGACGTCTTTGAAATTTATGTGAATAACAAGAATCCGGTTCTACAAACGGATGGCACTGAAGCTTTTGCGAATTTAGGAGCACACTGCCAGTACCCTGATTGCCATCAGCTTGATTTTCTCCCCTTCTGCTGCAATCGCTGTCATAAGGTACGTCGTAAATAATTCTTTATTATCCTATAGATGTTGCGTGTAGGTCACAAAATTTGCGTAATCTTGAAAATTTGGAATCGGTATGTAGTAGTTATTAATTTGTGATATATGAATTTTAAGTCTTTAATTCAATTCGTCTAATTTGATTATTTGATTATGCGTATGGCAGACGCTTTGCTTAGAGCATAGAACATACAAGGCACACGATTGTGGGAAACCAGACGAGAAAAACAGGAAGATGTTCGTGTGCGAAATTTGCTCAACAGCAATAGAAACAACAGGGTATTTTGGGTTGGGCGAGAAGGCAATCATAGAGAAACACCTCAAGTCGAAAGATTGTGACCCGGCCAAGAAAAAGAAGCCACGATGCCCTGCACATCGTTGCAAGCAGACGCTTACGTTTTCCAACAATGTCGTGTGCAGAGACTGTGGCATTAAGTACTGTCTCGATCACAGGTTTCCTGAAGCTCATGGTTGCGAGAGATCAGAGGTTTTGCCCGCTGCAGTGTCTGCTAATGGCGGTTTAAGTAGTAAAAGAAACGGCAAGGATTGCGCTAAGAGTGGTCGTGGACCGTTTTCTCCTGCAAGCAGTTCGCGCTCTATTGAATCGTTTTGATAGATATATGGGTTTGATTAGATTCAATTGGCAGCTCTTCTTGGTGTAATCTGTAAGATAAACTGTTTGATATCTTATAATTGATTAATGTAGTTGGACGGATTCTGTAATCTTAAGTAAAACATTATGTTATAGGCAAACTTTTACTGTATTATTTTGCGACTAAGGTATTACTATTGTTGTTACAGACAACTTTGTATAGAACGTAATCCTGCTAATTCAGCAATTGTCGAATTCATCCTGCATCTTCAGGGGTAATTGCTAGAAATATTGATGAAAAACATTTATCTCAAGTCTAAATATCATTAATCATCGTATCTAGATCTTGGTGAGTGATTATATCTCACCAAACCGCCATAGTACAATCGAATGAGCTTGTCGATGATCATATAAAAAAAGAATAGAATGAGCTTCGGTTTTTATAATTATGACGTCATCTACCAGTGATATCCGGTCATGTCTCTAAAAGTAACATTACTCAATGTTTACCTCTAAACTAAGCATGTTGTTTTGGGTTTCAAAGAACCAACAAACAAACTAGCATGTTATGGACCGCAAAGCAACAACCTCTCTAAAGTCTAAACCGTTCTTGGCCAAAGTAAAGAACAAATTTCCAATACTCGTCACTTTTCAGCCTATCTAATTGCCTCTACATGACTCAACCCAACCCGTTCCTCTACACCTATCATATCTAGGCTTGGAAAACGGGTCATTCATATGACATTTAGTTCGGATAAATTTAGTGTCATTACTTTTCGTGTCTAATTAATTTTAGTCGTTAGATGAGGCTAATTCGAGTTTATAATATTTGGGGTTAAAGTCATACTAGTACGTCTTTTGAACCGAATCAAATATAGGTTATCCAAGTTAGGAGTAAGTTAGGAGTACTATATCTATATTGTTATACTCATTGTATGAAATTGTTGGTTTATCTTTGTTATAATATTATTACCAATACTATTATCTTCCACAAATTAGCTTACCACCATAATCACCATAAATTATACTAATAATTTCCATATTATGTAATTACTTAATGATATCCAATTCATGAATATCAAGTCTCCATCTAGGAAAGACTTGGTTTCAAGTTTTAATATATAGTACTAGTTTGCATGTCCGGTCCGCGCCCGGGTTGTATATCTATATTGTTGTACTCATTATATGAAAGTGTCAGTTTATCTTTGTTATAATATTATTAGCAACACTATTATTTTCCATAAATTAGCTTACCACCATAATTACCATAAATTATATTATTTTCCATAAATTAGCTAATATTTCAATATTATGTAATTCTTAGTGCTATCCAATTAATGAATGTCAAGTGTCCTTTCTAGGAAAGACTTGATTTCAGGTTTCAATATATACTAGTTTTATGGCCCGTGCAATGCCCGGGCTACTTATGTTTAAATGTTAAAATTATGTAAACGAAATTTTTATTTAAAACCTAAAATCTCATTTCAAACACCCGTGAGATATTTGTAATGTAATTAGATGGAAAGTCACGTGTAAAAACCTAAAATCATGTTTTGAACACCCGTGTGATTTTATTAATGTAATTAGATAAAAAGTTACATTTCAAAATTAAATCTAAAATCCCGTTTCGAACACCCGTGGGATATTTGTCATGTAATTTGATGAAAATTTACCTTTCAAAATCTAAAATCTCATTTCGATTTCCCGTAAGATATTCGTAATGTAATTACACGAAAAAAGCACCTTTCAAAACCTAAAATCCCATTTCGAACACCTGTGCGATATTTGTAATGTAATTAGAGAAAAAGTCACATTTCAAAAGCCAAAGTCCCATTTTGAAACACCCGTGAGATATTCGATCAAATTGTCATAAATCAAGTAATTACTATATTACATAATTATTTTTCCATAAATCAAGGGATTAATGATGCTATTTTATTATAATAATATTATCATATAATATCTACTTACCATATCCTATTTTGGATCAACTTTATTTACAATATAATAATATTATTATATGCCACGTGTCAGCGTGGGAATTGAGCGGGTTCAAGATTACATATATATAATAGATATAATAGATAGATTAGATTAGTTCTCATCAGGTTGTTTGAGGTTTTTTTTTTTTTTTTTTTTTTTGAAATAGAACGGAAATTTTATTAATATAATCGTCGAATGGCAATTGCATATCATAGTAATACAAGTACCTCTGAGATGACCTAATTGACAAATTTCTACGCTAGTTAACAAAACTAATCTAATGTATATCGATATCGACATCTTTGTCGTCTTTAACTACCAGAGCAGACATATTGTATAACTAAACGAGAAAAAGACATTAAGGCATGACCAAACGATATTTGAAACCCAAGTCATAGATGAAGACCACTAAGCGAAATTTCGTCTTGAATAAGTCGACTTTTTGAATACATGGTAATTCTACTAATTCATATCTATTTGAACTTGGCCTTATTTTAAGTATATATACAACTAGTTTGATGGCCCGTGCAACGCCCGGGTAACTTATGTATAAATGTTAAAATTATGTAAACAAATTTTTTATCTAAAAACCTAAAATCTCATTTCAAACACCCGTGTGATATTTATAATGTAATTAGATGGAAAGTAACATTTAAAAACCTAAAATCATGTTTGGAACACCCGTGGGATTTTTTTAATGTAATTAGATGGAAAATTACATTTCAAAATCTAAAATCCCGTTTCGAACACCCGTGGGATATGTGTCATGTAATTAGATGAAAAATTGCCTTTCAAAATCTAAAATCTCATTCTGAACACCCGTAGGATATTTGTAATGTAATTACACGAAAAATCACCTTTCAAAACCTAAAATCCTATTTAGAACACCCTTGGGATAGAGAAGTCATCTTTCAAAAGCCAAAGTCCCATTTTGAAACACCCGTGGGATATTTGATCAACTTGACATAAATCAAGTAACTACTATATTACATAACTATTTTCCATAAATCAATTGATTAATAATGTTATTTTATTAGAATAATATTACCATATTGTATCTACTTACAATATCCTATTTTGTATACTTTATTTACAATATAATAATATTATTATAAGCCACATGTCAGCGTGGGAATTGAGCGTGTTCAGGATTACAAATATATACTAGTTTGATGGCCCGTACAATGCCCGGGCTACTTATGTTTAAATTTTAAAATTATGTAAATGAATTTTTATCTAAAACCTAAAATCTCATTTTAAACACCCATGTGATATTTGTAACGTAGTTCGATGGAAACTCATCTTTAAAAACCTAAAGTCATGTTTCGAACACCCGTGTGATATTTGTAATGTAATTAGATGAAAACTCACCTTTAAAAACCTAAAATCTCATTTCGAACACCCGTGTGATATTTGTAATTTAATTAGAGGAAAAGTCACATTTCAAAAACCAAAGTCCCATTTTGAAACACCCGTAGGATATTTGATCAAAGTGCCATAAATCAATTAATTATTATATTACATAATTATTTTCCATAAATCAAGTAATAATGTTATTTTATTAGAATAATATTATCATGTACTTACCATATCCTATTTTGGATAAACATTATTTACAATATACTAATATTATTATATGCCACGTGTCAGCGTGAGAATTGAGCGGGTTCAGGATTACATATATATACTAGTTTGATGACCCGTGCAACGTCCGGGCTATTTATGTTTAAATGTTAAAATTGTATAAACAAAATTTTTATCTAAGAATTTAAATCTCATTTCAAACACCCGTGAGATATTTGTAATGCAATTAGATGAAAGTCACCATTAAAAACCTAAAGTCATATTTCGAACACCTGTGTGATATTTGTAATGTAATTAGATCGAAAGTCACCTTTAAAAACCTAAAATCATGTTTCGAACACCCGTGTGATATTTGTAATGTAATAAAATGAAAAGTTACCTTTCAAAATCTAAAATCTCATTTCGAACACTACCTTTCAAAATCTAAAATCTCATTTCGAACACCCATAAGATATTCGTAATGTAATTACATGGAAAATCACCTTTCAAAACCTAAAACCACATTTCGAACACCCGTGGATATTTGTAATGTAATTAGAGGAAAAGTTACATTTCAAAAGCTAAAATCCCATTTTGAAACACCCGTGGGATATATGATCAAATTGTCATAAATCAACTAATTACTATATTACATAACTATTTTCCATAAATCAAGTAATAATGTTATTTTATTAGAATAATATCACCATATAGTAATACTTACCATATCCTATTTTGGATAAACTTTATTTACAATATGATAATATTATTATATGTCACGTGTCAGCGTGAGAATTGAGCGGGTTCAGGATTACATATATATATATTAGATTAGATTAGACTAGTTGGCATGCCTGTGCCACGCCCGGGCTACAAATGTTAAATGCACTATTTTTTATAGATTTATTTTACTTGTAACAACTCGAGTTTTCGTGGTTTTTTTAAAAAGATTTCGAATAAGAGAAAATGATTTTGTGACACTTTTTAATAGTGGAAAATTATTTTTGAATAACAATAGGTTATTTGTAACTATGCTTATTTATAATAATAAAAAAAAAAAAAAAGAGAATATGATCAACCCGGTTACTATTCACAGGCCAAAAAAAAAAAGAAAAAGAAAAGTAAAATTTATCTGTTAGTTTTCTCAGGCGACTCATAAAGAAAAAAAAGAAAAACAAAAGAAGACTTCATTTTTTTCTTCCTGTTTCCTTATCACGTCATATCATCATTTTCCTTCACCATAGTTCCTTTTATACCATCGCTTGTTGTATGGTGTTGTTGCCGCTTTTCTCATCGTCAATTTAATTCTAGTAGGTTTTATTTTCTCTCCTCTTTCATAGAAAAGCTGGTTTTGATTATATGTTTGATATTATAGCTAAAGTATCATGTTTTATTGATTATAATCATGTCTCTATTGCTTGATCGAAGTGGGTAAGAAAGTAGAGGTTAATTCGGTTCTTGTCTTGTTGATATGGAATGTTGATAGAAGCTTTAATTTTCTACTCTTTAACTGTCAATTAGTGATTTTATGTGAGCTTCGAGAGCTTGATTGATTTTTTTTTTTGTTGCGATTGAATATTCGAATTTATGGGTTGTAATTGTTAGTTTGTTTATTTTGACTTTAGGTGTTTGTGTCATAGTAAGCATAGAAGAGCTTAACAGAGTTATTTGTCTAAAGAAGAAGGAACAAAATCTGAACGCAGAATAGTTTAATAAAAAATTTACGTTTATTCTAACAAATTCTTGTAAACTATATTCTTCGTGTGGCCTTTGAAGACTTGCTTGGTGTCATCTATGAGCTTTGTGGTGACGTTGTTCGAGATGTTTCTATGTAGAATCTTCCATGGCTGAAAAAAATGTTTTTGGTAGGTTGACCTTGATATGTGTTAGAGATTTGCCTTGGCTATTATTTATAAATGAGAGGCTACATAAGTCTTTTGCGACCGTAAATGTATTGTTCAGTGCTGTCCTTGAATTCTCGAGCTAATTATCGGCTGATTATTGTCGGAATTGTGTCTTCTCCTGCGTAAAGAAAGTGACATTAGCTATTGTTATATGACAGAGCAAAATGTTTAAGTAGGTGGTAGATAGTATTAAATGGAACAATATTGCGGTAAATGTTACCTGTTGCGATGTCCTCGTATATTTCTTTGCAGACTATGTTTTTGGTGTAGTTAGGGGACATGTAATCTTTGTTGTCAATAAGAATCTTGAGTCCTTCACGTGAGGTAACCCTAGATACGGCAACATATAGCTGGCCGTGGCTGAAGACTGGTTGGGGTAGATACAACGCAACGTTATTGAGGGTCTGTCCTTGGCTTTTGTTAATCGTCATTGCATAGCAAGTCTTTACTGGAAACTGTCTCCTCTTAAACTCAAAAGGCCATTTTTTTTTCTGTTGGGGACATCATGATTCTTGGAATAAATGCCCTTGCTCCAATATTTTTGCCGGTCATAATTTCTGCTTCAATTACCCAGTCTGCCAGATGTTTGACGATCAGTCTAGTGCCATTGCATAGCCCTTCTGCCTGATTGATGTTTCGAAGTAGTATGATGGGGGTGTCGACTTTGAGGCGTAATTCGTGATCGGGTATGCCGTTAAACTTTAGGCTGTTGAGGAATTCGACGGGATAGAGTAAGTCCTCGTCACTTATGTTTCCCGAGGATTTGCAGATTGAGTCTGAGCTCTTGTAAATCCTTGTGTCGCCGGGAACGGAGTCCATTATGTGGTTGTTGATTTCATCGACTGTTTCATTTCTCGGTGCGAGTATACATCTGTCCCTTAGATAATTTGGATCTTTGTATCGAGTCTCGAGATCCGGATATGCAGTGGCAACGATTTCTCTTAGTGGGTCGTCCTTTGGATCGATAAGAAGGTCATTTGGGATTTCAATCCATGAGGGTTGTTGTTCTTCTTCTTCTGCTCCTGTTGCTGGCAGTTTACCGTTCCCAAGAGAAAGGATACATTTGCCGAATTCTTCGACCTTCTCTCTGTCTCTGTTTTGAGTCTGAGCTAATCTCATATTCTGAGTTAGAGTGAAGACTTGACATTTTTCCCACAGTTTGGACCTGCTGATAGATGCTCTGATAATATCTTCTCTTCTTCCTTTAGTGACCACGGGCAATATTTGTCTGAAGTCTCCTCCTAGAAGTACGGTTTTTCTACCAAAGATGGTGTATTCTGCATCGTGATGGGTGTTCTTTAGGATATCACGCAGTGTCCTGTCCACCGCTTCGAACGCGTGCCTGCCATCGTGTTATATGTGGTTATTTAGGAGTGCCAATAATTTATGATCTCTTTGGTTTTTATTATTGATCCGAACTTTGAATTAAAATTATATTTAATTGGAATAGAATAGTGCTTTACCTGTGTGTCATTGGAGCTTCGTCCCACACTACAAGCTTTGACTTCCGGATTAATTCCGCCGCAGGGGAGTCGTGCGATATGTTGCAGGTAGTAGTGTCAGTGAGGTTTATTGGGATCTCGAATCTCGAGTGTGCTGTTCGACCTAATGGGAGAAGCAGGGCTGCTATTCCGGAGGATGCGACTGCAAGGACAATTTCTCCTTGCGAACGGAGTCTGGATATGATCGTCTTGTAAAGATACGTTTTCCCTGTTCCTCCTTGTCCGTTTATGAAGAACAATCCTCCTTGTTCAGCTGTTGCAGCTTCAGTGACCTTGTTGTAGATGAGTTTTTGTTCCGCGTTCAACCCGACAAGCATTCGATCATGCTCCTCCAGTAGCTCTTGTCTGCTTAGTTGTAACTCATCCCTGATTAATGTGTTGTTGATTGACTGAAGTAAGGCTTTGTTTGGTTTCGGCATAGGGGGGTAGTCTTTCAGTGATTTTCCGCTCTTTATCAGGAGTTTTTCGATCTCTAACAATGCGTAGTTTTTTATTTGAACTTCTGACATTTGGAGCTCAGGGTATGCGAAAATCTTCCTTTGTCTGTAGAGGACGTCTTCTGATAGCATTTTTCAGTTTTTATCCCATAGTTCTGATGGCTCGTAAACTTCACAAAAGAGTAACATTGTGACAAATAGTTGGCGCAACTGGTGAGGAGAAGCCCAGCGATACGCCTCTTGAATTGCGTCCTCCCACTCCTTGTCTCCCCCTAGTAAGCCCCTTGCATAGCATGCTGACTTGAACGTAGGATAAATTCTGCCGTTGTATGTCCTTATTTCCTCGTAGCAGGTCGGTCCCTTCACTATGTTGAGGAGCATACGGAGATGAAAGTGCTCTCCGGAGGTTGGATGCGCGTAAGTGACTCTACCAATAGTTCGCCCTTTTTTCCTGGGATGCCACTCCTTGAGGTCATCAAGTCACGTAAACTTTTGTGGAAATTCAGTGTATGTCAGCTCCTGAGCTCCCTCGTACTCCTTGTTTGCTTTGAGCCACTCGGTGAACATGGTTCTCTCGATACCATCTCTGGAGAGAATACTGCGCACCGGCTGGCTATCACTGAACGCGACGGGTTGTTTGTTAGGGAGGTGAAAGCTGAGACGCTGTACAGCGGGTATTCGGTAATTGATGTCGAATTGGTAAATCCTCCACACAGCCTCGCATGCTGAAACATAACGGCAGTTCAAGTACTCCTTGATTTCATCTACGGTCTGCTCGATTAAGAAAGTACCTCTATCAGGTCCCTTGTTTATGTACTTGAAAAGGTACTTTATCGATCTCGATTTGTTGCACCACTCTACATTAATGTGTGCGTGGTATTTTACTATCAAGTCCACGTTGTGGGGCACTATGTCTCTGTTATCAAACTGGATGCCGTTTTTTATCATGACTCTGCCGTTGTCTCTCCTCCGGTAAATAGGGAACCCGTCCTCATCAAGAGTGCTTTCACTGTAGAACTTTTTCGGATAGTGCTTGGAGCATTTACCGTCGATCATGCACGTTGCTTTTTTATTCGCTCCTCCGTAAGGACCGTGTACCATGAATTGCTTCACTGCTGCATATGCCATTGGGTCGGTTTCTTCGTCGGGAATCTCTGCTGAAATTATCTTGTCTATGTCTGCGGCATTCTGGCACTTGCTGTCGGGGTGAAGGAATAGGAGGATATGGGCGTGGGGGAGTCCCCTTTTTTGGAACTCTATAGTGTATAAAGCTTCAAGACGATTAAAAAACAGTAATTTACTAGAGACGGACATTATAAAAATTTATCTTTTTTTCTTAACTGTTTGTGGATATATCTAGGAGGTCTTGAGATCTTACTTGCATTGACCTTTCCGAAACGACCTCCTTCGATCAAGTCTTTCATTAGTGCATCTAGCCTCATCTTGAAGACTCTCACAACAATGTCTGGTCTTTCATCAGCTGTCTGCCCCGGTATCTCTTTAAGCATAGCCTCTACTTCCGGCCATTGTTTATTTGCTGTGAAAGTTATGAAGAGGTCTGGATTTCCGAATACCCTACAAATGGCCATTGCATCCTGGTAGTTCTGCACCTTATACCTTGGTCCTCCGGTGAAAGTTGAAGGGAGAACAATCCTCCTCCCTATGAATGCTGCGTCATTATCCCCTCTCACCACTGCGTCTGTGAGCCCCTCATATAGCTCAATCCTTAGTAGTTTCTGGTTATATCGTAAAAACCGTAGTCTGTCCGCTTCTACGCACGTGTATGCATCAACTACATATTGGAGGAATAGACGTCCTGCCCGTAGGAGTGTTGACCGTTCGTTACGACGCTGCTGTAACCTATAGGCGTAATACTCGCACATGGTGCTGTGCTTTCTTTTCTTGCCTGGTTTCTGAGAGCTTTCTCTGTAGCTTGTGTTCTCCACGTAACCGTCCTCTCCGTATGGAAATAAAAGCGGATACTGGAGAGCCATGAAGCTTGGATGAGTCTCGTTTATCTGCTGTGTGCCATCAGACTTGTTATCGACTACAATATCGCGGTAACCTATGGTGTCATCGATATCGTTCACGATTAGTCCAGCTATTTCAGTTGTAGTGGGAAGATTGTACACTCTTGTGTCTTTACTTCGATTTCCAAGGAGCTGTACTCGTACTGGGATCAAATCTTTTTCTTTAAAGCGGTCTCTAGCCATGCGAAACGCTTTCACCAGTTCGTTATTTTCATCTAGCATCTTCAGTAGGTCTTCAACTAAGGTTTCGTCTAAGCCCGTAGAGTTTGGGTTTGTATCTCTGTTTAGGGCAGACATCCTGTTCTGCACTTCATTTTCTGTATCGTAAATATACAGTTGCAAAAATCTTGGTGTTTTCCCTTCTGCAGGAACTAAAGAGCCCATCAGGTGGTAGTTTTGTCCGCTAATTCGGAAGGCGTAAGGGGCAGAACCGTCGTTTAACGCTCTATCTATCTTTCCGCCCATGGATGTGAAAGCAAATAATGCATTGTACATTTGGATTTTTTCACGGAATTCTCGTGATCGTTTTCCTCCCGCCCGATTCAGAAGCAAGTCCAACATGGGTGGAGGGCTCTTTAGCAGAGGAAACTGAACTTGCCCCCCTTGGCAGCACAATGTGAACTCTGGATTCTGTGTGTCTCTTTGCTTGCCCTTCCTTTCTTGGTACCAAAACATTGCTCCGCAGTGCTCGCATGTGTGGTTTGGTGCCCCAAATCTCAGCACTTCTCTCTGGATCCCTAAATTGGAATTATCACAGGTTAAATGCATATAATTTTTAGCTTGTAGTATGGACTTGTTTTACATGCGAAGGATGTATGCTATTTGCGTTTTTATTTACCTGATGGTGCTGAAGTTGATCTTTGCTGTGTAGAATTTTCACAGTCATTCTCATTCGTTTGTTCCCGTCCATTCGTCGTGTCTGTTTCTTGTAAATGTGCTGTAGAATTTTGTTCTGTTTTGACGTTTCTCATAGAAGTTTGTCTTCTTCCGTATCTAACACTTTGCATGACAGGTAATGTGTTGCGCGAATTTCTGGCATTTCTTTTCTGGTCCATAAGGTATTTTCTACGCCGCCTCGCTTCTCTTGCAGCATCTGCCATTGTTGTCAACCTGAATCAACCAATAATGTAATTAATATCACCTTTTGATCACCGTTCACTTAGTACAATTAATATGTATAACAATTAATATAAGACTTAAGTATTAAAAACATATCAAACATATAGGTCATAGGGTTGATTTCTGTATAGAGTGAGGACAATTTAATACTGATGATGACAAACCTGGCTACAAAGCTTGCTCTTGAGCTGTAAAAAGAACTTCTTGCTCCTTTTGTGTACGTAAGAACTTGTGAATACTGTTGTAGTGTAAGTAACTGATTTTTGTTATTCAATTCTTCGTTGTTCTCCCTCCTATTTGTGTATATATAGTCGAGAGATTTTCCAATTCTATGTGAGTTCAGTTTTTTTTGGAAATAAAAGTTGAACTTTCCTAAATACTCTTCGACTTATTTTACTTATCATATACCTTGCTTGGGAAAGTTACCTTACTCTAACAGTGTTAATTTTTCTACTAACACCTTCATTTCATTTACAAATAGTTTATAGAGTGCCTTGACATGTTCATGAATAAGGTTCTTTTTAGCTTATATAACTTAAGAAACGCAAATCAAAATTCTTCGTCAAGAGTGGTTGGGTTTTCTCCGCAGCAAAATTTCTCTGTAGTTTGGTAAAAGTTGTCCAGTTTTTCACTCATATTCTTTACTTTTAGTTAAGGTTGTCTTTTGTTTGATTATTTGCTCTTGGTCTCTGTACTTTACTGAAGCACTTGTTTTGTAGATCCTATGGTAATATTCTTATTAGTCATTAAAAGCCAGAGTTCTTTTTTGGACGATCACATCTTTTACTTTAGTAGTTAGTAGATTTTTCATTTTTTTTTTTGTTTTTTTTTTTGTTTTTTTAGGGATCTTTTTTAGACGATTACATCTTTTACTTTAGTAATCAGTAGACTTTTCATTTCGTTTCTTTTTTTTTTGGTTCGGGATGCGCGTTTGCTTGAATGAGAAATTTCTTTTTTCACTTTTTTGTGTGGGCGTGTAGAAAATAATGGATTAAGATGATAGCCTGTTGAGTACATTGTGATTTTTTGAATAGTCACTATTTAACTTTTTGTTATTTATGTTTAAAACATTCTCATCTTACTGAATGCTTTAATCCTGCAGATGAACATATATACGTGTATGTTTGGCTGTTGGAAGATTTTTTCAAGTGTTTTTGACTTTTTTGAGTTTGAATCTGTTTGGCAGAATCTATTTTGGCTGAAAAATATGGTGAATTGGATAGAAGAATATGGTGAATTCGATAGAGTTGTTTCATATCCTGATACCCCTAGTTGGCATGCCCGTGCCACGCCCGGGCTACAAATATTAAATGCACTATTTTTAAGAGGTTTAAATTTTTGTCTTGTAATATACTACTCCTACCCAAATGAAAGACCCGTTTACCTTGAAATCAAGTAGAGTTGGTTGACTGCAATGCAGAATGAAATACTTACTAATTTTTAAAGCAAGTGAACGATTCATTTGGTCTAAATATAGCTCCCAACATGACAACTCAAAACTGCAAAACGAAACAGGAAAATATCTTTGGGTAGGAGGGAGTATGGTGCATTGTTTATCGGAGATTAGATTTGTTATTTTGCTTGAAACTGTGCAAGTTATAAACTTCACATGTGAATGATATGCTTTTCGTGTCCCTTTTATTCCTTGACAGAGTGATTTTGTAAGTAGGTGTTTCATACAGTTTCACTGAGTTACTTGCAATTGAACTTTTAATCGCTGCCAACTATAACGAATTGCTATCAACTTTAACATATCTAAATACAGTACCTTGACTTGTTCGTAAATATGGTTCTTTATCAACTACTATAGTCTAAATTTCATGCAGAAAAAAGGAAAAAATCAGTTGTAATATATCATTCTACGCCTTTGCACTTGGTTAGTTAGTTGGCTCTAAATCCACATTGTACTGACCCTTGACTGATGTTGTCCTCCTCAGTTTCAGGTGCTGGTTTTGCTGCATACGTTAAGAAAGTTCAAGTTTAGTATAGTGTTGTAGCAAGATTGGAAAATAGGAGAAATTGTTACTATTTCTTTTCTTTATGTTTTAACATAATCATTTAATACCTTTTCTTATTTGTTGGTTGATCTTTAACAACCCCTCTTGCACTTGGTAAGGACTTGGAGTTACTGCTTGACTCTTCAAGTGTTCCTTGTGCTTGACCCTGTCACCAAAAGGGGTTAATCTTTTTCTAACAGCCACATAGAGTTAATTGAGTGATAATAAATATATCATATAGTTAGTTTGCTTACATTCTCAATGTTTTTTTGTGTTAATGCCGCATATTCTTCCACCCCTATCAATTTTGTCACAGTGAACCCTTCCCTTTTATCTATCAAATTGAATTTTGAGAGGGTTATCTGGAAGATATGAGTTCCGCCGATCAATCTCTTTATGGGTTCTGGAAGTAACTCGGGTATGCCGTCCTATAAGAACATTATTTTGGTTAGTATATTTGACAGTAATTACACATGTTAACAAACTGAATGTGTTAGTATCGAAGTACCTCGCTGTTGTCAGTCAAGAGTATAGATACTGGTATTTCTATGAGGTTTTCTGCTATTTGGTCTAGGAAAACGAATGTGGTGCTCCCTGTAGCATCTTCAGCTTCAAACTGAATCCTGTACCTGTAACTTTAGTTAGTCGTAGTTGTATGTTAAATTTATAGAAAAGAGTAGTACTACCATGATAATTTTAGTTTACCTTGTGATTGGAAAATTTACTTTTTTGCCGCAAGTATCACACCAGAAACTTTGATCTTTGTGTATTACTTTCCTGCGACATGTAGATTCTGGGCAAGAGATGAAGAACCACTGTTTTCTGGTGTCAATATTGATTATCGATGCTTGGCAGATGACTTTGGTATTAAGGACGACATCCTTATCATGAATCAGCTCGGTAAGTTCTTTAACTGTTACAGTTCTCATATTTGTGATACTGATCGTCGGTAACAGTGTGATGCTTACATTATTTTTATCATCAATGCTGTTGAAAGGAAATAGAATAGTCAGTGTAAGAAGTTTTTGTCTACTAAAAGATTTATAATTGTATTGTAATATGTTAGGAAATTACCCCTCAATATAAGCCTTTAACTCTGGTAACGTGGTATCAGTGTACATCTTAGTCGCATTGGTAGATCCAAGAGTCACTTTCCCTGTTGTATACATTAGAATTAACTTGTTAGTTTCAGATTTGACAGAATTTGTCATCATGTCTAGAAAATAAACATGAACAACCGAATACCTCTAAATATTTTTGCACTCATAGAAGTTAAGATTATTGCTTGGAGATCAGGAATTATATCGTCACGTAAGCTTGTGGCCGCTTCATTCCATAGAGTTATGCTTAGTCGCTCTCCACTGTATAGGAATACAACTCTCGCATTAATGGTCATCTGATCTTCTTGAAATATTAATTGGTACATGAAGATAAAGGAAAGGTCAAGCGTATGTTTAATTTTTTGGGACATACCTTTTAAGTTCGAGCGTCATATCCCTTTTCAAAATTTTTCCATTCTTTGTGAATATGGTTGTCACCTCCTTTTGTGATTCCTTTATGCGGCCAATGACATCTGCATACAATGTTTTTTTTTTTTTTTGTTAAATCTTTTTTTAAACCGAAAGCTGGTATATCTTTGAAGTAAGAAAATTGCAAGCTCTGAAAGTGTACCTGATAGGGTAATATTGACACCAGCCCGTACTCCAAGTATGTCATAACCAACAAAATCAAATGTCTGTTTTGGAATCGTTGGATCATCTTCTTCTAGTACGGTCACAGAAGTAGCAAAGCCGAAGTTTATCATTAGATGATTGTTCACACTTCGGTAATCTGTTTTAGCTTCTACCACATCAAAGAACTTAATTATATGTATTTGACCTTCTGTTAACCTATCTTTATAAACTGACGCCTTTTCTTTATCAATAAAAGCTTGGATAGAGTTTCCCTGGCCAATAAAATTAGGTGATTAAAAATTAATATGGTACTTGCTAGAACCATTGGATTTAACAATTAGTCGTTGGCTCTTATACTTACCTCTTCATCAGCAAGTATTACATCGATACCCTTGAAAAATTTCTTACCCAAAGTGATGTTGTCCCACATCCTAGTCACTCTAACTTTCAAGATCCAGTCTTGTTTGTTATCTTGTATAACCAAATCTCTAATCACATTGTAGTTGCGGACTTCTGGTGCCCTAGACCTGTTAATGTTAACAGAATGATATATTGAGTTCAATAATAGTTATGGTAGGCACGAAACGTTATGGTTAATTTAAAGCATTCAAATACACATGATACGACTTACCTCTTTCTATTGTTGTTGGCTATCTGCAACTTGGTTGACATAAGTAGGAAAAAAAGATGATATCCTGTCAAAATTGCGTTAGCAAATATTTATATAAACATGAACAAAGCAAAAAAAAACTATTTTATATATAATACATACACAATCACCAAGAAGGAGTTGAAAGAACCAAACCTGGAGCTTGTTGAATCTCTAATTGACTGATGTAACTCTTAATTGTGAAATTTTGGCTTGTGAAAATTCGTATATATAGGTAGAAGACTTCCCTTATTCTAACTCGGCTATTATTTGGAATATTATTTTTATTATTTTCCTATTGGTAGATGTTTCCTTATCTTTTTTTTTCTATTAGATAATAATATAATAAGATACTTTTAGGTAATCTATTGCCATATTCTAAAAAAAAAAAAAGTGAATTTAATATTATTTTTATTACCATAATTTAAACAAAAAGTGAATTTATTGCTATTTTTATGCTCTATCCAATTAATGATTGCCAAGTGTCGTCATGGGAAAGACTTGGTTTCAGGTTTTAATATATAGTACTAGTTTTAAGCCCGTGCGTTGCACGGTACACATATTATATCGTACTTAATAATTCTTACTATACAAAATTTCCACGTTGAACATGTTTCTTAGATCCAGATGTAGTGTTTATATTTTGTTTGTTGAGTTTAGCTTAGGAATAGACACAATATCATTTTTGCAAGTTTCGCTCGATGACTGCTGTTTAATACAAAACATATGTATAAATGGAACTCATTTTAGTTAAATTTCAAAATTGGTTTGATGAGTTATCATATGTATAAATGAAAGTTAGGACTAATTATGTCGTTTCATATCTAACTAACTTTCAAATTACAATTGTATGAAAGTGTGGACTCTGGTTAATAAATGTTGTGAGAATTTTCCATTCTTTGGACTCTCTCACCATTTCTCTTATTTTGGACTCTCTCTAAACTTTTTAAGAAAGAAAACAAATCTCTACTAAATGTACACGGAATAACTGAATTGTTTCATATCGGAAAAATGTGTAAATGGATCTTAAATTGAGATACATCTCGAAACAAATCTAATGATATATGTTTTTAAATTTTCTGATACACGTATCCAATGTTATGAGTGATTATATCGCAAATCTATTACATACATTTATGAAAAAGTCTCACGAAAAATAAGGATTCTACATGTGGATTATTAATTATTGTCCGTTTGAATTGTTAATAATAAAATGTGGGTATTTCTCATTTTTTAAACACTCTCAGTATCTCTCTTTTGTTGGACTCTCTCTAGGCTACATTTATGAAAGAGTCTCATGAAAATAAGGATTCTACATGTGGATTATTAATTATTGTCCGTTTGAATTGTTAATAATAAAATGTGGGTATTTCTCATTTTTTAAACACTCTCAGTATCTCTCTTTTGTTGGACTCTCTCTAGACTCTTCAAAAATCTCTCTTTTATATATATACATTAGATTAGATAGATACAAATTTTAAAGTCATTGGGCTTACTTTAACTCAACAATGCAAACTTTAACCTCATTTTTTTCGAACTGAGTTTTGATCTCAAAACAAGGTTTATTGTTAAATGACGATCATTTTAGATCATTTCGGAACCTAAAGTATATCTCATTGAAACATTCGGATTAGAAGTCCAAACCCAAGTCATTCTCTCTTATCTTCATGGCTTAAGCATAACCTTGTTCTACAAACAAAAATCAAAATATATGTACTACAGTACTCAAAAACTTAAAACGAGTGTAGTCCGTATGTGGTGTGCCGTGTGAGATTATGTGCCTAAGTGGCTAAGTTCAAAAGACAACGAAAAAGAAGAACAGAAGAAAAGGAATGCAAACCAACAAACGAGAACAAAAGACAACGAATCTTATAAAGAACGTATCTCTCTCTCCTTCGCTTTCCATATTTGCGCGTTCCCCTAAATTGTTCCAGCATGTCATCTCTAACAAAACAATAATCTTTTCGTAATAATCTCTTTTTAATTAATTAATTCAATCTTAAACCTTTCTTCCCATTATCAAAACAAAAATCTGTTAATCATTGTTTCTTAACAAAATCTCACTAACTACATTCCTCTTCTCACTCTAACTCCCCTTCACTCACTACTTTCTCTCCCCTCTCTCCTTTCTTTTCGAATATGTTCTCCCGCTTTTCACTCTTCCCAGATATTCATCAAAATCCCCAATTTGACATCCTTTTTTTATTTATTTAATTATTGTTATAATTTGGGGGAAAATTGATTCAGAAATTTGTGTTTTTAGAAATGGGGAGTGGGAAACAAAGGTGGAAAATCTCAATCTACAGGAAACATTCCGAAACGTTTACGCCGCCGCTGTCGGACCGGCGAAACGTTTCGGATGCGGCTGCAGCGAAACCGCCGGCTGAGTTCGTCTGCCCAATATCCGGCTCACTGATGGCTGACCCGGTCATCGTTTCCACCGGGCAGACATTTGAGCGAGCGTGTGTCACTGCCTGCAAGACAGTCGGCTACACCCCTACTTTAAATGACGGTTCTACCCCCGACTTCGGCGTTGTTATTCCCAATTTAGCCCTCAAGACTTCCATCCTCAACTGGGCCAGGGCCCACCCCGCCGACCCGCCTCGTCCCGTCGGGCTCAGTGATGCGCTTAAGCTGGTGACGTCAGCGATGAGGTCGACGGGGGAGCTGGTGAAGCGGGTAGAGGAGGTGGGGCCCGGGGGGAACAACCCGCTGGAGCACGCGGACAGTGAGTTGACTCGGTGCAGGGCGCGGTTCGACTCGGGGGAGACGGGTTCGTTGTCGAACTTATCTGGGTCGTTCAGGAGGACGCCGCTGATGCTGGCGACACGGCCGAGTTGTTACTCGTCGTGCTCGTCGAGTTCTGAGTTTGAGGTGAGCGAGTCAGGCACGTGCGAGGATGATGGGTATGTGGGGAAGATGAGGAGCCCACACGTGTATGAGCAGGAGGAGGGGGTTGTGGCGTTGAGGAAGGTCACTAAGGGTAGTGTGGAGTCCAGGGTTAATCTTTGTACTCCCAGGCTTTTGTCGGCTCTCAAATCCTTAATTACATCAAAATATAACGACATTCAGGTAATTTGTTCGGTTAAATATTCAACTACTTGTAGTTTTGTACTTATTCGTTCGTGAATTTTGGATTGATTTGGTATGTTGAGACCTTGACAATGGTTTTATATTTTAGTTTACGATCATAAATTGTTAAGAATGCTGATTCCGAGAATGTACTTGAATTAGAGTTTAGCGTAGTGGAGTGTGGACTGAGGTGATAGATGGATTCCAATTGGACCAATTTTGGTGTTATCATGTTGTGTAGCTTGTTAGGCTCACTAGGATAGTGTAGGGCCACGATTAGAGATTCGAGGATCCGTTACTTAATACTTACGCTTTGTTTAGGAAGAGAGTGTGGAGCTGAAAAAAGGGTTCAAATCCGTTATTAGATGGAGTAGGTTTTTGTTTGAGCATGATGTGTTTGGGGTAGTGATTTTTACACTCCTTCATGTGAGGTCAGAATTTCGAATTCTGCTCTCAGATGGAGGAGGGTCAAAATTAATTCAGTGAGTGTAAAAGTCACCACCGTGTGGGATTGTTAATGTAATATAGACTATGTTACATATTTGTGGTATTTCTTCGAGAACAAATTGACTAGGTTTTATGGTAATTGGTAACACATGGTTACAGTGAGTTTGTGGGGCGAGCCTTTTACTGCCTGAAGCTTGGAATAGTGCCGTTTGTTAGACTTTGCTCGTTCAAGTTATTGTTTTGGTATTTTCACTTAAAAGTGGAGAAATTGTGCGTTCATGTGTATGTAGTTTTGCTTACACATTTGGGTATTGGGAGTGTTAGCGGACTCCATTTCATTTTTCCGTTTTAGGACTAAGGCTTTGTTGTTGTTATATTGGAAATGTTTCACCTGAAACTTCTTCCAAATTGATGAATAATTGGAAGAAGGATACTCTGTCTTTTAGAAAAAACTGCATACCCTAGGTTATTGACTTATTGTTGGTAGTTGTTACATACAGAAGAAACGGACTTGTAAAGTTGTACTAGAATAATTTTGGTCATGTTCAATTGTTCACCCTTGTAAAATAAATAATAGCCTTAGATTCAATTGAGTTGATATTTTCAGCTCTCTTAGACAAGTCCAGATCTTGAGGATATCATGAGTGGGGTGTTTGAATAGCATGCTCCATGACAGGTTCAGAGTTTTATGAAATTGTCTTAAACAGGAGCAAGGCAAAAACATCTTGAATCATTACTAACCTGCGTAGGTTGTGTACGCAACGCAATGCTGATTTCGAGTAAATATTATTAAAGTAGAACCTTTTGTGGCAAATAGTCCAGACTTTATGAATAAAGTTTATATAATCCAGTAACACGCATAGGATGTTAGGAGTGCCATTGATTATTATAGAAGAAATGTGTGTTTGTCTTTACGGAGTTTTGGCACTGATGGCTGATTATTTCTATTCTGAAGTCGTCAGAGTTGGCCTATGAATTGATTAATTATATATTGCGCGTGATTTCAGGTGAACTCGGTAGCAGCATTGGTCAATTTGTCATTAGAAAAAATCAACAAGGTTAAGATTGTACGGGCAGGATTTGTGCCTCCGTTGATTGATGTCTTGAAGGGCAGATACCCTGAGGCCCAAGAACATGCATGTGGTGCACTCTTCAGCTTAGCTCTTGATGATGATAACAAAACTGCGATAGGTGTTCTAGGTGCACTACAGCCTTTGATCCACATGATGATGAGGTCTGAGAGCGAACGAGCTAAACATGATGCTGCATTGGCTTTGTACCACCTCTCATTGGTACAGAGCAACAGGTCAAAGCTGGTGAAACTTGGGTCGGTCCAGCTGTTCCTTGGCTTGGTCAAGTCAGGTCAGATGCCGGGTAGAGCCCTACTCATATTATGTAACTTGGGTGCTTGTAGTGAGGGGAGGGCTGCTATGCTGGATGCAGGTGTAGTGGCATTCTTCTTGGAATTGCTTAAGAAGAGTGAGTTTGATTCTGAATCAACCCAAGAGAGCTGCGTTGCAGCAATTTGTGCATTGAGTCATGGTGGAGGGTTGAGATTCCGAGGGCTGGCTAAAGCAGCCGGAGCAATGGAAACGCTTAAGGATGTCGCAGAAAAGACTAACCGAGAACGTACTAGAGATAAAGCTAGACGGGTTTTGGAAATGCTGAAAGCGAGGGAGGAAGAGGAGGAGGAGGATGTGGACTGGGAAAAGGTTCTCGAATTCGGGTTCCCAAGCCGAACACTATCTCGACAACCAGGCCAGTCATGTAGGAACTCTAGTGAGTTCTGAAAACATGCTGGCTCAAATTTGATGATTGCTTGGTTCATGTTAATATTTTGGGGGTGCTTTTTACTATCCGCTGGGTGTTTTTTTTTTTCAGTTTGATCTGCTCTAATTTAATGGTGTAAATAATGGTTAATTAGGTCAGTACAGAAGAGGAGTGATGCTGTGATGGGTATTCCACAACGTAAGTTCGTGAAATTTGTTCTTTCATTTTCTTTTTGAGCAGGTGCATTTGGTTGAGTCGACACGGGACTACTCAACCAAGTAAAATCACCGGATTAAATTTCGAGCTTTGGAATGAAAGCTGATGATCGGGTTTTGTCGTCCTGTGTCAATGTATCCAACTCGAATCGGGATTAAAGTCGGATGGTGATTAGATTTGGAGTGTAGAAATCACAACTGATGTTTTTTGACAGTTGCTTGACAACGTTAAAGCTTTGCCAATGAGAAGACTCCTGGTTTATTTTGAATCATTGTTGTGCTTTCTACATCAGCTGGTTTCACGTGGTTAGCATTTTGCATGTAAAGTTCCGTTTTAATTATGCTCTCTTGCTAATGAGCTTTATGATATTGCAGTGTCTTCTTCTACAAGATCATGTCTGTCACACCGCTTGTTTGTTTTGAAATGTCTTAAAGCTACCTTTTGATCAGCAACAGATTGTACTCGTTATCTGGTGTGATGTGGATTTTCACACTTTTTCCAGAAGTGTTTCCTCTTGTGTTACCCGACACTTTGTTTTAGTTAATCTTGATAATACTGTTTTCATGTGATTTCCCTCAAATTAAGTGGAGATCACCAGTGAGATTAGTGAGTGGCAGTAGTTGGTACTTGGTAGTTTTCTTTTCCCCACACCCGTCGTAATCTCCACAAGCACAAAACTAAGTGAAGAGTTTGTATTGCATCCTGAGTGGTAGGTTTATTAGGACTCCGAATTATTCGGATATGTTTATTAGTACTATGTATGTATTAGGTTCCGAAGATTCTATGGTCATTACCGCTAGTGGTAATCACCATAAGAAAATATTATATTAACAAGTTTTAATATTTTGCTATATTAATTTATGGAAAGAATATCTAACAATTATATCATAAAAAATTAAAGAACTAGGTACATGTTTGGCTTAAACTTCTAAATGAATTAGACTAAATCAATGAAATTAACATGTGTAGCCCCATTCTCATTAGTCATTATTGTGCCAACGATGATTTTATGTTAGAAAAAAACACAATATTAATCATAATGGTGTAGAATCTCTAGTTGCATGTGGATTATTATGAGTTGGCGTGTTGCATACCAATCCCACGCATGGCTAATTCAGCCATTTCTTCCTTATCTTCTTTACGGTTGAATGTTTAATCAACAAATGTCAATCTTACGTTTTAATAAAGTAATTTACACGGTTTTTACTTGCTTGTTTTTGTTTTTTTCTCTAGAGCAATTTCGCAACAAGATCAACCTGATTAGTTTTGTGGCGGTGTAAAACTCATTTTCGGAAAAATAAATTAAACATATGTAGATTGACAACCGGCATTTATGACAAGGATTCTTTAGTATATAAGTAATTGATGATAAGAGTGTCATAGGATTTAAAGCAGGCTCGTAGGTGCAGTAGTAGAATTCTATTCCATTGTTAAAACTTGCAAGCAATGAACAATGGTGGAGAACAATGGTAGAGGCCATTAGTAATGATCGACAGTGATGAGCTATATAAATTAAGGCAAACACTACCCAAAAAAATGTATATTAAAATCTATTTTTTCTTTTACAAAATAATTTTAACTTAATTATAAAATTCATTACAATATTAATTAAATAGCTAAATCTATTAAAATATAATTTTCTTATGGTGATTACCGCTAGCGGTAATCACCATAGAATCTTCGATTAGGTTCGGGTAACTTGTACTAATTTTTGAAAAATGACTCAAAATCTGGATTTGTATGGAAAGACTGCAAATTGTTATGAAATAGCAAATTTAAGTTGAATAATGATATTGTATCACCAGGTAGTACTTCTTTGAGTATTACCTTTTGTACTTTACTTTTTCAATTTTTGAATACATACTCCTATTTAGCTAACAAAAGCTATTATAAAAACTAGGAAAATTATTTTCTTCCTCGTGACGCTCCTAAGTAGGGAGTACTTAAGAGCCCTTCATGCCACACTCCAAACATTGCCCTTCATATTTGGGGACTTCTCGTGTATATGGTCTTGTGTACGATTTTGATAATTTGAAACTAATCGTAAATTTGAGCATTTAATAATTTAAATTTAGTTCATCATGATGGTTAGAATTATACGATGTACATCAATAATGTTCCCCAAACATTTCGCCTTGATCGATTGATTTAAAGCTTAAAACAAAACATGTGGTGGCAATTAGGTTCCACGTGTTTATGTTTGCAGCTTGCAACGTTTAGGGCAAAAAGAAAATTACATTTGTGTCCTCACATCAAATAAAAACTGATCTGATCTGATTTGAATGACTCTGAACTGATCTGAGTGTGTTCAAAATTTGATTGAATTTCAACAAATTAGTATCAATTATAGACCAAACACATTGATAGAAATTCGAACATTTCTGATCTGATCTGATTTGATTTGAATGACTCTAATTTAATTGAATCTAAATTGAATAATTCTGAACTGATTTAAATACTACTTATATTAAGTTTTATCAAACAAAATGGCAATAAATTATCTATTATATATTTCATTTTAACGTTTGGGCACACTATCGTTAACCTTTCGGGTTTGACAATTGTTAATTGAGCCCAAGTAGCCCAAGACCTAAACAAACCAAAATGGTCCAACTACACTAAACCCTAGAGTCCAACCTTAAACCCAAAATAAAAAGAAAGAAAAACATAAAAAGAAATCAGAAACCAAAAAATGGGTTAAAAAAATAAAAACCCTCAGCTTCTCTTTCAAGTCACATCTCACGCGTACACAAAACCCTCCCCTGCTTTCCCCTGTTTCCACCGCACGACGACCACGCGAACGATGAACGACAGATAGTCCAGCCGCCGCTCCGACAACCTCGTCTGATCTTAAATATCTTTTTATCTCTATTCCCTGTCAGTTATTCGAGTAACTCTGCTTTCTCTCTACTTTCCTCTTTTCTTCTCTGTTTTCATTTTCGTAGAAAACTTGTTGAATTTGTTTACTTCTTGTGATTTAATTGTTTGATTATACGTTATTCTTAGTTTTTAATTGATTTTTGGTCGTTTATTGTTGAAATATTGGATTTGTATGCATGTTTTCAATCATTATTATGTTAATTTTGTGAGTTACGTTGGAATTAAGGACTAATTGTTATACTAATTTTTTTTTTTTTTTTTTGATAAATTCGTCTACTATGAATTTATTAGGGTTACCTTCTGATTTTTAGGTTTTCTTAAACTTAGTTGGGTATTAACGTTGATTTTACTCGTGATTAATGAAATTTCTATTAGTTTCAGTATTAAGATTTGAATTGTAATTTGTTTTGATTAATTCTGGTAATTATGTTAATTGGAGTTTTCTAAATTTTGTTATTTACTATAAAATTTATATTCTAGTTTTTCTGATTTTATAAATCTAATTTCGTTTTTTTTTTTCTGAATGATAATGCCCTAAGACGTGGGGTTTGATAGATACTAATACATACGGTAGTATAATTTGTTGGGTTAATCCTTTAATAAAAATAATAATGATAAAGGAGTTAATTTCTACGAATTAGATTCCGTTTTAATAATAAGTTTATGCCTCTAGATATTTTTCATTATCTTAACAAGTGAAACAAGCTTAAAAATGAAAAACAGGACCAAATGTGCCAAGATCGAAAATAAGCTAAGTGAATATCGAAGAGTGCTTATCTATTAAATACGTCCGGCCAATGCAGTCAACTGAGCCAAAATTGCAATCTTTCCTTTTGACTGTCCCTTTAGAGTCGAACACTTAATTAATTTTGTAGTTGTAATCATAAATAAGCTCACACAATGGAGTTATACAGAATCAAACACCATGATATGTGGAACTCTCTTATCATTCTGATCGTATATCACATTTTGCTCGTAGAGGCTTTGATTACAACCATGTTTGATTCATAAAACTCATGATATTTCGATCTTTATCTTTATTTCCATCAGCCTAACCCGAGGTGGTTGTCAATTATGTCCAATATCAAAGGGATACTCATCTTTGTTCAGCCTAGTTCGAATCCTAAAGCTCCCCACATACTCACAAATGAACTTGCCGGATGGAATTTAAGTATGACAACTCAAACCCTGATTCGTCTACCGTGGATGAATGGGTTAAAGAGATGTCGTACTCATAAGAGGCAGAGAGATTGGGATGTAAGATGTCGTACTTGTACTCCTTCGAGTACCTTCATATGTGAGTCTGTGGAGTCCTGATCATAGATTACAACTAGGCAAGCAAAGTGCGGGTAGTGATGTTTGATATTGGATAGGATATTGTAACAACCATTCAACGCATGAGGATTGGAACGTTGATCAAGATACCATTGACGAGCTAAATTATGGGAATATCGAAATATATATATCAACCATAGTTTCGATCCTATCCTGGATGCGCAAAATGTGATTTATGATCATAATGACAAACATCGTGTTATTTGGTCTGACAATTTACTTCGATACTTCGACTGCGAATTTATATATGATCACAATTACAAAGTTGATCAATTCTTCGACTCTAATGGAATGTCGAGCATAAGGAGTGCCATTGGGACTCATACTGGTCAGAGTTGAGTACTCTTGGATAGGGTTGAGCATCGATCCAAGACCGCAACAGACAACAAGTCAAGTTTTTTTTTTTTTTTTTTTTTTTTTTTTTTTTTTTTTTTTTTTTGGAAAGAGGACCGACTGAAACTCATTAGGTCGGGCCGAATTAAAATTTCCGTTAAAAGTTAAAATATATAGCATACTTTATTTTGAGTAATATGCATGAAGAAAAATAATAACAATTTAGAAGACTAAATCTACTTACAAGTTGATCTCATACATGAGGTGCTTTTTGAGGTAAAAAAACAAAATTAATGGTGGATCACACAAAGTAATTAGTAGTAGATATACAGTTTATAATTTTAATTTAAAAAGAAACAAAGATAGATCTGCGATTTTACGGATACAGAAGTTACGGAGTAGTTGTAATCGTAAATAAGCTCACATAATGGGTTGTCAGAATCAAATACCATTATGTGAGAAACTCTCTTGTCGTCATTATTATGTATCACATTCTACAAGTAGAGATTAGGATTACAACTACGGTTGATAAACCTCACGATATTCTCATAATTCACCGCATCAATGAGATAGCTACACTCATCTTCATTTCCATCACCATAATCAATGTTTTCATTCTCATCTGCGAGGTGGTTGTCAGTTGCATTATTATGTCCAATATCAAAGAGAGAATACTCATTTTTGTCTCCAGAAGTTCCCCACATAATCACAAATAAAGGGGTTGCTAAGTGCAGAGCATTTTTGGATATCCGATCCGAATTTGACATTCGGATCGGATATCCGAATCCGAAACCGATATTTGTATTATCCGATATCCGATCCGAAAATGATCGGATATCTGAAAAAGCTATCCAAATCCTTTCGGATCGGATATGGCAAATATCCGTTATCCGAAAAAGCTATCCAAATTCCAAAGCACAATCAGATTGGCACTTGCGAGCGATTAATACAACCCGAATTCGAAATCAATCAACGAACTGCAAATTACAAACCAAATTACAGAGTTTTAAATGATAAATACTTGGTCCAAAACATTACAATCTCACGATCTCAATTACAAGCATTGTTATGACTTATGAACCACATGATATCAATAGTATTCCGCAATGTCATCAGCAGAACCCGATGATTCAGCAAGTAGTTTTGCAAAACAAATAAAAAGTAATATAGATTAGATAAGTAATGTTTGGTGCAATCCCATGTTTTTGCAAAAAAATTAAACTTTCACCAAAATGCAGAATGCTGAATAGAAGAATGCAGGCAGAATGCAGAATAGAGAATAGCAGAATAACAGCATAGCAGCATCAGGCAGCAGAATAGCAGCAGCAGGCAGCAGAAGACCAGAGTAGCAGCACAATGAAAGTATTATCAGCAGTGGAAGTAGTTCATACCTTTTTCAATTTTCTCCACCTCTTCGATACATTCCTCTACCAAGAGTGGACCATGTGTAGAGCGCAGCCAATCTTGCGAACAAATCAAGGCTTCAACCATAGTTGGGGAAAGAGAGCTACGAAATGAATCGAGTACTCGGCCACCAGTGCTAAATGCAGATTCTGATGCAACTGTTGATACAGGAATTGATAGGACATCTCGGGCCATCAAAGAAAGTATAGGATATGCCTCTTTTCGTTTATTCCACCACTCCAAGACATCAAAATCCTTTTGATTCATCTCCCTAACGTCCTCCAAGTACTTATCCAAATCACTCTTCTTCTCCTCACTATAATTAACACCTACATCTTTCTCAAACTGAGACTCCACCATATTCATATAATCATCCATATCAGCACTCTCTTGACTGCCCAAATCAACTATTGGTGGCGGATTTGGAACACTTTGGGCTTGGGGTTGGGAAGAAGCATAATGATCATATAAAGAATTTAGAGTGAGCACAGTCTTGTCATGCAACTTATGAACTTTCACCAAATCATATTGCAAATTCAAAGCCCAATCAAAGTATGGCATCTTACGCCTAGGGTCAAGCACAACAGCAACATACAAAAACAGATTGATATTCTCCACAATATCCCAATACTTTTGATGTTTCTTAAGCATCCCATGTGCCATTAACTTCACACCAAGGTCATCACTTTTACATTTGTTCTTAATCATCATACCAATAGCAACAAGCTCTTGCAAATACATATTAGAGGTAACATATAAAGAGCCAGAAAGTCTCATAGTAGCATCATAGAATATTTTAAGAAAAGGTAAAAGAGATTCAACTCGTTCCCAATCAGAATCATCGGGAACACCTTTACCTTTCTCCAAGTCTGATTTGAACTTTCCATTATCACTTTTTTCAAGTTTCTTAAAAGCTTTGCGATAAATCACAGCACCCTCCAACATCAAATAGGTGGAATTCCACCTAGTCTCAACATCTAAACAAAGATGCCGCTTAGAATCAATTTGCTCCTGTTTTACACAATTCTTGAACTTAAGCTTTCTAGCCGGAGAAGACCTAACAAACCTAACAGCATGGCGGATTCTATCAATAGATTCATCAGACTCTTTCAAACCCTCCCTCACAGTTAAATTTAGAATGTGAGCAACACACCTCATATGTAAAAATTTGCCCTCTAAAACAGCACCTCTCCAAGTAACAAACCTTTCTCTCAAATACTCAATTCCCACATCATTAGCACTAGCATTGTCTACTGTCACTGTCATCACTTTCTTGGTAATGCCCCACTCAATCAGACATGACTCAACTGCTTTGCCAATAGCCTCACCCGTATGACCAACTATTGGACAGAAGTTGATAATTTTCTTATACAGCCTCCAATTCTCGCCAATCCAATGTGCAGTGAGACACATATACCCCAAGTTTTGACATGATGTCCAAGTGTCTGTAGTTAGACAAATACGAGATGAACAAGTGCTAAAGTAGTTCTTTAGTTTTGACCTTTCCTCATTGTATGTACCAATACAATCTCTAGCTACTGTCCAACGAGAGGGGATATGAAAATGTGGGCAAGCGACATCCATAAATGCACGAAAACCCTCACGATCAACCACCCTAAAAGGCATCTCATCCTTTATTATCATTTTGCACAAAGCTTTTCTA
The DNA here is from genome assembly GCA_963680865.1 of Spergularia marina. Lineage (NCBI taxonomy): Eukaryota > Viridiplantae > Streptophyta > Magnoliopsida > Caryophyllales > Caryophyllaceae > Spergularia > Spergularia marina. Next base: position 9,132,387 of record OY804554.1, read on the forward strand.
GTGTCTTGTTGGTTAAACTTCCAAAATTCAAGCTTACCTCTTCTTCTTCCCAATGCATCATCACCTACATCAACACCACTAGCATCCCCAGCATTAGTTTTGTTCAAAGCAATAAGTTTCTGAGTCTTATCAACATTAGGTGGGTAGACAGAACACCTATTAAGGTGGTTGCTCATCACACTAGTTCCTTTTTTAGAATTACCAACAACAGTGTTACCACAATAATGACACTCAGCTCTATCCTCCCCGTTTATTTGTATCAATCTAAAGTGTAACCAAACCCAGGATCTTTTCGTACCTTTCTTAGGCAATGGACCATCAGTGATGCCAGTTGTGCAACTCCTTTTTTTACCTCGTTCTGAGGCATTTGAAGTCAACAGAGTTTCTTTATCACCTTGATCAGACCCATCACCACCGAGCTCATCACCACTGAGTCCATCACCAACGAGTGCATCACCAGTTAGATGTGGCTCATCACTTGACGCATTCGGAGTAACGCTTGCGCTAGCATAGCACTTGACGAGTCCTCCATATCCTGCGAAATCAAATGAGCATAAAATTATCTAAACTGGAAAATAAATCATAGATATTGCAGCTTAAAATGGAAACTTTATTAATATCCTGCTAATTCACTAGATTGAATAACGCCATTCCCAATTTCAAAGGAACCCAAATTAAACCCTAAATCCCGATCACAAACCCTAAAACCCAAATTCAGGAATTGGACAGAAATTAATTAAGCACTTACAATTGATTTACCTTCAAAAATAAGTATAGAACAACGACGATTTAGAACGCACGGCGATTGAGACCCCGACGGCGACCAGGAATATTGAACTCGACGACGATTGAAAATCCTAAGGCGACGGCGACGATTGAGAACGCCGACGGTTGAGAAGATTGAAACCGACGACGAATCGACGATTGAGAAACGACGACGAATGAGACGGCGAAGATTCGAATTGACAGTGAGAGATCTAAGAGAGTGAGAATGAGGTTGTGATTTGAGTGTCGAAGACCAAATGAGGATAAGATTGAGATATCTGAGAAAGTAAAGTTGTTATTGTTTAGTTTCTTTTACTTTTTTTATTTGTAATTTTTAATTGTTATATTTTTTTGTGAGATAATTTTTTATTGTTATAACTTATAAGTATTTTTTTTAAGGGATGTAAGTTTTTAATTGTTATTTTTTTTTTTAAATGAAGTTATTTTAATTTTTTAATGTAATAAAAAAAATACTATGAGAGTTAAGTCACCTTTTTTTTTGAAGTCAAAAGTTAAGTAATAAGTCTAAATGTCTAATCACGTTTAATCTCGAATGTATCGCCATATCGATAAAAGTTAAAGAGTTAACGTCGGAGTTAAAGAATACGGAGTACCTGTTTCGCAATAACTTATTGTAAGATAAAGTCGATCTAGTGATTACCTTCAAATCTTGAATCATTTGATCTTAGTAGGTCTCGGGTCTGTAAAGGGTAAACGTTAAAGGTCGGAGTCTTAGAGTTGGTCATCTACTTATGTCTTATTGTCGTATTCTCATATAAACTCGTATTGCGATAACTTATTGTAAGATGAAATTGATTTACCTACAAATCTTGAACCATTTGATCTTAAGTAAAGGGTCAATGTCAAATGTCGGAGTTCTAGAGTTGGCGATCTGCTTAAATCTTATTGTCGTATTCTCATATACATTTGTCTTGCAATAACTTATTATAATTTGTAAGATAATATGATTATACCTTTTGATTTTTAATATTAGAAGGTTTGCTTAAACGTTAAAGGTCAAAGTTTCAGTCGTTCAGAGTTGGGAAACTAATTAAGTCTTATGGTTGTACCGGATAATTTCGTTCGAATTTTTAATTATGTAATCTTATCAGATAATATATATGATCGTATGGCGTACGAGTATACGTTAAATGTTGGGAATCTAATTAAGTCCCAACTGGCAACTGAGCAGCTATTGGCCTATTGTACTCTCAAATGAGATTATTTTACAATGACTTGTTATTCTCCTACAGATTTATAGACTTATACTCTTATAGTATGATAAATTCAATATATAAAAAGTTTCCTAAAATTTTCAAGTTTTGAATCGTTTAATTGTCACGAGTTAAAAGATCCAGGTAAACGTAAGTATATATAACAATAATCATAACTCGAATAATGAATAGCCGATTCCAAAGGCGCCAAACCATTTTCTCATTTGCGCCAAAACCAAAAAATTTCAATTTTCGTCTTGCCTCTATTAAAAATTGGACAATTTTAAACCACAAAAACTCAAAGAAAGAAACAAAAAATTAAAAGCAAAACAATGAAAATATCTCACTTTTTTTACCAACCTTATCTAATATATATTCCTTCCCCCCAAAAAAAAAGTAAAATAAAACTCATCATCTCTTTAACCCCTCCCTAGCTCCCTCCTCATCCTCACGTTTCATTTCTCAGAAAATTTTCCTCATCAACATTCATATCATTAATACTCCAATTTCTCATTTTCTCATTCATTTTTCTTGCTCGATCGTACGCCGTTGCTCAGTTGCTCTCCATCTCCTTCCTCCCCATTGTAAGTCTAGTCTAATTTCATCATCTTTCTTGCTTTATTTTTTCAATTATTCACTTATTTTCTCTAGTAATTCGTTGTCTTAAGAGCCCTAATTTTGATTAATTGATCGTCTATGAACATTTGGGTTAATTACATGGTGAAAATTTCATGGTAAAGAATGTAATTGGTCCTAAGATAAATTAATTACATGGTAATTCTATTAGTTAGTGTGTGATTCAATGTGCTAGTCACTACATGGAATGACGAGTATATGAAAAGCAAGCTCGAGTGAGATAGAAGATCAATCTACCGCAATGCGATATTGATTGTTGGAAGGCTGGAATTTGAACAATAAATTCAGCATAGTCTTTTTTAGAAGAATATCACCCCCAATATTCCTTTCCTAGCAATGTGATACGATCCTTTAGGTGTCCAAAAACAAAGGATATCACATTAATCATAGAAGCAAAGTCATGCATTAAATTGATTCATTGCACTAATTGAAGATCCTCTGGATCAAAATCACGATTCATTGAATCGTGAAGGGAAAACCTAATGTCTTTTATCGTATCTGTTACGACTATATAAAGAGCACATAAGGCCCTCATTCATAGGCATCCCACCTTCAAATTAAACCAAACCACGACATATCGTTACTCATTTCGGTCTTAATTTTTGCGTTTATTTCAGTTTTATGATTTTAAACGTGGAGGAGGCGAAACTATGAGAGCTCTCTTGCTCCAATTCCGAAGAAACAAACAAGGTAAAGGCCACAGCTGCTAGTTTATGAATACCTATTGAAAGTGCACAAAAAGTAGTAAGAGTGATTCTCTTTGTTGGGGTGTGTGATTCTATTTGTTACTCGTTAGTGGGTGTAATTGTATTTTCTATTGTGTGATTCTATTGGTTATAATATGTGATTCTATTAGTTAGTAAGAGTGATTCTACTAGTTGGTGTGTGTGATTTTATTGATTATTGCGTGTGATTCTATAGGTTAGTGTGTAATGTTTGGTATGTGATTGTTTAGTGTATAATTTTGATTATTTTAGTATATAAATTTGGATTTGGAGATGGGATTCTCTCGAAAATGTGTCGAGCTTCGTCTAATTTATGGCTTACTTCTTATGTGACATTAGATAGGATTCTCTCGAAAATCCACATTTATATTCTAAAATGATCCCTCTCTGTTGATGTTCTGTGCACTAAACAAACTCCTTTCTTCACCTACACGCTCCAATTTTCAATCTCAACAATCTCATATCACATAAGAAGCCATAGATTATTAGATTATTCACTATGATTTTCAATTTTGTTTTCGTTTTTTCTTTTCTTCAAAATTAAAATTTTGGGTTCGTCTTCACTGCTTATATTTTCTAAACGTGAGTTTGTTAGGGTTCTTAGTGTACATCTTGATGGCTCAAGTGCCACTACAAGAACCAGTCGAGCCTTTTATTCATCCATCCACCGGTAAACACTTTCTTCCAATAAGTGAACAAGAGGCTTCTCATAATGGAAGAAAACGAAGGAGTGATATTTGGAAATACTATAAGTTCTATAAGTGCGAAATTGGAAATATTTTTGCTCTTTGTGTTCATTGCAAGAAAGCTATTATTAGGGCCGATGCTCACCGTGGCACATCCGTGGTTCGCTACCATGTAGAGCATTGTGCGGATATTCCTTCTAATGAGAAGCCTAGTATGTGGTTCCGATAACGGACATGGCACAAGGGAGGGTTTCACTGGTCGTCAATGTTTCAAAAATTTTGATTATATTGTAATCATGTAATATTGTAATGTTATGTTGTATTTTTAATATCGCAATTTTTTTTAGGTGAAAACGTCAAGATGTGTAATACTATTGTATATCGTACCTTGAATTGGGGGATTGTAATGTTTGGACTTTGGAGCAAGTTATGGTGGAGTGTAAAAAATTTGTTAAGCCTTAACGAGTTCACGATTGGATGTTGAGTTTATAATAAAAATAGCATTTTTTTTGCTGAAACTATGGATCGGATCGGATAGTATGGATGTTCGGATCGGATTTATGGATATTCGGATCGGATATCGGATATCCGATGATATCCGATATCCGTATCCGATATATTTTCGGATATCGGATATCCAAAGATTTTTCAGTGGCTATCCGAACTATATCCGATATCCGAAAATTTCGGATACGGTTATCCGATCCGAACGAATTTTCGGTTCGGATATCCAAAATTTCGGATCAAATATCGGATCAAATAATCGGATAATCGGATATTTTGCTCAGCCCTAGTTGCTATCCAGCGCCCCAAGCCCTTATTTACCGCCCCAACTTTGGCCCAAGACTATTTGTTTTACCCCCACTTTAAATGCTCTAATTTTTCCTCTACCCATACTACCCCTTACCCCACTATACCCACATTATTCAGTTTCCTTCACTCACTCCTACTTTATCATTGTCATCTGCAGATTCTTCACTCACTCACCATTTCCCCTTCCCTCACTCCTACTTTATCATTGTAACAACCCTAAATTTTCGACAAATTTAAATGAGAAAATAAAGGACTGTTATGCCGTCGTTGACTTCCGAGTCAACGACAAGGCTTATTAAAACAAACTTCTGAAAGAAACAACGATGGTCAGCGGAAGACTTGTAGCTAAGTTTACAATCCAAAAACAAACCGGAAGAAATAAATTACAATCGTTCTTAAAAATCCAAACGTTTGACGAATTATTCTAAAGTTTCCCCATGTCATGCATTGACCTTCAGGTAGACAAGCAATCACCTTCAAGACCTGTCAACTGCACCATTATAACAATGGTACAGGCCCCAAAATAGGGTAGGGACAAACCCAAACAGAAAGAACGTCAGCACAGGCTGAGTAAGAGAAGAGAGCAACAAAAGAAAAAGAAGATACGCGCCTTAAAATGGCGCGTAGCTACAATTAATTGAACAAACCACACCAAGAAATCAAGACAACGAGCGATTGGGCACGACTCGTGTGCTTAGAGCACGGTTCGTGTAGAGCGCGAACGGGGTGTTCATCACCACAATAATCTTATTTAACATTCTTTATATAAATTATTGCGCAAGGGTCCTACCCCAAGCCGACCCAACACTAGAGCATCGAGAATAAAACGATCCTAAAGACCCGAGTGTGCACACCCCTCCTAGGGGGACGGTAGGACGCACAGTCCCTAAGAGGAAGTCATTTAGGAGACCGGTAGCTGATCTCCGGCCTAGCTACATATACCTTGATCAGAGGTTAATTGCTCTAGGTGGTTAAACATCATACAACACGTATAGTTATATATGTATAAATAGATACATCTTTAATCCGTCTTAAGTACATTATTCGCGCATAGTAGCTTGATTTATAAACGGCCAACGCCGGAACAAGAATATCAATAGATGATCAATAACAAAATCAATGTAGGAGGTCAATAGATGCTCAAGAGGTGATCAAAATAGATAAACAATGACAATAGGCGATAGATAATCAAAATAGAGAATATGAACAAAGAATCGAAACAAGATGAACGTGAAGGATTCTCATGATATGAAATGAAGCTCAAGCTTATGAGGGTCAACGTTCTTACCTTCAACACTTAACAACTCTAGCAATGGAGTCAAAAGTCCACGAAAGGTACTTCCTCAAAAACACCGCCTAAACAATTGTCGAACACAACGGAATTACTACAAATTACAAGGTAGCTAACCTCAAGTGACTTACTATAATTATAATCCATACTCCACACATCCCGCAAGACAACCCCAAAACAAATATGATCATAGGATAACCAAACGAACCCCAAATCGCACCAAACTTTCACCACACCTCCACCAACATGCTAGCAACGTTTTCAATCGTTTAAACCCTTAAAATATCAACAATAACGCCCAAAATAAGGCAAGATCAGATCTGGACAGAAACCATTTAGTTCAATCAAACCATTATGAAACCTTCCCAAATTTAAACTACATGTTACCCATATCATAATAAGCTATCCTTTCAAATTTCATGCAATTCTAACCATAAAATCATCATCAAATACAAAACCCTAATTTATAAACCCTAATTTCGTAACTTCATAATCTCATGCTTTAAATCCCCAAACAACAATGAATACAACACCAATCACAACACCATAATCATATTCATGCTTTACAACATCAATTAAACATGAATTCAAAAAGAACCCTAATTTATAAAACATAAAAAGGGGTAAAAATCCTTACAACTCTTGATGTAAAATCAAGAGAGAGAGTGAAGGTTGGGCGGTGGTGTGCGGCGGCAGTGAGGACGGCGTGCGGCGGCAATGAGGGTGGCGTGCGGCGGCTCCTCCTTCTCTCTTCTCTTCCTCTTCCTTTCTCCTCTTCTCTCTTTCTCTTTCTTTCTCTTTTTTTTTTTTTTTTTTTTTTTTTCTGCGTGCGTGATTTTGGAGGGGGAGGGTTTCCTTTTTTTTTTTTTTTTATATATAGTGTAAGGTGAGGGAATAAGTAAGGGTATTTTGGTAATTTTGCCAATTAATTGCCCGATTAGGAAAGTGACCCAAAACGGTAAATATACCTAAATCCCGCCGTAGAAACTACACCTTAAAATGAGTCACAAAACGTAACACCCTAATTAAATAATAATCCCGAAATTTACGGGGTGTTACAGACTTCCCTCCTTAAAACAAATCTTCGTCCCGAAGATTTAGGTTCCTCCTCTAAGGTAACACAGACTTACGTATAACCACGCATTTCTCGGTCGGTGTCCCACATCAACTTTCAACTTACTGATTTGGGTTGGGGTACACAAAGGTACACATGGAGTAAGTAAGGGTGAGGAGTAAGAATGTAAGGGTATAGTAATGTAAGAGGGAGAGTGCATCATCAATGCACTCCCACGCAAGGAGTTGTGTTTAGGAAAAAATACATCATCAATGCATTTCTGAGATAGCGCGCACACATTTATAAATGAATTTAACACACTTAGAAATTTATACAGCACATCAAACACGGAAGAAGGAACGCACGAGGTTCTCCTTCCCCTTAAAAGAAAGGTTCGTCCCGAACCAAAAGTACCTTAGTCGAATAAGTGGGGGTATTTCTCGCGCATGGCGGACTCAACCTCCCAAGTGGCCTCTTCAACGTTGTTGTTACACCACAGTACCTTGACCATGTTGGTTTCGTTACGCCGGGTCTTTCTTGTTTTGGTATCTAGAATTTTCAAAGGTGCCTCCTCGTAGGTCATTGTCTCATCCAACTCGATCGTTTCCGGGTCGAGCACATGAGATGGATCACTAACATACTTTCGCAGCTGGGACACGTGGAACACGTTATGAACTTGGTCCAACTTTGCAGGTAAGTCCAGTCGATAGGCCACTTCACCAATTCGTTCCAATATTTTGTATGGCCCAATAAACCGCGGGCTCAACTTCCCCTTCTTGCCAAACCTCATTACTCCTTTAGTAGGAGATACTCTTAACAACACCATGTCATCCTTTTCAAACTCGATATGGCTACGAGTCCTGTCGGCGTAACTTTTTTGCCTATCCTGGGCTGCCTTGAGTCTATCCTTGATTAGCTTTACTTGGTCAGTCATCTCTTGGATATAGTCAAGCCCCAACACTACAGTCTCACTGATGTCGTTCCAACAAATCGGACTCCTACACTTCCTCCCATATAATGCCTCATAAGGGGCCATTTTGATTGACGCTTGATAGCTATTATTATAAGAGAACTCAATTAGGTCCAACTTGTCTTCCCATCCTCCTTGAAACTGTAGAGCACAAGCTCGGAGCATATCTTCCAACGTCTGATTTGTTCTTTCAGTTTGTCCATCAGTAGTTGGGTGAAATGCAGTGCTCTTTAGAAGTCTTGTGCCCAAGGCTTCTTGTAACTTTGACCAAAATCTAGACACAAACCGCGCATCGCGATCCGAAACAATCTCGTCTGGGACGCCATGTAGTCTCAGAACGTGATGTATGTAAGTATTGGCTAGTTGTCTCTTCTTCCAAGTGTCTTTCATGGGTATGAAGTGAGCACTCTTCGTCAGTCTATCTACGATCACCCAAATCATGTTATTTCCCTTAGGTGTCCTGGGTAAACCAGCGATAAAATCCATAGATATCGAACTCCACTTCCACTCCGGCACCGGCAGTGGTTGTAGCTTGCCTTGCGGTCTCTTGTGTTCACTTTTTACCTTCTGACAAACTAGGCACTTAGCTACGAATTCGGCTATGTCTTTCTTCATCCCAGACCACCAGAACACTCGTTTCAGATCCTGGTACATCTTATCTCCTCCGGGATGTACTGAATATAAAGTAGTATGAGCCTCTGCTAATATCTTCTCTCTCAGTTGAACATTGCCGGGAACACATACCCGACTCCGAAAGCGAATCACACCATCTCCAGTCTTTTTGAATAATTCGCCGTCTTTCTCCAACCTCCCGTTGAGGTACTCATCCGAACCCTGAAGTTCCTTAATCTCCCCTAAAAGATCATTTTGAAACGTAGTGACTCCATGTTCCGATAACTGTATTCCAAAGTTTAGAAATTCATCTCTCAACTTCTGTCGTTGTACTACCATTTGAATACTGTGCAAGGACTTCCTACTAAGAGCATCCGCCACCACGTTGGCCTTACCCTCGTGGTATTGAATCTCCATGTCATAGTCCTTAATGAGTTCTAGCCATCTCCTCTGCCTCATGTTAAGCTCCTTTTGAGTGAATATGTACTTGAGACTTTTATGATCAGAGAATACCTTAAATGTTACTCCAAACAGGTAATGCCTCCATAGCTTCAAAGCAAATACCACAGCAGCTAGCTCCAAGTCGTGTGTTGGGTAGTTCTCCTCATAACTCTTGAGTTGCCTAGACGCATAGGCGATTACTCTTCGGTTCTGCATAAGGACACAACCCAGACCATTCTTTGAAGCATCCGTGTAAACCTCATATGGAATGTTCTCATCTGGCAGTGCTAGAACTGGTGCAGACGTCAACCTAGTTTTCAGGGTTTGAAAGGCTCCCTCACAAGTGTCATCCCATTTAAACTTGGTTGCTTTCTTCATCAGTGCTGTCATGGGTTTAGCTATCTTTGAAAAGTCCTTAACGAACCTCCTATAATAGCCAGCAAGTCCCAAAAAGCTCCTAATTTCAGTTACACTCTTGGGTGTAGGCCAGTCTTTGACTGCTTTAATCTTGGAAGGATCAACAGCTACTCCCTCCTTAGAAATGATATGACCCAGGAATGCAACCCTATCCAACCAAAACCCGCACTTCGAAAATTTGCCATACAGTTTCTTTTCCCTCAATACCTCTAGTACAATCCTCAAGTGCTCTTTGTGCTCTTCCTCATTCCTCGAATATATTAGGATGTCGTCAATGAAAACCACCACAAATTTGTCCAAGTAAGGCCTAAATGTTCGGTTCATCAAATCCATAAACACAGCAGGTGCGTTTGTCAACCCAAACGGCATCACAGTGAACTCATAATGGCCATACCTAGTGGAGAACGCTGTTTTGGGAACATCCTCCTCTGCCACCTTAAGTTGGTAGTATCCTGATCGCAGGTCAATCTTAGAGAACACACTTGCCCCCTTTAATTGGTCGAACAGATCGTCAATTCTAGGTAAGGGATATCTATTCTTGACCGTTACACTGTTGAGTTCACGGTAGTCGATACATAGTCTCATACTTCCATCCTTCTTTCGCACGAATAATACAGGTGCGCCCCAAGGTGACACACTAGGTTTTACATACCCTTTCTCCACAAGTTCATCCAACTGTTTCTTAAGTTCTTGCATCTCCGCAGGTGCCATTGTATACGGTGTTTTAGCAATAGGACCAGTTCCAGGGATTAACTCTATCTTGAACTCGACCTCCCTTTTTGGCGGCATCCCAGGAATCTCCTCTGGGAAGACATCCTCAAAATCCTTCACTACTGGCACATCACTCAAGTCAGGATACTCTACACTAGTATCCCGCACGTGACATAAGAATAACGGGTTCCCTCTAGAGATCTGTTTCTTTAGGTTCATTACCGAAATCAGTTTGATTTTCGGTCCCTTTAAACTCACACGGTAAGAGACTCTTACATCCTTAGGTCCCCTCAATGATATTTTCCCCAACCAACAATCTAGCCTTGCCTTGTACTTGCCCATCCAGTCCATTCCCAAGATGACATCAAAGTAAGGTAAAGGAAATTCCACTAAGTCGGTTTTGAACTCATGACCTCCAATTACTACTGGAACATCCTTAAACATGCTCGTACAATTGACATTCACTCCAGTAGGCATAGAGAAGTCAAAATCCACAATTAAATTAGACTTAAGACCACATTTCTCAACAAACTTAGCAGCAATAAAAGAATGGGAAGCACCGCTATCAAATAAAACATGTGCAACAATAGAATTGACAAGGAAATTACCAGAGACTACATCAGTGTTTTCGGCCTCCTCCTGATTCATTACATATAGCTGTCCTGCGGTCCTCTTACTTTGATTCGCTGCATTAACGGACCCAGTTGGCTTTACAGGAGTGACATTAGTATTCCCTTTTGTCGGGATCGGATTCTTATAAGTGTTGCTAGACCCCACGTAGTTGCTCTGTGCTTTCTGACCTTGGAACCTAAAGGGTGCAGTTGAAGCTGTCGTAGCCGGCACCGGCGGCTTTCCCGCAAGTCTTGAATAGCAGTCGTTTGCCTTATGCCCAGGCTTCCGGCAATGGAAGCATGTGATCTTATCCCCATTACAATTCGTTCTTGGGTGGACTCGGTCACATCTCTTACACTTATTGGTTTGCTCATTCCCTAGGCTCCTAGCTTTGTTTGGCTGATAACCTTTGTAGTTTGAGTTTCCCGTGTTGGCAGACAAAGCCCTTCCTCTATTTCCTCCAAAATTTCCTTTCTTGTTGGATATCTCCAGGAGATCGAGAGGGCTGTCCTTCCTTTTTAGTCCAAGGTCCGATTCCATCTTAGCTACCATCCTCTCAGTGTTATTGGCTTTAGCATACAACGCTTTGACCGTCGGAAAGTCCTCCCCAACAAACCAGCCCTTCACCTTCCAGTGAAGTTTCTCCAAGTATCGGTTAACTTGTGCTTCATCCGTAGCTACGAGGTCTCCACCAAATCGGCTCAGGTCTATGAACTTTTCATGGAATTATCTAACACTCATCTTCTCCGTTTGCTTGAATTCCTCGAACTCAGCCTTTTTCTGTCTCCGCAAGTGCTCAGGGAAGAACTCAGTCTCCAGGTACTTCTTAAGGTAGGGCCAGGTCCTCTCATAAGAAGTTACTGTACCATCAGCTGCTCTTTCCACCATTGGCTTGAAAAATTCGTCACGGATTCCCTGCCACCAACGTCCAGCCAAATCCCTCAAATAATAGGCCCCGATTCGTACTTTATATGCATCTGGGCAGCCCACTGAGAGGAAGATCCTCTCCATATCCTCAATCCATTCATCTAATTCTACAGGGTCACCTCTTCCGGAATAATTCGGAGGATTCTTCTTTTGCACAGCGTTAGACATCTTTGCCAAAGTCACCTCCTCATTATTCGGCGTAGCAGTAGCCTGATTAGCAGCAGTACTGTTATTATTTTGTTGGTTTACAGCTTGATTTGCCAGAAGTTGGGTCATAAAGTTGGTCATAGCTGCCATGTGTTGGTTCGAGGCTGCCATTTGCTGGTTTGAGGCCTCTTGTCCTGCAGCCAATTGCTGTAGGATAGCTGTCAACTCTGGGTTACCCTGATTAGTAGAACTGTTTCCGCGTGCCATATTCTATATGATAGTAACGGATTATATTAGCAGTATAGAATACTATATAAGGCATCTCACAGTTTGACGTAAACAACAAGGAGTAGTAAGATAGAAAACGATAGCTAGTTGAAACAGACGCCTCTAAGTTATTCGTTTCGCTTAGTTCTGACTTTTCTGGGATTTTTTTTTTTTTTTTTTTTTTTCCGGTTACTGTACACTGCTGCCGAGGTCGGTAGCTTCACGGCACAATGAAGACGAATTGGAACGAGATCACTATAGCATACGCTCACTAACAACACACAATTAGCACATAATACTACTCATAACACTTATTAAAGCAACAAAGTGAGTCTTAGGGGTGTTGTCCCCTAACTAAGGTACCAAAACGAAATAACCAACATAGAAGCAAAGAGTACGCATAACATTCAACCCCAAGTAAACAGAAATAAAACCTAACAAATTCTTAGATATCCAGTAGGCCTTATGCCTTTATTTATAAGTCTCTATTGATCCTTTAAGCATCATCACTTGGATCATAATCCTCATCATTAGGTACTTCCCCTCCATCATCTTGATCTGCGTCGCTCAACTCCTCGTCCGAGCTAATCACGATTACCTCGATATCACTAGCTCCAATAGCATCATCCTCCTCTTCACTCGTGGGGGCTTCCTCAGGCTCCTCCTCCGTGTCCACTGGTGCATCCTCTCCAATAGGCGGGGATGGGGGTTTAGAAGAATAGTGAGATTCCTCAACTTTAACTTTTTTCTGATTCAACTGACTAGGTATGTCGTGTTCTTGTAGCTGAACCTTCTTTCCTTTCATCACATAAGCTTCATGAGATCCCGGGGTAGGGTTGCCATTAACAGGGTTCGAGGGTACAGGAGGTATGTAGATTGGGTGATCTTCAGGTATTTGAACAGGGCTAAGGGATACCTCATATTCCCACTCCAGAATTACCTCCAACCTGTCAAGGTCTATCACTCTACCTGATCTGTCCCTCAAGTATTGTGAATTCCCTGTGAGACATGCATAGTAAGCATTCCTTTCCAGTCTAGCTCGAACCTCCTCCCAGCGGGGATGTATCCTCAGATTAATTAAAGTCACAAAGACTTGGACTTCGGGTCTAACTGCCCAGGGAAATCTTTCGGCTGCCTCAGTTAGTTTTGCTCTCATTCTGGTGACGAACTCCTCTACAGATTCACCAATTCTCATACGGTCCTGAAAAGTCTCAGAGGAAAAAGCTATATGATCCGGTATCGTCCATGGACCAGCAATTGACCTTACCCCAGATGGTCCGAACTCCCAAACATACATTCTTGAGCCTGCCATTCTGCCAGTATATCAAAGAGAAACTCCAAGTGCATTAGTATCGAAATTGTATATGTACACCACATAGCTCGCAGGTCAAGACCATCGGTGTAAACTCCTCCCCTAGTATCACATAGCAGTTAGCACATAGCATGCGAATGAATGCACCCAACCAATCCCCAAATTTTCAAAACATCAAGTTTTTTTTTTTTTTTTTTTTTTTTTAGGTTTGAAATCATTTTGTAAACTCAACTAACCAGAGCATAGCTCTGATACCAACTGTAACAAACCTAAATTTTCGACAAATTTAAATGAGAAAATAAAGGACTGTTATGCCGTCGTTGACTTCCGAGTCAACGACAAGGCTTATTAAAACAAACTTCTGAAAGAAACAACGATGGTCAGCGGAAGACTTGTAGCTAAGTTTACAATCCAAAAACAAACCGGAAGAAATAAATTACAATCGTTCTTAAAAATCCAAACGTTTGACGAATTATTCTAAAGTTTCCCCATGTCATGCATTGACCTTCAGGTAGACAAGCAATCACCTTCAAGACCTGTCAACTGCACCATTATAACAATGGTACAGGCCCCAAAATAGGGTAGGGACAAACCCAAACAGAAAGAACGTCAGCACAGGCTGAGTAAGAGAAGAGAGCAACAAAAGAAAAAGAAGATACGCGCCTTAAAATGGTGCGTAGCTACAATTAACTGAACAAACCACACCAAGAAATCAAGACAACGAGCGATTGGGCACGACTCGTGTGCTTAGAGCACGGTTCGTGTAGAGCGCGAACGGGGTGTTCATCACCACAATAATCTTATTTAACATTCTTTATATAAATTATTGCGCAAGGGTCCTACCCCAAGCCGACCCAACACTAGAGCATCGAGAATAAAACGATCCTAAAGACCCGAGTGTGCACACCCCTCCTAGGGGGACGGTAGGACGCACAGTCCCTAAGAGGAAGTCATTTAGGAGACCGGTAGCTGATCTCCGGCCTAGCTACATATACCTTGATCAGAGGTTAATTGCTCTAGGTGGTTAAACATCATACAACACGTATAGTTATATATGTATAAATAGATACATCTTTAATCCGTCTTAAGTACATTATTCGCGCATAGTAGCTTGATTTATAAACGGCCAACGCCGGAACAAGAATATCAATAGATGATCAATAACAAAATCAATGTAGGAGGTCAATAGATGCTCAAGAGGTGATCAAAATAGATAAACAATGACAATAGGCGATAGATAATCAAAATAGAGAATATGAACAAAGAATCGAAACAAGATGAACGTGAAGGATTCTCATGATATGAAATGAAGCTCAAGCTTATGAGGGTCAACGTTCTTACCTTCAACACTTAACAACTCTAGCAATGGAGTCAAAAGTCCACGAAAGGTACTTCCTCAAAAACACCGCCTAAACAATTGTCGAACACAACGGAATTACTACAAATTACAAGGTAGCTAACCTCAAGTGACTTACTATAATTATAATCCATACTCCACACATCCCGCAAGACAACCCCAAAACAAATATGATCATAGGATAACCAAACGAACCCCAAATCGCACCAAACTTTCACCACACCTCCACCAACATGCTAGCAACGTTTTCAATCGTTTAAACCCTTAAAATATCAACAATAACGCCCAAAATAAGGCAAGATCAGATCTGGACAGAAACCATTTAGTTCAATCAAACCATTATGAAACCTTCCCAAATTTAAACTACATGTTACCCATATCATAATAAGCTATCCTTTCAAATTTCATGCAATTCTAACCATAAAATCATCATCAAATACAAAACCCTAATTTATAAACCCTAATTTCGTAACTTCATAATCTCATGCTTTAAATCCCCAAACAACAATGAATACAACACCAATCACAACACCATAATCATATTCATGCTTTACAACATCAATTAAACATGAATTCAAAAAGAACCCTAATTTATAAAACATAAAAAGGGGTAAAAATCCTTACAACTCTTGATGTAAAATCAAGAGAGAGAGTGAAGGTTGGGCGGTGGTGTGCGGCGGCAGTGAGGACGGCGTGCGGCGGCAATGAGGGTGGCGTGCGGCGGCTCCTCCTTCTCTCTTCTCTTCCTCTTCCTTTCTCCTCTTCTCTCTTTCTCTTTCTTTCTCTTTTTTTTTTTTTTTTTTTTTTTCTGCGTGCGTGATTTTGGAGAGGGAGGGTTTCCTTTTTTTTTTTTTTTTTATATATAGTGTAAGGTGAGGGAATAAGTAAGGGTATTTTGGTAATTTTGCCAATTAATTGCCCGATTAGGAAAGTGACCCAAAACGGTAAATATACCTAAATCCCGCCGTAGAAACTACACCTTAAAATGAGTCACAAAACGTAACACCCTAATTAAATAATAATCCCGAAATTTACGGGGTGTTACAATCATTGTCATCTGCAGATTCTTCACTCACTCACCATTTCCCCTTCCCTCACTTCATCACTACTATCTTCTCTTTCCACCTCCTTCTTCACTTATCATCTACACTTTCTCTCACCTCCATTGACATCATCTTCATCTTCTCTCTCTCCTCATTATCATAATTTTTAATCTTTCTCTCTCTATTACAACAACCATGGGATATTGGTAATTAATTATAAAATATTAAATTAAAATATACATATCATAATTATCAATATTTTGTAATTTAAATTGGTACATTATATCCTTCATCCGGATATGAAGATTTGAGAATGAACATATGAGGATCGAAATTTATGGTGTCAACTTTTTCATTTTCATGGATTTTGAGAAGAATTAAACCCAAAAAAAATTTGGGTCAGATTGAAAATATGGTGGGCCCGAGGTCAAACTATATGGTCAAGACGGCCAGACCTAGGTCAAGTCGTCCTGTCAATACGGCCGGACCTAGGTCGAGCCGTCCTGCCAAGACGGTCGGGCATTACTGACCTTGTAGTTGTTCACTCTGAGTATGCTTATTGCATGTGTGAGTCTTTTTAGTATGGTTGTACCAAATAGTTCTAAGTACGTGGTATGAGTACAACAACAACAACAACAACCAAGCCTTATTCCCAAAATGATTTGGGGTCGGCTAACATGAATCGTCGTCTAGTAACCATCTTGTGTACGCCATGAAATTTCAAAACGTTGGTATGAGTACGCATAATAATTGTATTAGTGTTTTGTATGCTTTTATTTTCTTTTGAAAATCCGCAAAACTGAATGTGTAATGTCAAAGTCTGCATACGCATTTTCATAAATAATTCAAAATAAATTTAAAACTTTGCTCGATATCGTAAACTAAATATCCGATATGACCAAGTAATAATGTGGTCATAGACATATTGACACGAGCATACGACATACTTAGAATACAATAGATTTTAACGTCGCACATATCCAGATTATCATTGTGCATATTCAGATTATTATCATATTTCAATATCTTCAACCTCAACTTACAAATTCAAATTATTACGGAACATGTTCACTAATAAAATATAGACACTCAATGTATATAAGAGTAGTATTCTTTCACAAAACAAGGTAATTTGAGTATTTCAAGAGGAGAGTGTTTATTTCTCAACATGAGTTCTATAGAGGACTCGATTTGGTGTTTCCATGGTGTAAAAATATGTTTTTTCATAACTATGACTTTGAGTTGTATGGGGAAAGATATAAGGATTAAAATTTTAAACTCGCAACTAAAGTTTAAATTAATCTTTTATAAATTTATTGGAGTTTTGACTACTTACAATACAAAATAAATATCATAAAAATTTGCTCTATACCGTAAACTAAATATCCGAGATGACCAAGTAATAATGCAGTCATAGACATATTGACATGAGCATATGACATATTCATATACAATATATTTTAACGTCGCACGTATTTAGATTATCATGGTGCATACTCAGATTATCATAGTTCAATATCTTCAATCTCAATCTTATAAATTGAAATTATTATAGAACATGTTCACTAATAAAATATTGACACTCAATGTATATAAGAGTAGTTTTCTGTCACAAAATAAGGTAATTTGGGTATTTCAAGTGGAGAGTGTTTTTTTCTCAACATGGGTTCTATAAAGGACTCGATTTGGCGTTTCCATGGTGTAAGAATATGTTTTTTCATAACTATGACTTTGATTGTATGGGGAAGGACATAAGGATAAAAATGATTAACTCGCAAATTAAGTTTAAATTAATCTTTTATTAATTTATTGGAGTTTTGACTACTTACAATACAAAATAAATATCATAAAACTTTGCTCGATATCGTAAACTAAATATTCGAGATGGCCAAGTAATAATGTGGTCATAGACATATTGACACGAGCATATGACATATCAGAATATAATAGATTTTAAGGTCGTGCATATTTAGATTATCATGATGCATACTCAGATTATCATAGTTCAATATCTTCAACCTCAACCTCACAAATTGAAATTATTATGGAACATGTTCATTAATAAGATATAAACACTCAATGTATATAAGAGTAGTTTTCTTTCACAAAACAAGGTAATTTGGGTATTTCAAGTGGAGAGTGTTTCTTTCTAAACATGGGTTCTATAGACGACTCGATTTGGCGTTTCCATGGTGTAAGAATATTTTTTTCATAACTATAACTTTGAGTTGTATGGGGAAGGACATAAGGATTAAAATTATTAACTCACAACTCAAGTTTAAATTAATCTTTTATAAATTTATTGGAGTTTTGACTACTTTCAATATAAAATAAATATCATAAAACTTTTCCCTATATCATAAACTAAATATCCCTGATAACCAAGTAATAATGTGGTCATAGACATATTGACATGAGCATATGGCATACTCAGAATGCAATAGATTTTAACGTCGCACATATTTAGATTATCATTGTGCATACTCAGATTATCATAGTTTATAAGAGTAGTTTTCTTTCACAAAACAAAGTAATTTTGGTATTTCAAGTGGAGAGTGTTTCTTTCTCAACATGGGTTCTATTGAGGACTCGATTTGGCATTTTTATGGTATAAGAATATGTTTTTCATAACTATGACTTTGAGTTGTATGGGGAAGGACAAAAAGGATTAAAATTATTAACTCGCAAATCAAGTTTAAATTAATCATTTATAAATATATTCGAGTTTTGACTACTTACTATACAAACTCAATTCATTTAACGAGATGTAAAAGGATATACGTAAAAGTTCACAACCTAAAATTAAAGTAATTTATAGCACATTGTCAATGTCATAAATTTAAAAAATCATTTAACCGCATACAACTCGAGAATAAAAATCTCTGAATATGAATGTTTTGTTGATCCTACTACAATTTATCATTTTCAACTTCTACGTACAAGGCACGTAAAGAATTAAAATTAGATTTAACAAATCATCATAAAACTTTGTTTGATAACGTCAATTAAAATACCATAAAACATATTGACATGAGCATATGACGTATAAAAATTAACATCAATTCAACTTAAATACAAATAAGTACAAGATCTTTTGGTAGAGATCATTGCTGCTACCCTTGTTGAGTTGGACTTTACTATTCGATACCGTTGAACCATGAATCTAATAATACGATGAGTTTCACGTCAAATGTCACTTACCATCACGAAAAGTATTGATGAAAATTCATTTATTTCTCGATTAAAATTTTCACGAGACATTATGTAACCGTTATTTACCAACTTTTATTCGTAATTTATTATTTACAACTAGTTTTCGTATCTTATTGGTGAGTATGTTTTATTGTATTTCGAATATGTGTGTGAGTGTGTGTGTTTTAGGTTAAAAATTTTGAGGTATGGTGATCTAAATATGTTATATGGTAATCTGAATATGTTTGATATGTTTAAAATACCCGCGTCCCTCAATTAGGATTAAAAGGTGCTAATGTTCCGGATTATATAAGACCACAGATAGGGGTTATCATACTTATGAATTTGAGTTAGTCCTATGTTTTGTCCAACAACTATTCACATGAACATAAATAATTTAAACGATACCTAACAAGTTATCATTAAACTTTGCACAATAACGTCAATTAAATATCCAAGATGACCACGCTTATATCAATGTGATCATAGACATATTGACATGCACATATGACATACTCAGAATACCATAGCACTTCAAAAATTCATTCGTACATATTCGGATTACCTTGGTGCATATTCAGATTATCATAATTCAATATATTCAACATGAAACTTACAAATTCGAATAGATCATTATAATACATATGCATCATTTGAGTATGTATGGTACAAATTTGAATACTTCAATAACATGTTTACATCTGAACACATTCTAATCTAAATATACAACTAAATAAAAAGATCAATAACATTTTCACCATGATGCATTTTCATTTAAACAATTGATTTTATACTATACTCGTGTTGACTGTTAATTATGATACATATCCATGATCTTAATAATCGTGTGTCTTACAATTTCAATAAAAAGGTCAAATTTTAATCAAAGTGTGGTGAAATATTCATTGGCTAGTAAACTAGTGTATCATATTCATAGTCAACTATATAGTTTTAATCAATTGTTTAAGTGAAAATGCATGATTCAGCTTCGCACCATACGTGCTTAAATTGCGCTTATGTATTATGATAATTATCATCGTGTATGTTCAAATTTTCATATAATATATTCATATTACCATGGTTTGAGAGTGATGACTCCTTATTCTTGACATGACCCAACGAGGATTGCGCCGTATTTTGAACACGATAAAAATATTTAGATTACCATATAACATATTCATATTACTATATGACGTTTAGATGAAAAATCATTTTGTTATACGAGTAGGATTTTCATGAGACATTATTTAATCGTTATTCCAACTTTCACCCATAATTTAGTATTTACAACTAGTTTTTGCATTTTATTGGTGATCAAAGTATGATTTACTGTAATCTGAATATGTTTGTGAGTTATAGTTTTTGAAGTATGGTAAACCGAATATGTTATATGGTAATCTGAATATGCTATATGGTAATCTGGATATGTTATATGTAATCTGAATATGTTATATGTAATCTTTCCCGCCCCAACTTGGTGTGCTTATTTTGCTTTATTCACTATATAATTTCAATTGTTTCTTCCATATTTTTTTTTTATTGTTTTGCTATCGAAGAAAGTTTTTTTTTTTCTTAGAATTTATTTAAAAACGGAGCTAAATAATTTCATTAAAGGAAGTATATAGTAGGTGAAGTAAACGCGGTCAAAAGTGGTTTTTTTGGCTAATTTGGTAGTTAGTGTTATTTTTTTTACCAATCTGTCGCCGTAGTTTTCTTTTTTACCAATCTGTCATTTGCCCCCTACTTTTTTTTTACCAATTTGGTAGTTTGACCATATATTATGTATAGTTAATTAATAGTGTAAACTCTTTACAATTCTTACATTAAGTGTCATAGTCATTAACTAAGACGATTCCTAAAAGTAGTATGTTAGTCACTAAATATATATGAAATAAGTTATGATATAAATAATAAGGGTGGTTAACAGTCTCTCACAAAACTTTGTTATTGTTTCAATCTCAATATGCAACAAATGAAACTAAAATTTGAGTACAAATTTATTTACCCTCTAAATGTTACTTGCGGACTCAAAAGATTCAACTTAAAAGACAAATATCTAGTTTTTCGTATTTTATTGGTGAGTATGTGTTTACTGTATTCTGAATATGTGTGTGTGCAGGTTGAAAATTTTGAAATATGGTAATCTGAATATGTTGTATAGTAATCTCAATATGTTATATGGTAATCTCAATATGTTCGCTCGTGTTCAAAATTTTGAAGGGCTCTCGTTGAGTCGTGTCTTCATCAATGTTTAACCATATTTAGAACACGACCTCATTTAGATTAAGCTTTGTTTTCAATATTGTTCACCCACTTTTCTGGGTTTACTTAATTTTTCACATGATTCACAAAAGAAGAAATGAATCCACATAGTTTTTGGGTAAAGTTTTTCACATATTTGCTTAAGTAATTTAGATAAATTATTCATTGAGATGTTGTTCAAACTAGATTTTAATTTCTCACTTATTGAGCACAACTACTCCGCAACTAGCACATCTTCATTATCCTATTTGAAAATTTGTTATAATCTACACATGTATATTTTTTTATCAATTTTAAAATCAATAGAATACACTTTTCACGAATCTTAAAAGAAAAATAAGATAGTACTATTTGAAGGATGAAATGAAATTTGGGGAAAAGAGGCTGAAACTAGGGAAGAGGGAGAACGATGAACTTGGAGAAAATCGATTTGAGAATTAATAACAATATAAAACTGGGGAAGGGTGAGAATAATGAAATATGGTGAAAGTTGATGGAAGGAAGAACACTTGAAGGAAGAAGATAAAGTGGAGGAGAGAGAAAAAGTTTGTTTGGGAATTTAATGATTTGGTTATGAAGTATTGCTGTATTGGTGATGAAAGGAAGATTGGTGGAAGAAGGAAGAAAGAATGAAAAAGGGTAAAAAGGGCAAGGTAGGAAAATTGAGAAAAGCCAAAATAGGGGCAAATTAGGAAACCCATATCTAGGACGGTAAATAAGCACACCAAGTTGGGGCGGAGAATAGCAATCCAGCAAATAAACGTGCCTGAAGGAATATAAGTATGACATCTCAAACCTTGATTCGTCTGCCGTGGATGAATGGGTTAGTGAGATTGGGATGTAAGAGCATCATTATCAATGATACAATTTTCCTATCATCCATCTCTTTCTACCCATTTTCTCTCTCATCCACCTTACTTTCTATCGAACTTTGATAAAGAACCTACAATACGTTGTCAAAAAAAAAAAAAAAAAAAAAAACAACCTACAATAGTGATATAAATTTTCCTATCATCCAAGACCCCACCACTTATTCTCTCTTATATCCAAACTTATTTTAACTAAATTTAGGATTATTAGCACTAATGTTGTGTACCGATTCTCTTTATTTTAGATAAGTAGTAAAATGAATTTTCAAAGTTGTCTTAAAAATATAGCAAAATGGGTATCAATATATAGAGGATGAAAAAATATAGTCGTTAGTAATTTTTTTTTTTTTAAAAAAAATTATTTTTGAAGTTATAGCCGTTTGTAAGATAATAACGGCTATAATTTTGATTGGTTAACAGTGTTGACACGTGGCGTGTGTGTAGTGGTCAATAGTTGGGAAAGAATAAAAAAAAAAGATGGAGCCCACGCCAGTTTTTCTATCAAACTTTGATAGAGTTTAATTTCTATCAACTTGTGATAGACATTTATCATTGTTGTGGGCCAAATTTTGTCTATCAAACTTTGATAGAATCATTGATAGATTTTTTTTTTTTTTACTGTTGTGGATGCTCTAAGATGCTGAACTTGTACCCCTTTGAGTGCCTTCATACGGAGTATATGAGTATGTGGAGTCCAGCTGATGTAACTGAAAGTTATTTAGCCCCTAATTAGACTCCTCTAATTAGTACTTAATTACCCCTAATTAAGTTTAGCTAGGATCTTTTGTTGCATGTAAGATTAAAGCATAAATAAGGTAATAAAACATATTTTTATACCTTAATCAAGAGGAATTTTGACCTTCCTTCAAAAGAAGGATCTTGAGCTGCTAATTAATGGGGATCCTCCTCCTTAGTTTTGAGTTTCCAAGTTAGGAAACCTCCTCTCTTGATCCACCAAAGAAGCTCTCCAAAAATCTCACAAAATGGACTAGTTTTAAGAGATTTTTTTTTTAACCCTAAAACCAAAATAAAATTAGCTAACACTTTAGCTAATGTTATTCTAGGTTTAGTAAAGTGTTTTGATCAAGTTTTTATTGACATGCAATGAAGAAAACTTGATCTTAAAAGAGTTGGAAGTAGGCTGAATTTTTAGAGAAATTAGAGGGTTTTCTCTCTATTCTCTCTCTAAAATCAAGTTTTTGTGTATGTAGAAATGATTTGTTGTGTTTATTTGACATAAAACACACTATATATAATGGTTGTGGCAAATGACCATTTTGCCCTTACTAATTATACCCCTTAACATCTTATGTTACAATTTGGGTATAATTTGTACACTTATTTCTTTAAGTGTTAGTTACTTATTATATCTCTATATAATAATTACTAATTACATCATTTTAAGCTAAAACTACAACTCTTTGTAATTTAAATAGCTAATCGTCAATTTTGACTATTTACACAAAAACCATAATTTATCCGACTCGAGTTCCGAACTCGTAAAACACTATCCAACATAATCAGTTAACTCTATAACTGATACATTAGGGTTTATATTATATTGTATTAAATACAAATATAATATCTTCTGGAGAAACTATCTTTATCAGTGTGACCGGGAGGGATCAGTTGATTACCGCCGTCAAAACGACAATAACGTCAAACTCTAGCCAGCCAAGCGTTATCGATTTACGTTAATCAACTGACTTAGTATATATAATATATCCCAGGTTTATTCCTAATTAGATTTAATTAGTCAACGCATTATTGTCGGAGGACACCTACTCCAACAATCTCCCACTTGTCCGAGACAAGTCATGCGTTACCGATTCTCTTGTCCGTTATATCTCCCACTCAATGCGAAGTATCTTTCAGGTCGAACTTGCATTGGATCTTTATCAAAAGTGGTTTTCTCGATCTGGATTATGACTGTCTGACCGGAATATCTATCATAGATCTCTTCCGAGCGTGGCCACGCATTTCCAGTCACAATTCCTCGAGTGGCCCAAAGATATTATACCCTGACGTGGGTGGACAATCCCTTCTTGACATATTTTCTTTGTTTCATACAGTAGGTAATGACCCAATAGAAGCCCTTTTAGCCTCCTTTTACGGCACGACTTAGAACATAAATCAAAGTCACTGCCTGCTGCATAAACTCAGACAAACAATCTCAGGTCGAAAGAATCGACTAATAGGAATAATATAGATTACCTTGTCACGACCAGACACAAAGGTTCTATAATTGGTCAAATGTCTGACAGAGTGTCATCTACAGTCTGTCTATGTAATCGGTTATTCATCTCTATGAATCCATGATTATTGAACTAGTCATCAACCGACTTACAATCTAGTCAATTGAGACGTCACCTCATTTTATGACTAGAGACAGAATACACTGTTAATCCTGTTCACTTAATAGGGTTCAAATCGTCTCCACGACCTATTAGTAATCAACAGAGCATATATATAATTCAGCATTTTATTAAAAATGAATTAATAAACGAGTTCAATAAAACTTAAAACGATGAATTTAATTATCATATATGTAAAATGTAATACACTTATTAACTATTACAACATATAATCTAACACATGTCAGGCATACGCCTCAAACCCATCGAGGCAATATGACCATTGTGTTTAGCCTGTGATAATGGCTTGGTTAAAGGATCAGCGATATTATCGTCTGTCCTAACCTTACAAATCGATATATCTTCTCGTTCCACAAAGTCTCTAATTACATGGAACTTCCTGAGTACATGTCTAGATTTGTTACTAGATTTAGGCTCTTTAGCCTGAACTATTGCTCCACTATTGTCGCAATAGACTGGAATAGGATCCGCTGCTGTAGGGACTACATTTAATCCTTCCAGGAACTGCCGGATCCAAACTGCCTCTTTTGCAGCTTCTGACGCTGCAAGAT
This sequence comes from Spergularia marina, assembly GCA_963680865.1. Classification (NCBI taxonomy): domain Eukaryota; kingdom Viridiplantae; phylum Streptophyta; class Magnoliopsida; order Caryophyllales; family Caryophyllaceae; genus Spergularia; species Spergularia marina. The sequence goes on from OY804554.1 coordinate 9,157,636, forward strand.
ACTCAGCCTCCGTTGTAGAATCCGCAGTCACCGATTGCTTGGTGCTCTTCCAGCATATGGCTCCACCATTCAGTATGAAAACATATCCTGATTGAGATTTTGAATCATCTCGATCTGTTTGGAAACTAGCATCCGCATAACCCTTTATACGAAGCTCAGAATCCCCTCCAAAAACTAAGAACGTGTCCTTAGTCCTTCTTAAGTATTTAAGGATGTTCTTAACGGCTATCCAATGGCTCTCGCCTGGATTGGCTTGGTAACGACTTGTCATACTCAAAGCATATGACACGTCTGGGCGCGTACACATCATAGCATACATGATCGAACCGATTGCGGAAGCGTAAGGTTTCGATTTCATGTGTTCAATATCCTCAGGTTTAGTTGGACATTGAGATTTACTCAAAATTATCCCACTTCCCATAGGTAAAAAGCCTCGTTTAGAGTCTTTCATATTGAACCTGTCAAGAATCTTATCAATATAAGTTTCTTGACTTAACGCTAGTATTCTTTTTGATCTATCTCTATAGATTCGAATACCTAGGATGCGTTGCGCTTCTCCTAAATCCTTCATTTGGAAATGTTTCCCGAGCCAGTCCTTAACGGAGTTAAGCATGGGGATATCATTTCCAATGAGTAATATGTCATCTACATATAGGATTAGGAGAGTTACTTTACTCCCACTAAATTTCATGTATAAACAAGGTTCCTCGACACTTCGAGTGAAACCATTTTGTTTAATCACATGGTTGAACCGATGGTTCCAACTCCGAGATGCTTGCTTAAGACCATAAATGGATCTCTTAAGTTTGCAAACTTTCTTAGGATTGTTTGGATCAATAAAACCCTCAGGTTGTGTCATATACACTTCCTCTTCCAGAAACCCATTTAGGAAGGCGGTTTTAACGTCCATCTGCCATATCTCATAATCATGAAAAGCAGCAATCGCTAAGATTATCCGAATAGATCTAAGCATTGCAACTGACGCAAAGGTCTCGTCATAGTTTAAACCATGAACTTGTGTGAAACCTTTAGCTACCAATCGAGCTTTGAAAATATCTTGATTTCCATCCATGCCGGTCTTGATCTTAAAGATCCATTTGCACTGAAGAACCTTGGTTCCTTCAGGCAAGTTAACCAAGTCCCATACTTGATTCTCGTACATGGAATCTATCTCGGATTTTATTGCCTCAAGCCATTTAGCAGAATTCGGTCCAGTCATGGCTGCTCTGTAGGTTGCAGGCTCATTGCTTTCTAGAAGCAAAAAATGATCACCACCATCCTCAATCACACCTAGGTATCGATCTGGTGGATGGCTTGATCTGCCTGACCTTCTAGGAGTGGAAAATGGAACCACAGAGTTAGACGATTCAGGAATGTCTTCTGGCAAAACATCCTGAGCCTCATTATGCATTTGTGGCTCCTGAACTTCACTAAGTTCAAATTTTCTCCCACTCTGTCTTTTAGAAATTAATTCCTTTTCTAAAAAGACAGCATCTCGAGACACAAAAACTTTGTTCTCTACACGATTGTAGAAGTAATATCCTCGAGTATGTACAGGATAACCTACAAAGAGACATTTATCAGATCTTTGTGTAAGCTTATTGTCAGTCTTATTTTTGACATATGCTTCACAACCCCAGATCTTGATAAATGAGAGGTTCGGAACTTTTCCTCTCCATAACTCATATGGAGTTTTCGGAGCTGATTTAGTCGGGCATCTATTGAGAGTGAAAATAGCAGTTTGGAGAGCAAAACCCCAGAATGAATCAGGAAGCTCAGTCTGACTCATCATTGATCTGACCATATCCAACAGGGTACGGTTTCTTCTTTCGGCTACACCATTTAATTGTGGTGTACCAGGAGGTGTAAGCTGTGATATGATTCCACAGTCTTTCAGATGAATATCAAAGGCATTACTGAGATATTCACCTCCCCGATCTGATCGTAAGGCCTTGATCTTCTTTCCTAATTGGTTTTCTACTTCCTTTTGAAATTCTATAAATTTCTCAAGTACCTCACTTTTATATTTAATTAGGTAGATGTAGCCATATCTACTAAAATGATCTGTAAAAGTGACAAAGTAGTCATAACCTCCTCTAGCAGTGATTGTCATTGGACCGCAGACATCTGTATGAATGAGGGCCAATAAATCACTGGCTCGTACTCCTTTTCCTGAAAAAGGTGCCCGAGTCATCTTGCCTAAAAGACAAGATTCGCATGTTCCATATGATCCAAAATCAAATGGTTTGAGAACTCCATTGGCTACGAGTCTCTCAATGCGTTTTTCGTTTATATGCCCTAAACGACAATGCCAAAGGTAGGATTGATCGGGATCTCCTATTTTGAGCTTTTTATTTGCTACATGATAGACCTCATTTGTCAAATCTAAAACGTAAATACCGTTTATAGATTTGGCTGTTCCGTACACCATATCATTAAACGAGAAGGTACAACTGTTGTTTCGTATTGAAAATTCAAAACCTTCAGCGTCTAAAACAGAAACCGAAATTATATTCTTACTTAGAGTTGGTACAAAATAGCAGTTATTTAGATACAACTCTAGCCCTGAGGCCAGTGACAGAATATACGTTCCTACTGATACGGCGGCTACTTTAGCTCCATTCCCGACACGGAGGTCAACTTCACCTTTTGCCAGCCGACGTGCCTTCGTCAGCCCCTGCAAGTGATTACAAAGGTGAGATCCACATCCAGTGTCCAATACCCAGGACGTGGTACTTGCATAATTAATGTCTATCATATATATACCTGGTTTCGACTTCTTCTCCTCTAGGTACTGTGGGCAATTTCGCTTCCAATGACCGAAATTTCCACAATGGAAGCATTTTTGTTCAGGAGTCGCGCCTCTCTTAGCAATAGAATTGTTGCCCGAAGCAACTTTTCCTTTTCCTTTGTCACGCGCGGGTTTCTTACCCTTGCCCGCACCCTTCTTGAACTTCCCCTTTTGTTTTACCGCCATGGATAAAACATCTTTATTCGCGCTCCCACTTGACACCAAATCCCTCTCATGTTGTACAAGCATGGCATGCAATTCATGAAGATTTTTCTTTAAATCATTCATGTTGTAATTCGTCCTAAAAGGATCGAATGTTGCAGGCAAAGAATTAAGCAGACGGTATACCGCAAAATCTTCAGAAATTGGGCATCCTAACTTCTCAAGAGTTTCAACATTCTCAATAAATTTGAGAATTTGAGGACCAACTGGTTGGCCCTTTGAGAGCTTAGTCTCAAAGAAACTCGAAGCTGCTTCGTATTGAAGTATTCGCGGCTTTTGCGAGAAACTAGTCGTAAGCCGAGCGAATATTTGATACGCACTGAAATCAATCATGCGTTTCTTTAAACGCGGGTGCATAGCAAAAATCAATACATTCTTAATCTGGTCAGATTCATGCTTGTACTCTTCATACATTTGTATCATATCAGGGGTGGCGTCGGGACCTGGAGCGGGAATCGGGGGTTCGTATAGAAAACGTTGTTTTCTATCAGATTGAAGGACTAATCGCAGGTTTAACTCCCAATCAGTAAAATTGCTTCCATCCTCCTTTAGTTCATTCTTTTCCATAAAATTACGAAGCCAGGAGTCTTTGGATATTACTGAATTGGACATTTGAGCCATTTTTGACTTTAAACTACAACGTGGGAAAAAAAAAACAATCGATTAAATTCATCGTCAAATTCACATTAAAATAATTATTTGTGAATTTAGGCATTTATATAATGATCTCTCTAAATTATATAAATGATTCCGAGATCCGATCTTATATAAATCTAGGCACGCGGATGGCGATACATCCTAAATTTATGTAATTTCGGTAAACCAACTCATGATTGATTCTACACTTAGAACTCTCGGTTGATCGATTTCAACTAAATCAATCCTTTAGTCCCGTATTGCAAGACTTGTATTGCAAATCACGTCAAGATTAAACCAAAATTCACTCGTAATAACTCTTTATTAACCTACTCCCCCAAGGTAAAAAGGAAACACCCCGCTAGGGCGAGCGTGCCCCTAATGAACAAGGGTTGCATAGGTGTGAATTGTGGAAGGACTAAATCTCGATTTTAAAATTTTTTTGTGAGAGATCTTGTCATATTATATCTATCGCTTTTAAGTGAACTAATTCTAGCGAGTCGCGGATAATGGATATGACAATGTGGGATTTGAGTTTGGTTATAATTGTGCGGAAATTAAACCAAGCATGCATCAAATAAATCCAAGTCCTAGTATGGCCATAAGATTAGAACCTAATAAAAGCTATTAAACCTAAATTAGGCTTCAAAAGCTTCAAAGGCTCCGTCTTCAATTCGATCTCGAGTCACCAACTTTTGGCTCCGTGAAAAGCGCCGGTCTACAATATAAACAAATGTACATATGGACTATCCTATTATACATTTTTTGAAAAAAAAAAAATTAAATATTATTACAAACCGGCGATACGAGATCGCAATTATTACAAACCAATCGGATACCGTCCTTACATTTCGGTACAGTACCGATACTATAGTACTCTATGGCCATACTATACTTAGAATCATGCAAATTAGACCGAAAATCAGATTTTCAACTTTACAGTACAAGCAACCCGGTAAATTTAGGAATTTCCGATTCTAACTTTAAAAATCAATAATCAACACTTAAAACACCTTTTAAGTTTAAACTAACCACCAACAAATTAGTTTTTTTTTTTTTTTTTTTTTTTTTTCAATATTTAGTCTCCACTAAAATTGAATTAATTAGTTTAATTTGATTATATTTGCTAACTATTTGTCCAAAAATCACATAATAAACCCGAAAATATCTAAATAAATCATAACTAATTATGAAAAAACATTTAGAAATTATTTCATTATGTGATTTAAGCTCACAACCAGTAGCTAATTAAGGACAAAAATATGCAAAATTATTTTGGTCATTTTCTCTTAAGAAATCAATTTTCCACCATTTATATTATTACTAATTAATAACAAATGGCCAATTAAAATTATGAAATAATTTCTGGAAATTATACTCATTATAATTCTGGAAAAATTATAAATTTCTTAAATTACAAAAATCATCATGCATGTTAATCTAATTACCAATTAATTAGAAAATAGCATAAATCTTGTAAAAACAACCAAAATTAAGCAAGAAAATAGCAAATAAATTCCTAAAATACCATAATTTCGGTTGGAGCATCCACATGCCCAAAACATCACATGCAACTTTAGTTTATATGATAAAACCAATTTTTATCATTAAAAATTAATTAAGTTACCAATTAACCTAATTAAAGCTTAAAATTAACATGCAACTTAAACCGATGCTCTGATACCACATGAAAGTTATTTAGCCCCTAATTAGACTCCTCTAATTAGTACTTAATTACCCCTAATTAAGTTTAGCTAGGATCTTTTGTTGCATGTAAGATTAAAGCATAAATAAGGTAATAAAACATATTTTTATACCTTAATCAAGAGGAATTTTGACCTTCCTTCAAAAGAAGGATCTTGAGCTGCTAATTAATGGGGATCCTCCTCCTTAGTTTTGAGTTTCCAAGTTAGGAAACCTCCTCTCTTGATCCACCAAAGAAGCTCTCCAAAAATCTCACAAAATGGACTAGTTTTAAGAGATTTTTTTTTTAACCCTAAAACCAAAATAAAATTAGCTAACACTTTAGCTAATGTTATTCTAGGTTTAGTAAAGTGTTTTGATCAAGTTTTTATTGACATGCAATGAAGAAAACTTGATCTTAAAAGAGTTGGAAGTAGGCTGAATTTTTAGAGAAATTAGAGGGTTTTCTCTCTATTCTCTCTCTAAAATCAAGTTTTTGTGTATGTAGAAATGATTTGTTGTGTTTATTTGACATAAAACACACTATATATAATGGTTGTGGCAAATGACCATTTTGCCCTTACTAATTATACCCCTTAACATCTTATGTTACAATTTGGGTATAATTTGTACACTTATTTCTTTAAGTGTTAGTTACTTATTATATCTCTATATAATAATTACTAATTACATCATTTTAAGCTAAAACTACAACTCTTTGTAATTTAAATAGCTAATCGTCAATTTTGACTATTTACACAAAAACCATAATTTATCCGACTCGAGTTCCGAACTCGTAAAACACTATCCAACATAATCAGTTAACTCTATAACTGATACATTAGGGTTTATATTATATTGTATTAAATACAAATATAATATCTTCTGGAGAAACTATCTTTATCAGTGTGACCGGGAGGGATCAGTTGATTACCGCCGTCAAAACGACAATAACGTCAAACTCTAGCCAGCCAAGCGTTATCGATTTACGTTAATCAACTGACTTAGTATATATAATATATCCCAGGTTTATTCCTAATTAGATTTAATTAGTCAACGCATTATTGTCGGAGGACACCTACTCCAACAGTAACAACCCTAAATTTTTGTCAAAACAAAATCGAAAACAAAATTTGTCTACTTGGCCCTGCCCGAGTAACCGAGGGGAAGTAGGGCCGAATTGTCGCGAGTGATGCAATAATAAAGTTTAATGACAATAATATGCAACACCGATTCAAGCAAATGTGGTACAAATGTGAAAATGAGCATAGGATGACTAAAATCAAGGTTTAGAGATTGGATCGCCAACCAAACGTGATACTTCCTCCATTTCATTCATTTGTTTATGTTGGGTTTGGGTTCCCCTCACAAAATACGGCCCGAATCCAAACCCGACCCGACGCAAACAAATGAATGAAATGGAGGGAGTATCTTACAAATTTCAAGTTATACCTTACTAGTATCCCTTGCTCAAAGACTCATAAGTATACAAATGAACTTCCTCGAACCCACAACCTATAAAAGTGAATAACAACACCAAATCACTTGTGATTATTCACCAAACATGTCGATAAATCTACAACACCACCACTTTACCATGTGATGAACCCCTTAATCAATCATCATAATACCAGATGGCCCGCTTAGATCAACCAACTAAATGACACTCAGATCGTGCCAAACTTTCATAGCGTTTCCACAATTATGCTAACAGCCTAACGATGCCAAATTAGATCTGGATAGAAATCAAATAATCCTCTCAAATCACTTAGGACCCGTTCGATATCACTGCCATTTTCAATTTTTGGTTTTTTTTTGCGTTAAAAATTAGTTAAATAAGTTACAAAATTAACTTTAAATTGTTTGGTTCTATAATAGTCATAGAAAATGAAAACTGACAACTAAAAACTGAAAACCAATTTTTCTGGTTTTAAAAAACGTGACTTTGGTTTTCAAAAAAACTTAAAAATGAAAACAGAAAACGATACCAAACAAGCCCTAAAATACTCCCTCCGTCTTCCAAAAATTGTTAAAATTTAAATGCAAAATTTAACTAAAAGATTTGTTTACCTCTTTCCTAAATCATTAATTTTTCCAAAATGTCTATAACATATTCCCAAAATAATAAGTTTATATAATCAACTATTATCATTTAAGAATAATTGCAGATTTTTTTGGAACATATGACAATAGAAATTTTAACATTCAATAGGTGATAGAGGGAGTAGTAATTAGTATACCTTAAAATTATAATCACATGTAACACGCTAATTAATTAAATCTCTAAATTTGTGGGGTGTGACAAGCTTTCCTTCTTAAAACAAAGATTTGTCCCAAATCCTTAAACTCGATCCTCAGAAGGTTCCACCCTCGCCTAATATCGTTGAGCATGCAACTAAAAAGGAATTTGAAATGGCAATATTGACACGTGCTCATGGCACAAGAGAAATGCAGTTGAATGAATAAGGTAAAATTATAGTGCACGTAGTGCATTGATCAACAAATCACACAGCAAAACAATTAATAAAGTAACACACAAAGTCTAGATGGGGGAACAAAGCGTGTGAGTCTCTCGTCACCTTTAAAATTAAGGTTTGTCCCGATTAGAAAGTACCTTAATTGAAAAGGTGGGGATATTTCTCAAGCATAACTAACTCTATTTCTCATGTTGCTTTCTCAACATTGTTATTGCACCATAACACCTTGACCATGTGTCTCAGCACGTCTAGTTTTTCGCACCTTTGTGTCCAAAACTTATGGAACTTCTTTATAAATCATGGTCTCATCCAATTTGATGGTCTCTTGGATTCAGCACATGAGACGAGTCATTAATGTAGCGTCTCTACTGTGAGACATGGAACACATTATGTACTTTGTCTAGGTTTGCGGAAAAATCTAACTCGTAAGCGACTTCTCCTATCCTCTTAGTCACCTTGTATGGTCCAATGAATTTTTGGCCCAGTTTCCCCTTTTTACAGAATCTCATTACGCCTCTGTCGGTTCGATGAGACTCGCAAAAGTATCATATCTCCCACACTGAACTCTAAATGCCTTCGAGTCTTGTCCTTGTAATTTTTTTGTCTGTCTTGCGCAACTTTTAGTCTTTCCTGAATCAATTTCACATGTTCTGTCATCTCCTGAATGTAGTCTAGACCCAAGACCATTGTTTCACTAATGTCGTTCCAGCATATCGGAGTTCTGCATTTTCGTTCATACGGGGCCATCTTTATTGAGGCTTGGTAACTATTTGTCACGCCCCAAACCCATTATTGGAACATAACATACGACATGCTACGAAAAGTAGGCTAAACCATTCTTATTCTTCAAATGGCGAAGGTACAAAACATATATAACACAATATTATACACACGAATACTATTGTACAAACGATCACTAAGGTCATTTATTTATGTTACAAGTTGACTTGGGTAGCTCACTCAAATTCCCACCTCCAGCTAATACTGATTTCTAGAAAAGAATTTATAATTGAAAGGGTGAGCTCAACAGCACAGTAAAAGACAGTTTCCGACTTAATCGGATTAAGCAGTTGCTAAAATAGTAAAACGATAATAATTCGTATATGCATAATAATTTCCAGAAGTGAGTAGTATAGTTCTGGTTAGTTCATATTTTCTCAGTCAGTGCCAGTTTATTCCCTTGGCAGGGCCAGACAGATATCCTCGTTTCAAAGTTAGCCAGGACATATATCTAACCCACAAAATCAAAGTAGTTAAGAAAATATTTAGAGTTTGCAGTACTCGATCCTCTTTAAAAAATAACCATTTATAGTGTATAGAAAAATAATAATATAAGCTAAATCAGAAAGAATCCCTTACCTAAATTCCAAATCACCGTGTTAATACTCCGAGCGTTTTCTCGTTCTAAGTAAATAAAGTCGCGTAAGTTATTTATTTAAGATCATATTGGTAATGTAATCATACTGTCGATTATCTGATAATTAATTGTCCAAATGTACAACGACGTCCGAAGTGATAACTACTTAGTCAAATTAATTTATTAAATGATCGTCCTTCAGTGAAAATTATTCACTCGAAAATCATTTCACCACGGGGTAATTCCGCCTTGTTACTTTTAATCATGGAGTTACTATTTACCACACATAATTAACATTCAATCTTGGCCTATTTCTTATTAACGGTGACGTTCACAAAGTGGAGTATATCCGCCGAGTTACTTGTACCGTAATAATTATTCGCCACAAGATTAATTAATTATAAGTTATAAAATGCATACGGTCGTTAATCCCATTAACTAGATACATTAGCTTAAAATAATTTAACTAATATACCGGTAGTCAATTTAAGTGACGATAGCTTTTTCAAAGGAACCTTGCTACTAGTAGATTATTTCTCGTGCTCGAAACAATTACTTATTCGTAAGATATGTTCACAAAATTTACAACACTCGTAACTAAGTTTAGCTGTGGTGTGCTTATGGTCAAAAGCGCTTCAGTTAAATTTCACTCAGTACAACACTTGTGTGTTGATTTTCCGTCGAACAACTGAGTAGAGATGGAGCTCTTTATAGGCGCAAGGTGATCATCTTCTCCCGAAGATACACCAATTCACCAAGGGTAATTGGTTTACCCCCTGCAACAAGTACAACAATGAACAAAATAGGCATTAAATACCCTAAGAAGAGCTATGACAACTTTTCTTCCTCTCTTTTTAAAAAAAAAAATATAATTATTATTATTATAATTATTATTATTATTATTATTATTATTATTATTATTATAATTATAATTATTATTATTATTATTATTATTATTATTATTATTATTATTATTATTATTATTATTATATACTTAATGAAGGTTCAAGAATAAGTTACAAGAAATTGGTGGGGAGCCAAGATATTATCTGAGCCCCCACACCTTTCGCTATGAAAAAACCAATCCTAGTAAAAATAAAAGCTGCAGCATGCGCACCGATATCCTGCATCTTGGAGAACTGCTAGATCCGCTTGAGCAGAGCAACAACTGCTGGCTCCAAGTCCTCCAAAGAGGCGAAAGAGAAGGGAAGGAAACCATAACCCAAAGCAGCGCACTTAGCCTCATACTTAGCACGCTTACGATTGGCCACTTCCCGCACCACCTTACCTGGTTCGAAATCAGTCAATCATGTATGTGTCAAAGGCCAAGACCCAGTCAAATCGACACAAATGTCGGGCCCGTCAGCCCACAAATATAGCAGCATGTCCGCAGGACGAAGAGGTCGACCATAGCGCCAACCAAGCCAATGTCAACCTCCTTCTCTGCTGAGATCCCAGAACGGTAACAGATGTCAACCAGCGTGTCACGAACAACATTATGTCGATGCTTGACGCCCACAACACCCGTACACGAGACTATGCGATCCCCAAATATATCACCAACAAAGACCCGCGAGCAAGCAGAGCACGGGCGTTCTACGGTGAACAAAGGTATCCCCAGACGATAGCAAAGAACGCAGCGATAGGTCCGACCATTCATACTCTGACCCAACCCCGAAATCGTGACCACCCTAAGCCAATCAGAACTGTGCATACCCTGCTGAGACCTCCATAAAGCTAACTGACGCGGTGTCATGAAATAAACAGAAGCGGCATCCCTAGCGACCTGTGTGAAATACAAATCTGCCAATCTGTGCATAAGTCTGGGTGCAGCCATCTCACCAGGATTACTTAAAATGTCGACCTCCATAGTCCTATTGTTATTATTAATATTATTATTAAGGTGGAACTGTAAGGCACAAGCTCTGAGCATATCCTCCAATGTCTGATTTGTCCTCTCTGTCTGGCCATTTGTGGGTGAAACGCAGTTTTCATGAGAAGTCTTGTTCGTAGGGCTTCTTGTAACTTCTTCCAGAATCGTGAAACAAAGCGCGCGTCTCGATCAAAAACAATTTTTTTTGGTGTCCCATGAAGTCTCCACACATGGTGGGTATAGGCAGCTGCCAACTATCTCTTCTTTCATGTGTCCTTCATAGGTATGAACTGAACACACTTCAACAGCCTATCCACAATCACCCAAATCACATTGTAGTCCTTAGGTGTCCTCTGCAGGCCAGCGATGAAATCCATGAATATGGAACTCCATTTCCACTCCGAAACTGGTAAGGCTTGTAGTTTTCCTTGTGGTCTCTTGTGTTCGCTCTTATCCTTTTGGCAAACCAAACATTTACATACGAAGTGAGCCACATCCTTCTTTATTCCTGACCACCAAAACTCCTTTTTTCAGATCTTGATACATCTTATCTCCTCCAGGATGTACCGAGTATAGACTGACATGTGCTTTTGTTAGAATCCTATTTCTCAGCGTAGCATTATCAAGGATGCAGACACAATCCTGAAGTCGGACAATACCATCTCCATTCTTTGAAAACATTTCAGACTCTTTTTATATCTTGTCCATAATTGCCTTGTCTGCGGCCTGTAGCTCCTAAGTTTTTGTTTTAAGGAGGAAAGCCTGTAACACCCCCACAATTTTTAGAGATTTAATAAACTAGGGTGTTATGTGTGATTATCGTTTTAAGGCATACGAATTACTATTTTGAGATTTAAGGTATATTTCCTAATTTATGTTACCCTTATAACACGCTCACACCCTACACTAAAAATTATATCACCTAAACACCCCATCTCTCCTCACTTTCACGCACCAAAAAAAAAAAAAAAAAAAAAAAGAGAGAGAAGACTTATAGGCTTATCTTTCCTCATCTATAAACACACACCCAAAATCATATACTCAACACAAAATACATTTCCTGTCTCATTTTTTCCCTCTAAATTTTTCACCCATTTTCAGAATTTTCAATTTTCTCTCTCCCCTTTTTCAACTACTTCCTCATTTTCTCTCTACTCCATGTTCTCTCTCTTCCATTTTCATGGCTCTCGCACAACTTCGTTATTCCGTAGGTATCTTCTTCTTCTTATCTTCCATGTTTTCTATAGTTTGTCAATTTTTTTTTGTAATCTGCAATATTTTGATGATGTTGTTTCTTTATTTACATTTCTTTAGTGTTCATCTATTGCTAAATCCACTTATTTTACGTTTATACTTACTCACCTTATAGTTATTTTCTACATCTCGATATCTATAGGGATACGAGTTGATGTAGTTGTTTTTTCTACTCTTTTTAGTTGATTTATTTGCCTTTTGATGTATTCGTGTTTAATTTGAGTATATTTTGTTGTTAACTTAAGTTTTTTTCTTCATTTTCGAACATCTAAGGTTTCATTTGGGGATTTTATTGTTTTCTCAATTTTTAAGGTTTCGATTTAAGGATTTGAGGTTTTTGGTCGCAATTTCTATGTGAGTCATATATTAATCATATAAGTTGTTATATTCATTATTGTTGTATTAAAGTTGACTTCTTATTTTTTTCCTGGATTCATTTTGTGATATTCACCAATATAATCCTTATATTTAGGGGTGAGCAACGCCTCGTACCCGGTAGAAATCCTCGGACCCGGAACCACCATTTCTCACGGTTCCTATTATTGAGGAACCGTCACCGGAACCGCCACAACCCGGAACCGGTTCCGGGTACCCGGTCATAGTATTAAAAAAAAACTAATTTAGCATATTTGCGTTCCTCAATCGATCATCACCATCAACATCTCGTTGATTCATGCTCCAGAACTTAATCAAAAGAAGAAGAAAAAAAAAACAGATTTACGAAAGGTTTTCTCTCTTGATAGTCTTGAGTTGTGCAAAAAGAGATATGTGAAGATGAAGAAAGTTGAAAAGGAGATTATGGGTCAAGGTTAGAATAGAGCAAATGGATAAAATATAGTGAGAAGGCAAATCATCGATGAGAACATGGGTAAAAGAAGAGTAAGAAAGAGAGAGCAAGAGTGAAATAAATCTGGTAAATGAGAAAATGAGGTAGAGGAAGCCCTATAAGTGTATAAAATCACATGGTCAATTATTGTGGTAAAGAAATATTGTTGAGACAACTTGGGCGGTCGAGTCTGTGATGCGAGATAATGCCATCATTTGTTTGACTAGTGTACTGTTGGTTCGAGGACGAACCTTTTTCTTAAGGGGGATGAGAGTCTTGCGCGTTCCTTCCTTCCCTACTATTACTATTTGTTGTTATGTGATGTCAATTTATCTTTACTTGTTGTCGTCTTAATGATATACAATAATGCTGTGATAAGTGTATTCTACACTTTTATTTAATTTATTGATTGGTATACTACACGCATTTTGAACACAGTTTATCTGGTGTCTTCTGCACAATTGATTCTTCCTTACTTTTATCTAGCACTTGGCAACTTTTGCCTTGTACATTGTTGAAAATACATTCCATAATTCCTTTTATTTTTTTTCCTTCTTGCTCAAATGTTCAAGTAAGATTGGTGTACGAAGTATGAGGAAATGTCGAGGAGATTGTGGGGGAAGTTTACTCTAAAAGAGAGGAGTTCAAGCTTCAGGGACGAAGCTTCGTTTTAATGGGGAAGTCTGTAACACCCCACTTTCTTGGGTAAATTATTATAATTGGGTGTTACATTTGATCAACCATTTTGAGAAATTAAAATTACTAATATTGGGAATTAAATTAATATTAATCGGGTTTTAAGAAAATAAGTCTGAATTTCCTAATTGGGAAAATGAAATTCTGAATTACTATTATGCCCTTACTAATTTTGAAAATTGAGAGACTTTTTAGGAATTTAATTATTCAAGTCCCGTCTATATAAATCCGAGTTGAGATCAAAGCCCTATACATAAGAAATAAAACTCTAACCTATTTATCTCTCTTGCCTCTCTCCGCATTCTCCACCCACATAAGTTCTCCTTCGCATTCTCCACCCACATAAGTTCCCAGCACAACTGTGTCAATTTCAAACACACACAACTCTCACATACAATCCTTGATTAAGTCATGGTTGATGGTTTTAGAACCGTGCTTTTGATAAGAATCCAACAACATGTAAATCATGTCAAGATTCTACCGGATGCTCACTTTGTTGGTATTTTAGTGGAGCTGTGTCTATCTACCTGGGAACTGTTCTGCCGCCTCGGTATTTTAATGATTCCCGTCGACTCCTAAATTATTTTAGGACGATATTTTGTGGAGATGGGCCTTACTCTAATATTGACAACACGTCAAAAATTGGTAAGACCTAGATTATTTTATCAAATTTTATATTTGTATTCGTGGATAAACCCTAATTCATGTTTATGGTTCAGTGTGAGATTGATTTCTGTTGATACGATTTGAGTTTGTTGATGAAATCTGGAGGAGATGTTCCTGACACAACCTTTTATGACATACTAAATTTTGGTAATCATCCCAAACTCAAGTCATGCCTATTTCATTACTACTGCCCTAGTTTGAATTTGTGCTCAACTAGTATCGTTTGTGATTGTAAAGTGTGTAATTAGACTTTGATGAGTAAATGATTATAATTGGAGACTTGATGATTTTAGTGTGATTTACTATGTAACAAGATGATGTTGGAGTAAAATGGAGAAAGGGATTGCCGCATAAGGTAAGAACGTTGATCCATACCTTGAGGTTTGTGTACAATTATAACTTGTTAGCGTTCCGATCTATTATCCATGAATTCTAAAATCCTATGCTTGTTTTCACATTGTACCATATTTGTTGAAATCGGTATCGCATACAATTGTCGTTGAGCCTTTCATTTGCTTCCCATGGCCTCTCGTCCTCCACTCTGACTTGGCCACTCGGCTGAGTGAGCCGTTTGCTTCGCTTGCTCGATTGTTCGAAATTGATGCTCGGTGTTAGCTAACCATTTTATACAGCTCGTTGCTCTGAGCCTATAGATCATTCCTCAAAAATGGGAAGTCTGCCCGAAGATACTTGGGGGCTTCTTCAGAGCAGTTGGTACTAAGAAAATAAGGAAATTCAGATTGTGTACAAGCGGTGGAAGTCGTAGTGTACTCCGCTGCACTAACTGCCGCTTATGGGCCATTTTTGGTCTACGCCTTTCACCTCTAATGACTGCACTGTGTTTTGACTCTTAGCACCTTTCCGTTCTTCCCTTAGTTTCACTCGTGTTGGGTCTCAACGGATGGACGAAAACGTTTCTAAGGGGAGGTTGACAGTCGGCTTAGAGCTAAGGATGGATGATGCTATGGACGGGGAGTAGCAGTGCTCCTAGTGGATTTGATGCACGACTAGTCATTTAGGATGGAAGCCGGAGGTCGGCAGTGTAACTATTAAGAGATAGGAATCGACCTGTTAGTCAGAGGTGCAAATAGTTCTTGATCGTAGAACTCAATTAGATAAGTGGCCGAGTTAGAGTGGAGGATGAGAGGCCATGGGGAAACAAATGAAAGGCTTAAGGACAATTGTCTGCGATACCGATTTCAACAAATATAGTACATTGTGAAAACAAGCATAGGATTTTAGAATTCGAGGATAATAGATCGGAACGCCAACAAGTTTTAATAGTACACAAAGCTCAAGGTATGGATCAAAGTTGTTACATTATGCGACAATCCCTTCGTCCATTTTATTCCAACATCATCTTGTTACATAGTAAATCACACTCAAATCATCAAGTCTCCAATTCTAATCCTTTACCCATCAAAGCCTAATTACACACTTCACAACCACAAACGATACTAGTTGATCAGGAATTTAAACTAGGGCAGTAGTAAAGAAATAGGCATAACTTCAGTTTGAGAAACGGGATGATTACAAAATTTTAGTATGTCATAAAAGGTTGTGTCAGAAACGTATCCTCCAAATTTCATCAAAAAATGAAAACCGTATCAACAGGAATCAATCTGACGCTAAACCATAAACATGAATTAGGGTTTATCGACGAATACTAATATGACTTTTTATACACAATCTAGGTCTTACCAGTTTTTGACGTGTTGTCAAGACTAGAGTAAGGCAGATCTTCACAAAATCTCGTCCTAAAATAATTTAGGAGTTGACGGGAATCATCAAAATACCAAGGCGGCAGAATAACAGTTCCTGGGTAGATAGACACAGCTCCACTAAAACACCTCCACAGTCAGCATTCGGTAGAATCTTGACATGATCTAGGTGTTGTTGGATTCTTATCGAAAACAAGGTTCTAAAGCCCCCAACCATGACTTAATCAAGGATCGTATGTGAGAATTGTTTGTCTTTGAAGTTGACACAGTTGTGTTGGGAACTTATGCGGGTGGAGAATGCGAAGGAGAGACGCAAGGGAGATAAATAGGTTAGAGTTTTATTTCTTATGCATAAGGCTTTAATCTCAACTCGGGTTTACATAGACGGAACTTGAATGATTAAATTCCCAAATAGTCTCTCAATTTTCAAAATTAGTAAGGGCATAATATTAATTCAGAATTTTATTTTCCCAATTAGTAAATTATGACTTATTTCCTTAAATCCCGATTAATACTAATTTATTTCCCAATATTAGTAATTTTCATTTCTCAAAATGGTTGATAAAATATAACACCCAATTATAATAATTTACCCAAAAATGTGGGGTGTTACACTAAGAAGAATTGGAAAATTGGCACCATGCTCTTTGCGCTCCCGGGAGCTGAGACCATGGTATAATTTAGCGTTATTGCTGGTTTGAATGCAGATGTTGATTTCATTTACTTATTGACAATTACTAATCTTATCATAACATCAAAAAACTAGAGCTCATGAAATGGCCCAAACCCCCCATCCTCTCCCATCCTTGTCCAAATCGATCTTTTCCAAGGGTTGTGCCTCAGTATAGGTCGAAATTAAAAATGTTCAAAAGCCCAGCTTGAAAATAAAGCCAAAATGATATGTCAAACAAGTTAGACGCGTCTCACGGGTGGCTTACGATTTCGTGAACTTGGGTTCGAATAAAAATGTAAGAGACTCAAAACAGGTATGTGTAATAGCCCGATCCACCGTCTGTCGCAACACAACCCAATAAGATGAGAAGTCACCCTTTAGCCCGAATATCCTCTCATAGGCTCCAAAAGGTGAAGACCTTATTGTTAGTAAGATGGTTGGAATCTATTATAAACTTATCATAAGAGCCTTAGTTTCCCAATGTAGGACAAAGAAACTCCATAAACCACTTTCAATATTCTGTAGTGTTACAAACTCCTCCACTTAAAGAAAGCAACGTCCCCGTTGCACCTCAACCGTTCCATACCAACATCAATACATGTCCAAGATCTTCCCCGCTTGACGGTTGGTCTGGGCCTTGCCCCAACACGCAGTCGCAGGGTTGCTCTGATACCATCTGTAATAGCCCGATCCACCGTCCGTCGCAACACAACCCAATAGGGAAGTCACCCTTTAACCCGAATATCCTCTCGTGGGCTCTAAAAGGTGAATGCCTTGTTGTTAGTAAGATGGTTAGAATCTATTATAAACTTATCATATGAGCCTTAGTTTCCCAATGTGGGACAAAGCAACTCCATAAACCACTTTCCATATTCCGTAGTGTTACAATATGAGTCAATGGGGTCATGTGGATTAAAAATTGGGGTTATGACATACAAAAGCGCAGATAAAACGAAAACTATATATGTGAAGGTCATAACGCGCAGATGAGAGTCAATACGACTTATGTCTCATGAAAAGCGGGTTCATGACACATAAAAGACTGTAACATATGGGGGTCAAAATAAGCTGAGAGTTATCAATACGGGTCATGTGTCACAAAAAGTGGGTAATGTAACGACAAATTTTGTACAAAGGCAAATCAGAAAGTTAAGTGTGTACAATTTGTAATGTAATGCTCTGAATTCTACTAAGCAGTAGGGGGTGCGCCGTACGAATGTACGATAGATTACACTGGTAGCATATGTGTTGTAGGAGGGTGCGCGCGTCGTCCACGTGTGTTGTCGTTGTTCTTGAGAGGGTCGCAGAGGACTTGAATCTCTCCTTTAACTGACGTTCGTTGATCGTTCGTTAATTTGCAGGTGGCACTAAGTGCTTGTCGACTGCGTGTGGCTGGGAGTTTTTTAGAGAATTCCTCTGGGGGTTTTCTTCTCTCTGATTTTTCCAACCTGAAAATGAATGAGGGAAACTCTATATATATAGTGTGGAAACTCTAATTTCTGGTGGGCTTGTAGTCGCGGGCTTGTCTTTAGTCTTTATGTGGATTTGGCCCAATTGTCTGTTTTATCCACACCAGGATCCATTTAACTCAAATTAGTAATTGGATCGATCCAGATATCATTTTAACGGGGCGGATGAATAAAATTGAGCTAAAATTTTATATTAACTCAAAATTATTAATTAAATTAATTTACAGCACATTAACAAATATTTACTTTTTAGTGCCTACAAGATTCCCCATTGGTACCTTGTCACGTACATTGTACATGTGTTTTAACGAAGCGAGGTACCGACTCATTTGATTTTGACTTGGAAGTCGATGAACGTTTTACTTATCGTAAGAGTGGTCAGATATTTTTTCTATCATCACCCTGTAATTTGTCTTGGTGGAAGACATTGGCACAATTTACGCTACCCGGGTAATTTCCTAACAAAGACGGATAACGTAAAGTAGGGATTTGATCGACACCATTTTGGTACCTTAGGAGGTTGGCGTCCTATCATCCTGCAATTTGTCATTTTCTAGACCCTGTTGAACTAACTTAGTGGGTCAAGGTGAAGCGGGGCCGAGCCTTGTGTCATTTCATTTACCTTGATAGGTTGAGCTTTTGAGATTTGGTACCTTAATTAGGACCGTCGATTTTATTTGCCATCATATCGTCATTGAACTCAGGTGGTTAAAGACAACTATACTCACGTTGGTACCATCTGATCATACTTTGATATATGTATGGCTAATTAAGAAAATGCCAGCCCATTGTTTTACAAGCTGTTGTACGTATGCAAAATTTGGTGAATATGACCGACTTGCGTCGCAAGTAATTGTACCAGCGTCGAAGTTACTTGGGCAAAACAGAGCACGTCATTTTCTGTAAGAGTGGGCTATGGTAAATTTTACCAAGTTTCCAACTCGGATTATTACCAAACTGCAGTGCATGCCGCAAAGTTTGGAAAACTTGGAGCTATCATTTGCCTTTCCCGAGTTCCGTTTTATGGAATGAAATTGGAAACCTTTCCTTGCCATCTAGTTTTGGGCAGTACATAAACGAGTTTCACGAAACCAATCACTGTTATTGGCAAAAACAGCCAATCACGAATTGCTGGCAAAATCTGAGCCACTACTTTTCTTTTCCAAAATTCTATGGCTGAGATCATTTACCCCTCATATACCTCTCCCTCTCCTCTCCTTCTCTACCACCCGTCCACCACCACTATTTTGCCTCCACACTCAACGGAAGTGGGGCCCTAAAACTTTTTTTCGCCCACTTCAGAGCACCCCACCCTAAAAAAGGGTTTACCAAATCCATTCAAACACCCATGTTTCTTAGGGTGTCCTTTGTTTTTCCGGCGAAGCCAAGCTGGTGGTTTTCCGGGGGTGGGAACTGGTTCGCCGGCCATGGGCGCTGGTCTAGACGGGGTTTCGGTGGTGGTGCGCTTGGTTGTCGGCTGTAGCGCGGTGGTCGGAGTTAGGCTATTTGGGGTTGGCTGGAAAGTGGACGTATTTGCCCCTGTGATTGGGTCCGTACACCCAATCATAGTGATTGGTTTATTAGCGCTCAAATATAAACTCTCCTTGTCATGCAAAGAGCACACCGTTTTCAACTTACGACTTAGCAGCTAGACAACGAAGGTATGGTCATCCCTTTTCTATTTGAAACTTATACTCCGTAATGTACATGAATGGCAGGGATTTGCATTAGCTGCTCTCGATTACGTGCGCCGACCTTGTCGTAACTAAACAATTAAGAGCAAAGGCAATAGTTGTCCTTTAGCCTTGGGTTTGTCAACAAGTACAAGGTAATTGAGTTCATCTATTGTAAATGTGCAGTTCGTCCGTCAAAATAGCTCCCACGTTTTATGGGATGAAACTGGGTTTATCCAGAAAAAAAAGAAAAAAAAAGAGAAGACAAAAGCTAAGAAAATAGGAGAAAATTATTTATTGCACAACAAAAAGTTTCATCTATTGATGATGATGTTTGGATTAAAGTGGTAGCAATTAAAGAAGGATCACAACAAAAAGTTTTATCTATTGAACAATACATGTTTTCCTTCCTTAGGATCTTAAAAAATGATGTGGCATTGACAAACCCAAGATTTCCGTGGGTTTGTCTATTGCCTTTGCTCTAAGGTTTCCGTATAAAAAGCCTTTCTTTTTGTTGGTTTTTCCATTTGTTTGTTTGTACTGACAGACAACACATTAATCAATGCTAGCCTTTTGTCTTTTCCTCCGTAGAAATCAATTCAGTCCCTGCTATACTTTGACTTTGATCAAGCATGAATCAATGCCTATCTGTACCCAACTTTGAGCTCCGAGTGCCGTCAAACTTCCTTTCGTTTATGTCACAAATTCGAGCAGCCTTGTTTTTTTTTTTTTTTTTTTTTTTTTTTTTTTAATTCTGATCACGCATGCCGTGATTTTGCAAGTTCTCCTTTTTTTTTTTTACACTTAATGTTGCGCTTTGTGGGAGCTCAGTGTCGCTTATAGCCGTAACAAAATTTCAGTTTTATGCTTTGTTTCAGGACCTCCACATGATTTATTTCTATCTTATTGCCCTTTGAAGGTGATCCATCAAAATGCTTCAAGCGCAACGTGGCAACTTCGCACGGAATCAGTATAGAACACACTTTAATTTTCTATTCCACTCCATTTTTTATCTTTTTAGGGTATGCGTATAAGTCGGCGTCAAAGTATGCGTGAGGCAGAACGTCGTCTACTGCCGTAAGGCTAGTCATCTTCGTCATTTTTAATGCAAATTGCTGCAAGGCGTGTCGTCAGCCATCGCCGTAAGGCCGGTCATCTTTTTTTTTTTCATCGTCGTGGGGCAACATATGTTCATCGCCATAAGACTATTTGTCAACGTTGCTTGTAAAGCAATTGTCGTAAGGCAACATCGTTCATCGTCGTAAGCCATTGGTCGTTGTCGACTCATATGGACGTTCATCGCCGTAAGGCCACCCGTCATTGTCGACTCATCTGGATATTGACCGTCGTAACGCCGTTTGTCATCTTTGCTTACAAAGCAAGTTGTCGTAAGGCAACACTATTCATCGGTGTAAGGCCGTTGTCCATCATCGATGTAGGACATCTTGTCGATCATCGCCGATTCTTTGTATGTAATGATGCCTTTGTGCTTCAATGTAAGACACGTTGTCGTTCATCGTCGTTCGGCAGCTTGTCGCTCATTGCCGTAAGGCTGCTCGTCGCTCAGTGTCGTAAGGCAATTCATCGATCATCGTCGTAAGGCATTTTGTCGTTCATCGTCGTAAGGGCGTAAGGCAAACTAGTTGCACATTATAATGATGCAACTCCTCGCTCATCCTCGACTGTTCATACTTCAATGACACTTGTAGAGATGTTGACGCTACACTAGGAGATGTTGACCAATGTTAGTTCAACTTACAAGGTAACGAGGACGCTGTCGACGACTTTAACCGATGAATCAACCAATCTGTTGACCAGTGAGATAGAGTAACATGATACGCAGAGAGTAAGGAAGTCCTCTTTGTAGTAGAGAATTTTCTTTTGGTGTGGCTGCGCCCAAGTAAAGAGTATTCTTAAGCTGCCTACGTACTTGCAGATTTATAAAGGGTGTCAACTTGCAAGATCAAGCCAACGTAGTTCCTTACGGGGCATGCAGTTTAGACTCTTGCATCGCTGGAGTGGAGTTTGGTATACGCATTTTAGATTCTTGTGTTCACTACAAGAAACACGTTGATTTATGACGGAGCAAACTCGTCGCAAATCAGCCAAAACTCGTCGTAAATGGTCTTTTACGACGAGAATCCCGTCCAGTCGCGAGTCGTCGCAAAAGGCTCCATCGCAAATACTTTACGACGAGTTTACTGTACTCGTTGTAATATGTCCTTTTTGCGACGAGGTGTTTTTCTCGTCGTAAATGCTCTTTTGCGACGACTTTTTCTTGTCGCGATTCTTTTTCCCGACAACACATAATAACACAGTTTAATATTTTTTCCCTCACATAGACCGGGAGTAGTTCGTTCTGGCGCAATTTGATCTCACCCATGCATCCCTTGGAAAACTTCCCAATAGGTCACCCATCCTAAGACTACTCCCCATTAAGCACGCTTAACTATGGAGTTCTTAGCACATGACTACCCTACTTTGAAAGTCGACTTTGTTTGTATGATAAGCACTATCATTTCTTTTAAACACTCATATGAGCATTTAAATCTCTTAAAACCCTCATTACAATTACACGATCATTTTTCTCCCTTAAACTTGTTGCTGTGATTTTTTTTTTCAAACTTATTATCACACGACAACTATTCCATAGTGGTTCAATGAGTTCAACAAATGAAATCAAACATTTTATAATCAATACACTGCGTTGCATTACAAATTGATTAAAATAAATTTCGAATGTTTTTTACTACATCTTAACTCTAATTTTAGTTCTCTAATGTTTTTTTTTTTCGACGAGGATCGGGTGTCATCGTATATAACTTGATTATCTACAACGAGAAATAGATTCTCATTGAAGCTAATCTATTATCTTCGACGAAAACTAGATTTTCGTCGTAACTGATCTATTATTTACGACGAGAACTGAAACTCGCCGTAGCTGATCTATTATCTACGACGAGAAACTGATTTTCGTCGTAATATATTACGTTTTGCGACGAGATATTTGACCTTCGTAGATGATACTATTTTTTACGACGAAATCAAAAATCTCGTCGTAAACAATGCATTTTTTGCGACGAGAATCCCGCCCGTTCGTAAATTTGGTCGCAAATGAACGTTTTTCTTGTAGTGGTTGCTGGAGTTTAACTTGTGGTTCGCAGTTTAGACTCTTGCGTTGTAGGAGTGAAACTAGTGCTGCGCAGTTTTGGCTCTTGCATGGGGAGCGTTTTTGTTTGTTCATTTGATGTGTAGTTTAGACTCTTGCACGGTAGGAGCACTTTGTCTAGTAGTTTAGACTCTTGCAGGTGGAGCACCTTGTACCAGTAGTTTAGGCTCTTGCAAGTGGAGCACTTGTACTAGTAGTTTAGGCTCTTGCAGGTGGAGCACTTCTTCTAGCAGTCTAGGCTCTTGCAAAGTGGAACGATTCTTCTTGCAGTTTAGGCTCTTGCAGTTGGAGCATACACTTTCTTTGTTTTACTGGCGAGGTGGTTGATTCACGTGTACCGTTCTTTCCTGGGTAGGGTCCCCAACCTTTACGCATCATGTTATCCATGCATAGCGTGTCAGTTTTAATGACATTTTACATCTATAAGGCGTGTGACACTTACGCATCGGATCTTTTTTCGACGATTTCTTTCTCCAAGACAAGTTATCCTTGCATACGTAGAGTGCCCTCTTCGCTTAGCATGCTGCTTTCATGTAACATGTAGCTTCAAAGGGCACTTCATCCTCAGTTGTTGGTTTCTGAAACGCTACTTGTTCTGTTGTTGACGATACAAGTTTAGGGTCCAACCACCCATACTGTATCATACACAGTTGCCCTATTGCTGGGTTGTAGATGGAATTTCGATTCTCAATCTGAAGAGGTGAACTTTCTCTTGAGAGAGTTACATAATTGTGCGATATAGCAGCAATAGTGTAATTTGACTCCACAACATCGTCGTTATCCAACAATATTTTCCCTTCGTCTTCAAGCTGCTTGATGCGCTTCTTCAACGTATCACATTCTTCGATGGGATGGCTAACAAGCCGATGATACTTACAGTAGTTCGGTTCAGCTGTTCGTCCCACCTCGTGAGGATGCTTTGGTGGACGAAGCTCAGTCAGTTTGTGCTCCAGGAGTTAATCAAACATTGCGGAAAGATCCGACTCTACGAAGGGATACGAATTTTTATCAAACATTTTTGAAGTAGGACGTGTCTTCGTATAGCTACCGACACTTGATACCTTTTTGCTTGAATATTTTGGTTTAGGAGAGGTACTTGGAGGTGTGTAACAACCGATTGTCATAGTCTCTGCCTATTCCTTTGTAGACGTAGACGAAGAAGTAACTCTCCTACGAGCATTGGCAAGTGTAATTTCCATATCATGAGCTCGCGTCGAAAGGTCTTGGAAATCCTTTGGTTTGTTTCCCTTTAAGTTGTACAACAGCGCCATCCGCATACCGTTGATACAAATCTCTACAGCGGAACTCTGACTTATTTTATCCTTGCATTCAAGACATAGCGCACGCCAACGACTGATATAGTCGAGAACAGGTTCCTCAACCCATTGCATGGTATTTGTGAGCTCACTCATACTAACGACACGCCTGGCGTTGTAAAACCTGTTGAGGAACTCATCTTGCATCTGATTCCAACTGTTGATTGACTCGGGATCCAAGTCGGTATACCAGTCGAAGGCGGTACTTTTGAGGGACCTAGCGAACTGCTTGACCAATAGATCACCTCCAGTTCTAGCGTTATTGCACGTCTCCATGAAATGTGCGATATGCTGTCTTGGATTGCCCTTCCCATCGAACTGCTGGAACTTGGGTGGCTGATAACCAGAGGACATCTTCAACCTGTAATGTAACACCCCCAAATTTCCTTTCCTTTTCAAAAACATTTTATCGAGAATCAAAACACAAATAAGGAAATTCAGAGGTGTCACTCCGCACTCGAGTCAAAGACCCGAATGCAAGGAGATTTCAATTGCCACAGTATAATTGTCTACTGGTTTAAAATAGTCTATTGCAACCCATTAAATGAAATTACAATAGTCCAAAATATGAAATATGAAATAGTCTATGTCTAATAACTACTAGTCTAATTATTGAATCCAACTAATTCTAGTGAGTCATCGTTCCCGCATACATCAATCACTCCAAACCTGTGGTTGATTTAAAGCACAAAAACCACAGTTGAAAAAGTTAGTGAAATTGAGTAAGCTAACACCTCAACGTGTAGAAAACTAAAACTCTTACCTGGATTTTTAAAACGTTTTTAGTTTTATTTTCTAAAACACATTTAGCACATAAACATATAATCATTCAATAATATTTCCAAACCAGTAGTTAAGAGTCATATATCAGAATCCACCATTCAATTCATCACATACTCATAGTATAAGAAACATTCCATAATCCATATCCAACAAATCAAAGATTAACGATAAATAAGAAATTCATAAGTCACGAGCCATAATCCACAATCCCTAGTTAACAATCCACAATCCACAATCCACAATCCAAAATCCAAAATCCATAATCCATAATCCATAATCCTTATTATTTAGAAATAAACTGAATCTTTTGCCAATTCACCCTATCAACCATAATCCATAATCCATAATCCAAGACAACTGGACCTTAAGTGTGCACACCCCCTACTGGGTGTTTTTAACCCAAGTAAAGTAGACTAGAGCCTAACCCTCTTAAAGACCGATGCGGTGGGGTAATTAGTAGGAGTCGATGCGACTCAATCCAGTAAATAAGAGTTCTTTTGACTCAACGAATAATTGGGAGTTCTTTTGACTCAAACAAATAAATAGGAGCTCTTTGGCTCAAACAAATAAATAGGAGTTCTTTTGCTCCGTCTAAGTAACCAATATCTTATTGAGAGAGAGAGTTGATGATCACAAATCATATAAAACGATACCAAACCAACATCACAATATAAATTGGCTATGCGCCCACAAACCAAATCAAATCAACCAATTCAATATACATTTAATCTTACCTTTCAAATAACATATTTGTCACAAGCCATACCATATACCAATATCAATACGATAAATCCAACCAAATCAAAATACAACAATCGTATAAACTGAATCGTTCTCCACCTATCATGATACTATGTTTTCATCCAATCACACCATTCACATCTAGCACGTAAGTTTGAAAGGTTTCTACAAGTTTAAGAAGGGTTGAGCATGCTAGCTTACCTTTTCAAGCAAACGAAAACTCAATAGCACAACAATCACTAGTACTCCTCGTCTACGAACTCAGGCTCTACAATTATACAAACGACATTCTCAAATTAACACTCAATCTTTCTCAACCAACGAACCAACTATATTCCTATATGTTAGTATGTATAATACTATATGCAATGTATGATTATGACAATACCAAATTCAAACAAACAGTTACCAATTATCCAATAATTATCGTTCTATTTCGATAATTATCCAATAAAACTCAATTAACACCAAAATTATTATAAAAATTCACAAAGGTCTAAAATTATTTTAAAACAGAGTATAACTCATAAAAATTAACCCTTAATTATTATAGTTTAATTATAAAATTATTATACCAATTTATATTATGTTTTATTAATTAAAAACAATGTTTTATTACATAAAATCCCAAAAATTCGAATTAAATTATATAAATCATGAAAATCAGTTTATAATTTGTTAAATTATCAGAATGTCGAAATATTGATTATCATAAATAATTTGGACTAATTAACCTAAATTAGAAACAATTAACCAAATTTTCCCCAATTTGCAATTTTTACAACTTTGAACAAAACCCAATTTAAATCTCAAACTAAATTCAAGAACCCTAACAATTAGATAGTAAGCATACCCAATTCAAGATTTCGACAATTAATCTAATAAATCCCCAAATTCGAAATTAATGAAATTCAACTTAGAACAACCATCAAGATCAATTCTTTATGCATAAAACTAACTCTAATCGATTACCCACTAATCATAACATCAATTAGCACCAATTAAACACAAATTAGAGCTTTCAAAACACTTGTTAATCACGTTTTAAGGAAGGGAACGAAAACAGGGGAAAGAGGGGCGAGAAAGGGTGTTACCCACGGCCAAGAAAGGAAGCGAAGACGACGGTAAGGTGGTTGTTGCGGCTAGGCTGAGGCAACGCGTGTGGGCGGCGAGTGGTTGAGCAGGGGCGGCGAGCGGTTGAGGCGTGCGTGTGGTGAGCGAAGGAAGGGGGCGAAAAAAACAGAGACAACTCTGTTTTTATAGAGGGGGGGTGGCTGTGTCGGTTTTGTTTTTTTTTTTTGTTTTTTTTTTTCCTTTTCCTTTTCCTTTTTCTGATTTCTTTTTGGGTTGGGTTAGGGTATAAGTTGGTGTTTGGGCCAATTGGTGTGGGTCTGAGTCGTTGTACTGTTTGGAAGATAGCCCAATTCAGAAATTAGAAAATCCTATATAGAAAATCCGACTCCAAAATTCTTTCCGAACTCGGTTTTGAGAACGACAATTAATAATTAAAATATTTTCATTTCAATAATATAGTTAATAGATATAAAAATATTAGTATAAAATATTTTAAAATTTCGTGATATTACATGTAAGTCCTCTTAGTATAAGTCTTGACGTAGCGAAACTTATTTTCAGAGCTTTCACCAAACTGATTCTTAATTGCGTCTGCTATCAGCATTTGCACGCAGCTGCTTTTGGGTGTAGGAGCCGTCTTTGTTTTTGATGACTTCATCATGCTCAGACTCCTCCTCGTCATCTTTCTCTTCATCACTACTAACTTCATTTTCAGAGAGATGAGGCTTCTCGGTGTCGCGAAGCGCAGCTACATCTTATCCAAGGTCATCAATTAGTTTGTTCTTCTCCTCATTTTCGAGTTTAAGTTTGTCGAGGATACTCTGCAATTCTGCTAGCTGCTCTTCAACGGTCTTCTGTGTTACCGTCATGACAGACACGATGAGTGGCTTATACTTCTTTTCCGGGCTATTGGGCTTCACCTTCTTGCGCTGAGGGGAAGCAGAAGCAATTATAGCAGTAGCTGCTGCAGCGATGGAGGCAGCATAAATTCTGCGTGGCCATTTGGGTACCTCGGCAGCACGCAGGCGAACATCAGCTGCGTTGACAATAGCTTTTTTTGTCATCCCTCTTGTACCGACGCCGGTGGGTTGCGCTGCAGTAGCGCATGGGGAATTCTGCGTCGCTCTGCTGGAGGTCTTCTTGGAAGAACGAGGAGGGTGCTGTTCAACATTACAATAGGATTTATACGTGCGTAGTAGGGATGAGAGGTAGAGAGTTCACGTCGAGTTCACCAAAATTTGTAACAGCAAATTTTGAACTAAGACAAAATAAGGAAACAAATGAATATTTTATCGATATCAGAAAGTTAAGTGTGTACAGTCTCTAATGTAATCCTCTGAATTCTACTACGCAGTAGGGGGTGCGTCGTACGAATGTATGATACACTACACTGGTAGCGTACGTGCTGTAGGAGGGTACGCGCGTCGTCCACGTGTGTTGTCGTTGTTCTTGAGAGGGTCGCAGGGGACTTGAATCTCTCCTTGAACTGACGTTCGTTGATCGTTCATTGATTTGCTGGTGGCACGTAAGTGCTTGTCGATTGCGTGTGGCTGGGAGTTTTTTAGAGAATTCCTCTGGGGGTTTATCTGATTTTTCCAACCTAAAAATGAATGAGGGAAACTCTCTCTCTCTCTCTCTCTCTCTCTCTCTCTCTCTCTCTATATATATATATATATATATATATATATATATATTAGAATCCTTAATTTCTGGTGGGCTTGTAGTCGCGGGCCTGTCTTTAGGCTTTATGTCTATTTGGCCCAATTGCCTGTTTTATCCAAATCAGAATCCATTTAACCTAAATTAGTACTTGGATCGATCCAGATATCACTTTAACGGGCGGATTAATCAAATCGAGCTAAAAATTTTTATTAACTCAAAATAATTAATAATTTTAATTTACGGCACATTAACGAATTTTTAGTGCCTATAGGTATATAACACATATGTTAACGATGAATTAAGTACTAATGGCACCTGTAATTTGAGAATTTCTGTAATTTTCACTAATTTTTTTATTTATTTTGGAAATAATCTTTACTTTACTCTATATAACAAAGTTCGTCCCTTCAAAAAATAAAAATATAACACAGTTCGCGGTCATGTTTTGACCGTTGATTCATCTCTTAATAGTAATAATCTAACGACAAATACAGTTTAGATGAATATAATTGGATTTACTAATCGACATAAAGTATTTGTGCGATAGGCATGCTCTTCCATTCAATAAATGTTACTCAATAATAGTAATCCTTATAATAACTTAATATTACGACACTTGAATTTCGAAGAAAATCATGTTATATTAGTTTATAGTTGATTTATTAATCCTAATACAATGAAACATTATACGGAGTGTATATATGTATTGTAATCGGGCCGCCCGTGCAATTTTGCACGGGTAAAATGCTAGTTGCACATAAAAAGTTTAATACATAAATGCTAGTTAAGACTTTATGAGCAGGAACGTGATACTCCGTATTTGCTAACTAGTAGACGATGATTCGATGGACACGCACCAAACTATATTTCAAGAGCATCGGTGTAACACCCCGTATATTTTGGGAATTTATTCAAGTTGGGTGTTACTAATTATATTTATTTTGGGTTAATTTTCGTAAATTGTTAAAATGGTTTTCATATTTTAAAATGATTTTATTTGGTTCCACAAAAATAAAAACTAAACTAATTGAATCAAATTGCCCAAATTTAATATAAATCCCAAAGTGCCAAATTACGTTTTTGCACTTAGTTATTTACTAAACCTAAAACATTACCAAATCCTTAAACCTCTTTTACGTATCATCATCATCGTATTTCAGCATACACCATCGTCATAGTCATTTCCTGCCCTCACGATCGCCGCCACGTTTTGCTTGCTTGCCGACTCCAGTTTCTAACCCGGTTTTGGACGAAACTAGTTCCGTTATTCCTCTTTTTCTCTCCTCTACACAACGGTATGAATTTCTCAAAGCTTTATTAAAGTTGTCCCGACATGGTCGTTTCATATTTTCTCGATTAACTTTGGTTTATGATGTTTTTATTGGTTTTAATCCTTGTAATAGTGTTTATCATGATTTTTAAAGGATTGTAGTTCGTTTTTATGAATGTTTTTGAGTTAGGCTTTTCTTTGAGAAGTGGTGTTGTTGATGTCATGTTGTTGTCGTTGCTGTTGGTATTTTCGTCGGTGTAATTAGTGTTGTTGGTGTAGCTGTCAGTGTTGTCGCACGGCTCTGTTTCGAGTTGCTGATCGTTGGCCGTTAACGCACATGTGTTGTTATGCGAAAGTGGATGTGCGAAGGCCTGTACAGGGGTGTGCAGGTGGGTTGTATCGAGGGGCTGTTTGTTGTTCTTATATATGTGCAAAACATGCCATGGCTGTTTGGGTGTTGTCGTGACCATTGTCGGTTCTTGGCTTGGCTTGATTTGGCCATGGTTTTGTGGAGTATACATTTGATTAGTTTTGTACTATACGAGGAGTTTGACATAATTTGTTTAGAATTGATTATAATAATCATTTGGGTCTTACCGTGTTAATTATTTGGGGTTTTTATACATTGTTAATAATTTGGGAACTCACTTGTTCATGATTTATTTGGGAATTTCTTTGGTTTAATTTATTAATTTTAGTCATTAATTAATTTATGATATATAGCTTGCGGGTTTAGAGAGGTTCAGTTTGCTGACTTTGAGAGGAATAGTTGAGAAGAAGTTTAGCGCTATCGGTAAGAACGCCAACTCTTGAGCTTGACCATGTTTTGTCATTTTCTAATGTGATCAATTCTTGATTCATTTATATTGACTTCTATAATTCTTCTAATTGATCACAATATCTCTTGTTTTGTTGGAAATTGGTTATATATCAAATAAAATATCTAATTATGGTTTGAATATGGGTTATGGATTAATGGGATTTTCTTCTATACACTCTAGAGTAACGTGTTAACTCCTCCGGGGGTGCTCGTCTACGAATGATTTATTATACCTCTGATCAAGGTAACTCTTAACTGGATTAGCTACCAGTTACCTATTAGAACCTCGCTCCTTGACCGGTTACATCCTACTGGCCCTCATGTGAGGGGTGTGCACACTCGGGTTCTCTTAGAGTGGTTTGGGTTGGTTAGCTCTAGAGTTGTTTCTGGTTGGGGGTAGGACCCTTACCAAAGATGGGTTACTGATGCGGAGTGCCCATTCCTATATACTTGATTCTTCTCTCTGAAATTTATAATATACTTCTTGGTTCATATATCTCTCTAATCATTTTGGTTAATCCTTTGATTGTAAGCGTTGCTTGTTCAGCTACGCGCCTCAAAGGCGCATATCTTAATTTCCCTTGTTTTGCTTTGAGTTCTTACTCAGCCAGTTTGCTGACATTCTTTTGTTTGGGTTTGTCCCTACCCTATTCTGGGGCCTGTGTCATTTTCCGATGGCGCAGTTGACAGGTGTGTCTGATGGTGATATGTTGAGCTTGCGGACGTCTGCATTCATGGGGTCTTTTCATTTAGACAATCGTTGAACATTTATTTTTCATTTAGATCTTGGATTTGGAATTTGTAAACTTTGACTAAAGTCTTCCGCTGTCGTACTATTTTATTATTTACATTTTGGATTTATTATTTTGGTTTTCGCCTTGCAATTAACTTGGTTAGTTAATTGTGGCATAATAATCCTAGGTTTTCCTTATTTAATTGAGTCGAAAATTTAGGGTTGTTACAGTTGGTATCAGAGCCGTAGGTTCTGATCGAGTCAAAGGTTTACAAACGTTTTGTTTTAAATGTGTCTTTCCAATATAGTTTTCAAAAAAAAGGGGGTCTTTTTGAAAATGGGGGTTGGATTGCATTCATTCGCATGCTATATGCTACGTGGTATGTTATTATAATTAGTGTGACAACGTCTCATTAGTGAATGTTTATATGAGTTTCTTTGGTTAATTGGAGTTTTGTGTCTTGTTGTTGTTCTAACTCTACTTATCCATTAGCGTTTTGTTCTTAGTTTTGTGTCAAATAGGGGACAACTCCCCTACAGATTCATTGTACCCGTGAGATAAAATCATTCAGTTAGGCTTTTGTGTTACTTGTAAGCTTGTTTGCGTGGTGCTATCTCACTCCTAATCTATACTTTTCGGAACTTCTAATTTGGTTGAACGGATTTACGTG
This sequence comes from Spergularia marina, assembly GCA_963680865.1. Classification (NCBI taxonomy): domain Eukaryota; kingdom Viridiplantae; phylum Streptophyta; class Magnoliopsida; order Caryophyllales; family Caryophyllaceae; genus Spergularia; species Spergularia marina. The sequence goes on from OY804554.1 coordinate 9,189,892, forward strand.
ATAACTTACCCGTGGTACCTTCTAAGGACTATGGAGGGGAGGAGAGTGATAATTTACGCTTACTGTTTGGTGCCTTATTTGTCATCTTATGAAAGTTGTTATCATATAGAAAATGGTACGTGGAGCGTCATCTTCGAACAACATTAGCCCAGAAATGGCTGCTTTGATAGCTCAAATGACTGCACAAAATGAGGCAATGGCTCAGCAGCAACAGGCTATGGCTCAGCAACACCAAGTTATGACACAAACCATGCAACATGTGGCTGGTCTGGCAAATACTATGACCCAGGTGCTAAAAAACCACCAAAACAATAACAACAATCAGAACAACAACCACCAGAATAACAACAACAACAACAACCAGAATAACAATAATAACCATGACCAACCTGCCCCGGTCACTGCACAATCTATGTCCAAGGCTGTTCAACAAAAGAATCCGCCAACCTTTTCTGGGACGGGAGACCCAGCTGAGTTGGATACCTGGTTTACGGATATGGATAGAATTTACTTATCCTTAGAGTGCCCAGCAAGATACAAGGTAAGGATTGGCGCCTTTTACCTTAGGGAGGATGCTGACAGGTGGTGGCAAGAGATTAAGGAAAGCTTCTTTGAACCGTACACTGAGACCACTGAAGATGGGGGAGTGGCTGAGTATGAGCGTGGTTGGGGACATTTCAGAGAATTTATGGAGGAGGAATTTTTCCCCGAACACCTTAAAGATGTGAAGAGATTCGAATTTGAGGAGTTTAGACAGACAGAAGGGATGTCTGTTAGGGAATTTTATACCAAATTCATGGAGCTTAGTCGCTTCGCTAAGGACCTTGTTCCCACAGAAAAATTGAAAGCCACTCAGTTCCAAAAGAAGCTACTCTGGAAAATCAAAGACAGGTTCTCAGGCGAACCATCCAGGACTATAAGAGATGTCTATGCTCGTGCAAACAACATTGAGCGCAGTATTATTGAGAAAGAAACGGAATTGGGAGTGAAAAGGAAAGAGGGACCCTCAAACTTACATGAGAATGCGAATAAGAAGGGTAATTTTCTCAGCTCTAAGAAACCAGCCAATTCCTTCAGTACCGGGAGAAGCAATTTTAATCAAGGGCAATATTCTAGGCGATCTCAAAGCCAAGGGGGTGAACGTCGTTATATCTGTAAGCGCTGTGGTGCTAATCATCCAGGAGTTGACTGCAATGGAGTGAAAGTTACATGCCGACACTGCCAAAAGCCAGGTCACCGTGACTTTGAGTGTCGTTCCAAGATAGCTGGAAAGCCAGCAGTACCTGCGGGTAGCACACCCACCTATGCTAGTAGTTTACCTAATCAGAGGGCTCAAAGCGCTTATGCTGGATCCAACACCACTTTCAGGACTCCAACTAAGGGTAATTCTACTGCAACGGCGAACAAGTCGACTGGCTCGGTTAATGCTGCCACTGCGAGCAATAAGAAGTCGGGCCAACTTTATGTCATGAACCAGGAGGAGGCTGAGAACACTGATGTTGTGTCTGGTAAATTTCCTGTTAATTCTGTTTTCGCTCATGTTTTGTTTGATAGTGGTGCGTCTCACTTGTTTGTTGCATCCAAGTTTATTGCTTTGTTGGGTTTGAAATCTGGTGAATGTGTAGACTACGATTTTGCTATGGCCACTGGGGATAATATAAACTGTAAGACCTTGTTTAAGGATGTATCTGTGATTATTGGTGGGCATGATTTTAGAGCAGAACTAATCGAGTTTCCATTACCATATTTTGATGTAATTTTGGGGATGGATTAGATGGGTAAACATAAGGCTAGATTAGACTGTTGGCTGGGCAAAATTTCACTAAAAGGACCTAAAAATGTCAGAGTGTCATACAAAGGAAATATTAAAGGACCTAGAATAAAGTTGATCTCCGTGATGAAGCTAAAGAAACATATGTCAAGGGGAGCACAATTACTCTTATGCCATGTCAGAGACACTAGCGTTCAATATCCAGACTTGAGTGAGGTACGTGTTGTGAGTGAGTACGAGGATGTGTTTCCAGAAGATATTCCAGGAATGCCGCCTACAAGAGAAGTGGAGTTTAAGATCGACTTGGTTCCAGGGACTGGGCCGATAGCTAAAACACCTTATTAAGAAACAACTTGATGAGTTGGTGGAGAAGGGATACGTCCGGCCAAGTGTCTCACCTTGGGGAGCACCTGTGTTATTTGTCAAAAAGAAGGATGGTAGCTTGAGGTTATGCATAGATTACCGTGAGTTGAACAATGTGACAATCAAGAATAGGTACCCTTTACCTAGGATTGACAACTTGTTTGATCAATTGAAGGGAGCTAGTGTTTTCTCTAAGATTGACTTGAGGTCTGGATACTATCAGCTTAAGGTAGCCCCTGAGGATGTTCCGAAGACGGCCTTTTCGACACGTTATGGACACTACGAGTTCACAGTTATGCCATTTGGGTTAACCAATGCCCCTGCTGTTTTTATGGATTTGATGAACCGTACCTTTAGGCCATATTTGGACAAATTTGTTGTTGTGTTTATCGATGACATTTTGATATACTCAAAGAGCGAGGAGGAGCATGAGGAGCATCTTAAGATAGTCTTACAGACCTTGAGGGAGAAGCAACTCTATGGAAAGTTTTCGAAGTGTGAGTTCTGGCTAGATAAAGTTGCATTCCTAGGTCATATTATATCTAAGGATGGTGTTTCTGTGGATCCCGCAAAAGTTAAAGCTGTTTCAGAATGGCCGACTCCAAAGAGTGTGACGGAGATTAGAAGCTTTTTGGGACTTGGTTGCTATTACAGGAGGTTTGTTAAAGATTTCTCTAAAATAGCTAGACTTATGACCACGTTGATGAAGAAGGCAACTAAGTTTAAATGGGATGATAATTGTGAGAAGGCATTTGAAACCTTGAAGACTAGACTGACGACAGCACCAGTCTTAGCCTTACCCGATGAGAAAGCAGAGTATGAGGTGTACACGGACGCTTCGAAAAAATGGTTTGAGTTGTGTCCTTATGCAGAACCGAAGAGTGATTGCTTATGAGTCTAGGCAGCTCAAGAGTTACGAGGAGAACTACCCGACCCATGACTTGGAGTTAGCGGCCGTGGTGCACGCTTTGAAAATTTGGAGGCATTATCTCTATGGAGTAAGCTTTAAGATATACTCTGATCATAAAAGTCTTAAGTATATTTTCACCCAAAAGGAGTTGAACATGCGTCAGAGGAGGTGGCTAGAATTGATTAAGGATTATGAAATAGAGATCCAATATCATGAGGGCAAGGCAAATGTCGTGGCAGACGCTTTGAGTAGGAAGTCTCTTCACTCTGTACAATTTGTGGTGCAGAGAGAAAGGTTGCGGGATGAATTTCTTAATTTTGGGGTTCAACTTACTGAGCCTGGTACACCTTCAGGAGTTACTATGATCCAAAATGATCTTTTGAGAGAAATTAAGGAGTTTCAAGCGACTGATAAGTTTCTACAAGACAAATTGACCAATGAGGCTGAGTTGTTCAAAATGGGAGGAGATGGGATCATTCGCTTCCAGAACCGAGTTTGTGTGCCCGACAACGAGGAGGTAAGGAAAATGATTCTCACTGAAGCTCATGCTACGATGTACTCAGTGCATCCAGGAGGAGATAAAATGTACCAAGATTTAAGACAAGTCTTTTGGTGGTCTGGACTCAAAAAGGATGTTGCAGAATTTGTTGCTCGATGCTTGGTGTGTCAGAAGGTTAAAAGTGAGCATAAGAGACCGCAAGGAAAGTTGCAACCATTGAAGGTTCCTGAGTGGAAATGGAGTTCCATATCCATGGATTTTATTGCTGGTTTACCCCGTACTCCTAAGGGAAACAATATGATTTAAGTGATCATTGACCGATTGACTAAGTGTGCTCATTTCATCCCTATGAAAGACACTTGGAAGAAGAAACATTTGGCTGCTGCTTACATGCATCACGTTTTGAGGTTACATGGGGTTCCAAATGAGATTGTGTCGGACCGTGATGAGCGATTTGTGTCAAGATTTTGGACCAAGTTACAGGAAGCTTTAGGGACGAACTTGATGATGAGCACTGCTTTTCACCCCGCCACTGATGGTCAGACAGAGAGGACCAATCAGACGATAGAGGATATGTTACGGGCTTGTGTCTTACAGTTTCAAGGAGGTTGGGAGGACAAGTTGGACTTGATCGAGTTCTCATACAACAACAGCTATCAAGCTTCAATTAAGATGGCTCCCTATGAGGCGTTGTATGGGAGGAAGTGTCGTAGTCCGATTTGCTGGAACGATATCAGTGAAACTGTAGTGTTGGGACTTGATTACATTCAAGAGATGACTGAGCAAGTTAAAATTATCCAGGAACGCATGAAGGCTGCACAAGATCGTCAGAAGTGCTATGCTGATAAGACTAGGAGTCACATCGTGTTTGCAGTTGGAGATATGGTATTGTTGAGAGTTTCACCTACTAAGGGTTTAATGAGATTTGGTAAGAAAGGAAAATTGAGCCCGAAGTTCATAGGACCTTATAAGATACTAAATCGTGTTGGTGAGGTTGCTTATGAGCTTGACCTTCCTGCAAATTTGGAAAAGGTTCACAATGTCTTCCATGTTTCTCAACTGAGACGTTATGTGAGTGACCCATCACATGTTCTTAACCCCGAGACGATCGAGATAGATGAAACAATGACCTATGAGGAGGCACCATTGAAAATTTTGGATAAGAAAACACGAAAGACTCGACGTACAGAAACTCCTATGGTGTTATTCATACAACTTTAATTGTTTTGGTTTGTTTTGTGCCTTAATGCTATTGGTGGAACAAATAGTTCCAAGTTACTGTTGCTTGGTTTTGGGTGCCTTGTGCACAACTTGTTTCTAAAACTTGCTCAAAAGCTCATTTGGCGGTAGCGTAGGTGCGAGTGTACAAGAATATGGTTACTGGAGAATTATTGCAAACTGGTATAATGGAGAATGGACGTTTTTGAGAAAATATTTCTTAGGTTCATTTTGGAGTATAAGTTTACGCTTCGAGGACGAAGCGTTGTTTTAAGGGGGGAAGTATGTAACACCCCGTATATTTTGGGAATTTATTCAAGTTGGGTGTTACTAATTATATTTATTTTGGGTTAATTTTCGTAAATTGTTAAAATGGTTTTCATATTTTAAAATGATTTTATTTGGTTCCACAAAAATAAAAACTAAACTAATTGAATCAAATTGCCCAAATTTAATATAAATCCCAAAGTGCCAAATTACGTTTTTGCACTTAGTTATTTACTAAACCTAAAACATTACCAAATCCTTAAACCTCTTTTACGTATCATCATCATCGTCTTTCAGCATACACCATCGTCATAGTCGTTTCCTGCCCTCAGGATCGCTGCCACCTTTTGCTTGCCGACTCCAGTTTCTAACCCGGTTTTGGACGAAACTAGTTCCGTTATTCCTCTTTTTCTCTCCTCTACACAACGGTATGAATTTCTCAAAGCTTTATTAAAGTTGTCCCGACATGGTCGTTTCATATTTTCTCGATTAACTTTGGTTTATGATGTTTTTATTGGTTTTAATCCTTGTAATAGTGTTTATCATGATTTTTAAAGGATTGTAGTTCGTTTTTATGAATGTTTTTAAGTTAGGCTTTTCTTTGAGAATTGGTGTTGTTGTTGTCGTTGCTGTTGGTATTTTCATCGGTGTAATTAGTGTTGTTGGTGTAGCTGTCGGTGTTGTCGCACGGCTCTGTTTCGAGTTGCTGATCGTTGGCCGTTAACGCGCATGTGTTGTTATGCGAAAGTGGATGTGCGAAGGCCTGTACAGGGGTGTGCAGGTGGGTTGTATCGAGGGGCTGTTTGTTGTTCTTCTATATGTGCAAAACAGGCCATGGCTGTTTTGGTGTTGTCGTGACCATTGTTGGTTCTTGGCTTGGCTTGATTTGGCCATGGTTTTGTGGAGTATACATTTGATTAGTTTTGTACTATACGAGGAGTTTGACATAATTTGTTTAGGATTGATTATAATAATCATTTGGGTCTTACCGTGTTAATTATTTGGGGTTTTTATACATTGTTAATAATTTGGGAACTCACTTGTTCATGATTTATTTGGGAATTTCTTTGGTTTAATTTATTAATTTTAGTCATTAATTAATTTGTGATATATAGCTTGCGGGTTTAGAGAGGTTCAGTTTGCTGACTTTGAGGGGAATAGTTGAGAAGAAGTTTAGCGCTATCGGTAAGAACGCCAACTCTTGAGCTTGAGCATGTTTTGTCATTTTCTAATGTGATCAATTCTTGATTCATTTATATTGACTTCTATAATTCTTCTAATTGATCATAATATCTCTTGTTTGGTTGGGAATTGGTTATATATCAAATAAAATATCTAATTATGGTTTGAATATGGGTTATGGATTAATGGGATTTTCTTCTATACACTCTAGAGTAACGTGTTAACTCCTACGGGGGTGCTCGTCTACGAATGATTTATTATACCTCTGATCAAGGTAACTCTTAACTGGATTAGCTACCAGTTACCTATTAGAACCTCCTCCTTGACCGGTTACATCCTACTGGCCCTCATGTGAGGGGTGTGCACACTCGGGTTCTCTTAGGGTGGTTTGAGTTGGTTAGCTCTAGAGTTGTTTCTGGTTGGGGGTAGGACCCTTACCAAAGATAGGTTACTGATGCGGAGTGCCCATTCCTATATACTTGATTCTTCTCTCTGAAATTTATAATATACTTCTTGGTTCATATATCTCTCTAATCATTTTGGTTAATCCTTTGATTGTAAGCGTTGCTTGTTCAGCTACGCGCCTCAAAGGCGCATATCTTAATTTCCCTTGTTTTGCTTTGAGTTCTTACTCAGCCAGTTTGCTGACATTCTTTTGTTTGGGTTTGTCCCTACCCTATTCTGGGGCCTGTGTCATTTTCCGATGGCGCAGTTGACAGGTGTGTCTGATGGTGATATGTTGAGCTTGCGGACGTCTGCATTCATGGGGTCTTTTCATTTAGACAATCGTTGAACATTTATTTTTCATTTGGATCTTGGATTTGGAATTTGTAAACTTTGACTAAAGTCTTCTGCTGTCGTACTATTTTATTATTTACATTTTGGATTTATTATTTTGGTTTTCGCCTTGCAATTAACTTGGTTAGTTAATTGTGGCATAATAATCCTAGGTTTTCATTATTTAATTGAGTCGAAAATTTAGGGTTGTTACAATCGGTTCTCTGTGGTTCTCTTCGTCTGTGTGAGCTTTTTCAGGTCGAAGTTAGAGATGTACTCTGTAATATGTATGGGTAAAGTTCAAATAGTGAATTGAGTTTCTTCTCGTCTTAGAGCCTGTTTGGCCAGGCTCTTGGAGTAACTTCTACAACATAAGAGGAGTTTCTAGGCCAAACACTCTTTTTTGGAGAGAAGTTTCTACTTTTCTAGGAGCCCAAAGTGTTTCTCAAATGCTTATAGGAGGAGAAACTCCAATTTGGGACTTCTCAAAACAAATTCTCGCGGAACTATTTGTACAGTAAAATGAATGTTTTTTTTTTTTTTTCCACACCCTCCTTCATCCACACAAACCTGCCATGTACCATTTTAGCCACCCTCTACCACCATTTCACCCGTAGGCTACCACCTTCGACCACCATTTACTTTTGCTTTTCAATTTCTCTCTCCCCAATTTTTCTCACCCACAGGCAACAATGACTACGGCGGGCGTCGTGGGAGAGGCCGGAGGTTGTTTTCGTCAGGGCGGCAGTCGGAGATCGAGGGAGATGATGGAAAAAGGGGAGTTTAAGGAGGAGAGGTTGGAGAGATCATCCCGCGTTAAGCCGACGACGGTGGGCGGTGATGGCCTTGGAACGATTGCCGATGTGCCCCCAGCCTATTGGTGGTTGTCGTAAGTGAGAAGGATTTGCTGGGGTTGATGTGGCGGTGGTGACTGGTGATGGGGCTTCTCCAAGGAAAAGTTAGGAGAGAGAAAAAGATGGGGTTGGGTTGGAGATGGGTTGGTTTTATAATTTTTGTTTTATTTTGCAAATGGGCCAAACAACTATTTGGTGTTTCTACTTTTAAGACCTACTTCTAAAAGAAATTTACCAAACACCCAATAAATTATTTGGAAACTGTTTCTCAAAAACTACTCCTAGGAATTACTTTTGCAGAAGCTGGAGCTTGGCCAAACAGACCCTTAGTTGATATGTAAAGTGCTGGTACACCCCTCGTTTTACTTAGCTAATTAGTTTATACTAGTGTAGTTGTGATACTGCTATATACGGGGAGTATATATATATATAAACAAAATTGTACAACATGATAACCTATTTGTCAACACTGTACTCTTTTATATATCAAAAAAAAAAAAAAACACTGTACTCTTTTAAACTGTAATGTGTATTGTGTTCTTTTTACCACTGAGTCACTGAGATTGACTAAACTACTTAAGTCGGAAGCTTCAAGATAGAACCTGGTTTAAAATTAATGTACTCGTGCTTGACACCTTTAACCCAATTTTTACTTGAAATAAATTCGCTAAGTGCGGCATATGTCTTTTGTATACTAAGGATCATTCCAGCATATCTCATCCACTAAAACTATAAATTTGACATTTATGTATATCTACCATTTAATTAGTTTTGACATGCAAAGCATATAATAACGTACATTGACTGTAATATTATTCTACGACATAATCAACCTTTTCCTAACTTTTTCGATTACACTAGTAATAATCTTAGTTTAAAAAAGTCCTTCTTAATTAGCTACTTTAATATAAAAGTAATTAGTCTGGTCGTTTCAAGTCTCTCATTCGATTCCCATTCTTCATCTACGACTCACCAAGTCATCATGCACCAAAATAAGTTCGATCATTACACTATAAATAGAGACTATATACAACAAAGTTATCATTCAAGACCAACGACCTTCTCATTGTCAGTAACTTGCTTTTTTGAGAGTTTAAGATGGAAAATGTAGGTTTTCCGAAAGTAAGCAGAGGAAGGAAGCTTAGGTTATTTGGCTTCGATGTTCAATTTAGTGAACATGCCAATAGCTCGTGCAATAACATACCATCAACAATAATAGACCAAAGTAGTAGGAGAAAGAGAAGCGAGGCGAAGCGAAAATGTCCATTTTGTGACAAGGAGTTCACCAATTTTCAAGCATTAGGAGGCCACCAAAACGCCCACAGAAAGGAGAGACTAATGAAGAGGAGATCGCAACTCGAGGCGAAGAAGGCGAGCATGGAAGTGTATCTCCGATCTCTTGAATCGCCGTCTTCCATGCCTTACCTTGAGGGTTCTCATGGTTTTGATTTATATGCCCTGCAAATCTATGTACCATATTGACGCATGCATGTATGCACATGAATGTATATAAAGTTAACCACGAAGTCTTCTTAATGCTACGGAGTATTGTATATATTTGTATTATTAGATGCTACTCCTTCCGTAAAAGTTCAAACACCTTATACCCAAATGCCCTGTGTTGACAAGAGTTTACACAATTACACATTAATGGGTTATCAAAGTTCTAAAGAAATTGCATAGCAAGTTAGATAAGAGGGTTAACAAAAATTTCGTATAATTTTTTCAAATTTGATTAATCGTTTAGTGTGCACACCCTCTTTCGTGATGGTGCGTTTTCGATATGGGGTGTTTAAACTCGGGCGGAGGGAGTATATCTTACCTTTCATTCCATCATTTTCAATGGAGCCAAAGACTAAGTATTAATTTGGCTCTGGGTTATGATGGGATAAAGAAAATGACTCAAAAACCTGTCTGCGCTTCTTATATTGTGAAGTATAGTCAATCAGTGCGATGCTCGGAAGAATATTTATGATAATGGGTCACCCGTACGAAGTCTCTCTACGTTTCGAAGTAGAGATAAGGCTTGCGTACTTCCGAAACCCTTTACCTCGCTGTATGGAGGGAGCCTTTTAGAACATGGGGTGATGACTAATGATCGAGGTTTTTTTTTTTTTTTCTTTTACAAAGGTAAGAAAACAACAAAGAGTACAGATAGGTGACCCTTCTACCCAGAGTATCGCCTAACTTATTGGCATCAAGAATAATACAAAGGGATTAGGGGGAGGGGGGAACCTCCTGAGAATTAAGGATTTGGTGCACCTAACGCGCAACCCACTCAACAGGCTGGTTAGATTTACGGAAGACATGATAAATGTACACATCGTGAAAGTGTTGAACGAGAGAGTCCTTAACCAAAGTGCCTATTAAAGCAGAGTCCTGAAGTTGTTGTAGTTGTATCACTTGTATAGTTGTATGCTACATCTGACCTGCATTTTTTTTTTATTAAAGTAAAACTTATGTTCCATTTCATGTCTCATCAAACCATAAAAGTTCTTGACAACTAGTTACTCATCTAATGGACTTACCAAATTTTCTTCATTATATTAAAAATTGTTTGTTAAGACACAAGTATGCATTGAATGAGACATACTCCGTCTGATTACACTAACTCTGATCTAGAGCCTTGTCATATGCAAAGTTTGCTATATATCTGTGAAACCAGGAAGCTGTGCTGCTCGGGATTGAGGAGCTCCGGCGAGGCATCAGTGATCATCAGGCTTCTATAGTCAAAGTTGGTTGATTGCAGGTCAAAGCTGACTCAGAGCCATGTAGATGCCAGCATGGAATAACCGTTTAGTGCAGCTCCCAAGGAGTTTGTTACAAAGTTTGTAACAAGGATGTAATAAGGTGTGTGCAGGAACATTCGGTTACCATGCATCACCATCGTTGTATATATAGAATGATCTGTATAGTTTCTCATTTTAACTTAACAAATAATAAAATCATATTAATATTTCGTTTTGTGTCTTTTACTCTAAAGCTTCAACTGTACTCAACAATGGCTTCCACACCTCCATTGTTGTACGAACACTGAGTTTCACATGGTATCAGAGCAGGAAATCGGTCCAAATTCCACAAATTTTACATCATTCTGTTCGCAATCTTACATTTTTTTTTCGAAATCATCACTAATTTCATCTAAAATCTCGCTGAAATTTCTCTAATTTCTCGAGGTTTTTTCTCAGTTTTCGCTCGCACTCACTTTAGCTTCTTCGCGTTGTCTTCAGGAGTTCTCACCTTGACAATTCCTGTCAAATTCGTCATATCCTGTTCCGGAATCTTTGAAGCTTCTATTTCACTCAACATTTGAGTTGTAAGTTGGCAAGATGGCTGATTCAGTCAACTCTGAGGTTGTTCACAATAACAATCAGATGAATCCATATGATGATCCTTTGTTTGTGTCGAACTCTGATTTTCCTGGTGTTCCGATCATCAGTACTCAGTCTGGAGTAAAGAAGTGGTTATGGCTTTGTCTGCTAAGAATAAGCAGGGATTTCTTGATGGTTCTGTGAAGAAACCAGTTGCTGCACGTGCTAGACAGGCTCAGTGGAATAGAGCTGACAGCATGGTGAAGTGTTAGATCTTGAATTCATTGCCTGAATTGATTAAGGATGGGTACATGAATGTGAGGTCTGCAGAATTACTGTGGACTGAACTCAAAGAACAGCATGGTCAGACAAATGGTCCATTGTTGTATCAGTTAAAGAAAGAGATCAGGAACATTGCTCAAGAAAATGAAATTGTGGTTGAGTATTATAACAGGCTGAAGCGCAAGTGGGATGAACTGGATGAAATTGAAGGTTTTCCTGACTGTGTATGTGGAGCATTGGATACTTGTAGTTGTAATATCCTCCAGCAGGTCACAGATGCAGCAAAGAGGGAGAAATCTCTCACCTTTCTGATGGGATTGGATGACAAGTATGAGCATCTCAGAACAAATATCCTGTCTCAAGAACCACTACCACCTGCTAACAAGGTGTATTCTACTGTGTTGAGAGTTGAAAGCCAAAAGAGCATCACCTACAGCATGTCCACACCTGTGGATTCCTCTGCTTTCAATTCAAACAGCAACAGTCAGAGTGGCTGGAATGTTTGGCAAAGAGATGGCAAGAAACCAAGGGTTGATTATGACAACTCCAGACCTCACTACTACAAAAATGAGCTATTGCAACACTGCAAATGTAACGATTCTTGTTAGACCGTTGCATTTGCCTACCTAATGCAATGTTTTGGAATTTTTGACCTCTAAAAAGGGTCTAATGCAACGCACAAGCCATAAGCGTTACCTTTAAGTGGTAAGCGTTGCCTTTGGGTCTCCCTATTGCAACGGCAAAGGAAAAAAAGAAAAAAAGAAAAAATAAAGGACAAAAAAAAATCGTGGTTGTTCGGGAACAAGTGACCAAAACTTCCTTCATTTCTCTCTGTCTTTAACTTTCCCATGGTTTCATCAGATTTCTCCTCACCCGATCTCGCCGCCAGCAGCACCCGCCGCCGCCTCATTCTCTACCGCCACGTCTACATTACAAATCGTGCTAGGAGCGTCTACCCTTTGGCACGAAGACTGGATCTACAATAGGTATGTTTCATCCTCCCGATTGTTTCCCTTCTCTCGATATGTATAATTCATGTTTCTAATTTTGGGTCTTGTTCACATCCCGTGCCATCTGTTCTAAATCCCTAATTCAAACCCTAATTCGAGATTTGATAGTTACTGTAAAAACGGTTTAGAGGCATTAGCTTATCGAAATTGAGATTGAGATTGAATTTCTTGAATGATTTTAACTTTAATCAGATTCTTTTTATGTCAATTCAAATAAAATTAGGTTAATTATTTTGTAGATTATTATTGTGTCAACTACTCCAATCGGGTCTCAAAACCTTGGTTCGAATTTGGTTGTGTCTAAATAACAAAATTAAGCCTTTTGGGAAAGTTGGAGTAAATAGGAAATTGGGAAATGGGTATATGATTGAAGCTGGGGAGACATTCTAGTAAAGTCAAGAATTTCAGTGAGTATGACAGAAAATACGTAGCACGTGAGTGCAAAACTTTTAGTGGTTTAAGTCTTGTTTCGCGTACTGGTAGTTTACAATGGTAATTAACTTGTACAGGACAATTTGGGGTCGTTTCTGCATTCGTACCAATCCCTAAGATAGTATGTAGTACCTATATCATACCAGGTAATGATTATTGAAGTGGAGCTCAGGAATGATATATTTTAGATGTTTTCTTATTCTTTTTTATTCTCTTTAATCCTTTTAGGTAGGTCGTGTCTATGCCAAGGTCTATGTTTAACAGATGTTGGAGATGAGACTAGTGGCTAAGGTATAAGTATACGAGTAGATTGGTGTTTCTTAAATTGAGTTTATGATACTAATTTGGTCTATCTTGAGATTGAGGAAATAACACTAATTTACTTGTGAAATTGGAAAATATGAAGGCAATTGGCTTCCTAAATCCTCTTTACTTTATTCTAAATAGCTAGAGATGGTTTGACACATAATATGTTGTATAATATCCATGCTCACTAAATTAAAAGCGGCAACGGTTTGCAAGATAAAGTGCAAAGGTGTTTGTATAGTAGAGATGAACAATGTTTGTCAGCAACTAGATGTTTGTGTATTGCTATCAAAACTTGATGTAAAATGTACTTTTCATATATAGAGTAATTTGGATGGGAGCATACATACTTATACTTTTCTGCAACAAAATTTGTTAGGATGTAAACATGGTCTCTTTTGTATATTTGTCTCTCTTAGTAATGATCAATTTCTTAACTTTATATTTAGCTGGTACACAATGCTGCAACAAATGTAATTCCACTTCTCTAAATACAAATATTCAAGGACCATCAGAGTAGTCTTCGTTTTTACTCTGTTTATTTTTTCCTTTTAATAATGTTTCATAAGGGATGGTAACCATAATATTTCGTTGGCAGTTTGGCACCTTCAACAACGATGTGCATGGCCTCGTTACCATCAAATGCTAGTTTTTGTGTTCTTCTGATCTCGAAGGATAATAATTCACTCTTAGATAGTTAAAAACAATCAGGTGTACGTAAGTTGATCCTATCTTTACTATTAATCTTTTTATAGGTTTTTGAAGTGTATAGATTGGTCCTTGCTTGTTAGTCTCATTGACATTTTTAGTCTGGAAATCACATAGAAAGGCAAAAATTGTAGCTACCCAGTGTAATTAAATTGCAACTTGATCCCTCGCAAGTTTTTTTTTTTTAGTCCTAGCTTAGTTCTTTATTTCTTAGCTTCATTCGCTCATTACAATGTACATCAAAGTAATAAGATTGGATAATAATTAATCTCATTGTTCTTCTTATATTTGTGGTCAGTAGCAAATAGGAAGTACGTAGATGTGACTACACCAGTAAACGATTTTCTACTGCTTTACCGCCAAATAACTACAGCAATGTAGAGGTGTTTCCTTCATGTCAAAAAAAAAAAAAAAAAAAAAAAAAAAAAAAAAAGTAGAGGTGTGTCCTTTGCTTTCATACTTCAGTCATCAATTTTTTAATCTCATTATCTACTGCTGCCACATTTTTTTTGTGACAACGGTTACTGCTGCTATTGACTAACTAGATTTTCCACAGACTTAATTGCACATGTGATCATCTTGGTTCGTAGCTCATCCAACAATCACACATTTCATAGTGATAAAATATGTAAGTGAATCCGCTCGCCTTGAAGCTAAGTATTTTTATTAGTTAGCTAAGCAAGTTGCGGCTGGATCTCATGGATCATTTACTCTGTCACCGAACCCTAAGCCATTCTTTTACTTCGTAGTTTTTTAGATACATGTTTTGGGGAATACTTTGGCTCCGTGATAGCTTGAATGATTGTGTGTGATTAAGTACTTTGACTTGTTACATATCATCTTTATCTTGAGCAAGATGGATAATTCAAGGAAATGTTAGGATTTAGTTGGTAATGGAGCATTTGGTTAGTCGTCAATGATGATTCACCATTATTTTTATACTCATCAATCATAAAGGTTATTAGCTCAATGGTAGAGCGTGTGCACAGTTGCACAATGGTGTGGGTTCAAATCCCACATAGCCTAACAAAGAACTATTATTTATGAATATAAATTAGGGTACCGTTACAATAAAGTTATAATCAATTCGGGTACCGTTGCAATAGAGTTATAATGTTGTTGCATTAGATTTTTGGCGTTGCAATAGACTTGTTGCCTTTGCCATACAAAGGCAATGGCTTTTAGGGTCTAAGGCAACGGTATCCTCGAGCCGTTACATTAGGCCTGAAAACCCGTTGCCTTAGGTCTAAGGCAGCGCGAGCAAAAGCAGCGGTGCAACTCGTTGCCTTAGGCCTAATGTAACATGAAAAGACATCTAATACAACAAATTTGGGGCGTTTCATAATGTCTTTAATGTAGTAGTGCCTGTGCTAATCTGTGATCATTGCAACAGAAGAGGTCACACCAAAGACAAATGCTTCAAACTTCACCCATAGCTGAAGAATCAGTTTTATGCAAACAAGGCCAATCCTAAGTCCAACAACAGAAGATATTCTGCAAATGCAGTAGATTGTGGAGCTGACAATTTCTTTGATAATCAGCATCAAGATCAGGGGGCTTCTTCATCAGAACAGAAGATTGATCCACAGTTGGTTTCAGCATTGTATCAGGAAATGGTTAAGATGACACAGTCTCAGCAGTCTGCTAGTATGGAGACACCAGCTTCAGTCGTCAACTTTGCAGGTAAAATACTTGCATCCAATGTTACTTCTCAGCAAAAGTCATGTGAATCTGCTAGATTCTTTTGTTAATCTGAGATTATTGCCTAAATCTTTATTGGTGGGGTTGCCTGATGGATCATCTCAAATTGTGAAGTATGCTGGTGATATTGTTATTCATCCTCAAATCACATTATCTGATGTGTTTTATATGCCTACCTTTAAGCATAATCTTCTATCTGTCAGCAATTTCTATCCACAAAGAAGTTTATGGTATACTTTTCTGATGATAATTGCTTATTACATGACCCTGTCACTAAGAGAGTTGTTGCAACTGGTGACAGAGAAGGAGGTCTCTACAAGTTTAGACCTACTTTAGTCAATTGTAATGCTTGTAATGTCAGTACTTGCATTAATTCCTGTAATAATTGCAGCATTTGCTCTAGGAAAAGCAAATCAGAGTTGTATCATGCTCGATTAGGGTACACCTCTGTAACCAAGATGCATCATATTTCTGAAATAAAGAGTACTGGGTTACATCCTTATGATTGTTCTACATGCATTATGGCCAAGATTCATAAATTACCTTTTGCTAGAAGTACCTCTAGAGCATCTACATGTTTTGAGCTGCTTCATATGGATCTAAGGGGTAAATATAAAGTTCCTTCAATCACTGGTGCATCTTATTTTCTAACAATTGTGGATGACCACTCAAGAGTCACTTGGACTTTCCTGCTTAAAGATAAGACAATTGTCTTTCCCACAATTGAGGGTTTTTTTAATCAAGTCAAGACTCAATATAATGGTCTAGTTAAAACAATCAGATCTGATAATAGGACTGAAATACTTCAAGCTGACTGTGGGGCTTTGTTTCACACCCTGGGTATATTCCAACAAAGAAGTGCAGTAGGTGTCCCTCAACAAAATGGCAGAGTTGAGGGGGAAACACAGGCATTTAGTGGAAACTGCTAGGGCTATGTTGTTGCATGCAGGATTACCTAAAAGGTTTTAGGGAGATTGTTTGCTTGTTGCCACTCATATTATTAACAAATTACCCACTAGCATTCTTGAATGGAAAACACCAGCAGAAATTCTTTTGGGAAAACCATTAGTATATGATGAGCTTGGAGTAATTGGATGCCAGGCATTTGCCCTGATTCCAAAACATCTTAGGGATAAATTTGATGGTAAAGGGAGGAAATGTGTATTTTTGGGATACCCTTATGGTCAGAAGGCTTATAAGTTGTATGACATGGAGTCTAATAAGATCATTATCAGCAGAGATGTTGTATTTCAAGAGCATATCTGTAATAACCCACTTTTTAATAATAATAATAATAATAATAATAATAATAATAATAATAATAATAATAATAATAAATGTTACGTAGAAGGGGAGCCTAGGCATTTAATGCCTTGACTTGTGATGTCCTTTGCTTTGGGTGAAAACTTTTCACAATTGGGGAATTGCATTTCCCCGGGAATACTTCGCCTATAAATAGCTCCACATATCGCTCATTGTTCGACGCAAATCAACACCCAAGTGTTGTACTGAGTGAAATAAATTGAAGTGCTTCAGACTATAAGCACACCACATATAAAGTAAGTTCCGAGTATTATAAGATTTCGTAAAAATAAATTACGAAATAAGTAGTTGTTACGTACGTGCGAAAAGTGACATCTTCTTAGCGAGGCTCTGTCGAAATAGTCATCGTCACTTAACGTAGCCAAGGTATAACTCTTAAACTATTATGAAATTATTATCGTTAGACAACGCCGTTGATATTTTCGTACACATTTTCGATAATTGATTAACCTTGTGGCGAATAGTTAATACGGTGCAAGTAACTCGGTGGAATTACCCCAATTTGTGAACGTCACCGTATTAACAACTAACCCAAGAATAAAATATGTTAGTGGTAAATAGTAGCTCCATGATTATAAGGTAACCCGGAGGAATTACCCCAGTGGTGAAAATAATCTTAGAGTGAATGATTTCCACTAAAAGATGATAAATAGTAATTTGACTAGTGATCGTCACTTTTAGAATTCGGACGTCGTTGGACCCTTGGACAGTTAATTATCAAATAAATGACAACATGATTACTTTGTCAATATAACCTTAAATAAATAACTTACGCGACTTTATTTACTTAGAACTAGAGAACGCACGGAGTAGTATCGCGGTGGTTTGGAATTCAGGTAAGGGACTTTTTCTGATTTAGCTTATAGTATTATTTTTGTATACTTTAATGCTTATTTTTAAAAAGGATCGAGTATTGCAAACTCTGATTATTTTCTGAACTACTTTGGTTTTGTGGGTTAGTTTTATGTTCTGGCTAACTTTGAAACGAGGATATCCGTCTGGCCCTGCCAAGGGAGTAAACTGGCACTGACTGAGAACTTCTGAACTAACCAGAACTACACTACCCACTACCGGAATTATTTATACTTATACGAAGTATTATTGTTTTACTATTTTAGCAACTGCTTGATCCGGTTGTGTCGGAAACTATCTTTTACTGGGCTGTCGAGCTCACCCTTTCAATACTAAATTCTTTTCAGGAAATCAGTACTAGCTGGAGGTAGGAATTTGAGTGAGCTACCCAAGTCGTCTTGTAACATAAGTAATGGCCTTAGTAATCGTTTGTACTATAGTATTCGTATGTATTATATTGTGTAATATATGTTGTGTACCTTCGACTTTTGAGGAATAAGAATGGCCACTACATCAAAAACAAGCTTTGAGAACCCCCGTAAGAGAACGGTTTTACTTAAATACGTTCTCTTAAATGATAAGAAAACGGTTGTGCTAAAAACCGATCTTAAATGTATTTTTCGAAAAAAAGGTAAAAAGAAAATTAGACCTAAGAGAACGGTTCTATATAAAACCGTTCTCTTAGGTCTTGTTAAAATAAGAACCAACAAAAAGAGAACGGGTCTCTACAAAACCGTTCTCTTAGGTCCACCTACAAAAACGGTTCCAATATATAACCGTTTTAATAATAACCTCTAAAAAAATAAAACCCCTACCTCGTCACCTCCGCTAGATGCCACATTTATTTCTCCTCATATCTCATTATAACCCTCTCTCTCCTCACTATCTCTAATTCTCTATCTCTTCTGATCTCATCTCCTCATACCATTTTTTTCTATCTGCTCATCACCATCATCAACCCTATCATTTTCTTCATCGTCGACCACTTCTTTTCGCCGAGGGTTTCTCTTGCTGGTGCCTATTTTGTCCTCTTTAGCGCCTTCCTAATGACCGATTTTCGGCCACGACACCGCCGTCGTTGTTTGGTAATAATATAATCTGATTTTTTTGGTGTTCAGTTTTTAAAAGTTTTATGTATCGTGATTTTTCGTTGGGTTTCAAATGGTATGAGAGAAATCATGTTTGATTTTCAGATTTACTTTTTATCTATTTTCTGTTTTTCTTTTCCAGATTCAAATTGGAGGTTCGGTTGGGAGGAGTTGAGGAGTGTAAACGTGTTTCTCAGGTGGGTTTTTTTTCCGTCGATTTTTAAAATTGCATCGGCTAATTTTTTTTTTTTCTTTCTATTGTTTTCTTCGTTCTTAATTTTATACTTTAATCTGTGGGTTTTTTCTTGTGTTTAGATCGATGAAAAAAACCCAGATCTAAGGTAAGAAGAAGATCGATGAGCAAAACCCGTGAAGTGAAGAAGATCGATGAACAAGATTTACTAGAAAGTATTGTTAGGTTTATATGTTGGTTAGTATTCTTTTTCTGCAGATTTTGAAGATTTTGCTGTGTATATTGTTTGTACTGATTTTGTATCAACACGATCTTATATTATTTCATTGGAGTTATAATTTAATTTTGTTGTTGTTTCTTTTGTTGTTGTTGTTGTTGTTGTTGTTGTTGTTGATGAAGTAATTTGGGTTTTGGGTTGAGGGTCATAGGTTGGGGTTCGGAAATGACGAAATGTTTTTTTTTTTTTTGAAAAATATGTGTACCTTCCAGAACGGTTTTACATAAAACCGTTCTTAAAGGTTGCACATATACGAGAACGGTTTTCTCAGGAACCGTTCTTAAAGGTCTTTGAGAACGGTTTTCGTTACAACCGTTCTTATAGCCTTTCAGAACGGTTACAACCGTTCTCTTAGCCTTTAAGTACAGTCATCTAGAGAACGGTTCCTCAACCGTTCTGCTTAGCTTTAGATCAACCGTTCTCTTTGCCTATTTTTGACGTAGTGGGCTTAGCCTACTTTTCGTAGGTTGTCGTCTGTTATGTTCCAATGATGGTTTTGGGGCGTGACAGATTAAGTGGTATCAGAGCAATAGTTCGACCCTAGTAACACAATACAGGCCAGAGAGTATGAGTAGATTAAGTTTGGTTCACGTAATCTATTACATTTGAAAACTACTAGTATTAGAAACACGTGTTAACTTTTTATGTTTAATTTACTTAAAGGATTTGATGGTTGCTGAGGAAGAAGCTGTAAACATAGTGGAAGAAAACATTGAAGAAGTCGGTGAGGAACATCATAATGATAATGAAGAAAGTAGTGATGCGGGTAACTTTGAGGACGTTGCCCATGGCCCCAACGACTTCTATCAAGATTTTCTTCAAAGATTGAAGAAACAACAAGATTTGCAGAGGCTGAGTCAGGAGTTGGTGAATCGCTTGCTTAGAAAACCAGGCGAGATGACAGAGGCAAGGAATCCAATGAGGGATTTTAAGGGGCTCAATCCTCCGGTCTTTGCAGGTACCACTAACCCTACAGAAACAGAAGGATGGCTTCTAGTAATGGAGAAAGTGTTCAGGGTATTCAAGTGCTCGGAGGAAGAAAAGGTAAATTATGCGGTGTATCAGTTAGAAGGTAAAGCTTATGATTGGTGGTTGTCAGAGGAAAATCTATTGAAAGCAGGACAAGTGACCAATCGTGGTCAACAGGCTAAAATCATCACTTGGAAAGTTTTTAAGGATACCTTTAACAAGAAGTACTTTCCTAAAAGTCTTAGAGATAAGGCTATGGAAGATTTATTGGAATTAAGGCAAAAAGAGAATATGTCTGTAGGAGATTATCAGGATAGGTTTGAGGGGTTGTGCAAGTTCGCTCCTCAATTTGTGTCCACAGAGGCGGACAAGGCTTATAGGTTCGTTTATGGGTTAGAACCAAAAATCAAACAAGGAGTGAGTGTTTTCGAGTTACAGGAGTATGCTGCAGTGGTTGAGAAGGCAAGAATAGTAGAATTGAGCCTTAGGGAGGTAAAGAAGGAAAAGAGTAAGAAGAGGGATTCTGGTGTTATCCAACCTTCGGGGGTTAGTTTTAAGAGACAACACACCCAAGCATTTCAACCCAAAACAATTTCTTCCTTTCCCCAAGCAAGTAAACCCGTGTCTAGACTCCAGCCATCTGTGGCAAGTGTAGCTTTCCGGGGAATAGAGGTAGCCAGATGCCAGTTAAGACATGTCAAAAGTGTTCAAGAATGATGAAAGGAAGCGAGTACAGGTGGTGCTCGGGAACTTGTTTCAGGTGTGGCGAAAAAGGACACATGATAGCTAACTGCCCAAAACCAGAGACGAGCCAAGCACCCTCCAACCACCTGCCCCAGAGGACACAAGTATCAGCAGGGAAGCAGTCAAGTGACCACCGTAGAAGTGGACAAAAGGCAAGCGTTTCTGGAAAAGTATTTGCCATCATGGAGGAAGATGCTCCGTCCTCAAGTGATGTGGTCACAGGTATTATTCCCATTTCAAATACTCTTGGATATGTCCTGTTTGATTCCGGAACCACACATTCCTTTGTTTCACATGAATTTGCCAAAAAGTGTGACTTGCAATTTGCACCTATGAATACGCAATTAGAAGTGAGTACTCCCTCTGGATACGTGTGTGTGGCTTCTTTGATGTCTAGGAATTGCATTATTGAAATAGGGGAACGAAAATTACTTGCAAACCTTATCCTTTTGGACATGTCCGGCTTTGATGTGATCTTAGGGATGGATTGGTTATCCTCTCATTTTGCAAGTATTGACTGTCACCGTAAGGTTGTTAACTTGCAGGCCCCAGGGAAACCACCGTTTGTGTTTAGGAAGGAACGGAAAGGATTACTAGCTAACTTGGTTGTAGGTCTTGGGAGGAGTGAATTAAAGCTAGATGATATTGGGATTGTCAGAGAGTTTGAAGATTCTTTCCCCAAAAATTTGGTTGGGTTACCCCAGGATAGAGAAATTGAGTTCACCATCGATTTAATACCAGGTACTGCCCCTATTTCTAAAGCCCCATACCGAATGGCACCAACAGAATTAGCAGAATTGAGGAAACAATTACAAGAGTTGGAAACCATGGGGTTTATTAGGAATAGTGTTTCTCCTTGGGGTGCTCCCATGTTATTTGTAAAGAAGAAAGACGGTAGTATGAGGTTTTGTATTGATTACAGGGAGTTAAACAAAGTAACTATCCGTAATAAATGCCTCGTATTGATGAATTGTTTGACCAGTTACAAGGGGCTAGTGTGTTTTCCAAAATAGATCTTCGATCGGGATACCACCAATTAAAAATTAAACCTGAGGATATTGCTAAGACTGCATTTAGAACCCGTTATGGTCATTATGAGTTTTTGGTAATGCCATTTGGGTTAACCAATGCACCAGCTGCATTTATGGATTTGATGAATAGGGTGTTTAGACCTTTCCTGGATAAATTTGTCATTGTATTCATTGATGACATTTTGGTGTACTCTAAAAGCGTAAAGGAGCATGAGCAACATTTGAGGATTGTCTTACAAACTTTAAGGGAACAAAAATTATATGCCAAATTTAAGAAATGTGAGTTCTGGCTGAATGAAGTTGCATTCCTTAGGCATATAGTTTCAGCAAAAGAAGTTTCTGTAGACCCTGGAAAGATTAAGGCAATAGTCGAGTGGAGAACACCCAAAACCGTGACGGAAGTTAGGAGTTTCTTAGGCCTTGCTGGATATTACAGAAAACTTGTTAAGGATTTCTTTAAAATTGTCGTACCACTCACAAAGTTGACACACAAGGGTGCCAAATTTGTATGGACTAGCGGGTGCGAAGAGAGTTTCCAAGAGCTTAAGCAGAGACTGACGTCTGCTCCTGTGCTGACCCTTCCATCTGGAAGTGGAGGGTATACCTTATACTGTGATGCCTCCAAATTGGGATTAGGAGCTGTGCTAATGCAAAATGAGAAGGTTGTGGCTTATGCATCAAAACAATTTAAACCTTATGAACAAAACTATCCTACTCATGATCTGGAACTTGCTGCAGTAATCTTTTCACTAAAAATTTGGAGACATTATCTCTATGGTGAGAAATGTGTGGTATACTCGGATCATAAGAGTTTAAAATACATTTTCACCCAGAGAGATTTGAATATGAGACAAAGGAGGTGGATGGAGTTACTCAAAGATTATGATTTGACAATCATGTATCATGCTGGGAACGCTAATGTTGTGGCTGATGCATTGAGTCGGAGGAACTATGACAATTTAGCCGCACTCATCACCGAGCAGAAACCCCTAATGGAAGAAATAAGAAGAATGAATCTTTGGGTGAGAAACAGTCTGGGTCGCAATTCAAGAGACGTTATGGCTGCAATAGCGGTAAAGTCATCTTTGATTGAGAGACTCAAAGAATCTCAAGTGCAAGATGAATTTTTGGTTAAGATCAAGGAACGTATGGTGAGTAGGCCATTTAAGCAAGATTCATTGTACTGGCACATCCATATACACCCAGACGGTTCTATGCGGTTCCAGAACCGAATCTGTGTTCCAGATAATAAGGAGCTTAAAAGAGAATTTTTGAGAGAAGCACACAACACTAGTTATACGGTACATCCAGGTGGTACCAAAATGTATAGGGACTTGAAGGAACATTTTTGGTGGAGAAACATTGCTGAATATGTCTCAAAATGCTTGACTTGTCAACAGATCAAAGCAGATCATCAGAGGTCTGCAGGGAAATTACAATCTCTACCAGTACCGACATGGAAGTGGGAGGAAATCTCAATGGATTTTGTGGGTGGTCTGCCAAGGACTCAATGTGGATATGAGTCTATTTGGGTTATTGTAGATCGATTAACAAAATCAGCTCATTTCTTACCACTAAGAGCCGGTTGCACAGCAAAATCACTAGCTGAACTGTATGTGAAAGAAATTGTGAGGCTTCATGGTGTTCCTGTGTCTATTGTGTCCGACAGAGACTCAAAGTATGTTGCACGATTTTGGCAAAGTCTACATGATGCGATGGGAACAAAATTAAACTTCAGCACCGCTTATCACCCTCAAACTGATGGACAGACAGAAAGGACCATTCAGACATTAGAAGACATGCTCAGGGCATGCATGTGTCCTAGTTTCGGGGGTTCATGGGAGGAATGGTTACATCTTGTGGAGTTTGCATATAACAACAGTTATCATTCCAGTATTGGTGTCACGCCCTTCGAGGCTTTGTATGGACGAAAGTGCAGGTCACCTTTGTGTTGGGATGATGTGGGCGAAAGACAACTTTTAGGTCCCGAACTGGTACAACAAACCGTCGACAAGATACATGTAATAAGGGGGCGTATGAGAGCTGCTCAGAGTCGACAAAAGAGTTACGCCGACAAGAAAAGACGAGATATGGATTTGAAGGAAGGAGAGAAAGTCTATCTCAAAGTTTCACCAACCAGAGGAGTGCATAGATTTGGAGTTCGTGGAAAACTCACCCCAATATTTATTGGTCCATACGAAATTCTTGAGAAGGTTGGGAAGGTATCGTATAGGTTGGTCTTACCGCCAATACTATCAGGAGTCCATAATGTGTTCCATGTTTCGATGCTTAAAAGGTTTGTTCAACCGGATGAACAAATCATGGAACTTAAACCTATCCAACTTCAGCCAGATTTGAGTTACGAAGAACGACCACAGAAAATTTTGGGCCAAGAAATCAAGGTGTTAAGAAACAAGACAATTCCGTTCGTCAAAGTGCATTGGAAAAATCACGATGAAAGAGAAGCCACTTGGGAAAAAGAGGCAGACATGAGGGAAAACTATCCGTACCTGTTCGAATCTTACTATCGTTAAGTTTCGGAACAAAACTTCTTAGGATGGGTGGATGTAATAACCCACTTTTTAATAATAATAAAAGTTACGTAGAAGGGGAGCCTCGGCATTTAATGCCTTGACTTGTGATGTCCTTTGCTTTGGGTGAAAACTTTTCACTCTTGAGGAATTGCATTTTCCCGGGAATACTTCGCCTATAAATAGCTCCACATATCGCTCATTATTCGACGCAAATCAACACCCAAGTGTTCAACTGAGTGAAATAAACTAAAATGCTTCAGACCATAAGCACACCACATATAAAGTAAGTTCCGAGTATTATAAGATTTCGTAAAAATAAATTACGAAATAAGTAGTTGTTACGTACGTGCGAAAAGTGACATCTTCTTAGCGAGGCTCTATCGAAATAGTCATCGTCACTTAACGTAGCCAAGGTATAACTCTTAAACTACTATGAAATTATTATCGTTAGACAACGCCGTTAATATTTCCGTACACGTTTTCGATAATTGATTAACCTTGTGACGAATAGTCATTACGGTGCAAGTAACTCGGTGGAATTTTCCCAATTTGTGAACGTCACCGTATTAACAACTAACCCAAGAATAAAATATGTTAGTGGTAAATAGTAGCTCCATGATTATAAGGTAACCCGGAAGAATTACCCCAGTGGTGAAAATAATCTTAGAGTGAATGATTTCCACTAAAAGACGATAAATAGTAAATTGACTAGTGATCGCCACTTTTAGAATTCGGATGTCGTTGGACCCTTGGACAGTTAATTATCAAATAAATGACAACATGATTACTTTGCCAATATAACCTTAAATAAATAACTTACGCGACTTTATTTACTTAAAACTAGAGAACGCAAGGAGTAGTATCGCGGTGGTTTGAAATTCAGGTAAGGGACTCATTCTGATTTAGCTTATAGTATTATTTTTGTATACTTTAATGCTTATTTTTAAAGAGGATCGAGTACTGCAAACTCTGATTATTTTCTGAACTACTTTGGTTTTGTGGGTTAGTTTTATGTTCTGGCTAACTTTGAAACGAGGATATCCGTTTGGCCCTGCCAAGGGAGTAAACTGGCACTGACTGAGAACTCCTGAACTAACTAGAACTACACTACCCACTACCGGAATGATTTATACTTATACGAATTATTATTGTTTTACTATTTTAGCAACTGCTTGATCCGGTTGAGTCGAAAACTGTCTTTTAGTGGGATGTCGAGCTCACCCTTTCAATACTAAATTCTTTTCAGGAAATTAGTACTAGCTGGAGGTGGGAATTTGATTGAGCTACCCAAGTTTTCTGGTAACATAAGTAATGGCCTTAGTAATCGTTTGTACTATAGTATTCGTATGTATTATATTGTGTAATATATGTTGTGTACCTTCGACTTTTGAGGAATAAGAATGGCTTAGCCTACTTTTCGTAGGTTGCCGTCTGTTATGTTCCATTGATGGTTTTGGGGCGTGACAATATCTTCCCTCACAAGGCTTCTGTACCTGCTCCTATTCCTCAGTTTCAGATGCCAATGTTCCCTTTGATAACTGAACATAATGCAGATGATACACCATTATCCTATATTCCCTTTGATGAGGATGCGTTGATATCTTCCGGGAAAATTCCATCTCCTGTCAGTCCAGATACTGGAAATCATAATTCTCCTATTTTTCAGTCACCTTCTGCAACCATTGACAGCAATATAAGCTCATCTATACCTGATTTTGTCAAAGAACCAGCATCATCTTCCATTCCTGCACCTGTTAGGCATTCTACCAGAGTCATCAAGACACCTCAGAAACTTCAAGGTTTTATCTGTCCTTTGTTACCAAGGAATGCACCTATCACTGTTCTTGATTCAGATTTAGAATCTTCTTCATTCTCAGTTATAGGTCCAACTATTATCCCATCTGCAAATGAAGTTTCTCTGAACAATGTCATGTCAGTTCATGAACCATCCTCCTATTCTCAAGCTAAGACTGATTCTAATTGGATTCAGGCAATGGATAAAGAGATTGAAGCACTTGAGTTAAATGAAACATGGGAAATTACTAAGCTGCCTCCAGGATTCAAAGTAATTGGATCTAAATGGGTCTATAAAATTAAATTTAGATCTGATGGCGCTGTGGAGAGATACAAAGCCAGATTGGTGGCTAAAGGCTATAGTCAGATTGAAGGGAAAGACTTTAAACATACTTTCTCTCCTGTAGAAAAATTTACCACAGTAAGAGTTTTGATTGATGTAGCAGCTGCTAAGTCTTGGGATATTCATCAATTGGACATCAACAATGCTTTTCTACATGGGTATCTTGAGGAAGAAGTATATATGACTCCTCCACAAGGTTATTCAAAAGCAAAGACTGGTGAAGTATGCAGACTCAAAAGGTCTTTATTTGGCCTCAGGCAAGCTTCCCGACAATGGAATGTTGAGCTCTCAAAATTACTATATTCAGAAGGTTTTCAACAATCCAAACATGATTACTCTCTATTCACCAGAGAAAACAACCAGTCATTCACCATTGTTCTGGTATATGTTGATGATTTACTCATCACAGGAAACGATGCTTCCTATGTTCCTAAGCTCAAGAAGGTTCTGCTCTCATGATCAGCTTTTACGATGAAGGATTTGGGTCTGATTAAGTACTTTCTGGGTCTGGAAGTGACTAGAACAGCTGAGGGAATATTGCTGAACCAGAGAAAGTATGTGGTGGACATTCTGAAAGATGCCAAGATGTCTGATTGTAATGTTGTTGCCTTTCCTTTGCCAAAGGGTCTGAATTTATCTCCAGAAGAGGGAGATTTACTTTCTGAGCCTGAAATTTACAAAAGATTGGTGGGGAGATTACTTTATCTCAACCTCACTAGACCAGATATCTCATATGTTGTCCAGCATCTCGGTCAGTTTATGTCAACTCCTAGACAACCACATCTACAAGCAGCATTACATGTTGTCAAATATCTGAAAGGTACAATTGATGCAGCATTATTTTATCCTTCTGCTTCAGATTTAAAGCTGACTGCTTTCTGTGATACAGATTGGGGTGGTTGCAAGTTTAGATGTCGTTCTCTGACAGGGCAGTGTGTGTTTTTGGGTACTGCATTGATTTCCTGGAAAACCAAGAAGCAGAAAACAGTGTCTAAGTCGAGCACTGAGTCAGAGTACAGGGCTATGTCCTATACTGCAGGGGAGATTGTCTGGTTCGATAATTTGCTGAAAGATTTTCAAGTGAACATTCCCTTGCCTGTTACTTTATACTGTGACAATAAGGCTGCACAGCACATTGCAGCGAATCCTGTATTCCACGAGCGCACTAAACACCTCAACATTGACTGTCATTATGTGCGAGAGAAGCAACAGGAAGGTCTTCTGCAGACTTCTCATGTACAGTCTTCTATGCAGCTGGCTGATCTACTGACAAAACCACTGAGCAGCATTTCCTGCCCAGTTCCAAGTTGGGCTTACTATTTTCCAGTTTCACAGAAGCTCCAACTTGAGGAGGGGATGTGAAACCAGGAAGCTGTGCTGCTCGGGATTGAGGAGCTCCGGCGAGGCATCAGTGATCATCAGGCTTCTAGTAGTCAAAGTTGGTTGATTGCAGGTCAAAACTGACTCAGAGCCATGTAGATGCCAGCGTGGAATAACCATTTAGTGCAGCTCCCAAGGGGTTTGTTACAAAGTTTGTTACAAGGATATAATAAGGTGTGTGCAGGCACATTCTTTTACCATGCATCACCATTGTTGTATATATAGAATGATATGTATAGTTTCTCATTTTAACTTAACAAATAATAAAATCATATTAATATTTCGTTTTGTGTCTTTTACTCTAAAGCTTCAACTGTACTCAACAATGGCTTCCACACCTCCATTCTTGTACGAACACTGAGTTTCACAATATCATTATTATTCTATGGATTGTATGTGCGCAATTTTAGGTCATTATTCCCGGGTTGTGTTTCTTACCAAGAAATTTTAAAAAAGTTGAAGTAAAAATTCATCCTAAAATCAATTGATAATAGAAGTATCCTAACAAAGTTCAACCTACTCTTTAGAAGTGAGACTACCTCATTTGATCTTGATGATGACTGGCTATTCACATGAATTGATTTGCTCTCTTCACTCGTCGTAGACGGGACATTCGTTCTCAAGCTTATTTCATTAGCTGGAAAACGACCAATATATGAATGAGTTCTGCTTTACTTGTGTAGATTATACGAGCATATCCATTAATCCATATCATGAAATCTTATGTGCAAGATGCCGAGTAAAAGCACTAATTATCATTTTTCATTAGAACTACGTGTCGGAATCACCCCAAACTCGGATATTCTCACAGGAGACCTACTGTCTTTTCCGTATCCAGACGACCACACCCTTTATAATCCTGTGTTTATTTGGATATGCCTCATTGATACAGCATATACCCGGTGGTGTACTAGTGTTTCCATCTTGTGCACACTGTTTTCTTTATTCCTACATAATGCACATGAATAACATCAACTTGAAATAGGTTTATACCATGTAAGCATTTGCTCAAGGAGCCGGGAGTAATTCCAAAGCACAATAAAGTACGTAAAGATTTGGGAGTTATGACTTATGGTATAGGAAAACACTTAAAAAATCAATGAAACAAGAGGGTGATATTCGAGTTAGAGGAAACTCCGCAAATTAGGGGTGGAGATAGGGGGCTTACCCCGGCTACGGTCCGCCCTAGGTTTGCGGGAAGTCGGAATTTTTGTGTATTTTTACTATAAAACTTGTTAAGTAACACCTAAAATACTCCACATATAAGTGTCCCACATTGGAAAAAGAGAGCAGATTTGTGTACCTTATAAACCAAGGTGTTACTCCTCCTATCGCCAATTGGTTTTAGGATGGAACCCCCTTGCCCTTATCAAGTGAACTCTCTCTTCTCCTTACGCCTGTGGCTCAGGCTCGCGTAATTTCACAAAACTAGCTAAAAGTTGGTAAATCGTAGTATTTGTCTCACCCCAACAATTTCACAAAACTAGTTAAAAGTTGGTAAATCGTAGTATTTGTCTCACCCCAACAATTTCACAAAACTAGTTAAAAGTTGGTAAATCGTAGTATTTGTCTCACCCCAACTCCGATAAATAAGTTTGCAGTTTTTTCAATGCTGCCTCCGCCACTGACGCACAAGGAAAACGAAGTACTCGTACATCTCCCGTTAACATTTTCCTATACTAGATCTGCATGGAGTAATAACGTTCCAAATGGAAAGCACAGCTTCACGTAGATCTCAAAAAGAAATTTTATTTTGGAATAATTTACAATTTCTCTCTTTGATTAATGAGAAAAAAAAAAGGACAAGAAGAAAGAAAACGAATCCTAGATTGAAGGATCTCGCATGTTCCTTCGTATAGTAGCCAACTCTGAAAACTTCAGCAAACCAGATTTATTGAAATCTCACTTACTCACACCTTAAACATGAACTGTCCCCAAATTTCACTGACCAACCAACTTTGTTGACAAAAGCGCATATACAGATCATAGACTGATAGACCCTACAAAGTGAAGTAAATACTCACGAAAAAACCATCTCCACCAAAAGTCAATGCTACTTGCTAATATCCGAAAAACTATCAAACAACGGTTTTATACCCGAACGACACTGGTGAAATGGTATATTACAAATACAAAAGATAACAAAGTGGAGTACTAGCACTGCTACTTTTATTTTTCTCATCTTGGGACAAAAATCTGAATTATTAGGCAGAAAAAGGGAAAAGTCGACACATGACAAGATTGAAGCAAACATATGCTTTTCACAATGTAAAATTAGTCATTTGTCAACACAGCTAATATGTCCAGCTTTATGTTTTGGCCCATGATTATGATACTGATGTTACATACGGAGTATATCATAAATTACATGCCAAAACCCAAATCTTCTCTTACATTAACATTATTGCTAAACCTCAAATGCATCCAATTCTTCAATTAAAACTAGCAATTAACTAATGAGAGTTATCAAACAAGACTTCCTCTTTGCAACAATTCAATCTCTTGAATTCGTTCGGACTCGATCACGTCTCATCTCCTACTCGATTTCGTGACGATTTCGAGCCACATTACAATGCACATTGGAACCACTGATCAATAAACCATGTAATAACAATGTAGATATGGAGTATATATTTAGCAATTGTTATCTCATCACAAAATGTAACCCATATATATTCTTCAATTTTGTAGTATACAATTTTCTCCCCCAATAATCAAGTTGCAATTTAAGCGCAAACAATAATAACAACAATTAAACCATATAATAAAACAAACCCAAAACAAAATCAAAATATCCTCATCAAAGAAACAACTACTAATTAAAATTATTATATAAGCTAATAATAATAATCTAACAATTAATAAATCAAGTTTGAAGAGTGTTGAAAGTGTCACATCTACGCCTAATCTCACCGTGCCGTCCAACCTTGACACCAACCAAGCTCAGCTTCTGCATCGCCTTGGCAAAATCATCAAAAAACAGCCTCTGATACTTAGCGTAACTCTCAACATACGGCCGCGTCCGCGGATCGCTGTACAGAATCCGATCCGACTTAAGAATGCCGAGCCCCTTGGGAAGATTCTTGTAGTAGACGTTATCGAATTTGTTAGGAGACATGATATCGTTAAAAACTGACAGTGTGGGGTTCCGCTTGTAGTCGGAACACGCCTTTATTAGCCCCTCCGCGAACCGAGGGTTGTAAGTCGGATCAAAGTGGGCGCCGCCGCCGTCGTCGGCGGTGTAGTTGTAGATTCCGGAGGCGAACTCTTTGCAGTGGGAGAATCCAATGGTGTGGGCCCCGCTGAGGGCGACCATCTCCTTGGTGGTGAAACCGAGGGCGGAGAAGATGGACATCATTTTATCGACGGACATATCGGGTTTAGGGAGGCGGCCGTCGGTGAGGGAAGCGGAGGAGATGAGGCTGTCTTTGCGGCCGAGGTCGACGGAGTAGTAAGGGCCGCCGACGAATTTGACGAGGTCGCGGGTGGCGACGGCGAGGATGTCGGAACAGGAGACGACGCCGGGACATTCGAGTTCGAGGGCGGCTTTGGCGCGAACGACGACGTCGAAGCCGTCGCCGGGGAGGGAGAGGTTGATGTCGGCGTCGCGCTCGGCGACGTGGAAGGGGGTGGAGGTGATGAGAGTGGAGGCGTCGCAACCGGTGACGAGACAGTCGTGGAAGAAGAGGCGGAGGGAGGCAGCGGCGGTGGTCGGGGATTTGATCTGTTTGTCGGTGGTTGTTTGTTGCATTATTTTGTAGAAGTTTGGGCATGATTTAGCGTAGTGGTCCGGTGAGAGGTGTGGGTTATTGGATGTTGTGAGGCGGAGGGTGCTGGTGATTAAGAGGACAATGAGGAGGTGGTGGGTTGCCATGGCGGCGGAAGGTGGTGGTGGTGGTGGTGATTGTTCTCCTTCTCGTGGATGAGAAGAGGAGAGAGAATGGGGGTTAGGAGAGAGGAGAGAGGGATGGGGAAATGTGGAGGGGAGAGAGAGAGTGAAGCTGAAGTTAGCTGAGGGAGTGAGTGAGGGAGTGGGGAGTGGGGACAGTGAAGGCAGAAGGGAGATGGAGAGTGGAAGGATTTAGGGGAGATTTAATTGGGTACAAGTATATCCTCAAAAAAAAAAAAAAAAAAAAAAAAAAAAAAAAAAAAAAAGGACAAGTATAACTTACGGATGTACCCCAAGTTTTTATCCTGTTTTAGATGAGAGTTTTCGGACTGGTTCATTCTCGAGCCGTCCTACACTGATTAACTCTTTCTCTTTTAATAAAACGGATTTTTTTTATTAATTTCATCGTTATGATGTATTTATATCAAAATGAAAATGTCCAATAGACACAATTCTTTTCAAACCGACAAAATTAATCTCATACACAGTATGTTTAATCGGTAAACATGACGTGTTGTCTAATTTAACAATTTAAAAGACGAAAAACAGAACACGGAACCAACGGATATTTGAAAGCTGAAACCAAGTTGGATAATGAATACGAATATGATAACTAAACCTATCTTAACAAATCGAAACTAAAGAGGAAAGTATACAGTGATCAATAGCTAAATCATATTTTCTCCGTTTGGACTTTCAAGTTTCAATCATGGAGTATGCCTTACCCTGCCATATCATGTGTGTATGTACAATCAATATGTCAAGTGTAACCAACAATCACGGAGTACTTCCGGGTCCTGCCTTTTGGTCTACAGCTTTTTCCGCAAATGGCTATTAGATGAGCTAATCAACTTAAATTAATTCAAATAATGCTTAAAAAATAAAAAAGATATCAAAATGGGGTTCCAAAAAAACTATTTATCAAAGTAGGGTGCACGTAAGCTTGAGAAGTCCGGAACCTGAAACTCGCCATGCGCGTGGCGTCTTTCTGGAAACTCGCCATGGCCCATGGCGACTTTTAGCATTTCTGGAAATTTCAGAAACCAGTCCCACATTTTTCTCTCCCCTCCAAACATACCCCACTCCCGCCTTGGCCAAGCTATAGCTCACCCCGCCCTCTCAACCACGGCCTTTGACATCTATCACCACATTGGCGGACGAGACTAATGGAAGCTGTCGGGGGTGGTGATCGGTGTACGGCGTCGAAGGCGGCTAAAGGGTGGTGTGGTGGCTGACTGGCTGCTAGGGGGGGATGGAGTTGAGGAGAGAGAGAGTTTGGATTTTTTTTTAAGTTCAGCTCAATTCTCAAACATAGGATCAAGAGAGATAAAGGGTCCAGATTTAAACTGATTTGAGGGTGAGGTTTGGACATTCCCAAGCCTAGTTGGACCCTATTTTAACAAATAGTTTTTCTTGAACCCCATTTTAATAAATTTTTATTTTTTGAGCATTATTTGAATTAATGGTTCTGTAACTTTAGGCCCTCGTATCGATGATTTTGTTGTTTTAAAGCGTAAAAATTATACATATGTTCGATAGATTTCCATCTGGCTATCGGAGAATTGTTTCACCAAACAAAAAGACAACATCTTCTTGTAGTTTATTATTGATTTTTAGTGATATGATAAAATTTTATAAGTAGGGTTGACAACATCAAGTACGCTTAAAATCAGACCGGCAATTACTGTTTAGTTTTTGTTTTAAGAAAAAAAGTCGAAAATTATGAATGGTAGCTGGCTAGCTTGCTAACCCCCAGCTTGTGAAAGCTCTCAAATGTGACGTTGTGAAGTAAAAATGAATGCAAACAAGACAATCACGGCATAAAAGAAACACTTCATTTTCAACATTTCTGGGATTCTAAGAGTTTGTTCTCTAAAATTGGCATGTGACTAATTTCGCTCGAACATGTATCTCAACAATTAGAAGGCGCTGTACATATGCAAAAGCCGACACGACTAATTCAGGCTTACATTGCTTACAAAAAGATGGCCTAAAAACTGCAATGTTGAACAAACTATACAATTTTGTGAGATAATGAAGCACCAGATTTAATCTGTATGTCCTTGGTGTATACATTTGTAAGCGCGAAAAGTAGAAGCACAAACACTACTTGCGCACTCATTATACCAAAATGGCTAATGCTGTTGCCGATCTCCATCCAACTTCCAGTATTTCGGACCTGTAAGGAAACAGTGTCTCATCAGGAACAGAACTTCAGTTCAACACTGACCGGTACACAAAGTTGAAAAGAAAAAAAAGTGTGCTCTCTTTTCTGTCGAGAAAGTGTGTTTCTTCTGCAGTCTATCTTGAGGATTGCAAGAACTTCACGGCACTTCGACAAAGGATTATTGTCAGCAGTCAGCATACATGGACACAAACACAGATGGCGAGAAAGGGGAGCACATAAGCGGTGCATGATAGCAACAACATATACAATGCCTAAACATTATTCTGAATTGTCGACAGACCTGAATGCTACTTGCGTCAACAACAACAAACAAGCCACACTATCTGTCTGTACAAATAGTAAAAATGTCTGGATGGGGGATAAAGATAACAGGAAGCAGATGGAAATCCAACCATCAAGACACATACGAGCTCGTTTGCCAACCACCATGTCCTTATCATATAAAACCACACATAAAGCAAGTAAAGAAGAATCACGGACATACCAGGAAGAAAAAATGGATAGTCATTACGTCTGAAAATAGAACAACGACAAAATACAATCCCAAGCGTGGAACCCTTTTAAGCTTTGTTATAGTACTGAAGACACAGCTGCACACCAGAATAAATACAAAGTATCAGAGTAGAGTTTGGGTAATATATCCTTTAGTACTCTTTATATGTACTTTCTTTCATTCTGTTCTACAAGGAATTCATCTCGACAGCTGAACCCAGAAACATAACCAGCATAGTCTGCCTTCGAAAGGCAAATCTCAACACTTAATATTACTCTGACATGAAATTAAATTTTAGAGCGAAACTGGGAAAAGGTATGTTAGGAAGTGGTTTCCACTTTCATGGACCATCAAACTTGACTGTAAAAAGGCTCTACTGCTCATTTCTAAGAAACAGAGAAGCGCACAAACCTCAGCTATATACTGGCAGAACCAATCTTTTCTAAGTTGGAACAGGTTGAATTATTTAAAAAGATTAAGCCAGAAACAACTTCACTACCAAGCAAATAAACGTTGGCCCAACTACTCGAATTCAGTAATCGCGAATTCATATGTTAACCTTGACCAATTTTGTAAGCTCATACTCCGTATAACATACTCCACTTTGTAATCACGAGAATTATATTAGTCGTTCTAGACACTTTTCAGAATGATGCTGAATACAATTCAACAACATTAGATAACCAGGAAAGTAACTTACATCACAAGCATGAATGGAATAAATAGCTTGAAAATTAGAAGGGCTGCCATTAAGAACGGCTGCAATGAACATATGATGTCAGAAAAGCCATAATAAGAAAGAATTGGAATCAATGAGCACTAGAAAAGATGGTTTTAGCTTCAATTACACTGAAGATTGTGATGAAACGGTAGACAGACGATATCTCAAAACTTGCAATACTAGCAAAGTTTCCAGTGCCAAAAAAGGCAACGTTGAAAAGAACCATCTGCAGAAAACACAAGTGTCACTGTCTGGGGTACAAATAGATAAAGGAACAATAATTTCTCAGCATACAACAAGAAAAACATGGTTTAAAATAAAAAAAAAAATAGTCCAAAACATGAGAATAAACTTAAATATGGACTATATCAAAGCTAAAGTATAAACTAGATTACATGGTTTGGTATCTTTATGCTTAAAATCAAAACTCCACATGATAAGGAAACCAGGAATAAGTTACTTGATGCACTAGAAAGCATGGAATTCACCAAGAGAAACTTGGAGTTAAGGGCGCTTATCAAACCTCCACCAAATATTTTTGGAGAAGCTCTAGGGAATAAACCCACACGAAATTAACAGCAGACTAGTTTGCAAAATTCAATACTCAAGGAATGGCTGTTGAACTAAACCACCTTGCAACCTTCCTCTTTTACTCACAAATATTGTGTATAATGTTGCTTGTGCAATAGTTAGGTTTCTTTTTCGACTGCCTTTAGCAAACTCCCCATCCTCACCCTGCCTCTTGTCTTGGTTGCATTCATTGTTATTTGTTGTTTCAAAAGTCATAGCCGCCACCCTTTCTCAATTTGGCTGATTACTCTAAAAATAAACCCATGCATGATGATCCCATCAAAAAGTGAGGTTAACCCCACAGTAAAGCCCCTATTTTGAACTTCTAAATTCAAGCCATGAATCACTTCTATATATTTACCAGGAAATTGATCTCTTTACAGCCTTACCCGCCATATTGGCTATCCTAGATACCTTCATGGAGAGTCAGAAGCTTTTTCTTAAGTAGACTTCATAATTACAAGGCCACATCTCCAGTGAAGTTAATATCTGATCCCAAGCATTTAAGGAACAAATAAATCACCTATTTGTTGCACAAAAGTATATGATTATCTGGCCATGATTTATGTGATTTGTTTTTTTTTCATGATTACATGACTAATGTTATTTCCATTTCCAATGGAGCCAAAGACTAAGTATTCTTTGCCTTTGGGATATAATGGAATAAAGCAAAGTGGCTTATAAAACTGTCTGTGCTTCTTATGTTATGAAGTAGCAGTCAGTCGGTGCGGTTTTCGAAGCACTTTTCATTTTGGGTCATCCGTGAGCAGCCTCTCTATGTTTCAATAGGGGTAAGGCTTGCGCCCATCCGACCCCCCTTACCCCGCCTTATGGCGGGAGACTTCGAGGCGCTGGGGTAAAGATGTTGAAGATGTTGTGGTTACATGATTAATGTTATTTGTGATCTACTGAGTTTCATATGTGAGTTGCCTCTCATCCTTTCAAGTTCCTTCCATGCCTTCAATGTGTGGGCTTGAAAGCCCTAAATGGATGCTAATATTCACAATCCACCATTGACCAACCCTTTCTTTTAAGCTGCAAGGAGGCCAGAAAACCACTAAAGCGAATAGGCGGGAGAGAGGCATACTAGGCCTTAAAGGAAGGTACAAAACCACTACTACAGAAAATAACATTACATGCCATACAGCCAAAGAATAAGACTCCCTTGCCGTTGATTCAACGTCTAATCCCAATAAGGCTTCTAAGACAACCCTGAAACACTAATAAGTGTAAGGCTTCTCTTTGAGCCATTTGGTAACAAATTTCTAGAAAGTAGAAACCTTCACTATGAAAGACCATGAAAATTAGCTCTCAACAAGACAAACTTCAGAAGAGTAGAAGACTATAGCCTTAGAAGAACTGAAATAATATAAAAATCCCATAAATTCAGTTGACTTCTTACCAACTGAGATGGCAAAGGTACAAAAATCTACTCCGTACATGTTATGGCCCTCCACAATGAAAACAGAAGAAGACAAACAGCAAATATTTTTCATAGTAATGGACAGTAAAGGAAACACTCTATACTTGTTGCATTGCCCATACACAGAAAGCTAGATATAAAATTTAATGTGTTCAAAGGAATAAATATGACTTACAAAGACTAACGGTATTCTGACATCTGACAACGTCAAAGGTCTATCATCATTTTCAGGAAAGATTTCTTCTGTAATACTATCTCCAGAACCAGAAGATCTTTTCACCTTGCTCAAATAGAGAATCGTATTTTCAAATAATATCCATGCCATTAGTACAAGGCTAAGTGCAGCATAGAACAATGCTTCATATCTACAAAATTATCAGGGTTTAAGAGGATCAGGTTAAGCTCTTCAAATATGACAAAGACAACATGCTAAATAGCTTAATTTAACTTTTGTGGCACAGAAAACAAAAAAAAAAAAAAAAAAAAAAAAAAAAAAAAAAAGCTTGTGTACCCAATTGATAGAAGCAAAAATGCTGGTGCAAATCCGAGAAATATGGAAGTCAGCCTGGATAAGAGACTGGGTGCTGAGAACAATGGAAGAACCATTGAAACACCTACAAGAGAACATAAAAGAATGTATAAGTTACGGCATGAACCAATTTGGACATTGTGTCAATACAAATGGCATATGCAATATGTCCATTTTGGCTAACTAAACTGCCTTTGCTCTTGTCATTGTTTTAAGTAAAGCCAATCTCCTCTTACATAAGTATAATATGAGAGCAACCTTGCCGATTCTATGATGAATTCAGTTGTAATGTTCAGCAGTAAGAGAAAGTTGGGATCACATGAAATGCCTATCTTGCTTAGAAAATCGAAGAGAAGATAGTAGGGATATACCTGCAACAAACCAATTTATTAACTGATGCAAAACAAGTAACTCTTGCTTTTGCGTTCTGTGCGATGTTGATAGAGGCACCATGACAGATGATAGGCCCACTAGAAAAGCCTATATTGTACAGATATGAAAATCAGGGGATCTGTTCACATAATGAGCAAAAGGGAGCATAGTAGATAAGCATAAATCCATGGAAGATATCTCCTGATAGTATATATTTTTGAGCACCTGCAAATGAAATAGCATTGGAAGCTTTGGCTTGGTCAACTCATGATTCAGAATATGTAGCCAATATTTATTATCTTGACTGTGTAGTTCCAGCCACCTTGCAGCAATTCCAACGAAAATTATCAGAGCCCCACTGCAAAATCTGTGTACAAATAAATTAAATGCAGAACATTATCTCAAGTCTGATAAGTTGATTGATTAGATATATTGAAGTGCTAACACGCCTATTAATTTATCACACATCAGACTTGCAACATTAGTCTGAGATTAGCACATGGAAAGATAAAGGATTGCATGCAGAGAGATGAAGAAAACTTACACCAGCAAAGTATTGTCTGGAATTTCTGCAGGCATCAATGTGAACACCGATAGACACCAGCATGATACCCATATAAAAGCTGGTATCCAGGATCTCCATGGAATTGCACGATAAAGATAAAAGGGAGCCACAACACCAAGAATCAAAAAGCTCCCAGTGTACAGCTTCCTTTCTGTGAAGCTTTTTACCTATGAAAGAGAAGAACCAATATAAACTTGATATTAGAACGAACAAAAAAAAAAAAAATAAAAAAAAATAAAGTCGTATATGGAATTGAAAAATGTTGAAACTTCTAGCCGCACCAGGCATTCAAGGACAAGAAGCGACACGGCACAAACAGCCAAAAATTTGATGAAAAAAACAAACTTCTCCTTCTGCAAGCTTCTTCGTAAAGCGTTCAGAAACTGATATTCACTAAAAATTTGTGTCCAAAGGAAAACGGTCATGGCAGTGTAAGCGTGGTACAGTGGAGGAGAACGCTCAACGAGCAGTATCAAGGATGATACCGCCATGAACAAACTCCCAAGTATATAGACCTGCAGGCATGGAGGTGATACGTAAAAGAAATGCTTAAAGAAGCACAGAAGGTAACCATAATCATTCTGATAAACAAAAGAATGTTATTAAGTTTAACTTGTGACAGCCAAAACATGGGGGAGTGGGGGATTCAGTTTATTCAAAGTTAGTTGATGGAGAAACACAAAGGATGCCTCAGGTTGAATCATGGACAAGAAAGTATGTAATAAAGCATTGAAAGAAAAACTTATATATTTCAAGTCAGTGCCCATCCACTAAAAACACTAGAGTAAATACCATGTGTAGATTATTTTAAGTCATTTGTTATTTGCCTATTAAATTATCAACAACTCAAATATCAAACTTCACATCACAGTTGTTGAAAGATCGACAATTCCAGGAGTGCAACAACTGCTAGCCACTGCTATGCAATTACTTTTGACGAAAAAATCTGTATAACTTTCTAAGATGAAAGACCAGTTATTAGCCCATTACAAAAAAGGCCGCTAAATTCTCAATTTGAGTTTGGTCTAACGAGTTGAAGCGAATGGCCAACAGGTCATCAATATCAGTAGCACTTTGGCCCAAATAACCAAGCCAATATTATACTGTAGATGACATAAAAGTCGCCTGCTGCATTTCAAGATATGACAAAGATAATATAAACAACGTTCCTCAACAAACTACTGACATCCTTGCTCAACTTAAGAGGTTTTACAACGATTCTCCTCACCTCAAGTTTCTATGGTTAGATACAGAGTTTCTGATGTCGAAAGTAGGAATTCAAAACGAACCTTAGGGAAAGATGAAAATGTAAACATACAACAGACATCTTGTTGTATATGACACTTCGATATAGATTTATGCATTAAGGAAATACACCAAAATGTAAAAGAAGCATTATAGCACTGGATCTGTCATCGATCATAAGATTAGAACATAATTCACCAAAGCAGAGGAAACAAAAAAGCTGGATTCATCATACCTTCACCGGTTTATTCTTTTGGTGATCAGTTTCCTCGTTCTTAGGGATTTTATCATGCCAACTAGTATAAGATTGCAGCACATGGACAACTAGGTAAATGATCCAGCCAACATATCCAAGAGTCACCACACTCATGAGCATCATCCAGTCATAGGTCTGAAAATAATGAAATCCTTCAAGTGCCAATTTTCTCAGGTTTTCAGATAATTGCATCGCATTTTGATAGTCTCTGATGGAGATCAGTTCTTCAATTTCATCCAACATCGACAGATAGTTGGCTAGTGGCTTGAAAGGTTTGAAGAACAAGGAATGCGACTGCTTTGTATCTAAATTCTTGTCAAGAATACCAAAAAAAAAAAAAATCAAGTGCTGCTAACAAGATGGTAAAGCAAAACAAAGGTGTTGGTTGCACATTCAAATGCTAGAAAAATAAAAGAAAGCCTCCAAACCCCCCCCCCCCCCCCCCCCCCCCCCGGGGCGGTTGGAAAGAAGGAAAGTTCATTTTAGCAAGCTGGACAATAACAATGAAAATAAGAAAGAGTTTATACTTCGAAATTTGCAAGCTCTGATCATAAATGTTGTGCCTAATGAAGCTGTCAATTCACAGTTTTTCTAACCCACATGGCAGGCAGTATCTTGAAAATCAGCAGCCCAAGACTAAAAAATATATAACAGCACAATACTCCGTATAATTCACGTGCTTTTTAAGTCAGCCCAAATGAATAGAGTACTTTTCTGATGAACAAATCACCCCAAAATAAGCGATGTATTCCTCTAACAATGACAAAGTAGCAACTTAGACAAAGCAATAATGTCCCCAGGGGAATTCAACAAAAATGGCATGGTTACAGTGACTAAAAATCACAGCAAGAAGGATACATGACTTGAGAACAAATTGGTTTAAGATTTGCTTGGTATTGGCAAGGACAGCTTCAACTTCATCTCCCTGGAAACTTAGAATGGGTTAACTAAGTTACGAAATATATCAACAAAGCACAAGATCTGTCACATTACAACTAGACCACCAAGAAATTCAGATATACCTCGGTAAAGTCGGTGTATTCAAGAGGCAAACTTCCGACTGAGTTTACGGGGCATGGCAGACCAAGTAGAGTGGACTGTAAATATGCCACACGACAGTGAGAACAAATAGGTTTTGGCTAAGGAACAAATAGGTTGGGTTTGCAACTTGATGACCTTGAGGTCACAAGTTCAACACCCACCACAAGCTTCCATGGGAGGAGGATCCACTAACCATCCCCCCTCTCCCCCATGGGTTGGGCAATTAACCCCATCTGGGTCATTCCTGGAAAGTAGGAGGCCAAGAATGGTTGGCCCATACTTGCCTACAAAGAAAAATATATAAATCAGATGATTAAGGAGGAGGAGAAAAACCATTAATGGCGAAATATCAGCCTGATTGACATCCACCCTCTCAATGCCATCAAGACCCCAATCTTTAGGTGTTGGTGTGTCATGTGAATGTTCATCAACAAAACGGAAGCCACAATCATGATGGTTGCCGGAGATTGGTTGGGGAGCCTTCACTCCAGCTCCCCAAGCAACAAGAGGAGTATCAGTATTTGTAGGATGCCCATCACCATGACTACCTGCACATCAGGTTCCTGTTAGTATCTTCACCGAGAACTATGATATTAAATGAATCAGTTATTACAGTACCCAGCATTAATATTCATTGAGACGGTAAAATGCAATGCCATTTAATTCTTCTGGTGCCGGTAGGGTGAGGAATTGGCTTTAAGGATTGACGCATGAGATTGGGCAGAAACCCTCCATTCATAAAGTGCCAATTCTGCCAAATACATTGTTTACGATTTCTCGTGTCTGGTATACTTAAACAAGACGAAAGGAACAAACTATCAGCAATTTGCAATTGCACATATTCTCCAAGGGTCTGCTAAAGTTCAGTGAATTTTCAAAAGCAATTGAAAAGAACAAAGTCATTTTAAGAAAACAATAGCTATTATATTTTTTTTGTTCAACAACTTGCGTCATCACCTATTCATCTTATATATATTATACTATATATCAAAAGCTGTGTTTTAAGCAACAAACACGTTCACCGGCTTCAGTTAGGTCATCTACCCTGCCACGTGGCAAATCTCTTAAGTCTTTAAAGTCCACTTTAAAAAATAATTTAAAACGTCTTTCATAGAAAAATGTGTAGATGGACTTTCCATCCATGATGACATGTGAGTAATGCTTTCTATATCAAAAAATTGAAAAAAATCCCCAAACATTATTTATTATAAAAAAGTCAATAACTACTATCAATTGTTTCATCATTACCTTATTATTATGTACCTTCCTTATTACTTATTCGAACTGGAATCACACTATATTGAAAGTGAAAGTTTTATAAATGATAAAGTTCATTGATAAAAATAATTTGTTTTCAAAGAAATAAAACAATAAAATTTATTTCGTGCGTAGCCCGGGTAGTAAACTAGTATATTATAAAAGCCGAGTACAAGCCTTCATTGATGGACAATTGGAACAATCCTATTGGATGTAAATATATAAATAATATTAAATATTAGGATAAAGAAATACTATAAATATTAAATAATATGGTAGTTATCAACTAATTTATGGAAAACATGAAAAGTTATGGTAATAATAATTGTGATGGAAAAAAAAAATGAAATAGCATAA
The DNA here is from genome assembly GCA_963680865.1 of Spergularia marina. NCBI lineage: Eukaryota > Viridiplantae > Streptophyta > Magnoliopsida > Caryophyllales > Caryophyllaceae > Spergularia > Spergularia marina. Next base: position 9,232,917 of record OY804554.1, read on the forward strand.
CGGGTGACGTGATAGTGAATGAAATTGAAATAGCATAACGGGTGACGGGAAATGGAATGAATGGAATAATATAACAGGTGACATACACGTGGAAAGGAAATAAAAATACGATAAGTTAGTAGAAATAAATAATAATATAATATGACGGGTGACAAAAGTTGAAAGAAAAAAAATAATGCAAACTATCGTTCCAAATAATATTATAATAAAAAATAAACCTACATTTTTATTAAACCTATATACTAGTAAACAATATAAATAGGTAGCTCGGGCGCAGGCCGGGCCTGCAAACTAGTTGTAATAGACTCCTTTAAATTATCTACAATTAGAAGCTCCACGAAGTTTACTGAAGTTTTTGTTATTTTCATTTAACCTCATGGTAAAGATTTAATCTGACCTTACATGATGGTACTGATTATAGTATCGAAGTAATAGAGAGTGTTCTACTTCTCTCTCAAGATACCATAAACAATAAATATTTGGCATGCATAGATCTATTTATTATTGCATTGACGTCTTTGCCAGTAACAGAAATTCTCCCTAAAGAGTACAGACAGCCCTCTTCTACGCAAACAAACATATCCAGCCAGATCAAAAAGAAAAAGGAACATTTCATGTGTGTAAAAAACAGCGAAGCAACAATATAATGACAATTCGAGAACCCTCGGTCATATAAGCAAGGGCTAAAAAAGTAGAAAATGGGACGGCAGACAAAGGGACCAGAAACAATTAACATTGACTCAAGTCTTTCTCTAACCTTTGTCACTCATGCCATGATCAGCTGTAAAGATGTATGCAGTCTGATTGTCCTTGAAATGATCCTCGACTAGATTATAAACTCTTTCAGCAATATGGTCCACAACCTTAACATTATTCAGATAGATAGACGAGAATGGGCGATGAGCGTGACCATTTGAATCACAACCAAGTAGGTGAAGAAATACGACGACATTATCCTGATCAAGTAACTGCTTTGATTTCTGATCTTCCTTGGACTTGTTTAAAAGGCTTTTAAACTGATCAAAGGACCATTCATCCAAAAAGGACGCATCTGCATGAACAAGAAGACAATAACGCATGAAGATTTGTAGATAACATAACATAAGGTAGAATAATATGCTGAAAGTGATATCCAATTGCAAATTGCTTCGAGTTCATCCATACACAAAAAGTTGAACAATCTCTTTTGGTATCCGTACTGTGTTAAGCTTCACCATATATAATCAAAGGACCTCATTTACACAAAGCACAGAAAGTAACATCTTGATCAGGTCATTGCAAAATGCAAACAAAAGTAGGTTATTACTTCTTGAACCCTTACATACAATTTGAGCATCATATGACAGGCTGACAGTTCCTCAGTCGAATTTTAACATGACCTTTCCTCAATGAGCTCAAGCTCGAGTGTAGAGGAACTCTCATCAACCAACCATCTTTAAGAACTATATGAAACGAGGTGTACAGAGAGAAAAAAAAAAAAAAAAAAAAAAAAAAAAAAACTCGTGAAACTATGGACTCTATGCCCAAGTATTTCTGATGGCTAAGATGAATCATTTTTCAACTGTTGCTTACGCGACCATATAACCAAAATGTTGACGTGCAAAGCTTGAGCTTCAATAGCTCCACAAATATGACACAAACCTAACTTTATAATCCGGCCATAAAACTAAGACCTGTATTTGAAACCTCAGACGACATCATGGAGCTTAATCAGTAGACAAGCTACTAGTTCTAAAATCGAACGGTAGACTGTGCATGGAAGTGGACTTCCAGGAAGAATACAATAACAGCAGACTTAAGATACTGAACACTAAACCACATATATTAATAGTAGATTGAGAACGGACCAGTAGCAAAATCCTCAAACTCATGGGGATATGAGTTCCATGTGCTGTGTGGCAGGGCGCCACAAAATATTGGTACAATATCTGGGCTGCCATAAGAAAATGTATGATGGCTGCGGTTAAATACCGAATCAAATTCAACTGGATTAGCTTTCCAACCTGAAGATGTCAGAAAGTAGAATCAGGAATATACTTCGTTCGAAAGAAACAAACAGATGTGGAGAAACGATCTTCACAAAGAAACCATTTTAAAAAGGATCATTAAGGCAACAACCACCTTTTGTAACAGCGCTGGGATCCTCGTAAAACCCCGCTATAATGGCAACATGTCCAGGTCTCGACTCAGTTGGAGGCCTAGCATGGGACACACCCCATCGCCCTCGCTCTTTAATCACACTTCTCAGGAATGGAGCTCGGTAATTTCCTTCTTCATCAGGCTCATAGAATTTGTCGGCTCGTAAACCATCAGCTGTTAACATCGATTTAGAATGTCAAAATGTCATCATTTTTTTGGTATACATTGATCGAATTGGCATGTTGCATTCTAAAAAGCCAGAATTAGCTTAGCACTATACATAGCAGCATCTTACCACTAAATGACTCCAACTTAATAAGAATAAAGAAAAGTGGATCACCTGATAAATCTAACATGAAACCAAAAAAAAAAAAAAAAATGCTCACCCAATATCAGGAGCACAATCAGGTGCTGCATACATATGAAACTATTTTATTAAAAGATAAACTTGAGAATATAATTGAATAATGAATTAATGGGAAGGTTGAGATCCAAAATCATAGACTAGTGGGAGCATAATTAACTAGAACAGGCATGGGAATCCACTTCTAACCTAAAGTCAAAATAAGGATCCTAAACATTTTATATATCAAATCTAAATCAGCAAGTGAGATTCAAACTCAAGGTATAATGTAATAGAAATGATTATCCAAACTAGACAAGATACTCAAAGAACATTCAAATGAAAATTGCTCTCTGATAGACCAACCAGCTACCCAAAATAATTCTGGTAGAGCTCTATTGTGGTTGCTATCGTTCAAAGAGACCAACCAGCTAATGTGATGGCTAAACATAATTCAGAAGGAAAGGCTAATGCCAAAGTGATATCATAATTCTGAAAAGGGTTGACAAATAACCGAAGAAGATTTGAACATCAATACAACAGCAGGAGCTGAATCAGATACCGTATTTATATGAACCAGTTTTTTGCTAGTTAGAAAGATGTGAAATTTAATACAATAGCAGGAGCATAATCAGATACCACATGCATACGAACCACATTACTGCAAAATGAAGCCATAATTCACAATTAGTTAATACAAATCAAAGATATTGTGGAAAGGTGTGAACTTTAGTTCAAAACCAGGTTCAAAAACTCATAATCAGAACCATATTTCACTACTACTCAAAAAAACCCAAAGATATTGTTTCAAAGATCTAAACTTCAGTTCAAAAGCAGGTACATAACCGGCTCCCACTATACATATGTGAACCAACTCAGAACAAACAACAGTGTCAACACAATCAAAATTTACAATACCCAATGAAGTTTGAATTTATTCGAACATCAGTTGCATAATCACCTAGTTCATAGTACATGAACCAATCCTGAGCAAAAATACAAAATCCACCCAAATCATAGTATCACACTAATCCAGCTAAAAGGGTTCGAAATTGAGGAAAGTGTATCTGTGTATGTACTAAACTTTAAAAGCAGCAGCATAATCAGCTGATATACACTAAAATCCGCAACCAAAGAAGTCTCGGCCAAGTAGTTAAGATGGACGCAATAGCTCCCATAGTAGAATCTCCCTTTCCCACATTCTACTTTCTCCTTTGGAATACAACAGAATGTACACAGCAATGTCCACAACTCACTCAGCAACGAATCGAAAACACTAAAAATCGCAGGCAATTCGACAAAAGAGCATACAACCAGCTACAACACAAGATCATCCACATACAAAAGAACGCAAAAACCCATAATAAATGCAGAATCCAATCAGAAAACGTATGAAAGAAGATACAAAAAAAAAAAAAAAGTGAGAAGAGATGAATACCAACAAGAAGAACGAGGCGTTTAGCAGGAGGAGAGAAACGAGGTTTGACAGGATCCATGCCATGAACAATGGGAGTTTTGAAGTAAATGTCGAAAATGCTGAGCATGTAAACAGCATGAAGTATTACTCCAAGAACAACCAGCCATTTCTCTCTCCTCTTCACCCATGTCTTCTTCCCAAATCTGCTTCTTTTGCTCGTCTTCTTCTCCCCTCCATAAACCCCTTCTTCCCAGTTCTTCATTTTATTTGACTTTCTTAGTTTTGGGACATAAATCTTGCTTAGGAAGTTTGACTGTTTGGAGATTGGAGGGGTTTCGGTGTTTAAGTTGATCGTTTAATGCTTTTTAAGCCGATTCATTAGTTGCCTGGGTTCACTAATCACTAGATCTGAGCCCGAGATGGGGGCGAGTGTAAAAGATTTGAGTTTGAGATCAGCCTGAAACTTGTCTCAGACTTAGACTCGTCTCAAGATCAAATTAGTCTTAATAACTATGATTCGTTTGTTATTACTGTCGTTTTCGGATTTTTTGTGTCAAACAATTAGTTCAACGGGTTGTTTTAATAATACTCAATAGAAAAAAATAGAAAACTAAAAACTGAAAACAAGAACTCTTTTTCTCGTTTTCAAAAACAAGATTTTGGTGTTCAAAAAAAAAAAGAAAAAAAATTAAAAAAAATACATAAAATAATAAAAACTCGGGATCGGCCCGAATTCAGAGCTCGAGTCCCAACTCCCAATTGACCAAACTCGAGGTGAATTTTGACTCATCCGAATCCGAGGGCTTAGCGAGCAAAACATAGATCACTTAAGTAACAGCCCTAGTGAGTACAGACACATCATACACTCCCCCTCCCATGTACTGGCGTACCTCACCAATTAAGACCACCAAGAAAAACAGGGCGGAGTGGAGCAAAACATGAGAAGATTTGCTAAAACGGTCTCTCAACGGTCAACTCACTCCTCTCAAATTCACTCCTCTCTAATATTCTCTTGGAAGTTACATCAAAGTAAGTTTTCTCTTTCTTCTCTCCAACTTTTGATATTATTCTTTCTTCTCTATTTTGTTAAGAATTAGCAGAGTAGGGACTAGGATAATAGTGATTTCCCATTAACTTACTTGAATTGTTGCCGTCCTTTTATCAAATTATTTACGAATTTATCGAATTAATCCTATTGAAAACACTGGCCTTCTTTTAGTATATGAATTTCGTGTGACGAAGTATCAATCATGGTGCTATTACATAGTACGTACATTATATATGATGACGCAGGAATCAATCTTTGACAAAAAGTTGATAGCTTTTTATAATCATGGCTGATTGGTCCAAGCTGTCGTTTGATGTTCTACACGAGACTGTGTTGAGGTTTAATACAATTGAAGACTTGCTTTATTTCTTTGTTGTTTGTCGTTCGTAGAATCCCTTTGCCTCGATTTTTAAACGCGAGTTTCCTCTCAAAACAAAGCCATGGTTGTTGCTAGCTGAAGATACCGAACCTAATAATCTAGATTGTTAGAGGAAAGTTTATACTCCTAATGAAAATAAGTATTATCGGTTAAAACTACCCGAGACTATTGGTTGTCGATGTTGGGGTTCGGAATATGGTTGGCTTGTAAGGTATCATCAAGCTCTTGAGCTACATTTATTCAACCCGCTAACCAAAGCTAGAATGTCCCTCCCGTCCACATCGTCTTTGCCTTACCCACGGTCGTTTGATTTATGTGGCCCATATGGTGATGAGTACTGTTTGGAAATGAGATCACTTTATATTAGACATGCGTTTGTAATAAAAGTAGCGAAAGATGATCTTGTTGTATTTGTAAGCTATTCCAGTATGCCTAAGAGGAAGTTGGCATTTGTAAGGCCAAGTGATCAATCATGGACCTCCATTGATAATGAGCCATCGTGAGAAGTGATTCTGAGTACAAACATGAGTAATGATGTACATGAGGTTGTTAATTTTCTATAGAGATGCTTGGCTTGGGTACTTTGATATCCGTGAATTGAGTGACCCAAAGAAACGTATCGTGAAAGCTGGTTCTCTAGATCAGGACACGGTTTTGAGTACCCGAGATTGTGATATGAAACCTAGAGGATGTATACCTCCACCTCCTAAGAGTTTTGACAAGCTATGTACATTTGTATTTGGATGAATCGGATCATATATACTTGGTATATTCACATGGTGATGTTTTCATGATTCTACGAGACTGAAAGTTTGAATATCCGGAAGGTGAAGATGAAGATGATGAAAGTTATTTAGCTCTAATTAGACTCCTCTAATTAGTACTTAATTACTCCTAATTAAGTTTAGCTAGGAATCTTTAGTTGCATGTAAGATTAAAGCATTAATAATGTATAAAACAAGTTTTTATACCTTAATTAGGAGGAAATTTGACCACACCTTCAAAGAAGGTTCTTGAGTTGCTATTAAATGGGGATCCTCCTCCTTAATCTTGAGTTTCCAAGTTAGGAAACCTCCTCTCTTGATCCACCAAAGAAGCTCTCCAAAATTCACCCAAAATAAGCTAGTATAAATAGGTGAATAAAACCTTAAAACCAAAATAAAATTAGCTAACACTTTAGCTAATGTTATTCTAGGTTTAGATAAGTGTTTTGATCAAGTTTGCATTGACATGCAATGAAGAAAACTTGATCTTGATTATGTTGGAAGTAGGCTAAATTTTAGAGAGAAAAATGGAAAATTTATCTTTCTCTCTCTCTCTAAAACAATTTGTTTTTGTATAGAAATGATGTGTTATGTAGAAGATCAAAATCTCACCACTGTCCACTATATATATAGTGGTTAGTAAATTGGTAAGTAAAGTTACCAAAAGCCCTTATTAACTTGTATCCATTAACTCTTAAAAGTTACAATTTAGTAATAATATATCCATATATAATAATTACTAATTACATCATTTTAGCTAAAATTACAACACTTTTTAATTTAATTAGCTAATTGTCAATCTCGACAATTAACACAAATAATCGTAATTTTATACGACTTGAGTTCCAAACTCGTAAAACACCATCCAATATAATCAGTTAACTCTTTAACTGAAACATTAAGGTTTATATTATATTGTATCCAGTACAAATATAATATCCTTTGGAGAAACGACAATAACGTCAAACTCTAGCCAGCCAATCGTTATCGATTTACGTTAATCAACTGACTTGTATATTCAATAAATCCCAAGTTTATTCCTAACTAGATTTAATTAGTCAACGCATTATTGTCGAAGGACACCAACTCCAACAATCTCCCACTTGTCCGAGACAAGTCATGCGTTACCGATTCTCTTGTCCGTTATATCTCCCACTCAATGCGAAGTATCTTTCAGGTCGAACTTGCATTGGATCTTTATCAAAAGTGGTTTTCTCGATCTGGATTATGACTGTGTGACCGGAATATCTATCATAGATCTCTTCCGAGCGTGGCCACGCATTTCCAGTCACAATTTCTCGAGTGGCCCAAAGATATTATACCCTGACGTGGGTGGACAATTCCTTCTTGACTTATTTTCTTTGTTTCATACAGTCGGTAATGACCCAATAGATGCCCTTTTAGCCTCCTTTAACGGCACGACTTAAGACATAAATCAAAGTCACCGCCTACTGCATAAACTCAGACAAACAATCTCAGGTCGAAAGAATATACTAATAGGAATAATATAGATTACCTTGGCACGACCAAGCACAAAGGTTCTATAATTGGTCAAATGTCTGACAGAGTGTCACCTACAGTCTGTCTATGTAATCGGTTATTTATCTCTATAAATCCATGACCATTGAACTAGTCATCAACCGACTTAAAATCTAGTCAATTAAGACGTCACCTTATTTTATGACTAGAGACAAAATACACTATTAATCATGTTCACTTAATAGGGTTCAAATCGTCTCCACGACCTATTAGGAATTAACAAAGTATATATATATATATATATATATATATATATATATATATATAATTCAGAATTTCATCAAAAACTGAATTAAAAGTAAAGTTTATGAAAAACTTAAAATGATGAACTCATATATTATATATCTAAAAAGTAATACACTTATTAATTTTACATCATATAATCTAGCACATATCAGGCATACGCCTCAAACCCATTGAGGCAACATGACCATTGTGTTTAGCCTGTGACAACGGCTTGGTTAAAGGATCAGCGATATTATCGTCTGTCGTAACCTTACAAATCGATATATCTTCCCGTTCCACTAAATCTCTAATTACATGGAGCTTCCTGAGTACATGTCTAGATTTGTCACTAGATTTAGGCTCTTTAGCCTGAACTATTGCTCCACTATTGTCGCAATAGACTGTAATAGGATCCGCTGCTGTAGGGACTACATTTAATCCTTCCAGGAACTGCCGGATCCAAACTGCCTCTTTTGCAGCTTCAGATGCTGCAAGATACTCAGCCTCCGTTGTAGAATCTGCAGTCACCGATTGTTTGGTGCTCTTCCAGCATATGGCTCCTCCATTCAGTATGAAAACATATCCTGATTGAGATTTTGAATCATCTCGATCTGTTTGGAAACTAGCATCCGCATAACCCTTTACACGAAGCTCAGAATCCCCTCCAAAAACTAAGAACGTGTCCTTAGTCCTTCTTAAGTATTTAAGGACGTTCTTAACGGCTATCCAGTGGCTCTCGCCTGGATTGGCTTGGTAACGACTTGTCATACTTAAAGCATATGACACGTCAGGACGCGTACACATCATAGCATACGTGATCGAACCGATTGCGGAAGCGTAAGGTATCGACTTCATGCGTTCAATATCTTTAGGATCAGTCGGGCACTGAGCTTAACTCAAAATAATCCCACTTCCCATAGGTAAAAAGCCTCTTTTAGAGTCTTTCATATTGAACCTGTCAAGAATTTTATCAATATAAGTTTCTTGACTTAACGCTAATGTTCTTTTTGATCTATCTCTATAGATTCGAATACCTAGGATGCGTTGCGCTTCTCCTAAATCCTTCATCTGGAAATGTTTCCCGAGCCAGTCCTTAACGGAGTTAAGCAGGGGGATATCATTCCCAATGAGTAATATGTCATCTACATATAGGATTAGGAGAGTTACTTTACTCCCACTAAATTTCATGTATAAACAAGGTTCCTCGACACTTCGGGTGAAACCATTTTATTTAATCACATGGTTGAACTGATGGTTCCAACTCCGAGATGCTTGCTTAAGACCATAAATGGATCTCTTAAGGTTGCAAACTTTCTTAGGATTGTTTGGATCAATAAAACCCTCAGGTTGTGTCATATATACTTCCTCTTCCAGAAACCCATTTAGGAAGGCGGTTTTAACATCCATCTGCTATATCTCATAATCATGAAAAGCAGCAATCGCTAAAATTATCCGAATAGATCTAAGCATTGCAACTGGCGCAAAGGTCTCATCATAGTATAAACCATGAACTTGCGTGAAACCTTTAGCTACCAATCTAGCTTTGAAAATATCTTGATTTCCATCCATGCCGGTCTTGATCTTAAAGATCCATTTGCACTGAAGAACCTTGGTTCCTTCAGGCAAGTTAACCAAGTCCCATACATGATTCTCGTACATGGAATCTATCTCGGATTTCATTGCCTCTAGGCATTGAGCAGAATTCGGTCCAGTTATGGCTGCTCTGTAGGTTGCAGGCTCATTACTTTCTAGAAGCAAAAAGTGATCACCACCATCCTCGATCACACCTAGGTATCGATCTGGTGGGTGGCTTGATCTGCCTGACCTTCTAGAAGTGGAGAATGTAACCACAGAGTTAGACGATTCAGGAATGTCTTCTGGCAAAACATCCTGAGCCTCATTTTGCATTTGTGGCTCTTGAACTTCGCTAAGTTCAAATTTTCTCCCACTCTGTCTTTTAGAAATAAATTCATTTTCTAAAAAGACAGCATCTCGAGACACAAAAACTTTGTTCTCTAGACGATTGTAGGAGTAATATCCTCGAGTCTGCACAGGATAACCTACAAAGATACATTTATCAGATCTTTGTGCAAGCTTATTGTTAGTCTTGTTTTTAGAATATGCTTCACAACCCAGATCTTGATAAATGAGAGGTTAGGAACTTTTCCTCTCCATAACTCATATGGAGTTTTCGGAGCTGATTTAGTCGGACATCTATTGAGTGTGAAAATGGCAGTTTGAAGAGCAAAACCCCAGAATGAATCAGGAAGCTCGGTCTGACTCATCATTGATCTTACCATATCCAACAGGGTATGGTTTCTTCTTTCGGCTACACCATTTAATTATGGTGTACCAGGAGGTGTAAGCTGTGAGTTGATTCCACAGTCTTTCAGATGAATATCAAAGTCATTACTGAGATATTCACCTCCCCGATCTGATTGTAAGGCCTTGATCTTCTTTCCTAATTGGTTTTCTACTTCCTTTTGAAATTCTATAAATTTCTTAAGTACCTCACTTTTGTATTTGATTAGGTAGATGTAGCCGTATCTACTAAAATCATCTGTAAAAGTGACAAAGTAGTCATAACCACCTCTGGCAGTGATTGTCATTGGACCGCAAACATCTGTATGAATGAGGGCCAACAAATCACTAGCTCGTACTCCTTTTCCTGAAAAAGGTGCTCGAGTCATCTTGCCTAAAAGACAAGATTCGCATGTTCCATATGATCCAAAATTAAATGGTTTGAGAACTCAATTGGCTACGAGTCTCTCAATGCGTTTTTCGTTTGTATGCCCTAAACGACAGTGCCAAAGGTAGGATTGATCAGGATTTTCTATTTTGAGCTTGCATAATTCATGTCTATCATATCGATACCTGGTTTCGACTTCTTCTCATCCACATACTTTGGTCAATTTCGCTTCCAATGGCCGAAATTTCCACAATGGAAGCATTAATGTTCAGGAGTCGCGCCTCTCTTAGCAATAGAATTGTTGCCCGAAGCAACCTTTCCTTTTCCTTTGCCACGCGCGGGTTTCTTACCCTTCCCTGCGGTCTTCTTAAACTTCCCCTTCTGTTTTATCGCCATGGATAAAACGTCTCTATTCCCACTCCCACTATCCATCATATCCCTCTCATGTTGTACAAGCATGGCATGCAATTCATGAATATTTTTCTTTAAATCATTCATGTTGTAATTCGTCCTAAAAGGACCGAATGTTGCAGGCAAAGAATTAAGCAGACGGTATACCGCAAAATCTTCAGAAATTGGGCAACCTAACTTTTCAAGAGTTTCAACATTCTCAATAAATTTGAGAACATGAAGACCAACTGGTTGGCCCTTTGAGAGCTTAGTCTCATAGAAACTTGAAGCTGCTTCGTATTGAAGTATTCGCGGCTTTTGCGAGAAACTAGTCGTTAGCCGAGCGAATATTTGATATGCACTGAAATCAATCATGCGTTTCTGTAAACGCGGGTGCATAGCAAAAATCAATACATTCTTAATTTGGTCAAATTCATGCGCGTACTCTTGATACATTTGTATCATTTCAGAGGTAGCGTCAGGAACTGGAGCAGGAATCGGGGGTTCATATAGAAAACGCTGTTTTCTATCAGATTGAAGGGCTAATCGCAGGTTTAACTCCCAATCAGTAAAATTGCTTCCATCCTCCTTTAGTTCATTCTTTTCCATAAAATTACGAAGACAGGAGTCTTTGGATATTACTGAATTGGACGTTTGAGCCATTTTCGATTTTTAAACTACAACATGGAAAAACAATCGATTAAATTCATCGACAAATTCACATTAAAATAATTATTTGTGAATTTATGCATTTATATAATGATCTCTCTTAATTATATAAATGATTCCGAGATCCGATCTTATATAAATTTAGGTACGCGGAGGGCGATACATCCCAAATTTATGTAATTTCGGTGAACCAACTCATGATTGATTCTACACTTAGAACTCTCGGTTGATCGATTTCAACTAAATCAATCCTTTAGTCCCGGATTGCAAGACTTGTATTGCAAATCACGTCAAGATTAAACCAAAATTTACTCGTAATAACTCTTTATTAACCTATTCCCCCAAGGTAAAAAGAAAACACCCCGCTAGGGCGAGCATGCCCCTAATGAACAAGGGTTGCATAGGCGTGAATTGTGGAAGGACTAAATCTCGATTTTACATTTTAGTGAGAGATCTTGTCATATTTTATCTATCGCTTTTAAGTGAACTAATTCTAGCGAGTCGCGGATAATGAATATGACAATGTGGGATTACGTTTGGTTATAATTGTGCAAAAATCAAACCAAGCATGCATAAAATAAATCCAAGTCCTAGTATGACCATAAGACTAGAACCTAACAAAAGCAGTTAAACCTAAACTAGGCTTCAAAAGCTTCAAAGGCTCCGTCTTCACTTCGGTCTCGATCCGCCAACCATTGGCTCCGTGAAAATGCCGATCTTCAATATAAACAAATGTACATATGGACTATCCTATTATTAATTTTGAAAAATAAATAAAATTAAAGTATTACAAACCGGCGATACGAGATCGCAATTATTACAAACCAATCGGATACCGTCCTTACATTTCGGTACAGTACCGATACTATAGTACTCTATGGTCATACTATACTTAGAATCATGCAAATCAGATCGAAAATCAGATTTTCAACTTTACAGTACAAGCAACCCGGTAAATTTAGGAATTTCTGATTCTAACTTATTAGAATCCATAATCAATACTTAAAACACCTTTTAAGTTTAAACTAACAACCAACTCCTTGGTTACTCAATATTTAGTCTCCACCAAAAATTGATTTAATTAGTTTAATTTCATTATATTTGCTAGCAGTTTGTCCCAAAAAATCACATAATCAACCCGACAATATCAAACAAATCATAACTAATTATGAAAAAATTTAGAAATTATTTCATTAAGTGATTTAAGCTCACAACCAGTAGCTAATTAAGGACAAAAAAATTTCAAATTATTTTGGTCATTTTCTCTTAAGAAATCAATTTCCACCATTTATATCATTACTAACTAATAACAAATGGCCAATAAAATTATGAAATAATTTGTGGAAATTATACTCATTATAATTCTGGAAAAATTATAAATTTCTTTAATTAAAAAAATCAACATGCATGTTAATCTAATTACCAATTAATTAAAAAATAGCATAAATCTTGTAAAAACAACCAAAAATAAGCAAAATTAGCAAATAAACTCCTAAAATACCATAATTTCGGTTGAAGCATCCACATGCCCAAAACATCACATGCAACTTTAGTTTGTATCATAAAACCAATTTTTATCATTAAAAATTAATTAAGTTACTAATTAACCTAATTAAAGCTTAAAATTAACATGCAACTCAAACCGATGCTCTGATACCACATGAAAGTTATTTAGCCTCTAATTAGACTTTTCTAATTATTAATTAATTACTTCTAATTAATTTTAGCTAGGAATCTTTAGTTGCATGTAAGATTAAAGCATTAATAATGTATAAAACAAGTTTTTATACCTTAATTAGGAGGAAATTTGACCACACCTTCAAAGAAGGTTCTTGAGCTGCTATTAAATGAGGATCCTCCTCCTTAATCTTGTGTTTCCAAGTTAGAAAACCTCCTCTCTTGATCCACCAAAGAAGCTCTCCAAAATTCACCCAAAATAAGCTAGTATAAATAGGTGAATAAAACCTTAAAACCAAAATAAAATTAGCTAACACTTTAGCTAATGTTATTCTAGGTTTAGATAAGTGTTTTGATCAAGTTTTCATTGACATGCAATGAAGAAAACTTGATCTTGATTATGTTGGAAGTAGGCTAAATTTTAGAGAGAAAAATGGAAAATTTATCTTTCTCTCTCTCTCTAAAACAATTTGTTTTTGTATAGAAATGATGTGTTATGTAGAAGATCAAAATCTCACCACTGTCCACTATATATATAGTGGTTAGTAAATTGGTAAGTAAAGTTACCAAAAGCCCTTATTAACTTGTATCCATTAACTCTTAAAAGTTACAATTTAGTAATAATATATCCATATATAATAATTACTAATTACATCATTTTAGCTAAAATTACAACACTTTGTAATTTAATTAGCTAATTGTCAATCTCGACAATTAACACAAATAATCGTAATTTTATACGACTTGAGTTCCAAACTCGTAAAACACCATCCAATATAATCAGTTAACTCTTTAACTGAAACATTAAGGTTTATATTATATTGTATCCAGTACAAATATAATATCCTTTGGAGAAACTATCTTTACTGGTGTGACCGAGAGGGATCAGTTGATTACCGCCGTCAAACGACAATAACGTCAAACTCTAGCCAGCCAATCGTTATCGATTTACGTTAATCAACTGACTTGTATATTCAATATATCCCAAGTTTATTCCTAATTAGATTTAATTAGTCAACGCATTATTGTCGGAGGACACCAACTCCAACAGATGAAAGTGGTGAAGGTGGTGGTGGTGAAGGTGAAGGTGGTGGTGGTGGTGAAGGTGAAGGTGGTGGTGGTGAAGGTGAAGGTGGTGGTGGTGGTGATGGTGATATTGATGCAGTGGTGGTGAATGGTGATGGTGAAGCATGGTGACTCGCGTCCAATTTTTTGGATTGAACTTGATCATTACTTGTGTATAACTTGGTTATTTCTTTATAGAACTTGATCATTACTTATATTTGATAGAAGATGGAAATAGAATAGTCTAGAACCTCTCCATTCAAAAGTCGATCTCGTGCTTCCGCTCTCCCGGCCGGAGATGATGTTACTCTCAACTTTTAGTTTTATTGTTTCCATTTTTTAGGAATTAGGTTTAATTAATGCAAATAAACAATCTCACGTTTGGCCTTATATGGCTTAAACGTGTAGGTTTAGTCATCATCCTTTCATAGAGCCATCAAATCCTTTTCCTTAAATCTCTGTACTCTGCTCTCCCTAATCTGGTTTACAAGGCGTGATGCCCTCACAGCAGCCTCCAAGAAGACCCACTAATTGATCGGAACACCACCTTGTAGCCCCTGCCGACCCACGTTGTCGCTCAGCCTCACCCACAGATCGCCAACGATTGCTTCGCACAGACAACGGCTTGCCGCCCAGCCCGCTTCGCCGCTCATGCCACACATTGAGTAGTCCAAGACACTCCGCTGCCTCTCAGCCGCCTAAGCCGCTGTTGCCGCCCCGTTGCTGTTGCCCGAGACTTTCACTGATGCCAGGGTAGCCTTCCCACGGATCAAACCACTGTTTTTCTATTTTATTTTATTTTATTTCTTTTCATGCTTGTCCTATCACCCTTAGGGGATAATAGACTCAACAGCCCTGCCTGCCTCATACATGGGGATAGCAAGTCGAGAGCCCACGGCCTCGCTTACGGGTTTGTTTTCGCATTTTGTTTTCTTTTCACAGTGGTCCGTGTTCCTTTGTTACGTGGTTGTGCCTCTCTGATCATGTCGTGCCTTACCATACTTGCATCCAGTCGAACCGTTCGTTAACTGCAGTTCCGACTGCGGGGGAGTGATAGAAGATGGATATAGAATAGTCTAGAATAGAAGATTCTAGAAGTAGGGTTAGGGTTGGAATCCTCTCCTATTGTACTATATAATGAGGCTTGCCTCTTCAATAATAATAAGTCGATTATAAGAGTATATCATTGTCTTACAATATTAACTTGGTCAATCCTTTGTGTAGAACTTGGTCATTAATTGTATTAACTTGGTCGTTCCTTGTCGAAATTTTTGTCATTACTTGTGTAGAACCTGGTCATTACTTGTATAGAGCTAGATCATTACTTGTATTAACTTGGTCATTTCTTGTCTAGAACTCGTTACTTGTATAGAACTTGGTCATTACTTGTATAAACTTGGTCATTCCTTGTTCAAAGCTTGGTCATTACTTGTATAGAACTTGGTCATGACTTTTTATAAAACTTGGTCATTACTTGTGTAGAGGTTGATCATTACTTGTATAAAACTTGGTCATTACTTGTGTAGAGCTTGATCATTGCTTGTATCAAGTTGGTCATTACTTGTATTAACTTGGGCATTCCTTGTTCAAAGCTTGGTCATTACTTGTATAGAACTTGGTCATTACTTTGTATAAAACCTGGTTATTAGTTGTGTAGAGCTTGATCATTACTTGTATTAACTTGGTTATTCCTTATCTAGAACTTATTCATTACTTGTATAGAAGTTGGTCATTACTTGTTCAAAGCTTGGTCATTCATTGTTCAAAGCTTGGTCAGTACTTGTATAAAACTTGGTCATTACTTGTATTAACTTGATCATTCCTTATCCGGATTTGGTCATTACTTGTATATAACTTGGTCATTCATTTAGATGCCTACATCATTCTTTTTACATGACTTGATCTTTCCTTTTCTTTAGGTCTACGTCATTATTTGTATAGAATTTGATCATTACTTGTATTAACTTGACTTGAGGTACCATTCTCATGATACCATGGGGGTACCATAGACTTGTTGTAGTGTGGTGATGATGGATGGTGATGGTGATGGTGATGGAGATGGAGAAGGAGATGAAGAGAAGTATTCAACATTTAGGTTTTCGGTATATAAGCTTGATTTTGACAACAAAAAGTTGAATGGAGTCCGTCACCTTGGCGATGTTAACTTTTTTGTTGGCAATTGTTCTTCAAGGTCAGTCCCGAGTAATCATAAAGCCAGCTATATTTTTTACGCTGATGACTTTGAATATGGTCAGTTTTCACCAAAGTCTACTTGGGGTGAAGACTTGGGAGTTTTTCATTTGGGAACAGGTGAGCTATCTTACATATGTAGACAATGTAACGAATTGGATAGATATTCAAGAGTCCAAACCCCTTTGTGGTTTATGCCCTAATTTTAGGTTACCGTAGGGTCGTGTATACTGTATAGTACTTAGCAAAGACTTGTCGCTTGCCGGTAGAATTCATTTGTGTTACAATTTTTGTTTTGAGGAATTTGTTTGAACTTTGAGGTTTTGATTTCCTTGTAGAACAATTACCAACAAATCAAGTGCAATAAAAAAATTTCTATATCTAGTATTTGTACCACAGAGTTTTTTTTTTTTTTACTTGTTGAGAAAGCCTACCTTTGTTCTCCTTGGAACAAACTCAGCTATTCAGCTTTATGGTATTAAAGATTTACGCTACATAGCCTGCTACCATAAGCCGCGACAGAGGAGGCAATCTTAACCTCCAGACTTACTCACTGCAGACAGTGACCTGTGTGCAATATAACTGTGGTGGTGCACAACTTTTATGGTGATTTACCTCCATATGGTTGCGTAGACGCGTGGTTGCCTTGTAGGCGAAGGCTTCTAATTAACTCTAGTTATCAAGATTAGCTTGAAAGTTGAAACGTATTCAGTGCTCTGAAGTTGTGTCATTTCTGGTAATGGGTTGACACTTGATGGAGAAGATCAGATGGCCAGTTCTAGGTATAGCCATCCTTGTGGCTGTAGTGGGAAGCCAAGTAGTCATTGCCTGCTGTTAGCCTGTTACTATTGGTTTCAGGGATACTAAACACATGGGCATGCATCAGGTAAATTCTTTGCTTAATCCACTGCTTGCGGTTGTTATATAAAGTTGCTTTATTAAATCTTATTTCCTTTAATGCTCTAATTATGTCTTTATCTTTTACTACTAATTCTACAATGGCTACTACACCTTGGTAGCTATTGTAAAGTTTGACCAAAAAATAATTAATAAACTTATTTAATATATTAATGTATAAAAAAGTATTTCTATAATTAAATTTTCCAAATTAAACTAGCCTTATACGGTGTAATCAATACACTTTTCTCTCCTTGGCTTTAACCACAACGCATCATACACCAGACCACCACCCTCACCGCGACACCGCCAGTCTGCCACCACCACCGTACGCAACCCAACACCCAAGCGCAATGGACCACGCGCCTCAGAGGGCCGCCCACTACTGTATATGGCCGGCAAAACCCCCAATCCCGTGCATGAGGGTGTGGGTTCGTGGAGGCGTATGGCCGGAGATCAGAAGTAGTGGCTGGCGGTTGTGAGAGAGAGAAGTGGAATGAGGGTTATTGACGGTGATGCGGAGGTAGATGGGGCTGATGATGGCTGTTGTCAGTGGTAGATGGAACTAACGATGGGTGGTTAGCGGTGGCATTAATGGTTGTTGCCGTCAAGCGACCATTTGGTCAATGGTTTGCAGACGGATAGAACTTCAACAAGAACTTGATTTTTTTTTTTCTTTAATTTCTTTTAGGTTTACCGGGTAGCAAATCACCTGTGTTTTAATTAATTTATTTTTATAAAAGTCAAAATCATGGATGGTGGTGATTGATTTATGCAAATGAACGGTTGGATTTGCTCATTTTACAATGGCTACCGAAGCTTGGTAGCCATTGTAGAATCGCTCATCTTTTACTTGTTTGATTTGATAATGGTTAATGATCAATATTTTTCCACAATGTCATTCTAATGACAAAATGCTAATGCCTATTGGCATGCTGGAGCAGGTCTGGCAGTCATGACGGTAATGCTGGTCACGGCCTGCTTTGTGTCTCTGGCGATTGTATTATGCTGAAGGAAAAGTGTAACACCCCCAAATTTCCTTTCCTTTTCAAAAACATATTATCGAGAATCAAAACACAAATAAGGAAATTCAGAGGTGTCACTCCGCACTCGAGTCAAAGACCCGAATGCAAGGAGATTTCAGAAGCTGAACTACAAAATGTCTAATGATCTAAAATAGCTATTACAATCCATTACTTAAATTACAACAATCTGAAATATGAAATATGAAATTGTCTAAGTATTATTAATGGTCTAATAATTGAAAGTCTAAATTTATTTAGTCCAATTAATAACTAATGAGTCGTCGATTCCCGCATGCATCAAATACTTCAAACTTGTGGTGGATTTAAAACACAAAAACCACAGTTGAAAAAGTCGGAAAAATTGAGTAAGATAACACCTCAACTCGTAGAAAACCAAAACTCTTACCTGGATTTTAGAAACGTTTTTGTTTTTATTTTCGAAAACACACTTAGCACATAAACATATAAGTAATTCAATAATATTTCCAATACAACCGTAAAAAGTCATATTCCACAATCCACCATCCAAATCATCACTTACTAATAGGATAAGAAACATTCCATAATCCATATTCAACAAATCAAAAATTAACGATAAATAACAAATTCATAAGTCACGAGTAATGAGCCATAATCCACAATCCATATTTCACAATCCACAATCCATAATCCATAATCCTTATTATTTAGGAAATGAATTGAATCTTTTGTCAATTCACCCTATCAACCATAATCCATAATCCAAGAATACTAGATCTTAAGTGTGCACAATCCCTATTAAGTATTGCTAATCCAATAGAGTAGTACTAGAGCCAAGCCCACTTAGAAACCGATGCGGTGGGGCAATTAATAGGATTCGATACGACTCAAACCAATAAATAAGAGTTCTTTTGACTCAACAAATAATTGGGAGTTCTTTTGACTAAAACAAATAAATAGGAGCTCTTTTGGCTCGAACAAATAAATAGGAGCTCTTTTGGTTGGAATAATTAATTAGGAGTTCTTTTGCTCCGTCTAAGTAACCAGTATCTTATTAAGAGAGAGTTGATGATCACAAATAATATAAAACGATACCAAACCAACACCATAATATAAATTGGCTATGCCGCCACAAACCAAACCAAATCATCCAAATTCAATACACATTCAATCTTACCTTTCAAAATAACATATTTGTCACAAGCCATAATATATACCAATATCAATACATAAATCCAACCAATCATAATACAACAATCCTATAAACTGAATCGTTCTCCACCTATCATGATACTATGTTCTCATCCAATCACACCATTCACATCTAGCACGTAACTCTGAAAGGTTTCTACAAGTTCAAGAAGGGCTGAGCATGCTACCTTACCTTTTTAAGCAAACGGAAACTCAATAGCACAACAATCACTAGTACTCCTCGTCTACGAACCCAAGCTCTACAATTATACAAACGACATTCCCAAATCAAAACTCAATCTTTCTCAACCAACTAACCAACTATATTCCTATATGTTAGTATGATCCTATATGCAATGCATGATTATGACAATACCAAATCCAAACCAACAATTACCAATTATCCAATAATTATAATTCTATTTTAATAATTATCCAATAAAACCCAAATAACACTCAATTTATTATAAAAATTCCTAAAGCCCTAAAATTAGTTTTAAAAACAGAATCTAAGTCATAAAAATCAATCCCTAATTATTATAATTTATTTAGGATTTATTAATACAATTTATATTATGTTTTAATTATCAAAAACGTGTTTAAATTTCATAAAATTACATAAAAACGAATTTAATCAATTAAAATCCGAAAATCAGTTTATAATTCCCTAAATTATCATAATTTCGAGTTATTGATCATTAAAATTAATTTGTGCTAATTAACTAGTTAAGAAACAATTAACCAAATTTTCCCCCAAATTGCAATTTGTACAAACTTAAACAAAACCCCAATTAAATTTCAAACTAAATTTAAGAACCCTAATTAACAGATTATAAACATACTAAAGTCATAATTTATGAAACTAATTGAACCAATTCGAATAATTAAGCTAATTAATCCCAATTTCGTAATTAGTGAAAATCAATTCAAAACAATTACCAAAACCAATTCTTTATGCATAAAACTAACCTAATTCGATTACTCACTAATCATAGCATCTATTAGTATCAATTAAACACAAATTAAAGCAATGAAATCAACGCAAGAATCATGATTTTGAAGAAACGCGAAAACAGGGGAAGCTTAGGTCGAAAGGGGCGTTACTCACGGTGTGGAGAGAGAAAAGAGAAACAGTGGGAAGGTGGTCGAACGGACGGCGTGAACCAGCGGTGGTGTGGGCAGTAGAAACCCGAGATGGACGGCGCTCGTGCGTGTTTGGCGTGAGTAGGGGAAGGGGAAGCAGGGGCTGTTTTTATAGGGGGGTGTGTCGGTTTTCTTTTTCTTTTTTTCGTTTGTTTTTTTTTTTTTCTTTTCCTTTTCCTTTTCTTTTTATTTTCCTTTTTTCTTTTTTGTGTTGGGTTTGGGTGTGTTTGATGTTTGGACCAATGTAGAGTTGGTTCGGGTTGATGTTGGTCCATTACCTATGATTGACCCAATTTAGGAATAGAACCCAAATAGAAATTCCGATTTTAGAAATTATTTCGTAACTCATTTTGGAAAACGACTCATAAATAATATTTAAAACTTTTTTTTCATTTAGATAATATAATTAATAAATCTAAAATATTAATGTAAAATACTTTAAAATTTCGGGATATTACAAAAAGTGTTTTTGTGGCCATCAGGTTCATGTTCTTCTTCGGAATGATTAAGTACGATGTCCAAAACAAGGTTCCAATCCACGGGCTCCTTGACCTGAGTCCTAATATGGGAGTTGTCCGAGTAATAGGTATCGACCTTATTATATAAAGTTACAAACAGAGCTTGTTTTTGGGTATTTTGCATACCAGCAATTTCCTCAGACTGCTCGTATTCGTATGAATCTTATCACATAATCATTGTCGCACTCTAACCAAGCATAAATGATAAGATGAATGGCATAATGGGTCTTTCAATAATAAAAACTACTGTAGTACATATATCTAGAAACAACATAAAAATAAAACAACTAAATCCGGACGACATCCCCTAGCACGACGTAGACGCCTAGACGGTATTATAACCATAACCATAGATTTATAATACTACAATGGTTTCAACTCTTGAGGTAGCACACTGCCTACAACATAACTTATTCTCCTTGATCCCATATTCCCATTGCATTTAATTACTCATACATTAAAAATATACCAGCTACTTACTAGTTACTATCCCATATGATATGGAACAGTTCTATAAGAGGTACTTAATTAGCATAATTTAAGTAATAATCTAGGGGCACTTGAGTTTGTGAGTGTAACACCAGCCACAGACTTCCTTGTTGCCGGAAGTACCTGGCGGAACACACTTGCATTTCTTACAACAGTTTAAGCATGCGTTCGTACACTCTGTCAAACTTGGGTGTCGCGCGCACCTTTTCCTACATAATGGTGTGCATTCTGCGTCACAAAATGTAACACATAATGTTAGTTGACCTCATATTATTTTACACTATATGATGACCCATCAAGCTTATTAATTGCGAAACATATCGAGGGAGAGTAACAAAGTATGCACCGATGTTACTCTAGAACCCCCACTCTCCCACTCTCCCACACTCCCACTCCCACACTACATTAATGGTTTATGCTGGATTTCTACTGTAAGAGTAATAACTAGGATAAGACAATGTGCCACCGCCATGTTATTGTAAGATCGTATAATACTCTAATAATCGACCTCTGTATTATTGAAAATATTATGGGAATTTATAGTACATTATTATACGATCTTACAGTTACAAACATTCAATCAGAGATCTAAAGTAAATTCATGTATAATGACATTATTAATTAGAGAGATTATTTAATTTAATTAACTAAGTAATTACCTTTTTTCTCAACTGGTGGCAGACTGCCAAAGTATGAAGCAACTGGTGTAGGACTGTTTGGTGGGTATGGCCCCACTGACGGGCTTGGACCCTTTGGAGGGGATGGACCTAGAGGAGGTTTGGGCCCCACTGGTGGGCTTGGACCCTTTGGTGGGTATGGACCTACAGGAGGTTTGGGCCCCACTGGTTGGCTTGGACCCTTTGGTGGGTATGGAGTCACTGGTTGGCTTGGACCCTTTGGCGGGTAGTATGGAGTCGCAGGTGGCTTGACCACTGGTGAGGCGGGAGCCTTTGGCGGAGGGAGATACGGCTTGGTCAGTGGTGGGGAAGGAGCCTTCGTTGGTGGGAAAGACGGCACGGCGGGTGCTTTGGTTGGGGGAGTGGCAGGTGTAGGTGTTGGTGTGGGTGGCTGGTTGTAAGTCTTGGGAGCTGATGGTGTTGGTGTTGGTGTTAATGCTGGTGTCTCATAGGCAGTCTGCAAGTCACAAACAGTTAGGAAAATGATTGCTCACAATTGTTTGCTTTCTGCAAGTCTAAAGTGCATGTTTAGTAAATGCAATCATAGCAGTAAAATTCATACATGAGTGTTTTTTTTTTCACAAAGAAAGAGCGAGCGTAATCACGATAATTCAGATTCAAACGATGTCAACACAATAAAGTACTTAAATTGGACTACTTGTGATCATTAACACTAGACTAGTCTAAGAACAGACGAGTAGTATTCATCTGTATGTGTACATGTACATGTCTAAATAATGAGTTACTTTGATTGCTCCTTCATCGGCATACATTGTACACGTAATATTTGCTAGCATCTAACACACAGTGACACAACTCAAGGTGTTAATGTGTTAATGTTAGTTAATTCTCCAAATTAATATAGGCAACCCAGTTATATTATGAATGTAATAGAACAAAATCAGTCTTAGACATGAGAGTCTTACTTTAGCCCTTTTATATTAGCATACAAGTACGTACTCCATGTCTTATGTGAACTTCCATAGTTTTAAGTTGAAAACTGCGCTCCAAAATCTTATACTACAATGTTCTAAAACAACATACGATATGGTGGTTCGACCCAAAATGACCATCTTAATTAGATTTTTCAACACAAGTCAGCTAAATTTGCTCTGATACTTTTCATGTAAACTCGCACCATTTTAGCTAATTAAGTGTGGATCATAAACTATAATATCCAAGAGATGACCATCATCTATTAGTCTATTATGATTAGGCTTGACTACTAGTGAACAGTGAAAAAACAAAAAGAAGCAAATGGTCATATGTTGGAAATTAAGGAGTTAATCTGACTTATCTGACAATCGGATCGAATTCTTTACTTGTTGCGGCGAGGATTTTAGCCCTCTGACCTTAAAGACGATTTCGCCGAGCCACGGGTGCAAGCCCCTCATGGCGGTCGCCCTCCAGGTTACACAACACCGATCTTCGTCTGCACTGACGGAAACCGATTGATATAACAGGTCCCGTATGCCAATGCTATGCTCAATCGAGGAACCCCAAACTCCATTATATTTGTATGTGTTTTGGTTCTTTGTGTATTGGTATTATTCTATGTTTTGTGTATGTAAAAAGAGTATCAATATATAGGAGGAAGAGGAATAGAAATAGGAAACGAAAAGGTTAGTCAAGCAAGATATTCACCCGCGGAACGCCAAAAGACAAAGGCCGTTTGCCTTCTTCTTTTATTTAGACAAAGCTTGGAGATTATCATCAAAACTCCAACAATCCCCCACTAATCGACAAGCATCAAAAGACAAATGAGCATAGGAAAGGCATACGAAGAACTTTAAGCATATGTGTAGATGTCTTACGACTTGAATCAACACACTGTGGAATTTAAGGCTCGCAGTCATGCCTCAGGTGGTAAACGTAAGTTTTTGAACCAAGAGAGGTGATATGAAAGCACCACCCAACCCACGACTTTCGGTTCTACAAGGGATAATGTTATATCGCGATCACGTGACTATCTCACGAGTGAACTCTGACGCATAGTTGATGAGGCCCTACGTCTTACCTGGATTTCGTTGGAAGCTCTAGGGAGTTATCACTATCCCTCCCATAGGAATCGGCCACGCAAGGAGACTCGGTCTTCATTGCCATATGTAAGAGGAATACGTCCTCCACTACATATGTTCCACAACCAACTAGGTGGATCCCATCAAGTGTGCTACCCTCACACCACCAAAACCCGGAGAGGAGGAATCCGTCCTCCACCACCTTGGCTATGGGTCCATTAAGAGCTCAAAGCTCAACCTCAACACAAGGTAGTATGCACGTCATTATCTTTGATACACCAAACCTATCAAAGCAAACAAAGAAATGGAGATAACTTTATTTCTCATTAGTGCCATGACAATAACAGTGTATCCTTTGAACTGTACAAAGTAGAGTAGGAATTCAAAGTTACTTATCATTCTGGTGATCCAAGCCCCATTTCTTTCGCAGTTTCCTCTGCTTGTTACAATCAGGCCTTTATTATTTATTGTAACTTTAACGCATTTCCATTCTTTTACGACTTCACTGAGTCTAAAGAATTATTACAGTGGTGACCAAACATGTCACGACACTTAAGCTCATTCTTGGCTAGCTTCAGCTGTTAGCTGCCTAAGAATTGCAAACATAGTAGTTTATGTACCCCCACATTGGGTACCTACTAATCAGATTGCATAATTATTCAATCTTGCAATCTTACATATAGAATGTCCAGTCCACTTGACTTACAATCTACATATCATATTGCTCAGTCGTTAGACTTACAATCTGTCTCTTGTGACAACCAGCATTTGCTTCATATACGTATCAGTATTGCGGTGAATCTATCAAGTCCCTCAACTAGGACCACCCAACAATTAGGGATATAGACTCATTAAGAAAATTCATTCAACCTTAGAATACTTATGCCATGTCTAGAACTCACAAGTGAGCCCTTTCAGACTTTAGGTCACTTTTCTTCATGAATTTAGAACTGTTACACATATACTCTATATTGGACTATTCAATACACAAAGTTTAGATCAACACAAAGATTTCATTTCTTCCAAGGAATCACCCAATGGTAACGTTAATCTTTAAATACTACGCACTTTAGTTTTCCATTAGAGTATATCTCCACAACTAGGAGAACCTACTCCAACAAACCTCAAGTTTTAGTACCCACCATTTAAACAAACCACTCAAGCATTATGGAACAATGCTTTAGGAAACATGTGTACTTACTTAGTCTACATAGGACATACCAAGTTAGGATGTGTAAAGTTCCCTAAGGTTGATTACTCAATTCTCACAAAGAAAAGATCCACAGGAAAATCTCACAAGAGAAATAATGAATGACCTAAGTCTTCTTAAGCATCTATACACCAAGGAGATCGACTATATACCAACAACACATTTGTAAAGGCAACGTGATCTTGACCCATGGCCTCAGATCACCATCTTAACACAAGTCATCTCAAGATAGATCTTAGAAACTATTCCATTAAACTCAATTGACATACAGTTAGATACAACAACCAACTTATCAATCACAGAATGGCTCATTCATCAATGATTTGCACACAAGAACACTCACAACCGTAAAGCTTAACTTATCAATTTAGTATGTGTATAATCCATACTCCAATACTCCAGATTGAACCCAGTTACAACGCGTCTACGTTCTATTCAAATAATTGTTTGTTCAAAATACAGGGACTCTTAAGGTTTGCACACCAAGGCTTGCACTAATCTCAACATACAGGTCTCAACATCCAACTATGTATGACCCAAACATGATAGCTAATCAACAACAATAAGTATAAAAGGTTGCAACTTATTCACAGAGTAAAGGCAAAACTTATTTTACCACCCTTATCAAACAACATGTGAATCATCCAAACACGCATCTCAACTAAGATCCATCACAAACTCAAAAGTTTACAGCCTCTTGTATAGTTTGTTCAAACAAGTACAACTCTCAAAAGAATCTATTGCATTAAGAACAAACAAATCAATATAATTGACTCAATAACTTACAAAGCTTATTCAGACACCGGGATCTTAATTTAATATGCATTTCAGACAACAAGTTCAGCACATATACATCTTAGGATAAAACAAGTCACAAAGCTGACTTACTCCTTCAGACTGAATTAAATCACTAGCTGAACTAATTATTAAACGACTCAACCTTAAATTAGGTTTATCTTAACATTTGGACTTCTCAGGAGTTCACAACCAGTTTAACTAGTATCTACCATTGGGTCAAACAACACACTTGGTTACATCATAACAAGGGGTTAATTTACGTTGATTCGGGAAATGCTTATAACAGCACACATGTAAATACAACACGTTTCAGGATTTCTCTTGACTCCACTGAGCAAGTAACCCAACAACTCACTAATCAGTTAAGCACAAAGTCGACATAAACCAACTTATACAAACTGACAACCCCCACAGTTACCAAGTTCATCAAACAGGTAAACACTACCTCAAACTTACAACAGTTTAATTGACCAAGGTATCAAAGGGCATCTCTAACCAACTAACATGGCTACAAGAATTACCCCCACATTCGAGCTCGTAAGAAATCAATCAAGCACATAGACTCTCCACATCAAGAAGATTAGAACTATGTTATTTTGTGTTCAAACAATCTCAATTAGAGCATACAAATAGTGAACTTAATCACTCAGAAGATACATGTGAATACCGTTTTTAACTAGAATTTAAAACATTCCTAGTAATCAAACAACAACACATAACAATTTACAACTTTTTGTTCAACTCTGTAGTCACATTCACATGTACTTATACCATACTTAAAACATGAGATTAACACTGAACACAACAAACAACTCTAAGAGTAATCAGAACATCAAAACAAGTTATCTGGCACAATCACTACAAGTTCGTCACAATACATGACAACTTTAGACTAGCTACTCACATTACCTTAACCATTACAGGTTCACAACCTTAGGTTTATTTACAGTAAACCTGCTTTAAACAACATTAATAACGGGTAATTTAGTAACCGGAAAAAACATGTTTTTATTCTTACTCTAAATTACTAGGAATTATATGTTAAACAGCAACACCAAACATGCAAGTTTACGAACCATGCATTTTAATAACATCCATTACGTCATAAACGAAAGTCATGGATTAAATTGGCAAAACAAGCTAAGATAGAAGTGAACTAATCTGTTAGTTGAGCAAGATTTCTTCCTTTCATCCGGCTGATGACCAGGACTCTCTCTCTCACAATTCTAGCTTTATGTCGCACTTTCCAACATCGTACGAGGCTCCGATTTAAGATTTTACCTCGACCAACAAAATATATACATTACATTAGATAATCCACTTTTTAACAATTCTTGCTCGTCGATTTGCACTACATATGGTACACTAGCTACTCCAAATTATCACCGTAAGATTTTCAACTTGAGCCCAACATACCTAAGTTTGCTATCAGCCAAACAACCTTTCGTGGAGTCTCACAACAGAGAAGGAAGGCTCACAAATCACATTCAAGAAATAAGTTGCCGCAAGTATACATATGAGACACAACCGAAGCAAAAGACTTGAAGCACGCTAGACTTACCATTAGTTCGTACGCATATTAACATAGGGCTTACAAACCAAGCTTAATGCATAGAACAAAAACAGCCATATAACATGTCTTCCATGAAGGTGACAAACTTAACTTTACAGCCCCATCCAAACTTATAATTGCTTAGAAATCAGTAGCCACACAGATCAGTTGATACAAAAGTCAGGGATTTCCATTAACCCTTTGATCACGACAAATCTTACGGCAACACAGCATAGAAGATTGCCATACATAAACACATATTGATCTTATTAACAGAAACAATATTAGGCGCATCCACTATCCATACAAAAACATGTGATTGGCAAATCAAAAAACACTAACAGCTAATATTCTATACTTGGATTATTCCACGCATGCTCAAGATCACCAAGGCAGACATAAAACCGAATCATCTCAAGGCACACCGTATCATACAACCAAGTAATAGCATAAGATTGGCAAATAAAATCAATAGCAGCTTATAAAGCTTTACCTGTACTTTTAAGCACGCAATCTCGAACGCACAACAAAGGATCATCACTATGATTGATCAGACTTAAACACAAACCACATCCAACCTATTTATCGTACAAAACAAAACGCTCCAAGCAACACATCATTTTTCTCATACGATACTGAAGATTTAGGGTTTTATTTAACACAGTCAAAATTAACTACAATAAATCGTCTTTAAGATTGTTGGAAATTAAGGAGTTAATCTGACTTATCTGACAATCGGATCGAATTCTTTACTTGTTGCGGCGAGGATTTTAGCCCTCTGACCTTAAAGACGATTTCGCCGAGCCACGGGTGCAAGCCCCTCATGGCGGTCGCCCTCCAGGTTACACAACACCGATCTTCGTCTGCACTGACGGAAACCGATTGATATAACAGGTCCCGTATGCCAATGCTATGCTCAATCGAGGAACCCCAAACTCCATTATATTTGTAAGTGTTTTGGTTCTTTGTGTATTGGTATTATTCTATGTTTTGTGTATGTAAAAAGAGTATCAATATATAGGAGGAAGAGGAATAGAAATAGGAAACGAAAAGGTTAGTCAAGCAAGATATTCACCCGCGGAACGCCAAAAGACAAAGGCCGTTTGCCTTCTTCTTTTATTTAGACAAAGCTTGGAGATTATCATCAAAACTCCAACATCATAAACTAAAAAAATAACTAGCAGATCTGGTGACACTTTCGTAGTTTAGTCACATAAACTAACAAAAATTAAAGTTTGATCTTGGTATACAAAAGAGAACAAACAAATACAGTAGATTAGTAGTAATGTAAGAATCTGATCTTTGTGTACAAAAGACAACAAATAATCTAGTTTATCTTAAAGATTTCCGCATTAGCTGATCATCTCAATCTTTTATTATTTTGGCCTCATTTCAATCTCATATTATATCGACATTTACGCTTAGTAATTAGTATTAAACAATAAAAAAAAAAAATGTACATGGAAAGAGAGAGAGGAGGCTTACAGTAGCAGTAGCAACCAAGAGGAAAGAGCTAAAGAGTAAGAAGAGGACATTCTGGTTTGCGGCCATTTTTTTTGTTTAGGCAGTAGAAAAGAGGACAAAACACACTCTAAAAGAGTGGGGAGAAAAAGCTTCTAAGTAATGTTGTGTAGTGTAAATGTTAAAAGAGTGTAGCAGGTATAAATAGATGATGAAGTATTGAAGTGGGACTGGGAGAGGTTAACTGGTGACAGTAAATTGCAAGCTGTGTCTATCTTTTCATGTGTCTGTGTAATCTGTACTACGTAACAGTGAAATGAATTTTGGACTGGTCACTGCAGTGCTAGTTTAATGCAAATACTCCGTAGCTACTAAGAGTAATGATACGGGCAGCACGGTGCTGCGCGCCTGGCCCGTACAGCACGCATAGGACAAATGTCTCGGAGGGGTACCGGAGCAAAACAATGTAAAAACTTTCCAAAACTGCAAAAATAAGGAGGAAGGACACCTAAGCAAAGAAAATTAAAATTTTTACACCCAAACTCTCTCTTTCCCTCTCACTTCTCCGCGCTCTCTTTCATCCTTCTCATCTTCTCTCTCCAGCTCCCCACTCTCTTTCCTCAATTTCCATCGATTTATTCCAGAAAAATTAATCTCAACTATCAATCTAATCTTATTGCTATCCAAGACAAGGAGTACTGATATTCTCATTCTTGTAAGTCAAATTTAATTTATAATTACTGATTTCATTTCTCACATTATCTGTAATTTTGTTTGTTTTTGAGGTTCGGTCATCTTCATGTTTTAGTGCTTCGATTTGCATGTTTTATCGGACTGTACATATGGCATTGTAAATTTGGAATTTGAATTGAGGATTTTGAAATTAGGGTTTTGTTTTGGATTTGGGGATTTTGAAATTAGGGTTTATATTTGATTTGGGGATTTTGAAATTAGGGTTTTTATTTGATTTGGGGATTTTGAGATTATGGTTTTGTCCATGGATATGGCGAAATTGAAATTAGGGTTTTTATTTGATTTGGGGATTTAGAAATTAGGGTTATTTAGATTTTGGAGTTATAAAATAGGGTTATTTAAATAGCCATTCCCGTGACCACAGATTCGTCATATGAATTAAGAATGTTGTTCCATTGTGCGCATATGTTCGGTTTGAAATTTGGGTATTTTTCTGTTATTGCAATCTATATCTCATTAAAGAAAGTGTAATTTGTATATGTGTCGTGTCATGTCATACATAAATCTGGCTAATCTGGTCTGTTTAGATTAGTTGAGAACCGGCTCATGTGGTCATTTTCCATATGAATAATTGGAAATCATATAGGTGGTTTACTAGCTTAGGTTCCATATCAATAATTGGATTTCCTCACATACATTACTGAACTTAATTTGATTTATGATGTGAGGTGTTGTGACAATGACAAAGAAGAATGAGCAACGTAAGGGTAAAGGAATTGCACTTAAGAAGAAGGCCGATAAAAGTAAGAAGAAGGCCGATAAAAGTAAGAAGAAGGCTGATAAAAGTAAGAAGAAGGCTGATAAGAGTGGCGATGTAAACCCGGACGATTTGGAAATATCTTCAGAGGAGCTATCTGATGTTTCCTTTTCTGAGAGTGATATTGCATCTTCTACCGATAGTGGTTCTGAGTCTAGTGGGGGTGATATTAAGGAGGTATGCAAAAAGTCTGAAATTTCTGATTTTGTTTATATTATTCATTTATATGTTACAATATAATGTAACTATATCCATTGTATATGTATATGAAGGTTAAGCGTAAATGTGTGAGGAGGGGATCAAAAGTTGTTAAACTCATTAAGCCCCCGGATATGAGTTCCGTAAGTATTAAACCTCATTTTAGTTGTGCAATATAGTTCCATATATTTTCATATCATTCACAGTAACTGTATTTTGAATTTCTTGTTTGTAGGGTGTTGGAGCTGAAGTTCTACGCGATTGTAGGGTATTGCAAGCCTTTGAGGATAGATTTGGGAAAGCTAAGGTAAGTTGATCACTCTTGAACTATTTTCTACAGTAGCAATTGTCACTTTACTTAAAAATGATAGGGATTGCATAACACGTAGCACTCCTC
This sequence comes from Spergularia marina, assembly GCA_963680865.1. NCBI lineage: Eukaryota > Viridiplantae > Streptophyta > Magnoliopsida > Caryophyllales > Caryophyllaceae > Spergularia > Spergularia marina. The sequence goes on from OY804554.1 coordinate 9,264,514, forward strand.
AATTGGCTGAGGTGGTAAATTTTGATGTTGAAAGTGCTCTGTTCTGCCTTGTTTTTTATTGTACTAAATCATAGGAATACTTTTTCCTTAGCAGACATAGCCATTTATTCTCAATTCTCATCTTAGCCCCGCAGTACATTAGTCATCGGTATATGTGTTGGTTGGTTGGTACCCATCTCCGGCTTCTATAATTTGCAGTCCATCATAGTTCTTGTGAGTCATGAACTAAAGAGGGTACTCGTTTCTCAGATTAATGACATAGATTCATTTGACATTCTTTTCTTGTTTTCATGTTTTCTTGTTTCGTTCATGTGGAAATTGATCATCCTTTCATGTTGGTTGTATACACTACATCATATGTCATCATGTGTTCCTAATGAATGTAGTGTTTGTTAGATTTGCTCCTGGTATCAATGCTAGGCCTTTATCCTTGTCTCCCTTTTTCCTTGCCTAGTACATTATGTCTAGTGAATTTCAACGAAGTACGTAGCTGGTAGTATTGTATAGCATTACTGGTAGTATAGCGAATCAGGTAAAGTGAAATAGAAGGTACTCATTCATCAGATTTGCAGAACACATAGCCACTGATTTGTGTCATATCTTATGTTAACCCTTCAATTTTGGTGTGCATGTTAAATTATTATGTATTTATTTTTGAGTGTTGCAGCAACCAAATGTAAATTGTCGAGTGGAGGCATTTGGAATTGCTGTGTCGGAGTTCAGTCCTCGGAAAAGGGCAATTGTCGAAGAGATGGGATTTGGTCCTTTGCTTCATTTTGCTGGTAAATCCTTCCCACGTCTTTTGTCCTACTGGTTGATGTCTCGGTTCGATCCGTATCGGATGGTTCTCACTCCTATTAATGGGGGGACGGAGTTTAAATTATCCAAAATCCAAGTTAATTGGGTTTTAGGGATTCCTTGTATAGGAAGACCTGTTCCGAGAGAAACATTTGGTGAAAGTGAAATTTTAGAGAAAAGTATCATGGATAAATATGCTGAGCCATTGGGCAAACATGGTAAAGGGAAGAAGACATTAGGCATAACCATGACCACCCTCCAGCATTTGATATCTAAAAACATTGAGAATGAGGGAGATGAAGACGAGTTTAAGTTAGGGTTTTTGATGTATACGATAACCACCATTTTATGCCCAACTACTTGTTCTAGATTTCCACTTGCTTTTTTGCCTGCCGTTACCATATATCATGAGTGTTCCAAATACGATTGGTGTGATCTTGTTTTGTCTTGGTTGGCCCAAATTGGTCGAAATTTTGCCAACAAGTTCTATGAGAATGGCTATGTTGCAGGTGTAGGGGGATGTACTTATTTCCTTGTGGTAAGTTTAAATCAATATTCATTTTATCGTACTTTAGTAAGTTTACAATTACCTATGCCCACTTGTTTACTAATTCCATGATATATTTATATATTTCCCAAGTTATTCTACTTTGACCGGCTTGCAAGACCGCCCATTAGGTGGAATGAATTCCCTCGTGTGAAGGTATGGAAGTCGGATTTAGTTAACTTTGTAAGGAATGAAGACAGACATCCTAACGGTGATTATGGAGTGATTGGAGTAAGTTTGTTTATGTTTTTACCCTCTTGTGTAATTTATGAGATATCCTTTTTCCTAATCCCTACTCGTTAATTTGTTGTAATAGGTTATGGATGTAGCTTATGGCTTGCCTCACCCTCATGAACCTCGGGATACATTATATCAGGGGAATTCATCACATGCTTTAGCGCTAGAGGTATTACTTGTCGTTGTCTCTTAATTTTTATTCTTAACATCGAGCTTGAATTACATTCATTGCGATCCTTGCATCGGATAGCTGGTTTGGCCATTTGATGATATTTATTATTGTCTATTTAGTGTTTTCGTCATGTCACTAAGAGTTGCAGTTTCCTGTTATTTGCTAGACATGTACTTGTCTGTAGCGTTAAGTCTCACATACATTACGTTTGGTAGGTTTAGAGGACCTTGGCCTCTCCTCTTATGCTTGGGTTTATGTGTGCTCAAGTCCTCCCTGATCCGTGTTTGTAATTATCAGTTGGGTGTTAGATCGGACAGTGAGCAAGGGTTCCAACTCTTCCATGTCTTCTGCCTGGTTATAAGTTCCGTCACCATGCCTCACGACTCATTCGAGGTTGCCTTTTTTTGTATTGAAATTGCTAGTTATAGATGATACGTGGGTAGTATATTCATATTGATTTAGTCATTGAGTACATTTACGTTATGTGGCTGTAATATGGTTATCTTATGATAGTAGTTTGAGTTGTTGAGACAATACCAATTATAGACTGTGATAATAGTTCTTGTTTGTGTCTCTCTCTTTGAGCTAAACCTTCTTGCCTATCATATCACCCATTATTTGTGAACTTGTTGTCATTTTGTTAGTGACTCCTAATTCCATGTCATATGCATGCTTAGCTTGCTGGTATATTGCTCCCTATACTTAGAGACCAAGGTGTAACTCTCCCTTCCCGTCAACGCACTGAAGATGGGTATGAGATTGATCGTCCAAGGAAAAAGCGCAAGGGAACAACAAACCTTATGAAGTACCACAAGCAAAGAGCTAAAGAGAAAGCTAAAGAAAAGTCACGATCAAGGAAGACAAGCAAGCGTGTGGAAGAAGAGTCTTCATCAACAGCATCTCCAATATCTCCACCAAAATCTGGTGAAAGATCTGCACCAGTAACTTCAGGTTTGAGGGGTAATGATAACCTGGAGGAAGGAGAGGAAGATCTATTGTATGAAACCTCTGAACAATTGAATAACTCAAATGATTTCAGTGGTTCTGAAAAGGATCAATTCTCACCACCTCGTGGATCGCCACCTCGTGGATCGCCGCCACCTCCTGGTTCACCACCTGGGGGTTCACCACCTGTTGGTTCACCACCTGCGGGTTCACCACCTCATCGTTCACCACCTCGTGCTGCACCTTCTGAACACGGTCCTTCATCTAAACATCCTAGTACTCGGGAAAAGAGAACATCCAAGCGCATGGCCGGCAAGCAAACGGATTTTGAGTATTCTAAACCCCAATATAGAAGGTTAAATGCTGTAGAGCAGAACCTTGTGAAGGAGGTGAACAAATGGGGGAATTACAAGCGCAAGAAAGATACGAGTGGGATGGATATGGATTTGATTGAATGCAGGGGCCACTTTGTAGAGCTTTCTAAATGTTACAATGTGGCCAAGTGTACACAAGGCATTCAAATTCAGGTGATTTAACACTCTTAACACTTTGCTTTATATGGTATTAGTCCTTACATATTTCATCAATTGCATCATGCCTAAAGGTTTCCATGGTTTCAGTATGTGAGGGTTGTGGCAAAGATGTACACGGACTATTGGGCCAAACATTTGTTTGCTGATCGTGGCACCTTGAGGCTTTTCATTGACCCAGACTTTGCGGTACGTGATTTCACCTTTCATGTACCGGTCTAGTTAGGTCTTGCTAAGTTATTAATATATCTTTAATTGTTTGGAATTTATTAGGGCACGATTGTAGATCCCCGTAAATCTGCCCAAGACTATATTGATATCGTGGATTGTGAAGATTCTTCAACTACTACGATCTACAACGATCCTCAATCAAAACAAGGGGCCTTGTCTGACCTTGAGAGAGTGGTACAACATCACGTCAAGTATTGGAAATCTGAATTCGGTTTGAACACAGCTCAGCAAATATGCGTTGTGAGTTTATTTCACTTGACTTGGTCTTTGTTGTTTGTGCACATTTCACTTCTTTCTCACATTTTTTTGGAGGCGCAACAAGTTTAGTACATTGATAAGACAATAATCAGAAATTGTTGTCATTGTAGGTGTTTGTTCCGGTACTACAAGATAGGCATTGGTGGTGTGCTGCATTCAATATCCATAACAAGGAGTTATGGGTTATTGATTCCTTAAATGTTGTCAATGGGCTCCAAAAACACCACCATGTATTAGACGAATTGGTAAGACAACTCTACTCAAATGGTAATAAATTTGTTGGGTGCCTCTAGATTAATGCTAGGTTGTGAAACACTAATTTTTATTGTTAATTTTCAAATGCAAAAGTGCAAGGCCATGGACATTTTGTTGGTTACCATTGATGGCGGTTGGAAAGTCGATGAGCTAATGGGTTGGGACCGGAAATTGTTATCCATGGTTGAACAAACCGACATGTGAGTAGTTTACTTTTGTTAAAAAACATATTGTTGTTCAAACACGATCACTATCGCAATGTTTATAATGAAACCCATGTTTTTGCCATCAGCCATAGTTGCGGGATTTTTATGTTGTCTGCGATTAAGAGGTGTGCTACACGATTTGTGGACCACTTTGATTTGGTAATTTCCTACCATTTAAATATCTTCAATATTAAATAGATTTACTCCATTGACTTGTTCATTTGTTTGGTAGCTAGGTAGGAGCATTTGGCCATGATTTTCATTTTTGAATTCTTTGTTTTAGGGAGATATGCCACAAGCAAGATTACGGCTCCTATGCGATGATGTTTTTTGCGAATCCAACAATCTGCGAGAAGTCATCAAGGATGTTTTCAAGGTCTAATTAGCTACAACATCTGCTGTCTCATAATTGCCACCCAGTCATAATTGACTTGTCATGAAGGGTTTTTTTGGGTGTAAATATACTCTATAATTGAATGTAAATACTCTAATGCAAGATGAATTTGGCATTATGTCATGTTAGGTTGATACTCCCTACATTGAAAGATGTTGGGTGTAGGTGTATTCAACCTCGATTTTTTGTAAAACAATATCCGTTTTGTTTTTGAATCACTTTGCGGATGAACCTTTATCATTAATATGATTTCGGATGAACTTTGCCGTGTAGTCAATGCTTGTTTGGGTGTATACTTGTTTCGGATGAACCTTTATCATTAATATGATTTCAAATCAAATCTAGTGTATGACTACTCTTCATGGACGAGATTTTTTGAGATTAACACCGGTTGTGACATGCTAAGTGACCATTACGGATTGTGACATGGTTTTCTCTAAACCGCTGCAGCCCAAAGCGGTTAAACAATGTATAAACCGCCGTAGCCTTTAGCGGTTACCTAATTGGCTCCTCAAAATAACCATCGAGGTTCTGCTTTAAAACCGCAACGCGGCACAACGGTTTTTGTCTTATAAGCGCTAAGTAGCCCAGCGGTTTCACTATGTGGTAAAGCGTGTTGCAAAATAGCGGTTATATACTTAGCCAAATATGCTTATTTCATTCTATTTGGCTCCTCCAAAGTAACCACCAGGGTCTGCGTCAAAACCGCTGAGCAGCTCAGCGTTTTACTACGTTGTAAACCGTATTGTTGAATAGCGGTTCTATACTACGCTTATTTCATTCCACTTGGCTCCTCCAAAGTAACCAAATATAAGCCATGCTATTTTGTAAACCGTGTAGTTCCTTTGTAAAGTGATGGACGGGAGAGCGATATAGATTTTAATTCTTTTTTCCGGTAGGTATTTTACCTAAACGGTGATGACATCGGTGGATTCGATACCCTTGAACACCATAGCGGTTACCTAATTATCGTGGATATTATAAGATTCCCTTAGTTTTGTAAAATTTTCGTCCACCATGGAAAACTCTTATCCCTTACATTTATAAGAACTTACCCTGACAATTGTTGGTCAATAGCAGTTTGTTCCTTCACTACATTTCAACTTGTTATTATCTTATACGTAAATCTTATGCCTCTTTTTGCCTTATTTTGATTCCACCAAAATGTCTGGCATAAATATTTTATTCTTTTGTTGTAATCTTCTGCCATAAAGTACTATTGTTTTATTGCACCTCTTGCTTATCTGATTAATGCCTGTCTACATCTTTTGATGAATCCACATATTCTATAAAAGGTAGAAACTCATACATTACACGAGTTCACCTCATTCACAACAAAAACCCTTTTAATTATTCCAAACCTTACCAACTTTTTTTTGTACTATTCAAATGGCTAATGGATTTCAAATAGTACCTTCACCTATGTTGGTGGAACATATGTGGGCACCATCCTACGAGAATGTTGAGTTGTACATGCATTTAACAAACTATTATGTGGAGTGGGAAGTTAATCAACATCAACTTATCCCTTCAGAAGCTCTGCGATCGTTAATTAGGGATCCGCTAGGTAACGGAGATGAGTTTGAATCTCTCAAAATGATAGGAGTAGACGGAAATCTACGTAGTGCACATCTACCTCATCTAATGGACACTTACCCATTGCACCCTGCATTTCAAGTTTGGATTCAATGGTTCTTTGATTTATTGTATATGCGCCAACACCGAGCCCCATTTCCAGGCTCTCTTATGCATTTAATCGATCCTAAACCCGTATTACCTCTTCCACGTATACTTCACCAAATACAAGAACAACCAACTTCTTATGTCGTTGCAAGCTATAGTGATGGCTTGATTGCTTATCAAACCTTTCCTACCATCCAATGTTTAGGCGTGAATGTGTCTTACACAGTTGAAGATGTCGCTTTGAGCGTTAGAAACTATGTCATTGCAATTTCGCCAAGAAATGGTAGGATCCATCATACACAAGGTCTAACTATTGTTTGTTGGAATTCAAGGGGTATTTGTCGTCCTTCATTTGTGTCCAATATGCATCGTATTCAAGTTGTGTACGATCCGCAGGTAATTTTAATTACCGAAGCTAGGAGTAGTCACTACAACAAAAATGACCTAATGCAACACGTCAAATGTAACGCTCTGTAGGTAGGCGTTACATTTGATTGCCTATCGCAACACTTCCTAATGTATAACTTTTAGGAAGTGTCTATAGCAACGCCTAATGTAACGGTCTATAAATAGGCGTTGCATTTGAAATTTTCCGTTGCCTTACCTAGGCTAATGTAACGCTACTTGTAAAAAAAAAAAAAAATGCTGAAATTTAGGCGCGACAGACCCCAGAATTTCCCCCAACATTTCCTTCCCCAGAATATCCCCCCAAACCCTAAAGTCAAACTTCACTCTATGCTCAAAATCCAACAAAACTCATGTACTCTCAAATCCTCTCAATCCCTTCTCCAAACTGCACTACTCTTACACATGAAGTGATTATTTAGGTCGAACTGATTTGGGGGAAATTGAATTGGGCGAAATTGAATTGGGCGAAATCGATTGTTCATTCGGGCGAAATCGAATCGTATCTGGGTTTCTAATAATATGAGTAAGTATCTGGGTTTAGTTTTTGTTGTTTTAATATGGTAAAATGATTACTGAAAAAGCTTTCTTCAAGGTTTCCTTTCGTTTGTTTTCGTTTTCGAGTTCATGTGTATTTCTCTTTGGTTGTCTTGTTGGCTCACTTATATGCTTCTTTGGAACAAACTAATTAAGAATTTTCTATGAACATTTAAGTGATTTCCTTGCTATTCTTTACCCTGTGTTTCCTTTGGCGTAAGAGCTTACGCTCTTCATAAATTTCATCTTAATCAAATAGAGGCTAATTATGGAACTAACGAGATCTGATCACTATAAACGTAGAGTTGTAACTGACAAAAAATGAAGGCCTCTTTGGCATGAACAACTTTTGTGACTTTCTTCCATGCCTCTATGTGTCACTCAAGTTATATTCCTGCACAGTGAGGGTACCTGAAAAAATGATATGGTCAGTATTAAATTTTTAAGCCAATCTTTCCCCCATTTTTCTAACTATTAGGTACAACGGCTGAATACAAATTTTCGATCTAGACCTTAGAAATAACCTACTAGCTACAGTTTAGTCGAGTTGAGCTTTTAGGCAATAACCCCAACTTACACTTTAAGGACACCATAAGGCATGCAGTAAAGGAGCGAACGAAAACATTACCCGGCTGCAGCAGGATCTCTAAATGCTCCCTCAGAAATGAGGAGGCCACCCTCAGTAGCGCGTTGGGAGTAATAGTGAACCATGGCTTCATTTGGTATGCTACCCAACGCCCTGCAGCGTGTCATAGGCGCCATAACAACCTGGTGCGACAACTGTAGCCTACCTACCTTGAATGGACTGAAGAGATCATCATTCCCTTATCCTGCTCTTTGTTCAGAAAGCATATCTTACTTAACTTACCCAACTTGTTTTTGAAAATGAAATGAATTTGGGGATTTTCGTATGGGTTTTTGATTGGTTTTGTTTTGGTGGTGAAATTGTGGAGTCTGAAGGTTCTTCAAGAGCATTGGTCTTGGATTAAAGATTCTCGATAAGCTTCCAAAGGTTATTTTCCTTTTTTTTTTTTTTGAGTCAGAATTTCAACTGTCATTTTGTTTAGTAGTTGTTTGTTGTAGATACTAGTCAGTTACTCTACTTGTTTTTCGTGAAGTCTGGTGGTTGATGTTATGGTTATAACTTATAGGCAGAGTTATGGAATTGATCTCATGATAGCTCTTCTTTCATCATTGTATTGGAAACTCTTTTGAGCAATAAGGCTTGATGGATGTGATACGGTGCCCGATAGAAAGTCGAGTTCAGGTTGTTTTACTTGTTATTGTGGAGTCATGGTTGTCAACTTTGGTTGCCATTCTTTTATGACTTCTTTGGCGCTAATGTGTTTTGAATTTGTCCATTTGTAAGCTACTTTTCTTCATGAATTTCTGTTTTTACTCTTTGATCAGATTTCTGTGTGATGGGTATCAATTTAATGATTGATTAGAGGTAAAAGATTGGTGCTTGAGTTACTCTCAATTTATGTTGATATGAATTGGAAGCTTATATATGAAGTTTGAAGTTGTATGATGAGATTAGTTGCTGTGTAATTCTGTTCTAAGATTATTGATCTAAATTAGCACCCCTTCAATCCAGAGGAAACATATTGCCCACGCATTTTAAGTTGAACAAAATAACTATAATGGATAACTATCACAAAGCCATAGGGTGAAATCTGGTGATGTCTGTATCTTCTAGTACTTGTTGGTCTCTCTAGCATATTGGGAGTATAGGTTGCACTACTCATAGCTCATGTATGTTGAGGATGCTCCTAAAAGAGCAATAGATTCGTTTGAAAAAAATTTATCGTATCAAGATTTATGACAAGTTCTCAGTTATCTACATCAATTTCATCCCGAAAGAGAAAGTTTGTATAACACTATTGTGGAACCTTATCTGTATTCTGTTTTTTGTCATCAGCAACTAAACGATCCTAACAAGAAGCCACCAAATGAGGCCAAGGTCTACAAAGAATCTAGGAAACGAGGGTCAGAGTGCAAGTATAAGACTGATTTTAAGTCCATAAAAGAAAGTATGGTAAGTCCACACCTTAAAATAATCAAATAGTCTGTAATCTGCCCTCCAGGTTCACTTTACCTGGTCTTATGAATTATTTTCTGCCAATTGATGCTTAATTAAGAGAAACTGAGTGACCTTGAAGCTGAATATGAGCTTGGAGATGGTCAAGAGCCTAAGGATCTGTACTATGAGGTGATAGAAAACGATGAGCCGAAAGGACGGCTACTAGTCTGTGGACGAGGTGTAACCAAGACTAACTTAAGACGTACAGTGAAGGAAAGTTACATATTACCTGGTGAGTACATGGAGAGCATAAAATCAGATGTGGTGTCACATATTGGACCTCAGATAGCTAGCACCATCATAGCCCAATTTCAGGCAGCAAATCCTAGTATGAATCTCGTTGTTCCTGATTTCCAAGTGAGCTTTAACCACGTGATCCAAGTAGTGATCCCGAAAAACATCAAGATATGCAAAATAGCCTACCACCAATTGGAACGAGCACAACTAATCAGGTTCAATATTTTTCTCTCTATCTTTTAAACTCTCTTGCTCTTTCTCTATCTATATCCCACTCTCACTCTATCTCTCTCTTGGTATCAACCAATTGACTTTATGACGCTTCTATGGTGTGAAAACTAAATTTACTACCAGAAGATCAAGAGAACGATGGAGTTAGAGAATATGACTTGGTTGAACTAAATTAGTAGCCTGGTTGTCAAAGACATTATTTTTTTTTTCCAGTAACTTGTCAAAGACATTATGACTTGATTGGTTGCTTTGAACTGTAAGCATTGGTTATAATGCCGAAAGTTGGATGATAGTTGGATGATTGTGCCCAGCTCAGATTTCATTTGTTAGTATGCCATCAAGGCAGGCACCAATCATTGACACTTGAAAAACAAGTGATGATCATGGCTTCTCTTTAAAACTGAAACTTGTTCGTTTTATATAAATTTTATGAAGTAGTGTTGGCATGGATAAGGTTGGTGAAGTGTACAGCATTGTGGGAGTAGTGGTGGTTGTGGAGATTGCTATGTATGCAGGTTTCTATGATATGGTCGTATGATTTATTTGGATGTGTATTTTATGGGGAGGTCATGGCGAATTTTCTGTAGGAACGCAACATATATAGGGAGATTATATCCCTTTGTTTGAAATTTTAGGTTTGATAGTGTTTCAATTGCTCGTCATTATGCATTCACAAAAGTAATATTATTTTTTTTGCAAGGAATCTAATATTATTGTTGCTATTTTTCTTCTTAATGTTTGTAGATGATTGAGGAACCCAACAAAGATGGTGCTTTATTGGAGTAGTGCGGAAAGACTTGAAGCAAAGCTAAAGCTAGCTAGCTAATGAAATTTTGTAAATATAATTTTTTTGGATAAGGAACGACTATCACATGCGTGTGCTAGCAATTTGTTTTGGCTTATGAGCTGTAGGTGGTTATTATACGTATCGACAAGTACATTTTAGATAGCTTGATTGGATTTTGTAATCAAAGCTCTACTTATTGAGTAATAACTATAAGCTATCAAATTAACTAGTTCAATAATATTCTTACTTTTCTTATTATATATCTACAGTAAAAAAGCAATAGTAGTAGTAATAATAATAATAATAATAATAATATTATTATTATTATTATTATTATTATTATTATTATTAATTTCCGCCCAAAATAATATTAATGCCATCGGCGTTACATTAGCTCAATTAGTGTGCAATTGAAAGCAAAAGCGTTGCCTTAGATCCGTTAGCTTTACAGGATACATATTGTAACAACACTATGAGCTAAGGTAACGCTTATATGATTCAAATCCATAAGCGTTACATTAGACCCAAAATTGCGTTACCTTAGACCTAACGCAGCGCGGGCATTTGCAGCGCCACTTCGCGTCACCATAGGTCTAATGTAACGGTTTTTTGGGTCTAATGTAATGATTTTGGGGTGTTACAATATGTCATTAATGTAGTAGTGAGTTTTCATAATTGCGAACATGTTATGTTCAATTTCACTCCTTACAATTGGCACTTACTAGAACCTGGGTTACGTGGTGGTGTATTGGTCCTATGGAAACCGTACGTCTCCTCGGTGATACTGTACCCGGAACATAATGGGGCTATTTTCTCGGGCACCATAGAGGTACGTTCATCACACTAAAATGTAATTGAGAACCTTCGTACAAATGATACCCATTATATATATTAACATGTCATTGTTTATTTCATTGTTTACATTTGTAGCCTGGACAACCACCTTGTCGGCGTCGATTATTGTATTGAGTTGCATGAGTACCCATCGCAGAAGGATACATTTCGGCTAGATTATTCGCTTTTGTAGTAAGTAGTAACTATTAGTAAAATTCTTTTAATTGTTGTGTATTCTTTATGTTTTATGTTGAATTCTCGTGTACCGTTTCAATTATCAATCTTTTTTAGTAAACTAAGAATAATTTCATCATTATGTTTCTTATGTTTCTCGGCTAAGTATGATCAAGTTTTTATGTTCCCATTAACTTACTGCTTTGAAACGATCAAACAGGTAAATAAGAAATATAACATATGTACGCAATAATACAAGCGTAAACAAAGAAAACATGGCAGTGCATTAAAATAATACAAAGATTCCATTTGACAACATTACTTTTGCATCATATTGACAGAAAGAAAGTCATTTCTCTTATCTCACACGCATCAACTTTCAACCAACAACTGAAATTACATACATACATCATTAATTATTAGTACCTTATTAGGTTTGGATTTTCACTCAGAAGGCTCATCTGAGGATATTAGTACACAACATTGCTCAACCTCATAACTATCAACGATAGTGTCATTGACGTAATTACGATTGACGCTAATATCATTGCTATCCGTGACTACTCTATCGCTCAACAAATCATGTTGTTCGACATGTCTATAGAGTACACCATTGTTCTCCCCCATTGTCCATTTATAGGTAAATATATTGGGGGCTTCATTTTCTTCACATATCCTACATTTCATGCCTACCCCTACTATTTGATTAAATTCCCAACAAAATTCTTTATCAAAATGAACGTAAGGCCATTCATCTATTCCCCAATGTGTACACTCTGCCATGAAAACAATGTAAAATACAAACAAAATAATGGTTAGTCAACTATAAAATTAAATAGTAGCGTTACTTATGAGTACAATATAAATACCTTCATCCGAAATCTTGCTTGTCCAGTGTTTTACTACGGGCGTGTTCACCATCTTTTTCCTTCTTGGACCTGATGTTAAACGACCATTTATAATCAAAAATACTTTTACTATATATGTATACATATTTAAATGTTAGTTAATCTCTTAAGAGCATGAACACATCACCTGCATCATTCTCATTGTTATAATTTGAAGCCATCACGTTATACAAAAATTGAATGGGTAAAGATTCTTTATATAGTAGTTTAATTAATTCTAACGTTATCATATCCTGACAGTCCACTACTTTTATCATAACTAAATATTATTTTATTGCACCTATGTGTTATAATTACCTAAAAAGCTAGTGTATCTTAACCTTAACTTTACAATACTTATATCATATGTAACCATTACCTTATCGTGTGTATGTGTTATATGTTTGAATATGGGTTAGCAATTTAAACTATGTTATAAGATAAAGATAAGTGCTTTTGGATTTAGTACATTTGCTAAATTGTAGTGACACCAATAATCAAACGGAGTCATTTAGTCATACAATTGAGTTATTATATTCTTCTAACCACAATCTTGCATATGAAAAAACCTCTGAAAGATAAGAATAGAACTTTGGTAATCATATTAAGAAACAATTTCCTAATTTAAAATGAGTTGTCTTCTGCTTCATCGTCATAAAAATAAGGTTCTTCTTCCTCTTCACAAACATATGGTTGAGATGGTTCCGCTTCATCCTCAGAAATAAAAACACAACATTCTTCTTCTTCAAAGATATCTTCGGAAATGTGATTGCTATCGTTTAGTATCATATTCTTTTTCAGGCCATGATCGTTTAATATATGTTTGTCACACTCACCATTATCCCCTCGACCGTACGTATACAAAATTTCCAGCATCTTTTCATCATCCTCGCATCTCAAACACTTCATGGTTAACGCTACTTCAACACCACTTTCAAAAATTGGCGTCTTTTGAAAATGAACCCACGGCCAATTACTCCATCCAAACAATTTGGACTCTGTGAACTTTCGATTACTTGGTTAGTTTATATATTGTCGGTAAATATATCATTTACATGAATAAATTTTAGCAATATACCTTCTTCAGTCATGGGTGTTGATTTACCTTTTGTTCTTGTACCTGTTCATTGACATGTTTATTATGGAACACAAAGATTTATGAGCTCTAACCAAAAGCGTATGAAATAATGTAAATGGAAATCGTTACTACCTTCAACTTCATGATTTCTAACACTAGACGACATGATGTTATTCCCTTATTTGAATTTTTTCCGTTAATTCAGATCCTTTTAATGGTAGTGTGCATTATCTTCTCAGCCTATGTAGGTTATTTATGTGTTCACCTCCGATTGCTTGGGAATCTCATTTTATCACAACAGAGTCTTATCTTATCCTACATTGTACTATATTACACATTGAAAGACGTTTCATTATGTATTTTTTTTTATTATGTATTACATTTATAATGTGTCAGTTGTCCAAATAATTCATTGGTACCGAGTACTGACCCATTGTATCTTATCATATCTGCTTTTCTGTTTATGTCATTGAGTACTCATTTTATTGCTTTGTCGATAACTGTACTCATCTTTAAATTGCATTGACTTTGTCAGAATGTGTACATTACTGCCTTTCTCTTGTCGTATTAGCATCTGCTTTTATTGGGGCGTCAATAGCTTTTATTGTCTGAAATCAATATCTCAGAAATCTTCATATCGTGTACCATTAAATTCATATGATATAAGTTTAAGTATCTAAATGTCGTTTATATTAAAGAACGTATGTCATATTGTGTGCAATGTAAACTAATTTTATGTTATCGAATAAACTTTGTGATTTCTCGTTTTCCCAATATTGATGTGTAAGCATTTTATTATTGATTGTGGGTACAAGAATGGGGTCAAGTCACTTTACATATGGTGTCTTAATCATTTATACTTTAAGCATGGGTAATAGTACATTTTATTTAAACACCAACCTATTACACCTATAAATAATAGAAAGGGTCTTCATAACATACCATTCCAAAACATGTCTACACAACAAAGTGGTGTGTACAATGTGAGTGTTGATAATGAAACTGAAGATAAGAACATCTTAATTGATATTTACATATCAGATAGAGATGGTAATCGGCAGGTTAGGTACACCACAAATCAAAACAAAGGCCTTCGGGGTGTGTTTTGTGACTACGCAAAGCGTCATGGAATAGATATATCAAAAATGGAAATTCGTGCTTTCATTCGCACAATTGATCCTAATATAAGTCCGAAAAACCAAGGTATTGAAGACGGCGAAAGACTAACCGCATATTTCAACGAGGTAAAATTAGTGATTGTAGGAGTATTTAATTCGAATATTTATAAGTTATTTTCGTATGTAATTTATTGATATGATGGAAATTTGGTTTTGTAGTCTGATTGCGTTGAACCCATTTGCGAAGAGGATGAGGCAAAGATCATGATAGTTGTCCAAAATCTAATGAATGAACCAGTGCAACACCGATTTTACTTGACACGTACTCGGAAATTTAGTTGGGTTTATCGGTCATGGTCAAAAATTATGGGCGTCCGCGTGAGGAGCTTTAACTTGGTTCATGATAACGTGGAGGTTAAACCTGAACATACCATTGAAAAACACAACATTGTGCATGGTGCACGTTTGTTTGCAGTACCTAAAATGATGTCTGGTCGAAGTTGCGATCAAGAAGGAGGTTGAATGAATATGTTGAAGTCATGCGTTTATGCTTTATGAATTAGTTTTTAAGCATATCATTTTATCGTAAAAGTAGTGCTGTTGATTGTAAGGCGGTTTTATTACATCTTAAAGTGTTGTTCTAATTTCTTATTGTAACACCTCGTTGTATTTTGTGAGTTTGATTTCATATGTTATTATGGATAATTTGTATTTTTGTGTTATTATGGATGTGTTAAAACCGGAAGTTAAGTTTATTTAGCACGGGTTCAAATCCAACTATATACTACCCATAAGAGGTCCAGCTATCTCTAATGCACCTCTACGACACCCTCGGCACAAGTTACGATACAATGTTGCAAAATGAGCAAATACACTCGAATGTAGCAATGAAATGTCGCATCATCCGCATCAAGGGGCAAATAACCATAAAAATATTGGTGGAAATAGGAGAGAGAAAAATATTTACCTAAAAATAGACAACAACTTAATAAGAGGTGGCGGAGTCAGCGGCAGGACGCGGCGGCAAGTGGGTAGGAGGCGATGTGGGGTGGAGGCGATGTAGTGGAGAGAGAGAGAGAGAGAGTTGGAGGATTGGGGTTGTTCGTGTGGAGAGGTCGGGGCGATTTGGGTTGATTTTTACCCCAAATTAATTCAAACGACACAACCGTTTTTAAAAAAATAAATTTTTATTCCCCCTAAAACCGCCAGGATGTAGGACGGTTTCCAAGTGTTATAACTGTCTCTTCCCGTAGCGGTTTTAACCTTCTCAATTTTTTTGGCCCAAATAAATCACATCGTCCCTGGATAATAACAGTTGTGTTCTACAGCGGTTTTATATCAGTGAAAACGCCCTTTAACGTGGCGGTTTATTGTGGAGAATTTTTCACACCTTCCAAATCATCATACTGTTTTCCCCCTTTAAAACGCCGGTGTTCATCGCTATTTCAGCAATTCTCTTCATGACTACTAGAACACTCCATTGTGAGGTCAGATTAACACATGAATAAATTGTAGGACACAAATACACTTTTAAACACCTCCATTATGAAACTCCTTTTTCAAATCAAACTTGTTGAACAAATGTTGAAGCTGCATCCTCAAAGTCCATTATTATAAAAAGACGTCTCCAACGGTTACATTTAAAGTCGCTTAAGGTCATAATTTACATACAATAAGGTGCTTTAAGCACCAAAACATAAAAAAGGGTCAATATTGAAATGTGTATATCACTAAATGCCTAAAGATATCTTCATCATTGTCCGCGATGGTCACTGTCATCACTTCTCAAGTTGTACGACCGTAAGGGTGGCAACATGGGCCGTTCCACAGATCCTCTTGTTGAGCTTCTGCCAATGCTAAGTTCCAACTGCTGAAGCAAATTGAACATATCATTGAACATCATATCATTGGCATAGTAAAATAAGTATAACATATATTGAGGTCATGGGCATGGGCACAACCAAACAATTAAGGGCACCATAGAGATGATGCAACTCTAATCTCATGATAAAGTGTGATGTTTCGTACCTGGTCTGAAAAATAATTAGGAGGCGCAAATAATCCAACAGCTTGATTGTTTGGCAAAACTTGAGGCTCTATACCAAAGGGCATAGGGGTGTGCAGGGGCATGATTGTTCCACCATTGTTTTGGAATATATGATTGGATGCATATGATTGGAGAAGCTAAATTATACAATAATTATATGTTACGTTGAGCCACTAAAATAATAGTTCATGAAGAGAACAAGGAGTGACAAAATTTTAAAAAAGAAATCACATACTCGTGTTGGAAGCTGAATATAACTCTTTCCATCTACTCCATTCACAATAGGGAAGTGTGGGCCGGCAACGACATTCTACATAACAGTTAGTGTTAAAATCAAAAATGACGGATACAGAAAAACAACAAAAGCCAATTTGAATTAAAGTTGAGAACTTGCCGTGTCATCGATTCCTTTGTTTCTCTTTTCAGCTCCTACCCTTTCACCTCGTGTCCTTGAATTGGCCTTAGTTGTAGAGATATTCGCATTAGATCTTGAATTGTTGCCAGATGCTCTAGCCTACATCACCAAAGTTGTGTAGACTGATAAGTAATATTTCTTTAGGTAAGAGGTAAAGTAATGAAACTAATTTTGTAAACTAGTTTTTTCGTTTTACCTTTGCGGACGCTTGCGCCTTGTTCAAGACTATCTCGTCAATAGGCTTCCGCCGTACATACCCACCTCGTTGCCCACGTTGCATTTTGTGCCTAGGTGTTGGATCTTTGATTGACGGTACATTACTAGTAGCAGTTAGTACTTGATAGTTGTTGCTACCACCACACTGACTAGAGGGAGAATCAACACAATGACCTCCGTTGGCAGTCCCTCCAACAAGAGAACAACTATCGTGATTAATTCCTACTGAAGATTGATCACCAGCGTCAACACCATTTAGAGCACAATCGTGTTCTTCATCGCCTAAAACAGTTGAGACTGAATGATGCAAGTCCTTTATGGTTTGGAGGACAAGCTTAGACGCTTTCTCGCTTACCATGGCAGCAGTGGCAATAGGTTCAAATGCCACATGTAATTCGTCGAATCTTTTCACATGCTCTACCTTAGTTGGGTCATGATAGGCAACCTTAACTAAGGTATGCTTACGAATAATATCCTTTCGCCAACGTTTTAGAACATACATGTCAGGGACTTTGGTAATCTCGTGCTTATCAAATACTTTAATGATATGCCTACAAAGCAGGCCACTACACTCAAACAGCTTGCATTCACAAGATGCCTCATGTGAAATCTTATTAAATCGGACCGTGTAATTCCTTCTTTTGTCTGTAACAATATCATCCCTTTTCCCCCCTAAATGAACATACACCCTATCCTGAATTATGTTGTCCGTCTCCTCATCATTCAAAACAATTTCAGTCGGACCACATAACAATGAAACTCTCTGGCATTCAATCTGTATTTGGATAAACTTTTTATCCGTGTAAATATGTTGGAAAAACTTTTCAACAGCCAAGGCATGGGGGCTTAAGGATCTAGTAAAGACATTGCAATGATCATCAGCATCTTTTTCCGTACCACATCTAGTCTCCATAGCAAAACAATACCCTTCGGCAAACTCACAAAACTTAGTATTCCTGTGAACAAAATCATCAAAGAAAGAATGCATGCTTTCAATACGTTGAGTTGTTCTCATCCCCGCCCAAAATAAGTGCTTTGTAAAGGCAGGAACCCACATAGCCCTCTCTTTATACAACCCCGTTAGCCAATCCAAGCTACCAAGATTGTAATCATGAACTATCAAAAGCCACCTATTCTCAAACTCCTTGGCATCATTTGAATCATATATAACACTTTTCAACATTGGCCCAAAAGTAGGAAAATCAGTACACATCCCCAACTTAGTAGACCATTTCTTCATAATGTGCCATAGGCACCACCTATGCCTTGTTTGTGGCATTGCGGACTCCAATCCTCTTCTCATGGGTACAGCCTGGTCTGTGAGTATGCCTTGAGGAGCAATACCACCCATTTCTTTCAACCATGTCTTAAACACCCATTCATGACTTTCAATAGTTTCATTCCTAATCAATGCACATCCTAACAAGATGGATTGCCCATGGTGGTTAACACCAATAAAATTAGCAAATGGGAATTCATAATCGTTTGTGCAATGTGTGGTATCATAGCACACAACATCACCAAAATCTCCATATGATGCACGTGATCTCGCATCAATCCACAATGCGTCTTTCAATACACCATCCTCATCAAGTCTAATTTCATGAAAAAAATCATTATTATCTTTATACATCTTCATAAAGTATTGCCACATTGCATTAGAGTCCCCTTCACTCATTTTCTTCCTTCTCTCCCTATCCATAACATTCCTCACATCCCTATCGGTTAATTGAACATCCCCACATCTCTCAAGAGATAAAGAATCAAGGATTTTGCGGATGGTGATACCAGCTTTCAAACCTACTTCAAACCTCCTCCTTATGTGTGGATGAAACTTTTTTTTGCGATAAGCATGAATATTTTTGGATTTGCTAGGAGTAGGGTTGTGATTTTTGTGTTCTAATACCAATATCTTCACGACCCATTCACCACTAGATTGTAAAGTAGCATGCAATTGCACAGGACAACCGCACTTCTTTGATAAATGAGGCACCGATGCCACTTCAACACAATCACCATCAACATCATTCGGTTTCTTCCTATGGAATCTCACAACACCGTTACACTCACATTTCCATGTTTGACACCTTTTCACCTTATTGTCACCTTTACCCTTAAAAGCACTATTACCACGCACAATACCAAAACCTTGAGATTCACCATATGCAAGGAAATAAGTTTCTAATTCTTCAAAACTTGGGAAAACCATCCCAACAAAAGGCGTAACAACAGAAGAGGAGTTCTTAAGAGGTGTTACATATTTTTGAATTGAAGGTTCTCCTACATCTACATTATTGCTACATTCCCCCCCTGTCAAAAGGTTGATTATATCCTTTTCAACTTCCTCACCCCCACTGTCCAATGCATCCTAATCACAAATAACATCAAATATCATTTTCCAAATTTGCAATAACAGAAATAAATCATCCGATATTACAGTGTTTGTTTGGGATCTAATAAAAAATAATCAACTGTCATACGAAACAATATGAATAACACACTTTATCACACTCCTTACCTAATTCATACACAATTAATTGAACCCAATTCATACAACAATTCATAAACCCAATTCATGAACCTAATTTCAACAATTATATAACAACATCACCAACACTAATGATCAGATTTATAGCTAATACCACATATATCTCACATGTAGATCACGTCCTAAATAAAACCCCAAAATATGTCCTAGTCTTAAAAAATTAAAACCCTAAATATGTTAAATTTATTAAATAAAAATAACATTCACATACCTTCAGTTGTTGAATCTCGTGATCAAGTTCTTCATCGGCGACCCGTTTATCATCATTTTGAATGTTCATAGCAGCTAGATTGAATAGTATATGGCGGTGCAATCAAACTTGACAGTCTATTAAACACGAGTTCGATTGAGATAGGGTGTATGAGATTTAATTTTGATTGATTAGTAAATAATTGAGGTGAAGAGGAAGTTAGGGTTTATGAGTATAGAGGAGAGAGAGTGGGGAGCTAGAGAGAGAGAAGATGAGAGAGATGAGAGCGCGAAGAAGTGAGAGAGAAGGAGGGAGTTTGGGGGTAAAAAAAAAATTTCTTTGCTCAGGAGCCCTTCCCCCTCAGTTTTGCAGTTTTGGACTGATTTTTGCTTTGTTTTGCTCCGGTACCCCTCAGGACATTTGTCCTATGCGTGCTGTACAGCTTGGCCGCGCAGCACCGTGCTGCCTCAATCAGTATTGAGCTACTAATGTGTAAAAAAACGTTACCGTGCCTTTTTGCGTTCTGACTACAGTTTACTACTCCATCGTCCAACTCTCCATACAGCATTACAGCAATGCCTAGAGCCCTAGAGGTGAGGATCGGTTGGGTTTGGGTTAGGATAAGATCAAGCTCTTTATTGTTTATCGAAGTTTTCTCTAGTTGAGTCAGGTTTCCGAGCCCTATATGTAACATTAGTGTTTACTACTTCTTTCATAAAAGAATATAAGTCTTTCTTACTTTTCGAGAGGCTGATTTGACCGTCTTACATCTCCAGTAAGGATCCTCTGTCACATTCCGTGTCCTTACCCCTGTACCCTGCAATCAGAATTTTGCAATTTCACAATTAAATCTAAATAAATACATTTTAATTTATAAAATGTTTTTCTAAAATCTGATTGGAGGGGTACATGGAGTGGAACACAAAATGTGACAGATGATTCTCGTTGCTTACATCTCTCAATATAAACGGGTAAAAATTATAAAATTATATTCTTGTGATAGAAATTTTTGCTATGAATCTAACAATATAAGTTTCATAATTTTTTGACAATATTTTTCGTTAAATTGATGGTCAAACCGTTGTCTCGAAAAGTGAGAATAACTTATATACTTTTATAGAGGGAGTAATTAGCACTAATGCTTAGAGATCACTAATGAATCAGATTGGCCCTGACCCCTCGAATCCAATGTGGAGATGCTCGTCCATTTCACCATTTGGTATGGGTTTGGTTCTGACTCAGTCAATTTTGGCCCGTTAATGGTCCATCAAATTGACTTTTTAATTTGATCAAATCAATCAAACAAACGGACCGAACTAGATAGCATTAGTTTCAATCTGGTCATCGATCCGAATTTGGAATTTGGTCTTAGAATCGGTCATGTTCGGGGTCTCGATTAATGCCGATCAATCCTAACAATGACCTTAATCCTTAGACAACTCAAGTAATCGATTCTAAATCATCGAAAAAATTAGAGAAATTTATGTACTCAGCCCTGATCCCAATCGTAACTCTAACTCGGGTAAATCACAACCGAAACCGTCGTGGCATCGATGAACCCGAGCCGAAGCTAAATTAATCCAGCAGCACATTGGCGACCTCTAATGAGCATTGGTAAATGGTAAATTGGTAATCCACCGTAAAGAATGCACATTGGCGACCTCTAATGAGCATTGCTAAATGGTAAATTGGTAATCCACCGTAATGAATACTCCACTCATGGTGTCACTCCTTGGAAGCTGCCCTGTTGTGTGTGCAGAGCTACAATTCTGCAAAGTGCAGCTGACGCCCACTATAATATGTCAACATACTTCTACCAATTTTTGAATTCCCCATACTTCTATTATTGCCCTATCGGTATTTGGCAGCATTGTTAGTTGTTGCCAAGTATAACCCCGAAACACACTCTCTATCAAGCACTAACTATTCAGCACATTCTCTCTTCTTGGAGAGTCAATACCTTTGGTTATGCACAACGCTGAAGCACACTCTTCATAAAGCAGTAGTTCTCCCGCACATGATAGCTAACTGCCCGAAACCAGAGACGAGCCAAACACCCTCCAACCACCAGCCCCAGAGGACACAAGTATCAGCAGGGAAGCAGTCAAGTGACCACCGTAGGAGTGGACAAAAGGCAAGCGTTTCTGGAAAAGTATTTGCCATCATGGAGGAAGATGCTCCGTCCTCAAGTGATGTGGTCACAGGTATTATTCCCATTTCAAATACTCTTGGATATGTCCTGTTTAATTCCGGAACCACACATTCCTTTGTTTCACATGAATTTGCCAAAAAGTGTGACTTGCAATTTGCGCCTTTGAATACGCAATTAGAAGTGAGTACTCCCTCTGGATACGTGTGTGTGGCTTCTTTGATGTCTAGGAATTGCATTGTTGAAATAGGGGAACGAAAATTACTTGCAAACCTTATCCTTTTGGACATGTCCGGCTTTGATGTGATCTTAGGGATGGATTGGTTATCCTCTCATTTTGCAAGTATTGACTGTCACCGTAAGGTTGTTAACTTTCAAACCCCAGGGAAACCACCGTTTATGTTTAGGAAGGAACGGAAAGGATTACTAGCTAACTTGGTTGTAGGTCTTGGGAGGAGTGAATTAAAGCTAGATGATATTGGGATTATCAAAGAGTTTGAAGATGTTTTCCCCGAAAATTTGGTTGGGTTACCCCCGGATAGAGAAATTGAGTTCACCATCGATTTAATACCAGGTACTGCCCCTATTTCTAAAGCCCCATACCGAATGGCACCAACAGAATTAGCAGAATTGAGGAAACAATTACAAGAGTTGGAAACTGTAATAACCCACTTTTTAATAATAATAATAATAATAATAAAAATAATAATAAAAAAGTTACGTAGAAGAGGAGCCTAGGCATTTAATGCCTTGACTTGTGATGTCCTTTACTTTGGGTGAAAACTTTTCACTCTTGGGGAATTGCATTTCCCCGGGAAATACTTCGCCTATAAATAGCTTCACATATCGCTCATTGTTCGACGCAAATCAACACACAAGTGTTGTACTAAGTGAAATAAACTGAATTGCTTCATACCATAAGCACACCACATATAAAGTAAGTTCCAAGTATTATAAGATTTCGTAAAAGTAATTTACGAAATAAGTAGTTGTTACGTACGTACGAAAAGTGACATCTTCTTAGCGAGGCTCTGTCGAAATAGTCATCGTCACTTAACATAGCCAAGGTATAACTCTTAAACTGTTATGAAATTATTATCGTTAGACAATGCCGTTAATATTTTCGTACACGTTTTCGATAATTGATTAACCTTGCGGCAAATAGTTATTACGGTGCAAGTAACTCGGTGGAATTACCCCAGTTTGTGAACGTCACCGTATTAACAACTAACCCAAGAATAAAATGTGTTGGTGGTAAATAGTAGCTCCATGATTATAAAGTAACCCGGCGGAATTACCCCAGTGGTGAAAATAATCTTAGAGTGAATGATTTCCACTAAAAGACGATAAATAGTAAATTAACAATTTGACTAGTAATCGCCACTTTTAGAATTCGGACGTCGTTGGACCCTTGGACAGTTAATTATCAAATAAATGATAACATGAGTACTTTGCCAATATAACCTTAAATAAATAACTTACGCGACTTTATTTACTTAGAACGAGAGAACGCACGGAGTAGTATCGCGGTGGTTTGGAAATTCAGGTAAGGGACTCTTTCTGATTTAGCTTATAGTATTATTTTTGTATACTTTAATGCTTATTTTTAAGAGGATCGAGTACTGCAAACTCTAATTATTTTCTGAACTACTTAGACTTTGTGGGTTAGTTTTATGTTCGGGCTAACTTTGAAACGAGTATATCCGTCTGGCCCTGCCAAGGGAGTAAACTGGCACTGACTGAGAACTTCTGAACTAACCAGAACAACATTACCCACTACCGAAATTATTTATACTTATACCAACTATTATTGTTTTACTATTTTAGGAACTACTTGATCCAGTTGAGTCGGAAACTGTCTTTTACTGGGCTGTCGAGCTCACCCTTTCAATACTAAATTCTTTTCAGGAAATCAGTACTAGCTGGAGGTGGGAATTTGAGTGAGCTACCCAAGTCGTCTTGTAACATAAGTAATGGCCTTAGTAATTGTTTGTACTATAGTATTCATATGTATTATATTGTGTAATATATGTTGTGTACCTTCGACTTTTGAGGAATAAGAATGGATTAGCCTACTTTTTGTAGGTTGCCGTCTGTTATGTTCCAATGATGGTTTTGGGGCGTGACAGATTAAGTGGTATCAGATCAATAGTTCGACCCTAGGAAAACAATACAGACCAGAGAGTATGGGTAGATTACGTTTGGTTCACGTAATCTATTACATTTGAAAACTACTAGTATTAGAAACACGTGTTAACTTTTATGATTATTTTACTTAAAGGATTTGATGGCTGCTGAGGAAGAAGATGTAAACATAGTAGAGTAAAACATAGAAGAAGTCGGTGAGGAACATCATAATGATAATGAAGAAAGTAGTGATGCGGGTAACTTTGAGGACGTTGCCCATGGCCCCAACGACTTCTATCAAGATTTTCTTCAAAGATTGAAGGAACAACAAGATTTGCAGAGGCTGAGTCAGGAGTTGGTGAATCGCTTGCTTAGAAAACAAGGCGAGATGACAGAGGCAAGGAATCCAATGAGGGATTTTAAGGGGCTAAATCCTCCGGTCTTTGCAGGTACCACTAACCCCGCAGAAGCAGAAGGGTGGCTTCTAGCAATGGAGAAAGTGTTCAAGGTATTCAAGTGCTCGGAGGAAGAAAAGGTAAACTATGCGGTGTATCAGTTAGAAGGCAAAGCTTATGATTGGTGGTTGTCAGAGGAAAATCTATTGAAAGCAGGAGAAGTGACCAATTGTGGTCAACAGGCTAAAATCATCACTTGGAAAGTGTTTTAAGATACCTTTAACAAGAAGTACTTTCCTAAAAGTCTTAGAGATAAGGCTATGGAAGATTTCTTGGAATTAAGGCAAAAAGAGAATATGTCTGTAGGAGATTATCAGGATAGGTTTGAGGGGTTGTGCAAGTTCGCTCCTCAATTTGTGTCCACAGAGGCGGACAAGGCTTATAGGTTCGTTTATGGGTTATAACCAAAAATCAAACAAGGAGTGAGTGTTTTCGAGTTACAGGAGTATACTGTAGTGGTTGAGAAGGCAAGAATAGTAGAATTGAGCCTTAGGGAGGTAAAGAAGGAAAAGAGTAAGAAGAGGGATTCTGGTGTTATCCAACCTTCGGGGATTAGTTTTAAGAGACAACACACCCAAGCATTTCAACCCAAAACAATTTCTTCCTTTCCCCAAGCAAGTAAAACCGTGTCTAGACTCCAGCCATCTGTGGCAAGTGTAGCTTTCCCGGGGAATAGAGGTAGTCAGATGCCAGTTAAGACATGTCAAAAGTATTCAAGAATGATGAAAGGAAGCGAGTGCAAATGGTCTTGGGATGAGTGAATTAAAGCTAGATGATATTGGGATTGTCAGAGAATTTGAAGATGTTTTCCCAGAAAATTTGGTTGGGTTACCCCCGGATAGAGAAATTGAGTTCACCATCGATTTAATACCAGGTACTGCCCCTATTTCTAAAGCCCCATATCGAATGGCACCAACAGAATTAGCAAAATTGAGGAAACAATTACAAGAGTTGGAAACCATGGGGTTTATTAGGAATAGTGTTTCTCCTTGGGGTGCTCACGTGTTATTTGTAAAGAAGAAAGACGGTAGTATGAGGCTTTGTATTGATTACAGGGAGTTAAACAAAGTAACTATCCGTAATAAATACCCTCTGCCTCGTATTGATGAATTGTTTGACCAGTTACAAGGGGCTAGTGTGTTTTCCAAAATAGATCTCCGATCGGGATACCACCAGTTAAAAATTAAACCTGAGGATGTTGCTAAGACTGCATTTAGAACCCGTTATGGTCATTATGAGTTTTTGGTAATGCCATTTGGGTTAACCAATGCATCAGCTGCATTTATGGATTTGATGAATAGGGTGTTTAGACCTTTCCTGGATAAATTTGTCATTGTATTCATTGATGACATTTTGGTGTACTCTAAAAGCGTCAAGGAGCATGAGCAACATTTGAGGATTGTCTTACAAACTTTAAGGGAACAAAAATTATATGCCAAATTTAAGAAATGTGAGTTTTGGCTGGATGAAGTTGCATTCCTTGGGCATATAGTTTCAGCAAAAGGAGTTTCTGTAGACCCTGAAAAGATTAAGGCAATAGTCAAGTGGAGAACACCCAAAACCATGACAGAAGTTAGGAGTTTCTTAGGCCTTGCTGGATATTACAGAAAATTTGTTAAGGATTTCTCTAAAATTGCCGTACCACTTACAAAGTTGACACACAAGGGTGCCAAATTTGTATGGACTAGCGGGTGCGAAGAGAGTTTCCAAGAGCTTAAGCAGAGACTGACGTCTGCTCCTGTACTGACCCTTCCATCTGGAAGTGGAGGGTACACCTTATACTGTGATGCCTCCAAATTGGGATTAGGAGCTGTGCTAATGCAAAATGAGAAGGTTGTGGCTTACGCATCAAGACAATTAAAACCTTATGAACAAAACTATCCTACTCATGATATGGAACTTGCAGCAGTAATCTTTTCACTAAAAATTTCGAGACATTATCTCTATGGTGAGAAATGTGTGGTATACTCGGATCATAAGAGTTTAAAATACATTTTCACCCAGAGAGATTTGAATATGAGACAAAGGAGGTGGATGCAGTTACTCAAAGATTATGATTTGACAATCATGTATCATGCTGGGAAAGCTAATGTTGTGGCTGATGCATTGAGTCGGAAGAACTATGACAATTTAGCCGCACTCATCACCGAGCAGAAACCCCTAATGGAAGAAATGAGAAGAATGAATCTTTGGGTGAGAAACAATCTGGGTCGCAATTCAAGAGACGTTATGGCTGCAATGGCGGTAAAGTCATCTTTGATTGAGAGACTCAAAGAAGCTCAAGTGCAAGATGAATTTTTGGTTAAGATCAAGGAACGTATGGTGAGTAGGCCATTTAAGCAAGATTCATTGTACTGGCACATCCATATACACCCAGACGGTTCTATGCGGTTCCAGAACCGAATCTGTGTTCCAGATAATATGGAGCTTAAAAGAGAAATTTTGAGAGAAGCACACAACACTGGTTATACGGTACATCCAGGTGGTACCAAAATGTATAAGGACTTGAAGGAACATTTTTGGTGGAGAAACATGAAGTGAGACATTGCTAAATATGTCTCAAAATGCTTGACTTGTCAACAGATCAAAGCAGATCATCAGAGGTCTGCAGGGCAATTACAATCTCTACCTGTACCGACATGGAAGTGGGAGGAAGTCTCAATGGATTTTGTGGGTGGTCTGCCAAGGACTCAATGTGGGTATGAGTCTATTTGGGTTATTGTAGATTGATTAACAAAATCAGCTCATTTCTTACCACTAAGAGCCGGTTACACTGCAGAATCACTAGCTGAACTGTATGTGAAAGAAATCGTGAGGCATCATGGTGTTCCTGTGTCTATTGTGTCCGACAGAGACTCAAAGTATGTTGCACGATTTTGGCAGAGTCTACATGATGTGATGGGAACAAAATTAAACTTCAGCATCGCTTATCACCCTCAAACTGATGGACAGACAGAAAGGACCATTCAGACATTAGAAGACATGCTCAGGGCATGTGTCTTAGATTTCGGGGGTTCATGGGAGGAATGGTTACATCTTGTGGAGTTTGCATATAACAACAGTTATCATTCCAGTATTGGAGTCACGCCCTTCGAGGCTTTGTATGGACGAAAGTGCAGGTCACCTTTGTGTTGGGATGATGTGGGCGAAAGACAACTTTTAGGTCCCGAACTGGTACAACAAACCGTCGACAAGATACAGGTAATAAGGGGGCGTATGAGAGCTGCTCAGAGTCGACAAAAGAGTTACGCCGACAAGAAAAGACGAGACATGGATTTGAAGGAAGGAGAGAAAGTCTATCTCAAAGTTTTACCAACCAGAGGAGTGCATAGATTTAAAGTTCGTCGAAAACTCAGCCCAAGATTTATTGGCC
This sequence comes from Spergularia marina, assembly GCA_963680865.1. Classification (NCBI taxonomy): domain Eukaryota; kingdom Viridiplantae; phylum Streptophyta; class Magnoliopsida; order Caryophyllales; family Caryophyllaceae; genus Spergularia; species Spergularia marina. The sequence continues at coordinate 9,292,661 of OY804554.1, forward strand.
CATACGAAATTCTTGAGAAGGTTGGGAAGGTATCGTATAGGTTGGCCTTACCGCCAATACTATCAGGAGTCCATAATGTGTTCCATGTTTCGATGCTTAAAAGGTTTGTTTAACCGAATGAACAAATCATGGAACTTAAACCTATCCAACTTCAGCAGATTTGAGTTACGAAGAACGACCAACGAATTTTTTGGGCAAAGAAATCAAGGTGTTAAGAAACAAGACAATTTCGTTCGTCAAAGTGCATTGGAAAAATCACGATGAAAGAGAAGCCACTTGGGAAAACGAGGCGGACATGAGGGAAAACTATCCGTACCAGTTCGAATCTTAATATCGGTAAGTTTCGGGACGAAACTTCTTATTAGGAGGGGTGGATGTAATAATCCACTTTTTAATAATAATAACAATAAAAAAAAAAAAATTTATGTAGAAGGGGAGCCTAGGCATTTAATGCCTTGACTTGTGAGGTTCCTTGCTTTGGGTGAAAATTTTTCACTCTTGAGGAATTGCATTTCCCCGGGAATACTTCGCCTATAAATAGCTCCACATATCGCTCATTGTTCGATGCAAATCAACACCCAAGTGTTGTACAGAGTGAAATAAACTGAAATGCTTCAGATCATAAGCACACCACATATAAAGTAAGTTCCGAGTATTATAAGATTTCGTAAAAATAAATTACGAAATAAGTAGTTGTTACGTACGTGCGAAAAGTGACATCTTCTTAGCGAGGCTCTGTCGAAATAGTCATCGTCACTTAACGTAGCCAAGGTATAACTCTTAAACTGCTATGAAATTATTATCGTTAGACAACGACGTTAATATTTTCGTACACGTTTTCGATAATTGATTAACCTTGTGGCGAATAGTTATTACGGTGCAAGTAACTCGGTGGAATTGCCCCAGTTTGTGAACGTCACCGTATTAACAACTAACCCAAGAATAAAATATGTTAGTGGTAAATAGTAACTCCATGATTATAAGGTAACCCGGAGGAATTACCCCAGTGGTGAAAATAATCTTAGAGTGAATGATTTCCACAAAAAGACGATAAATAGTAAATTAACAATTTGACTAGTGATCGCCACTTTTAGAATTCGGACGTCGTTGGACCCTTGGACAGTTAATTATCAAATAATTGACAACATAATTACTTTGCCAATATAACCTTAAATATATAACTTACGCGACTTTATTTACTTAGAACTAGAGAACGCACGGAGTAGTATCGCGGTGGTTTGGAATTTAGGTAAGGGACTCTTTCTGATTTAGCTTATAGTATTATTTTTTTATACTTTAATGCTTATTTTTAAAGAGGATCGAGTACTGCAAACTCTGATTATTTTCTTAACTACTTTGGTTTTGTGGGTTAGTTTTATGTTCTGGCTAACTTTGAAACGAGGATATCCGTCTGGCCCTGCCAAGGGAGTAAACTGGCACTGACTGAGAACTTCTGAACTAACCAGAACTACACTACCCACTACCGGAATTATTTATACTTATACGAATAATTATTGTATTACTATTTTAGCAATTGCTTGATCCGGTTGCGTCGGAAACTGTCTTTTACTGGGATGTCGAGCTCACCCTTTCAATGCTAAATTCTTTTCAGGAAATCAGTACTAGCTGGAGGTGGGAATTTGAGTGAGCTACCTAAGTCGTCTTTTAACATAAGTAATGGCCTTAGTAATCGTTTGTACTATAGTATTCGTATGTATTATATTGTGTAATATATGTTGTGTACCTTCGACTTTAAGAATGGCTTAGCCTACTTTTCGTAGGTTGTCGTCTGTTATGTTCCAATGATGGTTTTGGGGCGTGACAATATTATATGAGAGTGGGTGGGGTATCTGAGAGGAGGAAAAGTTGTAGTTAGCTACTTATGTACTGCAAATGGAAAGCTAACTATTTGTGTGCTGCAAATGGAAAGCTAGCTACATCAAATGTTGATGAAGACTTAACTCTCCATTCTCTTGAAGCACACCATTGTGAGGTTGAAGCTCACTTCTTCTCTCTCCTCTCTACTCAAGAGTTAACTCTCCATTTCGTTGAAACACACAATTGTACGTGCTCTAACAATCTACACTAGAATGTGTCGAGTAAAGAACTAAACTGAAATAAGAAAAAAAAAATTGAGCTTGTTTTGCCAAATTTTTCATAATTAGTTTCTTTAAAAAGTTTTTCTTTTGATTAAATAGCTAGTGTTTGGTTCAACATACTACAAATTACAAAAAAAACATTTCATTTTCTATTGTAATCAATATTTTTTTTTTTGTCAAATTAAAAATATTTCACAAATTGATTATTTTTAGAGAAACAGAAATCGAAACACCAATTTGGCGTCTCTGTTTTTAGGGTCAATAATTAAGGAAATGCTTTTATTAAATATTTTATTTATAACTTCTAAAAACGTATGTTTGGCGAAGTTTATAATTTGAGGGATTAAAACACACTTTAAAAAGTTAGTCTAAACATATATTTAATGATTAGATCTCTTTGAAAGTACCTTATACTGTTAGAGCATTTTTTTCTTCTTCAAAATAATGCATTAAAACTTAGCAAGCTAAGGTTGGTAAATAAAACAATTTTCAACCAATTAGGTTCCAAAAAGAAGTTAAAAAAAGGGTTGATGTCGGTTTATTTTGAAGTTAGGATTAGAACTATCACATCGCTGGGTGATATTTTAGCAGATTGAACGCCCTGAACGGTAACAAAAATATGATATAAAACAAAGTTCTTAGCACCAAAAGTGCCGAGTCAAAAATGTATCAGTATGATCATACATTCATACTCATTTTTAATAATAATAGTTCAAATTCTTTCAAATTCAATTCATTTTTTTTTTTCAAACTGAATCAAAGTCGATTTTTTTTTCTTTTAAGTTTAGTTAATTTTTAAAAAATTCAGATGAGATCAAATCACATCAAATTCACTAAAATTATATCAAAAAAATGCAATCATACCACTCAGGCTCTAAGAGCACGTACAATGGTGAAGTTAATTCTAAAGCAACATACGAGATATTTGAAAAGTAACTTCCGCCATATATGAGACAACTTTAAAAATAGATATGAAATAAAACCTTCGAAATTAGTGAATAAATTAAGTTAGACCAGCTCAGTTTAGTTAGCTATATTCAAATCAAACCACATACCGTCAATTGATATTACATCTTTTAGTCCAATTCTTGTATGTTTTTCATCTCAATTCAACTACACTAAATAACTTTCGATCGATTTATATTAGATTAAAGAAAAAACAAAGTATTTGTTTTTTCAAATCAGATGCAATCATATTAGAAAGATGCATTGAATCCTACGAGGCCTTGTTAGGTATCATGCACGGGGATTTTAGAGGACTAGAAATGATAGTTCTTATTGCCTCAATTCTTAAATAAGTATTGAAAAATACAAGTTCTCCCGCTGCAAAAGTACCATTATAAAAATGCGGTATTATTTGAGTAAATAACGAGAGAGAACGAGGGTAATGTCGAAATGATACACTTTTAAGTACAACAAAACGACTTCATTCACTGTGAGTTAAATTTCTCATGTATCGGAGTTGAGAAAACAAGATACATGCAGCATGGAGAAAACTTGAATGTGAGTTCTAAGTTCTTACATTGTATTGTATAAACCATCACGGTACGCATTAATGCCCGAATGATTAAAATGCATGTATCTAATTTAATCCGATAAAATTGATTAAGGCCCTGTGCGATTGGATTGCATTTTTCTGATTTGATTTGAATTGAACTGAATTTATTGATAAATTAACTTCATTTAGACGAATTAATAACTAGAAGTAGACTAGATTCATTGATTGTTATTTGGATAATTCAGATCTGATTTGATTTGATTTGAATAATAAATCTAATCTTATTTGTAAACACTGTTTAATAAGTTGAATCGCGTAGCGTCTAAACCCGATCTGGTCCAAATTTCCCAAAAAAATTAAATACCTTAATTTGAATTGATTAATAGACTAATGCTTAAGAGGTAGATTGGATTCATCATTTGTTATGATAAATGATATGGATTAATCTTGAAATTGAATATTTTGTAAATTGCATTATATCAAACATACGTACTCCCATAAAATAACAACAAAAACAAAAACAAAAACATACAATAACTAATTAACGGCGGATGTGGGGATTTGCCCCCTACACTTTCACCAATCGTGCAATTGAACACCCTAACTTCTAATTGAGCAATTTACCACCTTAACTTTTCAATTTGTGCAATTTCACGCCTACCTCTATTTTTCAACTAATTTGTAATATAAATCATTTTTCTAAATTCACAAAATATATATAAAAAATAAAAAGTATATTATAGAGCAGCTTTAGCCATAAAAATACATTACATATACTTTATTTTTTTTATACATATTCATCTTTTGTGAAATACAAAGAACTATTGTGAATAGTAATCTATTACTTTTAATAATTGCGTGCAAGAAAAGCTGACTTGGCGAGATTCAGCATACAACTGACATGTCAACAATCATTTAACACGTCATTATGCCTATTGGCAAAACTTGGCAAAAAATGTCTAAGCCAAATTTTGAACCATTGACCTCTCAATTAGTTATTCATCACATTACCAATGTGCTATCTACTACTTCATGTATATTATTACAATTCATTCTATAAAAAGGAAATATCCAGTACAAATCTGATGCTGATTAGTGTGAACAGAATTACAAAATCTCAAAAATAATGTGAAAAAAAAAAAAATTCTACTCACTCCCAAATATGGAAACAAAATAATTACACCATACTACAAACGATCAACATAAAATGGACCATTATACTGATTAATGCAAAAAATTCATATCCAACTTTAGAAAAAAAAATGTCGTAGTTTATTATCAAATTAACATTGGCCGATTAATGTTTCCAAGACATTAACACTTAGCATTCGAATTTTCGAGCCCCAACATCTCAAATCATGAATGATTTGTATGATGGACTATAGTTAAGAATAGGAGTAAATTCTAATAGAATCGACCGTAGTGTTTCACAATTTTAGATGAGAAAATCAATGATGATGACTTAGTTACTGATGATGACATGATTGAAAATTTGTATTACATGATTCATTTTTCTTGGTATTTTAGATTTGTAGGCCTCCGTGGTTAATGGTCACGAACTCTTGGGTAGATGATAACGGGAGGGAAGATCCTTTGGGTTAGTGGATTCAACAACGTTTTTAAAACATTTACAAAAAGAAAAAAAAAAAAACACTTTCAATAAGGACAATAACACAATGAAAGGAATTTATAGTTTTATACCTTACCTAACTATTCTTATATGGTAATGGTCGTAAGGTACTTTTTGTTTTTATATATTATCATTTTTAATCTAAAAGTGAGGAACCATACTTATATTGACAAATGCTATGGTAAAACTAATACGTTAGTGTTAATTAGGCTCATCTAAGTTTTTGTGATTTTACTTAATCTATTTATGACATGTATCAATCTTACGTCATAGTAGGACATGTTTTAGTAAAGTTGCGTATCGACTAAATTTTGACAGGGGCGGGGTACGGGCTAGATAGTTTGACGGGGTGGGATTGTCAGTGTAATACCCAAGATTTCAAATGAAGTTTCTAAGAGATTAAGGGGTCATATGAGCGTTTAAAGGGATTGATAGTGTTACTCATACTAACAAAGTCGACTTTCTTTTAGGAAGCCCATGTGATAACAACTCCAAAGTTAAGCGTGCTTGACTGAGAGTAATTTTAGGATGGGTGATCTCCTTGGAAGTTTTCCGGAGTGCGCATGAGTGAGGTCAAAATGCGGCGGAAGGACCCGTGTTGGTCTGTGAGGTCAGCCCACAGCCTGGAAAGCTGCTATGGGTGACTACTCCCGGCTCAAGCGATGAGACGGGGTGTTACAAATGATATCACAGCAACCCTACAATCGCGTGTTGATTCTGTGGTTAGGAGAGCCCAGGTCAGCAGCCTAGCGGGGGAAAGATCCTGGAGCTAGACTATGGTTGGCTTCCAGTCGCAATGAGTACATTGCTTTCTTAAAAGGGGGTGAGTGTAATACCCCAGATTTCAAAGGAAGTTCCTAGAGATTAAGGGCTCATATGAGTGCTTCAAGGAATTGATAGTGCTACTCAAACTAACAAAGTCGACTTTCCTTTTAGGAAGCCCATGTGATAAGAACTCCAAAGTTAAGTGTGTTTGACTGAGAGTAATTGTAGGATGGGTGACCTCCTAGAAAGTTTCCCAAGGTGCGCATGAGTGAGGTCAAAATACGGCGGAAGGACCCGTGTTGGTCTGTGAGGTCAGCCCACAGCCTGACAAGTTGCCATAGGTGACTACACCCGACTCAAGCGATGAGACGGGGTGTTACAGTCAGGTATGATCGTATGGATGTTAGGAAGACGGGTATGTAGTTGATAGGGGTTGAGGGTCAACAAGATATTTTGATGAGGGTATGAGTTTTAATTATGGAGATCGGGTCGAGAAATCGGCAGGGTTAGGAGTTGGCTAGAAATTTTGACATGGGTAAGAGGAGTGCAGACTATCTAAAAAAAATGTTATTAATCCCCATACATGTGCACGGGTACCAAATATATATAAATTAGTTTGAAGGGTACAAAAATAGAGATAAAGATATAAACAATTTGGTTAACATATGCATATAAAGGAAAATAATCATTTAGAGAGTCGAGTTTCAAAGTTAGAGGTGGGGAGGGTCGCGCAAAGGAGTTGATGTGTTGTGAGAAGTTGGAGATGTTAATATAAATGACTCGACTCTAGGAATCAGCGGGTGTGGAGAGGTTACGGTAGGAATTGACCAGGTAAGGGAGTTCAGGTAAAGTAGAGCGTGATGTGGGGAATTAGGAGGCGGGTGCGATTACTGGTTAGACAATTTGATGAGTGTAAAGGTGTCGGTTAGGGAGGTCATGTAAGAAATCGACGAGGAATGGATTGACTAAAATTTTTGACCAGGGGTGAGAAGATGTCTTCTAAAATTTTGTTGGATGTTGGGTGTTGATGATTAGGAGCGGGCATGGAAGTGGTGGGTGTTAGATAGGGAAGCGGGCCATTAGGTTGGTCCGTTGGTATGAGGTCGGACTTCTCAGACGGATCCTAAATTCTTATTTTTGAACATGATTTTTAAGTTAAATTCTTTGAGAAGGTGTTTTGGGAATGTTATTCTCAAATAAAAAATTTACCCAAATCATTTGATTGACAATTCTAAAAATTATTCGAGAATTTGGATTTTTTAATTTGAAGCAAAATTTCCATGTGTAAACCAAATACACCCCCGAACCGCATTCTACTTTACCAAACGTTAAAAATGGTTACTAAAATTTTCAAATTACAGTTTCCAAACTGTAACACCCCGTAATTTTTAGGATTTTTATTTATTTAGGGTGTTACATTTAATTGAGGAATATAGAAACCAGTTACTAATTTAGGAACTTTCCTACTTTGGATCGATTTCCTAATTGGGTTGATTTTATGGAAATTACCTAAACACCCTTACTAATACTCCCTCACTCTACTACTACAATATATAAAACAAAACCCACCCCAAACCACATCATACGTGAAACGCAGAAGAGGAAAAGAAAGGAGAAGAGAAGAAGAAGAAAGAAGAGAAGAGCCGTCGCCGTCCACGTCGTTGCCCACGTCGCCGCCCACGTCCCCGCCTCAGCCCCGTTTTCATCACCTTTTCTCCCCTCTTGATTTTTATATTAAGAGTAGTAAGAACCCTAAACCCTTTTCATGAATTAAAATTAGGGTTTCTATTATTTCATGTTGATTGTGGAATTAAAGCATGAATGTGGATATAGGATGTTAGTTTAATGTTTCTACATATTGTTGTTGGGATTTTGAGCATGAAATCATGAATTTTGAAATTAGGGTTTGTGAATTAGGGTTTATGTGCATTTGATGATGATATTGTGGTCGGAATCGCATGAAATTTGGAGGAGTGACTTATAACGAATTGGGTAACGTGTGGTATTAATTTTGGAAGGTTTTATGATGCTTTGTGTGAATTGTTTAACTTCTGCCCAGATCTGATTTTTAGGTATTTCGGGTGTTATTGTCGATGTTTTGATGTTTAGAGGATTAGAAAATATTACTAGTATGATTGTGGAGTTGTTGTACGAGTTTGGTGCGAATTGGAGTCGATTTGATTATCGTATGATCAAGATTTGTTGGAATTGTCATGATATGAGAGTATGGTGTTGTGAGCTATGAGATAGCATGGTTGTGTGTGTATGTCTACTTGGGAGTCGTACTAATCCATCTCCACTTGGTGCATATTTAGGTGGTGATTTTGAGGAAGTACCTTTCGCGGACTTTTGATATTTACTAAGCCTTCCTTGAATTGAAGGTAAGAACGTTGATTATCCTAATGTTTAAGCATGATTCTCAATATCGTTCTCTTGAGCTTTCATTAATCATCTCCTATTGATTCATTCGTTTTCTTAACCATTATTGCTTCATAATCAATCGTTGTATGATACTTATGTTGTCTCATATCTATGTTGCTCATTCTCTCTGAGTTTATTATATATCGTTTCCGGCTACGGCCGTTTATAAATTGAAGAAGCGCATGCACAAAAAAAAAATGTACTTGAAAGATAAATGAATGAAATAAATATCGTGACCCCATCTAGAGGGACGGACGTTGCACCGTCTCCATGTCCAATGGACATGTTTTGTTTATAACCTCTGATCAAGGTACATTATCTAGGTTGGAGATCGGCTACTAATCTCCTAATTGACTTCCGCTTAGATGGGAACTCGTCCTACCGGCCCGTCTAGCGAGGGGTGTGCACACTCGAGTCTTTAGGGTAGTATTACAAGTAACTCTAGATGTGGGATGCCTTGGGGTAGGACCCTTGACCATGCTAGAGACCTTACGAAGGCCCTATACGCTTATTGCAAAAAGAATGCTCGCTAGTCAAATAAGGAACTTAGCGGAATGCATCGCTAGCTATATAAGAAACTTAGCAAACTACGTGATTGGTGGCCGTGGGATTCGGCCACTGTTGTAGGCACGACTCGTGCTCATCGCCTCTGTGCGTAATTTTTGTCTCTAAGCGTGGTTCGCTTCTTTGATTGACAGCTACGCGCCATCAAGGCGCGTATCTTAGTTCAACTTACTTTATTTGGTTCTATATGCTTAAACTACTTACTCAGCCTGAGCTGACGTTCTTTCTGTTTGGGTTTGTCCCTACCCTATTCTGGGGCCTGTGTCATTGTTGTAATGGCGCAGTTGACAGGTTTTAAAGGTGATTGATTGTCTGCTTGAACGTCGTTGCATGGCATGGGATAGTAGAATAAATTCGTCAGACATTTGGTTTTCATGAACGATCGTAATTTGTTTCATTTGGTTTGATTTCGAATTGTAATCTTGGCTACAAGTCCTCCGCTGACACTTGTTATTTATCTTCAGAAGTCTATTTTAATATGCCTTGTCGTTGACTCGATAGTCAATGACGGCATAACAATCCTTTGTATTCGCATTTTAAGTCGTCAAAATTTAGGGTTGTTACACAAACGCTATATAAAATAGTTTTGTTTTAAATATTTTCATAGCAATTTTATATTAACTGACATAGATAATTATATCCAGAAAAACATTAGTAATTCTCGTGCATTTGCACGGGTCAAAAAACTAGTAGTAATAGAAAGAGGTAGGATTGGGGATAAAAATATATGGGCGTTAATTACAATACTTAGTTTGTAATAATTTTTTTCTAAGGGTAGTGATTTAGGTACTGTATAATATGTTGTAATTGTAATATTGTATTTTTACCGTATAATATACTTAGATAGTTTTTTTTATATAATTTGTGAATTTAGGAAAATGATTTATATTATAAAATTAGTTGAAAAATAGAGGTTGGTGTGAAATTGCACGAATTAAAAAGCTGAGGTGGTAAATTGCTCAATTAAAAGTTAGAGAGTTCAATTGCACGATTGGTGAAAGTGTAGGGGGCAAATCCCCACTTTCGCCCACTAAGGCCCTGTTTGATAGGACTGCATCTTTCTGAACTGAACTGATCAGATATGATCTGAACTGAACGATTCTGATCTGAACTGAACTGAACGATTCTGATCTGATCTGAAATGAACTGAATGATTCTGATCTGAACTGATCTGATCTGAATGATTCTGATCTGATCTGATCTGATTTGAATGATTCTGATCTGATCTGATCTGATCTGATTGAGATTCATGATTTCTGAACTGAATAGAATTTAATTTAACATATCAATTTAACATATTCTTTAATTGTTTTTATAGTTATTATTATAGTTATTATTATTTATTATTATTATTTAATATAATTATTATCGTTATTATTATATATCGAATGGAGAATCAATAACAATTTACATAAAATTTGTGGGAAGCCGAGATACTATCTGAGCCCCCACACATTTCGCTATTGTAAAACCAATCATAGTAAATATCATCATGTCGAGAAAGAAGATGATACTCAACAAGAAGTTGGCGCGGAGCTAAATGATATGGATATTGATATAGAACATGAGGATGATATATAACGAGATGATTAACTCTATGACAATCCACTAGATACTTCAATTCATTTACTTTTCTAACAGTAATTTATGATGATTTTTAAAAAATAAATTTTTTTGTTTAGTTTTATTTTTGTAACCTGTAAGACTGTAATCATTAAAATATAAAAGGATTAGTGTTAATAATTATATTATTTTAAAAACAACTTATTTGATTGAACTGAACAAATTTCAACCATCTGATCTGATCTGAACTGATCTGAATGATTCTGATCTGAACTGAATAATTCTGATCTGAACTAAATGATTCTGATCTGATTTGAATAATTCTGATCTAATCTGATCTGATCTGAATTTATCTGCAAATAAATCCTATCAAACAGGACCTAAGTAACTACTATTAAATCTTATTCTCAAAATGATAATTTAGGGTTGGCTAATATAAATCCTCCTTTTGCGAGAATTATTGTCATCCCTTTGCCAAGTGCCAACGCCCCTGTTCTTTAAACAAAGGGGGTTAGGTTAGTGGTGCCTCAATCACTCAAAAAACTCACAACTCATATGCGGGCCCTCCCTTTTCATTTTCATTTTCACAATACACAATACTCGTACACAGTACCACAACGAAAGAACAGAATCATCATGGTACATTATTAGCATCATTTTAATCATCATCTTAATCATCATCATAATAATAAATTAATAATAATGATAATCATATAAATTCATAATAAACAAAATCTTAATTCACTCAACTTTTTAGTCCTTTTAACTCCAAGTTTGACCATCGTACAGCCTTTTCGCCGCTGTTGCAGAGACCAGTCCCCCACCACCCTCTCTTTCTCCCTCTCCTCTCCTTGTGATATTAAGAAAGAAACCCATCGTTTTTGTTTTTGTTTTTGTGATTCTTCTTCGTATTACAACTAAATCCCAATTCCAAAAAGTTATTCGTTTTTCATCATTTGGGTTTCTTTCCTTTCTTTCTGCTGTAAACTGGGTATCTTGAAGAAAAAGATTTGAAGTTCATAAATTTCCCACTTCAGGTAAATCTAAATCAACTCTTCTTGGGTTACAATTAATATTATCGCATATTATAGTTGTTAATGTTGGGACTACTAAAAAAGTTTGCTTTTCAAGTAAATAAATTTTACAAGTTTATGTCTTCCATTTGTTTTTACTGCAAAGAATGTTTTTTTTTTTTTTTTTACATGATCTTGATTGCATATTGCTGTGTTTCGTTTGTATTTTTGAATTGAAGGTTGTTTCTGTTGTGTGGCATTTGAGTACAAGTTTACAGCCTAGAGTGTATGGACAACTGTGAATTACTGTGAGTGTGATTGAAGCTTTTCGGTTTACGCCGAATTTATGTGTTCAGATAAATGGGTTTGAGATGGTTACAATGAAGTAATTGTTGGAGAAGAACAAGATTTACTTAGGGCAGCCCGTTTAAGCAAGAATCATTTTTTAAAAGCATAGGTGAAATACTGAGATTTGAGCTGGCAGTTTTCGATGTTATTTTTCGATGATTGTGGGATAATATTGAGGTACTGGAGTGATGTTATTGTTGGGGACTCCATATAGTAGGAGTTTCTATAATCAGAAGGAAGAGGGAGTGATGGTATTTTAAGTGAGAGTAAGATGATATCAATGATTTATTTTACTAAAGTTAGTAAGGGGGGCCTATTATAATTATATGGAAATGAGGCCAATAAGAATGAAATGGAGGTGGTTTCAGAATCATACTGGATTATGACTTCCGTTTATCCATTACGAGCAAAGAGAGTGTTACCTAATGACTATGTTTGATATTGTTTATGTTATTTTTTTATGATGTCTGCTGTACTCAAGTAGAATGAGTTGCTTTACATTTCCTTTACCAATGTGTTTCGGTAGCAATAGAGGAATGAAGCCAAGGGGAAGGAAGGAGAGAGAAAAGGAAGGGGAAGTGTGGAAAGATAAGGGAGAGGACAGAAGACATGGAGATGGAACTTTCATATAAGTTTTCATCACCGTGGAAGGATTTGGCTTGTACAATGGAAGGAATATGGATCGCTCCATTTATCTCCCCCCCCCCCCCCCCCCCCCCCCCCCGCCCTCCATACCCTCTAACCAAGCAAAGCAAAATGCTGACGTTCCTGTTGTTGTTTTGCTCCAGTGCCTCCAATTCCAAATAGATTCTATCATACTATCTACTCGTTTATTGGAAGAATCTTGCTTTCCATCAGGTCTTGCCCTGAAAGCCGGCTTTTCATATGGCCATATGAGGTACCCATAAAATGTGCTAGTATCATGTCAAATGTGAATTGAGTCATTGAATTGCTGTTAGGATTAAGCTGTTTCTTGAAACGGATATTCCGCTTGGCAGCCATCCCCCCTCGTTTTTTCAATATTCTAGTAAATGTTATTATTGCTCAGAGTTTTATCTTTATCTTTGCTCCAGTGAGGGTTGCATCTTGTCATTGATGGAGCGGAATGGCTATAGAAGAATGAGGGATGAGGATACTATTATGCAGGAAAATGGTAGTTCTACCTCTTTACATACTGAAGATGAACTAGACCCTTGGACTGCATGGGCGTATAAGCCACGTACGATAACATTGTTACTTATTGGCGCTTGCTTCTTAATGTGAGTCATCTATTTATGTGGACTACTCTTAAGTAGACAGATTTGCACAGATGTCTTTTCATCAAGAGTTCCATTACTTGACCTCTTTGTTACTATCCCAAAGTTTCATACTACTCTTTTTGCCCTCAATTTTATGTCGGACTTATTTCACACAATTAAATCTCTTCTTGGCTAAAGGTTATCCTCTCTCCCAACTTTGTTTTACTATCTTGTTTTCCCTTCTGTGTACTTTTGCATTATTGTCCCACCTAATATTGATAGTTCAGCATGATGATTCATGTTAGCTGATTCATATAAGTAGGAAATATCTGTTTTAGAATCTGGATCTTTATGGTCTTTATCAAGTTGTTTGTGAGAGGAGATTTGTAGTTGGGAACAGATTGCATAATTAGTATTTATTTCCACTTCTCTTAGATGCTTGTCATTGCCATTCTTCTTTTGATTCACTTAATTATGTATGCAGTTGGGCTAGTGGAGCTCTTGATCCTGAGAGCTGCAGGTCTGAAGATGTTGTTACTTCAGTCAAAAGGTATCTGGCTGCTCATCCATATAATTCATGATATAAATCTCCTCTTTTGAGTTGATAGGTGATTGAGTGCCTTTGGTATCATTTTTCACAGGGGTGTATGGGCAATGATTGCGGTCTTCCTTTCTTATTGCTTGCTACAGGCACCTTCAACGTGAGTGTGGATTATGCTTATTTTCTTGCACTCTCCGAATATACGAAGTAGGAACTTCTACTGGTACATGCACTCGTACTGAAAGTGTAGGATTTTCCCTCTTTTTAAAAAAAAAAATCAATGCTGCAAAAGTTAGAAGGTGTTTAATACTGGGATGAAATCCTATGATACTGAACTCCAAGCATTGGATTAAGAACGACAGTTGCTTTTAATAGTTGCCTAATGGACCATTATGTTGAGTCTACTTCTATTTCTTGATGACCAGTTACATTGTATGTATCTAAGGATCATCTTATTAAACTTGAGACTACATTGTCTTATACCTTTATTTCCTTAATTAGCTTGCTGGTCTCTTAGCGATCAGTAAAGCTCTGTTATGGCTTGTGAGCCCGTAAATTTTGCCCATGTCATTGACGTACTTGGAGTCTGGAAAAAAGTTAATTTTAGCCTTGTTGAAGATTCATCTGTTTGTTGTTTCTTCTTATTTGATGCCTATCCTATATTGAGTAAGCTAACCAGATTTTGATCTCCTGCAGGGTCCTTATACGACCACATCCTGCAATTTGGCGGCTAGTTCATGGGATGGCTGTGATTTACCTTGTTTCTCTCACGTTTTTGCTTTTTCAGGTCAAATTCCCTTGAACCAATTGTCACCTCTTGTAGCAATTTTTTATTATATTTTTTTTTTATTTTTTATTACCAAGGTTAATAGCATATTTTTTATGCTATAAATTGTTCGTCTGTTTGTGCAACTTTTGGTGGCTGCGTTATGCTTTGTTCCTTATTACTTCTACATTGTGCCTTGTTCCTTATTAGGCCTACTTGGTCTTCCAGTTTAACCTTGAAAGTTTGCCTGTTACTGATTCTGTTGTTCAATTTTTAGTCTTTATGAGAACAGTTGGCCATAGTATTCAGGGAAAGCATCTAATTATTTTATATTTCTATACTTGTTGCAGAAGCGCGATGATGCTCGCCAGTTCATGAAATTCCTTCATCCAGACCTAGGCATTGGTAAGCAGGCTACAGTATTCATTTATGAACTTCATTTTGTTCTCCTCATTTTTGTAATGTTGAGTTGAACACTATATCTTACAGATTCAAGAATTTCTGAATCCTATGGAATAATTTTAACATATATTGTTGCATTGTTATTCCAGTATTCAGTTAACACCCATTGAGAACTTCAAGACTAGCATTTGGTTTAGAATAAATATCGATCCCTGAATTGTGTAACAAGCAGACAGGAAGAGGAAATGTAGACCTTAAATTCAATAAAAGTGGAATCTTAAAGAAATGTATGCATATTTATATACATATAACAAATCAAAAGACATTTCTAGTTGCTAATTGTTAATTATGCCGAGTTGCCGAGAAATCTCAATCCACGAACTAGCAGCAACAAGCAGGTTTTAGTCTTCTTTGCCTTATGTTTCTTACCCTTGTTATGCCTCTTCCATACTCCCCCAGCTCCAGCTGCCTTTCAGCAGATGCAGGTTAAGGGAAATACATTCCGCATACAGTGCCTCAGACTAAACAACTAGATTAAAAGTAATTAAGCAATCAATGAAGCCTGAAAACGCAACTGGCAAAGGCCCTGAAGGGAACCTGTACTCAAAAATGTTGTTTCAAACTAAATAACGTAGTGGTTAGTTAGGTGTTGTGATTATATAGTCAGAGATTTCCTTAAGCTAGAGAACTTGTATTGTTACTCTGCAGGACCTCTGGAGTCCTTAGGTCTGCAAAAGCCAAAAATATTGTATAAGCCTGTTTATATATTTTTCTTATCTCTGTTTATCATACATAGGCCAGAGAACTTATGCTCTCCCGTTTTCTGGGACTTAGAATGACAACTTTTATGCTAGATCACCAAGTATATAGAGATTCTGATTCCTCTGTGCTACCAATTTACAACATGCTTTGCTTTTTTGGATTATTTTGTAGTCAATGGCCTACTAATTTTGCCTGTAGCTTCAAGTTTGTGACTTATTTTCCTATCGGTACAGAACTCCCCGAAAAATCATATGGTGCTGATTGCCGAATATATGTTCCAGAAGACCCCAACAACAGGTTTAAGAACCTTTATGTATGATCTTCCTTCAGAACTATTTTTAGAGCTCTGTCTTTTTTCTTCCCTCCACCTCATTTTTAAGTCTCTTTTTCAAACTTGCATCTCTGTGCATCTTATTGCTTCAAATTTTCATATGGTCTAGTCTTTTCTAGGCAACAATATTTGACGAATTCTTCGTAGCGCATATCCTTGGATGGTGGGGCAAGGCAATCATGATTCGCAACCAGCCCCTGCTCTGGGTGTTATCCATTGGTTTTGAATTAATGGAGGTGACCCTTTTAAAGCTGAACTTGTATTGCCTCATACTGTTTTTATTGGTTCCATTTCTGTATGGGAAAAGTTCAGGTTTTGCTGTTGTGTCATGAAGCTGAGTCTCGTTTCTACTTTGCAGTTAACCTTCCGCCATATGTTACCGAATTTCAATGAGTGCTGGTGGGACAGCATCATTCTTGATATCTTGCTCTGCAATTGGTTTGGTAAGTAATTTCTAGTCAGTCCGTGGTTTATTCATTATCAAACGCTGTGTAGTTGAGTGTGTCACTTTTGGCATCTTGCTCTGTGTTTGGTTTGATAAGCAAGTTGAATGGTCATTCTAGGTTTTGGCTTGCCTTTTTTCCTTCTTCTTCTTCTTCTTCTTCTTCTTCTTCTTCTTCTTCTTCTTCCTGCTCAGTTGAGTGTACAGTTTGTTGGCAAGGTTTTTTTGTAATTATCTCGTACAGTTTGTTGGCAAGGTTTTTTTGTAGTTATAGGTATGAGATAATTACTAATCTTATTTTATTTTTTAGAATTCTAGTGTCTGGTTAATTTCTAAAATGTTTTGGCTAGGCCATTATGTCTTCCGGGACCTTGTAAGTGCCACATATGTCATGGCTGAATTTCATAAAGCATATGAATCGATACTCTTGACTTCTTGAGTCCCAACAAACTCTAAATTTGATTGCATGAGAGCGAAAAACACTCAACCTTTGCCGACATTTGAAATGGTTTTACCTATTTAAAATTGCGCAAAAGCAATTGTCTCATTCTGAATCTTTTATGGATCAATCATATCAAGTCCAATGTAAAGATATTAAAAGCTCTTAGAACTATTTGGCAAACTAACTTAGGATATTGTTCTAGAAATGGACTTTTGTGGCGCTATATTTCTATGGTCATCTTTGCAGAATCTTAGTTTTGATATGATAGTTTTGCCTTTTACAGAGCGTCTTGTTCGTCCTATGTGCTGATTGCTTCCTTTCTGCTAATCATCTTCAGGAATATGGGCTGGAATGCGTACTGTGAGATACTTTGATGGGAAGACATACGAGTGGGTGGGACTTAGCCGCCAGCCAAACATCATAGGCAAGGTATGTCAGATGCTGACATGTCATTAGACTCTGTTACTTATAGATGCTATTGCTGTCCATTGGTATTGATGGTTAGCCTCCCCACTGTTTGCTTCCTTTGTTACGCAGTACCTTCTACCTATTGCTATATATTTTTTGTCCTCTCCCTGGGATAATAGGGTCGATTGCTCTAGGAAATAGGAATAGTTCCCATATTAGGAATTTTAAATGGCAAGATTTACTGTCAAATTCTATGGCTTATAGTTGGCTTCCTCCAATGTTTCTGTAGGTTAGACGTACACTGGGACAGTTTACTCCTGCACGGTGGGATAAAGATGAGTGGCACCCACTGCTTGGTCCTTGGCGGTTTATTCAAGTTCTTACTCTTTGCATAATCTTTCTGACAGTGGAGCTGAACACGTTTTTCCTCAAGTTTTGCCTTTGGATTCCTCCTCGTAATCCCATGATTATCTATAGATTGATTTTGTGGTGGCTCATTGCTATTCCAACAATTC
Organism: Spergularia marina; assembly: GCA_963680865.1. Lineage (NCBI taxonomy): Eukaryota > Viridiplantae > Streptophyta > Magnoliopsida > Caryophyllales > Caryophyllaceae > Spergularia > Spergularia marina. The sequence continues at coordinate 9,310,409 of OY804554.1, forward strand.
GAGAATATAATTCATATTTGCAGGACAGGTAACAACGTCATCCCTTATTCCTTTCTATTGGTTTTTCGTACAAGTGAAAGCCAAATATCCTAACTGAAGGGGACCTTGTTTGTGGTTCCACTCCAGGAAACTCGTAAAGAAGGTTGGGGCATTCTGTTGGCTTGCTTTGGCCATCTGTATTGTTGAATTACTCATCTGTATCAAATTTGGAAACGGTATGTTCCTCTCGCAACATGTTTTTTTCCGCACATCCTCTTACTAAAAACATGCATGACCGATGACAATTAATTGTTGTCCTATATGACTTGGCAGGATTATACCCAAACTCGATGCCTCTATGGCTTGTCATTTTTTGGACATCAGTCGGTGTAGGGGTTTTGCTCTTTTTGGTAGCATGGTCATGGAAAATGCATAAATATTCGGAGAAGAAGAGGCGATGAAACGATTAACTCAAATGATGTACGTCAGTGTCTTGGTTTTGGTTACGATTGTAAATACCCTTGCCTTTCATTTAGCAGTTGTAAATGCTCATTTACCATATGATTGAATCACATTTTTCTTTTCCTAGGGATGCTTAGATGTCTTGTTAGGTGGAAGGTTTTACATCTTTAATTCTAGGGTTTTGTAATGCTTCATTTTGTATTCTTTTATTCTTCTAACTAGTTTGGCGCAGTTTTATTCTCTGGACGTTCCAGTAAAAGAATTTGTTGGGCTCCTCCCCAGAAATAGTGAAGAAAATGGGGTTTGTCTAAGTATTCAACTTCGTTTCATTTGGATCGCTTTTCACATATCTGGAGTCAATTTTAGTGAAGTGGCAGGAGTATGATTTCTTCGACCCGATGGTGTTAAGATGTTAATTGTGACGATATACGTTCACATTAACCCGTAGTTGTACACGTATATGATTATGTAATGCAAACTGCAAATGCTATGTGCAGCAATGGAGCTTGATATCAACACTAATACTATCTTCACTTTCAAGAAAGCGTAATAACATGAATGGATCTCTTTTGCTGGCAGAACGTTTTCTCAATGATTATAACCTGAAACAGCTATGACTGAAAATATTTCCATGACCAAGAATCTCAATATACAGTTTACGCAGTGACCAGTTCTTCGTCTTCAAAACTCAGATTCAACGTGTTCAACTTAAAGCCGGCTCCTTGTATAGCTTCCAACAAACCAGATGCCACGCCTGTAGCTTGAATTGTTGTCTGCTTTGTCAGCTACAAAATACAAATGGGGTAGTAATTGGGCAACGATTAGAGATGAATAATAGCAAAAATATAAGCAGTCTCGAGAGCTTAATAAGAAACAAGCACGACGAGCTCCCCCCTCCCCCAAACCGTCCACGCCCTGGCCCCCGGGGAAACGAAATTGCATTGGTAACGGCATATCCATCTAAATATCATATTTGTATGTCAAGGAGGAATGTTTCCCAAAGGGATAAACAATAGCATAAGGTCTAACTCATCTAAGGATTGCCACAACTGAGAAAGATGCAAAGCCAGGCATTCAGAGATAGAGAAGACCAAACACTCAAATTTGAAATGAACGGAATGAACTATGCATTTGGTGTCTCAAGTTGATAATCATTAGCAAATACGAGACACGGAAAAAGTATTTTTTTGACAGTATAAAGGTTAAGTCACTTGATTCTTGAAAGTGTATATTGGTAGCAAAGTCAAGAAATCTTCCAAATCATTTGGGCTAGCCAGAACACGAAAGGAGAAATAGTTAATAACTGGATCTAGACTGATACTTTCTCGGGAGGTTTGCCAAACTTAGCAAAAATAAGAATAGATATGAGAGTAGCTAATGTCTGGAAGTAATTACTTGGGAAGAACATAATCCTTACCTCAACGCTAGCAATGCCTTCAGAAATAAGAACCTTCAGACTACTAATTCCTTCAGTTCCCTGAAAAATATAAGACGGGTGTTTTAAACAAATTCCATCGAATATACAAGTGAAGAGAGCTGCATTTAAACATTTCTGGGCACAAGAAAGAAGAAAAGCACTGTGCCATCAGATTCATATCTCACGGTACAATGCTAAGCATTCACATTGATTTCTTGTGAGTAATTGAGAAGCAGATAGGATCCCAATCAAGTCTAGATGGTCATAAATCAAAGACATCATGCTATAGAATGCTAATTGAGTAGGTTATCGCTCATTCATATATGATTGCAGTAGCACCTGGTCTTCTCTGCACTATTCAAACAAGTAAGTACATCCAAAGGGTACCCTGATCTTCCCTACTCTCCTTTGATTTTACAGGTGCTGCATGTAAAAACAACCACCCTAAAGTGAATAGTGCTGCAGTAACCAATTCATAAACCGAACAGCTGTAGATCATTTATCTCTGTGTAGTACTGTCCAACATACTTGGTTAACATTCTCATGTACCTAAATTCAATTCTGACAAGTCTAGTGCATGAATTTATTATCACTCGACTGCTAACTATAATTCCAACCTCGTAGAGATCCTTACTCCTTAGAAGAGGAAGGTCTGGCTAGTTCTAAATGTCCCTTCTTAATAGACATAATCATTATATAACTAAATGTCACCAAGTGTCCACGGGCAAGTCAGCAAGTGTCTCCACAATTTTCCAAGTTTCTAATTAGTGACTTTCAACCTCCCATCTCAGGAAGAAAGAATCATAGGTGACATATCTCATATAAGTTCCTACTGAAGACGGTAACCCATCTGGAGGCTATGGCATCTCAGAAGCTAGAATTATTAACTTCTTTGGAATACATAGCATTGTCAGAGTTAACCAAATGAAAAGATAGCCACAGCACCTGGTAGACATGAAATACCACTGTGAATCGAAAGTTACCTCCAATGCTTGGGTAACTGTGGGAATAGCTGCTTCATTCATTGTCCCTTCTGCCTAAACCAGGTGCATCAATAAGAAAATCAGATACGGAAACAAAAACTACCAGACCTCAGAGAGCACATAAAATCATATTAATGCACATAGGCCATTTGGTGGCATAGGACTCAGTAAATAGAAAAGCAGCAGATAAAAGTGATGGAAGCAATTTGATAACCAGTATTAATCTTCCTTTTCCATTCCCCCATCCCTAGCCCCTTGTGCAGGGGTACAGAGTGAGGAGGTGGCAAATTCAACCACAGAGATTTTAAGAAAGACATTCAAATGGGTTTTAGGTGGAAAAACTATCCAATAGGGTAAAAACCCATAGCTGAGAGAGCCAATGTTTCCACTGAACTCGAAACAAAAAGCAAAGAATATGGGAAATCGAGAGTCTCGTCGCTGGATGACACGCACACGCCCTTCACCAATATGGAAGCATACATATTAATGTATCAAGCTATAGCAGCTTGAGCACCATAAGTCGAGATTCTAACTGACGAAATTGCTAACTCAATCCCTGCACCTCCTAACGAATTTTACACAACTTCAGGATACAAAATTAATGAAATACCATAATGTCACTGTCACCTATATATTTCAACAACCATAATATACATTCCCTTCCTCCATCTGCCACAACAGTACAACACAAACCTATAAAATCTTTAACAAAATCAGCGATTACAAACATCACTAGCAGGCCAACGCAATCATTTCGTAGCGGCCTATGTAACACTTTCTAGTTTCTAATCTATCTACTACCTATTTATTCTACTACAAGTTTACAGCATATCCTGCAGTCTCTCTGTCTAATCCGGCATCCGATGAACTACCATATACCTCTTACATTACATACATTTGCACATTAAGGTCATTAACAATTATGTATGCCACGAAAAATGTGTATATAAGTTTAACACAAAAAAAAAAAAAAAAAAAAAAAAAAAAAAAAAGTAAAAGCATTACAAGATATCACAATGTCACAACATTATGCATACCCACTCAGAAAAAGAAAAAAATGATAATAAGGCTTACAACGGTATGACTATAAGCAATAGTAATAAAACCGTTTTAAACTTGAGACCTCAATGTCATCGAGTTTGTGATACCAAGTGGACCCATTTCAACAAAAGACTTAAGTTGATGGTACCCGAGCTACACTCTATAGTTTTATACCTTAATAACCACGTTTGCGTGAAATCAAGAACCAATATTAAAGAAAAAACTTTACGAGCTAAACTAGCCGCAAATTATCATAATTCTGAACAATCTAGAGAAAAATAAAAAAAGAGCTCAGAAAATGGAAAGATGAAAAAAAAAAGAGAGGACCTGAAAGAACATGATAAGCTTATCAGCAGGAGAAACAGGAACGGCAACAGGTTCAGCTTGGACCTCTTCTTCTGCAACACTTTCTGGGATTTGGGCATCTTCTTCTGACGACCTTACCCTTCCAAATTTCGAGTTGTGGGTCACTCTCAATTCTGAGAAATTCTGGGTACAAATTGCATTTTTCTGGAAGTTAATTCTTGCAAAAGAGTGAGTTTTTGGGGAAATTTGGGAGGTCTTTGCCATGCGTATTGAAGAAGTGAATGGCTGGAATGTTGAAATTGTTGACATTTTGGGTTGAATTTTGGAGAGCGTGTATAGAGTTTTAAGTTTGAGGAGTGTGAGTGTGAGGGGTTTATGTTTGGGTTATCTTCTGCCTATCCACTTAAAATTACTACTTGCAAAAACTACCACTTCATGAATCACGAGTCTTGGCTAGTCGGAACACCGGAAGCTCTATTGAGTGTCGTTACTTGGTTCGGGCTTTGGGTTCGAGTGTCTTAGCCTCTCGAGTCTTGACCCTTCGACACTTGATTATGTCTAAGGATGTAAATGAGTTGAGTTACGGTTCAGGCCTTTTCACTTCGGCTTTGATGATGATTGACTTAGAAGATAAGGACTGACTTATAAGTTAGTGTATTACTCTTTTTTTTGTCAATTGGTATATATTAGGACACGATGAGTTTGTAAACTTTCGAATTTCTGTACTATTATGTCTTTTACAATTTACGAAGGTTCAATATGAACTTCTATTGTTCAAAGAAAAAAGAAAAAAAAATAAAAATAGAATCCACATGTTATTCACTTAATTGAGCGAAATCTCACATTGAAACTAAACTAGTGGATTATTCTTCTTATTGTCAATTAGTTTTAGGAGATGTGTTTACGAGTTAACCCGTTTCTTCACTTCTATCTCTTCTTGGGTAACCGTAGGAGTTGATATGAATGAGTTGCCCTTCGGGTGGTAAAAACTTAGGATCCACGTGTTCACTCACCTTGTTTAGTCTATTGAACTCAGATGGATTTGCAAGCTGAGCTAAGACGATACCATAGTCCAAAGTAGATTTTTGCTTTACCGACCAGTGTTGTTTTTATCAAGGATACAAATTGCAAAGAGAGAATAGAAGTGAGGATAATTTTCTTCATTTTTCTACAACAAACTTTGCTGTTGTGACATAGATTTATACATGGAACAAGTTACCTTAAGATTGTAACCGAAAAAAAAAAAAAAAAAAAAAAAAAGCGAAATGAGTTCTGATCTTGTTTAGTAAGTGACATAGACCATATAGCTAGGTTATTTTGACATCAATTGTTCATCAAATACACACTTCCTTAGCATTCATGTCAGCATCTTCTGCGCGCGAGCTACCTAGTAACCTCCATTTCTACTTGGCCATCTGCATAACAGAACATTAGGCTACACTTCTACAGCTTATTCGCAATGAAAACAATTCCGGCAGCAAATACAGACACGAGCACTCACCTCTTAAGTAAATGGCTCGGTTTGCTAGTGCATCAGCATCAGAATTGAACTCCTGACCATTACACAATACCAAAACTTATTAGCAAGAGTTGCAGGCTATCTTGCTAATTCAGACGCAGCTCACTCTAAGATCAAGTTAAAGCATTGCGATCTGGCCCTTTCTTGGCAACCAACTTTTTAACAGGGAAGATTACTACTTTTCGAGTTATTATATTGAGCAATGCCTCTTGGTTAATGCACGTTTCAGATATCAATGGCAATTTTCACATGATCTGCAAAACACACTCCTACTGCGATAAGATAGTTCCTCACACTTATTCAGACAAGACGTAGGGAATTCCATGGAATGAAGAGAGTACTAAATTTGACTGCGAAAGGCAAACGACAGGTTCTCTTATTGCTGATTACTATGAAGTAGCTAAAAAGTGGTAGCAGAAGAAAACTCAAAAAGTGGTAGCAGAAGTAAAGACCACAAAGACAAATGACAATACTCGAAACCCATCATCATATACATTCCAGTATGCAACTGACCCGAACAACATGTTCAATGGCGAAGGATGCAAATTGTTTCTTCAATTCCAATGCCTCCTTGCATAGGTTAGCCATGTTCTCATTTTTCGTTTTCCATTTACCCTGAATCTGTTTCAGAGCAAAGTTCACAATAAGAGATGTTAATATGACCTGGTAAGTAGCTGATTCATACATCAGAAGGCACATGAAATAAAGGACAATTCAGTATAGCAATAAGGAGTAAATTTACCTGATTGCAAACCAGAAGAGAGTCCCCCCGAACAGAAACATGCTTAAAACCTTTCTCAAGTGCTGTTCTTAAACCTAAAATCACAGATCGATACTCAGCAACATTATTCGTGGTAGTTCCAACACCTTCTTGCAAACGCCACACCTGCCAAAAACAGATTATTGGAAATGAGAACGACCACATAAGAAGGGATGGCAATGCAACAAAGGTGAGACCGCGTACTTCACTTCCATCAGTAGATTGAAGAACAGCTCCTGCTCCAGCTAGTCCAGGATTTCCTTTCGAAGCTCCATCAAATTCGATTGTACAAGATTTCTGCATAGAAATTCAGTACATAGGGATCACGACAGCTACTTATATTTAAAACCTCTGTCAAAATATACCATATTACATGCACCACATGAATCACAAAGGTGGCTGAGTAATTACTTTTTACTAGTTTCAACCTCATAAAATCAACAGAATCTGTATTAGCTATATATGATAGTACTTGCAGCTAGGCAACAATCAGTGCAAGCACTTTATCAAGGTTATTTGAAACATTTACATCATACTCTAATTTTCATATTGTTTGTGAGAAAATATACTACTCCCGACTGTTTGTTGGTCCTGGGAAGAAGCGATTCTGTTGTTATAACTGCATAATCGAATCTGTTTGAATAAGCTGTAGTAGAGGGCATGGTGTCCAAAACTAAAGTAAAAAACAGTTATAACTGCAGTTAGTTTCTAAGAACAAGGAAGCCTTCAAAAATGATTTGGGATCGACTAACACATACCCTCACAGGAAAGGGTTATCACTCTGCAAAAATATGCTAACGGAGACACCAGCTTATAGTAGTTTGGTCTGTACATATCTTGTCTCTCTGCATTTAATTGACTATTTATAGCACACAGCCAAGAAACACCAAAATCCATCTTCACGTGCTTGAGATACACATTCAGAAACCCAGAATTGTTAGAAGATTTAGCTCTAAAGTTCTCTCAATTCCTAAGGAGAGCCTCTAGAATGCCTTGAATAAAAGTTCGGCAAGCAGAGCAAAGTGATGGCCATTATGCCCTAGATGAATGAAAAGCCTACGTTTCATGGAAGCCCTGGAGGTCACTGGACAGATTGAGAGTGTACTTTCCAGAGGTTTCTCCACCATTTTAACTTTATGAGGTACCTTAATTCGTACGAGTAAGTTAAACAACAAAGCTTCCCTATATTAACAACATTATTAGGCATCAAGAAAACACTGCATTTCTGCTTTAAACTGTATTACTGCATCAGTCTCCAGCAGAGATTTATCTGATGAGTTGTCACCCATAGTACAGGAGCATAAAAATAACTTCGTAAGAATATTTGTCCCAGAAAAATTTAATGTCAGCTAATATGAACCTTCATATGGCACCGTTATCACCCATATAGTGCCTCATTTCAGAAAATTAAGGATCACAATCTTGGTGACAGAAGCCAAACCTCAATCTAACAAAACTGAATATCAGGAAGATCTATTTCTTAAGAGTACTTAAGTGTGATAAGTTTATAGGTCAATGTGTTAGCAAATGTACTTACACAAGAACGATGCACTGGCGGTTGCACATCCAGATAATTCCTTAATTCACTCCCTCTATTTTGAGGAACAGCCAGATGTGAACTTAATCCAGCAGACATCTAACACAAACAAAGAAATGTAGGAATTAGAACTGAGGTGCAAAAAATAAATGTATTAAGCAGTCGCCACTCACACTTGCTGTGGGCATTTATGATCCTTGATTAAGGATTTATGCCAACTGCGAATAACTTATTTTGGTGCATTTGCTAGAGAAAACTGGCATAATTTCAAGCTTTGGGAACTCATTTGCTTACACTTACAAGAGTGTTATGAGGGCCTTGTGGACGATCTGTATAGTTTGTCAGCTCTATATGGTTTTGCCGAGGGCTAGCTGACAAAGAATTCAATCCTGTACCAACCTTCATTACAGAAATCACAGCAGCAAACAAATTAAAGATTTAAAGACCTCAGGCACTCCTGTGATTCAGTGATAAGACCAGTTTTAGAACAGCACCTGCTTCAGAATCCTTGCACTACTAGTTGCCACACCAGGAACAATAGGAGCAGAGGCACGATGGTCCACATAATTTTCTAACTTAACAGGTTGGTTCATTGACTTGCTGCTAGATCCCACATCCTGAACAAATACATCTAATTCAATACTTGGACAACCGCCATTGAAAGAATCATTAATTGAGATAATATCAGCCAAACATACGAGAATTACGTTTCTAACAAAATCCTGAACATAGATTGTTCTGGCAGATCAATTTCTTTTAGTAGTCACTGCTCGTCTCCTATAACACATGATCTATCCGGAACTACATTGGGATAATTTTAAGGAAATGCATTACTTAGGACTTCCAACAAGGATGAAATGAAAAGGCTTCTAGTGAGGATGATAACCTCAAAAACAGACCCGAACTTGAAGCTGCATGTTTAAGTCAAGTACACTTCTAAGAAAAATATTGGTGGATGCGTAAGTGAGAAATAGTAGCAAGAATAGTACCCCAAAAAGTTGAAAATTACTGTACATGACTATGATGAAGTTGTATACTGTAATTTACTCCCAGCACCTATTCCACAAGTATACAAGACTTCCAGGAATCAAGGATGATTACGTTTCCCGCTTCCTTTATCATACAATAGAATAGAAACTCCACACTGTGATCTATGGTCCATACTCAGATTCAAATTCACAACTTGCTTTTCAATTTACTAATGCTAACTGCATCAAATCAATACAGCCACTAAAGTAAGAATAAACGGTATAGAAGAGTAGAAGATGTTTACATCCCTCAGCACAATCACATGGGTCCTACTATGTAAAAAGATAAAACAGGTATCAGATTTCTCAATATAAGCAGTGAACTCTTATCGAGGAAACTATCAGAGATCCACTCTTACAAGGAAAATAGTCATACCGAACAAAGAAGATCAAGGTCAAGCCCATGAGTAAGCTAACCCAAGAGACCAAAAAACTCCGTCTGATAATGTCTTTCCAGTATGGAGGAATGTCAGTAGTCAGCTGTGTTGAAGTTCAGTGTTATTTTTCAAATATTAAGATACACTAGACGAAGGATATATGAAAAGTGAAAACCATTATTGTAATAGTGAGAGAACTTCACTACCAGCTACAGGCCTACAGCTCAACCCAGCATGGAAATCGTTGTGGCACAAGCATAGTGCGGAGTAGGTAGAAGATGCGCTGCATAATATCTGTCCTTGAAAATTGTAAATGACTTTGTCATCTTGTACAAATCATACTAGGATTACTTGAATGCTTTCATATATATGAATATAGCGTATTAGGTTGTACATGAAATTCATGCAGAAATCAACAGCCGCCAGCCACAATTGCACTGCATTCTACACAAGCTCTTGACCCTTTTCAATACTCTGTTATACACATAAAAAATCTGACAACTTGGTAATAAGGATGACTTATTTATATGAAACTCAACAATTAAGGGAAACAGATTTTAAGAAGAATGCCTGTGATAAGCTTTGATTTTTCAATGAAGTGATCATGAGACACAGTTTTTACTGCTTAAGATGGAATTGAAATTCAGATAGGCATATACCTAACAAATTACTAATCACAGATATTATCCTCAAGCATCCTATCTGTGACAGACAACACTCTTGGGATACAGATGAAACTTAAGAAGAAAACAAAATAAACGGCCCATTCAAGGGGTGTTTGGCATACACTATTAAGGAACCTAACACTTCAGTAGGCTATGGACTACAGACCAACACTCCCTCTGGTCTCTTCAACCATTTTTTCAGCGACAATACATGATAACTTCAATCCAATGTAATATAAGGGGAAATTGAAGGTTCTAAACTAGTAACTGATAGCGATACACAAATCAAGTTGGGTACACAAATTGAGGTTAAGCGAAACTCTAGATTGTAGGAAGGTGGATTCTGAAGCATGTGTATGATTATAGTAAGGAAAAACAGAAAAGAAAATTGAAGCGCCCTTCAATGGGAGTATGTGACGCATCTTATCTGCTAAAACTCGTATTTGTGTGCCTTTGTGTCTGGTCCAATATCATATCAACGAGAATGCTTCATCGTTTGCGAGTTTGAGTATAGGCCTATAGTGTAACTGAGGAAACCTAAATGTTCTTACATGGATCATAAATACTTGTCACGGAGAACTCATGTGAAGTAGAAAAGTCCTTGTTTGCCTGCTCAAGGGGGCACACCTTCTAGCCAGTTCAAACTAAGCCTAACGTATGAAGTCTGATGTATATAATTTTCAAACATCTAACTTTTTAAGAGACACTTTCAGACTAAGGGTTAATATTTCATACACAATAATATGAGACTGCAGCTGAAAAATCAACCATGGCCATTTAGCTGATGAAAGTATATGATAGCTACATTTTCTAGCAAATAATTGATGCTATGTTTACGAATAGAAGTGCACTATTCGCAATACCTGACCTGAAAAGGGCAAACAGAGAGGGAGCCAAATATTCCATCTTGTACATCAGAAGCACTAATAGAGTAGTCTGCATGCTGAAGACCGCGTGAAACAAGAAATGATTCTGCCTTCTTAGACAAGCCATATCCTTTATATACTGATATAGAAGGGTCCAGTGGCTGCAAGAACAAAATGAGTTATTAGAAGTTTGCAATGCCCTTCCACACGCAGCCAACAGTGGAGACTGTTCTTCTACATGCACCAATCATTTTAGAAGATTTAGAAGAAAAAGTACACTATTTAGATGATTAATATGAATATCAAGAAGAATTTAAAATATCCCACATACTCACTAGCGGAAACTGGAAAGAGAGACACTATGTCAGAAGTAGAAACATATTAACAATCACTCTATCACTCTAAATCTAAATGTTACTTGTACAGGGGTAAGATACAACATTGTGAGAAGACTGAACACCATGTTTTGCCAAAAATGTCACAACTGCACATTAGGAAATTGCATTCTGGTAAGGGTGACATTTTAAGTAAATGGATAAAGTGCTATTAATTGCAAAATCAGACAATCTGGACCGTTCAACTGAAAAGTGAGGCATCCTGGCAACGGAGAAGCATTATATGGACCAGGGACGAGATAGTACAGGGCACAGGGTCAATAATGGCAGCTACGAGCAGAATTGAGCAGTGGTATGGAGGTCATAAGTCTAGCGTGAGCAGTGCTTATAACTTACTTCTGACATAAAAGGGAACGAAGATATTGCAGAAAATTGTCTGGGATACTGCTGTCCTTCCGAAACAAGCTCACATAGCATGTCTTGCACTCCAGAATTGAATTGCTTCAATTGATAATTTGCAGGTAAGGGGCATCCCCGTGGTCAACAGATGCATCTTATGTAAGATGGATGCAGAGTGTGTTGAGTATCTATACTTAGATTGCTTTTATTCGAAGAATGTCAAGGGTGAGATCTTAAAATGGCTAGGATTGAGGAGACGCCTAGAGCATGACATTCGATGGTATAAGAGGCACATTAGGGGGAAAAGCTGGAAGAAAAGTCAAGCTAGATGCACTTTTACAGCATCCATATACGGAATCTGGCAAGAGCGAAAAATCGAGTCCTTAAAGGAGTGCAAAGACCTGGGCAGCAAGTGTGTAGAACCATACAATTCCAGATAACAGTTATAATCCTGTATTGTAATAGAGAGGAGCATCAATGTACTATACTAGATAAGAAGGGCAGAAGGCTATCTAGTTTAGTACATTGATTATTTGAAACGTTTTTGCCTCTTCCTCACTCTAGTAAGAGAATCTTGATTAATAAACCAGTTAATTAAATCCATGTAAATCAAGACAAAAGTATAAATCTAAATCATGGACACAGTACATTCTCCTCATCCAAACAAGCTATCAGTTTTTGAAGCACCATTCCTTGTTGCACTATTTCAAGAGACTTAAGAGTTAAGACTCAGCCAGCACTCAACTTTAAACATCATTTTTGTTAAGGTTTCTTATGTCCTGGTAGGGGAAGCGGGATAAAAACAGTACAGCCTATAGCAATTTTTGACATCAATGTTTAGATTCGAGGGGAATGAGAGTCCGATATGATACTTCAACCTCTGCTTGATGTTAAAGCCGATAGCAATTGTTAAGATTCGCTACAGTGTCTCTGATAATAAGAGAATTCGAGATTTTTTCTTCAGTTGGGTGCACGAATATATTGAAATGTAAGTTTAACACAACAAATATAGAACTTGTTCATATACAAAGCAAAGTTTGTCAGTCATCCATCTAAAGAGACTGAAATTACAAACAAAAACCATTGAGCATATGATCAACAGTAGAACACCAGACTTTCACCCATCAATTACAGTTACAAAATCACATTAAATCACTTTAGATAACAGAAAATGATCAACCAATTTCAATATCATTATTTTTAATACTCCATTTGAATCACAATCAAATTCCAAAGCAGGAAGAATTTAAAAAGGGGGTCATCCCAACAATTCAATTTATGGTTTTATGTGTATGGTTTTGAGTCTTTTGACGATGACGGGTATTCATTAATATCACGACTTTACCAGTGAAGCTAGCTAACATCGGCAAACCACAGCGTACAAATGGATTAGTACATAAACAAAAAATGATGAGAGAAATGAAAAGGGTAATTACAGAGAAACCAGCTTGGGCTTTACAATCAGCAAAGCTTTTGTATATTCCAATTATATCACCCTTTCTCACCACGTAAAATGCATCCTTTTCATCATCCCCCATACCTGAACAAATTAATTATTAAGAGAAATGATTAACTTTTAAAATACGCATTTGAAAAATGAAAATACATGCAGTAACTGTGTAAATAACAGTAATCTTTAACCCGAAATTTACCTTTTAAATGAAGATGCAGAAATCAAGTGACCCAGATGAAAGTAAGAGTAAAGGGTCTTCAAAAAAAAATTTAAATTACTGTATGAGGAAGATGAGGCGAGAGAATATTGGGGGACGGAATATTGTTGGCGGGAGAAAAAAGCTTCTGCAGTACACTAGGACTTGGAAGTCTTGCTAGGGGCAGAAGTCCAAATGACTTGTCTTGTCAACTCCGACGAAATTTTGAATCTCCAAATTCAAGGAGTACTCTTTCATCCGAGTTTAAACACTTTATATCCGAAAATGTCCATGTGTTGAGAAGAGTATATGGAGTACATAATAATTGGTTAATCAAAGTACCAAAAGTATTACATAGCAAGTTAGATAAGAGGTTTAACAAAAATTTCATGTAATTTTTTCGATACTTTGATTAACCGTTTAGTGTCGCACCCTCTTTCGCGAGGATGCATTTTTTCGATATGGGTTGTTTAAGTTCGGACGGAGGGAGTACTCCGTAACTACTAACTAGGGTATGGCTCGTGCCTTGCACGGTTGTTTATTATCACCGTTTTTCAACAAATAGTAAGGTACAAAAACATTCGGCTTCTTAGGTTATACTCCGTATGGTGTATATGTTTATCGGTAAGTTCATGCCATAGTGCCGGTGAACATGCCAAATGTTATTAAATAAACCAGTTTTATGGCATTGTGCTTCTTGAACACGGAAGGAGACAGGGGGCGAATCTTCTAAGTTTTATCATGTGCATTGTGGACACATCACAGATAACCCCATATTATATACGGAGTACATCTCAATTGGTAAAATATCGATAACTTCATTCTCCATGCTATTGGTGCCAAAGTGTTAGCTTTGGGAGGGCTATCATTTTAGAGGTTATGTGTGTCTTTTACAATTCAAATATTGAAATTTACACTCCTATATGTAAAAGTAACATTTTTTTTTTTTTTTTTTGCTGAGTAATGTAAAAGTAACATTTATAATTCACTTACTCACATAAATGAGTGTAAAAATCATCACCTATTATAATCTAATCCGATATCTTCTTATCATGCGACTCATAGTTTCAGTTTCTTGGAAATTCTTGGTTGTAAACTTAGTAATGTATCAAAGGCATGTCGAACATCTTTTCTGAAGTCTGAGTCCTTGTGAACAACTTCTTTGTAGTTCCACTCACATAAACGAGATACGACCAACAATGTTGATTCGTATCAAAATTATTACACACTACAATAAAATAGTTGCCAACAAACTTGTTCACAAAACCTCGATTACAACTCGAATTCTTTTGCCTGATGAAGTCATTATCTACAAGACCAGTTTATATCTTCCATTGTACCATGCAGACAACGCATCTGTGACAAACAAAATAGGCAAGAAATCAGTGATTAATTTACTCTTTAATCCCATATTACCACAAATACTTGTGGATGAAATGCCGGAAGTAAGGTGCGGCCGTGTAAGAGAACTGAGAGCAATTACATAAATGTCATGAGAACAAAATATGTTACATTCCCATAACTCAACACAATGAGAACTTACCCATAGAGGCGCCAGGCACATCACTTTAAACCTACATCTAGTGATCAGCATGAAAGAGTCATTGCCTCATTGGTGGACATCATGAAAGTGACATCGTCAAAAACAAACCCAGACATGCTTGGTGGCCTCCTATAAGTGGACTCCGATGGACAATTAGTTTGTCCTTCTGCTGACTACTCCATGTCAGTAGGCACAGATAGTCACTCATAGCACCTCTGAATCGAAAAGAATACCTGTCAGCAACACAGAAACAAGTCAATCCTCAACTGAAATGTTTCCAGTTCAACAGTTATTAAGTTTCTGAAAATCGCTCAATATAAGGATGCTGCTGCCATCTATTAGTCAAATCAGTTATACAAAGGCAGAAGAGTGCTTTTTTTTTTTTTTTTTTTGAAGGGGAAGGCACAAGAGTGTTGTCTCAGCAGAAATGCAGAAACATATGATCACAAGACAAGAAGCAATTACATGGTTCATCAGTGGTGGTGGTAGTATCCAGAAGAAAAATTGAAGTTCCATATTTTTGTTTTGCCATTCAGAAAAATTCCCCTCTGTCCGTTCAACCATGAAGATCAGGTGACCTTCCCTAGCTTTGTCCGTGCTAGATTTAGAGGGAGAGGGAGACCTTAAAAACAAACATGCCGCAAAGATCAACTCATCGAGATGATGATCTTGATACAGGTTTTGTAGCACCTCAAGCTGAATCAAGGAAGAAATCGTCAGCCCAGATGGAGTTGGATCAGCGAACTCTGGGAAGTGTCGCCGATTTTGTGAAAAATTGCATAGCATCATCTTCTCAGGCATTATGGTATTGAATATTAATACTGCTAATTTTGAGTCAGAATTCCCCTATCTCCATGAATCCCACAAATGATGTTGGACATGTAGTTCTTAGGCTAGAAATTGGAAAATCCTCTGGAATTGTGCCGGATATCTCTATTGTTAATGTTTAAAATAGCAATATTGGACCGAAATCTGGAGAAACTGTTGCACCACCATCAGGTGTGCCCAGCAAAAACTCTGAGAACCCAACCAAGCCTGCTTGGAATAAAATCACAAAACCAAGCCTGATATGAGCCTGAAGATAGTATCCACTATGAGGAGGTTACTGCTGTAGAGGAAGACATCCAAGATGAGCATCGTTTATGGTGATTTGCATTAGTAATATATGTACTGGCTGCCAAGCCAAGATTACAGCAAATGCAAGAATTTGTAAACAAACATTGGAGTGCCTACAAACTCTCCGTGCAATATTATAAAAAGGGCTGGTTTGCATTTAAATGTGGATCTCAGGAAGATGTAGATGAGATTCTGAAGGGAGGACCATGGCTAGTTGGAGGGAAGCCCCTGATTCTTAAGCAATGGACTCAAGCTTGAGAGGGTCTCAACCATACCTATTTGGATGTTATCCCTGACTTAGACCCTTTCTTTTGGTCAGCCTCTGCCCTTGGTAAAATTGCAGGCAAGGTGGGGAAACTCCTATATGCTGATCAAACCACCACTTACAAATCCAGTCTATCATTTGCTAGGTTTTGATAGAAGTGGACAGACATTTCACAGGAGTTGCCACACTATGCAACCCTCGATACTCCATTTTGTGGAAAATTGACTATGGGTCCCTTTTTCTGCAAGGGTTGCTTAAAAATGGGGCATGAAATCACAACATGTAACAGATTTAAGCATCAAATGAAGGAAAATGTTCCAGTGGTGAAGCAAGTGTATCAGGCAGTAGCCAAGCCTGTTCAGATGCAGTATCCTCTGACCCTCACCTTCCTGTGGGCACAGAGAAACAGCTGCAGCAACAGGTTATTGAAGTTGAATTCGAGGAAAAGGAGGCTGACACTCCATCTTCCCCAGGAGAAATAGTGGATGACTTGGGTTTTAATACTGTCATAAGAAAAAGAAAGAAATCTAAAAAGAATGGTAGCCCTATAGCAGTGGTTACTGGTTAGCTACAGATTTGCAAATCTGCTGTCTGTAGGAATACCAAAGGCTGCTCGGGATGTAGGGTTTCCTCAGATGCAAATGGAGGTTGGTGTAAGGGATAATGTTCCTCCAGATTATATCTCCACTATGAGGGTAGCTACTTGGAATATTAGAGGGCTATACATGACCTGATGACCCTCAAATAGCAGGAGGTGAAATATCTCCTCAGGCAAAAGAAAATAGATATATTTGGTATCCTAGAGACAAAAGTTAAACATGGTAAAGCTTCTAAGATTGCTAATGGGGTTGTTAAATAATTATCACTCTCATCCAAAAGATCGGATATGGGTATTCTGGAACACTCAAAACAGTTCTTGTGTGCCAGGATCAGAGGGAGGTTTTGGTTAGGAGGTGCTTGCATAAATAAGTCCTTGTTAGCCAAATGGCTATGGAAGTTGAGAACTCAAGAAGATGGTCTCTGGCTGCAATGGACTAAAGCATATAACTTGTGCCATACTGATATTTGGTCTCTGAGGACAAAGGGAAATGATCCTGAAAGTTGGAAAGGGATTATGCAAATAAGGGATGAAATCTTCAGTAATCAAGGTGATGCTTTTCTTGCTGATAAACTGTTTTCCATGGAACAAAGGAGGTGAGTTCTTCGTTAAGGATGCTTACAATTTCTTCAGAAGGCAAAAGCCAAGATGCAGGGTCACAAATTAATTTGGAGCCTTGTAAACTTTCCTCAGCACAGTTTTATTGCTAATCTAGCAGCTCAGAAATGCCTCCCAAATGTAGACAACTTGAACAAAAGGGGGCTTGAAATTGTCAAGATGTATCCTCTATAAGGCTGCGGCAGAATGTCATTCTCATCTGTAATTCGAGTGTAGCTTTACTAAGGAGTTATGGCAACAGATCTTGTACAGGATTGGTATTAAAAGGAATGCTTGGAGCCTTGAGAGGAAGCAATTGTGGTGATCAAAACAAAAGCATACCAGAAATTGTAAATTCAAACGGTATTGTGCACGCGAACATGGTCTGATTAGAAAGAAATAGCAGAACGTTTGGAGATAGTGTGCATTATCCCACAGATTAGCTAATACAGCAAATCAAGTACGTGGTTAGTGTCAGGCTACTAGCACGGACAAATAAGAGCCTACATGATGACATTATAGAGTGTTCGATTTATACTGGTGCATTTCATTAGAGGTTGATCTTTTTGTAAGTTGTCTTCCTTTCTTTTCCCAAGAGGATGAATAAAAGACTGCCTTCAAAAAAAAAAAAAAAAAAAAAAAAAAGAGTGATGATAGTGTATCCGTCTTATCCACCTCATCTTTTGACTCAAACTTAACTGTATGGTTAACTTACAAGTTTCAAATATGTTCCTTGGACTGCGTTACAAAGCAGTACAATTCTATTCGATTCACCCCAACGTTCATAAGTTCACAAGAGGTCCTTCACAAATACACACTAGTACCAATGAATTTCCAGCTTCTAATATTCATTATCATTAAACTAGCACGCGATCCACATTGACCTTCAGTCGGATGACGCAGCAAAAATTTCTTTTAACGGAAAGTCTATGAGTACATGTGGCAGGCAATTATTATATTGCTATGAGATTTCTTATATTTCCCTCCAAATTAGTTGAAGTTGAAGAAACGGGCATCCTCAATTTCTTAATGACAAGAATATGAAATGAGTGGGAAACCTAGAAAGAGATACAATGGTCCTCTACTTCAACAGGATACACGACCTAATGCTTCTCTCATTCTAAAGCTCTTATGTTCACCCAATTCTTCTTCCGCTCCTGGCAGTCTGACATCTGATGAGACCTACGGTATAAGGACCATAGACTTGATGAAACCTATTCCAATTAAATAAACCCCAACTTTTTATAACAACTCCTTCCCATTTTGTTTCAATATCTTCTGAATTGTCGTAACACCTTCATTCCAAAAGTCGTCCCACCCTTATATTATATCCAACCAATTACTGCAAATCTACTCTAACTAAATTTCAATGGGCCTTAGGCTAACTGGGATGGAGCTTAATTAGAAGCTCTCTCCATTACCTTAACGTGATCAAAACTTCATCAGGTTTTAACTTTTCTACAGACTATACCCCTTAGCATATGTAGTATCGGCAAGGAATTTTTTTTCTCCTTTTCCAAATTTGCTAAGAATCTGCGCTAATGGCCCCTCGGAAAGGTGATGAGAAAGCAGGCATATAACTGCAAGGAAGTTTCTCCTTTTGTTTCCCTTTCAAACTTGTTCGAGAATCTGCATTAATGGCCCCTCTGGAAAAGGGGAAAGAAAGCAGGCATATAACTACTTATTGTTCACTGACAACATACGAGTCCACTAGAATCACCATGATTTAAGCAAGGATGTCTTAAATTATTATCATCTCTGGGTACTTGAGTCGAAAACTCAATATAAGAGCGAGATTTCATTACGCCTAATACCCCAATACCACTTCATAAGATAAGGACTAGGCTATTGAATACTTTAAATTCTAGGTAATGATCTAGTTAGTATGTTACATACCCTGGGTTAATTCAGACTACCAAGAAAAACTGCAAAAGGACATAAACAAAAAGTAAATTGAATGCTATCCCTGTTTACTTTAGGTTGAACGTGTACCACGATATAACCTTGCAGAATGAGCAGGAATATCCATGCAGACATATTGACACAAGAGAATAAGATTTTTTTTGAAAAGCATATCACTGTAACTGATTGCAGCTTCTGTCGACTCAAATCCATAGACAGATCTCATGGATGTTTGTGGAAAAATTATACTCCGTATGAAACACGCAAAAGATTGAGGCATGTATACTTACCATAAATAGGCATCGTTCAGCAGTTATAAATCTCTGTTTGCAGGTACAAGCTTCATTAACTTGGTAAGTTCATACGACTTGAAGTCTTTTCCATAAGCTAAGCTCAGATCCAAAGGTGTCCTCCCATCCTAAGGACAAAAGGAAGCAGAATTTGATCTATTAGCATCGGGAGTAGATTGGCATGACCACATTACAATAAGCTTATATGTAAACAAAACAAGAATGGTCCATAACCATGGTAGCTAAGGGCTCGTTCGGTATCGTTTTTGGTTTTCTGTTTCCAGTTTTTTTTCTTAGAAACCAAAACCCCGCTATTAAAAACTAGAAAAATTGGTTTCAGTTTCCATTTGTCAGGGTCCATTTTCTATATGACTATAATACAAACATTCCATTTATATATAAATTTGTAACTACGAAGTCTTAGGATACAAAGAAGAAAACTGAAAACGGCCGTGATACCCAAGGAGCACTAAGGTATCATTACCATGACTCAAAACTATGTATCCAATCATAAGGATAGAATATGATAAATCCCCCTCTGCGATCTCCCGGTCTACCTCCCCTGAACTCCCTCCTTGCTAGGCATCCCATACTAAGCTCCCCCAGCCATACTCTCTTGCCCCAATCCACCTCCACCCGAATTCTCCCCTAGCCCTCTCGTCACTCTAGATCCAACTCTCACTCCAACAATCTCTCCATCTGTCTTCTCCCTCCTCACTTTGGCCCCTCTTCCCCTTCTTCGGCGTTCGTGGTGGTGAGGTTTGGCGATGGTGGTGGTGCAATATGGAGGTGGGACCAGGTGGCTCAATGGTGATGACTCAAGTTTGCAGTGGTGAGAGATTCATGTCAAATAATATGTCTGGGGGTTACATATGACGATTTATGTTATGTGGCCCCAAAAATATTTCTAGGACAGCTATGTCGCTGACTTGTTGCTTTTGGATTGTAAATGTAACCTTCATCTTATTATAACCATGACTTTATGATCTTTATGTATAATTAAATTGTTGAAAACATTAAGGATAACAATTGTGACGTGAAGAGAAGAATTCATCAGAACACTAGAAACAAGGGATGACAAATAGTCCATCCCCAACCACAGCACAAGTCCACAAGCCACAAGAGATCATCATCCCCTAGCTAAGAAGCCCCTCTTCAAACCAACATCATAATTGATAGTGGATTTCAGCATTTGAAGTTCAGAACTCAGATTTCGCTTTCTTTTTTGTACAATACACTAGAGTTTGCTCTGTCTGCTGAGGTAAACTAATACCTGAGACACATAGAAAAAGAGCTAAAGTTTCAATAGAGATTGCTTTCCCACACCTTAAGGCTCCAAGAGCTCCAAAATGAATTTTGCGCCCTCCACTTCACCCTCCGGAATAACATGTGCAGCAAACAAATCATTGAAAGCGTATTCCTCCTGTAAAGGCCGAGAAAGGGCACTGCCGGCTTCCGAAATCTAAGGTGGAGTCTCAGATTTAATTACTCATAGTCAAGTCTACTTCTTCCCCCTGCCCACAAGAGGACCTGATATCCTTCAGACCTTCAGCATGACACCTCCACTCACTACCTCCTCAGATCGTCAGTTCGTCACTGTCAAAGTTGGAACAAGAACCTACTTTCTCAAAACAGTGTGGATGGGTTTGACTTGTTTTGCCTTTGCAGTTCCTTTCCTTTGTTAAATTACCAACCTTTTCACAAATCTAGTTCTTGGACGAAAATAAGTTTCTTGACATTTGAAATCTTGGACTGCACTCCAGAGGGGAGTGTTGAAGTTGAAAATTACTATCGTTTTAATCCTTAAGTGCAGAGTTAACAATTAGATATATGACCTCTGGTTTAATCATAAAGACCTTCTGTTCATAAATTCAGATTCCTTATGTTTGTCATTCTATAGGTTTAAATTCAGAATCTAGGTCTTAGAAGATAACAAGTTTCTTGAACTTTGAAATCTTGGATTGTGGATTGTGCTCTCACGAGGAGTGTTAAAGTTGAAAAATCACTTATTATTTGAATCCTAATGTGCAGATTTAAAAATGAGATATGTAAACTTTGGTCAACCATAAAGGCTCACCTGAAATCCTACCTTGTTGTTGATTAATTCGTCTAATGCAGCAGGTGAGAATTGTTAAAATTTAAACTTTATTTAGAATTTCTTCAAGGTTTGGTATATTTAGTTGAATAACAACCATATAGCACCATTCCTAAGATTCTAGATTTGCCAGTGACATAGAGACTGCAAATGAAGCAAGCTGAAGGCCATCAGAACAGCAGAATCGATCCACAGAATGACGTCAATGGCCTGATTTAACCAAAACTTTTATTTATTTTGTTTTTGTTTTCATTTAGTAGATCATTCGTGAGACTCTTTGAAAACTAACCAAACCCAAACGATCCTTATTCCAACCATAAGATACTTTCAGATGGGTACATGAGGAAGAACTAGATTAACTATATCTTCACTCTTATCACAAAGTTGAATAGTCACACCAAAAGAGCATCGCACTTATGAGAATCTTTTCATTTTCATTGTTTGAGAATGTGGAACATGGACAAAGAACATGCTTGACAAAGAGGTAACCCGATATCAGGAACAACAAAAATAAACAACATGGACAAAGAACATGCTTGGCAAAGTTAAGCTGAAGAAAATGAAATGAAGCTTTAAGAATGTGGACCATGTCTTACAGAACATATTAATTTACCAGAAGGTCAGTGTTGAATGTCTTTTACCTTATTTTTCCTGTATTTATCTGCACCATTAACCAGCAAAACTTTTGCAATGTCTCTGTTTCTAGTTTGCATGGCAACATGCAACGGCGTCCAGCCTTCCTATCAATTGCCAAAATTCAAAAAGACACAATGAGCATGCTTTTTTAGTTTTCCTTTGTTTTTTTATTGGAGAAAACAATGAACATAATTCCGAAGCAGTTATTTTACATATAAGAGATAAAACTTAACATTGAAAACCATAGAACGGTCTTTATAAAGATGCAGTTGTCTTTAGAAATGAATTTAACTTACATTATCAGCCATGTTTACATCAACATTGCTCTTAATAAGTAACTTCACAGTCTGCATTGCACCAACCTGAACTGCGTGATGAAGTGGAGTGACACCATCCTGTAAAAAGTACCCAACAAGAGCTGAAGTAGCATTCCTTTTCAAGTGATGAAACAGCAAATCAAGTCAAGGCTTACCTTATCTTTGATATGAGGATCAGCACCTTTTCTCAGAAGATGACTAATGACAGCTTCCTTCTTACCGATGACACTGACATGCAAAGCAGTACGGCCATCCTGTCAACAAGATTAAAATCTGACATTCTGTTAGTCCCAGTAAAAGCTTCCTACAGCAGCCAAAATAGGAAATGTCTCACCTTATCAACAGAGTCAATACTGACACCATGTTCAAGAAGCTGATCAAGAAAATGAATCTGCCCTGACAATGCAAGGGTGTGAAGAGCGCTCCATTTAACCTAGGATCACAAAACCAATGGATTCAGCATCCTGAAGATTAATCAACTAGACATCCTTTCACAAAATTATATTTGAAATGAAACACCAGCAGGGTTTGTGAAATTCCAGTACACTGTGAACAAAAGATGTGATGAATTCAGGAATACTCACAGTTGATATTTTCTTAAGATTTGGAGCTAAAATTTGATCCAAAATCAGTAGCTCTTCCGGTTCCAAAAGCTGATCAATTTCTTCAAAATTTAAAATCACAGAATAATTAGTCGTAATGTTATGGGTCAATTTGGAAACACATATGATCCCATTGTTCATGGTTTAAAATACAAGCAAAGAGCTGCTAAATGCTTAGCATGCGAAGAAACACGAAGGAAATCAATGAACATTTTGATCTGTTCACCAACCCGCTCAAAGCATAATGTCAGCTTTTCAATCAATTGGTGCATCTACCCACACCAGAGATATATGACTCCACAGCATAGGAAATCATACAACACAGTATCCAACCTCACTGATGAAAACTGTATCGATCAAGTCAAGCATTTATTAAACAACGATGTGTTCACTTTACATCCATTTCCACGTATATTCATGCACTTAAATTGTTAGTTCTACAGCTTGCTGAAGTGTTCTCCGAGGATGCTCTATCGCCCAGGACTTTAAAATTCGTGTAAACAATATCTTTCTTAATCTTGACGTGATTACCGTAAGTAGTAACATAGAAATTGGACTAGAAACTTATGAATTAATTGGAAAGGATTTAAGCAACTAATCAAGTCAAAAATTGGTTTCAATCAACTGAACTTCAAGCTTTCAAATGCTTCAGGTTTTGGTCGAAAGTTCCACGCTTTCTGCATCCATAAATTCAGCTGAAAAAAAATGACATGGTCGTGTCTTTAACAAGCAACAACATTATACCGCTACAGTACCACTGCCCGTTGTCCAATAAACACAATCTGGAAACCTATACGGACAGTCACTTATTCCATGCTGAAATAGAGAGTATTGAACTAGTTAAGAGAAGAACTAACAAAATAAGAAAAGAAGCAAGAGCATAAGGAGAGCAGAAAACTCTTCCTAAAACAAACAGGGCAACTATAATGTAGGTTGTTCTTCCAAGGACGGAGCAACAGATCTAGAGAGAGGTCTAGTGCTCAACCTGAGCGAATTGAGTTCCTTTGATCCTACATCAAAAGTAAGACTTTCATAAAAACCAGGTAAGCTTCTTCCTCAAGTACCACCTCAGGCATATGAATCATACTTACTCCCACATCAATTACGCTGCCTGAAGATATAACACAAATGATAGATTTACGAGGGTCAAGGTTGGACTAGTGGTTAGGATATCAACCTGCCCAGGGGCTATCCCGGGTTCAAATCCTCATATCCCTATTCCCACAGCATTAGCTGCTCTTGTGTACCAAAAAAAAAAAAAAAAAAAAAATGATATACTTACCATAGATACAATTTTAGAGACTTTGGTGGACTATTTGCAATATAGTAAGTAATGCTTCATCCATATAATCTCTAATTCTGTACCTTCTTTCCAATATTTAGGGTACCATTTAATTTAAATCATCAAAAAATCACAAATGACCTAAATTATCTTAAATTCTTAAGCAATAACTCACACTAACAGAACAAAAGAAGAAGGAAAGCCAAACAAGACCTCAGAACAAAACTAGAAAGAAAAAAAAAAAAAAAAACAACCGTCAACAAGCACTTAAAACTAGTCAAAGTCCATGTACCACCACCTTATAATTGAAGCCCGTGCATCAACCAGCAACAACGCAAACAAAGAAATTTCAAGAAATTGAACTGCTTTCCTTAACAATTTCTCCATTAAGAGATCCTTAATTTCAAACTTCCTTGACAATTACCTCTATTGCTACTTGCAACATTTACCTAATTCTTTAACACAACCCTACACCCCCAACCTCACCCTCACTCGAACCAAGTTTCAAGAATAGTTGTCTACAATGTGGTGCATAATTCGTACTTCATGTTGATCTACTTCACCTGGCATGTATCCTTGGGTCCTTCCTGCACGGATTGAAACTACTGGAAAAATCGGAATGTTGTGCAGTATCAATGAAAAATCAGGTGTAAAATCACAATTCTAATAGTTTCGGGTTTCTTGTCCTAACCCAGTTATTCATCATCAAATAAACTATCAGGAACTTTTTTAAAAGAAGCAGCTGAACATATAATTCAACTAGTAAAACAACAAGTATCAAAGAATTCCACACCTTTTGTAAGTTCATCTCCATACTTAATGATCGTTTGTTTATCATCAATCATGGCAATTGGCGAACCTTTTTCTTCTTCCCAATCACTCTCAAAATCAAGGTCATTTTCTTCCTCTTCTTGCTCTTCCTCGTCACAATCACTTTCACTTCCGTTATCAGGATCTTCCCATGCCCCAACAGCTGATGGTGTAAACGTCTGCCTCCTGACAACGGCTCTTACTTTAGCTCTGGAGGGCAATCGAGTAATGCAGTGACTAGAAATTTCCCTTCTTGGAAGCTTACACAGTCGAACAGAACAAGCCTGGCAGCTAAGAGAATTCACATTTCTAGAAAAAGAAGGATTCAATGAGGGTAGAGGTTTCAAAGGCGAGGTTGCAATTGCCCAATACCCCATATTGCCAATTTTAAGCAACTTACACTGCAAAACAATTTGGACAACAGCAGCAGAATAACCACCTTTTTCAATAACAAATACAACCAAGCATTAGCCCCAACTCCCAAATGAGTTAGGGTCTGCTAATACGAACCATCATGTGCAATTATCATCAATTTAGAAAGAAAAATCGCGTGAGAATCAAATGTTGGACATGATTAACACAATTTGACAAACACATATAAGTTCAAAAGACAAAATCCTAAAACAATATACACACTTTATTCCTCCATTACGATAATTTAAAAAGACAAACTCCTAAAACAACACAAAAAAAAAAAAAAAAAAAAAAAAAAAGACAGCCAAAAAAACATAACAATAATTGCAGCATAGAACACATTTTATAAGCAATCAAAGCTAGAATTTGAGGACCCAACATTATTGGAAAACATGAAAACTAGTCTCTAAAAAGCAAGCAGAATGGCAAACTGGGAAATGGCTAGGTTACTACTCCATATATGTTATTAATATAATATAGCAATAAGCCATATTGGGGGTACAAGGCTAGAAAGTAGAAACCATGTAAATGAGCGGAGACAGGGACACGATACGGACATGTGACACGGCACTGCAAAGATGATAAGACACGGACACGGCCCAATATATGATACAAACTACAAAGCCATGAAAGTCTCCACCCAAAACACCCAACAAAATCCACAAATTTCTATAAGTATAATTTCCAATCAAAAAATAACAATAATATTGATTGAAGCATAGTTTATTGTTGAAACTTAACAATGAAGATAATCAATTACTTATAAATACAAAATTGAAACAAAAGCGATACATACATGGGACGAACTGAGTCGGAATTTGCGAACTCGGGATGCAGGCTCTGTGGGCGGTTGATAGCGGTTGTCCGACGTAGACGGCGGTCTACGGTGGTTGGGGTGGTTGACGGCGGTGTGCGGTGGCTGGAGAGTGGCAGAGTGCAGAGTGGGAGTTGTGTTGCTTAGAACTTAGAAACAAAGTGCGCGAGGAAGAGAGGTACTGGTCACACTGAGCAATCGTTCTATGGTACACCGGGGGTACCATCCTTTTTGTACCCCGGCCCATATAATCAACTAAGCCCAATATAGATGCTAGTCCATTAACATAAATCAACCCAATCAAATTAAAAACAAAAACAAACAAATAACTCACAGTCTCTCTCATCCCCTCTCCCCCACGGCTCCACCCACAACGCCGATAATCCCCGCCTCGTCCCGACGCCGGCATAACCAACCACCACGACCACCGGACCCAACACCATCATCAGCACGGGCTTGAGCCGCCAAGCCCAGACCCCACCCTGCAACTCCACCACCCATCTTCTCCTCCGCCATTTTTTGGTTTATTTTCCTTCTTTCACCTCGTTTTTATTCTTCTCCGGCGAAAAATGGGGCGTCGAAACATATAGTGGCTATGAGAAGTTAGAAATCGACGGCAACTTAACGCAGCGCCGGTAACCACATATAGTGGCCGCGAGGAAGAAGGGTAACTTCGAGAGGTGTCGTTCACGATGCCCGTGGACTCGATAATAGCCGGCAGTGGTATTGTTGGCGTCGAAATGGGCGAAGGTGGTGATTCGTATGGCAGGAAGCCGGCGACGTCGTGGTGGTTGGTTGTTGGGGGTAAAGAAGGAAGCGGGGAGAGGAAAGAGAGGGAAATGGCTTTCATTTTTTCTTTCTGATGGAGAATTATTGATTATGCATAAATCATTTCTTAATATAATCACTAGGGAACAAATTTCAATCATTTTCTAACATAATTAGATCATATGAAACAAACTACTTATTATGGGACAAAATATAGATCAATTTAAAAGCAACCATTTTGAAACAAAAAGCAACCATTCTAAAACAAAAACCGTACATTCCAGAACAAAAAGCAATCATTCCAAAATAGAAAGTAACCATTCCAGAACAAAAGTCATACATTCCAGAACAAAAAGTAACCATTTTGAAACAAAAAACAATCATTCTAGAACAAAAACCGTACATTCCAGAACAAAAATCATTCATTCCAGAACAAAAACTAATCATTCCAAAACAAAAGTTATACATTCCAGAACAAAAAGTAACCATTTTGAAACAAAAAACAACAATTCCAGAACAAAAACTAATCATTACAGAACAAAAGTCAACCATTCTAGGACAAAAAATAATCATTCTAAAACAGAAATCATTCATTCTAAAACAAAAATTAATCATTCCAAAACAAAAGTCATACATTCCAGAATAAAAAGTAACCATTTTGAAACAAATCTAATTACGTTATGTAATTATTTGTTTATGTTCCCCCATAATTTATTTATGTTTTGTTTTGAAATGAATGATTTTTGTTGTGGAATGAATGGTTTTTGTTGTGGAATGAATGATTTTTGTTCTATAATGATTGACTTTTGTTTTGGAATGGTTAATTTTTAATAATGACGGATAATGATAGGTTATAGGTTAATAATGATTTAACTTTGTGTTATAATTGGTTTTTGTGCTGAAATGAATGATTTTTGTTCTAAAATGAATGATTTTGTGCTGAAATGAATTTTTTATGTTCTGAATGAATGGTTTTTGTTCTGAAATGAATGGATACTGTTTTGAAATGAATAGTTTTTGTTCTAGAATGAATGATTTTTGTTCTGAAATGAATAGTGTTTGTTCTAGAATGAATGGTTTTCATTCCAAAATGGTATTTGTTCTTGAATAAATGGTTATTGTTATGAAATGGGTAGTTTTTGTTCTGCAATGAATGGTTAATGTTCTGGAATGAATGGGTATTGTTCTGGAATTAATGGTTACTGTTCTAGAATGAATGATTACTGTTCTGGAATAAATGATTTTTGTTTTGAAATGAATAGTTTTTGTTCTGAAATGAATGGTTTGTGTTTTGGAATGAATTGTTTTTGTCTTGAAATGAATGTTTTTTGTTCTGAAATAAATTGTTTTTGTGCTGGAATTGATGGTTATTGTTCTAGAATGAATGGTTATTGTTCTGGAATGAATGGTTTTTGTCCTGAAATGAATAGTTACTGTTCTGGAATGAATGATTTTTGTTTTAGAATGAATGATTTTTGTTTGTGTTTTAAAATGTTTTTTTTTTCTTGTTGTGTAATGAATGATATTCGTCTTAAAATGATTTGTTGTTGTTATAGAATGATAATGGAGGACAATATTGGAGTTGTTGTGTCGGAATAGTGGCGGAATAAGGTCGTCGGAGATCGGTGGTGCTATTGGTGTCTCCGGTCCCATGTTACGGGGTGGACTCGATAATGATCAGTTTTTGTTACGGAATGACATATTTATGTTCTATAATGATCAGTTTTTGTTACAAAATGACATATTTATGTTCTATAATGATCAGTTTTTGTTACAAAATGACATATTTATGTTCTATAATGATCAGTTTTTGTTCCAAAATGACATATTTATGTTCTATGATCAATTTATATTCGAGAATGAGAGACTAATTTATGTTCTATAATGATTAATATATGTTTAATAATGATCTGTTTTTGTTTCATAATGATTTGATTTTTAATGACCAGTTTTTATTCTATAATGATCAGTTTTTGTTCTAGAATGACATATTTATGTTCTATAATGATCAGTTTTTGTTACAAAATGACATATTTATGTTCTATAATGATCAATTTTTGTTCCAGAATGACATATTTATGTTCTATGATCAATTTATATTTGAGACGGAGAGATTAATTTATGTTCTATAATGACTAATATATGTTTAATAATGATCTGTTTTTGTTTCATAATGATTGATTTTTAATGATCAGTTTTTGTTCTAGAATGACATAATTATGTTTATATGATCAATTTACATTCGAGAATGAGAGACTAATTTATGTTCTATAATGATTAATATATGTTTAATAATGATCCGTTTTTGTTTCATAATGATTTGATTTTTAATGATCAGTTTTTGTTATATAATGATGTATTTAAGATCTATAATGATCAGTTTTTGTTCTAGAATAACATATTTATGTTCTAAAATGATCAGTTTTTGTCACGGAATGACATATTTATGTTCAATAATGATTAATATATGTTCTATAATGATCTATTTTTGTTTCATAATTATTGATTTTTAATGATTGATTTTTGTTCTATAATGATGTATTTATGATCTATAATGATCACTCATTCATTTTCTCTCTCCTCCCCCATTCATTCCCCCACCTAGCACTTCTACCGCCTACTGCCACTCCACGTAGCCGCCGCCGTCGACATCACCACCAAAAGTGGTGGCCGACTCTGGCGACCTCACCCCACCCCCGTTTCCTCCCTGCACTTCCCCACAGGCCATAGCCATCGCGTGCTCCTTCTCTCCCCACAACCATCGTGGGACTCCTTCTCTCCCCACATCCTTCCCTTCCCCAGCCCCTATCCCCGGAAGCCGCCGCCAAGAAACCCTCGCCCCCCGACGAGTTCTCTCCAGAGGCTCACTGGCGTTCTCTCAAACATTGCCGCTAGAGAGGGAGAAATTCTAGGAGAGAGAAAATGGAGTAAAAAAAAATGACGTGGGGAGGAGGGAAAATCGCTACCGCGGGGATGGGGGGTTGTGGTCACCGGAGGGTTTCGCCTCCGGTGGTGGGTTTCTGTGGTCTGGGGTGGCGGTCGGTGAAGGTGGCGGCGGTGGCTGGGGGGTTGGGGGTGGTGGTCGGGTAGGTAGGGGTGGGGAAAGGGAGGAGAGAGATTGAGTTTGGGTTTGGGTTTGGGTTTGTGTTGTA
Source organism: Spergularia marina (assembly GCA_963680865.1). Classification (NCBI taxonomy): domain Eukaryota; kingdom Viridiplantae; phylum Streptophyta; class Magnoliopsida; order Caryophyllales; family Caryophyllaceae; genus Spergularia; species Spergularia marina. The sequence goes on from OY804554.1 coordinate 9,340,933, forward strand.
ATGGGTTGTAATTAGACTGAGCCTTTTTTTTTATTAAATTGGGCCTTAGCATTAGAATCCGGCACGTCTATTTTTGTACAGGGGATCCGGTATACCTAATATAATTAATTTTGTCAGATGAGTGATTCTACAATGGCTACCTATAAACCACGGACACCTCTCCCAAGTGGCGTGTCCGTGTCCAATACGGTGTCGGACACGGACACCAGGAGGACACCGGGAGGACACGTGTCGGACACGGTCGGTCCGGTGTCCGGTTTATTCTTTTTAACTCGGACACAAAACCCGGTTTTTTACACACTGGACAGCGGTTGGACACCTTTCGAACACCTATAGGACACAAAAAACAAACATTAAGCAAGAATTTGGGTGAAATAAACGTTCTTAATCTCGAATTCCTTAGCGTTTCCCTTAACATATTCAATGATCATGTGTGTAATATCTTCATTTTGAAATTGTTTTAAGTTTTAAAGTTATAAATTCTTATTGTTTTTATTAAAAATATAATATTTAATTTATTTTAATATATTTATATTAAAAATAATAGCGGTGTCGGTGTCCTAAATTTTGAGATTGAAGTGTCCCGGTGTCCGCGTCCTCCCGGTGTCCGTGTCGGTGTCCGTACTCGTGCAACATAGATGGCTACCAAGGTACGGTAGCCATTGTAAATAATGTAGATCATACCGTTCATTCATGTAAATTGATCTCAACCGTCCAAAATTTGACTAGAGAAAAAAAAAATTAATAACTAATAAAAAAAAACCAACGTCTTTCTCTCTCTCTTCTCCCTTTCCTCCTCCTCCACCTGCCATCACCGCCCCAGTACCACCGACGGCCCACACCTGTAGCAACCACCACACCGAAGACCATTACCAACAGACCGCCTTCACGCCGCTGACTACGTGTTTGTCGTCACCTCCCACCACCATAGCCTCCCTACCCTCTCACGACACCTTCACTGTCCTATCGGATTATTTCCCAACCTTTGCTCCACTAATTCACGCTGCCCCACCCAACGAAAACCACCTCTCGTCTGCCCTCCGACCACCTAATAGCCTGAATTATCGCCGCCCCTCACAATAGTCGCCGCCTAGAAGGTGGAGAAAAGAAGGGAAAAATGAGGTTGGAGTGGAGGGCGTCGGTGTCTAAAGAGGTGGTGGGCGTGGAGGCCGGCGATGGGAGGCCATTCGACGGTGTTAGGAGATGGCGCCGTGGAAGTTCGGTTGGTGTCAATGGTGGTCTCAGGGGTGGGGAGAGGGAGGATGAGGAAGAGAGAGAAAACTAAATTAATTTTTATATAGTCAATTATTTAATGGTCAGGATTTTCCTCTAAGGATCAAGGGTCATTATTCTTTCTATTTATCATGACTACCAAGCTTTAGTAGCTATTGTAGAATTAATATTGTCAGACTACACCTAATAAAGTTTGTTTATGGGTTAGACTACACCTTGTGCCAACTGCCGCCCTACCACCCCCAGTGCCACCCCTACCACTTGCAATTGCCGCCCTACTACCACCACAATTGATTTTATTCCTCCAAATTCAGTTTTTGCTGCAAAAAAAATTCCCCAAATCCGATTGATCTTCCCCTCCATATTGGGTTTGTGTCTCTCTCTTTCAACTTTTCTCCACCTTTCTCCACACCTTTACACATTTTCTCATCTCCATTTTTTCCTATCCTTCCCAAATCCTATTGATATGTGATATGTTGCTACCCCATTTGCGGGAGAGGGATAATAGTCCTGCTTTTTAGATATGTCGCTACCCCATGTTCCTGTGCCCCTATGATGGTACTTCTAGATTACTTGTGCTGTAATTTTGACACGATCCAATCACAAAAAGATAAAAATTTAGCTGACATAAGGCCAAAATTGAACCACTCTTATCAATAGGAGTACCACTACAAGAACATCACCATCCAAATTCCATACCCTCCCCGCCTGCTTATCACTCATGCTCGGATTGTTATGTCAGTCTAAGCAACCTCTTCGAATGAGATAAATTTTGGTATCACCGATCCACCGTCCGTAGCAACACAACCTAATAAGATGGGTAGTCACCCCTTAGGCCTATAAATCCTCTCGTAGGCTCTAAAAGGTGAAAGCCTTGTTGTTAGTATGATGGTAGGAATATATTATAAACTGATCATATAAGCTTTAGTTTCCCAATGTGGGGCAAACCAACTCCATAATCCACTTTCCATATTCCGTAGTTTAATAATAAACTATTGTACATTTTTAAAGAGGTTTTTGATGTTGTTGTCATAATTTACAATATTTTATTTTATTAATAGTAATATTTTTATTATTTTAATATACTTTATTCACTATATTTAGCCTAATTTTGCTACATTAGAGTACTTTATTTACCAAATTCGTCATAATCTGACGTCATTTACATAACTAAGGTTTATGACCTTAAAAATTACGGAAAATTCACGTGGTACCCTTTAACTTTGCTTGATTGCACATAGTACCCAATTTGTCGAGTTTCTGCACAAGGTACCCTTCAAGTTTGAGATTGTGCACGTGGCGCCCTTCTAGAAAGCTTCTATTATAATGGACTGAGGTTAACTAGCTAATCCTACAATTTCCTATCTATTAAACACTAACTACCTAATTAGTAACCCCCAAACACTTAACCTAAACTAATCAAACGAAAGAAACACAGATATGGCTACTCCTCTGCTATTCTTTTTCCTCCTCTTGATATTCTCTCTCATGTTTTCCCCCTAACCACCGCAGACCCGATGGAGGAGGTAATCCAACTCCAATTATAGTCCACGGAGGTAAGGTAGATATAATGGTGGTTTTTGGTTGTAGACAATCTCCTAGGGTGTCCAACCAGTAGCTGAGTGATAATGGGTGTTGAACCACCACTCTGCTAAAGGTATAGCCACATGCTCCAATCTTTTGGTCTTTCACCACACATGCATCTGAGATTCTCCAAACACCTATTCACCACCTCACTTTGGCCATCAGTCTGTGGATGGTAGGCTTGTGATAACTTAAACTCAGTCCCATGCAATGTAATAGATATTTCCAAAATTGGCTCAAGAAAATCTCTGTTACTCAACAATGCTCCTAGGCCACCCATGCAGCTTAAATATGTGATCCAAATATGCTTGAGCAACTTCCACTGCAGTATATGGATGTGACAAAGCTACAAAATGAACTGTTTTGCTAAGCATGTCAACAACCACCCAAATTACTCCCTTAGCATGGGATTTAGGTAATCCTGTGATGAAATAAATTGAAATATCAACCCACACTTCTTTAGGTATTGGAAGAGGCTGTAAAAGACCAGGATTGGCCACATTTTCATGCTTGGCTGCTTAACAGGTGAGACAGTTTCTGACAAAAATTATTGTAACACTACGGAATATGGAAAGTGGATTATGGAGTTTGTTTGTCCCACATTGGGAAATTAAGGCTCATATGATCATTTTATAATAGATTCCTACCATCATACTACCAACAAGGCCTTCACCTTTTAGAGCCCGGAGAGGATATATGGGCCTAAGGGGTGACTACCCATCTTATTGGGTTGTGTTGGGACGGACGGTGGATCGGGCTGTTACAAATGGTATCAGAGCAACCCTGCGACCGCGTGCTGGGTGCTGGGGCGAGGCCCAGACCAGCCGTCTAGCGGGGGAGATCTTGGACCTGTGCTGATGTTGGTATGGTTTGGTTTAGGCGCAACGAGGACGTCGCGTTCTTTAAGTGGGGGAGTTTGTAATACTACGGAATATGGAAAGTGGTTTATGAAGTTGGTTTGTCCCACATTGGGAAACTAAGGCTCATATGATCAGTTTATAATAGATTTCTACCATCATACTAACAACAAGGTCTTCACCTTTTAGAGCCCGGAGAGGATATATGGGCCTAAGGGTGACTACCCATCTTATTTTTTGCCCTTACTAATTATACTCCTTAACATCTTATGTTACAATTTGGGTATAATTTGTACACTTATTCCTTTAAGTGTTTGTTTAATTATTATATCATTATATAATAATTATTAATTACATCATTTTAGCTAAAATTACAACTACTTGTAATTTACTTAGCTAATTGTCTATGTTGAGAATTCACACAAATACCGTAATTTGTTCGTCCTAAGTTCCAAACTCGCAAAACACTTTCTTTTATAATCAGTTAACTCTTTAACTGAAATATTAGGGTTTATTGTGATACTAACTTCGTTCTTTTACTTTGAGCATGCATTGCATTCATACATTTGCATCATATAATTTGGTATGTGTTATGTGTTTGTTTAATGAATTCACCTAATTACCTTGCGCTTCGAGGACGAAGCATTTTTCTTAAGGGGGGAAGGATGTAATATCCCGAAATTTCAAAGTATTTTATATTAATAATTTAAATTTATCAATTAGATTATTGGAGTGCAAAAGATTTTAAATGTAAATTGTGAGTCGTTTTCAAAACGAGTTCGGAAATGATTTCTAAAATCGGGGTTTCTATTTTGGGTCCTATTTCTAAACCGGGTCAGACATAGCCAACGGACCAATATCAACCCAAATCGACACCATTGACCCAAACACCAACTTATACCCCAACCCAACCCAAAAAGAAATCAGAAAAAAAAGGAAAAAGGAAAAAGGAAAAAAAAAAAGAGAAAAGAAAAGAAAAAGAAAAAAAAAACGACCCCCCCTCCCCTGTATAAAACAGAGGACGCACCCCCCCGTCCTCTTCTTCTTCGCTCGTCGTCCTCACCCACCGCCGCCGTCGATCGTTCCCTCATCCTGCCCAGCTGCTCGCCGCCGCGCCTACCTCCCAACCACCGTGTTCTCTCTCTTTCCTCGTTCAATTTCGTGAGCAATATCGCCCCTTCTTCTTCCCCTGTTTTCGTTTTAGTTAGTAATCATTAGTTTCGATTCGTTTTCTTGCTTCAAATCATGATTAATCAGTTCTAATGTATGTTATAAGTATTGGGTAATCGATTAGGGTTAGTTTTATGCATAAAGATTTGATTTTGATGATGGTTTTATGTTGAATTTTACTAATTACGAATTTGGGTTTAATTAGTGTAATTATTCGAATTAAGTTTAATTACTTTCGTGAATTATGATTCTAGCATGTTTATAATCTATTAAATAGGGTTCTTGAATTTAGTTGAGATTTAATTGGGGTTTTGTTCAAGTTTGAAGAAATTGTAATTTGGGGAAAATTTTGGGTTAATTGTTTCTTAATTAGGTCAATTAGCTTGAATCAATTAGGATGGTTAGTATTTCGACATTGTGATAATTTAGAGAGTTATAAACCGATTATCGAAATTTAATTATATTAATTTGTTTTTGTATAATTTTTGTGTAATTAAACCATGTTTTTCATGTTTAAAACATAATATAAATTGTTTTAATAAATCATAATATTTAAAAGTTTGTTTTCATGAATTAGATTCTGTTTTAAAAGTAATTTTAAGCTTTGAGAATTTTCAAAACAAATTGAGTGTTAATTAAGTAATAGTAGCTAACTATGGAATTAGAATTGAAATTGTTGGTTAATTGTTGATTGTTGGATTAGAAATTTAAGAGGTCATGAGCATTGCATATAGAATAAGATTTACATAAGTATTAGATGAATGAGTGGAGGAGATTAGTATTGATTTTGGGATTTATTGATTGTGTAATTGTAGACCTCGAGTTCGTAGACGAAGAATACTAGTGACCGTTGTGCTGTCGTGTCCTTGTGTGCATTGAAAAGGTAAGCTAGCATGCTCAACCTTTCTTAAACTTGTAGAAACCTTTCAAAATTATATGCTAAGTGATTGGTGTGCTGGATGAAAACTTAGTATCATATTAGGTGGAAAACGATTTATTGTTTTGATTATCGTATCTTGATTGAATTGGATTTGATTATTGCATTGATATATTGTTTGCTTTATGATTCAAAAGATGTTATTGGAATTAGGATTGATAGGTGTGCAATTGATATTTATATGGCTGAATTATGAATGATTGTATGATTATTGGAATATAAGTTTGTGTAAATGACCGATATTATAAATAAAATAAATAAATAAAGTATGAGGATACACGGGGATTATTGGTTTGAGTCGCATCGACTCCACTTTATTTGGTTTGAGTCACATCGACTCCACTTCATTGCCCCACCGCATCGGTTTTAAGAGGGCTTGGCTCTAGTACTACTCTATTGGGTTAGCAATACTTAATAGGGGGTGTGCACACTTAAGGTCTAGTAGTCTTGTATGGTATGGTTTGGTGAGTCGGCAAAGATTCGGCTCACCCACGTATATAATAGTATGGTTTGGTGACTCGGTAAAAATCCGGCTCACCCACTTATCAAAATATGAATGGTATGGTTTGGATGAGTTGACAAAGACTCGACTCGTCCCACTTATAAAGTTCGCTATGAGTTTCTCATTAAAGATCGTAAAGAATGACTTGGTTTATACTATGAATTGTTATACGTTTGTTGTAGTGATTGTGATACTTCTATTTTGGCGATTTGATTTGTTTTACGATTGGTTTATGTGATAATGTGCTAAGTGTGGTTTTCGAAAATAAAACTAAAATGTTTTTAAAAAAAAAAATCCAGGTAAGAGTTTTGGGTTTTCTACGAGTTGAGGTGTTAGCTTACTCAATTTCACTGACTTTTTAAACTGTGGTTTTTGTGTTTTAAATCCACCACAGGTATGGAGTAGATGATACATTGCGAGGACGACGACTCACTAGATAGTAGTTGAATCAAATAAAGCTTAGGCTTTAAGCTATAGACTATTGATAATACTTAGACCATTTCATATTTCGTATTTTGGATTTCGGATTGTTGTAATTTAATTTCGGATTGTAATAGATTAATTTAGACCATTAGACATCTATATTCTGGATTTTGAAATCTCCTATCATTCGGGTCTTTGACTTGAGTGCGGAGTGACACCTCTGAATTTCCTTAATTGTGTTTTGGCTCGCTGAAAAATGTTTTTAAAAAAGGAAGGAAATTTGGGGGTGTTACATTTATATTATATAAGTATGCTTTATAATATACGAAAAATCAATTATAAATTACAAGAAATTGGTAGGGAGCCGAGATACGATGTGAGCCCCCACACCATTTGCTATGGAAAAACCAATCCTAGTAAAAATATAAGTTGCAGCCTGCGCACCGACATCCTGCGTCCTGCAAAACTGCTGGATCCACTTAGGCAGAGCAACAACTGCGGGCTCCAACTCCCCCAAAGAGGAGAAAGAGAAGGGAAGAAAGCCATAGCCCAAAGCAGCGCACCTCGCCTCATACTTAGCACGCTTACGATCGGCCGCTTCCCGCACCACCTTACCTGGCTCAAAATCAATCAATCTCGTCTGAGTCAAGGGCGACGACCCAGTCAAATCGACGCAGACGTCACACCCTCTATCCCAAGAGTAAAGCAGCATGTCTGCTGGGCGAAGAGGTCGGCCATCAGCACCAAGCATACAAATGTCAAGCTCCTTTCCAGCTGAGATCCCTGATCCCTAACAGATGTCAACCAGCGTGTCACGAACAGCATTATGCCGATGTTTGACGTCAACCACTCATGTACATGATACAACATGATCTCTGAATATATCATCCACAAAGACCCGCGAGCAAGCAGAGCACGGGTGATCCATGGTGAATAAAGGTACCCCTAGACGATAGCAAAGCACGCAACGTAAGTGCAACCATTCATAGTCTGACCCAACCCCGAAATCGACACCACTCTAAGCCAATCAGAACAGTGCGTACCCTGCTGAGAACCCCCACAAAGCTAACTGAAGCGGTGTCAAGGAATAAATAGAAGCACCGTCCCTAGCGACCCGAGCGAAATACAAATCTGCCAATCTCTTCATAAGTCTAGGGGCAGTGATCTTACCAGGATTACCCAAGATATCAACCTCTAAAATCCGATTAAAAACACCAATAGCATCAACAAACGCATGCCCCAAAGAGACGACACCAGTCTGACGAAGGAGCTTAGACTGAAGTCCGGACGCTAAGAAAGCATAATGAACAGCATCCTCGGCCGAATAAACTCCTAGCCCAACGAAAGAAAATGGCAAAGTAGCGAGCCTCCACTGCTAGTCACCAAAACCCGAACCAGAAGCAACAACGATACGCCCTAAGGAAGAACATAGGGATCGAGAGAGATCAATTGATTATCGCCGTCAAACAACAATAACGTCAAACACTAGCCAGCCAAACGTTACCGATTTACGTCAATCAACTGACTTAGTATATTCAATATACTCCAGGTTTATTTCTAATTAGATTTAATTAGTCAACGCATCATTTTCGGATGACACCTACTCCAACACTGGTTTCAGAATTAAGTTGCGGAGAACCATCAAATTTAAACAAAACAATGTGTTGGAGCCACCTCCCTACCCGAAAAAAAACCCCTCACCACATGTAGCCACCTTCCAACACCAAGCACAACCATTCACGTTCCTACTGCCACCACTTAACATACTTCCTCATGTTGAGGCCATGACAACAACACCAGCTTCCCCATCCTCCACGTCCTCCTCCCTCCAAGCCTCCATGACCTTTTTCTCTCTCGCTCTATTTCCTCTATTTTCGGCCACTACATGCTCCTCCGACCCAACTCTCCTTCTCGTCGTCATGCTTCTCCTCTTGTTACCACCACCCCTCAATTGTCTCCGCGCACCATTGATTTTTAAAAAGAGCTTTTAAGAGTCGTCCCTTGTCTTTATAAATATCTAAACCCACAAGGAGATCAAGTAGCAGGTCATGCTAATGGTAAGGATGCAACGTTGGACGCCGAAACGACCATCGTTGAATGTGGGAGAGAAAACAGAGGTGAGAGACAGAAGAAAGGAGAATAACATTGTAACAACCCGAAAATTCAGACGATTTTATAACATTATTTTATTACTTAACTAATATAATTGTAATGAATCTTTAAGTTGAGTCATGTTTTCAAAACATATTTTCAAACGGGATTAAGAAATTAGAGTTTTGACCCGACTGTTACTGTTATCTTGTACTAGTAAAAAAAGAAAAGAACGATAAAAAGGTAAAAATAAAGGTAAACCAAAAATAAAAACAAAATCTCACCTTTTCCTCTCACTTCACCCCGTGAAATAATTCCCCAAGAAAAAAACCCTGCCTCCCCCTCCTTTACATCATCCCCATCTTTCATCATCAGTCATCATCTATATTGATTGATCAATCTCTGATCAATCATCTTCTCATCATGTTCCGATTTTCGATCGACACATGCCCATGCCGTCGCTGTCCTTCCTAGACGCCGATCATAGTGGTCAGGCCTTTCTTTTGATCATTGTTTTCTGACTGATTTTAAGGTGCGTATTCTTGGTTATTTGGATCGATTTCGCGGGTTTGAGTTAACACGATGTCCAGGGGCGAATTTAGAATTATAGAAATGAGGTAGCCCTTACATGTGTTTGGTTTGTCACCGGAAACCCACACCGGCCCATACAGACCCACCTCTAGGTGGACGTATAAGAATTAGTTGTCTGGGGATCCAGTAGTCTCACACAAACCTGGGGGGTTGCATATTGGAGGATTCAGTTCCGTATTCCGCGCTTGCGAAATAAGTAGTATGCCCAATTTAGTAGTTATTGCATTGATATTCGAGGACAGGATTCGAACCTGCGACATTCTTTGGGACATGAGACTATTACCTAAAAAGGCAAACTTTACGATTAATGACAAGTTTTCATAGTTTGAAAGTGAATAAGAACATTTTTTGTAGCTTTGATATTAAAAAGAAAAAAAAAAAAAAAAAAAAAAAATCTCCTACCTAAAAAAAACGAGTTCCAACCTATCGAGCATTACATCTATACCATTGTTACTACCATTAGACTAGATGAAAAGCCTGTGCGCTGCACGGACACTTTTTCATATTTTTTTTTTATTAATTAGTTAATTTCAAAAATAAATAAATTATGATAACTAATTAAATATTGGTTAGTTAAGATATCTCTTAATCTCACCAAATCACTTACGGAGTATATCATTGTAAGGAATATTACTTTATCTTTAAATAATACTCATTTTTTAATTATTTTTTGAAATCATTTAAATTATACTTAACTTTTCGAAACTACGAGTAAATGAATCTTATATTAAATATGTTTCGACACAAACATAATGATACATATATCGTAATATTTTGATATACTTACCCCAAGTTATAACAGTTTATATTATGTTTCATGTTGATAACTTTATCACGCAAAAGTTTTACAAATATTGGACTCTCTCCGTGAATTTCTTAATGTTTCATGTGGATTAGTTTAATACTTAATGTGAGAGTTTACCAAATCTTGGAACTCTCTCTGTGCATTTCTTAACCTTCCGGCGCTCTCAATGCGCTTTAAATTAATAGCTTTTACATATATATTAGATTTGCTAAACATATATGAGAAAATAATATTTTGGTTGTTATGGTGGTCTAGGGAAGTGATGGTCTATGATACGGAGTATGATGAATTAATACCAAGAAGGCCGAACTGGCCAAGTGAGAAAGTTTGGGCGTTGTAAGTAGCAAAATGGAGAGGATATATGTATGCCCATTAACTAGACTTGGAGTGTGTTCGAGAAAAGTAGCGGTAGCTGTAGCTGTTAGCGTTTTTAGTAGCTGTAGCGGTTCTAATAGATGATGACCGGTGTTGGAGATTAACTGCATGTGTAATTGGAATCCATTTAACATGTTCGGTACAACTAGCTGTTAAAACATTTAAATGACGTGAAAAGACATATTTTTTTTTTTTTTTTTTTTTTTTTTTGTAAGATATACTAGTACATGTTTTATATGAATAATGTTTTTATCCATCATTATATAGTTTCATAATACAACACAACACCACACAACATAGCCAAATAAAAAAAAAAATGTAAATAACTGTATTCAGGTATGTTACAGTACTCCATACTCCAAATTGATCAACTAGTTCAAACATTCTAGTAGTGGATGTAATCAAATCCATTAAAACAAAATAAATAGAAGAGGCCCTCGAGGAGAGAGTTTGGAACTTTGGATGCAGGAGAGATAAAATAAAACTTATCATAATATATAATTACAATAATATGGAGTATCTAAATGAGGGGCTAAATTGGAAAAAAAATACACAACAGCTACCCCTATCTCCTCAAACGTTCTTTTTTGTAACGTTTAAGAAAAGCTCCTCCAATCACTAAAAGCCACTCAAACATCTTCTCTACCTAACACGTCTTACTACATAGAATTAGCTTTTTTGACCTGGTCAAACCACTAAAAGTTACATAAAAAGCTAATGAAAAGCTGCGCTGAACAGGCCTTTGGTGGGGTTTAGTATTTTCTTACCTTCCAAAAAATAAAAAAATAAAAAGAAAATCCCTAGAATAAAGAACACACGTGCTTAGGTGGGGTTTGTACCTTTTTTTTTTGATAGATAAAGGTAAGAAAGCCTAGGTTGATCCACGAATGTAAGACCAACCTAACTCATCCTTTCGGATGAGGGAAGAAAGAGAGTCAGACGGATTCTCAAACCAACGTGTAAGAGACGGGGATGAGTGCCCCAAATTGGCCATAAAGTCTGCGACTTTATTGGCCTCATGAAAGCAGTGAGAAATCTCTTCTTTGTGAAAGGAGGAAAGATCCACTAAAATATCTTCAATTAGATTGGAGATTTCCCAAGGAACCTTCCAGGAACGACGAACTGAGTTAATCACGCTAATGTTATCGCCCTCGATTATAATATTATTAACGCCTAAGAAAATAGCCGCTTTCAATCCTTCCTTCAAAGCTAAAGCTTCAGCAAAAAGAATACTAGTAGAGACACAAGCTTTGGCCCCAAAGATTAATGGTGTTCCATTACTATCTCGAATAGCATAACCTAAAGACGATTGTCCATTACTAAGTTTCGAACCTTCGAAATTTAATTTGAAGAAATCTAACGGGGGTTTATGCCAAAAAATATTCTCGCTACAGACTTTATTATTATGAAGGCCTTGACTTTGTTCACAGTTATCAAGGTTATCTAAGTCAATTTTTCTAAGGGTTAACCAATCTTTTAACGCTAATTTTGTCAGACGAGTAACTTTGTCAACTGAAATTGTTTCATTTCTAAAAATTGAACTATTTCTAACGAACCATACATTCCACCAAATGAAGAAAATAACTTGCATAGATTTATTGTTCATCGTTTTTTTTAACAAGGTCTAGATTATGACTGAATGAGCGGTTAACCATACTAAGATTATTATAAATACTACCACTGTGAGAATGAAGTAAATTCACGTCAAATTTTGTTGCTACATCTATTATAAGTGGACAAGCAAAAAACAAATGGTACGAGTCTTCTAAAAGATGGCCACAGAGAATACAATGAGCTGGGACTGAAACATGGCTGCGAATTAGTCTGTCCCGAGTAGGGAGACCATCCATACAAGCTTTTCAAATAAATTTTTTAATTTTATTAGGGATATCGAATTTCCAAATCCAATAAAAACTACATTTGTACTCACTTATGTTTTGGATACCTTGCACTAACAAAGTAGCAGACTTAGTCGAGAAAGAACCATCATTTGATATTCCCCAAAATACCTGATCATTCATGTCATGAGACGGAATATAGATGCTACAAATAATATCTATAATATTTAAAGGAAGGACATGGCTAAGTCGTTGAATATCCCATTGATGAGTATCCGTAATAAAATAACTCACCTTAATAGGATGTTCAACATTGATACTAATTAAAGCTACTTCAGATAGAGGAGTTAGGAGAACTCAGATGTCTTGCCAAAAATTTATATCTTTACTGTTACCTATTTGCCAACGCAAACCTTTTCTAAAAACGCTTCTAAGAGACATGAGTTTCCTCCACTGCCATGAACTACTAGTAAGGGGATTATGATCAAATAGATTTGACGATTTAATGTATTTTTTCTTAACAACTTTTACCCAAATGTTATCCGATTCTGTTAGTATTTTCCTTAGTAATTTTAGCTACATTGCCTTGTTGGTCACCTCTGCTCTTCGGAGACCCAAACCACCCATACTTTTAGGGGTACAAATTTTATCCCAACCTATAAGATTGGGAGATTTGTTACCATTAGTTTTATTCCAAAGAAATTCTCTGTTGATTTTATCTAGATCTTTATGAACCGAACTCGGGATTAAAAAACTTTGCATTTGAAAAGTAGCCTTTGAAGCTAAATTGGCTTATTTTCTCTCTGTCTTTTATTTCTTCATCTCTTTCTTTTGTTTCTTGCAACTTCCCCCTTTTTTCACATAGAGGTAGCCATTTCCATCCCCTCTTGCTTGAACTTGGGTTCACGAATCTGGAAAATTTTGGGGTAGCCAATGCACCCCAGGCTACCCTATAGATTCGCCCCTGTCGATGTCTACCACTTCCACATTACTATGGGCATGTGATTTGAGCTGAGTTCTTACGAATTTTGTTAGAAAACTATAATTTGTTTGTATTGATATTTGATATTGTAATTGTGTTGTTACTTTTGTTTGCCTATTGTGTATTAGTCTGAATTGAGTTAGGCGACTTTCGAGCTTGGTACATACATAGGGATAAGTTTCCAACTATTTGGGTATTAAATTGAGTTTTTTTCTACAACTATATGGTTGTAGAAGAGAAGAGCTCAAGGGGTTCATGCATGGATGTGTTGGAGTTGGTGTCCTCCGATAATAATGCATTGACTAATTAAATCTAATTAGGAATAAACCTGAGATATATTTGATATACTAAGGGTATGTTTGGTAGTACATTAGCATTTAGCATTTAGCATTTTGACCCAGTCAAAACGCTACTTTACATGTTTGGCTGCATAATTATCAGTAGCATTTGGAGTAGCATTTAGCATTTTGACCAGCATTTGTGAAATGCTATCAAAAAAAGCATTTCCTGGGTAGCAGTAGCATTTACTTTTTCTCTTCTCCATTTTACCCTTAATTAATACTCCATATATATCTAAAAAAATCATTATCCTCCATCTTTATGGAGGATAAATGATGCACTTGTTAATTTTTATGGAGCTCTAATCTTGATGTTATGTATTTGTATTATGAATCATGTAGTAATTTCAGTTATGTTGCTCGATATATATTTCTTTTAAACCATGGTTATGTTTAATGAGATTATTTTTGTTTGTATATTTTTCTCTTATAAGATATAGCTAAATAATTTTGCACTAGTTCATCTGATAATTGAAAAATAAACACAAACATTTAATTCCAAAAACCATGTACTCCATACCCTTTTAAGTAATTTGATCAAACTCAACAACTAATCATTCCAAATACGTCTTCCTAAACTGCTACTTCTACAGCTAAACAGCTACCTGCTACCTCAATAGCTAACAGCTACCCAAACAGTTAATACTACCAAACAGGCCCTAAGTCAGTCGATTAACGTAAATATATAACGGTTGGCTGACTAGAATTTGACATTATTGTCGTATGACGTCGGTAATCAACTGATCCCTCTCGGTCACACCTTTAAAAGATAGTTACTCCGAGTAACATTATGTCTGTATAAGACATAGTATAATGGAACCCTAAAATATATTAAAAGTTAACAAATTGTATCGGGTGTTAGGTGACGAGTTTGGAATTGGGGTTTAGCGAACTATGTCATTATTGATTATGTGATAATTAATAATTAATAAGTTCAAACCTTCTCTGATGTGATAAAATGGAGTTTTGGCTAGCGACTAATAAGTAGTTCACTATTTTATACATATATATACTAATATTGATTAGTAATAGTTCGGTTTTTGTCTTAATTGTCGAAAAGGACTACTAGCAAATCAAAATTACAAAGAGTTGTAATTTTAGCTGATTGATGATAATTAAGGTTTATTATATATTGATATAATAAGTAATGTCACTTAAAGAGTTAAGTGTACGTATTATTACTAATTGTATCATTTAAGAGTCAAATGGGTACTAACTAGTAAGGTTATAGTGGTAATTTTATTACCATTAGACCACACCACTATATATAGTCGATGTTGGTGGATGATCAAGTGTGACCATCTTTTTATCATTTTTGTCATCATCATTCAACACATAAAATGAAGAAAGAAATAAGGAAGATTGTCTTTTTCTACATAAGGCCATTCGGCCAAACCAAAACTCCATTGCCATGGAGTGTTTCTTTTCGTTTTGCATAATCTTAAAGTATATTTAGCTAATAGTTAGTTATATATATAAACAAATTTTAGGGCTTGATTTTCACTAAAACTAATTCTATTGGTGGAAGTTTTGGAGGGCTACTTTGGTGGACTTTGGGAGGATGTTTCTTACCATGGAAACTCAAGTAAAGGAGGAGGATCTCGTACAAAATCAGCTCAAGACCTTCTTGTAAAAGAAGTGGGCATAAAACCATTTAATTAAGGTAAGTACACTTGTTTTCTTACATTATTTAGCTTTGATTTTGACATGCAACAAAAGATCACTAACCCACTTAATTAGTGCAATTAAGTGACTAATTAGAGGAGTCTAATTAGGGGCTAGTAACTATCAGGATGAAGCTAATATAGAATAGTTTTAAAGCCTTGCAGCTTGTCTTTACGTTTGTCGCAGAAACTAATTATGGGACTTTGATGTGGTATAATTTTTTGGTGACGAGATGATTGACGAGTTAATTTAATTTAGTTTGCGATAACAAGGGCATGCCCTTGTTTACGCTATACTGGCTATATGGAGCTTGTGTGATTGATACTCGTATCGATGTTGGGTTTATGGTCGATGTTATGGTTAATGTTTTGGGCTAATGAGAAGTAAGAGGAGCTACGTACTTTAGAATTGAAACGACATTTACGATATTAGATAAGTCAATTTTGGCGACGTACCGACATTATTGAGAAAATACATTAAATTCTAATGAGTTTTATTATGGAGGAGTATGATCTCTGATTGGAGTTTGGGTCTGGGCTCTAGACTTCGAGTGTACTAGATTTTATACCCAAGAGAATAGCTCATTCAAAGGTGATGGGAATGGTAGTACATTAATTTGTAAGTACTTATGATCAATTGTAGTAGCTATAATTAGGCATCGTTTGGATACCCTCCAAATTTATAGGAATTTTATTTTTCAAGGAATTGAATTATCATGAGTTGTTTGGTTACCACAAAGTGTAAGTGTAGGAATTCAATTACCTTGGAGGGGCTAGGTAAGAAAATTCCCATGTGAATTGAATTCCCTTGTTCATCCAAACAAATTTTCCCAATTCCCATACTATCTTAATTCCTAGGATTTGCAAGTTCATGGGAATTCCGAGTTCCCGAGTGTATCCAAACGATGTGTTGACAAGAGCAATTGATGTGCTCGTGTTTGTCAATAATTTTGGCTTATTTTTAATGTTTTTTCGGGATGTAATGTTGGTTTTTACGTTGTTATTCTCACGGAATTGATTTATGTAATTTATGGTGAGGAAATGGGTATTTAGAGCCCGTTTGTTAGGATGTGAAATCCAGAGGAATGTATGCCAATTTGATGTGAAGCTGTTACTGAAGATTGAAGACTCGTCGCAATTTCACCACAAGATAGGGGTGTCTAAGGCGGACGGCATGAGAAACAAAGGCGGTCCACGGAATATCGAGTGGAGAAATTGAAGACGAGTTCTGGAAGATCAAGGCGGACCACACAAGTAGGCCGGCGGTCCGCGACGGAGATAGGCGCGGTCCACGGCTGAAGGGCGACGAGAGTCCGGTTTCCATAATTCTTATATTTCCATATTTCTTTTTTTTTGGAAAGTATTAGATTTTATTCCTCCAAAATTAGGAAATAAAGGAACAAATTACAACACTCTCCAAAAGGGGGGCAATGAATCACCCTAAAAGAACACACTACCTAATGCTACTAGCAATTAGGAATACAATCCCTAAATCTATCAATAGTTCATACACAAACAATAAACTTAATAAATTTGGCAACTTGATCACTATTCCTATTTACACCACCTAAAATTTGCGCATTTCTTTCCCTCCAAATTTCGTAAATTGCACAAGAGAATGCACTTCTAAGCATATGGTTCTTTCCTTCCTTGCCTTTCAATCTTCTTAAACCAACAATTTCTTGATTCAATGACCATATTTGTCTTCTATAACCACGCCAGTTAAGCACATTCCTCCAAATAGGTTTTGAAAAACTACATTTGAAGAATAGATGAGCTGCATTTTCCTCCTCGCATTTGCACAACATGCACCAAGTTGGCATGCTCATTCCTCTTCTTTTCAGGTTATTAACAGTGGGCAGGCTCTTATGATTGGCTAAGGTCGTGATCATTTTTTGGAGGCAGCAAACATCCCAAACAGTTTTGGACCAAACAACTCTGCTCTCGACTTGCCTAAAGAAATCATAAGCTGGTCTACTACCTTGTGTATTATACCATTTAGCCATCAGCAGTTTAGCATTCATATCTCCATCAACTGCATTCTTGATTTCATCTCTTGTGTATTATACCATTTAGCCATCAGCAGTTTAGCATTCATATCTCCATCAACTGCATTCTTGATTTCATCTCTGATTAGCAAGAGGTTCCTCCAAGTAGCTGAGCAGTCAGCTTGAGCAGTAATGTTCCAGAGGTTTCTCTCCTTCAAGTAGTAAGCCCTCATCCACTTAGTCCAGACACTTTGCTTGTGATAATTCAGCTTTATTAACCATTTTGAAAATAGGGTTTTGTTCCAGCTTAAAACCTCTTTAATTCCCAAGCCACCCTCCTGTTTAGGTGAGCAGAGAAATATCCATTTCATGAATGTCATCTTGCTCTTCTCATCACTAAATCCCCAGAAGAACTCTCGGCAGAGCCTGCTAATCTGCTTAAGGACCATCTTTGAGTGTAGCAGCACATAGCCCCAGAAGGTTTGTAAGAGCAGGATAACAGAGTTTATCAATTGTAATTTCCCGGCATATGATATGTAGGAGTTTGATACAATATCAAATAGGGAAAACTGTCAAAACTAGAGATAAGTCTCTTTGTGATTGGAAGTGGATTTTAGGAAAAGGTAAATGGTGTTACTTCCTAATTTCTTGAGTATAGTTTAGTTAAGTGTGTTACTTTTCAGCAAAGAATAAATTTCCTTATAATATAGGAATGGATATTGGAAGTCGCGTTTTTTTTTTTTTTTTTTTTTTTTTTTTTTTTTTTTTTTTTTTTTTTTTGCTTAAATGTAATTGTATTGCTTGAAAAAAAGATACACAGGTCGTCGGGGAATACCCCTTCAAAAAAACATGCCAGATTCAAACAACTCCTAACATCACCTATCAAATCCTAGACACCTATTAAGCTAGATTAACCTCGCTTAAACCATTTCCTATCTTTAATAGATAAGCTCTTGCAAGTAGTTCTGAGTCTAGTCTTAACATTTTCATACACTATGTTAGCAAGTAGTTTTGGAGTTAGAACTACATTCTCCAATCTACTTCTATTTCTAGTCATCCAGACTTGATGAATAAGTCCACAAGGATCGCAGCTGCCACCTGCTTCTGAATACTGGATCTGAAGCTCTTGTTAGCACACCATTTCATAGCATCTCTGTCCGGATAGTCAATCCCTATCCTCTGTCTGATTTCCTCCAAGCATAACTTGCTATACACACACTGAAAGAACAGATGCTCATGATTTTCTGTTTGCTGTTGACACAAAGGACAAGCATCATCATCACAAATCCCAATCTTCTTAAGTCTCTCCTTAACCTGCAGCCTTTTCCTCTGTGCCAACCAAGTGATAAATAATTTTTTTGGGATGCAATGTCTGCTCCAGATTAATTTACCCCAATTCACTTTAGGATAAACCTCCCTGAGCAAGTCAAACCCATCTGCAACTGTGTAACCACCATTATCCCATGTTCCCTTGCATAATTCCTGACATAATCTCTCCTTAATTTCGCAAATTCTCCTCCAATGCCAGCTACTGTCAGTAGGGGGTGTATACCTCCCACTTATTAGCTTTTATGTACACAACACGCACCCATCTTATCCACAAAGTGTCAGGCTTCTAAAATAACCATGCCACATATTTCCCAATACAGGCAATATTCCAGCTGATTATGTCTTTAATTCCCAATCCACCAGCCTCCTTTGGCATACAAACATCTTCCCAAGATACCAAGGGGCTCCTTTTCAAATGCTTCATTCCATCCCATAAATAATTTCTGCAGATAGCATTTATTTTCCTTAGTACTGTTTTTGGGAGAACAAAGACTCTTGCCCAGTAACTGTGTAGGTTAGCTAGGTTAACTTGAATTAGGGTGAGTCTCCCAGCATAGGACAATTTCCTAGCCCCAAAAGTCCTAATTCTGCTAACAATCCTCTCAACTAGAATATTGGAAGTCATGTTTCCATATCTTATTAGAAGTAATATTTCCTTATTGCTTGTTTTGTTTTTAGGAAGTCTAGGCTATTATAAATAGCACCCTATTGTATTGTTTTTACAGACACAGTTTGAGTATTAATATTGAAGAGTCGAAAGAGAGTTTCTTTCAATGGGTTCAAATTTTGAACACAAATTGAGCTAAGTAGTGTTATTCTTAGTTCGGCATTATTTGTTAATCGCGTTATTAGTGAGTAGTGGATCATTACTTAGATCAGCGTCTAGGGATTGATCATAGTTTGGACGAGTTATAGGTCTAACTTGTTCATCCATATCATTTATTCTTTTTGTTGTTCTTGTTTTTCATCCCATAAAACAGAAAACCCCAAAAATAGTCTCACATTAGTACAAAACATCAATCTATCCTATAGTATGTTATTAAATCCGCTGCATACTCGTATCATTTGTGCCATCAGAGGTTCGGCTCTTGATTTCCTCAAATCAACAAGATTATGGTGGCTACTCAACTATGAAGATCACAGAGTTCGACAATCCTTTTATCTAAAGGTGTATGGTGCAAAACGGCAGGTATGCGAATTTCACCATTGCTCCTACGTCTTACAATTTGGCTTCAACTTACCTAGTCGAGAAATTGGGATTGAGGACCGCTATTATCGATGTGCCTTATGTGATCCGAAATATATAATGGTGGAGTTTTATGTGAGGTAAAAGAACAAATGGTTGTTAACTTTTCTATGGATTCTTATAAGGATTATGTTGTATGCCATGGATAGATTGGCAAAAAATGGTGATTATTATTCGATGAGGATAAGCGAGAAAAGAGAATTTCGAATAATGAATATGTATACAAAGTTCAATTCTTTTGCCAGTGAAGAACCAACTACGGTCGAAGAAACACGAGTAACTTTAACGGTAATTGATGAAGACCTCAAAAGGGATAAGGTTAAGTCGTGACGAGATTGTTTAAAGAACTTGAGTAATTTATGAGCAAAATGAAGGTAACAATCTCTTTAAAGCAGAATTACCACCTATCGTTGATGAGATGTATATGTTTGTTAAGGAAAGGTCGGTGCACAACGAAGATTTCTATGACAGTTCGTATAAATCTCCACATGAATTGATAACAAGCTTCGGGGTGATCTCAATGGAAAAATTGTAATACTTGATGATATTATCGTGCATCACAATGTTGAGTCAAGTAAACAGAGACTACGTTGACAAAAGGTCAAATCTTTGATTATGGTAATTGGAGCGCATGAAAGTCTGAGGCATACCATGAAAGATTTTGCTTCAAAGGGTGTGTACAAGGCTTATATCAAGTTCAATTTAAGGTTTGAACGAAAACCAAAGGTAAGGCTAAGAGGCTCGTTTGGTGGAAGAGGAGTAAGTGTTTTCAATGCTGGGTTAACTTCATTATTCTGGATTCGAGGCCGAATCTTTTTAAAGAGGGGGAGGATGGTACAATATCAAATAGGAAAAACTGCCAAAACTAGAGATAAGTCTCTTTGTGATTGGAAGTGGATTTTAGGAAAAGCTAAATGGTGTAACTTTCTAATTTCTTATGTATAGTTTAGTTAAGTGTCTTATTTTTTAGCAAAGAATAATTTTCCTTATAATATAGGAATGGATATTGGAAGTCATGTTTCCATATCTTATTAGGAGTAATATTTCCTTATTGCTTATTTTGTTTTTAGGAAGTCTAGACTATTATAAATAGCACCCTATTGTATTGTTTTTACAGACCCAGTTTGAGAATTAACATCGAAGAGTCGAAAGAAATTTTTTTCAATGGGCTCAGACTTTGAACACAAATTGAGCTAAGTAGTGTTATTCTTAGTTCGACATTATTTGCTAATTGCGTTATTAGTGAGTAGTGGATCATTACTTAGATCGGCGTCTAGGGATTGATCATAGTTTGGACGAGTTATAGGTATAACTTGTTCATCCATATCTTTTATTCTTTTTGTTGTCTTATTTTTCGTCCTATAAAACAGAAAACCCCAAAAATAGTCCCACAGTAGTACAAAACATCAATCTGTCCTATAGTCTGTTGTTAACTCCGCTGCGTACTCGTATTAGAGTTAGCCCAGTGCTTGAGTTTACTCCTGATCATGTCTAGTAAGGGGGAACACATTGAAGTTTTGAGTCTAGTTGAGTGCATAGGAACACCCAAGTAACTGAAAGGAAATGAGCCAATAGAATACCCAGTAGCTTCCCATATGCTTTTAGCTGTCTTTTCCTTCACTCCTCCTAGATATATGCCTGTTTTCAATGGATTTTCAGCAAGACCTGATTGAGCCTGAAATTTATTCAAAGTGTTTGCAATAGCAACAATAGATTTCTTATCACCTTTAGCAAATATCAGCAAAAATAAGATAATTCAGGGAGATTTTATTGCATTTTGGGTGTTGCTTGAAATTTTCGGTGTGTAGTGCTTGTCTAAGCATTCTTAACAGCCCCTCCATTGAAATCACACATATATAGGGTGATAATGGGTCACCTTGCCGTAAACCCTTTTTTGCAGCACAATATCCAACTTGAGAGCCATTGTCTAATATATATATATATGTAATCCTGAACCCGCTCAATTCCCAAGCTGACATGTGGCTTATAATAATATTATTATATTGTAAAATAATGTTTATCCAAAATAAGATATGGTAAGTATATGGTAATATTATTCTAATAAAATAACATTATTACTTGATTTATGGAAAATAGCTTAATATAGTAATTACTTGATTTATGGCAATTTGATCAAATATCTCACGGGTGTTTCAAAATGGGACTTTGGCTTTTGAAAGGTGACTTTTCCTCTAATTACATTACAAATATCCCACGGTTGTTCGAAATGAGATTTTAGGTTTTTAAAAGTGAGTTTCCATGTAATTACATTACAAGTATACCACGGGTGTTGGAAACATGACTTTAGGTTTTAAATGTCACTTTCCGTCTAATTACATTACAAATATTCAAAGGGTGTTTGAAACGAGATTTTAGGTTTTAGATAAAAATTTCGTTTACAAAATTTTAACATTTAAACATAAGTAGCCCGGGCGTTGCACGGGCCATCAAACTAGTTTATGTTAAGAGACAGATGAGCACTGTTGAGGCAGGCCATAGTTCAGTTGATAAATTTATCAGGAAAGTTTAGATATTTGAGCAGATTTTCAAGGTACTCCCATGAGACAGTAAAATGCTTTTAAAATATCGACTTTGATTGTTGCTCTTGGTGAAATGCCAGTCCTCTCATATTTTCTGACCAATTCTTGTGATAGGAGGATATTGTCAAAAACGGCCCTTTTAGGGACAAAGGCTGATTGCTCTTCCCCTATAATTGAGTCAAGGATTGGTTACACCCTGCTCACCGCCATTTTGCTGACTATTTTGTAGATAATATTGCAACAGGATATAGGCATGTAGTCAGCTACAAAATGGGGTGTTGATTTCTTTGGTATTAATGCTATTAAGGTTAAGTTTACCTCCTTCATCATCTTTCCAGGGCAAAAAAACTCTAGAACAACAACACTTATTTCATCCCCAATAATGTTCCAAGCCTTCTTATAATAAGCCCCATGTTGTGTATTATATTTACCGCAAGCGTACGGGTTATCGTAGCAAACAGGTCGATCTTAGGGAGGTGAGGTTCAAGTACTAGCCGATTCAAATTAAGAGATATCTACGCAAATCTAAACTTTGATTGAGGTTTTCTATAGCTAAAGAGAACAATAAGTGAATAAATGGTTGAGAGAATACGTGACTAAAGGCTCTAGGGCGTAATGAAAATCCCCACTAGCACGCACTAATCAATCTAAGTTCCCGTTCACAAGTCAATTAACTAGTTATTAGGTGAGATTATGCCATCATTTCTTACCAATTATTCCCTTCCGAGATGATAACGGTCTTCCTAACACATGTTAAATTCTATTTCCATGGCGTTAACACAGAGTAAGAGCAATAAGTCTAACATAAATGGTTCCCAACTATCATTCCTACCTATTTCCATGGAGGAAATCAAATCATAAATAGAGGGCTCTAATTAAGTCGCAACTTCCTCTTCTAAATTTAATCTAGCAAGTCAACCTAAAACTAATCACGTTCAACCCTAATCTCCACTTCCGCTTATGATAAAGGGTCTAACAGTAATCAATAATTCGGTGACAGTAAGTCAAATCTAAATAGCCCTAATTTATTAGAACATGACTTGCAATTGGTTACGAATCATAATTAGCACATGCTAGGGTTTAATCGAACCCTAGATAAAGAGACTACTCACTACGCATGATTGAAATAGTAGAATCAACAATCAAACAAGAGAGCATAATTGAAAGTAAATTGAGAAAGAGAAAAATACTAAATTCCGTCGTAAATTGATGAAAATAAGTCTTCAAGAACAACGTACGTTGTAGGCTTCTCTAGGGCTTGAGAGTAATACTAAAACCAAGTCTTATTTTTTCTCAAATAAATTACAAAAAATAAAGGGTTGATATAGTTTACCAAAAATTATAACGAAAATAGGAAATTACTAATAAGGAAGTAAGCAAAATCGGGTCGGCTGCGCACGCCATGGGTCGTGGCACTTATGTCCTTCAATCGCCACGAGTGCTGGCTGTCAAAATCTCAAAAGTTACTGTCCCAGCCATGACTTGTGGCATTTTCTGCCTTGCTCAGCCACGGGTAGTAGAGGAGGCCACGGGTCGGGCTGGCCGGGCTAGTGCCCAGAAAATCGAGCACTAGCCCTACATGCCCGGGCTAGTGCCAGGGCTCGATTTTTTGGGCACTGGCACTATCCCTCTAGTGCTTTGACCGGGCTAGGGTCAGGGCGGGCCAGTGCTCCGGCCCTGCCTCGGCTGAAAAAAAAGAGAGGAAAAAATCGAGTTTGACCGGGCTTGACTAGTGCTTTGACACTGTTTGACCAGGGCTAGTGCTTGAAAAATCGAGCACTAGCACTAGCACTACCTAACCTGGGCTAGGTAGTGCCAGGCTAGTGCCAAGCCGGGCCGTGCATTGATTAGGGCTTGACCAGGGCCAGGCCAGTGCGGGCCCGGGCTCCTAGTGACAAATGGCCACCTCTAACGGGTAGTGGCACCCGGATTTCCGCCGTTTGCATCTTGTCTCACACTTTTGGGTATCATCGCTGGTCCACCCATAATTGACTCTTTTACGTTCGCATAGTTACTCGGCCGGATCTATAATTTGGCTCTTTTAGCATCAAAAATCGTCTTCCTGCAATATTTACGAAATATTCGTAGTAAACCCCTCTAGGAAGGAATATCACCAAAATAAACTAGAAAATATCATGAATCATATAAACTCGGGGGTGAACACGTGCATAAATATGGCTAAAATACCCACTTATCACTGCAGTAAACTCATTCGGTCATGGGATTTTCTTATCATCTATAGAGAGCAGGGCATCTTTTACATCACATTTAGTAAATAGTTTGAGCATACTTTCTTTTTCTTCCATTGTAATACTAGCTCCCTTTACGTATCTTGCATCAAAATCCTTTACCTTTTGACTGGTACCCAGTAATTTCTTGTAGTAATCAAGAAAAGCCTTGTTGACATCGTCAGGAGCAGTAAGAAGCTTATTATCCGTATCATGAATCTTCTCAATATAAGTTTGTTGGAGCCGAACGATGTCGAGCTCCAGGAGGGGGTCCTCAATCGTCTCGTCCTTATACCTGCAAGGAGAAACTCCGAGCCCCGAGCCGTAGCCCGGGGCGGAGCCTCCGACGCCCAAGTCAGAAGTTGAGGCATAGAGAGAGAAATTGGTATATAGAGAGAGATTGAAACCTTTTTCCCTCTGTTCCTTGTAGAATGAAGGGGGTATATATAGTGGTGGTAGAGTTTCTAGGAATAATCCAAGGGTACCCCTACCAATCT
Organism: Spergularia marina; assembly: GCA_963680865.1. NCBI lineage: Eukaryota > Viridiplantae > Streptophyta > Magnoliopsida > Caryophyllales > Caryophyllaceae > Spergularia > Spergularia marina. Next base: position 9,366,151 of record OY804554.1, read on the forward strand.
TGGCCGTCCATTATGCCTTGATCTGATGGTTGATATCTTTTTGACTTGATTGCATCACATGAACCTTTATTAAGGTACACTGATCTAAGGGCTATGGGCCAATACCAAAACGGTACAAACAGAGCCCCTCGGAGCCTGGTCGCGCCCTTCCTTGTCGACAGGAGCGGACTCGTTAGTAGCGACTGGGGTACGATCCCTGGCCGCCCTTTGCCGAGGTGTACTTTGTGGACCTTGGTAAAGCCATGTGATGTAACGTACCCCTTTCGAGGTATTCTACTCTTCTGACTTGCTCGAACCATGTGGGTTCGAAATTTCACCCCTTGGAATGGGAGTGAGGGCTTGAACTATGCATGGTTAAAAAATTTCACTCCTTTCGAGTCCTCAATCCTATGATTAGGGAGAGCTCAAAAATTTCACCCCTTGGAATGGGAGTGAGGGCTCGAACTATGAATGGTTCGAAAATTTCACCCCTTTCGAGTCCTCAATCCCATGACTTGGGAGAGCTCAAAAATTTCGCCGTGAGGCGTGGGAGGCGAGGGCTCGAACCAATAATGGTTCGAACCCTATGAATGGTTCGAAAATTTCACCCCTTTCGAGTCCTCAATCCCATGACTTGGGAGAGCTTGAAAATTTCGCCGTGAGGCGTGGGAGTGAGGGCTCGAACCCTATGAATGGTTGGAGAATTTCACCCCTTTCGAGGCCTCAATCCCATGACTTGGGAGAGCTCGGAAATTTCACCCCTGGAATGGGAGTGAGGGCTAGAACGATACATGGCTAAAAAAATTTGCCGCTTTCGAGTCCTCGATCCCATGATTAGGGAGAGCTCAAAAGTTTCACCCCTTTCGAGTCCTCAATCCCTAGCCTGGGAGAGCTCGAAAATTTCGCCGTGAGGCGTGGGAGGTGAGGGCTCGAACCAATAATAGCTCGAACCCTATGAATGGTTCGAAAATTTCACCCCTTTCGAGTCCTCAATCCCATGACTTAGGAGAGTTCAAAATTTCACCCCTTACGAGTCCTCAATCCCTCGCCTGGGAGAGCTCAAAAATTTCACCGTGAGGCGTGGGAAGCGAGGGCTCGAACCAATAATGGCTCGAACCCTGTGAATGGCTCGAAAATTTCACCCCTTTCGAGTCCTTAATCCCATGACTTAGGAGAGTTCAAAATTTCACCCCTTACGAGTCCTCAATCCCTCGCCTGGGAGAGCTCGAAAATTTCACCGTGAGGCGTGGGAGGCGAGGGCTCGAACCAATAATGGCTCGAACCCTGTGAATGGCTCGAAAATTTCACCCCTTTCGAGTCCTCAATCCCATGACTTAGGAGAGTTCAAAATTTCACCCCTTACGAGTCCTCAATCCCTCGCCTGGGAGAGCTCGAAAATTTCACCGTGAGGCGTGGGAGGCGAGGGCTCGAACCGATAATGGCTTGAACCCTGTGAATGGCTCGATCATCATACGCCTTGTGTCTCCCTTGCCCGAGCCCCTACTCGAGGCATCTTGGCTTGAAGAATCATCACCCCCTCGCGGGGGGTAACGGTTCACGGCTGGTGGGTGTTCCAATACTAGGGGTCGAATATCTCACCTCTATCCCCTCTCTGTGGGAGGGTTAGAAGGGGTTCCGCATTCCCTTGAATGGGAGTGCGGCTCATTAGCCACGGTCATTAGTCGACAATCTATCGAGTAACTATGCTTGGGGATGCCTCGGTTCTACCATGGGTGGTGGTATACTGGCGAGGGGTATTAGTAGTTTGATTCAGCAAACTAACTTTCTTTTATGCTTGGTCGAAGCCCGCCTCTTGGCGGATGCAATTCGAGGGGAGACCTCCCATCGGCCTCCCTTTTTCCAAGTCGAAGTTTAGGGAGCTACGGGATTTTATCCTTCGTAGGCGAATTCGTTCTTAGCTGAACTTTTTATTCGACGTGAGCCCTAGTTGGGAACGCGTGTCGCTACTAAGGTGAGGCAACTTCTAACCCGCTCCGGGTAATTGTTTTGTATAACAATACCTTCGACCTAAGTAGGGCAATTTAAGGACTCTTGTCCGCCAAAACGGCTCGAGTGACTCCCTATTTGGGTGATTGCACACGGCTCACCTCTTACGAGGGATATAATATGTACTTTCGTACGCCTCGAGTAGCTCCCACTCTGGGGGGTTGTACTCGGCTCCTTTTTCAGGAGGATTCCAAAGTGCCGCCTTGATTTTGTGATGTTGTTGCTTTGTTCCTCAAATGCTTGTAATATGCTCTAATAAGAAGTAATACTTCTATGGGCGAGGTTGTAACACTACGAAATTTGAAAAGTGAATTATGGAGTTGGTTTATCCCACATTGGGAAAATAAGGCTCATATGATCAGTTTATAATAGATTCCTACCATCATACTACCAACAAGGCCTTCACCTTTTAGAGCCCAAGCGAGGATTTATGGGCTTATTGGTGACTTCCCATCTTATTGGGTTGTGTTGCGACGTATGATGGATCGGGCTGTTACAGATGGTATCAAAGCAACCCTGCGATCGCGTGCCCAGACCAGCCGTCTAGCGGAGGAGATCTTGGACCTGTGTTCATGTTGGTATGGTTTGACCGAGCCGCAACGGGGACGTTGCGTTCTCTAAATGGGGGAGTTTGTAACACTACGAAATTTGGAAACTGGATTATGGAGTTGGTTTGTCCCACATTGGGAAAATAAGGCTCATATGATCAGTTTATAATAGATTCCTACCATCATACTACCAACAAGGCCTTCACCTTTTAGAGTCCGGAGAGGATATATGGGCCTAAGGGGTGACTACCCATCTTACTGGGTAGTGTTGCGACGTATGATGGATCGGGCTGTTACAGCTGGTATCAGAGCAACCCTACGACCGCGTGCTGAGTGTTGGGGCGAGGCCCAGATCAGCCGTCTAACGGGGGAGATCTTGGACCTGTGCTGATGTTGGTATGGTTTGGTTTAGGCGCAACGGGGACGTTGCGTTCTTTAAGTGGGGGAGTTTGTAACACTACGGAATATGGAAAGTGGTTTATGGAGTTGGTTTGTCCCACATTGGGAAATTAAGGCTCATATGATCAGTTTATAATAGATTCCTACCATCATACTACCAACAAGGCCTTCACCTTTTAGAGCCCGGAGAGGATATATGGGCCTAAGGGGTGACTACCCATCTTATTAAGTTGTGTTGCGACGTATGATGGATCGGGCTGTTACAGATGGTATCAGAGCAACCCTGCGACCGCGTACTGGGTGCTGGGGCGAGGCCCAGACCAGCCGTCGAGCGGAGGAGATCTTGGACTTGTGTTGATGTTGGTATGGTTTGACCGAGGTGCAACGGGGACGTTGCGTTCTCTAAGTGGGGGAGTTTGTAACACTACGAAATTTGGAAAGTGGTTTATGGAGTTGGTTTGTCCCACATTGGGAAAATAAGGCTCATATGATCAGTTTATAATAGATTCCTACCATCATACTACCAACAAGGTCTTCACCTTTTAGAGCCCGGAGAGGATATATGGGCCTAAGGGGTGACTACCCATCTTATTGGGTTGTGTTGCGACGTATGATGGATCGGGCAGTTACAGATGGTATCAGAGCAACCCTGCGACCGCGTGCTGAGTGCTGGGGCGAGGCCCAGACCAGCCGTTTAACAGGGGAGATCTTGGACCTGTGCTGATGTTGGTATGGTTTGGTTTAGGCGCAACGGGGACATTGCGTTCTTTAAGTGGGGGAGTTTGTAACACTACGGAATATGGAATGTGGTTTATGGAGTTGGTTTGTCCCACATTGGGAAATTAAGGCTCATATGATCAGTTTATAATAGATTCCTACTATCATACTACCAACATGGCCTTCACCTTTTAGAGCCCGGAGAGGATATATGGGCCTAAGGGGTGACTACCCATCTTATTGGGTTGTGTTGCGACGTATGATGGATCGGGCTGTTACAGATGGTATCAGAGCAACCCTGCGACCGCGTGCTGGGTGCTGGGGCGAGGCCAGACACGCCGTCTAGCGGGGGAGATCTTGGACCTGTGTTGATGTTGGTATGTCTTGACCGAGGCGCAACGGGGACGTTGCGTTCTCTAAGTGGGGGAGTTTGTAACACTACGAAATTTGGAAAGTGGATTATGGAGTTGGTTTGTCCCACATTGGGAAAATAAGGCTCATATGATCAGTTTATAATAGATTCCTACCATCATACTACCAACAAGGCCTTCACCTTTTAGAGCCCGGAGAGGATATAAGGGCCTAAAGGGTGACTACCCATCTTATTGGGTTGTGTTGCGACGTGTGATGGATCGGGATGTTACAGATGGTATCAGAGCAACCCTGCGACCGCGTGCTGAGTGATGGGGCGAGGCCCAGACCAGCCGTCTAACGGGGGAGATCTTGGACCTGTGCTGATGTTGGTATGGTTTGGTTTAGGCGCAACGGGGACGTTGCGTTTTTTAAGTGGGGGAGTTTGTAAAACTACGGAATATGGAAAGTGGTTTATGGAGTTGGTTTGTCCCACATTGGGAAATTAAGGCTCATATGATCAGTTTATAATAGATTTCTACCATCATACTACCAACAAGGCCTTCACCTTTTAGAGCCCGGAGAGGATATATGGGCCTAAGGGGTGACTACCCATCTTATTGGGTTGTGTTGCGACGTATGATGGATCGGGCTGTTACAGAGGTCGATGGTTGTGCTTTGTAGGCCGAGGCAAACAAACACGCTCTATCCGAGCTCCTCACGCCGAGTTGTGCTCATAGGCGAGGTCGATAGTCGAGTTCCTTAAGCCGAGCTACGCTCAAAAGGCGAGGTCGATAATCGAGTTCCTCAAGCCGAGCTACGCTCATAGGCGAGGTCAATAGTCGAGTTCCTCAAGCCGGAGGCTGCTAACCAAGCTCACACGACTAACCGTCACAAAAAGTTTGCAAAATATATAGTAATTTCCACACATAGTCGAGTAAGCATTGAACATAAATAATCATGCATCAAATCATCTTGCCGCCACTCTCGAGTTGAGTCGAGTCAAAGCCAGTCTCCTCGAGAGTACGACTCCTGGAGTCCTTATATGGGCACATAAACACTGAGTCAAACTGCTACTCAAGATCAAAGGTCAGCTCTATTGTGCCGAGCAACCATTCGAGACCGACGGCCGGCTCTATCGAGCAGCCGCTCGAGGCCGAGGGTCGACTCAAGCATACTGAGCAACGACTCGAGGAGTTCAAATTCTCACAATGGATCCACCGCCATAGCAGGTTCCTACTTCAGGGGCGACGCATCAACCCAAAGGGACGCGTTCGCGCACCAGAAATACGAGACATTCATCATTGCTTCTAAATATCAGTCCAATGGTGCTCGTACCAATCACTCAACCTGCCGCCGAGCTTTAACGGCTAGCCATTGCCGCCGGTGAAGCTCTTGCTTTCAAGTGTGAAGGTACCGAAAGTCGTATAAGGGAGTGCTCGGAGGTCACTCTGACTAGTACTGTATAGATGTATGTTTGCTTTACTTTGATGACGTTGGCTCGACTGCTGGAATCGGCGGAGGGGAGGGGGACTTCCAGCCTCATCTTTAGCGATCTGTCGCTATAGGGCGGCGTCTCACGACCATCCCTCGCTCTCCATCTTTCCGTCGTCGATCGGCTCCTCCTCGAATAGCTGGAACGACTCGTCCTCGTCGAGCCCCAGAGAGTCCTTTTCTTCCTTATGGGGAGCGGCCTCATTTGGGGCTCAAAGGTCCGGGCTCATGCGGCTCCCATGGCTCACGGTGGCCCAATCGGCTCACGATGCGTCGCCTCTCATCTTCGGACCGCTAGAGCGGCTCGTCCTTCTCAAGCCCCAGTAAGTCGTCTTTTTCCTTATGGGGAGCGGCTTCATTGGGGGCTCGAAGGTCCGGGCTCCAACGGCCCCCACGGCTCGTGGCGCTCCAATCGTCTCCCACGGCTCGTGGCGCTCCAATCGCATCCCACGGCTCATGGCGCTCCAATCGCCTCCCACGGCTCGTGGCGCTCCAATCGCGTCCCACGGCTCGTTAATCGATAAAATCGAGGGGAGGTGGTTTTTTGTGGTATTCAATGGGTACCACCACTCTTCCCCAAAGACGGCGCTAATGTTGGAGTCGAACGATGTCGAGCTCCAGGAGGGGGTCCTCAATCGTCTCGTCCTTATACCTGCAATCTTGGCCGTCCATTATGCCTTGATCTGATGGTTGATATCTTTTTGACTTGATTGCATCACATGAGCCTTTATTAAGATACACTGATCTAAGGGCTATGGGCCAATACCAAAATGGTACCAACAAAGTTAAGGCCTTCTTCTCATCAACTTTAGCATGAAAGTACTGTGTGCTAGCATCATTCATCTTCAAGTCTCTGATTTTTACCCTTTGATACAGAAAGCAAAGCTCTATTTTTTCCAGCTTTTCTAGATCCAACTTCAAACTTTTTGTAGCAGCCAGATTCTGGGGTTGGAGGTGGAGATTACTTCGCATTTTATACAAATAATCTCTGCACTTTTTGATTCTGCTTGAGATATTTGAGTAAGTATTTCTGTGCATACCTTTGAGCTCTTTCCTGATTTTTTTTTTTCCATTATTCTAAACATTTTTGTACCATGGATTTTATGAGCCCACGCTTTCCTGACAATATCCTCAAATCTGCTATCTTCGCACCATGCATTCAGGAATTTAAAACACTTAAGCATCTCTTTTATTCCAAGGTTTATATCCACCAGAACTGGAGAATGGTCAGACAAGGCAGGTTGCATAAAATATGTGGTGGAATCTATATTCTTAGCCAGCCAGATTGGATTAACCATTGCTCTATCTAATTTAGCCCAAACAACATCCTCTCCTTCTTGTAAATTGTGCCATGTAAAATGGCAAACAGTCCCTGGAAGGTCCATAAGTCCACTACTGTGAATGCAGTTGTAGAAATCAGTAACATCTTTCTTATTTAGAGCACCTTTGGTCAGTTTCTCACTACTATCTAGAACAACATTGAAGTCTCCAATGAGTATCCATGAATCATTACTGGATCCAGCTTCCCTATTAATGAAATCCCACAAATATTTTTTTTCCATCCCTAACTATTAGACCCATAAACCACAGTAATATTGCATCCAAAATGAGATTTCTGGCAACAAACTCTATAGTGGATAATTTGAGCATCTGAATTTCTCATCTTAGAGGGTTCCACAAAATCCATATTCTACCATTAAAATGGTGAGCATAATTATTTAGAGTATTGTATCTTCTAAACTTCTTATTCAAAATTGAAGTACCTTTATTTTCCTTAACTCTGGTTTCCAGCAGACCCAGTAAGTCAAATTTATTACTTTGTAGATAGTGCATAACTTTCTGCTACTTATGAGGCTTGTTACAACCTCTTATATTCCATGAAGAGATAATCATTATGTTGAAAACCGCCCACCAGGGTCTTCCCCATCATCCATTACCACCTGCTTCATGATTCCTATTTTGCTCTCTTTGGCTAATTCCACTGGAATGATATCAAAATCAGTGTTTTGGAGAGCTTTAAACTTGTTTTCAGCAAATTCCAACTTCTTCGCTAATGACTGTCTTGCTTTCTTGCTCATCATCGGGGTGAAACCATCCTTATCAGCATTTGACTCGAGAGCTGTCAAGTTATGAATAGGTGAGACGACTGTTTCCTTATCCTTTTCCCGAGGTGGATCAGGAATAGTTTTCTCTTGCACAATTTTGGGTACATAAATGGTCTTGCTCTTAACAGGCTTTTTTAGTTGTGCCTCTTTCTTCTGCAATTTGCACCTCTGAGTCATGTGCCCCAGCTTGTTACAACAAGAGAAAAGTATGGAACCCATTAATACTTTACACCCTGAGTGGACTCGCCATATGGTGTTTTGACAATAATACATTAATAGTGTGTTTGGAAACAAGGATTTGATTCTCAAATCCAAATTTGACACAAATCCCATGTTTGGGAACTCAAGAATTTGAGAATTTGGATTTGTGTCAAATCCTTTGGAATTTGTTTCAAATTCAATTAGGCCAAAAACAAATGACACCTCAAGAGGTGTCATTTTGAAATCTCACCCTCCCCAAACATTTGATTTATATTTGAATTCCACATTCTCAAATGATGGAATTGAAATGATTTTAATTCCATCATTTCAATTCCATCATTTGAGAATGTGGAATTCAAATATAAATCAAATGTTTGGGGAGGGTGAGATTTCAAAATGACACCTCTTGAGGTGTCATTTGTTTTTGGCCTAATTGAATTTGAAACAAATTCCAAAGGATTTGACACAAATCCAAATTCTCAAATTCTTGAGTTCCCAAACATGGGATTTGTGTCAAATTTGGATTTGAGAATCAAATCCTTGTTTCCAAACACACTATAAGGGAGTTCTTGTGCAACATCTACTTCAATTAGAACTCTTGCAAAGGATAGCTTTTCCTTAAGTGTAGTCCTAATTTACAGTGGTTTCCCTATATGGCTCGCAATTTTACTCAAGGGTTTATGTGACCAACAGTGTGGTTCAAGGTCAGGAAAGAGGACCAGACAAGCATCTTTGATATGGTTTCCATTTCCTTGGTAAAATTTGGCGACCATTGTTTCAGTTTAAAAGCATGTTCACTATAATACCAGTACACCTCTTAGTATTTCCTCAACATCTTCTTTTGATTCAAATTCCAGAAAAAACCATCCTTTCTTGAAATACTGTATCAAAGGCCTTTTGACAATAAAATTCCAGGTTTTTTTTTTTTTGCAAAGTTATCCAGATTTTTCTCATTAGGTTTGGTTCCGATCACATAACCAACAAGGGTATTTTCTCAATAGCTCAATTGGTCAGCAAAATCATCCAATTCGAGCGTAACAACAGACTCATCTGATAGTATATAATCTAATTGCATCCCAGTTATCTTTATAATGACTTCCTTAAACCTCATTTGATTAACATTGGATGCCTTATTACCATTTGTATCACCACTACTAACATTTCCAGAAGGGTTGTGCCCATTTTTAGCAGCAGTTTCAACATTTACATCCACAAAACTAACATGAAAATCATGATCTGAGGTTTTTGAGGAGCTTACATTGCTTGTAGCCGCAGCCAGATAGTTTGGTATAGTAGCCTTCGGCGAAGGACCCGATCGATTGTCCTCCAAATCTTCCGGAACCGAGCTTTCAGTCACCTCGTAGGTTTGTGATTTTTCCACACCTGCACCATTAGTTTTGTTATTGTGAGAGGAAGAGATTGGTGCAGTTTGTTTTTGTGTACGCCTAGTGTTCGCTATGGAATCAAGCCTTTTGTATTATGAAAATGGTTGAGCAATGGTTGGCATGGAGAAAAAAGCGTATTTTCTCCTAAATTCCTATTTAAATTCACAATTAAATTCACAATTTATTTTCCATAATTTATTCTAAAACTCTTTATATACCTAGGTTTTACGTTTTATTCATAACTTATTTTCAAAATTGTATTTGAAGATTTATGGAGAACTAATCTCCTGACTTGATTTACTACGGAATGAAGCTGCAGTTTATCATCATATAGTGAGATTGTTCTTATCGATTGAATTGTGAGTACTTTCAATTCTCTTGTTCTAATTCCTATATCTCATATTCGTTCTTGCTAGGAGTACTACTAGTTAGGGCTTGTGTGATTTAATTGTTTGGAAAATTAGCAACTTTATATGTTTAATGGATTGCTGATTGAACGTTAGATAAATCAAAGGGAGAATTACTTTATTTTCTTATTAGAACCGCGTGTGTTCTTGTTGGTTATTGTCATTGAGATTCTTGGACCTAATTGCTTCTATTGAATAGATCTATACGTGTGATTTAGATTGATTCATAGACAGAGCTATTTAGATACGCTGATTCATTCTAAATAGCTAGAGAAAGAAGAATAGAAATCCCAATTTCGCAACAACGTGCTCACATTGATAGATAGGTGGCTTTTTAGGATCAATTGATAAACTGTAGTGGAATGAAGTATAAAGCCAAGGCTTGTCATTAATTGAATTCAACCCTTAATTGTTTCCATTTTGTTCCTATCTGCTTAGTTACTCATATTCAATCAAAACTTCCCCCCCCAATTGGTTATCCAATCGACGTTACATACCTAGACAATAACTAATTCCCTGTGGATACGAACTTGCTTGCCCTACTGCATAGTTTTAGGTTAAGTATAGATTTAATTTGGTGCAACCAACGACACTTGCCTACCAAATTTTATATACGTACGTGGAATGCCAATGTATATAGTATAGGAGATTATGGGTTAATGGAGAAAGGAATAAGGTTTAAAGTCTTGTTTAATATTGGTGGGTTATTGATTCCTAAGGACGATCATGGCCGATTAATTTGTTTGTGTTGGGGATTATTGATCTATGTATGAATTTCTTAAAAATTTGTTTTTGGACTTAATTGTGGCCTTAAGCCACTGGTTGTTATTATTGATTGTATTTTGACACAAAGTCGTATTATGCTATGGTTTTGGTTTATGTTATTGTTTTATATGATTTGTAACATGTGATCACCTCTCTCTTAATACGATACTGGTTACTTGGACAGAGTCAAAAGAACTCCTAATTATTGATTTAAGTCGCATAGACTCCTATTTATTAGTTTGAGTCGCATCGATTTCACTTTATAGCCCCACCGTATCAGTTTTTAAGTGGGCTTTGCTCTAGTACTACTCTATTCGGTTAACAATAATTAATAGGGGGTGTGCACACTTAAGGTGTAGTAGTCTTTTGGTATGGTTTGGTGAGTTGACAAAAAAAACCGGCTCACCCTCTCATATATTTGGTATGGTTTGGTGACTCAGTATAAGAACCAGGTCACCTACTTAATTATTTTGGTATGGTTTGGTGACTCACTATAAGAACCAGTTCACCCACTTATATATTTGAGATTTGTACATTATTTATAATTCTTATTCTATTTATATTGAGAATTATCATAATTTATAATTATTTGACTTTATTGTGTGTTCTTGTAATATCCGCATATTATAAAATCATGACTAATAGTATTATCAAGTTTATATAGTTTATATTGTATGGTAGAGTTGCGTTACTCAGCCAAATCCTGATATTATTCCTTCGGGCTACTCGTCATGGGGTCGGTCCTTGGTTTGTCTGTTTATGGTTTCAGGTTGGTTGGAGAATTTTCTTGTGGGTCTTAGTTGAAGGATGTGTTTAACTTCGTGTGCAAGATTGTAGAAGTTTTTGTATATGCTTGTAATATCCTGTAAATTTGTATAAATAAGTTTGTATTTTGTCACATTTGTATATCGATTGTAATATTATCGAATTTTGGCGATTTTTATAATAAAATAATATTTTAAAATTAATAGAAATTCGGGGGTGTTACAAACATGGAAGAGTGGAAGAGGCAATGTAGCGTGCGTTGTGGAGCATGATGGTCGACGATCGACGTTGATGTTGGTGGTCTCGAGGGCAACTAAGGTACTGTTAGGGGTAGGCCGTGGTGGTTATGGACTTACAGGTGGTGGGTATGAAGGTGGTTCCAAGTTTCAATCCTTTGTTTTGTTTATTTTTGGGGGTTCTACATTTTAAAAAAATTAAGGAGGTACGTGAACGTAGGAGTGCATGGTTCCCCACAAAATTTCAATACTATTCATCTAAAATATCACAAGCAAGAATCCATGATAGTCAACTAGTCATGCCAAAAATACAAGTCTTGGAATATTCTTGAAATAATTTTTAATTAAATTATTGAATTAGAATTGATTAAAAAACACATACCAAATACTAAAGAAGTCTTTCCGCGACATCATTTCAAGAGGATTATTAATCAAACCAGTGAAATACCTTAGAATTGAAGAGATCAATGCACTTCCCTCACTTCTGAGGTAATTCACTGATTGATCAATCTAGATCTTGAGGAAATTATCAAAAATACAAGTCTTGGAATATTCTTGAACTAATTTTCAATTAAATTATTGAATTAGAATTGATTTAAAAAGCACATACCAAATACTAAAGAAGTGTTTCCGCGACATCATTTCAAGAGGATTATTAATCAAATCAGTGAATTACCTTAGAATTGAAGAGATAAAAGCATTTCCCTCACTTCTGAGGTAATTCATTGATTGATCAATCTAGATCTTGAGAAAATTATCAAAATGGAAGTTGAGAGGTGACTCTAAACTACCACACCAAATGAAATAGAGAAAGTAGTTACATTACTTCTAAGCACTAAAGGATAACAAAACTATTTTATGTTTACTATGGAACTTATTTCAAAAACTTTGATTATCTTCTCAAGTTCCCATTTGAACATGAATGATCCATGTTTAATGAGTATTCTCATTCCTTTTTTTCATGGTTTTAAAAAGTACTTTTCATGGCCAGTTTATATATTGCGAAAATGCGTTGCCTAGAGTCACGAGATTCTTTTCCAAACATTGTTCATTTTTCATTGAACAAGTTGTTCAACGTTGTTATTATTATTATTATTATTATTATTATTATTATTATTATTATTATTATTATTATTATTATTATTATTATTATCATCATCCTATAATATGGACGCATTTATAGCATATGAATATGAATCATATACAAATGGTAAAAAATATGAATTAATCCTATCCTATTGGATATAAAAAAGTATCCAAATCATGTCACATACTCTGTATTATATTAGTGCTTATAGATAACATCGCATTAAATGTCTATTATAAAAAAGAAATTTTTTTGAATCCATGATCGTCATGCGAAGGTCTCGTATGGATACTCCTTACTTCCATGAAAGTTCTATTTTCGTAGTAATTTTCATTCTCTTTGGGTTGTTTGGATGACCTTTTTCGGGAGAGTTATAAGATACTACTTGGTACTTTCTATTCCTTGATAATAACACAACTGCATAGGCATTAACTGAGAGATGACGAGGTTATATAACAATTTTAAAATCTAGCACTCAACCAAAAAAAACTAACAATAATCGTGACATAGATTACATTATAACGGCAGTCAAAGCTAAAACTTGAGGATCCTACATTATTGGAAAACATGAAATCTAGTCTAGTTGAAAAGGGACAACAAGGAACAGTCTCGAATAAGCTTTACCAACAAGTGACTTCTTTAAAAATGAAGCAAAATGACAATATCTGAACCCACAAGGAGAGCAAGTGGGGGGTCGAGCTAATGCCGAGGATGTCACATTGGACACCGAATTGGCCATTGTTAGACGTGGGAGAGAGAAAACAATGATGACATAAAGAAGAAAGGAGAGGAAAATGGAGGAGGACGGGAAGAGGCGATGTAGCGTGTGTTGTGGAGCATGATTGTCGATGATTGACGTTCATGTTAGTGGTGTCCAAGCCCAGCCCTACGGGTATGTAGGCGGGAGGTGCAACCGCGAAGGGCTTGTGGCTGAAAGGGGGCCATGCGTCTAAAGTCTAACAGTTAAGAGAATAAATAAAACATAAATTATTATATGATATACACCATACTACTAGCCCAACGGTGAACGAAGTATATGTCTGAGTTGATTGAGATGAGTTCGGAACCCACTGGCCTCATTATTTTTGCTTTTTATTAAGTGTTGGGTTTCCGTTTTTGATGATAACAAATATTGTTGCATAATTAAGGTTAATAGTTTGATTGATGTGCCTATTATGTTAACCTTAAACTTGTGGAGTTGTTTGGTTCTTTATAAAAACAGGTTTCACCAACGATGTGAGTTGAGTTTCAGTGGAACAAGTACAAGTGTAATGCAACTACAAGAGACGTCAAGAACATCTGGTTTAGTCGGTATAGATCTCTGGTATTAATCTTGTTTGATTCACAGGGAAACGAACTTTGCCTTGAAGAAACGATGGTGGGAGCAGGTGATACGACCCACTTAGTTGTGGGTAATGTTGGGTTTTAATGCTAGAAAATGATAGCTTTTGGATCGGTTTATTGGCTAATTCGATTATTTGATTATTTGTGATTTAATCTAAAAATTAGTTTTTTTTTTTTATGTATTTATGGCCTCAAGATTGATATTCAAGTGTGTGAAATGACAATAAGGGGACGAAAGATGATCCAAGGAGCGAGATGCCAAGTTTTGGACATGTTTGGTAGGAATTTCAGTCCATTTACGGAAGGTTAACTTTGAAGGTTCATAAGTTTCAAATAGCTTAGAATTTTGCAGTGAGACCAACGACATATTAAAGTTCATGATCTTAGCTTTCCAGGAAGTGGTGACACGTTCTCATAGGCCAAGTAACAAAGAAGTTATGACCGTTTGAAAAACGTCGCTAGAACCAGTCCGGCGACCGAAATAGAGGCCTTTAGACGACTCGTGCCGAATCCAGACGAGTCGTCCCGAAGCCTAGACGAGTCGTCTCTCTGGAGACGAGTCGTCCCGCCGCTGCGTCGGCATACAGACGGGTTTCCTAAGCCCGTTTTGTAATCTTTTAGTATAAATACTTTAAACTTTCGAAGGTTTTATTCATTCAGTTTTCTCAAGACCTAAAGTATTATTTTGAAGAATTATGCAAGGCTAAAGACCTTTTATTCTCGGATTATTAATCGAACCTATTATTCACCGACAATTGTGAGTTTGATTTCTAATTCTTAATTTCGTTTGAGTATGGTTTATTCTCTTGCTATCATTGTTATTATTGATTGATTTGCTGTTTAGGTGGCCACTAATTAACCCTAGATTAATCTTTATTGCTAGATTCTCAATTAAAGGATTAATTGTTTGATTGTTGAATCGAATAGTAGAAACTAGCTCTAATTGCGTGCTGATCATTGTGATTAGATTTAGGGGAGACTAAACATATTACTTGAAGATCGAAACCGCGTGTGTCTAAATCTTATTAATCTTAGTTGATATCGTTTAATTGCTATATGGTTTCGCTGGATTAAATTTAGGCGCGCGTCTTTGTTATCCACCGATTAGGGCTATTAGGTAGGGCTGATCTCTCCTCTTAGCTACAATTAAGAAACGATAGGAAATTATATTTCTACAACTAAGTACTCAACGAATTAGGATTAGTTGATAATTGGGACTAATTAAGTGAATGATAGTGGGTATTAATTGTGCGAGATCTTTTCCTCAATTGATTTACAAATTACTCTTTTTGCTTTTGATTACTTGATCAATTACAAACTCAAAACCCCCCATTTAGTTACTTTTCACATTTAGACAATCGCCGTTCTCTGTGGATTCGACACCCACTTACCCATTACTACGTTTTAGGTTTGTGTGTTTATTTATATTTGATTTAGGCATACGACTTTGGCCTGTCAGCAGGGCATGGAACAGAGTCACAGACTAGCTCATAGTCTGTGTTCCATACACTGTTCCTATGCATTCAAGTTTTACAAATCTTTATACATACCTGATTTTGCAAGAACCCTCTTTTATAAAGATTATGATTTTGTCTCAAAATGATTTTGGTAAAAACGATTATCTCATATGTTACTATTTTCGGGTATTATTTATAAAAGAGATTTATATATTGTTTTATAAGATATTTTTCCAAAATACTTTATTTAAGTTGAAAACTCTACCTTTTGGAATATCCTTTCCTAATCAATTTCGAGATCTAATATGTGTTATAAGTAGAACTCAAATCACGTTGTTTTAGCAACGCACCTTGAGATTAAAACGTTTTGACATTAAACAATATTTCATCAAGGCAAACAAAGTTTCTAGTGCGTCATCTTGATTTAGGGTTTATTGTATCTGTCCTGGCTTTCGAGAGGCTTATCGAGATTGCTATTCTTTTGTATTCTTAATTTTTTTAAGAGTGTTACGGGTAGAGTCTCAATATCTGTGGTAGATATTCGGGTAGAGGTTCTTCTGGTAAGAACGTCAATTAGTTTTTGTGGTAAGAACGTGAATTGGTGTTTGTATTACTCTTTTGATGATAATGGATTATTGAATATTAGGTTAGGGTGGACGTAGACCTTGAGGTAAGATCGAACCATGGTAAATCTCTTTGTTGTTTGCGTATTGCATTATTTCCATATTATAGGGAACAGTTCCACATATACTGTTCGGTGTGACATTCCTGTCATCGTTTCTTTGTGTAGAGAACAGTCACACATACATTGTTCCATACACTACTCCCCTATATTGTTCCCTTGTCTATTATCTACAGAGTGCGAAAAAGATATACAATTTGGGGTCATTTTCTCGATCCCTCAAACACTCTACTCACCCCCCTCTAAAGTGTACGCCTGATACCATTATTAAGTTTTTTTTTTCCAACATAGGTTTGAATCTAATGTACCATGCATAGTTGTATACTAATATCATTTACCTTTAAGATTATTTATAATATACAATCTATATATATGGAGTACTTAATCGAAAAGAGGCCAGGGGACGATATAGATATAATATTCCTCCAGTTACGAAGAAACCGAAAATATTAGGGTTCATTTTCTAAGTTTCCCACTAGGGCCCAAGAATCTCAGGATGGCCCTGGTGGAGTTGAGAGGGCAACTAAGGTGGTGTTGGAGGGAGGTATCGGTGGCTATCGACTTACAAGAGGTGGGAGAATAAGGAGGTGGTTCCTATCCTTTGTTTTGTTTATATTAGGTGATATTTCATTAAACAAAATAAGGAGGTGGTACACCAAAAATGGTGAACGTAGGAGGTGGGGAACACATTCAACATAAAAGATCAAAAGTAGGGATTTTGAGCCAATGGTAGTCATGACAAACATAAAAGTCTTGGATTTTTTAATTTCAAATTGAATTAGAATTGATTTGAAGAAGATGTACCTAATACTCCCTCCGATTCTTTAGATTTGCCCCATTTCATTTAGGCACAAAATTTAATAGTAGTGGGGTAGCCTTGGTCTAAAGAGCATCTGTCTCATATGCACATGAGTATGTTCAACCTTCAATGAAGGGTAAAATGGACTTATGCCTATACAAACACCACACGTAAATAGAAATGGGGCAAATCTATTGCACCATCCAAATTAGGAAAATGGGGCAAATCTAAAGAATCGGAGTGAGCACTAAAAAAGCGTTACCGCGACATCATTTCAAGATGATTATTGATCAAACCAGTGAATTACTGTAGAATTCAAGAGATTGAAATATTTCCCTCACTTCTAAGGTAAACCTGATTAATTAATCTAGATCTTAAAAAAAATTCAACAGGGATGTGGAGGGGTGACTCTCCAACTACCACCAAATGAAATAGAGAAAGTGTAGTACTTAGATTACTTTTAAATTAAACCACTAACTGATTAATCATTATTCGCGACAAAATGCTAAAAAACGATGATATAAATACTCCACATTTACGGTTTACCATAGTATTTATCAGAGAAATATTGATTGTCTCCTCAAGTTGAATAGTCCGTGTTTATATGGGTATTCTCATACCTTATTTCATGATTATAAAAGTACTTTTCAAGGCCATTTTCAGTTATATTGAGAAAACGCGTTTACCAATGTCATGGATTCTTTTCCAACAAGTTGTTCAATGTTTTATTTTTAATCATTATCAAATATATAAAGTTGGATGGAAACCGTGTAGGCGCGACACATCATCGTCCATCTCACGTGGCACATAGGTGACAAGCAAACGTGCATGTCACACATGTGAATCCACCTCATCATCCAAATAAACAAATCCACAACAAAAATGAGATTGCGAAGACTTAAACTTGTGACCTCCATGTTAAATTTTACCACTTCAACTACTAAGCCAATTGTTTTCGTTGATACTTTAATTTTATTAACATAATTATATATAAAGGGCATTAATGTCGTGGTTATAAATATACATACCTAAAAATCAAAATAATTTCGGAGTGATTGTGCTATATGATATCATTCATATCGTGTAGAGAATAAATGTTGAAATAACAATAAAGTGGAGAGGGAAATACAATAAAGGGAAGGGAGTGCAGGAGGCTTTTCTTGGTTACTACAAAGATCTTCTAGGTACAGAACACTAGGTTGCTCCATTTGATCAATATGATTATGCTGGAGACACCCTCTTTGAAGCTCAAGGACAGGAGCTCACTCAGAAATTCACAAGCCAAGATGTTAAGAAAGCTATTTTTGATATTAATGAAATGAAAAGCCCGGGGCCTGATGGATTTACAGCTGCCTTCTTCAAAAACTCATGGGATATAGTTGGAGATGAAGTTTGCAAGGCAATACTAGATTTCTTTGAGTCTGGTAAGTTGCTTAATCAAGTAAATGCCACTCTAATCACCCTCATTCCAAAGAAGGCTACACCTGAGTCAGTCCCTGACTTTCGACCTATTTCCTGCTGCAATGTCATCTACAAAGCCATAAGCAAAATGATTGTTGGGAGAATGCAGTCTATGCTGGCCAGCATTATAGGAGAAGAACAGTCAGCTTTCATCCCAGGCAGAAACATCTTTGATAATATCCTCATTTCCCAAGAGTTGGTAAGAAAATATGATAGGAAGCAAATCACTCCTAGAGCAATAATTAAGGTTGACATTCAGAAAGCTTTTGACTCAGTGTCATGGAAATATCTGGAAAAGCTTATGCTCTGTCTTAAGTTTCCAAATAAATTTGTGCACTGGGTTATGTGATGCCTGCAAGCCTATTTTACCCTAAACATCAATGGAGATCATATTGGTTATTTTCCAGCAAAGAAAGGGTTGAGACAAGGAGACCCACTCTCCCCTTATCTCTTTGTGCTGTGTATGGAAGGCCTATCCAGGATGCTTTGAAGGCTAATTCATTCTTCTGATTACAAGCAGCACCCAAAATGCAACAAGATCAAGATAAATCACCTTTTGTTTGCTGATGATGTTCTGGTATTTGCTAGAGGAGACCTCAAGTCAGTAAAGGCAGTGGCTCAAACCCTGGATAACTTTGCAAATCAGTCTGGCCTGATTGCAAACCCACTTAAAACAAACATCTATATGGGTGGTGTCAAAG
This sequence comes from Spergularia marina, assembly GCA_963680865.1. Classification (NCBI taxonomy): domain Eukaryota; kingdom Viridiplantae; phylum Streptophyta; class Magnoliopsida; order Caryophyllales; family Caryophyllaceae; genus Spergularia; species Spergularia marina. Next base: position 9,385,041 of record OY804554.1, read on the forward strand.
CTCCTGTCATGAAGAGAATTGTTGAGGAAACTGGATATATAATAGGTATCTTCCCTTTCAGATACCTGGGCATTCCTTTACACTCAGCTAGATTGACTTCTGCAATGTATCTCCCTCTTATTGATAAGATCAAAAAGCACTTGATGCACTGGACCAACTCCTTTATCTCTTATGTTGGTAAGGCTCAACTCATCAACTCAGTGATCCTAGGGCTGCAAACATACTGGGGCTCAGTGTTACTCCTCCCAATGGTAGTACTTAAAAAGATCAGCAGATTATGTAGAGAATTTTTTTGGGGTGTCAATGACAGCCATGGGAAAATTACATTCATAAGTTGGAAAAATATCTGCTCTCCTAAGAAAGAAGGTGGACTTGGTATCAAGGAGGTTCTGGGATGGAATAAAGCCTTATTTACTAAATGGATAGTGAAGCTACTAGGCCATCCTGATAACATTTGGACAAGCTGGATTTCTGGAATACTACATTAAAACTGCAGACTTTTGGACTCTTAACGTCAAGGCTGACTGCTCGGCAACCTGGAGAGCACTGCTACACATTAGAGACAATATCACAGCCATTACAAGTGATGTTCAATCAGCAAAAGCTCTGGTTAATTCATGGGTCAGCTCAAATCAAAGAAGCAAAGTCTACTATGATTTCTTCAGACTAAAAAGAAATCAAGTGAATTGGTTTAAAACTATTTGGGACAGCTGTAATGTTCCAAAAGCCTCAGTAATCTCTGCCCTAGCTATGCAAAATGCTCTGCCCACTGTAGATAATTTGCAGGAAAGAGGTATGATGATCCCTAATAGATGCATTCTCTGTAAAGTCCAAGCTGAAATCTGCAGGCATCTCTACTTTCAGTGTAATTTTTCATATATGGTTTGGAGTGAAATTCTGAGCTGGTTGGGCTTTAGGAGCAGAAAATGGAGCATTGAACATGAACTAAACTGGTTCAAGCATAGACTGAGAGGTAACCAAGGGAGGAAACATCTACTCAGATGTGCATTGACTTGTACCATATATGAGCTTTGGCGAGAGAGGAACAACAGAGTCTTTGGTAATGCTGAAAGAGAAGCACATGTAATAGCTAATAGTATAAAGTTGTATGTGTAACAGTCCGATCCACCGTCCGTCGCAACACAACCCAATAAGATGGGAAGTCACCCTTTAGGCCCGAATATCCTCTCGTGGGCTCTAAAAGGTGAAGGCCTTGTTGGTAGTATGATGGTAGGAATCTATTATAAACTGATCATATGAGCCTTAATTTCCCAATGTGGGACAAACCAACTCCATAAACCACTTTCCATATTCCGTAGTGTTACAAACTCCCCCACTTAGAGAACGCAACGTCCCCGTTGCGCCTAAACCAAACCATACCAACATCAGCACAGGTCCAAGATCTCCCACGCTAGACAGCTGGTCTGGGCCTCGCCCCAACACCCAGCACGCGGTCGCAGAGTTGCTCTGATACCATATGTAACAGCCCGATCCACCGTCCGTCGCAACACAACCCAATAAGATGGGAAGTCACCCTTTAGGCCCGAAAATCCTCTCGTGGGCTCTAAAAGGTGAAGGCCTTGTTGGTAGTATGATGGTAGGAATCTATTATAAACTGATCATATGAGCCTTAATTTCCCAATGTGGGACAAACCAACTTCATAAACCACTTTCCATATTCCGTAGTGTTACAGTATGTTTGCATAAGGGGTATAAGTAGATATTCTACTGATATACCTGATAACTAGTTGTGTAGGTCTTGTTGGCTATCAAGGGTAGTATTCTGCTCCCCTTGGAATTGTATGTATTTGTTTTTTCTTCTTACCCCTTATATGGATGAATAAATACAGCTAAACTTTTCCAAAAAAAAAAAAAAAAATACAAGAATTAGTATTATGCTGTTCGGAGTAGATTGAAGACGTCGATGGCTAATATTGTAATATCTCTATTTTACTAATTTACGTATAAAATCAAACATGCTAATAATCGAAGATTGTGCGTAGCACAGTGTAAAATCTAGTTATTAATAAGATCCTATAATATGTAAGCATTTATAGCCTATAAATCGTATACAAATGGTAAAAGATATGAATTGATCCTACCCTATAGGATACTCTCGAGGGCAACTAAGGTGCTGTTAGGGGTAGGCCGTGGTGGTTATGGACTTATAGGTGATGGGTATGGAGGTGGTTCCAAGTTCCAATCCTTTGTCTTGTTTATTTTTGGGGGTTCTCCATTTAAAAAAATTAAGGAGGTAGGTGAACGTAGGAGTGCGTGGTTCCCCACAAAATTTCAATACTATTCATCTAAAAGATCACAGGCAAGAATCCATGATAGTCAATTAGTCAAGCCAAAAATACAAGTCTTGGAATATTCTTGAACTAATTTTTAATTAAATTATTGAATCAGAATTGATTAAAAAACACATACCAAATACTAAAGAAGTGTTTCCGCGACATCATTTCAAGAGGATTATTAATGAAACCAGTGAATTACCTTAGAATTGAAGAGATCAAAGCACTTCCCTCACTTCTGAGATAATTCATTGATTGATCAATCTAGATCTTGAGAAAATTATCAAAAATACAAGTCTTGGAATATTCTTGAACTAATTTTTAATTAAATTAGTGAATTAGAATTGATTTAAAAAGCACATACCAAATACTAAAGAAGTGTTTCTGCGACATCATTTCAAGAGGATTATTAATCAAATCAGTGAATTACCTTAGAATTGAAGAGATAAAAGGACTTCACTCACTTCTGAGGTAATTCACTGATTGATCAATCTAGATCTTGAGAAAATTATCAAAATGAATGTTGAGAGGTGACTCTAAACTACCACACCAATTGAAATAGAGAAAGTGTAGTTACATTACTTCTAAGCACTAAAGGATAAGAAAACTATTTTATGTTTACTATGGAACTTATTTCAGAACTTTTGAATATCTTCTCAAGTTCCCATCTGAACATGAATGATCCATGTTTAATGAGTATTCTCATACCTTATTTCATGGTTTTAGAAGTACTTTTCATGGCCAGTCTATATATTGGGAAAACGCGTTACCTAGAGTCACGACTCACGAGATTCTTTTCCAAACATTGTTCATTTTTCCGTGAACAAGTTGTTCAAGGTTATTATTATTATTATTATTATTATTATTATTATTATTATTATTATTATTATTATTATTATTATTATTATTATTATTATTATTATTATTATTATTATTATTATCCTATAATATGGACGCATTTATGGCATATGAATATGAATCATATACAAATGGTAAAAATATATGAATTAATCATATCCTATTGGATATAAAAAAGTGTCCAAATCATATCACATACTCTGTAATTCTATCAGTGATGTCAAATAACACTGCATTAAATGTCTATTATTAAAAAAGAAATGTTTTTGAATCCATGATAGTCATGCTAAGGTCTCGTATGGATACTCCTTATTTCCATGGAAATTCTATTTTCGTAGTAATTTTCATTCTCTGTGGGTTGTTTGGATGACCTTTTTCGGGAGAGTTATAAGATACTACATGGTAATTTGTATTCCTTGATAATTTATAATCCCTATGAACACAACTGCATAGGCATTAATTGAGAGATGGCGAGGTTACATAACAATTTTAGAATCTAGTACTCAACCAAAAAAACTAACAATAATCGTGACATAGATTACATTTTATCGGCAGTCAAAGCTAAAACTTGAGGACCCTACATTATTTGAAAACATGAAATCTAGTTTAGTTGAAGAGGAACAATAAGGAACAATCTCGAATAAGCTTTACCAACAAGTGAGATCTTTAAAAATCAAGCAAAATGACAATATCTAAACCCACAAGGACAGCAAGTGGGAGGTCGAGCTAATGCCAAGGATGTCACGTTGGACACCGAATTGGCCATTGTTAGACGTGGGATAGAGAAAACAATGGTGACATAACGAAGAAAGGAGAGGAAAATGGAGGTGGACGGGAAAAGGCAATGTAGCGTGTATTGTGGAGCATGATGGTCGATGATTGACGTTCATGTTAGTGGTGTCCAAGCCCAGCCCTACAGCTATGTAGGCGGGAGGTGCAACCGCGTAGGGCTTGCGGCTGAAAGGGGGCCATGCGTCTAAAGTCTAACAGTTAAGAGAATAAATAAAACATAAATTATTATATGATATACACCATACTATTAGCCCAATGGTGAACGAAGTATATGTCTGAGTTGATTGAGATGAGTTCGGAACCCACTGGCCTCATTATTTTTGGTTTTCATTAAGTGTTGGGTTTCCGGTTTTGATGATAACAAATATTGTTGCATAATTAAGGTTAATAGTTTGATTGATGTGCCTATTAAATTAACCTTAAACTTGTGGAGTTGTTTGGTTCTTTATAAGAACAGTTTTCACCAACGATGTGAGTTGAGTTTCAATAATGGAACAACTACAAGTGCAATGCAACTAAGAGACGTAAAGAACATCTGGTTTAGTCGGTATAGATCTCTTGTATTAATCTTGTTTGATTCACAGGGAAACGAACTTTGCCTTGAAGAAACGATGGTGGGAACAGGGCATGGAACTGAGTCACAGACTAGCTCATAGTCTGTGTTCCATACACTGTTCCTATGCATTCAAGTTTTACAAATCTTTATACGTACCTGATTTTGCATGAAGCCTCTTTTATAAAGATTATGATTTTGTCTCAAAATGATTTGGTAAAAACGATTATCTCATATCTTACTATTTTCAGGTATTAACTTTAAAAGAGATTTTCATATTGTTTTATAAGATATTTTTTCAAAATACTTTATTTAAGTTGGAAACTCTATCTTTTGGAATATCCTTTCCTAATCAATTTTGAGACGTAATATGTGATATAAGTAGAACTCAAATCACGTTGTTTTAGCAATGCACCTTGAGATTAAAATGTTTTGAGCTTAAACAGTATTTCATCAAGGCAAACAACGTTCCTAGTGCGTCATCTTGATTTAGGGCTTGTTGTATCTCTCCTGTCTTTAGAGAAGCTTATCGAGATAGCTATTATTTTGTAATCTTAATTTTCTTAATAGTGTTGCGGGTAGAGTTTTAATATCTGTGGTAGATATTCAGGTAGAAGTTCTTGTGGTAAGAACTTCAATTTGTTCTTGTGGTAAGAACGTGAATTGGTTCTTGTATTGCTCTTTTGATAATAGTGGATTATTGAAGATTAGGTTAGGGTGGACGTAGACCTTGTGGTAAGGTCGAACCATGGTAAATCTCTTTGTTGTCTGTGTATTGCATTATTTCCATATTATACGGAACAGTTCGACATACACTGTTCGGTGTAACATTCCTCTCATCGTTTCTTTGTGTAGAGAACAGTCACACATACATTGTTCCATACACTGCTCCCCTATATTGTTCCCTTGTCTATTATCTACAAAGTGCGAAAAAGTTATAGAATTCGGGTCATTTTATCGAATTCCCTCAAACACTCTATTCACCCCCCTCTAAAGTGTCCGCCTGATACCATCATTAAGTGTTTTTTCCAACATAGGTTTGAATCTAATGTACCATGCATAGTTGTATACTAATACCATTTACCTTAATATCATTTACCTTTACGATTTTTTTTTAATATACTATCTATATATATGGAGTACTTAATCGAAAAGAGGCTAGGGGACGATATAGATATAATATTCCTCCAGTTACGAAGAAACCGGAAATATGAGGGTTCATTTTCTAATTTTCGCACTGGGGCTCAAGAATCTCAGGATGGCCCTGGTGGAGTCGAGAGGGCAGCTAAAGTGGTGTTGGAGGGAGGTATCGGTAGCTATCGGCTTACAAGAGGTGGGAGAATAAGGAGGTGGTTCCTACCCTTTGTTTTGTTTATATTAGGTGATATTTCATTAAAAAAAAAAAAAAAAAAGGAGGTGGTACACCAAAAATGGTGAATGTAGGAGATGGGGAACGTATCCAACATAAAATATCAGAAGTAGGGATTTTGAACCAATGATAGTCATGACAAACATACAAGTCTTGGATTTTTTAATTTTAAATTGAATTAGAATTGATTTGAAGAAGATGTACCTAATACTCCCTCCGATTCTTTAGATTTGCCCCATTTCATTTAGGCACAAAGTTTAATAGTTCGTGTTTATATGGGTATTCTCATACCTTATTTCATGGTTATAAAAGTACTTTTCATGGCCATTTTCAGTTATATTGAGAAAACGTGTTAACCAAAGTTATGGATTCTTTTCCAACAAGTTGTTCAAAATTTTATTTTTAATCATTATCATATATATAAAGTTGGATGAAAACCTTGTGGGCGCGACATGTCATCCTCCATCTCACGTGGCACATAGGTGACAGGCAAACGTGCATGTCATACATGTGAATCCACCTCATGAACCAAATAAACAAATCCACCGTAAAAATGAGATTGCGAAGACTTAAACCTGTGACCTCCATGTTAAATTTTACCACTTCAACTACTAAACCAATTGTTTTCGTTGATACTTTTATTAACATAATTATATATAAAAGGCATTAATGTTGTGGTTATAAATATACATACATAAAAACCAAAATAATTTAGGAGTGATTGATATAAATTGTGCTATATGATATCATTCATATCGTGTTGTGAATAAATGTTGAAATAACAATAAAGTGGAGAGGGAAATACAAGAATTAGTATTATGATGTTCGGAGCAGATTGAAGACGTCGATGGCTAATATTGTAATATCTCTATTTTACTAATTTACGTATAAAATCAACATGCTAATAATCGAAGATTGGGCGTAGCACAGTGTAAAAACTAGTTATTAATAAGATCCTATAATATGTAAGCATTTAAAGCCTGTAAATCATAAACAAATGGTAAAAGATATGAATTAATCCTATCCTATCGGATAAGCCTGTCAAACTTTCTAAGAACATTGAACAATGGGGTGTGAAAAAAATCACTGATATTCAGCTAGTTGATAGCAATACCAAATACTTCTATGCCAGAATAACTGAAAGAAAGCATCAAAGTGTTATTCCTAGCATTAAAGATGAGGATGGGATAATTTGGAGTAAACCTAAAGATATTCCTAAGGCCTTCATTTCTTTCTATGAGGGTCTGCTAGGAACTAAAAACCAAGTATCAGAGCTTGATTTTGAGCTTGTCAATAAGAGCATATGTGTATTAGATGAAATGCAGCAGAATCTTGTCAAGGAAATCACTCAGCAAGAAATCAAGTCTGCACCTCTTTGACATAAGCCCAAACAAAAGCCCTGGTCAAGATGGCTTTAGTGCAGGGTTTTTCCAGAGAAATTGGGACATCTTTGGCAAGGATTTGATGAGTGCAGTGATGGAATTCTTCGACAAAATGTACATGCCTAAAAAGGTAAATGGCACCATGGTCACCTTAATCCCAAAAAAAGAGAATGCATCAGCTGTAACTGACTACAGACCTATAGCCTGCTGATCCACACTCTACAAATTGATCAGCAAGGTCTTGTCTAACAGACTAAAGACCACTCTTCCAAAGCTAATAGGGGAGGAGCAAGCAGCTTTTGTGGCTGATAGAAACATCTTCGACAATCTAGTTCTCTCCCAATCTTTGGTGAAAGGGTACACCCAACAAAACATATCTCCTAGATGCCTCATCAAACTCGATATTAGGAAGGCTTTTGACACTCTCAATTGGAGCTTTATCAGGAGAATGCTTATGGCCATGAAGTTTCCCATCAAATTTGTGGACTGGATTTGTGCATGCATCACCACAACCTGGTTTTCTCTTCAAGTCAATGGAGTCTATGAGGGTTTCTTCAGAGGTAAGAGTGGAATTCGACAGGGTGACCCCTTATATCCATACATTTTTGTCCTTAGTATGGAGATATTGTCTAAATACTTCAGGCAGATGCACAAGGAGGAAAATTTCCCATATCATCCAAAGTGTGGAAGGATAAAGCTCACTCATCTCACCTTTGCAGATGACTTAATGATCTTTGTCCGAGGGGATGTCCCCTCAGTTGGTGCGGCTGTTAGATGTCTTCATACATTTGCCAAAGTCTCAGGTCTGCATGCTAGTCCAGCTAAAACAGACATTTACTTTGGAGGCGTAAATGTTGCAGTCAAGTCTAAAATTCTTGCTCACTCTGGATTCTCTGAAGGTTTATTTCCTTTCAGATATCTAGGTGTTCCTCTCAGCTCTGCTCATCTGAGGAATGCAATGTTTAATCCCTTAATCCAGAAGATTCAGTCAGCAGTCAAGCATTGGACAGCTTTGACTCTCACTTATGCAGGGAAATGTCAGCTTATTACTTCCAACATTTTTGGGATTGAAAATTTTTGGTGTAGCACTGTTCTACTGCCAAAGGGTATTATCAAGAAGATCCATAAACTCTGCAAAGACTATCTCTGGAGTATTGGTGCTGGGCAGAGAAAAATTCAATTCAAAAGCTGGCTCAGCATATGCAGTCCTAAAACATAAGGTGGGTTTAGTATTAAAGAAGTCTTGGCCTGGAACAAGGCTCTGTTAAGCAAATGGCTTTGGAGAATACACTCTGGTACGAGGGGTATTTGGGAAAATTGGATCCATGCTTATAAGATGAAGGGGATTTAATATCAAAGCTATTCCTAATGACTCTGAGAATTGGAGAAGCATTGTCAAGATTAAAAATGAACTTGTTGAGAACATTGATGCAGGCAGTTCAATTGGTGCAATTCTTGATAAGTGGTGCAGGAATGGTAATTTCAGCACCCAGCTAGCTTATGAGCATTATAGGACCAGATTTCCTACAGCTCACTAGCACAAGATCATTTGGAGAGGAGTTAATCTTCCGAAGCATAGCTTTATTGCCACTTTAGCTATGCAAAGGAAATTGGCAACTGTAGATAATCTGAGAAACAGAAGGGTAATCATGGTTAATAGATGCTATCTGTGCAAGCATAAAGAGGAATCACATAGCCATCTCTTCTTCAAATGTGAGTTTGCTGCAGAGGTGTGGGATGGAATCAGGAAATGGATGAATATGAACCAGAGCAATAACTCTTTGAAAGACATCATCAGCTGGTATAAGAGGAAGAAAAATAAGAAGCATTGGATATACAAATGGGCAACCTGCAGCCTGAACGCAGCCATTTACTTAATTTGGCAAGAGAGAAACTGTAGAATCTTCAAAGATGAAGAGCATTCTGTCGAGTGGGTGATCAACCAATTGAAATTTATTGTTAGTACTAGACTTTATTATTGGACTAGAAATTGCAATGTAGAGGAAATAGTTGAGCACATGATTGCTTAATTGTGCTAGTAGGTACTTTTGTAAGAATGTTCTTTTGTTTTTCCCCCAAGTGGATGAATAATAGAACCAAAATCTTTACAAAAAAAAAATGGGGTATGACAGCTTTTGTCGCTGATTTTGGGGTTGTCATCCAAAATTTGTTAAGTTCGTGGTGTGCCTTCTTTGTGATCTACCCGATATCCGAAAAAACACTTCTCAAACCCCACCTTCAAACATATGAACCTTGAAAAAAAAAAATGCTTATCAATATGAACCCTGAAAAACCCAGAAATGTGTGGTATTTTGCAGAGAATTAGAAAAATTAAAAATTTAATCAATTAAATTATAACCCCGAAATAATGCCACCACCTTCACAACCCGAAACCATTGCAAGTGCCACCCTCTTTCGCACCTGTAACACCGACCCCCTCCTCCAACTCAAAAAAGAAAAAAAACTCCAATTCACCAAAATTATTTCAAAAAGTTCATACCAATTGTATAGATAACCTCCAAAATCAAACATAAACCCAGAAAAACTTAATTTAGAAACGGTTTTTCTAACATGTTAATTTTATCCTAGGCACATGTTAATAATCTTGTTTTGATTACTTTACAACTATTCTTGGCATATTTTTATTTCATACCACATCAAATATATTTTCTCTCTCCTCTTTTATTTCCTTCCCATAATATATTTTCTTCTACCCCTTTTAACCCATTTCTCACTTAATACATCTCATCACATATGTTAATTTTGGTTGACATTTGTATCACGTCACCATCACTATTCTTGAAAAAAAAAAAAAAAAAAAAGAGTTTGTAAAATGGAGAATGCTGATGAGAAAGTGCACATGGGTACAAATTACAATGCAAGCTAGAGACATATGGATAAGAAATTACTAAAGCTTTTGCAGTAACAAAGTTACAATGCATATCGAAAATTCAATCCAAAACTGAACTAATACGGCTTACAAATCAGTACCTATGGCGGACAATAATGATTAGCGAACTCCCAAAAGACAAAGTAACGTATACTGTTGAACAAGAATAGTAGCCTATTGTTTCATACAAAATATAGGATTTAAACCTTCAGATACTTGTGCATTTCTTCTCGCCTTATTTGCTGCTGCAGCTGTAGCTATTGGGGTAGTGTTGGAATTGATATTCTCCTTATCTGGACAAGTTGTGATATTGTGGCCAGAATGTTGGCAAAAGCCACAATTTCTAGTTCGCTTCGCTGCAACTTCTTCCCCACCTATGTCTCTTTTAAATTTTGGACGACCTTTAGTCTTTGAAATAGGTGGGTTAGCTATAAACTCATCCACAGTCATACCATCAAACAAGTCCCCAGCAGTTTTCATCCTTTCACTCAACATCGGAACAACAACCCTCACATGAAATTCGCCACGACACCAACGTAAGGGTAAATACCCAACTGGAATCACAAAACGGTTTTTATGTAAGAACAAAGATAAGACATGCCGGCAAAGAATACCCCAAAACTCAAAAAGCTTACAACTACAAGTAACGGTTTCATCTTTCCAGCTTACTTTATGCTTCTTGTACGTGACTCCTTATAATGTTGCACAAAGTAAACGAAGTTATATTCTGGACATACCGTATACTGAGTAGCTCTTTCAAATTCTTCTTGAATTTTTTGAAAGAAAATCTTGTGAACACTTTGTACACTTGCTCTTCTAAGGGGGATAAAGTTCACAAAGTCGAGCCCCCGTATGTATCCAACATGCTGTGGTGTAGTTGAGTTTGTCCAATATCCTCGACAGCAAGATCAACCTGCAATAAAGAACCAATAAGAGCAAAGTTAATATAACAAACTTGGAAATTACACTCTAAGACTTCGTATAAAAAGTGTAGGTCTTCAAACCTGCTTGATAAGTTGGGTTAAACATGAGCGAGATGATGTAAAACGCTTGACAAAACTATTGATACTTTCACATCTACCAGTTGTCGTCATGCCACCAAAAAAGTAGTCACGAAGATAAGCTGGCACCCAATTACGCTTGATTGCATATAAACCACGTATGTGCTTGTTTTCCTGTAAATTGAACTTTGAAATTGCAATCAGCCATTCTTATTCAAAATCTTGAATGCCGTGCAACCTATACAATCTATAGAATTCAGTACACCAATCTGAATATCGATTTCTAAGAACCGCCGCAAACCAACCAGAAAACTTTGAGGTAATATGCCATATACAAAAAGCATGCTTAGTAAGTGGCATTTCGGTGGAGATTGCTTGCGTCATCCATGGATCCTGATCAGTTATAGTTGTCTTTGGCGGTTTCGTTATAAGTGTGACAAAAGTCTACTAACAAAAATACAACTCAAGAAAACTATACTATTTTACCTTCATCAACCAACGGAAGGTAGCAATGGTTTCATTACGAAGAAGAGCACAACCAAACAATATAGTTTTCCCGTGATTGTCAATGCCAACAAAAATCACAAAAGACATATCATAGGAGTTCACCCTATAAGTAGTATCCAATCATGTACAATCTCCGTACTTTTGGTACATATCAAGAGCAAAGAGCGGGGGACCAAAAAATATTCTCAAGCCTATTTTCAGAATCAATAGTATAATCAAACTGAAAACTTGGGTTCTCAATCTTAGTCCTCTTACAAAATTCAAGAAGATCCATGGCATCATTGTTCAAATTTCCTCTTTGAACCCTACCGAAAAAATTATAGACGTCTTTACGAAAATATGGAAGGTCCCTCTTTTGGTAAAAAAACTACACGTCTAGTGAATCGGATTGTCTGGTGGATTTATCTATCTGATCATACTATTATCTAATGTCGATCGGAAATTAAATACGGATAACAATAAAAAAACGAAATAATTGTAACAATGACACCAAGAATTTTTGTACGTGGAAAACCCTCAATGTGAAGGAAAACCCATGGGGGGAAATCTGTGTCCCACCAAAGATTGCACTATGGATGATTTAAGATGATCTCTCTCGTACAATTATGAGTGTTTGTAATTTTGATGACTTCTAGGGTTAAAGCTTGTATATCCTCTACCCTCTTCTGCTAGCTTCGCTCTCTCCTTTTATGCTTGACTGTCATTCGGGCTTTTAACGGCTTCCTCCCCCTCTTTCTCCACGTTCTCAACCTCCCTATATTCTCTCTTGACCAAGTCGTGCCTTATCCTCCTATATGCTCGCTTGACAACGTCCCTTTTTTTGTTTGCTCTTCATCGTATCTTGTTCCAATACTCCTCAATCTGCTCCGTTATCCACGCCCCAAATCCCGCAGCTGGTCAGTTGCGTAACTTCCTGATTTGACTCCATCTTGCTAGCAAATGGTAGTGACGCTATCTGATACATGCTGATAGTCGGACTATATTCTTCCGTCGGACAACTGGTATCCGAGTGTCATCAAGAATCCTACATCAAGTAGGATTTTATTGCCCAAACAATTGTCCCCTGATTTTTAAAGATAAAACTTTATCTTTAGAAATCATTTCCCGAGATGGCTCGTGCTTCAACAGGTATCCGTTACCCTTCAGAAATTCACACCAATTATGATTGCTTCAACGTCTTTCTCAACCACCACTATAAATACAACTTCCATCTTCTCTCTCCTAACCCTAATTCAAATTCACCCCCAAATCAATCTCTGCAAAATCACACTGTAAATTACTCGTTGTCATAATTCATCCAGGCGCGTTGTGCAATCCCCGAATCACCTCTCTCGCTCCCATCCAGGTAATCTTTCCTGTTGTTTATATTAGATCTAATTTCCGATGGGAAAAAAGTCTGTCGCGTCAAAACCCAGTTCTTCCAAAGTTCAAATTACCTCAGCCGAAATTAGTGGGGTTGTTTTTACTCGTTCCGAGCATGATAACTTGGCTGCTTTCGAGTGTTTGTTGGACCTTGGATTCGAGAGTCTGATAAAGAGTCAGGGGTTGATCCCCGACACTGCTGAATTGCTAATTCCCTCCCCTGATTCCCCAATTCGTGCCGATTGGGTCAACGAAGAGTTTGTGTGCATGTATGAGTATCCGTTTAGGCTAAAAGTAAAAATACCTTTAACTGAGCCCACGATGGATATCGTTAGGGCCCTAGATACTCCCTTGCATCAGTATCTCCCTGGTTTTTGGAGGTTGCTTGCACTGATGGAACACTTACACCTTCGTCACGGGTTTAAGTGGGGCTGGGAAGTATTGAGCTCTGCATACGGCTTTAGGAAATATGTCAACAATCGCCTAGGTGCTAGGACCAAAGGGACAGATCTAGTGTTTGTACCTGCTACCTCGGAAGATAGGAAATGGGCAAACTATTTTTTCTTCGTCAGAAAGAGTTCCTTGGGCAAGTTCGGTTACGAACTTCGATCGGATTGGAATCCAAAAGGTTTTCTATCTGACTATTTTTCCATTAGTTAATCCACCCTCTAAATCTTGTTCTTACTTGTTTGTCTGCGCAGCTGGTGACTACTTTGTTACTGACCCGGGATGTGACACTGACGCCCTCAAAGCGATCTATAAAATCCCAATCGCCGAAAGAACCTTTCCTGGAGCCATCGGGACCCTTGCTCATATTTCAACCAGAAAGAAGAGAGGTATGATTGAAACACCTGAAGTGTCTGATCCTGAAGATACAATTGTTACTGGAGAACAACAGGCTGACCCAGATACTGTCATCGCCCCGGTCCTTTCTCCAAAAATGTCGACTAGTAAGTCTTACTAAACAACTAACTCATGCTTGTGTCCGACCTCGATACTTGATGATTGCATGTGCCTGACTCTACACTTGTTACTCCTTAGGTACTTCGGTTAGCTAGAGAACTCGTTCCAGCGGATTCGGTGCCCTTGATCCGATGCAAGCTTATGCTGAACTGATAAAGGAGAAAAAACCCAAAGCTGATGCTCCTCTCCCCAAAAAGGTCTCTACTGATCTTAAGCCAACTCCCAAACCAACTGCACCTTTGGGAAAAAAGAGGAAAATAGAATCTCCCTCCCCATCTCTTGAAGTTACTGGTGTCGATGATCTCAAGAAGATTGGGGATAAGATCGCCCAAGCTGCGGGAATCACACTCCCAAGTGATTTCTTGACGGAAAACGCATTGGGCTTGTGTCAGCAAAGCATCGGAGCTTGATATCATGTAAGTATGCTCATTTGTGTTGTTCTGATAGTTTCTTGACCCTTCTGAAACTTTAACTCCTCGTTTACCTGACTCTCAGGCACTACTCTCCACTACTGCTGTTTACAAGAAATTGTCGGACATGATGAGCGAGGCAGCCCATCTCAAAGATCAACTCAAGGACGCCCAAGCTGACCGTGACAAGGCAAAGTCTGAGTATGGCGTTGCCATCAGGGAAAAGACTCAATCTAACTCCAAAGTTAAAGCTTTAGAGAGAAATCTTAGTCATCTCAAGGAGAAATGCAAGGAGCACGACAGGAGGGAGAAATTGAGTGCTGTCGTGTACACAGTAAGGGCCAACCTGGAAATGTTGTCCGACTATGAGGCTGGAGAGGCATCTGGGAGCAACTGGGATTGAACATTCTTAGAAAAAATGCTCCAGGACGTTGAAGGTGATCCAGATGCTGAAGAGAAGGAGATCAACTCCGCTGTTGTCAATCAACCTACTGTCGTGGGAGCTGGTAGAGTCGACAGGGATGCTTAAGATGTCGGAGAGTTTGCAAAACCAATGAACGAGACTCCTAAGAACGATGAAGGTTTGAACTCGACAGTGGTAGTAGGTCCGTCGGAGTCTGCTACTGACAATCCGAATGATCAGGCGTCTGTTCCTACCACTGTCAGTCAGGCCCAATAATGTATTGGTAATATGTTTTAGTTTCTATCGGACAATTTCTTTTTTGATATGTTAGATGTCAGGTATCTTTGTTTCTGATGAACAATGTAGTTTTACCTGGATGTATATCCGGGGTTTGCGACAATAATATAAGTATGTTTGTTT
Organism: Spergularia marina; assembly: GCA_963680865.1. Classification (NCBI taxonomy): domain Eukaryota; kingdom Viridiplantae; phylum Streptophyta; class Magnoliopsida; order Caryophyllales; family Caryophyllaceae; genus Spergularia; species Spergularia marina. The sequence continues at coordinate 9,400,245 of OY804554.1, forward strand.
TACCCAGTGTGATGTTTAATGTGTTTTGATGTCATGTGATAATCGTTGTAGCTAGCTTATGTGACCGTACCTGGAATGTAGATAGGAAATGTGTTCCCGTCGTGTAGGATATCGTATCCGTTGTGCGTTGTATCGTTGTCATCAGGTACTGTGATGCGCATCATGTAGATGTGTTGAAGTCGACTTGCATGTAACAACCCTAAATTTTGACCAACTATAAATAGAAATAAATTTAGAATTGTCACGCCGCAATTGACTACCAAGTCAATTGCTAGGCTAGAAATTCAACTGCAACTAACCAACGGAAAATAAAACAGCGGAAGTCTTTAAATGTCGAGCTATAGTTCTCAAAACGAAACCCAAATTACATAATCAAAATGAAATGAAGTCTGAAATAAAACAAGTCTTTCGAAAACCCCAACATGATCGACTTCGTAAGCATGCAGCCATATCATCAAGACCTGTCAACTATGCCATCGAAGATTGACATAGGCCCCAAAACACTGTAGGGACGAACCAGAAAACAGAACGTCGCTGAGTAAGAAATTAATAAGCATAAAGAACAAATAAGATACGCGCCTTGAGGCGCGTAGCTAACAAGAACGAATTGACGATATATCATAGGATTAACAATAGCAACAGAGTGCATTATCAAAAGAGCATCGTCGCTCAATATATATACATTACTTAATTATTCGGCCAGGGTCCTACCCCATAGCCCCACTTAACGAACTTTGTTCGAGCTAGAGTTGTAATTATCGCCCTAATAATCCCGAGTGTGCACACCCCTCGCAAGACAGGCCGGTAGGACGAGTTCCCATCTAGGAGGAAGACTATTAGGAAGTCGGCAGCTAACCCGACCCTACGTACCTTGATCAGAGGTATATCAAACGATGATCGGCCGAGCCGAATCCATCGTACTCTAGGTGGAGTCATTTATTTTCTTTCATCCGTTTTATATACGTTATTCACGCGTGCATTATTTGACGATGCAAGATATAATGATCATAATCGATAGATACTTGAAGCGAAACAAAAACACAAGCAACAAGCAAACACACCACTCGACCGAGTGGCCGAGTAGTGGTCTTGGCTAGAGGCCGAAGGGACGAGGAAGGCAAGAGGCCGAAGGGCCGTGGGGAGTATGGTGGTTGAAAGACCGCAAACGAACATTGATAAGATGGAAGGAAATTATGCTCAATGATATAATTAGGCACAAGCGAAACGGGTAGCAAGAATGATTGTGTAAAGCAAGAGCATACGATGATCAAGCAAGTGTGTCAAACAAGATAATGGTTAGTGAGAAATTTGTGATCAACGTTCTTACCTTACTAGCGAAATCACAAGATCAACTTAAGACTTTAGAACGGTACTTCCTCGAACACACAACCTAAAATCAATCAACAACACACTAATCACTAACCACTTCCACTAATCAACTCGACATAGCTAGTAGTCCAAACCACACCACCAATCGACATAGACCAAAACATGATCAACACACTTATCACATACTAACAATATTTCCACTAGATTTCAATGCCCAAACGATCTCCAAACGATACTAAATTCGCACATCACCTTCCCAATCATACCAACAACACAATTCCATTATTAAATCATCAAATCAACCATATTAACACTCAAATTAGGGCAAGATCAGATCTGGACAGAATATATTTTTCACCATTAGAACATCATAATTCATCCCCAAATTAAAACCATGAATTATTTAAACCATGATAATCAATTCCTCCAAATACTACACAATTCCAATCATAAAATCATCATTAAATCATATGAACCCTAATTTAAAAAGTCCTAAATTAGCATTCAATTATTCATGCATCAAAACCACAATTAAGCATGATTATAATCTAATAAAGCAATTCCCACAACCACAATCATGTTTAAACCATAATCAACATGAAATTAAGAAAGCCCTAATTAGAAATTATGAAGGGGGTGTAGAAACATACTACTCTTAAAACCAAGAGAGAGGGTCGGCTAGGGTTGATGGCGGCGGCCGGTGGCAGCGGCGGCTAGGGTGGCAGCGGCGGTGGCTCTCCTCCTCCTCTTCTCCTTCTTCTCTTCTTCTCTTCTCCTCACGTCGTTCCTTTTTTTTTTTTTTTTCTTTTCTTTGCTGCAGCCGTGAGTGAGGGGAGGGTTTTGGGGTTTTTATTTTATTTTTGTGTAGAAAGTAGGAAGGGTTTAGTAAGGGTATTTTGGTAATTTCGCCAAACAGTTGCGCAATTAGGAAAGCGTCTCTAAACGGAAGATATACCCTAATTTCCCAAAATAGATTTTCATACCCTTAAAACGAGATTCTCCCAATAGTTTGTACAATTCAAGTAACCCAAAAATATGGGGTGTTACAATCTTCCCCCCTTAAACAAAGATTCGTCCCGAATCTTTAAACCCATCTCTCAAAAGACACGCTCTTAACTAATAACATTGATCACAGGGTAAATTGAGTACTTGGAAAGGTAGTATAAGATCATAAGAACATGCTCGAGGAAAAACAATAAAAGGGTATTTGAACAAGAATTAAAATGAGTTGGAAATATTGTACTCGAGGTACGAAGCAACAATTCACATAAAAGAAGAATCGGCAAACATATGAATCAAAACACACATAGATCACATCAAACAAGCATTTCGAAACAAAGTGCGCGAGGCTCTCATCCCCCTTAAAATAAAGGTTCGACCCGAACCGAATATACCTCAAGTAAACAGATGAGGGTACTTCTCACGCATAACCGACTCCACTTCCCAGGTTGCTTCCTCAACGTTGTTATTACACCACAGAACTTTCACCATTTGTGTCTCGGCTCGTCGAGTTTTGCGCACCTTAGTGTCCAAAATTTTCAATGGTGCCTCTTCGGAAGTCATGGTTTCATCTAACTCAATGGTTTCTGGGTTGAGTACATGTGACGGATCACTAACGTATCGTCTGAGTTGGGAAACGTGAAACACGTTGTGAACCTTTTCGAGATTTGCTGGCAAATCTAACGCATAAGCGACTTCACCAACTCACTTGGTCACCTTGTAGGGTCCAATGAACTTAGGACTCAGTTTCCCTTTCTTCCCGAACCTCATTACACCCCTGGTAGGTGACACTCGGAGTAGTACCATGTCGCCCTCATTAAACTCAATTTGGCTGCGAGTTTTGTCTGCATAGCTCTTTTGTCTGTCCTGCGCAGCCTTTAGTCTCTCCTGAATTAGTTTGTCTTGGTCGGTCATCTCTTGGATGTAATCTAGACCCAAAACCATCGTTTCACTAATGTCATTCCAACAGATTGGACTCCTGCACTTTCTACCATATAGTGCCTCGTATGGGGCCATCTTGATTGAGGCTTGGTAACTGTTGTTGTAGGAGAATTCTATCAAATCCAGCTTGTCCTCCCAGCCACCTTGGTACTGTAAAGCGCAGGCTCTTAGCATATCTTCCAAGGTCTGATTTGTCCTCTCTGTCTGACCATCAGTTGCGGGGTGGAATGCGGTACTCATTAAGAGTTTTGTTCCCAAGGCTTCTTGTAACTTTTTCCAGAAACAAGAGACAAAACGTGTATCGGGGTCGGAGACGATCTCCTTTGGAGTACCATGAAGTCTCAACACATTATGTACATAGGCATCGGCTAACTATTTCTTTTTCCACGTGTCTTTCATTGGTATAAAATGTGCGCATTTCGTCAATCTGTCCACAATCACCCAAATCATGTTATTGCCCTTGGGTGACCTAGGTAATCCAGCAATGAAATCCATGGATATGGAACTCCATTTCCACTCTGGCACTGGTAAGGGTTGTAATTTACCTTGAGGTCTCTTGTGTTCGCTTTTAACCTTTTGGCAAACTAAACACCTAGACACAAACTCAGCCACATCCTTTTTCATTCCTGACCACCAGAACACCTTCCTCAAATCTTGGTACATCTTGTCTCCACCTGGATGTACCGAGTATTTGCTTGCATGAGCCTCAGTTAAGATCCTATCCCTCAATGTGGCGTTGTTAGGCAAACAGACCCGATCCTGGAATCGAATTATCCCATCTTCACCTCTTTTGAACAATGCAGGTTCTTTTGCTACTTTTTCCATCAACAGCTTGTCAGTCTCTTGTAGTTCCTTGATCTCCGCAAAGACATCATTCTCAATTGCGGTTGTCCCTGTGGTTACTCCTGGTTCAGTCAACTGAACTCCGAAATTGAGAAACTCATTCCTTAGTCTTTGTCTTTGAACAACCAATTGGACCGAATGTAGAGACTTCCTACTCAATGCATCTGCTACAACATTTGCTTTCCCCTCATGATATTGTATCTCCATGTCGTAGTCTTTGATTAACTCCAACCACCATCTCTGACGCATGTTTAACTCTTTCTGGGTGAAAATGTACTTTAAACTCTTATGGTCAGAGAAAATCTTGAATGTAACCCCAAACAGATAGTGTCTCCACAGTTTTAGTGCAAAAATCACAGTTGCTAGCTCCAAATCATGGGTCGGATAGTTTTCCTCATAACTTTTGAGTTGCCTAGACGCATAGGCGATCACTCTCCTGTTCTGCATTAGGACACATCCTAAACCATTCTTTGAAGCATCGGTGTACACTTCGTAAGGTATGTTCTCATCAGGTAGTGCTAACACTGGCGCCGTGGTTAACCGTTCCTTTAGAGTCTGAAAGGCTTTCTCACAAGTCTCATCCCATTTATACTTTGTAGTCTTCTTCATCAAAGTCGTCATTGGTTTAGCAATCTTAGAGAAATCCTTCACAAATCTCCTGTAGTAACCTGCTAGTCCCAAAAAGCTTCTAACCTCTGTTACATTCTTTGGGGCCGGCCAATCCTTTACCGCCTTAACCTTAGCTGGGTCTACTGCAACTCCGTCCTTGGATATTACGTGTCCCAAAAAGGCTACCTTATTCAACCAGAACTCGCACTTCGAGAATTTACCGTATAATTGCTTTTCTCTCAGAATCTCCAATACGATCCTCAAGTGGTTCACATGCTCCTCTTCAGTCTTGGAGTAAATTAGAATATCATCAATAAACACTACCACAAATTTATCCAAGTAAGGCTTGAAGGTGCGATTCATGAGATCCATGAACACTGCAGGCGCGTTTTTCAACCCAAATGGCATTACTGTGAACTCATAGTGTCCATACCTAGTTGAAAATGCGGTCTTTGGTACGTCTTCTTCAGCTACTTTCAGTTGATAATACCCAGACCTCAAGTCGATCTTTGAGAACACACTTGCGCCTTTAAGCTGGTCAAACAGGTCATTGATCCTGGGTAAGGGATATCTGTTTTTGATGGTGACATTATTTAGCTCTCGATAGTCGATACATAGCCTCATTGTTCCATCCTTCTTCCTTACAAATAAGACCGGTGCTCCCCAAGGTGACACACTTGGTCTAACATATCCCTTTTCCACCAATTCATCTAGTTGTTTCTTCAACTCTTGCATTTCCACCGATGCCATCCGGTAAGGTGACTTAGCAATCGGACCCGTTCCAGGTACTAACTCAATTTTAAACTCCACTTCTCTTTTGGGTGGCATCCCCGGAATCTCCTCAGGGAAAACATCAGGATAGTCACTCACAATAGGGACATCGCCCAACTCTGGGTATTCTACCCTAGTGTCTCGCACATGACATAAGAATAGAGGTTCTCCCTTAGCTATCTGCTTCTTCAGATTCACGGCAGACACAAACTTTATTCTTGGTCTTTTGGGAAGTATGCGATAAGTCACATGGGTATTTTTCTGCCCCCGAAGTGAAATCTTTCCTATCCAACAATCTATTCTCGCTTTATATCTACCCATCCAATCCATTCCCAATATTACATCAAAATAGGTTAAGGGGAAAACTATCAAATCAGATTTGAACTCATGTCCACAAATCACTACAGGCACATCTTTAAACTGACTCTTACATGCAATACTAGACCCATCAGGCATTGAAAACTCAAAGTTTACCGCTGAACAATCACTAAGTCCACATTTCTCAACAATCTTATCAGCAATAAACGAGTGGGATGCACCACTATCAAATAGAACATTTGCAATTACTGAGTTAACAGGGAATTTACCCGACACGACATCAGCGTTTTCATGCTCTTCTGGATTCATGACATACAGCTGTCCAGTGGCTTTCTTAGCTGGAGTGGCCACATTTGCTGATCCTGCTGGCTTAGCTGGTGTTGTATAGGTTGTTCCCCTAGTTGGTGCTGGGCTCTTGTAAGTGTTATTCGACCCCGCATAGCCACTTTGGGCCCTGAAATTCTGGAATCGATTGGGCGCCACCGAGTTGCTCCCAGACGCTACAGGTGGTTTTCCAGCTATCTTGGAGTAGCACACATTAGCCTTATGCCCAAGCTTACCACAATGGAAACATGTGACCCTATCACCATTACACATTTTCCCAAAATGTTTATTGCCACACTTGGTGCAAGGCCTCTCGATCTCAAAGCCCTAGCTATGAGCTCTGTTGTGGAAAACATTCTTGTAGTTCGACTTCCCAGTCCCAGCACACTGCGCCTTTCCTTTGAAATCCCCAAAATTTCCTTTCTTATTGGGTATGTTCACCAAATCGAAGGGCGTCTCCTTTCTCTTCCCCCCGAGTTCCATGCTCATTGTCTCCATGTTCTGCTCTGTTGTGGTGGCTCTCTCATAAACATCCTTTACAGTATGGAATCGCTCAGAGGCAAACCATCCCTTAATACTCCAAAGTAGTTTCTTTCTTAAAGCTGACGGCTCTAGAAGACTCAATTGGCGTCACACTCTCAGCAAACCTGTTCAAGTCTTCAAACCTATCATGGAATTCCTTTACAGACATGCCCTCAGTTTGCTGAAATGCCTCAAATTCAGCCACCTTTTGTTCCTTCAAGTGCTCCGGGAAGAATTCTTTCTCTAAGAGGTATTTGAAAACTTTCCAATCTCTAAACCTCTCGACAACAGACCCATCAGCTCTCTCCTCCAGCAGTGGTTTGTAAAACTCCTCCTGAATTTTCATCCACCATCTTCCGGCTACCTCCTTAAGGTAAAATGAAGCAACTTTTACCTTTAGATTGTCAGGAACGCCAACAGCAGGGAAGATTCTCTCCATATCCTATATCCAGTCAAGTAGGATGCTCGGTTCTCCTCTCCCAGTGAAATTGTCAGGTCGTTTATTCTGTACGGCATCCGACATCCTAGCTAACAGCATCTCATCATCTCCACCTCCATTACCGGCATTATTCCCATTGCCGTTGTTTGCAACATTATTTGCGGCGTTATTAGCAGCATTATTAGCAGCATTATTAGCAGCGTTATTTTGTGCTATTTGCTGCATAGCCTCAACCATCACCTGTTGCTGCTGTGCCATTTGTGCTAGAATAGCTGTCAATTCTGGACTGTTGTTTCGCACCATTTTCTATAAGGTAATAATGGGATTCAGATGTAACCAATCCAATAGCATACTCATTCAGATATTAACAAGCATAAATCAATATATTTCAATCCAAACATAAACAATAAATCGTATAGTCAGCGAATCATGATAATAATTCAGCTCAGAAGTATAAATATATCGGAATCAACATCCGTCTATTCGTCTCGCCCGAGTTTAATTTTTTTTTCGGAGCCCCCTTTTTGTTTTTTTTTTTTAAAACTCGACTCGTGTTACTTTAGCACGAGTCGTGGCAGGATCAGAAGCATCAGATGTACGAATTTTCGAGAACAGCAACATCAACACACGGTAAAATGTCAGATAGCATTTCATTTGCAGCAATTTTATGAAATAATCGAAATATCATAATAGTATTGGGGTATTGTCCCCAATCTAAAATGTCTAAATAATGAAGACTTGACAAAAGTACAACATAACAATTAATGCTAAAGTTTAATTAAGAAAACACAATCGACGCTTAACTAATAATTAGGCCTTATGCCTTTATTTATAAGTCTCCTTATTTATCCCCTAAGCATCGCCACTCGGGTCATAATCCTCATCATTAGGTACTTCCCCTCCATCATCTTGATCCGTGTCGCTCAACTCCTTATCCGAACTAATCACAATTACCTCCGTGTCAATAGTTCCGATAGTATCATTCTCCTCTTCACTCGTAGGGGCTTCCTCAGGCTCCTCCTCCGTGTCCACTGGTGCATCCTCTCCAATAGGCGAGGACGGGGGTTTAGGAGAATGGTGATATCCCTCAACTTTAACTTTCTTCCGATTCAACTGGCTAGGTATCTCATGTCCTTGTAGCTGAACCTTCTTTCCTTTCTTCATATAAGCTTCATGTGACTCCGGGGTAGAGTTACCATTATCAGTGTTCGAGTGTACTGGAGGTATGTGGATTGAGTAATCCTCAGGTATTTGCACAGGGCTAAGGGACATCTCATACTCCCACTCTAGAATTACCTCCAACCTGTCAAGATCTATCACTCTGTCTGATCTGTCCCTCAAGTATTGTGAACTCCCTGTGAGACATGCATAATAGGCATTCATTTCTAGTCTCGCTCGAACTTCCTCCCAATGGGGATGTATTCTCAGATTAACCAAAGTCACAAAGACTTGGACCTCAGGTCTAATTGCCCATGGAAATCTTTCGGCTGCCTCAGTCAGTTTTGCCCTCATTCTGGTGACAAACTCCACCACAGACTCACCAATTCTCATACGGTCCTGGAAGGTCTCAGATGAAAAAGCTATATGATCCGGTATCGTCCATGGCCCAGCAATTGACCTTACACCAGATGGTCCGAACTCCCAAACATATGGTCTTAGGCCTGCCATTCTGTCAGTATACCACAGAGAACTCCAAATGCATTAGTGCCTAAATCGTATACGCACATCACATAATTCGCAGGTCAAAACCATTGGTGTAAACTCCTTCTCTAGTATCACATAGCAGTTAGCACATAGCATGCGAATGTATGCACCCATCTCATTCCCAGTGTGTAAATCATTTAAAACAAGTTTTGAAAACATTTATAGACTCGACGAATCAGAACCTATTGCTCTGATACCAACTGTAACAACCCTAAATTTTGACCAACTATAAATAGAAATAAATTTAGAATTGTCACGCCGCAATTGACTACCAAGTCAATTGCTAGGCTAGAAATTCAACTGCAACTAACTAACGGAAAATAAAACAGCGGAAGTCTTTAAATGTCGAGCTATAGTTCTCAAAACGAAACCCAAATTACACAATCAAAATGAAATGAAGTCTGAAATAAAACAAGTCTTTCGAAAACCCCAACATGATCGACTTCGTAACCATGCATCCATATCATCAAGACCTATCAACTATGCCATCGAAGATTGACATAGGCCCCAAAACACGGTAGGGACGAAGCAGAAAACAGAACGTCAGCACAGGCTGAGTAAGAAATTAATAAGCATAAAGAACAAATAAGATACGCGCCTTGAGGCGCGTAGCTAACAAGAACGAATTGACGTTATATCATAGGATTAACAATAGCAACAGAGTGCATTATCAAAAGAGCATCGTCGCTCAATATATATACATTGCTTAATTATTCGGCCAGGGTCCTACCCCATAGCCCCACTTAACGAACTTTGTTCGAGCTAGAGTTGTAATTATCGCCCTAATAATCCCGAGTGTGCACACCCCTCGCAAGACAGGCTGGTAGGACGAGTTCCCATCTAGGAGGAAGACTATTAGGAAGTCGGCAGCTAACCCGACCCTACGTACCTTGATCAGAGGTATATCAAACGATGATCGGCCGAGCCGAATCCATCGTACTCTAGGTGGAGTCATATATTTTCTTTCATCCGTTTTATATACGTTATTCACGCGTGCATTATTTGACGATGCAAGATATAATGATCATAATCGATAGATACTTGAAGCGAAACAAAAACACAAGCAACAAGCAAACACACCACTCGACTGAGTGGCCGAGTAGTGGTCTCGGCTAGAGGCCGAAGGGACGAGGAAGGCAAGAGGCCGAAGGGCCGTGGGGAGTATGGTGGTTGAAAGACCGCAAACGAACATTGATAAGATGGAAGGAAAATATGCTCAATGATATAATTAGGCACAAGCGAAACGGGTAGCAAGAATGATTGTGTAAAGCAAGAGCATACGATGATCAAGCAAGTGTATCAAACAAGATAATGGTTAGTGAGAAATTTGTGATCAACGTTCTTACCTTACTAGCGAAATCACAAGATCAACTTAAGACTTTAGAACGGTACTTCCTCGAACACACAACCTAAAATCAATCAACAACACACTAATCACTAACCACTTCCACTAATCAACTCGACATAGCTAGTAGTCCAAACCACACCACCAATCGACATTGACCAAAACATGATCAACACACTTATCACATACTAACAATATTTCCACTAGATTTCAATGCCCAAACGATCTACAAACGATACTAAATTCGCACATCACCTTCCCAATCATACCAACAACACAATTCCATTATTAAATCATCAAATCAACCATATTAACACTCAAATTAGGGCAAGATCAGATCTGGACAGAATATATTTTTCACCATTAGAACATCATAATTCATCCCCAAATTAAAACCATGAATTATTTAAACCATGATAATCAATTCCTCCAAATACTACACAATTCCAATCATAAAATCATCATTAAATCATATGAACCCTAATTTCAAAAGTCCTAAATTAGCATTCAATTATTCATGCATCGAAACCACAATTAAGCATGATTATAATCTAATAAAGCAATTCCCACAACCACAATCATGTTTAAACCATAATCAACATGAAATTAAGAAAGCTCTAATTAGAAATTATGAAGGGGGTGTACAAACATACTACTCTTGATGTAAAACCAAGAGAGAGGGTCGGCTAGGGTTGATGGCGGCGGCCGGTGGCAGCGGCGGCTAGGGTGGCAGCGGCGGTGGCTCTCCTCCTCCTCTTCTCCTTCTTCTCTTCTTCTCTTCTCCTCACGTCGTTCTTCTTGTTGTTTTTTTTTTCTTTTCTTTGCTGCAGCCGTGAGTGAGGGGAGGGTTTTGGGGTTTTTATTTTATTTTTTTGTAGAAAGTAGGAAGGGTTTAGTAAGGGTATTTTGGTAATTTCGCCAAACAGTTGCCCAATTAGGAAAGCGTCTCTAAACGGAAGATATACCCTAATTTCCCAAAATAGATTTTCATACCCTTAAAACGAGATTCTCCCAATAGTTTGTACAATTCAAGTAACCCAAAAATATGGGGTGTTACATTGCATGTGTGTGTAGGCCTGTCCTTGTTGTGTTCCTGCATATTTGAACGATATTACTAGGGTTGGCCGTTGGCGTTTGAGCCAACGGCCCTCCGACGCTCAAGTCAGATTATTGTAGTATGCATAAATGATAAAAAAAAAAATTGAATGCTCAGAAAAGTATGTAAGGGAAAAGATACATATTGTTTTTTTTTTTTTTAAACGAATATATAACAATACCTAACAATAATACCGCTTGAGGCTGGAGACATTCCATGGTCACTTAATCATGGTACCATCGGGGTTGGAGTTTGTTGTCGGGTTCATCTTTCTTCTTGTGATAGACTTTCCTAAGTACCAAGTCACCTTCTTGAAAGACCCTGATCTTGACATTCTTATTAAAACTTCTTGCTACGGCTTGCTGATGTGCCGCCATCCGAAGCTTGGCATCTAATCGGGGTTCATCGATTGTATCCAAACTGGCTATCATGTGATCTCGATTCTCTTCCTCAGTCATCGTCCCATACCGAAAAGGTAGGGACTAAGACTTCAGCTGGAAGTACTGCCTCAGCTCCGAATACGAGGGAGTACGGTGTATGTCCCGTCGCATTCCTTGGAGTAGTCCGATATGCCCAGAGCACATATGGTAATTGTTCTGTCCAATGTGTCCCCTTATCTGTCAGATTCTTTTTCAAGTTTTCCAAGATGATCTTATTACTTAATTCAGCCTGACCATTTGTTTGTGGGTATCTCGGCGCGGATTTTAATAGATCAATGTTCCATCGAGCACAGAATTTAGACGTTTTACCTCCGACGAATTGTGCTCCGTTGTCACATACAATAGATGAAGGTATGCCGAACCTGCATATTATGTTTCTCTTAATAAATGATATTACCTGGGCTTCCTTGATGCAAGAGTATGCCTCTGCCTCGATCCATTTTGAAAAGTAATCCGTCATGGCGAGGAAATAAAGTTTACCGCCTGGTGCTTTTGGTAACGGACCTACAATATCCATCCCCCACTTCATGAAGGGCCAAGGGGATGATATCGGATGCAGAAGCTCTGCTGGTTGGTGTATCATCGGGGCATGTCGTTGACAAGCATCACACTTCTTGGCGAATTCAATCGAATCTTTTCTCATTGTTTGCCAGTAGTATCCTGTTTGTAGCACTTTACATGAGAGACTTTTTCCGGCTGTATGATTTCCACATTCGCCTTCATGTGTCGATTTGAGAATAGATTGTGCTTGAACATGCTAAATAGTACCCCCTCCTTCAATGTGAACCTAGATGCTGTAATTCTAAATGATCTGGCTTCCGTCCTATTGAGCCCCTCAAGGATGGTTTCATTTTTTAGCCACTCGATATAAGGTTTTGTCCAACCATTATCAGATTGTCCTATGTCCAGAATTCTCTCTGATGAGTCTGACTGTATAGGGTGTGATTCTAGACTCGACTTCAGGATATGGATAATGGGGATATGATTTAAGTTAGTAGGTTTGAAACTAGATCCGAGGGCAGCTAAGGCATCTGCTTGGACATTTTGGTCACGGGGAACTTGTTGTATTTTAAACTTTTGAAATTGGGCTATTAATTCTTTTGTTTTGTCGAGATAAGCTAGCATCTTAGAGTCTTTGGCCGCATATGATCCGTTAATCTGATTGACAATTAATAGTGAGTCACTGTTTACCTCGATGGATCTGATATTCAAATCAAGTGCTAATGTTAACCCGACAAGGAGTGCTTCGTATTCTGCTTCATTGTTTGTCGTTCTAAACTCACAGCTTATAGCCCTGGGTGTGATGTCCCCTCGTGGTGATTTCAGCATGATTCCTAAACCTGTTCCTCGCACGTTTGCTGCCCCATCGGTGAACAGAATCCATGTCCCCTGATCGTCCCCCTTTTCTAACTGTTGGACTTCGATTTCCGCCTGTGGTTGAATACTCGGGCTGAAATCGGCCACGAAATCAGCTAATGGCTGTGACTTGTTTGTCGTCCTTGGTTCATATGAGATGTCATAGGTGCTTAACTGTACTGACCATTTAGCCATTCTGCCCGATAGTTCTGGTTTCAACATCACAGATCTGGATTCAGCATCTAGGAGGGATTTGCTTACGTAGTAGATGAGACATTGTTGTCCATTGTCCTCCTTGACTAGGACTCCGCTTACAGCGGTTTCCGTGACTGATAAATAGAGATATAAGATGTCACCTGGATTTGGCTTTGTGAGCAGCGGAGCTGATGACAAATACTTTTTCAAGGCTTGGAATGCTTCATCATGCTGCTCGGTCCATGTAAACTGTTTATTTTTTCTCAGGGTGTCATAGAACAATTTACACTTATCGGATGACCTTGAGATGAATCTGTTGAGTGCAGCAACTCTTCCTGTCAGCTTCTGCACGTCTTTGATGCATGTTGGTGGTTGGAGGTTGAGGATTGCTTTGATCTGCTCTGGACTCGCCTCGATCCCTCGCTTGGTAACCATATAACCCAAGAATTTGCCAGCCGACATCCCAAAGTTACATTTAGTCGGATTGAGCTTCATGTTATACTTTTCTAGGATGTCGAAGGCTATCTTCAAATGCGCTACATGATCTGATGCTCTCCTTGACTTGACCACCATGTCATCAATGTATACTTCCATGATGTCTCCGATTTGGTCTTTAAACATCATGGTGACGAGTCTTTGATAGGTTGCACCCGCATTTTTTAGACCAAATGGCATAGATGTATAGCAATATATACCTCGATTTGTCATGAAAGCGGTTTTCTCTTGATCTTTCGGATCCATCTTGATCTGATGGAACCCACTTGAAGCGTCCATGAACGTCAACATCTCGTGTCCGGCAGTTGTATCGACCATAGCGTCAATATGAGGTAGTGGGAAGGGGTCTTTCGAGCATGCCTTGTTTAGGTCTGTGTAATCGACACACATTCTCCATTTCCCATTCTTTTTCTGCACGACTACCACATTTGCTAGCCAATCAAAGTACATTACCTCCCTGATCATTCCCATGTCGAGGAGTTTCTGCACCTCTTCGTCCACAACTTGATTGCGCTCAGGTGCGAATTTTCTTCGTTTCTGTTTGACAGGCTTATATGATTGATCTATACTAAGTTTATGAGTGATTACCTCGGGACTTATACCTGTCATGTCTCTGTGTGACCATGCAAAGCAGTCTTCCTTGGATCTTAGGAATTCTATTAAATCAGGATAAATTTTGTCGGGGATGTCTGTCCCCATCTGGATTTTCCTGTCAGATTGATCCTCTCTGATCCGAACTTCCTGAAATTCTAACTTGTTTTCCTCTACTACTTGGTTGGTCACACAGAGTCTCGTTGATTGCTATTGTGAGGACTTTTCCGCATTCCTGAGCTTGAGTGAAGTCATGTAGCATTCTCGAGCTGCTCTGAGATCCCCTCGGACAAGTACTACACCCCATCTTGATGGAATCTTGATGCACTGATGGAAGGTGGATGGTACTGCCTTGAGGTTGTGTATCCAGGGCCTACCTAGCAACAGATTATAGGGAGATGGGCAGTCGACAACAGTAAAGGTTTCGAAAGAATTTACCCCTTCTACCTGAGTCGGCAATCGGATCTCTCCAATTGACAACTTGGTCTCTCCGCTGAATCCGACTAGTGGAGTTGATTTCTTCGTAATGTGTTTCTCCTGGACGCCCATCTCCTTCAATGCGTCTAGGAAAACGATGTTGACAGAGCTTTCGTTATCGACCAAAGCACGTCTGACAAAGCAGGGGCCCACGTTGATGGAAATGACCAGGGAATCATGATGTTCCTCGTCAAGTCCTTCAGCGTCAGACTCATCGAAGCTGACAGTGGGGATGTTCTCGATTCTTTGCCTGCTGGAACTAGGATGCAAGCTGTTCACCTTGGCATTTCTTTTGGCTGCAGAGTATGTTAGTCCACATATTTCAGATCCGCCAGAAATGCAATTAATTACCTTTGCACCAGAAAAGAGGTCATTGGGATATGCCTCCCTGATGACCGATCCGGTGTTGACACCTTTTTTCAGGAGTTCTTTGCAAAGTCCAGCTTTGCGTAGTCTAGCCGCCTCCTTCATTAGTGCGATGCATTCTTCGCTGGTATGACCTGATTCAGAATGGAAATCACACCACTTACTCTGATCCCTTTTGGGATTTGGGGGGTTTTTCTTAGGCCACCTGATGGAGTCACCCAAGGTTATAAGATAATCTACCAATCTAGAACAGGAGACGTTAAATCCCCTGTTCCTGGATAGTTTGCTCATTGCGCCAGTCCGACTGTCCCCTGACTGCGACAACATCAGGTCGTGAGTAAGGGAATGGTCTATTACTCGATCGCCCTGACTGCTGCTTCCTTGAGGGCTGCTCTTGATAGGTTGGTCTGTTCATCTTGTCCTCTTCTAACCGAATTTGGGCCAAAGCTTTCGCCTGCACATCCTCAAAAGTAGAACAAGGATATTTTGTTAATTCATTATAAAGCTCATAGTCTCTGACTAAACCTTGCCTGAACGCTTCGATGACTGTAGGGATGTCACATTGAGGTATCGATATCTTCTCGTTGTTAAAGCGATAAAGGAAATCCCTAAGGGTTTCACTTTGTCTTTGAACAACTCGACACAGATCACTGGTTCTCTTGATTGGCATGCGGCTGCTGGCGAACTGCTGGTTGAATGCAGTTTCTAACTCGGCCCAAGAGGAGATGCAACCATTGGGAAGGTTGCTGAACCAGGTGAGGGCTGGACCTCTTAATGTCTGGCCTAGACCTCGACACATGGCAGCATCTTCATCCTCCTCTCTGATTCGCTGGGTCTTCATGAAAGTCTTGTACCATCGGATGTGTTCCTCTGGATCCGACGTCCCTTCATAGATGGAGTTGTCAGGGCATCGAGGGATCTTCGGAATGATCCTGATGGCGATGTGCCGAGCGAACGGCGAGTCTCGATGTGAATCAGGGGCTGCCGGCTTGATTTGGGGGGCCATTCCCGGCATCCTGACAACCTGCTGCCGCACACCTTGAATTTCCTGTCGGAGAGCAACAAGTACCGGATTAATTTCTGCCATGATGTTCGAAACCAAAGATCTACCTATATCTGACTGATCCTGATTGAGTTGCAATTGCTCATTTCGGGGAGCTTATCGGAGGATGGTGATTCCTTGTGATGTCTCCTGATCCGCCCAGACTCTATTTGTGCGAATTCGATTTCCCCTGTATCTTATGGATTGAGCTGGGGGCTCGTCTTGAACAGGTGGATCTAGATCAATACTTCCCATAACGGGTATGTCGGAGATATTTCTCTCCCTTGTTGATCTAGAACCTCCGACTCCCGATCGGCAAGAGTCGAGCAAGGGGTTGGTCCTGGCCAACTCTCTTTCCAGCTTATCATACTTCTTTTGTTGCTCGGCACACTGAGCTCTCGACTTCTTCAGGTGTGAGAGAACTTCTGAAAGCGGTCCTTGCGGCGTATTCGATGCGTTGCTGTCTTCGAACATAACGGCTCTGATATCCGGGGTACAGGGTGACTCGTTTCCAACAGCTGACATGGTGATAATAGTTTTGAAAAGATTTTTCAAATAGATAGCCCCACGGTGGGCGCCAAATTGTTTTGGTAAAAAACTACACGTCTAGTGAATCGGATTGTCTGGTGGATTTATCTATCTGATCATACTATTATCTAATGTCGATCGGAAATGAAATACGGATAACAGTGAATAAACGAAATAATTGTAACAATGACACCAAGAATTTTTGTACGTGGAAAACCCTCAATGTGAAGGAAAAACCACGGGGGGAAATCTGTGTCCCACCAAAGATTGCACTATGGATGATTTAAGATGATCTCTCTCGTACAATTATGAGTGTTTGTAATTTTGATGACTTCTAGGGTTAAAGCCTGTATATCCTCTACCCTCTTCTGCTAGCTTCCCTATCTCCTTTTATGCTTGACTGTCATTCGGGCTTTTAACGGCTTCCTCCCCCTCTTTCTCCAAGTTCTCAACCTCCCTATATTCTCTCTTGACCAAGTCGCACCTTATCCTCCTATATGCTCGCTTGACAACGTCCCTTTTTCTGTTTGCTCTTCATCGTATCTTGTTCCAATACTCCTCAATCTGCTCCGTTATCCACGCCCCAAATCCCGCAGCTGGTCAGTTGCGTAACTTCCTGGTTTGACTCCATCTTGCTAGCAAATGGTAGTGACGCTATCTGATACATGCTGATAGTCGGACTATATTCTTCCGTCGGACAACTGGTATCCGAGTGTCATCAAGAATTCTACATCAAGTAGAATTTTGTTGCCCAAACAGTCCCCAGGCTTCACATTTTTCTTAAGCTCCATGACACGAACAATTTGCCTAACTGGAAGTCCAGTTTCTTTGTATAACAAAAGTTGTTGCTCATCTTCTTTTGAAATGGAACGATAAGAACGGAGGAAACGCACTAGTTTCGGCGACAACAATTCATGGGTATGAGTTGAAGTAAACTGGGTAACATGCCATTCTTCAAGAAAAATGTCACGCGTTTTTTTCAACGATATCCTCATGACAGCCTTACAACCGCACCTATCTGATAATCTATTCCGTTGCTCCTTCAAAGGATCACATGTTTTCTCATCTGCAAACCCTTGACGATGACAGAAGAAATCTTGCCTAATCATTTTTCTATCTTTATTATTAGCAAATCGACCACTTCGAATTGAAAACCCACTCTTAAAAGCATAATTCTCATAGAATCTAAAAGCCTCTTCCTCACTAGGAAAACATTGACCAATAAAAGGTTCGAAAAAATTATCACCACTATTCTCATCTTTGTCAATTTGCTTATTACCAATAAAATGTTCAAAAGAATTATCATCATCATTTCCATCTCTATCGATTTCAGAAGTCCTAGTATAAGGTTCTAAACCATTATTATCAACATTCTCACCTCTATCAATTTGTTAATTCTTTTGGAACACCACTGATTCATCATCCGTAATATTGTTCAAGTCATTATAGCTAACTATATCCCACCTACATTCACAAAACAATTACTAAGAAGGATTAGACTTACGAACCAAAAGACTACGACACAACACAAAATTAAATAAAAAAATTTGTATCGAATAGGTTCTGCTATTCGGAAGCCGAATAGGTTCTGCTATCATACTAACGGATCACATGCCACAAGCATTCATAGAAATAAAAGCAAAAGCCGGTTGACCCAAATAATGATTAACAAGAGTCCAAAATTTGATAATCAATTGAAAAAGCAAGATTTCTTCCAAGAAAAGTCATTCAATTTATACGTACATGATTTAGATCACTAACCTTCAAAATAACAATTGACATGCATGTGACCACTTGAATCATATTTAAAGAGGCTAATAGCTACAATTAATTGAAAAGAAAACGTATCTTTGTCCCATATTCTCCATTGTTGATTTTTTTTTTTACTGACATATGTATGAAGTGAGAAATGGGTTAAAAGGGTAGAAGAAAATATATTATGGGAAGGAAATAATAGAGGAGAGAGAAAATATATGCCAAGAATAATTGTAAAGTAATCAAAATAAATACCAATTCTACAATGGCTACAAATGTATGGTAGCTATTGTAAGTGAGTGAATATCAACCGTTGATTTTGTTAAATAGATCATGACCTTTCATTTGTTTGACCATGTGTAATAATTAAAATTAATTAATAAAATTAGTTACCAATATTAGAAAACCCACCCATATTCTCACTCATCCCTACCCGGCTCTCCTTCCCCACCCTGGCAACCACCTCCGTGCTAACCAACCACCACCAAAACGTCGCCCAAAACCACCATTGGGCCGCCGGGCGTCCTTGCTTCACCGACGCCCAAAGCCCCTACTCTTTGCTTCACCGACGCCCTCCACCTCCACCTCCATTTTCTATTTCTTTTCTCCATCTTCTTGGGCGGCGACGATTGTGAGGGACCGGCGACACTGGAGGCTACTAAGGGGTTGGGGGAGAGTTGAGAAGGGGTTTTCGTGGGCTGGTTGCCGGGGAATCAATAATGGGGGTGATGGTGGAAAGAGGAGTGTTGAGAAAAGAGAGAATCGGGGTGCACCGTGCACGACCAATAAGGACGTGACGATGGTAGTCGGCGTTGATCTAGGCGGGACCGACGTCGTGGCATAGCCGGCCGGTGGTGATTTTCTTAGGTGAACTGGTGGTGTTGGGTATAGGTCAGTGGTGGTCCTAGGGTGGTGGCATGGCTGAGGAAACAGAGAGGAGAGAGAAAAATATGGGGTTGGAGCCTTTTGGATTTAATCAATGCTATTATTATTTTTAATACTAGGTCAAAATAATGGAGGGCTATGATTCATTTCCGAAAATTAACGGTCTAATTTTTTTCTTTTACAATAGCTACCATACCTTGGTAGCCATTGTAGAATCCCTCCAAAATAAAAGGGGTAGAAGAAAAAATATTATGAAATGTAAATATACCAAGAATAGTTGTAAAGTAATCAAAATAAGATTATTAACATGTGCCTAAGGGGCACATGTTAGAAAAACCGATTTAAAAAACCTCACTAATTCATCACAAAAAAAAAAAAAAAAAAATCAAAGAAATACACAAAAATCGAGGGATATGGAAAATGATCTCTGATGGTCATTAGTAAGTATTAAATACAAAAAACATAGTTTTCTCAACTACCAATTCTACAATAGCTACCAATGCTTGGTAGCCATTATAAGAAAATGAATAATGACCGTTGATTTTCACGAGCAAATCCTAACCATTAAATAGTTTGACCATATAAATACTAAAATTTAATTTTCTCTCTCCTCCTCCCCTCCCTCTCTCCGCCCCAGCCCCACCCCAGGAACCACCGCAGACCCAACCGAACCTCCTCTTTACGATATCCCAACACCACCCCTAAGGCCGCGGTTCGTTGGCAACCACTCCCTCCACCCCTTGAGACACCGACGTCCTCCCCTCTAGCCTTATTTTCTCCATATTCTAGGCGACGAAGGTGGTGAGGGGCGGCCATACTAGGTGGTCAAGGAGAGGCAATAGGTGGTTTTCGTTGGGCATGGCATCGAGAATAAGTGGGTGGGAAATGGGAGATCCTAGAGGAGAGAGAAGGTATCGTGGGAGGGTGGGGAGGCCATGGTGGTGGGAGGTGACGGCCAGGGCGCGATCGGCGGCGGGACGCCGGTATGCTGGTGGTGGTCCCCGGTGTAATGGCTGCTAGGATGTGGGCCGTTGGACAGTGGTGGTGCTAGGTTGGTGGCTGGTTGAGGGAGGGGGAGAAGGAGAGGAGGGGGAAAAGAACGGGGGGGGGGGGGGGGGAAGTTGTATGGGTTTTCTTTTTTATTATTTTTAATTAATTTGTTTTTTTTTTTTATCTAGTCAAATATTCAATGGTTGAAATTACTTTATAGAAATGAACGGTGTGATTTGGTCGATTTATAATGGCTACCAAGGCTTTGTAGCCATTATAGAATCACTCTTTTTCAACATTTATCTATACTAATTCTACAATAGCTACCAAATCATGGTAGCCATTGTAAGTAGGAGGAATAATGGCCATCGATTTATACAAGCAAATCCTGACCATTAAATAGTTTGACCATAAATAATTAAGTTTATTTTTCTCTCTCCTCCTCCCCTCCCTCTCTCCACCCCGGAAATCACCCCCGCTAACCCAACCAAACCACCACCTAATTGCCTCCCATCACCATCCTTGAAACCGCCAGGTCGCCGACTACCACACCCCCCACCACTTGAGATACCGACGCACTCCCCCATAATCACTCTCACTTTCTCCCTTTTTCATATTTTAGGCGGCGGCGTTTATTGTGGGGGGAGGCGATTTTTCCTGCTAGCGGTGTCGAGGGAGAGGCCGGAGGCGAGAGGTGGGTTTTTCGTTAGGCGGGGAGCCAGGAATAGGTGGGGCAATGGGCAGGAAATGGAAGATCCAAGGTGAGAGAAAATGTGACGTGGGAGAGCATGGAGGCCATGGTAGTGGGATGTGGCGGCGAAGGCGTAATAGGCGGCGTGACGCCGGTCTACTAGTGGTGGTCTCCTGAATAATGGCTGATGAAGGTGTTTCCCGGCGGTGGTGGTACGGGCGGTGGCAGGTTGAGGGAGGGGGAAAGGGTGAGGAGAGAGGAAAACACGGGGTTAGAGTTGGGGTTGGACTTTGTTTTTAATTTTTTTAAATTTTTTTTTTCTAGTCAAAATTTTAAGGGTCGAGATTAATTTATAGCAATGGACGGTGTGATCTACTCCATTTATAATGGCTACCTAGGCTTGGTAGCCATTATAGAATCACTTCATTTATCTAGGAGGAGTTAAAAGAGACATTGTTAATTCAATTTATGAAGATACACCGTATGTGGTTGGGAAATTTCCTTTTAGATATCTGGGAATCCCTTTGCATTCTTCCAGATTAAAAGCTGCAATGTATTACCCTCTTTTGGATAAAATCAAGGCCAAGCTAATGCACTGGGCAAATAACTTTATGTCCTATGCTGGCAAGTTTCAATTAATAAATTCTGCAATCCTGGGGCTGCAAACATTCTGGGCTTCTGTTCTGCTTCTTCCAAGAGCAGTCCTAAAAAAAATCAGTAAGCTTTGTAGGATGTTCTTCTGGGGTACATCTGAACAGAAAGAGAGAATAACTTTCATAAAATGGAGTCTTCTTTGTTCCCCGAATGCAGAAGGAGGGCTTGGCATAAAAGAGGTGTTGAGTTAGAACAAAACCTTGTTCACAAAGTGGATAGGTAGAATTCAGATGCATCAAAACAATGTCTGGGGCAGCTGGATTAAAGATACTACCTGAAAAACCAAAATTTCTCGGAAACCCCGATAAAAGAGGATTGCTCAGCTTCCTAGAGGCGTCTTTTGCAAGTCAGTAATGACATGAGGGAGAAGATGGGAACTGATTTGAATACAACTGAGGTTAATGATCAATGGTCTGAGCTCAAAAGCAGTAAATCAATTTATCACTTTTTCAGAGAGCATATGACTGTGGTGAGTTGGGAGAAAACAGTTTGGGACAACTGTTGTGTTCCCAAAAACTCAGTAATAGCACCTTAGCTACTCAGAATGGCTTACCTACAGTAGATAACTTGAGGAAGATAGGCATAAGTATGCCAAACTGGTGTACTTTATGTAGAAGAAGTGAAGAAAGCAGGGATCATCTTTTTTTTTGCAATTGTGGTTTCTCAGAGCGAGTAGGGAGGAATGTGCTTTGGTAGCTCGGGTATAGGATGAAAACTGGGAATGTCAAGCATGACTTAAACTGGTTCAGACACAAAATTAAAGGTAAGCAGGGGAAGCACCATCTCCTTAGGAGTGCATTCACATGTATACTTTAGAGGAAAGAAAGAAATATGCAAATCTTTAGAGGAATTAAATGGCATTACTCCCAAATTGGTTTGTGTATAAAGTTTAATGTTTGTACTAGAGCTAAAACTCGGTTCAAGAGCTTTAGAGCTTTATTCCACTACTAAGTTTGTACCTTTTGTTCTTCTTGCCCTATATGGAGGAATAAAAGTCTAATTCTTTCCAAAAAAAAAAAAAAAAAAAAAAAAAAAAAACATACTTTGTATCAATTAGAACAAATAAACTTGATAGTTAGAGAAAAAAAAATGAAATCAATTAAAAATATATGATTGAAAAAAAAAATTGAAATTAAAACAAAGAAAAAAAGTATTGTTAAAGAATAAAAAAAAAAAGTAAGTTTCGATTGAATTTGAGAAGCAAAGGGAGGAGAAAGAAAGTTGGCGTTGGAGATAGGGTTTGGGAAAATATAGAGTAGCCCTCAAAAATACCTTATTGAACAACAATTATGGAGGTTGATTGAATGATGAATAAGGGGGATGCGGAGAATTAATTTCGGGGTTGAAGAAAATGAAGTTGCGGGATGAGGAGATTGACTATGATTTAATTTGGTGTTGAAGAAAATGAATATGGCGGATGAGTTGGAGTTGAAGTAAACGAAGTCGTTAGATTAGTTCTGATTTGGGGGTTGAAGAAAGATGGTAAAAGGAGATTTGATTTCGATCGAATTTGGGGTTGAAAAATTGAAGATAAAATGAGTTGGGGTTGAAGAACATGAAGATACTAACGGCAAACTTAACAAATTTTGGATGGAGACCCCAAAAACAACAACAAAAGTTGCCGAACCCTATTTTCAATTTTCTTGGCAAGTTTGTACACCAAAAGAGTAGAAAGCTTTTGACACTCTCAATTGGAATTTCATTTGCAGTTGCTTAGAAATTTTAAATTTTCCTCATGTCTTCTCAAGGTGACTAATGATAGGGATATTATACTTGATACCCCTGAACTTTGTGACTTTTACCCCTAAACTTTTTGACTTGCACAGAGTAACCTTGAACTTTGCGAAACACCTATTTGCACCTACTTTTTATTTTTTTTCCACTAACGCCACATCAACCCCACTAACTGATTGGACTACATCATTCTGATCATATCTGATCTTATCTGATTGGATTACTCCTAAACTGATATGCTCTGATTTGATCAATTGATATGCTCTGATTTGATTCAAATATGTTGAATATTTAACTGAATTTCGAAGAATTATACCAATTTAAAGGCCAAATTCAATGATCATTAACTAGACAGTTTTCATCTGATTTTAATAACTCTGAAATGATATGATATGATATGATGTGAATGACTTTGAGCTAACGTGAACAGTACTTTTATTTTATCAAACGGGGCTTAACTCTGTTAACTCACCGCCCCTCTCTCTTCACCAAACCCCCCTTATCTCAGCCCCTCTCATTTAATCTCTCCTCACCAAATTCATCTTCACCATTTCCCTAGTCACTAATCACGCCCAGATCACCGAATATCAAGGCGCCTGATAGTCGGACTCGAGCTTGGTTAGTGATTGCTTGTGTCGCTTGAGCTTATACGTGGTGAAATAGAAAGCATGATGCAACTATCAACGAATCGGGCCATGTGATTTGATGTTTCCATCAACGTTGCCACTTGCTATTAGTATCATCATTAACATTATACAATCTTTGTAAATCTGGAAGACCTTAACATAAAAAAAAAAAAAAAATTTCTACTCTTTTATGGTTGACACAACTTCATCATGCCTTCCTTCGTTATTCCTTAGAAGGGAGTCAAATTGCAGGTATTTCATTGCTTAATCTATTTATTATTTATTAATTTGGCAGCTTGGACTTAGGTTGATGCAAGAAAAGGTGATGATGAATCTCATTCCTTCATGTTGAAGATCTTAAACGTGGAGTAGTTGGATGAGGAGTGAGAAATTGAGAGGGGATGGTTGAGGGTTAGGTTTCTTTTTATTTTTAGTATGGTTAACAGAGTGACTTCCGGTGGCAATTGAGTTAGTGTGGCCTGAGTGAAAAATTGAAAAATTGGGTGTAAATGGTGTTTTGCAAAGTTCAGGGGTATCCTTGGTAAAGCGGTAAACTCATGGGTATCATGGAAAAAGTCGTAAAGTCCAACGTTACCATGAATAATATCCCATAATGATATGTGTTACCTCTACTTGGTTCTCACTCAAGATCAACGAGAATATCAAAGGGTTCTTTTGGGGGAAGAGTGGGTTAAGGCAAGGTGACCCAATTTCACCATACTTATTTGTCATGAGTATGCATGGAAACCCTCTCGAGATTACTCAGAAACCTGCCAATAATCTACAAATTGTTCTTTCCATCCAAATTATGTTAAGTGAATGTTGTCGTTAAATGCTCGGAGCATCATTAGAGTCAGAAATGAGCTTCTAGCAAGAACAGGTTCACAGAGTCGGTTTCTGATGTCATGGAGAGCAGGTGATAAATTTCAGATTGCTAAGCCTATGATTTCTTCAGAATGAAATGCAGGAGGAAAAAGCAGCACAAGGTGATTTGGGATGTTGTAAATGTCCCAAAACACAGTTTCACTGTCAATATGGATGTCCCCGCCACTAATAATATGGTTAAAAGGGGTATGGTCATAGTAAATCGGTGTTGTCTATGCAAGGCAGCTGCAGAGAGTAACCACATCTTTTGTTCAATGTTATATAGCTTAGGAAGTCTGGAGTAGGATTGAAATTTGGTTGTGTGTAAATATTGTATCTACATACAAGCCTAAAAGGTATTTTGATATGGATTGGGAAGCGCGCTAGGAGATAGTACGAGAAAAGTAAATGGGTTAAATATAGCTTTATAGCCGTATTCAATATGATATGGTACGAGAGAAATTGCAGACGATTTAAGAATGAAGAGCATAGTCTAGATTGGTTGATATATAGGGTGAAATTTTATGGTGGTGTATGAGTAGTCAACTATCTTCATGGTGTTGTAAATGGGGAAACCTTGGATCTCCTCAATGCTTGATCGCTAGTGTTTTTTTTTTTTTTCCAACCTTACTTGCCTTTTTCCCCTAATTGTATAAATAAAGCAACTAATTTTGCTTGCAAAAAAAAAGAGAAGAGTTCAGTGTACAAATTAATGGATTATACCTATCTAACATAAAATGTTAGGTGTATTTTCATTAAGGTTCAGTAGGAGTGTTCATTTAGGTTAATCGAACCGAACGGTTACTGATTTTCGGTTAACCGAAAATTTGGTTCGGATAAAATTTGAACCGAAACGGAACCGAATTTTTGGTTAACCAAAAATCGGTAACCGAAATTTCTGTTCGGCCCTTTTCTCGACAGAAACCGAATCGAAAATTGATCGGTTATTGCAGTTAACCGAATCGCCACATACTGTTTTTAATTTTTTTTTTTCAGAAAACAAAAAATCGGTACGGTTTCGGTTAGTCGAACTTACAAAACACCGAACCGAATAACCTAAATTTTTTTTGGTTCGATAACCGAACTAAATGTTTAACAACGGTACAGATAACCGAATCGAAAAAATGCGTTGTTCATTTTTTTTCTGGACACCCCTATATATTAGTGTTGGTCAAACACCAATACACATCATTTTTACATCTAAATTTTAAAATATAAAAAATTTGGAGAGAAAAACAAGAAGAAAATAGCTTCTTTTAGCCTTCATCTATTCGGTCAACATCATCACAATTTTACTTCAGCCTTTCTTGCTTGCGTGTTGTTCAAAACTTGATCCAAATACTTATCTAAGCCTACTATATCATTAGCTAATTTATTGACTAATTATATATAAGGTTTAAGGGTTCATTTACACTAAAACTAGTTCCTTTTGTGTATGTTTTTGGAGGGCTTCTTTGGTGTATATTTGGAGGGGGTTACCTAGCTTGGAAACTCGAGTTTGGAGGAGGATCCCCATATGATAGTAGTTCAAGACCTTTTTCCTTGTAGAAGTGGGCAAACTCCAATTTAGTTAAGGTAAAATTCTTGATTTTCTATCTTAATTTTGTTGTTGTTGTTGAAAGGTAAGTATATTAATGAAAAAATGAATTTACAAGCTCAAGGGGGTATTCCCCCGAAACAAATCAACAAAAAACATGGCATTTTCCAACACAACCTAGTTTTCGATTCATCCAAGGCTACTCATTACATCAGATTTCTACTCTCGAGCCATCTCCTGTACTTATCCTTATGGTTTTGTGCACTATGCATATCTCAGTTTGTGCTTCACTTCTTTGCACACTCTCTGTACCAGCAAATCAGGGTGCCACACTACCAGATCGTACCTACATTTGTTCCTAGCAAACCAAATATAGTAACTCAGGTTGCATAGTAGTGCTTCTATCACTTGCCTTTTGATCCTAGAGCCAAAACTCTTCTTTGAGCACCAGAATAGAGAATTTTTCTCATGTATTCTTACATCCACTCCGTCCCTTATATTCTGCAAGCATTGGAGACTATAAGGACATTCAAACATAATGTGCTCCACTGTCTCTATATCACTTTGTTAGATTATGCATTTATCATCCTTTGAGATGCCAAGTTTAAAGAGTTTATCCTTAACTTGCAATCTCCCATTAGCAGCTAGCCAAACAATGAAACTTGTTCTGGGTGCACAATGTCTATTCCATACCACTTTATCCCACCCTACACTGTTGTAATCCTCCTTAACCCATCTGTAACACTTTGTGGTAGAGTACAGTATATCACATTCTCCCAATCATCACTGAAGTGTTTGATCTGATGCCTCACTTTGCAGATTTGTTTCCAGTACCAACTTGTGTCCTCGAGAGGATTATAGTCCTCCCAATTAGTTCCTTGGAGATAAAGGATGTGTATCCACTTAATCCACAAGTTATCAGCTTTTTAGAAGATCCTATAGACAGACTTCCCTATGTTGGCCTTGTTCCATTCAAAAATATCTATAATACCTAGATCACCTGCAGATTTAGGTTTACAGGCATCTTCCCATCCCAGAGGTACCCTCATTAACTGCTCAGATCCATCCTATTGGAAACTCCTACATATAGCTAAAATCTTTTTTAGCACTGATTTTGGAAGCATAAACACCCTAGCCCAATAAGCATGAAGATTGCTCAACACAACTTTCACTAAGGTGAGTCTACCAGCCTAGGTAAGTTTCCTAGCACCAATATCCCTTATTCTCTTGACTATTTTTTCTATCAAGGTGTTGCAGTCCATCACTGATAGTCTTCATGTTGTTATTCTTATACCCAAGTATCCAAATGGCAACACTCCTTGTTACAACCTGATATTTCCAAGATTTCCCTTGTAGTGTGACATTTGACCCGAACAAATAAATGTTTGATTTTGAAGGGTTCATACAAAGACCAGATGCCTTAGAGAATGTGGAAAAAGCTCTGAGGATAAGTAATATAGGCTTGATTTCTCCTATACTGAAAAGAAGCAAATCATCTACAAAGCATAGGTGGCTTAACTTCATTTTGCTACATTGAGGATGACACCTGAATTCCTTTTTATCTCCTACCACTTTGAGAATCCTTGTTAGATACTCCATATATACAGATTGTAAAGAGTAAGGGTGAGAAGGGATAACCCAGTCTTAATCCCCTTTTCCCTTTGAAAATGCCAAAACGAGAGCCATTGTATATGAGGGACTGTTCAAACACTCCATGATCAGTCATATCATCTTTTGAGGAAATTTCAAAGCTTCAAGCATTTGGCCGATAAACTTCCATTCCATAGTATCATATGCTTTCCTCAGATCAATTTTAAGCAAGCATCTAGGAGATGGCACTTTCCTATAGTACATCCTGACTAGATCTTGGCACACCGTGATGTTCTCCACAATGTCCCTTCCTCTCACAAAGTCACCCTGGTTTTCACTTATCACCTTTGGTAGTGCTTCCCCAATTCTGTTGCAGGTAAGTTTAGCTATACATTTATACAGTGTATTGCAACAGGATATCGGTCGAAGTTCCAAAACATTTGATGGATGAGTCACTTTAGGAATTAGGGTGAGATTAACATTGTTCACTTGCTTCAACATTTTTCCATTCTCAAAGAAATTCTACCTTAATTTAGCTTTAATACGACATGGAACAAAAGATCATTAGCCAAACTTAATTAAGATAATTAAGTATATAAATATTCAAGAAATAAAAATGTTGTCCGTACATTATGGCAAATAGGAGAGCTTCCCGAGCTGCCCGTACGACAACTTCAGCCATGGAGCCTAAGCGAAGGAGAGGACGGCCGAAAAAACAAATGACACATGCACAACCATCGGACAACGAAGAAGATTCTGATACCAGTTTGGGGGAAAATAATGAAGGAAATCAGGAGAAATCACAAACCCAGCTAGGTGAGAAATCTCAAACTTCGGTTTTCTTTGATGATTATGCTAAGAATATGTTGGGATCATCTGATAGAACTGCTAAAACTGTCAAAAATAATGCTATAGTTAAGAATTTGGAATCCGAATTCCCTTTACTCTCAGCTGCTCAGGGTAGTAAGGGGGTTTCTGGGAAACCAAAATTTTTACCTGTTGAAAAAGATAAATTTGTGCCTGTTAAAAAGGATAATTTTGTGCCTGTTGAAAGGGATAATGGGGGAAATAGCTTTAAGAATCAGGAACTAAGCACTGGATGGAATAAGATATCTAAGCCTCAGAGGGGTATGAGCCTGTACTAGTGTGAAAATAGCTTTGAAAATGAGGAGGTTACAATTGTTAAAGAGGATGTTCAGGATGAGCTAAAACACTGGAGGTTTACTCTAGTTGGGCATGTGATTGGAGCCAGGCCAAACCTGAAACAAATGTAGGAATTCACCAAAAAAATACTGGAACTGTAATAGATTCTCTGTTCAGTACTGCAAAAAAGGCTGGTATGCTTTCAGATTTGATTCTCAAGATGACCTTGATGAAATACTTAAGGGAGGACCATGGATGATTAGAGGCAAATCATTAATTCTGAAGCAATGGGATCCTTCTTTTTCCAGAAAGCTCGAAAGCATTACCACTTTGCCAGTTTGGGTCCTTTTCCCCGAGCTAGATCCTTATCTTTGGACAGAAAATGCATTGAGTAAAATTGCGAGCAAAATAGGGAAGCCTTTATCTGCTGATAGGACAACAACATCTAAGGAGAAATTGGGATTTGCTAGAGTGATAATTGAGGTGGATATTTCTTCAGATTTGCCTCAAACAGTTACTCTCAACACCCCCACTTTGTGGTACCTATGAACAGCAGGTGATTTATGAATGGATTCCCTATTTCTGGAAGGGTTGCAAGAAAATGGGGCACACTATTTCTACCTGCAAACACTAGAAGCCTACTACTAAGCCCGCTGCAAAAACAAATGTCAAGCAAGTATACAAACCTGTCATCAAACCTATTCTTGAACAATCAGAGGAGGTCATCAGTAATCATCCCCCTGTACAGCAACAACAAATTATTGAGACTGACTTTGATGCTAAGGACTCTGAAACCCCTTCTCCACCAAAGCCAGAAGAGATGGGTTTTACGAGAGTTATCAGGAGGAGCAGACAACCTAAGCAATCTAGCAGCTCTCCTGCTGTGACCAACAATAGATTTTCAAGCCTGCAAAAAATTGGACTTGCTGATGTCCTAAGGGACACTCCAGGGCCTGACCAGCCTCAAGAAGGAGTGGCGGACAAGAAGAATGTTCCACCAGACATGTCCCCTCAATGAAATTAGCCAGTTGGAATATTAGAGGGCTTAACACTGCCCTCAAACAGCAGGAAGTTGGACATCTCCTCTGGAACAACAAAATAGATATTGCTGGTATTTTAGAGACAAAAATCAAAATTAATAAAGCTAGTAAGATAGCAAAAGGGAATCTTAAGAGATTTGCGTGTGTCAATAATTATAACTCTCATCCTAGTGGGAGAATATGGATTTTCTGGAATGCACAATCTACACATTTTGAAGTTTTGCAGGAATCTGACCAATTTATCCATGGTAAAGTCAGAAACTTCGCAAATCATCAAGACTTCATGGTAACTTTTGTCTATGCAAGTAATGGCTCCAATCAAAGGAGAGAGCTTTGGAGATCCCTGGAAAATATTAGCAACTCTATGAGAAAAGCTTGGATTGTAACTTGGGATTTCAATATTGTTAGAAGAATCACTGAGAGACAGGGTGGATCTGCTTCAAACCTAGTGGATATAGCTAATTTTAACACTTGTTTGATGAACTGTGGTTTGGATGATATTAAGGGGTATGGTAGTGAATATACTTGGACAAATAAGCAAGATAGAAAGGATAGGATTTGGAGAAACTAGATAGGGCTTTGATTAATCCAAGATGGATGAATCAACACACTGCTTCTTATTCTGATTTCTTGAATCCAAGCATCTCTGATCACTCCCCTGTGGTGGTTACTATGGATAAGGTTCAAGGTATAGATAAAGTGTTCAAATTCATGAATTGTTGGGCTGATCATCCTACATACTATGAAATTGTTTCACAGGCTTGGACTACCTTTGTGGAATGATCTCCAATGCATAAGGTGTTCCTTAAACTGAAAAAAGTGAGACATGCTCTCTCCACCCTCAATAAAGAATACTGTTCAAATCTTCCTTAAAGAGTGAGCAAATGCAGGGAATAATTAGATTTGTGTCAAACTAAGCTGCAAAAGTCTCCCCAGGATTCTAGCTTAATGGAGAAGGAAAGACAATTAAGTGAGAAGTTCTGTAAAATAAAGAAGGCTGAAATTAGCATGTTTCATCAGAGAGCCAAGATTGTTGATATTAAAAGCATTGATTGCAGCTCAGCCTATTTCTATGCAAAATCATTACAGCATTGTGGAGAAAATCATTGGGATGGATACCTACACCAGCCAAGAGGAAATAGGTAATGCTTTTGTGGAATATTACAAAACCCTACTTGGCATAGAGAAGATTGTCAGCGCTTTAGACTCAGGATTTTTCAGTAAGGGAGCCTGCATTTCTGAAGTTATGAGCTCTATGCTTTCAGACCTCTGTCAGCTCCACTGAGATCAAGAATGCTCTCTTTGATATTCATCCAAACAAAAGCCCAGGCCATGATGGGTTTTCTGCAGGATTCTTTCAGAAATCATGGGATATAATCCAATATGATTTGATTAAAGCAGTCAAAAAATTCTTTGAGACTGGGAGAATGACTAAGGAGGTAAATGTAAATGTTATAACTCTGATACCAAAGAAGATTAATGCCTCCACAGTCATGGATTTCAGGCCAATTGCATGCTGCACTACTATATACAAAGTCATAAGCAAGATTATTGCTAATAGACTTTAAAGGGCTCAACCAGAGATAATTGGTGATGAACAGACAACTTTTGTAAAAAATAGAAGCATCTTTGATAAAATTTTGGTCTCCCAAGCTCTAATCAAGGGCTATGGTCGAAAAACTGTCTCTCCTAGATGTTTCTTCAAAGCTGACATTAGAAAAGCATCCGATTCTGTCAACTGGAACTTTGTTGAAGGAATGCTGGTGAGTTTGAACTTCCCTCAGGTGTTTAAAAGGTGGGTTATGAGCTGTATCTCCTCTACTTGGTATACTTTAAAGATCAATGGGAGCAATCATGGGTTTTTCAAGGGCAAATGTGAAATAAGGCAGGGAGATCCTATCTCCCCATATATTTTTGTGCTTTGTATGGAAATGTTCTCAAGACTTATGAGAGTCATTCACAAAAAAACATCAGTTCTCCAATCATCCTAAGTGTACAAGGATAAAACTCACTCATATGATATTTGTTGACGATCTTATGATGATTTTCACAACAGGAGATTATCCATCAGTTATTGCTGCAACAGAATGTCTCAATGATTTTGCAAAGATCTCAGGTCTTGTTGCAAACTTATCAAAGACACAGATTTACTTTGGAGGGATGAAAGAAGCTGTAAAAACTCTAATTCTTCTGGAGACAGGCTTTACTGAAGGGGTGGTGAGACTAAAGTCGCGATTATCTACCAAAAATAATCCTAAATCCTAACAACAGTAGTAGGGAAGTAGGGATCGTATCCACAGGGAAATGGGTTGTCCAATGTAATAAATTGAAGTGCTAAAGTAACAAGTAATGGGGATTTTGATTTGTTGATTGTCAAATTATCTAGAAGTAACAAGTACGAATTATGAATGTAATTCAGGAATAAAACGGATCTTGATCAATTAATTCTCACAACGCACTAACTAATCGGTCCTAGTTGTCACTATTCTTTTACCAATCTCAATTACTCTAGCGTGGAAACAGAATTCCCAAATCTCTCCTTAAGACTAGCTAAAAGGCGTGATCTGCACTACCCAATAACCCTAACTATCAAATAACCTAAGCGCACGATTAGATTCAATTTGATACTAGCAATAAGAATTAGAGAAATATCGATAAAGACATGCAATACTAACGCACGTTTCGTATTTAACATGTGAGTCAAATCTTTGCCCTAATTCACTAACGATGATTACATACAAATCAATGAATTCGGGTTGCTACAATGTAAAGATCAATCAAACAATAAATTCCTTTGACTAATTTAAACTAGCAATCAATCAATCCTAGGCAATTAAACTAGTTGTACACCTAGCAATCACAAAAGATAATTAAACAAATTGAATACCAAAGATAAGACAATAATTGAAAGCAATAAAACGAATAGATCTAACTCACGATATTGTCGATGCGATGCTTTGATTAATAGATCAAGAAATAAAGGAATTAGCTCCTCATACAATCCATAGAAACCCTTCTCTTTCTTCTAAAAAGTCTGAATATTAAAACCTAGGGTTGAGTTTAAATTTATATAGTTCTCTAAAAACGTAAAATAGAAATATACGGAAAATAGGAAAACCCGGCCTTCGCGGTCCGCCATGAGCCAGCCGCGAACCGCCAAAAGTTCCTGACGCAAATCACCAAGTCGTGATCCGCGGTCCGCCATGTACTGGCCGCGGGCCGCGGTAAGTTTCTGGCTCGGTTTTTCAAAAGGCTGTAGATTCTTCGTTACTTATCCGATGAAGGTGTGTAACCACTTCCTGGAAAGCTAATAACATGAAGAATCATCTCCAAGTGGTTTCACAGCAAAATTCCAAACGGTTTGAGAGATATGAAGCTCTAAAGTTGATCTTTCTGCAAATCAGCTCCAAATCGCTTCCAAATGAATGACCGCTTCCAAAAGATAGCTAAAACAACCAAAATCGCATACAAATATTGTCATGATACCCTAACACAAATTAGACGTATATTACATGATTTTGACTGTAAAAGCCTTATAAAAACCGGCCATATAGAACGTATAAACTGAGCACATCAAGGGGTTTTTCCTTTTCGATACTTGGGTGTTCCTCTGAACTCTAGCAGGCTTCAGGCTGACATGTATGCTGCATTAATTAGCAAAATTAGAGTGGGGGTTCAACATTGGTCAGCTCAGCTCCTCTCTTATGCAGGTAAGGCTGAATTGATCAATTCTGTTATCTTTGGCATTGAGAATTTGTAGTGCAGCTGCTTTCTTCTGCCAAAATACATCATCCATCAAATCAATAAAAGCTGCAAAAATTTCTTGTGGAGTATTGCTGAAGAAAAAAGGAAATTAACCCTCAAAAGTTGGGCTAGCTCCTGTGCTCCTAGAGAAGAAGGAGGGTTTGGAATCAAAGAAATCTTATCATGGAATAAAGCTTTGATAGCTAAATGGCTATGTAAACTCAAGAGGAATCAGAATGGGTTATGGTATAGATGGGTGAATGCATACAATATCAGAAACACAAACATTATTTGGAGAGTTTTATGCAAAGCCAATGACTCATAAAGTTGGAAAAGCATTCTCAGAGTCAAAGACCTAATCTTGCGGGATGTTGAGGCTGACAGTGCATATAATCTTCTAATCTCATGGGAAGTAGGGGGTAAGTTTAACTTGAAGAAAGTTATAACTTCTTTAGAAAAACTTACAGCAAGCTTCAAGGTCATAAAGTTATCTGCAATCCGGTTAATTTTACCAGGCACAGCTTCATTTTGAGTATGTCAGCTCAAAAGAAGCTCTCAACCATTGAACCTCTGCAGTAGAGGAATGGTTATCCCTAACAGGTGTTTTCTTTGTAAAAAAAGCAGCTGAGTCTCATCTCCATCTATTCTTTAGCTGTGAATTCTCAGAAATGCTATGGCAAAAATTCCTGCTACGGATTGGCATTAACAGGAGCGGTTGGAATATGCGAAGAGAGTTTGGGGCTCAATTTAGAGGCACACAAGGAACCAGAAATACAAATGGTATTGTTGTGGTTTGGCAGCCACAACTTACTATATTTGGCTTGAACGGAACTTCAGATGCTTTGGTAATATAGAGCATTCGATGGATTGGCTATTGGTCCAGATTAAATTTCTAACTAGTGTTAGAATATTGGCATAGACAAAGGTAGAACTTCATGACGATATTATAGATAGCCTTAATTCTTAGGAGCTTTTTATCTTATTTGGACACCTATTTTTGTAAGTTTTGTCTTTTATTTTCCCAAATTGGATGAATAAAACGACTACCTTCTTACAAAAAAAAAAAAAAAAAAAAAAAAAAAAAAAAAAAAAAAAAAAAAAAATTAGTAGCTAATGACTTTCACCTGATGCCACGCTTTCAAATATACTGCTTCACGCCACTTTCACCTAATGCCACACTTCAAATATATTGCTCCACTCCACTTTCATGCTTTTTAGACACAATTGCCCTATTCTTCCTTACTTTCCTATGTGTCGGCCCCACTACCGCGTGGAAGAGGAAAATTCAGTTGTAGCATTATGCCCAGACATGTACATAAACTACCCACCCCCACATTGTCAATCACAATTCCTATGGTGTAAAACACAAGAAGCTACGTGACTCTTTTGACCTCTAATTAATTCTTTTATTTACACACTAGTCATTTGAATAATTAACATGAGATTTGTACTAGGATACTCAAACAACTCATGGAAAATGAATTTTGAAGGAATTTGAAATTCACATGATAACCAAACGCTCCTAGGCAAATTCACGTGAATTTACCATAAGAATTCATTAGGGCCATGATCATGTTGATGATGACGAATATAGATTTTAAAACATTAGGGGGCTTATAAACCCAATAAGCAACACGATATCAAGGAATTATTGGTTAATAATAATCTGAGTTTATTTTGGCCTTCCGAAAACTAAGGTGAAACCTAGTAATTACACTATAGGTTTCACTTTAGTAAAAGATCCACTAGTTCCACCTTCCACTCAAGTCAAAAACCTTCTTCCAAAGATATAGGGAGTATATGTGTATATATAGAATAATGAGATGACTATATTCATTATTATAATCATCACCATAATTAACAAAGTGTCTTCAAAAATTAAAATTTTGTGATTGTCTCTCTACAAACTAGTATACAAAAATTAACTATAGTTGGATTTCAATTTAGACATCCAACACAGTAAAAATAGTTCACCACATACTCAACTTTTCCTCCATAGGGTTTGTTCTAAAATTTCTCAACTAATTTGTTCACCAATCAAGTCTAATCCTACAATGAGGAAAGACAAGCCTTGGAACAACAAGAAATAAAAGTGAACTCCATGCTTCGACAACAAGCTTCTTGCAGCTGCCGTGAGTAATAGGAATGCAAGTGCAAGCTCTTTTCTGTAGAGACTATTCCTCTTCTTTTTCTTACTACTTCCTAATGGTGTTGGCTCTTGTTTTTGCAACTTGCCCAAAATTTCTAGGCCAGATTCTGATGACCTTCTCTGAATCTTCTCTTGGTTCATGGCCTTGGTTTCCCTCTCAGCAACAGCAAGTAGATCAGATTCCGAAGCACGCCCCGTCTTCTTGGTGACCACCCATTCATAGGCACTGCCTAGTTGGAATAGCCCAGAGACCATGGCATTGAACTTTGTGACTGACATGGTGTTCTCAAACAGTAGGTATGGGACTAGGAAAGGGAAAGATTTTGGTGCTGGTAAAATGTTTAAGAATGACATGAATACTGGTACATAGCAAATTACCCAGTTAGGTAATTCTGCCTCTGGGATGAACATGGTTAATGGAAGAATGATACAGAATAGTGTAAATGAATAGAATGGTAATATGAGTTTTCTTAGCAAGAAAAATAGGAATATTAGGTTTGCCTTCTCCCATACTGATATCTGCAATTACAAAAAATAAACATCAATCAAGTTTCATGTAAAATTTGTATTTTTTGAGCTATGATCACTATATACACGACATGTTGTGTGGCAGGGTACGACAGATCTCTTAGACA
The DNA here is from genome assembly GCA_963680865.1 of Spergularia marina. Classification (NCBI taxonomy): domain Eukaryota; kingdom Viridiplantae; phylum Streptophyta; class Magnoliopsida; order Caryophyllales; family Caryophyllaceae; genus Spergularia; species Spergularia marina. The sequence goes on from OY804554.1 coordinate 9,437,013, forward strand.
CTTCATTTAAGTCGAAAATTAGGAAAATCTCACAAAATTGATGTGTCGGACACTTGGACAGGCACCTATGTTGACACTCGTAGTAACATAAGGTAAAATGTGTGTAGATATTTTGAAATTATTCATGTACCTCAATTCAATTTATTGAAAAAAAGAAAAATCAGTTCAGTGAAATGTTTGTTTTACCTTTGATTTCATTACTGCAGGCAGGCATAACCTAAAGAGCTGCATGGGGCCAGAATGCCAGCGGTGTTGTTGCTTCTTGTATGCTTCATATGATCCAGGCAATTCACAGAGAGCTTGAACATCATTCAGATAGATGAATTTCCATCCATTCAAATGCGCTCGCACTGCAATGTCCATATCCTCGACTGTCGTTCTGTCGAGCCAACCACCACAGTCTTCCAAGGCCTTGATCCTCCAAACCCCGGCTGTCCCGTTAAAGCCGAAAAAGTTCAAGTACCAGCCATTCACTTGTTGCTCCACCTCAAAATGGAAGCACAGGTTAATGTTCTGGAGTCTTGTAAGAACATTTTCATCCTTGTTTACGAATGTCCACCGCGCTTGGACTAGTGCTAAGTCAGGGTTACCCTGTTGCATCAAAAATATTAAATGCTTAGACATGTTATTTTGAAGTACACGATAACTTTTGAGTCAGTCTCATTTACGACTAATATGCTATTTTTATTCAAGAGATGTACCTTAAAGTGGGGAACTGTCAGTTTCAGGAAATCAGAAGTAGGCTGGAAATCAGCATCGAAAATCGCTACAAATTCATAGTCCTGGACGTAATCACAGGACATTGCTGATTTAAGGTTACCAGCTTTGTAACCAGTTCTGATGTATCTATGTCTGTAGATGATGTTCACTCCTTTCTCACTCCATGAGAGGACTTCATCCTTGATCAGGAACTGTAAGTTTTCGTCATCCGAATCGTCCAATACTTGGATCAACAATCGATCCCTCGGCCAGTCTAGCTGACAAGCTGCTCCAATCGATGCCTCGTACACCTATTGTTCATATGCATGATCATGTTGTTAGTACATGGCTTAATCTCAGAAATAAACTGGAGTCCGCTAACATGAATTGTTACATGAAACCGTTATAGCGTGAGTCTAATAAAAAATGCCGAAATACACAAGGTAACAAGTAGGCGTTGACTACAGTGAAATATGATAGTTTATTAACGTATTAATGCTGATCAGCTTAAGTTTAGGATCGTAGGCATGTATCTGAGAACACATATGGTGTAGCACCTGAGCTTACTGTCACATGTTGTACGAAGTACCATTACAGCTGACTAATCACGATTAAAAATGTAATTAAGCCCGATTTGTTTCTATTAATCAATAAAAATAAAATTACATGTCTTCCAATCCTACATCCATACTTCCACCGTCATTTGGACAAAGTATTATATTAAACTAGAATTTGATCGTGAATTGAGAAAATGAGTATAAAAAACAAGGTGATCATTGACTGACAAAAAATCATTAAAAAAAAAACAAATTCAGTGTAGAAAAGAACAAAATAAATATTACAAAAATGGAATTATATGTTAAGTCATAAAAAAGTTTTTATTTTGTAAGGATATTGGTCTGCACGTATAATTGATGGAAATTATTGAAGAAGTCATGTGGGATAATGACAAAATTGGGGAGTATGGGAAAGGAAACATTCAAACGTTGTAGAACATGGAGCAGAGTCCAAACTTTGTTTGTTTGTTATGTTATGTTCCTCAATTTTCATTCCTAAATTCATAATCACATACGTCATAATTATTGTAATTTTTTAAATTAACATATGCAAAGGCAACTAATTTAGTATGAACAATACTATGTTGTAAGTTTAATTCTCTAAAAGAAATAGTTACAAAGAGCAATATCGTTATATCGATACATAAGTTTCAAATATTAACGATAGTAATATATACACCGTATGTTGTAAGTTCAATTTTCTCAAGCAACGAGAATATTGATGAATGTGTTTCAGCAGTCACATGTACCCACCTCGATCTCCCTTATGATCCTACCAGCTTTTCGAAATTACGAAGTAGTCTATTTTATCTTTAAGAAACCGATAATATTATTTCGTAAGTTCAATTCTGTTAAAATGAGGTAATAAGAGCAAATCAATATCCGAACGTACACATCATAAGTACTATATGATCAGCATCATGAAATAAAGGTTGTTTGCTTTAGTATGAACGTTCCATTTTTGTTTCTAATAGCAACTTTATATCTTAGAAAATTAGGCGTACACATTGAAAAAAATTCGGGATAACCTATGCACTTGCCACATGATCTAGCTAAAGGCAATGAAACAATTATCTAGACAAAAAAGGGCTGAAAATGGGAAATTTGAACAAGAAGTTACCTCTCTTTCATTGCACATTGGAATTTGGACAAGAACCATGGGGAAATAAGAAGGATCCTCAGTATCATGATCAGAAGCTTCATCCTTAATCTTAGGCTTATACTTTTTGAACTTAATCCAAAAGCAACCAAGACAGAGAATCAATCTATCCAAAGATTGGATAAGAAAGAGAACAATGCAGAATTTAGAAAGCATTGCCAAACAAGGTGCAACATAATCAGCTCTAAATGACATCCAAGCCACATAAGACCATTGCCAAAGACCATTAGGAACTTCCCAAGAAGTATTAAAATTGTTAATTAGGCTCAAATTCCATTTCTTGAAATGAGCAATCATCTCAATAATTAGCCCTATTATTGAGATTACCAAACAAACCCTGATAAATCTGTACAACTTTCCCCTGCTTCTGCCTTCCTCTTCACTTATCTCAGACATTGTTACCCGTTTCTTGATCGCCCCGATTTTCGCCTTCGTAACCATTGCTAGCCATGATAGGATACTCATGAGTCTTTGAAGTTTTATCAGGAAAAATCTAGTGATATGCTTTGGGCTCAGTGATGCTTCTTTCATTTTTCCTCCTGCTTTTGGATCGTTCACCTCTAGTGTGAATGCTCTGCCTCCTGGCTTATCTACTGATGTCACTACTACTGTATTTGGTGCCATTTTTACTGCAAACTACAAACAAATTTGTATCAATAAAAAAACATGTAAGAGTGAAGATATAAACATATAAGACTTGGATCAAACCACCCGTGCATTAAAAGTTTAAGACGTTTTTTGGATTTTGGGTTAGTTTTCGACTTGAAATTTCGAAGTCTACCCCACGAAATAATCCATGATCACAAATATCTACAACAATGAAAGACTTAAAGAAATGTAGGTCTTACCTATAACAATCGAGGTGACTTGTTCTCGGGTGACCCGAGGAAAGGAGGGAATATGAGAATCAGAATGTACGTATATACCACTATATACGTGCTACAAACTGTGTGTAGCAAGTCGATTTATGTTCATGGTCTAATTCTATTAAGGCCCCCTTCCAACCAAACAAAAAATCAACAAACGAATGAATGTATACGGTGTATGTATTTATGTGCTCTAGAAATTCTAAGAATGATTAATCTGTGAAGAAAATAGAGGGAAGTGTATAACTTTATAATTGGTAAATTGGGATACTACAAAAATGAGAATTTGGTAAAGAAGATGTGCAAAAGAGGAGAGGAGGAGGACAAGTCCAAGACTAACATGGTTGGAGAAAAGAGGAGGAATTAGACTTATTTAAGTAAGAAATCAAAGAGAAAATGCAGACGGCACATAAACAACTCAGCGAACATGTTCATATATGCTTTTCTATGAACTGTTAATAATTCGATTCAAGTTGTCATTAAGACCCCCCTCTCCCCCTTCCCCATAGTGGCCTGCATTCAATCTCTCTTATTTTATTTGTATGGCAAAGATCAAGCGTATCATGTTGTGTATATGTCATTGTCACACCCTTGTTTGATTTAGAGGAAGCTAAGACTCATGAATTAAGCTTGTCTTTTTCCTTAAAAAATTAGGATCGTCATACGACAGAATACTTCTAATCAACCGTCTCGTTATAAGGTTATTGACTTATGGAAGATATTTGTGAAAGTTTCGGTTAAATAAGCTAAGTAAATGTATGTTACAGTAAGCTACTCTTTACTGTAATTAGAAGTGTATGAAAGAAGATTGTAGACGATTAATGAAGAGTAGAATAGAATTTGATAGGAAACTTGAAGAATAAGTTTAGAATTGAGGGAGACGAGAGAGAATTGTAGAGGAAACTGTAGAAGAATTGTATTGATTTTTGCTTAATTCTTGAAATGAGAATTACAGCTTTATTTATACACTTTTCCAGTTAGTTAGCGGTCATTGTCAAGCTAATAACCGCCTCTAACTGAAGAGTAAGTCTTGTGTGAGACAGTCTCACACTAATTTATTGTGAGACCATCTTTCTTTATATAATAGTGACCTCTCTTACAATTTAAGTAACCATTATACCTCTTTTAGTCTATTTTAATTTAATGTAAGATTAGTTAGCCTCATATAAAATGAGTAAATGGGTTATTCTATAAATAATGCCTAATTTTATATTTTGTGACCCTTTTAAATTACAGCTTATGTGGTTAAATCGTAAATTAACAAGATCACTAAAAGCAATATAATGATTACAATGAATGTTAAATGGTTTATTTTTTAAACAACTAAGTTCGTCTCACAATTAGTTATCGTGAGACCGTCTCATATGAGACTTTGCCAAGAATTGTAACTAACTTCTAACAACTTCTCTTAATGTTCTATTTTTGCTAATTAGTCCCTGACATTAATCCTGTAACAATCCTTCTCCCTTGAAATAAGAGTTGCCCTCAACTCTTCTCTGAAAAGAATTTTTCTGCAAACCCTGGGAACTGACTCTCAAATTACTCAGCATTCTCCCAAGTAGCTTCCAGATCAGTAAACCCTTCCCATGTCACCAGTAGTTGATCTTGGAGCTTGTTCCTGGTTTTGACAGCTCTTTTGTCCAATACAGCAGCAGGTGTAGGGACATGATGGGATGTCTGATTCTGGAACCAAGGAGGAATGTGGGTTGCTGCAGGCAGGGTTCCATAGAATGCTTTCAGTTGGGAAACATGGAAAATATTATGGATCTTAGCAGATGCAGGTAGCTTAATCTGATAAGCTACTTTTCCCACTGCTGCAGACACTTGGAAAGGGGTCCATAAAACTTGCTGGCTAACTTCTGATTCCTCCTTTCCTACAAGGAATACTGCTTATAAGGTTGCAGTTTCAACCATACCCAATCTCCAACCTGAAAAGCCCTTTCTGTTCTATGCTTATCAGCCAACATTTTCATCCTTTCCTAAGCTTGCAGCAGCCTGAGATTGGAAATCATGGCTTCCCTTCTTTGCATGGACCTGTCAACCTTGTCCACTTTAGACTCTCCTGGTAGATACGGCATGTGCAGAGGAGGTTTTTGATTGTATACCACCTCATATGGAATTAACCCAGTAGCTGCATGATAGTGAGTGTTAAACCACCATTCAGCCAAGGGTAACCACATACTCCATGCCTTAGGGTTTTCCCCACTCATGCATCTTAAGTACATCTCCACACTCCTATTCACCACTTCAGTTTGACCATCTGATTGAGGGTAATAAGCAGATGACATTCTGAATTCTGTGCCATGTAAGGTGAATAGAGACTGCCAAAATTGACTCAAAAAGACAGGGTCTCTATCACTTACAATACTCTTGGGCCATCCATGTAATTTGAACACATTATCCAGGTAAGCTTGTGCCACTTCTACAGCTGTGTATGGGTGAGACAGAGCTGTAAAGTGGGTTGCCTTGCTGAGCCTGTCCACTACCACCATTATTACATCCTTTCCTTATGATTTGGGCAGCCTTGAGATAAAATCCATAGATAGATCTACCCAAACCTCTTCAGGAACAGATAAAGTTTGCAATAAACCAAGATATGCCACATTCTCATGCTTAGCAGCTTGACATTTCCTTATGCATTCCTTTCCAGTGAAACAAGGCTTTAATCCTTCTCATTGTTCCATCTCTGCCACTGTGCCCTACTTCTCCGGAAGAATGGTGCCACTTTAGAAGCTGAATCTTCAGATCCTCATCATTTCCAATGTAGATTTTCCCTTTTTTCCTCAGTAAACCCTCTTGTAAACTAAAGTTGTTGACTGTCAAATTTTGTTGCAGTTTTTCCATGATCTCTTGACTATAAGCATCCTTGATATAGCTGTCTTTAATCTTTTTTTCCAGGTTAGAATCTACCATAGATAGAGGTAAGTAGAGAATCTCTGATCCCTGCACCCTCGATAACGCATCTGCTGCCAGATTTTCTTTCCTACTTCTATACTGTATTTCATAATCAAAACCCATCAATTTAGATAGCCAAAACTGTTGAAAAGGAGTAGAAATCTTCTGCTGCAACAGCTACTTCAGACTTTTCTCATATGTCTTTATAATAAAGTGCTGGCCTGACAAATATTGTTCCCACTTTTGAACAACAAAAACTATTGCCATCAGCTCCTTCTCGTATACTGACAGTCTTTGCCATTTTGGTCCCAAAGCTCTGCTTATATATGCTAAAGGATGGTCCTGTTGCATAATAATTGCTCAAATGCCCCAATTTGATGCATCTGTCTCTACTATTAAAGGATTGTAAAATTAGGCACAACCAGCACTGGTGCTGAAATTAGGGCTAGTTTTAACTTTTGAAATGCCTGATCTGCCTCTGCATCCCATACATATCCTCCTTTCCTCAGTAGATTGGTAAGTGGCTTACTGATGACTGCATAATTCTTGACAAATTTCCTGTAATATCCTGCCAAACCTAGAAAAGCTCCTTACATCCTTGACAGATTTGGGAGTTGGCCAATCAGCTACAGCTTTAATCTTTCTACTATCTTTCTCAACCCCTCTCCAAGAGATGAAATGTCCCAAATCCTGTAACAATGTAATGATCATTGTGTGAGGTTTACAAATCACACGAGAATGGCATAAGTATTCGGTGCCAATTATCAATTTTGAGAGCAATGGTGTCATTCGAGTGAACATCGAAGGGAAGGTGTCCATAGCATGGCTGAATTCTATGTTAGTCGGAGCGATTAATGAGAGACATGATTGATTTTCATTTAATCTAAGATATACTAGGTAATTTTTATACTTGGAAATCAATTGTCATAAAACAGACTCGATTTTTATGTTTCACACACAGAGGTAAAACTCTCTACATTTGGCCTCTTCACCTCTCAAGAGAACCAAGCATTGTTGTGTCGTTGTGGCGTTGTTGGTGTAGTTTTGATAGGGTGATAACTGATAAGGAGTAAAACCACTTTGTGGCCTTGTTGGTCTAGTTTGTTGGTTTATGTTTAACCATTGGAATTTGGAAGTAGTCAAGTAGGTAGCTTTTCTTTGTTATTCATTTTTTTTTTTTGAAGGCTTTGTTATTTATTTTTACCTGGCCATGAATATATCTTTTTTCCTTTTCCCTCCATACTTTATGGGGAAACCTAAAATTTATTATGATTGTGCCATTCATCATAATTCATTAATACTGAATGATTTTCTTACTTTTTCCATATTAACCTAATGACCTCCCTTGGAGGTATTGCTGTAACACCCCGTATTTTTGGGTAATTATTTAATAAGGGTGTTACTTTTTAAATCGATTATTGGAAGATAAAATAAGTTCCTATAATTGAGTTTGGGTCGGGTTTATGGATCACTCATCTCACTCAACGAATAAAGCCCAAACCCGAGTCTACCCTCATACCTATATATACATATAATAAAGAAAACCCTTGCTTTATTTCATAACCATTCGGCCTCCTTCTCTCCCCCTCTCTTCTTTTCGTAGCCTCCACCCGCATAAGATCTCAGCACAACTGTGTCAACTTAAAACACACATAATTCTCTCATACGATCTCTAATTGGAGCGTGGTTGGTGGCGTTAGAACCGTGCTTTGAATAAGAATTCGGGAAGATGTAGATAGTGCCAAGATTCCATAGGATGCTACTTGTGGAGCTGTTTTAGTGGAGATGTGTCTATCTACCCGAGAATCTGTTCCGCCCCTCAGTATTTTAAGGATTCCCGTCGACTCCTAAGGAATTTGTGAACGAGATTTTGTGGAGATGTTCCTTACTCTAGCATTGACAATATATCAAAAATTGGTAAGATCTAGATCTTTGGATAAAAAGTTATATTATATTTCGTGGGTAACCCTAATTCGTGTTATGGTTCAGTGTGAGATCGATTCCCGTTGATCCACTTGGAGTTTGTGGACAAAATTTGGAGGAAACGTTCCTAACATTACCCTTTATGTCATACTAAATTTTGGTGGTTATACGATGTCAGAGGTAGGAGTTATCTATGTTTCAATACCACTGTCTTCTTTTAGATTCATGATATATTAGTTAATTTGTGAGATTATGGCTTATGGTTATACTTTGTGAATTAGGGGATCATCGATTGAGTTTGTGATTGATTGAGCGTCTAGATTGTGGTGGCTGCGGGGTAGGAGCCCAGCCGTGTATGATTGACAAGACCGTTTGTCTCGTCAGCGATACGTGACTATCGCACTATCGTGTCCCGATGGTACTCTGTAGTCATTGTTATATCCAATGCTTATTATTTGTTAGCTACGCGCCTCAAGGTGCGTATCTTTGTTTCTCTGCTTTATGTTTCTTACTCAGCCTATGCTGACGTTCTGTTTCTGGTTTGTTTCCTACCGTGTTCTGGGGCCTATGTCGTTCTTCGATGGCATAGTTGACAGGTCTTGATGATGTGGATGCTTGCTAGACGAATTCATTTGCATGCCGAGAACTTTTCATAAACATTATTTAGACATGGATTATATTTGGTTTTGTAATTTAAATTTCAGTTTTGAGAACTGTAGTTCGACATTCTAAGTCTTCCGCTGTCGTCTTTTCGTTTGTTCGAATTTATTAAGTTGTAATTGAATTTCAAGCCTAGCAGTTGACTCAGTAGTCAACTGCGGCGTAACAATTCTATAATATTTCCTCATTTATCATTGCGAAAATTTAGGGTTGTTACAGTTGGTATCAGAGCGTTAGGTTCTGATTCGTCGAGTCTACAAAAGTTTTCAAAACAAATTTTGAAAGTTTTAAAATGGGAGCGAGTCGGGTGCATTCATTTGCATGCTAGTTGCTACGTGCTACTTGTTTCTTGTACTACATCATGGAGTTCTTGGATTGATTTTTGGGTGTTCTAAAAGTGAATATTTTACACCGACCCACTTTGGAGATTATCTTTGGTGCTAACAGTAATTGATGATCTATTGATTTATGAGTTTCGAAATTTAGTTTATTGTTTCGAATGTGATATTGAAATGCTTAAGGCGACTAGGGTATTGGAATAGATCGACAGTATTGCAAGTTAAATAGAGGCATTAAGCACCTTTTGGGTTTATATTAGGGATGAGTTGAAGATGATGATAGTATGATTGTATTTGAGCACAGAATGTTTATAGTTATCGAGGATTTGGCCATTTTAGGTGAGATATGTGACAGAACATACCCTTGGGTTTGTGTATGTGAGATGGTGGTAAACCACAAATTTGGAAGCAATCGTCTACTTCCTCTTTTCCTAATCATAAAACTCTATTCATGGTATTGAATCAAATAAGATCGTTGGGAAAAATGAATCGAGACGAACCTATGCTTATTCCTGTAGAAACAGCCGACACTACTCAATCTAACTTTGCTCCACCAATTGAATCTAGTACAACGATTATTTTAAAAGAAAGTGAAAAGTCGAAGAAGGGACTAGTAATGGTGAGTCTATGAAGGAGCTAAGCTTATGCGTGGTAGGTTCTTGTATACTCGACCTTACGTCATTCAAATGCCATCGACGCGGATTTTAAGTAACGTTAAGAGAACTGAGAAATTTTATTGAGGATATCAGGCATATGATTGTTTTCGACATTTTGGGGTTAGATGACAAGGATTTGTTATGCAATTTACGGTACTGGAAGCACCTAAATTTTGAAGGAACTCTCGAAATGAATCAAATTCTGTTGGGACAAATTGAAGGTCAATATATATTTCTGCAAGAGTTGTGAGGTTTTAAAGTAGTGCAAGCTAGAAGTGACACGATTTTGGGTTCGATACTTTAAAATTGGGGATTTCTGTGATTTCCCTTGCTTTGTTTTCTTTGCATTTAGACTATGTGTCTTGTAATCATTTTAGAAAAAGGAGACAATGCCCCTATAAATATGTTAAGCTCAATGTTATTTGATTGAGATCACGTGCTATCTGAAAACTTATATGTCTGTGTGTTTTGTGTCCTCGACTCACCCGTTCTAAATGGCCGGACTCGGTTTGACCGATGGCTCACGTTGGCACCAGGGAGAGTGTCCACCGGTCTTGGCCAAGGCGCATCCTGCACTACTTTCCGTCTTTCTCCTTATAGAATTTGAATCGAATCAGTAATTGATAAATCATATGGACGAGTTAAAAAGGAAAGCACTACTCTAATTTCGTATGATCAAATAAAACACTCGAATAATACGGTTGGTTGATTATTAGTATTACATGGGATTTCATATTTGGTTCATTTGAAAGTCGTACCATAAAGGTAAACTATTTACCTCGGGACCCATAACAAGATTCTTCAAGTTAGGGCCGTTTGGGTAAAGGTTGGTGCTTATGGGTTTTAAGTGAGTAATCAAATTTGATTTGGGACTATATTGTATGAATTACGGCTAGCGTTGGTAAATACTGCCTATGCATGATTGTAGTATTATGGAATATAAATGAGCAAAGGGACACATTCATGAGTTCTCGAATCATCGATATATCTGTATGAGTTTTCTTTCGGTAAATCATATGATAGAAGTGTTGGGCGCCTAATATATAATGGGAAGTGAAATTTTGAGGTTATCATGAGAATTGATCAATTAAATTTGGGTATTAAAATTTTAGAGGTACAATTAGATGGTTTGGGGACAAAGATTCAACGTTCAAGGTCAGTTACACCTATTGGCACGTGATTGGTATAATTCATAAAATGGAAGAGATAACATGGTTATGACTTCAACAATTGTTCGAAAACCGAAGTGGTGAAAGAGATTCAACTAGTCGCGTACATGCAAGACTCAAAGGAAATGAGACACATTTGTTTGTTACAAGGTTTGAACCTCCAACCTACAAGTCAAACATAACACAACAGAACCACTAGGACAATATTTGTTTCATAAGTTGCTTCTGGACTTTCAACAATGGAGTGTAGACGTAAGTAAAAAAGGAACGTCGCTGTGCTACAACAATATCGAGGTCATAAGTTGGTAGGACTAATGTACCATATAATGTGTAGGGCAAAGTCGACATAAAGATATTGTTTGAATCCACTACTGCAAGGTTAATTTTGAGACTTCATATGCATGGAATGCTATTATTCATGAGTGGTGTTTGTACACTATGCCCTTGGCATCGGTCTTTCTGAAGGCATTGTAGATCATGTTTTGGTGGATAAATTAAGATTGAGATGGGGCGTGCTTAGTGATTGACACCCAAGTCTAATGGAAAAGATAACGTATGGGGCGCTATATCTAATTTGGTTAAATTTACATTCTTGACGTTGTGGCTTGCGACAAATGAACTTAGTCGATATGGATTGATAGTGTTTACCCTGACAAACAAGTTAATGGAATGTGAAGTAATTTCGAGGTGGTAGCGTTGTTGCGCCCTTTGAGTTCAAGGCACTTTGAGCATCATATCTCGAGATTTGAAGTCGTTGGAGGCTTTGATTTTAATTTCAAGTTAAAGGATGACTCCTAGTACATTTTGGTTTAAATAACTAGGAAAGGAATGAGAACTTCGAAGATGTAGAGTTATGGGATTGGAATTGTCGTGGAAGAAATTTAAAAGTGTTAGATAATCGAAAAGGACTTTGTATAGAGGATCTAGCGATTGTTATTATGATCAGAGTTGATACTACCTACATAACGCCTATGGTATTGAGTTACTGAAAATAAAATTAAACCCCTTTTTGAGAAGTTACAGTTGTATTGTATTAGTTCAGGCGGCTTTGGTGTTATGAAACAGATGAGAAGACAACAAAAGAGAATTAAGGATAATCATATCAGTTTTAGCTTGACAAGTTTGAGACTTGAGGCTACATGTTTACAAGGACGAAGTTTCTTCAAGTCAATTTAGGATGATGGTCTTAATGACTAAGGCTAAAAAGTGCGTCAACACTTGGGAACTTTGGATACGAATATGTGTTTGATCAAGTCCCGAAAGGGTTTCCTTGCAGTTACATAAAGCTTGTGTATTGCTCTAAGGTCTACACCTGTGAGACATGGATTCAAGAAGACTCCAATGTGCAAGAAACAGAGAAAAGTGACTCCGAGGCCTGTACAATATGTTTTGAGGATCAAATGAGAACTGGATATGGAAGGAAAACTCCTAGCTAACGGGTGATACTCTTAACACATTAAGGTCATATGATTATATGATTAAACTCGTTCGCACAACCAAAGAAGTTGACTCTGAGTATTACTTAAGGGTTGATGTGAGTCATGAACGGATAAAACTTGGAGAACTACAGCGGGCGTGTTCAGGAAACCCAATGAGTATGAGAAGAATGACCTACTTGAATTGAGGTTAAAGTGATGATTATAGTCTTAAACTTTAGAGACATTCGAGTTTAGGCCATCACGAAAAGGGTGAAATAGGTGTATAGTTCAAGGATCTAACATCAGACATTCAGCGAGATTACTAAAACTTAATGAGTAGTATGAGACGACAAGTTAACGATGAGGTGAAAACTCAAAAGTTGTGGTCAACAACTTAAGGAGTTATGGAACCATCGTGAATGGCATAGAGAATATAAAAATCCCGGACACACCAAGCAAGCATAAAGGTCTATGTAAAGTCATTAGCAAAAAAAAAAATGAGTCTACTCAGTGCGATAAAACAGTTATTAGATGACGACAATATCTTGCCGGGGTAAAACGACACTAGATGACAACAATTATGGAGATGAAAGTTTAGCTTAAAAGGTTACAACGTCTTTTATGAGCTCACAACAATATAACGAGGATGACGACTTGAGTGGCTCACAATAGAGGGACGATCGATGTCAATTCACTTTGTCGAACAAGAATGTGAAGGATACATGGAATGTTAAGATATTGTTTAGCCAGCTGCCTATATGCATTAAGAAATATGACTGTGGAAGTTCAACTTACATGTGAGTTGAGATTTTAGATACAAGTTCTACGACGGTGGTCTTGATACTAAATAGTACTCTGAGGTTTAAATGACAATATCTTGTGTAGATGGGAACACTCCAATACAGGTTTGACATGGAAGTGGCAATGATGAGATTCAAATGGACATAAATATTTCAGTAAAACTTCTAAGGATCGAGATATGGTACAAGTTTGAGTTGCCGGCCGGCTTCAGGAAAGGTTCTATTATAGTAATGTGTTCCATGTCTATCAACGACAATCACGAGGAAATACGACAAAGCATGGTCGACCTGGGGATGAGAAAGAGACAATGAAATATTAATTTGGGAAACACAAGTGAAAAGTGGCATTTATTGATGGTCAGATAATTTCCTCGCATGATACATAAAGTACATTGGTTCGAGGACGAACCTTTTCTTTAAGGGGGATGAGAACGTCGCATGTTCGTCCTTGGCTCTGAATTATGTGAATTACGTGATTTCACTTGTTATTATATGAATCGTGTTACATCTTATCGAATTATTCTGATAAATTGACATACTTACTACATGCACTGACGATGCATGTATACCTAATCTGTGCACTAATGATGCACACGTACTCGTTTTGTGCACTGACGATGCACATGTATTGACATACCATTTCTCACTCCTTTCCTTTCATACATGCAATTATGTTGTTGAGTCACTACTTATTCTCATCGTATATGGTGTCCTAGTACCATGTATATTATCAAACACATATAAGCCAATTTACTTTCATCTCCCTCTCTTTGCTCGAATGCTCAAGCGGTTGTAAATGGAGTTGTGTGACTGAACAAGTGTTTGGAGAACTATAAACTTGGAAGGACGGTAATTGAGGACACTTTGGAGAATGAATTTAAGATTCGGGACGAATCTTTGTTTTAAGGGGGGAAGACTGTAACACCCCGTATTTTTGGGTAATTATTTAATAAGGGTGTTACTTTTTAAATCGATTATTGGAAGATAAAATGAGTTCCTATAATTGAGTTTGGGTCGGGTTTATGGATCACTCATCTCACTCAACGAATAAAGCCCAAACCCGAGTCTACCCTCATACCTATATATACATATAATAAAGAAAACCCTTGCTTTATTTCATAACCATTCGGCCTCCTTCTCTCCCTCTCTCTTCTTTTCGTAGCCTCCACCCGCATAAGATCTCAGCACAACTGTGTCAACTTAAAACACACATAATTCTCTCATACGATCTCTAATTGGAGCGTGGTTGGTGGCGTTAGAACCGTTCTTTCAATACGAATTCGGGAAGATGTAGATCGTGCCAAGATTCCATAGGATGCTACTTGTGGAGCTGTTTTAATGGAGATGTGTCTATCTACCCGAGAATCTGTTCCGCCCCTCGGTATTTTAAGGATTCCCGTCGACTCCTAAGTAATTTGAGAACGAGATTTTGTGGAGATGTTCCTTACTCTAGCATTGACAATATATCAAAAATTGGTAAGATCTAGATCTGTGGATAAAAAGTTATATTATATTTCGTGGGTAACCCTAATTCGTGTTATGGTTCAGTGTGAGATCGATTCCCGTTGATCCACTTGGAGTTTGTGGACAAAATATGGAGGAAACGTTCCGGACATTACCCTTTATATCATACTAAATTTTGGTGGTTATACGATGTCAGAGGTAGGAGTTATCTATGTTTCAATACCACTGTCTTCTTTTAGATTCATGATATATTAGTTAATTTGTGAGATTATGGCTTATGGTTATACTTTGTGAATTAGGGGATCATCGATTGAGATGGTGATTGATTGAGCGTCTAGATTGTGGTGGCTGCGGGGTAGGAGCCCAGCCGTGTATGATTGACAAGACCGTTTGTCTCGTCAGCGATACGTGACTATCGCACTGTCGTGTCCCAATGGTACTCTGTAATCATTGTTATATCCAATGCTTATTATTTGTTAGCTACGCGCCTCAAGGCGCGTATCTTTGTTTCTCTGCTTTATGTTTCTTACTCAGCCTATGCTGACGTTCTGTTTCTGGTTTGTTCCCTACCGTGTTCTGGGGCCTATGTCATTCTTCGATGGCATAGTTGACAGGTCTTGATGATGTGGATGCTTGCTAGACGAATTCATTTGCATGCCGGGAACTTTTCATAAACATTATTTAGACATGGATTATATTTGGTTTTGTAATTTAAATTTCAGTTTTGAGAACTGTAGTTCGACATTCTAAGTCTTCCGCTGTCGTCTTTTCGTTTGTTCGAATTTATTAAGTTGTAATTGAATTTCAAGCCTAGCAGTTGACTCGGTAGTCAACTGCGGCGTAACAATTCTATAATATTTCCTTATTTATCATTGCGAAAATTTAGGGTTGTTAGGAGTTATCTATGTTTCAATACCACTGTCTTCTTTCAGATTCATGATATATTAGTTAATTTGTGAGATTATGGCTTATGGTTATACTTTGTGAATTAGGGGATCATCGATTGAGTTTGTGATTGATTGAGCGTCTAGATTGTGGTGGCTGCGGGGTAGGAGCCCAGTCGTGTATGATTGACAAGACCGTTTGTCTCGTCAGCGATACGTGACTATCGCACTGTCGTGTCCCGATGGTACTCTGTAATCATTGTTATATCCAATGCTTATTATTTGTTAGCTACGCGCCTCAAGGCGCGTATCTTTGTTTCTCTGCTTTATGTTTCTTACTCAGCCTATGCTGACGTTCTGTTTCTGGTTTGTTCCCTACCGTGTTCTGGGGCCTATGTCATTCTTCGATGGCATAGTTGACAGGTCTTGATGATGTGGATGCTTGCTAGAGGAATTCATTTGCATGCCGGGAACTTTTCATAAACATTATTTAGACATGGATTATATTTGGTTTTGTAATTTAAATTTCAGTTTTGAGAACTGTAGTTCGACATTCTAATTCTTCCGCTGTCGTCTTTTCGTTTGTTCGAATTTATTAAGTTGTAATTGAATTTCAAGCCTAGCAGTTGACTCGGTAGTCAACTGCGGGGTAACAATTTTATAATATTTCCTCATTTATCATTGCGAAAATTTAGGGTTGTTAGGAGTTATCTATGTTTCAATACCACTGTCTTCTTTTAGATTCATGATATATTAGTTAATTTGTGAGATTATGGCTTATGGTTATACTTTGTGAATAAGGGGATCATCGATTGAGTTTGTGATTGATTGAGCGTCTAGATTGTGGTGGCTGCGGGGTAGGAGCCCAGCCGTGTATGATTGACAAGACCGTTTGTCTCGTCAGCGATACGTGACTATCGCACTGTCGTGTCCCGATGGTACTCTGTAATCATTGTTATATCCAATGCTTATTATTTGTTAGCTACGCGCCTCAAGGCGCGTATCTTTGTTTCTGTGCTTTATGTTTCTTACTCAGCCTATGCTGACGTTCTGTTTCTGGTTTGTTCCCTACCGTGTTCTGGGGCCTATGTCATTCTTCGATGACATAGTTGACAGGTCTTGATGATGTGGATGCTTGCTAGAGGAATTCATTTGCATGCCGGGAACTTTTCATAAACATTATTTAGACATGGATTATATTTGGTTTTGTAATTTAAATTTCAGTTTTGAGAACTGTAGTTCGACATTCTAAGTCTTCCGCTGTCGTCTTTTCGTTTGTTCGAATTTATTAAGTTGTAATTGAATTTCAAGCCTAGCAGTTGACTCGGTAGTCAACTGCGGCGTAACAATTCTATAATATTTCCTCATTTATCATTGCGAAAATTTAGGGTTGTTAGGAGTTATCTATGTTTCAATACCACTGTCTTCTTTTAGATTCATGATATATTAGTTAATTTGTGAGATTATGGCTTATGGTTATACTTTGTGAATTAGGGGATCATCGATTGAGTTTGTGATTGATTGAGCGTCTAGATTGTGGTGGATGCGGGGTAGGAGCCCAGCCGTGTATGATTGACAAGACCGTTTGTCTCGTCAGCGATACGTGACTATCGCACTGTCGTGTCCCGATGGTACTCTGTAATCATTGTTATATCCAATGCTTATTATTTGTTAGCTACGCGCCTCAAGGCGCGTATCTTTGTTTCTCTGCTTTATGTTTCTTACTCAGCCTATGCTGACGTTCTGTTTCTGGTTTGTTCCCTACCGTGTTCTGGGGCCTATGTCATTCTTCGATGGTATAGTTGACAGGTCTTGATGATGTGGATGCTTGCTAGAGGAATTCATTTGCATGCCGGGAACTTTTCATAAACATTATTTAGACATGGATTATATTTGGTTTTGTAATTTAAATTTCAGTTTTGAGAACTGTAGTTCGACATTCTAAGTCTTCCGCTGTCGTCTTTTCGTTTGTTCGAATTTATTAAGTTGTAATTGAATTTCAAGCCTAGCAGTTGACTCGGTAGTCAACTGCGGCGTAACAATTCTATAATATTTCCTCATTTATCATTGCGAAAATTTAGGGTTGTTACAATTGCCTGATTAGTGATTAATAAATGGTGGTGTCAATCATTAAAAAAACAAATAAAAGTGGAGGTGTTTTCATTATTTGTCATAAAACTAGTAGAATATGATCATGATATTAATATATTATACTAGTTTACTACTTGGGCTACGTCCAAAATAAATTTTATCATTTTCTTTAATTTGAACTTAAAAAATTCATTTAAAATGTCTTTATACTAAAGTGTATATATAGATGGACATTCCATCCATGGTTATATATAAGTAACATTTTCCATGCCAAAAAATTCACAAATTTTTTTTATTATAAGAAATCAATATAAACTATTAATTAGTTTCATCTTTACCTTATTATTTTGTACCTTCCATATTACTTATTTAAACTTGAATCACCAATCATCTATATTGTCAACATTGAATGTGAAAGTTTTATAAATGATAAAATTTATCATTTTATTTCTTTATAAATAAATAATTTTATCGATAAATTTTATCATTTATAAAACTTTCACATTCAATGTTGACAATATAGATGATTGGTGATTCAAGTTTAAATAAGTAATATGGAAGGTACAAAATAATAAGGTAAAGATAAAACTAATTAATAGTTTATATTGATTTCTTATAATAAAAAAAATTTGTGAATTTTTTGGCATGGAAAATGTTACTTATATATAACCATGGATGGAATGTCCATCTATATATACACTTTACCATAAAGACATTTTAAATGAATTTTTTAAGTGAAAATTAAAGAGACATGTCACATGACATGACATATGACATAACTGAAGCCGATGAACGTGGTCTTTGCTTCTAACACAGCTTTTAATATATAGTATAAGATTACTAATATACTCCCTCCATAAATAAATGTAAGTTGTTCTCACTTATTAAGACGGTGGTTTGACTCTCAATTTAACGAAAAAATACTTGGAAAAAAATTATAAAACTTATACCATTAGATTCGTAACGAAAAATCCTTTCTGGAAAAGTATACTTTCATAATTTTCACGTATATATGTTAAGAGAAATTGAGGTTTGAACGGAGTGTCTCGATATGTGAGAACGACTTATATTAATTTATGGAGGTAATAGGGTTAATTTTTTTTTGTTTTAGGGTCATATCCCCTAGATCTAGTGTGGAACAAACTCTCTGGGAATAATTGACCATAATTTTCTGTTCTTTTTTCTTGGACGTGTTCTTGACAAATTTGTTAAGGTGACAGCCTAACACAGCCCAAGCTAATTAAGCATTAGATCGCTCCACAATTGACTCCCATTGTCTTGTGACAGTGATATGGGTTACTCAATTATACCACTAGTCACTTTTTTTTTTTTTTTCCTTCAAAAACCAGAGTTTGGTTAATGTAACGGTTACATTAAACTTAAATTGGGGATTATAATGATATAAATATCATTTTTTTTTTGGTACAATATACTAGTATATTGTACCAAAAAAAAAATATTTATATCGTTATAAAAATATCATTGAAAATATCTAATTGACAAAATTATTTGGTAATTAAAAAGATTGATCGGCAGTGGAGGCCTGTTGACATGATAATGTTTGCAACCGAATTCCTCGATGATGACCATATCCAAAAAGTCATCTTGAGTGAGGTTCTGTTTAGTGTGGGTCAAGTAATTTTGGGGTAATTTTCTGATCAACCTTTTTTCTTTTATCATTTCAGAATGTTGGATTTTTGAGTCCAGTTAATTTGATTGGATATTTTAGTCTAAATCAGTTTTGTGAGCTCTAATCGCATCAAATCCAAACTTTGCCAAAAATACACGATTTCAATTTACGTGAATTGGTTTTTCCACCAGTTGTTTTCCTTTCTGCGCGTTAACAATTGGCATGCTGTTTTTTAAAAACAAACACTTGGCATGTTTTGACTTAATGATGGTTGAACAAATTCACAAACTAACCAAGAATAATACAACATGGTCTCACGTAGGAGATCTTCACAAACATTATGATCGGAGATCAGAACTCAAGATCCTTTGCATGAACATTATGATCCAAGATCATAACTTAAGATCTCTTTATGAACGTTTGAAGCATTATTAAACTATGACTAATTACGGAATGATGAAGAAGCAAGCTTGAAACATGGCATGGCTTATGTGACCTGGCCTGTATTGGTCCGTAGACAAATTTTTATTTATCTTATTTTTTTGGGTCCGTGGACAGAGTTGCCGAACACATGGGATGGACAAGCTAAACCATACCGTATCAAAAATCTATTTAGACGTTCTTGTGGCCCATTTCATAGAATACATATTACTAGTACAGTGGTACATCATTTTCGATCATGGCTCTTAGTTCTTACGTGTAGCTGCTCACGGATTCAAGTACGGACGGAAAACGTTTCGGCATGGCCGCATGGGATATGTTGTATTTTTGCAAGCAGGGTATGTAGTAGAGAAAGTAACTAGTCCTCTTATTCATCCATGTGGGAATTAGGGGTGTAAACGAATCGAAATTGATCGCCAAGCCCTCGGGTTCACTTCGGTCGACGCTCGGCTCGTACTCGGATTGACCGAGCCCGAGCTAAGCTCAGACTTAAATGAGCCGAGTCCAAGCACCTTGGTGCTCGGCTCGCTAAAACTTGAAAGCTCGTTTTCCTCAAAAATAGCTAATTGTCATTGTTACTATTTCATAATTTAGGAAGTTAGGCTCAAATTTTACTAGTTTATACGTGAAACTTATTGGTGCTGTGTCTACATTGTATGATTTAGTGTAGTATATATAGAAAATATACGATGCATCCTTGTTGCGCACACGACTACGGAACAAAGCAAGGGATCGAGCTTAAGCGAGCCCAGACTCTGGCAATTAGCCCAAATATGAGCTTGGTTTTGGCGAGCTCGAGCTCCAAAAGGGCAGTGCTTAATTAGGCAAGCCAAAATTAGATGCCCGGGCTTGGTTTGGCTAGTTTACACCCCTATAGCCTATAGGGCTATAGCCTATGGGAAATAAAAAGAACCAAAATAAAAAAATAAAAAATAAAACTTACAAAAAACAAACTCCCTAAAAACTCAAGCATTTAGGAGACAACTAGATTGCATGATCAGCTAACGTCCGGTTAGTCTATTTATTTTTATCACTAATTTTACGGTGAGACCGTCTCATCGTATGAGACCAATTAATCTGTTACTTTTGATAAGTTAGCATGTTACTTTTAAAATTGGTTGGCTTTGGGAAGTAATAGTTACTTTTGAGATGTATGAGAGGTCTCATCGTATGAGACCGTGTCACAGTAAAATTTGCGTATTTTTATTATTATTTTTTATATCGGTAAGCGGAAAAGAAAGGACCTAATAGGCCTAAGCGCCGATTTTTGTCTATTTATATTGTTTATAGTTATCTTATAAAAATGCAGGCTTATCTTTATTATAATTGTGTTAGGAATGATATTATGCATTATTATTTTTCCTTCAGCGTTTGTCACCTATCATATTAATCAATCAATCATCAATACATATTACATACTACATATTAATAAAGGAGGCTTTTTTAGAGAAACTACGTTAAAAGTTGATCTTCAAGGAGCCACCAAAAAATTCGATTTTCTTTTCTTGCGTTGTGAGAGAGTCTAACTTTTGGAAATTTGTTCAAGCTCAGAAGATGTTCAAATTGGAAGATTGTAGAAGTTTAGGAGATGTTCAAATAGGAAAATTGTAGAAGATTAGGAGATGTTTGATGGTAAAGATCATGTAAAAGCTAGCTTAGGAAAAGTTATACCAAAATTCTACTAATTTATAATAGAGTTTTACTTATACAATTTTTAAAGTAGTGTATGCATATGTAGGATGGAAATAAATACACCTATATATTACATCGTCTATCTATTAATTTTAATAATTGCGTGCAAAAAAAGCTGACTTGGCGAGGTTCAGCATACAACTGACATGTCAGCAATCATTTAATACGTCATTATGCTCATTGGCGAAACTTGGCAAAAAAATGTCTGAGCCAAGATTTGAACTATTGATCTCTCAGTTACTTATTCATCACATTACCAATGTGATGTCTACTACTTCATGCACATTATTATAATTCATTCTATAAAAAGGAAAGATCAGTACAAATCTGATGCTGATTTAATGTCTACAAAATCTTAAAAATAATATGAAAAAAAGATTTCTACTCACTCGCAAATATGGAAACAAAATAATTACGTCATACTACAACTGTAACACCCCCAAATTTCCTTTCCTTTTTAAAAACATTTTATCACGAACCAAAACACAAATTAAGGAAATTCAGAGGTGTCACTCCGCACTCGAGTCAAAGACCCGAATGCAAGGAGATTTCAGAAGCCGAACTACATACAAATGTCTAATGGTCTAAAATAGTCTATTAAAATCCATTAATTAAATTACAATAATCAGAAATATGAAATATGAAATAGTCTAAGTATCATTAACGGTCTAATAGTTAAGATTCTATATTTGTTTAGTCCAACTAATAACTAATGAGTCGCCGATTCCCGCATGCATAAAATATTTCAAACCTGTGGTGGATTTAAAACACAAAAACCACAGTTGAAAAAGTCAGTGAAATTGAGTAAGCTAACACCTCAACTCGTAGAAAACCAAAACCCTTACCTGGATTTTGAAAACGTTTTAGGTTTTTATTTTCGAAAATACACTTAGCACATAATCATATCATTTATCCATTAATAATCCCAACCAACAATCCAAATTCATATATCACAATCCATCATTCAACTCATCACTTCCAATAGCTTAATTAAGAGACATTCCACAATTCATATCCAACAAATCAAAGATTAACGATAAATAAGAAATTCATAAGTCATAAGTTATTATTATCCATAATTCACAATTTATAGTTCAGAATCCACAATCCATAATACACACTCCATAATCCACACTCCATAATCCACAATCCATAATCCATAATCCATAATCCATAATCCATAATCCAAGACTACTAGACCTTGAGTGTGCACACCCCCTATTAAGTATTTTTTTACTTAATAAAGTAGTACTAGAGACAAACCCTCTTAAAGAGTAATTAGGAATCGATGTGACTTCGTCTAAATAATTAGGAGCAACTCCGAGGCTCCGACACAATAATTATATCACCATACTCCATCCAATCTCCACACCACTATTTAGAATTCACATTCATAATTAGATCAATCATAAGTCAATCACAACCAACATCACATATCAAATCCACCTTACCTTTCCATTGCAATAAACCACACAAGTATAACATAATAATCATAAAGGAAATTGAATCGTTCTCCACCTAGCATGATACTAAGTTCTCATCCAATCACACCATTCACATATAGCACATAAGTTTTGAAAGGTTTTTTACAAGTTTAAGAAAGGTTGAGCATGATAGCTTACCTTTTCAATGCACACAAGAACACGACAGCACAACGATCACTAGTATTCTTCGTCTACGAACTCAGGGCTACAATATTACAATCAATAATCCCAAATTAATACTAATCTCACCCAATCATTCATCTAATACTTATGTTAATTCTATTCTATATGCAATGCGCATAATAATGAAATTTCCAAACCAACATTTATCAATTTAACCAACAATTATAATTCTAATTCAATATTTAAATACCAACACTCAAATAACACCCAATCTAATTTAAAAATTCCCAAAGACTTAAAATTAATTTTAAAACAGAATCCAATTCATTAAAGTAAATTCTTAATTATTATATTTTTTTTAGGATTTATTAATACTATTTATATTATGTTTTAATTATCAAAATTAATGTTTTATTACATAAAAACCCTGAAATTCGAAATTAATAAAATAAATTAAGAAAAATCAGCAAAATAATTTATAAACAACCAGATTTCAAAAACCTAATTAGTGATATAATTGGGCTATTTAAAACAAATCAAAACTTAAATTTCAATATTAAGACTAATAAAAATTTATACAAAAGATGAACAATTTTAGCATAAATTCCCCAATTAAATTAACGACATTATCAAAAGACTATAATCATCCTTAAGCTACAATTTTCGAAATTAATTGAGACGAAACGAGTAATTAAGTTAATTAACCCCAATTTCGTAATTAGTGAAAATCAACTCAAAACAAGCATCAAAACCAATTCTTTATGTATAAAACTAACCCAAATTGATTACCCACTAACAATAACATCTATTAGGATCAATTAAACACAAATTAAAGCTAGAAAAATACTTGATAATCACGTTTTAAAGAGGAAGCCGAAAACAAGGGAAGAAAGGGGTGGTAGAGGCGTTACCACGGCAGAAGAAGAAGTGAGAGAAGCGAGGTGGTCGACCGGCGATCTGGGCAGATGAATAGGGGCAGCGTTCGTGCGTGGGCGGTGGCGTGCGGCGTGCGGCGAAGGACGGGCAGCGTGAAGAAGACGGCGAACCGAAGGCAAGAGAAGAAAAGAAAACAGAGGGAACTCTGTTTTTTATAGGAGGGGGGTGCGTGTCGTTTTTTTTTTTTTCTTTTTCTTTTTCTTTCCTTTCTCTTTTCTTTTTCCTTTTTCTGATTTCCTTCTTTGGGTTTGGGTTGGGTATTTGGGTCTTATGTTTGGGCCAACATGTATTGGTTTATGTACGATTATTGTACTAAGGAGGGATGACCCGAATCAGAAAATAGAAACCCGAATAACAAATCCGATTTTTAAAAATCATCTCCGAACCCATTTTTGAAAACGACTCACAAACGAACTTTAAAAATCTTTTTAATTGATAATTCTAAAATATTAATATATAATACTTTGAAATTTCGGGATATTACATCCTTCCCCCCTTAAGAGAACTCTTCGTCCCCGAAGCTCAAGGTAAATAGATCAACCCATCAGACATCCATACGACACGTACCAAGTCGTAAACAACTCATAATATGTAAAGGTATGAGTGTATAAATGCAATGTATAATTCTAAGTTTAATGCAAAGTTGGCATTACAATCCACCCTCCTTAAAAAAAGAGTTCGTCCTCGAACTCACGAGTTAAACCATCGTATATATAAGTATATAATCCTAACGCCTTGATGCACGAGTCACTGATATAGAAAAGCCATTGAAATATATAATCTTCTCATCAATTTTGCACTATCAACCAGTACACTTTAGAAGATACACCACTATATCAATCTTGTAGCGGCCCAAATGTTAAAGCATCGCCAAGATCATTCAATTTCTTCTATAACCAAGACCTTTAATAGAGTCAAAACCAATAAGACAGCCAACCTCAAATACCTTATTAACCTGTTAGGCAAACTACAAAAAAAACTTTGAAATATAAGGAACCACATACCCAAGAAAACCTATTCATCAATCCTCGAATTGCAAATTCAAAAGATAATCTTTTTGTGTCAAAATTCAACCTCTCCTGTCCTCATGACAACATATATATCCAAATAATTCACCATACTATTCAATAATATAAATCCACATTAGAGACAATACCAAAATGTAACCTCCAACAATAGTTCTAACTTCCCAAATATTAATCCGTTTTCAAAATAACATATTTAATACTCATATTATAAATCGGGAAACCTTATTGATCAATCCATTCGGCTCGACACTATTCGATACACATCTCAAAATTCTCGACCCCTCTGAACAATTTGGGTAGTCGTTGTCATATCTCAACTTACCAAAATCATTTCTCAATATTAGTCAATCAAAATATACATTAAAACCCAAAATATATCCAAGATCTATTATCACCGCTAGAAATTCAATTTCCTCGCGCATCACAATTCATATATATTAAAATCAAACAAAACCATTATATCTAAAATAAAATCTTTTCGCCCTCAATTATTTAGTAAAGTTCATACACTCTGTATTATACAAAACTCATAAAATCACCTTTAATAATTATCGCTCATTCACAGAGTAACCCAAAATGAAATTTGAAGTGACCGAACTCAGTAAGTTCACTTTGCCAATAAAACTCAACTCTTTAAATCATAATGTAATAATTAATCATGATAATGATAGAGATTTTAATCTCCAAAGATAACTAATTCTGACCCAAGTAAATCTCTAATCTAATCTGATCCTCGTCGAAATACAACCTTCGTACATTATATATAAACCCCAAAAATCTCAAATTAATAGACCAAAGTATTCCTTAAGATAAGTACATACAAGGAAAAATTAAGATCATGGATCCGAAATCATATTATCCCAAAATAGTTGTAACCTTCCATGACAATATTGATTATAACAACTCAAATTCATTAAACAATACAGTCATATATCTCAAAATAATAACCCAGTCAATAAATTTCAAATTCACCCCTTCAAATTCCATCACAGAAAACAATTTCGAACTCTTGATAGCAACCAAACTTTAAACTCAATTTCATAGTCGCGCTTAAGTTTCCTAATTACATCCCACAATAATATTTTCCTTACAAAAATCGTGAGAATCACCTTCGAATAATCCAACTCAATTTTGAAACAAACTTCCACATAATTTAAAATCCATAATTAGTATAGTCATCACTAGATAGCCTTATTATAGAAAATTCATTTCACCATATAACACCCACTATATTTCTCATGTTTGACCAAAATGTCATATAAATCATGGACGTAGCGATGTCCAAACACATGTCTAAAATGCTAAACATAGAGCATAATAATGTACACATTAGCCAAAGTCTCACTACTAAGGGTAGGGTGGGAGGGCACTACTTATGTTTTGGAATAATTTCTCTATAGGTAATTCAACTCCTTAATTAAGAATGATGCAGCAATCTACTATCAAGCACTTAATAACAATTCCGACACTAATAAATACCAAAATAATATTTGTTTTAATTGAGATACATTTTATGAAACAAAGATTATACATGTCGAACAAGCATACTTAAAATAGACATACAATTTTCTCATTCCAATTCAATGAATAATCATTCCAAATACATATAAGGTACATTTGACCTTCCAAACCAACAATTTTCTTACATGTAGATCAATTTCATAGTTTTTAATTCCAATACCACATTACATTTATCTTACAATTCCATGTGAATCAAAACATTCAAATCATCCAATAACAATTATATATAAAACTCACATGTGAAAACAAGTAGCAGTTCATAAATAAAAAGCTAAACACACATAAACGAACAAAACAATACCCCTATACCCCCATACGGCTTGTTCATTTTAATTTTTTTTTTCCTAATTAATTTTTTTTCCTAGTTTTATTACTTCAGTTTGAGCGTGAGACCTAACCTGGGCTCTGATACCAACTATAACACCCCCAAATTTCCTTTCCTTTTTAAAAACATTTTATCACGAACCAAAACACAAATTAAGGAAATTCAGATGTGTCACTCCGCACTCGAGTCAAAGACCCGAATGCAAGGAGATTTCAGAAGCCGAACTACATACAAATGTCTAATGGTCTAAAATAGTCTATTAAAATCCATTAATTAAATTACAATAATCAGAAATATGAAATATGAAATAGTCTAAGTATCATTAACGGTCTAATAGTTAAGATTCTATATTTGTTTAGTCCAACTAATAACTAATGAGTCGCCGATTCCCGCATGCATAAAATATTTCAAACCTGTGGTGGATTTAAAACACAAAAACCACAGTTGAAAAAGTCAGTGAAATTGAGTAAGCTAACACCTCAACTCGTAGAAAACCAAAACCCTTACCTGGATTTTGAAAACGTTTTAGGTTTTTATTTTCGAAAATACACTTAGCACATAATCATATCATTTATCCATTAATAATCCCAACCAACAATCCAAATTCATATATCACAATGCATCATTCAACTCATCACTTCCAATAGCTTAATTAAGAGACATTCCACAATTCATATCCAACAAATCAAAGATTAACGATAAATAAGAAATTCATAAGTCATAAGTTATTATTATCCATAATTCACAATTTATAGTTCAGAATCCACAATCCATAATACACACTCCATAATCCACACTCCATAATCCACAATCCATAATCCATAATCCATAATCCATAATCCATAATCCAAGACTACTAGACCTTGAGTGTGCACACCCCCTATTAAGTATTTTTTTACTTAATAAAGTAGTACTAGAGACAAACCCTCTTAAAGAGTAATTAGGAATCGATGTGACTTCGTCTAAATAATTAGGAGCAACTCCGAGGCTCCGACACAATAATTATATCACCATACTCCATCCAATCTCCACACCACTATTTAGAATTCACATTCATAATTAGATCAATCATAAGTCAATCACAACCAACATCACATATCAAATCCACCTTACCTTTCCATTGCAATAAACCACACAAGTATAACATAATAATCATAAAGGAAATTGAATCGTTCTCCACCTAGCATGATACTAAGTTCTCATCCAATCACACCATTCACATATAGCACATAAGTTTTGAAAGGTTTTTTACAAGTTTAAGAAAGGTTGAGCATGATAGCTTACCTTTTCAATGCACACAAGAACACGACAGCACAACGATCACTAGTATTCTTCGTCTACGAACTCAGGGCTACAATATTACAATCAATAATCCCAAATTAATACTAATCTCACCCAATCATTCATCTAATACTTATGTTAATTCTATTCTATATGCAATGCGCATAATAATGAAATTTCCAAACCAACATTTATCAATTTAACCAACAATTATAATTCTAATTCAATATTTAAATACCAACACTCAAATAACACCCAATCTAATTTAAAAATTCCCAAAGACTTAAAATTAATTTTAAAACAGAATCCAATTCATTAAAGTAAATTCTTAATTATTATATTTTTTTTAGGATTTATTAATACTATTTATATTATGTTTTAATTATCAAAATTAATGTTTTATTACATAAAAACCCTGAAATTCGAAATTAATAAAATAAATTAAGAAAAATCAGCAAAATAATTTATAAACAACCAGATTTCAAAAACCTAATTAGTGATATAATTGGGCTATTTAAAACAAATCAAAACTTAAATTTCAATATTAAGACTAATAAAAATTTATACAAAAGATGAACAATTTTAGCATAAATTCCCCAATTAAATTAACGACATTATCAAAAGACTATAATCATCCTTAAGCTACAATTTTCGAAATTAATTGAGACGAAACGAGTAATTAAGTTAATTAACCCCAATTTCGTAATTAGTGAAAATCAACTCAAAACAAGCATCAAAACCAATTCTTTATGTATAAAACTAACCCAAATTGATTACCCACTAACAATAACATCTATTAGGATCAATTAAACACAAATTAAAGCTAGAAAAATACTTGATAATCACGTTTTAAAGAGGAAGCCGAAAACAAGGGAAGAAAGGGGTGGTAGAGGCGTTACCACGGCAGAAGAAGAAGTGAGAGAAGCGAGGTGGTCGACCGGCGATCTGGGCAGATGAATAGGGGCAGCGTTCGTGCGTGGGCGGTGGCGTGCGGCGTGCGGCGAAGGACGGGCAGCGTGAAGAAGACGGCGAACCGAAGGCAAGAGAAGAAAAGAAAACAGAGGGAACTCTGTTTTTTATAGGAGGGGGGTGCGTGTCGTTTTTTTTTTTTTCTTTTTCTTTTTCTTTCCTTTCTCTTTTCTTTTTCCTTTTTCTGATTTCCTTCTTTGGGTTTGGGTTGGGTATTTGGGTCTTATGTTTGGGCCAACATGTATTGGTTTATGTACGATTATTGTACTAAGGAGGGATGACCCGAATCAGAAAATAGAAACCCGAATAACAAATCCGATTTTTAAAAATCATCTCCGAACCCATTTTTGAAAACGACTCACAAACGAACTTTAAAAATCTTTTTAATTGATAATTCTAAAATATTAATATATAATACTTTGAAATTTCGGGATATTACATCCTTCCCCCCTTAAGAGAACTCTTCGTCCCCGAAGCTCAAGGTAAATAGATCAACCCATCAGACATCCATACGACACGTACCAAGTCGTAAACAACTCATAATATGTAAAGGTATGAGTGTATAAATGCAATGTATAATTCTAAGTTTAATGCAAAGTTGGCATTACAATCCACCCTCCTTAAAAAAAGAGTTCGTCCTCGAACTCACGAGTTAAACCATCGTATATATAAGTATATAATCCTAACGCCTTGATGCACGAGTCACTGATATAGAAAAGCCATTGAAATATATAATCTTCTCATCAATTTTGCACTATCAACCAGTACACTTTAGAAGATACACCACTATATCAATCTTGTAGCGGCCCAAATGTTAAAGCATCGCCAAGATCATTCAATTTCTTCTATAACCAAGACCTTTAATAGAGTCAAAACCAATAAGACAGCCAACCTCAAATACCTTATTAACCTGTTAGGCAAACTACAAAAAAACTTTGAAATATAAGGAACCACATACCCAAGAAAACCTATTCATCAATCCTCGAATTGCAAATTCAAAAGATAATCTTTTTGTGTCAAAATTCAACCTCTCCTGTCCTCATGACAACATATATATCCAAATAATTCACCATACTATTCAATAATATAAATCCACATTAGAGACAATACCAAAATGTAACCTCCAACAATAGTTCTAACTTCCCAAATATTAATCCGTTTTCAAAATAACATATTTAATACTCATATTATAAATCGGGAAACCTTATTGATCAATCCATTCGGCTCGACACTATTCGATACACATCTCAAAATTCTCGACCCCTCTGAACAATTTGGGTAGTCGTTGTCATATCTCAACTTACCAAAATCATTTCTCAATATTAGTCAATCAAAATATACATTAAAACCCAAAATATATCCAAGATCTATTATCACCGCTAGAAATTCAATTTCCTCGCGCATCACAATTCATATATATTAAAATCAAACAAAACCATTATATCTAAAATAAAATCTTTTCGCCCTCAATTATTTAGTAAAGTTCATACACTCTGTATTATACAAAACTCATAAAATCACCTTTAATAATTATCGCTCATTCACAGAGTAACCCAAAATGAAATTTGAAGTGACCGAACTCAGTAAGTTCACTTTGCCAATAAAACTCAACTCTTTAAATCATAATGTAATAATTAATCATGATAATGATAGAGATTTTAATCTCCAAAGATAACTAATTCTGACCCAAGTAAATCTCTAATCTAATCTGATCCTCGTCGAAATACAACCTTCGTACATTATATATAAACCCCAAAAATCTCAAATTAATAGACCAAAGTATTCCTTAAGATAAGTACATACAAGGAAAAATTAAGATCATGGATCCGAAATCATATTATCCCAAAATAGTTGTAACCTTCCATGACAATATTGATTATAACAACTCAAATCCATTAAACAATACAGTCATATATCTCAAAATAATAACCCAGTCAATAAATTTCAAATTCACCCCTTCAAATTCCATCACAGAAAACAATTTCGAACTCTTGATAGCAACCAAACTTTAAACTCAATTTCATAGTCGCGCTTAAGTTTCCTAATTACATCCCACAATAATATTTTCCTTACAAAAATCGTGAGAATCACCTTCGAATAATCCAACTCAATTTTGAAACAAACTTCCACATAATTTAAAATCCATAATTAGTATAGTCATCACTAGATAGCCTTATTATAGAAAATTCATTTCACCATATAACACCCACTATATTTCTCATGTTTGACCAAAATGTCATATAAATCATGGACGTAGCGATGTCCAAACACATGTCTAAAATGCTAAACATAGAGCATAATAATGTACACATTAGCCAAAGTCTCACTACTAAGGGTAGGGTGGGAGGGCACTACTTATGTTTTGGAATAATTTCTCTATAGGTAATTCAACTCCTTAATTAAGAATGATGCAGCAATCTACTATCAAGCACTTAATAACAATTCCGACACTAATAAATACCAAAATAATATTTGTTTTAATTGAGATACATTTTATGAAACAAAGATTATACATGTCGAACAAGCATACTTAAAATAGACATACAATTTTCTCATTCCAATTCAATGAATAATCATTCCAAATACATATAAGGTACATTTGACCTTCCAAACCAACAATTTTCTTACATGTAGATCAATTTCATAGTTTTTAATTCCAATACCACATTACATTTATCTTACAATTCCATGTGAATCAAAACATTCAAATCATCCAATAACAATTATATATAAAACTCACATGTGAAAACAAGTAGCAGTTCATAAATAAAAAGCTAAACACACATAAACGAACAAAACAATACCCCTATACCCCCATACGGCTTGTTCATTTTAATTTTTTTTTTCCTAATTAATTTTTTTTCCTAGTTTTATTACTTCAGTTTGAGCGTGAGACCTAACCTGGGCTCTGATACCAACTATAACACCCCCAAATTTCCTTTCCTTTTTAAAAACATTTTATCACGAACCAAAACACAAATTAAGGAAATTCAGATGTGTCACTCCGCACTCGAGTCAAAGACCCCAATGCAAGGAGATTTGAGAAGCCGAACTACAAAAGTCTAATGGTCTAAAATAGTCTATTAATATCCTGATGCGTGAGCTTCAGGCTTGCAATTGATTTGGCAAGTACGAGTCGGTCTAGAGTTACAAATTCGTATAGTTGATTTTTCAGGCGAATATCTCACAAATTATAAGGAATTTAGTCATTATTATTGTGGTATAAGAAACTTCATGTTCTTAGCTTTCCAACAAGTGGTCATAAGCCCAAAACGGTTAAGGAATGAAGGAGATATGATCGTTTGAAGTTGAGCTGTCCAAGACTTACGCGGGTACACGTAACTCGGGAACTAGGCTTAATTCTCTTATTTGTGTCTTTGTTTAAGTATAGGAAAGTGTCTAATTTACAGTAATTTTGTGGAATAAAGGAGCCTTAGAAGGTTTCCAAGTTGTTATAGAAGAGTTTAGGAAAGTTCTACTAATAAGCTTGAAGTCGGTTTAAGGGAAGATCCAAATCTGGTTCTTAACTTGACTTTAGGTAAGTTTAGGAGTCTTAAGAGTAGTATAAATAGAGAGTCTTATTGTAATGTTTTACATACAAGTTTGAGCATTAATATCGAAGAGTCGAAGGGAGTTTCCTTCAAAATCTGGCCTTGAGAGGTTCTGTGTTCTTTTGGTTCGTGCCTTGTTTCTTTGTGATCTTGGTGCTTTCCCTTTGTTTGTGCTTTGTTTCTTTGTGATCTTAGTGCAAATTAGTCTTAGTCAAGTATTCTTGCGAGGATTCTAGGCTAATTCATATCCTTTAATTTCTGTTTTAATTCCGCTGCGTTATAAACTCAAAAACACAAAACCATTAATTAAATTACAATAATAAGAAATATGAAATATGAAATAGTCTTAGTATCATTAACGGTCTAATAGTTGAGAGTCTATATTTGTTTAGTCCAACTAATAACTAATGAGTCGCCGATTCCCGCATGGATCAAATCCACCACAGGTTTGGAGTATTTGATGCATGCGGGAATCGGCGACTCATTAGTTATTAGTTGGACTAAACAAATATAGACTCTCAACTATTAGACCTTTAATGATACTTAGACTATTTCATATTTCTGATTATTGTAATTTAATTAATGGATTTTAATAGACTATTTTAGACCACTAGACATTTGCAGTTCGGCTTCTGAAATCTCCTTGCATTCGGGTCTTTGACTCGAGTGCGGAGTGACACCTCTGAATTTCCTTAATTTGTGTTTTGGTTCGTGATAAAATGTTTTAAAAAAGGAAAGAAAATTTGGGGGTGTTACAACAACTATCAACATAACATGGACCATTATACTAATTAATGCAAGAAATTCATATCCAACTTTAGTAAAAGAAAAATGTCCTAATTTATTATCAAATTAACATTGACCGATTAATGTTTGTAAGACATTAAGGCTATGTTTGATAAAACTAACTGAAATAGTAGCTGAACGCTAAAATAGTAGCTGAATGCTCAAATAGTAGCTGAAAGCTGAAATGATAGTTGCAATAGTAGCTGAAAGTTTTTAGCTGATAGTAATAGGAGTGTTTGGCAGAATGAGCTGATATACGAGCTGATATATATAAAATTACATAAAAATGCATTATATATTTTTAATCTCACTTTATTTTAGTAAATAATTGAGGGTAAATTAGGGATAAAATTATGATAAGCTAGCTTATTTTAGATAAGTTACATGGGGTAACTTCTTAAATAAGCTAACTTATTATTTAAGCTAGTGGTGTTACCAAACCAACTTATTTGGTCAAAGAGCTTAAAAATATAGTCAAATAAGCTAGCTTATTGTGCATACCAAACATAGCCTAACACTAAGATTTCAAATTTTCGAGCCCCAACATCTCAAATCATGAATGATTTGTATGATGGAATATAGTTAAAAAAAAGTAACATTTTCAGAATAGGAGTAAATTCTAATGGAATTGACCGTAGTGTTTCACAATTTTAGATGAAAAAATCAATGATGATGACTTAGTGACTGATGATGACATGATTGAAAATTCGTATTGCATGATTCATTTTTCTTGGTATCCTTGATTCCTACGCCTTCGTGGTTAGTGGTCACGAACTCTTGGGTAGGCGATAACGGGAGGGAAGATGTTTTGGGTTATGATTTTACTTAATCTAGTTATGACATGTATCAATCTTACGTCAAAGTAGGACATGTTTTAGTAAAGCTACGCGTCGACTAAAATTTGACAGGGTTGAGGTACGAGCTAGATAGTTTGACGGGGTGAGAGTGTCAGGTATGATCGTATGGATGTTAGGAAGGCGGGTAGTTGATAGGGGTTGAGGGTCAGCAAGATATTTTGACGAGGTTACGAGTTTTAATTATGGAGATCGGGTACAGAAATCGACAGGGTTAGGAGTTGGCTAGAAATTTTGACATGGGCAAGAGGGGTGCCGACTATCTAAAAAATGTAATTAATCCACATACATGTGCACATGTACTAATTACATATAAATTAGTTTGAAGAGTACAAAAATAAAGATAAAGATATAAACAATTTGGTTAACATATACATATAAAGGAAAATATTCATTTAGGGGGTCGAGTTTCAAAGTTAGTGGTGGGAGGGTCGCGCAAAGGAGTTGATGTGTTGTCATGAGTTGATAGGAGATGTTAATATAAATGACTCAATTCTAAGGTTACAGTAGGAATTGACCTGGTAAGGGAGTTCATGTAAAGTAGAGCGTGAGGTGGGAAATAAACTGAGTAGGAGGCGGGTGCGACTACTAGTTAGATAATTTGATGGGTGTAAAGGTGTCGGTTAGGGAGGTCATGTAAGAAATCGACGAGGAATAGGTCGACTAAAAAATTTGACTAGAGGTGAGAAGATGCCTTCTAAAATTTTGTTGGATGTTGGGTGTTGATGATTAGGAATGGAAATGGAAGTGGTGGGTGTTAGATAGGGAAGCGAGTAGGGTGATGATCGTCGATTGGTGGTTTGCGTAGATGATTTAATGCATGACAAGTTGAGGTCGCTTAGGAAACTTGGCGCAGGAGGGAGCCGCCTAAGAAAGTTGATAAAAGTTGTCGAATACATACAAGAGTCGAAAGGTGGTTATTGACGGGTGGAGCAGATTCATTAGGTGGTCCGTTGGTATGAGGTCGGACTTGTCAGACGGGTCCTAAATTCTTATTTTTGAACATGATTTTTAAGTTAAAATTCTTTTAGAAGGTGTTCTGGGAATGTTATTCTCAAATAAAAAATTTACCCAAATCATATGATTGGCAATCCTAAAAATTATTTGAGAATTTGAATTTCTTAATTTGAAGCAAATTTTCCATGTGTACATCAAATACAACCCCCAAACCGCATTCTACTTTACCAAACGCTAAAAATGGTTACCAAAAATTTCAAGTTACAGTTTCCAAACGCTATATAAAATTTTGTTTTAAAAAATTTTGTAACAATTTTATATTACATGACATAGATAATTATAGGCGAAAGTGGTGATTTGCCCCCTACACTTTCACTAATTGTTCAATTAAACACCCTAACTTCTAATTGAGCAATTTACCACCCTAACTTTTCATTTCGTGCAATTTCACACCTATCTCTATTTTTCAACTAATTTTGCAATATAATTCTTTTTTCCTAATTTACATAATATATTAAAAAAAAAAAAAGCTTTCAAGTATATTATAAAATAGCTTTAGCCTAAAAATACATTACATATTTGAATAATTCGTAAATTTTGTATATAAAAATCGTATAAGATGTTGTATACTATAACCTTCGTATTTTTTATCAAAAAAACATTTAAGTATAAAAATCGTAAATTTTACATAAAAATCCTAAATTTAAGTATAAAAATCATATTTTTACTGGATAACCTGATGTATAATATGCTTAAATGATTTTTTTTTTTTTATATATTTTGTGAATTTAGGAAAAATATTTAAATTAAAAAATTAGTTGAAAAGTAGAGGTAAGTGTAAAATTGCACGAAATGAAAAGTTAGGGTGGTAAATTGCTCAATTAGAAGTTAGGGTGTTCAATTGCACAATTAGTTATATTTAGAAAAACATTTGTGATTCCCGTGCATTTGCGCGGGTTAAAAAACTAGTCATAATATACATGCATTGCCCTAACTTGGACAATGTTTTTGTTTTTTGTTCTTTTTGGGTTGCTTGTTTTTGTATTAACTAGTTTGCATGCCCGGTCCACGCCCGGGCTGTATGTTTATATTGTTATACTCATTTTATGAAATTGTTAGTTTATCTATGTTATAATAGTATTAGCAACACTATTATTTTCCATAAATTAGTTTACCACCATAATCACCATTAATTGGATCTTGATCCTCTGGAGTTATTTTTCCTGGAGTTCCCTGGAGTTTACTTAAAATGGAAATATCACTCTAGTATATAGTGTTTTCCTTATTTAAAAAAAGGTATTCATAAATATATTTTTCCATTTCAAGTAAACTCCAGGGAAATCTAGGAAAAATAACTCCAGAGGATCTTGATCCCCATTAATTATATTATTTTTCATAAATTAGTTAAAAATTTCCATATTACGTAATTACTTAGTGCTATCCAATTAATGTATACCAAGTGTCGTTGTAGGAAAGACTTGATTTCAGGTTTTAATATATAGTATTAGATTGGCAAGTGTAAATATTATTCTTTGTTTTATTAGAATTTTGTATGTTTTTTGAGAAAATTATTAGAGGAAACCGTTCCATATGTTTTAATCATAATTCTACCTCGATCAATTTCAATGTAGTTACGTACGATTGGCACTAACTACCTATAATATATACATGCGAACCTTCTATGTTGACGTGATACAGTTTTATTACTTTTTCTTTTGCCTTAACCTGTTTTTTGTGTTTTTTATACATGCATGATGCATGTCTTCTCTGTTCAAGCATATGCAAAACATTTTGTCTTTGGTGTGTGTATTGTATAGATTACTATGCTAATTGTAATGTTGGTATCTAATTAACTTTCTATTTTTCTTTGATTTATAGAACAAATAAATTGAGTTAGACACAAAAATCAAGCTACACATACATATGCTAAGTTGAGATTGACCATTACTACAAATAAGCAAAGATAATGGCGCTTGAATCTGATGAGCATATGTATGAATGTATGATCATAAGCTATTTGCATTGTGACGATGATAATTGCTAATTAGCATGTCGATCAATGATCATAGGCTATTTGCATTGTGATGGTATATTTGGTTTTCTTGATAGAACGAGCCATATAATATAATGGTGAATGTGTGCAATTTAGCCCGTGGATACCCATATTCTAATCTAATCTAATCTAATACTATATATTAAAACTTGAAACCAAGTCTTTCCTAGAAGGACAATTGGCATTCGTTAATTGGATAGCACTAAGTAATTACGTAATATAAAAATTATTAGCTAATATATGGAAAATAATACTAGTATAATTTATGGTGATTATGCTGGTAAACTAATTTATGGAAAATAATATATTTTATGGTAATTATGATGGTAAGTTAATTTATGCAAAATAATAGTGTTGCTAATAATATTATAACAAAGATAAACTGACAGTTTCATAAAATCAGTATAACAATACAAATATATAGCCCGAGCATGGGTCGGACATGCAAACTAGTGTTAGTATTAAAGGTACAAACTTTCTTACATATAACTTTGTATAGTATTTGTGGAGCTGCAGACGTCATCTTAGAAGATTTTTTTAAAATTTTTATTTTTAATTTGTGAAACCTTTTGATCAGATTTAATTTGTAGTGTATATTATTACGGAGTATTCGTTTTAATTAGTGAATAAATTTGAGGTCCCCGTATTTTAGTAGATTAGAAAGAGTTCATCGTCTATTCTAATGATGTTCCCTATCAATTAGTGCTCTTTTTTTTTCGAGGATATGGCTCTATCATTTGTGACTCGATTTGGTTGATCAGAAAGCGCATATTTAGCCCAAATTATACCATGCTCCCGAGAACACAAGAAATATGGTGGGACCACACTCAAAATAATTTTTCATTTTTTAAAATCTATTTAAGTGTGTTCCCTACTCCTCCATTGTGAGAAATACCATCTTATTTCTTGCGCACCCCGCAACATGGTATAAGCATTGCATATTTAATCACAAGTAAGTGAACAATGCAACAATAATACAAGAAAGTGCTACAATCTATTATTAAATTTCCTATGATTAACACACATAAGAGAATTCAACATCTAATCGAATCCAACTCAAACGATAGTTCATTATCTATTCTCATCCTACTGGAAGTAGTATGAACGATCGATTCTAATCATGCTCGGCTTATTATAAATTACAACTTGTAATATAACTTTAGTTATTTAGTAACGACTTTTCTAACGTGTGTCCATAGGGTACATGATAAAAATGCATTTTCTTCCTTGATTAACTCAGATTCTCACATGAAACAACAAAATATGGGATCCCATTGATGAATTGAGTGAATCGTCACTTATATAAGGAAAAAAAATATACTCTTATCATCACACGTTAGAAAAATATTTTTAATAATAATGATTTTTTTTATATATATAGATCAGATCAATTAAAAAAAAAACTCAAAAATTTATTTAAATACTCTATTTAAATTTAATATGTTTTAATACTATCCCATTGAACTTTTGTCGGCCATGGAAATCATATTTTAATATTCCTTATCTATTCTAAAATCTGAACCTGCCAAAAGAAAAAGATATTCCATTATTTTTTTTCAAGTCTAAGGCCCTGTTTAATTAGTATGCCATAACATTGGACATAACGGGTGACTGGCTTAAGAAAGCGGATTCATGCTCCAAAAATTGAATTTTTTTTCTTTCGAAATAGGGCTCAAAAAATAAATATTAAACAAAATGGGTTGGATTGAAAAATGTTCAATCTTATGTGGTGCACGTCACCCCATTTAGGTTCGGGACAAAACCGCCAGTGCCATTAGCGGTTTTAAGTGTATTGAACAGTAGCTTTGAGGTTGTGAAGAGATCTTGGGCAATAGTGAAACCGCCATGGAGACTAGCGGTTTCTCCTTGACAGAAACCGCCACCCTCCATGACGGTTTATTCACAGAAATGAGGATACGAAGATTTTTGGCTAGGGTGAAACCGCCATGAGGGGTGGCGGTTTCACTTCAAGTGAAACCGCCACCTAGGCTTGGGCAACGGGGCAGGCCCCCGTTAAAAGCCCACGACCGACCCTCTTAAAGAGGGTCTAAGCCCGGCCTATCTATTAATGGGGCAGGCCGAGAAAGGGTCAGACCCTCTAACAAACGACGCGGGCCTGACCCTCTTAAAAAACAACAAACACGGGTCTCCCCCATCTGAACAAAGACAACTATAATGGACTTGATGCACTGTGGGCCAGCCCACAAAGAAACGTTAGAAGCCTTTACTTCGTATACCAATACATCTTTTCTTATAACTCAAACTCTCATCTTTTTTTTTTTTTTGGCTGGAAAACTCAAACTCTCATCTGAATTCTCTCTCCTGCACACTTCTCTCCCTTCAAACTCCCATCTTTTTAGATGATTTCTCTCTCCTAAATTCATTGAAATCACGATTTATTTTTTTTTGGAAAATTTTGATTTCAATGATTTTTTTCTGGATTTTTTTGTTTTTATCGATTGATTTCGTGATTCTTTGTTTGTTTATTTATGATTAAGTTTTCTATCCAAATTTTGGGTGAATTTTTGGCTTTTTTTGTTTGGTGAGATATGGTGGGAAAAAAGAGAGAGGGGAATTGAAGGAGAGAATCGGTCTCTGATTGAATTAGAAGTTGCAGTATAAGAGGACGGAGTAGTGATGAGGAAACGGGTCGGGTCGGGCCGGGTCAAAACGGGTCATGAGCCGCCCCGGCCGGTTAGAGTAGACTGGTGACCCGCCCCGCCCCGCCCCGTTTGAGAATGACCCTGCCCCGGCCCGCCCTGCCCCGTTGCCCAGGTCTACCGCCACCCCCCATGGCGGTTTCATGTTTTTTTTTTTTTTTTCAATTGGCGTTATATCGGGGTTTGGGGAAAAAAAAAAACCCAATTCACCCCAACTCTCACACAACGCACCCGACTCTCTAAACAAACACCCCGCATATCCTCTCTCTCCAGCCCACCTCGCCACCTCGCCGCCGCCGGCTGCCGCTGCTTTGCCTCTAATTGTACCAATTTCTTTTAGGTAATTTCATTCATTCTAATTTAGGTTAATTTCAATTCATTAGTTTAATTGTTTGTTTTTTTAGTTAGATTACTAATTTATTCAATAATTTGTTTTGTTATTATTGATAATGATTTGCATTTTCATGGGTATATAGTAGAAGTTGAATTTTTAGGAATTTTTAGGGGTTTTGTTTAATATTGTAATTAAACCACCCTGATTTAGGTTAATTTGAGTTCATTGAGTTGTTTTTTAGGTTAGATTACTAATATTTTTAATCCAATTTAGTTAGTATTGATGCTTGAGTTTAGTTATTAAAATGCATAAGTCGATTTTTAGGGTTTTGGTTAATTGAAAATTTATGTTAGTTGAATTTTTTAATCAAATTAGTTTATTTTTCTCATTATAGAATGGAAATTACTGGATATCCTTTGGTATGTTATTGGGATGGAGAAATTGTTGAAGCTAGTGGAAATGTTTGTTATAAGGGTGGAAATGAGAGTTTTGTATTTTCTAGTACTAGTATGACTTATAATGACTTCATTGGGGAGATTTGTGATGCAATGAAAATCAATAGAAATAGTGTTTCATTGACGGTGAAGATGAAGTATCCGAGTGCGGGTTGTTATAAGGTTGTACCCCTTAATAATGATCGTTCTTTACTTGCTATGTGGGCAATAGTTCGACACTCAAAGGTTCCTTCTATGGACATTTATGTTGAAGTGGGAAGGCTAGACTCTAGAAATGTATTGGCAACAACGATTTCAACAACGCCCAATACTTCTCTCATATCAATGAGATTTGGGGATGTTGCGCAATATGTTTCTATTGAAACCAATAACATAAATAAGGGAACCTTGGACGGGGATTTAGAAGGAGATGAGGCTGAGGAGGAGTTGAATGTTGTTGAACGTATGATTGATGATGAAGATGAGGATGATGATTTGGTTGGGAAGAGTGCTCCACACGTAGAATTCAATACGATTCATGAAATTGATCAACAACATGTGAATGCTTGGAAAACATGGGTCAATGAAGTTGAAGTTAAGGTTGGTAGAGAGTTTATAGTTGGTCAAAGATTTCCAAATAAGGCTGCTTTGATAGAAAATGTAACTTTGTACTCTGTACAACGTAACCAAACTTTCAAAGTGCCTGAATCCAAACCCCACACTATCACTTTCAAGTGTGGTAGAACGCCAAACCCATGCAATTGGAGGCTTAGGGCATCACAAAAACAAGAACAGTTTTCAGAAGCCTTCACCATTGTCACTTATCTTGGGCCTCACGAAGCTACCTGTGTTGGTGACGTTATTCCACGCGACCATATGAATTTGAAACGAGGTTTCATTAGTGAAGCTATTAAAAACCTTGTTGCCGATGATTGGTCCATTAAAGTCCCAGTTCTTATTGAATTTATCAAAGATAAATTCAATTATACTATCTCATATATGAAGGGGTGGAATGCTAAACAAAGGGCAATTGCAAATTTATATGGTGATTGGGATGAATCCTACACTTTGCTTCCTCACTTCATGCAAGCAATGAAAGAATCCAACCTGGGAACTGTTGTGCATTTTGTGAATACGCCAACATGCAAACCTAATGAGGAAACTTTCTTTCGAGTGTTTTGGGCATTTGGACCATCAATTCAAGGTTTCAGCCATTGTCACCCTCTTATAACTATTGATGGCACTCATTTCTATGGGAAATATAGGGGTACTTTACTTATTGCAATGGCAGTTGATGCTAACGACCAACTTTACCCATTTGCTTTTGGTATTGTTGAGAGAGAAAATACTAATAGTTTGCCTTGATTTATGGCATGTATAAGGAGGTTTGTGACAGATAGAAAAGGTCTTTGTGTTATATCAGATAGACATGATGGCATCAAAGCTGCTATGAATGATGAACACATCGAAATGGCTGAGCCTCATGCCTATCTACCATAGATTTTGCATGCGTCATGTGGCATCCAACATCAACACAAAGTTTAAAAGTAGAGATTTGCAAAAACTTGTTTGGTTGGACTGCCACACAACATCAAAAGAAGAAGTTCAATCGTGGTTTCAATCGAATGGGTGAAATAAATATTGATACATGACGTTATTTGACCAAACATGGCTTGAAGATGGAGAAGTGGTCAAATTATCATGACTGTGGGTTCAGGTATGGTATAATGACTACCAATATGGTAGAGTGTTTCAATGGAGTTTTCAAAGGAGGCCGATTCTTACCCATAGTCGCACTTGTAAAATTGACATTTTATCGAGTCAATGCGTACTTTGTGGAGCGGCGTGAGAAGGCAAAACAAAGGCTTGAAGAGGGACATGCATATTGTAAGAAAGTAATGGATGTCATTGCTGTAAATTCTGAGAAGGCCGCACATCATACCGTTGTGGCATTTGATAGAGGACTATTTCAAGTGACCACTGGGTCGGGGCATAGAGGTAGTGGAAAAGGGAAACATAAGCATACTGTGAATGTTGTGACTAAACATGCACTTGTAAAAAACTTGAAATTTAAAAGTACCCTTGTTCACATGTACTTGCCGTTTGTAGCTCAATGGATTTAAGTACAAATGCATTTGTGGATTTGTTGTACACTAGTGGTGAGTATTTGGGGTCATACACACCCAAATTTCGACCCATTCCGGATGAAACTTATTGGACACCTCTTGATGGTCCTAAAATCCTTGCTAATAAGGATATGAAACGTGAACCCAAGAAGAAGGGTATGAAGGATAAGTCACATTCAAAGCAATTGCGTAATGAGATGGATGAAAAACCACCATCAAAATCATTATGTGGCATATGTCGTCAACCGGGTCATAACAAAAAAACATGTTCTTTAAGAGGGTAACATTTTTTGTTGATCTTTATATTGTTGTGAACTTATTTTCACCTAATTTCACTATGCCAGAAATTGGATATAACACCGGGTCTAAAAGCACCCAGACACCTGTTAT
This sequence comes from Spergularia marina, assembly GCA_963680865.1. NCBI lineage: Eukaryota > Viridiplantae > Streptophyta > Magnoliopsida > Caryophyllales > Caryophyllaceae > Spergularia > Spergularia marina. The sequence continues at coordinate 9,480,167 of OY804554.1, forward strand.
ACCCGGTGTCTGGACTGCCGGTGTCTTATGCTAAGACACCGGTTACCATAAGAAAACCCGGTGTTAAAAGGTACCACATAAGACACCGGTTTAGTACAAAACCGGTGTCATATTAGTCATTTACCACATGGTCAAGCTGGAACATAAGACACCGGTTTTAAGCACAACCGGTGTCTTATGTTCAATTTTTTTTTTTAAATTCACTTCATGGCAAATATCTACCTACTGTTCCCCCACCTACCAGTACCACCACCACCATAGAAGACCACCTCGCCTCAAAGGTGAAAAAATCATTACAAAATTTCAAATAGATGCAAAACTGTAAATTTAGTCGTACAAAACTCTCATTAGAATCCCAACTCTCCAGAATAACAGAAACGATCCATTGCAATCACACCAACGACACAAATTAGAACTATTCCACAAGTGATTTTAAGTCATGTGAAACGAGATGAATTTGCATAACATTGCTAGTAAAAAACAAATTCAACAAAATATCTGAACCTAATCAACAAAATATCTGAACGAATCTACACTTACATAAAAATAACACAAATTTCCAGAATTAATCAATCAAATCCTATATATTTCAGGAGCACAACAACCATTCAAACAATCAAGAAAAAAAAGCCATAACCGACAATATCATCATGAGAAACTTACGAGTATGATTAGTGAAATTATATCAAATACGGATTGATGGTACAAGAATAGAATCACACAAATCTTCGTTATTAGGGCAAAATCTTGAATTTTGGTATCGTTATTAGCTTATAAAGGCGTAATCTCGTCACCAAAATTCAAGAGGAAGCACTATTGTAGAGTAAATATGGGTTTCAGAAAGGGAAAAACACAACGATATGGGATCAGCATGAAGAAATTTAAGGTGAGAGGGGAAAACTATGAAAAAAGAAGAACAATTGATGAAAAAAATGAAGAAAAATAGATTTGATATTTTAATTTGGGAGGAGATATGAAAATGAAAAACTGGGAAGAAAGAGAGATTGAGAGGAGTGAGGACGTAGATATTGAGAAAAAGAGCATGAAAAGATGAAGAAGGAAAAGTAAATCTGGAATTTTAATTTGGGAGGAGATGGAATGAAAATGGGAAGTTAGAAATTTTTGGAGTGAGAATGTAGAGATTGAGAGAAATGTGAGGTAACGAGAGATAGAGGGTGTGGCGGAGAGTCAAAAAGATCTCATAGAGTTTTTTTTTTTTTTTTTTTTTTTGTTTTTTTTATTTGGTAACATAAGACACCAGTTCTTTTGAAAACCGGTGTCTTATGCATTGAATAAAAAAATTTTAAATCTTTAATTATTCCGGGAGCACATACGACACCGGTTGTACATACACCGGTGTCTTATATTATTCCAAAGAATTTGTTTTTTCTTTTTATTGCTTTTAATACCGGTTACCATATAACCGATGTCTTAGTTTTTTATAACACCGGTTATTTACCTTCCGGTGTTATATGTACCGGTGTTAAATCCAATTTATGGCGTAGTGTTTTTCTTTTTTGTATAATATTTTAACTCTCTTCTTTTTCTTTTTGTAGCTCTCATGGAAGTGGATCTTCATCCGGGACCGATCGACCCGTCTCTTCTCAAACTGTAGGACAAACACAGGAGTCAAGCAATTTGGGACGGAGAGGAGGTGAGTCCGCTTAGATGTAGAACTCACATAAAATGGCATGGCGAATATCGTCCTTGTAAGCGGGTAGTTAAATTTATTAGGCAATCCCAGTTGTATGGGGCGCATAGAGTAGCTAGTGTTAAGTTAGATGCGGATTTAATAAGTGCGTTAGTAGAACGATGGAGGCAAGAAACCCACACTTTTCACTTAACTGTTGGGGAAGCCACTATCACCTTGCAAGATGTGCAAGTTATGTTAGGTTTGAGGATAGATGGAAAAGCTGTGACGGGTTATACCAATCAAGATTGTAAGGGATTGGTGACTGAATTGTTGGGAAGAGCACCGCGGGGAAAATTTGAAGGGAACTTCTTTGAAAATTTCTTGGTTGATGACTCATTTTAATTATTTGCCCAACGGTGTGGACGATGCCAGATTTCATTGGTATATCTGAGTGTATCTGCTCATTTTGTTTGGTACCGTTCTATTTCCTGATAAAAGTGGGGATGTAGTTCAAGTAATCTATTTGCCATTGTTAAGTGATGTCAGTAGATTGGATGATTACTCGTGGGGAAGTGCGGTAGTTGCAACATTGTATCGTAACTTGTGTCGAGCATGTTGTAAGGGTGCATTAGAGATAGCCGGACCTCTTATTCTTCTCGAGTTATGGTCTTGGGAATGTATTGCTATAGGACGTCCTATGAACATGGGACCATTAGAATATGATGAGGATTCCGATGAGGATGAGATTATAGCTAGTCCATTTGGGTCACAACATATCTATGGGAGAGATAAATTAGGACGTAAGTGGCTTATGATCGATCGACGAAGAGCAGATGAAATTTTCTCTCTTACCGCTTATAGAGATGCATTCGATTGTATGACTCATGATCAAGTAAGTTTATTTATCCACATTGTTTTGTGACTTTTTAAGCATGAAAAAAATTTGGTAATTCACTTATTTATTTATTTTATTTTAGTTCATTTGGCAGACTTATACAACGGATGTCATCTCAGTTCTCTCTCTGACTTGTTCTAAGGATGAACAAGATTGATGTGTTTTGGCTCCTATGGCCTGCTTCAATATTGTAGAGTGGCATTGTCCGGATCGGGTAGTACGCCAATTTGGTTTGAAACAAACAATCCCGGTGGATTGTGATACTTCGGAGACTCTTCATAAATTGGACAGGAGAGGAAATCGTAAGATAGGTTGGAGTGAAATCCACAATTTCTATATCGATTTATGGCGTAGGCGTCGAGAGAAGGTGGTGGCTACTACCGATTTAGATGATGGCACGATGCATTACAATGATCCGTACATGGTTTGGTATCGAAACCATACTCGTCGTATCATTGGAGCTGTTAAGCAATCTCATGGTGGCCCGGTTTCCTACCATCCTTCTTCTCCCTCAATTCAATTGCTTGTAAGTATCGTTTATCATTATTTCACTTTTATTGAATAGTAAGCATGTTTAGGAAATAATTAGTGCAATTTTTTTATTTTTGTGGATGACCTTCAAGCGGCACTAAATGACGCATCTAGTGTCAATTTTGTCCAAACTTTAACCGACATTCGCAAACATTGCTCCGAATGTCTCGAGAAGGTGGGATTTTAACATCTTATCCAACAATCCCAAGAACAACCAAGTGCAAGTTTGGAGGATCATTATCCTCTTATACAATATATGCGTCGACGTAGAGGTGGTTCTCCTTTGACACCAATTATGGAAGGCAACACTCCGGGTTCTTTCTCAAACCAATCCGCTTCCTCAAGCCAACGGCGAGCTACACGCCGTCGCCGCCTAACGAAAGATTAGCTATTAATATAGTAGTTTGTAATGTATGAGAACAATTTGTCAAGTTTATGTTGTATTCGACTCTTTTAAGTATGTAAAAGACGATTTAAGTTATGAAATAAGATGACATGCCATTCGAGTTCTCATCTTGGGTTGTTATTGGGGTTATTGAACGATTGTGGTCATACCATTTTGGTTTGGGTTGTTTGAGTTGCAGTAAAAGGGAAAGAAGGGAAAATAACCTCAAAAAAAAAAAGGTAAAACCGCCATGGAGACTGGCGGTTACTCTCTGACAGAAACCACCACCCTCAATGGCGGTTTCTTCACAGAAATGAGGATATGAAAATTTTTGGAAGATTTTTGGCTATCCTCATTTCTGTGAATAAACCGCCATGGAGGGTGGCGGTTTCTGTTAAGGAGAAACCGCTAGTCTCCATGGTAGTTTCACTATTGCCCAAAATCTCTTCTCAACCTCAAAGCTACTGTTCAATACACTTAAAACCGCCAGTGGCACTGGCAGTCTTGTCCTGAACCTAAATGGGGTGACGTGCACCCCATAAGATTGAACATTTTTCAATCCAACTCATTTTGTTTAATATTTATTTTTTGAGCTCCATTTCGAAAAAAAATTCCCAAAAATTTCAGGTCTATAGGTCGGGTCAAATTCAACCTAAAAATATGTGGGTCAAAACGGATTAGGAATGGGTCACTGGTCATAAAACACGGGTTCACGACTCCATTGCGTGCCAAAAAATAGCGGGTGACGAGTCTTCATAATATAAGCGAATTTGTGACTCAAAAAAGAGATTTTGACATGTCTCCCGTTGTTTTATTAAGGGTACAACCATTAATTTCTATTTTTTTTTTTAAATTTAATGCTTTATTCGAATAATAAAAAATGTAATATAAAAACGAGTCATCACTTATTTCGTAACAACCTGTGCAATTTTTCACGGGTACATAAACTAGTATTCTATTATCACTCATCATATACTATTATCATATCCTTTTCACTTTACCATTTTACTATTTCATTTTCATTCTACTATCCACATCAACATACCATTGTACTATTTCATTTTCATTCTATTTCATTTTCACTTTACCATTGTACTATTTTCATTTTCATTTTAAGTGATGAATTGAATGATGGATTGTGGAATATAACTTTTTAGTGTTGGTTTTGAATTCTCATTGGATGGTTATATACTTATATGATTATGTGCTAAAGTGTGTTTTCGAAAATAAAATCTAAATGTTTTCAAAATTCAAAGGGTTTTTGGTTTTCTACGTGTTGAGGTGTTAGTTTACTCAATTTCACTGACTTTTTTCAACTGCGGTTTTTGTGATTCAAATCCATTACGGGTTTGGAGTGGATGATACATGGGGAAACGACGACTCACTAGAAATTAGTGGATTCAATAGACTTAGACTTTAATTTATTAAACAAGCAATATATTAGACTTAGACTATTTTATTTATCAATCTCAAACTTTGGACTATTGCAATTTAAGTATTGGATGTAATAGACCATTAGACATTTGTATTTTGGCTTATGAAATCTCCTAGCATTCGGGTCTTTAATTCGAGTGCGGAGTGACACCTCTGAATTTCCTTATTTGTGTTTTGGTTCGCGATTAAATGTGTTTTGGTTCGCGATTAAATGTGTTTTAAAAAGAAAAGGAAATTTGGGGGTGATACAAGAATACTTGCTGCTGACAAATGATTCTTGTCTTGGAAACACTTTGTATCATGTGTTGTAACAACCCTGAATTTTCGCTATCTTTAAATACAAAAATAAAAGATTGTTATGCCACCATTGACTGCCAAGTCAACGGCAAGGCTAATTTAAAACAAGAAGAACAAATGACAGCGGAAGACTTCTAGCTGAATCTACAAATCGGGAATTAAACCAAAAGATAAACTACAAATCGTCCCCAATGCAAATATGTGACGACTCATCAAAACGCCCAACATGCAATGACGCTTCAACCATACAATGCATCTCAATCTGCAAACCTGTCAACTGCGCCACCAAAAGGATGACACAGGCCCCAGAATAGGGTAGGGACACAACCCAAAACAAAGAACGTCAGCACAGGCTGAGTAAGACATTTAAGCGACACAAAAGAATTAAGATACGCGCCTTACTGGCGCGTAGCTAACAAAGAATAGACAAAGCTACGCAAAGGAGGCAAGAGCCTGAAACGGGGCAGGGCACGAGTCGTGCTCAAGTCAGTGAGCTCGAAAATACAATGTAACAACGGACACGGCTCGTGTACCCAAGACACGAGTCGTGTAGAGCACGCACGTGGTATTCATCACCACAATAATCTTTGTTTATCTTCCTTTAAGTAATTTATTTGCGCAAGGGTCCTACCCCAAGCCGATCCAACACTAGAGCATCGAGAATAAAACAATCCTAAAGACCCGAGTGTGCACACCCCTCCTAGGGGGACGGTAGGACGCACAGTCCCTAAGAGGAAGTCATTTAGGAGACCGGTAGCTGATCTCCGGCCTAGCTACATATACCTTGATCAGAGGTTAATCGCTCTAGGTGGTTTAAACATCATAAAACACGTATAGTTATATATGTATAAATAGATACATCTTTAATCCATCTTAAGTACGTTATTCGCGCATAGTAGCTTGATTTATAAACGGCCAAAGCCGGAACAAGAATATCAATAGATGATCAATAACAATAATCAATGTAGGAGGTCAATAGATGCTCAAGAGGTGATCAAAATAGATAAACAATGAGCGATAGATAATCAAAATAGAGAATATGAGCAAAGAATCGAAACAAAGATGAACGTGAAGGATTCTCATGATATGAAATGAAGCTCAAGCTTATGAGGGTCAACGTTCTTACCTTTAATTGACAAGTTTCCTCTAGTTACACTTCTCAAAGTCCACAAAGGTCATCTCTTTGAATCCACAATCTAAGTTACACAATAACCAACAAGAATTACTTTTGTGTTGTATCAACTTGACCCAATACCCCCAATGCAATCTCATAACTCAAAAGATAATCCCCTAACTCACAAGGTGAATCCATAAGTCATAATTCTCACAATTAACATCAATCTAACACGAATCCAAAAGGAGACAGTAGTAAATAAACATGAATAACGTCTACCTCCGACATTGGATGATCACCAAATTTGAGTATGTCATAAAAGGTTATGTCAGGAACGTCCCTTCCAAATTTCGTCCACAAACTCCAAGCGGATCAACGGGAATCAACCTCACACTGAACCATAGACACGAATTAGGGTTTACCCACGAATTATGATATAATTTTTGATATACAAATACAGGGCTTACCAATTTTGGATATGTTGTTACAAATAGAGTTAGGAACATCTCCATAAAATATCGTCCCAAAATACTTTGTGAGTCAATGGGAATCGTCAAGATACCGAGGGAGCGGAACAGTTCTCGGGTAAATAGACACAGCTCCACTAAAACACCTCTACAGGGAGCATCCGATGGAATCTTGGCACGATCTATATGTCTATGGATTCGTATCGAAAACACAGTTCTAACGCCATAAACCACGTATTAATCAAAGGTTGTATGTGAGAGTTGTGTGTATTTGAAGTTGACACAGTTGTGCTGAAATCTTATGCGGGTGGAGGCTAAGAGAATGAGAAAGTTGTAGAAGAGGGGGGCCGAATGACTGTCAAGGGAAGCTAGGGTTTTCTTTATTTTTTTCATAAATGGGTATTAGGGTAGACTCGGGTTTGGACCTAGCTAATTTGATGGGTTGCGTGATCCACAAACCCGATCCAAATCCGAATGGCTAACGAATCCTCTTGTGTAATTCTATAATCAGAAATCCCATAATAACTCAATCGAATTCCAATTAAACCTTAATAAAACCCTCAATTACATTATAAAACGTAACACCCTTAATTATTTAACTTACCAAAAATACAGGGTGTTACATGTGTACCTCTAATTTGCAGCCATTGCACTACTGTTTGTGTCATTAGAAGTGGCAGGGCCATCCTTGTGACGTGTCTCAGATTGCTACTGTAACAGCCCGATCCGCCACACGTCGCAACACAACCCAATAAGATGGGAAGTCACCCCTTATCCCGTAAATCCTCACTTGGGCTCTAAAAGGTGAAGACCGTGTTGGTAGTATAATGATAGGAATCTATTATGAACTGATCATATGAGCATTAGTTTTCTAATGTGGGACAAACCAACTCCATAAACCACTTTCCAAATCCCGTAATGTTACATCTGCACTTTGTAGTATGCCACATTCATTGTAGAAAAAAAAAAAATATCTAATGCCAGGGGCTGATCACGAATTGTATCAAACCTATGATCCAAGCCCATGAGAAAGACTAATGTGTTGTTCATGTTGTCCCTATCTGAAATACTTTTGAGAACAATGCACGAACAAGCTATCATAGCTCCAGAATCACAGCTAGGTAAAGGATTCAAAAACTGTAACTCAGGTTGTATGGCCTGCAAGTGACTGTAATAGTCTGCAACATATTGGTCATGCTGCTGAGTTGTCTGACTTAAATCTCCGCGTAGCCTATAAATAAATGGAGCATTCGACTGGCCGTAGCTTTCTTGTACTTCTTCCCACAGCTGCTTTGACGAATCAATCCACAGGAAACAACCAGATATACCACCTTCCATGGCATTGTGGATCCAGGTCATGACTATATAATCAACTCTTAAACAATCGTGCAACCATTCATCATTCTCCGCTGGATTCTCGCCATTAGAGCCATTTTCACAGCTCTTGACCATTTCAAGTAATGATTTAAAGAAGTAGAAACCAGCCTAAAATTGCTCAGATCACCACCAGGACGATAGTAAGGATCTCTATAAGCATTAACCAAAGAATTATTGCTTGAACTAGACTCAGGCGCCATTGCTGCGATCAACGAATTGTATTGAGCTAAAACAACTCCACTAATCGATGACTTTTTCCAGGGCATGAGCATATAAAGAATGTTCATGATATTGCAACCAGTTTTTTTGGGAACCCTAAAGGCCCCAAAAATGATGTTGCAACAACATCCACTCAGAAGGCAACTTGGAAATACAACTTTGATGTTGCTGATGACCCTCTCAAAGATTCACAATTTGCATCAGTCGTGGAGGCGTTAATGCAAGCGGTAGATAAGTCAACAAACAGTTCATCTGTGCTATTTAGCTTGGATCTAAGCCAAGATTTTGAGGAAGCAAATCGAAGGCTAAGAATGAGGAATGAAATGGCAAAGAAGTATACCTTCCCCCCTTCAAGCGACTCTGAATCTGATGCTGATGATCCAAGGTAATTAGAAAAAGTTCTGATATCTGTTTGCTTTATAAGGTTGTTTTATCTTGTTTACTTTGCTTGTTCTGTCAGCTTCTTTACAAAAATTTCCGTTTTCAATTCCATATAGCTCGCCATTGTGTTCAGACTTATCTCCACCACACATCCCTGCTGGTCTTACTGATGACACGACATTAGAAAGGTATGCATTCTATAAAAGAATCTGTTACCATCCATATTGTTTGGTCTATGCTTCACGAATCCACAGTAGGCTTCACGGATCTTTCAATTCCATGTTTTGCTGAAATTCTGTTTTTTGTTTGTGCCTGACCTTCTAATTCCATGTAGCTCACTTGTTCGTTCAATGGTATCCCGGCAAATAATCACTGCTGATCATCCGATGTCAGACCAGGATCAACATATTTCAGAACATGACACGACATTAGAAGGGTATGTATGCTCTAACAGTCACAACCAATATCGATATAACATTAAGTATATACGATGATGTTCACCTGCATTTTTCATATGTTGTAGTTTGGACAACCTATTCAGTGAGAATATTGAAGAAGAGCCTAAAGAAAAGTTAAGGCGATCTACAAGAGAACGAAAACTACCCCAAGCTATGAGATTTCCTTATGACACAACAAAATCACTTCAAGAGAAGAGAGATGAATTGACTACATATGTATGCTTCTCTACAAACAAAAGGTAATACATCCAAAATATCGCTTTTATTTTGGCAAATCAACAATTGAAATTCATACTTTAAACAACGAGTTCTTTTTTTAGTGAGTTGTTCTACAACAATGGTGACTGGGTTTTATACCAGAAGGATTTATCTACACTTGAAAGCAGATCTGCTGTTTCAACTAAAGTCGTTGATGTGTGGACAAGTATCTTAAACGAGAAAGATTTGAGGCGTGCAGCTAGTCAACAAAAGAGATTTTGGTTCACTACAAGACCCATGGTTCGTGTTTTTTTCTGTGGATACTCTGTTTTACATTCATTTTTGGTACCGAATGCCCATGAATAACAAAGACCACTTTGGTTTACAGGCTGAATTGAATCCAAACAACTTCCTGCCTTTGAACATATCTGACAGAGTTTGTGAGCGATTTGCTAAAAGGTTGGAAACTGATCTAAAACGTAACAAAATAGGAGACATAACTGGCTATGACCTAGTAAGTTCTTCTCCCTAAGTCCATTATTTTTTTGTTTTCTACCAAGGTTGGAAGCTGAATGGTCAATAAGAAGATCGAGTTTTTTCTTATAACATATTAATGCCATGAATCAGGTTTTTTTTCCCTGTTGTGAGAAATGGACACTGTTTCTCCTTCTGCATCAGCATGAATGAGTTGAATGTGTAAGTTCTTGAGCACAAGAAGGGAGTGCTATCACTGGAAAACAAGTATCTTGATTTGGCTAGACAACTTGTGAGTATTTTTCTCCTTACTTTTTCTGTTTCATCTTGAAATATGAGATTTATGTTGTAAGGGATCTAATAGAGTCGATGTATCTAAAACGTAACAGCGTGAAGCATACTCGGCGTATCTGCAAAAGAAGAGCCACAGCAAAGCAACACTATTCCAACAACATGGAGGTCTGATTGTTCCGAAATTACAATGGTCTAACTTTACTGGCCTCAAAGAATCTTCCGTCTTTGCTATGATACATATGAAGACCTACATGGGAGGAGGACGGAAATGACATTGCGTGTTTAGTAACACAACAGAATCTGAGCTGAAGAAAGTACTCAAGAATCAGTGGTTGGAGATACTGCAGGAAATTTTGATGCATGATGGCAATACACTGAAAAGCAAATCATAAAGCGAGCTCATGAAGATACACTAGTGAGGAAGGGCAAAGCCAAATGTTGACGCTAGTAGCTTGTCATATCGAAGCATTATGTGATTGTAGGAAGAATTCGTCATTTGTGCACATTCCTTCAGAGTTTTCTGTAGTGGCATCTCACAGTGATTGTGAAAAATGCAAAAACTCATGTCAATTACTTTCTCGTGCCTAGTGTCACTGAAATCCAGAAGATGTATTTCAGTTTATAAACTGTTATGGTTGATTCACGAATAAATTTTTTTATTAGGCAAGGTAAAGAATGTTGTGCTTGTATGATGCTGTCTTGGCAAATCAGCTTTTTTCTGTGGCATATCAGGTCGGGTTCTGACTTTCTTCTCCTGCATTCTGTTCTCAGTTCACAGCAAATTAAATAGAAGGTGATGGTGATTGAAGCCTGTTCTTATTGCCTATTTAGTTAGCTTTTGAACCAGACTATAATGCCGCAAACAGTTGCAGTAAATCGACAGTGGCACGATGAGCAGAAATTGTAGATTATCAAGGATATAGAAACTTAGCTTCCATTTCTACATGTATAAAAGAGCATTACATCCATGGACATCGACTGTCAAGTACATGGACATCGACAGTAAATATGATTATGACAGCAAACATAATTAAAAAAAAAAAAGAATGCTTTAAATGGTACTATCGGAATTGTAAAAATCAAGTGCTGAAAAATACGCAACCAAAAAAAGATTTATAAATTGCAAAATGTTGAACTAAAAATATTGTAGCTGTCAATAATACAAAGTATATTGTATCTTGTACTTGTGCTGATAAAAATATTAACTTTGAAAAGCAACTATAAAAGCAGCAGCCACATCTGTTCCTTCATTTCTAGGGATCTGCATCACACAGCTGCCTCTAAGGGTTTGCCAGAAAGCTTTGTCCATTAACATCAGCTAGATCTTCCTGTACAGAGGCTTGAACAGTGGCTTTAAGCCGTGATGCACGTTTTACAGCAGCCTTTTTCCTGCCTCTCACAACATTTGACATCTTCTCACTTATAGGCTTCTTTCTTTCATTACGTTCACCTACTACCTTCGACCCTCTTGGATTCCTAACCAAGGTTGTTAAAATGTTTACACTCTCTGACCCTTCTTCCTCAACATTATTCATGATGCCTAGCTTTGTGTAATAGCGTCTTTTAGATTCTGAAAAGCAAGATCACACAATAGGCGAGTAGCAGAGTTTGAATGACAGGTAGAAATCAAATCAATATAGTTTCGGATTGTTTGAGTCCAGGGTTGCCAGATTCGCAAATCGCTCGAGATCGAAAACGCAAATCGTAATCGCAAATCGCCCAATATGGCGAATAGAATTCGCTAGCGAATTACAACTTTAAGAATTCGCCAAAGAAATCGCTAGATTATTCATAGGAAGTCGGTCGGATCATTAATTATTTCAGTTCATTAATTAATTTTATTGGGAAGGGAAAGCTGCTTTACTTCAGGAAAAAGAAGTCAAAAGAAACTGTATGCATTAAGTTTAATAATAATTATCATAAATACTGGTAATTACTATTGATACTAATAATACTACCTACCTGTCTTCTTCCATCCGTCTCTCTCTCCTCTTCTACCCTAAATATTCCTCTGCAACCAAATGAAATCGCTGAAAATGGCGATTTGGATCGCGATTTACAATGTTTTCTGCGAAAACGCACTGCGATGGAGAACGCGCGAACTGATTCACGATTCGCGAGGGGTAGGGGCGATTTTGGTAACCCTGTTTGAGTCCTCCAAACAGATTCAGACACACGGTCGTTAGGGATATGATGATATTTTAATGGAACAACAACTTCTGGCCTGGATTGAGCGTTCTTTGTCCATCTCTTAAGGATGTATAGATCAGGGAGCTTCTGAAAACAATGAAGAATGTATACTCTTAGGCAATGGAAGCACAATATACCAACCTCTGAAAACAGCTTATAGGTGCATGAAATGCAACTATTGTGTGGATCAAAATTCACTATCTGCCTAATCAGATCAATGCCTTCACGCCAAATGAAGTAGCTAAACAATGAAGATCTGATTTGATTATTTTATGATAGCATGCAATTGCCTTTATAAATTCTGCCTCAACCATCAAATACACTTCCCAGTGTATATATCTCTAGCATGCATAAGAATTTGTATACTAACATATGCCATCTTGATGCAGGTGCAAGAAGCAATAAGCCATTCAAATTTGAGAGCCAAGATTTGAGGAGAAATCTAATTGAAGACATTCTGAAAAAATCAGAAAAAGGTTTATAGATCGATTGCAGTTTATTTATGAAACCCGGACTCACAGCAGCCGTTGAACAGAAACTGCAGATTTCAGGTCTTATTTTCAAAGGCGTGTACCTCTCTCTAAAGATGATGGAACAGGGTGAATTTTGTGTCTAAATTGAAGTTCAGGACGTACTCTTTCCAATGGCACCTTTTAGAGCTTAATCCAATAGGTTTTGATATGTCTTAACTGCATTGCCACACTGGTGCGACTTCTGAATCCTCTGTTTCAGTTTGGCCGGGTTTATGTTGTTATTTTGGGCTCGAGCCAAAGAGTATTATTGAGGGGGCAGTGATTAATTAAGTGAGGTAAATACAGAGATTAATATAAGTAAATATAAGCTATCCTTTATGTTGAGTAAGGAGCTTATGTGGTTCTAAACAAGGGAATGAGGAAACCCTTAATGCAGGGTTTCATATTGATCAGAAATTTCATGACTCATCAATCCATGTGCAGCTGCCTCCTTTCACATGCCACGTCCCTCATTTCTGCAAGAATAAGCAAACAGGCAGCTCAATATTATATGTGAAGCTCCAACCAAAAGGAAAGGCTGAAGATAAACCATGAAGAAGCAGCAAATTGTAGAGCAAATCAGACGCAACACAGCAGCACACCTAGGCAGTTTTATTATAGTAATAATTATAGTATTTCCTTTTCTCATTGTATTATTTTTTTTAAACTATTGTATCAGCTTCTAAGTTTACTTAGCTCTATAAATAGAGTCCCTTCCGATTGTGAAAACTCAGACTTGACAAAATGAAAAACCAAATTTCAGATGAGAATTCTGTTTTTGTTTAAATTCTTAGGGTGGGTTTATCTCTTTGAAATTAAGCTTATGGTTAAGCTTGCTTAGGGGGGATTAACCTAAGTAATCTAAACCTAGTTCTTGGAGAGGAGTTTGAGAGAATCGACAATCCTCCAAATCCATATCCTTTTATTTCAGTCCAAAAAACAGAAAATTTCAAAAACAAATTGTAGTTTGTAAGTTTGATTCTAGATGGTGTTTAGGTGTGCATCACATCTCTAGTTGACCTCGCTAATAATCGAAATCTGCACCATTTTCTTTACTCCTTTATTCAGATATAATCACCTCAAAAACATTATATAAATCGCACAAAGCAGCAGTCTTGTGCAACCTCTCCGATACAGACTTGTTAGTTGTCTCACTCCTTTGTGAGGATAAGATGCCACCAGAAATGTAGTCCTTTGAAAAAGCAGGACACCATTTCTCCCTAAGTCCATATAACCGTTTTAACCATTCGTTTGCACGACATTCATATTTGCAAAGAAGCCTGGGGGACCATAATATAAAAACCGAGACATTAAAACTGAAAGCCCATAGACATTAAGCGGGGTTCATGAATGGTTTACTAAGTAATAGTTGAAATAGATCAAACCTGTCCCAATAAACCTTAAATTCAGCCTCTGTATCGCAATGCATCAAGCAGTAGCTAAACATATCATTAAAGCCTTCCTTGCTCCTTAGACCCTTAATATTAGTCTTCGAATTTTGAATGATATGCCAATTGCACAATCTGTGGCGAGAAGTCAGAAACACTACAGCAATTGCAGCTGCCATTGCAGCACACTGATCAGTCAAAATCGTCTTGGGAGGTATGTCTGCCATAGACTTCAAGAAAGTGCCAAGCAACCAAACGAAAGATTATGTTCCCTCATTTACTAGGAATCCACAACCGAACATCACGTTCTAACAATGGTGGTTTATACCAATGAATGGAGCACAAATCATATCGTGCTGATTGGTTGGATAAGTGGTATCGTGGCCCATAGAATCTCCAAACTCCTCATAATCTTGCTTCATCCTTCCGTCACGCCAAAATAGACTGCAAAGCGTACCTTCCTCATCAAGTTCCACGTCATAGTAGAAGTCAGCCTCATTAGACTGCCTCTTTTTGAAAATCTGGATAATTGCATTAGCATCACAACCATCTATCATTTTCCTTTTATCCGTACCAAGCTTATTAAAGATATCCCTTCCAGTAAAACCCGCAAATGGAGAAACCCCCTTCAGAGCTTTAACAACTCTAATAGCATCAGCCACTGTGACACCATGATCCACAAGAGACTTTGAAAAATCAATGTCTTCCTGCTTTGGTTTATTATGAGACCGTAGATGATGGCGTTGCTCTAGTGGACACATACTATGATTGTGTTCCATCTTATGAGAGGTAACTTTCCATATGCCTTTGTTATCAATATCAAACCGAATACAAGTCTTACACCCAGTTCTCTCATCTCTTTTAGTGTATACCTTATCATCAATACTTTTATTCATCTTCGCCCCTGCCTTCCAACAACAGAAATGCCTCATAATCAAGGTCGTATTATCAGTCTTGTATCTCGTCTTACTTTTTCTAATACTAAAACCAATTCTAAAAGCGTAGTTGTTATATAAATCATATGCTACCTCATCAGATTTCACCTCAAGCTCAAAGAGTTTAGACTCTTTTGCCTCAACTACTACCACAGTTTCTGCATACCCTACAAAGCAATATACTAAGCCATAAATCACAACTACCACACTGCATCCATGACCATGACAATAAATGTACATAGCTATGTCTTCCTACATCCATGGCTCAGCTGCAAAAACAATATGAACCTTGACTGCCAGCCATATGGATACCAACTATCAAACCTATGGATCTTACTTCTAATTCATCTCAAACCATAGCTATGTCTCCAAACAACAATCAAATCACTTCTAATTCATCAAATAATTACCGTACAACAACATCCAAGCCTTATTCCCAAAATGATTTGGGGTCAGCTAATATGAATCGTCGTCTAGTAACCGTCTTATGCGCGCCAAAGAATTTCAAAAACGTAGTGAACCATTTAGAAATGCTGAAACACTTTCGACAAGATTTTTAGAAAGTCATCAAAATAAGTAAAAAGTTTGCAAATTTTAGTGAAAAACATATGAACTTTGAACACCAATTAAGAAAAAGTTTTAGAACAAGTTAGGAAAACCAAACAAAGAAACTAAAAAGAGTCAAATTAAGTACTCCGCATGGATAGCGTCTCTCCACACTGCCCTATCTAACACCATACTTTCTTCAAGCCCTAGGAAGCTCATATAACTTCTAATCATTCTCATCCAAATCATCTTAGGTCTTCCCCGACCCCTACTAATATTATCACTTCCCCACCCTTCAACTTTTCTAACCGGCGCGTCACTAGGCCTCCTCCTCACATGGTTATACCACCTCAGTCAATTCTCCATCATCTTGTCCGCGATGGGCGCAACCCCTACTTTCTCCCTGATAACTTCATTTCTTAACCGATCATGTCTTGTATGTCCACACATCCACCGTGTGGGCCACATCCATTATGTCTTGTATGTCTTGCATTCTTCCACCTCACCCAACCTGATTTGATCCTATGGGCCACATCTTCATCAAATTATCCATCATTTTGAAGAATCGATCCCAAATATAGAAAGGAATCTGATCCCTGAACAATCTTTCCATACAACATGATTGTCCTTGTCTTTGTTCCCCTACTGCCGCTGAACTTACACTCCAAATAGTCGGTCTTGTTTCGACTCAACCGAAAACCTCTAGACTCCAAAGTGTGGCTCCATAGTTCCAACCTCCTCTCCAAATCTTCTTTTGTCTCTGAAATCAACACTATATCATCTGCAAACATCATGCACCATGGTATATCATCCTGGATTGACCTCGTCAATTCGTCCATGACTATAGCAAAGAGAAACAGACTAAGTGCGGACCCTTGATGCACTCCAATTGTAATAGGGAACTCTTCTGACTTCCCTACACTCGTGCTAGCTCCCTCATACATGTCCTTAATGATGTTAATATATTTTTGCGAAACTCCTTTCGTAGTTAGAGCCCACCAAAGCACTTCCCTTGGTACCTTATCACAGACTTTCTTCAAATCAATGAACACCATATATGTAGGTCCTTCTTCCTATCCCGATACGTCTCCATTGTCTGTCTTATGAGATGAATTGCCTCCATAGTTGACCTCCCCGACATTAATCCAAATTGGTTCTCCAAAATCTTCAAACTTATTCTGAATCTATGCTCAATCACCCAATCCCAAAGTTTAATTGTAGGATTCATCAACTTGATCCCGCGATAGTTGGCACACTCTTGAACATCCCTTTATTCTTATACAAAGGGACCAAAGTGCTCTTCCTCCACTCCACCAACATTTTATTACCACTCCAAATCATGTTGAAAAGCGTCGTCAACATTCCACACCTTTGTCTCCTAGACACCTCCAAACCTCAATAGGTATGTCGTCTGGCCCCACTGCTTTCTTTCATCTCATCTTCTTCAACGCCATCTTCCCCTCCCCCTTCTGAATTCTCCGCATGAACTCCCGGTTAACAATACCTGGATGAATGTCCACATTTCCAATATCATTCACTCGATCACTATTGAATAAGGTATCAAAGTACGATTTCCATCTCTTCGTAATCTCCTTATCATCAACAAGGACTCTTTGATCGACATCTTTGATGCATTTCTCCCTACCAATGTCCCGAGTCCTCCTTTCCTAATACGTGCAATTTTGTAGGTATCATTCTCTCCTACTTTAGTATCCAATCTTGTAGAGAGGTCTTGGTTCACCTTTCCTCTTGCATCTCTTACAGCTTTCTTTGCTGCTCTTTTTGCCTCCTTATACTTCTCGTAGTTCTCCTCACTTCTATCTTTCCCCAAACTCTTATAACATTGCTGCTTGTTTCTTATCGCTTGTTGCACTTCCTCATTCCACCAAGATGTATCCTTACTCGGTAGAGCTTTCCCCTTAGATTCACCGAGAACCTCTTTTGCCGCCTCTTTTACCTTCTGCGCCATAGTAACCCATACCGAGTTTACATCTCTTTCCACACTAGTCACTACGCCAAAAACGTCAATTAACACCGTCAAATATGACACCGGTGGTCTCAGAACCGGTGTCAGAACTACATACGACACAGGTTTCGTAACAACCGGTGTTAAATGTGTTAAAAAGAGGGTATATATATGACACCGGTTTTTCTAAAAACCGGAGTCATAGGTCTTAACAAAAAAAACATCCCTCACCAGCGCCTGACTTAGCGAAAAAAAAATAAGAGATCTTCATACGACACCGGTTTTTTATATAACCAGTGTCATACGTGTTACCAAAAAACCCAATCCATGAAATCAACTAAAATACTTAATTACTTATAGAATAAAAAAATTTAGAAAAAAAAATCCATGCATACGACATCGGTTTTCATGAGAACCGGTGTCATATGTTTTGTCAAGTGAATTAAAGTGATATATATATATATATATATATAAGGTAATGCAGCCCTTTACTATTTACTTCTCCGTGTATCTCCTCATTTCTCCCACCTTAATACAATCCAATTTTCTCATTTCTCTCTCCTCCCACACATTAAACATATAACCCCTTTGTCATCACCATTTTTCCTTTCTCTGTGTCAATCCTTTTTTCTTCTTCTCCATTCTTTTTCACCCTCATGCAAACCATAACCAATGATTTGTGCGAACAAAGGTATTTGTGAACGACGATGAAGGATTCGAGTGTATCTTGTTCTTCAATAATAAGGTCACACTTCTCTTTGTTTTCATATTAATATTACAAAATAAAACATATTTCTCTTTAATTCAATTTTGGTTTGATTTGATTTAATTAGAGTGATTTCTACGAATTCTACCTAATTTTTCTGATAATTGTACAACATGCGATTTTAAGTCGAGTTATTGTATGTTGTTTTTGTTGAAATTGGGGGATTTTATCAGGGTTGAGATTTGAAATTTTTCTGGGATTTTTACGATAAATGTATTGAGTGATTTTTTTAGATCTAGGAAAATGTTGATTTTTGTGACAGTTTATTTTAATTATGTTGATATTTTATTGTTAATTACAGATCTAGTAGAAGGAAGAAAGCGGAGGTCAGGAGAAAAATTTGAAGAAGTAGAAGTGCAAATTACTGTGAAGCTATGTCAAGATTTCGAGAAGATTTGGCCATATTCTACCAACAATAAAGAGCCGAAGAACAAGTTGAAGAATACCCGACGATGGCCGAAGAAAATGGATTTTCGAACTGGGCAGAAGTATAGTGATGCTTTGGAGAACAAATGTTTTTCTTTTAAATCACATATACGACACCGGTTTACCACATAACTGGTGTCTTATGTATGCTCCAATTATTTCATTATTTATGCATAAGACACCGGTTTTAAGACCAACCGGTGTCTTATGTGCTACCTTTAGACATCGGGTTTTTGTAAGGCAACCGGTGTCTTAGCATAAGACACCGGCAGTCCAGACACCGGGTGTAACCGGTATCTTTTTAGTTTTGTACCCGGTGTTATATCCCAAATCTGGCGTAGTGAGTTAACCAAACATCCGTCCCAGCCATCTTCTCCAAGAAAGGCTCCTTGTGCTCTCCTTCAAGTCTCCACCATTTGATCCTTGGCTCTAATTGTTTCCGCCTCTTACCAAAGCATCCCTTAGCTCTGAAATCCAATACCACCAATCTATGTTGCGTAGCCGCACTCTCCCTATGTATCACCTTGCAATCCGTAAAACTCCTGCGCCAAGCATTCCTTACCAAAAAGAAATCAATCTGACTTGCATTACTTCCGCTCATGTACGTCACCAATTGAGACACTCTTTTTTCAAACCACGTGTTCATTATACCCAAGTCATATGCCAACGCAAAATCCAAAATGGCCGTTCCTCCTTTATTTTTTGACCTATAACCAAAACCTTCATGCACGCTTTCAAAACCGTGCCGCGCTGATCCCACATGCCCATTAAGGTCTTCACGAATAATCGACTTCTCCCCACTAGGAACCCCTTGCACCACCTTGTAGACACCCTACTTTTGCACCCATTTTAGCGCTCGATGATGAAAACGGACTGTGGACACGCGTTGAAAGGTATCGTTTGCCAATGAGTTCGATATATTAGTGTAGACCCGAACATGTTTAGTCAAAATAGCCTTTTCACCGATAGTCGTTAGTTAAGTGTCTAGTTTGGACTAGGGTGAGATTAGCATTGATTGGGCTTAGACTCATAAAAGATTCTTTATTTAGCTTGGGCCAAACCCCCCTTTAGTTTTTGCATTTTTTACTTACTTAGCCCGTTGATGCCATTCACCTATTGGCATTAGACTTTACTTCGACATAGAATTCTTGTTCACCTACTAATTGTCGGCCGAATGATATGGAGCTTTCCATAAGCTTTCCTAATGCCATCTTTTCACTAGCATTCATAGTCTCCTTGTCCTAAAACTCTTGAAACCCCTCTGATTGGTACAATGACATCACCCAAAAGTGACCTAATGCCACTTGAATGCCATTCACCTCCCTAGTATAAATAGTCCCCTCCGTACCCCTTGTTTTTTCATGGACAGAAGGCACAAACCTACATTAACCTCTCCGATTAGTGTACAAGAAGAGAGCCGAGACCATGAACAAGCACATGAGTCTCAAATAATAATTCTCACACATACCCGTGTATCCTAGCTAGAAACTCTACCTACATCTTCAACAACGAATATTGGGAAAAGAGCACCATACCAATATCACCATATCAAATACATACACCCATACACCTTACCTACGACGCCCAACGACCGTAGACTATCCTATTCAATCAAATATAGACAAGACAACTAGGCTACGTGGCATACGAGGGTCAAAACTATACCTTGGGTTCATTGGCAAACGACATCGAGATCTGCGATACAACTACACAAGAACGTCCACCTGAGGGCCCCAATAAATTTTTCAAACAAGGTTTTCCAAGTATGTGTTTTACTCCGTATTATCATGAATTTGCGTCGCGATCTTAATTAAGGTACGCAGCTGATACGCGTCCATTGCATGCGTATTAGTTTTATAGTTTGTTACGTACATAGCTATATTTTGCCGATAGATCTATTAACGCATGAGCATGAGTCATAAAGTCTACGTGTCTACTGTTTATCCATGTTTATCAAGTTTCATGATTTAGATATTATATATGGCATGCATAACAGGCTCATCTTGTAATTCGTGCTTAATTGCACTTCGCTTTATAACTATGCTTGTTTTACGTGGCTACGTGTTCAACTAATCATATATATCATGTCACATGATTTACTGCACATACTATATACTATATATTGTCGCATGATTTACTTACTCGCTTGCATGGTACTTGTACGTGCTTTCGTCGTTAATTACAACATTTATATTTAATTCGGATCAATTAGTTGAGACTATAAACTACGATGGGCGAGTTGGGTGCCTAACACCTTCTTAACTCGTAACCTTGCATCGAACCCCCAGTCTAGGTTCGTGGAGTACCTATAAAAAATCCCGCTGGCGACTCAGTGTCATTCACACCTCTTTTTCGGGAGAGCGGATCGGTAACCCGCCGGTACGGCATCTCACACACCTCTTCTAGCTCCTCTCAGAAATCCTTACGAATAGATGCATCCAACCAATTTGTGGTGCATAAGCACTTACAATAGTCATAATCTCACTCCCAATCACCAACCTCACTGTTATAATGTGATCGCTCTTCCTTGAAACCTCCACCACATCATATATGTACTCCTTATCAATAATGATACCAACTACATTCCTACTCTTATCCTTTCCATAGTACCACAGCTTATAACCCCATGGTGTGATCTCCTTCGCTTTCGCTCCAACCCATTTCGTCTCTTGTAAACACATAATGTGAATCCATCTCCTCCTCATAACCTCCACAACCTCCGAATATCTCCCCGTCAAAGAGCCGATGTTCCACGTTCCAAACCTAAGCCTACTACCATTACCGTTATGAATAAGCTTCCTAGCTCGCTCTCGTCCATAATATGAGAACCTTTGCACATTTGACACCACCCTTGGGAGCTGGAGTGGCGCGTCACATTGGGGTGACGACCTAGCAACCCTTGCATATTTTTCACTATACCCAGGTTTAGGAATGAATTTCTTATTTTAATCTTTGATTTGTTTGATATGGATTATGGAATGTTTTTTATGCTATTAGTAAATGATGAATTGGATGGTGAATTGTGGAATATGCCTTTAATTGTTGTATTGGAATTATTATTGGATGATTTATATGTTTATGTGCTAAGTGTGTTTTCAAAAATAAAACTAAAACGTTTTCAAAATCCAGGTAAGGGTTTTGGTTTTCTATGAGTTGAGGTGTTATCTTACTCAATTTTCTGACTTTTTCAACTGTGGTTTTTGTGTTTTAAATCCATCACAGGTTTGGAGTAATTGATGCATGCGGGAACGACGACTCATTAAATAATAGTTGGATTAAACAAATTTAGACTTTAAGCTATAAACCATTAATAATACTTAGACTATTTCATATTTCATATTTCAAATTGTTGTAATTTAATTATTGGATTGTAATAGACCATTTTAGTCCATTAGACATTTGTAGTTCGGCTTCTGAAATCTCCTTGCATTCGGGTCTTTGACTCGAGTGCGGAGTGACACCTCTGAATTTCCTTAATTTGTGTTTTGGTTCGAAATAAAAATGTTTTAAAAAGGAAAGGAAATTTGGGGGTGTTACAAGTGGCGCTCAAAAATATCAAGTAGAGCAAGAAATTCAGGAGCTGACTAAAAGGAATAAGAGCATCTCTGAATATCATACTCAATTGATTACTCTCTGGCAAACTCTGGAAGTTATGGAGGATTGGCCATCCATAACAAAGACAAACATTGAAATTAATCATTTCATGGATGTCTGGAGGAAGAGCAGGGAAGAGAAGAGACTGTTCAAATTCCTAAATGGGCTTGATTCTCGGTACAACACTATCAGAAGCTCTTTGCTGTTAAGGGATCCCTTGCCAAGAGTCGAAGAGGTTGTGTCTCTCTTGCAGCAAGAAGAAATTCAAAACCAAATGCGGAATGGTGCTAGGAGTATGGAGATAGATCAGGCTGCATTCTACAGCAATCAAGTCAACAGAGAAAGCAACAACTACAACAGGAATTACACTTCCAACAAAAAGGAATGTGTCATCTGCAAAAAGAAAGGGCACACTAAAGATGAGTGCTAGTGGAACAAAGATATACCAAACAACCCAGGGCCTCCACCAAGAAAAGACAATCACAAACCTAACAACAACAAGTGGCAGACCAACAACAAAGGGAAAAAGGTTTAGAATAAACCAGGGAACAAGTTTGCTAGCAATGCTACACAAGGAGAGGGGTCTGAGAACAGTGGCAACATCATATCCATGACTCAATATCAGTTCTTGAACCTTCTCAACAAACACAAGAACTCGGACAGTGGGTCTTACACTGAGGAGGAGCTTGAAGCTCACTTTGCAGGTAATCTATATTGTAGTAATGCTTTCCTCAATTTCATGAAAAATGGGTGGATAGTGGACTCAGGAGCTAGTGATCATATGATATCTAACCTAGAAAACCTTAAGAAACCCCTGGAATTGACAAGAAAACCAAGGATAACCTTACCAAATGGGGAAATCTCTCATGTCACTCACATAGGTGAATATCTTTTGGAAAATGGGCTGAAATTGAGTAAGGTTTTGTATGTGCCTGCTTTTAAGAATAATTTGTTGTCGGTTCAGAAACTCACGAAATTTGAAGGGTGCTATGTGACTTTTTACAAACATCTGTGTGTGATACAGGACTCCTTGACTCAAAAGATTAGAGGGATTGGAAGAGAGTACAAGGGTATCCAGTATCTAGTGAATAAACCTGTGATAGGACTAGATTGAAATGCTGTCAATGCTGCTGTAAACCTAGAACAGTCTAGTTGTAGTAATAATCATGACAATATGTTATTTGATTCCATGCTTGAGGATTTGCCTGAGGTTTTAGAATCAGAAAATTCAGGCAAACTCTGTAATGATCAGATTTTGATGAATGATAAGCATGATGTTTTTGCGAAATAGCATTTCAGACTGGGACATGCTTCAAAAGAGAAACTAAAATCCATTGAATACATTTCTGCTGATGTTAAAAAGGACAATGGGAAAGTGTGTCTGACATTTCCCATGGCAAAGCTGACTAATCAACCCTATGCTACCAGGCATTACACTGCACAAAGGCCCTTTGAACTTGTTCATATAGATGTCTGGGGCCCTTATCGAAAAGAAACGAGGTTAAATCACAGGTCATTTATTACAATTGTGGATGATTACTCTAGAGCTACTTGGATGTACCTCATGAAACACAAAAGTGAAGTTGGGAACTTATTACCCAAATTCTATCAACTCATGGAAACTCAATTTGATGCTGGAATCAAAATGATCAGATCTGACAATGCTAGGGAGCTCATACAAGGTGATTGTGGTACTTTCATAAGCAGCAAGGGCATCATACATCAGACTAGTTGCCCTGATACCCCACAACAAAATGATACTGTAGAAAGGAAGCATAGACCCTTGCTGGAAGTTAGCAGAGCCATTAGGTTTCAGTCAGGGGTCCCTCTCCGGCTTTGGGGTGATTGTGTCCAGGCTGCTGCTTACATTATAAACAGATTACCCTCACGAGTACTCCAAAATAAGACTCCCTACTATCAGCTGTTCAACAAAGCACCAGATTATGAGAGGATGAAGGTATTTGGCTGTCTAGCTATGGTTTACAATCCCAGCAAAACCAGAGATAAATTCCAACCCAGAGGAATACCTTGTGTCTTTATAGGTTATCCATCCAACCAAAAGGGATACAACTATATGATCTAAGCTCCAAGAAGTGTTTTATATCCAGAGAAGCTCACTTCTATGAACATATTTTTCCCTTCAAAAGCTGGAAAAAATCAGAGAAACCAGCCGAAGCACCTGTTACAACTTTGCTAGAAACTGAAATTGATTATGAGCAACCCAATACAGAGGAAACACCCAACATACCTCCAGAAATACACCATGACCCACCTGAGGATGACCAACAGGGTGCAGCTAGAGCAAGATCAGCCCGAACAAGAAGTGCACCTAGATGGGCACAAGATTTTGAAGTTAATAATCCAGTCATGGCTCCTCATCAAGTATCAAATATGGCTCAGATTAATACCACCCTCATATTTGCCAATCTTGTTCGTAAACTTACACATGGACCCGATCCTCGGACATTTTATGAAGCTACTAAAGATCAGAAATGGGTGCAGGCCATGAATGTTGAGCTACAAGCACTCATGGATAACCACACATGTGACATTACCACCCTTCCACTAAACAGAAAGGCCATTGGGTGTAAATGGATCTTTAAAACCAAATACAATTCAGGTGGCAGCCTTGAAAAACATAAAGCTCGACTGGTTATACAGGGTTTTAAACAAAGATATGGCCTGGACTATGAGTAAACCTTTGCTCCTGTGGCAAAAATGACCACAGTCCCGGCTGTGTTAGCAGTGGCTGCAATGAATCAGTGGTACACATCTCAGATGGATGTATTTAATGCGTTTCTTCATGGTGACTTAGAGGAAGATGTCTACATGCAAATTCCATTGGGTTATCACCACTCAGGTTCAATCCGAGCTAGTGGAAAGGAGAAGAAAAGAGATAGCACACTCATTGGCAAAGTATGCAAACTCACAAAATCTCTATATGGCCTTAAACAAGCCCCAAGGCAGGGGTTCCACAAGCTCTCATCAGCTTTTATGAATGTGGTTACAAGAAATCCAACTGTGGTCACTCTTTGTTCACCAGGAAGTCAGGCACAAGTACCACAGTGGTGTTAGTATATGTAGATGATATGATAATAACTGGTGACTGTGAGGAGGAGATTCAAGAACTCAAAAAGAAGCTGCATTCAATCTTTCATATGAAAGACCTAGGAGAATTGAGGTACTTTCTCGGGCTAGAAGTTGTGGTGAGACTAAAGTCGCGATTATCTACCAAAAATAATCCTAAATCCTAGCAACAGTAGTAGGGAAGTAGGGATCGTATCCACAGGGAAATGGGTTGTCAAATGTGAAGAATTAAGTGCCAAGTAACAAGTAATGGGGGGTTTAGATTTATTGTTTATCAAACTATCTAAAAGTAACAATTGCGATTTATGAATGTAATTCAGGAATAAAACGGATCTTGATCAATTAATTCCCACAACGCATAAACTAATCGGTCCTAGTTATCACTATTCCTTTATCAATTTCAATTACTCTAACGTGGAACCAGAATTCCCAAATCTCTCCTTAATTATAGCTAAAAGGCGTGATCGGCACTACCTAATAACCCTAATTATCAAATAACCTAAGCACACGATTAGATTCAATTCGATAATAGCAATAAGATTTAGAGAAATATTGATAGAGACATGTAATACTAACGCACGTTTCGTGTTTAACATGTAAGTCAAATCTTTGCCCTAATCCACTAACGATGATTAAATACAAATCAATGAATTCGCGTTGCTACAATGTAAAGATCAATCAAACAATGGATTCCTTTCACTAATCTAAACTAGCAATCAATCAATCCTAAGGAATTAACTAGTTGTACACCTCGCAATCACAAGAGATAATTGAATGAATTGAATGCCAAAGATGAGACAATAATTGATAACGAATAATAGGAATAGATCAAACTCACGATATTGTGGATGCGATGCTTCAATTAATAGATCAATAAATAATAAAATTAGCTCCTCATACAATCCATAAAACCCTTGTGTTCTTCTAAAAAAAGTCTGAAAAAATAATACATAGGGTCGAGGGTTCTTATTTATATAGTCTAGGAAAGAAAACGTAAAATAGAAATATACGGAAAATAGGAAAATCCGTCTTCGCGGTCCGCCATGAGCCAGCCGCGGACCGCCAAAAGTTCCTGACGCAAATCACCAAGTCGTGATCCACGGTCCGCCATGTACTGGCCGCGGGCCGCGAAGTTCCGATCGCGGCCCGCCATACCCTCCATCGCGGGTTGCGATAAGTCTCTGACTCTTCTGTCTTCGATTTCTTTGGCGCTCCGCCAATTTTCCAGCGCGGCCCGCCAAATGTCTCGGGAAGCTCTTCTCCAAAGTGCCTCAAGGTGTTCGCATCCAAAATGTCCATAAAACGACCAAAATTACATAAAACTTAAAAACCAATACTCAACACCAATAGTGAGCAAAATACATCATTTGGACCGTTAAAATTCAATAAAAACTGTCAATATGAAGCGTACAAAATGGGCAGATCAAATTCCCCCATGCTTAGACCTTTGCTCGCCCTCGAGCAACCTAGCTCCCCTCTAAGATTTCTCCAAGGTCTATTGACAGTAGCACGGGCGAAGTTCGATCAGAAACCTATCTCCTCTACTCCAATCAAAGGTGGTGAGTCTTCATCTTGCTAGTAAGGTCCGTCACAAATGTAATCTCACGCAACGGACCAAACCATCTTATATCATCATGCCGCAACGTAACCAAGAAGCAAGGGAGGCTAAAATGTCCTAAATCACTCCCAAGCTAGCTCACCTCCAACTCCCTCATCAGCCATGGTCCGGAATAACACCGTCGGAACCACAACTACCTCGGATTAAATACCAACGCCACTTATATCTTCAAACGTACCGAAGATTTTCTAGCCTAAACACCACTAAGGAGTTCCAACCAAACCTCCTTATACCATCCAAGAGAGACCTACCTAGACACGACCTTCAAATACCCTACTTATGCACCGGTAAGTGACACACTCCGCTCATTTTGCCTAGGCGCCCATTGGGTTTTCACCTAGCCTCTCGTTAACTTTTCCACCTCACCGGCTTACCTTCTTCTCTCGTGTCTTTTCCTTACTTTCTTTTTCGCTCCTCTCTCTTTTCCGGCTTCTTCTCTCTGTTTTTTTTTTTCATTTTTCGCTTTTTTTTTTTTTTTTTTTTGAGAATTACAATACATAAATAAACTTATTTCAAATTTACAATGAGAATCCACTCCCCCATGCTTGAAATAGACAATGTCCTCAATGTTATGTACACCAACAAGATATGTAGGAAAACAATGAAATAGGAGAGGGATGAACTCACAAAATTGCACCGGTAGACGCATCAGGTTCACATATCCTGAAGGATGCACTCCTCATGTATAGCACCAAAGTTCATCTCACAAAAGCAAGATCTCAATTTCTCCTCCTCATTATCCTCAAAGCAGTGGGCTCATCGAATAAAGAAACAAGGTGTAGAGCCACTCTCAACTCACACATATCCCAATCACCCTCAAGGAGAAGTCGGCACCAAACTACCACAATTTCCTCACAAAACGCCCATCTCCCTCACATAATAATGTGCATAAAATGAACTACCTCCTCACCACCATCAAATAAAACAACCACGCATCGTCCAAATACACCAAGAAAACAATCAACAAGGCTATAAATTGGGTGTAAAGGACAAAATTTGGGGTGGTATACAACAAACAAAGGTGGTGAATCGTGGCTAGGAAAACAAAAAGAGATGGTCTAAGAAACATGGTGAAGAAAAATTGGGTTGGAAAAGAATGGTGAGAATAATAAGGTGGGAGAGAGAAAAGGAAAGAGAAGAACAAACCTTTGTGCGTACTAGCACCGGCATCAAGTGGCTTTTTTTTTTTTTTTTTTTTTTTTTTTTTTTTTTTTTTATCTACACAAGAAACAGACACATTAAAAGATAAAAGAAAATAAAACAAAAAAAATGCTCGGGTTGCCTCCCGAGAAGCGCACTCGTTTAACGTCGTTGGCTCGACGCATCTTTCTACCTTTGAATGGTAGGAGCTATATAAGCTCTCAAGTGAAAATCCTGCAAAATTTCTCTCAACAAGCATAAATAGCACAATGTTAAATATATATAGGAGAGAATAAAACTCAGTGATCTTGTTAACTTATCAACCAATCGAGAATAGTTACTATATAACGGTAGCAAATTAACCCAACTAAGCACATGTGGAATCTTCACAAAAACTTTTTTATATTGCTTAAAAGATGATTCAATATTAGAAACATTGTCAAACAACAATTAATTCAAGTCAATTTTGGGCTCAATATTCAAGCACGAAATAGGTGACACAGTCACAGAAGATAACAAAACTCGATCCAAGATAGGTTGAGACATAAGGTCCAACACACAAGTCTCTTCAATAGGTATTGTTGGTAGTTGATCCTTAGGATTATAAACCTCAATGCATGCATTCGTCTCATCTTCTTTCTCATCATCCAAAAACCAATCAACCTTCCTCGTAGAAACAAACATCTCACTCTCTTGGGAAGTTATATGCGGTTCATCGACTTTATTTGGCTCATCATTGTCAAGAAAGCATTTGTTGGGCTCCTTAAATTCATCACTCCTCATCAAACAAGGGGGTGGTGGAGTATTTAACTCCACTTCTAGACATTGGAATGACATGAACTTAAAGAAACCCCAACACTCATCAGGTGCCGTGTATGAAACGTTTCCACCACGCATATACTCCGCCAAAGACCAATTTTGAGGGTTCATACCCTTTATGACAGCATTACATAGTATAAAATCAGAATAATAATAACCACAGGAACCTGCATAGTCAACGTAAGCTTCCAATCTAGAAAAGTACTAATGAAAGAGTTCATTGTCAAATTGAATAAATATGAAGACGGCCATGAATCACAAACTAGAAATTACAATCGTAGAAAATTACACAAAAATTCACAACAAATACAAAACCTAAGTCCCCGGCAACGGCGCCAAAATTTGGTGAGACTAAAGTCGCGATTACCTACCAAAAATAATCCTAAATCCTAACAACAGTAGTAGGGAAGTAGGGATCGTATCCATAGGGAAATGGGTTGTCAAATGTGATGAATTAAGTGCCAAGTAACAAGTAATGGGGGGTTTAGATTTATTGTTTATCAAACTATCTAAAAGTAACAATTGCGATTTATGAATGTAATTCAGGAATAAAACGGATCTTGATCAATTAATTCCCACAACGCATAAACTAATCGGTCCTAGTTATCACTATTCCTTTATCTATTTCAATTACTCTAACGTGGAAACAGAATTCCCAAATCTCTCCTTAATTATAGCTAAAAGGCGTGATTGGCACTACCTAATAACCCTAATTATCAAATAACCTAAGCACACGATTAGATTCAATTCGATAATAGCAATAAGATTTAGAGAAATATCGTTAGAGACATGTAATACTAACGCACGTTTCGTTTTAACATGTAAGTCAAATCTTTGCCCTAATCCACTAACGATGATTACATACAAATCAATGAATTCGGGTTGCTACAATGTAAAGATCAATCAAACAATGGATTCCTTTCACTAATCTAAACTAGCAATCAATCAATCCTAAGGAATTAACTAGTTGTACAACTAGCAATCACAAGAGATAATTGAATGAATTGAATACCAAAGATGAGACAATAATTGATAACGAATAATAGGAATAGATCAAACTCACGATATTGTCGATGCGATGCTTCGATTAATAGATCAAGAAATAATAAAATTAGCTCCTCATACAATCCCTAAAATCCTTGTGTTCTTCTAAAAAATGTCTGAAAAAATAATACCTAGGGTCGGGGGTTCTTATTAATATAGTCTAGGAAAAAAAACGTAAAATAGAAATATACGGAAAATAGAAAAATCTGTCTTCGCGGTCCGCCATGAGCCAGCCGCAGACCGCCAAAAGTTCCTGACGCAAATCACCAAGTCGTGATCCACGGTCCGCCATGTACTGGCCGCGGGCCGTGAAGTTCTGGTCGCGGCCCGCCATACCCTCCATCGCGGGTCGCGATAAGTCTTTGACTCTTCCGTCTTCGATTTCTTTGGCGCTCCGCCAATCTTCCAGCGCGGCCCGCCAAATGTCTCGGGAAGCTCTTCTCCAAAGTGCCTCAAGGTGTCCGCATCCAAAATGTGCATAAAACGACCAAAATTACATAAAACTTAAAAACCAATACTCAACACCAATAGTGAGCAAAACACATCATTTGGACGGTTAAAATGCAATAAAAACTGTCAATATGAAGCGTACAAAATGGGCAGATCAAACTCCCCCATGCTTAGACCTTTGCTCGCCCTCGAGCAACCTAGCTCCCCTCTATGATTTCTCCAAGGTCTATTGACAGTAGCACGGGCGAAGTTCGATCAGAAACCTTCTCCTCTACTCCAATCAAAGGTGGTGAGTCTTCATCTTGCTAGTAAGGTCCGTCACAGATGTAATCTCACGCAACGGACCAAACCATCTTATATCATCATGCCGCATCGTAACCAAGAAGCAAGGGAGGCTAAAATGTCCTAAATCACTCCCAAGCTAGCTAACCTCCAACTCCCTCATCAGCCATGGTCCGGAATAACACCGTCGGAGCGACAACTACCTCGGATTAAACACCAACGCCACTTATATCTTCAAACGTACCGAAGATTTTCTAACCTAAACACCACTAAGGAGTTCCAACCAAACCTCCTTATACCATCCAAGAGAGACCTACCCAGACACGA
Source organism: Spergularia marina (assembly GCA_963680865.1). Lineage (NCBI taxonomy): Eukaryota > Viridiplantae > Streptophyta > Magnoliopsida > Caryophyllales > Caryophyllaceae > Spergularia > Spergularia marina. Next base: position 9,511,414 of record OY804554.1, read on the forward strand.
CCTTCAAACACCCTACTTATGCATTGGTAAGTGACACACTCCACTCATTTTGCCTAGGTGCCCAATGGGTTTTCACCTAGCCTCTCGTTAACTTATCCACCTCACCGGCTTACCTTCTTCTCTCGTGTCTTTTCCTTACTTTCTTTTTCGCTCCTCTCTCTTTTCCGGCTTTCTTCTCTCTGTTTTTTTTTTTCATTTTTCGCTTTTTTTTTTTTCATTTTTCGTTTTTTTTTTCATTTTTTTTTTTTTTGAGAATTACAATACATAAATAAACTTATTACAAATTTACAATGAGAATCCACTCCCCCATGCATGAAATAGACATTGTCCTTAATGTTATGCACACCAACAAGATAAGTAGTACAACAATAAAATAGGAGAGGGATGAACTCACAAAATTGCACCGGTAGACGCATCAGGTTCACATATCATGAAGGATGCACTCCTCATGTATAGCACCAAAGTTCATCTCACAAAAGCAAGATCTCAATTTCTCCTCCTCATTCTCCTCAAAGCAGTGGGCTCATCGAATAAAGAAACAAGGTGTAGAGCCACTCTCAACTCACACATATCCCAATCACCCTCAAGGAGAAGTCGGCACCAAACTACCACAATTTCCTCACAAAACGCCCATCTCCCTCATATAATAATGTGCATAAAATGAACTACCTCCTCACCACCATCAAATAAAACAACCACGCATCGTCCAAATACACCAAGAAAACAATCAACAAGGCTATAAATTGGGTGTAAAGGACAAAATTTGGGGTGGTATACAACAAACAAAGGTGGTGAATCGTGGCTAGGAAAACAAAAAGAGATGGTCTAAGAAACATGGTGAAGAAAAATTGGGTTGGAAAAGAATGGTGAGAATAATAAGGTGGGAGAGAGAAAAGGAAAGAGAAGAACAAACCTTTGTGCGTACTAGCACCGGCATCAAGTGGCTTTTTTTTTTTTTTTTTTTTTTTTTTTTTTTTTTTATCTACACAAGAAACAGACACATTAAAAGATAAAAGAAAATAAAACAAAAAAAATGCTCGGGTTGCCTCCCGAGAAGCGCACTCGTTTAACGTCGTTGGCTCGACGCATCTTTCTACCTTTGAATGGTAGGAGCTATATAAGCTCTCAAGTGAAAATCCTGCAAAATTTCTCTCAACAAGCATAAATAGCACAATGTTAAATATATATAGGAGAGAATAAAACTCAGTGATCTTGTTAACTTATCAACCAATCGAGAATAGTTACTATATAACGGTAGCAAATTAACCCAACTAAGCACATGTGGAATCTTCACAAAAACTTTTTTATATTGCTTAAAAGATGATTCAATATTAGAAACATTGTCAAACAACAATTAATTCAAGTCAATTTTGGGCTCAATATTCAAGCACGAAATAGGTGACACAGTCACAGAAGATAACAAAACTCGATCCAAGATAGGTTGAGACATAAGGTCCAACACACAAGTCTCTTCAATAGGTATTGTTGGTAGTTGATCCTTAGGATTATAAACCTCAATGCATGCATTCGTCTCATCTTCTTTCTCATCATCCAAAAACCAATCAACCTTCCTCGTAGAAACAAACATCTCACTCTCTTGGGAAGTTATATGCGGTTCATCGACTTTATTTGGCTCATCATTGTCAAGAAAGCATTTGTTGGGCTCCTTAAATTCATCACTCCTCATCAAACAAGGGGGTGGTGGAGTATTTAACTCCACTTCTAGACATTGGAATGACATGAACTTAAAGAAACCCCAACACTCATCAGGTGCCGTGTATGAAACGTTTCCACCACGCATATACTCCGCCAAAGACCAATTTTGAGGGTTCATACCCTTTATGACAGCATTACATAGTATAAAATCAGAATAATAATAACCACAGGAACCTGCATAGTCAACTTAAGCTTCCAATCTAGAAAAGTACTAATGAAAGAGTTCATTGTCAAATTGAATAAATATGAAGACGGCCATGAATCACAAACTAGAAATTACAATCGTAGAAAATTACACAAAAATTCACAACAAATACAAAACCTAAGTCCCCGGCAACGGCGCCAAAATTTGGTGAGACTAAAGTCGCGATTACCTACCAAAAATAATCCTAAATCCTAACAACAGTAGTAGGGAAGTAGGGATCGTATCCATAGGGAAATGGGTTGTCAAATGTGATGAATTAAGTGCCAAGTAACAAGTAATGGGGGGTTTAGATTTATTGTTTATCAAACTATCTAAAAGTAACAATTGCGATTTATGAATGTAATTCAGGAATAAAACGGATCTTGATCAATTAATTCCCACAACGCATAAACTAATCGGTCCTAGTTATCACTATTCCTTTATCTATTTCAATTACTCTAACGTGGAAACAGAATTCCCAAATCTCTCCTTAATTATAGCTAAAAGGCGTGATTGACACTACCTAATAACCCTAATTATCAAATAACCTAAGCACACGATTAGATTCAATTCGATAATAGCAATAAGATTTAGAGAAATATCGATAGAGACATGTAATACTAACGCACGTTTCGTTTTAACATGTAAGTCAAATCTTTGCCCTAATCCACTAACGATGATTACATACAAATCAATGAATTCGGGTTGCTACAATGTAAAGATCAATCAAACAATGGATTCCTTTCACTAATCTAAACTAGCAATCAATCAATCCTAAGGAATTAACTAGTTGTACAACTAGCAATCACAAGAGATAATTGAATGAATTGAATACCAAAGATGAGACAATAATTGATAACGAATAATAGGAATAGATCAAACTCACGATATTGTCGATGCGATGCTTCGATTAATAGATCAGGAAATAATAAAATTAGCTCCTCATACAATCCCTAAAATCCTTGTGTTCTTCTAAAAAAAGTCTGAAAAAATAATACCTAGGGTCGGGGGTTCTTATTAATATAGTCTAGGAAAAAAAACGTAAAATAGAAATATACGGAAAATAGAAAAATCTGTCTTCGCGGTCCGCCATGAGCCAGCCGCGGACCGCCAAAAGTTCCTGACGCAAATCACCAAGTCGTGATCCACGGTCCGCCATGTACTGGCCGCGGGCCGCGAAGTTCTGGTCGCGGCCCGCCATACCCTCCATCGCGGGTCGCGATAAGTCTTTGACTCTTCCGTCTTCGATTTCTTTGGCGCTCCGCCAATCTTCCAGCGCGGCCCGCCAAATGTCTCGGGAAGCTCTTCTCCAAAGTGCCTCAAGGTTTCCGCATCCAAAATGTGCATAAAACGACCAAAATTACATAAAACTTAAAACCAATACTCAACACCAATAGTGAGCAAAACACATCATTTGGACTGTTAAAATGCAATAAAAACTGTCAATATGAAGCGTACAAAATGGGCAGATCAAACTCCCCCATGCTTAAACCTTTGCTCGCCCTCGAGCAACCTAGCTCCCCTCTATGATTTCTCCAAGGTCTATTGACAGTAGCACGGGCGAAGTTCGATCAGAAACCTTCTCCTCTACTCCAATCAAAGGTGGTGAGTCTTCATCTTGCTAGTAAGGTCCGTCACAGATGTAATCTCACGCAACGGACCAAACCATCTTATATCATCATGCCGCATCGTAACCAAGAAGCAAGGGAGGCTAAAATGTCCTAAATCACTCCCAAGCTAGCTAACCTCCAACTCCCTCATCAGCCATGGTCCGGAATAACACCGTCGGAGCGACAACTACCTCGGATTAAACACCAACGCCACTTATATCTTCAAACGTACCGAAGATTTTCTAACCTAAACACCACTAAGGAGTTCCAACCAAACCTCCTTATACCATCCAAGAGAGACCTACCCAGACACGACCTTCAAACACCCTACTTATGCATTGGTAAGTGACACACTCCACTCATTTTGCCTAGGTGCCCAATGGGTTTTCACCTAGCCTCTCGTTAACTTATCCACCTCACCGGCTTACCTTCTTCTCTCGTGTCTTTTCCTTACTTTCTTTTTCGCTCCTCTCTCTTTTCCGGCTTTCTTCTCTCTGTTTTTTTTTTTTCATTTTTCGCTTTTTTTTTTTTCATTTTTCGTTTTTTTTTTCATTTTTTTTTTTTTTGAGAATTACAATACATAAATAAACTTATTACAAATTTACAATGAGAATCCACTCCCCCATGCATGAAATAGACATTGTCCTCAATGTTATGCACACCAACAAGATAAGTAGGACAACAATAAAATAGGAGAGGGATGAACTCACAAAATTGCACCGGTAGACGCATCAGGTTCACATATCCTGAAGGATGCACTCCTCATGTATAGCACCAAAGTTCATCTCACAAAAGCAAGATCTCAATTTCTCCTCCTCATTCTCCTCAAAGCAGTGGGCTCATCGAATAAAGAAACAAGGTGTAGAGCCACTCTCAACTCACACATATCCCAATCACCCTCAAGGAGAAGTCGGCACCAAACTACCACAATTTCCTCACAAAACGCCCATCTCCCTCATATAATAATGTGCATAAAATGAACTACCTCCTCACCACCATCAAATAAAACAACCACGCATCGTCCAAATACACCAAGAAAACAATCAACAAGGCTATAAATTGGGTGTAAAGGACAAAATTTGGGGTGGTATACAACAAACAAAGGTGGTGAATCGTGGCTAGGAAAACAAAAAGAGATGGTCTAAGAAACATGGTGAAGAAAAATTGGGTTGGAAAAGAATGGTGAGAATAATAAGGTGGGAGAGAGAAAAGGAAAGAGAAGAACAAACCTTTGTGCGTACTAGCACCGGCATCAAGTGGCTTTTTTTTTTTTTTTTTTTTTTTTTTTTTTTTTTTTTATCTACACAAGAAACAGACACATAAAAAGATAAAAGAAAATAAAACAACAAAAATGCTCGGGTTGCCTCCCGAGAAGCGCACTCGTTTAACGTCGTTGGCTCAACGCATCTTTCTACCTTTGAATGGTAGGAGCTATATAAGCTCTCAAGTGAAATTTCTGCAAAATTTCTCTCAACAAGCATAAATAGCACAATGTTAAATATATATATAGGAGAGAATAAAACTCAGTGATCTTGTTAACTTATCAACCAATCGAGAATAGTTACTATATAACGGTAGCAAATTAACCCAATTAAGCACATGTGGAATCTTCACAAAACCTTTTTTATATTGCTTAAAAGATGATTCAATATTAGAAACATTGTCAAACAACAATTAATTCAAGTCAATTTTGGGCTCAATATTCAAGCACGAAATAGGTGACACAGTCACAGAAGATAACAAAACTCGATCCAAGATAGGTTGAGACATAAGGTCCAACACACAAGTCTCTTCAATAGGTATTGTCGGTAGTTGATCCTTAGGATTATAAACCTCAATGCATGCATCCGTCTCATCTTCTTTCTCATCATCCAAAAACCAATCAACCTTCCTCATAGAAACAAACATCTCACTCTCTTGGGAAGTTATATGCGGTTCATCGACTTTATTTGGCTCATCATTGTCAAGAAAGCATTTGTTGGGCTCCTTAAATTCATCACTCCTCATCAAACAAGGGGGTGGTGGAGTATTTAACTCCACTTCTAGACATTGGAATGACATAAACTTAAAGAAACCCCAACACTCATCAGGTGCCGTGTATGAAACGTTTCCACCACTCATATACTCCGCCAACGACCAATTTTGTGGGTTCATACCCTTTATGACAGTATTACATAGTTCAAAATCAGAATATTAATAACCACAGGAACCCGCATAGTCAACGTAAGCTTCCAATCTAGAAAAGTACTAATGAAAGAGTTCATTGTCAAATTGAATAAATATGAAGACGGCCATGAATCACAAACTAGAAATTACAATCATAGAAAACTACACAAAAATTCACAACAAATACAAAACCCAAGTCCCCGGCAACGGCGCCAAAATTTGGTGAGACTAAAGTCGCGATTATTTACCAAAAATAATCCTAAATCCTAACAACAGTAGTAGGGAAGTAGGGATCGTATCCACAGGGAAATGGGTTGTCAAATGTGATGAATTAAGTGCCAAGTAACAAGTAATGGGGGGTTTAGATTTATTGTTTATCAAACTATCTAAAAGTAACAATTGCGATTTATGAATGTAATTCAAGAATAAAACGGATCTTGATCAATTAATTCCCACAACGCATAAACTAATCGGTCCTAGTTATCACTATTCCTTTATCAATTTCAATTACTCTAACGTGGAAACAGAATTCCCAAATCTCTCCTTAATTATAGCTAAAAGGCGTGATCGGCACTACCTAATAACCCTAATTATCAAATAACCTAAGCACACGATTAGATTCAATTCGATAATAGCAATAAGATTTAGAGAAATATCGATAGAGACATGTAATACTAACGCACGTTTCGTTTTAACATGTAAGTCAAATCTTTGCCCTAATCCACTAACGATGATTACATACAAATCAATGAATTCGGGTTGCTACAATGTAAAGATCAATCAAACAATGGATTCCTTTCACTAATCTAAACTAGCAATCAATCAATCCTAAGGAATTAACTAGTTGTACACCTAGCAATCACAAGAGATAATTGAATGAATTGAATACCAAAGATGAGACAATAATTGATAACGAATAATAGGAATAGATCAAACTCACGATATTGTCGATGCGATGCTTCGATTAATAGATCAATAAATAATAAAGTTAGCTCCTCATACAATCCATAAAACCCTTGTGTTCTTCTAAAAAAAGTCTGAAAAAATAATACCTAGGGTCGAGGGTTCTTATTTATATAGTCTAGGAAAGAAAACGTAAAATAAAAATATACGGAAAATAGGAAAATCCGTCTTCGCGGTCCGCCATGAGCCAGCCGCGGACCGCCAAAAGTTCCTGACGCAAATCACCAAGTCATGATCCACTTTCTGCCATGTACTGGCCGCGGGCTGCGAAGTTCCGGTCGTGGCCCGCCATACCCTCCATCGCGGGTCGCGATAAGTCTTTGACTCTTCCGTCTTCGATTTCTTTGGCGCTCCACCAATCTTCCAGCGCGGCCCACCAAATGTCTCAGGAAGCTCTTCTCCACAGTGCCTCAAGGTGTCCGCATATAAAATGTGCATAAAACGACCAAAATTACATAAAACTTAAAAACTGTGCGAAGATTGTCAAAATCTTCAACAAAAAAACTCGAAATTTCACTCATAGAAACTTGTAGATGTAATTTTGTGATGATAAAATAGAAACGCGTATGAAATTTGTTATGATTTCAGATCAAAAATAGAGAAAAAAATCCACATGCTCTAACCTATTTTCATCTAATAGCATGTCAAAACTATATAATTCAGCCATGAGAAATGTAAGCTTGACACCAAGACAAAATATCAATATGTGGTTTTTATTTCGCAAAAACTTAGAATGAATTTACAAAGTAATGGTTGTATATATATGCAAGTGAATAAGTAACTGCTCCTACAGACCCTCCAAAAAAAAAAAAAAAAGAGAAATGTAACTGCTCCTAACAGATTTTCTAGTTATACAACATTACTAACTTTGACTTTTTATAACAGACTTGACTCAATCCTATGTGACACTATGACACCACCTAGCTAATCCCTGATTGGGTGAGGTTTGCTGGCAAACTATGCTCTGATTGGCCGAGGGCAATTGTTAATGACTCAGCTCGGAGATCAGTTGGTGGTGATGCCTGAAGCTTGGTGAAGCCATAGCCCACTACGCCAAAAACGGCATTTAACACCGGTACATATGACACCGGTAGGCTTAAAACCGGTGTCTGAAAAACATAAGACACCGGTTTCGAATCAACCGGTGTCAAATGGTTCCCCAGTCCATTTGCGCGCAATTCCTCACTTAGCTAAAAATAATAAAGAATAAAAAATTGGACATACGATATCGGTTATAAGAAAACCGGTGTCATAAGTTACCCAAAAAAAAAAACAAAAATTGGACATAAGACACCGGTTTTTATCAAAACTGGTGTCATATGTTACCCCAGAGAAGTTCATTAACCTACTCAGTGAAAAAACATTAAAAAATTTATCTTATTACAGAAAAAAAAAAAAAAAAAAATTGGACATAAGACACCGGTTTTGATTATGTTACCCCAGAGAAGTTCATTAACCCACTCAGTGAAAAAACATTAAAATATTTATCTTATTACAGAAAAAAAAAAAAAAAAATTGGACATAAGACACCGGTTTTGAGTATAACCGGTGTCATATGGTACCCCCCAGAAGAAGGTATTTTACTTTTGTCATATGTTTATTCTAAAAAAAAAAAAAACTATAACCCCCAAAAACCCGAAACCCAGAAAAATAAAATTCTAATTCGCCGTCGCCGTTCTTGCTCCGTTGTCGCCGTTCGCCCCTCGCCCCTCGCCGCTCGCCGCTCGTTGTTCGCCCTCGCCGCTTGTTGTTCGCCCCTCGCCGCTCGTTGCTCGTTGCTCGCCGCTCTGTGTCGCCGCCGCTATTGTGCGGCCCCTCCGTTGTCGCCGCTCGCCGCTCGTGTTTTGGTGTCTCTTTCATTCAATTAGGTTTGTCGCCAATTGACTGTTTTTTCATTCAATTTTGTATTTTTTTTTTCGTTTAATTATTGTTCGCCAAAATTGAAGGTTTAATCGCCAAAATAATGAATTGCTCGTGTCGCCGCTATTGGTTTTTTGATGTCTTAGTTAGTGAATTGTCGTTAGTTGAATGGAATTATGTGTTAGTTAGTGAATTGCCGTACGTTAGTTGAGTAGAATAAAGTACAACTTTAGATTGTAGTGGACAAAGACACCGGTTATACATTTGACCGTTTTTTATGTTTGATTTTTTTTAGGTTGAATTTAGAATAATTGGTTAATAATTCTAATAGTGAGTTTAGTTTGATTAAAACAATAAAATTTAGATAATTGAATTGGTAGTTTTAATTAGTTTTGTTTAGGTGTTTACTTTTTTTAGGTTGAGCTTAGGATAATTGGTTACTAATTTTGGTTTATATAGACATGGATCGAAAATGGATAACAATGTCAGATCAAGGAGACCGTGATTATGAGGAGGGTATTCAAAAGTTTATAAATTTTGCCGAGAAAAATTGTGAAAACTTGAAGTGTATGCGGTGTCCGTGTTGTAATTGTTATAATATGAGATTTCACTCTCTTGATACGGTAAAAATTCATTTGGCTAAGAGCGCTTTTGCTTCAACTTATACAAAATGGATTTTTCATGGGGAGGCAACACATGACTTGAGCATGGAGAGTCAAATTAATAGAGAATTTGTCCAAGAAGATATTGGAGAGGATGATGATGACTATATTGGAGAGGATGGTGAAGAATATATTGGTGAGGATGATGATGTCGAGAATATCGATACCACTAGTGGAGAGGCTGGTGGAGAAGAGGGGAATAATGATCCGAATGACGATGAAATTGATGTAGATGTAAGTGGTGATGACCCGAATATGACGGAGAACTTGTTGAATGAAAGTGAAGATGAGTTGTATGAAAATTGCAAAAAGTATACTAGATTAAGTTGTATAATTTAAAGGCGGCAAATGGTTGGAGTGACAAGAGTTTTACAAGTTTGTTAGAGTTGTTGAATGACATGTTACCAAGTGGTAATTCTCTCCCTACTCGGACTTATGAAGCCAAAAAAATGTTAGGTTCAATGGGTCTAGGCTACCAAAAGATTCATGCTTGTCCAAATGAGTGTATATTATATCGCAAAGATTATGAAGATGATGTTGTTTGTCCTACTTGCAATGCCTCTCGATATAAGGAGAATAAGAATTGTGTTCCGGCTAAGGTTTTGTGGTATTTTCCCATTATACCAAGATTGAGGAGACTCTTTGCCAATCCAGAGGATGCGAAATTGATGACATGGCACAAATCTGGTGTCGACAGAGTTCATGATGGTAAGTTGAGACATCCGGCTGATGCTGCTCAATGGAAATTTTTTGATGCAAAATACCATGATTTTAGCAAGGATTATAGAAATTTGCGACTTGCATTATCTACTGATGGAATGAACCCATTCGGGAATATGAGTAGTGCACATAGTACCTGGCCCGTTATGCTGATTACTTATTATTTGCCTCCGAAATTATGCATGAAGAGAAAGTACATGATGCTTTCTTTGTTGATTTCTGGCCCAAAGCAACCGGGTAACGACATAGATGTTTATTTGGCTCCCCTTCTTGATGATTTAAAATTATTGTGTGATGAAGGAGTACAAGTCTTTGATGCTCATGTGGGTCGTAAATTCAACTTACGTGCTATGTTATTCAACACTAGCCAAGATTTTCCCGTTTATGGCAACTTGTCCGGATATAGTGTAAAAGGGGACAATGCATGTCCAATATGTGAAGAAGATGCAACTAATCTCTATCTTAATAGATCTTACAAGAATGTTTATCTTGATCATCGTAGATTTTTGCCATACAATCACCCTTATCGTAGACAACGAAAAGCTTTCAATGGACAAGTGGAAATGCGTGAGCGTCCAATTGTTTTGACGGGTGCCCAAGTGTATGAGAAAGTGAAGCATTTGAAAATCACATACGGGAAAAATGGGTCGAAACTTTCATCCAAGGGTTATAAGAAACGATCTATATTTTTTGATCTTCCTTATTGGAAAGATTTGACCATTAGACATTCTCTTGATCTCATGCATATAGAGAAGAATTTTTGTGATGCTATTGTTAACACATTGTTGGATATTCCGAACAAGACAAAGGACACTTTGAAAGGAAGAGAAGATATGTTCGAAAAGTGTAAAGTCAGAAAAGAGTTGTTACCGCAAAAAGTGGGTTCACGAACTCGTTTACCTCCCGCTGCTCACACTCTCTCTAAAAATGAGAAAAAACAATTTTGTGAGTGTCTCAAGGGGATAAAGGTCCCGGAAGGTTATTCTTCAAATATTAACAATCGTGTGTCAATGAAGGATTTGAAACTTTTGGATTGAAATCTCATGATTCTCATATACTCATGCAACAACTTTTGCCCGTGGCTATTCGTTCCATTTTACCAAAAAAGGTACGATTTGCACTTACAAAGGTGTGTTTATTCTTTAATGTCATTTGTAGTAAGGAGATTGATCCGACTGAGTTGGACAATTTGGAGGAAGGGATTATTTTCACATTATGTCAGTTAGAGATGTATTTTCCTGTTTCTTTTTTCGATATCATGATCCATTTGGCGGTCTATTTGGTAAGAGAGATTAAAGAATGCGGACCAATCTTTTTGAGATATCAATATCCATATGAAAGATGCATGAAAATCTATAAAGACTATGTGACTAATAGATCTCATCCAGAAGGTTGTATTGCCGAGCGTTATATCATAGAAGAGGCTCTTGCTTTTTGTTATGAATTTCTCTCTGATGATGAGCGTGTTGGTCTTCCAAAGCCACATCATGTCGACAAAATGCAAGGCAAAGGAGTTAGGGGCCACAAGATTATCCAACTCAATGCCGAAGAAATGAATTTAGTTCACTCATATGTTCTTCACAATGATAAAGTTGTCAATTCTTACATTGATGAGCATAAAAGGCATTTGAGAAATCTTCATAGAAATAAGAGCGACATGTGGATTGAGAATGAGAACAAGAAGAGATTTGGCACTTAGTTGAAGAACCAAGTTGTAAGTCAACCCATTAATAAGTACCCTGATTATGCGAGAATTATTTCTTTTGGTCCATCTTTACAAATTTCCTCTTATTGTGGATATGCCATCGGTGGATATACGTTCTACATCAAAGAACAAGATTCATCTCGACTATGACGAGGAAGTGATGAAAGAAATTGTAAGTTATTTTTTTTAAGGGTAGAAAGTGTACTTATTTTAAAATCGTTTGACATATTAATTCTAATTAAATTGTTATTGTCACTTAGGGTGAGTTGGAAGAAGTCGTGAAAGAAGGAAAGTTTGTTCCCCAAGGTCGAGATGATATATTGTCTAGTGCAATCGGCAAAGAGGAGCACCTGGGTCGTGTTCGTGGCATAACCTGTTGACCAATTTGTCGAATGTTTTTGGTAGATCCACGAAAAAGATGTCCGAGATAAAGTTAGAGAATACGGTGCGAACAATGCAATCCCAAATGTTCAAGATGAGTCAAATACTTTGAAATTTCGTAGCCGGAGAAACTCCGAGTCAAGCTGATATGAAAGAATTGATGAGTGCGATGATGAGTAACGATTCGCAAGCAATAGAAAACAATGAAGATGATAGAGTGTCTAAGGATTCTAATGTTCTAAGAAAGGGAAAAGAAGTGAGTTTAAATGATGGTCGTGAGCCTCCTGTTTCCCATTCATCTCCGAGACAAGCTCGTAATATCCCTCAAACATCGATCTCATCAATTCAAGATACGTGTGAAGGGCCGGTTCAGGTATCTAATATAATTGTTATATTACTTTACTTTATTAATCAATTCAACATACTTTATCTCAAATGAATTATATTTTCTAATTGTGATAGTTGCACCAACAATTTACATTACTTTATAAATAATGCAGGGTTGGCATAAGTGTCAAATGTCACTTCCTAGCAATTCACAAGAGATAGTAGCTTTAGGAGAAGTGTATGTGGCAGGCGCTTCGGAGGTACTTACTCTACACAATAACATTGTACCTCCCGGTTATAGTAGAGTGAGTATCTCTAAAGACTTAGTGCCAAATGCCGAATTGCCAGTTCTAACCCCGGAAGCTTGGTTTCTCTCTTCGGCCCTTAGTGGTTATGTGTTGTGGCCTTCTCCTTTCATATATATATATATATTGCCTGATACGGTAATTTATACTTCATTATTGAAATTCTTATATTATCTTTGATTTATATTTAAATTCTAACAAGTGTTTTATTTTGTTTGATCATTTAGAATGAAACGGAGAACTCTACGAATAAGAAGAACACACCACCAATCAACAATTCGACACCTACGTCCATTTCAACATCCTCTTCGGAATTCATAACATCGGAAGATAAAATGAATATGAGAAGAACTGTGTTGATGAAGTGCCTTTGTAAGAGAGCTCGAAGCATGAAGAAAACCGGAGATGAGGGAAAAGTTTTGCATGTACCCGAGCATGTGCTTCATAATATACAAGATTTGTTTGTGACACCGGAAGAGATGGAGCAATGGTGTTATCAATGGCAAATTCAATCTACTCACATTACGGCATTTATCTTGTAAGTCACTTTTTATACATTTGTTTAAGAAAAATAATAATTAGTTTAGATACTCATATATATTGGTAAATTGATTCATGTGACCCTTTCTTTTTGTGGTTTTTTGTCATAGGTATTTGAAAAAGTTTTGTGAAAGGACACGTGTAGATGGTTTGTATGGTTTTTTATGCCCGGCATTTTTGTCACCTATAACACCGGTTAATGATGAAGATGATCGTGCGAATTATATTTTTAGTGCGTTCGCTTGTACAACATGTGCACACGGGCAAAAGATATTTTTCGCACCTTATAATGAGAGGTAACTAGTTTTACAAATTCTAGATGATTTTTTTATTTTATATTTCATATATAACTTATTATTTTGATAATGTGTAGTTCGCATTGGATGTTAGCTGTGATTCATCCACAGTCAGGAACAGGGTATTGGTTAGATCCATCAAGAAGGAGTAAGAAATCACCCGAATTTCTTCGTAATCTAATACAAGAGTATGTATATATTATATATCTTTAAACTCCATTGTTCTTTAAACTCCACTGTTATTTAATTATATCTTATAATTATATTTGAATACCGTGTTATTTAACTAGCGCCGTAACGAAGATCATGACTTTGGATCCCCTATACAACTTGAATAAGAAGTCGACGCTTATGAAATGGCATACTATAATGGTACGTTTGAATTTTTTGTGTTTATTGACTATACTTTTGATATCCTATTTATGCGTTCGAATTTGGGCTTATTTATTTTTTATTTTGTTTGGTAGTGTCCCCGTCAACCCTTAGCAAGTAACGATTGTGGATACTATATTTGTCGTTACATGTTTGAGATAATCCAAAATAAAGCCACAACTATTCCAATTACGGTAAATATCAAAACATATATCTATCCTATAGTAATTTATAAATGTTTAAGTTTTGGATATTTAAATTCAATTTGTCGTTTTAGTATGTTGTGAAGGGTTGCAAGCAAATTACGAATGAACAAGTGGATGAAATAAGAGATCTTTGGGCTACATATGTCTTTGTGGATGGAGATGAAGAAGGAGACGATGATGATCTCTAGCTACCTAGCGAGTTTTGCTTGTAAGTGTTCAAATCTACTTTGATTTCTTGAAACACTTAGATTCTCATTAAGTTAGAAATGTTAGTAAGTTTTAGTTAGGAAATTAGAAACTAGGAAAAGCAAGAGATCTCCATTGTTATATTTTGGAGAAATGTTGTGGATGGAGTAATTGAGATTGGATAGATGCTTATTATATATAGAGTGAATTTGAAGCTCCATTGTTGTATAGCAAAGAATCGACTTGGTTTTTTGTAGTCGAGGTTTTGGAAATTGGTGTCGTTGAAACGGCATAATCGTAATGTTTGTTTATTTGTAATGTGGGAATTGGCGACTAAATGTTGTAGTCGCCAATTCCCTGGCAGAAGCAGAAGCAAGCAAACTAAAAAAAAAAAAAATCTACCCTATGACACCGGTTTTTTAAACAACCGGTGTCAAATGTCCAACTGAAAAAGAAAAAATACAACAACATATGACACCGGTTACTTAAATAACCGGTGTCAAATGTCCAACTGAAAGAAAAAAAAAAACAACAACATATGACACCGGTTATTTAAATAACCGGTGTCAAATGTCCAGCTGAAAAAAAAACACCAATATATGACACCGGTTTTTCTTCACAACCGGTGTCAAATGTCCACCAGCGAAAAAAAAAAAAATAACAACAACATATGACATCGGTTTTACCCAAAACCGGTGTCATATGTATACCAGTGTTGACTTTCTGGGTACTTATTTGACACCGGTTATTTTCAGAACAACCGGTGTCTATATGGTTTTCCACCCGGTGTCTTATGTATTATTTGGCGTAGTGGCCATTAGCCAGTCATAGCATGTCTCTACACCCGGCCCACGAGCTGAGGTTCCATCATCACACGCCCAAAAGGCGAGCTTCACTATAATATTCTGATGAATCCACTTTATCTAGTATGAGATCGCCTCATACGGATCATCCGTTAATCATCAAAAGTAACAAGATTACATATCAAGAGTAAAATAATACTCAAAAGAAACTACTAAACATATTTTTAACTTTTCAAATCTAACTTAAATTAGCTCAAATAAAATAACGAACTACAACTACTATTCCAAAGATAACTTACCAATGCAATAAGACGGTCTGACCTTATAATTACTCATAATTAAAATTTCAGCATAGCTGAAGGCCTTAACTACATCGATGGATATAATAATTTTGCGTAACCTTGATTGCATCGATGAGCGGATTAAGATTTGACTAATTCTAAAGAAATGAACCTGTGTAAGAAGTCTTCGGTGTTCAATCTTCATAGTCCACCCCACTACAATAAAATTACGTCGATGAAATCAAATATCATCAACCATCCAAGACGGTAAGAAATCACAAGTCATGTGATATACAAACGTGTAATGAATGAAACAAAATCAGCCCTTCAATCAAAAAATAAAAGGAAACAAAATCATAAAATAAGAATCCATATGAAGAAGACACGTGCATAAATGAAGGGAAAAGCGTAACCTTAACACTACGCGAACCCAAACTACAAAGCCTCAATCAGAGGAGTCAGTCACACACATGCTTCACTCACTTTAATTTTTTCCCCAATCACTAACCCAAAAACCTCTGCAAAACCAAATCGATTAAATTCTTTCAAAACCAAAAAATAAAAAAAAAAATAAAAAAATCCCTAACAATTTTTTCCCCAATTCTTTTCATTATTTTTTTTGCATAAATTTTTCCCAATTCTTTTTGCATGTTAGAGTTAAATCAATGATGAAAACATCATCATCATCGTCAACAACATCATATGATAAAATTCATAATAATTATAATAACCAAAGTAATTGGATGAAATTGTATAATTTGAAGGGTGGATTATCACCACTTTTCTTATGGTCACTTGGTTTAACCTCCATTTTTAGCCTTTTTCTTCTTTACTCTCCAACCCCTTTTCGTTTTACTTCTCGACATGATCATCTCCCTCACAACACTCGCCCTCTCGTCAAACCCCTTCATCAAATTTACCATGGTAATTATATTTTCTTACCCCTTTTTTTCTTGTTAATCTTTTGGTGCAAATAATTTCTGAATTATTCTGATTCAATGATGCGATTTCATGCAAGATTTTGATTCTTTTTTTTTTTTTTTTGTTTATTAAACAGTATCATGCATGTCCACTCAATTTTGGGTGTATTTTGATTTTGTTGATCCTGGGAGTAATTTCTTTTGGGTATTAAACTTTCTGTATTTTGGGTTAAATTTGTACGTTAAAATGGAAATTACCCTTTTTTTTTTAAAGTCTTACGAAGTTAGTGTGAATGATTGTTTTTGGGTAAAATTATGAGTCGTCTCCGTACGTCGAATTGAATTGTTTACATCTGGTTTGAATGAGCGCATGGTTTTATATGGTACTAAATTTGCATGATTTTGACCCTTTACTATAACCACTCTACCGGTGCGTTACTTAAGTGTGAATTGTTATTATCATTGTTAATCACGCTTATACATACATTTGTAGTATTTATCATTACTGTTGTTAATTTGTAGTTGATATCTAATCATATGATGTTTATGTCAATTTTTTCGTCATGATTTTGTTTTACAGAGGATGATAAATGCGACCTGTCTAAGGGAAAATGGGTGCCAGATTTGAACGTATCGCACTATACGTCCACAAGTTGTAAGACAATCCCAGAGTCAAAGAATTGCTTTAAACATGGAAGAAATGACACTGATTTTTTGAATTGGAGATGGAAACCTGATAGTTGTGATCTTCCCGTGTTCGACCCGAAGAAATTTTTGGGAATTGTGAGTGGGAAGAAAATGGCATTCATTGGTGATTCTGTTGCGCGAAATCATATGGAGTCTCTTCTTTGCCTTCTCTCTGAGGTTAGTGTTTTCGCCTTATTTTAGTACATCCGCCTTAACCACTATACCATGACGTTTATATTCATCGTGGTTTAAGTATAGATTCTAGGATTACTATCCAAGCAAAAATGTCATACTTCATACTTTTTAACGTGGAAATTTTATTTTACATTCTTTAATTGCTCTTCAAGTTTAGTTTGAACTACCCGGCCATAATTATTGAGCTGGAAGAACAAATTAATAGAGCTTTGTTATTGGTCACATTATTAGACTTTGTAGTATGTTGATTATGCGTATTTGTCAATCTTCTTGATCATGCGTGTTGGAATATTTGGTTTTAGCGTGTTGAAAACGAGACTAGTGTTTGCTGTATGCGCCCATGCAAGCTGAGGTAGCTTATCATACTCTTAAAGTTGATAAATGTTGCTTACGGCCACAACTTCGAGCGGAACGATATGAACGATTTGTACTAGGTTGTTTGGTTGACAGTTAAAATAAAAGTTAAGTTGTATAGCACGTATACTTTTCACAATTACTAGACAAACTTAGCATGGTGTAGCCGTGTAGGTGTGTAGCTTAAATCATAGTGAAATCACCTTAACTCTTCGTGTGAGATGAAGAAATTACTAGGAAGCGTATTTGTCACATAAAATTTTGTCCTTAAATTCTAGGGGTTGCATGGTCAATACGAGTATATTAGAAAACCCAAAGAACTAAACGAAGGAAAGATAGATGGTGGCACATGCTATTGTTGAACATTAAATGGTGGAGATTGCACTTTGATTCTACCTAGTTTACTTTGATAAATTTATTGATTAGAGAGTACTACGGATTATCAATGCGTTCTTCAGTTTTAATTGTATTTGCATTCATCAGACGATAAGCTGTTTGTTCCTATTGTTTCAAGTAGATTGATTATTTGCACGTCCAATGGAACCAAAGATTACTCACCACTCTTCGGTTTTGGAGTATGCATGATAGAACCAAGCAAATCGGCTCAAAAAATTGTTTAGACTTGGAATACGTGCGTGACAAGATAATAGAATCAATCGAGTACGACTTTATTATACAAGAGGATATATAATCTTTTGGAATGAGACTTTCACACTTAGAACCTTAAGCTCGCCTCAAAACAATAGCTTAAATAGGACCATTTATCTTAGCTTTGCCTTCAATGCTTTTATGTGGACATTGGACTATATAAGAATTTGTTCTATATCTAATTTGATTGTGTCAAATACAAGAATATCGCTTTTCATCGAGTGACACATATATCATTGCCTGAAATGTTAGTGCATTCAGCAGGTTTACACTTTATAGTGTCAGTCTTATGCTGAGTTTTTACTGATTGATTCATAAGTTTTACAGTTTTAATTTGAATTTTGATGCATGTGTGGTTATACTTATTTGTTCTCTGCAGGCAGAGACCCCAACAGATGTGTATAAAGATGATGAAGACCGGTTTCGGACATGGCATTTCCCTGCTTCTGACTTCACTCTCCTGGTCTTTTGGTCGAAATTTCTTGTGAAGACAGAAGAAAGAATGGTGAATAATACAGGGTCAGGAAATTTCAATCTTCACTTGGACAAGGTTGGTGAAAAATGGGCTTCGAAGCTCCCTGGTGTAGATTACGCTATCATCTCAACTGCTCATTGGTTCTTTAGGGAAAACTATCTTTATGATCATGGCAAGTTAACCGGATGTGTTTATTGCAAAGACCCTAACATCACTGACTTTGGGATGAATTACTCCTTAAGAATGTCGGTTCGTAGAGCACTTAAACACATCAATGAGTGTAAGGAATGTAAGGGTATGGTAACCTTTGTAAGGACATTTTCACCAGCACATTTCGAGAATGGGGCATGGAACAGTGGTGGTACATGTAATAGAACGAGTCCGTATGGTGACGAAAAGGCTAAGGAGAAGAGTTGGGAGATAGAGTTAGGGGAATTACAAGTAGAAGAGTTGGAAAGGGCTAAAAAAGAAAGTCAAGGAACAGGGAAGAGGTTCAGTGCTTTGGATGTAACTCGCGCTATGTTCATGAGGCCTGATGGTCACCCTGGTGAGGCCTGGGGTAATAAGTGGATGCAAGGGTTTAATGACTGTGTTCACTGGTGTATGCCAGGCCCCATTGATATATGGAACAATTTTTTGTTGGCGGTTTTGCAGAAAGAAGTTGGAATTTCTCAATGATTTTGTGTTCCGAGGAGAAACAGATACAGGTACATGGAGAGTACATAACTGAGGTATACTTAGCTTGTTTCTTGTAGCTCATTATACAGTACATCAGTATTGGACAACAAAGACGGTTTTCATACTACACATGAAAGTGAAATAATGAATTGGTTCGGGCAACAATCATTTTTTGGTTTTCAAGGCTGATAATTTCAGCATTGCGACTTTTACTGACTCGCTGTAGTTTTGCTTACTTTTGGATGATTCATACCGCTCTGGCTGCTGATACTACATACAGCCGGCACATTTGGTGTTACTCTTTCTTGATTAGCTTCGATAAAGGATGACCAAGTAGCTTCTCTGCTAAGTTGATGTACTGCAGCAGGACTGAAGCTGCTGCTGCTGCATTGTGTTTTCTCCTGTGTAAGCTGACAGGCATGTCGTGTAAATTAAGCTTTCTGTGAAGATAATAATCTGTTGTACTCTATGGAGCATGATCAATCTAGAACATCTCGGTTTGACGTAACACCTGGACTGTACTGTGATCTATTGTACACTATGTTGCATTTTATTGATCTGACTAGCCATTACCCTACCTAGATGGCACCATACTCTGGCAGGAGAGTCCTGCTTATTTGGCGAAGTATAAAGACTGCCCTGTGCAGGCAGATCAGCAAGAATATTACTCTAGTATTAGGAATTTAGGATCAGTTTGACTTGTGCACTCTTCAGAACTTAAGACCACATTGAAACTACCTAAAGATTTCTTTGAGTACTAATGTGAGTAACAGCATAGTAATAACTGAGCATGCTTTTGTAAACTCTGAACTTGCACCAAAGAGAATCCATCAGTGTCGAACTTGGAGTAATTACCACAATTTCAGGCTGATGTTGTTGCTGAGCAGGACTTTCTTCAGCTTTCTCTGCCTCTAGTACCTCTGGCTCCTTTGGCTTAACAGGCTTATATATCTGCTTGACCTTTCCCTTGTTTCAGCTACCCTTTGTGTGTCCTAACCGATTGGCCTAACGGTGATTATGAAACCAATTTGCCTAGGGTTTGTCACGGGTTTGAATTCTCATGCCTTATCCGCCCATTGTGAGGAGTCTGAGAAGTGTTTAGAATCATGTGTTCATGGAGTTCTTTCGACACATCCACCTCAATTAAGTCTGCAAAAGAAATCTTTGCTTTAATTTATGTGTAGTAAAATCATCAGCGCAGATTGGTTTCCGATCCCAACAAAGCTCGCAATTTTTGCTCAATATTTGGGATGACCAACGATAGGGGTCAAGATTTGGGAAGAGGACCCAAACTGGCACCACAACGACGGATTCTAGCTCTTGAGCAATGGTAGGAGACCATTTGAATTAACTAGTTTAACGACCCGTGCAAAATTGCACGGTCTACTTAAGTCATTGTTATGAATTCTATATTATCTTACGGATTATAAATTGAATTGTTCGGATAAAAAACACTTATATGAACCTGTTTTATAAGATCCATTGCCCGTATTGACCTTGACCTATATTATGACCAGCCCAATTTTGGGAACCCATCCGACCTGTTCGCCAAAAATTGAGACCAAAAGGAAGAGTTAAGTATGAAAATGAATTAGACTCCGACAAAACGGGTCAAAATTGGGACAGTTTGGATTGTCGGGTTGGATTGTGCATTGACCAGTTTACAACCTTTTTAAACGGGCTAAACGGTCGGGTTTAGGTCATTTATTTATGAGGAAGGTCAGGTACGGGTTGCAATTTCTTTACCCGTTTAGTAAATAGGTCAGAGGATGTCCAACTTGACTATATGTCGACCTGGATCGGGTCGACCCAAAACCGACCTGTTTCAAGGTCTAATTGCCGAATGTAAAGGCATCATAAGTTCATAGCCGAACGAAGGGAGTATGATATTAGAGTTGTCTTTTAAAGTAATTATTATTATCAATACTAGGATGAAGGCCCGTGCATTGCACGGGTCACATGATAATGTTTTCTATTAAAAATGATATATAAAATGAAAACTAAATTTCAATGGGAGTATAATGTACGGTTAAATACCTAAACATAAAAAAAAATATATGTTTTATATATAATCTCATTACTTATGATAAAATTTAAAAAGTTTATATTTAAGTGGAATCATATGATATGTTTAAGTAAATTAACTTATTATACAAAATATCATTTAAAGAGATCTTTTTGTGCTTAATTTATGAGCTGATTAATTTTTAGTTATATAAATGTTTAAATTAATAGTACCACTTATCGTATATATTGACCTTCAAGCAAATATATATTGCAATCAACATTATAAACTCGCTTACTCACCCTTATTACATGCATAAATGTGACCACCTCTCCCTAGCTAGCTAGCTCAAATCTATTAATCATGTTGTTACAAATATAGACATAATAATCGACATAAGATTACAAATTGAGATATCATAAAAGCAATAATCAGGGATTTGTAATACCCCCAAATTTCCTTTCATTTTTAAAAAAACATTTTATCGCGAACCAAAATACCAATTAAGGAAATTCAGAGGTGTCACTCCGCACTCAAGTCAAGGACCCGAATGCAAGGAGATTTCGAAAGCCATAATATAAATGTCTAATGGTCTAAAATAGTCTATTACAATCCAATAATTAAATTACAACAATCCAAAATCCGAAATAGTCTAAATATTATTAAGGGTCTATAGCTTAAAGTTAAGCTTTATTTAATTCAAGTAATATCTAGTAAGTCGTCGTCCTCGCAATGCATCAAACACTCCAAACCTGTGATGGATTTAAAACACAAAAACCACAGTTGAAAAAGTCAATGAAATTGAGTAAGCTAATAACACCGCAACACGTAGAAAACCAAAACTCTTATCTGAATTTTGAAAACGTTTTAATTTTATTTTCGAAAACACACTTAGCATATATTCCATATCAACCAAATGAATTCAAATCAACAACACAAGATCAAATTCCACAAATCTACAATCGTTACCCAAGTTTTATTAAATGAAGAATACACTTCGAGTCTCCAATCCACTCCAACATATTAGTTCACAATTTTGGTAATTCATTTCAATATATATTAAACCAAAGAGTACTAGACCTTAAGTGTGCACACCCCCTATTAAGTATTTTTAACCCAATAGAGTAGTACTAGAGCCAAACTCACTTAAAGACTGATGCGGTGGGGCTATAATTAGGAATCGATGTGACTCCGTTCAAATAATTAGGAGCAACTCCGAGGCTCCGACACATTAATTAGGAGCAACTCCGCGACTCCGACACAATCATTAGGAGCAACTCCTAGGCTCCGACAAAATAATTAGACCACCATACTCCGTCAAATCTCCACATCACCATCATAATTCACATTCACAATTTTAATCATTCATAAGCCAATCACAACCAATATCACACACAAAATTTATCTTACACCTTCATTGCAATAATCCACACGGGTACAGCATAATAATCACCAAGAAAATTATAACGTTCTCCACCTAACATGATACTAAGTTTTCATCCAATCACACCATTCACACATATACCACATAATTTTGAAAGGTTTCTACAAGTTTAAGAAAGGTTGAGCATGCTAGCATACCTTTCAATGCACACAAGAACACGACAACACAACGATCGCTAGTATTATTCGTCTACGAACTCAGGGGCTACAATATTACAATCAATAAATCCCAAATCAATACTAATCTCATCCAATTATTCATCTAATACTTATGTTGATTCTATTCTATATGTAATGCCCATGATAATTTAAATCTAACCCAACAATTAACAATTAATCAACAATTCTAATTCTAATTCAATAATTAGTTTCTAGTACTCAAATAACACTCAATTTATTTTAAAAATTCCCAAAGACTTACAATTACTTTTAAAATAGAATATAATTCATAAAAACAAACTTTTAATTATTATGATTTATTTAGGATTTATTATTACAATTTATATTATGTTTTAATTATGAAAAACATGCTTTAAATTACATAAAATTATATAAAAATGAATTAAATCAATCTAAATTCGAAAATCAGTTTATAATTCCCTAAATTATCATAATTTCGAGTTATTGATCATTAAAATTAATTTGGGATGATTAACTAATTAAGAAACAATTAACCAAATTTCCCCCAAATTGCAATTTCTATAAACTTGAACAAAACCTCAATTAAATCTCAAACTAAATTTAAGAACCCTAATTATCAGATTATCAACATACTAAAGTCATAATTTACGAAACTAATTGAACCTAATTCGAGCAATTAAACTAATTAACTCCAAATTCGTAATTAGTGAAAATCAACTCAAAATAATCATCAAAATCAATTCTTTATGCATAAAACTAACCCAAATCGATTACCCACTAACTATAACATTTATTAGAATTAATTAAACACAAATTAAAGCCATAAAACGACTTGATAATCACGTTTAATTGAAGAACCGAAAACAGGGGAGAGAAGGGCGTTACCCACGGCGCAAAAGACGAAGAAATGGGGATAGGGCGGTGGTCGGCCGGCAAGGGTAGCGGCGGTGACGTCGGTCTGGGCAGGAGGAAGAAAGGCAGGGGCGAGCTGAGTACGACGGCTGGGTTCGTGCGTGGAAAAACAGGGGAAAGGGGAATGAGAATCTCTGTTTTTATAGGGGGGTGCTCGGGTTTTCCTTTTTTTTTTTTTCGTTTGTTGTTTTTCTATTTTTTTTTTTCCTTTTCTTTTTATTTTCTGATTTCCTTTTATGTGTTGCGTTGTGGTATGTTTGATGTTTGGGCCAATGTAGAGTTGGTTCGGGTTGATGTTGGTCCATTACCTATGATTGACCCAATTTAGGAATAGAACCCAAATAGAAATTCCGATTGTAGAAATTATTTCCTAACTCATTTTGAAAAACGACACACGAATAATATTTAAAACTCTTTTTCATTTAGATAATCTAATAAATAAATCTAAAATATTAATGTAAAATACTCTAAAATTTCGGGATATTACATCTTTCCCCCCTTAAGAAAATGCTTCGTCCTCAAAGCGCAAACTAACTTATACAACCACACAACATATATCAACTCATATTATGCAAATGTATGAATGCAATGCATGCTTTAAAGTAAATGAACGGAATTAGTATCACATTCTTCCCTCCTTAAAAGGGAGTTACGTCCTCGTAACTCTAGTTATACCTGATCAAAGAGGTGAGGGTATTTTCGTTTCATTTCATCCTCGGCTTTCCATGTAGTTCTTCAGTTTGGTGGTTAGTCCACAACACTTTGACCAACTTGGTGACCTTGGTACGGGTATTCCTAGTTTTTGTGTCTAAGATTTTCACTAGATGTTCCTCATAGGTCAAAGATGGATCTAATTCGACTATTTCTCGTTCTAACACATGAGAAGGGTGTGAAATGTATTTCTTGAGTTGTGACACATGGAAAACATTATGAACCCTATGGAGGTTTGAAGGAAGATCTAGTCTATAGGCCACCTTTCCAATTTTCTCTAAAATATCATAAGGACCAATGAACTTAGGACTTAGTTTCCCTTTCCGACCAAATCGCATAACCCCTTTTGTCGGTGAAACTTTCAAAAATGCTTTCTCTCCTATTTCGAATTCAATTGGTCGCCATTTCTGATCTGCATATGACTTCTGACGATCTTGAGCTGATTTCATTCTTTCTTGTATCAATCGAATTTGATTCATTGTATCTTCTATCATCTCTGGCCCTAGAACCACTGTCTCACTTATGTCGCTCCAACACAAGGGTGTCCTACATTTTTTACCATAAAGTGCTTCATATGGTGCCATCCCTATACTCGCATGGTAGCTATTATTGTGGAGAATTCAATTAATGGCAACCTATCCATCCACGATCCTTGGTAATCCATCGCACAAGCTCTCAACATATCCTCTAGTGTCTGAATCGTGCGCTCAGTCTGACCGTATGTGGCTAGGTGAAAAGCAGTGCTGAAATTCAATTTAGTTCCCAAAGCTTTCTGAAATTCTTTCCAAAAATGAGCTAAGTAATTAGGATCTCTATCAGAAACAATCGTACTAGGTACACCATGATATCTCACAACATTATTGATATAAGTATGTGCCCTTTGTTCCATGTTATAGGTGTCTTTCATAGGGATAAATCGTGCAGTCTTAGTTAGTCTATCTACAACCACCCAAAATTGATTCATACCATTATTTGTAACTGGCAATGCTGTCACGAAATCCATGGATATTGAATCCCATTTCCAAGTAGGCACATCTAATGGTTGTACTAGTCCTCCTATTCTTTTGTGTTCGAATTTTACCTTCTGACAGGTAAGACACCTAGAAACAAATTCTACAACCTCATTCTTCATCCTTGGCCACCAAAAGAACTTCTTTAAATCCTTATAGAACTTATCACCCCCAGGGTGAACTGAGTATGGAGTATTATGTGCCTCAGTCATCAATTTCTCTTTCACATCACTACATCGCTGAGGTACACACCATATGCCTTTGAATCTTATACTACCATCACCAAAAATCTGGAATTCATTAGTCAAACCACTCTTGATCTTAATCTTAATTCTCTCTAATTTGACATCACCAAGTTGTCCTTGACGAATCTCATCAAATATGTCCGAAGTGGCAGTCATACTAAATAAATGATTCTCCACAACCCCATGTTCCACCACCTGTAGATTCATCTTTTGAAACTTGACGCACAACTGATTAGGAATTACCCACATAGAGTTCAAGGTATGACACGATTTCCTACTCAAAGCATCAGCAACAACATTAGCCTTCCCTTCATGATACTGTATCTCCAAGTCGTAATCCTTAATGAGCTCTAGCCATATCCTTTGTCTCATGTTCAGTTCTTTCTGTGTTAAGATATACTTAAGGCTTTTGTGGTCAGTGAAGATCTTACAAGTCGTGCCATATAAGTAATGTCTCCATATTTTCAAAGCAAATACAACATCAGCTAATTCCAAATGGGTGGGATAGTTTTCCTCATGAGGTTTTAGTTGTCTAGACGCATAAGCAATAACTTTTCCATTCTGCATCAACACACAACCCAAACCCTTTTTCCATGCATCATTATACACCTCAAATCCCTCAGATTCTGACGGTAAGGTCAAGACAGGTGCCGTAGTCAACAACTCTTTCACCTTCTGAAATGCTTCCTCACAATGGTTATCCCACTCATACTTCGTAGTCTTCTTCATTAAATTAGTCAAGGGTCTAGCAATGGTCGAAAAATCCTTCACAAATTTCCTATAGTAACCAGCCAAGCCTAAGAAACTCCTAATGTCAGTAACTGTCTTAGGTGTAGGCCAATCTTTCACTGCCTCAATCTTTCTTGGATCAACAGAATTTCCTTCACTACTAATGACATGTTACAAAAAGGCTACCTTGTTAATCCAAAACTCACACTTAGACAGTTTCGCATATAATTTGTGTTCCCTCAAAGTTTGTAAAACTAGTCTAAGATGTTTCTCATGTTCTTCCTTACCCTTGGAGTATACCAAAATGTCATCAATGAAGACTACGACAAAACGATCAAGGTAGGTTCTGAATATCCTATTCATCACAACCATGAACACAACAGGAGCATTAGTCAATCCAAATGGCATAACCGTGAACTCATAATGACCATAACGTGTCCTAAAACCAGTTTTAGGGATATCTTGTTCAGCAATCCTAAGTTGATGGTACCCAGATTGCAAGTCAATCTTAGAAAAAGGGTCAGCACCTCTTAACTGGTCAAACAAATCATCTATTCTCGGCAATTTATACTTGTTCTTAATGATCACATTATTCAGCTCTCAATAATCAATACACAACGTTAACCCACCATCTTTCTTCTTTACAAACAACACAAGGGCTCCCCATGGCGATACACTAGGTTTTATGTATCCCTTCTCTATCAACTATTGCAACTGGTCTTTCGATTCTTTCATCTCAGCTGGTGCCATTCTATATGGTGCTTTAGAGATTGGTGCAGTTCCTGGCACTAAGTCAATGGTAAACTCTACTTCTCTATTCCTGGTATTTCATCTGGAAACACATCTGGAAACTCATTTACTACAGCAATTTCATCAATTCCTTTTTCTTCCACACTCGTGTCCTGGATAAAACAGAGATAGGCTAGGTGGCCCTTCCTAATTTTGGTGAAAATGGACATGGCAGACACAATTTTGATAGCTGGTTTATGAACTACCCCCCTATAAGAAATGTTTTGCCCCTTGGGTCCTTTCATAGTAACTTTTTGTTCAAAACAGTCAATCCTGGCCTTATACCTACCCAACCAATCCATTCCTAGGATAACATCTATATTTAGAAGATCAAATTGGATAAGGTCTGCAGGTAGTTTGGTTCCCCATTATTTCTACATCTACTCCCTCAAAGATTTTATCACAAGTAATAACCTTACCAGATGGAACAACTATAGGTGTAGATATTTGAGAACTAGGTTCAAGACATAACTTATGAACAAATGAAGATGAAATGAAAGAATAAGAGGCTCCGGAATCAAATAAGACAAAAGCATAAGTATTATGGACTAGGAAAGTACCGGTCACCACATTGGTCGTAGTATCAGCCAGAGCTCTATTCATGAC
Source organism: Spergularia marina (assembly GCA_963680865.1). NCBI lineage: Eukaryota > Viridiplantae > Streptophyta > Magnoliopsida > Caryophyllales > Caryophyllaceae > Spergularia > Spergularia marina. The sequence continues at coordinate 9,539,245 of OY804554.1, forward strand.
AAAGATTTGACCTGGATTGCGCTGGTTGTTCCCTCCAAGAGCATTAGTGTTGGCGTTCCCAGCAGTGTTCCCATTAGCATTCCTAGCAGCAATTCCATTGTTGTTACCATCGGCAGCTTGAGCATTGTTGTTATTACCTTGGAATCTAGCATTATTCCCTTGGTAGTTACCCCGGTTCTGGTTTTGGTTGTTGCCTTGGTAGTTGGGACGAGAGCTGTTGTTGTAGGAATTTTGGTTATTGTTTTGGTAAGTAGGACGAGGATTGTTGTTGTATGAGTTTTGGTTGAAGTTCTGGTTTCCCCTATTGTTTCCCACATAACCATTTCCCATTTGGTTTTGAGGTTTAGACCTACACTCAAAAGCTCTGTGCCCCATCTTTCCACTGGTTAAGATAGTTGATAGCTTTCCCAAAGCAGTCAGCACCAGGATGATCCCCATTGCATCTCTTACAATAAAAATGGCGCTCAACTTTCTTGTCTTGGCCACGGTTCTGGAAGTTGTTCCCATTAAAGTTTCTGTTGAACCCTTGGTTTCCTCCAAAGTTATTTGGCTTCCCCCTCTTGTCATTTCCATAGTTGTGGTTCTTGCCAGTCTCACTCGGGTTGGATGTTTGGGGTTCAGACTTTCTTTTGCTGTTTCGGGTTTCTTCTCTAAGTTCATGTACTCTCCATCCATTGGCAGCTTTCCCATAAGCTTCATGAACATCGGCAAAGTTCATCATGACCATGGTTTCCTGGAGGCTAGAGTTAAGTCCCTCAATGAATTTAGAGATCTTTGAGGCATCATCTAGCAAAATAGTGGTTGCAAAACGAGAAAACTCAAGAAATTTGGCATAGTAATCACTCACATTTCCCCGGTTTTGTTTCAGTGCTAGGAATTCAGAGAGTTTCCTTTGCCTAACATGCTCGGAGTAGAATCTCTGTCTTAGGTCATCCTTAAGGCTATCCCAATTGAAGTTTGGTTGAGCTTGGAAGGCTGCTCCAGTGGCTGACCAGAAAATATCAGCTTCTCCTTTAAAGTAGAAGACAGCTCCATCTACCTTTTGGTTTGCTGGACAATTAATGGTGTTGAAGATTTTCTCCATATCCCTTATCCAATTCTCAAGTTCAGTAGGATCCTCATGCCCATAGTAAAACTCAGGTTTCCATTAGGATATCTTCTTAGCCCATTCAATCACAGGTGGTTGGTTATTGTTTTGCAGCAATTGGACCACAGCAGCTGCAAACTGGTGAAATCCATCGCTTTGCTGTTGTTGATTCATGTTTCTGTTAATTCTTCTTGTGTAGTAGCGATGAATGGGGTGCATATAACCTACACTAATGAGTTATTTATGATTACATTTCTACCTTACTTAATAGCTTAAAGTATAATGCAATCAGCACACAATAACACTTCAAGTAAAAAATAAAAGAAGTCATATAAATCTCATTAATAATAAAGCTTAAAGCATCCATAAGTAATAAAGCATATAAATCATGGACGCAGAGATGTCCAAACAATAGTCTAAGATGCTAACTATAGAGAATTTTTATTATAGTTATTATGCTAGTCACTACTAAGGGTAGGGTGGGAGGGCACTATCTATGTTTAATTATGCTTCCTCTATAGTCGAGTCAACTACTCCATCCTCTAGCCATTCCTTGTGTGCCTCTAGGAGTCTTGTAGCTAGGACCTCCGGAGTGACCAACCATCTACCTTGATGGGCATACTTCTCTACTTTGGGTAATGCTCCTTTCTTGATAAGATCACTATATTTACCCTTGAAATACGCCCATGGTGCTTTGTTTGGTAGAGTTCTTAGAATAAATCTGGCTTGAGCAAGAGGGTGAAAAGAGTAGTCATCCTTATATTTTCGCCCATAATAGTCACAATGATTAGCTACCCTTTGATAGTATGCCACGATCCCTTCATCATCTCCCATCCTAAGCCTCAATGGGTTGTCGGCTTTAATTTCAGCTTTGGTTGGTGTCCTAATTAAACGAATTATCCTATAAAATGTACACATTAACTTAGCATTTATCCCCAATGAAGCAATTATGAGTACAATAATCAACAATTTAATGTATTTACTTGAAATTCCTAACATTTGCAATCTCCACCAGTTCTAATGTGAATTATTCCAATCATCATAAGAGATTATGACATTCCCAGCTTAGTTACAGCACATTAATCAACCATAGACATATCATAGCATGCTTGTAAAATTCATAATTTCATAACGTGATCCATATCATTCCAAGCAATTAAGGTAACTTTTGACCTTCTGAAATTCTATCAATCTCATTCATTTCAAATTTCAAATCATCACATTTATTTATCAAAATTCCATCACCATAAATCGAATTCAATCAAGAGTAATCATACATAAACTCACATGCAAAAATTAATACAAGTAGTAAATAAAGAGAAATTAAGCACACATAAATAAGCAAACCCATCCCCCCATACAGCTTGGTTCATTTTAATTTCGATATTTTTTTATTTTTTTTTTGTTCATTCATTCATTTTATTTCCTAATCTTATTAATTCCTTTTAAGTCTTGACCTACATTTCCTTTCCTTTTTAAAAAGACATTTTATCGCGAACCAAAATACCAATTAAAGAAATTCTGAGGTGTCACTCCGCACTCAAGTCAAGGACTCGAATGCAAGGAGATTTCGAAAGCCATAATATAAATGTCGAATGGTCTAAAATAGTCTATTACAATCCAATAATAAAATTACAACAATCCAAAATCCGAAATATGAAATACGAAATAGTCTAAATATTATTAAGGGTCTATAGCTTAAAGTTAAGCTTTATTTAATTCAAGTAATATCTAGTGAGTCGTCGTCCTCGCAATGCATCAAACACTCCAAACCTGTGATGGATTTAAAACACAAAAACCACAGTTGAAAAAGTCAATGAATTTGAGTAAGCTAATAACACCTCAACACGTAGAAAACCAAAACTCTTATCTGAATTTTGAAAACGTTTTAATTTTATTTTCGAAAACACACTTAGCATATATTCCATATCAACCAAATGAATTCAAATCAACAACACAAGATCAAATTCCACAAATCTACAATCGTTACCCAAGTTTTATTAAATGAAGAATACACTTCGAGTCTCCAATCCACTCCAACGTATTAGTTCACAATTTTGGTAATTCATTTCAATATATATTAAACCAAAGAGTACTAGACCTTAAGTGTGCACACCCCCTATTAAGTATTTTTAACCCAATAGAGTAGTACTAGAGCCAAACTCACTTAAAGACCGATGTGGTGGGGCTATAATTAGGAATCGATGTGACTCCGTTCAAATAATTAGGAGCAACTCCGAGGCTCCGACACATTAATTAGGAGCAACTCCGCGACTACGACACAATCATTAGGAGCAACTCCTAGGCTCCGACAAAATAATTAGACCACCATACTCCGTCAAATCTCCACATCACCATCATAATTCACATTCACAATTTTAATCATTCATAAGCCAATCACAACCAATATCACACACAAAATTTATCTTACACCTTCATTGCAATAATCCACACGGGTACAGCATAATAATCACCAAGAAAATTATAACGTTCTCCACCTAACATGATACTAAGTTTTCATCCAATCACACCATTCACACATATAGCACATAATTTTGAAAGGTTTCTACAAGTTTAAGAAAGGTTGAGCATGCTAGCTTACCTTTCAATGCACACAAGAACACGACAACACAACGATCGCTAGTATTATTCGTCTACGAACTCAGGGGCTACAATATTACAATCAATAAATCCCAAATCAATACTAATCTCATCCAATCATTCATCTAATACCTATGTTCATTCTATTCTATATGCAATACCCATGATAATTTAAATCTAACCCAACAATTAACAATTAACCAGCAACTCTAATTCTAATTCAATAATTAGTTTCTAGTACTCAAATAACACTCAATATATTTTAATAATTCCCAACGACTTACAATTAATTTTAAAAAATAATCTAATTCATAAAAACAAACTTTTAATTATGATGATTTATTTAGGATTTATTATTACAATTTATATTATGTTTTAATTATGAAAAACATGCTTTAAATTACATAAAATTATATAAAAATTAATTAAATCAATCTAAATTCGAAAATCAGTTTATAATTCCCTAAATTCTCATAATTTCGAGTTATTGATCATTAAAATTAATTTGGGTTGATTAACAAATTAAGAATCAATTAACCAAATTTCCCCCAAATTGCAATTTCTATAAACTTGAACAAAACCCCAATTCAATCTCAAACTAAATTTAAGAACCCACTTAATAGATTATCAACATACTAAAGTCGTAATTTATGAAACTAATTGAACCTAATTCGAGCAATTAAACTAATTAACCCCAAATTCGTAATTACTGAAAATCAACTCAAAACAATCATCAAAATCAATTCTTTATGCATTAAACTAACCCAAATCGATTACCCACTAACTATAACATCTCTTAGAATCAATTAAACACAAATTAAAGCCATAAAACGACTTGATAATCACGTTTGAAGAACCGAAAATAGGGGAGAGAAGGGCGTTACCCACGGCGCAAAAGAGGAAGAAAGGGGGCTAGGGCGGTGGTCGGCCGGCGAGGGTAGCAGCGGCGACGTCGGTTTCGGCAGGAGGAAGAAAGGCAGGGGCGAGCTGGGTGCGACGGCTGGGTTCGTGCGTGAAAAAACAGGGGAAAGGGGAAGGGGAAGCTCTGTTTTTATAGGGGGTTGCTCGGGTTTTCCTTTTTTTTTTTTCGTTTGTTGTTTTTCTTTTCTTTTTGTTTTTCTTTTCTTTTCTTTTTTTCCTTTTCTTTTTATTTTCTGATTTCCTTTTGTGTGTTGGGTTGGGGTATGTTTGATGTTTGGGCCAATGTAGAGTTGGTTCAGGTTGATGTTGGTCCATTACCTATGATTGACCCAATTTAGGAATAGAACCAAAATAGAAATTAGAACCCAAATAGAAATTCCGATTTTAGAAATCATTTCCTAACTCATTTTGGAAAACGACTCACGAAAAATATTTAAAACTCTTTTTCCTTTAGATAATCTAATAAATAAATCTAAAATATTAATATAAAATATTTTAAAATTTTGGGATATTAGAGGATTAGTGTCCAATCAAATAGGACATGAGAATTAGGCCATGTATGATACAACTTAAAAAATATGGAGTAGTTAATTTAGTTCAAAAACAATGATTATGGTTTTTATGTCAGCATATATACAACTCTAATTTAGATCAGTTTAGATATTGTCAAATGAATCATAGAGAGCTTAGTATGTACGTACGTATGGTTAGAAATAGAGTTTTTTTTTTTTTTTTTTTTTTTTTTTTTTTTTTTTTTTTTTTTTTTTTGCGTTTAGATGAACACCATATACTTTAATAATATAATAAAATTTAGTATGTACGTAGGAACAACACTAACGATAATAACGAGCAATCAACATTATAAACTCACTTACTCACCGTTATTACATGCATAAATGTGATCACCTCTCCCTAGCTAGCTCAAATCTATTAATCATGTTGCTACAAATATAGACATAATAATCGACATAAGATTACAAATTGAGATATCATGAAAGCAATAATCAGGGATTAGTGTACAATGAAATAGGACATGCGAATTAGGCCATGTATGATACAACTTAAAAAATATGGAGTAGTTAATTTAGTTCAAAAACAATGATTCTGGTTTTTATGTCAGCATATATACAACTCCAATTTAGATCAGTTTAGATATTGTCAGATGAATCATAGGGACCTTAGTATATACGTATGTATGGTTAGTAATAGAGTTTGTTTTTGCGTTTAGATGGATACCGTATACTTTAATAATATGATAAAATAGATGGAAAGTCGGTGCGCTTCACGGGATACTTTTTCCTATTATTTTGTATTAAGTTGTTAACAGAGTATATCATTGTACCGAGTATTACTTTATCTTTAAATAATACTTCTTTTTCACAAAAGTCTTAAACTTGTCGATATATCTCAACCAAAATAACACTTAACTTTTCAAAAGTATGTGTAAATGGATCGTATATTGAAGTACATTTCGAAACAAACTTAATGATACACGTATCGTAGCTAATATTCTGATTTACATAGCTCAAATTATAACAGTTTATATTATGTTTCATGTTTATAATTTTATTACATAAGAATTTAACAAACATTGGACTCTCTTTGTGCATTTTTTGATGTGAAAGTTTTGCAGTAATTAGACTCTCTCTGTGCATTTTTTTACTTCCCAACGCCCTCAAGGCGCTCTAAATTATTATCGTCTGCTACACGAGACACTGTCATATTATTTTTTATTAAGTATTTAATCTCAAAACAAATGAATTATGATAACTAATTAAATGTTAGTAATTAGTTAAGATATCTCCTAATCTCACTAAATCATTTACATATATCATTGTACCGAACATTACATTATCTTTAAATAATACTCATTTTTTTTAAAGCATTTTCACAAAAGTCTTAAACTTGTCGACATATCTCAACCCTAATCATACTTAACTCTTTAAAAGTATGTGTAAATTAATATTATATTGAAGTACTTTTCGAAACAAACTTGATGATACACGTATCATAATATTCTGATATACGTAGCCCAAATTATAACAGTTATTATTACGTTTCATGTTGATAACTTTCTTACGTAAGAGTTTTACAAACATTGGACTCTCATTTTGCATTTTTTAATGTGACAATTTTGCAATTAATGGACTCTCTCTGTGCATTTCTTGACCTCCCGACGCCTTCTATATGCTCTAAATTATTAGTTTTTAAATATATATATTAAATTTAGTATGTACGCAGGAACAACACTAACGATTACCAAGAGACGATTAATAATGAGGGGTTAGTACGTACGTATGATTAGATCGAAATACAGTTTTTGTGTTTAAATGGATATCAAATACTTTTAATATTATGAAATTCTCAAAACTCACTAAAAACCTCCGGTCAATATGAGAGGTACAAAAAAGGCTCCTCTAATAATATAGAAGGATTCACCAGGCCCGTTACAAACCTTGGCAGATAAAAATTATAGCACGATAAATAAATAAACTTTTGTAAACAATTTTGGTTGCTAATACCCGTCCAGGTCAAACATTTACTTACTTATATTCATATTTGCACAAATAGGCATCACTATTGTTAGAGTCTTAGATATCGACGACTTATCTTTAGCCTTAAAAATAGATTGAGTTAAGGTGCATGTCCATTCTGTGATGAAATTCATCACAGACTAAATCTAATGAACATGAGACTAACAAAAAAAAAAAAAATACAAAAATTGTTAACCATTTTGACATCTTTTTATTTATTGTGTTTTGGAGCGTTTTATTATTTTACTAGTTTTAAACCCTTGCGTTGCATGGTTAAAATATTATATCGTACGATGTACGTAATAATTATTTTCTTTTATTTTAAATAAAAGTTTTAGTATTATCCTTATTTTTATTGCCTCCTGTAGCCACTCCATTTACAACAGCTAAAGACAACATTTGGTGGGTATGGGGCACAAATTAGGGCAGAAGCTGGTATATGGTGTAACGGTTGGACAAAATGATTATATTACGTGTGGTATGATCAAATTTTACCTTCAATAGGTGTAGTTCAACCAAAAATCCTGGAATATATTAACTGATTAAATGTTTGTTAGTTAAGATGTTTCCTCATCTCACTGAATCACTTACGGAGTATTACTTTATCTTTACATAATTTATTTATTTTTATTTTTTTACGCATTTTTCACAAAAGTCTCAATGTTGACGATATATTTCAACCAAATTTATACTTCACTTAACTTATCGAAATATGTGTGAATGGATCTTATATTGAAGTACATTTCAACACGAATTTATTGATACATGTATAATAATATTCTAACATATGTAGCCCAAGTTATAACAAATTATATAAGTTTCATGTAGATAACTTTATGTGAGAGTTTTACAAATATTGGATTCTCTCTATGTATTTCTTTATTTCTAGTGCGTTGTGGGAATTTCTTGATTAATAAACGTGACGTATGCATTTGTCAAAAGCCTCTTCCTTATATATATATATATATATATATATATATATATATATATATATATATATATATATATATATATAGAGTGTTGTTCCCATAAGAAGTGTTCTTATGGTGAGAAGTAAGAAGTTATATCATCCATCCACTTAACTTAAATCCAATGGTCAACATTAAATAAACAAAAACAAAAAACAAAAAAACAAAAACCCACTCCCTTCCTTTTTCTCTCTCCTCCCCAACCCCCCCAACCCGAGACCACCGCAGCCCCGCCGATGGCCGTCGCCGACCACCACCAACACTGGCCCTGACCCAGCCACCATGATCGGCTCTCTCCCGCGACCATCCCGCCGCCCCTCCGCGCCACCATAGCCCCTTCCTTCTCCCCCATTATCCCCTTCACTTACTTTTCGATCTCCTCAAAACCCTCTTATTTGCGGCGATGGTGGTGGTGCGTATGATCGGCGGCGTAGGGCAAGGGGTGGGGGACGGTTTTTGGGCGGCGTCGGCTCACGATAAGGGCTGGGGAAGGGAGTGAGAGAGGAGAGAGAAAATGAGAAAAAAAAGGACGTAAAGGAGGATAAAGGAGGTGGCGCGATCTCTGGGATGCCGCCGTGGGGTCGCCTAGGCGGCGCGCGTCGAATGGTGGTGTCGGCGTCTCGTGAGGTGGTGGTCGATGTTGGTGGCCGGCGGTGGTTAGGTGATTCGTGGTGGTGGTGATGGGTGGGTATGGGAGGAGAGAAAAAAAATGTGGTTCATTTTTCTGTTTTTTTTTTTTTTTTTTTATTAAAGTGCATTTTATTTAAGAATAAGTGCATCTTGTTAAATTAGAAGTGCATTTTGTTTGATTAGAAGTGCATTGTATAAAATTAAAAGACAAAGTGCATTTTGTTTAATTAGAAGTGTTTTTTGTTAAATTAAAAGTGCATTTTATAAAACCAAAACGAAAAAGTGCATTTTGTTAAATTAGAAGTGCATTTTATAAGAATAAGTGTATCTTGTTAAATTGAAGTGCATTTTGTTAATTTAAAAGTACATTTTATAGGAATAAGTGCATCTTGTTAAATTAGAAATGTATTTTGTTAAATTAGAAATGCATTTTGTAAAATTGGAAGTGCGTTTATAGCAATAAGTTTTTTTTGTTAAATTAGAAATGCATTTTATAAGTCCAAATGCATTTTGTTTGATTAAAAGTGCATTTTATAATACTAAAATGACAAAGTGCATTTTGTAAATTAGAAGTTCATTTTATAAGAATAATTTCATTTTGTTAAATTAGAAGTGCATTTTATTAAATTAGAAGTGCATTTTATAAGAATAAGTGCATTTTGTTAAATTAAAGTGCATTTTATTAAATTTGAAATGCGTTTTATAAGAAAAGTGCATTTTATTAAATTTGAAGTGCGTTTTATAAGAAAAGTGTATTTTGTTAAATTTTGAAGTGCATTTTGTTGAATTAGAAATGGATTTTCTAAGAATAAGTGTATTTTGTTGAATTAGAAGTGCATTTTGTAATAATAACATTTTATTAGAATAAAAGTGTTTTTTGGTTGAATTAAAAGCACATTTTATAAGAATAAATGCTTTTTGTTTAGATGTGTTATTAGTTTTGTTGGTTTCAATCTCAGATATTGATAATACTATATAAGTACTTCTTACCTTCACACCAATATATAACTCCCTATCGGAACGTGCCCCTATATATATATATATACAGGCGGGTTCAGATGAGTCCGCCTACTCTGGTGAGTCCTCATCTGAACAGATGGAGGGCTCAGATGCGCCCAAAGAAACACATGGAAGAATAGACCAAGGGGTCATCGAGACCTACGTCATTTCTCACAAACACATTTTCTCTCTCCTCCAAAATAATCCCCCGATCGCCATTTTCTCTCTCTCTCTCTCTCCTCTCTCCTGCATTAGCACCGCCGTGTATTCCTACTCCACCACCAGTACCAGTCACCGGCGCTTCTTCTTCTCGTGCAACCGCCGGCTCTCTTTCTCGTCAACGCCGCCGCTGCTATTTTTAAGGTTTGAAACCACAAATAAAAAGCTAGTACTAACTTTTGTTGAATATATTCATGAAATTCGTTCTTGTTTTTGGTCAATTTGGCTTAAATTTTAGGTTTCGACTTTGAATGATGCAATTCCGATCCAGATCCGATTTAGAATCAAGAAATTTGATGAAATGTGACTTCTATAATGCGAATGTTTTAATTTGAATTTGCAATCACACCGTTTGAATATTGAATCACACAGTTTTTAATGAGAGTTCTTAATGGTTTTTTAATTTCTGTATAATTTTGATTTTGTGATGGAATTTGCAATCACACTATATTGTATATTGAATCACACGACTCTTTTTTTTTTTATTTTGATTTTATTATGAAATTTGCAATCACATTTAATTCAATATTGAATCAATTTGTTATCGTGTGTGATTCAATTTGTTATCGTGTGTGATTCAATTTATTAGTGTGTGTAATTCAAATCGCTATCGTGTGTGATTCAATTTAATTGGTTATCTTGTGTGATTTTATTCAATAATAATGTGTGTGATTTAATTTAGAGTGTTTACTATGTGTTTACTAAATTTAGAGTGTGTGAGTCTATTTGTTATTGCATTTAGTGTGTGATTCCAATTGATAATGTGTGTGATTCTATTAGTTTGTGTGTGTGATTCCATGGGTTAGTGTAACACCCCCAAATTTCCTTTCCTTTTTAAAAACATTTTCCAGCGAGCCAAAACCCAATTAAGGAAATCCAGAGGTGTCACTCCGCACTCAAGTCAACGACCCGAATGCTAGGAGATTCCAAAAGCCAGAATATGAATGTCTAATGGTCTAAATTAATCTATTACAATCCGAAATTAAATTACAACAATCCGAAATCCAAAATACGAAATATAAATGGTCTAAGTATTATCAATAGTCTATAGCTTAAAGCCTAAGCTTTATTTGATTCAACTACTATCTAGTGAGTCGTCATCCCCGCAATGTATCATCTACTTCATACCTGTGGTGGATTTAAAACACAAAAACCACAGTTTGAAAAGTCAGTGAAATTGAGTAAGCTAACACCTCAACTCGTAGAAAACCAAAACCCTTACCTGGATTTGGAAAACGTTTTAGTTTTATTTTCGAAAACGCACTTAGCACATAATCATATCAACCAAATGAATTCAATTCAACGACAACAGATCAAATTTTACGAAATTCACAATCATCAATCCAAGCTTAGTTAAATAAAAAATCCACTCCGAACTTTCAATCCAATCCAACGTATTACTTCACAACTTTGTCAATTTATTGTATCATACCAAACCAAAGATTACTAGACCTTAAGTGTGCACACCCCCCATTAAGTATTTTTAACCTTAATAGAGTAGTACTAGAGCCAAGCCCACTTATAAACCAATGCGGTGAGGCTGTAATTAGGAATCGATGCGACTCCGTCACAATGATTAGGAGCAACTCCGAGGCTCCGACACATTAGGGGCAACTCCGAGGCCCCGACACAATCATTATACCACCATACTCCGTCAAATCTCCATATCACCATCATAGTTCACGTTCACAATTTGAATCATTCATAAACCAATCACAACCAATATCACACATAAAACCACTTATATTTTCATTGCAAATAACCACACAAGTACCATTTAATAATCACAAAGAAAATTGAATCGTTCTCCCCCTAACATGATACTAAGTTTTCATCCAAACACACCATTCACATATAGCACATAATTTTAAAGGATTTCTACAAGTTTAAGAAAGGTTGAGCATGCTAGCTTACCTTTTCAATGCACATAAGAACACGACAGCACAACGGTCACTAATATTCTTCGTCTACGAACTCAGGGGCTACAATATTACAATCAATAATCCCAAATCAATACTAATCTCACCTAATCATTCATCTAATACTTATATTAATTCTATTCTATATGCAATGGCACGATAATTTAAATCTAACCCAACAATTAACAATTAACCAGCAATTCCAATTCTAATTCAATACTTTGTTTCTAACACTCAAACAATACTCAATTTGTTTTAAAAAAAATTCTCAAAGACTTACAATTACTTTTAAAACAGAATCTAATTCATAAAAACAAACTTTTAATTATTATGATTTAATTAGGATTTATTAAACCATTTATATGATGTGTTAATTATGAGAAACATGCTTTAAATTACATAAAATTATAGAAAAACGAATTTAAATCAATTAAATTTCGAAAATCAGATTATAATTCCCTAAATTATTATAATTTCGAGTTATTGATCATAAAAATTAATTTGGGTTAATTAACTAATTAAGAAACAATTAACCAAATTTCCCCCAAATTGAAATTTCTACAAACTTGAACAAAACCCCAATTAAATCTCAACTAAATTCAAGAACCCTATTTAACAGATTATAAACATGCTAGAATCATAATTTACGAAACTAAATGAACTCAATTCGAATAATTACACTAATTAAACCCAAATTCGTAATTAGTAAAAATCAACATAAAACCATCATCAAAATCAAATCTTTATGCATAAAACTAACCCTAATCGATTACCCAATACTTATAACATATACTAGGACTGATTAATCATGATTTAAAGCAATAAAACGAATTAAAACGATGTTTAATAAGGAGGACGAAAACAGGGGAGGCTAGGGGAGAACGCGTTACCCACGGCGCGAAAGAGGAGGAAAGGGAGCAGTGCGGTGGTCGGCCGACGAGGGTGAGCGGCGACGACTTCTGGGCAGGTGGGAGAAGAAGTGGTCGGCGACTTCTGGGCAGGTGCGATCGGCAGGAAGCAGGGGAAGGGAAGGGGAAGGCAGGGGAAGGGAAAGGGGTGTTTTTATAGGGGTGTCGGGGTTTTTTTTTTTTTTTTTCGTTCGTTCATTTTTTTTTTTTTCTTTTTCTTTCCTTTTTCCTTTTATTTCCTTTTTCCTTTTATTTTTCTGATTTCTTTTTTTTTTTTTTTTTGTTTTTTTTTGGGTTGGGTTGGGGTATAAGTTGGTGTTTGGGCCAAATGGCGTCGATTTGGGTTGATATTGGTTCATTGGCTATGTCTGACCCGGTTTAGGAATAGATGCCCAAATAGAAACCCCGATTTTAGAAATCATTTCCGAACTCGTTTTGAAAACGACTCACAATTAACATTTAAAATCTTTTGCACTCCAATAATCTAGTTAATAAATTTAAATTATTAATATAAAATACTTTGAAATTTCGGGATATTACAGTTAGTGTGTGATTCCATTTGCTAGTAAGAGTGATTCTATTTGTTAGTGTGTGTGATTAGTTAGTGTGTGATTCAATTTGCTAGTAAGAGTGATTCTATTTGATGGTGTGTGTGATTCTATCTTAAGGTGTGTGTGATTTTATCTTATGGTGTGTGTGTTTGTATCTTATAGTGTGTGTGATTCTATTCGTCGGTGTGTGTGATTCTATTTTGTAGTTTGTGTGATCGTATAAGATTGCTTGTGTGATTATGTTTTGTAGTTGGTGTGATTGTATAAGATTGTTTGTGTTATTCTATTTGATGGTGTGTGATTCCATCTTATAATGTGTGTGATTTTATCGAATGGTGTGTGTGATTCTATTCGTCAGTGTATGATTCTATCTGATGGTATGTGTGATTCTATTTGATGGTGTGTGATTTTATCGAATGGTGTGTGATTCTATTCTAGCAGCCGCATTTAGTCTACTAGCTCAATTGGTAGAGCACCGTGTGACGAGGACAATGTAGGTTCAAATCCTACGTAGACTATAAAATAAGTCTTAACCAAACCTTTCCTCGATTTGATTATGATTTATCCTGATTGGCGATTGTGATCTTAAGATGAACTACCTGGCACAAAGATGTGCGACTAAGAGTCGACATCGTCAACTCTGATAGAGATGGTGGTCATATAGTTGAGATTTAGTGTGTCCCCTATGCTGTGGATAGTGTAGAAAACATTTGTACCTGTGTATATGCCATTATGAGTTGTTGACAGTTCAACAGATTCATTGTAGTGTACGGACATCTTTCGAGTTGCCCGCATGGTGAAATACAGTCTCCTTTTCTGTTTCCTCATTTCTCCATTGTATTTTCATTTTTGGTTTTTCAAAGCAAATTTCATTCTATTTTTGCAGTAGATGACTGTGGAGTAATGTTAGATTGTTGTTTCAAAAAATTTAGACCTGTATATGATAGATACGTGAGCCTACATGAGTATTGTGTGAACTGTCAAAAAAATTTCTAGAGTAAAAGAAGAAGTTGAGTCTCACTGCCTCACAAGTGTTATTATGAAATTCTTAAACATGAAGGTGTATTTTGAAACCAAGACAGGGAGGGCACTGGGCACAAGATTCTGGAACAGAATTTGCTAGTAGCCTGATTCAAGCCTCAACTAAGCATCTAGTCTACGTAGGAATCGAACCTACATCCTCCGTCTATTAGACGGACGCTCTACCAGTTGAGCTAGTAGACTATAGAATAGCAACATAATAGATAAAACGCAGACCCAGGGGCAAAATAGCACAATGCTCACTGCAAAAGATCAATCAATATAAACATCCAAAAATGAGCTTATTCTGCAGATGACAGTAGCATCCATAAGGCAAGATCATAACACGATTTATGAACCTGCCCAACCTAGCCAAATATTAATAAACTGCAACTAGAGAACTGTCCGACAACCTGCACATAATCTGCATTCCTAACCCACAACGATGTCGAACCTACATGTTTTTGCATATGCAGGCTTCATGCGAAGCTAAGTCCTGCATTAAAAGGCCCCCAATTCTAACGAAAGATGCATCACTATACAATTATGCCTCAAACTCTCAATACGTCTCAAACTCTCTTTACAGTTCCTTTACATATTGGACTGACCATAACCCATGCGTCCCTCCAGAAGTTTCTTTCACAACCACAACAACAAAAACCAGAAAGCTTTACGTCTACCTAGTTGGATCCAAACTAATACATTCAACTTACTCAAAGCCAAAGAAGGAACAATGACTCAAACAAAATTAATCGGGACATTTCGGCAGAAATGTGATCTATATTTGACAACTTGACAAGCCAGAGCCACTTTAAGAAATGTGATCTCCCGGGGCCATAATCGAAAGCCACCATGCCTGAATACGAAAACATCTAATAACATGTCTAACCAAACCATATGGGATCAGTATCTAGAAGTAAAGTCACATCCAGCAAAAAAATTGAAGTTCAGTCTGCACCAAGCATTCATGTGGTGCAATTCTTACAAACAGGACTAGTAACAATTCTCCACGGAGTATCTTATTCATAAAATTCATCAAAAACGTAACACGCATATCCTCATCCACATATCCACAATGAAAAACCTCTCAAAACCACAAATCAAAACCCCTAGAACTTAAAAATGTCAACCGATCAACATAGAAACATCAGAAATTGCTGAAAGCACTAAAATCGACACATGAAATTAACGTGTTCCAGCAAATTCAGAAAACGCACGAAATGTTTTGCCGAGATCGTTGAATCAAACCTAGGTAATCATACCTACAACATAATCACTGCTAATCGAACATTTTCGCAAATTCTAAAGCGTAAAATTGCAAACAAAATCACATGAGAACGCTAAAGAAACGCGAAATTAACATGAAAATCAATTGAATAAAAGCAAATTAGAGTCGGATGCCTAAATCGATTGAATAAAACGCTAAATTACAATTTTTCAACAGCAGAACAAATTAATATAGAGAATTCATACCTAAATCATATTCCGCACAGTGCCGGAGTTTCCGAAGCATACACGCCAGCAAAGACGAAAAAAGCAGCGCGCCTCGCCGTTGTCGCACTTCTCGGCGCGTTTCCGCTATAATCGAATGATATATCTGATTTTAACCATATCTGATTTTAACCTGAATTTGAGTGAGGTAAAATCGATCAAATCGAAACAACGATCTCAAAATGCACATAATGAGATCGAAAGATGTCAAATTAAAGTGTAAAACACATGAAAATCGATTGAATAAAAGCAAAATTAGAGTCGGATACATACCTTTACTAGGCGGAGGAAAATGAGGCCGAAAACGGCGATTTTGATGAGCGAGTGACGGCGAAGAGATGATTGGAACAGTCGCCGGTTGTATGCAACGGGGAGATCGGCGGCAACGATGGAGAGTGACGGCGGCGAGGAGAGAGAAAACATAGGATCGAAGGTGAGGAGAGAGAAACCAGGGGGACGGGGTGAGGAGAGAGAAAATGGGGGGGGAACTGAGGAGAGAGAAATTAAATCTATAAAAATGAGGAGGGAGGCCGATTTTTTTGAGTTTTATATCTAGGATGCAATTGACGGTTTTACCCTTAAGGGGTGGCGAAATTTCGGCCGTCGGATTAGATTGGATGAACGACTGTGATTGAGACTCATGGACTCATCTAATCCTAAAGGACTCATTTGAACCTAATTCTATATATATCTAATATATATATGTAATCCTTAACCCGCTCAATTCCCACGCTGACACGTGACATATAATAATATTATAATATTGTAAATAATGTTTATACAAGATATGATATGGTAATTACATGGTAATATTTTTCTAATAAAATAACATTATTACTTGATTTATGGAAAATAGTTTTGTAATATAGTAATTACTTGATTTACGGCAATTTGATCAAATATCCCACGAGTGTTTCAAAATAGGACTTTAGCTATTGAAATGTGAGTTTTCCTCTAATTAAATTACAAATAGCACACGGGTGTTCGAAATGAGATTTTAGGTTTTTAAAGGTGAGTTTCCATCTAATTACATTACAAATATCCCACGGGTGTTCGAAACATGACTTTTGGTTTTTAAAGGTGAGTTTCCATCTAACTTCATTACAAATATCACACGGGTGTTTGAAATGAGATTTTAGGTTTTAGATAGAAAAATTCGTTTATATAATTTTAAAATTTAAATATAAGTAGCTCGGGCGTTACACGGGCCATCAAACTAGTATATATATATTGATTGATTTCTGGATATGAATATTTTTTCTTTCATTTTTGGAAATGCAGTCTCAAATGTGATGATTTTTTTAAATTGTTTCCTTAATTAGGTAGTTTAGTAATTTTTCCTAGCATTCTGAGAAAAGTTATAAAAAAAGGAGAGCTTCTCCTCTAGGTTGTATAGACAACTCATCGAGAACCTAGAATCATGGCTAACGGTCGGCGACCAGGGCGGCCAAAAAAACAAACTGCACCACCGCACGACGCAGATCACGAGGAAGTAAATGATACTGAAATCGAAGGAAGCGGAGTTGAATCGGAACCAAAAACACAAACCCAGCTAGCTGAAAGTGCTCGACCTCTGCTATTTACTGAAATTCCCAATTTGGCTCTCACAAAAGCTGGTAAGGATTCTAATCATGTTAGAGAAACCATTACTACTGATGATAAGCTACAATCTGGAAACCTAGAAATAGGCAACAAGGATAATAAAACTGAAGGGGAAGGAAAAAATTAAGTTGGACCTGGAAATCAATTGCAGGAAACTCAAAGATGGGTATGAAATTGTTCTTTGATGAAACTAGCGGTAAGCAAAATGAGATCACCATTGAGGAATGTGATGTCCAGGATGAAATAGATAAGTGGAAGAACACTCTGATTGGGAATGTTATTGGCTCAAAACCCTCTGTTAAAGATTTAACTAAGTATGCTAATAAGCATTAGGGAAATCTAGGGAAGCCTATTGTGAAATATTTGAGAAGAGGGTGGTTTACTTTTAAATTTCACAATGAGACTGATCTGAATGAAGTCATGAAAGCAGGGCCTTGGAAATTTAGTGGAAATCCTCTCATTCTTAAGCCATGGAACCCAGCAATCTCTCAGGATTTGGATAGCATTACCTGTATTCCTGTTTGGATTCTGCTGCCTGACCTTGACCCATAGCTTTGGAGCAAGAATGCACTGAGTAAAATAGGTAGCAAGGTGGGCAAACCTATGTATGCTGATCATACAACAACTTTGCAGGATAAGCTCTTTTTTGCTCGAATTTTGGTTGAAGTGGATGTGTCTAAGGACTTGCCTGAAGGTGTGATCATTAATACACCTCATAGTGGGAAAATTAAGCAGAGGATTGATTATGAGTGGGTGCCTTTCTATTGAAAACGTTGTAAAAAGTTAGGACATCTAGCTCAAAATTGCAAGTTTAATAGGAAGCCAGTAGTGAAGCAAACAAAAACTTACAAACCAGTATCTGTAGCTCCTGAGAAAGAAGTGGCAAAGGGGGACAATATGGTTCAAGCTCAGGTTGTTGTGGATGACTCCAGTCACACTACACCTCCTCCATCACCTGTGGAAGATGTTGGGATATACAGTGTAGATAATATGGGATTCAGAAAGCAGAAAAGTGGGCCGGGGGAGGATCGAAAAGAAAAATAAGAAATACAGTGCAACCTGCCATTCTTAGTAATAGATTCAAAATCTTAGCTCCAGGTGGAACAAAAAAAGGTGGTGATGAAATTAGGGGATTGAATGTTGCTCAAAATTTTTTAGAGGAGGATGGAGACCCAGATCCTCCACCATCATGTTAGTAGGAGCTTGGAACATAAGAGGACTTAATGAAGTGCTCAAACAACAAGAGGTTAAGAGCCTAATGCTGAAGAATAAGCTAAGTATAGTGGGAGTGTTAGAAACTAGAATAAAAGAGAAGATAGCTGACATGATCCTTAAGAGAACTTTTGACCAGTTCTCGATCTAATGCCACAAACTATGATCATCATTATAATGGTCGAATTTGGGCACTATGGAATGCAAATTATGCCAAGGTGGATATACTAAAATCCACTAGTCAGCTTATCCATTGCAAGGTAAAAAACTATGCCTCAAATATTGAAGTATTTTTTACTCTTGTGTATGGAAGTAATGATGCTGGTGAGAGGAAGCAACTTTGGGCTGATTTAAATGTCTGCAACCAAAATCATAGCCCTTGGATAGCTTAAGGAGATTTTAATGTCGTTAGATGGGCCACTGAAAGGCTGGGAAGGGCTCAACCTGTTCAAGCAGACATGGATGACTTAAATACTTGTCGGGCAAGCTGTGATCTAGAAGATTTGAAGCAAACAGGATGTGATTTCACATGGAATAATAATCAGGATGGGGATAACAGAACCTGGGCTAAGCTGGATAGGGCTGTGGTCAACTTTGCCTGGATTGCTCAATACCCAAATTTCCAGGCTGATTTTCTTCCAAATGGGGTTTAAGATCATAGCCCCATTATTGTCACAATTGCTGAAAACAAGATCATCCCTAAAACCTTCAGGTTTTTAAATTGTTGGGTTGATCACCCCAAATACAAAGAGATTGTCAATGCAGCTTGGAGGAAAGACTATAGAGGAAATGCTATTGACAGACTGCACAACAAACTCAGAGCCACAAAACATGTTCTGACTGCTCTTAATAGAAAGGATTACTCTAACTTGACTAAGAGAGTGGAAAGTTGCAAAAGAAACCTAGAGGAGCTGGAAAAGAAAATGGAAAAAGGATCCTCGAAATGCCATTATTCAGCAGGAAGTTTCTGATGCTCACAACCTCTACTGTGATCTAAAGAATGCTGAAATGAGCATGCTCAGACAAAGGTCAAAAATCACCCACATCCAGCTCTCAGACAGCATCACTAGCTATTTCTATTCTAGAATTGTAGAGAGGAAATATCTAAGTAGCATGGTTAACATCAAGGATAGTGAAGGCAAAAACTGTTCTAATCAAAAGGAGAGTGCAGAAGCTTTCATTGACTTCTACAAAGGGTTGTTGGGAACAGAACACGCTGTTGAGAAATTGGAGGCTGATTTTATTAAACAAGGGAATTGCCTACCCGATGAGATGCATTCTGATGTCACAAAATTAGTAACCAAAGAGGAATCTAAGAAAGCCCTTTTCAGCATGAGCTCTGATAAGAGTCCTGGTCAAGACGGATTTAATGAAGGTTTTTATCAGAAAACTTGGGATATCATAGAAAAGGATCTACTCAAGGCTGTTTTAGAATTCGTTGAGAAAGACCATATGCCTAAGAAGCTAAATGCTACCATGGTCACCTTAATTCCTAAAAAAAAGAAAATGCAGCCACAGTCTCTGATTTCATACCTATAGCTTGCTGCTCCACTGCTTATAATTTCATTAGCAAGATTCTTGCTGACAAATTAAAGCCAACTCTGGATGGTCTAATTGGTTATGAGCAAGCTGCTTTTACATCTGGTAGAAGTGTCTTCGACAACATTGCTATCTCTCAGGCTTTGGTCAAGGGTTATTCTCAACAGCATATCTCACCTAGATGTCTAGTAAAGGTAGATATCAGGAAAGCCTTTGACACCCTAAATTGGAATTTTATCAGGGACATGCTATCTGTCTTCAATTTCCCTTCTCAATTTATAAATTGGGGTTTGTAAATGTCTCACTTCAACTTGGTTCTCTTTGATGATCAATGGGGTTTATGAAGGCTTCTTCAAAGGTAAGAGTGGTATTAGACAGGGGGACCCCCTTTCTCCCTATATCTTTTTCTTAAGTATGGAAATACTTTCAAGACATTTGAGAAAGATGAAGAGCTGTCCTAATTTCTTCTATCATCCTCAATGCTCGAAAATTCAGCTAACCCATCTGGTTTTTGCTGACGATCTCATGATCTTCACAAGAGGAGACACTCCCTCAGTCAAGGCTGCAATGGACTGTCTAGAAAACTTTGCCAAAGTCTCAGGGTTGCAGGCAAATCATGCCAAGACTGATATCTACTTTGCTGGAGTTCATGACCAGATCAGACTTGAAATTATCCAGCAGACAGGATTTGATGAAAGCTCTTTTCCCTTTAGATATCTGGGAATTCCCTTCAATGCTGCAAGACTCAAAAATGATATGTATGAGCAACTGGTGGGCAAAATTCAGGAATCCACCAAAAATTGGTTTGCAAAATTTCTCTCTTATGCAGGTAAAATCCAGTTGATAAACTCAGTGGTGTTTGGGATTGAAAATTACTGGTGTGCTGTATTTTTGCTTCCTAAATCCATAATTCAATAACATTCATAAAACCTGCAAGAACTTTCTTTGGAATATAAAGCATGGTGAAAGGAAAATGCAATACAAAAGCTGGCAAAGCATTTATACTCCTAAAGTTGAAGGTGGTATGAGTATCAAGGAAGTCTTAGCCTGGAATAAAGCATTAGTAGCAAAGTGGATTTGGAGAATTGTGATCCATAAAGAAGGTCTTTGGGAAAAATGGGTCATGGTTACAAACTCAACAGATGTGATGTGATTAAGGCTCACTATAGGAATGGAAATTCTGAGAATTGGAAGAGAATAATCAAAGTGAAAAATGAAATCATGGAGAAACTGAAGGGAGCAGACTTCTATAGCACTATCAGGCAATGGGAGAAAAATAGTAAGTATGATGTGAATGCTGCTTATGATTTCTTTAGAATCAAGCTCCCTGAAGTCAGGTGGCACAAAAGTGTTTGGAGCAGTGTCAATCTCCCTAAGTATAGCTTCATAGCTGCCCTAGCAATGCAAAAACAGCTTTGCTACTGTAGATAATATTGTCAAAAGAGGGATGCATTTAGTTAATAGATGTATCCTCTGTAAAATAGCTGCTGAGTCCCACAGACATCTATTTTTCCGCTGCGACTTTGCTGCTAAAATCTGGGAGCAAATCAAGGCTTGGGTTGGTATAAATATGCAGAGCAATGACATAAATCAAGCTATGGATTGGCTGAAGAAGAAGAAGAACAGGAGGAATTGGCGCCAAGGGTGGGCAACTTGTAGTGTGACAGCCGCAACATACTTCATTTGGAGAGAAAGGAATTGCAGACTTTTCTCAAGTGAAGAACACTCTATAGAGACGATTATGAAGCAAATAAAGTTCGTTGTTAGTGTTCGACTCCTTTATTCGATGAAAAATTGGTATTCCGAGGATGTAATAGATGGCCTGTTTGGTATCGTTTTCTGTTTTCAGTTTTCTGTTTTTTTGAAAACCAAAGTTCCGTTTTTGAAAACCAGAAAAAGTGGTTTTCAGTTTTCAGTTGTCAGTTTTCATTTTCCATATGACTATTATAGTACCAAACAATTTAAAGTTAATTTTGTAACTTATTTAACTAAATTTTTTACGCAAAAAAACCAAAAACTGAAAACGACAGTGATACCGAACGGGCGTTTTTGTGGCGTTCGTTTTTTCCCATTTTGGATGAATAAAAGAACAACATTTCTTGCAAAAAAAAAATTGTACATATAAGTGACCAAATCGATTAAATTCCATTATAATAGTTTGAGTACAAAATAACCATGATTCGGAAGTAATCATTTCGAAACAAAGAGCTCACAAAACCTTATTATGAATGATGGTTACATAAAAGTAATAAAACCTAACCCCATTCTATATGTATAGAAGAATCCTTTAGTTGCACCCCTTTTTTCCTTACCAAAATATCCCTTATTTTGACAACTTGGAACAATTTATGAAATGCATATTTTTGTGTGCTAAATCAAGAAACAGATGAATTATATATAGTACGTCCAATTAACATGTTACGGTAGAATTGGGAGACCAACGGCCAAAAGTCACTATATTGATTAGCGTCATTAAGAAGAAAAAAACCTTCAAACTAACTATAAAATCATTGAAAAAAGGTAAATAAAGAAGACGAAAGGTTTGTTATAATTCATTCAAATACATAAGGTGATTAATGTATGTAATTTATTTATCATATATGATATAGTTATTTTCATTTTTTATTTTAATGTAATTTATTTTTATTGCGACACATAGCACTGTGATATGGTTTTTGTAGATGACAATTGTGTGAAATCAAGCATCTCATGCCACGTGGATTAGTGATGTTAGCCTATTAATATTATTATATATAGATATAGATAGATAGATAGATACAAGCACCCCATCGAAATTGTTGTATAATAAAATCACTTGCAGATTTTCATTTTCATTTGATATGGTTCTTATTATACAATTCTACTTCATAGTTTGAACCAAACAACTCACAAATAAAATGAATATATAAAAAATATTAGTTTAGCTTGTATAAGAATATATTTATTTAGTTATCTTAATTTTTATTTTAGGTATGTTACTTTAACCCGTAATGATGATACAACCTTCAAAGTATTTAACAGTGACAGTGTTGCGTACATATTTGCAACACAAATAACGAATAATTTTGGCTCATACACATACCCATTATTTCATATGACAAAATTTTGAGATGATTATAGCTCAGTGAATTTGTATTTGGTTTTAATAAAACCATATTTTCATAATCAATTGCAAAATTAAAATTTTCGGTAACCAAAACAACTAGATTACACAATAAATTGATTTTCGAGTATAATATAATTAACTATTTGGAATAATTGTGATATAAATTTCGAAGTAATAATAATTTTGGACTGCAAAAATATATACACTACAATATATGAGACGACAATCTATGCACCACTATTCTAATATCTAATCGTCTAGCCTAATTTCTCCCTTTCAACATGTCACATATATGTGTGTAATGCATATTTTTCTCATTAAAATTAACAAATGAACACAGTATTTATAGTCTCTTAAACTAAAATGTAACTGAAAAATTGGTAAACAAAAGGCCAAGACACAGAGTTTAATACCATTATTGAGATGAATAAGGAATATGAATTATGATGTGTATATTGAAATTTATGAAAATTAATTTCAAAGAAGTTGAAATGTTTTCAAACGTTTATGAAGGCAACTCAAAAGATTTTATTCACCTAAATTAATATGGGATATTAAAGGTGTATGACATGTAGGAGAGAGAATGAAATTGAACAGCGGACCGACACGTAGGATATGAGGTGGATTTTTTTGGCTACGGATGCTTCAAAGGTTGCCACGTAGGCGTGAAAATTAGCCTATTAAAGGTATAATATTGATGAATAAAATTAGTTTTCTTTTTTGTGAACATCAATAATGCAATGATGTGGCAATGACATCAGCGATAATGTGGACGCTCTTAAAAGTAGCTAAAAAAGTGGCTAATGGTTAAATTTATATTTAATTTGGGTGTTACTAGTATTAATTTAACCTATTTCAAAAAAATATACATTAATTTAACCAATACCCACCCCATTCGCTTTCAATTACACTATTCACGTCATCAGTGACGTCATCGATAACATCATCACTCATTTAATGATATCACTGATGATATCATCGCCACCTCATTTAAAGATTTGAGATTTTAGGAGATAATTTCGGAAACAACGTTGGACAAGATTTTCTAGAATCATATGAAATTATTTTAGTTTTGGTGATAAATTGGGAAGTAATATATATAGGCGCAATATATTAGAAAATAAGTTATAGAATATTTTATGAAAGTAAAAAATTAGGAAATAATTTTGGAAATGATACTTGATTGATTAATTATAAAAAAAGCCATAAATAATCCACGATAGCGAGCCTTAATTTAAGGACCTCCCTAAATGCGTTATAAGTGCACGATATGTTGATGTGGATTAAATGTTTTATTATTTTACAAACATATGTGTTAGTGAGATATTATGAAAAAAAAAATAATAATTACAATTACAGTATGTATCTTGATAATATTATTATAAACTAAAAATTAATAATGAATTACAAGAAGTTGGTGGGGAGCCGAGTAACGATCTGAGGCCCCACACCCTTAGCTATGGATTACCATATGAAGACTTTGTCAGTGAAGATCATTTTCTATTAAAAAAAGCATAAACATAGTTTTATAAATTACATTATGTATTACCATATGAAGACTCTATCAATGCATTATATTAATTTTGAATATGAATTTTTGGGTTTCTTTTCGTCTTACTTATAGAAAAACCTGGCAACGGGCCACGTCAAGTTTAACCCAAAAGAATACTGGTTAAAACGTGTTCGAGTTATCTATGGTCAGAACTTGATTAGGAAAAAAATTGGCTATTAACCTTGAACAACGGGTCACATCTGGTCGGTTAAGTTTTTGATAGTCCTAATATTTTGCGTTAATTATGAGTAATAAAATAAAATTATAACCAAACTCATATAAAAACCCGTGTAATTTTAAACGGGATAATAAACTAGTTTTGTTTATTTCCGTAAATTTTGGTTTATTTTTGCAAATTTGTTAAAATTATTTTCAGACTTTCAAATGGATTTTTTACGATTTCACAAAACAAAATGACATAAATAATAAATAATAAGCTTTAAAAAAAATTCATGTATTTGCTAAAGTACCTTTATGTCCTTTGTTACTTCTAAAACAACTTAAAAACACAACCCATTTAGTTCATAAACCTAAATGACAAATTCAATGTGCCCCTAAGTTATGTCAAAATGCGTGTGGCCCCCCACTTTTTAAATTACTCATCATGTTTCCCTTGAAGTATGTAACATAGTGCACATTAGGGGAGACCAAAAATTCGGTCCGGACCGAAATGTGGATAGTATCGAACGAGTTAATTCCTGTTCAGTCCACGGTCCTCTTTTTGGGGAAAATTCGGTTCGGTCCAAGGGACCGGACTAGACAAGACCGGACCGAAAGAGATTTGGTCTGGTTCTCTGTCCAAATTGTTTTGAGCCCTGGTGCGGTCCGATTCCAGACTAATGCTCACCCCTAGTGCACATGGTGCGCTTTTGACCAAATTTAACTAACGGTGTTAACTCACATCCGTTAAGTGGTTACATTGCATGAGATTAACAATTGAATTAATCACTTATTAACATTTTTATAATAAAACAATCATAAAAAAATTCAAATTTTTTTTATTTAAACAATTCCAAATTTTTTTTCACTAAATTTTCAATTTCAGAAAAACAAGTGCACATGGTGCCCTTGAAGTTTCTCTCCCCCTCTCTCCTCACCTTATGTGTCGCTCCAAAACCACTAAATCTCAACAACCAACAGCGAGATCACCACTGGCAATACTGCCCAGCTCAGGCACCCCCCGTTGTGCTTTCGTGCACCCTCCATGTGGCCCAACTCTACCACTGACCTCGTTTTCGATTGTGGAAGTGCACAAGGGAGCTGATTTCCTATATGATCTGATCTTTTTTCCGTACCTCTATGATTCTCGTTCAATGCACTTCTACTCATATTACACTTCATATGTACTTACATGCGCATATACACATACGGATACCTATCACTCCCTCTGTTCCATTGAGATGTGGTTTTTTTTTTTTTTTTTTTTTTTTTTTGTGGACCAAAAACCAGTAAAATGTGGGTAGAGGTGGGAGAGAGGAAAGAGAAAAAGAAAATCCCCACAAAACCATTTAAAAGGTGGTGTAGAACACTAGAAGTGAAGGAAATATAGTTATTTAACTAACACAAAATCAGCCATATAAGGAATGACCAGCATACCACTGAAACATCCAAAATGTAATAGTCCAATATCCCATTGGAACAGAGGGAGTATCTTGTATTCTGCCTAAGGACTTATTTTGGCATTTGCGGCTCCTGCTTAAATCCACCTAAATCTGTTCTATATTAAATTTAAATCCGCTGCGTACTCGTATCATTTACTCAGCCTGTTTGCTGATGTTCTTTTGTTTGGATTTGTCTCTATCCTATGCTATACCCCGTGTGTCATTTTCCAATTTCGATCCGTAGTTGACAGGCGTTTTTGAAGTGACGTGTTGAGCTTGTGGACGTCTATATTCAAGGGATTTTCACTGTAGACAATTTTTAAAACAATTTTTTTTTTGTTTCATTTGGATTTCTAATTTTTATTTTCTAAACTTTGACTAAATCTTCCGTATAATATTTTATTATAAAAATCAAATTTATCGTAGAACTTCTTTACTATTTATATTTCGAATTTATTAATTTGGTTTCGCCTTGAAATTAACTTAGATACTTAATCGTGGCATAATAACCCTACGTTTTCGTCAATTTAATTTGGTCGAAAATTTAGGATTGTTGCACAAATGTTTCAGCACTAAAGATCCACCATCGATATTCCAGTGACCTCCCCTCGAAATAGTATTCTTATCTTCCTTTGAGAAGAATCTAAAATTAAACCATCCTTTTGTTAAATAACGGATCTCCAGTGAACGAACATCTGTCCAATTTTCTACTACAAAACTTCACATCTGAGTTTTTGTTATGCGTTTTCCGACCCAAGACCCAAAAAGAGTATTTTTGCCAGTAAACTATCCTCTTATACATCACATTCCTCAATTTTTGCTTCAGACATAGCATAGCCCTCAACAAATTCAAGTGCCATACTGTGAGACTTCATGCTAGTACATTTTTGTAAGAATTTGTAGGTTTATTAGGGTTTGGGATGAGCAACCTTAACATTTAGTATTATTTTCAGGAATTCCATCCGAACAATTTTCCCCAATGATTCAGTTAGAACGAACATTTGAACTTGACCCAAAACAAGAAACGACACGACCAGAACCCGAAAATGACCCGAAAAATGTTTGACTCGATATTGACCCGAACATAGTCGATCTGAAATCACCTAGACCCGAATAATCAGACATTTAAATGAACCAGTTCATCAAAAATGGCTTGATTAGCTATATAGATATCACATATTCAATTACTCTAATTACCAATAACGTGTCAATTTAAGATAATATGTGATAAATTTTTAAGAGATCTGGCATTAATATGATCAAATTTGAACATACTGAAACAACCCGATTTGGATTTGACCCGACCTGAATCCGACCTAGTCCGAAATTGACCCGTAGTTGATACACCCGAACTACACCCTACCCAAACCGAACTCGACCCGAAACCGACCCTGTCCGTATTTGACTCGTAGTTGATACAGCCAAACTAGACCCGACGCAATCCGAATTCGACCCGAAATATGTGACTCAAAAGGTGACCCGACCCGAATGACCCGTTTTCCAGGCCTAGGGCTGGGGGGGGGGGAGTATATCATTCACAAATTCATTTCGAATTGGTGGTTTTTGAACACTTCGAGCCGGGTATGATCAATCATTTCCGATTTCGAGTTGATTGTAGTTAAGTTGGCATCCGATTGATCAACATGCATAGTTTGCTAAGGCTGAAGGTCCTACTTGTTTCAACAGACAATCTCTTCTCTTTGCTTGATTTGCCTGGGAGATGAAGCTTGGGCTAAATGAAACAAATGTTTCCAGATATCATTCTCGCTCTACCTAGCCTTTTTTTTTTCTTTTTGTAGTCTTAGAGAAAGTTCTTTTACTTTTAACGGATCTTGCAATTTGTAAGCCACGTCTAATGTTTTTTAGCTACATACTTAAGGGAATGGGTGGCCTCGGTATTCGAACCACTAAGATCACGAATAATGAGAGCCGGCCATTGAACACTAGGAGCCCGGGCCCGCACTGGCCCGGCCCTGGTCAAGCCCTGGTCAACGCACGGCACTACCCGGCACTACCAAGCCCGGGTTTGGTAGTGCTAGGGCTAGTGCTGGATTTTTCAAGCACTAGCCCTGGTCAAACCCGGTCAAAACTCTGGTCAAGCCCTGGTCAAGCCCTAGCCCGCCCCCAGCCCGCTCTAGCCAACGGCTAGTTTAGGTTCAAAACCCAAAACTAGCCATTTGTTCGTACTAACGGCAATTTTTTTGTTTTTGTTTTTTTTTGTTTTTAAATTATATCCCCCACCCTAAAATTTTCTATAAATACGCACTATATCCAACTCTAAGTTCCACACAATCACTCTCTCTATTCTACATTTCTTCTTCAATTACTACAATTCTACAACACCTCTCAAGTATTCAAGTTTTAAATTTACTTAAAAAAAATTACTACAATTTTCAAGTATTAATTAAGTTTTCAATTTTAGTTAGAAAAAAATTACTACAAGTATTATATTAAGTATACAATATTTAGTACTTTTGTTATTGTTATTTTGATAATTATTATTAGTATTGATAATTATTGTATTTTTTATTCAATATTTTAATATTCTTATAAAAAAATAATATTAACCCGAAATGGAGAATTTAACTCCCGATCAAAGAAGAGTGTTAGAGTATACGAAGAATCACTTCTAGGTGATGTTAATCAAGGTAACTTAATGTTTTTAATTTATTTTTATAATTATTAGTGTTATTTTATCAATTTTTCTTTTTATTAATATAATTTTATTTGTATATATAGGTAATATATCACATCAAGAATCATCGGCCATGTCACCACCTCGTTCTCATCCAATAACGGATATAGATTCACAAGATGGTAAAATTCAATTTATTCAATTCATTTAATTTTTTAATTTATTCAATTAATTTAAATTTACAACTTAATTAATATCATTATTCTTTAATTGTAGGTGGTGGTATTGTTAATCGACGTGGTGTCAAACCAAATTTTGTTTGGGCTCATTTTGACAAAATCTACACCGAAAACAACAAAAAAGGTGTAAAATGTTTCAAACTTATTTGTCGAATTTGCAAAAACAACAATGTTAATGTAGAATTGAAGTGAAAAACGGGTAGCAGAACCGGCACTCAAACTCGAAACCTACAAAGCGTACATGGCATAACCGACCGCGAAAAATAAAGTGAAGGTGAATCAAGCCAAGGTGGTGGTCAAACACAAATCGAAGGTTATATGACCCCGACTCCTGGTGGAGGTACCCCTTTCTATTATAATAGAGATCGAATGATTGATAATATGGCTAGTTTTATTTGTCTTGATGAATTGCCTTTTAGTTTTGGTGAAAGTATTAATTATGATGAGTTTAATAGATTATCATTACAACCCGCTTATAGAAAGGTTCCTAGGAACACTCTTAAGCGGCATACTATGACATAATATCACAAAACTAAAGGCGAGCTAATTGAATATTTTCGTTCATTTAGTGGACGTGTTTGCCTAACTAGTGATACATGGACTTCAAGACAAGGTGAACCTTATATATGCATTACCGCTCATTGGATTGATAATGATTTTAAATTGCAAAAACGTATTATTGCTTTTGATGTTATGGAAGAGTCGCATACCGACTATAACATATATTCTCGTATTCATGGTACTTGTAGTGGGTTTAAATTGCTTCATAAGTTGTTTACTATTTCATTTGATAATGCTTCGGCTAATACTGATTGTATTAGTCATATCAAGAGCAACATTTCTACTTTATGATTAGATGGTATTTTTTTACATGTTAGATGTTGTGCACATATTATTAATTTGTCCGCTCAAGAATGAATTGCTTGTATTTCTCATATTTTAAAGCCTATTAGAAAAGTTGTTAAGTGGCTTAGAGTAACGGGCACAAAAAAGCGTAGATACAAACAATTGTGCAAAGAACATCAATTGCCATGTAAGAGATTTTGTCTTGATACACCAAGGTGGAATTCTACCTACAAAATGCTAGGTGCTGCAATAAGGTATAAACAAATTATTAGTACTTTGTATAATGAACATCTTTCTACCGATCCAAATGCACAACTTCTCGATGATGTTACTTGGGAACTTGCCGAACCTATTTGTGATCTTTTGAAATCTTATTATGATGCTACAAACATTTTTTCGCTAATATATGAACCAAATGTTCATTTGGTGATCTTACAATGCATTAAAATAGTTTTTGCTATGTCTAATATTGATGCTTCTATTTACGATAGTTTAAAGCAAGTTGTTTCTTTAATGCGAGAGAAATGGTTGCATTATTTTACTAAATTTCCAATTATATATGGTATTGCATGTATTCTTGATCTCGGTGTTAAATCCGCGGGATTGAAAAATATGTTAGAATTTTATTATTCAACATTAGAACAAGACTATGATGTAGAAAATTATGTGAACAAATGTGTTTCTATTTTTATTAAATTACATGATTTGTATGATACACGTAGTGGTACTGATGCACAAGCTAGTTCTTCTTCTTCTTCCATGTCATCTAAATCTAAACAAAGTAGATTTGGTGATTATCATTAAAAAACAAAAAACAATTTTAGACGATACAACATCTTTTGTCAATGATTATTTAACACTTGTGCATGATACTACCGATGATAGTGATTTTAGGATTCTTAATTGGTGGCGTAAACATAGCCACAAATATCCGATTTTAACCCAAATTGAAAAGGTTGTTCTTGTAGTTCCAGCTTCGACAGTTGCTTCGGAGTCCGCTTTCAGTGCAGGTAGAAGAGTATTGGATGAAAAGCGATCAAGCTTGGCTCCCGAATCCGTGAAAGTATGTGTATGCAAAAAAGATTGGGATCAAGCAGTAAAAAGAAGACAAGGAATGAAGGATGATGATGATAACGACGAAGAAGATGATCCATTCATGACAATGGATACTACATCGGAATCGGGAGCATCAAGCGCCGATGAGAACGTCTAAGAATGAACCGATCAAATAATCAAACGAAGGTAAGTAAGGTAAGTGAAGAACTACGTGGGTTTTGATTCTTTCGAGATACGTAGGCATCCTAATTATTATAAGTTTATCAAATAATGATACAATTATGATAATTACGAGCAAGCCATTTTTTTTTCAGCCGAGGCAGTGCCCGAGCACTAGCCCGGTCAAAGCACTGGCGGGCTAGTGCTAGTGCCCCGATAATCGAGCACTGGCACTAGCCCGGGTGTGTAGGGCTAGTGCCATTGCTCGATATTCGGGGCACTAGCCCGGGTGAGCCCGACACAGCCCAGCCCGTGGCCGGCTCTACGAATAATGAACACATGATGAAACTTTCCATGTTAGGTGACCCCCACAATCCAATTACTCATTTCCAAGTTGCTGTTTATTAAATATGGTGCCTTGCAGTTCATATTTGATCAACCTTTTGGGGTCCTCCGGATTCCTACCTCTTTGGCCATGAGCGGGACGGTTTGCATAAAGGTTTGGTCGACCTTCATGGAGGTCGGGTCTTTATTGGAAAATGGGAGATGGTTTTACTGTTCCCGCTCTGTCTTCAAATTGGTTACCTTTTCATCAAATTCATGTTGGGGTGTCAATTCAAGTCCCACATAGAAAAAAAAAAGGAACGGAATCCTTGTATATAAGTTCCACCTCCACAATAAATAGTATGAGGCCTTTTGGGTTGAAAAGATACCCATGTTTGAAAAACCGTGCGGGCTGGTAGCTGGGCCCAAAGCGGACAGTATCATACTAATTGTGAAGCTGTGGTTTAGCAGTCCACAACTCCGTAAAATAAACGGAAGGAGGTCCAGCCATGAATAAAGACTTGGTTTGAGGGGAGGATTGTTGGGGTGTCAACCCAAGTCCCACATTGAAGAAACAAGGCCCAGAATCCTTGTATATAACTTCCACCTACTCACTAAATAGTATGAGGCCTTTTGGGTTGAAAGATAGACCCATGTTGAAAAAACCGTGCGGGCTTGTCTCCCACCCCAAAGCGGACAGTATCATACTAATTGTGCAGCCGGTGGTTTGGCAGTCCACAAAAAGTGGTATCAGAGCCACGGTTTAAGAGAACCTGTGGTGGAGTGGACTCTGGCGATTGTGGGCATCCCCCCTCGGTAACACCTCGCGACTGTTTGTCTCCGTAAAATAAACAGAAGGAGGTGCGGCCATGAATTGGGCCTTGGTTTGAGGAGAGGATTGTTGGAGTGTCACCCAAGTCCCACATTGAAAAAAACAAGGACCAGAATCCTTATATATAAGTTCCACCTCCACAATAAATAGTATGAGGCCTTTTGGGTTGAAAAAATACCCATGTTTGAAAAATCGTGCGGGCCGGTAAGTGGGGCCAAAGCGGACAGTATCATACTAATTGTGGAGCCGATGGTTTAGCAGTTCACAACAATTCAAATAAAAGATACGTCTTTCCTTAGAGCCTTCCTTATGAACGATGTCATGGTTCCTAACCATCAATGGTGTGTTCCAAAGCTACGTTACTTATTCGTGTAACAATCTCCCCATTCCATTTAGGGTTTTTTGTCACACCACACGTAATAAAATAAGTTTTTTGTCATACTACACCTAATTAAACATATTTTGTCAAACTACACCTAATAATATCTATTTTTTTGTTAGACCACACCTAAATATCTAATGTTGACTTCCAACCTTCATCCACCCATTGCCGCCTTTTACCCACCCATTGCCGGCCTAAGCCACCCCCATTGCCTCCCCTATGGCCACCCCATTGCCTCCCCTAATCCACATTCTTATCACATGACCTATTTCCCCCCATTTCTAACACATTCTTTCTCTATCCCTGATGTTTTTTCCCTCTATTTCTTCAAATTTCTCATTTTTTCGTCAATCTATTTTATCACAAATTCATTCAAAGGGGGGTACTCAAATTTATCTTGGAGCTAAAAATCAAATTTGGGAGGAAATTAAGTTTGAGGAATTGAAAAGGGAGGGGACAAAACCAATTTTAGTGGATGTAGGGTGGCTATGGGTGGGTAAGGGGGCGATTATGGGTAGGTATGGGGCGGGGATGGCTGGCTATGGGGGGGATGGGTGGCTGTGGGTGGGTAAGGGGCGGGGGTGGGTGGTTAAGGGGCGAAAGTCGACATAGGTGTAGTCTAACAAATAAAAAGACTTTATTAGGTGTGGTTTGACAAAAAAAAATTATATTAGGTGTGGTCTGGTAAAAAAAAAAAGTTTTATTAGGTGTGGTTTGACAAAAAATGTTATATTAGGTGTGGTCTGACAAAAAAAAAATTTATTAGGTGTGGTTTGACAAAAAAAAAAAACACTTCTATTTATTCCTGAGAAACTATTTACGATATGGAGAATGTTAAATGTGTCCTTGTGGAGTACCAATATCTAGATACCTAAAAGCACGCACTTGGGAGGAGGAAAAAAAAAAATTGACGTGCGGTTTTTCAAGTTCAAAGAGTCACGATTAGCTGAAACACACAGGTGTTCCTACAAATCTTCACTCTTTTAAATACCCTCCATATCACAACATATATAGGATAAACTCTCCAACTTACAATTAAGATTTAAACAAAGTAATACGTACGCAAAAACCAAGGCTATATCCCATGAAAATAAAGTGAATCACCTCTATACACCGTTTTAAACTGTCTTGGCGCTCACATCACATGTAATAACCCGACCCACCATACGTTTGAATTCAACCCAATAATCAAGGGATGATACCGCCAATTAAGCACATATGCCCTCTTAGGGTGAAGGCCTAGTTGTTAACATGGTAGGTGAAATCTATTATAAACACCTTAAAAGCTCTGCAAATCGCTAATGTCGGACCAAAATATTTTTCCAGAAACGTTGGGGTGTTACATCACGATTATAGTGATGTGCTAGGATTTTAAGTGTTATTAATTTCATGCCATTTACAGGACGACTAAGATTTTATCATGTTGATTATGGTCCGCATTTTATACGTTGTGGTTCTTTAATGTTTTGATAGAGAATGTGGTTATTCGAACTAGTTTTGAGCTGATTTGCGCATAGGTCAACTTTCAAGCCTCATCTATCTCAAACTACTTCGAATTTTGGAGTGAAACTACTTGTATACAAAACTTCTTTCTCTTAGCTATACGAGAAGTGGTTATAAGCTTTATTTGTCCAAGTAAAGACGGAGATAAACCCGTTTGAAAAGTGCCTGGTGACGACCCAGTTTTTGCCGCGATCGCAGTTGGTGGTCAAAACCATTTACCTGGACCGCAGCTATGGAGTTGCACCCGCGGCTACCGCTGGCCAGGTTTTTCATCATTGAAGTTTCATTCATGACTATAGGAAGTGAATGAAATTTTGATAAAAATATGGGGGATGAGAGAGAAAGTGGGTATACAAAGGAGAATGAATGGGAAAGCTGGGCATGGTAAAGGATGGTATAATCATTCCGTTCTTGGTTGATTTAATATAAGCTAGTGATTCGATTCAACTATGAGTTCTTAATTCCTTTATTTACTTTTAGTCATTGTTATTCCTTTTAATTACATGTTTATGAATTTTTTGATATAGGTTGATCCCCGCCTAGGGTTTACAATTCTACACTTAGCCACTTTATTTATCAAGTGTTTAATTGATTTGGTAAATGTAAGAACTTTAATCTAGTAATTTATATGTTAATCATTGTTATTAGGTAAAGGAGACGAATAACATAATCGGCTAAGCATAGAATGAGTTGATATGCGCCCGATTCTATGTTGATATTCATCTCAACTTAATGTTGCATGTTATTGAATTAAATCTAAACGAGTGATTTAGGTTGTTTGATAATTTGGGTTATAAGGAGAGTGATGATCACGCCTAATTACTACCATGTAAGGATCAATTGGAAGTTAGACTTCCTCAGTAAAGTAATTAAGAGGAAATAATCGAGTTAGAACGAGGATTAATTGTGAATTGTATAATTGCTAGCAACGATTAGATCAAACATGCCTTCGTTTAATTGATAAATCACCACTTCATTACGCTATTTTTGTTAATTAGTTTAGTTAGTTAAAATCACAACTCAATCAACTCAATCAATTCAGCCCCCTTAGTTATTACATGTTAGCTAATTGCGTATTTAGACTACAAATATCCACATTAATTCCCTGAGGATTGAGCCTTACTACTCTATCACATAGTTTTAGGAGAGTATTGAATTTTATTTGGAAGAGTGACATGATTTAGCTCCATCATACACTCAAATTGTGTAATGGATGGTTAATGATATGATTTTATCAACAAAATTACTTGTAACTTCGTCCAAATTAGGTGAACAGAAAAATTATATATTTATTAAAAGTTTTCCCATAAACCAAATTACACATAGAGACTAGAAGTCAAGAACCTGATCACATATCATAAATTAAAACATATCGTATGTTGTATTCCTTGAGTTCTAATTTTATTTTTATTAACTGGTAAGTTTGGGCCAACTAGATTGGGTCATCACCTTGAGTTCCAATAATGTTATCAATCTCATAACAACATCAAATTATTTTAAGCCTATATAGCTCATGATACTTTGAAGAGTAATAAAGCATTGCAATCTAATTCATATGAAAAACGAGGTAAGTATTTTAGCTCAACTAATAGACTTAAGGAGATAACTTTTGTGCAGGAGCTTTCACCTTCAAGCTAAAAGCTGATGTCTACTTATGGTCAAGAGCAAGTATAAAATCTTAGTAGGCGCGCCACTGATTTTCTTCGCACTAGCTGCTGTGATCATGTTTTAGAACAAAGAACCTTAATTCTTTGCATACTCTAGTGTTTGTTCCTTGCTTGATTTATGCTAGTATTGTGTAGGATGCTCATTATGATTTGTTATTGTATTAGCTTACTTGACAGTGGCATGGACTTTTGTACATTCTTATGGAGAGTTTATCAATAACAATGATCCAGAATTCCTGCTACTCTGCTAGTTGGATTTTTTTTTTTTTTATATAAAAATTGGCTTTTCACAGCGGTTGTATCACAGACACTGTTATATGAAATCTGCCAATCGACAACGGTTTATCATGGACCGCTGTAATTAAGTACTACATTTTACAGCGGTTCCAGGCACCGTTGTGAAATGTTGTTGGACTTATTGCAGCGCTTACATCTACTGCGGTTGAAGGACCGCTGTTAATCGAGAATTTGACCGCTGTGAAATGGCTCTTTTGTACTAGTGCATCCTGAAATTGCTCCTCATCAATCACGCTTAAATGTGGAGTTCTAATCACATGGAATTTTTAAAAGAAAAGTCGACTTTGTTGTTATGAGTAGCATTATAAATCGCTTTAAGCACTCATATGAGCTCCTTATATATGTTAGAAGCCTCCCCATATATTTGGGGTGTTACACTCATAAGCAGTCAATGCCATAGCCGTATACTTTGCTTCTGCTGATGATCTAGTTACAACTAACTTGTAACAGCCCGATCCAATATACGTCGCAACACAACCTAATAAAATAGGAAGTCACCTTTGGGCTCGCAAATCCACTAGTGGGTTTTAAGAGGTGAATACCTTTGTTGGCCGTATGATGGTAGGAATCTATTATAAACATATCATAAGAGCCTTTATTCTTCAATATAAGACAAACCAATTTCCATAATTTGGGGTTGTTACATGAATGCTTTTTGAATTTCCATGTTATAGGTGATTGACCAAAAAGCACATAGTATCCAGTAGTATCTCTTCTAGAGAATAGGTACGAAGCCAGTCTTAGTCACAATAAGATGTGAGTTGCCTAAGCTGGACTTAGCAAGCGCTATGCCTTGACTAGGGTTCAACCTCAAGTATATAAGAACCCTCTTTGTAGCCTACATATGATCTGATGTAGGTGTTTCCATGAATTGCCGCAATAACTGAACTAAGTAGGCAATATCTGGTGGAGATAGAGAGTCAAATAGATTAGTTTTCATACTAATCTTCTGTAAAGATCTGAATTTGACAGGGGTGTGTTGGAAAGTATGACCAATCTCCCATGCACCGCGGAAGCAAACCAATCGACAATAATAAACAAAAGTAGAAAATACGCAAGCTAATAAGATGAGACACAGATTTTAGGGACTAAACCCAAGGCAAAACCCTCCAACTCCGGAGGTAAAACCCACCAGCAAAACCGCTGAATTCCACTATACAAAATAGTACTAGTACAGCCACCGTTTCGAATTACAACACCGAATTCGAAACACACTACGAATCAGGAACAAAGATAAACTACCCCTAACTTTCGAGTATAATTAATAATCACCAATTAACACTAGAAATCCAAGGAATACACAATTCCTTATATTAATAACAAGCGATAACCGACTTAACACTTACCATAAGTCTCACTTGACAAAAGGCATAGTAGACCTAAAAGCCCACGTGCCTTTATTTGTCCTATGCATACTTGGGCTGGAACTATGGCTCATCGACCCAACAATTCTCCCCCTCCAACCCAAGAGGTAACACCGAGGAATCAACCATTGGCCTACCGTCATTACTAGCTGCACACCTAAGTCTGGTCCTCACCCTGACTCACTACCACGGCCAATGCACCGTGTACAGCCGAACCAGTCAAATGCATCATTTGACTCCGGATAGGGACCTCCACCCCTCCACTCTACCACCAGCAGGAATTTTTCTACCCTTGCCCCCGTCTGCAACCTGGAAACAATTAACCTTCGTCGTCTCTACCGCGAACGAAACACGTCGACGTCTTTTCCGTTCCCAACCCTGTGAGGTCTTGATGGTAGAACCATCCAGACAGTACAAACCACGATGCAACTCCCTCTTCATGAGGACCACTAAACCCTTAGTCACCTCTAACACTTCCCCATGAGCTTTGTACTCATAACCCTGGGAGTCCAACTCACTAAGTGAGATTAGATTCTTCCACAACTTTGGAACATAAGCTACCTTGTCCAAAGTATGCACCACTCCACTACCAGTTTTGATTTTCACCACCCCAACACCCATGACCTCAACCGTTGAGTTATTCGCCAAACTCAACTTCCTAGTCATACCTTCTTGGAGCTCATCAAAACAGTCTTTCCGGGAGCAAACGTGACTGACACTAGCAGAATCTAAAACCCATTCTTCCTTGGAAGAAGCATCGCACTCATCCATGACCGCAAGTAAGTCACTATCAGGCGTGAAAGAGGAGTCACCTGTCTCTTCACTCCTAACCAAGTTGGTGTCGCCCTTGCCGTTACCCTTATTAGGACAATACCGCCTAATATGCCCAAGGTCACCACACTTGTAACACTGCACCTCATTGCCAAAGGTGTTCCTAGACCGAGACCTGCCATGCTTCGACCTAGCATCCCTATTAGACAATCAATCTCTCCCACCACGAGCAACTGCTACCGTATCCGAGCTGTTACTACGTATCCCAGCCTTGTCCTTCTTCCTCGCATCAAAGGACAATAAAGCTGTCTGCGCCTGATCCATCGTAATGGTATCTTTCCCGCACAGTATAGTATCCACATAATTATCATATGCATCCGGGAGAGAATTGAGAAGTAACAACGCCTTATCTTCCTCCTCAAGCTTAACCTCGATCCTTTTCAACTCATTTAACAGTCCATTGAACACATTCATGCGTCCAACCACATTTTCATCCTCATCCATCCGTAACCGATATAACCGTCGTTTCAACAGCAACTTGTTGGTCAAACTCTTCGATGTGTAGAGTTTCTCCAACTTATCCCATATATCCAATGGAGAGTCCTCATCAAATACACAATTGATGACGGTATCCGCGATGCACAACCTAATGGTGCTAGCACATTTGTCGCACACATCTTCCCACTCGGCATCACTCATCGCTGTCGGCTTGCCCGTAGCTCCTTTCAAGGCTTTCGATAAGCCAAGGTGTACCAGAAGATCCTTCATCCTTCTTTGCCAAAGGGTGAAACTAATTTTACCGTCAAACTTTGTCACGGCAAACTGAGACCCCATGTTTGACATCCTTGCCGATTAAACCACAGGAACCTAGATTAAACCAAAACCTAGCTCTGGTGCCACTTGTTGGGGAGAGCCGTCAAGGAGGAGTACCGGCCCATGTCCATAAGTCAGTGAGGTTCCATCCTAAAACCAATTGGCTTTAGGATGGAACCCCGCTTAAGAGTATGGGCTAATCTAATCTTGAAGCTCACGAAGTCTTGAACAAGTCACACATTTTCATGAAAAAATGGAAAACCCATCATCCTTAGCCAACTTTTGGATAAACATCAAGTCGTGTCTTAATGTAGGCACATCATGTCATTTCTCAAAATAACACCATTTTAAGTTTCACATTTCCATAATGAATGACACACACAGATTTCCCATTAGGCAGAGTGATAATGGGCCGTTTACTCAAACCACAGATATTAAACATTACAACAATATTAGAAACCATATGATCTAATTTGAAGCTCATGTGTCCATTATATATCCATGCCATATCTTTAGATTTGTTGTGAGATGAAATTAGTTTATGGATATTACAAAGTTTACCTCTATTTCACTATCAGTGGTGGGAAATCCCATTGGATTCTTCGCAAAGTTGGACATCAACCTTTTGAATTGGTGTTAAGTGAAAGTTGCCAGTCTCTCTTGATCATCTTGATTTCCAGTCTTACTCGCTTAATTCTGGTTTGAGGAGAAGCTGCCATTTTTCCTAATTGGTTGTTCCATTTCTTTGTGGCCTTTTTTGTTCCATTTCTTTCAGATGTTAATGTCACCAACTGTTTTGTTTTGTTGTTGTTGGGCAAAGAAAGTGGGAGTCCCCCTTCAACATTCAAGTTTTTCTTTTGAATTTCTTCTTTGCTAGAGTAGAGATATAACTTCATCAACCCTAAGTAAGGGTTTGCTGAGCAAAATACTGCTCCTGTCATTTGAGTAGTAAGCGTCACGACCATTTACAAACTTAAACAACATTCTTTCCTCCTCCTTTTGATCCACAACTTTCAAGTATTTGGAGATTTCCACTGACATTTTGGTGATTGGAGGTCAATCATCTAAAACCTCTTGAGTTTTCCACAGAGCTTGTACTTGTGTATAATATTCTTTCACAGTCTTAATTCCTTGTGACAGTTCTTGAATATCCAGATCAATTTGATACTTCCTTTTCACCGTACTATACTACACAACTTTCTTCACTCCTTTTGTATATTCTAGTGAAGCCAACCAACTATAGTGGTGTTACACCAATCCTATGCTACAACTTTTATAGGACCAGTCTCTAATCTCTGTATTTCAACAGTGAGAAATAATAGAGTATAAGGGTATAATTGTAAATTGTTACACTGTTTATAGTATATATACAGATGCCAGGCACCTTAGAAGGGCACAACTGTAAATTGTCACACTGTTTTATACTCTAATAGAACTTCCAACTTTCAACTCCATTTCCCTCTTCCACTGATAGTAGGTGGAGATGTATTTGAACTTAGTGTCTACCACCAAGCCTATAGCTATGCCAGATGGATGCAAGAACATAGGATCATTAATTAAGATCCATACCTTTAATTGAGAATGGATTAGTGGAGTTTCCCTCACTATTGTTATAAACTACTCCTTGAGTTTTAGGCGGCATTGGCTTGTCTGAAGGTTTGCGGGGAGAGTGTTGAAAATTAACAACAAATCTTCGAATCCGCCTTTGACAGAGTGTTAGTGATGAACAATTAAAGATAAAAGAAAACTAAAAAGTATTGAACAACTCATGCTCCCTAAATCATCATGGTAATCCTCATGGCTCTGATGCCATGATTATTTTGAGAGACCTGGCCTTAAGGACTGGAAAGCCATTGTTTATCAAGTGATGATTGTAATAGTCATTGTAATTAAAGACAAATTGTAAAGTGAGGCAGAAAGTTTGAGATTAGAGTAGTTCTATGTTCACTTGTATTTGAAGTAATGCTAATGTTTAAAAAACCGGACCGAACATCAAACCGGTCGTCTCCGGGGTTCGATGGGTCAAAGGGTTCGATCGGATTAAAAACCCGGATGACGTCATAACTATAAAAATATTAAATAATAAAAATATTACTTAAAATATAAAAAATATATATGCAAAAATGTCCAAACACGGTCAAAATCGGACCCTATATCTGGTTGAGTAATACACGTGAGTTTTTTTTTTTTTGTAAGATTGTGGTCTTTTTATTCATCCATTGAGGGAATAAAAAGGAAGGAGATCTTACAAGGGACACCACTAGAGAAAAACCCGGGAAAACACTCCCACTAGGAGTTCAAACACTCAACTACTTCTATACTATCACACTTCTTGATCCAAGCATACACTCTAATGCTGACTATATCTTTGACACTTCCTACAACCCAATCTACCTCATGCTCAATACCACCAAAGAGACGAGCATTTCGTTCTTGCCAAATCATGTAGACCGTAGTTATCAGGCTACAAATCATCCAATGGTGTTTCCAATG
The DNA here is from genome assembly GCA_963680865.1 of Spergularia marina. NCBI lineage: Eukaryota > Viridiplantae > Streptophyta > Magnoliopsida > Caryophyllales > Caryophyllaceae > Spergularia > Spergularia marina. The sequence goes on from OY804554.1 coordinate 9,581,086, forward strand.
CCTTCTTCGATTCCTCTAATTCAACCATTTTACTTCATTCTCCAAACATTTCGGATGCCTCTTAACTGCAAGCCAATTCAATATGCTTTTCCATACTCCATTAGTATATGAACACTCAAAGAATAAATGCCTATGATCTTCTGCTCCTTTCTTGCATAAACAACACCTATTAACCAAGGGCATACCTCTCGCGCATATGTTATCCACAGTTGCCAGGGATTTCTGAATGGCCAGGGCTGCGACAAAGCTATGCTTTGGGAGATTAATTGCATTCCAAACCACCTTATGCCATTTATTCTCTTGATGTTTCTTCTTAAAATGCTGATAGCTCTTGGCTGCACTATACCTCCCATTTCTCTGCCAACTCTGCAGCAGATCAGCAGCAGCATCATCAGTTCCAGCTTTTAGAAGAACCTCATCCCTGACAGTGAGAATGTCTTTCCATGTTTCAGCATCTCCTGTTTTCTTAGTGACCTGCCAGATGCTTTTCTCCTTCAATTTATACTCCTTAATCCAACAAATCCAAGCACCCTGATTCTCATATTGGAGCTGCCATAACCACTTAGCCATCATTGCCTTATTCCAAGCCAGGACCTCTTTGATATTCAGACCACCTTCCTTCTTGAGAGTACAAAGACCCTCCCAGCTTTTATAGACCATTTTCCTTTTCCCAGCCTCAACGTTCCACAAAAAATCTTTACAAAGCTTATTGATCTGCTTTATAATCCCTTTTGGCAACAATAAGCTGGCACACCAATAATTTTCAAGGCCAAAGATCACTGAGTTGATCAATTGCACCTTTCCTGCATAGGAAAGCATAATGGAAGACCAGTGATTCAAAGAGTGTTTGATCTTGCTGATTAGAGAGTTGAACATATCCTTTTTGAGCCTAGCTGAGTTCAAAGGAATTCCTAAATATCTGAAAGGAAAGCAACCTTCAGAAAAGCCTGAGATGCTGATAATTTGTTGTTTGATCTCCTGTTTAACACCTCCGAAATAGACATCAGTCTTAGCTTGGTTAGCCTCCAACCCTGAGATGTTAGCAAAAGTTCTTAAACACTCAACCACATCCTGCATAGAAGGAACATCCCCTCTTATGAAGATCATAAGATCATCAGCAAAAGTAAGATGTGTAAGCCTGATTCTAGCACACTTTGGGTGAAAACTGAACTGGTTTTTCTCTGGCATCTCCCTCAAGTATCTTGAAAGAATTTCCATGCTCAACACAAACAAATATGGGGATAAAGGGTCTCCTTGTCTGATTCCACATTTGCCTGGAAAGAATCCCTCATAATTCCCATTAACTTTCAAAGAGAACCAAGTGTTTGAGATGCAACTCATGATCCACTTTGTAAATTTCTCAGGGAAATTAAGGGCTTGCAAAATTGATCTGATAAAGCCCCAATTCACAGAATCAAAGGCCTTCTTGATATCTACCATTATTAGGCATCTTGGGGAGACATTCTTCTGATTATAGCCCTTCACTATAGTTTGAGAAAGAGCCACATTATCAAAGATATTCCTACCCCTAACAAAGGCTGCCTGCTCTTTACCCACCAGACTTGCCATCACATCTTGAATTCTATTGGCAATGATCTTTGTAATGGTCTTATAAATCACTGAACAGCAAGATATAGGCCGAAAGTCAGCAACACTTGTTGGATGATCCTTCTTTGGGATCAAAGTGACCATTGTAGTATTAGCTTAATTAGACATTCTACCAGTTCTGAAAAATTCCCAAATAGCCTGACAGAAGTCCCTCTCAATTATCTCCCATGACTTTTGGAAGAAACCTGCTGAGAATCCATCTTGGCCAGGAGATTTATTAGAATCCATACTAAAAAGAGCCACTTTGATTTCCTCCTTTGTGACAGATTGGATAAGAGTGTCTGACTGTTGTTGGTTAAGGCTAGCTCCTTTTCTGATAAACTCAGTATCTAGAGCCTGAACTTTCTTCTCCTTGCCAATTAAATTCACATAGAACTCAATAAAAGCCTTAGAGATTGCTGCTGGAGTTTCCTGATTCTCTCCATTCATATCTATTATCTTCCCGATCATGTTTTGATGCTGTCTTTCTCTGATTCTCGAGAAGAAATAACTGGTGCTACAGTCTGAGTTATTAATGTGTGTAATCTTAGCCCTTTGCCCAAACATGCTTAGCTCAGCCATCTTCAGCCTGCAGTACTCTCTTTTAGCTTCCTCTACAGCTTTTTCTTTATCAGGATCATTCCTAATTCCAGTCAGTCCCTCTTGATGCTTCAAGAGATCATTTTTACATCTCCTAACTTGCTCAGAGAGATTAGAGAAGGAGTTTTTGTGCAGCATAGAAAGGGCGTGCTTTGTAAGCTTGAGTTTCTGAAGCAATTTGGCCATATTGTCCCCTTTTACCTCCTGAGACCATGCTTGCTTCACTGTTTCTAAAAAAGTAGGATGCATAGCCCAGGAATTCAAGTACCTGAAATTTTTCCTAATTGTTGGAGGAGGAAAAATGGTCACTACACAAGGAGAGTGATCAGACATTCCAGAAGGAAGGAAGTCTGCAATTGAATTAGGGTATTGAAGAAGCCACTCTCTATTAATCAGTGCTCTGTCCAACTTGGTCCAAGTTCTCCTATCCCCATCTTGGTTGTTAGTCCAAGTAAGGACTTGCCCTTGACTATGTATATCCATCAGATTACAGGTTGAAATGCAGGTATTAAAGTCATCCATATCTCTCTGCACAGGAGCAAAACAGCCTGATTTTTCTGAAGCATACCTTATGACATTAAAGTCACCAATAACTAGCCACGGCTTCTGGAGAACTCTAAGTCTCTCTAAGTTACTCCATAACTCTTCCCTCTCCTGAGAGTCATTACTACCATAAGTAAAAGTTATATCCATTTCCTTATGAGAAGTTCTGTGCTTCACTCCACAATGAATAAACTGAGCATGAATCTCCTTTATATCCACCTCCACATGCTGAGTGTTCCAGACCACCCAAATTCTTCCATTATAGTGTGCGGAATAATTAGTTACTATCTTATAATTGCTAAACCTCTTCTTCATAATACTATCAGCTTTCCTAACTTTCACTCTTGTCTCTAAGATTCCCATTATATTCACCCTATACTGCAGCATGAGGTCCTTTACCTCACACTGTTTGAGGGGGCTATTCATCCCCCTCACATTCCAAGCTGCAAGAATCATTCAGGATCAGGGGGCTTCTCCTCCTCTACTTCCTCCATTTGCTCATTCCCCACCCATATGGCATTAGACAGCCCAACACTTAGAGTATCAAACCTGTTTTTCAACACAGTAGGGACAACCAAAGCTGAAGATCTAGATTTTTTAGCATTTGATTCCCTGACTTTATGAAAACCCATCTCCTCAACCACTTCAGGAGAGGTTGGACTTTCATGTTCATGATCCTCAACAATCACCTATTCCTGAACAATCTCCTTTGGAGCATTAACCTCCAGTTTTGCCTCATTACTCTCTACCAGGTTTTCCCCAGCTTTCTCAACAGGTCTATAAATTTGCTTGGTTTTTTTCTCCTGAACTTTTGGCTTGCTCTTCTTACAAGTTTGCAATTCATGACCCAGTTTCTTACAGCCTTGACAGTAATAAGGAACCCATTCATACTCAACCTTCAGCTACATAATCTCAGCAAAAGGGGTACGCAAGGTTACATAATCTGGCAGCTTTTGAGAAACATCTACCTCAATCAAAACCCGAGCAAATGACAACCTATCCTTATAAGTTGTCGTATAATCTGCATACATAGGTGTCCCAATTTTGCTTGAGATTTTGCTTAGAACCTTCTCTGTCCAATACCAGGGGTCAAGATTGGGAAAGAGAACCCAAACTGGTATATTAGAGATTGAATCAATTTCCTGAGAGAAGGAAGACGACCAATGCTTGAGAATTAGGGAGTTGTTCCCCAATTTCCATGGCTCTGCCTTCATTACAGCATCCATATCAGCTTTTGTAAGAAACCTGAAAATAAACCACCCCCTTTTGAAGTACTGCACATCCGGAGTAGCGATTTTCCCCCAACTTTTACTCACAAGTTCCTTCATCTCCTTCACCTGCGGTTTTGCTCCCAAGACATTACCCACAAGAGTGCATTTCCATCTTTCAATTTCCTCCCCAATATCATCCTCCTCTATTACAATTGTCTCCTCCTGGTTAATTTCTTTATGCATATGCAGGCTCATCCCAATCTTAGGCTTACTACTAACAACCTTACTCCAAGTTTTGGTTGTATTAGTTTCCTCAGGCACCGACTCATTTGACAGAGGTTTTTCAACATTGAGACCAGAAATTTCATTATTCACTACAGTAGCAGAAGTTCCATGTAACCCTGAGCTATTATTTTCCAGAGAGGTAGAATTAGCGTTACCTGACTTGCGGAGTGCATCGTCGATGACGTCATGAAGAAACACCGGTGATCGGGGTTCTTCGTTGAGCTAGGTTTGAGTTTCCATCTCCGATTCTGACTCTCTATTCTCAAAATATAATAGTTTTTTACCTGTGTAAATGCACGGGAATTACAAATGTTTTTCTAAATATAATTATATATGTCATGCAATATATAATTGTTACGAAAATATTTAAACAAAACCATTTTATATAGCGTTTAGAAACTGTAATTTGAAATTTTTGGTAATCATTCTTAGCGTTTGGTAAAGTAGAATGCGGTTCGGGGGTTGTATTTGGTGTACACATGGAAATTTTGCTTCAAATTAAGAAATCCAAATTCTTGAATAATATTTAGGATTGCCAATCATATGATTCGGGTAAATTTTTGATTTGAGAATAACATTCCTGAAACACCTTCTTAAAGAATTTTAACTTTAAAATCATGTTAAAAAATAAGAATTTAGGATCCGTCTGAGAAGTCTGACCCCATACCAACGGACCACCTAATGAGTCTGCTCCACTCCTCAAGAACCACCCGTCGACTCTTGTATGTATTCGACAACTTTTATCAAATTTCTTAGGCGGCTCTCTCCTGCGCGAAGTTTCCTAGACGACCTCGAATTCTCATGCATTAAATCGTCTACGCAAACCACCAATCGACAATCATCACCCTACCCGCTTTCCAATCTAACACCCACCACTTCCATCCCCATCCCTAATCATCAACACCCAACATCCAACAAAAATTTAGAAGACATCTTCTCACCCTTGGTCAAATTTTTTAGTCGACCCATTCCTCGTCGATTTCTTACATGACCTCCCTAACCGACACCTTTAAACCCATCAAATTATCTAACCGGTAGTCGCACCCGCCTCCTACTCAGTTTATTCTCTACCTCACGCTCTACTTTACATGAATTCCCTTACCAAGTCAATTTCTACTGTAACCCCCTCACACCCGTTGATTCCAAAAACCAAGTCCTTTATATTAACATCTCCTATCAACTCATGACAACACATCGACTCCTTTGCGCGACCCTCCCACCACTAACTTTGAAACTCAACCCTCTAAATGAATATTTTCCTTTATATGTATATATTAACCAAATTGTTTATACCTTTACCTTTATTTTTATACCCTTCAAACTAATTTATATGTAATTGGTGCCTGTGCACATGTATGAGATTAATAATATTTTTTTTAGATAGACTGCACCCCTCTTATCCAAGTCAAAATTTCTATCCAACTCCTAACCCTGTCCATTTCTCTACCTGATCTCCATAATTACCCTCGTCAAAATATCTTGCTGAGCCTCAACCCCCATCAACTACCCGTCTTCCTAATATCCATACGATCATACATGACACTCTCACCCCATCAAATTATCTAGCCCGTACCCCAACCCTGTCAAAATTTAGACGACGCGTAGGTTTACTAAAACATGTCCTACTTTGACGTAAGACTGATACATGTCATAAATAGATTAAGTAAAATCATAAAAACTTAGATGAGCCTAATTAACACAAGCGTATTAGTTTTACCACATCATTTGTTAATATAATTATGGGTCCTCACTTTTTTATTAGGAATGATAATATATAAAAACAAAAAGTACCTTACGACCATTAGCATATAAGAATAGCTAGGTAAGGTATAAAACTATAAATTCCTTTTGTTGTGTTTTTGTCCTATTAAAAAGGTTTTTTTTTTTTTTTTTGGTAAATGTTTTAAAAAAGTTGTTGAATTCACTAACCCAAAACATTTTCCCTCCCGTTATCGCCTCAAGAGTTCGTGACCATTAACCACGGATGCCTAGGAATCTAGGATACCAAGAAAAATGAATCTTGTAATACGAATTCTCAATCATGTCATTATCGGTCACTAATAAGTCATCACCATTGATTTTTTCATCTAAAATTGTGAAACACTACAGTCGATTCCATTAGAATTTACTCCTATTTTGAAAATGTTAATTTTTTTTAACTATAGTAAGTCTCGAAAATTTGAATGGAATTTGTTAGTGTTAATTTCTTGGAAATATTAATCGGTCAATGTTAATTTGATAATAAATTACGACATTTTTCTTTTTCTAAAGTTGGATATGAATTTCTTGCATTAATCAGTATAATGGTCCATTTTATGTTGATCGTTGTAGTATGGTGTAATTATTTTGTTTCCATATTTGGGAGTGAGTAGAAATCTTTTTTTTTTCATATTATTTTTAAGATTTTGTAATTCTGTTCACACTATATCAGCATCAGACTTGTACTGGATCTTTACTTTTTATAGAATGAATTGTAATAATGAGCATGAAGTAGTAGACAGCACATTGGTAATGTGATGAATAAGTAATTGAGAGGTCAATGGTTCAAATCTTGGCCCAAACATTTTTTGCCAATTTTCGCCAATGAGCATAATGACGTGTTAAATGATTGCTGACATGTCAGTTGTACGCTGAAACTCGCCAACTCAGCTTTTCACGCCCGCAATTATTAAAAGTAACGAGCTTATGAACCCGCCATGCACGGGGTTTTTAAATCTTTATGTGAATTAGTTCTAATAGTGTTATATATACACCCTCATTCTAGAAATATGTGACATTTTCCTTTTTTTTGAGATGAATTTATTTTTAGTTTAACAAAAAAGACTAATTATAAATTCTCCAGCTTATTGCAAATTCTATTTCACCTTTTCGGTCTAGCACAATTTTGAACCAATTTATATAGAACTCTATCATTTAAAGTTAATAAATCTCACAATTATCCCATTTTTAAGAAACATAACTTAGTCAATCTTTACACAAAAGAGAAACATGGCTCATGTAGTAACCTAGAATGGCTAGAGGTAGTAGTACACATATGATCGTTATGGAAAGGAATAACCATAGAAATCTTGCGCCCATCTTTTGATTTTCGCTTGAAAAACGGAAGGCAAATAAATAATTTAAGAATATGATAGCAGCCGACAAATAAACCATAAAACGGTGAAAGATTTAACAATGTTCAATTGTTCATCTTAATAAAATACCGCATCAATCATCTATTGCACTAAACCATTTAAATAAACCAAATAATGAAGCACATAATACTTTGTATAAAAGATTTTCCCTTCAAAAAAAAAATACTTTGTATAAAAGATGGGTGGTGATTGTTACCTTTGACACTAAGTTGTTACCTTTGACACTATGATCGAATCAATAGCTTGAGGCCTTGAGAGGGTGAGTTATTTGTACTTACAACCTTCTTCATATCAATTCAGTAACTCGAAAATTTTAAGAATTAGATTGAAATTAATACTCAAAAGGAAAATGTCACATATTCCTAGAATGATGGTGTATATATAACACTATTAGAACTAATTCACATAAAAACTAATTAGAAATTCTCCAACTTATTGCAAATTGTATTTCACCTTTTCGGTCTAGCACAATTTTGAACCAATTTATATAGAACTCTATCATTTAAAGGTAATAAATCTCACAACCTATTTTTAAGAAACATAACTTAGTCAATCTTTACACAAAAGAGAAACATGGCTCATGTAGTAACCTAGAATGGCTAGAGGTAGTAGTACACATATGATCATTATGGAAAAGGTATAACCATAGAAATCTTGCGCCCATCTTTTGATTTTCGCTTGAAAAACGGAAGGCAAATAAATAATTTAAGAATATGATAGCAGCCGACAAATAAACCATAAAACGGTGAAAGATTTAACAATATTCAATTGTTCATCTTAATAAAATACCGCATCAATCATATATTGCACTAAACCATTTAAATAAACCAAATAATGAAGCACATAATACTTTGTATAAAAGATTTTCCCTTCAAAAAAAAAATACTTTGTATAAAAGATGGGTGGCGATTGTTACCTTTGACACTAAGTTGTTACCTTTGACACTAAGATCGAATCAATAGCTTGAGGCCTTGAGTGGGTGAGTTATTTGTACTTACAACCTTCTTCATATCAATTCAGTAACTCGAAAATTTTAAGAATTCGATTGAAATTAGTACTCAAACTGGTACAAACCTGATAGAGTACTTCAACAATTATGGCATTCGTATACAACAAATTGCATAACACTAAATAAATAACGGAAAATCAAAATTTTAAAGTACGTACACAGATTGAGTATCTGATGTGCAGGTACGTTGCGCGAGAGCAGACATGCGAATATCGTATAATTTTGCTGAAGAAAGAACATGGATGCGGATCTTCTAGCCAAGCGAGATAGATGGAAATCCTAGTACATGACTCCGATCGAAACCGAGTTTCATGAAGAAGCGAGATTAGTCGTTGTAAAAGTTATGTCCGATATAATATTGTACCCTACAAATCATTCCACTGAATGTGGTCAATATTTTTATCATGCGTGAAGCAAAATTAATCTACAATGCTATCAAAAGATCAAATAATAAAACGAAATTATACACTGAAAAACTCAATGCCTATTACGGTCTTGCACACAAAGAAAAAATAAACTAAAAGTACAACAAATTTAGGTCACCAGAAAACATAAAATAGATTTTTGGTAAAAAAAAATCTTATGCATTTTTCTTTTATAATAATCTCGGCCAAAGACCCTTGTAAAGACCGGTTTATATTTTTATTTTTAATTTATTTTTTAATAATTTCTGCAAAAGATCTTATTTATTCTAGAGAAATGCTAAAAATTGCTACAATTAAAATAATTTCGCCCATGACTCAGACGGGATTGATGGATTTTGAACCAGGTAAGGCGGTACGGGAAGCGGCCAATCGTAAGCGTGCTAAGTATGAGGCTAGGTGCGCTGCTTTGGGTTATGGCTTCCTCCCCTTCTCTTTCTCCTCTTTGGGGGAGTTGGAGCCTTCGGTTGTTGCTCCACTAAAGCGGATCCAGCAGTTCTCCAGGACGCAGGATATCGGGGCGCAGGCTGCAGCTTTTATTTTTACTAGGATTGGTTTTTCCATAGCAAAGGGTGTGGGGGCTCAGATCGTATCTCGGCTCCCCACCAATTTCTTGTAAATTATTATGGATTTTTAGGTAATATATGACATACATTAAAATAATTTAAAATATCCTATTTTATAGCAAATCACACGGGAATGCATGTTCTTATTATCTTGATAAATTTGTTCACACAAATATAGAAGCCTATATTCATGGGAATAACTCTTGTAATATGACCGTTTCTCTTAAATAAGTTTTTAAAAGATTTGATGGCTTATCATTTTTTTTTTAAGATATTTTCGGTTGATCTAATTTTGGTTTATTGGAATTCTTTCTTTTTTTGTCTTTCTGATTTTTCTGTCTAAAAGACTAAAATATTTTAAATGCACAATTTTATTTTCTAAGGTTTAAATTATTTTTATTGCTATTTCCGTATTCGTAAATATATGGAATGATTTTTTAAGATATGCTGATTTATTTTATTGCAGTTTCTGTTTTCAAGAACGGTTTTTCCTACATGGTAGCTTATAGGATATTTTATGCCAATTTTATCAAGGAAATTAGATTTACGTCATTTCTTGCCAAAAATTTTGGCCATTTTAGGTATGAAATAAAGTTTAAAATATTTCTCAACCATTGATGGGTAAAAATTCATTTTAGTTTAAACATTCATTTGCACTGGTTCTTTCCTTTTTATAGTATGAGAATATAAAAATATGAATGAACTAACAGTTAGCCCACTGTTAATGTGATGAATAAGCAAGGGAGAGGTCAGGGGTTCAAATCCTGATAGACACATTTTTTGGCTGATCTACCAAGAGCATACTGACGTGTTAAATGATTGCTGACATGGTGCTGACATGTCAATCGTTTAACAAAATCGTGCCACATCAGCTTATTGACACGGCTTTATTAAAAGATATATCTAGATAGATAGATAGAAGATAGATAGATACAACCAAAACTATGTTACAACAATTACATTCCGTCCAACATACACTTGTTATATTTGTGTATGCACTACAACCAAGTGAACAAAGTGTGCTTGGGTTTCTAACTAACTTCATCTCTTTTGATCTTCCTCGGATGTTGATAGTAAATGGCCGAGCATTTTGTCCTAAGCTGGTTGCGTACTTTGGACATTGTACAGTTGAGAGAAATATCTTTAAAGTCTTCCTTTGTCTCTTCTGATATACGGAGTATGCATGTGATTGTGGGTGAGGAAGAGTGCTGATCATGTTGTGCCTGATGTTCTTGTTCTTTCTACATCATTAATCATCATCAAAATTAACAAAAACATTTTATGTGCAATAATGGCTGTAACAAAAAATTATGCACAACTTATTAAAGTAATGGCTCCTAAAGTAGACCTCTAGCCATTTTATTTTACAACAAGATGTACGACAGACAGTACTCGGATACCATAAATGAAACATGTTGTCATTAATCTCAGCAGAAGGAACCTGCCTTTATCAAGGCTTGGACTCATGTTTACACTTACCTACATATATATAGTGTCTCTCACAAGCTACATTCATCTAAAAATCATTACTACCTAATCAGGGGTGGAGACAATAAACAACATTCTTTGCTTCTCCTCTTTTAATTTACTCTCAAAAATCATCTTTAAAGCAATCTTAAAATGATGAAGGCAAATGCTATAAATCCATCATTATCACCATCATTTTATGATGAGATTCATGATGATGATAATGTCAGCAATAATAAGTGCATGAAACATTATTATTGTTTGAAGGGTGGAGTAATATCTCCAGTATTCTTATGCACACTTGGTCTAACCTCCATTTTCAGCCTTCTACTCTTTTATTCTCCCAATCCTTTTCCTTTTTCTTCCGTACAATACCGCATTCTTCATAGAACGCTTCCTTTGATCAAACCTCACAACCATCATGGTAATAATCCTCCTTAAATCTTACATTTTCTCTCATGTTGTTTTTTGGATGCATTTGAATTGATATTTGACTCTTTTACGGAGTATTACTTTACATGACTATTTTACAAGCTAGATTGGTTCTCTAGCTAGATAATAATCTTACTCTTGCAAATACAAATGTTAGCTACTTTAATTGGTAAAGTCACACTAAGACGTAAACTGCGGTACTATATGTCTATATCGATCATGTTGAGTCTATTCCATACATACCCTATTGTCTTGATTGGCATTATAGTAGGTTTTGCATGCATGGCAATTTGTAAGGATGGGTTAGTAATTCATGCCAACTGTTCGCATGTTCTAACTATTTTTTGTACATGTAAGTCCCTAATTAGTTATTGATGGTACATTATGAAAACAATAATTGTAAAAATTGTTCTATGGAGAATAAAGTATATTTCATTATTCTGCCCATATTTTCATCTTGATTTTTGTTCATGTTAATCCCTATTTAGTCATTTATCTCACATTGCTTATTGTAGAATTGTTCTATATTTCATTAGTCTACCCATATTTTCATCTTGACTTTTGTAGACAACGAGAAATGCGAGATTTTTAAGGGAAAATGGGTGCACGATTCGAATATGTCGCACTATACATCAGCTAGTTGTAAGACAATCCCAAACTTAAGGAATTGCTTCAAACATGGAAGAAATGACACTGATTTCTTGAATTGGAGATGGAAACCAGATGGTTGTGATCTTCCCGGGTTTAATCCCAACCAATTTCTACGAATTGTGAGTGGAAAGAGATTGGCATTCATTGGTGATTCTGTTGCACGAAACCATATGGAGTCTCTTCTTTGCTTGTTGTCTCAGGTAAACATTTTTATTGTACATTCTTTTCAATTTTCGGTCAATCATAAGTACGATAAATTTTGTGTTCTATGATGTGTTGTAATATGCATTAGTTAATCTCACATTGAAAGGTAAAGGGAGACTTTTTTACTCATAGAATTAGGCAGTTTACTCCGCCTATTATCTGTTAGCATGGAATTATCGTTTCGGCTTATAGGCTGTCTAAGGTCTGGCTCCTCCTTTTGGCCGGTCTCTCCGCCCCTAACACTTCGTTCAATTAGTCCTTCCTTGAATCATATTAATTAGAATTATCTCAGTATGCTTAAAATTATTACGATTATCTTCGTGCTTTGACATTTCGAGTTCACTACGTGGAGAAAATGCGTGCGCTCATAAATTTGAATGATTATTTTACCTTTGTTGTGGTACCTGGTACGTGCTAATAAGTAGCTGAGCAGTTTGATACTGCCGAACATCGTCGGTTTATGCTGACAATTAATAGCGTAACCATCACTACAGTTTGATTAGTTCCAAAATCTATTAATTTAGCATTATATTATACTCCCATGACCTAGGATTGGCTGAAAGTTGAAACCAAAGAACATTAAATTAATATTTTGAGATCTAACCCATGATTAGAAAACGAGCATATACGACCGGCCTCGTTAATATTCTTACAACTTCGTGGGGCACTAGATTCGTATGGCGCGTATACGTAGATTTTATATATTTCGGACGACAAGAGGACGGAGAAGGTCTTCGAGACTAAGTCTCGAAAATGACTCGAAATAATTCGTTCTTACGTATTAGATCGTAATAAATGAAGAATGATAAGAAAATTACATTGCTTATAAATCATCGCCCCTTCATTCCCGTGAAATAATTAACGTTTTCAATTTTTGGTTAAACTTTTGTTGATTAAATTAATTAAGTCTTTTGTGAAACGATCTTAACATAAGTTATTATTAGACGAATACACACAACTGAAATATAAATATGACTATTTATTGTTTAAGTGTGTTGGTCTCATGTGTGACAGTCTCATATGAGACTTGGAGTTCCATAATTAGTGTCTTATTCTTACCCCTCCTAAAGTGTTCTCTTTGGAAAATAATAATTTCAACTTGTGCCTTGACCTTTTAAACTAATCTACATTCAAATACATTCTCAATTTTTGTAAGAAAGAAAAAAAACTATTTCTGATTACTTGATTAGTACGTAGTTCTTTTTTGAACTATTACATACGCTGGCATTCAGTAAGAAAAAAAAAAAGTTAATCCAAATATATTACCAAAGAAATATTTTTTAGGCACTAAAGTGATGAGGGTGTTATAAAAAAAAAACACCAAAGTTGTATCTCATATTTATAAAACACCAAAGTTGAAAAACTTATTTTTAAAACACACTTTAAACTACGAGTATTTGGGTATTTATTAAACACCAATACAAATTAAATAATTAAAGAAACTTACTGAAATCAAGAAATACTAGGCTCGTTTCACAATAGGGAAAGATATGGAGTAAATCCACTTCAACGATTTCAAAAAAAAAAAAAAATACAGATCACATAAATCAACAAATGTCAAAAAAGAAATTACAACCACTTCAAAAAAAAAAAAATTACAAACATGATTGAACGGTAGTGTAAAAGTTCAAATTATAGCATAAAAATTTGTTTAGAAGTGCCAAAATCCTTGCGCTCTCGCTTCATCAGGTTCAGGACGGCTCTCCTTTAAACTTCCCATAATCCTAGGTTAAAAAGATGATAAAGTTTACTAGTATTGAATATGACTTAAACTTGCACCATGCGTTCGTAAAGAAAATCGATGAAGAAGAATCGGAGGAGAAGAAGAACATGGTGCAACTACTTGGATATAATCATATTAATACCACCCTTGTGAAGTTGGAAGAGCATTTTTTATATATTCTTGCGATATTTTTATTTTTTTTATTTTAATAGAGTTGCGAAATTTTACATAGCAAGTCCATTGAATTTTTACCGATTCTTGATGCAAGCAACATGATGATCATATATATTAATCCTTGGCAGGCAGAGACTCCAACAAACGTATATGAAGATTCCGAAGACCGGTTCCGAACATGGCACTTCCCTTCATCCAACTTTACTCTTATGGTCTTTTGGTCTAAATTTCTTGTCAAGACAGAAGAACGAATGGTGAATAACTCCGGGACTGGAGTTTTCAACCTTCACTTTGACGAGGTGGATGAGGACTGGGCCTCGAAACTCTTAGGCTTAGACTATGCTGTCATATCGACTGGTCATTGGTTCTTCAGGCGAAACTACATGTACGATCAAGACAAGTTAATCGGGTGTGTGTATTGCTCTGACCCTAATGTCACCAAGTTCGACCTCAATTATGCTGTGAGAATGTCAATACGAAGAGCGTTAAAACACATTAATGAATGCAAGGAATGCAACCAAGGCCTTTTAAGCTTTGTAAGGACCTATTCACCCTCACATTTCGAGAATGGGGTATGGAACACTGGAGGAACATGTAATAGAACCAGTCCTCACACTGAAGTGGACGCGAAAGAAAGAAGAGTCGACTTAGAGTTAGAGGCATCACAAATGCAGGAACTGGAGCAAGCGAGAAAAGAGGGTGCAAGAACGGGAAAGCGGTTCAGGGCTTTGGATGTAACCCGCATTATGTTAATGAGACCTGATGGTCACCCTGGTGAGAACTGGGATAATAAGTGGATGCGAGGGTACAACGATTGTACTCATTGGTGTTTGCCAGGCCCAATTGACGTGTGGAACGATTTTTTGTTGGCTGTTATGCAAAAAGAAGTCGGATTTTCACAATGAGTTCCCTCTCTATTGAAGATGCAGCTACAGGATTATACACTGATCAGTTTTGGAAGCAGAAACAAGTTGTAGTTTAGGTACATGAAAGTGAAACAGAGTCGATTTGTAACCAATCATCCGGGGATTGGTTTCCTACTGTCAGTACCGCAGTACAGCACAGGTAACCAAGTCGTACGATCATGGACTCGTGACTTGCTTGTCGCAGGTTCCTATTAGGGATCTTCGAAAAATAGGTTTATCATCACCACCCCCCCCCCCCCCCCCCCCGCCCCCTCTTCCGAGTGTCTGCAGACTGATGTTAGACACTTAGACAGGATGACCCACGATGAGCCCTGTAGTATCCCTGCCTTTTTCTTCCCATGTAATTCCATACATTCTCTAGTACAAATGGATTGCAAATCATCATACTAATATTCCACAATGTTGTACCAGACCGAGTAAAATGTTGCTTTGCAGGGTTCGTAACACTGGGCACTGGAGACCGGTTCAGATAGTTGCTGCTAGCCTGCTATGGTAACTACTCCATTTTGCTCTAAGGTCACACCTCTATTCTCCCGCACTGACATATGCAATTGTCAGGACAAGGGGAGGAGGACAACATTGCGACCCTGACAGGAGAGAGTAGCACAATTCCCATGTTAACGGGACTATAAGCAATTAATACAATTTACAGATGCATGAGTAAGCCTAAGGTGATTCAAGGATCAAGCTCTTGTATGTTAATCATGCTACAACGCAGCTCAAGAATGCTATCCAGGCCACTCACACCAGCACCCAGACCTAGAACTTTATAAAGCACTCCAGCATTGCAAAAATAAAAATAAAAACGAAGTTTTATGACTATCTCAGTTCACAAGTCTGCACAGAGAAATCAAAGAATTGGCATGGGTGGGACGTGATTGCCGTCATCCAGACCTTAATGAATGATGAGCAAGGAAGGATCCAACGCGTCCACATCCATGAAAGAAGAAAGAGCAAGCGTTCTAGCATGAACAAAAAGACGTGAAAAAAAAAAATGACATTGAATCTAAACACACACAAATAATAGGCAATTGGGCATTAGCTGCTTCAAGTTGAAACTAAAATTCTATAAATGTAGGAATGTGCAAACATAGTGTCCTCAACAATCATTGCCTTGAACTACTGGTGCCTTCCAAACCAAAAAAAAAAAATGTGCAAGCTCAGGATCATACTTTCTATGAAGGAAGTGTAGATCTTTTGATCCAGGCATGAGTTTGGAGCATATAGCATATAGACATGCATAGGGATATCGAAAATGAGAAACATTTACTACCACAAGAAGAAAGGTTAGACCATGAAGACAAACACATAGAAAGGGATGAATGAGAAAAGGGCTAAAGGTTAAGAGCTACTGAGTACCTACCCATACCAAACTAAAATATCACATTGAAACCTTAGGGTTCCACAAATATATAGTATATGTGCATGTTTGGTTGGTGGATCCATTGCAACGAAATGGGATCTCAATTAGTACATAAAAGTGGAAAATGAAGTGAATGGGAGGGGTCACAAGGGTGGAAATGTAATTGATTAGATCTCATGGTATTTACAGAGGTTGAAAAAAACACCAATGGTTACATCAATTGAGTAGAGATCTCATTATGTTGTAATGAGAATTAATCCTACCACCCTATCTCCTACTTTTCCCCACTTATACCTAATAGGCTAATAGCAAAGCCCCCATTACACTCCAAAGGGATTCCATCCAACCAATCAAGCCCTAAAGTATATTCGCTCAAAAATGTCTGCACAACACGTACATCTTCCAGGACACAGGAGCGTGACTGAAGGACCCGTCTTTCCTTTTTTTGTTTTTTTTTTTTTTTAATAAGTCCGAAGGGCTTGTTAAGATAGGCTAAATTCGAAATAACAATCCGTTATTGGGATGCAGACCAACAGAATAACTATAACTCAGCTCTTTAAAAACCCTGTATAGATTCCAGAAAAACGGCGACAAGAAAGCTAGGGAAACTGGTTAAAATGTTCGCAGTTAAACAGCTCAATCTTCAGAATGGATATAGTTAACTTAAGTCAACAATGACAACTTTTTACTGCCAGGCAGAAAACAAAAAGATATAAAATACTCCGTCATCACCTTCTATTTACAATTACGATTTAAGGGCAAACATAATGGATATAAGAATCTTGGAAAGTACTCGAGTCAAGGCCATTATTATTCGAGATTGTACCCACAGGCCACAGCTCTAAAAGTACTGAAGTCAAGAGTCAAGGCTATTACTTAAAGTCATCATGCTGATTCACATTCCAAAGTAGACACATACCCTAATATTTTGATAAAACATGAGGCATGCTAGGTTCAAATCAACTGTATATCATCCTGGCTATCCCATAGAGCCACTAAAGACTTGTTGAGCAGTTCCGGATCCTTATTGTTATATGGAAGCAAGGTGAGTTCTCTGAATTCACAAAAGCTTAAGATAGGACGTATAAATGCAATAGAGAAAGTATAAGAGCAGACTTGCAAGGAAGATGTCTAAGATATTAAAACCATGTTCTCGATAAGGCAAAACACAAGAATTCAGGGTCATACTGCACTCTTAAAATGATGGAACAAGCATACAAATCAACTTTGGAAATTATCATCTACTCAGCATTAAAATTCAACCATCAAATCATGACTACAAGAATCACCTTTCAAAATTATCATCTACTCAACACTAAAATCCAACCATCAAATCATGACTACAAATGAATGATGAGGGCAAACAAAACGCAGAGTAACACTTCGTTCTAGGAATCGGATACATTGTTCTTTCCCAGAAATTCTACGGCCCCTTGGGGACCTTCCAGCATGGGGGTTTGAACGCTTTCTTAAGGTTGTGTTCCCACCGCTTACCCCGCAGTTTCCACCAAATAAAATAAGGGAAACGAACGATCTTTGAACAAAGTTTGAGCTAGATAACCTAAGCAATTCTCTGAGAAATCAAATTTAGTTGAAGAATAACAATCAACCCTCCCAACTATGGCGAACAAATGTCAACACTTCAATTATTTTAGTCTGGACATGCTACAATGACACTGACAACTAATCGCTCTCCCAGAAACCCGATTCTCCGAAAGTCAGGATGTTAAGCATCTCCCAGAAACCCGATTCTCCGAAAGTCAGGATGTTAAGCAACAAGTTTCTAACCACACACACACACTTACTCAATGAAGCTATTCCATCAATTCTTTTCGTTTGGTGTGAATTCCTCTCACGTATTCAAACCACACGCTAACGAATAAACACACACTCAATGAAGCTTTTTTATCAATTCTTTTCGTTTGGTGTGAATTCCTCTCACGTATTCAAACCACACGCTAACGAATAAACACACACTCAATGAAGCTATTCCATCAATTCTTTTCGTTTGGTATGAATTACTCTCACGTATTCAAACCACACGCTAACGAATAAATATAAGGAAGGAAGTACTCACTCATTCAACAATGCAGGTGAAACTACTACTAACATTGAGCAAAATCTGCCAGAAAATATGGATATAATTTTAGTGAATGAAAGAACATAATCTGATCAGAAACAAATGCCAAAGCATGTTGTAATTTAACTTAAACGTAACGAACAAACACATTGCTCGACTAAAAATGATCTAAACAACGATAATTCACATCAATCTACACCAACATTTCCACAAAATATGATGAATTTTCATTTCCATATATATTTATAATAACCAACAACAAACCAAAGTTCACCCACAAAATTAAAAAGCTAACCTATCATATCCATCCCAATATGATCATCATCATCATCCAATTACAATCAAACTTCAAAATCACACATCAACAGAATTCCCAAGCATAAACGAGTAAACCTCCCGAACGGGCGAAAACTCGACAACGCCAACATCCATAGCATACCCAGAAACCGGCAACTTCAAATCCCTCAACACACTGACCGCCTCGGCGAGGCGGGACTTGGGGACATCCTGGGCAACAGGGCAAGCGGGGACCCAACTATCAACCTTAAAATCATCACAAAGCTCAACACCCTCCTTCTTGAGAAGATCACAGAGCTGGGAGTGGAAGTTGAGGAGAGAGAAAGTGGGAGTAGGAGAGAGGAAGAGGAGGTTGTCGTGAGCAGGAAGCGACCCAATTGAGGAGAAGGTTAGGTGAAGTGGGTCTTGTCTAGAAGAGAAGGATTTGAGGAGAGGTTCGAGCTTTGTGGGGTCCATGAATGGGGATGAGAAGAGGGTTATGTGGGGCCGGGACTCGATTTCGATGAGTTGGGTGCTGATCTGGCGGCGAGCTAGGATGTTCCAGGCTTTGAGGACTTGGTTTTCCAGAGCTGGGTCGAAGTAGAGCTCAATTGAGTAGCCTTGCGACATTGTTGGAAGATGGATGAACCCTAGAAAATTGATTTGGGGATATTTTGTTTTGATTGAGGGTGGTGCTGAGGAAAGTGAAGAGAGAGAAAGAGGGGGATGAAGTGGGTTGGAACTTGGAAATGTTGGGGAGTGGTTTTGTAGCTGTCTCTATTATCAGTCAAAGTAGTGTGTAAGAGAATAATTGACTTTCTAGTAGAATTTGATGCGTAACCATGGGGTTTTGAATCTTGTGATATGTTTTAGATTGTTTTTGAAAAAAATTCAAAGAGTTGGAAAGTTCCTTAGAAATGTATGAATATATAAGAGTGAGAAATAAGTTTGTATTTTTAGTGTGATTTTTGAGGGTTTGCAAAGTATTGAATTCAAAGATATTTAAGGAATACGATTAGAACACTTGATTGATTGCTAATTATGCAGGTTGAACAATTATAAGCAGATAACCACAAAGGCTGAAGATTCACCAAGGTTCGGAATTGCACAGAACAAAGGGGTAGTTTTTGTAAATTAATGTAATCTGATTTTTATCATGAGACTTTAATATAAACAAGTTGAGATTGTCCTAAATATTTAAATAAGCTGATCCAAGGGTTAGAAGTAATACTGCAAGCAAAGATCGTGAAACTAAAGTCCTACAAATGCTAGATGGCTCACTCTGTATCTCTTTTTTTTTTTTTTTTTTTTTTCATGTGAACCCTCATTTCTCACCAACGGTAGTCCAAATGCAAGTGTTAGAGGGTAGACATAACAATACTACAGAAGTTAGGATCACAAGAGTGAAAATGACAGTTGTGGCACTTTGAAACCTTTATAATCTCAACAAAATTCTATGAATCAGTCGTCTCGTTCTTTAAAATTTATTACTTTAATTAAAATCATCCAACTATCCGAGGACTATGTGACAATACTGGGGTGAATGACAGTCGAGTGAGAAGACAAACATGCCCTTTACACCCAAGCATTTGGATAATTATAGCTAGCGTTGTTCTTGCACAAACACCAGATTGAAAACAGCATAACTTTCAACAAAAATAGTTCATCCAACCCATGATATATCAAATTTACGGCAGAGATGTTGGGTTTAATATGAAACATATATAACTCTTGCACCTCAGTTACATTGTGAAACATATGCAGTTATTGCTTGATTAGATTACATGCATGATTCTATTTAAAACACAGTTATTACTGTACATACTGAACTTGCCATCAATGTCTCCCCAATTTCTCTAGTGTCTGAACATGACAAGAAGACCGCTTACGCCTTAAGGTGATTCTGAAATCTGAACGACTACTCAACAAACCATGATTCGGCTAAGAACTTAGAAGCTATCCTGTAATATATGAACACGGCTATCAGATTGGCTTGAGCCTTGAGGTAGGGCTATAACTTTATACAGCCTCAACTGTCGCTTACTACTGCAATGAGTAGCACTAGTATCTGGATCTGATCAGCCTCAAATTGGCTTCTTTTCTTTTGTATGATGAAATTAGTTCACAGTTTTGTATAATCTTCAGTTTCAGAATTTCAGGTCATGAGCTCTGCAGAAGGGGTGTCTTATGATCAGACGATTCCAGGTCTGTAGGTACAAAATCGTCTAGTATCTCTTCTGTCGCTTTTCCCCACATCACAGCGTAAAATCCAAGGGATATAACTGCTGCTCCAATTATGCTGCAATGAGAACGGCATAGGTGAATATACCGAAGAAAAGTATTTTTAATACATCAAGGGCCAAGAAAAAAGCTTGGTTAGGTCTCAATATACCTTCCAAGATAAAGGGTATCACCGAGGAATATGACCCCCATTCCAGCAGCAATTGCTATAGACAACGGTTTGAACATTGCTACATAGAAAGGTCCTTTTCGGCGCAAGATATATGTATGGACAGTATTGGCCAAACAGGAGTCTAGTAAGCCCTACACGGAGCGAGTGAAAACAAACTTAAGTCTAATCATAAAAGGGACATTTCAAATGGAATTCCTGTAAGACAGAGGTGCTAATTCTTACAGAGTACACCACGGCAACCATAGTTATGTCCGGTTTCAATATCCAAGCGGACCTGTCTGGTACTGCCACTGATGATATTGCTCCTGTGATAATGGCTGCAAAGAAGTTGTAGAAGAAGACTACAACAAGTTCAGAAGGGTACTCCTTGATGATCTGTGCCTGAAAACATGTTCACGTAAAGAATGTGAAAACGATGCTACTACCATTATGACGTTAGTTCATATAACAGAATGTCACAACATGATGCATCTGTACGAGGATAACATAGGTACGATTCCATGTGTGGTAACAGTACAATAATGATCACTTGGAGCACAATACCTGTACAATGTACCAAACTGGAGTAAGAATATAGTCCCCACCAAGCAGCAGCCCGCCGATTATCCACTTGGAATTCGATGATTGCAATAAGTTGGTATAAGTTGCAGATAATTTCGGAGCCAAAATCATAACAGATGGCCCCTTGTAGAGAATGATGACCAATGCACCTGCTATGGATACAATTGTGCCGATAATCTTGACTTGACTGCTTGAACTTCTCCAGACCAGTTTTTCCATCCTGTTATCCGAGAAGATCCAAAGGGCAATATACAGAGCTGTTAAGATTATATTCAATATAGATGATGAAAACGAGTAACAACAAATTTATGTTACCATAAGACGCGAAACAGGGAAATCCATACATCAACATGAGCAGGACTTGTGAATAAGATAATTCTTCCACTAGCTTTTATGCTTACGAAGTTTGTGTAATTTTGTACAGCATATGGAGTATATATATATATTCGTCCATGCATGCTTTAGGATTTAGGCTCTTGTCCAACAATAAGTTACTTCAGACAACCTCATAGTATAAATTCAATTGACTTCTCCCAATAAAATGTTTTAAATTAGTACACTTTAATATGCAAGCTAAGGATTACAGTCCTTTTAGCTTAAGCCATTTTTATCAATTGCCCATCTATGCTCGCTCGTTTCAAAAATCATTTCGGGACTAAAACGTTGTTGTGCTTTTTTGTGCAATTATAATAAGTGACAAACAAAACATTACTTCCACTCCAAAGAAACACAGCCACATCAAATGCTTGAAGGTTACAACTAACATCATAAGTTTGCTCGTATTAGATGGAAGGAACTTAATTAATGACAATCTATTATAAGGTTTTATGTGATTTTCACTTTGGAGAGCTCAGAGTTGATCCCTTGCTTGACCATACATCAATATATGACACATGCGACTTAGAGCTTGTTCGCATAGAGGAATTTTGCGTGAAAGGTAGGGCAGGGACTAGGGAGGAGGGTAATAAATTTCCTTGTTTGGAAGAGGGAAAGAGAGCAAATTATACTACAGAGGCGATTGTATATTGTTTAAGATTTCATTCTCTTGTAGTCATCCTAAAATATTATGGAGTATATTCATCATATTCATAAAAAAATTGTGTCGTATTTACATTCAATGAAATATTTGTCATATTCATCAAAAATTGTTACATACTTGATTCATTAACATTGTAGGAGAAAGGAGGGTGACTATCTAAGCATGCAGTATGCATGAGAGTAACTATTAAGCTTTGTTAGGATTGTTTAGGTAAAACACTTGCTTAGTTTCTCTTTAATCAATGTGTTGTCATTTATACCAAACACACACCGAAGACAAACGATCGGCTTGAGTCCATAGTACAACTAATACAATCCATCGTTTGTATCGGTGTATGTTTGGTAATTAATGTGAAACTAAGCTTATGTTTTACCTAAACAAACCTAACAAAGCTGATGAGGGTGACGGAGGAGTATGCGTGAGAGTAACATTGTTAACATGGTCAGATCAAGAATTTGACCTTCGAAGTTGCAGAGATACCAAAGTTTCTGAAGTCTATGATTTATTTCACTTTGAGTATATTCGATTGTTGAACTAAGATTATTAATTAAGGTCGGAAAAATTAAAGGTCAAGGCAAACATCGATGACCTGGCCAGGTTTGGGACATCGTCACGTGCACCATGCAACCTATTGCGTGCGTGCGCAAGGCTACACCAAATCACCAATAAATTATGGACGGCAATTACAATCTATTTCCAATTAGCAAATTGGGTGTATTGTGATTTGGTGTGATCACTACCTTGTCTACTTGTCTAAAAACAATTAATAGCTAAAAACAACTGACTAAGTAACGCTTAGGAGAAAACAACAAATGGTAGGCTCAAAATTAAAGGTGGGGCCAAATAAGTAAGTGATGTGAAGGTTGATGCAACAAATTAAGAAGTTTGACAATCCCAAACGCAACAAAAATATTATAATTAGATCAGAGAGATATAAAGTTGACAAGAGTTGTAGAAAAACCTGAAAATGATGGCCAATATGAAAGTGAAGGCCGGTATGAGGTTGCTCATTGCAGAAGCAAGTGTGGGTGAACCGAATTCTATTCCTTTATACCCAGACAATAGACATGCAGCCCTGTCGTCACACATGAAGAAAAAAAAAACCAACCAAATTGTTATTTAATCAATCGATCGATTAATCAATCAATAAATGTACGCGAGACTTTAATTTCGAGCAATTTAGTATCTTTATCTAGTTTTAATTTCCGGGTTAGCGGTGTTTTTACTTGTTTGATTTGACACACTATTCTTTCGTGTACGAGAAGCACTAATGCACTAGTGGGAGAAACAACATACTCACAAGTCGCGTGTTAGTGAAGGTGGATACCATTTCTCGAAACTTTTTCTTTCACAAATTTTTATGATGATAGTATAACGGGTTGTTACGAATTTTGCATAAATCTCGAGTGAACTTTAAGCTATGGTTGAAATTGAAACCCTTTCGTGAGTCGTTAATGATTTTATACCTTACCAGCGTACCAAAATGTAGGTGTTTTGAGAGTAAATTATTACGAAACAAAGTCAACAAACACCAACAAGAAATTAAAAAATAAGAAAACAAAAATTAGGCAAAAATTTTATGAGAGGAGAATCATACCCAATTAGTGAAAGGAGGAAAAGTTTGCCGATGATCCTTGAACCAAGAGGAGGAAGCATTGCTCTTCTGCATAATTTCATAACATATGATCATCATCTTACTTACATGCATGATCGATCAATGAATTTCTATGGCCTAGCCTAGTAGTTGACTTATTGGATACATTAGGTCCCAATAAGTCCGATCCCGGCCATCACCTTTGATTAAAACCGGTTTACGTCAGAGAACGACAACAACCCACATGTAAGTTGCGAGAATTATTACTATCTTCGTCGACGAAAGATAGTAAAATATACATGATCATAAGACCTCTGACGTCTGCAAAAGTCAAAACGTTAAAAATTCATGGGAGAAGGAGAATCTATTACCTTTGAAAGAAGTTAGAAGGGAAGAGAACCAAGGCAGCAATAGAGTAAGAGTAGACAACAAAGACATAGTAACTCATCCCTTTGGTAGTAGCAGCCTTAAACACAACATTAACACCAACATTTGCACACTCAAGAGCCACCATAAGTGCGAAGGGAAGAACATCTTTGATAAAGTTCCCCCCTTGCATTTTCTCTAAAGAAAGCAGAGGATAGAGGGCAATAAATAGACCAAACTCTTTGTGTTGTGCTTGGAATGATACTATATAAAGATTCATGACACGATATTTGGATGGTGGGGGTGTGTGGTTTGCTTGTGGTCTTTAAAAGTAGCGGGCATATTGAGCTAGTGGGAGCACCATTATTTACTCTTTGTGTTCGTGAGTATGTGACTATGACTTGTTAGGAGTTGATGGCCTCTTGTAAAGTGATGAATGTTGTGACTTGGGAAGTTGGGAGGGGTAAAACCAAGAATGTGTCCGAGTGGATAGTCTTTAAAACTTTTACAACTTTTCTTAGGGCAATTGCAATGGAGAACTCTACCTTTAGTTCTTCATATGCCACATCACATATTTACAAACTCAACATATAAGAACTTATTTTTACAATTGAACATTTTTTTACGGGGTCGTTAATGGAAACTGAAGAATCTCTCAAAGTGAGGTAATCTTCTTGAAGAAGATACAAAAACTAGTGAAGTAAATTCATGAGTAGTGTAAAGAAGAAGATAGGAGAGAAAGGATTTGTTTTCATTAGCTTGCAATGAATTACAATTTGTGTATATATAGCCGTAGCAATGGCTTACAAACAAAGTAATAACCGCCTAATCCTAGCTGGCAAGTTAGAATCTAATATATATATATATATACAGGCGGGTTCAGATGAGTCCGTCTATTTAGATGAGTCCATGAGTTCTCATTTAAACCGTCGGATCTAAACGAGATAAAGGGCTGAGATGCAGCCAAAAACGTGTGCGGAGGATTAGAGGAAGGGTTCACGTGTGCGACCTCATTTTTTCCAAGCCCAATCCCTCTTTCCAAAACTGTACTCTCTCTCACTACTTCTCGTTCTCTCTCTCCTCCAAAAAATCCCAAATCAAACCCTAACAAAAAAATCATTTGGATTATACACTAAAACGATCGAAAATGGACTCAACTGCAAAGATTCAAGGCTTCAAATTGCTATTGATCTTCAAAACAACGATGATTAAGGTAATTTCGAACGATCTTATGTATGATTTTATTTTCGAATTTCACAGGCAATTTTGCATCATTTTCGGTCACGATATAGAGGCGAATTCGCAGCAAAGATCAATTGAAAAAAGGTGACGGAGTTCTAGCTCAAATTAATCTGAATCAGGCCGGTTTTCGTTTTCTTTGAAGAAATCCCAAATTCGAGCGTTTTTTTTTTTTTTAATTTCTGTATGATTTCGATTTTTTGATAGAATTTGCAATCACAACATGTTGGTTATTGAATCACACACGTTCTCGATTTTTAAAAAGAATTTGCAATCACAAGGTGTTGGTTATTGAATCACATGTTCTTGTCGATTCCACTGCCTTCGAAGGTCGCTGAACAAATTTTATTAATTGATTTTGCAATCACACTATATTGACTATTGAATCACACTCGATTACACTCGATTCCATAGAGTGTGTGATTTTATTAGTTAGTGTAAGATTCTATTTGATAGCTTGTATGATTATATGTGTGCGTTAGTGTGATTCTATTAATTAGCTTGTGTGATTCTATTTGATATTGTGTGTGATTCTATTTGTTAATGTGTGATTTTATTCGATAGTGAGTGTGATTTTATTCCAGAGAGTGTGTGATTCTATTAGGTAGTGTATGATTCTATGTGTGTGTTAGTGTGATTCTATTAATTAGTGTGTGATTCTAGTAACCGTGTGCGATTCTATTGGATAGTGTGTGATTCTATTGGATAGCGAGTGTGATTCTATTTGATAGAGGGTGTGATTCTATTAATTCGTGTGAGTGATTCAATTGATTCTTTATTAGTTGGCGATAGTGATTCTTTTGCATAGTGCGTGTGATTCTATTACTAAGTGAGAGGGTGATGGAGGGCCAATGGGGTAGCTATGAGTCGATGAAGGTCCTTCGTTTAACTTACTCCCCTTGCGATGACAATGAAGGAACAGATTGTTTCATTGCTTATTCATGACATACAGGGAACAATTTATGTGATTTTATTCGTGTGTGATTTCATTGGATAGTGTGTGACGTGTGTGATTCAATTTATTATTATGTGTGATTTCATTATTAGTGTGTGTGATTCTACTTGTTAGTCTGTGACTATAGCGATTTCTTGGTTCGTTTTTTTTTATCACAAGGTTTTTTACAATTGCGTGGCGTGTGGGTTCCTTTGGCTTGGAACTAGAGCTGGACAATCGTGCCGGCGGCCCGCTTCCGGCACGCCCACCGATCCGGTCCGGTAGTGGCACGGTCACGGCACCCTCGAGGATCGTGCCAGCCCGGCCTGAAGCACGCCGGACTTAGATCGGGCCACGGCTGGGATTATGAAAAGATGAGCGTGCCTAGGCACGGCACGGCCCGTGGTACGGCGGACTTGGCACGATCACGGCACGTTTGTCGTTGGCCCGGCACGGCACGAAAATCCGCTTCTATAATTTTGTTTTTTTTTGGTAAAAATATACTCCGTAACTTATAAAACAAAAGCTGATTTTAAAAAAAAAGTAAAAAAAATAAAAAAATAAAACATGCTGAAATTTTGAAATGGGCCAGCACGGTCCGGCCCGCTTTATGGCACGCCTGGCCCGGCACACAGAGAAGTAGCAGCCGCAGGCCAGCAGCAAGTGGCCCAACTGCCCAACTGCCCAACTAGCCGTTTTTTTTTTTTGTTCAAGCATTTTGTAGTCCTCTTCAATTTTCCCTCCTCAATTCCTATTTTCCTATAAATACTCCTTTATACAAATTCAATTCTTCACAATTCAATCCAACACTTCTACTCATCTTCTCTTTTATCCCCCTCATATACAAACTACCACTCTCCAAATTAGAATATTATTACTAAATAAGTACTTACATAATCAAATACAATTACTTAATACTAACATTATTATCTAATCAAATAAAATTACTTATACTAAAATTATATATTTACTTGCAATTATTCAATATTAATCAAGGGTGAAGGGGTTCAATTTTCATTCATCAAATACCAAGCTTCACAAAAGCTAGACGCACTTATTTCCGAATCCAATTTTGGGGAGAAATTTCTTACTTATATGTGATTTCTTACTTATATGTGATTGTTAATTTGTCATATAATTGTTTGAATTTTTTGTTGCATGAATATTTATTTCACATAATTAGATTTATTTGAATTATTTATATTAATTAAAGTTTATTTAAGATTTATTTGATTTATTATTAATCATGGACGATAATTCCAATTCCAAAAGGCCTCGTTCTCAAAATGATCCAAACTCTCCACAAACACCAAACTCCCAATATCCAAACACTAGCCAATTTATGAATTTTAATTCCCCACATCTACAAAATATCAATTGGACATCGCAAACACCATTTGGTTATGATTCAAACCGAATAGGTTCTTCTTCAACTCCAATCATGACCCCCACAAATTTATTCCAAACTTCGTTTCCTTACATGCCACAAATGACACAACAACATCAAATGTTCCCACCACAAATGTCACAAGATTCGTACTCACAAGAAAATTCCTCCACACATACTATACCAACCCAATCTCAATATCAATCCCAATCCCAAACTCAATCCCAAACCCAATCTCAAACTCAATCACAAACTCAATCACAAACTCAATCACAAACTCAAACCGGTTCTATAGACCCTCAATCTATCCCCCCCTCTCCACTTGATCAATGGATGACCGATGAACAAATGGAAACTATCACTAATAGCGCTGGCTCAAGCAAAGTTTGGCCCCATTACATCCAAACCACTAGCAAGCCTAAAAAACCCAAATGTAGATATTGTGGTAACATATACTCCTACATATCCAAAAATGGTACCGGTCATTTGGCCCGACACATCAACAATAGTTGTAAGAGATTACCCACTTCAAATCAAGCTTCAGTGGACAAATTTTTATCAAAACCCAAAGGCCAAGAACCGTATGTTTATGATTATGAAAAATGTAATGCTCAATTGTCTAGAATGGTTATTAGAATGGAGCATTCATTTTTATCCGTTGAACATGATGAATTTAATGATTATATTTCCGTGAACCAACCCGAACATAAAAGAACGGGAAGGAAAGCATGTAAATCTAAAGCAATGGTTCAATATTTACATTTAAAGCATGATTTAATTTCCGAATTTGCAAAGTTGACATGTAAATTTAGTTTAACCGCCGATGCATGGGATTCGAGTTTAGATTATTCTTATATATGCATTACCGCTCACTGGATCGATTCTAATTGGAATATTCAAAAGCGCATTATTACATTTGCAAAGTTAGAACATCCTCATAGTGGTATTAACATGCATAATATTATTATGAATGGTATTGATGAATACGGGCTTAGATCTAGAATTTTATGTGTTACATTTGATAATGCAACAACTATGACTAATGTAGCTAATATGTTGAAAACTAGTCTTCATAATGTGTTTTTAGACGGCGATTTACTACATGTGCGATGTGCTTGTCATGTTTTGAACTTATGTGTTAGAGATGGTCTTCATGGTATTAAACAATATCATAAAATATTTAAAGATATTGTTCACCATTTGAACTCGTCTAAGTGGAGACGTCAAGAGTGGAGAAATTATTGTAAGAGTGTTGGGATTCCGTATAGAAAATTTCCTATGGAAAATAATACTAGATGGAATTCTATGTATATCATGTTGTCTTCTATAATTCCTTACAAAGTACATTTGACAATTTTTTGGAACAAAAATTTTCCCGATAACCCTTTACTTGATATTCATTGGAACAACATGGAAATTTATGTCGATTTTTTACGTGCTTTTGATGATGCAACAAAAGCTTTCTCGCATGTTTATCTCCCAACTTCTTCTCATTTTATTCTTCATCTTTTTAAGATTGCTCAATTATTTGAAAAGTATCGTGGTGTTGATTCTCATCGTGCGTTTGTTCCCAAAATGGAGGAAAAGTTTCTCAAGTATTGGTCCGAAATTCCATATGTTTATGTCTTTACTATGATTTTAGACCCTAGATGGAAATTTGATATGACTATGAGGTTAATTATTTGTTATATGGATATGATGCAATTAGAATTTGATGTAGAAGCATATAAACAAAAGATTAGGTCGGCTTTCTTTAATGTTTTTTATCATTACGAGGCTCGTTTTGGTAAAACGAGTCGTCCTCCTTCTTTTACAAGTGCAAGTAGTAGTAGTGGTATGGATATTCATGTTAGTATTATGGATACAATTAATAGCCGATTAGTAGAGTCGGATGTAGGATTAGGACAAAGTCCTACATCCGACTTAGCCGAATATTCTATGTTTTTAGCTTATGATCATATGCGTCCTTTTACACAGGAAGAATCGAACAACTTGGATCTCTTGGCTTGGTGGCAAGACCAACGTAAGCAATATTTGGTGATGTCCGCAATGGCGCAAGATTTCTTGAGCATTCAAGTATCTTCGGTTGCATCGGAACGTGCTTTTAGTGCTTCCAAAAGGGTATTGCACGACACGAGAACAAGTATGAGATCCGATACCCTCGAAATGTGTGTGTGCTACAAGGATTGGTTGGATGCGGAAAAAAGAGTTCAAGGCCTCGAGCCCATTGAAGATGAAAGTGATGATGACGAGTCAAGCACCGCAAGCGTCTCCTCCCAAGGATCTCCAATTCGTGGCAATCCGTAGAAATTTGTAATGAATCATAACATTTTGTGATCTATTGTTTACCAGTATTTAAATTATTTTAACCAACACATGAAATCATTTCACATGTTGTAGCTTGTAACTGTTTTTCACAATCAATAAAAATTTGGAAGTAATTCGGTTATATCAAGTTTGCATTTATATGGTTTAATTTATAAAGCTTGTAACTAAGTTTGTGCAACAACAACAAGAAAAAAAAAAAAAAAATTGGGACTAAAATCAAACCAAGTTCTTTTTCCTGAAAATGTACTGAACACCCTTCACCATTATCATCACAATAGACCACCATCACCATCACATCAGTCCACCAGCATCACCATCGATCGCCAATCATATTCATCTTCATCAGACCACCACCACCACCAACACCATTATCATCATCATCGCTTATCGCCTCCACGGCTCCACCCATGCGCGCCCAGATCTGCGATCATCGAAGCCGACCTCAAGCCGCTGTCTTGACACGGGCCTAGCGCGGTCTTGACACGACGGCCGGCACGGCCGCAGCACGGTACGAGCACGACGGACCACCGTGCCGCCCGGCGTGCCTCTTTGCTATTTCAAAATTTCGGCACGGTCCGAGCACGGCACGGTGGCACGAGTTGCGTGCCCGGGACCGTGTCATTTGGGCTCTTAGGCCCGCCGTGCAGGCACGGGGCACGGCTTGGTCCGGCCCGTGTCCAGCTCTACTTGGAACATTTCAGCAAATGATGATATTGATGCTATGTCTCTTCGTTTATTGGTTTAGTGGCTGTTTGTTTGTTTTATAAGTTAGTGTGTGTGGTTCTATTCTTGAGTGTGTGTGATTCTATTGGTATGTATAATATGTAGTAATTCAAAAGTCTACTAGCTCAATTGGTGGAGCACCGTCTAATTGGCGGAAGGTGTAGTTTCGATTCCTACGTAGACTAACGAATATGATCCTACTCGTTTTGGTTTCCTGAGTGCTTCTCTTTCTGTTATGTAGACTTACGAAAATGATCTAATTTGACTATGGCTTGATAACTTATCAGCTGGGATGAAGATCATTATTTTGCTTATGTAACAGAAGAGATGACATTTAAAGATGTACCAGAGCTTCTATTGCAGCAGGAATTCCAACCGTCAATGTCATGGCAGAAGTTGTCTTTCCTTTTTCCGTCTTACCAAACTCCAAAACTGTTGCCTGATGTTTTTCTGTAGCCCGAGCTTCAGGGATTTCTACCTCTACTTCGTGATATAGGAGGACCATATCCTGAAAAGCACCCAAGATTCATTTACACTTCAATAACAAGATTTACCAAGCATAACCAACGATCATAATGGTAAATTATCGTATGATATGCTGCCAATCAATATAAGAGGCACCTGCTCTTCACTGGAATAAGCAAGTCTTTCTTCCATGCGAGAACATGTGACATCAAATGTAGTCTGGCATGAAGCAGGCATGACTGTTTTCTCATGGAATCCCAGGAACCTGATCATCAAGTCCGAGCCACAGTAAAGGTCAAGGTGTGACTAGAATTTTAACTTTCGAATCTTGTTCCAAATTGAAAAAGCTTAGACTTTAACATCGAGTACAAGATCTCTAGGAATGCATGATAGAAAAACTATCCTATTCAGAATGAAGAGCTTAGATTTCCACAACATGTTATCGATTCCGCCATAGTGCTAAACTCACATGATTGTCCTTGTTGTCTTCAAAGCAGTTTCTTGCTGCTTGCAGTGTCCAAGTGATATGATCCTTTCTGCAATGTCTGTCTCACCTATGGGAGTTTTTGATGAACTATCTTTCTCAAGACCAAGAAGCTTACACGTAAATTTTTCAAATGTAGGTCTGTCAGAGCTTTTAAGAATTTCAGGGGCATCTGTGTCAAAGAAACCAATCCTTGCTAATGTCGCCATTATTTCGCTAAAACCTACAAAAAGAGTAAATCAGACTTCAATGGATGCCTGACGACTAAAATTTATCAGCTTATTGAGATTCTAAACAGACGTCTCGCCTTACTGTGCTTTTTACGCAATTTCAAGGGCTAGCTGATGTTGTAGTTTATAGCTAAGCTGATCATACGATTCCTAATGTTGAAGAAATTCTCTTTATCATGGTCCGAACTTATCAATTATCCAGATTCAAGCCTCAACTAAACATCTAGTCTACGTAGGACTCGAACCTACACCCTCCGTCTATTAGACGGGCGCTCTACCAGTTGAGCTAGTAGACTACATAATAGCAAGATAATAGACAAAGCAGACTACGAGGCAAAAATAACACCAATGTTCACGACAAAAAATGAATCAGTATAGGCAACCAAAAACGAGCATAAACTGCGGATAACAGTAGCAGTTAATCATGCAAATTAGCAAGAGAGGCTTGAACTCCAGTTAATCATCATCACTTCTGGGGCAGCAACATTTCGAAAACCACTCGATACTCACGTATCAGGTTAATCTCAATCTAAAAATATGAGACATGCCAAACTGAATAGTCTGGTAGGTGCAAGATTACAAGCAAAGCACAGAGGCAAATCAAAAGCAACTTCCTAAAGTACAAGTTGCAAGGAGCAAACTCGCCTAACGTCATAACAGTACCTAAGAACAACAAGTATTCCTTATAGTATGAACACAACAAATTATAGTCTCCACCAAACAAAATTTACAAACAAAAATCATTAGGACTGCACCAACCAACAGATCATTACAAATCATACCAACCAAATCCCGCACAGATTCTGCATTCCCTATTTCCTCTCTATCATAGTTCTCTTCTCTCTTCTTCCTTTTCTTTCCATGTTTAACAGCAAAAAAATCACACACAAATAGCTAATACAATCACACACGATACCAGATACAATCACACACTTGAAGATTGAATCAAAGACAATAACTAGAGAACTGTCCGACAACCTGCACATAATCTGTATTCCTAACCCACAACGATGTCGAACCTACATGTTTTTGCATATGCAGGCTTCATAAGTCCTGCATTAGAAGGCCCCCAATTCTAACGAAAGACTCATCACTATACAATGATGCCTCAAGCTCTCAATATGTCTCAAACTCTCTTTACATTTCCTTTACATATTGGACTGACCGTAATCCATGCATCCCTCCAAAAGTTTCTTTCACAACCACAACAACAAAAACCCGAAAGCTTTAGGTCTATCTGGTTGGATCCAAACTAACACATTCAACTTACTCAAAGCCAAAAAAGGAACAATGACTCAAACAGAATTAACAGGGATATTTCGGCAAAAATGTGAACTATATTTGACAACTAGACAAGCTAAACCCATTTTAAGAAATGTGGTCTCCAGGGGCCATAATCAAAAGCCACCATGCCTGTAATAAAACCTTTCTAACCAAACCATATCTAGAAGTAAAGTCACATCCAGCAATATTTTTGAAGTTCAGTCTGCACCAAGCATTCATATGGTGCAATTCTTACGAACAGGACAAGTAACAACTCTCCACCAAGTATCTTATTCATAAAATTCATCAACAAATTAATATAGAGAAATCATACCTAAATCATGTTCCACACAGTGCCGGAGTTTCCGAAGCATGCACGCCGGCAAATACGAATAACGCAGCGCGCCTCGCCGTCGTCGCACTTCTCCGCGCGTTTCCACTTTTATCGCAATGATGAATCTGATTTTAACCTGAATTTGAGTGAGGTAAAATCGATCAAATCGAAACATCGATCTCAAAATGCACATAATGAGATCGAAAGATGTCAAACTGAAGAGTAAAACACATGAAAATCGATTGAATAAAAGAAAAATTAGAGTCGGATAGATACCTTTACTAGCCGGAGGCAAAATGAGGGCGGAAAACGGCGATTTTGATGAGCGAGCGACGGCGAAGAGTTGAATGGAACAATCGCCGTTGTATGCGACGGGGAGATCGACGGCGAGGGAGATCGGCGGCAGCGATGGAGAGTGACGACGGCGAGGAGAGAGAACATCGAAGGTGAGGAGAGAGAAATCAGGGGAACGGGGGTGAGGAGAGAGAAAATGGGAGAAGAAAACTGAGGAGAGAATCCGGTTTGTTCAGTTTTATATCTGTGATGCAATTGACGGTTTTACCCTTAAAGGGTGGCGAAATTTTGAGCGTCGGATTAGATTGGATGAATGGCTGTAATTGGGACTCACGGACTCATCTAATCCTAAAGGACTCATTTGAACCTAATTCTATATATATATGTAATCCTGAACCCGCTCAATTCCCACGCTGACACGTGGCATATAATAATATTATTATATTGTAAATAATGTTTATCCAAACTAGGATATGGTAAGTACATGGTAATATTATTCTAATAACATAACATTATTACTTGATCTATGGAAAATAGTTATGTAATATAGTAATTACTTGATTTATGGCAATGTGATCAAATATCCTACGGGTGTTTCAAAATGGGACTTTGGCTTTTGAAATGTGAATTTTCCTCTAATTAAATTACAAATATCACACGGGTGTTCGAAATGTGATTTTAGGTTTTTAAAGGTGAGTTTTCATCTATTTACATTACAAATACCACACGGGTGTTCGAAACATAACTTTAGGTTTTTAACTACATTACAAATATCATACGGGTGTTTGAAATGAGATTTTAGGTTTTAGATAAAAAATTCGTTTACATAATTTTGAAATTTAAACATAAGTAGTTCGGGCGTTGCACGGGCCATCAAACTAGTTCTATTACAAGGAAGGAAGAGCTATGCTTAAGTGGTTGCTGGTGCAGGAGCCTTATTGTGCTCCACTAAGCTGCTCCTCTCTACATACCCCCCTCAAGTTGGATTTGGGGACATAGTGACCATACCCAACTTGAAGATAAAGCTGGAATGTTGACTTTCACTTAGACCTTTGTAAAAATGTCTGCTAACTGAAGGGCAGAAGACACATGTGAGGTGTCAATATAAAACCTTCATATATCTTGTCTCGGATGTAGTGGCAATCCAATCTGACGTGCTTAGTCCGTTCATGGAAAACCGGGTTAGCTACAATCTGTTGAGCAGCTTTATTGTCGCAATGGAGTGTGACAGGGAGATGCACAGCAACTTGCACGTTATTAAGCAAACCAGTCATCCATTCCAACTTATTTGCAGTGGCAGACATTGCCCTGTACTCACGTACTCTCTGCAAAGAATTTAGAAACAGTCTTCTGTTTCTTGGTCTTCTAGGATACCAAACTAGGACCAAGGAATACAAAGTATCTAGTAATAGATTTAACACTGTAGAGACAATTGCCCCAATTGAATAGTCAAATTCGATTGTGTTGAATAAAACAAACCCATATCAACAGAATGTTTGAGATATCTCATGATGTGCATTGCAGCTTGATAATGAGGTTGTCTGGGAGCACTTAGGAACTGGCTAAGTTGCTAAACACTGTAGCTGATATCAGGTAGAGTGAGATTCAAATAGAGAAGCTTCCCAATGAGTCTTCTATACTTCTCTGGGTC
Organism: Spergularia marina; assembly: GCA_963680865.1. NCBI lineage: Eukaryota > Viridiplantae > Streptophyta > Magnoliopsida > Caryophyllales > Caryophyllaceae > Spergularia > Spergularia marina. The sequence goes on from OY804554.1 coordinate 9,617,044, forward strand.
CAAAAGAAGGTCACCTTCATCTGGTGGTGACAGCTTACAATTGCTAGGAAAGGGAAATTTGCAGGGTTTGCAGTTTTCCATTCCAATGTCAACAAGCAGATCAAAAGCCATATGTATGACCAGCTCCTAGCAAAGATCAAAAATCATCTGCATCACTGGTCATCTATCTTTCTGTCATATGCGGGAAAGGTTTATCTCATCAATTCGGTAGTTTTTGGCATCAACAACTACTGGTGTAATGCTGTTCTCTTTCCAAAGGGCATCATTAAAAAGTTGAACAGAATGTGTAGAGGTTTCATTTGGAATATAGAGGAGGGTTAGAAAAGGATAATCTACAAGAGTTGGGCTAGTTCTTGTGCTCCAAGGAAAGAAGGGGTTGCAGTATAAAGGAAGTGTTAATTAGCTTGGAATAAGGCCGTGATCTCAAAGTGGCTTTGGGTGATTGACAATGGAATCACCAACATTTGGTCTCACTGGGTGTTAGCCTACATTTGCAAAACGGCAAGCATCTGGGAGGTGAAGCACAAGCAAAATGATGCTGAAATATTAGCAAGTATGCTGACCATCATAGATGATATAGTGAAGAAAACAGGGTCGTTTCAGAATGCAAAAGCACTGATTGCAAATTGGAGCGAAAATGGGAAGTTTTCTGTCAAAAAAGCTTACGAGTTTTTTAGGGGAAAATTCCCAAAAATGAAGGGCAGCAGGGTAGTGTGGAATGGAATTAATCTTCCCAAGCACTCTTTCATAGCCACTTTAGCAATTCAGAATAAGCTCCCCACGGTTGACAACATCTGTAAGCGAGGCTTGGCTCTAGTAAATAGGTGTGCTTTATGTAAAAGAGCAGCAGAAACTAGCTCTCATCTCTTCTTTGAGTGTGCTTTTTCAGAGATGTTTGGAGGAAAGTGCTAAATTGGATGAAGGTAGGAAGGATAGAATAGAGCTTGAAGAGAGAAATTTGCCACTTAAGGAAGGTTAAGATGAGAAGAAATTGGCGGAAAAAATGGCATACTTGCAGCCTTACATGACTGTGTATGTCATTTGGCAAGAAAGGAATAATAGGATTTTTCAGGAAATTGAATGTACAATTCTAGAAATAGAAAGGAAAATACATTTCATTGTTAGTGTCAAAATCCTCTTATGGATTAAGGATATTTGGTATAATGATGTAATTGATAGTCTAATTTCTTAGACTAGTGGTTTTATTTTTTGTAAGAGTTTTTTTTACTTTCTTGCCCGTTTGTGGATGAATAAAAGTCTCACTAATTTCTTGCAAAAAAAAAAAAAAAATTAATATTGTTTGATCATCAAATCTATTAGAGCGGGTACAAAAACACAATATACCCCCCCCCCCCAAAACTGTGACCCTGACCCCCCCCCGCCAACTGCACTTTTCACCACCCAAAATACTCATCTTGACAACTGCACAACATATTATTGATTCGCCACAGATCTACAAATCTTTGAGAAAATTGAGAAAACTAACATCATGAGTAACTTGGGTCGAATGTTTTTATCGTAGTCGTAAATGTCAATCATAATGCAAGTCAATAGCAAGAAATGACCAACATCGCTAGCATGGGAGGGAAAAAAGATAGAAGAAACTATGAGTTATTTGTCATAATATACTAAAGTATTTCAACCTGGGTGCAGATAGAAGATTTCATTCTTAGAATGAACTAAGTTTTTTTGAAATCTAAGGGCCCGTTCGACATCAAAGTCGTTTTCAGTTTTTGGTTTTTTTGTGTAAAAAAATTAATGAAATAAGTTATTACAAAATTAATTTTAAATTGTTTGTTTCTATAATAGTAGTATAGAAAATGAAAACTGACAACTGAAAATTGAAAACTACTTTTTTTGGTTTTCAAAAACGGGACTTTGATTTTCAGGAAAAAAAAAAAAAAAAAAAAAAAAAAAAAAAAAAAAAAAAAAAAACAGAAAACATAAAACATAAAATGATACCAAACATACTCTAAGACTTTTGCTACCATTCCACTCGCCTAACCTTTTTAAGTTCTATTTTTGTTTTGAGTTTGAACCAAAGGCCACGTAAATAAGTGACTATATATAGAAACATTATTTTAAATTCCTTTAAGAATGTATTGAGACAATTATCCTTTGATTTTGGTATGTTTTTCTAAACCAGTAGAGATGCTACCTTCGGAGTATAACAATATTATCGTTGCAAACATTATTTCAAAAATCAAGAATAACCATGACTTGCATATCACAATGGACAATGTCTTAGTTGACTAACGTTTTATGAATTTGTAGTTGGTGTATGTGTAAAATTTAGTTAAAAAAATAATTGTCTTTCAATTGCAATATCAAAAATATTGGTGACCAAAACCATCAACTTTCTACAAAAGAATCGCGTGGAGTCTGACTATGGAGCTTCAATGGTTCAAGAGGAAAATAAAAGGGAAAGAAGGAAAGCATTTCATGATTCGCAGTGCTTTTACGTGTTCAATCTATGAACTATGGCGGGAGCGGAATTTTCAAATTTTCCGGGGTGTATGTCATAGTAGTGAGCAAGTAGCTAATTGTATTAAATTTTTAGTTTGTGTTCGAGCCATAGACAGATTTAGCTCGAGCTTTCCTAATAGCTAATTGATGTTAGCTTAGTGGTTATGGTTTTAGAGAGGGTGACACTCCGTTACCCTTTTGGTAAGGTTGTAATTGTTCTTCATTTCTCCCGATAATGGAGAATAAAGCTAATCTTTCCAAAAAAAAAAAAAAAAAAAACCATCAACTTTCATTAAAAAAAAAAAAAAAAAAAACAAAAAAAAAGACTATCAGTATAACATAATAAGCTGAAATAATTTCTATCTTAACTTATAACTAACAATAATTTGTAAGTATCTATAAACATATAAATTACATAAAATCTAACTGCAATTGTTACATAAAATCACTTAAAGTTGTCAATATCCCTCTAAATTTTTGTGGGAGACAATTGTCAAGATCTACACCACCAGTTTCATCTCTTCTCTCGTAACTTAATTTCTCTCTATAGACATACCGCTCATGTATGGCATGCATTTTTTTTCATATTAACTTCAAACAAACAACTCAGGTATATATTGCATGTCGATCAAACATGTAACTGGCAAATTTGGCAAACGAAAAGCCAAGAGACACAATTTTCAATACCATTATTAAGATCATGAGTAATTATTTGAATAATGAATTTTATGATATTAAATTTAACGGTAAATTCTCGTGGTGCCCCCGAACTATGTCAGAATGCTCGTGGTGCCCCTATGTTTGAAACTTGTACAATGCGGTGCCCACGAACTTTACCCCAACCGGCACATGGTGTCCTTCCCACCCTTAGCCGTTAACTCAGTTAGTCCTTTGACTGTTAAGTGATGATGTGACAATGATTAGTGGTTGGCGGGAAAGTTAATTAAGGATTAACTATTATTAAATTAAAAAATTAAAAAAAAATTCTAAGAAACTCGGAAATTTTTCAAAAAAAAAATCAAATTTACAAAAATTAGTGCCCATGGTGCTGTTGGTACCCATTTTGTAAATGGGCCACAGCCCTTAGGATAGTGGTCCTTGAAAAATGTTCATGTGATACTCTCAAAGCCCAAAAGGTATTAGTCATTAGATCTTCCTTGAATTAAGGGTTATGATTGATTAGGGGTACCTTGGTTTATTTCCTTGGACTCTTGACATTCCCTATATACCTCCTCATTTGTCATAATCAAAGGACTTTTGACACACACAATATATATACTCTCTCTACACTACTACTATCTTATTTTGTGACTACCCCATCCCTCGTACTCAACACTGACTTGAGCGTCGGAGGGGCGTCGCCTGGCGAAAGTCAGGCCCCCCTTGACCGTTTGTTCGTGCGTGCAGGAAACCAAGATTGATCCCGGTCTATCCCGAAATCGAACTCACCCTAACAGGTAGTGATGGCCACGGGCCGGGCGGGCCAGTGCTAGGGTCGGGCTCCACCGGGCTAGTGCTCGGAGAATCGAGCACTAGCACTAGCCCTACACACCCGGGCTAGTGCCAGTGCTCGATTTCTCGGGCACTAGCACTAGCCCGCCAATGCTTGACCGGGCTTTGACCCGGGCTAGTGCCGGGCGGGCCAGTGCTCAAGCACTGCTGGCTCGGCCGAAAAAAAAAAAAAGGGCTTGGTCATAATTACCATAATTTTATCATTTTTTGATAAACTTATAATAATTAGGATGCTTACGTATCTCGAAAGAATCAAAGCCCACGTAGTTCTTCACTTACCTTACTTACCGTCGCTTGATTATTTGATCGGTTCATTCTTAGACGTTCTCATCGGTGGTTGATGCTCCCGATTCCAATGTAGTATCCATTGTCATGAATAGATCATCTTCTTCGTCATCATCATCATCATACTTCTTTCCTTGTCTTCTTTTTAATGCTTGATCTTAATCTTTTTTGCATACACATACTTTCACGGATTCGGGAGCTAACCTTGATCGCTTTTCATCCAATACTCTTCTACCTGCACTAAAAGCGGACTCCGAAGCAACTGTCGAAGCTGGAACTACAAGAACATCCTTTGCAATTTGGGTTAAAATCGGATATTGGTGGCTATGTTTATGCCACCAATTAAGAATGCTAAACTCACTTTCATCGGTAATACCATGGACAAGTGTTAAATAATCATTGACAAAAGATGTAGTATCATTTAAAGTCGTTTTTTGTTTTTTTAAAATAATATTATGATAAAAACTAAATCTACTTGGTTTAGATTTAGATGACATGGAAGAAGAACTAGCTTGTGCATCAGTACCACTACGTGTATCATACAAATCATGTAATTTAGTAAGAATAGAAACACATTTGTTCACATAATTATCTACATCATAGTCTTGTTGTAATATTGAATAATAAAATTCTAACATGTTTTTCAATCCCGCGGATTTAACACCGGGATCAAGAATACATGCAATGCCATATATAATAGGAAATTCAGTAAAATAAGCCAACCATTTCTCACACATTAAAGAAACAACTTGCTTTAAGCTATCGTAATTAAAAGAATCAACACTAGACATAGCAAAAACTATTTTAATGCATTGTAAAATCACCAAATGAACATTTGGTTCATATACTAGCGAAAAAAACTTTTGTAGCATCATAATAAGATTTCAAAAGATCATAAAGAGGTTCGGTAAATTCCCAAGTAACATCATCGAGAAGTCGTGCATTTGAATCGGTAGAATGATGTTCATTATACAAAGTAGTAATAACTTGTTTATACCTGATTGCAGCACCTAGCATGGTGTAGGTAGAATTCCACCTTGTTGGTGTATCAAGACCAAATCTCTTTGCTGGCAATTGATGTTTCTTGCTCAATTGTTTGTATCTACGCTTTTTTGTGCCCGTTGCTCTAAGCCACTTAATAACTTTTCTAATAGGGCTTAAAATAGAAGAAATACAAGCAATTCCTTCTTGAGCGGACAAATTAATAGTATGTGCACAACATCTAACATGTAAAAACATACCATCTAATAATAAAGTTGGAATATTACTCTTGATATGACCAATACAATTAGTATTAGCCGAAGCATTATCAAATGAAATAGTAAACAACTTATCAGTCAATTTAAACTCATTACAAGTAGCATGAATGCGAGAATATATGTTATAGCCGGTATGCGACTCTTCCATAACATCAAAAGCAATAATACGTTTTTGTAATTTATAATCATTATCAATCCAATGAGCGGTAATGCATATATAAGGCTCACCTTGTCTTGAAGTCCATGTATCACTAGTTAGGCAAACACGTCCACTAAATGAACGAAAATATTCAATTAGCTCACCTCTTGTTTTGTGATATTGTGTCATAGTATGACGCTTAAGAGTGTTCCTAGGCACCTTTCTATAAGCGGGTTGTAATGATAATCTATTAAACTCTTCATAATTAATACTTTCACCAAAACTAAACGGCAATTCATCAAGACAAACAAAATTAGTCATATTATCAATCATTCGATCTCTATTATAATAGAAAGGAATACCTCCACCGGGGGTCGGGGTCATATAACTTCCGATTTGTGATTGATCACCACCATGGCTTGATTCACCTTCAACTATTTTTTCGGGGTCGATTATGCCATGTACGCTTTGTAGGTGTCGAGCTTGAGTGCCGGTTCCGCTACCCGTTTTCCACTTCAATTCCACATTAACATGGTTGGCTTTGCAAATTCGACAAACAAGTTTGAAACATTTTACACCTTTTTGGTCATTTTCGGCGTACACTTTGTCAAAATGAGCCCAAACAAAACTTGCTTTGACACCACGTCGATTAATAATACCACCACCTTGTCCACCTACAATTAAAAGAATAATGATATTAATTAAGTTGTAAATTTACATTAGTTGAATAAATTAAAAAATTAAATGAATTGAATAAATATGCAACTTTATAAATTGAATTTTACCATCTTGTAAATCTACATCCGTTGTTGGGCGAGAACGGGGTGGTGGCATGACCGATGATTCTTGTTGTGATGCATTACCTACACCTACAAATAAAATTATATCAATAAAAAGAAAAATTGACAAAATAAAACTAATAATTATAAAAATAAATTATAAACAATAATTTACCTTGATGAATATCACCTAGAAGTGGTTCTTCATATTCTTTCAACACTCTTCTTTGATCAGGAGTTAGATTATCCATTTCGGGTTAATATGATTTTTTGATAAGAATATTAAAATATCCAATACGAAATACAATAATTATCAATACTAATAATAATTATCAAAATAACAATAATAAAAGTACTAAATATTGTATACTTATTTAATATAATACTTGTAGTAATTTTTTTCTAACTAAAATTGAAAACTTAATTAATACTTAAAAATTGTAATAATTTTTTTTAAGTAAATTTAAAACTTGAATACTTGAGAGTTGTAGAATTGTAGTAATTGAAGAAGAAATGTAGAATAGAGAGAGTGATTGTGTGGAAATTGAAGTTGGATTTATTGGGTATTTATAGAAAATTTAAGGGTAGGATAAAATTAAAAAAAAAAAACAAAAAAAAAAACTGCCAAACCAAAACGGCTAGTTTTTTAAACCTTTCTAGCCGTTTGCTAGGGGCGGGCTGGGGGCGGGCTGGGGCGGGCCGTTACTTGACCAGGGCTTTGACCAGGGCTTGATCAGGGCTTGACCAGGGCTTTGATCAGGGCTTGACCGGGTTTTGACCAAGGCTAGTGCTTGAAAACTCGAGCACTAGCCCTGGCACTACCAAACCCGGGCTTTGCAGTGCCTGGGCCGGGCCGTGCCGGGCCATGCCTTGACCAGGGCTTGACCAGGGCCGGGGCCGGGGCCGGGCTCCTAGTGCCCAATGGCCATCTCTACCCACAGGTGCCCCAGAACTTTACCCCCAAATGCACATGGTGCCCCTTAACTTTACCTCCCAGTGCACATGGTGCCCCTCTGATTCTTGTGTAACGGCTAGTTTGAAAAATAGCCGTTGTAAACTGCACTATTGTGTGTATTTAAACATTATACCCCCAATGAGCTTGTAAAACAATCAATACCTTCTCAAAACACTCATAACCTTCCCCAAACACCCATTGAAATTAAATTAACTCCATGAATTCTAGTTCATGTTATAAGAGGGGCACCACGTGCACTAATTTTTGTAAATTTGAATTCTTTTGTGAAAAGATTTCGAGTTACAAAGAAAAAATAATTAATTTTTTAATTAAATAATAAGTTAATCCTTAATTAACTTTCCCGCCAACCGTTAAACACTGCCACGTCAGCAGTTAATGGTTGGGGGACTAACGGAGTTAACGGCCAAGGGTGGGAAGGGCACCATGTGCAGGTTGGGGTAAAGTTCGGGGGCACCGCAGTGTACAAGTTTCAAACATAAGAGCACCACGAGCATTCTGACATAGTTCGGGGGCACCACAGGAATTTGCCGTAAATTTAAAGAAGTTGAAGTGATTTATCAACTCTCGGAAAGGCAGCTGAAGAGATGTTATTCATCTGATTTAATATGAGAGTGACACGTAAACCGATGACATGGAATTAAACTTAAGACAACTAAACCTAATCATTCTGGACATGCCACGTGGTATTTGTGGAACAATTTTGTTCGCCTATTAATATTATTATATGGATAGATTATTTAGATTAAGTTAGTTTGAATCGGGTCAGACTTGGTACGGGTTAGTATCGAGTCAAGTAATATTCGAGTCACATTCAGATTGGCGAGGTCATGTCAGGTTCGGGGTTGAATTCGAATTATCAGTTTCGGGTCCAATGTGAATGTTTGGGTCATGTAATTCAAATCGAATGTTCAAATTTGGGTCATTTTTGCCACGTTTAAGGATACGATTATTGACAGATTAATCTGCCTTAAAAAAACACAGAGTTATCTGTCAAAATAGGACCTTTAGAGTCAAGTTCTCTAAGGGGTAGCTTACCCTCCAAGCCATCACTGTACGGACAAAAACCTGAAGCTTACTCAACCCAGCATACGTCGCAACACAACCCAATAAGTTAAGATGTCACATTTAAACCCGTAAATCCTCTATCAGGCTTTAATAGGTAAGGGCCTTATTGGTAATATAATGGTAGTAATTTATTCTAAACGTATCATAAGAGTCTTAATTAATTTTTCAATGTGGGACAAAACCAAATTTCATAAACCATTTTCCATAATCTCGTGGTGTTACGTGCTCACATGGCCAAGAGAGGACGACTAACGATACAAAAGCCATCGTCACAATCAAATTTCGAAACTTCTGATACTAGTATTGTAGAAAATAATGGAGAATCTTGCGACGAACCCAGGCCATGGTGAAACAAAGCGATCACCATTTCTTCTCAACACTACCTTGCTAGGAAATGATCTAGATCACTAATTAAGAAGGTATGAACCCCAATTTATTGAATGTGAGTGTCTCAACTTGTAACTCTGATCTGATCATATTGGAATGATGCATGTAAACTCTGTGCTTGTGATTGAAGCTATTCCTGTGCAAAACCAGTGATCTCGATTAGTGGGAGAAAACTTGAATGTGATGCTAGTACTCGTTCGTGGAGACAGATTATTGGAGAGGCAAATTAAGAATGAGTCTCCATTATTGTTAAACTAGTGCAAAAACTGGTGAAACTAGGGCAATGAATATCTCTTCACATTCTAATTGATAGTTTGGATATTCTTGGAGGGGGGAAAGAGAGAGAAAGAGCGCGCGCTTTTACAAGAGAAATTCACAAGTCTTTTCTTTAAGAGTCAATCTATATTTTGCATGAGACTCCATTTTGTGTCAAAACTAGGTCTGTATAAAATTCATTGTATTATAAAAGATTTTTGGTTGAACAACACCTATTCAAAGTAAAATTTGGTGTCAGACCACACCTAATATATTCAATTTTGTCCAACCACATCTAATCAATCTGGTTTTTGGTTGGACTACATCTTATACCAACTACCAGCCTTCATCCACCCAATGTCACCCCTTATCTATCAAATGCCGCCGCTAGCACCACCCACTGTCGCCCTCACCATATGCCTACCACTACCACATGACAAAAAAAAAAAAAAAAAAAAAAAAAAAAAAAAAAAAAAAAAAAAAAAACCTTTGTAAAATATGCACCTTTTACCCTCAACTCCTTTCTTCTCCCTCTTTCATCTTCCATCATCATCATACCCGATTTCATCATCCATCATCATCGTACCCGATTTCATCACCCATCATCGTCTTTAAGCTTTTAATGCTCCCTCCGTCAATTTCTTAACCTCAATTGTGTACAACATAAGGTTATTTGTGTTGTGATTTGGAGAGGGGGGAGAAAGACTCAAGAGAGGGACAAAAAATTTGGGGGGAAATTTTTGGAGTAATTTAATAAATCGAATAGGGTGAGAACAAATCAATTGTGGTAGTAGTGGGGTGGATAGAGGTGGCAATGAGTGGCTCAAGGCGGCATTTTGTGGGTAAGAGGCGGCATTGGGTGGGTATAGGCGGAAATAAGGTTGGACTTTGATATAAGGTGTAGTCCGACCAAATAAAGAATGTTATTAGGTGTGGGTGCAACAAGATTGATTATATTAGGTGTGGTATGACCATTTTTTTTTAATTTTAATAGGTGTGGTTCGACCAAAAATCCTATTATAAATTTTATATTGTGGGCACTTGTTAAAACTTTATTTGAGTATACAGTCTCAAAGTGGGTCTTTAAAATTCTACGTAAAACAATTTTAAGACTTTAATTTAATCTAATAAATAGTAATCTCCAAGTCATTACAAACCATTAAAAAAATGTTTTTTAATGGTTATTATATTATTTTTTAATCAAGACACAATAATGTTGATTAACTTCACTTCTACTATACATATACTTCCTCCGATTCAAAAATATTTTCCTCGTTCTATTTGCAGTTTTGAGGTGTCATGTTGAGAGCTACTTTTATATCAAATGAATCATTCACTTATTGCAAAAATTAGTACATATTTTATTCTGCAATGCAATCTACCAATTCCATTTGATTCAACGACAAATGGATATTCCATTTGGTCTACAAATAGTCCCTAACATGACAAATTAAAACTGTAAAAAGAAAGAGGAAAATCTCTTTGAATCGGAGGGGAGTATTTATTTTCCACAACGTAATTCTTTTAAAAAAATCGAAAAAGAAAACTGTTTTTTCGGTAAACGTTATTTGATAGAAAAAATTAACTTCAAATTTATTTATCGGATCTTAGTCCGTATTTTATTACCTCATGTAACCATTTTCTCACAAATAAAGAAGTTAATTTTTTCATAAGGAAGAATAAGTCAATCCTAAAAAAAATGAAGTGGCTATAAATAATTCTCCCACTCCAAAAATTTTTTGTCAATGATTTATTTTTTTATTAAATCTAGAAAATGTGGGCAACTATTATTAGCCATTACCTAAAATAAATCAATCGTTTTACTATTAAGAAAAATTCTTATTTTTACCAAATCAACATGCTAATTATAGTCTTAGAGAATAGATCTTCGGATCTATGTTTTTCTTTACCCCTACAAAATGTGCACATCTTATGAAAAAGTAATTATTACTTCAATTTTTTTACGTTAAAATGACGAGAGAATACAAGCAACAACTAAGTCTAGGGGTTATATTAGCAATAGTTCTTATTGTTCTTGATCTATCTTTTACTAGTAGTGCAACAACATTAATTCCAAGTAACAAAGCTCAAATCCAGAAGTGGTTTAAAGACACTATCAAACCTTTTAGGTAAGGGTAACTATTGTAATGTGATCAAGTAATTTCTCGTATTGAAGTTATTATAGCGTAATATATTTTTAAAGGATTCAAATGAGATAGATTTATGAACTTTTGATACATATCTCTATAACTCACTGAATACAATTTGGCATGACATTTTACTATCACCTTCATGTGGTAAAGTTGGTAATATTTGATGTGGGTTTACTTACAGTGTTATGAAGCATTGAGCAAATATTCAACATTATCACTCATTATTGATGCATTTGTTTTGTATGTTTAATTTCATAATTTGTTGCCCTTATTATTATTTTTGTATTGTCAATTATTTTGATTATAATATGCAATAAGAATCAATAATAGTTTACATGAAATTAGTGGGGAGCCCGAGATACTATTTTAAGATTATTATTATTATTATTATTATTATTATTATTATTATTATTATTATTATTATTATTATTATTATTATTATTATTATTATTATTATTATTATTATTATTATTATTATTATTATTATTATTATTATTATTATTATTATTATTATTATTATTATTATTATTATTATTATTATTATTATTATTATTATTATTATTATTATTATTATTATTATTATTATTATTATTATTATTATTATTATTATTATTATTATTATTATTATTATTATTATTATTATTATTATTATTATTATTATTATTATTATTATTATTATTATTATTATTATTATTATTATTATTATTATTATTATTATTATTATTATTATTATTATTATTATTATTATTATTATTATTATTATTATTATTATTATTATTATTATTATTATTATTATTATTATTATTATTATTATTATTATTATTATTATTATTATTATTATTATTATTATTATTATTATTATTATTATTATTATTATTATTATTATTATTATTATTATTATTATTATTATTATTATTATTATTATTATTATTATTATTGTGAAGAGAGGGTTTTTATTATTATGTTAGTATATTGTTATTAATTATTGTTGATGTTGTTGTTATTGTTGTTGTTGTTGTTGTTGTTGTCATTGTTGTTGTCGTTTGTGGTGGTGGTGGTGATGGTGATGGTGGTGTTTGTAATTTTGTATTTCGATTAAATTGATGAAGCACAGATGATTATTTTTTTAGGTCGAAAGACAAATGTTTACTAGCATTATAACTTAAAATAAATATTTTTATAAAAAAATTTACTAGATTCATTTACCATTTATTTTGTACTCTACAGTGAACGTAAAGGTACTTTAGAGCCGAGTTTAGTGGAAGCTGAAAACGCAGTGGAAATAATTAAAGTTGGTAAAGATGGAAGTTCGAAGTTTAAGACAATCACAGACGCCATTAAGAGTATTGACGTCGGTAATAATAATCGTGTGGTTATATCAATAGCTCCCGGGGAATATAAAGAGAAAATCAAGATAGAGAGGTTCAAGCCCTATATCACCTTATACGGTAGCGATCCAAAAAATAGGCCAGTTATAACATTCGATGGTACAGCTGCTCAATATGGGACTGTGGATAGTGCAACTTTGATAGTGGAGTCTGACTATTTCGTTGCTGCTAACCTTATTATCGCGGTATGAAATAAATATACACGTATATGTCTTCTTATTTATATTTCGTACGAGATAACTAATAATTCCCTCTCACACATCAATTTGTAGAATTTGACGTTTCTATCTAATCGAATATTTTAGATCGATATTTAGTGGGCTCAAAAAACCAATACCAGTTTAATTGAAAAACGAAGTGCACTCGGAAAATTAAGTTGTACGGAGTACGACGTAATTGAATTGGTACACTTCAATTTCTTATGAATTCAATTCGCAAGATTAATAAAAAGAACACAAAACCTAAGTGACATATGTTAATGAACATTGACATATGTTAATGAACATTGATGAATATTACATGCATGCGTGATTTATTTCTCCATGTAACTGTGTAAGTTATATTGAATGATTAAGAGTGGTGACGTATGATATACATTTCGTACTCAGAACTCTGCTCCAAGACCAGATGGCAAGAGAAAGGGTGCACAAGCGGTTGCATTGAGAATCTCTGGTGATTCAGCTGCATTTTATAACTGTAAATTCACTGGATTTCAAGACACCATATGCGATGATAAGGGCGACCATTTCTTCAAGGATTGCTACATTGAAGGAACTGTTGATTTTATCTTTGGTGAAGCTCGATCAATTTATTTGGTACATAAATTTCTTCCCGTTTGTCAATTTCGTATTCTAACAAAATTGGCACAAACTAATAAAATAATCACATTGAGCAACCAAGGAAGTTATAACTCCTAAAGAAGCCAGAGCAAGGCCTAATTGGTCCGGTCTTTATAAAATTATAAAGAATGGACCAATTCTGCATTGCTCGGTGTCGCCTCACCAGGCAACCGAGCTTGGCTAAAAAAGGATCGGAATGGCCTTAAAATTGCTTGAATTAAGCTATTATTAATCAGTGTTGCTTACCATTGGCATGAAAGTAATTCACATTGCTAGTAACTTTGTATTTCCGACTATTGGAGATGCTCTATTAAGTAACTAACACGTAAATATTATCAATTTCAGAATTCGGAGATAAGGGTGTTATCCGGTGATGCAATGGCATTCATTGTGGCTCATGCAAGGAAAAATGACGACGGCGTAGGTGGATACTCATTTGTTCATTGTCAGGTGACCGGAGATGGTCACCAGCACGCTTACTTGGCTAGAGCTTGGATGGAAGCTGCTCGTTCCATTTACTCATACTGTGACCTTAGTGATGTTGTCCATCCTGCTGGGTTTTCAGACAATAACAAACCAGCAGTACAAAAGTAAGCACTCCTCTTATCTTATAAATTTATACATTTAAAATTGTCTCAAGTTTGGTTATAGAAATGTTATGGCTTTCCTTTAGTTTGATTTAGATTTGTTTTAACATGATCTGCTTTGAACCGACTTGTTCATAAGTTATTGACAAAATTAACGGAATTTAGATGAATCGATACCAACACATACACTAATTGAAAAAACAAGTTGAATTGAATCATATAAGATCTTAGGTCTCGTATAATTGAACTACAATTTCTTGATTAGATAGAATTGACTTACATTACCTGATATCGACTGAATTTAGATAAGTTAAATTACAAGCTAAAGTCGTATGCCTAAATCAAATATAAATTAACACACAAACCTAAAACGTAGTAATGAGTAAGTGGGTGTCGAATCCACAGAGAACGGTGATTGTCTAAGTATGCAAACGTAACTAAATGGGGGGTTTTGAGTTTGTAATGATCAAATGTTCAAGCGAAAAGAAGTAATTTGCAATTCAATTAAGGGAAAAAGTCTCGGACGATTAATATCCACTACAGTTCATCCAATTGATCATTATCCTCACTTTAATCAATTATGTTAAGCACCTAATTGTGAAAACGGAGTTTTCAATCGTTCCTAATTAATAGCTAGCAAGAGAGATCAGCCCTACCAACTAGCCCTAATCGATGAATAACAAAGACGCGCGCCTAAATTTAATTCAACGATAGCAATAAGCAATAGAACGATAACAACTAGGATAGATAAGATATAGACACACGCAGTTTCGATCTTCAATCAATATATCAATTCTCTCCTAAATCTTAGATCTATGATCAGCACGGAATTAAGATTTAGTTTCTACTAGTGAATCATTTAAACAAACAATTAGTCCTTTGATTAATGATTCTAGCAATATGACTTAACCTAGGGTTAATTAGTTGTACACCTAATTAACGATAAATCAATCAATAGCAATTAAAATAGAGAGAATGATAATACTCAACAATAATTGAAATAGATAAAACTCACAATTGTCCGGATGAAATTGTAGCTTCAATTAATCAAATCCGAGAATAAAGTCTTTAGCCTTGCAGTCTTGAAAATAATACTGTAGGTCTTGAGAAAACTGAATGATTAAAACTACCGAAAGTTTAAAGTATTTATACTAAAAGATTACAAGACGGGATATGGAAACCCGTACTTAACCGACGCAGCGGCGGGACGACTCGTCCGGATTCCAGACGACTCGTCGTAAGCGTCAAGACGACTCGTCCCAAATACAGATGGGTCGTCTAAAGCTCTCTGTTTCTGTCGCCGGACTGGTTTTGGCGACGTTTTTCAAACGGTCATAACTTTTTTGTTACTTGTCCTATCAGGACGTGTGACCACTTCTTGGAAAGCTAAGATCATGAACTTTAATATGCCGTTGGTGTCACTGCAAAATTCAAAGCCGTTTGAAAGTTATGAAGCTTCAAAGTTGACCATCCGTAATTGGACTGAAATTTCTCAACCTAGCTTCCAAATTTGTCCAAATCTTGTCATCTCGCTTCTTGGGTCATCTTTTATCGCCTCCTTGTGTTTCCACACACTTGCACATCAATCTTGAGGCCATAAATACATTCAAAAACCACTAATTCTTAGATTAAAGCACAAATAATCGAATTGGTCAATAAACCGATCCAAAAGCTATCATTTTCTAGCATTAAAACCCAACATTTCCCACGACTAAGTGGGTCGTATCATTAAACCAAATACTGTATTAGATTCATTTAAAGTTACGAGTTCATATTTATTTGATGGATAATAATTATTGAATAATACTTATTATATGTCATGTTCTAGGACCGTGTACTTTGGAGAGTATAAGAACACTGGCCCCGGTGCATCATCTACCGGTAGAGTTAAGTTTGCGAAGAATCTAAGTGACAAAGAAGCAGCTCAATTCATTAGCCTTGATTATATTGATGCCGCCAAATGGTTGCTTCCTCCTCCAAAGGTTTGAAGCTTATGTAGACCAAATATTCAAAAACTCGACCATTAGCCCATCAAATTAGCCTTTTAGATTGTAAATGTTGTTATAAACTAACAATCATTGTGCCATACATATGTACTTTTATTTTGTTTGAGAAACTTGCTTAGTAAAAAAGCAAAGTTTTGAAATAAAACTGCATTATAGTTAGGACTTAGGAGTTGAAGCGATAAAGCAAGCATGTCGTTTTCGACAAAATGTAATCCTTGCTTCATGTAAAGATCAACATAACTTCAAGTTCTATTTAGCTTAAGCTACCTAGTGAATGAATGTCATTGGTAATTTGGAACTACGTAATAGAAATGTCAATGTAGATATGAAAATGCAGGTGCTCCTCATACTGATGTACACTCTTTCTCAGAGGAGTATGTAAGATCTCCCAGCTTGGGAAATGTAACTCACAAAAGGGAGTGTAAATATTAATATGAGAAGTGTGAAAATCACTACCCCGAAATGGCAGTGAATATCGTGTGGTTTCAGGTTGACATTGGCTATAGCATATCATTAGCATATTTGAGATTATTACTCCACGATTAACGGTTGAGCTTAATCTTTGATTTGCCTACGATGCTCAAAGCTCAATTGAATTCAATACTGCAAAATTTAAAACAACTTTCAAGTGAATATAAAATGAGATTATGAACTCATATCTATAATCCTGGCTTAAGAGTGTATGTGTTACAATTTATAACATATAATAATCATTGTTCTATTGATATTTAACCAACCATTTTTTTTTTTTCATCCAAACGTTCAGTCAGCCAGCCATCTATTCATAATTTTGTGTCAGTTCTAATTCCAATGAAGTCAAAGATCCCCTCACGGACTCTTGATTTGGCCGCCGCTATTGACCTCCTGTCGAAGGAGGCATAAACCAAATTCCTTTTACATTTAAAACATACGGGATATAATAAAGTGACCAATGCATGCAACGGAAGACCTTCCACTCGAGTAGAAATTTTCTCTCATCCAATATTTTAAATTTGGAAAAGGGTATTTAATATACTTTTAATATATAATATTAGATTACATTAGATTAATTAACAAGATTAAATATCTTAATGTTCTCGGTATGTTTATATTCTAATTGCATACGGAAGCCTTGCCCAGATTGTGGCCTAGCATGGAGTGATCATTTTGTTGGAATGGGTGCATTGGAGGCTCTGTGTAAAGAACAATCAATACGGAAATTTGACGGATTTAACTACTTTGGTAAAAGTAATGAATACAGTCAAATTTTATCAGTAATTTTAGCGTAAGACCGTCTCATCGTATGAGACCAATTAATGAGTTACTTTTGATAAATTAACATGTTAATTTTTAAATAAGTTGAATTTGAAAAGTAATACGAAGTAGTTATTTTTGAAATATGTGAGAGGTCTCATCGTATGAGACCGTCTCATAGTAGAATTTGTAAAAACAAAAACATAAAATTTCAAAAGATGGAAAAAGTCGTTAAAACTCAGGAGTAGTTAACAAGTAAATACTAGGAAGTGAGTTACGTAAGGCAAGACATAATGCCACGCCAGATTTGAACTTATCCACGTTAGTTGTGTCTGGCGCAAGTACCGGTTGAAAACTCGCGTTAACATCTCCTTAAACGTGTGCCTACATATACGAAGTGGGTAGTGACAACTTTTGTGCAGGTGTCGTCTACGTTTTTTCCCATTTCTCCTTCGGACGTTCACAGAAACTGTAATAAGATGATCAGGCTTGCACATTACTTCTACAATTTCTGCTGTCATAAGTAATGAAATTCTACAGAACGCACAGCTAACAGCAAGTGTGAGATATATCTGTTCTCAATCCCTTTTGACTTCTTTTTTTAACAGAGATTGAAACAGTTTATGTGAAAACAACTGAGACTACAACGATCTAAAAACACAAGGATCAGAATGACACCCCCGACGGATCAGAATGACCAAGATTGAGTTACACTATACCCCGAATAATTTTAACAATAAATCTTCATTTCCGCTAATAAGAAAGTACGATACCGACCGGTTTCCTAAAAAAAAAAAAAAAAATCAACCAATTTCCACCAAAAAAAAAAATGTGAACCGATGTTTTCTTGAAATTTCAAGAATTTTTCTTCCACTAGAGAAAAATCCGCCTTTATAGTCCATAATTCCATATGATGTATCTACTGCACAGCTGGTTCAGAAAATGAGTAAGGACCCCAAGGACCCATATCTTCTAGAACTTAAAGCATTCTAACTTAGACGTGTTCAGCAGCATCTTGCTGCGGCTCCACACTCTTAGAATCAGCCAGCCTCTCGGCCGCTAGCCTTTCTTCGAGAGCTCGAGCACCTCTTTCTCTGGAAAATGAGGGTAAAAAAGCTTTAAAACAACCACACTTTCAACATCATTGAACAGTAATACAGTAATATCTACCATACACCAGCAACATTTTACTTCTCAAAGGTCTTTATTTAGGACGTATCTCAGAGGTCTTGTTGCAAACTATTTCCTGGTATGTATGGATGTGTAATGCTATTTATTATATGATTCAATGGAGGACTAACATTAAAGGTAAATAGCTGTGTATATTAAAATGAAACATCATAGGTAAAATTCCACCCCCCCCCCCCCCCCCGGTTTATAACATTGTACTCCCAGGGGTTTCACCCCCAACCGTACAATCACGGAGACAATAAAGGGCGTGGGGGGGGGAGATGAACTCACATCAGAGACAAAGATGATGAACCGAAATAATTACTTTAAACTAATTCAAATTCCTGACATTTTGTTGGCTAATAAAACTGTAAATTAGAGTAGAAGATGGGTTGAGGACCTTCTAGCAGCAAAGATGATGAACCGAAAGAGTTATTGTAAAGTAGTTGATATTTCTGACATTTTGATGGCTAATAAAACTGTAAATTACAATAGAAGATGGGTTGAGGACCTTCGAGTGGCCACAGGCTCTAGGAGAGAGCCTACTTCTCACCACTGCCATGTATGTATAACCCCCTTAGTTTGAATTCTCCCGTGTTCCCACGACTAAAGACATCCTTATGCCATCATTTTCTTCTAGAACTTGTGCACTGGTTTGATGGCTTTGGGTGAGTTGTTCTTCAAGGGCAGGAAAGTTTTTAATAAAAAAAAGAACATGTGCATATGGCGGTGGAAGACTGACTGTTTGCGTTTCACAACCAGACCTTAGAAAAGTCTAGGAAGGGGTTGGGGCAAGTAAAGAAGATACTCTCCTTCCTGGTCCATATACAGGATAAAAGTTATGTATTTCTTAGTCCTTCCGAAGCCAGATCACATATTAATGAAACAAATCTCCGATTTTATCCCTTAAATATGATCAGCCTGCTTCTCTCGGTGAATGGGCAACAGATTGAACAAAAGCCCAACCCAATCAAGGAGCCCCCGCAACACAAAGTCATGTCTACAAACTACTCGTAGAAAAAGAGAAAATTTACCTTCGTCTTGATGCCTCAATGGGATCAGAACCTGGCAGTGGGATTCCTCCAAGGGCATAATCTTGGGCATCATCAGAGCTAGCTGATCTTCCACAAAGTAACCGATGGAAAATAGATGAGATAGGATTAATTACTGGTCTGCAAGAACGAGGAACAATATTATAAAAGGCATAATATAGATGAACAGTAGTTAAATTCTTAGGAGGTAAATAAAAAGAACAAGGAAGATACCTCAATATTTCGGGGAAAAAACTAGAGAAAGAAAACTCATCACTTGGATCACCCTTGAAGTAGGTCTCTGATTTTGTCTGGAAGAACCTCAAGTAGATCCAGCTCATATATGCACCAAAGATTATTGTGGGAAGGTATGCTGCTGAATCCACCATAAAAAAGCTTGCAACGATTGACAGAACAATCATAAGAGATGGTAGCCACTGCATTTTGACAACAGAGAAAGCATGATAAATAAAAAGTTCCTTCAAATGGAAAACGGTAGCCTCGTATACTGGTACCCCACCTTTGCTTGAAGTCTCACAACACCGAATAAAGGAACTTCCTGGTCTGGTACAATCTGCTTGACGCCAACCAAAAAGCCTGAAAGCACTCCATGGAAACCACACATAGGCATGTAGCTACAGATACAAGCCAACAAACAGGGGTCAGAAGAACTAGCCAAGTAGCCATCACATTAGTGCAGAAAAAAAAAAAAAAAAAAAAAAAAAAAAAAAAAACAAAACAAATTAAGTGTGCATTGATTCGAGGCACATCGTGAAAGAAAAACACAGATAGCATGAGAGACTGGAAAAACATTTAAAACCCTTTGCTTCATCTGAACTAAAAACAAAAACAAGACCAGTCAAACACCCGAAAAATATACAAGAAAATTATTACCTAAAACAGACCAAACTCAACTTACCTGAAACAAACCTGACTACTAGATTACTGAATTGAACAACCCAGACCACAATCTTACACTGGATTTGAAGTTACTCGTAGCTAAATGCATGTAGTATTGACCGTTCAAGGCTAGAGATGCTCGGAGGACTACAACCTTAGAAGAACCGAAGACCACATAAAACAGAATATGGGTTGGCCATTATCATTTCAAAACCACAATGTAAGAGATATTACATCTTTAAGTGATTGAATTGTACTGAGGCCAAATAAAACATCTCATAAGACATTGCATTTTTTATTTTTTTTAACTTAGAATTTTTTATACCTCCTTTCCTTTGAGTGACTAAGGAACATGCCAGATAGTTGGCCCTGTTGTATGGAGTCAAATATACTTAAATTCAAGCATGCCCGCTTGTGATAGCATGTTTCACTGCCCGATAAATAAATACTGTACTTCTACCTATTTCAGTTCATCACAGGCAGGTCAAGAGGTATTATTCACATGGCGATTCATGTCAGCCAATACCAAATCATTTTGTGACTAAGTTGTTGTAGGCTTGTTGCTGTAGAATATTAAATATAATTCTAAAAGCAAACAGGAAGTAAAAGAGGATAAGGGGTACTCAAGGGCAAACAATCACAGAAGTCTAAAATTCTGTTGGATGAACAAAATTGGAATACCCTTGAATGGAACCCCTCTCCCCTTCAAACTTTAGCCCACAAAGAAGCAAGGCAGAACAATGCTTCCCCATGGGTAACCGAAACTGCACCTCTTCCCAAAAAAAAAAAAAGGCGAGAATTTCAATCCAACCAAATGCACCAAATCGTAGCTAAACACCGGGCACCTCCCTAACAGCATCCTCTCTTTGGTGTCAATGAACCAGGGGCATACACAATGCTCTTGACAAAACACCAATAACCCTAAGTCCTTAACCATAATGAATGAGCAGGCCCTCTAGAAATAGTCAACAACTGAACTATCTACGACTCATAAGCAGACCCTCTTGAATAACGATTTCAAGAGTGGGGAGTGAACCAACCTGAGTGGCGCAGCTTGAGAACAAAATTAGCAGGGGCCAGGATTCGATCCCCCAACCTTTTCAACACGATCAATGACTTTTACCACTGAGCCAAGGGGGACCAACTGATGTTTATTAGTCGGAAATTGTATAAATCCCCAAAATTGGGCAGGGGCCTGGCCCCCCTCCAACAAAGGGAAGCTCCGCCTCTAAACCCGACTTAAGGCTATCAGTAAACTAGATCAAATGACTACGTCATTCTTGAGGCACTACTTTCTAGATTCTATGTAGGGGGAAAAAAGACTAGTACAGAACCAGAACTCAGTGCTTTCCGTAAAAAAGGTATTTGCTTTTCCAACTAAGAAGGGGATGATACTTTGAATAAAAAAAAGATCAATAATATAAAAGTTTTATGTCTCCTGATCAGAATCTTAGTATAGCGAATACACTGCCGAGCTCTTTGCATTGATACTGTTCTGCGTTATTTGAGAATCTCCGTCAATACCTCGGTGAAGGCCTGGGAAATCTTTCAGTCCAGCCACGTCCTTCAAAAAGGGGAAAACAGAAGGTGACCCATTTGGGATTTTTGCGGTCGCCCTCACTGAACTGACTTGAAGCTGGACTACGATTCAGATCAAGTCTTACAGAAATCGGACATCCTATTCGTGCCAAAGTCAGATTGTCAAGTATTATTCACAACTAGAAACAACCCTCCTCAAGAACCCCACCACGTTGTCAAAATTATGAATGAAGGCATTATCTAAAGTACAAAGACCATATATGCAGGGAAATATGATCGCAAAACACTCATGACTTTCCATGAATCACAAGAAGAATTATCTTGAACTCTTAGAAATGAATCTGAAATGGGAAGAATACATTCCAGATTTATGCAAAGAATCCCAACCATTACTTTCCATATCATACCAACTGGGATTATAAGATGCACGGAGGATCTAAAAGAAATCACCACAACGATTTGCCTTGAAGAAAACCGCTGCATACTACCAAACCCCAGAAGATTTAGATTTCGGTCTACAGAAAATCATCTCATCTCACCAGATGATCTCTCTTATCACTTGTACCCAACCACTAACAGTCTCTTGTGACTTTCTCCATCTGATTAGCAACCCCTAAACCTAGTTTAAACAAGGAGAGATAACCAAAGGACAAGGAAGAGAGGCAAGATCGAACCAGCCTCCCAACTGAGAGGCCCCTTTTCTACCCATCTAACTTCTTGGCCACTCTAGGTCTCTAGCTATACCGCTATCATACCTAGATTAGCCTCAAAAAGGAATTGTAACATAAGAACTTACTCCGTTCAAGGAGTCCCAAATCAGCAACTGTTGCACAACATCTTACTTACATCAACTAAATGATAACTCGATAAGGGATCCTGAATGAGATCTTCTTCAAATGGAGAAACTTACATGACCACCTTAAATGTCTCAAAAGAAGATGAAAAAAATTATCAACGACGGGCAGTAGCAAAGACTAGCCCAGAACGTATTCAATTAATCTATAATCATGATCTTTCCTCCTTTTCTACTGTTGCCCAATTTAACTATCCTTACCGTTTGTTCATAAACAATTAATGTCACAATCTAGAGAAGATCAAGGCTATTCAAGTGAAACATATAAGAAGACGGAAATCATCAGTCACAAATATGAGACACATAAGATTCCATTACATATAGCTCTGCAGATTTGAAAAGTTATGACATGATTTTATGTGCAAGCTGTCCTCCTACTTCAAGATGATTAATAACCTTAAGTTTTTAAATGTGATGTAGTATGCCAGTTATATGTCTGATATGGTACACATTTTTCTCTAGCATGCGCAGAAATTATAAATATTTCAATACCAAAGGATACTTGCGAAACACTTACAGGTATGTTTCCAGCCTTGTTGCGTAGTACAGTGCAATTGCCGTGATAAAGACAAAAACGGAGGTGAGAAAGTTGACAACAAAGATAAACTTGAGAAACTCCTTGGCGCCCCAGATAGGCTCAAGAATCTTTCCGATAAATAGAAGACCAAGTATACTGACCACCACCTAGAGAGAGAGAGGGGGGGGGACATCAATTAGATACAAATTAACTAACATTGAAAGATAAATTGATAACCATCGTTTAAGCTTTTATGTTTTTAGAACACCTTCTACACTGATTCTGCAAGAAAACTATAAGAAAATAGAACTAAATAAAACAGCTTCTATCACTAGTAGACACATTGTACAGCACTACCAAAAAACGACATCTGGTCGTTCACAACCCTAAAGTCACCCAATATCACTAACTAGATCCACCCACAACTATCCCCAATGCACCATGCCCCCAAAACATAGTAACCGACCCCCTATCTCAAGTTCAATGAGAAATTTGGGCCCACAATCAATCTTGCTCAAAATAAGAAGCCAATTTCAAGCGAAACATTGAGCCCTAAGAGAGAAGACAAAGCTGGGAAAGGGACAGAGAAAAAACTCATGAGGGGATCCAGGGGAGACTGAAAACGAATGAAGGAATATAGTACGGGACAAGGTCGCTGGCAGAGCTGTCGGACTCCATGATCCTGATGCCAAGTTATCGGCCGGAGATTCCATTTTGGAGGTGTTTTTCAGAAATCAGTATATACGGAGGTGCTTTATAAACAAGAAATATTCATAAGGTGGTGTTTATCACCTTGCTCTTAAACCAATAAAAGGTAAACATGTCCCAGCAAATGGATAGAGATAAGGTATCAGAAAGAACGGTTGTGCTTACCCCATATAGTGTCTGTTCAATGTAACCAGCTGTTATGAGATTCCATGCAAAAGGAATAGTCCTGCCAATCAAATTGTGAACTATACAGTCAATTGTTTCCTCATAGCAAAATCAGAAAGTAAACGTGTAACTAAAATAAAATTATGCTAATATTTGATGAACACACACACACACACACACACACACACACACACACACACAAAAAAAAAAAAAAAAAAAAAAAAAAAAACAGTGGACTCTGTGCAACAGTTGTACACAAGTGAAGTATTTGCCATTCTTTTCAGCTGTCCCAAAATAATTGATCTTCCCCGGACCCTCGCTTTGCGGGAACGCCAATGTGCACCGGGCTGCCCTTTATGCAGTTTCTAAACAAGGTAATTTAGATTATACAAAGAAATATGCAGAAAATTCAAAAAACTGTGTAATGTACCTGGCAGGAATGAGAGCAAGATAGGTAAGTGCTGGAGGAAAGAGCTGGACTACGATGTGCCCACCGACGAGCACAACCGCTAGGCCTTTGCAAAGCCTGGTGAACCCTGACATCAGGGCCGTCTTGAAGAATTGAGGGGGCTGCAAAACACCAACAATAAGCCCCTACAAAACCAGAACTAATCATTTTCAGGACTATTATATGCTGCATTGCGCATCTCAGCTTGTACGTGACGTTTTATTTTCCATGCTCACCTCAACATAAAATGCACGAACCTACTTGACTATTCGATATATCGATCCTACGAAACCTCAAAACCACTGATGCTGGGGGCAAGGCCAATTGATCCCATCATCAAAAAAAAAAAAAAAAAAAAAAAAAAACCAACCGAGACTAGATTAAACAAATTTTGGATTCAATGAGAGGAATAACAATGAAGATAAAGCGAGTGATCGGATTACCTGAAAAACTAGGGTTTCAGGAACACTGGACAAAGGATGGCGATTGATTCAAAATCTGAGGAAAAGTATGTCAATAACACAAATTAGTCAAACTATAATCATAAATTAGCCCATACCCACATACTAAATCCCGTTTAAAACCAAAATAATAATATAATTCAACAAAGATGCAAAATTTAGTGAATTGATCAAGTGCCCACAAAATAAAATGGGCTTAAATCGCAGTAGGGATTGAACAAAGGTAAAAACAACTCGATGCAATTTTGATCATGTATACCTGTACAGCAACCAGATTCGATCATAAGAATTTGCTAGAAAATGCGGCGAGGGTAGACTTGAAAGAGAGAGAAATTTGTCTAGGGGGAAGAAGATCGAAGAGTGAAGCTGGGAGAGCAGAGGAGAGAGAGAGATGCTGCTGTCAGAATTTGCTAAGAAGACCTGCTTCTCTTGCCTCCGTTTAGGTCCAGTTTGATAAGACTGCATTTTTCTAAACTGATCTGATTTGTTTTGAGTTGAATAACTCTAATCTGATCTATTTAGATTTGAATGATTCTGAACTAATCTGATCAGAATCGGTTGAAAATTTGATTAAATTTCAACGAATTATTATCAATTATGGACCAAATACATTTATATTTATTTGAACATTTCTGATTTGATCTAATTTGAATTGATTTGAATGACTCTAATCTAATTTGAATGACTCTGAACTGCTCTGAATACTATGTTAAATAAGTCACATCAAACAATGCCTTCGTATGTGGGTTAAGAATTTTTCGACCAATTTTTTGCCGTCTTTTTTGAAGACTTTGCCGTTCAATATCAAAACTGTTTTTAACTATGTCAATTATTGCCCCTTGTACGGTTGTACCCCTTCATTAACTTGTACTCTTGTAGTAAGTTGTAATCAGGGCCAAACGAGAAAGGGATTATATTAGATCAAGTTTTGCCAAAGGCAAAAGAGCTTGGGAAAAATCGAAAACAAGTACAATGCGATCACCCACACTAATACAAAGACGAGCAACACAATTCCCACCGCATAACATGAGAAATACAAGACTTCATAAACGACATCAAGGATAAACACATATCCACCTCAAGAAGGCCCAACTCCCTTCTACTAAACTCCTTTTGTCGAACTGGCTTTACGACTTCAAGTGAATCACACTCTAGGGCCCCTCTAGTAAATCCTACATGATGCGCAACCTCGAGACCAAAGCGAGCAGCCGCCACTCTCGGGGTCTGCCGCGCAACCAGCCATAGCTCGGACTACTCCTATATCATCCCGGGCAACCATGCCCAGACCACAGCCCCCATCATACAAAAATGATCACGTCGGTGTTTTTTTTCATCCACCTAGAAGCTAGGCAACTACACCCCGAAGCAGACCATAGAACACCAGCTTATGAATGAGAGAGAAAATGTAACAACCCTGAATTTTCGCTATCTTTAAATACAAAAATAAAGGATTGTTATACCGCCATTGACTGCCAAGTCAACGACAAGGCTAATTTAAAACAAGAAGAACAAATGACAGCAGAAGAATTCTAGCTGAATCTACAAATTGGGAATTAAACCAAAAGATAAACTACAAATCGTCCCCAATGCAAATATGTGACGACTCATCAAAACGCCCAACATGCAATGACGCTTCAACTATACAATGCATCTCAATCTGCAAACCTGTCAACTGCGCCACCAAAAGGATGACACAGGCCCCAGAATAGGGTAGGGACACAACCCAAAACAAAGAACGTCAGCACAGGCTGAGTAAGACATTTAAGCGACACAAAAGAATTAAGATACGCGCCTTACTGGCGCGTAGCTAACAAATAATAGACAAAGCTACGCAAAGGAGGCAAGAGCCTGAAATGGGGCAGGGCACGAGTCGTGCTCAAGTCAGTGAGCTCGAAAATACAATGTAACAACGGACACGGCTTGTGTACCCAAGACACGAGTCGTGTAGAACGCGCACGTGGTATTCATCACCACAATAATCTTTGTTTATCTTCCTTTAAGTAATTTATTTGCACAAGGGTCCTACCCCAAGCCGATCCAACACTAGAGCATCGAGAATAAAACGATCCTAAAGACCCGAGTGTGCACACCCCTCCTAGGGGGACGGTAGGACGCACAGTCCCTAAGAGGAAGTCATTTAGGAGACCGGTAGCTGATCTCCGGCCTAGCTACATATACCTTGATCAGAGGTTAATCGCTCTAGGTGGTTTAAACCTCATAAAACACGTATAGTTATATATGTATAAATAGATACATCTTTAATCCGTCTTAAGTACGTTATTCGCGCATAGTCGCTTGATTTATAAACGGCCAAAGCCGGAACAAGAATATCAATAGATGATCAATAACAGTAATCAATGTAGGAGGTCAATAGATGCTCAAGAGGTGATCAAAATAGATAAACAATGACAATAGGCGATAGATGATCAACAACAATAGTCAATGTAGGAAATCAACATAGATGCTCAAAAGGTGATCACAATAAATAATTGATATCAATAGGCGATAGATAATCAAAATAGAGAATATGAGCAAAGAATCGAAACAAAGATGAACGTGAAGGATTCTCATGATATGAAATGAAGCTCAAGCTTATGAGGGTCAACGTTCTTACCTTCAATTGGCAAGTTTCCTCTAGTTACACTTCTCAAAGTCCACAAAGGTCATCTCTTTGAATCCACAATCTAAGTTACACAATAACCAACAAGAATTACTTTTGTGTTGTATCAACTTGACCCAATACCCCCAATGCAATCTCATAACTCAAAAGATAATCCCCTAACTCACAAGGTGAATCCATAAGTCATAATTCTCACAATTAACATCAATCTAACACGAATCCAAAAGGAGACAGTAGTAAATAAACATGAATAACGTCTACCTCCGACATCGGATGACCACCACATTTGAGTATGTCATAAAAGGTTATGTCAGGAACGTCCCCTCCAAATTTCGTCCACAAACTCCAAGCGGATCAACGGGAATCAACCTCAAACTGAACCATAGACACGAATTAGGGTTTACCCACGAATTATGATATAACTTTTGATATACAAATACAGGGCTTACCAATTTTAGATATGTTGTTACAACTAGAGTTAGGAACATCTCCATAAAATATCGTCCCAAAATAATTTATGAGTCAATGGGAATCGTCAAGATACCGAGGGAGCGGAACAGTTCTCGGGTAAATAGACACAGTTCCACTAAAACACCTCTACAGGGAGAATCCGATAGAATCTTGGCACGATATATATGTCTATGGATTCGTATCAAAAACATGGTTCTAACGCCATAAACCATGTCTTAATCAAAGGTTGTATATGAGAGTTGTGTGTATTTGAAGTTGAAACAGTTGTGCTGAAATCTTATGCGGGTGGAGGCTAAGAGAATGAGAGAGATGGAGAAGAGGGGGGCCGAATGACTGTCAAGGGGAGCTACGGTTTTCTTTATTTTTTTTCATAAATGGGTATTAGGGTAGACTCGGGTTTGAACCTAGCTAATTTGATGGGTTGCGTGATCCACAAACCCGATCCAAATCCGAATGGCTAACGAATCCTCTTGTGTAATTCTATTCAGAAATCTCATAATAACTCAATCGAATTCCAATTAAACCTTAATAAAACCCTCAATTACATTATAAAACGTAACACCCTTAATTATTTAACTTCCCAAAAATACAGGGTGTTACAGACTTCCCTCCTTAAAATAAATCTTCGTCCCGAGGATTTAAGTCTCTCCTTAAAGAGTTTCCGCACAACGTTCTACATTAGGCAACTAACATCCACAACTTCCAACACAGGTGAAAAGTAACGCAAGAAAAGATATGAGAAGTAATGGTTCAAAGATATTGCAGTAAGGGAAGGAGAAAGTGCACCATCAATGCACTTCCCCACAAGAGAGTCGTGTTTAGCTAGAAATGCACCATCAATGCATTTCAGGAAGGAATATCGCGCAATTATATTAAATTATATTGACACGAAGTGATGCCGAATAATATTACATGTGCAATGTTACTGGACAAACAAAATTACGTGTACAAATACAATGCACCAAATAAGTACGTGTGTACCATAAGTGCACCAATTAGGTAAACATGCTTTATCATATAATCACAAAAGGAACATAAGTCTTATAACTTAGGGCGCAGGAGGAACGTACGAGGTTCTCATCCCCCTTAAAGAAAAGGTTCGTCCTCGAACCAAAATATGTAATTCAGACGTGGGATAACTTTCTGATCGTCAATGCCACTTTTCTCTTGTATTTTCGCACCTTGGTAATGCATCTCAAGGTTTTGGCGCAGTATTCCATATTGTCTCTCTCGCCCTCAAATCAACCATAGGCGATTCTAACTCGTAACCATTTATCATCCTTTAAACACTTTCATTACAACCAAAGAGTTTTAGTGTGATCTTCTGTACTCCAAACCTTTTCATTTACATTTCACATGTCAACCCTTGTTGGAGCGTTCTCATTTCCTAAGGCACCGTATTCCTCAATATACCAATAGGTGTCGAGATCACTCTATGATTTGTATCTGGATCCTCAACTCACGATAATTGAACTTGCGTACCCTTACTATTCAATGCATCCGTGCAGCTATCCAATTTTTTTTTTTTTTTTCTATCATATTTTGCTTCAATGAATTCGCATACTTCAACAGAATGACTTGACTTTGTCGATCTATATCTCAAACATTCAATTCATCATCCTTGGTAGTGTCATTGCGAGTATACATTAGATTTCGCAAACCTTTAGCCTTCATTTTCATCTCCGTAGTAATTGATTATCAATAACAATTCACCATAATCACACCTTGACATCACGTATATACCGTCTGTTCTCAACAGGTAGAACCTCTTCTTACATCACACATAAGGCTTTGTAGAGTTCTATCCTCCATTTGATGGACTAGAAGACCATACATCAAGCAATTAACCTCCCATGTTAGCAACTAGCGTTGTCCGACGCTACGACTTTCAGTCAAACTCCTTATATGAACATTTGACCTTGAAACTTGTCATCACATAATTATCAATGCATTCAACTAATCCCATAGAATGTCATATTTTGAATTTCCTCGATTGAACCCGTACTAAAATTGTGGTTTTCCTCGATTGATGACCATATATATCAACAAGAATATCTCCAGTAGAGCATTTTCCTCTCACTTATTAGGTCACTTGAATACGACCGTACTTATCTGCTCTGTATTACTTCGTAACTAGAATAATTCTACGCACCTGACAATCCGCGTGAATGAAGTCTTCTTTTCATTTGGTGTAGCTGGCCACAAATTTTCTAATCCTAGAAAAGTCCTTAGTGTAATGTCGAAGACACTTAGTCGCACTAAGAACACATCAAGATGTAGTCATACTCGTTTGCCTTAGTCACTCGGCGTAGCCGTTACTCTTTTTGATCCAAAGGACTCCATTCTTACAAATGTATACCACGAATCAATCTTGTCAAGCAACTAGCATTAACTTTACCTCATGAGTGGTTCCCTTAATTATCTTCCAGGTTATTCTTAGTATTCCTTTAATTTGTTGTCTCCTTGCCAACCTTCCTCACACATCCTTTCGAACCATGTGAAACACGTTCTAGTTTCCCACTTCCCTCATATATTACGTGTTTGATCAACGAACATCATAGAGTACAGTTCTTTATTCAACAATTCCAACCAGCTTATTCAGAACCCAAGAAATTTTTATTCGTTCGTACTCGTTTTACCCAATACATTCCAATAAACATTCTTTGGCCCATTGACAGAACCATAACAGCCTGCCATTAATATCCCAAGTTATTGCAGTACAAGCGCCAGGGCACTCTAAGTAAATAAACAACGTTTTTATCACGAGATACGCTTATATTCAACCAACTTACTCCCATGAGTAAACATCATCAACTCAGACCAATTTCCTTAACCTTACCATGACCAAAATCACACTTTAATAAAATAGATTCAATGTCTTGCACCTACCACCACACATCCACAACTCGAGCTTAATAAGTAATTTGGACCCAAAATCATTTACAACCAAGATACACGTCCTTAGAAATTTCACCAATACAAGTGCACAACCATCTAAAGATTACTTCGAAGACCATAAGCTTTTATCATCATTAGCACATTTCTTTCATTTCGTACATCGTACTTCAAGTGTTGTTAACTTAACACCATACAACCAGCTAATTACTATATCACCCTATTCTCCAGCTCAACTTATCCACCCATCAAGTATAATTAACAAACACATACCATAAGAACATCAATGCCAAGAGCTTAATCTATAAACTCCACCGTCGAAATATGGTGACTCATATATCATATAAAGTATCAACATTGTAC
Source organism: Spergularia marina (assembly GCA_963680865.1). Classification (NCBI taxonomy): domain Eukaryota; kingdom Viridiplantae; phylum Streptophyta; class Magnoliopsida; order Caryophyllales; family Caryophyllaceae; genus Spergularia; species Spergularia marina. Next base: position 9,648,514 of record OY804554.1, read on the forward strand.
TCTTAGTAGTTAGATTTGGTGAGGGTATCATTGTCCTCAAAATAATCCTCCTTAGTCAATAGATCACGAAAGGCATAGATCAATGTCAAATCCATAATTCACCTCAATACGATTGTAAAGTCAAGATTCCAAAGCTATAAGGTACTTTAAGCTCAATAAGTTCTCCACACTTTATTCTCGTAGCCAAAAGGTGACTAGACGTCCATCCCAATGAACCGAGCAATACAAGTGCATATACCCTACTGACTTGTCTCTTAAATGTGTAACCCCTTACATTACTGAACTTATGCCCAATTGATTCATCTTAAAATCTCAAAGTCCGTTGGTTGTAAAATAAACTAGTAAGTACAGTTTCAATGTCCAGTAGATTATTCATAATTGGTACAGTAGCCTTTAAGACTTAAAATTTCATTGTCGTAACACAGTGGATTGTCCTCTTCCTCTTATTTTTACACCAGTGCTAGGAATCCCAAAACATTCCATTTTTCGTCTTCCCAACCTTTAAGTCATACCACGATCTCAGCATGTAGATATCCAACGAGCACGAGGACACGTTGATTGAGAAATTATTGAATCTATTTCCTTTATTCTTCTTCACACCATAAGTCATAGTAAGCACGTTAGAGCAAGTGTGTCTGAACCTTTAGAGTTATTTCTTCCTCCAATCAAACCATCCATACCTTAGGATTTCATCCTCCGTATCTAGTAGCTAACTCGCGAAGATATATTCGAGCATTATTACTCTTTATACATCAAATAATGTCCAACACTTTGATCACGTGACCTCCAACAGAAATCCACATAATAAGGTTAGCAGTATCGATCAACAGTTCACGGTACCTTGCACCCCTATTGAAAACGATTTAGGTCAAAAGGTAGTAAACGATAAATAATTGAAACAAACGCCAATAAGCTATTCGTCTCGCTTAGTTCTGACTTTTATGGATTATTGGAGTTAATCTCCAAACTTTCACATTGGAGTCACCCGAGGAGCCACGAGGCTAGCCGCGGGCGCTGCCCTCGTGCCGCGGTCGTGGGAGAGTGGCAGTGGAAAAGACACTCAGAAAAACCGTGTCTTCCGCGGGGCTGCAGGTTTGCCATGGGCGCGGAAAGTATGCAGGATACTTGCCGTGCGTTTGCGTTGTTGACCGCGGGTGCGGTTGCGCTAGCGACGCGGTTTGAGACACACAACTCATGTCCAGGGGTGCACGAATCGTGCCGAGATCAGTAGCTCCACGGCACAAAAGGACGAATAGAAATCGAATAGACTATGCCAGAAACTCATTAATGACACACAATTAGCATATTGTTTTATCAACGACTTTATTCCAAATATAACTTAGGGGTATTGTCCCCTATTCAAAACTATGCAATAACGAGACTCCAACTAAAAGCTAAGCGTGAGTAAACAAAACATACAATCCTCAAAAATAGGTCGCCAGTACCATATATTAAAATTATTGACGTGGATAATAAACCCTAAAATTCGTTTCCTCATAATAATGCCTGGAGAATATCACTCAACAAGAAAGGCAATACCCAAAGTTCCAACAGTCGAGTTTATGACCAAGGTTATATAAGGCTTCTTTTGCTCTTAACCCATCATCCATTGAAATAGTTGTTGATCAATTCAATACATCAATTTCTTTCACTCATTCCCAATTGCAATAAACAAAGTAGTGTACTCTTAATGATTCCTATCATATAACCCTTGTAATAAAAGAATGAATGACATACGGGATCCTTTAAACTCTCGTACGCTCAACTCACTTATAGACTCACCATTACTAGTCCCTTCTTCAACTTTCACCTTTCCTTTAAGGTAGCCAAGGTTTCTCACCTATAAGGGGTGACATTGTTAGATGGAGTAGTGTAGGTTATTTCTAAAGGTTAAGCATAACATAGGTATTATGGTCAGGAAAAAGAGGAAGTTAATGGGTGTTTCAAAAGCCTTTGGTTTAATAATATATCGCGCACACTTATCCGACGTGTTCTATTTTATATCTCATCTTTAAAGGCAAAACTTGGATAACAATAGACATTAAATAAGCAAGTCCCTAATATCATCAAATACATTCTTTAATATAACCTCAAGGATCATCACCATCTTACTTAACTCGTACTAATTTCAACTTCTTTCAAATAAAGCTCTTTTTTTTTTTTTTTTTTTTCTCAACACCTCAACATTACTTACCAAGTAATATGACTACAATATGAAGAAGTTAATCGTATGAACTTGTCCTCGAAAAATGTAATCCCAAAGTGTCATCTAAATTCAATCCATATCAAATATTATCTCCAAAGTGATGCTCTCAAAATGAGTCACCAACTACATAGCTTAGTGTAGTACTCGTCCGTAGTATTTAGTACGTAGCTCAAGTCATAAACTCAAAAGTCGGCTCCAAAACTCCGTAGTGTAGTACAAGAGACACATAGCACGTAGCACATAGCATGCGTATGAATGCACCCAACAAATTCCCCAAATTTTAAAAATCGTTTTGTCAAATTGGTTTAAAACCGTTTTGCAAACTCAACTAACCACAGCCTAAGGCTCTGATACCAACTGTAACAACCCTGAATTTTCGCTATCTTTAAATACAAAAATAAAGGATTGTTATGCCGCCATTGACTGCCAAGTCAACGACAAGGCTAATTTAAAACAAGAAGAACAAATGACAGCAGAAGACTTCTAGCTGAATCTACAAATTGGGAATTAAACCAAAAGATAAACTACAAATCGTCCCCAATGCAAATATGTGACGACTCATCAAAACGCCCAACATGCAATGACGCTTCAACCATACAATGTATCTCAATCTGCAAACCTGTCAACTGCGCCACCAAAAGGATGACACAGGCCCCAGAATAGGGTAGGGACACAACCCAAAACAAAGAACGTCAGCACAGGCTGAGTAAGACATTTAAGCGACACAAAAGAATTAAGATACGCGCCTTACTGGCGCGTAGCTAACAAAGAATAGACAAAGCTACGCAAAGGAGGCAAGAGCCTGAAATGGGGCAGGGCACGAGTCGTGCTCAAGTCAGTGAGCTCGAAAATACAATGTAACAACGGACACGGCTTGTGTACCCAAGACACGAGTCGTGTAGAACGCGCACGTGGTATTCATCACCACAATAATCTTTGTTTATCTTCCTTTAAGTAATTTATTTGCACAAGGGTCCTACCCCAAGCCGATCCAACACTAGAGCATCGAGAATAAAACGATCCTAAAGACCCGAGTGTGCACACCCCTCCTAGGGGGACGGTAGGACGCACAGTCCCTAAGAGGAAGTCATTTAGGAGACCGGTAGCTGATCTCCGGCCTAGCTACATATACCTTGATCAGAGGTTAATCGCTCTAGGTGGTTTAAACATCATAAAACACGTATAGTTATATATGTATAATTAGATACATCTTTAATCCGTCTTAAGTACTTTATTCGCGCATAGTAGCTTGATTTATAAACGGCCAAAGCCGGAACAAGAATATCAATAGATGATCAATAACAGTAATCAATGTAGGAGGTCAATAGATGCTCAAGAGGTGATCAAAATAGATAAACAATGACAATAGGCGATAGATGATCAACAACAATAGTCAATGTAGGAAATCAACATAGATGCTCAAAAGGTGATCACAATAAATAATTGATATCAATAGGCGATAGATAATCAAAATAGAGAATATGAGCAAAGAATCGAAACAAAGATGAACGTGAAGGATTCTCATGATATGAAATGAAGCTCAACCTTATGAGGGTCAACGTTCTTACCTTCAATTGGCAAGTTTCCTCTAGTTACACTTCTCAAAGTCCACAAAGGTCATCTCTTTGAATCCACAATCTAAGTTACACAATAACCAACAAGAATTACTTTTGTGTTGTATCAACTTGACCCAATACCCCCAATGCAATCTCATAACTCAAAAGATAATCCCCTAACTCACAAGGTGAATCCATAAGTCATAATTCTCACAATTAACATCAATCTAACACGAATCCAAAAGGAGACAGTAGTAAATAAACATGAATAACGTCTAACTCCGACATCGGATGACCACCACATTTGAGTATGTCATAAAAGGTTATGTCAGGAACGTCCCCTCCAAATTTCGTCCACAAACTCCAAGCGGATCAACGGGAATCAACCTCAAACTGAACCATAGACACGAATTAGGGTTTACCCACGAATTATGATATAACTTTTGATATACAAGTACAGGGCTTACCAATTTTAGATATGTTGTTACAACTAGAGTTAGGAACATCTCCATAAAATATCGTCCCAAAATAATTTATGAGTCAATGGGAATCGTCAAGATACCGAGGGAGCGGAACAGTTCTCGGGTAAATAGACACAGCTCCACTAAAACACCTCTACAGGGAGAATCCGATGGAATCTTGGCACGATATATATGTCTATGGATTCGTATCGAAAACACGGTTCTAACGCCATAAACCACGTCTTAATCAAAGGTTGTATGTGAGAGTTGTGTGTATTTGAAGTTGAAACAGTTGTGCTGAAATTTTATGCGGGTGGAGGCTAAGAGAATGAGAGAGATGGAGAAGAGGGGGGCCGAATGACTGCCAAGGGGAGCTACGGTTTTCTTTATTTTTTTTCATAAATGGGTATTAGGGTAGACTCGGGTTTGAACCTAGCTAATTTGATGGGTTGCGTGATCCACAAACCCGATCCAAATCCGAATGGCTAACGAATCCTCTTGTGTAATTCTATTCAGAAATCTCATAATAACTCAATCGAATTCCAATTAAACCTTAATAAAACCCTCAATTACATTATAAAACGTAACACCCTTAATTATTTAACTTCCCAAAAATACAGGGTGTTACAGAAAACCCTCATAGCGTACTCCATATAATCGGCACGAGATGGGTGATGTAGACACCCTACTTTGGCACCCATTTTAGCCCTTGATGAGGAAACGGACAGTGGACACGCGTTGAAAGGTATTGTTTGCCAATGACTTCAATATATCAGTTTGGTCTGAATAACCATGTTTATCCCAAAATAGTTCTTTTATCGATAAATATGGGTTAAGAGTAGACTAGCGTGAGAATAGTGTTGATTGGACTTACTTTACTAGTCAATTCTTTAATTAAAATCTTGGGCTAAACCACACGTTGTCAGTCTTATGTTACCAACGAGTCTTTTCAATGTTATTCACTTAGTGGCATTAGCTTGGTATTCTATTCGGATTAGGATTTTCTTGTGTTTATCGGTCAAGATATCTAGAGCTTTATGTGAAGTTTTCCTAATGCCATCTTATCACTATTATTCATAGACGCCTCATCCAAATAACTCTCTCAAACTCCTTTGATTGGTTCAGACATATCACCTAAAGTTTCCTAATGCCATTCGGATGCTACTTCCCTCTAGTATAAATAAAACCTTGATTTGGACCCGAGACACCCATGAAAAAGCCCATGAATCTCAGATAATAATGAATTAATGATCATACTTATTCATGCATCCTAGCTACAAAAACTCTGACCTACAATGATTGGGCAAAAAAACATCATACCTATATCATCATATCCAAACACATAAGCACATACTGACATACACCCATACACCTAATCTACGACGTCCAACCACCGTAGACTTTCCAATCCAATCAAGACAATTATACTACACGGCATACGAAGGTCAAGACTATACCTTGGACACATTGGCAATAGACACTGAGATCCGCAATACGACAACTCAAGAACGTCAATGTGAGGGCCCGAATTATTTACCTAAACGTTTTCTAAGTATGTGTTTGTACGTGACTTTGTTATTTAATTTGCTAGTTTACGGTAAGTTGAATTGCATTGCTCGTCTGCAATTATGTTAATTATGTTGTATATAATTCAACTAACGTACATATGAATGTAAATAAAGAAAGAGAATGATAGAAATACCGACTCCCATTGACAAGCCTTTGACCACTCTCCCAAGGCGATATCGGTGTCCTCAACCATCACGATGGTTCTAGCTGCAATCCCTCACCTAGTTTGGATCCTTGTAAGTTATGTTTTCGTATATAATCATCCAAATCCAGGTATGTGTATTCTTTCCCAATTTGATTTTTTAGGTTTTCAACGTTTTAACTTCAATTTGTTTTTTTTCTTTACATATTGTTTCCTTATGTCTCTAATTTTTCAACTGCTTATTCTCTATGTGATTTTCGAAGTCATGTTCAATGACAATTTCTTCCGATTTCTTACTCTTGAGAGTAATTTCGTTATTTCTCCCCTTTTGACAATGATTTACCATCTCCTCTCTTTTAATGATCCTAGATCATTTGTTAGGCAGGTCCCCAAGTGCGGTTACTGTTCAAAACATGACACCTGTAACACCCCCAAATTTCATTTCCTTTAAAACATTTTATCGCGAACCAAAATACTAAATAAGGAAATTCAGAGGTGTCACTCCGCACTCGAGTCAAAGACCCGAATGCAAGGATATTTCAGAAGCCGAACTACAAAATCTCTAATGATCTAAACTAGCTATTACAATCTTAATTAAAATTACAATAGTCCGAAATCTAAAATATAAATATATATGAAATAGTTTATATTTAACAGCTTGTCTAATAACTAAGAATTTATGTTTATTGAATCCAACTAATTTATAGTGAGCCGTCGTTACCGCATGCATCAGTCATTCCAAACCTAAACCTGTGGTGGATTTAAAGCACAAAAACCACCTTTAAAAAAGTCAGAAAAATTGAGTAAGCTAACACCTCAACATGTAGAAAACCAAAACCCTTACCAGGATTTTGAAAACGTTTTAATTTTATTTTCGAAAACCACACTTAGCACGTTATCATATAAATTATCCATCGAGACAAATTACATCACCAAAATAGAAATATCACAGTAGATTCAGCAAGCGTATATCTTTATGTGAGGAATCCATACCAAATTTATAAGTGGGATGAGTCGTATCTTTGCCAACTCATCCAAACCACACCAATCATATATTTATAAGTGGGTGAGCCGGTTTCTACCGAGTCACCAAACCATACCATTATATACGTGGGTGAGTCGAATCTTTGTCGACTCACCAAACCATACCATACAAGACTACTAGACCTTAAATGTGCACACCCCCTATTAAGTATTGCTAACCCAATAGAGTAGTACTAGAGCCAAGCCCACTTAGAAATCGATGCGGTGGGGCAATAAAGTGGAGTCTATGTGACTCAAACCAATAAAGTGGAGTCAATGCGACTCAAACCAATAATTATCGTGTATCCTCATACTTTATTTATTTTGTTTATAATATCGGTCATTCACACAAGTTTATATTCCAACAATCATACAATCATTCATAATTGAGACATACCAATATCAATTTCACACCCATCAACCATAATTCCAACAACATCTTTTGAATCATAAACCAAACAATATATCAACGCATTAATCCAATCCAATCAAATCACGATATGAATATCAAAACAATAAATCGTTCTCCACCTAACATGATACTAGGTTCTCATCCATCACACCAATCACTTAGCACATAAGTTTGAAAGGTTCTACAAGTTTAAGAAAGGTTGAGCATGCTAGCTTACCTTTTCAATTCACACAAGAACACGACATCACAACGATCACTAGTATTCTTCGTCTATGAACTCAGGGGCTACAATAATACAATCGATAATCCCAAATTATTACTAATCTCACCCAATCATTCATGTAATCCTTAGTTTAACTCTACTCTATATCCAATGCCCATCACAATGTAATTTCTAAATCAACAATTATCAATTTAGCCAATAATTATAATTCTAATTCAATAATTAAATACCGACACTTAAATAACACCCAAATTAATTTAAAAATTCCCAAAGACTTAAAATCACTTTTAAAACAGAATCTAATTCATAAAAATCAACCTTTAATTATTATAATTTATTTAGGATTTATTAATACAATTTATATTATGTTTTAATTATCAAAAACATGTTTAAATTACATAAAATTACATAAAAACGAATTAAATTAACTAAAATACGAAAATCAGTTTATAATTTCTTAAACTATCAAAATTTCGAAATATTGATTATCATAATTAATATGGGCTAATTAACCTAATTAAAAAACAATTAATCAAAATCCCCCAATTTACAATATCTACAAACTTTGAACAAAACCCAATTTAATATTCAAACTAAATTCAAGAACCCTAACTATTAGATAATAAGCATACCCAAATCAAGACTTTCGAAATCAATTGAAAAAATTCGACAATTACTCTAATAAATCCCCAAATACGAAATTAATTAAAATCAACTCAAAACAACCATCAAGATCAATTATTTATGCATAAAACTAACTCTAATTGATTACCCACTAATCATAGCATCAATTAAACACAAATTAAAGCATTAAAATCAACTCAATAATCATGATTTTGAAGAAAGGCGAAAACAGGGGAAGTTAAGGTCGAATGGGCGTTACTCACAGCGATTAAAGGAAGAAGATAAGGCGGTTGGGTGGTCGGCTGGCGATCTGGGTTGGCGAGGAGCAGCGGCGGCGAGGGTTGAAGTCTTGAGCGGCGGTCGGTGCGTGCGTGGTTGGCATGAGAGAGAAGACAGGGGAAAGCAGGGGAGGGGACTTGTTTTTATAGAGGAAGGGGGTGTTTGGTCGTGAAAGAGGAGAGAGAAAAGAGTGTAGTGTTTTTTTGTTTTTTCTTCCTTTTTTCTCTTTTTTTTTTCCTGATTTCCTTCTTTTGGGTTGGGTTTGATATGGTTGTGTTTTGGGCCAAGTTGTGTTGGTTTGGGTTGGTGTTGGTCCGATAGTTAGGATTGACCCAATTTAGAAATAGGACCCAAATAGAATTTTCGAATTTAGAATTCATTCCCGAATTCATTTTTGAAATCGACTCACAAATAACATTGAAAATTATTTTCCACTACAATAATCTAATTAATAATTCTTAAATAATAATATAAAATACTTTTAAAATTTTCGGGATATTACAATTTCCGTCTTCCTTTGTTAAGTTGGTCATGGATTAACCATATGTTCATCACTTGGAGCCTTGGAGGTGTATTAGCTACGTGTCCTGTGTGCATGTTTTTCAAATTCTACTGCTAACCAAGGTTTTAATCCTCAATTGCCAAGTATGCCTTTATTTCTGCATGTTTTGTACTATTCATCTTGTTGGAGTGGCACCCTTGCTAATAATGGGATGCATGGACAATTCGCTATATTTATATGTCTGTCTCTGTGGTTATCCACCACCAAATCTTTTGTGTCTGTGTTATATTCTGTCCCTCTCGTATTTGTTGTTTTCCTCTCCCAATGTCTACTGCTTCCAAAAATTCCCCCACCCAAAACTCTAGTTATGCCAAGGCTGTCGTAATTGGTAAACGTCCCATTGGTTTTAATGATGCCCAACCTACAGTTCGTGTCCACCCACCTGGACATGATCCTGCTCCTGGAAGCAGCCCCACTCTCCCCCACGCCCGTCTATCAGGCTATCCCCCACCGACAAACGTGGGAGCTGAAAATCAGCCTCATACTGCTCATGCCATAACTCCACCTTGAACTCATAGTGGCAACACTGTCCTTTCAGGTAATTCTGGAACCGTAAATTATCCTATTATCATTGATGTTGATGATTTGAATATCGAGTATTACAAAAAAACCAGGTTGCTTTGCAAGCTATAGGGTGATTCTATTTCCATCACTATCCCTAGCCTCCAAAAGCAATGGCAACCCCTTTCTGGCGATGTGAAGTTCAACCACATGGGCAATAAATGGTAGCAAATCGTTTTCGCCAATATAGATGATAGGGACAGAGTTTGTGAGGGGAGGCCTTGGAAAGTTCAGGGCCTCAACCTCATTCTCATCCCTTGGAAACCTTTTTTCAATCCGTTCACAACTCAGATTGACTCCATTGAGCAATGGGTGAAAATCCATCACTTGCCAGTTGAACTTTGGGGCTTTCATACTATCGCTAAAATCCTCTCTCCTGTTGGTAAAGTTACCAAACTAGATGATGTGACTGCTGGTGTTTTTAATGGGAAAGCACGCTTTGCTAAAGCTTGCATATCCATCAATCTTGCATCCCATATACCTAGCTTTGTGTGGGTTTGTTTCCATGGAGATTCGAGAGAATTTCTTCTTTCTTATGAAGGAATTCATGATGTTTGTCTTGTTTGTGGCAGCTTTGATCATGGATATGATACATGCCCGTAGCACACCACTAACACACTTGAATTAGTGGTGGCTAAACTAGGTTTGTAATAGCCCGATCCATCATACGTCGCAACACAACCCAATAAGATGGGTAGTCACCTATTAGGCCTATATATCCTCTCCGAGTTCTAAAAGGTGAAGGTCTTGTTGTTAGTATGATGGTAGGAATCTATTATAAACTGACATATGAGCTTTAGTTTTCCAATGTGGGACAAACCAACTCCATAAACCACTTTCCATATTCCGTAGTGTTACAAACTCCCCCACTTAAAGAACGCAACGTCCCTGTTGCGCCTAAACCAAACCATACCAACATCAGCACAGGTCCAAGATCTCCCCCGCTAGACGGCTGGTTTGGGCCTCGCCCCAGCACCCAGCACGCGGTCGAAGGGTTGCTCTGATACCATCTATAACAGCCCGAACCACAGTCCGTCGCAACACAACCCAATAAGATGGGTAGTCACCTTTTAGGCTCATATATCCTCTCCGGGCTCTAAAAGGTGAAGGTCTTGTTGTTAGTATGATGGTAAAAATGTATTATAAACTGATCATATGAGCTTTAGTTTCCCAATGTGGCACAAACCAACTCCATAAACCACTTTCCATATTATGTAGTGTTACAAGGTTCTAGTAGTCTTAATGGGGCCTCTTCCTCTCGTTCGGCTCATGACGAGGAAGATCAGTGGATCAAGGTCGCCCCTCATCGTAAGCCAAGGCCACCCACCACTAAGACCTCTCCGAAATACAAGAGGTACCCTCCGTCTAAATTAACTCTCAAGTATGTACCTAAAACTTCTGAGATTGTAGAAGAACCGAAGGGGCCTTCCGAGGGATCATCCAACCGTCCCAAGCCGCTTTCATCCCCTGATCCTTGTGTTATGGGCTCCCCAAAGGTCTTTAATGGTCAGCACTTCTCTTTGAAAGTTGATCTCATTAACGCAATCTTTGATGATGCTACGCCTCGGGCACTCAAAGATCAGTTTTTGGACGTGTTGTCCAATGACCAGAAGTCCTTATCTGAAGCCCTTATGGAGTGCAATGACCACCTCTCACGATCTTCCGACTCCAACAAAAGACGCCGCAAAGATGAGATAGCTAACTTAGCTACCTCTTTCTTCACCTAGTCATTCCTCATGGATATGACACCTTTTTTTGTTTCCCAAGTACGAGGCTAAACAAGTAGCCAGGATTCGTGTTGTCTTTGGGAGAGTTATTTTGTTTTTTGTCAACTCTCCCTTGGTTTTCTTCTATATTGTACTTAATTATAACCAGACAACACACTCTTATTTTATCTATGTACTTTGTAGTATAGCAATTAATAATAAGCACTGGTACTTATCTGGTGTCACTTATACTATGAATGCTCGTATTGGCTGTTCCGTTTTCTTTCCAGTTTGTTGAGCCCTTCATGTCCAGTCCCCATGCTACAATTATTTATTGAGTGTACAACTGTGTTTTAATCACCTTGTCGTTGGTTTTCATTTTTTCTTTCAGGTTGTACTTCATGGAAACTTGCTGCACTTGGTAGCCCCGTCACAGCAAACAACACCAAGGCTACCACCCATGACCATTGTACCTTGCTGTCTTGGGTGTTTTTCCTCCTATTACAGCAGGTTCCCGCTGAGTGTTTTACTATGGTGCACCGTTAAACATAGTTTTCTATCCCTTGGTCACTTGCTGCACCCGGACACTATATTTATAGCACGTCCTTTTTATATGGACAGTTCCGATCCCTAAGGATAGCGAGCCCCTATCCTTTCCATGGCATTAAGGCCTGCTTTATGCTTTTACCAAGTCCTCATTTTTCGTTTCCACTTAACAGGCATGTACCCTCTTGTTATAATAGGTTGTTGCGAAATATTGTTCTATATATGTTGCACATCTACGAATAGATTTTATTCTTAAACTTGTTTACAATGAAAATAATTGCTTGGAATATACATGGTGCTAAGCGCAATAAGGCGCTACAAGAAATACTCTTTCTCAAACAGAAGTTCTATCTAGATATTTTTTTTCATTACGGAAACAATGACTACACCGACTAATGCGACCCATCTCAGTCGGAAACTAGGTCTCGACAACATGGAGATTATCCCACCCCAAGGGCATTCAGGTGGAATTTGGGTCGCTTGAACAGCAACATCAAAGTGCAGAGCATCAATACTACGCCTCGACTTGTTGAATTAGTCTTAGAAGACTTACCAACGGGTCATCTTCTATCTATTAATGGTATTTATGGACCGGCTCAGGAACGTGACAAACCTCAATTCTGGCGAGAACTCACCTCGACTTTCATGGGTCAACACTTAATGTGGCTACTTATAGGCGATTTTAATGAATACGCATTGAAGACAAGCAAGGGGGAATAAGTCCGTCTTTGTCAAGGTTAACTCGATTCCGCAACTTTGTATCCAACACAAACGCTATCGACGCTGCCTGCAATGGTTCGGCCTTTTCCTGGAATTGTGCTTTTAGGGATCAACACGCGGTCGTAGGGTTGCTCTGATACCATTTGAAACACTCCGGCTCATCGTCTGAACCGGAAGTAGTCACCATGGCAGCTTGTCAGGCTGTGTACTGACCCCACAGACCAACACCGATCCTTTCGCCGCATTTTGACTTCACTGATGCGCACCTTGGGAAACTTTCCAGGAAGTCGTCCATCCTGAAACTACTCCCAATCAAGCACGTTTGACTCTAGAGTTCTTATCAGATAGGCTTCCTAAAATAACGAGATTATAGGTTAGAAGAGTTGATGAAAGAGACTATATATGAACACAAGTAGAAAATATCGTAAAATTAAAATCTCGATGATCAAAATGAAAGGCTTTTAGTATTAATTAAATGATTAATCCTTAGGGAACATGAATAGTAACGAAGCATCAATAACAAGAGTATAATCCTTATGACTTGCAATATGACATATAAGATAGAGTAAGTCTCCTGTGAAACCGCCTCACAGGTGAGACAAGCCAAAAAGGTGAATAGCCCAATTTTAAATTAAGAGGAGAAAAGAGAAAAAACAAGGAAAAAAAATGGGAAAAAAAACGTGTAAAACCACATACTAATGTGCAACCACCATTTAATTAAAAAAAAAAAAAAGGAATCAACGCAAAATGGAGGAAACAGATGAAAACCCTCCATATTCATATGCACCAAATCTAGGGAAAGACTGGAGGAAATCGACGAAACATAGGTATGATATTTTTGTATGAATGCTAATAAATTTTATGTTCTGTAGTGATTTGGGAAGTTTTCTTTTGTTCGGATTTTCCCTAGATTTAGATTTTGTTGTTAGATGGGAATGGAAAGATGCATTGTACTGTTCTCATAATCACCTGCAACTTTGGTGATCAATATATGGATTTTGATCATACTGAGTAATTGCATGGATATGGATTTGATGACATTTTTGATAACTGGAGGTTTTATATTGTAGGCTTATGAGTTTGATTAGTTTCACTACTTGGCTTGATTGTGTAGTTGATAGAACACAAACACGGTGATGTAAAACTCACTCTAATTTTTTTGTGTTTTTGAGTTTATAACGCAGCGGAATTAAAACATAAATTAAAGGATATGAATTAGCCTAGAATCCTCGCAAGAATACTTGACTAAGACTAATTTGCACTAAGATCACAAAGAAACAAGCACAAACAAACGGCAAGCACCAAGATCACATAGAAACAAGGTACAAACCAAAAGAATACCTCGCAAGGCCAAGATTTTGAAGGAAACTCCCTTCGACTCTTTGATATTAATGCTCAAACTTGTATGTAAAACATTACAATAAGACTCTCTATTTATACTACTCTTAAGACTCCTAAACTTACCTAAAGTCAAGTTAAGAACCAGATTTGGATCTTCCCTTAAACCGACTTCAAGCTTATTAGTAGAACTTTCCTAAACTCTTCTATAACAACTTGGAAACCTTCTAAGGCTCCTTTATTCCACAAAATTATACTTAAACAAAGACACAAATAAGAGAATTAAGCCTAGTTCCCGAGTTACGTGTACCCGCGTAAGTCCTGGACAGCTCAACTTCAAACGATCATATCTCCTTCATTCCTTAACCGTTTTGGGCTTATGACCACTTGTTGGAAAGCTAAGAACATGAAGTTTCTTATACCACAATAATAATGACTAAATTCCTTATAATTTGTGAGATATTCGCCTGAAAAATCAACTATACGAATTTGTAACTCTAGACCGACTCGTACTTGCCAAATCAATTGCAAGCCTGATGCTCACGCATCATATTCAAGCTTATTAGTAGAACTTTCCTAAACTCTTCTATAACAACTTGGAAACCTTTTAAGGCTCCTTTATTCCACAAAATTACTGTAAATTAGACACTTTCCTATACTTAAACAAAGACACAAATAAGAGAATTAAGCCTAGTTCCCGAGTTACGTGTACCCGCGTAAGTCCTGGACAGCTCAACTTCAAACGATCATATCTCCTTCATTCCTTAACCGTTTTGGGCTTATGACCACTTGTTGGAAAGCTAAGAACATGAAGTTTCTTATACCACAATAATAATGACTAAATTCCTTATAATTTGTGAGATATTCGCCTGAAAAATCAACTATACGAATTTGTAACTCTAGACCGACTCGTACTTGCCAAATCAATTGCAAGCCTGATGCTCACGCATCATACTCCCCTTCTTTGAAAAGAATTGTCCCAATTCTTGAGAGTAAGTCAGACCACCGGGATCAAAAACCAATTTTACAAACTTGCAAGAGAAATTAATTGATGACAACATGAGTAACACCTTGAGGATCATCAAACACTCCCTTAAGCTACCATCTTCAAAGTGTTGTTCTGTTTTAGCCATGTTGATGTTTGAAGTATTATTGTACCTTCCGCTTCTAAATAATTCTTCGACAAGGTCATCATTAGCAAGCTTGGAATTCAACCCTTCCTTTCTACTCAAACTATCTTCAATATATCCATCAACTGGTGACACAAATTGCTTGCTCCTTCCCATGGGTAATGCATCATAATTAACTTTCTCTTCAACCCTAATAGGTAAGGCTTGCAGCATAAGATTTCGTTTGCCTTGCACCTTTCCGACTGCCTCCTCATCTTCATCACTAGAACTCAAAGGTTCAACAATATGATCTTGCATAATCTCTCCACTTTTGGATTTACAACTAAGGAGTGATCTCTCAACTGTCTCATGATTTTCTTCTTGGACAAAGCAAGGGGTAATCGACTTCAATTCATGCAAAGTTAGAGCCCTCTTTTGCGTACATTCATTAGCTATGTGGCCATAACCTTGACACTTGTAACACCTCTTAAATCTTGTGCTCTTCGGATCCAAGTTAGGAATTCCCTTCTCTTTATCCTTAGGTTCTTCTTTCAAGATTTCCCTAAGGTTTGAAGAGGAAACATCAGAATCACCAACTGTAAAATCCGTAAGGTGGTCACGTGTGAAAGCTCGTCTCTTTCCCTTCTCTTGCTTCTCAAACTTCAAGGATAATCTACACACATCATCAAAGGTAAGGTAAGTCTGAACTTCTACCCTTTGTGCTAATTGTGGATTCAATCCTCGAATAAACCTTGCCATCTTCAGCTCCTCTTTCTCCTCTAGATCACAAACAATAGCCAGCTTCTCAAACTCCTTGATATACTCGCTAACACTCCGGTTTCCTTGAGTTAAGGAGGTCAGATTCAAGTATTGCTCTTGTTCATAATCTCTGGGCATGAACCTCTTCTTTAGATGCTTCTTTAACTTATCCCAAGTATCAATCTTGCTCTTATCTTCTCTTTTTCTCTGCTTCTTCAGGTTTTCATACCACAAAGATGCATACTTGGTTAGTTTTAAAGTTGCAATCTTGAACTTCTTATGCTCATCATAGCCCTTGTAATCAAAGACTCTTTCAGCTTGCTGAATCCAATCCATGAACTTCTCTCCATCAAGTTCACCTTCAAATTCAGGAACATCTAGCTTCAACCCACGATCATCATCTTTCTGCCTCGGTTCAGGTCTGACAAGTTCGTTTTCCTCGTCAAGTTCTTCACGAGTCCTCCTCTTCTCATGATAACTCATGCTCATGAGATGCTTCATCATGGTTTGCAACTCCATCATGGTTCCTGCCATGGTGCTAAGCTTTTCCTCCAAGTTGTCGCCTTTATCACCGTCACCATCACTCTCTTTGTTTCCTGGCATCTTAATCTTTGCAAAAAACAAACCAAACTCAACCCAAGACTAACACACTAGGAAGTATGTTAAAACCGGGCTCTGATACCAATTTGATGTAAAACTCACTCTAATTTTTTTGTGTTTTTGAGTTTATAACGCAGCGGAATTAAAACATAAATTAAAGGATATGAATTAGCCTAGAATCCTCGCAAGAATACTTGACTAAGACTAATTTGCACTAAGATCACAAAGAAACAAGCACAAACAAACGGCAAGCACCAAGATCACATAGAAACAAGGTACAAACCAAAAGAATACCTCGCAAGGCCAAGATTTTGAAGGAAACTCCCTTCGACTCTTTGATATTAATGCTCAAACTTGTATGTAAAACATTACAATAAGACTCTCTATTTATACTACTCTTAAGACTCCTAAACTTACCTAAAGTCAAGTTAAGAACCAGATTTGGATCTTCCCTTAAACCGACTTCAAGCTTATTAGTAGAACTTTCCTAAACTCTTCTATAACAACTTGGAAACCTTCTAAGGCTCCTTTATTCCACAAAATTACTGTAAATTAGACACTTTCCTATACTTAAACAAAGACACAAATAAGAGAATTAAGCCTAGTTCCCGAGTTACGTGTACCCGCGTAAGTCGTGGACAGCTCAACTTCAAACGATCATATCTCCTTCATTCCTTAACCGTTTTGGGCTTATGACCACTTGTTGGAAAGCTAAGAACATGAAGTTTCTTATACCACAATAATAATGACTAAATTCCTTATAATTTGTGAGATATTCGCCTGAAAAATCAACTATACGAATTTGTAACTCTAGACCGACTCGTACTTGCCAAATCAATTGCAAGCCTGATGCTCACGCATCACACGGAGTATGTGCAATTGCTTAAAACTTGTGGTCTTACATTGAACAAGAAAGGTTTTAGTTCTAGTACCTTTGATTTCTCAGGGGTCACGACTCACGACTTATGCTTGTACATTGAGAACTAAGGGTTTTGATTTGAAAATTTGAAGATACAAACTGATAAAGGCCATTGATACCGAGCGACTCCTACACTGTAAGTTTAAGCTAACCCTTTTGTGTTATAAGCACGGCTTTTTAAGTTGAAAACATTTCATTTTAAGTTTAAAGTGTGTTCTTATTGTCGTCATTGGTTTATGCAAAACTATACTTAAGAACTTGTAAATCTTTTTTAAAAACAACAAGTTTTAAGTAGGAAACTCTGAGTTATTAGTTAATGAAGAAGAGTTTACAATATCCCATATCTTATGTGAATCATTCACAATCATAAATTTAAGGGTACGAGTATTGCAACTTTCTGTTTTAATTCTAAAACCTCTTGTTTTAACCTTGGTGTTGAGTCAATGGACAACACTATCTATAAGGGAATGAAAGACATGCATGGTTCACATTAATCATTTAATCTTGATTAGGTTCATTTCCAGTTCATTAATATATCCCACTTTTTTCTTTAAAACTTCTTGTCTTAAGCTAAAAACTTTGGATTTAATATGGTGGTTCTATGTTGTTGTGGTTTAAATGTCTTTTTCAATTGGGGTTTGTGTCTTAAACTGAAAACTCGTGTTTTTGAGCTGGAAACTTGGAATTTAAATTTGATGATATGATTAAATGTCCGATTTGATAAACTAGTATAATCGAAGTATCATCAAGTCTGAGTTAATCATTGGCAAAGCACATGATGTGAATGTTTTAGTTTGATGTAGATATAGTCTTCCATGTTCCAACCATCTGTTATGAACGGATCATGTTTGATAGTGTCATGTTAATAAATGGTAAGCCGATTAGCTCAAAAGGAAGAGCATATGCAACGCATAAGGTGTGGGTTCAAGTCTCATGTCGGCTATGAAGTAACACTTACTCTAAACATAAGAGGTGTTAAGCATGATTTATGCTCGACAAATTAAAATATCACGACATGTGATTTTAAGGTTTTACTTTGTGACATACTTGGACAAGCATATACAGAGTAGTTATCTCAATATCTTCAAAGATGTAACATGCCTATATGGGAGTTGAACCCATACCAATCGTGTCTAGCACGATGCGCTCTACTAGTTGAGCTAATAGGCCGTAAGTAAAAAGAATTGCTAAGAACATACACCATACTAGAATAATGATTCACTTTAAAACCTCATGATTTTAACATAAATGCCGAAGTCCTCATAATTTAAACATAAATGTCGAAGTTCTCAACTCTCAACAACAAAATGAACAATTGTTAAGCTAAAACTCAATGTCATTCTATACAAATAAGTTCTCGATACCAAACTCAAATCCATAGTTTTTAACATAAGAACAAAGGTTTAGAAATAAACTGACATTAGCAAAATAAAATCCATCCATTTGTTTTCCATCGAAGACCTTGACTTCTCCACTTAAAAGCAGCAGTTACCAGAGAGGACTGTAAACCAAATAGCACTTGTAAATCCCCAAGCTTTTGACTTAAAACACTTAGTTCTAAAATTTGACAATTATGGTCTTTGAGAAAAACTTCACAACGGTTTGCTAATTCTTAATTAGCAGCATACCGTTGAACTAGAACATTGCCTAAAATTTGATACTCAAAACTCATTCTTAAATATGCCGAAAAACAGTGTACAATCGAAATCAAGAACAACAAAGAGAAAATTAATCAGTACCCAATACCTGAGGACATATCTTTCAATTGAGAATAATGTTTCAAGACCCAAATTTGAAATAGAAGAGAGAATACCTCAAATCGTGTGGCTAGATTTCGGTTTTTCAATTTGGGACTATTTAGCTTCCATAATTTCTACGTAAATTGAACACTTTCATCTGCCCAATTATTCCTCGCTTACGAACATTGGATTGATTCACCTCAGTTTCATTCCAGGAGAGTTAAGTTTCATGGTGGCTGGAAATACTTAGAGTGAGAAAATGAGCGGAGAAAACAGATTGAAAACGGCTGAAAATTAGGAATTTTTTTTCGAAATAGGGCTCAAAAAATAAATATTAAACAAAATGGGTCGGATTCAAAAACGTTTAATGTTATGGGGTGCACGTCACCCCATTTAGGTTCGGGACAAAACCGCCAGTGGCACTGGCGGTTTTAAGTGTCTTGAACAGTAACTTTGAGACTGGGAAGAAATTTTGGCTAAGGTGAAAACGCCATGGGAGGCGGCGGTTTCACTCAAGTAAAACCGCCACCTCCCATGGCGGTTTCACCTTAGCCAAAATTCCTCATAGGTCAGTTCGGTGATGAAAACGCCATGGGAAGTGGCGGTTTCACTTTAAGTGAAACCGCCACCCTCAATGGCGGTTTTACACCCGAAATGAGTATGGGAATCGGTGGCTTAATTTTTGTAAAAGGGTGAAACCGCCATGGGAGGTGGCGGTTTCACTACAGGTGAAACCGCCACCCCCCATGGCGGTTTCACCCTTTACAAAAATTAAGCCACCCATTTTCATACTACTTGAATCTGTGATGAAAACGCCACTGAGAGCAGCGGTTTCTGTGGTTATAAAACCGCTGTGCTCCGTGGCGTTTTTATATTTTTGTTTTTTTTTTTTGAAGGTGTTTTCCCTCTTTTCCGTTTCACCTGCAACTCAAACAAACCCAAACCAAAATGCCACGACCACAATCGTTCAATAACACCAATAACAACCCAAGATGAGAACTCAAATGGCATGGTATCTTATTTCATAACTTAAAACGTCTTTTACAAACTTGAAAGAGTCGAATACAACATAAAATTGTTTCCATACATTACAAACTACTATATTAATAGCTAATCATCCGCTAGGCGGCGGCGGCGTCGGCTTGAGGAAGCGGGTTGGCTTGAGGAAGAACCCGGAGTGTCGCCTTCCATAATTGGTGTCATAGGAGAACCAACTCTACGTCGACGCATATATTGGATAAGAGGAGAATGATCATCCAAACTTGCACTTGGTTGTTCTTGAGATTGTTGGATAAGATGTGAAAATCCCACCTTCTCGAGACATTCGGAGCAATGTTTGCGGATGTCGGTTAAAGTTTGGACAAAATTAACACTAGATGCGTCATTGAGTGCAGCTTGAAGGTCATGCTCACACCTCATGTGTAGAGTTGCAAAACCTTGAGTCTATAATCACAAAAATCAAAATATTGCACTAATTATTTCCTAAACATGCTTACTATTCAATAAAACTGAAATAACGATAAATCATACTTACAAGCAATTGAATTGAGGGAGAAGAAGGATGGTAGGAAACCGGGCCACCATGAGATTGTTTAACAGCTCCAATGATACGACGAGTATGGTTTCGATACCAAACCATATACGGATCATTGTAATCCATCAAGCCATCATCTACATCGATATTAGCCACCACCCTCTCTCGACGCCTACGCCATAAATCGATATAGACATTGTGGATTTCACTCCAGCTTACCTTCCGATTTCCTCTCCTATCCAATTTATGAAGAGCCACCGAAGTATCACAGTCCACCGGGATTGTTTGCTTCAAACCAAATTGGCGTACTACCCGATCTGGACAATGCCACTCTACAATGTCAAAGCAGATCATAGGAGCCAAAACACACCAATCTTGTTCATCCTTTGAACAAATCGGAGAGAGAGCTGAGATGACATCCGCTGTATAAGGCTGCCAAATAAACTAAAATAAAACAAATAAATAAGTAAATTACCAAATTATTTTCATGCTTATAAAGTCACAAAAAATTGGATTGGATAAGTAAACTTACTTGATCATGAGTCATACAATCAAATGCATCTCTGTAAGCGGTAAGAGAGAAAATCCCATCAGCTCTTCGCCGATCGATCATAAGCCACTTACGTCCTAATGCATCTCTCCCATAGATATGTTGTGACCCAAATGGACTAGCTATAGTCTCATCCTCATCCTCATCCTCATCCTCATCTTCATCCCCATCCTCATCCTCATCTTCATCCTCATCCTCATCCTCATATTCTAATGGTCCCATGTTCATAGGACGTCCTATAGCAATACGTTCCCAAGACCACAACTGAAGAAGAATAAGAGAGCCGGATATCTCTAATGCATCCTTACAACACCCACGACACAAGTTACGATACAATGTTGCTAGTACCGCACTTCCCCACGAGTAATCATCCAATCTACTGACATCACTTAACAATGGCAAATAGATTACTTGAACCACATCCCCACTCTTATCGGGAAATAGAACGGTACCAAACAAAATGAGAAGATACGCTCGAATATAGCAATGAAATATGGCATCGTCCATACCGTTGGGCAAATAACTAAAATGGGTCATCAACCAAGAAATTTTCAAAGAAGTTCCCTTCAAACTTCCCCCCGGTGCTATTCCCAACAATTTAGTCACTAATCCTTGCCAATCTTGATGGATCTCATCCGTCACAGCTCTTCCATCTATCCTCAAACCTAACATAACTTGCACATCTTGCAAGGTGATAGTGGCCTCCCCAACGGTTAAGTGAAAAGTGTGGGTTTCTTGCCTCCATCTTTCTACTAACTCACTTATTAAATCCTGATCTAACTTAACACTAGCTACTCTATGCGCCCCATAAAACTGGGTTTTCCTAATAAATTTAACTACCCGCTTACTAGGACGATAACCGCCATGCCATTTTATGTGAGTTCTACATCTAAGCGAACTCACCTCCTCTCCGTCCCAAATTGCTTGACTCCTGTGTTTGTCTTGCAGTTTGAGAAGAGACGGTTCGATCGGTCCCGGATGAAGATCCGCCTCCATGAGAGCTACAAAAAGAAAAACAAGAGAGTTAAAATATTACACAAAAAGATTAGGCAAAAGTAAGTTCACAATAATATAAAGATCAACAAAAAATGTTACCCTCTTAAAGAACATGTCTTTTTGTTATGACCGGGTTGACGAAATATGCCACATTTGATTTTGATGGTGGTTTTTCATCCATCTCATTACGCAATCGCTTTGAATGTGACTTATCCTTCGTACCCTTCTTCTTCGGTTCACGTTTCATATCCTTATTAGCAAGGATTTTAGGACCATCAAGAGGTGTCCAATAAGCTTCATCCGGAATGGGTCGAAATTTGGGTGCGTATGACCCCAAATACTCACCACTAGTGTAAAACACATCCACAAATGCATTTGTACATAAACCCATTGAACTACAAACGGCAAGTACATGTGAACAAGGGTACTTGTAAATTTCAAGTTTTTTACAAGTGCATGTTTTAGTCACAACATTCACAGTATGCTTATGTTTCCCTTTTCCACTACCTCTATGGCCCGACCCAGTGGTCACTTGAAACAGTCCTCTATCAAATGCCACAACGGTATGGTGTGCGGCTTTCTCAGAATTGACAGCAATGGCATCCATTACTTTCTTACAATATGCATGTCTCTCTTCAAGCCTTTGTTTTGCCTTCTCACGCCGCTCCACAAAGTACGCATTGACTCGATAAAATGTCAATTTCACAAGTGCGACGATGGGTAAGAATCTGCCTCCTTTCAAAACTCCATTGAAACACTCCACCATATTGGTAGTCATTATACCATACCTGAATCCACCGTCATGATAATTTGACCACTTCTCCATCTCCAAACCATGTTTGGTCAAATATCGTCGTCTATCAATATTTATTTCACCCATTCGATTGAAACCACGATTGAACTTCTTCTTCTGATGTTGTGTGGCAGTCCAACCAAACAAGTTTTTCAAATCCCTACTTTTAAACTTTGTGTTGATGTTGGATGCCACATGACGCATGCAAAATCTATGGTAGGCATGCGGCTCAGTCATTTCGATGTGTTCATCATTCATAGCAGCTTTGATACCATCATGTCTATCTGATATAACGCAAAGACCTTTTCTATCTGTCACGAATCTCCTTATACATGCCATAAACCAAGGCCAACTATTGGTATTTTCACTCTCAACAATACCGAAAGCAAGTGGGTAAAGTTGGTCGTTAGCATCAACTGCCATTGCAATAAGTAAAGTACCCTTATATTTCCCATATAAATGAGTGCCATCAATAGTTATAAGAGGGCGACAATGGCTGAAACCTTGAATTGATGGTCCAAATGCCCAAAACACTCGAAAGAAAGTTTCCTCATTAGGTTTGCATGTTGGCGTATTCACAAAATGCACAACAGTTCCCGGGTTGGATTCTTTCATTGCTTGCATGAAGTGAGGAAGCAAAGTGTAGGATTCATCCCAATCACCATATAAATTTGCAATTGCCCTTTGTTTAGCATTCCACCCCTTCATATATGAGATAGTATAATTGAATTTATCTTTGATAAATTCAATAAGAACTGGGACTTTAATGGACCAATCCTTGGCAACAAGGTTTTTAATAGCTTCACTAATGAATCCACGTTTCAAATTCATATGGTCGCGTGGAATAATGTCACCAACACAGGTAGCTTCGTGAGGCCCAAGATAAGTGACAATGGTGAAGGCTTCTGAAAACTGTTCTTGTTTTTGTGATGCCCTAAGCCTCCAATTGCATGGGTTTGGTGTTCTACTGCACTTGAAAGTGACAGTGTGGGGTTTGGATTCAGGCACTTTGAAAGTTTGGTTACGTTGTACAGAGTACAAAGTTACATTTTCTATCAAAGCAGCTTTATTTGGAAATCTTTGACCAACTATAAACTCCCTACCAACCTCAGCTTCAACTTCATTGACCCATGTTTTCCAATCATTCACATGTTGTTGATCAATTTCCCATGAATCGTATTGAATTCTAAATGTGGGGCACTCTTCCCAACCAAATCATCATTCTCATCTTCATCATCAATCATACGTTCAACAACATTCAACTCCTCCTCCGCCTCATCTCCTTCTAAATCCTCGTTCAAGGTCCCCTTATTTATGTTATTGGTTTCAATGGAAACATATTGCACAACATCCCCAAATCTCATTGATGTGAGAGAAGTATTGGGCGTTGTTGAAATCGTTGTTGCCAATACATTTCTAGAGTCTAGCATTCCCACTTCAACATAAATGTCCATAGAAGGAACCTTTGAGTGTCGAACAATTGCCCACATAGCAAGTAAAGAACGATCATTATTAAGGGGTACAACCTTATAACACCCGGCACTCGGATACTTCATCTTCACCGTCAATGAAACACTCTTTCTATTGATTTCCATTGCCTCACAAATCTCCCCAATGAAGTCATTATAAGTCATACTAGTACTAGCAAATACAAAACTCTCATTTCCACCCTTATAACAAACATTTCCACTAGCTTCAACAATTTCTCCATCCCAATAACATACCAAAGGATATCCCGTAATTTCCATTCTATAATGAGAAAAATAAACTAATTTAATTAAGAAATTCAACTAACATAAATCTTCAATTAACCAAAACCCTAAAAATCGACTTATGAATTTTAATAACTAAACTCAAGCATAATACTAACTAAATTGGATTAAATATATAACTAAACTCAAGCATAATACTAACTAAACTCAAGCATAATACTAACATAAAAAAAAAAAACAACTCAATGAACTTAAATTAACCTAAATTAGTGTGGTTTAATTACAATATTAAACAAAAACCTAAAAATTCAACTTCTATCATATACCATGAATATGCAAATTATTATCAATACTAACAAAACAAATTATTCAATAAATTAGTAATCTAACTAAAAAATCAAACAATTAAACTAATGAATTGAAATTACCTAAAACAAATTGGTACAATTAGAAGAAATGAAATTACCTTAAAGAAATTGGTACAAAAGAGGGCGGAGCAGCGGCGCAGCGAGAGAGGACGGAGCGGCGGGAGAGTGGCGGAGCAGCAGCGGGAGAGGGGCGGAGCAGCGGCGGGAGAGGGGCGAAGCAGCGGCCGGAGAGGATGGGGACGTGGGCTGGAGAGAGAAGTTGAGGTTGAGAGTCGGGGGGTATTTTTTTTTTGTAAGGCGTCGGGTGATTTGGGGGTGGAGAACCCAGTATTTGAAAAAAAAAAAAAAAAAATCTATAACCGCCATGGGGGGTAGCGGTTTCACTTCAAGTGAAACCGCCACCCTCCATGGCGGTTTCACTCTTCATACAAAAATTAAGCCACCAATTCTCATACTCAGTTCGGGTGTGAAACCGCCATTGAGGGTGGCGGTTTCACTTGAAGTGAAACCGCTACCCCCCATGGCGGTTTTACAATTGCCCAAAATCACCCCCTGAAACTCATATTCACTGTTCAATACATGTAAAACCGCCAGTTGTAATGACGGTTTTGTCCCGAACCTGAAATGGGGTGACGTGCACCCCATAACATTAAACGTTTTTGAATCCGACCCATTTTGTTTAATATTTATTTTTTGAGCCCTAATTCGAAAAAAAATTCGAAAATTAGGGGGTTTGTGTATTTTTATTTTTATTTTTATTTTTTTAAAATCAGTTTTATTTTGTATTTTTCCGGTTAAATAAAATTTATCAGTTGGGCTATTGTATTACTGGGTCCGTCTCACGTGTGAGACGGCCTCACACAAGAATTTGTCTATAAGATAATGTACAAACATAAACAATTAAGACAACTTTTTTTTATTTTTTTATTATTGATTCAAATTTTAAATTAAACTACATGCAAGCAATATTATAATAATATGATGTGGATTATTTTAATTGAAATTTGAATGATGTATAATTGATAATAAACTAGCTTTTGTGCTCGTGAGATCACGGTCCTGTTTTTGCTTCATTTTAAACGAATTACCTACTCCCACCGTCCCAACTCAAACGGCCCGGGCGTTATTTGTAGTGGAATAAGAAAAATTGATATAATAAGTTGTGTGGAGTAATATTAGGAAAAACGAGGAGAGGGAAGGTGGCGATTAATAAAAGAGTAGAGATTATGTGAGAGAGAATGTGATAATTTAATAAAAGTAGGAGAGAGAAATATGTCCCAAAACAGATGGGGTGTTTGAGGTAGGACGTCCCAATATGGAATATGCGGCGTTTGAGCTGAGACGGATGGAGTATTTAAAAATGAAAAGTTAATTCTTTGATAAAATTTAGATAATTCAGAGTTTACCTTGAGGTAGCCCCGACCCAATCATCCTAAAAATAAGGCGTGGTTGTTGCTGGTGGCGTTGTTTCAATAACATCTTAAGCGTATTTTTGCTTGATTTTGATTTGATTCTATTTAAAGAGACGTGTCAAATTATTTTAACTACATGATTAAGATTTTTGTTGGATGAATTTGTAATACTTGAAATGTTAAGAGGTTTTTACGATATTGAAAGCTTAACACCAAAAAAATTAAAAGTACAATGTACTCGTTTTCATCGAATTCAGGGTAGCTCATACAATTACCGGTTAAACAAACTACAAAAAATACGCTGATGTGTACTTGATATGTTAAATTTTTACAATGTTGAATATTGAAGATCAAAGATACACATCAAAATGAACTTTTGATTCACAAATTCGAAAATATACATTACCAGACTATTGTATTCCATTATGGCAGTTTGAGTACAATAACTATTTGAAATTACAATAACAAATTGTCATCGATCATAATATTTAAAAAAGTAACACTACGATAGATACATAAAACTTATATAGGTACTAAGACATATGTAGACTATTGTATTAAAAGACCCTTGCATCACTCTTTACATATATTTCCTCTAGCTAAATTTCTCTCTTTATATACTACTTAAAATTAAGACGTTAGTGATGCAATTAACAATTCTACAATAGCTACCACAACTTGATAGCCATGGTAAATAGAACATTAATAGCCCTCTGATTACTCTAAATGAATCTGAACTAGGGATGAGCATGGACCTAAGACCCAACCCAGACCCATCAGACCCGACCCATATGGGTCGGATTTGGGTCCTCAGTTTTTAGGACCCATTGGATTTGGGTCGGACTATAATATCCCTAAATTTTAAAAGTATTTAATAATATTATTTAAGGATTATTAATTAGATTCTTGTAATGGGAAATGATATTTAAATATTAATTGTGAATCGTTTTAAAAAATGGGTTCGGAAATAATTTTACAGTCTAATTGTAATTCGGGTTTCCTATATTCGAATTGGGCCAAACACACTAGCTACTACAACAACCCAAACCAACACAATTTGGCCCAAACACAAGACTCAATGCCCAACCCAAAGCAAAAAAGGAAATCAGAATTGGAAAAGGAAAAAAAAGAAAAAACAAAAGAAAAACGACACAGCCACCCCCCTATAAAAACAGAGCAACCCCCTTCCCTTTCCCTTGTTTTTCCACGCACGAGCGCCGTCCAGCTCGGGTTTCTGCCGCCACACCGCCGCTGGTTCGCACCGTCCGTTCGACCACCTTCCCCTTGTTTCTCCTTTCTTCCTCCTTCTACGGCCGTTGGTAACGCCCCTCACCCCTTTTTCTCCCCTGTTTTCGTCATCCTTAGTAAACATTGATTCCAATTCGTTTTCTTGCTTTAAATCATGTTTAATTGATCCTAATAAGTGTTATGATTAGTGGGTAATTGATTTGAGTTAGTTTTATACACAAAGAATTGGTTTTGATGCTTGATTTGGGTTGATTTTCACTAATCACGTTTTCGGGGTAAATTAGTCTAATTACTTGAATTCGTTTAAATGAGTTCGAAAGGTATAAATTGGGTGTTCTTATAACCTATTAATCAGTATCCTTAATTTTAATTGGGAATTTGAGTTGGGTTTGTATAAAGTGTAATTTGTTGTGATTTTGGGTAATTGATACTAAATTAGTGTAATTAGCTCAATTAATTATGTTAATTAGGATTTTCGAAAATTAGGGGAAACTATAAAATTATAAACTGATTTTCGTAATTAATTGAATTAATTCGTATTTATGTATTTTTATGTAATTTAAACACGTTTATGATAATTAAAACTTAATATAAATTGTATTAATAAATCCTAAATAAATTATAATAATTAGGGATTGACTTTTATGAATTATATTCTTCTTAAACAAATTTTAGGCCTTTGGGAATTTTTATAATTTAATTGGGTGTTATTTGAGTTATATTGGATAGTTATTGAAATAGGATTATAATTATTGGAAAATTAGTAATTGTTGGTTTGGATTTGGTATTGTCATAATCATGCATTGCATATAGGATCATACTAACATATAGGAATATAGTTGGTTAGTTGATCGAGAAAGATTGAGTGTTGATTTGGGAATGTCGTTTGTATAATTGTAGAGCCTGAGTTCGTAGACGAGGAGTACTAGTGATTGTTGTGCTATTGAGTTTCCGTTTGCTTGAAAAGGTAAGCTAGCATGCTCAACCCTTCTTAAACTTTTAGAAACCTTTCAAACTTATGTGCTACATGTGAATGGTGTGATTGGATGAAAACATAGTATCATGATAGGTGGAGAACGATTCAGTTTATACGATTGTTGTATTTTGATTTGGTTGGATTTATTGTATTGATATTGGTATATGAAATGGCTTGTGACAAATATGTTATTTTGAAAGGTAAGATTAAATGTATATTGAATTGGTTGATTTGGTTTGGTTTGGTTTGGTTTGTGGGCGCATAGCCAATTTATATTGTGATGTTGGTTTGGTATCGTTTTATATGAATTGTGATCATCAACTCTCTCTCAATAAGATACTGGTTACTTAGACGGAGCAAAAGAACTCCTAATTATTTGTTCGAGCTAAAATAGCTCCTATTTATTTGTTTGAGTCAAAAGAACTCTTATTTACTGGATTGAGTCACATCGACTCCTATTAATTAACCCACCGCATCGGTCTTTAAGAGGGTTAGACTCTAGTCTACTCTACATGGGTTAAAAACACCCAGTAGGGGGTGTGCACACTTAAGGTCTAGTTGTCTTGGATTATGGATTATGTATTATGGTTGATAGGGTGAATTGACAAAAGATTCAGTTCATTTCTAAATAATAAGGATTATGGATTATGGATTATGAATTATGGATTATGGATTGTGGATTATGGATTGTGGATTGTGGATTGTTAACTATGAATTGTGGATTATGGCGCATGACTTATGAATTTCTTATTTATCGTTAATCTTTGATTAGTTGGATATGGATTATGGAATGTTTCTTATACTATGAGTATGTGATGAATTGAATGGTGGATTCTGATATATGACTCTTAACTACTGGTTTAGAATTATTATTGGATGATTATATGTTTATTTGCTAAATGTGTTTTCGAAAATAAAACGGAAAACGTTTTCAAAATCCAGGTAAGAGTTTTGGTTTTCTACACGTTGAGGTGTTACCTTACTCAATTTCACTGACTTTTTCAACTGTGGTTTTTGTGCTTTAAATCCACCACAGGTTTGGAGTGATTGATGCATGCGGGAACGACGACTCATTAGAATTAGTTGGAAACAATAATTAGACTCGTAATTATTAAACATAGGCTATATCATATATATTTATATTTTAGATTTTGGACTATTGTAATTTTAATTAATGGGTTGTAATAGACTATTTTAGACCATTAGACAATTATACTGTGGCTTTTGAAATCTCCTTACATTCGGGTCTTTGACTCGAGTGCGGAGTGACACCTCTGAATTTCCTTAATTTGTGTTTTGATTCGCGTAAAATGTTTATAAAAGAAAAGGAAATTTGGGGGTGTTACACGGACCCAGACCCATCTACATGGGTAATGGGTCGGATTTGGGTCCCTCTATTGAGACCCAGACCTGACCCATAGACCCAACTAATAATTTTTTTTAGAAAAAAAAAAACCCTAAAATTGTAGCTTACCTATGTAAAATTATTGTTGCAATGCTGCTTAATAGACTACCAGAAACAACAGTCTCTATTGTCTTAGTACGCTGAAGTATATTCCTATCACGGTAGCATTATCACCACTCACCAAAACCAACCTTCTCGACCGCCTTGTCAAGGTACTGTGAAATTTGTTCTTAAGTTTTGCGGATTACTTTAAATTTGGGTATGTGCATATGTTTTGTAGTTCGAGTGTTCGAGGGTCTTAATCGCTAACTATCTTGAATGTTTAGTTTTGCCGTCATGATCAATTGTTTTATACTGGTGAAATTGCAATACATAAAATTCACGTTATTGGTCTTGTGATCTGATCTTGTTTGTATAATTGTATGCCAAAATTGCAATATGCACTTAAAAGTCAACCAATCATGTTCATTAATTTTCACGTGCCTAGGCCCTAGACCTAATTGCATATAAGTTAAACTTATGCCTAACACATTATTTACAAAGTGATAATGTTTGTAAGAAAACAAAAAAAAATTATTTAATGGTCAAAGCATAATAACTCAGGTTTAGGACTACTATTTCACCTACATGGATACTAGTTTAACGTGTAATGGATCACTGGATGTTTGGTTATGCAATCGTCCAAACTAAACTTTCTACAAAAGATGTTTAAATGTGAACTCTTATAATACTTTCACCTTTTCTTTTTTGTTCTTGAAGCGTTTCTAGAGTAGAATGGTTTTGTTGTACTTTTACTAACTAATGTTGAAAATTCAATTGCTTAATTATGAGCACGTAGCAAATATATATTGTTATGTAATCTTACACATGCATGGTAATTAACTACAAATATCGTAAGCGTAACAAAGGAAAAAAAAAACACACTGCCAAAGAGTACAATAGTATGCTTGTAGACTTAGTGTATGCAAATGTCAAACTTATTCCTTTGTATGTCCGCTAATTTGAATTTTTTGCTCTAAATTTGGTAGATGAATGAAGACACTCTAGAAGAATTTGTTCCGTGTAACACTCCTATCACGCCTTCGAATGATACATTAGATTGTGATCTAGAGGGTTTTGTTGATTGTACCATTGTTGAGGAGAATATTACTAATCAAACACAAGAGTTGGGTGGACGAATTAGTAAGAAGCTTACATCTGATGCATGGTCGTACTTTGACAAAGAGATGGTAAATGGCGTTGTAAAGGCCAAGTGTAAGGGTTGCAACAAATATCTTTCGGGTAGCAATGGTACTTCTCACCTTCTTAAGCATGCCAATAAAACTTGTCATATGAGACACTTGAATGATGGGGGTCAACAAAAGTCAAGGGTGAAGACCGAGTTAGATGGGTCTAATAGTTTGGAACTTAAAGAAAAGTATAAAGAGTTTGACCAAGATTTCTCTAGGGCTAAATTGGTTATCATGATTGTGATACACGAGTATCCTTTATCCATTGTTGATCACTTTGGTTTTAGAGATTTTATCAAGAGTCTCAATACTTCATTCAAAATGATCTCTCGACGCACTTTGAGGAGAGATGTCTTAAGCATGTTTGAAGATAACAAGCTTTCACTTAAGCAATTGTTAAAGCACAATGATAGTAGGATTACAGTGACTACAGATATGTGGACTGCCTCAAGTCAAAAGAAAGGTTATATGGTCGTGACCTCTCATTTCATTGATAAAAACTGGGTCTTAAGAGACCGAACACTAAGGTAATTTTTAAATTTTAATTTATGTCTTTATTTAATTGATAGTATATTTGTTTGACATCATTGATTTCACCATAATGTCTTACACATTTTATTTTATCTTTTGTCTTTCAAGGTTTTGTTTTGTGCCATGTCCTCATACAAAAGGTGTTATTGCCAAGGTGTTAGTAGATTGTTTGTCTCAATACTGTTTGGAGAGCAAGATATCTTCGGTTGTGGTGGATAATTGTACAACTAACGATGCGATGATGAAGATTGTTTTAAAATTTTTTGAGAAAAAGTGCCTTATGTTAGAAGACCAGTTCTTGCATTTGAGGTGTAGTGCTCATATCTTAAATCTGATTGTGAAGGATGGATTGGATGTAATTGAATCAGGGATTTCAAAAGTAAGAGATTGTGTCTCTTTTTGGATGTTTACTCCTAAAAGGATTGAAAAGTTTGAGGAGTATTATCGTATTTTGGGTATACCTAACACTAAAAGGTTAGTTCTTGACTGTAAAACTAGGTGGAATTCGACTTTCTTTATGCTTCAATCCGCTTTGCCTTATGAAGAGGTTTTTGATCGACTAAAACGTCTAAATGGTAAGTTAAATTTTCAAATTCCTTCGAAGGTGGAGTGGATCTTTGCTAGTCTTGTTTGTGAAAAATTAGAGATTTTTAACTAGGCTACTAAGGTGTTTTCAGGGAGACATTATCCTACTTCTAACTTAGGGAGGCTTGTGAGATTAAGCTTGCTTTGAAGCGTTGGTTGACTGACGATGTTGACATTGTCAGATCCATGGCTGCAAATATGATTGAGAAATTAAATTTGATAAATATTGGGAGCATGTTAGCGGTCGTTTGGCCATAGCCACCATTTTAGATCCGAGAAATAAGATGGATTGTGTTGGATACTATTTTGGGAGGCTTTATGGTGAAGACGGTGACAAAGAAGTGGAGAAAGTGAGGAAATTGTTGGATGACCTTGTTGTGGAGTATCAAACAAAAAGTGAAGTGAGTAAGGGTCAAGAAGGGATCGGACATCCAAAGGAAGTGGAAAAAGAATGCACTCAGACTCTTATAATGAAGATGAAGAAGATGAATATGCTAAGGCAAAAAAGACAAAGAAGAGAAAAGTGAATGTTAAAGGTGAGGTAGACCACTATTTAGATGATAAGACAGAAGCGGAGAATGATGCAGTTGACATCCTTGGTGGAAAATCAATCACAAGTATCCTACACTGCACAATATTGCTAAAGATATCCTCGCAATTCCTATTTCTAGTGTGGCTTCGGAAAGTGTCTTTAGCATGGGTGGAAGAGTAGTAAGTCCTCACCGTTCTAGACTTCGAGCTAACACCGTTGAAGCATTAATGTGCTTACAAAACTGGAAAATGCAAGATCTTGAAGGTAATATCATGTTCAATCTCCTATGTCTTTGTATATGGTTTTCTTACTTGTGGTCCATTGTCGTTTTTTACTAACACATTAGTATGCATATTTTCTTATTAAGGTGGATTGGAAAACGCTGGTGTTTATTCCACTATGAACGAGGACTCCGATTGTGAAGAAGATGTTATTGATACCATCGAATTGGTATTATGTCTTATCTCATTATTTTTTTTGTACACTTATTTACAATGACATTATACTACGGTTAATTTGTTTCGTTATGTGTTTCATCAACTCTTATTTTTCCTTATTAGGATGTTGATGACATTGCTGTGGAAGATATGGAAGAGGATGAATCACAAAATGGATCAATCATATGAGTGACCTACTATTTAATACTTTATTAGATGATAAGACTTTTGTAGTTAAGTTTTTGAGACTTTACGTATTGACTTATTGAGGATTGTTATTTGTTGGATTATTAGAATTGTATTTCGGTTGCGAGTTGTTTATGACAGATCTGATTTGATGTATTGTTGGAACTAAATCACGTTTAGAGATGGACAATATCATAGATGTTGCAGCTTCAATGTCGTTTTCGCAAAAGACCCAGACCCGACCCATACCCACTGGATCTTGACGGGTCCGAATATGGGTCGGAAAATTTTAGACCCTATGGATTTGGGTCGGATATGGGTATATATGATATGTCATGGGTCTGGGTTGGGTCCTATGGTATATATGATATGTCATGGGTCTGGGTTAGGTCCTATATAGGACCCAACCCAGACCCGACTCCCGCCCATCCCTAATCTAAACCATTTGATTAGTTTGACTAAGATAAAATAATTAAGCAAAATAATTAATATTATTAAACCCTATTTTCCCTCTCCTCCCTCCTCCCCAACCCCAGCAGCCACCCCCGGCCTAATCCTACCACCACTAAACCGTTGCCTGGCACCACCATTTAGACGCACAACCACCTGAAACCACGCGCCTCACCCCTTGCATCACCGATCGACGTCGTCTTCTCCACCTCCATCATCTCTTTCTTTCTCTCTCATTCCCTTAGGTGTCGACGATTATGAGAGCTTGAGAGGGCTGCGATTTGAGAGGCTACTTGGGGGTCGTAAATGGGGCAGCGAGTTGTCGTGGTGCGGAAGCACGAGAATCTAAGGGGGAAAGGGGCGAAAAAGAGGAGAGTTGGGAGGAGAGAGAATTGTGCGTGCATATCAAAGGACGCGCCAACGATGGCTGGCCATGGCTCAGGCAAGATCGTCTTTGTTCGCCAGCCGAGGATGGTGGTCTCAAGTGTAATGGTGGCAATGGGTGTGAACCGTGGTGGCGCTAGGGTACGGTGGTGGCAGACTGGCAGGGTTGGGGGAAAGGAAGGGGAGGAGAGAGAAAAATAAGGTCAAAGTTATAATAGCTACCCAAGTCTTGGTAGCCATTATAGAATCACTTCTGATGCAATTGGCAAACCAAGAGCCAAGACACAATGTTTAATCATTCTATATTATTAAAGGAGGTTTTTTTGTAGCTCTCACATCGACCGGAGATTTTTAGAGAGTTTAGATAATTTTTTAATAATAAAAGTATTGGATGTCCATCCGAACATAAAAAAAAAAAAAAAAACGATGTTTAACATCCCTCCTAATATATTACAATCCTCATTATTATCACTCATTAATTACATGTAAACAAATTATATATTCACCATCAAATAAACCTTATATGAAACAAATTAAAGATGATTATATACATTGCTTTGATCATATACAATACAATGTAAGGAGTATATAGCTAGGCATTGAGTTTCCTTCCACCATACCACCATTCTCATGTTCACTTTTTTTTTCTTCATGTTTAATGTTAAGAATTTGTTGCCAAACTCTTATCATTAATTAATGTAGCCAAACATAGATAAGATAATTGACTTCTGAAACTGGGATGCTCAATCTCCTCATAAAAATGTTGTAATATCATGCGTTGCGCTTCATAGGATGTTTCGTGCCAAAAAGAAAAATTGTAATCTAATAATGGAAGAGAAAAACACACAAATTGACGAGTTATACAAGTGATATGGTGATGATTATTTACACAATATTGTAACGTACGGTAATTTTTGCATATATCTATACTATACCTTTAATAGGCTAGCATAACGACTTATGTGGCAGGTTATTAGAGCTTTTGGCATTGTTAATTCCACGTCAATGCTTATTTGTCAGCTCCACAAAGCTGCTTTCATTTATTTGGCCACGTCCCAAATTCGTCTTCCTCCTCCTGGTATATCTGCTATGTCCTCCTCAACCTCTCGGCTTCCCTTTTGCATTCAACAGTTCAACCGCTCACCTTCCCCTTTTATGATCTCATTAAATTGCACAAAATGAACGGATTACGAAGTCTCATCCACCTTCTGGTCTTCACCTCCCATGGCCTGTATAAAGCTAATTTTTCTTAGAAATCAACCGGATGCATTCGGATCGACGAGACTTTATGTGGTTCCTTGAAAAATCATTCCAGGTGATATATTTCACCTTTTCTTATGTTATTTTCTTATTCGATTGTGCTCATGATTTCATATTGAGTTGAGATCTTTGTTATTGTTATTGTTCTTGTTGTTGTTTTTCAATTTATTTATTTTCTAATTTGACCAATTCATTGTTTGTGTGTTAATGTGGTTACCGATTTCTCTTTGTCCATGATACCCAGATTGTAATATCCCGAAATTTCAAAGTATTTTATATTAATAATTTAAATTTATTAATTAGATTATTGGAGTGCAAAAGATTTAAATGTTAATTGTGAGTCATTTTCAAAACGAATTCGGAAATGATTTCTAAAATCGGGGTTTCTATTTTGGGGTCCTATTCCTAAACCGGGTCAGAAATAGCCAATGGACCAATATCAACCCAAATCGACACCATTTGGCCCAAACACCAACTTATACCCCAACCCAACCCAAAAAGAAATCAGAAAAAGGAAAAAGGAAAAAGGAAAAAAAAAAAAAAAAAAAAGAGAAAAGAAAAAAATCGACCCCCTTCCCCTGTATAAAACAGAGGATGCACCCCCCTGTCCTCTTCTTCTTCGCTCGTCGTCCTCACCCACCGCCGCCGCCGATCGTTCCCTCTTCCTGCCCAGCTGCTCGCCGCCGCGCCTACCTCCCAACCACCGTGTTCTCTCTCTTTCCTCGTTCAATTTCGTGAGCAATATCGCCCCTTCTTCTTCCCCTGTTTTCGTTTTAGTTAGTAATCATTAGTTTCGATTCGTTTTCTTGCTTCAAATCATGATTAATCAGTTCTAATGTATGTTATAAGTATTGGGTAATCGATTAGGGTTAGTTTTATGCATAAAGATTTGATTTTGATGATGGTTTTATGTTGATTTTTACTAATTACGAATTTGGGTTTAATTAGTGTAATTATTCGAATTAAGTTGAATTAGTTTCGTGAATTATGATTCTAGCATGTTTATAATCTGTTAAATAGGGTTCTTGAATTTAGTTGAAATTTAATTGGGGTTTTGATTAAGTTTGAAGAAATTGTAATTTGGGGAAAATTTGGGTTAATTGTTTCTTAATTAGGTCAATTAGCTTGAATCAATTAGGATGGTTAGTATTCCGACATTGTGATAATTTAGAGAGTTATAAACTGATTTTCGAAATTTAATTGAATTAATTCGTTTTTGTATAATTTTTGTGTAATTAAACCATGTTTTTCATGTTTAAAACATAATATAAATTGTTTTAATAAATCCTAAATAAATCATAATAATTAAAAGTTTGTTTTCATGAATTAGATTCTGTTTTAAAAGAGATTTTAAGCCTTTGAGAATTTTCAAAACAAATTGAGTGTTAATTAAGTAATAGTAGCTAACTATGGAATTAGAATTGAAATTGTTGGTTAATTGTTGATTGTTGGACTAGAAATTTAGGAGGTCATGAGCATTGCATATAGAATAAGATTTACATAAGTATTAGATGAATGATTGGAGGAGATTAGTATTGATTTTGGGATTTATTGATTGTGTAATTGTAGACCTCGAGTTCGTAGACGAAGAATACTAGTGACCGTTGTGTTGTCGTGTCCTTGTGTGCATTGAAAAGGTAAGCTAGCATGCTCAACCTTTCTTAAACTTGTAGAAACCTTTCAAAATTATATGCTAAGTGATTGGTGTGCTGGATGAAAACTTAGTATCATATTAGGTGGAGAACGATTTATTGTTTTGATTATCGTATCTTGATTGAATTGGATTTGATTGTTGCACTGATATATTGTTTGCTTTATGATTCAAAAGATGTTATTGGAATTATGATTGATAGGGGTGCAATTGATATTGATATGGCTGAATTATGAATGATTGTATGATTATTGGAATATAAGTTTGTGTAAATGACCGATATTATAAATAAAATAAATAAATAAAGTATGAAGATACACGAGGATTATTGGTTTGAGTCGCATCGACTCCACTTTATTTGGTTTGAGTCACATCGACTCCACTTCATTGCCCCACCGCATCGGTTTTTAGAGGGCTTGGCTCTAGTACTACTCTATTGGGTTAGCAATACTTAATAGGGGGTGTGCACACTTAAGGTCTAGTAGTCTTGTATGGTATGGTTTGGTGACTCGGTAAAAATCCGGCTCACCCACTTATCAAAATATGAATGGTATGGTTTGGATGAGTTGACAAAGACTCGACTCGTCCCACTTATAAAGTTCGCTATGAATTTCTCATTAAAGATCGTAAAGAATGACATGGTTTATATTATGAATTGTTATACGTTTGTTGTAGTGATTGTGATACTTTTATTTGGCGATTTGATTTGTCTTATGATTGGTTTGTGTGATAATGCGCTAAGTGTGGTTTTCGAAAATAAAACTAAAATGTTTTTAAAAAAAAATCCAGGTAAGGGTTTTGGGTTTTCTACGAGTTCAGGTGTTAGCTTACTCAATTTCACTGACTTTTCAAACTGTGGTTTTTGTGTTTTAAATCCACCACAGGTATGAAGTTGATGATACATTGCGGGAACGACGACTCACTAGATAGTAGTTGAATCAAATAAAGCTTAGGCTTTAAGCTATAGACTATTGATAATACTTCGACCATTTCATATTTCGTATTTTGGATTTCGGATTGTTGTAATTTACTTTCGGAGTGTAATAGATTAATTTAGACCATTAGACATCTATATTCTGGATTTTGAAATCTCCTAGCATTCGGGTCTTTGACTTGAGTGCGGAGTGACACCTCTGAATTTCCTTAATTGTGTTTTGGCTCGCTGAAAAATGTTTTTAAAAAAGGGAGGAAATTTGGAGGTGTTACAGTTGGTATCAGAGCCAGGTTAGGCAAAAACTTAAAATGAATTAATAACATTAGGAAATAGAATGAAAGAATGAACAAGACAAAATAATAATATAGAAATTAAAATGAACCAAGCCGTATGGGGGATGGGTTTGCTTATTTATGTGTGCTTAATTCCTCTTTACTTACTACTTGTATTAATATTACATGTGAGGTTATGTATGATTACTCTTGATTGAATTCAAATTATGGTGGTGGAGTTTTGATAAATAAATGCGATGATTTGAAAATTGAAATGATTGGAATGCAATGAATGAGATTGATAGAATTTCAGAAGGTCAAAAGTTACCTTAATTGCTTGGAATGATATGGATCACGTTACGAAATTTTGAATTTTACAAGCATGCTATGATACGTCTAGGGTTGGTTAATGTACTGTAACTAAGGTGTGAATGTCATAATCTCTTGTGATGATTGGAATAATTCACATTAGAACTGGTGGAGATTGAAATGTTAGGAATTTCAAGTTTTTTATTTATATGTTGATTATTGTACTCATAATTGCTTCATTGGGGATAAGTGCTAAATTAATGTGTACCTTTTATAGGATGGTTCGTTTAATTAGGACACCAACTAAGGGTAATTCTACTGCAACGGCGAACAAGCCGACTGGCTCGGTTAATGCTGCCACTGCGAGCAATAAGAAGTCGGGCCAACTTTATGTCATGAACCAGGAGGAGGCTGAGAACATTGATGTTGTGTCTGGTAAATTTCCTGTTAATTCTGTTTTCGCTCATGTTTTGTTTGATAGTGGTGCGTCTCACTCGTTTGTTGCATCCAAGTTTATTGCTTTGTCGGGTTTGAAATCTGGTGAATGTGTAGACTACGATTTTGCTATGGCCACTGGGGATAATATAAACTGTAAGACCTTGTTTAAGGATGTATATGTGATTATTGGTGGGCATGATTTTAGAGCAGAATTAATCGAGTTTCCATTACCATATTTTGATGTAATTTTGGGGATGGATTGGATGGGTAAACATAAGGCTAGATTAGACTGTTGGCTGGGCAAAATTTCACTAAAAGGACCTAAAAATGTCAGAGTGTCATACAAAGGAAATATTAAAGGACCTAGAGTAAAGTTGATCTCCGTGATGAAGCTAAAGAAACATATGTCAAGGGGAGCACAATTACTCTTATGCCATGTCAGAGACATTAGAGTTCAATATCCAGACTTGAGTGAGGTACGTGTTGTGAGTGAGTACGAGGATGTGTTTCCAGAAGATATTCCAGGAATGCCGCCTACAAGAGAAGTGGAGTTTAAGATCGACTTGGTCCCAGGGACTGGACCGATAGCTAAAACACCTTATAGGATGGCACCACTTGAGATGCAGGAACTTAACAAACAACTTGATGAGTTGGTGGAGAAGGGATATGTTCGGCCAAGTGTCTCACCTTGGGGAGCACCTGTGTTATTTGTCAAAAAGAAGGATGGTAGCTTGAGGTTGTGCATAGATTACCGTGAGTTGAACAATGTGACAATCAAGAATAGGTACCCTTTACGTAGGATTGACGACTTGTTTGATCAATTGAAGGGAGCTAGTGTTTTCTCTAATATTGACTTGAGGTCTGGATACTATCAGCTTAAGGTAGCCCCTGAGGATGTTCCAAAGACGGCCTTTTCGACGCGTTATGGACACTACGAGTTCACAGTTATGCCATTTGGGTTAACCAATGCCCCTGCTGTTTTTATGGATTTGATGAACCGTACCTTTAGGCCATATTTGGACAAATTTGTTGTTGTGTTTATCGATGACATTTTGATATACTCAAAGAGCGAGGAGGAGCATCTTAAGATAGTCTTACAGACCTTGAGGGAGAAGCAACTCTATGGAAAGTTTTCGAAGTGTGAGTTTTGGCTAGATAAAGTTGCATTCCTAGGTCATATTATATCTAAGGATGGTGTTTCTGTGGATCCCGCAAAAGTTAAAGCTGTTTCAGAGTGGCCGACTCCAAAGAGTGTGACGGAGATTAGAAGCTTTTTGGGACTTGCTGGCTATTACAGGAGGTTTGTTAAAGATTTCTCTAAAATAGCTAGACCTATGACCACGTTGATGAAGAAGGCAACTAAGTTCAAATGGGATGATAATTGTGAGAAGGCATTTGAAACCTTGAAGACTAGACTGACGATAGCACCAGTCTTAGCCTTACCCGATGAGAAAGCAGAGTATGAGGTGTACACGGACGCTTCGAAAAATGGTTTGGGTTGTGTCCTTATGCAGAACCGAAGAGTGATTGCTTATGCGTCTAGGCAGCTCAAGAGTTACGAGGAGAACTACCCGACCCATGACTTGGAGTTAGCGGCCGTGGTGCACGCTTTGAAAATTTGGAGGCATTATCTCTATGGAGTAAGCTTTAAGATTTACTCTGATCATAAAAGTCTTAAGTATATTTTCACCCAAAAGGAGTTGAACATGCGTCAGAGGAGGTGGTTAGAATTGATTAAGGATTATGAAATGGAGATCCAATATCATGAGGGCAAGGCAAATGTCGTGGCAGACGCTTTGAGTAGGAAGTCTCTTCACTCTGTACAATTGGTGGTGCAGAGAGAAAGGTTGCGGGATGAATTTCTTAATTTTGGGGTTCAACTTACTGAGCCTGGTACACCTTCAGGAGTTACTATGATCCAAAATGATCTTTTGAGAGAAATTAAGGAGTTTCAAGCGACTGATAAGTTTCTACAAGACAAATTGACCAATGAGGCTGAGTTGTTCAAAATGGGAGGAGATGGGATCATTCGCTTCCAGAACCGAGTTTGTGTGCCCGACAACGAGGACGTAAGGAAAATGATTCTCACTGAAGCTCATGCTACGGTATACTCAGTGCATCCAGGAGGAGATAAAATGTACCAAGATTTGAGACAAGTCTTTTGGTGGTCTGGACTCAAAAAGGATGTTGCAGAATTTGTTGCTCGATGCTTGGTATGCCAGAAGGTGAAAAGTGAGCATAAGAGACCGCAAGGAAAGTTGCAACCATTGAAGGTTCCTGAGTGGAAATGGAGTTCCATATCCATGGATTTTATTGCTGGTCTAGCCCGTACTCCTAAGGGAAACAATATGATTTGGGTGATCATTGACCGATTGACTAAGTGTGCTCATTTCATCCCTATGAAAGACACTTGGAAGAAGAAACAGTTGGCTGCTGCTTACATGCATCACGTTTTGAGGTTACATGGGGTTCCAAATGAGATTGTGTCGGACCGTGATGCGCGATTTGTGTCAAGATTTTGGACCAAGTTACAGGAAGCTTTAGGGACGAACTTGATGATGAGCACTGCTTTTCACCCTGCCACTGATGGTCAGACAGAGAGGACCAA
Source organism: Spergularia marina (assembly GCA_963680865.1). Classification (NCBI taxonomy): domain Eukaryota; kingdom Viridiplantae; phylum Streptophyta; class Magnoliopsida; order Caryophyllales; family Caryophyllaceae; genus Spergularia; species Spergularia marina. The sequence continues at coordinate 9,690,368 of OY804554.1, forward strand.
TCAGACGATAGAGGATATGTTACGGGCTTGTGTCTTACAGTTTCAAGGAGGTTGGGAGGACAAGTTGGACTTGATCGAGTTCTCATACAACAACAGCTATCAAGCTTCAATTAAGATGGCTCCCTATGAGGCATTGTATGGGAGGAAGTGTCGTAGTCCGATTTGCTGGAACGATATCAGTGAGACTGTAGTGTTGGGACTTGATTACATTCAAGAGATGACTGAGCAAGTTAAAATTATCCAGGAACGCATGGAGGCTGCACAAGATCGTCAGAAGAGCTATGCTGATAAGACTAGGAGTTACATCGAGTTTGCAGTTGGAGATATGGTATTGTTGAGAGTTTCACCTACTAAGGGTGTAATGAGATTTGGTAAGAAAGGAAAATTGAGCCCGAAGTTCATAGGACCTTATAAGATACTAAATCGTGTTGGTGAGGTTGCTTATGAGCTTGACCTTCCTGCAAATTTGGAAAAGGTTCACAATGTCTTCCATGTTTCTCAACTGAGACGTAATGTGAGTGACCCATCACATGTTCTTAACCCCGAGACGATCGAGATAGATGAAACTATGACCTATGAGGAGGCACTATTGAAAATTTTGGATAAGAAAACACGAAAGACCCGACGTACAGAAACTCCTATGGTGAAAGTGTTGTGGTGCAACAACAATGTCGAGGAAGCGACTTGGGAAGTTGAGTCAGCAATGCGTGAGAAATACCCTCATTTGTTTGATTAAGGTACTATAGGTTCGAGGACGAACCTTTCTTTTAAGGGGGATGAGAACCCTTCGCGTTCTCTTACTCTCTCGTGTTTTAATGTCGCGTCATGTTATTATGTGTTATTCGTATAACTTTGGTTATTTTGGTTTATTTTCTGCCTTAGTGCTCTTGGTGGAACCTTGGTTCCAAATTACTATTGCTTGGTTTTGGGTGCCTTGTGCACAACTTGTTTCTAAGACTTGCTCAAAAGCTCACTTGGCGGTAGCGTAGGTGCGAATGTACTAGAATATGGTTATTGGAGAATTATTGCAAACTGATACTATAGAGACTTGGCGTTTTGAGGAAATATATTGCTAAGGTTCATTTTGGAGAGTATGTTTACGCTACGAGGACGTAGCGTTGTTTTAAGAGGGGAAGTCTGTAACACCCCGTATATTTTGAGAATTTATTTAAGTCGGGTGTTACTATTTATATTTATATTGGGATAATTGTAGTAAATTATTAAAATGATTTTCGGATTTTATTTGGTTTTATACAAATTAAACTTAATCAAACAATTTAAACAAATTTTATTTATAATTCTTAATCCCAAAATTACCATTTTACCCTTATTGCCTTACTAATAAAACCCTTGTCATTTAACCCTAAAACCCCTTTTTGTTTTACGCACAACCATCACCACCATCACCGTACATCATCATCATCTTCGTCTTTTTAGAGTTCGTTCGCGACGTCACCTTCAGGCCATCATTCTTCTTGATTTTCAACCCGGTTTTGGACGAAACTAATACCGTTATTCCTCTTTTTCTCTCCTCTACACAACGGTATGAATTTCTCAAAGCTTTATTAAAGTTGTCCCGACATCGTCGTTTCATATCTTCTCGATTAACTTTGATTTATGATGATTTTGTTGATTTTACTCCTAGTACTATTGTTTATCATGATTCCTAGAGTATTTTAGTTTGTTTTTATGATTAATTCGAGTTGGGTAAGTTCTTTAAAGGTGGTTTTTTTCATGGTTGCCGTGGTGATATGGGTAAGATGTTGTTGATCGATGTTGTTGATGTTGCATTGTCGGGGGTTGCTGTTTTGTTGTATGTGGGGTTGAGTTTGCGTTTGTTGTTGTTATAAGGCTACCATGGTGGTAACTGCTAGGCTACCATGATTTGTTTCTTCTTGGCATTATAGTGGCATTCTAATGGCATTTGGGTAGTAGTTGTTGTAAGGGTGACAATGTTTTTAGCTTTGTTGTCGAGGTTGTTCGTCGAGGGCATTGGTAGTATCGTTGTTTTGGGAATTAGTTGTGAATGCTATTCAATTAATAGTTTGGTTTGGCCATGGTTTTGGTGGAGTATATATTTGATTAGGTTTGTGCGTACAATGTGATCATTTTAACACTAATTGATTTAGGGTTGTTACAGTTGGTATCAGAGCCGTAGGTTCTGATCGAGTCAAAGGTTTACAAAAGTTTTGTTTTAAATGTGTCTTTCCAATATAGTTTTTTTAAAAAAAAAGGGGGTCTTTTTGAAAATGAGGGTTGGGTTGCATTCATTCGCATGTTATATGCTACGTGGTATGTTATTATAATTAGTGTGACAACGTCTCATTAGTGAATGTATATATGAGTTTCTTTGGTTAATTGGAGTTTTGTGTCTTATTGTTGTTTTAACTCTACTTATCCATTAGCGTTTGTTCTTAGTTTTATGCCAAATAGGGGACAACTCCCCTACAGATTCATTGTTCTCGTAAGATAAAACCATTCAGTTAGGCTTTTGTGCTACTTGTAAGCTTGTTTGCGTGGTGCTATGCTCACTCCTAATCTATACTTTTCGGAAGTTCTAATTTGGTTGAACGGATTTACGTGATAACTTAGCCGTGGTACCTTCTAAGGACTATGGATGGGAGGAGAGTGATAATTTACGCTTACTGTTTGGTGCCTTATTTGTCATCTTATGAAAGTTGTTATCATATAGAAAATGGTACGTGGAGCGTCATCTTCGAACAACATTAGCCTAGAAATGGCTGCTTTGATAGCTCAAATGACTGCACAAAATGAGGCAATGGCTCAGCAGCAACAGGCTATGGCTGAGCAACACCAAGCCATGACGCAGACAATGCAACAGGCTATGTCTCAGCAACACCAAGTTATGACACAAACCATGCAACATGTGGCTGGTCTGGCAAATACTATGACCCAGGTGCTAAACAACCACCAAAACAATAACAACAACCAGAACAACAACCACCAGAATAACAACAACAACAACCAGAATAACAATAATAACCATGACCAACCTGCCCCGGTCACTGCACAATCTATGTCCAAGGCTGTTCAACAAAAGAATCCGCCAACCTTTTCTGGGACGGGAGACCCAGCTGAGTTGGATACCTGGTTTAGGGATATGGATAGAATTTACTTATCCTTAGAGTGCCCAGCAAGATACAAGGTAAGGATTGGCGCCTTTTACCTTAGGGAGGTTGCTGACAGGTGGTGGCAAGAGATTAAGGAAGGCTTCTTTGAACCGTACACTGAGACCACTGAAGATGGGGGAGTGGCTGAGTATGAGCGTGGTTGGGGACATTTCAGAGAATTTATGGAGGAGGAATTTTTCCCCGAACACCTTAAAGATGAGAAGAGATTCGAATTTGAGGAGTTTAGACAGACAGAAGGGATGTCTGTTAGGGAATTTTATACCAAATTCATGGAGCTTAGTCGCTTCGCTAAGGACCTTGTTCCCACAGAAAAATTGAAAGCCACTCAGTTCCAAAAGAAGCTACTCTGGAAAATCAAAGACAGGTTCTCAGGCGAACCATCCAGGACTATAAGGGATGTCTATGCCCGTGCAAACAACATTGAGCGCAGTATTATTGAGAAAGAAACGGAATTGGGAGTGAAAAGGAAAGAGGGACCCTCAAACTTACATGAGAATGCGAATAAGAAGGGTAATTTTCTCAGCTCTAAGAAACCAACCAATTCCTTCAGTACCGGGAGAAGCAATTTTAATCAAGGGCAATATTCTGGGCGATCTCAAAGCCAAGGGGGTGAACGTCGTTATATCTGTAAGCGTTGTGGTGCTAATCATCCAGGAGTTGACTGCAATGGAGTGAAGGTTACATGCCGACACTGCCAAAAGCCAGGTCACCGTGAGTTTGAGTGTCGTTCCAAGCTAGCTGGAAAGCCAGCAGTACCTGCGGGTAGCACACCCACCTATGCTAGTAGTTTACCTAATCAGAGGGCTCAAAGCGCTTATGTTGGATCCAACACCACTTTCAGGACTCCAACTAAGGGTAATTCTACTGCAACGGCGAACAAGCCGACTGGCTCGGTTAATGCTGCCACTGCGAGCAATAAGAAGTCGGGCCATCTTTATGTCATGAACCAGGAGGAGGCTGAGAACATTGATGTTGTGTCTGGTAAATTTCCTGTTAATTCTGTTTTCGCTCATGTTTTGTTTGATAGTGGTGCGTCTCACTCGTTTGTTGCATCCAAGTTTATTGCTTTGTCGGGTTTGAAATCTGGTGAATGTGTAGACTACGATTTTGCTATGGCCACTGGGGATAATATAAACTGTAAGACCTTGTTTAAGGATGTATCTGTGATTATTGGTGGGCATGATTTTAGAGCAGAATTAATCGAGTTTCCATTACCATATTTTGATGTAATTTTGGGGATGGATTGGATGGGTAAACATAAGGCTAGATTAGACTGTTGGCTGGGCAAAATTTCACTAAAAGGACCTAAAAATGTCAGAGTGTCATACAAAGGAAATATTAAAGGACCTAGAGTAAAGTTGATCTCCGTGATGAAGCTAAAGAAACATATGTCAAGGGGAGCACAATTACTCTTATGCCATGTCAGAGACATTAGAGTTCAATATCCAGACTTGAGTGAGGTACGTGTTGTGAGTGAGTACGAGGATGTGTTTCCAGAAGATATTCCAGGAATGCCGCCTACAAGAGAAGTGGAGTTTAAGATCGACTTGGTCCCAGGGACTGGACCGATAGCTAAAACACCTTATAGGATGGCACCACTTGAGATGCAGGAACTTAACAAACAACTTGATGAGTTGGTGGAGAAGGGATATGTTCGGCCAAGTGTCTCACCTTGGGGAGCACCTGTGTTATTTGTCAAAAAGAAGGATGGTAGCTTGAGGTTGTGCATAGATTACCGTGAGTTGAACAATGTGACAATCAAGAATAGGTACCCTTTACGTAGGATTGACGACTTGTTTGATCAATTGAAGGGAGCTAGTGTTTTCTCTAATATTGACTTGAGGTCTGGATACTATCAGCTTAAGGTAGCCCCTGAGGATGTTCCAAAGACGGCCTTTTCGACGCGTTATGGACACTACGAGTTCACAGTTATGCCATTTGGGTTAACCAATGCCCCTGCTGTTTTTATGGATTTGATGAACCGTACCTTTAGGCCATATTTGGACAAATTTGTTGTTGTGTTTATCGATGACATTTTGATATACTCAAAGAGCGAGGAGGAGCATCTTAAGATAGTCTTACAGACCTTGAGGGAGAAGCAACTCTATGGAAAGTTTTCGAAGTGTGAGTTTTGGCTAGATAAAGTTGCATTCCTAGGTCATATTATATCTAAGGATGGTGTTTCTGTGGATCCCGCAAAAGTTAAAGCTGTTTCAGAGTGGCCGACTCCAAAGAGTGTGACGGAGATTAGAAGCTTTTTGGGACTTGCTGGCTATTACAGGAGGTTTGTTAAAGATTTCTCTAAAATAGCTAGACCTATGACCACGTTGATGAAGAAGGCAACTAAGTTCAAATGGGATGATAATTGTGAGAAGGCATTTGAAACCTTGAAGACTAGACTGACGATAGCACCAGTCTTAGCCTTACCCGATGAGAAAGCAGAGTATGAGGTGTACACGGACGCTTCGAAAAATGGTTTGGGTTGTGTCCTTATGCAGAACCGAAGAGTGATTGCTTATGCGTCTAGGCAGCTCAAGAGTTACGAGGAGAACTACCCGACCCATGACTTGGAGTTAGCGGCCGTGGTGCACGCTTTGAAAATTTGGAGGCATTATCTCTATGGAGTAAGCTTTAAGATTTACTCTGATCATAAAAGTCTTAAGTATATTTTCACCCAAAAGGAGTTGAACATGCGTCAGAGGAGGTGGTTAGAATTGATTAAGGATTATGAAATGGAGATCCAATATCATGAGGGCAAGGCAAATGTCGTGGCAGACGCTTTGAGTAGGAAGTCTCTTCACTCTGTACAATTGGTGGTGCAGAGAGAAAGGTTGCGGGATGAATTTCTTAATTTTGGGGTTCAACTTACTGAGCCTGGTACACCTTCAGGAGTTACTATGATCCAAAATGATCTTTTGAGAGAAATTAAGGAGTTTCAAGCGACTGATAAGTTTCTACAAGACAAATTGACCAATGAGGCTGAGTTGTTCAAAATGGGAGGAGATGGGATCATTCGCTTCCAGAACCGAGTTTGTGTGCCCGACAACGAGGACGTAAGGAAAATGATTCTCACTGAAGCTCATGCTACGATGTACTCAGTGCATCCAGGAGGAGATAAAATGTGTTTTTTGTGTTTTAAATCCACCACAGGTATGAAGTAGATGATACATTGCGGGGATGACGACTCACTAGATAGTAGTTGAATCAAATAAAGCTTAGGCTTTAAGCTATAGACTATTGATAATACTTTGACCATTTATATTTCGTATTTTGGATTTCGGATTGTTGTAATTTAATTTCGAATTGTAATAGATTAATTTAGACCATTAGACATTCATATTCTGGCTGTTGGAATCTCCTAGCATTCGGGTCTTTGACTTGAGTGCGGAGTGACACCTCTGAATTTCCTTATTTGTATTTTGGTTCGTGATAAAAATGTTTTTAAGAGGGAAAGGAAATTTGGGGGTGTTACAAAACCAAAACTTCAACCAAAATTCATACAATAACAATCCTCGTCCTACTTACCAAAACAACAACCAAAATTCCTACAACAATAACACTCGCCCCAACTACCAAGGCAACAACCAAACCAGAACCAATTCAGGGGCAACTATAATGGGAACAATGCTCAGGTAACAACAACAATGCTCAAGTTGGTAATGGTAACAGCAATGAAGCTGCTGCTAGGAATGCCAATGGGAACGCTGGTGGAAATGCCAACATTAATGCTCAAGGAGGGAACAACCAGCGCAATCCAGGTCAAATCTTTGTCATGAATAGAGCTCAGGCTGATACTACGACCAATGTGGTGACCGGTACTTTCCTAGTCCATAATACTCCTGCTTTTGTCTTATTTGATTCTGGAGCCTCTTATTCTTTCATTTCATCTTCATTTGTTCATAAGTTGTGTCTTGAACCTAGTTCTCAATTTTCTACACCTATAGCTGTTCCATCTGGTAAAGTCGTTACATGTGATAAAATCTTTGAAGGGGTAGATGTAGAAATAATGGGAACCAAACTACCTGCAGGCCTTATCCAATTCGACCTTCTAAATATAGATGTTATCCTAGGGATGGACTGGTTGGGTAGGTATAAGGATAACATTGACTGTTTTGAACAAAAAGTTACTATGAAGGGACCCAAGGGGCAAAGAATTTCTTATAGGGGGTAGTTCATAAACCAGCTATCAAAATTGTGTCTGCCATGTCCATTTTCACCAAAATTAGGAAGGGCCACCTAGCCTATCTCTGCTTTATCCAGGACACGAGTGTGGAAGAAAAAGGACTTGATGAAATTGCTGTGGTAAATGAGTTTCCAGATGTGTTTCCAGATGAAATACCAGGAATGCCTCCTAATAGAGAAGTAGAGTTTACCATTGACTTAGTGCCAGGAACTGCACCAATTTCTAAAGCACTATATAGGATGGCACCAGCTGAGATGAAAGAATTGAAAGACCAGTTACAAGAGTTGATAGAGAAGGGATACATAAGACCTAGTGTGTCGCCATGGGGAGACCATGTGTTGTATGTAAAGAAGAAAGATGGTGGGTTAAGGTTGTGTATTGACTATCGAGAGCTGAATAACGTGACCATTAAGAACAAGTATCCATTGCCGAGAATAGATGATTTGTTTGACCAGTTGAGGGGTGCTGACACTTTTTCAAAGATTGACTTGCGATCTGGGTATCATCAACTTAGGATTGCTGAACAAGATATCCCTAAAACTGCTTTTCGGACACGTTATGGTCATTATGAGTTCACTGTGATGCCTTTTGGATTGACTAATGCTCCTGCTGTGTTCATGGATGTGATGAATAGAATCTTTAGAACTTATCTTGATCGTTTTGTCGTGGTTTTCATTGATGATATTTTGGTGTATTCAAAGGGTAAGGAAGAACATGAAAAGCATCTTAGGCTAGTTTTGCAAACATTGAGAGATCATAAGTTGTATGCGAAATTGTCTAAATGTGAGTTCTGGATTAATAAGGTAGCCTTCTTGGGACATGTCATTAGTAGTGAAGGAATTTCTGTCGATCCAGGAAAGATTAAAGCTGTGAAAGATTGGCCTACACCTAAATCAGTTACTGATATTAGGAGTTTCTTAGGCTTGGCTGGCTACTATAGGAAGTTTGTGAAGGATTTCTCGGCCATTGCTAGACCCCTCACTAATTTAATGAAAAAGACTACAAAGTATGAGTGGGATGACCGTTGTGAGGAAGCATTTCAGAAATTGAAGGAATTGTTGACTACGGCACCTATTTTAACCTTACCGTCAGAATCTGAGGGATTTGAGGTGTATAGTGATGCATCGAAAAAGGGTTTAGGTTGTATGTTGATGCAGAAAGGGAAAGTTATTGCTTATGCGTCTAGACAACTAAAACCTCATGAAGAAATTATCCCACCCATGACTTAGAATTAGCTGCTGTTGTGTTTGCATTGAAGATATGGAGACATTACTTATATGGCACAACTTGTAAAATCTTTACTGACCATAAAAGCCTTAAGTATATCTTCACACAGAAAGAACTGAACATGAGACAAAGGAGATGGTTAGAACTCATTAAGGATTATGATTTGGAGATTCAGTATCATGAAGGGAAAGCTAATGTTGTTGTAGATGCTTTGAGTAGGAAATCAAGTCATACCTTGAACTCTATGTGGGTTGTCCCTAATGAACTGTGCGTAGAGTTTCAGAAAATGAATCTAGAGGTGGTAGAACATGGGGCCTTGGAGAATCATTTGTTTAGTATGACTGCCACTTCAGACATATTTGATGAGATTCGTCAAGGACAACCTGGTGATGTCAAGTTGGAGAGAATCAGAAAGAAGATTGAGAGTGGTTTGACCAATGAGTTTCAGATTTTCGGTGATGGTAGTATTAGATTCAAAGGTAGATGGTGTGTACCTCAGAAGTGTAGTGATGTGAAAGAAAGATTGATGACTGAGTCACATAATACTCCATACTCAGTTCACCCTGGGGGTGATAAGTTGTACAAGATTTGAAGAAGTTCTTTTGGTGGCCAAGGATGAAAAATGAGGTTGCAGAATTTGTTTCTAGGTGTCTTACTTGTTAGAAGGTAAAGTTTGAGCATAAAAGAATGGGAGGACTAGTGCAACCATTAGATGTACCAACTTGAAAATGGGACTCAATATCCATGGATTTCGTGACAGCATTGCCAGTTACAAAGAATGGTATGAATCAAATTTGGGTGGTTGTAGATAGACTGACTAAGACTGCTCGATTTATTCCTATGAAGGACACTTGGAACATGGAGCAAAGGGCGCATGCGTATATCAACAATGTTGTGAGATATCATGGCGTACCTAGTACGATTGTTTCTGATAGAGATCCCAATTACTTAGCTCATTTTTGGAAAGAATTTCAGAAGGCCTTGGGTACTAAATTGAACTTCAGCACTGCGTTTCACCCAGCCACAGACGGTCAGACTGAGCGCACGATTCAGACCTTAGAGGATATGTTGAGAGCTTGTGCTATGGACTACCAAGGGTCGTGGATTGATAGATTACCATTGATTGAATTCTCCTACAACAATAGCTACCATGCAAGTATAGGGATGGCACCGTACGAAGCACTTTATGGTAGAAAATGTAGGACACCTTTGTGTTGGAGCGACATAAGTGAGACAGTGGTTCTAGGACCAGAGTTGATCGAAGATACAATGAACCAAGTTCGTTTGATACAGGAAAGAATGAAATCAGCACAAGATCGTCAGAAGTCATATGCAGATCAGAAACGGCGTCCAATTGAATTCGAAACAGGAGAGAAAGCATTTTTGAAAGTTTCACCGACAAAAGGGGTTATGCGATTTGGTCAGAAAGGGAAACTAAGTCCTAAGTTCATTGGTCCTTATGCTATTCTAGAGAAAATTGGAAAGGTGGCCTATAGATTAGATCTTCCTTCGGACCTTCATAGGGTTCATAATGTTTTTCATGTGTCCCAACAAAAGAAATACATTTCACATCCTTCTCATGTTTTAGAACCTGAAACAGTCGAATTAGATCCATCTTTGACTTATGAGGAACATCCAGTGAAAATCTTAGACACAAAAACTAGGAATACCCGTACCAAGGTCACCAAGTTGGTCAAAGTGTTGTGGACTAACCACCAAACTGAAGAAGCTACATGGGAAGCCGAGGATGACATGAAACGAAAATACCCACACCTCTTTAACCAGGTATAACTAGAGTTACGAGGACGTAACTCCCTTTTAAGGGGGGAAGAATGTGATACTAACTTCGTTCTTTTACTTTGAGCATGCATTGCATTCATACATTTGCATCATATGATTTGGTATGTGTTATGTGTTTGTTTAATGAGTTCACCTAATTACTTTGCGCTTCGAGGACGAAGCATTTTTCTTAAGGGGGGAAGGATGTAATATCCCGAAATTTCAAAGTATTTTATATTAATAATTTAAATTTATTAATTAGATTATTGGAGTGCAAAAGATTTTAAATGTTAATTGTGAGTCGTTTTCAAAACGAATTCGGAAATGATTTCTAAAATCGGGGTTTCTATTTTGGGGTCCTATTCCTAAACCGGGTCAGACATAGCCAATGGACCAATATCAACCCAAATCGACACCATTTGGCCCAAACACCAACTTATACCCCAACCCAACCCAAAAAGAAATCAGAAAAAGGAAAAAGGAAAAAAAAAAAAAAGAGAAAAGAAAAGAAAAAGAAAAAAAAAAAAAAAACGACCCCCCCTTCCCCTGTATAAGACAGAGGACGCACCCCCCCCCCCCCCGGTCCTCTTCTTCTTTGCTCGTCGTCCTCACCCACCGCCGCCGTCGATCGTTCCCTCTTCCTGCCCAGCTGCTCGCTGCCGCGCCTACCTCCCAACCACCGTGTTCTTTCTCTTTCCTCGTTCAATTTCGTGAGCAATATCGCCCCTTCTTCTTCCCCAGTTTTCGTTTTAGTTAGTAATCATTAGTTTCGATTCATTTTCTTGCTTCAAATCATGATTAATCAGTTCTAATGTATGTTATAAGTATTGGGTAATCGATTAGGGTCAGTTTTATGCATAAAGATTTGATTTTGATGATGGTTTTATGTTGATTTTTACTAATTACGAATTTGGGTTTAATTAGTGTAATTATTCGAATTAAGTGTAATTAGTTTCGTGAATTATGATTCTAGCATGTTTATAATCTGTTAAATAGGGTTCTTGAATTTAGTTGAGATTTAATTGGGGTTTTGTTCAAGTTTGAAGAAATTGTAATTTGGGGAAAATTTGGGTTAATTGTTTCTTAATTAGGTCAATTAGTTTGATCAATTAGGATGGTTAGTATTTCGACATTGTGATAATTTAGAGAGTTATAAACTGATTTTCGAAATTTAATTGAATTAATTCATTTTTGTATAATTTTTGTGTAATTAAACCATGTTTTTCATGTTTAAAACATAATATAAATTGTTTTAATAAATCCTAAATAAATCATAATAATTAAAAGTTTGTTTTCATGAATTAGATTCTGTTTTAAAAGAGATTTTAAGCCTTTGAGAATTTTCAAAACAAATTGAGTTTTAATTAAGTAATAGTAGCTAACTATGGAATTAGAATTGAAATTGTTGGTTAATTGTTGATTGTTGGACTAGAAATTTAGGAGGTCATGAGCATTGCATATAGAATAAGATTTACATAAGTATTAGATGAATGATTGGAGGAGATTAGTATTGATTTTGGGATTTATTGATTGTGTAATTGTAGACCTCGAGTTCGTAGACGAAGAATATAGTGACCGTTGTGCTGTCGTGTCCTTGTGTGCATTGAAAAGGTAAGCTAGCATGCTCAACCTTTCTTAAACTTGTAGAAACCTTTCAAAATTATATGCTAAGTGATTGGTGTGCTGGATGAAAACTTAGTATCATATTAGGTGGAGAACGATTTATTGTTTTGATTATCGTATCTTGATTGAATTGGATTTGATTGTTGCGCTGATATATTGTTTGCTTTATGATTCAAAAGATGTTATTGGAATTATGATTGATAGTGGTGCAATTGATATTGATATGGCTGAATTATGAATGATTGTATGATTATTGGAATATAAGTTTGTGTAAATGGCCGATATTATAAATAAAATAAATAAATAAAGTATGAGGATACACGAGGATTATTGGTTTGAGTCGCATCGACTCCACTTTATTTGGTTTGAGTCACATTGACTCCACTTCATTGCCCCACCGCATCGGTTTTAAGAGGGTTTGGCTCTAGTACTACTCTATTGGGTTAGCAATACTTAATAGGGGGTGTGCACACTTAAGGTCTAGTAGTCTTGTATGGTATGGTTTGGTGAGTCGGCAAAGATTCGGCTCACCCACGTATATAATAGTATGGTTTGGTGACTCGGTAAAAATCCGGCTCACCCACTTATCAAAATATGAATGGTATGGTTTGGATGAGTTGACAAGGACTCGACTCGTCCCACTTATAAAGTTCGCTATGAATTTCTCATTAAAGATCGTAAAGAATGACTTGGTTTATATTATGAATTGTTATACGTTTGTTGTAGTGATTGTAATACTTCTATTTTGGCGATTTGATTTGTCTTACGATTGGTTTATGTGATAATGTGCTAAGTGTGGTTTTCGAAAATAAAACTAAAATGTTTTAAAAAAAAAAATCCAGGTAAGGGTTTTGGGTTTTCTACGAGTTGAGGTGTTAGCTTACTCAATTTCACTGACTTTTCAAACTGTGGTTTTTGTGTTTTAAATCCACCACAGGTATGGAGTAGATGATACATAGCGGGGACGACGACTCACTAGATAGTAGTTGAATCAAATAAAGCTTAGGCTTTAAGCTATAGACTATTGATAATACTTAGACCATTTCATATTTCGTATTTTGGATTTCGGATTGTTGTAATTTAATTTCGGATTGTAATAGATTAATTTAGACCATTAGACATCTATATTCTGAATTTTGAAATCTCCTAGCAATCGGGTCTTTGACTTAAGTGCGGAGTGACACCTCTAAATTTTCTTAATTGTGTTTTGGCTCGCTGAAAAATGTTTTTAGAAAATGGAGGAAATTTGGGGGTGTTACACAGATAATCAAGTCAGCACCTAGTTTATCAGAAGGTGAATATATTTATTCCATCAATCTGACTACACTTCCGCTCTCATAACTAAACATGTATCTACTAACTTTGGGCCACGCCAATATATTGGTCTGTACAGTCCGATTCTTACGAATAGTTGTTTTGTTCTTTTAGTTCCAATAAATTGTGGATTTTTTTGTTAAATTTCTTAGCAAATTGGTCGCCACCGATGTGCTTAATTGATTGTTGTGCTAGCTGGGTAGCCCAATAAGCTTAGTTTTATGATTGAATGAGTTTCTGGGGATTTCTACGCTGATTATTATAGTATTTTTTTCTCTACTCTGAGCTTTATGTTGATTGAGTAGGCAAAATCATCTGGGGAAGGAAGCAAGGTGGAGTGAAGCACGGTCGGCAACAGCTAATTCGCTCAGGCGAGTTTTCTTGCTCTTGCGGGAGACCCTTCGGTTTCAAATCGATTTTGTTGCCTGGCCCTTTGAATTCATGAGTCGTGCGTTCACTGCGCCAACTCCCGTTTCAAATCTCTTCCTCTAAATTAGTGCAGGAGCTCTCCTCCTCTTCACTCTATCCCTCTTTCTCACTATCCTCTTAATTCCAAAATCATACCTATTCAAATATCATTTACTCTGAGAAAGTACCAATTCAATCATTTTTATTGGAAGCCTGAAATTAAAGTTATGCGGATCAGTTTCAATTCCTTTGCTTGGGATTGGGCCTATGAGGGTCGTCATGTGCGGTCGAATTTACAAAAGATGATTGATGTCAAATTTGTCGAACTCCAGAGGCTTTTAAAGTAATTCTTTTTCTTTCATTAAGCTTGAGTTTTTGAAGATTATAGCTAATATTGTCCTTTTTATTTTAATTGTTGACCATGATTCAGTTATTCATTTCTTTGTATTGCTCATCATGATTTATTTCACCGTTTGCACTATTTTTGGTTAATTTACTGATTTTTTTTTTATCTTTGTTGGTGTTGGTCCTCATCCTGTTACCTTTCTGATGAATTGTTGTGAGAAGTGTATATATCCAATGTTACAAACTGATATGCTAGCCATATATGCCTATGTTAATTCAAAAAAATTGCTTCTCATTAGATGTTGCTGAAGTGATCGATGGCAATTTCTGTCTCCCTATTGAAAAAGCTAATGGTATTAGTCTTATTAAAATATATGTGTGTGAACCAGCTTTTTAAAAGATGGGGAGATAATCACTCTGATGAGTCTGATCTATAGTCAAGGTCTAAACACACACCAAGTATGAGTTACAACAATGATGAAGGTGCAACAACCTCAGGTTTGCGCACTTGGATTGAAGTGCCTCTTAGAAGACTCAAATGAAGTCCAGTATAGTTGTGCCATACCTTTTCGGAAACCTAAGAGATCGAACTAAGCCATGGTTTTAGAATAAACATCAAATTATGTGTATATTTCTTGCAGTTTAATTTTGAAAGTGGACTACAGCAAGAGTCGATCAGAAAACTGCAGATAACGGGTCTGAACTTTGAAGACTGATACCTCCAACTACAGATTTCAGAAATGGGCTAAATTTGTGTTCAAATTGAAGTTCAGAAATCAAGCTTTCCAATGGTACCAATTAGGATGTGATCCGAAAACAGTTTCTATGTCTGATAACCGTTTTCGCACTGTCACGCTCATTTGTTTTGCTGAATTGTATGTTGTTATTAAATGCATAGAAGATAAAGTTTGTTTATTTATGGATTTATCTTAGTGTATGGAATAATATGGCATTGATGAAGATAATTATCTAGACTCTTGGATTATAAAGTTTGTTGGTACAATAAAACTGCTAGGATTTAGAAAATAGGATAAAATAATGTAGTTGATTGAAATGGGTCACTACTTAAGTAGTAAAGTATTAAACTAAATGTAGCTATATATTTTGCATTAGCTTGCGTTAGGGGTTCGTTTGCTTGGATATATAAATGCAGGACTTTTAGTTATACGGTGTTTGTCACATGCGAGTCTGGTGGTGTAGTAATATGATAGAGTGTGATGTATAAGAGCAAGGATGGTGTCGGGATTGATTAGTATGTAAGAGTGGCCGAAACTTTCCTACTGTATCTCCAAGCTACCCCATACGTGACACTCTTAAACTTCCCAAAGGTTTGGGGGTTGATGTAGAATGGCCGAGCACTGTGACTACCTTTAAAAAATTGTTTATTAATACAGTACATGAGTTACATGCCTTGAAGGCTTGAAGCACGAACACTATTATAGCGACGTGAATGTCAAGGGGAACTATACAACGTACTCACTCGATTTTGTTAAATTTGGTCTCTTCTTTTGGTAAAGATAGTTACGCAATGATGGTCACACAAAGTCAGTCATAGAGATATCATCTACAATTTTTGTTTTGAAGTAAGGAAAAATAGTCCCGTGAATTCACGGGCCAACAAACTAGTTGAATGTCGTTTATCTAAAAATTGGGCTTTTTCTTTTGAAATTTGCAACTTATGCCTTAACTTCTTACCGATATGTCTTAATATATCAATATGACTAATCTTTTATAATGGTCTAATGGATTTTAAATAGTTTGAATAAGTAATATGACTTTGAATTTTAGAAAGACGCCATAAATATTCACATTACATGGTACAATATTGAAAACATCAAGACTTAGCAAAGTGGATTCTTCATGGATGAGTACACACTAGAATTTTTCATGCACAATTAAGTCATTCTATATTATATTGATTTTCATCCAACATAAATATAGGAGAATAATTCAGATTTATCACATCTACAACAACAACAACAAGAACAACCAAGCCTTATTCCGAAAATAATTTGGGATCGGCTAACAATAGATATCATTATTAAGAGACACGTGCAATGCACATGCATTCATTTTAGTATCATTATTAAATAAAAAACCTTCCAAGATAAATTTCACAGTTAATTATTAACAATTCACACAAGGAATTTTTGAATTTTTGAAGAATATAGAGAGAGTCCATCATTTGAGAAATACTTAAAGAGTTGAAAGAACAAAAATATTATTAACAATTCACACAGAGATTCTCATTTTCGTGAAACTTTTACATAAAACTATATTATAGAAGCACGATTTTTTTTATTAAAAGAATGGTTTCTTTTAAGAGTATAGAATAAATGTTGTTGCATAATTTAAAAATGGACGGTGTAGACAACTTTGTATTTTTTTTTTTTGAATTGATCAAAATTTTAAAATACATGTAAGCGACATCACAACAATTGGTATGGATTATTTTAATTGAAATGGTAGCATAGTTGATTATAAACATAAAAATCATTAAAAATGATATAATATTTAAACTGTGCAACGCACGGGCTTAAAACTAGTCAATTAATATTTTTTATTAAATACAAGTTCATACAATTGCCCACAATTTAATACAAAAAAACATACTAGTATGTTAGTAAAAATAAGAAAACAAATTAAAAAATTGGAGGAGCTAATTTAATGGTGACATATAAGCAATGACATGAATTTTTTTTTAAAACACCGATATCAAAACTAGTTGCTATTATCGGGCTCCCATATACCTCCTTGGCGGCAAAAACTTGAGTCGGCCACAGAAACTTTGTTGTTGTTGTTGGTTTGACCCCCCATTATTCTGAGTTTCTCACAACAACACGAATGGGAGTTCACGGCCTGTGGGACCTCCTCGCCCCCGTCGGCCGCCGCGTATCCGTCGAAACTCTCGCCGGAAAGCGCCTCGCCATCGGTATCTTCTCTCTCACTCTATTTCCCACTTTTGTTTCTCTTCAAAACCCTAATTCTCTTAATTATCCCCCAATTTCTGATCAACAAGACTATGAATTTGATTATTTGATTATTATTTTAATTTAATTTTGTTGTTTGTTGGTGAATTAGATGCCAGTATATGGATGGTGCAGTTTATGAAGGCGATGAGGGATGAGAAGGGGGAAATGGTGAGGAATGCTCACTTGTTAGGTTTTTTTCGCCGTATTTGTAAGCTTTTGTTCCTTCGTACGAAGCCGGTTTTCGTGTTTGATGGAGCTACGCCCGCGTTGAAGCGGAGGACGGTTATTGCTAGGAGGAGGCAGAAGGAGAATGCTCAGGCCAAAATTCGCAAGACTGCTGAGAAACTCTTTCTCAATCAAGTAGGCCTTTTGTTTACTGTTGAATTCTGTGACAGTGAATTTCTATTGAACTTTATTCGGACTTTTGGTATTCGTCCAATTCTGTTGATCATGCTTCGTTGCCAGTCATTTTATCCAATAGAAATGGTAGTTTGGTAGGTTTTGACAGCATTCTGCAATTTGCTATGGTTTCGCAACTTCGATTTCTGAATTTTCTTAGCCTTCTTTATATTTTGGGGGAGGGGGGAGTGGCGGAGTGAACTTTCTTACTTGAAGTAGAGAAGTAAATCAAACTTCTTCGTCTACTAGATTAAGGGTGATCATGTTATGGTGGTATATACGAATCTTTTATATGTTTTACGAGTGGTTGAGTTTTCTCGTGGTGAAGTATTTCTGTTTTCCATTTCCAATGGAGCCAAAGACTTCTTATTCTTTGGTTTTTGGGATATTATGCTTCTTATGTTGTGAAGTAGCAATTTCCATTTTAGGTAATCCGTGCGCATCCTCTCTATGTTTCAATAGGGGTAAGGCTTGCGTGCATCCGACCCCCCTTACCCCGCCTTATGGCGGGAGCCTTTAAGGCACTGCGGTTAAAGATGTTCTTGTTGTTGTTTGGTAGAAGCTGGCCAGGGTTTTTAGTCATATTCTTTAGTCTTAGTTGAAGTTGCCTTGTGTTTGATTATTTGCTCACAGAAGGACTTGTTTTTTAGAACCCGAAGTAGTATTCTTATTAGTCGTTGAAAGCCAGAGTTGTTTTTTAAACAATCACAACTTTTACTTTAGTAGTCAGTAGACTTTTCATTTCCTCTTTTTTTTTTTTTTTTTGAGAGGGATGCATGTTTGGTTGAATGAGAACTTTGTTTTTTCACTTTTTGGTGTGAGTGTAGACGGTAATGGATAAAATGATAATAAGAGATTAGTGCATGAATTGAGGTGATGGATGATGTAAGAGGAGAGGGAATTACTGTCATGTGGGATTTTCCTGCTTTTTTGGGAGAGGTGAATAATTATAATTTTTATGGAGGGAAAACATACAGATGTATTTTATCTTCTCTACACATGAGTCTCTACAATCATCGCCATCTCCTTTGCCCATTGATCATCATTTGTTTTGTGATTCCCCTTTATCTGTAACCCTTATTTGTCCAAATCTGAGCTGCAGTTCTGTATAGCCGGTGGTGTGGAATGTGAGGTAAAAATATATTCAGAAGCTTTCTGGTGGTTGTGCATACAGGTGTAGAGGGGTGGTGCAGTGGGAGACAGGACTGGGGATGGATGGTGGTCATATGCTTTGGAAATTGGAACGGTGGCGAGGTGAAAGTGTTAAAATCTCATATTTTGGGGGCGGGTTTGGTGACTCTTTAAAAGGCACGTAGGGTAATCCATTTATGTTTTTGGAGAAAGAGAATGGATAAACACCTTAAATAGCTTCTTGAGTATATTGTGGTTGTTTGAGTAGTCACTATTTAGCTTTCTCTTGTTTATGTTTCTAACATTCTCATCTTACTGGATAATTTTTTCATGCAGATGAAAGCAATGAGGTTAAATAACTTGGCTGAAAATCTCAAGGGTCAGAAAGACATGAGCAAGTTGAAGGGTAAGGAAATTATGGTAGAGAATTCTGTCACATTGAGGGAAAAGGATGCAGCTTTAGGTGTTAAAAATCAGGAAATTGTAGATGAGATGTGAGTGTCTTGTTACTCTACACGCTTAATGTATGACCTGTGTACATTTGGCTGTTGGAAGAGTTTCAAGTGTTTCTGACCTTTTGTGGTTGAATCAGGTTGGCAGCATCTATTTTAGCTGAAGAATGTGGTGAATTGGATAGAGCTGTTTCACCCCCCGCTGCCCCGGTCAGTAATGCATCTGCGTCTGTATCCACATCTACGTCCAAATCTGCATCTGCTGCAGCAATTACATTGGAAGATGAGGATGGTGATGATGATGAAGAGATGATGATGGTATACACTTTTACTCCATAAATAAGTGGTGCATTGTTTATCGGATATTAGATTTGTTATTTTGCTTGTGCAAGTTACAGACTTCACGTGTGAATGATATGCTTTTTGTGTTCCTTGAAATCCTTGACAGAATGATTCTTAAAGTAGGTGCTTCATACAATTTCACTGAATTACATGTAGTTGTACTTTGAATTGCTGAGAAGTATGTTTGAAATCTTCGCTAGTTTCTGTATCGAAATTGGCTGTCAGGTGACATGACTGCCCTCTATGGCATTTGTTTCTGCGCTTGATGAGCTGAGGATAAAGAGTCGTGGTACTTTCTAATAGGGTGGGGTTGCTCACTTCTGCTCAGTGATACGACTATGTGGAGTTGATTTTGGCTATAGATTTTCTTTCTTCAATCTAGTGAACTTTTGTTGCACCGGCAGTGGCGCTTTTGCCCATCCCTTTACTTTGCCACTGGTTAGTTGTTTAGAAATTTTGTAGCATCAAAACGGGGGAATGTAAATATGGTTAGCTGTTACTCGAACCTTCTTGTAGCCCTGATCTGTCTCTTGAATCCCATTTTACGGGGACTAGCGATAAAAGATCTAAGAGAGGCTGATCACGCTGGGTTGAAAGAGTCATTTGAACTAATAGCCTTTGCAATTGGGTTCCAAACAGTGGCTTTGTATCGTAATGTGCTTCTTCATGTGCATCCCATTTGTGAAGCTTGGATAAAGCACATATCTTCATCCTATCTCGGCTTGTACTAAATTTCACTAGTGGCATCTAGGGGTTTCTAGGATTTCAGCTCTGACACCTCTTGGCCCTTCTTGCCTTGGCTCCATGTGAAAGGACATGTGAGTCGAAAGCTTAAGGTTATTGTTGGGGCTGAAGCAATTGCTTTATATGGTAATTGTTAGATGTCTTGGCCCTTTACAGTTTCCTGGAGCTATTATTAGCGGGTTGGGTAGAGGATATGTAACTAAATTCTGATGTCATATTTATAGTGATATATAAAAAGCCCACTTTATGAAATTACTTTTAACATATATTCCGTCATGTGCAAAGTTCAGTGTAAGCGAAACTGCGAAATTCTGTCAGATTGTACAATAAGAATGACGATAACAACAAAGCCTTAGACCCAAAATGATTTGGGGTTGGCTAACAGAAAGCATCATATGAAACTGCATGTGTGAGCACTGAGAATGTTTAAACCAGGGAGAATATAATATGACGGAGGAGCTTAAAACCCCTTTAAATAAGTTTGACGTCAGATAAAGAGAAACGGTACTAAACCACATCTAGCAGCATAACCATGAACAGGCTCAAAAATTAGGAAAAAAAGTTTGAATATCAAGCTAAGGATATAGAGACGCAACGACAAGAATAAACCTCCGTCTAGACTGTCATATAGTGTATTGATATGTTGAAAATCCACGGCCTTGCTTATGATTTACTTTGTTCTAAATTGATGCGCATTAGGTCCACTGCACTTTAAGAAAGTGTGTTTTTGAGCTTAGTCCCTTGACTCCCTTCCCTTTCCCTCCTATCTGCTTAACACATGCAATATAAAAGAGGGTATAAAAACTTTCTTTGTTTTAACTAGTTTGGATGAAATTTATTCTTTAGTACCTTATTTATTTCGTTGTGAGGTTCGTATGAATTTATGAATACAAGGAAAAGTCGAATAAGAGGAGTGGATCCAGCATGTATTAGCAGTCCATACAACCTTGTTAGCTGGTTAGTTGTATGTCAAATGTTGAGGTTTTGTAGTTGAAAAGTAAGGAAACCATCAACATATATGCATTGCTTTTGGCTGGAAGGCGACTACGTGCCCGATTTTTAGTTCAGATTTTAAGACCTTTCTGTCAGTGACTTCATGTGCTGGAAAGCAGTGAACTATGGGTGTCTTTCAGTCTGCTGACTTTGATTCGTTCACCTTTTGAAGCCAATAACAGACGGGAATGTGGATCCAGCTGTGTTAGCCGCTTTGCCTCCATCTATGCAGCTTGATCTTCTTGTTCAGGTTACTATAATTTTGGGTTGATGATTTCTTTCTGTCCACTTGTTTTATTTTGGCTGGGTCTTGTACTTATATAATGTACTGTGTAGATGAGGGAAAGATTGATGGCTGAGAACAGACAGAAGTATCAGAAAGTAAAGAAGGTAGCTTCCACAAGTTTCTTTACAGTGTATTAAGGCATGTGTGTGATTATTCTGTTAGTTCTTAAGGACTCTATGCATTGTTGTGGGATTCAGCATTCCAATATTGGCTTACATCGTTCCAATTTGCTCTGGATATATTATGTTAATCCTCATGGAGTGTAATGAACTAAAAGTTATTCGAAATAATTCGAGTGAAATGGATTTATTTGAGATGTCTCGGCCGGAAATTGTGCGTAAGTGTATTGCATACTTAAGACAAGGTTGAGGTAGCGGGTGCAAATGTGTTAATACATGTCTAGTAATTAGCTGACCTTTTCTTTTGGCCTAAATTCTATAAGGCTGGTCATTTTAACTGAAGTTGTTTAAGTAAAAGCTGAATCGAGCTACTGTCTTCAACGACATCATTGTAACACAATGTGGTATATTCTTAGAACACCCCTAAACTTATATTTCTTAAATAAACATAAATTCGGCAAATTCTATAGTACCCCCATGGTACAATGAGCATGGTGCCTCACGTCCAATTTTTTGGTCATTACTTGTCCAAAACTTGGTCATTACTTGTCCAACACTTGGTCATTACTTGTGTACAACTTGGTCATTCCTTTATAGAACTTGGTCATTACTTATATTAACTTGGTCAATCCTTGTCCAGAACTTGGTCAATCCTTGTCCAGAACTTGGTCATTACTTGTGTAGAACTTGGTCATTCATTGTTCAGATTTTTGTCATTACTTGTGTAGAACCTGGTCATAACTTGTGTAGAGCTTGATCATTACTTGTATTAACTTTGTCATTCCTTGTCTAGAACTTATTCATTACTTGTATAAAACTTGGTCATTACTTGTATTAACTTGGTCATTCCTTGTTCAAAGCTTGATCATTACTTGTATAGAACTTGATCATTACTTTTTATAAAACTTGGTCATTCTTGTATTAACTTGATCATTCCTTATCCAGATTTGGTCATTACTTGTATATAACTTGGTCATTCCTTTAGATGCCTTCATCATTCTTTTTACATGACTTGATCTTTCCTTTACTTTAGGTCTACGTCATTATTTGTATAGAACTTGATCATTACCTGTATTAACTTGACTTGAGGCACCATCCTCATGGTATCATGGGGGTACCATAGACTTGTTGCATAAATTCAGCTAGTGAATTATTCCTAGAACTAATATGGTATCTTCTTAGAACACCCCTTATCTTCAACTAATATTTCATTGAATAAACAATAAGTAAAAGCCTTACTGAATAATTCCTTGTATTCTGTGTCACGTATGCTTTTGGTACTTGTCAGGCTCCTCAAAAGTTTTCTGAACTCCAAATTGAGGCCTATCTTAAAACAGTTGCTTTTCGCCGAGAAATCGATGTAGTGCAAAAGGCTGCTGCTGGGAAGGAAGTTGGTGGTGTTCAGACTTCCCGCATAGCGTCTGAAGCCAATAGAGAGTTCATTTTTTCTTCATCCTTTTCTGGGGATAAACAGTAAGCTCAGCTAGAATCATCTGGTTGAATAGGTTATATGCTTTATCAATAGTTAGGTTTGTCATCTGGTTGAAACATTCCATATGCATGGATTTCAATGGTACCTGCTTATTTCCATGTATTTCAGGGCTCTTGCATCAAGTGGGGCTGAGAATTATTCGGAAAAGCAGCAAGGGCTAGAGAAAAGGGAGTCTTCATCAGATATAGGTGATGTCATTGCCGCAAGTGCTTCCAAATCGAATGCTGAAGCTGAACCACTTGCTGGCGAAGTTGAAACTTATCTTGACGATAAAGGGCGTAAACGTATACATAGAACAAGGGCTATGGGTATCCGTATGACACGAGATCTTCAGAGGAACATTGATTTGATGAAAGAATCTGAACATGATAGGACTACTGCTAATAACAACACAAATGTCCGAACTGAACTTGACTCAGCAGTTGGCCCTTCAGAAACTTCTGATTGTGAAGTCCAATTTGTTGACGCTATAGAGAAGGTTAATTGCAATCATAAAAGCCCCCAGAAGTCTCTATTAGAGATAGAAGCCTGTAAAGATGCACCAAAGACTGCAAGCTCTATAAACATATCTTTCTGTGATGATGGCAAGCACATGTCTGTGGACGACGATGATGAATTTTTCAGTCGGCTGGTTGCTGGAAGTCCTGTGAGTTTGTGTTCCGATGATAATTCTGCTTCAGATGTTGAATGGGAAGATGGTACCAATGTTGACCAAAGTAATCATTTAGTTGTCGGAAATAAAGTAGAAACAAATGTGGCATGGAAGGAGGGATCTAATATATGTGATGGCAAATTAGAAGCCATGAAAAATCTTGCGGAGAATCACAAAGAGAATGAGTTTGAATCAGATTGGAAGAAAGATGGCACTAACAACTTTAGAGAAGTGCAAGAAATTTCAGTTGATGTCTCAAAGGCTGTTTCTAAAGGGTCTGCCGAAGAAGAAGCAGCTTTGCAGGATGCTATACGGAGGAGTCTCGAGGATATAACTGCTGAGAAAACAAGCACTAACTCCGTTGATCTGGGGAAGTCAAACTCTGGGTCCAATGTGTTTTTATTAGGAAGCTCCAACCCTCAGCTCACCTCAACAATAGGGGATTTTTTCCTTGGGAATGTGCCACGACAGCCCTTTGCAATTGGAAATGATCAATCGAGTATCTTGGCTGTGAAGGATGCTTATGCTCCTAGTACTTCTGACAGGCTCTCAGAATCTGCAGTTGATGTTACTACAACCAACTTAACAACTGCTAGAAGTAATGAGAACAAGTTGTGTTTTCAGCATTCGGAGACTCCCACAGAGAGTGTCGAAATTCGTAATTTGAGTAATGACGGGTCAAGTGAACCAACTGTAACGACTTTTGGAAATCTATCCAGTTCTCTACAAGCTCCCTTTGATGACGTCCTAACAAATGAGGACACTACCACCAATTTATCTGATATGTTTGTTGGACATGGAGCACCATCGACGACAGTAGAGACATCACATGATGATATCCACAGACAGATACCTGAAGAGGATATTAGCTTTGTTAGTGTACTAGAAAGAGGTCAAGATTTAAAGTTTACTGCTCCGGATGATGTCGATATGAATGGTGTTCTTTTAAGTGCTAGTTTGGAGGATGAGTTGCTAGAGCTTGGTAAAGAATTTAAAGACCTCGAGAATGAGCAGAAAAAGCTGGAACGCAATGCAGATTCTGTTAACAGTGAAATGTTTGTGGAATGTCAGGTATCTTTCTTTCTTTCATTTTTATATAATGTTGGAGCAAATGCCTAATCATTATGTCTCAGCAATTTATTTTCTTTCTGAATTTATGCTTAATGATTCAACTTTAGTAGTCTAGCTTACATGTGTACTGTGTTCATTTTGCCCCTTAAGTAAGAGTTACATTAGTTTTTGTTTTTGAGCTGAAGCAGTACTTCATATACTCCCCTGTTCCCTCCCCTCTCGCCTTTCTATAGGACCTAACTTTTAGGCTAAAGAAAAGTAAGTGGAAGGCCAGGTATAAATGACATTGAAAGAGTAAAGCAAGTGGCACAAGGGTGTGTCCGAAGGAAAAAGTGTGGGGTTAGGACAGCTCTCTTACTGCTTATTTGGCCAACCTCAGCTTTTGAAAATGTGTTTTGGATTTGTGGGATAGAAAGTTTTTCCTGGAAAGGGTAACAAAATGTAAAGGTTGGTTGGTGCCCAACAAGGAAGGTTCAAATAGTTGGTTGATGCAGGGGCATAAGATGTATCATAAAATCTTATTATCTTGAATTATCAATCTAATCTAATACTATATATTAAAACCTGAAACCAAGTCTTTCCTAGAACGACACTTGACATTTATTAATTGGATAGAACATAAAAATAACATTAAATATAATTATCGGTTAAGATATGGTAATAAATTATCATAGAGTAGTATAATATAGCTAATTTATGGAAAATAATTACTCCCTCCGTCCCAGTTCAAACGCCCCATATTCCATTTTGGTACGTCCCACTTCAAACACCCCATCTATTTTGGGACATATTTCTCTCTCCTACTTTTATTAAATTATCACATAATCTATCACACTATCTCTCCTACTTTTAATAATCCCCACATTCTCTCTCCTCATTTTTCCTAATATTACCCCACTCAACTTATTATATCAATTTTTCTTATTCCACTACAAAAAACGCTCGGGGCATTTGAACTGGGACGGAGGGAATATTAAGGTAATTTATTTGAACAAAGATAAACCGTAGTATAGTATAACTAATTTATGGAATATAATCATTATGGTAATTTATTAGAACAAAGATAAACCAACATTTTTCTTATAGAGTGATAATTCAAGATAATAAGATTTTATGATACATCTTATGCCCCTGCATCAACCAACTATTTGAACCTTCCTTGTTGGGCACCAACCAACCTTTACATTTTGTATTGTTTATCAATGGTGTATGGTAAAGGGAGAAGCACCTGAGCATTTAGTTCTGGTCTGCAATCAAGGAACATATTTTAACTGTGACCATCTTGCATTGAAAGTGACATACTAGTAAACTGTAGATCATCTTAAAATAAACTTAAGATGATCCTGATTAACTAAATGTTCTGTTCTACCGTTTCAGAGTTCTGAAATAATAATCGTGAAACAACTATGTATGACCTATGAGGCTATGACAAAAGATAAAATTGTTCCCCTTGAGTGGCTTGTGGTGGTGGTGTTGGACGTGTTTCACACTTTTACCTCATAAAGTCCATTCCCATGGTTGGGTTTTCTGTGCGATCATTGAAGATTTTTTTTGGTTTAATTTGAAAAATGGATGATGGTGTACTTATCTTTATTGCCTTCTGTGGCGTTGAAAATTATTAATGGAAGCAGTGTTAACTTGCAAAGAGAACCCTTGGTACGTTCAATTGAAGCTTTAACTACTCTACCTGATTACTGGATGAAGTAACTGCTGACAAATGTTGTTTTGCTTGTTTGAAAATAGGAACTGCTTCAAATGTTTGGGTTACCCTATATTATTGCACCAATGGAGGCAGAAGCGCAATGTGCTTTTTTGGAGACTGCGAACCTTGTGGATGGAGTTGTCACAGACGATTCTGATGTATTTCTCTTTGGAGCCCAAAGCGTTTTCAAAAATATATTTGATGACCGCAAGTATGTTGAAACTTATTTCTTGAAGGTTGGCATCTGTTGCTAGACTCTTCCTTTTTCATTGTAAATGTTGCTGTGTTCTTTCTTAATTCATATAATTTCGCCTTTGCAGGATATTGAAAGCGAGCTAGGTTTGAACACAGAGAAGTTAATTCGCATGGGTTTGCTGCTTGGGAGTGATTATACTGAAGGTGTGAGGTATGTTAGGCCTCCGGGTATCCAAGGTCCTTTATTTAATGCTCACTCTTTTCTAATATGTTCCCCTGTATCCTTCTTTTTCCTGGGTCACTTTTCTGTCTTTGGGGGCTTAACTACAATCGTGGCAATTTTTTTTTTCTTTTATGGTTATTCAGTGGAATTGGTATAGTCAATGCTATTGAGGTAGTAAATGCTTTTCCTGAGGACAATGGTCTTCTCAAATTTCGAGAGTGGGTAGAATCACCTGATCCATCCATTCTCGGGAAGGTGGGGCGGCAACCAGGGTTGAGTGCGAAGAAAAATGGGTCAAAAGGAACACTCGAAGCTGATTGTAACAGTTCTGGAGAAAACGAGGACGATGAGGATACAGACAGCAGAAAAAGAAAAGAATTCTTCATGAATAAGCATGTAATGCTTGAGTTGACAATTCTTGTGATTTTCCAGGTTTTTTCTACATTTGTTGCTAACTTGATTTCAATCTTTCTGTATCCACAGAGAAATGTAAGCAAAAATTGGCATATCCCTGCTTCTTTCCCAAGTGATGCCGTAATCTCAGCATACAAAAGTCCGCAAGTAGATAAGTCAGCTGAGCCTTTTGCTTGGGGCAAGCCTGATATTTTTTCT
Source organism: Spergularia marina (assembly GCA_963680865.1). Taxonomy (NCBI): domain Eukaryota; kingdom Viridiplantae; phylum Streptophyta; class Magnoliopsida; order Caryophyllales; family Caryophyllaceae; genus Spergularia; species Spergularia marina. The sequence continues at coordinate 9,717,784 of OY804554.1, forward strand.
CTTCGCAGGCAAGTTCTGTTGATGATTTTGACAATTATCTATGTGTGCTTTTCCTGCATTCTCTGTCGAGCTTATGAGGTTGGATGAGAGCCTCTGACAATTTGAGTAATCCTTGGATTCATAAACGATGACTTAGAATAAAACATGAACAATCTATAATTGAATAGCACTGGAAAATAAAATCTAAATGACTTGCTCTTGCAGGCTCTTCTTTCACTGTTAAGCCTAACATATGTGGAAGATTAATGAATTTGGACTTGGCTAACTAAGACTTCTGTCACTAATATGTTTCTGTCGGCTGAACCGAAGCATATCTAACTGCAGTCTCTGTTGCCCCCCCCCCCCTACTTCCTTACAACAGCAACATCTTTAACCCCAGTGCCTTAAAGGCTCCCGCCATAAGGCAGGGTAAAGAGGGGTCGGATGCACGCAAGCCTTACCCCTATTGGAACATAGAGAGGCTGCGCACGGATGACCCAAAATGAAAATTGCTTCGAGAATCGCACCCAAAATGCACGCAACCCCCCTCTACTTCCTTACTGCTAAAATATTAAAGTAGAGAAAGATGTTATGGCCTGTACTACAGTAGGAAATGTGGATCACTTAGTATTCTGTGTTTGCTATCAGATTATGCTCGGAGAAGTTTTCTTGGGTGAATCAGAAAGCTGATGAGTTGCTACTACCTGTTCTAAAGGAGTATAACAAGCACGAGGTTGGTTTCCTTATAAGTCTTGAAAAATTCTGAATTTTATTTGATTTGATTCCCTGAAAATGTTCTAACAAATGTATAAATTTTTCTGGGGAAAATCGATTTTGGTAGACTTTTGAAATTAAGTATTTGTGTAAGGGATTTTTGGAAAGTGAAATTGAAAATTTCATAGACATAGTTTGTTTTGATTTTGGTTTTATTTTTAACCTCGATGTGCCTATGTGTTCTTTAGTATCTACAGACTGAAATTTGCTCGCTTCTAGGGGCCTTTCTCCCGTGTGTGTTCATGCTTATGTATTTACTCTCAAAACTTGGCTTCTGGCTGTTGAATAAGATTTGATGGGTTTTTTTTTTTTTTTTTTTGCTTTTGGTTGGTGGTTCTAAGCTCAATGCAACCTCTATGGTTCTTTTGTTACTACCTTGGCTATGGAGCGTGCAGCCCGCTCATCCATGTCTGAGTTGGCTAGAGTAATCTTCGCAACCTAAAATGCACCCCTATTTTATGCACGTGGACTGTCAAATCAAATCATAATGTGCAAGTTCTTTTTGGGCAATTAGAGGAATGTGGGGGAAGGTTTGGGGAGAAGAAGGATACTGGATATTGCTTTCCAGTGAAGACGATAAGATTTTATGAAAGATGGACTTGTAAATAATTAGCCTGGTGTCCTGTGAATGTTTTATATAGTCCATTTTATAGGTAAATTGCATACCACTCTTGTAGACACTTGGCACTGCGATGCTGGTTGGACACTGATGCACTCTTGTTTAGTTGAGAGCTTGTTGAGATAGGTTTTATGAAGAAAAAAATAGATCATACGACTAACTTTAGATCCCCTCCCCCCCTCGCCCTAAGGTCTTTCTTAATGCCTCACACTTGACAGAAAATGAAGACAGGTAGGGATAACAAGAATAAGAAAGAATTGATGATCATCGGTTCAATGTTTAGAACCTTTTTCTTTTCTGATAAGACTATTCTTGGAGTTGGTACATGATAGCTTGTACAGTCATTAATTGCTGAATCCTGCAATAAGTTTGCTAGATATTGCAAGAGCTGAAATATGGAATGCCATGTCTTGAAATCTGACTATTCAAGGATGATTTGATAACCAATATGTGATGGGGCCATAGTTAGTGTTTACTTCTATTATTTTGCTTTTTAAACTTCTTTTTGTGGCTGGTATTGTTCTGAGATGGTTCCCTTCTACATTGTCTCTTTTTGTTGATTTAGTTTCTGAGATCATTTCTAGTTATGAGTATCCATGATAGCTTGAGGACCTAATTTTCAGCTCTCCTTTCATATGTTCTCGTCTCCCCTGTGGTGTCTTTTTTTCACAGGGGTGTCACCCCCTTGTCTCCTTCAATTAATTTCTTTTACTGAATTACCAAAAGTAAGTATAGATTATTTCTTGTGATGAACATTTGTGGAAATTGTTGGGCTTAGTGTGAGTTACGTGGTCAGAGATTCACACATTAGGCCTGGCACAAGTAGTTTGTTGACGAACTGTGTTGAGTAGCTTAGTTTGTGTTGGCTTTGTGGAGTCTTTGGTGACTGTTACTAGGTTCTTTTGTTTGTTGTGTTAAGTTTGGTTCAGCATATAGTTTTGTGTGATAGATTTGATTCTGTTTATTAGTCGTGACTTTTGAACTATATCCATGGTTCTTGAAGCAATTATCATTTCGACCCCTCTTACCCCGCCTTATGGCGGCCTGGCAAGAGCCTTTGAGGCACTGGGGTAATTTTTTTATTTTATTTTATTTTATTTTATTTTATTTTTTATTTTTTTATTTTTTTTTTATGGGACCGAATCCTTGCTTTGCGGGAACGCCAATGTGCGACCTTTTTAAAGCAATATTAAGAATCTCTCAGCAACAAGGGAAGGATATTCCATAAAATAAATTCTAAAGATTTTTCCTGAATTGAAGTTCTTTCTTTTTTGCACTGCTTCTATCTCCGTTGTTTGGGTTATTGGTGGTGGTGACGGGTACATTTTGAGCATGTCAATGTAGGTGGTCGAGGTCTTTCGTACATATTATATGGCCTTGACACGCCCAGTGGGATATGGGTTCCGTTTACCCAAGTTCTTAGGTTGTGATGGGCGTTTTTGAAATCACATCAGAGGATGTCTAATGTTTTTCAATGTACTCTTTGATACCTATTCAATTTGTGCCTTTAACAAGCGAAGACCACACATCTTACTTGTTATTTTTTTTTTTCGTGAAGACCCAATTAAGGCTGGAAGCATTTTACAGTTTTAATGAGAAATTTGCAAACATACGTAGCAAGAGAGTTAGACAAGCTGTGAAAGGAATAACTGGCAAACGTGCCTTGGCTAACACTGATGATTCCGAAGAGCTTCTTAAACGAGTGAAGAAAAGAGGAAGGAACGCCAGCGATAAAGGTAGCAGTAAAAAGGAAGATGGACCTAGAAAGAGAATTAGTGCAACTAAAAGGCCAAAATCAAAGAAAATAGGAGTTGAAGAGGGAGAAAGCATGCAGATGACCGATGAAGCGGAAGAAACGAGAGTGGATAGCACTGGTCTCAGCAAAGCAAGAGGTCGTAGTGGTAAAGCTGTCCGGCGAGGTACGAGAAAGGACAGTTCTGACTCTGAGCTTGACGAGAGCAGTACTTATAACCTCATTGGAAGTAGTGATGCGCATGACCATGTACTGCAACTTGAAAAGACAGCATTTCCTCTTAACGTCCGACGGGTAAGCTCTTTATTCATTTTTCTGTATCCTAGGACTTCACAACTGCCCATGCTGAACAATACCTTTGTTGGTATGGAGCTCTAAGTCCATGAATTATCGAAAAATCAATCTCACAAATTTGAGATACAGGGTTTGCTGTTTGCAACGATGACATTTAAGATAATGGCTATGCCGCTATGCACTGTTCTTAATCCATAGTTCCATACTATATACCACTCCGTCCCATATTAAACTTCACATGGAATAGTATTATGTGAGAGGATTTCAAATTCCATGGGAAGTTTAAATTGGGACGGAGTGGTAGTCATCTGTCGGGACTTCTCAAGAAATTTCATTTACACCAAATCCAATTTGCAAAGCTCTTTTTAATATTTTTGATTTCTTTTTATCATGTTTATTTATAATCAATGCGCTATGGAGGAGGACTTGGGTCATTATGGCCATCACCTTTCCTCCTTTTGTTCGCTTCCAAATTTGTCTTCATTTGGTTTGCTGGTCAGTTACTGTCATTTCAGTTTTGTTAATAGACTAATTCTGTTTGTAGAAACTCAAAACCTTAAGAACTAGTATAGCAGGACACTATGATCGCCATTGTTCAGTTTCAAGTTGATAATCCCAAGTGGGAACCAGGGAATCAAGTTGTCGCTTCCTTAATTTCTGTTTCTTGACGACAGTTATGTTACATCTATATGCAGTCGAAGCGTGCCCGCAGAACTACCTGCTATGTGGAGAAAGAAGAGGAAAGTGACGATTTGACAATGTCTCCTGCCATGACTAGTGAGAGATGCAGCAATGACACCGGACAGCAGATATTATTGGAGGGTCAGGATGCTCTTAAAACTGATAGTATTGATGCTAGCAGACCGCAAGGAGTTACATCTGATGATTACTTTCCTGGAAATGGCTTCTGCGGAGACTACCTGGTAGAGGGTGGTGGGTTCTGTGCTGACGAAGATGATGTAGGATTGACCAGTGATTGGGCTGGTTCAATCCACTGTGATGGGCCCCATGGTGCTTCTGTCGATGATGATAGTGAATATCTGCAAATGGGTGGTGGCTTTTGCACAGATGATGCTGATGAGGGTCTGGATATCCTAGATTGTGGTGGAGCTGGTGCATCTACTGGCACTGTTGCTGACATCTCTGTTACCCCGAGTAAACCTCATGAAGCTGGCCATATAGTTGATGAACACAGCCGTGAAGTGGTACCAACCCTAATACCCACGGTTGCTCCTGCACCAGATGGTGTTCAAGTGTTGCAGAATAGTCCGTCTTTCGTGTCTGAGGTAAATCCAAGTGAGCAACATGAATCAGCAGGTATTGATCCGTTGAATGCGGGACAGACACAAGCTGTTGGAGATCACAATACTCCAGCTTTTGTGAACCCTTTCGGTGCTATCCCCTTTCTAAAAAAGAAGAAAAGGAAACCTTAACACTGATACCTGAAGAATGATGTAACTCAGACTGAACATGTTTAGTTTTACGCGCTCTCCCATGGAAATTGTATATAGGAAGCTGTGATGCAAGATTGCAAGGCATGATAGTTTGCAACTGTGGTTTATTTATTTATTTACTTTTAATGAAATGGACTAGCAAATCCTGCACTTTTTTTCAATCATGCAGATATGCAATGTAATTTGGTTTGGTACTTTTTGGCATAGAGGAGTATATAACTATATACAAAGAAATATTTTTTAGCCACCAAAGTGAGGAGGGTGTAATCTAAAAAACATCAAAATCGTATTTGGGATTTATGAAACACCAAAGTTGAATTTTTTTTTTTTATAATACAATTCAAACTATTTGGGTATTTATTAAACACTAAAACAAATAAAAAAATGTTAATTTTTATTTAACCTCTTCAATTATTATTTTGAATTTAAAATAAAAAACTACTCATTAACTGATGGACGTTCTTCCATCCTCTAAGGTTAAGTAGTTGTAAAAAGATCATAAATTCAACAAATGTAAGAAAAAAAAAAGTTGACGAACCCGATCGAACGGTGCCGTAAGTTCAAAATATAGCATAAAAAGTTGCTTAGAAGTGCCAAAATTCTTGCGCTCTCGCTCCATCATGTCCAGGACGACTCTCATTTAAACTTCCATAATCCTAGGTTCTAATTGTGAAGTTTGTTGGATATGACTTAAGCTTGCACATACGTTCGTAGAGAAAATCGATGATGAGAATTGGAGGAGAAGAAGATGAACAAACAACTACTTAACCTTAGAGGAGGGAAGAACGTCTATCAATTAATGAGTAGTTTTTTTATTTTAAACGCAAAATAATAATTTAAGAGGTTAAATAAAAATTAACATTTATTTATTTATTTTGGTGTTTAATAAATAACCAAATAGTTTGGAGTGTATTATAAAAAAAAAAGAAATTTCAACTTTGGTGTTTCATAAATCCCAAATACGACTTTGGTGTTTTTTAGATCATACCTTCCTCACATTGGTGGCTAAAAAATACTTCTTTGTAACTATATATATTGGCCATTGCATACGTGATGATAGCTTTGCCTCTTATGAAACCAAACTTCATTAACGTAGGAGTTTGGTGGATTAGCATAAACATTACCATCAGTACTTCAAAAGTTCCCACTATAAGGCGGAGGAAAGAAGTATCAAACTATACGAGTCTTATCCCTACGTGGAAAACATCATGCTTTTATTTATAGGTCTAACATGATTCTTGTCATACAACTATACAAGTTTCGTACAGCCATACTATCTGGCAGACTGATTCTGAACAGACAGCAGTAAATTACTGAGTAAGGTCCACTGTACTAAATATCATCAGAATGGCAACAAATTAAATTACCACCAGAAAATCCAAACCATGTGGCCTAAACCAGTCTAATTCCACACAAAAAAAATCTGATCTGAATCCAATTAACTTCCTCTATACATTATTCAGCAAAAGTCAACCCAAAATCAACCCAACAATGTATGGGAATCATATAATCTGAACTTATAATCTTCCACCAAATTTGAATGATCATTGACCCAGAAAAAAAAAATGGGATGGAGAACATTGATGAAAGCTGCAGCACCATTCATGGCAATGATAATAGTGGAGTGTGTAGAAGTGGGTTTGACGACACTTAGTAAAGCAGCCATGAATAAAGGCATGAGCAACTTTGTGTTTGTTGTCTACTACAATGGTCTTGGCACTCTTATTCTTCTTCCTGTTTTCCTCTATAACACTTTCAGGTACGTAAGACACGATTCATGTTACTCGACCCCAAATCATTTCGGGATTAAAACGTTGTTGTTTTTAGTTGACATGTGTTACATTCTTATTTCGCAGAGGCAAGAGAGTTCCCATTACTTTGTCACTCCTTTATAAATTCTTTCTTCTTGGATTAATTGGGTTAGAACTTTCTTCCACAATTCTACTCTAGTTCTATTAATGATGTAGTTGTGTGCTATATGATGACGGTTCATGTTAGCGGACCCAAAATCATTCCGAGACTAAGGCTTTGTTGTTATGGTAATTGCATTGAGTGGAGCAACATGGCTTTTCTTTTTTTCTTTATATTGTTTGATGTGTTTTGCAGGATATGTTTGTTGCAGATATGTGCATTCGCTGGTATCAGTTATAGCTCTCCTACTCTGGCCGCGGCTATTGGCAACCTTATCCCAGTTTTCACATTCATTTTAGCAGTCTTTTTGAGGTGAAATTTTGTCAATTTTTTATGCATGACTTCTGCAGATTATATGTTGCATTTCTGTTTAGGCAATGAGGGGACTTTTAAATAGAAAAGGGATTGTTTAGAAACGCGGAAATGAACAAGAGGAAGTAAACAATTTTGAAAGCTGTCTGTCATAAAGGAGCAAGTTAGAGTTAGCGTTAGTTACCAAAAGAAATGTTTTTGATTCGTAGGTTGCCTTCATTCTAAAATTTCCCTGTTTTCCCCCCAGCTTAGAACAGTAGCATTAGCAGCATCATTTAAGCCTATTTTAGAGAAGATATCATCCCTTACTGAAAGGATTTTTTTCCAACTTTTAGAATCATGAGTATTTGCTACAACAGCCCTGCAATTGCAAGAAAGCTTATTAGCCGTAATCTAGTCCAGCCATTAAACTTCTGGACTTGACTGAATCCTCCAAATTCATTTCGCCAAAAGAGATTTATTCCATTAAAGTAGCTCTTTAATCCCAAAACCCCCATCAGCTTTTGGTTGGCAAGACTTAGACCAGCTTTTGAACATGACTTTCATTGTTCTGCCACTCTCTCTTGCCTCAATGCCTCCCTTACCTTAGGGAATGAGTTCCTCGTAATGAAGAAATTCATATAAGACAGCCTTACATTAATGTTATCCTGCTGGTTATGTTGCTTGTCTTCAGGAAAGAAATTATCATAATGAACAAAGAGGGGAGTTTTGGAGTCCTGATTTAAGTTTCTAGCAGGTTAAGACCCGAAAGTTCTAATATTTGTGTGTGGATCATTTATGAAGGATGGAGAAACTTGACATAAGGAATTACACCAGCCAGGCTAAATGCTTAGGCACAATTGTAGCTATATCAGGAGCTATGGTGGTGACTCTGTACAAGGGTCCGGCATTGATATCTCAATCGCCTTCCCTTTCTGCTAAAAAGCTTTTTGCACAGTCTTCAAGCTGGGCTCTTGGCGGCCTTCTCTTAGTAATTACAAGCCTTTTATCATCAATAGGCAACATTCTTCAGGTAACTATTCGCCTTTGCTTTATCTATGTCTGTCTAAGCTAAGAAGAATTGTCATTCCTCTGCCTTAGCTTTCTGTGCTCTTGTACTAAACGTAATTGTAGGACGTCCTCATTTCTCGGTGAAAACTGATTTTTAGAAAAACTTTTCTGATCTTGTAGGCGGCTACTGCCAAGGAATGCCCAGATGAAATTGTTTTAGTCTTTTTTTACAGCCTCTTTGGCACCCTGCTATCTGCTGTAGCTTCTTTTTTTATGGAGAAAGACCCTACTGCCTGGAAGCTTCATGACCAAATTGAGATATCTGCTATTGTTTATGCGGTAAGCACCAAAAATCCCATCATGTATGGTAAATTTGCCTTTGTTGTTTCTGAAGTCATGCCAATTATAATTTTATTTGCAGGCTGTATCAACCACTATTTTCCGAAATACTGTTGTTACATGGTGCTTAAGGGAAAGGGGACCTGTCTATGTTGTTACATATAAGCCCTTGTCAATTGTCATTGCAGTGCTCATGGGGTTAACATTTTTGAACGATAATCTATATCTTGGCAGGTATGTAACGTCTCGGTATGCAATTCATATACTTTTTTTTTTTTTTTTTTTTTTTTTTTTTTTTTTTTTATTTTTTTGCTATGTGACAAAGAAGTAGGACAACCTTCTGTGAAGAAATCAAAGCAAAGAGCATATGATTCCCTCTAACTCTAATCTTTTTAATTTCCATTCTATTTTTTGCAGTGTCCCTTCTCTTGAACTGTGAGCTCTTGCTTCCTCTTTCCCTCCTCTTCCTGATACACACTGACACATGCATAAAACTTCATCATTTGTCTCATTTTATAAGCAAAAACTTTGATCAAGTTTACAGGAATAACTTGTTTCATCATGCAGTAGTTTTTCGTCTAGTAATCTTATCTTATTACAGTGATGTCTACTAAATGGGTTGTTTTCCTTGTCATTGTTCTGATTTTCGTTACCGGAGTCTCATCAGTTTCGGCCTCTCCTCCGGCAAGTTAGTACAGTCTTTAATTTATTCTTACAGAATCAATTCTTTAGAGCACCCACTGAGCCATGTTAGATAACCAACTGAGCCAAAAGTCTAGACTGATGGTTAGAGCACCCACAATGGTCATATACTTTAACAGGTAGTTATCATTGTATGAGTGTAGTCTTAGAAGTAGGATGTAAGTTGAATGTGAAAATTGTTGCCTTGATGTGAAGTTCCAAAGCTCAATAGCAGTTGAAGTTCATGAACATGACTAACCACCATTTGTATAAAACTATACTGTACATCCATTGAGCAAATTGAGCGGATAAAGAAACTCAATCTTTGTCGCTTTATATGCTAAACTCTGACGTGAATAAGTTACCTATAATCTGCACAATGATAGGTGTTACTGGATAGCGAAATTGCTTTCATTCTAGATTATGCTTCAGCCATGTTTCATTGTTCTGCAGTGTGATTGGATCGGTGGCAATTGCTGCTGGATTTTATGCAGTCATTTGGGGACAAGCCAGAGAGAAGGAGTTTGCATCAGAGTTTCACTGTGACCAGAGAGCCTCTCTATTGAAAACTACTGATACAGACATTCAAGAATTTGCTCAATCGGCTGATATATAAGTTCTAATGGGTAAAGATGACAGTTTTGTACATAAAATGTCTTCAAGTTATCATTTTGGTCCAGAGTAAGGTTACATGATGCAGCTGGGCATTTCCTGTAAGCTCTTTGCGCCTTTTCTATTTTGCTTTTTAACATTTTAAATAAGTGTATTAGTTTAGGTTCCTTAAATCTTGTGTCGTAATTTAGCATGCGATTTCTGCCAAATCTCATGTTTCCTGCAAGATGACAGCAGCTTAGTTCGTATCTTGGTGGACTCTTAGCAGGTAGCATACCCTTTAAATTATAATCCTTTCTTATGAAACTTAAGTATCACTCTCGATCAAAATTATATTGATATGATACATGTAGTCTGTATTTTTGTATCACAGTCTAAGTCTACCCATAGCTATAGGCTGAGTAGCCCATGTAGTTTAACCGAGGACGAATGTTGTGATGACTGTAAGCAGGGTCACTATAATCAACGGCTTTTATGACCATTGCCTCACGTCTTCCCTCCTGTTCTTGAACAGCTCCAAATACAATCTCACTCTTGTCTGGGCTCTTTTCACGGCTAGCCTTAGGATTAGCTGAAGCAGGCCTCTGTTGCTGGTTCTCCTCCTCCTGTTTCTTCTTTTGCGTCTGTTGGGGATTCTGTCCTTGATGTTCATAGAATTTATCGTCCTCTGCGTGATAAAAACTTTGGCTTTGCCTTGGTTGCTGTTGAGGCTTGTCCATCAATGGATATGCTTTTCTCATGACAGGATTTATAGTTTCTAATCCCGGTGGCTCATCTTCATTTCGAATGTAATAGCCATCTTGCACAGGCCATGGACGATTTGAGTGCCTGTTCAGCTGCTGCAAATGCCTTAGATTTTGATGCCGTGCTCTCTTCTTTCTGAATCCCGAAAATAACAACCCAGCAAAGACTTCAGCCACTGAGGAGCTGGCATTGATTATGAGACGGCCAAATGAGAAAAGGAAGCCTTCATCTTCATTGTCCTCACATTCATCTTCATCTTCGGGTGGTATTAATGGTGGCCTCACTGATTTTAGTGGTCGCGAATATGGACCAGTCATCGCACGGTTGTTATACTGTGCTCTTGGATCCTGTCATTCAAAGGGGGACAGATAAAAAAAAACACGAGTACATAAGGAAACTACCTGACCTAGAATGTCATTTTAAGGTGATTTACCTTGTTTGTCGAAAATAAGGCCTGCACTCCTTGCTTGAGCAATGCTAACATGTAACCACAAAACACAGCTGCTACAAGGACTGCTACACCTGTGGAAGAGTTATTTTATGACTAATCAAGTTTCCTTCTTTCTGTCTAAGCTGAACTAGAATCTAGCAAATAAAGATGTTTCTGAAATCTAAGTACAGAAGTGTGTAATCGATCTGAGCTATACCTAAGTGTAAGCTTTCCTCCTCAGCACGCTCCTCGAGTGGAACTGGAGGCTCATAAGAACAATCACTATTGTGAAGCTGAATTTCACGGATTGCCTGATTCCCTCGATCAGTGATCAAGAGTGAGCAGCTGCTCCGAACATAAACCAAGTCGAAATCATCAGAGAGCTTTGCATCATCGCTAACTCCATCAATGTGTCCCCCTCCATGGCTCCACTTGCCCCCTGCTATTGTAGTGATTCCTGAACAACCAACACATTTAAGCTTCATTCCTCTTTTTTATGTTTTTGTGTGCGATATTCAAACCACACAAGAGCTCTAACAAGTTTTGCAGAAAATTACCTGAATCACTTATTTTTCTGATGGCCATATTCATTGTATCAGCAATGTAGATGTTTCCGCTGTCATCGACTGTAATTCCTTTCGGGTTGTACATCCGTGCCTCTCTTAGTTTCCCATCTACATGCCCTGTGTAACCTTCTGGTGATCCAACAATGATCTTAGGCCTACTATCTGGTTACATAACGCAGCGGTTAAGACCTCAAAAGAAAAATACCAACAAAAAAAAAAAAAAAAAAAAATTTACTCCGGACATATACTTGTCATGTACACGATACTTAAGTTTGACGGTAACTTTACAATGCAACGTCCTAATAATGGTCTCGTTTTGCTTGTACTCCTATATTTTCTTTATGGGGAGTAAAACTTAAATTTGATCATAAGGGGGCATAATGAAAATTTAGTTTAGTAAGTAATGGAAACATCAAGAATGCCTGGTGCAAATGAAAAGGGTAGAGTCTTCTCCTACACTAAAGTGAAGAGACAACATCTTTCTAAAGTAGATGCAAGACAAACTTAAATTGAAGATTCTCTTATAAACTACAGTATTTGTCTCAATAAAATAGTAAGAGACAAAGTATAAACTTTAACCTTTGAACAAGAATACTATGATACTGCAGATACTAATCATTCACTTTGAAGTCTCCTGATCACGCACCAGGTATACTGAGTTCATACTTGCATTCCCCTTACATTGTAAGTGTACTCGCATTTGCGCCTCATATTGGATCAAAAACTTGTAATTTACGGTGGTTATACAGAACTTACATCTGGATAAAGGGGCGGAGACCTTGTACAGATTACTGTTGACAGAGTCTAATATAAGGAGCTCTCCAGCAGGAGATACCACAACAGAATAAGGCTCAATCCCGGCTTTACTCCCATCGAAGACAGTCTCAACTGCGTATCCAGCCTCGAATTTCATCATTGAACGTGTCGAAACAACTGCAGATTGTACATCCATCTACCCATCAGACAACCTGTAATTTTGACTAACAGCAACAGTCTAGCATTGTCTGAATCACCAAATTTGGTGGCAAAAAGAAGAATTTTTGATCAAATTTACTGACCTTTCTCGGGTTTTAGTGTTGAAGTACTTAAAGCCCAGAGCCATTTGAAGAGAGTAGAAACTACATTTGTGACAATTCCAGCAACAATCCCTGCTACCATACAAGGCACACACAAAAAAAACATTGTTCAGCGCGAAACTGCTAGGAAAAAAACTAAAGAATTGATTCTGTAAGAATAAATTAAAGACTGTACTAACTTGCCGGAGGAGAGGCCGAAACTGATGAGACTCCGGTAACGAAAATCAGAACAATGACAAGGAAAACAACCCATTTAGTAGACATCACTGTAATAAGATAAGATTACTAGACGAAAAACTACTGCATGATGAAACAAGTTATTCCTGTAAACTTGATCAAAGTTTTTGCTTATAAAATGAGACAAATGATGAAGTTTTATGCATGTGTCAGTGTGTATCAGGAAGAGGAGGGAAAGAGGAAGCAAGAGCTCACAGTTCAAGAGAAGGGACACTGCAAAAAATAGAATGGAAATTAAAAAGATTAGAGTTAGAGGGAATCATATGCTCTTTGCTTTGATTTCTTCACAGAAGGTTGTCCTACTTCTTTGTCACATAGCAAAAAAATTAAAAAAAAAAAAAAAAAAAGAAAAAAAAAGGGAAAGAAAAAGAGGGTTTGCATCCTTATTGTCCCTCAAGATGTTCGTAACTTGTTTAGCACTCAATTCTTTCAATATGATTATGATACTCAAATACTCAGGTATGTTTACGCAAATTTATCTATAATTTAGGGGGATATGGTTTAAAAGTACTGAGAAATGAGGCACCTGCACTTTTGTGTACGAAGTGTCTAATGATAGAAAGAGGACGTCAGAATATCACTCGAGGGTTCTGAATTAGCTTGCGGAACTATCCATTAAAGAAGTGTGAATGCGCAAATTCAAATATCACATTGGAGAAACAATGAATCACAGACCTACCTAGCAGCAAAGCATGGATGGAGTACGTAACTATTAGAAGCGTCTGCTTGAAGACAATGCACGTAAAAGTGAGTTTATGCTTCAGACGATCTCACAGGAATAGGACATTCACTTGTGATTTCCTGCCCTTTGCTTAAACTTTGTCAGGCAGTCTACAAACCCAAAATTGAGCATATGAATTCAGGTTGAACATGTACATGAAATACATTTCTCAGCTAAACAGGGAATGCACAAAAGACATCTACTGGCACCACAAACAAAACTAAACGTGATACACCATTCCGACCTCCAGGGTCGATGCATGAGGAACACTAATAGCATATGTAGGTGCCCGAGAGTTCCTCCTCAAGAAATCGTAGCCATAATTTATCGCAATCTTCTTAATCAAACTCGAACCACTCTTTGCCCTCACATAAGAGTGTCCTAGTATAAAAACCATCCCTGATTCCCTTGCCTCCATTAGTTCTTGCAACTCCTCCTGTGCCTCATGGTTGATTTGTGGAGTTTCAGGGACGACAAACCTTACCCTCTTCCTTGGCTTCTCTAAAGAGTTTACTTTTTGGAGCTCAGATGTAACGACAGCATCAGCATTAGCTGCCTCATCTTCCGATAATTTAACCCCATTGTTAGCTGAAAACGAGCCCACGACAGTAAGGGTCTCTTCATCCTCGTTTCCTTGAACATCTTTACCTCCAGGCTTTTCAGAACGGATGAATTCTGCAATGCTGCAAACAAGATCCTTCTCAAACTCAAACTCATCCTTGTGATTATCACGATAACCATACCGTGCAATACACCTGTAAATATGGTATTCCTTTGGGCCTATTCTTCCAATAAGGAAACGTTCCTCGGACTTAACATGAGGGACTGGCACAGACTTTATGCATAAGAAGACTAGCACTTGATGGAATGCTGGGAGATTCGTCACGAAGTGAGAGAAAATTGCTGGTATGCCAGAAACAAGCTCTGTTTGTATAAGGCCAATACCTTTTACTCGGACTATTCCCAAATTAGGACTCAGGTCAAGGAGCCAGTTGATTGGAACCTTGTTTTGGACATCGTACTCGTACTTTTTCAGCGTACCATAGTGCCATACGTACATAACTATCATGAAAATGAACGAGAGGGCAACTGGAACCCATGCCCCTTCAAGGAACTTGATAAGCGACGCTGAAAAGTAGAGTGCTTCTATTGTTCCGAAGAAGAATATGAACCCGATAGCCACAAAGACGCTTTTCTTCCAGCATAATACAATCACCAGAGACATAAAGCACGTCGTTACCAGCATGACCGTTATGACAGCCAGACCTGCTCCAGCAAGAAAATAGGCAGTAATAGCAATTCGTTATTAGAATCAGAATGGGGATAAATCTTGATCATAAACCATTGTCAAATCAACAACTCAGCAAGTAAAAGGTAACAGAATTAAAGGAAAAAGGATAGATAACCAATAATATATAGCAAACACGTATATACTGAAGCAGTGGATTAAGCATAGAAATTACCTGATGCATTCCCCATGTGTTTGGTGTCTCTGAAACCGATAGTAACAGCTAGACACAGCACCATCAATATCCAGTTAATCTCTGGGATATAAATTTGACCATGTCTCTCAGAGGATGTGTGGATAATCCGCACTCTAGGGAAACAACCCAAGGCAGAGCATTGTTTGATAATCGAAAAGGTTCCAGTGATGACTGCTTGGCTTCCCACTACGGCAGCAAGGATGGCTATACCTAGAACTGGCCATCTGATCTTCTCTGTCAACCCCACCACCAGAAATGACACAACTTTAAAGCTTTGAAAAAGTTGCAAATAGATCTTAATATAGAGTTAATTAGCGATAACACTTACCAGGTACCGATACATAAAAACCAATCCTATAATCACTTTGCAGATCATGATGCATTGACAGGTACGCTGCTTGTCCCATGTATGCCAATATCAGACACGGATACACAAAGAAGCTGAAGGCGACCTGTTGGTAAATTGTGTGAGCAAGCCAGGAACTAATAAACTTTGCATGTATAATTCGACAACGGAAGTGGACACCGAACCAAAATGGGCTGACAAGCTGCTTACATATACACTGGTGGCAGAAAAAAAAAAAAAAAAAAAAAAGACACACCAACCCCCCCCCCCCCAAATTAGAGGTCATATAAATTAATCACCTGAATAGATTTTTGCGAGAAATGTCCAAGATCGGCAAACATAGCTTCGGACCCTGATACATCAGAGAAACAACTAAACATTAGAACATTCCATAATTCCCTGCGGCTGGTCAAAAAAGCTCTTAGCCTAACTGTCATTGTATTTTTACCTGTCATGCACAGAAGTATTCCACCTAAAGACATCCATCCTCCTTTTTGTGTTTTTCTCAAAAACTTGTACATGTAGTATGGAGAGAGAGCTTTATAAACATGGGGATTCCAGTGTACAATGTTGTACACACCAATTGCGCTAATGCACAGCAGCCATGTTATCACAATTGGTGCAAACAGAAATCCTACTCGATGAGTCCCGTAATGTTGCAATGTGAACAATAAGATCAAAATGACACACGCAATTGGCACTTCTATATCTGCAAAAGTTATTAATTTTGATTAGCTATAATAAGCTCATTACGAAGAACATATTCTTGAGCACAACTTCGATGCCAACGTCTAACTCAAAGTTAGATTATTCAGTTTCTTAGTTGATGTAGACAAGATTGGTAAATGCTTAAGAACATGACACGTCAAAAGCAAAATGGTGAGAGCAATTCAACTTAAACGAATTTCCTACGAATCAGCATGATTGTCAAGAGATAAAAAATTGAATATCTGTCATTGCAAAGTTCATTTGCTAATTAACATTAGCAGTTCACATGTACTAAAAAGGAAACGAAACTTTGCACTGCAGTGCTGCTAATACAAATATCCTCATCCCTCTTAAAAAGCAATTTCATGTACAGTCGTTTAGGATAGAAAAGCACTGAAACTAGTTCCATAATGCAAAGCTGAAAAGTTTGATGTGATTACTGATTAACATGTTTCTTTGCTATCTAGATAAGGCAAAGGCAAGTGGCAACTGGATTGTATGGAATTATTACTGATTGCCATGAAGTCACTAGGGTGTTGGGAACCCGAGTTCAGCCCCGGATTGTGTTTGTCAGATCCGGAAGGTCCTGAGAAATGAGGTGGTGCTGACTCATTCTATGGCTAAGACTTCTAGGTGGTAGAGCCAGGCTACCGGGCTGAGGATCTCTAACGTAGTTTAAGTTCTTGCTTTCCTTTTTCGATTGGCCTTCATAAAAAAAGAAAAAAAAAAGAAAAAAAAAAAAAGGAAAGAAGCATAGGCTATTCAAGCTTCTATTCTTGAATCAATGCGATTGGCGGTATCGTCATCAATCAACCGAATAAGGGACTGTTAACGAATATAATAAAAGTTCGAGTGGTACGAAAACATTATGCATAGTTGTATAAAGAAAGTGTCCAAATTTGTGATCAAATACTAGCAATAAGGCTATAGCCTCTAGTCTTGGCATTATCTAGTGATTTGAAACCATGAAAAGTAAAGGAGATGGATTTGACACCATTGTTTGGGGTGTAGTGGTTTAACTTGTTTACCAACAACTGAACAAAGTTTGAGCAAACACTGGCACGTCTCATTTGTGATGGTTACACATAACCTTGGTGTTTAGGTGAGGCAAACCTCCATTACCATAATAACATGAGAATATCATTCCACTTAAACTATAATATGCAAAAGAACTATAGAAGAATTGTAAGAACTGGTGAAGGTCTAAAAGCTATAGACAAAATTGACTACTTTTTCTTCTGAAACATCTTTTTCATGCTGTGCTTTATTTTCAATGGTTATCTCCAACAAATCAAACTTTGATACTGGTATCAGACGTATCACCAAATCATACAAACAATATACAATCAATTCACTCACACTCAATCAAGTTAATTTTATCAGTTGTCCATTCCATGACCGAGAAGCCGGGAATATATATATATGATCAGATTACCAAATCAAAGATTGTTTCATCATCTAAAGGGACCAATAAAACCACTGAACCATGAATCTCCACAACACATTTTCTTTTCGCTAAAAACATACTAAGCGGTCCTACGAAGGTAAAGTTTTAGGGTAACCCTTTAACAATTCAAGTTGAAGACTCGTTTAAAAATCGAAACTATCACCACGTCCTAATGTTCAAAACTATGTCCAAGCTTTGATGGTAGGTGAGTTTACAGCAAACTAATGAGACAGCTCAAACATCATTTTAACTTGCTTAAACCTCGCAAATATATTAACCAGCATAGTAGATAACCTCTCAAAAAACATGTCCATGTGTCGGATTTCCACTAAACTACCATATTGTTGACCCAATAATGACAACAAAAATATTTAGAAAGAGACTAGTATCTACCATTTCTCAGCCTAACCAGGCCAACATTTACATCAAGTGCACCAGACCATATATTAGATGCAAACTTGTCATTCCTGATTTTGACAACTAATTGCATATTAGGCACAAGATAGTGTTTGGCAAGAGCAAGAGACCAAAAGTCTATCAACAAGATGTTCATGGACCCCACCACACCTTGAGTATCAATCACAATATATTTTTCCTGTGATTTACATGGTACAGGTAGACAGACACTCTTTGAGTCTTGATTACATTAAACAAAAATGTGCCGAAACCGAATTCCAGCTTCGATTAATTACTGAATACTGACCTAAAAAATGATCAATATTCTTAATGATGATCTACTTTCTGCAAACTTTGCCCACAGATTTAGATGGTGAAAGGTGCTAATTACATTATCTTATTTGTTAAGATTCTCGTAAAAGTGGAACATGGATAAATCCATTGAATTACTATATTCCCTTGTGTTAATGATTCTCCATTATTACTAAACAATCTATTATTACCTTCATAATTCACACAACAATCTCATCCTCGAAAAATAATCATGATGAATGAATTAGAATAAAATCACAATGTGCAAAAAAAATCGATCTTAACAATTCGATTATTCCAGATTCGTTGACATTGTAAAAATTAGGACAAGAACTTACATTCATGGTGAATCTTAATTGTGGAAAGTTCCAGGCCAGAAACAGCAGAAAATACTGCAAACCAGTCAAAAAAAGACGACAATTAAACTCCTACACAACAACAAACAATAACAAATACAAAACCCTTTTCCCAATTAAAAACCGATTTCAGGTCGGGTTATCGGCTAACATGAATCGACATATGAATCCGTAAATGTCGAAAAATATTAAAACAAAAAGAAGACAATTGATTAATCACCTGAGATAGCAGGAGTGAGAATACCATCCCCAATGACCATACAAGTACCAATAAGAGCCAAAATCAACAAAACCTTATGCAAAACCTTATGTTTCTCCAACGTATACTTCAAGCTACTAGAACTTGCATTCTTATCATCATAAGAAGTATAACCATCCTTCTTATAAGCTGATAAATCTTCATCAGCAAGCTGGCAATTAGGCAAAGAACTAACCCGGGCATGCCGACAAAGCAAAGAATACAATGCAAATGTCCCACCTTCCCCATTGTCGTCCACTCTAAGCACAATAAACACATACTTAAGCAGTGGAATTAAGGTTAATGTCCAGAAAACAAAGGACAAAACTCCGAATATTTCTTCATTTGTTTGCGAATGTTGTATATCCTCAGCAAATGCACTCTTGTACACATATAATGGTGAAGTGCTCAAATCACCATACACCACTCCTAAGCTCTGATAAGCCAGGGTTAACACTGTTCTCCATGATTCCTTCTGCAACACACCACATAAACATCATTAATTTTACTTCATTACCCCTGATAGATAATAGGGGTCCCACACAAACAACATCCTTAATCCAATCAAAAGTAGATAAATGCCTTACCTTAAATGGGTTGTTGTTGTTACCTTCCAGATCCATTGTTTATATTCTATAATTAGAATGTCAAACAATCATGCGAAAAAAAAAAAAAAAACTGAACTCTTTTTTGGTGTTTTTTTGAGCTTAAATGAGGAAAATAACACTGACCCAGATGCTAAAATTCACTCTAGAGTTGAAAAAATGGACAAATATCAAAACTTGCTGAGAAATTTTCAAGTACCCTTTTCAATGCTTATTATTATATAGTGCAGAAAAGTGTAGTAAATACTTCATTAAATAATGAAGTTTATTGGGTCTAATGTGGGAGTTTAACAGCCCAACTAGCATTAAACAATGGGATGACCAAACAGAAAAACACAGAGGAATGATTAGAACTTAGAAGAAGTAGTAATGTTGTTTTGAGACAAAAGAAGGGAGGTTGGAATTAGTGCATGTTTATAGAAAAGGTGGTAAGTGAACGTGATAGGAAAGAAAGAAAGTGTGGGTTTTCTTTTTCCTTTGATTGTTTTAGTTTTGTTGTTTTCAGGATTGATTATGAAATGAAGTGGGAAACTTATGGGAGAAGATGAAAGGTGGGATTTTAAGCAAAGAGTAGGAGAGTGTGACGTTTTTTGGGGGACTACTTATCGACTGTTTTTTTGGAGGTGAAGAGAAAGAATGTGGGGTTAATAATGTGCCCAAATTGTGGAAATGAGTGACACGAAATTTTCATTTTGGCCGGCATTCTGCTGTAACTGGAATTAATGTATGACGGGCCTATGTGCTGTTCGTTTTCAATTTTCAATTTTCAGTTTTTTTGAAAAGTTCTGTTTTTAAAAAAAAAAAAAATGGTTTTCAGTTTTTAGTTGTCAGTATTCATCTTTTGTATAACTATAAAAGAAACAAACAATTTAAAGTTAATTTTGTAACTCGTTTAACTAAATGTTTTATACAAAAAAAAAAAAAATCGAAAACGGCAGTGATACCGAACATGCCCGACATTATTGTGGATTCTGTTTTTTTTTTCTCTCTCTCTCTTCTAAGATGGAATAGTAATGGCATTGACTAATTTGAAATTTTGGGCTTTTCGATGAATTGTGCACCAATGAATATGAAATTTTGCGAAAAAATAGTTTCTAAGTCATGTTCAACATTTTAAATTATGTAGACTTCGGACTGGAATATATGATTTGGGGTGTATGAGATTCATTGGATAAGAATTCTGAATAAAGCGGTAAATGACATAGAATTATAAAGGTAATTACACTTTCTGCGATTCAAAGAGATTTTCCTATTTTCTTTTGCAGTTTTGAGTTGGTATGTTAGGGACTATTTATAGACCAAATGAAACCCCTGTTTGCCTTAAAATCAAGTAAACTTGGTAGATTGCAATGTAGAATAAAATATTTACTAAGTTTTGCAGCAATTAAATGATTCATTTGGTCTAAAAATAGCTTCCAATATGGCACCTCAAAACTGAAAAAAGAAATAAGAAAATCTATTTGAATCGGATGAAATATGTGCTACTTTACACTCGACATTAGAGCAACAAAAGGGCATATCAAATCGAGTAAACATGTGACTATGTGAGATGCAGGCCCTTAGTGAAGACGCACGCCTAGTTGGTAATAATCTAAGGGGCTGTTTGGTTGGGGGTTACAAGAAAGGGAAAGGGAGTTAAGACCCCTCATTTCCTTTGTAAGTGTTTGGTTGCTCATTTTAGACATTCCCTTTCCCCACTTTTCATAAACAATTCCCCCAAATCCCTCTATCCCCATTCCCTACCCCCCGGGGGTTTTGATGATTACCCAATATTGGGGTTTCATCATCCACCCACAAAGAAATCGTCCACCACCATCATCCACCACAAGCCCACCACCAACGACCTAGACCACCACACCGCAACCTTCGTCGCCGACCCAACACTACCATACGAGTACCACCAACCACCAACTTACCGGTGCACCTTTTCCCATCATAGTAATAACCATAAATAATCACCTCTAATCGTTAATAACCCCACAACACCACCACCGCACATCATAATCTAATATCTAACACCACCATTTTGTGTCATCAAAAGAGGTAAATGAGGGTGGGCACCTTGTAACAGCCCGATCCACCGTCCGTCGCAACACAACCCAATAAGATGGGAAGTCACCAATAAGCCCATAAATCCTCGCTTGGGCTCTAAAAGGTGAAGGCCTTGTTGGTAGTATGATGGTAGGAATCTATTATAAACTGATCATGTGAGCTTTAGTTTCCCAATGTGGGACAAACCAACTCCATAAACCACTTTCCAAATTCCGTAGTATTACACACCTGGGCGAAGAAGACAATATCGGGGAAACAATGAGTTCGACGGCGGTGGTGCACGAGTTGTGGGAGACGACGACAGCGGTGCACCGGTTGTAGAAGACTGCGGCAGCAGCGTATCGGGGCGTGACGACACCGGCAAATAAAATAGGTTATTGAATGTGGTGGTTTTACTAGTGGAGGAAGGAGAGTAGTCGTGCATATGCAGAAAAAGGGATGTTAGGGTTTGATTGATTTGTACAAACCAAACACATGGGGGATTTGTAGGGGTTTTCATTCCTTTCCCCACCTTTCCCTTTCTCTTTCCCTTCCTTGAATCAAACGGCCCATAAATATTCAGGACATTGTGTTCATCAACGAACTACTCCGATCTTGACTTACTCACTTAGAAAAACACCTAATCGTAAAATTACATCTAATAATTATTAAAACGGCTAAAATATTAATTGACGCTTACAAACGTTGTACTATCAATTAGGATTCGTACCGAAATAAGGTTTCATGATAATCATTAATATTACTGTTTAAAACATATTTACATTTAAACGTCTCATCTTGATATAAGTAAAAAATAACATACGAATATATATAGTACTAGTCTTTACATCGTGCGTAGCACGGTTTTCGTTGATTAGCGTGTTTGAAAATAAAGATATTACAATATTAGTCATCGACGTTTTCAATCTTCTCCGAACCTCATAATACTAATTCTCTTATTTCCACTCCACTTTGTTGTTAATTCAATATTTATTCTCATCACCACGTTTATAAAGGATATAATATACCACGAGTTATATTAATTACACCTAAATTATTTTGATTTTTATGTATGTATATTTATTACCGCAACATCAATGCCCTTTGTATATAACTATGTTGATAAAAGCATCATCAACAACAATTGGCTTAGTGGTTGAAGTGTTAACATTTAACATGGAGGTTAAAGGTTCAAATCTTTGCAATCTCATTTTT
The DNA here is from genome assembly GCA_963680865.1 of Spergularia marina. NCBI lineage: Eukaryota > Viridiplantae > Streptophyta > Magnoliopsida > Caryophyllales > Caryophyllaceae > Spergularia > Spergularia marina. Next base: position 9,740,414 of record OY804554.1, read on the forward strand.
AGTTTTAAGTCCGTGCGTTGCACGGTTCAAATTACTTTTTTCATAAATGAAAATTTCTAGTAATTTTAGAATTTAATTAACCTTTGTATGCTTGATTATTGCTAGATAATACATACTTAGTTGAGGGGTAATCATAATTTAATTACTTATTTTATGATCGTATTATATAAAAGAGGCAACATGCAAGTATGGTCTCATGGTAAGACTTTTTTTTTTTTATTATGCTAAATTTTCCATTCATGCAAAGTCAATCTTGCATATTTTTATATCCCAAGTTGGCATAAATTCCTTAAGCCTTGTCTGAGAAGGATTATAGAAAACATGCACGTATAATCTCATGGTAAGTTTTTTTTTCTATTTTTATGTTTATGCACCATCTTTTCCCAAAACGTATAGTATCAATATATTATTTCCCAAAATGTATAGTATCATCTTATTGTTTCCCAAAACGTGGCATAAATTCCTTATGTCTTATCTAGGAAGGATTGTATATAGAAAACATGCATGTATAATCTCATGGTAAGCCTTTTCTATTTTTATGTTTATGTACCATCTTTTCCAAAACAGTATAGTATCAATATATTATTTCCCACAACGTATATATTATTTCCCAAAACGTATAGTATCATCTTATTATTTATGATTAGTTATATATCCTTTACCTAAATTTGTAAAAATAAAAGATTACAAAGCTCTAAAAAAATTCAAGTCTCTAGACGCGTTGAATGACCACGAAAAAAACTTCGTTTATATATATATATATGTGTGTGTGTGTGTGTGTATGTGTGTGTGTGTGTGTGTGTGTGTGTGTGTGTGTGTGTGTGTGTGTATACTAGTTTTAAGCCCGTGCTTTGCACGGTTAAAATATTATATCATTCTTAATGATTTTTATGTTTATAACAAACTATGCTATCATTTCAATAAAAAATAATACATAGCAATTGTTGTGATGTTGCTTACATTTATTTTAAAATAATATATGTTTCAAAAGTTTCTGTTACACAGAACCAATTGTATGATCAATCGTACGACGATTCTATGATATAGCTTTATGTAAGAGTTTCACGAAAGTGGGGATCTCTCTGTAAATTGTTAATAATTAACTCTGTATTAAATTTTCTCCCTTTTCGCTCTTTCACCACACACTAAACTCTTTGAGTATTTCTCAAATGATGGACTATCTATATGCTCTTAAAAAATCGGTTATGTGAATTGTTAATAATTAACTGTGTAATTTATCATCTCGTTTTTTTGCTCTTTCAACATACACTAAACTCTTTGAGTATTTCTCAAATGATGGACTCACTCTTTATTGCTCTCTCACCATACACTAAACTCTTTGAGTATTTCTCAAATGATGGACACACTAAACTCTTTGAGTATTTCTCTGATGATGGACTCTCTCTATTGCTCTTTCACCATACACTAAACTCTTTGAGTAGTTCTTAAATGATTGACTCTTCTTTTTTGCTCTTTCATCATACACTAAACTCTTCGAGTATTTCTCAAATGATGGACTCTGTCTATGCTCTTCAAAAATCCTTTTTTTATATAAAATAAAAGGAATAGATATTTAAATTCCATTTCAAATCTTTCCAAGCCCGGCCCAATAGTAGGGCAGCCGGGTGCAAAGGCCATGGGCCCAAAGTGACAAGGGCCCCAAGATTTTAACTTTTGCCATTATTGAAAAAAAAAATAAAAATAAAAAAATAAAACAATTCTTACGATGATAGCACCATAGCAGGTAATCTTTCCCCAAATCATCACTTTCCATATCATTCTTTTCCTTAATCCTTTTCACAATCTATCTCTTTTCCTAAATTAAACCTAAATCCCTTCCATCATCAACTATAATTATGCAATCTACCATGAATTATCTTTGTTCACTACCTAAATTACATCTTCAAATTTCTTCTCTCTTGCAAAATTGGGGAAGAATTTTTCTGGGCAAAAAATCGTAGGAGAAATTGTTGGTAATTCGTGGCCAAATTTGAGGTATGATTTTCGTTCTTTTTTTTTTCGATTTCCAATTTGTCCGATTTCTGTTTACTAGCAAGTAGTATTCGATTTTAATTTTTTTTATGAACATTATCTGATTAATTATGAATTTTCATCCTAATTGTAATCCATTGTTCTATTTTGCAGTGATAACAAAATTGAAATTTCGAAATTCAAGTTGTTCCTCAGTTCCTGGAATATAATACCATGGCTCAGGTGATTTTGTTCCTATCCTAAGCTCAGTGCCTATTGTCTTGTGTTTTTTTTTTTTTTTTCTTGTTTGACAATATGAGAAAACATCTTTCTGGTAATGAAAAGAGGAAAAGGAGAAAACTGAGAGACCAAATTGAGGAATCGCAGAGAGGAGCCATTGATAAAAAACTTCCAAGGTAAGACAATTCTGAGAATGCAAGCACTAGTGGTCCTAGGCCATCAAACGAAAATCTTAATAATGAAAATCATGTAGATCAGGATGCTAATCATTTAAGTGAGAATTTAAATGAGGACGAAAACCCAGTAGACACTACAAATGCCCAAGAGTTAGGTGCTGAGGACCAAGTTGACCACAATGACCAAGTCGAACAAGAATTACCCGTGGATATTTATGACCCGAGAAATTGGGAAAATTTGGATAAGAATACAAGGGATATCTTAGTTGAAAAAGGTCCTCCTGAAAAGGAATTGAATCTTGTCTTTCCATTAGACAGTTCATATTATTCCCGGAAGCTCAGTAATGGAGAAAGTAGTGAAAGAAAATGGTTGATTTACTGTAAACAACTTGATAGAGTATTTTGTTTTTGTTGCAAGTTGTTTAAATCTGAGAACAATACCAGCTTGTTGGCAAATGAGGGATTAAGAGATTGGAGACATATAAGTGACAGGCTCAAACGACATGAGAATAGCATTGAGCATATTAATAACATGACTAGTTGGCGTGATTTAAGAGTGAGGTTGAAAAAAAATGAGACTATTGATAAAGAATTGCAACAACAAATTACAAAGGAGAAAGAACGTTGGAGGGCATGAGTTGACGAAACAATGTCACAAGAAAGATTAAATGGACTTGCGATGCTAGAGAATGTTGATGTTGATACTATTATTAACGACTTTGCATCAAGAAATGCGCGAAGAAGTCGTCTATTTTGATTTTTTTTTTCTTTTTTTAATTATTTGTAAGAAATAAAACGTGTTTTCCAGATTTCATTATTGCATAGTAGTTGAGACTTGAGATCATATTTTGTGTTAATTCGTTTGAATTCTTATATTTACACTATTACACGGTTCAGGGCCCCATATTTCTTATCCGCACTAGGGCCTCCGAAACTCTAGGAACGGCCCTGAATCTTTCACGGGTATGTTGCACGGTACACATATTATATTGTGTATGATAATTCTTATTATACGAAAGTTCCACGTTGAACATGTTTCTTCGATAGTCAGATGTAGTGTTTATATTTTGTTTGTTGAGTTTAGTTTAGGAATAACCACTATCATTTTTGCAATTTTCGCTAGATGACTGCTGATTAATGCATTTCTATCAAACATATGTATAATGAAACTCATTTTAGATTAAATTTCAAAATAGGTTTAATGAGTTATATGTATTAATTTTCTGATATATAAAATGAAAGTTAGGACTAATTATGTCGTGTCACATTTAAATAACTTTCAAATTGCAATTTTATGAAAATATGCAGTTTGGCTAATAAATGTTGAGAAAATCTTTCATTCTTTGGACTCTCTCACCATTTCTCTTATTTTGGACTCTCTTTAAACTTTTTTATTTTTTTAAAAAACAAATCTCTACTAAATGTATACGGAGTAATTGAATTGTTTTGCATATCGTAAAAATGTGTAAATGGATCTCAAATTGAGATACATTTCGAAACAAATATAATGATATATGTTTTCGATGACTACTGATTAATGCATTTCTATCAAACATAAGTATAATGGAACTCATTTTATATTAAAATTTCAAAATAGGTTTAATGAGTTATATGTATTAATTTTATGATATACAAAATGAAAGTTAGGACTAATTCTGCCGTGTCTGTAATAACCCACTTTTTAATAATAATAATAATAATAATAATAATAATAATAATAAAAGAAAAAGTTACGTAGAAGGGGAGCCTAGGCATTTAATGCCTTGACTTGTGATGTTCTTTGCTTTGGGTGAAAACTTTTCACTCTTGGGGAATTGCATTTCCCCGGGAATATTTCGCCTATAAATAGCTCCACATATCGCTCATTGTTCGACGCAAATCAACACCCAAGTGTTGTACTTAGTGAAATAAACTGAAGTGCTTCAGACCATAAGCACACCACATATAAAGTAAGTTCCGAGTATTATAAGATTTCGTAAAAATAAATTACGAAATAAATAGTTGTTACGTACGTGCAAAAAGTGACATCTTCTTAGCGAGACTCTGTCGAAATAGTCATCGTCACTTAACGCAGCCAAGGTATAACTCTTAAACTGCTATGAAATTACTATCGTTAGACAACGCCGTTAATATTTTCGTACACGTTTTCGATAATTGATTAACCTTGTGGCGAATAGTTATTACGGTGCAAGTAACTCGGTGGAATTACCCCAGTATGTGAACGTCATCGTATTAACAACTAACCCAAGAATAAAATATGTTAGTGGTAAATAGTAGCTCCATGATTATAAGGTAACCCGGAGGAATTACCCCAGTGGTGAAAATAATCTTAGAGTGAATGATTTCCACTAAAAGACGATAAATAGTAAATTAACAATTTGACTAGTGATCGCCACTTTTAGAATTCGGACGTCGTTGGACCCTTGGACAGTTAATTATCAAATAAATGACAACATGATTTCTTTGCCAATATAACCAAATAAATAACTTACGCGATTTTATTTACTTAGAACTAGAGAACGCAGCGAGTAGTATCGCGGTGGTTTGGAATTCAGGTAAGGGACTCTTTCTGATTTAGCTTATAGTATTATTTTTGTATACTTTAATGCTTATTTTTAAAGAGGTTCGAGTACTGCAAACTCTGATTATTTTCTGAACTACTTTGGTTTTGTGGGTTAGTTTTATGTTCTGGCTAACTTTGAAACGAGGATATCCGTCTGGCCCTGCCAAGGGAGTAAACTGGCACTGACTGAGAACTTCTGAACTAACCAGAACTACACTACCCACTACCGGAATTATTTATACTTATACGAATTATTATTGTTTAACTATTTTAGCAACTGCTTGATCCGGTTGAGTCGGAAACTGTCTTTTATTGGGCTGTCGAACTCACCCTTTCAATACTAAATTCTTTTCAGGAAATCAGTACTAGCTGGAGGTGGGAATTTGAGTGAGCTACCCAAGTCGTCTTGTAACATAAGTAATGGCCTTAGTAATCGTTTGTACTATAGTATTCATATGTACTATATTGTGTAATATATGTTGTGTACCTTCGACTTTTGAGGAATAAGAATGGCTTAGCCTACTTTTCGTAGGTTGCCGTCTGTTATGTTCCAATGATGGTTTTGGGGCGTGACAGATTAAGTGGTATCAGAGCAATAGTTTGACCCTAGTAACACAATACAGGCCAGAGAGTATGGGTAGATTAAGTTTGGTTCACGTAATCTATTACATTTGAAAACTACTAGTATTAGAAACACGTGTTAACTTTTTATGATTATTTTACTTAAAGGATTTGATGGCTGCTGAGGAAGAAGCTGTAAACATAGTAGAGGAAGACATAGAAGAAGTCGGTGAGGAACATCATAATGATAATGAAGAAAGTAGTGATGCGGGTAACTTTGAGGACGTTGCCCATGGCCCCAACGACTTCTATCAAGATTTTCTTCAAAGATTGAAGGAACAACAAGATTTGCAGAGGCTGAGTCAGGATTTGGTGAATCGCTTGCTTAGAAAATCAGGCGAGATGACAGAGGCAAGGAATCCAATGAGGGATTTTAAGGGGCTCAATCCTCCGGTCTTTGCAGGTACCACTAACCCCGCGGAAGCAGAAGGATGGCTTCTAGCAATGGAGTAAGTGTCTAGGGTATTCAAGTGCTCGGAGGAAGAAAAGGTAAACTATGCGGTGTATCAGTTAGAAGGTAAAGCTTATGATTGGTGGTTGTCAGAGGAAAATCTATTGAAAGCAGGAGAAGTGACCAATCGTGGTCAACAAGCTAAAATCATCACTTGGAAAGTGTTTAAGGATACCTTTAACAAGAAGTACTTTCCTAAAAGTCTTAGAGATAAGGCTATGGAAGATTTCTTGAAATTAAGGCAAAAAGAGAATATGTATGTAGGAGATTATCAGGATAGGTTTAAGGGGTTGTGCAAGTTCGCTCCTCAATTTGTGTCCACAGAGGCGGACAAGGCTTATAGGTTCGTTTATGGGTTAGAACCAAAAAATCAAACAAGGAGTGAGTGTTTTCGAGTTACGGGAGTATGCTGCAGTGGTTGAGAAGGCAAGAATAGTAGAATTGAGCCTTAGGGAGGTAAAGAAGGAAAAGAGTAAGAAGAGGGATTCTGGTGTTATCCAACCTTCGGGGGTTAGTTTTAAGAGACAACACACCCAAGCATTTCAACCCAAAACAATTTCTTCCTTTCCCCAAGCAAGTAAACCCGTGTCTAGACTCCAGCCATCTGTGGCAAGTGTAGCTTTCCCGGGGAATAGAGGTAGCCAGATGCCAGTTAAGACATGTCAAAAGTGTTCAAGAATGATGAAAGGTAGCGAGTGCAGGTGGTGCTCGGGAACTTGTTTCAGGTGTGGCGAAAAAGGACACATGATAGCTAACTGCCCAAAACCAGAGACGAGCCAAGCACCCTCCAACCACCAGCCCCAGAGGACACAAGTATTAGCAGGAAAGCAGTCAAGTGACCACCGTACGAGTGGACAAAAGGCAAGCGTTTCTGGAAAAGTATTTGCCATCATGGAGGAAGATGCTCCGTCCTCAAGTGATGTGGTCACAGGTATTATTCCCATTTCAAATACTCTTGGATATGTCCTGTTTGATTCCGGAACCACACATTCCTTTGTTTCACATGAATTTGCCAAAAAGTGTGACTTGCAATTTGCGCCTTTGAATACGCAATTAGAAGTGCGTACTCCCTCTGGATACGTGTGTGTGGCTTCTTTGATGTCTAGGAATTGCATTGTTGAAATAGGGGAACGAAAATTACTTGCAAACCTTATCCTTTTGGACATGTCCGGGTTTGATGTGATCTTAAGGATGGATTGGTTATCCTCTCATTTTGCAAGTATTGACTGTCACCGTAAGGTTGTTAACTTCCAGACCCCAGGGAAACCACCGTTTGTGTTTAGGAAGAAACGGAAAGGATTACTAGCTAACTTGGTTGTAGGTCTTGGGAGGAGTGAATTAAAGCTAGATGATATTGGGATTGTCAGAGAGTTTGAAGATGTTTTCCCCGAAAATTTGGTTGGGTTACCCCCGGATAGAGAAATTGAGTTCACCATCGATTTAATACCAGGTACTGCCCCTATTTCTAAAGCCCCATACCGAATGGCACCAACAGAATTAGCAGAATTGAGGAAACAATTACAAGAGTTGGAAACCATGGGATTTATTAGGAATAGTGTTTCTCCTTGGGGTGCTCCCGTGTTATTTGTAAAGAAGAAAGACGGTAGTATGAGGCTTTGTATTGATTGCAGGGAGTTAAACAAAGTAACTATCCGTAATAAATACCCTCTGCCTCGTATTGATGAATTGTTTGACCAGTTACAAGGGGCTAGTGTGTTTTCCAAAATAGATCTCCGATCGGGATACCACCAGTTAAAAATTAAACCTGAGGATGTTGCTAAGACTGCATTTAGAACCCGTTATGGTCATTATGAGTTTTTGGTAATGCCATTTGGGTTAACCAATGCACCAGCTGCATTTATGGATTTGATGAATAGGGTGTTTAGACCTTTCCTGGATAAATTTGTCATTATATTCATTGATGACATTTTGGTGTACTCTAAAAGCGTAAAGGAGCATGAGCAACATTTGTGGATTGTGTTACAAACTTTAAGGGAACAAAAATTATATGCCAAATTTAAGAAATGTGAGTTCTGGCTGAATGAAGTTGCATTCCTTAGGCATATAGTTTCAGCAAAAGGAATTTCTGTAGACCCTGGAAAGATTAAGGCAATAGTCGAGTGGAGAACACCCAAAACCGTGACGAAAGTTAGGAGTTTCTTAGGCCTTGCTGGATATTACAGAAAATTTGTTAAGGATTTCTCAAAAATTGTCGTACCACTTACAAAGTTGACACACAAGGGTGCCAAATTTGTATGGACTAGCGGGTGCAAAGAGAGTTTCCAAGAGCTTAAGCAGAGACTGACGTCTGCTCCTGTGCTGACCCTTCTATCTGGAAGTGGAGGGTATACCTTATACTGTGATGCCTCCAAATTGGGATTAAGAGCTGTGCTAATGCAAAATGAGAAGGTTGTGGCTTATGCATCAAGACAATTAAAACCTTATGAACAAAACTATCCTACTCATGATCTGGAACTTGCGGCAGTAATCTTTTCACTAAAAATTTGGAGACATTATCTCTATGGTGAGAAATGTGTGGTATACTCGGATCATAAGAGTTTAAAATACATATTCACCCAGAGAGATTTGAATATGAGACAAAGGAGGTGGATGGAGTTACTTAAAGATTATGATTTGACAATTATGTATCATGCTGGGAAGGCTAATGTTGTGGCTGATGCATTGAGCCGGAGGAACTATGACAATTTAGCCGCACTCATCACCGATCAGAAACCCCTAATGGAAGAATTGAGAATAATGAATCTTTGGGTGAGAAACAGTCTGGGTCGCAATTCAAGAGACGTTATGGCTGCAATAGCGGTAAAGTCATCTTTGATTGAGAGACTCAAAGAAGCTCAAGTGCAAGATGAATTTTTGGTTAAGATCAAGGAACGTATGGTGAGTAGGCCATTTAAGCAAGATTCATTGTACTGGCACATCCATATACACCCAGACGGTTCTATGCGGTTCCAAAACCGAATCTGTGTTCCAGATAATAAGGAGCTTAAAAGAGAAATTTTGAGAGAAGCACACAACACTGGTTATACGGTACATCCAGGTGGTACCAAAATGTATAGGGACTTAAAGGAACATTTTTGGTGGAGAAACATGAAGAGAGACATTGCTAAATATGTCTCAAAATGCTTGAGTTGTCAACAGATCAAAGCAGATTATCAGAGGTCTGCAGGGAAATTACAATCTCTACCAGTACCGACATGGAAGTGGGAGGAAGTCTCAATGGATTTTGTGGGTGGTCTGCCAAGGACTCAATGTGGATATGAGTCTATTTGGGTATTGTAGATCAATTAACAAAATCAGCTCATTTCTTACCACTAAGAGCCGGTTACACAGCAGAATCACTAGCTGAACTGTATGTGAAAGATATTGTGAGGCTTCATGGTGTTCCTGTGTCTATTGTGTCCGACAGAGACTCAAAGTATGTTGCACGATTTTGGCAGAGTCTACATGATGCGATGGGAACAAAATTAAACTTCAGCACCGCTTATCACCCTCAAACTGATGGACAGACAGAAAGGACCATTCAGACATTAGAAGACATGCTCAGGGCATGTGTCCTAGATTTCGGGGGTTCATGGGAGGAATGGTTACATCTTGTGGAGTTTGCATATAACAACAGTTATCATTCCAGTATTGGTGTCACGCCCTTCGAGGCTTTGTATGGACGAAAGTGCAGGTCACCTTTGTGTTGGGATGATGTGGGCGAAAGACAACTTTTAGGTCCCGAACTGGTGCAACAAACCGTCGACAAGATACATGTAATAAGAGGGCGTATGAGAGCTGCTCAGAGTCGACAAAAGAGCTACGCCGACAAGAAAAGACGAGATATGGATTTGAAGGAATGAGAGAAAGTCTATCTCAAAGTTTCACCAACCAGAGGAGTGCATAGATTTGGAGTTCGTGGAAAACTTAGCCCGAGATTTATTGGTCCATACGAAAATCTTGAGAAGGTTGGGAATGTATCGTATAGGTTGGCCTTACCGACAATACTATCAGGAGTCCATAATGTGTTCCATGTTTCGATGCTTAAAAGGTTTGTTCAACCGGATGAACAAATCATGGAGCTTAAACCTATCCAACTTTAGCCAGATTTGAGTTACGAAGAATGACCACAGAAAATTTTGGGCCAAGAAATCAAGGTGTTAAGAAACAAGACAATTCCGTTCGTCAAAGTGCATTGGAAAAATCACGATGAAAGAGAATCCACTTGGGAAAAAGAGGCGGACATGAGGGAAAACTATCCGTACCTGTTCGAATCTTAATATCGGTAAGTTTTGGGACGAAACTTCTTATTAGGAGGGGTGGATGTAATAACTCACTTTTTAATAATAATAATAATAATAAAAAAAAAACTTACATAGAAGGGGAGCCTAGGCATTTAATGCCTTGACTTGTGATGTTCTTTGCTTTGGGTGAAAACTTTTCACTCTTGGGGAATTGCATTTCCCCGGGAATACTTCGCCTATAAATAGCTCCACATATCGCTCATTGTTCGACGCAAATCAACACCCAAGTGTTGTACTGAGTGAAATAAACCGAAGTGCTTCAGACCATAAGCACACCACTTATAAAGTAAGTTCCGAGTATTATAAGATTTCGTAAAAATAAATTACGAAATAAATAGTTGTTACGTACATGAGAAAAGTGACATCTTCTTAGCGAGGCTCTGTCGAAATAGTCATCGTCACTTAACGCAGCCAAGGTATAACTCTTGAGCTGCTATGAAATTATTATCGTTAGACAACGCCGTTAATATTTTCGTACACGTTTTCGATAATTGATTAACCTTGTGGCGAATAGTTATTACGGTGCAAGTAACTCGGTGGAATTACCCCAGTTTGTGAACGTCATCGTATTAACAACTAACCCAAAAATAAAATATGTTAGTGGTAAATAGTAGCTCCATGATTATAAGGTAACCCGGAGGAATTACCCCAGTGGTGAAAATAATCTTAGAGTGAATGATTTTCAGTAAAAGACGATAAATAGTAAATTAACAATTTGACTAGTGATCGCCACTTTTAGAATTCGGACGTCGTTGGACCCTTGGAATTATCAAATAAATGACAACATGATTTCTTTGTCAATATAACGTTAAATAAATAACTTACGCGACTTTATTTACTTAGAACTAGAGAACGCACGGAGTAGTACCGCGGTGGTTTGGAATTCAGGTAAGAGACTTTTTCTGATTTAGCTTATAGTATTATTTTTGTATACTTTAATGCTTATTTTTAAACAGGATCGAGTACTGCAAACTCTGATTATTTTCTGAACTACTTTGGTTTTGTGGGTTAGTTTTATGTTCTGGCTAACTTTGAAACGAGGATATCCGTCTGGCCCTGCCAAGGGAGTAAACTGGCACTGATTGAGAACTTCTGAACTAACCAGAACTACACTACCCACTACCGGAATTATTTATACTTATACGAATTATTATTGTTTTACTATTTTAGCAACTGCTTGATCCGTTTGAGTCGGAAACTGTCTTTTACTGGGCTGTCTAGCTCACCCTTTCAATACTAAATTCTTTTCAGGAAATCAGTACTAGCTGGAGATGGGAATTTGAGTGAGCTACCCAAGTCGTCTTGTAACATAAGTAATGGCCTTAGTAATCGTTTGTACTATAGTATTCGTATGTACTATATTGTGTAATATATGTTGTGTACCTTCGACTTTTGTGGAATAAGAATGGCTTAGCCTACTTTTCGTAGGTTGCCGTCTGTTATGTTCCAATGATGGTTTTGGGGCGTGACAGTGTCACATTTAAATAACTTTCAAATTGCAATTTTATGAAAGTATGGATTCTGGCTAATAAATGTTGTGAGAATCTTTCATTCTTTGGACTCTCTCACCATGTCTCTTATTTTCTTAAAAAAAAAAAAAAAAAAAAAAAAAAAAAAAAAAAAAAACTCTTCTAAATGTATACGGAGTAACTGAATTGTTTTGCATATCGTAAAAATGTGTAAATGGATCTCAAATTGAGATATATTGCGAAACAAATCTAATGATATATGTTTTGAAATTTTCTGATACACGTAACTAATGTTATAAGTGATTATGTCGCAAATCTAATAGATACATTTATTAAAGAGTCTCACGAAAATAATGATTCTCTATGTGGATTATTAATAATTGTCCATTTGAGTTGTTAATAATAAAATGGGGGTATTTCTCATTTTTAAACTCTCTCAATATTTATCTTTTGTTGGATTCTCTCTTGGCTCTTCAAAAATCTCTCTTATATATATATAAACAAAGCTTTTTTCGGGGGCATTGAAGAGGTCTAGAGCCTTTCGAATTTTCATAGAGTTTCTGGTGAATAAGGAATTAATTTATGTTATGGAATTGTTGTTATACCATATGTGAGTTTATGGTAATCATGTATAAAATTCATATAATTTACTTATGGAAATGTAGTATACCATATGTAGGTTTATGATAATTTTGAAAAAACCCATCAGTATATATAAAAGTTTCATTTTTAAGTTATGGTAAGATAATAAGTCAAACCTACATTTTAATATAAGAGAAAACCATACGACATTTTCTACATTTTGGTAAAATATAAGAACCAATTTTTTTTTTTTTTAAATGCGTCTACAATGATTGAAATGTTAATACAGTTTTAAGTGAATAAAAAGTCCGTTTAACTTCATTTAGTGTAGAAGTGGTCCCAACATGAGTAGTCAAAAGCAACAAACAAAACAAAAAATTATAAAAAGATCGAAGTAAGTATATATGGCAATTAATCACGAAATAATAAGATAATACAAAATAACTTTCAACTTATTCATGTGAACTCCCCAATAGTAATAACTGCGAGTAAAGGTAAATATTTACTCGCTTTAATATATGTGCTATTCTATAATACTATTCTCTTTTGTTTGTAATCTATGTTTTAGTATATATATAAAAGACTGACCACAAACTACGAATAAATATAGTGTTTATATTTTTTTAATGAATCTGATATTTTCTGCATATAACCATAAGATTTTAATACATCTAGAGACATTGAAATTTTATTTCATTTTCAGGTGAAGAAAAATTCGATTGGTTTATAAAAAAAATCCATTTATAAGTTATGGAAGATAATATTTCTAAACAAGTATATTGTAGTCGTGAAATGGTAAGATAATACAAAGAATTTTATCATGAGTAATGGAAAGATTACCTTATATTCCAAATTTTATATATTCCAAATTTATTGTAATCATAAAAAGATAGGATACCCCCTCCTTTCAATAATATAAGACGATTTCATTTTGGGAGCTAGGGCATTGACTATTGATTTCGCAAAAAACTATCAGATTTGCACACTTAAAATACTCATTTAGTGAGTTGTCTTCTTTAATAATATTATTATAGCTTTGTAATTTTTTGCTTTATATTTTTAGGTGGGTAGCAATTCAACTTACTCAAGTGAATTTCCAAATTTTAATAACTATGAGTAAAGTCACTGAGTTTCTCTAAATATGCGCTATTCTATAAGTCTTTTTTTTTAATGATAAAAAGATAGGATACTCCCTCCTTTTAGAAATGTATGACTGTTTTAGTTTGTTTAGCTGAGGCATTAGATGTTGAACAGTTCATATGTCAATTGATCTAAATTAATTAAAAAATAGCTTAATTTAGGTAATATGCTTTGGTATTTATAGGTTGCAAAATTAAGTTGAATTGTATTATACAAGGTCATTCCCATATTCGATGTACTTATTTCTATGAGAGCAATCAAATGTTTTTACATAATGTATAGATCTCTTTTCTCTAAAACACATACTATCAAACGAAAATTATTTAGTCAGCTACCTTAATGTAAACTTGAGTTTTGAAAATTTTAATACTTAGTCCTAGAAAATATAATATTCTTTCTATAAATATAGTCTATCTATTAAAGAGACAAACAATTATAGGTATTTTTATGGAGGTCTAGGCAGGTCCTTGAGCCATAATATTGAAAATGATATTATAAGATGTTTAATTGAATAATAACTATAAGTAAATTCTTGATTATCAAACATTCGCAAAATGCAGCTATATATAATCTAGCAGTCATAAAACCATTTATCACAAACTTAGAATTACCTTTTATTGTTAGGTAGTTTGAACATGGCCACATAAGCAAAGTCATTGGTACGAATCATAACTTTTCATCTTAAGAATTTGTAATGTACAACGTGCAAGCATTATTGCAATTATAAGATTTAAAATAACTAATATATAATCTTTAATTTGAGTCATGGATTCAACATAACAAAATATAAGATGACTTAAAAGAAACATACAATTAAGATAATATATTTTTTTGGTTCGATTTCGTAAGTTATAATATAAAGTTATTTTGATTTATTTAAATTTATTAAACTTGCACTAAACTTATTAGATTTGAACTAATATAAATTATTTTGGAATCAATTTTTTTACTAGATTCATTATAGTTACAACATCTTACTCTCGTGATACGAATATGTTAAAAAGAATAAGTTGAACCATACAAAATCTTACTAACATCAAGTGTAATAAGCTTAGAAATTGGTATACAATATAGGGAACAGATTTGAAACCGAAACTTATTGTATTCGGTACCTCTATCTTAACCACTATAGCACAAAATCTGTCAATTTGTATTTAGGTTTGTTGATGTGAAATAAATGTATATATCTTGCACAGTTTGTGTTCAGTTTTGCTTAGTATTGACATCTTTATTATTTCGTTATTACCATAAAAAACACTTTATTTAACTACAATAATTATAATGATTTCGGTAATGGAAAGTGCCTATATAATATAAAATAATGTTAATGTCACCGTGCAACGCACGAGCTTTAAATTATACGACATTTTCTACATTTTTGTAAAATGTAAGAACCAAATGTTTTTTTTTTAAAATGTGTCTACAGTTAATGAAATTTTAATATATGAGTAGGTTTTTGTGAATAAAAAGTCTGTTTATAAGTTCATTTAGTTACAACATCTTACTCTCGTGATACGAATATGTTAAAAAGAATAAGTTGAATCATACAAAATCTTACTAACATCAAGTGGAATAAGCTTAGAAATCGGTATACAATATAGGGAACAAATTTGAAACTGAAACTTATTGTATTCGGTACCTCTATCTTAATCATTATAGCACAACATTTGTCAATTTGTTATTTAGGTTTGTTGATGTGAAATAATTGTATATATCTTGAATTGCATAATTTGTGTTTAGTTATGTTTAGTATGACATCTTTATACTTTTGTCATGAGACATAAACACGTAAAACAATAAAAGGTTGGTTAAAGTAGGTAATGGAAGTAAATGGTTCTATTAAAAAAGTTAATTAATTAGTTAGAACATTAATGTCATGTAAGTATACAGTGTGAGAACTGTAAAAAATGAATTAATCAATTCTTCTAAATAAATGGTAACTTTATTTCGTTATTACCTTAAAAAAACTTTATTTAACTACAATAATTATAATGATTTCTATAATGAAAAATGCTTATATAATATAAATATTGTTAATGTCACCGTGTAACGCACGGGCTTTAAACTAGTATATATATATATATATATATATAGGAATTGTATCAGGTCAGAAGTAAAGTTAAAGTTATGTCAGAAGGTCAGAAGTAATCAGAGCCACACATCTTGATACCTCACTAACTCTCATAACTTTAGTTGCTCCGTAACTCCAGTAATTATAGCGCATAACTCCAATAACTTTACAACTCTAACTCAACAATATTTAACTAAAATACGTAACTTCAACTTAACTCCAATAACTTCAACAACTAAAACACGTTTTTTTAATATAACTCCAATAACTATAAAACACGTAACCCCGACTTAACTCCAATAACTTTGATAACTCCAATAACTTTGATAACTCCAATCACTTAGATGACTCCAATAACTATAAGACACGTAACCACGACTTAACTCCGATAACTTTAATAACTCCAATAACTTTAAAAAAAAAAAAAAAAAAAAAAAAAAAAACAACTTTAAAAAAAAAAAATCAGAAAAATGACCCCCATTTTTTCTCTCTCCTCCCATACCCACCTACCACCACCACTACAAATCACCTCACCACCGCCGGCCACCTGCACCGACCACCCCCTCACACGACGCCACCACCACCATTCGGTGGGAGCCGCTCCGGCGACCCCACGGCGGACCCCCTGAGCCCGCGCCACCACCTCCATCGTCCTCCACGTCCCCTTTTTCTCATTTCTCTCTCCTATCTCACTCCCTTCCCCTATCGCTAACCGCTACTGCTCAAAAACTATCCCCCACCCCTCGCCCTACGCCGCCGACCACGCGCACCACCATGACCGCCGTAAATAAAGGATATGGGAGATCGAAAAGTGGGTGAAAGTGATAATGGGGGGAGAAGAAAGGGGCGGCGGTATGTGGGAACGGCGGAGGGGAGGTCGCGGGAGAGATGCGGTCGTCGTGGCTGGGTCGGGCCGGTGACGGTGGTGGTCGGCGACGGCTGTCGACGAGGCTGGGGTGGTCGGGTGGGGTAGGGGGGGTTTGGGGGAGGAGAGAGAAAGGGGAAGGGGTGAGTGTTTTGTATTTTTGTTTTTGTTTATTTGGTTTAATCTTGACCATTGATCTTGGATGGATGTGTGGCTCAGATTACTTATGACCTTCTGACATAAATTTACTTCTGACCGGATACAACCATATATATATATATATATATATGGAAAATTTGTCAACTAGCACCTTTTATATTTACGATTTTAATGGCTAACACCTTTTATGTTGATTTCATCCAATGACACCTTTAAATTACAATATTTCAACACATCACACCAAATTAGTTATTTCCGGCCAATCTCCCATTGACTCCGGCATTGACCACCCATGGTCCTCAATTTCATTATTTTCCCGAATACTCCCTCTATCTCACTGGTTTTTCTTCTCT
This sequence comes from Spergularia marina, assembly GCA_963680865.1. Lineage (NCBI taxonomy): Eukaryota > Viridiplantae > Streptophyta > Magnoliopsida > Caryophyllales > Caryophyllaceae > Spergularia > Spergularia marina. The sequence goes on from OY804554.1 coordinate 9,757,379, forward strand.
TCCACATTCTTCACTCTCCTTCTTTATTGTGATTTTATCCCTTTCCTTATCTCTTTTGATTTTCTACCTCCTAGAACTCCTAGAACTTCAATCGATAAGTTGTTTAATCCAATTTAAAGAAACAATGAACAAATTATTTGATTCAAATCTTCCAAACTTTGTCATTCAATTTAAAAAGCATACAAACTGCCCAAAAGGGCTACAATCAAATACTCCAAACATTCCCCATTTTCTGAGTTGCACTTCCCCCAACTTCATCTTCAATTCATGCACTTCATTTGACAGTGGCACAACAACAATTTACTCTGTAATTCAATCTTTCTCATCACTCGCCGAATTGATGACATTTGTTTGCCAATTGGTGCTCACCCTATTAAAAAAAACAATCACACATACCTCTCTTTTTCACATGGTCGTAGATGTAGTATTCTAAAACACGCCTCCCCGGATTGGACAAGTCCAAGAATAGTATGGAGCAAGGGAAGTATACCAACAATGAATGTCAGGTGAAGTGACGAATAAAGACTTTGACTTTGATCTTTATCATTGCACATAATTGAAGTTAGAAGTTAGAACCCTACAACATACCAGTTTGATTGAATGATTAAACCCTAGGAAAATAATAAAATTCAAGGGGAGAGAGAAAATAAAACAGTTAAATAACTCTCAACTTAAATTGAGGAGATAGAAAATCGAAAGAGATAAGGGGAGGGAAAAAATCAAAATAACCAAAGAGAGGGAAGAATGAAGAAGAGAAGAAGCAGTAAAGAGAGAGTATTGAGGGGAAAAGAAGGAAGTTGAGGAACATGGGTGGTCAATGCCGGAGTCAATGGGAGATTTGCCGGAAATAGCAGATTTGGTGTGATGTATTAAAGTTTTGTAACTTAAATGTGTCATTTAGCAGAATTCAACATAAAATGTGTTCGTCATCAAAGTCGTAAACATAAAAGGTGCTACTGGCAAATTTTTCTATATATATATATATATATTAGATTGATTTTGAAGCGGAGAGATTAATTTGTTTTTGGGCTCCTTGATCTATGTACAGTGTACTAGAAACTAAGGTTTGGGTTTGATTCTTGAAGAGGTCATATACATTACTGTAATATATAAAATCATGGTCTGATAACTCTGATTCACATTGTCCATGTCCATGGCGTTACAAACAGAAAGCCCAACAAGAACGAAGTTGACGACCCATCAGTAAGGTTGGGAAAATGTGGTCATGGACACGAGATAAAGAAATCGAGTTGAAACAAGGGCCGAAAAATCGAGCACGAGAGTTGCTGAATAGCGCAGCAGTGCAGCATAGGGTGACATTTTCGTAAATATGCAGAGGGGATAAAAATATGTACCTCGTCGGAAATGGGGTTTCGGTGAACGATTGAATGAAATAGTGCTCGAAAAAATTGTTAAGCAAAATAGGTGGAAGAAAAGTTTGTTCAACAATATGGGGTGCACGCCACCCATATATAAAACTGGTGAGGTCGTTGGCGGTTTTAGGACTATTTCCTCCAGTTCACCAAGATTTTCTTCCTTGTTTACTGCTTAACTACTTTTATTTTGGCAACCTGATACTACTACAATAGCATACAAATTTGACTTAATTTTACAAGCGATCGGCAATCATGGATCTTTGATGTTTAGTACACTATTATACCTGTGTTTCCTTCAAAGTAACTTCACTCATTTTTCTTAAACATAGAAACAGCTAAGGGTGCGAATATGGAATCAGATATAGGAATCGAACCAGGGCCTACTCTAAGCATGTTGATTTTTCGGAGCATTAGATTAAGTGGTCAACCATGATACTCATCAATTACTTCACTCGATCATTAGTTTCCACGCGCACTTTCTTCATTTCCAACTCAACTAATAGCAACTCAAGATTATACCAAGATGAACCACCTTCTTGAATAGCCTTCCTAGACATCATAGCAAGTTCCTCCACATTTTTTCTAACCATCTTCCCCATCTCCCCAACCATCAGCTCTAGAATCATCTTACTCAATTCTTCCCATTTCACAAACCCTCTAACTGACCCATTACAAGTCTCCATTCTCAAGCCCACTTTGATTTCCTCCACAATCATCCTTGCATTCAAATGTTGCTCAGCTAACATTGGAAACACTAAGATTGGTACACTTGCACATATACTTTCACTCACTGAATTCCACCCACAATGTATTAAACACCCTTTAATAGCCTCATGCTCTAATATTTCCCTTTGATCAACCCACTCTCTCACAATTAGCCCTTTATTTTCCACTCTTTTCTCAAGCCCACCAATTATTTCCTCTTGGCAAGGTTTTATCCTCAAAACCCATAAAAAGTCAACCCCCGATTTCTCTATCCCGATCATAATATCCTTTAATTGCTCATCACTTATCTCAGACTGAGTCCCAAATGCGACATACAAAACAGACTTTTCCTCGGCGCACTTTTTATCCAACCAGTCTAAGTAAGGAGGCTTTTCTAACACTTCAAGTTTAGCCTTCTCAGCCAAACATAATGGTCCAATACACCATGCTTTAGGTCCAAACTTTAAGTTCCAATAATCTACGTACTTTGACTCAAGCTCGTAAATACTATTAACCAATAAACCATGGCTACTAGCCGTAGCCATACCACACTTCGTAATATACTCAACTTTTGGACATTGAGGCGGCTCCGGCTCGTTCCACGGGCTGTCGAAATCGTTTCTCGTCACTCGAACCCCAGGGATATCCGGGATGTCGATCAGCTCATCCTCGGTGCACTCGACTTTGGAGAAAAGTCGAGTATAATCCACTATGGCGTAAAGAAGCAAAGAATAATTGTTCATTCCGTAGAAGGCTAACCTCGGTATATTAAGCTTCGAGGTAGAATCGTACGTCCAGTGTAGGAAAGCATCGGAAACAAGGCACGTGATAGGATGATCTTGCACTTGGATTTTTTCGAGGACCATTTCAAACTCTGCCTGAAGTTTCTCAACCTCATTTAGGAAAGGATAGAAGAGCGATATGGAAGGGAGTTGATCAGTGCTTTCGGCTCCTGCTAAAATTTCGCTAATCGAAGGGAAAGACAAGGTGATGATGGTGATAACTTGAGGAGGAAGGGAAGAGAGATCAGATAAAATGAAGGGTTTATTACCAGGAGTTGTGAATATGGTAAACTTTGCTTTAGGACGGTGTGTATGTATGAGTTTAACCAAGTGTAGTAGTGGAATTACATGGCCTTTTGACATAAAAGGGAACAAAGCAACATGTAATGAAGATGAAGATGATGAAGCCATTGTTTTTCGCTCGATCTGATCTGTTATTTTCTGTAATAATGATAGATAGTTGAGTATGCAAGAAGCTCAAACTATATGTAAGTAATTAAGTATACAAATTGATGATCGAGCTACTTGATATTATTGAATAGGATAATGTTGCTCGCTCTCTCCATCGTGCTTAGGTCTCGCATTTAATTAATTAATTAATGAGATATTCATAATTGATACGGAGTGATAGTTGTTGATTCCTGCCATATTGCCATGCATAATGTTTTATAATCTTGCTCGCTTGTTTTCATGTAACGTCACGCTGTTAAAATAGTGTTAATGCAAAATGTTGATTGATCAGTAGATTCCTGTAGGTTGCGTAGAATAAGCTTATTTGGATTTCTTGGAAGTCAAAGTCAACAATGTGTGTCGTTATATATGCAGGCTTAGCTAGCTAGTTAGCTTAGTGCTAAAGTATCACGTGATTCATATACGGAGAGTATATCCCGTCCATCTGCGTCTCTATATGATGATTTAATTTCAATTATTAGAATATGTCAAATTGTTAACATAAGCATTACTATATACACCCTCGGTCCCAGATCAAACGCCCTATCCCCAAAATACCCCCCGTGTTGAGAAGGGTGTACAAACTAATCGGTTTATTAAAGTTTCAAAAAAATTATGTAGAGAATAAGATTAGAGTTTTCTCTAACTTGCTATGCAATTTTTTTGGAACTTTGATTAACCGAATAGTGTGTACACCATTCCCAATATGGAATCGATTTTTGCATGGGGCGTTTGAACTGGGACAGAGGGAGTAATTGATATCTTGCTAAAACTTTTCTTTACCTTATGTCGTTCACAGTTCATATGTTTTTTCAATATTTTTCAAACCTTTTTATTTATGTTGATAACTTCCTAAAACATCTTTTGAAAGTGTTTTAATATTCCTAAATGGTTTACAATATTTTTTGAAATTAAGACTTGGTTGTTGTTGTTGATACGATGATCAAAGTTAAATTTATGGGTGCATGTACTTCAAAAAAAAAAAAAAAATGGGTGCATCGCGGACCTTTATAAATTTGCTATCTACATAGGAAGATAGGATTACTACTATTATAGGTCTCAGATGATCAGATTGCAACATTTTCATTTGATTTTATCTAAATATAATTCATCAGTTGATTCGATCTGATCATAACTGAAGTGATATGATCTAAGCATGCACATCTGAATTATTAAACATCATAAACTGAATTTGGGTGAATGAAACTAATAGCAAGGACATTAAATTTAAAAAGTCAAGAGATCAAATATGATACGATCTAAATGAAATTGATCAAGTAGATCTGAATTAAATTGGAATGACCTTAGCGGTTTTATACATGGGTGACGTGCATCCCATATTGTTGAACATGCTTTTCTTCCACCTATTTTGTTTAATATTTTTTTTAGTACAATTTCGTTAAATCGTTAAAAAAAATGCCCGTATTTCGTTTGTGTGTGGTAAAGACAATGCTTATACTATGCTCCCGGGAGCACAAGGAGCTTGGTGGTCCTCATCACAATAGAGGAGTAGGGACCACACTTAAATAGATTTTAAATTATTTTAAGTGTGGTGTCCACTCCTCTATTGTGAGAAAGACCACCATAGTCATTGTGCTCTCGGGAGTATGGTATAATTTGCGTGGTAAAGATAATCCAAGGTGACTTGACTGGTAACTAGATTCCCGTAGGTTACGTAGGATAGTTTTATTAGCTTTTCTTGACAATGTGTCGTTATTGTATATGTTATACAGGCTTAGCTTAATGGTAAAGTATCATATCCCCTCCATCTTTATATTATACTGGTTTTTTGACCCGTGCAAATGCACTGGAATTAATAATCAATATATATTATTAAAACATGTTTTTTGAGCTCTAACAACGAATGAAACATTCTACAAAGTCGTATTTTATATGATATGGAAAATCCTACAAAGTCACACATTAGAAAATATGGTAAATCCTACAAAGTCATACTTTAGATAGTATAATAAATCCTACGAAGGACTAATCAATCTTAATATTAATCTTAATATATTTATAAACGAAGCTTTTTTCGTGGGCATTGAAGTGGTCTAGAGCTCTTCGAATTTTCTTAGAGCTTCTGGTGAATAAGGAATTAATTTATGATATGAAGTTGTTGTTTTTACCATATGTGAGTTTGTGGTAATCATGTACAAAATTCATATATATAGTAGTTAGGGAAATGTTTTACCATATTTGAGTTTATGGTAATTATGTACAAAATTCATATAGTAGTTATGGAAAGGTAGAATAAAGAATAGATTAAGTGTTATGCAAATGTAGCACATGTAAATTTATGGTAATCACATAAAGAATTCATTTATTAGTTATGAATATGTAGTTACCAATGTAAGTTTATGATCATTTTGAAAAGATGAATTAATATAAAAAAATTCTTTTATAAGTTATAACAAGATAATATTTCATATGTCAAACTTACATTTTAATACGTGAGAAAAAAAATATGACGACATTATCTACATTTTGGTAAATATAAGAACCAAGGGTTTGTTTTCTTAAAGGTGAATTTCGAATTAGAGGTAGTAATTGTAATAACGATAAGTCACTCATTTACTATAGATGGATATTCAACTACAGATGGATAACAATTCAACTTACTTAGTAATTTCCCAATACTAATAAGGCCCTGTGCGATAGGACTGCATTTTTCTGATTTGATTTGATTTGAACTGGTCTGATTTGATTTGATTTGAATAAAATTAGTTTCATTTTATTTGAACTGAATTATTTGATAAATTAACTGGAATTAGATGAATTAATAACTAGAAATAAACTAGATTCATTGATTGTTATTTGGATAATTCTGATCTGATTTGATTTGATTTGAATAAATCTGATCTGATTTGAAAACATTGGTGAATAAGTTGAATCGCACAGGATCTAAGTAGGAGTATAAGTCAATTATGTTCCTCTAAACTTTGCGTATTCTATAAGTCTGTTTTTTTTCTTCTTCTAAATTATGTTTTTTTTTCCCCCTATGTATAAACAATTGACCACAACCTACAAATAAAGGGAGTTTTTATATTTTTGAAAGAATCTGATCTTATCTGCATCTAACTATGAGCTATTTATGCGTCTAGAGTTAATAAAATCTTATTACAGTTTTTGGTGAATATAAATTCCATTTGTGAATAAAAATATTCATTTATGACTAACGGAAGATAGTAAGGTCGTGTTTGATTGTACTGCATTTTTATGATCTGATTTTATTTGATTTGATATGAATTGAACTGATTTGATTTGATTTTATTTGAATAAACTTGATTTGATTTGATCTGAGCTGAATTGATTGATAAATTAACTGCAATTAGACGAATTAATAACTAGAAATAGACTAGATTCTTGATTATTATTGGGATAATTCTGATCTGATTTGATTTGATTTGAATATAACTGATCTGAATTGATTTAATTTTAATAAATTTGATCTGATTTAAAAATAGTGTTGAATAAGTTGAAACGCACAGGGCCTAATTCAATATATGATAGTATATGGTAATTATGAAATGGTAAGATAATACAAAAGAATTTTCTTATGGTTTAAGGAAAAATCATTAAATTCCAAACTTGAGTTTATTGTAACCATAAAAACAAATATTCCCTCCTTTGAGTCCTTTCCAAAATGTATGACGATTTTATTTTGCGAAATACGGTATTGGCTATTGATTTCACAAAAAAAAAAAAAAAAAAAAAAAAAAAAAAAAAAAAAAAAATCTGACTTATATACTTAGTTATTTTCATTTATTTGGTTGGTACCTAATTTCTTTACATTATAGTTTTGTAGTTTTCGGCTTTCTATTTTTCTATATATTTTTCTTCATATTAATGTCTCACTTCGAAAAATGAAATGATATTGAAACATATTTTTAAAGAGAGAATGTTATATATATATATTTATTTATATAAGAAATATTGTCATCACCATTGCCATTTTTTTTGCATATTATTATTTTTGAAAATTTTCTATAATTGTCATCGTTTGCATTGTTTTTGCATTTTACATCAGGCATCTTAATAGATTACTGTTGAAAACATTTTGTTGTAAAAATGGTAAAATCAAGAGAACACCAACCCACCTTAGCTTGAGGTTATTTGCAAGTATATGGTAATTCTGAAATGGTAAGATAATACAAAAGAATTTTATTATGGGTTACGAAGAGATTAAATTCCAAATTTGAGTTTATTTTAACCATTAAAACAAATATTCCTTCCTTCGAGTCTTTTCCAAAATGTATGACGATTTCATTTTGAGAGATAAGGTATTGGCTGATGATTTCGCGAAAAAAAAAATTATCAGACTTATCATATAGTCGGTATCTACTTTCATAATATTATAGTTTTGTAATTTTTGGTACAGTTATGAACATTTTGTTGAAAATATGGTAAAATCAAGAGAACATCAATCCATCTTAGCTTGAAGTTGTTTGCATAGAAATTGATTATGTCTTAGTTATTTACGTTCTGTATGATCTGATGAATATATTTGATGAAATAAGAAGTTATTTGATTTGATATTAACATTTCATAAGTCAATTGATCTAAATTAACTAAAAAAGGATTGTAATTAAATAGGGAGCCTTAGCTTGAGGTTAAATGTATGAAACTTGATTATGTCTCGGTTATCAGATATCAAATGATCTAAGTTAATTAGAAAATAACTGAATTTAATTAGGTGAGTTTTGCTTTATGGAAGAAATAAATTTGTATGAGTATATCTCTTTGCACTAAAACTATTATTATAAACCAAATTTATTAGGTCAGCCACCTTAAGGTGATCTTATTAGAAAACTTAACTTTGTATTGAATGCGTCTGGACATGGACAAAAAGCCCACAAAGCAAATGGAATTCTCCTAGAGTGTTGAAAAAGTTTATGCATATTCCTAAATTATATAATATTCAAAATATAAATATAGTCTATATATTGACAGAAAGATACAACTATAACCTTCGAGGAAAGATGTCCAATTGATCCAACCAGTATCAAAGGGTACTTCGCTTGATCTGTATGCTTTTTAAGGCTAGGAAGCCCCTTTGGTTTTCTGGCCGCGAGGCGCTCTCGTGGTTCGGAAAATGAAATATACAATTTACAATATAAAGTAGTTATAATCTTAAATTAAACTTTGTTTAGCTACATCATAATAATTTTGGTAATGGATGATGCGTATATATTATATAATTTTTTTTAATGTAACCGTGCAACGCACGAGCTTTAAACTAGTATATTTATAAACGAAGCTTTTTTTCATGGGCATTGAAAAGGTTTAGAGCCCTTCGAATTTTCTTAGACCTTCTGGTGAATAAGTAATTAATTTATGTTATGCAATTGTTGTTATACAACCATATGTGAGTTTATGGTAATCATGTACAAAATTCATAATAGTATGGAAATTTAGTATTCCATTCATAACCTTATGGTAACCAGCAAGATATGACATTTTCATAATCATGAAATTATTTATGCATGTTAAGGAATTGTTGTTATATCATATGTGAGTTTATGGTAATCATGTACAAGGTTCATATAATAGTTATGGAAATGTAGTATATCATACAAATGGTAATCACGAAAATAACTTCGCAAAATTCACGTGGTACCCATGAACTTTGCTTGATTGCACATGGTACCCAACTTGCCAACTTTCTGCACAAGGTACCCTTCAAGTTTGATCTTGTGCGCGTGGTACTCTCATATCTAACGGTTTGTTGGCGCCGTTAAGTTGGAAAGGATCAGAAAAACTAAGCCATCCGCTAGACCTGTCAAACGGGTCGGGTCGGGTTAAATACGGGTCGGGTCAATACGGGTCGGGTCGAATACGGGTCGGGTCGAATACGGGTCAGGTCAAAATACTGGTCGGGTCGGGTTAGGGTCGGGTCGGGTTAGGTTCAGAATACGGGTCGAAAACATTGTTTTACGCAGGGTTTTTCCTTGAACTTTAGCGCTTTTACGTATGATTTTTAGCGCCTTACGTATGATTTTTAGCGCCTTTTACATACAACTTTTTAACGTCATTTTTGCTTCACCACCATTAATAGCCTCACTCAACAAGCTCGAATCTGATCCCTCCTCCGCACCACCAGCCTTGCCACCATATCAAACCACCACATGCAAATCTACTATCCATTCTAATTCCGCAGTATACCATTTTCCGATTATGTAACCGGCGTAAAAGGAACAAGGCAAAACGGAGGACCGAGATTTTCGATCGGAAGACATATCGGATTCCTCCTAATGATTGATGTTGTTGACCAGAGAAATCGATGTCGTAGTAGGCAGGGGATACCGCGGAGGAATAGTAGTCACGCCGGTTGCCGATCATTGTTGCATCTCGGCGACGATAGTGTGCAGGATGCGTTGATATTACTTATATAGGATGATGGGAATGGTAACTGGTAAGAAATTAAAAATAAAAATCTAAATCTGTTTTTGGAAACCATCAAAAGTGGTTTGAGAAAACGGGCAGATTAATCATGGAATTAAGCTGATTTTGTTTTTGGCAACGGAATCCACCGAACGCGTTTTGTTTATTTTTCTCAAAAAAAAAAAAAACGAAAAACATCAGCAATACCGAACAACACCTAAGGACCTGTTTGGTATCGTTTTCTGTTTTCAGTTTTCTGTTTTTTTGAAAACCAAAGTCCCGTTTTTGAAAACCAGAAAAAGTGGTTTTCAGTTTTCAGTTGTCAGTTTTCATTTTCTATATGACTATTATACAATCAAACAATTTGAAGTTAATTTTGTAACTTATTTAACTAAATTTTTTACGCAAAAAAACCAAAAACTGAAAACGCCAATGTTAGGTTAGTTTTTTTTTTTTTTTTTTTTTTTTTTTTTTTTTTTTTTTAACTTTGACTTTGACTTTGACTTTGACTTTGACCCGCCGGGTTGACCCTGACCCGACCCGTTTTGACCCGCAAATTTTCGGGTTGATCGGGTTCGGGTCAAATACGGGTCGCGGGTCAAAAAAACGGGTTTAATCGGGTTCAAATGCGGGTCGGGTCGGGTCGGGTTACCGGGTCGGGTCAGGTTCTGACAGGTCTACCATCCGCCTATTCCATCCGATGGTGTAGATTATTCTAAAGCTAAAAAAAAAAAAAATCAGAACCCCACCCTTCTACTCTTTCTCCCTCATGCCCAGTTCATCATCCCCGACCATCGCCACTAGCGAGGCCATCCCCCTCCCCTGCCTCACCACAAAAACCACTTACTCTCATTTGAACCCATCCTTTTACTTCTCATTTAACCCATAAATTTTCCTATTGCATACCCATTGCAACGACAAATTTGCCCAATCTTAATCCTAAAAACGCTCAGATTAAACCCAAAATTCGTCCAAATAAACCCAAATTCGAGCAAGAATAGAGAAGATGATTATAAGTGAGATGTAAGACTTAATTATGGAACATGGTGTGAAGTCGTGAAGATGGATTGGTGTAGGTCTTCTTCATCCTCTTTGGCTTTAGGAATAATAGGAATGATAAGATGGAGTCATGATATATGGAGTATACGATGAATATGGTGGATGAAGGTGGAGGTTTCCATGAGAGCTACCAAAGCTGGAAAGAAAATAAAACGTGTGGAATTTGATTTTGAGGGTTTTTTTTTTTCCGATGATTTGATCATAACCGTTCATCTGACATTAAAGGATGGCTTAGATTTAAAATAAAAATCAAGTTAACACCATCTGACGGAGTTAACAGATTTTTTGTACTTAAGGGTACCACGTGCAGAAGATCAAACTTGAAGGATACCTTGTGCAGAAAGTTGATAAGTTGGGTACCATGTGCAATCATGCAAAGTTCAAGGGTACCACGTGAATTTTCCGAAATGACTTTATGGTAACCATGAAGATATGACATTTTCATAATCATGAAATTATTTTATATGTTATGACAAGATAATATTCTATAAGAAAAAGTGTAATATGACATTTTCTACATTTTCTTACATATATATAAGCAACAAATGATGACCTTTAAATTTGAGATACTAATACTAATAACTAGAAGTCACATTACTATAAATGGGTAGCCGTTTAACTTATTCAAATGAAATTCCCAATACTAACAATTATAAGTCAACTCTATTGAATAAGTTAAAAGCCTTACGATTTTTTTTAGAGCTTTAGGTGAATAAAGAATTAATTAAGTGTTATGAAAATGTAGTTAACATATGTAAGTTTATGGTAATCATGTAAATAATTCATTTATTACTTATGAATATGTAGTTACCATATGTAAGTTTATGGTAATTTTGATAAGATGAACCGATATAAAGGATTTCTTTTTATTAGTTATAGTAAGATAATCTTTCAAGCTCAGGATGAATTGCAAAATGCACATGGAGATCTAGGGTTGGTGAAAAGCCTGAAAGAGGAGCTGGCTAAATTAGAGAATATGGAGTTGTGCTTTATTTATCAAAGAGCAAAGATTAGAGATGTCAAAATGAATGATGCTAGCACAAAATATTTTCATGCTAAAGTTAATGAGAAAAAAGCTCTAGCCTACATTGGGAAGATTCATGATGTTGATAAAACTCTACATACGGATAATGCTGGTGTTAACTCTGCTTTCCTGAATTACTATGTCCAGCTGCTGGGCACTGAGCAAAGGGTGGAGGATTTTAATGTTGAGCTAGTCAAAGGTCAGGTGCTATCAGATGAAAATCAGGCTCAGCTTGTAAAGGATTTCACTATGGATGATGTTAAGGCTGCTTTTTTTATGATTGATGACATGAAAAGTCCGGGTCCAGATGGGTTTACTGCTGCTTTTTATAAAAAAAAGCTTGGAGCATCATAGGTGAGGAGCTGAGTAATGCTGTTATGGATTTTTTCCACTCTGGTAAAATGCTCAGGCAAGTAAACTCAACTCTGATCACCCTCATCCCTAAAAAACCCACTCCGGATTCAGTGATTGACTACAGACCCATATCCTGCTGCAATACAATCTACAAAATTATTAGCAAATTGTTGGTGAGCCGGATTCAGCCAATTCTTGCTACAGTCATAGGCTCTGAACAATCTACATTTGTCCCAACTAGATCCATTTTCGATAATATCCTCCTTTCTCAGGAGATTGTGAGAAAGTATGATAGAAATGACATCTCTCCAAGAGCCACTATCAAAGTTGATATTCAGAAAGCTTTTGACTCAATTGCCTGGAGCTATCTAGAAAATCTTCTTGCCGAGTTACAATTTCCAAGTAAATTCATTGGATGGATCATGGCCTGCTTAAATTCAGCTCAAATCTCTCTAAACATTAATGGCTCTCAGGTTGGCTTCTTCCCTGCCAAGAGAGGATTAAGGCAAGGTGACCCATTGTCACCCTACCTTTTTGTTATATGTATGGAAGGTTTGTCCAGGATGTTAAGGAGGCTGAGTAGTGATTAGAAGTTCAAGCAACACCCAAAGTGTAATAAAATCTCCCTCAACCATCTACTGTTTGCTGATGATCTGTTGATTTTTGCTAGAGGGGATAAAAGATCTGTAAGGGCAGTGACAGATACTCTAAGGGTCTTTCATCTTCAATCTGGCCTGACTGCTAATACAATGAAGACTAACATTTATGTTGGGGGTGTAAATCAGAGAGTTGCTAAGGATATTACTGATAATACTGGCTATACAGTGGGCAAGTTCCCATTCAGATATTTGGGTGTCCCTCTGCATTCAGCCAGGCTCAAGGCAACTATGTTTCAATCACTCCTGGATAAAATCAAAACCAAGCTGGCTCATTGGGCAAACAAATTTATTTCTTATGCTGGTAAGCTGCAGCTTATAAACTCAGTCATCCAAGGTCTTCAGACTTTTTGGGGGTCAGTGTTCCTGTTGCCTAAATCAATTGCAAAAGAAATCACAAAGCTGTGTACAGCATTCTTCTGGGGAATCAGTGAGCACAGAGGGAGATTTATATTCATGAAATGGAGTCTTCTCTGCTCTCCAAAGAAAGAGGGAGGTTTAGGGATAAAAGAAGTCATCAGCTGGAATAAAACTATTTTCTCAAAATGGATCAACAAAATTTTGTTTGAGAAAGATAATCTGTGGGCTAGATGGATTGCAGCTTACTATCTAAAAGGCAAATCTATTTGGCAAGTTAAAGAAACAGCTGACTGCTCAGCTGCTTGGAGAAGTATTCTCCATATTAGGGACGAGATTTTGGAGAAAATGTGAGTTGAGATTGATGCAGAGAATCAAGTTAAAAGTTGGCAGGCAGGAAAGGGTAGCAAGCTGGTTTACGACTGGTTCAGACAGAGGAAAAGCAGGGTTGCCTGGGCAAGAACTGTCTGGAGCTCCTGTAATCTTCTAAAGAGCTCAATCATAGCAGCTCTGGCCATTCAAAATGGGCTGCCCACAGTGTGTAATTTGAAGAAGAGAGGTCTAACCATGCCTAACAGATGTAGCTTGTGCAAGATGGCTGAAGAAGGAGTGCAGCATTTATTCTTCAGCTGTGAGTTTTCTAGATCAGTTTGGGAAGCAGTACTTAGATGGCTTGGTTACAAAAGAAGCGCGTGGAGTCTGACTAGGGAGCTTCAATGGTTCAAGAGGAAAATAAAAGGGAAAGAAGGAAAGCATTTCATGATTCGCAGTGCTTTTACGTGTTCAATCTATGAACTATGGCGGGAACGGAATTTTCAAATTTTCCGGGGTGTATGTCGTAGTAGTGATCAAGTAGCTAATTGTAGTAAATTTTTAGTTTGTGTTCGAGCCATAGACAGATTTAGCTCGAGCTTTCCTAATAGCTAATTGATGTTAGCTTAGTGGTTATGGTTTTAGAGAGGGTGATACTCCGTTACCCTTTTGGTAAGGTTGTAATTGGTCTTCATTTCTCCCGATAATGGAGAATAAAGCTAATCTTTTCCAAAAAAAAAAAGAAAACATACATGTTAATACTTGAGAAAAAAATCTGACGATATTATCTATATTTTAGTAAATATAATAACCAAATGTTTGTTTTTTTAATGGTAAACTTTGAAGTAGAGATAGTAATATTAATAACGATATGTCACTCATTTTTTATAGATGGATAGCAGCACAACTTATTTAGTAATTTCACAATACTAATAAGTAGGAATATAAGTCAATTATGTTCCTCTAAACTATATATTATTCAATAAGATGTTCTTTTTTTTTTCATTTTAATTTATGTTTTTTTTTCTATGTATAAACAATTGGCCACAACCTACGAAAAAAGACAGTTTTTATATTTTTGAATGAATCTGGTCTTATTTGCATCTAACTATGAGCTATTTATGCGTCTAGAGTTAATAAATTCTTATTACAGTTTTTGGTGAATAAAATTTTTATTTGTGAAAGATATTTGGTTAAATGAGAAGTTATTTGAACTAATATAAACATTTCAGATGTTAACTGATCTAAATTAATTAAAAAAATATTTGTAATTAATTGGCGAACCTTAGCATGAGGTTATTTGCATGGCAACTGATTATGTCTAGGTTATTTAAATTCTATATGATTTGCTATTAAGGTATATTATTAAATCGGAAGTTGTTTGGTATAATTTGCACATTTCAAATATCTAAATTAAGTAGAAGATAACTGAGTTTACACAAATTATTAGGTACCCCGGGGGTACGTAGAGCTACGTACCCCCCGATTCACTGTTCACTCATTATATACTTTCACTCATTATTTTACAATTTTCACTCATTATTTCTCAATTTCACTCATTATATACTTTCACTCATTATTATACACTTTTTACTCATTATTTCTCAATTTTCACTCATTATCTTCCTATTTTCACTCATTAGATATAACATTATAGTCATTATATATTTTCAGTCATTATTTCTGAATTTCCAATCATTATATACAACTTTATTGTCAATATTTATTTTCCAATCATTATTTCTCAAATTTCACTCATTATTTCCCGAATTCCACTCATTAGTTTTCAATTTTCACTCATTATTTCTCAATTTCACTCATCATATACGACTTTATAGTCATTATATACTTACACTCATTATTTCCCAATTTTCACTCATTATTTTCCGATTTTCACTCATTATATACCACATTATAGTCAGTATATACTATCACTCATTATTTTACAATTTTCACTCATTATTTCTCAATTTCACTCATTATATACTTTCACTCATTATTTTACAATTTTTACTCATTATTTCTCAATTTTCACTCATTATCTTCCGATTTTCACTCATTATATATAACATTATATTCATTATTTATTTTTAGTCATTATTTCTGAATTTCCAATCATTATATACAATTTTATTGTCATTATTTATTTTCCAATCATTATTTCCCAAATTTCAATCATTATTTCCCGAATTTCACTCATTAGTTTTCAATTTTCACTCACTATTTCTCAATAATGAAAAGACCCACCATTTCCCTTTTCTGTCTCCTCGCCCACCCCCACCCCCTTACCCCACCCGACACCACCCTTGCCCCGCCGCGATCCATCCCTACTACCACCATTGACGGCCCCCTACCAGCCTCCGTGATCGCCTTCCTACCGCGACCCTCCCCCCGCCAATTCTTGACGCCCCCGCCCCTTCCTTCTCCCCTGTTATCCCCTCCTTTCTTTTCGATCTCCTTTGACATCCTTTATTTGCGGCGGTAATGGTGGTGCGTGTGGTCGGCGGCGTAGGGCGAGGGGTGGGGGACGTTTTTTGTGCGGTAGCGGTTGACGATAGGGGCTGGGGAAGGGAGTAGAGAGGAGAGAGAAAATGAGAAAAAAAGGACTTGGAGGACGATGGAGGTGGTGGCGCAGGCTCAGAGATGCCACCGTGGGGTCGCCGGAGCGGCGCCCCTCAAATGGTGGTGGTTCCATCGCGTGAGGTGGTGGTCGGTGCAAAGGGGCGGCGGTGGTCAGGTGGTGCGTGGTGGTGGCTTCGGGTAGGTGGAGATGGTTGTGATGGTGGGGTATGGAAACTACGGGTAGGGGGGAGGCAGGGGCGTGGCTGCGTGGTCATGAACGATAATGTCAAAGTGTGAGATTTCATGCGTGATTGGTAAAATTTGTCAATATCAATGATTGGTCTGGGAAGTGTGGGGTTTAGTTATATGTATGCATGCTTTTGTTTTTGTTTTAGGCCGCATTTGACATTAGGCCTGTAATTGAACCGGGGGGTACGTAGCTCTACGTATCCCCGGGGTACCATATACCGATTGCTGAGTTTAATTAGGTGAGTTGTGCCTTAATGGAAAAAATTAATCTGTATGAGTAGGTCTCTTTGTACTAAAACTATTACTATCAACCAAAAATATTAGGTCAACCACCTTAATGTAATTTTCTTAAAAATTCTCCTAGAGTTTTGAAAAAGTTTATGTACAATCCTAAAATATATAATATTTGAATTATAAATATATTCTATCTATTGACGTAGTGATACAACTTTAGCCATCATATTGAAAATATGAATATGAAATCTACAATATACTTATGACTTTGAATTAATGGTGCGTATATAATATATAATATTTTAATGTAATCGTGCAACGCACGGGCTTTAAACTAGTATATATTATTAAACACATGCTTTTTTTGAGCTCTAACAACGAATGAAACATTCTAGAAAGTCGTATTTTATATGATATGAAAAATCCTACAAAGTCACACGTTAGAACATATGGTAAATCCTACAAAGTCATACTTTAGATGGTATAATAAATCCTACGAAGGGCTAAGTTAGTATTACATGATATGGTTAGTGAAATATAATTAAATAAGTACATGTTATGGTAAATAGGAAAATGTGATTTGATATGAAATGTACATGATATGGTAAGTAGATAATAATTACTTAAGATTTGTACATGTTATGGTAAGTGGGAAAATGACCAATAGGAAAATGTAATCTAATAAAATGTAATTTTGACCTCAAAAAAAAAAAATTTTGTTATACACCGGTTAATACGGGTTCAGGTTACAGGTTGATCCACGGGTCAAAAATACATACTAGCGCTTTTTTTCTCGGTAATTATTATCATCAAAATATTATTTTATCATTATTATTTCACAAGAATTTTATTTATTATACTATATATTAATAATACGTTAATTATATTTGTATCTCATATTTATTAAATTAATAAATTATTAATATTTATCTATTTATTTTGTATTTTTTATTCTTATAACAAAAAATTGCATATTTATTTTAACCATACGGGTTAACCGAGTCAGGTCGGGTTTTGACAAGTCATTTCGGGTCATTTTCGGGTTTAGGTTGAGAAAAAAAAGGCATTTTTGGGTGTTTTCCAGGTTGGGTCCGGCCGATTTTTCACATTGGGTAAGTTTTCGACAGGTCTAATAGTGCATATTGAAATTTATGTACTCTTACTTATTAGATGTATTCAGTAATAATGAAAGTTTAAGGACATATAAAATGTATAATATTTGAATTATAAATATAGCATATCTATTGACAGAGGGATACGATTATAGCCATCATATTGAAAATGAGAATATACAATCTACAATATAGTTATGACCTTAAATTAAACTTTGTTTAGCTACACTATAATGATTTCGGTAATGAATTGTGCGTATATAATATATAATGTTTTTAATGTAACCGTGTAACGCACGGGCTTTAAAGTGTGGTATTTAATGGAAGCGAGAGGAAGTATGTTGCAATTAGAGATCACACAAGAAATGGATGTATTTTGGTGTAATATTGGTCGCTTTCTGACTTTTGGTGTAATATTGGTCTTTTACAAACATGAACGACCAATAAAACTATAAATATGTATTTTGAGGTCCAAAATAACTTATTCAATCATTATTTTATCCATTTTAGACTTTAATGATCTTTTACAAGTATTAGTCTATAATTTTAACAAGAATGCTGAAAAATAGTCCAAAGGAGAAATTTAATTAGGGGAAAAGTATATCATTATTATTTGCAATAAAGTACACAACATGAAAATATAAACTAAATACTCATTTAGTATTCATATCGGATTATGCCAATTAAAAATAAAATTTTCTATTTGTAATATACTATTTTAGGAAAATGTGAAGAAGGTAAAGGACGACAAAAACATAAAAAGAAAAGGTTAGGGTAGTCAATGATAGAATAATCAAAACCAACACAATGCGATAATGTTAGTATTAATAACAAGGTCAAAGCCTCAAAGGTAGTGTTGTTGAGGAATTAACATATAAAGGTAGTATGTTATAAAAAATTATGTTAAAAAAATATTGATTTGTTGATAATTAAATTCATTATCTTTTTGCCCCTTTTTAAGGTATATGTGTTGTATGAGTACATGGTACCAACAATGTTTGATTTTAATGAATATAATACTCATTTGCTAAATTCTTATAAGAAATATTAGCATTCAGAGTCAAATTCTTAAGTTAGTATCAATCATTGAACCAATCAAACATTAAAATAATGAAAACAATGTGTAATTAGATCAGGGTTTAGTGTTTTGAAAAATAAAATATTGGACACATGGTTCACAAAATTGAAACCTTAAAGATATACACTAACCCGAAAACATAGAAACTATGAGAAAAATTAAACTACAAGCTAAGGGCCTATTTGGTATCGTTTTCCATTTTTTTTTTTTAAATCAAAGTCCCATTTTTGAAAACCAGAAAAAGTGTTTTTCAGTTTTCAGTTGTCAGTTTTCATTTTCTGTATGACTACTATAAGAACAAAAAAATTAAAGTTAATTTTGTAACTTATTTAACTAAATATTTTACGCAAAAAAAAAAAACTAAAAAACGAAAACGACAATGATACCGAACAAGCCCTAAGGGTACCATGTGAAAGTTAATTTTTTTTTTTTTTTTTGTAAAGTGGCTAAGTAATAATATTTAAGATAATGTTTTAATTAGAAAAAAACTTTAATTTATTGAATTATATGAAAAATGTGCTAATTTAAAGTTGTACAATTAAACATGAAGATTTATTGTAAATTACTCCCTCCTACCCAAAATGATCTCCCCCTTTCATTTTACTGTTTTGAGTAGCTATGTTCGGAGCAACTTCTATACCAAATGAAAAACCTGTTTACCTTAAAATAAAGTGGAGTTTGTAGAATGCAATGCGGAATAGAATATATACTTATTATTACAACAAGTAAACCATTTATTTGGTCTAAAAGTAGCTCCAAACATGCCTACCCAAAAACTGTTTTAAAAAGGGGGAGATCATTTTGGGTAGGAGGGAGTATGGTATTTGTTTTTTCAATTATGTGTTCGAATGACAAATTTATGGTACATAATATACATAAATATGAAAATGTGGAAATCATGTGAAAATTAGAAACACAAGGGTGCCAAAAAATGTTTCCATATAATATTACTCTGTATCTTTTTTTATAACATTAAGTAATAATATTAAAGGTAGTGTTTTTGGAAAAACAAAGGTGTACACCGTAGTTGTTATGACACTAAAGGGTGCTAATTTAAGAGTAGAATTTCTCAACTTTGTAAAATGAAGTTTATATAATGAAAATAATTGTCTACACATGTTGATTTAAATGAAAGTAATAGTTCCTATATGAAGGGTTAAATATTTATCATCATAATTAGATATCATTATTAAGAAACCCGTGCAATGCACGGGCTTTCATGCTAGTCCTTTTTCAAATAGTATTCAATGTCATATAAGATAATATCTCTATAAAAATAATTAAAAAAATATCATTTGATATTTGTTCTTTGAGATTGTGGTATTTAATTAAAAATTATTTGTGTGGGAAAGTATAATTTGCAAATGGAGAGGTTTGGGGTCGATATTTGGTTTCCATATGAAAGAATTTGTTTCGAATTATATGGATTTGACACATATCCAAATTCTCAAATTTTTTAAAATTATTGCCGAACTTATGATTTTAATTTGGGTAAAATTAGGATTTGAAAATTAAATTCTCATCCCCAAACACAATCTTAATGAAAATAAGAATCAATTAAGTTTCATATTCTCCGTAAAATGAATCCAACTCCGTACCAACCAAATGAGTTTCTTACTTGACCCCTATGGCCACCCGCTACCTCATGTATGTATTCCACAAGTCTTATCAACTTTCTTAGACAACCCCTTCCGCGTCAATTTTCTTTGGTGACCTCAACTCGCATACCTCAAACCGTCTACATAGACCTCCAATGAACAATAGTCACCTCATCAACTCTACCTGACACTCCCTACCCCATCCCTTTACCTAATAAACCACGCTAGCCAGCCAACAACATTATAGAAGACATCTTCTCACCCTTAATCAGTTTTTTTAGCCGAGTACCCATACCTCGTCGACCGGTTACATGACCTCCCTAACCGACACCCTTACACCCATCAAAATTTCTAAGTAGCAGCTACACCCTCCTTTTACTCGGGTTATGCCTCTACACCTCACGTGAACTGCTCTACACGACCTCCCTTACCCTGGCCAAATCCTACCCCAGCCCTTCCACACCCGTTGATTCCTAGACTCGGAACTTATAAACTCATCTGTGTCACCTCACATCGAACCCCCTACGTGACCTATCCTACCATTGACTTTGAAATTACCCCTTACATGTGTAATTTTGTTTAGATGTATATGTTAACCAAACTGTTTATATTTTTATCTTTATTATGTAACCTTCAAATATTTTTCATTTTTTTGTAATAGTAACCTGAATTGGTACCCGTGCATATGGTACGGGGATCGATCCATAACAGTTTTTCTTGATAGTAACACCTATATTAAATAATATAAAATCTTCCAATTAAATAAAAAAAAATCTAATCTAAAGTAATTTAACTTAAACTGTAACATTAAGAAATACGGAGTACATATAGAAGTTCATGATAGGTACGTTTAGAATTTTATCGTTACCTTAAAACTGCAAAAAGAAACAGGAAAATCTCTCTGGTCGGAGGGAGCATTTCATTAAGAAGTTCATCGGTATCCAAACCTTTTATTTGTTGATGAACACAATTGAAATCTAGGTATTGAACCTCATAATATTACTTTAAATCTCAAAATATCCCATTAAAAGATAGCCCGGCTCGATAACTATTTTTTAGGTCATACCCCTCGTATGAGTGATACCCCATATCAAATCACCGGTTATTTCCCGCAAAACACTGTATAAACATGGCAAATTACATAATTTATCATCAACTTTGAATACAAAAGTATGTAAAACGTGTAAATGTTGCAGAAAAAAAAATACACATTGATCTGCATGCCTAGAATATTTGATTAGTTATTTCCTTCTTTATTCGTAAAATAATATATTGCATTTGATCATAAAAATCTTTTATCTTACTCCAATCTGATCTAATATTCTCATCCAATCAATTCTATTACTAATGCTGACATGTCGTGTTTTTATTAAAGTTGTGTCCTGTCAGCTTTTTATGAACGCAATTATTAAAAGTAATAGATGATGTTTTCTAGTATTATAATATGTCAACATAGGCTAAATTATACGAAGATCTATGGTGAAATTTATGGGTGTTAGAATTCAAAAAAAAAAAAAAAAAAAAAAAAAAATTGGGCTCGTTGACTTTTGTAAATTTGCTATGTACGTAGGATTTACTACTTTTTTTCTTTTTGAAAATATAAATTTTTTATTTTGTAAAAATTTGGTTCTGTATTCATTCACAATGGGGGGAAATAAAAGAACAATTTTATAAACATTATATCAAAAATGGGCTAAGAGAACGGGTGGTCTAAAGCTAAGCAGAACCGTTCTCTAGACGACGGTACTTAAAGGCTAAGAGAACGGTTGGAACCGTTCTTAAAGAGTATAAGAACGGTTTTGTACACACCGTTCTCAAAGGTCTTTTAGAACGGTTTTGTACAAAACTGTCCTCTTATATACCCACCCTATGAGAACAGTTTTGTAGAGAACCGTTCTTATATGTGGTAGTGATTTAAAAAAACAAAAATCAGAAATAAAAAAAATCTTGTTTTTATCAAGAACAAATTAATACCAGCAATATTCCCGATTCGAAACAACACAAATTAATTGATATAAACAACCAGATGTACGATTCGACAAAAGAACATCTACATATATGATAAAAAATAGTAGATCTGAAACTATATGAACAACCCAAGTTCATATTCAACCAAATATACAAATCGATAACATGGAAATGTAGATCTATTACTATGATAAACCTTTGTTCGTTTTTCTTCTTTTGAAATTATCTTGTCATCGTTGCCGCACCAGCCGCCTCCGCTGTCGCCGGTCGTCTTCGCCTTCGTCCTCGTCCTCGTCAAGGCGTGGATCTACTTCAATCCACAAAAAAAAAAAAAAAAACAATAGGATTAATGTCAAGCACGACCCCTAATTTGTGACTTACCTAGGTCAAATCTAAGAAAACTCATGTATTAATAATAAATTACAACTAATTAAAAATGCAAACAAAATATGATTGAACTGGAAATCAATGGATCAAGCATGCATCCCTAATTAGGAAATTACCCAGATCTAGAACTAATCATAAACAACAAATGAAAATAAAAAATAATAATGGAATCACCTCTGGTTGAGTGCGTGAGCTTAGTAGTTAGAAAAAATCATCAACAAAAGGAAAATTGATTCATGTTACTTGTGAATAATTGTTTTTTTTTTTAATTGAATAAAGTGATGATGGTTGTTGGTGTTGCTGTATGCAAAGGCAAGGGAGGAGATAGAAATAGACATCAGAGAGAAATAGAGAGAGAATTGATAATAGAAGCTAAGGTGAGGGAGTGAACGTGGGAATGGGGGTCAAAAATTTAGGTTAAATTTTTATTTTATTTTATTAGTTACTTATTAGCACAGTTATCCCAAGGAACCGTTTTGTTTGTGGGACATAAGAGAACGGTTTTGGGTAAAACCGTTCTCTTATGTATTCGCGGTTATTTGGTCATATATAAGAGAACGGTTTTATCAGGAACCGTTCTCTTCTGTATATTTTATTCTTTTACCTTTTTTCATAAAATATGTATAAGATCGGTTTTTAGTGGAACCGTTCTCTTACACTTTAATAGAACGGTTCCATTAAAATACGTTCTCTTAAGGGTGTTCTGGAAGCTCATTTTTGACGTAGTGAAAAATCACCTCTAAATGAAGATTAAGCATTCATTTGATCCACTATTTCCTCTAAATTACAGTTCCTCTTCCAATAATACACTCTGGTGCATACAATGAATTTGAGTTGCCTGATAATCCAATCCGGCAGGAGTCTGGGGTTATTGAATTTGCCATTCCTGCTCCAACTTTCTAGCAGCTGATCCAGAGACCCTACTTCCCCTAAACTGATTATTAGTTCATTCTTCACTTTTACAATGCTTTTCCAGTTTTCTGAGTCAGGCTCCTTTGCTACCATGTCCTTCAGAGGACAGTTTCTCAACTTATAGTCTCTTACCCAACTCTCTCATCTTCCTTCCTTCCTGCATTGTAATCTTCATAAACAAATCAACTGAAACAACAAACTACAAACACCATCAACTTACAACAATTCCATTTTTCCTAACCAATCGCTATCTTTCCTAGAAATATTAGACAAACTACTCCTTAATCAGCTTTTCACTTCTTTGTTCACTTGATCACTTGGTTTAGTAGGATGAATTAGGCTTTCTTCTAGTCGACACTTGTTCCTAACCATCCAAATGTGATACACAAGACTGCAAATCACAAAACCTGCTACTTATGACATCAGTCTGGACTTCGTCTTCTTTTTAGCACACCAGGAGATTGCTTAGCTTCACTATCTGGGATGTTAATGTTAAGCCATCTCCTCACTTCCCCAAGACATTTCTGTGAGTAAAGACACTAGAAGAACATGTGATCATGTGTCTCTGCCACATATCCACATAGAAAACACTGGTCATCACTACAAATGCCTATCCTCTTGAATTTGTCTCGCATTTGCAATCTCTGAAATCTTGCAAGCCACCCTATGAAGGCAGCTCTAGGGATAATATGTCAATTCCAAATGAATTTACCCGAACATATCTTGTTGAACTCACCTCTTAGCCACTTATACCCAGCTGCAACAGTATATCTATTTCCAGGGCTTAACTAATTCTCATGTTTAAAAACCATTATCTAGTTGATCCCTTACTCCACAAATCTTCTTCCAGAACCAACTGATAACATCATTATAGGAGGTTTATAATCCTCCTAGTTTCTGTACCATAAGGGCTCTCCCTCTTCTTGTTCTCCTCCTCCTCCCCCTCTCTAAAAAACCCTAGCATCTAAATCTAAATCTAGGGGCTACCAGCCATCAATTAGATGGTGGTAAGCCCTAATTTTCTTATTATTCACCCTAATTAATTAGTTATCACTAGTTATTATCAATTATAACTCGTTTCTACCTCCTCGAGAGGGTATCTCTACCACCATATAGGTGGGTTTATACTGAGATTCGCGAGATTTCTACAAGGATCCGGTGTTCATTAATTTTGTCTTGGGGTTGCAATGGATGCTGAATTCGGGATCAAATACCATTAACTACGTTGGTTGCCTTTCTTCTTCGAGTTAAATAGATCTCCAATGCCGATGAAAGACGCAAAGATGTCGACGTGCAAGGGATCAATTTTGTTAATTAGGGAAGAATTGTGTCAATTAGATTTATTTGATGATATTCATATCTTTATAATTCTTGATGTAAGTGCCGTTTGGCGACAATATTAATGAATTTCTGTTTATTTCAAAAAAAAAAAAAAAAAATCGTCCTAGTTGCTTGCGTTCAGGTAAATGCTATTGATCTATTTAATCCACAACTTATCAGCTTTAGCGTAAATACAACAAGCATATTTACCTAAGCAAGCAACATTACAACTCATAGTATCTCTGATTCCAAGTCCACCAGCATCTTTAGGCTTGCAGATTGACTCCTAAGAGAAAAGAGGATCCTAATCAGATGCTCATTGTTGTCTCACAGAAAGTTCCTACAAACATCATTATTCCTTTTTAGGACCATCTTTGGGATTATAAAAACCATTGACCAGTAATCATGTAGATTCAGCAATACAGCCTTGACCAAGGTCAATCTCCCAGCATGGGATAGTTTCCGAGCACCTAGGGCTCTGATCCTGTTCACCACTTTTTCTGTTAGTATGTGGCAATCTATGACAGAGATTCCGCCCACTGTGACTTGAATCCCTAGGTTTTTGAAAGGGATCTGCCCTTGTTTAAAACCAGAGAATTCGACTACTTGCTTTGCCCTGGAACCCAGACCAACACAATACATTTCAAATTTCGAGGAATTTGCTGTTAACCTTAAACTTCTAAAAAAATGTTGGAAATCCTCTCAAAAGGAGTCTGAATGATTTAATATTCCCTTTACAGGAATAACAACAAAGTCATCTACAAAGCATAGATGACACAACTTTGTTTTACCACATTGGGTGAAACCTAAACTCCCTCTTGCTAGCCACTACTTCTAGTATCCTTGACAAATACTCCATACAAATTGTAAAGAGTAGTGGGGTGAGGAGATCTCCTTCACCGCTTTTGCCTTGAAAGAACCCAAAACACTTACCATTCAGAGATATGGTGTAAGTGTAACACCTCACAATTTTGAGTAATTATTATAATTGTGTCTTACATTTTATAAATCATTTTGAGAAATTATAATTACTTATATTGGGAACATAATTAGTGTTAATCAGGTTTTAAGGAAATAAGTCAAAATTTCCTAATTGGGAAACGAAATACTAAATTACTATTATGCCCTTACTAACTTTGGAAATTGAGGGACTTTTTTTTTTTTTTTTTTTTTTTTTTTTTTTTTGTAATTTAATCATTCAAGCCCCGTCTATATAAACCCGAGTTGAGATCAAAGCCTTATGCATAAGAAATAAAACTCTAACATGTTTCTCTCTCTCTCTTGCCTCTCTCCTTCGCGTTCTCCACCCGCATAAGTTATCAGCATGACTGGGTCAACGTCAAACACACACAACTCTCACATACGACCTCTGATTAAGTCGTGGTTGGTGGTGTTAGAACCGTGCTTTCGATAAGAATCCAACACTATGTAGAGCGTGCAAGGTTTCTACTAGATGTTCCCTATGGAGGTGTTTTAGTGGAACTGTGTCCATCTACTTAGGAACTATTTCGCCGCCTTGGTATTTTGATGATTCACGTCGACTACTAAGGTATTTGAGAATGAGGTTTTGTGGAGATGTTCCTAACTCTAGCCTTGGCAGCATGTCCAAAATTGGTAAGACCTAGATTTGTGATCAAAATTTATATTAGTATTCGTGGGTAGACCCTAATTCATGTTTATGGTTCAGTGTGAGATACTGACATACTAAATTTTGGTAATCATCCAGTTTCTCAAATTCAAGTTATGCCTATTTTTTTACTACCGCCCTAGTTTGAATTCGTGCTCAACTAGTATCGTTTGTGGTTATGAAGTTTGTAATTAGGCTTTGATGGGGTTAAAGATTATAATTGGTGGCTTGATGATTTGAGTTGGGTTAGCTTTATGACAAGATGATGTTGGATTAAAATGAAGAAAGGGGTTGGCGCTTAAGGTAAGAACGTTGAGCTATTGTCCTTTGAGTTTCGCAAATTGCCATGTTCTAATTGATACTTCAATCCTTACACCTTGAACGCCATGGTCCTATACTCATTATTCACTTGTTTCATATTCCTTTGATTTTCTACTACATAATGATTGTTTGACACTTATCCTCGTTGACTTCAACGGCCCCTTAGCCTCTTGTTGTCCACGGCCTTGATCTCGACTCTCGTAGCTTTGGATATCAAATTCTTTTATGCACTAAGTATATGTATCGCCCCACCGCATAGATTTTCAAGTGGGCTTGTAGGCGTCTAGGACTACTCTATTGGGTTAGAAACACTCAGTAGGGGGTGTGCACACTTAAGGTCTAGATTGTCTTGGTTGGTATATTGTAGGTCGGACTTACTCCAACTTGGCAGGCTGGTTCTACCGCCTTGAAGTTATGAATGTATGGCAAGCTTGTTCTTCCGCCTTGAAATTGTGATTGTATGGTAGGCTGGTTACTCCGCCACACGGATTATTATGGTCTCCCAGTCATTAAAGTTAAGTTAGTAAGATTGTTTGAAATGGATTCTGTTATATATATTGTAATGGCTATGGTTATGAATGCTGTGATTTAGATTGTGAGTTGGTTATGTGCTAAGTGTTGTTTTCAAATGGAAAATCAAATGTTTTCGAAAAGCCAGGTAAGTGTCTTTGGTTTTTTCAAGTTGAGGTGTTACCTTACTCAATTTTTTGACTTTTTCAACTGTAGTTTTTGTGCTTTAAATCTACAATAGGTGGTTGTAATTGGATGCGTCTGTTGGGTTCTACTTGAAGAAGTGTCTAGCTTCCGCTGCGTATGACAGTACTAGATTGTTTGTTTAGGCATTGTATCGTCTGAGTTGTAATAAATAGTTTTTAACTTGTCATGCATCTTCGTATATCGATTGTAATATTGTCGAATTTTGGCGGTCTTTGTATTAAAATAATGTTTTAAATTGGCCGAAATTCGGGGGTGTTACACCCGGTGTCCGTACTCGTGCAACATAGGTGGTTACTCTTTTTTTGTACATTTCGCCTTTTTTCCCGCCAAAGGATGATCAAAGACTAACATTTTTACAAAAAAAAAAAAAGATAATGTATTGGCTGTTGATTTCGCCAAAAAAAAAAAAAAACAGACTTCCTTAAAGTTGTACTCATTTTGTTGGTATCTACTTTCATAATATTATAATTTTGTAATTTTTGGCTTTCTATTTAATTTTTTTTTTTCATTCTAATGTCTCGCCTCCAAAAATGATATTGAAACATATTTTTGAATAGAGGATGTTATATATATAAAATATGTTGTCATCATCATTGTCATAGGTTTTCTTGTTTTTTTTTTTTTTTTATGCATTTTAATATTTTTGAATTTTTTCTATAATTGTCACATTTGCATTAAATCAATGCATCTTGATAGACTGTAGTTAAAAACATTTTGTTTTAAAAATGGTAAAATCAAGAGAATATTAACCCACGTTAGCTTGAGGTTTTTTATATGAAAATTGATTATGTCTTGGTCATTTAGGTCATGTATGATTTGATAAAGATATTTGATTAAAGGATAAGTTATATGATCCGATATGAACATTTCACATGTTAATTGATCTAAATTAATTAAAAAAAGAAGTGTAATTAATTAGGCAACCTTAGCTTGAGTTTATTTGCATGAAAATTGATTATCTCTTGGTTATTTAGATTCTGTATGATCTGGTATGAAACTGTATGATTAACGGAAGTTGTTTGCTCTAATGTGAATATTTCATATGTTAAGTGATCTAAATAAATTAGAAAATAACTTAATTTAATTAGGTGAGTTATACCTAAACGGAAGAAATTAATTTGTATGTAAGTCTCTTTAAACTTAAACTATTACTATCAGCCGGAAATATTAGGTCAGCCACCTTAATGTAATCTTCTCAGAAATTCAACTATTTTTTTTTGTGTTGAATGCGTCTGGAAATGGGGAAAATCCCACATCGCAAATGGAATTCTTCTAGAGCTTTGAAAAAAATTGATGCACAGTCCTAAAATATATAATATTCGAATTATAAATATATTTTATCTATTAACAGAGGGATACAACTACAGCAATCATATTGAAAATGAGAATATAAAATCTACAATATAGTTATGACCTTAAATAAAACTTTTTTTTTTTGTAAAAAATAATTTATTTTTATTCATCCATTGTGAGAAATAAAAATCATATTTTACAAAAGAAGAGTTACCGTAAGATAAACCATCCCCCTAATTGCCATTAAGACAATCCACAATTTCATTTTGCATACAGTTTTTTGGTAATGCTAAAAGCCTAATACTAACAACACTCTGAATTTTCTTCACTATTTGCGCCTCAGATTGCTCCTTATCTCCGAAAGTTCTTGCACTCCTCTCGCTTCGTATGTAGTATATTGTTGCAGTTAGAATTGCATAGCATCAGTCAAAATGCCAGTGATTCTTCCTTCTTCTACTTGCTCTCCATTTAAGCTCATTAGTTAGGCTCAATGCTCTCCTGTTTATGCCTATTCAATTCAAAATTTCTTGCCATACCTTTCTTGCATATGCACAAGCAAAGAATAGGTGATCACTACTCTCCATATTGTTCTTGCATAAGTAACATCTGTTTACTATGATTAAACCCATCCTGTTAAGATTATCAATAGTAGGTAAGCACCTTTGAGCAGCTAGTTTCGCAGTAAACCTATGTCTGGGCAGGTTGGTGTTGTAACTAATTATCCTACGTACACCACCTGTGCTTCCTCCTTTTTTTCCCTGGAGTATTTATAACCTACCTGCACTTTATACTTGCCTCCTTTTTCCCAAGTTTTCACCACTTTTTATGCATTTTCCCAGCTCCCTATTTTCTACAGCAATTCATCTCCGATTTTTAGAACTTCTTTTCGATTTTTCGAGTCTCCTTCTCTGTCTTTGACCTCCCAAATATGACTTTTTTGCAGGTAGTAAGCTAGAATCAATTGCAACCATAGGCCATCTTGCTTGGTTACAATTTTCCACAACCATTTTGTCTTTAAGGCTTTGTTCCAAGCAAGAACTTCTTTAATCCCTAGACCTCCTTCTATTTTTGGAGAGCACATCCCTTTCTAGCTTTTAAAGGTAAGTTTCCCGTGCCCTCCTCAATGTTCCACAGATACCTTCTGCTGCTCCTTTCAATCATTAGAATTATATGATGTGGGAAAATAAATCCTAAGCTCCAGAAGTATTCTCTGCCAAAAATGATCGATTTAATCAACTCTACTTTCCCAGCATAAGACAGGAAATTGGCTGACCAGTTGCTAATGCTACTTTTTATTTTGCTCACCAAAGGTGTATACATACTCCGTATATGCTAACAACCTGCTTGGATTCAAAGGAAGCCCTAAGTATCTAAAGGGAAATCCTCCTGAGTATCCAGTGTCTTTTAGGATTTCAGCTTTCACAATTCTTGAGATCCCTCTCAAATATATGTCAGTTTTAGCAGAAGTTGCCACCAAGCCTGAAATTCTTGCAAATTTGTCAACGCATTTTGTTGCAGCTAACACTGAGGGCACATCTCCTCTTGTAAATATCATAAGATCATCGACGAACACCATATGAGTAAGTTTCACTCTGCTACATTTTGGATGGTAAGAAAATTTAGGCTCTTTGGGCATTTCCCTAAGATATTTAGACAACACCTCCATACTCAACACAAATAGATAAGGAGACAGAGGATCTCTTTGTCTAACACCACTCTTACCCTTGAAAAATCCTGTTGCAGCTCCATTAATTTTCAAATTGAACCAAGTTGAGCTTATGCATTCCATAATCCAGTTCACATATTGTCCCGAGAAATCCATAGTAGTCAACATAGTTCTTATGAATTTCCTGTTGAGTGAATCGAAGGCCTTTCTAATATCAACTTTAATTTTATAAGACATCTCGAGGAGATGTTCTTCCTCCTGTATCCTTTAATAAGACCTTGTGAGACCATAATGTTTTCAAAAATACTCCTATTCTGCACAAAAGATGTTTGCTCCTTGCCAATCAGCTCAGGTAAGACTCTCTTTAACCTATTTGCCAGAATCTTACTTATTACCTTGTAAACAGTTGTACAATAGGAAATTGGTATGTATTCAACGACAGATGATGCATTTTCCTTCTTTGGAATAAGGGCTATGATAGTTGCATTTGCTTGTTTATTGAGCTTGCTCTTGCTGAAAAATTCCTCCACATCTCTGATTAAATCTTCCTCTACAATGTCCCAAGATTTTTGAAAAAGCCATGCTGAAAATCCATATTGACTTGGGCTCTTATCAAGGTTAATATCAAATAGTGCCTTCTCTATTTCCTCCTTACTTACTGTGCTAACCAAGGTTTCTTCCCAAAACCCTAATACTGTACTTCCTTTTGAGATGATAGTACTGTCAAAATCAGTGACAAGCTTTTCCTCCCCTAACAGGCATTCATAGTAATCAATAAAGGCCATGCTGATTCCTGCTTGATCAGTGAACACCTTCCCATCCTTGCCTGCCACTTTCCCCGCAATACTCTGATTTTTCGTTGTTGCATTTTAGCATAGAAATATTTTGAACGTGGACACCAAATTTTGTCTCACCCTTTTTATTTCATTTTTATTAATCTATTTTTACTTTCTAATTTCATTTCACTTTATTCATTTCTATTCACCCATTTCTATTCGTTTATTTGTGAATAAAACGATTTCTCAACAATTTCAATTTCACCATTTTTCTATTATTTATATAAATTTCGAAAATTGTGTAAGTAATATTAATAATATTAATTTTCATTGTTTTTAATTCTAAATTCATTTATTCATCGACTCATTTCACCCTGTTTTTATTTTTGCACAAACCGAGGCAAAATTGCTCGAAACGAGTCTAACCCGACCTTATTTCTACTAACTATTAAACCACACAAGCCATGACCTCACCTTATGTGACCCATAGTTACACTAACAAAATTGTAAAGAGGATGCTAACTATTTCTATTTTCTTTTTAATTTTGCTTAATGACTCATTATTCTTCCCCCTCCATTACAAGAACAAAATGACAAAAAAAAATTGTGTGTTGGCTATGTGTTGGCCAGCCATCTTGCTCAAAGAGCAAGTGTGGTTAATTTTTTTATTGCCCATTTGCTTGATATTTATCTCACAATCAATCTCCTTCACTCATTTATTTCCTCTCTTAATACTTAAACAAAAAACTTCATTCACCACACACACACTTAAGGCTCATTACTCACAAAAGCAAAGAAAAAAAAGAGAGGAGAAGGAGAGAGGGCCGGCCACATCAAAGCAAAAGAAAAGAGAAGCATTTGCTCTCTTCATTTACTTCCTACCTTAGTCTAATCTTCTCATTTAATTCTCACATCAAACTCCACCTTAAATCTAACCATCTACTAATAAATATGTAGTATTAGGATCACTTTAGCTTATAAGTAATTAAAATCAACCAACCTCACTTATATTAAAATTTGTTTAGGTGACTTAATACCCTAACATGGAGGACCTTCAACATTGATCATCAAATGTGGTATTCCTATCCTTTTTTCTTTTATTGTATTGCATTTCAATTCATTTTTTATCTCCAATATATTACTAACACTTTTTCTGTCTAGCCTTGGTTGGTAATGGGTTTAGTGTGGTTTATTGAGCCACACCAAAATCCACAAGCCAACTTCTAGGGCCTTACGGGGGCCGTTCCCTTTATTGAGGGGAACATTAGTTTGCGAGAGTTTAAGGAGCGGAGCGTTTTTTTTATTTTTTTTTGTGTTGTTTTGAGGTGCTAATGCTTTTATACCTCTATGAGTAACATTCATATTTTTACAAGTTTTTATCATATTTTTCCATGTACAAAATGGCCTAAACATCTACCCGGATTTCAGCCTAGTCGAAACTGTTTTTCAGTCCAAATTGTAAAATCTGTATAAAAATAATTTTTTCGCTAATAAATCTTGATCTTTTGATAAAACCTTCTTTGGGGTCTTATAAACCTCTCTGCCAAATTCCAGATCTATATTCGTGACAGAACATTTATAAAAAAATTTGTGGCAAAAATGATCAACCCTGGTCCTAGGTCCGACCAACTGATTTCAACGCATTTTTTAGCATTGAAAATGACCTTTTCTGGGTAAATCCCCATCGTGAAGGTTGGAGAGAATATTCCCAGGTTTCCAGAAAGCTAAGGGTCAAAAATTATTCATGTCCCTATCAATAGCTGTGATTTTTTGAAAACAGATCCTATTTTTCTCAGAAATCCGATTTTCAACCTTAAATTTGTTTTGTGAGTAAATGAACTCTTGGGATCATGAAATAATTCATGAGTGATCCCAAGATGTTCATGAGCCCACCTTCAACCAAGAAAAATTTGAAAACATCATTTGATCTTTCAAACCATTCAACTTCCACCAACTTTCTGTTTTTTGGGATAAAAATGACAAGTTTCTTACCCAAATTAATTGATTTAATTAACCAAATAATTAGAATTAATAGGGAGTCTAAGAAATCCACCTCTTTGAAATATCAAAATGTTAAAAATAATTTAGACTTAATCAGGAGTCTTTTTAATCCAATTCATAAATAATTAGACTTAATAGGGAGTCTAATTAATCACCATTTTGTTTGATGACTTTAAACACTTAGAATGGAATCTAAGTCAACCTAAGTCAAGTCAATCTAAGTCATGTCAATCTAAGTCAAGTCAACTGAGGTCAAGTCAATGAAAGTGAACCATGGTATAAAACCAATCAAAATGCAACCAAGTCTACCAAGCTTATTAAAATCCGACAAATAACCCAAATCTACTCGAGTCAACCAAAGTCTACCAAAGTCAAACAAATCTACCTAAATCTACCAAAGTCAAACAAATCTACCTAAGTCTACCAATGTCAACCAATGTCTACCCAAGTCTACTAATGTCAACCCAAGTCAACTTTACCTAAAATCGACTAAAGTCAACTTCGCAAATAGGTGCAAGTCAACCGAAGTCGACCCGAGTCGATTAAAGTCAATAAGGACTAAAATCCACCCCCTTTGTAAATAATGTAATTAATAAAATCAAAAACCCCTAAAAATGTTTTCTTATTTATTTCCAAACGTCTTTTCTTAGTTTTTCTAATTAAAGTCGTTTTCTCCATTTTCCCCAACATTTTAAGAATTTCCATTTTTTTTTCAAAACCTTTTGTACATGGAAGTAAATAAACTTTTCTTGATGTGTTTTGCATGTAAAGTTTTAATTTTACGTTCTCCGTATGGACTTTGGACGGGGCCCTACCCCAACACTAGGCAAGGATTGTCAATTCGCTTATGCGTGATCATGAGGTCGATCTACATTCACCTCTACCAACTATTCCACCAACGCCCCAGTGGAACACTTCTTGATCGAACATAACCGAATCGACGATTTATTTTCCTTATATTGTGGTAGGGCCTACACGGGTAGCTCTAACTATACGGCCATTTCCACCGAGCCCAAACACACAACCCAATCCATTTCATTAAATCTCCCCGCGAGAGTCAATTCAACCCTAGTCAAACTATTGAGAAGTCTAATCTTTAAACTCGCGTTAGAGAGGTCGAGCCATTCACATTAAGACCTCGTTTAGGAGGCATGCCTGGTTCAGGAGGCATGGTGATCAATGGCGATCGCCGTCTGGATGAAGAGACGCATAGATCCAAGCGGAATATACCTTGCTCTATTCTACCGTGGATCGACTTGACTCTAATGTGAGTGATTTATAAAGTCTCTCAATAGCAAGACTTTGAGTGAAATGACTTTCTACCCTTTCCAAGCGAAGTAAAACCCATCTCTAACCCCCACATGGGTAATATCCCTAGTGGAATCAACCCGATCATTTCCCCAGTGGAATGATATCTACCCTGTGGATCCATCCACCTACCCTTGCGGATATTAGCCGCTACCCCCCAGTGGAAAAGGCCATTGTCGTGGGGCTGCCCGTCAGAACTACGTAGGGTTTTGATCCTCGAGTGGATTCCGATCCCACAATGAAAGGTACGTAGGGCAACTTTGGTGCTCAAACCCCCCAAGTCCGTACAAAAAGACTCGGGAAATCTTTTGTAAATTATTTTTCCAAACTTCTGCATGTGAATGACAATGTGAATATATATGTGCTTTTCTATTTCTACTTATTTATATGGATCTTAACGCAACCAATACACTGAGACTCTTTAAAAGAAAATGATGTGTTAGTAAGTGCCCGTCCTTATGACGGAAGGGGAGACGAGTTCCAAATGTTCTCACCCCTTAACTAAGGCCCCGAACCCTTTTTCTCTATTTCGTAGACCAGTTTTCCAAAATTTGTAAATGAGCAATAAAACGGAATTTTGCCTTAGAGTGCATGGAGTCATTTTTGGTTTTCGAAAGGTTTACCTTAAATTCTTTCAGTTGTTTTCGAACTTGTGCTTTTTAAACTTGTTTCGAAACCCTTCCTTGTCGGGGTAAAGACAGGGTGGCGACTCTGAGTTTTCAACGATCAAACCTAAGTTAGTTCAATAACCTGCAAACACAAACAATTTTTTTGCGAGCCCCGCAGTCTGGCGACTCCGCTGGGGACATTTTTTTTTATACAAAAAAAATAAACTAAATTCTTTCCGAGGCCTTGACCCGAAAGTACATCATTTCCTTCTTTTGAATCGAGGACGTGTATTGGTTGCATAGATCGATAGCTTTTGTATATTCTCGCTCTAGCATGTGTATATGTGAAATTACGTGTGTTTGGGAATGCCTGTTTGAATCCGGTCCGCACACACTGCACTGTGATGTTGTTCTCTAGAAAAGCCAAATTTAGGACTGACACCTATCCTTACTGAGGACGGGTCAGGAATAGAAGAAAAGATTATTAAAATACTTAAGAGCGTAAACTTGTATCCGTGACTTATCGAGGGCCGGCTATGCAAGAGCGTTCAACCCTCGGAGGGCACAGCGGAGTGCGCAAAGGTCATTTAAAGAAGAATAATACCTCAATCAAGCACCTTGAGTCTGACTGTAGGACACATGGACCAACGCATGATGGAATAGCGTCGTTCTACGTCTACATACATAGTCATTCTTTTAGTTTTATCGAGTCCGAGTCCGTCTCACGAGTTTTGTCTAACATAAGAGTCGAAAATTTCCCAACCGTTTTCAAAATTCAATTTTGTGTAAATCCACACATTTTCTTGATTTGTAAAATTATTTTTGTTTCTCAAATAATATTTCAAATGACATTTTCTTCAATTCATAACCAAATGTTTTCAAACCACATTAACTGCTAACTCTATATTCCTTTGGAAAATTGTAAATAAAACTCTCAAGAATTTTTCAAAATAAACATGAGACTTTTTCCTCATAAGCACCATCGAATTCCATCCTTTTTTGTAAATCAACCACTTTGCACAATCAAATCCTACCTCATCGATTTCTTTTTAATTATAAAGAGAAAATTCTTTTCCAACTCACAATAACAACCTCTCCCGTCTTCAAACTAAAAAAATTCAAAAATCCAACGAAATACCAAAAGAGAAAGAAATCAAACTTCAAAAAAATAGTTTTTCAAAATTCAAACGAGATAATAACGTCTCACTCAAACCACCAACGATCTAACAACCCCCACTTCTACCAATCAAACGAGATAATTGGGTCTCAGTTTTTCAAAAGATAAAAGGGTCTTTTCGGAATCTACCTTTCCGTAGTTCACTTCCGAACTACGTCGCCCTGATTCCCGAAAGGGATACATAGGCAATCCTCATGGATGGGGGCATCACCCCTCAAACCTTGTCGATATACACAACCACTCAAATTTTGTCTATATACGCGAACTTTCAAACTTTTATTGATACACAACCTTTTAATTTTGTAAATATACTCAACCTTGTACAAAGTTTTGTAAATGTACACAGACTTTCTTTCTCTACTTTTGTAAATATCACAACTTTTTCAAATACCAAATTTTTCGAATTTGTAAATTCCAAAAATCGAAAAAAGAACTATCAATCCAAAGATGAATAAGAGAATTCTCCCGAAACATACTTGTGAATAAGTTTTGTCATTTCATCTCCCACGATCAAGGAAACTAATTTTCTTTTACGACCATTACTAAACTGTCTCCCTTTTTCAATTTGTAGGTCAACCCTTTGGCTCCGATCCGGGTCTAGATTAGTCCGAAAATCGTCTGTTTGTGAGTCACCCGAACAACCATCTGAAATGGCAGACGCTCAAGGGAGCAACGATAATGACAGCCGGATTAATCCCCACCCTGATGCAATGAGTGAGTTGAAAGTGATGATGCAAACCATATTGGACCGTCAGGACACGGTCGAACAAACCATCCTCAATATGCAACGTGATCACATATTGAGACCACCTGTTCCTTCCGAAATTGTGGTATCATTCAACCTAGGACCTCCTTCCGAACCTCAAGAGGTGCCAAGTAGATTGGAGGATGAGATAAACAAGCAGAAAGACGTCTAGAAGGGTATGACCCAAGCTGAACCATGGTTAGACATCCACGGGTTGACATTGTTTCCTAAGGCCCATCTAACTGAGGGATTTCGAAGCCCTAGTATCTCAAAATTCAATGGAACTGGTAGCCCTACCAACTTCCTCAAGCTCTATGCCGGAACCATGAGCCTGTTGAAGTTTGATGAGTCGCTGATGACCCAAATGTTTCAGCAATATCTCGAGGGTGCAACTTTGAATTGGTTCTTGGGTTTAGAAAATAGCAAGAAGTCCACCTGGTCCGACATTGTGCGAGAATTCACTAACCAATACAAGTACAACGAGGAGTTCGACATCACTCGGAGAGATTTGGAAACTACTTCCCATAACTTCAATGAGACTTTGTAATATCCCGAAATTTCAAAGTATTATATAGAATTATAAATTAAAAAGATTTTTAAAATTAGTTTGTGAGTCGTTTTCAAAAATGAGTTCGGAGATGATTTTTAAAAATCGGATTTGTTATTCGGGTTTCTATTTTCTGATTTGGGTCATCCCTCATTAGTACAATAATCATACATAAACCAATATATGTTGGCCCAAACATAAGACCCAAATACCCAACCCAAACCCAAAGAAGGAAATCAGAAAAAGGAAAAAGAAAAGAGAAAGGAAAGAAAAAGAAGAAAAAAAAAAAGAAAAAAAGAAAACTGACACGCACCCCCCTCCAATAAAAAAACAGAGTTCCATCTGTTTTCTTTTCTTCTTTCGCCTTCGGTTCGCCGTCTTCTTCACGCCGCCTGTCCTTCTTCGCCGCACGCCACCGCCCACGCACGAACGCCGCCCCTATTCATCTGCCCAGATCGTCGGTCGACCACCTCGCTTCCCTCACTTCTTCTTCTGCCGTGGTAACGCCTCTACCACACCTTTCTTCCCCTGTTTTCGGCTTCCTCTTTAAAACGTGATTATCAAGTATTTTTCTAGCTTTAATTTGTGTTTAATTGATCCTAATAGATGTTATAGTTAGTGAGTAATCAATTTGGGTTAGTTTTATACACAAAGAATTTGTTTTGATGCTTGTTTCGAGTTGATTTTCACTAATTACGAAATTGGCGTTAATTAACTTAATTACTCATTTTGTCTCAATTAATTTCGAAAATTATAGCTTGAGGATGATTATAGTCTTTTGATAATGTCTTTAATTTAATTGGGGAATTTAAGCTAAAATTGTTCATCTTTTGTATAAATTTTTATTAGTCTTAATATTGAAATTTAAGTTTTGATTTGTTTTAAGTAGCCCAATTATATCACTAATTAGGTTTTTGAAATCTCGTTGTTTATAAATTATTTCGGAAAATTCACGTGATACCCTCGAACTTTGACAGATTGCACATGGTACCCAACTTGGCAAGTTTGTACACATGGTACCCCTGAACTTACTACTTTGTGCACATGGTACCCAAATAGGAACGTCCGTTAGATTATTCCGTTAAGTAATGATGTTCTGGTTAGTTATAAGGTAAATTAGTTAATTAAAGTTACATAATTTTTGAAAAAAAAAAAAATTAAGTTACATAATTTGATTTTCCATTTTTTTTAAAAAATCAAATTTTTTGTCTTTTTAAAACAAACACGAAAAATTATTTCACGAACCAAAAATCCAAAAATAATTATTTTTTTTCTAAAAATATATTTTTTTAAATTATTCATAATTTGTGCACATGGTACCCTTCAAGTTACCACTTAATGCACACGGTACCCTTGAGATCAAAACATTTTGCACATAGTACCTCTAGAAAAACTAGTTTTTTTTTCTTAATTTTTTTTAATTTTTTTTTTAAAATAATTATTTTTTCTACAAATTTATTGAATTTTTGTTAATTAAAATATTAATCCTATAATTTAAATACCTAACAACTAACCGACACATCATCACTTAACGGAAAAATCTAACGGAAGTTACTATTTGGGTACCATGTGCACAAAGTGGTAAGTTCAAGGGTACCATGTGCACAAAGTTGCCAAGTTGGGTACCACGTGCAATTGGTCAAAGTTCAAGGGTACCACGTGAATTTTCCAAAATTATTTTGCTGATTTTTCTTAATTTATTTTATTAATTTCGAATTTCTGGGTTTTTATGTAATAAAACATTAATTTTGATAATTAAAACATAATATAAATTGTATTAATAAATCCTAAATAAATTATAATAATTAAGAATTTACTTTTATGAATTGGATTTTGTTTTAAAATTAATTTTAAGTCTTTGGAAATTTTTAAATTAGATTAGGTGTTATTCGTGTTAGTATTTAATTATTGAATTAGAATTATAATTGTTGGTTAAATTGATAATTGTTGGTTTGAAAATTTCATTATTATGGGCATTTCATATAGAATAGAATTAACATAAGTATTAGAGGAATGATTGGGTGATATTAGTAGTAATTTGGGATTATTGATTGTAATATTGTAGCCCTGAGTTCGTAGACGAAGAATTCTAGTGATCGTTGTGCTGTCGTGTTCTTGTGTGCATTGAAAAGGTAAGCTAGCATGCTCAACCCTTCTTAAACTTGTAGAATCCTTTCAAACTTATGTGCTATATGTGAATGGTGTGATTGGATGAGAACATAGTATCATGATCGGTGGAGAACGATTCAATTTTCTTTGTGATTATTAAATGGTACTTGTGTGGTTATTTGCAATGAAAATATAAGTGGTTTTATGTGTGATATTGGTTGTGATTGGTTTATGAATGATTCAAATTGTGAATGTGAACTATGATGGTGATATGGAGATTTGACGGAGTATGGTGGTATAATGATTGTGTCGGAGCCTCGGAGTTGCTCCTAATGATTGTGTCGGGGCCTCGGAGTTGCCCCTAATGTGTCGGAGCCTCGGAGTTGCTCCTAATTATTGTGACGGAGTCGCATCGATTCCTAATTATAGTCCCACCGCATCGGTCTTTATGAGGGTTTGACTCTAGTACTACTCTATTAAGTTAAAAAAATACTTAATAGGGGGTGTGCACACTTAAGGTCTAGTAGTCTTGGATTATGGATTATGGATTATGGATTATGGATTGTGGATTATGGAGTGTGGATTATGGAGTGTGGATTATGGATTGTGGATTCTGAACTATAAATTTTTAATTATGGATAATAACTTATGACTTATGAATTTCTTATTTATCGTTAATCTTTGATTTGTTGGATATGAATTGTGGAATGTTTCTTAAGCTATTGGAAGTGATGAGTTGAATGATGGATTGTGATATATGAATTTGGATTGTTGGTTGGGATTATTAATAGATAAATGATATGATTATATGCTAAGTGTATTTTCGAAAATAAAAACCTAAAACGTTTTCAAAATCCAGGTAAGGCTTTTGGTTTTCTACGAGCTGAGGTGTTAGCTTACTCAATTTCACTGACTTTTTCAACTGTGGTTTTTGTGTTTTAAATCCACCACAGGTTTGGAGTATTTGATGCATGCGGGAATCGGCGACTCATTAGTTATTAGTTGGACTAAACAAATATAGACTCTCAACTATTAGATCGTTAATGATACTTAGACTATTTCATATTTCATATTTTTGATTATTGTAATTTAATTAATGGATTTTAATAGACTATTTTAGACCATTAGACATTTGTAGTTCGGCTTCTGAAATCTCCTTGCATTCGGGTCTTTGACTCGAGTGCGGAGTGACACCTCTGAATTTCCTTAATTTGTGTTTTGGTTCGTGATAAAATGTTTTTAAAAAGGAATGGAAATTTGGGGGTGTTACAGACTTTCTCCGCCTTCATCACTAGGTAGAGATCCAAGGCCGCTCAAATGGTTAATAGGCCCGGGGAAGAAGAACAAATCCAAATGGTGATCAAGAATCTCTTGCCTGCTTATAGGGGGCATATGGGCTTTCAATATTTCCCATCATTTAAGGCTTTGATAGCGACGGGGTCGTTAGTGGAGGATGCCATCAAGAAAGGTGAAGTCAAGAAAGCCGGTTCAAGCTCAAACGTCAATCAAAACCCTTATAGGTTTTTTTGCCAAGAAGCCTGTAACAAATGAGGGTGGGACCTCGAAGCAGTATACAGGGGTGAATGCCGTGACATCTGGGAACTTTTTCCAAACGAGGCAACGAAGGGAATTCGTACCGATCCAAATGAGCTACACTCAAGCCTTCTCCAAACTCACAAAAGCCACCCTGATCAAACCTTTAACTTTGCGACCACCTCCAAAGAACCCTTACCCTGGTTACAACCCCAATGAACATTGCAATTTCTATCAAGGTC
The DNA here is from genome assembly GCA_963680865.1 of Spergularia marina. Classification (NCBI taxonomy): domain Eukaryota; kingdom Viridiplantae; phylum Streptophyta; class Magnoliopsida; order Caryophyllales; family Caryophyllaceae; genus Spergularia; species Spergularia marina. The sequence goes on from OY804554.1 coordinate 9,798,928, forward strand.
CTGGTCACGATACTGAGAACTGTGGAGCATTGAAACACACAATTCAAAACCTCATCGACCAGGGCAAGCTTGTGGTTAACTACGACGACAACCCTAACATCACAAAGAACCCACTTCCAAACCACAAAGAAGTACCCTCAATCAATATGATCTCCCTATCTCCAGGGGTCGACGCCTCAAGGGGCATACGACCAGTCGAACCAAGGATAGCCGAAGTGATGACAAACTCTGCAATGAAGTGCCTCGTGTATGACTTTTCCATAAAGGACAAAGTGGTTTTTAAAATGGTGAAGGATTTGAAATATGTCGTAAACAAAGACCGCTTCTCCGAAAAGTGTGGCACGATAGAATACGATGGTGCCTTTTATATGTTCGACTAGGATGAGGAGGAGACCACCATCATGAACATTAGTAGCAGAAGCGTGAAAAGCTAGAATGAATTTTTCAGTTCCACAATTGTAGGCCCAGTCTATTTGGAAGACCTCAGTGATGAAGAAGACTCTGTGGTTGCCCACGTCACAGGAACTGGAAGACACTTCAAACCATCACACCTCGAGGAGGAAAATCCCTTAGAAGAATTGAAAAGAAAAGAAAAGGGAAAAGAGCTTCCTGCAGATGAAAACGAAGCCATGGACGCCATCAAAAGAATGAAAGAGGTGAACTCAAATGTCTCCTTGTGGCAACTACTGATGCATTCGCAACCTCATAGGGCCGCGGTCTTAAAATTGCTAAATGAAGTAGGAGTTTCACCTTCCATATCCCCGGATGAGGTGGTCGCTCTTGTTCATCCTGTGTCCACCGCCATTGTATTTAGCGACGACGATCTACCTGATGATGTTCCTCACAATAACGCCTTGCACCTCACGGTCGAATGCAACAGCAAAGTGGTGCCCATGGTACTTGTTGATAATGGTTCAGGCGCTAATGTGTGTCCCTTGAAAGTCCTCCATTAACTTGAGTACTCAAATGATCACCTAAAGACATCCAAAGAAGGGGTGAGAGGGTTCGACAATGCTAAGAGAGAATTTTTAGGGATTGTATCTCTAAATTTGGAGTTCGGACCCGTGGCTCGAAAAGTGAACTTCATGGTGATCGACATTCCGGCATGTTTCAACTTCTTATTAGGAAGGCCGTGGATCCACGCTATGAAAGCTGTTCCATCTACTCTACATCGAAAAGTCAAGTTCATGACCGAAGCTGGAGTTGTCACTCTAGAGGGGGGCACAGGATTTATGGACGCTGCTGTGGCAAGTAAGACTATTCTCAATTTGAATGAGGAATTGGCTCATTGTTTGGATGAGTTTTTAATTAATGTACTCAGTGTCGACTATAGTGAAAGTGAACCAATGGAAGACGACGAGTATCCTGAGAGCGAGGAACCAAGTGAAAATCCATCTAACTCGTGGTCAGCAAACTCTGGTGAAGGATCACAAGTTTCAGTAGCACCGCCACAAGCCGTCCCAGATCATCGAGTCGATTGGGATCGCATGGTGCCGAGAGGGCCTCCTCCAGCTATGGACCTAAACCCGTTTCCTCACTTCCGTATGCCTGTTGGTTACATCATTCCAGTTTTCAACAAATTTGCCGGTGAGGGTGATCCGCATATTCACCTCATCAAATTCTCTCAAAAACTGAGGATCTAGAGGATCCATAAGGACAGCTATGCTCCTTTATTCGACCAAAGCCTAGAAGGTGCCGCACTGAAGTGGTTTTATGAGCTACCTATCGTCCTTAAGACCACCTGGCATGTACTTCGCAACTCATTCATAAAGTGGGCTGAATTCCACCAATATATAGATCCAGCAAGACTGCAATTGGGGGGATCCGACAGGGGATCGATGAACCATTCTCCAGCTACTGTGCTCGTTGGCGAGCTCAATACCGGAAGACATATATTGTACCATCGCTAAGAGAATGCATGTTGATGATGAATTCCGGATTGAACCAAGCTTAATTCGATGAGATGGGCAGTGAGACCTTCAAGACGTGGGAAGATATGGAATATCGTGGCTACTACTTAGATGTGGCGAAACTTGAGAGGGCACCTGACTTGTCAAAAGTCGGGAAACATGTGATGATCTCCTGTGGTACCCCTCGTCCCAAGCGTTGGTTTTCAGTTCTTCGCCATCCTCTGGGACATCTATTTAACCAACTAGTCAAAGTTGACCTATTGACTCCTTAGTTACCACCTGCTGTTCCTTACTGTGGGGAGTTGAGCTGCACCTCTTTCTGCCGCTACTGTCAGGCTTGTGGCCACGACACTGATGGTTGCGAAGAACTCTGCCACAAGATCCAAGACATGATTGACTCTAAGGTCATCAACCCTTGAAGCTTCATCAACATCCAACCTAGCATCACCTAGCTAATTAAGAATAAAGTAGATTGAGAAAGAACTGCGTGAGGCCTGAATCCCTAAGTCAATGTTCCTACAACATTTGACGCATTTTGCACTCTTTGTAATATAGTTTGGGGTTACATAGACGTCCTACTAGTGGATGTGGCCGCTGATAAAATCTTGTAAAATAAAAAAATAAAAAAAATTCTCTTGTACTCACAAGAACTACATTGGGCCTGATTCTCCAAATCACATGCACTTCAACACCACAAACAAGAACGAACTTCCAAAGTTCATTCACACATGGAGATATGTAGGCAACCAACCTTAGGGTTCGGCCCAAACTAAGTCTAATAAAAATATTATCCAGTTTGCAGGAACTTACCCGACTTTCGTCTTAACAGGGAGATAATTCTATCCTTTTCTCTTGTTCATTTTTGTATATATAATCAAATTTCGATTGGGAAGTGAAATGACAAAATCTCGAATGGGAGAATTCAAACTTGCACATACAAACAACAACCAATCAAACCAAAGAATACGAGAAAATTGTTTTTGAGAATAAAAAGATAAAACGCGCAAAATGAAACAAACGAGTTTTGAGTCTTGTTCATTCAACCTTTTGGTATAAATATTGATTTCATTCTTTATTCTTTATTTTAGGGGCAATCTCCTGAAAGAGCTCCTTTGATTGTGGTTGAAAGTAGCCAATCCTAATCCACCGCGACCCTCACAAAATGACCAACACCACCAAAAGAAACAAGAAATCCCGAATCCGCCATGAGCGCGAGAATCCACCACCGATCCCTACCTTCCAACCCCAAACTCTTCACATGATGGATAAGATGGGATACACCTCTGGAAATGGCCTTGGGAGACAAGGCGAGGGAATCAAATGTCCAATTGAGGTCACCAACAAACAGAACAAACACGGCCTTGGATACAACCCAAATGATGAAACCTCAATAACCACAAAAGCCAAAAAGCCATCCCTAACCCTCAATGGCCAATTCGTGCTGCAAGGAGAGAGCGAACCCTACTTTGAATTCCCGGAACCCTGGTTTGATGAGAAAAAGCGAGAAAGGCTTCTGGGACTTGAGATATTCTTTGCTGAGGCGTCCAATGAGGATTTGATTAGAAGTTGGTTTGTGAAAGACCAACAAGTCAAAGAAGGCCATAATTGGGTGGAAACCATGTGTGGTAGAGCGATCAGGCGCTTATTCAAGTCTGAGTTGAACGATGAGATAGATAACGACCCCACTACCTTAATCAAAGTGGCAGGAGACCACGTGCAACGTGAGTGGAGTTTTGAGCACCAATCCAAGAGCGGAGCTACCGAGCTAGCTTATCCCCTAGGAAACCTCACCCCCAAACTCACCATCCGACCGAACCCCGACTCCCCTACCAACTCTGACGGTTACGAAACTGACAGTTCCTCATCCGACCATTCATCCCTTTCTACCCAATCTGACATTTCTAATGATAAAAATATTATGTATAAATCAATATCCGAGTATGTTTGCTTAAATGACATTGCATCTGATCATGACGCATCTTCTGACACCGAGTCCATAGATGTTCCCGAATCATGCATGACTCCCATAGAGGATCCCATCATGTAAATATAGGGTCACATGATGACGTTAGAGAAGTCAAAATAGGCTCATCCCTCTCCCCACAAGAAAGTCTTGCATTCATTGCATTGTTAATACAGTACGTATATGTCTTTGCATGGTCCTACATTGATATGCCAGGAGTCAATCAACATCGTTGTGCACTGAATTCCGCTACTGCCAGAATGCAAACCAAAATAGCAACGACTTCGCCGAATGAAACCAGAGGTAAGCCTCAAAGCCAAGGAAGAGATTGAGATGCAGCTCAAAGCAAATTTCATCAAAGCCATCAAACATCCAGATTGGCTCGCCAACATAGTGGTTGTGCCGAAGAAAGGAGGAAAGGTTCGAGTGTGTATCGACTACAGAGATCTCAATGCAGCATCGCCAAAAGATTGCTTTCCACTACCTCATATTTATGTTTTGGTTGATAACACTGCCGGCCACGTAATGTTCTCATTCATGGACGGATTCTCCGGGTATAACCAAATTCTCATGGCAGAAGATTACATGAACAAAACCCCATTCATCACCCCGTGGGGTACCTACTTCTATCGAGTCATGCCCTTTGTGATAAAGAACGTTGGCGTTACCTACCAAAGAGCTGCGACGACTATCTTGCACAATCTCATCCACGACATCATCGAAGTCTACGTTGACGACATGAACTCATCCACCTACCAAATGATCATTTAGAGCTTTCTTTGATTGGATAAGAAGGTACAACTTGAGACTAAACCCGCAAAAGTGTGTATTCGGGGTAACCTCAGGAAAACTCTTGGTTTTGTCGTGAGCCAGGATGGGATCAAAGTGGGTTTTAAAAACACAAAAGCAATCATCGAACTAACACCACCAAAGACAGAAAAAGAAATCAGAGGTTTCCTGGGCCGAATCCAGTACATCAGCCGATTCATATCTCAACTCACGACCAAATGTAAGCCTATCTTCGTACTGCTGAGGAAAGGAGTCTCCAAGGAATGGAATGACAAATGTCAAAAGGCGTTTGACTCAATGAAGGAGTATCTCGCCAATCCACCAGTTTTACTGCCGCACAGTGACGCAAACTGCCATGGGGGCATTGTTGGCACAATACCAAGAAGGGTCCACGAAAGAGGTGGCCATCTACTATTTGAGTAAGAAATTCCTTGAGTACGAAATGAGATTTTCACCCTTGGAAAGAACTTGCATCTCCTTGGTGTATGCTATCAAGATATTGAGGCATCACCTCCAAGCTCACACGACATACCTGGTCTCTAAGCTCAATCCGATCAAGCATCTATTCGATAAACCAATACTCAGTGAAAGGCTTGCGAGGTGGCATGCTATCTTTGAATTTGACATCCAATGCATGAATCAAAAATCTGTAAAAGGAGAAGCAATCTCAGAAACCCTGGCAGAAGGGCCAATTTCGGGATATGAGTAAGATGACTTCTTCTAAGACGAACGCATGCATGCCATCAAAGTACTGAAATGGAAATTGTATTTCGATGGGGCTTTCAACAAATGACCACAAATCTACCAGAATTTTGGGCTAACAGGAGCCCGAACTACGCATAACCTGATTTCCAACGACGGAATACATAGGCAACCCTTCAGTGGGTTCGGTCATAGGTTCGCGAGAAATTTTTTAATCTCGTGAACATGTATCTACCAATAAAGTTCTCTAGAGCCGAAAAGGTCTATAGAGACCCGGCTAGACGACCCGATAAGCCGGAAAAAAAAAAAGTGAGCAAAAAAAAAAAAAAGGAGTGATGGCTTATGCAAAAGTTAGGGTCCTAAAAAAACAGAGAGACTCAAAAAAAAAAAAAAAAAAAAAAAAAAAAAAAAAAAAAAAACATCTGGTTCGGGTGAAAACGGGCTCGCTCGCAGTCGAACCGCATCAACCTCGACCTTAACTTGGCTACCTTGTGATCTAACCAATCTTGTGCATTCTGTTTTGCATAAAGGCTAATCTTGTGTTGAGTCTTCATGCATCATTTTAGGATCATTTTGGATTCATGTGTTCAAAGGATGCTTTGATCAAATCACTATCATTCATAAAAACATGCTCGGATTGAAATTTATGCACTAACATCTCATTGCAACCCCTTTTATTTGTAAGTAATAAAGCTTACTTGACCAATAAGCCACGCTAATTCCTCCTTTTCAACCTAACAACCCTTTGCTACCTCAACTTCAAACTGTGAACATTCTAACCATCATCTCTACCTCCAACTAATTGATCCCCGACCTCGACCCATAGACATACCTATCTTAATCTTCGACCTTTTCCAGCTCTACCTTTTCCGACCTCCACCTTTTCTAACTCCACCCTTCGACCTCCAACTTTTCTAACTCCACCATTTCAAACTCAACCCTGTTCACCTCTACCTCTTCTAACTTCAACCCTCATCTTATTAAACCTCATCCTTTACAACCCTTGTTGAAAACCAACACCCGACACATACAACCCTGTTAGCTTTGTAGCTCAGCTCTAATGTGAACGCTCCGCAAGACGAAGGTCGAACAAGGGTTATCTCGATCAAACGGCACTCAAGCCCTCCACCGACATGAAAAGTCACACCCGATAAAGAGAAAAAAAAGGAGAAAAGGAGGAGCTAGGTTGAAAACCCGAAAGGGCGACCTATGCTAGAAAAGGTAAGTTACTCCCATCTGCAGCGAATCCGACCCTATCTACACCGACGTCAACCCATCAACCAAATCAGAAATATTTCATCCCGTGAGCAACCTGTTCGACACTACTAACATCAACCCCGAGGATTACTACTTGATCACCATGATTATTAGAGAGAAAGGAATTGGCCCTAATCTAACTCTCAAACTCGATTTGCTTTTTCAAAATGATAAAGGTTTTTCCAAAAGTTAAACCACGACAATAAGGTCGTAAATCTACCCCAACCACAACTTCAATCTCAAAGTCAATCTCAACCTTAACCTCAACCGCAACTTCAACCTCAACCTCAACCTCGACATCAACCTCAAACTTCAACCTCAACCTCAACCAAGGATCGGGATCCAAAATTTTGCGTCTTTTCATGGCGTTGGTCTACATTTTTGCAAAACTCGACCAACGAGGGGCAAACTGTAGACACCAAATTTTGTCCCACCCTTTTTATTTCATTTTTATTAATCTATTTCTACTTTCTAATTTCATTTCACTTTATTCATTTCTATTCACCCATTTCTATTCGTTTATTTGTGAATAAAACGATTTCTCAACAATTTCACTTTCACCATTTTTTCTATTATTTATATAAATTTCGAAAATTGTGTAAGTAATATTAATAATATTAATTTTCATTGTTTTTACTTCTAAATTCATTCATTCATCGACTCATTTCACCCTGTTTTCATTTTTGCGCAAACCCAGGCAAAATTGCTCGAAACGAGTCTAACCCGACCTTACTTCTACTAACTATTAAACCACACAAGCCATGACCTCACCCTTATGTCACCCATAGTTACACTAACAACATTGTAAAAATGATGCTAACTATTTCTATTTTCCTTTTAATTTTGCTTAATGACTCATTATTCTTCCCCCTCCATTACAAGAACAAAATGACAAAAAAAATTGTGTGTTGGCTATGTGTTGGCCGGCCATCTTGCTCAAAGAGCAAGTGTGGTTAATTTTTTTATTGCCCATTTGCTTGATATTTATCTCACAATCAATCTCCTTCACTCATTTATTTCTTCTCTTAATACTTAAACAAAAAACTTCATTCACCACACACACACTTAAGGCTCATTACTCACAAAAGCAAAGAAAAAAAAGAGAGGAGAAGGAGAGAGGGCCGGCCACATCAAAGCAAAAGAAAAGAGAAGCATTTGCTCTCTTCATTTACTTCCTACCTTAGTCTAATCTTCTCATTCAATTCTTACATCAAACTCCACCTTAAATCTAACCATCTATTAATAAATGTGTCATATTAGGATCACTTTAGCTTATAAGTAATTAAAATCAACCAACCTCACTTAGATTAAAATTTGTTTAGGTGACTTAATACCCTAACTTGGAGGACCTTCAACATTGATCATCAAAGGAGGTATTCCTATCCTTTTTCTTTTATTGTATTGCATTTCAATTCATTTTTTCTCTCCAATACATTACTAACACTTTTTTTGTCTAGCCTTGGTTGGTAATGGGTTTAGTGTGGTTTATTGAGCCACACCAAGTCTACCTTTATGACCAACATTCATATTTTTACAAGTTTTTATCATATTTTTCCATGTACAAAATGGCCTAAACATCTACCCGGATTTCAGCCTAGTCGAAACTGTTTTTCAGTCCAAATTGTAAAATCTGTATAAAAATGATTTTTTCGCTTATAAATCTTGATCTTTTGAGAAAACCTTCTTTGGGGTCTTATAAACCTCTGTGCCAAATTTCAGATCTATATTCATGACAGAACATTTATAAAAATATTTGTGACAAAATTGATCAACCCTTGTCCTAGGTCCTACCAACTGACTTCAACGCGTTTTTTAGCATTGAAAATGACCTTTTCTGGGTATGTCCCCTTCATGAATGTTGGAGAGCATATTCCAGGTTTCCAGAAAGCTAAGGTTCAAAAATTAGTCATGTCCTTATCAATAGCTGTTGTTTTTTAAAACAGACCCTGTTTTTCTCAGAAATCCGATTTTCAACCTTAAATTTGTTTTGTGAGTAAATGAACTCTTGGGATCATGAAAAAATTCATGAGTGATCCCAAGATGTTCATGAGCCCATCTTCAACCCAGAAAAATTTGAAGACTTCATTTGATCTTTCAAACCATTCAACTTCCACCAACTTTCTATTTTTTGGGGTTAAAAATGACAAGTTTCTTACCCAAATTAATTGATTTAATTAACCAAATAATTAGACTTAATAGGGAGTCTAAGTAATCCACCTCTTTGAAATATCAAAATGTTAAAAATAATTTAGACTTAATTAGGAGTCTATTTAATCCAATTCATAAATAATAAGACTTAATAGGGAGTCTAATTAATCACCATTTTGTTTGATGACTTTCAACACTTAGAATGGAATCTAAGTCAACCTAAGTCAAGTCAACCTCAGTCAAGTCAATCTAAGTCAAGTCAACCCAAGTCAAGTCAATCGAGGTCAAGTCAATGAAAGTCAACCATGGCCTAAAACCAATCAAAATGCAACCAAGTCTACCGAAGCTTATTAAAATCCGACAAATAACCCAAATCTACTTGAGACAACCAAAGTCTACCAAAGTCAAACAAATCTACCTAAGTCTACCAAAGTCAAACAAATTTACCTAAGTCTACCAATGTCAACCAATGTCTACCCAAGTCTACTAATGTCAACCCAAGTCAACCCGACTCTACTTAAAATTGACTAAAGTCAACTTCGCAAATAGGTGCAAGTCAACCGAAGTCGACTCGAGTCGATTAAAGTCAATAAGGACTAAAATCGACCCCCTTTATAAATAATGTAATTAATAAAATCAAAAACCCCTAAAAATGTTTTCTTATTTATTTACAAACGTCTTTTCTTAGTTTTTCTAATTAAAGTTGTTTTCTCCATTTTCCCCAACGTTTTAAGAATTTTCATTTCTTTTTCAAAACCTTTTGTACATGGAAATAAATAAACTTTTCTTGATGTGTTTTGCATGTAAAGTTTTATTTTCCCGTTCTCCGTATGGACTTTGGACGGGGGTCTACCCCAACACTAGGCAAGGATTGTCAATTCGTTTATGCGCGATCATGAGGTCGATCCACATTCACCTCTGCCAACTATTTCACCAACGCCCCAGTGGAACACTTCTTGATCGAACATAACCGAATCGACGATTTATTTTCCTTATATTGTTGTAGGGCCTGCATGGGAAGCTCTAACGATACGGCCATTTCCACCGAGCCCAAACACACAACTCAATCTATTTCATTAAATCTCCCCGCGAGAGTCAATTCAACCCTAGTCAAACTATTGAGAGGTCTAATCTTTAAACTCGCGTTAGAGAGGTCGAGTTATCCACATTAAGATCTCGTTCAGGAGGCATGCCTAGTTCAGGAGGCATGGTGATCAATGGCGATCGCCGTCTCGATGAAGAGACACATAGATGCAAGCGGAATATACCTTGCTCTATTCTACAGCGGATCGACTTGACTCTAATGTGAGTGATTTATAAAGTCTCTCAATAGCACGATTTTGAGTGAAACGACTTCCTACCCCTTCCAAGCGAAGTAAAACCCATCTCTAACCCCACATAGGTGATATCCCCAGTGGAATCAACCCGATCATTTTCCCAGTGGAATGATATCTACCCTGTGGATCCATCCACCTACCCTTGGGGATATTAGCCGCTACCCCCCAGTGGAAAAGGCGGTTGTCGTGGGGCTGCCCGTCAGAACTACGTAGGATTTTGATCCTCGAGTGGATTCCAATCCCACAATGAAAGGTACGTAGGGCAACTTTGGTGCTCAAACCCCCCAAGTCCGTACAAAAAGACTCAGGAAATCTTTTGTAAATTCTTTTTCCAAACTTCTGCATGTGAATGACAATGTGAATATATATGTGCTTTTCTATTTCTGCTTATTTATATGGATCTTAACACAACCAATACACCGAGACTCTTTAAAAGAAAATGATGTATTAGTAAGTGCCCGTCCTTATGACGGAAGGGGAGACGAGTTCCAAATGTTCGCACCCCTTAACTAAGGCCCCGAACCCTTTTTCTCTATTTCGTAGACCAGTTTTCCAAAATTTGTAAATGAGCAATAAAACGGAATTTTGTCTTAGGGCGCATGGAGTCATTTTTGGTTCTCTAAAGGTTTACCTTAAAATTCTTTCAGTTGTTTTCGAACTTGTGCTGTTTAAACTTGTTTTGAAACCCTTCCTTGTCGGGGTAAAGACAGTGTGGCGACTCTGAGTTTTCAACGATCAAACCTAAATTAGTTCAATAACCTGCAAACACAAACAAATTTTTTGCGAGCCCCGCAGAACGCAGTCATTATTCTTGATATCATTAATTTTTTCTCTCTGCTGCAACATACTTAGCTCTGCCTTTTTGAACTTGCAATACTCAACCTCAGCATTTTCTTCCATTTCAAGTAGTAATTCATTCATAGGCCTATCTTTCAGCTTATTTTGTATCTCCTCTAATTTTTCCTTGCATGATTTCACTCTTTCAGGAAGATTAGAGTAGTAGTTTTTGTTCAAGGATCCGAAAGCATGCTTCACCCTTTTCAATTTACTAAAAAGTCTATAAATCTGAGTGCCTCTCCCATTCCAGTCCCTTGCCTTTTCCACCACTTCCTTGTACTGTGGATACTCCGTCCAGCAGTTGAGGAATTTAAATGACTTTAATTTCGTTTCCAGGGCCACTAATAGTCAGCAAAAGAAGCTGCATGAGCCTTAAGCCAATCTCCATTTACTAAAGCTCTATCTAATTTCTCCCATAGCATATCAATCCCCTCCTGCTTATTAGTCCATGTGAAGAAGTGCCCTTGTCCCTGAAGATCCTTCAGACCACAATTAACCAAACAGTCATTAAAGTCCTTCATGTCTTGCATATTAGGAGGGCATTTTCCCAATCTTTAACTATCATCCTTTACTATATTAAAATCTCCCATCACAATCCATGGCATATCTGGTTTGTTGGCTTCCAAACCTTTCCATGGCTTCTTCCTCTCCAAACTATCATTTTTTGCATAAAAAATAGTAAGGCAGAAAGAGTATTGAGATAACAAGTTTGTGAGTATACCCTGAATCATTTGGTCTCCCACATATTCCACTACAAAATTCACCATCTGAGCATTCCATAGTACCCAAATCCTCCCATTATGATGACTACTATAGTTATTGACATAAGAGAAATTAGCAAATCTGCTCTTTATAACCTTACTAGCATTGCCCTCCGTTATTCTGGTCCCAATAATTCCAGCAATACCTACTTTATTCCTCCACAGAAGCTCCTTAAGCTCCTGCTGTTTGAGGGTTGATTCAGCCCTCTCACATTCTAGGTGAGAATATTCATAGGGATGAGGGAATATTAGGTGGCTTCCCTACCCCTACTCCTACATTCCGCTCCTTATTCAACAAACTTTCATCCATGATAGCTGCAAATGTCCCTCCTGTGAATAAGTTGGTAAACCTATTACTGATTAGACCAGATGGGCTTGTGTGATGCACTTTCTTTTTACTTTAAACACTATTATTATCTTGAACCCCTGATCATCTACCACCTTATTAGGCGGTGAAGGAGAGTTCACTTCTTTTTTAAACTCAGTCTCAATAATCTGTTGTTCTTGTTGTACAGCATCAGAATGCCCTCCACTCCCAGTATATGTTGCTTTTTCTTCCTCTGCTATCTTAGCATCTATAGGTTTCTCCTGCACAGGCTTGTACACTTTCTTTTGCTCAGGAGGATTCACTTTTCGCTTGGCATGCTTACAAGTCGAGATTGTGTGGCCCATTTTCTTGCAGCCCTTGTAGATATATGGAACCTACTCATACTCCACTCTTTGGTCAATTTGCTCCTCATATGGTGTGTTTATTGTGGCATGTGTGGCCAATTCCTTAGAGATATCAACCTATATCATAATCCTTGCAAAGGACAATCTTCTATTCAATGTTATAGTTTGGTCCGCAAAAAGAGGCTTTCCCACTTTACTGGCTATCTTGCTTAGCGCTGCAACAGACCATAAATATGGGTCCAAGTCAGGGAAAAGAACCCACACTGGAATGACTGTTACTGTATCCAATTCCTGAGCAATAGTTGGTGACCATTGCTTTAGAATCAATGTCTTTCCTGCAATCAACCATGGCCCCCCCTTCAATATATACTCTCCTGAGAGGTGAACCGAAATGCAAACCATCCCTTTCTTTAGTACTGAACAGAACATTTGCCTTCCCATTTTTTGTCCACCACTTGCTGCATTTGCTTAAGCTCAATTTTAGCTCCAATGACATGTCCAATCAGTGTGTGCTTCCATAATTCCAATTCATCCACTACATCATCCTTTTCTATTGTAACATCCCCCTCTTTTGCACTCTCCTCACAAAAGTACAGGCTCATTCCTGCCTATGGTTTCCCCACAACCTTTGTCCATGGTTTTTTTCATCTGGGTAGGTCCCTTATTGCTTGCAATTGCAGCATTAGCATTGTTAGTTTCTCCTCCATTTTCAGTTTCATCTTTCAACTCTACTCCCGAACCAAATTTCAGGGAATTCCCATCAATATTCAACTCCTCCACACCTGAATTCCTAGTTTTACCCCTTTCAGAGAGATTAACTGTAAATTGAACGATTTTAGAAAAATTTATCAGTGATCGTATCGGAGGCTGTAGCTGGGTTTGTGTTTCTGCGTTCTTTTCTTCACTATTTTGCTCAATAATCCTATCATTTGCTTCATCTGGGTTCTCTGTATCCTGTTGTGCCTTCAATTTCTTTGGACGCCCTGGTTTTATTCCTGCCAGGATTCAAGCTTTTCGTACTGAAAACTTGGAGAGAAAGCTATTCCTCAGCTCATGAGCGGTTTTTTAATTATTTAGATCATTGTTCTCACCTTAAATTAAACTTGGTTTAGCTATACCATGATGATTTCGGTAATGGATGATACGTATATAATATATAATATTTATAATATAACCGTGCAACGCATGAACTTTAAACTAGTACTATATAAGTCTTTCCTATGAGGACAATTGGCACCTATTGGTTGGATAACACTAAGTAAGCATACAATATGATAATTATTAGCTAATTTATGGAAAATAATATAATTTATGGTGATTATGGTGGTAAAATAATTTATGGTAATAATTTGAATATAATGTGATATAACATGTGATGAGATAGTGGAATGAAAATGACATAAGCAATCATACAACAATGGTTATTATTAGCTAATTTATGGAAAATAATATAATATATGATGATTATGGTAATAAGCTAATTTATGGTAATAGTTTTAAATATATTGTGATTTAGCAAGTGATGGGATAGTGGAAAATGAAAGTAAAATAATATAATGGGTGACGTGAAAATGGAAAGGAAATAAAAATAGGATGAGTTAGTAGAGATAATTGATGACATAATATGACAGGCGAAAAAAATTGAAAGAAAATATAATGTAAAATATATTTCCTAATAATATTATAATAACAAAAATAAACCTACATTCATGAAACAATTATAAAAAATATAAATAGGAAGCTCGGGCGTGGACCGGGCATTCGAACTAGTATCAATATTAATTTTACTACACTAAAAAAATTTACTACAAAAATCATTAATTTTACTACCATAATTCAACTATAGGAAAATTTACAGAGAATAATTCCAACTTTCACTTTCTTTCTCAAAATAATTCCAAATTTGGATTATTCCAAAATAATCCGACTTTGTACCATGTCTTCCCAACATGGTCCTCTTACCCTTTAAACCTGTTGTAGCAGGTTAAAAAGAAAAACTATGGCTAAAATTTTTAAAAAAAAAAAAAAAAGATCGATTATATTCATTCTTCATATTCTCTCTCCTCCCCACCCTTAACCGAGCCACCATCAAACAACTCATATATTTAACATTTTTTTTTATGTACTCGGTATTTGAGAAAGTTATGTGAAATGAGCCGTGTAGATGGTTTGTATGGATTTTTATGCCCGGCATTTTTTTGTCTCCTCTAATACTGGTTGATGATGAGTATGATCGTAGAAAATATGTTTTTAGGCTTTCGCTTGTACAACATGTGCACATGGGCAAAAAATATTTTTTGCACCTTATAATGAAAGGTAACTAGCTTTAAAAATTCTTGTACAATTTTTTTTTTTATATTTCATAACTTATATTTGTTTGATAATGTGTAGTTCGCATTGGATGTTAGCTGTGAGCCTGTGATTCATCCACCGTCGGGAACGGAGTATTGGTTAGAGCCATCAAGAGGGACTAAGAAACCACCCGAATTTTTCTTAATCTACTACAAGAGTATGTATATATTATATAAGTTATTTTCTTTAAACTCCATTGTTAGTTAATTATATCTTATATATTGGGATATCGCTTGTCATTTGCTAGCGCCGTGACGAGTATCATGACTTTGGATACTCTAAGCATGTATAATAAGAATTCGACGCTTGTGAAATGGCATACTATAATGGTACGTTTGAATTTTTGTGTTTATTAACTATAATTTTGATATCCTATTTATACGTTCTAATTTGAGCTAATTTATTTTATAATTTGTTTTGTAGTGTCCCCCGTCAACCATTAGGAAATCAAGATTGTGGATTTTATATTTGCCGTTACATGTTCGAGATAATCCAAAAGAAAGTTACAACTATTCCTATTATGGTATATATCAAAACATATCTCTTGTTATTTATAAATGTTTTAAGTTTTGGTAATCTAAATTCAAATTTTTGTGTTAGGCCCCGTTTGATAGAAATGCATCTTTCTGAACTGATCTGATCTGATTTGAATGACTCGTCGATTGGTATTTCGTGGCTCGTCGATTCGGCATAATTATGTATTGTATGTGTGTAATGTGGGAATTGGCGACTAATTGTAATCGCCAATTCCCTGGCCGGGTAGAACAAGCAGAACAAAAAAAAAAGGCTAACATATGACACCGGGTTTGGCCATAATCGGTGTCAAAAGCCCTCCCCAATGAAAGTCAATGGTCGGTCAAAGTCATGGTCAAATGGCACATATGATACGGTTTTGGCTATAATCGGTGTTAAAGGCCCTCCCCAGTTGACGAGTCAGGTAGGTACATAAGACACCGATATCCTATACTTCACTTTTTACACCGGGCTTTATTTGATCAACCGGTTCGACAGTTTAGACAGCGGGTGTAATCGGTGTCCGCTTGGTTTTCAACCATGTGTTTAATGCGTTTTTTGGCGTAGTGATTCATTCTTCATATTCTCTCTTATCCCCACCCTTAACCGAGCCACCATCAAACAACCCAAGTCGACCACCGTCGTGTCCACCACCTTCGCGGCTCCATTACCTCGATGACACCACTACGGGTGTCTCACCCCGGCGACTCAAACCACGCCACCACTTATCGTTATTCCCAATATAGCATCCCCGCCTAACCAGGCGACCTCTATGCAAACATTCTCACTTTCAATCAAATTTCTGTCTCTTCTTCAACGCCCTGCCGCCCAGGTCAATCGCTTTCTCCTTGACTCTCCTCTTCCTTTCGTCATTTCTAGTTTCACAAGCAACGACGTTTGTTCCGAGGGATGAAAGAAAACGGGTTGGGGGAGAGATAAGTGGAAATGGTTGCGAAGGCGAGGGTGGCATCAATGGTAGGTGTCGGGGAAGTGAACCCCATCCCATGGCCAGCTGGCCCATGGTGCTGGAAGTGGTGCCTAAGATAGCGCGTGTGGGGCGGCTTGGTAGGGGCGGACGCACGGGCTGGGGTCGTGGGGGAAGGGGAGAAGCTGAGACGCTGAGTGGAGATGAGGGATCAGAGAGAGAGAGAGAGAGAGAGAAAAAAAAAAAAAAAAAGGTTCAGGTAAAACTTGACTTGTTAAAAAGGTTGCAGGTCATAGGGGATCATTTTGGGAATACATAGTACAAAGTTAGGATTATGTTCAGATAATCAAAACTTGATTGAAATTATTCTGAGAAAGAGAGTCAAATTTGGGATTATTCTAAATAATATTCCTTAACTATAATGCAAATTTTTCTCAATTCAAATTAATTTTACTACTGCTTACTCAATTTTTGAAACGTTGACACTCAAAACAAAAAAAAAAACAAAAAAAAAAACAAAAAAAATACCATCGTTGACTCAATTTTACCATCACACATGTTTTAATTTAGGAGAATACTAGGAGTCTATATGTAGACAAATAAGAAAGTGTCTACATTAAGTTTGTAGTAAATAAAATGTAATGTGCAGTAAATTTTCTTGTACAAATTTGGAAATAACTAGTTTTAAGGATATTGCAAAAAATAAGGATTGGTGATTTTGGAAACAAATCAAATTATATTTTGTTTCCATTGATAGATTCACGATATTTTTTATTTACTGTCAATGACATAAATTTACTACAAATCCTTAAAATTTACTGCACAACCACATTAATTTCTGTCCACCAAATTTATTTTACTACACTTGGTGTACATAGATTGATTTGCAAACAATTTTCTTTGTGTCTATATGTAGACTCCTAGGAGGATCCTTTAATTTATACTGGTACTTCATAATAAGTAATTTTTCACACTCAAATAGCACTATCAAACATTAAATTCCACCTAAGATTTGTCTTAAACTCATCACATATTTTGGATCTTCAAAATAAATGGTACTCTCTCCGAATATGCTTTCACACGGCAAGAAGAATTTCATTTTTGAGCGTATTTTTAAAATGTTAAAATTTTCTCACGAAACAAAATATTGCCTTATTTATTTATTTGAGATTGAAAATACTAGTTGTCTATATGTAGACAAGTAAAAAAAGTGTCTATGTCTAGTTTATAGTAAAAATAATTAATGGTGCAGTAAGTTTTGCTGTATAATTTAGGATATGATGGTCGGTTTTGAGCCGGGCGGGGTTGTGCGTGTTGCGGCTCATCGTAAGTGTACTAAGTATCATGTTCTGTGCGATTCTTTTGGGTTATAGCTTCCTCCCTTTCTCCTTCTCCTCATTGGGAGAATTGGAGTCAAGTGTCGTTTATCTGATTCAACGCATTCAGCAGTACTCCAGAACGCAGGGCATTAGTGCGCAGGATGCGACACATATTTTCACTCGTATAGGTTTTTCGATAGCCAAGGGTGTGGGGGCCCAGATTGTTTCGCGACCCATAACCAACTTCTTGTAATTTATTATTTATAATTAATATATTAATATATTAATAATAAGTTTATATGATGGAAAATAAAGAAAGAGAAACAACCAATGGTTCTTGATTTTGGAAATAAGTCATGATTTTGGAAATAAATCAATTTAAATTTCCTTCTATAAATAGATATGAAACAATGTTGATTTTACTACAAATGTCGTGAATTTACTGCAAATATGTTAAATTTACTATATAACTATATTTTTTTATTACTTGCTATCATTAATTTAGCACATTTGATTATGTGAATAGCTATTCGTTGCCTTAGTTTACTAGTTTCGCCCAAATTTTTAGAACATTTTCTAATTATACTCTCTTACTATAAGTCGCATACAATATGCAATTCTCATTTCTCTCGATTTCTCATCTCCTCGAATCAGCTTACAGTAACAACCCTCACAGACATATCTTTGTGGCTTTGTTAAACAAAAAAAGTTGGATCTTTGATGTATTACCTAGGCCAACACCT
The DNA here is from genome assembly GCA_963680865.1 of Spergularia marina. Classification (NCBI taxonomy): domain Eukaryota; kingdom Viridiplantae; phylum Streptophyta; class Magnoliopsida; order Caryophyllales; family Caryophyllaceae; genus Spergularia; species Spergularia marina. The sequence continues at coordinate 9,817,156 of OY804554.1, forward strand.
ATCACCACCACCATTGTGTTCAAGTCGTAGTAACTGCTAACAATTTTTCAATTTCTGCAAATTCTCATTTGGTAAATTTTAAAACTACAATCTGCAAATTAATTATAAAATGAATCTCATCTACACGTCTACTACTCAAGGCGTCGCCGCCATAGATGAAGTCTATGAATATCGCAGACGTACGTGTAGAAGAGATGTCCCCTGTCACACAGTAGTCGTACTGAATACACGTCCAGCTACCAACTCAGATGTACAAGCCACACGCCTGCCTTTGATGCGAGCTGTATTGAATTGGCCAGGCGTCCTCTCTACACATAAATAATATTTACATATCCAATCTAAGCTTCAATTAGATTTTCAAATAACTACCCAAATGATGCTGTTAGCGGCGGCAAACTGTCGGCATGCTATCGGGTCGGTTCCGATGTCGACAAGTTGTCCGTTAGTGGTTGGGAATTTGGGGTTGTTGTTTGATCGGAAATGATGGGGTTCCGATGTCGACAAGTTGTCCGTTAGAGGTTGGGAATTTGGGGTTGTTGTTTGATCGGAAATGATGGGGGTGGGAAATGTGGGAATGGTTTAATAGTCTTTAATTGGGAATCAAATTTGCAAATTGGTACTGGTGTATATATTTCAAATTAGTAGGGGTCGTTTGGAAATAGTGCGGGCGATATCGGTAATAAGGTGGGCGACGAATAACACCTCTTTTTTCCTATTGTTTATACGGGGTATATTTGGTAGCCAAATAGATGGTAACATTTAGCGTTTTGACCAAGTCAGAATGCTACTTGACATGTTTGGTTGTACATTTGTTATTAGCATTTGATGTAGCATTTAGCGTTTTAAGGGGCATTTGGGAAATGCTACTTTATTTGGCAATTGCTATTATAAGTAGCATTTCCCCTACAAAATAGCATTTCGAATCTTCTAAATTTATGATATATAGAAATCATTATAATAACTCAATAGCTACTGCTAGTGCCAAACACGTCATTGTTAACAGCTACTTTTCAGCCTATAACTAACAGTAACCTGCTATCAGCTAACAGTTAATCAAACTACTAACAGCTAGCTCAACAGGCAAAAGCTGTCCAAACAGCTACAACTACCAAACACACCCAAAGACTCCTAGGATCATTCATTTCAGATATGTCAGTTTTTAATGACCAAATAAGAGATCTCATTAAATATAATTAACTAAGAGAGTGTTTGAGAACATGGATTTGATTCTTAAATCCAAATTTGACTTAAATCCCATATTTTGGGAACTCAACAATTTAAGAATTTGGATTTGAATCAAATTCTTAGGATTTGGTTGAAATTAATTTAGTTGTAATCCAAATGACACCAAAAACCCTGTCATTTACAAATCCAAACTTTATCTTTCCTATCAAAATTCCTCTTTTCTCTCTCCTCCCCTTCCCCACCCAATTATGTCGCAACCCACCGCAGCCCATATACGGACCTCCACCAACCACCTCGCCGGAGATACCATGACAGGCGTACGGATAAGGCGACCCCACCGACGCCACCCACTGGCCCTTCCATCGCCACCACCGCCCTCACGCCATAATTTCTCCCTCAATTTCTATTTTCTGTACTTCTCAGCCGCCTTTGTTGCCGCCATTGTCCCTCGAACCGGACCTCCGACCACCGTGCATCTCCACAAACATCGCTGACCACCCATGAGGAGAGAGAAACGAAGGGCGAAATGACAGATGCAAAAGGAGAGAGAAGAAATGAGGGGGATCTGTGAATAGAATCGGTGATGGAGTTTTGTTGGAGTAGGTGTCCTCCGACAATAATGCGTTGACTAATTCAATCTAATTAGGAATAAACCTGGGATATATTATATATACTAAGTCAGTTGATTAACGTAAATCGATAACGCTTGGCTGGCTAGAGTTTGACGTTATTGTCGTTTGACGGCGGTAATCAACTGATCTCTCTCGGCCACACCGATAAAGATAGTTTCTCCAAAGGATATTTGTATTTAATACAATATAATATAAACCTTAATGTATCAGTTAAAGAGTTAACTGATTATATCGGATAGTGTTTTATGAGTTCGGAACTCAGGTCGAATAAATTATGGTTTTTGTGTAAATTGTCAAAAATTGACAATTAGCTATTTAAATTACAAAGAGTTGTAATTTTAGCTTAAAATGATGTAATTAGTAATTATTATATAGAGATATAATAATTAACTAACACTTAAAGAAGTAAGTGTACAAATTATACCCAAATTGTAACATAAGATGTTAAGGGGAATATTTAGTAAGTGGCAAAATTGCCACCACCACTATATATAATGTGTTTTATGGTCAAAACACACAATTTTACATCATTTTTCAGAAATACAACTTGTTTTAGAGAGAGGATTTGAGAGAAAAACCTTCATTTTCTCTAAAACAAATCAGCCAAGTTACAACACCTTCTAAATCAAGTTTTCTTCATTGCACGTCAATGAAAAATTGATCAAAACACTTATCTAAGCCTAATATATCATTAGCTAATTTGTTGGCTAATTATACATAAGGTTTTAGGGTTAAAATCTCATAAAAACTAGTCTTTTAGTGAGATTTTTTGGAGAGCTTCTTTGGTGGATCAAGGGAGGAGGTTTCCTAACTTGGAAACTCAATATTAAGGAGGAGGATTCCCAATAATTTGCAGCTCAAGATCCTTCATTTGAAGGAAGGTCAAAATTCCTTTTGATTAAGGTATAAAAACATGTTTTATTACCTTATTTATGCTTTAATCTTACATGCAACTAAAGATTCCTACCTAAACTTAATTAGGAGTAATTAAGTACTAATTTGAGGAGTCTAATTAGAGGCTAAATAACTTTCATGTGGTATCAGAGCATCGGTTTAAGTTGCATGTTATTTTAAGCTTTAATTAGGTTAATTAGTAACTTAATTAATTTGTAATGATAAAAATTGGTTTTATCATACAAACTAAAGTTGCATGTGATGTTTTGGGCATGTGGATGCTTCAACCGAAATTATGGTATTTTAGGAATTTATTTGCTAATTTTGCTTATTTTTGGTTGTTTTTACAAGATTTATGGTATTTTCTAATTAATTGGTAATTAGATTAACATGCATGTTGATTTTGTTAATTTAAGAAATTTATAATTTTTTCCAGAATTATAATGAGTATAATTTCCAGAAATTATTTCATAATTTTATTGGCCATTTGTTATTAGTTAGTAATGATATAAATGGTGGAAAATTGATTTCTTAAGAGAAAATGACCAAAATAATTTGCAATTTTTTTTTCCTTAATTAGCTACTGGTTGTGAGCTTAAATCACTTAATGAAAAAATTTCTAAATTTTTTCATAATTATTTATGATTTATTTAGATATTTTCTGGTTTATTATGTGATTTTTTGGACAAATAGTTAGCAAGCATAATCAAATTAAACTAATAAATTCAATTTTAGTGGAGACTAAATATTGAAAAACTAATTAGTTAGTGGTTAGTTTTAAGTGTTGATTATTGATTCTAATAAGTTAGAATCAGAAATTCCTAAATTTAACGGGTTGCTTATACTGTAAAGTTGAAAATCTATTTTTCGGTCTTATTTGCATGATTCTAAGTATAGTATGGCCATAGAGTACTACAGTATCGGTACTGTACCGAAATGTAAGGACGGTATCCGATTGGTTTGTAATAATTGCGATCTCGTATCGCCGGTTTGTAATACTTTAATTTTTTTTTTTTTTCAAAATGTATAATAGGATAGTCCATATATACATTTGTTTATATTGAAGATCGACATTTTCACGGAGCCAATGGTTGGCGGATCGAGACCGAAGTGAAGACGGAGCCTTTGAAGCTTTTGAAGCCTAGTTTAGATTTAACTGCTTTTGTTAGGTTCTAGTCTTATGGCCATACTAGGACTTGGATTTATTTGATGCATGCTTGGTTTAATTTTTGCACAATTATAACCAAACGTAATCCCACATTGTCATATTCATTATCCGCGACTCGCTAGAATTAGTTCACCTAAAAGCGATAGATAAAATATGACAAGATCTCTCACTAAAATGTAAAATCGAGATTTAGTCCTTCCACAATTCACGCCTATGTAACCCCTTGTTCATTAGGGGCACGCTCGCACTAACAGGGTGTTTCCTTTTTACCTTGGGGGAGTAGGTTAATAAAGAGTTATTACGAGTGAATTTTGGTTTAATCTTGACGTGATTTGCAATACAAGTCTTGCAATCCGGGACTAAAGGATTGATTTAGTTGAAATCGATCAACCGAGAGTTCTAAGTGTAGAATCAATCATGAGTTGGTTCACCGAAATTACATAAATTTGGGATGTATCGCCCTCCGCGTACCTAAATTTATATAAGATCGGATCTCGGAATCATTTATATAATTAAGAGAGATCATTATATAAATGCCTAAATTCACAAATAATTATTTTAATGTGAATCCCATGTTGTAGTTTAAAATTCGAAAATGGCTCAAACGTCCAATTCAGTAATATCCAAAGACTCCTGGCTTCGTAATTTTATGGAAAAGAATGAACTAAAGGAGGATGGAAGCAATTTTACTAATTGGGGGTTAAACCTGCGATTAGCCCTTCAATCTGATAGAAAACAACGTTTTTCTATATGAACCCCCGATTCCTGCTCCAGGTCCTGACGCCACCCCTGAAATGATACATATGTATCAAGAGTACGCGCATGAATCTGACCAGATTAAGAATGTATTGATTTTTGCTATGCACCCGCGTTTACAGAAACGCATGATTGATTTCAGTGCATATCAAATATTCGCTCGGCTAACGACTAGTTTCTCGCAAAAGCCACGAATACTTCAATACGAAGCAACTTCGAGTTTCTTTGAGACTAAGCTCTCAAAGGGCCAACCAGTTGGTCCTCATGTTCTCAAATTTATTGAGAATGTTGAAACTCTTGAAAAGTTAGGTTGCCCAATTTCTGAAGATTTTGCGGTATACCGTCTACTTAATTCTTTGCCTGCAACATTCGCTCCTTTTAGGACGAATTACAACATGAATGATTTAAAGAAAAATCTTTATGAATTGCACGCCATGCTTGTACAACATGAGAGGGATTTGGTGTCAAGTGGGAGCGCGAATAGAGATGTTTTATCCATGGCGGTAAAACAAAAGGGGAAGATCAAGAAGGGTGCGGGGAAGGGTAAGAAACCCGCGCGTGGCAAAGGATAAGGAAAAGTTGCTTCGGGCAACAATTCTATTGCTAAGAGAGGCGCGACACCTGAACAAAAATGCTTCCATTGTGGAAATTTCGGACATTGGAAGCGAAATTGCCCAAAATATCTGGAGGAGAAGAAGTCGAAGCCAGGTATATATATGATAGACATTAATTATGCAAGTACCACGTCCTGGGTATTAGACACTGGATGTGGATCTCACCTTTGTAATAACTTGCAGGGGCTGACAAAGGCACGTCGGCTGGCAAAAGGTGAAGTTGACCTCCGTGTCGGGAATGGAGCTAAAGTAGCCGCTATATCAGTAGGAACGTATATTCTATCACTTGCCTCAGGGCTAGAGTTATATCTAAATAACTGCTAGTTTGTACCAACTTTAAGTAAGAATATAATTTCGGTTTCTGTTTTAGACGCTGAAGGTTTTGAATTTTCAATACGAAACAACAGTTGTACCTTCTTGTTTAATGATATGGTGTACGGAACAGCCAAATCTATAAACGGTATTTACGTTTTTGATTTGAAAAATGAGGTCTATCATGTAGCAAATAAAAAGCTCAAAATAGGAGATCCCGATCAATCCTACCTTCGGCAATGTCGTTTAGGGCATATAAACGAAAAACGCATTGAGAGACTCGTAACCAATGGAGTTCTCAAACCATTTGATTTTGAATCATATGGAACATGCGAATCTTGTCTTTTGGGCAAGATGACTCGAGCACCTTTTTCAGGAAAAGGAGTACGAGCTAGTGATTTGTTGGCCCTCATTCATACAGATGTTTGCGGTCCAATGACAATCACTGGCAGAGGTGGTTATGACTACTTTGTCACTTTTACAGATGATTTTAGTAGATACGGCTACATCTACCTAATCAAATACAAAAGTGAGGTAGTACTTGAGAAATTTATAGAATTTCAAAAGGAAGTAGAAAACCAATTAGGAAAGAAGATCAAGGCCTTACGATCAGATCGGGGAGGTGAATATCTCAGTAATGACTTTGATATTCATCTGAAAGACTGTGGAATCATATCACAGCTTACACCACAATTAAATGGTGTAGCCGAAAGAAGAAACCGTACCCTGTTGGATATGGTAAGATCAATGATGAGTCAGACCGAGCTTCCTGATTCATTCTGGGGTTTTGCTCTCCAAACTGCCATTTTCACACTCAATAGATGTCCGACTAAATCAGCTCCGAAAAATCCATATGAGTTATGGAGAGGAAAAGTTCCTAACCTCTCATTTATCAAGATATGGGGTTGTGAATCATATGTTGAAAACAAGACTGACAATAAGCTTGCACAAAGATCTGATAAATGTATCTTTGTAGGTTATCCTGTACAGACTCGAGGATATTACTTCTACAATCGTCTAGAGAACAAAGTTTTTGTGTCTCGAGATGCTGTCTTTTTAGAAAATGAATTTATTTCTAAAAGACAGAGTGGGAGAAAATTTGAACTTAGCGAAGTTCAAGAGCCACAAATGCAAAATGAGGCTCAAGATGTTTTGCCAGAAGACATTCCTGAATCGTCTAACTCTGTGGTTCCATTCTACACTCCTAGAAGGTCAGGCAGATCAAGTCACCCACCAGATCGATACCGAGGTGTGATCGAGGATGGTGGTGATCACTTTTTGCTTCTAGAAAGTAATGAGCCTGCAACTTACAGAGCAGCCATGACCGGACCGAATTCTGCTAAATGGCTAGAGGCAATGAGATCCGAGATAGATTCCATGTACGAGAATCATGTATGGGACTTGGTTAACTTGCTTGAAGGAACCAAGGTTCTTCAGTGCAAATAGATCTTTAAGATCAAGACCGGCATAGATGGAAATCAAGATATTTTCAAAGCTAGATTGGTAGCTAAAGGTTTCACGTAAGTTCATGGTTTAAACTATGACGAGACCTTTGCGCCAGTTGCAATGCTTAGATCTATTCGGATAATCTTAGCGATTGCTGCTTTTCATGATTATGAGATATGGCAGATGGATGTTAAAACCGCCTTCCTAAATGAGTTTCTGGAAGAGGAAGTATATATGACACAACCTGAGGGTTTTATTGATCCAAACAATCCTAAGAAAGTTTGCAACCTTAAGAGATCCATTTACGGTCTTAAGCAAGCATCTCAGAGTTGGAACCATCGGTTCAACCATGTGATTAAACAAAATGGTTTCACCCGAAGTGTCGAGGAACTTTGTTTATACATGAAATTTAGTGGGAGTAAAGTAACTCTCCTAATCCTATATGTAGATGACATATTACTCATTGGGAATGATATCCCCATGTTTAACTCCATTAAGGACTGGCTCGGGAAACATTTCCAGATGAAGGATTTAGGAGAAGCGCAACGCATCCTAGGTATTCGGATCTATAGAGATAGATCAAAAAGAATACTAGCGTTAAGTCAAGAAACTTATATTGACAAAATTCTTGACAGGTTCAATATGAAAGACTCTAAAAGAGGCTTTTTACCTATGGGAAGTGGGATAATTTGAGTAAAGCTCAGTGCACGACTGATCCTAAGGATATTGAACGCATGAAGTCGATACCTTACGCTTCCGCAATCGGTTCGATCATGTATGCTATGATGTGTACGCGTCCTGACGTGTCATATGCTTTAAGTATGACAAGTCGTTACCAAGCTAATCCAGGCGAGAGCCACTGGATAGCTGTTAAGAACGTCCTTAAATACTTAAGGACTAAGGACACGTTCTTAGTTTTTGGAGAGGGTTCTGAGCTTCGTGTAAAGGGTTATGCGGATGCTAGTTTCCAAACAGATCGAGATGATTCAAAATCTCAATCAGGATATGTTTTCATACTTAATGGAGGAGCCATATGCTGGAAGAGCACCAAGCAATCGGTGACTGCAGATTCTACAACGGAGGCTGAGTATCTTGCAACATCAGAATCTGCAAAAGAGGCTGTTTGGATCGGCCAGTTCCTGGAAGGATTAAATGTAGTCCCTACAGTAGCGGATCCTATTACAGTCTATTGCGACAATAGTGGAGCAATAGTTCAGGCTAAAGAGCCTAAATCTAGTGACAAATCTAGACATGTACTCAGGAAGTTCCATGTAATTAGAGACTTTGTGGAGCGAGAAGATATATCAATTTGTAAGGTTAGGATAGACGATAACATCGCTGATCCTTTAACCAAGCCATTATCACAGGCTAAACACAATGGTCATATTGTCGCGATGGGTTTGAGGCGTATGCCTGACATGTGTTAGATTATATGTTGTAATAGTTAATAAGTGTATTACCTTTTACATATACGATAATTAAATTCATCGTTTTAAGTTTTATTAAACTCTTTTATTAAATCAGTTTTAATAAAATTCTGAAATATATATATGCTCTGTTGATTCCTAATAGGTCGTGGAGACGATTTGAACCCTATTAAGTGAACAGGATTAACAGTGTATTTTGTCTCTAGTCATAAAATGAGGTGACGTCTTAATTGACTAGATTGTAAGTCGGTTGATGACTAGTTCAATGGTCATGGATTTATAGAGATGAATAACCGATTACATAGACAAACTGTAGATGACACTCTGTCAGACATTTGATCAATTATAGAACCTTTGTGTCTGGTCGTGACAAGGTAATCTATATTATTCCTATTAGTCGATTCTTTCGACCTGAGATTGTTTGTCTATGTTTATGCAGTAGGCGGTGACTTTGATTTATGTCCTAAGTCGTGCCGTAAAAGGAGGCTAAAAGGACATCTATTGGGTCATTATCGACTGTATGAAACAAAGAAAATAAGTCAAGAAGGGATTGTCCACCCACGTCAGGGTATAATATCATTGGGCCACTCGAGGAATTGTGACCGAAAATGCGTGGCCACGCTCGGAAGAGATCTATGATAGATATTTCGGTCAGACAGTCATAATCCAGATCGAGGAAACCACTTTTGATAAAGATCTAATGCAAGTTTGACCTGAAAGATACTTCGCACTGAGTGGGAGATATAACGGACAAGAGAATCGGTAACGGATGACTTGTCTCGGACAAGTGGGAGATTGTTGGAGTAGGTGTCCTCCGACAATAATGCGTTGACTAATTAAATCTAACTAGCTTTTGGCCCCCGTAAATTCACAGGATCCTTTTTAATATATTTGTACAGTTGTACTAACATGTTAACTAATATTGAAAATAGAAATAAAGTTGTCAATCACAATATCGAAAACAAACATGACCAAGATGATCTTATCTAAAAAAAAAACAGATGTACAATATTAACTATTTGCAATTACAATATCAATTCGCAACTTGCCATCATACTTTGATAGTAAAATATAAACATTAGAAAGTGTTACTACGAAAAATACATTAAATTACGCTCTAAATACATATCTACCGCTGTCTAAAACACTCTCTTTGATGAACTCGTTTTACTTGAGGTTATATTTTTTTTCACCAAAATCATAACATTTATATACTGGTTCGAATTAAGATGTAACCGACACAATTGGAAACGAAGAGCCAAGAGACACCATATTTAATGTCCTTATTAAGAAGAATAATAATGGTGATGAATAATGATTAATTTATGGAAAGATGAAGGGTCGAGGAAGAATGAATAAAGAAAGGGAGATGGTGGGATGGGGTTTGACGTGGGTAATATGAAGAGGCAAGACATTAACGTCTTCTGCAATTTATTAAGGGGAAACTGAAGAGGGAGGGGTATGGCTTCTTTAAAAAGGCAGTGACGTGGATAAGAGCAGGTTAGAGTGGATTGTAGATGCGACAAATCAGCAATGATGTGGCTTTTTTTCCTTGAAATGCAACAAAAATCTGCCACGTGGTCGTGAATGTTAGGCTATTAAAGGTATATTATAGATTAGGAATAAACCTAGGATATATTATATATACTAAGTCAGTTGATTAACGTAAATCGATAACGCTTGGCTGGCTAGAGTTTTACGTTATTGTCGTTTAACGGTGGTAATCAACTGATCCCTCTCGGTCACACCGATAAAGATAGTTTCTTCAAAGGATATTACATTTGTATTTAATACAATATAATATAAACCCTAATGTATCAATTAAAGAGTTAACTGATTATATCGGATAGTGTTTTATGAGTTTGAAACTTGGGTCGAATAAATTATGGTTTTTGTGTAAATTGTCAAAATTGACAATTAGCTATTTAAATTACATAGAGTTGTAATTTTAGCTTAAAATGATGTAATTAGTAATTATTATGTAGAGATATAATAATTAACTAACACTTAAAGAAATAAGTGTACAAATTATACCCAAATTGTAACATAAGATGTTAAGGGGCATATTTAGTAAGGGCAAAATAGTCATTTTGCCACCACCACTATATATAATGTGTTTTATGGTCAAAACCTAGGTAGCATGGACACCCCTGTCTAGTGCCGTGTCTCCTGTCGGACACAGACACGAATCGGACACGGTACGACACGTGTCCGACACGCCCGAAAACCGTGTCCGATTTTTTTATTTAATTTTAGGAAACGGACACGGTTTTTTTTAATTGGACACCAACCGGATATCGACCAGACACAGACCAGACACCCGACACGACACAAAACTACGTCGTTTTGACAAGATTTTTTTAAAAAACAAATTTTTTTAATCTCCTATTTTAAATACACTAATCGGTAGCTCAACTATAAGTCTTACTTCTCTATCTCCTTCTGTTTCCCATCTTCCTGCTCCGAACAGCTCTTCCACATTCGACTGACGCCGCCTTAGAAGACCTCCTCTAACCGACGTCCGATAGAGACCCCACCGTTACTGCTCCACCTGCACCCGGCCGCACCAACCCCACCTCTACCTATCCATGCACAGTTCGCGTATTTGAAAAAATATGAATTAAATATACTTATTATTTTTGGTTTTTTGCCGTGTCCGAGTCCGCTAAATTTCAAAGTGCCGTATCACGTATCCGTATCGGTGTCCGTGTCCGTGTCCGTGTCCGAGTTCGTATCGGTGCTACCTAGGTCAAAACACACAATTTTACATCATTTTTCAGAAATACAACTTGTTTTAGAGAGAGGATTTGAGAGAAAAACCTTCATTTTCTCTAAAAAAAATCAGCCAAGTTACAACACCTTCTAAATCAAGTTTTCTTCATTGCACGTCAATGAAAAATTGATCAAAACACTTATCTAAGCCTAATATATCATTAGCTAATTTGTTGGCTAATTATATATAAGGTTTTAGGGTTAAAATCTCATAAAAACTAGTCTTTTAGTGAGATTTTTTGGAGAGCTTCTTTGGTGGATCAAGGGAGGAGGTTTCCTAACTTGGAAACTCAATATTAAGGAGGAGGATCCCCAATAATTTGCAGCTCAAGATCCTTCATTTGAAGGAAGGTCAAAATTTCTTTTGATTAAGGTATAAAAACATGTTTTATTACCTTATTTATGCTTTAATCTTACATGCAACTAAAGATTCCTAGCTAAACTTAATTAGGAGTAATTAAGTACTAATTTGAGAAGTCTAATTAGAGGCTAAATAACTTTCAAGTTTGACGCCGAGGCGGCCGTTGGTCAGGAGGTGGTGTAGGTGGTGGTGCAGGTGGGTGCTAGGTGAGCATGACGGGGCGTCGGTGATGGCCGAAGCTTGGAGTTGGAGGATGAGGAGAAAAAATTTGAGGGATTTGACTGATTTTTTTTAATGTTAAATCTTAATTAAAATTGGATGTGCTTTTATCTAATACTATATATTAAAACGTAAAACCAAGTCTTTTCTATATATGACGTTCACAAGTTACGAGACAAATTTTGACTTTCAATTTCATAAAAAAATATTTTGTCAAAAATTATAAATATTATACCATTGGATTCGTGGTGAAATATGATATCGAAGGTCAAAGAAGTGTCTGGAAATGTAAGAAAGACAGGTGTTACGAGGAGGGAGTACATAATAAGGAAATTATTAGCTAATTTATGAAAAATAAATTTATGGTAATTATGGTGGTAAGCTAATTTATGGAAAATAATAGTGTTGCTAATAATATTATAACAAAGATAAACTAACAATTTTATAAAATGAATATAACAATATAAATATACAGCCCGGACGCGGGTCGGGCATGCAAATTAGATAAAATACAAATTTGGAATCCTAAATTTCTTATGTTTCCAAACATGAAATTTGGATTTCAAATTCTCAATTTCAAAATTTAAGTTTTCCTAAACATTGAATTTGTATCTCAATTCCAAATTTTCAAATGATAGATTTGAAATGATTACAAAGTCTCAAATTCTTATTTTCAAACATTATCTAAGGCTAATCACTTTAAAATAAAATAAAATAAAAAAAAAAAAAAAAAAACCTAAGGCTAATAGAAACCAACTATAGGTGGCTTGTAGGTGGTGGTGGAGCCTGTGTTGGTGGTGGTGGGGGACGAACGCCGGTGGAGAAAGGGGCGGAGCATGGGTGGCTTGTAGGTGGTGGAGAGGGAGGAGAGAGAATATAGGTTGAGTAATTTATTTTTCTAAAGGTATTAAGGGTCAATCTGTTTTAAAAAAGTCAAACTCAGTAAGGGCCTAACGGTGTTAGACGCCGTTAGTGAAAAAGTTCAAAAAACGTGATTTTGCAAACCTCAAAGGCACGCTGGACATCTCGGAAATCAGAGGGGTATAGCAGAAAAACTCGAGAACCCCATGAATACATTAGAAATTTTCCCTTTTTATTTTGCTGTCAAATGTTAACTAAGACTAGTTAGATGTAGTGGTAATAAAAGTAGACAATAATCATAATTACAAACAGTATATAATCAGGAACAAGAAAAACAATTGCAAACTGACCTAGTGAAAAAAAAATAAGAAAATAGATAAAGAGAAGACATTAACCTGAATGGAGTTGGAGTCAATAGATCAGAGTTAAAGTGCATAGACGAACAGCAATAGTAAAAGAATTATAACGTACACTATTTGGTAATCTCATAAACTCAATATAATTCGTAAATAGCTTACTTACAATGACCTTAGTGTAATCCCTATTTATACTAATATATGACTTGACCATTACGAAACCTATCACACAATATATTCCTAAACACATATTCTAGTATATATCATATTCCTAAACACACATAATATTCTTAACCGGAATTCTCCGGAATACTCCATAATCCTCTATTACCCCCCCTTAAACTCATGGTAATTTGACTAAAATTACAATAAGTTTACCAAAACAATAAGGAAATATAATAATTCCGTCGAGATCTTCAAATCTTCAAATCCGGCATGGTGATCGTCGTCGTCTCAAAACCAGTTGAGTAACTCGTACGCCCACACTCATCCAAAGAACACTCAAAATCAACACCACGAATCGTCCATAATCAACTTCACCACTAAACGCCAGATACAAGGGAACCATGAATCACTATGGTCTCACAAATTATGAAGCGACCATTATCAACTTCATCTAAAAAGAACCAAACATGACTGGTAGGGGCACTCCCCAATAATACACCAAAATAAATACCATGAATAACATGGTCTCGAAACGTGAAATCGCCATTATCGACTTCACCTAAAAAAACCAGACATGAGAGGTAGGGGCACACCCCCCATTCCTTGATCGGCCTAAAATCATCACACAAAATCCACCAAAATCTCAAAAGAGTGTTCTCACCAAAGAAATCAAACAATAACAAACGACGATGCAACGATACCGACACAACTTCACTAATCCCACATAATTAACCCATGAATACGCACCAAAAACAACGCCATAAGTTGCCGACAACTCACGTCAAATACTTGAGCCAAGAAACATACCATAATCCGCATGATTATCCTCAGAAATTCACATAAAGCTTCATGATGCCACGGACAACTAACCATTGTTTTACTTCTATAGCATGTTACCGCATGCTACTGCCAACAAGACGAAGCCGACAAACACTACTCCAACAATCAAGTCAACCAACCATACCAAAGTCCATAACGGCATAACTTAAAATAAAACGACGCAACAGCAAGTCGGCATCAACCACAAACGAAATTCTCGATCATTCATAGCATCTCGACGTCACAAAACTGAAATTACAAACGGAGGGGTCTTTATTCAAACACATTAAACCAAACATAAGACTCTTAAAATAATAATAATAATACTCTCAAATAAACTCGAACAATAAAACCCTAAAACACTAGATCACGATTATCAAAACTTTGGCGAACAACAAAATCCCGCCGGCAGGCATTATCGATCACATGCCCACCGGCAGGCAGCGGAAGCACCTTTTAGAGTCCTCTAGGAAAGAGGCTCTGATACCATATAAGAAATATAACGTACACTATTTGGGAATCTCATAAAATCAATATAATTCGTAAACAGCTTGCTTACAATGACCTTAGTGTAATCCCTATTTATACTAATATATGACTTGACCCTTACGAAACCTATCACACAATATATTCCTAAACACATATTTTAGTTCTAGTATATATCATATTCCTAAACACACATAACATTCCTTAACCGGAATTCTCCGGAATACTCCATAATCCTCTATTAAATATATCATCATTCATATATTATATAATTACCGGTATAATTCACAGCTTTTTAAACTATCCACCTGAGCATTGACATCAGCGCCAAGTCATTGATGACGTCAACAGCCGCCCTTTTTCGTAACAAAATCTACAATTGAAATATCACATTTCATAAAAATAACAATTAAAAATAAAAAAATCTTAAACGAAGAAGATAATAGGCGTAGAATATCGCAAAATCGATTTAGAAAAGAAAAAACGCATCAAATATCTTGGCCGAATATTTTGGCCGAAAATATATGGCAAGACAAGATAGGAATTTATATTATTACTAATATAAATCATAAAATCTTTTTTACTCTAGATAATATATTATAGAATTAATCTCATAATACGTAATATAATAATTAAGGAAAAAACAAATTGGCCGAAATTTTGCAACTATACTTAGGCCGAATATTTTTGCATTTTCCAAACAATCATCATATATCATATCATATCATCATATATATTATATAATTACCGGTACAATTCACAGCTTTTTAAACTATCCACCTCAGCATTGAAATCAGCGCCAAGTCATCGATGACGTCAACAGCCGCCCTTTTTGGTAACAAAATCTACAATTGAAATATTACATTTCATAAAAATAACAATTAAAAATAAAAAAATCTTAAACGAAGAAGATAATAGGAGCAAAATATCGCAAAATCGATTTAGAAAAGAAAAAACGCATCAAATATGTTGGCCGAATATTTTGGCCGAAAATATATGGCAAGACAAGATAGGAATTTATATTATTCCTAATATAAATCATAAAATCTTTTTACTCTAGATAATATATTATAGAATTAATCTTATAATACGTAATATAATAATTAAGGAAAAAACAAACTGGCCGAAATTTTGCAACTATACTTAGGCCGAATATTTTTGCATTTAATTTTTTTTTTGAAATGATATAATAATGTAAAATTAAGCGTGTAATATTGAGATTTCTGTAACGAGGCGGCATATTCCGGGAATACATTTATTTTCAGCTGAAAAAATTAAAAATAATTATTGTGATTTGCTAAGTTAGAGTATTAAAAATAATTATTGTGATTTGCTAAGCTAAAAATAATTAAAAATAACACGATTTCCTTTAAAAAGGGCAAGAAATCTTTAAAAAAATAATTTTTTTAAATCATAATTTATTTCAGTTAAAATTACGTAGCTTGATTTTAGTATTACTCAAATTAACTCTCATTTGACGTTATACATACTCCATCATAAAGATGCCGTTCAATTTTTATTTTTTATTAGCTTCCTAAAATAACCCATATTCCAAAAAAATAAAATCATTTCTACTTCAACCTCAGTATATTATAAATGTGTATTCCACATCCAACTTCTTGATTATTTCACATGTCTTTTCTGGCAAATATTCCAATTTTGATTCTTTATATTTTTTTTGTTTGATTAATTTTTTTGCAGTCATAGTTGATATGTATATAGTATATTGAACAGCTAGAATTGGTCTTCATAAATATTCTTCAGGATCTCACAGTGGTTCTTTCGCGAAATCGTCATCATGAATTTTGTTCATCACTTCTCGGAGGATACATCATGAATAGTCGATCGTCACGCATAATCAGTCCAGAATTTGTATGAATGGATCATGTTATTCGTCAAATTGGCAAATGAATGGATGTCGTAAACTATTCTTTCCAATTTGCGTAATCTATTAGTATTAAAGTTACATTAATATTGTGCATGTATCATTTGTATGGGTTATAGTGTGTACTCCTCTGCAATTGCGGGTGTTAATAAGATATTCGCATCACCTATTCTTACTTTTCTTTTGCAGGCCTATATTTGCTTTTTCTAAGTGCGGATCAATTTGAGTTGATGTCACAAGGGTGAGTAGCATGCTAGGTTTCTCTGGTTTGGATCTTTGCTCTACGTTGATCAGAATTTGCCTAACAAATTGAACTTTATTGGTCAGCTACTCTTATCCTATTCACCGATTTTGTAGCGAGATTTCTCCATTTTTCACCTTATAGTTTGTACAAAACTTTTTAAATTCATTGTTTTGGTTAATAGGAATTTTTAGAAATAATACGTAGTTAAGTGTATCCTCAACCTGAGTATTCCTTTTTGCTTTGCTGAAATAAAATTCGTCAATTCAAAGATTCGCTCACCATCCTATTCGTCTTACCCCAAAATTTTAATTTCCTAAATGCTATCATGTGATCAGCTATATTCGTGATTCACTACTTGCAATCTTAAAGTGTCATAATTTTATGATACTATGTAGGGGATTATTGTTTTGGTTGATTTTCATTTTGGTAGTGGATTTTTTTTTTTTGAGGGTTGGTAGTGGATTATTGTTCCTGAGGATTAGCAATTTTCGAATTGAACAAATCATAAACAAGAACATCATAAAACTTACCCTGTCTCCTTTTTTTCTTTCTGTTTTCTTTGCCAGTTGAAATATGTTAATGACAACATTAGTGATGACACTATTTATTTCAATTATTTGGCACTTTGTTTCCATTTATGTTTTGCATCTAATAATTAATGGTCTTTCTTTTTTCCTTTTTGTTGGTGTGCAGCAAGCAGCCAATCAACTACAATTAAATATTTAATCTGATACTTATTAACAAGTAACCTATTAACATGGAATAGTACTGTTCATTGGCGATTAACATGGAGTAGTACTGATCATTGAAAAACAAACAATGATAAGGACATGCAAGATTGCAAGACCAAGGAGGTGTTTGGTCCAACAAAAAAAGGCAATAAAATTGTTAACCAAAAGGCATTTTTTGTCTATATAAAATCCGTCTTAATTTTATCTTGTCAAGGGCAAATAGGGTCAACCACTCGGGTCAGGTTTGACGCAAAAATTATCGAGGTCAAAACAAGTTTGGGTCAATATGGGTTACGGGGTAATAAAATAACGTGTTTATAACCTAAAACGGGTTAGGTCAAGTCGGATTACTATCTCAGTTAAGCTATCAAGCTTCTGATATGTCTAACATTATGTGTTGATATTTTGTTAATTAAAAAAAGCCTACACACTTAATAATTCTACCACTCGGGTAAGCTAAAGTAAAAATAGTAAGAGACTTAAAACGGGTGTGAGTCAATGGGGTCATGTGGATTAAAAATTGGGTTTATGACACACAAAAGCGTAGATAAAACGAAAACTATATATATGAAGGTCATAACGGGTGCGAGTCAATACGACTTATGTGTCATGAAAAACAAGTTCATGACACATAAAAGGTCTTAACATATGGGGGTCAAAATGAAATGAGAGTGATCAATACGGGTCATGTGTCACAAAAAGTGGGTAAATAACACATGTAAAAGTTTAATTAAGACCTAATGGCACCTGTAATTTGACATTTTTTGTAATTTTCACTAATTTATTTTATTTTACTTTATTTTGGAAATAATCTTTACTTTAGTCTATATAGCAAAGCTCGTTCCTTAATAGTAATCATATTTTGACCGTTGATTCATCTCTTAATAGTAATCTAATGACAAATACAGTTGAGATGAATATAATTGGATTTACTAATCGATATATAGTATTTGTGCGGTAGGCGCGCTCTTCTATTCAATAAACGTTACTCAATAATAATAATAATCATTATAATTACTTACGACAATCGAATTTCGAAAAAAATCATATTATATTAGTTTACTGTTGATTTATTAATCCTAATAAAATGAAACATTATATCGAGTGTATGTGTATTGTGTCTGGCATAAAACCAAGTTAGTATGAATAATCATATAACAATCAGTATGATTTTGCAAAAGTGAACAACTATAGTTGGTATGATACAAATGAACAGTTATAGTTATTACACGAGTGAACAATTGTACATGTCGTGTAGAGTTATAAAATGGGTGGGTTTGATAAGATACGAGTTGGTTTAGAAATAGCTAAAATGAGTTGGGTCAAACATGGGTGAAAAAAAATAGATATTCCGCCATTTTATTCGCTGTAACAAAGTTTCAATCGTATTAATGATTTTTTAATCTTAAATATAAACAATCATACAATTGTAATTTCTTTTTGATTTATCATATTATATATTTCTATATCTCATTTTGTATTGACGAAGCGTCAAATTGGGCATGCAACTTGGGACAAGTTTAATTTAACCCAAATTATGTGGGCCGAAACGGGTTCAGATCAATTTGGGATACGGGTCATAAAAAACATGTTTGTTACCCTAAAATGGGGTGGATCCTGACGACTTACCATATATGACTTAAGCTTTTAACAAGTGTAACATCAAGACTTCCTATTTTTTTAAAATGTTTCTACACACCTGTTAATCTTGCTAATAAAACACTTTTATAAATTAAAATTGTATTATAAAAAAAGTTTTTTCACTTATATCATATAAAGCCCGTGCAATTTTGCACGGGTTAGTAAACTATATTATATTATATTATATAATATATATATATATATATATATATATTATTATATATATCATATATTTTATAATTATCGGTACAATTTGCAGTCTCTCAGGGCGTCCACATCAACGGTGACATCAGCGCCACGTCAAATCTGATGTCATCATTCATTATTTTCGGCAAAAAAATCATTCCAAAAAATGCTAATTACCTTAATTAAATATTATATTCCAAATATATGCTGTGATGAAATCTTTGAAATAGGAAGCAATCTTTGAAATATATTATATCATAAATTTTTTTACTGCAACAATATAGGAAAAAAAGAACGCTTAATTCAAATAATGCTCCAAAATTTTTTTTTTATCAAAATGGGGTTGGAAAAAACTTATTTATCGAAATGGGGTGCACGTAGGCTCGGATACCTGGGAGCCTGAAACTCGCCATGGCGCGTGGCGAGTCTTAGAGTATATGGCGTTTTCTTTTGTGGGGCATAAAACATGGATTCTGCACTAGAACCGCCAAGGCGCATGGTGTGTTTATCGTTTTTTTTTTTTTTTTCGTTTTGCTTGCCATCAGCCTCACCCTCCCTCACCCTTACCGTCTCACTCTTACTCTCACTGCTCTATTGCCTCAACCTCGCAAACACGCCAAACACCACCTCCTTCTCTCTCCTGCTGCCGATCGCCATCTCCACAGTGGTTTGCCGTCGTCGACCACCTGCCTATCGTTGTTTGCCGTCGTCGCTACGGGCTGGCCGTCGCCGCCTGTACTGCTCCCCAACACCGCCCCTTCTCTCTCCATGTAATATTCTAAAACCCTAATTTTTTTAATTGAATTTAATTCATATTATTGTCATATTAATTTTTAAATTACTTTTGTTATCATTTTATTGTTTGACTT
The DNA here is from genome assembly GCA_963680865.1 of Spergularia marina. NCBI lineage: Eukaryota > Viridiplantae > Streptophyta > Magnoliopsida > Caryophyllales > Caryophyllaceae > Spergularia > Spergularia marina. The sequence continues at coordinate 9,837,185 of OY804554.1, forward strand.
TGAGATTTGATTTGAGTTTTATTAATGTTATATGAATTAATTTGAGTTGGGTTGGGTTTATATTTAGGGTTTTTTTTTGGTATGACAATGAATTAAGTTGGGTTTATGATTTTCTAATTTTAATTAGGATTATATGAAGGCCAGGTTTTTGTTTAATTAGATGTTCTTATTGAAACTTGTTTTTCTATTCTTTAGAACATAAGATGGAAATTGTCGATTATCCACTATTGTGTTATTGGGACGGAGAAATTTTGGAAGCAAATGGGAATGTATCATATCGGGGTGGTAGTCAATGTTTTGTGATCGCTAATAGTAAGATGAGTTACACAGATTTGGTTTCCGAGATATATGAGGGTATGAATGTTGATAGAATGGGTATGGAGATGAGAGTGAAGATGAAATTCTCTAGTTCGGGATGCTATAAAGTTCTGCCTCTAAACAACGATCGTGCTTTACGTGCGATGTGGGCTTGTGTAAGCCATTCAAATGTCCCATCAATGGACTTGTATATTGAATTGTCAAGGGTAGAATCATCTACTCGGAATATATTGCCAACACACAATTCTGGAATTCCTACCACCCAAATGCCTACCACTCCAATTTCTACCATTCAAATGCCTACGACTCCAATTTTTACCACTCAAATGCCTACCACTTCTACCATAAGAGATTCTCAAATGCCTAGCACTTCTACCATAAGAGATTCTCAAATGCCTACCACACAAATGCCTATTATGGGGGGTTCTTTCACTAGATTATTCACGGATGATCAATTTTTTCTTGATCAATTTGGGTCACCTTCAACTCTTAGAGTAGACGATATTTCCCCATTTGTGTCACTTGAAACTAACAATGCCAATGAAGGAATATTTGATGGTAATTTAGAAGGTGATGAGGCGGATGGTGCCATTGATGAAAATCTAATTAATTCGGGGGAAGATGGTGAGGACAATGTCGTGGGTAATAATGCTCCGATCCCCGAATTTAATAAAATTCATGCGATTGATGAAGAACATGTGAATAGTTGGATAACTTGGGACAATGAGGTTGAACATAAAGCTGGTGAAGAGTTTGTTGTTGGTCAAACATTTTCAAACAAGGCTGCTGTGACGGAAGTTGTGACTTTGTATAATGTGCAAAAAAACCAAACCTTCAAAGTAGCCGAGTCTAAGCCTCATACTATCACGTTCTTGTGTGGTAGATCCCCCAATTCTTGCTCTTGGAGATTGAGAGCAACTCAAAAAAATGATATCAACTCAGAAGCTTTTACGATTGTCACTTACAAAGGTCCTCATTTTGCTTCATGTGTTAGTGACGAAGTTCCACGTGACCACATGAATTTGAGGCGGGGTTTCATTAGTCTTGCTATTAGAAATCTCGTAATGGCTGATTGGTCAGTTAAAGTGTCCGTAATTGTTGAGTTTATTAAAGATAAATTTAATTACACTATCTCATATACTAAGGCGTGGAATGGGAAACAAAGAGCCATTGCGGATATTTTTGGTGATTGGGAAAAGTCGTATGAATTACTTCCCCGTTTCATGCAGGCGCTTAAAGATTCAAATCCCGGCACAATAGTCCAATTTTGTACTAAACCAAACATAGATCCCAATAAGGAAACATTCTAACGAGTGTTTTGGGCATTTCATCCATCGATTGAGGGTTTCCATCATTGTCGCCCAGTTATAAGCATTGATGGAACTCATTTGTATGGTAAATACAAAGGAGCCTTATTGATTGCAATGGGGGTTGATGGTAATAATCAACTATATCCACTTGCTTTTGCTATTGTTGAAAATGAGAACAATAGCAGTTGGTCTTGGTTTATGACATGTATAAGGGTGTTTGTGACCAAAAGATCTGGACTTTGTGTTATCTCCGACAGACATCCTTCTATCTTGCATGCTATGACCGAACAAGGATGGGAGGAACCCCTTGTCTATCATAGGGTATGCATACGACACCTTGCTTCTAATGTGAACACCAAATTTAAGAGTAGGCTTCTTAAGAATAAGTTTGGTTGGACTGCAAAGCAAAATCAAAAGAAGAAGTTTATCTATGGTTACAATCAAGTGGGTGAACTGGACATTGAAGCTAGAAAATACCTTGAAGAAGCTGGGGTTGAAAAATGGTCAATTTATCATGATGGCGGGCATAGATATGGTCTCTTAACAACTAATATGGCAGAGTGTTTCAACAATGTTTTGAAAAATGCCCGTTTTTTGCCCATCACTGCATTGGTGAAGTTGACCTTTTATCAGGTGAATGCTTACTTCGTGGAGCGTCGTGAATGGGCAAAGAAAAGAATCATGGAAGGCATTCCATACACATCAAAAGTGACGGAGGCTATCAGACTCAATCGTGATAAAGCAATGCACCATACCGTGGTGAACTTTGATCGAGGTCATGGTATTTATGAGGTTACTACGGGTAAAGGAGCCAGAATACATAAGAAAGGAAGACATACCCATACTGTGAATATAGCCACTAAGACATGTTCATGCAATAAGCTCCAAATTTACAAGTACCCTTGTTCACATGTTATGGCCGTCTGTAGCGAAATGAGTTTGAGTACAACTCAATTTGTTGACCCCTTTTACTCAAATGGTGAACACTTGGGTTCGTATGCACCTAAATTCCGGCCCATTCCGGATGAAGCTTATTGGCGCCCATACATGGTGCCAAAGATGATGTGTTTCACTGTTATGTTAGAGCATACTTGCTAATTTTGTTCGGGACCGTACTATTTCCCGACAAAAGTGGCAATGTCGTTCCATTGATTTACTTGCCGTTGTTGAGTAGGTTGGACAAAATAGACAATTATTCATGGGCCAGTGCCGTGCTTGCATCATTATATCGTAACTTGTGTCGTGCTAGTCGTATCAGTTCACGTGATATAGCAGGACCTATCATTTTGTTGCAATTATGGGCATGGGAACGGGTCACAATTGGTCGACCTTTGATTGTTGGGCCAAGATATCCCCCACATGAACAAGGGGCTTTTCCTTTAGGTTCACAACATCAAATGCGTAATGACCCCTTGGGTTGTGTATGGTTAAGAGTTGAAAGAAGAAGGCCAGATGGGAAGACTTCTCTTCGTGCATATAGGGATGCATTGGATTCTATGACCCAAGATCAAGTGAGTATTTATAATTATTAACCTATTTGTTACTACTACGTTTTTTTAGGCATTCACTAATTGCTTTTTTTTTTTTCAAGTTCTTGTGGCAACCTTATACCGAAGATATCATGAGATTCTTGCATGAAAATTGTCATGGCGATGCGGAAGATTGGATGGTCAAAGCACCATTGATATGGTTTGATGTTGTTGAGTTGTACTTTCCGGATAGAGTCGTACGGCAATTTGGTTTGAAACAAGTGATTCCTGCACTTTCTGATACTTCAACCACGTTACATAATGTGGATAAGAGAGGGTCTTCTAAGCAGTGTTGGAAGACTTACCACCATCACTATGTGAGCTTGTGGGATCGCCGAAGGGAATTTAGAGTAATGACCACCGAGAGATTCTCGGGGCATATGGATTACTTTGACCCTTACATGGTTTGGTATAGGGAGCACACTCGGCGAGTCATTGGCCCCGTAGCTCGAGCACAACCAAATCAATATCAATCCTCCGCTGCACAAATTCAATTGTTTGTAAGTTTTTTTTTTTTGTGAAGTTTCATATCATAGTTCATATAAGCTTTTGCCTATTTTATATTTTTCGTATTTCCGCTCTATGTTTGTAGACTCAAACCTTAGCGAATGTGCACTTGAGATGTGAAAAAGAGATTCAAGCAATGTCGGAAGATGTTTCTTCTCATTTTCGATCGGTTATGATTGATATTCGCAAGACATGTGCCACAAGTCTCGAAGAAGGAGGATACAAGCATATACTTTCTCCAACCCAAGCCACGGTTTGTTCTTCTAATTTGGGCGATGAATCACAAATCATCCAATATAGAAGACGACAACGTCGTGAACCAAGTTCTTCAACAGCAAGCCAACCTCCAAAACGTCACAAAAGCACTAGGAAATGAATGTCTTTGGTTTCTAATGTTTTAGAAGTTGTAGTAAAAACTTTGAACACTTTGTTAGGTGTAAAACAATCGTCACTTGAGCCTTTTATGTTATATATGACACATTTGGATCGTCATTAAAATCTTTTGGCTTTATTTACGTTTTCAATTTCGTCGTGGTTGGATAATTTTGGCAGGAATTTTGATCGCATAAACAAGGCTAAGCTTGGCTGAAAGAACAGAAGACACGCCATGGGGCATCGCGTGTTTTAGTCAGGCCCCGTGTAATGCGTAGATTTCAGTCAGCAAAGCAGAACCAGTCAAACTCGCCATGGGCCATGGCGAGTTTTAAGTCAAACTCGCCACGCGACATGGCGAGTTTCAGGCTTCCAGGTATCTGAGCCTACGTGCACCCCATTTCGATAAATAAGATTTTTCTAACCCCATTTTGATAATTTTTTTTTTTAAGCACTATTTGAATTAAGCGTTCGGAAAAAAAGGATGAAATAATTTAAAAACTGCAATAATGTTTGTTTTTTACTTATTTCAATTTAAAAAAGAATTTATTAAACAAAAAAAATCTTAACATATCAACGGAATAAATCTAAACAAAAGATTTTATTACCCGTACAGAAAAAAAAAAAATCTTAACACATTACCCTTAAATATTGCTTATTTCCTATTTCAAAAAGAAAAATATTGCTTATTTCATCGTATAACCCAATAAATTCGGAAAAAAAGTATAATGTTACTGTACCATGAATGTAGCAGAACATATAAACGTTCATCCCCAATATTCCCCCTAAAAAAAAAAAAAAATTTGCATCCCTATTTTTGTTATGATTTTTTTTTTTTTTTTTTCATTTGCAACATAGCCGAACAGCTAAATGCTTTTTGGGCTTTTTGTCTCAGGTGTAATTGTTGAGCAAGCAGAAAGTGAAAAGTCTCCAGCTCAAGGAAATCGCTGGTTACATTTTCAAATAATTGAATCATTAGTCAGACTTCCCATTACTCCAGCTCAATACGGTTACTGTCCGATTTCGCAGGTACGCTAACAGATTAGATCAATCTTAAACATTCTCTCTTACCGTTTAACTTATAAATCTTTGTATCTTGATCTTCAATCGCTATTTTCCCCAAATTTGTATAATGTGTTTGGTATAACTTGAAACTGGGACATTGCGACTAAGAGCTCAATTCTCCTGATTGCGACTAATCTTATTAATCAGTGTTGTTACTTCATGTGAATTTTTTTGATGCAATCGGCTTCTTTTTGCAGGTTTCCTTGGTTTGGTACTTTGGTTCGTATAATAGTCTTCAATTCCTTTACAGGCAAGGAATCATGTCAAAGCTTAATGGTCAATCACAAAACAAGGAGATGTCATTGAGTAATGACTAATGAGTATTTATGCAGATGTCATTCAGTAATATGTAATTTACAATAATGATCTCAAGTTTTGGCGATGTAAACACTAACTTAACCTTTTTAACCATTACTGATTAGCTTTTTACATTTTTATCATTGTTAATTGCTGAATTTAATAACTGTAACGGGCCAAACGATCCGAATCGGAGTAGGTTGATTTTTGGCCGTCTAAATGGACTTGATTCATTGCTAACGGAGTCATGAGTCGGAAAATCATAGGTTCTTGAACAAAAAATGGTAGGTAAGATTGAACCAACAATGGTAGGTAGGTTCTTGAACCCAAAAAAGGTATGAGAATTTCGTTTTTCTTTACATATTCAGTTTGTTGACTCCTACAAATTAAATTAGCCTTCATTAAACGACACTACTTTTCCATACTCCCTCCGATTTTAAGAATTGTTGACGTTTGTGTTATGGCAGTATTTGAGGTTTAACTTTGACCACTTCTTAACTCATTATAAAAGAATGGTTTTGTTTTTTACGTATGTCCCTAAGGGCCAAGAGTACATGTTAAAACCTCATTTCGTCTTCTCACAAAAACCGATACGGTTATATATTGTACCTCTCTATGAAAACGAAACTCTAGCTCATAAATAGAATGTTGCTCGATAAAATAGCCCAGTTAATAAGAGTAAGGTCGGTGTTCATTTCATACGGTTTTGAGTTATGTAACTCTATTATTGTTTTAGACATTTTATAAGATAAAATCATTAATTAGTTGAATAATAAGAACAGTAATGTAATTAAGTAGATAAAATTTTATGAAGTATGAATTTGTTCGTTTGATGGGAATTTTAAGTGAGTCTTGAGAGATAAAATGGTAGATTTAAGTGAGTCAAATGTGAGTCGAAAAGTGATGTGGTGGAGTTTGGAGTTTGAAGAAGGTCTTGCTATAAAGTTAGTCTTAGCATTTCTTTTATAATACAGTAATTGAATTTAAACTTTATGGTGAGGCAATGAAGAATTCAAACTTTTTCCAATCGTACCATCCTGATTTGGAATCATATTTTTCGAGTAGATTTAGAAGAGAAATTTTTATGTTAGTATGCATTCTGACATCACAGAAATAAACATTTTCACTTTTCTTAATAGGAAAAATATATGGAAATAATTTCTATGATTTCGGCAATATTCTCTACTAGAATGAATTTTAGAAATATTTTGGAAGAAGTAATTAGAATAGGCGACTAAATCTTGCTTCCAAAAAGAGCTAAGAGAAAATGAAGATTGATTGAATTTCAGGGATTTTATTAGACTCGATTGTTGTAAGAGAACTCGATTGATGGAATAAATCGGTCTAGATCAAATTAGTCTTACTGTTAAAATAGGGGTCAACATGGGTTCGGTCATTAATGGTCATAATATAAAACGAGTTCATGACTCATGAAATGCATATTTTATCTAGCTAAATAAAATATGAAGCGAATAACAAAAGATATACCCTCCCCGGTCCCACTTCAAATACCTTGATTTCCTTATTTGGGTCTCTCCCCTCGGCCGCCTCACTTATTTTCGAACATCTTTTCTCTCTTCTAATTTTTGCTAATCATGACATCTGTCCAGGCCACACTCACATTTTTTTCAACAACTTTCATTAATCCTCCCATCATTGATTCTTCTTTTTCCTAATATTCTTTCATTCAACTGTCTTTATAACCTTTTTTTTTTCTTATTCCGCTACAATATATGCCACACGAGTTGTTTAAAATGGGTCACACGGAGTAGCGGCATAAAACCAAGTTATTATGAATATCGTATAACAATCAGTGTAATTTTGCATAGGTGAATAACTATAGTTGGTATGATACATGTGAACAGCTATAGTTATTACACGAGTGAACAACTATACATGTAGCATAGAGCTGTCAAATAAGTGGGTCTGATATGATACGGGTTGGTTCCGAAATAGGTAAAACGAGTTGGTTCAAAATTCAAATATGGTGAAAAAAATTAGATATTCCTCCATTTTATTCGCGGTAACAATGTTTCAATCGCATTATTGATTTTCTAATCTTAAATATAAACAATTATAAAATTGTATTTAATTTTTGATTTATTATATTATATATTTTGATATGTCAATTTTGTCTTGATGAAGCATCAAATCGGATCTGCAACTCGGGGCCATATTTAACCCAAATTATGTGGGTCAACGGGTTCAAATCAATTTGGGATACAGGTCAAAAAACATGTTTATTATCCCAAAATGGGTTAGATCCTAAGGACTTACCATATACTCCGTATGAGTTAAGCTTTTGACAGGTCTAACATCGTGGTTTCCTATGTTTTTAAGACTTTTCTACACACCTGTTAATCTAGCTAATTAAAACACTTCTATGATATAAGATTGTATTATAAAAAAGGTATTTTTCACTCATATCATATAACAGCCCGTGCAAATATTGCACGGGTATTAAAGAGCCGCACTTGAGATTCTATTATTTTATTTGTTAAACATTATAATTTTTCGGAAAAATCTACTAAAACGTGATTGGTGGGTTAAAAAAATAAAACAGGAAAGTGGAACATGTTATCCGCACAACAAATCATATGTTGTTTTATCGCTTTTAAATCAATTATTACGGGTCAACGGGTTGGGTTAGACTTAACCCAAAATTATGGTGTCAAAACATATTTAATTTAATATGGGTCACTCCCTTTATCATTGGACATAAAATCAGCATTATGACTAGAAAATAGTGGTTCGTGGTTATATAAAACGAATTAATAACTTAGTTCTTTCTTTTTTCATGTGTAATTTCGTGTCATGAATTTTTTTAATGTACATCTACTAATTTAAATTTCTAATGTAAATTGTAATATAATACGAATTGCATTTTTGATGAATAATAAAACATTTAATATAAAAACGATTCATCAGTAATATCATACAACATCCACAACAAATTTCCATGGGTAACCAACAACGGGTCAAATATTGGTCAAGTTAACAAAGAATCATGTTGGGTTAGGTCACTACAGGTGCAAACTACATCATTAATTGGGCCTTTTTTTATCCACCGTATTTCGATATTGGAAGATTTTTTTTTCTACTTTATTTTCAACCACATGTTATTAATTACAATAAAAATATGCAAAATCAAATTGGAAAAACACAGTGAAGACAAGGAGTATACATAAGTATGACTTTAATCATTAAATTTAAACAATCTTAAAATTAAAAAAAGTCTTGAGTTATTAGGTAGACTATACATTCTTTTGGTTCATTTATGTGCTTAATTTCTCCTTCTTTTGTCTTAATTATGAACTAACGGGTCAGGTTGGGGTAGACCCAAAAATGTCTTGGTTATAATGGGCTGACGGGTTGGATCAACTTGAGTTACCAGGTTGGTGATCTAAGCTTTTGATAGGTGTATAATAATATACTACACTAACACTATCAAACGTAAATGAATCGAAAAATACAAACTCCATTATTGTATCAATGTTTACAATTGAACTTAATTTCTAAACTCTAAAATTATATATCATATCATATCATATCATCATATCATATATATTATACAATTACCGGTACATTTCACAGTCTCTCGGGCCATCCACATCAACAGACATGTCATAGCCACGTCAAATCCTACGTCATCCATCACAATTAAGGAAAATTTTGGTCGAATTTTTTTGGCCGAGATCTTTCAAAAATATCTATTTTAAACATATTTCCCAAATTAAATCAGCATTAACAGCAAATATAATATTTTCCTATAGATGGGCCATATACAAACCGAAATCATTTTGAAAGCGGCAACAAATATTTTAAAATGAAATCATGACATAAATATATTTTGAAGGAATTCGCATAAATAAAAAAATTTGCCGTAAAGAACATAATCAATTATTTAAATTATATTTTATAGCCAAAATTGTAAGATATTATACGTTTTATTTGGAGGATGAAATTAAATCCCTAAAATTACGGTATTAGTCGGTAAACAGAATTTTGGTGAATAAGGCAACGAAATCTGCATACAAAATGCTAATTTCCTCAGTTAAATATCTCATATATTTATCGAATTTTTTATCCATTAAAAAATGTCATTATATCTTTTAAAAAGGGAACATAAATAAAAAAATCGGAAAAGGAAGGAGTACTTTAGCTGGCAATATATCACGTCTACGAGGAGATTATGCATTATACCTATCCTGATTTCCTATATATAATCTGCAGGAATCTCACCCACCCAAATCTAAGCGTTCTCCATATCGTCTTTTTTTGAAAAAATTAGCTTCTTTCTTTCACTCTTCAACTGATGTTTATGTGTTTCTAACGAAAATTATTTGGAAATTTCAAATGCAGGTAATAAAGGAGGCTTCGATTGGAAATAAGGAGAGAAGATAAGAATTGTGTTCCATGTAATGTTCTATAACAATTACCAGTCATTGTTAACGTTTGTTCACTGATCTATGATTGTGTGTTTATGGAATAATATATGCAAATGGAACAACATGCATATTTAGCCCTTTATAGAGTAGGTTTTGCATGAGTAGTACTTTTCTATTCCTTTCAAGTTTCAATATTTCGTATAAGTTAAAATATGTCTTCACTTCTTCATTGTATATTTTCTCTTTCTTTCAATATATTTCCTACAAAATCTCTTATATACGATTCGACTTTGCCAGTCAAAGTCGATCCTTATGCGTGTGTGGTTTGTATTTATGTATTATCAACGACGCATATCCACTCTCGGTCGTAAAGAGTTGGTGTGAAATTGTAAATTCCGTTGCCAGTCGTAAAAAGAATTGGTAGTAATTAACTTCGAAATGTTTGTACAGAGTATGAACGAGTGATGTTATTGGCTTGGCCCTTTGTCAGTACTTTCAATATGCAATGTCCTTACTCAGATTTTTCTGTAAAAGTTGTTATATAGATTTCCTTAATATGCTGAACCTTTTTTTTTATAAGACCTTAATATGCTGAGTGCTGACCTAACACTTCTTTTGTCCAGGAGGTTACCCCACTTTCACGTATATGCCGCAGGTTTGTATTGATGATTTCGTCCATCTATCATTGTTACATTCCAAAATCATAATCTCTCTGAACTATTGCTAAAATGTATAGAACGAACAAATTACTTAATTAGATTCTTATCCCACCTCATTTACTTTTACCTCTTGATTGTGTGTTATGTTCATGTTACTTAGTATGTGCTCATATGTCTTTTATTTATTTATTTTGCAGAGAACATGTGAGGAAGACTACTGTTTTGGAATATGATACATACAAGCAAGTTTAGGGTGTTAGTTATGAAATCGGTATAAGAAAAGAGAGAGCATTCCATGTTTCTTCTAGGGACATCATGTCAAAGCATTTTTCAAATAAAAGAAAGAGTGATATATATATACTCCCTCCGTCCATCTGTAAAACGCGCAAGTTCAAAACACAGTTTCTAAGAAAAATAGAATGAAAAATGAGTTTTAGGGTCCACTTAGTGTAAAATTACATATAGGGGTATGTCCCACTTGCACTTTTAATAAACAAGAAAGGGTGTTTTTGTCTTTATATGTATAAATAAGAAAAGATTCTAAGTAGCAAGTTTAAAGATGAACACCCCTAAATAGAAAGTAGGAAGTTAGAACGGACTCATGCATCCTGTCTTAAATTACACTACTCTTAATGAGAGATGAACGCGCTCCAAAATTGTACATATCTCAAATTTCCTTAAACTCTGTACATACACGAATTGTGACGTCACTTTACTTGAAAGATGAATTATCATACGTAGTTGTATAATACGAAATTGAACATGAATTATGTATTCCTTAAAATCAATTTTTAGACTTCATCTTTGTCTGAGTTAACAGGTCAAATTGGGTCATTAGATCGTAAATTTGTCGTGCAATTTAGCACAGGGTGCTCGAAGAGTGACATAGGGATAAGCGGTATAAAACAAAGTTATTGTGAAATCAGTGTAATTTTTCACGGGTGAACAACTATAGTTGGTATTATACGAGTGAACAGATATAGTTAATATTACACAGGTGAACAACTATACATTTGTCGTGTGAACTTGCTAAATGGGTGGGTCTAGGTTGGTTCTAATATAGGTAAAAACATATGGTGTCGTATCGAGTTGGGTCAAAATATGGGTAAAACATTTGCGCCATTTTATTTAACGTAACAATGTTTCATTCGTAATTAAAATTTAAAAGCTTAAATGTATATCAATTATAAGATTATAATTAGTTTTATTTGATTTATTATATGATATATTTAGATACATTTTTGAATTTTTGGTGAACGGTCAAGTTGGATTTATAACTCGGGTCAAGTTTAACCCAAAAGTGTGCGGGTCAATATGGGATACGTGTCACAAAAAATATGTTTATTACCTCGAAATGGGCTGGATCCCTACCGTTATCATATGTTTAAGCTTTTGACAAGTCTAACATTGTAACTTTCTATTTTAAAAACCATTCTACAAATCTATTAATTTGACCAATAAAATACGATTATGATCTAAGATTGGACTATAAAAAAGACCTTTTAGATGTATATCATATAACAGCCTGTGCAATTTGCACGGGTCAATAAACTATAAACTATAAACTTAAACTATATCATATATATTATATAATTACCGGTACAATTCGCAGCATATTAGAGTGTCCATCTCAGTATTGACATCAGCGCCACGTCATCGATGACGTCATCAGCGGCCAATTTTGGTAAAAAAAAAAAAAAACTCAAATAGAAATATTACATTCTATAAAAATAACAATTAAAAAAAAATCTTTAACGAATATTGCAAAATCGATTTAGGCAAGAAAAAACGCATTGAATATTGCAATTAGAATCTTAAACGGCATATTCATGGTATAAAATCAATTATAGTCGAGAAATCCGAAAGTATTTACGTAATTGCCTAAATTCCTAAACAAAAGCCTTTAAAATAGGGAAGAAATCAAGCAATATATAGAATATTTAGCATCGTATATAATACGATTTCCTAATTTACGCAAACTCTACAAATTATTATACACTTGAAATATTTGATTCCTTGAAAGTAGAACTCCATTTATATTAGTAAGGAAACAAAACATAAAAAAGAAAAAAAAAAAGAGAAAGAAGATGTCGTGTGAAATAATAGGAATTAGGAAATTTAAAAAAAAAATGTTAGGATAAAAACTGATATAGCAAAAAAAAAAAAGCTAGGTTGAGAGGAAAATGCTCTGGAAACTAAAACTGAGTTTCTTCTAGCTTACGACATCATGAACAAGGAAAATCAACCGAAGAAGAGGGGACGGCCTCCAAAATCAACGACGGCATCAGCTTCTACTCGTCCACCTGAACACACTGGTACCAAATTGGCTGACAAAAACTCGGAAATAGAGGATGAAGGTCATGATGATAATGTAAGCATTCCTTCGAATTTCGTCCTAAATGATTTTCTTAATGCTGCTTTATCCCCTAATTCGTTGAACTCTGGTAGTAATTCAGCTCATAAGATAACTAATGGACCAATTTTGACCCAGAAATTGGGGGAAAATAATGGGAAACAAGGAAACCCTGAAACTGATGACATTGAGAAATCAGGGGGAAATGGGGGTATAAGGACTGGTAATTCTAACCTGGGTAAGACAGACTCATACAAAAAAGCAGCCAAAAAAGCTTATCAGGGTATGTCTTTGGGATTTGTAGAGAATTGTGGCTCTGATGAGGTGGTTATTGAGGAATCTGATGTTCATGAGGAGGTTAAGTTCTGGAAAAACACTCTGGTGGGCACAGTTGTAGGGAAACGTACGACCTTAGCTCAGATGAATAGTTTTGCAACTAAACATTGGAGCTGTGTTAAGAGACTTCAGATTCTATATTTTACCAAGGGTTGGTATTATATAAGATTTAATACAGAGGAAGACATGAATATGATAATGAGAGGAGGGCCATGGAATGTTAATGGTGGATCTTTAGTGCTGAAACAATGGACTCCAATGATTTCTCAGGACTTGGATTCTCTTACCATAGTCCCGGTCTGGGTTTTGTTCCCAAATCTAGACCCATGCCTATGGTCATGCTCAGCATTAAGCAAAATAGCTAGCTATGTTGGAACCCCAATCTGTGCTGATGAGTATACTACAAATAAGACAAAAATTTCTTTTGCTAGAGTTTTGATCGAGGTTGACATAACAAAGGAACTGCCTGATAATATGATCATTAATACACCTTTTGGAGGACAAATTCAGCAGGATATTACCTATGAATGGGTGCCTTTTTACTGCTCTACCTGTAAAAAGATGGGCCATACAAATGGTACCTGCAGAAAAGGGAAACAAACAGCTGAGAAAACTAAGAAAGTTTATGTTCCTGTAAAGGAAAAGCCAACAGAGGTGGAAACTCAGAAGGAAACTGAGATTCAACAGGTTGTAGCTGCTCAACAACCTGAAACTGTCACCACTACTCCTTCATCCTCCTTTATGGATGCTGATGGATTTACTTTGGTAGCAAAAAGGAAAAGTATCTCAAAGAAGACAGCAAAGAAATAAGCTGAATCTGCTAGTCTGGGTTTTCAGACACTGTTAGTGGAGCCTGTGGAGCTATTCTTGGACCATCAGGACAATGTGGGAGAGATGGAGGATCCTGGAGGAGGTGAAGAGCCTCTTCACTCCCCATGATAATATCTGCATGGAATATAAGGGGGCTTAATGACCCCCTTAAGCAGCAGGAAGTGAAGGATTTCCTGTTTGCAAATAAAGTGGACTGTCTAGCAGTTCTGGAGACTAGGATCAGACCACATAAAGCTCATATCATCAGGAGAGCATTTGGTCTTTTTAGTGCTGAAAATAACTATGATCAGCATAATAATGGGAGAATTTGGATTTTGTGGAGGCCACAGCAAGTTCAAGTAGAGGTTATTCACAAAACTTCTCAGATGATACACTGTGCCATCACTCATTTAAATTCACAGAGGAAATTTCAGGTTACCTTTGTTTATGCAGCTAACAGAGGTGATCTCAGGAGAGATCTGTGGAGGGACATCTCAGGGCTGCCCCAAATCAATGAACCATGGATTTTATTGAGTGATTTCAATGTAGTGCTAAGTTTGGAGGAGAGAATAAGTGAGACTGAGCCAGTTATGAGAGACATTGAGGATTTTGCTGAATTTGTCAACCAAAAGGGGATAATGGACTTGCCTACTCAAGGCCATCATTTCACATGGACAAATAAACAAGAGCCTCCTGATAGAGTTTGGTGTAAATTGGATAGGGCAATAGTCAACTTTGACTGGATTAACAAATATCCTGAAACAATTACTCAGTTTCAGGGGCCTGGAATCAGTGACCACTCACCTATTCTGGTGAGTGTCCCCTTCAGCCGTCAGCCTGTTATCAGACCATTAAGATACTTAAACTGCTAGAGTCTTTCTGATCAATTTAGGGAGGTGGTAACTGGAGCCTGGGAGGAAGAAATAAGGGGATGCAGTATGTTTAGACTTATGCACAAACTCAGGCAGGTGAAATTAAAGTTGAGACAGATGAACAAAGTGGAATTTTCTGATCTGCCTACTAGAGTCAAAAATATCAAAGAGCAACTTCTTTCCTGTCAATCTGAGCTACAAAATGACCCCATGAATATAGAAAAGATTATGCAGGAGAAAGACTTAAATGCTAGATGTACTAAGCTCAAGAAAGCAGAGATGAGCATGATGATTCAGAGGGCAAAGGTTCAGCATATTAAGCATGCTGATTCTAACTCAAGATATTTTTATGCAAAGATTGCTGAAAGAAAGCTGAAGAGTGCTATTGGTGTTATTCAAACACCAAATGGAGAGCAAGTCAGGGGGCATAAGGATGTAGCAGATGCTTTTGTGAACTACTACACCTCCCTGCTAGGCACTAAATACTCTACTCATCCTTACCCTGCAAGTATTATCACCTCAGGAGATACCTTAAATGAACAACACAGGAAGGGTTTACTTACTCCAATTACAGATCAAGAGATCAAAGCTGCTTTGAAGACTATTGATATTAATAAGAGTCCAGGTCCAGATGGATTCTCATCTGGATTCTTTATAGAAGCATGGGACATAGTAGGAGATTTATATTGTGATGCTGTAAAGGATTTCTTCCACACAGGGAAAATGTTGAAACAAGCAAACTCCACTCTTATTTCACTCATTCCAAAGGGAGCAACTCCTCAAAGTGTTGCTGATTTCAGGCCAATTTCCTGTTGCAGCACAATTTACAAACCAATTAGCAAGATTCTTGCTACCAGAATGAAGGAGGTTCTTCCAGACATTATCGGTATGGAGCAGGCTGCTTTTGTGCAGCATAGGCAGCTGTTTGACAACACCATGTTGGCCCATGAGCTTGCAAGAAAATATGGTAGGAAAGACATTTCCCCAAGATGCATAATAAAAGTTGACATCAAAAAAGCTTTTGATTCTGTTTCTTGGGATTTTATCAAGAGTATTTTTCAAGATTTTGGTTTTCCTGAACATTTCTCTAAGTGGGTTATGTCCTGCATCACTTCAACCTATTTCTCTCTGAATATTAATGGAGTTATAGAAGGCTTCTTCAAAGGTAAGAGGGGTTTGAGACAAGGAGACCCATTATCTCCTTATCTCTTTGTTTTATGTATGGAGGTGCTTTCTAGGCTGCTGAGAAGCTCTCCTTCCAGCTCAGGGTTTTCATTCCATCCAAAATGTGTGAGAATCAAGCTCACCCATCTTGTATTTGCTGATGATCTGCTGGTTTTTACAAGGGGTGACTTACCTTCAGTCAAAGCCATAGCTACAAGCCTTGGCAAGTTTGCTGACTATTCTGGTTTACATGCCAACCCTTTGAAAACAGATGTTTTGTAACAACCCTAAATTTTCGACTCAATTAAATAATGAAAACCTAGGATTATTATGCCACAATTAACTATCCAAGTTAATTGCAAGGCGAAAACCAAAATAATGAATCCCAAAATGTAAATAATGAAATAGTACGACAGCGGAAGACTTAGTCAAGTTTACAAAATCCGAATCCGAAATCCAAATAAATAATAAATGTTCAACGATTGTCTAAATGAAAAGACCCCATGAATGCAGACGTCCGCAAGCTCAACATATCACCATCAGACACACCTGTCAACTGCGCCATCGGAAAATGACACAGGCCCCAGAATAGGGTAGGGACAAACCCAAACAAAAGAACGTCAGCAAACTGGCTGAGTAAGAACTCAAAGCAAAACAAGGGAAATTAAGATACGCGCCTTTAAGGCGCGTAGCTGAACAAGCAACGCTTACAATCGAAGGATTAACCAAAATGATTAGAGAGATATATGAACCAAGAAATATATTATAAATTTCAGAGAGAAGAATCAAGTATATAGGAATGGGCACTCCGCATCAGTAACCCATCTTTGGTAAGGGTCCTACCCCAAACCAGAAACAACTCTAGAGCTAACCAACCCAAACCACCCTAAGAGAACCCGAGTGTGCACACCCCTCACATGAGGGCCAGTAGGATGTAACCGGTCAAGGAGGAGGTTCTAATAGGTAACTGGTAGCTAATCCAATTAAGAGTTACCTTGATCAGAGGTATAATAAATCATTCGTAGACGAGCACCCCCGGAGGAGTTAACACGTTACTCTAGAGTGTATAGAAGAAAATCCCATTAATCCATAACCCATATTCAAACCATAATTAGATATTTTATTTGATATATAACCAATTCCCTACCAAACAAGAGATATTGTGATCAATTAGAAGAATTATAGAAATCAATATAAATGAATCAAGGATTGATCACATTAGAAGATGACAAAACATGCTCAAGCTCAAGAGTTGGCGTTCTTACCGATAGCGCTAAACTTCTTCTCAATTATTCCTCTCAAAATCAGCAAACTGAACCTCTCTAAACCCGCAAGCTATATATCATAGAATGATAACTAAAATTAATAACAAACCTACTAAGATATGTCCCAAGTAATTAATATGATCAGACCCTAAATCAATTAATGTTAAAATGATCACATTGTACGTACAAACTAATCAAATATATACTCCACCAAAACCATGGCCAAACTAAACTATTAACTGAATAGCATTCACGGCTAATACCCACAACAACGATACTACCCACGTACGCCCTCGACGAACAACCTCAACAACAACACAACCGACGACCTGGGCAATATAAACACCACCTATGACAACAAAACAGCAACCCTCGACAATACTACCGCTACCTTCGACAATACCACAACACACTAAGAAATGCAGCCTCAACAAAACGAACTACCCAACTCAGAATGTTCTTAAAAACGAATGACAACCTTTCAAAATCATGATGAACAATAATACTAGGATTAAAACATCATGAATCCATGTCAAGTACGAAAACATGAAACAACGATATCGGTACAACTTAAATAAAACTTTGAGAAATTCATACCGTTGTGTAGAGGAGAGAAAAAGAGGAACAACGGTACTAGTTTCGTCCAAAATCGGGCTAGAAATTGGAGACGGTAAGCGATTGAAGGAAGACGGTGATGTAACGCGGAGGAAATCAATGGAAGACGAAGATGATGATGATACGTGATGGTGATGATGGTTGTGCGTAAAACAAAAAGGGGTTTTAGGGTTAAATGACAAAGGTTTTATTAGTAAGGCAACAAGGGTAAAATGGTAATTTTGGGATTAAGAATAATAAATAAAATTTGTTTAAATTGTTTGATTAAGTTTAATTTGTATAAAACCAAATAAAATCCGAAAATCATCTTAATAATTTACTACAATTATCCCAATATAAATATAATTAGTAACACCCGATTTAAATAAATTCTCAAAATATACGGGGTGTTACATGTTTACTATGAAGGGGTATCAAGCTCAGAAGCAACCTCACCAACACGATCTAGCACCTTATAAGGTCCTATGAACTTCGGGCTCAATTTTCCTTTCTTACCAAATCTCATTACACCCTTAGTAGGTGAAACTCTCAACAATACCATATCTCCAACTGCAAACTCGATGTGACTCCTAGTCTTATCAGCATAGCTCTTTTGACGATCTTGTGCAGCTTTCATTCGTTCCTGGATAATTTTAACTTGCTCAGTCATATCTTGAATGTAATCAAGACCCAACACTACAGTCTCACTGACATCGTTCCAGCAAATCAGACTACGACACTTCCTCCCATACAATGCCTCATAGGGAGCCATCTTAATTGAAGCTTGATAGCTGTTGTTGTATGAGAACTAGATCAAGTCCAACTTGTCCTCCCAACCTCCTTGAAACTGTAAGACACAAGCCCGTAACATATCCTCTATCGTCTGATTGGTCCTCTCTGTCTGACCATCAGTGGCGGGGTGAAAAGCAGTGCTTATCATCAAGTTCGTCCCTAAAGCTTCCTGTAACTTGGTCCAAAATTTTGACACAAATCGCGCATCACGGTCCGACACAATCTCATTTGGAACCCCATGTAACCTCAAAACGTGATGCATGTAAGCAGTAGCCAACTGTTTCTTCTTCCAAGTGTCTTTCATAGGGATGAAATGAGCACACTTAGTCAATCGGTCAATGATCACCCAAATCATATTGTTTCCCTTAGGAGTACGGGGTAAACCAGCAATAAAATCCATGGATATGGAACTCCATTTCCACTCAGGAACCTTCAATGGTTGCAACTTTCCTTGCGGTCTCTTATGCTCACTTTTCACCTTCTGACATACCAAGCATCGAGCAACAAATTCTGCAACATCCTTTTTGAGTCCAGACCACCAAAAGACTTGTCTCAAATCTTGGTACATTTTATCTCCTCCTGGATGCACTGTGTACATCGTAGCATGAGCTTCAGTGAGAATCATTTTCCTTACGTCCTCGTTGTCGGGCACACAAACTCTGTTCTGGAAGCGAATGATCCCATCTCCTCCCATTTTGAACAACTCAACCTCATTGGTCAGTTTGTCTTGTAGAAACTTATCAGTCGCTTGAAACTCCTTAATTTCTCTCAAAAGATCATTTTGGATCATGGTAACTCCTGAAGGTGTACCAGGCTCAGTAAGTCGAACCCCAAAATTAAGAAATTCATCCCGCAACCTTTCTCTCTGCACCACCAATTGTACAGAGTGAAGAGACTTCCTACTCAAAGCGTCGGCCACGACATTTGCCTTGCCCTCATGATATTGGATCTCCATTTCATAATCCTTGATCAATTCTAGCCACCTCCTCTGACGCATGTTCAACTCCTTTTGGGTGAAAATATACTTAAGACTTTTATGATCAGAGTAAATCTTAAAGCTTACTCCATAGAGATAATGCCTCCAAATTTTCAAAGCGTGCACCACGGCCGCTAACTCCAAGTCATGGGTCGGGTAGTTCTCCTCGTAACTCTTGAGCTGCCTAGACGCATAAGCAATCACTCTTTGGTTCTGCATAAGGACACAGCCCAAACCATTTTTCGAAGCGTCCGTGTACCCCTCATACTCTGCTTTCTCATCGGGTAAGGCTAAGACTGGTGCTGTCGTTAGTCTAGTCTTCAAGGTTTCAAATGCCTTCTCACAATTATCATCCCATTTGAACTTAGTTGTCTTCTTCATCAACGTGGTCATAGGTCTAGCTATTTTAGAGAAATCTTTAACAAACCTCCTGTAATAGCCAGCAAGTCCCAAAAAGCTTCTAATCTCCGTCACACTCTTTGGAGTCGGCCACTCTAAAACAGCTTTAACTTTTGCGGGATCCACAGAAACACCATCCTTAGATATAATATGCCCTAGGAATGCAACTTTATCTAGCCAGAACTCACACTTCGAAAACTTTCCATAGAGTTGCTTCTCCCTCAAGGTCTGTAAGACTATCTTAAGATGCTCCTCATGCTCCTCCTCGCTCCTTGAGTATATCAAAATGTCATCGATAAACACAACAACAAATTTGTCCAAATATGGCCTAAAGGTATGGTTCATCAAATCCATAAAAACAGCAGGGGCATTGGTTAACCCAAATGGCATAACTGTGAACTCGTAGTGTCCATAACGCGTCGAAAAGGCCGTCTTCGGAACATCCTCAGGGGCTACCTTAAGCTGATAGTATCCAGACCTCAAGTCAATCTTAGAGAAAACACTAGCTCCCTTCAATTGATCAAACAATTCGTCAATCCTAGGTAAAGGGTACCTATTCTTGATTGTCACATTGTTCAACTCACGGTAATCTATGCATAACCTCAAGCTACCATCCTTCTTTTTGACAAATAACACAGGTGCTCCCCAAGGTGAGACACTTGGCCGGACGTATCCCTTCTCCACCAACTCATCAAGTTGTTTTTTAAGTTCCTGCATCTCAAGAGGTGCCATCCTATAAGGTGTTTTAGCTATCGGCCCAGTCCCTGGGACCAAGTCGATCTTAAACTCCACTTCTCTTGTAGGCGGCATTCCTGGAATATCTTCTGGAAACACATCCTCGTACTCACTCACAACATGTACCTCACCCAAGTCTGGATATTGAACTCTAGTGTCTCTGACATGGCATAAGAGTAATTGTGCTCCCCTTGACATATGTTTCTTTAGCTTCATCACGGAGATCAACTTTACTCTACGTCTTTTAATATTTCCTTTGTATGACACTCTGATATTTTTAGGTCCTTTTAGCGAAATTTTGCCCAGCCAACAGTCTAATCTAGCCTTATGTTTACCCATCCAATCCATCCCCAAAATTACATCAAAATATGGTAATGGAAACTCGATTAGTTCTGCTCTAAAATCATGCCCACCAATAATCACAGATACATCCTTAAACAAGGTCTTACAGTTTATATTATCCCCAGTGGCCATAGCAAAATCGTAGTCTACACATTCACCAAATTTCAAACCCGACAAAGCAATAAACTTGGATGCAACAAACGAGTGAGACGCACCACTATCAAACAAAACATGAGCGAAAACAGAATTAACAGGAAATTTACCAGACACAACATCAGTGTTCTCAGCCTCCTCCTGGTTCATGACATAAAGTTGGCCCGACTTCTTATTGCTCGCGATGGCAGCATTAACCGAGCCAGTCGGCTTGTTCGCCGTTGCAGTAGAATTACCCTTAGTTGGAGTCCTGAAAGTGGTGTTGGATCCAGCATAAGCGCTTTGAGCCCTCTGATTGGGTAAACTACTAGCATAGGTGGGTGTGCTACCCGCAGGTACTGCTGGCTTTCCAGCTAGCTTGGAAAGACACTCAAACTCACGGTGACCTGGCTTTTGGCAGTGTCGGCATGTAACCTTCACTCCATTGCAATCAACTCCTGGATGATTAGCACCACCGCGCTTATAGATATAACGACGTTCACCCCCTTGGCTTTGAGGTCGCCCAGAATATTGCCCTTGATTAAAATTGCTTCTCCCGACACTGAAGGAATTGGCTGGTTTCTTAGAGCTGAGAAAATTACCCTTCTTATTCGCATTCTCATGCAAGTTTGAGGGTCCCTCTTTCCTTTTCACTCCCAATTCCGTTTCTTTCTCAATAATACTGCGCTCAATGTTGTTTGCACGAGCATAGACATCCCTTATAGTCTTGGATGGTTCGCCTGAGAACCTGTCTTTGATTTTCCAGAGTAGCTTCTTTTGGAACTGAGTGGCTTTCAATTTTTCTGTGGGAACAAGGTCCTTAGCGAAGCGACTAAGCTCCATGAATTTGGTATAAAATTCCCTAACAGACATCCCTTCTGTCTGTCTAAACTCCTCAAATTCGAATCTCTTCTCATCTTTAAGGTGTTCGGGGAAAAATTCCTCCTCCATAAATTTTCTGAAATGTCCCCAACCACGCTCATACTCAGCCACTCCCCCATCTTCAGTGGTCTCAGTGTACGGTTCAAAGAAGCTTTCCTTAATCTCTTGCCACCACCTGTCAGCATCCTCCCTAAGGTAAAAGGCGCCAATCCTTACCTTGTATCTTGCTGGGCACTCTAAGGATAGGTAAATTCTATCCATATCCCTAAACCAGGTATCCAACTCAGCTGGGTCTCCCGTCCCAGAAAAGGTTGGCGGATTCTTTTGTTGAACAGCCTTGGACATAGATTGTGCAGTGACCGGGGCAGGTTGGTCATGATTATTATTGTTATTCTGGTTGTTGTTGTTGTTATTCTGGTGGTTGTTGTTCTGGTGGTTGTTATTGTTTTGGTGGTTGTTTAGCACCTGGGTCATAGTATTTGCCAGACCAGTCACATGTTGCATGGTTTGTGTCATAACTTGGTGTTGCTGAGCCATAGCCTGTTGCATTGTCTGCGTCATGGCTTGGTGTTGCTCAGCCATAGCCTGTTGCTGCTGAGCCATTGCCTCATTTTGTGCAGTCATTTGAGCTATCAAAGCAGCCATTTCTGGGCTAATGTTGTTCGAAGATGACGCTCCACGTACCATTTTCTATATGATAACAACTTTCATAAGATGACAAATAAGGCACCAAACAGTAAGCGTAAATTATCACTCTCCTCTCATCCATAGTAATTAGAAGGTACCATGGCTAAGTTATCACGTAAATCAGTTCAACCAAATTAGAACTTCCGAAAAGTATAGATTAGGAGTGAGCATAGCACCACGCAAACAAGCTTACAAGTAGCACAAAAGCCTAACTGAATGGTTTTATCTTACGAGTACAATAAATCTGTAGGGGAGTTGTCCCCTATTTGACACAAAACTAAAAACAAAAAGCTAATGGATAAGTAAAGTTAAAAAAACAATAAGACACACAACTCCAATTAACCAAAGAAACTCATATATACATTCACTAATGAGACGCTGTCACACTAATTATAATAACATACCACGTAGCATATAACATGCGAATGAATGCAACCCAACCCCCATTTCCAAAAAGACCCCCTTTTTTTTTGAAAACTATATTGGAAAGACACATTTAAAACAAAACTTTTGTAAACCTTTGACTCGATCAGAACCTACGGCTCTGATACCAACTGTAACAACCCTAAATTTTCGACTCAATTAAATAATGAAAAACTAGGATTATTATGCCACAATTGACTATCCAAGTTAATTGCAAGGCGAAAACCAAAATAATGAATCCCAAAATGTAAATAATGAAATAGTACGACAACGGAAGACTTAGTCAAGTTTACAAAATCCGAATCCGAAATCCAAATAAATAATAAATGTTCAACGATTGTCTAAATTAAAAGACCCCATGAATGCAGACGTCCGCAAGCTCAACATATCACCATCAGACACACCTGTCAACTGCGCCATCGGAAAATGACACAGGCCCCAGAATAGGGTAGGGACAAACCCAAACAAAAGAACGTCAGCAAACTGGCTGAGTAAGAACTCAAAGCAAAACAAGGGAAATTAAAGGCGCGTAGCTGAACAAGCAACGCTTACAATCAAAGGATTAATCAAAATGATTAGAGAGATATATGAACCAAGAAATATATTATAAATTTCAGAGAGAAGAATCAAGTATATAGGAATGGGCACTCCGCATCAGTAACCCATCTTTGGTAGGGGTCCTACCCCAAACCAGAAACAACTCTAGAGCTAACCAACCCAAACCACCCTAAGAGAACCCGAGTGTGCACACCCCTCACATGAGGGCCAGTAGGATGTAACCGGTCAAGGAGGAGGTTCTAATAGGTAACTGGTAGCTAATCCAGTTAAGAGTTACCTTGATCAGAGGTATAATAAATCATTCGTAGACGAGCACCCCCGGAGGAGTTAACACGTTACTCTAGAGTGTATAGAAGAAAATCCCATTAATCCATAACCCATATTCAAACCATAATTAGATATTTTATTTGATATATAACCAATTCCCTACCAAACAAGAGATATTGTGATCAATTAGAAGAATTATAGAAATCAATATAAATGAATCAAGGATTGATCACATTAGAAGATGACAAAACATGCTCAAGCTCAAGAGTTGGCGTTCTTACCGATAGCGCTAAACTTCTTCTCAATTATTCCTCTCAAAATCAGCAAACTGAACCTCTCTAAACCCGCAAGCTATATATCATAGAATGATAACTAAAATTAATAACAAACCTACTAAGATATGTCCCAAGTAATTAATATGATCAGACCCTAAATCAATTAATGTTAAAATGATCACATTGTACGTACAAACTAATCAAATATATACTCCACCAAAACCAAGGCCAAACTAAACTATTAACTGAATAGCATTCACGGCTAATACCCACAACAACGATACTACCCACGTACGCCCTCGACGAACAACCTCAACAACAACACAACCGACGACCTGGGCAATATAAACACCACCTATGACAACAAAACAGCAACCCTCGACAATACTACCGCTACCTTCGACAATACCACAACACACTAAGAAATGCAGCCTTAACAAAACGAACTACCCAACTCAGAATGTTCTTAAAAACGAATGACAACCTTTCAAAATCATGATGAACAATAATACTAGGATTAAAACATCATGAATCCATGTCAAGTACGAAAACATGAAACAACGATATCGGTACAACTTAAATAAAACTTTGAGAAATTCATACCGTTGTGTAGAGGAGAGAAAAAGAGGAACAACGGTACTAGTTTCGTCCAAAATCGGGCTAGAAATTGGAGACGGTAAGCGATTGAAGGAAGACGGTGATGTAACGCGGAGGAAATCAATGGAAGACGAAGATGATGATGATACGTGATGGTGATGATGGTTGTGCGTAAAACAAAAAGGGGTTTTAGGGTTAAATGACAAAGGTTTTATTAGTAAGGCAACAAGGGTAAAATGGTAATTTTGGGATTAAGAATAATAAATAAAATTTGTTTAAATTGTTTGATTAAATTAAATTTGTATAAAACCAAATAAAATCCGAAAATCATTTTAATAATTTACTACAATTATCCCAATATAAATATAATTAGTAACACCCGACTTAAATAAATTCTCAAAATATACGGGGTGTTACATGTTTACTATGAAGGGGTATCTAAGGAAGTGAAGAAGCTTATCAATGAAGCTACTGGTTTCTCTGAGGGATCTTTCCCTTTCAGATATCTAGGAGTGCCTCTTTACCATGCAGGCTTACTTCTAGTATGTTTCAACCTCTGCTCAGCAAAATAAAGCAAAGAATCAATCACTGGGCAAACCAATACCTCTCCTATGCAGGGAAGGTGGAATTGATAAACTCAGTGATATTTGGTTTGCAGAACTTTTTGGGAGCAAGCATTCTTTTGCCCAAGGGTATCATTAAAAGCATCAATAAGATTTGTAAGGATTTTATGTGGGGCATAAAGGAGGGGGAAAGAAAAATGGTCTTCAAGTCTTGGAGCAGTTTCTGCAAACCTAGGAAGGAAGGTGGTTTTGACATCAGGGAAATTTTAAGCTGGAATAAAGCCCTCCTGATAAAGTGGATTAGGAAAATTGAGGAGAATATAGACAGCATTTGGGTCAAATGGATAAGGGCCTATATAATAGGAAGCCAGGATCTGTGGACAATAGAATCAAAAGATGCCTGGTCCTGCAGCATGAAGAACCTCATTCATGTCAGGGATAGTCTTATTGACAGGACAGGAGGGGTTGAAGCTGCTAGAAAAGCTGTTTCTGATGCAAGAAGTACCACAGACATCTACAATATCTTTAGAGATAAAGATAATGTGAAGTTTTGGCAGAAGAGTTTCTGTGATCATGCAGTATTTCCTAAGCATGGTTTTATTGGCATCTTGGCAGTGCAGAAATGTCTAGCTACCCTAGACAACCTCTGTAGGAGAGGTTTTCAACTAGCTAGCAGATGTGTACTCTGCTGCAGGAGTGTTGAGACCACAAACCATCTTTTTTTCAACTGCAGCTTCTCAAGGATGGTATGGGGGTCTATGATCACTAAATATCATATATCACATGGTATTTCTACACTCAGGCAGGAGGTTAATTGGTTTCACAGGTTCAATAAGGGTAAGGGGTGGAAACAAAGGAGAAATAGATGTGCTTTGCTTTGTACGATTTATGAGCTGTGGATGGAGAGAAACCATAGGATATTTCTTGATAAGCAGAGAGGAGTTGAGGAAATAGTTAGGAGAATTAGCTATACTGTAGCTGTTAGAATGATGTTTCTAAATTCAGGATTAAGTGAGGATACTCTCGCTACCATGCTTTGAATTGCCAATTTTGTAGGCATTTCCGAGCATAGGCTAGGCCCCCTTTTTTGTAATGGTTTTTGGGATCTTCCCGGGTTAATATAATCTTGATCATTACAAAAAAAAAAAAAAAAAAAAAAAAAAAAAAAAAAAAAAAAAAAAAATGTTAGGAAATCCCTAAGAATTATTCAATTAGGTAAATCTTTTGCCATTGTTTGATTGAGTTGTTAATATGGAAAATATATCACACCCAAATTATATATCCTACGTGATCTCTCACTCCATGTTGTTCCTATCATTGTGCAGGATCATTCTCATTTAAATTTCTATGTTTGTTTCTTCTCTTTTTTTTTTTTAATAGATCATTTTTCTTATTCGATTGGTTAATACATCTTTTCTCCATTTTGTAGAATACTTTGGGCATAAAATATTTACATTTATGAATTTCGAAAAAGAGGAGTTTGAGCATTTCGAAAAAGAGGAGTTTGTGCCATCTCGAATCATGGTCTCATGTATCAAGTCTTAAAGGTTTTGGATCTCACACAGACTTTCATTTAATTAGTTTCTGCTCCTGTCAATCAAGTATCACAAATAGCATTAGTTGTTGAATGTTTTTATATACATCGTTTGATAAATAGTGAAACATGTAAAAAGAATGCTTATGCAATTTCAAGCAAGGTTTTAATTGCCGAAGTTACTCTTTCTATACGTAACAAGGTGCATGGCTTTCTATTTGCAAGACAGCAAGAGTATGTGCTTAATTTGTTTAGTTATTGATCTTCAACATGAGTATGTGCTTGATCGAATATAGGTTTGTACTGCATTGAATCGAAAGGCCAGACAGCAAGTGCATAATGGGCTATCGACATTAGTCAAGTAAGTATATCTCGATCTTCTTCGATCTAAATGTTATCTTTTTTAATGAGGGTGATCATCTCCGTATCTTTTAGTTTCTCATATCTCATTTTATACTATAATCTTTTTTCTCATATGTTACATATCGAGTACTTGGTTGTCGCATTCTCTCATATGTGGTCTTTGTCGACTCAAGAGTGTGGTACGCAAGAGTAGACCTGATATAATAGGCTGTGTTTGATCAAATAAGATTTGTTGACGTTTTGACCTATACAGAATTGTTTTGATGTTTGATCTGAAATAGATTATTTTCTATGTTAACTTTGAATAATTTTTGTGTTTCTTTAATTGGTGAATTGAACCAGATTTAATGATTTTGGGATTACTATCTGTTTATCGATTTTGATTAAACATGTTTGTCAAAAAGGTTTGTAATTTGTCTATCCCCTTTTTGTTTCCTCTTTTTGAATGATTTCTGAATGCTTTATACCTACAAGTTACTCCGTACAACTCATCTTGCTTATTGCTATTCGATCAAGTGAAAAACTACTGCTTTAGTTTATGTATTTTTTCATAATCACTCCATTCTTATTATTTTGTGTATAAATCATAGTACCTCCGTTTCTGACCAAAATTTTTGTTTTTTTTTTTAATGGAAAATTCTTTTGCAGATAATGAGTACGCTTGAATCGGAAATAAGTTGAGCATATAAGTTTTGTGTTTCGAAATTTTTTATAGAAATTACTCTGATTAGTCAACCGGGGTATTCACTAGGCTTTGAATTGATTGTTAAATTAGCTCAGCTATAGTTAGATTGCTAGATTTAATATTATTTCATTGATGATGATGTATTCCATGAAAGGTATTACAAATTTTACCCAACTGTACCCCTTTCTCTTTTTCTTTCTTTTTTTTTTTTTTTCCTTTGACGTTTAATTGGTAATTTGGTACGTACAAATGAGTACATTCATGTCTTGGATTTACATTGTTATTGGATAAATCTGTATAGCTTGATCCCAAAGTTGAAGATGTAAGGGAACCAGTTGAGCCACATGTCTTTATCTATCGCTTTCTCATCGGATTTATAGCTTAAACATCATGTATGGCTGTATATCTTTCAATTGTCATACACATCTATAAATCAGGCTAATTTAAATACTATTATGATCAAATATTGGTGTATAAAAAAGGTGTACAAAACAAAAAAATGAAAATTCTTATCAAAATCACATAAAAGGTCCAGTGCAATAATGCGCAATTCTGCATGGGTAAACAACCATGTTTTTATGATAACTAAATTACCTCAATATTGGTTTGGCTCATATAACCTATTAGTCTTTGCGGGGAGTGTGTTTGTTTGACGACCTTTTTAATTATTCCATTTTATGAAATTTAAAGACGTAAAGCTATGCATTACAAAAATGTATTCACTTTGTAATAGGTTTCTAACACTACATGGTTGTTTCGTCGTAAAACAAATTTAAAAAATTTGTCGAGTAATCTTCTAATATATATGCTTGCCTAACAAGTATTTTGAGAAAGAATAAAATGAATTATTCTTTCCTTCTACTATGCTAGCCTACCAAGTATTTCGAAAATAATAATGTGCCATGTCAAATTAGACAAAGAAAAATATGCGGGCTAAGATAAATTCAGGTCGTTATATCACACTGATTTAAAGGACAAATTTTTAGCTAATTCGAATCATAATATGTTATATCGCTCTTAACTCAATTATTTCATGTCAACGAGTGATGTTAAAGTTAACCCATGTGTGTCAAACGTCTAAACATAAATATGGGTTAGTCCCTCATTGGACATAAAATAGGATTAACGTCTAAATTTGTGATAAGTATTTATTTTTTCTAATTTACATCTACCAATTTTAATATACTTCACTCTTAATGAGAGATGAACATGCTCTAAAATTGTACATATATCAGATACAACGTAGCGCCACTACTTGAAAGATGAATTACCATAGGGGTATAATACCATCGTCTTAGTTATTTAATTATTAGATATTATACTAGCTGTATGTTCTTCTAAATCATTATTAGGAATTCATTTTTGTCTTAATTACGGGTCAAATCGAGTTGATTGATCAGGCTATCTTTGTTTAAAAAAATTGTGTTTTTTACAAGTTGGGTTAATAAGGGTCATGTCCCAGAAATAGTGGGTTTATGATCCAACAATTAGCGAGTTCAAGTCAATATGGGATACGGGTTATAAAAAAATGTTTGTGACCCCAAAATGGGTTGGATCCTGACAATTACCATATGATTGAAGCTTTTGATAAGTCTGACATCGTGATTTCCTATTTTAAAAACCTTTCCTACACATCTATTAAACTGACCAATAAAATACGTTTATGATCTAAGATTCGTGTATTCATTCACTTTGATTTATCATGGGATTTCAAGTGAACGATATCCTCTGTTAAATCACGGAAAAATTCGAGGATTTATTCATCTTCACTACTTGGTTATTGGCATAGAATCAATGTGACTCTTCTACGTGCGAAGGTATATAGGCTCAGGAGCTTGACACTGAAAATTCTTGGTTCTGACGATTATAGCTTAGAACTCAATGTTTCAAGTCCCTGGTTTCTGACAATCATAGCTTAGAACTCAACAATTTTGTATCTTTTAGTAATTAAATATTAAAGTATGCTATTAAAAAGACAAAAAGGACTAAAAATGTACCATCTAAAAAAGCTTTTGACGAGTCTAAAGTCGTATCTCCTAAAATATTTTTTTATTGTGCATTTATTAGTATCGCTATATGTATAATAGTGTTAAAAAGCGGATTGATGACCATGTGTCCTACAACAACTCGTGCATTTGCACGACCCACCGGATAGCCCCCTACTTTTGAGAGAGTTTCATATATATATCGAACTTTAAGTTCGATTTTGTATGTGACGTATGCAAAGTCACCTACATGGCTACATATGTTAGATCTGTCTCCGATTATTTTAAGATTACATTACTAATTTAATTTTTTATCTTTTAATATAGTCTATATTTGAATAAAGACATAACATAAAATACATTTGTTTCTTAAGTTATTATGGGAACTTTATATTCTTTTGATTTATTTATGTGCTAATGGGTCACGTTGGGGTTGACCCAAAAATGTGTTGGTCATAACGGGTAAAATAGAAAGAAAAAAAAATTGAAAATCAACCCATATATGTCAAATACATTATAGTTATTCCGTCAAACAATCATAAGATTATAAATATTGATTTATTATATGATATATTCAGTTACATTTCGGGGTTATACCATCTTAAATTTGTCCAAGTGAACGGTCCAGCCGGATCTACAACTCTGGATAGGTTTAACCCAAAAATATGTCGAATAAACGGGTCGAAGTCAATATGGGATACGGGTCATAAAACAAATGTTTATTACCCCCGAAATGGGTTGGATCCTGACAGTTACTATATGATTTAAGCTTTTGACAAGTCTAACATCGTGATTTCTTATTTTAAAAACCTTTTTTACACATCTATTAAACTGACCAATAAAATACGTTTATGATCTAAGATTGTAGTATAAAAAAGACTTTTTCTATCTATATCCTATAACAGCCCGTGCAATTTTGCACGGGTCAGTAAACTAGTATATATTATATTATATTATATAATTATCGGTACATTTCACAGCCTTTCAGGCCGTCCACATCAGCGGTGATATCAGCGACACGTCATACTTGACGTCATCCGTCCACTTTTAACAATTAAATATTCCACCAAAATATTTATCATTCTAAAAATAATATCATTGAAGGTAGGAAATCACGAGTTAGATAGGAAGAAATCTTCGAAATTCAGTCCAAAAATAATTTTAGCAAAGAAATTTTTAACAAGTATGGCATATTCCTTATTTTTTTTTTTTAAATGAAATCAAATCTTTTAATTGCAATTAATACCGAAAATAACCTGACATGTTTAATAATAATTGATATAAAGTTATTAAAAAAATTAAGCATAAATAAAAACTGAATCAAATCATAATTTTCAAAATTATTTCCCACATACTGAAAATACTATACTAAAAAAGGTAAGAACAAATACACCTTGAAATATGCTAGGAAGAATATCATGTTCTTCCTAAAAACATGCAGTGCATTCAACTAACTATATTGTTACCTGAAATAAATAAAAAATCTAGCTAATATCCCTAAATTATTATTATTAAAATGTTCAATATTTACCATATTTCATTCCATATTGCCATTTCTAAAATAGTGCAATATCCGACGTACCAAACAATATTTGTAAGGAAATTCGCTTAAAATTACCCAAATCTTTTGCCATTTTAAAATCGAAAAGAGATCTCACCATAATAAATCTCTAAAATTCTCCAATATACCAATATATTTTCGTTGGAAGGGTATCAAAATCTTTCAATTTTTTCTGTTTTTGCCCAATATCTTTATAAATAGGACGTTTTATCAATGTACCCAATCTCTGCGACTCCGACTGTAAGCATGCATTTTTCTATTAATTTTTCTTTTATTTAATAGTATATGCAATTTTCTTTGATATGAGATCATGGTCTTACCCTGTTTTTATTTGATTTTGAATTGATTCATTTTTTAGTTGGCAATGGATATTAAATGTGTTGGAATCCACACGATTATATGATCGATGGTTGTAGACAACTGAGCTTTGGTAATCGGTTGTCGCAGTCGCAGCAAGCACCCGAACATGAATCTGCGGCTGATAATGAATTTGAGCTTCATAGGGCATATCAAGATGTTTACTCAATTTTGAAATGTTATTGCAAATTATTTATGTATATCTTTTTTACCAGTTTGAACTTTTTTCCTTCGTCTTTTCCTGAGTTTCATATGCCCATCTCTGTTTCTCACAACCTTCGTGTTTTATCAACGATGGATCGTTGTCATTGCAGATGTTGGTCTATAATTTTGCAACCCAAATCATCGGCGTTGGTCAGGTTTCACGATCAATTAGATTTCAAGTTAATTGTATTACTTTTTCAATGTGTATTTTGTGTCACCAGAATATATTTTTAATTTATTTTCTCCAACTCCTTTCTGCCAATAAGATCATTCTGAAAATTTTGAGAAGTTGAGAGTCATATTTCAAAATTGGGATTTCTCTTTGAACAAAGCATGGGTATCAACTAATTTCTTTACGATCCTGAGCATTCTTATTGATCATAGGATACATACGTAATTTGAACAAAAAAAAATTGTTGTAGAATTCGGTGTTCATATAGGGCTATAGGCATACCCTATTTCATCTTTTGCAATCAGGAGGTTTGTAATCCCTTTGTCCCTATTATGTTCGTTTGCTCAATGAAGGAATCCTACAGGGCACTACATTGTCGAGAAGATAACTTTATTGCAAACATTCAAGAATTCAAGAGTACAGTAGTATTGCACAAGCATTTGAAGATTCCCAAATTACATTCGGCGATAATTCACATGCAATCTCAAAATTAGTCACAAAGATGATTGTATTGTTCGTTATTATAGTCTCGAGTGTAAATCAAAATGTGAATATCATTACTGTTGCACTCCTTATGTATCATTTATTTGGTCAGTTGGTCAAGATTTCAATTCTCGAATACTATTGCATTCCTTTTTATAATATTCGGGAGTCGCAGCAAATCAAAGCCTGTATATCTAAAAGAAGCCAGCAAGACAATGTCACATAGTTTGTCAACATTAACCTAACCTTTTAACCAAACTTAATGATTAGATATTTATATATAATTGTTAATTGTTGAATCAAATGTCATTTTTACCCAAATGAATCGATATACCTCGATTTTTAACTAAGAAAGGGATGTCTAAATGGGCCTGAATCACTACTAACGAGTTACAAGTCGAAAATTTACGGGTTCTTGAACCAAAAGTGTAAGCAGGGTTGAATCACGCCTTCAGGTTCACTTAGGCAAATCACAAATATACTCAAGGTTTATTAAAAACGGGACACTTCATTGATTGGTTGACTAATACGAAATAATAATGTAAAATTTAAGGTGATCTTATGAAAGTTAAATGAGCATAGGTTAATCAGTGGCTTCCCGAAGGTTTTCATATATCTCCGCACGTTTAACTTAACGGGTCAGCACGATTACCACTAATATATAAATTGGCAGTTTAGTGCCAAGAGTTTTTCCAACACGTTTACATTTTACATGAAAACGAAATTTCCTCAACTATGTTCTTGACCCATAGTGGAATTTTAAGAACAAATAGAGCTAATAAGTATAATATTCTTAGTTTCTTACCATGGTTTGATTGTTGAATTTCAGTATCTTCTACTAACAAATGAGATCGGTATAACTTTGAGTCTTTGATCCATAAATATAAATAAGTCATGTATCGAATTTGATTGCCTTTATCCCGAAATCGTTTCCTTTGATTTAACCCAACACGTACAAAAATTGCACGAGCGTATTTATGTACATGTACATGTGTTTGGTTAAAAGACAGGTTCGGGTCGTTAGGGGTCACAAACTCACAAGTTGTATAAAGCATTGTCATTACCTATAAAAAAAGGGGTCTGATTAAGCCGATTTACTCGATTAGTTAATCTTTTAATTTTAAACAGGTCCAACGAAATACAGTGATCGAGAATAGGTTATAACAACTCATGCACGGGTGATAACAAAAATGACCAAAAACAATTTATTGTAGTACAACTTTTCTGTAAAATAGCATTCAATGGGGGAATTTTATTATAAATGAGTAAACTCAAATCATATGCTAATTTTTCTGTAAAGGAAAAATTATTAGCTAACTCAAATCGTATATTGTTTTATCGCTTTTAACTCAATTATTACGGGTCAACATGTTGGGCCAGGGTTAACACCGAGAAACATGTGTGTCAAAACATATCAGGTTTCATATGAGTCATTCCTCATTGGACATATGATTCATAAATAACGGGTCTCGGATCGTAAAAATTGAAATCATGACTTATCATTTTTTTACAAGTCTAACTTCGTGTCAAGTATTATTTTTAATGTACAACTACTAACTTAAGTATTAATTTTGTAATTTTAATACACATTGGCACATTGCCTATATTCAAATATGAAACATATAATATAAAGACGAGTCATCACTAATATAGTAATATCATACAACAACCAGTGCAATTTTGCTCGGATAAAACAACTACGGGTCAAATACTGGTCAAGTTAGCAATGGATCATGTCGAGTGAGGTTGGTATAGGAGAATTGTACATCATTAGTTTTGCCTTTTTGTTAATCACCTTATTTAATTCTTTTTTTTGAAGGGACACCTCACTGTTCTATTCTTATTTAATTTCCAGCATGTTATCTATTGCAATAAAAACTGTGCAACATCAAATGAGAAGAACAATGAGTCGAAGGCGAATATATACTTATGGGTCTAAATAATCAAATTTAAACGAACATAAAACTAAAAACCAAATTATAGTTATTATGAAAAATGTACATTGTTCTAATTCATTTATGAGCTTAATACGCCATTTTTGTTTTTGTCTTAATTATGTGCTAACGAGTCAGGTTGGTTGATAAAAAAAAGTGTTGGTCATAACGTGTCTAGGTAAATACGGACCCTTAGATACTAAAAGACGGATTTGATCAAGTTGATTTAACGGGTTGGTGATCAAAAGTTTTGATATATCTAATGTTTATCCTATCTAACTTGCATTAAGACGCATCGATTAATATGCCTTCTTTTTATTATCAATATTCACAATAATTTTATATAATAGCCCGTGCAATTTTTGCACGGGTATTAAACTATATTATATTATATTATATTAATAGCCGTGCTTTTGAATGATTATTAGGCCGTCCACGTAGGACGATGATGTCAAATGAATATTTCCGAAAATATCACTCACATGCTAATGCTAGACACACGCTAGACACATGCACCCATATATATGCCACACTTTCCCAATACACACTATAATTATGGTACTAATATTTTATGCAATGCAAAATTGCCAAAAATAACAGGACGCATAGAATAGAAATCCATATTAAATTTCAGTATTCGTCCACCGATGATTCTATGGTCATTACCGCTAGTGGTAATCACCATAAGAAAATTATATTTTAATAGATTTAGCTATTTAATTAGTATTGTAATAAATTATA
Organism: Spergularia marina; assembly: GCA_963680865.1. Classification (NCBI taxonomy): domain Eukaryota; kingdom Viridiplantae; phylum Streptophyta; class Magnoliopsida; order Caryophyllales; family Caryophyllaceae; genus Spergularia; species Spergularia marina. The sequence goes on from OY804554.1 coordinate 9,872,671, forward strand.
TAATTAGGTTAAAATTATTTTGTGGAAAAAAAAATAGATTTTAATATACTTTATTTGTGGGTTGTGTTTGCCTTAACCTACGTAGCTCATCAGCGTCGTTCATTCCTAATGGCCTCAACTACTGTTACCCTTGTTCATTGCTTGCAAGTTTTAACAATGGAATAGAATTCTACTACTACACTTACGACTTTACGAGCCCTGATTCAAGTCTTATGACACTCTCATAAACAATTACTTATGCACTAAACAATCTATTAATGACGTTTGTCAATCTACATGTGTTTAATTTATCCTTCCGAAGATGAGTTTTACACAGCCACAAAGCTAATCAGGTAGACCTTGTTGCGAAATTGCTCTAGAGAAAAAAAAAGCTAAAACAAGTAACTAAAAACCGTTTGAATTACTTTATTAAAACGTTAAGATGATCACACAAGAAATTTGTTGATTCAGTCGTAGGGAAGATAAGGAGCAAATGGTTGAATTAATTAGCCATGCGTGGGATTGGTATGCAATTCATAATAATCCACATGCAATTAGAGATTCTACACCATGATGATTAATTTTTTTTTTTTGAAAACAAATTCATCTTTGGTACAGTAATAGCTATTGAGAATGGGGCTACATTTAAATTTCATTGATTTAACCTAATTCATTGAGAAGTTTAAGCCAAACATGTACCGATTTCTTTAATTTTTTATGATATAATTGTTAGATATTCCTTCCAAAAAATAATATAGCAAAATATTAAATCTTGTTAATATAATATTTTCTTATGGTGATTATCACTTCCGGTAATCACCATAGAATCTTCGTTCATCCACACATTAGGATGATCCGGCTACAATTGTAGCCGAAATATTTACATTAATATTAGATCTCTGACTAATAAGTTTGACCTTCCATTAATAACCACAAAATAGTAGGAATATTGTAATTGTTGCCATTTTATTTTAGTACTAATCTATGGAAAATAACAATATTCTGCAATAAAATCTTTTAAAATAAGTAAATAAATCAAATATAAAGATATTAACGACATATATATTTATTTATGAGTATAAACGAAATACTAGTTGGCATGCCTGTGCCACGCCCGGGCTACAAATGTTAAATGCACTATTTTTTATAGATTTATTTTACTTGTAACAACTCGAGTTTTCGTGGTTTTTTTAAAAAGATTTCGAATAAGAGAAAATGATTTTGTGACACTTTTTAATAGTGGAAAATTATTTTTGAATAACAATAGGTTATTTGTAACTATGCTTATTTATAATAATAAAAAAAAATAAAAAAAAAAGAGAATATGTTCAACCCGGTTACTATTCACAGGCCAAAAAAAAAAAAGAAAAAGAAAAGTAAAATTTATCTGTTAGTTTTCTCAGGCGACTCATAAAGAAAAAAAAAAAGAAAAACAAAAGAAGACTTCATTTTTTTCTTCCTGTTTCCTTATCACGTCATATCATCATTTTCCTTCACCATAGTTCCTTTTATACCATCGCTTGTTGTATGGTGTTGTTGCCGCTTTTCTCATCGTCAATTTAATTCTAGTAGGTTTTATTTTCTCTCCTCTTTCATAGAAAAGCTGGTTTTGATTATATGTTTGATATTATAGCTAAAGTATCATGTTTTATTGATTATAATCATGTCTCTATTGCTTGATCGAAGTGGGTAAGAAAGTAGAGGTTAATTCGGTTCTTGTCTTATTGATATGGAATGTTGATAGAAGCTTTAATTTTCTACTCTTTAACTGTCAATTAGTGATTTTATGTGAGCTTCGAGAGCTTGATTGATTTTTTTTTTTTGTTGCGATTGAATATTCGAATTTATGGGTTGTAATTGTTAGTTTGTTTATTTTGACTTTAGGTGTTTGTGTCATAGTAAGCATAGAAGAGCTTAACAGAGTTATTTGTCTAAAGAAGAAGGAACAAAATCTGATCGCAGAATAGTTTAATAAAAAATTTACGTTTATTCTAACAAATTCTTGTAAACTATATTCTTCGTGTGGCCTTTGAAGACTTGCTTGGTGTCATCTATGAGCTTTGTGGTGATGTTGTTCGAGATGTTTCTATGTAGAATCTTCCATGGCTGAGAATTGTTTTTGGTAGGTTGACCTTGATATGTGTTAGAGATTTGCCTTGGCTATTATTTATAAATGAGAGGCTACAGAAGTCTTTTGCGACCGTAAATGCATTGTTCAGTGCTGTCCTTGAATTCTCGAGCTAATTATCGGCTGATTATTGTCGGAATTGTGTCTTCTCCTGCGTAAAGAAAGTGACATTAGCTATTGTTATATGACAGAGCAAAATGTTTGAGTAGGTGGTAGATAGTATTAAATGGAACAATATTGCGGTAAATGTTACCTGTTGCGATGTCCTCGTATATTTCTTTGTAGACTATGTTTTTGGTGTAGTTAGGGGGCATGTAATCTTTGTTGTCAATAAGAATCTTGAGTCCTTCACGTGAGGTAACCCTAGATACGGCAACATATAGCTGATCGTGGCTGAAGACTGGTTGGGGTAGATACAACGCAACGTTATTGAGGGTCTGTCCTTGGCTTTTGTTAATCGTCATTGCGTAGCAAGTCTTTACTGGAAACTGTCTCCTCTTAAACTCAAAAGGCCATTTTTTTTCTGTTGGGGACATCATGATTCTTGGAATAAATGCCCTTGCTCCAATATTTTTGCCGGTCATAATTTCTGCTTCAATTACCCAGTCGGCCAGATGTTTGACGATCAGTCTAGTGCCATTGCATAGCCCTTCTACCTGATTGATGTTTCGAAGTAGTATGATGGGGGTGTCGACTTTGAGGCGTAATTCGTGATCGGGTATGCCGTTAAACTTTAGGCTGTTGAGGAATTCGACGGGATAGAGTAAGTCCTCGTCACTTATATTTCCCGAGGATTTGCAGATTGAGTCTGAGCTCTTGTAAATCCTTGTGTCGCCGGGAACGGAGTCCATTATGTGGTTGTTGATTTCAGCGACTGTTTCATTTCTCGGTGCGAGTATACATCTGTCCCTTAGATAATTTGGATCTTTGTATCGAGTCTCGAGATCCGGATATGCAGTGGCAACGATTTCTCTTAGTGGGTCGTCCTTTGGATCGATAAGAAGGTCATTTGGGATTTCAATCCATGAGGGTTGTTGTTCTTCTTCTTCTGCTCCTGTTGCTGGCAGTTTACCGTCCCCAAGGGAAAGGATCCATTTGCCGAATTCTTCGACCTTCTCTCTGTCTCTGTTTTGAGTCTGAGCTAATCTCATATTCTGAGTTAGAGTGAAGACTTGACATTTTTCCCACAGTTTGGACCTGCTGATAGATGCTCTGATAATATCTTCTCTTCTTCCTTTAGTGACCACGGGCAATATTTGTCTGAAGTCTCCTCCGAGAAGTACGGTTTTTCTACCAAAGATGGTGTATTCTGCATCGTGATGGGTGTTCTTTAGGATATCACGCAGTGTCCTGTCCACCGCTTCGAACGCGTGCCTGCCATCGTGTTATATGTGGTTATTCAGGAGTGCCAATAATTTATGATCTCTTTGGTTTTTATTATTGATCCGAACTTTGAATTAAAATTATATTTAATTGGAAGAGAATAGTGCTTTACCTGTGTGTCATTGGAGCTTCGTCCCACACTATAAGCTTTGACTTCCGGATTAATTCCGCCGCAGGGGAGTCGTGCTATATGTTGCAGGTAGTAGTGTCAGTGAGGTTTATTGGGATCTCGAATCTCGAGTGTGCTGTTCGACCTAATGGGAGAAGCAGGGCTGCTATTCCCGAGGATGCGACTGCAAGGACAATTTCTCCTTGCGAACGGAGTCTGGATATGATCGTCTTGTAAAGATACGTTTTCCCTGTTCCTCCTTGTCCGTTTATGAAGAACAATCCTCCTTGTTCAGCTGTTGCAGCTTCAGTGACCTTGTTGTAGATGAGTTTTTGTTCCGCGTTCAAGCCGGCAAGCATTCGATCATGCTCCTCCAGTAGCTCTTGTCTGTTTAGTTGTAACTCATCCCTGATTAATGTGTTGTTGATTGACTGAAGTAAGGCTTTGTTTGGTTTCGGCATAGGGGGGTAGTCTTTCAGTGATTTTCCGCTCTTTATCAAGAGTTTTTCGATCTCTAACAATGCGTAGTTTTTTATTTGAACTTCTGACATTTGGAGCTCAGGGTATGCGAAAATCTTCCTTTGTCTGTAGAGGACGTCTTCTGATAGCATTTTCCAGTTTTTATCCCATAGTTCTGATGGCTCGCAAACTTCACAAAAGAGTAACATTGTGACAAATAGTTGGCGCAACTGGTGAGGAGAAGCCCAGCGATACGCCTCTTGAATTGCGTCCTCCCACTCCTTGTCTCCCCCTAGTAAGCCCCTTGCATAGCATGCTGACTTGAACATAGGATAAATTCTGCCGTTGTATGTCCTTATTTCCTCGTAGCAGGTCGGTCCCTTCACTATGTTGAGGAGCATACGGAGATGAAAGTGCTCTCCGGAGGTTGGATGCGCGTAAGTGACTCTACCAATAGTTAGCCCTTTTTTCCTGGGATGCCACTCCTTGAGGTCATCAAGCCACGTAAACTTTTGTGGAAATTCAGTGTATGTCAGCTCCTGAGCGCCCTCGTACTCCTTGTTTGCTTTGAGCCACTCGGTGAACATGGTTCTCTCGATACCATCTCTGGAGAGAATACTGCGCACCGGCTGGCTATCACTGAACGCGACGGGTTGTTTGTTAGGGAGGTGAAAGCTGAGACGCTGTACAGCGGGTATTCGGTAATTGATGTCGAATTGGTAAATCCTCCACACAGCCTCGCATGCTGAAACATAACGGCAGTTCAAGTACTCCTTGATTTCATCTACGGTCTGCTCGATTAAGAAAGTACCTCTATCAGGTCCCTTGTTTATGTACTTGAAAAGGTACTTTATCGATCTCGATTTGTTGCACCACTCTACATTAATGTGTGCGTGGTATTTTACTATCAAGTCCACGTTGTGGGGCACTATGTCTCTGTTATCAAACTGGATGCCGTTTTTTATCATGACTCTGCCGTTGTCTCTCCTCCGGTAAATAGGGAACCCGTCCTCATCAAGAGTGCTTTCACTGTAGAACTTTTTCGGATAGTGCTTGGAGCATTTACCGTCGATCATGCACGTTGCTTTTTTATTCGCTCCTCCGCAAGGACCGTGTACCATGAATTGCTTCACTGCTGCATATGCCATTGGGTCGGTTTCTTCGTCGGGAATCTCTGCTGAAATTATCTTGTCTATGTCTACGGCATTCTGGCACTTGCTGTCGGGGTGAAGGAATAGGAGGATATGGGCGTGGGGGAGTCCCCTTTTTTGGAACTCTATAGTGTATAAAGCTTCAAGACGATTAAAAAACAGTAATTTAGTAGAGACGGACATTATAAAAATTTATCTTTTTTTCTTAACTGTTTGTGGATATATATAGGAGGTCTTGAGATCTTACTTGCATTGACCTTTCCGAAACGACCTCCTTCGATCAAGTCTTTCATTAGTGCATCTAGCCTCATCTTGAAGACTCTCACAACAATGTCTGGTCTTTCATCAGCTGTCTGCCCCGGTATCTCTTTAAGCATAGCCTCTACTTCCGGCCATTGTTTATTTGCTGTGAAAGTTATGAAGAGGTCTGGATTTCCGAATACCCTACAAATGGCCATTGCATCCTGGTAGTTCTGCACCTTATACCTTGGTCCTCCGGTGAAAGTTGAAGGGAGAACAATCCTCCTCCCTATGAATGCTGCGTCATTATCCCCTCTCGCCACTGCGTCTGTGAGCCCCTCATATAGCTCAATCCTTAGTAGTTTCTGGTTATATCGTAAAAACCGTAGTCTGTCCGCTTCTACGCACGTGTATGCATCAACTACATATTGGAGGAATAGACGTCCTGCCCGTAGGAGTGCTGACCGTTCGTTACGACGCTGCTGTAACCTATAGGCGTAATACTCGCACATGGTGCTGTGCTTTCTTTTCTTGCCTGGTTTCTGAGAGCTTTCTCTGTAGCTTGTGTTCTCCACGTAACCGTCCTCTCCGTATGGAAATAAAAGCGGATACTGGAGAGCCATGAAGCTTGGATGAGTCTCGTTTATCTGTTGTGTGCCATCAGACTTGTGATCGACTACAATATCGCGGTAACCTATGGTGTCATCGATATCGTTCACGATTAGTCCAGCTATTTCAGTTGCAGTGGGAAGATTGTACACTCTTGTGTCTTTACTTCGATTTCCAAGGAGCTGTACTCGTACTGGGATCAAATCTTTTTCTTTAAAGCGGTCTCTAGCCATGCGAAACGCTTTCACCAGTTCGTTATTTTCATCTAGCATCTTCAGTAGGTCTTCAACTAAGGTTTCGTCTAAGCCCGCAGAGTTTGGGTTTGTATCTCTGTTTAGGGCAGACATCCTGTTCTGCACTTCATTTTCTGTATCGTAAATATACAGTTGCAAAAATCTTGGTGTTTTCCCTTCTGCAGGAACTAAAGAGCCCATCAGGTGGTAGTTTTGTCCGCTAATTCGGAAGGCGTAAGGGGCAGAACCGTCGTTTAACGCTCTATCTATCTTTCCGCCCATGGATGTGAAAGAAAATAATGCATTGTACATTCTGATTTTTTCACGGAATTCTCGTGATCGTTTTCCTCCCGCCCGATTCAGAAGCAAGTCCAACATGGGTGGAGGGCTCTTTAGCAGAGGAAACTGAACTTGCCCCCCTTGGCAGCACAATGTGAACTCTGGATTCTGTGTGTCTCTTTGCTTGCGCTTCCTTTCTTGGTACCAAAACATTGCTCCGCAGTGCTCGCATGTGTGGTTTGGTGCCCCAAAATTCAGCACTTCTCTCTGGATCCCTAAATTGGAATTATCACAGGTTAAATGCATATAATTTTTAGCTTGCAGTATGGACTTGTTTTACATGCGAAGGATGTATGCTATTTGCGTTTTTATTTACCTGATGGTGCTGAAGTTGATCTTTGCTGTGTAGAATTTTCACAGTCATTCTCATTCGTTTGTTCCCGTCCATCCGTCGTGTCTGTTTCTTGTAAATGTGCTGTAGAATTTTGTTCTGTATTGACGTTTCTCATAGAAGTTTGTCTTCTTCCGTATCTAACACTTTGCATGACAGGTAATGTGTTGCGCGAATTTCTGGCATTTCTTTTCTGGTCCATAAGGTATTTTCTACGCCGCCTCGCTTCTCTTGCAGCATCTGCCATTGTTGTCAACCTGAATCAACCAATAATGTAATTAATATCACCTTTTGATCACCGTTCACTTAGTACAATTAATATGTATAACAATTAATATAAGACTCAAGTATTAAAAACATATCAAACATATAGGTCATAGGGTTGATTTCTGTATAGAGTGAGGACAATTTAATACTGATGATGACAAACCTGGCTACAAAGCTTTGCTCTTGAGCTGTAAAAAGAACTCCTTGCTCCTTTTGTGTACGTAAGAACTTGTGAATACTGTTGTAGTGTAAGTAACTGATTTTTGTTATTCAATTCTTCGTTGTTCTCCCTCCTATTTGTGTATATATAGTCGAGAGATTTTCCAATTCTATGTGAGTTCAGTTTTTTTTGGAAATAAAAGTTGAACTTTCCTAAATACTCTTCGACTTATTTTACTTATCATATACCTTGCTTGGGAAAGTTACCTTACTCTAACAGTGTTAATTTTTCTACTAACACCTTCATTTCATTTACAAATAGTTTATAGAGTGCCTTGACATGTTCATGAATAAGGTTCTTTTTAGCTTATATAACTTAAGAAACGTAAATCAAAATTCTTCGTCAAGAGTGGTTGGGTTTTCTCCGCAGCAAAATTTCTCTGTAGTTTGGTAAAAGTTGTCCAGTTTTTCAGTCATATTCTTTACTTTTAGTTAAGGTTGTCTTTTGTTTGATTATTTGCTCTTGGTCTCTGTACTTTACTGAAGCACTTGTTTTGTAGATCCTATGGTAATATTCTTATTAGTCATTAAAAGCCAGAGTTCTTTTTTGGACGATCACATCTTTTACTTTAGTAGTTAGTAGATTTTTCATTTTTTTTTGTTTTTTTTTGTTTTTTTAGGGATCTTTTTTAGACGATTACATCTTTTACTTTAGTAATCAGTAGACTTTTCATTTCGTTTCTTTTTTTTTTGGTTCGGGATGCGCGTTTGCTTGAATGAGAAATTTCTTTTTTCACTTTTTTGTGTGGGCGTGTAGAAAATAATGGATTAAGATGATAGCCTGTTGAGTACATTGTGATTTTTTGAATAGTCACTATTTAACTTTTTGTTATTTATGTTTAAAACATTCTCATCTTACTGAATGCTTTAATCCTGCAGATGAACATATATACGTGTATGTTTGGCTGTTGGAAGATTTTTTCAAGTGTTTTTTACTTTTTTGAGTTTGAATCTGTTTGGCAGAATCTATTTTGGCTGAAAAATATGGTGAATTGGATAGAAGAATATGGTGAATTCGATAGAGTTGTTTCATATCCTGATACCCCTAGTTGGCATGCCCGTGCCACGCCCGGGCTTTAAATGCACTATTTTTAAGAGGTTTAAATTTTTGTCTTGTAATATACTACTCATACCCAAATGAAAGACCCGTTTACCTTGAAATCAAGTAGAGTTGGTTAACTGCAATGCAGAATGAAATACTTACTAATTTTTAAAGCAAGTGAACGATTCATTTGGTCTAAATATAGCTCCCAACATGACAACTCAAAACTGCAAAACGAAACAGGAAAATATCTTTGGGTAGGAGGGAGTATGGTGCATTGTTTATCGGAGATTAGATTTGTTATTTTGCTTGAAACTGTGCAAGTTATAAACTTCACATGTGAATGATATGCTTTTCGTGTCCCTTTTATTCCTTGACAGAGTGATTTTGTAAGTAGGTGTTTCATACAGTTTCACTGAGTTACTTGCAATTGAACTTTTAATCGCTGCCAACTATAACGAATTGCTATCAACTTTAACATATCTAAATACAGTACCTTGACTTGTTCGTAAATATGGTTCTTTATCAAGTACTATAGTCTAAATTTCATGCAGAAAAAAGGAAAAAATCAGTTGTAATATATCATTCTACGCCTTTGCACTTGGTTAGTTAGTTGGCTCTAAATCCACATTGTACTGACCCTTGACTGATGTTGTCCTCCTCAGTTTCAGGTGCTGGTTTTGCTGCATACGTTAAGAAAGTTCAAGTTTAGTATAGTGTTGTAGCAAGATTGGAAAATAGGAGAAATTGTTACTATTTCTTTTCTTTATGTTTTAACATAATCATTTAATACCTTTTCTTATTTGTTGGTTGATCTTTAACAACCCCTCTTGCACTTGGTAAGGACTTGGAGTTACTGCTTGACTCTTCAAGTGTTCCTTGTGCTTGACCCTGTCACCAAAAGGGGTTAATCTTTTTCTAACAGCCACATAGAGTTAATTGAGTGATAATAAATATATCATATAGTTAGTTTGCTTACATTCTCAATGCTTTTTTGTGTTAATGCCGCATATTCTTCCACCCCTATCAATTTTGTCACAGTGAACCCTTCCCTTTTATCTATCAAATTGAATTTTGAGAGGGTTATCTGGAAGATATGAGTTCCGCCGATCAATCTCTTTATGGGTTCTGGAAGTAACTCGGGTATGCCGTCCTATAAGAACATTATTTTGGTTAGTATATTTGACAGTAATTACACATGTTAACAAACTGAATGTGTTAGTATCGAAGTACCTCGCTGTTGTCAGTCAAGAGTATAGATACTGGTATTTCTATGAGGTTTTCTGCTATTTGGTCTAGGAAAACGAATGTGGTGCTCCCTGTAACATCTTCAGCTTCAAACTGAATCCTGTACCTGTAACTTTAGTTAGTCGTAGTTGTATGTTAAATTTATAGAAAAGAGTAGTACTACCATGATAATTTTAGTTTACCTTGTGATTGGAAAATTTACTTTTTTGCCGCAAGTATCACACCAGAAACTTTGATCTTTGTGTATTACTTTCCTGCGACATGTAGATTCTGGGCAAGAGATGAAGAACCACTGTTTTCTGGTGTCAATATTGATTATCGATGCTTGGCAGATGACTTTGGTATTAAGGACGACATCCTTATCATGAATCAGCTCGGTAAGTTCTTTAACTGTTACAGTTCTCATATTTGTGATACTGATCGTCGGTAACAGTGTGATGCTTACATTATTTTTATCATCAATGCTGTTGAAAGGAAATAGAATAGTCAGTGTAAGAAGTTTTTGTCTACTAAAATATTTATGATTGTATTGTAATATGTTAGGAAATTACCCCTCAATATAAGCCTTTAACTCTGGTAACGTGGTATCAGTGTACATCTTAGTCGCATTGGTAGATCCAAGAGTCACTTTCCCTGTTGTATACATTAGAATTAACTTGTTAGTTTCAGATTTGACAGAATTTGTCATCATGTCTAAAAAATAAACATGAACAACCGAATACCTCTAAATATTTTTGCACTCATAGAAGTTAAGATTATTGCTTGGAGATCAGGAATTATATCGTCACGTAAGCTTGTGGCCGCTTCATTCCATAGAGTTATGCTTAGTCGCTCTCCACTGCATAGGAATACAACTCTCGCATTAATGGTCATCTGATCTTCTTGAAATATTAATTGGTACATGAAGATAAAGGAAAGGTCAAGCGTATGTTTAATTTTTTGGGACATACCTTTTAAGTTCGAGCGTCATATCCCTTTTCAAACTTTTTCCATTCTTTGTGAATATGGTTGTCACCTCCTTTTGTGATTCCTTTATGCGGCCAATGACATCTGCATACAATGTTTTTTTTTTTTTTGTTAAATCTTTTTTTAAACCGAAAGCTGGTATATCTTTGAAGTAAGAAAATTGCAAGCTCTGAAAGTGTACCTGATAGGGTAATATTGACACCAGCCCGTACTCCAAGTATGTCATAACCAACAAAATCAAATGTCTGTTTTGGAATCATTGGATCATCTTCTTCTAGTACGGTCACAGAAGTAGCAAAGCCGAAGTTTATCATTAGATGATTGTTCACACTTCGGTAATCTGTTTTAGCTTCTACCACATCAAAGAACTTAATTATATGTATTTGACCTTCTGTTAACCTATCTTTATAAACTGACGCCTTTTCTTTATCAATAAAAGCTTGGATAGAGTTTCCCTGGCCAATAAAATTAGGTGATTAAAAATTAATATGGTACTTGCTAGAACCATTGGATTTAACAATTAGTCGTTGGCTCTTATACTTACCTCTTCATCAGCAAGTATTACATCGATACCCTTGAAAAATTTCTTACCCAAAGTGATGTTGTCCCACATCCTAGTCACTCTAACTTTCAAGATCCAGTCTTGTTTGTTATCTTGTATAACCAAATCTCTAATCACATTGTAGTTGCGGACTTCTGGTGCCCTAGACCTGTTAATGTTAACAGAATGATATATTGAGTTCAATAATAGTTATGGTAGGCACGAAACGTTATGGTTAATTTAAAGCATTCAAATACACATGATACGACTTACCTCTTTCTATTGTTGTTGGCTATCTGCAACTTGGTTGACATAAGTAGGAAAAAAAGATGATATCCTGTCAAAATTGCGTTAGCAAATATTTATATAAACATGAACAAAGCAAAAAAACTATTTTATATATAATACATACACAATCACCAAGAAGGAGTTGAAAAAACCAAACCTGGAGCTTGTTGAATCTCTAATCGACTGATGCAACTCTTAATTGTGAAATTTTGGCTTGTGAAAATTCGTATATATAGGTAGAAAACTTCCCTTATTCTAACTCGACTATTATTTGGAATATTATTTTTATTATTTTCCTATTGGTAGATGTTTCCTTATCTTTTTTTTTTCTATTAGATAATAATATAATAAGATACTTTTAGGTAATCTATTGCCCTATTCTAAAAAAAAAAAAGTGAATTTAATATTATTTTTATTACCATAATTTAAACAAAAAGTGAATTTATTGCTATTTTTATGCTCTATCCAATTAATGATTGCCAAGTGTCGTCATGGGAAAGACTTGGTTTCAGGTTTTAATATATAGTATTAGATTTGGCAAATATTATTACATAAAGTTTGAACGTAATCTTCTCCTTCCATTTCCATATAAATCTACTAATCAATACTCAATTATTTCCATGTATCCCCCTCTAAACATGTGATGGCAGCAATCTTTAGGATTAGAAATTTTCGGATTCATTGAAAATAAAGCATTACTTGAAATTTACAGAAAAAACTACCATTGATATTCTGCAAAAGTGTGAAACTTATCATTGATTCGGTTTAATTTTTTTCATTTAATTTCTCGAATTTTTTATCCATCTTTATGTCTTTTTTTTTTTTTTTTTTTTTTTTTTTTTGTTTGCACTACTTCCTGTTTCTTAATTTTGCCATGTTCGCTGGCTGGCGTTTATTCGTACAAGTCTAATAATTCAGTTGATGCAGATACACAATACACAGTACCTTATTTAAGTAAAGGTAAATGTACGTTTGTCGTCTCAATTCGATTCTATAAACTTATCTCCATTCTAAATTCAAATACACATATTTCATCAACTTTTGAATTTGTGACTTTAAATTTTATTTATTATATGGAGCTTACTGATCATATCTAGGTCTCATTTAACGTATAATGATGGGATTGAACATTTAAAACGCCATAGATGCCTACGATAAAGAGGAAAATGTTTTTGCTAGCAATGTCTACGTACTATTGATTTGATTACGTACCCATCATGAATGAGGATGTATCTGATACGCGACATAACAAGCAATTAAACTCCAAGGATTATATACGTATTTACCATTTTACATCTATACGGAGTATAAGATTTCTTTGTTAAAATTTAGTTATATACTCACATTCTCACATAAAACCATGTATTTCACCTTATCAAATTTCTTATGATCTTAAATTTAATAATGAAATATGTTTAGATTACATGATCATATATCTAGCCTAGATTCTAAATCTTTTCTGAGATCAATGCCATGAACTTTGAGATGTGCATTGTTTTTTATGACCCACTATAAGGTTTTGCATTGTTTCTTAATTATTAGGACCTATGAGTAAGCAATTAGCCAAGTTCAATGGTCTTTTGTAAGCAGACCTTAGAACAGCTAAATTGCTTCTAATTGGCTTTTCTCCTCTCCAACAACTTCTAATACACTAATATATATATAGAGATTAATAATGCAAGTTTGTGCTCTTACCTTTTTTTTTTTTTTTTTTTTCTTTGTTTGGGACTTCCGGAGGGACTTACTCCATGTTTGATTTTTTTTTTTTTTTTTTTTTTTTTTTTTTGAAACGAACTCCATGTTTGATTTTACAAGACAAGGTTAAGGCTCTTGAATTAATTGTTACAGAAAGAGTACGATGGAAGAGTAAGTTAAATGGAAGGCACAATAATTAACCAAAGAAATTACTATTCGTTCCAAACTTTTAACGAAGGACAACAAGTTCGATTATCCCCACTAGCAAGGGTGAGAATTGAGGGAGATTTAGCTTTGAAATAAGTCGGCTTAAAATTTTCTACCATCTTCATTTGTTATGGACTCGATTGTTAATTATTTTAAGGGGGTCCATTAGTTTGTACTACTCCCTCCGTCCTGATGAATACCTTACCTTTGTTTAGGTACAAAGGATAAGGTTTGAAACAATTATACGATGAAAAAGCACATGTGGAGTAGAATGGTCATTTTGCAACTTAAAAATAATTGGAGAGTGGTTTAAGTGAGGATAGAATGACCATTTTCAATCAGAAAATGACACAAGAACAGAAATGTAAAGTATTCACTGAGACGGTTTGAAATTGGAAATGTACAAAATTAATTGTGACATAGGGAGTACACATAGTATTAAAAAGTGGTACATCGCTTAATAGTTTGCAACACAATACAGAGTGAGGTGATGACTATAATTGTTAGATTTATATTTACACAAGCGCATCTTTATTAAGGAGATCAACTTGAGTCTAAATACATCTTTATTAAGAAGTTGACATACTTTGTGATATTTAACTAAATCCATAAAGTTGCCTACCAATCTACCATATACAAGGTCGACGTCCAAAATTTACCTACAACCTACGCCTAATTAAGGAGCTATTTTATGCCAATAAGATCTAGAATTTACACAAGTTATCTTAAAACGTGTTTTGACTTCTATCTTAAAAATAAAAATTACGGAGTAATCATATTAAAGATTCCATAATTTATGTTATATTAGCACTGAAATTGAAATGGGTGGATCATGGGGAGTTATAACACTATTTTCTTAACCAATTATAAGAAAATGGTAACCAATTTTAAAAGAAATATTTAAAAAAAAAAAAGAAAAAAAAAGAAACTACGTGTGGATTACTACAAAACAGGACATTTTAAAATTTTAACTCCATGAATAATGCTTCCAATCTATCTAATATATATATGTAATCCTGAACCCGCTCAATTTCCACGCTGACACGTGTCATATAATAATATTATTATATTGTAAATAAATTTTATCCAAAATAGGATATGGCAAGCAGATGCTATGTGGTGATATTATTCTAATTAAATAACATTATTATTTGATTTATGGAAATTAGTTATGCAATATAGTAATTAATTAATTTATGGCAATTTGATCATATATCCCACAGGTGTTTCAAAATGGGACTTTAGCTTTTAAAATTTGACTTTTCCTCTGATTACTTTACAAATATCTCACGGGTGTTCGAAATGGGGTTTTAGGTTTTAAAATGTGATTTCCATTTAATTACATTACGAATATCCTACGGGTGTTCGAAATGAGATTTTAGATTTTGAAAGGTAACATTCCATTTTATTACATTACTGTAAACACAAATTTTGTACTTGCGACAAAATAGGAAAACAAAGTAATATTTTATTAGTTTAAAATTTAAACGTGTACAGTCTCTGGGGTAATTCTATGAAATAGAATTGGCTCCTTTGATTAATTCTCCACTTGATTTGACTTCGAAGGCTTGTTGTAGCTTGGTCTCGAAGATGGATTTGACTTGACTTTTGAGATCTGGACTTGAAGGTCTTCGTAGATCTCTTCTCGTATTCTTCAGACGACTCTGTAGACTTGATTTCTCTTAGTAGAGGTTTTGGGTGGACTTCAGGGTTTTCTGATGATCTTCTGTGAAATTTTTTGATCTCCCCGTGGACTTCCTGATCTCCTCTATTTATAGTGGAGAGGTGAGAAAGTCAGGTGGAGTACATCTCCTGGAGGTGTAGCCAATTCAAAACTCTATCTCTCAGAGTTTCGCTGGGAGAATGTCATCTTTAAAGGATAATTACAATTTAATAACTATCTAAATAAAAGATAATTATTATTTAATCCCCGTAATTAAGAATCATCACCGAGTTGTCCATCTCCAACGATGAGTCACATGAGACACGTGGCGTTTTCTGATTGACCACTTATAAATGACGTAAGCTCATTATGATTGGTCAGTCAAATAGTCAACTCTGACTTTTCAACTCTTACGTGGCACATTTTAACTGGCTGATCATTTTTAGCCTCCTACAAATGCCCCCTCGAGACTTGGCTGCGTACACGACTTGGAGTGTTTGAGCGCGGACTGGTCTCGATCCACTTGATTTTGACTTAGAAGTCATTTGAACTTGATTTTCTTCGACTTGAATGTCACTTTGAGTTTAACCCGATTTCAACTTGGGAGTCACTTGAATTTACTCGACTTGAGAGTCATTTGAACTTACTCGACTTGGAAGTCACTTGAACTTACTCGACTTGGAAGTCAATTGAATTTACTCGACTTGAGCGTCACATTTGGTTTATTTTTTTTTACGAACCACATACTCCAAATTTGATTCGGAATAGGAAAATTATGCTTTTTTTTTTTGTTTCTCTGTACTTCAAGAATTGTGTAGAATTTGTAGTCGGTATCCAACTTCGAATAGGATTTGGAGAATATATCCTAATTCGAATTGGAGATTTACTGCACCATAGCCTATGAATAAGGGTAGTATGCTGAAATTTCGAAGAACACGAACCGTACGTTTGATCCTACACCAGCTAAATTGTGATCAGGTACGACAAATTGCACTTCTTTTTTATTCTTCAAACTTTGACTTATTTTATTTTCTGGTTGTCGTCCAACAATGGATTTTCCCTAACCTTCTGATGGACATCATAATGCGTATGACCAATACATACGTACGCGACTTGATATATTTGATTGTCGTTGACCTATGCTTAATTTTTCTTCTTGTTTCTTCGTAGAATTTATTCATCAGATCGCAAGATTTTTTTTTTTTTTTTTTTTTTTTTTTTGATTTGAACCTTGAATTTCCTTCTTTTCGCTACGTAGCTGATCAGTAGCATATTTCTTCGCTAATCTTTCAAATTCACTTGTACAACAACAATTTGGACCAACTTTGTTTTCCCCAGCTTTGACATCATGATTGTTTGAACAGGTACTCAACTTGGATTTAATTCCACTCCACCAGACGAGCATAGTTTGAATCTGGTCTAGTCATTTGGAATCGACGTCCTCAAGAATTTTCAGTGTGTCAAGTGGGTATTCCCCCACTTAGCTTTTCTTTCATCTGACTTACTTAGACGATGCCCACGTAAATTGCGTACGAGACTATGGTACACAACTACATATGGACGGACTTCATCAGCAACTCAATTTTGATGCCCCCTTATTAATTATGAAGATCGCCGAATATATTATTCTTCAGGTGCAGAATTTCTTCCAGTGTGATGCGCGTTGGCTCGTGTAAGCACTTGGCAGAAAATTAATTGGCTAACGTCGGAGAATTCTTCTTGGTGTGATACGCGTTGGATCGTGTAAGCGCCAAAGAGAGTTCCACTGCTACAGGAGTGAGAATTTCATCTAGCGTGATGCGCGTTGGATCGCGTAAGCGCTAGAGGGAGTTTGACTTAGCAACCGACGGCAAACTACACCGAGTGTGATGTGCGTTGGATCGCATAAACACAAAGTGGGGTTTGATTTGGCCATCGATGGCGAATTATATTTAGTATGATGTGCGTTGGATCGCATAAACACTAAGTATGATTCCGCATGTATCACAATTTGCAATCCTGCCCACCGCAACCGACATCGATAAGTCACCCTACTTCTTTTGAAAGGAGAGGAGCAACTGAAGACTGTGTACCATATGCCCGTATGCAATCTGCTGCTGCGTCGAGACTTGTGTGAAGTTGCTGACCCTTTTTTTTTTTTTTTTTTTTTTTTTTTTTTTTTTTTTTTTTTTTAGGATGAACCCTGCTGAAGCGTCCCTTGTCCCATCGATGGAGATTGTAGACAAGTGTCAAGGAGCAAGACTTGCATGTGATGAAAGTGAAGAGTATCCATACTTCTCAAAGTGCTCGAAAGATGGGAAAACCGGAAGCATCAACTATCTTCTTGTCCGTGATCAAGAGGGCGAAGAAATTGAAAAGGCGACACGATGCGCCTACTATCCCTCTGTGATTGGGAGTTGCGCACTTTCCTGGCCTTTCGATATTGCTCATATGCCAAGATTGGAGGAGTGGGTTCACGAGGAAAAACACGAGGTATTTACGTCTCGTAGCAAGACCCATAGTCGTGGAACGCAGAAGGAGGTCTTTATCTTGCAGTCTACACTACACACTGGGGCACGAGAGGAAAAGATTCCTTACACACTCGGTCATCGCATTTACCACCATGAAGCCAAGTGGGGTGAATTGAAATTTCCTGGTGAGTTCAATCCTCCATCAGGATATTGGGAATGGGCAGAACTTATTCTTCATCAGAGCAAAACTATATTGGTAGATGCAGGCATATATGGTGCCGTGAAAGCATCAATGTTTCCTTATGATCGTCGCCGTGATGTGCTGAGGGAGTTTTGCGAATCATGGTCATCGGCCACAAATACTTTGCATACAGTTGTTGGTGAGATGTCGATCTCATTATGGGACCTTAAGGAGCTCTGTGGACTTCCTATCTTGGGCGAGTTTTATGACGAAGTCACCCCTTGTTTTGAGGAAATCACTGGTCTTGACGCGAAAGGGGATCCTGTACTTCCTTTCAGCTGCAGGTTCATGTTTTATGCATACCATCTGGCGCGGACTCAAAACAAGGAGAGAGCGACTTCACAGCTGGTTTCAATTACCGATTGGGTAAAATGGTGGTTTAGGGGTGAGGTGGTTTATGATAACCCTTTCACCACCAAGAAGCCTCTAAGGGAAATGATCCTTCCAACAGGTCGAACGTCTTCGCGAGGCCGCACGAAAGAACAGAACGTCATATTTGGAGATTTAGGAGTTGGATGGTGTGATGAAGATGAGATTTATCTTACAGCCTTCTTATCTACCTGGCTATGCCTTTTCGTACTTCCCAGCAACCGCGGTAAGTATATACGTCCTGAAACCTTCAAGATCGCGTCGCTTATGGCTCGAGGGGTCAGATATTGCCTTGCTATTCCTGTACTCACGAGCATCTATAATGGATTGAATTGCATCGCCTTTGACGGAGATGAACTTGGGAAGTGTAGAGCCTCTCTCCCTTGGCACTACATTTACGCTTGGATAAGTGAGTACTTCCAACTTTACAGCCCCAAAGTTTGTGATGCCGATTGCCCCGCGATGTGCAAGTTCTCTGGCCTTGCCGCATGCAGAACTCCCAAGCAAAATAACGTCTTTCAGCAAAATGATGGCCAATACTGGATCCATACTCGGAAGAGATGGGTAGACGACAGAAAAGTTGGCTCAATTGTTGAAACTGCAAGTCATAGGCTTGATGTTGATTCATTTGAATACTTGGTTAGTACACGTACATGCTACTTGACTTTGAGACGAGGCAATATGTACATGGTGGAACCCTATAGTCCGCACAGATTTGCTAGGCAGTTCGGCTACACACAGGACCTTCCGGGAGCTTTAATGAAAGACATGCGATCTACTACACTGCGGGAACTTGTATTCTTGTGGAAGTGTAGTCTTTACCGCTATACACCCTGCAGGCTTTACTACCCAGAAGCATTTCTGAAACATGACCAGGTCAACTACACCAAGCGCTTCATAGAATGGTGGAAAACAGAAACGTCAGAGTACTTTGAGAAGAGTGGCAAAATCCTCGCCGCGAGTTTGGATGCGACATTCAAATTGTACCAACTCCCAAAGGGCAGCATAGGTCATATAAACAAGCAAGATCCACCATTGGTCGAACCGCGCTCAGGTGAGGCTTCTGGCGTTGTTGATGTTGCTATAATTGAGGGTGAAATCCTTGCTTCCGAAGAACCGTCAAAAGAACAAGTTGAAAAACGTAATTGCTCCAATTCTGAGAAACAAGTCGAGTCCTCCAAAGATGCATCAAAGAAGCGTAAGCTCTCTAGTAAGGAGAACAAGGTGAATTCAAATAAGCCTCCAGCCAAACCTCGCCCCAATCGTTCGTCTTCGAAACGCTCTAGAGTTGGTGATAAGGTTGTAACTTTCCCTTGTTATTTTTTTTTATGACATACTAACAATTTTCTTTTTATAGGACTTGTCACCCATGAACGTGGAGGGGAATGATGTCGTTGTTCTTGACCAACAGCAACCTGTAAATGATGCAAGAGTCCTTCCTATCGTCGTTCCTACTGCTGAAGAAGGCGGAGCTGCAAAAGACATTGGCACTTCTTGTCCAGATAACGTTCAAACGCCAATAGATGGAACCGTTGAGGACACAGCTTCTTCACATGGAGAGGGTCCTCCACTTGTGAGGAGAGAAGTTGGCGAGACTAGTAAAAGAGCGACTACGACTGCACGTCCCACCACATCTCGTTCCACTTTCCACCCTTCCAATGTGTATAGTAGAGGTCGAGAAAAGGCTATAACAGCACTGCAAAACTCCTTGCTTGAGGATTTGATAAAAGCTCCTTATGCTGAAGTTGAGAAGGTGAGGAAGGGTGCTGATGAATCATATAGCCTTATTGAGCAAATTGGTGGAGATCCATCCTCTCTTCAAAAGACGGTTGACGATTATGCTGCAGACGTGCGGGCTTTTCTCTTACTCCAAAAAGGAATTTCAGGAAGGAGTACCAGTAGCCAGATAGCCCAAGATGTCTCTGTTGCGGAAGCTAATCTGAAATATGCACAGACTTCACTTGAGGAAGCTTTATGCTATGAAGAAAAGTGTAAGAAGGAACTCGCCGCGATGGAAAAGGAAGAAATTGCCTTGGAGGAATCTCTTCGTACTCTTCGTGAGAAACAATTAGAACTGAAGGGACAGCAACAAGAGCGCCTTGAAGCAATATCTTCATCTCGAGCGTCGATTGAATCTTCAAGGCAAAAGTTAAAAGAACTGAAGGCCACTCCTATCGTGCATGAGAGAGAAGTAGCCGCCTTGAAAGAGATTGAGAAGATCGTGGAGGACAAGAAGAAAGATTTTAAAGCCGCCCTATAGTAGCTTCCATTTCTTTTTCATTGTACTTTTGACATTTCTTGCTAATTTCGAGGCACTTGTAATGACTTTCTTCTTATACTTCTTCGGCACTTGAAATCTGATTTGCTCATTTTGAGAACTCGTATGAATGGTATTACAATGCAAACCAACTTGAATCCAAAGGCCTTTTTTTTTTTTTGTTGTTTGATTTAGCCGTACACAGTTTAGACTCATGCGGGCCAGGAGTGGATTTTTTTGTGGTTGATTTAGCCGTTCACAGTTTAGACTCGTGCGGGCCAGGAGTGGGTTTTTTGTGGAAATGTGAAGGTTTTTTTTTTTTGAGTTTTTTTGTTTGAAAAGTGTGGATGTTTTTGGGGGCATGGAGATGTGATTTTTTTGGGAGGTATAGAGATGTGGATTTTTTTGAAGGGGCGGCTGGACTTGGAGTAAAATGTTTACTCAAGCTGCCTACGTACTTACAAGATGACAGGATGTCAATTTGCAAGATCAAGCCAAACGTAGTTCATTTATTTGGGTTTTTTTTTTTTTTTTTTTTTTTGGTGGTGCAGTTTAGGCTCTTACCCTGGAGCATAACGGCTCTTCAACTCATGCGTAGTAGCGCTTCAAAAATTTGCCGTTGATGGGTCCGATTTGCCTTCCCTTACCGTCAGCAATCTTGTAAGCTCCACTTGTGTAAACTTCTTGAATTACGTGAGGACCGTCCCATTTGGAAGTGAACTTGCTCTTGTTTTTATGAGAGGTGATAATTGGTCTTCGAACAGCAAGGACAAGATCACCCACTTTAAAGGAACGCGGCCGGACTTTCTTGTTGAAAGCTCGTGACAATCGAGCTTGATAACATTCCAACTTCTGCTGCGCTTCTAGCCTCTTCTCATCGAGGGCTTCCAACTCTGCAAGCCGAAGTTTATCATTTTCCTCTTCCGTGAGACCCTCTTGGATGGCAATTCGCAATGACGGAATTTCGAGCTCCAATGGTAAGACAGCTTCTACACCATAAACCAAAGCGTAAGGGGTTGTTTGAGTTGCTGTCTTGTAGGTTGTTCTATATGCCCATAAGGCTTCTCCAAGCTTCTCATGCCAATCCCGTTTGGAACCTTTAACGACTTTGCTTAAAAGATTACAAAGAGTCTTGTTGAATGCCTCCGCCAAACCGTTCGCAGGAGCATTGTACATGGAAGACTTGTGTTGCACCATCTTGAATTCGGTGCAAAGAGCAGTTACCGACTTGTTGAAGAATTGCTTGCCATTATCAGTAATGATCCGTCGCGGCACACCATATCTGTAGATGATGTTTGATTTGAGAAATTCCACGACGTTCGCCTTCTTCACTTCTCTCAAAGGAACCGCTTCAGCCCATTTCGAGAAGTAATCAGTGCCAGCCAAGATGTATGCATGTTGCGCTGAGGAATTTGGTGTAATGGGACCAACGATGTCGAGGCCCCAAGCTTCGAATGGCCAAGACGCGACTGTAGGATGCAACGGCTCTGGGGGTTGATGAATCCAGTTTGAGTGGAATTGACAAGCTTTACATCTCTTTGCATACTCTAGACAATCATGTATCATTTTTGGCCAATAGTAACCCATTCTTTGGACACGTTCATAGAGTTTTGGGCCAGATTGATGGGCACCACATACTCCTGAATGTGCTATGTCGATTGCTGTTTTTGACTCCTCATCTCCTAAGCATCGAAGCCAGAGTCCGTCAAATGAACGCCTATAAAGTGTATCCTTGAAGTAGACGAATCTTGGAGCACGGCGACGGATTTCAACCTTGTGTCTTTGATCATCAGGGAGTTTCTTATGTTTGAGAAAGTATATGAGTGGTTGGCGCCAATCTTCTTTGTCAATTTGGTAGACAGAGATACTTCCAACTTCTTCTTTATCATCTTCCTCAAATTTATCATCACTTGAATCTTGAAATTCTTCTCTGAAAGGAGTGGCAATCCAACTATTACATACTGGTACGTTCGTAGCTCCTTTTGCCCCCAGCGCCAAAGTGGCTGCGAGATTTGCAAGGGCGTCGGCCATCTTGTTGGCACTTCTTGGAACATGAGCGAATTTGACAACATTGAACTTGTCAAGCAATCCAGTAGCATACTTGTGGTATGGCATCAAATCTTCCTTTTTAACTTCGTAATCGCCCAAGAGTTGGTTAATCACCAATTGAGAGTCGCCATAGACATCCAATTCTGTAATTCCCATCTCGAGAGCCATCTCTAGACCCATGATCAAACCTTGGTATTCTGCCATATTATTTGAGCACAAGTTTGTGAGTGCGAAAGAATACGGAAGAATGTGTTTTTCAGGAGATACGAAGATAACTCCAGCGCCTGCACCATCGTGTCTTGCAGCACCATCGAAGTACATGTCCCATGTAGGGATTATTTCGACAAGGAAAACATCTTCGCCTGGGAGATCGTCAGAAATCTCCCATTCGTCAGGTATAGGATGGTCGGCTAAGAAGTCAGCCAACACTTGTCCTTTTACTTCTTTTTGGGAGATGTAGATGATGTCATATTGCTTGATCAACACAACCCACTTTGCTAGTCTCCCAGAAAGGACCGGCCTTGAGAGTATGTACTTGATTGGATCGGCTCTGGAGATCACCTTCACGGTATAGGCTTGCATGTAATGCCTTAGTTTCTGGATGGCGAAAACTAAAGCCAGACACATCTTCTCGATTGGCGAGTAATTCAGCTCAGCTCCAACAAGCGTGCGACTCAAATAGTATAGGGCCGTCTCCTTTCCTTCATTATTCTCTTGTGCACATAATGCCCCCAACGATCTTTCCTGTGCGGCGATGTAGAGAATGAGAGGCTTTCCAAGAATAGGAGCTCCGAGGACTGGAGGACTTGTTAAATACTTCTTTATGCTATCAAACGCATTTTGACATGACTTGTCCCACTCGAAGGGAGCGTCCTTCTTTATGAGGTGGCTAAAAGGTTGACAACGTCCAGCAAGATTGGAAATGAATCTTCGAATGTAAGCAAGACGACCTTGTAGACCACGAAGTTCCTTTAGCGACCGAGGCGGTGGCATTTCTTGAATTGCCTTAATCTTTGTTTGGTCGATCTCGATTCCTCTGTGGCGCACTACAAAACCTAGGAACTTCCCAGACGTTACTCCAAAAGCACACTTGAGTGGGTTCATCTTGAGTTGACATCTTCGAAGTCTTTCAAAAATTTGACGAAGATCTTGTAAATGATGGGATCTTTGTTTTGACTTGACCACAAGATCATCTACATAGCATTCTACCGTCTTGTGCATCATGTCTTCAAAAATATTTTGCATCGCCCTTTGGTATGTAGCGCCAGCATTTTTTAAGCCAAAAGACATGACTTTGTAACAAAATATTCCCTTGGGTGTGCGAAAGGCGGTCGCCTCTTGATCTTCGGGTGCCATGAGAATCTGATTGTAGCCAGCAGTGCAGTCCATGAACGAAAGAGCTTCGTGGCCAGTTGTAGCATCAATCATCAACTCGGTGACTGGCAGTGGGAAGTCGTCTTTCGGACATGCTTCATTTAAGTCACGAAAGTCGACACAAACGCGAAGTTGCCCATTCTTCTTTCTAACTGGGACTATGTTTGCAATCCATGTTGGATACTTCACTTCACGAATGAAACCAGCATCAATTAGTTTGTTGACTTCGGCTTCGATCTCAGGTACTAACTCTGGCCTAAACCGTCGTTGAGATTGTTTCTTGGGACTAATGCCTCCTTTGATTGCAAGATGATGGACAACAACTTTTGGGTCGAGCCCTGGCATTTCAGTGTAGTTCCATGCAAAAATGTCCTTGTACTCTGAGAGTAATTCGAAGTATTGTTTTTCCTCCTCTTCAGAGACAAGTTCACTTATAAAAACAGGTCGAGGTTCATCCATAGTTCCGAGGTTCAACTCCTTAAGATTGTCGACCGTTGTTTGCACTCCATCTTCAAGAGTTGTTGGAGCTTCATCTTCCTCGATTTCAGAACCTTGGTCATAAATTGCTTGAGCTGTAACATGACCACAAGACGTCGTTTCTTCCAATATCTCTTCTTGAACCAGCTTTTTTTGGTTTGTAAAAACCACCAAGCGACTTTTCGCTTGCAGGGGCTCGACATTGGTGATCTCTACTACTTCCAAGCGCTTCATCCTGGATGGAATGACGCTTCTGAAATCGTTACCTCCAATCGTTTTCATCTCCTTCCTTTGGGACCGACGATACTTCTTCTTACCAAGAGAAAAGCCCGACGTTCTACGTGTGAGGACTTGTTCCTTTGATTTGAGAGGCCTAACTTCTTTGGTGAGGCGTCTTCCTAGTCTCGTGAATACCGACACTTCAGGCTTGCCAACACGCTTAAAAACTGGAGGTTGATGTTCGCCTAGTCTTTTAAAGACGGAAGGTTGACGTTCGCCTAACCTGCTGAACACCGAAGGTTCTCTTTCTCCCAATCTATTAAAGACTGAGGGTTCTCGTTCTCCCAATATATCGAAGTTTGAAGGTGATTTTGGACCTCCAACTCGGCTCAAGGCTGCGGATGTAGATTCACAGATCGAAGGGAGAATCCTGTCAAAGACGGAAACAAGTTGAGGGTGAGTTACATTGTTTTCGCCTTCACTTTCTTCCATCTCCTTAGCGGTTATATACTGTGCAGCTGAACGATTCTCCTTTCTCCTAACATAGATCTTGACAAGTGGAGGAGCTTTGTAGCCTAATCCAGCTTTTGACGAACTCAAACTTCCTTCAAATTCGTAAACTTTTTTCTGTGTCTCGTTAAGGCCATTTGGATGTATGTCAATGACTTGGCCCAAAGGGATTGGATTGTCAAAGTCATATCCGGATTTTGCTAGTAGATTGTAAGCTTTGGCATCAAATCTACCCTTGTTGACACCTTTGACACTACTTTCGGCTTTCGTCTTGGTGAATGAGGAATTCAAGGGAGCCTTGATGAGCCTACCTCGAGTCGATTTAGCTATTGGGAGAATGGCTTCATTTTTTAGAATTTGTTGACCTTTCTTGTCGTCTTGCGTGCTTGATCCTTCTTTTCTTTGGTACTCTGTAAGTGGAGATTGTCCTTCCTTACGGAGAGATTTTGGGACATAACGCAAGATAGGAACAATGACAGTTGTTGATGACTTGTTCTTTTCGACTGATGGAGTTGCGATTGACAACTTTGTTTTGTCTTTGTTGTCAGATTGCTCCTCTTTATTGGCGGTAACATCGTTACTCTTTTTTGCAACACTTCCCCTGCCCGTTGATTGAATGGAAGATGGCAAGATTTCGCCTGACATGGCCCCTTCTACAAAGAACTTGGCATCAGCAAAGTGAGATTCGGCTTTACTAAATGGCTTGGCATCTCCATTGATCTTCTTTACGCCATCACGATAGTACTTCATGCATTGGTGGAGAGTTGAAGCAACGACACCATTCTCATGAAGCCATGGCCTTCCAAGCAGTAACTTGTAGGATGTTTTAGCATCAATGACGTGGAACAACGTACTTGACGCAAGTTCGCCCATGTCAAGCTTCAATCGGATCATGCCAACCGCACACTGGCTATTGAGGTTGAATCCTTGGATCATCATAAAACTTTTTGCAAGCTCGTCGATGTCAATGCCTAACTCGCTCATGGTGGCTTTCGGCATAATGTTGACGGCTGATCCTCCATCAACTAGAATGCGCTTGACTTTCTGTTCCCTAATATACCCAGATACAAACAAAGGACGGTTGTGTGGTTTAGATCCTAGCAAGAGATCTTCATCGGTGAAAGCCAACGCCGAAGCTGCTGCATTACAAGCGGCAAATTTTGTTGAATTTTCAGCGTCTTCATTGTCGTCCTTTAACTTTTCAGAGAACATTTCTGGATGAGATAGGGCTAGGGCAAGCAATTGGCGAATGTCTTCTTGGAGTCCGAAAGTTTGTCTCCATTTCATTTGCGAAGGGATTGACCCAAGAGCAGCAAGGATTTTAGCATCCCTTTTGTCATTCGGGACGTGAGTGGTCGCCTTCGAGGATTCGTTGCCTTCAGGATTATCATGCTTATCCTCTTCGTCATTGGTAAATGAGATTGTATTGACATCAACTGCATTGAAGTAATTCTTCGGAAAGAAATCCTCCAAAAGCAAGATTCCAGGGCGTTGTTGCTCAAGAAGGTCGTTTGGTGAAATTTGTTCTTTTTCTTTCACTACCCTTTGCCTGTTGTTGATGCGAGACTCCTTCTTGATTTCTTCATTTGCTTTGGCATGAGGTAGAGCCACTAAAGTTTGTGGTCGAGTCATGACTTGTTTTTTCGACCTTCTCCTTGTAATTAAAGTCCATCCTTGGTCTTCATCTTCTTGTGGGATCAAGGAAGACTTTTCTTCATGCTTCGGCCAATTTTGAATCGGAATCTTTATCATGACGGGCTCCAGAGTACCGAATTGTATCAAGCAGAACTTAGTTGATTGTTCGCTAGGGATTGTTAGCTTCTCTTTCAACATCATACAATCCTTTGTTGAATGATTTGTTACTTTGTGATAATGACAATAGTTGGTCCCTTTAACACCCTTAAGATGTGTTACTCTTGTAGGGGGCTCGCACGATTCATCAATGACTGATATTTGGCTGGTCGCTGCAGACTCGCTCTCCAGTAATATCTTCCCATCTCTGGATAACTCCATAATCTTCTCTTTAAGCGTCACACAATCTTCAATTGGATGACTTATCACCCTATGGTAGCGGCAATATTTGGGGTGATCAGTCTTTCCAGCATCTTCGGGACGCTTCGGCTCTGGTAGTTCGATGAGTTTGTTTTCAAGTAACGCATCTAACATTCCAGAAAGCTCTGAATTCTCAAAAGGATACTTCGTTGCTAGAAGCTCCTTCAAGGTCGGTGGGCTTCTCTTTACCTCTTTTGAAGATGACTCTTCCTTCTTTTGATACTTCGGATTTGTTGAAATCTTGACAGGTTTTGTAGTAGTAGTAATCGTCATGGCTTCCTTTTTAGAAGTCTTGTCGTTTCTCTTGTACTCCTTCTTTTCTACTCTTGCATCAGAGTTGTGGAATAGCCGACCTCCATGACTAGCGATCGTGATCTCCATGTCGTGAGCCATAGTAGCTAGATCTGGGAATGATTTTGGCTTGATCCCCTTTAGTATGTAGAGTAATTCTACATGCATGCCATTAATGCACATCTCGACTGCGGAAGGTTCAGACAATCGATCTTTGCATTCTAGGCTTAAGGAACGCCAGCGGTTGATGTAGTCTATTACTGGCTCATCCTTCCATTGCTTGGTATTTGTCAACTCTGTCATGCTGACAATCCTCCTGGTGCTGTAGAATCGGTTGAGAAACTCACTTTCCAATTGTTCCCAATTGTCAATGGATTCTGATGGTAGGTCCGTATACCAATCAAATGCTATACCGCCAAGTGAACGGACAAACTGTTTCACCAATTGATCGCCCTCGGCGCCAGCCGTATTGCATGTTTCGATGAAATGGGCAACGTGTTGCTTCGGGTTACCCTTTCCATCAAACTGTCGAAATTTGGGGGGCTGATAACCAGTGGGCATCCGTAGGTTATCAATCCTCTTTGTGTAGGGCTTCACATAATGATGATTTGCATGAAATCCTATACCCAGTTGAGTCTTGATAGTGTTTGCCACTAACTCTTGTAGTTGCTCGGTAGTCAAAGATATATTAGATGCGCCTTTGGGAATGCCTCTTACCGAACCCTGAGAATTCTCGCTCTCGTGGTCACTTTCGTTGCCATTGGAACGCTCGCTCAATTTCTTCATAAGGACTTCAATTTGCTTGTCCTTGAGCTTCATCCGAGCTTCATTTTCTTCATTCTCCTTTGCGAGTTTTTCAACGGTTCTCTGCAACTCAGCCATCCGTTCTTCAAAATCTGCTCCAATCGCGTTGACTGGGGCTGCGAAAGAACCAAAAGACCCAGAACCAAAATACTCAGACTCCATCTCCAGGTCTTGGATAGGAGATGAATGAGAGTGGTTGCTTGTCGTCTCGTCCTCATCCTCCATTTGGATAGTGAATGAGTCGAATATTGGACTGGTATGCACCGTATATCCTTCTCCTGTCTCGCCGAGAATTTGTTGCAGCGAGGACGAAGTAGCTCCTTCTGGTTGGGTTGGGGATGTCGAACCAAAGACAGGGATTTCATTCACCCTCCTTCCTGATCCAGATGAGTGGCTTGTAGTGTCCTTTTGAGCAGGAATTCGACGAGATTTAGACACGTAAGCCTGGATCGGCAAGCTTGCATCTGAGGTTGACCTAGCGGTTCTTCGCCCTCCTCTTGCAGATACTGAAGTAGATCGCAGTCTTTCTGCGGCAGCAGTGAAAGCAGCTCTCCTTGTGGTACTTCTTTCTGAGGCTCCGGATTGGCTTTTGCTAGGGTTTCCTCCGGCATTGCTCGAATCTTCAAGGGCTTGAGATGAACTCCTCTTTGGCGCCATTGAAATTGACAGTTGATTTCTTGTGGAGAAAAAGATGAAAGGCAGAAACTTTCACGTCGGGTTCACCAAAAATTTGTAAACACAAATTTTGTACTTGCGACAAAATAGGAAAACAAAGTAATATTTTATTAGTTTAAAATTTAAACGTGTACAGTCTCTGGGGTAATTCTATGAAATAGAATTGGCTCCTTTGATTAATTCTCCACTTGATTTGACTTCGAAGGCTTGTTGTAGCTTGGTCTCGAAGATGGATTTGACTTGACTTTTGAGATCTGGACTTGAAGGTCTTCGTAGATCTCTTCTCGTATTCTTCAGACGACTCTGTAGACTTGATTTCTCTTAGTAGAAGTTTTGGGTGGAGTTCAGGGTTTTCTGATGATCTTCTGTGAAATTTTTTGATCTCCCCGTGGACTTCCTGATCTCCTCTATTTATAGTGGAGAGGTGAGAAAGTCAGGTGGAGTACATCTCCTGGAGGTGTAGCCAATTCAAAACTCTATCTCTCAGAGTTTCGCTGGGAGAATGTCATCTTTAAAGGATAATTACAATTTAATAACTATCTAAATAAAAGATAATTATTATTTAATCCCCGTAATTAAGAATCATCACCGAGTTGTCCATCTCCAACGATGAGTCACATGAGACACGTGGCGTTTTCTGATTGACCACTTATAAATGACGTAAGCTCATTATGATTGGTCAGTCAAATAGTCAACTCTGACTTTTCAACTCTTACGTGGCACATTTTAACTGGCTGATCATTTTTAGCCTCCTACAATTACAAATATCCCACGGGTGTTCGAAACATGATTTTAGCTTTTTAAAGATGACTTTCTATCTAATTACATTACAAATATCTCACGGGTGTTCGAAACATGACTTTAGGTTTTTAAATGTGACTTTCCATCTAATTGCATTACAAATATCCCACGGGTGTCTGAAATGAGATTTAAAGTCTTAGATAAAAATTTTGTTTACACAATTTTAACATTTAAATATAAATAGCGCGGGCGTTGCACGGGCCATCAAACTAGTTATTATGAAAGAATAATATTTAAAAAAAAAAAACTAAAAGCACCAAAAAAAAAAAAAAAAAAAAAAAACAAACCGTGTGATTTTTTGCAATTGTTTCCATTTGTTAAAAGTCTACTCCTATAAATTAGGCATTAGACACCACTTGGTCATAATATTCCTAATATCTTTAGTTATTTCAAAAAAAAAAATCATTCCTTAAATATTATTCGAAGAGATATTCTCTATATGTTTTATATATTTTATCTCAAATGCTATAATCTCGGCCAAAGATTATATTGTTACTATAAATTTGTCCACAATAATTTTATCATAGATTCATAGCATTTGAATATTTCCTAAATAAAATAGTTCAACTTATTTTTTCTATTATTTATTTATTCGATTTGGCCAACACTATAATATATGCATAAATTTTTTCCGTTCATCATAAGATTATGATATATCAACATAATTTTATGATCGATCCTTCCATGTTCCACCTATACTTAATTAGCTATTTAAAGCTCTATGTGCATTTTCCCTAGGGGTGAGCATGAACGGGTATCCGCTCCAAAATCATGGACCCGGACCCGGACCCGTTTCTAACGGGTCCTAAAAATTAGGACCCGTACCCGGACCCGTTGACAACGGGTCCTAGAAATTAGGACCCGGACCCGGACCCGTTTATAGTCACAACGGGTAGCGGGTACCCGTTTAATTTTAAGGTAACTTGAAGGTAACCATGCAAATGCAATGGTTCATTAAGTTTAGACCAACTTTGAGGCCTAAGTAGTAGAAGAGTCAAGCAAGAGTGTATATTTATAAGTGAAGGGTTTGTCCACTCTTTCCTCCATGACCAATGTGGGACAAATTTTTTTTTTTTCCACTCTTATAAGCTTTATCAACTTACTTAGTTCGACCATGAATTCGGACTACGTAAGTGTATTATTTGAGAAAATGTCATCAAATAACTCTTGTATATCATGTTGCTAGCTTTCCGTAGACGCTAGTTGCAACCATTTTTTGACTTCGTATGTCAAATTTATGATCGAAACAAGAACACTAGTTACACAAATAATGGACATCTTAATTAACAATCACTTCTCCATTAGCTATGATAAAAATTGAGAAAATTATATACATGAGCTATATAAAAGCTAATAATCACTTAGCAATATCCAAATAGTTAGTAATTTTATTATATAAGCTTAAATAATTGGTGATTTGGATTATGTTTAGTAGGTTGGAGTATTTTATCTTATTAGCTAAGTAATAGTTTTTTGCAATCACATAATATACATGGTGCAGTATGTATTAATAATTTCATTAGAATGTCAAAGTAATTAGCAATGTGTAGAATCCATTTCTATATATTGTATGTATTTGTTGGTGTTATGAATATATTCGTCGAGAAGCGATTTGCGCTTAACTCAATGAGGATCGATGTCGTTACGGGTCATGGTCAATGTGTTATGTATCGGAAATGGTGCCTACTAGTGTCAATGTATAGAATGGAATATGAATTACACATTATGTTTACATTTTTATTGACTATGGTACACTCAATAACATTATAAACTCTTATATATACTAATTTTTAAGCTATCTCGTCTTTTGTAATTTGTAATGATCGTCATAAGTGACATTGTAATTATTATAGCATATAGAAATCTATATATACTAATCACTTGGGTAACTTAACAAAATCACGAAGTGATCATTAGGTTTTTATTATTGATTTATATTATTTTCTCAATTTTGGTCATAACTCATTGATAAGTGATTATTAAGTAACATAGCCATCCATTTTATGTGTAAGTAGTGTTCTCGTGTTCATCGTAACTTTCACATACAAATTCGAAAATGGTCGAAACAAGCGTTCATGGAAAGCTAGCAACACGATCTACAAAAGTTATTTTCGGGATATTCCTCAAATAACACAAATAATTAGTCGAAATTTAGTGTCAAACTATGTAGGTTGACAAAGTTTATAAGAAAAATTAAGACTTTGTCCCACATTGGTCATGGAAGTAATAGTGATCAAAGTTTTCACTTATAAATAGACCCCTTTGAGTGGTAGATGTAGTTCATGGACTTCAAGTTTGGTCAATGTTATTAGACTATGCATTTGTATGGTTATCTTTGAATTGATTTTTTACTTGAATTCTATAGTTTTTTTTATAATTTTTTTTTTTTTTTTTCAAGTCGTTGACTTATACGGGTACGGGTACCCGTTTAGACACGTTGAGCAACGGGTACCCGGCGGGTAACGGGTCCAAAATTTTAGGACCCGGACCCGTACCCGTCCACAACGGGTCCGGTTCTGGACCCGCCGGGTCCTAAGCGGGTCCGGGTCCGGTTCCGGGTACCCGCTTTTTTTGCTCACCCCTAATTTTCCCCGAGTATTGCTATCTTATATGGCCAAAATCATATATCTAGAAAGAAATTATCTAAATATAAACTATAGCATGAGTATGTGCAACTACAATTGTCCTATTAGCTCGAAAATACTAATCAACGTCCTACGGGTCGAATAAACTTAAATACATACTAAAAAAAAAAAAAAATTAAAGTAATCATTTGTTATCAATTAGCTCATCGTTTTGCATGCCACTAAAAAGATGTGCACTATACTTCCACAACGAAAATGAATTCCTAACCTCTATCACGAGTTAGATCCCCAACTAAAATCGGTTCATAAATTTCAACATAGGTTAGTGGAACTAATGACTTGATTCTTCTCACAATAAAGAATTGGGGTCATAAATTAAAAAACAAAAAAAAAACAAGTCAGGTCAAAATGGGTTTAAGTCAATATGGTTCTTATCTGTTTTTCCTTAAACACCCCCATCATCTTTTGCACAAGGATTAAGATAGGGTATTTTGTTTATTATTTGTGGAGATAGTGGATCGTTTGTTTTTTATTTTTAAATATAATAAGTGATTTGTTTATTGTATTTTTAATATAGTGGAGTGTTTAAAAAAAGATGACACAGTGTTAATACTAACCCCATTTTAAGAATTTACAAGTGATGTGTTTAAATAGAGAACTCGCGAAAAAAAAAGTTAGGTGTTGAAAGAGTACATGCCGAAAAGTATCAAGGAGATTGATTTTAAATAGAAGAGTAGTATAGGAAAAATTAATTTTTTATGTATATGTTAAAAGTCATAACAATTACCTACGAGTTTAACAACCATATATATACCTACAAAATTAGTTAAAGTAAATCACTTAACGTTTAATGGTCGGGGTAAGATTGAAAGTTCAGGATATAGATTCAAAAACCAGATTAGATTAATACTGCAACTAATTAATGAATGTAATTTGTTGTTATATCACATTTACTATGTATTTTATAATGATAAACGTGTCGATAAAGTAAAATATGGTCGGGTCAATAACGATTTATTAACATTTTTTAATAGCAATGTACAAGTAGAATATATGATTTTTTTTTTCTACCCGAGTATACATACTCTGTATATCCATAACGACAATAATCACTTTATAAACTTTAGCCGGATGTATCAAATTATTGTTGTCTTATTCGTATTTACTAATGTCCTACCACTTACGAGTTATATAAGTGACCTAAATTTAAATTATTAAGTAATATCTTGAAAAAGAAAGCAATATATAATGATTTATTTACAAAATAATGTGTGGGTTAGTACGGGTCACCAAGAAAAAACAATAAGACGGGTTCATGACCAAGAAATCGGACGATGTCAAATTAGATCAATTATTGTGAAATTTAATTTCACGGGTCCTTTTTTTTTTTTTAAATATTAACATGCATCTATTAGTTTGGCAATAATTAAAATAATTTACCATATCCAAGTCAAAGAATAAACTTAGAGTTATTGTCATTTCCATATAATAGCCCGTGCACATTTTTACGGGTAAGGAACTTGCACAAGCTGGTAATATGATAAAGATTGCAATATATGTGAAGATATAAAAGATAAATAATAGAAAAATACATGACGCCTATTGTTTTATGCCAATTTTGTTTTTATTTAATTCGATATGTTCACAACATTTGATGATGTTTCCACATGTTTATTTAAAAAAATTCCAACATCTGGTGCAGCTATCTAACTGAATCTTCATCTGTAATATCTTTTCGTTGGTTATAATATCGTCCGATCAATACGGTTGATTTGTCCAATGCTTATCCCGTGTACTCCGGTGTGTCCAACATTCAAACTGATTCAAAATTCTAATTGTTACTATTGTTATGATTTTGACCTAAAATCTTATAATTATAGTATTAGTAAGTACTTATATAGATAATTCAAAATTTAAACCAGTTCCAATAAAATTGTGTTATAACACCCCCTGCAACTTTTGCATGGGTAAAAATTGCACGGGGTGTTATAACTCAAATGCCCCAATATGGAATCGTTTTTAAAATGGGGTGTTTGACATAGAACGGAGGGAATAACATTTATATAATAAACGCAAAACAAAAATCCCTCACGGAGTTGTGAAACTATTGTTGTATTGTCTTTAAATGGTTTCCACCTAATCTCAAATAACATAAAAGGAGACATAAAGGGACGTAAAAATCCGGCTTATACTTTTACTTTCCCTGCCACGTAAATTGTGATCTTTATATCTGGTTGCATTATTCAAAAGTGGGTTCATGACGCACAAACCCGCTTCAAATTGATTAGGTCGAGTCAATAGGTGTTAGTTAAATCTTCAATCTTATGATGAAGTATGTTACTACACAAGCATAAGTATAAGGATGAACAAATTGATTCAATATTCAATGTAAACTTATTATCGTTGTGAATATATGATATTACTTCTTTCATTTATAATTGAGTATTCGTCGGAAAAAAAAAAATCCTAACGAACATATTTGTATATAATTACTAATGTCCTACCACCTACTGATTAAGTGACCTAAATTTAGTTTGAATCACTAAGAAACTTCTAAAAACGAAGGCAATATATAGAGATACAATTAAAAAGCAGTGGCAATTGAAAAATAAAAAATGGGTCAGAGTATAAAAATGGCTAAATCAAAAGAAACAATAAAGTTTGAGGTTTAGTTTGAATTTACGCAAATTTGTGTTAATTAAGGGTCAATTTTGACATTAAATACGTGGTTCAACACGGGTGACAATAATAATAAAAAACGGGTCCATGACTAAAACAAGCGGGCGAGGTCAAATATGATCAACTTTTGTGTGGTTAAGGGTTTTGGTTGATAAGAGTGACATTAGTTTTTTAATTTTTTTTTTTTAGAAGGAAATAAATCATTTATTGTTTACTTCATCTATAATTAACAATTCCTATGTAGTAATATTCAAACATAAATAGATAATCACCTCTTTTATGAGGTTCATCACTGGTCAATACGGTTTGTTTATCCAATGCGTATCGAGTCTAATTTAGTGTGTCAAAAACTCAAGTTATTCAAAAATCTAACTAACACCATTGTTGTAATTGGACGTATTAACATCGTATACCTACAGTATTAAATACCCGTACAAACATCCATAAACTAAAACCAATTTTAAAAACAAAAAGGTAAAACGCCCCGTGCAAGTTTGCACGGGTCAAAGAACTAGTAGTACTGTAAATAAACATGATATGATGACTACTTAGACTTGGTCTATGCATGCCCTCGATCTGTATCCGTCCCCTTCAAATCTTCGATCAATAACTAGCGTATCGACCGTAATATAACACATGATAAACCCACCTCAACTACTCTTGCAGCCACATTGTGACATTAACATTCTTTAATTAATTATTTATCATCACATATCCTTGATGATCAGCCTATTAGATCACGTACTGAATCACGATTCATATTAGAACATCAGAATCGAATAGACGAGATCCTCAATCAATCAATCATAATCGATCATTTAAGCAAAGTTTCACCACTTATTACTCCATCTCAATTCTTACATCAAACTGATTTTAACCATTTTGCGTCTTACACAAGGTTTGTCGATCACTATATATGCCTAACACTATATGATAGGGTCAAGCACACTGCACACATAAGAGGAACAGACTTTGTCATATGTGTGCACACGGCCTGGCTAGTAAACCTCGCCCTAGACTTGCCTCTAAGTTTAAACCACCGATGGAGCTAGCATATCCGTAGCGAACTCTTCGAGTAATGTATTAAGATTACTCCAAGATGAGCCACCTTCTTCCACAGCCTTCTTAGCAACCACACTAAAATCCTTAACATTCTTTCTCACAACCTTCCCAAGCTCTCCTTCCATCAACTCTTTCACCATCTTACTCAACCCTTCCCACTTGACGAACCCTCTCACAGACCCATTACAAGTCTCAGCCCTCAACCCAACCTTAATCACCTCCACCACGAACCTCGCATTCAAATGCTGTTCCGCCATCATAGGGCACGCCAAAATCGAAACACCCGCACACACACTCTCTATCACCGAGTTCCACCCACAATGACTCAAAAACCCGAACACGCTTTCGTGCTCGAGTATCGCTCGTTGCTCAACCCACCCTCTCACCACCAACCCTCTCCCTCTAACCCTCTCCTCGAACCCTTCCATCACCTCTTCTTGGCTCGCCTTAATTTTCAACGCCCATACAAACTCCACCCCCGATTTCTCCAACCCTAGCCCTATTTCGCTCAGCTGCTCGTTCGTTATCTCCGCTTGACTCCCAAATGCAACGTACAAAACACACTTCCCCTCATTTTTCCTCTGGTCAAGCCAGTTCATCAAACTAGCTGACTCATTATTAAGTGTACGTGTATCAGCTCTCGGCTTCTCAGACAGACAAAGTGGCCCAACACACCAAGACTTCGAACCTAGGAACTTGGTGTTCCAACACCTTAAAAACTCCAGCTCGAGCTCTTGGAAACTATTCACGACATTGCCTTGGCTCTTGAAGCAACCAAAAGTAACTTTCTCCGTAAACTCAACAGCTTTCTCACTAGCCTCAGGCCCGTTTAAGGCGGCATCGAAATCGTTCTTCGTTATTCGGATCCCATGGAATTCGGGAACTTGAACCTCCTCATCCATGGACTCAACACCATCAAACAAATTATGCATGTACACCAGACGTGAAATTATCGCAGCATACATGCTCATCCCACTAAAATATAACCTAGGGATGTTGAACTTTGTAGTAGCATGGTGAGTCCAATAAAGAAACCAATCACATATGAGAAAAGAAATGGGATTTTTTCCGCTTTGTAGACTCTCTATCGCGGTATCAAAGTAAGGTTGGATTGATTCCGTGGCCTTTGTAAAGGAGTGGAAGAGTGACATAGAAGGAAGCTGATCCGTGCTTTCGACTCCTGGTGGAATCACGTTATTGTCATTAATAACGTGATTATTATTCTGGGTCTCTGCTTCTCCTCGCTTGTTATCTCCCCTAATAGTACTGTCGCGGAAAGGGAGGGCGACGATGGTGTAGACGGTAGGAGGAAGAGTGGAGAGAGTGGTTGAGATGAAGGGCTGATTAGCCGGAGTTGTAAAGATGGTGAAGGTTGCATGAGGACGATGTTGGTGTATGAGCTTGACTAAGTGTAAGAGAGGAATTGTGTGGCCTTTTGCCATGAAGGGAAAAAAGGCTATGTGTAAACGTGCCATTTTTTCAGCCTTGTTACTTGTTAGTTGAACTTTACTTCCTATTTCAAAGTAAGATGGTGTTTATGTGTATGAATGTTTTGAGTGATTTGGTTGCAGTGGTTGAGACTTAATATATAAAAGATGCGAGAGGCAGAGCTGATAACGAAATTAAATGAATAAGACATCCACAATGTGTATTTTTTTTTTTTTTTTTTTTTGAAATAAACACAATGTGTATTTAATAGTTCTGTAATGCATGCATGGAGTTTGGCCGCATCGTCTAGATTCATGTCGTTGACGATCGATGCAGGAGAGTAATGTTCAAGGCGTGTAAGTAGTGTGCCTACTTTATGGGTGAGATCATGAACCACTCAATCGGGAGATTGGAGTGATTCTGTATGTAGATTTCAGGAATCAAGAGTCACGATCGAGATTATGTACCTGTTTTGACTTGCTATGTTGAGAGCTACGTACTAGCTGTTAAAAAAAAAAAAAAAAAAACTTATTTTAAAATCGATTAAGTGGAGTTGGCCGTACAAGTGAATGATTTACTTGGTTTAAAAGTAACTTTTAACATGTCAATTAAAAGAGGAAAATCTCTTTAGTCCGTAGGGTTGTTTTTTTTTCTTTTTTCACAGAGGTAAATATGAATAGAAAACAAAGATTAGGTAACCCTTCTAACCATGGTATCACCTACCTTATCAGCATCTAAAATACAACACAGAGCTGGATTCGGGGGGAGGGCACTTCCTGGAGTGAAGTGTAAATTAAGGACCTGAACTCCTCCAAAATGCTGAAATCAGGACCTCATATCTTTTTTATCCAAATCAGGACCTCTGTCCATATTGGCGTCAAATTGATAACGCCGTTTGCCCATTATTTCACATCAACTTTCATTCTCAGCAAAGTTCTCTCTCCTCTCTCCCCCTTCAACTTTGTTCAACCCTTCAACCCAGAAAGTTTCTCCATCAAAATAATCTTTAATTTGATACCCTCAAAATAATCATCAAATACCTTCCATTTTCTCAAGTTATTTTGTCAAAAACTTGAGATTGAAGCTGGGGATTCGGATGATGGCTTGGATTCATACGGTATTGCTTCCTTCTTAATTATGAGATTTCGAAAAATTATCCTTCTACAAAAAGTTCGTCAACTCACATCAAACTAGAATATTCATGAGATTTAATTGGAAATTTTGGGGGGGGGGGCTTTCGATTAAAATTTGTTTCTCTGTAAAAAAAAAAACGAAATTCTTCATGTTCTTGTGCTGATTTTATGCCTCGGCTTCAATTTTATTTTCTAAATTATAGTTGAGACTTGAATTAGAGTGTGTTTTTTAACGGATTTGATTATTAATTTGAGGGAAGTAACTAAATTGAAGTTGGATGATTTTAATTGGGGAAAAAGAGTCAAGGTGATGATAATGGTGGAAGGGAGAGAGAGAAGAGTGTGTCAGACTGTTGAAGCGTGGAAAGAAGGCGAAATTCAGGTCCTTCACACTGCCAGCGCATCAACGCCGTTGCCAAGTTAACGTCCAATTGGACTGAGGTCCTTATTTGAGCCAAAAAAGTTTCGAGGTCCTGATTTCAGCATTTTGGAGGAGTTCGGGGCCTGATTTAGTACTTAACTCCACTTCCTGAGTATAAAGGATTTGTGCCCTCAATTTGCAATCCGCTTCCCTAAATATATGGTGTGTATGGATTTCTACAAAATTATTAGCTAATAACAAAGCATCTTGGATCAGCCACGAATCCACGATGTATAGTGTTGGAACTGGCCTACTGACAGTAGCTCTGGATTAATGATTCAGAAGAAGACGAGCATGAAAACAGTAGGAGGGGACCTGTCGGCCAAAAGACATAGGATAGGTTTAAGTGGTCAATCTTTTCATGCGATGTTAATCTGTAGGATTCTTCATTTTCAGATTAAAAGTAAATCTTTTCATGTTATTGACTGACGAGTATTCAAATTGAAATTGTTGTCGGTGAAGCCTTTCTGTCATATTAATGTTTTTTTTTTTTTGAAAACCTATTGGTATGTACTTCAACAACCAAGTTTTAGTGCTATCACAGGAGCATGAGGAGCACGGTGGTGCTTCTCGGAGCATGAGAAGTTTTATAGTTCTTTTCAATTTTTCATAATAGAGAAGTACTAGTTTGATGGCCCGTGCAATGTCTGGGGTACTTATGTTTAAATGTTAAAATTATGTAAACGTAGTTTTTATCTAAAACATAAAACCTCATTTCAAACACCCGTGGTATATTTGTAATGTAATTAGATGGAAAGTTACCTTTAAAAACTAAAATCATGTTTCAAGCACCCGTGGGATTTTTTTAATGTAATTAGATGGAAAGTTACATTTCAAAATCCAAAATCCTGTTTTGAACAGCCGTGGGATATTTTTCATATAATTAGATGGAAAATTATCTTTCAAAATCTAGAATCTCATTTTTGAATACCCGTAGGATATTCGTAATGTAATTACACGAAAAATCACCTTTCAAAACCTAAAATCTCATTTCGAACACCCGTGGGATATTTGTAATGTAATTAGAAGAAAAATTCCTTTTGAAAAGCCAAAGTCCCATTT
This sequence comes from Spergularia marina, assembly GCA_963680865.1. Lineage (NCBI taxonomy): Eukaryota > Viridiplantae > Streptophyta > Magnoliopsida > Caryophyllales > Caryophyllaceae > Spergularia > Spergularia marina. The sequence continues at coordinate 9,912,707 of OY804554.1, forward strand.
TGAAACACCCGTGGATATTTGATCAAATTGTCATAAATCATGTAATTACTATACTCCGTATTAAATCACTATTTTTCATAAATCAAGTGATTAATAATATTATTTTATTAGAATAATATTACCACATAGTATCTACTTACCATATCTTATTTTGGATAAACTTTATTTACAATATAATAATATTATTATATGTCACGTGTCAGCGTGTGAATTGAGCGGGTTCAGCATTACATATATACTAGTTTGATGGCCCGTGCAATGCCCGGGCTACTTATGTTTAAATGTTAAAATTATGTAAACAAATTTTTTTTATCTAAAACCTAAAATCTCGTTTCAAACACCCGTTGGATATTTGTAATGTGATTAGATGGAAAACCACATTTAAAACCTAAAGTCATGTTTCGAACACCCCTAGGATATTTGTAATGTAATTAGATGAAAACTTACCTTTAAACCTAAAATCTCATTTCGAACACCCGTGTGATATTTGTAATTTAATTAGAGGAAAAGTCACCTTTCAAAAGCCAGAGTCCCATTTTGAAACACCCGTGGTATATTTGATCAAATTGGCATAAATCAACAAATTACTATATTACATAACTATTTTCCATAAATCAAGTAATAATGTTATTTTATTAGAATAATATATTACCATATACATACCATATCCTATCTTGGATAAACATTATTTACAATATAATAATATTATTATAAGTCACATGTCAGCGTGGCAATTGAGCGAGTTCAGAATTACATATATATATTAGATATTAGATATATTAGATGAACTACATTATACTCATGCTCCCAAGAGCATAGTATAATTTGCAGCTCTTTAGAGGGAACTAACGCAATATGGAACAAGCAAGTATATAAAAAAGGTAGTGAAACGGGTGAGAAAAAAAGTTCAAAATGAATCAAAGGCAAAAAAAAAAAAAAAAAAAAAAAAAAAAAAAAATTCTTACTCCATTTCTTTTATGGTTTTGATTGAATATGTATGAGAAACTCAAATAAACTGCAAATAATTAAAAGATATGGAGAGCGGACTTATATCGAGTTGAATAGCTATCAATATCATATATGCTCAAATTGTTCAAGCCACACAAAAAGAATTCGACTTAACGAAAAGAGTTTATATGGACAAACGGCACAAGCACTACTCATTAGTCATTTCATCGTCTTAGGGAAAGGAAGCGAACATAACACCGCAACAAGGAAAATGAATATCCTAAACACCATTTTCTGCTACTCTACTGGGGGATAGTTTCTCTATGATAGCCTTCAGGGCGGGAGCGCTAACCTTGCATCTCTGATCGTTGAAGCAGGATCGACCTTCCTCAGCTGCCTTGCACAGTTGAGGATCAAGTGGCACTTTTCCGAGAAAAGGAATCCCCATCTCCTTGCACATCTTCATCGCACCACCACCACTACTATCGAAAACTTCACTGTGAGTTAAAAGAGTCAACATCTCTGGTGCTTTCTCTCTCATATACTCCAAAGCCCATTCTGTGACATCACTGTTTTCACCAGTAGCTGATGGTTTCGAGAACCTGACATCGGACAATGGCTGACACAGGCCACTCATGTTCTCAACCACCCCCAGGACTTTTATCCCAACTTTTTTGCAGAAGTTCACTTCCTTGCGTACATCTATCAAAGAGACCTGTTGTGGAGTTGTGACTATAACTGCGCCATCAATACCAGTTGCCTGCAAGCATTGAACTATTGAAATGTGTTCGTCTGAGGTACCTGGCGGAGCATCAACCACAAGGAAATCAAGCTCCCCCCAGTTTACTTCCTTGAGAAACTGCTTGATAAGTCCATTCTTACGGGGGCCCCTCCAAATGACAGCTTCATCAGGATCAGGAAGCATGAAACCAATCGACATGACGCCAAGGTTTGGCTCAACATACACAGGAGACCAGCCAAGGTTACTCTGATGGATGTCTTGGCCTTCTAGGCCTAGCATTTTTGGAATACTTGGGCCACAAATGTCAATGTCGAGTAGACCCACCTGATGATCCATGCCTGCTAACGCATATGATAGTTGAGCAGAAAATGTGCTTTTTCCAACTCCACCCTTACCAGATAAAACCAGTATCTTGTGTTTCACATTTGCCATTCTCTCCGCTATGGGAACTAAGTCTGCAATCATCAGATAACATAGCCATGAAAAATGTCGCACACAATGGAAATAAACAAAAATCTGCACCATGCAGAAGAAAAAGAGCACACGGATCATATAGGATATAAAGCAGAAACTCCGCCCTAATATGTTATTCTTCAGACTTTACATACAGGAAGCATTTATAGGCATCCAAGGGAAAGATTCAGTATATTCTAATATCATTACTGTGGGACACAAAGCCTTCGTCCCAAAAAGATTTCGGGTCGACTAGCATAAATCGTCATCTGGAACCACCATATGTAACAAAAAAAAGTTAAAAGGTTAAAAGTAATAAGAACACAATACTGAAGCGAATGAGAATTTCAAAGTTTGGAAAAAGATTTACAAAAATCAAGTAAAATAGTAGTGAAACACATTTAGAGAAACAACACAGCAAAATGTTAAAAACAAGCTGAAAAAGAAGATTGGAAATCAACATAAGGAAAAAAGGAATAGAAACGCGAATTTTTTTAGGCAAACTCTATCCTCCACAAGACGGTTACTGGATGACGATTCATGTTAACCGACCCCAAATCATTTTGGGAATAAGGCTTGGTTGTTGTTGTTGTAAACTCAACCCCACAAAGATACCATCACTGACACTGAAAGTTTATCGAAGCTAACCACCTTTCCTAGAAACAAAAAGAAAGAAAGGAACCTAAGCAAAATAAAGAAGAGACACAACAAGAAAACTACTTCCATCATTACTAGAGCACTTAAACGATCACTAACGGAATCACTTTCATAGCACTATAGCAGACAGCATGGGTCAATTCACATTGGCTGGCAAATCGAAATGCAGTCACTCAAATACTTTGATTCTGATCTTTACTCTGGGACATATATGATCGAATGTATCTGGAAGCAATTGTCCAACTGCTTTCAGAAAGGAAATAGAGATCAGAGGTCCTCTATGACTTTAACTGATTCACAGCTATAAGCCTATAAGCCAGTGAATAACTGTAAATCAGGAATAGTTTAAAAAGGCATGAGGCACAACGAGGCGATGAGGGCCAGTGGCGATAAGGAACTATGTGCAAGGCGAAGGTGTGCGACACATGGAAGTGATGCGCTGTCATTTTTCAAACAAACTTCTATTTTCCAGGAACTATTTTGCAGGAGTTACCCTTTCTTGATTATTAAGGAGAGCTAATATGTACAGAAATAAAGCTAGGATTAAGGGGCAAAGGAAGAGGGTAGACGAAAAGATATGGAAATGTCTAGTTGAACACCTTGGGTACACCTCACAGTGCCTCACGATCCGTGAGGTGCCGTGCCTTTTATTGCCTCATGGAATCTAATCACCTCAGGCACACTGAGGCGTTTTGGGGGACATGCTTTTTGAAACTAAGAAACCAGGTACATTTGCGTAACGTTACTGACTAAATTTTCATAAATTATATTCTTCTCCTTGATCAAAGACAAACTGGCATATGTAAATGATGTAATCCAAGAAAATTAAATAAAGGCATATGAGGAAACTGAGTCGTTACGAACTGAAGGCACAAAAAGTACCCCAAAAAAAATCACCTTTGGCAATTTTATTTAGCAGAAACTAAAAACTGAGCACAGTGAGCAGTGTAACCAAAAACGTCAAGAGGCACGAGACAGATAAAAAACCAATATAGCGCACTTTGAGTAAGTGCTTAAAACACTCTCTCTGGAAGAACCAAATGCGCATAACAACTATTTCTTCAGGAGATAACTTGAACCTCCCCACTCTAAACAGCAGGAAAGATGAAGTGTGGAGAGAGGATGTAACACCTAATTATCTACGGGGACTCTCTGACACATGTTCACCACACATGCACTCAATAATCAACAATAATGTTGTAGTCCTTAGAGAGCTAAACGCAGGAAAATCAATAAGATGGTCAATGTAAAGGGAACTGCAAACTACGGTAAGCACATGATCCCAATATCTTTCATTTCAAACATCTATAACTCCCAATGTCTTTAATTCAAACATATACAATCCATACCTAGATCAGGCCCTTTTGGTGCTGTAGCACAAACTTCTTGATTTGGACAACCTTGGCATGCATCATCTTTACCAGCATTTTCAGCTTGAGGTCCCGGGCAATCTAATTAAGCATAGAGAAAGAAAAGTAAAACAAAGTTGGAATTCCAATAACGCAGATAAACACATCCTAACTCAGTTATAGAAGCATATTAAAATGCAACAGGGCATTGGTTGAGGACCTTACGTTCATTTGCATCCTCCGGAATTTCACCAGTACCATTGTTCTCCATCACTGCAACTGATACAACAAGACGGAATTAGACAAAATCGAAAACAATACAAGCTAAATGAAAGGTAGAGGTAAACTCATTATGTCTTTAAACTTCAAGTACAAGAGTCCAGTTTTGTCACCTTCATCTCATAGCCATAAAGTTCCACAAAGGACTCCGACAAAATTAAACAGATTTCAAAATGGCAATGGCAAGCAAGACATAGGAGACCGTAAAATACCCTTGCTACATTACCCATCATCATACACTAATTTGTGAAACTAGCAGCTAAATTAGAGATCAACGCAAACCCCATTCGAAAGAATACAAATATTCTTTGAGCTAGAGTCTACGAAGACACAATCTTACGAACAAAACTAAGCAAGTATGGGTAAACAGATTTAAATGAAGCATTAGGGTTCCCTATATGAAACAAACACCTAAAAATGAATCTGGCATACCCAAAAGCACCAAAAATGCAAATTGTTAACGGTTTCAAAATCGATATCCTTTGAGCTACTGTCCACAATCCGACGAACAAAATCAAGAAACTAGAGCTATATAAGACTAAAAAAATGAAGCATTAGGGTTTCCTATTAGAGACAAAACACCTAAATTGATACTTATATAACAAAATACCCAGAAAATGAAATTGATTTGCTATATCAAAATCAAACGAGTTGCAACTACGCAATCATCCGAATAAGCTAATTCTAGCATAACGAACCACGGCGAAAATTCCCGCGCATTACCAGCAACTCAGCAAGCACAAATTCAACCAAATAAATTCATTCATACAGTAAAAGTCGATACCAAAAAAAACAAGTAAACAAAGTATGGTTAAAAAAACATGTACTCGTAGCTAGAAATTGAGGAATTAGAAGTTCAATTTCAAATAAAAACTTCAGGCTGCAATTAAATGAAAAAATTTCTAAAGAAAATTGGAGTAATACTCGAATAATAAGCAGAATGGAAAGCGGGAAGCGTAAATAAGAAGATAGAAACAGAGAAAGAGCGATACATACAGGAAACAGGTTGAGGAAAAGTCTGATGATGATGATGATGATGATCGAGAGACGCGGGGGGGGGGGGGGGCGCGGGGGTTGAATGGGGGGAGGGCGACGACCTAATAAGGATTAAGGAAGAGCGAAGAAGCAGAGTGCAAGTAAATATCGCAGAATGGTACCCCCTGTTCTATTTACTGATTTTAGGAGCCCAACAAAATAATACTACGGGCCGTGTTAATATCGCAGAATGGTACCCCCTGTTCTATTTACTGATTTTAGGAGCCCAACAAAATAATACTACGGGCCGTGTTAATATCAAGCCCAATCAGTGTCTTTTCTTTTTTTTTGAAGTCAGTCAGTGTCTTTTCTCTATCTCTCTAAGTCTTAAACATATGCTAAAAATTTGAAAACGTTAAACAATGTCGGTTATACTTTGACCATCACTACGTTGATTTGATACGGTCGCAACTAATAACACATGTACCCCTCTTAACATGACTACATTTCAAAACGAATAGCATTTATGAGTAATATGGTATTGGTATGAACCGATCTAGAGGTGACCATTATGACCATGATTGGTAAAGTTTTTTTACTAATTGAAAATGTTAAGAATTTATGTGTAGAGGAAGTAGAATGTGTCTACACTTCATTTTTGGTGTAAACATAAATATAGATGTAAATTTTGTAGAATAGCTTAAGAAATGATTGTATTAGGAGAAAGAGATTTTGATGATCAATAGCCTACAAGTTAGACACCATTATCTTCCAACTCAAAAAAAAAAAAAAAAAACCCCTTGTTTCAATTATATATTTTGATCTAGTGAATACTCCTATAATACTGATTACTGAATACTGATAGAGTCACAACCACCGCGGCGTACTAAATCAATACGATTCATATTAGATGAGAATCGAATAGAAGAGATCCTCAGTCTTAATTGATAACGTAAATATCATTTCACCACCTCATTTTAATTCTTATACCAAATTGAGTTTTACTATACATTTAGCGTTATAGAAGAGGTTTGTCACTATACGTAACATACACTATGATGGAGTCGAACACACATAAAACAAACGGAGAGTGACGAGATTCCAATGACACACCATTCCAATTCCTTTGTCTCGTGTGTGCACGGTCTGGCTAGTAAACCTCAACTAGACTTACCCCTCAGTTCAAGCCATATCAAACTCATCTAATAATGTATTAAGGTTACTCCAAGATGAGCCACCTTCCTCCACAAGTCCACAGCCTTCTTAGCAACCACAATACAATCCTTAACATTCTTTCTCACAACCTTCCCAACCTCTCCTTCCATCAACTCTTTCACCACCTTACTCAACCGTTCCCACTTAACAAACTGTTGGAGATCACCCCTAATATCCAAATAGGTATACCTTAATCATTATATAAATACTTATAGCTAATTAGTAATTAGTATTAGTGTTTGTATTATGTAAGAAAAAGAAATGGCTGCATTTCTTATCTTAAGCGTGGACTTTGGACATTGTACATGTCCACCTTTTGTTTTTGGGCCATGTTGCATATTCAGCCCATGTTGTAGATTAAGTGATAGACTTTATTGGGGGTTGGAGTTGGCAACTTATTGATGTTTCTTGGAGAAGCTACCCGAGAGCCCATTCTCACGTAAATAAAAGAAAGGAGAGGCAGTAGCTCCTTCAAGGGTGGCACACGAAATACAAAGAAAAACAGAGAGTTTCTTGTGTAAGTGTGAGTGTGAGATCAAGTTTTAGCAAGAAAACCTGAGGTAAGGTGAGAGCACAAATTCTAGAGAGAAAGAGTGTTCAACATCCACCATTGTGTAATTGATACACACCACTTTGTAGTGGTAAAAGATGGGTTTTTATGCATTCAAATGGTTGCTTTTGGATCAATTTGTTAGCTAATTCTATCACTTGTGTATTTGTGCTTTAATATAAGAATTAGCGGTTTTTGAATGTATTTATGACCTCAAGATTGATGTGCAAGTGTGTGGAAAGACCATGAGGCGATAAAAGAAGATCCAAGAAGCGAGATGACAAGATTTGGACAAATTTGGAAGCTAGGTTGAAGAATTTCAGTCCAATTACGGAAGGTCAACTTTGAAGGTTCATAACTTTCAAACGGCTTTGAATTTTGCAGTGAGACTAACTACATATTAAAGTTCATGATCTTAGCTTTCCAGGATGTGGTCACACGTCCTCATAGGCCAAGTAACGAAGAAATTATGACCGTTTGAAAAACATCGCCAGAACCAGTTCGGCGACCGAAACAGAGAGCTTCCGACGACTCGTCCATATTTGGGACGAGTCGTCTTGACGCTTAAAGACGAGTCGTCTGGGATCAGGACGAGTCGTCCCGCCGCTGCGTCGACATATTCGACGGGTTTCCTAAGCCCGTTTTGCAATCTTTTAGTATAAATACTTTAAACTTTCGGTAGTTTTTAATTATTCAGTATTCAGAACCTTTAGAGATTACTAGTTTAAAGCTCGTGCTTTGTAGGGTTACATTAAAAATATTATATAGTATATACGCACCATTCATTACCAAAATCATTATAATATAGCTGAACAAAGTTTAATTTGAGGTCATAACTATATTGTAGATTTTATATTTATACTTCGAACTTTATATATTTTAGGACTATGCATAGATCTTTTGAAACTCTAAGATAATTCCATTTATGTTGTAGGATTTTGCCCCATTTTCAGACTCATTCGATACAAATAAAAAAAAAAGTTGAATTTCTAAGTAAAAAAAAAAAAATTACATTAAAGTAGCTGACCTAATAAATTTGGCTGAACTAATAGTTTTAATGCAAAGAGATCTACTCAAACAGATTAATTTCTTCCATTAAGGCATAACTCACCTAATTAAATTCAGTTATTTTCCAATTAAATTAGATCATTTGACATCTGATATGTACGAATCAGATCAAATAACTTCCGATTTAATCATATAGCTTCATACCAGATCATACAGAATCTATATAACCAAGACATAATCAATTTTCATGCAGATAACTTGAAACTAAGGTTCCCTAAATAACATTTATTTTTTAATCAATTTAGATCAATTGACATCTGAAATGTCCATATCAGATCAAATAACTTTTTATTTAATCAAATATCTTCATACATAATTATACAAAACGTAAATAACCAAGACATAATCATTTTTCATGCAGATAACCTCAAGCTAAGGTGCATTGATGTTCTCTTGATTTTGGCATTTTTACAACAACTGGAGTCTATCAAGATGCATTGGTGTAAAATGTAATAGAAACTACAAATGATGACAATTATAGAAAATTCTCAAAAAAAAAAAAATACTATGACAATGATGATGACAATATATTTTTATATATTTTACATTCTCTATTCAAAAATATATTTCAATGTCATTTTTAGAGGTCAGACATTAAAATGAATATTTATTTTATAATATAATGCCAAAAATTACAAAACTATAATATTATCAAAGTAGATACCAACCAAATAAGTACACCGTATAACTTTGAGTATATAAATCTGATATTTTTTTTGTTTTTTGGAGAAATCAACAAAATGAAATCATTGCATTTTGTAAGTGAGGGAATATCTATTTTTATTGTTACAATAAACTCAAATTTGAATATTAATTTTTTCATAACCCATAAGAAAATTCTTTTGTATTATCTTACCACTTTATGATTACCATATACTTGCATATATGGAACTATCTTCCATTACTCATAAATGAAGTTTGTATTCACAAATGGAATTTTTGTTTACCATAAACTGTAATAAGATTTCATTAACTCTAGACGCTTAAATAGGCAAATAGCTTATATTTAAATGCAGATAAGATTAGATTCATTTAGAAATATAAAAACCGCCTTTATTCGTATCTTGTGGTCAATTGTTTATACATAGAAAAAAACATAGATTAGAAGAAAAAAAAAAACTAACATATAGAATAACTCATAATTTAGAGGAACACAATTGACTTATACTCCTAGCTATTACTATAGAGAAATTACTAAATAAGTTGAATTGTTACCCACCTATAATCGATGAGTGACTTGACTTATACACCTAGCTATTACTATAGAGAAATTACTAAATAAGTTGAATTGTTACCCACCTATAATCGATGAGTGACTTATCGTTATTAGTACTATCTCCAATTCGAAATTTATCATTAAAATAATAATTATTTGGTTCTTATATTTACCAAAATATAGAAAATATCATGTCAGACTTTTTCTCACGTATTGAAATGTAAGTTCGACTTTTGGTATATTATTCTTAATATAATTCATAAAAGAAAACTTTTATATAGATTTGTTTTTTCAAAATTACCATAAACTTACACATGGTAACCGCATATTCATAAGTAATAAATGAATTCTTTATATGTTTACCATAAACTTACATATGGTAATTACATTTTCATAAAGCTTAATTAACCAATTCTTTATTCACCAGAAGTTCTATTAAAATTCCTAAGTTTTTAGACCTCTTCAATAGAGTCGACTTACTTTTTACCAAAAAAAATAAAATAATAGAGTTGACTTATAATTGTTAGTTTTGAAAACTTCATTTAAATAAGTTAAATTGCTACTAATTTACAGTAGGCTGACTTATAATTATTAGTATTAGTATCTCAAATCTAAAGGTCATCACTTGGTGCTTATATGTACAAAAATGAAGAAAAAAGCATTATGCAATATTTTCTTATGTAATATTATTTTACCATAATATATAGAATAATTTTATAATTATGAATACCATATGTTTATTTTCATGATTACCATAAACTTATGTATGCTATACTATACTTCCATAACTAATACATGAATTTTGTGCATGACTACCATAAACTCACATATGGTATATAACAACAAATTCCATAACATATATTAATTCCTTATCCACCAGAAGCTCTAAGAAAATTCGAAGGGCTCTAGACCTCTTCAATGCCCCCGAAAAAAGCTTCGTTTATAAATTTATATTAAGATTAAGATTTTCAAGACTATACAAGGCTAAAGACCTTATTTCTCGGATCGATTAATCGAAGCTATTATTCACCGTCAATTATGAGTTTGATTCTAATTCCTTTATTCGTTTGAATATTGTTTATTTCTCTTGTTCTTATTGTTATTGATTGATTTATTGCTCAATTAGGTTGCAAACTAATTAGACCTAAATCTATCATATTGCTAGATTAACAATTTAAGGACTAATTGTTAGATTGTTGATTCACAAGTAGCAACTAGCCTAGTATTTCTATGCTGAACATCGATATTAGGTTAGAGAGAATAAACATATTAATTGAAGATCGAAACCGCGTGTGTCCAGATCTTGTAAATCTTAGTTGATATCGTTTAATTGCTTTATGCTTTCGTTGGATTGAATTTAGGTGCGCGTCTTTGTTATCCACCGATTAGGGCTATTAGGTAGGGTTGATCTCTCCTCTTAGCTACAATTAAGAAACGATAGGAAATTAATATTTCTACAACTAAGTGCTCAACGAATTAGGATTAGTTGATAACTAGGACCATTTGGGTGAACGATAGTGGACATTAATTGACCGAGATCTTTTCCTCCATTGATTTACAAATAACTTTAATTGTTTCCGAATACTTGATCATTTACACTCACAAACCCCCCATTTGGTTACCATTACATACTTAGACGATTATCGTTCTCTGTGGATACGAACCTTACTTGCCTATTACTACGTTTTAGGTTAGTATTGATTAATTATATTTGTAGGCATACGACTTTAGCCTGTCAAATTTTGGCACCGTTGCCGGGGAACGGTTTAATTTGTCTTTGTGTGTAGTCATGATCCCCTTTAAATTTAGCCAATATGAGAATGAATCTTTTCATAACTATTTATCTAGATTTAAGGAGTATGATAGTTACTTGAAATCTCGTGGTTGTGTTTTCTTTAACTGGAGATTAAGTCTCGTCATTAAGGTAGGCATGAACCTTGAAACTCGTGCATTGGCTAATTACATGAGCAACAAAAACTTCTTTCCATGAATTCTGTTGATATTTGGGATTTCTTTGAGTTTATGGCTTATCAAAGTTCACATGATGAGGAGTTAGATAAGATGGAGGAACTCTTACACGTCAGTCATGTCCATGAAATTGATCAATCCCCACGAGATCACGTGCCAGATCAATCTAAGTCCATGTCTACGGAGGGTATGATCCGTGCGTTGACCTCCACTATGACCATTATGCAAAGTTATATAATGCAATTCCAACAGCAAACCCAAGAGAGCATCCAAAACTTGGAGAATCAATTCGGGCAAATTTTTACTGCAATTGCACGATTGGAGGCACGGGATTCCATAAACCATAAGACTAAACTTGTTGAGGCTGATGATGAGTTTTCCTCGATTAATAATTCACGAGATGATCCATCACCTAGACTTCTTGTAGATGTAACATTGGATGATCGAGCAGATACAGTCCCTTTAGATGAGATTGAATTAGGAGTCAATGACAATGTAGATGAACGAGTTGAGACTTCCCCACTCAAGGAGGAGTCCCCTATACCACCGATGGGAGTCTGTTCCATGGTAGCCCCTAAAACTCCGCGGATCATAAATCATTCTCTTTTGCAACCTACTCCCAACTTACCGATTAGTGAGCATATTGATGGTGACATAGAAGATAGTTTTGAACGTGGAGGTCTAAACAATTCTCATCTACATGATATTGCGGCTTCTATTATATGTGCATTGTTGCTCACTAACATTTTCTATTGTCAAAATTTTGAGAATTATGCCAGCTCATTCGACAAATTTCAGAGAGCAATGAATTCTTTCGCTCTTAAGACATGTAATTTCACCTATGCTAGGTGATGCAGGAACATAGTCATGATATGCGTCGAGCCAACGACGTTAAACAAGTGCGCTTCTTAGGAGGCAACCCAAGTATTATTCTAATATTATTTTCTTTTTCCTTTTGATTTGTTTGTTTCTTGTGTAGGTTTGAAAAAAAAAAAAAAAAAAAAAAAAAGAAAAACTAGAAAAATCTAAAAAAATAAAAAAATGATGGTAGGTACGCATTCTTTCTATCCCTTTTCTCCTTCTTCTATTTATTCTCGCCTTTCTTTCCCACCTCAATTCTTTTCACCAGTTTTTATAGACAATCTCTCTTTGTTCCCACCCATGATTTACCACTTTGTTTTACTTATCTCATCACTATTTACACACCCAATACTTTTATTTTTGCCATTAATGGTGTTTTTGGAGGGTGGATTTGATGTTTACAATGTGATTTTGGTGTATGTATGCTACATGATAGTGGTGAACAGGTCTTTAATTGTTTTGGAGTTTGCTATTTGATGGAGTATGGAGATGTTGTGAGGAGTGTGATTGGTTGGTGACGACTTTTTCTTGAGGGTGTTTGGGATATTGTGTGAGTTGAGTGTGGCTCTACACCCTGCTTTCATTTTATATGAGCCCATTGCCTTGAGTAGCATGATGAGGAAGAGGTGTTCGTTTTTGCATACTTTTGGAGTGATGAGGGAGAAGTGCATCTTTTAAGCTTGTTTATCTTTTCCCCTATTTATTGTTGTCCTTTTTTATTGTTGGTGTGGTTCACATTGAGGACAATGTTCGGTTTAAGCTTGGGGGAGAAGATGTCATCGTCTTTGTTGTATTGTATGTACATGATTTTACTATTTTAGCAAAAAAAAAAAAAATGAAAAAAGAGGAGAAAAAAAAAGAGAGAAGATAGTCATAAAAGAGAGAGGGGCGGAGAAGAAATTAAGTAAAAAACACGAGAGAAGAAAGTGGGCCGGTGAGCATGGAAAATTTAACGAGAAGCTAGGTGAAAACCCGAAAGGGCGCCTAGGCAAAATGAGTGGAGCGTGCTACCGGTGGAGCAATAAGAAAGATGTACTGAAGGTCGTGTCTGGGTAGGTCTCTCTTGGCTGATGTAAGGAGGTTCAGTTGGTTTGCATAGTTTTGGTAATAGGATAGAAAATCCTCGATTCCCTTGGTTGTTTGGAGCGATTGGTGTTTTGATCCGATGGTGTTATTCCGGACCTCGGCTCACGTGGGTGTTGTGTGTGAGCGGCTTAGGGACACTTAGGGCATTGTAGGTCCCTTTGCCATTTGGTTATTGTTTGTGGTTGTGTTTCATGATGCATAACATGGTTGGGGACCGTTGCATTGAGATTACATCCGTGACGACCCCTAACTAGGAAGATGAATACCCTAAACGGACTAGAGGGGATAGAAAGATGTCATTTCGGCCCGTGTTGCTTGTTAAAAGACCTTGGGGAAAATTTGGAGATGTTGGTATACTCGAGGACGAGTAAAGATCTAAGCACGGGGGAATTTGATACACACCACTTTGTAGTGGTAAAAGATGGGTTTTTATGCATTCAAATGGTTGGTTTTGGATAAATTTGTTAGCTAATTCTATCACTCGTGTATTTGTGCTTTAATATAAGAATTAGCGATTTTTGAATGTATTTATGGCCTCAAGATTGATGTGCAAGTGTGTGGAAAGACAATGAGGCGATAGAAGAAGATCTAAGAAGCGAGTTGACAAGATTTGGACAAATTTGGAAGTTTGGTTGAAGAATTTCAGTCCAATTACGGAACGTAAGTCTTTTTATTTACGAGATAAGTTTTTAATAAGAAAATTTATGTTTTCTTAATTCTGATTGTTACATAACTCAGGGATCTGATCCTATTGCGGAGCAGTCTGATCCTGTGTCAACTGAAGTCCAAATTCAATCAACTCCTGATGCATCGCGGAAAAGCGATGACATTCTGGTAGCGACAGCTCCAAAAGGTAAAAATTTCTCTGGTACGAATAACATTTATTTGAAAACACTGAATTCTTATATTGTAAAATAACTATGTTTTACAGACAAAGAATTGTTGAAGTCGGTCTCTATTCGAGCAAAGAACGTTCTTCAATCGCGCTCTTCAATTTCTCAGGAATCCATTGAGGTTCCTCCTTGTTTGGCTGCCTTGTAGTCAGATCTTTTATCTGAGAAGGATGCCCTTGCCCTGATTGAATATCTGGAGCAGATAGCCAAAAATGGCAAAGGATACTGGCGCGCTTTGGTGTTTGATGTGCAGACGAGGTTTTTGAATGATCAAAAACAACTTCTTGATCTCCAACAACGAGCATCAGCATATGAGACTGCGCTGCCTCAGCTACAAAATGCTCAGGAAAAGTTAGATCCTACTGTTTCTGACTTGGAGATCCAAGAGCGTGATTACGAGAAGCTGCAGGAAGAGATAACTCAGATCCAACAGCAGATAAATCATTTGGAGGCTGAATCCGCAAACATTGAAGACCTAGTGGCTCAGGCTACCTTGTATAGGACATTAAGGATGAAATGTGGAGCACTCAGCAGTCCATGAGGATCATACTTGGCACAGTGGCAAATACTTTTCGTATTTCGTCCATTAATTCATCACCATGAAGCTGTGGGCTCCTCTTGGATTTCAAAGAACTGTTCTTCATATTCCTCAACTGAATTTCTGTTCAATTCTTGACTCAACTCTAATTCTCTTTGTTGTTCTTGTAAACTATCATATAATTGTATGTGTAGCTTTTTGAATTCTAGGCCATGTTGTTCCCAAATAGATGGGTGGAATTTCTTTAAATATTTTGCGTTTAAAGGTCTTGATGAGATTTTCCCCTTTCTTGATACTAGAATGTATGAATTTCCTAAACATTCTTTATGAATCTTAAAGGGTCCAGCCCATTTAGGAGTAAATTTTCCTAAAATGGGATCTTTATATTGGCATACTGGCAAGATCAGTTTCCACACCAAATCCCCTTTATGAAAAGATTTAGTAATGAACTTTTTGTTATAAGCCTTTGCCACTTTGAGTTTTTGTAATCTCATTCTTTGCGCGGCTTCAAACTTGTTCTCTTCTGCATCCAATTGCTCTATACTCAACGCCTCTAAATACTCTTTTTCTAGAAGTTCTGATTTCTTGGCTACCCGCGCTAACTGAATCACCACTTCCACGGGTGTTACAGGGTTATGCCCATAAACCAACTCAAAGGGACTCCCCGTCGCATCCTTCTTTGAGGTTCTATAAGCCCAAAGTGCATAAAGTAGTTTTTCGTGCCACTTCTTTGGGTTTGCATCAATCATTTTCCGCAACCCTGCGATGATTGTTTTGTTCGTAGACTCTGCCTGTCCGTTAGATTGTGCATAATACGGCGTGGAATGCAGGATCTGAATCCCGAATTTGGTTAGGATTTCTACAAATGGCTCACTATTGAAAACACTTGCGTTATCAACCGTGATTGACTCACGAATTCCAAATCTAACAAAAATCTTTTCTTCCAAAAATCCTAACACAACTTTGGTGTCAAGTTTCTTGAAAGGTTTAGCTTCTACCCATTTAGTGAAATAATCCGTTATCACTAATAAGAATCTATGGTGTTTAGATGAATTGGGTTTTATTTCTCCGATCGCATCCATCGCCCAACCGCGGAAAGACAAAGCCTAAGGATGCATTTCATCGGGGCCGATGGCGCTAAAACTATGGGGCCAAACTTTTAACATTTCTCACAGCCCTTTGCATATTTGATGCAATCTTTTCTCATCATGGGCTAATAAAATCTTGCTCTATGTAGTGCCCATCGCAATTTTAAGCCACTTTGGCGAGCTCCGCAAATTCCACAAATTCCATCATGGATTTCTGCCATCGCGGTTAACGCTTCTCGAGCGTCTACACATTTTAGAATTTGTCCATCGAGATCTTTTCTAAATAACTCATTTCCCAGAATAAAAAAGTTATTTGCTGCCATTTTAACTCTGAATGGGATCTCTTTATTATAATGATTTTTAAGGTATTCAATTATGTCATGCCTCCAATCCTTTTCAGAATTTAGCACGTCAATGCTATTTATGGCATTGACAGGGTTGCTTTCATCTTCATTAAAACTCTCCAAAGGGCATAAGGTCCTTTTTAGAATCACGACCAAATCATCCGGAATTATTGCCATTCCTGTTGATGATGCATACCCGGCTAATTCATCCGCGATATGGTTGATATCACGTGGAATATAATGGAATTCGATCCTTTTAAAAGTTTTAGCTAACTTTTTGATCTTTTGAGTTCCATAAATCGCTACTGCCGCGATACACTTGTATTCCCCTGTAGCTTGATTTATGACCAATTGGGAGTCTCCAAATACTTTGACTTTTTCGACCCCCATTTCTTGGAGAATTTCTAAACCCATAATCAGAGCTTCATATTCTGCCCCATTACTCGTACACTCTCCTTCGAGAGTTATTGCTAATTTAGTTACTTGTTCAACCGGGATCTATGATGACAATTTCTGCCCCGGCCGTCGTCCTTGTCTACGATCCATCAAAGAATAAAGTCCAAATGTCATTTGACTCTTCTATTCTTTGATCATCGCTGGGATGTGCAGCGAGGAAATCCGCGATCCCTTGACCTTTTACCGCCTTTTGGGGTAAGTAAACTAAATCAAATTGTAGCAAATGAAGATGCCATTTGCATAACCTTCCTTTCAAAAAGAGTTGTGATAGCAGATATTTTAACATATCCGTTGGTGACACTACTTCGACTTTAAAAGCCATGAAATAGTGGATTAGTTTGACAGATGCGACGTAAAGACATAGACACCATTTTTCTGCTAGTGTATATCTCTTTTCTGTATCATGAAGAATCTGGCTTAGGTAAAATACCGCTTGTTCATGGCCCAATTCATTGTCCTGGGTCAAAAGACTCACGATAGAATCCTGAGTCACGGAAAGGTAAATTCGCAAAGGTTTACCATTTTGTTTTGGTGGGAGTATAACATGAGGGCTTGCTAGCTGCTCCTTGATTTGGTCAAAAGCACTTTGATGCTCTGGTTCGCAAATAAACTTATCCTCTTTTTTAAGTCGAAGAAGAGGTGAAAACATCTTTGTTATCCCTGCCAGATTGGCCATAAACCGTCTCACATAGTTTATTTGCCCCAAGAACCTTTATAATTCTTTCTTATTTCTCAAAAGCATGGAGAAAAAGGCTGTAAGGACTTTGAACTTACAAGGGAAACAAGTTTACTTGATATATTACTGATGTTGTCAAAAATCACAAACCAGAGCATCTACCATATCATTGAACAACCCCCTATAATTTCTTGACGGAAAAAAAGACCCTGAAAGCTATCAGAGATCATGATTACTAATTGATGTGTAAACAGTGACAATCTCTGCTCCTTATTCTTAGACGAATAGTCATACGGCTGTTATCAAACAAATAGTAAATCTTCTTATTCAGAGAAAAACATAAATTTTTAACATACAAACTCATTTATAATGCGCCAGAGCAGATTTGTATAGAAGGTCATTTATAATGTGCCAGAGCAAATTCGTATGGAAGCTCATTTAACTAGTTTTGCCAAGAATGTGATCCTGGTTGTTATTGCTCAAAAAACGAACTAGACAAGGACAAATCAGAAGTTAACTACCATCACAGGGTCTAACGTTTTCGATGTTTTTGAGAAAAGGACCCCAAACGTTTTCTCGGTCCGGTAAGGACCTCAAGACTGACGGAGGTTAGTGTTGCTGAGGTGTCAATACAATATTAACAAAAAAAAAACTCCCCTTTGCCTTTTTTTCTCTTTCTCTTTCCTCTCCCCTGATCATTCAATTGTTTTCTACGCCTTCGTAGCTATCTCCCTCCTCAACGTCCTCCACAATCACCACAAATCATACTCATACTCTATCTCACTCCAAAATTCTACAAATCTTAAATAGTTAAATTCACAACAATTTTACTACAAAAAACCCAAACATTTTTTTGTATCAAAATTCCATTTTAGAAACATGCAATTAGGAATCTTTTGTTGTTTGTTATCAAATTAGTAATTGGGATTTTTTGTTGTGTTTGTTATCAAACTGAGTTTTTTTTACCTTTTCCATCAAATTTTGGTTGAGCTAAATGATGTTTTTTTTTTTTTTTTTTTTTTTTTTTTTTTTTTTTTTTTGTATTAACAAAAACGATTTTCACCAAAGTTTAATACCTGCGATTTTTTTCCATGAGTAAAAGTTGATGGAAAGATCATTTGCTTACTTGGTAAAACATGCCGCCGGTGCTCTCAGTTCATTTGGATCTTGTTTTATTGTAAGTGGAAATACGATTAACAACAATTAGAACTCACAATATTGGAATTATTATGGTAACACAAATTAATGCTTTCGTAATTTAATCAACAAAAACATTAATAATGGTCACCTAACTTGTCTTGGAGATATATATGACCACCGAAACAAATAACCAAAATGCCCCCATGTTTTAATTTCTATGCTCAAAACATTATGGTGGGCTTTAAATCCTAATAAAAGGAGAAATCTCCAAGTCTCTTCCAAATCAAGACTTTTACGGAGGAACTTATCTTATAATCATAATCTTGTATCCTCTTGAAAGGAAAATGATAAAAGATAAGGTGCTAAATTTTTTTTTTTTTTTGTAAGAATTTGCTCTTTTATTCATCCATTGAGGGAATAAAAAAAAGGCGGGAAAAACTTACAAAGCCGGACACCACTAGAGTTTACAACTTACTAGACAATAAAACCTAAGAATTTAGGCTCTCTAAGATTTCCTCGTTTTCACAAGATTTCGACTTAGCTAGCATTCTAACACTAACAATATACTTAACGGAATTCAGGATTTGACTGACTTCACTCTGTTTTTCAGCAAAAAGACGGGCGTTCCTTTCCTGCCAGAGCAGGTATACAGTTGTGTTCAGGCTGCAGGTCAGCCATTTCTTCTTCCAGTGTCTTCTGTGCCTTTTCTGTCTTATCCAATTGATCTCCCCGGCCAGACTTTCTGAGTTTCTCCTGATATTTAGCCAGCTTAGGACAGCATTCCATAGTTGGCTCGCAAAGGAGCATTTAAAGAACAGATGCTGCACACTTTCAGCATTCTTTTTACAAAGGCAGCACCGATTAATAAGCACCATTCCTCTTGCACAGATGTTGTCGACTGTAGGCAAGGCATTTTGCCTGGCTAAGGCTACAACAAAGCTGTGCTTGGGTAGAGAAATGGGATCCCAAACCACCTTGTACCAATGATTCTCCTGGTGTCTTTTCCTGAAAAAGTCGTACCCTGCTGTCACATTGTATTTCCCTCCCTTTTGCCAGCTTTGAATCAGATTAGAGCCAGCATCAACATCATTTGTTAGACTCAGAATTTCATCTCTTACAGTGAGAATTCCCATCCAGTTCTCAGAATCATTTGCTCTTTTTTTCACTTGCCAAATGCTTTGATCCCTGAGAACTTAAGCTCTGACCCAACAGCTCCATATACAAGTGTTGTTATTATGGAGCTGCCAAATCCATTTAGCCATCATAGATTTATTCCAAGCCAGGACTTCCTTGATGTTCATAACCCCTTCTTTTCTAGGAGAGCAAATACTACTCCAGCTCTTGTACACCATTTTTCTGCTCCCCGACTCTATATTCCATAGAAAATCTTTACACAACTTGTTGATTTGCTTAATGATGCCTTTAGGAAGCAGCAGGTTAGCACACCAATAGTTTTCCAAACCAAAAATCACAGCATTTATCAACTGAACTTTTCCTGCATAAGAAAGCAGGTTTGAAGACCAGTGGTGGATAGAATGCTTGATCTTAGTCAAAAGAGCTGCATACATGGTATTCTTGATCTTTGAAGAGTGAAGGGGGATGCCAAGATATTTAAAAGGAAATTGCCCTTCAGTAAAGCCTGATACAGAGATGATTTCACCCTTAACTTGCTGATTGACTCCTCCAAAGTACACATCTGTCTTGGATGGATTAGCTTCCAACCCTGAAACTTCAGCAAAAATACTGAGACTATCCACCACAGCTTTTACCGAAGGAACATCTCCTCTTGTAAAGATCATCAAGTCGTCTGCAAAAATTAAGTGAGTGAGCTGTACTCTTGAGCATTTAGGGTGGTAGCTGAAATGATCTTTATAAGGCATTGTCCTCAAGTATCTTGAAAGGATTTCCATACTTAACACAAAAAGGTAAGGAGATAAGGGATCTCCTTGCCTAACACCACTTTTCCCAGCAAAAAATCCTTCATAGTTGCCATTCACCTTCAAAGAGAACCAAGTACTTGAAATACAGCTCATTACCCACTTGATAAACTTTCCTGGGAAGCCAAGAGCAATCAACATGTCCTCAATGAATCTCCAGTTAATTGAATCAAAGGCCTTTCGAATATCAACCTTAATAAGGCACCTAGGAGAAACATTTTTCTTGTTATAACCCTTCACAATTGTTTGAGAGATGACCACATTGTCAAAAATGGACCTCCCTTTAACAAAAGCTGCCTGTTCATTTCCAACCAGGTCTGGCATCACCTCCTGCAACCTGTTAGCCAATACTTTGCTGATGGTCTTATATACAATAGAACAGCAGGAGATAGGTCTGAAATCAGCTACACAATATAAGGTGCTAAATTTTGATAAGAGAAGAAATCAAATCACGTTATGTGCGATGAGAGAAATTTACTCAATTTTACGAAAGTTGAAATCACAACCTTTTCCAAAGGTTGAAGAAACGGCGACAAACTTTTATGGAGAACATTGACACAATCTCAACCTTTTCCGAAGGTTAATGAGAATGACAACATTTTATAAAGATTACTAATGTCGAAAAACAATAGTAATCTCAAAAAACAAACTTAATTTCAAAAGAAGAACCATTACACGACATGCCTACTCCTGCTTTCAGTAGTCTGTTTCCCATAATGGTATTTTTAGGAGGAAAATTAAGTTTGCAATTGACTAGCAAACTAAAATCATAGTACCAATCGCAATTAATGATTTTATGTCTCATCAAAATTTTGGAATCTAAATGACTAGAACCAAAAATATAGGATCAAAACGCAACATAAGAAAAAGAACAAAGACTTTTTCTTAAAAAATTACTCCCCACTTGATGCAAGGAAGTAATTGCAATGAGTTTGAAGATGATAATTGACGATTATCATCTTTTTGTAAAAGTACATCACCAAAATTAATACTTGGCCAGAGTATAACTTGGTGAGGCATAAATGACGTTAACTGATCATGTAAATCATTTTGACTTAGTTAGGCAAAAGAAATGATTGATTAAAATTGTTGGTTGATTGCCATTTGTTGAATGGTAAAGAAGGCCAAAATCAAACCATGGACAGAAAAGTTAGAATAGTCATCTAACTTTAATTTTACGTGTACGTACATAATTTGATAAAGGCTTGATAGATCAAGACCATATATGAGGCTCATGATCAAGAACTGAGTATGCTGATCATTTTTTATATAACTGTGACTTTCTTGATAGGAAGAATTTGGGTCACGATTAGAATATAATTTGATTAATCTGATCGCAAAACGAATGCGAACAAATTAGGCACAAAAATTATGACCTCTCTATGATGAGATTTTATGAGTCATAATTACTAGATTACGAAATCGATTCGTATATATGATTGCGAATGAAATTGTAAAGTGTGGGTTTCGGAAAGGTAAACAATTACAATCTTTTATGAAGATTATATCTTACCTCCCACGGTGGTCGCCATTTGTTGAACGCTAAAAAATTCAGGTATCGATAGATTGGCTATTGCCGAATTATGACCGCGATACGAATGGTACGAAAGAGATTAATTGAACTAGATTTTGTGGGGTGGAAAAAGCAGAATACGCACCAAATCAATCGAACGCAGATAGTTGTGACTTCGAAGAAGTCGAAGAGTACTCAATGAATTGTTTGCCCAACATCATAAGGCATGTGCCTGCTTACAATCACAAACTACTCCAAGTTCTACAACTATGAACTATGGACTACTCCTAAGATAAATCCCCCTAGTGGGGAGCCCAAGGGGGTTCCAAATATTAAAAGAACTAACAAACTAGAAATTGATTTGATTTGTTGTTCAGATGTCTCTTCAATGTTGTTTTTGTAATATCCCGAAATTTTAAAATATTTTATATTATTATTTAAGGATTATTAATTAGATAATCGTAATGGGAAAAGGTTTTAAAGGTTATTTGTGAGTCGTTTCCAAAAATGGGTTCGAAAATAATTTTAGTGCCTAATTGTAATTTGGTTTTCTTACTTTCGATTTGGGCCAAACATACTAGCTATTAGGTACTACAACAACCCAAGCCAATACAACTTGGCCCAAACACACAAACCATACCTATCAAACACAACCCAAAAGAAAAAGAAAAAAAAAAGAGAAAAGGAAATTCAGAAAAAGAAAGACAAAAAAAAAAACTATCACCTTCTTCTCTCTCCTCAACACACGACAACACCCCCTCCTCTTCCTTCTCTATAAAAACAACTCTGCCCTTCCCCTACCTTCCTCTTCACGCACGTACGCACAGTCTTCACTCCACTGCCGTCGTTTCATGCTGCTTCTTCCGCCGCCCAGTTCCTATGCCCGACCAACGAACCATTGCGACCTCTCTCTCTCCTCGACTTAGGTAACCTCCTTCCCTAGACCCCTGTTGTTCGTTCTTTTGATAAACGAAATTTAGTCGATTTAATTTGCTTGATTTTGTGTTTAATTGATGTTATTGGGCATTAATGGTGATGGGCATATCGATTTTGGCTAGTTTGTTGATTAAACTTTTGATCTTTTGATTAGTTTTGGGTTGTTTTGATTTTGGGTTAATTTGTGATTAAGAGTTAATTAGCTAATCTTATAAATTCTTTTTTGTTGATTTTTGATTAAAATAGGTTGTTGGTGATTAGTTCTGTTAATTAGGTCTTATAAATTTAGTTGGCTAATTAGATTGTAATTTGTTCATGTTTTGTAGAAATTGATTTTGGTTTAATCATGAGATTAGTGTTGTAAATTAATTTAATTAGGGCAAATTATAATAGTAATTAGAATTTTCTAAAATTAGGTGAATTATAAATTTATAAACTGATTTTCGTGATTTAAATAAGTTAATTCGAATTTTGGGAATTTTATGGCATAAAACATTGTTTTTCATTGATAAAACATAATCTAAATTGTTAGATTATTTTCTAATTAAGTTAGAATATTTAAGGGTTAATTTTTATGAGTTATATTATGTTTTAAACTAATTTTAGGCCTTTGGGAATTTTTATAATAATTTGGGTGTTATTTGAGTTTTATTGGATAATTATTGAAATAGAATTATAATTATTGGATAATTGGTAATTGTTGGTTTCGATTTGGTATTGTCATATTCATACATTGCACATAGGTTCGTACTAACATATAGGTATATAGTTGGTTGGTTGGTTGATAACGAATGAGTGTTAATTTGGGAATGTCGTTTGTGTAATTGTAGATCATGAGTTCGTAGACTAGGAGCATTATTGATTATTATGCTATTGGGTTTCCGTTTGCTTAAAAAGGTAAGCTAGCATGCTCAACCTTTCTTAAACTTGTAGAAACCTTTCAAAAATAATATGCTAAGTGTGCTTGGTGTGATAGATGAGAACTTAGTATCATGGTAGGTGGAGAACGATTCAGTTTTCTTTATGATTATTATATTGTACTTGTGTGGTTATTTGCAATGAAAATATATGTGGTTTTATGTGTGATATTGGTTGTGATTGACTTATGAATGATTCAAATTGTGAATGTGAACTATGATGGTGATATGGAGATTCGACGGAGTATGGTGGTATAATGATTGTGTCGGAGCCTCGGAGTTGCTCCTAATGATTGTGTCGGGGCCTCGGAGTTGCCCCTAATGTGTCGGAGCCTCGGAGTTGCTCCTAATTATTGTGACGGAGTCGCATCAATTCCTAATTATAGCCCCACCACATCGGTCTTTAAGTGGGTTTGGCTCTAGTACTACTCTATTAGGTTAAAAATACTTAATAAGGGGTGTGCACACTTAAGGTCTAGTAGTCTTGGATTATGGATTATGGATTGTGGAGTGTGGATTGTGGATTATGAATTGCGGATTCTGAACTATAAATTGTGAATTACGAATTGCTTATTTATCATTAATCTTTGGTTTATTGGATATGAATTGTGGAATGTTTCTTATGCTGCTAATAAGTGATGAATTGGATGGGAATTGTGGAATATTAATATGACTTTTGACTGTTGTATTGGAATTATTATTGAGTTATTTATATGTTTATGTGCTAAGTGTGTTTTCGAAATTAAAATTTAAAACGTTTTCAAAATCCAGGTAAGGGTTTTGGTTTTCTACGAGTTGAGGTGTTAGCTTACTCAATTTCACTGACTTTTTCAACTGTGGTTTTTGTGTTTTAAATCCACCACAGGTTTGGAGTGTTTGATGCATTGCGGGGACGACAACACACTAGATATTAGTTGAATCAAATAAAGTTTAACTTTAAGCTATAGATCATTAATAATACTTAGACTATTTCATATTTCATATTTCAGATTGTTGTAATTTAATTAATGGATTTTAATAGACTATTTTAGATCATTAGACATTTGTAGTTCGGCTTCTGAAATCTCCTTGTATTCGGGTCTTTGACTCGAGTGCGGAGTGACACCTCTGAATTTCCTTAATTTGTGTTTTGGTTCGTGATAAAATGTTTTTAAAAAGGAAAGGAAATTTGGGGGTGGGTATCAGAGCCCAGGTTAGGTCCCATGCTAAAACTGAAGTAATAAGACTAGGAAAAAAAAATGATGAATTATTTAGGAAAAAAAAAACAATTGAAATAAATCAGGCGGTATAGGGGTATAGGGGTATTGTTTTGTTCGTTTATGTGTGTTTAGCTTTTAATTTATGATATGCTACTTGCTTTCACTTGTGGGTTTTATATATTTTTGTTATTGAATGATTTTATTGTTTCTATTCATTGAAATACGATGGTAGATGTAATTTGATATTGGAATTAGAAAGTACGAAGTTGATTGACATGTATGAAAATTGTTGGTCTTTGAAGGTCAAATGTATCTTATCTATTTGGAATGATTATTCACTGAATTGGAATGAGAAAATTGTGTGTCTATTTTAATTATGCTTGCTCGACATGTATAATCTTGGTTTCATGGAATGTGTCTCAATTGAGACATATATTATTATGGTATTTATTAGTGTTGGAATTGTTATTAAGGGCTTGATAGCAAATTGATGCATCATTCTTAAGGAGTTGAATTACCTATAGTGGAAATATACCAAAATATAAGTAGTGCCCTCCCACCCTACCCTTATTAGTGGGACTTTGGCTAATGTGTAGATTATTATGCTCTATATTTAGCATTTTAGACATGTGTTTGGACATCGCTACGTCGATGATTTATAGGAGATTTTGGTCAACCATGAGAATTATAGTGGGTGTTATATGGTGAAATGAATTTTCTATAATAAGGTGATCTAGTGATAACTATACTAATTATGGATTTTAAATTATGTGGAAGTTTGTTTCAGAATTGAGTTGGATTATTCGAAGGTGATTCTCAGGAGTTTTGTAAGGAAAATATTATTGTGGAATGTAATTAAGAAACTTAAGCGCAACTATGAAATTGAGTTTAAAGTTTGGTTGCTATCAAGAGTTCGAAATTGTTTTCTGTGGTGGAATTTGGAGGGTTGAATTTGAAATTTATTGACGTGTTTAATTTGAGGTATATGGCTTGATTGTTTAATGGATTTGAGTTTGTTGTAATTAATATCGTCATGGAAGATTACAACTATTTTGGGATAACATGATTTCGGATCCATGATCTTAATTTTTTTTCCTTATGTGTATCTATCTTAAGGAATAATTTGGTGTATTAATTTGAGATTTTTGGGGTTTATATATAATGTATGAAGGTTGTATTTCGATGAGGATCAGATTAGATTGGATATATACTTGGGTCAGAATTTATCTTTGAGGTTTAAAATCTCTATTAAAGTTATTATGATATAATATTTGCATTATGACTTAAAGAGTTGAGTTTATTGACAAAGTGATTTTAGTGAATTCGGTTACTTCAAATTTTATTTTGGGTTACTAGAATTGAGCAATAATTCTTAAAGGTTATTTTATAAGTTTTGTATAATAAAGAGAGTATGGTCTTTATTAGATGATTGAGGGCAAAAATAATTTTATTTTGGATGTAATGGTTTTGTTTGGTTTTGATATATATGAGTTGTGATGCTCGAGGAAATTGAATTCCTAGCGGTAATAATGGATCTTGGATATATTTTGGGTTTTAATGAATATTTTGATAGACTAATATTGAGAAATGATTTTGGTAAGTTGAGGTGTGAGTGTTTGACAATGATTACTCAAATTGTTCAGAGGGGTTAAGAATTTTGGGATGTGTATCGAATAATGTTGAGATTTGTTGATTTAAATGAATGGATTGCTCGATTTATATTTTGAGTATTACATATGTTATTTTGAAATCGGATTAATATTGGGGAAGTTAGAACTATTATTAGAGGTTATAGTTTTGTATTGTATCATATGTGGGTTTATATTATTGAATAGTATGGTGGATTATTTGGGTATATATGTCATCATTGAGGCAAGAGGGCATGAATTTTGACACAAACAGTTTATCTTTTGAGTTTGGAATTCGAGGATTGATGAGTAAGTTTTCTTGGGTATGTGGTTCCTTATATTTCAAAATATATTTGTAGTTTGCCTAACTGATTTATAAACTATTTAAAGTTGATTGTCTTGTTGGTTTCGACTTTATTAAGGGGCATTGGTTATAGAGGAAATTTAATGATCTTGGTGCTGCTATAATTTTTGGATTACTATAAGATTCATATAATGGTTTTATTTTCTAAAGTGTATTGGTTTGATAGCGAAAAATTTATGGCATTGCTATATCAGTGACTCGTGCATCAACGCGTTAGGATTATTTAGTTCCATATATTATTGTTTAACTCGTGAGTTCGAGGACGAACTCTTACTTTAAGGAGGGTGGATTGTAATGCCAACGTTGCATCAAACTTAGAATAATTCATTGCTACATTTGCGTCATATGAGTTTGGTATGTGTTGTGTGGTGCTGTAATGAGTTCACTTATTTACATTGCGCTTCGAGGGAGAAGCGTTTTCTTAAGGGGGAAAGGATGTAATATCCCGAAATTTTAAAATATTTTATATTATTATTTAAGGATTATTAATTAGATAATCGTAATGGGAAAAGATTTTAAAAGTTATTTGTGAGTCGTTTTCAAAAATGGGTTCGAAAATAATTTTAGTGCCTAATTGTAATTCGGTTTTCTTATTTTCGATTTGGGCCAAACATACTAGCTATTAGGTACTACAACAACCCAAGCCAACACAACTTGGCCCAAACACACAAACCATACCTATCAAACACAACCCAAAAGAAAAAAAAAAAAAAAAAAAAAAGGAAATTCAGAAAAAGAAAGAAAAAAAAAATACTCACCCTCTTCTCTCTCCTCAACACACGACAACACCCCCCTCTTCCTTCTCTATAAAAACAACTCTGCCCTTCCCCTGCCTTCCTATTCACGCACGCACGCACAGTCTTCACTCCACTTCCGTCGTTTTATGTTGCTTCTTCCGCCGCCCAGTTCCTATGCCCGACCAACGAACCACCACGACCTCTCTCTCTCCTCGACTTGGGTAACCTCCTTCCCTAGACCCCTGTTTTTCGTTCTTTTGATAAACAAAATTTAGTCGATTTAATTTGCTTGATTTTGTGTTTAATTGATGTTATTGGGCATTAATGGTGATGGGCATATCGATTTTGGCTAGTTTGTTGATTAAAGTTTTGATCTTTTGATTAGTTTTGGATTGTTTTGATTTTGGGTTAATTTGTGATTAAGAGTTAATTAGCTAATCTTATAAATTCGTTTTTGTTGATTTTTGATTAAAATAGGTTGTTGGTGATTAGTTCTGTTAAGTAGGTCATATAAATTTAGTTTGCTAATTAGATTGTAATTTGTTCATGTTTTGTAGAAATTGATTTTGGTTTAATTATGAGATTAGTGTTGTAAATTAATTTAATTAGGGCAAATTATAATAGTAATTATCATTTTCGAAAATTAGGTGAATTATAAATTTATAAACTTATTTTCGTGATTTAAATAAGTTAATTCGAATTTTGGGGATTTTATGGCATAAAACATTGTTTTTCATTGATAAAACATAATCTAAATTGTTAGATTAATTTCTAATTAAGTTAGAATATTTAAGGGTTAATTTTTATGAGTTATATTCTGTTTTAAACTAATTTTAGGCCTTTGGGATTTTTTATAATAATTTGGGTGTTATTTGAGTTTTGTTGGATAATTATTGAAATAGAATTATAATTATTGGATAATTGGTAATTGTTGGTTTCGATTTGGTATTGTCATATTCATACATTGCACATAGGTTCGTACTAACATATAGGTATATAGTTGGTTGGTTGGTTGATAACGAATGAGTGTTAATTTGGGAATGTCGTTTGTGTAATTGTAGATTATGAGTTCGTAGAGGAGTACTATTGATTATTATGCTATTGGGTTTCCGTTTGCTTAAAAAGGTAAGCTAGCATGCTCAACCTTTCTTAAACTTGTAGAAACCTTTCAAAAACAATATGCTAAGTGTGCTTGGTGTGATGGATGAGAACTTAGTATCATGGTAGGTGGAGAACGATTTAGTTTTCTTTATGATTATTATATTGTACTTCTGTGGTTATTTGCAATGAAAATATAAGTGGTTTTATGTGTGATATTGGTTGTGATTGACTTATGAATGATTCAAATTGTGAATGTGAACTATGATGGTGATATGGAGATTCGACGAAGTATGGTGGTATAATGATTGTGTCGGAGCCTCGTAGTTGCTCCTAATTATTGTGTTGGGGCCTCGGAGTTGCCCCTAATGTGTCGGAGCCTCGGAGTTGCTCCTAATTATTGTGACGGAGTCGCTCGATTCCTAATTATATCTCCACCGCATCGGTCCTTAAGTCTACTCTATTAGGTTAAAAATACTTAATAGGAGGTGTGCACACTTAAGGTCTAGTAGTCTTGGATTATGGATTATGGATTGTGGAGTGTGGATTATGGATTATGGATTGTGGAGTATGGATTATGGATTGCGGATTCTGAACTATAAATTGTGAATTATGAATTGCTTATTTATCATTAATCTTTGGTTTATTGGATATGAATTGTGGAATGTTTCTTATGCTGCTAATAAGTGATGAATTGGATGGGAATTGTGGAATATTAATATGACTTTTTACTGTTGTATTGGAATTATTATTGAGTTATTTATATGTTTATGTGCTAAGTGTGTTTTCGAAAATAAAATTTAAAACGTTTTCAAAATCCAGGTAAGGGTTTTGGTTTTCTACGAGTTGAGGTGTTAGCTTACTCAATTTCACTGACTTTTTCAACTGTGGTTTTTGTGTTTTAAATCCACCACAGGTTTGGAGTGTTTGATGCATTGCGGGGACGACGACACACTAGATATTAGTTTAATCAAATAAAGTTTAACTTTAAGCTATAGATCATTAATAATACTTAGACTATTTCATATTTCATATTTCAGATTGTTGTAATTTAATTAATGGATTTTAATAGACTATTTTAGATCATTAGACATTTGTAGTTCGGCTTCTGAAATCTCCTTGTATTCGGGTCTTTGACTCGAGTGCGGAGTGACACCTCTGAATTTCCTTAATTTGTGTTTTGGTTCGTGATAAAATGTTTTTAAAAAGGAAAGGAAATTTGGGGGTGTTACAGTTTTTCTTCCTCTATTTATAGGTAAAATAGAGGGTCTTGATCCGGATCCATTCTTGAACATTCTTGAGCGGTTGTACTTGTAACTGCTGCTCAATTGCTCCACGATCTTGTACGTACATGGCGGTTAAGTCAAGCAATTGGCTTGAATTAATAACTTCTCTAAAGTGGTGGACTGTTGGTAATTTCCAATTGACAAGGCACCGCTATGACTCAATCATATCAGTGTAACCTCCATTGTTACATGTATAAAGATGATAGTGAGCTTGGTATTATGTTGTTAATCTCGCTCACCAAACCCAAAGTCTTGCAGCTTAGCGCGATATGCATGGAGTTAGTGGGGAGATTGACATCTATGTTTGGCAATCTCTGTCATACACTTAGCGCATGTTTTTCCATCGCGGGGTGCATTTGTTACAGGTGATGCCAATAACCCAAAGTCTAGCGATAGACTGGCTTTAACGATAGACGTAGTAATTTTATTACATTACCACTCTATTCAAATAGATAATAAGTAGACAAATATAGTTGTCGTCCTTATTATATTAGGGGTAATTTTGGATTACCCTCTACCCATCGATTTAAGACGTACGTAGCTAATGTTAGAGCTAAATTCTCATTTAATAGTAGGATGACTACTAAATAAAATTAGCGATCGAAAATTACAAAAACGTCATCAACAAACGCCAATATTTTTGTCATCAACAGGTACAGTATCTGGTTTATCGCGAGCAAACTCACGGAACCGATCAATTAGAGTTTCAAGTCAAAAATAATTATAGAATGCTATGATTATAGAGAAATACTCCCACTCTGTGAGGCCGGTAAATCTTCCGTGATGAAACCACATGTAAGCAAGCAATTTTCGACCACGGAGATGCTTTGGGATCCCAGGGACCTGTTTCCACCCACGACCACATGGACGTGTCACAAACTTGGTCACCAAGACAACATCCCGGACAATTACATCAAGAAAAGGCATCAGCGGGGCAATTGCAACCCAATCTGGAACGTTGAATCCACTGGCTTTGTTTCCAAGTTTAGGATGGTCACTTGGCATCCAAGCATGGATACGTACCTTATCACGAAGTTCATGAATGTTAACGAATTCCATGAAATAATCATGGGAATCGAGTTTCGACAGTGTCTTCCGAAGCTTGGCTTGAGCGTTGACACATACAGAGATGTCCAACACGCGTGATTACGCATACAAGAGTCCGCCTTACCCAAGTTATTACCAAGCCCGTTCCTGACATTTTGAGGGCCCTAAGGCGAAATAAAACAATGGACCCCTATATCTTATACTCCCTCCGATTCAAAGAGATTTTCCTCTTTCTTTCTACAGTTTTAAGTTGCCATCTTAGAGACTACTTGTAGACTAAATGAAAGATCCATTTTCCGTAGAATAAAATGGAGTTAGTTGACTGCAATGTATAACAAAATACGTACTAATTTTTACAATAAGTGAATGATTCATTTGATATAAAAGTAGCTCTTAACATGACAATTCAAAACTGCAAATAGAAAGAGGAAAATCTCTTTGAATCAGATGAAGTGTCTATTAAACAAAAAAATTGAGTTTTTTTTTTTTTGTTTTTTTTTTTTTTGTTTTGCATCATTTGTAGTACTTTTATCTCGTTTGTGCATGTACGTATCAAATAAAAATTGGGTTCAAGTCATGTGAAAAACCAAATTTTCTAGCTAAGCTAGAAAAACTATATACTATGATATAAAAGTCCCACTTATTTGATGATACAAAAAGAAAAATATGCAAGAAAATTAAAGAAACAAAAATACTCCCTCCGTCCCCCTTTAAACACCCCAATTTCCTTTTCGGGGTGTCTTTCTTTAAACACCCTATTTCAAAACTTTATAAATGTTGTAAGTTTTCACTACACATCAACCCTCCACTATCTCTAAAAACAATAAACAAATCAATCATTATCTCCAAAAATAATAAACAAACCACCCATTATCTCCAACAATAATAAACAAACCAACCACTATCTTCAACAATAATAAAAAAATACCCATTATCTCCACAATAATAAACAAACTACACCACCTTAATCCACGTAAAATAGGGAGCGACGTGTTTAAAGGGGGACGGAGGGAGTAAAGGAGAAGGGTTGACAGGCTAAAGTCGTATGCCTAACAAATATAAATTACCACACAAACCTATAAACGTAGTAAATGGGCAAGTGAGATCATATCCACAGAGAACGGTAATTATCTAAGTATGTAAAGTAACCAAATGGGGGGTATATGAGTATAAGTGATCAAGTAATCAAAATGCAAAAGAGTATTTTGTAAATCAACAGAGTAAACGATCTCGGACAATTAATACCCACTATCGTTCACCTAATTGATCCTAGTTATCAACTAATCCTAATCCGTTGAGCACTTACTTGTAGAAATATAATTTCTAATCGTTTCTTAATTGTAACTAAAAGGAGAGATCAGCCCTACCTAATAGTCCTAATCGGTGGATAACAAAGACGCGCGCCTAAATTCAATCCAGCGAAAGCATAAAGCAATTAAACGATATCAACTAAGATTAACAAGATCTAG
This sequence comes from Spergularia marina, assembly GCA_963680865.1. Classification (NCBI taxonomy): domain Eukaryota; kingdom Viridiplantae; phylum Streptophyta; class Magnoliopsida; order Caryophyllales; family Caryophyllaceae; genus Spergularia; species Spergularia marina. The sequence continues at coordinate 9,945,340 of OY804554.1, forward strand.
ACACACGCGGTTTCGATCTTCAATTAATATGTTTATTCTCTCTAACCTAATACCGATGTTCAGCATAAAAATACTAGGCTAGTTGTTACTTGTGAATCAACAATCTAACAATTAATCCTTAAATTGTGAATCTAGCAATATGATAGATCTAGGGCTAATTATTCTGCAACCTAATTAAGCAATAAATTAATCAATAACAACAAGAACGAGAGAAATAAATAATACTCAAACGAATTAGAGAATTAGAATCAAACTAACAATTGTCGGTAAACTATAGCTTCGATTAATCGATTAGAGAAATAAGGTTTTTAGCCTTGCATAGTCTTGAATTTAATCTCTAAAGGTTCTGAATACTGAATAATGAGTAAAATACGCAATTTAGGTTTAAATAGTAAAATATTACAAAACGGATTAAGGAAACCCGTTAATACGCCGACACAGCAGCGGACGAGTCGTCCGGATTGGGACGACTCGTCTAGTTCTGGACGACTCGTCTTGACCTTTTTCACTTTTTGCTGAAGATTCTGCGGGAGTCGTCTGGAAGTCGTCTGGTTCGGGACGACTCGTCCGAACGACTCGTCTTCAGTCAGACGATTCGTCTTCAACGGACTGGCTTTGGCGATATTTTTCAAACGGTCATAACTTCTTCGTTACTTGGCCTGTGAGGATATTTGACCACTTATTGGAAAGATAAGATCATGAACTTTAATCTCCAGTTGGTTTCACTGAAAAATTGCAAGCCGTTTGAGAGTTATGAAGCTTCAATGTTGAGCTTGTGTAAAATGGACTGAAATCCCTTCCAAACTTGTCCAAAACTTGGTATTTCGCTCCTTGGATCATCTTTCATCACCTCATTGTTGTTCCACACAATTGTACATCAATCTTGAGGCCATAAATAATACAAAAACCACTAATCTTATATTAAAGTACAATACACGAATGATAGAATTAGCTAACAATTGATCCAAAAACAACCATTTGAATGCATAAAAACCCATCTTTTACCACTACTAAGTGGTGTGTATCAAGGGTAAGTTTTGATATATTTATGGAGAAGTAAAAAAAGGGGCTAAAATAAGTGAAACTAGTTAGAAATAAGAAGAAGAATAAAAAAAAAGGTGATGAACTATTGGTTAATAAAATGAGACACATAAAAAGTGGGTTCAAGTCGTGTCAAAAACCAATTTAGCTAGCTAAGCTAGAAAACCCATATACTATGATATAAAAGACCCAATTATTTGATGATACAAAAAAAAAAAAAATTACAAAAAATTAAGTAACAAAATTAAAGAGGCAAAAATATAGGATAAGAGTAAGGTTTGATATATTTTATGGAGAGATAAAAAAAGACTAAAATAAGTGGAACTGGTTAGAAATAAGAAGAAAAGGAAAAGAGACACATTTATTTGTTAAAAGGTTTGAACCCCCAACCTCCAAATCAAACATAACACCACATAACCTCTAGTAGGATAATAATCCTTTCATGCTTTTTTAGCTCTTAAACATGCTCAGTCTCAACAAATTGAGCCTCTTCCGAGGATGGGCCTAGGGCGACCGCCCCTCCTCGGAACCCCTCAGGCACGACCCTGGTTATTACGCTTATTATACTTCCACTCGAAGTAAGGACGTTGATTAGCCTGCCTCTGATAGTGGACAATGTCAGTCAAATCCTCGTGAAGAGACTTGTCTGCTTCACTACGGTGAAATCTAATACTTGGTTCGGTGGATTTCTTGTAATCTTCAGTTTGACGAACGCGGCGAGCGGGTTTAGGTTGAGGTTTATGTGGAGGAGGCCCGATTTGGGCGAATGAGAGGCGAATGTCAGGGTGGTTGACCTCCTTGTTGGGGCGGAATCTGACAGGGGGGTTACAATCAATGTAAGTCCTCACAGCCGGACGCACGCCTCTCCATTCCATCGGAATCGCCGGATTAACCACCAAACCAGCCTCTTCAACCGTTTCTCCCAAACTAGCCTCTCTTCAATCGTTTCTCCCAAACCAACCTCTTCAACTGTTTCTCCCAAACCAGCCTCTTCAACCGTTTCTCCATGCTGCGCCGCTGCCGATTTAGCTTCTCTTTCTCTACATCTGGTTTCAGACCGCCGTGCAGATCGCCCCACACTAGTTTCGTCCGGATTTGCCATCCTTTCCCTTCTCACTACCTCACTCTAACTTTCTCTCACTCACTCTAACTTTCTCTTTTGAGAGCTTGTCTGCGGGAAGAGAGGGGTATTGTCTATAATTTCATGGGCTAGGGTAAAAAACCCTAGCCCATCTTCTATATATTTTAATAAAGCCTGTGTCATTAAGCTAATGTGGCACGACTTTAATAAGCTATCGATATGTCAGCAAAAAAATAATTCACCCCCGAATCTTACTGTGAGCCGTAATAAATCAAAACGGGAAATGATAATAATAATTACTTTATTATACGTGATTGTGCAAATATAACTAGTTTTTGTACCCGTAATTTCATGGGTCTGTATATACGTCCTACTTTCGATGCGATGTCTATGCCTTAACGTATATAGAGTTTGATGGGTTAATGTGTAATAAACTCAACTTAGAGTTAATTAAGGAAGTAGATACAATATACCCATTTCGAATAATTCCTATATTAATTTGTAACTAACAATAACTTGGGACCCTAAAAAAACAATAACTTGGGGGTATGTACAAAGATAATGTACAGTTCATAACATCTAACTATGATTAATACATAAAATTACTAAAACTTCTCAATATCCCTCTAAATTGTTGTAAGAGAAAATTACCTACACCACCATTTTCATATCTTATCTCCTTAATTTTTTTTCTTTCGACATACCATCATGTGTGAGTGACATGTACAACTGAGCGTCTGAGCCATATATACACTATGTCGATCTAATATGTAACTAACAAACTTGGCAAACGAAAAGTCAAGAGACACAATATTCAATACCAGTATTAAGATGTTAATTAATGATTCAATAATGACGAAATTTTTGCTAATTAAATTTAAAGAAGTTGAAATGTTTTCTAAACGTTTGCAAAGACAGCTTAAGAGATTGAGCTAATATGAACATTTTTATTAGCCTATTAATATTATCACAATAATAGATAGGCACACACCTATTAAAGGGTGTATTACATGGAGGAGAGAGAAGATAATTGAATAGTGGGACGACACATAAGATTTGAGACTTTTTTTTGCTCTAGATGCTTTCAAAGACTGTCACGTAGGCGTAAAAATTAGTATATTAAAGGTATATATAGTATATGTTTCCTTAGTATGCTTGATTGCGTGAACACTCAATGTACCATTTCCTCTATTAACCTACATGTAGGCCACTAATAATATACAGAAAGTCTAAATACAAGTTAAAAGGTAAATACAAAAAAAAAGACAATTATACCCTTATCCCTTTCCCCCCACACTGAATGTTCTTACTCGCATCTTCATCACTCAAACATACAGAACATATGCTACACCTTTATCACATCTTTCTGCATTCCAATCAAGTTGAGATAATTAGACGATGAGTAGTAATAACTAATCAATTATTCATTGAATTATAAAATCTGATCCTATTATATATGTCAAATTTCGGCTATGTTTTTCGGGTAATTATAAAGGGGTCAAGAATTCGATTAAACATTGCTTTAGGGGGTTGAAAATTTGAGTCGACAGGGTAGGTAGTATTGTCAAAAATTTGAGCCGACGGGGTGTAACAACCCAAATTTTCGTGATTTATTTGAAAAGATCTCGAATAAGAGAAAATGATTTTGTGACACTTTTTATGGCGGAAATTTATTTGATTGACAATAAATCAACCCGGGTACCATTCACCCGGGAGTTACTGTTCACAAAAAAAAATGGGGGAGATTTTTCTATGTCGGTTTAACCGACAAACCTGAACTCAAAAAAAAAAAAAAAGGAAGAGAATTCTCTCATTCATTCCTCTCTTTGACGACGTTCTCTTCCTCTTTTATAGGGGATGTGGAGCCGCCAGGCACCCCTCCATCCCATGATAATCACAGCATGGAACATTCGAGGGTTTAATGAAACCCTCAAACAGCAGGAGGTCAAGGACCTGTTGCTGAAGAATAAAGTAGATATGTTGGGACTTTTGGAAACAAGAATAAAGGAGAAGAAGTATAATAGTATTGCAAGGAAATCCAGGAGTTATAGCTGCTCTAACAATTACGCTTACCATAGAAATGGGAGAATCTGGTTACTGTGGAATGGTAGTATTATGAAGGTGCAAATCTTAGATGTTGGGAGCCAATTTATGCACTGTAAAGTGACCCATGTCACTACTCATTGTACATTTTTGGTAACTGTCATTTATGCCAGCAATATTGCAAATGAGAGAAGAGAGCTCTGGGGTTGATCTCACCTCTTTTAGTACTACAACTGAACCCTGGTTGGTTCTAGGTGACTTTAATGTGATACGATCACATAATGAAAAAGAAGGCTCGATGATATGAGTGAGTATAATGACTGCAGCAACTCTTGCAGGCTTGATGATTTAGTTAGCCAAGGTTGTCACCTAACTTGGACTAACAGTCAAGATGGCAGTGCTGGAAGCTGGTGCAAGCTGTACAGAGCTATGACAAATGATGACTGGGTGACTAAATTTCCTTCTTCTTTTGTTGACTTCAGGCCAGCCTGGATCTCTGATCACTCTCCAATCATGGTCCAAGTCTTAAAGCCTCTAGTTGTGAAGAAATCTTTTAAATTCCTAAACTGTTGGGCGGATCATGAAAAATTTAGCAGCACTGTGAGAGAAGCTTGGAAAAAACCTGTGGTAGGGACGACTATGTTCAGGCTCTTCCAAAGGTTAAAGAATGTTAAGCATGAACTTTGTCAACTCAACAAGGTTTCTACTCTAATTTAAGCAGGAGAGTAGATGACTGTCAAATCGAGCTAGCTCAGAGCCAAAAAGATCTCCAACTCCACCCCTTAGATCAAAGATATATTGAGAACTGCAAAAGCATTAAGGACAAATATCCGAAGCTTAAGAAAGCTGAGTTAAGCATGTTGTACCAGAGAGCAAAGATTAAGCATATGAAGGATTCTGATTGTAGTTCTAAGTATTTTTTTGCAAAGATCTCGGAAAGGAAAAATAAGAGTACCATTGGTCAGATTGTGGATAGGCATGGTGTGCTGCACAAAGATCAAAAGGCAATTGTTGCAGCATTTATTGATTATTATGATTATCTTTTAGGCACTGATAAAGGAGTAACAAAAATTGACTGTAACTTTGTGCAAGCAAGCTCTACTATAACCAAAGATCAACAGAATTACCTAAGTGCTCCAGTTTCTAAGGAGGAATTAAAGCAAGCTATTTTTGATATGAATGCCAACAAAAGCCCTAGCCAAGATGGTTACTCACCAGGATTTTTCAAATCTGCATGACATATTGTAGGACATGAGTTTACAAAAGCTGTGTTGGAATACTTTGACAAGAAAGTGATGCATAAAACAGCAAATGCCACAATGGTGATCCTCATCCCTAAGAAGGAAAATGCAAGTAGTGTCACTAATTTCAGGCCAATCTCCTGTTGTTCCACATACTACAAAGTTGTGACTAAGATCTTGGCAAACAGGCTGCAGAGTGTGCTACCTGATATAATTGGGAAAGAACAAGCTGCTTTTGTCAAGGGTAGGGACATTTTTGAGAACATTTTGACTTCACAAGCTCTTTTTAAAGGGCTATGACCAGAGGAACATGTCTCCCAGAAGTTTGATTAAGGTTGATATAAGAAAGGCCTTTGATTCCCTCAACTGGAGCTTCATCAAAGATATGTTAAATGCTCTCAAATTCCCTGAGGTCTTTATTGATTGGATCATGGGCTGCATTACTACTCCCTTCTATTCTTTCAAGATCAATGGGATCTATGAGGGCTTCCTTCCTGGTAGATGTGGCAAAGACAAGGTGACCCATTGTCCCCTTATCTTTTTGTCATGAGCATGGAAATCATTTCTAGGACCTGAGGAGCATGCCCACGTATAAGCAATTCTCTTTCCATCCTAAATGTGGTAAGCTAGACCTCACTCACCTTACCTTTGCTGATGATCTCATGATTTTTGTAAGGGGGGATGTTCCCTCAACAATGGCAGTGGTTAAATGCTTACATATTTTTGCTGCAATCTCTTGTCTTGAAGCTAATCCTTCCAAAACTGAAATTTATTTTGGTGGTGTTAGAGGTGAAGTTAAGAACCAAAATTTTAAGGAGACAGGGTTTGCTGAGGGTCATTTTCCTTTTAGATACCTAGGCATGGCCCTGCACTCAAAGAGACTAAAAGCTGATATATATCAGATGATGATTGGGAGAATTAGTAAAGTTATTAAACATTGGTCCTCCCAAACTCTTTCCTATGCAGGAAAGTCCAGCTTATCAACTCTATTATTTTTGGACTTGAGAACTTCTGGTGTGCTAGTATCCTGCTTCCAAAAGGGATTATCAAGAGAATCAATAACATCTGCAAAGATTTCTTGTGGAATATTGATGAAAGTTAGAGAAAAATGAGTTTCAAGAGTTGGAGAAGCTCATGTACTCCAAGGGAAGAATGTGGGTTTAACATTAAGGAGGTGTTGTCTTGGAATAAGGCTATAATGTCCAAGTGGATTTGGAAAATCCTGCAACGACATGACAGTATTTGGTGTGACTGGGTGAGAATGTACTGTCTTAAGGGAAGAAGTTTTTGGGACATTAGCTGTAAGTCTAATGACCCTGAATCTTGGAGGGGCATCATCGCAGTGAGAGATTATCTTATGAGCCAGCATCAAAATGCCAGTGCACTTCAGGAATTAGTCTGCAGCTGGACTCACAAGGAGAAATTCTGTGTGCAAAAAGCCTATGAAACTTATAGAGATACTCAGATCAAAATCAAATGGAGTAAAGTAATATGGAGTGGGGTTGTTATGCCAAAGCATAGCTTCATTTCCAACCTTGCTATCCAAAAGAAGCTTGCAACTGTGGATGATATAATTTCCAGAGAAGTCCCCATTGTGAATAGATAAGTGTTATGTAAGAAAGCAGCTGAATCCCATCGGCACTTGTTCTTTAGGTGTGAGTTCTCTGCTCAGGTCTGGTCTGCTGTCCTAAAATGGATAGGAATGAGGGACATAAATTGGGGCTTGCGACAGGAAGCTTTCTGGTTTGCAAAGCACATGAATCAGAAAACATTGGAAAGCTATTTGGAGCAAATGTAGCCTCCCGGCTGCTGTCGATTGCTTATGGAATGAAAGAAATCGAAGAATTTTTGCGAACTCAGAGAAGTTAGCCCAAGAAATCATTAATGAGATCAAATTTTCAGTTTGTGTTAGAGTTTATATATAGTTGGAGGAAAAATTTTGAGAGTGAAGAAATAGTGGAATGTCTAAATAACTAGAATTCTCCTAGTGGTTCTTATATTTATAAGATATCCTTTTATTCCCATTTTGGATGAATAAAATTTTACCTTCTTACAAAAAAAATATAGTATTTGTATGAACGGATCTAGAGGTGACCATTATGACCATGATTAGTAAAGTTTTTTTACTAATTGAAAATGTTAAGAATTTATGTGTAGAGGAAATAGAATGTGTACACTTAATTTTTAGTGTAAAGATAAATATAGATGTAGTAAATTTTGTAGAATAGCTTAGGAAATGATTGTATAAGGGGAAAGAGATTATCAGGGATCATTGATTTTAAGAAATCTAATATAATATCATATATTTAAACTTGAAACCAAGTCTTTTTTACAAAAAAAGTATTTTTTAGCCACCAAAGTGATGAGGTTGGGATCTAAAAAACACCAAAGTTGTATTTGGTATTTATAAGACACCAAAGTTGAAAAACTTGTTTTTAAAACACATTTTAAGCTATTTGGGTATTTATTAAACACCAAAACAAATTAAAAAATTAAATGAAATAATGTTCTTACTTACTGAATTTAAGAAATATTAGGCTTGTTTCACAATAAGTAAAGATATGGAGTAAATCCAGATCATTGATCTAAAAAAAAATAGATCATATAATTGAGGATATGTAAAAAAAAAAAAAAAAAGTTTACAAATATGATTGAACGGTACCGTAAAGTTCAATATATAGCACAAAAAATTGTTTACAAGTGTCAAAATCCTAGCGCTCTCACTCCATCTTGTCCAGGGCGGCTCTCATTTAAACTTTCATAATCCTAGGTTCGAATTGTGAAGTTTGTTGGATATGACTTAAGTTTGTACCATGTCTTCGTAGAGAAAATCGATGATGGAGAATTGGAGGAGAAGAAGATGAACAAGCAACTACTTAACCTTAGAGGAGGGAAAACGTCTATCAGTTGATGATTAGTTTTTTTTTAAACGCGGAATAATAATTTGAGAGGTAAATAAAAGTTAACAATTTTTTATTTGTTTTGGTGCTTTATAAATACCCAAATAGTTTGAAGTGTGTTATAAAACAAGTTTTTCAACTTTGGTGCTTCATAAATCCCAAATACGAGTTTGGTGTTTTTTAGATCCCACTCTCCTCACTTTGGTGGCTAAAAAATACTAAACTTCTTTTGAAACGTGGATGTTTCACATTGATTAATGAATGAATGTCCTCGAGACCAAATTAATTAATGAATGAATGTACTCGTAGTCTCGTATCTATTTATACGAATACAAGTATACAACATATCGCACAGTGCGTAAGATTAACTTTGTCGAAACTAAGCAGAGTGTTTACCAAACTAACTGGTACAATGAGAGATTACAATAGAAATTGATGCAGTAGTACAATGGTTACGAAAATTAAAATGTTTGAACAAAATGACTTTACGTTTGAACTAAAACTCATGTTAATAATCCAAGGAGAAGCACATATGAACGTCAATCACAGGCTAAAGGAACTTATTACTTTATTAGTTTAACATGAGTAGAGATTCCATGTATGCTTTCTTGAACGAAACCGAAACGGAAGGATGGGAACCAAATCTCTCTTACTACTAGACGGAAGATCACAGTACCGGTGACGAAACCTGGTACTAAACAACCGTGATCGAGTCTGGCCCGTAATGCATATATTACGCAACGAGATGAAAGGTACGTTTACGTATATCACGATATCACCACACGTGTAAGGGGTTGAAACCGGGTCTATTTCGGGCCGATTCAGTACCCAAATTTTAGACCACGACTCTTTTACACCGTACTATTTCATCATCCACACATCCAAAGTGTCTAAGCAGTACGTTAATATGAGCAACGATCCTCCACGAGCAGTACCCAATTCGGGCCAATGATACTCGTACCGGAGTAGTAGTACTAGATCCGGGTATGGTATCGATTCGACTCTCTCAGTGTTGAGATCGATACTACCAATTTTGTAATTTGAAACCCAATGTAGCCGATTATTGCATTGTTTGGCTGTCGAATTTAATGGACAAATGTCCCAGGAACGATCCCGGAATAATGTGATGTCCTCTAAGATTTCTCTTCTGTACCACCTCCTGTCTCCGCTGCAGTTGCACACCACGAGTGTAGCGGATCTCTCACCCGAGACAATCCTTATAACCTTATACTCGTCACGGACTGAATCATGACCGAACCCCCAACGGTTTATGTCGACTTGTGCAGCGAAATCGGACGCATTATCATCATCAGGAAGCTTTCGATGGGTGCATGTAGACGGGTTGTACAAAGTAAAACTTCTTCCAGAAGAGTCACGTAGATAAACAATGCCATTGCATGAACCCACGGGTATGTCGACACGGACTAAATCAGGGATCGGAAGGGCTTTATATTCGAGTCTTTTGTTTTTGGGGTTGTCTTTAGCAACAAGGGTATTAAGATCGATAGTATGGAACATGTTGGTCTCATGATGATCGCAACCAACGAGGAGATGAAAGTTAGGGTTCGATAAGGACCGATTAAAATGAAGTTTGGTGAATTCAGGGGTGTTGATTAAATTGCACCAATCTTTGGAAACACATTTGAAGATTCGAAGGGATTTTACCGGAAGCCGTAAAAGTATGTTTTCCACTAGTTCAATTGGAATATGATACTTCACCATTTCTTCTGCCTTCTTATGTTTCTTCATCATCTCATTTGTTTTCATTTTCTTTGGATATGATTGTGAACATTGAAACTAAAACCCTAACACTTCTGTTTTTGAAGGGATCAACCAAATGGCCCAAATGCGCACAAATGCAGCTACCGTATGAATTTGTAAAAGGTCAACATTCTTATATTACCGTTAATTAGTCCGTTACTATACGGAGAAACCACACGATACGAGAATACAAACGGCTAATCAGAGATCTCAACTACCAATCCATGTAAAATCGTTAATATTAGGGATTACCACAGCTGATTAGCGTTTGCGTAAGTTACAATACTCGTAGGCACAATTACGTTTACGTGGCACCTTAGCTTTATGATAAATAAATTAATCATCAATTCATCGCCGGAGTACTCACGGTCGATTCAGAGCAATTACAGAAGAAATGCATAACAAAATTTATAAGTGCAAAGGAACTTGGCTAAATGTGAAGACACTCACACGTATGGCACGAACCAGTCCGCGGAGATGGATTCTGAACTATACTACACATTCTGATAATATTATTACACCCAGAATCAAAATCCTTTCTGTCCCCTATAGCTGTGCATTTCAGCAGTTCATACTACCCTTACACCCTATACATAGAATACCTCTTCTTTCTACATTAGCCTACAAGAACATTCTACAAAACCACCTTTTCTGAAACACAAATCGCCATACATTTTCATCCAGGCTGTTGGAGCTAGAGGAGAAACCCATGGAATTTGATTTATCGTAATACTTTGGTGCCTTTGGGTTGTTGAAGGGTTGTTCAGAAGAATCAATTGTCTTTACAGTTTCTCGAATAGTTAGATGACAATCTGCCTTGTGGCTGGAAAAAATCGAATGGGGTCCCTTGACCAAGAGACTTTCTAGTGGAATTTGGGGAGTCCGACAAAAGAGGCTCAAAGACTGGATTTCTGTTCTTTGAGTGGCTTATAGACAAAGGGGAAACTTCTTTCTCAATCGCCCTAGGCTGAGGTTCTATATTGCCCAGCGATAGGATAGGTCCACCCAAACGCTCAGCCTGCTGAAGTAGGTTGATCTTACTTGGTCTGTATGTAAACCGGAAATACTTCAACGCAAGAACTGGACCCATTCCTGCTACAACAATGAGCTGAAACAAATTTACAAGTTTTTGTTAGAAAATGCAAGGCAGAAAAGAACGGAAGTAGACAATCCAGAAATGGGTTTTGTAGGTACAGGTTGAAACTTACAAACATAGTGATCCAGTAAGATGGCTGCTTACACAACCTATGCATGATCGTATACATCCCTGATGATGGAATGGCGCTGACAACAAGGTTGATGACATAGAAGGCAATCAGATTACCCCAGATAGCTAAGTGCTGCAACACCGTAAAGGAGCTGAAACCAGAAAAGAAAGAAGTGTAAGGTGAATCGACATAGCTTTCCATCAGAGCTTTATAATCCTTCAGAGAATGATTGAAACTACCCTGTCATGAGCGAAACAATAACGACTGGAGAATATGTCCGAACAAATAGAAAGATTGAAGTTTTCGTGTACTAAGAACTAAGAAACAATTTGAAGAGGCAGAGAATCTATGTGCATGGTTACTTCAAATCTATAAATGACATCAAAAATCATTTTCCTTTCTTGTTGTGTCATCTTTGGTGGTGGTAGGAAGAAGGGGAAGAGATGATGAGGGCTTGTTACCAGCATTCTGAACCTCACATAAAAATTACATCAAAGATGAATTCTTACTTTGTTTCAAGGGCTACAACAAAAGCTTGCAACCATATGCATCCTGATAGCGCCACCATGCCCACCTGCTCCATCTCGCTTTTTTCACCAGCAAATGCATTTATGCTAATAACGAAAACCACAATAGCCTGCAAAATGGGGCAACTAAAATAGTCAAAGAAAGACACGAAAAATATAAAATTGACATAATAAATCATAAAGGCAAAACATGTGTTACGTTCAGGCTGCTGTCTTGTCTCTCATTTTGATATTTTGTTCGAGTGTCAAACATACAAGAAAATTAGAATGTACAAAGTGGATTATCTAATGACTGAGTAGGAAGAAAACCTTATGCCTACTGAGGAAAGCCCAACTCTGCTTGATAACAAAATACATACTTTAACACTACCACCCCAACCCATTTTCTTGATTTCCAGTTTTAGTCAATTCCATCTCACGTTTGTGGCCGGTAATCCCATCAGTTGCTTAAGGACACATGAAAAACAAAGGTTTCTAGCAGTGGCGTGTATGATTCATGTCCAATGTTTGACAAGCCATTTCAATTGCGACTTCATATTAAGCTAAAACTTGGAAAAACATGAAAAACATCGATGTGGCCGTATGCATGTGTCGGACACTGCTCTAGCCGACTATTGCTCTCCCTGGGCCTCCTCCCCTGACCTATAATCGTTCGTGATTGCCATGATTCACAGCTACAATAGGTGTTCAGTCACTAAATCTTACCCTTTCTACACTGTTGAAGTTAAAGATTATGGTCACATTGGACCATCATATTCATGGACTTTTTCCAATGATTCATACTAAATGTGAAAGTGACAGTTAAGTCACATCAACCATTGCATTTTCATTTTAGCATTGTAGCTGTTACGTTATTATGCCTTTGAAGTTTGCATTAAATCCAAGGAAGTTGTAGGGCCCTTTAATAATCAGTTAGGGGGGAAGGGTCTAAAGTCACTTTTTCTGTGACTAGATGTCTAGTGTGACAGCAGAGTTTGGTCGAAAGTAATACGACACAAAAACATTCCCAAAATCCATCTTCTCACTTTGTCTAATATCTGACCCAAAACTATCAAGGGGAAATAAGCCATCTTGAGCCAAAATCAAAACTCGAAGATTGGCTTCATCCAGTTTAGTATACCTACAGTACCAATGTTCACCGGAGAAAGTTAACTATTTTTTGGTGTCTCCAAATCAATGCTTTCTGGACTGCTAAAGACCTATAAGAGATCGTCAAAACAAGGATACATTGTAGCCTGACCAGCAGCCAGACAACAATTTACTGCTGATTAATAATGGGTACTGACGAAGAAGATGAAAAAGAATGCAAAGCCGGCTGCATATGTGAAACCATGAATACATTGAGCCATTGAGAGCAATTTTCCTCAAAACACAGAAACAAAGCAGATATGAGATACTCTCCGGGAGTTCCAAGGATCACAAAGAGTAAAAGCTCGGCTTCGGAACATACTATCACGAGGATGCTGTTAGAATCAAGTGGGTCTATGGAACCAAATTCAATGCAGAACGCTCAGTTCAAGGTTAAAAGCAAGGCTCGTTGTGAAGGGATATTTTTAGCAGTTTGGTACTAATTAACCCCAGACATTTGCTCCAGTTGCAAGGCATGATACTATAAAACCTTAATTGCCTTGGCTGCTTGACATAAGAGCCAGGTTTTTCAAATAGACAAATAGTCAGCATTCGTGAATTACTATCTGCAAGCTTCGAAATAAGATTATAGTCATACTTGATTTAGAATATTAAAGAGCATTTTCTACTTGCATTTTACTTACAAGCGAAAGCAACTATTATTTTAGAAATCCATTGTCTTACACCAGGGAGCATAAGGGTGAGACGAGAGGTTGGGATTCAGTAGGAGAAATTGTATGAACAACAGACAGGCCAAGCAATGTTTACAAGCAGTAGTAGGACGAATGAAGATCGCTAATGTGGATAAAAGTACAAGTTAGTTTAGAGATTTCATTCATAAAAAAGTAGATGCATAGGCAAGAAAGAGATTGAAGGCATACATGAAAGAGAGATCGTCCAAACCACCCAGCAAAGGTGCTTGGATTCAAAACCCTGCACACAAGATAAACATCATCATATGACTGACTGACTGAGTAACCATGGAGTGAATTATGTACTTACTTTGTTTGGGTACGCATATTTATTTCAAGAACTGAGTTTTTTTACCAGAGACCAACTACCAATCTCTTCTTTTATCCTTTCTTATCACAAAACATAGAGTATTTTCCTTTTGTTCAATCTAAAGATTTTTGTGGTCATGAGAGAGAAGAGTATAAAGCAAATGGTACCAAAGAGGCCAGTAGTTTTTTCTTAGACATAGTGAGATTTCTCAAATGAAGCGGTGTGCCAATGGAATCCTTGGCATAAAATTTGACATCTAAAAAGCACGTACCTTCCAGCTTGACAGTAATATAAAATCTGAGGGTGCTGCATCACAGTCCTTTCACTGAGATCTTTGTCAAGAACACTAACTAGAACAGGGGCACTTGTGTAGAAAACATTGTAAGCCATCAGACTGACTGAGTTGAAAAGGCTAGTACCAGAGATGCCTGAAACAAAAGAGAAGCTGATTTTCTCTGCGTTAGCTTAGATGAAGCAAACAACATTAATACATAATCGTGCACTGAATGGGAGTACATACAATATCTGGATGAAGCAGATAATTAGGGACTTGTAGAAAGAATACTGAGATAGGAATGCTGTGCGGTTATACGAATAACGCCCGTGAATAAGAATTAATCTCTTCAGGAATCTGAATTCTGCAAAATGAATGGTCGCTATAAGAATTTCACATTAAATATCCAGTCAAAAATTAGCAGCCCAAGTTACTATTTGCATTCTCAAGTTTGATTATTGATCTTCATGAAGTACAGTATCCTAGGAGTACAGATTTGGGGGTCGCAGAACGCTAATACATTTGACAAATAGAACCAATCCAGACCAAAGGTTACTTGGTTTACCGTAATGCAAATAAAAAAATTCTAAGAACCTACAACAAAAGGGCACATAAGAAAATAGAAACTCTGAAAGCCAAACCACAAGATAATATGAACATAAACAAAAGTGAAAAAAAATTTGTGATATCCTTACTTCCGATGCTATAATCAGCTGCTCTTGCTGCCTGTAATCCTTCCCTCCCACTAATCCCAACACCAATATCAGCTTGCTGGATCATTCTTACATCATTGCCACCATCACCAATGGCCAGAGTTCTATAGTCACATGATTTTATCAGCTGCACCAGCTGTATTTGAGGGCAAATAGAGCAAGTTATAACACATAAGAGCACAAAAGAATTAGACATACCAATAAGTTGAGATCTATTTAAGCTTATCAAAAAAGAAATACGTAAAAGAAACCGTGCATTCTCTGACAAACATAAAACCCATTTTATGTAATTTTGCTACAATTAGCATAGAGCAGCACCTTACAGGCTTACAGTATATCTACCAGGAAAGTAATTTTACAAGTGACACCCAAATCAACAACTCAGAGGTTCCTGCCAAATGGCAGTAAAGGGGGGGGGGGGGGCAGATGATCGCAGGTATACGCCTATACCCCCATGTCCCGGAAACATAGAGAGGCTGTTTCTCAAGTTGACTGATAATGAGAATTGCTTCAAGCATCGCACCGACCGATGGCTACTTCACGATATAGGAATCGTGGACAGTTTTGTGAGCAACTTTGCCTTGATAAATTCTTTTGTGAGACTGTCTCACCGTGAGACGGATCCAATAAGAGATAGCCCAATAAATTTTCTACAAAATAACAAAAAATAAAAATACAGGAAAAAAAGCTGGAAAAAAAAAAAAACTGGATGGAGGAAGTTACGGGAAGTGAGAGAAAGCAGGTTTATGAGTGAGGATATGAAGCAAAGGTTAAATTCAACATCAATGTCTTAGTGGAAGTTGCAACATGCCAAGTCGCCAACACCCATGGCTTTAAAGTTTGATACAATATTTTTGACATCCTTGATTTTAATACCTCGAATTCTCAACATGAATGTTTTAGCTATATACATATATCCTTAAGTTTTCGATATAAATTATTGATTTTTGATTTTAAACCGTCGAGTCTTAGAAGCTCTTAGTTCTTTCTATAAAGGTTGGTTTAACTTAAATCTCAAGTTCTCAACTAAACGGTACTTAAAGCTTTAAGTAATTATAGGGGTTCGAGTTTTTAATGTTAAACCTTGAGTTTCCAACATAAATCGAGAGACGAATGAGGTTAGATCAAAGTACAATTACCGGAGGTTTGGTACAGTTTGTTCCATTTTTATGAGTGGGAGAAATAGTGAAATATGAAAACAGAGGCAACCAAAAAAATGAATCAGAGAAGTGGGAGACTAGGAGAGAGGAGAGAGAAATTGAATCTGGGGGAAACCCACGAAGAAAGGAGGAATTTTCAGTTTTCTTTTTTTTTTTTTTTTTAAAGATTTATTTGTATAAATTTTCAGTGGGCTATGGAAAATTGGGCCCGTCTCACAGGTAAGACGGTCTCATAGGAGAGTTACTGAGGAAGACAAATTCCATTGTATTCTAAAACCAAAGAATAGTGACCTTTGGGTCATAGCTAATAGAAAGGTTGCTCGTATACCCATATCTGAAAGTTCACATCAAAATTTTAAGATAGTCCGAGACTCCGAGTACACAAAGTAGGTTCATAAAGCTTCAATAAAAGTACAAATAAGTAAAACATCATACCAAAAATTTATCAGCATCTTTATGACGATAAGCTAAAAACTGATGCTGAAGACACTAAGGCAAACGACAAACTACATAGATAAATTAACACCCATGCCTATGCACTAAGGCAGCAATATCCAGCAACACCAGAGACTCTTTTAAACAACAACAATAAATCATTAATCATAAAATGATTTGGGTCTACTAACATGAACTGTCTAATATAGCCGAAGCACATAACTCGATAGTTCACTGAAGAAGTCGATATCATGAATCAAATCCAAATAACTGACCTGTGCCTTTTGTGATGGAGTAACACGGCAACAAATTGCTGTTCTTGAAAGTATTGCTAATTCGGTAAATGTTTTCTTGTAGAAGTTTAGAGCAATTTCAAGGGCCCAGCCATCTATAACAAAAGCCACATCCTATAATCCAAGACAGAATAATTACTGAAGTGACAAGAGTTGAGTGAAAGAACCACAAGCAAATGCAAAAATCCCTAACCCACCTCCTTCCCCAAATCCCAAGTATTCCCTCTACGGAATTGTAAGCAAAAGACACATTGTCAGAAAGCTAAAGTGATGATTAATCACAAAACTATGTCAAACCATCAAGAGCTACTCTGCAGTCATCTAGGTATATGTGCTGATTCTCGAGTCTCAAACTACCACCAGCATCCCTATATTTGACCTTCTATTAGAAACTACTTCAAAATATATACAACCATGATCAAACTGGTTTAACACTAAAAGATTAGACAGTACATAACAAAAACACGGTGTTTACTAATAATACTAACTCCATTAGGTACACCGTACATGATTCAGATTATCAAGTTTGATCGAACTAAACTGTATGTGATCTACGAATCGACAAATTCTATCTTTATATTGTATATTCATAAGCGAGTCGATTTTATGAAAAGTATCAATTCCATGGGAACCTTAAGATATAAAAGCTCCTCATATTCAAGGATTATATGAACTTGCTGAACTTCAATATACTCATAACAGCCGTGGAAAAATAAATGATACGAAAATATAAAAGGTTAAGACAGAAAACTACATGGATTGCCTGCTATGTAAATAACCAGATGTAATTACTTCTCAACAGAGCCAACTTAGTATAATTGATTCCCCTATATCCCACAATTAAGATAAAACTGGACCAGTTTACCCCTGCACTAACTTGTGATAGTGATTAAGCAGCCAAAAAACATAAGGAAGAAAGAAAGAGAACTACAGATTCTTGTTTACAAAGAGGCAAACAGCATAGGAGAGGTCTTCGCAATTTTTCTGGATCAAAACTCAAACATGAACTATAGCAGTACCTTTGGCTCCGCAGTTGTTATTCTCATAGTAAGCAAGACCCTCTCTAAGCTTCTGCGGACCTCATCTACCGTTTTACCGTCAATCAATAATAACTGACCTTTAGGTTCTGCGCAGAATTGAGAAACAGAGAAACTTACCATCTAGATTCTGTTTAATACTTTAATTTTGATAACTACAAAATGAATAACAAAGGGCGAAAGAAAGGAAGGATGCAAGGGGAATGTATAAGCAACACGGAGAAGACAAAAAAGGGCATCAAGCTACAACTAGAAGCCTGCAGATACAGCCATACAAGCAAATAAAATAAAAGATTGTAATCTGGAGGATTCACGACTCCAGATCAACGGAAGCAAAAATGAAAATTAAGCAATAACACAAAAAAAGGAGGTTTGATTCAGAGAGGTAAGAACTTCCAGAGCTTTTAACTTTTCTCTGCTTAAGAACAAAGGAGATGCATTTTTCAGAATCTGCCTGATTATGTAAGCATATAGTCTTTCCCAAATCTGAACCATTGATATGCTATCAATTGGTCAAAACAAACTGTAACATAGACTTTTAGTTTGATTGTTATTAGAGATTAAACAGCATACATGTATCATGCATGATGTTTGATTTGCTAGATCGACACCATCCTTACCACTTAGTTCATTTGATTGCTTTCACATACATGTCCCTTAGTATCCTTTCTAATACAATATCTTTTACATATACTCCCTCCGTCTCTCTTTAAACACCCCATACCCAAAATACCCCCGTGTTGAGTTGGGTGTACACACTAATCGGTTACTCAAAGTTCCAAAAAAATTGCATGGAACATTGATTAACCGATTAGTGTGTTACACTCTCCTCAATAAGGGTGAGTTTTGTATATGGCGTGTTTAGAGAGAGACGGAGCGTGTATATATTAAAAAAATATAAGTGTATAACAAAAAGCAGCTTATACACAATTATGAACTGTTTGTTTTCTTACGGAGGCGAGCAAAGAGGAAAGATGATTTTGGGAAAGTTTGTGTTTTAACTGTTCTGCAATATTTTATACTATCACAGCATAGGTTTAGCGCAAATACTATGGTACCTCCGGGGTACCAAGCGCATGGTACCCCCCGTCCAGATTTTAGAAATAGGCTTGGATTTCGGCCCATTTTGAACTCAGCCCAAAGCCCAAAGCTAAATGTCAAACAAAAAAAACTGCCTCCCTTTCCCACCTAATATATATTTTCTCTCTCCTCCCCTTACCCACTCCCCTGACTCTGCCCCAACCCACGCCCCACCGCCGCGACATACCCAGCGGAAAACCCCGAACACCGCTCACAGATCCGACGAAGCCGCCAAACCCCGATAAAACCGCCCAGAAACTTCGATCAGACGATCAAACCAATCCAAATCCCCAACCCAATCGCCCTCAAACATAAAGGAAGATTAATTGCATTGCAATGAAAATAAGATTGTAGAAGAAGAAGATTGTAGAAGAAGAAGGGAACTAAAGCGATTTTACCGAGAGAGGGGATCTTTGGTGGGGAAATTTTAAGAGAAGAGAGAAAGTTAAATGAAAAGTGCCAGCCAAAATGAAAAGTGTCAGCCACATGAAAATTATCTACCGACTCATATATTATATTTTATTTTCCTTTATATTTTATTTTGATAGTAATGATCAACTCATATATTAACAATGATAATTTATCTACCTAAAAAAAAAACAATGATCATATATATTTGGATAATGATTCGTTCGATATTAAAAATGATTATGATTATCTAATAATAATAATAATAATAATAATAATAATAATAATAATAATAATAATAATAATAATAATCAAATTTTCTATTATAATGAGCAAATTTTTGGTATATAATGATCACCATATGTTACAATGATTATAGTAATGATCTAATTTTTTAAGGGCAATGACCACGATTCTACATAGTAATGACCAAAGTTCTATAACAAGGTAGTGACCTAATTTTAAACAAACTAAGACAATTATACAAGGTAATGACCTTGTTTGTGTATAGTAATGATCAAGTTCGATAAGGGTAATGACCATGTTTATGTATACTAATGACCAAGATATATAAGGGTAATGACCACGTTTTCTTATAGTAATGACCAAGTTCAATAAGAGTAATGATCATATTTGTGAATAGTAATGATCATATTATATAAGGGTAATGACCATGTTTTGTATAGTAATGACCAAGTTCTAAAAGGGTAATGACCATGTATGTCTATAGTAATGACCAACTTCTATAAGGGTAATGACCATGTTTGTGTATCGTAATGACCAAGTATTATAAGAGTAATGACCATGTTTGTGTATAGTAACGACCAATTTCTACAAGGGTAATGACCATGTTTGTGTATAGTAATGACCAATTTCTATAAGGGTAATGACCATGTTTGTGTATCGTAATGACCAAGTTTTATAAGGGTAATGACCATGTTTGTGTATAGTAATGACCAAATTCTATAAGGGTAATAATCATGTTTGTGTATATTAATGACCAAGTTTTATAAAGGTAATGACCATGTTTGTGTATAGTAATGACCAAGTTTTATAAGGGTAATGACCATGTTTGTGTATAGTAATGACCATAATTCTATAAGGTAATAACCAAAATTCGATCATTACCCTTGAATGATGCGATCATTACTTTAATGATTTTGATCATTACCCTTGAAAGATGTGTTCATTACTTAGATGATTTCGGTCATTACTCTTTTTTATTTCAAAGTAATAATGATTAGTACTTTGGAATCGCATATAATGGTAGTAATGATCGTATTTGTTTATATAATGATGAATTTTGATTTAATAAATAATCGGTTCTGCATAAATAATGATAAGCTTAGATTAATAATCATCACTAATTTGAAATTAATTATTTTTCTTCTTTTCTCCACCCATTTCCCTTTCTCTCTCCTCCCTTCTCCTACCCACCACCACGCAGAACCAGGTCCCCCACCGCCGCCCCCGACGAGTGTTCGTCGGAAATGGTGAAATTCTAGGAGAGAGAAAATGGAGTAAAAAAGAAAATGACGTGGGGAGGAGGGAAAATGGCTATCACGGGGGTTGGGGGATGTGCTCGCCGGAGGATTCCGTTGTCGGTTGATGGGTTGCTGGGGGCTAGGGTGGTGGTTGGCAAAGGCGGCGATGGTGGCTGGTGGGGTTAGGGGGTCGTGGTCAGCCGTCGGGTATGTAGGGGGTGGGGAAGGGGAGGAGAGAGAATGAGTTGGGGGGGTGTGTTACTATTGTATTGGACTATAAATTAGTATGGGCCTTTTTTGCAGTGGGCCTTTTGTATTTTTTGGCTTTAAATTAGAATTGGGCTTTGCAAATTTTTCTGTTGGATTACAGTTAAAGGGGGCGGGGGGTACCATGCGCATGGTACCCTGGGGGTAGCATAGACGCGTTGTAGATTTAGACTTTCCTAGTTCATAATTGTTGAAGGCTACAACTCCCTCAAATTAAAGAAAATATAAAGAGACTAAACAGAAACTTAAAAAGCCTAAACGACAAATAGTCATGCTTTATTGTGAAATAACTGTCATTTTCAACATAACTAAGCAAGATCAGAAGCATGAAAGTAGGAACACTAAAAATACCTGGACTTATGAAATTGCAAGAAAGGGCAATCTGAATAGCAGTATCCTGCTTATCTCCAGTCAGCATCCAAAAGTTGATGCCAGCTTTTCTTAGAGCCTCAATGGTTTCTGGCACACCTTCCTGCAAAACCACAGCACACCAATCACTAACCTAAAAATGACAGCTGGTACTATTAGTCCTATGGCATGCTTAAATTCGGAGTTACGGGCCTGAAAAGTAGAGGAGTAATGATTAAGGACCATTCCGCATGTTTGGATTGAGAGGAAAAGTTGAGGCCCATAACTCATTACCTCCTCCCCCCCCCCCCCTCCTCCCCCAGGTAGTACATTACTCCCTCACCCAAGTAATGAACTTCAACATGCCAAACTTACAAGTCAAGGAATCATTACCCCCTTAATTGATTTCTCTAGTAACTATCTCTCCTTAATGATCCTCACCCCCCCTAATTATTCCTCCATACCAAGCAAGCCCTAAACTTCATCCTTACTCAGGATAAAAAACAAAAACAATTCACTATTCAAGCATTGGGGATACAAAACTAACTAGAGAGTATATCCTCCAAAAACCGTTGCCAATCTTCAGAGAATTCAGGCTACCCCTCAAAAGCACGTCAAGGAATCATTACCCCCTTGATTGATTTCTCTAGTAACTATCTCTCCGTAATGATCCCCCCCCCCCCTAATTATTCCTCCATACCAAGCAAGCCCTAACTTCATCATTACTCAGGATAAAAACAAAAACAATTCACTATTCAAGCATTGGAAATACAAAACTAACTAGAGAGTACATCCTCCAAAAACCGTTGCCAATCTTCAGAGAATTCAGGCTACCCCTCAAAACTATGCCAACAGCCACATCCTTGGAGTTTGTGACGCTCCAACCATGTACCACAGAGAATGGCAAAAAAGACGCATTTCCGTTTTCTTTAATTGTCTACCAGGGGTGTCTGACTAAGTATCAGACTCTACTACTATACAGAAGAAGAAAAAAAAAACCTTTTATGTCTAAATTAAGTGTCTTTGGGCCGTACCCATGTCTAGTGAATGTCAAACACATGTATATGACTTCATATGAAGAGAGAGAGTTAATATGCCGTACGAATTAATCCCCGCCTGATCTCTTTCTCATTGACTGACTAAGAAGGGAGAGGACGCAGCAGGAGTTGGTCCGGTCAAGGAGTTAGGGCAGTCCACTTCAATGGAAAGATGAAATAAACTCATTTTTTGAAAGATATCGGTGATCTAAAATCAAACTCTCTGATAGAAGATTTTTCAGTTTTCACTCTTGAATAGGTAAAAGTATTTCCAGGGATGATTTTAGATACTTATCTTATGAGCTTATAGAACATTACTTCACTCAACTTCCTACTGGCTCATACGCCATACATATAAAGATTACAATCTAAAAACGAAAGGAACATTTCTTAGGACTCATAATAACGATTAATACTGATGAGCATGTACATGTAATGGTAGAGACTACAGTAGCACACACAATGAGCAGATGACAGCAGGGAACTTAAGTTTGGAATCAAATCTTTCACAACAATGTAACTGAAAACTACCTGCAAATGATCTTCTATAGCAGTCACCCCAAGGATTTCAAAATCGCGTTCTATTTTCTGACATACTTCAGCAATGCGCCACTGCAATTTAGTAAAATTTTAATTAAAGAACTCAAACAAATTATTAGAACAGATAAAAGTACAACATTTAGATATTCACCTCCCTATCAACCAATGTGCTATTAGCCTCCTTAAACATCGAAGACCATTCATGATATTCATCTTCCCTCAGCTCGCGCCACGCCAAGCACAATGTCCGTAAGCCCAATTGAGCATAATGGTCAACAGCTTCAGTAAACGCTCTCATTCGTTGACCTGTAATTATTACAGATGGAGATCAACTGTGATTTGGAGAGGTAATAAGATGCCGGTGGAGTGGAGGAAGAGCACTTTGGTCCCTTTGTACAAGAACAAAGGGGATGTTCAGGAGTGTGCTAACTATCGCGGGATCAAGTTGAAGAGTCATACAATGAAACTTTGGGAACGAGTGATTGAGCAGAGATTAAGAAGAAGTGTGAAGATTTCGGAAAACCAATTTGGATTTATGCCGGGGAGGTCAACTATGGAGGCAATTCATCTCATAAGACAGACAATGGAAACTTATCGGGATAGGAAGAAGGACCTACATATGGTGTTCATTGATTTGGAGAAGGCGTATGACAAGGTACCAAGGGAAGTGCTTTGGTGGGCTCTAACTAAGAAAGGAGTTCCGCAAAAATATATTAATATCATTAAGGACATGTATGAGGGAGCTAGCACGAGCGTACGGACTAGTGTAGGGAAGTCAGAAGAGTTCCCTATTACAATCGGAGTGCACCAAGGGTCCGCACTTAGTCCGTTTTTCTTTGCTATAGTCATGGACGAATTGACGAGGTCAATCCAGGATGATATACCGTGGTGCATGATGTTTGCAGATGATATAGTGTTGATCTCAGAAACGAAAGAAGATTTGGAGAGGAGGTTGGAACTATGGAGGCACACTTTGGAGTCTAGAGGGTTTCGGTTGAGCCGGAGCAAGACCGAGTATTTGGAGTGTAAGTTCAGTGGCATTAGACAAAGGGAGACAGGGACGATCAGGTGGATGGAAAGATTGTTCAGGGATCTGATGTTTTTCGATATTTGGGATCAATTCTTCAAAAGGATGGAGAATTAGATGGAGATGTGGCCCATAGGATCAAATCAGGTTGGTTGAAGTGGGAAAATGCCACAGGAGTTCTGTGTGATCGAGGGATGCCCAATAAGTTGAAGGGTAAGTTTTATCGAACGGTAATTAGGCCGGCACTGTTATATGGCACGGAATGTTGGGCCGTGAAACAGTGTCACGTTCATAAGATGAGTGTGACGGAGATGCGCATGCTACGGTGGATGTGTGGACATACTAGATGTGATCGGTTAAGAAATGAAGTTATTAGGGAGAAAGTAGGGGTTGCACCCATCGGGGATAAGATGATGGAGAACCGGCTGAGATGGTATGGTCACGTGAGGAGAAGGCCTAGTGACGAGCCGGATAGAAGAGTAGAAGGGTGGGGAAGTGATAATATTAGTAGGGGTCGGGGAAGACCCAAGATGACTTGGATGAGGGTGATTAGAAGTGATATGAGCTTCCTACGACTTGAAGAGAGTATGGTGTTGGATGGGGGATGTGGAGAGACTCTATACATGCGGAGGACTTAATCTGACTCCTTGGATTTCTTTGTTTGGTTGCCCTAACTCTTTTGCCAAAACTTTTTACCTTGTGTTCCAAGTTCATATGTTTTTTTTTTTTTTTTTTACACCCTTTTAATTTATTTTGACGACTTTATAAAACTTCCTTTGAAAGTGTTTAAATACTCCGAAAAGGTTTACAACGTTTTGAAATTTCATGGCGTACACAAGATGGTTACTAGACGACGATTCATGTTAGCCGACCCCAAATCATTTTGGGAATAAGGCTTGGTTGTTGTTGTTGTTGTTGTTGGAGATCAACTGTGACTAAAATAAAACGTAGACACAAAGAAGGCATGTATGATTGCTAGTCCATCACAACCAACACGGATGATATCTAAACTGACTAGGTTGCACTAACACAGACATGGACCGCAGCACCCCAACGAAGCACAATCCGGAGAAAGTACAATCTTAAATTGCAGGACACTGGGAAATATGAAGGAAATTTAACGCATTTCTACATGTTTTCTAAGAGCTCCAAAACATGATTAATATAATACAAGTAAATATTTGACCAAAGTTTCTGGTAAAATGTACATTCATATTAAATGAAAAGAACTAACATTTGCCAAACAAAAGAAGAGACTAACTAAAGGCAGAATAGGGTACTATTGTCATAGCAGAGCTGAACAATATAAAATCAAAATGGACAAGAACTGGGCCATAGTATCAAATTTTAGTGCAATTGACCAGCATCAATGCTGCATTACACAGAGGATCTGATCCAAACGCATCATAAAATCTGACATCATAACAAGACCAAATGTTCCAGAACAGACTCGGCAACTACAATAACAGCTAAGTTCACACCAGCAACAGTTCCTTAAAGTGGTACATCTAATTCCATGCCGAAGTTTCTAAGTGACCCAAACACAAAACACAAATGCGAGGAAGAAGCTTTACCAGTGCTAGCACAAGGCAAAATTGCTTCATCAGCCCCTTTTGATAGCAGAATAATCTCTCCATTTTGCAAATCCCTCACAACTACTGACATTCTCTTCCTATCAGACGTGAACTCCAGTATATCCAGTAGTTCAAATTGTCTCAAAGTACCATTTAGATTGGTTTCTACACAAAATGAAAAACCAAAACAGTCTGTCAATCACAGAAACACATATCATGCACCCCTACCTGAGGTGAACTACAAAAAAGAAAGAAAAAGAAAAATAAATCTGTACCAAGAACATTTCCTGTCTTCTTGACAAGAACCATATGCAGACCAGCAGCAGCATGAACCAAAGCCTCCTCATCCTGAGATTGAGCCTTGTACACAATATCTCCACTCTTACTGGAGAATAAAGAATTATGATATAATATATGCTGAAAAACTCTTCAACATCTGCAGTCAGCTAGAAATGAACTTGCAAGTTGAATAACATTTAGGACAAAGAGATCACCTCTGTGTTGGTATAACAGTATTACAAATAGCCATAACAGTTACAAATCTAATGATGTCTGGAGACCCACTGGCAGCACCATCAAGAAGAGCAGAATCTGGAAATGAATTTACAAATAAGAATAAGAATTATCAGGAGCCCACACACACCACACAAAAAATTGAGCATTATGAATCAACATTATGAATCAAATACAATGTTTTTTAAAGCAGTTGTTGACTTCTTTCCTAGTCAAAAGATGCAGTCCGTCTAACCCTAACGCTGTTATAACCACCCCAACCACCTCTCATCCTCATAACTAATATCCTCTTCTGTGTTTCCTTCTGCCTCCTAAATCACCGTGCTTCAAAACTGGGATTGTTTGTTTTGATGAGGTGCAAACTGTAAAAGCTTGGTCAAGATGCATCGAGCGCACGACGAGTTAGGCAGGGCTTAGGTCAGGTGGCGTTGTGATGTGGGGCTTTCATGGGTGGTTAAGGCCTTTAGGGAATTTGGTGTAGGAATAAAGCCTATGGTGATCGATGGCGGTCAGGGGTGGGGTTGAACATTTGTCGGCAAGCTTCTGTGTAGTAGTGGTCCATTTTGGACTGGAGGAGGTTAAAACTTAAAATTAAAGAAGGAAAAGAAGAAGCATGTGGTTGAGGAGTAAGGTAATGTGAAGAATTGGGGTAAAATTGCCAAAAGAAGTACGTAAGGAAATGAAAGATATTGAGGGAGTAATAAGAATGCAAACACAGTTTTATAAACTATATTCCCAAACAAATCCAACCACACTTATATTTGCTCCTATTCTTTGCTATATTTTGGTTTGGCACAATATTTTAGGCAAGTTGTCCCAGTTGTGAATTTTGACATAAAGGGTCTTGTTGATTGTTTAACTGGGATTTTCACATGGGTACAGGCGGGTAGGGCACAACAACGGGTTAATTGGCAAGTTCAAATCCATTTTTGCTGCCCAAACAGAAATGTCGCAAATCAATCACAATCCGAAAAAGAAATATATAGCAAACCCAAAGAACAGGACTATAGGAGGGAGCATAAGGTTGCAACTCAGTAAAATTTTGAGATAGCCAACATCACTGCAATGCCTCAAGGGCTCTCGCTATAAGGGGGCTTGGTTGCTTGGATGCACCATGTATGCAGCCTTACCCCTAATGAATACATGGAGAGAATGTTTTCGAGTGACCCAAAATTCGACAGACTGCTATCTCACAGTAGGACTGCAGAGAGTTCCGTGAGCCATATTGCTTTATTCTATTATATTCGAAAACCAAAGATTCCAAGCTCCATTGGAACAGAAAATTTTGGAGAAAACTAGTGGTCAAAATTTCCCAAAGTTTGACCCTACAAAATAAAAAGGGTCTATGTTTGGAGATAGAGGGTGTACTTTTAAAGATACGACATAATACCGAATCCATACAACAAAATCCATGATGATAGGGGAAGCAGAATATCAGTTCTCTCCTTAGTTTAAAAAAGCGCGCCTGAGGCGCGCCTAGGCGCAAGGCGCCATGAGGCGCAGAGGCTGTCGCTTCATTCACCCCAGGCGCAGGTAGTGTGCTAAAGGCGCAGTGAGGCGCGCGCCTCAAATTGAGGCTCGAGGCGCAGTGAGGCGCGCCTTTTGTATTCAAGGCACAAAACATGAATCTGCTCATTAAAACTCACGTGCTTCTTATTTCAAAAAAAAAAAAAAAAACTCACGTGCTTCACAAATAACTGCCCCCACTAGTTTTGTAACCCTAATAAATACTCTTCAGCCGCCATTCACATCATTTTTTTTTCTCTCTCTTCGACACTTCACTTGCTGCTCTCTGCTCTTCTCTCCTTCACTTCCTGGTAAGTTCTTTCTTCTCTCCTGCACTTCCTGCTTTTCTCTAATCATCCTCTCCTTTTCTCTAATCATCCTCTCCTCTTCTCCTTTCATCTTATACTCTAATCATCCTCTCATCTTCTCCTTTCATGCTCGACAAAGGGAAGGGGGTTGCGGGTAGTTCAAGGCAAAGTGGAATGGTTGGTGAATTTGAGGAAGAGGAGGAAGAAGATATTGGAATTACCTCAGAAGAAGGAGGAGATGACTTTGAGTTAGACATTATAGATGATGAGGATGACGAGTGAGCGTATCTGAACTCTAAAGCAGCCCCTAGGCCTCTAATCCTTTATGTGTTTATGTGCCTTCTTTTCTAGTATTATTAGCTACCTTTAAGGTCTTTTTTGAGTTCTTTCGGTCTTTCTTATGTACTATCTAAACTATTTATGATGTTCGGTGTTTATTTAAGACTTATTTGCAATATTATGAATAATGTTTCCCTTTTTTTGGCACTTGAGGTGTGAAATAATGTTTAACTAGTATTAGATAAGGTCTAGAATTAGATTATAGGGGTTTTTTTCAGAAAAGTGCGCCTCGCGTGCATGAGGCGTGCGCCTTCGCCTCACGCCTTGCGCCTCGTCGCATCGGGCCCTCATCGCCTCGGTGCGCCTCGTGCCTCCTTAAACTAAGGTTCTCTCACTGCAAAAATCAAAATTACCCCAAAAAAAAAGCAACAAGGAATACCAAAATGATAGTAACTCCTCGAAGAGACTTTTTTGCAGCTCATAATGGGAGATAAATAATGATATGCAAACTGAATACAGAAATGAAAGTCTGTAAACAGAAGATGGAGAGAAGCCAATTAAAACTCTGGCAAATTATTCCTAAAGGTCTTAATTAATATCTGTACGGTCACTTCTGTAGCTTTTACAGCTAGAATCATTTCCAGGAACTACGCTTTTGCTTTCTTATCCTAGGGGAAACACCTTTTGACCAAAATAAGCTACTCTGAAGCTAATTGACCCACGCCCTTACTAATCATCAACACTTCGCCCTCAGCAAAATGAATTCTGTATTGTAATGGACCCCCAAAAGAGAACACGGCCCACTCGGCCACCAGTCCAATTCTCCAAAAGGAATGGACGGGCAAGGAAGCCCATTAGTAATTCTGTTAGACTTAGGGGCGCATGCTTACTAATCAAGCAAGGGGGGATGCATTTCACGCTTAAAGAATTTAGTGTAGGAAGTTTTTGAGAAAAGGAAAACATTAACACATATATTCTTTCTGTAATTTTCTGTCAAAGTGAGAGGCCCGGAGGCAGCTCAAGATGCTCTTTAACCATTCCCTATTAATTGCCATAGATACTACACCTTCAGAGCTAATTAATTCCTTCATCTTCTTTGCATATTTTTATAGCAACTGAATTCATTATAGTTGAATATCATCCTCGGTTTTCCCTTCTAAAAGAACCACAATTAACCGGTCTGCTGTAGTGCAATGATTTTCATTCTGCAGTCTAATTCCAAACCTTCAATTATAGTCATTAAAACTCCCATGTATGATCCTAGGCCTTTTGTTTCTAATGTGTAGACCTGAAGATCTTGGGTGTAAATAGAATTTTACACAAATAGAGAGAGATATCTCTCAGGCTGTATTTTACAAATGATTTCAAGTAGCTTGTTTCAGTGAATTCACTTCTAGCATCCTTTGTTCTTTTGTAAGAAAATTATAATAAATAAGAAAAAGGATCAGTACTCAGAGAGGAGAGTATGCAGTCCTTCCGTGACAGAATATAAGACAATCATTTTCTACCAAGAAACCCCTTCTTCAAACAATTACCATAACTGACGGACGTTCTTAGATTCTTGAATTCCACAAAACTGTTTTTGTCCTAGTAAAGACCTGATGTTAATTCGAACGAACTTTTGCGAATGAATTTGTTAAACTGTTTTCCCATCCTCTAAATATTTTTAAGATTATTCGCGCATTATATTTTTCCACATTCTGTTTCCTGAACTAAGAATTTCAAACTACTAACAAATTTCTACACTAAAATACCAACATTTCACAACTACAGAAACTCAACGAGTACTTTTTAAAAAATAATGTGCATAAACAGCACGTCATTGGCAAAGCATCATAGCTGAAAAGCTCACCTTTTAACGCATCCCCACTTTCATTTCCATAAAAGGTTCCACCAATGCAGCACTTCTTGAAGATCATTTTGTTCTCAGTCAGTGTACCAGTTTTATCAGTCATTATATATTCGACTTGTCCCAGGTCCTCACTAATTGCTGTACTGCAGAAGAGAAAACGCACTAAGATTCTTCCATGTTCCTTACGCGTAGGAAAAGTATGCACGCAATAAATCATATCTTACTTCGTTGCATGAGAAGCAATTCCTGTTTCCTTGTCGAACATTTCAAGATCCCAATCAATAAACTTGGCATACAAACTCTTCACAAGATCAAGAGACACCTGTCATCATCACGATACACAAAAGTCATGCCTAAGAAAAGAAAATGTGAAAAAATACCCTAATAAACTTTCAAGTTTGTAAAACAGTAAAACACCTCTGCCAAATCACCACCATTAATCACCCTTTTTATTCTCAAAAAACACCAAGATCTAATATCTAGCCAACATGTCAGCTGTCAACAGACTTAACCACCAAGATCAAATCTCACCCCAACCATTCACCTTGCACCACGTCGTACCTTCTCTCTGCTCCCCAATCTTCGCGCTATGTTTCATCTCTCCTCCCTTTCCCCAATTTTATCATTTCTTTGCCCCTCATCCCCATAGACGCCTTGTCTCTTCTCCCCTATCTTCTCCTTTGTTGCTCTCTACTCACCCCAAACCCCATACTGAAAAGCCTAAGCTCTGTTAAGAGGCTCCAAATAGGACCCAATATTCTACTAAACTTTGGAGGTCAGATTTCTTGTTAAAATTTAAGGCTCTATTGGGGGGTCAACTGTGAAGGGTTTTCAAGCTCAACTCTTTTTGCTCAAAACTGGGAATTTGGGCTCAATTTTTGGTCGAAATCAATGTTAGGCTCAATTTCCATCATATCATGAAGCGGCAGATATTTGTGCTCTGAGGTGGGATTAAGAACTCCTGGTGCTTTCTTGTGTATCTGATAGTCTAGGGTGAATGAGGGTGAAGCCGGGGTGGACTTTGGCAGTCAACCATGCGCGGCTTAAATGTTGGCCTATTGGCAAAATATTGGATATTGGCGAGAAATTGGTTATTAGAAGTTTGAACAGAAAGAGAGATAAGGTGATGTTTTGAAAAACAAAGTTTTACAGGAATTAACTGCTACCATCAAGGTTGTAAAAGGTGGTTTATAAACATAAATGTTTAAAAGGTATTTTTATCAATTTACCCTTTATTTGAATATGAGAAAACCTATCCAGTATCTTTGAATTACTAAATTTAGTTACGCGACTAAGTTAATGCCAACAGGCACATTCACGCGTCGAAAAAACGCACACCACTGGACCCAACTATTCAATAAAGATAAAGCAATGGCACAGCATTACTAAATAACTTGAAATCAATAACGCTCCAAGGAAGAACTGGGTTAGTATACACATTAAACAGCATTACTAGAGTGCAGCATGTCGCGGTCAAGGGAAAGCAATGGTATAAAAGTGAACCAATAAAGATTGAGTGAGCCATCAGCGGTTCAGCAAAATATGAACTCCACAAACTAGAAGGACAAAGACGTGCAACGTTGAAATCGTAGGTGTAGCAAAGCATGTGATGAGATATCAACTTTTACCTTGCTCCCTGTCTTGAGTGCATAAACAGACCAGTTGTACCAGAGGGATGACAATGACATGGCCAGCCACAACTTACCACCAGACAAATAGACAATGGCTAGCGGGTAGCAAAAACTTATGACCAGACAATGCCCAACATTTACAAAATTGACAAGGATAGATGTAGCTGTTTACCTTTATTGAAATCGGTATCATTATTGAACAAAGTAGCTCAAACCGAAGAGGAATTATCAACAATTCATACCATGGGCCCTGCTCTGGATATAAAACATACCATCGCTGACAAAGCAAGACAAACAAAAATGAGATATATTAAGGTTGCACGCCAAGGATCAAGTTTCACTTTTGTACGCAAGCCACATCAATACAATAACAATTTCCAGATTGAACTAACTCAAAGCTTTGGACAGGACTTCCACACCATAGACAGCACAACGTCTAAATCTAAATACCACCAATTAAAAATAAAATTCTAAATCTAAATGCTCCAAAAAGCATTTAATCCTGTTCCCTAATGCATTACTTAACATATTAAACTAAGTTATTTTAGATGACACCAATCCTATCCATACTATAAAAAAGTAAAATCCCAGCAGGAATAGTGCACGGCTATTCCAAATTTATTACATCTTCAAAAACAGCAAACGAATTAAATATTAAATATTAAAAGCGCAGGCAAACCTTTCTTGCTTCAGTATCCTTCCACACGTTTCCAGCTACACCAAGAACAGTGACAACAACAATCTGAAAAACAAATATTGCTCCAGTCAACTTATCAATCATCGCATCAACAGCAGTTAACTTTGGCTCTGGTATTCCGCGGCTCATTCCAAGCTTGGTTTCATTGCCTGGGACGATAAAAGTAGAATAAGAGTTGGGAGGGGGGACTGAAGAAGGACAATAACAGAAAGAACAAAGTGTACATGTTCTTATCTTTCTTAAAATGCTTCGTAAACAGCACAACTAAGCTTAGTTACAAAGTGTACAACATTCTCTTTCAATTTCGTGGATTATATGATGCTATTCGTTAGAGAGGCTTTCTCGAGAGACTGATTAGTAGCAACCCTAAGCAACCAAAGACTTATCTGCCACTTCCCAAAAGAAACTAAATGTTCTAGAATCACGTTAGACTAATGCTTCATCAAGCATGCAACAGTTATGTAGCCTCAGAGCAATTGAGCTTTCAGCAGGAAGGGCTGCAACAAATGTATACATTAATAATAGCCTTCATATATGTCATAGACATGGGTCTCTTAGAAGAAGTGAGACATTTCAATATTTCTTAAGTCAGTTCTGCAAAGGATGAAAAGTATATATTGTGGCAGACGTCATATAGCATAAAGCAGAATGAAAAAGAATTTTGTAAAGAAGTCTATTCGAGCACAGTTCAGTTGCTAACTTCTTTGGGCACACACTCAAAAAGCTTTTCTAATGGTGCCTTACAGATCTACTTTGAGACTAAAATTAAATCAGTGCATCCTCAATTTTAACTGGCTTCTTTGTCTCCTGAACTATATTTGATATATAAATGATTTGTTTATCATCTTAAAATGACAGAACCAACATAATTATGATGAAACAGATTCGACAGCTCTGTCGTAAAAATCTAAACTATTGCATGAGAGAACATAAATTGAACTAACCAGTATAGACTGCTACTCCACAAGCCCATTCTGTGTTCCTTAGGTAGCATGATTGGAGAAGTGTGTTCTTAATGGTCAGAGGGCAAACATCATTGTCAATAAATGGAGGAAATAACCTCAAATTTGCATCGAATCTCATGATGTCCTTATCCGGGTTTGGACACTCAATGACTCCCTGGAAATGGTATAGCATGAAAAACATTTATGACAACTTAGATTATCCTTCAGAAGTAACAAAGGCTGCAGAACAAACAACCTTCTTGCCTTTATTTTATGCAGTAAGTCAAAGTCTATGCCCATGCAAGCAGAGGGAATTATTCTTGTCTTCAGATCAGTTTCACCATCCATTGCAGCAGTCTGCAGTTCCTCATAAATCAGTAAAATGACAATAAAACGATGGCATCAAAGTTTCAACCTTTTAAAATCATATTACTACATTGGACATAACTCTTTGAGGAAGTAAGATCGAGAACTAACAAGTAAATTATAATTGCATAGACTATGGCCCCACGAGCAGCATAAATGGTGTAGATAGCACTTCTATGGTTTTTATTGGTTACTTTATTTACCATATCGTTTGTCCAGAACTCCAGATAACAAGGAGTTGGGGCAGCTGGTTCGTTGTCACAGCTTGGAAGGAGTATGCAAGTATCCAAATCAGGGGAGAATGGAGAACTAAGATATTAAATAATTTCACCATCTCAGCTTTCTTTCATTCTTTTTTTTTTTTTTTTTTTTTTTTGTTACATCCATCTCAGCTTTCTTTACAACCTTGTTCCCACACTAAAAAAAAATAAGCTCTCTGGGCTGAGAAGAGACATGAGCAAATAAGGACTTGCCAAACATTTGGACGGGGCATACAAGCCTACTTCTCTTGGAGGGAAAGATTTCCTTACTTCAGACTTACATGCCTAGCATACCCCTATAATTTCTCGCTTCAAATTCAACAATTGCACTTCTGAATGTGAAAGAATAATCAATGAGCAAATTTTATGGTCTGGTCAGGTGTTAGGGTTTTAGAATGGATCGCTTTGTAAGGTGGGGTGAAACTGAAGGATGATTAGGTTTAAAACCTCTTGATTCCAAAAACATAGGCAAATAAATATGGCGTTTTACTTTGCAACCACGCACTCTATGGCGTTGTGTTACTACTAGAAGCACATATGGTCTTCATAGTATTAGTTGGGATTATCTTGGTGGTTTCTTACACAAATTCTGCCGCTACTCCTACCACGTGTTTCTTACAATATGGCTACAATGTTCCCTCAGGTATATCAACATTCTATCTTGCATGAAGGTCCCATTTCTATAAATTACCTAGCACAAGTAACTTTTGGCATCTCCATTTGCGTAGGAATCCTCGGGATCGGGATATCAAGGATATATCTTCTTTAACAACCCTATTAGATACCAAAAGCATCATTCTTTTCACGCAAATCCTCCGAGAAAAGTATCAGTTTGCCTACCGAGATTTTCCTTTTCCAGTTGCCAATTTCATTTGGAAATGCAAGGCCCCTTGGAAGGTTTGAGCGCTTTTTTTTTTTTTAAATATGGTGGTGGGAAGTATTTACACTAGTGACATGCTGCAATGAAGTAGGCTATGAGGTCTTCCTTTCCTAGTATGTGATGTGAGGTTACTTAGTATCAATATTTCAACTGTTATAGCTCAATCATTATGGTTACAGCTCTTAAGGTGGAAAACATGGAAAACTTGCAAATCTATCACACTGAGCTAGGAAGAATTGAGAAGTAAGTCTTATGGCATTATGCCTTTAAGGCTACCTTCTAGGTTATGCGGTTGGAAAGAAACTCCAATGTCTTATTTGGATCGACTAAAAATGTGGTTTTATTTGGGGAGGGTAATTTACTTGGCCTCCTTATGGGTAAAAGCAGGTGGGTGTTCAAGGCATCCTGTGAGGATGTCTTATCTTCATCCTTTGTTTTTTATTTTTTTTCTTGACATATCAATACATCAGCTTTTGAGGTATTTCAGATAAGTCACAAAAATGGAGAATAGGATGGGAATGCGCCTCATATTATCAAAAAGATATAGTGAGATTGAAAAGCACAACAAGGTGTATATGTAGCATCGCATGCCTCTTAGATAAAAGGAAAAGTTTCAAAGCACAGACGCCTGATGTATAGTGCGGCATTTAGGTGACAAATGGTATATACAAAAGATTAGGGGGAGACTGAGGGCTTAGGTGCATAGATTTTGTTTGATGTCTAAGCATACCATGGAGAACAGAATAAGAAGCAAAAGCGAATTAGAACAATGGTAGAAGATGCACAAAGTGAGCATATGCAAAGAAGACTAAGTGATGCACCCGTTAGGAGACTTGAAGAATGGAGAAATGGGGGAATCTAGAGGTAAAAGGAGACGTAAGTTCACATGGATAAGGGTGACAGCGAACAACATGGATCTGCTTGGGACTTATAATAAAATACTATTATGATTTTTAAGTAGGCCAAGTGGGGGAATAGAAATTTTAAGAACTACTCAACAACTATACTCGAGACTGTATTGTTTCACATAATCTCTTTCTTATTATTTTTGGATAATTACATTCCTGCTAATAAAAAATAATTAAAATGCTCCCACAAGCTTCCACCCAATCACATCTGCAGTGATTTCTCATTTCAGGGAAAAGGACGGAAAAGTTAAACAAATAAACGTACAGAATAAGGAAAAGGGCTTTAAGGATACGCAACTTACCTCCACATAGCACGTCCCTTGT
Organism: Spergularia marina; assembly: GCA_963680865.1. Taxonomy (NCBI): domain Eukaryota; kingdom Viridiplantae; phylum Streptophyta; class Magnoliopsida; order Caryophyllales; family Caryophyllaceae; genus Spergularia; species Spergularia marina. The sequence goes on from OY804554.1 coordinate 9,981,417, forward strand.
GAGTCAGAGGTACCAAGTAGAACAAGGTCGCAAGGAACTTCATCATTTTCACGAAGCCACACGATGTTTCCCACATGAATATCTTGTGCTTTAATCTGAAAGATAACACAACACCACATATGAGTAGTATGCGGTTGACCCAATAGTCCATGACAAAGTGCTTTATTAAACTCATATTGCTGAACATGTTAGAAGACTTGTGTATCGCATTTCTACAAGACAGGACCAACTCTTGCTTCTTTTTTATTTTTATTTTTTTCAAATGGGGATGGAACCATGTTGTTAATGAAAAGTTATGCTTTGTCTCAACACTAAACTGCACTTTAGCCCAACTTTCCCAGTATATATAATCCAATGCATGTTATTATAACTTTTTCCAACCATTCGATTCAACAATGTGTCTTATAGGCTCTAAAAGGAAGCGGGAAAAAATTGGCAAATGACCCAAAGAAAGAAAGCATACATGTTTTCTAGTGCCATGCTTCACAACCCATACTTCTTTCTCATTCGCGTTCTTATCAGAAAGATAACGATTGTAATCATCCCACGCTTCTTTTGTAGCGGATACTGCAAATATGAATATAAGTGGACCCCAAGTGCTGGCAGGATTTACAGGGGTGATAAGTGGCCATAGCTGAAGACAAGCAATCAACAGAAAGTACTGGTTCATAAACCGGCTGAGAAAGCAAATACGAGAACATCATCAGCTATCCATCCATAAACAGCGCGACATAACCAAGTAATACCAAGCGAAATCAGATCAAAACCAAAATGACATAACAAAATGGTACTGAAATGACCCCATAAACAACTCGAGCCAGCTACAATTCCGAGACAGACCCAAAATAAATCGCGAAATGAAGAGTATATCATCAGTAGTAGTAAACTTGACATCACCTGAACTGTTCCCATAAGTTCTTAGGAAGGAAATTGAGCAAAGTATATTTCCGATTCGATATCCGATTATCGCAATACAGGTCTTGTGCGGAATCATCATCATTGAAGTAAACATAACGTTTCATTGTTGACCTGAACTCATATATAAACCGGGGCCGTCTCGTAAAATTTGAGGGGCCCTGTTCAAACCCAACAATTAATCAAAATGCAAATCTTCTATGTTTCTTGATCAAACCCAACAATTAATCAAAATGCAAAATGCGAAATTTCTATGTTTTTGTTCAATTGTTACCCAACAAAAAAAAAAAAAAATCAAATCTTTAGCATCTTTTCAAACTAAGTTTTTAACATATATAATTAACAGAATTCGGAAATATGATCAGAACGATGATCTAATAATCCTGAAATGGGATTTTAAGGATTACCTGTGAAGTTGCTGGATTAATTTGGGGGTGAAATTGCTCAAATTGTCTTGGGAGCAGATCGTACTATCGTAGGTGGTATTTTAAGTAGCTTCAACTCTTTCAAGACGCTGTTGTTCCCGTCAAAGAAAAACAGACCGAACATAGGAAAAAAAAAAAAAAAATGAGAATTTGGTCAAAATGTCAAATCTATTCGGTGAGAATTGGTCACTGTTGCCGGTTAACTTGAATTGGATCTTTCGACCGATGTTGAGAAATCGATGTTGAATACGAGGTTAATGTTAAACGTTGATGCGTTGGAGAACAAAAGTGACAGGGAAAATAAAAATGGTCCATCGTGATGAATATTCAATGATAACTAGTTTGGTGGTCCGGGTCACACTGGGCAACCTATTTGTACCAATCATGCTCGTTTCACAAAAAAAAAAAAAAAAAAAAAAAAAAAAATACATTGTCAGATAATTACACTATACACATAAATGTCAGATGTTGAACGTTATTGAACGCATGAAAAATATACAGTTTAGTTGTGAATGCGTGTTAAAGTATTAAGTATCCCTTATTTAAAAAATATTGATATTGATTACTACGACCTCAATAAAAGTATAGACAGGGTCGGCCCTGGGGTAGGGCGAGCCCGGGCAGCGCCCCAAGGCCCAGACCATGAGGGGGCCCAATAGTTGCAAAATACTTTAACACGCATAGCAGCTACTCCCTCCGTCCAAACTCAAACGCCCCATATTCCATTTCGAGACGTCCCAGCTCAAACACCCCATCTATTTAAGAACATATTTCTCTCTCCTACTTTTATTAAATTATTATCACACACTCTCTCTCTCACATTATCTCTCCTACTTTTATTAATCCTCACATTCTCTCTCCTCTTTTTTCTTAATATTCTCCCACTCATCTTACTGTATCAATTTTTATTATTCCACTACAAATACCCCACGGGGCGTTTGAACTGGGACGGAGCAAGTACATATAAATGAGAAAAAAAAAAACACTTTTCTCCATTGCGAAAATTTGCGTACATTTCCTTCCCATAATATCAAGTTACATGAGAATAAATGAAAGATTATGCTTATATTTGCTTCCCATAGTATGAGAAGAAACGATAGTATATTATCAGCCAATAATAAAAAAAATATTGCCACAATCGTTAATTGGTAAACTGCCTCTTAGATTAGTAAATAAGCCTTTATAAACATATTTTTTTTTGCTCAAATCAGTTTGTTTCTTAAGCACATTTTGTCACCTTATCTTATTTTTTAAGGGTGATGTTTATTATCAAAAATATTATTTTAAGCAAAATAAAAGTAATTGTTTAATATTGATCATTTTACGTCGATATGTTTGCTCAATAATAGTTACTTAGGGGCCCAACTCTGTCTATTCGCCCAGGGGCCACTAAACTGTCTGGGACTGCCCTAAGTATAGATGACGTTTTGATCAGGTGAGGGTTTCACTTATAAATATAGGAATAAATGCTCGTCTAAAAAATTATGCGCACATCAACATTATTGTCACGCCCCAAAATGAATATTGGAACATAACAGACGGCTACCCACAAAAGTAGGCTAAGCCTTTCTTATTCATCTATCGTTGACGGTCCAAAACAAATACTACAAAGTATTGTACATCCGACAATTAAAATACAGCTATAATCGCCATCTAAAGAAATTACAAGGTTAAACTAGTCCGGGTATCTCACTCAATTCCCACTCCAAGCTAGTGACGGTCACCTAAAAAGAGTTTATTAATGAAAGGGTGATCTCAACAGCTCAGTAAAAGACAGTCTCTAATTTAACTGGATCAAACAAATGCTAAAACAGGTAAATAATACTAAATCATATAAGTGCAATAGTTCTCAATAGAGGTAAAAGTTCTGGTTAGTTTAGAAGTTCTCATTCAGTGCCAGTTTAATCCCTTGGCAGGGTCAGACGGATATACAGTTAGCTACAACATATAACTAGCCCACAATTCGAAAGTAGTTTAGAATATATTCAGAATTCACAGTACTTGATCCTCTTTAAAAAATAAGTATTTATAGAGTATACGAAAAAAAAAATAATACTATAAGTTAAATCAGGAAAAGTCCCTTACCTGATTCCTGAATTGGCGTGAGGTTACTTTTGTGCGTTCGCTAGCTCTAAGTAATAAAAATCGCGTAACTCATTATTTAAGATTACTTTATTATCCAATGATACCGTTTGATTAGTCTGGTAATTTACTGTCCAAGGGTCCAACGACGTCCGAATTCTAAAAGTGGCGATTATCTAGTCAAATTGTTAATTTACTATTCATCGTCCTTCAGTAGCAATTATTCACTCTAAGATTATTTCCACCGCTGGGGTAATTCCGCCGGGTTACTTTTTAATCATGGAGTTACTAATTACCACTAACATATTTTATTCTTGGGTTAGTTGCTAATATGGTGACGTTCACAAACTGGGGTAATTTCGCCGAGTTACTTGCACCGTAATAACTATTCGCCACAAGGTTAATCAATTATCGAAAACGTGTACGAAATATTAACGGCGTTGTCTAGCGATAATAATTCCATAATAATTTAAGAATTTTACCTTGGTCACGTTAGGTGATGATGACTATTTCGACAGAGCCTTGCTAATAAAATATTACCTTTCACACGTACGTAACAACTACTTATTTCGTAAATTATCTTTACGAAATCTTGTGACACTCGTAACTCACTTTATATGTGGTGGGCTTATGGTCTGAAACACTTCACTTTGTTGTAACACTTCGAGCTTTATTTTGGTGCGTCGAAAAACTATCAGATGGTAGAGCTATTTATAGGGGAAGTTTTCTTCTTATGAACAAAGTGATACTCTAAAGGATAGCTGCAACATAAGGTGTTCCTAGTTTTTAGGGGAAGAAATGCCAAAACATGGAAGAAATCCTACCCAAAATCAAAGTTTCCTCGTTTCCCTTTGTCTCCTTCCCTTTGTCTGTACTACCCAACATCCTACTGTTGGGGGTGGATTTCTGGATTAAAGAGTTAATATGGATTGGGCTTGAACTTGAACAAGAGACGATAGGCCCAAGTCAACGGAGGAGGATTAGGGTTAGAGGACGGAAGTTATATGGGGAGTTAATTACGCAATTAGGTAATGATGGAGTAATGCGAGAGATATCCGTTGGTAATCAAGGCAAAGATCATGGAGGCGAAGACAGTGAGAGAAGATCAAGGAAGAGTAAAGATGAAGCCGTTACAAGGCTGAGCTCCTTCAGAAAAAATAGAACGGAGCAAGGATAACAAAAACACACATATATTCGAGCTAAACATTGTACAGAAACTACTATAATCAACATTTTAGTGCAAATTCGAGGAGGCCTACGCCCCGGTGGTTTTTCCCTGATTTATAGGGTTTTCCACCTAAAAATTCTTGGTGTCCTTTATTTACTAGCACAAATTTACATTCCGCACCAATCTATTAATCAGTAAGTAGTTCTGGTTCAGTAATAAGTAGACCCGATTAAATCTACCAAAACAATTTGGCGCCCACCGTGGGTAGAGCTGGCATTTCGAGCCGCGGGCCACGGGTGGCCCGACCGCCGGCCCGGCCAGTCATGGGCACGAACACGGCCCGAAGTGATATCGGGCCAGCCCGGCACGAAGCACGATGTGCTTTGTAATATCCCGAAATTTCAAAATATTTTATATTAATAATTTAGATTTATTAATTAGATTATTGTAGTGCAAAAAGATTTTTAAGTATTAGTCGTGACTCGTCTTCCAAATGAGTTAGGAAATGGTTTCTAAAATCGGAATTTCTATTTGGGCATCTATTCCTAAATTGGGTCAACTCTAGCAAATGGACCAACACCAACCCAAAACCAACACTATTGACCCATACACAAATCATATCCCAACCCAACCCAAAAAGAAATCAGAAAATGGAAAATGAAAAGGAAAAGAAAAAAAAAAAAAAACAACCGACCCCTCTCTCTCTTTCCACGCGCAAACCCCCCTCCCCCCTTTTCTTCTCTATAAAAACAGGGGATCGACCCCCTGTTTCTTTTTCCTTTGCTCATCACCCTCGCCGCACGCACTCCAACCTTCGCCGCCACCTTCTCCTGCCCACCTCGCCGCCGTTCCTCTTCTTCCGACCACCGCGCCACCTCTTTTCCTCGTTCAATTTTGTGAGCAAACACCTTCTCCTCTTCTTCCCCTGTTTTCGTTTTCTTAATTAAACATTGATTTCAATTCGTTTTTCTTGCTCTAAATCATGATTAATCAGTTCTAATATATGTTATAAGTATTGGGTAATTGATTAGGGTTAGCTTTATGCATAAAGATTTGATTTTGATGATGATTTTGAGTTGATTTTCACTAATTACGAATTTTGGTTTAATTAGTGTAATTATTCGAATTAAGTTCAATTAGTTTCGTGAATGATTTATATGACTTCTTTTATTAATTACTTGAAATGTTATTGTGTGCTAATTGCATTATACATTAAACTATTAAGTAAGGTAGAAATGTAATCATAAATAACTCGTTAGTGTAGGTTATATGCACCCCATTCATCGCTACTACACAAGGAGAATTAACAGAAACATGAATCAACAACAACAAAACGATGGATTTCACCAGTTTGCAGCTGCTGTGGTCCAATTGCTGCAAAACAATATCCAACAACCTGTGATTGACTGGGCTAAGAAGATATTCCAAAGGAAACCTGAGTTTTACTATGGGCGTGATGTAACACCCCGGCTCATCGCCTGAGCTGAGAGTAGTCACCTATGACAGCTTGCCAGGCTGTGGGCTGACCTCACAGACCAACACGGGTCCTTCCGGCGCACTTTGACCTCACTCTTGCGCACCCTGGGAAACTTCTCAGGAGGTCACCCATCCTGAAATTACTCTCAGTCAAGCACGCTTAACTTTGGAGTTCTTATCACATGGGCTTCCTAAAAGGAAAGTCGACTTTGTTGGTATGAGTAGCACTATCATTCCTTTTAAGCACCTCATATGAGCCCTTAATCTTTCAGGGATCTCCTCTGAAATCCGGGGTATTACATTCACCCCTTCTTAAGAAAGCAACGTCCTCGTTGCGACTGACAGCCAACCATAGTCTAGCTCCAGGATCTTTCCCCCGCTAGGCTGTTGACCTGGGCTCTCCTGACCACATGATCAACCCTGTAACAGCCCGATCCACCGTCCGTCACAACACAACCCAATAAGATGGGTAGTCACCTCTTAGGCCCATATATCCTCTCTGGGCTCTAAAAGATGAAGGCCTTGTTGTTAGTATGATGGTAGGAATCTATTATAAACTGATCATATGAGTCTTAGTTTCCCAATGTGGGACAAACCAGCTCCATAATCCACTTTCCAAATTTCGTAGTGTTACAAACTCCCCCACTTAAAGACCGCAACGTCCCCGTTGCGTCTAAACCAAACCATACCAACATCAGCACAGGTCCAAGATCTCCCCCGCTAGACGGCTGGTCTGGGCCTCGCCCCAGCACCCAGCCCGCGGTCGCAGGGTTGCTCTGATACCATTTGTAACACCCCGGCTCATCGCCTGAGCCGAGAGTAGTCACCTATGACAGCTTGCCAGGCTGTGGGCTGACCTCACAGACCAACACGGGTCCTTCCGGCGCACTTTGACCTCACTCGTGCGCACCCTGGGAAACTTCCCAGGAGGTCACCCATCCTGAAATTACTCTCAGTCAAGCACGCTTAACTTTGGAGTTCTTATCACATGGGCTTCCTAAAAGGAAAGTCGACTTTGTTGGTATGAGTAGCACTATCATTCCTTTTAAGCACCTCATATGAGCCCTTAATCTTTCAGGGATCTCCTCTGAAATCCGGGGTATTACACGTGAGGATCCTACTGAACTTGAGAATTGGATAAGGGATATGGAGAAAATCTTCAACACCATTAACTGTCCATCAAACCAAAAGGTAGATGGAGTTGTCTTCTACTTTAAAGGAGAAGCTGATATTTGGTGGTCAGCCGCTGGAGCAGCCTTCCAAGCTCAACCAAACTTCAATTGGGATAGCCTTAAGGATGCCGTAAGACCGAGATTCTACCCCGAGCATGTTAGGCAAAGGAAACTCTATGAATTCCTAGCACTGAAACAAAATCGGGGAAGTGTGAGTGATTACTATGCCAAATTCCTTGAACTTTCTCGTTTTGCAACTACTATTTTGCCAGATGATGCCTCAAAGATCTCTAGATTCATTGAGGGACTTGATTATAGCCTCCAGGAAACCATGGTCATGATGAACTTTGTTGATGTGCATGAGGCTTATGGGAAAGCTGCCAATGGATGGAGAGTACATGAACTTAGGGAAGAAACCCGAAACAACAAGAGAAAGTTTGAACCCCAAACATCCAACCCAAATGAGATTGGCAAGAACCACAACCATGTGAATGACAAGAGAGGGAAACCAAATAACTTTGGGGGAAACCAAGGGTTCAACAGAAACTTTAATGGGAACAACTTCCAGAACCGTGGCCATGACAAGAAAGTTGAGTGCCATTTTTACTGTAAGAAATGCAATGGGGATCATCGTGGTACTGAATGCTTTGGGAAAGCTATCAACTGTCTTAACTGTGGAAAGATGGGGCACAGAGCTTTTGAGTGTAGGTCGATCTAAACCTCAAAATCAAATGGGAAATGGTTATGTGGGAAACAATAGAGGAAACCAAAACTTCAATCAGAACTCATACAATAACAATCCTCGTCCTACTTACCAAAACAACAACCAAAATTCCTACAACAACAACTCTCGTCCCAACTACCAAGGCAACAACCAAAACCAGAACCGAGGTAACTACCAAGGGAATAATGCTAGATTCCAAGGTAATAACAACAATGCTCAAGCCGCCAATGGTAACAACAATGGAATTGCTGCTAGGAATGCTAATGGGAACACTGCTGGGAATACCAACACTAATGCTCAAGGAGGGAACAATCAGCGTAATCCAGGTCAAATCTTTGTCATGAATAGAGCTCAAGCTGATACTGCGACCAATGTGGTGACCGGTACTTTCCTAGTCCATAATACTCCTGCTTTTGTCTTATTTGATTCTGGAGCCTCTTATTCTTTCATTTCATCTTCATTTGTTCAAAAGTTATGCCTAGTACCTAGTTCTCAAATATCTACACCCATAGCTGTTCCATCTGGTAAGGTTATTACCTGTGATAAAATCTTTGAGGGAGTAGATGTAGAAATAATGGGAACCAAACTACCTGCAGACCTTATCCAATTTGATCTTCTAAATATAGATGTTATCCTAGGAATGGATTGGTTGGGTAGGTATAAGGACAGGATTGACTGTTTTAAACAAAAAGTTACTATGAAGGGACCCAAGGGGCAAAGAATTTCTTATAAGGGAGTAGTTCATAAACTAGCTATCAAAATTGTATCTGCCATGTCCATTTTCACCAAAATTAGGAAGGGCCACCTAGCCTATCTCTGTTTTATCCAGGACACGAGTGTGGAAGAAAAAAGACTTGATGAAATTGCTGTAGTAAATGAGTTACCAGATGTGTTTCCAGATGAAATACCTGGAATGCCTCCTAATAGAGAAGTAGAGTTTACAATTGACTTAGTGCCAGGAACTGCACCAATCTCTAAAGCACCATATAGAATGGCACCAGCTGAGATGAAAGAATTGAAAGACCAGTTGCAAGAGTTGATAGAGAAGGGATACATAAGACCTAGTGTGTCGCCATGGGGAGCCCCTGTGTTGTTTGCAAAGAAGAAAGATGGTGGGTTAAGGTTGTGTATTGACTATCGAGAGCTGAATAACGTGACCATTAAGCACAAGTATCCATTGCCGAGAATAGATGATTTGTTTGACCAGTTAAGAGGTGCTGACACTTTTTCTAAGATTGACTTGCGATCTGGGTACCATCAACTTAGGATTGCTGAACAAGATATCCCTAAAACTGCTTTTAGGACACGTTATGGTCATTATGAGTTCACTGTTATGCCGTTTGGATTGACTAATGCTCCTGCTGTATTCATGGATGTGATGAATAGGATATTCAGAACTTACCTTGATCGTTTTGTCGTAGTTTTCATTGATGACATTTTAGTATATTCGAAGGGTAAGGAAGAACATGAGAAACATCTTAGGCTAGTTTTACAAACTTTGAGGGATCACAAATTATATGCGAAACTGTCTAAGTGTGAGTTTTGGATTAATAAGGTAGCCTTTTTGGGACATGTCATTAGTAGTGAAGGAATTTCTGTTGATCCAGGAAAGATTGAAGCTGTGAAAGATTGGCCTACACCTAAGATAGTTACTAATATTAGGAGTTTCTTAGGCTTGGCTGGTTACTACAGGAAATTTGTGAAGGATTTTTCGACCATTGCTAGGCCCTTGACTAATTTAATGAAGAAGACTACGAAGTATGAGTGGGATAACCATTATGAGGAAGCATTTCAGAAGCTGAAAGAGTTGTTGACTACGGCACCTGTTTTGACCTTACCGTCAGAATCTGAGGGATTTGAAGTGTATAGTGATGCATCGAAAAAGGGTTTAGGTTGTGTGTTGATGCAGAATGGGAAGGTTATTGCTTATGCGTCTAGACAACTAAAACCTCATGAGGAAAATTATCCCACCCATAACTTGGAATTAGCTGCTGTTGTGTTTGCTTTGAAAATCTGGAGACATTACTTGTATGGCACAACTTGTAAGATCTTTACTGACCACAAAAGCCTTAAGTATATCTTCACACAAAAAGAACTGAACATGAGACAAAGGAAATGGCTAGAATCCATTAAAGATTACGATTTGGACATAAAGTATCATGAAGGGAAGGCTAACGTTGTTGCAGATGCTTTGAGTAGGAAATCGAGTCATACCTTGAACTCTATGTGGGTAATTCCTAATGAGTTGTGCGTCGAGTTTCAGAAGATGAATCTAGAGGTGGTGGAACATGGGGCTGTGGAGAATCAATTGTTTAGTATGACTGCCACTTCGGACATATTTGATGAGATTCGTCAAGGACAACCTGGTGATGTCAAATTGGAGAGAATCAAGAAGAAGATCGAGAGTGGTTTGACTAATGGATTCCAGATTTTTGGTGATGGTAGTATTAGATTCAAAAGTAGATGGTGTGTACCTCAGAGATATGGTGATGTGAAAGAGAGATTGATGACTGAGGCGCATAATACTCCATACTCAGTTCACCCTGGGGGCGATAAGTTGTATAAGGATTTAAAGAAGTTGTTTTGGTGGCCAAGGATGAAGAATGATGTAACAGCCCGATCCATCATACGTCGCAACACAACCCAATAAGATGGGTAGTCACCATTAGGCCCATATATCCTCACGTGGGCTCTAAAAGTTGAAGGCCTTGTTGGTAGTATGATGGTAGGAATATATTATAAACTGATCATATGAGCCTTAGTTTCCCAATGTGGGACAAACCAACTCCATAATCCACTTTCCATATTCCGTAATGTTACAAACTCCCCCACTTAGAGAACGCAACGTCCCCGTTGCGCCTCGGCCAAACCATACCAACATCAACACAGGTCCAAGATCCCCCCCCCGCTAGACGGCTGGTCTGGGCCTCGCCCCAGCACCCAGCACGCGGTCGCAGGGTTGCTCTGATACCATCTGTAACAGCCCGATCCATCATACGTCGCAACACAACCCAATAAGATGGGTAGTCACCCTTAGGCCCATATATCCTCACGTGGGCTCTAAAAGGTGAAGGCCTTGTTGGTAATATGATGGTAGAAATCTATTATAAACTAATCATATGAGCCTTAGTTTCCCAATGTGGGACAAACCAACTCCATAATCCACTTTCCATATTCCGTAATGTTACAAATGAGGTTGCAGAATTTGTTTCTAGGTGTCTTACTTGTCAGAAGGTAAAATTCGAACTCAAAAGAATGGGAGGACTAGTACAACCATTAGATGTACCTACTTGGAAATGGGATTCAATATCCATGGATTTCGTGACAGCATTGCCAGTTACAAAGAATGGTATGAATCAAATTTGGGTGATTGTAGATAGACTGACTAAGACTACTCGATTTATCCCTATGAAAGACACTTGGAACATGGAACAAAGGGCGCATGCTTATATCAACAATGTTGTGAGATATCATGGTGTACCTAGTACGATTGTTTCTGATAGAGACCCTAATTACTTAACTCATTTTTGGAAAGAATTTTCAGAAAGTTTTGGGAACTAAATTGAACTTTAGCACTGCTTTTCACCCGGCCACAGACGGTCAGTCTGAGCGCACGATTCAGACACTAGAAGATATGTTGAGAGCTTGTGCGATGGATTACCAAGGATCCTAGATTGATAGATTGTCATTAATTGAATTCTCCTACAATAATAGCTACCAAGCGAGTATAGGGATGGCACCATATGAAGCACTTTATGGTAGAAAATGTAGGACACCCTTGTGTTGGAGCGACATAAGTGAAACAGTGGTTCTAGGGCCAGAGATGATAGAAGATACAATGAATCAAGTTCGTTTGATACAGGAAAAAATGAAATCAGCACAACATCGTCAGAAGTCATATGCAGATCAGAAACGGCGACCAGTTGAATTCGAAATAGGAGAGAAAGCATTTTTGAAAGTTTCACCGACAAAAGGGGTTATGCGATTTGGTCAGAAAGGGAAACTAAGTCCTAAGTTCATTGGTCCTTATGATATTCTAGAGAAAATTGGAAAGGTGGCCTATAGATTAGATCTTCCTTCAGACCTCCATAGGGTTCATAATGTTTTCCATGTGTCCCAACTCAAGAAATACATTTCACACCCTTCTCATGTGTTAGAACCATAAATAGTCGAATTAGATCAATCTTTGACTTATGAGGAACATCCAGTGAAAATCTTAGACACAAAAACTAGGAATACCCGTACCAAGGTCACGAAGTTGGTCAAAGTGTTGTGGACTAACCACCAAACTGAAGAAGCTACATGGGAAGCCGAGGTTGAAATGAAACGAAAATACCCACACCTCTTTGATCAGGTATAACTAGAGTTACGAGGATGTAACTCCTTTTTAAGGGGGGAAGAATGTGATACTAACTCCGTTCGTTTACTTTAAAGCATGCATTGCATTCATACATTTGCATCATATGAGTTGATATGTGTGGTGTGGTTGTATAAGTTACTTTGCGCTTCGAGGACGAAACATTTTCTTAAGGGGGGAAGGATGTAATATCCCGAATTTTCAAATTATTTTATATTAATAATTTAGATTTATTAATTAGATTATTGGAGTGCAAAAAGAGTTTTAAGTATTATTTGTGAGTCGTCTTCCAAATGAGTTAGGAAATGGTTTCTAAAATCGGAATTTCTATTTGGCATCTATTCCTAAATTGGGTCAACTCTAGCAAATGGACCAACACCAACCCAAAACCAACACTATTGGCTCATACACAAATCATATCCCAACCCAACCCAAAAAGAAATCAGAAAAAAGAAAAGGAAAAGGAAAAGGAAAAAAAAAAAAAACAAACAACCGACCCCTATCTCTCTTTCCACGCGCAAACCCCCCTCCCCCCTTTTCTTCTCTATAAAAAAAGGGGATCGACCCCCTGTTTCTTTTTCCTTCGCTCATCACCCTCGCCGCACGTACTTCAACCTTCGCCGCCACCTTCTCCTGCCCAGCTCGCCGCCGTTCCTCTTCTCCCGACCACCGCGCCACCTCTTTTCCTCGTTCAATTTTGTGAGCAAACCCCATCTCCTCTTCTTCCCCTGTTTTCGTTTTCTTAATTAAACATTGAATTCAATTCGTTTTTCTTGCTTTAAATCATGATTAATCAGTTCTAATATATGTTATAAGTATTGGGTAATCGATTAGGGTTAGTTTTATGCATAAAGATTTGATTTTAATGATGATTTTAAGTTGATTTTCACTAATTACGAATTTCGGTTTAATTAGTGTTCATGTTCGAATTAAGTTCAATTAGTTTCGTGAATTATGATTCTAGCATGTTTATAATCTGTTAAATAGGGTTCTTGAATTTAGTTGAGTTTTAATTGGGGTTTTGTTCAAGTTTGAAGAAATTGTAATTTGGGGAAAATTTTGGGTTAATTGTTTCTTAATTAGGTCAATTAGCTTAAATCAATTAGGATGGTTAGTATTTCGACATTGTGATAATTTAGAGAGTTATAAACTGATTTTCGAAATTTAATTGAATTAATTCATTTTTATATAATTTTTGTGTAATTAAACCATGTTTTTCATAATTAAAACATAATATAAATTGTTTTAATGAATCCTAAATAAATCATAATAATTAAGAATTGATTTTTATGAATTAGATTCTGTTTTAAAAGTAATTCTAAGTCTTTGAGAATTTTCAAAACAAATTGAGTGTTATTTGAGTATTAGTAGCTAACTATGGAATTAGAATTGTAATTGTTGGTTAATTGTTGATTGTTGGATTAGAAATTTAAGTGGTCATGAGCATTGCACATAGAATAGAATTAACATAAGTATTAGATGAATGATTGGGTGAGATTAGTATTGATTTGGGATTATTGGTTGTGATTGTAGCCCCTGAGTTCGTAGACGAAGAATACTAGTGACTGTTGTGCTGTCGTGTTCTTGTGTGCATTGAAAAGGTAAGCTAACATGCTCAACCTTTCTTAAACTTGTAGAAACCTTATAAAATTATGTGCTATATGTGAATGGTGTGTTTGGATGAAAACTTAGTAAATTATTAGGTGGAGAACGATTCAATTTTCTTTGTGACTATTAAATGGTACTTTTGTGGTTATTTGCAATGAAAATATAAGTGGTTTTATGTGTGATATTGGTTGTGATTGGTTTATGAATGATTCAAATTGTGAATGTGAACTATGATGGTGATATGAAGATTTGACGGAGTATGGTGGTATAATGAATGTGTCGGAGCCTCGGAGTTGCTCCTAATGATTGTGTCGGGGCTTCGGAGTTGCCCCTAATGTGTCGGAGCCTCGGAGTTGCTCCTAATTATTGTGACGGAGTCGCATCGATTCCTAATTATAGCCCCACCGCATCGGTCTTTAAGAGGGTTTGGCTCTAGTACTACTCTATTAGGTTAAAATACTTAATAGGGGGTGTGCACACTTAAGGTCTAGTAGTCTTTGGTTTGATATGATACAATGAATTGACAAAGTTGTGAAGTAATACGTTGGTTTGGATTGGAAGTTCGGAGTGGATTTTTTTATTTAATTAAGCTTGGATAATGGTTGTGGATTTGTGGAATTTGATCTTGTGTTATTGATTTGAATTCGTTTGGTTGATATGGATTATGTGCTAAGTGTGTTTTTGAAAATAAAACCTAAAACGTTTTCAAAATCCAGGTAAGGGTTTTGGTTTTCTACGAGTTGAGGTGTTAGCTTACTCAATTTCACTGACTTTTTCAACTGTGGTTTTTGTGTTTTAAATCCACCACAGGTTTGGAGTGTTTGATGCATTGCGGGGACGACGACTCACTAGATATTAGTTGAATCAAATAAAGCTTAACTTTAAGCTATAGACCATTAATAGCACTTAAACTATTTCGTATTTCATATTTCGGATTTTGGATTGTTATAATTTAATTATTGGATTATTTTAGACCATTAGACAGTTATATTCTGGCTTTCGAAATCTCCTTGCATTCGGGTCTTTGACTTGAGTGCGGAGTGACACCTCTGAATTTCCTTAATTGGTATTTTGGTTCGTTTTAAAATGTTTTTAAAAAGGAAAGGAAATTTGGGGGTGTTACATGCTTGACCCGGGCCACGACTTTCAAATGGGGGAGGAAGTCGTGCTTTGGCACGGCCCGGCACAAGGCACGATGGCCCGGCCCGTTCTAGGCACGTGAAGTACGGCCCGCCGAAGCCCGATTCTCATATACTTTTATTGATTTTTCTTCGGCATGGCCCGGCCCGGCCCGAAAAAAAGTACCGTTGGAGCCAACGGCTATTTGATTTTTTTTTTTTTTATCTCAGGCGAGGCCCGAAAAATCTAACCGTTGGACAGCAACGGCTAGCAACACCAACGGCTATTTTGTTTGTTTGTTTGTTTTTTTTTTTTTTTTAATCTTTCTCCGATTAATTTTACACCACTTATCCCTCCATACACAATTACTATAAATACCCAACACTTCAACTCAATTTTTCACAATTCATTCCAACTCTTCTACTCATCTTTTCTATACTTTTCTCATACACATTTCTCTCTCCATTGCAATATTATAAATACAAATTACTTACTCAAATAATATATTAATTCCTCAATTCCTAAATTATATCTTATATTAGTCATTACAATTACTAAAAACATTAGTATAATATTCTCTTATATATTTCTCTCTCTAATTGCTTGTAATATTTTATATATATAATTACTTACTCGAATAATTACTTACTTACTCAAACCTTCAAGGTTCTAAGTCGTGAATCGATCAAATACCAAGCTTCTCAAAAGCTAGACGCACTTATTCCGAAACCGATTTTGGGGAAGAAATTTCTTTACTTTATATTTTCAAACATTATATTCATTGTTGCATGTTATTTTTGCATTAGTTCACATAATTATATTTTGCATTAGTTCACAACTTCACACAACATAATTAATTATATTATTTGCATTACATAATTGTTGGCTATGGAACAAAATTCCCAAAACTCTTTTTCCACTTCCAAAAGATCACGTCTCCGGGATGAATCTACATCATCCCCTCAAACACCACCCACCCAAGCAACGGACATGAACCAATTCACAAATAATACTCCTTCCCACCCACAAAACATGCAATGACAATCTTTTACACCGTTTGCTTTGGATCCTACTCAACAACAAAATCCAAGAATAACTCCGACAAATTTATTTTCAACTCCTCCCGGCTTTGATAGCCGACCCCCACAAATTCCACCTTCATATACTAATACGTTTCCTTTTATGCCACAAAATCCCACTTTTGATCACCGACCTCCACAAATTCCACCTCAAATTCCCACATTTCCACAATCACAAGAAGATTCCACACAAACGTCCACAAATTTGGATCAAACCATCCCGCCCGATCCCACGGATGTTTGGATGACCGAAGAACAAATGGCACCAATTAGAAATAAAGCTAGAGCAAGTCCCGTATGGCAATCTTTTATCCAAACCGTTGACAAGTTGCCAAGTGTGTGCATTGTAGTACTATATTTACTTGCAAATCAAAAAATGGAACCAGCCATTTGCTTCGACACATGAAAATGTGTTCTAAATTGCTCGATAGTAGTCAAAGATCAATGGACAATTACATGTCTAAATCCAAAGGAAAAGAGCAATATGTTTATGATTATGATCATTGTAGTGCACAATTATCTAAAATGGTTATTTAAATGGAAAGTCCATTTTTAAGTGTTGAGCATCCGTCATTTAATAGTTATTTCACTTCAAACAACCCCGAGCATAAGCCAACAAGAAGGAGAACATTGAAAAGCAATGCAATGGCACAATATTTAACTATGAAGCATCAATTAATTTCTGAATTTGCTTCTTTGACATGCAGGTTTAATTTAACCGCTGATGCTTGGGATTCCGGCATTGGTATTTCTTATACATGCATTACTGCTCATTGGATAGATGCTCATTGGAAAATACAAAAACGTATTATTTGCTTTTCAAAGTTAGAGCATCCTCATAATGCCGTAAACATGCATAACATTATTCTTAATGGCATTTCTGATTATGGTATTAAATCTAGAATATTATCACTTACTTTTGATAACGCCACAAGTATGACGACTGTGGCTAATATGTTGAAAAGTAGTCTAGATGACGTTCTTTTGAACGGCGATTTGTTGCATATGCGATGTGCTTGTTATATTTTAAACTTATGTGTAAGTGATGGTCTTGAAGGACTTAGACAATATCATGATTATTTTAGAACTGTAGTTCTCCACTTGCACACCAACAAGGTAAGACGTCAAGCATGGAGAAATTATTGCCGAGAAGTTGGTGTGAAATATAGAAAATTTCCTTGCGAAAATAACACTAGGTGAAATTCTATGTATATTATGTTGTTTGCTATTATTCCATATAAAGTGCCTTTGACTAACTTTTGGAATGCTATCTTTCCCAATAACCCTTTAGTTGATACGCATTGGAACAATATGCAAATGTATTTTGATTTTTAGAAACTTTTTCCGATGCAACTAAATCTTTCTCTGATGTTTATAAGCCAACTTCTCCTCATTTTCTTTCAAACATTATTTCCATTGCAGAACTATTTTCTAATAATCGTGGTTCAGATTCTTATAGTGGGTTTTTACCCAAATGGAGGCAAAATTTCTTAAGTATTGGAAAACAATTCCACTTGTTTATGTTTTTACCATGATTTTAGACCCTAGGTGGAAATTTGATGGTACTATCTCTTTGATTGAATACTATATGGAAATGATAAACTTAGATTTCGATATAGATACATATAATGATGAGATTAGAACTGCTTTCTTTAATGTATTTAGTAGTTACGAGTCTCGTTTTGGTGCAAGAAGTCGTATATCGTCTTCACATTCCGGTGCAGGTAGTAGTGGTGATCACATGAGTACAAAGTATGCTACTCTTAAATCCAAAATTAATCAAAGAGGGGCAAATGTGAGACAATCTACTAGATCCGACTTAGCCGAGTATGAAATGTATTTGAGTTATGATCATATGGGTCCTTTTTCAGATGAAGATTCGAGCAACTTGGATCTTTTGGTTTGGTGGAAAGATCAACGTAAGCAACTTCCAGTGATGTCTGCAATGGCACAAGACTTCCTTAGCATTCAAGTCTCTTAGGTTGCTTCGGAACGTACCTTTAGTGCTTCTAAAAGGGTATTGGATGAAAAAAGAACAAGTTTGAGATCCGACACCCTTGAAATGTGTGTGTGCTACAAGGATTGGTTGGATGCGGAAGCACAATGTCAAGGCATCGAAAACATTGATAACGATATTAGCTCCGACGAATCAAGCACAACATCCCAACAATCACCAACTCATGAATAAATATGATTCATGGCATTTTATCACTTTACATTATTTTGGAGTAGTATACTATTTCGTAGTATTTAACTATGTTTAAACAATAAAGCATTAGTATCAATAATCTATATTTGTAACTCTCTTCGACTATTATTAAATATATATGAGGTATTTCAGTTATATTTTGTCTCACTTCTTTAGTTTATTTCAATCAATTAAATAAATACGAAAAATAATAAATTTGCACTAACAATATGCAAACGCCAATTTAAATCACACAAAGTCTTAGCAATACTTTGATTTTATCCATAATTTTGGAAAAAAATAATTTTGGATTTTTTTTTTTTTTTGAAAAAGATGTCAAATTCAAAAGGCGCGACCCGAAGCACGACCCCGGCCCGACGGACCTGAACCACGGGCACGACCCGAAGCACGACCCAAAGCACGACCACGACCCGAGCAAGAGCACGGCCCGGCCCGAGCCCGACGTGCCCGCGGGCCTCGTGCCGTGCTGGGCCGAGATTCAAATCTCCGGCACGGCACAAGCCCGGCCCGAAGGCACGAAGCCCGTGCCCGTGCCGGGCTTCCGGAGACGTTATGCACGAGGCCCGGCCCGACCTGATGCCAGCTCTAACCGTGGGGCTACTTACTTTTGAAGAATCAAATTACTACGATCATTTCAATCAATGGCTGGTGAATCTCACCCAATCATGTCTAGTGCATCGGAAGCAACTCTGATCATCTCAGTTCCGGTGACATCAGTGCCAGCTGACGTACCGATCGGAACAACTAGTCTCGGATCAACTCCCACGTTGCCACTTTCGTCGGGCCCCCCCAGGATTTGAAGCTCCCCATCTGGCTGTCGTAAGTGGATTAAGGATAGCTCTGTCCCAATCAACTACCCCCAGGCCGGGCAATTGGAGGCACAGAATATCCAGCTCACTAGGGAGGCAGCAACACTCTGGGCTGAGTTGGAAGCTCTAAGGGCCGGAGCCTCTACTTCGAAGACCTCCACCCGACGCAATGTCGGCGGAATACCCAGCATGGTGACTATTGAAGATACCCCGCTGGACAATTAGGGTAATCCGCTCCAGAACAGCGACGATGAAGGTTTTGTTTCTCCGAGAGTGTCGATCCCGGGTGGAGGAATTACTCTATCGCCATCTCCACCTTTTGTGCCACCCGCGATGGTCCGCCCGACAGTTCCATCCACTGTGCAGACCTGACCGATGATGCTGTCAGGACCTGGGTACCTGTCCCAACCACTACTTTCAACACCGGCGATTCCTGTTAGGAGTGAGGGGACACCAGCATTACCATTCAGCATCGGATCTGGGTCGATGCCATACAATACCTACCAGATCGGAAGTGTACCTCCGCCAGAAATGCCAGTTCCGGCGTTCTCAGGTAACGTGACTTACCCAGAACTTAATACGGATCCTAATACTATGTTCCATTTTCTCATGCAGGAGATGCAGAAAATGAATGAGCGGATCACCAAGATCCCAGGGGCTCCTACTCCCATCAAGGAGGCAGCTTCAACCAACTATGCTGATTCTCCATTTAGCGATGATATCGCTCTTTTGGAAATCCCCAAGAAGTTGGAGATCAGCATGACACTCTACGACGGAACCTCGGATCCCATGGAGCATATAGGCCAGTACAAGTAGAAGATGTCTGTCTTGTCTATTCAACCTCATTTCCGAGAAGGGGCAATGTGTAAGGGGTTCGGAAGTACATTGCGTGGACCCGCTCTACAGTGGTTCATCAATCTTCCGAACAAAAGTATATCTTCTTTTGCTGAATTAACTAACAGGTTTAATTACCAATTACCAAGAAGTCGTATCCTGGAAAAGCAGACCAGTGATCTTTATAGAGTTGTTCAGCGGCAGGATGAAATCTTTTGTTATGCCTTAACCACTCGATTTCAATGACTTTTTGAGCTTGAGTCTAACACAACGCAAGATTAGTGAGCTAAAATCCTAAGTTCCTAAGTTCTAAATATATATGGAGATTCCCCCCCTCCCAATAGTACATCAACTTCACATTATCAGTAATTCAGTATCAGTAGTATCAGTCTTGCTTTATAAAAAAGACAATCACTATTTAAAAACAAATTAAAGAGAATCAAACATCCATGGCATGACAGTATTACAGATCTTTTTTTACACTTTTAGGATTGATCTTTAAACTCCTATTTGTGAGAGAAGTAAGATCCACACCTTGGAAAATGTGACCCAAAATCAATACAAGAATTGTTAAAGTTATTATTCCATTTTTAAACTAATATATACAATACAACAACATATATGGAAGATTATCATAAAGGTGCACGCATATAGTCTGCGTATGACTAATGGGGACAAACATATCTAAAAATTACTTATATCTCCATGTAGATCAATTCATATGCATGTGTTATTTTGAAATTGTATCAAATCATGAAAAACATTCATGGCAAGTTATAAATTTTCATTAATTTGCTTAAATTACTTAGCGTCCGTGCAACGCACTGGCTTTCCACCTAGTATATATATTGATTGATTGATTAATTGAATGAATTGATTGATTGATATTGATATTATATAGATCTATTATCATATCATATCATATCATCATATATAATATAAGTACAATAGCGGTAGATTTAGGAGCTTTTTAGGCCGTTCACATCAGTTGTGACATCATCGCCACGTCAAATGCTGACGTCAACACACTACAATTTAGGCAGCCAAATCTCCAGATTTATGCACGGATTCCATAGATAAAAAAATTACCGGAATTACAATTATATGCAAATCTAAATAAAATCAGAAAAAAATAATGAAAAGTGTGTATTCACACTCATAATACAAATACCTGTCATACACGGGATAAATCAAATAATTGCAAGATTAAGAAATATATATAGCATTCGTATTATTAAGAAAAGATAAAATTGACGAGGGATTACGCAACCAATAATATTCCGTATAAACCTCATATTCCGTTTTTTAAATGGAATCAAATTTTTTAATTTGTATTTACAATCTACAATATAATCGAAAATTTGTTTGAAATTTAACGAATTGTTTTGCAAAGACGGTATTTACTAATTTAAGAAAATAGAATCTAATCTAATATATATATAAGCGAATAATTTGGAGCGCATTGAGGGTGTCGGGAGGTCAAGTAATGTAGAGAGAGAGAGTCCAAAATTTGCTAAACTCTCACCTAAAGTATTAAAGTAATCCAAATAAAACATTAAAAAATGCACACACAGAGTCCAATATTTGTAAAACTCTTATGTAATAAAGTTATCAACATGAAACATGATATAAACAAATATAACTCGAGCTACGCATATCAAAATATTACGATACATGTATCATTAAGTTCGTGTCGAAATGTATGTCAATATAAGATCCATTTACACATACTTTTGAAAAGCTAAGAAGCTAATCATTTAGAGCGCATTGAGAGCATCGGGAGGTCAAAAAATGCACAAAGAGAGTCCAAGATATGTTAAACTCTCACATAAAATATTAAAATACTGAATCGCTAAATGTCGCCCACAAAATACCTTGTAATACGCCAAAATGCCCTTCCTCCACTCGTTTCCCACATCTCTCTTTCACTCGTCTCTCTCTTTCGCTCGTCTCTCTCTCTCCTCACCCATTCCTCACCTTACCAAACTCTGCCGCAAATTTCTCTCACTCTTTTACTCGTCTCTCTCACCTCAGCCACCCCACCTGACAAACTTCATTTCTGCTGCAAGTTTCTCCCTCTCACCTCACCCACCTCACCCACCTCTCAGATCTACTCGTGTCTCTCTCTCTCTCTCTCTACCCAATCTCAGATCTGCTCACCAAATCACCAATGAACCGGGTCCTCACCTGACCAAACGTCGCCGTGGCCGTCAACCTCTGCTAAAGCATAGCATGCATCGCCGTTCGCCTTCGCCGTCAACATCTTCTCAATCATAGTTCGCCGTCAACATCTTCTGAAACATAGTTCACCGTCGCCGTCGTTGTTCGCCGTCGTTGTTCGCCGTCATTGTTCGCCGTCATCGTTCGCTGTCATCGTTCACTGTCGTCGTTTGCCGTCAACATCTTCTGAAGCTTAGCATCGCCGTCCACAACAAATAATGCCGGCGTGAACAATTTCGCAACCTAGAAATCCGATTGCTGAAGTCGTCGTGATAGGAGAGCCTATCGCAACCCATAAATCCGATTCCTCGTCGTGATAGGAGAGCCCATCGCAACCCGTAAATCCGATTTGCTTCTTCGTCGACCAAGATCGCCGCCCCTTTCCACCTCCACCATGTTCAAGGTAATTATGTCATGATTTATTTTATTTATTTGTCATATGATTGCTGTGAATGGTAATTGATTGTGATTTTCGGATTTTAAGGGTTTACTCACCCAAAAGATTTTCGGTAATTATGTGATTGTTAGTGATTGTTGTGAATGGTAATTATGTCATATGATTTTTGGATTTTAAGGTTTGGAAGAGTAGCTGTAGGTGTGGTTTTACTCACCTAAAAGAGAAAAAAATTCCCATTAAAAATAGAGACGTTGAGTAAGGAATTTGATCGATTAAGCCATTGCTCGAGCTGATGAATCAAGTAAATGCCTCAATTATTTTTACTGTTTTCACTTAATTAGCATATGTTAATTGCATTTTCTGACTTGGGTTTAGTGAAGGGTATTGTTATGATTGTTATATGTGGTTATTAATCATTTTGTAGCATTTTCTGGTAATTCTCACATGTTGGTGCAAAAACTAATTTTTGCACTTTGTTTGTATGTATTTTAACTTAGGATTTATTCAGTGATGGGATTTAGTGGTGGGATTTTGTACTAATGATGCTGAAATGGTGGGTTTGTATGGTGAAAGATCACGACTTTTTCAATTGTTTTGAATTGAATTTCATCTTAATGTCGTTGTTAATGGTTAGAAAAAGGCAAGAATTTCTGTTTGACGCCATTGGATTTGTGCGGAGCTCTTTTCAATTGATTTTGATATCGTAAATGCAGGATGTTCGAAAAGGGCGGAAAGGCGCTATAACTGCGTCGGATAGACGAGCAGTTGGTGAGCGAATGGCTAAGAAAAGGAAGGAAGCGAGGCTTTTGCGATCTCAAGGGGCCTCTGGTCAATCAGAGAAGGAGGCAGGGGCCTCTGGTCAATCAGAGAAGGAGGGAGGGGCCTCTGCTCAATCAGAGAAGGAGGCAGAGACCCCAGGGGGTCCCTTTGAGGCACAACCAACAGTAGAAGTGGAAGAGCAGGGAGCAATGAGAGGAGCAGAGGGAATAGGGAGGAGACCTATTGGGCACCTTTCTCCCCCGACGGTGGAGCTAAACCAATCTCCTGGGATCCGGTGGAGTCCTATTGCCACTGATGGAGAAGAAACGGTTGAAGAATTTGAGTTTGAATGGCGTAGTGAGGCAGACAGAAATGCAGCGATTGAAATGCTTGGTGTTGAAGGTAATGTTGATGCTGGTACGGGCAATGTTGATATCAGGCATGGTGAAAGTAGCTCCCACACCTCTGCCATAGCTTCAAAGAGGGTGGGTGCAACTGGGGCTAGCAACGAATCGGATGGTTCACATAACGTTCCCGATAACACTGATTGCAACACGAAGAAGAAAGCAAAAGACATGTCATGGTTCCTCACTGGTGCAAGAACTGCTGGCACGGGTGGAGCTTATGAGACGAATGTGATACTGAGTTTTGGTGGTCATATAGCTTACTTCCTTTGGGAAGATCCCATTACAGTAAGTTCTCAAAAAAAAACATTATAATATCAAAGTGTGAATTTCTATGAACTGATAGTGCTTTATTCATATGTCATCTATTTCTTCCTTGACTAGGTTATTGATAGTTGTGTTATTTATTTCTGTTTGCTTCTAGAACGACCGCGGAGTGCTCACTCCTTACACCCGAGATCGAACATTGAATATATTAGATGATCTTAAATTGAAAGACGAGGTTGCTATGGGGTTTGTAACCACGTCAGGTTTATACCATTTGCCAGATTGTATGATGCAACACTTGGACCTTCCTTTGTTGTCTGCCTTTGTTGAGAGGTGGCAACCCGATACTAACACTTTCCATATGCCTTTCGGAGAGATGAGTATACTCTTGCATGATGTGTATTATATCCTTAGGATCCCGGTAGAAGGCGAGGTTTGTAGTGGGGTTCATTCTCAGAGGGGGGGGGGGCTGCATAATGATATAGGGGAGTTGTTAGGGATTTCTCCAACTGAATTAAGTAACCCTTGGATTGAAGGCAGGAGCTCGACCCAGATTTATAAGAGTGGTGGAGTTCTTCTTTCTACACTTCAACATGTCACTGAGCGTCAAACACACCCCATGCTAGCTGCCCAAGGCTACTTGCTAATGCTTTTAGGGTCCACCATATTTGTGGACAAGAGTTGTGACCGCATTCGTTCAGCGGTCAACACTTTATTGAAAGACATCCCTAAGGTTAAGAAATATGCATAGGGTGCGGGGTGTTTAGCATACATGTATAGGCAATTGGCCATAGCTTCTCGTGCACAAGCTAAGGGCATATGTGGTTGTCTGACCCTCCTTCAGGCTTGGATTTATGAATATTTCCCTAGCTTTCGACCTTGTAGTGAGTTTGCCATCGAGTTGGGTAAGGATTCCCCTCAAGCTATGATGTGGGGTGCTGGTCGTCGTGGTTCTGTGCACGATAAGGGCATGTTAAATGATTATCGTAATATGTTGGATAATCTAGTGGCTGAACAGGTTGAGTGGTTACCTTATGGTGTTGATGGAGTAAATAAGGTTTCTGTTAGTAGATACCACGGTACAATAAGGTTTGTGGATGTGATCGAGTGATACCACCCGGATCGTTGTCTACGACAATTTGGGTATCAACAGACCATTCCGTCCACGCAGTGGGGCCCTGAGTATGCTTACCGTTCCCCTAGGCCAGCCTTGTACGATGTGAAGTTTTCGGTATGGAGTGACATGTTATGGCAAAATCGAGCTGGTTATCTTTTGGTTTTGAGTACTCTATCGTCGCCAGCACAACCTCCACATTCTCATGCTCCTGGTTACAAGGAGTGGTGGCACATTCATTCACATCCGTGCGTCGTTAACTTATCTAAATCTCGTAGTCGGAAAGTACGCTCCTTGAGTACCTCAACAGATGAAGCTGGTACTACTACTACTACTAATTCTGCTGCTGTCTTGGTACTATTTCCTTCCCATATGTTTTTTACTACTAAATTTTCAGATTTTCAAACTTAGTGTGCTAGACTAATTGTTAGTTGTTCCTCTTTCATTTTTTTGTTTCCACAGGAAGTTCTTTGTGCTTTTGAGAGAATAGCTCCGGTTTTGTTAATCCCAGAAAATCAGACACCAGCTGGCTTAGATGAGTTGTGGAAGTGTGTAGATGAAATTGCTCCTGTACTACGCCAGTTTGGAAGCTGAGGCAATACAACTAGTGCGGCTGGCACTAGTGCGGCAGGTGGACCTAGTTCTAATGCGGCTGGTGGACCTAGTACGAGTGTGGCCGATGGAACTGGTGCGGGTGGATAAACAATTTTCGTTGTTGAGTTTATGTATATTAACGGATAATTTCGTGCACGATTTTAATTTTTTTTTATTTAGTGTATGTACGGTTCTAATTTTTTTAAATTATGTACCACGTTGAACACGATTCATTTAATTTTAAACATTGTACCATGCGTGAACACTCACGTAGAAACCGTTTATTTATGAGTATGCCAACGAGAAAATTATTCTGTACATTGTTGTTTGAGTATCTACTGAAAACAGTTCTTCCGAGGTCTGTCTACATTGCTAGCATAACAGGAATTAGCAGACGGTCTGGCAAGGCAGACATCTCAGGTTGATAGTATCATCAGAAAACAAGATGAGTAATGGGAAGTCATCCTCAGACTAGTATTATGTTAGCAACAACAAGGCAGACATCTCAGGTTGATAGTATCATCAGAAAACAAGATGAGTAATGGGAAGTCATCCTCAGACTAGTATTATGTTAGCAACAACAGTGTAACATCCATATCACTATTTATAGAACCATAACAGTCATGAGGGTGTGGAGTTTCTAACCTCCAACTCTCCAAAGATACTGCCAAAACGGTGAAAACATGAATAAATGGATTTCTGGATGTTGGGTACAAAACTCAATGAATAAGTAGGCACAAACAAGCTAATATCCGAACAATGCTTGCCATCTCCTATTCCTGTCATCGAAAATGTGATTGCAACCTTGAACACTCTCCGTAGCCATCAACTCCCACAAGGGAGTAACCGGGGGGATAGGACAATTATCTCTCAATTGTAGACGAATATAATGAGCACCCGTGTGCAATAAGAACAAAATTCCGGAGGGTGATCGTACACCAGGAATAACCTTAGTTGGCAAAACAGTATGACTACCATACCATTGTTGTGTCCCATGGTATGACTCACAACTATAACAAACAATTGCCCAATTATATAAATTTGCAAATCCAAACAAGTCCCAAGGAGTGTTCATCTAATGCGGCCTTCTACAACCACCGATACCTTGAAAGTTAATGCGGTTTAGAGCCCCTTGCCAACTAGCCACATCATTACCAAAGAGTGCGCCATACTCAGGTTTTTGCATTTCAGTATAAAGTTGATCTCTCATCATCCTATGGTCATTTTCAGTACCTCGGAGTGCATCAGAAATGCATCGAAATCCACAATGGCCATCCCCAACAGGATCCATGTAGCCAAGCAAGAAATTCTCAAACGTTGGAGGTAAGTATGATGCATAGTTAAATTTGTCAAAATCATGACAAAATGTTGTGGTATGACACGTAGCTCCAATTCCTGCAAATTATTAATAAATAAACATATATAAACCAAATAATTCACCAAATAAAGCAAAAATAAATTTGAAAAAAAACCCGACAAAAATATCGAAAAAAATTAAAATTATGTTAGACCTTTGAGTCTTAGGTCAGTGTTGCTTAAGCGGACCTCTGAACCACAAATCCAGAGAGGGTGCATGGACTTGTTACTTTAGTGTCCAGGTGCAAAAACTAGTCCTTCCAGTTCTGTGTGCGTAATTGAACAAAGAACATACAAAACAAAGGTTTGCTTCTAGAAAAGGGACATTACGTTCAAAATTCCACTGCCTCTTGCTGGACAAATCCGTCAGAGGTCTAGTATGAAGTAGACAACCTCAGAATCTAAGGTCCAACATAATTTCAAATAAAATTTTAAATTAGAATGATATAAGTTAAATTACCTTCACTATCCAAAGTTGTCGAAGTAGTAGTGGTTGTTGCCGTTGCATTTGAGGTTGTAGCATTTGAAGCCGTTGCGTTTGAGGTAGCCGACTTTGAAGGGGTTGTCCTTGATTTCTGATACCTCTTCAGCATGTGTTCAAAATAAGAAGGATCACGTGTATAAGATTTCTTTCTCGGTCTACCTCTCCTTTCCACGCGAAACTCAGGCTCACGTATGTCATTTTGATCGGGATGAAATTGACTCGAAATATTTTCGGTAACCCATTGAATTGTGGCGGGATCACTATTATGAACATGCTAGACCAAATTGTCAAATGTGTTCAGATTATCCGAAACTCCACAACTACCGGGAACGGAATTAAGCGGCATTGGAGAATACAACGTCCTCCAAAATATATGGATATCATCAAGTTCAATATTTTGTTTAGATTGGACAAGGTCAAACATCCGACAACCGCATGGTAGACCGTGGGTGCGAGTAAGAAAACAACCACATTTCTCATGAATTTCATCAACATCAAACTCTTTACATCGACTAACCTCTCCGCACAACAGAAAAATTGCCTTAATTGACACTTTGTTCCAATTTCTTATAAGGAATATCGTAAAATCCATGTGGGTGTTTCACCATTGAACTCTCAAGATTCTTTTTTATCTCAATAAGTTGACCACGAATCATTACGTCGTCACGTAACCATATGGTGTCCAATCCACGATGAGAAGATTCTAACCACAACTTTAATACACGATGTGCGCTCTCAACCCTATTAGTAGTCCTCTCGCCGAAATGAAGCACATTGTTAGTCCATGCATATGCAAATTTTTCCTTTTTTCGGAATCCATTGTCTATGATAATAATCATGAAATGCTTTACTCCAAGTACCATGGGTCGAGTCCAAGTGAAATACGGCGAGATCGTACTCCCAAATTGTTGGGGCATACATGACTCTAGACCAAGCACCGTTCGCCACAATATTCCCTTTATCTTGATTTCGAAATATAGCCGTAGCTCTTGCTCGTACATCCTTATCAACATGCCATGTACACAACAAATGATGCGAATTAGTAAATATTTCAGGAATCGTCCTCTGTAAACCAACTTCATGATTGGTAACAATGACACATGGACTTACAGAGATAGGTAATAACTTCCGTAAACATTCTAAAGCCCATCGATAACTAGCAGCCGTCTCATCTCTCAAAATAACATATGCGATAGTAAAATTAGTCCCAAGAGGTGTTGCACCAATAATCTCCAACACCGGCATGTTATACTCAATCGTCTTATATGTCGAATCCAACAAGATGACATAATAATATGCAAATAACAACTCAATTGACTCAGGATGACTCATAAAGATATGAGTCAACTCACCACCATTGTCTTTGTAAAAGTATATATATTTCGCCTTTTTAGCGAGGTGAAACATGTATTGAGCAGGATTTCTACCTTCCATATCCATACGTCTCATTTTCTAATTCTCGTTGTAAAACTGTCTAATATTATGATTAACCTTGTGTTTAGAAAACTCATTTATCACTTCATGAGATTGTGACAATGCTTCTCGTGCCTTCATAGGTGGTATGAGAGCTCTATACATGGCATACACATCTAATTTCTCTTCATCGGTAAATGCGGTCAATCTTGAATATCCTTCGTCTCTCCTAATACCCAACTCATGATTATGTTCTCTACAATCTGCAACCGAACGCACACAATATCGTTGACCGGACACTACTTCAGCAATTTTTACTTTAAACGTGCAACCACACTTTTTTGTGCTAGTTTTTTACCTAATTGCCTTTTTCGGATCAATAATGGAGCCACGATATTTTCCTCCTCTCTCACAATTTAAGTAATAATTTTGTAGACCCGAACTTTTAGCAACTTTAATACTTCCTTTGTACAAAAGAAATCCATTATCGTATGCCTTTGTATTAGCCCATTTAAATGCTTCATCATAACTTGGAAATGAAATTTCGGAATTGAAAAGATAACCATAATCGATATTATTTTCTCAAAATTCTTCTACATCAATCTGTAATTTAAGAAATTACCAAATTCATAAATACATATAGCAATATTTCACTCATATAACACAATATCTCTCTAAATTGAGAAAAAAAACACAAAATTATAGAAGGACCTTTGAGCATAAGGTCTGCTGCATGTATCTAAACCTATGAGACACAAGTTCATTGTCTAACAATGGATGTTTCGTATCAATGTTCATGCACAAACAACCAATATCTTACTTGGAGGTTCAATACCAGAATCAGGACAAAAAAGAAAAATGTTTATGTCCTCCACTCGGATGTGTTCCTAAAAGGTCCAACATGTGGGGATAGACAAAAAAAAACAGAAGACCTGTGTTGCATTGTGGTCCTCATTACACGAGGTCCCCCATTCGACAATGGACTTCCTTACAAAAGGATCTCAGTAACACAGTAGACTTATTAACTATAGGTCCTTCCAGCCTAATTGAACAAAATTTCAAAAGGTTCACATGCTCACAATGGACCTGGGTTTCAGAGGACCACCCTCTTCCCAGTCGCAAAAAAAAAAAAAAAAAAAAAAAAAAAAAAAAAAAAAAAAATAGAGCGAAGAAAGACCAAACATGAACTTACCTCGTCCATGGCTAATGGTGGTGAATCTTCAAGTTTTAATCTTGTGATCTTCAAGTTTTAATGATGATGATAATGTTGGTGATGGGGGTGAGTAGTGGTGAAGTGTGGTGGTGGAGATAAGAAATGTGTGGTGTGATGAAGAGGTAAAAGTAAAAAAACATTGGATAAGGTAAGATGAAGAGAGAGAAAGGGGTGGAAAACTGATAAGGGCAATATTGGAAATGTGAGGGTAGTTTTTGTTTTTGTGGGCGACATATAACAATACTCTTAAGATAATCCACATTAAATATTAAGAAATGCATGCGAAGAGAGTTCAATATTTGAAAAAGTCTTACGTAATAAAGTTATCAACATGAAACACATGATATAAATTGTTATAACTCGGGTTACGTATATCAAAATATTACGATACATGTATCATTGAGTTTGTGTCAAAATGTATTTCAATATAAGATCCATTTACACATACTTTTGAAAAGTTAAGTATGATTTTGGTAGAGATATGTTGACAAGTTTAAGATTTTTGTGAAAAATGATTTAAAAATAAACAAAAAAAAAGAATATTATTTAAAGATCAAGTAATACTGCATACAAATGTACAATGATGATTGAGTGTGATTAGGAGACATTTTAACTAACAAACATTTAATTAGTTATCATGGTTTACTTATTTATTTTGATATTAACTTAATAAATAAGAATAAGCGATTATGATAAAGTGTCCGTGCAACGCACGGGCGTTTCACCTAGTTTCTTTATATTTGAGTTGATCAAATGTAGTGTTGCGTTTTTTCCCTTCAAAAACAAAAGTATTAGGGTTTTAAGGGTGTGTTTGGCCAAACTTCTGAAGTGTTTCTAGACTGTTTTTGGGTCCTAAAAACTGGAAATTGGTCAAATACACAAAACTGAGAAACTGTTTCTGGTTTCTAAGAAGCACTTCTAGTGTAAATTTGTTCATTAGAAGTAGAAGCTCCTCCTCCAGAAACTGTTTCTGAGGAGCAGTTCTGGAGAAGTTGAAGTTTGGCCAAACATACCCTTCGTTTCAATGTTTCACAGTCATATCCAAAGAAAGTGAAAACAAATGAGGTTATGAAAAACACAAGAAGGCAGAAGAAATGGTGAAGCATCATATTCCAATTAAACTAGTGGAAAACATACTCTTACGGCTCCCGGTGAATCCCATCGAATCTACAAATGTGTTTCAAAAGATTGGTGCAATTTAATCAACACACGTGAATTCACCAGGCTTCATCTTTATCGGTCCTTATCGAACTCTAATTTTCACCTCACAGTTGGTTGCGATCATCATGAAACCAACATGTTCCATACAATCGATCTTAATACCCTTGTTGCTAAGGACAGTCCCAAAAATAAACGACTCGAATATCAATCCCTTCCGATCCCTAAATTAGTCCGTGTCGACATACTCGTGGGCTCATGCAATGGCATTGTTTGTCTACCTGATTCTTCGCAAGAAGTGTCACTTTGTACAACCCGTCTACACGCACCCATCGAAAGCTTCCTGATGATGATGATGATAATGCGGTCAATTTTGGTACACAAGTCGACATAAACCGTTGGGGGTTCGGTCATGATTCGTTCCGTGACGAGTATAAGGTTATAAGGATTATCCCGGGTGAGAGATCCACTACACTTGTGGCGTGCAACTGCAGCGGAGACAATAGGTGGTACAGAAGAGAAATCATAGAGGACATCACATTATTCAGGTATCATTCCCAGGACATTTGTCCATTAAATTGTTGGAAAATCAATTCACGAAATACCAAATAATCAACAAGTACAAAAGGAAAATCAATTAAATTAGGACAAACCAAACAAGAACAAATAACAATCAAACTTAAATTAAAACAATAAGAGAGAGATTAGAGTGGTCTGGGTCGAAACACGCTGTAGCGCTCTCTTTAGAAAGCTCTTTAGAGAGGAATACGCCCCACTGCACTAGTAAACTTGTAACCGCGTCACTCTCCCAAGATTCGACAACCCGATGGTGCTCGTTAGATGCAGCGAACAGAACCCTGAACCAATAAATTACCAAGCTCAAAGGATGATTAATAAAGAGTTTATGTTAGTAATTAATGGTAACAAAGAAGATACAGTAGGAAGACGCAGGAAAAGAAGAAGATGAAATAGCAGTGAAGTGTTGTATGCTTCAATGAATGTCGAAGTGTTTCCCAACAGTAAAACAAACCCCTTTATATACTCTATTAACAAAATAAGACATGTGGGCATTCCCCAAACTGCCACCCAACAAAAAAGGCCATAATCCTAGCAACTCAGCTCACATTCTCAACAACATCTCAACAGTCAACATTAACAAACCAATTCAAAATGCCAAAATGTCGGGCCAACTAGTCCACTTTCTCAATATCAGCCCACAACAAAAAAGAAACCACTCCTTCCTATGATTTAGGTCCATGAAATAACCAACAGAAGATTGTAACGTTTATACTCACGAAAAATAGGAACTGAAAAATTAATTTTATTAAAATAATTTTAAATCATAAAAATAATTTACAACAATCACCCACATGATTTAAAATTATAATCATCTAAATGAGCTTAAATGCCATGCAATGGGAGTAGGTACCTTCCGGGTTTGAACCTACCCTTATTGTAAGTGAACCTCCATCTAAAGAATCGTAGAGACATGAATGCCTTGAGCTACGTTCCCTTAGCTAGGTGTTAATCCACCACTCACACGACACAGTAATCACCAAGGTTCTATCAGTGGTGCGCTTTACGGTCATGTGCGGAATCTTGTTTCGTGAACATCATTAGAGGGTAGCCTACACCTCCACAGTGGTGACCCCACCACCACGTCCATATAGGTAAGTCCTGCAAGAGTGATTCGTGACCAACCACCACGCAAAAATCATGCCTTTGGACCCATTAAGAGAAGAACTCAACCTCAAACGTTACATGAAGAACAATGAATCATAGGAATAGGACTCGGAAAAATTTCAGCATAAATGAATAATATAATAAAATTTGCTCTTCTAAGTCACCAAAAATTCAGTTTCGTTATTACTCGTTGAACTTCATTCGTGGGATCACCACTCTATCGAAGTTGGGTTTCCACTGTGGTGACTTACTTGATAGGCTCCAATCCCATTCCCCTCGATGTTTGAAGAACTAGTTGTCGCGACAACCCCTTTGTGAACGGATCTGCAATGTTATTTTCAGACCTGAAAAAGTCCACATAATTAACACCATGAGAAATCAAATGTCGTATACTCTTATGTCTAATAGTCAAGTGCCTTCTCTTTTCATTATAGTTTTTACTTTGAACTCTAGCAATAGCAACTTGACTATCACAATGAATAGAAATAGGAGGTATATGCTTAGCTAATAAGGGAATATCATTTAAAAAACTTTTCAACCATTCCGCTTCTGCACAAGCGGAATCTAAAGCTATAAGCTTCGCCTCCATGGTGGACCTGGAAATAATAGTCTGTTTTGCAGACCTCCACAACACGCCACACATGCAAGTGTAAATATAACCACTTGTGTATTTTGTCTCCTCGGAATCGGTTATTCAATTCGCATCTATATAACCTTCCAACACATCTGGAAAACCGGAGTAAGTAATAGCATAATTCATAGCCCCTTTCAAATATTTAAACAATCTTTCCATTGCATCCCAATGGGAAGCATTAGGACTATGACTCTATGAGTATATCTAGCAAGTTTACCAGCTGCAAATGCAATATCCGGTCTAGTATGATTCATCAAATGCAACAAAGAACCTATAATTTAAGAATATTTATGTTGTGACACACTAACACCTTTATTCTTTGTTAACTTGATAGTAGGATCATACGGAATAGAAACGGGACTCACATCAAAGTAATTAAACTTTTTCAACAATTTCTCCACTTAATAAGATTGAGACAAAGAAAGAGAATTACCACTTTTGGTCATCTTAACTAATACCAAGAATCACATCAACAGGACCAATTTCCTTCATATCAAAGTGACTAGACATGAACCTTTTAGTATCATCAATAACATGCAGAGAATTGGCAAAAATTAAAATATTATCAACGTAGAGGCATAACATAACACATGCATCACCAACGACTTTGATATAAACACATTTATCACCTTGACTAATAGAAAAACCATTAGAAATCATAACGTTATCGAACTTTTCGTGCCATTGCATAGGGGCCTGCTTCAAACCATAAAAAGATTTGACAAGCTTACACACTTTCTTTTCATGACCTGACATAACGAAACCTTCCGGTTGATCCATATAGATCTCTTCTTCCAATTCGCCATTCAAGAAAGCGGTCTTGACATCTATTTGATGAATGTCTAGCTTATAAACTGAAGCAAGAGCGATTAGTAGACGAATAGTAGTAATCTTAGAAACAGGTGAATAAGTATCGAAAAAATTAACTCCAGCTTCTTGTTTATACCCCTTAACCACAAGTCTAGCCTTGAATTTTTCAATAGACCCACCTGTGCTAAGTTTCTTCCTAAAGACCTACTTACTCTCAATTGTTTTACAACTAGGTGGAAGATCAGTTAGACCCAAGTTTTTTTTTTTTTTTTTTTTTTTTTTTTTTTGCAAGCGAAAATCAGTATTTTTATTCTTCCAAATGGGAATAAAAATTTAAAGCTTACAAAAAATTAAACCCCCTACAATTATGAATTTAGAAGATCTAAATCCTCGTCACTAACAAGCCCCTTCATCCAATTTATCACCCTAGCAGGCTAGCACATACATAAACTTGATTTTTGCCACTAACCAATCTATATTATGCTCGACATTTCTAAAGATTCGGTTGTTTCTCTCGAACCATATCATATAAATGGTGGCTGTGACACTACATCTAACCCATTTAGTCCTCCAATGCTTCTTTCTGTGCTACTCCAGCCTTTTCAGAACCGCCTTAAGGCTTCTAGCATTACTATGCAATTGCAGCAAACTTTTAACCCTCCTCCACAACTCTTATGTATATTTGCATTGGAAGAATAGGTGGTTGTGAATCTGTGATCCTCGGCATTCTTTTTGCACAAGTAGCACCTGTTGACAACAACCATGCCTCTCCCATTGCTGTTATCAGTGGTGGCCAGACTACCCTGAGCAACTAGGTTGGAAATAAAGCTGTGCTTTGGAGAGCTAACAACATCCCAAATGTTTTTGTAACCTAGAACTTTCCTTCGCTTTTTCCTGAAACAATCATAGGCTTTCCTGACTATGAAGTATTCCTGTGAACTCCAGGACATCAGCAGATTACTGGATTCATTTGCACACCCTGTCTTTCCTATCAGCTCATCTCTGATATGCAACACACTTCTCCAAAGTTCAGAGTCTTGTGGTTTTGCCTTGACAGTCCATACAGATTCTCCTTTTAGTGCATATATTCTACTCCATTCACTCCAAATACTCTTCTTACCAGCTTGGAGCATCCACAACCACTTTGAA
This sequence comes from Spergularia marina, assembly GCA_963680865.1. Classification (NCBI taxonomy): domain Eukaryota; kingdom Viridiplantae; phylum Streptophyta; class Magnoliopsida; order Caryophyllales; family Caryophyllaceae; genus Spergularia; species Spergularia marina. The sequence continues at coordinate 10,017,049 of OY804554.1, forward strand.
ATCCAAGATTTGTTCCAGCTAAGCACCTCTTTAATATGAAAGCCACCTTCATTTCTTGGAGAACAAGACATAGACCAGCTTTTGAATAACATTTTCTTTTGATTTTCCTTAATACCGCACATGAATTCCCTGCACATTCTGTTAGGACCCAAGTTTTATTAGTTTTAAGAGAGTTCATTTAATCATTTACCGCATCCTTCCAAAAGGGAGCATCTACTGATAACATAGCCTCACTATAGGTCTTTGGGTCATTTTCAAGTAAATAGGTATAGAAGTCGTTACCGATAATCTTTGGCTTTCCTGATCCTCTTACTCCTCCAAGGTTTAGCACGTTCACTTTCATGAGAAGTAGAGTTATCAACACTTGTATGAGAGCTAGAAGCCTCACCGACAGACTTGGGCAATTTATTTTTCAAAGGAAAATTACTTTCAAAGAAAACGACATCTCTAGACTCCATAATAGTGTTATTAGAAATGTCAGGAACTTCGGAATTAATAACCAAAAACCTATAAGAAGTGTTGTGCATTGAATAGCCAAGGAAAACGCAATCAACTGTCTTGGGGTCGATCTTTCTCTTTTTATTAATAGGAATACTTATCTTGGCCAAACACCCCCACACTTTAAGATATTTAAGTGAGAGCTTCCTATCTTTCCATAGCTCATACGGTGTCTTGTCGGAGTTCTTGTAAAGTATTCTGCTAAGAATCATACAAGCAGAATAAAGGGCCCCACCCCAACAATTTTTGGGTAAGCCTGAACTCAACAACATAGCACTATTCATATCCAGCAAGGTTTTATTTTTTCTTTTAGCAACACTGTTAGATTGAGGGTTATAAGAAGGAGTACATTCATGAAACATATTGTGTTGCTCACAATTGTTGGAGCATAGTCACCTCCTCGATCTGAACGTAGAAACTTTATTTTTCACTCCAGTTGACTTTTACTTCAACTTTATAAATTTTAAATTTATCAAACAATTTACTTTTAGCACTAATTAAATAAACATAACAATACTTAGAGTAATCGTCAATGAAAGTAATGAAGTACTGTTTGCCACCACGAGTCAGAACGTCATTGCTATCAGAAATGTCACTGTGAACCAGCTCAAGCAAAGTAGTATCATTCACCACTGACTTGTGTGGCTGCCTGGGCTGATTTGCCTGCACACAAATTCGACATTTTTCTTTGACATTATTAGCAGACTTAGGAATAAGATCAAGAAACATCATTTTTTTCATGGTAACTAGTTTAAAATCCGTGCGTTACACAGTTACATTAAAATATTATACATTATATATGGATCATCCATTATTGAAATCCATTATGGTATAGCTAACAAAGTTGAATTTAAAGTCATAACTATATTGTAGATTTCATATTCTCATTTTCAATATGATGGCTATATGTGTATCATTATGTCAATAAATAGAATATATTTATATTTACCATCTCTAGTTCTTAGTTTACCATTAAAAAAACAAACATTTGGTTATTATATTTACCAAAATGTAGATAATTTCATCAGATTTTTTTTTTCTCACGTATTACAATGTATGTTTAACGTATGAAATAATATCTTACTATAACTCATTAAAGAAATTTTTTATATAGATTCATCTTTTCAAACTTACCATAAACTTACATATGATAACTACATATTCATACGTGATAAATGAATTCTTTATATGACTACCATAAAATTCCATATGCTAACTACATTTTCATAACACTTAATTAATTATTTATTCACCTAAATCTCTAAGAAAATTCTTTGGGCTTTAACCTATTCAATAGAGTTGACTTATAATTGTTAATATTGATAAATTTATTTGAATAAGTTAAACGGCTACCCATTTATAGTAAGGTTAGTATTAGTCTCTCAAATTTAAAGGTCATCATTTGTTGCTTATATTAGACTTTTGCTTATGGAATATTATCTTGTTATAAACATTTAAAATATTCATGATTATGAAAATATCATATCTTCATGGTTACCATAATGTTGTTTTCCTGATTACCATAAGCTTATGTATGATATACTACATTTCCATAACTAATATATAAATTTTGTACATGATTATCATAAACTCGCATACACTACAAAAAAGGCCGATTAGCGACCGCAAAATCGGTTGCAAAACGGGGTTCGCGACCAATTTTCGACCGATTTTGGTCAGACGCAAAACACCTAGTCGAAACTTCAATGTGGTCGCAAATTGGTCGCTAATTTGCGACCAACTCACATTGGTCGCAAATTGGTTGCTAATTTGCGACCGATAGACTAGATGCTATTTTGCAACCAGATATTAGTTGCTAGGGAGCTACCATTGAACAATTGGTCGCAATTTCGGTTGCAAAATTGGAAAAGGTATAATAAAAAAAAAACCCCCATAAATACACCATTTATTTAGGATGTATTTTTGGTAAACCACAATATATACTATACTTTGAAAAAAAATACATAAAAAATAATCAAAAAACAATATGAAAATATATTGTATATATAGATCTCTACGTACATACATACACCAATATTTTTATACAAGGAATTTTTACACGTTTGAATTAAAATTGCCAAATTTATTAACCTACAAGCAATGAATTACTTCCCATATTCCAAGTTCATCAGATCCAAAATTGTGCCTACATCAAAACAAAAACAAGTAATTAGATCTAAAATGCCCAAATCAAAAAAATACAAATCATAATGAAACGAAGGATATCAAATAAAAAATACAAAGAAATCAAAATATATTCTTTAAAATAATACAGACAAATTGAAATTTGAAAAAAAAAAAAAAATTTGGAAACGAAACATTCGAAAAAAGGAAAAAAATCTAGAAACGAAAAATTCGAAAAAAAATGGAAACGAAAAGATGAATGTAAGGAAAAGAATAGATCTAAACTGAAAAGCCTAGATATGGTATAATCATAGGAAACTCAAACCCAACATATATGGTGTAAAAACATTAGATCTATAATAACAACAAATATCAAAATATCAAGGAAAACAAATGGACAAATCGAAAAGTCATGAGATAGATATAACCTTATACATGTGATAAACATTGCAAGATTCCTTAGCCAACTATCGAAGTAGATATGTGAGTGCTTGTCAAAGTAATGATTTAGCTATTATAATTGTTAGAGGAACATGGAAATGAAGGAGGAGAAAATTGAAAGGAGAGAAAGGGAGGAAAAGAGATCAGAGAAGAGGAGGAGGAGGAGGAGGAGGAGGAGGAGGAGGAGGATGAAGAGGAGGAGGAGGAGGAGAGAAATATAATGAGGAGGAAAGAGAGGGGTAAGATGCTAAAACCAAAAAAAAAAAAACAAAAAAAGAACCTAAGTGTCTGTGTTTACGGGGTGGTTGAGGAGGGAAGCTAATTAAAAAAAATATTATTGGATTGGTTGCAAATCGGATGCTAATTCGCGACTGATTGTTGCGACCAAAATGAATTTGGTTGCAGATTTGAAACTAATTTTACATGCAACTGATTTTTGCGACCGAAAGTTAGTTGGTTGCAATTTTGAAACCAATTTTAATTGGTTGCTACTTTAGCAACCAATTTAGCAACCAATACTTATTTGGTTGCTAGTTTGCGACCAATTAATAATTGGTTTGCTAAAATTGGTCGCTAAATGGGTTATTTCTTGTAGTGATATGGTATAACAACAATTCCATAACATAAACAATTTCATGATAGTGAAAATATCATATCTTCATGGTTACCATAAGATTATTTCATGATTACCATAAGCTTATGTATGGAATACTGCATTTCGATACTAATATATGAATTTTGTACATGATTACCATAAACTCACATATGGTAGTATAACAACAATTTCATAACATAAATTAATTCCTTATTCACTAGAAGCTCTAGGAAAAGTCGAAGGGCTCTAGACTTCTTCAATTCGCACGAAAAAAGATTCGTTTATAAATTCATGGTAATACGATTAACGTGACCAAGTCGACCATGCCATATGTCACAACACTCAACATTAGCAACAGATAAAGACGAATGAGATCTTTCATTAATAGGAGAAGACATTACACTTAAACGGAACAAACCATCAGACAAAAAACATTTGCCAACAAACTGACTGTGTCTAGTAATTACAACTTTATTGGTTTCTAAAACAACTTTGTAACCATTTCTAACTAAACATGTTGCACTAATCAAATTCTTCCTAATATCGGGTATGACAGGCTAAAGTCGTATGCCTAACAAATATAAATTAACACACAAACCTAACACGTAGTATTGGGTAAGTGGGTGTCGAATCCACAGAGAACGATGATTGTCTCAGTATGCAAAACGTAACTAAATGGGGGGTTTTGAGTTTGTACTGATCAAGTATTCAAAATGCAAAAGAGTAATTCGTAAACAATTGGGGAAAAGAATCTCGGACAATTAATGTCCACTATCGTTCACCTAATTGGTCCTAGTTATCAACTAATCTTAATTCGTTGAGCAATTAGTTGTGGAAATATTATTTCCTATCATTTCTTAATTGTAGCTAAGAGGAGAGATCAGCCCTACCTAATAGCCCTAATCGGTGGATAACAAAGACGCGCGCCTAAATTCAATCCAGCGAAAGCATAAAGCAATTAAACGATATCAACTAAGATTAATAAGATCTAGACAAACGCGGTTTCGATCTTCAATTAATATGTTTATTCTCTCTAACCTAATACCGATGTTCAGCATAGAAATACTAGGCTAGTTGCTACTTGTGAATCACCAATCTAACAATTAGTCCTTAAATTTTGAATCTAGCAATGTGATAGATCTAGGGCTAATTAGTTTGCATTCTAATTAAGCAATAAATCAATCAATAACAATAAGAACGAGAGAAATAAACAATACTCAAACGAATTAAAGAATTAGAATCAAACTCACAATTGTCGGTAAACTATAGCTTCGATTAATCGATCCGAGAAATAAGGTCTTTAGCCTTGCATAGTCTTGAGTATAATCTCTAAAGGTTCTGAATACTGAATAATGAATAAAAGACGTAATTTAGGTTTAAATAGTAAAACATTACAAAACGGATTAAGAAAACCCGTTAATACGTCGACACAGCAGCGGACGAGTCGTCCGGAGTGGGACGACTCGTCTGGACGACTCGTCTTCAACGGACTGGCTCTAGCGATATTCAAACGGTCATAACTTCTCCGTTACTTGGCCTGTGAGGATGTGTGACCACTTCTTGGAAAGCTAAGATCATGAACTTTGATTTACCGTTGGTTTCACTGCAAAATTCCAAGCCGTTTGAGAGTTATGAAGCTTCAAAGTTGACCTTCCGTAAATGGACTGAAATCCCTTCCAAACTTGTCCAAAACTTGTCATCTCGCTCCTTGGATCATCTTTCATCGCCTCATTGTCGTTCCACACAATTGCACATCAATCTTGAGGCCATAAATACATACAAAAACCACTAATTCTTATATTAAAGTACAATACACGAATGATAGAATTAGCTAACAATTGAACCAAAAACAACCATTTGAATGCATAAAAACCCATCTTTTACCACTACTAAGTGGTGTGTATCAAATTCCCTCATGCTTAAACCTTTACTCGTCCTCGATTAACACAATCAGCTGCAAAATGTCTCCAAGGTCTTTTAACAATCAGCACGGGCAGAATAGACATCTACCTATCTCCTCTACTTTGTTTATGGTCTTCGTCTTCCTAGTTAAGGATCGTCACGGATGTAACGGTCCCCAACCATCTTATGCATCATGAAACACAACCACAAATAATAACCAAATGGCAAAGGGATCTACAATGCCCTAAGTGCTCCTAAGCCGCTCACACCCAACGCCCTCGTGAGCCTAGGTCTGGAATAACACCGTCGGATCAAAGACTACCTCGATATAAACTACAATCGCCCCAAACATCCAAGGGAATCGAGGATTATTTTCTATCCTATCACCGTACTATACAATCCAACCGAACCTCCTTATATCAGCCAAGAGAGACCTACCCAGACACGACCTTCAGAACATCCTTCTTATTGCCCCACCGGTACAGTAGCACGCTCCACTCATTTTGCCTAGGCCCCCTTTCGGGTTTTCACCTAGCCTCTCGTTAAATTTTCTATGCTCACTGGCTCACTTTCTTCTCTCGTGTCTTTTCCTTACTTTCTTTTCCGTCCCTCTCTCTTTTCTTACTGTCTTCTCTCTTCTTTTATCCTCCTTTTTCATTTTTCAATTTTTTTTTTTTGGGAAAATACTAAAATCATGTACATATACTACAACAAAGATGATGACATCTTCTCCCCCATGCTTAAATTTAACATTGTCCTCAATGTGAACCACACCAACAATAAAATAGGACAACAATAAATAGGAGAAAAGATAAACAAGCTTAAAAGATGCACTCCTCCCTCATCACTCCAAAAGTATGCAAAAATGAACATCTCCTCCTCATCATAACACTCAAGGCAATGGGCTCATAGAAAATGAAAATAGGGTGTAGAGCCACACTCAACTCACACAATATCCCAAACACCCTTAAGAAAAAGTCGTCACCAATCCACCACACTCTCCTCACAACACCTCCATACTCCCTCAAATAGTAAAGTCCAAAACAATTAAAGGACCTATTCACCACTATCATGTAGCATACATACACCAAAATCACATTGTAAACATCACATCCACCCTCCAAGAACACCATTAATGGAATACATAAAAAAAATATGGGGTGCAAGGGTTCAAATGGTAGTGGGTTAAGTAAAATAAAGTGGTATATCATAGGTGGGAACGAAGAGAGATGGTCTATAGAAACTGGTGAAAAGAATTGAGGTGGGAAAGAAAGGTGAGAAAAAGTAGGAGGAGAAAAAAAAGGATAGGAATTAGACGTACCTGATCATCATCTTTGGCTCTTTTTTTTGGGAATTTTCTGTTTTTTTTTTTTCTTTTACCTACATAAGAAACAAACAAATAAAAAGGAAAAAGAAAATAAAATTAGAACAATACTTGGGCTGCCTCCCAAGAAGCGCACTTGTTTAATGGCGTTGGCTCGACGCATATCATGTGTATGTTCCTGCATCACCTAGCATAGGTGAAATGACCTGGCTTAAGAGCGAAAGAATTCATTGCTCTCTGAAATTTGTCGAATGAGCTGACATAATTTTCAAGAATTTGACAATAGAAAATATTAGTGAGCAACAATGCACAAATAATAGAAGCCGCAATATCCTGCAGATGAGGATTGTTTAGACCTCCACGTTCAAAACTATTTTCTATGTCACCATCAATATGCTCATTATTCGGTAAAGTGGGAGTAGGGTGAAAAACAGAATGATTTATGATCCACGGAGTTTTAGAAGCTAAAATGGAACCTACTCCCATCGGTGGTATGGGCGACTTTTCCTCCAATGGGGAAATCTCAACTTGGTCATCTTCATTGTCACTGACTACCAACTCATTCTCCTCTACATGGACAATATCTTCTCGATTATCCAACACCACATCTAGGGGAACTCTTAGTGATACATCATCTCGTGAATTACCAATTAAAGAAGAATCATCCTCAACTCCAACATGTTCAATCGTATGGTCTATGGAATCTCGTGCCTTTAATCGTGCAACTTCTGTAGAAATGTTCCCTAATTGATTCTCTAAATTTTGGATACCTGCTTGGGTTTGCTGTTGGAACTGCATCATACAACTTTGCATAGTGGTCATACTGGAGGCCAACGAACGGATCATATCCTCTGTAGACATCGACTCGTTGGACTGATCTTGCACGTGACCTCGTGGTTCTTCCATCTCATTTAACTCCTCAACACGTGAACTCTGATAAGCCATAAACTCAAAGAAATCCCAAATATCAACAGAATTCATGGAAAAAAGTGTTTTATTGCTCATGTAGTTAGCCAATGCACGAGTTTCAGGGTTCATGCCTACCTTAACGACAAGACTTAATCTCCAATTAGAGAAAACACAACCACGAGATTTCAAATAAATACTATACTCCTTAAATCTAGATAAATAGTTATGGAAAGATTCATTCTCATGTTGGCTAAATTTAAAGGGGATCATGACTACACACAAAGACAAATTAAACCGTTCCCCGGCAACGGGGCCAAAATTTGACAGGCTAAAGTCGTATGCCTAACAAATATAAATTAACACACAAACCTAACACGTCGTATTGGGTAAGTGGGTGTCGAATCCATAGAGAACGGTGATTGTCTAAGTATGCAAACGTAACTAAATGGGGGGCTTTGAGTTTGTACTGATCAAGTATTCAAAATGCAAAGGAGTAATTCGTAACAATTGGGGAAAAGAATCTCGGACAATTAATGTCCACTATCGTTCACCTAATTGGTCCTAGTTATCAACTAATCTTAATTCGTTGAGCACTTAATGTGGAAATATTATTTCCTATCTTTCTTAATTGTAGCTAAGAGGAGAGATCAGCCCTACCTAATAGCCCTAATCAGTGGATAACAAAGACGCGCGCCTAAATTCAATCTAGCGAAAGCATAAAGCAATTAAATGATATCAACTAATATTAATAAGATCTAGACACACGCGGTTTCGATCTTCAATTAATATGTTTATTCTCTCTAATCTAATACCCATGTTCAGCATAGAAATACTAGGCTAGTTGCTACTTGTGAATCAACAATCTAACAATTAGTCCTTAAATTTTGAATCTAGCAATATGATAGATCTAGGGCTAATTAGTTTGCAACCTAATTAAGCAATAAATCAATCAATAACAATAAGAACGAGAGAAATAAACAATACTCAAATGAATTAAAGAATTAGAATCAAACTCACAATTGTCGGTAAACTATAGCTTCGATTAATCGATCCGAGAAATAAGGTCTTTAGCCTTGCATAGTCTTGAGTATAATCTCTAAAGGTTCTGAATACTGAATAATGAATAAAAGACGTAACTTAGGTTTAAATAGTAAAACATTACAAAACGGATTAAGAAAACCCGTTAATACGCCGACACAGCAGCGGACGAGTCGTCCGGAGTGGGACGACTCGTCTTCAACGGACTGGCTCTGGCGATGTTTTTCAAACGGTCATAACTTCTCCGTTACTCGGCCTGTGAGGATGTGTGACCACTTCCTGGAAAGCTAAGATCATGAAATTTAATCTCCCGTTGGTTTCACTGCAAAATTCCAAGCCGTTTGAGAGTTATGAAGCTTCAAAGTTGACCTTCCGTAAATGGACTGAAATGCCTTCCAAACTTGTCCTAAACTTGCCATCTCGCTCCTTGGATCATCTTTCATCGCCTCATTGTCGTTCCACACAATTGCACATCAATCTTGAGGCCATAAATACATACAAAAACCACTAATTCTTATATTAAAGTACAATACACGAATGATAGAATTAGCTAACAATTGATTCAAAAACAACCATTTAAATGCATAAAAACCCATCTTTTACCACTACTAAGTCGTGTGTATCAGGGTACATGAAGGACGCCATCTAGACTCAAGAAGTTCTCGGACGACAACTCTAAATCGACTTGGCCTTCTCCTAAGACGCGAGCTACACTCCCATTTCCCATGGTTACAGTTCTTTGGCCGGATAGCTGGTAGGACAAAACATAATTTTTATCAGCGCAAACATGAATGTTAGCCCCAGAGTCGATCCACCAATCATTAGTCTCAAAAACATTCAAGTCTGGGCTAGGGGTTAAGTACCTGTTACCATGGGAATCGGGGTCAGCCTCTGTAGTCACTACATTGTTCTGAGCTTTGCCAAAGGGCATCTGATAATTCTCAACTTGACCGTGACGACGATAACAATTTCTAGCGAGGTGGTTTGTCTTGCTATAGATCCAACCCTTATACTGACTCTTATTGTCAAATTTGGTCTCACTATTAAAGCCCTTGTGTTGCCCTTACCCCCAGAGAATTTATTGTGACCACTTTTCTTAAAGAATTTGTGTTTAGGTTTATAGGAACCTTCAACATGCAAGGCTTTAGGTTGATGGTCATTTTTGGCAGAAGTTTTGGACTTAGAACGATGCCTATCCTCAATTCTCAAAGCAACAAACAATTTATCAAGGGTAAAACTATCAGGTTTGTGCCTAAGACCTCTAGCATAGTCACTCCAGGAAGGGGGTAATTTTCTAATCAAAGACGAAATATAAACTGACTCACTTTGCTGAATACCCTTAGACTTCATTTCATAAATCAAATTCTCGAAATCAATCAACTTATTAGACACACTTTTGTTATCAACCATTTGAAAATCTAACCAATCATCAATAATAACACGTTTAAGACTCCTTTCGGTAGTACCAGAACGACAATCAAGTGATTTCCACAACTAAACATCACATTTAGAATCACGAAAAATACGATAAATATTAGACAAAGCACTTAAAATACAACCATGACAAATAGTGTCTCGGGCAATAGGGTCATCGGTATTGGTGGTAGTAGTAGTCTTAGTGGTCAATGGGGACGATTGAGGCACATGGGTGGCGCTGGGAGTTTTGGTCGAAGGGGGAGTGACAGTAGAACCAGGAATAGAAGTCTTGCTTTTGGGCTCACATATCAAAGAAAATAAACCAAGCTCAGTCAACCAGAACTTCATTTGTTGTTGTCAGCACATAAAATATTTGCCATCAAATTTTACAGGCTTACTAGACAAAGAGCAAATGATATCCATAACAGCCTAAATTAATTGAAATCAATATTCCTCTCTAAACTTGTTGGAAAATCAATTCACGAAATACCAAATAATCAACAAATACAAAGGGGAAATCAATCAAATTAGGACAAACCAAACAAGAACAAATAACAATCAAACTTAAATTAAAACAATAAGAGTAGAGATTAGAGTGGCCTGGGTCGAAGCACGCCGTAGCGCTCTCTTTAGAGAGGAGTACGCCCCCACTACACTGGTAAACTTGTAACCGCGTCCCTCTCCCAAGATTTGACAACCCGATGGTGCTCGTCGGATGCAGCGAAGAGAACCCCGAACCAATAGATTACGAAGCTCAAAGGATGATTAATAAAGAGTTTATGTGTTTAGTAATTATTGGTAGAACAAAGAAGGTACAGTAGGAAGACGCAGGAAAAGAAGAAGATGAAATAGCAGTGAAGTGTTGTATGCTTTAATGAATGTCGAAGTGTTTCCCAATAGTAAAACAAACCCCTTTATACATTATTAATAACATAAGACATGTGGCCATTCCCCAAACTGCCACCCAACGAAAAAGGCCATAATCCTAGCAACTCGGCCCACATTCCCAACAACATCCCAACAGTCAACATTAACAAACCAATTCAAAAGGCCAAAATGTCGGGCCAACTACTCCACTTTCTCAATATCGGCCCATCACAAACAAAACTACTCTTTCCTATGATTTAGGTCCATGAAATGACGAACAAAAAATTTTAACGTTTATACTCACGAAAAATAGGAACTAAAAAATAATAATTTTAAATCATAAAAATAATTTCCAACATAAATTCGACAGCCAAACAATGCAATAATTGGTTACATTGCATTTCAAACTACAAAATTGGTAGTTTCGATCTCAACAGTGAGAGTGTCGAATCGATACCAAACTCGGAGACCGTACTACTACTCCGGTACACGTATTATTGGCCGGAATTGGGTACTAATAGTGGAGAATCGTTGCTCATATTAACGTACTACGTAGACACTTTGGATGTGTGGATGATGAAAGAGTACGATGTCAAAGAGTCATGGTCTAAAATTTGGGTACTGAATCGGCCCGAAATAGACCCAGTTTCAACCCCTTACACGTGTGGTGATATCGTGATATACGTAAGCATACCTTTCATCTGGTTATGTAATATATGCATTACGGGTCAGACTCAATCACGGCTGTTTAGTACCGGGTTTCTTCAGCTGTGATCTTCCGGCTAGTAGTAAGAGTCTCCCCAAGCTTACATACTTGAGATTTGGTTCCCATCCTTAGCTTCCGTTTCGGTTTCGTTCAAGGAAGCATTCATAGAATCTCTACTCATGTTAAGCTAATAAGTTCCCTTAGCATGTGATCGACGTTCATATGTGCTTCTCCTTGGATTATTAACATGGATTTTAGTTCCAAAATTAAAGTGAAGTCATTTTGTTCAAACGTTTTAATTTTCATAACCACTGTACTACTACATCTATTTCTAATTTATAAATTAATCTCTCAGCTCATTGTATTAGTTTGTTCGGTAAAAACCCTACTTAGTTTCGACAAAGTTAATCTTATGTACTATGCGTTAGGTTGTATACTCTTGTATTTGTATAGAGTACATTCATTCATTAATCAATGTGCAACATCCACATTTCAAAAGCTAGTCACTTTTAAGCAACAAATTAAATCAAAGTAGGAAAATAAAGTTGATACATAATCTTATAAATAGATACGAGACTCTGGGTACATTTATTCATTAATCAAAGTGCAACATCCACGTTCCAAAACCTAAGCTAGTAGTTTTTTTATGGAACAAATTAAATCAAAGTGGGAAAATAAAGATTATACATAGTAATAAAAGTGGGATTCTTTGTTGCAAAGTAGAAATGGCTGAAAAACATAGCAACATAAATTACGACTTCTGGGGAAAACTAGGGGAAAACCCTAACTTTCCTTGGTGAGTACTTCCCGACCCCGGAAATCCCTGATTTTCGTGGGTAATCAAACGAGGTTCCTATCTAAATCATCTGTTGTAACAGCCCGAACCACCGTCCGTCGCAACACAACCCAATAAGATGGGTAGTCACCTACTAGGCCCATATATCCTCTCTGGGCTCTAAAAGGTGAAGGCCTTGTTGGTAGTATGATGGTAGGAATCTAATATAAACTGATCATATGAGCCTTATTTTCCCAATGTGGGACAAACCAACTCCATAATCCACTTTCCAAATTTCGTAGTGTTACAAACTCCCCCACTTAAAGACCGCAACGTCCCCGTTGCGCCTCAACCAAACCATACCAACATTAACACAGGTCCAAGATCTCCCCCGCTAGACGGCTGGTCTGGGCCTCGCCCCAGCACCCAGCACGCGGTCGCAGGGTTGCTCTGATACCATCTGTAATAGCCCGAACCACCGTCCGTCGCAACACAACTCAATAAGATGGGTAGTCACCTACTAGGCCCATATATCCTCTCTGGGCTCTAAAAGGTGAAGGCCTTGTTGGTAGTATGATGGTAAGAATCTAATATAAACTGATCATATGAGCCTTATTTTCCCAACGTGGGACAAACCAACTCCATAATCCACTTTCCAAATTTCGTAGTGTTACATCTGTAGTGAGTTTTGTGGGTGATCGGCGGTCGTGATACGATGGCGGAAAGTCTAATTCCTGGGTGTGCAAGGTTGACGTTAACCGATGAAGAGGAAGGGGTGGTGATCGATTGCGCGGATGTGGTGGATGAATCGATGATCAATGGTCAATTATTCACAAAAAGTAGCTTTATTCCGGATTCATTCATGAATACCATGAAGAAAATCTGGAAACCAAATGGTGGAGTGGTGATTAAACAATGTGTAGCATAGTTCAGAATCCATCTCCGTGGACAAGTCTGTGCCATACGTGGAGTCTCTACTCACATTAAGCCAAGTTCCCTTGTACTTGATAAATTTTGTTCAGTAATTCTACGGTGAGACCGTCTCATCGTATGAGACCGTCACATTATGCATGATTCCTGTAATTGCTCTGAACCGGCCGTGAGTACTCCGGAGATGAATTGATGATTAATTGATTTATCATAAAGGTGCCTCATAAAGTAATTGCGCCTACGATTATTGTAACTTATGCAAACACTAATCAACTGTGGTAATTTCTAACATTAACGATTTTATTGGATTGGTAGTTGAGATCTCTGATTAGCCATTTGTATTCCCGTATCATGTGGTTTCTCCGTATAGTAACGGACTAACTAACGGTAATATAAGAATGTTGACCTTTGACAAATTCATACGATAGCTGCATTAGCATTTAGGCCATTTTATCCAAACTGATTAGATAAAAAAGAAAAAAATAAGTTAACTAATATATATATATATATATATATATATATATATATATATATATTATATATATATATATATATAAGCGAATAATTTGGAGCGCATTGAGGGTGTCGGGAGGTCAAAAAATGCAGAGAGAGAGAGAGTCCAAAATTTGCTAAACTCTCACCTAAAGTATAAAAGTAATCCAAATAAAATATTAAAAAATGCACACACAGAGTCCAATATTTGTAAAACTCTTATGTAATAAAGTTATCAACATGAAACATAATATAAACAGATATAACTCGGGCTACGCATATCAGAATATTACGATACATGTATCATTAAGTTCGTGTCGAAATGTATGTCAATATAAGATCTATCTACACATACTTTTGAAAAGCTAAGAAACTAATAATTTAGAGCGCATTGAGAGTATCGGGAGGTCAAAAATGCACAAAGAGAGTCCAAGATATGTTAAACTCTCACATAAAATATTAAAATAATCCACATTAAACATTAAGAAATGCATGGGAAGAGAGTTCAATATTTGTAAAACTCTTACGTAATAAAGTTATCAACATGAAACACATAATATAAACTGTTATAACTCGGGTTACGTATATCAAAATATTACGATACATGTATCATTGAGTTCGTGTCAAAATGTATTTCAATATAAGATCCATTTACACATACTTTTGAAAAGTTAAGTATGATTTTGGTAGAGATATGTTGACAAGTTTAAGATTTTGTGAAAAATGATTTAAAAATAAACAAAAAAAGAATATAATTTAAAGATTAAGTAAGACTCCATACAAATGTACAATGACGATTGAGTGTGATTAAGAGACATTTTAACTAACAAACATTTAATTAGTTATCATGCATGGTTTACTTATTTATTTTGAGATTAACTTAATAAATAAGAATAAGCGATTATGATAAAGTGTCCCGTGCAGCGTTTCACCTAGTTACCTAATAATATTCCTCCATATTTCATTTCATACAAAAAAAGGAATCAAATCTTAAGAATATAAAGAATTAGGGGAAAAAAAAAAAAAAGCAGTGCACGAAATATCCTATTCCTCCAAAGATGGGATCAATTACAATTCACATTTCCATGAATAAATTCAAGGAATCTCGCCAAATCCTTACAAAATAAAGCCATACTCCTTCATTTTTCTCTATTTCTTTATTCGTCCAATTCAATTTAACAACCGTGCAAAATTCTATCGCGATTGCTTGCTAATTTTCTTCTTTTAATCATTGTTGAATGAAATAGAATCTGAATCATTATTGCGATGTATATTTGTTGAATTTTGATATGTTATAATTGTGGGATTAAAGGTGATCTCCATTGACAGAGTCGGACAGGTCACATATTTTATGCAGGTTGGATTAGATCGGACAAGGAGACGAGCAAACAAGACAATTGCGAACCCCGTTGGTTAAAGATAAATTCTTCTGTATACATTTTGTTTTCGTTGAATTCATTTTAACGCCAGTTTTCCTGTGCAATCATTGCTAATTTTTTATTTTGATCGTAGAGACATAGATGCATCAGCAATTAGAAAGAATTAAAGAATTGGGACAGCTTTAGCAGGTAGCTTTTTTTTCTTTGTTTTTGTACAAGGGCATTTTGATCAGCCTACAATAATTTCCATTTGCTAATAATATACACTCTAGCTCCTTTGATGAATTATTTGGTGCTCTAAAAATTTCTTCATGATCATGAGCATCCCTGATCATAGTGTACGTAATTTGACCCAATGCTACGGTTCTCATCACAAGCTCCAGGTTTTGCTTTCATAATTGGAGTAATATGAGCAAAAATTATCCTTATGAACTCTCGCAGATCAATTTGGTAAAAAATCGAGGACGTGAATAACATGGTGTATTGGTGTTTGATTGTGTCGAGCAATTCCAGAGGGTGTCAAAGTGAGTTTTCTATTCAGTGATGATATAGCAATTCCAGAGGGTCCCCTTTTCTTTCGAAAGGCACACAAAGTGCAAGCCCTTGGTCCTCACAAATTAGTGAATTACTAAGCATGATCACAAGAAAAACACACGACACTTTCTCACTCTTTTGTTATTTTTTTTCTTTTATGTTTTCAATTTTTTTCCCTTTTTCTTCTTTTCATTTTAGTTTTTTTTTTTTTTTTGTGATTTCTTGGCTGCGATAGGTTCTGTAAGGTTTTGCTAATTAATTTCGTCTAGAATTGATTCGTCATATATTATACTTATGTTTGTAGCTATGCTTTTCATGTTCAGATGCAAACCAAGTCCTTTTGGAGTGGTCAAAAATTGGAAAATTTTAGAAAGGATAATGTGCAAATTGGGAATGATCAATTTGGGTTCAAATCAAATGGTTTAAGCAATTTTACAACAACAGATAGCTAAGGAAATCGCCATAAGGTTTCTGAATAGTTTTGCAACTAAAGTGGTATGCAATCTTGCAGTGGATTGAGCTAAGGAAATCGCCATACGGTTTCTGGATTGACAGATCAAAAATATTGTATCTATTGTTTTCAAAATTTACGGTGACATATAATGGGATGATTTGTTACGTAACATGTACTAAAGATTATATAAAATGGTTTCTGCGTTAAATTTTATTGTCGGACCAATCTTATTTGTTTTGGCAACTCTTCATTTCAGATTAGCACACTTTATATTGAGAGGAGGGGATCAATGTGGTTAAACCACCTCCAATTTTCTTTGGCAAGAGGATTAAGTTAGTACTCCCTCCGTTCCAGCTCAAACGCCCCATATTCCATTTCGGGACGTCCCACCTCAAACACCCCATCTATTTTGGGACATATTTCTCTCTCCTACTTTTATTAAATTATTACATCCTCTCTCACATTATCTCTCCTACTTTTATTAAACCTCGCCTTCTCTCACCTCATTTTTCTTAATATTACCCCGCTCCACTTATTATATCAATTTTTCTTATTCCAATACAAAAACGCTTTGGGGCGTTTGAGCTGGGACGGAGGGAGTATGCTATAATTTGGAGATTTGGGGATCAAGTGGTTATTCTGGTGGCTTTTTATCAATTTATGGTGGTGCTAGCACGGGGGTGGTGTGAGGTGACAGAGGTGGTGGACGGGTGAGGGAGGGAGATGTCAGATGTGTTGTGGGAGAGGAGAGAGAATGCAATTGACAAGGGAGAGGAGAGAGAAATTGCAGAAGTGGGGGTTGGTGTGGTTTCTTAACAAAGCAAGATGGACGGCCAGGATTCACCAAAATCGGTGATTAGAATTGGAGCTCTAATCACCGTGATTGGTTTAGCATTTCTCAAAAATTAAGGATATGCTAAAGTAAAATAAATAAGTAGGGGTTTACCACAATACCACAGCCGTTATATTAGTCTCAACATTATGAGTGAAGTTTTGGGAGAAGCAAAGAGAATGGGTAGGGTTTTGCTTTTAATCAGTTGAGTACTCCCTCCGGTCCAGATTAAACCTCTCATCCTCTTTTTTAGGGTTTCGACTTTGTCTCCGTCATTCCCAAACTATTAAGTTTTTTGTCGAATGAATAATTAGGGAGGCAAGATGAAGATGTTGATGATAATCAGCTTCTAAATTTATTTGCTAAATGAATTTTTAAGAATTATTTATTAATTTTCCTTTTGAAGTGCGCAAAAGGGAGCGGGAAGTTTAATCTGGACCGGAGGGAATAGTTATTTACTCGTGCTAACTTGTATGAGTTGTTACAGTTGGTCGTTATAGGAGTTCAAATACAATCTTTGGTTGCATTTGATTTGCATGATTTGCTTGCAATAGTGGGTTGTCTGGGGTATAGTTGTACTTTCAGGATTTGTTTGCTTGGTCGTTATAGGAGCTCAAATACAATCTTCGGTTGCATTTGATTTGCAATAATGGGTTGTCTGGGGTATAGTTGTTACCAACCTGGGTGATTAGGTGGCTTTTCGCTGTGATGTTGATCGTAGTTATGCCTTTGCTCTTGAGATTTAGTGAATGGTTGCTGCCTTACTATGGGTTGCAGATTTGTGGCTCAATGCATGTTACTCTTTATGGGACTCCTCTTATGTTTAGAAATGGGTGTTTTAATGATTAATTATGCTTTGTCTTATCTTGTAATGGTGGTTGTATAACACATCTTACATTTGTCCTTGTCAAATCATGTGTGCACTCGCTTCGGCTGAATGGAACGCTTGAGCTTTTACTCGACTACAAACGGAATGTTCGTTCACGGTATCCAAAAAAAAGCGTCCTGCAGCTCGTGCTCGACTATTATTGTGAGTGTTACGATTCACGTCTCAAAGATACTTGGGTAATTTGATTTTGAACTCCGTTTTCAAATACATTTCTTAGTTTTTTTATTTTTACAACTTTAGTGTTGGGTTTTCCCCCACATTAGCCTTCATTGTTGCAACTTAAATCCCCTGCGGGTTAATATTGTTATCGTCCTTTTTTGGGGGGGCGGGCCTGCAAAATTACCGGTGCGACACTGTCATAGCAAAGAAAGGGATTATTGTTCATTAGTAACATTGTTATATGTTGTCAGTGTTATCCGTTCTCTCATTAAACGCACTCATTATTTGTTTATGTCCTCGTGAAGAATTTTCAGTCTCTTTAACTGGATTGCACTATATGGCATGCTTATATATATGTTATTCCTCATTGTGGCTTAAATGCATGTTCAGTGCGGCGCGCGCCTCGTTGTTCAGGACAGTTGTGGTGCAAGAATTTGGGTATTTCTGAGGTATTGGTCCTTACTCTTTTTTTTTTGGGGGGGGGGGGGGGGGTTGCCTTTTGGGAAATGTACTTGTGCTGCTGTGTCTTACTTGATTTTTTGGCTTGTCGGGTTCATTGTCTTGGGGTCTAGAAACCTTCTTCGACATGCCTTGGATGTGATGTGAAGCATAATTTTCGTGTTATCGTAAATTTGTAAATAAAGTGCTTAAAGTTACTGGGTATGGCTGCCAATAATGCAGTCACTTTAATGCTTTCTTAGTGATGGCAATGAATAATGATTACCAGTTTTCGTCATGTCTTCGCATTTTTCCGATACATTCTATTTATTATTATTTCTGAACATGTGCACTCATATGGAAAGTTGACCATAATCTATTATACCCTGTAAAATGAATATTTCTAGATTGTGCTTCACATGCTAGGGTGAGGTTTCCTCTGAGGTGTTTATATTGTCTTTCTAAACTTGCAATGTTCTATGTGTTAGGATGTGAGGTTTAATATGCCTTGTTCAATTATCCTGGCTTAGCATATGAGATTTCCTAGGGTTTGGTTTTGCGGTTGTGCAATTTTTTCCTGTTGTAGCTTTTATATGGTGAGGGCCGCATGGTCTTGGAGACTGTGTGGGGGTCATACGCCATTCTTTGGGGAGGGGTGAGAGAGCTGTTTCTTCGACTCTTGGATGAGTGCTGGGGGGACTTGGTTTTTTTTAGGGATTTTTTAGGGACTCGTGCTATGTTTGAGGTCACACGGGGCTTGTAAGCATGTTTAGGTTTTCTCGCATCAGTAGTAGCTGTAAATAATGGGCTATTCATAGGGCAATGGCTCTCCGATTAACCTGGGGTTTAACTTTACAGGTTATGGAAGGTGGCAATAAGGAATTTGGGATCTGTTATCGAACCTTCTTGCAATCATAGTGGATGAGATTGGTGGTAGTAAGCCCGTTTATATTAAGCGATGTGAGGTCAGTGACTTGCCTGCAGTTGTTATGCGTGCCAAAAAGGGTGGCAATTTGGCCTACTATTTTGAGGGCGGTGCTTATGGTAGTCTAGAGAAATCAGAAAATGCTGCTGCCAAAGAAGCTGTCTTGTTTCTGGTTAAGAAAAAGAAATTGCGAATTTTGGATTTTAACTTAAGAAAACGAGAGGAAGTCCAGGCTTGTGTAGCTTATTGTAGGGCACAAAGAAACAAACTGACTGGTGTGGTTGAGGGAGGGGAAACCGAGCAAAATGTAGGGTATTCTCGGTCCATATCCATTGACTATTGTGTGCTTTTGAGGGATGTGTTGGATAGCTATAGTATTTCTGTTACTGCTATAGACTGCATAAGATTGTCAATGGCACAACATGTTTGCCTTTTTGGAGTTCGATACGACCCTGCTCAGGTGGAGTGGATTATGGGACCGCCTGGTAAGACAATTTGCCTGGCACAGCAGTACCTAGCGAGGAAAGCTCTAAAGTACCTGCAGCCTTTGCTGCACTTTGATGTCATAGACCTCAATTTCTGCAAAATGAAAACAGCACAGGTGGAATGTGCGTTGGAGAGAGAGCTTTACCTTTCAACTAGGGATAGTCTCGTTGGTGTTGCTGAATTAGGTCTCGAAATTCCACCACTATCAGTGAACACCTATACGACACCCCATAACCCCGAGGCTCAGATTGAAGCTCCAACTTCACCGTCTCCTTTGCCCAAAAAGCGGAGGCTTATGCGTGGTGCTTGTTCAGAAGGGCCTGCTGATAATGGCCGTATTGGCTGTCTATTTGAGATCCCTGATGACCTCAGTACTATTTTCACGGTCACAGGTCGTATGTGAAGATTCCTCTTCTTTGTGCATCTGCATGGCAAAGCCCCCACTTGTGTGCTTGTTTTATAGTTCCCTGTAGGGCAGAGCATTTTCAGATATCCGATCCGAACTTAGCATTCAGATCGGATATCCGAATCCGAAAATCCAAATATATGATATCCGATATCCGATCCGAACTCGATCGGATATCCGATATCCGATCCGAACTCGATCGGATATCCGAAGTCTTTATCCACACGAGTTCGGATCGGATACAACGGGTATCCGATATCCGATTTAAAAACTTGCCCATCTGAAAGTGGGTCAACCTAAGCAGGCCCAGACCAGACGATCCAAATCAGTTTCTTGGGTCAGCCCTTAAGCCTCCCCAAAATTCCAACAGGCAAGTCATCAAATGTGACAGCCTATCATGACACGTGCAATTTATGTGAGCAAGGCTTTGCTTTTTATGAGGAAGTTTCTCGCACATCAACCACATTGGTCCGATGTGGGATAACTTTTAGCAACTTGTTTTTATGGGGGGTTTGAACTTGTTATTTTGTACTCTGTATTAGCTTGTAGATTTGTAATTTTAAGTTTATGAAGTAGTTAGTAATGTAATTATGTTATAAGTAGTTTTCTTGTGTTAGCTAAGTAGTAATTATATTGTAGTAGCCAAGTGATTTATCATTATGTTAGCTTAGCAATGGCTTAAATGGATAATCACATCGAAAACATTGTATATGTATTAGTAATATCATTTTGTTACTAGGTAATTAGTAGTAGTAGTAATAGGAATGTATTTCTATTGGTATATAGTGATGTTATACTACATGTCATTGTAGTAATCATGTGGTTGACTAAACTGACAATACAAACTAGCACATCTATGTATAACACGACCATCAAAGTCAAACCCGATACTACAATTTGCTAGATATAACGAAGAAATGTCACTCTAATTCAACATACAATACGAAGAGCATGCCATTTTGAAATTACGTACACAAATTACATCGACAAGTCTAATGGAATACAGTATAAGCAAGCTAAGCCTCAAAGACATGGCAAATCATGTCTGAACAATATCATCACTCAACAAGAGGAATATTAGACCGACTTCATATGCTACCAAGAGTAAACCACCAAACGTCATAACTAATCTCAAAAACAGCCGGGACATGTAAATTTTAATCTACTTATATAAATGATTCTCGAACCTCACATACCGTCCACCCCAAACTCTATAAAATTGACCATCATATAGCAAAAACAATTGTGGCAAAAGAAACAACAAAGTCTATGAACACCACGTGAATCAACTAGTCACTATATCAATAAAAAATCATCATATCATTGCGAAAGAAAACGATACAATAATTGTCCATATTATATATACCATGAAGGCATGAAAGTACACCATCCTAATATCCTATAAACACTTGAACGGTTGAACATCAAAAAAAGATGGAATCAAACTTGTTGCTATGTTGGCCATATACAAGCGTCCATGTGAGATTCGCGAGGCTAAAAGTGCAGTGAATAAGCATGGGAACACTTGACTATCCAAGGTTCAAGCTCTTTAACACTAAGAATGTAAGAATTATACTTTGTCCCACATCGACCTTGAAAAGAAGATGTGGGCAAACCACCACTTATATAAGTGAGTGATTGAGTGGGTATATATGTGTATAACTCCTGCGCTGGGTCATGACTTAAGTCGTATGTAGTCGAGTTGGGCCTGGCTTTAGAAGTTCGTGGTGTCCCTTGTCTCGAAGTGGCAAGACTGGCCCATTTTTGTATCAATTTTTAAATCTTAAAAATACAATAATTTAGATTTAGATTTAGATTTATGAACAAACACATGATATTCGGATATTATCGGATCGGGTATCCGATATCCGAAATCCGTATCCGAAATAGTTTCGGATAGCGGATATCCGAATATTTTCAGCTAGCTATCCGTTTACGATCCGATATCCGAAATATTCGGATACGGATATCCGATCCGAACTTGTTTTCGGTTCGGGTATCCAAGATTTCGGATCGGTTATCGGATCAAATATCCGGATAATCGGATAATCGGATATTTTGCTCAGCCCTAGTTCCCTGGGTTTTGGGGGGTAGGACAATCAAAGTGTTTTGGGTAGACTAATTTTTTGTTAAAGACCATGCCATGTATCGTTGCTATAGCTAGGGTGCCTTGTAGGTTACATGTTAGTAGGCATCCAGTGGCGGTTTGTATTGGTGCTTGTACTATTATCGTTGACTAATATATGAATGTATTTTGAGTACGCAAGGCTGTGACCTCATTTGTTGCACAACTGTTGCGCTTATATTGTTGAGTACATGATATCTGGTTGTGAGGTTGTATGGTTACGTACTTGAGAACATATTTGTTATGCAATTACCATGCGTGTTTCAAGCCTGTCTACAGAGCTTGCTTAAGTGTTTGAGTGTCGTTGTGCCAGTAATAATCATATAAATGATTTAAAGTTTATGCCTATGTGCAAATTTAGACGAAGCCTTTCCTTCAGAAGAAATGTGACTGAAAATATACAGGCACTATGTGACTCAGGAAATAATGTTGTTGTGTTTATGGCCATCGTAATAAGAGACGTGATTTTGCTTATCAGGCTGTACCATACGCTTGTGTTATTCATTTAGAACAAGGTCTTGTTATTATTTGGGTGTAATTTTTTCACTGGCATTTTGCATTTCCACGTTTCTTAGCCAATCAACTTAGATTTGTCGATCCTGTTCGGATGCCTAGCCTATTGTTACGTTTGGGACTTTGCCTGGACAATAAGCCATCGCATTGTTTTGGGTCAGTTCCCGGCTTTTGTGCTTGATCGTGGTGTGTTTAATTGAGTTAGACTAGATAAGTATTCATCGGTGTCTCAAAGCTGAGGAAACAACCATAACAATGAGCCCTATTAGCTTTGCGTGAAAGTTGAGAGTATGGGTTGCTTTGCTAAGTCTAATTATTGCAAATTCATGGCATAGTACATTGTCTTCGGTTCTATAGTGCATCATTTCAGTTTCTCGGGGGTGTTTAGTGTAACTTTTTGCCCCTCTTCTGTGGTCATGGTCGCTTTGTTGCTTGCTTTTCCATGCTATAGAGGGTTTGTCTTTAGTTCGTATATACTGTTATCGCTGGGCTTACGAGTGTTTGTGTTTAAAGATGGCGAGGTGTTGTATTCTTGATATGGCGGGTAGTGCTTTTAATGGTAGGTTCTTGTTTATAGGCTCTGACCCCAGGTGCTCGTGTTTTTCTGCCAGGTGCTTCCAATACCTCTTCCTCGCATATGCTCCCTAGATCGGCTTACTTATGTCATGGGTATGTTTTCAAGACCATACTACTGTTTTTATGCCTTGGCTTTTTTGTGTTGCCTTGTGTTGGGTTTGTGAATAAATGTTTCTCATTCTATATATGTTTGGGGTGGGGACTTGTGATTTATGGTCCTCTTTTTTTTTTTTTTTTTTTTTTTTTTTTTTTGAAATGTAAGAATTTTATTAGGATGATCAAAATTACAATCTAAAAGGGGCATACCCCAGTAAAAGTTCAACAAAACACATACAGATTAACAATCAGAAACAAGGAAATACCTACTAAGAATAATCTTATAACAGAGCAACACTCTCCAACCAAAGGCTATCCTTCCTAGATAGATTTTTAACTACATTTCTTAGTCTGCTCTTCATCTCCTTCCAAATGACCTGCATCATGTGATTCGGCATCCAAATAGCCTGCTCACTTCGACATTTATTCCTCATAAACCAGATATAATAGATAAGGTTGTAGATGAGAGCACCAATCACTTGCTTCTTGATCCTAGCATCAAATCTTTTCTTCAAACACCATTGTAAAGCATCTGAACCAGGAATCCTGAGCCCAATTCTATCACTAAGGTTCTTCAAGCATTGCATACTGTATTGACAAGAGAAAAACAAATCCTCATGATCCTCAGTATCTGCTGCACATAGTTCACATATATCATCAGAGCAGATCCCAAGCTTTTTGAGCTTGTCTTTAACCTGCAGCCTGCCCCTCATAGCAAGCCAAGCTATAAAACTAGCTCTTGGGATTGAGTGTCTACTCCAGACAAGCTTATCCCACCCAACTTTACTCATGTCACCTTTGAGCCACTTATAACAATTTGATACAGTATAATCCTCAAGCTCCCAGTTCTGACTAAAGTTACTGATCTGCTCCCTCACTTTGCAGATTTTCCTCCAATACCAGCTAGAATCTGCAGGGGGAGTGTAATCAGTCCATTTTTTTCCTTTGATATAAACGCTATGTATCCACTTTATCCATAAGGAGTCAGTTTTACAGTAAATCCAATGCACATATTTGCCAACACAAGCTTTGTTCCAATTGAAAATGCCAACTATGCCCAAACCACCAGCATCTTTAGGCATACAAATACTTTCCCAAGAAACCAAAGGCACTCTCTTCATAATCTCAGATCCATCCCATAAAAAATTCCTACAAACTGCATTAATCTTCCTTAAAACAGTTTTTGGCAAAATGAATACTCTGGCCCAATAGGAGTGCAAGGTAATGAGCACATATTTGACTAAAATAAGCCTGCCAGCATAAGAGAGCTTCCTAGTACCAATTCTCCTTATTCTCTGAACAATTTTTTCTGTAAGGATATTACAATCCAAAACAGAAATTCTCCCAGCAGTAATTTTTATACCCAGGTATCTAAAAGGAAGCTGCCCTTCTTTGCATCCTGATAAACTCAAAATCTCCTTCCTTATATGACAATTCACCCCAACAAAGTACATATCAGATTTAGAGGGATTCATGCACAAACCTGAAGCTTTAGAGAATGTAGCAAAAGCTCTCAAAATTAGCATAACAGATTTGACTTCACCTTTGCAAAAAAGAAGTAAGTCGTCTGCAAAACACAAATGAGTGAGCTTGATTTTGTGGCATTGAGGGTGAAATCTGAACTCTTTTTTATCCCCCACAACTTTAAGGATTCTCGACAAATACTCCATACAGATAGTAAAGAGTAGAGGGGATAAGGGATCACCCTGCCTAAGCCCCCTTTTCCCCTTAAAAAAACCAACGTTTTCACCATTGATAGCTAGGGAGTATGAAGGAGTACTCAAACATTCCATAATTAAATCAATCATTTTCTAAGGAAATTGCAAGGCTATCAACATTTCTTTGACAAACTCCCATTCAACTGTGTCATAAGCTTTCCTTAGATCAACTTTAAGTAGACACCTTGGAGAAATTGCTTTCCTGTTATACTTTCTGACCAGGTCTTGACAGATCATAATATTTTCCACTATGTCTCGACCCTTAACAAATGCGCCTTGATTATCACTCACAATCTGAGGC
Source organism: Spergularia marina (assembly GCA_963680865.1). Classification (NCBI taxonomy): domain Eukaryota; kingdom Viridiplantae; phylum Streptophyta; class Magnoliopsida; order Caryophyllales; family Caryophyllaceae; genus Spergularia; species Spergularia marina. Next base: position 10,042,897 of record OY804554.1, read on the forward strand.
AGACACTCACCCACCCTGCTACAAATAATCTTGGAAATACACTTATAAATTGTATTACAGCAGGCAATGGGTCTGAATTCCAAAACACTGCTAGGATTCTGCACCTTAGGGATCAGTGCAAGAATAGTGTTGTTTAACTGTTTCAGCAGCCTACCATTAGTAAAGAAATCCAAAATTGCATCACAGATATCATCCCCAACTATATGCCAAGAGTCCTTATAAAATTGGCTAGAATAGCCATCAGGCCCAGGACTTTTGTCACCTGGAATATCAAACATTATCTTTTTAATCTCCTCTTTTGTGACACTTCTCATCATTCTCATTCCCATCTCCTCTGTAACTAGTTTCCCTTTCCTCACTGTTGGGATATGCACATGAGAGCTCTAATTTCCTTGACCAAGCAATTGTGTGTAAAACTCCAGAAAAGCACCTTGAATATCTTTCCCATCAGTTTTCAATGCTCCATGAATGTCCTAAATCTGGCTGACACTATTCTTCATTCTTCTAGCTCTAATGGTACAGTGGAAGAAGGCAGTATTGTCATCCCCCTCCTTCAGCCAGGCAGCCTTAGATTTTTGCCTTAGGAAACTCTCTTTAGCATTGAACAGAAACCTGTATTGCTCAGCAATGGACAGTTCTCTAGCTTTATATTCCTCATTGGTTGGGTCACTATGCAATTTTCCTTGAATCTCCTTCAATTCAAAGTAAACTTGAGCTTCTCTCTTCTCCACATTTGATAACTTATCCTTGTTGAGCTGCCTAAGTGGATTTTTCAACAATTTCTGTTTCCTCATCACCTGATACATGGGAGTACCATCAACACTGATATTCCAATTCTCCTTTACAATTCCCTCAAAACCAGCTACTTTACTCCACATATTAAAATATTTAAAAGTCCTAGCACCCTTCACCCTATCTAAATGCAATCTGATGATACAAGGACTATGATCGTACAATCCTTCAGGGTAGAAAAAGGCATTACTATCAGGAAACATCAAGAGCCAGTCAGCATTGCACATTGCTCTATCAATCTTACTAAACACTCTACTATCAAGCTCCTGCTTATTATTCCAAGTGTAGAAGTTGCCATACATTTTGATATCAAAGAATCCACAGCTCTGCACACAGCCTTGAAAGCCCTTAATTTCATCATTAGTGACAGGTGCCCCAATTCTTTCATTTGGGAAAAGAACATTATTGAAGTCTCCACATATGATCCAAGCTCCATTCAACTTCTGATGAATCTGAATCAATTGAGACCACATAATCTCTCTATCTCTTGCATCATTCAGCCCATATATCATAGTAACAAAGTACTCCTTATTTAATATCAAATCAGTAACCTTGGCATGGATAAATTGACTAGTTACTAACTCAACATTTACTCTAACCCTTGTTGGATGCCAAACTAACCAGATTCTCCCTCCAGGATGAATATTATTATTAGTGCAAATACTCCTACCATCACAGAAACTAGGGTGAATCCTAGAGGAATTCTTCACCTTAGTTTCTAGGAGTCCAAACAGTCCTACATCATACTTATCAAAGAAATTTCTTACCTCTCTCTGCTTAGTAGGACTGTTCAGACCCCTTACATTCCAGAATCCCAAACTAGCCATGGTCAACTTGACCATGACTTCCACTACCATTTCCTCCAGCCATAGCTGTTTCTCCTCTAACTATTGCTGCAAAAGATATCCCTTGACTTGGCATGCCAAATTGACCCAAAGCCATCTGTGGTGTGAGTTCCATATGTTGGTTATATACTATGTTTTACTAGAATGTGCGCTAAGGGGCACCGCTTTCTCTCCTTATAAAAAACCGCACATCAGACACTCCAAGCTCAATGTCAATGAATATATGATATCCACAACAATATGGGCTAACTCAGACCTCAGTTTTGGCGTGTGGTCTACCTTTGTCGCAGTGGCTGTTATGACCACGTGCTATGTGGATATCTCTTTTATGCTTATTTTTCGCTTCCGCGATCAAGCAGACCCAAATGTGGGCACTTCAAAGTCGGCAAATAAGCGCCGACGTCTAAGTTCAACAAGCCAGGCATGCTTGTTGGGAGGGATTCCTGCATGTGTTCAGACAAGAAGATACCAGCCTCGAAGAGGCAGTAACTTAGATAGTGGGCAAGTGCAAACTGCACAGTTCCCACAACCGCAGGCATTGTCTTCTATGAATGTCAATGCACCTTCTCATGCCCCTGCAAATTCCCAGCCTGTACAAAGTAGGCGTTATTGGAATAGACGAGCCGTCAATTCTGATCATGGACATGTGTATAAAGCGCAATCAGAGGCAAATCAGGCGGCCATCTCTATGGACATTGATTTGCGTTCTGTTGATGCTTCAAATTCCCCGTCCACGTCGAGGATGCGTGAGAGAGGGGAAACTGTAACACCCCGTATTTTTGGGAAATTAAATAATTAAGGGTGTTACGTTTTATAATGTAATTGAGAGTTTTATTAAGGTTTATTTGGAATTCGATTGAATTATTATGGGATTTCTGATTATAGAATTACACAAGAGGATTCGTTAGTCATTCGGATTTGGATCGGGTTTGTGGATAACGCAACCCATCAAATTAGCTAGGTCCAAATCCGAGTCTACCCTAATACCCATTTATGAAAAACTAAGAAAACCCTAGCTCCCCTTTGACAGTCATTCGGCCCCCCCCTTCTCCATCTCTCTCATTCTCTAAGCCTCCACCCGCATAAGATTTCAACACAACTGTGTCAACTTCAAACACACACAACTCTCACATACGACCTTTTATTAAGACGTGGTTTGTGGCTTTAGAACCGTGCTTTCGATACGAATCCATCAACATGTAGATTGTTCAAATATTCCACCGGATGCTCTCTGTAGAGGTGTTTTAGTGAAGCTGTATCTATCTACCGAGAACTGTTCCGCCCTCTCTGTATTTTGATGATTTCCGTTGACTCATAAGGTATTTTGGGACAAGATTTTGTGGAGATGTTCCTAACTACAGTTGTGAAAACATGTACAAATTTGGTAAGGCCTAGACTTGTGTATCAAAATTTATATCAGAATTCGTGGGTAAACCCTAATTCGTGTTTATGGTTCAGTGTGAGATTGATTCCCGTTGATCTGCTTGGAGTTTGTGGACGGAATTTTGAGGGGACGTTCCTGACATAACCTTTTAAGACATACTCAAATTTGGTGGTCATCCGATGCCGGAGGTAGACATTATTCATGTTTATTTACTACTGTCTCCTTTTGGATTCATTATAGATTAGTGTTAATTGTGAAAATTATGACTTATGGATACACCTTGTGAATTAGGAGATTATCGTTTGAGTTTGTGATTGATTGGGTACCTAAGTTGTGGATTCAAGGAGGTATAGTTCGTAATCTTGTCTGATAGCGTTGAAAGGTAAGAACGTTGATCACAATCCTCTTGACTAATCACTATCTTGTTTGATACACTAATTCGCTTGAACATCATATATTCTTGCTTTATACGTTCATTCTCATTATCCGTTTCGCTTGTGCCTAAATTATATCATTGAGCGTATTTCTTTTCCGTCATATCAATATTCGTTGCGGTCTTTCGACCACCATACTCCCACACGGCCTCTCGGTTGATCTTTGCCTTCCTCGGCCCTTCGACCTCTAGCCGAGACCACCACTCGGCCACTCGGTCGAGTGGTGTGTATGTTTGTCGCTTGAGTTTTTGTTTCGCTTCAAGTATCTCTCGATTATGATCATTATAATTTGTATCGTCAAATAATGCATCTTTGAATAATGTATATAAAATGGATGAAAGAAAATAAATGACTCCACCTAGAGTACGATGCATTCGGCTCGACCGATCATCGTTTGATATACCTCTGATCAAGGTACGTAGGGTCGGGTTAGCTACCGACTTCCTAATAGTCTTCCTCCTAGATGGGAACTCGTCCTACCGGCCTGTCTTGTGAGGGGTGTGCACACTCGGGATTATTAGGGCGATAATTACAACTCTAGCTCGAACAAAGTTCGTTAAGTGGGGGCTATGGGGTAGGACCCTGGCCGAAAATATGATTAAGTACTGTATATATTGAGCGACGATGCTCTTTTGATAATGCACTCTGTTGCTATTGTTATTCCTATGTTATAACGTCAATTCGTTCTTGTTAGCTAAGCTACGCGCCTCAAGGCGCGTATCTTATTTGTTCTTTATGCTTGTTAATCCTTACTCAGCCTGTGCTGACGTTCTGTTTTCTGGTTCGTCCCTACCGTGTTCTGGGGCCTGTGTCATTATTATAATGACGCAGTTGACAGGTCTTGAAGGTGATTGATTGTTTGCTTGAACGTCGTTGCATGGCATGGGATAGTAGAATAAATTTGTCAGACATTTGGTTTTTATGAACGATTGTAATTTGTTTCATTTGGTTTGATTTCGAAATGTAATCTTGGCTACAAGTCTTCCGCTGACACTTGTTATTTATCTTCAGAAATCTGTTTTAATAAGCCTTGTCGTTGACTCGATAGTCAATGATGGCATAACAATCCTTTGTATTCGCATTTTAAGTCGTCAAAATTTAGGGTTGTTACAGTTGGTATCAGAGCCTTTGCTCTGGTTAGTTAAGTTTACAAAATGATTTCAAACCAAGATTTTCAATGTTTTAGAAACTTGGGGGTTTTGTTGGGTGCATTCATTCGCATGTTATATGCTAACTGCTATGTGTTCTAGAGGATCAGTTTACACAATTTGAGTTAACTTGTGGGCTATGCGATGTGAGTCATTAATTTGGGTTACTAACGTGCTTGGAGATTCACTTTAATTTGGTATACTGGCAGAATGCCAGGCCCAAGTGCGTATATTTGGGAGTTCGGACCATCTAGAGTAAGATCAACTTCCGGTCCAAGGATGATACCTGATCATATAGCTATGGCATCTGAGACTTTACAGGATAGCATGAGAATTGACGAATCTGTGGGAAATTATGTCACCAGAATTAGAGCAAAGCTGAATGAGTCAACCGATAGGTTCCCATGGGCGGTTAGACCTGAGGTACAAGTCTTTGTGACTATAGTTAATCTGAGGAAACACCCCCGTTGGGAAGGGGTTCGAGCTAAATTAGAGAGGGATGCTTATAATGCATGTCTCACAGGAAATCCACCCTATTTGAGGAACAGATCATGTGGAATGATAGATCTTGATAAGTTGGAAGTGATTCTAGAGTGGGAATTTGAGTTATCCTTTGGTCCTAATCAAATGTATGAGGATCCACCAAATCACTTGTTGCATGTACCCTCTAACCCTGGCAACCCCATCCCAGTTCCTTATGAAGCTTATAGGATGAAGGGAAAAAAGGTTCAACTACAAGAACATGAGACATCTAGTCCGTTGCATCAAAAGAAAGCTAAGGTTGAGGAACATCACCATTCACCTAACCCACCACCCTCACCCATTGGAGAGGATGCACCAGTGGATACGGAGGAAGACAATGATGAGAATGGAGCTATTAATGATGATACTATTAATATGAATGGTGAAGGAGACTACAACTACAACGAGGGTAGTAGTGAGGATGAGGAACAACCAATAAGGCCAGAGGAAGAATAAGAAGAGGAGCCTATGGAGGTCCCTGCGAGTGAAGAAGAGAATGATGATAATGGGACTAACGACACAGAGATAATTGTGATTAGCTCGGATGAGGAGGAGGAAGACTCAGACCCAGGCGATGGAGGTGAAGTTTCTAATGATGGAGATTATGATCCGAGTGATGATGCATGAAGGATCAAGTTAGAGATTAATAAACAAGGGGCATAAGGCCTAGTTATTATTTAGACCTTAGTCGTGTTTTGTTCATTTAATTCTAGTATTGAATGTTATATTACACTTTCGTTATGTTTTCATTCTTAAGAAACTTTAGATTGGGAACAAAACGTTAAAAGTACCTCTATTATATTAATAAAGGCTTATTATTAGGAAAAGTGCTATGTGTGTTGTTGATCTATGAACAAGTTGAATTACTTGCACTTGTGTCCTTTTTGCCTCTGCCGAGGACCCCCTGATTTGTGCACGAGTCGTGCACCATAGCACACGAGTCGTGCTCCGTACAGTAAAAAAAAAAAAAAAAAAAAAAAACGAAAAGTTTCAAAACGTCAGAACTAAGCGAGACGAATAGCTTGCAGGCGTCTGTTTTAGTTATTTATTGTTCTTTATCTTATTAAAGCTCTATTGTTGCATCAAAAGGATGGAATGCCCTAAGATGTTGTTCTATACTACTAATTTGAGCTATTACTACCACAAAGAACATGGCGTGCGGGAATAACTCTTTTACCCAAGGGAATAAGAAGTTTATAGGATTTTGAGCCCTGTTATATGAATTTCCGTTGGAAGTTATGTGATCGAACAAAGTGTTGGGACATTATTCGGTGTATAATGAGGAACGATGCTTGAATGTACCATGAGAAATTAAGCTTCCGGACATGGGTAAGATAATCCCAATTCAAGGATGGACTATTGGAGGAAAACTCCACTCTAAAAGATCAGACACACTTGATGTGCTTAAATTAGTGTGGTTTATACTGTGAATAAGAATAAAGGAAGATGAATTCAAGGATTTCTCGACAACATTAGTGACCAAACAAGTTCACAAATTCATGGATATGACTCGATTATATGACGAATGGTTATGATTGAGCGTGAACTATTGAGTTGAGATGTTATGTCAAGTATTTCCATACTGGTTGGATATCTACATGAGAAAATCGCGGTATGACTTGAACGTTGGGAAGACAAAAAAATGATATGTTTTGGGATTCCTAGTACTGATGTAAAAATAAGAGGAAGAGGACAAAGTATTAGAGGCTACAATACCAATTATGAATAAATTGTTGGACATTGAAGCTATGCTTACTAGTTTCTTTTACAACCACTAGACTTGGAGATTTCAAGATGAATTCATATATGAAGGACAAGTAAGTTGGGATATGCACATTAATATTGGTCGGTTCATGGGGATGGATTTCAAGTCACTTGTTGGCTACAAGAAAAAGATATGGAGAACATACTGAACTTAAAGTACTTTACAGGTATGCAATCTTGAACTTATAATGGTATTGAGGTAAATTATGGATTTGACATTGATCTGCATCTTCCGTGACCTATGAACTAAGGAGAATTATTTTGAGGACGATGATACCCTCACCGAATTTAGTTACCAAGAGTGCAATTTCTATGCTTCACATGAAATATGAGTCACTATGATTCGCTGACGGAGTTTATAGATTAAGCTCTTAGCATTGATCGTCTTATGGTATATATTTGTTAATTATAGTTGTGAGTGGATAAGTTGATCTGGAGAATGGGATGGTATATCAATCAACTGGTTGAATGGTGTTGAGTTGATTACACTTGGAGTGCGATGTACAAAATGCAAAGAGTGTGCTAATAGTGATAAAAGTTTATGATTTTCGAAATAATCTTCAGATGGTTTTGTACGTTGTATTGGTGAATTCTTAAAGGACGTCTACTTTGATTGTAAATGATTTTGGGTCCAAAGTATTTATAAGCTCGAGTCGTGGATGTTTGTTGGTAGGTGCAAAGCCTTAAATCTGTTTTATTTTAAAGTGTGATTTTGGTCATGGTAAAGTTAAGGAAATTGATCTGGGTTGATAATGATCACTCAAGTGAGTAGATTGGATGAATATAAGAGCCTCTCGTGGTAAAAATGTTGTTTTATTCATTAGAGCACCCGACATTTGTAGTATAATAACTTGGGATATGAATAGTATGACGTTGTGGTTTCGCCAATGGGCTAAAGAATGGTTCTTGGAATGTAAAGAGGGTTGGCATGGAGGCAACAAGGGAATACTAAGGATTTCTGGAAGACAATTAAGGTAACCAATCAAGACATAAAGTTAATATTAGTTCGCTTGACAAGATTAAATCGGGGTATACGTTTGTAATAATCGACTTCTTTGGATTAAAGAAAAGTAAAGGTTTCGCTCAATGGCTAAGGCAAGCGAGTTCGACTACATCTTGATGGCTGCTAAATGCGACTAAATGTCTTCGACATGACACTAAGGACTTCTTCTGGAGTAAGAAAACTTGTCGCCAACTACTTCAAATAAGAAAGAGACTAAGTTCACACGTCGACAGGTGCGTAGAAGGATTCTGGTCAAAAAGTTATTACAGATCAGATAAATAAGGTCGATCTTCAAGTAACCCAGTGAGTAAGAGGAAAATGCTCTATTAGAGATATTCCTGTTGATATTTATAGTCATCGACCGTGGAAACCACAAGTTTAGTATGAGTTCAATTGAGGGAATTGAATATAATCATCCGATAGGATTTGTTAAATGCATTGATAATTATGTGATGACAAACGTTAAGATCAAAGGTTCATATAAGGAGTTTGATAGAAAGTTTAGATGTTTGACGTTTATGTCTCTAGTTCGACGAAATAAGTATGGAACTCTACAAGGCCTTATGTCTGATAAAAGAAGTGGCCCTACTAATTGAAAAGTGGTGATTTACCGGTAATGACCAAGTCTTATTATGGTAAACTGTTAGTGGTGGTCAATTATTATGGAGATGAAAATGGAGGCTATAGGTTTGCGGAATCTATGTATACTCGCAATGACACTAACGAGGATGATCACTTGGATGGTTGGGGGATCGTGGACAGGCTGACGAAGAGTGCTCACTTTATACCCATGAATGACACATGGAAAAAAAAAAGCAGTTGGCTACCGCTTACATACATCACGTTTTGAGGTTACATGTAGTCCCTGATGAAATAGTTTCTGATCGTGATGCACGGTTTGTGTCTAGGTTTTGGGCAAAGCTGCAAGAAGCTTTGGGCACAAAAGTTCTAAAGAGCATTGTCTTTAACCCGAATGCTGATGGCCCTGAAAGAACAAATCAAACGATGGAAGACATGTTTCGAGCCTGTGTTTTACAGTTTCAAGGAGGTTGGAAAGACAAGTTGGACCTAATTGAGTTCTCTTATAACAATAGCTATCAAGCGATCAAGACGGCACCTTATGAAGCATTGTATGGGAGGAAATGCAGGAGTCCACTTTGTTGGAATAACATTAGTGAGACTGCAGTATTGGGTCTTGACTACATCCAGAAAATGATTGATCAAGTAAAATTGATTCAAAATAGACTTAAGGCAGCTCAGGATAGACAACAGAGCTACGCCGACGAGACTCGAAGTCACATAGAGTTCGAGGAAGGTGACATGGTCTTGCTACGAGTGTCGCCTACCAAAGGTGTTATGAGGTTTGGTAAGAATGGTAACTGAGTTCCAAAGTTTATTGGACCATACAACTTTTTGAAATGCATTGGTAAAGTGGCTTACGAGCTAGATCTACCTGCAAGTTTAGAGCAAGTTCATAACGTGTTTCATGTGTCACAACTGAGAAAGTATGTTAGTGACCCGTCTCATGTGATTGACCTAGAAACGATCGAGCTAGATGAGACAATGACCTCTAAAGAGGCACCGTTAAAGATTCTAGACAGCAAAATGAGAAACACTCGACGCAACGAGACCAACATGGTCAAAGTGTTATAGTGTAACAACAACGTTGAAGAGGCAACTTGGGAGGTTGAGTCCACCATGCGCGAGAAATACCCCCACCCTTTTCAATTAAGGTACTTTCGGTTCGGGACGAACCTTTTCTTTAAGGGGGATGACAACCTCGTGTGCTCTTCCTGCGCCCTAATTTATAAGAACTTATGTTTCTTTTGTTATTATTCGATAAAGGTTGTTCACCTAATTGATACACTTCGGTGCACATGTACTTGTTTTGTGCATTGCAGTTGCACACTTAATTTTGTTTGTGCATTAATGTTGCACAAGTAATATTACTTGGCATCATTTCGTGCCAATACTAAGCTACTGTATTTGCGCACTGTTCCTTCCAGAAATGCATTAATGATGCATTTTTTAGCTAAACACGACTCTCTCGTGAGGAGGTGCATTGATGATGCACTTTCTCATTCTCTTACTACTATATCTTTGAATCCTTACTCCCCATTTCTTTTCTTGCGTTACTTTTCGCCTGTGTTGGAAGTTATGGATGTCGGTTGCGAGAAATCAATTGAAAAAAAAAATTACGTGTATAGAGTTGTGAAATCTATTTAAGGAGGAGATTAAATCTTCGGGACGAAGATTTGTTTTAAGGAGGGAACCTTGTAACACCCCGTATTTTTGGGAAATTAAATAATTAAGGGTGTTACGTTTTATAATGTAATTGAGAGTTTTATTAAGGTTTATTTGGAATTCGATTGAATTATTATGGGATTTCTGATTATAGAATTACACAAGAGGATTCGTTAGTCATTCGGATTTGGATCGGGTTTGTGGATCACGCAACCCATCAAATTAGCTAGGTCCAAATCCGAGTCTACCCTAATACCCATTTATGAAAAATTAAGAAAACCCTAGCTCCCCTTTGACAGTCATTCGCCCCCCCCCCCCCCCCTTCTCCATCTCTCTCATTCTCTTAGCCTCCACCCGCATAAGATTTTAGCACAACTATGTCAACTTCAAACACACACAACTCTCACATACTATCTTTGATTAAGACGTGGTTTGTGGCTTTAGAACCGTGTTTTCGATACGAATCCATCAACATGTAGATTGTTCAAATATTCCACCGGATGCTCTCTGTAGAGGTATTTTAGTGGAGCTGTATCTATCTACTGAGAACTGTTCCGCCCTCTCTGTATTTTGATGATTTCCGTTGACTCATAAGGTATTTCGGGACAAGATTTTGTGGAGATGTTCCTAACTCTAGTTGTGACAACATGTACAAATTTGGTAAGGCCTAGACTTGTGTATCAAAATTTATATCAGAATTCGTGGGTAAACCCTAATTCATGTTTATGGTTCAGTGTGAGATTGATTCCCGTTGATCCGCTTGGAATTTGTGGACGAAATTTGGAGGGGATGTTCCTGACATAACCTTTTAAGAAATACTCAAATTTGGTGGTCATCCGATGCCGGAGGTAGACATTATTCATGTTTATGTACTACTGTCTCCTTTTGGATTCATTATAGATTAGTGTTAATTGTGAAAATTATGACTTATGGATACACCTTGTGAATTAGGAGATTATCGTTTGAGTTTGTGATTGATTAGGTACCTAAGTTGTGGATTCAAGGAGGTATAGTTCGTAATCTTGTCTGATAGCGTTGAAAGGTAAGAACGTTGATCACAATCCTCTTGACTAATCACTATCTTGTTTGATACACTAATTTGCTTGAACATCATATATTCTTGCTTTATACGTTCACTCTCATTATCCGTTTCGCTTGTGCCTAAATTATATCATTGAGCGTATTTCTTTTCCGTCATATCGATATTCGTTGCGGTCTTTCGACCACCATACTCCCACACGGCCTCTCGGTTGATCCTTGCCTTCCTCGGCCCTTCGGCCTCTAGCCGAGACCACTACTCGGCCACTCGGTCGAGTGGTGTGTATGTTTGTCGCTTGAGTTTTTGTTTCGCTTCAAGTATCTCTCGATTATGATCATTATAATTTGTATCGTCAAATAATGCATCTTTGAATAACGTATATAAAATGGATGAAAGAAAATAAATGACTCCACTTAGAGTACGATGCATTCGGCTCGACCGATCATTTTTTGATATACCTCTGATCAAGGTACGTAGGGTCGGGTTAGCTACCGACTTCCTAATAGTCTTCCTCCTAGATGGGAACTCGTCCTACCGGCCTGTCTTGTGAGGGGTGTGCACACTCGGGATTATTAGGGCGATAATTACAACTCTAGCTCGAACAAAGTTCGTTAAGTGGGGGCTATGGGGTAGGACCCTGGCCGAAAATATGATTAAGTACTGTATATATTGAGCGACGATGCTCTTTTGATAATGCACTCTGTTGCTATTGTTATTCCTATGTTATAACGTCAATTCGTTCTTGTTAGCTACGCGCCTCAAGGCGCGTATCTTATTTGTTCTTTATGCTTGTTAATCCTTACTCAGCCTGTGCTGACGTTCTGTTTTCTGGTTCGTCCCTACCGTGTTCTGGGGCCTGTGTCATTATTATAATGACGCAGTTGACAGGTCTTGAAGGTGATTGATTGTTTGCTTGAACGTCGTTGCATGGCATGGGATAGTAGAATAAATTTGTCAGACATTTGGTTTTTATGAACGATTGTAATTTGTTTCATTTGGTTTGATTTCGAATTGTAATCTTGGCTACAAGTCTTCCGATGACACTTGTTATTTATCTTCAGAAGTCTGTTTTAATAAGCCTTGTCGTTGACTCGATAGTCAATGATGGTATAACAATCCTTTGTATTCGCATTTTAAGTCGTCAAAATTTAGGGTTGTTACAGGAACAGTATGCCCTTTCTTAACTTCCTCTGCCTTAGCGACTCTAAGTCATATCGACCCTTCATGCCGCAACTTACCTTGTTAGGAGTGATTTTATAGTAACATTGGTGTTGCGCAGGTATACCTGCAGCAATCGGAGGGAAACCTGTGCCCTCTCAAGCGTCTACGTTGGCCTCACCTACATTCTGTTCTATGTGTGGCGCGCTAAGATTTGTGCACGAGCCAAACGGATTTTGTTGCTCTGATGGCCAAGTAAAGATTGCTAGAAATGAATTCCCTAAAAAACTTATAGATTTGTTTACCAAAGACGACTCTAATTTTGTTCACTTTCGAACTTACGCCAGGCTATATAACAATCTCTTTGCTTTCACTTCACTTGGAGGATCTTTTGATACGATATCAGACCACAGAATTTATACCTTCAAGGTTCATGGCCAAATGTATCACTTCATGCCCGACTTATTACTTGCTAATAATATCCCAAAGTACTTGCAGTTATATTTCTATGATTTACAACACGAAAAAGAAAATCGTCTAGGATTGTTCCCAGAACTGAAATCTTCAGTAATATCACAACTTATGGAAGTCATGACCGACAATCCATATGCATCGTTCTTCAAATCACCGAGCGAGTTCGATGTGGCAGAAAACACTCAAATCGTGTTGAACCAAAACTCTGGTCTGGACCAGCGTGTATACAACGCTCCAACTGCCGAGGAAGTTGGCGTTGTGTGGCTAGACTCCTCTTCTTCGCAAGAATCAGGAGGGCCACATATAATTGTGCATGCGAAATCAGATAGATCGCATAGAATTATGCATTACTATGGATGTTATGATCCATTGCAATATCCTTTACTATTACCCAAGGGTGACTTTTGGTGGCACCAAGGCTTGTTTAGGCTTCAACGAGGTGGTGACACCGCACCTATCAATGCACACGCGCTCAGTTGTGCTGCTTTAGCACAAACAACTGGAGAGTTACTAGACGCTCAAGCTGCAGGTAATGCATTCTCGTTGCTTAGGCCTTCAAGACTATTATAAAACCCAAGTTCATTGTTTCAATCTAATCTCCCTTTCTCTTAGTTGCAGTTGAAAGACCGGGGAGGAAAGGCAAGCAAGTGTAGTGCAAAGAGTACTATGCTTACACACTGCAAATACGGCCCGACAACTATATTTTGAGAGCTGGGAGGCTTTTCCAACAATATCTGGTTGATATGTATATCAAGCTAGAAAACACACGCTTGGATTATTACCGGAAAAATCAAGATGTGATTAGGGCAGACGTGTATCAATGCATTATCGACAATGTAGCCCAGGGTGGAACTGATGCTGCCAATGTGGGACATAGGGTTATACTTCCAGCCTCATTCATAGGAGGGCCATGTGATATGAGACGGAGGTATCTAAATTCCATGGCCCTTGTTCAGAAGTATGGCAAGCCAGATTTGTTTATGACAATGACTTGCAATTCATCATGGCCTGAAATTAAGAGCCAATTGGCTAAGGGGGAGTTAGCACAAAATAGGCCAGATGTGGTTGCTCGGGTATTCCGTGCAAAGTTAATTGAAATGAAAAAGCAAATTATGGAGAAAAAAGTTTTCGGGGAGGTGGCAGCCCTTATATATGTTGTGGAGTTCCAAAAGCGTGGGTTGCCGGCCTCATGCGCACTTCTTGATTATTCTCAAACATGGGCACAAGATAAGAAGTCCGGAGGAGTTTGATAATTATGTCAGTGCTGAGATCCCAACAACTGAGCATCCGCATCTACGGGCTGCCGTGCTTAAGCACATGATGCACGGCCCATGTGGAGATGACCATCCGAGCTGCCCATGCATGAGGCTTGAGGGTCATGTGAAGAAATGTAAATCTGGGTTTCCTAAGAAGTTCACTGAATTCACAACAACTGGGACAGATTGCTATCCTAGATATCGCAGGAGAAGGACGGGGGAGACGCTTCGTATAAGGAGATCACAACTCGACAACAGATGAGTTGTTCCTTACAATCCATATCTCCTTGCGTTGTTTGACTGCCACATTAATGTTGAAATTTGTTCCAGTTTAAAGGCGGTGAAATACCTTTACAAATACGTTTACAAGGGTCATGATCGTGTTTCTTTTTCAGTTGTCGAGGGAATGGAAGATACCCCTGTAGATGAAATTAATAGATGCCAAGCTGGCCGTTGGGTGTCGCTGCTAGAAGCAGCGTGGAGGATTTTCGGGTTTGACTTATTTGAGATTCACCCCCCTGTGATGCCTCTTACAGTGCATACAGAGAATATGCAATATGTGCGCTTTGCAGATAATGAAGAACTCCAAGATTTGGTGCAGAGGGAAAAGAATTCCAAAACTCCACTCACTGAGTTCTTTACGCTAAATGGTCAGAGACTTACTGGCCCTAAATACTTGTACTCGGAATGTCCAGATCACTTAGTATGGGATACAAAAAGTAGGTCATGGAGGGATAGGAAACGGGGACTTCTTGTGGGTAGGGTAGCAACAGTGATGCCAGGCGATGGAGAGCGTTACTACCTCAGATTGTTACTCACAAATGTTCGGGGTCCTAAATCTTTCAAGGATCTGTTGATTGTTGATGGTTATGAGTGTGCAACATTTCAAGAATCGGCATTGAAACGTGGTCTTCTGGAGTCCGATGAAACAATTGAAAGATGCATGGACGAAGCAATAGAGATACAAATGCCGCATGCCTTGAGGCGGTTATTTGCAACAATCCTTTGTTTTTGCACACCAAGCGACCCCAAAAAGTTTTGGGAGAAGTATTATGATGCAATGTCGGAAGATTACAAGCACCAATATCCATGGGACACACGGAAGGTCCTTCAGCTGACCTCTCAAAAAGTTGAGCAGTTTTTAGAAGGGATGGGGAAGACATTTGCTGCATTCAAGCTCACTGATCTGCATGATCTCCAAGACGAAGCCATCGCAGCGGCTCATGATACTATTGATGCTCTAGAAGCTCCTGTGCCTCTTGAGTATATGCGTGCAAGCAAACAACTTAATGCTGAACAAAAAGTCGCTTATAAAGCCATAATTCACCGGGTCAAGGCCAACCAACCAGGAGCTTTCTTTGTAGATGGGCCTGGAGGAACTGGGAAGACTTTCTTGTATTGTGCAATCTATGCAAAGATTCGGGCGATGGGGAAAATCTGCTTGCCAACCGCTTCTTTCGGAATTGCTGCATCCAATATGCCTACTGGTCCAACGGCTCATTCGAGATTTAAAATCCCCCCTGATGAAGAAGGGTCAATCGCTTGCACAGTCTCAAAACAGAGCAGCCTTACGACTCTTTTAAAGCAAACAACACTGATAATCTGGGATGAGGCGTCAATGGCCAAGAAAGATAACATAGAAGCACTTGATCTGCTTTTGAGGGACATATGTGATAGCCATATTCCATTTGGAGGCAAAATAGTCGTTTTTGGGGGTGATTTCCACCAAGTCTTGCCTGTACTACCTCGTAAAACACAACAGGAGGCTGTCGAAGCAAGCCTTGTTAGCTCATACATATGGCCATAACTCGAAAAGTTTAGATTGACTCGCAATATCAGGGCTATGGAGGACCCCGCATTCTCAGCATTCTTGTTATGCCTTGGAAATGGGGAGTTGCAAACACATGGTGATGGAAATGTACGTTTACCAGTGAACTTACTCATGCGTTGTCCCCCAGGCACGACAAATATTATGACCCTGAGCAAGTGCATCTTCCTCGAACTTGAGTAGTATCATTTCACGCCTGATATTTTCACCAAACGAGCTATTCTGACTCCAAAGAACTATGATGTTGATAAAATTAATGCCTTGCTTATAGAGAAGTTCCCGGGCGCTGCTCATGTTTACGAGAGTTTTGACACTGTGGCAGATGATACTCACACTTTGTACCCAATTGAATTCTTAAACGCTTTATGCCCAGGAGGCATGAGCTCTCATAAACTGACTCTTAAGGAAGACTGCCCAGTTCTACTGTTGCGCAATTTGGATCCTGCTGCTGGGCTTTGTAATGGTACCCGTCTAATTTGAGGCCTTCCGTGTCGTCTAAGTTCCCTTACCCATTTCAAAGGTTGCAATTTCCAATAAAGCTAAGTTTTGCTATGACGATAAACAAAGCTCAGGGACAAACATTAGAACGAGCTGGCGTCTATCTTCCTGCTCCGTGTTTTTCACATGGGCAATTATATGTAGCACTCTCAAGGGCGAAGACAGCCGAGCAGATGAGAATAGTTATTGGGGAGACTCCTGAAGAGGCTGAATCTTCACATTCTGTTAAAAATGTGATATCTTTTGAGGTTTTGAGGCGAGCCGGTGTTATTGCGCGCTAGCAAAAATTAGCTTGTATGTTACCATGTTTTGTTCCCAATGTGTGTTATTTCTCTATTACGCTTACTTACTTTATAGCTTGACACTCCTTGCCACTCAGTGTATGATCTACTCTTAACATTCTTTTCCATTTGGCCTCTGCAGGTTACCTTTCGAATCAGCTGCATTTGAGCTTGCAAGCTATGATCTGATGGTGCAAGAGCTCATCTTGTAAAACTTATGTAAGACTTACTCTAGACCACATGATGTTCACTTTTTAGCTACTAGTTTCCACCACGTGCTATGTTTTAGAATGTTTTGAGCCTAGCAACGAGTCCAACTCACACTGTTACTGATTGTTCAAAATCAATGTTTTTGAATGCCAATTTCATTCTGGTGTTCCTTAACTTGTTACCCATAGTGCATGACAGCCAATCTGCAACCGTCATGAAGTGTCGCAGTTATAGATAAATTTATGTCATATGCCTAGCATCACAGTTTAGAATTCAAAATGTCTGTTTCTATAATCTTTTAAGGCCTACTTACGCTATTATTGTTTACAATGGGATTTATTATATTATGTACAAACACGCTCTTAGGTCATTCCAGCAAGATGGCCTTCAAAGTCCATCGCTATAATTAGGCTCTGGCTCGTAAAGGCTAAATTTAATCAAATGCTCAATAGTTGATGGTCAAAATTGAAGAGTGGCATCTGCCTATAATTTTGGCAGCATTTTATGCATGGTCAAACTTGTGTGCACTTTTAAGATAGCTACATCCAAGTCTTGTAATGGGAATGATAAAATTTAGCATTCAGGAGTTGGAATTGCAATGAGAAAAAGCCAGCAAAACTCTTGCATTCCCATTGTAAAAAATTGGGTTGTGCTTACCAAGACTCTCTTGAAAATGGTGTGTTCACAGTATATAACTGTATATGTATATCACACACCATGGTGAAGATTGTATGCTTAGATTAACTTGCATAGTTTATTTAAATCGGTAATCCACTCTTATCAGCTTTGAAAATGTTACATTTGAACCTCTCCATGTATAATAACATGAAATCAATAACTTAGGCTACACATTTGGTCTGGTAAGTGCTACAACCAAGCATATTGAATTCCTACTTGTAGTTTGTACGCCCTGCCATTTCATTCTTGGACAATATAAGGACATCTTGTAATGTACAACCACGTAATTACAAGTACAGTTCCCATGGGGTCTTTGTTAGAACGCATGCCATAGCTAACGTGAAACTTTGTTATGCCGGTCCATTAATAAATTAGTTTATGCTCTTTTCATCTCATATCATCCTGTTTTTCAGGCCGACAGAAGCATCTTGGAAATTTCAGTTACTATTGAAATAGTATGGTTTAAGTGGCTTCTGCAGGATATTTTTTTTACTAATCTTATAGGATGTGTCTGCAAATGTGAAACTGTTGGTGAGAAAAGAAATGCTTGGTGTAGATATATTCCATCTGCCTCTCGTTTCAGTTCTGGAGTGTTGATTTGTCTAAGTATAGAGTTATAACTGGCCGTTAGTTACAGCTTAAAAAAGACCTCGTGATAACTGTTATGTGCAGAGGGATTTATTATTGTGCCTTGTCTAAACCTAAAGGTCCTCAAAATTTATATTTTACCATTATTTTTGCATGGCATTTTAAATCTTTCTTTTGGATTATGAAATTCGAAGGCAACTTTAGCGTGTACTCGCTTTCTATCTAAGTTAGTAGTGGACTGTGTTGTATATTTACCTATCCTTTTTACTCATAATGTGTAGCAATCCTTCAAAGATGAATATCAAATCCCTAGAGACAATGATGAAGAACCATTATATAGCCCCAAACTGCATACTTCCCCTTCTCCCCATTGTTTTAAGACTTCTTTTCTTAAGGCCAATTGCATGTTTTCACATGGTAAAAATTGATAAGGGCGGTCTTGAAACAATGGGAGGAACGGGAGGTCTTTAAACAACATGATTACAAAGCCAACTCTTAAATTTGCCTCTTCCTGATTATTTCATCTAGGTTCTTTCCTTCAGTTTTTCCTGCCCTTGTAATTTACTATCATGTACGAAGCAGTTTCGGCAATATGGTGGGGACCGAGTGAAAGCTTCATGCAAATTATACAATATTGGTAAGAGAAGCAGGTTGTAAATCTCTCTCATGTTTACACTTTTGGGTGAAATGTATAGGTTTCTTTTACTTGGGTTTGCGTTCGGGTGCTGGAGGAATCGGCGAAAGTTTGGTTTCAGCAGCTTTTAAACTTTTTAACAGATATTTTATTGCTATTGCTAAATATTGTAATGTTTGCAAGCCTATGCACAATAATTTTAAGCAGGAAATCCATGGGAGCTGAAATTGCGTTCAACATCTATAGGCTCGGTCCAAGGTACCCAAATCTGCTATATGAATACATGTATTTTTCATGTATGATAGTTGCGTAAACTTGATCAGTACTGTAACTGTAAGTCGTTCTTTTTCTTTATTTCAATTGATTTTGAGTAAAAGGCTTATCGAATCAATCTTTGGTTGAGTTATTGGTGAAATTTTTTGCCTTCAAAAGCGTTGATTTTTTTCCATTTTGAGGAGGAGGGGGGGCTCTTTGCTAAATTAGGGGGTCTTATTGGACCTAGGGTGTTAATGGCTGCCATATTAATTTCCAATTTCTAGGCATTTTGTTGTTGATGTTATCAAAAGTTTGATCTTTGTGTTTGTTTGTCTTTTACTCTCAATACGGTGCTGTGCTTTGCTTTGATTTTGACTGTGGTTTTGTTTTTATGTTCTATTATTATTATTCCGCTTCTGTGGGTAATGTACTTTTTTAGGAGTGGCTTTCTCTATGGTAGATGTGTCACAGGCACGGTGTCATGCATCGGGAGCTAAAGTCAGAAAATTTTCTTTTTACCAACAAGAAAGAAAACTCCTTCTTAAAAGCAATTGATTTTGGGCTCTCTGTATTTTAATACCCTTTACCACTGTCTGTCACCTTCTATTGGGATGTTTGTTAACCTGTTGTTGTAATGTTAATGATTGTGATGATGGTTTTGAATTTCCATGGTTATGCGCTTATGGTGCTCTGTCACAAGTGAGAGATTCTCCGAGATTGTTGACAGTCCTTACTACATGGCCCCTAAGGTTCTAAAACATAACTATGACCCATAAGTTGATGTTAGGAGTGCTCGAGTAATTTTGTACATTTTGTTGTGTGGTGTTCCCCCTTTCTGGGCTGGTGTGTTTTGCAATTTTATATCATTTGATATTGTATCTGGTTGCTTTGGTTTTTTGTTAACAACCGTTCTATTAATTAAGTGGTTGTTTATGTGGCGATGTGTTTAAGTAATTCTAAATAATGCCATGGTGTGCAAACAAAAAAAAACGATGTCATGAAACACAATACTTTTAAGTTTGTCTTGGCTTTGCTAATCAGTAGATGAACAAATTGTTGAACATGCTTTAGCTGTAAGATTTGGCAAGTGCACATTATCTATGAGTTTGAGCTAGCATCCGAGCATGCTGTAGCTTAATTTTAAGCTGCTGGCCTTAGTGCGTGTGCAATCCATATCCCGATCGAAACAAGATGTTTAAATACATTTTAAACAAAACAAAACAAAATTTTCAAATTCCCCGAGCATTGACAATCTAGGCTTGTATTATTGTTTTTTCCCCCACCTTTTAAGGATAGCCGTAAGCCTTGCTGTGAAAAACAATGCCTACCACATGAGTGTGCTTATTGTTTACCTTCAGTTTTGTGTGTTCTCAGGGGGCATTGAAGTTGGATCATTATCATCTGCGCTTGCTTGTGTGATGAACCAAGGTAATTGGCTTAATTGGCTATTGCAGCTTGCTTTCGGTTTTGTGCGCTAGGTGATCATACCAACCAAGCTCTCAACGTGCTGCCATTGTTGAGCTACCGACCTGTTTTTGGCAACCAAGGGTGATTTCTTAGGTTCCCTTTTTTTTATGATTGTGTATGCTTTATTTAGGTTGGATTAATTGCGCCCTCTTTCTCTTCTAATAGTTAATTTTTCCCTCATATTGTCCTTTAATGATGATTATATAACATGTCTTTAATTTGTCTTTGTTAAATTATGTGCATACTCGCCTTGGCTGATTGGTACGCTTGAGCATTCACTTGACTGCCAAAGGAATATCGAATTTCAGTGTCAAAGAACAGCCTACCATGCCTTCGAAGCTCAACTATTATTGTGAGTATTGTAATTTACGCTTAATTTCAGTGGCTTAATATGGAATTGTAAGGTTCTTCGAATGTGTTGCATCATATGATATGAATGGGTTTATTGTCCGCTGTTCGTGCTTTATATGTAATGGTCACCGATGCTTCCTTTCTAAATTTAAGCCTAGGGGGTGTGTGCTTTGTGTTTTGTTATAAAATGAAAATTCTTATAGCTGGTATTTGCGTGGGATAAGCATAGGCAGGCATGGGCAAAATTACACCCAATGTGATTTAATACATCAACCACAATCACAGTTACCCCACATGCCCCTCCTAACAAAATCTGTCACCATACACACATCAGCCCACTTGATTTATGCACCTTACTTATAACTGTAGCAGGGTGTGCAGCAGAACCACACAACACACCAAGGACAACACATGTTGAAATGAAAGAGGTATGGGTTAAGCTAAAAAGTCTCTGTCTAATGAGGACAGCAAAAAGGAAGCCCACGTGAGGCCCTTATTTTCTGCACTTTATATTCTCTGCACTGCTATACATATATATGCATATAAATTATACCACATTTATACTCACAAGTATTCCAAACTCTCCTCCTGCAGAAGATAAAAACAGGAGAAATACAACACCCCAGCAGTCAGAAAAGGTCAGCTTCCTTTCATTCCATTTATTGTTGTCATTTATTGTTGCACATCTGTCAATAATATTCCCAACAAATTCAGTTGTTCACACAAAACTTGTTGGCTTTCAGGAGGAGATAAAGACACAGAGGACAACAAAGAATCCAAACAGTTAAGGTGAGGTTTACTTACATCCATATCAACTTTTAATGCAATGATTGCTACGTGATGTTTCAAAGCTTCCTCTTGTAAAGTGTATCTTACACCAAAGTCTATTTTTACCCTGAAGTGTTGTACTTTCTTTTTTTTCTATAGATTGCATGATCCTAAAACTAAGTGCTTTACATCATAATAGCTGGTTTTTTACATTTGAGCGTCAAAATATTATGCATGATAAATATACAACCTTGTGCTCTTGCCGTTTCTCAAGCATCTTACGCACTTTCACTCTGCGTCATTCTTAAAAAGGGACTTCACATAAAACGTCGCATGTATTTGCCTTACATATATCTGTGATTAAGTAAGTAATGAAGACTAAACTTACCCACAATCCATCAGGTTGTATTCATGATAATCCTGGATATAAAAGGGCCTCTATTTTTAATGTTAGTTTTTCGTGATGCTCAGATGTATTGTACGGCTGATCATTATGCCCTCGCTTCCATCTTAGGATTGTCATTCTGCATTAATCTTATGTTCACATGCACATACTAACATCTTCGTAAAAAAATAAAGAATGTGGCATATACATAGAGACTTACTATAAACGCCTTCCATGCGTGCTTTTCATGTCACATCTCTCTCTGGTGTTTTATGTTTGGCAAATCGCAATACATTTCTCTTGGAGTTTTTTTATCTTTTGAGATATGAATACACTGCTTTCAAAAAAAAAAATCGAATTCCTGCCTTATGGCAGTAATGTGATTCTAACGCCAAAAAGGATACACTCAATCATAAGAACTTGACTCAGTTCCAATGATCTCCTCAATCCATTACCAATTAGCCTGACATTTTAGCGTAGCTTACTACTTCATACTCTTTGCTAAATACACTATGCATACCACTAACATTTTACCAAAAAAATGACATATTACTATATGAACATGAACAAACATTACGTTGCTCCTTTTACATATGAAGCTCCTACAAGATGAAACCCGAGAAAAAATTCCTCAGTCAACTCACAGACAGGTCTGGACCATACACCGTCAAAGTTAAGATAATCGACAAAACACGTAAGCAGACATCTCCCAAAGCCACATACCAGAAGATCACTCTAGAAGATGAACAGGTGAACATAAAAAAACACTAGCTTACCCTATATATATATATTCTAGAATAACATAACTCTGATGATGCCTGATTATCCGTAGGGTAAGCGCATGAGAGCAACCCTGTTCAATGATGACATTGAAGCATATGAGGATGTAATTAAGACACAGAGCATATATGAAATAACAAATGCTGCTGTCAAGCCAGTGGGCGAGAAGTACCTGGCAAGTGCTGAAGACTTGAGATTTCAGCTCAACTTCAATAACAGGACAGTGATCCAAAAGGTGGGAGAGGATGA
The DNA here is from genome assembly GCA_963680865.1 of Spergularia marina. Taxonomy (NCBI): domain Eukaryota; kingdom Viridiplantae; phylum Streptophyta; class Magnoliopsida; order Caryophyllales; family Caryophyllaceae; genus Spergularia; species Spergularia marina. The sequence goes on from OY804554.1 coordinate 10,065,932, forward strand.
TGGACCGGAGGCAGAAGCTTACAGCACAATAGATTCTCTGCATCGTGTGGTCAGCGACGATGATCGCTATGGTAAGGTTCTGTACTCAGTTATAGACATTTCCAGCCATAAGAACCTTGGGCTAATTTAACAACATATACGCTATCTTCTGTACTACAGATATACTCGTGGTCCCAATATTTGTTGAGCCAATCAGAACGGTGAAGGGAAAGAAAGAAGAGGACACACCAGTGCGTGAAATAGTGGTGATGGACAGCAGGTATTGCATCCGATTGGTTAACCCCTTCGAAACTTTTGAGCATTCGCACTTTCGTAGATGCATTTGTCCTTTCACACTTTCCGTTAACAAAAAACTATATTGGAAAACATGGTCTATTTGCTAGCGTCATAGTTACGCTATAATCTTGTGCACGACCAATAAATAAACATCTAACAATCGATTATCTTATGTGTCACCTGTGTAACAGCTCAGACCAGGCCTTGGTGATATCAGCTTGGTCAGACTTTGCCACTGATGCCTGCGCAGAGATAAAAGCAAACCTCGCAACCTATCCTGTGTACGTTTTTACACAAATGAAGCCTACAAAATACAAAGGTAGCTTGAACTAGCCCTACTTTTCCATTGAAACAGCATCAAAAATTCAACATGTCTACTTGTCCTTTACGTATTCCTTTAAATATATACACAGGTTTCACGCTTGCAACTACGCCATCTACCCTGCTGAAGCCTGCTCCAAAGGGACCTAAAGCTGACGCCCTCAGAAACTGGTAAGCAACTGCGGCCGTAAAAGGCCGAGCGCTCTACACATGCATATAGCCACATCTACAAAATCATGCAGAGTTACACCTTAGATTAATAATTACAATGATATAACATATTACTCTTTTTTTTTGCTGTAAGGCAAGGGAGAACCTGACAATGCTGTTTGCCAAAGAGCAGCACATTCAAAATGCTAGAGACCCTGGCGTCGAAGCACAGATCATTACAGTAGCCGAGCTCAGAGTTAAAAAGGTAGCTCCACCATGCAAGCAGCAATTATTCACTCCTCTTCATCTAAATATTTTTACAACAATCTGACATAACAAATTATGCTGCAGTATAAGGATGTGGTCTTGGAAGACAAGTTCCGCCTCAATGTCTCTGTACCAAGGCTCGATCTCAATGACGCTCGCTCATACCTGGGTTGCAGCCACTGTGGCCGCACCAGCACTCGGCCCATGGATGCACTGTATGACTGTGACAAATGCTTCAGGAAAGATGTGAAGTCAATTCCTAGGTAAGGCAACCAGAAAAATTACCCAAATTAAATCTTAAAGAACTACGAAGTCCGAGGTTAATTATTTTTTGATGGATCGCATGATTGGGTGCAGTTTTGAGGCTGCCGATCACACTGGGTCGATGGTGTTCCAAGCTTTCACTGATGAAGCAGAAACCTTGCTTTCCATAACGGCTGCCGAGCCACATGCCATGAGCCAAAATGTAAGTACACTCGCCCTTATACACAACTGATGAGTCTGTCCTGATACTAATAAAGCATGACTTAACACCACACTTCAATCCATGCAGGCTCAAATTCAGTTTTTTATGAAAGCTAGGGTGGAACTCACAACCGCAAAAGTAAGGCTAACAGTAGGACCAGCCAACTGCCTCACCACCAGCAAAGTCCTAAGATGGTTAATAAAAAACATCACTCTTCTCGAATAGGCAAGGAAATATGGCCTGCACATTTTGTCATCGCTACGAACAAACAAGTATAACACAACAAGCGATCCCAAATCCGCTTATGGTATGTGTGGAGCTACTGCAACTTATAAGATATGTCTTGAAGTTGTTGTATTTTGCAAAAGCTCCAACGTTATCACAAGCACTACCCATCATCTATGTAATGTAATCAAGACGTGAACTCTTTTGTTTGTTTTCTCTTTTCTATGCTAGACCGCCAAGGTTATGTAGAAATGGCACTGTGTTTTTAGCCTTTCTCGTAACTAAACAATCTAGCCATGCAATGACAACAATCATATGTACTTATCCTATGTTCTTTGTTTATATGCATTTACATTAAAAGACGACAATTTTATCGTGCCTGTTGACACTCATGTTGGGGGACCGCGCGCGGGCCAACAACTAGTTAGGAAAAAGTAACTAAAGGGAAATTGCAATCCTCATTGCAGTTGATAATCGATTACTTAGAAACAATAATAATCGATAAGCTGGTTACAAATAATATACCAATCATCATACTACTTCTATACAGAAACTAATCGGACTAAAATCTACCCTTACAAATTACAATCAAAGAAGATAGGCATAACTTCCCTCTGAAAGAAGAGCCCAATAATCCAATTTGTGAAGGAGAAACGAACCACCTTTATAGTTAAGCATGGAAAGACGGAAGGACGAATGGCCATGGTAACAGTTGAAGAGAAGCAATGAAGAATGGAGAAGGTCGGTATACACTTATGGAGAGGAGAAGGAGAGTCTAGCGCTCCTTTTTTTTTTTTTTTTCCAAAGGACAGTGAAGAGTTTCATTCCTACGCAACTTTATCAATTGATCACCATAAAACGTGACACATTGACACCTAAGCCGCCAACATGGCTTTTTTCAGCTAAAAACTTATCGAAGCAAACATTTAGTTCACACGTAGGATACGAGTTGGCTTTTTTTTTTTTTTTTTTGCAGAAACTTTGAAATTCTACCATGTAAGCTGTCAAATTAGCCTATTAAAGTAGAAGTATAGATAGAAAACGATTTTCTTGAGAAGAAAAGTTATTTTTGAAAATTAATCATTTTCAAACTTTATTAACTCAATAAAAAGGTTAAATCGTGATTGATTACCATAATTGGTACCATTTTATATGGGGGTGGGTAGCGTAGTTGAGAGGAGAGAGAGTTGTAGCTATCTACTTGTGTGCTAAAAATACAGAGTTAGTTACATCAAATGTTGATAACTTTCCATCTGTATATTATTATAGGGTTGAAGTTAACTTTTCGTCATCCAAGCGCAAACTCTCTATTTCGTTAGAGTATACCACTATACTCCCTCCGTCCCCCTTTAAACTGATACGAGTACGCATCAGATTTAGACTTACTATAGAGCAGATCGGTGTTCTGTACTACTGTGGGACTATTTTTGGGTTTTTGGATTTATTTGAGAACAAAAATAAACTAAGAAACGAAATAAAGGGATATGACCCGAAGGCCTATGATCAAACCTAGACGCCGATCTATGACCCACTACTCATTAATAACGCGATTAACAAATAATGTCGAACTAAGAATAACACTACTTAGCTCAATTTGTGTTCAAAGCGTGAACCCACTGAAAGAAACTCACTTTCGACTCTTCGATGGTAATTCTCAAACTCTGTGTGAAAACAATACAATAGGGTGCTATTTATAATAGCCTAGACTTCCTAAAAACAAAATAGACAATAAGGAAATATTACTCCTAATGAGACGTGGAAACATGACTTCCGCTATCTTTTCCTATGTGATAAGGAAATTTATTCTTTTACGAGAAATAAAACACTTAATTAAACTAGACTAAAAAAATTAGGAATTAATGCTACTTTACATCATCTCCTCCTCTTACCTTTTCCTAAAATCCACTTCCAGTCACAAATATCATTTTCTCTAGCTTTGTCATTTTGGCCAATCAGATATCGTATCATAAACACCCCATACTCAAAATACCCCGTGTTAAGGAAGGCGTACAAGCTAATAGGTTAATCAAAGTTGCAAAAAGATTGCATAGTGAGTTAGATGAGAATCTTAACAAAAATTATATACAATTTGTTTGGAACTTTGATTAACCAATTAGTGTGTACACGTTTCTCAATAAAAATATGTTTTGAATATGAGGTGTTTAAAGGGGGAGAGAGGGTGTACTTGCTCTAACGAAATTCACGCAGCAAGCGACTAGTGAAAGCATATTTACTTCCCGTCTCCAATATGTCAGCACGTGCCCAGGTGTTGGCATAACAACAAGACTATAATAAACCTCCCACTTACTTTCCACTTTACTCTTTTCTCTTCTCTCACCAAATCTCGTCACATTTTTTTAGTTTCATTTCCTCTCTCTCTCTCTCCACCCCACAACACACTTTTATCACACTCCTCCACAACAAACTTCTTCTTCACGACTCACGAGTCTTTACTTTCTCTCTCTTCAACTTTAGTCACTTTTGGGTCTTCCTTCCTCTCCTCTCCTCCTCCATCCCAATAACCATGCGACATCCCGTCCTCAACTCGGTCTTCTCCGCCTGACATTAAATTAACTTGCATCTCAAATGGACCAACTCACTGAGTCCGACTCGCCCAGCGCCATCCAACCCTCTATTTCCTCCTCCTCTTCTCACCATCGCTCAATCCTAGCCATCGATCTCAACCAAATCCCTTCCCCTCCCGAAACCCTACCTTCACCTTCATCTTCTTCTACAAGCTTCCTTCTCTCTCCGACCTCCCTTGTTCGCTCTTTCCACGACAACCCCGCCCTCCCTGAGGGCCCCGCTGCTGAGATCCCCTCCGGCGACTCTTTCTGCGCCGTTTGCGGCACCGACGCCTCCTCTGACCGCCTCGTCTGCGACGGCTGCGAGCGAGGGTTTCATTTCGTCTGCGCCGGGGGCGCCGCCGCATTGGTGGAGGACTGGTTGTGCAGGGACTGCTTAAAAGACGGTGTTCTGAGCCGGCGGTGGCGGTTGGGCCGTACTAAGGAGGATGGCGGCCTTCGCTTGCTCGATATGAATGCTTTGCCACCTAGTGACGGTGATGCGGACGCCAATGTCGCCGATTCGAGGTATGGCGGTAATTGTGAATTTGTTTCTATAATTAGTTGATGTTGGTTTATCTCTTGGTGTAGTGCATGTTTGAGATTTTAGTATTGTGATTGCATGAGAAAATGTATGCCTTTCGCTCGCGTTAAAGAGTATATGATTTGAGTATGACTGCGCTGCTGCGGAGGCGGTTGCGCAAATTGTCGATTTAGAGCTTTGTAGTAAGGATTTGAGTGGTTGCAAATGGGAGGATTCGCGGTGAAAAGCCAAGTTCTTCGACAATGGCACGATATGGTTGATATGTGAGGTCGTGGCGACTGTTTTTGCAGGTTTAGTTTGAATAATTAGGGTAATGGTTCAACGTTGGTGTAGGTGAAGTACTGTTTGACCTAGGAACCAGTCTTCCCTTGAATCATGTAGGATTGTAGACAACGATTGTAATTTGGTACTCTGACCGGCACTTTTTGGAGAAATCGCCAATATTAGATTCTAAAGGGAAGAAATGTATTTCCTTTGTGCGGAAAATTGTGATTGGATCAAGAACAAAATGTGGCCGTGCAGTGAAAATTTAGGCAAGGGGAGGTTATGTGGGTATTGGAGATATGGAATGCATGAGATAACCTGAGTTAAGTTTTATCTTCAAATTGGCTCGGGCACTCAAATGTTTGAGCTCCTTTTTTTGCCAGGGGGTTGGGGGGCACAGGGTAAGAGTGGAAGTACAATTAATAATTTACTAAAACGTGGATATGTTTCACTCGGAATAGGTGGTGGCAAAGGGTGCAGCTCCTAGGGAATGCAATGCAGTTGGTCGTGTACATTTTTGCTAAGATAGCCATATTCTTAGTGGCAACTTTTTTTTTGGGGTGGGGGGGAGGGGGGGTGAGAAAGGGAGTGTGTTGCTACTACTAATTTTTTGATTTGCCGGATTTGGTAATTTAGGACACCTTGAGTTCTTGTTATGAGCAAATACTTGCTTTTTGATAAGTAGCATTAAACTAGGATTATTTTTGTAGACTTGTAGGTTATAAATGTAGTAGCAGTTATCCTGTACTTGAAAATCTATGATCACAGAGAAGATACTTTAGCCAATGTGTGGAAGGACTACAAAATGCGGACGAGCTACTTGGTCATACTATCACTTAATTTTAGATCTCTCTGATTATTTCTCAGTATTTTTGTATTGTTTGATAGAAACACAATGTTTTTTTTGGAATCATATTGTACACTAATGTACAGTGACCTTCCTAAAATAGACTTCTAGGCTGCATATAATTCTGTGTTTGATAAACTTTATTTTCTTACTAAAAAGTTTTTAAATAAATAACAAGGCATGAGATGACAAGAAACTTACGTTGGTCCTATTATCTAGAATGGCGGTAACTGGGATAATCAAGACACCTGATGCTTATAATCAGCAGACAAACCTAATCCTAATATACTCTTAAGGTTGATAAATTCCCAAAATGATGCGGGAAATCTACACCTTTCTATTGATCTTTTCCGGTCCTTTCTCAAGTGCATTAGTTGATATATGATGTTGAAATCCGGATTTTGCTTTCTAGCATTTTTTTACTTCATATTTTAATTCTGTCTTCTTTTATTGTAGTAAGCTCGGTGTTCACGACAATGCTTACAGTGGTTATGCACCTGGTGGTGTGCTGTCATATCCGAATTTTATGTATTCGGGCAATGGCTTTGGCTTTCAGAAGGCGTCGACTACAGTGAAGCATACTGTCAGACTGGGATTTCAAGATATTATACATAACAGCCGGTCTATGAGTAGAAGCTTCGAGGACGTAGGACATGGATCTCAGTTAGGACGAATTAGGAGTAGTAACACAGCATTTAGATTACCATCTTTGAACCCGGCTGAAGTTTTGCAGTCTCTTAGGGAGTTTGTTTCTGAAAGGCATGGTGTGCTAGAAGATGGTTGGACGGTAGAATTTAGACAATCCCAGAATGGTTATGAGACATATGCTGTTTACTGTGCCCCAGATGGGAAGATACTTGAAACCATGTTAGATGTCGCCAGTTATCTTGGGCTAGCTTCAAACGGCAATGTCATGGAGCCTGATCTAAGGAATGAGGATGGCTCTGCTTTACGAAGGAATGGTTTGCATCTACCAAAACGGAGAAAGTTAACTAAACTCCCTGTCGGCAACGGATTACCGGAGAACAAGGACATTGTGACTGGTAGGTTTGCTAATGGCTTCTCATCTCAAGTGGACATTGAGCAGTTTTCGGCTAATAAGTTTGACAAGAATTCAGTAGTAATAGAGAGTGCACAAGAAGATAAGGAGGTGTCTGACATCCATCTCTTTCATGTAAGTAACCGTTTCCGAACTGCTGCGAATGTTTCATTCTGAAGGATTAACTTTAGCAATATGGTGTGGCCTTATCTTTTCCTCGTGGCTTGCCTTATGTATTCTTGTGTATTTCAGGAAGGACTTCCGCTCCAGTATGAAGATTTTTTTGTTCTTTCCCTGGGGAATGTTGATGTTAGATCTTCATACCATGACGCCTCTCAGATTTCACCAGTTGGTTATAGGTCATGCTGGCATGACAAAATTACTGGTTCTATTTTCCTGTGTCATGTTTTGGATGGTGGTGATTCTGGACCTGTTTTCAAAGTCAAAAGACTTTCATGCTCTGCTATTCCTGTTCCTTATGGATCAACTATTCTTCAGAGGAGAAGCTGTGTCCAACCAGATGCTCCTCAAAAGGAAGAGGGAGACAGAGTGGCCACCTCAGATGAAGAATTCTGTACTGAGATGATTCTGTCTGATCCTTGCTTTCCTGTAGAAGGTGATACATTGTCATGGCTTTTAAGTGCGCCTGGTGAAGTTGATGGTCAAAAAATACATCACTCAGAATCCAACAGCCATTTACCTGTAGGGGAAGAAATCGGTGAAATTTCTGTTGACGGAAATTCATCATCGTCAGTATGGAGCATTTTATCCCAGAAACTTGCTGATGCTTGCCGCCAGATATACAAGCAGTCTGGATCTCTAAAGTTCTTCTGTAAGCATGCGAGTAAAGGAATACCATCCTTCAATGAAATGATGAATGACAAGAATAAAGATGCCTTTTCATCATTGAACAAGTTTTGTAGTTTGTTAGGCTCCTTAAAGGTTCCATCAGTTGTGAAAAGTAATGATGAACTTGATTCAACAGCTGATGCTCTTAAATGTTGGCTGGATTCAGATAGATTTGGCTTGGATATAGAATTTGTTCAAGAACTTATCGAACAAAGCCCTAATGTCAAACGATGTTCCCGGTATGAATCTCTGAATAGGAGAAATGGTCATTTAAAAGCTCCATTGGTTCAAAATGGGCTATTACTCATCAATGGTAGGAGCATACAACAATGCCAACAAGATACTGTCATTGACAGTCTGTATAAAAAATACAGGAACAGTGGGGAACTTGCTAAAGCTATTCACAGTCGTCCCTCTGGAAAGCATTTTTGTGAAAAGCTTCCACCATATCTTGTAGGAGATGTGCTACAGGTATACAGCATTCATTCCAAATGGATATTGTGGAATCAATTTCTATTCTAAGTCTTTAAATTAATGTCTTGTTTTCTTCATATAGGTTTGGGAATTAATGCACCGTTTTGGTGAAATATTGAGTCTGAAGCCTCTGAGCTTTCACGAACTTGAGGCAGAACTCCTTAGCCCGTGGTTTGACGACTTGTCTCTACTTGAATCATGTGAAGGGGGCTCTATTGGGTTTCAGGTTATTTCTGCTGATGGACACAGCCTTTCTGATGAACAATCTTCGTCATCCAGCGGGGAACTTGATCAACCTGAGGAGATGCACACTCCTGGTGTCTGGGAAAACGTTCCTGCCAAACTAAATCTATCCACTCTCAGTAAGTGTGCTGGTTTAAGAAGGGCTCACATGTCGGTACTTGACGTGCTTGTGAGTGAGCTTCAGATAAAGGTTGCAGCTATGGTGGATCCTAGCATTGATGGAGAATCCAAGTCTAGGCGAGGTAGGAGGAGAGATGTTGATAGCTCAATTCTTGCCATCAGGCCAAAGCTTAATCTACTGCCTATTAATGAACTGACTTGGCCGGAATTAGCTCGGAGGTATACCTTAGCCGTTCTATCAATGGAAGGCAATCTTGATTCAACTGAAACTGGTATGCGGGAGTGTGGTAGAGTCTTCCGTTGCTTGCAGGGTGATGGTGGTGTCCTTGGTGGTTCTCTTGTTGGAGTGGCAGGAATTGAAGCGGATGCACTGGTAAGATTTTTCTCAAGATCTCTTGTGGTTGTTAAAACTTGCCCCCCCCCCCCCCTTGTGTACGAGGAATATATTTATTTCTTGTTTTATGTTAGTTGAATCGAGGATTTTTTTCTGATCTTTAGGGTTAGATATTGCTTCCGAAATAGAAGGTCTCAAGTTTACTAATGGCTATGGCTCACTGGTAAATACTACCCGCTTTTGGCACCCCTCAAAACTTTGTCTTAATACCACTCGTAGGTCTGATTGTTTGCAGTTGAACACATGGTTCTGCTGTCAAATCTGAAATTTTAGGCGAAGCTTGTAAATTTGCGTGGTTAAGCTACAAGGGAAGTACTAATGTCTCATATAATATGAGCATTTCTTATGTGGGATCATGTTATACAGGAGAGGTTAAGTGAGTGACACTCTTGGTTGTTTTAGTTAGGCAACCCTTTGTGCATGCTTGAGGTGGTTCAGGACGTGGGCTCCGCAAATTTTTATGAGGGTTTTTATTTCGTAATGTTGTCTTGATGACCAGAACAACAAATAATATTATTACAAAGATGCTGTTTAGAATGACCAATAATGAAAAGTGCTCCTAGAGTTGAGTCAGCCAAATGCCTCTTTACAATATAAGAAGTGAATCATTTTGTGTTCTTGCATTTAAAAGGTAGAATAGTGTTCTAGGTTCAATTGGAAATGAAATTTCTTGGACTATCACTATAGTACCAAATTAGCAAGTTAAATGGATGATAGAGTTAATGTCAACTATGCCGAGATTCCATAGTGAACATGATATTGAATGTTGGTTTTGGATTGTGATCGCCGTATTGACAATCATGTAAAACACAGCTGGCAAATCTCAATCGAGAGAAGTGTGGGGCTGTTTCATTTTCTGGCAACTCATTTATCTGTTCGCTCTGGGCGTCTAATATTGGTCTTTTTGAACTTCTATGATGATCATGCTGAGTTATGCTATTATCTCTGATTCTCTAGTTACTTGGTGTAGTTGACACTTAGGATCGCTGTTCTTTGGATTTGCATTGTGATTGAATAAAGCAAAATGGCTCGCCAAACTGTATGTGGTTCATATATTTATGTGGTAGCAGTTGGTCGCTGCAATACTCTGTGCAATTTTTGTTATGGGGAAATACCTCTTCCTGCTGTAAACACAAGGGGAAGGATGCATATTAACCCCTTTTGTCCCGCCATGTACTGGAGTCTTTGGTGCATTGGGGTAATGTGGTAGTTAGCCGATTTTCACTCAGCATTTTTGCAACTAAAATTGGGAAGACGTATGCAGGCCTGTAATAATTTGAGGTTTTTATTTTAAAAATTGTTTCTTCCAATTTTCTACAGCAATTGTATCCATTTTGGTTTTCATGTCATACTAGTATTTGTCATTTACTTAGTTTTTCTTGGACAATATGCTGATGCATTAACATATTTGACCCTCAGCTGCTTGCAGAAGCTACAAAGCGAATTTATGGAGGTCTAAGAGGTCTAGGCAGTGAAAATGATCAGCTGATAATAGAGGATGATGATCCTGAACCAGTTGGTACTTCTGGAGCCACTGGAGGTGGCGATGGTACTATTCCGGAGTGGGCTCAGGTTTTGGAACCTGTGAGGAAGTTGCCGACAAATGTAGGAACACGAATCAGAAAGTGCGTCTACGAAGCTCTGGAAAAAGATCCACCAGAGTGGGCAAAAAAGAAGCTGGAGCACTCAATCAGTAAAGAGGTTTATAAAGGCAATGCTTCTGGGCCTACTAAGGTAGTGTACATATCTTTGCTACTTCATTTCCTAGATAGTTTGCTTCAAGTTATTAAGATTTTTCTCCGCCCTGGTTTTCTCGAGGTTGGTTTACTCTTCTTTCTCTTGAGTGTAGTGGGGCCAGGGTGTTCTTATTTCTTTGTGAGCAACTATTTTGATTTGTTTGGATCTGATCTGTGGCCTTTTCTGATTCTTTCTCTCTTTTTTATTTTTATTTTTTTTGGCTTTGTTTTTTGTCTTTTTGGGTTGGGTGAGGTGGGTATGTGGACTGGTGGCTGCCAAACCCGCCTTCATAATCTATCTTTAGCTAATTTATTTTTTGTAGGTGAGCTTGATTCAATATTTTTCGAATACGATTTTTTTATTAATAGTACAGACAAATTTCTAGAACATCGAACAAGAAGTCCTCCATAGAGATCGATCTAAAGAATAATGTCTAAAGAATTTATGGAGGTCTAAAGAATAAGAGATCGGTCTTTCACCTCCTCCTACCCGTCACCCCCCTTTAGGTATCACGTGTATATACGCAGTTATACTGATCTCTTATAACTGAAATGGAGCAAGTATTTCCTATTGTCCAGCCTTTGAGTTGTACAGCATCACCATTGAAGTACTACTACCCTAATCCCCCCTAGTGAGCTTTGAGGCTCCTGCCAAGGGTGAGGTGTGGGCATTATGGGCAGATGTTCTATACGTTGCTTTGGTCATCCTATTGGTTTGTGGCCGTACGCCTGTACTATCCATAAAAAAGTCCTGTTTCAAACCTTGATTTGACAGGCAACTTTTCATCCAGATTAGAAGTAAGGTACTGCGGTGTAATTTTATTTAAACGCGTCTGTTTTTTCATGTTAATTAAAATTTTATCGAAAATAGATGGATTTCTTTAAAGTTTAAGATGAGAAGGTATTCCAATTACAGCAATTGAATGGGAAATACGGACTAGTTTTGTTGAATTTGACGTTAGGCTGTAGTCTTATGCGAATGGCTTCTTCTTCTTTCTGCTTTGAAGGCTGTTATGAACATTAAAATCTTAAACACCATTTCTTTTTTCCCTATTTCTACTTGCCCCCTTTGATTTTCCGTTGAACTTGCCCCTCTACTATATTTTCTTTGGTTTAATTTAAAAGGGTTGTCCCATTGTCTTTTAATATGATGGATTTATGTCTTTTTCTCACACTTCAATTTCCTGCTCATCCTCTTTTGTTTAAAATTTTGGTCCATCTACATTCGGTTATTTTCATTCGTTTCCAGATCATGATTTATTTTAGCCGACATCATATTATCTTGAAACTGAAGCTGTGTTCTTGTTGTTTTATGTAGTGGGGAGTAGAAGATAAACATGTCTATAACATACAATGAATTGAGTGTACTCAAGTACTCAAGTATACCTGTGATGGACAGGGATTTATTTTATGAGATATGATCGAGTTCTCCTTTTTGCAGTTAGTCTAACTAATGGTGTCTTATATTTTCTTTGACTTCGGTTTTACGTTTCCATTCAGCAAATGATTTTTCATTTTGGTCTAGTTGGTTGCTGAAACAATGGTATTAGAGATACCTTACAAAGCTCAGCAACTTATGTATAGTAGTGCAGTCTGACTGCGTGTCTGCGACTGTTAAGTTATGTGGTATCCCAGGTTTCTGAGTTTGCCTTGCCAAAAAAAAAAAAAGGTTTCTGAGTTTTGTTCATAAGCAATCATGTGGACTTACAACCAAAATTAGTTTTGATAGGAAATGTCGTTTCTGATTTGTTTTGTTTTTTAGCTGACTTATGCAGTCGTCATTCGGATGGCTGCGCAGTGTCAAGGTTTTATTCCTATTTCAGAAGAGAGTCGAAACTGAAGAGCTTATTTTTGCTAGTTGGTATCTCCAAATATTTGTACTATCTTCCTTCAGTCGTGCATCTTATAGTTCCCTGGCTACAAGTTGTTGTGTGCTTACAGTGAGAAGTTTATGCATTGTTACTTTCGATATGTCTCATTAATTTGCCGCTGAATGTTAATTTATCTGTTTGGTACATTTCGTATCCTTTGTAATGTTGCTCTGCCTGGGTTTGATGCAGAAAGCCGTGCTTTCAGTACTGGCAGATGTTCTCAGTGAAGCATCACAACAGAAAATTGCCAAGGAAAGAAAAAAGAAAATGATTGTGTCAGTAACTGACACTGTCATGAGGCAATGTCGTATCCTTCTACGCCGTGCTGCTTCTGCTGATGATGAAAAAATGTTTTGCAATTTGCTTGGAAGAAATCTGATCAGTACTGAGAACGATGATGAAGGACTTCTTGGATCCCCTGCAATGGTGTCTCGACCTCTAGATTTTAGGACAATTGATTTGAGGTTGGCCGTTGGGGTCTACGGAGGATCACATGAGGCATTTCTTGAAGATGTCCGGGAGGTAGTAACCTATTTTTATCAACATCTTCATTTAGTATTTCTGACTATTGTGTCTCTTATGACAGCCCTTTTCAGGCTCTCCTGCTGGTCAATTAATTGTTTCTTTTTGTGATGAGTTGTCGCACCTTATTAGTTTACACCTACAAATTTTTCCATGTATTTATAACCCGATTTTGTAGTCTGTAATTTGTAATCTGGAATTCTACTATTTGGATATAATCTGTATCTGACCCTTATCCCTAAGTCTGACCGAGTCATAATTTAGTACAAGGTAATTTGTTATCTATATTTTTTTTTTTCTTTCTAAACTTTTGGCGTCAAACCCGGTATTCAACACTTGGTAATTTGTTTGAATTAAGCTTTAGCATGACCTTTTGGGGTTCAAACTGCTACAGTTTTTTGAGTCTTATAAATGGAAGTATAAATAAGATCCCTGGTTTTCTTGCCCTTGCTAATGCACTTCGGTTGCTGATACCTATGACAGTAGACTCTGTGAACTCCACTTTATTGACGGTACTTTTGTCATTTGGCAGTTGTGGAAAAATATAAGCATCGCTCATGCTGATCAGCCAGAGCTTGTACAGTTGTCTGAGTCATTGTCCAAAAATTTTGAGTCGCTTTATCAGGATGAGGTATGCAAGTTTTTTATATTATGTCTTTTTTTTAGGGCTTCCCTTTGTTGATTAAGTTCTTCGCTGCATCTGAAGAGGTTGCATATCTCATTTTAAGCTGTTTATACTTTGCCATCCCGTAATTCAGGTTGTTGATCTTGTTGGTAAACTTCAAGAGTACTCTAAAATGGAACAATTAAGCCCTGAAGCAAGAAAGGAGTTATCTGATGTTGTTGCCTCTACTAGTGATATCCCTAAGGCTCCATGGGATGAGGGTGTCTGCAAAGTTTGTGGCGTTGATAAAGATGATGATAGTGTTCTCTTGTGTGATACATGTGATGCTGAGTATCACACTTACTGCCTGAATCCTCCACTTCCTAGAATCCCTGAGGGGAATTGGTACTGTCCTTCGTGTGTATCTGGGGTCAGTGTGTTAGCTGGTACCGCAAAAGGTGTTCATTTTATTGGTCGACGACGGAAAAAATATCATGGAGATGGGATCCGTAATTATTTGGAGGAGCTTGCTCGATTAAGTGCGGCATTGGAACAGAAGGATTACTGGGAATTCAGTGTGGATGAGGTCTGTACTATCCTTTGTTTTTCACATTCCACTTTTTCCCTAATGGGAGTTACAATATTGTCTAGAAAATGTTTAGAGATATTTTCTCCTTATAATTCTGTTCTGTCGAATTTGCAACTTTTGAGTGCATAAATACAGCAACTATGTCCCCAGTAGTTTGGCCTAACCAAAATCCCTAGCTGGATTGTGTAGTATAACGTGGATAGTTTATACAAATTGGAGAGGTGTATTTAGCACTGGTTACCTGCCAATACCCCCTGTTTTAGATAATTATGTTTTATCATTTGTGCTGAAAGGTTTATTTCATTGTTTTTCATCTTCATCAAGGGAATGACTCTTTTCAGTGGAAGGGATATAACATGATTATTATATCATGGTTATTGTGCATCTGCAAAGAGTGCCTAAACTATTTTTTGGGAGGTTATCAGGTTTAAATCTGTAAGATATGACTTGGGATATATCTTGTCAGTGGCAAAGGATGTATCTACGAGTACATCAGCCAAGCCTTAGTCCAAACTGATTTGGGGATGCCATTAGGTTCACGTCTATAAGATGATACTAGGCTCCGGAGGCTTGCACTTTGAGACATGTCAATTGACTTTCTCTTGGCTGCATTTCTTGAGAAATTAGCTATGGACATGAACCTTAACCTCCGAATCCCTTTCTTTTGTTCCTTGTACAGTATCCTATTGGCTTGTGCAGCTTCATGCTTTCTGACCTGTATTACGCAGACACGTTGTCCTCCAAAGAAGACTTAGTAAGAGTTTATTCTTGGGATTGCATAGTATAGACAATTAGTATATAAACTGTGGAAGTGATTTGTTGAAGACTCGATCCAGCCACTATATTCTATCCAAAAGCCTGGGGTTCATGATGGGCTTATATGTACTTCTGTGGTGCAGGAGTTGCCGATACACATTTTTGTAGTGTAAAATCCATGAAGCTTTTTCTTTTGTATTATTATCTAAATGTCTTGATATTACTTATTTAGTTATTTACTTGTGCACGGCGGACAAGTTGGAATAACTCATGCAATCACGAATTTTTTTTTTAATCCAACTCCTGTGGGGATGAATTCCTTTTTGAGGTATTTGGACCTGTTTGTGGAGTTTCCTGTTATCTGGATTACTGGACTTAGGAGGCCTTTCTGAAGTTCCGTGATAGTGTATTCCCCCCATTTAAGAGGGGTGTTGGGGGTTGAGGCTTGCCCTCAGAGTAGAAAAGTTAGGTTCTTTGTATCTGAAGTGCTGAATCCGGGCAATTGGTTTGTTTGGCTTGGAACTGATGTACCATTCAGGTGGCACGCAGTTACAATGACAAAAATAAGCTTTAATTGAACTAAATCATAAAACTGTTGTTCAGAGTTTGATACTGCAGATAGGTGATGTCATTTTGTTAGATTCATATGTTTACAATGTTGGTCTTTTTGTGGATTCTGCTAAAATTTGTCATTCATAAACTGGGTGGTATTACAATTATTATTCTCATAATACCAAAAACATGATTTTCTGATGGACCTCTCATTTTTGTGTGCAGAGAATTTCGCTACTTAAGCTTTTATGTGATGAGGTGCTGAATTCAATTGTAATACGTCAACATCTTGAACAATGTTTTGAAACGTCAGCAGATTTGCAGCAGAAGCTGCGGACTCTGTATTCAGAGTGGAAAAGTCTCAAGTTACGGGAAGATATACTGGCAACGAAAGTTGCAAAACTTGGTCCGGGTATCTCAATCGTAACTGGAGATAGTAGTCGAGAGGGCCATGTGGGTAAAATGGCTAACCACAGCACTTGTGAAGAGCATCAGCCTGTTCGGAGTGAACAACGCGACTATAGTGCTTCTGTGTCTGATAATGCTCCTCTAGCAAAGGGGGCAAATCAATTGGAGAAGAATGTGTCTTGTAATAAAGTTACGCAACCAAGGGGTTTGGAGTGTGAAGTGGAAGATATTGACCGGGTTGTGGAAGATGACGACACTTTTGTTGGAAAGCAAGACTTCATTGAGCGGTCATCCAAACGCCAGAAATCTTCTCTCGTGCAGGATTGCTCTTCGTCACATCCATTGCTCCCTGAAATTAGTGGTAAAGATAGCGAATCTTCTTGCCAAGGTAAGATGCAGGAGCGTGGGGAGCTGAATGTCTCTGCTGTCTGCAAATCAGATGATGAGGTCACTGCTTCCTCTGGTCTTCTCAATTGTGGGGCAACTGAGGGCATCCCCTGTTCCTCATCAAATGACATAGGGGGTTTTTGTGATGAGTTAAAGGCTGTGCGAAATGACCTGTCTATCCTTCAGCAGTCAATTGCAAGTACAGAAACCCAGCTTCTGAAATCGTCTGTGCGCATGGAATATCTGGGTACTGATTCTTCCGGTCGACTATATTGGGCTTCTGCCCAGCACGGTGCACATCCATGGGTGATTGTGGATAATACAATGGCCCTGGAACCTAGAAACCAAGGGGTTGGTCAATCAGTTATGATGGGGGATTGTTTATTTCTTTCGAGTCCTCCTTGGAATGTATCTGATAGACATCTAAGTTTGGGGGGTTCAAGTGCTGCTTGTCCATTTGTTTATGGCAGTGGTTGTTCGTATCCCTCCTGCTCTCAGTGGGTGTATTATCAGTCTGAGCCGGAAGTAAGAGAACTTGTTAAATCATTGAATGATAATGACCCAAAAGAGAGAGAACTAAAAGACTCTATCCGGCACTCACAGAAGCTGAGATTTTATGAACTGCATCAACCTTTAAAACAAGATAAGGCGGCACTTGAAGATTCGAAAAATTCAGAGAGGAAGAAAATGCCTGATCTTCTTGCCACAAAAGCATCTGCTGTACTTGAGTGCAGGTATGGTCCTTCCTTTCTGTCAGAAACAGTGGGGGTTAAGAAACGGCGGAAGCGATCTACAGAAACAAATGATGAAAAGTTTTATAGATGCAAATGTCTGGAACCTGTCTGGTTTTCGAGACACCATTGCTTCTCATGCCATAAAACCTTCTACACTGTTGATGAACTTCATACGCACAGTGATGAAAAGTGTGGATCAACTTCGTCAATTTCTGGGAATGGGAACGCGAACGTTGAATCTTCTGGGATTGTGAGTGGAATAAAGTCTGATAGACAACGGCCTCTTGTGGTGGTAACTGAGAAAGCTCAAGCAAATGAAAGTGCTGGACCTAA
Source organism: Spergularia marina (assembly GCA_963680865.1). Classification (NCBI taxonomy): domain Eukaryota; kingdom Viridiplantae; phylum Streptophyta; class Magnoliopsida; order Caryophyllales; family Caryophyllaceae; genus Spergularia; species Spergularia marina. The sequence goes on from OY804554.1 coordinate 10,083,467, forward strand.
GCTGTCAAAGTTGGTTGAATTTCAAAATGGAGCATTACCTGGTCCTTACAGGTTGGATGAAATAAGTTCAAAGTTTGTAACCAATGACTCAATCAAGGAGTTGGTGTCTGGAATAGGTTTAATCGGATCTGAAGGTACACCTTCCTTTGTCCCATCTGTATCTCCTTATTTGAGCGATCCGACGTTAACGTTTAAAGAGGGCACTGCAGTCACATTTGATCAAGTCAAGATCCCTGAGAATGCAGCTAGTCAGACTGATCCAGTTGCTGGTAAAGGTTGCATCGACAGTGTAGCTGATGCGAGCGTTTGTAGGTTATCGTGGCTCAAACACGAGAACTCCGACAGTGCCCAGCCAAAATCGGGAGTTGTAGAAGGCAGAAAGAAGTTTTCTCCATGTAAATTTACATCACCAATGGTCGTGGATGCGTACTGTACAGTGCCAGAGTCTTCTCTGAAGCCATTGGGTGGTGTTGCTGCTCAAATTCTGAGGCAACTCAAAATCTGTGTGCTTGACATGGAAGCCGCTCTGCCTGAAGGGAGTCTTAGACTGTTGAAGGCAGATCCTGATAAAAGAAGGGCCTGGCATGCTTTTGTAAAGGGAGCTCATACAATATTTGAGGTTAGTTATGTAAATATCTGCTATTTAATTCTTATTGACACGAGTTAGTTGTTTGGTCGAAGGGTAAGCTGTGTGCCTCTCCTATCTTTGTCTGTGTTGGGTTTGCATACTTTCCGTCTCCCTTGTTTCCAGGGAGTTGCTTCAATTCCCTCTATACTGATTTGCCAACCATGTTGGGTAGTTGATGAAGCCATAAGCCCTTGAACATAACTGGAACACTAAGCCATTGCCACCTCAACACCATTAGCTATCCCAATTAAAACTGATGCCTCAGGGATCTGTGTATTTACTCTAACACATCATTTCACTGATGTGTTGCGCGTCAATGTAAAAAGCATGCTGATATGCCTCGCGGCAAGTATCAGATATGCGAGATATGGACGCAAAACTGACTGGAGTTCTTGAACTAATGTGTCAGAATGTAAAAAGGCAGAAGGGAGGACTTGGACAGCATTAAGAAGATGAAGAGGAGAGAGAAATGTGTGGGAGTGTAAATAAGAAACATGAGCTTTATTTTGGGAGTGTTACTGTACTGGACACCTTGTCAATTTAGACATATGACAAGTAAACTAGTGGTGGTAGCCCACTTGCATTGCCTCATCACTTGCATGCTTGTTCACCAGTAGAGCTGGAACACTCTATTTTGAGGCTCTTGCTTTTTTCTATCCCTGGGCCCCTTGAGCAGTTTCTGCACGATTAGTCAGTGATCACTACAGGGTTATAACGATACAGTTACTGAGAATATGCGACTCAATTTCTTGCGACAATTCAGAACCGTCATACCAGTGTCTAGAAAATGGCCCAAATCTGACTGTAACTGCGCTGTCCGATTCTAAAATTCATGCGTGGGATACTTTGCACCCTTTCTCGTCTTAAGTAATGTAGGATCTGAAAAGACGTCTCAGCCTTGGGATCAGTTATCCCTACCAGTAAACTGTGGGGGGATGCGGTGGTTTTAAGTGTATGGTGGAGAGTACTTTGCGCCATTTGGTGGTCAGTTAGACTGGAAGGAATCATCTTATTCATGATAATATTGCCTGTACTCATCAAGACCAGTTCCACTTTCTGAAGTTGTTGTATGGCTTTAGTCATGTGTTCCACTATCACTGACATGACTTTTCGTCTTTTTGTAGACTTAATTACCCATGATAGTCCGCGAGGTTAACCATCTAGCTCTCATTTTCTGTATGCGTGTCATTCCTGCATGTGACTCTTCCCCCTTGGTGTCCTTATTGATATCCTCTATTAGTTATATGTAGAAACAAGCTAGCGTGGAGAGGGAATGCAGAGGCTAATTGATGGTTGTTGTGACCGGTCAGTAAGAAAAGTGAAAGTCTTTAGGAAATGAACCAAGACAATGGGTGACTAGGTTTTAGTTCCTCTCCTTTCTATTGTCTTGCTAGATTTCTTTCCTTGCTATCAATTATACTCTGCTGACAATTTTTATGGGTGATTTTTTTTTCCTCTCCCATTTATTGCTTGGAATAAGAAGCTAATTCGATTTTTTTATGTTTAGTATATATTTAATATATTATGTTAATATATTACGGGAACTTTCTTTTGCAGATGGTTCAGGCGACAATTGTGCTTGAGGACATGATAAAGACAGATCACTTGAAAAATGAGTGGTGGTATTGGTCATCACTCTCAGCAGCTATCAAAACCTCGACTTTGTCTGCACTTGCACTGCGCATATTTGCATTGGATAATGCCATTGTGTATGATAAAACTGTGACTGATCTAACTCGGGTTGGCAGTTTGAAGTCCATTGATGATATAGATCAGCTGTCATTGTCTAATTTGGAAGCATCCGATAAATCAAAACAAACTAGGAGATCCAGTAGGAGAAGGAAGGATGCAGATGGCTGACTTGTTTTGGCCGGTTTAGAACAATGTGTAGAGAATGTGGATTCTTGGAGGTGACAGTAATGCTGTTGTATATATGATGATAAATCTTCCTTGACCATGCTTTACTTTTGGTGGAAAGGGTTTACACCAAGGGAGTTATCATTATGATATGCAGACACAAGGCATTGCTTCCCCTTCATTCGAAGTTTTTCTGGGGCTGCAGGCTGACATACTAACTTGGATGCTAAGGGAGAAACCGTGTGGAGGTAGTTCTCAAACTCAACAACCAAACAACCAGGTACTGCATCCGATTTTCACTTAATTTCTGCTGTAGCCACTCGATTTAGTTTCTTTTAGAGAAATAGTGCCTCCCAGGCACTTCCTCAGTGAGCAGCATTGGTATATGTACATCAGAGAGATCATGTAAAGATAGTGTAGGAATAGAAATGTATAAATAACAGTAGCCAATTAGTCAATTTTTCATTTTTTTTTTTATATATTTCGTGCATATTCTTTTTCTCTGTCCCCCCCCCCCCTGAATTTCCTGTTCAGATCTCGATTTAATCATAAGCCATGGGCTTGTGTTTCCTGCTTTGAGATTTTTGCTCTCATTGTCCGGAGGTAAGTACTCTGTAGTTCTGTACTCTGTAAATCTGTAGGCATCTTAGGTGTCGTTTGGATACACTCGGGAAGTCGGAATTCCCGCAAATCCTAGGAATTAAGAAAGTATGGGTATTGGGAAAATTTGTTTGGATGAACGAGGGAATTCAATTCCCATGGGAAAATCTACTTACCTAACCCCCCCAAGGTAATTAAATTCCTACACTTTGGAGGAATTGGAAATGTCTGGCCTGAGAATTTCCAATTCCTACACTTTATGGTAACCAAACAACTCACGATAATACAATTCCTAGAAAAATAAAATTCTTATAGATTTTGAGGGTATCCAAACGATATTAGCCAACGTGACTTTTGTTTATATGAACCTGGTGGGAGATTGAGAGCTTATACCAATGCATAAAACCACCAGTAGTCTCTTAAGAGATCAGGATTCTGTCGTATCGTTGACATGGTCGATCTTTTTCTTTCGGGATAAAATGATCCTTGGATGATTTTAAAATCGAAGCTGGGACCTTAAAGGAGTTCAATTGGGCCTTCAGAGGAACACTCGTAAATAACCACACAAGTTTTTGGGATATTTTATGGGAAGACTGGGTATTTTCTAGAAAGAGATTTGAAGAGTCGAATGAGAAAGGTGGAAATGAGATGAAGACCTACTGTTTTGTGTTTTGGGAATGTGTAGTTTCATGTCTAACCGATGTCTATTACCTTGAGGGTGCGTTTGGTTCATAAAAGTGGAATGGAAACGGATTAGATACGGAATTGGAATAGAATAGATACAAGTATCATTCTTTATTAAAGTTGTTTGGTTCCATTAAAAAGATGTATCAATTCATTAGTAGGGATTTAAATTTGTTACCTTATGTTTTAGGTGAGTTTCATTTTGAGGGATTGGAAATAAAGTGTGAAAGTATTAGAAAACAAAAAAAATATGAAAACAAACGCAATGTAACGGAGTGGTAATCGAATTCGTTTTCAATACCCCTCAAAATTAATGAACCAAACACAGCCTAATCGTATTTTGCTAGTAAAATAACAAGAACAAAACCTAACACGAGACCGACCGTGTCCTTTCAATGTACCTTGTCAGACATGTACACAACACACATGTTAGGAGAGTTGTCCATAAAAGTCCCATTCCGACAAGGCCTTTTCCAATCGGGTCTCCTATACCAGGAGCTAGAAAGCAAAGACACATTCGGAGTACGGAGATTCCTAAGTCCCAAAATTGAGTCATGTTAGCATCAATTCCTAATGGTTCCTTGTTTCCATTTTTGTATGTGTTTGGCTTCGCCCATCGTTTTGAGCTCTTTGAGTTGTCATTCCAAAGAATTGACAATCTACTAACATAGATTAATCACTCGTCTCTTTTAATTACTAGAAATTTTTTAATTCATCAATGATTGCCACTGAAATAATACATTTAGACTTTAGCATTAAAATTCTAAATATTACGTATCTAATATTCCCTCTGATTCACAGAAATTTTTCTGTTTCTTTTTGTAGTTTTGAGATGTCATGTTGGGAGTTATTTTTAGACCAAATGAATCGTTCATTTGCTGCAAAAATCAGTAAACATTTCATTCTGCATTGCAATTTACCAAGTCTACTTGATTTTAAGGAAAACGGGAATTTTACTTGGTCTAAAAAAAGTTCCTGACATGCCAACTCAAAACTGCAAAAGGAAATAGGAAAATCTTTTTAAATTAGAGGGAAGTATTGAAAGGGCCACAAAAGCTGGGAGTAAAGACACTACAGTTTGATCATGAGGTAATCATTATATACTCTGCACAAAACTGTTGAAAAATAAGTTTAACCTACGTAGTTTATACATTTATAAAATAGCTAAATTTCGAGAATATTAATGTTGATCTAGTGGTTAGAAATTCGATATATATGATAGTTATCTCGAGTAAAACTCTCACATGCTTACCCCTGTCTATTCAACTACAAAAATACTTTATTTATATCCAATTTCATATATTGTGCAATATTTATCATTCCAACATCAAGTATCGGCCTATTTGACGACAACAAAAATCACTTGAAAGTTGTAGTAGGAAGAGAGAAAAGATAAGGATAAAAGGGGAAAGAGGCGGTGGAGTTTGTCTGAAGTAGGGGCAGGTGTTAGGCTTTCCTCAGGCTCGGGTAGTAGGATCATAATTTATAGTGGGCATGCCAATTCCATGATGTAACACCCATAATATGCTGATCGATAGCACCTTCTCACTCACGCATTTACACTCGTACGTACCAAATTTCATGTCTTTTCAATCTTGAAAACGCCTACTACAATCACAAAACTGAGTGTCACTATTGTATTAACTTCTCCTATTGTTTAATTACTTTAGCATCAACCCACGTGTTCCTTTTATTACATGTACTTTTCTTTTCCCAATTTTAGTAATACCGAATATGATACTTTTTTCGATCCAATAGAAATATAATCTTTAATGAGTACTCCGTATTGTAGAATCGAACTTAAATAAAAGTAGAAGACCCTCCAAAAAACAATCCGAGATGATACATTGCGGGTGGTGATGATCGAATAATCCTACTATGTAATTAAGTTATAGGAGCCGGAACTAAACATTTATAAGTTTTTTTTTTCTCCCTTTTTTCGAAGGTGGAAAAGTGAAGTAGACATGCACAACATTGAGGACAAATAATTCATCCTCGCTCGTAAGTAAAGTATATGTTCAGTGCCCACGAGTCATGACAATTGTATGAAATGCGCAAAATGTTCGGTGCAAATTTAGTGTGATCGAGCAGCATAAAATTTCTCCAACAAATACTACTCAATAAATATGCGTCATATATAAATTACCATGATAATAATTGACAAGGAATTACACGAATACACGATATAACTTACAATTTTCACAAAGTCTCATAAAAGATGGTCTCTCAATAAATTATTGAGAGACCATTTTCTTGTGTTACAAAGTGACTCTTTTTACCTTGCTTGTAAGCGCGATAATACTTTTAGTGATCGTATTAGTTTACTATTATAAATCACATTATCTATGATTTTGGAGGGTTCCATGATATGAAATTAGCTAAAATTTATAAGTAACCCCTTTGCAAATTTTAGATTAAGTGCCGAGCTCCTTAACTAAAACGATTACCAAAAGTAGTATAAGGGTCACTAATTATATAAACGGGGTCACGATGTATATAACATGCTTGGTTTCTCAATAAAGTATTGAGAGACAGTTTCTCACAAGACCTACTGGGCTACTGCACAATTTTAGCCTGAATTAAAATTCTATCCAATGATGTATACTAGTATATATACGAAGTACGGTGTTCAATAAAAAAAATAAAATATAAACTACTGATAGAGTTAATTTGCAACACCACAGATACAGTATCAGTACGATATATATGCACCAATTTTGCGTATGCTAATCGATAAGACGTACGAGCAAATAGCAGTGGAGAGTGGAGACAGGCCTTTTCAAGCTATAAATGTGTAGCTAACTTCTTCAATAATCATCATTTTTCTGCCTTGACATTATTTCAGTCTCTCCTCTTCCTCTCTCCAAAATCCGTCCCTGAAGTTCCAAGACTAACAGGATGAAGCATTCATTATCGATCACAAGGAACGTTGTAGGTGCCATAGGTAATAATGTTTTTCTTTTAATTATGATCGAAGATGTCAAATGGGTTAATGATTGCAGAGTTTTTTTTACGACTCGTCTACATTAAAATTGCGCTCTATATGACTATACTCCCTCCGTCCCCCTTTAAACACCCTGCTTTCCATTTTACGTGGATTAAAGTGATGTAGTTTTTTTATTATTGTTGGAGATAGTGGGGGGTTTATTTATTATTGTTGAAGATAGTGGATGATTTGTTTATTATTGTTGGAGATAATGGGTGGTTTGTTTATTATTTTTAGAAATAATGAGTGATTTGTTTATTATTTTTGGAGATAGTGGAGGGTTGATGTGTGGTGAAAACATACCATATTTAATTTTTTTTAAAATGGGTGTTTAAAGAAAGACACCCCGAAAAGGAAAGCGGGGTGTTTAAAGGGGGATGGAGGGAGTATATACATATAAATTGCAATATTGCATATATTTACATACTGCTGTTTCGGCGTTTCCAAATGACACTGTGTAGGTTTGTTTCTTATAATAAGCAGTATGTGAAATTAGTTTCGGTACCTAGCTTGGATTTTATGTTATTATTATTGTAGAAATGTATGTGTACATCGTACTCCCGAGTTGTTCTATATATGTATTTATTTGCTTTAATTTTTGACATGATTTGTTTCTGGAATTCTGCAGGGAATGCTATATCAGTCTTCCTGTTCGTCTCCCCAATGTAAGTTTGTGGCGCTTAATTGTATTTATATTGGTACCATCCAATACCTTTCGATAATGTTTACACCTAGCTTGTTCAACTGTGATTATGAATAAGACATTAAAATCATGCATGCAAAAAAAAAAAAAAAAAAAAAAAAAAAAAAAAAAAACTGATAATGAATGAAGAAGCATGGTATACATAATATACATACTTGAGCATATGATATGATGCTTGTCCATGGTCTTTCACAACATACAATAGAAAGAGAAAGTGGTGAGATATACTCCTATATTTTTTTGGTACAAAGACGAAAATGGAAATAACTAGCTAACGTCTATTACACCCTTCGATGGAGGCAAAATAACAAAATTATCATCAAAGATGGAGGAGATCCCTGCGACCTTCGTGATCCCCACTTCACTAAATTCAAAGTCATTAGTCGTCCTGAAGGTAGTTTGTGAAAGAGTCGCTCTCGCTTACTTCGCCATATGATCCTCTACCTTGTTGTACCTTCTGTGTTGATAGTCTCTACACTTGCATGTAGTTCCATCACAAACTCTCTACATTTCAAGTACACATTAGTTAGCCTATCCATAGAATTCCTCCTATCCATAATCCCGTGAACCACCAATTCACAATCCCAAGAAAAATACTCCTATATGATAGAGGAAATTTTTAATTTTGGTTAATTAAGGTTTGGTCGTCGAATTATACTTCGGGTATCTAAGGTTCGAGTATTCCTACTTTTGGCACCTCAAGTATGAGCATGCATTTTCACTTTGGGTACGTACAAGTTTGATGATTGTCTCATTTTATGTAATTCAAATAACTAATTAACTTAAAACTTATTATGAGTCAGACAGGCGGACATGCCGGTTTTAAATACTTAGGGCTCGTTTGGTTCCTAAAATTGTATATCCCAATTTCAAATGATAGATATTATGAAATTATTACTTAGGGATCGTTTGGTGTCAATGCCATTTTTAGTTTTTAGTTTTTAATTTTTGGTTTTATGCATCCTAAAATAAAGTTAAATAAATGACCAAATTAATTTTAGGTTGATGGTTTCTATATATAGTAGGCATATTGTAAATGAAAACCGACAGGCAAATTGAAATCACTTTTTCTTGTTTTAATTTCAAACATAGGATTTTGGTTTCCAAAATGAAGTGAAAATGAAAACCCAAAGTCATACCAAATGCTAATAACTTTAGAGAATGTTTGGATACAATTGCAAGGATTTCATTCTCAAATCGTATGGTTGGGAACTCAAGGATTTTAGACAAAGTCTGAGATTTAGATTTGTTTGTATCAAATCCTTTGGAATTTGATTGAAATTCTTTCTAGGACTTCCTTTATCCCTAGGCCACCTTCTCTTGTACGAGAACAAAGATGGCTCTAGCTGAGATCCTCTGCTTTCATCGATAACCCAAAAGTATTCCCGGCATAATCTTATATTTTTTAGAACTACTTTGTGCAGAAGCATAAAAGATAGACCCTCAGAATGTTTGAATGCCAAGGGTAGCAGAGTTTAATTTATCAGTTGCAGCTTTCCTGCATAGGATATGAAGTTGTTGCCCCAATGAAGCAACTTTGCCTTGATCTCATCAATAACTGGATGGTACATACATGGACACCTTAAGTCTGTGGATGAGTGCAAGGGAACACCTAGATATCTTAATGGAAATTTCCCTAGTACATAGGCAGTTTGGGCAGTCCTGTTAGCTGTTTTTGAGCTAACACCTCCAAGGTATATGTTTGTTTTCATGGGGTTTGCAGCAAGGCCTGAAACTTCATTAAACTTGTTCAACACGTTTCAAAATAGTAGAGACAGAGTTCAGGTCACCTCTTATGAAGATCAGTCAATCATTTTTTAAATAGATCATCGTAATATTTTTTTTTAAATGAGGAACATTCATTCATATATAATAATTTGGCATATATACATCATCTACCAATCCAAAAGTTAGGATCATTAGAAATATGACATTTCATTCGTAAAAACCCTTTTTAAAATCATTACTTTTTGATACAACCTTTTTAAATAGAAGCCTTTTCTCTAAAATAATTTGAAATGAGAGCCTCCCATACGAGCTATATCTGCTAGTTACAGATCCCCCAAATTTTATTAGAGACTTGCAAAAATTGACAAATCCAACCCTCTACATTTTGTTGTTGTTGTTGTTGATGTTGGGAGCCACGAAACAATCTAGGCCCCCTCACCCTTGGTTATAGAAAAACCAATACAAGTATAAATATGCGACGTAGCCTGCGCACAAATGTCCTGCGTCTGCTTCCTCGAGTACCGCTGAAGTAGAGCAATAACACCCGACTCCAATACTCCTAACGGAGAGAAGGAGAAAAGGAGGAAGTCATATCCCAAAAAACGCACTGAGCCTTATACTTAGTACGCTTACGAAGAGTCGCCACACGCACAACCTTGTCTGGCTTAAAACCGACCAAACCAGACTGAGTTAAAGGCGATGTACGATTCAAATCGACACACACTGTAACACTACGAGATTATAGAAAGTGGTTTTTGGAATTGGTTTGTCCCACATTGAGAAACTAAGGCTCATATGATCAGTTTATAATAGATTCCTACCATTATACTACCAACAATGCCTTCCCCATTTAGAGCGCTAGAGAGGATATACGAATTAAGGGGTGACTACCCATCTTATTGGTTTGATTGCAACGTATGATGGAACAGGCTATTACAGACACGTCACGCCAACAATCCAACGAATATAATAGCACATCCGCGGCACGAAGAGGTCTGCCATCCATGCTAACAAGCCCAATATCAACCTCCTTACAAGCTGAAATCCCGAACCTATAGTAGACGTCTACTAAGTCGCAAACAATATTGTGACGATGCCTGATACCCATGACACCTGCTGACGATACCGCATGGTTGCCAAAAACATCACCAGCATAAGTCTGCGAACAAGCAGAACACAGCTGGTGTAATGAGAACAAAGGGACTCCCAAACGATAGTACAGGACACAACGATAAGTCGAAGTAAACACACAGAGCATATCATAAAAAGATGGGCCGGTAGACAGAATTTAATACCAGAGCATTGAAGGAGCTTAGCGTGCAAGTAAGCGGGCTAAAGACGAGACGCCAAGAACGTATTATGGGCAGCATCACCAGCCGAATAAACACCAAGCCCCTCATGGGAGAAAAGCAAGGTGGCCAACCTCCACTGCCAATCACCAAAACCCGCCCCAAAGCAACTACAATACGCTCTACCGAAGAATGAAGTGCCACATCGAAAACATCATGAGCCGACTCAAAGATACAGGTGGATAGGTGCGCAAAGCAAAGTAAAGCTGAGAGACACCATTTTAAGCCCGAAGCAACAACAACTCACATTGGGGATCAGGAAGAGTTACAACCACATCCTTAAGCGCAATGGTTTTGGTAACCCGCATAACAAGAGAGCTGCAAAAATTATGATCAACACTAACCGGCCCACCTAAAAGCTTAACCCAAGAAGAGGTCGCGCAATTTTAGGAGGAAAATACCGTCAAGCCTACTCCGAGGGTCCTCACGAGACCAAAAAATCCTCAATCTTATCAACATTAAGATAAAAGCCCAAAGAGGGGACTGCCAGCTGAATCAACTCCAAAACCTAACTAACAACCATGACATCTCCGATAATAATGCCATCATCCAAATACCAAGCCTGTAAGCACAAATCCAAGAAATCCCAGATCCGATATGCCAAGGGATGCAACACAGGGCAAAGAACAAAGGCCCAAGCGGATTGGCCTGCTGCACCCCCTGACAAGACCAAAGAGTGTGTTCCCCATAATACAAACGAGCAGGAATAGAATAACAAAACTTAACCCATCGCGAAAGGGTAAAGCAACGATGCCGAACCTCCCGAAGCATAGCAGTCCGGTCCACCAAGTTGAAGGCATTCTATAGTCTACAAACAACACAAAATTCATCCCCCCTCGCCTCGACCAAACGGTTAATTTTATGCAAAATCCCCTCGCCATCCGCGGATACACCCACTCCAATTTGGAAATCACCAAAGTAAGCACTCAAGGAGTAACCTAGAAAACTCGCACCCACGTTAGAGACCAACCGTCTCCACACAGTACCCGCCGCAATAAGGAGCATACCACCCCCATGCATGATCAGTGGTGTGAGATGCAAGTGGTATGAGAGGCGCACTAGCAATAAAAGGACCCAAAGCAGCAGGGCACTGCCCAACTAGAAAAAGGTTAACCACATGCGTGATCCAAGCCAAGAGTTCATCAGAAACAGCCACCACAACACCACTCATGCAATACAAGAGGTGTTGCGCAGGCAAACCATCACGTCCACATGAAGTACCACGCGAGAAACTTTGAATCCTTCCACGAACGACCGCAATAGGAGCATCAGGAAAAGACTGATCAGTCAGTAAAGAAGGCAAAGATGGCCCCGGTATGAAAGGGTTCTTAGTAGTCAGATCCTTTAAAGTAGCATCAGTGTAAGGAGAAATGCCAGAAGAAGAAAGCGCAGTAAAATGACCATGTGAAACCTTACGCTTACACTGCAAGATAGAACGCTCCCCTGCTTCCTCATTCACCTACACCGATCGAGGAGGGGTAACAGCCAACGCATCCTGCACAAGCTGCCGTCCCATGCACCCCCACTCACACCAAGACCAGAGGGCACTACTAATTCTCTCCTCCTGCAAATGACGTCTAACAGTAGATCGACGGTCAAGACAAGTGAATCCAACAAGAGATGTCATCTGACTGACCAATAACCCTATCAAGAGCCCCTTTAGTTTCCCAAACAAAACCCAAATGACACTTTGGACGGATAGAGTTAACTATGATATATACTCCCTCCGTCCCAGCTCAAACGCCCCAAGTCGTTTTTGTAGTGGAATAAGAATAATTGATATAGTAAGTTGAGTGGGGTAATATTAGAAAAAAAAAAGGAGGAGAAAGAATGTGAAGATTAATAAAAGTAGAGAGATAATGTGAGAGAGGAAGTGGGAGAATATGTAATAACTTAATAAAAATAGGAGAGAGAATATGTCCCAAAATAGATGGGGTGTTTGAGGTGGGACGTCACAAAATGGAATATGGGGCGTTTGAGCTGAGATAGAGAGAGTAATATATATACCTCTACTCCTTTAACATTTGGTTTCTCACGTAAGTGTAATTTCGTAATTGTTTTTATGTTTGTTTATACCAAATGAAATTAATATCTTGAATACATAGTTGGCATTACCCGATATACAATTATTCTAACACACCCCATATGTTATCCACAATGACGTGCAGGCCGACATTTATAAGCATTTACAAGAAAAGATCGGTGGAGGAATTTAGGCCGGATCCATATTTGGCAACGACCATGAATTGCATGCTTTGGGTTTTTTACGGTCTTCCAATTGTCCATCCTAACAGCATACTTGTAGTATCTACCAACGCCTCCGGACTTGCTATTCAGATTGTCTTTCTCATCGTCTTTTTCGCATTTGCAGATAAGAAGGATCGGGTAATTTAGTTTTTTTTTTTTTTTTTTTTTCGTATTTCTTATATTTTAAGATCATTTGAGAGACCTTAAGTGTGTTTCCAAATCACAAAAGGTTGTTCCTTTTGAAGAATTTTGCAGATGTGAGGTGAGCTAAATTTTGTTAAATCGATTGGATTGAATTTGCTACTGACCTTTTGCATTCATTGGTAATATTTTTCTCTCTTTCCATTTTCAATAGAGCCAAAGACTGCTTATTCTTTAGTTTTTGGTATATAATGGAGTAAAGCAAAATGACTCATAAAATTGTATGTGTTTCTTATTTTGTGAAGTACTCCCTCCGGTCCAGATTAAACTTCCCGCTCCCTTTTGCGCTCCTCCAAAGGAAAGCTAATAAATAATTCTTAATAATTCATTTAGCAAATAAATTTAAAAACTAGTTATAACCAACATTTTTATCTTGCCTCCATAATTATTCACTCGACAAAAAACGTAATATTTTGGAAATGGGAAAAACAAAGTCAAAACCTTAAAAAAGGGGATGTGAAGTTTAATCTGGACCGGAGGGAGTAATAGTCGGTCGGTGCGATTCTCGACGCAAATTAATTTTGGGTCATCCGTGCGCATCCTCTCTATGTTTCAATAGAGGTAATGCTTGTGTGCATCCGACCCCCCCTTACCCCGCCTTATGTCGGGAGCTTTTAAGGCAGTAAAGATGTTGTTGTCCAATGTCAGACTCGTATGATCTACATAATCTATGTAATGACATAAATTATATGCATTGATATTGTTTATAAAAAATTTTCAAGGAACGAATAATTGAATTTAGCAATAAAAGTAGTTAATCGTCCTTAAATGCAACGAGAACTTTAGTTATTTAATCGTCCTAAATTGAAAATATTGAAATATTATGAAGAGATAAATTATAAAGCCAATGGCTTGCAAGTTCAAGTGCTTTAATGATTTTTTATTAGATTTTATTATTTATTTTACTTGAGCAAATTTATTTGTTTAAGTAAATGCCCGAGATACATAAAAGATAGTTCTCATAGAAGACTTTTGTTTCTAAAGTCGGCCACTTTAAAAGTTGTACTTCCTCCATTTCTTTTGATTCTTTACGTTTGATTTGAATTTGTCTCACAGATTCAAACCAAACGTAAATAATCAAAAGAAATTGAGGGAGTATTTTTTATCAAGCGCTACGATATTGCAAAGTATTTAAATTTCAGGATTATTTTTTTGTCTTAATTTGAATAAACGGTACGCCAATTTATCAAAAAGATTCAATAGAGCAAGCACACCATTTATACCGATAGCTCGACTTTTAATTATTGGGGTTTTTTTTTTTTCCTACTTTGTTGTACATTTTTTTTTTTTTATATTTTGGTACCTTTTATTTTGACGGTTGCCACATTCTTGGAGTTAAAATCTCTAATTTTGGGAGTATGTGTACAATTTGATGGAATGCATGTCAACAAACCCAATAATATAAATTGTTGGGAGATGCCTCCCAAGATATATTCTCAACTCGTTTACATTAGATTACTCATGCATAATCTATTTAGCCAAAAAGAACGCTGCATACATTTGTATACATTTTGATTCTTTGTATAAGAATAAACAAATAAACAATTCCCTCTAGAGAAGAAATTAAACCTATTTGTATTTGTGAGAAACTTATGAAGGCTATAATTACCTATAATTAAGTTTTTAACATATGAATTTTCTTTTTAAGAATTTTTTTTTTTTTTTTTTCAGCTGAAGGTTCTAGGCTGGGCTGCAGCAGAAATATCATTCATGATCGTCGTGATAACCATTACACTCTTATGCTTTCATACAACAGAGAAGAGGTCTTTCTTTGTTGGGATCTTGTGTGTGATATTTTGCTTAGGGATGTATGTTTCGCCTCTTACGATTATGGTAATTCGAAAAATTCAATTTCCATTCTCAATAAGTATTAAATAATTAAGTGATTTTCTCATAGCAGCATGTTTGCAATTTTTTTCTATTCTTTTACCAGCGCAAAGTAATAAGGACAAAAAGTGTCAAGTACATGCCATTTTGGCTTTCAGTTGGCAATTTTAGTAACGGGGTTATATGGACAATTTATGCATTTCTTCCACTTGACCAATGGATCTTGGTAAGTCATATTCAAATTATAACTGGTTTTTGATATTCACTAATCTGTCTCTATCGTCATTAAATATATTATATCGAATTGTTTCTTACCCTTGAACACTTTAAACATCTGAATTAGAGGGGTTCCAACATTTTTTATTTTTAGTTACAAGAATATCCATGCTTTCTTCACGACTACTCCCTTTGCCCCCCTTTAAACACCCCGGTCATTTTTTCACGTGGATTAAGGTGGTGTGGTTTGTTTATTATTGTTGGAGATAATGAGTGATTTATTTATTATTGTTGAAGATATTGAGTGATTTCTTTATTATTGTTAGAGATAATGGGTGGTTTGTTTATTATTTTTGGAGATAATGTGTGGTTTGTTTATTGTTTTTGGAGATAGTGGAGGGTTGATGTGTGGTGAAAACTTACCCCATTTAGAAAGCTTTAAAATGGGGTGTTTAAAGATTGACACCCCCGAAAAGGATATTGGGGAGTTTAAAGAGAGACAGAGAGAGTATATGATTATAATTTAGTTTTACAGTTTTATTTATTTACTAGTATAATACCCGTGCTATGCACGGAAATGTGTAACCAAAAGTTTTAATATCGTAACGTGCGGCATTGCGTCTCTAGTTTAACTTTGTCTTGGTAACACAGATTTATATTGTTGCCGTTCGAAACGTAGTTATATACCCGAATCTATTTCCCGACTCAAGATATCAAGGACTTCTTTTAAAAAAAAAAAAAAACTGAATAGCTTAGCTATCATGTATACGTACGACTTTAATTTGCACTTGATAAAATGCAATCTCATCAAAGTGTGTGTGCGTGAATGTATCTCTAAGTATGAATATTAGTAAGGGAACATTTGTATTATGGCAAATTTATTTACCAACTCCAAATTTCAGTGACTTTACAATCCCATAACTTAGAAATAGAGATGAAATTTGCATTAGAAGATTACACAAATAAATAAGAACACAAAAAGTGACCTTTAGTTACCTCTATTTGAGCGAGTCTTTAGCCATTGAAATGGTTAATCACTACATCAGTGAGTAAGAGGACAAATTTTGATTGTAAAGTAGATAAAGAAGAGCAAAATTTTGGGATATACTCCGTATATATATTTGGTTGAAATGATCTCATAAATTTAGTGTAGAAACTATTAGCTGCTTTTTCATTATTAACTTAGAGTTGTTAGAATTTGCAGCAAATTAATAGGAACAAAATTATTCAAAACCATGTTATTAGGAACAGAATTTTTAGCGGGAAAATGTGTAGCCATTGGATGCCACGTGTCCTAGTGGCTTCTGTTTTAGTAGAACTAGATAGATTTAGTAAGATAATGACAATCTTTTCCTTGTTGTGCAATTTGGCTAAGTCTTAATGCGGATGCTAGGTCACACACATGATTTACGTGCATGGCTATCGCTTATGTGATAGTAACGTCCATATATGTTAGCACACAATATCACTATAGTGAGTTACAAATACAGATTAAAAATCCCCACACTTCTTCAAATGTGCTATTGCTAAAACCCTCAAGTTCGTGAGACACTCTCTAAACTCATTAATTCCCTTAAGCACTTAGCTAGGTTATGTTTAATTTTCTAATTAATTTAATTACCATAAGAAAAATCTAATTAATTTTTTTGTAATTAATTTTTATTAGCTAAGCAAACTCCTATATCACCCATCAAAAAAAAAGTGAAAAGTAGCCAACAACAAGTCATAGAACAAATCTCGCGGAAGAAATCTACAAGAGTGACTAATAATCACGATCTATCTACCAAAATGTCTGTACTGAATTGCAAAGTAGGTCCAACTTAAGCAAGCTGAGCCAAATTTAATACTCCGTACAGGTTTCAACCAAGCTCAAAAACTCCTATACCTGGAAACACGGCGGTGATCCAGAAAAAAATAGAAAAAATATTTTACAGTGTCAACAATATTATTTTGGTGTCCCTCACATTCTTTTAAGACTTTTCATCATTTTTAGCACAAAACTTTCACTCCAACAAAGTTGACTTTAAGTAACACATGAATAGGTAATATTTTACAGGGATAAAGTGTTACTTATTACGGCCAAATGCCCAAATTGGTATATAAAAGTGCATTCAAATACTAGATTGGTATATAAAAAGTTACAAAAGATATACTGGTATAAAAAGATGCAAATATAGTCAAATAAGCCTAACTTTTTGTCGGTGTTGGAAAACCGACAAAAAGAATTGCTTTTCTATTTTCAAAAAGATGATTTTTTTTTTTTTTACTATTTTACAAAAATAATCTTGTGCCATGAAAAATATTATCAAAATTAGTAAAGAATTATTTTGCTTATTTTTGAAAATGAATTATTAATTTTGTGTATCGATTTTCCAACTTCGTGGAAAAAAAAGGCCTATTTGACTCATGTTGTTTATTTATATACTAATATGTCTTTTGAAGATTTTGAAGACTAAAATTTTTTTAACAAATTAAAACAATGTATCCTAGTGGAGTATTTTTTCTTAGATACAAAATCATCACGTTAGAATCCAAACACCTCATTCAAACTGCATGTGTGCCTGAGTTTAAACATTAACTTCATTTGAGCCCGTCAAGGCCCAACATTTGCTCTCGCCAGAACATACTTTCACACCCCTATAGGGTCTGAGCCTAATGTCTTTGATGGGTTAGGATTATTCCACTCCAAGATGAATCCCAACGAACAACTTGTCACCACACAAGCTAGCTAATAAGAACTGATATATATATATATATATATATATATATATATATATATATATATATATATATATATATATATATATATATATATATATATATATATATATATATATATATATATATATATAATGGCCAAGGCCCAAAAGCCCAGCCCGACTTTCCCCGGGTTTGGACCGACCAACTAGGCCCAAAGCCCGAATCGGCCCGGCCCGAAAAAAGCCCGCAATAATATGGGTCGGGCTTGGGCCGAGCTCATGGCCCGAAAATTGGCCCGGCCCGCTTTTGAAAATAAAAACAAATTTTTAAAATTTTATAAACCTAAGTTATGTAAACTAGTGTAAATGATGTCAGATTATGACGAATTTGGTAATTAAAGTACTCAATGTAGCAAAATTAGGCTAAATGTAGTGAATAAAGCATATTAAAATAATAAAAATAAAACTATTAATAAAATATAATATTGTAAATTATGAAAATAACATCAAAAAGCTCTCTAAAAATGTATAATAATTTATTATTAAACTAAATGTGCAAGTAGTAGAATATATTAATGGGTAAAGTGATCAAAAACGTATAAATTAGGTAATACATGATTTTTTTTAAAAAGCCCGAACAAGCCCGAAACGGCCCGAAAGCCCGCTTTGGACTGAATGGGCCGGGCTTGGGCCGACCGATTAGGCCCGAAAGAAAAGTGCGGCCCGGCCCGCACACCGGGCCTACTTTTTTACCCTAAGCCCAGCCCGGCCCATGATCACCTCTAATATATATCCTCTTTAGGGCTTAGAAAGTGAATGACTTGTTGTGAACATCATAATGATAAACATGTTATAACCCTCTCAAGTTTTCAATGTGGGACAAGCCACTTTAAACTGACATTGCCTAAAATCTAGTTCAAGCAAGTCTAATTAATCCTAACATAACTTAGGGTTGAATCCACGATAATATAATGGGGTATTTAGCTAGTGATTTTGGCTTAATAAAAGTCAAATTTAAACAAAAGTAGTAATTTTATCTAATAACTACCACTAATCAACTATTAGACTAATAAAGACAAAATGTTTTAAGTGAAAACTGTTAAGACTCTAGGGGGGTTTTAGTGAGGTTCATGCAGGAAAGATGATTACTTTAATTAGGGGAAGTGACAACAAGACTTAATGAGTTGATTCATGCAAAAAGAGGGACAACAAGCGATTAAAAACTCTCTTAAGTAATTAATCTAAATTCCGATTAGTCGATTAAATCATTCTCATGCAATTAACCAATCAATCCTACTCACTTATGCTTAATTGAGGCTCTAATCTCTTATCTCTTATGTTGGCCTAACTAGTAGAGGATACAAACTAACCAAATGTACATCCTAGGCAATCATGCAATTAAAACTATAAGGGTAGTAATGAGGCACAAACCAGAGGAAATACATAACAATATATCAATTTCTCACATAAAGATACCAATTTTGACACATTCCCCTCACCCCCTAGCAATAAAATTACTTACAAATAATTACCAAATGTAATTAAAAACATCCTAGGCATGATACTAAAAATGAGAGATTGATTAAAGGTTGAAACTTGATGATGAAAATTAAATAAACAAACAACAACCATAAACTAATTGCAATAAATAGAAAGGATGAAGAATTGTTACTCAACTTGAGTAATAATAAGGAAAGAGATTGATGAAATGGAAACTTGATTATTGAATAACAAAATAAATCTTCAAACTTGAATTTGAATCTTCAAAGAATTATAAAGTCAGAGTGATTATACCAAAGCAAGGAATAGATGAGAGAGAGAGAGGAATCTTTAAAAATCTCTTCTAAAAAAATGAAAAGTGTTCCCAACAATGAGGTTAGGTGGTATATATATGGGACAAAAGATCAGAAATGAGCAAAAAAACATGTCAAAACGTCAATTCAGGCACTCCGCTCGGAGAGCGGATGTTGGCTCGTTAACATGCTCACTAACCGTCATCCGTTCGCCATCTCTCTCTACTTACGCACGCACTTGACTTTGGAAGGTCATTGGAAATATTAGAAGATAAAATTTCACCTCCGATTTGAACCGCCAGTTCGCCACCATATATGCTCTAGAACATGAGATATGACCGTTTTAAATAACCCCTTGCGCGACGAGTCTCTAACTTGTGTGTTTGAGCCTCCCTTGCTTCCACACTTGTATCCTCTTCCTCGTCCGAAATTATGGTCTCACTCTGAGCTCTATTTCAGTTCCTAGACCCTCTTATGCCTCGAGTTCCGTATCAATGTTGTAACACTACAAATTATGGAAAGTGGTTTATGGAATTGGTTTATCTCACATTGGGAAACTAAGGCTCCTATGATCAGTTTATAATCTATTCTTACCATCATACTACCAACAAGACCTTCATCTTTTTAAAGCCCACGCGAGGATATACGGGTTAAAAAGTGACTTCTCATCTTATTGGGTTGTGTTGCGACATATGATGGGTCGGGCTGTTATAAATGTGCTCCGTGGGCATACCTACAAGAGCAAACAACATATTGCAGAACCCGAGCCTTGTACAAACAAGAAAATGCACTAAAACAAACAAATATGCATTTGCTTGGGCCAAGACAATCAACTAAACGTACAAAATGAGCACGAAACATATTGAAAACCATCAAAACTAGGAGATAGGAAGATTTATATTACACAGAAGAGGGATATTCTAGCATACGAGTATATCACATACCAACTTAGGGTGTTACATAAAGAGCATCATGCCAGCTATACCATTGCTTGAACCAACAACCCTCAGCATAATACAGGACTGTATAGTTTGATCGAATTAGTGATTCTCAAAGTATTGTTATCATTGCTTTTCTTAACAACTCGTAGACCCAACTCGTGATCGAGCTTCTTCAATTTTCACCTCAAAGTTGGTATGATCATCATTATTACCAGATTGTCAACCAATCGCGTGTCACTAGACTCGTCAGCGTAGCATGACTAACCTCTAGAATGACCCCAGGTGTCAATGGCAACTAACGTGACCACAAATCCACGATGCTAAGATGATTATAATGGAATGGTGGTCATTAACTTAGTGTGGTCGCTAATGAAGTAGAGTCACTCTTTTAGAAGTGAGACAATCTTTAATTTTTTCAATAACCAAGTTCGTTAAAATTATGGCAACAATTATCGTAACTAGCACCTCTAGATTTGGTTTCAGACTTCTTTTTTCCCATAGAACGAGATTAATTTCCACCACCATCATTGACTACAAAACTAGCACTATGATCCTTGACAATATCATCGGTTATTTTCTGACATATTTTCCTTATTAAAGTGGTGCATGAACTTCTTCTTGGGACACCTTATGCTTGCCAATGGCCTGGTAATCAACAAAATTCTCAAGGCAAAGGCAAATAAACCAACACAATTATAGTTGCATCCTCAACATAACAAATATATTTCGTAAGATAGTGCCTTCATCATGTACAAAGCCTTAAATTCCTCGCTAAACTAAACAAGATAGTGAAGTGAGACTTCTCCTCAATGTCAGCTCTATCGGACTTGATAAGCTTGCCTTAAGTTGATCTCCTATTACATACCCTCCTCTGTTTCTGGCGAGAGGATGACATAAGTCTTGTTGCTAAAGCAAGCCCTCATCTTTTTTAGTTATAGTCTGAATTTATCATTTTTGGTGAACACGTCTATTTTCCTAGTTATTGAACCAATAATCGATTAGCTTGTTGGCCTGGATATCCACTGTTGGAGCGGTGATGACACTTGTTGGCCCTGCATCTGCTTTTCACTGGTCCAATTATAATATGACATTGTCTTTTGGTCCAAGCAGTGATGAATTTGTTTTTGGATCCGTTCCACAAAGTTAACATATAATAAGATTGGTCGAGTCTTATAGACAAGTCGTTTAGTATGTAACTTTTCGATTTATGTTTTGAGTTCGGACCTTAACAATTATTCAATCCACAAACCAACATCTGAACTGTGTCTAGGACCTTCCCTCAAGCAACAATTTTCTAGCACTGCAAATCCAGAGGAGGTCAGAGATCCATCAACATGCCTAGGATACTTTCACATCACAAAGATCCCCAACAAACCACGTTTCTTTGCCATTCTCGAGTCACCATAAACTGACACACTATCTACCGAGTCACATATGCGTCACATATTTTTTTTTTTGGTTAAAATGTAAAATTTTATATCATCAAAATTGTATTTACAAACAATCGCTGATGAAAGCCAGCCAAATAAAACCAAAAATACAAACCCATTTTCGACTCACAATCCACTCCTACAGGTTTCTCTCCTGCAACCACTTTCTATTTTGATCTTTCATATTGTATGTGCTCTTCCTCATTCTGCTTCTAACTTCTAGCCTAACCATTTCAGCTATGATCTCCGGCCTAGTAATAGCATTTTCAAATCTACACTTGTTCCTCATAAGCCAAATGTGGTAGATAAAGCTGCAGATTATTGAAGTAGCGGCCAAATTCCTGATTTTTGAACCCATCTTCTTCTTTTTGCACCAAAGAATTGTTTCAGCATCAGGGAAGTTCATTTTCGACCACTTTCTGACTTCATCTAGGCATTTCTTGCTGTAACTACATTGGAAGAAAAGATGGTTGTGTGTTTCTGACTCTGATTGGCATAAAATGCACTCATCATCAGTACACACCCCAATTTTCTTCAGTTTATCTTTAAGCTGGAGCTTGTTCTGCAATGCCAACCAAGAGATGAAAGCAGCTGTAGGTACAACATGCCTTGACCATAGAGTTTTGCCCCATTCAACCTTTGTTGAGCTCCCTGTTAACCAATTGTACCCCTAACTGACTGTGTACTTCCTGACAGTGCCTGTCCATTCTCCATCAGTGTATGCCTCCTTCAATTTCTCCTTTACTTGGCAAATTTTCTTCCAGTGCCAGCTTGTATCAGTTGGGGGAGAGTAATTCTCCCATGTGGCATCTTTCAAATATACACAATTCACCCACTTAATCCACAAGGTATCAGCTTTTGTGAAAATCCAGTTCACATACTTCCCCACACAGGCTACATTCCAATTGAAAACATCTCTCAATCCATATGCGTCACATATGACTGATCTATGTCTGCACTCATGCTTTGAAGCTATATTTCCACCACACAACCTTTCTAGTATTTGCAATCCCGTGTAACTCTACCAAGGAATCGCGGGCTGCAGTTAGTTAAACCCAAAGAATTGAACTTTAGACAAACTAAACACAATTTCTAGTTCAATCACGTGGCGACAATATTTTGTGACGCTTTTATGATAATATAATGACTCATAGATTTATATATGTCATCATAAGGGGTCTCAAAGATATTGTTTTTTGGTGGTTGTCTCATGATATAATTTAGTTTTGTAGATATTATACTTTAGAACCGTATAAGAAAATCATTATGATCTTAAAAAAGAAAAACACTGTATATAATATGGTGCTTACCCTGGTAAACACGGGTGTCAAGAGTATAATTATATATCTTAACCATTTGCAGATCCCAAATGGTCTTGGAGCAATATCGGGCGCTGCTCAACTAATATTATATGCATGTTACTATCAAAAAACTCTAGATGACGATAATGTTGATGATGAGAAGAAGGAAAACCATGTTCAACTGTCATCTATAGCT
Organism: Spergularia marina; assembly: GCA_963680865.1. Taxonomy (NCBI): domain Eukaryota; kingdom Viridiplantae; phylum Streptophyta; class Magnoliopsida; order Caryophyllales; family Caryophyllaceae; genus Spergularia; species Spergularia marina. The sequence goes on from OY804554.1 coordinate 10,106,853, forward strand.
TTGTAAAAACTATAATAACTTGTGCTTTTATTGTGTTTTTGCTTCAATTTTTGCTTTTTGGTAGAAGTTGTTAGAGCTTTGTATTATACAACCCTGTATACTTTATATCTCTTAGCTTTGTTGAATTAAATGGTAGATATCGTCTTAACATACTTTCAAAGCCAGCAACCAGGCTAATTGAAGCTCAAATGCGATTATTGTTAATTGACTAATAACATTTTCATATGCACTTACAAATTTTCATTGATATATGCATGAACGAAAAGAATGGTTATGGTAAAGAACCTTCGCTTTCATTTCTAATTGTTTAAACTCAAAAGTCAAATTTTTAGTCATTTGCCCAACAACATTGGTAAATTTATGTAAATCTAGATTTTGCATGACTTTACCTTCTTTATTTTTTCATGTCTTTTTCTTATATCCCTATGTAAAAGAAGAAGAGGGAGTACATATATTTTGAGATTACCTTTATCCTTACAACTAAGCCATATTAATTTCATGTCGCCGGTGTGCTCTTATACAAAGAGACCAAAGTGCTCTTCCTCCACTCCGCCGATATCTTATTACCTCTCCAAATAATAATGTTGAACATCGTCGTCAGCCATTCCACACCATTGTCTTCTATAGACCTCCAAACCTCAATAGGTAGTATGTCGTCTGGCCCCACTGCTTTCTTCCGTCTTCAGAGCCATCCTTACCTCTTCCTTCCGGATTCTCCGCATGATCTCTCGATTAACAATACATGAATCCTGGTTCACATTTCCAATGCCACTCACTTGATCACCATTGAACAAAGTATCAAAGTACGACCTCCATCTCTCCCTGATCTCCTTATCATCAACAAGGACACTTTGATCGACATCTTTAACGCATTTCACCCTACCAATGTCTCGAGTCCTCCTACGCGCAATTTTGTAGGTATCTTTGTCTCCTTCCTTGGTGTCCAATCTAGTATAGTGGTCTTGGATCACCTTTCCTCTTGGGCCTTTTACCGCTTTCTTTGCTGCTCTCTTTGTCTATTTATACCTCTCATAGTTCTCCTCATTTCTATCTTTCCCAAAAATCTTATAACATTTTCACTTGTTCTTATTGCTTGTTGCACTTCCTCATTCCACCAAGATTTATCCTTACTCGGTAGTTTCTTCCCCTTAGATTCACCGAGAACCTCTTTTGCCACCTATTTTACTTTAAGCACCATAGTATCCCATAACGAGTCTACCTCCCTTTCCACACTAGTTGACCAACTATCTGTCCCACCCATCTTCTCCAAGAAAGCCTCCTTGTGCTCACTTTCAAGTTTCCACCACTTGATCCTTGACTCTACTTGTGGCCGCCTCTTCCCAAAGCATCCCTTAGCTCTGAAATCAAGTACCACCAATCTATGTTGTGTAGCCGTACTCTCCCTAGGTATCGCTTTCACTACGCCATAAATCACATTTAACACCGGGTCCTAAATGATCTAGACACCGGTTATACCCGGTGTCTGGACTGCCGGTGTCATATGCTAAGACATCGGTTGCTTGTTGAAAGCCCGGTGTTAAAATATAGACATAAGACACCGGTTTTGTCCCCAACTGGTGTCTTATGTCCTATTAGAGACACAATCTCGACAACACATACAACACTGGTTTAACGTAAAACCGGTGTCTTATGTCAAACCAAAAGTAAAAAAAAAAAAATTTAAAAAGAAATGCACACAAAAAAAAAACGCATCGAATTTTATGCAGATAGATACAAAAAGGAATAGGACGAGAGAAGTGCGAGGAAGGAGATGCGCTGTTGTTGAAGATGAACAATCGGAGATTAATGACTTTTAATATATTAATGAATTTCAACACATACAAAACATTGGACTGCACAAAATATGTCCCAATCAAAATTCGGTATACAATAATATACCACAACATTCAAAATTGAACAAAGTATATCTAGATCTGAAACTTAATCAAAACAACTGTTTTTACAATCAAACAAAATATTACAATAAAATGAACTAGGGAAAATAAACCTAAAACAAAACAAAACAAAAAAAATCAAAATACTACATACTTTTCTCCTAGATCCATGACAGTTTCGCCTAAATAACGCCCAAACGTATAGAATCGAATTGAGGGAATGAAGAAGAAAATATATCATGAGTTCATGACTGAGAATCGATCATGATTTCGCCGAAATGATGAACAATCAAACATGATTTTGCTTAGGAGTTCGTCGTTGGTTGATCTGAAGAGAGAGAAAGAAGAAAGGGACAGGAGGATAAGGATTGATCTGAATTCGTGAGTGAGAGGAAGAGGAAATAAAGGAAGTAAAGAAGAGGGGGAGATTGATGAAGATAAGGAAAGAGATAAAAGGGAGAAAAGAACGAGGAATAAGGAGTGAATGAGGGAGATAAGGATACGTAGGAGAGAAAAGGAGTAGGAGGCTGGAGGCGGATAAAACAATGTAGGGTTTTTTTAGTGATTTTTTTTTTCAATGCATAAGACACCGGTTTTGGGTATACCCGGTGTAACACTACGGAATTTGGAAAGTGGTTTATGGAGTTGGTTTGTCCCGCATTTGGAAATTAAAGCTCATATGATCAGTTTATAATAGATTTCTACCATCATACTACCAACAAGGCCTCCACCTTTTAGAGCCCACGAGAGGATATTCGGGCCTAAGGGGTGACTTCTCATCTTATTGGGTTGTGTTGCGACGTATGGTGGTTTGGGCTGTTACAGATGGTATCAGAGCAACCCTGCGACCGCGTGTTGGGTGCTGGGGCGAGGACCAGCCGTCTAGCGGGGGAGATCTTGGACCTGTGTTGATGTTGGTATGGTTTGGCCGAGGCGCAACGGGGACGTTGCGTTCTCTAAGTGAGGGAGTTTGTAACACTACGGAATTTGGAAAGTGGTTTATGGAGTTGGTTTGTCCCGCATTGAGAAATTAAAGCTCATATGATCAATTGATAATAGATTTCTACCATCATACTACCAACAAGGCTTCCAACTTTTAGAACCCACGAGAGGATATTCGGGCCTAAGGGGTGACTTCCCATCTTATTGGGTTGTGTTGCGACGTATGGTGGTTCGGGCTATTACACCCGGTGTCTTATAAACCGGTGTCTTATGCGGTCAACTACTTACAATTTTGTTTATCTTTTATTTATTTTTGGAATCCACAAGGCACCGGTTTTTTCGACAACCGGTGTTAAATGTTATAGTAAGCACATAAATATATAATTTTTAATACATATCACACCGGGTGACAGAAAACCGGTGTCATATATTTTTCCAACACCGGTTTTTCGCATGCCGGTGTAATATAATCCGGTGTTATTTCCTATTTTTGGCGTAGTGTTTGCAATTCGTAAAGCTCTTACGCCAAGCATTATGTCTTACCAGGAAGAAGTCAATCTGACTCGCATTACTTCCACTCATGTACGTCACCAAATGGGACTCTCTCTTCTTGAACCATGTGTTCATTATACCCAAATTATATGCCAACGCAAAATCCAAAATGGCAGTTCCTCCTTCCATTTTTCGACCCATACCCAAAACCTCCATCCACGCTTTCAAAGCCATTCCGCTTTGAACCCACATGCCCATTAAGGTCCCCACCAATAATCAACTTCTCCCCACTAGGAACCACTTGTACCACCTCTTCTAACTCCTCTCAAAATTTCTGATGAATAGATGCATCCAATCCAACCTACGGTGCATAAGCACTTACAATAGTCGTAATCTCATTCCCTATCACCAACCTGACTATCATAATGCGACCGCTCTTCCTCGAAACCTCCACCACATCATCTATGTACTCTTTATTAATAATGGATACCCAACTCCATTCCTACTCTTATCCTATCCACAATACCAAAGCTTATAACCCTTGATCTCCTTAGCTTTCGCTCCAACCCACAACCTCCAAAGATCTCCCCATCAAAGAGTCAATTTTCCACGTTCCAAATGTAAGCCTACTAGCCTTACCGTTATGACTTAGTTTCCTTTCTTGCTCCCCTCCATGGTCAGAGAACCTTAGCATGTTTGACACCATATCAGGGAGACAAAGTGGCGTGTTACTTCGGGTGACGACCTAGTAACCCTTGCATATATTTCACTACACCCAGGCCTAGGAAGTATAGCGCGACCTTGCATATTTGACACCACCCCCGGGCGTCGGAGCGGCGCGTCGCTTCTGGGCAACGACTTAGAGATCCTTGCATATTTATCACCACACCCGTGTCTAGGAAATGTAGCGCGTCGTTGTGAAAGGGACGCCCCCACAGTTATCAAATTTTTATTCATGTCCATGATATGTGGCTTGTTTTACGCTAGCCGCCACAAACCTACCTCAACTCTCCTCTTTTATCCAGGCTTGAGACCGGCAATGAATGAAAAAAAAAAAAAAAACACTTACATGTAGAGTTAAACGGAAAAGTGGCAAAAAAAAAAGGCTTATTTCTGAGAAGTACTTCTAATATAATTGTTCGGGCGTGAGGTCCGTGGGCCGTCACTAGGAAGGCCTTTGGCGGTCAAAGCAGGAAAGGCCAAGTAAGGCCCAATAAGGCCAGCTTGGCCAAATAAGCCCATGAAGAAGCAAGGCTCTCAGGTGGCCGATCAAGGCCCGTGCCTTCCGAATTCATGCGCCTATAAATACTCGATTCATGGCCATTAGAGAGGTAACTCGCTCTTCCTACGGAAAATACTAAAAACCTGCCTCTCACTCACAAGCCACTAACTTGATCGTCGGAGGGGGTTTCCCGAATACTCCCCCGGGGCAGTAATAGTCGTTCTTCTTAGCAGGTCCACAGCCACGCAGGCCGAGAGTCAACGCTCCTCCCTCAACAAATTACTATTGTTCATTTCACAGCGGAACAATTGGCGCCGTCTGTGGGGAGCGCCAAACTAAAAGCCATGACCGATCACCCGTCAAGGACCCCGGCTCCGGTTCCCACTAGTGGAATCATCAGGGGGTCTCCTTATAGTAGAAGCAGAGAGACCACGAGAAACCTGGAGGATCACATCAATATGATCAACAATCCTCCTTGGATGAGAAGCGAGATAGTCGTAGAAAGGATCCCAAATAATGATCAACCCGCACGTCCCACGCCACCTACACAGGTAAGATCTAATGCTGCAGGTACCGGTAGGCGGACGGGGAAAGAAGTAATGGATGGAGCAGCTGGTTCCAGTCAACCAGCGACTCCTGCTCCACCACAAAACCCTGGAACCAGCCCAGGAACAGGCCTCAGCCAGGCCCAGATGCAGTCTGTCTTCCAGGTCCTGAAGGACGTTTTTGGAACCCTAGGGGGACAAATCCAGGAAGGGCAGGCTGCCGGGGTTACCCCTGTCCGCCTTTTCGGCACACCACCTGGCCAGGCGGTCGGCATTGCCCAACCTGCTGTCGCAGCCAGTGTGGTAAATGAAAGTCATTCCAAGAGACCCAAGTCAGGGGCCGGGTTAGGGAATAAGACTCACTCCAGAAGCAGGCCCACGAAGGGATCCCACCACGCTCAGGGTCCCACCAGACAGGGGCATGCCTCAGGCGGACACAGTCATGTCAAAACACAGACAATCTACAGTGAGGATCCTACATACAACGAAGACGAGAGCTCTGGATACAAGAGGCCAAAGCACGCCAAGCGGACTCCTCTCTCCAGGGGGGTGATGGAAACCCCGGTGCCAACGTTCAATATGCCAAGCTGTAAGTTCGACGGGTCCACGGATCCCACCGAACACCTAAACAGTTTCAATAGCCACATGTCGTTGTACCAGCTGGAAGACGGAGTTTGGTGCAAAGCATTCCAGAACACCCTGACCGGGATCACACAGACCTAGTTCAGGGCTCTGCCAGAAGGAAGCGTACGCACTTTCCGGGGTCTGTCGAGGAAGTTTGAAGACCAATACTCAGGCAACAAAAGGAGAGAAAGGATTGCCACTGAGCTGCTCCACGTGAGGCAGGGCGAGAGAGAAAGCACGAGCAATTACATAAAAAGGTTCAACACAGAGTACCAACAGATCCCCAATTGCTCCCAGGAAGTGGCCATCTTCTCACTGACTCATGGGTTGCAACCAGGTCCATTCCACAACCGGATCATCCGGAATCCACCAGCCACCATTGCGGAAGCTAAGAAGCTGGCAAAAGGGTTCATCAGGGAGGAAGAGTACCACAAAGCTTTCTCACCTACGAAAAAGCAGGAGACAGGGTCTACAAGAGGAAGGACTAAGGAAGCTGAAACCAAGACAGACAGGGGCAGGGGCGGAGAAAGGAAACCAGAGTCCAAAGAGCCCAGGAAGAAAGATCTCCCCATGAGATATGAATACTACACCCCCCTGACCGTCAACAGGGCTGAAGTGTACCACATTCACATGGCCGACGAGAAATGGGAGAAACCACCAAAGATGGGAGGTTTACGAAGGGATAAAAGCAAATTCTGTAGATTCCACGACGACCATGGCCATGACACAGAAGAATGCCGTCACCTGAAAAACCAAATCGAGGATCTCATTCGCAAAGGGCGCCTGCAGCAGTATAAGAAGGGGCCAGGGGCAGACGCCAACAGAATCCCAGTCCATCAGAGATTGGGTGAGATACATGTAGTCACAAGCGAGGGTGCCCACGGAGGATCCGTAAGAAGTCACAGAAGCCACCTCAGGAGCCTGACCCATCAGATACACTATGCAGGGACGGGAATCCCCAGAAAGCCGGAGATAATACCCGACATGATGTTCAGCCAGGTCGACTACGACAGGGTCATCAGGCCCCACAATGATCCATTGGTGATAGAGGCAGACATCGGTAACCACCTGGTCCACAGATGCTTGGTCGACTCAGGATGCTACTCAAATGTCCTGTATCGGTCAGCATTCTACCAACTCGGGCTAGGGCTGGGTTGCCTAAAGAAGACAGACAAGATGGTATACGGATTCTTGGGAGAGGGGCTGGCCCCGATCGGAGTAATCGAGTTAACTATCATGTTCGGGGCAGGGTCGGCCTCGCGTAACCTTATGGCCGAGTTCATAATAGTGGATGCACCCTCAGCCTACAACGCTCTGATAGGGCAGAAGACCCTTGACGAGATTGGAGCCTGGATATCAATCAGGGCCCTGGCGATGTTGTACATATCTAACCGAGGAACAGCTGAAAAATTGTTGGGATCTCAGATTCAGGGAGGTCTTGCAATGTGGTGACAATAAGGAACGCCAAGAAGCTACCAAAAAGGAAATCGAATGAGCTGGATACAACCCCTATGGACACTGACCATAGAGTTGCAGGGGCAAGAGAGATCCGGGATAGGCCGACATGCTTGAAAGAAGGAAATAATAAACCAAAGCCCAGCATCACTAAGGGGCCTGGAGGAGAGACAAGCAGCTCCAAAGACCTTACCAAGGGGCAAGAAGAGATCCAGTTGTCCCTCGGAAGGAGTGTACATATTGGATCTGATATGGAGTGTGACACCAGGACCAACCTGATAGCGCTGCTCATGGAACATGAGGACATATTCGCATATTCGGCAGCAGAGATGCCAGGTGTAGACCCTGACCTGATGGTTCATAAGCTGAATGTGAACCAGAGGTCAGACCGGTGAAACAAAAGAAGAGAACCTTCTCCACGGAGAAGGATGTTGCCATCAAGGAAGAAACAGATAAGCTGCTCGAAGCAGGGTTCATCGAACCATGTGACTACCCTGAATGGATGGCCAACGTGGTGATGGTCAAGAAAGCCTCTGGAGCCTGGCGGATGTGTGTGGACTTCACAAATCTGAATAAGGCCTGCCCAAAGGACTGCTACCCCCTGCCCAGAATTGATCAGCTAGTGGATTCCACCAGCGGTCACTCGATGCTGAGCTTCCTGGATGCCTTCTCAGGGTATCACTAGGTATCCCTTTGGGAGCCAGACCGGAACAAAACGGCATTTATAACCAGCCACGGAGTGTATAACTACAAAATGATGCCCTTTGGCTTGAAGAACGCAGGGGCAGCAGAGATGCCAGGTGTAGACCCTGGCCTGATGGTTCATAAGCTGAATGTGAATCCAGAGGTCAGACCGGTGAAACAAAAGAAGAGAACCTTTTCCACGGAGAAGGATGCTGCCATCAAGGAAGAAATAGATAAGCTGCTCGAAGCAGGGTTCATCGAACCATGTGACTACCCTGAATGGATGGCCAACGTGGTGATGGTCAAGAAAGCCTCTGGAGCCTGGCGGATGTGTGTGGACTTCACAAATCTGAATAAGGCCTGCCCAAAGGACTGCTACCCCCTGCCCAGAATTGATCAGCTAGTGGATTCCACCAGCGGTCACTCGATGCTGAGCTTCCTGGATGCCTTCTCAGGGTACCACCAGGTATCCCTTTGGGAGCCAGACCGGAACAAAACGGCATTTATAACCAGCCACGGAGTGTATAACTACAAAATGATGCCCTTTGGCTTGAAGAACGCAGGGGCAACCTACCAAAAGTTGGTTGACAGAGTGTTCGAATACCAAAAGGGGAGGAACATTGAAGTATACGTGGACGATGCAATTGTGAAGAGCAAAACAGATGCACAACACATTGAAGACCTGAGGGAGACTTTCCAGTCCCTCAGGAAGTACAGGATGAAATTAAACCCGAAGAAGTGAGTGTTCGGGGTTAGATCTGGCAAGTTCCTGGGTTTCTTGATAAGTCAGAGAGGAATCGACGCAAATCCAGACAAAGTTAGAGCAATACTAGACCTACCAGAACCGAAAACCAGAAAAGACGTCATGGGGCTGACAGGCCGAGTGGCGGCCCTGTCCAGGTTCATCGCGAAGTCAGGAGACAAGTCAACTCCCTTCTTTGAAGTCCTCAAGGGGAACAAGCAATTTGCCTGGGGGCAGGAGCAACAGTTGGGTTTCCAAGAGCTCAAGGAGCATATGGCCAAAATTCCAACCCTGGCCATACCTAGGGCAGGAGAACCTCTATTCCTATACATAGCAGTAACCCAGACAGTAGTCAGTGCCGCTCTGATCAGGGAAGAGGGTAAGGTCCTACAGGCTATCTACTATGTCAGCCACACTCTGATAGCCTCAGAGAAAAATTACCCTCAAATGGAAAAGGCAGCTTACGCGGTTGTCATAGCAACAAGGAAACTATAGCCGTATTTCGAGGCACATCCGGTGACCATCAGAACCAATCAACCTTTGGAAAAAACTCTGGAGAAAATGGAGAAGTCAGGCAGACTGACCAAATGGGCCGTTGAAATATCAGGGTATGGAATCAACTACAAGCCAAGGGGAAGCCTCAAGGGGCAGCCCCTGGCAGACTTCATAGCTGAATGCTCCCACCCAGACGACCCCGCTGATGGTGAAGGAATCTGGGAAGTCTACACAGATGGTTCAGCCACATCGACAGGGTCTGGAGCAGGGGTGCTGATCGTAGCCCCAGATGGTACTAGGTTTGAGCACGCGTTGAGATTCCTGTTCCCAGCCTCAAACAACGAATCCGAATACGAGGCTGTGATTGCAGGGGTGGAATTGAGCACCGCAGCAGGGGCAGAGCACATCATTGTCCGAACAGATTCCCAGCTGGTCAGTAGCCAGATCAATGGAGAATACGAGGCCAGGGAGGAGTCTATGCTCAAATACTTAACCAAATTCAAAGAAGCCGCCAGCAGTTTGAAGACCTTAAAGGTCGAACTCATACCAAGGTCCCAGAATCACCAGGCTGACGCACTATCCAAACTAGCAAGCTCCAGCCTGGATGAAGTGGGCAGGTCTGTATTCGTCGACATCCGACAGCACAAATCCGTATCGGACGGAGAGCAAGTTTTGCCAGTACAAGAGGATAAGAGTTGGATGGATCCGATCAAAAAGTATAAGATGACAGGGGAGCTTCCCAAAGACAAAAGCGAGGCTCGAAAGATGCTCAGAAAGGGAGCTCACTACCTCATCATGAATGGGGAGTTATGCAGGAAATCTTTCAAACGACCCCTGGCAAAATGTGTAGGACCCCTGGATGCAGACTACGTGTTGCGGGAAATCCACATGGGCTTATGCGGACACCACATAGGGGCAAAGACTCTGGCAGACAAGGCCCTAAGGACAGGGTATTACTGGCCCACCATGCTCAAGGACGCTGTCAAACTGGTCGAGTGCTGTCACAATTGTCAAATCCATGCACCGGTGATCCATGTGCCAGCCAACGACCTGATGCCAATCCTGAACCCCCTGCCTTTTGCTCAATGGGGGATGGATATCATAGGACCTTTCACCACGGCAGCGTACCAGGTCAAATATGTGATTGTAGCCGTTGATTATTTCACCAAATGGGTGGAAGCAGAAGCCGTGTCAACCATCACCGAGGCCTCCGTCAGGAAAGTGATATGGCAGAACATATTCACAAGGTTCGGAGTGCCGCAGGTCATGGTATTTGACCATGGTAGGCAGTTCTACTGCAGACCCCTGAAGGAATGGCTGACCGAATTCAATGTCAAATTTGCGTACTCAGCCGTGTGCCACCCACAAAGCAACGGCCAGGCAGAGGCGGCAAACAAACAAGTCATCAGCGGCATGAAGAAAAGGCTGGAGGATGCCAAGAAGGAGTGGGTGAAAGAGCTTCACAGCGTGCTATGGTCATTGAGAACTACCGAGAAAGAGGCAACCGGTCAATCACCATTCATGTTGGTATACGGAACAGAGGCGGTGATGCCGGTTGAGACCAGAGCCAGGAGCCTCAGGGTCCAGGCCTGGGAGCCAGAGGCAAACAATGAGGCCTTGAAGACATCATTGGATTTGCTCGATGAAGTAAGGGATGATGCCAGGCTCGTCATGGTCGCATGCAAAGACAGGATGCGTAGAGCTTACAACAGGAGAGTGCAATACCGACCCTTAAAGGCAGGGGACCTAGTGCTGAGAAAGGCGACAGCCTCCCAGAAAGCCAACATCCATGGGAAACTGACTGCAGCATGGGAAGGCCCATACAAGGTAACCAGCCAGCACGGTCCAGGGACATTCAGACTACAGGACATGGATGGGAAACCCCTGGACACCATATGGAATACCGATAACCTCAAGAAGTACCATGCTTAGAGGTGGGACCGATGATGGTCTATAAAAATGTAACTATCCCGGCATATCCAAGTGTAACTTGGTAATCTTTATGATGTAAGTCAATAAAGAGCCCCGCATGAAATCCAACCTGGCCTACGAGTGTATTTTATTTTGCCTTATTTAGAATTAGCGGAAAAATAAAGCAGGGGCAAGAGAGGCCGGACCGAGGCGGTAAAGACAATACCTAGTCGGGGATAGTATAATTCCCTGGCTGGAAGCTGACTACGGTCAAAGGTCGTAAAGACAATACCTAGTCAGGGATAGTATAATTCCCTGGCTGGAAGCTGGCTACGGTCAAAGGTCGTAAAGACAATACCTAGTCGGGGATAGTATAATTCCCTGACTGGAAGCTGACTACGGTCAAAGGTCGTAAAGACAATACCTAGTCGGGGATAGTATAATTCTCTGGCTGGAAGCTGACTACGGTCAAAGGTCGTAAAGACAACCCAGTCAAGGATATTATGAAGCCCTGACTGGAAGCTGACTACGGTCATAGGTCATAAAAACAATACCCAGCCAGGGCTATTGTAAGACCACAAAAAGAAGTCGTCAACCGGCCAGGAGGATAAAGACCAAGAAAGCCCAGTCACAACGTAAGCACCAACACGAAATCGAAGTTCGAAAGAAGCTGCGATTAAAGAGTTGTTCAGCCCTGACACATCCCGCCAGGGTGGGCAAAATAACCAGTAACAAAATAAAAGCTGTTCAGCCCCGGCACATCCCGCCAGGGTGGGAAGCTAAGAGAAGCAACAACAGATACGCAAAAGGTTCAGCAACAAAGCGTGAATCGGCGGCCGTCCACCAGACTCCTGCTAAGGCCTACCCAAACTAAGAAACAAACAAAAAAGAAAAGCAACAAGCAAAGGTAGGCAAACTCACGAGGAGTAACAGGACTCCGAGCAGGCGAACAACCGCCGGTGTCCCTATGCCTGGCCGTCGCCGTTCGGGGCCACAGAAGGTCCGCCAGCAGCATGAATGTCAGCATTATCAGCGGCAACCTGAGGGCCTAGCCCCCCCTGACTGGTGGTACTGGTCTCATTACCATGATTCTTGAGAAGAGGCCACCCAGAATTGGCTTGCTCGACCCTCAACACTTAAACTCTGGCCCAGTCGAAACCCTGGCTAGGGAAGAGATGACCAAAAAGAATAGCCGCAGCCTGCCACCCTTGCTCGAAGCCATCCCATATGGCCCCTTGGACTTCGTCCAGGGCATCCGCTTTGAGCCCGTCAATCTCCGCACTCTTCTCCTTCAACTGTGCTAGGGCGGCGTCCAAATCTTTCTGTTTCTGCTCGATACTAGACTTCAAGGAGCGACAGTCAGCCTGAAGAGAATCGTTCAAAGACCTGGCAGAGTAAGCCTCACTTCGAGCATCGTCCCGCTCACGAACGGCTTGGGCATAGTTGTCTCGTAGCTCCTGGATGGAATCCTGCAGATTCTGGAAAGTCAATCTCCTCTCCTCTGCAATCTCCTTGTCCCTCTGCTCCCGAGCAGCCATCCTTTCCTTGAAAACGCGATACTGGGACTGATAATAGGCCCCCAACTCACAGGCTTGAAGGACAGATCGGGAAGCCTGCGTAAAGACAGGGTTAGATACAATGAAAAGGGAAAAAGCAGAAAGAGAATCGACAAGAACCAACAAGGAGAACGAGGTGTTATAAACAAACCTGGGCAAGGTTGTGGATAGCAGAGGCAAAAGGGGCCCTAACAGTCCTCATCTCCATAGAAGGACGATCAAGCGGCAGCAGTCCAGCCCGAGCCTGGCGCCAGGCCAGGGTGTTACCCTGACAGGGGTCAGCCTGGCAGAGGGATTCACTCATTTGCACATGAGGGACAGACTCCAATTTGGTAACCACCTCCGCTGGGAGTTCAACCTCTGCCTCCTCGTAAAACACGCCTTTCTCGACGAAGGCAGGCTCTGGTATACTGGAAGTCATGCCAAAAGGAACCTGGAACCTGTCGGAACCCATCTGCTCCAACGAATTGAAGGCGCGATCGACCGAGTTGCTCAATACCTCATTGGGAAGCACGTCGAGAGGAGATCTGGCCTCAGGTTCTGAAGGTTGAGCATCCACGTCAACAATTTGTACCTGGGAGGCCGGCGGAAAAGTTACAGAGCCAAGGTTTGGGTCAGACCCCATGGTCAGATCCTCGACATACGCGTCTGCCTTCCTCTTCTTCGATTTGGGAAGCATCTTGACCTCCCCAAACCGACAAGACTTCGTTGGGGAACCAGCAGGGTCAGGCGAATCTACAGCTGCTTGATCCTCGCCAGCAACAGACTTGCCAGCGGCGGTAGAGACCTGCCCCTGGCGAGGAGGCGGAAAGGCAGTAAACTTGAAGCCCCTCACATAATCAGACAGGGAACCTTTCATATCCGTAACACTGGGAGTAGGCGGAATGGGGCCGATGGGAGTCCTGTCCGGCTTGCAGTGGATTTTCCTCAACAGCTCAGGGGTCCACTCGAAAGGACGGTCAGGGCCTGCATGAAAAGAAACACCGAAATGAATTGACAGCAAAAAGACAGGTAATGACACAATTACACAGGGGGTCTCCGACCCACACACCTGAACCGCAGGCCGGAGCAAGACCTACAGCCCCTAACATCAGATCTGACGAAATGACGTCGAAGTGAGGCAGCCAAACAGAAGGAGCCCCATGCTTCCCGCCCTGGGAGGCGAAGTTGGGGAAAACCTCCTGATCTATGCCCTCCAGGACCATTTCAGATGCCTTCAGCCCGATCTCCCTCTCAATCTTGGACTGAAGACGAGAGTTTACCCCTGACGAAAAGACGATGGGAAGGGAATATTCACCTTCTACCCTCAGCCAAAAGAACCGGTCTTTGGCCCATTTGATGTTGTCAGGACGAGGGTAAACAGTCGCGACATTCTCTGCCATACGAAGGGAGTACCAGCCCTTGTTGACACCCCCCATCTTCTGAAAATGGTGGAGGTTCCTGAATAAATTGACCGACAGAGGGTATCCCCTAAAGAGACAGACCCAGACAAAAGAGATCATCGTCCTGATGGAAGGCGGTGTTATCTGGCACAGGGCCCCTCCTGCCCTCACCAACAACAATTCCAGGAATGGGTGTAAAGGGAATCTCAGACCGAAGTCTAAAGATTTGAGGTAAACGGCTGTACAGCCGGCAGGCGGGTCCGTTACGACAGACCCCTCGTCGGGTAAAATCAGACTATAACCTTTGCCCACTTGGTAGAACTTATCCGCCATCGCGGCCTCCCCAGATCTAAGAACTTCCAGCCGCCAGGAGGGGTCGATCTTTGTGGACATGGGAAGTTTATTAAAACCCACATCAAACTCCCCGTCATCATCACAAGACCGCAACCGTTCCGCAGGCCCTGCCGTCCTTACCGGAGCAACCACGGGCGCCCCTGACGGGTCTCGCATCGTGCTGGCCGAATCGACAGGCTCAGGGCTCACTTCGTCTATCACTATGTGGCGGGGTTTGTGAGCATTCCTGGCCGCCTTGGCCCTCAAAACAGCCTTTCGGGTACTCTTAGGGCGGCGGCGCTGTATACTCAGCGGTTGATTTCCCTCATCCGACGACTCCTCGGTGGTAAAACCGCTTATCCTAGAATCAATCGACATGGGAGAGGAAGAAAGAAGAATTACTTACTTGTTCGGGTGGTGAAAGACGAAGAGGCAACTCGCTTTAACGCACGAACTCGCAGGTATAGGAGAACAAAATGATGAAGGAAACTGGAATAAAAGTGAGGATTGAAGATGAAAAAGGCTGGGCAGGAGACACCTTTAAAGGCACGGTTCCCCTGGCAGTTGAAGAGACGTGACGGTTGTGGGTTAACCCCGTCCCCTCCGTCCACGTGTACTGGCAGTTGAAATTGGCAATAAAATTGCTTTTCGAAATTCGAGAGTCCCGCCAAAGGAAAGGGGCCACGCCAAGTAAATGAGCTCACCTTACTGGGCGTAATGAGACCTCATTTGGGGCAATTGTTCGGGCGTGAGGTCCGTGGGCCGTCACTAGGAAGGCCTTTGGCGGTCAAAGCAGGAAAGGCCAAGTAAGGCCCAATAAGGCCAGCTTGGCCAAATAAGCCCATGAAGAAGCAAGGCCCTCAGGTGGCCGATCAAGGCCCGTGCCTTCCGAATTCATGCGCCTATAAATACTCGATTCATGGCCATTAGAGAGGTAACTCGCTCTTCCTACGGAAAATACTAAAAACCTGCCTCTCACTCACAAGCCACTAACTTGATCGTCGGAGGGGGTTTCCCGAATACTCCCCCGGGGCAGTAATAGTCGTTCTTCTTAGCAGGTCCACAGCCACGCAGGCCGAGAGTCAACGCTCCTCCCTCAGCAAATTACTATTGTTCATTTCACAGCGGAACACTAATATAAACTAGTTTGATGGCCAGTGAATCGCTCGGCCTACTTATGTTTAAATGTTAATATTACATTAACAAAACTTTTATCTGCGTTGTTAAGATTTTATTCATTAAGACCTAATAAATGTAAAATATGTAATAGATTATGACATTTTCTTACCTCAAATGGAAGAAAAAAAAATGTGATATTTTATCACTGAAAGGTGGACAAAAATACAAAGAGAAAATAGGTTTTTGTTCGAAAATGAAACGACTAAATGTGTTAAATATATCAATTAAATATATCTTCGCAATGTCTACTCATGTAATATGTTTTAAAGCCCCAAACTTCATTTCGAATACCCCATGAGATATTTGTAAAGTAATAATAAAATCTAAAATCCCATTTCGAATATCCCGTGGGATTTTTGTAAAGTAATATGAAAAAATTTAAACACCCATTTCGAACACCCCGTAGGATATTTGTAAGTAATACGGAGTAAGAAAAATTAAAATCACATTTCGAACACCTGTGGGATATTTTGAATCCCATTTCGAACAACCCGTGAGATATTTGTAAAGTAATAAGAAAATTTAATATCTCATTTCGATGATAGATTTAACGAAATAGTGCTCGAAAAAAAAAATGTTAAACAAAATAGGTGGTAGAAAAACTTGTTCAACAATATGGGGTGCACGTCACCCATATGTAACCGTTGTGGCTCTTGGAGGTTTTAGGATTTTTTTTTTTTTTTTTTTTTTTGTGAACAGTTAACCGGCAAGGATTTTGTGAACAGTAAAATCACAAGTCATGGAACAACGGTTTTATATATCGGTGACGTGCATCCCGTTTTGTTGAACAAGTTTTTTTCCAACCCATTTTGTTTAAAATTTTTTTTTAGCATTATTTCAAAAGAAAAATGTTCGACCACCATGTGAGATATGTTGTAAAATAATAAAAAAAATAAATTAAAATTTCATTTAGAACACCCTATGGCATATTTCAAATCTCATTTCAAACACCCCTGAGATATTTCTAAAGTAATATAAGAATTTAAAATCTCATTTCGAACACCCTGTGGGATACTAGTATTTGTAAAGTAATAAGAAAAAATTAAAATCCCATCTCGAACACGCCGTGGGATTTTTTAAATCCCAGTTTAAATATATAAACGTCAAAATAGAGAACGATTTACTGAAATAATGCTCAAAAAACAAATGTCAAACAAAATGGGTCGGAAAAAAACATGTTCAACAAAATGGGGGTGCACGTCACCCATGTATAAAACCGTCAAGGACCATGGCGGTTCTAAGAATTGTGAACAATAAAAAAAAATTACGAAATTTGGGAACATTAAAACTGCCAAGGACCTTGGCGTTTTTACTATTCACAAAAAAAAAATTAAAGTCATATAGGTGACGTGCACCACATATTGTTGAACAAGTTTTTCTTTCACCCACTTTGTTTAATATTTTTTTTTCGATCATTATTTCGTTATACCCTAGAATTGAAACAAATCAATTTTTTCCTTACCCAATAGGGTAGGTTAGGTTTTTTTTTTTTTTTTTTTGGTAAAAATGATTGATTTTTATTCATCCATTTTGGGAAATGAAAATCAGATTTTACAAAAGAGAGTTTCCCCTAAGATAATACATCCTCCTAATTGCTATTAAGACAATCCACAATTTTATTTTGTATACAATTTTTAGATAATGCTAAAAGTCTAACATTAACAACACTCTTAATTTTCTTCACTATTTGCGTCTCAGATTGCTCCTTGTCTCCGAAAGTTCTTGCATTCCTCTCGCTCCAAATGCAGTATATTTTTGCAATTAGGCTTGCACAGTACCAGTCAAAAGCCAGTGATTCTTCCTCCTTCTGTTTGCACCCCACCTTAGCTATTTTGTTAGGCTCAATGCTCTCCTGTTTATGCCTATCCAATCCAAAATTGCTTGTGATAAGGCCTACTATACCTTTATATTTTAATACTTTTCCTCTTGATTTTTTTTATTCGATTTCTCGTATAATTAATTAGTTTACGCTATTTTCCTGTTCTGGAGTGGGTTACCACCGTACATTCATTTTTACGCAAGAATAATACTTTTTAGTATAAGAAGTAAAGACGAGAAATTCGGATGTTAGATCTTTGGCCAAAACCCAACGTTTAAGCCCATTTATGATCCAGTTCAAGTGCAAATCCGGGAATGAATACGGTTAAGCGACGGTTAGCAACAAACCATTATAAAAGATGGAAGATGTCAATTCACAGAGGCCATCTCTCGTTTTCCCTCAAGGGGATAGTTGGTTACTTGTAATTTCCATATCAAATTCATAGTTTAGCATGTGTATTGAATGAATCATCAGGTTCTTTCGTTATTCTTTTGTTCATCTTGTTTTTAAGTTTCTTTAAATTTCTTCATTTCAATCAATTCATTGTATCTTCGTTTGTTTGATAATTTTTATTTGTTAATCAAGTCCTTCGTATAAATTTGTATCTAATATGGTAGGCTAACGTTTTAGTGTAGGGAATTTGTGTAGTATCGGAATAGCGAATTGGTTAGAATGTATTTGATTTTATTTACTCTCTGAATTGAATCGGTGATTGTGAGTATGAAACAACCAATTGATTATATGATCGAGTGGATATCGTTTGTATGATTTGATTAGTTGAATGCTAGGCTCGTATGATTAACCCGTTATTGTTGATTGTATAACCCGTAGTAGCGCTGGATTATCAGACTTGTAATTGAAATTTGTCTTGTCCTCCGAAATTATCAATTCGTTAAGTTGCACGAATCGAGCTTGTGTATTCGTGGCTTAGATTGACCTTTGTGTGTCCGTTATTGTAATTGGATAGTCGAGTCTAGAGAGCTTGTTCTAGATTGCTATTTGGTTAGATGATATTTCAAGAACTTGTTTGATTTATCGATTATATGGACATTGTAGGGTGTAGGAACTTATCTACATTCATGGTTAATATTTAGAAGTATGTGAATTGGTTTTCATTTTATGATCGATTGCTATTTAGACACTACCATGTATTCCCTAGTATCGTTTTCATTATAGTTTAGTTTGTAGTTGATTTCGTATTTGTTATTTATTTTAGAAATGATCATTAATAAGGGTGTTTATACGACATAGGAAATTGTTAATAGAAGTGCATATATGGGGAGTATATGCAATAGCAGTTGAATTCTCGTGTGCTGTAAATTTTTGCCCCTAATCGGAGATCACTTGATAAATACCAATTTAGTCGTACTTCATAACTATCGACGTCAAACTTTCATGTGCACTTCTGGCCACTAAGTTACTATCATCAATTTCGATTAGTGTACGTATAAGCTCACTTCTTATTATCAAGATCTCCAAATGAGCTCCATCTCTGTTGTGTCTTGCCATAAACAACACGAGAGAGCTTTCAGCACATTATTTATTTCATAACAAGAACATTAAGTTATTATATACTTTGATGGCCTAATCACGTCAAATAAACTCAGATCAAATTTTCTTTTTGGGTCAAATTTTTATGTTGATTATATTTCGCCGTGATCATTACTCACATGTCAAACTCATAGCCGACTAAATTCATGTTGATCATTTCTCATAAGTCAATCTTATGGTTGACAAAAGTATACAATTCTTTTGTGCACAATAAAATTACTTTATAATTTCGGCTAAACAAATGATGCAGTTTTTGGGACACAATCTAGTGTCTTATTTCAAATTGGCAAGACTATAATTACCTCCTTCAGGGAGTAACGATTTTTACTCTTCTAGATCACATTTTTCTTAGGGGTAGATATCATAAAATCTTTTGGGTACAATTAAAATTCACATAGAAAAGTAATTGACATCTTTTGTCTTATCTGAACATTTTCAATTCAGTCATACTCTTCTGGAGTATCTAACTATGATACTTTTATCATATGTCACGATTAATTTTATAGGGTAATTCATGATAGTTCACATCTTTATTACTTGTTAGCAAATGCTATCGATCAGCAAACCATGCATATTTACGACCTTAAGAATTAGTGACCTGCACTCCTCTGGGTACTAAATTTACAATAATAAATATAAAGAACATAAATAATCAAACGTCACAAACACTCACATTCTTACCTACTTATTAATGAAAAGTAATTAAGATAGAGGTGTTAAGAACGCCAAAACAAACTTTAAATCAATACTACGAAATATTAAAGACACTGATATATTGGGATGTATAATTGTATATCAATAAAATGAAATTGTAACTTAACATTAATATTGATGATAAGACCAGAAAATTTTAAGATTGGAATCCCATAAATTTGTCCTTAGAGTATCATTAATGCTTCTTACATAATACATAGTATATGTTGTGTCACTTTAAATTCACTTCAACAAGTCAATTTACCTTTATTAGAAAGTTGTTTACTTAGTTCAATAAATCACTAGATCCATTTGGTCCGCAGTGCATGGCATCCGTTTTGTTATATTATGTCATTCTAGCTATACTTCTACATTCACTTCGGGGAATGAGCAAGATTTATGAACTTTAACAATATCTCCTACTTCGTCATGTCAAGCACACAAATTAAACCATTTATAAGATATCTGAAACTTTCTCATGATTTTACAACAATAGGAGGAAATATCTCATATTTTTATACATACTCGACACTTAACTTTGAGGTTCAGGTCAAAGTTTTGCTTAGTTATGAGGACTTGCTCGTTATGATAATAAATTCACTCTTGAAACTTCTGACCCACAATACATGATCATATGATTGACAAACTATTAATTATATGACTTCACAAAACACAAAACTTTTAGTACTAATACATTCTCACTTTACATGAACGATAACCATAACCACATCACAACAGACAAGTAGTAAATTAAATGTCTAGAGAGACCGAAGAAAAACAAGATAATAATAACTCTAATGGAAGAGTTTTTGGTTCTAATTTATTCAAAACATTGTGTACGTTCCGTGCTTAGTATATATCAAACACTTTCCTAATGTATAGATTTCAATACTCTGACCATAACAAAACTCATCAAGTAATTCATATCTCAACTTATTACCATCTCAATTCACAAACAATCAATCTTATCATCGAGTAAAGTTGTTTTAAGCTCTAATTCACTGATCTTAAATGTCATAGATTTAACAATAGTATATTATCACTACAAAGAGTTTTAGTGGATTACGTACTTGCATCAACGACTTACCTCCTCAAGATATGAGGCTCAGAACATTATCCACGATTGACCACCACCAACAAAAAGGTCACTGGTAATGACGATCACAGTATACAGGTACGGCCGGTCCTTCGACCATATAAAACCAAATGAAATTATTTGCCTTACGGGACGATTGCGTTAAATCCAACAAGCTATTGTTAGAAATGACACTCATGAATTATGATTTTTCGCACACACCATCACACACTACCGGTAGCAAAAATTAAACCGAACGAACTAATAATTACACTTCGAACTACGAAACAAACTCATAAGCTACAATCTGTCTTGGATGACTAGTCACTTTTCAAAGCCAACAATAAACCAGCAAAGCTCATTAACTTATCAGATATATATATATATATATATATATATATATATATATATATATATATATATATATATATATATATATATATATATATATATATTGTATCAGGTCAAAAGTAAAGTTATGTCAGAAGGTCAGAAGTAATCCCAGCCACACATCTTGATAATCCACTAACTCTCATAACTTTAGTTGCTCCGTAACTCCAGTAACCATAGCGCATAACTCCAATAACTTTACAACTCTAACTTAACAATATTTAACTATAATACGTAACTTCAACTTAATTCCAATAACTTCAACAACTAAAACACGTTTTTTAATATAACTCCAATAACTATAAAACACGTAACCCCGACTTAACTCCAATAACTTTGATAACTCCAATAACTTTAATAACTGCAATAACTATAAACACGTAACCACGACTTAACTCCGATAACTTTAATAAAGAAAAACAGAAAATGAAATTAAAAAAAAATCAGAAAAATGAACATTTTTTTTCTCTCTCCTCCCATTCCTACCCACCACCGCCACCACGAACCACCTAACCACCGCCGGCCACTTCACCGACCACCACCTAAGGCGACGACACCACCACCACCGGACTCGCGCCGGTCAGGCGACCCCACGTCGGCATCAATCTCCCCGCGCCACCTCTTCCATCGTTCTCCACGCCCTTTTTTCTCATTTTCTCTCTCTCCTCTTTCACTCCCTTCCCCAGCCCCTATCGTCAATCGTCGCAGCTCAAACACCGTCCCCCAACCCTCGCCCTACGCCGCCGACAACACTCATCACCATAATCGCCGGAAATAAGGATGACAAGGGAGATCGAAAAGTTGGTGAAGGGGATAATGGGGGAGAAGGAGGGGCCGGGGCGTCGCGTGTGGGCGAAGTGGCGGTCGCCGAAGCCTCGCGATCACGGTGGCAGTATCGCCGCCGTCTATGGTGGTGGTTGGCGACGGCCTCCGGTGGGGCTTGGGTGGTCGGGGGGGTGGGGGGATTGGGGGAGGAGAGAAAAAATGGAAGGGGAGTGGGTTTTTTCTTTTTTGTTTTTGTTTATTTGATTTAATCTTGACCATTGATCTAGGATTAAATGTGTGGCTCTGATTACTTCTGACCTTCTGACATAAGTTTACTTCTGACCGGATGCAGCCCCCATATATATATATATATATATATATATATATATATATATATATATATATATATATATTAATGCAAACCTAATTGGTCATTAATTTTGCCGCAGGTTGTCCCTAATTAGTGAACAAGTACACAAGTACACACACAGAAAGGATTCTATTTGCCAAAAACTTAATCTCCCGTAAGCTTTCTTTGGGGGAAGAAGAAAAAAAGAAAAGAAAACCAAGAACGCATTGTCGAAGTTATGTGCATATAGAACAAAGATGCGATCGCCATAATTTGCGTCGAGCAACATTATACGGGCCTTATTAGATTAGGGTTGTGGTTAACTCTATAACGTAAACTACAAATATTTTATATATGAATAATCACATATCGAGTATATTACATATAATGATCAAAGTGTTAGTCCAACCTTGAGCACGCAATCAATTACAAACAATAAAACAAAAACAAAATAACAATATTTGACTAGACAAAGTGTGCAAGAATAACCAATATCAAGACAAACCTATAATACAATGTACATAGTCTAGCGGTGGAAGCGGCTAGCCAAAAAAACTTGCATGAAATCTTAGTCTGATATAGTCATAATCATGATTAACAATTTCCTTAATATTCAAACACCATCCTAAGTAAACAAGTGTAAGTTTTTCGAAAATGTACCACATAGATAAGATTACCGCTAGTATGACGAGGTACTAAAAAGAGCAAAACTCCATACAGTAAAATTAACAAAAACTAACAAGATTTGATGAGCACATACAGTCATATAGATTTAATAATTCACAGCTTGTTCACCTCCTTATACAACACTAATCGACATCGATGATAATTAGGACTGAGATAATAATAAGGGTTAGAACGCCCTAAACTATATTATATAGTTGCAATTTGGCTACTTAAGCATAAAGATCGACTTAAAAGTTGTAAAAACGAAAGAATAATTTACGACCGTAGACTAGACGAGAAATCAAGGAATAGAGTTTTAGGCTCATAGAACTCGTAGCAATATGCAATAAAATCAATAAAACTATTTCAATTAATAACTAAACAAATACTTATCTCGATTAAATATTGGAATTTATCCAATAGTTTTATTCCTTTCGTCAGTTTCGCCGCAATGCATTTTGAAGCATAATACCGATTGGCTTTATTGTTTAATGGGATTCCCAATAACATACTTGATTCAATTTATCAAGTTGTAATTATGTGATTTGAGATAATAATTTGGAGTAGCAATTAGGGTTAGAGTTTCGTGCTGATAACGTGTTAAATAATAGAGAGGAATGAGAGGCAGAGAAAACCCTAACTCATTATTATGAGAGGGGGTAATATATATAGGTATGTACAAGAGAGTAGATACACTCTAAAATATTCGAGTTATATGCACATGCATCTATATTGTTCCATAACAAAAGCAAGCATCTTTTTTTTAGTAAATAACTATAATGAGATAAGTATATATTAATAAGATAAAGAGTAAATCAATTGATAGTAAATATTTTTTTTTTTTTAAATTTTGAATTTTGACAATTAATAAATGGAAAAAGTCACTCACATATCACAATGAATATGAATGAAATGTCCATCTACACTTTTTACCATAAAACAAATCTTAAATAATCATTTTGAAGTTGTAGTGGGGGAAAAGAGAGAATCTAGGTTCCATCCTCAATGCAATAAATTGAAGCTTAATCACCTTTGCTTTGTAGATGATCTCCTCATGTTCTGCAAAGGTGAGGAAAAGTCTGTCATGTTTATTCTAAGGGCCTTTTCCACTTTCTCAAAGGCATCAGGACTGTGTATGAACCCCTCAAAGTCTGACATATACTTTGGAGGGGTTAACTGTCATACTAGGAGGGAAATCCTTAATTTCTCAGGATGTAAGGAAGGAGAGCTTTTATTAAGATACTTGGGAATCAGAATTACAACTGAGAGATTGTCAATTATGGATTGTAATACTCTTACAGAGAAAATTGTCAAGAGAATTAGGGATGTTGGTGCGAGGAAACTTTCATATGCAGGGAGACATGCCTTGGTAACGTCAGTGTTTCAGACTCTTCACTCTTACTGGGCTAGAGTATTCTTGCTGCCAAAATTAGTGCTCAAGAAGATTAATTCTTGCTGCAGAAACTTCCTCTGGGATGGGTCTGACCAAATGGTAAGGGTTCCTCTAGTTGCATGCATGGGAGGATGTTTGCAGATCAAAGGAGACCGGAGGCTTGGGCTTAACTGGACAAATCAATAGGAAATGCTATTTGCTTCGAGGATCATTGAAATAAACAAAAATGCTATTTCTACGGAAAATTCCTGCTCGATGGGTCTACATCCATCCCAGAATGTCGTCTCGCCAGAATGGCACAGGAGAATAGACTGCTGTCTTGTCAGGATATCTCTAGATGGAATATTTCCAGTATAGCAAAGTATGTCTATTGGATCTACATCAAAGCAGACTCTCTTTGGATTAGATGGATTCATAGTATATAATTAAAAGGTGAAGAATGGGATAATTACATCCCACCTAAAGACTCCAGCTGGTACTGGAAAAAAGTTTGCAAAGTCAATGAAAAGATCAAGCCCTACTGTAATGACTGGAGAAATGGAAGTTACACTATAGCTAAGGGGTATAAGTGGATGACACAGGAAGAGCCTAAAGTAGGGTGGGATAAAGTAGTGTGGAGCAGGCATTCTATTCCACGATCAAGCTTCATTGCCTGGCTTACAATGAAGAAGAGGCTACAGGTTATGGAGAGATTGAGGAGATTGGGCATCTGTGAGAAGGATGAGTGTGGTTTGTGTCAAGATGGAGTTGAGACACATGATCATCTATTCCTCACGTGTATATACAACAAGAGATGCATTTAAGAGCTCAAAAGGAAGGTAAACATTAAGATTCCTACTGATAACCCCATTGAATGGTATGCAGCAAAGAGATTTGGTTCTAGACTAGAGAAACAGGTACCAGGAGCCCTTATATGCAATGTAATTTATTACATTTGGTTCATGCGAAACAAATGTCGTTTTGAGCAATGTATATGGATCCCTGAAATCCTGATCAAGAAGGTGATTGATGAAGTTCGCATTAGATTAAGACACATCCTGAAGAATCTAAAAGAGAAGGACAAGGTTTGGCTAGCAAATCGAATCTAATGTAATGTCCAAAAATTTTCTTAGCTGGTGTTGGCTTAGGGTAGATTTTGTCATGTAATTGTTGAAATTAGAGGATTTACCTCTAAACGATCTTGTATCTGTTTTGTTATATTAATAATACTGACCTTTCAACAAAAAAAAAAAAAAAAAAAAAAAAAAAAAAAAAACAAAAAAACAAAAAAAAAAGTGAAATTCAATGAGACATTGATACGTTTGTTAGTAGTGAAACAAACAAACAACGAGTTTTGCAGCAAAAATCAACTCTAACACAAATTAAGATCACAAAATCTCTCCTATAAAGTTATCTAAACTCGACTTGGCTCAAAACATAACAAGAACACCACACAACTTAAGTCCTATAACGAATCAGAAAACAATAAGAAATATATGATCAACTTCTCAAGTTACAAACTCTACAATTGAAATTCAATATCAATGTTTGATCCTAAGTTACCAACTTGTATGAATCTCGCCTATCTATTGGTTGTTCAACACCTAAGTTACCAACTTGAATGTAGAACGAATTGTATGTGAAAACTCACAATACAACTGGTTTGCAACCGTGTGTTTATTCCTTGTGAAAAAATCTCCTCGTCTATTACAATCTATGTCTCCTTTATATAGGAAACACTATGGAAAACTCTACTAGACTTTTGCCATACGAAAGACTCTCTAAAATCTATCAAAAATCCACTACTTTCCTTATATGACTCTATTAAGTTAAGGAAACTTATTGCTGAAACTCTGACAAGTCAAATTAGGAAAATAACAAGTTAAGACTCTCCTAAAGTCTCTTAGACACATCACACGGCTGTGCTAAGGACTATAAACGAATTGGACTACTCCTTAGCCCATGAGATCATAGTTACGGTCCTTGGAGATGAATTGAGTCCAATGAACAATGAACTTGGGCTTGCACTCTCAACCGGACCTAGAACGACTTCCTCTTGTGCTCCTGGATCAGACATGCCATGTGGCACGGTAGATGGTCTGATTGCACCCGGTGAACGTGGTCGTTGCCTCTAACACAACTTTTAATATATAGTATAGTATAAGTTAAGATAAGATAAACAGAGTATTAGATATCTTATACAATATACTAGTTTAAAGGCCGTGCATTGCACGGTGACATTAACAATATTTTATATTATATAGGCATTTTTCATTGCCAAAATCATTATAATTATTGAAGTTAAATAAAGTTTTTCTAAGGTAACAACGAAATCAAGTTACCATTTATCTAGAACTATTGATTAATCCATTTTTTAAAGTTCTCGCACTGTATACTTACATAACATTAATGTTCTAACTAATTAATTAACTTTTTTCATAATACCATTTACTTCCATTACTTACTTTAACCAACCTTTATCGTTTTACGTGTTTATATCTCATGACAAAAGTATAAAGATGTCAATACTAAACAAAACTGAACACAAACTATGCAAGATATATACATTTATTTCACATCAACAAACCTAAATAACAAATTGACAGATGTTGTGCTATAGTGGTTAAGATAGAGGTACCGAATACAATAAGTTTCCGTTTTGAATTTGTTCTCTATATTGTATACCGATTTCTATGCTTATTACACTTAATGTTAGTAAGATTTTGCATGATTTAACTTATTCTTTTTAACATATTCGTATGACGAGAGTAAGATGTTGTAACTATAATGAATCTAGTAAAAGAAATGATTCCAAAAGAATTTATATTAGTTCAAATCTAGTAAGTTTAGTGCAAGTTTAATAAATTTAAATAAATCAAAATAACTTTATATCATAACTTACGAAACCGAAGCAAAAAAATATATTATCTTAATTATATGTTTCTTTTAAGTCATCTTATATTTTGTTATGTTGAATCAATGACTTAAATTAAAGATTATACATTAGTTATTTTAAATCTTATAATTGCAATAATGCTTGCACGTTGTACATTAAAAATTCTTAAGATGAAAAGTTATGATTCGTACCAATGACTTTGCTTATGTGGCCATGTTTCAAATTACCTAGCAATAAAAGATAATTCTAGATTTGTGATAAATGGTTTATTGACTGCTGGAATATATATAAATGCACTTTGTAAATGTTTGATGATCAAGAATTTACTTATAGTTATTATTCAATTAAAGATCTTATATTATCATTTTCATCATTATGGCTCGAGGGCCTGTCTAGACCTCCATAAAAATATAATTGTTTGTTTGTTTCTTCAATAGATAAACTATATTTATAAATAGAATATTATATTTTGTAGGACTATATAATACCATAAGCTTATGTATGGCATACATTATTTCCATAATTAATATATGAATTTAGTACATGATTACCATAAACTCACATATGGTATATAACAACAATTCCATAACATAAATTAATTCCTTATTCACCATAAGCTCTAAGAAAATTCGAAGGGCTCTACACCTCTTCAATGCCCACGAAAAAAGCTTCGTTTATAATAAGATAAGATAAGATAAGATAAAATTAAAAATACGCCCGAAATAAATTTTATCATTTTATTTCTTTGTGAACAAATAGTTTTACGCAAATACTAACGTACCCCCGGGGTACCTTCCTTTTGGTACCCCCCGGATCTAACATGAGCAAAATTCAGTCTTTAAATTAGAAAGCTCAGTCCACACATCACCCCAAATATGAGCCCAAAACAAAACTAAAATGAAACCCAACCCATTACTCTCTCTCCTCCCCACTCCCCTTTCCCCAGCCATTCGAGTCCCCACCCCCGACCACAACCCATTCCCAAACCCGACCACCACCCAAGCCACCACCACCACTGTCACCAGCCGCCAACCCAGCAGCCCCCAACACGCCAAAAAGACCGGCGACCTTCCGGCGACGTCATCCCTCCACCACCGCGTCAACGTTTCTCCCTCCTTTTCCGCCATTTTCTCTTTCTATTACTCTTCTCTCTCCTCCAATTTGATCACTCCACGGCAACGATGGGTCGTACGAAGGGAGGCGCCATGTTTCCGATGGTGATAGTCAAGGAACAATGGGGTGGAGGGTGGAAAAGAGTGGTTTCGAAAGGAAAGGAAAGAGGCCTTAGAGGGCGGACGAAACGCAAGCAACAGTGGTGGTTTCTAAGACAAAAGTCGTCGATGATGGGCGCTCCTGGTTGTGGCGTTGCCGTCGATGGGCGCTCCTGGTTGTGGCGTCGTCGGCACTTGAGGTGGGTGGTGTAACGGCGGCGTGGTTTGGCAGCTGGAAAAGGGGAGTGGTGGAGGGGAAGGAGAGAGAACAAAACAAATATCATTATGAAACAAAAGCAAATCATTTTACAACAAAAGCAAATCATTTTACAACAAAATATATAATATAATTATAAAACAAATACTGATCATTTCAGGAAAAAAAAATATCATTTTAGAACAAATGCACAAATCATTTTAGAACAAAAGTACATCATTACATAACATAACATAAATGGATCACTTCAAAACAAAAATAGGGCATTGTAAAACATAATTAGATTATTATAGCACATAAATAGATTTTTGTCCTAAAACGAATGAATTTTTGTTCTGAGATGAATGATTTTTGTTTTTTAAATGAATGATTATTTCTGAAATGAATGGTTATTGTTCTAGAATGAATATTTCCAGTTTTTGAAATGAATGGTTTTGTTTTGAAATGAATGATTTTTTGTTTTAGAATGAATGTTTTTTGTCTTAAAACAAATGGTTTTTGATATGTAATGTATTAGTTTTGTTCTGGAATGAACGACTTTTGTTTCGGGATGATTAGTTTTTGTTTTGTGATGAATGGTTTTTGTCTAGGAATGGTTGGTTTTTGTCCTACGATAATTAGTTTTTGTTCTGAGATGATTGTTTTTTTGTCCTAGGATGGTTGGCTTTTGTTCTGAAATGAACAACTTTTGTTTCGAGATGGTTAGTTTTTGTTATGGGATGAATGATTATTGTCCTAGGATGATTAGTTTTTGTTCTAAAATGAACGACTTTTGTTTCGGGATGATTAGTTTTTGTTATAGGATGATTGATTTTTGTCTAGGAATGGTTGGTTTTTGTCTTAGGATGATTAGTTTTTATTCTAAGATGGTTGGCTTTTGTTCTGGAATGAACGACTTTTGTTTCGGGATGGTTAGTTTTTGTTCTAGGATGAATGGTTTTTTTCTAGGAATGATTGGTTTTTGTCCTAGGATGATTAGTTTTTGTCCTATAATGGTTGGTTTTTGTTGTAGGATGAAGGGTTATTGTTCTGGAATGAATGGTTAAATTTCTGGAATGAATGTGTTTTGTTATAGAATGAATGATTTTTGTTATGGAATGAATGGTTTTTGTTTTGTAATGAATGATTATTGTTATAAAATTAATGGTTACTGTTCAGAGATGAATGATTTTTGTTCTAGAATGATTTGTTTTTTGCTCTGAAATGAATGGTTTTTGTTATGGAATGAATGATTTTTGTTCTGGAATGAATGATTTTGGTTCTGAAATGAATGATTGTTGTTCTGGAATGAATGATTTTTGTTCTAAAATAAATGGTTACCATCCTGAGATGGATGATTTTTGTTCTATAATGAATTGTTTTTGTTCTCAAATGAATGGTTTTTGTTATGTAATGAATGGTTTTTGTTCTGCAATGAATGATTATTGTTATATAATTAATGGTTACTGTCCTGAGATGAATGATTTTTGTTCTAGAATGAATGGTTTTTTGTTCTGGAATGATGGTTTTTGTTCTGGAATGAATGATTATTGTTCTAAAATAAATGGTTACTGTCCCGAGATGGATGATTTTTGTTCTATAATGAATTGTTTTTGTTCTCAAATGAATGGCTTTTGTTATGGAATGAATGATTTTTGTCTATTTATGAAATGATAAAAAAAAAGGGAAACACAACCATTTCTCTCTCTCATCACCGAAACCCCACCTGACCCACCTCCACCACAAGCCACCAACAAACCAACTCCCCTCCACAGTAACCACCACGAACTCCACCCCACCACATAACGCCGACAACGGGGTCGTCGGATAGGGGTGTGGGAACAATCGAGTGCCATGAAGGGGTAGTGCGTGAGGCGTTGAGGAATGAGGGGTCGATGGGGGCCATGAGTGCCGCGACTAGGCGGGTCTGGGTTTGGCGGGGTACAGCGTCGCCGGCTGCCGGCGATAAGTTTTCACCGAGTAGGTGGTGGTCGGCGCTTATAGCGTCGGGGCTGGAGTGGGGCAAAGGGAAAGGTAGGAGAAAGAGTGGGAGTTGGGTTATTTTTGTATTTGGCCTGATTGCTTTTGTCACAAGTGGGAGTTGGTTTATTTTTATATTGAGCCTGACTGTTTTTGTCACACATAAAGATTGGGCTTCAGAAACAAACTCATGGACATTAATTGACAGAAATCCGGGGGGTATGAAGAGGATGGTATCCCAGGTATACCATAGACCAGTTGATAATTTTATCAATAAAATTTATCATTTATAAAACTTTCAGTTTCAATATAGATGATGTGATTATTCAAAAAAATAATAAGGAATGTACAAAATAATAAGGTAAAGATAAAATCAATTAATAGTAAACATTGATTTTTTATAATAAAAAAATATTGTAAATTTTTTTGATATGGAAAATGTCGCTATACTCTTTATCATAAAAGATATTTCAAATGATTTTTTTAAAAGAAAATTGAAGAGACATGCCACGTGGCATGGCAGATGGGCTAAATGAAGCCGGTGAACGTGGTCGTTGCCTCTAACACAACTTTTAATATATAGTATAAGATAAGATAAGATTAAAAAGTTGTGTTAGAGGCAACGACCACGTTCATCGGATTCAGTTAGGCTATCTGCCTGCCACGTGACACGTCTCTTTAATTTTCAATTAAAAAATCATTTAAAATGTCTTTTATGGTATGGATATTCCATCGATGGCGATATATAAGTTACGTTTTCCATAACAAAAAGAATCACTATATTTTTAAATTATAAAAGAACTCAATATTAACTAGTTAGATTTAATTCATCTAAGATAAAAACTCCAAAATTTAGGCCCTGTTTGATAGGACTTATTCTCAGATGTATTCCGATCAGTTCAGAATCATTCAAATCAGATTAGATCAGATGAGAGTCATTCAAATCAGATTAGATCAGATCAGAAATGTTCAAATAACTATCTATGTATTTGGTCCATAATTAATACTAATTCGTTGAAATTCAATCAAATTTTCAACCAATTCAGATCAGATCAGATCAGTTTAGAGTCATTCAAATCAGATCATAATTATTCAGATCAGATCAGTTCAGTCTAAAAAGATACAGTCATATCAAATAAGGTCTTAGAGCCCCTTCTCCAAAAACTAATTTAGAGTAGTTCTGAACAAGTTGGACCGTGGCCGAATAGACGTAAGTTTGAGTAAGAACCTCTTTAGTCTTTACCCGCGAGGACGAAGGCCCAATAAAAAGAGGAAGTTATACAGCAATTGCCGAAAACAGAAATTGAAGTTGTAAGAAATCGGCAAGTCCACAAGAATCAAAGATGATGATGAAGAAGAGTTCAGGAAAACCCAGAAAAGGTGATTCTAAGCAAACAGCAAGTGCTCATCTCATCACTCTCCACCAACGCCTCTATCAAACCCTCAACTTGGGTTTCAGGTTCGCTTTCTCTCTCTTCCCTTGTTTCTTACGCTTCTACTTCAAGTTGTTGCCTCTTTTTTTTTTTTTTTTTCTGTAGAGTTTGGGTAAAGTTTGATCCTTTCTTTTGTTTCCTTGTTGGGTAATTCTCTGTTGTCACTTGTCATTAAAGTTTGTGAAGATTGAGTAGGATTGTTGATAAGAAGTTATTTGTATGATTATGTATTGGGAAAAGTTTAGTTGAATACTATAGTTTATGGGTGTGCTTAGCTCTTGTGAAACATTGAATCATGAAAGACTTGAGGGGCTGTTTGGTTCGACAAGGGAAAACAATTAAATCAAGAGTGAGAACTTTGTAAAAGTGTGTATGATCATGGTTTGGTAGCATCAAGGTGCTAACTTTTTGCTGTAAATCTCGAGCTTTGAAGCCATCAACACTGGTTGAGTCAGAATGGGGCCCACCAGCTTGACTAGAGGATACGACTTTGTAAGAGTGTATGATTATGGTCTGGTAGGATATGTTCCCTCATTGTAAATATGGCGACAAATTTGTGCTATAGTAAATTTGCGTCTTAGGTTATGTTTGGTTGGAAGTAATGGATGGCAATGTACTGGGATGAAATTAGTACAAAAATAAGAGAATGAAGAGGGAGAAAGAGGACTCACAAGGGGGAGGAAGTAATTGATTACATGCATTGACGTAATGACAATTACATGGGTTTTAGTTAAGAATGAGGATTACCTTGATCTCAATGGAGATCTTACTAGATTGTCATGAGGATTACACCCAAGTAACCCAACCCTCCTTCAATCCTCCAATTTTAGGCTAAACGGGTGTAAATTGTGAATTTATTACACCTTTGTAACCAAACGAGGCCTTATGTGTTGGTAAACTTTGAGCTGAGCTTGAAAAAAGACGACCGAAGGGTTTACCTCATGACCCTGTTATAAGCTCTTTCCAGAAGCCCCGTTGAACTGCGGGTGCCTTTGGCCTTGGTGGGGGACTTTTACTTGAGAAATTTAGTTTTATGACGTGAACTTGTGAACATGGACTCCATCGGTCCCACTTCAACCACCCCCTGTGTAGTGGAATAAGTACTCCGTAAGTTGAGTGATGGAATTTAGGAAAAAGGAGGAGAGTGAATGTAAGGATTATATGAGAGAGGATGTGATGATTAGCAAAAAAAATTATCAGAGCGAAAGATGACCCAAAATAGATGGGGTGTTTGAGGTGGAGCGTCCAAATAAGGAAACTGGGGTGTTTGAAGTAGGACGGAGGGAGTAATGGTTTTTCTATGCTGTTTAACAAATTCTTCAACTGAAGATAAGTCCTGCACTTCAGGATGCCCTGGTATTGCAGCAACAGAAGCAAGACACTAGCTGGAGTATAAGATTTTCTTTGATATTATCTTTTTTAGTATTGTATAAAGGTGTTGAAGAGTGAAGCACACCTTTTGATTAG
Source organism: Spergularia marina (assembly GCA_963680865.1). Lineage (NCBI taxonomy): Eukaryota > Viridiplantae > Streptophyta > Magnoliopsida > Caryophyllales > Caryophyllaceae > Spergularia > Spergularia marina. The sequence goes on from OY804554.1 coordinate 10,140,173, forward strand.
TTGTTTTGTGCTACTCTATAACTTGTGATTTTATATTTTGATCTTACTCATACTCAACATGTTCAAATGCTCTTAATCTTTACAGCATTGGTGAGGAAGGTCAAATATTTGAAATTGTGATATACCCCTTTTTTTTAAATACTAACTTGGAGCGTACAATATCTCTCCTTGCAGTTGAGAATAGGAGTCTTGGCTTACTTTGTTCATTTGAAGCTGTATGTGGGTCATGGGCCAATCTGTATATTACTATGTATTATTGATCTATAGCTGTGGGCATAGCATAAAATCATTTAGGAATAGCAATGAACAGTTCATGGCATCCTTAATCTTTTGGAAACTGGGAACCACTGAAATTGGACTGTCTGTCGATGTTCTGTGATAGAGGCCCGACCTTTTTTTTTCAATTGGACATAGGAAATTATTGAAAATGGTGAAGTTTTGTTTGACGAACTTTTGTGTTAGCAGCACCTTGCTAAAGGCTTGTCGTAGCAACTTGTTGACTTGGATGATAATTAATTTGTAGATGGTTATGTTGTACTTGACCAATGCTTCTTACTATAATAGGTATTCCAAGGATAGAGAAAGGGAATGGTATACAAATGATGTTCAGATGCAAAGACTCGTCATCCGCTCAATATCTAGTTTCCTTGTTGATATTTCACCAGAAATGTTGCGCATTCCTCTTGTAAAGGTACCTACATCTATCTAGCTTGTCCAGCAGACAAACTATTGTTTGGGAATACAGTCATTTCTCACTAGTTGTCCCATTTGTCATGCATGGACGTATGTTTAATTTACTGACTTACGATGATTCAACATAATCAAGCTTTGCAGTCTCAATTCGAACTCTTTTTGTCCTATCTGCTGGGTAACCACCAAATCATGCCATGAAATCTTGTAAACGGTTTCGATATTGGATGTTGTCTATATTATTTTGTGCTTCAGTGTTCAGTCCAGTTACAAAAGAATTGCGAGTTGCTGTGATAAATGAGCATGCAGACTCATACTATACTTGAAATGGTTCGCTTTCTACCTACAAACCTAGAGGTTATAGGTTCAATCCTCCTCCTCCCCCTACCCCAAATAAAAAGATTGAACTACTTTAAATCTTCAAGAGTCACTCAAATCCAGTAAAGGTTGTAGACATGAAAGGTGTCGAGATGCATGTGGGAGGCAGATTATGTAGGGTTTTGTTAATCGGGATTTTCTAAATTCGGAGACTTCTTGAAGAATAAGCAGTGTTAAGGTTGTTTTTCTGTGTTTTCAATGTTTTGCTGATCCATAGTGAGACACAAAATTTTAGTTATACCAGGAGAATGGTTGGGTGGGACTAAGGAAAATGTAGTAAAATGCCAGGAGCATCCTTTACAGTCTCATGTTTCTATGGTATGTCTTTGCACCAAAGGTAATATCTAACTATTCAATTTCTTATTAGATAGGGAGTCTAGGAACTCTGTTTCATAGAAACTCCCTAGATTCGGAGATGAATGAGCTTACAAATATGTTGGAACAGGTGGAGGCATAGAATAGTAATATACTTCTATCTTACTATTCAATTACTGCTTTTGTTTTGTCCATCTTGCTGTTGTACCTGTAAATTCTATTAAAATATCCTAAAATATCATAAATGTGTCTTGCCTTTTCCCTTCGCTTTAGTTTAAAAAGCGTGCCTCCAAGGAGCCAGCCAAAATGCCTCAGGCGCAGCGCCCTGCTAATAAGGAGGCATACACAAGGCATCCGGTATTTCCATTTCCAATAGAGCCAAAGACTAATTATTCATTGGCTTTGGGATATAATGGAATAAAGCAAAATGTCTCATAAAACTTTCTGTGCTTCTTATTTTGTGAAGTAGCAGTCAGTCGGTGCGATTCTTGAAGCAATTTCATTTTGGGTCATCCGTGCGCAGCCTCTCTATGTTTTAATAGGGGTAAGGCTTGCGTACATCCGACCCCCCCCCTACCCCGCCTTATGGCAGGAGCCTTAAGGCACTGGGGTAAAGATGTTGTTGTACACAAGACATCCGGTTATGGGCTAAACTTATTATTTTTCTCCTTGTGTCTTTCTTCTGCCCTTTTCATTGGCCCCTAATCCCTAACTTCTTCTTCTTTACATATGGGCCCCCTTTAAAAACCAAAAAGTGGTAATAATTTGCAAATTATTGGTTGGGAGTAGAATTTGGTTTGAAAAAGAGAGCACCTCAGATCCACGAGGCCCACTTCTTCCCCTAGCACGGGCCCTTATCGCTGTCGTGTACCTCACACCTTTATAAACTAAGCTCATCGCTAATTTCATTGGGAAATCCAAAGGTCTAACAGCAACTACAACAACCACCAAGCCTCATTCTCAAAGTGATTTGGGATCGGCTGAAACCTGAATCGTCATCCGTAAGAGTATAGCCATCATGTGCGGACCATAAAAGTTAAAGATCGTGGCAAAAATATTTTTAAAAAAAAAGGTAGTTTTACACGTTTAAGATTGGGAAACCCAAGTGTCTAAATCCTGTTTAATTCTTTTGTGTAGATGCCCGTCTTGGCTGTTCAGAAAATCAGTGTATGAGCTGTTCGTTTGGCCATAAACTTGTTGGATGTGTGATATACGCCTTAGAACAAGTTTTTTGACTTCTTTCTAGATTGCCACTCTGACTTGGAAATATTATCTTCTTTTAGGTTTTTAAAGGGGTAGGACTAGGAGGCTTGAAAATTGAAGGGCTGATAAGATTGTAAGGGGTAGGGGATGATTGAAGAAGACTTGGCTAAGCGTGATTGAAAACAATATGGGTCTGGTTGTGATTCAAAGAAAAGGGTGTTGGATAATACATAGTGGAGTGAAAGAATTTGTCCATGATGTGCCTGACTTTATCTGTTGTGTCTTATTTGTTTCTTTCCGCTTGTTTTCAGACTCTTTTTTCATCATCTGGACCTTTGTACTATTTTTATACCTTGAGGTTTCGTCAATATTCTTTCACCCTTTTAAATGTTTTTGCATCTTTCACTTGTGTGTGTGTGTGTGTGGGTTTCCTTTTTTCTTTCTTTCTATTTTTTTTTCTTTTCTTTTCTTTCTTTTTTTTTTTTTTTTTTTAACGTTTAGTTCTATTTCTATGTATGATTACTTTGTCATTTTGGTTTGTTCTGTCCATTTTGTTTTTGTTCTTCCTCTTCTGTTTAAACTTTTCGTTTATCCCTTAATAATTCCAGACAACGATTCATGTGAGCCGACCCCAAACCATTAATAGACTACAGGTTTGGCAAGTGTGTTGTTAAACTCAATGGAATGTTAATTTTTCACTAAATAAAGATGAAACATCATTAGAGAAGATGTCCTCTAAGCAAAACGGTACAAAACATTCCTAATTTAGGAGACTGAATTCGAACAGCTTTAAGAACACCCGCAGCTTTAGGTACAAGGAAACTAGAAAAATTGCTCGTCCTAAATAGACTCCAGAATTAGTTTCTTGAAAATAAATGTGGTGATCAGGGTCTCTACACAAGCACCAAGGCTGGGACTGGGAGATATGCTAACTTCCTCAACAGACTTGCTATTTTTTCCACTTTATAGGAGCTTCACTTCGAATAATTTTTTTTATCTTTAGCAGTGTTGATCTTTCTTTGGAGATATTCATCTTGCCAGTTTATGGTCAGCACTCATGGGTTCTCCCTCGGTTCTGGCATGTCAGAAGGGAACTAGGGGAAATGATGTATTATTCTCTTGTTTTTCTGGTTCTTAGTTTTTTTTTGTTTGTAGGCTGGAATGATCTTGTATATCTATTGATATTTAGAAAGGGGAGGGATCAACAACAACAACAACAACCCGGCCAAGCCTTATTCCCAAAATGATTTGGGGTCGGCTAACATAAATCATCATAAGTAACTGTCTCGTGTATGTCATAAAAGTTAAAAATAATTGGGAGAAAGTTAGAAAAATGTTGAAACACGTTTAAAAGGAGCTTTAAAAAGCCATCAAAAGAGAGGAAACAAAAGATTAAAAATGTAAAACAAGACATGCCCACTGATCTTCTCCGATTCCAACTGAACCAACTTTTCTTTTGAGCAAGCTTCTTCATATTAGTTATCTGTCTGACGGTTAATATGTGCATTCTTTTGGTTAAAGTACCTTGTTGGGTGTTCTTTTGTAATCTATTTGTGTTCTTGTTGGGTGTTTTTTTTTATCTGTTTGTGTTGTGTGCAGCATCGTTAAACAACCCCCCCACCTAATTCCATACCTGAGGACTCCTGATCTTCGTTGATCGCACATACTGTTTTCTGTTGTGAATGATGCTTTATACTAATTTTATCAGTGACAAACTGACATGTATCTTAAACTTATTGACGATATGATAAGGAGACATTGGTGCCATATTAGTAACCTTTCCAAGCTATAGTGGTCAGCTTGTTTGATAAACTACAACCTTCCTTTGTAACTGTAACCTTTCTAAATCAGTTGGTTGTTCTAAACGAGGTTGAAACTAAAATAAGAAAGACAGTAGAAGATAACTCCAGGCTCTTAGAAGAACAATGTTGCATATGTTAGACTATTTGAAAAGTAGGCTTTTGTTTATTTACATAGATCACTTCCACAGTAGATTTTATTGACTGGCATGCTTAATATTCAGGATTCAGTTGCTGATATGGTTAAAGTGATCGCAAGTGTTCTTCAGTCCTCAAATGACAGTGTCACAACAATGGCATCAGAACTTGTGGTAAAATTGATCAGAATTTTGCCTAGTTCACTGCTGCAGCCCCATGTTAGTCACCTTTGTTATCCATTATCATCCTTATTATGCAATCATCAAACCCAAGTTGCCACTATGAGTGCAACTTCTCTAAATGTTATATTGAAATTGAGTCTCACGAACGATAGAGACATGTGGAATATTTCGCAGAAGCACAACCTTGTCACTCAATTAATTTGTAATTTGCAAAAATGTCCCGGTAAGGTTATGCCTATCGAGTATTTTGTGGAGATGGCTTCTCTTTTGAGTTCTGTCATGCAGATATGGCCTCATACAAGGTATCATGTTTGGACGGATACTAAAATAAAAGAAGTTATGAAGCACTTTTGCTGCAAACCTGAGATTTCTGTCAAAGTTGCTGCTCTACGGCTGTATTCTGCTATAGGTATTCTTGATCGATGGTAAATATCCTTTGCTGCAGCCTGTTGACTCTTAAGCTCTTATATTCCGATGGCCTAATTCAAGTGGCTTAATGTATTGCAGCTCTATGTGGCTGTGGAGCACAGAAGCTTATGGAGGAAGAGGAGCTCCTGGTGCAAACAATTGTGCACTGTATGGGCAAATCACAGCCTCACTCTATTCGTATTCTTGGATTTAAATTTGCACAGCGTTTGATGGTAATAAATGCCAACTTTAACTTTTTAAGTTCCAGTTTTTTTTCCCTTATTCTAAAGTGTCCACAATTCAATTAACCAGGCCTGTGAGGATTTATGTTCAAAAGTATTGAGTTTTTCTTGCAAACCTGTAGTGGAGTCTATCATCTCTGCTATGACTTGCTCGAGAATCTGTCATGGAGAAGTTTCTAATGAGGAAGCATCTTTGATGTTGGAAGCATGTCGATTAGCACTAATTAGTCGATGGCCTGGACGACATCATGGTTATTTATGGAAACTTGGAGTTCATAAATCCCTCTATACTATGATGTTCAATATCCAGAATATGCATCCACATCCTCAATCATATTCAGATGAGGAACTTATAAGTGTAGTTAGAGAGCATCTAAATGCCAATTATCTTCTGGAATTGAGGGAATATGTCTGGGAGATAGTTGGATCAATTTCAGCCCAATGTGACAAAGGCTTCTATCCTGAAAAGGATGGAAATGAATTCTATATCAGGGTTCTTATTACTAGCGCATGGTAATGTTTCAATTTTTTCTCGCAGGTTTTTGTTATTCTATACTTTCTTTCCAGACGTTCCCTTTCTGTTTAACATCGTTGACCTTAGTCTACAACAAAACAGGTGCTAATTAATACTTGTTTTATGGTTTTACATGTTCTAAAAGCGTGGCTTTTGTGGACTCAATCGGCAGAGAACGCATGCGTCGCAAGGCTGATCGGGCATACACGTTGAGGAGTATATCAGCAGCAAAAGCCATATTGATGATGATGTATTCACCTTGTGAATATATTGCATTTCAGGCAAGGTTGATACTTTCTCTAGTGCTCAGATTTGAGAGTGGGGATCAATTAAACCATTTATTAAAGGGTTTTCATTTTTTCAACTCTGAAGACACTTCGTTGCCAGATGAAGTTCAAATGTTGATTAGCCTGATGGCTTTGGCATGCTATTCGGGGCTACCTCGATATTACCGGCTAGTCGTCAGAAATGGAGGGGTTAATGCTTTGTTGACCTTTGTTAAGTGGTGGTTACGCAATGAGGTCCATATTAAAGGTCTCAACCCAAGTTCTCGTCTGAGAAATATAGATAAAGGACTGATGTGTTGCAGAATGGAGATGGAAGATTGGGAAGGCAGGGAAATTCATTTGTTTTGGGCGCTCGGGAGTTTAGCTGAGCTTATCAACAGTCATGTGGCTGAAGGCCATTCAGTAGATATTTTTGCTGGGCAGACAACTAATGAGAAAGAGCTTTTCATCCATGATATACAGGATATTTGCACGCATACTAGCTCTTCTGGGCTGAGATGGTATTCGTCATACCTTCTTAGCTTATTAGGGATTTATGGCTTCCCCAGCAAGATGGGTAAAAAGGTTGCAATATTGTTTTGTGAGAAAGACTATGGTGATATGAATCTTGTCCTTCCAGATGGGCAGCATCTAAGCGTTCACAGGGTGGTCCTTCTTCTTCGATGTCCGTCCTTCCTTCCACCTGAAAATCCTAGCTGTTTAGAGGACCGAGTTATGGACAAAATTCACAGGACCAAGGAGGAAGTTACTCTTTCTTCTCAGGTTGATGAACAAGCACTACTGAAAGTTTTGGAGTTCATATACACTGGCTGTTTTCACGCTGGAGAGGAACTTGTGAGGAAATTGAAAGTGCTTGCAAAACACTGCAATATACAACCTTTACGCCATCTTTTGTGCAAAAAAAGGCCAAAGTGGGCAGCTTCTGTACCTAAATTTGACCTTGTTTCGGCTCTGGGACCAGCTGGACATAAATTCTCGTAAGGTTCTTGCCCTTAGACTAAGAAAATCTTCAGTATTGTCTTTCTTCCCTTTTTAATGTGAATGATAGTCTTATTTCTTGTCTTGAAGACTCTGTATGATTGAATGTCATGGAGGATGATTAGACTTGTTCTTTCTGTTTCATGGAAATGTCATCTTTCAAGCTCCCTGCCCAACTGCTATTTGTTTATATTTGATAAATAAATAAAAATATGTTCATTGTATTTAGTGAATGACAAGGTAGTTCTGGTTTCTTAATGGATGAAAATCCAGCCCAGGGTATCTCGCATTTTTAAAAATCTTTTCTCATTTTCATTGAAGCTGATCATGTGACAAATCAAATTACCCTTTTTTAACTATTTCATGAAGAGATAAAAGAGTTGGCAGTTTCTCAAACTGCAGATATACTGATGTACTTGATGCTTACATGAATCTTATAATGTGTTTGATTCAAGAGGTTGTACATTTTCAGCTCAGCTTTCCGCATGATATTGTGTGGTTCTCCATTTTTCCGTATTCAGTTCTTTGACAGGGTGCTTCATTCTGTAATTTCAGAGATGTGATCTTGGAAGCTGAATCAACTGCAGATACAGTCTGGACCAGTGACTGCTGTTCGTTTATGATGCCTCATATCCATTCTCATAGGGCTGTTCTGATGTCAAGCTGCAATCATCTACGGGCTGTATTTCAATCTGGGATGCAGGAAAGGTACTTTAATGTTTTTTTTTTTTTGTGCCTTTTTCTTTTTATAAGAATGTGTAAATCAGCGCAGGAAAGCTATTTAGACTTATATTAAATCGATATCTGGACTTACAACTCAATCCTCCTTTAAAGGCTCTATTTGCTTGTCTTATGCGATCTTAGCTTTTTGTTATACCTCGATCAAACAATCCCTACCATCCTGTCTTACCTGGTGACAAATTTTGTCTGATCAGCCTCAAGAAGATAATGCTTTTCAAAACTTTCTTATAGATTAGGGTTGTCACATCCCAATGTTATTAGAGTTGGCCTTTTGGTACCTCCTACAAGGCTGTCATAGGGTTTTGTTTTTTTCCGACCATTTCATCTTCTCCCAAAACTTTTTCTTAATATGTGTTCAAAGTTCATATGTTTTTCACTTGTTTTACTTTTTTATTAATTATTTAATTATTAATTATTTTTATTTGAATGGCTGTCTAAAACTCCTTTGAAAGGGTTTCAATATTTCTAAATGGTTCACTATGATTTTAAAATTTTATGGCATACACAAGACGGTTACTAGATGACGATTCATGTTAGCCGACCCCAAATCATTTTGGGAATAAGTCTTGGTTCTTGTTGTTGTTGTTGTTGTTGTTGTTGTTGTTGTTGATGGATCACTGCTGGAAGGAACTACTTGAGTTGTCTTCTTTTTGGCTGGGAGAATAAGTTCTGCACAATAGTTCGCGGAAATGTGGTGAGCCATAGAAAAACAATTAGTGTGGCCCAGTCTCCACTCCTAAGTACTGCATCTCCATTAGTAATCATCACTCCCTTCATCCCTATAACATTATCTTGTACTATCAAAAGACTATCATATAGAATATGTGTATTTTTTGCCTTGACTTTTCCAAAATATTACAAAGAAAAAGACTGTTTGAAACGTGCACCCCAACATATTAGTACCAGGTATATCAGCTTTGAGGCATGTTGGTATATATATAGAAGGCAACTTTTTAATCTTGGAAATCTGAAGACACTATTGAAGTACGTAGTTATATTTGATATGTGGTCTTTCTTGTATGATATATATTTTCTTCCCACTTATTGAAGTGATCGTGGTTTTGGCAGCCGCTCGCAGTCCTTAAAAGTACCCGTCTGCTGGGATGCTCTCCACAAATTTGTAGTCTGGGTGTATTCTTGTGATTTGCCAAAACCTGCTTCGGGCTGTATATGGTATAACATGGAAGTGGAGCAAAAGATGTGTGAGCTGAGGCCTTACATGGAGCTTTGTTGGCTAGCTGAGTTCTGGTTTATCGATGACCTTCAAAACGATTGTTCCAAACTGGTTGCCTCTTTACTAGACTCACCAGAGTTGTCCATCAAAGTAATTGAATTTGCTGCGAATCTCTGTCAATGGGAAATTGTTGATGTTGCAGCTAATAAGATTGCTCCTGTATATGGGAATCTGCACCTTTCTGGTGCGCTTGATGATTTAGATGAGAGACTCGTTGAAATAATTCGCTTGGCTTCTGTTCGGCTTAGTCAGAAATGATTACGTACTCTGGATTGTTTCGTTGTACGGTTTGGGTATAAGCCTTTTTTAGCCTATTAATGAATGCATTTTATTCTTCCTGCTGTTTAGTATCTGGTTGAAGTCTTAGGGGTCCTAAGGCTGGATTGAACTTATCGTCGGCAGGACAGCTACTGTGGTATTTACTGAGCATCCTCAGTGTTTGACTCAAAAGAATCCTCTACAAACCATTTCCGGTAGCTTGATGGGCACATTACATGTAACTTCCTCTTCCTGTAAGTAGTTTGTACTTGAACACATTAGACACATGAATCTGTCCACCAAAATTGTCCAGGACACCATTCTACTAGTTCGACAACTTTGGGACAGGGCTCGTTTTGCACTAACAAAAACAAAAATCGCGGTAACATGTTCCCAAGTCGTGACGATAAACATACTACCCTCCCATGGAGGGTAGGGGCACGATATTAAGTGCTCGTTTGGATAATATGGAAAGTGATCACTAAGTGACGTAAATTTTTCTTGAGATAGAATTCGTAATGGATTACTCTCTGAATTTTTCCCTGAATTAGTTGGTTACAACCTAGAAACTTAAATTTGTAGAGGTAGTGTTTGGAAATAAGAATCTAGAAATTTGTAATCAATTGATTTGAACTTTATCATTTGAGAATGAGGCATTTTATAAATCCAATATTCGGGAAATGGTGGATTTCAAAATGATAGCTGTTGGAGTGTAATGCTTATATCATGCTCCCGTGAGCACAAGAACATGATGGTCCTTTTACAATAGAGGAGTAGGGACCACTATTTCATGCGACGCACCCCTTTATTTTGAGTAGGAGCATTATAGTTCTTGTGCTCGCGAAAGCATAGTATAATTTACCATTGGAGTATCATTTGTTTTAACATAGAAAGAATTTCAATCAAATTCCAAGGATTTGATACAAATCCTAATTCTTAAATTTTTAAGTTTCCAAACAAATACTAGTACTATGTGGTTTGAGTTAAATTTGGATTTGAGAATGAATACGTTACAACCAAACAGTCTGCGAAGGTTATTACTTATTACAAGTACGTTTGGTCATCCTATCACTATCCATGTGTTTAGAGAATTAATTAGAAGGTATAAATTATACTCACGGTATTTTAGACCATACGAATTGCGGCCATCGCCCATCATCAGTGGTTGCTAATTTAATTCTTATATGCTTCATATGAATTAAAACCATTTTGATCACAAAAATTTATACATAACCCAAAGAAAACAAAATTCTTAGGAAAATGGAATTCCGGAGAAATATGGAATATCAAACGAGCAATAAATTATATCAAGCCGAGTCTGTATTACCAAAGGTTTGAGAATCATATTTACGATTGTAAATATTGACGCACTTTTAGTGTCCAAGATTGTGAACAGCATGAAACATCGAAAGCTAGTCCTGGATACCTCACAACCTCCAAAAAAAAAAAAAAAAAAAGGCAGGTCATTTACCTGATACCAAAACTTGAGGGGTCGGATTAACTAATTGCTGTCACATTGAGTTGCAAGGACTTCCAAGAAGAAACAATGCTAAACCAAAAACAAAGTAACAGCTATAGTTGAGATATACACTATGACGAAACATTGAACGCTGCGGAACAATATGGCCTAAAACAACTTCAAACTTTCATGAACGGTTTTACTGTTACAACTTACAAGTGGGCGCCAATTATCTTCAGTTGCCCACAACACCAAACAAAACAAGTTCTTTACTTCCTTGATACTTTTCATGCCAACAGATAAATGCAAAGGAGACATGATTAGGCATTGATAAGTGATTTTGCAAAATTCTCCCAGGTCCTTCAAACAGAATAACACAAAGAACATGGGAATCCTCTCGAGTACCCTGTACACCCTACGCTATCCAGAGCCATAAAAATTAAGCTCCAACAAGGACAACTGAAAAGAAATCCGGCTGACCTGCCTCCAAAACTGAGGGGCTTCAAGATGATCTTCCACCACGTTCTTGCAATTGGCACAGAAATGCAGAGGCTTATATGCGAAATAGCGCATTTTACTTGGCACTGTCGCAGACTCAAATTTTTGTACGGTTAATGGCTGCATCAACTCAACAACCTATGTATTTTAAAAAAAAAAACTCTTCAACTATCAAGGTTACCATTATCTCCATGACCAGATCCAACTACAGGCACCGACTTTTTGGCAAGATCCATCAAAAGCTTATGCTGGTGCTCACTAATGTGAGGGAGACTTGCACGTAAAAGCTCAACTGGCATCTCCTTCTTGATAGCTCTTGCAGCATCAGATCCTATGGCAGCTGCCTGCATTTGCACCGGCTGCACAATACCCTCGTACTTGCTAAAGCAATACTTAAGGAGTAAATTGAAAAACTCGTCAAAAGATGCTTTCCAAAAGGCTTGATTAGGCATGCCGTAGGAAGTAGCAGCATTAGGGTCTCTGAGCAATTCAGTTGCTCTATCCAAAACTGATTTTAGAACAACAGATGCTCCATCTCCAGCAGTGCTCCCAATAGGCCTGAGTGGGGGTTGCTCTGAAGAACAAACCACTGCAGCAAGACAAGAACTTAACCCATTCAAATCCATCCCACTAACAGATGATACAATCACCTTCACTAAGTTATCAGTTGCTTGGACAACAGCTGGATCACACGGCTGGGCACCAAATAAGAATCTCAAATGACGAAAAATTGCCATACAGACAATCCGAAGAAGCTCACTCCCAGAAGAAAGCATCCCAAGGTATTTGCCAAGAAGCTTGCGTCCCTTGGGAAGAGAAATGATTCGTAAAAATACAATGTCATCCTTGGGAGCTTGCCCACCTTTAACAAGAGGATCTACAAGATGAAGGGAGGCAGCTAGTCCTTCAAGCTGGTTTTGCCGCCTTTGCCTTAACTCAGCACCACTGTCTGGATATTGATTAAATTGGAGCAAACGATCTACATCATCAACGTCAAGAAGAAGACAGAGACAATCCTCAATTGTAACTCTAGCCGCAAGCATAGGTTCCTGATCAAGCGGTTTGTTCACAATTTTCTGTTCACTGCTAGAAGAGTTAGTTGGAGATGGAGGATCGACTTCAAGAAGTGGCCTTGGTCTCCGGATGGAGGAGAAAGGCATCCTACCCAGAGCTTCAACTTGGAGAAAAGGATGCGGCTCATCAGTAGGACGAGCTCGGGGAGGAAGATCTCTGAGTTGGGTAGGACAAAAGTGATGTCTCAACCTGGCGCCGGCAGTTTTTTTGAAAAGAGAAGCTTGATGGTAATAATCCTCAACATATGGATCATTGCTGTGTGTTGCAGCCAACTGCATTCTAAGAATATTCTCAATTTCATCGGCTGTCATATACTTTGACCTATAGACAGGCCACCCACCGTCACCCCTGGGGCCACTGTGATCAAAGCCGTGTTGAGGGTATCGAAGATTCTGTCTATTTCTCTGTGCTGATTTGGGTCTTTGATCTCTGATATCTAGGACACCCATCATGGCATCAAAGTTATTCAACATGGGTGGGGAATGAGATAGCTGCGGACCATGAAGTTGGTTCTGCATCCCTGTCAGATGACCATAAGGTGGACGACCTAGATGCTGTGATCTATACTGTTGTTGGTGATGCTGCTGCGGTGGTTGACCCATCAATTGAGAAGGCATTAACCCATTCTGATGAGGCATGTGTGGTGGCAACATATTGTTCATGGTGTCGGGATGCCTCAACCACTGGCCAGAAGGGCGACTTTCAGTAGAATGACGAGGAGGGGAGAACTGAGACAGATTTGCACCATAATGCGAGCTCTGAGTAAAACCTGTCATAGGACCAGAGAAGGAAGCTTGTGAATGTAATCCCATTTGCGGTCCACCAGGAAGGTATGGATTGTTTGGACGCTGTGCATGGTGATTCGGTACAACCATCTGTGGCATGCCAGGAGGGGGATACGAAGGAAATGAAGGCCTAGGACCTGAAATCGGTTCACTTGAGAAATTTTGGTGATGCTGGAGCGGGATATGTGGCTGGGGGTGGGATTCAGGATGACTTTGAGTACGATGCAATGGCTTTGAGTCTGCAATGAATCCAGGAGAACCATATGGCTGAGAAGACCACCTCTTTCCTTCAGGCCCATCTTCACGATTATATAATGGCTGCTCATACCAGGTAGAATAATCACCATCCTGGGTCCACTCGCCAGCAGATGAATCTGAGGAAGTGTATAATAGTTAGAAAAAGAGACCCACTGTATAAAACATACAAGTATAGAACTGCTAAAAATCACGAACACACTACAAAGCAGCACTCTGCTTTAGAAAAGAGCAGATATACAGCCCATTTACAAAAATGAATCATGGTTGAATTTGGTTAATATAGAAAATAGATGGTGAAGAAGGAATCCCTTATCTTTCTTTCCATCACCTTTCTCTTCTTTTGCACCAAGAGAGTCAGGCACCTAAGTTCCCTCTCCCAATTGAACAAAAAATAAATAAAAAGCCAAGCAAGCTAAAAGTGGAATCGAAATTTTTCATGTCTTTACTTCAACCAGTACAGAGGTAATGAAACCAAACAAAACACAAGGCCCAGAAGACGAAAGCTAGTCCAACGTTTACAACATTCTCCAATGATACATTACATGACATGTCTAACATCTAAGCAAGAGCAATCAATATTCTCGATGTGATATGAACTGTCTATATAGAAGCCACCATAACTAACCCTTAACTATCAGAAAGACTGAAATACCAAAACACACTGCAAAATTGTGCAAATTAAGATCAATGACAGACAGAACCCTTAGGCCATTCGGTTTTGAACCAATCTAATAGCTGGACGGCATAGATTGATCCCCTTGTCAATACATGAAATCAAGTGAAGCAGCAACATGGCAAAAACAGACATCTACTTTGCATTTCCGAGGAACATATGCCTATAATAGTTAATCTGATGAACACTATCCATATAATAATTATTCTGAAGAAGACTGCAACGAAATGAAGCAAATAAGTAGAGGAACACGGAGGAAAGCACGGTAAACAATGATTTATTGGTGAGGTAGATCGCCTCCCACACTTTCACTAAATTATGATTTTCTATTTGCTTGTCTCTTATGCTACAAATATGGTTTATTGGTGCATTAGATCAACCTCAACCTTTCTCCTACTTAAACCCGAACCAACTTTCACTTTCGTAAAACATTTTTCATTTTATGAGCTAGATCATGAACCTGCATCATACTATGGCTCCAACTATCCAACATCAAAGTTCACCATCAAATTTTGTATTGTTCTCTAACTGCACACATGCTTGAGTTGGTTGTCTTATACATGAACTAGCCCGAGCAACTCACAAATAAAAATGGTCCTAGTAACCCCACAAATAAACATGATCTAGTTGTATTTAATACAGGCTCAAGTTTCCAAAAAAGGAGCCCCAATCATTTATAAAAATCAGGTGGTTACAAAAACAAGAAAGCCAACCAGATCCTATACAAAATAGAATATAACAGACCACCAATCACAGCAGCTACACCTAAAAGAATTCAAATATAAAACAGTGTGTCATGAAACAGATGACTGAAGTATGTACTCACTTTCTCTAGACAGCCTATCACCAACACCTCCTGCAACTCTGGGTCCATTAACCACCTTGTTCAGCTGCATAACAGATGGCAGGTGTTAAAAGGTAAAATAGGTAAGGATAACATACTTATATAAAAAACATATAGATAGGCAACAGCCAGACCATCGTTTGATCGCACAGGACCAGCACAGAACAGGAAGCTCCTCCCAAGATTATCTTTAGGAATTCCATAATAGTTCACATTTTTAGATGTGTCTAAGAACAGATATTATGAGAGAGAATTGAACTCATATCAAGTACATTCTCATATAGCATCATTTAAACAACACCAGAAAACCAAGAAAAGCAAACAAGAAGCCCAAGCCCAACCAATACTAATAATAATCAGTGAGGTATTGTTGTAGACTGACCGTTGAGAAAGCACCAGAAAGATCATCAATTTCTGAGAAAGATCCCACCTGAAGTATAAGTAAACGGATCACAACGACACGCTTAGCATACCAATCAGGTACTCCCATAACATCAATATTGATATTCAAAATACATACAATTCCACATTAAGCAAGCTGAAGTTTCGCCAAAAAACGCAGCTTCCTAACTTCCACATACCCAAGATCACAAAAAAAAAAAAAAAAAAAAAAAAAGGAAGAAGAGTTGGGGCTGCATAATAGTCACTATTCACCAACACTAATGCATTAAAAATTTAAGAAATAAGCATTAAAGTGAGACCTTCTAGCTTTCCCTGACAATGATAACAAAGCATACATATGCAGCATTTTATAAGGTAACTGAAATCCGCTTTTTTCAAATTTTCTATGAAAAAGGTAATGCAGTTGTTAAACTGATATTCAATAACAGTTTTCCAGCAAAGAATTAGGTTCAAATGAGATCCCATGCTAATAATACTATCCCATTCTTATGAATTTTATATAAATGGAATCTCATAATAAATCGATGATGAGCCAAATTACATTCATGAAACTTTGTAATGAAATATTCACTTCCCAGAGTTCTAGCTGGGCTCCTCATAGATATAATACGACTCTTGCATATTATGACTACTGCATTTGAACTATCTTGGTGGTGGTAGTACATACACACATCTAATAATCTCCAGTACCAAGTCAATGAAATCACACTAGGGATTCCAGAAACTTCTTTTCAAGTAAGTTGCATCGATACTTTTCTCTCATCAATCAGAATCCAACATCCCCAACAACAATAATATTCAATCAAAACAAGATACATTGAATAACATTCCTTTTCAGCCATACATGTAGATGTAGCAAATGGCGCCGACGACTATTACTACTGGAACAAATTCCAACAATTCAAAATGACAAGGAAAACCTGGTCACTTGTACTCACAGATTTCCTCTGTTTCACCTAATAATTCGTTTGAAAATTAAACTCAATACCATGTTAAAGGGTGGACAATGGCTACACTAACAGCTTCTAGTTTCTACTGATAGATTGAGGTAGTACGGTCTAAATCGGCTGTGATTAATTCAGATCTTTTGCTCACACGTGATGTCATGTAAAAACTATACGCTTTACTTACACTAGTGTTATTTGCTCATGTTTAATTAAGGGGGCATAGAAAATGATGAATGCCTCAAGTTTAGCGACATCAATCATCAATGAACTTCACACAAATATTAAAGGTGTAAACTGGCAATCTCTCTTCATGATGTGGATACTGACTTTGCTTCAAGATGCAAAAAGTTCTATTTCACTTTCACTGCACTCCTTCATGGATGTTCTAGAACATATGATGCTCAAAGTGGGGTAAGGAAAAGGGAATACCGAAAGGGAAATACAAGGAAAGGGATCAAAGAAGGGTAATTGATGTAATTGTTTGGCAAGTATAAGGAATGAAATCAGATCCAATTCTTTCTGTCTCTTTGGCCTTACTGCCAAGCGCTCAACCACCACCCAACATTTATTCATCTCACATGCCATACCACTCTATTTCAAATATTGTGTATCTTCAGTCTTCACCTTGGTTGTGGGTGGCAGACTGGCAGGCAATGTTCGTGGTTGACTGAATGTTGATGGTGGTAAGAATGATGTAGAAGAAAACGGTGAGTAGATTATTTTTATTTTTTTGATAGGTTAAACAATTATATAAATAAAGAAAAGAACACAACAATCAAGGAAGGACAAAAGCCCAACCACAACCCACAAAAGGGACCATCACCCCCTAGCTAAAAAGCCCCTCTTCAAGCCACCATCATAACCGATAATGGATTTCAGATTGTCGACTTTTTCTATTTCCTAGAATACACTAGAGTTGGCTTAGTCAAGTGATGCCGGTGTCCAGTCCGGTGGTGAAATTTTAAGTTGTTGATTGGTCGTCATTTGGGTCAACCGGCGGGGGGGTGGTGTAGGTCGGCAACATGGTGGACATTTGGCGGCAGTGAGTCCACTGATGGTAGACATTGTACATGTGGATTTGTGATGGGAGATGAAATCCCAATTTGGGTAATCCTCCAAAACCATTAGGGGGGATGAGAAAAAGAGGTTTCGCTATTTTAAGGGAACTGAAAGAAGAAAGATAAAAATTGCCCATCAAACAACAGGAATCCGTTTCCCTTCCTTGAGACCCTCAAAACAAACTAAACCTTGTAGTTTTTCTGTCAGATATATTCTCAGTTGTTGTAAAAGCATGGTATTTATGGAGTTCCCTCTGGTTTAGGTTCTTTACATATGCTTTGAATTCCTTACATATCCCAACCAAATGTAAAGAACCTAAAATTAACAGAGTAGT
Source organism: Spergularia marina (assembly GCA_963680865.1). Lineage (NCBI taxonomy): Eukaryota > Viridiplantae > Streptophyta > Magnoliopsida > Caryophyllales > Caryophyllaceae > Spergularia > Spergularia marina. The sequence goes on from OY804554.1 coordinate 10,157,873, forward strand.
TATTACTTTACATGACTACCTAGCCGACAACAGAGCTTCAGATAAACAATTAACGATAGAAAATAAGTTGAGGAGGGGGTCAATTAAGAGCACATTGGCTAGTGTTTGCATCAACCAACACTTCCTGGGGGAACAGTACGCTACTAAGCCTGCGAAACTAAGCTTGCGAAACCAGCTTAAACCAACGTTCTTCACCAGATATCCATTAGATTTGAAATTAGTTATCCAGTTGAGAAGACCCATTAGATAGTTGAAATTTTAAGCTTCTTGACATATCCAACCTACAAATTTCAATAAAATGTCCCGGCAAGTTGGAAACTTGGAATATGAGTTTAATATTACATTCCATATAAAATCCAGAAACGATCAGTCCAATTGGAGTTTACTATTAAACTAGCATAGGCAAACTTCATACAAGTATAATATCAAAGATTGCAAATCACGGGAATGATAAGTACCTCTTCCGGCTCAAATTGGTACTCCTCTTCAATTGCAGCAGCTGGTATATCCTCTTCCTCCTCAAGCCCCCCCAACTCCACTTCTTCGAGAATTTCGTTGCCAAAAAATGCATATTGAGATGCATCAAATCGCGAGTTGCCTACACCACAAATAGTGAAATCAACATTTTACAATCTTTATTTTCTGAGCAGTCAAGTCAAACCGCTCTCAGAAAGAGAAGCAACTCCCAAACATAGCATCGTTGGAAACATTTCTGGTGCTTAAATAGTGCAGACAAAAGTATTATTATCTGCTTCAGTCATTTATGTCACTTGTTCTCGGTAAGCATTGTTAAATTATCGAGGAAGTTTTCAAACCCCAGGTTACGTATTAAGAGGAACGTCTATAAAACACGAATGACAAACAAAACCACTAAACTGAATGCTTTATCTCAGCATTAATTGAATAAGAATAGTTGCATAAATGTACTAGCATCGGAATCGGCGCCAGAATTATAACGAACTAATAATTCAAACACAAAATACAACAATCCATTCACCCTAAACATGGGAATTACAATTGCAGCACGACAACAAGATTCGATGCGAAATCAAAACCGACAGCATATCCAGGGAAGTAAAATAAAGCATCTATTACTGAACTCCCAAACGACTCACTCCAACAAACACAAACAATCTCAGTGGCAAATAACCAAACACCATCAACCCCAATTACCCCAAAGTCAAAACAACATTCCCATAATCAAACTTCCCGTAAAAGCTACCAAAACGCAATAAATCATACAAAGGATATACAAATCAGCAAACAATTAATAATTCAAGCAAAAAAATGACTCGAAATTCACTCTATAAATGAAATTCTCATGATATTCTAACAAAATTCAACAACTTGAGCAAACAATAAAAGTAGATCAAGTTAAAAAAAATTCAGGAAAATTACCTGTAGAATTCTCATCTACTTTTCTACCACCCGAAAACCCATCCATCTTCTCCGCCAAGAAAAACCCACAACTTAAACCCAGTCAATTTCAAAACCCCACAAAATAAAACTTACAAAATTACGAAAAAAGTTCGAAACCCAATAAAAATTAAAAAACAAAAAAGTTGAAATTTTTGAAAAGGGGGAAAAATAAAAAGCAGAGAGAAAAAAAAAAAAAAAAAAAAAAAGGATGATTAGGGTTTATGAAAAGAGGATCTGTAGAGTTTGATTTGATTGTGGAAAATCATGGGTAAAGTCTGAATTTGAGGTATGGGTTCAATTTGACTGCTGGGTGTTTTGCTGATTTGCTGTAATTTGTTGGGTTTGGAGAAGTTATGATAGTGAACAAAAGAGAAATAGAGAGAGAAAGGGGAACCCTAAATGATTAGATAACGATTTTGAGTTCTAGAGAGAGGATTTGGCCGGTGATTCGGAAAAATATTGATCATTGGTCTTGTGTCTTTAGTCGGTCTTGTGTTTTTTTTTTTTCGATTTTCTCATTTTTATTATTAGTGGTTTTTGAGTTTTTTATGGGCGACGTAGAGTTATACAACATGCACAATTAACATGAAATAATAGTTAATATGAAGATTATAAAGATACAAATTCTTGAAATCGAACAAATTTTGTCGCTATTAAAACGGAGATTTGGGGAGGAGGAATCACAATAGTCATTGTTCTTGCTTTGAGTTTGTCAACAAGGGCCAAAATTATTCTGTTCGTTTATTGAAAGCGATAGATCGTTCGTAAATACAAACTCAGTTTGAGAGAACGAATGTAGTTCAGTTCTGGGAATTGTACCAGGGAAATTGGCGCGCATGGCTCGACGCACGAATGATGGAGCGAGTTATCATCAATCTCCTAAAAACAACATATGCATTAAGGAAAAAAAAATAAGAAAAATGACAATTAAATATTGACACGCGAGGGGAGCCATCATTTTCCCCTCACTTTCTTTACCCAACAAATAAAAACAAAATTATTTTCATGCTCTTATTTCTTTACACGACGACCCACTAAATTAAGGTCATAGTTCATTCATTGTAGATAATGGTTCTTATTTCTTTTATTTTAGGGTGTCAAAATATGATGTGGAAAGGATGAACTCACTTTAGAGTTATTTTACTGGATTGCTATTTGACGCCCGAAAAGGTGGGCCTATTTGCCGCCCGTAATATGGAATGCCCATTTTACCCCTGTTTGTCTTCTCTGATTTTTCTGGGTTTACCATTTTTGCCCTCTCCCTTCCTCCTTTCCTCCCTTCTTCCCTTCTTTAATGTCTCCCTCTTTCTCCTTCTCTAAACTTTCCTCCATAACCAAAACACTTTTATCAGATTCTCCGATATCGTTTTTCAAGCCCAGATTTCTCAAACCTTCACTCCTTCTCCAGATGCTTCTCTTACGATTTGCCAGAAGAAGACGTGCTCATACATGAGCCCAAACCACGGCCGCCATGAACAAATCGACTCCACAGACCCCTCCCGATCGACTCAGATCAAGCACCCTCCGCTTTAAGCATCTTCTACTACCCATCTATCATCTAATATTGGTATTTTCATCCTTTGAGTACCCTTTAATTGATTTTTATCAATTAAAATTAAGATGAAATAAAATAAAGATGAAGTAAATCCAGATGAACTTAAAAAAAATTACGATGAAGATGATAGAAAGTAAGAAAATAAATGAAGATGATAATAAGTAATAATTTTCATAAGTAAAGTAATTAAAGTAGGTGTGAAACCTTCATATAGAAACAACAAATGGGCAAGAAACAGCTAAGGGGCTCAATGGGTAACAAAATCTGAATATTTTAAGGGAAGGGGCAAAGTCGGTACATCACATTTTTGGGCAGCAAATAGGCCCACCAAATTCGGGCGTCAAATAGCAACACCCTTATTTTATTGCTAATGCCCTAAATATACTGTTTCTGTATACCATTCTGTAGCACCGTTGTTTAAAACAATTTTCCACGATGAAGTTTATAGAACTATTGCGACTTTTTTTTCCTTAAATGAGTTTTTTTTAATAATACCTAAATGGGAGATATTACAAATATAAATCTTCCGGGTGCAATGAGCTCACCGAGAGAACAAACCACTACTAGAAGATTAAAGGAGAGGATTCGTCTTACACCATCAAATAATTAACCTACCACGAATAGACAATAACAAAACTTAAAACTTAAAAAGAGAGACGTAACCCAATGGTCATATCATGGTCCCAAGACCATGACTAGGAACCCATCAATAGATGGGGTACAACTGTACACGTAATATCATAGTGAGAGTATTGAGCATTCTTTTTTGAGATAAAGAATGACAAATTCTTCGTATATAAAAATGCATCTAATTACCAAATCAATACAAAAACAAAGTTACAAAAGACATATTGGTATATAAGAATGCAAAGAGAGTCAAATAAGCCTTAGCTTTTGTCGGTATTGGAATGCCGACTAAAGTAATTGCTTTATTTTTTTTTTTCAATCATATGAAAAGTAATTTTTACTATTTCTACCAAAAAAATATTGTAAAACTTACTAAAAAATTATTTTGCTTATTTTTTAAAATAAAATTTCATTTTTGTGTCGACTTTTCGAACTTGAGGGGAAAATAGGCTTATTTGACTTTTGTTGTTGAGTTATATACTAATATGTCTTTTGGATTCTTTTTATACCAATTTGGTATTGAGATGCATTTTTATATACCAATTTGATTATTTGGGCGATAGAGAATTGAACATTCATATTAAATACAGAACAAAATGATGAAAACAAAATAGGGGCTTATTACAACCAAATCGGCTAATGGCCTGGTATCCTATCCTATATATTTGACCGAGTTTAGAGTTTTAGAGAGAGAGAGAGAGAAGGCGGAATATGTAACAACCCTAAATTTTCGACAAACTTAAAATAAGAAACAAAGGATTGTTATGCCGCCGTTGCCTACCAAGATAACGACAAAGGCTTGTTAAATCAAACTTCTGAAAAGAAATAATAAATGTTAGCGGAAGACTTGTAACTAAGTTCACAATCCAAAAACAAACCAAAAGAAATGAAATACAATCGTTTATAAAATCCAAATGTTCGACGAATTTATTCTAGAAACCCCATGCCATGAATCAACATCCAAGTAGACAAGCAATCACCTTCAAGACCTGTCAACTGCGCCATTACAAGAATGACATAGGCCCAAGAATAGGGTAGAGACAAACCCAAACAAAAAGAAAGTCAACACAGGCTGAGTAAGAAAAGAGAGCATCAAAAGAAACACAAGATACGCGCCTTAATACAAATAACTGAACAAACTATGCAAAGCAACAAGGGTAGCAAAATACTGGGGACGACTCGTGCACTTCTTGTGCGACTCGTGCTCAGTTAAGGAACTGAGAAAAGCGGCAGCAACATAGGACACGACTCGTGTGGTGACCACATGAGTGGCGCAAAGGTGAGCCTTGGTAGGAAATTGATTAATTCCTTCTCTTGGTAACTTTTATTAACTTTATGCATTAAACGAGAGCCTCCGTGAGGTTCCTAATACAAGTCAAGGTTCCTACCCGAAGACTACCACATCTAGAGTAACAAAGTAACGCAATCCTAATGATCCGAGTGTGCACACCCCTCGCTAGGGGGATGATAGGACGTACAAGTTCCTAGGAGGAAGTCTATTAGGGGGTTCGATAGCTGATCTCCAACCCTTTAACACAAAAACTTGATCAGAGGTTATAACATGGCGAATACAAACGACGCAAATGCCGTTCTTTAGATGAGTTTCACATATTATTTCAACTTTTACTTTTAACTTTTAAGTCACATAATTTTGTGCTTGCGCTTTTCAATTTTAAAAGGGCTTAGCCGGAACAACAACATTTGAACCAACAATTTAGAATGGCATAGCCATATAACAAGATATACGTAAGCATGGATTTCAAGAATGATGAACAAGAGATGTAAGGGACACGATAATGGATGAAACGAATGATAGGGCTCATAAGAATGGGTGATACAAGCATGCTCAACTTTTAGAAGGTCAACGTTCTTACCTTCAAACACTCAAGGAAAGCTAGCAAGATATCAAAAGTCCGCGAAATGCACTTCCTCAAAATCACCACCTAAATAAGTATCAAGTATAAATGGATTACTGCAAATCACAAGGTAATCATTCTCAAATAACTATATCATACTCATAGTCATACTCATAGTGCACACACCACACATCCAACAACACTCAACATGACAACTCCAACCAAAACGTGATCATATGATAACCAAATCACTTCCAATTCGCGCCAAACGTGCACAACAACTCCACAATCATACTAACAACACTCCCCCACCATACAAATGTCAAAATGCCCATAATAGCACTCAACATAGGCTAAAATCAGATCTAGAAAGATTCTAATTAACTCATTCAAATCATTATAGAACAATCTCGAATTAATACTACACGTTCTGCATATCATTATAAGTCATCCCTCCAAATTTCATGCAATTCCTATCACAAAATTATCATCAAACATATATAAACCTTAATCGTAAAACCCTAAATCATAACTTCATAATTTCATGCTTCAAATCCCAAAACAAGAATGAATATAAGATAAGACTACAATCTCTACACCCAAATTCATGCTTTAAACCACAATTAAACATGAAATCATGAAAGCCCTAATTAAATTTATGAGAAAAAGGTGAGGGTTCTTTCTACTCTTGATTATAAAATCAAGAGGGCGAAAAGAAGTAGGGGTGGTGGCGGTGACGGCGGGCAATGGTGAGCGATGGCGGCTCGGCGGTGGTTCGTGGGTGGCGCGACCCTCCTCCTCTTCATTCTTCTCTCTCTTTTTTTTCTCTTTCTCTGCTTCTCGGCATTGTACGTGGTATGAGGGAAAGAGAGGGTTTGTTTTTTTTGTCAAAACGAAATAGAGGGTTTGTACGCTCGCTCACTGACTCGTCTCTGGCGACGCTCGCTCAGTCGCTTCCCCCAAATTTGCCATTCGTCTCAGGCCAGCTTCCCCCAAATCCGCCAGTCATTTATCTGTTAGTAATTTTTAAAACCTAATTTCATATCTACAAGTAATTTTTACCCGAAATTGGTTTTTTTTAACCCTACTTTAAAGGGTTTTATTTCATATATGGATTGGTAATTTTTATTGAATTGGTTAATTAAATAAGTTTAATTGATTGTGAATGTATAATTATGCATTATATTTGATAAAGTATTAAACTTTGTGTGTTTTGATTAATTGCATCGAATTTCTGTTTATATAAATGATTATCTGATTTTCGTTGATTTTGTTGTTGAATTCTGGTTCGTGAATGATTTGCAGGATTCTTAGTACTGGATGTTATGTTGGTTTATGTTGGTATTTTGCGAGGGTTTGTGAAGCCTATGTTTTTGGGTCGATTGATTGTTGTTGATGGTGTTGTGTTGTAGCTGGACTGCGTATGGTGGTTTTTGGGATAGTTCATGGTTGTTGTCGTGGCTAGGTGCCTGCGACATGGGTTATTTATAGAGAGGATCATTGGAATTATGAAAACTTATAGAGACGAACACTAGAATTAGGAAAGTCGAGGATACGTCGGATTATGGAATATTTTGGATGTTCTAAAATTTACTGGTTACTTGAACTGGAAGATTTTGGGATCTCTAGAATCTTTCTACATCCATGAGTCTTAACTCTTAAGCATCATGTGTCAATTTTTTTTAGTAATTTGTATTGTTTATTAGGCTTTGGATATGGATACTTCTATTACAGAGGGTGGTGATACAATGTGGAGTGGTGGTTTATGTGTCGATCCTAGTGGACTGATTTTGATAGTAAATCATGTATTAGCCATCCAAGGTCATGAAGTGGGTTAATTAAATAAGTTTGTTGGTTCATTGTGAATGTACAATGTCTTCAAGTTTTAATTCAATAAGTTTTAAAACGAGCATTTAAGTCATTTTCTTCGCGTTACACGTTTATAAAGTGGTAATCATGCTGTTGACTATTGAGTTTTCCCATCATTGAACGTATGGAGTGTTATGTTTTACTGCATCGAGAAAAGCTGGACAAAAAGGTATATGTCCATTAAATATCCCTTTTATATGTCGTTTTGTCTTAGATCATTTGCTACTTACTAGCCACAATCCATGACCTTCTTGGGTATGTATGTACTGCATTCGAGAGTTTTTTCGCGAATAAGGAAAGAAATCGTGAGTTCAACAATGTGTACATAAGAAGTAAGAAGAAGGTTTAGGAAACAAGAAAATATATTAGGAAAGAGTTTTTTTTACCATCTGATGTTCAAAATTCTGTGGCATTATCTTAAAAAATTGGCGTTTTGTTGGTGGGAGTTCATTCCACACTACAAGAAATTCACTTTATGACCACAAGCGAATTTATTGCCAAAAATATTTTTGGAAACAACGAACTATATTTGGCAACGAAAGTATATCATCTTCAGCAGACAAGGTTTTGTTTTTCGCAACAAGCTCCTTGTGACAGTATATATGAATGACGTATTTTGTGCACACTCCTGTGACCTTATACAAATTACAACACTAAACCAAATTCGGATTCGAATAGCCATAATTTTTTTAAAACTAATATCTATTAGAGTAAGTACATACAAAGTTTATAGGGAAGTCAAGTTCCCTAATAATAAACATGTCTTGATTGTAGATTAGTAGTACTAATACAAAATATTCCTCATATACAAAAGGTTACAACCATAGAGAATGAACCGTCAAACTACCAAATTGGTAAAAATAGTAGAGGGCAAATGACAGATTGGTAAAAAAAAAAAAACCTCCGGTGACGGATTGGTAAAAAAAAATGACACTAACTACCAAATTAGCCAAAAAACACCACTTTTGGCTGGAATTCACTTAACTTAGCATATACTTCCTTTAATACAATTTTTTTAGCTCCCTTATATTATTAAAAATACTAAGAAAAAAAAAACTATTTCGATAGCAAAAATATAGGAAAGAAACAATTGATAGTATATATCGAAACAAAGCAAACAACTAGTACTCCTATAAAACAAAAACAAAATCATTTACAATGCTAGTACATTAAAATTAATTTTTTTTTTCTTAATAATGCCACAAAGAAAAAATAAAGCAAAATAGGTTATGAAATAAAGGTTACAACAAAAAAATGTATCATCGACTTGTTTTTAGGTTACTATAACAAGTGGTATCTCGTGTGACAATTTTATATGGCCGTATAATGACTAGTACCCATTTACGAAACTAAAAATAACCTACATTTAGAACGTTTGGCAATATGATTAATTGATAGAGTATTGAACTGAGACGCCAGATGACAGCTCAGATATGATATTGAACACTAGGAGATATAATTAATTTATAGAGTATTTTTGTGTTAAAAGTTTTTTCTAGAAACCAAATATCTTTAAACTTTTTTTTTTGTGCATTACTTTGAAAAAAAAATGTCTTCTTAGTTTTGTTTATTTATTTCTAATAGTATTATTAATTTAGAAATATAATTAAATCATGATATTTATGGGAATATATAGGATAAAAAGAATTCCTGCCAAAAGTGGTGTTTTTTGGCTAATTTGGTAGTTAGTGCCATTTTTTTTTTTACCAATTTGTCGTCGGAGTTTGTTTTTTTACCAATCTGTCATTTGCCTCCTACTTCTTTTACCAATTTGGTAGTTTGGCCGAGAATGAACTAGCACAATGTAGCTGGACAAAATCTTCATACTTTTGGATGCTGGTACAGCTGCTATGCTCCTCTCCTAGCCTATTATGTACCCCACACTTCTAGTCAGTTTCCAGCTCATCCCATTACACAAGTGTAACTTAATTAGACTTAATTAGTTGTCCAATCCTGCAAAACCAATACCATAAGAGTATTATGAGTACAGGTTACACAGGGTTGCTAAGAAAATGCGAAGACCATGGGAAATATAAAAGCAAGCAGATTGAGACCACATAGGTAAGCGAGGGTTCATGAAAATCACTTGAATCTTGTCCGACTATTTGTCATGTTTATATGTTGGGAGTCACCGCAGCCACAGGTTGAGCAAAAAAACAAGAGTACATCCTAGTCTCAAGTAAACTACATCGTACTCTCAAGTAAACTACACACATCTTCGGTGTATATCAGGCTACTGTAAACATAATATTATATGTACAAGCACTAGCGGCAGACAAGGGGAATATGCTAGCTGACACCACTAGATTGTCTGCTCATAAGTATCAATTCTGACAACACAACCTATGGCACTAAGGAGAAAGTAGACAATGATAACAATTGCCTTGAACATCTAAGTTCAAACTTGTGAATATATCACTACAATCAACATTGCTTTGAGTACAAGAGTCTCTTCCTTTGGGACAAGCCCATATAACAACTAATTTCCAACACAAAACCACCAGCATAATCAATACAACTAGTTACCAGCATAATCCATCATAATGACCACCACGATCACCAAATCCAACACATATCACAAACCACCCAGCACGAACAATAACAAAATCACAACCACCATTTTCACTTTCCAAAATACACTTTACAATGTAAAAGATTAGAAAATTACCTAGGAATTACGAGCTGATATAAGCTGCATAATTCGGTGCTCCAAGTCGGACAATTCACGTTGTTGTCGAAGTTTATGCTCTTCCATCTCTTTAGCTCAAGCTGCCTTCGCTTCCATTTCAATCTTATTTACTTCCAATTGTTTCAGCAGATTGCTGATCATTACCTCTTGCTCCTGAATCTTTTGTTGTTGCTCAGCTTGTATTCTAGCTTTAACTGAGGCACCGCCATAACCACTACCTCTCCCTCTCGTGTAACCAGGCTTATGACCAAGTACCGAGATTAGCATCTCCTCTTGTGTTTAAGGTGCTCCTTCTTTATCTTTGTTGACCACAAGTTCATGAAGTTTCGCCTACAAAGTAGCATACTGTGAGACTTAAGCGACGGGAGTACATACTACTAAACATGCAGAATATTAAGGGAGTTTTCCAGCAGCTTACATGAACTTCCTTTGATCGTTTATCGTTGACCCATTCCAGTACTCCTTTATCACTTGTACGAGTATGCTCCGCCAGGCAAATAATATCAGCACTTGGCTTTATATTGCCATTTTTCTCTATCTGCAAATAAGGCATGTGTTAATGTCCACAATACCTTAATTTTAAAGGCTAGTTAGAAGGACGTTCAGAAAAAATACTTAGGAAAAATAAGTTTAGCATATTTACCAGAATAACTTCCACCTCTGGAAAAGACAGATTCCCAGTTGTATGCTTACACCAATTATCAGATCTGCGATTCTTTGTATTAGCTGTACTTCTTTTCTGCATTTGGAAAAAAAAAAAAAAAAAAACAAGCACATAGGAAAAAGAGTGATATACCACATACCTTGAATAGAGTTTCTATCTGTATCAATATTAAAGAACCAATGTCACTTCACGTTCAATAATTACCTTGAATGTGGCAGATTCAAACACCTTGCAGCAAAGTTTCCACTAATCAGAGGGGAAATCATCAGGTGGAATCTCGTTTGAATTTCCGCACTCCTTGTAGTACTTGTGCAAACGAGCTTTCCAGTAGCGATATAACTTTTGCATGATATATAGCACAAACCCTTGAAGCTTTGATGTTTCACTTTCTGCCTTGATTTTAAATTTATTCTGTTGAAATCAATGCAAAGTATCAAGTAGAATCAAAGGTTAAAAAAATATATATCCAGAAGGCATGATTTATGTCTTATAACAACATACTTTTACTTTATTCATTCCACATTGAATAGCCATACTTATCTGCCATATTAGGCCAGTCAGAACAATTTTTATCACCGATATCGATTTCATCACATAGCCGCAATAATTCACCAGTACCCTAGCATTAACCCCAACAGCCTGGAGAACATAGTCAGGTATCTCCACCTCAAGCTTATCTCTACCATACCTTGTCTTCTTCTCTACCACTAAGCTCCTATACTTGCCTCTGTCGCCTCTCTTTCTTTTTGCACTTGTTGCAGAAGCTAAGATTACAAAGCAAAAAGCACCATTAATGTAACGTTTTCAAGTGTCATATAGTATAGCTATTACAAATAATTATGAATTAAGTATTACCTTGGCTACTCCCATTTTCAGCTACAATTCCAACTTCTTCACGTCTTTCCAGTCTACTTCCATGCATATACTTGGTTCTTACCTTTATACCTTCGTTGTCCTTGGTGGCATCTCTGGCAATTGCATCCACATCTGGATCTGCGGCTTCATGTACCTGTAGAACCATACCTGCTCTTTTATGGAGCTGGCTCACATGTTTTTTGTTTTGCACTTTCACAAGAAATAGATTAATTAGTACCTAATTTAATTTACCATTATATTAAGTTAAACACACTTAACAACATTGAAATAGTCAAAATATATAACTACCTGGATCACTAGAGCTAAAAGGCAAGGAATTATCATTGTCAACCTCTTCATGTATAGGGGACTCAGTGTTAGAAGCAACATCATTCATTTCAGAGTCATCATCAATAGCCTCTTCTGCGATTATATCATCTTGTATACGAGTACAAATAGGGGATTTGGAAGCTCTCAATCCAGTTCCACCTAATTGTTGATTACCTGGTTGGAACGCATTTCCAGAAGTTCCATCATTATCTCGTAGTCCCTTTCCTCTAGATGGTCCAACGTTCTCGTTTAATGCTCTTCCACCAGAATGCAGATTAATCTCTCTTATTCCCCTTCCACCGGGTTGCACAAAAGTAGGTCTTGTACTTTTGCCAACGCCACGACCAACCATTCTACAATGTCAAGAAAAAAGATTATATGCCGCAATTAACAAGTTAGAGATCAATCAGTACGTTAAAAGCGGGATGTAACACAATATAATGAATAATAGAACAAAAAAATGCAATAAAAAGGTTTGAAGAAGAAGTTCCAGAAACTAGTGCATCGATGAAAGGTTGGAAGACCCTTAAAAAGGATGAATGTTTTGAACATGTTCTAGAAATTAAACTAGTGGATAGACTAAATGTCAATGTCATCATCAACGATGAAATCATCCAGATCAGATGTCTGATTCTTTCGGCACTTCTGGCTCATCCCTCTATGTTGCTGCTTGATTAGATCGATTTCCTTTTTGACCCATTTCATGGTACCCTTTTCAATCATGAACTTGTTTGTGGCCAAGGAAAATTCTTCTTCTGCCAAAGTACTATAGAAATGTTGTGCGTTGCTGATAACCTCTGGTTGTACAGCTTCATTCTCTAATTCCTCGAGCGCACAATCTTCCGCGTCAATATCTGGCATCTTATATAGGTCACGAGGCTCAGTTTTCACCACAACAAGCCAATCATTGTTTCTCGGTTCTGCCACATAAAAAACTTGCTCCACTTGCGAGTCTAACATGAACATCTCATTCGTCCTCAAACAGTGGCCTACATCTACACTGATTATGCCATATGCTTCCTTTTTATATCCTCGCCCTTCATGTTGTACATCAAACCAATCACATTTAAAAGCAAAAACATTGTTTCCTCCTGGATATTGTAATTCATACACATCTCTAAGTATGCCACAGTATTCTTTATCAGACTCGTCATCCCCTCGCACCAATACACCACTATTTTGACATTTTCTAGTCTCTTGACGATCAAGGGTGTGAAACCTGAAACCATTAACAATGTACCCACTATAACGCCTAATCGTGTCTGAGGGACGACAAACCAAGTTGTATAAGTCAGCATTGACTTTCCCATTTTGGTACAATATCTCCACCTATCAAGTAAAAGTTGGTAAATCAGAGAATAAGTTTGTCTACACGAGGAGAAATTTAAGACAGCGAAAGAAATATAATATATCGGGCTCACATACTTGAACATGTACCCAAGCTGAAAATTGTGCTTTATGTCTCTTGTAGAGAACTGTTGGATCCGCTTAAGCAGAGCAACAACTGTGGGCTCCAATTCCCCCAAAAAGGAGCACCTAGCCTCATACTTAGCACGCTTACGATCGGCCGCTTTCCGCACCACCTTACCTGGTTCAAAATCAATAAATCTCGTCTGAGTTAAGGGCGACGACCCAGTCAAATCGATGTAGACGTCGCACCCTCTATCCTAAGAGTAAAGCAGCATGTCTGCTGGGCCAAGAGGTCGGCCATCAGCACCAAGCATACCAATGTCGACCTCCTTTCCAGCAGAGATCCCTGATCGATAACATATGTCAACCAACGTATCACGAACAACATTATGCCGATGTTTAACGCCAACCACTCCTGTACATGATACAGCATGATCCCCGAATATATCACCCACGAAGACCCGCGAGCAAGCAGAGCACGGGTAATCCATGGTGAATAAAGGTACCCCCAGACGATAGCAAAACACGCAACGATAAGTGCGACCATTCATAGTCTGACCCTAATCCCCATTTCAAATAGGTCCAATCGAGCCTTTATGTTGTCCTTACTCTTCCCTTTGATATGCATCAGTGTGTTGATGATGTTTTCTGAGATATTTTTTGCAATGTGCATCAAATCTAAATTGTGACGCAATTTCAGCTCGCTCCAATATGGCAATTCAAATAATATACTTCGTTTTTTCAACCCATACAAGCTATTTGTCGCGTCCCACTTTCTTTTTTTCCCAGTCTTGCCAAAGGGAACTTGTGAAAATTAGTTACATTGCCTTAAGACCTCATCACCAGACAATTCAATAGGTGCAGCCCCCCTTTCCTCTGTTTTATCAAACTTTTTAGCCATTTTTCTCCACCTATGTGTCAAAGGTAACCATCGCCTATGCCTCATATAGGATATACAATTTCTAATTGAACGGTAACCAGGTTCACCATGACAAGAAGGACAAGCATAATATCCTTTAGTACTCCAACCAGATAAATCTGCATATGCGAGAAAATCACTTATTGTCCATAGGAGTGCCACACACATATTGAAATTTGTTTTGGAGTGAGCATCATAAGTTTCAGCACCTTGTTCCCACCATTCTTTTAATTCTTGAACCAAAGGTTGCAAATAAACATCCAAATCCATTCCAGGACAGCTAGGGCCGTCAATAATCAAAGACAACATAAAATAAGGGGCTTTCATACACATCCAATGAGGTAAGTTATATGGAGTAAGAACCACTGGCCATATACTATGATTAGAGCCTCCAAAATTGTTATATGGTTGAAACATTACGAGGATATTCAGCAAAAGATATATTTTTCTCATCAAGATGTCTCCATGCAGGTGAGTCGGACGGATGTCGCATTATTCCATCATAAACATTGACTTCCTTATGCCAACGCATGTCTTTTGCTGTTTTCTTCGACATAAATAGTATTTGAACTCTTGGCTTTACCGGAAAATGACGCAGAATTTTATGGGGTACCTTCTTCTTAATGGTTTTCCATCTGGATGTATGGCATTTTGGGCACTCAGAGGCACTACTATATTCACTCCAATAGATTATACAGTCATTGGGGCACGCATCAATTTTAACATAATCCAAACCCAAGTCGCCCATGATCTTTCGACACTCATCATATGAGGCGGGAAGGTTACAGCCTAACGTCTCATTCTGAATTTTTAGTAACTCAGTGAAAGAAGTATTGCTCCAGCGATTAATACACTTAAGGTGAAGAAGTTTCACCATATAAATCAACTTAGAAACTTTTGACCCATCCACATTTAGAGGTTGTTGATACTCTCTCATGAGGTGATGGAACCGAGCAGCTTCTTTAGTAGGTTCTTCGGGAACTCCATCAGTAGCATTCTCATTTTCTCCATCATATGAACCTAAATATGTTGGCAGCACACCACTTCCCACTTGTAACATATTTAACAAGTAGTCATAATCAGCCCCATTATCGTGTTCCAGATTGTCTAAAATTTCACCATGTTTCTCCCATGTAGTATAGCTTTCCACCATACGATACTTGAATAAATCAGCACGAATATAGATCCTCGTTTTTAGATGCACATTCAAACAATGATTACAAGGGCATTTCAGTTTCTTTTCTAGTTCATTAGAATATGGGCCAAAAGCAAATTCTAGAAAACTGTCTACACCTTGTATATAATCGAGAGAGCCTCGGTCCTTTAGTTTCATCCAATCTTTATTCAGAGACATCCTAATCTCCAAGATTAATTACATTCAAGTTATTAGAGAAAAGGGTTCATATAAGAAAGCACTCTATATAGCTTATATTCTAGACTAAGACAATGAAAGAACCATAAGCGTTGTTGTTCTCGCTAACAATGATGTCAGTTAACTCCATGCAAACAATTGGAGATTTTTAAATAAATAGAAAAAAATAAACCTTCAAACTTCACATCTCATAGACATCTAGTTCTAAAACACGGCAACGGGGTATAAAACAAAGGTAAAATCAGTTTATTATCACTGTCACTAGTAAAAAGAACCTCTTATATAACTCTCATCGAACAACCATGTTAGGTTCCAACTTTAAAATTCACAGCAAACCGGGAATCGTCATATGTCGTATATTGGTAATATCGCTAATGCAGGTAAGCCAAGCACATTAGCATTCACTAGTAGGTAGCATCCACTACGCCAAATAATACATAAGACACCGGGTGTAAAACAAAATAGACACCGGTTGCAACCGGTGTCTGGACTGCCGGTGTCTTATGTTAAGACACCGGTTATTCTGAAAATAACCGGTGTCAAATATATATCCAGAAAGTCAACACTGGTATACATATGACACCGGTTTTGTGTAAAACCGGTGTCATATGTTGTTGTTATTTTTTTTTATTTTTTTTCTCTGGTGGACATTTGACACCGGTTTTTACAAAAAACCGGTGTCATATATTGTTTTTTTTTTTTTTTTTTTTCAGTTGGGCTTTAGACACCGGTTTTTTTAAATAACCGGTGTCATATGTTGTTCTTTTTTTTGTTTTTTTTTTCCTTCCAGTAGGACATTTGACACCGGTTGTTTAAAAAACCGGTGTCATAGGGTAGACTTTTTTTTTTTAGTTTGCTTGCTTCTGCTTCTGCCAGGGAATTGGCGACTACAACAATTAGTCGCCAATTCCCACATTACAAATAAACATACATTACGATTATGCCGTTTCAACGACACCAATTCCCAAAACCTCGACTACAAGAAACCAAGTCGATTCTTTGCTATACAACAATGGAGCTTCAAATTCACTCTATATATAATAAGCATCCATCCAATCTCAATTACTCCATCCACAACATTTCTCCAAAATACAACAATGGAGATCTTTTGCTTTTCCTAGTTTCTAATTTCCTAACTAAAATTTACTAACATTTCTAACTTAATGAGAATCTAAGTGTTTCAAGAAATCAAAGTAGATTTGAGCACTTACAAGCAAAACTCGCTAGGTAGTTAGAGATCATCATCGTCTCCTTCTTCATCTCCATCCACAAAGACATATGTAGCCCAAAGATCTCTTATTTCATCCACTTGTTCATTCGTAAATTGCTTGCATCCCTTCACAACATACTAAAACGACAAATTGATGAATTTAGATATCCAAAACTTAAACATTTATAAATTACTATAGGGTGATAGATATATGTTTTGATATTTACCGTAATTGGAATAGTTGTGGCTTTATTTTGGATTATCTCGAACATGTAACGACAAATATAATATCCACAATCGTTACTTCCTAAGGGTTGACGGGGACACTACAAAACAAAATAAAAAATAAATAAGCCCAAATTCGAACGCATAAATAGGATATGAAAAGTATAGTTAATAAACACAAAAAATTCAAACGTACCATTATAGTATGCCATCTCATAAGCGTCGACTTCATATTCAACTTGTTTAGGGGATCCAAAGTCATGATCCTCGTTACGGCGCTAGTTAAATAACATGGTATTCCA
This sequence comes from Spergularia marina, assembly GCA_963680865.1. Taxonomy (NCBI): domain Eukaryota; kingdom Viridiplantae; phylum Streptophyta; class Magnoliopsida; order Caryophyllales; family Caryophyllaceae; genus Spergularia; species Spergularia marina. The sequence goes on from OY804554.1 coordinate 10,175,175, forward strand.
ATATAATTAAAAGATATAATTAAATAACAGTGGAGTTTAAAGAACAATGGAGTTTAAAAATATATAATATATACATACTCTTGTATTAGATTACGAAGAAATTCGGGTGGTTTCTTACTCCCTCTGGATGGATCTAACCAATACCCCGTTCCTGACGGTGGATGAATCACAGCTAACATCCAATGTGAACTACAAATTATCAAAATAATATAAGTTATGAAATATAAGATAAAAAAATCATCTAGAATTTGTAAAACTAGTTACCTCTCATTATAAGGTGCGAAAAATATCTTTTGCCCGTGTGCACATGTTGTACAAGCAAACGCACTAAAAATATAATTCGCACGATCATCCTCATCATCAACCGGTGTTATAGGTGACAAAAATGCCGGGCATAAAAAACCATACAAACCATCTACACGTGTCCTTTCACAGAACTTTTTCAAATACCTATGACAAAAAACCACAAAAAGAAAGTGTCACATGAATCCATTTACCAATATATATGAGTATCTAAACTAATTATTATTTTTCTTAAACAAATGTATAAAAAGTGACTTACAAGATAAATGCCGTAATGTGAGTAGATTGAATTTGCCATTGATAACACCATTGCTCCATCTCTTCTGGTGTCACAAACAAGTCTTGCATATTATGAAGCACATGCTCGGGTACATGCAAAATTTTTCCCTCATCTCCGGTTTTCTTCATGCTTCGAGCTTTCTTACAAAGCCACTTCATCAACACAGTTCTTCTCATATTCATTTTATCTTCCGGTGTTATGAATTCCGAAGAGGATGTTGAAATGGAAGTAGGTGTCGAATTGTTGATTGGTGGTGTGTTTTTCTTATTCGTAGAGTTATCCGTTTCATTCTAAATGATCAAACAAAATAAAACGCTTGTTAGAATTTAAAAATAAATTAAAGATAATATAAGAATTTCAATAATGAAGTATAAATTACCGTATCAGACAATATATATATGAAAGGAGAAGGCCACAACACATAACCACCAAGGGCCGAAGAGAGAAAACAAGCTTCCGGGGTTGGAATTGGCAATTCGGCATTTGGCACCAAATCTTTAGAGATACTCACTCTACTATAACCGGGAGGTACGATGTTATTGTGTAGAGTAAGTACCTCCGAAGCGCCTGGCACATACACTTCTCCTAAAGCTACCATCTCTTGTGAATTGCTAGGAAGTGACATTTGACACTTATGCCAACCCTGCATTATTTATAAAGTAATGTAAATTGTTGGTGCAACTATCACAATTAGAAAATATCATTCATTTGAGATAAAGTATGTTGAATTGATTAATAAAGTAAAGTAATATAACAATTATATTAGATACCTGAACCGGCCCTTCACACGTATCTTGAATTGATGAGATCGACGTTTGAGGGATATTACGAGCTTGTCTCGGAGATGAATGAGAAACAGGAGGCTCACGATCATCATTTAAACTCACTTCTTTTCCCTTTCTTAGAACATTAGAATCCTTAGACACTCTATCCTCTTCATTGTTTTCTATTGCTTGCGAATCGTTACTCATCATCGCACTCATCAATTCTTTCATATCAGCTTGACTCGGAGTTTCTCCGGCTACGAAATTGCAAAGTATTTGACTCATCTTGAACATTTGGGATTGCATTGTTCGCACCGTATTCTCTAACTTTACCTCGGACATCTTTTTCGTGGATCTACCAAAAACATTTGACAAATTGCTCATGTTGGTTACACCACGAACACGACCCGGGTGCTCCTCTTTGCCGATTGCACGAGACAATATATCATCTCGACCATGGGGAACAAACTTTCCTTCTTTCACGGCTTCTTCCAACTCACCCTAAGTGACAATAACAATTTAATTAGAATTAATATGTGAAACGATTTTAAAATAAGTACAATTTCTACCCTTAAAAAAAATAACTTACAATTTCTTTCACCACTTCCTCGTCATACTCGGACATTGCCCCTTTCTTGGATTTATGACCTCTCAACCAAGTCACATGACGTGGTACTTCTTTGATTTGCAACCCTTTAGTGGCATATTCCTCAATCTATTACATTTTTGTGTTAGTAAAAATAAACGATTACTAATTTGTTAATAATAACGGAAAAAATAAAAAAGGTGTATATTTACTTACAATTTCTTCGTTGATCCCAATATATCCTTTCCGAGAGCCAAAGTATTTAGTCTTCTTTTTTGCAGCATTTTCTTTACCATCTTTGCTAAGCGACTAGTTACCGTGAAAAAAACAAACAAAAATTAGAATATTCATTAAAGCTAAGATTTCAATAAAATTATAAAATTATATGTAAACTTACAAGAAACTTTTGATCTTTCAAATGATATTCAATGAAAGCATCCCATTGCTCTTGTGTGATTTGTGGATACTTTCCCGGTGGCTTCGTTACAAGTTCCCTTTCCTTGGTCTTCTTGTCAATTACATACATATACTTAAGATGAAGTTTGGTCTTCCAATTTCTCCATCTTTCACCGGCTATCTTCAACACCCAACGTCCTCTACGTTCGGGAGGAACATAAAATGCACCCTTGCAAAACACAAAAAAAAAAAAAAAACAAAAAACACATTAAAAAAAAAAATAAGAATTTAGATAACTTTTATAGACAAGACATATGAAATAAATTGAATATTATATCTAACCTCAATATCGTGTAAGACACGTTCTCTTGTGGCTTCGTCAAGCTTCTTCCACTCTCTCAAAGTAATAGGCACATGTGCACGTGCGATTGCGCCTATCCAACTACTAAACTTTTGGCGATGTTCGCCAATCGGATTTAACAACCCGTCCGTACTCCATTGTAGCTGAAAAGGAGAACCATCTTGTAATGCTTTTGCACAAGCGCGTAGTAAAGTTTGACCTCTTTCATGATCGGAATCGGAATCGAAATTATCACTAGGCTTTCTTCTTCTTCGAGTCGACATTATCCAACCTATATTCACAAAATATAAACATGATTATAAGTATTAAAAGACATAAGAGAAAGCTAAATAAAATAAAATAACTATAATAAGTCTAAGTAAATAATAAACATAAGTAACACAAATAAGATAAAGAGGAGTTTGTGCAATTAATGAAAATTATAATTACGTAAATGTAAAACCAAAATTTCCCAACTAGTTAGAGAACTTACGTTAGTCCTAGAACGTTTTTTTGTTACATTTGCATCATCTTGCACCCAAACTCCCTCATCATGATCATCTCTAACATATGATAAGGAGTTATCATCATTCTCTATCACTTGGACACATGCATTCGGAGCACCCAAACCTTCTAAAATCTCATCTTCAACATAATAATCAAACTCATGTCTAGGTCGAGCGGATAAAACAATAGACCATTTCTTATCCAAAGGGTCATTGACATAAAAAACTTGTTTTGCTTGGCTTGCGAACATGAACGGATCATCTTTATGCCCAACTTTATCAAAGTTTACCAAAGTGAAATCCAACTCATCTCTTCTAACACCATTGTTGTTGTCAACCCACTTGCATTTAAAAACGGGAATTCGAACAGTTTGGTAATATAATTCCCAAATCTCTTCAATTTGCCCATAATAAATCATTTTTTCTTCCCTTGGTTTCTTATCTTTAGCACTTGCAAAATGAATAGAAGTGGCCTCAACAGAAACTCCACTATTTTGCATAGTGCTTCTTGAATCTTGTTCTTTGGTGTAGAACGTATATCCACCGATGGCATATCCACTATAAGAGGAAATTTGTAAAGATGGAACATATTAATGGGTTGACTTACAACTTGGTTCTTCAACCAAGAGCCAAATCTCTTCTTGTTCTCATTCTCAATCCACATGTCACTCTTATTTCTATGAAGATTTCTCAAATGCTTTTTATGCTCATCAATGTAAGAATCGACAACTTTATCATTGTGAAGAACATATGAGTGAACTGAATTCATTTCTTCGGCATTGAGTTGGATAATCTTGTGGCCCCTAACTCCTTTGCCTTCCATTTTGTCGACATGACGTGGCTTTGGAAGACCAACACGCTCATCATCAGAGAGAAATTCATAACAAAAAGAAAGAGCTTCTTCTATGATATAACGCTCGGCAATACAACCTTCTGGATGAGATCTATTAGTCACATAGTCTTTATAGATTTTCATGCATCTTTCATATGGATATTGATATCTCAAAAAGATTGGTCCACATTCTTTAATCTCTCTTACCAAATGGACCGACAAATGTATCATGATATCGAAAAAGGAAACAGGAAAATACATTTCTAACTGACATAATGTGAAAATAATCCCTTCCTCCAAATTGTCCAACTCAGTCGGATCAATCTCCTTGGTACAAATGACATTAAAGAATAAACACACCTTTGTAAGTGCAAATCGTACCTTTTTTGGTAAAATGGAACGAATAGCCACGGGCAAAAGTTGTTGCATGAGTATATGAGAATCATGAGATTTCAATCCAACAAGTTTCAAATCCTTCATCGACACACGATTGCTAATATTTGAAGAATAACCTTCCGGGACCTTTATCCCCTTGAGACACTCACAAAATTGTTTTTTTCTCATTTTTAGAGAGAGTGTGAGCAGCGGGAGGTAAACGAGTTCGTGAACCCACTTTTTGCGGTAACAACTCTTTTCTGACTTTACACTTTTCAAACATATCTTCTCTTCCTTTCAAAGTGTCCTTTGTCTTGCTCGGAATATCCAACAATGTGTTAACAATAGCATCACAAAAAATTTTCTCTATATGCATGAGATCAAGAGAATGTCTAACGGTCAAATCTTTCCAATAAGGAAGATCAAAAAATATAGATCGTTTCTTATAACCCTTGGATGAAAGTTTCGACCCATTTTTCCCGTATGTGATTTTTAAATGCTTGACTTTCTCATACACTTGGGCACCCGTCAAAACAATTGGACGCTCACGCATTTCCACTTGTCCATTGAAAGCTTTTCGTTGTCTACGATAAGGGTGATTGTATGGCAAAAATCTACGATGATCAAGATAAACATTCTTGTGAGATCTATTAAGATAGAGATTAGTTGCATCTTCTTCACATATCGGACATGCATTGTCCCCTTTTACACTATATCCGGACAAGTTGCCATAAACGGGAAAATCTTGGCTAGTGTTGAACAACATAGCACGTAAGTTGAATTTACGACCCACATGAGCATCAAACACTTGTACTCCTTCATCCCACAATAATTTTAAATCATCAAGAAGGGGAGCCAAATAAACATCTATGTCGTTACCCGGTTGCTTTGGGCCAGAAATCAACAAAGAAAGCATCATGTACTTTCTCTTCATGCATAATTTCGGAGGCAAATTATAAGTAATCAGTATAACGGGCCATGTACTATGTGCACTACTCATATTCCCGAATGGGTTCATTCCATCAGTAGATAATGCAAGTCGCAAATTTCTATAATCCTTGCTAAAATCATGGTATTTTGCATCAAAAAATTTCCATTGAGCAGCATCAGCCGGATGTCTCAACTTACCATCATGAACTCTATCGACACCAGATTTGTGCCATGTCATCAATTTCGCATCCTCTGGATTGGCAAAGAGTCTCCTCAATCTTGGTATAATGGGAAAATACCACAAAACCTTAGCCGGAACACCATTCTTATTCTCCTTATATCGAGAGGCATTGCAAGTAGGACAAACAACATCATCTTCATAATCTTTGCGATACAATATACAATCATTTGGACAAGCATGAATCTTTTGATACCCTAGACCCATTGAAGCTAACATTTTTTTGGCTTCATAAGTCCGAGTAGGGAGAGAATTACCACTTGGTAACATGTCATTCAACAACTCTAACAAACTTGTAAAACTCTTGTCACTCCAACCATTTGCCGCCTTTAAATTATACAACTTTAGAACGGCGGACAATCTAGTATACTTTTTGCAATTTTCATACAACTCATCTTCACTTTCATTCAACAAGTTCTCCATCATATTCGGGTCATCACCACTTACATCTACATCAATTTCATCGTCATTCGGATCATTATTCTCCTCTTCTCCACCAGCCTCTCCACTAGTGACATCGATATTCTCGACATCATCATCCTCACCAATATATTCTTCAACACTCTCTCCAATATAGTCATCATCATCCTCTCCAATATCTTGTTGGACAAATTCTCTATTACTTTGACTCTCCATGCTCAAGTCATGTGTTGCCTCCCCATGAAAAATCCATTTTGTATAAGTTGAAGCAAAAGCGCTCTTAGCCAAATGAATTTTTACCGTATCAAGAGAGTGAAATCTCATATTATAACAATTACAACACGGACACCGCATACACTTTAAGTCTTTACAATTTTTCTCGGCGAAATTTATAAACTTTTGAATCCCCTCCTCATAATCACGGTCTCCTTGATTTGACATTGTTATCCATTTTCGATCCATGTCTATATAAACCAAAATTAGTAACCAATTATCCTAAGCTCAACCTAAAAAAAGTAAACACCTAAACATAACTAATTAAAACTACTAATTCAATAATCTAAATTTTATTGTTTTAATCAAACTAAACTCACTATTAGAATTATTAACCAATTAGTCTAAATTCAACCTAAAAAAAATCAAACATAAAAAAACGGTCAAATGTATAACCGGTGTCTTTGTCCACTAATCTATAATGCTTTAATTTTGTTTTGATACCACTAAACGCACTACTATCATACTATATTCATAATACCTAAACAAAACATTATTATAGATAAGACAACGGTCAAATGTATAACCGGTGTCTTTGTACACTACAATCTAAAGTTGTACTCTATTCTACTCAACGAACGTACGGCATTTCACTAACTAACACATAATTCCATTCAACTAACGACAATTCACTAACTAACACATCAAAAAACAATAGCGGCGACACAGAGCGAAGAATTCATTATTTTGGCGATTAAACATTCAATTTTGGAGAACAATAATTGAACGAAAAAACAAAAATATACAAAATTGAATGAAAAAACAGTAATTGGCGACAAACCTAATTGAATGAAAGAGACACCAAAACACGCGGCGAGCGGCGACAACGGAGGGGCGGCACAATAGCGGCGGCGACACAGAGCGGCGAGGGAGCGGCGAGCACCGAGCAACGCCTGGCGAGGGCTGAACAACGAGCGGCGAAGGCGAACAACGAGCGGCGGGGGGCGAGGGGCGAGCGGCGAGCGGCGAGCGGCGAGGGGCGAGCGGCGAGCGGCGGGCGGCGAGCGGCGAGGGGCGAGCGGCGAGGGGCGAGCGGCGAGCGGCGGGCGAGGGGCGAGCGGCGACAACGGAGAAAGAACGGCGACGGCGAATTCAAATTTTCTTTTTCTGGGTTTTGGGTTTTTGGGGGTTATAGTTTTTTTTAGAATGGCAAATGACAAAGGAAAAATACCCTTTTCTGGGGTACCATAAGACACCGGTTATTCTTAAAACCGGTGTCTTATGTCCTTATTTTTTTTTTTTTTTTCGGTAGATATATGACACCGGTTATTCTTAAAACCGGTGTCTTATGTCCTTATTTTTTTTTTTTTTTTTATATTTTTTTTTTTCGTGTTATAAGATAAAGTTTTAATGTTTTTTTCGCTGTGGGAGAAAATGATCCTCCCCTGGGTAACATATGACACCGGTTATACTTAAAACCGGTGTCTTATGTTCAACTTTTTTTTTTTTTTTTTTTTTTTTTTAAGCTAAGTGAGGAATTGCGCTTAAATACTATTTTCTGGGGTAACATATGACACCGGTTATACTCAAAACCGGTGTCTTATGTCCAACTTTTTATTTTTTTTTTATTTTTTTTTAAGCTAAGTGAGGAATTGCGCTTAAATACCCTTTTCTGGGGTAACATATGACACCGGTTATACTTAAAACCGGTGTCTTATGTCCAACTTTTTTTTTTTTTTTATTATTTTTAGCTAAGTTAGGAATTGCGCGCAAATAGACTGGGGAAGCATTTGACACCGGTTGATTGAAAACCGGTGTCGTATGTTTTTCAGACACCGGTTCTAAGCCTACCGGTGTCATATGTACCGGTGTTAAATGTCATTTTTGGCGTAGTGATCGCTAATACCCAAGCTGCCCTGAACATCAGCTTTAGTCTATTGTCATGTTAATCAAGTGACAAAAGAGAAAGAAAAAACCGTTTTTGTTTTCTTTTATGAATGGAAAATGGTGCGCCTTTAGCAAGTCTACTACATGCTGTGTAACAGACAATCAGAGATGTGGATGAACTTGACAAGAATGCAGGAATGATTAAGGTACTCATTTTATTAGCACAACATGAAATTGTTTTTACTACCAAGAACATACACACATGGACATTATTCTAACTCTCCTGTTACATTTATAGGTCAATCTCATCCTATTTTCCTCATTGGTTGTTTCCTCAGAGTTAAGGCCTAGTACTGATACATATGATTGATCAGGTATGAATTGTTTAACACTGAACAAAAATGCCCAACAAAATTCTCACAGTAATCAGATCTCCCTAAGAACAACCTTAATGTTGCAGGGTGCGAGAGGCCGCTGGACAAAATCATTTAGACATTTACAACAGTTTATGCTAATGATCCTTGCACACTATAAAAAGTTATAGCAGGTGTATTATAGCGGTCAGACTTGAACCGCTGTAGATGAGATGTAAATATAACAGTGGTTCCAATAACCCCTGTAGAACAGTATGACACTTTTTATAGCGCTGGATACTACATAAATAATGTACTAGTGTATTCTCCTCCCAACATTAATAATGAGTTGAATTTCAGATTGAATTTATAGATAATAAACCAAAGATGGAGGTGTGAGGAGAAGATCGTGCGCGGCGAGGAGATGAATAACACCGACCTAGTAGACGTGACGACCGACCACCCGACGACCGGCGACTGACGAGAGTGAGGAGTGAGGATGGCGAGGGTGGTGAGTTCTGGTGGTGAGAGAATGGAGGGAAAAGGGGAATATATGCGCGGTAGTCGGTAGATAATGAAAAGGGGAAGAAGGCGGTGTCGACCTACACAGCAAAGTAATCTTTTTTTTTTTTTAATTTAATGTGGTCAGTTTTTAGCAACAAATATCTTGTGGCCAAAGAGTCTACCTTTTTCAGCAACACTAAAGGTCTGTGGCCAAAAACATAAATTTTTTATTGCAATGAGTTAGCCTTGTGGCCAAAAACCAAAAGTTTCTAATTCCCCCGCGCTGAACCTTTTTTTGGGGAAAAATGAATTTTATTATTTGGCAACGACACTTTGTGGACTTAAAAAATATTTAGCAGCGACCCCTTTATTGTTGCCAACACCTGTGGCTAAAAACCAACTTTCTTGTAGTGCCAGTACTTATACTTCTCTACTATCTCGAGTTTGTTTTGGATTTTCTTGCCATGCTTGTCCCCTATCATTATATCGAAACCAAGACGTTAAAATGATTGTGGCTTCTCCATAAGCTATATGTTATCGTGGTCAATTTGTAGTGAAATTAAGGGTACGGTAAGGGTGCTTGGCATCTCACTTTCAATTTGTGAGATCACAATGGTTAAAAATTGGAATCATCAGATTCATAGGGCAAATGGTTACATCGGTTTGCATATATAAGTCGTATTTTCCGTCATTAAGTATGATTGTCTGAGCATAATTAGATTTTACTTTGAATTGATACATTTTATTCTTCTTTGGCAGTACTTTCTTGATTGCAGATCAACGAGTTATGATCGGGGTGATATTGATCAAGTGAGGATCGAGTTGGCTAGTCATATTATTCTTTTCGATATTTAGCTCCAAATTAGGGAACATGTATTTTGAAAATACTTGAGTTAGCTTTATTGTACTTCAACTTATTATCTATATATGTTCGTCGTCTTGTTTCATATACAAGAACAATGTTCCATCTCAGTTGGTATGTGTATAAAAAATACCTTTTGAACTTGTCATCCATTCTATTGTACTTTTGTTACGGTATTCCACTGCGATTGGCCGTTTGTATAAATTGTTTTATTTCTGGGGAAAAAAAGTGTTGTTTCACGGCGGTTGTGATATGGCCGTTGTTATATAAAATACAAATTTCTACAGCGTTCAGGATGTGTCCAGTATGAATCTCCATAAGTTATTCGATAGCGTTCAAGAAGCGCGCTCTGTATTTCAAAATAAGCTATTTGACTGCGGTCGTTGACCATTCCCTATAACTTGATGCTTGACATTTCACAGCGTTTCCTTGCACTACTGTTGTATGCACCTTTCACTTTAATAGCGCCTTTATCTACAACAGCTCTTCCACCGCTATAGATGAAAGTTTTGACTGATATTAAATGAAGTTTATGGCATAAGTGGAAGTGTCTATTGCAACGACTCATAGAAGTTGTGTTACCTTTGACACTTAATGTTGCATTTGACTTAGGTTAATGCAACGCTTTCTTTTCCAGGAAAAAAAAAAAAAATTGGGCGCCACAACATTCCCATTATCCCTTGAGAAAATATCTGTAAGCTAAAACTTATATCTCAACGATTCATTTTTCAGCTCAATCCAACAAAAATCGCGTTACACTCTCAAACCCTCTCAAATACACGTCCTTAATCTAGACAACTCCCACACATCAAGCTGATTTCATTTTTGAGCAAATGGTAGAAGATTGGGTCGAATTCATTTGGTCATTTGCAAAATTGAGCGAATTTATTGCTCATTTGGGCAAAATTGGATCTTAATCTTTTGATTAATTATTTCTTCACCTTATTTTTTGGCGAAATTTAGTTGTTGGTCATAGAGCAAATAAATTTTGGGTTAGTTGATCATCTGGGTTTATGTTTTTTCATTTGGATTTTTTTTATGCTTTTCAATCGGAATTGGGTGCTCATATTTTGCCTTAATAATGTCTAATAAGTAGTTTTTGCTTCCGTGAATTCACGGGGTTACTTTTTGCTTCTTTTAAATAGTATTCGTAGACGACATCTTTATGACTAACTTTGTGTGATCTATCATAACGTCACCTTCAGTAAAATTTTGGGTTTTGTCCTAAGAAAGCACCCCATGTAGATTTTTTTTTTCTTTAATTTTCTAAAGTGTTGTTTTCTTATTCATGTACTTTTATCGAAATTGTATGAGCGGAGTAAGAAGGGACCGGGGTTAACAATCGAGGATGTTCTATAGTTTGAATCCATATTCACTTAAAAATTCCACACTGGTTCTTGTGTCAAAAATATATTTTCTACATCAAAAAGGTAAGGTTCATTGAACAAAAATCTCCATCAGAGACACTACTCACAATATAATCTTATTAAGACCTATGGGAATTTTTTGCCTCCTACATATTTATAGAGCAAAAACACTACAATTGTAGTTCAGTATGACTGATGATATAGTATTAATAATGTTGAGCTAGGTAAATTCAAAATAACCTATCAATTGTAAAATAAAAATTATCGAAGCCAAACGACTAAATTCCATTATAAATACAATTTGAATACAAAACAACTATGTCAAATTACAATATCAACTTTGAACAAAAAGATATGATACGTACGCCGGTGCACTTAATGTGTATGTTAATCTAGAATTAACAAACTAAGATTTTTTGCAGCGGAATTAAAACTAAAAGACTTATTTTTTGTGTTTTTGTGTTTATATGGAACAAAAATAAACTAAAGATATGAATGACGCTCCTAGTTACCAACTAAGAACCCAAATTACAATGTCAAAGCTTGATTCTAAGTTACCAACTTGTATGAGTCTCGCCTATCAATTGGTTGTCTAATCCTCTAGTCAGTCTTTAGACTAGTGATAAACGTGTTTGTGAACGCATCCACTCAAATCCTCACAAGGACACAAGATTGAAGGAAACACCCCTCAACTCTTCGATATTGATTCTCAATGTGTGTGTAATCTCTCTGTCAAAATACATGAGACTTTCTCACCTTATATAGGTTAGAGATGTCTAGCTTATTGCCTTAATTCTAGCTATAATAGAAGTATGAAACTAACTTAAAACTTACTAAATAGTTAAACTTCCCAAATGAATTAGGAATACTAATTATCGGAAACTAATTATAAAAGGAAAACTCTAAGCTAGAATGAATTTAGGAAAACTCCATAAATCGATTTTTGCTTGGCTCCCACATCAAGATAATAATTTGGGAGCACAACCTCACACTATTCAGAGTATTTTTTGGGTATTCATGTTTTTTTTTTTTTAAAAGGATTCATGTTTATTTATTGCAATTAGATTTTCAGGACATAAGTTCAGGTCCTTCATCTGTTTTGTTCTCTTTTGTCGGTCTCAATCATTGTGTTCAGGTAGTTTAGGTCATGGATACTGCCACGTCACAAACGACAATAGCAATTGAACTGCAGTTTAGGTTGAGGTCCTGATTTCGTCCAAAAAAGTTACGGGGTCTTGATTTCAGCAATTAGTAGTGCCCAAATCTTCAGCCAACAACTGCATAAACCAGGTCCAACTCTCAGTGTCCTCAGTTCCCACAACAGCCCAAGCAATGGGAAACATGTGGTTATTCCCATCCCTACCAACAGCTACTAGTAACTGACCTCCATATGGTCCTTTCAAAAAGTAACCATCCATTGAAATGAAAGGCCTATAGCCTTGTTTGAATCCCATTATCAGGGCATGAAACCCAATGTGCATGTACTCAAACTTACCATTATCCAGATGAAATTTCACTATGTTATTTTTGTCTGCTTTTTTTATCTCATTGGCATATTCATTTAAGAACCGGTACTGGTCTGTGTACTCACCTACAACAAGATCTATAGCACTTTTTCTGGCTTGGATAGCACAATAACGAGTAATTTCAACACCAGTCTCATGCATAATAGTATCCTTAATCTCACTAACCTTCATGTAAGGATTGAACTTGAACTTAGATGCGTAGGTGCTGGCAATCCATTCATGATTTACCTGCCTCACATATCTCTGCCTGCCATGGGAGTGCTCAGAGGTGTGAGTTTTGATAGCAAATTTTTTGCTGTCTCTATCTATAGAGGCCCATATCCTCCAATTACACCCTTCTACTCTGCATTTAGCGCCAACCTTATCTCTGTGATTCTTTGTGTACACAATAGAAACGCCATTAAACCCACAATAATCTTTAAGGGCTAACTTGAACTGAGATGAATTATCAAAGTATTGAAGAACTTGAAAACCTTTACCATTACCAGCAGTTCCTTCTTTATAACCTAATCTCCTAATCTTCTTAGGCTTTGGTTCAGTAGGACAAAGATATCCACAATCCTCATCTTCACTGGGCTGACTGTCCTGGTCAGAAAGCCCTTCATAGTCACTTTCCTCCTCTATCCCACCCATCTGTAACTCAGCTTCTAACCTAGTAACCTGTTCCTGCAAGTCACTGTCAAGTGCAAGTGCAAAAGTTTATTTTCTAGCAAAGACTTGCTCATCATCATCCACATCAGTGCCTTCTTCATCATAGTCAATCTGCACTTCAACTAGGCTAGAATGAAGCTCAGTACCCAACATTTTCTCTACCTCAAGCTCTATCACATCAGAATTGGAACGAGCCTTATACTGAACCACATCAGTACTAGTACTACAATCACCCTTATACTGAACCAGTTGCATATTCCCTCCATCATCACTCTCATGAACATCAATAACATGATTTACAGGTGGAGCCACTGCCAACAAATCAGAAAATATAATATCATAATTCATTACATCAAGTTCTAAGTCTACAATATCATGCTCAATGTATATTGTGACATCATTTCCTTTTTCCAATTCTAACAAAACAACCTCAAAACTCTCATCATTATCATACAAAATTCTCAATCCATTAGGCAACACATGTTTTTTTTATCATGGAAATGCATTTTAATTATATCTGTATGTCCAAGAGATTTAATTAGCTGTCTAATATGCATTGCGTCAATATCAAATGGTAGATTATCAAAGGTAATAATCTGACCTCCCACATACTTGAACTTTGGTTTCACTTGCCAATGCCCACCATGAATCACGTTTATTGTTGGATTCAAAATCATATTCTGAAACTTGGAATGAAAATTGAAATGAATAAATTAATAGGATACAAGTTTTTCAACAACATAATGCTTATATTAATAATTTCACTAAAGGAAAGTGATTACAACATGATTCAATACATAAGAAACATAGAATTAAATGGCATTTTGTCAAAGACAACAAAATAAGCACAAAATGGCTACATAATACTACACTACCCCAACAATTGGGTCCTAATCAACACAAAACAGAGACCCAAAAACAGAGCCCCAACAATCGGATTTTTCAACAAAATTAACACTGATTTTTCAAAACCCTAATCAAACCAAACAATCATATTTTTCAAAACCCTAATCTAATAATCGGATTTTACAAAACCCTAATCTAATAATCGGATTTTTCAAAACCCTAATCTAATATCACAGTTAAATATTAATCAAATAACAACAAAAAACTCTAATATATTCACTACTACCACAACCACATTAATTATAAACATGGATCTACATGCATGCATGATCTAATAACATATCAATTCAAATTTCAATCATACAATAATTTAATTAAACAACAAGTACTAAAAATAGACCAACTAAAATTGATTAATAAGTACCTTAGGTAAAAAAGGGCAAAGGTAGCTTGGGTTTTAACTTCAACAATGGCGTGATTTTCAGATGAAAGGAAGTTTAGGAGCTTAATACATACCTTAGGTAAAGGCAGAAAATTAAGAGGGAAAATGAAGAGGTTTTTTTGCGCCAAAACAATACTGCAATGAGGGACAGGACTGAGGAGACACATTTAATACGTGTCAGTCTTATGATGGAAGAATGTTTTTTTTATTTATTACACGCCGCCATTTAGGGCAAAGTTTAGGTCCTTGTTTGCTTTTTTATTTTCTTTGTACTATTGTGTCAGTGTCAACGGTTGATTAGGTAAAGTTCAAGTCCTTTCACGTGCCATGTATACAAACGACGTTACAAATCTAACGGCCAAATACAATGAGGTCCTGATTTCGTCCAAAAAAATTACGGGGTCCTGATTTCAGCAATTAGGACGAGTTCAGTTCCTTGTTTCGCACTTAACTCTTGTATATGTGTGCATGCAAATTTTCTCTCTAAAATCGAGTAAAGGATAAAGGCATATATACTACCTTAAACCCTAAAAACTAAAGGGTGCTGAAAAGGGCGATGCACAAGGCGACTCCCGTGCAGCCATCGGCATCTCCGCAACAAATCGATCCCCTATATAATATACGATATGGTTTTCAAGACTGAAGTTTTCTAATATTCGTCTTTGTCGACTCGCTATAACGCTCCTCTCAAGAGTTTTCTGGTTATTATTCAATCTCTCATTTTTGTTAATCTCAGGTATGTCTTCAGGCTCTCGTTCTCAAGATTTGTTTCCCTCTAGATGTTCAATTAGTCTTAATTGCACATCTAAGTATTCCAATCATTGTCTCTTCCCTTTTATTTTGTACTTGGGTTTGAGTTTTGTTGATTGGTTTGGTTGCTGGAGGACTATTTCTATTTCTCCCTTTTGTGATGAAGGTCTGATGTCTAATCAGGAATTGTTTTACTTTCCCCTTGCTAATAGAATGAGGGATTTGATACAGGCCTTGTTTCTAACCCTCGTTTTGCATGTCGATTTTGATGTTTTTTTTTACCGTTTTTCTATCGTATCTAGATTTCTTAGTCTTGATAGTTGCATGCATGTGAATGTATCTGGTCAAATTAATTGGCTCATAGTGTCCCTAATTGTCTACTTTGTGAATGTTTTTTCACCCCGTGGAGTAACAATGAAGTCGTCCAAACATTTTCCACTTAATTTGTCTTTGTTTGGCATGTTTCCTGTGTATGCTCTAAGAATCAAAGACTGCTTTTATGTTTCTTGGACTTTTTTGTCTTCTGTTGAGCTCATTTCACCTCATATTTGGTTCATATATTGGTTCATATATTGGTTCCTTTGTTCTATTAGAAGTATTGTGTTTCTCTCCTATACTATTTTTGTCAACTCTGTAGTTATGGTCTAGCTCAAGAGCGAGAGAAACCAATTTTTCGGAGGTCTCTCTCTCTCTCTTTATTTTGCTAATAAAACTGTACCATGGCTTTTATTAGGCGATCTTAATGAGCTCTTATCTCCATTGGATAAACATAGTGCGGTTACTCCACATCCCCGAAGGTTCGTGAAGTTAAAGAATTTTGTTAATATTACTTGTAGTCATGATGTTACTCCTAATGGATCCCCGTTCTCTTGGAGACAGGAGTATGCGGATTGTACAGTATACAAATGCCTTGATCGTGCAATAGCGCATTCTTCATGGGATACTCTTTATACATCTTCCTTTTTTTATATGAAATATTACTATTTCAAACACTGCGTTAATGCCTGCCTTTTCGTTTTCAAAACGGGTGGGTGAATGATCTAGATTCTTAGTGTAATAGCCCGACCCATCATACATCGTAACACAAACCCAATAAGATGTGAAGTCAACTCTTAAGCCCATAAATCCTCTCGTGGGTTTTCAAAGGTGAAAGACTTGTTGGTAGTATGATGGTAGGAATCTATTATAAACCGATCATATGAGACTTAATTTCCCAATGTGACAAACCAACTCCATAAATCACTTTCCATAATCCGTAATGTTACAAACTCCCCCACTTAAAGAACGCAACGTCCCTATATATTGCGCCTCAACCAATCTGTACCAATAGTCACAGGCCGAAGATCTTCCCCACTAGATGGCCGACCTGGGCCTTGCCCCAGCACACAGCACGTGGTCACGGGATTGCTCTAATACCAGCTGTAACAGCCCGACCCATCATACGTCGCAACACAACCCAATAAGATGAGAAGTCAGTTCTTAAGCCCATAAGTCTTCTCGTGGATTTTAAAAGGTGAAAGACTTGTTGATAGTATGATGGTAGGAATCTATTATAAACTGATCATATGAGCTTTAATTTTCCAATTCAATATGGGACAAACCAACTCCATACTATCTGCAATGAGGACCCCTAGTAGGAGGACATAAATCACTTTTCATAATCCTTAGTGTTACACAAAGAGCCTGTTTGGATACATTTTTGGGAGGAAAAGGGAGGGGAGGGGAAGAGCGGGAAGGGAAAGGGAGGGGAGGTGAGGGAGAACGAAGATGAATACCTTTGTTTGTATAGAAGAAGAAATGGAGAGAAAGTAAGGGAAAATATCAAAATGAAAACAAACCAAACCCCATTTCCCTAATTTTCTCTCTCATCTCCCTATCCACCTCCCCCACCCGCCCATCACCACCGCACATCACCGCCGATGACCACCTGCCCCAGAGCCACCACCACTAGTGGAGTTGCCCGGATTTGCCAACCACCATCCATCCTTACATGTCCTCTCCACCAACCACAACACACCACATGAGCGTTTCTTAGCACGCACAACCTCCTCCTCAATCGTCGTTTTGGCCCTCGCCACTACTTCCATGGCCGCCGCCCCCTTTGGTTTCGCCGTCGCACATGTCCCGTCGGAACAGGAGAAAAATGTGGAGAGAGAGTGGTCATAGAAAGAGAAAATGACGGATGATAAGGGGGAATCGTTTCGCGCGGGTGGGAAGGTAGTGGTGGTGGCGCTGAGGATGGTGGTGGTTGGTGTGAGGCGGTAGCGAGAAAGGCAGCAGCGAAGGTGGCTCGGGGGAGGGGGAGGAGAGAGAAATGGAAGAGGGTTATTTTGGGGTTTTCAGAAAATCATAGTCGTAATGTGAAAGATATGTGAGGGTATTTAGGTAATTTGAATATATTTTCTTTCCAAGTCTCTCCAATTTCGGAAAGACAAAAAATTGAATAAAAGAGGGAAAACTCATCCTCTCCCCTCCCCTTATAAATTTGTATCCAAACTAGGGATAATATTCCCCACCCTCCCCTTCCCCTCCCTTTCCCTCCAAATCCCCCTATCCAAACAGACCCCAAGTGTGTTGTCCAACATGTTTGGGCAACCCCGGTCCGTGGACCATCTTTTTTTTAGGATTGCTCAAAAACTAAAAAGTGCTAAATACGCATTTCTCATCACAACTATGTTTCTCCAACTCTAAATTTTGTTGTGGCATAATGTCATTAGTTTTTATACTTTGAGAATCGTTGATGGGTGTAGTTTTATCACTTACCAACACATAATGAAGTGATATATGCAAAAACATCAAAGGCGTTGTTTATGTGTGTCACTCTTCTCCATGAGAACCAATTGTCTATTACAAGAATCGAGTTAACGTTAAATTGTACAAATTATTAAAGTGAACTCACTTATAACAATCCAACACAGTTTGAAACTCACCGCCACAAAATTACTAAATAAATGTAGAATAACAAACCATACTAATTTATAAAAACACTGAATTTAAGTACATAGAATTTGAGGCGAGTTAATTACGTTACGTATAAGATGTCTTATATAGTTTGTGGTTGTACGTTAGAAGTTTCTTTGTTGGTGTAATGATCTTTAAGACCATGAATTTAACTAGGACCTTAATATAAGATGATTTACTACGAGTACTTGTGTAGTGGTAGTTATCACACAATCACACATCGAAACTTTGCTCGATCATCGGAATTGAGATTTGATCAACTATGAGCTACTCTGAAATATATGATTAACTTGCTTGTGATATATAGCTACCCAAGTACCCAACTATGGTAATTGGGCACATATGATAATTAACTTAATCTTTGGCCAATATTGATGTTTGGTCATTTCGTTGCTAATAGATTACTAGAGAATTAAAAATATAGAAGTATAACAAATTGAATGAATGATCGTACCACTTCGAACATGCAAACGAGAATGCATGAGTGAATCTTAGTAACTTACTCATACAAAATCTGTTTCGTCTCACATCGGACTTTTAGGGTAAGATGGGGCCATCTTCCCCTTATAAAAGAACGAAGTGATATGTTATGGTATGTTACTTAAGTTGAGCCTAATATTCATACTCGCCTGAACTAAAAAAAAAATATATTCTTTTTTTTGGAAAGAGATAGCTAGTTTTATTCATCCACAATTGGGAGGAGAAAACTATTACAAGCCTTTCTAAGGATGGCAAGGAGCCACCCTATCGATAGCCACTACAAAGACAAATTTATCTCGGAATTGAATCACTAAATCTATTAATAGCTCTAATACAAGTTAGAAATTTGATCTTATAAGCTATGCTCTCGCAAGTTCTAAAGGAGTCCTTGAAAATCCTTGTATTTCTCTCCAACCAAAGCTCATAGATTAGTATTAGTGAATTCACTTCTAAGAAGATGTTGCCTACCTTGACTCCCTTTAAACTTGTGTTTAAACCAATTAATTTCATGCCTTAGGCTCCATTTCCTTTCAGCATAGCCCAGCCAGGCTAGTACTTCTTTCTAAACTTGCTGTGAAGCTTCACATTCGAAAAACAGGTGACTGACTGACTCATTATTATTCTTACAGAGGACACACCTGTTTGGGATGCAGAGTCCTCTCTTCTGAAGATTGTCAATGGTTGGGAGGGAGTTCCTTGCTGCTAGGACTGCTATAATCGAACTCTTAGGGATACAGCAGCCGTCCCAAATGGTTTTATGCCAGTTGACAGCATCTTGCTCACCTCTGAAAAAAGTTGTACAAAGCTTTGCCTTTCTGTTTTGCGAGCAACCAAGCTGAGACATTAGACTGAGCTCCCTGTAGATCTCCTGAGTTGGCTACAATTTCATCCCTTATGACCATTATTGCTTTCCAGGCATTTGAACAACCACTTTTGCAACGGACATTCCAGTTAAGAATGAAGTATAAAACTATTAACTAAAAACAACAAAAAACCAAAAAATAATTATTTGTGAAAAGTTCGTCTCACGTGAGAGCCAAGAGCTGATGCCGGTAATATTCTTTTTTCACTTAAGAATGAGAGCTGATGTCGGCAATATTCCTACTTAAGAATGAAGTATAAAATTATCAAGTAAAAACAACAACACGAAAAAAAAAAAAAAAAAAAATTTGTATGTGAAGTTTGTCCCACATCGGAGCAAAGAGCTGGAGGGAAAACATCACTTATAAAAAGCATCCAATGCTCTTGTATCACATGGTGCTACTGCTAGCTAGTATGATAGTCTGGTCAAGGAGTTGGGCTCTATGCATGCTCTACTCGACTGGGCCTACATGGTCGGGCTCGTAAAATCTTTAGCTAGGCTGGGCCGTGTTCTGCTCTGGCCCATTTTGCTGGTGTATACTGGTTTGGCCCGAGGCCACTTAAAGTTGAAGTCAACTTTTTCGAATGTCGGATATCAGCTATATCCGATCCGAATTAGTTTGTATAATATTTTCGGATATCCGATCAAGTTCGGATCGGATATCGGATATCACAAATTCAAGTTTTCGGATTCGGATATCCGATCCGCTGCCCTATCACCCTTTATATCACATAATATTTCAATTTATCACCACAAATTTGCCAACTTATTATTAACATAAATTATCACATGTTTCCATAAATTAGCTGATAACTATCATATTAATTATTATTTTATACTCGTATAGTATTTCAATATCTTAATATTTAATATTATTTATTTATTTTCATCCTATAGGATTGCGCCAAGTGCCCATCAATGAAGGCATGTACTCGGATTTTATAATATATACTAGATTAAAGCCCGTGCGTTGCACGGTTACATTAATAATATTATATGTTATATACGCACTATCCATTACCGAAATCATTATGATATAGTTAAAAAAAATTAATTTAAGCTCATAACTATCCCTATGTTAATAGATAGAATATATTTGTAATTCGAGTATTATATATTTTAGGACTGTGCATAATTTTTTTTTAAAGCTCTAGGAGAATTCCATTTGCGTTGTGGGGTTTTCCCCATTTCCTGACGCATTCAATACAAAAAAAAAATTTGAATTTCTAAGAAGATTACATTAAGGTGGCTAACCTAATAATTTTGGCTGATAGCAATAGTTTTACTGCAAAGAGACCTACTCATCCAAATTAATTTCTTCCATTAAGGCATAACTCACCTAATTAAATCCAGTTATTTTTCTAATTAATTTAAAACACTTGACATCTGAAGTATGCAAATCAGGTCAAACAACTTCCGATTTAATCATATAGCTTCATGCCAGATCATGCAGAATCGAAATAACCAAGAGATAATAAATTTTCATGCAAATAACCTCAAACTAAGGTTCTCTAATTAATTTTTTTTAATCAATTTAGATCAATTAACATCTAAAATGTTCATTTCACATCAAATAATTTCTCATTTAATCAAATATTTTTATCAAATCATATAGGCTCTAAATGACTTAGACATAATCAATTTTCATGCAAACAACCACAATGCTAACTCGAAATAAAATTTTAAAGAATTCGTTGCAATCAATAGAGTAATAATAGTATATAAATTAAGCAATTTAATAAACTAAAAAAGGTTTCTAACTATATTTCTACTCACATGTAAGTATCTTGTATACTACTCTTAGGCCAAACCCACATATTTTTGTTCTTTATTAACCTATTATTTATCTTTAAAAAGATAAATAATAGGTTAATTAAAGATTCAACTTAATGAAAACTTGAGTTCAGATTCGAATGCAAAAAAAAGGAGAAGGGGGGGTTAGTCCCCGAAAATCGCTTATTTCGCTAATCCTCATTACCCCATGTTAATAACATGAATTAAAAAAAAGGGAATGTCAACGCATCTGGGAAAAAACGATTGATTTCTATTAATAGACCGGCTAAAGACCCAAACCATAGAGTACTTAGTACCGGTGCTACGGAAAGATATGTTTTTAGATCTCTCATTAAAACCCCCCTTTTTAATTTATTTAATATATAAAATAAAGGTAATACATATCTAATCTATGAACAGATGTATATATATAATATAGAGTCAAAGATAACTTGGGTTTGTAAAGAAAATGAAGAAGCTAAATGAAATTAAAATGGACAAAGATCTAGTAGATAATCTATTTTTAAAGAAAACTAATAGCATAACCTTCTCCTATTAAACTTAACATTCACTAAAAGTATTTTATTTTTTTTTTACTACAGGTTTTATTTTCATATACATAAATATATAAATACTTTATATGATATGAGAAAAAAAAAAAGAAACGGCATGGTAAGGTAAATCATGTAATTTTATGATAAATAAATAAGGATGTGGAAAACAAGACAAGGATTCTTTACAATTAGACTATTGTAACCAATTGAATTGAAAGGGATGTAGCGCAGCTTGGTAGCGCGTTTGTTTTGGGTACAAAATGTCACGGGTTCAAATCCTGTCATCCCTACCTAATTACTTTTACTCTGAGAAGTAAGGAGGCTTTTTTTGAAATTGAGTCAAATTGGACATAGGAAATCTCGCATTTTGTCTGATACTTGATATAATCGATATCGTATGCATACAGTATGTAGATAAAGTTTGGGGTTACAAAAAACGACACCTTATCTATATATCTATCTATTGTGATAACAACGCGCTCTTAGTTCAGTTCGGTAGAACGTGGGTCTCCAAAACCCGATGTCGTAGGTTCAAATCCTACAGAGCGTGATTCCATTATTGTTAGGGCGAAGTAAATTCGCGAATTATACTGAAAAAAAAAAGACATTTTTAATTGACCCCCTTTCTCTAATCCACAGGAGGTCAAGCAAAAAAAATTAATTAATCAAAAGTCCAACTGATCACCACGTCTATATTGTAAATATGCAGTTACAAATAATCCAGCCAAAGTAATAGGAATTAGCCCTAAAACGATTCCAAATAGAAAAACTTCAATCATTTCAATTCGTTTGAAACAAAAAAAAAGAAAGGTAATATCTATCCCTAAATATTAATCGGAATTGCCCAGGAATCTCAATAACCAAAAAATTTTTATTGCCATCTATAAAAGTAAAAGAATCCGACAAAAAGATTTCTTGCCTCATTCTTAATTAATTTTAAATAAGTCGTATCTTGTTAAGACCTATAAATAGAACGGAAGTTATAGTTAAAGCCGCTAGTAAAAAACCAAAATAACTAGTTAGAGTAGGCATGAAGGGGCTAAATGGAATATGTTCTTTTTATGCATATGTTTATAAAGCACTTACCTAAGTTTCGCTTTTAAAAGGTTTTATGAAAAAATTCGAGTTTACATTTATATTTAAAGAAGAATAAAAGAAGCAGTTCAATTGAAATTTTTTGATTCATCAACTCTTACATTAAAGTAAGGACGGTATAAAAAAAAGAAATGACTTATTATCTCTGACATCTACACATCTCGTGATTTTGAATCAACAACTTTATTGAAAAACGCGTGAATAAACTAATCTAATAGTAAAAAAATACGAATTATGTCATAGAATTTCATTTACAAATGAAACTTTTAATCGCTTTGACTATAGAGAGAATAAATCATTTCGAGTTTGTTCTTTTTTTTAGAACAAAAAATTATGTTATAACAATAACACTTTAAAATTAAAACTGAACTCATTAGACTTAGCAATGCAGTTGATCCATCTAAAAAAAGTATTTCGAATAAAAGAAGGTGTTATATTATCAAATTTTGATTTTGCCCAACTCGAGTCTAAGACTAGTCATTGTTATTATCTTTGCTCTGCCATTCCATATTAATATTAATCTGAAAAATAGGTAAAAAAATTTTGGCTCTAATCAAAGAACCGGAATAATAAAAGAAACCACAACTATTGATTAATTGAAATCAATTAATCAATAGTTGTGGTTTCTTTTGACGATTAACCAAATTTATTCAAATAAAACTTAAAATAAGATATTCTCCAGAACCTCTTCTATAAAGAAAATAGACTTATAGATTTTGCAGCTAATTAAATTGGGGGGGTTTTAGTTTAGAAGAGTCTTCCGGAATTTGTGATAAATTCTTTAACTGTCAGAGTCTCACTTCCACCGATCCTCGGTTTCTAACCTGAAACCACTACAATCATAAAGAAAAACTCGAGACTATTTGTATTTCATAAATTTTCTATTCAATATTATATTAATTGAAACTGCCTTGCTGTGTCAGAAGAAGGATAGCTATACTGATTCGGTATACTCTAAAGACACCTTTGGTACAATATTGGCAATCCTACTAAGATGCAGATTCTCTGTAAAGTAAATGTAAATTTACTTATTTCATCTTTTAAGGATTTTCCTTTAACTGTACAAGAATATGTGGAGCTCAGCATGTCTGGAAGCACAGGAGAACGTTCTTTTGCTGATATTATTACCAGTATTCGATACTGGGTCATTCATAGTATTACTATACCTTCCCTATTCATTGCGGGTTGGTTATTCGTCAGCACAGGTTTAGCTTACGATGTGTTTGGAAGCCCTCGGCCAAACGAATATTTCACAGAGAGCCGACAAGGAATTCCATTAATAACAGGCCGTTTTGATTCTTTGGAACAACTCGATGAATTTAGTAGATCCTTTTAGGAGGCCCAATGACCATAGATCGAACTTATCCAATTTTTACTGTGCGATGGTTGGCTGTTCACGGACTAGCTGTACCTACCGTGTTTTTTTTGGGATCAATATCCGCAATGCAGTTCATCCAACGCTAAACAAAACCGAATTCGAATTATAGAGCTACGACACAATCAAACCCGAACGAACAAAATGTTGAATTGAATCGTACCAGTCTTTACTGGGGACTCTTACTTATTTTTGTACTTGCTGTTTTATTTTCCAATTATTTTTTCAATTAAAAATTAAATAAAAAGAACGAAAGCAATATTAACTATATAGAATTAGAATAGAGTCGAAATTCTCTTATCTCATTCGGAAGGACATCATTTCATAATTATCAATGCCTGTTTATGTCTCTAGCACGACCACTTGATGAAATGTGGAGGGAAGTGGGTTAAATGGCAGATACTACTGGAAGGATTCCTCTTTGGATAATAGGTACTGTAGCTGGTATTCTTGTGATCGGTTTAGTAGGTATTTTCTTTTATGGTTCATATTCTGGATTGGGCTCATCGCTATAATAATTGGATGAATCAAGGGATAGATCTGAAAAGATAAAAACTCAACGGGACCTTCCTTCCCCCTCAGACTTAGATAAACAAAGAAGGGGGAGGTCCCATTAAATTAAGAATTCAAATTAAAATGATAATTTTTTTGATCATTTTTTTTATAAATGAGAAAAGAGCCCCCTTCATTTTGTTGGTCACTCCGAACATCTATTCCTCGATAGTCCTTATTGACCCTTCAAAAATTGTTAAAAAAAGGAATACTTTGATTTTTTGAATGACACAATAGAACACAACTCTATCTTTTTATAGATCAAATAAAATGCACAAAGTTCCATTTGTTTTTTTTTCAATAAAATTTTTTCTCTCAGTTTGTCCACTACTTTCATTTTGAATTATCCGCTTAATAATAATATTAAGAAATAAACAATCAATCTAAAAGAAAAGGTTAAATAACTAAAAAAGAAAAATTCTGCCTAAGTCTTTGACTAAATGAATCACGATTCATTAGTATTTTGACACACGACAAGGCATTTTACGCATACTTTACTTGTCGTGTGCCGAAGACCAGGAAGGCAAGGAATCCCCCCTAGAATTATTTGTTCCTTTCATTTATCTTTTTCGTTATATTCTCCGCTTAGTCGAGTATCTAGTCAAATTTTATTTTCGACTAACAAAACAATTTCGATTGAAAAAAAAATTAAGTCTTTTTAGCAATAGTTATATTATAACTAATAATGTAGGCCAAGTAATTCCAGACTTCTTATAAATGTAGAAAAAGAATAGAAATAAACTTTCTCATAATTTTTTATTGATCAGCTAAAATTGTCAAATAATTTTTATGTTCTTGTTACGAGCTTGATGTTGATAAATCCGCGAATCTAGAAATTCATTTCGGACAATTGAACCTTTTCGAACTGTTTCTTTTTAAGAACCAAAAAAATTTCTGCCAAAATAACAGATGCAAAGAAGAACAAAAGACCTTGTACGCGCACTGGGTCTTGAAGGACTATTTCTGCGTCTCCCTGACCAAATCCACCCACATTAGGATTACTCGTTAATGGTTGATCAAGTTTGATGGATTCACCCTCTGAAACAAGAAGCTCTGGTCCTCGAGGTATAATATCAACCATTTCACGTCCATCCAAGGCATCTACTATGGTTATTTCGTATCCGCCCTTTTCTTTTCGTACAATTTTATTTACTACACCCGCTGCTGTAGCATTATAAACTGTATTATTACTCTTGCTTCCGTCAGGATAAATCTGACCCCTTCCTCTGTTACCACCTACATATATCGGATATTTTAAGAAGTGAGTATCTTTCTTCGTAGCAGGGTCCGGGGAAAGGATAGGAAAGGTGATTTCACTATATTTTTGACCGGGAACAGGACCTATCACAAGAATATTTTTTTTATTGGGGCGATAGCTCTGAAAAGAAAGATTTCCGATCTTTTCTTTCATCTCTGGAGAAATACGATCGGGCGGGGCTAATTCAAACCCCTCAGGTAAAATAAGAACAGCCCCCACATTCAATCCCCCCTTTTTGCCATTAGCAAGAACTTGTTTTAATTGCATATCATACGGAATGCGAACAACTGCTTCAAATACAGTATCAGGAAGGACCGTTTGTGGAACCTCAATATCCACGGGCTTATTAGCTAAATGGCAATTGGCACATACAATACGCCCAGTCGCTTCTCGTGGATTTTCATAACCTTGCTGCGCAAAAATGGGATATGCATTTGAACTGGAGGGCCGAGTCATTATATATATCATGAGCGATACGGAAATGGTTCGAGTAATCTGTTCTTTTATCCAAGAAAAAGTCTTTTTAGTTTGCATTTGCATGGTCCACTCATTCATCCCGAAAATTTCTACAATAAATTGGGTAGGTTGCTAGTATAGTTTCCTATCCACGATTCTGCTATTTACTTTAACTCAAACTTAATTTAATGAAAAAAGCAAGAATATTACTGGAATATAGAAATACCCCCATTCGCTGGGTAAAAATGGAAAGATCCAGTATGGTTTTGAATGCTTTGCTTATGGTTATGTACAAAAAAAGAAACATTCGAATTCTAAATAAAAATGGGATTTATATCTGTATATATTTTTTTTTCAGTCATTCATTGAATGATAAATCACTAGCTAAGGTAGGCTGATGTTCTCTTGATTTTACCATTTTTACAACAAAATATTTTTGACAGTAATTTATCAAGATGCGTTGATGTAAAATGCAATAAAAAAATGCAAATGATGACAACTATAGAAAATTTTCAAAAATAATAATATGAAAAAAAAGGGACAATGATGATGACGCTATATTTTATATATACAACATTTGCTCTTCAAAAATATGTTTCAATATCATTTCATTTTTGGAGGTGAGTCATTAAAACGAAAAAAAATATATATATATTAAAATAGAAAGCCAAAAACTACAAAACTATAATATTATATATGAAAGTAGAAACCAACCAAATGAGTATAACTTTAAGTACATAAGTCATTTTTTTTTCGCGAAATCTATCGCCAATACCTTATCTCGCAAAATGAAATCGTCATACATTTTGAAAAGGACTCAAAGGAGGGAATATCTGTTTTTATGGCTATGATAAGTCCTTATATTGCATAATTATATAAGACTTTTTGGTGCAATAATTTCTATATTTGACCCATTTACACTCGATTATCAAATATTTCACGTCCTTGGTATAGTTATTGGTTTTTGAGCTTTTCAGGACATAAAAAAGGAAATTTTGGAGTATTGAACATGCGTGATTGAAGTCTTTTACGCAGTGCCAACTTTGGAGCTCAATATCTGCCAAACCACTTTGAATTTTGAAGTGAAACCAATTGAAGGTGAAAGATTATGGTCTTAGCTTTCTAAAACGTGGTCAGACGCCTTAATCCGATAACTAACGAAGAAATTAGAGGCGTTTGAAGTTGGACTATCGGAGCAGTTTTACACGACTCGTGCATGAACACGAATTGGCCGCTGATCCGGGCACGACTCGTGCGCTGTGTTGCATGACTCATGTAAATGCACGAGTTGATTTTTTCCGTATTTTCCTTTATTCTAATTTTGGGGGTTTATTTCATATTTTCTTTTAGAAAATTATAAAATAACCTCCTAGTTGAAACCTTGTACTATCTATCTAAACTTTCATTATTTTCTACATCCAACTTTATTTTAAGATTCAATCATTTTTGTACCATATTCGGAGATTTATTTTCTTTATTATCCAGAGTATTATTCACACCATCACAGTATTGCAATTCTTTCTCTACACTTCTTTAATTATGTTTTTTAATTCAATTATTATTGTTATAGTTAATTTGGATATGTGTGAGTAGTCTTTTTTTAGGGTTTGGTCGAACCCTAACATGCTAGTACTATGATTTAATCCGTAAATTTGCAAGTCTTTAGATTCATATAATTAGGGCTTATTATGGCTAGGTTTGATTACCATTTTGAGTTTGATTATTGTTGTCTAATTTATATACTTGTTGTTGCGATTAGATTTATACTAATTTATGCTTGTTGAGTGCTAAACGGAGTTTATAAACGGCATACAGTTGCGATTCTTGTTTAGTGATTAGCCCTCTAATATTGATTATGATTGTTTCATCACGAAAGTGGGTTGTTAGGACTAATTGGGAAATTTATGCGTTCTTAATGCTTTTATTGCATAATTATTTCAGTACGGAAGGAGGACTTAGGATTGTAATTTGAAAGTTTATGATAGCCTCGCTCGGATAAGTAGTAGTTGTGTTGCATAATCCCCCCCTAATCTATGTTTTAATGACTTGCAATGTGTTTTATTATCGTAGTTGATGCATGTTAGTGGGGATATCTACGGCCTAGCCTTTTAGTTGATTGCATTAATACACCAATCCATTAAATTCTTATGAGTTTTAGTTGATAGAAGCACCAACCATTTCGACCATAGCGTACCTGACTTCAATTTTTTAGACGATTTAGACATTTTTTACACCTCCTTGAGATCAACCTGTTAGCTACAATAATAAACACGTAACTGGCTACAATAAACTCAAATTTGGAATTTCATCTTTTCTTAACTTATAAGAAAAAAAAAATTTGTATTATCTCACCATTCATAATTACCATATATACTTGAATATATGGAATTATTATCTTCCGTTACTTATAAAGGAATTTTTTTTATTCACCAAAAACTATAATAGGGTGACTTATAGTTATTAGTATTAGTATCTCAACTTTGAATGTCATTATTTGTTGCTTATATGTACCAAAATGTAAAAAATGTTATGTTAGACTTTTGACTTATGGAATATTATTTTACCATAACAAATACAAATAATTTCATGATTATGAAAATGTCATATCTTCATGGTTACCATAAGCTTATTTTCATGATTACCATAAGCTTATGTATGGTATACAACATTTCCATAACAAATATATGAATTTTGTACATGATTACCATAAATTCACATATGATATAACAACAATTCCATAACATAAATTAATTCCTTATTCACCATATTCCATAACATAAATTAATTCCTTATTCACCAGAAGTTCTAAGAAAATTTGAAAGGCTCTAGACCTCTTCAATGCCCACGAAAAAAGGTTCGTTTATAAATATATTAAGATTAAGATTAGATTCATCGACAACCATCCCATATTGGGTCAAAGAGGAAATTGATGGCATTAGGAGGGCGGGGTTGGTAGGAGGCCGAATGTTGTTGGTAGAGATTTGTTATGGAAAGAGATTGATCTTAGGAGGGTGGACTTTGTTAGACTATATTTATCAATGCCCTCCCTTGCCTCAACTATTTGCAATAAAAAATTACTTAACATCTCATTCTAATTTTATGCCCCAAATTTTAAGATTCAAGGTTTATTGGTGCCCCATCTTGCCCCAAACCATATCCTATTTTCATAAAATAATTTCTAGTAAAAAACATATCAAATGTGGTCTCATTTTGTAGAACATCAAAATATATAAACATTGATATAATTTTCAGAAATTTATATTATATAATTCACTAGATTTTTTAATTATACAAATGCTAAAATATATAAATAAAAAAACAGCCTATGAATGTTCGACATGTGGCAATGCCATTGATCAATTGTGGCACAAATATGTTGCATGAGGCGCCCCAAACTCATGCCCCAAGCTTGGTTTTATTTTCTGTTGCTTTCTTTCCCACGTGGAAAATATTTGTCCTATTCAATGTCCTTATCTCTTGGGGCATTGATAAACATAGTCTTATAGGAGATTGAGGGAGTAGTAGTTGAAATAAATGACATGGTTATGCGATGGTCGGTGGAGTATGGTGATGGTGCGTGTAGGGCCTGGGCAAATGAAGTAACGGGTAAAAGCATGTCAAAGTTGGGGGGGGGGGGGGGGGAGGTGTACATCTGGCCTGGTGCAGGACAAAGTTGAAAAATTGAGTTATTTATTTGTCTTTGTCCTACACTAATGGTGTAATAGCACGAACAATCATATGTCGCAATACAACCCAATAATATGGAAAGTCACCTCTCAAACCCGAATATCCTCTCATGAGCTTTAAAAGGTGAAAGCCTTGTTGGTAGTTTGATGGTAGGGATCTATTATAAACTGATCATATGATCCTTAATTTCCCAACGTAAGACAAATCAACTCATAAAACAGTTTCCATAATTTATAGTGTTACAAACTCCGCCACTTAAAGAATGCAACGTCCCTCGTTGCGCCTCAACCAATCCATACAAGTCACAGGCCGAAGATCTCCCTTGCTAGACAGCTGACCTGGGTGTAACACTACGGATTATGCAAAGTGGTTTATGCAATTGGTTTGTCCCACATTGGGAAACTAAGGCTTATATGATCAGTTTATAATATTCCTACCATCATACTATCAACCTATGAAGCACGGACACCTCTCCCAAGTGACGTGTCCGTGTCCAATACGGTGTCGGACACGGACACCAGGAGGACAACGGGAGGACACGTGTCGGACACGGTCGATCCGGTGTCTGGTTTATTCTTTTTAACTCGGACACAAAACCCGATTTTTAACACGCAGGACACCGGTTGGACACCTCTAGGACACAAAAACAAACATTAAGCAAGCATTTGGGCTAAATAAACATTCTTAATCTCGAATTACTTAGCGTTTCCCTCAATATATTTAATGATCATGTGTGTAATATCTTCATTCTGAAATTGTTTTAATTTTTAAAGTTATAAATTTTTATGGTTTTTATTAAAAATATAATATTTAATTTATTTTAATATATTTATATTAAAAAATAATAGCGGTGTCGGTGTCCTAAATTTTGAGATTGAGGTGTCCCGGTGTCCGCGTCCTCCCGGTGTCCGTGTCGGTGTCCGTACTCGTGCAACATAGCTATCAACAAGGCATTTACCTTTTAGAACCCGGAGAGGATATATGGCTCTAAGGGGTGACTACCCATCTTATTGGGTTGTGTTGCGACGTATAATAGATCGGCCTGTTACAGATGGTATCAGAGCAACCTTGCGGCCGCGTGTTGGGTGCTGGGACGAGGCCTAGACAAGCCGTCTAGTGGGGAAGATCTTGGACCTGTGTTGATGTTAGTATGGAATGATCGAGGCGCAATGGGGACGTTGCGTTCTTTAAGTGGGGGAGTTTGTAACACTGCGGATCATAGAAAGTGGCTTATGAAATTGGTTTGTCACACATTGGGAAACTAAGGCTCATATGATAAATTTATAATAGATTCTTACCATCAAACTACCAACAAGGCTTTCAACTTTTAAAGCCCATGAGAGGATGCTCGGGTTTGAAAGGTGACTTCCCATCTTATTGGGTTGTGTTGCGATGTATGGTTGTTCGGGTTATTATAGATGGTATCAAAGCAACTACTTTTCATAATCCGTAGTGTTACAAAAGGTAAAAAAATCATCGGGACGGATGAAAATCTAATATTACTTGTATATTAGAGTGCCCTGAAGTATATTGTCATTGAAATTGATAGCCTAACGTGGATAATTCTTTTCTCTTTTTGCAGTGTGGGACACTCACATGTGGGACTCAATTGTGCACTTCCATCATGGACCGTTGAATGAAGGTTACTCAGTCCTCGAGACACTTATCGAGTCCATAAGTATAGAATACTTAATGAATTGTGGCGTATTCCATAACGTATAAAATTGAATTTTTGCTGGGGGGGGGGGTTCGGGGCTGAGATTAAAAAAAAAAAAAAAAAGACATATTTCAATTTCTCTCCCGAATACTATTATTTTCCTATGAAAGAGACTGATTTACTTGAACATGAGAGCATCGACCCCGAGTGGAAATCCGGTACACGGAGTTTTGATGCTTGATGCTAAACCATTGCGTGTCCGCCCTTGATGCTAGGACACATTTTTTCGGTTTGAACAATTCTCCTGTTAAATAATAATAATTGTTTAATTTAAGACATGTATGACACAAATATAATTAAGACTATTATTATTATATAATATAATACATAAAATGTTTGTGAAATAGTAATAAAATAATATTTTGATGTAAAAATTATCGAGAAAATAAGGCGCAAGCATGTATTTTTGCCCGTTTGTCAACCTGTAACCCGTATTAACCCGCATATAATCGACCCGTATTTGACTTTGTATGTGACCCGACCCGTATTCGACCCGACCCGTAGTTACCCGAACCCGCCGCCCGCCCGACCTGTTTGACAGGTCTAGTTATGTGCAATAAACCCTCAGTTTTTTTATTTTAAAATAAGTTACCATCGTTAAAGTAGTCTGAAAAAAGATTTAGAATCGATCCCTTTTCATGGGTCGGATTGAGAAAGATGTGTGCTTTTTGAAACGTCGTTCTTTAGCGATTTGGACGGTGGTTTGACATTATTGTTGGTGGTGGTTGTAGAGTGGGGTGACGTCGTTCTACGTCTTACCAATGGTGGTCTCTTTCTGTGTTAATGTAAGGAAGATGAAGAGGGGGTGAAGAGAGAGGGGGAAAGAGAAAATTTGTGGTTCGTCATTTGACTAAGGTAGGAGGAAAAATTGATCACTATGATCACACGATCATATTAAAAAAAAAAAAAAACAAACAATTGGCAAAAAACCACCTTTAAGTTTCAGAAGTTTGAAAACAATCGTCTTTTAAAATTATCACCTACTATCCTTCGGCCTCCACTAAACCACCTTTGACCACCATTGACCACCCCTAGCCCCCTGGAACCACTTTGTACCACCACTAGCCACCCTCGTAATCGAAAAAAAGAAAAATTTGTTTTTCTTAATCTAAAAGCTTAATTACTATACTTATACCCATGTTAATCCTTTTAACATTTGTAAACACCACCCCCATATTAATCAATTACTTTACTACTATCGTATTACCTTTCTCCCTAATGGGTAAAAGGTTTTTTTTTTCCAAGTGTAATTAGTATACTAATTAATCTTTAATGGGGTTAGATTAAGGGTAAAAAAACAAAAAAAATCAATTTTCAAGGGTGGTTGGTGGTGGCATAAGGTGGTTTCAGGCGGCTAGGGGTGGTCAAGGCTGGTTTGGTGGAGGCCAAAGGACATTAGGTGGTCTTACCAAAACCTATTAATTTTGTAAGATGGTTCCTCGCAAAGATAATTTTAAAAGGTTATTATTTCCAAACTTCTGAAACTTAAGATGGTTTTTTGCCAAATTTCCCTAAAAACAATAAAAAAAAAAAAAAAAAAAAATTGAGAGATGAAAGTAGAATCATGGGATAGGACCAATTTTGTTCACCAGCCTCCTTGTTTCTTTCCTGTCCGTTTTCGGATCCATTTCTTCTCGCTTCTCCCATTTTCTTTAGCCTACCATCTCCCCCTAACCTCTAAATACTACGACACTTGGTCCCTTTTGATACACCACGATCAAAAATAATGGATTGCGATCAGCAAGTTACTCAAGCTTTGTTAATTTGGTCCGTCTTTGGTGTCTACAATCACAGTCATTTTTTAATTCTCGTAAGTCAGAACACACAGCATGATCAGGGATTAGCCCAGGACCAGTCCATGGGAACCTTGTAATTAGCCAAGCTGTGCATCTACATGGATTGTGGGAAGAGATCGGACTGAAAATCTATTATCGATCATCAATAAGCAATGACGAAAGATGTGAACTTACTTTGCAAAACCCATATGAAACTTCTGCAGTTCTGCTTAGGAACAAACACAACAAATATCTCAGCTATACTCTTTTATCTTTTGAAAGGAAACAGTAATAAAGAATAATTCACAACGGAAAGGACTAGAAAAAATGTTTCCGATTCAGGAATCTATCAAAGATGGAGAATTTTGAAATGGATAGGCATGGCACATGAAAGCTCAAGTTACATAGGAGTCACCCGGGCCTTGTACATGCAAATGTATGCCATATGCCAATCACCTGAAATATATAGTCTCCATGAGATGCGCTCAGATGTGTCATTTTACAGGTTTTCCGAGAAGATTTTGAGTATGGTCGAAACTTACCTCCACCAGAGAGCTTCACAATGTCCTCTTCTCGCTGCAGGATCAGATTGTCGTCATCATATTCAACCCACTTACCTGCAACCAAACACCCTCTATTAAGCACTACAATTTTTGAGAATTCAGAAATTGGCAACTGAACTAGTTGTTAAAGTACGTACCATTCTCTTGTTTCACCCAAGAGACATAATGCCCTGAGTCAGCACTTCTGCCCTTGTGGGTTAATACCGAAACCAAGTCGTAAACCCCAGTCAGCTGTGCTTCCTTTTCAGATGGAATAGCTGCAATGGAAGGTCGATAGAAGAATGAAACAGAATATTATGAATTGTGCGGCTTATTAAAACAAAAGTTAACACAACGCATCGAAATCACACTCAGTACAGGCTATGGCAGCATATAAAATAAATTGGTTAGGAATTCCACAGGAAAGTGGAATCCACCAAAACTGGAACAAAAATGAAGTGAACCCCGGAGTTACAGAAGTCTCAACAGTCTAGAAGCCTGAAATACGCAAGTAAAACGATCCTAAGCATTATGACCATAATAGAACATTACACTTGTAGACCAGTATCCAGTCAAGAGTATTTCCATAACAATCAGTATCATATATCCGTGATACATATCTGCTGCATATCTACTAAAGAAGGAGGCCATCCACTTAAATGGAGAGAAAGCACACACAAATTCGTTATTGTTTGGATGCCACGTATTCCTACAAAGTGGAAAACTGAAGAGTTGTTTGATGGTAAAAGTGCATGTATTAGAACTTTCTAAGATCTTCTAGATCCTACAGAATACAGGAAGTTGCTCACCAGGAAGTGCGACTACCCCATCCCTTATCCAAACCTGAGGGGGGGGGGGGGGGGGGGGGGGGGTTGGCTAGGTAAGTGGGACTTCTAGCCTATTGTCATGAAAACAAAATTCCTCGATACTCAGATACCTAAGAAGTGCAAATTGATATGAATATCTATCTCTTAAGGGCAATGAAAGAAATACTTCAAGCCCGTAAAACAAAAAAAGAAGGTATTTCAAAGCATTGCTTGTATACTCACACCACTTCACTCTCTATGTCTCGACTGTCTCCTCCGAAATGACATGTACTAGCCTTGGGCATCCAAAGACAGATTATCCTACTACTAGACCTCCTGGGAAATTATACACAATTACAACTATGGCATTCTACACACAATTGGAATATAAAAAGATATCCTAGATACATTTCAGAACATTTCAGAACATCTCAAATCATCAAGTTACATCCACACATCATAAATACCTAGTCTTCCACAAATAGGACCAACTCATAGGACAACCATACCAGGCAACATAGCGTCCCTGGTACAATAAGAAGTCACGCGTGACAAGACGGTCAACTAAGAAGGTTCCAAGAAATTGCATTTCTGGGACCGCAGATCTCTTCAAAACTAAGCAACATTTTAGAAAGCAAACCAGGTAAACCCAAATGGAAACCAGGGTAACTGTTTCCTACAAACACAGTTAGTGCTTCATCTTTAGGAGACCTATACATGAAATGTGCACAGTTTCCCATTGTAATTTAGCATACAACATAATTCAGACTTTAACATTCCAATAAAATCGGCAAATTGAGACCACATTTAAAATTTGTCAGCTAAAAATTTTAAGATAACAACCTAGGCAAATTTTAAACACAAAGCCTTCAAATAATTTCGTCATCAAGTCGGGACTTGGGAAAAGCTAGTCAGTTAATAAAGAAGCATAACTAAAGTATCAAATAGTTATACTTATCAAACACACACCTTGAGATACTCCCGTAGACGATTCCCCACCACCATTTGAAGAACCCTGCAGGGAGAGTGAATCAAGTTTACAAAATTAATTTTATATCGTGAATGCAAATGACATCAATATTGATCTAGTTGTGAAGTCTACCTCTGCATCAACCATCTTGATGTCATTGTCCTTGGAACTAGAGGCCTTTTCACTGGGCTTTAGACCCAGCTTTTTACCTTCTTCATCTCTCATGATCTAAAATTTGGGCACAGACATGAACGAATTATAAGAGATAATAGTTCAAGAGATATCTAACACTACAAAATGCAATGACATACCCGACGAGGACCTTCTAGCTTCTTTTTGAGTTCATCTGAGCACAAATCATAAACATCCAGCTCCAATGGATAATCAACTTTCTGAATAAAATGATCAAAAGCCAAGGCAAAGATTCTATCAAAAGTCATATAAACAGTGTCACTGAGCTTTAAGTATAATGTACAGCAACCAGAATGTCACAAAAATAAAGCCACGCATAAAAGAACAAACTTAGTAGCAATTGGAGTTACCCGTAAAATTTTTGCCTTCTGATTCGACTCTCTCTTCCAGAAAAAGCGGACAAACTGAATGGTCAAGTACCTTCAGCAAGGAGGAAGTTTAGAAGGGCCACAGTATCATTTGAAACATTGAAATCAACCAGAAGCAAGACATTAGAATTTATAATACTAGGAATCATTTGGGAGGCACAGCCTCTATACTTCAAGAACAAGGACCATCCAGCCCTCAGAATAGAGTAAACAGAATTAGTTCTGATTAACATTTCAGTCTCAATACTCAAACTGAAGCAAAATTAAGAAAAACTATTGCATAGACCGCAAAAAAGAAAAAAAAAAAAAAAAAAAAAAGGGATACCTTGGCAAACCACTGATACGTGACTCTTTTAAGTATATTGCACTACGTCCTAAAGCAGGAGAGTTCTTCTCCAGCTCAGATTTGAGGGCCTGCAGAGGTGAGAAATAGCAATTTTAGTTAATACCACTCAAGCCAGTCTTGTCTTTTTAGTAACAACAGAGAGTTACACAAGCTCAAAACTTCAAAGAAAGGAACCTACTATCAGGTTAAATTATAAAGGACACAGATAGTGGTGTAAACCTACAGGATGGAGGTAAGAGATAACAGGAAATATCATATTCATCAATCAGCATTACAAAGAATTGAAGAAATGAATCTAACGTGGACATGCACCTCTTCCGACTGAAGATATAAGATTCCTCCAGATTTTTTGGGAAGGTTTTTGACTTTTGTGGCTTTATACAGGATTTACATAGCAGAAGTTAAGCTTCAAGAAAGCATTCTTAATCACCCGTCAACCCTAAGTATTTCAAGGTTCAGGAAAACTAGAAGTTAGGTGTTGTATATTCAGCAAGTGTCCAATCCAGCCCTCAAACACTGCTCTGACATTTACATGCCAGAACCAGTTGGTTATTCAGCTGGCCTTTGACTGCAAGATGCCCGCTATGTTATAAGAAAATGCTGAGCAAAAGCGAGATTCTGCAACTTCGTGCTAGAATGAAAGGATTGAAATGGCTAAAGACAGACTTAGAAGAATTTGAGTGTCGTGTACTATAAATAAAATAAATGTCGAAAAGTGCAATTTCACTTTAATGTGCCTTGCTTTGTGCATTCTTCAGACTAGGGGTAATGGAAAATATCAAAACTACCATGGCCAGCAAGTCAACAATACCAACCTTCAACGAAATAACAATATTGTAAACGCCACCTGTAGCTTGTTATCAGACATGACATTAATCATTTGGCCAAGTAGTGTTTGGAATCAATCTAACCAACTTCTATTGAAAAGTGGGACTGGTACAAGAGATAGATTTCACATAACAAATAGAAGGACTCTTGCAGCTCTATGCCTATTGCTTCGACACTAGAAGGTGAATAAACTAAATATTTTCCCCTTCAGAGATCGGAGGAGGAAAGAAGAATATGCGCCAACGTCAGATTCCCAGATCACAAGAACTGGATGATCTAGGGCCAAATGGAGTTACCGTGCAATTTTCCTCTAAAGGTAATGGTCACTTTTTGTTTGGCCAAGGAAAGTATCCAAAGGCCATCACATACTCAGCAAAGGAACAAAATACATGTCATAGAACGAAAGAAATAGAAAGCAGTAACTGTTAGTAACATTTATGCTATAAAAAAAGAGTTCATTCTATGTAGCTTACATGCTTTAGCCCCTCGTGCAAATGGTTCACCTCCTGGGATATGTGACATTTGAGTGCAAATGTTGACTCCATTTCTGTACTTTCTTCTCCACTTTCTTGACAATGCACCCTATCATAGGATCACAAGACAACGAATAAGAAATCCATGAGCAGTTCAATTTGCCACTTACATTTTATCTAATAATGACATATTCC
Organism: Spergularia marina; assembly: GCA_963680865.1. Taxonomy (NCBI): domain Eukaryota; kingdom Viridiplantae; phylum Streptophyta; class Magnoliopsida; order Caryophyllales; family Caryophyllaceae; genus Spergularia; species Spergularia marina. The sequence continues at coordinate 10,213,811 of OY804554.1, forward strand.
TATTCTTTTGGGTCATTTGATCAATAATACTCCCTCCGTCCCCCTTTAAACACCCCGGTCCTTTTTTCACGCAGATTAAGGTGGTGTGGTTTGTTTATTATTGTTGGTGATAATGAGTGGTTTATTTATTATTGTTGGAGATAGTGGGTGACTTGTTTATTATTGTTGGAGATAATGGGTGGTTTGTTTATTATTTTTGGAGATAATGGGTGGTTTGTTTATTGTTTTTGGAGATAGTGGCGGGTTGATGTGTGGTGAAAACGTACCCGATTTACAAAGTTTTGAAATGGGGTGTTTAAAGAAAGACACCCTGAAAAGGAAACTGAAGTGTTTAAAGGGGGACGGAGTTAAAATACCACACAACTAGATTATGTGAACATAAAATTAGTTGAATCACGATACATTACACGGCAGCCCACACAACTACCAAACCATTATGGCCTGACTTTACGCATGAGTTAAAATACCTTGAGAGTTTTCGAGCCAAAAGAGCTATATGGATTAAAGAAACTAAAGTTATATATTGCCCAGTGATACAGAATTCGCTCAGACCCCCAGCGAATGCCGATCTAGATCAGTCGAACGCAAACGGCGTACGATAGCAAATTCGAACGCTACAATTCGCGAGCTAATTCGCTCACATGAAGTAATGAATTCGCCTACTCTTTTTCATTTCTAAACAAAAATCGGAGAAGATGATCGGTTTGACGAACATGAAGAGGATGAAGGTTGAAGTCTTGAAGATGGAAGGGGATGAAGGTTGAAGGTTGAAGTCTGGGAGATGATGAGATGCCTCGTAACTTTCATTTTTTCATTTTTTTGAGATGTTTCGCAAGTTGTGGAGTGAATATTGAATGGGGTTGTCAAAGCAGATAAAAGGCAGTCAAATTTAATGCCAAATCGGCACAGCAGTCGAGCACTTCACTTTTTTAAATTTTTTATTTTTTGGCTGGTAACAGGCTACAGTTTTATTCATATATATTATTATAATATATGATATGATTTCAAATTTGGGTTTTCAATCTAGTACTTAATAAAAATTTCTGATTAGTTTGGTGTTTATCATTTTTACTTGAAAAAAATTCTGATATTTCACTAATATATAAATTGTATTATAAACTGATTTCCTATACCGAATTCCTATACGAAAACACTTAGCGAATTGCAATCGCCCGGGGGTAGCGAATTCCGAATGCGAATTCGTATTACGAATTGTAGCGTACTACGAATTGTGTGACACTGATATTGCCCACCGTCAATAACTCAACTAGATACCATTCCCTCCAGGCATGTTCGGTATCACTGTTGTTTTCACTTTTTGATTTTTATGCGTGAAAATTTTAGTTAAATGAGTTACAAAATTAACTTTAAATTGTTTGTTTCTATAATAGTCATACAGAAAATGAAAACCGAAAACCACATTTTCTGGTTTTCAAAAACGGGAGTTTGGTTTTCAATAAACAGAAAACTGAAACTGAAAACTGAAAATAGAAAACGATATCAAACGAGCCCTTCAATTTTCTTCGCACTGCTATCTCTTCTTCTTCACTCTAGTCATTCTTGCATTATACTTTTTCCATCTATTCAACCAACCACATCCTTCGAATCTCCAATCTCCAATCCATATAAATCCAAAATACCGTTTATCAACACTAACTGCCACCAACGGCACCACATACCGTCACTTCCAACCACCAGAACCCACCCATCAACAACTAACACAACCCCTTTAGTGGAAAAAAGTGCACCTAGGCGCAAGGCGCCATGAGGCGCTGGTATCGCAGGCAAAAGGCACTGTGTGGCGCACCTAAGGCGCATGACTATGCAATTTCCAATTTCTTTCTCTTATGTCTATACTTTTACCCGTCCCTTTGCTCTTTGATCCATAGTTTATACTCCCTTTGTCCCAGTTTGTTCTTCCCATTTCTATCCTAGGCCGGTTCTAAAGATCTTCCCCTTTCCATTTTTGTCAAATTTTAGTGGCCCACCAACACCCATTACCACCCTTCTAATTGGTCAATCAGTTTCTCTCTCCTCTAATTTTTGGCGCACCAGCACCCACTACAGGCTTTTTATCGTATTCTACTACTTTTCTTAATCTTTGTGCCATTCCCAAACGAGAAGAACATAGGAACAGAGGGAGTACTTCTTTACACATTGGCCCTCTCTAAATACCAAAAAGAGGTAATTTTTGCAAACTAGTATCGTTTTGAAAAATAGAATTTTGTTCGCTAAAGGAGTCAACCTCGTGATGTGGTGTGCGGCTTTGCCTCATGCCTTGTCAAAACGGAACCCCACCGCCTCCCGCCTCCTTAAACTAAGACACCACCACATGCTGTCTAAATCACGAACCATGTTGCCACACCACCCCCCCCCCCACCTCTCCAAAAAGAAAAAGAATAAAAAATTAATAAATCCATATTATATAGCTAGCGGCCAATATACCTAGGGATTTGTAATACTGGCGAAGGTACCTATAGGTTGCTGTTAAAGAGGGAGACATCAAACAGAAGCAAGTTTGTGTGTGGATCCAAAAGGTGGGGAATGCAATGTATTTGTAAACACTAATTTGATCAAGGCAAAACATAAAGAGCAGAATATGCACCAAAAGAAAACCTGAAAGTGGAGACAGAATAGATAGGAATTTCCAACTTACTAACATCAGCCTTAAGGGCTGACATTAGCAAGAACTAAAAATTAGGCATCAGCTTACAGCTTAAACCCCCAAATTAAGTAATCAGGGAAGGGAAAAGAAGTTATTAGACCATAAGTCTGCTTATATGACCTCTCAGACCTTTCAATGTATTCGGACAGCCCAGCCTGATATGACAGAAGCACCAACCATAGATATGACTAGAAGTCAAGAAAGTTGACCATGCAACCTAATGAGGCGCACTCTAGCTGACATTTTGCTTTGTCATATCATCATTATAACGTAGTACAGAGATTTACATCCTTTCGTGTCTCCACAGATGGGTTTAAACCAAGAGAAGACACAATCAGACACACACACACACACACATAACAACATCTTTACCCCAGTGCCTTAAAGGCTCCCGCCATAAGGCGGGGTAAGGGGGGATCGGATGCACGCAAGCCTTACCCCTATTGACACAGAGAGACTGCTGGTGGATGACCCAAAATGAAAATCGCTTCCAGATCCCACCGACTGACTGCTACTTCACAAAATAAGAAGCACAAACAGTATTAAGAGTCATTTTGCTTTATCCCATTATATCTCAAAGCCAAAGAATAATTAGTCTTTGGCTCCATTGGAAATGGAAAAGACACACACACACACAAAAAATAAAAAATAAATGAATAAATAAATAAAGGGATATACACATCTGAAAAAGAGAGGGCCTATATGTAATTCTCAAAGAACCAACTAAATAATCCATTACTTAAAAAGAGAGCATCATCCCATAGGACAGATAAAGATGGCTTTTTATTAGGGGGGGAGGGGCTGTATGTAATAAACAGAAAATGTACCTGCTAGCAAGGTCAACTCCAAAGAGGGCCTTCACAGCACTGAGTGTATCACTGCAGAGGATATAAAGTTCATAAAAGTGTGATTCAACGTTCACAGTTATGTAATGAATGAGAGTACAACTTTAGCCCAACTGAATAAGCACACAGAATTCATTTATGTGAGAAGGATACCCCAATGAATCAGCACACAATTAATTTACGCAAGGAGCCAAACGAATAAGAGATAAATCCATGATTGGAGAATGAATGGCAGCTTACAGTACAAGAAAACAACAAATTGAGAGACTGTCTAATTATTTATGTTGAATCCAAGAAGTTTCAACTTTTACAAAAATGTAACATCAACAAAACCATATAAATCTCACTTATCTCAGTGATGCCCCTGGGTTTATCTTGTTATGCACCCCCAATGTTATTCTCATCTAAGAATTCACTTTTGCCTGGTAATACATGTACCCTTACTCATCAATTATCATTCAGTATTCTTAACCATTTAAATTTTCGATGTGCTCATTGACATAAGAAAATCGTTCTACGACATTACAAAACAACACTCATTGACTTATTTAATAACAATCAGCAATATATATCATTGCTCATCAAACTATCAGTGGTTGCTCATAAAAATGTTACTGGGAGCACACAAAAAACCCCTCAAATATACAATAGTAAAACTCAAGGAATTGTTCTACTGGAGGAATAATTTGTTCTTCCCTCCATTCAGAGTATATAAGAAAGCCCCGTCCACAAGGGTTGTATAAGACAAGGGACAAGAAAAATAATGTACAGAAACTAAGATATTCACACCAGAACTGTGAAAGCAATAGGAATGGGCGTAGAGAAAGATAAGTACCCAGCATTGCTTGATCTTAGTGACTGAGAAAGGGTGTATAAAAGTTGTGTCCAACACTCCTCAGCATCCTGTAATTTGATTAAGGAGACAAGCATGTCACTTGGACAAAGAATGGAGCACAAATAACAAGTAATGGAGTAAAACTGCCAAGACTACGCTCGAAAAGTATGATCGAACCTGTTGCATAAAAGAACCATTTTGAAGTTGACCAAATTGAGGAAACTTTTTGCGCAGTTGCTGCAAAAGAATCAAACATCATATGATTACTTACACTTCCTAAGAAAAAGTAACAAAAGCTCATGTAACTCCCCATTCATAGAAACAATAACCATGCAAGCCTTCATTCTCCGACCTATTTCTCCCTATCCTGAACACATTGTCATGGAAGAATAATGAGAGCACTCCATAGATGTTTTGAGATAAATTCACATGTAACTATGTCATCCACAACAGACAGGGATACAGGATCAGAACATTAAGATTTTGATAACGAGATTTCCTCTGACAAACAAGTATGGATGAGCTCACAACCAGCAGTTTACCATCCAATTGTTTAAACAGATGCCCAGGAGAATTCATGATCCTCAACAATTGTGTATTATTACAATTACAAACTATGTCAATTCACAAAAGCGTTTTGCACTCACGTCCTAAAAGACTGAGAGACCATAATGTACAATGAATACCCCCCCCCCAAAAAAAAAAGAAAAGGAAGGAAAAAAGAGTGAGGAAACTAACCATCCAAAATTGCATTGGTGCAATTGGTTTGGCATTTTTATCGAGCTCAGTAAATAAATCTTTGGTTGCAACAGTCAATAGATGAGAGGTCTGATCTACATCATTGCTCTGGCTAGACTGCGAATACCTGTTTAGGAAGTGAAATTTTAGAACGGTACTGAAACAACCAACTGGCCCTTCAACACGAATGAGAGAAAACTCTCAAAGTTCAGATAAATGCAAGTCCACAACTTTAAGAAAGGAGAGAAAACTCACTCCAAAAGTGAAGATTTTAGCTCAGGAACCGAATGCAGACATTGAATCGTTGAGTTCATGTAACATGTATTTCCCAAGTTGAAAAGACCAGCAGAATACCCCTGAAACAGAGACAAAATTAAGCGACAAGATCAAAAGCAAGCAATGAAGAGATGACGATACACATATTCAAGCACTAAAATTCCTTGAAGAAAAGCGCATATGGTAACCAACTGAAGCAGCTGCAGCCATATTGGGGAGCCTTTAAAGTCTGAATGGTGATCGCAGAGGTCAAACAATGTAATTAAGTAATCCTTCCCATCCAGCTGAGTACAATATAATCTTTAGATTATCTAAGGGGCAATTCTTTCCTTAGTTTAAGGAGGCGCGAGGCGCACCGAGGCGCTGGGGGGCCGTTGCGATGAGGCGCGAGGCGCAAGGCGAAGGCGCACGCCTCACACACACGAGGCGCACTCATTTAGCAAATAAAATTATATTTTACGAAACCATATTTTGAAAAAAAAAAACCTTTTTTTTTGGTATTTAAAGAGGGACAATGGGTGAATAAGTATAAACAAGGGATTAAGGGGCAAAGGGAAGCGTATAAATAAGGTTACAAGAGAAAGAAATTGAAAATTGCACACTTGTGCGCCTCAGTGCGCCTCAAGGCCTGCGCCTCAGTGCGCCTCGGTGCGCCTCATGCACACCAGTGCGCCTCAAGCTTCTGAGGCGATTGCAGCTGCGCCTCAGTGCGCCTTGCGCCTAGGCGCGCCTAAACTAAGATTCTTTCTAAAACCCGAAAGGCCATAAACAAACCTATCCTTAGGACAATATTCGTGAAGCAAATTCATCTCCTAACCACTAACTCCAGGATACAACAACCACCACCAAGCTTTAATCCCCAGATGATTCAGGATTGGCTAACATGAATCGTCCACTAAAATCATCCACATGCAATAGAAAGCTAAAGATAGGGAGCAAAACAAGTACAAATAGTAGTTGAACATGTTTGAAAGAAAGTTTTCCAGATTAACTATTAACTATGAACTCCAGGATCGGCACATAAATTATGTCTTTTTTCCAGATTAACCAAATAAAATTTTGAAAGGATACCCTACCCTACCCCCCAGGAAGTGGGACTAAGGGTGCTTGTAGATAGTGATATGGGGAATGCATTTGAGACTAATCCGTTGAGTGAGAGCCCTTCCACATGGGAGTCCCGTGGGAGGAAAGAAAGAGTGAAACATGAAGCCTGGAATTCTGTCGCCAAGCTATGTCATTCCAGGTTCCCAATAGCCAATTGAGCAATCTTAGCTTGCAAAACCTGGATTGCCCTTCATTCACATTCTCTTAAAACGCAATAACATCTTCGAAATTAATGCTTTGTACCACTGAACTCAACTCATGCTAAATAACGCTAAAAGTACCCAACAACAGACCGAGAAACAAGTGAGCTAACAGTAATGAATTGGAATTTCATTCTCATGACGCAAAGAGCGCCAACTAGCCAAACCAAAGTTCTTCACCTAGAAAACGTCTCTTGGCAATTCCTTTTATGGTGCTGCCACTATAAACTCAAAACAGAAAAGAAAAACAACCTTCAGGAGCTCTTAAATATCGTAGTGTTGTGACCAGGAAGGCCAGATCTTGTGAGAAGGTTTCAGAGCTTAAACAAAGATGAAGGCTATCTTTCCATGCAACCACAAGTCTTGCCATCTCCATTTTCAATAAACTTTTAAATGTTAATAAAATTTGATGTGTAAAATATTTGACAGTACTAAAAGTCATCAAACGGTAAAAGGAAAACACAGATCGCCTGCTGTGGACACTGTAAATATGTCTCTTGGACCGCAAGAAGTTTCACAGCACTTTTAGATTGAAAAGCAGGCACTCTTTCGAGCATTCAAATCATCCGCTCATCTCCATTTTTGATGGATTTGTAATGTATGGAAAAAAATTGATAGTCCAAAAAGTTTAATTAAGTCCATACAATAAATGGAAAACACAAAGGGCCTCACCAGTACAATCCTAAAGTGATAGTGTGATACCACCATTTTCAAAACACCTAGTTATCATAAGCGTAATAGGGACAAACAGTAAATCTAGACCAGAGCCTCAATAAAGCCAGAAATTTACTTTACTACATTGTTGCTCAAAGTAGAGTAAAAAAGTAGAAATAGGTCGCCCGCATAATTGTAAGGACGAAGATCACTAATTAAGGAGAGATAGAGTAAGTTTGCAGCCTGCTACAATTACACATTACACATTTCAACAGAGATTTTTGTCTTCAAAAAAAAAAAAAAAAAAAAAAAATCTAGATATGTGTTTCTGAGGGCGCGTGCTCTACCAAAACAATGGTAGATAAATAGCTTATCGAAACATGGACAAGTCAAAGGTTTGTTACTGCTTGAAGTTGGAGCAAGATGCAAACCTCTCGCGATCTTTTGAGGCTTGGTGGTTGACAAGATAGGTAAAAAACATTTCAAGAGACTAACACACATGTTCTCTTCACCTTAATTTCGTATAGCTCACCCATGTAACTTGAGAATGAACTTCACAAAAGTTCCGGAAGGTCGAAAAGTTTAGAAAACTAGGTAGATAAAACTAAGCACAGCGAAAATACATTGGAAAAAGCCAGTCCAAAGAGTAGGATTGGATTGACCCGCTGCTACTTTACAATAGAAGACACGCACACAGTTTAGTGAGCAATTTTTGTTTGTCTCATCATATTCCAAAACCAACGAGTAGTGAACCTTTGACTCCATTGGAAATGAAAATGTGTTAATAAAAACCTTTCTAAAAAAGTATAACTGAAAAGTAATCATGGAATCCATACCAGACTTGCTGCTTGTTCCTCCTCTGGTAAATCCTCTATGAATACCGGACCTTTCTCTGGAGCCTTCACAATCTCATCGGCAGTCCCCATCATCATCAATTTCTGACCCTGGAAATCAAACAAGAATATAAGCAATAGAGAATTGATTGATAGGAAAAAGCTTGATTGACAAGAAAGAAATTTTCACGGACCTCTTTAACACCTACTGTTGCCCATTCTGCATCATCCTGATTTTACATGGAACAGTTAATCATCAAACAAATATTCAAACTGCATGCCTCTCAAAATAACAATACAATCAACAGAGGTATCAAAAATGCTTCTGACATGGTCGTCAATTACAGGTCTTTCAAGCTGAACCAAAAAAAGTTACGAGTTGTCCGTTATTGTATTACCTTCAATAAACCACCTTTAACCATGATCTTTTGTCTTTCAGGTGGCACACCAGTAAGATCAAACAGCTGGCACTTGAACACAAAAGGTGTCTGACTTGTGTCGACTTCTACGGGAATCATCTTTTTTCCCCACTTAACGCTCACTGCCAAATTACAAAAAGAATGAATTTAAAGGTAAGCGTTCCAAACATACAATAAGTCACAAAAGCAATTCCTAAGAGACAGCTGAAAATTAATAGCTGATTCGAAACCACTAATGTAGGGCATTTAAATTATGCATCAGACAGTATCTCAACTTTCATAAACCAGAATACCATCACTTTGTTAATCAACAGCTAACAATTTTTGCTATATCAATTGTTGCGTAAACTTTAAATCATATTCAAGAGAAGCACGCAACGAACCCTGAGACCTACGCATATAGTGATTCATATAATCCTTCTGCGACCCCTACCAATCTACCCTCGCTAGCAAACCAAACTAAATCCCCAATAATGATTTTCGACAGCACATTCTCGCTACTCTAGAAGAGTAGCTCCTCAATCAGTGACCCTAAACTACTGCCACAGCAATAAGATCATTAATCACCCCTCGAAAATCAAACCTAAACTTCGGAAAAACCCCAAAACGCCAATCCGACTTCCAATTAAGTTCCTAACCTATGCACGGTCTATATTCAAATCGTAACATAAGTTCGAATCTTATGTACGTAGTACAAAATGAGGCGCAAAGGTTAATACAACGATTTGGGGCATCGATTAAAAACACCTACTTTTTAGAAAGACCAAAAACGACCTCACCAACTAATCTAGCTGCGACGAAACGACAGGCAAATGACTAAATTGGGCAGCCGTCAAATTAAACAACAACTAATTTACCAACACAAATTAAAATAAAACACAGAAATTAAATAAATTGAAGTTCGTATAAGAATAATTGGGTGTGATTAAAAAAAGGAAGGAAGAAGAATTGAAGTACCTCGTAGAGTTTGGGCGGCATCGTTATTCTCCATTGAAGAAGATTGATGAATAGAGAAGCAGAGGAGAGAGAGAAGGAGAAGAAGCGTGACGAAGGAGGAGTCGCGGTGAGAACTGAAAAGGGACGGGGGGGATTTATATGAATGAATGGAGTGTGTATATGAGTAACTTGCGAAAGGGGATTTCGATTTGGAGTAATGTAAGCTGGGTCACCGCATAAGAACGAGTAAGGAAAATGAGGAAGCATGAATGTTTATATCGTGGTCCAGTGATGTGTCGCACTTACATAGGTCAAGTCGTCAAGTAACAAAAAATAATAAAATAAAATTAAAAATAAAGAAAATAACTCAAAACTCATGTTCGCTTTCCTCCCTTCTCCTCCACCCACGGCCCATTTATGCCAAATTCCTCTCCACCATTGCCGGTCAACACCACAACCGAATTGGCTTTTGGAAACGTTATCCAGACCCCAACTGTTGGCGAGCTTGTCCCCCAACCGGTTAGAATCTTAAATGACAGAATAATATTTGACAATATTATGCTAGTAAATGAGCAAATGGGCTTGTCAAGAAGTACGGTAGGAACTCCCCAAGGTTTTATGCTCAAGGTCGACGTCAAAAAGACTTTCGAATTAGTATCTTGGGTATTCATAGAGTCTTTTCTGGCGGATTCTGGATTCCCTGAGCAATATATAAGATAGATTGTTGCTATGCATTACCTCTACAAGTTTTTCTTTGAGCAGATATGGTAGCATAGGGGGTAACTTCAAAGGGAAAAGTGGTCACAGACAATGAGACCCATTGTCTCCTTACTTGTTTGTGTTAAGTACGGAAGCCAACTCTTTGGCTAGGTAAGACTTTACTATGCACCCCAAATGTGTAAAAGTAAAGCTTAGCCATCTAATTTTCGCAAATGATCTCTTGGTTTTTTTATAGAGGAGATATGCTTTAATTAAAAGCCGTAACAAATTGTTTGGACTCGTTTGCATCTTATTCAAGTTTCGAGGCGAACCCCCTCAAACTTTGCGTATACTTAGGAGTTAGATCGGACATAAAAGACCTTAATATGACTAATGAATGTTAAGTACGGAAGCCAGCTCTCCGGCTAGGTAAGACTTGTTCGGAAAAGGGAGAGTCTAGCAGGAAAATGAATCTTAAAATATGGAGCTTCTGTTGTATGCCGAGGAAGGAAGGTGTTGTAACACCCCAAGATTATAGAAAGTGGTTCATAGAAATTGGTTTGTCCCACATTATAAAATAAATACTCTTATGATATGTTTATAATAGATTCCTACCATTTGTCTAGTAGGAATCTAATATATCATTAGAGCTTTAATCTTTCAATGTGGAGACAAACCAACATCCATAAATAACTTTTTATAACCATGTGGTGTTATACCACCTTCCTTCCTCAGCATACAACAGAAGCTTCATTTTTTAAAAGTCCTTTTCTTGCCGGACTCTCCCACTTTCCATAAAAAAAATCATTTACCTAGAGGTTGACTAATTTCAAGGTGAAGAAAGAGAGAGAAATGATGGGATCTAAGTAAAAATGAAAGATAAGTGTTCAAGATGTATGATGATCGAAATCAAATATAGGCTTGAATCTAACAAAACATGTGGCAAGTTTCAGAATGTTGCCTAGGATCTCGAGTGTGGAAAAAAAAAGACATGGGTTTGATTGTAAGAATCATGGAGATTAAGTTGATATTCATTTTTCATAAGTCAATCTTACACCTACAAACTCATTATATAGTTGTTTCTTGGGGAATAATCTAACATAATGAACTAAAAGAAAAAAACATACATATAAGTAGATTAAAATGACGGTCATGCCCTTTTTGATATATATCACAAGAGTATGTGTTGGAGAAGGTGTCTTTCGACAATAATGTGTTGACTAATTAAATCTGATAAACATGGGATATATTGAATATACTAAGTCAGTTGATTAATGTAAATCAATAACTGTCGACTGGCTAGAGTTTGACTTTATTGTCGTTTGACGGCGGTAATCAACTGATCCTTATCGGTCACATCTATAAATATATTTTCTCCAATATTTGTATTATTTGTATTAATACAATAATATATAAATCCTAATTTTTTTAATTAAAGAATTAACTGATTATAGCGGATACTGTTTTACGACTTCGAAACTCAGGTCGAATAAATTACGAATTTTGTGCAAATTGTCAAACTTGACAATTAGCTAATTAAGGGCCTGTTTGGTATCGTTTTTAGTTTTCAGTTTTTTTTTTGTAAACCAAAGTCCCGTTTTTTAAAACCTGAAAATTGGTTTTCAGTTTTCATTTTCTATATGACTATTATAGAACTAAACAATTTAAATTTAATTTTGTAACTTATTTCTATAAATTTTTGAAACAGAAAAACCAAAAACTGAAAACGGCAGTGATACCGAACGGGCCTTAAATTACAAAGAGTTGAAACTTTAGCTAAAACTGATGAAATTATTAAATATTATATAATGATATAATAATAATAAAGGGTTTTTGCGAAACCCTACCTTTAAAAACTCCGATTTTGCGAAACCCTACCTTTTATAATATTTTTTGTGAAAGACTACCTTAAAATTTTTTTTTTGGCAAAACACTACCTAGTCTCCCAATTCCGTCTAATCTAACGTTTTCTTGTACTTTGACTGTTAGTTGATAAAAATTTTCCTCCACACCTAATATGCTAATCACTTCTTTTTACAAAAAATAAAATAAAAATAAAAATAAAAAATTCCCTCCAGACCTAACAACAACGTTTTCCCTCCTAATATTTCACACCCAAATTGATTTACCCACCACCTAATAAGTTCCCCCAAATTTTCTCACCTTCTTCAATTAACCCAGAAACCCCCAAATCTTTTCCCAGCTTCATCAATTAACCCAGAAATGTAACACCCCCAAATTTCATTTCCCTTTTAAAAACATTTTTATCACGAACCGAAATACAAATAAGGAAATTCAGAGGTGTCACTCCGCACTCAAGTCAAAGACCCGAATGCTAGGAGATTCCAAAAGCCAGAATATGAATATCTAATGGTCTAAATTAATCTATTACAATTCGAAATTAAGTTACAACAATCCGAAATCCAAAATACGAAATATAAATGGTCTAAGTATTTTCAATAGTCTATAGCTTAAAGCCTAAGCTTTATTTGATTCAGCTAATATCTAGTGAGTCGTCATCCCCGCAATGCACCATCTACTTCATACCTGTGGTGGATTTAAAACACAAAAACCACAGTTTGAAAAGTCAGTGAAATTGAGTAAGCTAACACCTCAACTCGTAGAAAACCAAAACCCTTACCTGGATTTTGAAAACGTTTTAGTTTTATTTTCGAAAACCACACTTAGCACATTATCACATAAACCAATCGTAAGACAAATCAAATCACCAAAATAGAAGTATCACAATCTCTACAACAAATGTATAACATCTCATAATATAATCCAAGTCATTATTTACGATTTTTAATGAGAAATTCATTGCGATCTTTGTAAATGGGACGAGTCGAGTCTTTGTCAACTCATCCAAACCATACCATTCATATTTTGATAAGTGGGTGAGCCGGATTTTCACCGAGTCACCAAACCATACTATTATATACGTGGGTGAGCCGAATCTTTGCCGACTCACCAAACCATACCATACAAGACTACTAGACCTTAAGTGTGCACACCCCCTATTAAGTATTGCTAACCCAATAGAGTAGTACTAGAGACAAGCCCTCTTAAAACCGATGCGGTGGGGCAATGAAGTGGAGTCGATGTGACTCAAACCAAATAAAGTGGAGTCGATGCGACTCAAACCAAATAATCCTCGTGTATCCTCATACTTTACTTATTTATTTTATTTATAATATTAGTCATTTACACACAAACTTATATTCCAATAATCATACAATCATTCATAATTCAGCCATATCAATATCAATTGCACACCTATCAATCATAATTCCAATAACATCTTTTGAATCATTAAGCGAACAATATATCAATGCAATAATCAAATCCAATTCAATCAAGATACAATAATCAAAACAATAAATCGTTCTCCACCTAATATGATACTAAGTTTTCATCCAGCACACCAATCACTTAGCATATAATTTTGAAAGGTTTCTACAAGTTTAAGAAAGGTTGAGCATGCTAGCTTACCTTTTCAATGCACACAAGAACACGACAGCACAACGGTCACTAATATACTTCGTCTACGAACTCAGGGGCTACAATTACAACCAATAATCCCAAATCAATACTAATCTCAACTAATCATTCATCTAATACTTATATTAATTCTATTCTGTATGCAATGCCATGATAATTTAAATCTAACTCAACAATTAACAATTAACCAACAATTCCAATTCTAATTCAATACTTTGTTTCTAATACTCAAACAACACTCAATTTATTTTAAAAATTCTCAAAGACTTGCAATTACTTTTAAAACAGAATCTAATTCATAAAAACAAACTCTTAATTATTATGATTTATTTAGGATTTATTTATACAATTTTATATTATGTGTTAATTATGAAAAACATGCTTTAAATTACATAAAATTATAGAAAAACGAATTAAATCATTCTAAATTCGAAAATCAGATTATAATCCCCTAAATTATCATAATTTCGAGTTATTGATCATTAAAATTAATTTGGGTTAATTAACTAATTAAGAAACAATTAACCAAATTTCCCCCAAATTGAAATTTCTACAAACTTGAACAAAACCCCAATTAAATCTCAAACTAAATTCAAGAACCCGAATTAACAGCTTACGAACATGCTAGAATCATAATTCACGAACTAATCGAACTCAATTCGAATAATTACACTAATTAAACCCAAATTCGTAATTAGTGAAAATCAACTCAAAACCATCATCAAAATCAAATCTTTATGCATAAAACTAACCCTAATCGATTACCCGATACTTATAACATATACTATGACTTCAAGCAAGAAAACGGATTGAAAACGATGGTAATTGAAAGAGACGAAAAACAGGGGAAGAAGGAGAGGCGGTATTGCTCACGCGATTGAACGAGGAAGAGAGAGAACACGGTGGTTGGGAGGTAGGCACGACGGCGAACAGCTGGGCAGGAAGAGGGAGCGAACTGGTCGGCGTGCGTGCGGCGAGTTGATGAGCGAAGGAAGAGGAGCAGGAGGAGCAGGGGTGCGTGAAGAAGAAAAAAAACAGGGGAAGAGAGAGAGGGTTCTGTTTTTATAGGGGGGGTTTCGGGTTTCTTTTCTTTTTTTTTTTTCTTTTTTTTTTCCTTTTTCCTTTTTTTTTTTTTCTGATTTCTCCTTTTTTTTTTAGGTTGGGTTGGGGTATGATTTGTGTATGGGTCAATAGTGTTGGTTTTGGGTTGGTGTTAGTCCATTTGCTAGAGTTGACCCAATTTAGGAATAGATGCCCAAATAGAAATTCCGATTTCAGAAACCATTTTCGAACTCATTTTGAAAACGACTCACAATTAACATTTAAAATCTTTTGCACTCCAATAATCTAGTTAATAAATTAAAATTATTAATATAAAATACTTTGAAATTTCGGGATATTACATCCTTCTCCCCTTAAGAAAATGCTTCGTCCTCGAAGCGCAAAGTAATTAGGTGAACTCGTTAAACAAACGTATCACACATACCAAATCATATGATGCAAGTGTATGAATGCAATGCATGCTCAAAGTAAAAGAACGAAGTTAGTATCACATTCTTCCCCCCTTAAAAGGGAGTTACGTCCTCGTAACTCTAGTTATACCTGATCAAAGAGGTGTGGGTATTTTCGTTTCATGTCATCCTCGGCTTCCCATGTAGCTTCTTCAGTTTGGTGGTTAGTCCACAACACCTTGACCAACTTGGTGACCTTGGTACGGGTATTCCTAGTTTTGGTGTCTAAGATTTTCACTGGATGTTCCTCATAAGTCATAGATGGATCTAATTCGACTGTTTCAGGTTCTAAAACATGAGAAGGATGTGAAATGTATTTTTTGAGTTGTGACACATGAAAAACATTATGAACCCTATGGAGGTGTGAAGGAATATCTAATCTATAGGCCACCTTTCCAATTTTCTCTAGAATATCATAAGGACCAATGAACTTAGGACTTAGTTTCCCTTTCTGACCAAATCGCATAACCCCTTTTGTCGGTGAAACTTTCAAAAATGCTTTCTCTCCTATTTCGAATTCAACTAGACGCCGTTTCTGATCTGCATATGACTTCTGACGATCTTGTGCTGATTTCATTCTTTCCTGTATCAAACGAACTTGGTTCATTGTATCTTCGATCAACTCTGGTCCTAGAACCACTATCTCACTTATGTCGCTCCAACACAAAGGTGTCCTACATTTTCTACCATAAAGTGCTTCGTACGGTGCCATCCCTATACTTGCATGGTAGCTATTGTTGTAGGAGAATTCAATCAATGGCAATCTATCAATCCACGACCCTTGGTAATCCATAGCACAAGCTCTCAACATATCCTCTAAGGTCTGAATCGTGCGCTCAGTCTGACCGTCTGTGGCTGGGTGAAACGCAATGCTGAAGTTCAATTTAGTACCCAAGGCCTTCTGAAATTCTTTCCAAAAATGAGCTAAGTAATTGGGATCTCTATCAGAAACAATCGTACTAGGTACCCCATGATATCTCACAACATTGTTGATATACGCATGCGCCCTTTGCTCCATGTTCCAAGTGTCCTTCATAGGAATAAATCGAGCAGTCTTAGTCAGTCTATCTACAACCACCCAAATTTGATTCATACCATTCTTTGTAATTGGCAATGCTGTCACGAAATCCATGGATATTGAATCCCATTTCCAAGTAGGTACATCTAATGGTTGCACTAGTCCTCCCATTCTTTTGTGCTCAAACTTTACCTTCTGACAAGTAAGACACCTAGAAACAAATTCTGCAACCTCATTCTTCATCCTTGGCCACCAAAAGAACTTTTTCAAATCCTTGTACAGTTTATCACCCCCAGGGTGAACTGAGTATGGAGTATTATGTGCCTCAGTCATCAATCTTTCTTTCACATCACTACACTTCTGAGGTACACACCATCTACCTTTGAATCTAATACTACCATCACCGAAAATCTGAAACTCATTGGTCAAACCACTCTCAATCTTCTTTCTGATTCTTTCCAACTTGACATCACCAGGTTGTCCTTGGCGAATCTCATCAAATATGTCCGAAGTGGCAGTCATGCTAAACAAATGATTCTCCAAAGCCCCATGTTCTACCACCTCTAGATTCATTTTCTGAAACTCCACGCACAGTTCATTAGGGACAACCCACATAGAGTTCAAGGTATGACTCGATTTCCTACTCAAAGCATCTGCAACAACATTAGCTTTCCCTTCATGATACTGAATCTCCAAATCATAATCCTTGATGAGTTCTAACCATCTCCTTTGTCTCATGTTCAGTTCTTTCTGTGTGAAGATATACTTAAGGCTTTTATGGTCAGTAAAGATTTTACAAGTCGTGCCATATAAGTAATGTCTCCATATCTTCAATGCAAACACAACAGCAGCTAATTCTAAGTCATGGGTGGGATAATTTTCTTCATGAGGTTTTAGTTGTCTAGACGCATAAGCAATAACTTTCCCTTTCTGCATCAACACACAACCTAAACCCTTTTTCGATGCATCACTATACACCTCAAATCCCTCAGATTCTGACGGTAAGGTTAAAACAGGTGCCGTAGTCAACAATTCTTTCAATTTCTGAAATGCTTCCTCACAACGGTCATCCCACTCATACTTTGTTGTCTTTTTCATTAAATTAGTGAGGGGTCTAGCAATGGTCGAGAAATCCTTCACAAATTTCCTATAGTAGCCAGCCAAACCCAAGAAACTTCTGATATCAGTAACTGATTTAGGTGTAGGCCAATCTTTCACAGCTTTAATTTTTCCTGGATCAACAGAAATTCCTTCACTACTAATGACATGTCCCAAGAAGGCTACCTTATTAATCCAGAACTCACATTTAGACAATTTCGCATACAACTTATGATCTCTCAATGTTTGCAAAACTAGCCTAAGATGCTTTTCATGTTCTTCCTTACCCTTTGAATACACCAAAATAGCATCAATGAAAACCACGACAAAACGATCAAGATAAGTTCTGAAGATTCTATTCATCACATCCATGAACACAGCAGGAGCATTAGTCAATCCAAAAGGCATCACAATGAACTCATAATGACCATAACGTGTCCGAAAGGCAGTTTTAGGGATATCTTGTTCAGCAATCCTAAGTTGATGATACCCAGATCGCAAGTCAATCTTAGAAAAAGTGTCAGCACCTCTTAACTGGTCAAACAAATCATCTATCCTCGGCAATGGGTACTTGTTCTTAATGGTCACATTATTCAGCTCTCGATAGTTAATACACAACCTTAACCCACCATCCTTCTTCTTAACAAATAAGACAGGAGCTCCCCATGGCGATACACTCGATCTTATGTATCCCTTCTCTATTAACTCTTGTATCTGATCTTTCAATTCTTTCATCTCAGCTGGTGCCATCCTATATGGTGCTTTGGAAATTGGTGCAGTTCCTGGCACTAAGTCAATGGTAAACTCTACTTCTCTATTAGGAGGCATTCCTGGTATTTCATCTGGAAACACATCTGGAAACTCATTTACCACGGCAATTTCATCAAGTCCTTTTTCTTCCACACTCGTGTCCTGGATAAAGCAGAGATAGGCTAGGTGGCCCTTCCTAATTTTGGTGAAGATGGACATGGCAGACACAATTTTGATAGCTGGTTTATGAACTACCCCTCTATAAGAAATTCTTTGCCCCTTGGGTCCCTTCATACTAACTTTTTGTTCAAAACAGTCAATGTTGGCCTTATACCTACCCAACCAGTCCATCCCTAGGATAACATCTATATTTAGAAGGTCGAATTGGATAAGGTCTGCAGGTAGTTTGGTTCCCATTATTTCTACATCTACCCCTTCAAAGATTTTATCACATGTAACGACTTTACCAGATGGAACAACTATAGGTGTAGAAATTTGAGAACTAGGTTCAAGACACAACTTATGAACAAATGAAGATGAAATGAAAGAATAAGAGGCTCCAGAATCAAATAAGACAAAAGCAGGAGTATTATGGACTAGGAAAGTACCGGTCACCACATTGGTCGTAATATCAGCCTGAGCTCTATTCATGACAAAGATTTGGCCTGGATTGCGCTGGTTGTTCCCTCCTTGAGCATTAATGTTGGCATTCCCATTGGCATTCCTAACAGCAGCTCCATTGTTGTTACCATTACCAGCTTGAGCATTGTTGTTGTTACCTTGGAATCTAGCATTGTTCCCATTATAGTTGCCCCTGAATTGGTTCTGGTTTTGGTTGTTGCCTTGGTAGTTGGGGCGAGTGTTATTGTTGTAGGAATTTTGGTTGTTGTTTTGGTAAGTAGGACGAGGATTGTTATTGTATGAATTTTGTTTGAAGTTTTGGTTTCCCCTATTGTTTCCCACATAACCATTTCCCATTTGATTTTGGGGTTTAGACCTACACTCAAATGCTCTATGTCCTCTTTTCCCACAGCTATTGCAGTTAATCAATCTTCCAGCACAATCAACTCCAGGGTGATCTCCATTGCACGACTTACAATAATAATGACGCTCAAGCTTCTTGTCCTGATTACGGTTTTGGAAATTGTTCCCTGTAGAGTTTCTGTTGAACCCTTGGTTACCCCCAAAGTTGTTTGGCTTTCCCCTCTTATCATTCTCATGGTTGTGGTTCTTGCCAGTTTCATAAGTGTTGGATGTTTGGGGTTCAAACTTTCTTTTGTTGTTGCGGGTTTCCTCCCTGAGCTCATGCACTCTTCACCCACTAGCAGCTTTTCTATAAGCCTCATGCACATCAGCAAAGGTCATCATGACCATGGTTTCCTGGAGGCTGTAGTCAAGTCCCTCAATGAATCTAGTGATCTTTGAGGCATCATCAGGTAAAATAGTGGTTGCAAAACGAGAAAGTTCAAGGAATTTGGCATAGTAATCACTCACACTTCCCCGGTTTTGTTTCAGTGCTAGGAATTCAGAGAGTTTCCTTTGCCTAACATGCTCGGGGTAGAATCTCTGTCTTAGGGCATCCTTAAGGCTATCCCAATTGAAGTTTGGTTGAGCTTGGAAGGCTGCTCTAGTGGCTGACCACCAAATATCAGCTTTTCCTTTAAAGTAGAAGACAACTCCATCTACCTTTTGGTTTGCTGGACAGTTAATGGTGTTGAAGATTTTCTCCATATCTCTTATCCAATTCTCAAGTTCAGTAGGATCTTCACGCCCATAATAAAACTCAGGTTTCCTTTGGGATATCTTCTTAGCCCAGTCAATCACAGGTGGTTGGTTATTGTTTTGCAGCAATTGGACCACAGCAGCTGCAAACTGGTGAAATCCATCGTTTTGTTGTTGTTGGTTCATGTTTCTGTTAATTCGTCTTGTGTAGTAGCGATGAATGGGGTGCATATAACCTACACTAACGAGTTATTTATGATTACATTTCTACTTTACTTAATAGTTCAATATATAATGCAATTAGCACAAAATAACATTTCAAGTAATTAATAAAAGAAGTCATATAAATTTCATTAATATCAAAGCTTAAAGCATCCATAAATAATAAAACATATAAATCATCGACGCAGCGATGTCCAAACAATAATCTAAGATGCTACTATAGAGCATTTTTATTATAGTTATTATGCTAGTCACTAACTCCCATTACTAAGGGTAGGGTGGGAGGGCACTATCCATGTTTTATTATGCTTCCTCTACAGTCGAGTCAACTACTTCTCCATCCTCTAGCCATTCCTTGTGTGCGTCTAGGAGTCTCGTAGCTAGGATCTCTGGTGTGATCAACCATCTACCTTGATGGGTGTACTTCTCTACATTGGGTAATGCTCCTTTCTTAATAAGATCTTTATATTTACCCTTGAAATACGCCCAGGGCGCTCTATTTGGTAGAGTCCTTAGAATAAATCTGGCTTGAGCAAAAGGGTGGAAATAGTAGTCATCCTTATATTTTCGCCCATAATAGTCACATTGATTAGCTACCCTTTGACAATATGCCACGATCTCTTCATCGTCTCCCATCCTAAGCCTCAATGGGTTGTCGGCTTTTATTTCAGCTTTGGTTGGTGTCCTTATTAAACGAACCATCCTATAAAAGGTACACATTAACTTAGTACTTATCCCCAATGAAGCAATTATGAGTACAATAATCAATATATAAATGAATTAACTTGAAATTCCTAACATTTCAATCTCCACCAGCTCAAAGGTGGATTATTCCAATCATCACAAGAGATTATGACATTCACACTTTAGTTACAGACTTACAGTACATTTACCAACCATAGACATTTCATAGCATGCTTGTAAAATTCATAATTTCGTAACGTGATCCATATCATTCCAAGCAATTAAGGTAACTTTTGATCTTCTGGAATTCTATCAATCTCATTCATTGCATTCCAATCATTTAAATTTTCAAATCATTGTACGGACTCTGTAATTGGGGAAAATCATATGAATCCCCAAAAATCTACCAGTTCCTGGAAGAATGTTGTTTCCAAAAGCAAAATTGGTATGAATCTTCATTTTTGCGAAGAAGCCTTGACATCTGAGGAAGTAAACATTAGGTTAGAGGATTGTGCGACTGAACTGGCAGCTTGGAAATTTACATTAGTGGGAAATGTTTTGGGGGATAGACCAAAGCTGGCTGATATACAATCTTTTGTTGATAGATCCTGGAATCATGTTGAGAAACCAACTGTGAAGTACTATAAGAAAGGCTGGTTTATTTTCCGATTTACAGACCAAGAAGACATCAATGAAATTATGAGAGGAGGACCATGGAATGTTAAAGGAAATACTCTCATCCTTAAACAGTGGACTCCTTCTTTTGGCCACGAACTTGATAAACTAACTATAGTGCCAGTTTGGATAATGTTTCCAGACCTTGATCCTTTCCTATGGTCAAGTTCAGTTCTCAGTAAGATGGCTAGTAAGATAGGGAAGCCCTTGTGTGCAGACCACACGACTACTTACCAAGAGCGACTTGGATTTGCAAGGGTTCTTGTAGAAGTAGATGTGTCTGGCAAACTTCCTGACAATATAACTATCAATACACCTTTTCATGGCGAGATTGAACAGAAGGTAGAGTATGAGTGGGTTCCCTATTTTTGTCAATGCTGCAAAAAACTTGGGCATCTTGATTATAATTGCAAGCATGCGAAGAAAGGGGAATCAAGAAGAGTTAAGAAGATATATCAGCCAGTACAGCAGCCTGTAAAAGCTGATAGCACTGACAGAATTGAAGCAAACTTGCACCTAGCAATGGAGAAAGAAGTATGTCAGCTAGTGCAGCAGCCTGCAAATCAGAACCTTAATCCACCTGCTCCTGTGAATGCAGTTTCAATGGCAGTGAATATAGAAAAGAATCTGATTGAGCCAGATTCTCCAAATCAGAACCTTGAAACTCCTCCTCCACCCCCTGAGTATGCTGATGATATGGGTTTCAAAACTGTTTTGAGCAAATCTCAGAGAAGAAGGATTGCAACAAGGATAACAGAAGGAGAAAAGGTAGGCAGTCCAACAAATATTCCTAACACTAACTTGGGAAGGTTTTTCCAAGCATCAGGAAATAAGGTTCAGAAAGAGGGTAATGTCCCTCCTGACATTTCCTCTCAATGATTATCTGCTCTTGGAATGTGAGAGGGTTAAATGACCCTCTCAAACAGCATGGGGTTAAGAACCTTGTGCTGCAGCACAAAATAGATATGATTGGACTGCTTGAAACTAAGATTAAAGAACATAATGCTCCTACAGTTTTGGCTAATAAGTTTAGGGGCTTTTCTTCTGTATGCAATTATAATCATCATTATAATGGGCGAATTTGGCAGCTATGGAAACCAGATACAATTACAGTAGATGTTGTGAAAAGTCATGCGCAATTTATTCACAGCAAAGTGGTCCATATTCAATCTCAATCTGTAATATGGGTCACTATGGTCTATGCTAGCAATGATAGACTTCAAAGAATAGATCTATGGGACAAGCTGAAGGAGATTCAGAGCACTATGAATGGTAGCTGGATCATAATGGGAGATTTCAACACTATTCGAGAGCCTGATGAGAGAATTAGTAGAAATGAGGTTGCTAGTACTGAAATGGTGGATTTCAATGACTTTATCTCAAGCTGCAGTTTAGTGGAAATGAATAGTCAAGGGGGTTCCTATACTTGGACCAACAATCAGGAAGGAAATGACAGAGTATGGTCAAGACTTGATAGAGCACTTATTAATAAAGATTGGATGAATAATTTCATTGATTCTAATGCTATGATTCTGCCTTTTGGGATTTCTGACCACACACCAATCTTGGTTAAAGTCATTAATCACATAAAGATTCAGAAGCATTTCAAATTTTTCAACTGTTGGATTGAGCATCCTCATTATCATGGTTTAGTGGAGGAAGCTTGGAGAAGACTAGTCTATGGGACCCCGATGTTTAGACTAGTAACTAAGCTAAAAAATGTGAAGGAAGTTCTGAAGAGATTGAATAGAGAAAGCTTCTCAAACATTGGGGAAAGGGTAAAGAGATGTAAAGAAGATCTTGACAGCTGCCAATCTCAGATTCTTCTTGATCCTACAAATCAGATGCTGCTGAGTAGAGAGAAGGATCTAAAGGAAGCTTACTGCAATATTAAAAAGTCTGAGATGCAAATCCTCAGCCAAAGAGCCAAAATCACACATATAAAAGAAGCTGACTGCAGCTCTAGATACTTTCATAGCAGGATTACTGAGAGAAATCACAGAAGTACCATTGGCACCATTCTAGACAAGGATGGGATCTCTCACTCATCTCAGGAAGGGATCACTGAAGCTTTTATAGAATATTATAAAAGTCTCCTTGGGGCTAAAAAGACAACAATTCAATTAGATCCTGAAGATTATGGAGGATGTTTTATCTCAGATGAACAACAAGAACTTCTTGAAGCTGATATAACTAGAGAGGAACTTAAGAAAGCTCTATTCAGCATAGGGTCGAACAAAAGTCCGGGGCCGGATGGTTTTTCTGCTGAATTCTTCAAGAGTGCATGGACGATTGTGGAGGAGGATTTCTGTAAGGCTATTCTGAACTTTTTCAAGTCAAAGAAGATGCTAAAACAGATTAACTCGACTATTATTACCCTTATACCAAAGAAGAAGCATGCTGCCTCTGTCCTCGACTACAGACCAATCTCGTGTTGCAACACAATCTATAAAACTATTAGCAAAGTCATTGCTAACAGGATTCAATGTGTGCTTCCGGATCTAATTGGCAAAGAACAGGCAGCTTTCACCAAAGGTCGAAACATTTTCGACAATATAGCCCTATCTCAAGCACTAGTTAAGGGCTATGGCCAAAAAAATTCCTCTCCTAGATGCTTAATGAAGGTTGATATCCGGAAAGCGTTTGATTCTCTCAGTTGGGATTTCATTTACCAAATGCTGCACATCCTCAAATTCCCTCCTCTGATTATTAGCTGGATTTTTACATGTATCTCAAGCACCTGGTTTTCACTCAAAATCAATGGCTCTAATAGAGGCTTCTTTAAAGGAGAATGTGGTTTGAGACAAGGAGACCCCATCTCTCCTTATCTCTTTGTTCTCAGCATGGAAATGCTTTCGAGGCAACTCAGGAAGCTCCATAGAGTCAAAAACTTCTCTCTGCATCCGAAATGCTCAAGGCTCACACTCACTCATCTTGTTTTTGCTGATGATCTGATGATTTTCACCAGAGGGGACGTCCCATCTGTTCAAGTTGTCATCTCCACTCTTGAAAACTTTGCCAAATCTTCAGGTTTGTATGCCAACCCCTCAAAAACGGAGATTTATTTTGCAGGAGTGCATGAGGTGGTAAAATCCCAAATCCTTGGCATATCTGATTTTAATGAAGGAGACTTTCCATTCAGATACTTAGGAATCCCTCTGAATTCCTCTAAGCTGAGGATAAGCATGTTTAACCAGCTGATCATGAAGATCAAAGCTCACCTCAGTCATTGGTCTTCTGCTCTTCTTTCTTATGCTGGAAAATTGCAGTTGATTAATTCTGTTCTGTTCGGGTTGGAAAATTACTGGTGTGGTGCTTTTCTTATCCCCAAAGGTGTAATTAGGAAGATAAACAGGCTTTGCAAGGACTTCCTATGGAATATAAAGGAGGATCAGAGGAAAATGCTATTTAAAAGTTGGAATAGCACCTGTGCTCCTAAGATAGAAGGAGGGCTTGGTATCAAAGAGATTTTGGCTTGGAATAAAGCCCTAATCTCAAAGTGGCTTTGGATCATTCAGGGGGAGGGAAATAACATCTGGAAAGACTAGATTGATAAGTATATATGCAATAACAACTGTATTTGGAATGTGAATAGCAAACAGCAACACTCTGAAGCTGTGAAGAGCATTCTGCAGGTAAGGGATGACTTGATTATGATGACAGGAAATAGAGAAGCTGCAGAATATACCCTTAAAAGCTGGGTAATCGGAGGTAACTTTCGGGTCTCCAAGGCATACGACTTCTTTAAACAGAAGTTCAGGAGGAGCAATGGCAACAAAGTGATCTGGAACTCTGTGGTAATGCCTAAGCATGCTTTCATTGGCACTCTAGCTTCTCAGGGCAAGCTCCCAACAGTGGATAACATCAATAGAAGGGGGATGTATCTCGTTAATAGGTGCTGCCTCTGTCAGAAAGCTGCTGAAACTCATGCCCATCTCTTCTTTGCTTGTGATTTCTCAAGGTATGTTTGGAGAGAAATCTCTAAATGGTTAAATACTAGGAAGCCTGCTTGGAGTTTGAAGAGGGAGATACAATGGCACTCCAGAAAGCAGAATTCTAGAAATTGGACTGCGAAATGGAGAATTTGCAGTCTTATGGCAACAGTTTATATGATTTGGGGTGAGAGAAACTCTCGACTTTTCGAAGATATTCAACATGATGTAGACTCCATAATTAGTAAGCTCAAAGTAGTTATTAGTGCTAGAGTTCTTACTTGGAAAAATTCATGTCATTATGAGGATGTCTTAGAGATTTTGTATCACTAAGATCTTCTCTTAGGAGGGTGTTTGGAGCTTTGCTAGTGGTTATTTTTTTTTTTTTTTTTGTAAGTGCTTTGTTCTCTTTTTTCCCCTTGTGGATGAATAAAGGAGGCTACTAATTACTTGCCAAAAAAAAAAAAAAAAAAAAAAAAAAAAATCTAATCATCGCATTCATTTATCAGAACTCCACCACCATGATTTGAATTCAATCAAGAGTAATCATACATAACCTCACATGCAATATTAATACAAGTAGTAAGTAAGCTTGAATTAAGCACACATAAATAAACAAACCCATCCCCCGTACGGCTTGGTTCATTTTAAATTCTATATTATTATTTTGTCTTGTTCATTCTTTCATTCTATTTCCTAATCTTATTATTTCATTTTAAGTTTTTGACCTAACCTGGCTCTGATACCAACTGTAACACCCCCAAATTTCCTTTCCCTTTTAAAAACATTTTTATCACGAACCGAAATACAAATA
The DNA here is from genome assembly GCA_963680865.1 of Spergularia marina. NCBI lineage: Eukaryota > Viridiplantae > Streptophyta > Magnoliopsida > Caryophyllales > Caryophyllaceae > Spergularia > Spergularia marina. The sequence continues at coordinate 10,239,942 of OY804554.1, forward strand.
AGGAAATTCAGAGGTGTCACTCCGCACTCAAGTCAAAGACCCGAATGCTAGGAGATTCCAAAAGCCAGAATATGAATATCTAATGGTCTAAATTAATCTATTACAATTCGAAATTAAGTTGCAACAATCCGAAATCCAAAATACGAAATATAAATGGTCTAAGTATTTTCAATAGTCTATAGCTTAAAGCCTAATCTTTATTTGATTCAGCTAATATCTAGTGAGTCGTCATCCCCGCAATGCACCATCTACTTCATACATGTGGTGGATTTAAAACACAAAAACCACAGTTTGAAAAGTCAGTGAAATTGAGTAAGCTAACACCTCAACTCGTAGAAAACCAAAACCCTTACCTGGATTTTGAAAACGTTTTAGTTTTATTTTCGAAAACCACACTTAGCACATTATCACATAAACCAATCGTAAGACAAATCAAATCACCAAAATAGAAGTATCACAATCTCTACAACAAATGTATAACATCTCATAATATAATCCAAGTCATTATTTACGATTTTTAATGAGAAATTCATTGCGATCTTTGTAAGTGGGACGAGTCGAGTCTTTGTCAACTCATCCAAACCATACCATTCATATTTTGATAAGTGGGTGAGCCGGATTTTCACCGAGTCACCAAACCATACTATTATATACGTGGGTGAGCCGAATCTTTGCCGACTCACCAAACCATACCATACAAGACTACTAGACCTTAAGTGTGCACACCCCCTATCAAGTATTGCTAACCCAATAGAGTAGTACTAGAGCCAAGCCCTCTTAAAATCGATGCGGTGGGGCAATGAAGTGGAGTCGATGTGACTCAAACCAAATAAAGTGGAGTCGATGCGACTCAAACCAAATAATCCTCGTGTATCCTCATACTTTACTTATTTATTTTATTTATAATATTAGTCATTTACACACAAACTTATATTCCAATAATCATACAATCATTCATAATTCAGCCATATCAATATCAATTGCACACCTATCAATCATAATTCCAATAACATCTTTTGAATCATTAAGCGAACAATATATCAATGCAATAATCAAATCCAATTCAATCAAGATACAATAATCAAAACAATAAATCGTTCTCCACCTAATATGATACTAAGTTTTCATCCAGCACACCAATCACTTAGCATATAATTTTGAAAGGTTTCTACAAGTTTAAGAAAGGTTGAGCATGCTAGCTTACCTTTTCAATGCACACATGAACACGACAGCACAACGGTCACTAATATACTTCGTCTACGAACTCAGGGGCTACAATTACAACCAATAATCCCAAATCAATACTAATCTCACCTAATCATTCATCTAATACTTATATTAATTCTATTCTGTATGCAATGCCATGATAATTTAAATCTAACCCAACAATTAACAATTAACCAGCAATTCTAATTCTAATTCAATACTTTGTTTCTAATACTCAAACAATACTCAATTTATTTTAAAAATTCTCAAAGACTTGCAATTACTTTTAAAACAGAATCTAATTCAAAAAAACAAACTCTTAATTATTATGATTTATGTAGGATTTATTTATACAATTTTATATTATGTGTTAATTATGAAAAACATGCTTTAAATTACATAAAATTATAGAAAAACGAATTAAATCATTCTAAATTCGAAAATCAGATTATAATCCCCTAAATTATCATAATTTCGAGTTATTGATCATTAAAATTAATTTGGGTTAATTAACTAATTAAGAAACAATTAACCAAATTTCCCCCAAATTGAAATTTCTACAAACTTGAACAAAACCCCAATTAAATCTCAAACTAAATTCAAGAACCCTAATTAACAGCTTACGAACATGCTAGAATCATAATTCACGAACTAATCGAACTCAATTCGAATAATTACACTAATTAAACTCAAATTCGTAATTAGTGAAAATCAACTCAAAACCATCATCAAAATCAAATCTTTATGCATAAAACTAACCCTAATCGATTACCCAATACTTATAACATATACTAGGACTGATTAATCATGATTTAAAGCAAGAAAACGGATTGAAAACGATGGTAATTGAAAGAGACGAAAAACAGGGGAAGAAGGAGGGGCGGTATTGCTCACGTGATTGAACGAGGAAGAGAGAGAACACGGTGGTTGGGAGGTAGGCACGGCGGCGAACAGCTGGGCAGGAAGAGGGAGCGAGCTGGTCGGCGTGCGTGCGGCGAGTTGATGAGCGAAGGAAGAGGAGCAGGAGGAGCAGGGGTGCGTGAAGAAGAAAAAAAAAAGCAGGGGAAGAGAGAGAGGGTTCTGTTTTTATAGGGGGGGTTTCGGGTTTCTTTTCTTCTTTTTTTTTTTTTTTTTTTTTTCCTTTTTCCTTTTATTTTTCTGATTTCTCTTTTTTTTTTTTTTTCTCTTTTTAGGTTGGGTTGGGGTATGATTTGTGTATGGGCCAATAGTGTTGGTTTTGGGTTGGTCTTAGTCCATTTGTTAGAGTTGACCCAATTTAGGAATAGATGCCCAAATAGAAATTTCGATTTCAGAAACCATTTTCGAACTCATTTTGAAAACGACTCACAATTAACATTTAAAATCTTTTGCACTCCAATAATCTAGTTAATAAATTAAAATTATTAATATAAAATACTTTGAAATTTCGGATATTACAAGAAATCTTACCTTTTACAATAACTCATCTCAAAATCGACAAAAACTGGGACAAATCGGCTACGATCGCCGTCGTAGTTGGTGTTGTGCACACCATTCTTACTCCGCGCAACGTTGAGGAGAGAGATGAGAGAGCGAGAAGGAGTGAGTGTGAGCAATTAAATATGGATTGATTGATACAAAATGGTGAGTGAATAATGAGTTACAGATTGATAAAAAGGTTGGGGGAAATGGTGAGCGAGAAGCTGCTTGTTAATGGAGTATACTAGTATAGAGGAGAGAGAGAAAGCTTGGTGAAATAAGAGAGAAAGATTATCAGTCCTGCTAAATGGACTGGGGGGAAGGAATGTCGTGATAGAATTTTTTTTTTTTTTTTTTTTTTGGAAAAAGAAGTGATTAGCATATTAGGTGTGTAGGGGAAATTTTGCCAACTAATAGTCAAAGTACAAGAAAACGTTAGATTAGACAGAATTGGGAGACTAGGTAGTGTTTTGCAAAGATTTTTTTTTAAGGTAGTCTTTTACAAAAAATATTATAAAAGGTAGGGTTTCGCAAAATCGGAGCTTTTAAAGGTAGGGTTTCGCAAAAAACCCTAATAATAATTAACATTTAAAGAGACAAGTTTACAAACACAAAGTCTCATAAAGACGGTCTCTCAATAATTTATTGAGAGCATTATACTCTGTTACAAAGTGACTCTCTTTACATTGATTGTAACTCTGATAATACTTTTAGTTATCGTATTAATTTACTATAATATATCACATTATCCATGATTTTGGAAGATCAATTCATATAAAATTAGCTAGAATGTATAAAGTAACCCCTTTGCAAATCTTGGATTAAGTGACTAAAGTATTTAACTAAAACGATTTCCAAAAGTAGTATAATGGTCACTAATTATATAAACAGGGTCACGATGTAAATAACATAATTGGTCTCTCAATAAATTATTGAAAGACGACCTCCCACAAGACATACTGGTGTACAAATTTACCCAGATTTGTAACATACTCCCTCCGACAAAAAGAGATTTTCCTGTATTCCTCTTTGAGTCGGTTCACTAAGATTTTCCTCTTTCAAAACTAACCCCATTTGGCAAATTTTATGGACTATAATACCCTCACTAATTTTCCAATTAAAGGGACTAATTAAGAATTTCCCAAGCATGTCTCTCCTCTCACCACCCCACCACGAGCTCCGGCGACCCACCACCACCATCACTGCCTCACGACCATTCGCCAGATCGACCATCATCATTCCGCCGACGGGAGTAAAGTGGGTTGCCGGTAGGGATGGACAGAGAGCCCAACGAAGGCGATCGGTGGGGCGATTCACGATGGGGGCGATTCAACGATGGGGGCGATTCGCCGACGGGGGTGATTCGCCGGTGGGGGTGAAGTGGTGAGTCGCCGGTGTGTTTGATGGTGGAGGGTAGAGCTGGCCATTCAGCACTAGGAGCCCGGGCCCGGCCCTGGTCAACTCCCGGCACTATCAAGCCCGGGTTTGGTAGTGCTAGGGCTAGTGCTCGATTTTTCAAGCACTAGCCCTGGTCAAACCCGGTCAAAGCACTGGTCAAGCTCTGCTCAAGCACTAGTCAAGCCTTGGTCAAGCCCTTGTCAAAGCACTGGTCAAGCCTTAGCCCGCCCCAGCCCGCCCCCAGCCAACGACTAGTTTAGGGTCAAAACCCAAAAACTAGCCGTTGCTTCTTCCTAACGGCAGTTTTTTTTTTTTTTTTTTTTTTTTTGTTTTTAAATTATATCCCTACCCTTAAATTTTCTATAAATACCCACTATATCCAACTTCAATTTTCACACAATCATTCTCTCTATTCTACATTTATTCTAAGCATAGTATTAGTAATTAAGTAGTAACTATAACTACAATTTACATAACTTATATTCTTACAACAAAAACCATATAACATATTCTCTTAAAAAAAAGTAATCCAAAAATGACAAGTTATATTTGGTTGCACTTTGACAAATTGCCCGTCAAAGATGAACCAAAACACTTCAAACTTGTTTGTCGAGTATGCAAATTAAAGCTAACAACAATACTTGTGAATTTCTATGGAAAAAGGGTGGCGGAACCGGCACTCAAACTCGACACTTAATACGCACACATGACATTCATTACCCTAAATTGAGTGGTGCCGGTGAAGGTGAATCAAGCAATGGTGGTGCCGGTGGCGAATCAAGCAATGGTTGATCGAAGGTTAACTTCTATCATAATAAAGAAGACATAATTTATCATATGCCTACTTAAGCGTCATAGTTTGGAGTTGAGTTGAATTAACGTTGATCTTAGTATTATAATTATGTAGGTGGTTTAAGTACTCGTAGTAGTGCAAACGAACCACGTATTGTTTGGTCGTACTTCGAGAAAGTACATACCCATCGAACATAATCCAAGAAAATTTATGGTAATTTGCAAATTATGCAAATACAACAACATTTGGTGTTATATACTTATATACTATAGCGTATATCACATTCAATCTTATATACTACATAGTCTGATCTTTACCCGACTCTAAACAACTAAATCAACTACACAACCTTCATTAGTTATAATAGAACTCATTATAACTTGACTCAATCACTAATGCACCTAACTTATATGTACAAGATTACACAACAGAGCTATACGAGTATATACTAATTAAAATTAGATGTATTCATATGTAATCTAAGACATATTATACTATCACACTATCACGGTATCACAATCTTATATTAAATCTAAAATCTCAACTGATATGCGAATACTGAATTTGATTTTTATATTACACATATAATATAAACTTGAATTAAACCTTCATATATAATAAGTTTTGTTATAGATTCGTTTTACCCTTGATCAAACAAGTAAAAACACACCTCTTAATCCGGTTCACAACTAAATAAAAGTCACAACGAATCTCAACCCTCAATTTAATCCAATCAACAGCTCACACTCCTCCTTAGCCCCTCACACGGATCACCCTCCACAGCCGTCTGATAATTCACATTAAATCTGGACCATTCATTCCCCTCTCACCTTTTTTTTTTTTTTTTCCGGCCGAGGCAGTGCCCAAGCACTGGCCCGCCCGGCACTAGCCCGGTCAAGCCCGGTCAAAGCACTGGCGGGCTAGTGCTAGTGCCCCGATAATCGAGCACTGGCACTAGCCCGGGTATGCAGTGCTAGTGCCAGTGCTCGACTTCCAGGGCACTAGCCCGGGTGAGCCCGACACTTGCCCGACACAGCCCGGCCTGTGGCCGGCTCTAGTGAAGGGGCTGTTGATCGGGGGTAGGGAGGGGTGGGATTAGAAGGTAAGTGTATTTATTTGTGTCATTAAATATTTACTTACGAAATTATTAAGAATTGTTTAATGATTTGTTGGTTGTTGTGTCCAACCCAAAGAGGAAAATCTATTTGGGTCGGAAGGAGTATGATGTTAGGGGTGGGGGGAAGCCAGGAAAAATGACGGGGTGGCGAAATTTAAACCAACAAAAACTAACATATAAAATTGTCGAATTTCATATTACATACACGTTCACTACTTGCGACGCCATGCTACTATGATTTGTACTTTTGACAAAAGTCATTACAGAGAAAGCTCTTTCGACCATCGTAGTTGCCACCGGAACAATCAACACTAGTTTCAATAGTAAGTAGACTTTAGCATGTGTCAAACGTTTCTTCGTCTCCACAAGCTTTATAGAAACCTCGTTAAGATTCTTTAAATTCCAAAATCTATCATCACCCCGAACATCATATACAAAAAGAAAAGTAAATCGGTTTTCGAAAACTCATTAGGGTAAAATTCATCAAGTCGAACTAATTTCTTGGTGTTAAAAGAAGCAAACCGATCTTCGGAGCAAAAACAAGACATACAAATAAGGAATTCCTTACTTACTTCACTCAACCGATCACCAAATTCTAGCAAAATCTAATCAAGCAAGGTTACAAACACTTCTACTCGATAATGGTGTCAATTTATAACATTCCTTATAGTATGTCTACTTCTCCCCGGAATAGCATAAAAGTCATCCATATAAGGAACATTAATATCATACTTGCCGCAAAATGTTATCACCTTTTCCAAGTGAGCTTCCCAACCCTCATCCCTTAATTTTTGCAATTGTGCCTAAATAACATCAACAAGTCTCTAGCATTCACAATGTATTGCTCCCTCCTTTGTAAAGTCGAATTTAATTGATTTGTGATGCCAAAAACAGTCAACGTGAATTGGGCAGAAAACACAAATTGAACCAATTTCAAACGTAATCTTTTGCACTTTTGACTCGTCACCGCATTTACAACATTCAACAATAGTACCAACCGTAGGATACACTACAAACAATCTCAAAATATTCTTGAAATGGGAACTCCATCGGGTCTCACAACGCCTACTCAAACTTATCACTTGCTTCAAAGTCTTCAAACCCCTTACTGTTTTTAGAATACCCAATTGTATACCATCTAAAACAAGATCGGTTTGTCCTTGTCTAAGTAAATTTGTACGCTTACAAAAGCTTCCAATCACATTCAAGAAACTATGTACTAAGCATGCCAAACAACCAACCATAATCAACATTATTTTTAGCAACGACAACACGAGTTAACTTAAGTTGGTGAGCAAAGCAATGAACATAATATGCAAAGCTACATTCATTCAAGATCAAAGTTTTAAGGCCATTTAATGAACCTTGCATATTGCTAGCACCATCATAACCTTGACCTCGAACTTTATTAGCAATACATAAAGAATGTTCCATAAGCAATGACTTAGTTGCATCTTTTAGAGTTAGAGAATTGGTATCACCAACATGCACAACACCTAGAAATATTTCTTTCACATCCCCTAAAGCGTTTACATATCTTAAGCAAAGAGCCATTTGCTCCTTATCGGACACATCGGCCAGCTCATCAGCAAGAATTTTAAAAAAGTCACCATCAAAATTTTCAATGATTATTCTAGTGGTAACTTTTGCGCTAGCACTGATAAGATTCTTTTGTATTTCGAATGAGATCAATTTGGCCAACTCATAATATGACCTCTGGAAGCTACTTCATTGAATTTAGTCATTTTTGCTGTTGTGCCGTTTTTGACCAAAAAACATGGATTATAACCAGCGTTTTTGTCCAATTTTTGTCATTTCGTTTACTTTTGTCAAAGTAAACGCTTACACATATTAAAACTTACCTTGATGATTTTAAGTCACAAACTCTTTCGTTTAAGGTTGTTTTTCGGTTGTTCAATTTCCAGTTTCTCGCAGAGTGAATTGTATGTTTTTCGCTTATTTGAAAAAAAATAACATAGGTTTTAAGCTATAATTTTTATTAAAACTCATAATATGACCTCTAGAAACTACTGCGTTAAATTTAGTCATTTTTGCTCCCATGCCGTTTTTGGCCAAAAAAGGTGGATATAACCTGAGGTTTTATCCAATTTTCGTCATTTCGTCGACTTTTGTCAAAGTATCTTAAAACTCTTGTAACATCACGTTACACATATTAAAACTTACCTTGATAATTTAAAGTCACAAACTCACTTGTTTAGGTTTTTTTTTTTTTGGCTCTTCAATGTCCAGTTTCTCGTGGAGTGAATTATACGTTTTTCGCTTATTAGGACAAAATAACATGTGTTTTAAGCTATATTGTTTTTCAAAACTCATAATATGACCTATAGAAGGTACAATGTTATATTTAGTCATTTTTACTCGTGTGCCGTTTTTGGCCTAAAATAATGGGTAATTGCTTTCGTTTTTGTCCAATATTGATCATTTCATCGACTTTTATCAAAGTATCTTAAAACTCTTGTAACATGACCTTACACATACTTAAACTTACCTTGATGATTTTAAGTTTTAAACTCTTTCGTTTAAGGTTGTTTTTCGGCTATTCAATGTCTAGTTTCTCTTCGTATGAATTGTAGGTTTTTCGCTTATTTGGACAAAATAACATAGGTTTTAAGTTACTTTCTTTTTCAAAACTCATAACATGACTTGTAGAAGCTATATTCACTACAACAAATCATCACTTGTGCCACAGTTAGAATCATGGCACAAGTGAGTAATTTCCGTGGCTAAGCTATCTTGCCACGGGAATTCCACTGAAATTCACCTGTGGCACAAGTGGCCGTGGCTAGAAAATTGCCACGGAAAAAGCTATACCGTGGCATAATTGCTTGGTCTTGCCACGAAATTTAGCCATGAGAGTATACGTGAAGAAGTACATTCCCGTGGCAACCATCTTACTGGCCACAAGTAAATATTGTGGCAATACCCGTGGCTATCTCTTCTACAAACCTGCAAATATCGTTGTGGCATGATCTAAATTCCTGTGGCTATTTTCTATATGAGCTACAATTCATTTGTGCCCTACACGAAACACACCATTGGCCTCCAATCGATATCATTCACTAAATTAAGGATGAGGTAATCTTAATTGTAACACTTAAAAATAATCTATAAGAAATGTCTATGACAAACAGAGTACAAGAATATTTTCTTAGCTACTATAATTCTTTTATAATACAATAATAATAGTTCTAAAATTTAATCCTGTATGCAAACTCCTCATCTGGTATTCTTAGGATAAACACCGTGCATTTCATGTGGTTTGCTTCAAGAATTTACCATCACAATGATCAACATCTATCATAGCCTCCCTGCCAAATTAAATAAAGGAAAATTTAGAGACTATGGAACAAAAGAAAGAAGGTTCACAACAGTAACATAGTATGTCTAAAAGAGTCATAGTACGTCAAAGAAAGTAATGTATGTATAGAGCTGTACCTAAACTAAATACTCTAATGTAGCAAAAATTCGGCAGCATTTTGGCTAAAGGTGCACATATCCCAAATTTTCTCATAATCTGTCAATGCAAAATTAAACTGCAACCAAGCATATTCAACCAAATCTTCCCAATTTTGCTCTTGTTTCTCATCTTCATAGTATTGTTCATACAGCCTATTTCATCTCTATATTCTGTTGCATAAAGAATGTTTTGTAGGGAATTTCTTTTGAAGTGTATTAATCTAAGCATGATCAAATCAAACTTGTACTAACCTTACCGAAAAGAATTGAATCCATGACTTAAGTATATCCACCAGCCTTGTTTCCCACATTTTGTTATAAGCTGCAAATTTCTATGAGTGTGATCTTTCCCAAGAACTTCAACTAAAATTTCTTCATCGGGTTTCTCGTCAAGGCCTTCCTCGACCTCTCTTTCTTTCTTCAATTTGTTCACTGCACGCGTTATACGCATAATTTTGAATGAACATAATTTATGAGGTGAGCAGAGCATCAAACAGTGGAACATAATGTAACTCGTAAACTTACTATTACATTCGTGAATGTTGTTAGCTACATTGGTCAGTTTTACCGACTTCTTTGATGATTTCCTTTAACGAGATTGCAGTAACACATAATCTTTTGAACACTGCTTTCCGGTTTTCTTCTTCTACACATTTACCACAATAAAATTAGATGATATTAGCAATCATACAAACTGCAACATAATACAGTCTTTTCCAAATTTCTTGTTCTATAAAATCTGATAATATTAGCTATCACACAACCTACAATATTTAATACATCTATATCATAAAAAAGACACTATTTTCGTCGTCATCATTTATACCATTAATGGTGCATAATCAAGGTCTAAACAAAAACCAAGTATGAAATAAGGCAATTCTGCAGGTTCAAGAAATTTCAGGTTTGCGCACTCGATTTTGAGAGCCTCTTAGAAGGTCCAAATGAAGTTCATTTTTTATGTTCCATACCTTTTTAGAAAGCTAAAAGATAAACCTAATTATTGGCTTTATAATTAAGTTAAAAAGATATCTCAATAAGGTGCAGTTGAAGTTTGAAGTAGGCTGTTAGAGAGGTCGTCAATAACTTCAATTTTCAGGTCTGTAATTCAAGGACTGATATCCCCATCTTTAGATAACGGAATTGGGCAAATTATATATTCAGATTGAAATTCAGAGAGATATCTTTCCAATGGTACCAATTACAACATCATACAACAACATTTTCTACATCTGATATCCATTTCTACATTGTCAAGACCTGTAGGACCCAAAAAGCTGACCTGATAATATTCAATGGTCAATTTCTCCTTAACCATGTTGAATTGACTTAGTGTTTTTCTTAAACTAAAGCTAAGATCTCTAGCTGTAATTTGATATATCATGATTCTCTTAATTCAACATGAGCATAAAGTTATGATGTCTACAATCAAGAAGCTGTGCGCGAGAATTGCAGTGAAGTTCAGGCTTTGATCAAGCACAAAGTTGTCATTTCAGATGCTCGTGTTTTGGACCAATTGCTAACTAATTGAGAAGAAATGAATCCTAGAATGATTTTTAATCTAGGAATGGAAAATATGAGACGTTGCATCAGGTTTGGACTAGTATACACACTTCGAAAAATGACAAGAGCTCATTAGGGAGCAGGAATTTCGGAGGTATAGTTTTTTTCCCATTGAATAATCAAATGAAGTCAGTTTTCTATGTTGTATACCATTTTGGAAAGATAAGAGATTAATGTAACTCATGATTTTGGAATTAATACTAAAGGAGCTCTCAAACACTTGCAGTTTTAATTTAAAGACATGCTACCCTCGAGAAATCAGTATGAATATCAAATTACATAGCTAAACTTTGAGGACTCACATCTCCTTTTATATATGACGGAATTGGGTGAAATTTATGTTCGTATATAAGGACTTGAAGATAGCTCTCCAATGCTACTAATTAGAGCATGATCCGATAATATTTTCTATGTCTAAAAGCTAGTCAGTTCTGCAATGTGTATTTTGCTAAATGGAAATTGTTCTTGGAGTGATGTTTAATTGTTGGGCTCCATGTTTTCAAGTAATTTTTGGTTGTTCACTTATTAAATATGGAGGGCGCTACATAGCCATACCAAGCAGAAATTTTCAGAAACTTGAGAAATTGATTATCAGCAATCAATAAGATACACACAACAACAACTATAAGATTAACCACACGCAGCAACTTTTTCTCTTTTTACACAACAATCAAGTCCGAATATATAGATACATGGGCATAGATATATAGATCAATATCCGGAGAGAGCAAATGAAAACTCAAGTTTAAGGCATGAGGATGTAATCGTTTTTCCCAAATCAATTAAAGCACAAACAGAAAAACCGACCCAAATCTATTGAATCATAAAAAACCAACTTATTGAGTCAAAAATCAATTAGATCATAAACAATCAAAGCCCACAACTTAATCTGATTTAATTTCACATACCTTTGATAAAAAAAAATCAAGGCGACATGATTGAATCGAAGGGGAAGACCAACGCCTTGGAGGAGAGGTGGAAGGCAAGTGTTGTAGCGGAGAGTAAAGGAACGCAGACGGCATAGTCAATTTACTTTCTATGAATTCAATTTTTTGTGTAATTTGACTGTTTAGTTTTTTTTTTTTTTTTTTTTTTTTGAAGTAGAATTTGGTTTTAGTTTTACTTTCCCCTGTTCTATTTTTTACCATGGCGCTTTTATTTTTACGATGGGGAAATTTCAGATTTAGAGTGACTCTTTTTTCTACGAGAATTTGTTAGCCACGGGTATTAATTCATGGCAACAATAATTGTTTGCCACGAGTGACTTAATTCGTGGCACAAGTGATTATTTGCCACATATTTTCCCCCCGTGGCAACAAAAGAAAAGAAAAGAATGTGGAGTAACCTACTTTTCCCGTGGCAAGGTAAAATTATGCCACGAATTTTGAATTCCCGTGGCATAATTCGTGGCACAAGTGTTATTTGTTGTATTGATTAGCTATTGCGTTAAATTTAGTCATTTTTGTTCCTGTGTCATTTTTTTTTTTCCAAAAACGTGGATTATAGCGTGCGTTTTTGTCCAACTTTTGTCATTTCGTCGACTTTGGTCAAAGTATCTTAAAAATCTTGTAACATCACCTTACACATATTTAAACTTCCCTTGATGATTTTAAGTCACAATCTCTTTCGTTTATAGTTTTTTTTTTTTGTTGTTGTTCAATGTCCAGTTTCTCGTGAAAGGAATTCTATGTTTTTCGCTTATTTGTACAACAAAACATTGGTTTTAAGCTTTATTCTTTTCCAAAACTCATAATATGACCTCTAGAAGCTATTGCGTTAAATTTTGTCAATTTTACTCATGTGCATGTTTTTCGCTTATTTGGACAAAATAACATAGGTTTTGAACTATATAATCTTTTTCAAAACACATAATATGACCCCTAGAAGATATGGCATTCAATTTAGTCATTTTTTGTCTTGTTCCGTTTTTGGCCAAAAAGCGTGGATTATAGCCTGCGTTTTTGTCCAATTTTTGTCATTTCGTCGAGTTTTGTCAAAGTATCGTAAAACTCTTGTATCATCACCTTACACATGTTAAAACTTACCTTGATCATTTTAAGTCACAAACTCTTTCGCTTAAGGTTGTTTTTCAACATTTCAATGTCTAGTTTCTCGTGGAGTGAATTGTATGTTTTTCGCTTATTTGGACAAATAATATAAGTTTTAAGATATATTCTATTACAAAACTCATAATATGACCTTTATAAGCTACAACGTTAAATTTAGTCATATTTTTTTGTGCCGTTTCTGGCCAAAAAAACGTGGATTATAGCCTACTTTTTTGTCCAATTTTCTTCATTTCGTCGCGTCTTATCAAAGTATCTTAAAACTCTTGTATCATCACCTTACACATATTAAAACTTCCCTTGATGATTTTTGAGTCACAAACTCTTTCGTTTAAGGTTGTTTTTCGTCTGTTCAATGTCCAGTTTCTCGTGGAGTGAATTGTATGTTTTTCGCTTATTTGGATAAAATAACCTAGGTTTTAAGCTATATTCTTTTTCAAAAAACATAATATGACCTCTAGAAGTTATGACGTTAAATTTAGTCATTTTTTCTCTTGTGTCGTTTTTGCCCAAAAAGTGTGGATTATTGACTGCGTTTTTGTCCAATTTTCGTCATTTCGTCTACTTTTGTCAAAGTATCTTAAAACTCTTGTACTATCACCCATACACATATTAAAACTTCCCTTAATGATTCTAAGCCATAAACTCTTTCGTTTATGGTGGCTGTTTGGCTGTTCAATGTCTGGTTCCTGTGGATTGCATTATATGTTTTTCATGATTTGGACAAAACAACATAAGTTTTGAGCTATATTCTTTTTCAAAACGCATAATATGACTGTAAACACAAATTTGTACTTGCGACAATATAGGAAAACAAAGTAACATTGTATTAGTTTAAGAATTTAATCGTGTAAGATGGTTCTTAGACGACGATTCATGTTAGCCGACCCCGAATCATTTTGGGAATAAGGCTTGGATGTTGTTGTTGTTGTTGTTGTTGTAAGAATTTAATCGTGTACAGTCTCTTTGATAATTCCATGAAATAGAATTGACTCCTATGATTAATTCTCCACGTGATTTGACTTCGAGGGCTGGTTGTAGCTTGGCCTCGAATATAGAATTTGACTTGACTTTTTGAGATCTGGACTTGAAGGTCTTCGTAGATCACCACTTGTGTTCTTCAGATGACTCTGAAAACTTGATTTCTCTTGGTAGAGGTTTTGGGTGGAGTTCAGGGTTTTCTGATGATCTTCTGTGGATTTTGTGATCATCTGTAGACTTCCTGATCTCTTCTATTTATAGTGGAGAGGTGAGAGAGTCAGCTGGAGTACATCTCTTGGAGGTGCGGTGGTTCAGGGACTCTATCTCTTAGAGTTTCACCGAGAGAATGTCACCTCTTTAAAAGATAATTAACTCTAAATAATTATCCCCGTAATTGAGAATCATCACCGAGTTGTCCGTCTCCAACGATGGGTTACAGGAGACACGCGGCGTTATTTGATTGGCCACTTGTAAATGACGTAAGCTCGTTATGATTGGTCAGTCAAATATTCAACTCTGACTTTTCAACTCTTACGTGGCACATTTTAATTGGCCGATCAATTTTAGTCTCCTACAAATGCCCCCTCGAGACTTGGCTGCGTACATGACTTGGAGTGTTTGAGCGCGGGGTTGTCTCGATTCACTTTATTTTGACTTGGAAGTCATTTGAATTTACTTGACTTGAGAGTCATTTGAATTGACTTGGAAATCACTTTAACTTGCTTGATGCCGGTATCGACTTGGGAGTCCATTTCGCGTAAATAACATAATCGACTTGAACGTCACATTTGAGGGTCTTATTTTATTTTATTTTTTTTATTTTTTTTTTTTACGAACCATATACTCCAAATTTGAATCGGAATAGGAAAATTATGGTATCTCGAATTGGAAAAGCGTTGTAATAAGTATCCAATTGCGAAAAGGATTTGCTAATTCAGTCCTAGCTCAATTCAGAGAACCATAATACCATAGCCTATAAATATAAATATAGGTATGATATTCGGAGAACACAACTTGTACGTTTGATCTGCATTAAAACGTGATCAGGTACGTAAGCTTCATGCTCTCGACTTTTCTTGGTCTGCTGCGTATTTCGCACATTACTGATTTACTTCTTCCTCAACTCTTGGGTTTGCTTTGACAGTCATCGTGCATCTTGTTTCGCCAGAATTTTCGACCACCGAGGTAAATAGTCTTCTGCCTTTTTGGAACTCTTGAACCTACATAGGGAACGCACCTTTATTCTTGTCTCCCTGCCGCACGCCCACACATGCATCTTTTTTTTTTTTTTTTTTACCGCACGATCTTTATCAACTTTTGCTTTTATACTTTAAGATCTTAATTTATTTCTGATGCTCGACGTACGTACGTACTTGTCCCCGTAAATCCTTCTGCACCTTTCTTCATTGTATCTTAATAGCTAATTAAAACTTTAATCATCGGTCCTATGAATTAGATTGACATGCTAAACATACTAACTCCTTAATTCACGACCCAAACTTGCGGATGAAATTGGCCATAGTAACGCATCATAGCCTTTCCCGTAAAGAATAATTTACAGTGAACTTGGTTTAGATGCATGCCCTTTGGATTATGAAATTCCTCTCAAATTATCGGGAACCACTTCGACGAATTTAAGCGTGTTAAGAATCTCACTCGTGTACATAATTAAACTCACACAAAAGCACCCTCTAGCTGACTTACAGTAGCCCTTGTCATCATGGAATTTTGTAAGTTACCATATTAAACTGATTAGTGATTTTGATGCCACGTACGCAAACTTCGCAAAACTTCGCAAAACTCACAATGATAATGCTGCATGTCTGACAATACCTCAGCAAACTTAGTTGGTCAACTTGATGTCGTTACTTTTACGCCAACAATTGTCAAATCCAAGCACGCTTATGATTCTCAAATGATGTCTTACTTAAAGCCCAATACAATGCCGCGTTGAGCTAAACTTTTTGATTTACTGTTTGTCAACAGGTTCCACGACCGAGTCTTCCTTTTTTTTTTTTTTTTTTTTTTTTTTTTTTTTTTTTTTTATTGCGGTAGGAACGTAACTTGAACTCGTCTCGTACAGTTTGGTACTACCGACTTCGACAATTTTCATCAGCTTGTGAGGTGGATGTCATTCCCACTTGGCTTATCTATTCGCTCGATCTTATTTGGATGACGCCCACATAAATTGCGTACGAGACTTTGGTACACAATTGCATATGGACGGACTGTAACACCCCGTATATTTTGGGAATTTACTTAAATCGGGTGTTACTAATTATATTATTTTGGATTAATTTTGTAAGTAGCTAAAAGGATTTTCAAAAATTAAATAAGATTTTATTTGGTTTTATACAAAAACTAATTTAAACTAATTTAAACCAAAATTCTTTTAATAATGCCAAATTACACTTTTACCCTTGTTGGTTTAGTAAAACCCTTTTGTTTTAATTCCTAAACCCCTTTTCTACGTATCAGATGATCACACTAATCCATCATCATCTTCGTTCATCGTCTTCATCGCTCGTTCTACGCCGCCACCTTTCAATCGCTTGCCGACTCCAATTTCTATCCCGGTTTTGGACGAAACTAGTACCGATATTCCTCTTTTTCTCTCCTCTACACAACTGTATGAATTTCACCTAGTTTTGTTCGTGTCGTACCACATCGTCCTTTTACGTTTTCGTTAACTAATCGTTGGTTATGAATTTTCTTTGGTTTTAATTCTTGAATTACTGTTCCATGTGGTTTTTAGAAGGTTTTATTTTGTTCTTATGAATAATTTGAGTTGGGTACGTTATTGAGGGTTGTTGCGTTGTTTTGTCATCGGTGTTGTTGGTATTTTCGTCGGTGTAGTTAGTATTGTTGATGTGGACGTTGGTGTTGTCGCTATTGTCCAGGTTTCTGTCACGGCTGGCCGTAGTATGTAGATCGTTCTTGATTCTATTTGTTTGCATTGGTTGCCGTGATGGATGGTGGGAGCCGAAGGCTCTGTTTTGGACCTGACACGGCTCTGTTTTGAGTCATTGTAGGTGTGTCATTGTTGTGAACTATGGTTGCCGTGGTGTTGCCCATAGATGTTGAGGTTGCCGGAGTTATGGTTGTTATTGGTCATGCTCTTGGTTGGGGTTGCAAGTAAGCGTAGTTGGGTTATGCTGTGCTATGGTTGGTGTGAGTTTGTCTAAGAGGCTGCATATGCAAACCGTAAAGATGGCCTAATTTGCTTTGGGTTAAAACTAATGGAGGTTTAAGTTGTGAAAGTTGGGTTTTAATTTTAATGCTAATTACTTGGTTTAAATTATATAAACGATAAATGATTTGGATCTTTTAGTGGTAATTGTTGGGGTTATGTATATAAGTTGGGTATTTGATTTAAATACTTCGTTAGAAAATTGGGTAATGGTTCATCGTACGTCTATTAATTTTAGTTATCATTTTATGATCTATAGCTTGCGGGTTTAGAGAGGTTCAGTTTGTTGACTTTGAGAGGAATAGTTGAGAAGAAGTTTAGCGCTATCGGTAAGAACGCCAACTCATGAGCTCGAGCATGTTTTATCGTTTTCTAATGTGATCAATTCTTGTCTCATTTATATTGGCTTCTCTACTTTTCTGATTGATCACAATATCTCTTGTTTGGTTGGGAATTGGTTATATATCAAATAAAATATCCTCTAGAGTAACGTGTTATGGTTAATGGGATTTTCTTCTATAAACACTCTAGGGTATGGGTTAACTCCTCCGGAGGTGCTCGTTTACAAATGATTTATTATATCTCTGATCAAGGTAACTCTTAACTGGATTTAGCTACCAGTTACCTATTAGAACCTCCTCCTTGACCGGTTACATCCTACTGGCCCTCATGTGAGGGGTGTGCACACTCGGGTTCTCTTAGGGTGGTTTGGGTTGGTTAGCTCTAGAGTTGTTTCTTGTTGGGGGTAGGACCCTTACCAAAGATGGGTTACTGATGCGGAGTGCCCATTCCTATATACTTGATTCTTCTATCTGAAATTTATAATATACTTCTTGGTTCATATCTCTCTCTAATCATTTTGGTTAATCCTTTGATTGTAAGCGTTGCTTGTTCAGCTACGCGCCTCAAAGGCGCGTATCTTAATTTCCCTTGTTTTGCTTTGAGTTCTTACTCAGCCTGTTTGTTGACGTTCTTTTGTTTGGGTTTGTCCCTACCCTATTCTGGGGCCTATGTCATTTTTTCGATGGCGCATTTGACAGGTGTGTCTGATGGTGATATGTTGAGCTTGCGGACGTCTGCATTCATGGGGTCTTTTTATTTAGACAATCGTCGAACATTTATTATTTATTTGGATTTCGGATTTGGATTTTGTAAACTTTGACTAAGTTTTCCGCTGTCGTACTATTTTATTATTTACATTTTGGATTTATTATTTTGGTTTTCGCCTTGCAATTAACTTGGTTAGTTAATTATGGCATAATAATCCTAGGTTTTCATCATTTAATTGAGTCGAAAATTTAGGGTTGTTACACGAACTTCATCAGCAACGTAATTCCGATGCCCCCATATTATAAAGAGCTACAAGCAAAACGCCGATTTTTATTCTTCGAGTGCAGAATTTCCTCCGGTGTGATGCGCGTTGGCTCGTGTAAGCACTTGGAAGGAAATTAACTGGCTAACGTCGGAGAACTCTTCTTGGTGTGATGCGCGTTGGATCGTGTAAGCGCTAAGGAGAGTTCCACTGCTACATGAATGAGAATTTCATCTAGCGTGATGCGCGTTGGATCGCATAAGTGCTAGAGGGAATTTGATTTAGCAACCGATGGCAAACTACACCAAGTGTGATGTTCATTGGATCGCATAAGCGCTAAGTGTAGTTTGATTTGGCCGCCGATTGATTTATGTTTAGTGTGATATGCGTTGGATGGCATAAACACTATGTGTGATTCTGACTGTATCACAATTTGCAATTCCGCCAACCGCAATTGACATCGACGAGTCACCCTATTTCTTTGAAAGTACAGAAGCAACTGAAGGCTGTGTACCATATGCCCGTATGCAATCCGATAGTGCGTCGAGACTTGTGTGTAATTGTTGACCTTTTTTTTTTTTTCCAGGATGAACCCTGTTGAAGCGTCCCTTGTCCCGTCGACGGAGATGGTAGACAGCTGTCAAGGAGCAAGACTTGCATTTGATGAAAGTGAAGAATATCTATACTTCTCAAAAGGCTCGAAAGATGGGATAACCGGAAGCATCAGCTATCTTCTTATTCGTGACCAAGAGGGCGAAGAAATTGAAAAGGCAACACGATGCGCTTACTATCCCTCCGTGATTGGGAGTTGCGCACTCTCCTGGCCCTTCGATATTGCTCATATGCCAAGATTGGAGGAGTGGGTTCACGAGGAAAAACACGAGGTATTTACGTCTCGTAGCAAGGCCCACAGTCGCGGAACGCAGAAGAAGGTTCTTATCTTGCAGTCTACACTTCACACTGGGGCAGGAGAGGAAAACATTCCTTACACGCTCGGTCATTGTATTTTCCACCATAAAGCCAAGTGGGGTGAATTGAAATTTCCTGGTGAGTTCAACCCTCCATCCGGATATCGAGAATGGGCAGAACTTATTCTTCATCAAAGCATATCTACATTGGTGGATGCAGGTATACATGGTGCCGTGAAAGCATCAATGTTTCCTTATGATCGTCGCCGTGATGGGCTGAGGGAGTTTTGTGAATCATGGTCATCGGCCACAAACATTCTGCATGCAGTTGTTGGTGAGATGTTGATCTCATTATGGGACCTGAAGGAGCTTTGTGGACTTCCTATCTTGGGCGAGTTTTATGACGATGTCACCCCCAGTTTTGAGAAAATCACTGGTCTTGACGCGAAAGGGAATCCTGTACTTCCTTTCAGCTGCAGGTTCATGTTTTATGCATACCATCTGGCGCGGACTCAAAACAAGGAGAGGGCGACTTCACAGCTGGTTTCAATTGCCGATTGGATAAAATGGTGGTTTAGAGGTGAAGTGGTTTATGATAACCCCTTTACCACCAAGAAGCCTCCGAGAGAAATGATCCTTCCAGCAGGTCGAGTGTCTTCGCGAGGTCGCACGAAAGAAGAGAACGTCATATTCGGAGACTTAGGAGTTGGATGGCGTGATGAAGATGAAATCTATCTTACAGCCTTCTTATCTACTTGGCTATGCCTTTTCGTACTTCCCAGCAAATGCGGTAAGTATATATGTCCTGAAACCTTCAAGGTCGCGTTGCTTATGGCTCGAGGGATCAGATTTTGTCTTGCTATTCCTGTACTTACAAGCATCTATAACAGATTGAATTGCATCTTCTTTGATGGAGATGAACTTGGGAAGTGTAGAGCCGCTCTCCCTTGGCACTACATTTACGCTTGGATAGGTGAGTACTTCCAACTCTACAGCACCAAAGTTCGTGATTCCAATTGCCCCACGATGTGCAAGTTTTCTGGCCTTACCGCATGCAGAACTCCTAAGCAAAATAACGTCTTTTAACAAAATGATGGTCAAGACTGGATCCATACCCGGAAGAGATGGGTTGATGACATAAAAGTTGGCTCAATTGTCGAAACTGCAAGTCATAGGCTTGATGTTGATTCATTTGAATACTTGGTTAGTGCACGTACATGCTACTTGACTTTGAGACGAGGCAATATGTACATGGTGGAACCCTACAGTCCACACAGATTTGCTAGGCAGTTCGGCTACACGCAGGATCTTCCGGGAGCTTTATTGAAAGACATGCGATTTACTACGTTGCGGGAACTTGTGTTCTTGTGGAAGTGTAGTCTTTACCGCTACACCCCCTGCAGGCTTTACTACCCAGGAGCATTTCTCAAATATGACCAAGTCAACTATACCAAGCGCTTCATAGAATTGTGGAAAACAGGAACGTCAGAGTACTTTGAGAAGAGTGGTAAAATCCTCGTCGCGAGTTTGGATTTGACGTTCAAATTGTACCAACTTCCAAAGGGCAACATAGGTCACATAAACAAGCATGATCCACCATTGGTCGAACCTCGCTCAGGTGAGGCTTCCGGCATTGTAGATGTTGCTATAATTGAGAATGAAATTCTTGCTACCAAGGAACCGTCAAAAGAACATGTTGAAAAACGTAGTTGCTCCAATTCTGAGAAACAAGTTGAGTCCTCCAAAGATGCATTAAAGAAGCGTAAGCTGTCTAGTAAGGAGAGTGACGTGGATTCAAATAAGCCTCCAACCAAACCTCGCTCCAATCGTTCGTCTTCGAAACGTTCTAGAGTTGGTGATAAGGTTATAACTTCCCTTTGCTGTTTCTTCCTTGACTTTCTTCTTCTTTCTTATGACATACTGACAATTTTTTTTACAGGACTTGTCCCCCCCATGGACGTGGAGGCGAACGATGTCATTGTCCTTGACCAACAGCGACCTGTAAATGATGCAAGAATCCTTCCTATTGCCGTTCCTACTGCTGAAGAAGGCGAAGTTGCAAAAGGCATTGGTACTTTTGTTCCAGATTACGTTCAAACGCCAATTGATGGAACCATTGAGGATACAGCTTCTTCACATGGAGAGGTTCTTCCGCTTGTTAGGAGAGAAGTTGGTAAGACCAGTAAAAAAACGACTACGACTGCACGTCCTACCACATCCCGTTCCACTTTCCACCCTTCCAATGTGCATAGTAGAGGTCGAGAGAAGGCTATAATAGCGCTGCAAAACTCCCTACTCGAGGATTTGATAAAAGCTCCTTATGCTGAAGTTGAGAAGGTGAGGCAAGGTGCAGACGAGTCATATGTCGTCATCAAGCTGATAGGTGGAGATCTAACCTCTCTTCAGAACATGGCTGATGATTATGCGGCAGATGTGCGGGCTCTTCTCTTACTTCAAAAAGAAATTTCAGGACGGAGTACCAGTAGCCAAATAGCCCAAGGTGTTTCCGTTGCAGAAGCTCTCAAGGAGGCGTTGCACTACGAAGAAAATTGTAAATAGGAACTGGCCTCGATGGAAAAGGAGGAAGCCGCTCTGGAAGAATTTTTTCGTACCTTGTGTGAAAAGCGGTCAAAACTGAAAGGACAGCAACAGGAACGCCTTAAAGCAATATCCTCATCTCAAGCGTCAATTGAATCTTCAAAGCAAAAGTTAGAGGAATTGAAGTCCACTCCTACTGTGCATGAGAGAGAGAGAGAGAGAGAGAGAGATAAACGCTTTGAGAGAGATTGAAACCATCGTGGAACTGAAGAAGAAAGATTTCGAAGCATCTTTATAGTAGCTTTCATTTTCTTCCTAGCTGTGCTCAGTTATTTCTTTGCCGAATTTGAGGCTCTTGTAATGAATTTTTCTTTATACTTTCTTCGCACTTGAGACTTGATTTATTCTCTCTAGAACTTGTATGGATGCACACATCAATACAAATCAATTTAACTCCGAGTAAGTTTTTTTGTTGATTTAGCCGTACACAGTTTAAACTCATGCGGGCCAGGAGTGGTTTTTTTTATTTCAATTTAGCCGTTTACAGTTTAAACTCATGTGGGCCAGGAGTGGGTTTTTTTTTGAGGAAATGTGGAGGGTTTTTTTTTTTTTTTTTTAGTGATATGTGGGGGGTTTTTTTTGAAAATGTGGATGTTTTTTTTTTAGGTATGGAGATGTGGATTTTTTTTAGTATGGAGATGTGGATTTTTTTGAAAGGGTGGCTGGACTTGGAGTAACATGTTTACGCAAGCTGCTTACGTACTTGCAAGACGACAGGATGTCAGTTTCCAAGATCAAGCCAAACGTAGTTCATTTATTTGGGATTTTTTTTTTGTTTTTTTTTTTTGTGGTGCAGTTTTGGCTCGTACCCTGGAGCATAACGTCTCTTCCACTTATGCGTTAGCGCTTCAAAAACTTGCCGTTGATGGGTCCAATCTGCCTTCCCTTATCATCAACAATCTTGTAAGCTCCACTAGTGTAGACTTCTTGAATGACGTGAGGACCGTCCCATTTGGAGGTGAACTTGCTCTTGTTTTTGTGAGAGGTGATAATTGGTCTTCGAACAGCAAGGACGAGGTCACCAACTTTAAAGGAACGTGGCCAGACTTTCTTGTTGAAAGCTCGTGACAATCGAGCTTGGTAACATTCCAACTTCTGCTGCGCTTCTAGCCTCTTTTCATCAAGAGCTTCCAATTCTGCAAGCCGAAGTTTATCATTTTCTTCTTCCGTGAGGCCCTCTTAGATGGCGATTCGTAATGATGGAATTTCGATTTCCAACGGTAGTACAGCTTCTACACCATACACCAAAGCGTAAGGGGTTGCTTGAGTTGTTGTCTTGTACGTTGTTCGATATGCCCATAAGGCTTCTCCAAGCTTCTCGTGCCAATCTCGTTTGGAATCTTTTACGATTTTGCTTAGAAGATTACAAAGAGTCTTGTTGAATGCCTCTGCCAAACCGTTCGCAGGAGCATTATACATGGAAGACTTGTGTTGGACCATCTTGAATTTGGTACGGAGATCAGTCACCAACTTGTTGAAAAATTGCTTGCCATTATCAGTGATAATCCGTCGTGGCACGCCATATCTATATATGATGTTTGACTTGAGAAATTCTACGACGTTTGCCTTCTTCACTTCTCTCAAAGGAACTGCTTCGGCCTATTTCGATAAGTAATCAGTGCCAGCCAAAATGTATGCATGTTGAGATGAGGAATTTGGTGTAATAGGGCCAACAATATCAAGTCCCCAAGCTTCGAATGGCCAAAACGCGACTGTAGGATGTAGTGGCTCTGGGGGTTGATGAATCCAGTTTGAGTGGAGTTGACAAGCTTTGCACTTCTTCGCATATTCGAGACAATCATGTATCATCCTTGGCCAATAATAACCCATTCTCTGGACACGTTCATAGAGTTTTGGGCTAGATTCGTGGGCACCACATACTCCTGAATGTGAAAGTTATTTAGCCCCTAATTAGACTCCTCTAATTAGTACTTAATTACCCCTAATTAAGTTTAGCTAGGATCTTTTGTTGCATGTAAGATTAAAGCATAAATAAGGTAATAAAACATAATTTTTATACCTTAATCAAGAGGAATTTTGACCTTCCTTCAAAAGAAGGATCTTGAGCTGCTAATTAATGGGGATCCTCCTCCTTAGTTTTGAGTTTCCAAGTTAGGAAACCTCCTCTCTTGATCCACCAAAGAAGCTCTCCAAAAATCTCACAAAATGGACTAGTTTTAAGAGATTTTTTTTTTTAACCCTAAAACCAAAATAAAATTAGCTAACACTTTAGCTAATGTTATTCTAGGTTTAGTAAAGTGTTTTGATCAAGTTTTTATTGACATGCAATGAAGAAAACTTGATCTTAAAAGAGTTGGAAGTATGCTGAATTTTTAGAGAAATTAGAGGGTTTTCTCTCTATTCTCTCTCTAAAATCAAGTTTTTGTGTATGTAGAAATGATTTGTTTTGTTTATTTGACATAAAACACACTATATATAATGGTTGTGGCAAATGACCATTTTGCCCTTACTAATTATACCCCTTAACATCTTATGTTACAATTTGGGTATAATTTGTACACTTATTTCTTTAAGTGTTAGTTACTTATTATATCTCTATATAATAATTACTAATTACATCATTTTAAGCTAAAACTACAACTCTTTGTAATTTAAATAGCTAATCGTCAATTTTGACTATTTACACAAAAACCATAATTTATCCGACTCGAGTTCCGAACTCGTAAAACACTATCCAACATAATCAGTTAACTCTATAACTGATACATTAGGGTTTATATTATATTGTATTAAATACAAATATAATATCTTCTGGAGAAACTATCTTTATCAGTGTGACCGGGAGGGATCAGTTGATTACCGCCGTCAAAACGACAATAACGTCAAACTCTAGCCAGCCAAGCGTTATCGATTTACGTTAATCAACTGACTTAGTATATCTAATATATCCCAGGTTTATTCCTAATTAGATTTAATTAGTCAACGCATTATTGTCGGAGGACACCTACTCCAACAATCTCCCACTTGTCCGAGACAAGTCATGCGTTACCGATTCTCTTGTCCGTTATATCTCCCACTCAATGCGAAGTATCTTTCAGGTCGAACTTGCATTGGATCTTTATCAAAAGTGGTTTTCTCGATCTGGATTATGACTGTCTGACCGGAATATCTATCATAGATCTCTTCCGAGCGTGGCCACGCATTTCCAGTCACAATTCCTCGAGTGGCCCAAAGATATTATACCCTGACGTGGGTGGACAATCCCTTCTTGACATATTTTCTTTGTTTCATACAGTAGGTAATGACCCAATAGAAGCCCTTTTAGCCTCCTTTTACGGCACGACTTAGAACATAAATCAAAGTCACTGCCTGCTGCATAAACTCAGACAAACAATCTCAGGTCGAAAGAATCGACTAATAGGAATAATATAGATTACCTTGTCACGACCAGACACAAAGGTTCTATAATTGGTCAAATGTCTGACAGAGTGTCATCTACAGTCTGTCTATGTAATCGGTTATTCATCTCTATGAATCCATGATTATTGAACTAGTCATCAACCGACTTACAATCTAGTCAATTGAGACGTCACCTCATTTTATGACTAGAGACAGAATACACTGTTAATCCTGTTCACTTAATAGGGTTCAAATCGTCTCCACGACCTATTAGGAATCAACAGAGCATATATATAATTCAGCATTTTATTAAAAATGAATTAATAAACGAGTTCAATAAAACTTAAAACGATGAATTTAATTATCATATATGTAAAAGGTAATACACTTATTAACTATTACAACATATAATCTAACACATGTCAGGCATACGCCTCAAACCCATCGAGGCAATATGACCATTGTGTTTAGCCTGTGATAATGGCTTGGTTAAAGGATCAGCGATATTATCGTCTGTCCTAACCTTACAAATCGATATATCTTCTCGTTCCACAAAGTCTCTAATTACATGGAACTTCCTGAGTACATGTCTAGATTTGTTACTAGATTTAGGCTCTTTAGCCTGAACTATTGCTCCACTATTGTCGCAATAGACTGGAATAGGATCCGCTGCTGTAGGGACTACATTTAATCCTTCCAGGAACTGCCGGATCCAAACTGCCTCTTTTGCAGCTTCTGACGCTGCAAGATACTCAGCCTCCATTGTAGAATCCGCAGTCACCGATTGCTTGGTGCTCTTCCAGCATATGGCTCCACCATTCAGTATGAAAACATATCCTGATTGAGATTTTGAATCATCTCGATCTGTTTGGAAACTAGCATCCGCATAACCCTTTATACGAAGCTCAGAATCCCCTCCAAAAACTAAGAACGTGTCCTTAGTCCTTCTTAAGTATTTAAGGATGTTCTTAACGGCTATCCAATGGCTCTCGCCTGGATTGGCTTGGTAACGACTTGTCATACTCAAAGCATATGACACGTCTGGGCGCGTACACATCATAGCATACATGATCGAACCGATTGCGGAAGCGTAAGGTTTCGATTTCATGTGTTCAATATCCTCAGGTTTAGTTGGACATTGAGATTTACTCAAAATTATCCCACTTCCCATAGGTAAAAAGCCTCGTTTAGAGTCTTTCATATTGAACCTGTCAAGAATCTTATCAATATAAGTTTCTTGACTTAACGCTAGTATTCTTTTTGATCTATCTCTATAGATTCGAATACCTAGGATGCGTTGCGCTTCTCCTAAATCCTTCATTTGGAAATGTTTCCCGAGCCAGTCCTTAACGGAGTTAAGCATGGGGATATCATTTCCAATGAGTAATATGTCATCTACATATAGGATTAGGAGAGTTACTTTACTCCCACTAAATTTCATGTATAAACAAGGTTCCTCGACACTTCGAGTGAAACCATTTTGTTTAATCACATGGTTGAACCGATGGTTCCAACTCCGAGATGCTTGCTTAAGACCATAAATGGATCTCTTAAGTTTGCAAACTTTCTTAGGATTGTTTGGATCAATAAAACCCTCAGGTTGTGTCATATACACTTCCTCTTCCAGAAACCCATTTAGGAAGGCGGTTTTAACGTCCATCTGCCATATCTCATAATCATGAAAAGCAGCAATCGCTAAGATTATCCGAATAGATCTAAGCATTGCAACTGGCGCAAAGGTCTCGTCATAGTTTAAACCATGAACTTGTGTGAAACCTTTAGCTACCAATCGAGCTTTGAAAATATCTTGATTTCCATCCATGCCGGTCTTGATCTTAAAGATCCATTTGCACTGAAGAACCTTGGTTCCTTCAGGCAAGTTAACCAAGTCCCATACTTGATTCTCGTACATGGAATCTATCTCGGATTTCATTGCCTCAAGCCATTTAGCAGAATTCGGTCCAGACATGGCTGCTCTGTAGGTTGCAGGCTCATTGCTTTCTAGAAGCAAAAAATGATCACCACCATCCTCAATCACACCTAGGTATCGATCTGGTGGATGGCTTGATCTGCCTGACCTTCTAGGAGTGGAAAATGGAACCACAGAGTTAGACGATTCAGGAATGT
This sequence comes from Spergularia marina, assembly GCA_963680865.1. NCBI lineage: Eukaryota > Viridiplantae > Streptophyta > Magnoliopsida > Caryophyllales > Caryophyllaceae > Spergularia > Spergularia marina. The sequence goes on from OY804554.1 coordinate 10,267,496, forward strand.
CTTCTGGCAAAACATCGTGAGCCTCATTATGCATTTGTGGCTCCTGAACTTCACTAAGTTCAAATTTTCTCCCACTCTGTCTTTTAGAAATTAATTCCTTTTCTAAAAAGACAGCATCTCGAGACACAAAAACTTTGTTCTCTACACGATTGTAGAAGTAATATCCTCGAGTATGTACAGGATAACCTACAAAGAGACATTTATCAGATCTTTGTGTAAGCTTATTGTCAGTCTTATTTTTGACATATGCTTCACAACCCCAGATCTTGATAAATGAGAGGTTCGGAACTTTTCCTCTCCATAACTCATATGGAGTTTTCGGAGCTGATTTAGTCGGGCATCTATTGAGAGTGAAAATAGCAGTTTGGAGAGCAAAACCCCAGAATGAATCAGGAAGCTCAGTCTGACTCATCATTGATCTGACCATATCCAACAGGGTACGGTTTCTTCTTTCGGCTACACCATTTAATTGTGGTGTACCAGGAGGTGTAAGCTGTGATATGATTCCACAGTCTTTCAGATGAATATCAAAGGCATTACTGAGATATTCACCTCCCCGATCTGATCGTAAGGCCTTGATCTTCTTTCCTAATTGGTTTTCTACTTCCTTTTGAAATTCTATAAATTTCTCAAGTACCTCACTTTTATATTTAATTAGGTAGATGTAGCCATATCTACTAAAATCATCTGTAAAAGTGACAAAGTAGTCATAACCTCCTCTAGCAGTGATTGTCATTGGACCGCAGACATCTGTATGAATGAGGGCCAATAAATCACTGGCTCGTACTCCTTTTCCTGAAAAAGGTGCCCGAGTCATCTTGCCTAAAAGACAAGATTCGCATGTTCCATATGATCCAAAATCAAATGGTTTGAGAACTCCATTGGCTACGAGTCTCTCAATGCGTTTTTCGTTTATATGCCCTAAACGACAATGCCAAAGGTAGGATTTATCGGGATCTCCTATTTTGAGCTTTTTATTTGCTACATGATAGACCTCATTTGTCAAATCTAAAACGTAAATACCGTTTATAGATTTGGCTGTTCCGTACACCATATCATTAAACGAGAAGGTACAACTGTTGTTTCGTATTGAAAATTCAAAACCTTCAGCGTCTAAAACAGAAACCGAAATTATATTCTTACTTAGAGTTGGTACAAAATAGCAGTTATTTAGATACAACTCTAGCCCTGAGGCCAGTGACAGAATATACGTTCCTACTGATACGGCGGCTACTTTAGCTCCATTCCCGACACGGAGGTCAACTTCACCTTTTGCCAGCCGACGTGCCTTCGTCAGCCCCTGCAAGTGATTACAAAGGTGAGATCCACATCCAGTGTCCAATACCCAGGACGTGGTACTTGCATAATTAATGTCTATCATATATATACCTGGTTTCGACTTCTTCTCCTCCAGGTACTGTGGGCAATTTCGCTTCCAATGACCGAAATTTCCACAATGGAAGCATTTTTGTTCAGGAGTCGCGCCTCTCTTAGCAATAGAATTGTTGCCCGAAGCAACTTTTCCTTTTCCTTTGCCACGCGCGGGTTTCTTACCCTTGCCCGCACCCTTCTTGAACTTCCCCTTTTGTTTTACCGCCATGGATAAAACATCTTTATTCGCGCTCCCACTTGACACCAAATCCCTCTCATGTTGTACAAGCATGGCATGCAATTCATGAAGATTTTTCTTTAAATCATTCATGTTGTAATTCGTCCTAAAAGGATCGAATGTTGCAGGCAAAGAATTAAGCAGACGGTATACCGCAAAATCTTCAGAAATTGGGCATCCTAACTTCTCAAGAGTTTCAACATTCTCAATAAATTTGAGAATTTGAGGACCAACTGGTTGGCCCTTTGAGAGCTTAGTCTCAAAGAAACTCGAAGCTGCTTCGTATTGAAGTATTCGCGGCTTTTGCGAGAAACTAGTCGTAAGCCGAGCGAATATTTGATACGCACTGAAATCAATCATGCGTTTCTTTAAACGCGGGTGCATAGCAAAAATCAATACATTCTTAATCTGGTCAGATTCATGCTTGTACTCTTCATACATTTGTATCATATCAGGGGTGGCGTCGGGACCTGGAGCGGGAATCGGGGGTTCGTATAGAAAACGTTGTTTTCTATCAGATTGAAGGGCTAATCGCAGGTTTAACTCCCAATCAGTAAAATTGCTTCCATCCTCCTTTAGTTCATTCTTTTCCATAAAATTACGAAGCCAGGAGTCTTTGGATATTACTGAATTGGACATTTGAGCCATTTTTGACTTTAAACTACAACGTGGGAAAAAAAAACAATCGATTAAATTCATCGTCAAATTCACATTAAAATAATTATTTGTGAATTTAGGCATTTATATAATGATCTCTCTAATTTATATAAATGATTCCGAGATCCGATCTTATATAAATCTAGGCACGCGGATGGCGATACATCCTAAATTTATGTAATTTCGGTAAACCAACTCATGATTGATTCTACACTTAGAACTCTCGGTTGATCGATTTCAACTAAATCAATCCTTTAGTCCCGTATTGCAAGACTTGTATTGCAAATCACGTCAAGATTAAACCAAAATTCACTCGTAATAACTCTTTATTAACCTACTCCCCCAAGGTAAAAAGGAAACACCCCGCTAGGGCGAGCGTGCCCCTAATGAACAAGGGTTGCATAGGTGTGAATTGTGGAAGGACTAAATCTCGATTTTAAAATTTTTTTTTTTGTGAGAGATCTTGTCATATTATATCTATCGCTTTTAAGTGAACTAATTCTAGCGAGTCGCGGATAATGGATATGACAATGTGGGATATGATAATGGATAACGCATGCAAGTTATTTAACGGACATGGATAACGATAACGCATGGATATTATAATGGATATGATAATGGATATGATAATGGATACCACATGCAAGTTATTTAGCCCCTAATTAGACTCCTCTAATTAGTACTTAATTACCCCTAATTAAGTTTAGCTAGGATCTTTTGTTGCATGTAAGATTAAAGCATAAATAAGGTAATAAAACATATTTTTTATACCTTAATCAAGAGGAATTTTGACCTTCCTTCAAAAGAAGGATCTTGAGCTGCTAATTAATGGGGATCCTCCTCCTTAGTTTTGAGTTTCCAAGTTAGGAAACCTCCTCTCTTGATCCACCAAAGAAGCTCTCCAAAAATCTCACAAAATGGACTAGTTTTAAGAGATTTTTTTTTAACCCTAAAACCAAAATAAAATTAGCTAACACTTTAGCTAATGTTATTCTAGGTTTAGTAAAGTGTTTTGATCAAGTTTTTATTGACATGCAATGAAGAAAACTTGATCTTAAAAGAGTTGGAAGTAGGCTGAATTTTTAGAGAAATTAGAGGGTTTTCTCTCTATTCTCTCTCTAAAATCAAGTTTTTGTGTATGTAGAAATGATTTGTTGTGTTTATTTGACATAAAACACACTATATATAATGGTTGTGGCAAATGACCATTTTGCCCTTACTAATTATACCCCTTAACATCTTATGTTACAATTTGGGTATAATTTGTACACTTATTTCTTTAAGTGTTAGTTACTTATTATATCTCTATATAATAATTACTAATTACATCATTTTAAGCTAAAACTACAACTCTTTGTAATTTAAATAGCTAATCGTCAATTTTGACTATTTACACAAAAACCATAATTTATCCGACTCGAGTTCCGAACTCGTAAAACACTATCCAACATAATCAGTTAACTCTATAACTGATACATTAGGGTTTATATTATATTGTATTAAATACAAATATAATATCTTCTGGAGAAACTATCTTTATCAGTGTGACCGGGAGGGATCAGTTGATTACCGCCGTCAAAACGACAATAACGTCAAACTCTAGCCAGCCAAGCGTTATCGATTTACGTTAATCAACTGACTTAGTATATATAATATATCCCAGGTTTATTCCTAATTAGATTTAATTAGTCAACGCATTATTGTCGGAGGACACCTACTCCAACAATCTCCCACTTGTCCGAGACAAGTCATGCGTTACCGATTCTCTTGTCCGTTATATCTCCCACTCAATGCGAAGTATCTTTCAGGTCGAACTTGCATTGGATCTTTATCAAAAGTGGTTTTCTCGATCTGGATTATGACTGTCTGACCGGAATATCTATCATAGATCTCTTCCGAGCGTGGCCACGCATTTCCAGTCACAATTCCTCGAGTGGCCCAAAGATATTATACCCTGACGTGGGTGGACAATCCCTTCTTGACATATTTTCTTTGTTTCATACAGTAGGTAATGACCCAATAGAAGCCCTTTTAGCCTCCTTTTACGGCACGACTTAGAACATAAATCAAAGTCACTGCCTGCTGCATAAACTCAGACAAACAATCTCAGGTCGAAAGAATCGACTAATAGGAATAATATAGATTACCTTGTCACGACCAGACACAAAGGTTCTATAATTGGTCAAATGTCTGACAGAGTGTCATCTACAGTCTGTCTATGTAATCGGTTATTCATCTCTATGAATCCATGATTATTGAACTAGTCATCAACCGACTTACAATCTAGTCAATTGAGACGTCACCTCATTTTATGACTAGAGACAGAATATACTGTTAATCCTGTTCACTTAATAGGGTTCAAATCGTCTCCACGACCTATTAGGAATCAACAGAGCATATATATAATTCAGCATTTTATTAAAAATGAATTAATAAACGAGTTCAATAAAACTTAAAACGATGAATTTAATTATCATATATGTAAAAGGTAATACACTTATTAACTATTACAACATATAATCTAACACATGTCAGGCATACGCCTCAAACCCATCGAGGCAATATGACCATTGTGTTTAGCCTGTGATAATGGCTTGGTTAAAGGATCAGCGATATTATCGTCTGTCCAAACCTTACAAATCGATATATCTTCTCGTTCCACAAAGTCTCTAATTACATGGAACTTCCTGAGTACATGTCTAGATTTGTTACTAGATTTAGGCTCTTTAGCCTGAACTATTGCTCCACTATTGTCGCAATAGACTGGAATAGGATCCGCTGCTGTAGGGACTACATTTAATCCTTCCAGGAACTGCCGGATCCAAACTGCCTCTTTTGCAGCTTCTGACGCTGCAAGATACTCAGCCTCCGTTGTAGAATCCGCAGTCACCGATTGCTTGGTGCTCTTCCAGCATATGGCTCCACCATTCAGTATGAAAACATATCCTGATTGAGATTTTGAATCATCTCGATCTGTTTGGAAACTAGCATCCGCATAACCCTTTATACGAAGCTCAGAATCCCCTCCAAAAACTAAGAACGTGTCCTTAGTCCTTCTTAAGTATTTAAGGATGTTCTTAACGGCTATCCAATGGCTCTCGCCTGGATTGGCTTGGTAACGACTTGTCATACTCAAAGCATATGACACGTCTGGGCGCGTACACATCATAGCATACATGATCGAACCGATTGCGGAAGCGTAAGGTTTCGATTTCATGTGTTCAATATCCTCAGGTTTAGTTGGACATTGAGATTTACTCAAAATTATCCCACTTCCCATAGGTAAAAAGCCTCGTTTAGAGTCTTTCATATTGAACCTGTCAAGAATCTTATCAATATAAGTTTCTTGACTTAACGCTAGTATTCTTTTTGATCTATCTCTATAGATTCGAATACCTAGAATGCGTTGCGCTTCTCCTAAATCCTTCATTTGGAAATGTTTCCCGAGCCAGTCCTTAACGGAGTTAAGCATGGGGATATCATTTCCAATGAGTAATATGTCATCTACATATAGGATTAGGAGAGTTACTTTACTCCCACTAAATTTCATGTATAAACAAGGTTCCTCGACACTTCGAGTGAAACCATTTTGTTTAATCACATGGTTGAACCGATGGTTCCAACTCCGAGATGCTTGCTTAAGACCATAAATGGATCTCTTAAGTTTGCAAACTTTCTTAGGATTGTTTGGATCAATAAAACCCTCAGGTTGTGTCATATACACTTCCTCTTCCAGAAACCCATTTAGGAAGGCGGTTTTAACGTCCATCTGCCATATCTCATAATCATGAAAAGCAGCAATCGCTAAGATTATCCGAATAGATCTAAGCATTGCAACTGGCGCAAAGGTCTCGTCATAGTTTAAACCATGAACTTGTGTGAAACCTTTAGCTACCAATCGAGCTTTGAAAATATCTTGATTTCCATCCATGCCGGTCTTGATCTTAAAGATCCATTTGCACTGAAGAACCTTGGTTCCTTCAGGCAAGTTAACCAAGTCCCATACTTGATTCTCGTACATGGAATCTATCTCGGATTTCATTGCCTCAAGCCATTTAGCAGAATTCGGTCCAGACATGGCTGCTCTGTAGGTTGCAGGCTCATTGCTTTCTAGAAGCAAAAAATGATCACCACCATCCTCAATCACACCTAGGTATCGATCTGGTGGATGGCTTGATCTGCCTGACCTTCTAGGAGTGGAAAATGGAACCACAGAGTTAGACGATTCAGGAATGTCTTCTGGCAAAACATCCTGAGCCTCATTATGTATTTGTGGCTCTGATACCAATATAACGGACAAGAGAATCGGTAACGCATGACTTGTCTCGGACAAGTGGGAGATTGTTGGAGTAGGTGTCCTCCGACAATAATGCGTTGACTAATTAAATCTAATTAGGAATAAACCTGGGATATATTAGATATACTAAGTCAGTTGATTAACGTAAATCGATAACGCTTGGCTGGCTAGAGTTTGACGTTATTGTCGTTTTGACGGCGGTAATCAACTGATCCCTCCCGGTCACACTGATAAAGATAGTTTCTCCAGAAGATATTATATTTGTATTTAATACAATATAATATAAACCCTAATGTATCAGTTATAGAGTTAACTGATTATGTTGGATAGTGTTTTACGAGTTCGGAACTCGAGTCGGATAAATTATGGTTTTTGTGTAAATAGTCAAAATTGACGATTAGCTATTTAAATTACAAAGAGTTGTAGTTTTAGCTTAAAATGATGTAATTAGTAATTATTATATAGAGATATAATAAGTAACTAACACTTAAAGAAATAAGTGTACAAATTATACCCAAATTGTAACATAAGATGTTAAGGGGTATAATTAGTAAGGGCAAAATGGTCATTTGCCACAACCATTATATATAGTGTGTTTTATGTCAAATAAACAAAACAAATCATTTCTACATACACAAAAACTTGATTTTAGAGAGAGAATAGAGAGAAAACCCTCTAATTTCTCTAAAAATTCAGCATACTTCCAACTCTTTTAAGATCAAGTTTTCTTCATTGCATGTCAATAAAAACTTGATCAAAACACTTTACTAAACCTAGAATAACATTAGCTAAAGTGTTAGCTAATTTTATTTTGGTTTTAGGGTTAAAAAAAAAAATCTCTTAAAACTAGTCCATTTTGTGAGATTTTTGGAGAGCTTCTTTGGTGGATCAAGAGAGGAGGTTTCCTAACTTGGAAACTCAAAACTAAGGAGGAGGATCCCCATTAATTAGCAGCTCAAGATCCTTCTTTTGAAGGAAGGTCAAAATTCCTCTTGATTAAGGTATAAAAATTATGTTTTATTACCTTATTTATGCTTTAATCTTACATGCAACAAAAGATCCTAGCTAAACTTAATTAGGGGTAATTAAGTACTAATTAGAGGAGTCTAATTAGGGGCTAAATAACTTTCATGTCAACGCATTATTGTCGGAGGACACCTACTCCAACAATCTCCCACTCAATGTGGGATATGAGTTTGGTTATAATTGTGCGGAAATTAAACCAAGCATGCATCAAATAAATCCAAGTCCTAGTATGGCCATAAGACTTAGAATCATGCAAATTAGACCGAAAATCAGATTTTCAACTTGACAGAACAAGCAACCCGGTAAATTTAGGAATTTCCGATTCTAACTTTAAAAATCAATAATCAACACTTAAAACACCTTTTAAGTTTAAACTAACCACCAACAAATTAGTTTTTTTTTTTTTTTTTTTTTTTTTTTTTTTTTTTTTTTAATATTTAGTCTCCACTAAAATTGAATTAATTAGTTTAATTTGATTATATTTGCTAACTATTTGTCCAAAAATCACATAATAAACCCGAAAATATCTAAATAAATCATAACTAATTATGAAAAAACATTTAGAAATTATTTCATTATGTGATTTAAGCTCACAACCAGTAGCTAATTAAGGACAAAAATATGCAAAATTATTTTGGTCATTTTCTCTTAAGAAATCAATTTTCCACCATTTATATTATTACTAATTAATAACAAATGGCCAATTAAAATTATGAAATAATTTCTGGAAATTATACTCATTATAATTCTGGAAAAATTATAAATTTCTTAAATTACAAAAATCAACATGCATGTTAATCTAATTACCAATTAATTAGAAAATAGCATAAATCTTGTAAAAACAACCAAAATTAAGCAAGAAAATAGCAAATAAATTCCTAAAATACCATAATTTCGGTTGGAGCATCCACATGCCCAAAACATCACATGCAACTTTAGTTTATATGATAAAACCAATTTTTATCATTAAAAATTAATTAAGTTACCAATTAACCTAATTAAAGCTTAAAATTAACATGCAACTTAAACCGATGCTCTGATACCACATGAAAGTTATTTAGCCCCTAATTAGACTCCTCTAATTAGTACTTAATTACCCCTAATTAAGTTTAGCTAGGATCTTTTGTTGCATGTAAGATTAAAGCATAAATAAGGTAATAAAACATAATTTTTATACCTTAATCAAGAGGAATTTTGACCTTCCTTCAAAAGAAGGATCTTGAGCTGCTAATTAATGGGGATCCTCCTCCTTAGTTTTGAGTTTCCAAGTTAGGAAACCTCCTCTCTTGATCCACCAAAGAAGCTCTCCAAAAATCTCACAAAATGGACTAGTTTTAAGAGATTTTTTTTTTTAACCCTAAAACCAAAATAAAATTAGCTAACACTTTAGCTAATGTTATTCTAGGTTTAGTAAAGTGTTTTGATCAAGTTTTTATTGACATGCAATGAAGAAAACTTGATCTTAAAAGAGTTGGAAGTATGCTGAATTTTTAGAGAAATTAGAGGGTTTTCTCTCTATTCTCTCTCTAAAATCAAGTTTTTGTGTATGTAGAAATGATTTGTTTTGTTTATTTGACATAAAACACACTATATATAATGGTTGTGGCAAATGACCATTTTGCCCTTACTAATTATACCCCTTAACATCTTATGTTACAATTTGGGTATAATTTGTACACTTATTTCTTTAAGTGTTAGTTACTTATTATATCTCTATATAATAATTACTAATTACATCATTTTAAGCTAAAACTACAACTCTTTGTAATTTAAATAGCTAATCGTCAATTTTGACTATTTACACAAAAACCATAATTTATCCGACTCGAGTTCCGAACTCGTAAAACACTATCCAACATAATCAGTTAACTCTATAACTGATACATTAGGGTTTATATTATATTGTATTAAATACAAATATAATATCTTCTGGAGAAACTATCTTTATCAGTGTGACCGGGAGGGATCAGTTGATTACCGCCGTCAAAACGACAATAACGTCAAACTCTAGCCAGCCAAGCGTTATCGATTTACGTTAATCAACTGACTTAGTATATCTAATATATCCCAGGTTTATTCCTAATTAGATTTAATTAGTCAACGCATTATTGTCGGAGGACACCTACTCCAACAGAATGTGCTAGGTCGATTGCTGTTTTCGACTCCTCATCTCCTAGGCATCGAAGCCAGAGTCCATCGAATGAACGTCTATAGAGTGTTTCTTTGAAGTAGACGAATCTTGGAGCACGACGATAGATTTTAACCTTGTGTCTTCGATCGTCAGGGAGTTTCTTATGTTTGAGAAAGTCTATGAGTGGTTGGCACCAATCTTCTTTGTCAATTTGGTAGACGGAGATACTTCCAACTTCTTCTTTATCATCTTCCCCAAATTCGTCATCACTTGGATATTGAAACTCTTCTTTGAAAGGAGTGGCAATCCATCGATTACAAACTGGTACGCTTGTAGCTCCTTCTGCCCCCAGTGCCAAGGTGGCTGCGAGATTCGCAAGGGCGTCGCCCATCTTGTTGGCACTTCTTGGAACGTGAGCGAATTTGACAACGTTGAATTTGTCAAGTAATCCAGTAGCATACTTATGGTATGACACCAAATCTTCCTTTTTAACTTCATAATCGCCTAACAATTGGTTAATCACCAATTGAGAGTCGCCATAGACATCCAACTCTGTAGTTCCCATCTCGAGAGCCATCTCGAGACCCATGATTAAAGCTTGGTATTCTGCCATATTATTTGAGCATGCTAAGCAGAACGGTTGTAGAACCGTTCTGTAGACGACGGTACTTAAAGTCTAAGTGAACGGTTTGAACCGTTCTAAAAGGCTATAAGAACGGTTGTGGAGAAAACCGTTCTAAAAGACCTTTCAGAACGGTTTTACTAAAACCGTAATATTTTTGAGGGGGTCTTTCAGGACGGTTTTACCTGGAACCGTTCTCAAAGGTACCAATTATAAAAAATAAAAAAAAAAATAAAAAAATAAAAAAAAATCGAAATTTGAACCTCTTACCGGCCTAACCCACGACCCTCAAATCCTCAATCAACAACAACAACAACAACAACAACAACGACAACATTAAAAACAAGAACAAACCCAAGCCGCGAACAACAAAGAAGAAAAACAATATGGAGTACTTCGTATCAAACTGGGTATATCACTCCCATAAAAAAAACCTTCATATAGATAATTTAATTAATGTACACAAAAAAATTTAACAAAGGCAAATTAAACAAAACTAAAACAAATAAAACACAATCTTTATCGTGAATCTTTTCTCTCTCGTCTTCGTTGTTCATCGTCTTCTGCACTTCATACCTAAAACGAGATCTGAAACAAACAAGGAAAAAAAACGAGATTTGAATAAAAAAACCTAGATCTAAAATAAAATTGAGATCTAAAAAAAAAAAAAAAGACAAACCACTAAACTAATAACAAACAATATTTGATTGTTACAAAACAAAAAAAAAAAAAAAAAAAAAAAACTCCTCACGGATACATAAAATCTGAGATTATATAGAAAGGAGATGAGTGATGAGTTATCACAAAAACGCTTTCTTGTGCATATACTCGTATGTGATTCCACATAAGACGAAAAAAAAACTTACAGGTAAGGGACGACGCTACTTTGAGGCGGGTCTCTTCGATAGACTTGGATTATGAAGAAGGAGACGAGAGTATGAGCGAAAATAGGATACGCGTAGAACAACCACAAATCATCAAAGAGAGTTATTTCTTTCAATTTGTGGGTGGAGAGGAAAGATTAATTATGAGAGCATAGATCTATTAGAGAAAGAGTTGTGAGAAGGGAGAGAAGGCGGAGAAACCAGAGAAAAAGAGTTGTGAGAAAATATGAGAGAACGAAGGCAGTAGGTTTTTATTGTAAATTTATTTTATTTAAAAAAAAAGAGGGATATTAGAATGGTTATTACTTAGAACCATTTTCTTTGATGAGACAAGGAAAACGGTTTAGGGAAAAACCGTTCTCTTATGTTTTTGTGCAACATAAGACAACGGTTTTGACTGAAACCGTTCTGTTATGTCTTATTTTTCTCTTTTACTTTTTTTCGTAAAATACATTTCAGTACGGTTTTTAAAGAAACTGTTCTCTTATACTTTAGGAGAAATGTTCCACTAAAATACATTCTCTAATGGGTGTTCTGGAAGAATATGCAAAAGAATAACTCCAGCGCCTGCACCATCATGTCTTGCAGCACCATCGAAATACATCTCCCATGTAGGGATTATTTCGACAAAGAAGACATCTTCGCCGGGAAGATCGTCGGAAATCTCCCATTCGTCAGGTATAGGATGATAAGCTAAGAAGTCAGCCAACACTTGTCCCTTCACAGCTTTTTGGGAGTTGTGGACGATGTCATATTGCTTGATCAGCACAGCCCAGTTTGCTAGTCGCCCAGAGAGGACTGGCCTTGAGAGTAATGCCTTAATTTCTGTATGGCGAAAAGTAGAGCAAGACACATCTTCTCGATTGGCGAGTAATTCAGCTCAGCTCCAACCAGCATGCGACTCAAGTAATATAGGGTCGTCTCCTTTCCTTCATTGTTCTCTTGTGCACATAATGCCCCCAATGATCTTTCTTGTGCCGCAATATAGATGAGAGGCTTTGCGAGAATAGGAGCTCCTAAAACTGGAGGGCTTGTCAAATACTTCTTTATGCTATCAAACGCCTTTTGACATGAATTGTCCCACTCGAAAGGAGCGTCTTTCTTCATGAGGTGGCTAACAGGTTGGCAACGTCCAGCAAGATTGGAAATGAATCTTTGAATATAAGCAAGACGACCTTGTAAACCACGAAGTTCTTTTAGCGAATGAGGCAGTTGCATTTCTTGAATTGCCTTAATCTTCGTTTAATCGATCTCAATTCCTCTGTGGCGCACTACAAAGCCTAGGAACTTCCCAGACGTTACTTCGAAAGCGCACTTAAGTGGGTTCATCTTGAGTTGACACCTTCGAAGTCTTTCAAAAATTTGACGAAGATCTTGTAAATGATGGGATCTTTGTTTTGACTTGACCACGAGATCATCTACATAGCATTCTACCGTCTTGTGCATCATGTCTTCAAAAATATTTTGCATCGCCCTTTGGTATGTAGCCCCAGCATTTTTCAAGCCGCACTACTACATAAATGATGTAATGCAACACCCCAAAAACCGTTACATTAGGGCCTTATCACGTTGCATTAGGTCTAAGGCAACACTTTGGCACCGTTGCATTTGCTCACGCTACATTAGACCTAATGCAACGCCGTTTTGGGTCTAATGCAACGGTATGTGGAGAAGTATAGCAGGCGTTGCATTAGCTCCTAAGAGCTGTTGCATTTGCATATCAAATGCAACACCACATATTGCAACGCCAAGGATACGAAGGCAATACAATTATGACCTATAGCAACGGTTCTCATATATTATCAAAAAAAAAAAAAAAAAAAAAAAAAAAAAAAAAATAATACATATAACTTTCATTAGGCTAGGTGGGATTCGAACCCACGCTTTTGTGCAACATTACACAATGCTCTACCTTTAAACTACTAGCCTTTTATACAAAAGTGTGTATAAGTATTAAATAGCTTATAATCTCTCTTACTCGGCCAAAAAAAAACTTATAATCTCTCTTATAGGGAAACCTCGTCAATCATAGAACCAAATCGAAACAAAGAGGTAAGACACAACAACCAGGAAAGTATTAAGCAAATCTTTGGAACATGCAGGGAATGAAAACCAAAGAGTTTATGCGACTTTGACAATCAGAATTCATGGCAAAAGAATGCCAAGACAAAAGGGGGAGGGATGGAAAACTACATAAGGTTACATATACATTGTGCGGTGCGGATGTGAAAACTAGAGAGCATATAATGTGAAGACTAAAAAATAATGACACCTTTCTGTACGAATGGATATACTGCTAAATCAATCTCATACCTCAAATGACTCAGCTGCATCAAAGTTCGGCATTTTCATGCAGTATAATCTTCAAACCCTCAAGTCGGTTTCTGTTTAGCTGTTCAAGTGGACCAAATAGATGAGTTCATTCCACACCGAGGACCATTTAGCATTACAAACTACAAAGGCTTTCTCTAAGGTACCAGCAGGCCAAAAATCTACTACCTTCGATCAGCAACCTTCACGTTAGTACAATAAGGTGCACTGACTGACGCCTTACAGATTGACAATTATTTGGAATGTCGAATCAATGTAATCCAAGAAGTTTAACTCTCAGAATCAGGAAGACAAACTCTCAGAATCAGGAAGACAATGACAATACCTTTTAATATGTATAGAATACCCATCACATCTTCCAAATTATAAAAAAAAAAAAAAAAAAAAAAAAAAAAAATAAACAAACAAATGTAACCAAAAAACTTGCATAAATAGACTACCAAAAAGCATTGATATTCACCATGCTGCAAAAGAAAACCAAAATGCCTTGGAAAATCCCAGACGTCCAGAACCATCCTTTGCTATGGGAAATTCTTGAGCAAGCACGAATCACGTCGAACCTAACAAAAATATCCTATACCCTTTCATCACTGGTTATCCAACGACCATCCCACCTGCCCTAAAATAAAAGGTTAGTAAAAAGCGATGACTAAATTTCATTTCACTATCATTGGCCCAATATTGAGCAATCGAATCAAAAGCCACAGTGCCATAATAGGGGGCACAAGTACAATCTTTCTGATAAGTAAACATCTTATTTACACCTACTGCTGACTAGATGTTGACGTTAGAACTCATCGGATTTGCAAATTCTTACGAATTTCAAATAGTTCTCTCCGTGACCAAACATATTGTAAAATGGGAGAATGTGGACTTCTTCTAGATTGCAAATTCCTACAAAATGGAGAAAGTTACTTGGCACTCCTCCCGTGGTATGTGGCTTCTTTCACCCACAAACAACCTTTTTTAATTACCATGACTTTGAAAATGGAATCTATTCCTCATGACATGAAAAACATTGGGAAAATTCATGGGAATTGTCACTTCCCAAGTGACACAAATGAAATGATAAGACACTTCCAAATTAAAACAAGTTCCAAAGATGCTGATAAGAGTTGGGATAAAATACGAAGGTTCAGTTGATCTCATCTTAGAAGCTACAAAGGTTTAGAGAGCTTGTATTTCAGCGAGGATAAAATACATGGACACCTGACTCTGAACATAAAAGTGGAGCTAAAATTTGTGGCAAACGTGCATCATATTAACATATTTATTCGTGTTTTAATCCTTCAAAAAGCATAACATTAAAATTTATTTACGTACTTTGGTTCCCTACTATGGAAAACTGAATAAGGAACAGAACATGAAATTGTGTTTTAAGGTGACAGGAATATGTGTTAACAATAAACTTAAAACCAAAAAAAAAAACTACTCATAATTCATTGAGGCATGAGTCAAAACATGAAGGTTATACTATCGATCACTGATCACACTCATTTAAAATGCCTAAAATGAAATTTTAAGTGTTTAGTGTCTGACGCCCAAGCTACCTACGAAGCAGGCCTCAATGAAATCCCTCAAATATTAAATTGGTGATCTCTAGTGATGCAACACATAATGCCTCCGAAGTCCTGCACTATGGTTTATGCACAAGCCTTAAGAAATAGGGAGCAACACAATCAGGGAAGGAGTGAAATAAAACTTCAAATTTGTGTTGCCAGAAACCACAGACAAGTGAATCATAATTGATTTATCTAGATGATCCACCATACTCTAGCACAATACTATTGGAAAATCCACCATACTCTAGCATAATACTACTGAAAAATCGAATATGAACTACCCATACAGTAAGAAAAAAGCAACAACATACATTATAATAAAAATATAAGTCTAACTTCAAAACAATTAAGCAGATTTTTTAGAGGATCAGTAACAGGTTCAGGAAGATGAAGAACCTGCAACTTTCAGAAGAAGAACAGAAGCAGGCGGAGTCTTAAAAAAGAACGTAAAGCTATTATCCTGAAACAATCCATCCAATTGAATCAGTACAAAATTGAAGAGAAACAAAAGTTGAAGAAGAGTGAAAGAGAAGACTGACATCATATATAGACTGTCATTTCAACAGGGATGACGAAATTGGGCATGTCAGCGGTTCTAGCATTGTAATCCTTGCAGAATGCAGAAGGCCATGATATTGACACCCTTAGCAGCTTCTAGCGCAAGCTCAATAACCCCAATCACTGTGTAAATGAATTCATTCAATTATTTGACCTGCAATAAAATTATAAGTCTAACACAGCAATTCGTCGGAGACCCAAATAAACGACACCTAAGTCAACAATAATACCCCCTCGCCCAGACGCTATTGTGCCCCCTTCTCCTATTGACTTAGACGCACGACCTAATCCTTGCCCCCAATAGCCGATTCGTTAATTCGAACCCCCCATCCCTAATCAAAACCCTAATTTGAAGAATGGAAAAAATTAACCAAAAGTTGCGAATTCGGGAAGAATGAACTATAATTTTTCTAAATCATAAAACCTACATATTTCAATTAACCATCTAATTAGAAACAATTATTCGATTCATTCAATCAATCAGAAGAAATCTCTACAAAAGAGGGCATAAACCTACCTTTGTGCAAAAAGATACAAGCTTCTGGCAGCGTTTGTGGTGATGGTGGGGAAGAATCGGTAATTGAGGCGGCGGGGATGCTGGCGGGACGAATCATAAATCATCACCATCATATCAAATTCTATCACTACCACCATATCAAACCCAGAAAAACGAGCTATGTTTTCCCTAATGAAAATAGAAAACGGCCTAATTTTTCCCTAATAAACCCAGAAAAACGACCCACAAAAAACTTAATTAATTCCAAAAAAGAACTAACAAACGAATAACAAACAAATAGAACGAAAGAATAACAATATCTGGGTAAGAATAACAAGCAAATATAACGAATTCAGAACGAAAAATAAGCAAAACAAATACTTACACAAAAATTTAAGAACGAATTCGCCGAATAATTGAAAATTCTGGGTAAACTAATTTTCCCCCAAATCAGTTTAGGTCATTTCTGGGTAAGAAAATTTCGCCCAAATCAATTTAGGTAATTTCTAGGTTGAGTGTGTTGTTAATTTCAGGTGAGAAGTGGACTTGAGAGTGGCGAGAGGTGAGTGTTCGCTGATTTCAGGCGAGGGAGGCGAGAGATAAGTATTCGAGAAGTTTCTCCAGAAAATTTTGAAGGGTAAGTGGCCAAAAATGGGTTTCGTGCGCCAAGAACAAATATTAAGCGGGCTCTATTTCTTTTCTTTTCTCTTTATTTTTTTATTTATTTTTTTACTTTGAACGTTGCATTTGGTAGAGCAAAAGGCAACCGCAATCGTCAAATGCAACACCCCACCTATAGCGCGTTGCAATAGCTATTTTGTAATAGTAATAAATAGAATGAAGTTGTCATAGATAGGCAAATGCAACGCCTATTCATGAACGGTTGCATTAGACTGGTTGCATTAGTTCATTAATGTGGTAGCGGGCCAAAATGCATGACTTTGTAACAAAATATCCCTTTGGGTGTGCGAAAGACGGTCGCCTCTTGATCTTCGGGTGCCATGAGAATCTGATTGTAGCCGGCAGTGCAATCCATGAACGAAAGAGCTTCATGGCCAGTGGTAGCATCAATCATCAACTCGGTGACTGGTAGTGGGAAGTCGTCTTTCGAGCATGCTTCATTTAAGTCACGAAAGTTAACACAAACACGAAGTTGCCCATTCTTCTTTCTAACTGGGACTATGTTTGCAATCCATGTTGGATATTTCACTTCATGAATAAAACCAGCATCAATGAGTTTGTTGACTTCCGCTTCGATCTCAGGTACTAACTCTGGTCTAAACCGTCATTGAGATTGCTTCTTGGGACTAATGCCTCCTTTGATTGCGAGGCGATGGACAGCGACTTTTGGGTCGAGCCCTGTTATTTCGGTGTAGTTCCATGCAAAAACGTCCTTGTATTCTGAGAGTAATTCGAAGTATTGTTTTTCCTCCTCTTCAGAGACAAGTTCACTTATAAAAACAGGGCGAGGTTCATCAACAGTTCCGAGATTCAACTCCTTGAGATTGTCGACCGTTGTTTGCACTCCATCTTCAAGAGTTCTTACAGCTTCATCTTCCTCGATTTCAGAACTTTAGTCATGAATTGCTTGAGCTGCAACATGACCACAAGACGCCGTTTCTTCTAACATCTCTTCTTGAACTAACTTCTTTTGGTTTGTGAGAACCATCAGTCGACTTTTTGCTTGCAGAGGCTCGACATTGGTGATTTCTACTACTTCCAAGCGCTTCATCCTGGATGGAATGACGCTTCTGAGATCGTTACCTATGACCATTTTCATCTCCTTCCTATGGGACCGACGATACTTCTTCTTACCAAGAGAAAACACCGATGTTTTATGTGTGAGGACTTGTTCCTTTGATTTGAGAGGCCTAACTTCTTTGGTGAGTCGCCCTCCTAGTCTTGTGAATACCGACATTTCAGGCATGCCAACACGCTTGAAAAATGGAGGTTGACGTTCGCCTAGTCTTTTGAAGACCGAAGGTTGACGTTTGCCCAACCTGCTAAACACAAAAGGTTCTCTTTCTCCTAATTTGCTGAAGACCGAGGGTTCTCGTTCTCCCAATCTATCGAAGACCGAAGGTGTTTTTGGGCCCCCAACTTGGCTCAAGACTGTGGATGTAGATTCACAGATCGAAGGGAGAAGCCTGTCAAAGACGGAAACAAATTGAGGGTGAGATACATTATTTTCACCTTTGCTTTCTTCCATCTTCTCAGCGGTTATGTACTGTGCAGCTGAACAATTCTCCTTTCTCCTAACATAGATCTTGACAGGTGTAGGAGCTTTGTAGCCTAATCCAGCTTTTGACGAACTCAGACTTCCTTCATACTCGTAGACTTTTTTCTGTGTGTCGTTAAGACCATGTGGATGTATGTCGATGACTTTGCGCAAAAGAATTGGATTGTCAAAGTCATATTTGGATTTCGCAAGTAGATTATAAGCTTTGGCATCGAATCTACCCTTGTTGACACCTTTGACACCACTTTTGGCTTTCGTCTTGGAGAATGAGGAATCCAATGGAGTCTTGATGAGCCTACCTCTAGTCGATTTGGCTATGGGGAGAATGGCTTTATTTTTGAGGATTTGGTGACTTTTTCTTGTCGTCTTGCGTGCTTGATCCTTCTTTTCTATGGTACTCTGCAAGTGGAGATTGTCCTTCCTTGCGGAGAGATTTTGGAACATAACGCAATACAGGTACAATGACAGTTGTTAATGACTTGTTCTTTTTGACTGATGGAGTTGCAACCTACAACTTTGCTTTGTCTTTGTCGTCAGATTGCTCTTCTTTATTGGAGGGAACATCGTTACTCTTTTTTCGCAGCAGCTCCCTTGCCCGTTGATTGAATGGAAGATGGAAGGATTTCAACGGACATGGCCCCTTCTACAAAGAACTTGGCATCAGCAAAGTGAGATTCGGCTTTACTAAACGGCTTGGCGTCCCCATTGATCTTCTTTACGCCATCACGATAGTACTTCATGCATTGTTGGAGAGTTGAAGCAACAACACCATTCTCATGAAGCCATGGCCTTCCAAGCAGTAACTTGTACGATGTTTTAGCATCAATGACATGGAATAATGTACTTGACGCAAGTTCGCCCATGTCGAGCTTCAATCGAATCATGCCAACTGCACGTTGACTGTTGAGGTTGAATCCTTGGATCATCATAAAACTTTTTGCAAGTTCTTCAATGTCAATGCCTAACTCGCTCATGGTCGCTTTTGGCATAATGTTGATAGCTGATCCTCCATCAACTAGAATGCGTTTGACTTTCTGTTCCCTAATATACCCAGATACAAACAAAGGACGGTTGGGTGGTTTAGATCCTAGCAAGAGGTCTTCGTCGGTGAAAGCCAACGCCGAAGCTGCTACGTTACAAGCAGCACATTTTGTTAGATTTTCAGCGTCCTCATTGTCATCCTTTAACTCTTCAAAGAACATTTCTGGATGAGATAGAGCTAGGGCCAGCAATTGACGAATGTCTTCTGGAAGTCCAAAAGTTTGTTTCCTTTTCATTTGCGAAGGGATTGACCCAAGAGCGGCAAGGATCTTGGCATCTCTTTGGACGTTCGGGGTGTGGGTGGTAGCCTTCGAGGATTCGTTGCCTTCTGTACCCTTCTTCTTATCTTCTTTGTCATTGGTAAAGGAGATTGTATTGACATCTACTGCATCGAAATAGTTCTTTAGAAAGAAATCCTCCAAACGCAAGGTTTCAGGGCGTTGCTGCTTAAGATGATTATTTGGTGAAACTTGCTCGTTTTCCTTTACCACCCTTTGCTTTTGCTTGTTGTTGGTGCGAGACCTCCTTTTCATTTCTTTGTTTGCTTTGGGACGAGGCAGACATGCTAGAGCTTGTGCTTGAGGCATGACTTGCTTTTTAGACTTTCTTCTTGTAACTAAAGTCCATCCTTGGTCATCATCTTCGGTCGTGATCAAAGAAGATTCATCTCCATGCTTTTGGCAATTCTGAATTGGAATTCTATCACGACGGGCTCTAAAGTGCTGAATTGTATCAATTGGAACTTAACTGACTGTTCGGTAGGAATTGTTAGCTCCATACTCTTCTCTCTCAACATCATACAATCCTTCTTTGAATGAGTTGTCACTTTGTGATAATGACAATATTTTTGGTAGTTGCTTTCTTCAACACCCTTAGAATGTGTCGCTCCTATAGGGGGTTCGCATGATTCATCAATGACTGATATTTGGTTGGTTGCCGCAGACTCGCTCTCCAATAATATCTTCCCATCTCTGGATAATTCCAGAATCTTCTCCTTAAGTGTCACACAATCTTCAATTGGATGACTTATCACCCTATGGTAGCGACAGTATTTGGGGTGATCGGTCTTTCCATCATCTTCAGGACGTTTCGGCTCAGGCAATTCGATGAGCTTGTTTTCAAGTAACGCATCTAACATTCCAGATAACTCTGAATTCTCAAAAGGATACTTCTTTGCTAGAAGCTCCTTCAAGGTTGGTCGACTTCTCTTTACCTATTTTTGTAACACCCCATATTTTTGGGTTACTTGAATTGTACAAAGTATTGGGAGAATCTTGTTTTAAGGACGTGAATATCTATTTTGGGAAATTAGGGTATACTTTCCGTTTAGAGACGTTTTCCTAATTGGGTAACTGTTGGGCGAAATTACCAAAATACCCTTACTAAACCCTTTCCACTTTCTACAAAAAAAAACACAAAACCCTTTCCCTCACTCATTCCCGTCGCAAGAGAAGAGCAAGAGGAAGAGAGGAGAGCCGAGAAAGAGAGAGAAGAGAAGAAGGAGAAGAGCGGCCCTGAGAACCGCCGCCGACGACCGCCGTCGCCGCCGCCCGTGCACCACCGCCGACCCTCTTTGCCCTCTCTCTTGGTTTTTACACCAAGAGTTGTAAGTTTAAACCCTTCTCTTATAATTTTCAGATTAGGGCTTCTAAATTATCATGTTAATTGAAGTTAAAACATGATTGTAGTATTGGGTGTTGTTTGTTTAAATTATGATCATGCTTAATATTGGTTTTGATGCATGAGTTATTGGATTTAGAATTAGGGTTCTCATGGTTGAGATTATGATGATTTAATGATGATTTTATGTATGGAATTGTGTAGTATTTGGAGGAATTGATTATCATGGTTTAAATAATTCATGGTTTTAATTTGGGGATGAATTATGGTGTTCTAATGATGAAAAACATATTCTGTCCAGATCTGATCTTGCCCTAATTTGAGTGTTAATATGGTTGAATTGATGTTTTAATAATGGAATTGAGTCGTTGGTATGGTTGGGAAGGTGATGTGCGAATTTAGTATCGTTTGGAGATCGTTTGGGCATTGAAATCTAGTGGAAATATTGTTAGTATGTGATAAGTGTGTTGATCATGTTTTGGTCTATGTCGATTGGTGGTGTGGTTTGGACTACTAGCTATATCGAGTTGATTAGTGTTAGTGGTTAGTGATTAGTGTGTTGTTGATTGATTTTAGGTTGTGTGTTCGAGGAAGTACCGTTCTAAAGTCTTAAGTTGATCTTGTGATTTCGCTAGTAAGGTAAGAACGTTGATCACAAATCTCTCACTAACCATTATCTTGTTTGATACACTTGCTTGATCATCGTATGTTCTTGCTTTACACAATCATTCTTGTTACCCGTTTCGCTTTTGCCTAATTATAGCATTGAGCATATTTTCCCTTCTATTTTATCAACGTTCGTTCGGGTCTTTCGACCACCATACTCCCCACGGCCTTCGGCCTCTTGCTTTCCTCGGCCCTTCGGCCTTTAGCCGAGACCACCACTCGGCCACTCGGTCGAGTGGCGTGTTTGCTCGTTGCTTGTGTTTTTGTTTCACTTCAAGTATCTATCGATTATGATCATTATATCTTGTATCGTCAAATAATGCACGCGTGAATAACGTATATAAAACGGA
This sequence comes from Spergularia marina, assembly GCA_963680865.1. NCBI lineage: Eukaryota > Viridiplantae > Streptophyta > Magnoliopsida > Caryophyllales > Caryophyllaceae > Spergularia > Spergularia marina. The sequence continues at coordinate 10,289,585 of OY804554.1, forward strand.
TGAAAGAAAATAAATGACTCCACCTAGAGTACGATAGATTCGGCTCGGCCGATCATCGTTTGATATACCTCTGATCAAGGTACGTAGGGTCGGGTTAGCTGCCGACTTCCTAATAGTCTTCCTCCTAGATGGGAACTCGTCCTACCGGCCTGTCTTGCGAGGGGTGTGCACACTCGGGATTATTAGGGCGATAATTACAACTCTAGCTCGAACAAAGTTCGTTAAGTGGGGCTATGGGGTAGGACCCTGGCCGAATAATTAAACAATATGTATATATTGAGCGACGATGCTCTTTTGATAATGCACTCTGTTGCTATTGTTAATCCTATGATATAATGTCAATTCGTTCTTGTTAGCTACGCGCCTCAAGGCGCGTATCTTATTTGTTCTTTATGCTTATTAATTTCTTACTCAGCCTGTGCTGACGTTCTGTTTTCTGGTTCGTCTCTACCGTGTTCTGAGGCCTATGTCAATCTTCGATGGCATAGTTGACAGGTCTTGATGATATGGCTGCATGCTTGCGAAGTCGGTCATGTTGGGGTTTTCGAAAGACTTGTTTTATTTCAGACTTCATTTCGTTTTGATTATGTAATTTGGGTTTCGTTTTGAGAACTATAGCTCGACATTTAAAGACCTCCGCTGTTTTATTTTCCGTTGGTTAGTTGCAGTTGAATTTCTAGCCTAGCAATTGACTTGGTAGTCAATTGCGGCGTGACAATTCTAAATTTATTTCTATTTATAGTTGGTCAAAATTTAGGGTTGTTACAGTTGGTATCAGAGCAATAGGTTCTGATTCGTCGAGTCTATAAATGTTTTCAAAACTTGTTTTAAATGATTTACAAACTGGGAATGGGATGGGTGCATACATTCGCATGGTATGTGCTAACTGCTATGTGATACTAGAGAAGGAGTTTACACCAATGGTTTTGACCTGCGAATTATGTGATGTGCGTATACGATTTGGGTACTAATGCATTTGGAGTTCTCTCTGGTATACTGACAGAATGGCAGGCCCAAGAACATATGTTTGGGAGTTCGGACCATCTGGTGTAAGGTCAATTGCTGGGCCATGGACGATACCGGACCATATAGCTTTTTCATCTGAGACCTTCCAGGACCGTATGAGAATTGGCGAGTCTGTGGAGGAGTTTGTCACCAGAATGAGGGCAAAACTGACCGAGGCAGCTGAAAGATTTCCATGGGCAATTAGACCTGAGGTCCAAGTCTTTGTGACTTTGGTTAATCTGAGAATACATCCCCGTTGGAAGGAAGTTCGAGCGAGACTAGAAAGGAATGCCTATTATGCATGTCTCACAGGGAGTTCACAATACTTGAGGTACAGATCAGGCAGAGTGATAGATCTTGACAGGTTGGAGGTAATTCTAGAGTGGGAGTATGAGATGTCCCTTAGCCCTGTGCAAATACCTGAGGATTACCCAATCCACATACCTCCAGTACACTCGAACACTGATAATGGTAACTCTACCCCGGAGTCACATGAAGCTTATATGAAGAAAGGAAAGAAGGTTCAGCTACAAGGACATGAGATACCTAACCAGTTGAATCGGAAGAAAGTTAAAGTTGAGGAATATCACCATTCTCCTAAACCCCCGTCCTCGCCTATTGGAGAGGATGCACCAGTGGACACGGAGGAGGATCCTGAAGAAGCCCCTACGAGTGAAGAGAAGGATGATACTATCGGAACTAGTGACACGGAGGTAATTGTGATTAGTTCGGATGAGGAGTTGAGCGACTCGGATCAAGATGATGGAGGGGAAGTACCTAATGATGAGGATTATGACCCGAGTGGCGATGCTTAGGGGATAAATAGGGAGACTTATAAATAAAGGCATAAGGCCTAATTATTAGTTAAGCGTCGATTGTGTTTTCTTAATTAAACTTTAGCATTAAATGTTACGTTGTACTTTTGTCAAGTCTTCATTATTTAGACATTTTAGATTGGGGACAATATCCCAATACTATTATGATATTTCGATTATTTCATAAAATTGCTGCAAATGAAATGCTATCTGACATTTTACCGTGTGTTGATGTTGTTGTTCTCGAAAATTTGTACGTCTGATGTTTCTGATCCTGTCACGACTCGTGCTACAGTACCACGAGTCGAGTTTTCAAAAAAAAAAAAAAAGCTCCGAAAAGTTAAACTCGGGCGAGACGAATAGACGGATGTTGATTTCGATATATCTATACTTCTGAGCTAAATTATTATCATGATTCGCTGACTATGCGATTTATTGTTTATGTTTGGATTGAAATATATTGATTTATGCTTGTTAATATCTGAATGAGTATGCTATTGGATTGGTTACATCTGAATCCCGTTATTACCTTATAGAAAATGGTGCGAAACAACAGTCCAGATTTGACAGCTATTCTAGCACAAATGGCACAACAGCAACAGGTGATGGTTGAGGCTATGCAGCAAATAGCACAGAATAACGCTGCTAATAATGCTGCTAATAACGCTGCAAATAATGTTGCAAACAACGGCAATGGGAATAATGCCGGTAATGGAGGTGGAGATGATGAGATGCTGTTAGCTAGGATGTCGGATGCCGTACAGAAGAAACGGCCTGACAATTTCACTGGGAGAGGAGAACCGAGCATCCTACTTGACTGGATAGAGGATATGGAGAGAATCTTCTCTACTGTTGGCGTTCCTGACAATCTAAAGGTAAAAGTTGCTGCATTTTACCTTAAGGAGGTAGCCGGAAGATGGTGGATGAAAATTCAGGAGGAGTTTTACAAACCAGTGCTGGAGGAGAGAGCTGATGGGTCTGTTATCGAGAGGTTTAGAGATTGGAAAGTTTTCAAATACCTCTTAGAGAAAGAATTCTTCCCGGAGCACTTGAAGGAACAAAAGGTGGCTGAATTTGAGGCATTTCAGCAAACTGAGGGCATATCTGTGAAGGAATTCCATGATAGGTTTGAAGACTTGAACAGGTTTGCTGAGAGTGTGACGCCAACTGAGTCTTCTAGAGCCGCCATCTTTAGAAAGAAACTACTTTGGAGTATTAAGGGATGGTTTGTCTCTGAGCGATTCCATATTGTAAAGGATGTTTATGAGAGAGCCACCACAGCAGAGCAGAACATGGAGACAATGAGCATGGAACTCGGGGGGAAGAGAAAGGAGACGCCCTTCGATTTGGTGAACACACCCAATAAGAAAGGAAATTTTGGGGATTTCAATGGAAAGGCGCAGTCTGCTGGGACTGGGAAGTCGAACTACAAGAATGTTTTCCACAACAGAGCTCATAGCCAGGGCTTTGAGATCGAGAGGCCTTGCACCAAGTGTGGCAATAAACATTTTGGGAAAATGTGTAATGGTAATAGGGTCACATGTTTCCATTGTGGTAAGCTTGGACATAAGGCTAATGTGTGCTACTCCAAGATAGCTGGAAAACCACCTGTAGCGTCTGAGAGCAACTCGGTGGCGTCCAATCGATTCCAGAATTTCAGGGCCCAAAGTGGCTATGCGGGGTCGAATAACACTTACAAGAGCCCGGCACCAACTAGGGGAACAACCTATACAACACCAGCTAAGCCAGCAGGATCAGCAAGTGTGGCCACTCCAGCTAAGAAAGCCACTGGACAGCTGTATGTCATGAATCCAGAAGAGCATGAAAACGCTGATGTCGTATCGGTTAAATTCCCTGTTAACTCAGTAATTGCAAATGTTCTATTTGATAGTGGTGCATCCCACTCGTTTATTGCTGATAAAATTGTTGAGAAATGTGGACTTAGTGATAGTTCAGCGGTAAACTTTGAGTTTTCAATGCCTGATGGGTCTAGTATTGCATGTAAGAGTCAGTTTAAAGATGTGCCTGTAGTGATTTGTGGACATGAGTTCAAATCTGATTTGATAGTTTTTCCCTTAACCAATTTTGATGTAATATTGGGAATGGATTGGATGGGTAGATATAAAGCGAGAATAGATTGTTGGATAGAAAAGATTTCACTTCGGGGGCAGAAAAATACCCATGTGACTTATCGCATACTTCCCAAAAGACTAAGAATAAAGTTTGTGTCTGCCGTGAATCTGAAGAAGCAGATAGCTAAGGGCGAACCTCTATTCTTATGTCACGTGCGAGACACTAGGGTAAAATACCCAGAGTTGGGCGATGTCCCTATTGTGAGTGACTATCCTGATGTTTTCCCTGAGGAGATTCCGGGGATGCCACCCAAAAGAGAAGTGGAGTTTAAAATTGAGTTAGTACCTGGAACGGGTCCGATTGCTAAGTCACCTTACCGGATGGCACCGGTGGAAATGCAAGAGCTGAAGAAACAACTAGATGAATTGGTGGAAAAGGGATATGTTAGACCAAGTGTGTCACCTTGGGGAGCACCGGTCTTTTTTGTAAGGAAGAAAGATGGAACAATGAGGCTATGTATCGACTATCGAGAGCTGAATAATGTCACCATCAAAAACAGATATCCCTTACCCAGGGTCGATGACCTGTTTGACCAGCTTAAAGGCGCAAGTGTGTTCTCAAAGATCGACTTGAGGTCTGGGTATTATCAACTGAAAGTAGCTGAAGAAGACGTACCAAAGACCGCATTTTCAACTAGGTATGGACACTATGAGTTCACAGTAATGCCATTTGGGTTGACAAACGCGCCTGCGGTGTTCATGGATCTCATGAATCGCACCTTCAGGCCTTACTTGGATAAATTTGTGGTAGTGTTTATTGATGATATTCTAATTTACTCCAAGACTGAAGAGGAGCATGAGAACCACTTGAGGATCGTATTGGAGATTCTGAGAGGAAAGCAATTATACGGTAAATTCTCGAAGTGCGAGTTCTGGTTGAATAAGGTAGCCTTTTTGGGACACGTAATATCCAAGGACGGAGTTGCAGTAGACCCAGCTAAGGTTAAGGCGGTAAAGGATTGGCCGGCCCCAAAGAATGTAACAGAGGTTAGAAGCTTTTTGGGACTAGCAGGTTACTACAGGAGATTTGTGAAGGGTTTCTCTAAGATTGCTAAACCAATGACGACTTTGATGAAGAAGACTACAAAGTATAAATGGGATGAGACTTGTGAGAAAGCCTTTCAGACTCTAAAGGAACGGTTAACCACGACGCCAGTTTTAGCACTACCTGATGAGAACATACCTTACGAGGTGTACACCGATGCTTCAAAGAATGGTTTAGGATGTGTCCTAATGCAAAACAGGAGAGTGATCGCCTATGCGTCTAGGCAACTCAAAAGTTATGAGGAAAACTATCCGACCCATGATTTGGAGCTAGCAGCTGTGATTTTTGCACTAAAACTGTGGAGACACTATCTGTTTGGGGTTACATTCAAGATTTTCTCTGACCATAAGAGTTTAAAGTACATTTTCACCCAGAAAGAGTTAAACATGCGTCAGAGAAGGCGGTTGGAGTTAATCAAAGACTACGACATGGAGATACAATATCATGAGGGGAAAGCAAATGTTGTAGCAGATGCATTGAGTAGGAAGTCTCTACATTCGGTCCAATTGGTTGTTCAAAGACAAAGACTAAGGAATGAGTTTCTCAATTTCGGAGTTCAGTTGACTGAACCAGGAGTAACCACGGGGACAACCGCGATTGAGAATGATGTCTTTGAGGAGATCAAGGAACTACAAGAGACTGACAAGCTGTTGATGGATAAAGTAGCAAAAGAACCTGCATTGTTCAAAAGAGGTGAAGATGGGATAATTCGATTCCAGGATCGGGTCTGTTTGCCTAACAACGCCACATTGAGGGATAGGATCTTAACTGAGGCTCATGCAAGCAAATACTCGGTGCATCCAGGTGGAGACAAGATGTACCAGGATTTGAGGAAGGTGTTCTGGTGGTCAGGAATGAAAAAGGATGTGGCTGAGTTTGTGTCTAGGTGTTTAGTTTGCCAAAAGGTTAAAAGCGAACACAAGAGACCTCAAGGTAAATTACAACCCTTACCAGTGCCAGAGTGGAAATGGAGTTCCATATCCATGGATTTCATTGCTGGATTACCTAGGTCACCCAAGGGCAATAACATGATTTGGGTGATAGTGGACAGATTAACGAAATGTGCACATTTTATACCAATGAAAGACACGTGGAAAAAGAAACAGTTAGCCGATGCCTATGTACATAATGTGTTGAGACTTCATGGTACTCCAAAGGAGATCGTCTCCGATCGCGATGCACGTTTTGTCTCTCGTTTCTGGAAAAAGTTACAAGAAGCCTTGGGAACAAAACTCTTAATGAGTACCGCATTCCACCCCGCAACTGATGGTCAGACAGAGAGAACAAATCAGACCTTGGAAGATATGCTAAGAGCTTGTGCCTTACAGTACCAAGGTGGCTGGGAGGATAAGCTGGATCTGATAGAATTTTCCTACAACAACAGCTATCAAGCCTCAATCAAGATGGCTCCATACGAGGCACTATATGGTAGAAAGTGCAGGAGTCCAATCTGTTGGAATGACATTAGTGAAACGATGGTTTTGGGTCTAGATTACATCCAAGAGATGACCGACCAAGTCAAACTAATTCAGGAGAGACTAAAGGCTGCGCAGGACAGACAAAAGAGCTATGCAGACAAAACTCGCAGCCAAATTGAGTTTAATGAGGGCGACATGGTACTACTCCGAGTGTCACCCACCAGGGGTGTAATGAGGTTCGGGAAGAAAGGGAAACTGAGTCCTAAGTTCATTGGACCCTACAAGGTGACCAAGCGAGTTGGTGAAGTCGCTTATGCGTTAGATTTGCCAGCAAATCTCGAAAAGGTTCACAACGTGTTTCACGTTTCACAACTCAGACGATACGTTAGTGACCCGTCACATGTACTCAATCCAGAAACCATTGAGTTAGATGAAACCATGACTTACGAAGAGGCACCATTGAAGATTCTGGACACTAAGGTGCGCAAAACTCGACGAGCTGAGACACAAATGGTGAAAGTTCTGTGGTGTAATAACAACGTTGAGGAAGCAACCTGGGAAGTGGAGTCGGTTATGCGTGAGAAGTACCCTTATCTGTTTCCTTAAGGTATATTCGGTTCGGGTCGAACCTTTATTTTAAGGGGGATGAGAGCCTCGCGTGCTTTGTTTCTAAGTGCTTGTTCGATGTGATCTATGTGTGCGTTTTGATTCATATGTTGCCGATTCTTCTTTTATGTGAATTGTTTGTATTTTTTTTCCAACTCATTTTAATTCTCATTCAAATACCCTTTTATTGTTTTCCCTCGGGCGTTTTCATATGATCTCATACTACCTTCCCAAGTACTCATTTTACCCTGTGGTCAATGTTACTAGTTAAGAGCGTGTCTTTTGAAGGATGGGTTTAAAGATTCGGGACGAATCTTTGTTTAAGGGGGGAAGATTGTAACACCCCATATTTTTGGGTTACTTGAATTGTACAAAGTATTGGGAGAATCTTGTTTTAAGGACGTGAAAATCTATTTTGGGAAATTAGGGTATACTTTCCGTTTAGAGACGTTTTCCTAATTGGGCAACTGTTGGGCGAAATTACCAAAATACCTTTACTAAACCCTTTCCACTTTCTACAAAAAAAACACAAAACCCTTCCCCTCACTCATTCCCGTCGCAAGAGAAGAGCAAGAGGAAGAGAGGAGAGCCGAGAAAGAGAGAGAAGAGAAGAAGGAGAAGAGCGGCCCCGAGAACCGCCGCCGACCGCCGCCGCCGCCGCCGACCCTCTTTGCCCTCTCTCTTGGTTTTTACACCAAGAGTTGTAAGTTTAAACCCTTCTCTTATAATTTTCAGATTAGGGCTTCTAAATTATCATGTTAATTGAAGTTAAAACATGATTGTAGTATTGGGTGTTGTTTGTTTAAATTATGATCATGCTTAATATTGGTTTTGATGCATGAATTATTGGATTTAGAATTAGGGTTCTCATGGTTGAGATTATGATGATTTAATGATGATTTTATGTTTGGAATTGTGTAGTATTTGGAGGAATTGATTATCATGGTTTAAATAATTCATGGTTTTAATTTGGGGATGAATTATGGTGTTCTAATGATGAAAAACATATTCTGTCCAGATCTGATCTTGCCCTAATTTGAGTGTTAATATGGTTCAATTGATGTTTTAATAATGGAATTGAGTCGTTGGTATGGTTGGGAAGGTGATGTGCGAATTTAGTATCGTTTGGAGATCGTTTGGGCATTGAAATCTAGTGGAAATATTGTTAGTATGTGATAAGTGTGTTGATCATGTTTTGGTCTATGTCGATTGGCGGTGTGGTTTGGACTACTAGCTATATCGAGTTGATTAGTGTTAGTGGTTAGTGATTAGTGTGTTGTTGATTGATTTTAGGTTGTGTGTTCGAGGAAGTACCGTTCTAAAGTCTTAAGTTGATCTTGTGATTTCGCTAGTAAGGTAAGAACGTTGATCACAAATCTCTCACGTCACTAACCATTATCTTGTTTGATACACTTGCTTGATCATCGTATGTTCTTGCTTTACACAATCATTCTTGTTATCCGTTTCGCTTTTGCCTAATTATAGCATTGAGCATATTTTCCCTTCTATTTTATCAACGTTCGTTCGCGGTCTTTCGACCACCATACTCCCCACGGCCTTCGGCCTCTTGCTTTCCTCGGCCCTTCGGCCTCTAGCCGAGACCACCACTCGGCCACTCGGTCGAGTGGCGTGCTTGCTCGTTGCTTGTGTTTTTGTTTCACTTCAAGTATCTATCGATTATGATCATTATATCTTGTATCGTCAAATAATGCACGCGTGAATAACGTATATAAAACGGATGAAAGAAAATAAATGACTCCACCTAGAGTACGATAGATTCGGCTCGGCCGATTATCGTTTGATATACCTCTGATCAAGGTACGTAGGGTCGGGTTAGCTGCCGACTTCCTAATAGTCTTCCTCCTAGATGGGAACTCGTCCTACCGGCCTGTCTTGCGAGGGGTGTGCACACTCGGGATTATTAGGGCGATAATTACAACTCTAGCTCGAACAAAGTTCGTTAAGTGGGGCTATGAGGTAGGACCCTGGCCGAATAATTAAACAATATGTATATATTGAGCGACGATGCTCTTTTGATAATGCACTCTGTTGCTATTGTTAATCCTATGATATAACGTCAATTCGTTCTTGTTAGCTACGCGCCTCAAGGCGCGTATCTTATTTGTTCTTTATGCTCATTAATTTCTTACTCAGCCTGTGCTGACGTTCTGTTTTCTGGTTCGTCCCTACCGTGTTCTGGGGCCTATGTCAATCTTCGATGGCATAGTTGACAGGTCTTGATGATATGGCTGCATGCTTACGAAGTCGGTCATGTTGGGGTTTTCGAAAGACTTGTTTTATTTCAGACTTCATTTCGTTTTGATTATGTAATTTGGGTTTCGTTTTGAGAACTATAGCTCGACATTTAAAGACTTCCGCTGTTTTATTTTCCGTTGGTTAGTTGCAGTTGAATTTCTAGCCTAACAATTGACTTGGTAGTCAATTGCGGAGTCAATTGCGGCGTGACAATTCTAAATTTATTTCTATTTATAGTTGGTCAAAATTTAGGGTTGTTACACTTTTGAAGACGACTATTCCTTCTTTTGATACTTCGGGTTTGTCGAGATCTTGACAGGTTTTGTAGTAGTGATCGTCATGGCTTCCTTCTTAGAAGTCTTGTCGTTCTTCTTGTACTCTTTATTTTCAACTCTTGCATCAGAGTTGTGGAATAGCCGACCTCCATGACTAGCAATGGTGATCTCCATGTCGTGAGCCATAGTAGCTAGATCTGGGAATGATTTTGGGTTGATCCCCTTTAGTATGTAGAGCAATTCCACATGCATGCCATTTATGCACATCTCAACCGCAAAAGATCTGACAATCGATCTTTGCATTCTAAGCTCAAAGAACGCCAGCGGTTGATGTAGTCTATTACAGGCTCGTCCTTCCATTGCTTGGTATTTGTCAATTCTGTCATGCTGACAATCCTCCTGGTGCTGTAGAATCGGTTGAGAAACTCACTTTCCAATTGTTCCCAATTGTCAATGGATTCTGATGACAGGTCGGTATACCAATCAAATGCTATACCGCCAAGTGAACGGACAAACTGTTTCACCAATTGATCACCTTTGGTGCCAACAATATTGCATGTTTCGATGAAATAGGCAACGTATTGTTTTGGATTACCCTTTCCATCAAACTGTCGAAATTTGGGGGGCTGATAGCCAGTGGGCATTCGTAGTTTATCGATCCTATTTGTGTAGGGCTTCACATAATAATGAGTTGCATGAGATCCTACCCCCAGTTGAGTCTTCATAGTGTTCGCCACTAACTCTCGAAGTTGCTCGGTAGTTATAGATATGTTGGACGCGCCTCTGGGAATGTCTCTAACCGAACCCTCGGAATTTTGGCTCTCGTGGTCACTTTCGTTGCCACGGGGACGCTTGCCTAATTTCTTTATAAGGACTTCAATTTGCTTGTCCTTAAGCTTCATCCGAGCTTCCTTTTCTTCATTCTCCTTCGTGAGTTTGTCGACGGCTCTTTGCATCTCTGCCATCCGTTCTTCGAAATCTGCTCCGATTGTGTTGACTGGGGATGTGAAAGAACCAAAAGACTCAGACTCCATCTCCAGGTCTCTGATAGAGGATGAATGAGAATGGCTTCCTATTGGCTCGACTTCATCCTCCATTTGGATAGTGAATGACTCGAACATTGGGCTGGTATGCACTGTAAATCTTTCCCACCGCTACTACAATCGAGGTCTTATACAGCGGATTTTTTTTTCCAGATATACAACAACAAAAAACCACTGTGTAATGGGGGCGCTGTGGAAAGTCGAGTTAGATACCACAGCGGTTTAAAACTGCTGTCTAATGTATGCTCTACCACATCGGTTTAAAACCAGCTGTATATGATCATCTACCACAATAGTTTAAAACCGTTGTATAAAGTCTTTATTTTGAAAAAAAAAAAAAAGATAGCCTTGCTACGTACTGTAGGCATTCCCATTGTGCAATGAAATTAATCTCCAAAGAGCACTACCATTTCGTACACCAAAACAACAGCTTCACTTATATACATGTGAAACTTTCCTTTGAAAAAAACATATGGAAAATCCTTTTATCCCACAAACAAAACTTAAATGATATTAAACTATACATATGTAGTCAAAATTAGCTATACAAAAAATAATATACTTATACTATATACTATAATTTCAAAAGTTTCACACAATATAACTTGATAATTCCCGCGCCCCTCACAACTTCGATTTGGTTCTTGTAAAAGCTCGCACACGTGCAGCCCAGCATGTACTGCAATATTGAATTAGTAATTCGACAGGAGTCAGTACACTCTAATGCATTTACCACAAAAAAAAGATTAACACAAGTATAAACTCCATAATTTTATTGCAAAGAAGATATATGAGGTAAAAAAAAAATAGAATATGTTTCAATACAAACATCTTACCAACATATGCATAAAAACTCAAGATTGAATAAAGATAAGATGCTTATAAGGTAAGTAACCTAATTTTTGGACCATTGATGGCTCTACAAATTGACCAAAAAAGTAGAGAAAATGGGAGGAAGATAAGCGGCACATAAATTATAGAACAACAGATCTGAATACGAAACATCACAAATCATCAATTTTTCAATCGAAAATTGAATTCAATAATCTCTCCTAAATTTCACAGTTCTTGACTTTCGAAAATTCAATTAGAACTAAAAACTATACAAAACAAAAATCCCACGAACCCAATTGAGAATTAAGGGGTGAAAACCCTAAGGTAGATCTGAATTAACTTAAAGATAAAAAAAGGGAAGGTATTAACTGATTATGGCACAAAATTGGAGAACTTATTTCTTCTCAATTAGATTTACTAAAACAAAGAAGGTACAACAATGAGATCGAGATACTTGTTTCAGAGGACGATAATGGTGATGATGTTGCCGAAATCCGCAGATCAGAGGAACGAGCACCAAGAGGAGAAAGAAGATGAGCCATCTAAAGAAGGGGAATGTGAATTAAACCCTCGTACGCAATGCAATAGTTTGTATATGAAGAGTACAAAGTTTTTTTTTTTTTTTTCTAAAACCGCTGTATATTAGACTAAAACCTGCTATCTAACGTGATCATACCATTGCGTTCTAAAACCGCTGTCTAATCACCCAAAACCATTGTCAAATGTGATTATATCATTGCGTTTTAAAACCACTGTATAATCACCCTAAACCGCTGTATAAAGTATTACATACAACAGCGGTCCAAAAACCGCTATACATTGAGTGTTGTCTAAAATCCAAAATGGCGTAGTGCACGTCTCGCCGAGAATTTGTTGTAGCGAGGACGTAGCAGATTGATCTGGTTGAGTTGGGGATGTCGAACCAAAGACAGGGAATTCGTGCGCCTTCCTTCCAGATCCAGACGAACGGGTTGTGGCGTCCACTTGAATAGGAATTTTGCGAGATCTAGGCAAGCTTGAATCTGAGGTTGATTTAGCGGCTCTTTACCCTCCTTTCGCAAGCACTGAAGCAGATCGCAATCTTTCTGCGGCAGCGGTGAAAGCAGCTCTCCTTGTGGTACTTCTTTCGGAGACTCTGGATTGGCCTTTATTAGGGATTTCTGCGGCATTGCTCGAGTTTTCAAGGGCTTGAGACGAACTCCTCTTTGGCGAACCATTGAAATTGAAAGTTGACTTCTTGTGGAGAAAAAGATGAAAGGCAGAGACTTTCAAGTCGGGTTCACCAAAAATTTGTAAACACAAAATTTGTACTTGCGACAAAATAGGAAAACAAAGTAAAATTTTATTAGTTTAAGAATTTAATCGTGTACAGTCTCTCTGATAATTCCATGAAATAAAATTGACTCATTTGATTAATTCTCCACGTGATTTGACTTCGAGGGCTGGTTGTAGCTTGGCCTCGAATATAAAATTTGACTTGACTTTTTGCGATCTGGACTTGAAGGTCTTCGTAGATCTCCACTTGTGTTCTTCAGATGACTCTGAAAACTTGATTTCTCTTGGTAGAGGTTTTGGGTGGATTTCAGGGTTTTCTGATGATCTTCTGTGGATTTTGTGATCATTTGTAGACTTCCTGATCTCTTCTATTTATAGTGGAGAGGTGAGAGAGTCAGCTGAAGTACATCTCTTGAAGGTGCGGTGGTTCAAGGACTCTATCTCTTAGAGTTTCACCGAGAGAATGTCACCTCTTTAAAAGATAATTACCATTTATGAATTATCTAAATAAAAGATAATCATTATTTAACCCCCGTAATTGAGAATCATCACCGAGTTATCCGTCTCCAACGATGAGTCACAGGAGACACGCGGCGTTATTTGATTGGCCACTTGTAAATGACGTAAGCTCGTTATGATTGGTCGGTCAAATATTCAACTTTGACTTTTCAACTCTTACGTGGCACATTTTAATTGGCTGATCATTTTTAGCCTTCTACAATGACCTCTCGAAGCTGTGGCGTTAAATTTTTTTCACTTTTGCTCGTGTGCCATTTTTGGCCAAAAACGTGGAGTATAGCCTACGTTTTTGTCCAATTTTGGTCATTTTGTCGTCTTTTGTCAAAAAAATCCTAAAACTCTTTTATCATCACATTACACAACTTCCCTTGATGATTTTAAATCACACACTCTTCCGTTTATGGTTGTTGTTTGGCTGTTCAATATCCAGTTTCTCGTGGATTGAATTATGTGTTTTTCGCTTATTTGGGCAAAATAACATAGATTTTAAGCTATATTTTTTTCAAAACGCATAATATGACCTCTATAAGCTACTGCATTAAATTTAGTCATTTGTTTTTCTTAGTGATGTTCTTTGGCTAAAAAACGTGGATTACAGCTTGCGTTTTTGTCTAATTTTCGTCATTTCGTCGACTTTTGTCAAAGTATCATAAAGCTCTTATACCATCACCTTACACATGATAAAACTTAGTTTGATGAATTTAAGTCACAAACTCTTTCGTTTAAGTTTATTTTTCGGCTGTTCAATGTCCTGTTTCTCGTGGAGCGAAATGGTTATTTTACGCTTATTTGGCCAAAATAACATAAGTTTTATGCTATATTCTTTTTCATAACTCATATAATGGCCTCAATAAGCTACAACGTTAAATTTAGTCATATTTGCTCATGTGCCGTTTTTGGCAAAAAAAACGTGGATTAGAGCCTACTTTTTTGTACAATTTTCATCATTTTGTCGAGTTTTGTAAAAATATCTTACAACAATTGTGTCATCACCTTACACATTGTTTATGCTTGTTTTTTTGTTGTTAAATGTCTAGTTTCTCGTGGATTGAATTGTATGTTTGTTGCTTATTTGGACAAAATTACATAGCTTTTAAGATTTATTCTTTTTCAAAATTCATAATATGACCTCTAGAAGATACTGCGTTAAATTAACTCATTTTTCCTCTTGTGCCGTTTTTGGCAAAAAAGATGGGGATTACATCCTGCGTTTTTGTCCAATTTTCATCATTTCGTCAACTTTTGTCAAAGTATCTTTAAACTCTTGTATCACCTTACACATATTAAAACTTACCTTGATCATTTTAATTCGCAATCTCTTTCGTTTAAGGTTGTTTCTTTACTGTTCAATTTCCAGTTTCTCGTGGAGTGAATTGCTTGTTTTTTCGCTTATTTGGACAAAATAACATAAGTTTTAAGCTATATCCTTTTTCAAAACTCATAATATGACCTCTATAAGATATTGCGTTAAATTTAGTCATTTTTGCTCCCCTTTTGGCCAAAAAAAGCGGATAGCCCACGTTTTTTGTCCAATTTTGATATTTTCGTCGACTTTAGAAAAAGAATCTTAAAACTCTTGTAACATCACCTCATATCAAAACTGTCCTTGATGATTTTAAGTCACAAGCTCTTTCGTTTATGATTGTTTTTTTGTTGTTCAATGTCCAATTTCTAGTGGATTGAATTGTATGTTTTTCGTGGACAAAATAACATAGGTTTTGAGCTATATTATGTTTCTTGGCGGACCGCGGTGATGCTTGGCGGCCCGCAATAGTCAGCTTGGCGGACCACTATTGCCGGATTTTCTATTTTCAGTATTTTTCTATTCCATGTTTTTAGAGAATTATATAAATAAAAACCCCGACACTAGGTTATGATTAGTCGGACTTTATAGAGAAAACAAGACTTTCTATGGATTGTATGAGGATCTAACCCCATTATTCCTTGATCTATTAATCAACGCATTGCATTGACAATATCGTGAGTTTGATCTATTCCTTCTATTGTCAATCATCTTTTGTGATTACTAGGTGTACAACTAGTTTGATTGTTTAGGATTGATTGATTGTTAGTTTAGATTAGTCAAAGGAATCTTTACATTGTAGCAACCCGAATTCATTGATTTGTATGTAATCATCATTAGTGAATTAGGGCAAAGATTTGACTCACATGTTAAATACGAAATGTGCGTTAGTATTGCATGTCTTTATCGATATTTGTCTAATCCGTTGCTATCAATTGATATACTCTTTACTTATTATTGGCAGTTATTATTGTATACTTACCTCATTATAGTTATTTACTTATTTGTTCTCTTTTGTGAAAATTTAGTACGTTAATATTTTACATTTATTACATATCATTCTTTATATATTTAAAATAAATAAAATGATATAATTTATTGAGGGCGTAGCCCGGGTAGTAAACTAGTATTACTTAAACATGAAGAATTTAGT
The DNA here is from genome assembly GCA_963680865.1 of Spergularia marina. Lineage (NCBI taxonomy): Eukaryota > Viridiplantae > Streptophyta > Magnoliopsida > Caryophyllales > Caryophyllaceae > Spergularia > Spergularia marina. Next base: position 10,305,264 of record OY804554.1, read on the forward strand.
TCATTGAAAAATCGCACTTGCTAGTTTATACGAAATACATTTCTTTGTATGCTTTGTTTGATAATACTTGTTTTATTTATTTATTTTGAATCCATGCTTTGGTAATGTTAATGGAGGATGTCTAAGGTTGAAGATGACAATGGTGGAAAAGGAAGTTTATGAGAAATATTTCATAATACTATGCTAGTTAACAAGATTTTATTTTTAATTGTTATATTTAATTATTAAGTTTTTGGGTTCCCAACACTCTCACAATTTTTCCCTCCAACTTTCCCTCCAAAAAAGAGAATCATTCTCATATGGTTAGGTGGCAATACATAATTGGAATAGTATGAAAGATTCACATTTAATTGTTTTTTTTTTCAAGAAATTAGTAGCATTTTTATTCATCCAAAATGGGGAAAAAAGAAGGACAAAACTCTTACAAAAATAAAAGCCACTAAAGAGACAAGACTACCTAATGAGATAAAAGCCCTTGTCCTATGAATTCAAACACTCCACGATTTTCTCATTAATACATGACTTAGCGACAGCTAGAATTCTGACACTAGCTATGTATTTTGCCTTTGTAAGTATCCAGTCCACGTCGTGGTGAATAGTAGCAAAGATTCCAGAGTTTCCCTCTTGCCAAATCAAATAAACCACTGTCAAGAGACTGCATATACTCATTTTTTCAATCCAATGACTTCGACTGAGTTTTTGGTTCCTCCACTGCATCTCCCTTTTGAGACTCCAACCATTTCTACTGATTATCAGCCAAATTAGCATCCCTTTCCATATAGAGCTTGAGTATTCGCATCCAAAGAATAGATGTGGGTGATACTCGGCATCTTTACAACAGAGACAGCAGTTGTTCACCAGCACTATATCTATCCTGGTTCCATAAACCCAGAATTGTTGTGCTTGCGCTCAATAGTAGGGAGCTTCCTTTGTGTTGCTAGGGAAGTGATGAAGGCATATTTTGGCAGGTTCACAATATCCCAGACTGCCTTATGACCTTTCATTTTTCTAAATTTCTCACTAAAGAAATCATATGCTATGGCTACACTATATTTCCCTCTTTTCTCCCAACTCCTGATCAGACTGACAGCATTTTGAACAGATCCTGCTATGGTTAGAATGTCATCCCTGACTGAGATAATACTTTTCACACTTTCAGAGTGCTTGTGGTTACTTTTCACTTCCTAGATGTTGGTTTTATTACAAATGTATTTGTTGATCCAGACAGTCCCACTACTACAAATCATAATATAGACGTCGAACATTTTTATATATACACGTCGGCTATGTGTTCGACGTTAAGTTGAGTGACATCTATTCCCAATGGAAGAGACGTCGATTTAAAGTCCCATGTGCTTCAAAAGTATACACATGGGTTTTTTTTGAAAACCCATGTCTATGTCTCCAATAGACATCGGATTATCAGGGAAATCCCATCTCTATAGGGACTTTAGACATCAGTTTTTGATAAAAAAAATCCCATGTGTATACTACAACCAGATATTTAAAAAAAAAAGTTCCGAACCAATATTTTTTGGTTCCGAACCTAATATTTGCGTAATGTAATTTCTCATACACATTGGAACTTGCAGTAAATGAAAGACGCTTCAATATAAAACAAATTCTCATAAGTTACAATTGTTGTGTGCTCTATAGGGAAACAAATCAAATTCGACAAAAATTACAAACAAACAGTACAAAAGTATAATAAGAAGGCAAAAAAAAAATTAAAAAAAAAAAAAAATTCACAAACGAGTGGCGGTGCTACTATCGGTGGTTCTCACAGGTTCCTTTGAATCTTCCATCTTCACATAAGATTGAAATGTTTACATATCATCCACCTAAAACGCAACAACAAAAAATTAACCACATAAAAACGAAAAATCATCCAAAATAATGTTTGAATAAAAACATCAAAAAAATTATACAAATGTTACAAACACAACCAAAATAGAAAGCAAGGACAAGAAGTAATTAGAGATTAGCAAATAAAGCTCACAACAATTGTGGATTAGTAACCATAATTCGAAAATAGAGAGCAAAATGATTGATTTTGGTGACCAAAATCGCAGATCTGAGATAAAGAAAAACCCTAAAATTAAGGGAGTTTGTTCTTTTTGTGATGAGTACATACCTAATTGAAATTTGAACAAAAAAAATTGAGATTCTGAATATCATTGAAAAGAAAAATTATAGGAATAACAATAATATACCAAAATCAAAACTGAAATCCTCAAAATTAAAAATATAAATTGAAATTTCTGATTCTTTAAGGACATAACAAGCTAAAAACATACCTTAACCATATGAAGGAGAAAGAACAAGTTGAGATCTACTCCAACAATCAAGATGCAATTGTTTGTTGACTCAAAAAATCAGCACATCTAACATCTAACGTGAGGTTGGTGGTGTTCGGCTAGTAATTATAAGAAGATGAGAGTCAAGTGTTTGAAGAAAAATGAGAGGATGAAAGATAAGAAAATGACAGGTGAATGGGATAAGAGTAAAGAAAAGATGAAAGAGAAGAAGATGAAGTAGGCGGCTATGTAGGAGAGTGAGAAGAAAGAAAGATGAAAGAGTTAGGGTTGTGAATTTGAAGAAAAATAAAAGATTTCACATAATAAATCAGACATAGACATGAGTTTCTATTGTTTTTGTCTTGGGTATGTACGTGATTTCGAGAAAAAAAAAATCGGGAATTAATAGACGTGAGCTTTGCTGATTATATGATGTTTATATAACTATAATAGACATGGGTTTTATTTAAAAAACCCATGTCTATATTTTGGCATAAATTGCAAAAATGCCATCGGTTCCTTATAGACATCGGTTTTTTAGATGTCTGACATCTATGTAGTGATGTCTATAGCCCATTTTGTAGTAGTGTCCACACATTAACCTTCTCCTGATCAATGTTCCTCAACCATTTAGCAATTAGAGCTTTATTCCAGGCAAGTATCTCTTTGATGTTGAAACGCCCTTTTGCCCTGGGAGCCCAAGAACTTTTCCAACTCTAATGGAATAATTTTCTATGACCCTCCTGCACATTCCACAGATAATTCATACGCATGAAATTGACTTGCTTAATCACTCCCTTAGAGCAACTCCAACGCAACAAGAAATTTCTGCTTGGAATATTGAGGCAGGTGGGGACAGCGTTGGAGGAAAGGCATGAAACTGCCCAGGTTCAAAAAACTGCTCCGTTGAGCATGCTACCTCAACAAACAAGTGGCCTGACATTTCCTCTTTTGGCATGGCAAGTGCTGACATGTGGGCATGGGCCTCCCCACTTAGTTGTTGCTGAATTTTTCCAATTGAAGTGGTGTGGTGCAATGACTATAATCACAGTGGGACCTATCCTCCAACCTGCCTAACATTGGAGCAATTTTTGCTTTCAACTTGCCTGACTTGCTTTTATGACATGACAACTCCAAGCAAGGTATAATCCCGCCTAGGATTGGAGTTGCTCTTAGGAATTAGGAGGGCACCACACCAAAATTTCTCAATTCCAAACAAGACTTAGTTGATCAATTGAATTCTGCCAGCATAGGATAACAAGGTTGAAGTCCAATCCTGCAGGTTTTTCCTGATCTTGCTGATGAGCTTATTAGACATATGGAGCTTCAACTTAGCAGAATTTAAGGGGTTTTTTGTTTTGTGGGATAAGTAGGTGGGATAAGATAAATAATCCCAATAGTCCATAATTCCATGTTTGGCAATGAGGATTAAGTAGTGGGATAAAGATTATGAGATAACTTATCCCACCAAAATAATACCTAAGGGGGCAGATATTAAGATGTGGGATAAAATTCAATGAAAATGACACATATGCCATTATTAATTGAGAAATAAAGCTTTTATTATTAGGGGGTAATAGTGTCATATAACAATTAATTAATACATTTCCTCTAATTCTCAACCTCTAATCCCCTCATACTACCAAATAAGGGATGAGATTCAAAATCTCTTATCCCTCCCTCTTATCCCTCTCTAATCCCACCTTCTTATCCCTTCTATCTTATCCCACTTGCCAAACGAGCCGTAAAAGTATGCCTAAAAACCTGAAAGGAAAATCTCCTTCCGGAAACTTAGAAACAAGAAGAATTTGCTCCTTAACACTTGGCAAAGCACCAGCAAAGTATATCTCAGTTTTACTAGGGTTGGCATGGAAGCCAGAGTTGGCAGCAAAGTCATTAAGAGTTATGATAACAACCTCCACTGAAGGGACACCTCCTCTAGTGAAGATCATAAGATCATCAGCAAAAATTAAGTGTCAGACCAAGCCTGCTACACTTTGGGTGCATTGTAAAGTTCTTCTTTGTTGGCATGACCCTTAGCCTTCTAGATAACATCTCCATACACAGGACAAAAAGATAGGGAGAAATGGGGTCTCCCTGTCTTATACCACACTCTCCTTTAAAGAAACCTCTATTAGCGCCATTGATTTTAATTGAATGCCAGGGACTAGTAATGCAAGCCATAATCTAGGCAATAAAAGGTCGAGGAAAGTCCATGCTCTTCAACATATCTCTAATAAAATCTCAACCCATTGTATCAAAAGCCTTCCGGTTATCCACCTTATTAAACATCCGGGAGAAGAGTTTTTCTGACCATAACCCTTCACCAGGGTTTGAGAAAGAACTATATTGTTAAAAATGTTCCCCCCTTCTATGAAGGCTGCTTGCTCAAGCCTAATCAACTCTGGCATGACATTTTGCATTCTATTAGCCAAAAATTTAGTGATGGTCATATATATGGTGGTACTACAAGAGATGGGTCTGTAGTCCAGGATAGTGCTGACGTTAGCTTTCGTAGGAATAAGGGTGATAAGGGTAGTATTAACCTGATTCAGCATCTTGTTTGTTTTAAAGACATTTAGAACAGCTCTGCATAATTCTTGCTAACAACGTCCCATGATGTGGTGAAGAACCTAGAGGAAAACCCATCGAGCCCTGTGACTTTGTTAGGGTTAATGCTGAACAAGGCTTGCTTAATTTCCTCTTTAGATATACTCCTAGCAAGAAAACTCCTACTGTCCTCATACAACTTTTTCCCACTATATAGGTGATGATTAGTGGGCATAATGGTCTTTCTGGTGCCTAGTAAGCTCTTATAGTATTGTATAAGGCTTCAGCGATGCCCTCCTGAGTTGTATGAGTACGCCATTGGTATTTTGGACACTCCCAAGTGTACTCATATGGTTCCTCATAGCAACCTTGTTGTGGAAATATCTTGAGCTGCAATCAGCCTCATTTATGTGAATCACTTTGGCCCTTTGGCTTAAAATGCTCATTTTCGCTCTTTTGAGTACACAAAATTTCTCTCTAATCTCATATTCCGGGTGAATCAAGTGTTGATTAGAGGGATTGCTCGGAATCTACATTTGACAATCCTCAAGTTCTTTCCTACAATAATTGACCATTTGAGATATGTTTGAAAAGTGGACCTTATTCAGCTGTTTAAGTCTCTCTTTTGTATATTTGAGCTTGGTTACAAGTTGGAACATAGGAGTGCCAGTAACTTGTTTTCCCCAAGCATTTTCTATTAAACCAATGTATTGAGGATGATCTACCCAGCAATTATTCACATTTAATGGTTGTATGTGTATCATCTTCTTATCGGATATAATGATATTTGTTGGCTAGATTACTTATGTTTACAAGCAATTACTACTATTAAGTACTATTAAGCTTATATGCCATTGTGACGTGAGATAGCATTGAGTTGATGCTTTGAGAACTGATTCAACTTTTTCGATTGCATTGACTCCATACGGTGTATTTGCATTACTATTATCCAAGAGGTAAAAGTTTGATTTGGTTAAATCGACCATACGTGAGCATTACTTCCACCTACTACTTATTTCAATTTTTTCACTAGTCAGCCATTAGTCCAAAAAGTCAAATTAAACATCGACAAATGAATTAATAAGATAGAGGCAGAAACATTTACTCATTCGCATGACTACATGAGACATCAAAATAAAAAAATAAAAAATTCAATGGAAGTACGAAACAAAGGAACCAGCTGGCAAATTTATAGTCACAATCTCCTATGTGGGGATTTTTACACTTCTCAAATTCATCTTTACACTCCTCTTTGTGAGATGAGTGATGTCCCACCTAGGGAAAATTTAGGGATATGTAACTCACAATGGAGAGTGTAAAATCAATATAAAAAGTGTAAAAATCACTACCCAACTCTCATAATGTACAATAATCTTCTATTTCAACAATCAATAGCTGATATACATGTGATAAGTATCAAAGAAAATATGCATCAACACTTTAAATCGTCCCAATAAAACCTAGAGGTTCTAAGAACAACTCCAATGGTAGACGGGATTAGACCCCACTTGGAGTTGCCATGTCATAAAAGTAAGTCAGACAGGTTCCAAACATAATCTATTCTAATATTAAGTACGATTCAAACCTGCTTGTATAGGCATACATAAGAAAGAAAGTAAATCAAAACACTAAAAAAGAAATAGAATAATACAAGTCATTGGTAAATATATGAAATGTGAATAAAACAAAGAAAAAAAGTAAATTAAAAGAAAAAGAAGTGGATGAATGTGAGAAGGGGGCTACGCAAAAGTGGGAAGAAATAGCCAAGAGTCAACCTTAAGCATGTAGCCCAAGTGAGCGAATAGCTTGAAGCTGGACAAGTTCTTTCCTTTCCCCTACAATGCCCCGCAAGCCCACTTTTCTCCAAGCAACTCTAAATCCCGCCACTGGAGTTGCTATAAAAAACTCAAACTCGAGTATACCCTTCGAGAAAAATTGTCATTCCCACCGCTATTTTAATCACCTTGTGTTGTGTCGAATTTGTTATAAGTCTTAAACTAAGTTATTACTCTTACCAACTTTCCAAAAACCGTTTAACACGACCACATACATTTTTATTTTTTTCTAGAGGACACTTACTTTTTTATATACACGACAAAGTTTTAGTAATTTTTTTTTAAAATCGCTGTGAATTGCAAGCTAACTTATGCACTTACTGAAAGTTATTTAGCCTGTAATTAGACTCCTCTAATTGGTACTTAATTAGTCCTAATTAAGTTTAGCTAAGAATCTTTAGTTGCAAGTAAGGTTAAAGCATAAATAAGGTAAAAAAAACATGTTTTTATACCTTAATCAAGAGAAATTTTGACCTTATTTCAAATGAAGGATCTTGAGCTGCAAATTAATGGAGATCATCCTCCTTAATCTTGAGTTTTCAAGTTAGGAAACCTCCTCCCTTGATCCACCAAAGGAGCTCTCCAAAAATCTCACAAAATGGACTAGTTTTATGAGATTTTAACCCTAAAACCTTGTATATAATTAGCCAACAAATTACTTAATGATATACTAGGCTTAGATAAGTGTCTTGATCAAGTTATTATTGACATGCAATGAAAAAAACTTGACTTTGATGGTCTTGAATGTTGGCTGAATTTGTAAGAGAAAAGAGAGGTTTTCTCTTAATTCTCTCTCTAAAATTAACTTGCATTTTGTAAAAAATGATGTGTTGTTGTGTTTGACCATCAAATACTAGTATATATACTAGTGGTAATCCAAATTACCATTTTGCCCTTACTAATTATACCCCTAAACATCTTATGTTACAATTTGGTATAATTTGTACACTTATTTCTTTAAGTATTAATTAATTATTATATCACTATATATTAATAACTAATTACATCATTTTAGCTAAAATTAAAAATATTTGTAATTTAATTAGCCAATTGTCTACATTGACAATTCACACCAAAATCGTAATTTATTCGACCTGAGTTCCAAACTCGTAAAACACTATCCGATCTAATCAGTTAACTCTTTAACAGAAACATTAGGGTTTATATTATATTGTTTTAAATACAAATGTAATATCCTTTGGAGAAACTATCTTTATCGGTGTGACCGAGAGGGATCAGTTGATTAACGCCGTCAAACGACAATAACGTCAAACTCTAGCCAGGCAACCGTTATCGATATACGTTAATCAACTGACTTAGTATATTTAATATATCCCATGTTTATTCCTAATTAGATTTAATTAGTCAACGCATTATTATCGGAGGACACCTACTCCAACACTAACTTACTCAGTCACTCTCCTCGCCCCCTCACCAACATTTGCTCTGTTATTTTTCTAAAAGCTCATGAGTTGCCATTGGACAACTTATTAGCTTCAAATCCAAGCTTCCTATCTGTCGCCCAAAATCTTCCGTCATCGTCGGTTTCTTGTATAATGAGCGTAAGTATCACTCACTTATCCAACTTTTGTTTAGTACATGAATGCTAGTAAAGAGTAAGTATACATGTGAAGCCCTACTCCTGTGTTTGTGTTGAAATTGTATAAGATTTCACTTAATTACCAATAATATTTACGTGTTTGTTCGATTTCTGATCGGCCATTTTCTTCGTATGTGTATGTTATTGTTTAGTATGTGCTATAATTTGGCAAATGTAGTTGGAAGTAGTGAAACATTTTATCTTTAGCTATTGATATTGGGATAATTAAGTAAATAGGTGTGTTCGTTTGATTTTTCAATGACCAGTTTCTTTAATTTGAAGGTTTGTTCTGTTCTTACTGGCGATATTATCATTTTGGTAGTGTATATATATTATGCATGTTAGCAAGAAATTTGGAAATTTAGTTAAGGCAAAAAGATTTAATCTTTACTAGAAAGAATTGGGATTATGATTGTGAATCGAAGTTGCGTTCACTTGATTTCTTGATCGCCATTTACTTGTGCCTGATGTTATCTTGAAACTCTAATTTATCAACTGTTAAATTTGTGCGTGTAGTGTACTTTTAAAGATTCTCCCTAAATCAAAATGGGTCAAGAGAAAGGGGTCGTTGTGACTATTTGAGGAAGGGATACTCGGTTTTCTATTTATGTAAGTTGGTGTTAAAATTCTGGTGTCACGCTTCCATCTCTTGTGAGACTTTGTGTTTATATATAGAAATGGTGATGGACTTGATATCATATATGGAAAGTTCGCTGCATTGTAAGTTGTTTTTATAATCATTGTTCGTTCTGAATTCTGGTTCACACTTTGGAATTATTGTGAATATGAAGTCATAGCGCATCACTATGTTTGTTTTAGCAAAACAGTTTGCGAAAGGAACTCGATGAGGTTTTGGCACAACTGCACAAGAGGAGATTTATTGGTACCAAAAATCGAGAATGGAATTCATCTAGGACGAAGATAGAAATACTGCATTCTTCCAGTTGAGTACCATTGTGAGAAGATGGACCAACAAGATCTCGGCGCTAAAAAAAAGAAGAGGGGACTTGGATGGAGTCGCAGGAGGATATTGTTGGATTTATAATCCAAAAAAATAAATGAATTAGTCAAAATTAGTTTAATGGTTCCTATTTATTTGTTAGTAGTTTCTGCGTATTAGGATTCTTGTAGCAAAGTGGATTAGTGGGGTTATACGTGGGAATTAGCATCACTCAAGGGGTTAACTCCTACTTTCTAGGATTTTGTTGTATGTACGGCCTATATAAGGCTGGAGTTATTTTGAGATTAATTGAGAAGATTTATGAGCAAGTTTAATAGTAAACTTCTCCATTGTTTACTCTCATATTATTCCTCCCCTCTATATTCTACATGGTATCAGAGCTCTTGATATGGAGACTGATCACCTCCAATCAAGTAGCCAGATTCGATTCTATTTCAAATGGGGCGAACGGAGATTCCGCTGCTATCAGACAAATCACAAAATTGAGGGTGAGTGTTTACAAAAGTGAGATCAAGAGAGTACGAGTGTTTGGGAGTAAATCAAAAACCAAAAAAAATAAAATAATAATAATAATATTTTGAAGGGTGTTCTACGGCAACACAACTTTGTGCAAATTCAAAACATAAATTAATGTGAGGTGTTTTTGTTTCTCGACAATGATATTGGTAAAACAGATTAGGTCAGATGCATGCCAAGATGATCAGGGCAACTCAGCACTTGTGTGTTTGTACGATGATGAACCAAATTACAAGTTTAAAGGGGTCTAATCAATGAAGGCTCCTGGGGTCTCGAAAGGAGACATTTGAGGTTTTGGGTGTGGAGCCCAAACAAGTCAGGTCATAGTACCGATGACGACGAGGTTGCGAAAATGCCGTAACGATGAAGTTAATTTGCTCATCTTTGAATTGCACCATGGAAAGATAGAGAGACGTGCTCTATTGATTTCGGAGAGATGTGCTCCGATAAGAACAACATGTTCGAGGGTGGTGAGAAGTGCACCACAAAATAGAGGGTAAGAGAGAAGTGCTCTAACATTGTTGGAGAGAAGTGCTCCAATGTATGGTCGGTGATTACGTGCATCGGCAAGATGACGAGAAGTGCGTCACGATATGTGGAGAGAAATGCTCCATGAAGAAGACGGTTGTGCAAAACCCGATTGATCAAGATCCGAAGGCGAGATCGAAGTGGTACGAGAACTACGTGGTCTCCTACGTTCGTTGCGGCGATGGACGTAACAACGAGTTTGGTTTAACACGCGGACGACATAGATTGCTCCTACGATTTTTGGATCAAGGGGGTGTGTTGGATTTATGATCCAAAAAAATAAATGAATTAGTCAAAATTAGTTTAGTGGTTCCTATTTATTTGTTAGTAGTTTCTGTGTATTAGGATTCTTGTAGCAAAGTGAATTAGTGGGGTTATACGTGGGAATTAGCATCACTCAAGGGGTTAACTCCTAATTTGTAGGATTTTGTTGTATGTACGACCTATATAATACTGAAGTTATTTTGAGATTAATTGAGAAGATTTATGAGCAAGTTTAACAGTAAACTTCTCCATAGTTTACTCTCATATTATTCCTCCCCTTTAAATTCTACAGATATCAGGGCTCTTGTTGTGAAGTTCTACAAAAATCTCTTCATGGAGAAAAACCCATCTCAAGAGGTAACCAAATTACCTAGAGACATCTTCCCGGATTTCACATTGGGAATTTGGGAGAAGCTCCCGCAAGGTGGACAAAAGGCTAGCGGGATGGCAAACAAAACACCTCTCACTAGCTGGAAGAAGTACGCTCATCCAGTCTACAATGTCGCATCTGGCAACTTGCAGCATGCAAGCGGCAAAAATTCCACACACGACTTACGATGCCATTGGTCATAAAACCAGAAGGATCTCTGGGGTGGGGATGAAATCATCGTAAAATTCATCTGGTATCCTGGAAAACAATTCAGCAACCAAGCGAAAGAGGGGGACTCAACATACGCTCGACCATGCAAGCTAATGCAGCGTAACCACTTTAGGAGAGGAAAATTGTAACACTACGGAATTTGGAAAGTGGTTTATGGAGTGGTTTCTGGAGTTGGTTTGTCCCACATTGGGAAACTAAAGCTTACATGATCAGTTTATAATAGATTCCTACCATCATACTAACAACAAGACCTTCACCTTTTTAGAGCCCACGAGAGGATATTCGGGCCTAAGGGGTGACTACCCATCCTATTGGGTTGTGTTGAAATGGACGGTGGATCAGGGTGTTACAGATGGTATCAGAGCAACCCTACGACTGCGTGCTGAGTGATGGGGTTAGGCCCAGGTCAGCCGTCTAGCGGGGGAGATCTTGGACCTGTGTTGATGTTGGTATGGTTTGGCCGAGGCGCAACGGGGACGTTGCGTTCTCTAAGTGGTGGAGTTTGTAACACTACGGAATTCGGAAAGTGGTTTATGGAGTGGTTTATGGAGTTGGTTTGTCCCACATTAGAAAACTAAAGCTCACATGATCAGTTTGTAATAGATTCTTACCATCATACTAACAACAAGGCCTTCACCTTTTTAGAGCCCACGAAAGGATATTCGGGCCTAAGGGGTGACTACCCATCTTCTTGGGTTGTGTTGCGACGGACGGTGGTTCGGGCTGTTACAAAAATAGTATAAACTAATAAATTATACGAGAAATCGAACTAAAATCAAGAGTGAAAGTTTTAAAATAAGACAACATTTCTTGCCTTATCAAAGACAGGAGGAGCCTCTCTCGTCATATCTCTTTGTCATGTGCTTGGAAAAATTACACCAGTTTATCAATGAAGCAGTAAACTCAGGGAAATGGAAGCCGGTTAAGGCAAGTAAAACCGGAACTGCCATTGCCAACATCTTCTTTGTTGACCTGATACTTTTCGCAAAAGGCAGAGTGGAGCAAGCTTGGGTTATCCAAGAATGTCTAACTCTGTTTTGTGCAGAATCGGAGGAGAAAGTCAGTCATGCCAAGCCACAAGTTTTTTTTCTCCTCGAATGTAAACACCGGGTGACCAAGAACTAATCAGTCAGGCGCTGGGCATTCAGAAAACAGAGAGGACCTTGGGATCTACTTGGCCATGCCACTTATCCAAACCAACATACAATCATTTGGAGGGAAATTTTTTTTTTAGCATCTTTATAAATTATAAGTGACAACACAAAATGGGTATTATATGTACAAAACTCAAACCTCATCAACACTACATGGATGAATTTAAAACATACTGTACATCATATCATATGCAAATCCGAATCCGAAAAGTACCATGTAAATTTCCCATCTTGTTTGTGTCAAAAGAAAACTGGTTTTCAGCTAATACTCCCTCCATTTCAGTGAGTTGTTTACGTTGTGATTTGCACAAAAACCAAGGAAAGGAACTAATTATTTTCCTAAGCAAATTATTATGGCCTAATCTTTCTACTCATCCTTCCCTGCTGCCTTCTCATTTCTCTCTCCTCCCGATTTGTTCTTCCACCATATGGGAAAAGGTTAGCCAACTCAAACCATCGGACTTGTCAACAATCTCCATCACAAATTCACAAGCTTATACATAATCAACTCAAATGCATTTTTTTTCCCATAAAATTCAGATTCCCCCTCCCCAAAAAGACCCAGATTTCAAACCACTCCCCCCCCCATTTGAAGCAAAAGTTGAAATCCTCTTCAGATGTTACCCGGATTTCCCCCCACCCCCCAAGAAATCGCATATATGTAGTAGGCGAAGGAGAGCATTAGACTGGGTATTAGAGGAGAGAGCGGAACAAATTGAATTTTTCACAGATCTCGGTTTGGGGATTTTTGGGGAGGGAGTGGGAGAAAACTCAGAAAATGTGAAGAACAAATAAAATGGGATGAATGGGTTGAGACTTGGAGTAAATTGGGTTATTAGATTAAGATAATGTTAACTGTTAAAGGGTTGTTAATGCTGTATTAATGGGTTTGTTAGACTAATTAAACCAAATAAGTACGGGATTAAGGGGGTTAGTAAGGGTACAATGGAAATTTTAAATGGCTTAATTTGTCCCAAAATAGAAACGTAAACAATTGACCGAAATTGCCGAAAACGGAATACGTAAAGAAACGAAAGAAATGGAGGGAGTACAAACTTCTCCCCTTCCACATCCAAAACCTCATCCTAAAACCCTTTGTAAAGTCAACAACAAACAACAATGGGGGCACTCACACTCAGGCTCCCTTCCCTCTCCTCCCTCCTCTCCCCACCCTCCCTCACCCGCTCCACCCCCTTCCTCCGCCGCAACCTCCACCACCCCCGCCGCAACACATCCAAATTTACCACCCAAACCGCCGCAACTCCACCACCCGCCGCGTACAAGCCGAAACCCCAAGACCAAGCCATCACCCCTAGGTCACAAGACTTCAATGCCTGGTACCTCGACATCATTTCCCACGCCGAACTCGCCGATTACGGCCCCGTTCGCGGCACCATGGTCATTCGCCCTTATGGTTACGCCATTTGGGAAGCCATTCAGGTTCCTTTTTTTTTTTTTTTTTTTCTTCTTCTCAATTCAATTTCAATTTAAACTAAAGCTCAAACATTGATTTATAATTGTATTGCGTGTTTTTCGATTGTTTTTTTTTTTTTTGAAGGATTATCTGAATGTTAAATTCAAGGAAACGGGGCACAGTAACATGTACTTCCCACAGGTATACTACTATATACTCCCTGGCTTATAGTTTACGACTTTTCTGATATTCTTGTTACAATTACCCTAGCGAGGAGGAAATAATTAGCTGTTAGTATTGGTAATAAGTAGTACATTTTGCGGATTTCGGGTTTGCGCCGTAGTTTCACTTAGATATGGAGTATGTTGCCTTAGAGTCTACTTGCCATTTCAGCTTCCCTGTACTTTGTTAGATGTAACGAGAGCGTCTTCTATAAGATAAGTTTGGATGTTTGCGTATTTTGGTGGTTACCTGTTTGTGATTTTGGATGTTTGTCGAGGAGTTATTTGGGTTTTGTGCGCGGTACGTGCTTGTTTTAGGATTCTTTGTCCCTCCACTTTTATTTACTGAAAGTCGTTTACCTTGTGTAACTGGAGGGAGGAAAGGTGCATTATTCAGGAAACTGAGTCTTTAGCTAAATCGTCTGTTTAAGATTTGTACTAGTGTCATGAATCAAGTGAAATACTTATAAAATTTTCCAATAGCTTTCGGCCAACCTGTTTTCGACCTTGTTCAAGATGCTCATCTTAGCTATAGCAGCTAGAATAGTAGAATAGTTTTAATTTGTTGTTAACAATGTAACTGATTTTAGAGTGGCCTCTATTAAAGCCAATGTACCGTTTCATATCATATAGAGGAGCTTACCCTCAACGACAATGCATATGAGTATTCAGATTCATCTATTACCTCTATATCAAACTACTCTGTCCCAACCTATTTTTTGTTTGGTTTGGTCATGATAATTAAGAAAATGGGAAGGAAGCCATTATAAGTTGAAGATGGGTTGTAGTGTGAAGTGTAAGTTAATTACCTAATAAGAAAATATAAAGATTAAGTTTCTTCTTTTTTTGGTAAATGTCATGGAGAAATTATATTCTTAGCAAATAAGAGCAAATGAGGACTAGGGGTCTTCAAGTGAAAAAAGTAACAAATGAGTACCACTTTTTTTAATGGGGAGTACCATTCTGTTAAATGACCATGATTGGAAGAAGCACCCCCAGGCTTTAGCCCCAATAATAAGTTGAAGTGACAACCCTCCCGACATGAAAAAAAGACGATAAATCACCTTAACCAAATACATATAAGTTCTGTTCTTTGGTGTCACACCAATACCTTGAAAATTAATGCTGAAAATGTCGATCACCAATGCAGCTTATACCCAATGTTCTTGACAAAAACCCAAATAACTTTAACTATAATGAATGAGCAACATCACAACGGAGCAATAAATGCACTCTCTCCTAATTTTTCCACAATTGTTAAAGCACATAGTTATACGCTAGGGCCAAATTAGTATTCTGTCTGAAGATTCTCATAAGTATTGATTCTTTCGAAAACCCTAGTCGATCGAAGCACATTGAGTGGTGCTTTGGCCTACCAAATGCCTTTCCTGACTACACTCATAGAATGAGCTAGTCTAGTGAGAGCTGTCATAATGAATTGGTGATGGAGGCATCTGAAAAACAGCAATTCACCATCTTCCACTCACATAGAGACCTTCTCAAATCGAGATCCCATGATTGCCTCACCACATTGTAATGTAAAGTAGAGAGACAATATATGCAGGGAAAAAAGTAGCGCACTCATCACTTTCCCATGGATCTTTTAAGAATCTAACACATTAACCATTTCCTACCTTGTATGAATTCAAGGGCAAAGTGGCATAAAATCTCTTTAATGAATTTCTGAGGGGAAGCATCCATAGTTCCCCGACAGATAATGCCAGCAATTACTTAGCCTACCATAACAACTTCTAAATTTCTAATTATCTTATGTCACAATGTAGATGGCTCTAAAGGAAAATGCCAAGACCATTTGCCCAAAAGAGCAATATTTTTAGGTACCATACGGTTGGATTAGATGAATGAAGTAAGAGGTGTCCCTCTCGTAGGAATTAATCGCCCTATGTCTGTAGTCACATTTTTTTTGGAACTAAAACGGAAATTCATTAATATTGTCGCCAAACGGCACTTACATCAAGAATTGTAACGATACAAATATCATCAAATAAATCTAATTGACACAATTCTTCCCTAATTAACGATATTGATCCCTTCCACAAGCCACAAAATTGGATTTGCACAATTGCATGCTGAATGCAGGATGCATGAAAAGCAGCTGTAAAGAAGTTAGTTCAAACAGATGTAGATACTACCAGTTTGGTTACTTATGTCTCTTTCAAGGAGACTTATCATACTCAAACGTGCTTCATACTTTATAGTCGCCTTTTAAGGTGATTTTTCTACTTCTGAATTTATCAATCATGGAAATTGTTTTTTCAAATATTGAGGGTTATTTCAACAATTTTTTTTGAGTTTAAAGTATCACTGAAATCTCTATTTCTTGACCGGACTTTTTTTTTTTTTTTTTTTCTTTTTCTTTGCAGTTTATACCTTATTCATTCATAGAAAAAGAAGCCAGTCATGTTGAAGGTTTTAGTCCAGAGCTGGCTCTTGTAACTGTCGGAGGAGGAAAAGAACTTGAAGAAAAGCTCGTGGTACTACCATTCTTCATGGCTTCTTAACCTATTATATATGTGAGCGATTGAATTCAGTCAACTGAGTCTTGGCTTTGATTGTTGCACTTGTTGAGGTTCTGGCAGGTTCGACCTACAAGTGAAACTATAGTAAACCATATGTTTACACAATGGATCCATAGTCATCGTGATCTTCCCCTGATGATCAACCAGGTGAGATAACTATAGGACTAGTAATTTAGGTTCATTGGGGCCTTTATCGTCTTCTCATCCCGTCACGATAATGTAAAATTATATTGATTTTCTTCTAGTGGGCAAATGTCACAAGATGGGAGATGCGCACAAAACCATTTGTGAGGACTCTTGAATTTCTCTGGCAGGAAGGCCATACTGCTCATGCGACTGCAGAAGAGGCGGAAAAAGAGGTTCTTGGTTTTTTAAAACTTTTAATTATAATTTATATATTGGCTAACCATATCCATGTTCACATGAAATGCTCTCTCAGCTAATGCAATGAATGCTTTTTTATGCAGGCCTTGCAAATGATTGACATTTACACACGGTTTTCTTATGAGCACGCAGCAATACCTGTAATTGCTGGTCGCAAATCAAAGTTAGAGACATTTGCTGGTGCTGACAGGACATATACAATTGAGGCTATGATGGGCGATAGGAAAGCTTTACAAGCTGGGACTAGCCATAACCTTGGACAGAACTTTTCTCGTGCTTTTGAAACCCAGGTTCAACTGATATTATCAATCCTTTGGCATTTTGTCTTCTTTCGGATCATGAGATATTTCAACATCAAGTAAATGACCACCACAATTATCTATGCAGTTCACTGATGAAAATGGGCTAAGGCAACATGTCTGGCAGACTTCATGGGCTATTAGCACACGGTTTGTTGGGGGTATAATCATGACTCATGGAGATGATGCTGGCTTAATGCTTCCTCCAAGGGTTGCTTCAATACAGGTTACTTAGTGGACCTTACCTTTTTTAATTTCCTTGCAAAAGATCTTATAAATTCACGTCCTAGTTTTGCTAGACTTTAATTTCCTTCTTCGGAAGTTTTAATTTGTTAAATGTGAATGTGTGTATGTAAATCAACACGATAATATAACTTGGCGTAGTCTGTTTCTAGGTTATCCAAAATACATGTCTGAAATTTGATGTTGAGTTGTGACAAGTAGGCTTTTAATCATCACACAACGGCCTAATGTCTCTGAAAACTGCCCCCCCCCCCTGGGAGGAGGCCAAGTGAAAAAGAGCGATAGAGAGGGTACATTTCTGAGATTTAATGTTGACATGTATCAACATCAAACAATACACAATGCCTTCAAAGAGGCTACTCCTACAAGGCCCAAGTCTGGTAAGCTGGGGTTGGATGTAGGCATCCCTTCTGAGGCAGAGGATGTTTTCTTAAACCAAAAACATATCTGCTTCTTATTGAAACAGTGGAGGGAAGAGCCAAATCTTACCTTGTCCATTGCTCCCTCCATCTTTCTTCAAACACCCATAGGTAAATCGCTCTCTTATTTGGGAGTGTGTAAACGCTAATTGGTTAATCTATGTTCCAAAATAAATGCATGGAATTTGCTAAGATTCTAATCAAACTCTCTATGTAATTTTTTGGAACTTTGATTAACCGATTAGTGAGTACACCCTCCTCAACGCGAGGCTATTTTGGGTATGGGGTGTTTAAAGAAAGATGGAGGGTGTACATCTTAAAGCCAAAAGATGAATAACTCTTTGCCTTGTTGAAGAGGAGGCTACTTTGTATGTTTCTGTAGATTTGTTCAGTTTCCCTATTAAAAGTTGTGGAGTTGGAAGAATGGAATTTTTTCGTGTCTATGTAGTTGAATTCATGTAGTAAAATTTTAAGCCCATCCCCAGCGCATGCTTACTACTCTGTCATACTACCTATTCCTTTTTTCATTTTGCTAATGGAATCTTTTAGCTGTTACTTATATAAGCTTTTTTCAGGTTGTAATTGTGCCAATTTGGAAAAAGGAAGAAGAGAAATCAGGTGTTCTCAGTTCTGCAGCAGCTGTGTTTGAAGTTTTGAAGAGTGCAGGGGTTAAAGTTAAACTTGATGATTCTGAACAGAGAACCCCCGGTTGGAAATTCAACTTCTGGGAGATGAAGGTGAAAACTTATCTGATCATAGTCACGAACACTAGATTTTTGTTTCAATAGTGTAATCCGAAATGTAGGCGTTATAGCTATCTTTACATACTTTTTCCTTGCTTTCACTTGGATTATACACATCATATAATTGATGGCTGTGGCTAGTGTACTCAAGCCATGTGAACAATGATGAATCCCCATAACAATTGTGAAAATGAAAAAAGCAAATTAAAATTAGAGCTGAATCAATTCTCTGAAAAATAAAGTTTATTGCTACCAGTGGACTTTTGCTTCTGATATTGGACTGCCTTTTCACAATGGGTGTTGAAAAACTAGGTTTAGAAACTATGCTACGCTTGATATTTTATAAATTGTAAGAAGCTTCTCTATGTGAACAGAAAATCATTAGCTGTACTTGTATTCTTTGGTTGTGCTTACTGCTTATGCTTGGCTTTTTGTTTTTGTTTTTCTGCTTTCCCAGGGAGTTCCTATTCGGATCGAAATTGGTCCTCGTGATGTCGCAAATAAGAGTGTGGTCATTTCAAGGAGGGATATTCCTGGTAAACAAGGGAAAGTCTTTGGTATATCCATGGAATCCAGCATTCTGGTTTCTTATGTAAAAGACAAACTAGAGGAGATACAAGCATCTCTTCTAAGCATGGCAACATCATTCCGTGATAGGTATGTATCTGTCCAGTTTGGGTGTAAAAGAAGGCGTTTTGAATGTCAAACATGTGAATTGTCAAGTGATTGCCCATCTAAATATGCATATTTTCTCGTGTACAAAGTGAACACTATATAATCTTTTTTTTTTTTTTTTTTTTTTTTTTTTTTTTTTTTTTTGAGGTAAACACTATATATAATCTTGGATGGCTATTAATCATGCAAATTAGCCACCCTATTGGTTTTGGGTAACTGTCTCACCTATTTGATATGGTATATAATGGATGTTATATTTGTAGTAGAAAATAAAACGAAGAAGGGAAAAAAATAGCGTTCGCATTTGGTAAGAACTAGGAGAGGTATTCTATGAAAGCTAGAAGATTGAAAACAGACTAATTAACTATTATCTCACCTATATGATGTGGTAGTAATGTATGTATGTTTGAAGTAAGGTAATAAAAAGAAAAAGAATAAAATCATTGCTAGCCATGATAAGAACTAGGAGATTAAGGTATTCTCAGAAAGCTAGAATATTGAAAATAGACTAAACATGCACATCAAATTGCTCTCCATTCATAAGTTCTAACTTCATCTCTCGTTCTTTGTTTGTGTAACTTTGTTCAGGTCCTTTAGTTCATCCTCTTATCACACTTTTTTTTAAAATTTTTATGAACCATATATGAGTGGTGGCGTGGATAGCAAAGTCCAGTCGGGAAACAGGAAGAGGATTGGGAAGGACTTCTGAAAAGGCTCTAGTATTTGTAATTAGTACTCTTGGGTTCATGGCTGACCAGTGACAATGAGTATGCCCAGCCATTGTTCTGAGCTGTCAATAATAAGAGAAACTAGGTGAAGTAATCTTTACTGGAGTTCAAACTGTTTGCTATATGTGGGTGTTATGGCTGTTTGGTTGAAGGGCGATGATAGAAAAGTTCCCGTTTATTTGCCAATCATAAGCATCGTAAACATTAGCCAAACCTGCCATTCACTTGGAGTACAGAAAGGAGAGTGCAAAAATACCAAAATCTCACCTTTTTGTCAACAAAATGAAAAAGCACTCGGATAATGAGAAGGAAAAAAGGAAACACAAAATTCTACACTGACAATTCAATTGAAGGTTGCACGGGCACTAGTGTGAAATAGTTCTCTTCCTGTGAGAGATGCCTTGTGGTGGTCTTTCCAACTCTGTCCGTTTTATGAGTGTGCAATGTTATCTAGTATAGTTATATGTTACATAATCGAGTTTAGTGATATAGGAGATTCTGAGATGAGAAATCTTGTGTCTTTCTGTGTCATTTGCTCTGAATTCTGACCGTGAAATTACTTTTGACAGTAACATTGTTAATGTGACCTCATATGATGAGCTGAAGGACGCAATTTCTGCTGGAAAATGGGCGAGAGGTCCATGGTCTGCCAGGTACTACTATCTTGTCTGGTTTACCTCTCTGTCTACGTATCTCTTTCATATCCTCATTTCTCTCTGTTTTCTAATTTGAATATTGCTGGCAGTGCCTAAACTTTTTTCCTTCTTGCAGTGACAAGGATGAGCAGAAATTGAAGGAGGAAACTGGGGCAACTATCAGATGCTTCCCTTTCGAACAGCCCCAGGGTACAAAGACCTGCCTAATGACGGGTAATCCAGCTGATGAAGTAGCGATTTTCGCAAAATCTTACTAGATTCAGGCCGGGCTACTGTAAGAAGCTTTCTTTTGTTGGCCGACATTCAGTTATCGTATAGCCTGCCAGACTGCTACCACTCTTGTCGATCAGAATACTCAAGTAGGTGTTTTCTATCAACAGTTTTGGTTTTTTACAACTGTAAATGTCTAGTCATCTTCGGAGGGATCTTTCTCGGGCGGGATTCATTACCGGCTTTCTTGTTCCATAGTCATGGAAGTTTGTCTGAAATAGGTAAGAACTTGGGTACGGCAGTTCTATTTGACTATGGTAAAGAGAAGGTGAGGGTTTAAGGTTCTTGGTTCTTGGTTGGGAACTCACCCCAAACCTTATGATCGTCTTACTAAAGGCTTGGCAAAAAGTTGCGGCGGTGAATCGGGTTCTTATCAAGGGTGGGCGAGGGAAAACCTATCAGAAAATCTCTTATTGACTTATATACTCATGGAAAGGTTACTTCTATAGTCTATCAGTCCCGTCCAACAGTACTCTGTTTTTTTTAGAAAGGGAACAAAATTGCTTATTGCTTGTAACACCATGTCTCACATGATTTTAGTTTTCTCTTTTTCAAAAGCTTGATTGCATTGATAGTACTCTTTAAAAATTTATTAGTGTTTTGTCATTGTGATTTTTTTTTTTTTTTTGTTATCCTATATTTCGAGAATACATCGGAAAGTTTGGATTATTATGAGTAGGCCGAGAAAAGTTGTAAATGTAGACAAATTGCAAGTTTAGCTCCGTGCATCTTGGCAATAAGTCCAATATACATATGCACTCCCAAAAAATAGAAGGGAGAGATGCACTGGAGAACGGGACTATGTCCAAAAAGTTGACTCTTAAGGCCTCTCTATATACATGCATGAAATGAAATACAAACATGTTTAACTACACTTCACTGGCATATACTTTTATTTGCCATGTTGCTCAAAAGTTATAAATTGGAGATCTTACCTTACCAAGAAACAAATCGCCTAGAAACAAATTACAAAGGATCTCAGAATTATTGAACATAGAGGTCAGCAAGTTCTTCCATTGACTCGGGCCCCATGCTCGGGTCTCCAATTTCGAGCATCCATAGAAGATGCTCGAAAAGGACTACTTCGCACTTGATGGATATAGCGTCTCCTGTATCCTGTTTCGACTTCTCGATGAGTGCATTCAAGAGAGGGTGAGTCAAGTATTGGGAGTTAACCACGTACCGCCTTCTCGAGCTCCCTACATATATAGTTTCGCCATTGTGATCTTGCCTCGCCGTGTTCGATTTTGAGCATTCTCGACTCGACTTAGACCTTAGACTACTATAGGATGATGACCGTCCTAAGTGCCACGATAAGCTCTTGCATTTCCTTAGCAAAGAATCTAGTTTCTTCATGTTGATGTGCTCTCTTCAATTCCAAAGTAAAACAGCCAGGAAATAAAGAGTGAAAATATAAGGTAACTTGAAATATACTCACATTGAGGGCAATTAGTTGTAGGAGTTGAGCTCTAATTTTTGTTGTGTTTGGCTAAAGTTGTTGGCTTTTGGCTCTCAGAGAGTGGGACAACCAAACCATCTAATAAAATGACAAGAACATGCGATCTGTACATCATTATCACACAGATGGAGCAAATTCTGTAGCGTAATTTTCAGAGATAGATTATCAAGGCTTGTGATTAACGACGACAGCAATATTATTTCCAATATCTCGATTTCAAAGTATGCTATCAATACCGAGGTAAAGGAGCACAAGGTAAGAGGGTTGAATATACGCAATCTAATCCCTATATTGAATAGTCAAGTTTGAGTACTCAAAATGGATCACTTCCAACCACTTTACTAGTCCTATATGCTAGCAAGGTTACACGAAGTTGTCATTCGGTCATGTACAAAGGTGAAACCTAGCCCTAAAAATTCAAAAGACGAATATTAAAGGATGATTGTATTTCATGTATTAGTTATAGTGTTCTTCTAAAATTTGATAACAATAAGTAGTCACATAAAATTAGACACGGTCACAAGATAGCACATACTCGTTTGTTTTTTATTTTTTCCTAAAAATTTCTAGCTTTCAAAGTTGCTTGTTTATTTATTTTCGAGTTTCTAGAATTTCAAAAAACATGAACTTCAACTTGAAGAAGCAAACTATTAGTTTAATAATGTGCCTAAATAAATTTTTGTGGCGACTTAGCGTCGACTATACTACATAGTAATTAATTAAGAGCATAGGCTTTGTGAGACAATAATGAAAGCAAACCACCAGAACTGCAGTTTGTCTTGTTTCACACTTTTTGTTTTTCATGGTTTTTTTTTTTCCTGGTGAAATGCCACGCAGATTACTAATTTTGAGTTTTGAGAACAATTTTCCCACTTTTTAGGTTACTTACATTGGGTTTATATAGTTTTCAAATTAAAACAGAACAAGAAGAAACGAAGGGAGTACTTCACCCTCGATTTTGCTACAGAGTTCAGAGGATGACAGATAAGTGATAACCAACATATTGCCGTACCATTCTATAGCCCCATTCTCATTTCCGGCTTCATCTGAATCTGTTTACTTGTTCATTCAAACTATTTAAAACCAAACTGCTCAATTTCGCTTCCTTGCTAACAAAGATCGAACAGGAAGCTATTGATCACGACTGATACACCAAACATTTAGCCATTCGACATGGGTTGGGGGTTTTCTGGACCACTAGGCACTACAATGGCTAAGATATACAGAAAACTACAACACTGGTGGTAGAAAAGAGTTACAAAAAGAATGATGTTTCCAGTAGATGTAAGGGTTCAGATTACACTTAGCAACCAAGTAATTGACGGTATAGTGCACCACACATATTCGGGTTTTGTGTAATCTTTTGTTAATAAAACAAAAAATTTGTAAATAGCTAATAAGTTCATCCTGGTCTTGGCAAAAATGGTCTTCCCTTGGGCAGGCTGCTTAGAGGATTTAACGGACATTTAGGGATATCTCTCGTATAACTCAAACTTGAATGTGAATTGTGGCATCAACCACCATCTATAAGCTTAACCCGTGTACTCGTTCTAAGAAGGTGCTGCGCCCTCTCTGGTGTACTACGATCAATTGATCAAACATTAAACCGAAACAACATCACGTCCCCTTCTTGCACAATGTATTCCTTGCCTTCAGACCTCAACTGCAGTGATAAAAAAGGTGAATTCAATAATTATGCAATGCTTTTGATCATGAAACTACTACCAATAGTCAAAAGTTCCATATACCACAGCAAATTGATAGATGCATGAACATCATATGGACCATAGCAGTTAACTAGGATTTGCATGATGACTCAAAATCAGGAGTATTAGTGTATTACAGTAGGAAAAGCCTTGATGTGATAGACTCGCTGTCGTACACTCGTACATATAGCTCCATGAAGAATAACGTCAACTTAAAGTGAGTCTTAATTAAATTTTCATCAAAATATATTGCTTCCAATTCACCTATGTCAGTAATCCCACCACGAATTAAGAACAACACAACAGGTGGGATAGAGAGAGTATCCAGATTTCCGAATCTGACTAGTGTTAAGGCAACACCAAGATGTTAGAGAGCAATTTGCCATGATGCTTCACAAGGGATCTAAAATGGTACATGCTATTCACTCCAAGTGTCAACTCAAATACATGTAATGGGACATGGAAACCCAAGTCCAAGTAATTAGCTTCCAGCAATCAGTATCAGAAACATATACTATATTACTAGCTAGCTTCTCAACCAACAAACTCTCTGCAAAGGCCAGGATAATGATAACTAAAACTATCTCAAATGACCTAAAAGGCCTTGGTTTTAGTAACATGAGCTAAGTTCTAACAATATTTGCCTGGAGAAGCGAATTGTGTGAAGGGAGAGAAACTCAAATGCCTAGAGAGCTTTCGATGCATCATCTTGTGAAAGCACAGATCTTGGCGAAGATCTCTCACTGGAGTTGTATAAGTCTATCACTTTCACTTAAAAATATAGAGAAGTGTTCAGAGAAGTTCATGGTAAGGCATTATTTCATTAAAAAGTATCAGCAAAAAAACGCCTCTGGGATCTGCAAGTCCCAGCAACTCATCTCTGTCCACAGGATAAAGTGCCATAGCAACAAGGTTCGCCCACTGAATAGACATCAGAGAAGGGTAGATATGGACGCACAATTACCCAACATATTTCCATGAAAGGCCTCATGACTTTCTGAGTATGCGAACTTTAAGAGCTTTTTGGGAAAACTTTGCATATACTTGGCATAAAAACTACAAATAATATACGCCGAGATGCATAGTCAACCGAAAGTTGTACGAACAGAAGCATAGTTTTTTATTGAAAGTACTCACAAGTCCTTTCTCCCTTGCAGCTGAAAACGAACCGGCAGCAACATAATCATTATAAGCTACCTGAAAAAGCAGGATAAAATCACTAGAGGAATGATAAATAGAACAGATCTTGGCAAGAAGGGTAGAAACTAGAATCAATGACTGCTGTTGCCTCTTCGTCATACCCACAAACTAAATTAGGTAACCTGCAACTGACCTATATGCATATAGGTGATACAACATCTTACATTGTTACACAAAAGGCAATGCTGGAGTAGTGTTACAAGAGCAGGCCAAGACATAAAATATCATAAAGCATATCTTTTGTGACATTCACCGTGATGCACCGCAAAGGCGCAAACCTCTATATAGGCTTCAGATTCTGTTTCAGTAATTATTTTTTTACACAATAGAGAAAATTTGTATAGCTGATGATCGAACAAATTCTTTTGTCTCATGAGTCATGAATTATACATTAACCCTGGATAGCTAATGGTGCGAGCTTTGAACAAATAGTTATAAAAACTAAAAGTAAATAGCAAGCAATAAGTCAACAGCCCAAAACTAAGAGGAAAAAGAGTGACCACATTAGCTTCTTTCAACTTCATAATTCTAGAAAAGTGTTGGAATTTTGGGGGCTACATTTTGTTGGTGATTGATATGAAACTTGACTGTTATTCTACTTTTTGAAATCTTGCCTTGCATATGAGGATAGGTGAAGTCTATTTATAGACTTCCATGTTATCTAATGAATTTTCTAGAATGCTAGTTACTAGAATGTTCTATAACATTTCTATGCATTCTAAACATTCAATGACGCTCTAGAGTTTTCTAGATTACTCTGTAATTTCTAGCTCCCCCTTAATCTGAAAACTCTTGAGCTTTCTCTTCTTCCATGGTGATCATGTCACCGGACATCTTCTCCTCTTCTTTTTCTTCTATTGTTGGTAGCCTTGTTACTATTTTCTTGTTCTTGTATGGGTGCCCTTGACCGTCACAGCTTTTCTTCTGCTGCAGGTGCCCTTGTCACCCACCTTGCAGATTTTTTTCTTTTTTCCGTTGATGCCCATGTCACCAACATTATTCTTCTTGCGTAGGGTTTCTTGTCACCCCGAAAATTATGGGAGATAGGGGAAGGTTGTAATCACCAACAAAAGATGAAGGACTCCCATTACATCAAGTCATGTAATGGGAATTGTTGGGTAATTACCATTGCAGCAACTCATGTAATCAAACTCATCCACCATCCTCATTGTCTAGCCATTTGAATTAAAAAGGTCTCATTATATTACAAGGTTAATTACATGCTACCAAACATAGCCACAATTTAACACAGAAGAGCAATCGATCCATTTAAAAGGGTTCCTTATCATCATTATTCAGATTCAAAGTTGGAAAAGCATATACTGATAACCCCGTGCTACCATAATCTCACACGGATCACAAAAAAGTTCAGCATATCTTCTTCTCAAGTCTTTCCGACTCATATTTACTAGTTTTTCAATTACTTTGCGGCATTAGTCCATTGGAGGTGTTCATTTTGGTGTAATGCACATCATTAGCATATCCAAGTCCAAGTCTCGTGAGTTTCCTATAAAAATTTCTTGGCATGACAATACCGAATCAATGGGACTTAAAAACCTAGAATTTTGCTCTAGCACCAGAATTAGCCTTCATAGATGTTTGGTTTTATATCTACTGATGTGAGGTAGCAGATGAGCATGATTGGAACGAATTAACTGATTGAGGAGGGCTTTAGGCTTGTAGGATATGTATGATTAATAAATACTGTTCAACCACAAATCAATTTTGATGTTCTTGTCCCAAAGGAAGATGCTTTAGTCTTTCCAAATAAAATCTGAAGCCAGTGTACACCATGTATGTTGCGCGGGGTGGAGGGTGGGGGGGGGGGGGGGGGGACTCTTTAATAGAGACTTAGAGAAAACTTGAAATCTAACATATTATGTGAACTAGGGCTAAGGAAAGGTTTTATCAATTAAAACTGCACGACCTCTCTTGCTTCTTATCTTTTACATCCAGAGGACTTCCCCTGGTTGCAATGTCAACATTTAGCTCTCCTCTAGAAAAATGTCATTTCTTCCAAATTGAAGCTTACCGTCTCAGCTCGTATGAAACCCTTCTCGAAATCAGAATGAATAACACCAGCAGCCTGAGGGGCAGTCATTCCTAACACATGAACATAATAAATTAGCTTCAGAACACATTGGCACATTAATCTCACATTTTTAACATTTCATGATGGTTTCATATGACGATTCATGTTAGCATTATTAATTGTTTTGTATGCTTTTGATTTGAGTTGACATCAAGTGTTTTGGTTCTCTATATGGCACGCTGCTTAGTTGGTTTTGTCAGGACACTGCAGCATGTTGAAGGATATTTAAGACATTTAGGGTTATAGCGAAAGAGCTCAATAACTTAAATTGTATCATTTAGGAGACCAAAAAGTCTAACCTGCAAGAATCGTCCAAGCTTTTGTTTCCTGCCAGATTTGGAAAGAATTAACAAAAGGAAAGACACATACATTCAAAAGTGCTTCACGAGACGAATTGTTTGTTTTACCTTTTCTCCGGATGTAAAATAAGTCTGTAGTCCAAGAAGTCTATATGTTGCCCTGATAAGATTTCCCAAACCACTTTCCTCAACTCCAAGGGACTGCAAATACTCTATTCTATCTTCAGATGGAAGCTCTGAAAGTTCAGCCTCAACCTGCAACACCCTTCCCTATATCAGCCCACATCGGAATTGCGAGACTTAATAATCTTAATCCCTAATTGAGCGTGCCTCCAACAGTAAGCTAAAATAGATTAAGCAAACATGAAGCAATGACAAAGAAAGATTTTCCTCGAAGAAGAAAAGGTTACTTATTTTTTGCCTTTCTACCAAAAGATTGCCTAGCATGTAGGCCATTGCTTTATCATCTACATTCCACTAAAAGTTTGTGAAAAAGTCTTCTTCGAGTATGTAAGATACGAAATATGCACTCTCATGGAAACAAATATCACTAAGAAAGCCTCACCTGGTAAGCAAATGCCAATTTCTTGCAAAAATTCAAGTTATCCACCAAAAAAATCAAATTCTCATACCCAATGCAGCCAGTGGTATTGTATCGTTTAATTTTGTTATCAAATGCAGCCATCTAAGTTTCAGCTTATGCTGGAGGGAGAGTAAGCCTTTTTAACTAACGCCTCATGCTATGTGGTGTTCTGATCTTTTTCTTTTCTTTATTTTTTTTCTTCTTCACAAAAAGAACATAATTTAAGAGCTAAGAGCCTAATACCCTTTAATATTGCACATCCATACTAAAATACAAATACAATGTTATATGGTACCCCCGGCGGACCAGCAAATTGAAAGGGGCCAAAGGAGAGGACAGTGTATTATGTAAAGATTGGGTCTGAGATATTTCCGCTCACTTTTTTCCTAAAGAAGAATTCTCATTTGTTCTGGTTAATTTGATTGGATGAACTGAATACCAATTTTCAATATGGGCTAGTGAAATAGATCATTACCTGTGCTGATATTGTCACTACACCTGAATTTAAGTCAGATGCGAGTTTTGTTACTTCTTGGACATAAGGATTACTTCCAGGATCCGCAACATCAGACTCTGCAACATTGGCGATATAGATAACTGGTTTAACTGTAAGCAAACAAAGATGCTTTATGGCCTCCTTTTCAAGATCTGTTAAGCTAACTGAACGTGCTGGCTTTCCATCCAAAAGCACCTGTTGGATCCTCTCTAGAGCAGATCTTTCTGCTTCCTCCTGAAAGTGCCCAGAAGTTGGTGCGAAATATATAGGACTTAGGATTACCTCAAACACTGCTTCAAGCTTATTAATTTAATACCAAAAAAATTTACCTTAGCTTTTGACTGCGGGTCTTTTGCCTTCCCTTTTTTAAGTTTCTCGATTCTTTTCTCAATCTGGACAATCAAAGCGCAGATAAAACAGTTCAATGCAACTTAAAAGCAACAAATCAATCAATTAACTAAATTGATAAGAATGGTAATCTAAATTTTTATTAGGTGTAGAGACAAAAGAAGATGTCGGACTGTCGTGTCGACAACATGTGTGTGTGTGTGTGTGTGCGTGTGTGTGTGAGAGAGAGAGAGAGAGAGGGTGGGGGTACAAAATCTTGGCTTTGGGCCCAATTGCGATAGTGGTTGCTGTGGCCCAATCTGCCTTGTTGTTACCAACATGCGGCCTATACATTTGGTCAGGATGAACTTTAAAACCCTTTTAATACAGTGCTACAGTGGTATACTGGTATGCGGCCAAGAATCACACGTAGGAAGGAAGCGGTGAGAAAGTGAGATAGGGAGGGAGGGTATGAAGAATGAAAAGAAGAAACTAAAAAGACAATGCAACATTACATACAATTTCACAATAACCTAATTCCTTATATAACATTTTAGCCTCGTAAAAGTAAAACTGCAAGTCCTTACACATAGCATAAGGAAGAAGCATATACCACAATTATAAAAGCATAATAGATTCACAGAATTAGCAACAAAAAAGAAAACTTTAAGTTCTGTGCTAAAGATCGAATACTATTGAGCTACAATTTGGAATTTGTTCTAAAAGGAGTAGATAACACATATCAGAGGACATCTCACAAGTCACAACTACTACGGAACATCATCTGAAACTCAGGCATCAAATAGAGCAATGAGAATTACCTGATCCATGTCTGAGAATATTAGCTCTAAATTGATGACATCTATATCAGATTTCGGATCAACTTTTCCATTTACATGAATGATGTCATTATCTTCAAAACATCGAACAACCTGAAGGCAGAGAATACCAAGATAGTTTTAAGAAGTGGAAAGGCATGTTTGTAACTAAGGAGCAAAAGCTTATGTTTCAAGCATTGAAGAAAACATTGGCCTAACATGGGTAGAGTGATAGAGTAATATTGCAGCAAAGATAGACAAACAGACAACAATTGCAAACACTTTGAAGAAGTAGTCAACCATGATCATTTAATGATCCAAAAGGTGTTCCATAATTCTTAAGATTTTGAAGTCAAGTAATAGGATAAGAACCACAAGTGTGCTGACAAAGTTTCCAAAAGACCTGAGGTGTGCAGTCAATTTGAATTCTGTAAACACACATGCTAAAAAATGTCTAACATATAGCAAAGTAATACAGCTTAAGTTTATTGTCAATTCTTTTTAGCATTAGACAGCATAAGATATCATCAAAAGAATAAATTTATGTGCAGTCATTTACAAAAATTCAAGCCGTCAGATTTTGAAGTAGCCGTGTCATTTGAGAAGCTCACGTTAAATCCCAAAATTCACAGAAGTCAGAAATCGGGTTGGTGATAAATACATATGTGAAGCAACCGATACACATAAAGGAGCGAGAGAATTGAGTACTAGGACTTTTATAATGTAAATAATGAACACCTGCAGTATGGAATCGACTTCGCGGATGTGAGATAAGAACTTATTACCTAGCCCCTGCATAAATTCAAACATAGGATGAAGCAAAAAAAAAAAAAAAAAAAACTGAAGCACAAATCATGTATAGATGAACTATTATGAGAATAAGGTGAAATTTCAAAAATGGAAGTACTAGGATGATATTTGGTCAAACCTCTCCCTGGCTGGCTCCCTTTACAAGTCCAGCAATATCCACAAATTCTACCGCTGCTGGAACTGTTTTTTGAGATTTGCTTAAATCAGTCAGCACCTCCAATCGTGGATCTGGAACAGCAACAGTCCCTACGTTTGGCTCTATTGTGCAGAAAGGATAATTAGCAGCTTGAGCCTTCCCATTTTCAACCTGTGAATTTTCACAATTCAGCATACTGAACCACTTTGCAGTATCAACACGGCATCAAAAAAAAGGACTGTGATACCAACAACATTACGCCAATGCCTCAAAGGCTCCCACCTATGACAAGGTAAATGTACCATGTCTTACTTCTATGTTGAAAACATATATGAATGACCCATATTGAAAACTGTATCAATCGACGGTACCTCACAATATAAGAAGTTTAAATGATGATACCTTTATATTTAAAAGCCAAAAAACAGCGAGTCTTTGGCCCCATTGGAAAAGGAAAATACATGGACCAAATTTACCAACACACTAATTCAACATTAAATCCTTTCCCCCAAAAACTGAGGAAAAAGGCTTAAAGCTGCCAAGTGCAGAATTCTCTTATTAAACTATCCGCTTCTACAACCACCAATCCCCCTGAGGCAATGGATTAGCTAGTTAAACTATCGCTGCTTAAAGACTCGCAAAGGTGAGGCTTTTCAAGCTGCATTTAGAGTCTTCAAAGAGACAAGTAAAGCATATTTCTCAGACTCTTAGCACAAATAAATGAATAATCACCACCGAACAAGCGGGAATACAGTTTAACTAGAAAGGATATGATACACACCGAGAAACCACGAGAAAGAATCCAACAGAGTCAAATAAATTAAACCTTAACTATCAAGAACCAAATGTAGTATTCCACAAGAACATTAATGTAAAGCAGACTCTCCTGTGATTGCAATGCTAAAGACTACAGCCAAATAAAGATATCAACTTTGCGCCGCATTATGGACATGATACGATTCGAATATCGTATCATTCATGAAACAAAAGAATACATCAAAATAAACAAAAGGAGCAAAATTGAGAGCACAAGGCTGCACATTCCACAGGTGTGACATTGGCATAAAATCAAACAGTTGGTGGGCACACAGCAAATGCACTCAGAAAGGGAGAGAGACAGAGAGACAGAAGAGGGAGCTTACAACAGCATTGAAAAGGGTGGATTTGCCGACATTGGGGAGACCAACAATGCCAGCTTTTAAGCTCATGGTGATTTTTGATGCAGAAGCAGAAGAGAAGCTCCTTCTGCTACTACTACTGTTTATGAAGACTGAAATGTAACGGTTGAAAGGGTGATTTGTGGTAAGAAATGAGGATTTTAATGGAGTTGATAGAGCTGGTATCCATTGATGACATGCCATTCTCGCCATTTTTGCTTTGCTTATCAAACTTATGGTTTACGCTTTACGCGGGGGAGATCAGAGGTCCAAGAGTGAGTTGGGTTGATTTTACTTCCAAAATCTTTGTTTTTTTTTTTTTTTTCTTTTCTTTTCCACGTATTGATTTTTAATTGTTTGGACGGGGGAAAAAAAAAAACAAAAAAAAAGCCGCATAACCAGAAAAAAACCCTCTTGTTTCCCTTTTTCATCTCTTCTCATTTGTTTACTCTGTCTATTATTCTCCCTTCCCCATTCGTCGCCCACTACCGCCGCCGCCCTACGACGTTTCTGCCGCCAATAACGTCGCCCACCGATCTTAACAAGGTATGTCATGTATCTAATTAGGTTTGTGACATACATCAATGAACATTTTATCTATAAAATCAATGCATTAGAGTTACAAGATCCTTATCAAAAACATCCATCAACTTGTCATATTAATTCCATGTGCATTAATTTTGGATATATTTTTTTTAATTGTTGGTGTGTGCTGCTGGTGGCTTAGGGGTGGGGCGTCCATAAAACGAGGTTCGACTGGCGGCGGTGGTGCTGTTAAATTTTGGGGAATTTATTTTAGTTTTTCAATTACATCCATGTACTTTAATCTAATTATCCATGAATTACATGGAATTTATTTATTTGCCAAATTCATGGCTGATGCTAGCTCAATTTCATGACATATTATGAAAACGAAGAAGATTTAATGTTAGGAATTCGGGTCGGAGAAACAATATACGCAGCGGAATTCATTAGAAACGTTTATAGAGTGTTTGGGAACAATGATTTGATTCTCAAAGACTGTTTTATGGAAAGAATTGTCTAGGTTTTCAGTAGGTCTTGTGGGAGACCGTCTCTCAATAATTTTTTGAGAAATCAATCATGTTATTTACATCGTGACCCTATTTATATAACTAGTGACCGTTTAACTACTTTTGGTAATCGTTTTAGTTAAAGACCTTGGTACTTAATCTAAGATTTACAAAGGGGTTACTTTATAAATTTTAGCTAATTTTATATGATTTGATCTTCCAAAATCATAGATAATGTGATTTATTATAGTAAATTAATACGATCACTAAAAGTATTATCGCAATGTAAAAAAGGTCACTTTGTAAGACATTATAATGGTCTCTTAATAAATTATTAAGAGACCGTTTTTTATGAGACTTTGTGCTAGGCTTTTAAGTCAGGGTAATTTTTTTTTTTTTTTTTGCGCTAATTTCTAGTCTATGTCGCAAATTATATCATGCTCCTTGAAGCACAAGGAGCATGGTGGTCTTTCTCACAATGGAGAAGTAGGGACCACACTTAAAAAAAATTAATTTAAATGTGGCCCCTACTCCTCTATTGTGAGAAAGACCATCATGCTCCTTGTGCTCCCTGGAGCATAGTATAAGCATTGGTCTATGTGAGTGTTTGAATGGAGAGGGAATTTACTGTGATACCAAAAGAATTCTCGTATGTGAATTGGTTGTCAACTTAAACTGGTGGTAAGTCTAAGGTCCTGATTCGATGGTCAATTCTTACTAAGGTGTTTGCAGGCGCGTTTGATCGTTACGTATTGTACCTGGTTTTGTATTTTACCTGGTTTTGAAGAATGGGGAAGGCTAAGGGTGGTTCAATATTTATCAGGCTTGTTTCCTCTGCTGGTACTGGCTTTTTCTATGTCACTAAGAAAAACCCCAAGAAGATTACTGAGAAGCTCGAGTTCCGGAAATACGACCCACGAGTCAACCGCCATGTTTTATTTACGGAGGCCAAGATGAAATAGTTGATTTTTGCGGAGAACGTTCTCTACTTTTACTCCGATGCAGCTACTATTTGTTGATGTTCTGCCTCTTTGAATTAGGATCATATATGTAGTACGAATTTTATAGACTTGTCTTTCCTATCGTTTCCTATTTGAGACAATTCTCATTTTGTGTTTTTTCTCTCCTTGTTTTTATTTATAATGAGGCGTATTTGTCATTACGATGCGTGAAGATGAAATAGATGTCACGGTTGACCACCATCAAGAGTCGACCACAAGCAACTCATCCACCTAAATACTCCAGGATTTCAGTCATTTGATGCCTACGAGACCATAGTATACATTCTTAGGAATCTAGTCAGTTAGAAGTTTTCCTACATTCTTAATAAACCATTCCTTCCTTTTCAACCCAAAAAAAAAACCAAATATCCAGATCAATGTCGCGGCTAAAATTCTCTAAGTCACCCATTTAGCTTGATACCTTCAGTCATGAGACAAGGCAGTTAAGATCTATCAAGCAGCAGTGTAGCTCGTTGCATTCAGTAAGACTATCTTAGCCACTCATGAAGCCTGTTGCAAAACTCAGCCACCCAAGAAGCAACTTGCTTTCATTACAAGGGCTGTAATCCTTAGCCAGCAAGAACAGCCGAAAGTACATTCATACTAAAGTTGGGTGTTTTGAGTTGCACATTTGTATTGTCTGTGTCATGAAACAGTAAAAAATGGGTTGGAAGAACAAGAAATTAATGTATTTATCACATACATTGAGAGTTTTTAAAATTTTATGGCATACACAACACGGTTACTAGATGACTATTCATGTTAGCCAACCCCAATCATTTTGGTAATAAGGTTTGATTGTTGTTGTTGTATCACATACATTGAAAATTGATTATACCAAAATCCGTTGCAAACCGTACCAAAATCGGTAGCATAATTGTTTTTTTTTTCTTTTTTTTTTTTTTTTTTTTTGGCGAACCCAGCACCAGTTACATGGACCTCTTTGCACCAAAATGATCTTAAACTGGAGCATTTCCATTTTCAGGAAGGTAACAGCATTCAGCATCTTATGCCCTCTTTTTGGCTGGGTATTTAGACAGCATACAATGAAGCCTGCGATCTAAGGCTATATTTAAAATTTTGAACAAGAAAACCTATAGCGACCCATCAGCAATACACTAACTTCACCTCCTGTCAGCTCGCCTTCTCTCATGAGTATATTCTCTGGAACTTCTCCCATCTCGATCTTCTCCTCTCCTTCGAGCCTCAGAATCCGAATCTTTCTTTCTGTCTCTTTGTTTGTGTCTCTCATCATGTAGCTTCTCATCATGGCGGTCAGCATAAGCCTTAGAGCTGTTCTTATCTTCTCTTCTACTTCTATACCCATCTGGCTCTGCATCTCTCTTCCTTTTACTTGATTCTTCTCTCTTTTCTTGTCTGTCAATGTCAGCGGACCTCTTTCTATGTTCATTATCATCCCTCCTGTCTCGGTAATCCCGCTCACCATACTTATTATCTCGCAAATCCCTGTTTTCCCTACCATGACCATTCTTAATCTCTCTGCGGTCCCTCCCATCCCTGCTACCATCATTTTTAATCGCTCTCTGATCCCTGTCATCCCTCCTTCCATCAACCCGAGGTTCATAGTTTCTATCCCGTGGCCTTTCCTGGTGACTTGCTAGTTTGGTCACATAATCTCGGTGTTTACCATCTAAAGCTACATTACCCCCAGATTTGGAACTCCTTTTTTCAAAATCTCCCCTTTTCTCTCGTGGACTTCCACTATCTTCATCAAACACCATGTCATAGCTGCACATGTAGAGATTATAAAATTAGGCATAAGCGTAAGGGCAAAGGGGAGGGGGATCAAGAATTGGTTAATATCTAATCAATCACTGACTCTGCATTTCTGTCTCCACCACGCTGCTTGTTATCATCTTTCAAGACATACTTCTGATGTTGGATAGAAGTAGACCCGTCAGCACAATCTTTAGCAATATGTTCAAGTGAACCACATTTGTAGCAACCTTTTCCTGCATCAGATTAAATAATATAACTTCAACAATAAGACGATTCCCAAGTGAAACCAGACAGGGAAATACTTCAATCATGCACTCCTTCAAGGAAGCAGTGTTTAAGGAGTGATTAAAGAGATATAAGACTTGAATCATGTTAATGACAATGCAGTCATATAAATACATGCAATTTAGGGAATTACATCTACAAGCAAATAAAAAAAACAAAAAAATAAAAAAAAAAAAAAAACTTTCCGTATGGGAGTAATTATCATCCAAGAAACCCCAAAGAACCCAAATAAGAAATAGATAAAAGCTTGCTGCTTTGAGCCAAATAAAACAAAAAAATCAACATACATCAAGGAAGCAAGAATTCCAAACATCAAACAGAGAAGCCCTAGTTTAATTCGACATCAGTAAAAAGACACACTTCCAACTTTCATGAATGAAACTCATTCATGGTCTGTTGGACAGTCAGAGACGGCCTCTCTATTATGACAGGGTTAACACAACATCAAAAACCACTTAACCCAACTAGGAAGGACGTCTTGAGAGGCATCGGGGTAATGTTCTTGTTCCAGGAATAGACACCTTGATTACATTTGAAGAACAGATCAAAATAAAAGAAAGAAAAGCATCCAATAGATTA
Source organism: Spergularia marina (assembly GCA_963680865.1). NCBI lineage: Eukaryota > Viridiplantae > Streptophyta > Magnoliopsida > Caryophyllales > Caryophyllaceae > Spergularia > Spergularia marina. Next base: position 10,341,881 of record OY804554.1, read on the forward strand.
TCAAACTTCCTGGGACAGAGCATTCTCTAATATCATTCTCCTCCACATGCAATTGCTTTTAGTCGGATGTGTAACCCAAGTATTCTAAAGTCTAAACAATGTAAGTGATAAGTACATGGATAATGGTAGCCTCTATTCAATCTACAAAACGAAGTACTGAACTTTATATGAGTTCTTCCTCTCTCAAACATATCTTCCAATTTGTAAAATTATATACACCAAGAGGGGTCAGAGCGAAAAATTATTTAGTGAAACAAACAGATGAGTACACCAGACAGTTAGTTATAAGAGAATTGGGCAAGCAAATATAGTTGACGAAAAAAGATTCAGCCCAGTGGGAAAAAAGGGCAGCCTGGTGCACATTGTCGTCCCGCAAGGCGAGGGTCTGGGGAAGGGTCCCACCACAAGGGTGTATAGGGGGCAAACCTTCCCTTGTCATTTTTTGGACAAGAGGCTCCTCCCAGGTCTCGAACACTGTTGACATTCAAAAAGAAGCATTGCACTGGACTGCAGAACCAAGCATTTGACATTTGAATCTTACAAATATAAATACAAATGTAGACCACAGAAACATGTCGCAGAAAAATGTCATGTTGCAATGACGGGGTGGAGGGGTCAATAGAAGTATTGGGAAAATTGATGGTTAATCAAGCGAACCACAATATCTTTGAACACTGTTGACATTCAAAAAGAAGCATTGCACAGGACTGCAGAACCAAGCATTCAACATTTGAGTCTTACAAATTAAGGGATATGCAAACTATAGACCACAGAAGCATGTCACAGGAATGTCATGTTGCGATTGCCTGGGTGGAGGGGTCAATTGAAGTTTTGGGAAAAATGATGGTTAACAAATGAATGAATACAAGGACACAGATTTTAATTATCAATAAAATCAATCCCGGAACAAATAAAAAAATCAACTAAAGAAAATAAAAGATGTGATGTGTGAAGGATGGAAGATGCATCATGCAAGTAAATACATGAGTATCGACCTACTTATTACCCCATATTTGGCCACCTTACAGTAGTAATCCATGCGAGAGAATCTATAAGGCAGCAACAACTATTCAAAGCAAGGTATCATTTAGGATAATGAATTCAAAGGTAAACCAAAGACAAGTGAAATAAGAACACACTCTGGACAAACATGGTAAACAAGATAAAGAACAGACATCTCAAAACAAAAGGAGTCAGTGTTATTTTTCACAAGAGGGAGTATGTGAGTATAGACTTTTACCTTGGACACCCTTCCGTCTAAATTGATTCCACAGTTTTGAAACACTCTGACTGAAATCTACATGAATTCTCCTGTCGTCAATTAATGCATTGTCCATCTGAAACAAAAGCATGTCACACGTCAGTACTATGAAACTTTCTTCTAGTTATGTAGTAGCTTTTCCTCCACACAATATGCCGAATATTTACAACGCTCTCTTCGTTTAGTTTGCTCTCCCTCCAGCAACTTTTTTACAGCACAGATTGCCAATACGAATTTTAGCAACACATGAATATTACACGGCAAAACAACAGAAGTTGGGCAAGATGCTCTCACTGAAAGCTGGTGTGAGTAACTAAGGGTTTTAAGAGACTTTGAAACTCGCCCAAAAAGCACGAAATAAGATTTCAAAATGAGCCTCAAACGAGAACACATAACCTAAGATTGGCCAAAATATAAAATGTAATCATCTGCAGTGAGACTGAAAACTGTACCTTAAAATAAGCTCGCTCACAGGCATCTTTATCTTCAAACTCTGTGACAATCAAATATTATTGTCAGTCATCATAGCATACGTATATAAACACACTAACAAAGTAACGCCAACTATGATGCAAAGGTGATTACTATCTATAGGAAACACAACCGGCAGAAACAACAATTGCCATCAATGCCATGCTGTGTTTTTTTTTTTTTTTTCTGGTACATTGTGGAATAACTACATGTCTTTTATTCAAAAAAATAAAATAAAAATGGCTACATGGAGTTGCATCGATTGACCATTATAATTTTTTTTTGCGTGTAAATATATGGATGCATATAGTGTGCAAATGTGAAATAACATATACTGACCAATGAAAGCATAACAAAGGCTGTCTCCAGTCTTGTAATCACGAATAACCTCAGCCCTGCCAAGTGCGAGAAAGTAACATTTTCAAAACCAAAATCCGAATCTGCTAAAGAATATTGATGTGATAACACATGTTACTTACGATGTTACTGTGCCAAAACGTGAGAATATTGTATGCAGGTCTTCATCCTGATGAACAAATTAATTATATCACATGCGTAAGTAGAGGGCAGCAGAATGACAAAACTCTATTACATACAGATTTTTAATCATATTCATAAATCATAAAGAATCAAGACACAGTACTGACATGTTAGTGTGTCATATGCTTAAGATTAAGCGCGAGAGGCAAGGCTTAGATGGTTCTGACATGTTAAAAAGAAGATATCTTGAACACCTTAGTGAGAAGTTGCAAAGACTTTTATTATGTATTGTAAGAGAAAAAACATGAATAACTTCATGGAGAATAGCAACAAAGACATTGCTTATTAGTATGGCAGTCCCTCCATCCCAAAATCAAGGTCCTATTTTCTTTGATTGCAATACTTAGGAAGTTAAAGTTGAATATTCAGTTAATTGTTTTCGGATATGCTTTCCATACCAATTATAAACTATATCAATATCAATAAGGTAATTCAAAGATCCATCGGTCTTAGGAAAATTAAGATATTCATTCTCCATGAACAAATTGACATCACGATTTATAAAAGACAAGGACCACGCAAGATCATCAAACCAAAAAACACTAACGAGTTCCAAAAAGAGTGTTTTTTTTTTTTTTTCTTTCCAGAAAGCAAGTCAATGCTCACCTCAGTTACAGGATTAAGTTTGCATACAAATAACACGTTCTCGGGGGGCTTTACATCAGCTACAGGGAGGTCACCAATCTGTGGGTTTATCCAGAAGTAGATGAGAAACATAATTTTCATAATTGAGTACAGATACATCGATCACAGATATAGCGGAAGTATACATACAGTCTCGAGGACAACGGCTCTGGAATGTGCTTCCTTTGAACGAATAGCTTCCTCAAGCTCTTCTGGAGCTAACTCTGCATCCATGGGCACCCAGTCATCTTCCAGTCTCACTTCATCAATAACCTACAACATATGTGGAAGCAAACAGCCGACTGTTAGTTAATAACATGAAATAGAATACATAACCAGCCTCAAGAAAAGAGCATGATACAAAAGCATTTAAACTAGGTGTACAACTCCCATTTGCAAAAGAAGCTTAACTAACTTTCATTCATCATGAACAGAAAAATCAATGCTCTAGATACACAAATAATCAACCTGACTGATGATGGTTAGTCACCATAACCTGCCAAATTTTAATTCAGAACATATGAAAAATTGCAAACCATACAGCGGAGCTCTTCAAGCTTAACGGCCCTTAGCTACATATTTCAGGGAGATGCAGACAAGCATGATCCAAGCTATATATAAATTTCTCGTCATCCGTGCCCATCTAGATAGAAAAATTGTATCATGGAACAATTGACTTTCCACCCAAAGTAGAAGCATATATACACATCTGGTACATCAAAAAAATCCACCCAAAGAAAAACAACCACTTTACATATAAAACAAACCATGTACTGCAGTCTCCTTGTCCATCAAGAAATCAATCTGTCACTTAAGCTGCACAATCTTTTGATAATCAAGCTCAAAGACCCAGCAACAATTACCCCAGGTCCAATGCCTGAAAGGCTCCCGCCATAACGCGGAAACATAGAAAGGCTGTGACCCATAATGAAATTGCTTGGAGAATTGCACCGACTGAGTGCTACTTCATATTACAAGTGCAGACAGTTTCGTGAGCCATTTCTATATATTTCCTCCATACAAACAAAAAAATACAACACGTCATAGTAAAAGCGTCCGATATTATCCTTGCTACATTTATATATAATTTAGGCTGGTTGACAACCAAGAAAAAAAAAAAAAAAAAAAAAAAAAAAGGGATCCCTGTAGCTTCTCAGCTGAAAATTTCACCTATCTTTGACCCGAGGAAGTGGCTATTGTATCACCTATGCCTTATATAACAAGTCTGGAGCTCTTAAATATTGTTGAGGAGAAGACTTTTGAAAAGTAAAGAGAATGTTATGGCCTATGTAGACGTGATTAATACCTCACCTAAATTGCATTTTTCTAGGGTTGTTCTGGTTAGTAATACAAAGACAAACTTAGGTCTATGAGGTAGAACTTGTAGAGGAAGCATAAGAATTGACTCTTTTCAGCCAATATGACATGCAACAAAACCGAAGTTCTGCTATAGCCTTGAGGCCCCTTGAAGGAGGGGCTAGTTAACCACATTAAAGAAGTACTTCTCATTAAAGTAGTTAACTTTTTTATTTTTCTGGTAATGCTAGTTTGATGTTAGTAGGATAGCTTGTGATACGGCAATAAGATATCATTAACAACTTACATGATTGACCCATTTTCTCTCCAACAGTCTACTATTTCTCTTCCCAATACCTTCTTTTTATTTATAAAAGATATTAGGTTCATACACCAATAGTTTATACAATATTACCCAAAGAGATGATCAAGATTGGTCTAGTGGTTAGGAAACCAACCTACCTTGGGGTTGTCCCGAGTTCAAATCTTCATATACCCAAAGCTGCCATTTAAAAAAAAATGGTACTTGTAGTAGCTTAATGACACTTCATTCAACCTCACTCTATTGTTTTAGGATCGGTAAGACTGTCCTTTAAAACCCTCAACCTTTTTATTTGAACTGATCCTTCAATTAAACATGATAGTACCCAAAATGTACGTATAAGAGAATAAAATAACGGATACTACTAATATGGAGTATATAAGAAAAATCAAAACACAATTACATGTAAAGTTGTGCAAAAGAAAAAACATTTAAAATAATCCCGTGATCCCATCTAAGCGTTACTCGATACTTATTTCATCCAAATCCAAATAAAATGAAATCCACACTCCTTTGAGTTGGCTTCCATTAATCAAAATCGCAGTTTATACAACGCTTTGAAGATTAACCATGTCCAATATGAATATTTTCTCATCATACTCACACATGACACATACGAAAATAATTTATATCATCGTCACTAAAGTACGTAAGCTAAATGACCTTAACTTGAACCGAAGCATGTTTTAATGGTTTATTTGGCATTCTACATACTACAAAGAAATGACATTAGTAAAACAATGTTACAATCCCGAACTCTCAACACCTGATTAAAGTATCCGATTTAGTATCCAACTGGTACCCAACTCCAATCGCGACTAAATCTATTGCATAAAGAAAATTATTATCATGCAAATCAAGAACCAAAACAATACCAATGTCTAAGCGTCTAACTCTAAGCTTATCATACAAAATAGAGATAGAGTAGAATGCAAATCCTTTGTGATACATAAAAAAACAATGAAACCCCAATAAATTGATAAAAGAATTGAGGAACATGATACAAATCAAATTAAACTGAAATAAGCATAATTGATAGTTCATCAAACTTGATCAAACTCAAAACCATCATGGATTAAGAAATAATTTAATAACACTAAAATTGACAAAATACACGTAAAACCTAGAAAACATATATACACCCCATGGGCCATGGCCATGCATCAATGATAATCAGTTAATCACTAAAAAAAATAGTCCTCAACAAATCTTATACGAACCACCATATCAATAGCCTTTTGATACACCTGATTGTTGCAATTCTTTCCCTTCAGAGAATTAGTTGCCAAATCCCAGAAATCTTTTGTTAATTTGAAAGCAAACCAAACAGTTGGTAGAGCAGAAAAAGAAGAGAAATTTGGAGAATGCGAGATGATGAGGGAGAGACATGGTAAAGAATTGATTAAGGGAAAGGAGATTAGTCGCGAGTGCAGTCGAATGACATGATGTTTTGATTGACTGCTCATTTATTTATTTTTTTGAAATCAAATTAACTGCTGTAATTAGGCGGTTGATTGATAGAGAATGAAATTTTTGTTAATTAAAAATGTATGAGGGTAAAATTGGCAAATCAAAATGTCTCACCAATAAGGGGGGCTTCCTTTTATATATAACATAGATAGATGTGTTGGGTATTTTTTGGGAAAAAGAATACAAACAATGAAAACATGGCCTCCATTAACCAAAATGAAATGTAAATCAAATAAATGAATATCAATTTACAATTAGTATTGTATCAAGATCCTTGAAACGGAAAATACAGCATATTACCTCATCTTTCGGTTTGCCTTCTGGGGAAGCGTCAGGTATCAAATCAGCCAGCTGTGAAGGGTCCTCAAAAGGATCATCAATAATATAAGTGTGCTTTATTCTGTATACAAGCATTCGTTAAAGAGCACATGTAAGAATCCTTCAATATTGATGATATGCATCAGCTTAGAGAACTCAAATGAAAAACACACATCCTATCAGTACCTTATATTCTTGAATGGTCTTCCCTTGTCATCCACATAAGCTTCATTCAATCTTGATAATGTATCATGGCCTACTGCAACCTCTCCAAAAACCTGACCAGACATTTAATGGACGCACACCAACTTAGATGTTTCATACATCAACTTGAGATGTTTCACACATCAAAAGAGATATATCCACATCAAGAGCACTTATGGGAACAAGATTAGGGGAAATGGGAATTACACACTCCAGTTACAAATGAATAATTGGCTCATCACGGCATTCCCTTGCTATTTTTCTCCAGCTCACCGTTTCTATGTCCCAGTAAAAGGGGTAAGGTGGAAGCAAGACAACATCTAAGTTCTAACCCCACAGTATCTACATGCTGTTAAGAAGATCTTGCCATTCTGCCTTACAGGATTGACTTAAATCTTATGTTATGGTTATGGTCAAGTATATATCATAGCTTATAGCTAAGCAGCCATAAGAAAAATAACATCTACAATTTGACAAGTCAGATCGTGTACACTTCACCAATAAGAAAAAGAAAAGTCGTGTTTTGTTTGGCATTTTAAATATACTTTTATTATAAGACAAGTGAATCTAGAAATATTAATTCATTGTTATTACTGTTAGAAGGTACACCCTCCATCCCAACTCAAACACCGCGTGCCCAAACTACCCCTGTGTTGAGAAGGGTGTACACACTAATCGGTTAATCAAAGTTCCAAAAAAATTATATAGCGAATTAGATAAGAGTTTTCATTAACTCGCCATGCATTTTTTTTTTGGAACTTTAATCAACCGATTAGTTTGTACACCCTTCCCAACATGGGATCGTTGTTTATATGGGGTGTTTAAACTAAGACGGAGGTAGTAATATTTTGAAACACAAGATATTAAATATTGGCTGCAATGATATTGTGACTGAAGGTCCTGATGCTCATTGACTCTTTAGGTTTTTTGCCAGTACCATAATTGCTCTTTTCATGTTATGTAAATCACCAAATAAGGGGTCACGGGTATAGAAATGAACTAAATCGGATAATTCTCCACCACATGGTACTGATACTGAAGCCAATCTCAATCGAATTTTAAAGATTAGATTGCAGAATCTTTACTCTTTTCCAGTTTATCTTTTCCTTTGATTTAGGGAACATGGTATCATGCAAAAGGTAGCTCTTTGTTAACAGGTAAGAAACATCCGGAACCAGAAAAGTAGATTATTATTGATCACATTTCAGCTCGTACAAGACTCGCAGCACCCATGTACGCCTTCGATGGTTTCGTGACAGGTAAATGACTCAGGCAGTCAGACCAGCTGATGAGGGTAAGGACATACTGGGAGTCTTGGATGAAGGGGAGGGAGTGGGTCTACACCATAAAAATACTATAAACACCATTAGCATTCAGAATACAGTTAGAATTTACAGAAATGATTTTAGGAGAAGAGCACAATATCACAATTAGGGAGACAAATCAACCAGAGAAAGAACCACTTACAGTATGCTTTTCATCGAGGTAGTCAAGATCATCTCGCAGTGTGATGTAGAACTGAAAGCAAAAAATTTCAAAGAGTGATGAGATGTGCCAACAAATTTTACTTTATGACTCAACCCGAGCTTTCAAAATGAATCAGAAGTTAGGATTAGGTGAAAAGCCTTATCCAAGTTCTCTGTACCTGAGACGCATTCAAGTTCTCCCCAGCACTTGCCATGGCAAGGGTACCCATCTTTGAGTGCTTCAAGTCAGGGTGAATCTCATCATTGAAGAATCGAGCTTGGTCACCATACACAAACCTTTCACGATAATTTCAAGTCAAATCATTTTAGTGTCTCAAAATTTTGACATTGATACACTAAACAAAAAGTAGGAGCATCACTTTCCAGAAGTTAAAAGAAACAAAAACAGCATCATATATAAAAATCATAACGAACAAAAAAAAAAAAAAAAAAAAACTTTCCAAAATTTCAATTATATCCAGATGAAGAACTTCCACATTCAAGCAACGAAACCAAAAAAACTCAATGAGCAGTAGTGAGTAGACTACTCAAGCATAACCATATTGCAATCAGTCAGATGTCACCAAGAGTAGCATTATATAACTTACTTGTAGATAGAGTCTCCACCACTCCCACTGCCAGTTGGGTCACCAGTTTGGGCAGTAAAATCCTTCTGAACTGTGTGAAACAAACAACCATTGTAGTATTTCATCCTACAAACACGAAGCAGTTCCATTACTTCCAAGAACATAATTCCAAAGACAACATATGTTCACACATTACTACTACTATTAAAAAAAATGATTGGTAATCAAGTTATTATTAACTGTTTACCATACTAATGATGCAACCACCATAAATTCAAATCAACTGTTCACAACTCCAAGTGCTCTAGTGAGACATGGCAATGGCTGTCAAGTATTACGTGGTACTTTTGAGTGACATCGTTAACTTAATTATTACATTCATGAACTAAATTCTATATTTTGGTTGCAACATAACAAAAGTATTTACAAAATTCACATGTGAAACGTGAATGGCATACTGTTTTTATTGTTTATTAACAAATTACTTTTGTTCAATCAGAAATTGCGACATTGTGACGATTGTTCAATCAGGAATTGTGACATTGTGAGAATGTGACTGTTCTGCAAAACTCGGAGTGGTTATGAGCGTAAACATAGTCAAGTTTACACGGTGAATTACAATAAACCTAAGGATCACTGTGTCCAATAACCCAATACTCCCTGGTTTCTTTAGTTTACATTTGGCTTGAATCTCTCTCACATATTCAAACCACACGTTAGCGACCTAAACCAACGAAGGAAGTATTTGATGTAACAAATAATGTATCAGAATCACAACTTGTAAGTGACAACTGTCAAAGTAAGTACTATCATGCGAGCAAACTATGGAATTCAGTTCATAAACTTAACTGTGGAAGTTCCCACTTAAACATTAACACAAGATATGCAAACCTTAGGGTTAAAACTGCGCTAATCAGCTCTAAACCTGTCTATTACAGATCCCACTAAAAAACTATTATAACATAAGCAAACCTTGGAATCACCGAAGCACAATTAAGGACAAAAGATGCCATGTCAAAGTTGGTAAACTGGAGGGCTGCCTTGTAAAACCACCCCAAACCATACTTTATTCTCTTCAGATAGTATCACAATCAACAGCTTACAATCCTAGATAAAGTGATAGTCTACCATCAACTAATGGTTCTGAGCAGATTTGGGCCTACCGGTAAGTTATTGTCAGGAACTTAGGCAGTTAGGCATGATGAGGTCTTAAGTTTTAGGTCGTGTTTTCAAAAATCGGCCGAGACACCCAGATGTTACGATATCTCAAGGTTTTTGCATTAAGTGCGACCGTTATTCTAGGCCATATCAGCTACAATTTTTGCAATTCCTGATACAGAGATCATGATCAAAAACTCAGTTTTACTACCATAGTTTAGGGTGAGTTTTCAACTTGGAATGATAGAAACTTACCCAAAAAAATAAGACTACTCCCCACGTATCACCTTAGGGAAGGGAAAGGGAGAGCAATGCTCTATATTCCGTCAAAATCTTTTGAAGAATAGAGAGATCTAACCTAATAACATCCCCCCAATTCCGTCCTTTTCCCTCCCTTTTCCATCCCTCGCCCCCCATCACTTCACCAAACAAACTCTTAGGAAGGGTCTTACACTTAACTTTGCCAACCGTATATCCTCACCAAACTACTCCATCACGAAATATAAACAAGCCATAGGCAAATACCCCCAACAACAAGTGTTTTAAGCTTAATTAAGTCACCGAAAAAGTCTGAACGGTACAATCACAAGAGTCATCCACAGCAACACAACAGTCCACACCTCTAGAAAAACACAAAAATTCCGGCATCACAACGAGAGGGCGGTCCGTTATCCAACTCTGAACCCTAACTTAATTTAACCTAAATGGAACCAAACCCGCAATCTATTTCCCTAACACTTGCCATGAACTCGAACATTTTATTAAACAGGAGCAACACACATAGGCAAAGTAAACATAAATTGTACCAGGAAATAAAGAGGAGCAACGACATACTTGCAGAGTTTCAGGAAGTTCTTGCAAGTTAACGGACACCGGTCGGTAAATAGGTCAATCTCCAGGTCGCCCAAACTCGTCACAATTAGCACAGACATTGTTGAGTTGTCGGCTGCAAATACTCTGACAAAATTTCAATCAATCAGTTTCAATTCTCCGAGAAAAAGAAGCTTCAATTATACGGAAACGGGTAGCAACATATTGTTAAATTTAAAAAAAAAAAATCAAATTAGGAGTGGACAGATCGTACCGGCGAATATAGATGACGACAGTGCGGTGCGGCTGAGATGGGAGGCGGGTGCGACAGTTGAAAAGTGGCAGTGGGGTCGGGGGGTGGTGGTGGAGGTCCTGGAGGAGTGAGAAAGAAAGAGTATGAGGGAGGCGGGTGTGACGTGGGGCGGTGGGGTTTAACAAATTACCCGGGTAACTTCTCAATCAACAAATATAGATTTTTTTTTTGTTGTTTTTTTTTTTTTTTTTTTTTTTGACATAAGAATTTTTTTTGTTGTTGATGTTTTTCTTTTTGAGAAGAAACAAAAATATAAATTTCAACATGGGCAAAATGCTAGATTGGTTCATTTCGAAGAAAAAAAAAATGTTAGATTGGTATTCCGTATTTTTTTTATTTTTTTTTTGAGATCAGACCGAGGATGAGCTGACCATCGTGAATTTTTTTTTCTTTTTTTTTTTTACAGCGCTTAAATAAAATACATAAGTAATAATAAAATAAAACGCAAACAACAACTAATGGTCTGTTTGGTATCGTTTTCTATTTTTTTTTTTAAAACAAAGTCCTGTTTTCGAAAACGAGAAAAAATTGTTTTCAGTATAACTAATATAGAAACATACACTTTTATATTATGTTTCAAGTTGATAACTTTATTAAGTAAGGGTTTTGCGGATATTGGACTCTCTCCACGCATTTCTTATTGTTTCATGTGGATTTGTTTAATACATAATATGAGAATTTAGGACTCCACTATGCTTACATGGCGTGTAAGTGGAGTTTGCTTACACAACCAATGGTCTAGCAACACATGGCAGGGGAAATAATACTAGGCGAATATTTTTTTGAATGTGAAATTGATCAAGTTTGTTACTCCACTTTGTTATATTTATATATGGGCTTTTACTTGACATGATATATTCACGTATATTATATAATCTTGTTTTTTATTTTCCAAACCTTTACTCACATTAATCTTTCACATTTGTCAAGCATTAGGCGCCAAATCTCGCGCCAAGTACTTTGACATTAATTTTGATTAAAAGTTTAAGTCAATACAGTATATGTGTAACAGCCCGATACATCATACGTTGCAACACAACCCAATAAAATGGGTAGTCACCTCTTAAGCGCATATGAACTTTAGTTTTCCAATTTGGGACAAACAAACTCCATAAACGACTTTCCATAATCCGTAGTGTTACAATATGATTAAATATTTAAGTGATAAAAGGTGACTCAGGTTGGATTATAATCTAGCTCCTAACTTAAGCTTAACTACGTTTTAGCTATTAACTCAATCTAATTCAAGTTTCTTTAGTTACCCTTTCATCTACCAAATAATAATACTTTGATAAACATCCATTTACTCGTCCAGATGAGTCCAATATATTGTGTTTATTTAGTTTAGAGTAATTGCATTATCATTTGAGTTACTGACTTCAGCTCAAGTACATTCCAGTTATTAGTTCACTTCAGCTATACATTAGCGTTATTGTTATCATACATTTTGTTATTAGTATACCAATTTAGGCTATGTGCGATTCAACTTATTAAACAGTGTTTTCAAATCAGATCAGATTTATTCAAATCAAATCAATTCAGATCAGCTTTATTCAAATCAAATCAAATCAAATCAGAATTATCCAAATAACAATCAATGAATCTAGTCTAATTCTAGTTATTAATTCGTCTAATAGCAGTTAATTTATCAATTAATTCAGTTCAGATCAAATCAAATCAAGTTTGTTCAAATCAAATCCAATCAGATCGGTTCAATTCAAATCAAATCAAATCAGATCAGAAAAATGCAACTATATAATGTGAAAATCTAACCATGTGGTCATACATTTTGACCATGTATAATTTAGGTAGTAAAACTAAATATGTTGATAATAAAATTACTTGTGTAGATAGTAAATTTTATAAGTATAGTAAATTGTTACTGATTGTAGACAATTTAATTGTTTACAATGTGGACCTCTAGCATTGTCCATTGCATATTATCTTATTCGTCTCGATTTTGAGTGTTTTTTTTTAAAAAAAAAAATGGTCTGTAACTCTCCATTTCTTAGTGAATAATTTAATTCTTTTACAATCATCACTAGAAACTATTTACAATAAAACTTACACTAGAAATGATTTACGAATTGAACTTACATTAGAAATGTACGCTAGACGTACAATTCTTACTAATCTAAAAAACAAACAAAGAAGGAAAAACGTGCAAAGCTTGCATAGTAGCAAATTAAAGGTAGAATCTTAATGTGTTGTTATCCAATACAAATAGCGCTCAACATAAATGTCTCGCATTAGGCCTTCTTAACCTAGCATGTCAAGATGCATAAGAAAAATGAATATGAATAAATTAGAAAAATGTAAAAGGTTAAAGACATAATTAATATAATGAGGAAATCATAATTTGCACATTACAATATTTTTTGTTAGATATAATATTTTTAAATATTTCTTTCTTTTACGTGTCTATTTTTAATAAAAAATAGAAATGTCATGTGTGTTAATTTTATTCGTTGTGTAAATATAAAGGATCTACACTTGGTGTAGATCACAATTTCTCCGAAAAATTTACAAAACTTGGAGTCTCTCTGAGCATTTCTTGACCTCCCGACACCCTCAATGCGATTTAAATTATTAGCTTTTAAATATATACTCCATCATGTTCTATATGATGTCCCACAATGAAATAGTACGGGATTTTTTGTAGGAAGTAAGAAGTGGTGGAAAATGAAAGTGGGTGAGTCACAAACCATTAAGACCACAAAAAAACATTACAAATAAGGAAAGTAGAAGATCATTTAGAACTGATTCAAAAAGGAAACAAGAACATCATTCAGAATTGGAGGGAGTACTAGTTTTTGTACCCATGTAATCACGGGGCTGTATTTGTAATTTGTTTAGTAAGTCTCGAAATTTCATTATGAAGGCGCAATTTGCGATCATTTTTGCTCTTCTCTTAGTTCTGAAATAAGAACGTACAATATTTACATATAACAAAAGAGTAATACTCAAAAAATGATCATAAATGTTGGCAAATCACTTAATTATTTATCCAACAATGCTATTCGAAAGAAGATTGTATAAATAAGAGTAGAGTATTTGGATAACAAAAATGTCACTCCCGACTTCAAAAAAAAAAAAAATGACACTCGTGTGTGTTTGTTGGTATATATATTGATATACATCTGGTGCTTGTCTATGGAGAAAAAAAAGCTATCCTAATTGCTACATAAGCTCAAGTAACATACAAAATATGAGTCTCCTAAGGTAGTATCAACTTAAGGAAATCAGTTGTCGACACGACTTGTCATGCATTCCTCCGCACCCCTACTGAGAAGATCAGTTGCATCAAAACTACGTAGTTCTGATCAGAGCATTTTAAGTTACCTTAAATATGAACACATAAAGTTTATATAACCCCCAATGTTACAACCCTACGAATGACTTCCTCAAAATTACAGGATATGTCGTGGAACTCCTTGTAAAGTTCGAATGTCCTCTTATCATAAGAACATCACTATTCTTCAAATTTCTAGTCTATATGTGAATTCTGAAGTTTAAGCTAGCTGAGGTCCAAATATATGTTTTCCCTGTCAACAGTCAAACACATACACCCAAAAAATGTAAGAATGTTCCAGCCGAGAGATAGATTCTTCCTGCAGACGATTTGGAGTTTGATTTTCCGATGTTTTTGGTCCGCCACCTGTCCAACTGACAGTTGAGGACTTGAGGTGAATGAAGGGCACCTGGAAACTACAGGCGCTGATGTGAGCGAGCTTGTATATGATGATCCTGTTGTACTATACAGACGATCACATTCTTTTGTTGGCCCTTCTGCTTGCGTCAGTCAGTCAGTGAAGCTCAGCAAGCTCAGTATCAAAGAGACTGAGGAAGTTGAAGTCTTTCCGGGATATGTGAGTGATGCAACAATTGAAGAGTTCTTAGACATTTCTGCGGAGGACGACGCAAAGCCTATAAGCTTGGTTCAAGTCTCCCTGTCTGCAGAGAAACCAAAAAATTTCCTAGAAGATTTCGAGATTCTGTAAGTGGTCGGGCATGGTCATGGTGCATTTGGCAAGGTGTACTAAGTTTGCAAGAAAGGTACACCTGAAATATACGCAATGAAGATTATGACTCATGAGGAAGGATAAAATAATGGGAGGAACCATGCTGAGTACATGACAGTAGAGAGGGACATTTTGTCAAAAGTTGGTCACCCTTTCATTGTCCAGCTCAGATACTCATTTCAAGTAATTCTTCATGTCTTTTAATCATTGTGCCTTATACTTTCCGTATATATTCTTATCTTCCTGTCCTTGGGAGGGTGAATGGAGCCCTTGTTTTTCAGTAGGTGTTGTAATCTGCTATATGTATTAGTGTATGTAGCAGTCAGGTTTTAGTTTATATTATCTACTGCAATTAGACATTCTTTCTTCTGGCATGCAAACTAAATATAGACTCTATCTTCTGCTGGATTTCATAAATGGGGGTCACCTTTTCTTTCAGCTCTACAATCAAGGGCTTTTCAGGTATGCTTAGTGTCACTCTTGGTATCTGCTGATGTTATATGTAAATATGAATGGAAGTATTAATTGCTATCGATCACTGTGATTCCAGGGAAGATCTTGCTCGTGTATATGCTGCGGAGATTGTTGCTGTAGTTATGGAACACCAAAAACTTAAGCATTCAAAATGAAATTTTATTACACCTTACACACCAAATATCTACCTTGTGTATTTTCATCAATCATCATTCATTCATTCTGTCAACTGTAACTCATAAGCCCCAAGTATATCGCAAAAAAAAAAAAATCCAAGAAATAACAATGATATGGACGGAAATCCTAAACTTGAGTAGAAATATCAAATGGTCACTGATTAAGTTCGTACTTAGTAGCACGTAGCAATTCAATTCTGACCTATACATAAGTATATAACAACAACACCATTATCGACTAATCTTCATTTTTGAAAGACTCCCACCTATATATGTTAATGCAAAGGAAGATGTACCAAGGGGAGGTGTGATACTCTGATAATGTACGCAACCGTGATCTATACTATGCAAAACATTATTCTATGGTAAAACCCGGTCAAAAGTACATCTTCCGCCCAATTATTTTGGCTCAGGTCAAATGCTAATAACATTTGAACAACTTGCTAAGACGCTAATAACCATAGTTTCAATTCGTGGTACGACTGCGAATTCCAGACCATGCGTTACACATACAGGCAACAATCTGAGCATAATAATCACCAAAATATGTGCAATCAATTTTTATACCACATAATTCTTCGAAAGTGTACACCAACTAAGTTGTTGTTGTTAATTACTCCAGTACAGTGAACCAAACTTTCTTTGCAAACATTGTAAATGTGACTCAACATTGTAAATTTGCAATTCCACTACACTGACCAGAAATCAAAATGCTTGATTACTAACTAAAACTTAAGAACAGTGTTAAAATTACCCTCTCTACGATTATCTCAAGAACACTACATTCACCAAGAGACAAAAATTAGCAGTAAAATCATTCTTAGTATCAATCAAAATTATTATACTTGAATCAGCAACTTAGATCAGAATTCACCATGATTAGTAGCTGCCATCAAATCGAGATTCAGGGCGTACGGTCCACCACTGCTAATTTCTTAATCAATAATAGATTTTGCATCCTCAGTAGGCACAATCAAATATCCACTCAACCCATGAATCAGAATCCTGTCACTGCAGTAAAAATCAGGAAAATCAACAGAAGTTAGCTTTTCAGACAATGTATTACTAAGATGAAAGTAATACACACTATAGAGCATTTTAATAAGATAAAGGACACTGATAAAAAAAAACAATATTGAGCAAGAGTGAATCAGGGGTTCAGGTTGATTAATCCATAAAAAAGCTATACACAAATGAAAATAAAAACGTGAACAGATGCACTCAAAAGTGAGTAAACAAAAGATTATTTAAAATTTTAAGAACCTCATCATTGTTACTTACCTCCTCCCTAACTCCATAAACTTTGACTTCGGCCATGGATTTCAGGTTGTAGGACTCCATTTTCCTATCAATGTTCCTGAAATTTCATCACCCGGGTACAATCAACTAAATATGAGACCCTAAAACTGAACAATAATTCAAAACCTACGTGAAAAATTCTTTTCAGCACTGATTCGAAATAAAATCTTTTGTCATACTTTGAAGCTAAATTTCATGTATTCCGATTTGCTCCCCCAACATCTCATATTCCTACAATAATAATCGAAATGAATTACCAAAAATCAGTATGAAAATCAACAATTAGAATTAGAAAAAAAAAAAAAAAAGTGATTTTAAAATTATTACTAAATCATCACGCAACTAATTATGATCAATACGATACAAAAAGCAAGCCAAAAACAATATAGGGTAAGGGAAAAAGACGGGAAAGGGAAAGGGAAAGGGAATGGAAGTGTTTATATATGGGTAGCGTGTTTCAGCTGATGGATAAGGGGAGAGGAATAGCAAGAGTCCAATGCAAGACAGGGAGCCGAAGGGGAAGATAAAGGACGGGAAGATGGAAGGCTAAAAGTCTGGGATTTATTATACGGTTACCTTTGAAGGCGGGCCCACAGGCATATTACATAGAGGAGAAAGGTTTGACGTGGAGGAGATACTCCCTCCGTTTCTTTTGGTTCTTTACGTATTCCGTTTTGGACAATTTCTTTTGATTCTTTACGTTTCTATTACGGGCCAATATTTGTGGCATGACCTTCCGTAACTACCCTTACTAACTCTACTAACAAATTTTCTAATTTGATTATTTACTCTAATTAATTGAAAACCCAACCCAATTACTCTTAATCCTTCCCAACTCTATTTTATCCAACAACCACAAAATTCAACCCACATCCCCAATATCAGCGGTCCTCATCTTCATCATTTTTCATCTTCTCACACATCTTCATCTTCATCTTCATCATTTTCATTCAACTACAACATCTCAATCATTCATTTTTATTCAACTACGAAATCTCAATCTATCCTATCTTCATCATTTTTCACGCGCGAACCCTAGAAAATCATCCAAAAAAAAAAAAACCATCTCCGATCCATTCCTGTAAACCCAGAAATTTCCCCAAATTAGTCAAGTTCCCAAATTCGACCAACCCAGAAAATCCCCAAAATCATCTTTGATTTCCTCTCGTCTTCTTCTCAAACCCAGATTAATTGTATTCTTCACCCCTTGATTTCGATCTTCGTCTTTTTATCAACCCAGAAAAGCAAAAAGCCCCAAATTTTTTAAACCCATAAATTTTTATTTCTATTTTCCCAAAACCGTACACACTTCCTACCCAGAAAAATCATTTGTCAAAATTAAATTGGGGATTAGTTTCAATATAAGGGCCGCTCTTATTTTTTTTTTTTCCATATATTTAAAGTCACAATCTGAATTAAAGGGTAGCTCTTATTTTTTCATACCCAGAAAAATTAGATGTCAAAATCAAATTGGGGTTAAGTTTTAATTAAAGGGTCATTTTTTCCTACCCAGAAAAATTAGTTGCCAAGATCTAAGTGGGGATTAATTTCAACTAAAGGGTCACTCACGTTTTTTTAGGAGAAAATAGCAGTGGTCGATGGAGAGTAACAGTATGGGCAGTGACGGAGGTGGTGGTGGGCATGATAAGGTGAGTGGTGGTGCGGATGAGGTTTACGGCTAAAATTAGTATCTAATCACTCCTTAACAACTACCCTTTTCTTTCCTAATTTACTTCTCTCTCTACCTACCTTGGTACTCCCCCACTTTCTCTTTGTAAAGAAACAAAAGAAACGGAGGGAGTAGTAGAAGTTGATTAGCGGGCCGACACATCAGCTTTGAGCTGGAATTTTTCAGTAACACCCCACAATTTTTGAGACTTTAATTAATTAGGGTGTTACGTTTATGAATCATTTTGAGGGAATTGATAAGAGTTATTTTGGGAATTTGGTGAATTGAGACTATTTTACCAATTGAGTAATTCTATTTTGGTAAGTTCTATAATTGGTTTATTGGACTTGGTTCGGGTTGGACCATTATTCACAGTCGTCTAGTAAAACCCAAACCCGATTCCTTTTTATATCTTATACGTACAACACAAAATAAGAAACCCTACCTTCTCCTCCATTTATTCGGCCTCCCTCCATCTCCTCTACATGTCTCTTTCGTTTTTCCTCCACCCGCAGAAAATTCCCAAGCATCACTGTGTCAACTTAAAACACACATAATTCTCTCATGCAATCTCTAATTGGAGCCTGGTTGGTGGCGTTAGAACCGTGCTTTCGATACGAATTCGGGAACATGTAGATCGTGCCAAGATTGCATAGGATGCTACTTGTGGAGCTGTTTTAATGGAGCTGTGTCGATATACCCGAGAATCTGTTCCGCCTCTCGGTATTTTAAGGATTCCTGTCGACTCCTAAGGAATTTGAGAATGATATTTTATGGAGATGTTCCTTACTCTATCATTGAAAATATATCAAAAATTGGTAAGATCTAGATCTGTGGATAAAAAGTTATATTATATTTCGTGGGTAACCCAAATTCGTGTTTATGGTTCAGTGTGAGATCGATTCCCGTTGATCCACTTGGAGTTTGTGGCCAAAATTTGGAGGAAACGTTCCTCACATTACCCTATATGTCATACTAAATTTTGGGGGTCATACGATGTCGGAGGTAGGAGTTATCTATGTTTCAATACCACTGTCTTCTTTTAGATTCATGATATATTAGTTAATTTGTGAGATTATGGCTTATGATTATACCTTGTGAATTAGGGGATCATCGATTGAGTTTGTGATTGATTGGGCGTCTAGATTGTGGATTCGAGGAGGTGTAGTTCATTGACTTGGTTATAAGAGTTTAATTTAAAAATTAGCGTTGAAAGGTAAGAACGTTTGATCATTCATCTTTGGACTATTCTATCCTCTCACTTAATTCACATGTTCACTTGCTCATTGTTCCTACGTTTGATTCATAACCATACACTTAATTCAATTTGCCTACGCTTGTTTCAATGCATATATATTCGTTCATAACCCGTTTGAGTTTGCTCGACCTCGGCCTCTCGGCTTCCTTACTCGGCCTCGGTCTTTTGTGATCCGAGCCTCTCGGCCATTCGGCTAGTCGGCTTCTCGGCCGAGTGGTATGCTTTTGTTGATCTTGGCTTGTGTTTTCGATTGTGTTGAATTATTGAATCCGGCTGTGGCCGTTTATAAATTGTATTATCGAATAACGTACCATCTAATAATGAACATAAAACGGATGAAAGAAAATGACGATATGATTACCACCTAGAGTGAATGTGATGCGGCACGGACCGATCACTGTTTATACCTCTGATCAAGGTACTGTTTCGGTCGGAGTAGCTACCGACTGCCTATTAGGCTTTCCTCCTAGAGGTACGCATCCTACTGGATCTCTAGCGAGGGGTGTGCACATTTTAAGTCTTTAGGAATCGTTTATATGTACTCTAGCTCGCGTCGGTTCGAGATTGTGGTGGCTGTGGGGTAGGAGCCCAGCCTTGTATTAGCGTATGTAACGGGACCCTGCGTTTTCGTTAGCGATATGATGGTTGTCGCACTGATCTTATGACTCTCTGTCTTTACTGATGTAACTTTCGTTTGTTATTTGTTAGTTACGCGCCTCAAGGCGCGTATCTTCTATTTATCTTGTGATTTGTGATATCTTACTCAGCCTGTATGCTGAGGTTCTTTCTCTGGTTTGTTCCCTACCTTATTTCTGGGGCCTACGTCATCCTCGATGGCGTAGTTGACAGGTCTTGAAGTGGTTGCTTGCTAGTGAGGATGTCATGCATGCTGGGGACTTTTCATTTCGAACAAGTTGTATTTTGGATTTAAGTTTTGAGAACTGTAGTTCGACAATTTAAGTCTTCTGCTGTTGTTTAGTTAATTAGCTATTTATTTATGTTAGTTTATTGATTTTAAGCCTAGCAATTGACGCAATAGTCAGTTGCGGCGTAACGACTCAGGGAACGGGATGGGTGCATTCATGCATGCTGATTGCTAAGTGCTATATGTTTCCCCTTCATTTACTACGGAGTTTTAGAGCCGACTTTTGAGACTTTTGATTTGAGACCGAATGTCATTATTGGGAAGCATCTCATTGTAGGTTTTCTTTGATACTAATAGAAATTATGATTCTTTAAGTTATAACTCCAAGCGTAATTAGTTCAACATATTGTGGTTATTTATTACGTGGAGTGTAATGTGAAAGTACTAAGGGCGACTGGAGGTTATGTTAGAAGGACTTGAAGCTATTTTAAGATATATAAGGACGTGAAAGGTATTTGGGATATATTGAGGATAAGTGTGAGGATGGTTTAGGCCTTGCTTACTTAATGTCGCCGTTGTCAAATTCTTTTGTCCTTGAAGATGAGTTACGATTTGGAACATGATGTTGGATTGGTTTAAGTGAGATGGTGTTAAACCACAAATTTCAAAACACTCATTGGGTTCTTCTTTTCTAACCACGATACCCTATTCATGTTAATGAGAAAATTGGGAGAAATCAATTGACAAAACTTATGCTTATCCCTTTTAGAATACCCCGTGCTACTCCATCTAACTTGATCACACGCCCATAGGTGAGGAACCTTGATTACTTTAGGTGAAATGTGGAAAGTTGAAGAAGGGACTAGTCAGGGTGAGTATATATATAAGGGAGTTGAGCATGAGGAATGTGAGAGTTTCGTGTATATTGTTCAATTTATTATTTGGGTTAGATGAAAAGGACTATGTGCATGCAAGTACACTACTGTGAATTTTGAAATTTAGGAATGAGTAAGAGGGATCGATATATTAAAGCGTCAATGAAGTATTTGTATGAATGATGGGGTTGGTAGCGAATGAAACTCTATATATCCTTGATCATAGTATCGTTTGTTGAAATATTGAGGATCGCTCTTCTAGTGGAGATTATTGAGGGTGTGATTGGTTTATTATCCTTATAATTGTGTGAACATATGGTACCGATAAGTCGGATTTGAAGATTGTATGTTTTATCAATTTATAATTTTAGTTGGAGTCTTGCCAATGCATACGTCTAAGTGGGTACAATACCCCAATACTATTACGATATTATGATTATTCACTGATATTGATTCGATTATTTGCTATTTGAGTGTCATTATTGATTGAGTATTGTTTTTGTCAATTGAAATTACGTTGTAGAGCTCAATCGAGAGCTGCACGACTCGTGCCCATAAGGACACGACCCGTCCCCGAAATTTTGTTCGTCTGTTTTGCTGTTGATCCGGACATGACTCGTGCAACTGTGGGCACGAGTCGTGGTTCCCAACAAAAAAAAAAATCAAAAATTTCGAAAAGTTAAACTCGGACGAGACGTATAAAAAACTTTTATCTTGTATTTGTATCCCTGAGTCGGATTCCTAACATGACTTATTTTCTAGGTGAATAATTATTCGTTTATTGATTGATTTGTGCTAATTCATGCTTACATATGTCAAGATCTAGTATGGAATCTAATTGAATTGGTTACAACTGATTCAAATGATATTGCTTTATAGACAATGGTGCGAAACAACAGTCCCGATTTGACTGCTACCCTGGCTCAATTGGCACAACATCAGGAGGTAATGGTTCAGGCTGTGACCCAGATGGCCAACGCAGCGCAGAACAACGCTGGTAATAATGGGGGTAATGGAAACAACAATGGCCCGGGAAATAATAATGTTGGTAATGGAGAAAATGACGGGCTTTTGAACCTTGCTACATGATCTTGTTTTAGGGGTCACATGATCAAAGTGTTGGACGTCTGATAGACGAGGAGAAGCGATGCTTGAATACATCTTGAGTAATTATATGTATGGAGAATTTAATCCCAAAGGAACGGTAGACTGACTAGAGGAAGATCTAGCTCTAAGAGATAACATGTATCTTCTCGTAAGTACTTGACCTGGTTTGTAGTGTGAAGAACGTGAAAGAAAAATGCATTAAGGATTTCTCGGCCATATAAATTGTTAAGGAAACTTACTCACTCATGGATATGAATCGGTATATAGTATAATAAATGGTTATAACTTTGGCATCAACTATAGGGTTAGATCGATATGCCAATTGTTTCTACACTAGTTGGGTGTCCATATGATGAAATTTTGGTACAATTTAAATAATTGGGGATCGAAATAAGAATTGGTTTGGGACTCATAGCACAAAGGTGCAAGTGTAAGAAGAAAACAACTATCCACTATGCTGCAACAATGAAATTTTGAGTTTGAAAGACTACTATACCATTTATGGGTAAACTGTTGGACATGTGAGTTATGCGTAAAAAGATTTCCTACCATCTTTGGACTTGATATCCTGAGTTGAATTAATAGGTCATAAGCTCGAGTAAAGGAAAATCGTTACATTTCAAGGTATGGGATCAAGTGAGGTGTCATCAGATGATAAAATTGTAAACCCATTCGAGATGTGGTAAGTGGTATGCGCGCATAAGGAAATGCTTTACGAATTGGGAAGTTGAGCTACATTCCGTGGTGTATGGCTATGAAATTTGGCTATGGAGAACGACTTGATCTTAAGGTAATCTATAAGATTTTGAAGTTTAACTTTGCAAGTTAAGGAAGCGAAGAGAATTATGGATTTGACATTGTGACGTGTCTATTGTGTGAATAAAGTGGGATAATTTATGAACAGGGGCCCTAATTCTGAATACAACCAGTTGGATAATTTATGGACAGTTGGACGTAATTTGACGCCTTACGTGATTATGAGACGCTACAACTCGTTAATGAAGCTTATATATTATGCTCAGGTGACACCCCCCCTAAGGTAATTGTTAATCATAGTTGATTATGGATGAGCTAATGTGGAAATAGGGTGACATTAGCAACCATCGTTTTGTATAGTATTGGGTTGATAACGACAAAAGATGTGCAATGAACAAAGCGGAAGGGTAGTGCATTCATGGAGAATGAAAGACTAAGTCTTCTAAACAAGTTGCTAATGCCCTCTCGACTGTAGTGGCGGATCTTTATGAGGAAACCTTAAGTAACACCTATTCCGGTAGCAAATACTTTTGGGTTAAAGTTGTTAAGAATCTTAAATTATAGAGGTCTGGTCATTTGGTAAGTGGCTTCATACGAACGCACTGGAAAGTTGGCTTGGGTTGATAAAGTTTATTTTGTGAGCAAGATGGTCGAATGTATGTAGTAGCTCTGTGTGCCCCTTTTGAGACTCCAATACTGGTAGTACGTGTCGTATCTTGAAGTTTTAATAGTTGGAGAATTTGATTTTACCATCAATTTAAGATATGGTTCTTGTAACGATCTCGCTTAAATGTGTATGAAGTGAATGAGGCCAAATTTTGTTTAAAGGTGCAGAATCGTAGGTCGAAGCTGTCGTGAAGGAATTCGACAATGTTGGACAATCAAACACAGAACGTGTAGATAAGTGAAACTGAGATTAAGATCATACTAGTTAAATTAAAAGGCAAGGGGACACTACTTATTTGAGGTTGCGTTCGAAATCTTTTCCGACTATGAGAATCTAAAGTATAATATTCACACAAAGGGAGCTATAAATGCGCCAGAGGAGATAGTTGGAGTCGATCAAAGACTATGACATGGGGACACGGTACCATGAAGGAAAAGTCAACACCGTAGCTGACACACGGAGCAGAAAGTCTCTACATTCGGTTTAATTAGTCGATCAAAGGGAGAAACTAAGAGACGAATTCCTTAATTTCGGAGTCCAATTTACTGAACCAGAAGTGACTTCAGGAACGACATAAATTGAGGATAATGTCTTGGGTGAATTAAAGGAGTTGCAGTCGACTAATAAAAGAACTTTGTACAAACTGGCCATGGAGCCCAAAGTATTCAAAAGTGCGGAATTGTATCATTCGATTTCAGGACCGGGTCTGCATACCTGATAACGCTACATTGAGGGACAAAATTCTAATCGAAGCTCACGCCAGCAAATATTCGGTACACCCAGGAGATAAGATGTATCAAGATTTGAGTAAGGTGTTATGGTGGTCTGGAATGAAGAAGGATGTTGGTAACTTTGTGTCTAGGTGTTTGGTTTGTCGAAAGGTCACTACGTCAAATTTAGGCTTCCAGAACCAGCTTAAGAGAACGGAATTTTGTAAAACCGATGTCTATTATGAATGAGAACGGGTCTTCTAAAAACCGTTCTAAAAGATGATACCTAAGAGAACGGTTGCACTAAAAACCGTTCTAATAGACCCTTTTAGAACGGTTTTACAGAAACCGTTCTTAAAGATAAACCTTTTAAAATGGTTTTTAGAAAAACCGTTCTAAAAGATTGTGTTTTTTAATGAGACAAATCATACCGAGTGGATAACATTGTGATCTCCGCCTCATACTTCTCAGTTTTTCTCTCTCCTTTCACCTCGCTCTCTCTGATTTCCTCATTCCATCTCGACTCTTTTCTTTTCCTCTATCTCTTCTCTTCCTAGCTAAACTAAACTGTCACCTCGATCTTGCCTCTCTCTCCTTTTTCCTGTTTTGAGGACGACATGGTTTCCATCCTCGAGTTCTCGTCGCGGTCCACCTCCAGTGGTAGACGTGCTGCGAGTGCCTCACTCCGACAACATATGGTCATGCGCAGAGTGCCGCCTCGAAGAACCGTCGTTAGGCGACCATTTCCAGCCGACAAACACGCTTTCGTACGGCTAGTGTTCGCGGGTAACTTTTTAGATCTTTGATTTTTTATTTGTGATTAATTTATGCATAATCTATTTTTTCAGATCTACTTTTTTAAAAGATATAAGTTTTCATTTTCAAATTTCGTTTGTCAACTTTGTGATATGTCCCAAACGTCGATCTACTCTGGTTGTTTTTTTCAATCTAATTTTGTTCGTATTTTATTAGTCATTTTTTTTTTATTAAATTTGGCAAGATCAATTATGTTTTTGTATTCCCACTTTTATTCTTCATTCTTTTTCTTATGCGTTAATCTGTGTGTGTGTGTGTGTTTTTTTTTTTTTTGTAGTTACAACAATAACTCGAAGGAAGTTGATGAACAAACCCAGATCTAAAGTATGGAAGAAGATGAACTAGGCGATTAAGAGAACATTAGTGTTAGCTAGGCTATATGTTTGGTTAGTTGTTTTCTGCTGTAAATTTTGGGCTGTAAATTTTTTATGTTGATTTCGTATGAATAAGATTTGGTATAATGTTTTCTTTTTGGAGATCTGGTATAATGTATATGGGAATTACATGCCCAGTTTTTTAATTTTTGGGATTTTTCATCTTTGCTCTATGCTATATTGTTGCTGCTGTTTTGTTGTTGGGTCGTGGGTTGGGGCCCTTGGGGGTAGGGAATGACGTAAATTTAAAAAAAACAATTGTTTTTTTTTTTTTGAAAAAATTGGGTATCTTTAAGAACGGTTTTGATGACACCCGTTCTCTTATTGAACAACATATTAAAACGGTTCTTTAAAGAACCGTTCTCTTAGGTCTAAGAGAACGGTTTTGACCACAACCGTTCTCATAGCCTTTAAGAACGGTTCAAACCGTTCTCTTAGCCTTTAAGTACCGTCGTCTAGAGAACGGTTCTACAACCGTTCTGCTTAGCTTTAGACGAACCGTTCTTGTTGCCTATTTTTGACGTAGTGGGTTAAGAGTGAGCAGAATAGATCTCAAGGCAAAATATAACCACTACTGTACCGAAATGGAAATGGAGATCCATACCCATGGATTTCATTGCAGGATTACCTAGGACACCCAAGGAGAAGAATAATTTGGGTCATTGTAGATAGACTGACAAAGTGCGCACATCCATGAAAAACACATGGTGCTCATGTGAGTGTCACCTACCAGAGGTGTGGTAAGGTTTGGAAAGAAAAGAAAACTAAAACCAAAATTCATTGGACCCTACAAAGTGACAAAAAGGATTGGAGAAGTCGCTTATAAGTTAGACTTGCCTACAAACCACGATAAGGTACACAATGTGTTCCATGTTTCGCAACTCAGACGATACATCAGTGATCCGTCCCATGTGTTGAATCCGAAAACTATCGAATTAGATGAAACCATGACATATGAGGGAGCACCGTTGAAAATCTTGGGCACCAAGGTGCGCAAAACTAGACGAGCTAAGACATATATGGTCAATGTTTTGTGGTATAATAACAACATTGAGAAAGCAACATGGGAAGTGGAGTCGGTTATGCATGAGAAGTACCCTCACTTGTTTGATATATTAAGGTATTTTCGGTTCAGGACGAACCTTTGTTTTAAGGGGGACGAGAGCCTCACACGCCTTGCTTTCCCTCGCTCGGACTCTTGTTTGATGTGTTTCCTTATTGCTTTTATGTGAACTGTTGCATGAGACTTTGTGTGCTTTATCCTACTTACTCCAATTCTCATTCAAACACCCTTTTACTTATACCACGGGCATGCTTTGTACTATCATTTCAAAATCTTTGTTCTATCTTGTGATCAATGTTACTAGTGAAGAGCGAAACTTTTGAGGAATGGGTTTAAAGATTCGGGACGAATCTTTGTTTTAAGGAGGGAAGACTGTAACACCCCATTATTTTTGGGACTTTAATTAATTAGGGTGTTACGTTTATGAATCATTTTGAGGGAATTAATAAGAGTTATTTTGGGAATTTGGTGAATTGGGACTATTTTACCAATTGAGTAATTCTATTTTGGGAAGTTCTATAATTGGTTTATTGGACTTGGTTCGGGTTGGACCATTATTCACAGTCGTCTAGTAAAACCCAAAACCGATTCCTTTTTATATCTTATGCGTACAACACAAAATAAGAAACCCTACCTTCTCCTCCATTTATTCGGCCTCCCTCCATCTCCTCTACATGTTTCTTTCGTTTTTCCTCCACCCGCAGAAAATTCCCAGCATCACTGTGTCAACTTAAAACACACATAATTCTCTCATACAATCTCTAATTGGAGCGTGGTTGGTGGCGTTAGAACCGTGCTTTCGATACAAATTCGGGAACATGTAGATAGTGCCAAGATTCCATAGGATGCTACTTGTGGAGCTGTTTTAATGGAGCTGTGTCTATCTACCCGAGAATTTGTTCCGCCTCTCGGTATTTTAAGGATTCCCGTCGACTCCTAAGGAATTTGAGAACGATAATTTATGGAGATGTTCCTTACTCTATTACTGACAATATATCAAAAATTGGTAAGATCTAGATCTGTGGATAAAAAGTTATATTATATTTCGTGGGTAACCCTAATTCGTGTTTATGGTTCAGTGTGAGATCGATTCCCGTTGATACACATGGAGTTTGTGGACAAATTTGGAGGAAACGTTCCTGAAATTACCCTTTATGTCATACTAAAGTTTGGTGGTCATACGATGTCGGAGGTAGGAGTTATCTATGTTTCAATACCATTGTCTTCTTTTAGATTCATGATATATTAGTTAATTTGTGAGATTATGGCTTATGATTATACCTTGTGAATTAGGGGATCATCGATTGAGTTTGTGATTGATTGGGCGTCAAGATTGTGGATTCGAGGAGGTGTAGTTCATTGACTTGGTTATAAGAGTTTAATTTAAGAATTAACGTTGAAAGATAAGAACGTTTGATCATTCATCTTTGGACTATTCTATCCTCTCACTTAATTCACATGTTCACTTGCTCATTGTTCCTACGTTTGATTCATAACCATACACTTAATTCAATTTGCCTACGCTTGTTTCAATGTATATATATTTGTTCATAACCCGTTTGAGTTTGCTCGGCCTCTCGGCTTCCTTACTCGGCCTCGGCCTCTCGGCTTCCTTACTCGGCCTCGGTCTTTTGTGATCCGAGCCTCTTGGCCATTCGGCCAGTCGGCTTCTCGGCCGAGTGGTATGCTTTTGTTGATCTTGGCTTGTGTTATCGATTGTGTTGAATTATTGAATCCGGCTGTGGCCGTTTATAAATTGTATTATCGAATAACGTACCATCAAATAATGAACATAAAACGGATGAAAGAAAATGACGATATGATTACCACCTAGAGTGAATGTGATGCGGCACGGACCGATCACTGTTTATACCTCTGATCAAGGTACTCTTTTGGTCGGAGTAGTTACTGGCTGCCTATTAGGCTTTCCTCCTAGAGGTACGCATCCTACTGGATCTCTAGCGAGGGGTGTGCACATTTTAAGTCTTTAGGAATCGTTTATATGTACTCTAGCTCGCGTCGGTTCGAGATTGTGGTGGCTGTGGGGTAGGAGCCCAGCCTTGTATTAACGTATGTAACAGGACCCTGCGTTTTCGTTAGCGATATGATGGTTGTCGCACTGATCTTATGACTCTCTATCTTTACTGATGTAACTTTCGTTTGTTATTTGTTAGTTACGCGCCTCAAGGCGCGTAACTTCTATTTATCTTGTGATTTGTGATATCTTACTCAGCCTCTATGCTGACGTTCTTTCTCTGGTTTGTTCCCTACCTTATTTCTGGGGCCTACATCATCCTCGATGGCGTAGTTGACAGGTCTTGAAGTGGTTGCTTGCTAGTGAGGATGTCATGCATGCTGGGGACTTTTCATTTCGAACAAGTTCTATTTTGGATTTAAGTTTTGAGAACTGTAGTTCGGCAATTTAAGTCTTCCGCTGTTGTTTAGTTAATTAGCTATTTATTTATGTTAGTTTATTGATTTTAAGCCTAGCAATTGACGCAGTAGTCAGTTGCGGCGTAACGACTCTTTATTTTCCGAATTTTATTTTAGCGAAAATTTAAGGTTGTTACATTTTCTGCTGAGGATACTTCTAAAAACTGCCACGTAGGCGGGGAAGTTAGGCAATTAAAGTATTAGTATATATTGTGTGTGTGTGTGTATCACTAATTAAAGTATTAGATTTAACTAAACGTTTTACGCAAAAAAAAAAAAAAAAAAAAAAAAAAAAAAAACAAAAATCTGATGTGCTGCACGGGACACTTTATGATATTCTTTTTTATTAAGTAGTTAATCTCAAAATAAATAAATTATGATAACTAATTAAATGTTGGTTAGTTAAGATGTCTTCTAATATCATTAAATCACTTACGGAGTATACCATTTTACCGAGAATTACATTATCTTTAAATAATATTCCTTTTTTTAATTATTTTTTAAAGCATTTTCACAAAAGTCTTAAACTTGTTGACATATCTCAACCAAAATCATACTTAACTTTCAAAAGTATGTGTAAATGAATCTTATATTGAAGTACATTTCGAAACAAACTTAATGACACGTATCGTAATATTCTGATATACGTAGCCCAAATTATAACAGTTTATATTATGTTTCATGTAGATGACTTTTATTACGTGAGAGTTTTACAAACACTGGAGTCTCTTTGTGCATTTCTTAATGTGACAATTTTGCAATTATCGGATTCTCCTTATGCATTTCTTGATTTCGTGACGCCCTCAATGCGCTCCAAATTATTACTTTTAAATATATACATTAGATTAGATTTAACTAGACTTTTTACGAAAAAAAAACAACTAAAATTGAAAACGACAGTGATACTGAACGGGCCCACTAATAGTGATTTCCTAGCAACTATAGCTAATTTGTGTGCTTCCTCGATTTCATTTCCGATCGACCTTCAAAGTAGCGCAATAATGTAGCTGCTTACCCAAATCTCTCACTTCACCCAAATGCCGTTTACATGTGATATCAGAAATAGATTGGCCTCGTAGCATTGCAACTAGATTGTAAGAATCCTACAAGACCAACACCACCTTAAATCAAGAGTGAATACCCCACCACAAGGCCAACAAAACACCTGATCGACTTCTGCATTTACGCCGAACTTGAAAAACCTCGCACATTGTCGCATGCTCAATCAACTAGTAAGTGAACGACACTTCAAGAGACTACTTGCTCTTGTCCTTTGTGAGAGACGACATGCTCCTGTCCCATGTGACCCAGAAAGTAACCTAGAGTGGCATCATTAATTCTCCTGATCGGAGTTAAGCTTTCATCAAGGTAGCGACCATGAGTTTGTTTGAAGCGAGATTGTTAAAACTCAGAAACA
Source organism: Spergularia marina (assembly GCA_963680865.1). Taxonomy (NCBI): domain Eukaryota; kingdom Viridiplantae; phylum Streptophyta; class Magnoliopsida; order Caryophyllales; family Caryophyllaceae; genus Spergularia; species Spergularia marina. Next base: position 10,372,702 of record OY804554.1, read on the forward strand.
AAATTGTCACTAAGTGTCACAACAATATTAGGATTTGGAACACAACCCCTAAAAAAGACTTCATATTGGTGAACCTAGATGGCCTAAAGAACGGACAAAAAGACAACAATCAAAAGATGATCAGGATCAAACTTACCTACAAAGGTGATCGTGTCCATTATCCAGTCATGCACTCAGACTAGAATATTTGACGCCACATTAGACTATCCGCAATGGTGCCATACTCTGCCCCAGGGCAATCTAGGAAAAACAATTTTTTATTGTCTTAGCCTAGCTCTATGGCATTGTAAGGCACAATGGTGCCTAACCCGGGGAGGAGGGGGGGCATGAGGATGAAATCTATTATAGAGAGAAATAGAGAAAATTAAATCGCATTCTAATGTGTTTATAGAGGATGAAATATTGTAATTATTGGAGTAATTTGGTTTTTTTTTTTTTTTTTTTTTTTTTTTTTTTTTTTGAAAAAATTTAGCAAGTTAAACTCTACAAATAACAACAAAAAAAGTGGAAGAAAACACTAAAAAGGAAAATCGGAAAATCCTCTCTCCTCTCATTTTGATATGAGTACGCAGCGGATTGCAAACTCACAATAGGACAGATTGATGTTCTGTACTACTGTGGGACTATTTTTGGGTTTTCCTGTTTTATGGGACGAAAACAAGAACAACAAAAGAATAAAATATATGGATGAACAAGTTAGATCTATAACTCGTCCAAACTATGATCAATCCCTAGACGCCGATCTAAGTATTAATCCACTATTCACTAATAACGCGATTAGCAAATAATGTCAAACTAAGAATAACACTACTTAGCTCAATTTGTGTTCCAAGCATGAACTATTTGAAAGAAACTATTCGACATTAATTCTCAAACTGTGTGTAAAAACAAATACAAAGGGGTGCTATTTATAATAGCCTAGACTTCCTAAAAACAAAATATGCAATAAGGAAATATTACTCCTAATGAGATGTGGAAACATGACTTCCATTATCTTTTCCTATATGATAAGAAAATTTATTCTTTTATGAAAAATAAGACACTTAACTAAATTAGACTCAAGAAATTTGGAAGTAATACTGCTTTCCATAATCTCCACCCTAACACATTACCATAACTCAAAACATAGTATTGGAAAGCTGATGGAATAGTCCTACTATATGTATCATGCAGATTTACTCTTTAATTTCCTAAAATCCACTTCCAATCAGTAAAGGGCTTGTCTTTCATTTTGCCTCTTGGTGTATTAACTATTGCATCACATTTTCCATGCCCCAATTTTGTTTGAGGGCATACGTTGCCCTTCCTACTCTCCCATGCGGCCCATGCCCTAGCTTTATTTCTTTCTCTTACTTATTTTAGCTCTTGCCCTAGCCTTTCCCCTATCCCATTGTGGGTAGTCTTAAGACCGAGCGGACAAGCATGCCAAATACGCTGAACCATTGTGCAAGAGCGGAACAAATTATCGACTGTTTTCTTAGCTTTATAATAGAAAGCATAGTACTCGACTGAATTCTGTCCGAATCTCCGGAAATTATGGGTGAGTGACAGCAAGAGGAAATTTTCCACAGAAAAACCTTCCACTTGGGCAACAAATCAAAAGTCCACCATCGCTTCCATTTTTTTTACTGTTTTTCATGGATACGAGAATCCATACACAAGGAGCACAAGAAAGCATAGCCCGACTTCACTGAGTAATTTCAGAGCGAGAATATTTCCAGTACAATAAATTGTCATCAAGCATGGAACGACCTAATTCAAGAGCCAAATTTTCAGATGCAGTGTGATGCTGAAAAACCCTTCGAACTGCTCCAACGTTCCACAACCTTCAAATGAGCAAACGCTGCCAAAGAAACATCATCACGGATCATATACGTACAAGACTGGAGCCAATTATCCAATAGTGTCGAAAATTTAGAACCATTACCACTTTTCCATCTCAGTCCCAATTGAACCAAAAGATCCTAAATGAACGTTGTGCCAACCCCAAGAAGCTATGCGACAGTAAGTACATGAGAGTAGTTTATCCCATAGGTGAAGTGAAGTACCGTATTTTGCACAGTAAAGTTTCGAAATCAGTACTTGTGGGTTACAATGTAATCTGAATTGTTTCATAAGGAGCACTACTACAAACATGACCTACTGTAACACGTCTAATGTAACAGTCTACAGATAGGCGTTGCAATTGAAATTCTCTATTGCCTTACTTCAGCTAATGCAACGCCACTTAAAAAAAAAAATTATGCCATACTAAAATTTGGGCGCAACAACGAAAACTTTTTCCCCCCAAAATTTTTGTATAGGACTACCTATTTGCAAACACTAACCTCAGACTTCACTCTCTTAACTCAAAATTCAACAATAATCATATCATGCTCTCAAATTTCTCAATCCCTTATCGGACTATATAATCTCAGCTGCACTACTCGCACACATCAATTTTTGAGTTTGAACAAATGGGTAGAAGATTTTGGTCAAATTGATTTGAGCAAGTACTTAAAGAATATGGGCGAAATCGATCGTAATATGTCGAGTAAGTATTTATGAGTTTTCTTAGTCATTCAGGGTTCATGTTTTTGATGTTTTGCCCATTTTTATGAAAAACTTAGCACCAATTTAATTCAATTTGAATTGGGTAATCATAATTTGCCCTATTTTCGACACTCGGTCTCGTTGGTCGTTTGGACGAGTGGCAGGTGGTGGTGACAGATTCAGCATCGTCATCTCGCTACTTTATCGCCTTCGTCACTTCTTTGTGCATCAGGTAAAATTTTCCTGCATTTTTCATCCTCTTTTCATTTTTATACTTAAACTTTTTTAATTAATATCTTTTTTGTGTTTATGTTTTTGTTTATTATACATTTTATTTGGATGGTTTATGTTGTAAAGATCTTTATAATAGGAATTGAGCTGATTTTGTTAGCTAAGGGGGGGAAGAAGTTTGAAACTTTATGATATTTGAGTTGTAATTAAAGGTGCTGCATTTTAGGTTTTTTATTTTATTTTTGGTAGTAAATGTGTAAAGATCGAAACTTTGGGTGTGGAAAATTTGAGATATATATGTGAACCTTATATGAATGAGAATGATTCCATCTCAAATTGGTTTTCTTTTTCTTATTTAACTGTGTACATGTTATTTCTGTGTGGATTGTAGTAAAAGTTGTTATACCGCGTAATATTTGGGACTTTTATTAATTAGGGTATTACATTTTTTGGAGTTATTTAGTGAATTAATTGCTAATTTAGGGCCTGTTTGGTATCGTTTTCTGTTTTCAGTTTTTTGTTTTTTTTTTTTTTAAAACCAAAGTCCCCTTTTGAAAACAAAAAAAAGTGGTTTTCAGTTTTCAGTTTTCATTTTCTATATGACTATTATAGAACGAAACAATTTAAAGTTAATTTTGTAACTTATTTAACTAAATTTTTTACGCAAAAAAAAACCAAAAAGTGAAAACGTTAGTGATACCGAACGGCCCCTTAGGTTTTAAGAGACCATTTTCCTTTTTGGGCACACCTTCCAAATACGGAAAACCCTATCACTTACTAATTATTGAGATAAATAAAAGCAAACAAACCTCCCTTCCCCTTAGTACCACGTATGAAGCAGAGAAAGAGAAAGAAAAGAAAAAAGAAAGACATCAGAAGAGGAGAAGAAGGGTCGCGCCACTTGTGAACCACTGCCGTGTCGAGCTGGCGTCGCTCACCACCGCTCGCCGTCACCGCCACCATCTCTACCCCTTTTTCGTCCTCTTGATTTTATAATCAAGAGTAGTATGAACCTTCACCTTTTCTCATAAAATAAACAAGGGCTTTTATAATTTCATGTTTAATTGTGCATTAATTTGGGTGTGGAGATTGTGGTCTGATGTTCTATTCATTGTTGTTTAGGGATTTCAAGCATGAAATTTTAAAGTTATGATTTAGGGTTTTACAATTAAGGTTTATGCATGTTTGATGAGGATTTTATGATCGGAATTGTATGAAATTTGGAGGGATGACTTATTATGAGATGGATAACGTGTAGTATTAATTTGGGGATGTTCTATAATGATTTGAATTAAGTAATTAGCTTCTGCCCAGATCTGATTTTAGATGATTTTGAGTGTTATTGTTGGTATTTTGTGTAAGTTATTTAGCCTCTAATTAGCACTTAATTACTCCAAATTAAGTTTAGATAAGAATCTTTAGTTGCATGTAAGATTAAAGCATAAATCAGGTAATAAAACATGTTTTTATACCTTAATCAAGAGGAGTTTTGACCTTCCTTCAAATGAAGGATCTTGAGCTGCAAATTAATGGGGATCCTCCTCCTTAATCTTGAGTTTCCAAGTTATGAAACCTCCTCCCTTGATCTACTAAAGAAGCTCTCCAAAAATCTCACAAAATGGACTAGTTTTATGAGATTTTAGCCCTAAAACCTTATATATATTTAGCCAACAAATTAGCTAATGATACATTAGGATTAGATCATTGTTTTGATCAAGTTTTCATTGACATGCAATGAAGAAAACTTGATCTTAAAGGAGTTGGAAGAAGGGGTGGAGCTAGGATTTCATGTATGGGGGTTCGAAAAAATTTCACTAATACGCCATATTAATATGGTAAAATCGTGTTTTACAAATTTTTTTTTGCAAATTTATCTACACTACCAAGGCATTTAATATAGCCACATTTCATAAACTTAAGCAGAGATTAAGAATTTTTTTAGAAATTTGTATTGTAATAATGTTAATTTTCACAAAAATTGCTCTTTCACGTTATAAATTTTTTTTTTTTTGCATATTAGAACGTGTTATAAACATTGCCTCAGTGGCAATGGTGATTATATTCAAAAGCATACAGAGACCCGGGTTCAAATCCTTCTGGTGAAACAAATTTTGCTAATTTTCTATAGATAACAAAAAGGAAAAAAAATATAAAAAGTAGCTCCCCTTAAGGATCGAACTCACGACATACAACACCCACACCTCTACAAGTGACACAACCGCTGCGCCATCCATGTTTCACTGAACATTTTCAACTACACTAAATTATATTCTGGGGAAAAGGGGGTTCAACTGAACCCCCCTGGCTCCGCCCCTGGTTGGAAGTAGGCTGTTTTTTAGAGAAATTAGAGGGTTTTCTCTCAATTATCTCTCTAAAATAAGTCGCGTGTTTGTAAAAATGATGTATATTATGTGTTTGACCATAAAACACATTATATAGTGGTGGTGGCAAAATGACTATTTTGCCCTTACTAATTATACACCTAAACATCTTATGTTACAATTTGGTATAATTTGTAAACTTATTTCTTTAAGTGTTAATTAATTATTATATCACTATATAATAATTACTAATTACATCATTCTAGCTAAAATTACAACTATTTGTAATTTAATTAGCCAATTGTCTATATTGACAATTCACACAAAAAATCTTAATTTATTCGACCTGAGTTCCGAACTCATAAAACAGTATCCGATATAATCAGTTAACTCTTTAACCGAAACATTAGGGTATATATTATATTGTATTAAATACAAATATAATATCTTTTGGAGAAACTATCTTTATCAGTGTGACCGAGAGGGATCAGTTGATTACCGCCGTCAAACGATAATAACGTCAAACTCTAGCCAGCCAACCGTTATCGATATACGTTAATCAACTGACTTAGTATATTTAATATAACCCAGGTTTATTCCTAATTAGATTTAATTAGTCAACGCATTATTGTCGGAGGACACCAACTGCAACAATCTCCCACTTGTCCAAGACAAGTCATGCGTTACCGATTCTCTTATCCGTTATATCTCCCACTCAATGCGAAGTATCTTTCAGGTCGAACTTGCCGCCCTTAAACCACTATTTTGATTGTTTGACCACCCCATCCCGCCCTTAAACCACTAAAATAGCCTTCTTATTGGTTCATTCATCTTGGTTGGGTGTTTTGAATTGTGGCCATTGTTGGAGGATGTGTTGTGCATATTGTTAATGAGGGAGATGAAGTGGTGAGACGAGAATGAATACAATTCCAAGAGGGAGAATAGGGGAGCGAGGTAGAGTGGTTGTCTTTTGACCCGAGAGCCCGTTAATTGCTTCTTTGATAAAATGAGATGGGTTGTTCCATGGTTATTCTTGTATGGGATAGTCGATGGTGTTGTTAGTCCTCCTGCCTACTTTGTCGTTGCCCGATCTTTTGGATGGGTGTTGGTTTGTCATTGGGGGCAATGACGAAAATTAAGCATAGGGGAGGTTCTTGGCATTGTATTTCGATTGTTGGTTGGACTTTGTCACTTAGTTTGTAATACAGTTGAGTTTTTGTAAAAAAAAAAAAAAGGTAATCCATGGCCGGCGACATAAGATGAGGAGTTCGGGGCGTAACAGGTTAGGATCACTACGGGAGTCATAAGGAGGTTCGGTGATAGGAATTGGTGGTCGTAGGTTAGAAATCCTCTTGCATTGTGATGATAGGGGCGCCGGTGGATTAATAAGAGGCGAGTCGTATTCGATAGCTTCATTTTGAGCATGACTTTGAGGGAGTCGTTGAGCCAAGTAGGGGGAAACGTGGTTTGTGTTAGTTTCCCCTAACTTAGAGTGTGTGAGAAGGGAGGATAAGATGGTTAGAGTTGGGGTGTTGAGCATTTCATCCACTCCAACTCTAGCTAGCACCGTTTGAGTGTTTTGTTGGCTTTCGATTCTTTAGTTAAGAGAAAGTTGTTTGTTTCAACTCACCCCGTGCTATAAGAGAGACCTAGGTGTTTTAGTGTGGAGATTTAGATAACTCGAGGACGAGTAATGGTATAAGCATGGGGGAGTTTGATACGGTGTAAATGTAATGTGTTAATCCGCATGATTTAAGTGCTTGAGGGGTTATTTGGGCATGGTATTATCGTGACTCGTAAACCACATCATTAGGAGTATATTTGAAGTTTAATTGATGGTTTTATGCGATTTTGGTGGCTCCATACCCTTTTCGTGAGAGTTGGATGAGATTAGAAGATCAAGCTAGGAGTTAGAGCGAGATTCAAGGAGAACCACACACCATCACCTTTGACTTCATTGGATCATAACTCTCTAACTAGATGATATTTTGCAGAAATTCCATGTGGAGAGAAATTTTCATCGTTTTATCTTTCCAACAATATATTATGAGCTCAAAATGAAGTTCGGAGGTAAGAGTTATGCCCGTTCGAAGATTGCCCTACGCACAGTCCCTCGACTCGAGGACGATCATCTCGACTCATGGGTGGTTTTCCTCGAGTCGAGGAGAGTTGACAGGACATGTATTTTTATGAACAAGATCCTTGACTCGAGGAGTGTTTCCCTCGAGTCGAGGGGAGCGTCTTCCGGGGAAATTTCCATTACCTTGTTTTTGACGATTTTCCTTGGATTCTTTTGACTTTTGTGTTCTAGTGTTTTGTACTTATGTTAAATAAAAGGGCATGAACCCCTCAACAATACTTATCACCTTTCATATTATTTTCATCTAGTTTTCATTTAGAGAGAGTTTTAGAGAGAGATTTTGTTCAAAAACTAGTGATTTTATTATGGATTTTAATCCTAAAATTAGTGTAATAATTAGTATGGGAGGCTAATCCCCTTCCTAGATTCTTGGTGTAATCAACATCTTTCATCCTATGCATTAGTAAGATTTCTTCTCTCTAATTTGCCTTTAATTTCTTTTTATTTAATTCCTTGTTCTTCAATGCATGATTTATCCTTATTTTATCTAATTAGCTACTAGATTAGACTTGGGCATTTCATACGCTTGATTGATAATTGATGGTATTTGATTATTAACCTAAAATGAAGCAACTTTCACATGATCAGTGTATGGTTATGACTAACTTGTGATTGGGAAATTAATTAGACAACTAATAGATTAGATTTGATTAATGTTGCGGTTGCGGATAATTAGATACTAATTTGGGTTGTTCATAATCCTTTATTAATCCTTGCACTTCATACCTTTGTTTTTGATTTGTTTGAGTGGTCACTATACAAATTAGGATTAAAGGAGGGGAATTTGGTAGCGGTTGCTCAAATTCCCTATAAAAGTGGATTATTTTGTTAAAAATCGGGATTATCTATGAATTAGTATAATTAGAGAGAGGTAAAACTTGCTATATTAGGGTGTTCGATTAGATTATTACCAAGAGTCGCTTTAATCAATTTGATATATCCTTGATTTCTTTTTAATCCAACTTTCAAACCAAAAACCCCCTTTTTTAATTGCTTTTTATCATTCCGTTTTAGTTTTTTCGCACTAGAATTCGCATATAGGCTATCCCCTTTTCCTTGTGTTCGATACCCGCTTATCCTATCTTCATAATAGTATTTAGCGGTAATTTGACTAATAATAACGCTTATTAGCCGTCACTCGCAATCAGTAAAACTGCTTCCATCCTCCTTTAGTTCATTCTTTTCCATAAAATTACGAAACCAAGAGTCTTTGGATATTACTGAATTGGACGTTTGAGCCATTTTCGAATTTTAAACTACAATGTGGGAAAAACAATCGATTAAATTCATCATCAAATTCACATTAAATCAATTAATTTGTGAATTGAGGCATTTATATAATGATCTCTCTAAATTATATAAATGATTCCGAGATCAGATCTTATATAAACTTAGGCACGCGGAGGGAGATGCAACCTAAATTTATGTAATTTCGGTGAACCAACTCTTGACTGATTCTACACTTAGAACTCTCGGTTGATCGATTTCAACTAAATCAATCCTTTAGTCCTGGATTGTAAGACTTTTATTGCAAGTCACGTCGAGATTAAACCAAAATTCACTCATAATAACTATTTATTAACCTACTCCCCCAAGGTAAAAAGGAAACAGCCCGCTAGGACGAGCGTGTCCCTAATGAACAAGGGTTGCATAGTCGTGAATTGTGGAATGACTAAATCTCAATTTTAGTTTTAGTGAGAGATCTCGTCCTATTTTATCTATTGCTTTTAAGTGAACTAATTTTAGCGAGTCGCGGATAAAGGATATGACAATTTCGGATTTACTTTTGGTTTTAATTATGCAAAAATTAAACCAAGCATGCATAAAAAAAATCCAAGTCCTAGTATGGCCATAAGACTAGAACCTAGTTAAAACACTTAAACCTAAACTAGGCTTCAAACGCTCCGTCTTCATTTCGGTCTTGATCCGGCAACCATTGGCTTTGTGAAAACACCGATCTTCAATATAAACAAATGTACATATGGACTATCCTATTATACATTTTTGAAAAATAAAAGAATTAAAGTATTACAAACTGGCGATACGACAACACAATGATTACAAACCAATCGGATACCGTCCACTACATTTCGGCACAATACCGATCCTATAGTACTCTATGGCCATACTATACTTAGAATCATGCAAATAAGACCGAAAATCACATTTTCAACTTTACAGTACAAGCAACCTGGTAAATTTAGGAATTTCTGATTCTAACTTATTCGAATCAATAATCAACACTTAAAACACCTTTTAAGTTTAAACTAACCACCAGTAATTAGTTTTTCAATATTTAGTCTCCACTAAAATTGAATTTATTAATTTAATTTGATTATATTTTCTAACTATTTGTCCAAAAATCACATAATTAACCCGAAAATATCTAAATAAATCATAAATAATTACGAAAAAATTTAGAAATTATTTCATTATGTGATTTAAGATCACAACCTGTAGCTAATTAAGGACAAAAATTTTTGAAAAATTATTTTGGTCATTTTCTCTTAATGAATCAATTTTCCACCATTTATATTATTACTAACTAATAACAAATGGCCAATAAAATTATGAAATAATTTATGGAAATTCTACTCATTATAATTCTGAAAAAATTATAAATTTCTTAAATTAACAAAATCAACATGCATGTTAATCTAATTACCCATTAATTAGAAAATAGCATAAATCTTGTAAAAACAACCAAAAATAAGCAAAATTAGCAAATAAATTCCCAAAATTCCATAATTTCTGTTGGAGCATCCACATGCCCCAAAAAATTAATTAAGTTACTAATTAACCTAATTAAAGCTTAAAATTAACATGCAACTTAAACTGATGCTCTGATACCACATGTAAGTTATTTAGACTCTAATTAGACTCCTCTAATTAATACTTAATTACTCCTAATTAAGTTTAGCTAGTAATCTTTGGTGGCATGTAATATTAAAGCATAAATAAGGTAATAAAACATGTTTTTATACCTTAATCAAAAGGAGTTTTGACCTTCCTTCAAATGAAGTATCTAGAGCTGCAAATTAATGGGGATTCTCCTCCTTAATCTTGAGTTTCCAAGTAAGAAAACCTCCTCCCTTGATCCACCAAAGAAGCTCTCCAAAAATCTCACAAAATGGACTAGTTTTATGAGATTTTAACCCTAAAACCTTATATATAATTAGCCAACAAATTAGCTAATGATATACTAGGATTAGATAAGTGTTTTGATCAAGTTTTCATTGACATGCAATGAAGAAAACTTGATCTTAGCGGAGTTGGAAGTAGGCTGATTTTTTTAGAGAAATTAGAGGGTTTTCTCTCAATTATCTCTCTAAAATAAGTTGTGTGTTTGTAAAAATGATGTATACTATGTGTTTGACTATAAAACACATTATATATATAGTGGTGGTGGCAAAATGACTATTTTGCCTTTACTAATTATACCCTTAAACATCTTATGTTACAATTTGGTATAATTTGTACACTTATTTCTTTAAGTGTTAGTTAATTATTATATCACTATATAATAATTACTAATTACATCATTTTAGCCAAAATTACAACTATTTGTAATTTAATTAGCCAATTGTCTATATTGACAATTCACACAAAAACTCACAATTTATTCGACTTGAGTTCCGAACTCATAAAACACTATCCGATATAATCAGTTAATTCTTTAACTGAAACATTAGGGTATATATTATATTGTATTAAATACAAATATAATATCCTTTGGAGAAACTATCTTTATCGGTGTGACCGAGAGGGATCAGTTGATTACCGCCCGTCAAACGACAATAACGTCAAACTCTAGCGAGCCAACCGTTATCGATATACGTTAATCAACTGACTTAGTATATTTAATATAACCCAGGTTTATTCCTAATTAGATTTAGTTAGTCAACGCATTATTGTCGCAGGACACCAACTCCAACATTTTGACATTTAAATGGTGGGAAAATGTTGTTAGTATGTCTGAGGTGTTGTGCAAGTTTGACACGAATTGGAATTAATTTGGTTATCATATGAGCATGTTTTAGTTGGGATTGTCAAGTTGCGTGTGGTTGAATTGGTTGTGTGGTGTATGGACTATGAGTATGGTATAGTTATTTGAGAATGATTGCTATGTGATATGTAGTAATCCATTTATACTTGATACTTATTTAGGTGGTGATTTTGAGGAAGTGTCTTTCGCGGACTTTTGATATCTTGCTAGTTTTCGTTGAGTGTTTGAAGGTAAGAACGTTGACTTTCTAAAAGTTGAGCAAGCTTGTATCATCCAATCTCACGAGTCTTGTCATTCGTTCCACCTATTATTGTGTTCTTTACATCACTTGCTCATCATTCTTGAAATCCATGCTTACATATATTTTGTTGTATGGCCATGCCATTCTCAATTTTTGATTTGAATGTTGTTGTTTCCGGCTACGGTGGTTTATAAATTGAAAAGCGCAAGCACAAAATAATGCACCTTAAAGAGTTGAAAGTAAAGTTGAAATAATATGTGAAACCCATCTAGAGGACGACCTTTGTGTCGTTTGTATTCGCCATGTTATAACCTATAACCTCTGATCAAGGTAAATTTTGTGTTGGGGGTTGAAGATCAGCTACCGGATAGCCAAATTGACTTCCTATTAGGAACTGTGCGTCCTACCGCCCCCCTAGCGAGAGGTATGCACAGTCGGGTCATTAGGATTATGTTACTATGTTACTCTAGATGTGGTAGTCTTGGGATACGACCCTTGGCTTGTCTTTAGCGACCTTACAGAGGCCCTCATATAACGTATAAAGTGAATAAAAGATATCAAGAGAAAGAGTTAATCAAGTTCGTATCAAGGTGGTAACAACCCTAAATTTTCGATAGTTTTAAATAAGAAAATTAAGGACCGTTATGCCGCCGTGGACTACCAAGTCAACGACAAGGCTTATTAAATCGAAATTCATAAAAGAAACAACAAAATGTCAGCGGAAGACTTATAGCTAAGTTTACAAACCAAAATCAAACCAAATGAAATAAATTACAATCGTACATAAAATCCAAATGTATGACGAAATTATTGTGGAAAATCCCATCCCATGCTGTAGAAATCCAAGCAGACAAGCAATCACCTTCAAGACCTGTCAACTACGCCATCGAGAATGACGTAGGCCTCAGATTAGGGTAGGGAACAAACCCAAACATAGAGAACGTCAGCACAGGCTGAGTAAGAAAATAAACATCAAAAGTGTAAGATACGCGCCTTAATGGCGCGTAGCTGGCAAGAATTCGACAGAAACGAGAGGCACGACTCGCGTGTTTAAAGCACGAGTCGTGTAGAGCGCGCACGGTGGTATTCATCACCACATTAATCTTATTTAGAATTCTTTATATAATTTATTGCGCAAGGGTCCTACCCCAAGACGATCCAACACTAGAGCATCGAGAATAAGACGATCCTAAAGACCCGAGTGTGCACACCCCTCCTAGGGGGACGGTAAGACGCACAGTCCCTAAGAGGAAGTCATTTAGGAGACCGGTAGCTAATCTCCGGCCTAGCTACATATACCTTGACCAGAGGCTAATCGCTCTAGGTGGTTTAAACATCACAATACATGTATAGTTGTATATATTTAGATACATCTTTAATCCGTCTTAAGTACGTTATTCGCGCATAGTAGCTTGATTTATAAAGAGAATCGATATCAATAGTCAAAAGATAGTCAAAATAGAGGATATGAGCAATGAATCGAAATAAGGATGAACGTAAAAGATTACCATGATACGAAATGAAGCTTAAGCTTATGAGGGTCAACGTTCTTACCTTTCAATGCTATCAGACAAGATTACGAACTACACCTCCTTGAATCCACAACTTAGGTACCCAATCAATCACAAACTCAAACGATAATCTCCTAATTCACAAGGTGTATCCATAAGTCATAATTTTCACAATTAACACTAATCTATAATGAATCCAAAAGGAGACAGTAGTAAATAAACATGAATAACGTCTACCTCCGGCATCGTATGACCACCAAATTTGAGTATGTAATAAAATGTTATGTCAGGAACGTCCCCTCCAAATTTCATCCACAAACTCCAAGTGGATCAACGGGAATCAGTCTCACACTGAACCATAAACATGAATTAGGGTTTACCCACGAATTCTGATATAACTTTTGATACACAAATCTAGGCCTTACCAAATTTGTATATGTTGTCAAAAATAGATTTAGTAACATCTCCACAAAATATTGTCCCAAAATACCTTATGAGTCAACCGGAATCATCAAAATACCGAGAGGGCAGAACAGTTCTCGGTAGATAGACACAGCTCCACTAAAACACCTCTACAGAGAGCATCCGGTGAAATATTTGAACAATATACATGTTGATGGATTCTTATAAAAGACACGGTTCTAACGCCATAAACCACGTCTTAATCAAAGGTCGTATGTGAGAGTTGTGTGTGTTTGAAGTTGACATAGTTGTGCTGAAATCTTATGGGTGGAGGCTAAGAGAATGAGAGAGATGGAGAAGAGGGGGGCCGAATGACTGTCAAAGGGGAACTAGGGTTTTCTTTATTGTTTTTATAAATGGGTAGTAGGGTAGACTCGGGTTTGGACCTAGCTAATTTGATGGGTTGCGTGATCCACAAACCCGATCCAAATCCGAATGGCTAACGAATCCTCTTGTGTAATTCTATAATAAAAAATCCCATAATAATTCAATCGAATTCCAATTAAACCTTAATAAAACCCTCAATTACATTATAAAACGTAACACCCTTAATTATTTAACTTCCCAAAAATACGGGGTGTTACAAGCTTGAGGCTGACCTTTGCAAGACTCGTGCGATCCGCCACACGAGTCGTGTCCTCCGTTGTCACACTTTTCTCACTGAACTGAGCACGGGTCGTGTACAGGTAGTGAACGAGTTGTGCCTAGTAGTTCACTATTTGATGTTGCTTTGTGTAGTTTATTCAGTTATTTGTAGCTACGCGCCTTTTAAGGCGCGTATCTTAACTTCTTTTATTGCTCTCATTTCTTTCTCAACCAGTACTGACGTTCTTTCTGTTTGGATTTGTCCCTACCGTATTCTGGGGCCTGTGTCATTCTTGTAATGGCGCAGTGGACAGGTCTTGGAGGTGATTACTTGCCTACTTGGATGTCGATGCATGACATGGGGTTTCTAGAATAAATTCGTTAAAACATTTGAATTTTATGAACGATTGTATTTCATTTCATTTGGTTTGTTTTTGGATTGTAAACTTACCTATAAGTCTTCCCCTAACAATTGTCGTTTCTTTTTAGAAGTTTGATTTAATAACCCTTGTCGTTGTCTTGGTAGGCAACAATGGCATAACAATCCTTCGTTTCTCTACTTTCAGTATATCGAAAATTTTGGGTTGTTATGGTTGGTATCAGAGGACTAGGCTCTAGTTAATTGAATTTACAAAACAATTTCGAACCAATTTTAAAAATATTTTGAAAACTCGGGGATTGGTTGGGTGTATTCATACACATGCTATGTGATATATGCTATGTGTTCTAATGACTATGTTTTAGGCTAATTGGAGTAAACTTTTGGGATTTCTAATATGGATTATTATTGTGCTATGGATTATTGAGCACTAACTTAATTGGAGGTTCTCTTTGGCGTACTAACAGAATGACAGACCCTCGTGAATATTTTTGGGAATTCGGACCATCTGGTGTGAAATCGGCACCCGGACAGGAGACGATAGCTGATCTTATAGCCCTAACGTCTAAAACTTTTCAACATACCATGAGATATGGGAGTCAGTTAGCGATTATGTCACCAAGATTAGAGCAAAGTTGAGTGAGGCAACCGCAAAATACCCATGGGCGGTTGATAAGTGCATATTTTGGCTATATCTATGTATATATTCACCCCCGAGTATATACGATTCACGGTATTTTCTAGTCCATTTTGGTGATATTTCTTCCTAATTTTGGTTTACTGCTATTATTTCGTAAATATTGCAGGAAGATGATTTCAATGCTAAAAGTTGCCAAAAGACATGATGGGCCGAGGAGTTACGAGGATGTCGAAGTCAATTGACCAAGCATTGAGTTAAACCAGCGAAAAAATTTCAAAAGCACTTACAGAGTGTTTGGAAACAAGGATTTCATTCTCAAATCCAAATTTAACTCAAATCCATGTTTGGGAACTCCAAAATTTGAGAATTTGAATTTGTGTCAAATCCTATGGAATTTGTATCAAATCCAATTAGGCTAAAAACAAACGACATCTCAAGAGGTGATATTAAATTCCCACCATCTCCCAAACATTGGATTTATATTTGATTTCCACATTCTCAAATGATACAAATTTTCAAATTCTTATTCCAAACGCTACCTTAAGATGATTCGGTAGTGTGCTGGAAAACTAAAATCAAAACCTATTGGGTTTTGTTGCCAATCGCAGATATTGGCGATGTGATTGGGAAGCGTTAAGGAATTAGATAACCACATATACACGTATGAATTATTACACGTACGTTTTAGCTTTTGTTTTACGTTTTATTTCTTGGTTTTTGTTAATTTTTGTTCGTACTTTTCGCGACGGCTGTTCTCTCAACTCTTGATCAATCTTTCAACAGTTTTCAGACTAAGTTTTCTCTACTCTTTAGTTATGTTAATGATTATTCTTGTGATCGTTTTTGCAATTAGTGAGTAGACTTTTATATGGGGTTCTATTGAACCCTAGCATGTGTTAATTAGGTTTCGTTCCCAAATTACAAGTCATATTTGATTAATTAGGGCTTATTAGGGTTGATATATTATCATCTGATTGTTTGTCATAATCTCCTATAATTAACATGCGGGAGCTGAGATTATAGAACCGATTTGATTTATGCTAAACTGAATTTACAAGCGAAAGTTGCGATTCGTTTAAAAGCTCCCTTAATTTGGATTAGATTTCGTCCATCGAAATAGTTAGGATTGATAGTTGAACTATTTATGCTAAACTTAATGCTCTTTATATGTGTTAATGCCATGGAAATAAGATTTAACATGTGATAGTAAGGACTTAATTGAGCGTGGGAGGGAGTGTTAAGTTACAAAAGATGGCATAATCTCACCTAAAGTTTATTGATTGACTTGTGAAACGAGAAGTTAGCTTGATTAGTGCGTGCTAGTGGGGATTTCGTTACACACTGGGCCTTTTATTCTTATATTTCTTCATCTGTTTTATGCTTATTATTGTTATTAGTTGTTAGAAATCACCTTCAAAGTTTGGATCTGCGTAGATATCTCTTAGTTTAAAGTGTATAGTAATTAATTCCCGTCTCCCCGAGTTCGACCCGTTTGCTACGACAACTCGTACGCTTGCGGTTAAATAAATTACACAACAACGGTAAGACCTAAAGTGCAAGTTTTTGTGGCAATAGTCAATTTGAGGAGACAACCCCACTGGGCAACCGTACGAGCTAAGTTGGAGAGAGACGCTTACTTTGCGTGCCGCATAGGAGATGCATGCTAATTGAGAGATAATTCAAGCAAAATGATGGACCTTAATAGATTGGAAGTAATTTTAGAATGGGAGAACATGATAGCTAATGGTCCTAAGCCAATGTATGAGGATCCTCCAAACAACTTGGTTCACAAACCCTTTTTACTCTGGCTATTCTACCCCGACCCCTATGAGGCTTATAGGACAAAAGGAAAGAGGGGTCAAGAGCAGATGACAACTGATCATTTACATCCAAAGAAGTCTAGGGTTGGAGAACACTATCACCCGCCTAATCCACCACACCCACCCATTGAAACAAAAGACATACTAGTGGACATGGAGGGCGACAACAGTGAGGATGGAGATACTGCCAACGACAACATTAGTAAAATAATGGTGATAATGGTGTGGGCGATAATGTTAATAATTACGGAGCTAACAATGTGGGGAACAATACGTATATTGAAGGAGACTTTAATTACTATGAGGGTAGTAGTGAGGATGATGAGGAACAAGCTAATCCTGAGGAAGAAGAAGAGGAACCCATGGATCACCCTATGAGTGAAACGGAGAATGACGATGATAGGACTAACAACCTCGATATAATAGAAATTAGCTTGGTTGATGAGGAAGAAGACTGCAACTTGGGCGAAGGAGGGGAGGTCCCTAATGATGGAGACTATGATCCAAGTTAAGAGACATGAGCAGGATTAAGCTAGAGGATGATTAAATAAAGGGCATAAGGCCTATATACTACCTATAGTTCTTAGTCATGTTTTTGTTTAAAAAACTTTAGAGTTGGAAGTTCTAAGTATTATTTTCCTTCATGTATTTTGTCTTTCTTTTTTATGGTATTTTGATTGGGGTACAAAGCCCTAAGGATATTACTAGTACTACAATAAAGATTTGATGTTAAGAGTATGTGCTAATGTGCGTTGTTGATTTATGTGTGATTTGCTTCACCCGCGCTTAACTTTCCTTCTGCCGAGAAAACTACTCAACTGGGCAAGACTTGTGCCCTATGGTACACGAGTCATGTGCCTAAAAAAACGAAAAATCCCAGGAAAGTCAGAACTAAGCAAGACGAATAGTAAATTTGTGTTCATTACAGTTTTTTATCGCTCGCTACCTCATTGATTTATATCGTTTTATTTGAGGGTGTAAGATATCCGAAAATGTTTAGGACTACATTAGGGGGTCAATGGAGTCAATGAAGATATATGGGGTTAATGAGGAAATATTGAGTTAGTGGACCAGTAAACACGGTCATTAAATAAAATGGGTAAAATATAAGGTGGAGAAAATTAGGAGTTGCTTTCCCCAAATTTAAAAATAATATTAAAAGTTACAATTTTACTTATTTTAACCCTAAATTAATATGTAAAAACGACATTTATTAAGAAAAGAAGACGTTTAAAGTTTCAAATTCATGTATGTAAAGTAATCTATAATAAAGAAATTTTTACTATATCGAACTATTAATAATTTTATCATGTAACACATTACTGTATCATTAGTTAGGATACCGATTCATCTTCCTATTCGTTTCATCGTAATCATCTTTAGCCGGTTCCTATTCATATTCATCTTCACGTTCAACTTGTTCATCTTCATCTTCAACCTTTTTTTTTCCATTTTGTAGATTTTGTAAACTAGATATTAATACAATACCAACACTATCAAATCAAAATTAGACTAGTCAAAATTAGTTTTTAGAAAAAATGAGTTTATGTTCATCTTTATCAATCTTCATCATCTTCACCTTGATATTCATCTTTAACTTCAACTTTATCTTCTTCACCTTCAACCCATGATTTTTTTTTTTTTTTAAATTTCTTAACCTAATTGAAAAGAACAATTCACACCAAATAGAATTGAAGATAACTCAATTTAATGGACATCAAAAACTAATTAACTTATATCAACAAATTTAGAAAAATATTTCGACATGCATTGGAACCATTTGGGTGTTGCATCTATTTCAGGTCGCCAGCAGTCTTGTAAAGGTAGAAAATAAAATAAGAGAGAAACGAGAGTGGATCTGGAAAACAAATGAATTAGAGAAAGAAAATCGATAATAAATTTAGGTTTTATACGTAACAGTGATGTTTATTTAGTAACGAATGCGTTTCTTTATCATCTTAATCATCGTTAATACGTTCATCTTTGATCTTTATATACATATTCAAGTTATTCATCTTCCATCCTCAACCTTATTTTTCCGGTTTCGCAGATTTTTTAAATCGGATCCAAATTAAATACAATGACAATTTAATCAAATTAAGGCTAAACTAATTAGTTTCGAAGTTATTTTAATCAAAAATAAGTTTTATGTTTGTTCATGCTTTCAATCTTTATCTTCTTTACCTTCAACCTACAAATATTTTTTTCCAGATTTCTGATCCTAATTAATAAATAAAATTCAGCCCGCAATCTTATTAAACTCAACTTAAATTTTCGGCCATTAATGACTAATTCAATTTATATCTACTAAATGGAAGAAATATTTCAACAAGCACTAGAATCATTTGGGGCTTGGATGGTTATATGAGGTGAAGGTGAATAATGGGGTAGTGGAGGAAAAAAAAGAGAGACAATAGAGAAATTGGATCTGAAAAAAAAATGAAGTAGAGAGAGAAAGTGAAATTGAGGTTTTGTTTCATTGCATAAAAAAATAATGGATTTTTTTTAAATAAAATCCTAGAAAATTTGAATGAAACTTTCAATTTTAGGAATATTCCCTTTTCTGAAATGGGCCAATGGGATGCTGCCACGTCATGATGTATGAAGATTTCTCATACATTGAGTGTATGTAAACGTTATCCTATTTTATCCCATTTCCCTCTGCGCAAATGAATCACCCCGTCCCAACAAACCCACCCTTGCGGGGTTCACAGGTCTTTATTACCGGAAACTCTAATACGAGCGAGTCGTTCATCAGATCAGTAGTCCTAGCGGAACTTTGAACAATCTTGACCTATTCTGAGTATTTTCTGGCCACTGAAGCGGCTCACAACCAGCTCGCAGTCCTTGCAATATTTGAGCAAGCTAGAATAACACCGATGGATACCGGACTACCGGACATTATAAATGTTCTAGTTCAAGTTGTGGAGACTCCCCGTAGGTTTTGGCCCAGATTTTGCTTCTCCATAAGGGTAAATTTATAACACAAAAATTATGTTTATGTGCAATTGGTCTTGATTGGATGTGTGATATTTGTGGTATTGATTTGAGACACGTGTAATTGAAATTTAAAGTATGTGGTATAGCGTATGATAATGTGTATGTGTCGTGAAGTTGTGTATATGTTTGAAGGTGTAATTTTTCTCCGTCGACGCTCTGTTGTTGTTATTGCTGTTGTTTGGAAGCGTTTGTAGATTGTATGCATTGTAGAATTGATGAATTAGGGACATGGGGCTCAAATTAGGGTTTGACATGAATATTTTGGCGGTATAGTATGTCTGAATATGTAATTTGACCACCCTTTGTTTGTTTGGAATTTGGATCTAAAATATCTTCATGTTGGGTATGATATGTATGTTTGAATTTGTTACTTGAGTAGTCTGAGACTGTTTTGAATGGATGTATATAGTTAGGTGCTCTTGTGTACTCGTTTTTGGAATTAAGATTTGAAGTATGTTGTATAGCCTATGATAATGTGTATGTATCATGAAGTTGGGTGTGTTTAAAGGTGTAATTTGACGAGTTTGAGTATTACCAATGGATGGGTATAGTCTATGGGTACCTCGGGTTAGTTGTATTACCAATGGATGGGTACAATCAATAGAGTACATATTTATATCCGAAAAGAGTAAAAAGAAGTGTATAGGCCAACATGACTAAGGGAACGCATTGCAAGGCACAAGAACGAAGTTATAGTGGAATAGAGTCAAGAAACCAAGTGTTGCGTTTAAGACACGCGAGAGGCACACACAACACCTTCAGCGCGTCGCCATATAACCTGACGCTCTGCCGGCCTCTCACCCATGTGGCCGCCATTTCTTCCAAGATAAGCGTCACGACGCACTGTGTTGTTTTGGACCCTTTTTTTCCCTTTTGCAACTTACTCTATTATACTACACTTGGGAGAATGCCTGCCTACAAGGCTTCCCATACCATTAAATGACATTTATTGGCAAGAATGAAGTAGGTCTTGGAGGGGTAGAAATAATAAAAAAAAAATAGGGAAAAGAGAAAGGAGGAAAGAGGTGGGGAAGACCGGTCTTGGTAAAGGCTGGGTAAGGGAGTTTGAAGACCTCTCTTTATTCTTTGCATGCCCTATAGAAGCTGCAATGTGTCGCTGCTTTACATGACATTATTATTGCTGAAATTTTTTTCAAACGGCTAGTTAACGCCTGCTTTTCAAGAAAATGCAGCACCAAAAAAAAAAATCCCAACGGATATATCATTTTTTTTTCTCTTCAAATAGAGACCAAATTTGGGTATATTTTTATAAAACAAGCAAAGTTGATTGTTTTTTTTACTAAATTTTGAAAATCTCAAAATTTTAATTAAGCTTATATCATTTTGTCTAAATTACTTCATATTCATCTCCCATTTTCAAAATGAGTAACTGTCACGCCCCAAGACTAGGATTGGAACATAACAGACGACAACCCACGAACGTAGGCTAAGCCTTTCTTAATATTCAAATGTCAAAGGTACAAGGGAAATATTACATAATATCAAACATGCGGAAAACGGTACAAATGGTAAACAAGGCCATTTATTTAAATTACAAGACTAGACTGATCCGGGTAATCTCACTCAAATCCCCACTCCAAGCTTAATGATGGTCACCTGAAAAGAGTTTATTAAAGAAGGGGTGAGCTCGACAGCTCAGTAAAAGACAGTCTCCAATTTAACCGGATCAAGCAAGTGTCGAAACAGTAAAACAGATAATAATAATAATAAATCATAGGAGTACAATAGTTCTCAATAGAAGGTAGTAATAGTTCTGATTAGTTCAGAAGTTCTCAATCAGTGCCAGCTTAATCCCTTGGCAGGGCCAGACGGATATCCTCAGTTCAGAGTTAGCCAGAACATATATAACTAGCCACAATTCAAAGTAGTTTAGAAAATATTCATATTTCACAGTACTTGATCCTCTTTAAAAAATAAGCATTTATAGAGTATTCGAAAAATAATACTATAAGCTAAATCAAAAAAGTCCCTTACCTGATTCCTGAATTGCCGTGATGTTACTTCTTTGCGTTCGCTCGCTCTAAGTAATAAAAATCGCGTAAGTTATTACTTAAGATTACTTTGTTATTCCAGTTATACAGTTTGATTAGTCTGGTAATTTATTATCCAAGGGTCTAACGATGTCCGAATTCTAAAAGTGGTGATTATCTAGTCAAATTGTTAATTTACTATTTATCGTCCTTCAGCGGAAATTATTCACTCTAAGATTATTTTCACCACTGGGGTAATTCCGCCGGGTTACTTTTTAATCATGGAGTTACTATTTACCACTAGCATATTAACATTTAGTCTTAGGTTAGTTGTTAATACTATGACGTTCACAAACTGGGGTAATTCCGCCGAGTTACTTGCACCGTAATAACTTTTCGCCACAAGATTAATCAATTATCGAAAACGTGTAAGAAAATATTAACGGCGTTGTCTAGCGATAATAATTCTATAACAGTTTAAGAAATTATACCTTGGTTACGTTAAGTGATGATGACTATTTCGACAGAGCATTTGCTAATAAAATATCGCCTTTCACACGTACATAACAACTACTTATTTCGTAAATTATCTTTACGAAATCTTATAACACTCGTAACTCACTTTATATGTGGTGTGCTTATGGTCTGAAGCACTTCAGTTTGTTGTAACACTTCGAGCATTTTGGTGCCAAAAGCTGTCAGATGGTAGAGCTATTTATAAGGGAAGTTTTCTGCTATGAAACAAGGTGATACTGTAAAAGATAGATGTAGCATATGGTGTTCCTAGTTTTTAGGGGAAGACATGCCAAAACATGGAAGAAATCCTACGCTCATTAAAGAAAATAATAAGAAATCCTTTCCCCTTTGTCTCCTTCCCCTTGTCCATACTACCCAACATTCTACTATTATGCTTGTCAAAGAAAATAATAAGTTAGAGATGGGTCATTACAGTAACCATCCTAATTTAAGAATTCCTCCAAATTCTGTAAAAATTTGAATATTCGCAAATCCCAATCATCGAAAAGCAACCTAAATTTCCTAAATAGTTCAAATTTTCCTGAAAATATCAATATTTTTCCTAGTTTAAATTCTCTTACACCATTTTCGTCACAATCACAATAGATTCATTTCTCTTTGAATAGCCAACATCATTTACCTACCCATGATGTTACATTTTCAATATCCCAATATTCTTTTTTTTTTTTTAAATTTCCATTCTCTTTTTATTTTGGCTTTTTTTCAATAATTCTTGTATATATTCTAAAAACAAATTTTAACAATAAGCACAATGAAATAGTAGTAGTGGAAGATATTTAAATAGTAGGAACTAGGAAGATCGACTTCAAAGATGGTCTCCAATAAACTAGCAAAAGGAAGAAGGTCTTAATTGTGACGTGGAGGTGAGAGAAAATGGTGAAATTGGGAAGACTGATGCGTGTCGTTAGCGCACACAAATTAGTATCCTGTTCTTATCCTTAGTGAATTTATATGGCGTAGTACATTGTAAGAAAGGAGTCGATCCCACGAGGAAATGTCTAAATTAGACAATTCTTACTTTAACTATCATACATAATCCACATTTAATATATTGTATTATGTAATATATAAGTTATATACACAAGTTGTTTGGGGCGTATTTTTATGAATTGGGTGAAGTAACTATTAAGGTGAAAATGCAAATTAACTAGTATAGTATTTATAATAGACAATCAAAACAACCATACTCAACTTCTCACTTACGTCTCGGCTGATTTTGTAGATAATTATAATTAAAAGAACACTTTGAACAAGTTAAGATTGATCATCGGCTGATAGTAGCAAATGAATACCCACTTAATGGTAGTTTTGACCCTTATAGTTTTTTTTTTTTTTTTTTTTTTTTTTTTTTTTTTTTTTTTTTTTTACCATTAGACTAATTACACACTTAAATTAAACCGAATTAGACCATTAGACTAATTACACACTTAAATTAAACCGAATTAGGATAACCAAACTCAATTTAAGAAGTCGTTTTCTAGTGTTCAAGTAGGAACTAAACAACTCTAATAATCATTAACCCAGCTTATACACAAGAAATATGGGCATAATCTCAATTGTAAAACTGAATTTATTCGAAACGAACGCAAATGTAACTAAATTAAGTTGATAGAAAATCATTCAAGCAAACTTTGACAGCAAAATTTACGCATAATTAAAAGGAAAAATTTCCAATATACTCCTGAGGTTCCTGAAATTTTCAGGTATACCCCTCAGGTTACCGAGCTCGATCTCTAGCGTGGGTTTGCAAAATCGTGTTTTTGTGTGTTTTTCACTAACGGCATGTAACACCATTAACACTTATGTATTTATTTGAAATAATTTCTCATAATTAGTCTTTTATCAATAAACCCACCCTTTTTTCTCTCTCCTCTCCATTTCCCCTCTCCTCCCCACCACCAAGCACCACCTTCAAACGGTGGCCAAAAATACGGCCCACCATCAACCACAACGACACCACCACCCCCTGACGTGCCCCATTCCGGCGACCACACGCCGACCATTATGCCCAAGCCCCGACCTCCGTTCCTCCATGCCCACGCTTCTTTCTCTATCCCTCCATCCTCCCTTTTACACCTTCCCCCACCTTCATCCTTGCTCCATCACCCCTCCATCATGGTCCACGTCCACCTACATACGTTGCCAAGGACCTGCAATGTTGCCATATAAGAAGGAAAATGAGGAGAGATAAAGTTGTGAAAGTAAATAAAATGGTGGAGATATGTGACCGTGGAGGCCAAAAGAGGCGCGGGTGGTGGTCGATCATAGCACACGTAGGGTCGGCATAGGGTCACCGGGTGTCTGGTGGTGGTCGCCGGAGCCCTAGTGGTGGTGTTTGTTGGAGGTTGTGGTGGATTAGGTGGTTGGGGGTTGTGGAAAAGCTAAGGGAGGTGGGAGGAGAGGAAAGAGAATATGAGTTGAGTATTTTTTTTATTTTTTTTTAATTGATGAGATTAAGAGTCAATCTTAGTGAAAATAGTCAAGGGCACTAGATAGCTAACGGTGTTACATGCCGTTAGTGACAAAAAAAAATACGATTTTGCAAACCTCAGGAGCACGCTGGAGAGCTCGATAACTTGAGGGGTATACCTGCAAATTTCGGAAATCTCAGGGGTATATTGGAAAATTTACCTAATTAAAATTGCATAACATAAATGAAACCAAGTTTTAAAAATAACAAGATAGAATTCAAAGCTAAGCATTGTAAATTAAAATTAAAGAAGGTTAGTCTCACGCCTGGAAAGCTGACACCAGTGATTTCGACAGGATTTCGGCACTCGGAGCCCAGACAACCGTGCTTAAAGTGGTTACGACTTCTCAATTAGCCTTCCACGCAGCCCCGAACTACCTCTCGGAATTGCTACTAATTAAGTCCGCTAAGTGTTTATGAAGAATTGAGAGATGGATGTGTATTTGAATGTGATTACCTTCAATTCATTCTCCCTTTATAGTACAAATTTGGGGGATTTTGGGAATTGTAGAACTGGAGTAGTTGAATGTGAATTCATCTCTCTCAATGAAGATGAAAATGGTCACCACAAAATCTGATATTGAACATGAATTTCGTTGGACTTTGTGTGCTCATAGTTTTGGTGTCAGAGCAATTAATTTTGGGGAATGAATGAGGAATTTGGTGTGTGAATATGATGGATTTTTGAGGAGTTGTGGTCATAAAAATGGAGCTAGGAGTATAAGTTTGTAGACTTGACGAAGAAGACGAATAACAGCCGCAGCAAATAAAGAACGTGCGAATTGGAGAAGACGAACTGCACTTCGTATCTTTTGTTTTGTTTCGGTAACAAGAATTGTAAAGCTTCATGTATCATTTTGTTCCATAAAATATCACATAATTTCATTAACCTGATGGTTGACGTCTTCATATTCTTGCAAGAGGTCATGGGTTCAATCTCTGACAATGTCACTTTTCTATTTTATTCTTCTCCTCTTCTGGGTCACCTTATATAGTGTTCTGTGTGCAAATTAAGCATGATAGTAAACCAACTCGGTTGGTTTGGAGCCCTTTTGCGTGCATTGAGGTCTTGAGTTCGATTACTGGCAACTGGATTTCTGGTCTTTTCTTTTTTCTTCTTTTTGTTTTTATTTAGACTTACAAACCGATGTCACATAATCACACGTAAACAATAATATTACACAAATGATAATAAAAAAAAGATGTACTATTATAAAAGATGTATGAAAAATATTAAATTAGAAAATAAATACGTGTTGAAATATGCACTTATCAAATTCCCCAAGACTTACAAAAGATTTAGACATCTTTTAACAATGTAGGCCAATAAAATTCATTGTCCAACAACTTATGGGATGTTCTTTTGCGGTCCAAAAGTGGCCACCACTTTCAAAACTATGACAGAATTTTAAAATTGAAAAATACTCACTTTTGTTCACACATCATCTAACAACCTGGTTAAAACAACATTTCCAAAGATAGGGATCATTCCAAATATAATACTTAGCATCCGATTTTTAATCTTACTCTTTTGAGCTCTAGTCAAATCATCTGGAAAACTCCTTGTCACAATATAGTTAACAATGTCCACATACCAAGGAGGTTCAACAATCAAAGAATATAATTGATCATCAGGAAAGAATTCGGAAATTGAGGGCCAAATCATCCCTTGGGACAATCCTACTCAAATGATTTGCTACAAGATTTTCTGCACCTGTTTTATCCCTGATCTTTAAATCAAATTCTTGCAAAAGTAACATCCATCTTAAGAGTTTGGGTTTTGATATTCTTTTTTCTATAGCAAATACTTAATAGCAGAGTAATCTGAATAAACTATCACCTTTGATACTAGCAAATAAGATCTAAACTTTTCAAGTGCAAAGACAACAACATACATCTCTTCAGTGACAGTATAATCGCATTGTGCAGAATCAAGTGATTTAGAGGCATAATGAATGACATAGGTCTCTTTGTTTTCTTTTTGACCTAACGCTGCTCCAACAACCTTATCACAAGCATAGCACATTATTTCAAAAGGCAAAGACCAATTAGGTGGTCTCATGACAGGAGCAGTAGTTAGCTTCTCTTTCAAATTATCAAAAAGCCTTTTTACATGCATAAGTAAGTTCAAAAGAAGTATCTTTAGCAAGTAAAGCATACAAAGGGGAAGCAACTTTTGAAAAGTCTTTTATGAACTGTCTATTAAATCCTGCATGTCCTAAAAATGATTATATTTCACGAACGCATGTAGGATACGGCAATGTAGGAATTAATTCCACATTGGCTTCATCAACTTCTAGACCTGTAGGACTGACAATATGACCTAAGACTACACCTTGTTCTACCATGAAATGACATTTTTCATAATTTAACACAAGATTAGTATCAATGCATCTTTTAAGAACGAGAGATGAATTATACAATCACTTATTAAATGAGTTACCAAAAATAGTAAAGTCATCCATAATATGTTCTATCAAATCTGAAAATATACTCATCATGTAACACTAAAACGTACCTAGTGCATTACACGATTCAAAAGGCATTCTTCTAAAAGCAAAAGTATCAAAAGGACAGGTAAAAGTAGTTTTATCTTGATCTTCGGGAGCTATGGCAAATTGATTATAACCTAAACAACAATCCATGAAACAAAATTATGATTGACCGACCAACTTTTCTAGCATTTGGTCAATAAAGGGTAATGGAAAATGGTCATTTCTAGTCGCTTTGTTAAGCTTCCTATTATCAATACAAACTCTTCATCCATTTGATATTCTAGTCGGAATTAGTTCACCTTTTCCATTTTCAACAATATTAATTCCAGTTTTCTTAGGTACCGCATGAATCGGACTTACCTAGTTTGAATCTAAAATTGGATAAATGACACCGACAGTTAGCCATTTCAATATTTTGTTTCTTAACCACCTCCATCATAAAGGGGTTCAATCTACGTTGAGCTTCTCTAGTAAGTTTAGTGTCATCCTCAAGAAATTTTTTATGCATGCATAAAGTAGGACTAATACCTTTGATATCAGCTATAGTCCAACCTATTGCTTGTTTATGGTCTTTAAGGATATTCACTAGACTTTCTTCTTGTGATTGGGTCAAAGCACTAGATATTATAATTGGTAAAGTGTCTTTCCCCTAAGAAAACATATTTCAGATTAGCAGACAATGGTTTCAACTCTAATTCTGGTGCTTGGATATGGACGGGTTTAGTTTCGAAACATTCAAAGGTAAAGAAAGATGGGAAGAAGATACATTACAATTTTCTACAAGTTCATTAGCATAACCCACATCAGACATGGCAACGACTTGATCTTCTTCTCCCTCTGGAAAGGTAGGATCATAATCATTTAAGAACATTTCCTGAACAATCTCATCAACGGAGTCAGTAAGTTAAAGGAAATTAACATCATGTATATTGTTAGGACATTTCATTGCATCATAGATGTTAAATATAATTATGTGTTCATCAAATTTCATGGTAAGGTTTTCTTCATGCACATCTATCTTTGTTCGAGAAGTTTTAAGGAAAGGTCTTCCTAATGACAAAGGTACATTTGATTGGTCATAAGTATCACCCATGCCTAGGACATAAAAATCTGCTGGAAATATTAAATAATTGACTTTCCCAAAGAACATCTTCCAACACTCCTAGGGGGTGTACATTAGACCTATCAGCAAGTTGTATGACATCATTAGTTTCAGAAAGTTTACCCATGTTCAAAGAATCGAAGATAGATTTTGGCATGACATTGATTGAAGCACCTAATCCAACATGTAACGTTCGAACTTAGAATTACCAATAGCCCATGAAATAGCAAATATACCTAGATCTTTGCATTTAGGAGGGATCTTGTGTTGGAGAACTGCTGAAATGTTTTCCCCCACACTTACCTTTTCATGATTTTTGAACTATCTCCTATCCGTACAAAGTTTTTTTTCAAAAACTTAGCATATCTGGAAATCTGTTTAATTGCATCAAGGAGAGGTATATTGATCTCACTTTCCTAAAAGTTTCCAAAATTATCTTATTGACTACATCTTTCTTTGATCTAGCAAGTCTAGAAGGAAAGGGTGAGACAACCTTAAGGACCGAATGGTTGCGGTCTCCTATTTCATTATTGGATTTTGCTAAATTCTGATTTTCAAGGGCAGCCTCACTTCTGGGTTTATTTTCAATTTCTATTACCAACTATTTTTCTATTGTCTTATCCTTGATCTTCGGATTCGCTAATGGTTTCCCACTTTCAAGACTAACAGTTAAGGCATTGTCTTTAAGATTAAGGATAGATTGAGAGGGTAATTTACCTGATATATGAGCTTCTATGTTACTCAATGTAGTGCATATTTGGCGTATTTGAGTGTCAATTTGTTGCAAATGAGAGTCCGTTTTGTTTTGGTAAGATTGACTTTGAGAGTGGGTTTGACGAATTTGGTTAGTCAATTGTTTTACCATATCCTCAAGTGATTGATTTTGGTTAGATTGAATGTGAACTCTCGGTTGTGAGACATTTTGGACAAAGAGTTTAGGATTGACATTTTGTTGTAAAACTCTTGGAGGTCCATGTCTAAAGTTTGGATGGTTTTTCCAACCTTCATTGTAAGTAGATGAAAAGGGGTCATAATTTCTTTGGTTATTATCAAAATAACCTCCTATGGCATTTACATCTTCAGCACATAAAGTTGGACAAACATCAGTATTATGAAAAACATCATGACATATACCACAGACAACGACATGCAAATAGTTGAAAAATGCTTAGACATCAAAGTGGTTAAAGTAGCAATCTGTTGGGAATCTTTTTGCAATTGGTTAGTAATATCACTTAAATCAATCCCATTTACCCCTTTTAGGTCATCTCTTTAGCTATATTGTTGAGAATTTAAAGTCATGTTGTCAATTAGGAGTTTAACTTCTGTGGCAGTTTTATTCATCAAACCCCTCCACTAGCAGCATCAATCATACCTTTATCCTTTTGTGACAGACCATCATAAAAGTACTGAATCAAAAGTTCATTACTATTTTGATGTTAACCACATAATCTATTAAATCTGTGCCTATACACATATAATGACTCATCAGACCTTTGTTTGATTCCATAAATGTCCTTCCTAATGGCCCCCAATTCTACTAGCACGTAATTTTTTTTTTCAAGAAAAGCATTTTTAAAAAGTGGCCAAGACGTAATAGAACCAGTAGGCAAATAGTAAAGACAATCTTTAGCAGCTTCTCAATTCTCTCAAAGATTTCTCGATTTTTGGATCAAAATGTAGATCAACATGATTTTGAGGAACGAGTAACACGCATACACCTATAAAATTCAAACAGTTAGAGAGAAAGTTGGACATTCATACTGTTAGAATAGAAACTGATACAATTTTTGACAATTTGGAGAAACATTAATTGATCATTCGAAAAGAGAAAAGGAAAAACACAATTTTTTTCTTCTTTTAAATCAAATGTGTTTCGAGTACAATGATAAGATCGCTAATGGTAAAATTGGATTCTTTAAAAAGGGCAATCTGTCGATCTAAAACCCATTCATTTCACTTTCTTTCTAATCCAAAATCTTTGTTTCATCTCTCTTAAAAAAAAAATATTACCAACTTCTCCTATCAATATTATGGATTCATCCAACTCCAACAACACCAACAACAACTAGAAGGACGAAAACAACAACAAGAAAAAGGAAGAACAACATAAGTTCACTTTCTAAAAAGATCTTGAAGCTATCTCAAGATTGTTATTTTTATTGTTTAGGATACTAATGACCGTGTTGGCATGGGTGGTGGTGCTTTTAACTAGAGTTAAGACTAATTAATTTAGATGGAAATGAGCTATGAATTTCTATTAACATTAGAAGTTGGATTTCATAATTATATAGCCTAGAAATTAGCAAGTTGTAATCGTCTAACATAATGGTAGAACTTTAATTAATCAAAATCTAATTTCGAAGTTTTAATGCATTAAGCGTCTATCTAATGTCTAAACTATTCAGTAAATCATATTATAAATATTATTACTATAAATATATTTAGGAAATGTTAACAAGTAAATGAAAAAGACATGTTTAAAACAAAACTAAGACAAATAATCAAGTAGAGACACCGCTAATAAGGTGTTAATTCTAATTTTAAAAAGTAAAATGGCATCAAATTATATAGGGGTTTTCTAAAAAGTGCCCATGGGCACTCTATAAGCAATATAAGATTCCAACACTTCTCAATACTAGCTTGAATGTTCCATAAAATCATTACTAACAACATTAATTTTTATCTAATACATTGACTTCTTAATTACCCCACTAACATGCTATTAATTAGGCAACTATTAAACTCTAAACTTCATGTCTGATCACCGCCAAATTCACTTCTTATTTTTTACTATGTTTATCGCCAACATACTAAACTCTTTCCCGTAATATATTACCCAACTTTTCATTAAGTTCCAAAAGATATCTTGAATAATATTATGCAAGTTTTCCTGACGACCAGGTCACAATCATACGACGTGTCCAGAAAAGGAGAATACGGGTAAAGTTGATAATTCCAACAACAACTGAAAAAGGAAAATTTCTTTCGATGAAAATATAAATCTCGTTTTCTTACAAGGATTAACTTATGATGTGTAAGTCCTTATTTTGTTTGATATATTGAATTTATGAATTATAATTAACGCTAACTATATATTTTTTCTAAACAAGGACGATCTTGTAGGTCGTAATTTTCTTTTGATTCAAATTAAATGTCACTGCCCTTTGTATGGATACATACTATTTATTCTATGCTTTGCATATAGTAATTAAACATGTGGTCTCATAAGATTAATCAAATGCATAAACAACAATGGTAGTGGGTACATTATAGTTAAAAAAAAAAGTGAATTTGGCGGTGATCAAACATGAAGTTTAGATTTTAATAGTGGCCTAATTAATAGCTATTTAGTGGGGTAATTAAGAAGTAAATGTATTAGATAAAATTTATTATTGTTAGTAATTATTTTATGGGAACGTTCAAGCTAGTATTGGGAAGTGGTGGATTCTTGTATTGCTTATAGAGTGACCATGGACACTTTTTAGAAAACCCTAACTATATAATACAACTTATTAAAAAAAAAAAAAGTATACATAATAATAAAAGAAGTTAAAACTTTGAACACAATAAAATAAAATCAATATCCCCGGCAACGACGCCAAAATTTGGTGCGTGTTATTAGCGCACACAAATTAGTATATTTTTCTTACCCTTAGTGAATTTATATGGCGTAGTACATTGTAAGAAAGGTTTCGATCCTACGAGGAAAAGTCTGAATTAGAGAATTCTTACTTTAACTATCATATGTAATCTATTTTTAATATATTGTATTATGGAAAATATATGTTATATACACTATACAAGTTGTTTAAGGGGTATTTTTATGAATTGGGTGAAGTAACTATCAAGGCTAAAATGTAAACTAACTACTATAGGGAGTATTTATAATAGGCAATCAACACAACCATACTCAACTTCTAACTTACGTTTCGACTAATTTTGTAAATAATTATAATTGAAAGAGCACTTAATAAAAAGCTAAGATCGATCACCGGCTGACAGCAGCAAATGAATACCCACTTAAATGGTAGTTTCGACCCTTATAGTTTTTTTTTTTTTACCATTAGACTAATTACACATTTAAATAAACCAAATTAGGACAGTCAAACTCAGTTTAACAAGTCGTTTTCTATTGTTCAAGTAGGAACTAACCAGCTCTATCAATCATTAACCCAGATTATACTCAAGAAAATATGTGCATAATCTCAACTGTAAAACTAAATTTATTCAAAACGAACGCAAGTGTAACTAAATTAACTTGATAGAAAATAATTCAAGCAAACTTTGATATCAAAATTTACCTATAATTAAAATAACATGATAGAAATTAAACCAAGCCATAACAATAACAAGACATAATTCAAAGCTAAGTGATATGGTGTGATTGTGGTGTGTTAATTCGGTTATTTTAGAAGCGTTAGGGATCCTTTGGCACGATTTAATCGTTACTTATAGACCTTATTAGTTGGGATGTATAGGAGTTTAATCTTCGGTTTTACGAGTTTTTGGTTGCCTTAGACCCTTTTGGTGAGTCTTGGACGATACTAGGGGATCAAGTTACGAGTTAGAGGGAGATTCAAGGAGCGGATAACTTGACCACACTCCGAGAACCACACACCATCACCTCCAACTTTATTGGATCTTAACTCTTCAACCAAAATATATTTTGCATAAATTCCAAATGGAGAGGGAAGTTCATGATCTCAACTTTCCCATGATATATTAAGAGCTCGAAATGGAGTTCGGATGAGGAAGTTATGCTCATTTTATGTTTGCCTGCGCACTTAAAGGAAGCATCTTTCACATGATTAGTGTATGGTTATGAATAATTTCTGATTGGGGAATCAATTAGACAACTAATAGATTAGATTTGATTAGTGTCGCGGTTGCGGCTAATTAGATACTAATTTGGGTTGTTCATAATCCTTTATTAATCCTTTCTCTTCATGCCTTTGGTTGTGATTTGTTTGAGTGGTCACTAGACAAATTAGGACTAAAATGAGGGGAATTTGGTAATGGTTGCCCAAATTCCCAGAAAGTTGAATTAATTGGTTTAAATCGGGATTATCTATGAATTGTTATAATTAGAGAGAGGTAAAATTTGCTATATTAGGGTGTTACATTACATTATCACCGAGGGTCGCCTTAATTAATTTGGTATATCGTTTATTTACCTTTTATTCAACTCTCAAACCAAAACACACACCCCCCCATTTAATTGTTTTATTTCTTTTGTTTTTTTTTTTTTTTTGCCACATAGAATTGCATATTAGGACTCCCCTCTTGCTCGTGTTCGATACCCACTTATCCTAACTTCTTTAGTTAGTTTTAGTGGTAATTTGACTAGGTTTATCGACAATCTATCTATCACTAAGCAATGGAAATTAAAATTAAAGAAGGTTAATCTCACGCCTGGAAAGATGACATCAGTGATTTCGGCACTCGGAGCCCAGACATCCGTGCTTAAATTAGTTGTGATTTCTTCAATTAGCCTTCTACGCCGCCCCCAACTAACTCTCGGAATTGCTACCGGTTAAGCCCACTAAGTATTTATGAAGAATTGAAGGTTTGATGTGTATTTGAATGTGATGATTACCTTCAATTCGTTCTCCTTTTGTAATGCAAATTTTGGGCATTTTGGGAATTGTAGAATGTGGAGTAGTTGAATGTGAATTCATCTCTCTCAATCAAGATAACAATGGCCGCCGCAAAACCTGAGATTGAACATGAATTTTGTTGGATTTTGTGTGCTCATAGTCTTTGGGTATTAGAGGAATTAATTTTGGGGGATGAATGAGAAATTGGGTGTGTGAATGGGATGGATTTTTGAGGAGTTGTACTCATAAAAATGGAGCTAAGAGTATAGGTTTGTAGCCTTGACGAAGAGGATGAATAACAGCCATAGCAAATGAAGAACATGCGAATTGGAGAAGACAAACTGCACTTCGCATCTTTTGTAAAGCTTCATATATCATTTTGTTCCATAAAATATCACATGATTTCAGTAGCTTGATGGTAGAATTCTTCATATTTTTGCAAGAGATCACGGGTTCAATCCCTGACAATGGCACTTTTCTATATCATAGTAAACCAGCTCGGTTGGTTTGGAGCCCGTTTGTGTGAATTCTTTTTCTTCTTTTTGACTTTATTTACATCTGCAAACCGATGTCACAAAATCCAAAGTAATAAAAACATGTTAACAATAATATTACATATAAAATCTAACTATATGTAAAACTACATAAATTACACAAATGATAATAAAAAGAATGTATTATTATAAAATATGTATGAAAAAATATTAAATATGTTTCCATTTTCAGCACTTATCAAAGACCAACTATGAAATATGTTTCCACTAAATGTCCTCTTACCAGTTGATAGAATGTATCAAACAAAGATTGGACACTAGTATGGAGTGTTGGAAATAATGCTAAGTTAGTGGGATTTTGTTGTAGTAAAGTTAGTGGAGGGTTATGGGTAATGACAGGCCCATATTGTGGCTTTTTGTAGCAATTGAACCCACTTAAACAAAACTCAACCTAAGGTTGAAAATAAGGTAGAAAAATAAGAGCATGTGCAATAGAAAACTTCAACCTAAAGGTATTGAAATGTCACATCACTCTTCATCAACCCCAATGATTAAAATCTTACAATTATAATGGAAAGACTTTGTAGCTTGGTATTAATTAGGAGTCACACTCATTACTCCATTTTCAGCACGAATTACACAATGGAACAGCTTTTGATAATTTTTAATTTTGTAATATCTTTTCATAAAAAAAATAACACAACTCAAATTAAAATTTCGTAAAAAAAAAAAAAAAAAAAAGTAACTTTCGTAATCATTTTGCTATTTGTATTTTTTTTAGGGTTTTTGCTATTTTTTGTTGACTATTTTTGTTTACAAAATTATGGATGTTGCACTTTTATTTTAATTATGTTCAATATAAGTTTATTTCATCCAATACTTATTGAAATACCAAATAAGAGTTGATTTTCAAAGACAAAAAATGATGCATGTGAGTGGTGGGTCCCGCCAAATTGCATTTGTTTTTATAAGGTAAGGAAATAGGGAAAAAATAGCTTCCCGAAAGAACATACAAGCTAAGAGATCCGAGTAACTTAAACATGGGTACAAGATGAGCAAATAAAACCTAGTCTAGTCCCGCCGCGGCAACACACGTAGCAAACCACACTCGCGTACAAAGCGAACTTCCCGTCGACATTAAAGTGGGGCAGCCAACCAAACTTGAACATTACTCCGGTGATCGAAGTATCCAAGATGCACCTTGAACTATCAGCACGAGGGATTCGGATCCAACACAAAAGCAAGTAACGGAGAGAGAAAAAAAAGAAAAAAAAAACTAACTAAGACTAATACAAAGTAAACAGCTATACAAAAATTACAAATAAGAACATACTTAAACTTGACTGAAAGAAGATCTAAGGGTACTGAAACGAAGTCCAATGCTCAAGAATAGAGGAGTTTGGGAGTGATAAATGTTGATCTTAACTGATCAAGGATAAAGAAGAAGGTTGAGGAGTTCATGCTTTGTGCTCAATAAAGAGGAGTTCATGCTTGTGTGCTCAATAAAGAGCCACATATGCTGAAGAAGGAAAACTCAAAGTTTTCCATGGTGTAGAAAGTGGTCACAAGGCCTTTCTGTGTGGTTGTGCTCAAGCCTTAGATGCTAAGAGAGGCTTTTTCTAGAGAGAAGGCAGAGCTCAAGGTGACGAACATCTATCTCATTTACTTTAACAAGGACAATGTATTAGGAGTAGTGGTGAAACTATGATGTTATCACATAAGAGTCATAAAATCAAGACTCGATAATGCTAATTTTTGTTACATTATCACAAATTAATTTTATTTCTTTTATTTTTGGATAGTTGTAGTAAAACATTTGAATTTACTGATTAACTTTCTGGGTCCGCCACTCGTTAAGGGTGTTTAACAGGTCATTTATTCTCTCTTGTGACGTTCCCACAACTCCTATTATTTCACCCATTAATAACCCCGAAAAATAGGGTAACCACCCGATACTTTCCGGGTTAGAGTCGAGAAAATTGAATGGTACGAGTAACTGGTAGGGTCGGTTAGCTAAGGCTGATTTTACTGGTTAATCGAACCAACCAGTCAATGATAGAAAAGTGACTTTTTTTTAAATGTGCAATTGACTTTTGTTAGCCAATGTCGTGTACTAAGGGAATAAGAGGTCATTTCCCTCAAATCCATAAAATCTTCCTCTCTTAATTCGTTTTTCAATTACTTTTTACTGTAAGGCTACTTGTTATAGACTATCATTTGTGTCCCTGTCTTTGGCATCAAGAAACTGTAATGCTACTTGTTAATTGTTATTATTTATATGATGGATCATCCTGAGATTGTGTTCGGCCAGTCCTAAAAAAGTGTTGAACTATTACACTATTTAAAACTCCTTGTGCAAAATCTCGATCTTTCAATAATTTTTTATATATTTATAATTATCATTACCCGAACCGTAACCGAACTGAAATTAAGGGTCGGACTTTGAGCAAATCGAATATGATGGTTAACCGAAATAAGTGAGTGGTAGGTTTTCGAAGCCGGTTTTGCACACCCCTACTTATGAGTCATTATTGGGTAGTTTTCCTATTGTGTAACTCATAATTCTTATGGCTATGTAAATGGGTGTGGGAAAAACATTTAAGATCCTAATTGTTGGCCAACGGTACACGTCGACGAACAATGTCCTCCATGCGATGTTATATTTGCGAGCCCATATTTACAAAGAACGTATCATCTATATATGACTATGTTGAGGTTGGAATATGACAACGGCAAGAGTCCCTCAACATTAGGCCATATCTAGCAATGTCTCACTAATTTTGTGCAACTATGCGTATGTTTGCAAAAACCTGCAGACATATAAACATTGATTATATACTAATATTTTTGGTTGATGTGCATCAAAATACTTGTTGTCTAGTCGAAGACTTAAAGGTCTAATAACTTTTCAAGCTCAATCTAATACAGACATTTCTATAGCGTGTTCAATATGTAATTCCTAATACTGATAACTTGGACACAAGTATAAGCTAGCCTTGTATTTCACTTTCTTGGTGTGTGTAATAACCCAAATTTAGGTTAATTTAAAACTCAATTTATGATACAAAATTTGCGAATGTTACATGTCAATATATACAAAGCCAGAGATACGTCTGTACATAACTATTTTTGTAATACCCTAGATTTCAGAGGAGGTTTATAAGAGAATAGAGCTCATATGAGGTGCATAAAAGGATTGATAGTGCTACCTCATACGAAAAAAGTTGACTCTTCTTTTTAGGAAGCCCATGTGCTAAGAAGTTCACAGTTAAGCGTGCTTACTGGACAATAATCTTATGATAAGTGACCTCTTGGGAAATTTCCAAGGGTGCGAATGAGTAAGGTAAAAGTGCGGCGTACACAACATGTAACACTACAGATTATGGAAAGTGGTTTATGGAATTGGTTTATCCCGCATTGGGAAACTAAAGCTTCTACGATCAGTTTATAATAGATTCCTACCATCATACTACCAACAAGGCATTCACCTTGTTCAATATGTAATTCCTAATACTGATAACTTGGACACAAGTATAAGCTAGCCTTGTATTTCACTTTCTTGGTGTGTGTAATAACCCAAATTTAGGTTAATTTAAAACTCAATTTATGATACAAAATTTGCGAATGTTACATGTCAATATATACAAAGCCAGAGATACGTCTGTACATAACTATTTTTGTAATACCCTAGATTTCAGAGGAGGTTTATAAGAGAATAGAGCTCATATGAGGTGCATAAAAGGATTGATAGTGCTACCTCATACGAAAAAAGTTGACTCTTCTTTTTAGGAAGCCCATGTGCTAAGAAGTTCACAGTTAAGCGTGCTTACTGGACAATAATCTTATGATAAGTGACCTCTTGGGAAATTTCCAAGGGTGCGAATGAGTAAGGTAAAAGTGCGGCGTACACAACATGTAACACTACAGATTATGGAAAGTGGTTTATGGAATTGGTTTATCCCGCATTGGGAAACTAAAGCTTCTACGATCAGTTTATAATAGATTCCTACCATCATACTACCAACAAGGCATTCACCTTTTAAAGCTCACGAGAGAATATTTGGGCAACTGCCCATCTTATTGCATTGTGTTGCGACGTATGATGGATCGGGTTATTACAGATGGTATCAGAGCAACACTGTGACCACGTACTGGGTGTTGGGGTTAGGCCCAGACCAGCCGTCTAGCGGGGGCGATTTTTGGACTTTGACTATTGGTATGAAATGTTTAAGCGCAACGAGGACATTGCATTATTTAAGTGGGGGAGTTTGTAACACTACTGATTATGGAATTAATTCATTGGGAAACTAACGCTCCTATGATCAGTTTATAATAGATTCATACCATCTTACTACCAACAAGACCTTCACCTTTTAGAACCCGCAGATGATATATGGATATAATGGGTAACTTCCCATCCCATTGGGTTGTGTTGCGATGTATGGTGAGTCGGACTGTCAAACTGCAAAGGGTGACGACCTCCAGTACAGGTGATGAGTTGGGGTGTTACACTTATAAAATAAAATTACAAATGCGAAAGTGACTTCAACTATTCTCCAGAATAAACCTACAAGCAAAACTTAAAGCAAATAATCTACCTCCATGACAAGGTATCATGAATGCAAAACATCAGCAACACTCTTTATTTTTATTTGTTTTTACATTAGTAGTCAAATCAGAAATTTAGTATATCAAAACAATTTAATTATAATCACTAGTAATAAAATGCTGAAAAATCAGGTGTATTACAATATGTGTGAAACTCCGGCAGTAGAAAATAGCCCATCATCACGATCAAATGCTACGCTGAAACCAAACATAAGAAATCAGGAAATAAAAACCTAATATTGTACAAAGAGCCCAAGAAGAATGCATAGCTTGAACTGGATTCTCAAATTTTCAAGCTATGGATTTAAACTACTCCTATATCAGTTTAATTATTAACAAAAGCAATCATAAATAGGACCTTAAAAAAATATTCCTATAATGCATGTCTTATATGCTAGATTGCTACTACATGAAAGCAGACAAGAGGCCTCAACAAAGAAAAGTCTTGAATCGATCGAAAAACATACGAAGTATAGGGCTCGTTGATTAGCAACTTGTGTTATCACATTGCGGAGCAGGAATAAATGTAGACTTGAGGGATCCATCACTATCCCTGATAAGCTAAGTGAGGATGTGATTAGAGAATGAAGTTAGAAAGAGAATTAATGTTGTTATATATAATGTAAAAGTAGAAGATGCAAAATGGTTAAGAGACTGCTGTAGTGTTTCAATAATTAATGATGGAATGAGAAAGGAATCCTGGGGAATGCCATATTTCTCCACTATAAAGCTTGTTGCAACTTTGAGTGAGGTAAGAATTTAATGGAGGGAACCTCGCTTTCACAATCAATCAATGGCTTAGGTCCTGTGCGATTCAACTTATTAAACACTGTTTTCAAATCAGATCAGGTTTATTCAAATCAAATTAAATTAGCACTACGCCAAAAAATACGGGTGTCTGGACTGCTGGTGTTTATGTTAAGACACCGGTTGTCCAAAAAATAACCGCTGTAAAAAGTTACATTTAAGACACCTGTTATAGGAAAAACCGGTGTCATAGGCATTACCAGAGTCGTCAACTAGGGAGGGTATTTGACACCAATTATGGTAAAACCCGGTGTCATATGTTCCATTTGACCACGACTTTTTCCTATGGGGAGGCTTTTGACACTGGTTTTGACCAAAACCGGTGTCATATGTGCAATTTGACCACGACTTTTGCCCAAATATTGACTTTTATTGGGGAGGATTTTGACACCGGTTTTCTCAATAACCGGTGTCATATGGTCCATTTGACTACAATTAGTCGTCAATTCCCAAATTACAAACAATACAATACGTCGATTCGACGAGCCACGAAATACCAATAATCTCCAAATCCTCGACTATCATCCTTTTCAAGCCGATTCTCTACTATATAACAATGGTGCTTGAAATTCACTCTATAACAAGAATCCATCCAATCTTAATCACTCCACAACAGTTCCCCAAAATACAACAATGGAGTTCTCTACCTTTTTCAAGTTCAAAATTTCCCAACTAAAACATACCAACTACTCCACACTAATATTTCTAACTTAAAGAGAGTCTAAGTGTTTAAAGAAATCAAATTAGATTTGAACACTTACAAGCAAAACTAGGTAGCTAGAGATCTTCATCTTCTTATTCATCTTCACTCACAAAGACATATGTAGCCCAAATATCTCTTATTTCATCCACTTGTTCATCCATAAATTGCTTGCAACCCTTCACAACATACTAAAACAATAAAATGAATTTAGATTACCAAAACTTTAACATTTATAAATAACAAGATATATGTTTTGATATTTACCGTAACATGAATAGTTGTAACTTTCTTTTGGATTATCTCAAACATGTAACGGTAAACATAAAATCCACAATCTTGAATTTCTAGTGGTTGACGGAGACATTGCAAAACAATTTAAAAAATAAATAAGCTCAAATTCTAACGTATAAATAGGATATCAAAATTATATTTAATAAAAACAAAAATTCAAACGTACCATTATAGTATGTCATTTCACAAGCGTCGAATTCTTATTATACTTGTTTAGAGTATCCAAAGTCCCGATCCTCGTCACGGTGCTAGCAAAAGAAAAGCGATATTCCAATATATAAGATATAATTAACTAATAATGGAGTTTCAAGAAAATAACTTATATAATATATACATACTCTTGTAATGGATTAAGAAGAAATGCGGGTAGTTTCTTTGTCCCTCTTGATGGATCTAACAAATACCCCGTTCCCGACGGTGGATGAATCACAGCTAACATCCAATGTAAACTACAAACATTATCAAACAAATACTCCTTCCTACCCAAAGAGATTTTCCTCTTTGGGTTGGACACATAAACCAATATTTACTAGTAAACAAATGTGGTAGTGGAATTGCAAGTGGGAAGTGGGGCTTAGAAAGTGATTAGTTAAAATCTTAACCAATTCTAAACCCTCTAATCTGAATGAAATCCCACCCCAAATTTCCTAGAAGAACTTTGTAATCCGCACTATTTTTCTCTACCATCATCCTTCAATCCTTCATCGTCTCCATACACTAATAATCATAACAACCCAACACCAAATCACACACCCTTTTCAACTTTTCCCCCCTTGAACAATTATAAATAAAATAAGATTAAACAAGAATAAAAAACAAAGAACAACAATTTAACACAGAGAACAACCACCAAATCACTTGAACACAAAATAAACTCCATAAATTTTTGTTATTCTGGGTTGTCTTCTTTGTTTAAACTCTTCTCCTTCCTAAATCAATTTCGAGCTAATCAATCATCCATCCCCATTCCTCTCCTCAAATCAATTTTTGTGTAGCAAAATTTCAAACAAATCAATTCTACAATGTGCATAATTTTGTCGCCTAAAATGCAGCAATCAAACCTAGAAAAGCCCAGAAATCATCCAAAATTTTCTCCAAATTACCCAGAAAAACCGTCTTCAAATGTCCCCAAATAACCAAGAAAAACCGTCCCTAATAAAACCAGAAAAAGCGCCCTTAGTTTTCCCCCAACCCAGAAAAATCGTTCGAATTTTTCCCAAAATAATCGAGAAAGGCATTGATCGAGATCTAGGGTTAGTGAGGAGACAGAAAGTGTGTAGAGATTTCTCTGGGTTTGGTGTGGAGACGGAGAAAACAAGGTGTGGGTGTGGAGACAATTCTTCAGTGAGGAGGAGAGAGTGAAATATTTGGGGTGGAATTAATTTGGGTGGACTATTGTTTAAATTTTGGGTTGGGTTTGTGTGAGAGATTAAACAATGAAGGGGATTGTTAGTAAGTGGAGGGAGTAATTAGAAATTGAGAGAAAAATATTAGGCTCTAATCAGTTTTTACTTAAGGGTAAAATCGTCTACAAAATTTGCCAAATAGAGTAACATTTGAAAGAGGAATATGTTAGTGGATCTACCCAAAGAGAAATACAGGAAAATTTCTTTGAGTAGGAGGGAGTATAAGTTATGACATATAAAAAAAAATTGTACAAGAATTTGTAAAGCTAATTACCTTTCATTATAAGGTGCGAAAAATACTTTTTGCCCGTTTGCACATGTGGTACAAGCGAAAGCACTAAAAACATAATTCCCAAGATCATCCTCATCATCAACCGGT
This sequence comes from Spergularia marina, assembly GCA_963680865.1. NCBI lineage: Eukaryota > Viridiplantae > Streptophyta > Magnoliopsida > Caryophyllales > Caryophyllaceae > Spergularia > Spergularia marina. Next base: position 10,415,453 of record OY804554.1, read on the forward strand.
GTAAGAGTAGACAAAAATGTCGGGCATTAAAAACCATACAAACTATCTACACAGCTCCTTTCACACTACTTTCTTAAAAGCCTATTACATAAAAAAAAATGTTACATGTATGAATTTAGCAATATATGAGTATCTAAACTAGAATTATTATTATTTTTAAACAAAGGTTATTAGTGACTTACAAGATAAATGCCGAAATGTGAGTAGCTTGAATTTGTCATTGATAACACCATTCCTCCATCTCTTCCGGTGTCACAAACAAGTCTTGCATATTATGGGGCTCTCTCTTTTTGATTCCCCTTGACTCTCTCTTTCTGCTCGGGAACATGCAACCTTTTTCCCGATTTTCGGGAATTTTTCATAGTTCGAGCCTTCTTACATAACCATTTCGTCAACACAGTTCTTCTCATCTTCATTTTATCTTCCAACATAATGACTGTAGAAGAGGAAGTGGAAGTGGATGTAGGGGTAGAAGTGTTTGTTGGTAGTGTGTTGTTCTTATTTGTAGAGTTATCCGTGTCATTCCTAATGATCAAACAAAATAAAGCACTTGTTAAAATTTGAATATAAATCAAAGAGAATATGATAATTTCAATAATGAAATATAAATTACCGTATGGGTCAATAGAAATATAAAAGGAGATGACCACAACACACAACCACCAAGGGCCGCGAAGAGAGAAAACAAGCTTCTGGGGTCGGAACATGCAATTCGGCATTTGGCACCAAGTATTTAGAGATACTCACGTTACTATAATCGGCATATACAATGTTATTGTGTTGAATGAGTACCTCCGTAGCGCCAGACACATATACTTCTCCTAAATCTACTATCTCTTGTGTATTACTAGGAGGTGACATTTGACACTTATGTCAACCCTGCATTAATAAAGTAATGAATTTTATTGGTGTAACTATCACAATTTCCCAATATACTTGCTTTTTATTTAAAAAGTTGTATAATAACTATATTAGATACCTGAACCGGCCCCTCTAACGTATGTTGAATTAATGAGGTTGATGTTTGAGGGATATTACGACCTTGTCTCTGAAATGAATGGGTAATAGGAGGGTCACGATATTCATTTAAACTCATTGTCTTTCCCTTTCTTACCACATTAGAATTTTTAGACACTCTATCCCCCTTCATTGTCTTCCGTTACTTGCGAATCGGTACTCGTCATCATGCTCATGAATGCTTTCATATCTTATTGGCTCGGAGTTTCTCCGGCTACGAAATTGCAAAGTAATTGACTCATCTTGATTATTTGGGATTTCATTGTTCGCACCGTGTTCTCTAACTTTACCTTAGACATCTTTTTCATAGATCTACCAAAAACATTAGATATATTGCTCATGTTGGTTATACCACGAACACGACCCACTTGCTCCTCTTTGCCGATTGCACGAGACAATATATCGTCTCGACCTTTTGGAACAAACGTTCTTTCTTTCACGACTTCTTCCAACTCACTCTAAGTGACAATAACAATTTAGTTAGTGAACTTAAATTGATATGTAAAATGATTAATTAGAATTGATATGAGAAATGCTTTTAAAATACTACAATTTCTACCCTTCAAAAAAAACAATTATTTACAATTTCTTTCACCACTTCCTCGTCATACTCGGTCATTGCACCTTTCTTAGATTTATGCCCTCTCAACCAAGTCACATGACGTGGTACGTCTTTGATTTGCACACATTTGCCGGCGTATTCCTGAATCTAATACATTTTTGTGTTAGTATAAATATACAATTACTATTTTATTAATAATAATAGAAAAAGTAAAGAGGTGAATATTTACTTACAATTTCTTCGTTGATCCCAATGTATCCTTTCCCAGAGCCGAAATATTTAGTCTTCTTTCTTGCGGCATTAGCTTTCTCATCTTTGCTAAGTAACCAATTTTCCCAATAAATAACAAAAATTAGATTATCCATTAATGTTAAGTTTAAATAGAAATATAAAATTATATGTAAACTTACAAGAAACTTTTCATCTTTCTAATGACATTCTATAAAAGCATTCCATTGCTCATGAGTGATTTGTGGATACTTGCACGGCGACTTCATTACAAGTTCATTTTCCTTGGTCATCTTGTCTACTATGTACATATACTTAAGATGAAGTTTGGTCTTTCAACTTCTCCATCTTTCTCCGGCTATCCTTAAGTACTTAACACTCAATATCCTCTACGGTCGAAATGAACATAAAATGCACCCTTGCAACATAACAGAACACATCAAAACTACATAAAAGAATCTAACCTGAATTTTAATAAAAGACATATGACATAAATTGAATATTATATTTAACCTAAATATCGTAAAAGACACGTTCTCTTTGAAAGTTATTTAGCCTCAAATTAGACTCTTCTAATTAGTACTTAATTACTCCTAATTAAATTTAGCTAAGATCTTTAGTTGCATATAAGATTAAAGCAATAAAAAGTGTATAAAACAAGTTTTTATACCTTAATCAAAAATGGAATTGACCACACCTTCAAAGAAGGTTCTTGAGCTGCTAATTAATAGGGATCCTTCACCTTAGTCTTGAGTTTTCAAGTTAGAAAACCTCATCCCTTGTTCCACCAAAGAAGCTCTCCAAAAAAATTCACAAAAAGACTATTTTTTATGAGATTTTAACCCTAAAACGTTTTATATAATTAGCCAACAAATTAGCTAATGATATACTAGGCTTAGATAAGTTTTTTGATCAAGTTTTTATGTGCATGCAAAAGGAAGAAATCAAACTTTGATTTCTTTTCAAAGTAGCTAAAAAGATGAAGAAGAACAAGGGTGTTATTTCCTGTTTTCCTCTCTAATTAGGATTTGATTTTTGTTTAAAAATGATGTTATGTCTTGTTTGACCATCAAAACAAGGTATATATAGTATAGGTAATTCAAATTACCATTTTACCCTTCCTAATATACCCCTTAACATCTTATGTTACAATTTGGGTATAATTTGTACACTTATTTCTTTAAGAGTTAATTATTATATCACTATATAATAATTACTAATTACATCATTTTAAGCTAAAATTACAACTCTTTGTAATTTAAATATCTAATTGTCAATTTTGACAATTCCCACAAAAACCGTAGTTTACACGACCAGAGTTCCGAACTCGTAAAACACTATCCGATATAATCAGTTAACTCTTTAACTGATACATTAGGGTCTATATTATATTGTATTAAATACAAATATAATATTCTTTGGAGAAACTATCGTTATCGGTGTGACCGAGAGGGATCAGTTGATTACCGCCGTCAAACGACAATAACGTCAAATTCTAGCCAGCCAACCGTTATCGATTTACGTTAATCAACAGACTTGTATATTCAATATATCCCAGGTTTATTCCTAATTAGATTTAATTAGTCAACGCATTATTGTCGGAGGACACCTACTCCAACAATGTTCCACTTGTCCGAGACAAGTCATGCGTTACCAATTCTCTTGTCCCTTATATCTCCCACTCAATGCGAATTATCTTTCAGGTCGAACTTGTATTGGATCTTTATCAAAAGTGGTTTTCTCGATCTGGATTATGACTGTCTGACCGGAATATCTATCATGGATCTCTTGCGAGCGTGGCCACGCATTTCCAGTCAGAATTCCTCGAGTGGCCCAAAGATATTATATCCTGACGTGGGTGGACAATCTCTTCTTGACTTATTTTCTTTTCATACAGTCGGTTATGACCCAATGGATGCCCTTTTAGCCTCCTTTTACGGCGCGACTTAGGACATAAATCAAAGTCACTGCCTGCTGCATAAACTCAGACAAACAGTCTCATGTCGAAAGAATCGACTAATAGGAATAATATAGATTACCTTGGCACGACCAAGCACAAAGGTTCTATAATTGGTCAAATGTCTGACAGAGTGTCATCTACAGTCTGTCTATGTAATCGGTTATTCATCTCTATGAATCCATGACCATTGAACTAGTCATCAACCGACTTACAATTTAGTCAATTGAGACGTCACCTCATTTTATGACTAGAGACAAAATACACTGTTAATCATGTTCACTTAATAGGGTTCATATCGTCTCCACGACCTATTAGGAATCAACAGAGCATATATATAATTCTGAATTTTATTAAAACTGAATTTATTAAAGAGTTTAATAAAACTTAGAACGATGAATTTAATTATCATATATGTAAAAACACATGTCAGGCATACGCCTCAAACCCATCGAGGCAATATGACCATTGTGTTTAGCCTGTGATAATGACTTGGTTAAAGGATCAGCGATATTATCGTCTGTCCTAACCTTACAAATCGATATATCGTCTCGTTCCACAATGTCTCTAATAACATGGAACTTCCTGAGTACATGTCTAGATTTGTCACTAGACTTAGGCCCTTTAGCCTGAACTATTGCTCCACTATTATCGCAATAGACTACAATAGGATCTGCTGTTGTAGAGACTACATTTAATCCTTCCAGGAACTGCCGGATCCAAACTGCCTCTTTTGCAGCTTCTGATGCTGCAAGATACTCAGCCTCTGTTGTAGAATCTGCAGTCACCGACTGCTTGGTGCTCTTCCAGCATATGGCTCCACCATTCAATATGTAAACATATCCTGATTGAGATTTTGAATCATCTCGATCTGTTTGGAAACTAGCATCCACGTAACCCTTTACACGAAGCTCAAAATCCCCTCCATAAATTAAGAACGTGTCCTTAGTCGTTCTTAAGTATTTAAGGACGTTCTTAACGGCTATCTAGTGGCTCTTACCTGGATTGGCTTGGTAGCGACTTGTCATACTTAAAGCATATGACATATCAGGACGCGTACACATCATAGCATACATGATCGAACCGATTGCGGAAGCGTAAGGTTTCGACTTCATGCGTTCAATATCCTCATGTTTAGTTGGACACTGAGATCTACTCAAAGTTATCCCACTTCCCATAGGTAAAAAGCCTCTTTTAGAGTCTTTCATATTGAATCTGTTAAGAATCTTATCAATATAAGTTTCTTGACTTAAAGCTAGTATTCTTTTTGATCTATCTCTATAGATCCGAATACCTAGGATGCGCTGCGCTTCTCCTAAATCCTTCATTTGGAAATGTTTTCCGAGCCAGTCTTTAACGGAGTTAAGCATGAGGATATCATTACCAATGAGTAATATGTCATCTACATATAGGATTAGGAGAGTTACTTTACTCCCACTAAATTTCAAGTATAAACAAGGGTCCTCGACACTTCGGGTGAAACCATTTTGTTTAATCACATGGTTGAACCGATGGTTCCAACTCCGAGATGCTTGCTTAAGACCATAAATGGATCTCTTAAGCTTGCAAACTTTCTTAGGATTGTTTGGATCTATAAAAACCCTCAGGTTGTGCCATATACACTTCCTCTTTCAGAAACCCATTCAGGAAGGCGGTTTTAACGTCCATCTGCCATATCTCATAATCATGAAAAGCAGCAATCGCTAAAATTATCCTAATAGATCTGAGCATTGCAACTGGCGCAAAGGTCTCATCATAGTTTAAACCATGAACTTGCGTGAAACCTTTAGCTACCAGTCTAGCCTTAAAAATATCTTGATTTCCATCCATGCCGTTCTTGATATTAAAGATCCATTTGCACTGCAGAATCTTGGTTCCTTCAGGCAAGTTAACCAAGTCCCATACATGATTCTCGTACATGGAATCTATCTCGGATTTCATTGCCTCTAGCTATTTAGCAGAATTCGGTCCAGTCATGGATGCTCTGTAGGTTGCAGGCTCATTACTTTCTAGAAGCAAAACGTGATCACCACCATCCTCGATCACACCTAGGTATCGATCTGGTGGGTGGCTTGATTTTCCTAACCTTCTAGGAGTGGAGAATGGAACCACAGAGTTAGACGATTCAGGAATGTCTTCTGGCAAAACATCCTGAGCCTCATTTTGCATTTGTGGCTCCTGAACTTCGCTAAGTTCAAATTTTCTCCCACTCTGTCTTTTAAAAATAAATTCATTTTCTGAAAAGACATCATCTCGGAACACAAAAACTTTGTTCTCTAGACGATTGTAGAAGTAATATCCTCGAGTCTGTATAGGATAACCTAAAAAGATACATTTATCAGATCTTTGTGCAAGCTTATTGTCAATCTTGTTTTTGACATATGCTTCACAACCCCAAATCTTGATAAATGAGAGGTTAGAAACTTTTCCTCTCCATAACTCATATGGAGTTATCGGAGCTGATTTAGTCGGGCATCTATTGAGTGTGAAAATGGCAGTTTGGAGAGCAAAACCCCAGAATGAATCAGGAAGCTCGGTCTGACTCATCATTGATCTTACCATATCTAACAGGGTACGATTTCTTCTTTCAGCTACACCATTTAATTGTGGTGTACCAGGAGTTGTAAGCTGTGATATGATCCCACAGTCTTTCAGATGAATATCAAAGTCATTACTGAGATATTCACCTCCCCGATCTGATCGTAAGGCCTTGATCTTCTTTCCTAATTGGTTTTCTACTTCCTTTTGAAATTCTATAAATTTCTCAAGTACCTCACTTTTGTATTTGATTCGGTAGATGTTGCCGTATCTAATAAAATCATCTGTAAAAGTGACAAAGTAGTCATAACCACCTCCGGCAATGATTGTCATTGGACCGCAAACATCTGTATGAATGAGGGCCAACAAATCACTAGCTCGTACTCCTTTTCCTGAAAAAGGTGCTCGAGTAATCTTACCTAAAAGACAAGATTCGCATGTTCCATATGGTCCAAAATCAAATGGTTTGAGAACTCCATTGGCTACGAGTCTCTCAATGCGTTTTTCGTTTATATGCCCTAAACGACAGTGCCAAAGGTAGGATTGATCGGGATCTCCTATTTTGATCTTTTTATTTGCTACATGATAGACCTCATTTTTCAAATCTAAAACGTAAATACCGTTTATAGATTTGGCTGTTCCGTACACCATATCATTAAACGAGAAGGTATAACTGTTGTTTCGTATCGAAACTTCAAAACTTTCAGCGTCTAAAACAGAAACCGAAATTATATTCTTACTTAAAGTTGGTACAAAATAGCAGTTATTTAGATACAACTCTAGCCCTGAGGCAAGTGACAGAATATACGTTCCTACTGATATGGCGGCTACTTTAGCTCCATTCCCGACACGGAGGTCAACTTCATCTTTTACCAGCCGACGTGCCTTCGTCAGCCCCTGCAAGTGATTACAAAGGTGAGATCCACATCCAGTGTCTAATACCCAGGACGTGGTACTTGCATAATTAATGTTTATCATATATATACCTTGTTTCGACTTCTTCTCCTCCAGATATTTTGGGCAATTTCGCTTCCAATGGCCGAAATTTCCACAATGGAAGCATTTCTGTTCAGGAGTCGCGCCTCTCTTAGCAATGGAATTGTTGCCCGAAGTAACTTTTCCTTTTCCTTTGCCACGCGCGGGTTTCCTACCTATCCCCGCACCCTTCTTAAACTTCCACTTTTGTTTTACCGCCATGGATAAAACATCTCTATTCCCACTCCCACTAGACACCATATCCCTCTCATGTTGTACAAGCATGGCATGCAATTCACGAAGATTTTTCATTAAATCTTGAATGTTGTAATTCGTTCTAAAAGGACCGAATGTTGCAGGCAAAGAATTAATCAAATGGTATACCGCAAAATCTTTAGAAATCGGGCAACCTAACTTCTCAAGAGTTTCAACATTCTCGATAAGTTTGAGAACATGAGGACCAACTGGTTGGCCCTTTGAGAGCTTAGTCTCAAAGAAACTCGAACCTGCTTCGTATTGAAGTGTTGCGGCTTTTGCAAGAAACTAGTCCTTAGCCGAGGGAATATTTGATACGCACTGAAATCAATCATGCGTTTCTGTAAACGCGGGTGCATAGCAAAAATCCATACATTCTTAATCTGGTCAGATTCATGCGTGTACTGATGCGTATGTTAATCTAGAATTAACAAACTAAGAGTATTTGCAGCGGAATTAAAAATTAAAAGAACCTATTTTTGTGTTTTTGTGTTTATATGGAAAGAAACTAAGGAAAAACAAAGTAAAGATATGATTCAACACCCGCAAGTAATTGAATCTGCCGAATTCAAAGAGCCGCAACCCTTAATTCGATCCTCCGCAAAGGATTTAGCACTCACGCATGAGTTTGTCGCCCGCAAGCAACCACACAAAGAATTTGAAGGAAACTCCCTTCGACTCTTCGATATTAATACTCAACTGTAATTCTGAAATCTGTCTATAAATACATGAGACTATCTCACCTTCTATAGGTTAGAGATGTCTAGTTTATTGCCTTAATTCTAACTATAATAGAATTAGGAAACTAACTTAAAACTTACTAAATAATCAGACTTCCCAAATAAACTAGGAAATACTAATTATCGGAAACAAATTATAAGACCCCCAAAGCAAATAAGGAAAACTCTAAGCTGAAATGAATTTAGGATAACTCCATAACTCGATTCTTGCTTGGCTCCTGCATCATTCCCCTCTTCTTGAAAACAAATTGTCCTCAATTCTGAATCAATTACAATTCCACCAGGATCAAATATCAACCTAAAGAATTTTAGGAGAAGAGTTACAAGGGACCCAAGTACCACACATAAGGCCAGTAGCAACTCCTCGTCGTGTCTTACACACACTCCTTCTCTTGGCACAAATCTTTCTTGTAGTTTACCAATTCCTTGATGCATAGGCTCATTGCTGCTCTTTCGCCAAACTTTGCTAGCACTCAGACTTGTGACATAAATTGTTGCATCCTTAAGGTTGTCCTTTGCACTATACTTGGAACTCAAAACACCAATAGGCGATGGATGATATTGTACTAGACACATGCCAATAACAATTCGATCAGGCTCCTTTGCAGTGGGCAAAATTTTTCCAACTTGTGCACTTGGACTCGCTTCAGTCTCTTCCTCAGATTCATCATCCAAACTTGTTAATGGAGAAACTAATTCACGAGAACAAAATAAATTTACCGGTTCAAAAGTTGGATACGTAGATAAGATATCCATGTTGTCACTATCATCTGTTTGTTCTTCTGTCATGAATTCATCTCCACTATCATCACTGGTCAACCTGCCATATTCAACCACTTCTTGTATTGTCAGTACACGGCTGGTAGGACACTCACTTTGATAATGCCTGAAATCTCTACATTTGTGACATTGTCTCTTTAACTTGGGGTCATGAGACATCGGACCTTTGCTTTTATCCACAATTGTAAGCTTTTGGTGTTCAGGTTTCTTTTCAAACATCGTGTCTTTTGGCTCTAGATCAAACGAGATCTTTGACTCACTTGGAGTAAAGAATTTCAAATTCCTCGTCTTCGCTTTTCTCTGTAGTTGCTTCTCACACTTAATGGCCAGTTTACAAACATCACTGAAAGTCTCATACTCACGCAATTCAACCATATCAAGCACATCATAATTTAAACCATCAATGAATCTAGCAATTTTTTGTTCTTTCCTCTCCTCTAAGTCACATAACATGATCAACTTCTCAAATTCAGCAATATATTCTTCAACAGAACGATTACCTTGCTTAAGAGATGTCAAACACTTGTACTTATCTTGAACGAAATTAGAGGGAACAAACCTTTTAGTTAGATGCTTTTTCAGTTTAGTCCAAGTTCGTATCTTTGGCTTGCAATCTTTCACTCTCTGCTTCTTTAAGTTATCAAACCACAAAGATGCGTACTTTGTGAGTTTAAGAGTTGTAATCTTGAAATTTTTCTCATCATAATAGCCTTTGTATTCGAAAACCCACTCAGCAGATCTAACCCAATCTAAGAAAGACTCGGGATCTAGCATACCATTGATATCAGGAATGTCAAGTTTTAGGCCTCGATCATCATCTTTCTTAGGCTATATTTGACGTAGTTACATCTTCTTCATAATCCGAACTATTCTTCCCGTTGCTTGACTTGCGCAACTCAGACCGTTCTCGCGCCATCATCTCCTTCAAATCAGAGATTTCTACACTAGACTTACTCAGAGTCTTTTCGTCGCCTGCCATAATGCGCCCTAACTAAAACATCAAATCACGTTTTTTTTTTTTTTTGTACTACTGCCGTAACCCACAGAACAGTAAATTTGAGAAAATTTACTAACCTAGCTCTGAAGCCACTTGATGCGTATGTTAATCTAAAATTAACAAACTAAGAGTATTTGCAGCGGAATTAAAAACTAAAAGAACCTATTTTTGTGCTTTTGTGTTTATATGGAAATAAACTAAGGAAAAACAAAGTAAAGATATGATTCAACACCCGCAAGTAATTGAATCTGCCGAATTCAAAGAGCCGCAACCCTTAATTTGATCCTCCGCAAAGGATTTAGCACTCACGCATGAGTTTGTCGCCCGCAAGCAACCACACAAAGAATTTGAAGGAAACTTCCTTCGACTCTTCGATATTAATACTCAACTGTAATTCTGAAATCTGTCTATAAATACATGAGACTATCTCACCTTATATAGGTTAGAGATGTCTAGTTTATTGCCTTAATTCTAGCTATAATAGAATTAGGAAACTAACTTAGAACTTACTAAATAATCAGACTTCCTAAATAAACTAGGAAATACGAATTATCGGAAACAAATTATAAGGACCCCTAAGCAAATAAGGAAAACTCTAAGCTAGAATGAATTTAGGATAACTCCATAACTCGATTCTTGCTTGGCTCCCGCATCATGTACTCTTGATACATTTGTATCATTTCAGGGGTGGCGTCAGGACCTGGAGCGGGAATCGAGGGTTCGTATAGAAAATGTTGTTTTCTATCGGATTGAAGGGCTAATCGCAGGTTTAACTCCCTATCAATAAAATTGCTTCCATCCTCCTTTAGTTCATTATTTTCCATAAAATTACGAAGCCAGGAGTCTTTGGATATTACTGAGTTGGACGTTTGAGCCATTTCCCAATTTAAACTACAACGTGGGAAAAACAATCGATTAAATTCATCGTCAAATTCACATTAAAATAATTGTTTGTGAATTTAGGCATCTATATAAAGATCTCTCTAAATTATATAAATGATTCCAAGATCCGATCTTATATAAATTTAGGTAAGCGGAGGGCTATCCATCCTAAATTTATGTAATTTCGGTGAACCAACTCATGATTGATTCTATACTTAGAACTCTCGGTTGATCAATTTCAACTAAATCAATCCTTTAGTCCCGGATTGCAAGACTTGTATTGCAAATCACGTCAAGATTAAACCAAAATTCAATAACTCTTTATTAACCTACTCCCCCAAGCTAAAAAAGAAACACCCGCTAGGACGAGCGTGCCCCTAATGAACAAGGGTTGCATAGGCGTGAATTGTGGAAGGAATAAATCTCGATTTTACATTTCAGTGAGAGATCTTGTCATACTTTATCTATCGCTTTTAAGTGAACTAATTCTAGCGAGTCGCAGATGATGGATATGGCAATGTAGGATTGCGTTTGGTTATAATTGTGCAAAAATTAAACCAAGTGGCATCAAATAAATCCAATCCTAGTATGGCCATAAGACTAGAACCTAACAAAAGCAATTAAACCTAAACTAGGCTTCAAAAGCTTCAAAGGCTCCGTCTTCACTTCGGTCTCGATCCGCCAACCTTTGGCTCCGTGAAAATGACTATCTTCAATATAAACAAATGTACATATGGACTATCCTATTATACATTTTTGAAAAATAAAAGAATTAAAGTATTACAAACCAGCGATACGAGATCGTAATTATTACAAACCAATTGGATACCGTCGTTACATTTCGGTACAATACCGATACTATAGTACTCTATGGCCATACTATACTTAGAATCATGCACATAAGACCGAAAATTAGATTTTTCAACTTTACAATACAATCAACCCGGTAAATTTAGGAATTTCTGATTCTAACTTATTAGAATCAATAATCAACACTTAAAACACATTTTAAGTTTAAACTAACTGATCTACCCATTTTGTACACTTCATATTGATAGTTTTTATTGCATTTTAACGGTCCAAATGATGTATTTTGCTCACTATTGGTGTTGAGTATTGGTTCTTAAGTTTTATGTAATTTTGGTCGTTTTATGCACATTTTGGATGCGGACACCTTGAGGCACTATAGAGAAGAGCTTCCCGAGACATTTGGCGGGCCGCGCTGGAAGATTGGCGAAGCGCCACAGAAATCAAAGACGGAAGAGGCAAAGTCATTTCGTGACCCGCGATGGAGGGCATGGCGGGCCGCGGTGGGACCTTCGCGGGCTGCGACCAGCGGCTTGGCGGACTGCGAAGGGCGATTTTCCTTAATTTCGTATTTTCTATTTTACTTTTTCGGAGGCTTTATAAATAAGAAAAAACCCCGACCCTAGGTCAGATATTCAGACTTTTTAGAAGAAAATAAGCGGTTTTCATGGATTGTATGAGGAGCTAAGTTATTATTTCTTGATCTATTAATCGAAGCATTGCATCGACAATATCGTGAGTTTGATCTATTCGTTTTATTGCTTTCAAATATTGTCTTATCTTTGGTGTTTATTTTATACAATTGTCTTTTGTGATTGCTAGCTGCGCAACTAGTTTATTGCTTAGATTGATTGTTTGCTAGTTTTAATTGATCAAAGGAATCCATTGTTTGATTGTTTTTTACATTGTAGCAATCCTAATTCATTGATTTGAATGTAATCATCGTCAGTGAATTAGGGCAAAGATTTGATTTACATGTTAAATACAAAACGTGCGTTAGTATTACATGTCTCTATCGATATCTCTCTAATTCTTATTGCTAGTATTAAATTGAACCTAATCGTGTGCTTAGGTTATTTGATAGTTAGGGTTATTAGGTAGAGCAGATCACGCCTTTTAGCTAGTCTTAAGGAGAGATTTGGGAATTCTGTTTCCACGCTAGAGTAATTGAGATTGATAAAAGAATAGTGACCACTAGGATCGATTAGTCAATGCTTTGTGGTAATTAATTGATCAAGATCTGTTTATTTCCTAAATTACATTCACAATTCGCATTATTTACTTTTAGATAGTTTGATAATCTACAACTCTCAATCCCCTTATTTGTCACTTTGGCACTTCAATTCACCACATTTGACAACCCATTTTCCTGTGGTTACGATCCCTACTTCCCTACTACTGTTGTTAGGATTTAGATTTATTTTTGGTAGATAATCGCGACTTTAGTCTCACCACTAACCACCAACTAATTAGTTTTTTCAATATTTAGTCTCCACTAAAATTGAATTAATTAGTTTAATTTGATTATATTTGCTAACTATTTGTCCAAAAATCACATAATAAACCCGAAAATATCTAAATAAATCATAACTAATCATAAAAAAAAATTAGAATTTATTTCATTCTGTGATTTTAAGCTCACAACCAGTAGCTAATTAAGGACAAAAATATGCAAAATTATTTTGGTCATTTTCTCTTAAGAAATCAATTTTCCACCATTTATATTATTACTAACTAATAACAAATGGGCAATAAAATTATGAAAACATTTAAGGAAATTATACTCATTATAATTATGGAAAAATTATAAATTTCTTAAATTAACAAAATCAACATGCATGTTAATCTAATTACCAATTAATTAGAAAATAACATAAATCATGTAAAAACAACCAAAATTAAGCAAAATTAGCAAATAAATTCCCAAAATTCCATAATTTCGGTTGGAGCATCCACATGCCCAAAAAATCACATGAAACTTTAGATTGTATGATAAAACCAATTTTTATCATCAAAAATTAATTAAGTTGCTAATTAACCTAATTAAAGCTTAAAATTAACATGCAACTTAAACCGAAACTCTGATACCACATGAAAGTTATTTAACCTCAAATTAGACTCTTCTAATTAGGACTTAATTACTCCTAATCAATTTTAGCTAAGATCTTTAGTTGCATGTAAGATTAAAGCAATAAAAAGTGTATAAAACAAGTTTTTATACCTTAATCAAAAATGGAATTGACCACACCTTCAAAGAAGGTTCTTGAGCTGCTAATTAATGGGGATCCTCCTCCTTAATCTTGAGTTTCCAAGTTAGGAAACCTCCTCCCTTGATCCACCAAAGAAGCTCTCCAAAAAATTTCACAAAAAGACTAGTTTTTATGAGATTTTAACCCTAAAACCTTTTATATAATTAGCCAACAAATTAGCTAATGATATACTAGGCTTAGATAAGTGTTTTGATCAAGTTTTTATGTGCATGGAAAAGGAAGAAATCAAACTTTGATTTCTTTTCAAAGTAGCTAAAAAGATGAAAAAGAACAAGGGTGTTATTCCTTGTTTTCCTCTCTAATTAGGATCTGATTTTTGTGTAAAAATTTTGTTATGTCTTGTTTGACCATTAAAATAAGGTATATATAGTATAGGTAATTCAAATTACCATTTTACCCTTACTAATATACCCCTTAACATCTTATGTTACAATTTGGGTATAATTTGTACACTTATTTGTTTAAGTGTTAGTTAATTATTATATCACTATATAATAATTACTAATTACATCATTTTAAGCTAAAATTACAACTCTTTGTAATTTAAATATCTAATTGTCAATTTTGACGATTCACAAAAAAAACAGCACTTTACACGACCAGAGTTTAGAACTCGTAAAACACTATCCGATATAATCAGTTAACTCTTTAACTGATACATTAGGGTCTATATTATATTGTATTAAATACAAATATAATATCCTTTGAAGAAACTATCTTTATCGGTGTGACCGAGAGCGATCAGTTGATTACCGCCGTCAAACGACAATAACGTCAAACTCTAGTCAGCCAACCGTTATCGATTTACGTTAATCAACTGACTTGTATATTCAATATATCCCAGGTTTATTCCTAATTAGATTTAATTATTCAACGCATTATTGTCGGAGGACACCTACTCCAACACTCTTGTGGCTTCGTCAAGCTTTTTCCACTCTCTCAAAGTGATGGGCACATGTGCACATGCGGTAGCGCCTATCCAACTATTAAACTTCTGGCGATGTTCGCTAATCAGATTTAATACCCGGTCCGTAGTCCATTGTAGCGGAAAAAGAGTACCATTTTGTAATGCTTTTGCACATATGCGTAGTAAGGTTTGATCTCTTTCATGATCGGAATCGGAACTGAAATGATCATCGCCACTCTTTAGCTTTCTTCTTCTTCTTTTTCGAGTCGACATTATCCAACATATATTAAAAAAATATAAACATGATTATGAGTGCCAAAAGACATACAAGGAAGTTAAATAAAATAAAAGAAATATAATAACTACAAGTAAATACTAAACATAAGTAACACAAATAAAATAAAGAGGAACTTGTGCAAGTAATGAAAATTATAAGTAAACGTAAAACTAATTTTTCAATTAGTTAGACGACTTACGTTAGTCCGAGAACGTTTTTTAGTTACTTTTGAAGATGAGGCTCCTTGTAGAAATTGTATCATCATGCACCCAAACTCCCTTATCGTCATTCTCTATCTCAGCAATACATGAATTTGGAACACTTAAACCTTCAAAAATCTCATCTTCAACATAGTAATCAAACTTATATCTAGGTCGGGTGGATGAAATAATTGACCATTTCTTATCCAAAGGGGCACTCGCATAAAAAACTTGTTTTGCTTGACAAGCGAACATGAACGGATCATTTTTTTTGTGCAACCTTATCAAAGTTAACCAAAGTGAAATCCAACTCATCTCTTCTAACACCGTTGCTATTGTCAACTCACTTGCATTAAAAAACGGGAATCCGAACATTTTGGTAATACAATTCCCAAATCTCTTCAATTTGCCCATAATAAAGCATTTTTTTCTTCAATTGGGTTTTTATCTTTAGCACTTGCAAAATTAATCGATACGGCCTCAACACAAACTCCGCTATTTTGCATAGTGCTTTTTGAATCTTGTTCTTTGGTGTAGATGCCATATCCACTATAAGAGGAAACTTGTAGAGATGGACCGAAAGAAAGAATTCTCACATGATCAAAGCATTTAGTAATGGGTTGACTTACAACTTGGTTCTTCAACCAAGTGCCAAATCTCTTTTTGTTCTCATTCTCAATCCACATGCCACTTTTATTTCTATGCACATTTCTCAAAATACTTTTATGCTCGACAATGTAAGATTCGACGGTATCATCATTGTGAATAACATATGAGTGAACTGAATACATTTTTTCAGTTGTATTGAGTTGGATAATATTGTGACCCCTAACACCTAACACCTTGCCTTCCATTTTGTCGGCAAGACGTGGTTTTGAAAGACCAACACGCTCATTATCAGAGATAAATTCATAACAAAAAGCAAGAGTCTCTTCTATGATATAACGCTCGACAATACAACCTTCGGGACGAGATCTATTTGTCACATAGTCTTTATAGATTTTCATGCATATTTCATAAGGATATTGATATCTTAAAAATATTGGTCCGTATTCTTTAATCTCTCTTACCAAATGAACTGGCAAATAGATTATGATATCGAAAAAAGACACAAGAAAATACATCTCTAACTGACATAATGTGAAAATAATCCCTTCCTCCAAATTGTCCAACTCACTCGAATCAATCTCCTTGCTACAAATTACATTAAAGAATAAAAACAACTTTGTAATAGCATATCGTATCTTTTTTGGTAAAATTTAACGAATAGCTACGGGCAAAAGTTGTTGCATGAGTATATGGCAATCATGAGAAATCAATCGCACAAGTTTCAAATCCTTTATTGACACACGATCGTTAATATTTGAAGAATACCCTTCCGGAACCTTTATTCCCTTGAGACACTCACAAAATTGTTTTTTCTCATTTTTAGAGAGCGTGTGAGGGACGGAAGGTAAACGGGTTCATGAGCCCACTTGTTGCGCAGTAACAACTCTTTTCTAATTTCCAACTTGTCGAACATATCTTTTCTTCCATTCAAAGTGTCCTTTGTCTTGCTCAAAATATCCCACAATGTGCTAACAATAGCATCACAAAAATTCTTATCTATAGGAAAATTATCACAACACTCAAACACGACTTTGGACACCTAAACAACATCACAACATATAGGAAAATTATTACTCCAGAATACACACATCACTATGTACACCTAAACTAACTCAATTCATTGTCGCCTACTAACACAACTTAAAACTGCAGGAGAGGAAAAAATTCTAAAGTGAGATGGTTGTGGAGTTGTCCAAGAACAGGTACAACATCAAAATAGGCCCAGCGAATTCTCTCCACAGGAACGAGGTCCTGAAGTGGATGCTCAGGAGTGTTGAAAGGCTGCAGTGAGTGTAGCAAGGTCAACTACTATTTTTGTATCGTAATAGAACTAATCGACGAGGCAAATTTGGTGACCATGAAAATGTTTTTGGGAATCCATGCTTCAATAAAGAGAATGAATTGAAGAGGCAATGGTGCTCCCGCAACTAAGTGTATTTTGAGTTTAAGTTTTGGTAGTTTGGAGTTGCTCCATTGTTGTGGCTTAAAAATTTGAACAATCTTGTGTAGTTCAGGATACACAAATTTTTAGTTCATTCTAGCGACAATTAATGCTCAAACTAGATGTTGTCATTTGTACTTTTTGTTCATGTCTGTTCATTTTGCTTTGTTCATGGGAAACATGGAAGCGTAGACTTTCTTACCTCCGATTAAAGAAATGCTTGTGGACAGTATACCGTCAATGGAAATTAGTCGTAAATGCAATGGATAGTGCCGTTACATGCGAGTAACAAATAGAGTTAGGAAATCGCGTGCAACGCACGCCATTGAATAACTAATATAGTAAATGTGATATAGACAAACTTCATGGATTGGAGATGTTGTACAATGTACATAAAATAGATCTATACATGTTGTGAAGTCTTAAGAGTACGTTAGTGGTGGTGTGAGGAGTTTTGTCTATTAATAAATGCTAACTCAATTCGAGAATTTTTTAGGTATTTGAGTGGTCTGAAAATTTTATGAATTTGCATTTTTTCAGTCATATCTTGTAGAGAAATATGTTAAAATTGATTATTTTATATACTTTGCCTAATTATATGAGTGCAATGAAATGGTTTACTTAAACCCACATCTTGTGTTTTATGGATATAACGTTGACCTTTTAAGAAGCTCTTGTATGCTTATTTGATGAGTTGCCTTAGGTTAATCTTTTTTAAAGTCTTGTGTTGTGGAGGTTCACTATGTCGGGGTACTAAACAGGAATGTACAAGTGATCAAACTTGTGTCCACTTTGAGAATGGAGTTGTGCTGGAGTTTTTGCTCTATGTTTTGATTGTCAAAAATAGAATGATTGAGTGTTTTTAGCTTTGTACGCCTTTGTGGGGGTCATTACAAACTATTTTACTTAATTCTATGCCATCGTGTTTTTCTCTAGCCATTATTCATGTGGAAATGATGGATTTATGCACATTGTGCATCGTTAATTGAGTTTGTTGATCGGGAATGTGTAGACACTCATATGTTACATTGAGAACTTTGAGAGAAATTTGTTGATCATTTTGAGTAAAAGTTAGATTTGTGTTCTTGTGATGTCGATGGGAATGGGGAAACACCCATGGGGTGGGGAATTAATGGTTGATACCTAAACTTGTTTCCGCAAGGGTTGTCTAACAAAGCCATGGAAAGACTCACATAGTACAGAACTACACTCATCTCATTCCTATGACATGCGTACATTTAGAGGTTGAGCGGTTAGCTTTTAATGGATCTATGGCCTTCGGATGGTCCTATTGAGACGGACTTGATGGTTTCACCAAAAATTGATTGAGATTGAGCACGTTGTGTTCTTCATGATCTTATAGCCCTTATTTGGGTGGTCTATTAAGATGGACTTGATGAGATAATCGTATGGAGTAGGGGCGAATCCAGGATTTTGATACTACGGCGACGGGCCACACATTAGGAAAATGCGTAAACTATTGATAAATTTATTATTATTATTATTATTATTATTATTATTATTATTATTATTATTATTATTATTATTATTATTATTATTATTATATATAGCCAATACTATAGTGCATAAACTACACGCAAAAGAATAGATGACATATTTTAAACTATTTTGTCCTACGTTCTATACATTGTACTAATACTAATATTTGTTTAGATTATTTTTTATGGTAGGCATCAATTGAGTTAAAGGAATGAAGACTCACATCAAGTTTTGTTGGCGGAAATCAAACTAAACACCTAAAGACTTCTTGTTAAACAAATAGAAAAAAAATCAAAGAGAAAAAAAAAATGAATAGAAGGGAAAAATGGGGCAAGAACTCGAGAAGTTACGTAGAAAGGTCGAAAGGCAAAAATGAAGTAAAGAAACATCACAGGAAAAATAAATGAACTAAATATGTTTCTCTTAAGGTTTGATCACATGAATATGGATATGTAACATGTTTCTATGCCACTAAGACAAACTCCTTTTGATGATACCTAGTGAAATAAATAAACCGTAGGGGCTAGAGTATAAAGATTACTGGACCGCGGCGGTGGGTTGTAGGGGCCAGGCACCTACCAGGTCATCCCTAGGATTATCCGCAATGTTGACTTATCCACCCGAACCCCAGCCCCTGTTACCCCACCCACAACCCTCGGACAACAACCGCCCACTACAACAAAATAGACATTAGGTAACACGCCAAAATATGTTGCCTATTAGTGAAAAACTGTTGCCTAGTTGTTTTGGCAACAAATATAAACTGTTGCAAATGCCGTTGTTGCCTTTTCCTAAGGCAACAGTTTTAACACAAAGGCAACAACCAGGCTATGGCAACAGTTTTCATTTGGCAACAGTTTATACTTGTTGCTACTTTGGGCAACACTTTAAAAATCGTTGCCTTTGTTTGGAAAAGGCAACAATCTAATTCTATGGCATTTGGTGCTAACAATCTAGAGACTGTTGCCTTTAACATAAAATAAGAACAGTTGCTATCGGCCATATTATCAATTCTATATTGTTGTATATAAAGAATTTATTCAGATAATAAACAAAGAAGACAATAATAATTTAAAATATCCATAAAATTAAAATTCAAAGTCAATAATACACAAAATGTCACTAGAATACCATGTTCTATTTTACAAAAAACACGAGCATTTGTAGATGTTCCTGCCTAATTAGCTCAAAGTGTTGGAACACTCGATAACATAGAATTTCTAACAAGTCAAATCTTCATCTTCGTCTTCGATATTGTCCTCCTCCGCAAAATGTGTTTCCTACATATAGTCGGAAATAGAAATAAGTAAAGCTAGTAGAATTCAATATCAAAGAAGACTAATTAATCATTATGACATATTGTGTTTTGTGCAAATTAAACAACTGACAAAATTTTGGCAGCACCTCCCCTAAAAGTGGACATATACCATTTTTTTTTTCTTTCACCTGTTAATCACAAAAACAAACACTTCTCCAAATAAATCACCATTTACAAACCCACACAATCATGCGACTTCATCCAATAATCGATATATCATATCCAAATCCCACTGGTCCACACATAAGCATTTAACTGCAAAACGCACCCATTACACAACAACACTATCTAAATATACATTCCACATACGATAACTCATTTGCATGGGATGCATATAAAAGATAAGCTATACAAGCTGGGAATAAGTGACAACAATATATGCTGTATTTGCCATAAGGAAACAAAGACCTGTGACCATCAATAGTTTGGTTGTGAATTTAGTTACAATACAGAGAAATTGGTGTCAAAAAATTAGGCTATCATATTCCTCAGGCGCTGTAACAAATGGACAAGGGTTTACCTGGTCGTCTGGACGACGAGTTGAAGAGGAAGATTGAGACTGAGTCAATCTTAATGTGCCTGATCCACTCGCAACATTGTTTTTTGGAGCTTGGTCTGCATTCAACAATGGTCCAAACATGCTCAAATCAACACTCATTCCACTCATAGCTGGATGTTGTTGAAACTGAGAAAAGAATGAACGTAATCCATTAGCAAAAAATTCTCGATCTTTTTGTCTCTCCAGCTCATATTGACGTGCTACGGCTTGTACTTCTTCTTCTCTCTTCTTCGCAGCTGCCTCTTCTATGGCCTTTTGCTTCAACCGAGAAGGAGTCACACCTCTGCCATACAAACGTAATCGACGACGTTTTTCATTTTTAGAATCAAATAGAGAGGCAATAACATCCTCTACATCTTCACTTTCTGTAAAACTCAAATCCTTAAGTTCACCCTACATCAATAACAACCATAAGTTCTACAATATTGAGCTAATGTAATATATATTTTAAACACCAAAACTTACAATAATTCTGTCTCGAGGGTCCACTGCCTTGCGTTTTGACTTTTTCTCCTTTCGAGTTTCCATAAATATTTGAGCTGGAGTCGGATCCTTAGTCGTATTATTTTTCTTTTTCTGCATTTAGAAGTTAAAATCATAAGAACAAGAATACAAATGAACAAAAGGCAATATAACACGAATAATCCTACTATAAAAAATCAACAAGAAGTGCTACTTATGTCATTTGAGGGTTGTGAAAATTATAAGATCATAATTTGCATTAAGATTCTTATGCTACTTATGTCATTTGAGGGTTGTGAAAATTATAAGATCATAAATTGCATTAAGATTCTCATACACATTAGGAGAACTAAATGTAATGAAAAAGTAAACCATAGCAACATGCATATATGCTCTCAGGTGCAGGTGAGGGTGATAATGTCATTCCTATAAGAATGCTAGGTACTTCTGTAGGAATGTTAGGACTTTCTCCAACTCAAGAATCCTAACTCAATAATGAAAGAAATACCCAATCTTCCTTGACTCTAGCAAAGCTCCTCGGTCCTGCGGTGTGTTGAATATTTTTGTTCTTTGCTGAAACCCTATTTTTAGTGTATTGTTTACTGATATCCTGCAAACATGGCCAAAGAAACTATAAAAGCTTTCAAGAAATAATTTTACAATATCAAAACATGAGCAAAGACTATTAAAACAAGAATTCAATACGTAAATTAAAGCACATTACATCTTGATCTTTGGTGTTCCAAAGCTTTAGAAGAGCCTTGAACATTTTTAGTGGAATCCTCTTAGGACGATTTTGAACTAACCACGTCAATGCACATAAACGCCATTTAATGCGAGTGAAACACATCATGTATGACAAATTATTATGATTCAAGAATGAATACACACAAAGCATATACGAAAATGGAAGCATGTATATAAAAAGAAGGATAAGAATTAACTACCTTCCTAGGATGAGAATTTGATCTTTTTGAGGTCTTCTCGCTGACTAACTCTTCCTCATTGAATTCTAAGTCCACATCCATATTCTCAATTATTTCATCGGGCCTATACTCCTCGTCAACTTCCTTGTTAGCTGATTTGTTTTGTTTCTTGCCAATTTTCACTCCTTTACTTTCTACCCGAGGCCATAAGTAGCCTGGCCTTTTCATTCAAACCTAAGGAATTCATTTTGGACACATTTTCCTTAATCCTATTCATTCTTTGCTTCTCATATTCTGGTGTTTCTGTTTCCGTTTCTGTTTCTGAGGTTTGAAGTCGCTCAGAACTCGAACTTCCTTTTGCTCTTTGCATACTCGGTTTTCTTGTTGCCATTTTGATAACTAACAAAATGTTATACAAATTACGTTCATCGAGATTGATAGAGAACACTAGGGTAAATAGGATGAAACTAAAATGATAAATAAGTTATGTATTGGCAATTTAGATACAATGTGAGATAGTCTCTCCAAAAGATGTTTTCCAAATAGATTGGCATTTAGATAGTAATACATTACACAAAACAAGCACACCAAAAACATGTTGTACAGCCAGTTAAGATCCATTATGACCACATATAAGCGTTAAATATCAAGCTGATGCAGGCGCAAGAAGCTGCAAAATCCAAATGAAGTGTTCATGTAACTTGAAGGATTCAGGTTTGCGCAGTCGGGTTTGAGAGGCTTTTAGAAGGTCCAAACGAAGCTCATGTAAGGTGTGTCATACCTTTATGGAAAGCTAAGAGACCAATATAGAACATGGAACTTGAATTAAGGATAAAATATTTGTGGATCAGTCGCAGTTTAATATTTACTACAGACGGGCAGTAGGGGTTCTCAAAAAAATACAATTTACATGGTTAAACTTTGAGAGGTTATATCTCATAGCTCAGAGATCTGTTTTGAGAAAAATTTATATGCATATTGATGTTTGGAAAGATAGCTATCCAATGAAACCTGTTAGAGCTTCATCAGATGAGTTTTGATATGTCTGAAAATCAGTTCCACACTGGCACATATTCCGAAATGCTCTGTTTCAGTGAAGAACTGTCAGCTGACTTTAAAGACTTATATCGCATAGCTCCAATGTCATTTTTAACTAGAATTTATGTTCATTTTGAAATTTCAAAAGTCAGTTTTGCTATGGAACAAGTTTCATCCTCATATCATAAGTGGTTTTGATTCTGCAGCAAAAACCGTACTGTGTGTCAGATTCACACATACTATGGTCTCTGAAAACAGTGCACAAATTGACGAGGAAGAGGAGGGTTACAGAAAACAATGCACAAATTGTGCTCAGACTGCTCTCCAACACATCTATAAAAGACTGGTAACTCTTTCGATCTTTCTCTCCCTATGGTTTCTGACTTCTTTAAACAAAACAAAAGACTATGGTCTCTGACTTCTTTAAACAAAACAAAAGACTCTTCACTCACTATAACCTAGAGGCATAAACGAATCCAGCCATAAATTAAAATTAAACTAGCATATGAAACCCCAACATAAAAAATGAAAATAAAAAATAAACCCTAATACTTTCACCATGTATATAAATTCCATCAAAATTGCAATTACAAGTTAACAATAATAAGCATTAACAGTCACAATCACATGATAATATGATATGTATTGATAATAATAGCATAAATAGGGCAAACGCACTCAAAAGAAGGGAACTTGAGTGACGAACCTCAGTGAAATCAACCGCACAGTGTTTCATTCGCCGCGAAAACAGAAGGGTGGAGCGGCGTGAAGGAGAAGTAGCCACAAGAGACAGTTAATGAAGTATTGGTTGCTGGGTATGAGGGGAGGGGGAAGATGAACAAGCGTCGATTAATGACGTGATATCCTCTCTTTTTTTTTTTTAATTTAAATTTTCCTTTTCTATGTTTTCTTTTTGTTGCCCACTTGCCCGCCCAAATTATTCACTTGCCCGCCCAAATTTAGTGAGTTTTTCGTCCTTTTTTTTTTTTGGGTAAGATTGTAATTGAATCTATGCAAACTAGGTATACGACTTAAATGGTATCTAATTTTCAAGTAAATATAAACGGTATATGATTGGAAACAAATCACTACTAGAACAAAATCGGTTTTTATTGATATTATAAAAGTTGAAATTTTTTGATAAAAGTGAGAAACCTTATATCGTATATATTTTCCTTTGTTTCCATTTTATCGAATTTTGGCAATAGTTTTATATTGTTGTGTACTACAACTACATATATATCCACATTTGACTCATCATATATAGAAATTGAAACTAACAACTACCAGAATTGGATCAACACCCCAATGATTCTGCCTCGATCCAATTCAATCTGAGTTTTACATGAACTATTGTTAATTAACTTGGCCTATTCTATTTCACCACACTCTACATAACCTAAGAACTAGAACTTAGGCGGAGCGAGTTAGTGGTTTTCCAGTAGTGGTTGTACGGATATTTAGGGATATTTAAAAATATTATTCTTAGTTTTCATAAAGTGGTTGATGTTGAACCATACTTTTATCCCTACCAGAGCCCACAGGAACAAGAAAGAACATTCCATACATTTTGCGAGATATTGATGTTGATTCTGAACAAATGAACTTTGTTCAAGAAAGCACCAAACTCATGACAGAGTCGGGTCTTTTATCTTACACGCCTCTTTATCCTGGAAGATATATATATATATATATATATAAATGACATGAATCCTTGCATCGTAACCCAATTGAACTAAATATTTATCAACCCCAACAAAATTTCAATTAATTTTTGGTACATGATATTATGATGTCAAAATTACAATAATATTCAATACTGATTTGAACTAACCAAATTCAAATTGACTATTACATGATATTGTGAAATGACTTAATCAATTTGAATGAGCCAACATCATATATATGAGTCTCATCCAATTTTAATTGACAATTATCTGAGAAAAAAAATATATTCACACACTTACATTGTTCGGAATATCGATCAATTTGACTCGAAAAAGAATTATACTAAAAATAATATATAGTGATCTGAAATTAACCCAATTCTAATGAACTAATCAGTCCAGATGACCAGGCCCGGCCCATTTCATAGGCTAGAAGCAATAATTATATTAGTGTTATCTTTTATGGCAACAATTTTTCTTAAACTGTTACCTATTATGGCAATAGTTTAAAATTGTTGCCATAGTGATAACTTAGGCAACAATATTCATATTTGTTGCCTTTCAAGACTTAAGGCAACAGTTTTGTGATTGTTGAATCAGGAATGATGTTTGGATATCATAGTTCGATGTAACACTACCAAATCTGTTGCCATAGCCCACAATGAGTAACAGTTTTTTTATTGTTGTTAAAATTTTGTTGCCTAAACCCTGTTTTGTTACCAGATTCCTCTCTCTCTACCCCAAATCAATCAACATCTTTTTTTTTTTTTTATCGAAATCAATCAACATCTTGATTATGATTCCTCCACCTTTTTTTGCTAATTAATATCGAAGTGCACAACAAAATTACCTCCCAATGTTCTTCGCAAGGGCCCGATGATGTGCGAAGAACAAAACGTTGAGTTTCACCTCCGGCCGCCAACCCATAATCTACCCCCAACCTCGGTATGCGTGTTAAGGTGATAAATTGAAAATTTTAAACATTTGGGTTTTGGGTAATGTTAATTGGTGATAGGTCCGTGCTTAATGACAGGGGTAAAGGATATCGATGTGGGTGCTGCAACGGTGGTGATAGTGATAGTGATCGTGGCGGTTATGCGATATGGTGGGGTCGTGGAGTGGAGTGGGGGAAGAGAGGAAGAGATTAGCTGATGATTAACGAATGTGAATAGTAAATTTCACACTTTTCTAGCTACAGTTAGAATAAGGGGTACCGTGTGCAAAAACCCAAACCTCAAGGTCACCTTGTGCGGAAAGTTGAAAGTGTGAATACCATGTGCAAAATGGCAAACCACATGGGCACCATGTGTATTTTCCGAAATTAAAAACCCAACCACCATTTTCTTTCTCCTCCCG
Organism: Spergularia marina; assembly: GCA_963680865.1. NCBI lineage: Eukaryota > Viridiplantae > Streptophyta > Magnoliopsida > Caryophyllales > Caryophyllaceae > Spergularia > Spergularia marina. The sequence goes on from OY804554.1 coordinate 10,441,721, forward strand.
TTCACCCTCACCGACCCACCCCAGCCCCGCCATTGCACCGCCAGCCCCATTGATGTGCTCAATTTGTACGCTCTATATGGCCGGTTTTTATATTGCTTTTACAGTCAAAATGATGTAATATACTTCTAATTTGTGTTAGGGTATCACGACAACATTTCTATGTGATTTTGGTTGTTTTGGCAATCTTTTGGAGGCGGACATTCATTTGGAAGAGATTTGGAGCTGATTTGCAGAAGATCAAATTTGGAGCTTCATATCTCTCAAACCGTTTTGAATTTTGCTGTGAAATCACTTGGAGATGATTCTTCAAGTTCGTAACTTTCCAGGAAGTGGTTACACGCCTTCACCGGATAAGTAACGAAGAATCTACATCCTTTTGAAAAATCGAGGCAGAAACTTTCTGCGGTCCGCGACCTGTATATGGCGGACCGCGGGTCACAGCTTGGCGATTTGCGCCAGTAACTTTTGACGGTTCGTGACCATGCTCTTGGCGGACCGCTGTAATGATTGGCGGCTCGCGGTAGTCTTCTTGGCGGATCGCGATGGACGGATTTTCCTTTTTCCGTATTTTTCTATTTCACGTTTTTAGAGAACTATATAAATAAGAACCTCGACTCTAGGTTATTATTCATTCAGACTTTTTAGAAGAAAAACTAGCGTTCTATGGATTGTATGAGGAGCTAATTCGTTTATTTCTTGATCGATTAATCGAAACATCGCATTGACAATATCGTGAATTGGATCTATTCCTTCTATTGTTTTCAATTATTGTCTTATCTTTGGTTTTCAATTCATTCAACTATCTTTTGTGATTGCTAGGTGTACAACTAGTCTAATTGCTTAGGATTGATTGATTGCTAGTTTAGATTAGTCAAAGGAATTTATTGTTTGATTGATCTTTACTTTGTAGCAACCCGAATTCATTGATTTGTATGTAATCATCGTTAGTGAATTAGGGCAAAGATTTGACTCACATGTTAAATACGAAAAGTGTGTTAGTATTGCATGTCTTTATCGATATTTCTCTAATCCGTATTGCTATTATCAAATTGAATCCAATCGTGCGCTTAGGTTATTTGATAATTAGGGTTATTGGGTAGTGACGATCACGCCTTTTAGCTACTATTAAGAAGAGATTTGGGAATTCTGTTTCCACGATAGAGTAGTTCAGATTGATAGAGGAATAGTGATAACTAGGACCGATTAGTTAGTGCGTTGTGAGAATTAATTGATCAAGATCCGTTTTACTATTGAATTACATTTCACAACTTGCTCTTGTTACTTTTAGATAGTTTGATAACCAACAATTCAAAATCCCCATTACTTGTTACATTGGCACTTCAATTCACTACATTTGACAACCCATTTCCCTATGGATACGATCTCTACTTCCCTACTACTGTTGCTAGGATTTAGGATTTATTTTTGGTAGATAATCTCGACTTTAGCCATACCAAATTTTGGCGCCGCTGCCGGGGACTTGGGTTTTGTTTTTGTTGTGAGTTTTTGTGCTTGTTGTGATTCTAGGATTTATTTGTAGAAGTCATCTTTTTTGTGGTGACCGTTGTTTATGGTCACCACCCATGCTACTAATCAATCTCTTGTCCCTTTAGATACAAAAATTGAGAGAACTTTACGGCGTTTGCGCAAGGAGATTCGTGATAGTTTTCAAGAGCTGCCATTTGATACAGATTTTGAGGAACTACAAGTCGAGGTTCCAATGACAGCTCGAACACTGAGGGAGCTCACTGCTCCTGACCTAAATACTCAACTGTTCTGCATCACTTTTCCGACTCCTGCAGCTGGTCAGGAAGAGAAGAGTCTTGAGATTAAGGGCGCTTTGCTACATCATGTTCCTTCTTTCCATGGGTTAGAAGTTGAGGATCCCAACCGTCACCTTATGGAGTTTTATTACGTATGCAATGGAATTAAGCCGAAAGGTGTGAAGTTGGAGAATTTATTGCTGAAAGTATTTCCTTTCAATTTGGAGGATAAGGCCAAGAATTGGTTATATACGTTGCCCGAGGGTAGCGTTTGTGAGTGGTCTAAAATGAAGCAGTTCTTTCTAGAGAAGTACTTTCCTATCACACGATCTTCAAATCTCAAGAAGGCCATTAGCAATGTTGAGCAAACTGATGAGGAAAATTTACATGCCTATTGGGAACGTTTCAAGCAATTGTGTGCAAGCTGCCCGTACCATGGCTATGAGGAGAAGGATCTCATCCTATATTTCTACAATGGGTTGAGAGACGAATACAAGAGGTATGTGACTGCTACTAGTGGTGCTGATCTTATGAACAAGACTCCAGCTCAAGCTAGAGCGTTGCTTGCGTGCGAATCACAAAGCTATGGGAAAGATGTGAGTAATAAAGTATATGCAGCCACCTCATCCAACGATGGTTCTATTGCTGAGTTGACCAATCTTATGAGAACTTTCATGGCTCAACAACAATCTCAAATTGCGAGGGTGTGTGGAATTTGCTATATGGTTGGACATCCCACCGATTCTTGCCCTACTTTGTTTAAGAACAACATTGAGGAGGTTAATGCGACCGGGTTTCCTGGACCACCACAACGGAGGTATGAACCATTCTCCAATTCGTCTAATCAAGGATGGAGGGATCGACAGTTCTGTCAAGGTAATCCGAGCTACCAGCAATTTTTCCCCAATCAATCGCAAGGGCAAGCTTCAAATTCTTCATCTATGTCGGCTGAAGACATGATTAATGCCCTTACTCAAAATATGATGACCATGCAATCCACCATGCAACAATCTAGCGTTCAAAACTTAGAGACTCAAATGAGTCAAGTATCGAGTGCTATTACCAAATTGGAGTCCCAAAATTGCGAAAAGCTCCCATCTCAAATAGAGCTTAATTCTAAACGGAATGTGAGTGCAATGATGACTTTGGGAAGTGGGAAAGAGTTGCATAACCATATAGTTGTGAAGTCTAAATCTATTGAAGACAAGGAGTGTAACACCCCCAATTTCCTGAGATTTTAGAAAACGCATTTGATTTAAAACAAGGACAATTGGGAGTGTTACCGCCACGATTCACATCCTAGATCAATCGTTAAGGCAGAGGGTCAATTCTAATGATCTAATAATTCCAAATATAAAGTATGTAAATGTAATACATCTCAAAGGAATAAAATACAATTCTCCAATAATATTATTTAAAATGTGGAAGCGATAAATTAACTAAGTCTGGACTTTATTTAATATGGTAAGCGATGGTCACTCTGATCCCTTGACTATCCCCAAGCACTCCAAACTAACCTGCAAAGCTAAGAAAACGTAGAAACCGTCAACCAAACGAAAAGAAGCAACTTATCTAGAAAACAGTTTTTAAAGATAATATATATATTTTTCCTAGACACATAGCACGGTGGAAAACTCTGAGTAATTTTAAAATATTGGAACCGTTAACATTTAATTAGTATACGAAAACATAATAAAAAGATACAACAAAAATCCTTCTCCTTTGTTCCTTTTTCCTTCAGTACCAGGGCTGACTTCCTTCAACCAATAATCCCCGAATGCATGCATCCCCCTAGGGTCCTGTTCCCAAGGGGAGGGTATAAAGGCTCAAGGTGGAGGATCAATCCACCCTATCTATTTTTTTATTTTTATTTTTTTTTTCTGTACGATATACTTAGACCATTATAGTCACCCTGTACTCAAGTTAACTCTCTCTTACCAGAGTTAACAACATATATAAAAACCTTTAAGAAATAATACTTGTATAAATTGTTAAAGCTAGTAAACCTTTGCATTTAAACATTACACATAGCAATTACCTTTCGAAATCACAAACCTTATAGTAAACAATTTATATAATACTTCTTAACTTTAAAACACACTTAGAAATTCCTTTGAAGGAGATAAGTAATTCTTCTTACTTTGTTCAGCAGTAAGTCTCACAATAGCTCAGCAAGCACTAAAATTGTTCTTCTACGAACTCGGACTCTACATGAGTATGTAAAATATACTAATTAGCTTATGCACCTACAATGTATGATATGTATGATATATGCATGTTAACTATTATGGACCGATACAAAGATCACAACAACGCACTATAACTTCGCCTCTTCTTCTCCATGGACTCACAAATACAAAACAACTTATAAAACCCTTAACCACCATACACCTCATTTTAGAACATAATCTCACCCAAAACAACCCCCTCAAGGTCATTTTTACGAATTTAAACCATTGAAATGATATACCAACACAACCACTGTTAAACCGACTCTACCCGTAACTCATAGCTATACCTAATTACATCACATGTCAACTTCTTACTTGCCTTTTAACATGATGGGCAGCCCTCTCTGTCTCCCATAGTCACTGACCTTCGTGACTATATAAGTCACTACATTACATCACTATGGCTTTTGTCCTTCCTACGTGCCAACTTCTAGATTAACTTTACAACATTTGCCATCAAATTAAGCATCACATTACCACAAGGCAAGTACATCACCGACAATTTCAAATATCTCTGTTTTTTTTTTTTTTTTTTTTTTTTTTATCACATGATTCATTCTTTATATCATCAATTAATCTTCACCCAGCTAGCACTACCAACACGTTATCAATCTAATTACATCATCACTGCACAAAGAAGTCACGCCTTCGAACCCAACTACGAACTCAATCAAACTTTGCTTAATCACAAGCCCAAAGACATCCTATCATGGTACTAACCGCATCCTGAGTGCCGCGAAACAATTCGAAACAAATCATTCAAGAAATTAATAAGTCCGTAGTCGACAAAAAAAAAATTCAGGAGTTTTGGAAATTTGGACAAAACGCAGCAAGGTAAGTTTTAAACAAGTGCATTAAAACAATCATAAAAACAATGTAAAAAGAGGGGAGGGAGGCTGAGATGTTGACATGCCTTTTTATGCTGTTGATTTTAGAAGGAGAAAGAGGGAGGACCGATGTTGAAGACGGGAATGACGTCAAGAATACGGCAGCCGCAATAAGGGTTTGGAGAAAGAGAAATGACGTATAAATTAAAAGAAATGAAGGGTTTTTAAGGGGTTATTTTATTTTTATTATTTTAATTAATTAAGTATATATATTTATATATATAGAGAGTGATTCTATATTGGCTACCAAAGCATGGTAGCCATTGCAAGATGAGCAAATCTGACTCTTAATTTTGAACGGAGCAATCTCAACCTTCCATAGTTTGACCATAGAAAATAAAAATAAAAAGTAATAAAGTAAAAATAAACTCCCCAATTCTCTCTATCTCCCTCCTCCCTCCCCATCCACCACCACGCAACAACCCCCCCCCCCCCCCCCACCACCGCCACCTGTACCAAACACCACCTTAGTAGCCACTTCCGCAGCCAACACACTCGCCTACCTATCGCCTCCCGGGCCACGCCGCCACCCTTTCTCCCCTCCCCCACACGTTCTAAAGGGTGCACGAGTCCCTTTCTCTATCCATCTTCGTTTTCCTCTCATTTCCAACAAATAAAAGCTTCGCCACCTCTCTAACGTGGTTGCCGCCGCCCATCCTCTAATTTCGTCGCCTCTCGTCCTCGATGCCGCATCCCCTACTAATTTGACGAGAGAGAAACATGGGAGAAAAGAAAATGAGTGAGGTGTTAAGGGGTCATTGCAGCCATGCAGAGGCGGAGTTGCATGGTTGCCGCTGGAATCAGGCGTGCGTGTATGGCGGGAATGGCTAGGGAGCGACGGATAGGGTGCGTGTATGGCGGGGATGAGCTGCGGTGGGGCAGGGTCGGGTCCAGGGGGACGGGGGAGGAGAGAGAAAAGTACAAAGGGTGGTGGAGAGGATATTATTTTATTTTTATTTTTATAATTAATTTTATTTTTTGGTCAAATATATCAAATGGCTACTAAATATTGGTAGCTATTGTAGAATTGGTATATATATATATATATATATATATATATATATATATATATATATATAAGGGCACGTTTCGGTAGGTAGTTATATATTGGTAGAAAGGTAAGAAGTACTTATATAGTATTATCAATATCTGAGATTGAAACTAATAACACATCTAAACAAAAGGCATTTATTCTTATAAAATGTGCTTTTAATTCAACCAAAAAACACTTTTATCCTTATAAAATGTTATTATTACAAAATGCACTTCTAATTTAACAAAATACACTTATTCTTAGAAAATCCATTTCTAATTCAACAAAATGCACTTTTCTTATCAAATGCACTTCAAAATTTAACAAAATACACTTTTCTTATAAAATGCACTTCAAATTTAATAAAATGCACTTTTCTTATAAAACGCATTTCAAATTTAATAAAATGCACTTTAATTTAACAAAATGCACTTATTCTTATCAAATGCACTTATAATTTAACAAAATGCACTTGTTCTTATAAAATGCACTTATTCTTATAAAATGCACTTCTAATTTAACAAAATGCAATTATTCTTATAAAATGAACTTTAATTTAACAAAATGCACTTATTCTTATAAAATGCATTTCAAATTTAATAAAATGCACTTATCTTATAAAATGCACTTCTAATTTAAAAAAATGCAATTATTCTTATAAAATGAACTTCTAATTTACAAAATGCACTTTGTCGTTTTAGTATTATAAAATGCACTTTTAATCAAACAAAATACATTTGGACTTATAAAATGCATTTCTAATTCAACAAAAAACACTTATTGCTATAAACGCACTTCCAATTTTACAAAATGCACTTCTAATTTAACAAAATACATTTCTAATTTAACAAGATGCACTTATTCCTATACAATGTACTTTTAATTTAACAAAATGCATTTCAATTTAACAAGATACACTTATTCTTATAAAATACACTTCTAATTTAACAAAATGCACTTTTTCGTTTTGGTTTTATAAAATGCACTTTTAATTTAACAAAAAAACACTTCTAATTAAACAAAATGCACTTTGTCTTTTAATTTTATACAATGTACTTCTAATCAAACAAAATGCACTTCTAATTTAACAAGATGCACTTATTCTTAAATAAAATGCACTTTAATAAAAAAAAATTAAAAAAAAAAACAGAAAAATGAACCACATTTTTTTTTTCTCTCCTCCCATACCCACCCACCACCACCACCACCACGAATCACCTAACCACCGCCGGCCACCAGCACCGACCACCACCTCACGCGACGCCGACACCACCATTCGACGCGCGCCGCCTTGGCGACCCCACGGCGGCATCCCAGAGATCGCGCCACCTCCTCTATCCTTATTTACGTCCCTTTTTTCTCATTTTCTCTCTCCTCTCTCACTCCCTTCCTCAGCCCTTATCGTCAGTCGTCGCTGCCCAAAAACCGTCCCCCACCCCTCACCCTACGCCGCCGATCACACACACCACCACCATAGCCGCAAATAGGAGGGTTTTGAGGAGATCGAAAAGTAAGTGAAGGGGATAATGGGGGAGAAGGAAGGTGCTATGGTGGTGCGGAGAGGCGGCGAGATGGTCGCGGAAGAGAGCCGATCATGGTGGCTGGGTCGGGGCCAGTGTTGGTGGTGGTCGGCGACGGCCATCGGCGGGGCTGGGGTGGTCTCGGGTTGGCGGGGTTGGGGAGGAGAGAGAAAAAGGAAGGGAGTGGGTTTTTCTTTTTTGTTTTTTGTTTTTGTTTATTTGATTTAATCTTGATCATTGGATTTAAGTTGGGTGGATGGATGATATAACTTCTTACTTCTCACCATAAGAACACTTCTTATGGGAACAACATCCTATATATATTGGATCTCACGCCTCACCTAATATATATATATATATATATATATATATATATATATATATATATATATATATATATATATATATATATATATATATATATATATATATATATATATATATATATAGGATCATGTGAGGTCTCCTCCTTAGGTGAGGCGTGAGGTCCAATATGAGCCATAGGATCATCAAATCCAAGGGCTAAAATTGCACAATGTCAATAAAAAGGATAAAAAAAAAAAACCCAACTTATTCCTTTCTCTCTCCTCCCCTCCCCTCTCCCACACGCACTACCACCCTCTTCCACCACCGCTACACTACACTCACCACAACCACGACTCCGCGAGGAACCACCACCCTGCGCACCGCCACCGCCACTCCCACCAGCTAGCAACGTCGAGCCCTACCCCTGGTCCCCGCAATCCCACGACATTCCCTCCTCAATTTGCCCTTTTCCTACTCATTCTCTCTTCTTGAATTGTTCCCCTTCCCCACGACTCCGGCTTGAAACGCCACCCCGCCACCCCCGTCACTGATCGCCGGGGTCTCACCTGCGTCGCCGCCTCTGTCGTTGAGAAAGCAAAACGACGAGGTGATTGAAAGAGGTAAAAGGGACAAAATGGAGGAGGAGGGAGGAGAGATGGTGTAGCGACGACTGGGGGTTATGGTCGCCGGCGAGGCGGCGACTATCCGTGGTGTTGGCGCGGCTTCTGTGGTGGCGGTAATGGGTGACGGCGGGTGGGGCGGCGGGACAATGGTGGTTGATGGGTTAGGGGAGGAGAGAGAAAATAGGGGGTTTGGGGATTTTTTTTCTGGTTTATTTTAATTTTAACAACTTCGAAACATAATCACACGTCGCGTCATATAGAATCATACGGATTGACAAATAAAATCATATTCGATAAAATAGAATCACAACGATATTAGAATCATATAAATATTAAAATCATATAAAATACGCATAAAATCATTAATATGAATAAAATCACATGAAAATATGTATTGAATCACAAAACATACATAAATTACACAAAAATGTGCATAGAATCACAAAATATACATAGAATCACAAAATATGCAACATAGAATCATACTGATACATAAAATCACACTGACGCATAAAATCACACATGATATGCAATAGAATCACAGGACCTCAAGCCTCACGGTATATATATATATATATACGCATATATTTTTTTGTTCTACTCGTATAGGTGATGATTAAAAAAAAGATAGTTTACCTCTTCTCCAAAATAGCTAAAATTGTCGTTTCAATGTAATATTTTGAAATCCTTTTTTGTAAAGTAAGTATATTAACAAGAATAATATAATTTTAGGACCTCAAAAATACGGGGTATTACAAGGAGGCAGACCAGAAGCATTTGACACCTCGCCATGACATTCAGCGGGGCGCCAAAGAAAGCGAACAAGCGAGATCAAGAGCTTTCGTGGTCTGCGTGGAGAAGATGGCGGACCGCCACAAGCATCTGACTAATTTTTTATTTTTCTTCTTTGGCCGCTTCAGAGATGGCCAAAATGATTTTCGATACTCCCTAATTTCCACCTGAGTTTCCTGTTTATGAGCCGGTCCCACCATTTTCCGAGGCATTGAAAGAGACTCGTAGATTCGACAAGGATAAGGACATCTATGACCTTTTTAGTAAGTGTGTGGTAAACATCCCTCTTCTTAATCTGTTTAATGTTATTCCTCGTAGTGCTAAATTGTTGAGAGAGTTATGTACTATAAAGAATAATCAAAAGTCCAAAGCACAGAAGAAAGTTAAGGTTAAAGTTAGTGAATATGTGTCGGCTATAGTTCAAAAGAAGTTACCTCCCTCAATGTAGCGACTCTGTCATGTTTACTATACCTTGCACTATAGGAGATACTAAGTTTCGTGAGCTCATGTTAGATTTAGGTGCGTCCGTCAATGTGATTCCTTTATCTGTTTGTGAGAATTTGAAATGTGGTCCTTTGCATGAGACTAATGTTGTGATTCAGTTAGCTGATAGGTCTCTTGTGTCTACCAAGGGAGTGATTCGGGATTACTTGTAAAAGTAGAAAAATTGATATTTCCCGCTGATTTCTATGTTCTTGAGATGGATTGTGATATAATTACACCCCTTATGCTGTTAGGGAGACCTTTTCTAGAGACTGCTAAGACCCAAATTGATGTGCATTGTGGCTCACTTACAATGGAGTTTGATGGAGAAGTTGTAGGTTTTGATATCTATAATTTTAAGGAGAATCTTGTTGATAACTCTGTTTGTGCTATTGATGTGTCTGATTGTTTAGTGAATGAACCCCCTACTTTAGGTGATCAGATTAGTTTGGAAGTGGCTATTGATAGCAGCCAGAAGGGTCGTAATTTGAATGATAAAGTGCGTGATTTGAGCTGTAAACTAACCCCTTCCACCAAGTCGTCTGAGAAGTCTTTGCCATTTGTTTTGCAGGATTCACGGCGTAAGAAGGCAATTCATAGTGCAACCTGAACAACTTTTTTTTTTATATTATTGATTTAACTAATTTATTTAAATCAGATCATTATAGAACATAACTTGATCATTACATGACATAATTAGATCATTATAAAACATAAACAAATAACTCTGATACATAATAAATCATTATATCACAAAAACAAATCATTACAAAACAAAAATTCGTTATAGAACAAAAGCAGATCATTCCAAAACATACATAAATCATTATGGGACATAAATTAATCATTGCAAGACATAAGAAAAACAGATCATTAAAAATAAGACATTTCATTGCAAAGCAAAAATTATAGAACAAAAATAGATTATTACTCGAACATAAACTGATCATTACAAGACATTATTGAATTATTACAGAACATAAATGGGTCATTATAGAACAAAAACCAACCGTTGGTATTATTTTGTACTATTTTTTTTTTTTTTTTGTAATCTGTTTTAAAATGAATCATTTTTGTTTTGGAACGAACGTTTTTTATCCTGAAATGAATGGTTACTGTTCTGGAATGAATGGTTTTTGTTTTAGAATGAATGCTTATTGTTCTGAAATGAATGGGTATTTTCTCCCGACCCCCACCTACCACCACGCACCACCACCTGCGGCAGCCCCATCACGGACCACCACAGGAACACCACCACCTTTCTCAACTCCCTCCCTCGAAGTGACGCCGGTGACCACCCTTCACTGCCTCCCATTTCTCCACGCGTCTTTCTCTCTCCCTCCATTCTCTCTTTCATTCTTTCCCCTTTGATCCACCGCCCACATAGCTCGTCGGAGTCACCGGTGTTGGCGCCCATCCCCAAATTCAGTGATGTCACCAGAATTAGAAGATAAGGGAAGAGAGAGAAATGTGGGACAATGAGATAATGGGGGCGAAATGAGGTTGCAGTATCGGGATGGTGGGCGTGATGACGCCAGAAAGTGGTTACGCCCGTGGATTTCTCGGTGATAGGTGGTGGTTGTGGTTTGTGCCGGAGGCGGACTGGCGGTGGTGGGATGGGTGGGGAGTGGTGGTGGAGAGTGGAGGGGATGTGTAATACCCCGGATTTCAGAGGAGATCCCTGAAAGATTAAGGGCTCATATGAGGTGCTTAAAAGGAATGATAGTGCTACTCATACCAACAAAGTCGACTTTCCTTTTAGGAAGCCCATGTGATAAGAACTCCAAAGTTAAGCGTGCTTGACTGGGAGTAATTTCAGGATGGGTGACCTCCTGAGAAGTTTCCCAGGGTGCGCACGAGTGAGGTCAAAGTGCGCCGGAAGGATCCGTGTTGGTCTGTGAGGTCAGCCCACAGCCTGGCAAGCTGCCATAGGTGACTACTCTCGGCTCAGGCGATGAGTCGGGGTGTTACAAATGGTATCAGAGCAACCCTGCGACCGCGTGTTGATCATGTGGTCAGGAGAGCCCAGGTCAACAGCCTAGCGAGGGAAAGATCGTGGAGCTAGACTATGGTTGGCTGCCAGTCGCAACGAGGACGTTGCTTTCTTAAGAAGGGGTGAATGTAGTACCCTGGATTTTAGAGGAGATCCCTGAAAGATTAAGGACTCATATGAGGTACTTAAAAGAAATGATAGTGCTACTCATACCAACAAAGTCGACTTTCCTTTTAGGAAGCCCATGTGATAAGAACTCCAAAGTTAAGCGTGCTTGACTGGGAGTAATTTCAGGATGGGTGACCTCCTGGGAAGTTTCCCAGGGTGCGCACGAGTGAGGTCAAAGTGCGCCGGAAGGACCCGTGTTGGTCTGTGAGGTCAGCCCACAGCCTGGCAAGCTGCCATAGGTGACTATTCTCGGATCAGGCGATGAGTCGGGGTGTTATAGGATGAGAGATAAATGGGAATGTGTTCACTTTATAACACAAACAAATCATAAAATAGGGCATTATAAAACAAAAATAGGGCATTATAAAACATAATTAGATTATTGTAGCACATAAATAGTTTTTTGTTCTAAGATGAATGATTTTTGTTTTGGAATGAAAGCTTTTGTTCCTGAAATGAATGATTATTGCTTAAATGAATGGTTATTGTTCTAGAATGAATATTTTCAGTTTTCAAATGAATGGTTTTGTTTTGAAATGAATGATTTTTGTTTTGGAATGAATGTTTTTTGTTTTGAAACAAATGGTTTTTGATATGTAATGAATGAGTTTTGTTCTGGAATGAACGACTTTTGTTTCGGGATGGTTAGTTTTTGTTCTGAGGTGAATGGTTTTTATCTAGGAATGGTTGATTTTTGTTGTAGGATGATTAGTTTTTGTTCTGAGATGGTTGTTTTTTCTCCTCGGATGGTTGACTTTTGTTTTGGAATAAACAACTTTTGTTTCAGATGGTTAGTTTCTGTCTAGGAATGGTTGATTTTTGTCCAAGGATGATTAGTTTTTTTTTTTGGGATGGTTACTTTTTGAACTAGAATGGTTGCCTTTTGTTCTGGGATGAACGACTTTTGTTTCAGGATGATTAGTTTTTGTTCTGGGATGAATGATTTTTGTCTACAAATGGTTGGTTTTATCCTGGGATGGTTGGTTTTTGTTCTGGGATGGTTACTTGTTGTCCTAGAATGGTTGCCTTTTGTTCTGGAATGAACAACTTTAGTTTCAAGATGATTAGTTTTTTTTTTCCGGGATGAATGGTTTTTGTCAAGGAATGGTTTTTGTCCTAGGATGATTAATTTTACATTTGGTTTGTTTTTGTCCTAGGATGACCGATTTATGTGATATAATGACCGATTTATATGTTTTGCTTGTGTTTTAATGATTTTTTTTTTGGTAATTTGAATTGCTTTCCCTTCTCTCTCCTCTCTTCCCCCAAACCACCACCCGACCACCTTAGGCGCCCCCGGCCACTAACACCAGCCTTCACTTGACCACCTTCAACCACCACCAATGTTACGGCGGTAGGTCAACGAGCAGATCTAGCACATCACCACCCCCCTCAATCGCCTCCTTCCTCCTCCACAACCAAATTTCTCTCATTTTGAGCCTCCTCTTTTCCACACTCTTCCCCAACGAATCCATGCCAGCCGCACCTCAAAAACGGCGCTACGTCACTCACAAAACCACCGAGACCCAAGAATGTTGATTGTTGCCAGGGGAAGGATAAAAGCAAGTAGAGAGAAGGAAAAGAAACTGAGAAAATGGCGGACGAGGAGAGTAGTAGTGATGTCGCGGGATGGGGGCTGGGTTAGAGGGTTCAAAGCCGATGAGAATAGTGGTGGTTTGTGAGGTATTAGTGGTGGATGGGTAGGCCGGCATCGGGGACGGGGCGGAGATGAGCTACGTGGGTGGTGGGTAGGGGAGGAGAGAGAATGTGAGATTGTGTTTTATTTGTTTATTTTTGTTTTTAATTTGGTTGGCTGTGTGGAAGTGGTTTGTAAAACTGTCCCAACTTTTACATTAGGCTGGATTGAATATTTGGGACGGGGGTATGAGGGGAATGGTACCCCACGGGTACCATAGAATGATTGATCCCACACACCACCACCAAAATGATGTTCTCCAATATTCCTAACGTAGTAGCTTAGACTTCCAAAGGGCTTCTATCTTGATTTCCCGAGGGCTGCCAATAGCATACCCTTGATTTTCGAGAGCCACTAATAGCGGGGATGAGAGTATAATACAGTCTTATACGATGCATTGGAAAAAAATTGCACTGTGATCATAGGAGTTAGAAGTTGAGACTCGAGAACAATGTAGTATATCCGCAACATAGTCACCTTCTCCCTCTTGTTGAGTCACATTGTGTCTGATGGCTAATTCTTACTAAATAGTGCCTATTGAACCAATCGTCCAATAGGGGTACTAAAGGACAAAAAAAAAAATTAACTCCTCTCTCTCATCTCTCACTCGGCAGCCATGGCAGCCATGGCAGCCATGACCCATCTCCCACAACTCTAACTTCCACCCATAACCACCCCCAACCTACCCGATCTCCCAACCCGTGAACCACCATTTCCTCTTCCCAGAAAATCCCCACCCAAGTTCTCCACTAGCTACACCTTCCTTCTGCCACGACCACAAGCACGGAAAAAGGATTTAGGGTCCCACTTTCCGGTGCCGCGATAGTGGTGCCGGGAAGTGGGACCATAAACCCTTTTTTCGCCCACTTCACAACAACACACCTCGAAAGGGTTCACCAAGCCCATTCAATCACCCCATCCATCATAGGGTGTCTTTTGGTTTATCCACGGTGAAGCCGGCGGTGTGCTCTGCTGAAATGGGTGACAGATTCGTGATGGGGTAGGATGAAGGTGGGTGGTTATGGAGTTTTGCAGGTGAGGAAGGAGAAGAAGGAAGAAGAAAGGAGGAGGGGATTTGTCTTCTAGCGCTCCTATTGGACAGTTTAGTCCAATAGACATTATTGGTCTATCAAAGCTCGTGTCTGATACATACGTCTACCTCCTCCAAAAAAAAAAAAGAAAAAAAAAAAACAGAAAAAAAGGAACACTATTATAGTGTCTGATAGACATCCCATCCCATCATCTCCAGCTTCTCGCACAAGTTGCACTTTTGGCTTGATTTTCCAAATCCCAAATCATTCCCCTTTACAATTCCAATAAAACCTCAGAATGTTGAAGCCCAGTAATATAATAATAATATGACTAATTTTGGAGATTATTACTTGTTTTTTTAGGGTATCAGTCTCTTCAATCTTTCTTCCTTTGAATTGACCTGTAAGTTATCTATATCCCTTTCCTTTTTATCTCTTGTTCATATGTTACATCATAAGTTGTTTGTTTTTCACTTTCCCATTTTATGTAGTAATTTCTCAATTATTTGCAATTATGTGATGTTTTTCTTCTTCTGGGTTGCTGTAATTTAGCCTGAATTTTTATGGGTATGTTGTATATTTCGGGTTTTCATTCGTTTTGTGTGCTAATTTTTGTGGGCATTTGTGAATTTTTGTGGGTATGTCGTATATTTCTGGTTTTCTGTGCGAAATTATCTGGGTATTTGTGAATGCTGAGATAGTCAGTAGGATATGAACAGTTGTGAGTTGTGACAGTAGGTGTTGAATTTGCTGTGAGTTGAGTTTCATAGAAATGAGAGGAAAGATTGTTTCTTTATGGTAGGTAGTGGAAATGGATCGGAGTCGACTGAACCGGGGTCGTTGTTTGGGTTCTATACCTTCAGAAGAATCAGTGTTGGATCTTGAGAAAAACTGTTGTGGTAACTACAATTTCCCGTCGTTGAGTCCTTCTCCACTTCAGGCGTTTGCGTCAGCAGGACAGCATTCCGAAAGTAGTGCTGCCTATTTTTCTTGGCCAACCTCGTGTCGGATAAGTGATGCTGCTGAAGAGAGGGCTAACTATTTCGCCAACCTTCAGAAAGGAGTTCTCCCTGAAACTCTTGGGCGGTTACCGAAAGGGCAGCAAGCTACAACTTTGCTTGAATTGATGACTATAAGGGCATTTCATAGCAAAATCTTGCGTTGCTACAGTCTAGGGACAGCTATTGGTTTTCGTATAAGGAAGGGTGTGCTGACTGACATACCTGCTATCCTTGTCTTTGTTTCTCGGAAAGTGCACAAACAATGGCTCACTCCCATCCAGTGTCTACCAACTGCTTTAGAGGTGAGTTATATGATGTTTAATCGACGATGCCTTGTGTTTGCATTGGTAGTTTAGTACCTGACTACATGCCTTGTTTATGGTTTTCGAGTAATCTTCATAGAATTTTGTCTGTTGCTGTTCTCTCTTCCTCCATGCTCTGCCTCTCTATGTTTCAATAGGGGTAATGCTTGCGTGCATCCGACCTCCCCTTATCCCGCCTTATGGCAGGAGTTTTTAAGGCTCTGGGGTAAAGATGTTGTTGCTGTTCTCCCTTCCCTTCTGTGTTTGTTGCCTTGCTTCTACGCCATCCTTAAGTTCGACATTTACTTCTGTGCTTTTATGTAGAACGGTTTCTCGCAATCGCACACAAATAACTGTATAACTTTCTCAAGAAGAAAAAAAGGAAAACACCAGATGTCATTGCAGTCCCGCTTTCAACTATAAGAGTATCCATCCTAATAAATGATCTTCATTAGAGCCCCGTTCTTCATAAAAGCACAGAACATGCAATGCGGTAGCTTATGAGTTATGATATCTGTGCCAATCGTGAAGATAATGGATTGTATGAGGAGCTTCATTTGATTTGCATCTATTGAAGATTTTCGTCTCTTGTGAAAGTTTGTCTTTGTTAAAGTAAAATGAATCACAATTAAGGAAAGTTACTGCAGCTCTAATCTTTCAATAAATCTCTTCCTCAACTCTGCACAACATTTTTAACGTTAGTGCTAGGTATGACCAGAGAGACTCCTTGAGAGGGAGTAGCTGAATGTGATTGATTTACCAGGCTGGGCAGAATTTCTTAAGAATTTGATAAGTCCAGGGTCAGGTAGGGACAATTTGGGCCTTGGTCCACCCTATCTGCCAATTGAAGTGCTTGACACCTCGTCCACCCCACTCTCTCACAGTCCCGCCTTATTGCATTCCGTCAAACAGACATATTCTCCACATTTAAGAACTCGAAATCACTTTATGACCTTTCCTCTCGCCTAAGCTCTCCAAGGTTTTGGTTAGACCTTTCTCCTGATTGTGGTGACATAACTTTTTTAATATGTGTGTCTCCCCATACTATATAACAGTCTACAGTCCTACGGAATTCATTATTTCTTTAAGAGTTATTCTGAAACTTCATGTCTTTTTCATAATCACCCTATGTTCTTTATTCTTATGTTTGCTCATGTCTCAGTCTCGTATTTTATTGAGCTTATGTCTCCTGAATTTTTTTTATAAGTAAGATAGGATATCAATATATTCAAAAGGACACCAAGGGGGTGACTCCCATATACAAAAAGACACCTAAAGGGGTGACGTCCGTAAGAAAAAGAGAGCTAATCACGCTCTAGGACTATCGTGAGAAATTTTATCCACAAAAAGAATTAAAGTGAAGTGTCCGTGTGAAAGTAACACTTGACTCCAACTATACAACGTCCTTAAGAACCTTAATTTGAAATTTTGATGTGTCAACATACAACAACAACAACAACATCCAAGCCTTATTCCCAAAATGATTCGGGGTCGGCTAACATTAATCGTCGTCTAAGAACCGTCTTATGCGCGCCATAAAATTTCAAAAACGTTGTGAACCATTTTGAAACATTGAAACACTTTCGGAAAGAGTTTTAGAAAATCCTCAAAATAAGTAAAAAGTTTGAAAATGAGCGAAAACATATAACTTTGAACACCAAGTAAGGAAAAGTTTTGGAACAAGTTAGGAAAACCAGACAAAGAAACTAAAAATAGTCAAATTTAGTCCTCCACATGGATAGCGTCTCTCCACGGCGCCCTATCCAACACCATACTCTCTTCAAGCCCTAGGAAGTTCATATCACTTCTAATCACCCTCATCCAAGTCATCTTGGGTCTTCCCCGACCCCTACTAATATTATCACTTCCCCACCCTTCTACTCTTCTAACCGGCGCGTCACTAGGCCTCCTCCTCACATGACCATACCACCAAAAAATGCGATGATTTCTTTCTTTCCAAGTACACCACCAAATCGGTATTGGAACCATCTTCCATATTTCGTCTCGTGAAATTTTCTTCCGCATGTCATTTCTTTTTCCCTGTAGTGAGCATGCAACTTGTATCAGCCATATATCACTGCTGTTTTTTATTTTCTATCTGAAGAAGTAATGACTTTGACAACTGTCTATTAGGGACCAGGAGGAGTGTGGTGTGACGTCGATGTGTTGGAGTTCTCATATTTTGGGGCTCCTGAGCCTGCACCGAAAGAGCAACTTTATACTGAGATTGTGGATGATCTGCGTGGAAATGATCCCTGTATTGGTTCAGGATCACAGGTATGATCTTCTTTTAGTATCATGTTTAGAGTTTCTCATAATTTATCCCTGGTAATCTTTAGCGCTGTCTCTTGGCCATTAATTGACTCTAAGGTGCGTTTTTGTATCTATTGAAAACTTGCATAACACGTTGGCCTTTTTCTCCCCACATCCTGGTCTTTAATTTATTTATAAATGTTTTTATGCTATCTTTTATATTGTTTTTCTTCAACGGGTAAAGCTACTGGTCTCTTCCTGATCCTAGCTGATCAATTGACATATTTGAGTTCTTTACTATCTTCGCCAATCTGGAAATAACAATATGTAAATAACATGTATGGCCTTGCTGCACTTACTATTAGTGTCTCCTTGGGGAAATATTGTGAGGCTGACATTTTGAATTTATATGGCGGACCTGCACAAACAGACTAATTGGTAAATTCATGGTCAGTTGAGAAAATAAGACTTGGTAATCTGCCCGCTGCATATACATTTACAAGACGATTCCATGTAATAATCTTTTTACAATTTATTTACTACAAACTTAGTTTTGCATTATTATATTGCTTATCAACACTTCATTTTTCGGCCACGTGAGTGCCTGACGCCTGACGTCACTGATTCATTTTTACTATATTAAAGAGTAAATGACTGATGTAGGTAATAGAAGTTTGTTTAACTTTCAGCTCGTACGCCTACTTAAAGTCTAGACAGCTTCTTAGAAGTTACCAATCTCTTAGAACCTCAACATCTGTGATTTCAATCAATTTTTTTTTTTTTTTTTCCCAGTGTAGAAGCTCACCCACTATGATACAATCTCTAATACTCTTTTCACGTCTTATTGTTGCCGAATGAAGGAGAGGGTGGGTAATAGTGTAAGGGGAACTGGTTTTCTTCTCTCTCTCTCTCTCTATTTTTTCTTTGTTTCTTGCTGTTTCTGGGTTGCAATGGGAATTTGCTTAGAGCCAAGGATAAGGCTGCATACATCTGACCCCCTCTATTTCACTTAGGCAGGTAGGGACGCTTCGATGCCTTGGGCTAATCTCATGTTGTTGACATTGTTGTACCTCATGCTTTTCAAATGGTCATTGCTCTAAATTAGTCATATTGTTATTATTTATGTAGAATTTTGGCATCCGATAAATGGAAGTGTATTACATAAAACGTGGCAAAGCCCTTACAAGTCTAGGTTGGAGAGCCTGAGTTAGTTCAAGAACCTATTGCTTAGATAATCTGGCATCTCATCCTGTTTTCTTTGTTTATCATTTTTGAGTTACTCCTGCAGAGTCCTTGGGATCTGGTTTTGCTGACTGGAAATCCTGGATAATAATTTATGGTTATGCACTTATGCATTAGGTGGCTAGCCAAGAGACTTATGGAACGCTGGGTGCTATCGTGAGGAGCCAAACTGGAAGTAGACAAGTTGGTTTCCTTACAAACCGGCATGTTGCAGTTGACTTGGATTATCCTAGTCAAAAAATGTTTCATCCTCTACCACCAAATCTTGGACCTGGCGTGTACCTAGGTGCTGTGGAAAGGGCTACGTCCTTCATTACAGATGACCTATGGTATGGCATCTTCGCTGGAATGAACCCAGGTAGTGTGACTACTGATCCCACTTTACTCCTGCTGCATGTTTGCTTTGATGCACTCGCATTTTCATCTAAATGCATCTGATTTAGTGGAAATAAATGCGCATTAAAGGTAAATAGAGTCCATGCTGGCGAGTGTGACACGACATGTGATTTCGTGTAACTGCAACTACCCGAGTTCAACCTATGTGAACTGCTTTACGTGACTCTTAATGTTATCAGCAGCTGTCAAAATGTATTCATATCCAATGAGCCAACTTCATCAGTAATTCAACTGCTTAATTTTCGTAATACCATGATTTGATACAAACAAACAAAATTTTAAAAGTATTTGAAAATGTGCACTTTGTGAATCTTGGACAGAAGTCAATTTTAAGCCCAAGGACCCCTAGACATCCCTTTTTAAAAGGTGGCACTTGGATTCAGGCGTTAATGATTTTGGTCGATTATACATTCTCCCCCCTAGTACATAGTATAAATTATACAGTGTATATGTGAGTTTTCTGTACTAATATAATTCTTTTCTAAAGACAGAAACACTATGAGCCTTCGGCAAAATTATAAGTAATCTGTTAGCTTTGGGGTTGATGGTGGTGAAAGCTGGAGGCCCTGACTCAGCTGACTTGTACTAGTGTGCTCTCGTTAGTGGTGTGAGAAAGTTGTCATGGATTCATGGTCTAGCTTTCATCTCTTGTCTTCTTGACACTTAAAAACTCCCAAAGGATTTAGTTGCCTATGTGAGGTGGAATATATTTGAATTCTTTGAAGAGAGGAAATACATGAATTAAGACATAAAGGGAATAAGAATTTTACAAACACTTGAATATTCATACGGAGGACTACTTGTGATGCCCACTTTTTTTCCCCATTCTGTATCATTTAGTACACAATTTTAATATTTCTCCCCAAAAAGGTTTTTATTTATTTATTTGATACTTAGTGCTTCTTGACTCTGTCATCACAAGGACGTGGTAGATAGGAAGATGCACAAATGCCTAGTATGGTAAATAACTACCCACCCTCCTTTTAAGTCTGTATATAACCTTTTTTTTTTTTCCAAAATTCTTTCCCAAGTCTTTTTCTCTTGCAACTCTTTATTTTCGGGGGCTAGGAAGAGTAACATAGAAATGAAATTAAGGGTGGTGATTTTGCTAGAACATGACAAATGCCAAGGCATTTTTTTTTTAAACTCTACTTTGTCATTATTTGTATGTTCCTGTTGCCTGCGTTTTCATTTCTTCTCCGTTTTCCAAAGAATCAACGAGATATGGTTCTGTTCCACTTAAATACACCATAAATAACCATATGCGATCTCTCAATGAATTTCCGGGGGAAACTTTATATGTATTCTAGCCATCTATTTTTCCGAGCAAGAGCATAGGGAAAGAATCTCGCCAAGGAGCTAAGCTAACAACTCGAATATAAATAATAATTGTTATGTAGGAGTAGCCAAAGGGAAAACGAGTCTGGATTAGAGATGCGGGACATAACTCAGAGCCTTTCCTCATATGTATTTGAATATTAGAATCGCAAAGTAATGACTGCAAAGATGGACCAGGTCCGACTCTTGCCACGTTACAGTGAAATGGTAAAAGGATTTACAAAGTTTGAAGCTTATTTGATTTTTCCCCCTTGTAGCATGTAACATCTGTTTTTGGGAAGTTTGGTGATGTTTCATGCCTTGGTAGGAAGAACATCATGATTCTTGAATCATGTTATTGGAGGAATAAGATCCTGATGAAAGGAAGTTCCTTATGGCAAAACAATGCATTGTCTTTTCAGAATAGCCATCAATTCTGTACCAATATATGTCCCCTGAGTTAAAGCTTTTAAGCAATACCCTTTACCACCTTGAAGTGATAAATTAATGGCAGGCATATATTGGGAAGTGAGGGTGTGACAGGTTTTGACTCGTGATAGGCGTGATTGAATTCTTAAGTTCATCTGGCTCTTCATTAAGCGTTTGTTCAGGCAGACAGTGGAAAATGAGGGTGCGACTGTTATCCCATAGAAATTGCTATGGCTTTGGTTTGTTCTTCCTTGGCAAATAACTTTTGTGTTCTAGGGAGATTACTGTCTTGAAATGCACAAAAGGCAAATTAAATAAAAAAACCAATCCTTCTCCCATACACTCTCTCCTCCCTACCCACTAGTTGAGCAGCCACTCCCCCCACCCCATACACCTCCGCTGCCATCACGAACCACCACCAACCCTGTCACCGGTGCCACCTTCAAAGGCGCCTTGTGTTGGCAACCCCATCTACGCCTTTGTTTTCCCTCGTTTTTGTCTGTTGGCCGCCCTCTGTGTCCTCTCTCTTACGATGCTATGCAATCTCACTGTCTTCCACACCCATATCCTTGTGTCACCCCTCTTAAAAGCCCAACAATGAAGATGTCACGCTGGACGTCGTTGATCATTGCTGACAGCGTTGATTGTCAGGGAAGTGAGAGGAATAATAGGGGGAGAGGAAATAGAGGTAAAGCAGAAGGAGAGGATGACGTCTTGGACGGGACAGCCTGACGGCAATTGGAGGTTGATCATTACAGTGGAGTCATGATTGTGTTGCTGGTGGCGGGCATGGGACATGAGCGGACCGGGGGTTGTTTGGGGGAGGAGAGAGAATTTGTGGTATTCCAGCGTACCTTTTTCCCCCTTTTGTTTGGGTAAGCGTTTTTTGGTTGCCACGCTAGCACTCCGGCATGCCATGTAAGGGAAATACTACAACTTAAGTTGTAATAAGTGACTCAGCCAAAAAAAAAGTGGCAATGTGGTTGCGACATCACGTTTTTGGGATATTTGATGGTTCTACACATAAATAATTAAAATAGATGGTTCCCCAAAAAGAAAAAAGAAACCTGGAGGTGGTGCCCCACAAAAATCCAAAAAAGGAAAGAAAAAAGAAGCAAATAATGTGTAGATGACACTAATGTAGAATTTTATGCCTTTTCTAGATAACGTTTCTGATGATAGCTTCAGAGCATTATTATATAGCTCTCCCTTTGTAAATAGGCGCAAACCCCTGGTAACATGGGTGCCACAATTGGAGTTCTCTCATACTTGTGAATGTGAGGCCAAATGTGGGTGGGGTAGAGAGAGAAAGTGGGAGAATAGTGAAAAAAATAGAAAGCTTGTTCTAATATAACAAAAGCAATTAGATTCTCATAGCTAAGTAGGGTGTGAAATACTAAACTGGGGTATTGTCAGTTTGTCACTGTTGTTTTATATAGCGAGAGAGAAACATGGGTATATATCCTCAGCTGCAAGGGCTGAGAGATCACATTAAATGATTAAATAATGTAACAAAAGTAATTCCATTTTTTCTTTATCTCCGTAACTGTTGTCAGATCCCTGTTTCCCATATCTCTCCTTTGTTAGTCTTCTTCCTTCCTTCCTCAGTCAGTTTCTTTGCCCTCTATTTGCCTTTATCTCTTTGCTGTAATTGTTTGCCATTAAATCAGAACACTGGTAGTGTACAACCTTGCTTGACCTTTCCTGTGTAATCTGTTTGGTAATTTTCTGACTGATTAACCATCAGAACTTGTCCGTGCTCAGCTTCTCTATATTTCAATAGGGGTAAGACTTGCATGCATCCGACCCCCCCTTTCCCCGCCTTATGGCGGGAGCCTTTAAGGCTTGTTATTAACCATCAGAACTTCACCTCCTTTGTCTAACCTTGAACTGTGTTTCTATATGCAGAGACATTTGTTAGAGCAGACGGTGCGTTCATTCCCTTTGCTGATGATTTTGACATGTCTAACATAACTACATCTGTGAAGGGCGTGGGAGATATTGGCGATGTCAAACATATAGACTTACAATCTCCAATCAGTAGCTTAATCGGAAAACGAGTAATGAAAGTTGGCCGAAGTTCTGGTCTAACAACTGGCATCGTATTAGCCTATGCACTTGAGTACAATGATGAGAAGGGTATATGCTTCTTGACTGACTTTCTTGTGGTGGGCGAGAATCAGCAAACCTTTGACCTGGAAGGAGACAGTGGTAGTCTCGTAACGTTAATAGGGGAAAATGGGGAAAAGCCGCGCCCAATTGGCATCATATGGGGTGGAACTGCTAATCGTGGTCGTCTAAAATTAAAAGTTGGCCATGCACCAGAAAATTGGACTAGTGGAGTTGATCTGGGACGCCTTCTCAATTTGCTTGAGCTCGATCTCATTACCAGCAGCCAACAGCTTCAAGGTATTTATTCAGTAAATTGGCTGATTTTGAAGCATTGTTCATTTAATCAAACTTACTTGGATAGTTATACATCACCTTTATCCTGCTGTCCATTTAACTTGATAGTCCTTGCATTGTTTCTTAAAGAACCACAATGTGAAAATTTGGTCAACACTGACTACAAGGATGCTTATCGTAGTTAAAAACCTATTGATTGTCAGCCTTTTGTTGCTATCTGTTTTGGTGGAGACAGTATTCTTTGGCTCTGGAGTACAATGGAACAAAGTTAACTAGCTCACTAAATTGGTTGCACTTTTTTATTTTTGGTACATTGGTGCAGCTGTTGCTGGGGGGGGGGGGGGGGGGGGTTTGGGGATATGAGGATTCGAACTTGGGGCAACCCCCAGGCAAGTTAATTTCCAAACCACTAGGCCAACCTTGATCCTCACATTGTTTGCGCTTCTTATACTCTGAAGGTTGACGCAATTATTAACACAGTTGTAATTATGGGCCATCCGGAAACAGCCTCTCTATGTTGTCAACGTCGGGGAGAGATTGTGAGCATTTAGCCCTCCTTGTTGTTGACGCAGTTTTAATTATGGATCATCCAAACAACCTCTCTATGTTTTCAACATTGGGGAAAGGTTGTGCGCATCTAACCCCCCTTACCTTGCCATATGCAAGAGCCGTTGAGGTACTGGGTTAATTGTGTTGTAATTATCAGTAATATTCAATGATTTGGAGCTGTATGCACTGCAGTTATGAAGGCTTTCATAGTCTGTCCGCATGGAGATCTGAGATAATTTTGTCCGCATTGAGTCTTCATGGCTTAAAATATTGGGAGTGATTGTCCTGTAGAATTTGCAAATCATGTACTAAGCCTCATCATTGGCGTTACTGTGTTACTCTTTTCCTTCCATTTGCTTACAAGCTTAACGGTTACCATTATCCGACGAATTATAACTCTACTTAGGGAACCTGTTTTGTGTTACAGTATTTGTTTTGCCTATATTGTCCTTCGACACCTGCAACTAGCAGTAACTTGGATAGTAGGGCTGTTTGATAGGATTCCAAATATACCAATCTGCTAAGATAGCTCATTGATTGTTATTAGAAGATTAAGAAGTTAACAAGTATCTAGGACAGACTTGGGTTTGAGATAAGCAGGGTGTCTTATATGTAAGGTGTGTCTCTGTTGTCTGTTGATGAACTATATCTTCTCTTCTTTAGTGGCAAGTGTGTGCGTCTATAAGAGCATGAAACTGAGGATTATAGATTTTTGTTTCTACTTTTATGTACGGGTATTTACTACCTTTGGGATTTGCATGAACGTTTCATGCACACTTGGTCTTTCATGTGGAGGTAGTTGGATTTAGGTTCACAGTGAGATTGATATGTTTTTTTGTTTGCTCTTCTGCAATTGTAGTTCAAAGAAAAAAGTAACACATGCTAGTTTATTACTTCAAAGATGTATACCTATGTCTTGTGGTTTTGTATTCAAATAAGATGCGTGTGATTATAGTGGCAGTTCAAGAACAAGTAGCTGCCTCAGTAACAGCTATGAATTCTGCTGTTGGTGATTCGTCTCCTAATGAGTTGCCATTGAACAAAAGAAAAGAGGAATTTCAGCCGCTGGGACTGCAGATCCAGCATCTTCCTTTGGAAAACGAACCTCCTGGCCCTGATATGAATTCTTCAGCAATGGAAACAGACTTTAATCTAGAAGATGCAGCCAAGGTCAGCCCGGGTGTAGAGCATCAGTTTATTCCTAGCTTCCTGAGACAGTCCCCCCGGCATAAAAGTGATCAAGAGGAGATGAAAGTATCAGGGAGCCTCTCCGCCCTGAGGAACGGTTCAGATGAAGATCTATGTGTATCATTGCAATTAGGTGAACTGAAGAGAAGGCGATCAGATGCTTCAACGAGCTCTGATGAACCTAAATAATGTTATCCGATCTTGTAGCCTTGTCCATATGGGTTATTTAGTGTCTTTAATGTGGCTGACTCTTGTATGCTACGGCGCTACGCCCAGCATATAATGGTGGTTTTGGCGGTAAATGGTTATATATTTTTTTTATTCTACCATCATCGTCAGTATTTGTTAGATATCTATGTCACGCAAGTGTTTCAAAGTGTAGACTTTCCTCGCCTGTTTTCTATTCAATTAGAGATCGTGTTTTCGCTTCACTTGGCCCTGTTTCTATTCAGTTCACTATGAAAAGCAAAATTCGTAATGTTTCGTGCTCGCCCCTCTGATTCAGTGTAGACCCTGCACCTTGTTTTGGAAACAAGCCCCATACTTCCTTCAATGGCTTCGTTGCATGGTGCACTACAAAATTGCAGTTTTGTTCTTTGATCTACAAGTAGCCTCCAATCCTTCATCCAGTCAAAACATGAAAACAAAATAGGAAAATCTATGTGTCGGAAGGAGTATATATTTTTATAACAATCGTTACTACAAAAATCACGTGTCGAGTCCTCAATGAATATGACAAATGTCAAAGACTCAGTAGAAACTCCAAACCTCAACCTCTTTTATAGATTAAAACTGGATGTAGGAAATAGGTTTGATTAAAACAAACAATAACGAATAATCCGAAGGAAATATATCACGGCCATTTGTGAGCATATTTTTATGCACTATACGCCTAAAATCGTAGAATTGATTGAGGTATGTTGCGTTGGCTTATGGAAAACCCCGTGCACGGGACACTTTTTCATATTCTTTTTTATAAAGTAGTTATTCTCAAAATAAATCAATTATGGTAATTAATTAAATGTTGGTTAGTTGAGATGTCTTCCAATATTATTAAATCAGTTACGGAGTATATCATTGTACCGCGTATTACTTTATCTTTAAATAATACTTTTTTTTTAATATTATTTTTTAAAGCATTTTCACAAAAGTTTTAAACTTGTTAACATATCTCAACCAAAATCATACTTAACTTTTCAAAAGTATGTGTAAATGAATCTTATATTGAAATACATTTTGAAACAAACTTAATGATACATGTATCGTAATATTCTGATATACGTAGCCCAAAATATAACATTTTGTATTATGTTTCATGTTGATAACTTTAATTACGTAAGATTTTAACAAACATTTGGCTCTGTTTGTGCATTTATTAATGTGACAGTTTTGCAATTATTGGACTCTCTTTGTGCATTTCTTGACTTCGCGACGCCTTCAATATGCTCTAAATTATTAACTTTTAAAAATATAATATATTAGATTGGTTAGGCTATCTTTATCAATGACACCTAATCTTATGACACTCCATTATAAAAACAATATATTTCTCTCTTCTTGGCCCACTTCAGTTCATGGCACTTGTAGGCGTTTATCAATGACACCCTTACTATCCATAACTTCTTTTGTCCAAAATATTTCAAGAGTGATCTCTATTTGTAAAGCATAGCAAAACAAAAATAATGACATAATTTTCATAATTTTTTAATATATGTACAATTAAATATTTAGTTTTGAAGAAATATAGAAAGGGGAAAAAATGCAGCAAATGGTTGTTCGACACATGGCACAAATGTATTGGGCAACAATGAAAGAAAAGAGTGCCAAGAGAGTTTGGCAGAGCCTCAGCTTGGCATGGGAAAAGAGGATGCCAAGAGTTTTCTTTACTTTATTATTTTTTCACACGTATAAATGGTCCTTTTGGGTGCAATGAATTTTCATTGCACTACTGATAAAACTAGCCTTAGTCCGAGTCAGATATTGCTGAAGACGCTTATATAGGGCATACAATGCTTTTCTCGAGCCTAAGGAAGGTTGTACCACTATCTCTTAATGGATGAAGCCATGAAGGGTTTTAAACTATCCACAATGGTGCCTTCATTTACCTTAGGGCAAGTTATCAAAAACAATTTTTTATTAGCTTGCCTTACCTCTATGCCATGGTATATCACAATGGTGCCCTACTTTGCCCCGGGGCATGAGGATGAATAGTATCGTAGAGATAAATAGAGATAATTAAAATGTGCTCTAAAGTATGTCAAATTTGGTCTCTATGTGTAGAGGATAAAAAGTTATAATTGTTAGAGTAATTTTTAGTTTTTATATTTTAGTTCTAGCAAGCTAAAAATCGATAATTGTTAACAAAAAGTGAAAAAAAACATAAAGTGAAAACTCCCTTTGCCTCAGATGAAGTTGAGGGCATAGCTTGCCCTTTGCTCTCTCCTTTTGCCCCAACTTAAATTATTTTCCTTTTTTATTTACTGGTAATCGTTTGCCCTTGTCTTACACTACCCACAGCGGCGAAGCCAGCTGGTGGTGAGGGGTGGCGCCCGCCACCTCGGCGGGGGAATTTTTTTTTTTTTGAAGTTTTATAGGCGAATCCCTTTATATATATTTTAGAGCACCAATTCAGCATAAGATGTTGTTAGTACAGTGGTTGGAGTGATATCCTCGTAATCTAGAGGTCGTGGGTTTGAATTTTCTTAATAGCAAGTCTCATGTTTTTTTTTTAAATTATTCCTCTACTTTTTAAAATAAGCAGAACTTCAATTAGTCGTCGATGTGAGGATTTAGACCCTTGACATTAGGATGGAGCAATTGTTCATACTAACCAGCAGCCTACAAACATTTCATGCCACTTATTGCATGTCTTTAATATATATTCTCATTTAGATTGTTCTTTTTTCCTTTGCCACAATCCTTATGTTTTGTTCGCATTTACAATACTCCCTCAATTCAACTCCAACTTTCTTTGACTAGTTTTAAATGTATTCCTAAAACTTTGTGCATTTTAGGTTAGGAAGATTGGACTTGAATATAGGAAGTATATTTTTTCTTTCTTGTTCCATAATTTGTTAAGCATGTAAGCTTCATTCAAGATCGAATTTAGGGGATAGCTTGGGGTGCACCGGTCACCAGAAATTCCCCGAAAACACCTAACCCTTGCCTAAAAAATTCCAAAAAATTAGGGCGAAAAAAAAAACTTGCACTAAAATGGTTACACCCGAGTTTATGGGGTTAGATTCGCCCATGCCTTCGTTATGTTTCTTATTAAATAGGATCGTATTGTATCAGTTTTTATTAGAAAAAATGAACGATTCCTAAATTGTTCGTTAGAGATACCGCGTATATAGTTATAATCCGCCACCCCGAATTTTTAATCCTGGTTTCACCCTTGACTACCCACACTGGTGCCCTCCTTTGCCTTATGGCAAACAACCAAAAATAATTTTTAATTACCTTGCCTTACCTCTATGTCTTGCCTTAGTGGTTAGGGCATATACACTATATATTTACTTATTTTTATTTTTATTCCATTAGAGAGAACTAGCGAAAGCAAAACGTGCACCAAATATGTCAAATGTGATCTCAATTTAAAGAGAATGAAAATTTAGAATTGTTGGTGTAATTTTTTTTTTTAATTTTAAACTTTTATCACACAAATATAATTGTTGCAAATAAAAGAAAACATGTTTTTGTTATTTCTCTCTCCTCTTCTTTTCCGCTCCCCAAGGCAAGCTTCAAGGCAAACTTTGCCCTCTCTTCCCTTTTTTTCGAAATATGGCTAAAAAAATAAATGTTAAACAAAATGGGTAGAATAAAAACTTATTCAACCTTATGGGGTGCATGTCACCCCATTTCCACTTCGGGACAAAACCGCCAGGAACACTGGTGGTTTTAAAGGTATCAAATAGTGCCAATAAGGCCCTGGAAGAAGACATTCACCCCTTAAAACAGCCAAGACCCTTGGCGTTTCACTTCAACAAAACCGCCAAGGAGCTCGGCGGTTTCACATTGTGTAGAACCGCCGTGGACCATGACGGTTTCACACGCACTTAGCCAAAATTCGTCATGGTCCACGGCGGTTCTACACAATGTGAAACCGCCGAGCTCCTTGGCGGTTTTGTTGAAGTGAAACCGCCAAGGGTCTTGACGGTTTTAAGGGGTCAATGACTTCTTCCAGGGGCGTATTGGCACTGTTTGATACCCTTAAAACCGATAGGGTTCCTGACGCTTTTGTCCCGAAGCTGAAATGGGGTGACATGCACCCCATAAGGTTGAATAACATTTATTTTTTTAGCCCTATTTCGAAAAAAAGGGAAGAGAGGGCAAAGTTTGCCTTGAAGCTTGCCCTGGGGTGCGGAAAAGAAGAGGAGAGAGAAATAACAAAAACATGTTTTCTTTAAATTGCAACAATTATATTTGTGTGATAAAAGTTAAAAAAAAAAAAACAATTTACACCAACAATTATAAATTTTCACTCTCTTTAAATTGAGATCACATTTGACATATTTGGTGCACGTTTTGTTTTCTCTAGTTCTCTCTAGTGGGATAAGCTAAGTGTGAAACCGTCATGGGCCACGACGGTTCTACACAATGTAAAACCGTCGAGCTCCTTGGCGGTTTTGTTGAAGTGAAACCGCCAAGGGTCTTAGCGGTTTTATGGGGTCAATAACTTCTTCCAGGGTGTATTGGCACTGTTTGATACCCTTAAAACTGTCAGGGTTCCTGGTGGTTTTGTCTCGAAGCTGAAATGGGGTGACGTGCACCTCATAAGGTTGAATAAGTTTTTATTCGACTTATTTTGTTTAACATTTATTTTTTGAGCTTTCTTTCGAAAAACATTCCCCTTTGCCCAGCTACATTTCTTTTTTTTTTTTTTTCCCACTTTTTTCTTTGCCTCACCCATCTTTGCCCTACCCTTTGTAGGTAGTCTTACTTCATTTACGTCACCCACTGTGGATGGTCTAAATTCTAGTGTGTGTTCGCATGTGTCAATTCCCCTTTCTAAGTGCTTCATGATTTCTCTCATTTCGAACAAACAACAACCTAATGCTTTAAGATAAGTTATTACAATTACCTCTAACAAATTAAAACTCTTTTATTGGTACATGGCTACCATCGGCCATTCTTGATGGTGGGAAACCCTAAATTTTCTTTGATCTTAGTGTCATAATGATAAAAAATAATTTTGATCACTTCTTATCATAGGTGTTTTTTTTTTTGTTTTTTCCTACACAAACTCTTGTCTCACATATCTCTCAAACTCCTACACAAAACCTTATCAATACTGCAAAAAAAAAAAAAAAAAAAAACAAAATCTAAAAATAAACACATAAAGTCATTAACCTTGACCCTATGGCACGTCGACGTAAACATAAAAAGCACCGTCAAACACAACAAAATAGAAGGCTCTCTCAAACACTTATATTTAAAGGGCATCATTTCCATCTAAGAACAAATCTAGCCCCCTTTAACATATCTACCGAGGAAGCCCATAAGCATATCAAGGGTGTGCACTTTGTTTGTAGCTCCATGAGACCCTTGGGAGTTAACCTTTGATGCATTCTTGCTTAAGATCTTCCCCCTACATTGAAGGATCGAACACTCATTTGATTATACACCTTACCCTTTAATGGTATAACCTCTTGGGAGGATCTCAAGAAGACATTCATCTTCAAATATTTCCCAAATACCAAGGCATCGGTACTCAAGAAGAAAATTTTGACAATTGAACAAATGGGAGAATCTCTTGCGGCATATTGGTACCGTTTCCAAAAACTCATGTCATGTTGCCCATATCATGGATACAATGATGATGGTTTGGTTATGTTCTTCTATCATGGGTTGGATGATACGGATTATAGGGTTGTGGTAGCTACTAACCAAGGAAGGCTTGATAAGAAGGCCCCGACTCAAGCATGGGACCTTCTTGAGGAGTTAGCTACAAACTCAAGGGATCGTGAAACTTAGAGAACTATAAGAAGGGTGAACATGGTGGAGACTTCTTCCAATTATTCACAAGTTGGTGAATTGGCTAACATGATGAAAGAAATCTTGAGGAATCAAGTTAGGAGCTCACCCCCTAGGGAATATGAAGAGGTTAGCCATTAATGGTTTCCAAGGCAACTTAAGGAGGTTTGATGGTTTCCATGATGGGAATAGAGGTTATAATCAAGGTGGTCAAAACAACCGATTTGAGGGGAACTAGTTCCAAGCTCAAGGGAATTTCAGTGTTAATGGGGGCCAAATAAACCAAGAGAATCATAATTATTATGGAGGTAATGGTGGGAACAACTCTCAACGAGGCAGGTATCAAGTGTGATCCCCTTCAATGACCAAATGCAATCAAATCGGTACTCTCTCACCTTTGCAATTGGAAAACATTATGAAAGCATTGACTCAAAATGTGACCATGATGTAAGCCACCATGGTGTAAAATCAATAAGAAACAAAGGCTACCATACAAAATCTTGAGATTTAATATAGCGAGATAGCTAGTGCGGTCAACCGACTTGAGGCTAGCGACTTGAACAAGTTCCCGTCCCCAACCAAGCCAAACACAGTCAAGAATGTGAGCTTCATTGGCCTATGGGAGATACCGTTCTGCACCTAAATCGTCTGTCCGAAGATGGTCTCGACTAGTTGATCCAAGAGAAATATAAAGTTCATAATCGACGACGAAATCATATAGAAAATAACATGCAAGTGTACGATAATAATCTTGTGAATAGCATACGCACCATAATGATGTAAAATGAAACTAGCCAATTATATGGATACGTATGCAAACAAAATGAATGTTAAATCACAATTGTTAATTAATCATACATGCCACTAGAAAAGCAAATTGACCTACATTTAAGTTGCATGTAAATGGCCTTATAAATTAACTAAACATGGTTATATGCACGACAAGATGCAAGTGAACACAGACGCACAACATTAATAATCCGCGCGTGCATGGCAAATTATTAGGATACAAAATCATGATCAAGATATGTAAAAGATTTTTGAAAAATCGTTTTAGGAAGATAATAATGAGGCCCTCAGGTCGACATATAATTTTGACGTCGTGCGAATCTCGGCTTTGCTTGCTAACACCTCGCCTCGGACCTTGGTCTTGACCCTTGTGTGCAACTTATCCCTATACGTGTTATGGTTGAGAATAAAACAAGTGGTGTGCTTGGTTAAGTCTTCCACTATCCTGTGTCATGTACGTGTTTTTATCTCTCGCTTATGAATCGCTCAATTGCTCATGGTTTAGGTGTAAATATGGGAATGTATATGAACGTGGAGATAGGTTAGGCCATTTTTGTGTAGCTAATTTTGGATATCGTACGATGTCACCTTGTGTGAAAGGAAGAACACTATATATATAGAGAAAGAATGGGGTTTCCTTGGAAGCTAGATATGTACCCGATTCAGCCTTCGAAGGGAAGCAAGTCATGAAGTCTTTGAATGACTAAGAAATACTTCGCTTATGTTATCTTATCCCAAGAGAATAAAATTGATTCTCATTTACGCCTATTAATCATCCAACTGAAGAGCCCGAACTATCCAAATTGCATTCCCCTATCTAGTTTTCAACAAGTCGCCAACCTAGTCTATCATATATCCTCTCATGTACTCACGCCTTATAGCTAATTGATAAGTACATCTCAAGACTTGGATTATAGGATAAACGAGATTAATGCATTGGGCTTGGGTGAGTATCAAATAATATTGGGCTTTATTTATTAGTTGGCCGAAGATTAAAATTAATATACCCGAAATCAAATTACCGTGGACGAAATAAATGGTCTAGATATTAGGCTAAATCGTAATACGGGCCAAGACCAAATATCGAATTTGCAATTTGCTGCAAACGAACCTTTCACCGTCATCCACTATCAATCTCATCATCGGGCGTTTTTAAATGGTAAGCCCTCGAGTTGGGTGTCTATAGGAGTCCCCGCTTTGGCTGAGTCTTTGAAAATGACAAAGGCCAAACATTTTTTTTTTTTTTTGGCAATCACGCACATACAACTGTAAAGGCAACTATCGCATATGTGACAAAGAACATATATCGAACTAAGTCACATATTAATATGCAGCATCTTGAATAGTCGCACTAGTCCTCAAGATAGATGTATAGAAAAATTTCAAAGAAATCGCCGCAGATTGAACAAGAATATATATCTTGGTCACATATATAGACGTAACATCGAATGAGCGTAGTAGTCGCTCAAGATGAATATAATTCTTGGAAGGATTGCAATTGCAAGCAAAAATCTTCGCAGACGTGATCAAGAACATCTTACTCACGTATAATACGTTAAGTCTCGAACGGACGCAATTGTCGCTCAAGACGATATAAACTTTCAAAGGGTTGCAGTCATAATGCAACCATCGGAGGTGCGATCAAGAACATGGTCTCAATCACATCTAACACGCAACATCTCGAACTAACGGACGTAGTTGTCGCTCATCAAGACGAATATAAATCTTGAAAGAATTGTTGTTCTAAATGCAAAACATACTTGTTTGCCATATAGAAACTTAGCATCTCGAACAGGCGCAGTTGTCGCTCGAAAGGAGTATAAATCTTGAAAGAATCGCAATCGCTAGCAATCATAGGAAAACATCTTTTTTTCTTGTCCAATAAGGGAAAGTTGTATATCGAATGGTTGCAGTAGTCGCTCGAAATGGATAAAAGTCTTAAAAATGTTGAAGACGCGGGAGGTCGTTGCAGGTGTGATCAAGAACATCTTTCTTAATCACGTGTAGAAACGCAACATCTAGAACTGGCACAGTTGCCGCTCAAGATGAATATAAATCTTCAACAGATCACAATCGCCAATGATCATCGGAGAACGTCAGTTTTTGGCAAATAAGGGAACGCAACATCTCGAATGGTCATAGTCGTCGCTCGAAACGAATATAAGTCTTCGATTTTTTTTTTTTTTTTTTTTTTTTTTTTTTTTTTTTTTGGTAAAGTGTAAGTATATTAAATCAAGAATCAAAAATTACTAGGAGATTGCCCAGTGTTACAAAACTTAGTTTTATCAACAAAAAAAAAAACTAATTCTCCTTCATGCTAGATTGGTATCCTCTAGCCATTTCCTATCACTCTCTTTTAGTCTGTTCTGGCACTTTCGAATTGTAATCCTGATGTCTCCGATCATCTTCTCCATAGTTGCTCGCGGCTGATTAATCACATCCCGGATTCTGCAGTTGTTTTTCTCTATCCAGATTACATAGATCATGCCATACACACAAGCAGCAACTACTTGTTTCTGAAATCTGGATTTACTTCTCCTGTGTGCACACCAATTCAGGGCATCCCTTTCAGGGATTTTAAGCTTAATATACTTACTTATCACTTCTAGGCATCTCCTGTTAAACTCACATTTGAAGAACAAGTGAGAATGTGTTTCCTTTTCATTCCCACACAAGATGCAAATGTCGTCTTGACTAATGCCCAGCCTGCACAATTTATCCTTCATCTGCAACCTTTCCAAACCTGCCATCCAAGAAATGAAACTATGCCTAGGTATAGTGTATCTACACCAGACAAGCTTACACCACCTTATCTTAGGGATATCCCCACATAACCACTTATATCCCTCCTTGACTGTGTATTCCTTATTTATCATGAGCCACTGAGAGTTCTGGAACCCTGCCTCCATCTTCTTGTCAATTTTACACAACATTCTCCAATGCCAACTACTATCCAAAGGAGGATTATAATTAGCCCAGTTCTGACCTTTCAGATATACTGCATTCACCCACTTAACCCATAAATGATCTTTTTTGCAGTGTATCCACCATCTATATTTAGCTACACAAGCTATATTCCAGAGAATACTGTTCTTGAACCCTAGTCCTCCACACTCTTTTGGTCTACAGACATCACCCCAAGCTATCAGAGGCACCCTTGTAGAATTCTTATTCCCACTCCAGAGGTAATTCCTGCATATAGCCATTACCCTCTTAATGGCAATCTTTGGTATTAGGAAAATGTTAGCCCAGAATGAGTGAAGTTGAGAAAGTACAGCATTGACCAATACTGTCCTCCCAGTGTAAGAAAGCTTTCTTGCCCCCCATGATCTAATTCTGCTCACCACTTTCTCCACCAAGATGTGACAGTCTCTATTACTCAGCTTTTTTGAGGCAATTGGCAGACCAAGATACTTGAAAGGGAGAACTCCTTGTCTAAATCCTGAAACTTGGAGTATATCATTCTTCACCTCATCTTGAACACCAGAGAAGAAGATTTCTGACTTAGAGTTGTTCATGCTCAATCCACTAGCTCTAGAGAATGTAGCAAATCCCCTCAGCATAAGCATTATGGATGCTCTGTCTCCTTTGCAAAACATTAGAAGATCATCTGCAAAGCACAGATGATTCAATCTAATTGTTGTACACATAGGGTGAAAATTGAACTGCCTTTTCTGAGTCACCCTGCATAAGATTCTAGATAGATAATCCATACACAGGGTAAACAACAATGGGGAGATAGGATCTCCTTGCCTCAGTCCTTTCTTCCCTTTAAAGAATCCAAACATTTCCCCATTGATTGCCAATGAATATGCTGGAGTTCTGATGCATTCCATTATCCAGCTGATGAATCTATCAGGAAATCGAAGGGCTGACAGCATCTCAAAGACAAAATCCAACTCAATTGAGTCATAGGCCTTTTTCAAATCCAGTTTCATCATGCACCTAGGAGAGTTATGAGCTCTTTCATATTTCCTTATCAGATCCTGACAGATCATAATATTTTCTATAATATTCCTTCCTTGGATGAAAGCTCCTTGGTTTTCATTAACCAAACTTGGTAGTACCTCTCCTAGCCTGTTGCAAATGACCTTTGAAATGCATTTGTATACTATATTGCAGCAGACTATTGGCCTAAATTCAGTGACCCTACTAGGAATTGTGATTTTAGGAATGAGGGTGAGAGTTGTGGTATTCATTTGCTTGAGCAACTTACCAGTCTTGAAAAAATCCTTCACTGTATGTATCACATCTTCCCCTGTAATCTCCCATGTATCCTTAAAGAAGGCACTTGAGTACCCATCAGGCTCTGGAGCTTTGTTATTAGGGATAGAAAACATGGCTTGCTTGATTTCATCAGAAGAAACAGGTTTTAGCAGTATTGCAGCCATTTCCTCATTGACTGTTTTCCCAGCTCTAATAGTGGGAACATGTACTTTTTCAACGTTATTAGAAGTACCTAAGAGCATTTTGTAATATTCCAGGAAAGCGTCTTGAATCCCCTTACTATCTTGGTGCAAATCTCCATTCATATCAATAATTTGGTACACCTTATTATGTCTTCTTCTTGCCTTCAATGTTGCGTGAAAATAGGAGTTATTCTCATCACCTTCCTCCAGCCACTTGATTTTGCATTTTTGTTTTAGAAAGGAATTCTTGCCTCCTGTGATTGTCTAACCATATCAGCAGCTTTAAGTTCCTGTTGTACCAAGCTACTGTCATCAGGGTTCAGCTGGATCAGCTATTGAATCCTTTCTAGTTCCAACCTCTCCCTAAGGGCTCTGTTTTCTATGTCAGAGAAATGTTGATTATTCAGCTTCTTGAGTTGTCCTTTTAACCCTTTCAGCTTTTTAACCAACCTGAAGCTAGCAGTCCCTACTTCTTGTCTTTCCCAAGCATTCCTTACACATTCCTTGAAACCTGAAGCTTTACTCCACATATTGAAATACTTAAAAGAAGCCTTAGTCTTCTGCATCTCGACATTAAGCTTAATCACACAGGGTGTGTAATCAAACAATCCTTCAGGGGAGAAATGTGCATAACTATCAGGGTACTGTAGGAGCCACTCATCATTGTGGAATACCCAATCGATTTTGCTACAAACTCTGCTTACTCCTTCCTGTTTGTTATTCCAAGTGTACTTAGCACCCGTAGTCTTCATTTCCTTTACTTCACAATCAATCAAGCTATCCTGGAAAGGCTGGATTTCAGCAAGAGAAACCCTTGTTACAATTCTATTCTCATCTTTTAACACATTATTAAAATCACCCCTAATCATCCAAGCCTTATCTACTCTCCTAGCAATGATTCTTAAATCATTCCAAAGTGGAACTCTCTCCTTAGGATCATTAAACATTGTTACATAGAATATCTCCTTATTAGCCTTTATAGTTGCTTTACCATGGATCAACTGCCCAGTCATTACCAATATATCAACTTCATACACATTTGGACCCCAAAGTATCCAAATTCTTCCTCCTGGTACTAAAGAAGAATTAGTACAAATTGACCAATCCACATTCAAACTAAGATAAACCACATCAAGTTGAGTAGGTTTCACCTTAGTTTCAATCAGGCTGAATAAGCCCACCTTATGTTTTTCCATAAAATGTTTAATTTCTAATTGCTTAGTGTGCTTATTCAGCCCTCTCACATTCCAAAAACCCACACTAGCCATGATCTAGATGATCATGACTAATATCCAATTGTTCACCAATTCCTTTGCTTGTTGAGGCTTCAGTTCCTTGCTGAACTGTAACACCCCAAATTTTTGGGTTACTTGAATTGTGCAAAGTATTGGGAGAATCTCGTTTTAAGGGCGTGAAAATCTATTTTGGAAATTAGGGTATACCTTCCGTTTAGAGACGCTTTCCTAATTGGGCAACTGTTGGACGAAATCACCGAAATACCCTTACTAAACCCTTCCTATTTTCTACAAAAAAATAAAATAAAAACCCAAAACCCTCCCCCTCACTCACTCACGGCTGCAGCAAGAAAGAAAAGAAAAAAAAAAGAGAGACGTGAAGAGAAGAAGAGAAGAAGGAGAAGAGAAGAAGGAGAGCGCCGCTGCCCTAGCCGCCGACCGCCGTCGCCGCCACCTGCGCACCACCGCCGACCCCCTTTGCCCTCTCTCTTGGTTTTTACACCAAGAGTTGTAAGTTTAACCTCTCTCTCTCATAATTTTCAGATTAGGGCTTCCTTAATCTTATGCCTTTTGTAGTATGATTATGATTTTAATTGTGGGAATGACTTTGATTAATCCTATCCATGCTTAATTGTGGTTTTGGTGCATGAAATATTGGTTTCTATATTAGGGCTTTTGAAATTAGGGTTCATGGTTGTTTGGGGGTGATTTCATGGGTGGAATTATGTGAGATTTGGAGGGGATGCTTGTTATGAGATGGGTAAACCATGGTTTTGATTTGGGAATGTTTCATGAGGTTTTAATTGATGAGACTGTTTTCTGCCCATTTCTGAATTTTGCTTAATTTGGATGTTTAAGTTGTTATTATGGTGATTTATAGATGGATTAATGTTGTTAGTATACTTGGGAGGGTGTTGTGCGAATTTGGTGTTGTTTAGAGGTCGTTTGAATGTTGAAATCCAAAGTTAGAGTGCCTTGGATGCACTAGTAGGGTGATGGTTAGTAATTGGTGTATTGTTGGTTGATTTTAGGTTGTGTGTTCGAGGAAGTACCGTTCTAAAGTCTTGGGTTGATCTTGTGATTTCGCTAGTAAGGTAAGAACGTTGATCACAAATCTCTCATTAACCATTATCTTGTTTGATACGCTTGCTTGATCATCATATATTCTTGTTTTATACGTTCATTCTCATTATCCGTTTCGCTTGTATCTAATTGTATCATTGAGCATATTTTTCCGTTCATCTTATCAATGTTCGTTTGCGGTCTTTCGACCACCACACTCCCCACGGCCCTTCGGCCCTCTTGCCTTCCTCGGCCCTCTTGCCTTCCTCGGCCCTTCGGCCTCTAGCCGAGACCACCACTCGGCCACTCGGTCGAGTGGTGTGTTTACTTGTTGCTTGTGTTTTGTTTCGCTTCAAATAGCTATCG
The DNA here is from genome assembly GCA_963680865.1 of Spergularia marina. Lineage (NCBI taxonomy): Eukaryota > Viridiplantae > Streptophyta > Magnoliopsida > Caryophyllales > Caryophyllaceae > Spergularia > Spergularia marina. The sequence continues at coordinate 10,481,164 of OY804554.1, forward strand.
ATTATGATCATCATAACTTATATCGTCAAATAATGCATTTTTGAATAACGTATATAAAACGGATGAAAGAATATAAATGACTCCACCTAGAGTACGATGTATTCGGCTCGGCCGATCATCGTTGATATACCTCTGATCAAGGTACGTAGGGTCGGGTTAGCTGCCGACTTCCTAATAGTCTTCCTCCTAGATGGGAGCTCGTCCTACCGGCCTGTCTTGTGAGGGGTGTGCACACTCGGGATTATTAGGGCGATAATTACAACTCTAGCTCGAACAAAGTTCGTTAAGTGGGGCTATGGGGTAGGACCCTGGCCGAAAATATGACAAAACGATATATATATATATATATATATATATATATATATATATATATATATATATATACATATTTATTGAGCGGCGATGCTCTTTTGATAATGCACTCTGTTGCTATTGATATTCCTATGCTATAACGTCAATTCGTTCTTGTTAGCTACGCGCCTCAAGGCGCGTATCTTATTTGTTCTTTATACTTGTTATTTCTTACTCAGCCTGTGCTGACGTTCTGTTTTCTGGTTCGTCCCTACCGTGTTCTGGGGCCTATGCCAATCTTCGATGGCATAGTTGACAGGTCTTGATGATATGGCTGCATGCTTACAAAGCTGATCATGTTGGGGGTTTTCGAAAGACTTTGTTTTATCTCAGACTTCATTTCGTTTTAATTATGTAATTTGGATTTCGTTTTGAGAACTATAGCTCGACATTTTTAAGACTTCCGCTGTTTTGTTTCCGTTTGTTAATTGTTGTTGAATTTCTAGCCTAGCAATTGACTTGGTAGTCAATTGCGGCGTGACAATTCTAAATTTATTTCTATTTATAGTTGGTCAAAATTTAGGGTTGTTACAGTTGGTATCAGAGCTATAGGTTCTGATTCGTCGAGTCTATAAAGGTTTTCAAAACTTGTTTTAAATGATTTACAAACTGGACAAGGGATGGGTGCATTCATTCGCATGCTATGTGCTAACTGCTATGTGAAACTAGAGAAGGAGTTTACACTAATGGTTTTGACCTGCGAATTTTGTGGTATGCGTATACGAATTGGGTACTAATGCACTTGGAGTTCTCTCTGGTATACTGACAGAATGGCAGGCACGGGAACATATGTTTGGGAGTTCGGACCATCTGGTGTAAGGTCAATTGTTGGTCCATGGACGATACCGGATCATATAGCTTTTTCATCTGAGACCTTCCAGGACCGTATGAGAATTGGTGAGTCTGTAGAAGAGTTCGTCACCAGGATGAGGGCAAAACTGACTGAGGCAGCCGAAAGATTTCCATGGGCAATTAGACCCGAGGTCCAAGTCTTTGTGACATTGGTCAACCTGAGGATACATCCTCGTTGGGAGGAGGTTCGAGCGAGGCTAGAAAGGAATGCCTACTATGCTTGTCTCACAGGGAGTTCACAATACTTAAGGGACAGATCAGGCAGAGTGATAGATCTTGACAGGTTGGAGGTAATTCTGGAGTGGGAGTATGAGATATCCCTTAGCCCTGTGCAAATACCTGAAAATTTCCAAATATACATACCCCCTGTACCCTCGAACCCTGATAATGGTAACCCTACCCCGGAACCTCGTGAAGCTTATGTGATGAAAGGGAGGAAGGTTCAGCTACAGGGACACGAAACGCCTGGCCAATCGAATCAGAAGAGAGTTAAAATTGAGGAACATCACCATCCCCCTAACCCTCCGTCTTCGCCTATTGGAGAGGATGCACCAGTGGACACGGAGGAAGAGCCTGAGGAAGTCCCCACAAGCGAAGAGGAGGATGATATTATTGAAACTAGTGACACGGAGGTCATTGTGATTAGTTCGGATGAGGAGTTGAGCGACTCGGATCAAGATAATGGAGGGGAAGTCCCTAATGATGAGGATTATGATCCGAGTGGCGAAGCTTAAGGGATTAACATAGAGACTTATAAATAAAGGCATAAGGCCTGGTTATTAATTAGACGTCGATTATGTTTTATTATTAAATGTTAGCATTAAACATCATATCATACTTTGTCAAGTTTTCATTGTTCAAGTGCTTTAGATCGGGGACAATACCCCAATACCATTATGTTATTTCGATTGTTTCAAAAGCACGTTGCAAATTAAATGCTAGTTGATTTTATACTGTGTGTTGATATCACTGTTCTCGAACATTCATGTGTCCGACGTTTTTGATCCTAGCACGACGCGTGCTACAGTAACACAAGACGAGTTTCAAAAAAAAAAAAAAAAACCAAAAAAAAAAAAAAAAAAAAAAACGAAAAAAAAAAAAAAAAAAAAAAAAAAGTTAAACTCGGGCGAGACGAATAGACGAATGTTGATTTCGATATACTTACACTTCTGAGCTGAATTGCCTTCATGATTCGCCGGCTATGTGATTTATTGTTTATGAATAAATTGAAATGTATTGATTCATGATTGATAATGCCTGAATGAGTATGTTATAGAGTTGGTTACGCCTGATTCAACCGTTATTACCTTATAGAAAATGGTGCGAAACAACAGTCCAGATGTGACAGCTATTCTAGCACAAATGGCACAGCAGCAGCAAGTAATGGTTGAAACTATGCAGCAGATAGCACAGATTAATGCTGCTAATATTGCTGCCAATAATGCAGCCAATAATGCTGCTAATAATGCTGCCAACAATGCTGCAAACAATGCTGCAAACGACGGCAATGGGATTAATGCCGGTAATGGAGGTGGAGATAATGAAATGCTGTTAGCTAAGATGTCGGATGCCGTGCAGAAGAAACGGCCTGACAATTTCACTGGGAGAGGAGAACCGAGTATCCTACTTGACTGGATCGAGGATATGGAGAGAATCTTCTCTGCTGTTGGAGTTCCTGACAATCTAAAGGTAAAAGTTGCTGCATTTTACCTTAAGGAGGTAGCTGGAAGATGGTGGATGAAAATTCAGGAGGAATTTTACAAACCGGTGCTGGAAGAGAAAGCTGATGGGTCTGTTATTGAGAGGTTTAGAGATTGGAAAGTTTTCAAATACCTCTTAGAGAAAGAGTTCTTTCCGGAACACTTGAAGGAACAGAAGGTGGCGGAATTTGAGGCATTTCAACAAACTGAGGGCATGTCTGTGAAGGAATTCCATGATAAGTTTGAGGACTTGAATAGGTTTGCTGAGAGTGTCACGCCTACTGAGTCTTCTAGAGCCGCCAGCTTTAGAAAGAAACTACTTTGGAGTATTAAGGGATGGTTTGCCTCTGAGCGATTCCATACTGTAAAGGATGTTTATGAAAGAGCCACAACAGCAGAGCAGAATATGGAAACAATGAGCATGGAACTCGGGGGAAAGAGAAAGGAGACGCCCTTTGATTTGGTGAACATACCCAATAAGAAGGGAAATTTTGGGGGTTTCAAAGGAAAAGCGCAGTCTGCTGGGACTGGGAAGTCGAACTACAAGAATGTTTTCCACAACAGAGCTCAAAGCCAGAGCTTTGAGATCGAGAGGCCTTGCAACAAGTGTGGCAATAAGCATCCCGGGAAGACGTGCAATGGTGATAGGGTCACATGCTTCCATTGCGGAAAGCTTGGGCATAAGGCTAATGTGTGCTACTCCAAGATGGCTGGAAAAGCGCCTGTAGCGTCTGGCAGCTACTCAGTGGCGCCCAATCGATTCCAGAATTTCAAGGCCCAAAGTGGCTATGCGGGTTCGAATAACACTTACAAGAATCCAACACCAACTAGGGGAACAACCTATACAGCACCAGCTAAGCAAGCGGGATCGGCCAGTGTGGCCGCCCCAACTAAGAAAGCCACTGGACAGCTGTATGTCATGAATCCAGAAGAGAATGAAAACGCTGATGTCGTATCGGGTAAATTCCCTGTTAACTCAGTACTTGCAAATGTTCTATTTGATAGTGGTGCATCCCACTCGTTTATTGCTGATAAGATTGTTGAGAAATGTGGACTTAATGATAGTTCAGCGGTAAACTTTGAGTTTTCAATGCCTGATGGGTCTAGTATTGCATGTAAGAGTCAGTTTAAAGACGTGCCTGTAGTGATTTGTGGACATGAGTTCAAATCTGATTTAATAACTTTTCCCCTAAACCATTTTGATGTAATATTGGGAATGGATTGGATGGGTAGGTATAAAGCGAGAATAGATTGTTGGATAGGAAAGATTTCACTTCGGGGACAGAAAAACACCCATGTGACTTATCGCATACTTCCAAAAAGACCAAGAATAAAGTTTGTGTCTGCCATGAATCTGAAGAAGCAGATAAATAAGGGAGAACCTCTATTCTTATGTCATGTGCGAGACACTAGGGTAGAATACCCAGAGTTGGACGATGTCCCTGTTGTGAGTGACTATTCTGATGTTTTCCCTGAGGAGATCCCGGGGATGCCACCCAAAAGAGAAGTTGAGTTCAAAATTGAGTTAGTACCTGGAACGGGTCCGATTGCTAAGTCACCTTACCGGATGGCCCCGGTGGAAATGCAGGAGCTGAAAAAGCAACTAGATGAATTGGTGGAAAAGGGATATGTTAGGCCAAGTGTGTCACCTTGGGGAGCCCCGGTCTTATTTGTAAGGAAGAAGGATGGCACAATGAGGCTATGTATCGATTATCGAGAACTGAATAATGTCACCATCAAAAACAGATACCCCTTACCCAGGATAGATGACTTATTTGACCAGCTTAAGGACGCAAGTGTGTTCTCAAAGATCGACTTGAGGTCGGGGTATTATCAATTGAAGGTAGCTGAAGAAGATGTACCAAAGACTGCATTTTCAACTAGATATGGACACTATGAGTTCACGGTAATGCCATTTGGGTTAACAAACGCGCCTGCAGTGTTCATGGATCTCATGAATCGCACCTTCAGACCTTACTTGGATAAGTTTGTGGTAGTGTTTATTGATGATATTCTGATTTACTCCAAGACTGAAGAGGAGCATAAGAATCACTTGAGGATCGTATTGGAGATTTTGAGAGAAAAGCAACTATACGGTAAATTCTCGAAGTGTGAATTCTGGTTGAATAAGGTAGCCTTTTTGGGACACGTAATATCCAAGGACGGAGTTGCAGTAGACCCAGCTAAGGTCAAAGCGGTAAAGGATTGGCCTACCCCAAAGAACGTAACAGAGATTAGAAGCTTTTTGGGACTAGCAGGTTACTACAGGAGATTTGTGAAGGATTTCTCTAAGATTGCTAAACCAATGACGACGTTGATGAAGAAGACTACAAAGTATAAATGGGATGAGACTTGTGAGAAAGCCTTTCAAACTCTAAAGGAACGGTTAACCACGGCGCCAGTGTTAGCTCTACCTGATGAGAACATACCCTACGAGGTGTACACCGATGCTTCAAAGAATGGTTTAGGATGTGTACTAATGCAGAACAGGAGAGTAATCGCCTATGCGTCTAGGCAACTCAAAAATTATGAGGAAAACTACCCGACCCATGATTTGGAGCTAGCAGCCGTGATTTTTGCACTAAAACTGTGGAGACACTATCTGTTTGGGGTTACATTCAAGATTTTCTCTGACCATAAGAGTTTAAAGTACATTTTCACCCAGAAAGAGTTAAACATGCGTCAAAGGAGGTGGTTAGAACTGATCAAAGATTACGACATGGAGATACAGTATCATGAAGGGAAAGCAAATGTTGTAGCAGATGCACTGAGCAGGAAGTCTCTACATTCGGTCCAATTGGTTGTTCAAAGACAAAGACTAAGGAATGAGTTTCTCAATTTCGGAGTTCAGTTGATAGAACCAGGAGCAACCACGGGGACAACCGCGATTGAAAATGATGTCTTTGAGGAGATCAAAGAATTGCAGGAGACTGACAAGCTGCTGATAGAAAAGGTAGCGAAAGAACCTGCATTGTTCAGAAGATGTGAAGATGGGATAATTCGATTTCAGGATCGGGTCTGCTTACCAAACAACGCCACATTGAGGGATAGAATCCTAATAGAGGCTCATGCAAGCAAATACTCAGTACATCCAGGTGGAGATAAGATGTACCAGGATTTGAGGAGAGTATTCTGGTGGTCAGGATTGAAGAAGGATGTGGCTAATTTTGTGTCTAGGTGTTTAGTTTGCCAAAAGGTTAAAAGTGAACACAAGAGACCTCAAGGAAAATTGCAACCCTTACCAGTACCAGAGTGGAAATGGAGTTCCATATCCATGGACTTCATTGCTGGATTACCTCGAACACCTAAAGGCAACAACATGATTTGGGTAATAGTGGACAGGTTGACGAAATGTGCACATTTTATACCAATGAAAGACACGTGGAAAAAGAAACAGTTAGCTGATGCCTATATACATCATGTGTTGAGAATTCATGGTACTCCAAAGGAGATCGTCTCCGATCGCGATGCACGTTTTGTCTCCCGTTTCTGGAAAAAGTTACAAGAAGCCTTGGGAACAAAACTCTTAATGAGTACCGCATTCCACCCCGCAACTGATGGTCAAACAGAGAGGACAAATCAGACCTTGGAAGATATGTTAAGAGCCTGTGCTTTACAATACCAAGGTGGTTGGGAGGATAAGCTGGATCTGATAGAATTCTCCTACAACAACAGCTATCAAGCCTCAATCAAGATGGCCCCATACGAGGCACTATATGGTAGGAAGTGCAGGAGTCCAATCTGTTGGAATGACATCAGTGAAACGATGGTTTTGGGTCTAGATTACATCCAGCAGATGACCGACCAAGTCAAACTAATCCAGGAGAGACTAAAGGCTGCGCATGACAGACAAAAGAGCTATGCCGATAAGACTCGCAGTCAAATTGAGTTTAATGAGGGCGACATGGTGCTACTCCGAGTGTCACCTACCAGGGGTGTAATGAGGTTCGGGAAGAAAGGGAAACTGAGTCCTAAGTTCATTGGACCCTACAGGGTGACCAAACGGATTGGTGAGGTCGCTTATGAGTTAGACTTGCCAGCAAACCTCGAAAAGGTTCACAACGTGTTTCACGTTTCCCAACTCAGACGATACGTTAGTGATCCGTCACATGTACTCAATCCAGAAACCATCGAATTAGATGAAACCATGACTTATGAAGAAGCACCATTGAAAATCTTGGACACTAAGGTGCGCAAAACCCGACGAGCTGAGACACAGATGGTGAAAGTTCTGTGGTGTAATAACAACGTTGAGGAAGCAACCTGGGAAGTGGAGTCGGTTATGCGTGAGAAGTACCCTCATCTGTTTACTTAAGGTATATTCGGTTCGGGTCGAACCTTTATTTTAAGGGGGATGAGAGCCTCGCGCGCTTTGTTTTGTTTCTAAGCGTTTGTTTGATGTGATTTATGTGTGTTTTGATTCATATGTTTGCCGATTCTTCTTTCATGTGCTTTGTTGCTTCGTACCTCGAGTACAGTATTTCCAACTCATTTTAATTCTCATTCAATTACCCTTCTATTGTTTTCCCTCGAGCATGATCTTATGATCTTATATTACATTTTCCAAGTACTCATTCTACCCTGTGATCAATGTTATTAGTTAAGAGCGTGTCTTTTGAAGGATGGGTTTAAAGATTCGGGACGAATCTTTGTTTAAGGGGGGAAGATTGTAACACCCCAAATTTTTGGGTTACTTGAATTGTGCAAAGTATTGGGAGAATCTCGTTTTAAGGGCGTGAAAATCTATTTTGGAAATTAGGGTATACCTTCCGTTTAGAGACGCTTTCCTAATTGGGCAACTGTTGGACGAAATCACCGAAATACCCTTACTAAACCCTTCCTATTTTCTACAAAAAAATAAAATAAAAACCCAAAACCCTCCCCCTCACTCACGGCTGCAGCAAGAAAGAAAAAAAAAAAAAAAGAGAGACGTGAAGAGAAGAAGAGAAGAAGGAGAAGAGAAGAAGGAGAGCGCCGCTGCCCTAGCCGCCGACCGCCGTCGCCGCCACCTGCGCACCACCGCCGACCCCCTTTGCCCTCTCTCTTGGTTTTTACACCAAGAGTTGTAAGTTTAACCTCTCTCTCTCATAATTTTCAGATTAGGGCTTCCTTAATCTTATGCCTTTTGTAGTATGATTATGATTTTAATTGTGGGAATGACTTTGATTAATCCTATCCATGCTTAATTGTGGTTTTGGTGCATGAAATATTGGTTTCTATATTAGGGCTTTTGAAATTAGGGTTCATGGTTGTTTGGGGGTGATTTCATGGGTGGAATTATGTGAGATTTGGAGGGGATGCTTGTTATGAGATGGGTAAACCATGGTTTTGATTTGGGAATGTTTCATGAGGTTTTAATTGATGAGACTGTTTTCTGCCCATTTCTGAATTTTGCTTAATTTGGATGTTTAAGTTGTTATTATGGTGATTTATAGATGGATTAATGTTGTTAGTATACTTGGGAGGGTGTTGTGCGAATTTGGTGTTGTTTAGAGGTCGTTTGAATGTTGAAATCCAAAGTTAGAGTGCCTTGGATGCACTAGTAGGGTGATGGTTAGTAATTGGTGTATTGTTGGTTGATTTTAGGTTGTGTGTTCGAGGAAGTACCGTTCTAAAGTCTTGGGTTGATCTTGTGATTTCGCTAGTAAGGTAAGAACGTTGATCACAAATCTCTCATTAACCATTATCTTGTTTGATACGCTTGCTTGATCATCATATATTCTTGTTTTATACGTTCATTCTCATTATCCGTTTCGCTTGTATCTAATTGTATCATTGAGCATATTTTTCCGTTCATCTTATCAATGTTCGTTTGCGGTCTTTCGACCACCACACTCCCCACGGCCCTTCGGCCCTCTTGCCTTCCTCGGCCCTCTTGCCTTCCTCGGCCCTTCGGCCTCTAGCCGAGACCACCACTCGGCCACTCGGTCGAGTGGTGTGTTTACTTGTTGCTTGTGTTTTGTTTCGCTTCAAATAGCTATCGATTATGATCATCATAACTTATATCGTCAAATAATGCATTTTTGAATAACGTATATAAAACGGATGAAAGAATATAAATGACTCCACCTAGAGTACGATGTATTCGGCTCGGCCGATCATCGTTGATATACCTCTGATCAAGGTACGTAGGGTCGGGTTAGCTGCCGACTTCCTAATAGTCTTCCTCCTAGATGGGAGCTCGTCCTACCGGCCTGTCTTGTGAGGGGTGTGCACACTCGGGATTATTAGGGCGATAATTACAACTCTAGCTCGAACAAAGTTCGTTAAGTGGGGCTATGGGGTAGGACCCTGGCCGAAAATATGACAAAACGATATATATATATATATATATACATATTTATTGAGCGGCGATGCTCTTTTGATAATGCACTCTGTTGCTATTGATATTCCTATGCTATAACGTCAATTCGTTCTTGTTAGCTACGCGCCTTAAGGCGCGTATCTTATTTGTTCTTTATACTTGTTATTTCTTACTCAGCCTGTGCTGACGTTCTGTTTTCTGGTTCGTCCCTACCGTGTTCTGGGGCCTATGCCAATCTTCGATGGCATAGTTGACAGGTCTTGATGATATGGCTGCATGCTTACAAAGCTGATCATGTTGGGGGTTTTCGAAAGACTTTGTTTTATCTCAAACTTCATTTCGTTTTAATTATGTAATTTGGATTTCGTTTTGAGAACTATAGCTCGACATTTTTAAGACTTCCGCTGTTTTGTTTCCGTTTGTTAATTGTTGTTGAATTTCTAGCCTAGCAATTGACTTGGTAGTCAATTGCGGCGTGACAATTCTAAATTTATTTCTATTTATAGTTGGTCAAAATTTAGGGTTGTTACATGAACTATCTGAGCAAACGATATATTACTGAATCCTGGTAGACCAAATTGCCTATGTGCCATGCTTTTGGTGAATATCAGTTGCCTATACATTGGCCTTTGGCTTATGTTCCCATGTCCACCATTAGGTGGCGTAATGAACACAGGTTGAGTTTGATCGGTGGGGGTAGTAGTACTCAGTGGTTGGTTCTCCTTGGATGCCTCTTTTTGCACAAGCTCATTTCTAGCTACCTGCTGCACTTTTTTTGGAACCCACATCTTCCTGACCTATTTAGTTTTCTCCTTCCTCCTACACTCCTTTTCTCCATGACCAAGGCCTCTACATGTCTTACAAAGTATCGGTCTCCATTCATACTCTATTTCCAGATCATGACACACCCCATCATCCTCTTCCACACAGACACTTTCTGGAAAAGTTTGTCCAATTTCTACCTCAACCATCACCCTCACAAATCCCAATCGTCTATTACTTGCATTTGGCTCATCACATCGACTGGCTTACTAACAAGTGACGCAATTTTCATTATGCAATTAACACCCCAGAATTTCATACCCAAATCCAGGATTCTAATCCAAATCGGCACAGTCTTGACAAATTCTTTTCCTAATGACATGTCAGGTGTCCAAGCTTTAGAAATCAGAGGCTTACTGTCAAACAACTGATATCTCCCACCTAAGATAGAATCCCTATCCCCAATGGTTTTGAATTTTGCAGCAAACACATTATTAGGTAAGGTGGATACCTTTTCCAATCCATTCTTTCCTCAAATTCTCCACAGGTATCCTTCCATAATATCAAGGGGGGGTTTGATCCCAGTACATAACAAATTATAGCGGATGACCATAGTTTCTTACCTTCATCAATATCATCTGGCGTCAGTTTGATTCTGGGTTTCATCTGAGTCGATTCCACATGTTCAGCACTGTGATTCTCATTCAATCCCGATTTCTTCCCACGCCTAACCTCTGTCCACCCATTCTCTGGATTTACCACCTCCTCATTTGGTTGTTGTGTAACCACATCCTTATTTTCTTCCTGAGCTTCATCCACGTCCTCTTCCTCTTCTGTAAACTCATCCTCATCATCATCTGTTAGATTAAGAGGGGGGATTGGTATAATTTCATTCATGGCCCTAGATTTCTGTGCATCCGATGATTGAGGAACTCTCTTCCCATTTCCCACCTGCACAGTCTCATCATCCTGATTTTTCAATCCTACATTATTTTTGTTTTTGTAATTATGCTTATTAGATTTAGATTGGTTACTCCCCGATCTTCTCTTCCTCGCCATAGCTGGGAGTTGAAGATTAGTCCGTACAGAGTTCGTACTAGATAGCGTGAGCAAGAAGCACTCTCTCTCTAGAACTTTCTCTCTCTAACATTTTTTTCTAACAAGTCTTCGAAAGTTTGAAATCATAATGCAATCATTGCAGACTAGACCAAGAACATACATCTCAGTCCTATAGAAATGCAGCATCTTGAATGGTCGCAGTTGTAACACCTCGGCTCATCGCCTGAGTCGCAAGTAGTCACCTATGGCAGCTTGCCAAGCTGTGTACTGACCCCATAAACCAACACGGTTCCGTTTGGCACACTTTGACCCCACTCGTGCACACCCTGGGAAACTTTTCAATAGGTCACCCATCCCAAAATTACTCTCAAGCACGCTTAATTGTGGAGTTCTTATCACATGGGCTTTCCTAAAAGTAAAGTCGACTTTGTTAGTATAAATAGCACTATCAATCTTTTTTAAGCACCTCGTATAAGCCCTTAATCTCTTATAACCTTCCTCAGAAATTTGGGGCATTACACTCACCCTCTCTTAAGACAACAACGACCTCGTTGCACCTAGCAGCCAACCATAGTCTAACTCCCCCTGCTACGCTGTTAACCTGGGGCACTCCTGACCACATGATCAACACGCAGTCGCATGGTTGCTCTGATACCATTTGTAACACCCCGACTCATCGCCTGAGGCGCAAGTAGTCGCCTATGGCAGCTTGTCAGGCTGTGTACTGACCGCATACACCAACACGCGTCCTTTCAGTGCACTTTGACCTCACTCGTGCGCACCCTAGGAAACTTTCCAAGAGGACACCCACCCTAAAATTACTCCCCATCAAGCACGCTTAACTGTGGAGTTCTTATCATATGGGTTTTCTAAAAGGAAAATCGACTTTGTTGGTATGAGTAGCACAATCAATCATTTTTAAGCACCCTATATGAGCCCTTAATCTCTTATAACCTTCCTCCGAAATCTGGGGTATTACACTCACCCTCTCTTAAGACAACAATGTCCTCGTTGCACCTGACAGCCAACCTTAGTCCAACTCCAGGATTTTTCCCCCGCTAGGCTGTTAACCTGGGCACTCCTGACCACAAGATCAACACGCGATGGCAGGGTTGCTTTAATACCATTTGTAACACCCCGACCTCGGCTCATCGCCTGAGCCGCAAATAGTCACCTATGGCAGCTTTCCAGGCTGTGTACTGACGCCATAGACCAGCAGGGTCCTTTCAGCGCACTTTGACCTCACTCGTGTGCACTCTGTGAAACTTCCCAGGAGGTCACCCATCCTGAAATTACTGTCAATCAAGCGCACTTAACTGTGGAGTTCTTATCACATGAGTTTCTTAAAAGGATTGTCGACTTTGTTGGTATGAGTAGAACTCTCAATCTTTTTTAAGCACCTCATATGAGCCATTAATCTCCTATAACCTTCCTTTGAAATTTGGGGTATTACAGCAGTAGTCGCTCTAAATTGATATTAATCTTCAAAAGAATGCAGTCCAAAATCAGTAATCGTAGATATGTTGAAGAATACATATTTTAGTCAAACGAATACGCAACATCTCGAACGGGTGTAGTATTCGCTCAAAATGAATGTAAGTCTTTGAATGTCTTGAATTGGCACAATAGTCATCTAAAACATGTTGTCACGTGTTGATATATTGTCGCAGATTCTGGATGGGCGCAGTTATCATTCGGAATTAATGGTTACACTGGACTATTGCCTTGAATAGGCAAAGTAGTCATTCAAGACAGGTTTCACCACATTTTGGATAAAAGATCGCGAGTTATTGTACTCATTGGTTGATTCACCGAAATATCAATTACAGGAAAAAATAAGGGGTATTCTCCAGTATCAAAATGGTTCTTCAAACTTGAATTTTCTTGGTCGCTATCTTGGCTTTAGTTGTGTTGTTCTTAGGGGACTTCAATTCGTCTTTGTTGGTGCATAGACTTGTAAATATTTGCATTCATGTCTTGCTGATTTGGAGGCATTAGCGTACTGATGGGCCAATATCTTCATCCAAGTCGCCCTTGACTCAATCAGGCCATGTGAGCCCCCGAGTGTGGAGCAATTGGTTCTTGTTGCTTTAAACATAGAGCGTGTCGTTGCATTTGTTTGGAGTATGATCTACAACTTGTTTTTATGATATCAAGCAAGTCATGCAAATTCCACACATAGAGGGATCATGCATACTCAAATTACACAGAGAAAACATATGCAAATATCATATGCCACACTAAGAAAGCTAAATTCCTATGACCTTGAAGTCTTTCCCCCCAAAAAAAGAAATGAAAGGACGCAATAATAGATAGCAATGAAAAAGAGACGCTAGTCCCTAGAGACTAAAAAATGACACAAGGATAAGGGACTATTTCGTTGTTTATGAACTTACGTCGTTGTCTTGAGTGATAAGATGAGCATTATTATGGTTGTGCCACGAATATGTCACTTGTTGCTCTACATATGTCGCATGTCTATCTTATCATGAATCGAATGAATGAAAATTTTCCAAATATGAATCCAATGTAATTTGAGCAAGGAAGTGGGATTGTGCAACTTGATCCATCAAATTGTGCGACGCGTCCATTATCCCAATTTGCAGACAGTATTCGATTTGGACATCTTTGATGAGCATCAATGGTCTAGATCTCATAAAATTGTACTCTAAATTTGTTGTAGAGTATGACATAGAAACTTGAATCCATAAGGGTTTGAGCAAATTATGAAATTTTTATCAAACTCTTACACCAAGCATGTGCCTCGTTTAGTGACGAGAACCCCATGTAGGAGAGTAGTGATATGATATATGGGCCATGTGAATTTAAAAAGAGCTGAAAGGTTTTTTTGGTGATGAGTCTTTGTGTGCTTAGAGCTTATAAGTGAAAGTTATTTAGCCTCTAATTAGTACTTAATTACTCCTAATTAAGTTTAGTTAAGGATCTTTAGTTGCATGTAAGATAAAAGCATAAATAAGGTAATAAAATATGTTTTTATACCTTGATCAAGAGGAATTATGACTATCCTTCAAATGAAGGATCTTGAGCTGCTAATTAATAGGGATCCTCTTCCTTAATTTTGAGTTTCCAAGTTAGGAAACCTCCTCCCTTGATCCACCAAAGAAGCTCTCCAAAAATCTCACAAAATGGACTAGTTTTAAGAGATTTTAATCCTAAAACCAAAATAAAATTAGCTAACACTTTAGCCAATGTTATTCTAGGTTTAGATAAGTGTTTTGATCAAGTTTTCATTGACATGCAATGAAGAGAACTTGATATTAAAAGATGAGGAAGTGGTTGATTTTATTGAGAGAAAAATGAAGGTTTTCTCTTATTCTCTCTCTAAAATTGAGATGTGTTTGTGTAAAAATAATGTGTCACATGTTTGACCATCAAATTCTAGTATATATAGTTGTAATAATTCAAATTACTAATTATACCCCTAAGTAGGGCAGAGCATTTTCGGATATTTGATTCGAATTCAGTGTCCGGACCGGATATCGGTATCCGAAACCCCAAATTTTTAGTATCCGATATCCGATCCGAAGTTGATCGGATATCCGAAACTTCTATCCAATGGATCTCCGGTCAAATATTGAGGATATCCAATATTCGAAAACACATTGGATGTGTCATATGAAATCCATTACTGGCTCAGGCCAACTTGGCAAGCCCATCACTTAGTTGGGCCTAAAAAAGTCGGGCCATCCAAAGGCAAGGCCCAACTATGAAATGTCATAGCCTGATTCATCTAGACAATTCCCCATGCTCTTTTATAGATAAATACAACCATATCATTCTTTTTACACAAAGTCTCATAAAAGACGGACTCTCAATAATTTATTGAGAGACCATTCTACTGTATGTGTTACAAAGTGACTCTTTTTACATTAATTGTAACCGTGATAATACTTTTACTCATTCTATGAATTTTGCTATAATAAATCACATTATCTATGATTTTGAAAGATCAAATCATATAAAATTAGCTAGAATTTATAAAGTAACGCCTTTGCAAATCTTGGATTAAGTGTCTAAAGTCTTTAACTAAAACGATTACCAAAAGTAGTATAATGGTCATTAATTATGTAAACAGGGTCACAATGAAAATAATATAATTGATCTCTCAATAAATTATTAAAAGACGGTTTCCAACAAGACATACTGTTCTTTTTATTACCGA
The DNA here is from genome assembly GCA_963680865.1 of Spergularia marina. Classification (NCBI taxonomy): domain Eukaryota; kingdom Viridiplantae; phylum Streptophyta; class Magnoliopsida; order Caryophyllales; family Caryophyllaceae; genus Spergularia; species Spergularia marina. The sequence goes on from OY804554.1 coordinate 10,496,375, forward strand.
TGTGAGATGACTTGATCAACATGAGAGCTGCCCATAAGCTTAGCCAACCTCCTAACTTCGACCATACATTTCGATCCTTTTAGTGCTTAATCTGGAGAATATACCTCAAATAAATCTGGTAGATCTCATTTTTAGCTTTCCGTGCACATTGATTTCGACCCGTATGGACATCATATGTGAAAGTTATGATAAGTATAAAACTAGCATTTGCATATAAAAAAATACTAAAACCTTAGCAACGTGCTAAGTTCGGCCAACAATTTCGACGAGTTGGGTACATAGTTGGGAAACAATCCTTAAATAAATCGAACGATTTTTTTAAATAATGCTCTAAATTAAAATAATTCAAGTTTTGGGTGCGGAACGAAAATATTTACGTAGAATGGGTCCACGTAGGATCGGATACCCCCGAACCAAATTTGTACCAAAACCGCTATGGCGCGTGACGGTTATGACCATAACCGCTCAATTTTCAGACGGTTTTGGTGGGTTCTTTTTCCGTCAAAATTGCAAGATTGACCAAAACCGCCCTAAAAAAAGACGGTTTTGGTCCATAACCGCCCCAATTTGCAACGGTTTTGGTCCATAACCGCCCCAATTCTCAGCGGTTATGGGTAAAACCGTCACGCGCCGTGACGGTTTTGGTTTGTTTCGCCAAAAAAAAAAAAAAACCGAAGCTAGTTTGGAGAATGCCAATCCTACGTGGACCCATACTACATAAATACTTTCATTCCACACCCAAAACTCGAATTATTTTAATTTAGAGCATTATTTAAAAAAAACGTTCAAATAAATCTTGTAGATATGTTCCTAGCTTTCCGCAGAAATTTCTTTCAACCCGTTTGTAATCTCTATGTGAAAGTTAAAATGAAACGAACAAGTCTTGCACATAAAACAGATATACGTATCGAATTCTTACTAATCAACTAGCCATGATCAAAGTTAAGCAAATATTATGAATTAGGCAACGGAAAATTCACGTGTTACCCTCGAACTTTGACTGATTGCACATGGTACCCAACTTAGCAAGTTTGTACACAAGTTCACATAGTACCCCTGAGGTTATCACTTGTGCACATGGTACCCAAATAATAACTTCCGTTATATTTTTCTGTTAAATGATGATGTGTTAATTAGTTGTTAGGTAAAATTAGTTGATTAAATTACTAATTAACAATTAGTGATGCTTTTCAATTAATAGATCAAAAATCAAAATTTTAAACTTTATAAAACAAATCTAAAATATAATTTCATTAACAAAACTAAATCCAAAAAACTTGTTTGATTTCATAAAAACATTATTTTGGTTAAAAAATATTCATAATTTGTGCACGTGGTACCATTCAGGTTACCACTTTGTGCGCACGGTACCTTTGAGATCACAACATTTTGCACATAGTACCCCAAAAAGATTGTTTTTTTAAAAAACAAAAAAATTCAAAATATATTATTTGAAAAAAAATTGAAAAAAAAAATATTTTTTAAAAATATTTTTGAATTTTTTTTATTAAAAATACTAATTTTATAATTTAATTAACTAATTACCTAACAACTAACTAACACATCATCACTTAACGACAAAATCTAACGAAAGTTAGTATTCGGGTACCATGTGCATAAAGTAATAACCCCAGGGGTGCCATGTGCAGAAACTTGCCAAGTTGGGTACCATGTGCAATCAGTAAAGTTCGAGGGTACCACGTGAATTCTCCGACAAGGCAATTATATGATAGTAATCACCTTACCAATTAGTTACATGTAATACTCCCTCCGTTTTTTAAGGTTCTTTACGTTTCATTTGAATTTCTCTCACATATTCAAACGAAACGTAAATAAACTAAAAAAAAGGAGAGAGCAGTTTTCATAGGAGAAATCATTGCTTACACATAGTGTATCTCTATTATGCATACACAACCAATATAATAATGACATGTGGTATTTATTTGTATAAATAAATTGCACTAGATGGGGGAAGTATAAGATTTGATATCTCACAACACCTTCCTCCTTAGCTAGCAAACGACACTGATTACTCTTCTTCTTTTTTTTCTTTTTTTTTTTGTTATTGTTTTTAGATAATTACATTTATATCCTTATTGCCAACAAAGGGCATATCGACGGCTTTTGATGAGGCTTTATCACCTTTATTTACCTTGTGTGTGTGTGTTAGTAAATAGAAATATGTTACTAATACAATAGCATTCATACTCTACAACTTAGCCATGGTGATAAAGCCATGTGAATTTTTGTACGACAAAACAGGTCTCCAATCTAGAGTGACATGTTTCTTTTCTTTTTTTAGTTAAGTCTTTCTTTTTCATTATGTAGATTGTAAATTGTACGTAACATACATATTACTTTATTAGAATTAGTGTTGAATATGTGTTCCAACCAACTAGATGTATATAATACGTTTTCACAAATTTATACATTATTTATCTCTCAAGTATGTACATTTTTTGACTTCTTACTTAGGAAAATTAGATTGTCATAGTCATTATTTAATCAAAATCCCATAGTCAAATTTCTCAACTAAAAAGTCTCTAAGTTATCGAGGTAGTAGAAACGATGCTCATTTGACTTACTTAAACGATCTCTTTGTAATAACCCACCTTAATAATAACAATAATAAAAAAACCATAAAAAAAAAAAAAGTTGTCGTGGGAATTGTTAGGCCATTTAATGCCTAGAACGTTGATAATTGTCATTTTCGCAGGGGGAAACCAAGTTACCTTTGGTAAATTGGTGTACCCTCGGGAGAAAACTGGTTTTTTTTGGCCTATATTCCATCTCTACTCAGTTGTTCGACGCAAATCAACACACAAGTGTTGTACTGAGTGAATTAAACTGAAGTGCTTCAGACCATAAGCACACCACATATAAAGTAAGATCCGAGTATTATAAGATTTCGTAAAAATAATTTACGAAATAAGTAGTTGTTACGTACGTGCGAAAAGTGACATCTTCTTAGCGAGGCTCTGTCGAAATAGTTATTGTCACTTAATGTAGCCAAGGTATAACTCTTAAACTGTTATGAAATTATTATCGTTAGACAACGCCGTTAATATTTTCGTACACATTTTCGATAATTGATTAACCTTGTGACGAATAGTTATTACGGTGCAAGTAATTCGGTGGAATTGCCCCAATTTGTGAACGTCACCGTATTAACAACTAACCCAAGAATAATATGTGTTGGTGGTAAATAGTAGCTCCATGATTATAAAGTAACCCGGCGGAATTATCCCAGTGGTGAAAATAAATAATCTTAGAGTGAATGATTTCCACTAAATGACGATAAATAGTAAATTAACAATTTGACTAGATAATCGCCACTTTTAGAATTCGGACGTCGTTGGACCCTAGCACAGTTAATTATCAAATAAATGACAACATGATTACTTTGCCAATATAACCTTAAATAAATAACTTACGCGACTTTATTTACTTAGAACGAGAGAACGCACGGAGTAGTATCGCGGTGGTTTGGAAATTTAGGTAAGGGACTCTTTCGGATTTAGCTTATAGTATTATTTTTGTATACTTTAATGCTTATTTTTAAGAGGATCGAGTACTGCAAACTCTAATTATTTTCTGAACTACTTTGACTTTGTGGGTTAGTTTTATGTTCTGGCTAACTTTGAAACGAGGATATCCGTCTGGCCCTGCCAATGGAGTAAACTGGCACTGACTGAGAACTTCTGAATTAACCAGAATTACACTACCCACTACCGGAATTATTTATACTTATACGAACTATTATTGTTTTACTATGATATAATGAAACTAGTAACTATTATTGTTTTACTACATATTGAAGTCATTAGTATGATATCAAAATTGCTAATCACACACCGAAAGCTATTTAGAGATGGAATATTTCTATTGGAATTGGATCCTCGGGAGTTGAAAATAAACTCTACCATGTAGAGTTTACTTAATAAGGTAAGAATTATTTTGAATTTTCTTTGTGCATTTAAAGATTCTCTTCTTTTTGTCTTAATACTAGTTTTAGCAAACTCTACCAATTCTACCAAAAAATAACTCTAGGAAATCCTCACCCATTTCTATTTGGTGCGTTTGCAGATTGCAACAAAAAGGAATATATTGCGTAAAAAGTGAAGATACCAAATCGAAATTAGTTGGAATTTGGTAATCTAAGAAACGCTTCGCACTGAGCAAACATCCAATCTTAATCACGCGTTATGACCCTTAAACATCGGCCTGATCTCTTTTGTGGAAGACATGGGGTTGACAATGAGCGGGGACTTGCTTGCCTCGATCAAGGTTGTCACAACTCACAACTCGCGACCACCTCAAAATTTTTATAAATCTAGGAGTTATAATATCAAAATGTTGAACAATCTATAATATCAAAATGACAAACAAATCTTATTATATTGTGCAAAACGAAAAAGAAAAAAAGATAATACTTTGCAAAACTTGGGTGTTGGCGCCTGATACCACATCGGTGGTAGAAGGAAAATTGGGAAGTTGTTGACTTGTTGGTGTATAAAGGAAGATATCGTCCCACATCGGTAGGGGTGTGCAAATGCGGGTTCGGTTAACCGTTTGTCACTTTTTGGCCGACCCTAAACCGTAACCGTTAGTTCGGTTAACCGCACATCGGTTAAACGGATTTGTCGGTTCGGTTTAATCGGGTAATGTTTTAGTACGGGGACACTATTTGACCTACCAAATTAAGTAAAATTGATGGATAAAATATTAAGATTATACTATACGTCGATACTTTAATTAATTTATGTATTATTTCCCTCAAACAAGTGAATTTTAACAACATATTGGATTAATTATCTTATTTTAGACTTGTGAATTAGTTGACTTATAACCTAATTTATTGAAAATAAGCATTATGTCCACTTTCGGTTCGGGTTCGGTTAACCGCATACACACAAAGTTGCGATCCTAACCCGCATTTTATCAGTTCGGTTACCCGCTTTTTCGGTTCGGGTAAATCGGTTTTCGGTTCGGGTTTCGGTTTGGCTGTTTTTTTTGCACACCCCTACACATCGGTCCCGGGAAAATGTTTCAGCAACTTATTTCTTATTAATACGGAGTATTATAGACTTGGAATCTTATGCTAATATTGTAGGTCATTTACTACCGGTGGCGGTAGCCCAATGACTATGAGTTAAATGCTCGGAATTCTTTGTGCTTTTATTTTTTTCTGTTTTCGAATAGTTTCGGATAGGATACCCGATATCCAAATCCGCATCCGAATTAGATATCGGATATCGGATAATTGAAGTTTTTGTGCTAGCTATCCAAATCCGAAATATTTAGATACGGGCCTCCGATCCGAACTAATTATAGGATCGGGTATCCAAACATTCGGATCGGATCAAATATTTAGATAATCGGATATTTTGCTTAACCCTACCCCTAAGCATCTTATGTTACAATTTGGTATAATTGGTACACTTACATAATTTTTGCTAAAATTACAACTCTTTGTAATTTAATCATCTAATAATATTGACAATTCACACAAAAAACGTAATTTATTCGACCTGAGTTCCGAACTCCTAAAACACTATCCGATATAATCAGTTAACTCTTTAACTGAAACATTAGAGTTTATATTATATTGTACTAAATACAAATATCATATCCTTTGGAGAAACTATCTTTATCGGTGTGACCGAGAAGAATCACTTGATTACCGCCGCCAAACGACAATAACGTCAAACTCTAGCCAGCCAACCATTATCGATATACGTTAATCAACTAATTTAGTATATTTAATATATCACAGGTTTTTTTAACAACTCAACACTCTTGCATCCTGTAATGATGGACATGGGTCACACAAATATCCTAAACTACACTCGACTTCACCATTCAATGTAGCTTTTTGTCCGTGGTCTCTATGTGTAACACCCCGTAATTTTTAGGATTTTTATTTATTTAGGGTGTTACATTTAATTGAGGAATTTAAGAACCAGTTACTGATTTGGAAACTTTCCTACTTTGGACCGATTTCCTAATTGGGTTGATTTTAGGGAAACTACCTAAACACCCTTACTAATACTCCCTCACTCTACTACTACAATAAAAAAAAAAAAAACAAAAACAAACCCACCCCAAACCCCATCACACGTGAAACGCAGAGAAGAGGAAAAGAAAGGAGAAGAGAAGAAAGAGAAGAGAAGAAGAAGAAAGAGGAGAAGAGCCGCCGCCCTTCCCCATGTCGGACCGCCGCCGGCCACCCACGCCGCCGCCCCACCTCTCTGCCTTGATCATCTTTCCTCCCCTCTTGATTTTATATCAAGAGTAGTAAGAACCCTAAGCCCCTTTTTATGAATTAAAATTAGGGTTTCTATTATTTCATGTTGATTGTGGAATTAAAAGCATGAATATGGATATAGGATGTTAGTTTGACGTTTCTACTTATTGTTCTTTGGGAATTTGAACATGAAATCATGAATTTATAAATTAGGGTTTGAGAATTAGGGTTTATGTTTATTTGATGATGTTATTGTAATCGGAATCGCATGAAATTTAAAGGAGTGACTTATAACGAATTGGGTAACGTATTATATTAAATTGGGAAGGTTTTATGATGTTTTGTGTGAATTGTTTAGGTTCTGTCCAGATCTGATTTTCGGGTATTTCGGGTGTTATTATCGATGTTTTGATGTTTAGATGATGGGAAAATATTACTAGTATGATTGTGGAGTTGTGGTATAAGTTTGGTGCGAATTGGAGTTGATTTGGTTATCGTATGACCAAGATTTGTTGGAATTGTTATGATATGGGAGTATGGCGTTTGTGAGATATGAGATAGCATGGTTATGTATGTATGTCTACTTGGGAGTTGTAGTAATCCATCTCTATTTGGTGCTTACCTAGGTGGTGGTTTCAAGGAAGTACCCTTCACGGACTTTTGATATTTATTAAGCTTTTCCTGAATTGAAGGTAAGAACGTTGATCATCCTAAGGTTTAAGCATGATTCTCAATCCCACTTTCTTGAGCTTTCATTAATCATCTCCTATTGATTCATTGGTTTTCTAACCATTATCGCTTCACAATCAATTGTTTATATGATACATATGTTGTTTCATAACTATGTTGCCCACTTTCATTGAGCTTATTGTATATTGTTTCTGGCTACGGCCGTTTATAAATTGAAAAAAGCGCTTGCACAAAATAATATACTTGAAAGATAAAGGATTGAAATAAATATTGTGACCCCATCTAGAGTGACGGACTTTGCGCCGTCACCATGTCCTATGGGCATGTTTTGTTTACAACCTCTGATCAGGGTACATATTCTAGGTTGGAGATCAGCTACCAACCTCCTAATTGACTTCCTCCTAGATGGGAACTCGTCCTACCGGCCCTCTAGCGGGGGGTGTGCACACTCGAGTCTTTAGGGTAGTTTTACATTAACTCTAGATGTGGGATGGCTTGGGGTAGGACCCTTGTCCATACTAGGGACCTGTCGAAGGCCCTACACGTTTACTACAAAAAGAATGCTCGAAAGCAAAATAATGAACATAGAAATAACGTGACCCGTGGTCGTAAAGTTCGGCCTCAGTGGTGGGCACGACTCGTGGTCGGCGCCTCTTTGTTTCTCTATTTCTTCGCGCGGTTGCGTTTCTTTGATTGACAGCTACGCGCCATTAAGGCGCGTATCTTATTTTATTTTGTTTTATTCATTTCTTATTGCTTAAACTACTTACTCAGCCTGAGCTGACGTTCTTTCTGTTTGGGTTTGTCCCTACCCTATTCTGTGGCCTGTGTCATTGTTGTAATGGCGCAGTTGACAGGTCTTGAAGGTGATTGATTGTCTGTTTGAACGTCGATTGCATGGCATGGGATAATAGAATAAATTCGTCAGACATTTGGTTTTATGAACGATTGTAATTTTTTTCATTTGATTTGATTTCGAATTGTAATCTTAGCTACAAGTCTTCCGCTGACACTTTTTTATTACTTTTCAGAAGTCTGTTTTAATAAGCCTTGCCGTTGACTTGATACTCAATGGCGGCATAACAATCCTTTATATTCGCATTTTTAAGTTGTCAAAATTTAGGGTTGTTACAGTTGGTATCAGAGCGTTTGCTCTGGTTAGCTAAGTTTACAAAACGATTTCAAACTAAGAATTTTAATAATTTCAAATTTGGGGGTTTGGTTGGGTGCATTCATTCGCATGCTACATGCTAATTGCTATGTGATTTTAGAAAAGGAGTTACACTGATAGGATTAACTCGTGAAAGATGTGGTGTGGAACTATCGTATGGATTACTAATGCACGTGGGGTTTCTCTCTGGTATACCAGCAGAATGGCAAGCCAAAATGCGTATGTTTGGGAGTTCGGACCGTCTGGTGTAAGGTCAATTGCTGGTCCATGGACGATACCGAACCATATAGCCTTTTCATCTGAGACTTTTCAGGACCGCATGAGGATTGGTGAATCGGTGGAAGAGTACGTTACCAGAATGAGAACAAAACTGACTGAGGCAGCCAAAAGATTCCCATGGGCAGTTAGACCTGAAGTCCAAGTCTTTGTGACTCTAGTTAATCCGAGGGTACATCCCCGCTGGGAGGAGGTTCGAGCTAGACTGGAAAGGAATGCTTATTATGCATGTCTCACAGGAAACTCACAATATTTGAGGGACAGATCAGGTAGAGTGATAGACCTTGACAGATTGGAGGTAATTCTGGAGTGGGAATATGAAGTGTCCAAATACCTGAGGATCACCCAATCTACATACCTCCTGTACCCTCGAACCCCGGTGATGGTAACCCTACCCCGGAACCTCATGAAACTTACGAGATGAAAGGAAGGAAGGTTCAGCTACAAGGACATGAAATACCTGGTCAGATGAATCAGAAGAAAGCTAAAGTTGAGGGATGTAACCATCCTCCTAGTCCCCCATTCCCACCTGTTGGAGAGGATGCACCAGAGGACACGGAGGAGGAGCCTGAGGAAGTCCCCACGAGTGAAGAGGAGGATGATGCTATTGGGGCTAGTGGCACTGAGATAATTGTTATTAGCTCGGATGAAGAGTTGGACGACTCAGATCAAGATGATGGAGGGGAAGTTCCTAATGATGAGGATTATGATCCAAGTGACGATGTTTAAAGGATCAGTAGACACTTACAAATAAAGGCATAAGGCCTACTAGCTATCCAAAGCTTGTTAAGTTTTATCTTTGTTTACTTTGGGAGTTGAATGTTACCCGTACTCTTTGTTTTTATGTTTATCATTTCGTTCTTGTACTTAAATTAGGGGACAACACCCCTAAGACTTATTATATTGCTTTAATAAAGATTATGAGTAGTATTATATGCTAATTGTGTTTTGTTAATAAGCTTATGCTATAGTCCCTTCGTTTTAATTTGCCCTCTTTACGCTGTGGAGCTGCTGATCTCGGCACAGCACGTGCCACCTCGGGACACGAGTCGTGTGTCGAACCAAAAAAAAAAAAAAAAAAAAAAGTTTCAAAACGTCAGAACTAAGCGAGACGAATAACTTGCAGGCGTCTGTTTCAATTATTTATTGTTCTTATCTTACTAAGCTTTGCTGTTTGCATCAAAAGGGTGGAATGCCCCGAGATGATTGTTCTATACTACTAATCTAATCCGTCACTACCATTTAGAGTATGGCGCGCGGAAGTAGCTCTACTAACCAAGGGAACCCAGAGTTGACAGCCATCCTTCAGCAATTGGCTGCAGGACAGGAGGCTTCGAACCAACAATTGGCTGCCATGACTACTTTCATGGCCCAGGTATTGGCAAACAAAAACCAAAATGCCAACAACGCTCAGAACAACAATGACACCTCTGCTACACAAGCTGTCAATCCACCGCACAATGAGGAAATGACCTTAGCAAAGATGTCTAATATTGTTCAAAAGAAGAACCCTCCGAACTACTCGGGGAAAGGTGATCCCGTTGAATTGGATGAATGGATCGAAGACATGGAGAGGATCTTCCTTTCAGTAGGCTGCCCTGAAGTGTATAAGGTACGAATCGGAGCCTATTATTTGAGGGATGTGGCTGGACGATGGTGGCAAGGAATTCGTGATGATTTCTTTAAACCAATGATGGAAAGGGAAGCTGATGGCACCATGACCCCTTATGAACGAACTTGGGCTTACCTTAAGAAGTACTTGACAAACGAGTTTTTCCCTGAACACTTGAGGAGACAGAAAAAGGCTGAATTCGAGGAATTTAAGCAAACTGAGAAGATGAGCGTTAGGGATTTTCACGAAAAGTTCATAGATTTGAGCAGGTTGGTGGCGATCTGGTGTCCACTGATGAGGCTCAGGTCAACAGATATTTAGAGAAGCTTCACTAGAAGGTTAAGGGCTGGTTTGTTAGAGAAGATTTCCCAACCGTTCAGGCACTTTATGCCAAGGTTAGCAATACTGAAAGGATGGTGGCCAAGATGGAGATAGACACAGGACTAAAAAGGAAGGATAGCCCAATTGATCTCTTGGAATTACCTAACAAGAAAGGAAACTTTGGGAACTTTAGAGGGAAGGCACATTCCGCTAATGTTGGGAACCTCAGTAACAAAAGATTCCAGACGGCTAAGGCCCAATCCCAAGGTGGGATTCGAAGTTCAGTCTGTAGGAAATGTAACAAAGACCATCCCTCCACAGACTGCAATGGCGAATTAATTAAGTGTTTCCACTGTCTGAAGTTAGGGCATAGAGCTAATGTTTGTTACTCCAAACTAGCTGGGAAACCAGCTACACAAAGCGTCGCTGGGTCAGTAGCAGCACCCAGGTTTCCGAATCAAAGAGCACAAAGTGGCTATGCAGGGTCTAATACTTACAGAAACCCAGTGCCTACAAAGGGAAATGTGTCTATTGCAACTACAAAGCCGAATGGGTCAGTTAATGCTGCAACAAGGAACAGTAAAGCCACAGGTCAATTGTATGTGATGAATCAGGAGGAAGCAGACAACACTGATGTGGTTTCTGGTAAATTTCCTGTCAATTCTGTTGTTGCGCATGTTTTGTTTGATAGTGGTGCTTCCCATTCCTTTATTGCTGCTAAGTTTGTAGTTAGATGTGGTCTTAAGTCGGGTTTAGCTGTAGATTTCGATTTTTTTCTTTGCCTACTGGGGCGAATGTCAATTGTAAAAACATGTTTAAAGACGTATCTGTAGTGATTGGAGGCCATGAGTTCAAAACTGACTTAGTGGAATTTCCTCTACCCTATTTTGACGTTATTCTGGGGATGGACTGGATGGGCAAGTACAAGGCTAGGTTGGACTGCTGGTTGGGGAAAATCTCGCTGAGAGGATCTAAGGATGTGAGGGTTTCCTACCGAGTAAACGCTAAAAGACCAAAAGTCAAGTTAATCTCTGTAATGAACCTAAAGAAACATATTTCCAAAGGCAATCCCTTGTTCTTGTGTCACGTTCGAGATACTACTGCGGAGTATCCCGATTTGAGTGATGTACCCATAGTGAAAGACTTTGAGGATGTGTTTCCAGACGAGATCCCAGGGATGCCACCAAAAAGGGAGGTTGAGTTCAAGATCGAGTTAGTTCCTGGAACTGGCCCCATTGCTAAGACGCCCTATAGAATGGCACCCGCGGAAATGCAAGAACTCAAGAAACAACTGGATGAACTTGTGGAAAAAGGGTATGTGAAACCTAGTGTGTCGCCGTGGGGTGCGCCAGTCCTGTTTGTTCGGAAGAAGGATGGAAGTATGAGGTTGTGTATCGATTATCGTGAACTTAACAATGTCACAGTTAAAAATAGGTATCCTCTACCTAGAATTGACGATTTGTTCGATCAACTCAAAGGAGCAAGCGTATTTTCTAAAATCGATCTGAGGTCAGGGTACTACCAACTTAAAGTGGCCGAGGAGGATGTTCCCAAAGCAGCATTCTCCACTAGGTATGGGCATTATGAGTTCACTGTGATGCCGTTTGGTTTGACGAACGCACCCGCTGTGTTCATGGACCTTATGAACCGCACCTTTAGACCTTATCTGGACAAATTTGTGGTAGTTTTCATTGATGATATCTTGATATACTCAAAAAATGAAGACGAACACAAAGTACATTTGAGGGTTGTACTAGAGATTCTGAGGGAGAAGAAACTGTATGGTAAATTCTCAAAGTGTGAATTTTGGTTGGATAGAGTTGCTTTCTTAGGTCACATAATTTCTAAGGAAGGAGTAGCTGTTGACCCTTCCAAGATTAAGGTAGTCAAAGAGTGGCCTGCACCTAAAAGTGTGTGTAACACCCCGTATTTTTGGGTAATTATTTAATAAGGGTGTTACTTTTTAAATCGATTATTGGAGGATAAAATGAGTTCCTATAATTGAGTTTGGGTCGGGTTTATGGATCACTCATCTCACCCAACGAATAAAGCCCAAACCCAAGTCTACCCTCATACCTATATATACATATAATAAAGAAAACCCTTGCTTTATTTCATAACCATTCGGCCTCCTTCTCTCCCTCTCTCTTCTTTTCGTAGCCTCCACCCGCATAAGATCTCAGCACAACTGTGTCAACTCCAAACACACATAACTTTCTCATACGACCTTTGCTTAAGTCGTAGTTGGTGGCGTTAGAACCGTGCTTTCGATACGAATCTAACAATATGTAGATCATGCCAAGATTCCATGGGATGATGACTGTAGAGGTGTTTTAGTAGAGCTGTATCTATCTACCCGGAAACTGTGTCGCCGCCTCGGTATTCTGATGATTTCCGTCGACTCAGAAGATATTTTAAGACGATATTTTGTAAGGATGTTCCTAACTATGTCTTTGAAAACATATCCAAAATTGGTAAGGCCTAGACTTCTGTATCAAAAGTTACATTGGTTTTCGTGAGTAAACCCTAATTGTTATTCGTGGTTCATTGTGAAGTTGATTCCCGTTGATCCGCTTGGAGTTTGTGGACGAAAGTTTGAGGAGAGGTTTCTGACATACCCTTATACAACATATTAAAATTTGGTGGTCATCCAATATCGGAGGTAGACGTTATTCGTGTTTCTTTACCACTGTCCCTTTGTGGATCCGTTTCATATTAGTGATAGTTGTGAGTTGTAAGACTTATGGTTACATCTTTTTGATTAGGGAATTGTTGATTGAGTTTATAATTGGATGATTAAGGATTAGCGTTGTAAGGTAAAAACGTTGATCATCCTAATGTTTAAGCATGATTCTCAATCCCATTCTCTTGAGCTTTCATTAATCATCTCCTATTGATTCATTGGTTTTCTAACCATTCTCGTTTCACAATTATTTGTTGTATGATTCATATGATTTCTTCATAAATATGTTGCCCACTTTCATTGAGCTTATTGTATATTGTTTCCGGCTACGGCCGTTTATAAATTGAAAAAGCGCTTGCACAAAATAATGTACTTGAAAGATAAAGGATTGAAATAAATATTGTGACCCCATCTAGAGTGACGGACTTTGCGCCGTCACCATGTCCTATGGACATGTTTTGTTACAACCTCTGATCAAGGTACATATTCTAGGTTGGAGATCAGCTACCAACCTCCTAATTGGCTTCCTCCTAGATGGGAACTCGTCCTACCGGCCCTCTAGCGGGGGGTGTGCACACTCGAGTCTTTAGGGTAGTTTTACATTAACTCTAGATGTGGGATGGCTTGGGGTAGGACCCTTGTCCATACTAGGGACCTGTCGAAGGCCCTACACGTTTACTACAAAAAGAATGCTCGAAAGCAAAATAATGAACATAGAAATAACGTGACTCGTGGTCGCGAAGTTCGGCCTCAGTGGTGGGCACGACTCGTGATCGACGCCTCTTCGTTTCTTTGTTTCTTCGCGCGGTTGCGTTTCTTTGATTGACAGCTACGCGCCATCAAGGCGCGTATCTTATTTTATTTTGTTTTATTCATTCCTTATTGCTTAAACTACTTACTCAGCTTGAGCTGACGTTCTTTCTGTTTGGGTTTGTCCCTACCGTGTTCTGGGGCCTATGTCAATCTTCGATGGCATAGTTGACAGGTCTTGATGATATGGCTGCATGCTTACGAAGTTGATCATGTTGGGAATTTTCGAAAGACTTTGTTTTTGTCTCAGACTTCATTTCGTTCTGATTATGTAATTTGGATTTCGTTTTGAGAACTATAGCTCGACATTTAAAGACTTCCGCTGTTTTATTTTCTGTTGGTTAATTGTAGTTGAATTTCTAGCCTAGCAATTGACTTGGTAGTCAATTGCGGCGTGACAATTCTAAATTTATTACTATTTATAGTTGGTCAAAATTTAGGGTTGTTACAGTGTGACGGAGATTAGAAGCTTTCTGGGACTTGCCGGCTACTACAGGAGGTTTGTAAAGGACTTTTCAAAGATAGCTAAACCCATGACAACATTGATGAGGAAAGCAACTAAGTTTAAGTGGGACGACCCATGTGAGGAGGCCTTCCAAACCCTGAAAACTAGGTTGACATCTGCACCAGTTTTAGCACTGCCAGATGAGAATATTCTGTATGAGGTCTACACGGATGCCTCTAAGAATGGATTAGGTTGTGTCCTTATGCAGAACCGAAGAGTAATTGCATATGCGTCTAGGCAACTCAAAAGTTATGAGGAGAACTACCCAACACATGACTTGGAGTTAGCTGCGGTAGTGTTTGCGTTAAAATTGTGGAGACATTATCTATTCGGGGTAACATTTAAGGTATTCTCTGATCATAAGAGTCTCAAATATATATTCACACAGAAGGAACTTAACATGAGACAGAGGAGATGGCTTGAACTCATTAAAGACTACGACATGGAAATCCAATACCACGAGGGTAAGGCCAACGTGGTAGCAGATGCTCTCAGTCGGAAGTCTTTACATAGTATTCAATTGGTGGTACAACGGCAGAGACTCAGAGATGAATTCCTAAATTTTGGGATACAGTTATCTGAACATGGAGTTACTACCTTTCAAAATGATTTATTAGGTGAAATCAAGGAACTTCAGAACTCAGATGAGTACCTCAAAGGAAAATTGGACAAGGAGGGTGAACTATTCAAGATGACTGGGGATGGATTGATTCGCTTTCAAAACCGTTTATGCGTCCCTGACAATGTCGAATTAAAGGAGAAGATCTTAACCGAAGCTCATGCTACCCTATACTCTGTGCATCCTGGGGGAGACAAAATGTATCAGGATCTGAAACAAGTATTTTGGTGGTCTGGGATGAAAAAGGACATAGCTGAATTTGTAGCTAAATGCCTTATCTGTCAAAAGGTAAAAAGTGAACACAAGAGGCCACAAGGCAAACTACAACCTCTACCAGTACCAAAGTGGAAGTGGAGCTCAATATCCATGGACTTTGTCGCTGGCTTACCCAGAACATCTAAAGGAAACAATATGATTTGGGTGATTGTGGATAGACTGACAAAGAGTGCTCACTTCATACCTATGAAAGACACGTGGAAGAAGAAGCAGTTGGCTACAGCCTATGTACATCACGTGTTGAGGCTACATGGAGTCCCCGACGAAATAGTTTCTGATCGTGATGCACGATTTGTGTCTAGGTTTTGGGCAAAGCTACAAGAAGCTTTGGGCACGAAACTCTTAAAGAGTACTGCCTTTCACCCGACTACTGATGGTCAAACCGAAAGAACAAATCAAACAATGGAAGACATGCTTCGGGCTTGTGCTTTACAGTTTCAGGGAGGTTGGGAAGATAAGTTGGACTTAATTGAATTCTCGTATAACAATAGCTTCCAAGCTTCGATCAAGATGGCACCCTATGAAGCATTGTATGGAAGGAAGTGCAGGAGTCCAATTTGTTGGAATGACATTAGTGAAACTGTAGTCTTGGGTCTTGACTACATCCAAGAAATGACCGACCATGTAAAGTTGATTCAGGATAGACTCAAGGCAGCTCAGGATAGACAGAAGAGCTACGCCGATAGAACTCGAAGCCACATAGAATTCGAGGAAGGTGACATGGTCTTATTACGAGTGTCACCTACCAAAGGTGTTATGAGGTTTGGTAAAAAGGGTAAATTGAGTCCTAAGTTCATTGGACCATACAAAATCTTGAAACGCGTTGGTGAAGTGGCTTACGAGCTCGAGTTACCTGCAAATTTAGAGCAAGTCCATAACGTATTTCATGTGTCACAACTGAGGAAATATGTTAGTGACCCGTCTCATGTGCTCGACCCAGAAACGATCGAGCTTGATGAAACGATGACATATGAGGAGACACCGCTAAAGATTCTAGACAGTAAAACAAGAAAGAGTCGGCGCAACGAGACCAACATGGTCAAAGTGTTGTGGTGTAACAACAACGTTGAGGAGGCAACTTGGGAGGTTGAGTCCGCCATGCGAGAGAAATACCCCCACCTTTTCAATTAAGGTACTTTCGGTTTGGGACGAACCTTTACTTTAAGGGGGATGAGAACCTCGTGCGTTCCGTCTCTCTTGCTTTACTTCGAGAACTTGCTATTTTATGAGCATGATTAATTGAACTTGCTATTTTATGAGCATGATTAATTGATTTGAATTTTAATAATTGTGCGCGCAATCTCAGAAATGCATTAATGATGCGTTTCTTCCTAAACACAACTCTCCATATAGAAGTGCATTAACGATGTACCCTGTGATGTACTCTCCCTGTATACATTTCTATAATCTTGTTTATCCTACTCCTCACCTTTCTCCTCCCTTGTTAACCTTCATTTACCTCGTTAAGATGAGAATAGGGTATGAGTCACCAAAATATGTGGTGATACAACCTTGGTGATTTTCAGCAATGACGGACCTGAATCTTCGGGACGAAGATTTGTTTTAAGGAGGGAAGTCTGTAACACCCCGTAATTTTGAGGATTTTTATTTATTTAGGGTGTTACATTTAATTGAGTAATTTAAGAACCAGTTACTGATTTGGGAACTTTCCTACTTTGGACCGATTTCCTAATTGGGTTGATTTTAGGGAAACTACCTAAACACCCTTACTAATACTCCCTCACTCTACTACTACAATAAAAAAAAAAAAAAAAAAAACAAACCCACCCCAAACCCCATCACACGTGAAACGCAGAGAAGAGGAAAAGAAAGGAGAAGAGAAGAAAGAGAAGAGAAGAAGAAGAAAGAGGAGAAGAGCCGCCGCCCTTCCCCCTGTCGGACCGCCGCCGGCCACCCACGCCGCCGCCCCACCTCTCTGCCTTGATCATCTTTCCTCCCCTCTTGATTTTATATCAAGAGTAGTAAGAACCCTAAGCCCCTTTTTATGAATTAAAATTAGGGTTTCTATTATTTCATGTGGATTGTGGAATTAAAAGCATGAATATGGATATAGGATGTTAGTTTGATGTTTCTACTTATTGTTATTTGGGATTTTGAACATGAAATCATGAATTTATAAATTAGGGTTTGAGAATTAGGGTTTATGTTTATTTGATGATGTTATTGTAATCGGAATCGCATGAAATTTAAAGGAGTGACTTATAACGAATTGGGTAACGTATTATATTAAATTGGGAAGGTTTTATGATGCTTTGTGTGAATTGTTTAGGTTCTGTCCAGATCTGATTTTCGGGTATTTCGGGTGTTATTATCGATGTTTTGATGTTTAGATGATGGGAAAATATTACTAGTATGATTGTGGAGTTGTGGTATAAGTTTGGTGCGAATTGGAGTTGATTTGGTTATCGTATGACCAAGATTTGTTGGAATTGTTATGATATGGGAGTATGGCGTTTGTGAGATATGAGATAGCATGGTTATGTATGTATGTCTACTTGGGAGTTGTAGTAATCCATCTCTATTTGGTGCTTACCTAGGTGGTGGTTTCAAGGAAGTACCCTTCACGGACTTTTGATATTTATTAAGTTTTTCCTGAATTGAAGGTAAGAACGTTGATCATCCTAAGGTTTAAGCATGATTCTCAATCCCACTCTCTTGAGCTTTCATTAATCATCTCCTATTGATTCATTGGTTTTCTAACCATTATCGCTTCACAATCAATTGTTTATATGATACATATGTTGTTTCATAACTATGTTGCCCACTTTCATTGAGCTTATTGTATATTGTTTCTGGCTACGGCCGTTTATAAATTGAAAAAAGCGCTTGCACAAAATAATATACTTGAAAGATAAAGGATTGAAATAAATATTGTGACCCCATCTAGAGTGACGGACTTTGCGCCGTCACCATGTCCTATGGACATGTTTTGTTTACAACCTCTGATCAGGGTACATATTCTAGGTTGGAGATCAGCTACCAACCTCCTAATTGACTTCCTCCTAGATGGGAACTCGTCCTACCGGCCCTCTAGCGGGGGGTGTGCACACTCGAGTCTTTAGGGTAGTTTTACATTAACTCTAGATGTGGGATGGCTTGGGGTAGGACCCTTGTCCATACTAGGGACCTGTCGAAGGCCCTACACGTTTACTACAAAAAGAATGCTCGAAAGCAAAATAATGAACATAGAAATAACGTGACCCGTGGTCGTAAAGTTCGGCCTCAGTGGTGGGCACGACTCGTGGTCGGCGCCTCTTTGTTTCTCTATTTCTTCGCGCGGTTGCGTTTCTTTGATTGACAGCTACGCGCCATTAAGGCGCGTATCTTATTTTATTTTGTTTTATTCATTTCTTATTGCTTAAACTACTTACTCAGCCTGAGCTGACGTTCTTTCTGTTTGGGTTTGTCCCTACCCTATTCTGGGGCCTGTGTCATTGTTGTAATGGCGCAGTTGACAGGTCTTGAAGGTGATTGATTGTCTTTTTGAACGTCGATTGCATGGCATGGGATAATAGAATAAATTCGTCAGACATTTGGTTTTATGAACGATTGTAATTTGTTTCATTTGATTTGATTTCGAATTGTAATCTTAGCTACAAGTCTTCCGCTGACACTTTTTTATTACTTTTCAGAAGTCTGTTTTAATAAGCCTTGCCGTTGACTTGATAGTCAATGGCGGCATAACAATCCTTTATATTCGCATTTTTAAGTTGTCAAAATTTAGGGTTGTTACACTATGTGTCATATATAGGTCTTGGCCACCATCTTACAGTACCCGTGTCACAAAGGTACACAAAACAATCATGCTATAGGATTCTCAAGGCAAATTTGTTCCACAAAGTATAAACTATGATCAAAATATGAAACTTGTTTGATTAATGGCAATGTAGCGACGAGTTTGATTAAATTATGTTCATTGTGTTTCAGAAGAAATGCATATTGTTTGGGAGAAATGTATTGGCGTTCAAGATCATTTGTTGATTCACAAGGTATAAAATTACATGTTATTCAATGTTTCCTACCTAGTCTTGGAATAGGTATAGAAATAAAGAGATGCAATTAAATCGTAGACATATATAGAAATTCAGGATTACAAATAATGACATTACAAATCCGATTGTCGAACAATTTAAACTTGAACAGATTCAATGTCTTCCTTGAATAATGATTGTAGTTCAAACCAAGCCTTCTTTTGATACGAATCTTCCACGTCTTGAATGATCTAGGTCGAAATGAGCCATACACATGCGATATGTTCTCTTTGTTGAGCTTGTGAGGTAGAAGTCGTCTTCAAATTTGAGTGTGAAACCCCACTTGATTGATGATCAATATACGACCTTTGGACGACTATCCTTTTGCACATATTCGAATTCGCGTTCATAATTTTTTTTGGCTACATATGCGCGGAGGGATAATCATCTAAAAATACTTTGCCGTAATTGGATAACAAACATATGTTATGAATAATTGAATTGCATTAACAATGTATCTATCAACTTAACGCACAAAGAGATTAAATGAGTATTCTTCAGTTTTAAAATACACCTTCGATTAATTTGCACTAAGCTATTTGCTAAAATGAGCTAATAAAATAGGGATAATTTCCAAGATAACCCTGGGGTATCCGAGTTTTCAGGTATACCTCTCAACTTTCCGAGTTTTCAAAAATGCCCCTTAGGTTTGCAAAATGGTTTTATTTTTTTATTTTTTTATTTTTTTTTTTTTTTGGTGTTTTTCACTAACTAACTTTAACACCATTAACCCTTTAGGTAGTGTTTGGGAACTTAGAATTCATTTCAAAATGAGGAATTGAAATCTGGAAATTGAAATGACGGAATCTAATTCCACATTCAAATCCAAAACCATGTTTGGATACACTTGGAATTGTAATTGGAATTGGATTTGTAAACTACCCCTCCCTTACCTTCCTCCCACCATGACATACCCTTCATTGCCTCCGCCGCCGTAAACACCACAGGTCCGAGGAGGCGACGACGTTGACGGCAAGGAGGCGGCGACGTTGACGGCAAGGAAGCGGCGATGTTGACGGCGAAATGAGGGGATGTTGAGGGAAAGGGGCCAAAGCAAAGGAGAGAGAAAATAGCGTGATGGCGTGCTTATCGGAGTTAATGGCTGATCGCATGCACGCGACAATGTCGACGGCAAGAGGCGGCTGATGGTCAGTATTGGGTGGACACGATGGCTGGTCTTGGTGGTGATGGCAGGCGGCAGATGAGAGGAGAAAAAATCAATGAGTTTTGGAGGAGGAGAGAGAGAGAGAGGGGTGTGTGTGGAATTGAAATGACTAGTTTTTACAAAGGATTTGAAAATAAGATGTTTACTCATGCTTGGAATTGGGTGGGAATTGAAACAATTCCAATTCCAAATCCTACAAGTTCCCAAACATTTGAATCATTTCAATTCTAGGAATTGAATTCCAATTCCAAGTTCCCAAACATAGCATTAATGAATTTGACCTTTTCTAACCAAATTGACCACTACAACATAAATTTAAAAAAAAAAAAAAAACAATTTCCTCTCTCCTCCCTCCCCTACCCCACCCAACCCACGCAGCCCCTGCTCCACTGCACCAGTAGCACCCACCACCATCCTATACACTCTGAAAACACCATCAAAATGGGCAGTCAACAGGTGAACATGGCCGCGGCTCCCATATGCGGTGTCTCCCACAATTCACCAATTGTTTCCTTCATCTCCTTCGTTTCTCACTGCTTTGCAACTTCGACAAAAATGGCTAACAATAAGGTGTGAGGGAGGGTTTATGGGCGGCGTGGGAGGGTTTCAGGGCGGTAGTTTCCGGGGATAAGGGTTGGAAGGGATTTAAAGAGGACAGAAATTTTAAGAAAGGGGTCGCGTGAGGCGAGGGAGGCGGTGTCCCGGGATCAAATCTGCCGTGATGGATCCGCTGGGTTAGCCCGCCCCAGTTGGTGGTGAAACTGTCTCCAGGGGTGGTGGATGCGGTGGTGTGTTGGTGGCTGTGCAAGGTCGGGGAAGAGGGAGGAGAGAGGAGGGAGAAAATTGTTTTTTTTTTTTTTTAATTTATGTTATTAGTGGTCAATTTGGTTAGAAAAAGTCAAATTCCTAATGTAGGAATGCAATGGGATTCTTAAGAGGGGTGATTTGAGGATCCGCCAATATTCGTTCAGTTTTTGACATTTAACCAATTTATCACGAGATCTGACAAGGAAATTAAGTGAAAGAACTAGTCTCTTGATAGAAGACTTGTGTAGTGCACTAGTTCCTTATGCGGTTCATTCGTCGGATGTTGCGTTGTATTTGCGCGATAAATAAATTAAACAAAAATGGAATAAATAATGCAATAAAGACACGAGCATTTCTACAAGGAAAACTACCTCTCAATAGGTGTGAAAACCTTGAGCTTCCTTAGAAGGATTTCAGCAACTCAAAGTTCCTTTATTGAGTTAAGGTAATAGTCTTCTTACAATAGCCTCCACAGGCTAACTCAAGAAACCCTACTACACCACTAATCCCCCGGATTATTAAGGCCCCGACTGGGGCGGCTTGGATCCCTCATGGATCGCAACTCTCGTAGAGCCGCTGGCACTTCTTGTAGACGCTTCTCACTAAGCAAATATGTACGTCAATTGATAGCACTTGAGATAGATCAACCGTTGTGATATATGGATAGGCAGTCGCTGAGACTGGATGGAACTGGGGATATTGTAGTGTAACCGGGTAGGGAACTGGTTCTCAATTTTGACGTTACGCTCACAACGGAAGACGAAAACTCTCTTAGAATAAACCTACTTTTTCCTCACGTCTCTCCTATGCTTCAATCTCACAGCCACACATCTACTAATGATCAAGGAGTCCTATTAATACCCATGTAAACCTTGGACAATCATAGAAGAAAGAAATATTTTCCAAAAGATATTTTCATATAAAAACCGAAAAAATATATTCTAATTAAACTTATGAGTTGGAAGTGATATAGGCACAAAATCTAGCTTCCTAAAATAAGTAGGAATCCTAGAGAATCAGATGAAAAAAAAAATATTGGCCAAATTTTTTTTATCCTAAAGAGTTTCTATTTTCTAAATACATACTTTTCGAAAACACAAATTATATATCTTGTAAGATAGGTTTTAGGAAAAAAACTTTTTGACCCAAAAAAGATATTATTGTAGAAAACATTTTCTGATTTCTTAAGCCATAATCCAACTCAAGTTTAAAAGGCAAATCCTAATGTGACATGAATTCGATCACTCGAATTCTATGGCGCTGCCCGATGGTATCGCAGGGAACTAGGGGTCCGTCGTAGGACATAATCTAAGTCGGTGGTTCCCTCAGGGTAGTTGTAACAATCCAAATTTTCAAACGATTTTATAATATTATGTTAGCAATTATAAATATTTTTCGTTGCAAATTTAGAGTCGACTTAATTGTACCATTTTTTAAACGAGTTTTCGAATCGGGTTTAAGAGAGAGTAATGATTCATAAGTTTGGGTCAACTCAAAATTTGTCAATTTGGTCATATTTAAAAAAAAATCTTGAAAACCCACGTAACAGACCCCCCTCCCGAGTGAAGTATGAGTTTAGGGTGCAACGTTTTCATTTTTGTTTAGTTAAGGACCTCAATGTTTTATTTTTTGTCAGTTAAGGACCTATCATCCAAAAATGTTAAGTTTTCCGTTACACAGCTCATTTTTTTTCTTTTCTTTCGACACTTCCTCTAAAAACCTTTAAAATTTTCTCTCTCCTCTCTCTTCCACCACAAACATCACCTAAAATCTTCACCTCCACATTTTATCTCCAAAATCGTGTGACTTCAGCGATAAAAATTGAATCAATATTAGAGGAAGATATTGAAGAAAAAGTTGAAAACCCAGAAAAAGAAGGTGAAGAATTTGAAGAAAAAGTTGAATAATCAGAAAAAGAAGGTGAAGAAATTGAAGAATGATGACGAAAAAGGGTTTGTATGTGAATGTTTAAAATAAAAATCCAGATTTATTTGTTTTGAAATCCAATTTTAGTTTGTTTGAAATCCTTTTTGCTTGTCATTTTCAATTTAAGAATCCAGATTTGGGGAAATATTATAATTCAAAATCGAAATTCAAAATTAAGTTTACCAATTGTTTTGTTTGAATGTTCTTGAGTGTGATTAGATCTGGTACTTTAATAACAACCAACTCTGCAAAATTCATGACCAACAAATGGATTGACAAATTAAATTTTGGATCAAACAGATGAATCTGGGTGTATGATTTTTTTTTTTTGGTTTTTGAGAGGAGTGTTTTAGATGAATATTCTGGGTTTATTGGGTGCGATTAGGCGACAACATTCTGCAATTAGGAGCATCGATTGGGCTGGCTCAAAATTTTGCTATCCCAATTGATTTGATTTGATTTGATTTGAGAAGATGAAGATAGAAGAGGGGTGAATATGGTGATGAATGGATGAAGATCCAGAGAGATTGAGGAAAGAAGAGAGAGGTAGTCAAAAACTAACGGAAAAACTAACCCAGGTCCTTAACTGACCAAAAAAAACGTTGAAGTCCTTAACTAAACAAAAATGAAAACGTTGCACCCTAAACTCATACTTCACTCCCCCCCTCCCTAAGAATTTCTCTCTCCTCTTTTCCGTTTCTTTGTCCTCCCTCTCTCCCGACACATCCTTTTAATGCCATCCTCATCACCGTTCTCTTGATTTTTATCAGCATCATCATAAATCATCCCCATCTTTCATCATTAGCCATCATCTTTATTGATTGATCAATCTCTGATCAATCATCTTCTCATCATGTTCCGAGTTTCGATCGACACATACATGCCCATGCAGCGTCGTCTTGTTTGCCGCCGTGTCGCTGTCCACTTCAGCCATTGGCGATTATGGCCGACCCTCCTTCCTAATTGATTGTTTTATGAGCTAAAATCCCGACGTCATACCTTTTTCATTTCTTTTTTCCTAAATGTTTAAAATTGAGTTGAAAAAACAAAGAGAAAATACTCATTCTCGTGAAACTCCCAAAGATCAAGTTAACTTTTATTACTAAAGGACTAAGGTTGATCAAAGAGTCCTTGTTGATGATAAGGAGATTACGGAGAGATAGAGATCGTATGTTGATACCTTATTTAATGGTGATCGAGTGAATGATATTGGAAATGTGAACATTCATCCAAGTATTGTTAACCGGGAGTTCATGAGGAAAATTCAGAAGAGAGGTGAGGATGGCCTTGAAGATAATGGGACGGAAGAAAGCAGTGGGGCTAGATGACATACCTATTGAGGTTTAGAGGTGTCTAGGAGACAAAGGTGTGGAATGGTTGACGACGCTTTTCAATATGATTTGGAGATGTAATAAGATGCCGGTGGAGTGGAGGAAAAACATTTTGGTCCCTTTGTATAAGAACAAAGGGGATGTTCAGGAGTGGGCCAACTATCGCGGGATCAAGTTGATGAGTCATACAATGAAACTTTGGGAACGGGTGATTGAGCATAGATTATGAAGTGTGAAGATTTCGGAGAACCAGTTTGGATTCATGCCGGGGAGGTCAACTATGGAGGCAATTCTTCTCATAAGAGAGACAATGGAGACGTATCGTGATAGGAAGAAGGACCTACACATGGTGTTCATTGATTTGGAGAAGGCCTATGATAAGGTACCAAGAGAAGTGCTTTGGTGGGCTCTAACTAAGAAATGAGTTCCGCAAAAATATATTATTTATTTTTTTTTTTTTTTTGAGAAAATGTAAGTAATTTTTATTGCTCAAAAAAACTAGGCAACAGCCTAACAGTTTTACAACTTAGGAGAGAAATAGCTAACAGTTAGCTACAAATTCTCCAACCACAACATGTCATTTTGATTGACATTATTACACAGTTTCCTTACTCTAACTTTGATACTCTCTAGAACATCATCAACTAAAGCTTTAGGAACTCTAATCATGGCATCAACTCTGCATCTGTTCCTTTCTCTCCAAATGTGATAAATCAGGCCATATGCAGCAGCAGCTATGATCTGCTTTCTGAACTTTGATTTATCTCTTCTTTTACTGCACCAATCTATCAGGCTTTGAGCAGGGAACCTCGTACCTGTTCTGCATCCCATTAATTCCCAGCATTCCTGGCTAAACTCACATTCACTTATCAAGTGATTATGTGTTTCCTTACTCAGCCAGCAAATGCAGCAAAGCTCATCAGTACTCACACCCCATCTATGCAGCTTATCTTTCAACTGCAGTCTCTCCCATCCTGCTATCCATACAATAAAACTATGTTTGGGGAGGACTAACCTGTTCCAGATTAAACCAGTCCAAGGAAATTTTGGACCCTGAGCATTCAGCCACTTGCATCCTTCTTTGATTGTGTAGTCTCTAGTAGAATTTAGCCATTTCCCACCAGTGAATGCATTATCCAT
The DNA here is from genome assembly GCA_963680865.1 of Spergularia marina. Lineage (NCBI taxonomy): Eukaryota > Viridiplantae > Streptophyta > Magnoliopsida > Caryophyllales > Caryophyllaceae > Spergularia > Spergularia marina. Next base: position 10,522,006 of record OY804554.1, read on the forward strand.
CTTATCGCTTATTCTACAAATACTCTTCCAAGTCCAGCTAATGTCCATTGGAGGCTGATAATTGCTCCACTGCTGGTCTTTAAGATACACATTATTAACCCACTTAATCCACAATCTTTCCTCTCCTTTGTAAAGCCACCAGCAAAACTTAGCTACAGCAGCCATGTTCCACAGCAGGCTATCAGTAAATCCTAGACCTCCTTGATTCCTTGGTTTGCAAACAGTTTCCCAAGCAATCAAAGGAGTTCTGATGAAGTTTTCATTTCCATCCCAAAGATAGTTCCTGCAGATTGCCATAACCCTCTTTATCACAGTTCTAGGAATGAGGAACATCTGAGCCCAGTAGGAATGCATGTGAAGCAGGACTGATTTCACCAAAGTAGACCTCCCTGCATATGACAATTTCCTAGCTCCCCAAGATCTTATTTTATTTACAATTTTGTCAACCAAAGAGCTACAATCCATTACTGACAGCTTCCTGGATGATATGGGAATTCCCAGGTATCTGAATGGCAAGGTACCTCTCTTAAAGCCTGAAATCTCCATAATATCATCAATAACCTGATTCTTCATACCAGAGAAGTAAATTTCTGATTTATTCCTATTCATTTCCAACCCAGATGCCTGTGAGAAAGTTGCAAAGGCTCTCAAGATCATCATAATTGACTTTGTCTCTCCTTTGCAGAACATCAAAAGGTCATCTGCAAAGCATAGGTGGTTGAGGCTCACGTGTCTACACATTGGATGGAATCTAACTCCTCATTTTTCCCTACTTTATCCAAAATTCTGGACAGATACTCCATGCACACTGTAAACAGCAAAGGGGATAAAGGGTCCCCCTGTCTCAGCCCTCTCCTAGCTTTAAAAAATCCAAAATTCTCCCCATTCAGATTTAGAGTAAAACTTGGAGTAGTGACACATGCCATTATCAGGTTTATCATTCTTCTTGGAAACTTGAGTGCACTGAGCATATCTTCCAGGAAACTCCATTCAATGGAGTCATATGCTTTTTTTAAGTCTATCTTCATTAAACATCGAGCTGACACGAGTGTACAGGCTAGTGTAGGGAAGTCAGAAGAGTTCCCTATTACAATTGGAGTGCACCAAGGATCCACACTTAGTCCGTTTCTCTTTGTTGTAGTCATGGACGAATTGACGAGGTCAATCCAGGATGATATACCATTGTGCATGATGTTTGCAGAAGATATAGTGTTAAACTCAGAAACGAAAGAAGATTTCGAGAGGAGGTTGGAACTATGGAGGCACACTTTGGAGTCTAAAGGGTTTGGGCTGAGCCATAGCAAGACCGAGTATTTGGAGTGTAAGTTCGGCGGCATTAGGCGAACGGAGACAGGGACGATCAGGTGGGATGGAAAGATTGTTCAGGGATCAAATTTCTTTCGATATTTGGGATTGATGCTTCAAAAAGATGGAGAATTCGATGCAGATATGGCCCATAGGATCAAATCAGGTTGGTCGAAGTGGAAGAATGCCACAGGGCTTCTGTGCGATCGAGAAATGCCCAATAAGTTGAAGGGTAAGTGTAACACTACGGAATATGGAATTTGGTTTATAATAGATTTCTACCATCATACTACCAACAAGGCATTCACCTTTTAGAGCCCAAGCGATGATATATGGGCCTAAAGGGGTGACTTCCCATCCTATTGGGTTGTGTTGCGACGGATGGTGGATCGCGCTGTTATAGTAAGTTTTATCGTAGAGCAATTAGGTCGGGACTGTTGTATGGCACGAAATGTTGGGCCGTGAACAAATGCCACGTTCATAATATGAGTGTGACAGAGATGCGCATGCTACGGTGGATGTGTGGACATACAAGACATGATCGATTAAGAAATGAAGTTATTAGGGAGAAAGTAGGGGTTGCGCCGCCTATTGCGGACAAGATGATGGAGAACCGACTGAGGTAGTATGACCATATGAGGAGGAGGCCTAGTAACGTGCCAGTTAGAAGAGTAGAAGGGTGGGGAAGTGATAATAGCAGTAGGGGCCGGGGAATGACCCAAGATGACTTGGATGAGTGTGATTATTAGAAGTAATATGAGCTTTCTAGGGCTTGAAGAGAGTATGGTGTTGGATAGGGCGGTGTGGAGAGACGTTATCCATGCGAATGACTTTGACTCTTTTTGGTTTCTTTGTTTGGTTTTTCTAAATTGTTGCAAAACTTTTTCTTACTTGGTGGTCAAAGTTCATATGTTTTTCACTAATTTTCAAATTTTTTTTAATGACTTTCTAGAACCTCTTTCGAAAGTGTTTCAATATTCCTAAATGGTTCACAATGTTTTTGAAATTTTATGGCGCGCACATGACGATTACTAGATAACGATTCATAGTTAGGCGATCTCAAATTATTTTGGGAATAAGTCTTAGATGTTGTTGTTGTTGGTGGTGTAAGGACTAAGGTTGATAAAGCTATTGTCACAAAATTCGTCTTGCGATTATATATTGAAAAGTCCCTATCACCGTTATTGTTCTATGCATCCTGGTATTTATAGAAGTAGGATGCATTTCGTAGTTTTTGTTTTATTGTTGTTCTCATTATACCTTCTCTTTATTGGACATTTTATTTGTAACAACCCGAGTTTTCGTGATTTCTTTGAAAGGATTTCGAATAAGGGAAAATGATTTTGTGACACTTTTATAGTGGAAAATTATTTTGAATAACAATAGGTTGTTTGTAACTATGTTTATTCTAAAAGAAAAACAGAGAGAGAAGATAGACCAACCCGGTTACTATTCACACGCAAAAAAAAAAAAAAAAAAAAAAAAAAAAAAAGAAAGAAAGAAAGTAAACCTCATTTGTAGGTTTTCTCAGGCGACCCAAAAAGAAAAAGAAAGAAAAGAAGAGTTCTGATCTTTCTCTTCCTCTTTCCTTATCGTTGGTTGACATAAAAAGAAAAAAAAAAGACGATATCCTGTCAAAATTGCGTTAGCAAATATTTATATAAACATGAACAAAGCATTAAACTATCTTATATATAATACACACACAATCACCGAGAAGGAGTTGAAAAAACCAAACCTAGAGCTTGTTGAATGTCTAATCGACCGATGCAACTCTCAATTGTGAAATTTTGGCTTGTAAAATGTCGTATATATAGGTAGAAGACTTCCCTTATTCTACCTTAGCTATTATTTGTAAATACTTAAAGTTCGTAAGTGTGACCAGTAGGAAATACTAAATATAAATTTTTGTATAGGCTATTTATTGATTGTAATATTATCGAATTTCGGCAAGTTTTGTATTATAATAATATTTTTAAATTTAGCCGAAATTCTGGGGTGTTACAGTAGTTCCATGCCAGTTTCATCTCAACATATCCAATCACGCAAATTGATCTTCCCGAAGTCTATGATAATACATTGCTTGCACATAACTTCTCACCTTCATGTATCAAACAACTTGGAGCTCATGGTACCTCGAATTGTTTGTCAGCAGCAAGCCATCACCAAGTCTTTATCAAAGCACTCTTGCCCATCAAAAATTTGGGAACGAGCAAGAGGAATTGAAATCTACTAAAGCGATCAATGACGTATTTCTAAGGATTGTTGGGTTCAAAGCAAAGGAATTAAGATATGACCATGATCATGTTCTTAACTGATTTTGTTGAAACATTAACTTCACTTTGACAAGTAGTATTAAGAAATAGACAAAACTAGTTTTAAGCCCGTGCGTTGCACGGTTCAAATATTATATTATTTTTAATGATTTTTATCATTATAACCAATATGCTATCATTTCAGTTAAAATAATTCATACCAATTGTTGTGATGTCGCTTACATGTGTTTTTAAAATTTGATCAATTCAAAAAAAAAATATACAAATTTGTCTACACTGTCCATTTTTAAATTATACAACATTTATTGTATACTCTTCAAAAAAACCCTTCTCTTAATAAAAACCATGTTTCCATAATATAGCTTTATGTAAAAGTTTAACGAAAATGAGATTCTCTTTGTGAATTGTTAATAATAGTTTTTGTTCTTTCACCGTACACTAAAATCTCTATATTCTTCAAAAATTCTGTGTGAATTGTTAATAATTAAATTTATCCTCTCATTTTTTGCTCTTTTACCACCCACTAAACTATTTAAGTATTTCTCAAATAATGGACTCTCTCTATTGCTCCTTCAACATACACTAAATTCTCAAACGATGGACTCTCTCTTTTGCTCTTTCACCGTACACTAAACTCTTTGATTATTTTTCAAATGGACTCTCTCTATACTCTTCAAAAATCTCTCTTTTATATCGGAAAAATGTGTAAATGGATGTCAAATTGAGATACATTTAGAAACAAATCTCATGATATATGTTTTTAAATTTTCTACGCAACCAATGTTATGAGTGATTATGTCTCAAATCTATTACAAACATTTATGAAAGAGTCTCACGAAAATAAGGATTCTATATGTGCATATTACTTATTATCCGTGTGAGTTAATAATAAAATGTAGGTATTTCTCATATTTTAAACTCTCTCAGTATTTCCCTTTTGTTGGACTCTCTCTTTTATTTGTTAAGTTTAGCTTAGGAATAGACACAATATATCATTTTTCCAATTTTCGCTCGATGACTGGTGTTTAATACAAAACATATGTATGAATGGAACTCATTTTAGATTAAATTTCAAAATATGTTTGATGAGTTATATGTATAAATGAAAGTTAGGACTAATTATGTCGTTTCACATTTAAATAACTTTCGAATTACAATTTTATGAAAGTATGGACTCTGGTTAATAAATGTTGTGAGAATTTTCCATTCTTTGGACTCTCTCACCATTTCTCTTATTTTGGATTCTCCCTAAACTTTTTAAGAAAAAAACAAATCTCTACTAAATGTACACGCAGTAACTTAATTGTTTCATATCGGAAAAATGTGTAAATGGATCTCAAATTGAGATACATTTCGAAACAAATCTAATGATATATGTTTTTAAATTTTCTAATACACGTGACTAATGTTATGAATGATTATGTCGCAAATCTATTAGATACATCTATGAAAGAATCTCACGAAAATAAGGATTCTACATGTGGATTATTAATAAGTGTCCGTGTGAGTTGTTAATAATAAAATGTGGGTATTTCTCATTTTTTAAACTCTCAGTATTTCTCTTTGTGTTGGACTGCGTTGCACGGTTCAAATATTATATCATTTTTAAGGATTTTTATGTTTATAACCAATTATGCTATCATTTCAATAAAAAAAATTCATAGCAATTGTTGTGATATTGCTTACATGTATTTTAAAATCTTGATCAGTTAAAAAAAAAATACAAAGTTGTCTAGATTGTTCATGTTTAAATTGTACAAATAACATTTCTTACCTATACTCTTCAAAACACCTTTTTTTAAAAATAAATATAGTATATAAAGTCGATTGTAATCATTAAGCATTGCTTATCGGAAAATGTATAAATGGATCTCAAATTGAAATTCACTTTAAATCACATAAAATAATATATGTTTCAAAAGTTTCTGATACACATAACCAACTGTATAATCAATCACACCGTGTTTCTATGATATAGTGTGAATGGTTAATATTTAAATGAGTAAGATACATTTATTAAAGAGTCTCACGAAAATAAGGATTCTCTATGTGGGTTATTAATAATTGTCTATTTGAGTTGTTAATAATAAAATGTGAGTATTTCTCATTTATAAACTCTCTCAGTATTTATCTTTTGTTGGACTCTCTCTCGGCTCTTCAAAAATCTCTCTTTTATATATATATATTAGATTCATTGATCATAATTTAAATAATTCAAAAAATCAAATCTAAATACTGTTTATTGAATCCTATCAAACAAAGCCTAAACTTGGGTTTCACTCTACGCAACCTAGAGTTTCAAGAAACTTTTGCTTAGGTTCTAATACAACTCCAACAACCACCGATCCATCAATCTTGCAATGGGAAATCATAATATCACCATCACAAGCATAAATAACAGGAGGACCCGTATGGATATCCTTACCCCACCCGAAATCTACTCCAGGATCCGGGAGGTTCATCCATGTTATAACCATGACGTTGTGTTCTCCATAAGATGGCCCGCCTACTCTTCCACGATCATCAAAGTATTGGTACTTCGCTAGACTTGGTTGCGTCTTTAAGAACTCGATTCTTTCAAACACATGCTCTGATGTCACTTTCTCTATTGCTTCCCTTATTTTACTACAAGCATAGCTCAGGGGTTTTGAAACGAGTTCTCCTGCTTCACTTGAAACGTCGACGTCCACAATAGCGTTGCCAAAGTAGCTGCATATACCCACAAAAAAAACCCAATAAATAATTATTGACATAGTATTGACCAATAACTTGCTTATATGATATATAATTTAGAAGTTGGGAAATTTTCAAAGGTATACTACTTAGATTTCCGAGTTTCCTAAAATGCCGATGAAGTTTGCGAAATGACTTTTTTTGGTGTGTTTGACTAACAATATGCAGCATTGCGGGGATCGCAAAAAGGTTTGGGTTTGCGGGTTATTGAACTCACCTAGGTGTGATGGTAGAAACTCAGAGTATCCACCCTGTTTTTACCCTAACAAAGAAGGGTTTAGAAACATGTTTTTAAAACGCACAAGTTCGAAAATAAATGAAAGAATTTTAAGGAAAACCTTTTGAAAATAAAAAATGACTCCATGCCCCCGTAAAGACAAAACTGGTCTACGAATCAGAGAAAAAGAATTCGGGGCCTTAGTTAAGGGGTGCGAACATTTGGAACACGTCTCCCTTCCGTCATAAGGACGGGGACTTACTAATACATCATTTCCTTTTAAAGAGTCTCGTTATATTGGTTACGTCAAGATCTATATAAACAAGTAAAAATAGAAAAACACATATATTCACATTGTCATTCACATGAAAAATCTTATATAAAGAATTTACAAAAGTTACTAATACATTATTTCACTTGACTTATGTTGACTTGACTTTCATTGACCTAGAGTGTTAAAGTCATTAAACAAGTGGGTTGATTAATTAGACTCCCTCTTAAGTCTAAATAATTTTTATTATTTTGACATTTCAATGAGATAGATTAATTAGACTCCTATTAAGTGTAATCATTTAGTTAATTACATTAAATTTTAATTTGGGGAAGAGACTTGTCATTGTTAACCCCAAAAACAGAAAATTGGTGGAAGTTGAATGGTTGAAAGATTAAATGAAATATTCATATTTTTCTGGATTGAAGGTGGATTAATGAACATCTTGGGATCACTCATGAATTTTTTCATGACCCTAAGAGTTCATTTACTCACAAAACAAATTTAAGGTTCAAAATCGAATGTTTGAACAAAACATGATTTGTTTTCCAAACAACATAACTATTGATAGAGACATAACTAAATTTTGAGACTTCATTTTGGAAACAAGGGAATATCCTCTTCAATTTATGTGAAGGATACATTTCGAAAAACAGTTGTTTTCAATGCTGAAAAACGCGCTGAAATCAATTAGTCGGATCCGGGACCATTTGAGTAGTTTTCAAAGAAAAATTTGTCTAAAATTTTCTATCATTAACTTGGGGCTGAAATTTTGCAGAGTGGTTTATAAGACCCAAAAGAGGCTTGCTTTATAAAAATCAAGAGTTTTAAGTTAGAAATCATGTTTTTACACATTTTACAATCTGAACTCAAAATGTTTGGAAATGGACAGAAATCCGGATTGAGCTTTTTGACCATTTTCTACATGGACAAAATTTTTAAAAACTTGCAAAAAAATATACGGCAAATGCATGTGGTTACCCCAAACTATGTCAGAATGCGCGTGGTGCCCATACCTTTGAAACTTGTACAATTCGGTGCCCCCAAACTTTAAACCTATAGGCACGTGGTCCCCTTATCTTCTAACGACGTCAATGTTTGGATGTTAATCGGTGATGTGACATATAATTAATAAATATTTAATTAATTAGTTTTTATTTAATTATTAATAATTAAAATAATAAAAAACAAACCCAATTTTTTTTTCTCTCACCTCAGCTTTACCCCCACCGCCCCACAACCACCGCCCAACCAAAGAAATATCTTGGCCTCCCGACTATGGTTGGGAAGTCGAAAAAGGTGATTTTTGCAGCTATAAAAGTGCGGTTATGGAAGAAGCTCCAAGGGTGGAAAGAGCGACTTCTCTCCATGGCGGGAAAGGAGGTTGTAATCAAAGCCATTGCACAGTCCATTCCGACTTTCGCGATGAGCTGTTTTTGTCTTCCATTGACATTGTGAGACGATCTTCAAAGCATTATATCAAAGTATTGGTGGGGCCAGAGCATGGAGAAAAGAAAAATTCACTGGCTTAGTTGGGAGAAAATGTGCCAGCCTAAGAAGGTGGGTGGGCTACGTTTTCGTGATCTAGCTAGTTTCAGTGAGGCGTTGTTAGCTAAGCAGGTATGGCATTTGGATCAACTTCCTAACTCTCTCGTGGGCAGGGTTTTGAAGGCGCGATACTTTACCTCCTCTTCAGTTTGGGAGGCATAGCTTAGTGCCACCCCGAGCTTCACATGAAGAAGCATCATTGGAGCTCGAGAGTTGGCATCGAGAGGGGCGGTATGGAGAATTGGTGATGGTGAGTCTGTTCTGATTTGGAAGGTTAAGTGGCTCCTACCTGGCCCGAATTTCAAAGTGATTAGCCCTTGCTGTATCTCGGATGAAAAATGCGAAGATTTGTTTGCTAATCGACCCGACTAGCCACACTTGGCGTGAGGATGTACTTAACGATTTCTCTTTTGATTTTGAAGCGGATCGAATCAGAGGTACCCCTATCAGTATTCGTCATCGAAGGATAAGCTTTACTGGGCTTTTACTGAGGATGGCAAATTTAATGTGTAGACTGCTTATCGTGTTGCGTTTCAGGGGAAGGCTGGTGCTTCGTCCTCGACGGGATACGATCCGGTGTAGCCAAGGATATGGGGATTGGACCTCCCGCCAAAACAAGGACCTTTTTGTGGAGAGCGTGTCGTGATATTTTACCCACTGGCCAAAACTTGCTTCAAAGGAGGGTCCTGGTGAGTGGGAGCTGTGTTTTTTGTGGCGTGCTTCAAACGATACTGCATAGGTTCAAGGACTGCCCTTGGACCAAGAAGGCCTGGGACGAGGTTGGCTTGAAAGTACGAGTTGAGGAGGAATGTGGCCTCTTCAAAGTCTGGTTCTTTGATCGAATAGAGGAGTTTGATAAGAAACATGGATGTTTTTTTGGATTAGTGTTGTGGTACATCTGGAATTTCAGGAATATGGAGGTCTTCCAATGAGGGAAGGCGTGCTTTGGAGGCTTGCAGCAGCTGGTGGAAAACTTTCTAGAGGATTTATGGAAGGCGAATGCATGCGGTAGGAAGAGAGTGATCTCAAAAGCCGAAGTGCCATGGCAAGCTCCGGAAGCGGGGTTCGTTAAAATCAATGTTGACGGAGCGATTGATGCGGATGGAGACGGTGCCGGGGTGGGTCTTATTGTCCGAGATGAGAAGGGACAGCTAGTGGTAGCGGTTACCAAGGCGGTTCGTGGGGTATGGGATCCGGCTATGGTAGAGGCGTTGGCGGTGAGGACGGGATGCTGGCGGATGCGAGGGGAATACGAAAAGTTGTTATTGAAGGTGACTGTCAGAGGGTTGTCAACGCCCTGGAAGGTAAAAGAAAACAAGCAAACCCGGTGGCTACCATTTTAGATGACTGTTATTATTTAATTCCGTATTTCGATGTAGTAAAGTTCTCCTTTTGTTATCGGGAGGCTAAGGAAGGGGCACATAGAGCCGCTAGGTGGGCGGTAAATAGGAAAGTAGATGAAGTTTGGGATACAATTGGTCCGGTGTGGCTCTCTGATGTATTTGAAGCGGACGTTTTTACAGCTACCCATATCTCTTAATGCAACACCGAGTTGACCCTCAAAAAAAAAAAAAAAAAAAAGTATGGAGGGAGGAGGTGATTTGTGAGGGAAGTAGATTGTGAGGATTAAAAATCAAGCAAATGGGCAATAAATAAAATTAACTTGCTCATCAAGCTCATTTGGCCGGCCAAAACAAGAGCCAAACACATCAATGTTTTTGTCTTTTTGGTATTGGATCAAAGAAGGAAAAATAGTGAGTCATTAACTGAAAATTAAAAGAAAATTAAAATATTTAACATCTTTTACAAAATTGTTAGTGTAACTATGGATGACATATGAGTGAGATCATAAAATGATGGCATTGCTTAGGTGGTTTAGTATTTAGAAAACAAAGTCGGGCTTTGCTCTTTTCGAGCAATTTTTCTTCGGTTTGCGATAAAATGAAAACCGAGTGAATTGAATTAATGAATAAATGGATATGGAATTAAAAACAATAGAAATCAATATTATTAATATTATTTAATCGATTTTCAAAATTTATGAAAATAATAGAAAAAATAATGAAATTGAAACTGTTGAGAAATCGTTTTATTCTCAAATAAACGAATAGAATCGGGTAAATAGAAATGAATAAAGTATAATTGAATTAGAAAATAGAAATAAAATAATAAAGGTGAAATAAAAAAAGGTGAGACAAAATTTGGTGTCTACAAGCACCTTTACTTTTTAGTTTATTCTATGTCAACATTGTAGTTCTCCGGTGACGTGGATGAGGGCGGCGATGTTTGTAGGTGGACGGCCACCATTATCGAGGGGTGGTGGGGTGGTGGTGAGAGATTGGTGTGGAAATGGGGCGAGAAGAGAGAGTCTTAGGGGCGAGAGAGAAGAGACTAAAGAGAGGTGATGTGGTGATGGTGGTAGTCAGTGACTGCCCAAATGGGCTCGCCAACCAATCTCCAGTATAATAATGGTGGTCGCCGATCTGATAAAGGGGGTGGTGTGTACTTGTCAGCGGTGGTGGGAGAGGTTCGGTTAAGGGGAGGAGAGAAAAAATTGACTGAGTTTTGTTTTTAATTTTTATTTTATTATATGAATTTGGTTATAGGGTTAAAATTATAAAAATAAGTCAAATGAAAAAAAAAAAAAAAAAAAAAAAAGCTAACAGTGTTACATTTCGTTAGCCAAAAAAAAAACTCATTTCGTAAAACTCGGGGCATTTTAGAAAAGTCAAAAACATAAAGAGTATACCACAAGAGCTGGATACCTCAGGGGTACCTAGGAACATTAGTACACATTTTACATTGCACAACGCCCTATTAGCTGCAATTTAAACGGTAAACCGCTAAAAAACGTATGAAATAGCTTTATCTCACCGGTTTTGATCAAACTGATCAAACCGCTGTCAGAAGGGAGAGATTTTACAGCGGTTAGGACTATTCTACAATGGTTGGCTAGGAAACTAGGAATCGCTCATAAATGGGTATACCTATTACATCGGTTCTTTCATAAGTCATAATCGCAGTCAACCACTATAGCATGTTGCCTCGCACGCTATGCTACAACGTAGAGCTGACCATTGGGCACTAGGAGCCCGGGCCCGCACTAGCCCGGCACACTCCCTAGCCCGGGTTTGGTAATGCTAGGGCTAGTGCTTAATTTTTCCAGCACTAGCACTTGTAAAACCCCGCCCAAGCCCGCCTAGCAGTAGTACTATCCTAGGCCGGCCCCAGCCGTTTTTCTACAACGGTTTGTTTTTTTTTTTTTTTTAAATTAAACCTCCCTCCCCTAAACTTCCTATAAATACCCACTATATCCCACTCCAATTTCATACAATAACTCTCTATATTCTACATTAATTCTTCAATTACTATAATTCTCAAGTATTAAAGTTTCAAGTTTACTTTAAAAAAAAATTACTACATTTATCTCCGTGGCCAGATCTACTACTACTTAACACAAAGTAAAATGAGGGGAACACGAGGAAGCTCAGAAAACCGCCCAAAACATTCTCGCGCTTCAAAGTCACAATTAGGGTTTATACATTGCCCATCTCCTTCTCATTTATTCCTCTAAATTTTCATTGAGAAATAAATCAAACCCTAATGATTCATAGCTGCTACCTTTGGTACTTGGGTCAATTTGGGAGCCATCAATTTTTAATATTTCAGGTAATTTTTAATAAATATATAGGGGCTACATGCGGTTAGAAATAACCTTAATGTCAGAAATCAGAAGTGACAACTACTGAATTAGCTAACTCTATCCATATAACTGCACTAACTAAATTGTGTAACTCCAATAACTTTACTAACTCCATCACATAACTCAGCTAACTGTGAAAGACACCACCAGATCACTACCGGACCACCACTGCTGACCACCGTTGACCACCCCCGGACCACCGTTAACCACCGCATGACCACCGTTGACCACCGTTGACCACTGGCGGACCACCGTTGACCGTTGTTGGACCACCGTTGACCGCCGTAAGACCACCGGTGACCGCCGCCGGACCACCATTGACCACTGCCGGACAACCACCGGCGGTGGTTGATGCAGTGGTTGGGTTGGGGTGGTGGTGGAGTTAGTTGATATAGTTAGTGGAGTTATAGAGTTAGTGGAGTTATGAGATTTAGTTAGTGCAGTTATGTATTTTAGTAGGTAGAGTTATCACTTCAGACTTCTGACTTTAAGAGTACTTCTGACTTGATACAATTCCTATATATATATATATATATATATATATATATATATATATATATAGGAATTGTATCATATATATATATATATATATATATATATATATATATATATATATATATATATATATATATATATATATATATGATACAATTCCTATATATAGGAATTGTATCATATATATATATATTCCTATATATATATATATATATATAGGAATTGTATCATATTAATGTTTAGTTTCAAGTTTGTATGCATTTGTTTTTAAGAATATGTATTAGATATGTATATTAGTTGCCTGAATAATTTGGATTCCTACCATCTAAGTGTGCATTTGGTTTATGAAAGTGGAATGGATACAGATTGGATACGGAAATAGAGTGGAATAAATACAAGTATCATTACTTAGTAAAGTTCGTTGTTTGGTTCCATTAAAAATATGTATCAATCCATTAGTAGAGGGGTTTAAAATTGTTAGCTTAGGTTTTAGGTGAGTTTCATTTTAAAAGATTGGAAAGGGAGTGGGAAAAGATTAGAAAACAAAAAATATGAAAACAAACACAATGTAATGGAGTGGTGATCGAATCCGTTTCGAATCCCCCAAAAATGATGAACCAAACACACCCTAAGTGAGTAAATTGTTTCCTGTGTATTGTTACATGGTAAGGGGAGTGTGGTGTATGGCTGTGACTTGTGAAGTCCAAACATTCCATGATTGTTTTCCTAACTATAATTAGATCCCTCGAGTGCTATAAATGATGTTATTTAACTCCATGTAGCTTTAGGCAGATTGTGAAGAAGTGAGTTGATCATGGTAGCATTTGGTTTTTGCCCTATTGGGGGCATATCATTTGGTTTTTGGCCTATTGGGGGCTATGTTACCGTGACTCGGATCCAAATATTCGACACGGGTACGTAAAATGAAGGATTCAAGTGTCGGACTCGGCTATTTTCTGAAAAAAAAAACCTCTTATTTTTGGTCTGAAATGAAGGATCCAAGTGTCATACTCATGTCCGAGTGTCAAGAGTCCGACACGGGTGCGTGAGGCAATATGAAGAGTCCGGGTAACATAGATTGGGGGCATGATTAGTATTTAGGAACTACATATAGCTTCAATTGAAGCTTTCTTATACGATATAATCAATTGATGGGTGCCGTAGAGAATCTATAATGTTCTTGTGCAATGAGTACAGTTAAACGAAGATCGGTGTTGTGTACCCTGGAGCGAGGCCGACCGCCATGAGGGGCTTGCACCATGGCTCGGCGAAATCGTTAACGTCAGAGGTCTAAAAACTTCGAAGCAACAATTTCACGATTCGATCCGATTGTCAAATAAGTCAAATTAATTCTCTATATTTCCAACAGAGTATACAGCCAGAAATTGTGCAGTTAAAGAAGTAAGGTTCGGCGAGGATGCCAGTAAGTCAATTCTCAATTTGCAGGAGTAGCGAAGAGCTTGCTAATGCTGTCAAGGTCACCTCAGATCCAAGGGTGAGTTTCTTATTTAGTTGGTCGATTCTTTTTCAGAGTTTGTTAGATTTGATAAATAAGATGCTGTTTATATGGCCAAAATGTGTTGATTGAACAAAGCTTTTGTGCTCATTAGTCATTAATGCAGACCTTAACACAATGGCACTCCGCACTCTCAAACATCACCTTGAATATTGGGATTGGAACTTACGACGACATATAGACAGACATAAAGAGAATGTGAGTGTGTGCTAAGTTTAAAAGGGTGATTCTTTATTATCAAGACACCAACCCTTCGTCCTCCATTGACGTTAATTTGATTTCTAAATGTGATCAAACACCCGACAAACATGTTGTTCACTTGGTAACAATCAAACCAATACTCTTGCTAATCAACTTGTGTATTTTTCTAGATTTTGCCAGCTTTCCTACAGGTTCGAGACTGGCTCGATTGCTCGAACAGAGGTCGTTTCTCCTCTACTCCTTCATACTATTCTACACTTAGAATTCTTACCTTTATTTTTTACTGTCTACATTGTGGAGGACTAATTTACTATTATTGTTTTCAGGTTGTTTGGGGCCTATATAATTGAGACGACGATTTACGAGTTTCAACTAACGTGCAATATAAAGTGCAACAACAACCTACATTCAATTATGTGTGTGTAGTTACTAGATACAATCAACATGTTCCATGTAAATACAGTCTTCTCCAAATTAAAGATATACGGAGTATGACCTGTCCTTTATGGTCTATTTGGATAGCAAATTGAGAGGGAAAGGGAGGGGAGGGGAAGGAAAGGAAACGGAGTAGGTGAATCAATTTCTTTTGTTTGTTTAAGAAAGGAAATGGAGAGAAAGGAGAGGAAAACTAACCAAATCAAAAATAGTGATAACATTATTAATAATAAGATTTCAATTAACCCATATCCCTACATTTTCTCTCTCCTCTCCCCTTCCCTCTCCCCCGCGCCGCCCACGGCCACCGTCGCCATGCAGCCCTGACCACCATATCCGGCGCCAATACCACCGCCAAACTCGCCTTCATACCGCGAGTCGGAGACGTTCATTAACGACCACCGTCTTCCCTCCATCCACCGCGCACGTGTCTTCTATTTCTACCACTTCTCTCCCAAACTCGCCTCAACCTCGTCTTGGGCTGGGGTGGCCTGAGCCGGCCATTGTTGGCCTGAAAAATGTTTTTTTTTTTTTAAATTTGAAAACCTAGATCTAAAATTGGGTGGTTTTAGGGAGGTTTTGTGTGTTTGTGGGTATGGGGGAAATGGTCGCCGGAGCAAGGGGAATTGATTGGTGGTGTTATCGCCAGCAAAAGTGGTGGTCAATGTCGGCCGGTGGCGGGGAAGGGGCAGCGGAGTGGCTGCTCAGGGGTGGAGAGAGGAGAGAGAAAAAAAGAGGCTTAATTTAGGTTATCAAAAAATATAGTTGTAATATTGATAAATATTTGGGGCAAATATGTAAATTACAACATTTTAAATAAAATAACTGTGCATTTTTTACTTCCAAATCTCTCCAATTTTGGAGAGATGAAAATTAGAGAAAATGGAGGAAAACTCATCCTTTTAAATCCCTCCATTTCTCTTCCCTCCCCTTACAAATATGTATCCAAACAAGGGATACAATTTCCCTCCCTCCCCCTCTTCTCCCCTTCCCTCCATTTCCCTCTATCCAAACAGACTCTTAGAGTCTCAACTTGGTAGAGTTCATTTTCCTCTATCAATGATGTGGGGAGAATTGAATCTCATACCATGAATTGCATTTTTGCTATTAGTTTTGGACTATTTTTGTTGTCCCCCGGTTGACTTAGTCGGTTGTCCTGTTTGACACTCTTCTTTCTTTGTTCTTTTCTCTTTTTTTGCAGTAATTTCTGGATTGTGGATCGTCTATCTAAGATCGATATCAAGTTTTAAAGCACCATTTGGGTTGGCTAATGCCGTACATCATACTATGGATTTTGGAGTGCCTGGACAAGGACATTGTTGTCTAATTAGTTTCATTTTTATTAGGCGATTATGAGCCATTGTAGGTCTTTGACATTGGATAATGTAAATAGTACAATGATTTATCAGTGCCTCAGTGGAACTTTATTTTTCATTCACATCTTTCTTGAATTGTTTTAATTAATATTAAGTATTAATTTAAAGCTTAATACAATTTGGATATTATAGCGCAGGTCAGGGATAGGCTGCAAAACAAAAAAGGGCCTCTTATAGCGGTTGTGCAGGATCAGAAATGCTATGAAAAGTGTCAGCTCAACATAGCGGTTAGTGTCGAACACTGTAAATTAGACATACCTTTAATTAAAGGCCACGATATCTTTTATAGCGCTGGATGCCATAGCGGTTCAACTTTTGGACCGCGTTGAACCGCTGTGGCTGTAGTATGTCAATATTTTCCGTAAAAGTTTGGCCAAATGACTAGATTGGTATAAAAAACATAAATTTTTACCAGATTTGTATAAAAAAACACTAGAGGACATATAGATACAAAAAAATATAACGAGTTAAATAAGCCTATTTTTTCACTGAGTTGGAAAATCGACCAAAAAAATTTATTTGCTTTTTTCAAAAACTTGAAAAAGAGTGCTTTCATGTTTTTTTTTTTGAAATTTTTTTTTATACAGCCAAAACTTATTTTTCAAAATTAGTAAAACAATTATTTTGCATATTTTTGAAAAATCAAATAAATGTGTTGTCGATTTTTCCAACTCCGGCATAAAATTAGGCCTATTTGATTCTCGTTGCAATTTTTTATATCAATTTGTGGTCTTGAGTTTCTTTTTATACGAGAGTGG
This sequence comes from Spergularia marina, assembly GCA_963680865.1. Lineage (NCBI taxonomy): Eukaryota > Viridiplantae > Streptophyta > Magnoliopsida > Caryophyllales > Caryophyllaceae > Spergularia > Spergularia marina. The sequence goes on from OY804554.1 coordinate 10,538,840, forward strand.
TAATGACACGTCTTTTTTTATACCAATTTGACTATTTGACCTTAAAAGTTTACATAAACAAAACTTGGAAACAAATGAAACAATAATATGATACCTCGATGGTAATGGCGGCTCGAGACGAAGACGTGAGTCGACACAAGTTATAAAGGTCGTTTCATCCTTGCTCTTGAGCTCTCGTGCTTTGGTCACACATCTCCATAGGTAACCAGCAATTGCTTCAAATCGGCTGTATGGGCGCCGATATTCAATCGTTATTTCTCGATTGCTATTAGCAACTTCTTTCAACTTCTCAATCTCGGCTTTTGTGAAAGTGACAAATATTGGAGTCACTTGTTTCCCAAACTCCACTTTTTCCGCTTCACCTAGATGAAGATTATTGTAGGTGTATTTGACATGTTTACCTTGGCAAGCTGGTGGCTTCCTGGCTTGTTCAGCTCGTAGGATGCCACGATCAAGCAATGGCGCAACCTGGAGGGATTTCCCGAGAGCGAGCCTAGCCCACTCCTTAGTAAAATGGAAGGCACTCCTACCATCCACAAGGAGATGAGAAATAGACATCCCAAAACATAAACCACCACATTTGAATTTAGAGACTTGTACAGCGAGTACAGGTAGTTCTTGGATGGGTTTCCCATTGTAGTCCATATCGGGCAGTAGATCCCGAAAGAGGTGACTACTAGAGTAAAAATGGCCAAAATCAGCTAATTTCATGTTGGATTCAGCATCAATGAGGATTGCGCCCATGGCGTTGCATTCGAGCTCGAACCGTCCTCCACCTAGAGGACGTAGACGTCCTGCTAGGGGATAAAATGGGACAAGAGCACGGCTTAACGAATCCTTAAGGGTGTTTATGATTTTGTTTGTTGAAAGATCAAGCCATTCTGGGGTAGGTTTATCGTAGAAGTGCAAATGACTTGAATGTGTAATTACACCAGATTGATCTAATTCAGAAAGTGCGATAATTCCAATTGGTGTCGCCTCTGCGGGTTTTACTACATGCGTAATTTTGGTTCTTACCGCCATCTCCCCTATCTTATCCTAATGAACAGATTTCTTTTGGTACAACATCCTAAGAGTGTTTTTAATGGTGAAACTCTCACCGGGTAAGAAGTAGGGGGAAGAATAATTAATTGAAGAAAAAAGAAAAAGAGGAGAGAGTGGGAACCCAGTAGTACTTACTACCTAGGAAGCACGGACACGCAGACATGTCCGTATTCGGCACCATGTCGGACACGTTAACGAATCGGACACGGTACGACACGTATCCGACAAGCCCAAAAAGCGAGTCCGATTTTTTATTTGATTTTAGGAAACAGACACGATTTTTTTGTTAATTGGACACGGACCAAACAGCTGACACGACTCTTTTTTTAAATACACTAACCGGTAGCTACCTACATATCTTATTTCTAATGTCTTTCTGTTTCCCATCATCCTGGTTCGAACGGCTCTTCCACCTTCGACTTCCGCCCGCCTTAGCAGACCACCTCTAAATGACGTCCGATAGAGACCCCACTTGCACCTGGCCGCACCAAACCCACCTCTACGTATCCGTGCACATTACACATAATTGAAAAAATATGCATTCAAAATACTTGTTATTTTTGGATTTTTGTCGTGTCCGTGTCCGCTAAATTTCAAAGTGTCGTATCACGTATCCGTATCGGTGTCCGTATCGACGTCCGAGTCCGTATTAGTGCTACCTAGCTTACTACCACGTTTTAATACCACGTTATGAGAGGAAGGGGTAGGTATGAGTGTAAAGAGTACCACATTAAGAGAGAGAAAATAATAAATGTAAATAATAAAACAGGTGAGAGAAATTGAGTACCACATTTTAATCCGGTAACCATTAATAATGCTCTGACGAACTGTATGATTACATTTATATGCTTGCAAAGTGGTTAGGCAGTAGTTGGCTATATTGTCAGCTACATGAATTAATTACAGTTGTATAGGTTAGGTATGCAATTACAATTGCATTTAATGTGGAAAACTCCCATTTTTTTTCTTGGAAAATTTGACAAAAATAATTCAACTTGGAAAATTTAACAAAAATAATTCAACTCATTGAGTCGTCCATACATAATCTCACCTTCTACCTTTAAATAAAATCAAAACGTGTGTTTTTTCAATAATCAGTTACACGGATAAATAATCTCACCTTCTACCTTTAAATAAAATCAAAATTTGTTTTTTTATTTATTTTAACTGACGTCCGATAGAGGCCCCACCTGCACCCAGTCGCACCAACCTCACCTTTACGTATCCGTGCACAGTTCACATAATTGAAAAAATATGCATTCAAAATACTTGTTATTTTTGGTTTTTTGTCGTGTCCGTGTCCGCTAAATTTCAAAGTGTCGTATCACGTATCCGTATCGGTGTCCGTATCCACGTCCGAGTCCGTATTGGTGCTACCTAGCTTACTACCACGTTTTAATACCACGTTATGAGAGGAAGGGGTGGGTATGAGTGTAAAAAGTACCACATTAAGAGAGAGAAAATAATAAAACAGGTGAGAGAAATTGAGTACCACATTTTAATCCGGTAACCATTAATAATGCTCTGACGAACTGTATGATTACATTTATATGCTTGCAAAGTGGTTAGGCAGTAGTTGGCTATATTGTCAGCTACATGAATTACAGTTGTATAGGTTAGGTATGCAATTACAATTGCATTTAATGTGGAAAATTCCCATTTTTTTTCTTGGAAAATTTGACAAAAATAATTCAACTTGGAAAATTTAACAAAAATAATTCAACTCATTGAGTCGTCCATACATAATCTCACCTTTTACCTTTAAATAAAATCAAAACGTGTGTTTTTTCAATAATCAGTTACATGGATAAATAATCTCACCTTCTACCTTTAAATAAAATCAAAATTTGTTTTTTTATTTATTTTAACTGACGTCCGATAGAGGCCCCACCTGCACCCAGTCGCACCAACCTCACCTTTACGTATCCGTGCACAGTTCACATAATTGAAAAAATATGCATTCAAAATACTTGTTATTTTTGGTTTTTTGTCGTGTCCGTGTCCGCTAAATTTCAAAGTGTCGTGTCACGTATCCGTATCAATGTCTGTGTCCGTGTCCAAGTCCGTATCGCTACTACCTAGCTTACTACCAGGTTTTAATACCACGTTATGAGAGGAAAGGGTGGGTATGAGTGTAAAGAGTGGGGTAAGAGAAAGAGAAAGTAATAAATGTAAGTAAAAAAACAGGTGAGAGAAATTGCAAAAAAGTATTTTTTTTAGCCACCAAAGTGATGAGGGTGGGATGTAAAAAACACCAAAGTTGTATTTGGTATATATAAAACACCAAAGTTGAAAAACTTGTTTTAAAAACACACTTTGAACTATTTGGGTATTTATTAAACACCAAAACTAATAAAAAATTAAAAAAAAAAAGAACTTAATAAAATTATGTTCGTACTTACTGAAATTAAGAAAGACGAGGCTCGCTTCACAATAGGTAAAGATATAAATCAAGTTCATTGATCTAAAAAAAATCACATAATTGAGAAAATGTAAAAAAAAAAAAAAAAAAATCTACGAACATGATTGTAAAGTACTATGAAGTTCAAAATATAGCATAAAACTTGTTTAGAAGTGTCAAAATTCTTGCGCTCCTACTCCATCAGGTCCAAGACGACCTTTTTTTTAATTTCCCTAATCCTAGGTTCTGATTGCGAAGTTTGTTGGATATGATTTTGCGCCATGCCTTCGTAGAGAAAATCGATGACGGGAATCGAATCAGAAGATGAAAAAGCAACTACTTAACCCTTGAGGAGGGAAGAACGTCTATCAGTTGATGACTAATTCGTTTTTTTTTCTTAACGCAAATATATAATTTAAAAGACAAAATAAAATTTAACATTTTTGTATTTGTTTGGGTGTTTAATAAATACCCAAATCGTTTAAAGTGTATTATATAAACAAGTTTATCAATTTTGGTGTTTTATAAATCCCAAATACGACTTTGGTGTTTTTTCGATCCCACCCTTCTTAGTTTGATGGCTAAAAAATACTTCTTTGGAGAAATTGAGTACCACATTTTAATCCGGTAACCATTAATAATGCTCTGACGAACTGTCTGATTACATTTAAATGCTTGCAGAGTGGTTAGGCAGTAGCTGGCTATAGTGTCAGCTACATGAATTACAGATGTATGGGTTAGGTAAGTAGTTACAATTGCATTTAATGTGGAAAACTCCCATTTTTTTTTCTTGGAAAATTAACAAAAATAATTCAAGTCATTGAGTTGTCCATACATAATCTCACCTTCTACCTTTAAAGTTTAAATAAAATAAAAAAAAAAAAAATAAAAAAAAAAAACAACACGTTTTGATTCGTGTCCCAAAGATAATCCCAACTCACTATAATGCATTCCCGAATCCAAATATTTAATTTATCGTCAAATTCGAGTGATGCCCCTGAGTTATGTCAAAATACGCGTGTTGTCCCCACTCTTTAGTTCAAACTAATACTTCGTGATTTCCCTAAAATATGTAACCTAGTGCACATGGTGCCCTTTTGAACTCACTAGCGATGTTAACTTTTACTGTTACATGCATGGTTATGTGGCAAATAATTAGCAAAACTGAGAGTATCTGATGAGAGAATTGGTAGTAGAGTATCTTTTGCTGAAGTTGCAGAGTTTCAACAATGTATTCAATTGAGTGGCATTGATGATATTGAGACTAAAGGTAGCTACTACACTTGGAATAATAAACAAGAAGGAGATAATAGGGTTTTCAGCCAAATAGATAGAGCTTTAATTAATGATGATTGGCTAATATAGTTTCCTGATAGCTATGCCTATTTTCATGCTGAAGGACTCTTTGATCATTGCCCCTGTACTATTAGATTGGCTAATAAGCAAGATGAGGGGAGGAAAAGCTTCAAATACTTCAACATGTGGAGCAAAATTCCTAGTTATGGAGATCTTATAGATAAGGAATGGAATTTAGAGATTGATGGCACTAAAATGTATCAGGTTGTGAAGAAACTCAAAGCTATTAAGGGCCCATTGAAGCAACTGAGTAAAGATAAGCTTTCTAATATTGAAGCAGCTGCTAGTGAGGCTTACTACAAGTTGGTGGAGACTCAGGAGCAACTTCAGAGAGACCCTTATGACAATGATATCAGGACTAGGGAGAGAATGGAGGCTGAAAGGTACAGACACTTAGCAAAGGCTAGGGAGAGCTACTTGAGGCAGAAGAGTAAAATGCATTGGATCCAGGAAGGGGATCGGATGCCAATACTTCATTCTTCCACTGCTCTATTAGAGCTAGAAGAGTCAGGAATTGTGTGACTCAAATTCAGGATACGAAGGGTATTCTGAAAACTGATATTAAGGGAATTCAGGATGCTCTCTTGGTATTTTATCAAGAGCTACTTGGAAAATCTGGTGAATGCTCTAAGGTCCATGTTAGAATAGTCAGGAAAGGGCCAATAGTGGATGAGGAAATGAAGAAGATTTTGCTTCAACCAGTAACCAAGGAGGAAATAAAAGAAGTGATGTTCTCTATTCCAGGAAACAAGAGTCCTGGACCAGATGGGTACTCAAGTCAGTTCTTCAAGGATAATTGGAGCAAAATAGGAGCTGAGATTTGCAATGCAATTCAAGATGTTTTCAAGTCAAGGAAGATACTGAAGCAGATCAACAATACAATTCTAACTTTAGTGCCAAAAACCAAGCAACCTGTTTCAGTGTTGGAGTATAGGCCAATAGCCTGTTGCAATACCATTTATAAATGTGTCTCAAAGCTGATTTGCAACAGAATTGGTTAAGTTCTCCCCAAAATTATAAGTCGGAATCAGGGGGCCTTTGTGAAAGGGAGAGACATAGTGGAGAATATAATGGTTTGTCAAGACTTAATGAGGAAGTATAATAGGAATGCTCTCTCTCCAAGGTGTCTAATGAAGATTGATCTGAGGAAGGCATATGATACTGTTGAGTGGAGTTTTGTGAAGGAGATGCTTTTAGCATTGCAATTCCCAGAGCAGATCATAGAGCTAATAATGCAGTGTATTACAACTCCTTCTTACACTATAGCCCTTAATGGTAATCATTGTGGGTTCTTTCCAGGGAAAAGGGGTTTGAGACAGGGGGATCCTTTATCTCCATTGCTTTTCACCATTTGTATGGAATACCTCTCAAGAATAATGAAGGTGGTGAGTGAGAAAGAGGAATTTAGGTTTCATCCTCTATGCAGCAAAATTCAACTGAATCATCTGTGTTTTGCAGATGACTTACTTATGTTTTGTAGAGGGGAAACAAAGTCTGCAGTGCTGATGCTGAGAGGGGTTTCTACCTTCTCTAAGGCTACAGGGTTATGTTCGAATATTGCCAAGTCTGAAATGTATTTTGCAGGAGTAAGGAGTGCAATAATGCAAGAGATTCTGGAATTCTCTCGATTCAGGCAGGGTAAGCTCCCTTTTAAATATCTTGGTGTGCCCATAACTGCAGGTAAAATATCTGTTATGGAGTGTAATATCCTGTCTGAAAGGATTGTGGGCAGAATTCGAGCATTAGGATCTAAGAAATTGTCTTATGCTAGTAGATTGACCTTGATACAATCAGTGCTAGTGAATCTCCACTCTTATTGGGCTAGAGTGTTTGTGATCCCAAAGACTGTGATTAAGAAGATTATAGCAATTTGCAGGAACTACTTGTGGGATGGAAGTGAGCATATGATTAAAAACCCACTAGTAGCTTGAGAGGATGTTTGTAGGCCAAAGAAAGCAGGGGGTCTAGGTCTGAGGGATGTCCTGATTTGGAATAAGGCTTGCATCAATAAGTATGTCTGGTAGATTTTTGATAAAGCTGACAAGCTTTGGGTGAAATGGGTGCATAGTATATATATAAAGGAGGAGATGTGGGAAAGCTATGTCCCACAAATAGATACAAGCTGGCACTGGAGACAGATATGTAAAATCAAGGATGAAACTAAGCAGCAATTCATTCAAGGCCCATGGAAGAGTAAGGAATACAGGGTTACTGAGGGGTATGAATGGATGAAAGGGAGATAGATAAATGTGGAATGGGGTGGTCTGCTATGGTGTAGACACATTATTCCAAAAGCTGGTTTTATAACATGGATTGTACTCAGGGAGAGACTTAGGTTGAAGGATAAATTGATGAGGATAGGAGTCTATATAGATGACCATTGTATCATTTGTCATCAGCATTCTGAAACTCATGAGCATTTGTTCTTTGCTTGTGAGTATAGCAAGAAATGCATGGAGATGATAAGCAAGGAATCTGGCATCAATTTCCCTTCTAATGGTGCATTTCTATGGTGTGCTAAGAGAAGGTGGGGATCCAGAATCAGGAAACAGGCAGTTGGATCGTTGATAAGTAACTTGATTTATCACATTTGGTGGAGCAGAAATACTTGCAGGCTTGAGGGGTGGATTAAGCTCCCGGAAAGGCTGAGTGAGGATGTGATGAGAGAAGTAAGAAGAAGAATTAGTGCAGTAGTGTGTGATGTAAAAGCAGAAGAAGTAACCTGGCTTAGAACTAGAGGTCTTTTGTAATAGGTTACGAAATGGATTGTAAGTATGGGGTATGCCCCTTGCAAACATGTAGGCTGATGTTTGGAGCTATAAAATTCTTACATTTAAACAAAAAAAATAATTAGCAAAACTAATCCTAGGATTATTTATTAATTCGCATATAATAATAATAATAATAATAATAATAATAATAATAATAATAATAATAATAATAATAATAATAATAATAATAATAATAATTATTATTATAATAACAATAAAAAAAATTGAAAAAACTGAATTGTAAAAAAAAATCTCGAAAAATATTTTCACGAAATTTTCAACTAGTGCTGCTGCTGCAAAAAAAAAAAAAAAAAAAAAAAATATATGGTGTCCTTTGGTTTACTTAATAATGCATATGGTGCCCTTGCCCATGATTGTTTACATGGAAAACTAAAATACGGTTTTAATTGGAGTAATTTGTAATAAACTAAATTTTCAATTTTCGTCAAAAATAGTAACCACCCATTATAAGGTGGAGAATGTTTTTTTGACCTTAGGTCAGTTGACGTGCATGGTACCCTCTTATTTTACCGCGCGAATATACATGCGGTATCCAATGTTATGCATTTTGTATCAAATCACCATCTTCATCCTTCTCCATCATCATCCTTATTACATTGCCCACCTTCACCCGTACCCCCTCCATGTTTATTAAACCTTGATTTTCTCAAGGTGAGAAGTGGTAACGAAAACCTAAATAGTGTAAAGTGTGTTAATTATAAAAACAAGTTTTTCAACTCAGGTATTAATTTATAGATACAATGTACGATTTGGTGCTTTTAGATCTCATCCTCTTTGCTTTGTTCACTAAAACAGCTGTTTTGAGAACCAACCAGGACATCAAGTCGGCCGGGTAAACGGTGTGATGGGTCAATGGGTTCAACCGAACTAAAAATCCAGATGACATTATAATAATTACATCATAATTTAAATTATTCGTATTATTAACAAAAATAGGGAAAATAAAAAAAAATAAGGAAAAAATGGGAAAATTTTAAGATCATAAAATCAAAACTTAGAAAATCAAAACATCAACAAGACTTAATTTTTTTTTAAAAAATTAAACATTAGCAAGACAACTAATCACACATCCTAATCAATCGAGTGAACAAAGTAACAAACATAAACCAATTCGACTATATATAAATATCAGAAATATAACATACACTGTATTTGGGGAAACTCATAAACTCAATATAATTTGTAGATAACTTGTTACGATCACTTAAGGGTAATCCCTATTTATACTAATACAAAACATGACCCTTATGAAACCTATCACACAATATATCCTAAACACATATTCTAGTATATATCGTATTCCTAAACACACATAATATTCCTTAATCGGAATACTCCGGGATACTCCATAATATCCTCTATTATCCCCCCTCAAAGTCATAATAATTTGACTAAAATTAATTACAATGAGTTTGCCGAAATGATAAGGAAACAAATAACTCAATCGAGATCGATCTTCAAAACTTCAAATCCGGCTCAATGATCGTCGTCGTCATAAAAGTAAGGGAAAGCCATCTTTTCAAACCCACTCGATCTTCACACGAATAATACTCAAATATTACGGTCAACACCACGAAACGCCCATAATCAACTTCACCAGTAAAGCGCCATATACAAAGGATCGTCAACAATACCATGAATCACCATGGTCTTACAAATCATGAAGCGGTCATTATCAGCTTCATCTAAAAAGAATAAAGAGAGTACGTGTTCTCGGCAAAAAATCAAACAACAACTAACGACGACGCAACAATACCAACACAACATCATAAAATCGGTAAATTATACAATGCTCCCGGGAGCACAAGGAGCATGATAGTACTTCTCATAATAAAGTAGAGACCACAATTAAAAAGATTTTAAATTATTTTAAATATGATCTCTATCCCTAAATTGTGAGAAAGATTATCATGCTCCTTGTACCCATAGGACATGGTATAACCATTGCATAAAATCAATCATGTCGTCTCCAAGTCGCAACATATATACCAAAGAAAAATAGTTGCCGAATTTACCCAACTACATACCATGGTCAAACAAACCTTGCAAACTTCCCATAAATGTGTAGTCACATGCCAGTATGACACGTACAAACAATCTTAATCCGCGAATCATAATGCGACAAATGCACGACAACATCTCAGCAAAACACCAACTTAGCAGCGACAATTTAACTTCACAATTCTGATCAATCATCTCGAAACCATAAACAACCCAAATAATTAACCAACAAGTTAACCAACAAGAGAAGGGGCTCTATAAACCCAAATCATCTCGACCGTTTTGCTACTATAAACATCATACCAAAATATATATTCTCACCCCCTCTCTTTTGCTCACTCACAAAATTTTACTAAGTATTCCCTCCGTCCCATTTCAAACGCCCCATATTCCATTTCGGGACGTCCCACCTCAAACGCCCCATCTATTTTGGGACATATTTCTCTCACTCCTACTTTTATTAAATTATTACATCCTGTCTCACATTATCTCTCCTACTTCTATTAATCCTCACATTTTCTCTCCTCCTTTTTCATAATATTACCCCACTCAACTTACTATATCAATTTTTCTTATTCCACATTTCCACTACAAAAACGCCTTGGGGCGTTTGGGCTGGGACGAAGGGAGTAATTCGCAATTAACTATGACCATTGTGTTAAGTACTATAACTCTCTAACTGTAGTGTAGCAACTTTAAAAACCTTTGAAGTAAAAACTGCATAACCCAAGAAAACGGATTGTAAAATCCTCGAATTACATCTCCATTAAACAATCTCCTTGAATAAATAAAGATCCTATATATACTAACAACACATCATAAGGTAAATCAAATCAATTAGAACCAACCTTTAATTATATCTCATCAGTGCTCCTATCCACACTTGTATACTCAATCATATAATATCAACTTCACTCTCTCCTCTTAGAAATATAACTCATTTATCATATATACTCAAATTATAATTGAGCACACTTTGTCGAATAAATTTAACTCTAACTTCAGATTTCAGTATCTCATATGACTCATAATACAAGTTTCAGAACCTCAAAGGTAAAGGCAACCAACACATGTAACTCCTCTCATATTCGAACAGCATGCCAAAAATCAACCCATCTCCTCAATAACATCAGATCTACTTAAATAATCCACTAATAATATAAACTCACCTGAAAACAGCAACATTCAACGATAGTCCCATCATGTGACATTATTGTATTCCAAAAATATAAATAAGAAATTTTATCGATCAAGCCCATCATTTAAATCAACAAAACTAATATGTGAAGATCAAACAATACTTACTCATATATGAGAGTCCAAATGCATCCCAAAGATTTTAAACACTACCCCCTCACATGATTTAGTAGTCAGTACAACACTTCAACCCACCAAAATAATTCATCGACATTAGTTGATCAAAATATACAACAAAACCTCAAGATATCTTCGCACCAACTACCACCGCTAAAAATTCGGTATTCCGATCCCGAGGACCCAAAATCCCATATATCAAAACCAAACTAAACTCATACTACCTTAACCAAGATCTTTTTGTCTCCAATCATTTAATAAAGCATGTATTCCCTTTATTCACAAAACTCGTCAAAATCACCTCTGAGAATTTCATCCCAATCGTTAAACAAACCCAAAATAATAATAGAAGTTGTCGTTTGACCAAAGTACATTTTGTCACATAATCTTAGCTCTTGTATCACAAAGTAATGTCATCGAAAATAATAGATTGGAAGCTCAAAACACAAAAATTCCAACCAAGTAAATCTCCAAACTGTGTCTTAACCCCTACCAAATCACAACCTCTTTGCATATTATGATGACACCAAAACTCTTCAATTAACACGTTAAACTAGTTTTTTAGATAAACCCATACACAAAAAATAAAGACCATGTATCCAAATTAGCTATGACCTTCCCTGAGTATCGATTGAAATATAACAACTCACATCCATCAACAATCAAGTCATATAGCCCAAAATAGTCAAGCAAAGAGATAAATCTCAAGTTTAACACCGAATTCCAACTCGAGGGATCATCAGACACCAAACTTTCAACAAAGAACAATTGTCACACAACCCTATCAGGCAGTTATATGCTGCTCACTTAGAACTCATAAACCTACTACACTTAGAGGCCCAGGACCACCCCCGCTATACAGTTAGGTGCCGAAACACCCAACACGTGGTCACAGGGTTGCTCCGATACCAAATGTAACACCCCCGAATTTCGGTCAATTTTAAAATATTATTTTAATACAAAAACCGCCAAAATTCGATAATATTACAATTGATATATAAAGGTGAGAAGATTAAACCTATTTATTACAAACTATAGAGACGATACAACGTCTAAACAAACAATGTAGTACATTCATACGCAGCGGAACTTAGACACTTCTTCTAGTAGAACCCACAAGACGTAACCGTCACAACCACCTGTGGTAGATGTAAAGCACAAAAACCACAGTTGAAAAAGTTGGAAAATTGAGTAACCTAACACTTTAACTTGTAAAAACCAAGGACACTTACCTGGGTTTTCAAAAACATTTGATTTTCCATTTGAAAATAACACTTAGCACATTACCAACTCACAATCTAAATCACAGCATTGATAACCATAGCCATTAAAATATCTATAACACAATCCGTTTCAAACAATCTTACCGATTTAGTATTATTGAGTAGGAGACCAACGTAATCCGTGAGGCGGTGTAACCAGCCTACCATACAATCATAATTCCAAGGCGGTAGAACCAGTCTGCCACGGTGGAGTAAGTCCGACGTACAATGTACCAACCAAGACAATCTAGACCTTAAGTGTGCACACCCCCTACTGAGTGTTTCTAACCTAATAGATTAGACCCAGACGCCTACTAGCCCACTTGAAAACCCACTACGTCATAAAGAGCTTCGAAAACACCCATATAAGAACGTATTTTGGAGAAACCGTTCTCTTAACTTTAAGAGAACGATTGCGCTAATAACCGAACTGAAACGTATTTTGCGAAAAAAAGGAAAACGAAAAAGCAGACATAAGAGAACGGTTTCGGTGAAAACAGTTCTCTTATAGTCTGTTAAAACATAAGAGAACGGTTCTTCACCAAACCGTTCTCTTTAATTCATCTAACAAAACGGTATTTTCGAACAACCGTTGTAATAGTCACGGTAATAAAAATAAAAATTAAATAACACCCCCATACACCACCCTCGTATCTTCCGCCGCCTCATATGGAGTATAATCTTTATCTCTCATACTCCTTCCTTCTCTCAGAATACTCCTTCTCTCTCGTTCTCTCTCTCTCATTCTCATTCTTTTTTTCTCCTTCTCTCAGAATACTCTTTCCTTCTCTTTTTCTCATACCTTTTTTTCTCTCAGAATAACTCTTTCTCTCTCATTTTCATCTTTACCCACAAAAAAATTCACCCTATCATCTCTTGTCCCCGATCTCTGTCTTCATAATCCGACCCTAACGCCGAGATCCGCCCCCAAAGATGTCGTCTCTCTGATCCCGGTCGTTCTTAGGTAAAGTTTTTGTGACAATTTTTGGGTTTTTTTTTCTATTTTTGCCTAATCATACATATATGCATAAGATCGAAATTAGTTTTTTTGTGAAGTTTCGCCCCTCATCTTCTTTTATTCTAGATCTTATTTGGAGATTTTGTTTCCAGATCTCATTCTTAGATCTAATGTCCTTGTAATTTTGTGAGTAATTTTTCTATTTTTCGAGTGTAATTATCAATACGTTTTTGAGAATATACGTTAAATATTTTCCTTTTGTGAGAAATTGTCTAATTTATTTATGTTTATTTTTAATTCCTGTAACTTTCAAGTTCTAATTTATTTATGTTTCAATTAATCATTTGTATATATATTTTTTCTAGATATGGTTTCGGATGAGTTGAAATCAACGGAGAAAGAAGATTGATCGAGGAAGGAGGAAGCCACATCGACGACGAAAAGAAGTATATGAGTAAAGGTTCAGCATAGTTTTAGATCTACGATTACTTTCCAAAAAAATTCATCAGTAACTTTTTTCACTTCTGATTTGGTTCTTTTGTAATAAACATTGGTTTTAATTTTACTACTCGGTGTAAGTTACTTAGCTTATCTTGCAAGATGTTCAGATTTAATGTTATTGTCTCAATTTTTTGTTGTTTATTTTGGGCCAGTTTGATTCAGTCCCCTGCAGCGTCAAAGGTGCAATTGTGCAAGTCTTTATATATATATATATTTTTTAAAAATACGTTTATACAAGAACGGTTGTCTAAAGAACCGTATTCTTCTCTAACAAACCAAACAGAATGGTTTTACGGAAAACCGTTTTTAGTGACCTTTTAGAACGGTTTTTCTTGAAACCGTTCTCATAGCCTTTAAGAACGGTTCCAACCGTTCTCTTACCCTTTAAGTACAGTCGCCTAGAAAACGGTTCCGAAACCGTTCTGCTTAGCTTTAGAGGAACCGTTCTGGAAGGCCATTTTTGACGTAGTGACCTATGCGGTGGGGCAAAACATATACTTAGAGTATAACATAATTTGGCAACCAAAGCCATTAGAGCTTACCAATAGTCACAATCTTATCATCGTAAATACATTCAAACATAATACAATAGCCAAACCATAGATATTCCGCATAACCATATCAAGACATATAACAATCTTAGCACATACTTTTAAAAGGTTTCTACAATTTAGAGAAGGGTTGAGCATGATAGCTTACCTTCACAAAGCACTAGTCACACCAATACTCCTCGTTCACAAATTTGTCATCTACAATAACATAACCAACAATCTCACATCAATCTTTAATCTTAGTCATCATCCAACTTACTTCTATAACCCAAATTTCATGCCCTCAATCTATTTACCAATTATAACTACGATAATTAAAGTTCTACCACAATCACTAATTTATAAATAACAATTAAAATACTTTTAACATAAAAATTGCCAAAGACCCAAATAATTTTGTTAAAACAGTAGATAAATATTTAAAAATCACCATATTAATCCCAAATTAATCCAACTATATACCTTATGCAAAAACTATCAAAAAAATCATGTTTTAGGCCTAATTAATCATAAATCCGAAATTAGTAAATATATTCCGAAAAATCAGAAATAATTCTACAAATTAATATAATTTCGAAATTCACAATAACATACTAATTTTGAGTTTTCAAAATCACAAATTATTGGGTACCCCTGGGGTACCTAGAGCTACGTACCCCCCAGTTAACTGTTCACTCATTATATACCACATTATAGTCATTATATACTTTCACTCATTATTTTATAATTTTCACTCATTATTTCTCAATTTCACTCATTATACACTTTCACTCATTATTTTACAATTTTTACTCATTATTTCTCAATTTTCACTCATTATCTTCCGATTTTCACTCATTATATATAACATTATAGTCATTATTTATTTTTAGTCATTATTTCTGAGTTTTCAATTATTATATACAACTTTATCGTCATTATTTATTTTCCAATCATTATTTCCCAAATTTCACTCATTATTTCCCAAATTCCACTCATTAGTTTTCAATTTGCACTCATTATTTCCCAAATCCACTCATTAGTTTTCAATTTTCACTCATTATTTCTCAATTTCACTCATTATATACCACTTTATAGTCATTATATACTTACACTCATTATTCCCCAATTTTCACTCATTATTTTCCGATTTTCACTCATTATATACCACATTATAGTCAGTATATACTTTCACTGATTATTTTATAATTTTTACTCATTATTTCTCAATTTTCACTCATTATCTTCCGATTTTCACTCATTATATATAACATTATAGTCATTATTTATTTTGCAGTCATTATTTCTGAATTTTCAATCATTATATACAACTTTATAGTCATTATTTATTTTCCAATCATTATTTCCCAACTTTCACTCATTATTTCCCGAATTCCACTCATTAATTTTTAATTTTCACTCACTATTTCTCAATTTCACTCATTATATACCACTTTATAGTCATTATATACTTTCACTCATTATTTCCTAATTTTTACTCATTATATATGATTTTATAATCATTATTTATTTTCAATCATTATTTCCCAAATTTCACTCATTATTTTGCTAATTTACTAACGGAAAAACAATAATGAAAAGACCCACCATTTCCCTTTTCTCTCTCCTCGCCCACCCCACCCCCACCCCCTTACCCCACCCGACACCACCCTAGCCCCGAACATCACCATTGACGGCCCCCGACCAGCCTCCGTGATCGCCTCCCTACCGTGACCCTTCCCCCGCCAATTCACGACGCCCCCGCCCCTTCGTTCTCCCCTATTATCCCCTCCCTTCTTTTCAATCTCCTTTGACATCCCTTATTTGCGGCGATGATGGTGGTGCGTGTGGTCGGCGGCATAGCGCGAGGGGTGGGGGACGTTTTTTTGTGCGGCGCCGGTTGACGATAGGGGCTGGGGAAGGGAGTGAGAGAGGAGAGAGAAAATGAGAAAAATGGGACTTGGAGGAAGCGGCGCGCCTCAAATGGTGGAGGTGCCGTCGCGTGAGGTGGTGGTTGGGGCAAAGGGGCGACGGTGGTTAGGTGGTGCGTGGTGGTGGCTGTGGGTTGGTGGAGAAGGAAAGAGAGAAAAAAAATGTGGTTTGGGCTTTGTGTTTGATATTGTGGTTTAATAGTATGGGCCCAGATTGTTTTCTCTTAGATTGGCCTAACATAAATTCATAGACTTTTAATAGATAAGAAGGGGGTACGTAGAGCTAGGTACCCCAAGTGTACCATATACCAATTGTTCAAAATAGTTTTAAATCACAAAACTAATTTCTATAATCAATTTCAATTATACGAAATATGAACAAACCAAACTTATTACTCCCAAACAAATTTTTTTAAAAAACCCTGGGTTCATAAACCATCTAATTCAATCAACAATAACAAACTAACCATAAGAACAATCAATAATTCGAATTAAAATTACCCAAATCCACAAATTTCACAATTAACCCCAATAATTTAAGAACTTGCATAAAAATCAATCCTTTGAAACTAAAATCAACTATACTCAATTAACCAACTCATGTAACCAGAAATCTGGCATATAAAACACACAAACGAATTAAAACGAGCATGAAACGAATTGGATACTATAATATGCGAAAATCAGAGGAGAGGGAAGAGAGGAGAAAAGGGGGTTTCATGATACGCGTAAACGGCCGGAAAGAAGAGAGAGAGGCGGGAAGGAGATTGGGAACGGCGGAGGCAGGCGACAGGCGGAGGAACGGCGGTGTGAGTGGTTGTTCGCGCGGCAGAGGGCAGAGGAAGGCAGGGGAGCCGACTTCTCGTGTGTGCGTGCATGAGGGTGAAGAAAAATTGAGGGTTTTTTTTTTTGAGCCTTTTGGGTTTGTTTGAGTATTTGAGCCAATATGTTTGGACTAATAGAAAATGTGGCGTGTATACCCTAGTCCCGGGACTAGGTAGTCCCGGTGACAAGTCACACCCCACGTCACGCGCACGTCATCGGTTTAATTTAAAGAACCAGTTTATTTTGAAAAAAAAAAATCAAACATATTAAAAATCACCTTTTGTCACTCATCTGTCAACCGGCAGCCGGCGCAACCGCGCAGACGCGCAGTAGCTATACAACCACCACCTCCGTCAACGGGACGACGCCATTGCGGGGCTTTGCAGCCGGCGACATCGAGGCCGGCTGGGAGTGAGAGGATCGAGGGAAGAGCGAAATAAGAAAGAGTGAAGAAGGAGGAAGGGAGGGCTCGACTGGGCGTCGTGGGTACCAGATCCGACTAGTGGAAGGTGGTGGTGGACTGGTGGTGCATGCAAGGTGGTGTTGCGTGTAGGGGTGGACTGGTAGTGCGGGGTGGTTGTTACTTGTTAGATTAGGAACGTTGGGGTGAGGAAGAGAGAGAAATAGAATTTTGAAAGGGAGAAGAATGGGGGTGATAGTCACTTTAGTTAGTAATAACGTGGGAGGAAAGAAATGAGACTGTTGTTTGTGTTCATCAGTGTCTTGTACTTTTGTTTTCTGTTTACTTGTCTTTATTTAATTTTTTTTTTTTATATGAAAGTAATTTGTAAGATCAAATAAATTAGACGGTCTTAAAAAAGAAAAAGTGCATAATAGACACATTAAAGTACATAACTTATATGTTAAAGTACGTACAACCGATACACTAAAGTACGTAATTTCATATGTTAAAGTACATAGCTTATACGTTAAAGTACACAACCGATACACTAAAGTACGTAATTCGTATGTTAAAGTACATAACTTATATGTTAAAGTACACAATCGATACACTAAAGTACGTAATTATATGTAAGTAATTTGTAAGATCAAATAAATTAGACGGTCTCAAAAAAGAAAAAGTACATAATAGACACACTAAAGTACATAACTTATACGTTAAAGTACACAACCGATACACTAAAGTACGTAATTCTTATGTTAATAACATAAGTAATACGCTAAGATATATATAATATTATAATTTGTTATGCTAAAGTACACAATAGAAACGCTAAAGTACATATTTAATATATTAAAGTACATAAAGCTAAAGTACATAATTTATACGCTAAGTGCATAATTGTATTATGTACCTTAACGTGTTAGTTATGTACTTTAGCGTATTAATTATATACTTTAACATTAAATTTATGTACTTTAACGTATCAATGTAAAGTTGTAAACACAAACTATACCATATACTTAATCTTACCCAGCAAAAACATTTTCACATTTTAACATTTTCTCTCTCCTCAGAAAACATTAATGAAACCTTAATCTTACCCAGCAAAAAAAAAAAAACCAGAAATGAAACCAAGTCACCCATTTCATATTTTCTCTCTCCTCCTTTCCCACCCACTCCCGACAGCCTCCTCTAAAAAAAATTCTGACAGCCCCTCCCCGCACCGAATCAACGCCTCAGACGCGATGTCGTACTCCCCTGGATAGCCTAATCGGTTCACAACCACGTTGGGGAAAGTAGGAGCCAGAGAGGAGAACGTCGAGATGATTGGTCGGGGTGATCGGCAGTCATGGGGGTGAAGTCGCCGGCGTCAGGTATCTTCGTTGGCATCGCCGACAACTGGGTTTGTGGTTGATTGTACAACGGTAGCTGTGGCTGGGTGTGGTGAGGCGGTGGTTGGGATTGATGTGGGAGGTGAGAGATTTTTTTTTTCTTCTATAATATGCCACATCACCGGGAGTACATACTCCCGGGATTACACTATAATTTTCCGAAATAATGACATTGGACTGAAAATAGAAAGGTGCTCAACTAGCTAGTCCAAATTTAGAATTGCATTAAAACTCATTTTATTTTACGAACAAAACAAACCCGATACCATATCGTAACTTAGTTCATCAAAATATCACGAAAATTCGGGATATCACAGCTACTTCTAGATCAAATAAAATACCCATTTACCTTAAACTCAAATGGGCTTGGTAGAATACAATGCATAATTAGAGCTGATCAAACGGGCCAGGCCCGAAAGCCCGACCCGGCCCGACTTTTTTCCCGGGTTTGGGCCGACCAACTAGGCCTGAAAATGGCCCAAAGCCCTGCCCGGAAAAAGCCCGCAATAATATGGGCCGGGCTTGGGCCGAGCTCGTGGCCCGAAAATTGGCCCGGCTCGTCCCGCTTTTAAAAATAAACGCAATTTTTTTTAATTTTATAAACCTAAGTTATGTAAACTAGTGTAAATGATGTCGGATTGTGACGAATTTGGTAATTAACGTACTCAATGTAGCAAAATTAGGCTAAATGTAGTGAATAAAGCATATTAAAATAATAAAAATATTACTATTAATAAAATAAAATATTGTAAATTATGAAAATAACATCAAAAGCCTCTTTAAAAATGTATAATAAATTATTATTAAACTAAATATGCAAGTAGTAGATAATATTAATGTGTAAAGTGATCAAAAACGTATAGTAGTCATAAAGAAAATGAAAACTTACAACTGACAATTAGGCCCGTTCGGTATCACTGCCGTTTTAACTTTTTGGTTTTTTTGAGTAAGAAATTTAGTTAAATAAGTTGCAAAAATTAATTTAAACTATATATTTCTACAATAGTCATACAGAAAATGAAAACTAACAATTGAAAGCTGAAAACCACTTTTTTCGGTTTAAAAAAACGGGACTTTGGTTTTCAAAAAAACAGAAAACGATACCAAACAGGCCTTAAGTAATACGCTGTAACAGCCCGATCCACTATACGTCGCAACACAACCCATTAAGATGGGTAGTCACCCCTTAGGCCCATATATCCTCTCCGGGTTCTAAAAGGTGAAGACCTTGTTGGTAGTATGATGGTAGGAATCTATTATAAACTGATCATATGAGCCTTATTTTCCCAATGTGGGACAAACCAACTCCATAATCCACTTTCCATATTCCGTAGTGTTACAAACTCCCCCACTTAGAGAACGCAACGTCCCCGTTGCGCCTAAACCAAACCATACCAACATCAGCACAGGTCCAAGATCTCCCCTGCTAGACGGCTGGTCTGGGCCTCACCCCAGCACCCAGCACGTGGTCGCAGGGTTGCTCTGATACCATCTGTAACAGCCCGATCCACCATACGTCGCAACACAACCCATTAAGATGGGTAGTCACCCCTTAGGCCCATATATCCTCTCCGGGCTCTAAAAGGTGAAGGGCTTGTTGGTAGTATGATGGTAGGAATCTATTATAAACTGATCATATGAGCCTTATTTTCCCAATGTGGGACAAACCAACTCCATAATCCACTTTCCATATTCCGTAGTATTACAATTCCGTAGTGTTACATACGCACTTTTAAAAAAAAAGGCCGAACGAGCCCGAAACTGCACGAAAGCCCGCTTTAGCCTGAATGGGCCGGGCTTGGGCCGACCGATTAGGCGCGAAAGAAAGGCCCGGCCCTCACACCGGGCCTATTTTTTTACCCTAAGCCCGGCCCGACCCATGATCACCTCTATGCAGAATAAAGTATGTACTATTTTTTCAACCATTGAACGATTCATTTGGTCTAAAAGTAGGTCTGAACATGACTACTTAAAAATAGTTTTTGAAAAGGGGAAATCATTTTGGGTGCGAGTAGTAAGAAATACTCCCTCCATAAATAAATATAAGTTGTTCTCACATATCGAGTTATCCCGTTCGGACCTCAATATCTCTTAAACATATAAACATGAAAATTACGAAAGTAGACTTTTCCGAAAAGATTTTCGTTACGAACCTAATGGTGTAAGTTTTATAATTTGTTCCAAGTACTCTTTTGTTAAATTGAGAGTCAAACCACCGTCTCAATAAGTGAGAACGACTTATATTTAATTATGGAGACTATAACGTACGCGTGTTCGGGGAAACTCATAAACTCAATATAATTGCTAAGTAACTTGTTACAGTGACCTTAGGGTAATCCCTATTTATACTTATACAAAACTTGACCATTACGAAACCTATCCTATAATATATTCCTAAACACATATTCTAGTATATATCGTATTCCTAAACACACATAATATTCCTTAATCGGAATTTTTCGGAATACTCCATAATATTCTCTATTAATAAATATGAAAGGATTCTTGAAAGTGAGTGAGGTGGCAGCAATTGAATTTGGGAACAATATGATAGATCATTTTATTATGTTTTCTCCATTTTTGTCATTTATTTACGCTGCATCTGCTTGTTGAGCAACTAGCCAATCAATCAAGTAGATTAAACAACAACGGAGTAAATTGGGCAGAGATAACAAAGCAAAAACAACGAAACAAGACACGCAAATTTATACGTGCAAAACCCCTTCAACGTGAAGAGTAAAAACCACGGGACGTAAGGAGTCCACCCAAAAGCTTCACTATGGAAAAAGGAACGTTACACAAACCAGATTCCACCACCAACAACAATGGGTGCACAACCCATAACAAGAACCAAGCCAAACAACAAAGTAGAACAACAAAGAGGAGAGAAAACGTCACCCAGAAAACAGAGTTTTGTAAATCAGCAATATCTCTCAATCCAGCCGTTTAAAACAGATCTCCACCGTTTAGATCGAAGCACCGAGTGTCCCGAACAACCAGACCAAATTTAGTCTAAATCGGACAACGTTTGACCTTCCGATCGTCAAGTCGATCACAGCTGCGCACTGGAATCCGCGGGAAGACTGCAAACGTTTCTCTCTACGGTTCTCACGACTTTGCGGCTAATTTCTTGTGCAATTGAAGCTTATCATAAAACCCTTATTTAAGGTATTAGTTATAGTCCACAAGACCCCGATAACTTACCATAAATAATTAAACTCGGTTATTTACCATATAGAAGCGAACACGGGATTTTACCACATAGCAAGGGACCCGAACCCAACAATTCTCCCCCTCCCAACTATGTGGAGGTCATTGCCATTCCGGCAATGCTACGACAAGTGTTGAACTTGCCCTTAGGTAGTGACTTGGTTATCATGTACGAACCATTATCATCAGTGTGAATCTTCTCAAGCTCAACAAGCTTATCATTAAGAACATCACGAATCCAATGATACCGCACATCAATGTGTTTCGACTTGGCATGAAAAGTCGAATTCTTACCTAGATGAATCGCGCTTTGACTGTCACAATACAACACATACTTCTCTTGTGTAAATCCAAGTTGACAAACAAATCGCTTCATCCAAATCAATTTCTTACAAGCCTCTGTAGCTGCAATAAACTCGGACTCAGTTGTAGACAATGCAACACACTTCTGCAAACGAGATTGCCATGAAACTGCTCCCCCTGCAAAAGTAACCAAGTAGCCTGAAGTAGACTTCCTAGAGTCAATATCACCGGCCATATCAGAATCCGAATAACCAACTAAAACAGGCTTCTCACTACCAAAACATAACTTCAAATCAGTTGTACCACGAAGATACTTCATAATCCACTTCACTGCATTCCAATGCTGTCTCCCCGGATTAGAAAGAAACCTACTGACCACTCCAACAGCATGAGCTAAATCTGGTCTCGTGCAAACCATAGCATACATCAAACTTCCCACAGCAGACGCATAGGGAACATTGCACATATCTTCTTTCTCTTTGGGAGTAGATGGACAATGTTTAGCACTTAACTTGAAATGCGTAGCAAGAGGAGTACTTACAGGTGAAGTTTTGTCCATCCTAAACTTCTCAAGTACCTTCTGAATATATGACTCCTGTGAGAGTCACAACTTTCCAGGTTCCCTTTGACGAATGATTCTCATACCCAAAATCTGCTTCGCAGGTCCTAGATCTTTCATGGCAAATGCCTTAGAAAGCTCCTTTTTCAGCTTCACAATTCTAGGCATTTTAGGACCAACAATAAGCATGTCATCAACATAAAGAAGCAGAATGATAAAATCATTGTCAGAAAACCTTTTCAAGAAGACACAATGATCACAAGAACTTTTAATGTACCCTTGCTCCCCCATAAAAGAGTCAAACTTACAGTACCACTGCCTTGGAGCTTGTTTCAAACCATACAAGCTCTTCCTCAATTTGCATACATGGTCTTCTTTACCTTTGACTTTGAAGCCCTCAGGTTTTTCCATGTAAATGTCTTCCTCTAAGTCGTCGTGAAGAAAGGCGGTCTTCACATCCATTTGCTCAACCTCCAAATCTAGACTAGCAGCTAGACCCATAACAACTCGAATTGAAGACATCTTGACAACCGGCGCAAAAATCTCATCAAAGTCAATTCCCTTCTTTTGGCCAAAGCCTTTCACAACGAGCCTTGCTTTGTATCGTGGTCGCTTGGCATTCTCATCTTGCTTCAACCTGTAGACCCAACGATTCTTCAAAGCCTTCTTACCCTTAGGTAACTCTGCTAACTCAAATGTCTTGTTGTCATGCAAGGACTTCATTTCATCTTTCATTGCATCCATCCACAGATGTTTGTCATCACTCTCAATAGCCTCCTCAAAGCATTCTGGCTCTCCGGCATCAGTCAACAAAACAAAACCAAGTTCATATTCATCAGGTGAGTACCAAGAACTAGGCTGCCGATCTCTATTGTCCCTTCTCACAGGAGCTTGTTGAACAGCGGGAGAATTCTGAGTGACGTCATTAGAAACATCAGAATCAGGTTCATTCTCATGATTATTCTAAGGAACCTGATTGTCATCATAATCATCATCTTGCGCATCATCACGTACCGCAGCAGGCAAAGGTGACAAAGGAGGCAAATCCATATCAAACAGGTCATAATCGTTATTTGCCGAATTCTTCTGAATATCAGAAATGTTTTGGTCTTCACCAAACACAGCATCCCTACTACGAACCAATTTCTTGGTAATAGGATCATAAAACCTGTAACCAAAATCATCATCACCATAGCCTACAAACACACATTGTCGGGTCCTAGGATCCAATTTGGATCTTTCATCTCTTGGTACATGCACAAAAGCCTTGCATCCAAAAACACGCAAATGATCATATGAAACTTCCTTATCAAACCAAACTCTATTTGGCACATCACCCTGCAAGGAATAACAAGGAGAAAGATTAATCACATGAGCTGCTGCAAGTAAAGCCTCACCCCAAAAAGTCTTTGGCAAGTTTGCTTCTGAAAGCAAACACACAACCCTCTCAATTAAGGTTTTATTCATCCTCTCTGCAATGCCATTCAACTGTGGAGTTTTAGAAGGGGTCCTCTGATGTCGAATGCCATGTGACTTACAATATTCTCGAAGTGGTCCTATGTACTCACCACCATTATCAGAACGGAGACACTTCAACTTCTTTCCAGATTGTCTTTCAACCAAAGTGTGAAACTGCTTAAAAGCATCAAGCACCTGATCTTTGGTTTTCAAAGCATAAATCCACAATTTACGCGAACAATCATCAATAAAAGTAAAAAAGTAAAGTGCTCCACCATGTGATTTTACCTTCAAGGGACCACAAACATCAGAATGAACTAACTCCAACAAACCTGATTTTCTCGAAAGGGGGCGAGTCTTAAAAGAAACTCTAGTCTGCTTCTCGGCCATACAATGAGAACATCTCTCCAATTTTGTAGTCTTCACCCCGGGTAGCAAGTTCTTCTTAATCAGGCAACTAAGCCCTTTCTCACTCATGTGACTTAAGTCGTCGATGCCATAAATCAACTGGGTCACCATCTGCAACATTAACACTGTCATTTGCAACGGAAGCTTGCAACAAATAAAGACTTGAATGTTTTTTTCCACGAGCTATCACAAGGTTGCCTTTAGACAGCTTCCACTGACCATCTCTAAAGGTGCTGCAAAAACCTTCATCATCAAGTTTACCAGTAGATATCAAGTTTAGGAGAATGTCTGGTACA
Source organism: Spergularia marina (assembly GCA_963680865.1). Taxonomy (NCBI): domain Eukaryota; kingdom Viridiplantae; phylum Streptophyta; class Magnoliopsida; order Caryophyllales; family Caryophyllaceae; genus Spergularia; species Spergularia marina. Next base: position 10,563,786 of record OY804554.1, read on the forward strand.
TGCCTAACATCTTTGAGAACCAATCTTGCTCTAGTGTCAGTCACCAAGCAAATATCTCCCATACCTACAACATTAGTCAAGCCATCATTTCCCATCTTCAAAACACCAAAATCACCAGGCGTGTAACATGAGAAAAGCTCCTTTCTTGATGTAACATGAAGAGAAGCACCGCTGTCAACAACCCAACTCGTACCCTGGCTAGCAAGATTAACCATATTATCATCATAAACAATGATGAGATCACCAGAAGTAACAGCAGTAGCAGCACGATCATCACTATCATCCTGCTTTTTGCCCTGATTATTCTTGTTGCCATCACTATTGTTTTCATTCTTTTTCTTGTAACAGTTTTTCGCAATGTGATCCACCTTACCACAATAGTGGCACTTGAAATTTTTATACTTTCCTCTGGACTTGCTCCTGCTTTTATCTCTACCACCAGGACCCTTACTTTTACTCTTCCCTCTTTCAGCAACATATGCTTCTTCTGGCTGGGAGGAAGTACCTGTAGACTTCTTTCTCATCTCCTCATTCAAGACACCAATTTTTGCAGATTCTAGAGTGACTTTACAATTAGGAGCAGAATTACAAAGAGTCATTCTAAAAGTGTCCCACGTTTCAGGTAGAGTACCTAGCAACAAAAGTCCCTGAACTTCATCATCAAACTTAATTTCCATAGCAGACAATTGTTGTATAACACCATGAAAACCATTCAGATGATCTGATATTGCAATGCCCTCTTTATACTTCAATCCCATCAATTGCTTGATAAAAAACAACTTATTGTTACCGGATTTACTAGCATAAAGAGTCTCAAGTTTCTTCCACATTGTTTTTGCATGAACATCATCAGTTATATGATTCAACACTTTATCATCAACCCACTGACGAATAAACCCACAAACTTGCTCATGTTCAAAACTCCATTGTTCATCAGTTTTACCATCAGGCTTCTCATCACTAAACACAGGAAGATGCCAACTTTTGACAAACAACAAATCTTTCATCTTTCGTTTCCACAAGTGATAATTAGAGCCGTTCAAACTAACCATTCTACTTGAATTCACATTAGTCTCCATAATTCAAAGAAACTAACCAAGAACCACTTAACCTAGCTCTGATACCAGTTGTTGAGCAACTAGCCAATCAATCAAGTAGATTAAACAACAACGGAGTAAATTGGGCAGAGATAACAAAGCAAAAACAACGAAACAAGACACGCAAATTTATACGTGGAAAACCCCTTCAACGTGAAGAGTAAAAACCACGGGACGTAAGGAGTCCACCCAAAAGCTTCACTATGGAAAAAGGAACGTTACACAAACCCCTTCACTATGGAGAAGCATATTATTTACTACACGCAATATTTAGTTTACAACACTTGATTATGTTATAGACAATTGTTTTACTGTCTACATATAGACTTTTAGGATTATTTTTTCAAATTACATGAGAAATTTAAATTGGATTGGAGTGGTATGTATATTAGTATGACAAATTGGGCCCTAGTTTAAATGTTCAATTTCCATGGGTGGTTGGCAATTTGGCATTTTACTATTTATAGTAATGGCAGATAGGGGAATACTGAAGTAAGCAGCTTAGTAGAGATAAGGTGCAAAGAGATTGAGAGGGAAGGAAAAAAAAAATTAAAAGAAAAAATGGGAGTGAAATTAGAGACGAGGCATGTGGTAATACCAGCTCAGCCCACTATGAAAGGTATTCACCCCTTGTCTGAATTAGATCAAGTCGCAGTAATCAGCCATACATCAGTCTTGTATTTCTATGAAAGACGACCAACTCAAGATGATTGGGTTGATCCATCGAAAACCAAAGTCATGGAAACCCTGAAAGCCTCATTGGGCCAGGCATTGGTCCATTTCTATCCACTGGCGGGTCGGTTGAGCTGGATCGCTGGGAGGCGACTCCAACTTGACTGCAACGCCATGGGTGCTGAACTTATCGAGGCTGGATCAAGCGACAAGATCAGTGACTTTGGTGATTTTGTTGACTGCTCAAAAACAATGTTCCGGGATCTTGTGCCTCACCTTGATTACGAGAAAACACCTATCCAAGAGCTGCCGTTGCTGAGCGTGCAGGTCACCGGGTTCGCTTGCGGGGGCATTTGTCTCGGGATTCAATTCTCTCACGTCCTAATGGATGGGAGGAGTGTATTCCACTTCCTGAAGGAGTGGGCTCGCCTTGCTCGAGGCGAGCCGCTTGAGGTTCCTCCCTACTTGGACCGCGTAGCACTGAAATATGTAGCGCCGGAAACAATGGAAATCCCCTGTGCCGATGGTGCATTCGCTCAAGTAGTGGCGGACTGCTACTCGACTAACGAACCAAACGAGCTGATGTCTCCGACGTTGGTTCTGTTGTCAGGAGATCGAATTGGGAGCCTGAAGAAGATTGCCAATCAGGATCACGTAGCGGAAATCCATGGCCACCCGTACAGTCGGTTTGAAGTTATAACGGCTCATGTATGGAAATGCATGACCAAGGCACGTGAGCTGGAGAACGAGCATATTACAACCTTATACGTTGATGCTGACGGCCGTACCCGTTTGGATCCAACCTTACCATCCAGCTATTTCGGCAATGTTCTCGTAACGGTTGCGTCATCTGCCAGTGCTGGGGAGCTCGTTTCAAGGCCTCTAAGCTATGCTTGTAGTAAAGTAAGGGAAGCCGTCAAACAGTTGACGAACCAGTACATCAGGGACACAATCGAGTTCTTCGGCAAGCAAGAGAATCTGAGGATTCACCAGTTTGGGGATGATCGCGGAGACTTGGTAGGGAGCTATAAGCGGAGCAACGATATGTGGGTTACAAGTTCGTTGAACCTCCTTGCTCAAGGCCTCGATTTTGGCTGGGGTAAAGAAGTTTATGCAGGCCCTCCCACTGGCCTCAACGACTTCGGAAACACCTTGATTTTACCTCATATGGCTAATTGTGGCTCTGTGAAAATCGCAATATGGTTAAAGCATGAGAAAGAGTGCTCCAAATTTATTAAGTTGTGCGCCGGTGTTGACGACAAAATGACTTGAGGTTATACGACAGAGTGTCCGGTATGATGGTTTTGTTCGTTGCGGGTCGCCACCACAAATCTATCTAGCTCCTTGAAACCGACCGGGCCTACTTATTTTGATCCTTTTTTTTTTAGAGGTGTTATTCATCGCCCATGTTTTCCTAATATCGTCCAATTTATTTCGATGCATTTCCAAGTTTACCCTTTACGCACGATGTTATAATTTTTGCCTTCTCCCTTCCACAGTACAAGTTCTCGTCACCCCATTATATTACTGCCACAACAAGAACTGGGTACAGCCACGACTAACGCGCTCTAATCTTTTTCTCTTTATGACTCTCTAATCGCGTTCCCTACATCTAATTGCTTTCAGTGGCAGCCTCTCGAATACATTATGTTTGACTAAAATTGAGAAATGGACACTCAAATTTTGGGGATTAAACATCAAATATGGAAACAAGCAAAATTACTTTGACTTGGACAATACGTGGAGGAAAACAAGAGCCTTTCCTCATGCTATTGCATGCTGGTTATCATTGATGGATTCATAATTGACTCTGGCCGTCATGGGTGTAATAGGGTGGAGGTCAAGAGGTTGGTTGGCGATCGATCGATGCTCAGCACTCAGCGCGCATCGGTAGCTGGAACAGGTGGTGAGGAGGAAACTGGCCGGAAAGAGAGGGAGATCGGATAATGAAGAGAATAGTTTGGCTTAGGATGTTTGACTACGAACGGCCGGACTGGGACAGTAAGAAATTAAGAAGTAGCGGAGGGTATTTAGGTAGTATTTCGGGGATATAAGTAAAAGAGCGGGCGACAAATAGCTATTCACTTTTTCTTTTTTAGTTGTAAATTTTCATTTTGGTTTAATTTTATTTGGGTATCGTATAAGATTTGTATAATTTCACTATGGGAATAGTAACAGAGGTTTTATTGCTGTCCCATTTCGGATATCGGTACCCACAGTGGAATTATGAAATTCTCGGGTAACAAAAATTAAATTACGACAAATATTGGTCACCCAAACTAAAAATTTTCCTTTTTTTTTTAAATTAATATATTGAACGTTATTTGTCGTTCTTTCTTCAAAAATTTGCTAAAAATAAGAGTTACAGACCTAAAAGTGTCCGTAATACCTAAGTCTATGTACTCATGAATTATACATTTATACCCTTATGATTGAATTTGAGTGTCTATCTTACCATCTGTGTCCTTAATTTTGATCCTTTTGTAATCTTAAGGATGATAAAAAAAAAAGCTGCTTAGCCACGAATTATTTACAAATATAATATACTACTTTTAAACCCGTGTGTTGCACGGTTCAAATAACTTTTTTTACAAATGAAAATTTCTAGTAATTTTAGAATTTAAACAACCTCTGTATGCTTGATTATTGCTGGATAATACATACTTAGTTGAGGGGTAATCATAATTTAATTACTTATTTTATGATAGTATTATCTTGCATATTTTTATACTAAAATTTCAATTCATGCAAAGGCAATATTGTATATTTTTATATCCCAAGTTGGCATAAATTCCTTAAGGCTTGTCCGGGAAGGATTATAGAAAACATGCACGTATAATCTCATGGTAAGTTTTATCTGTTTTTATGTTTATGCACCATCTTTTCCCATAACGTATAGTATCAATATATTATTTCCCAAAACGTATAGTATCATCTTATCATCATCTTATTGTTTCCCAAAACATATAGTATCATCTCATTATTTATAATTTGTTATATATCCTTTACCTAAATTTATAAATATTTATAGTTAGTTATATATCCTTTACCTAAATTTGTAAAAATAAAAAATTACAAAACTCTAAAAAATTCGAAAGTCTCTGGACGCGTTGAATGACCACGAAAAAAGATTCGTTAATATATATACAGGCGAGATCAGGTGCGAACTCCCTCTCGCGTGAGAATTGCGCAGCGCCATAGAGTGACACTGAGTGTCACACTCTCGTACAATGACACAAAATGTCTAAGAATGACACCTACATACAATGACAGAGAAAGGTCTATGCAATGACATGAAAATTTAGAACTCATGTAGGAATCGAACTTACGACATTCGTGTATGTGCACAAATGCTTTACCATATGAGCTATCAAAACAACAATTCATACAATGACACCGAACAATAACACCGCGTGTCCATAGTGTCACTCTATGAACAAACATCTATCATTCTATTGACAAACCTGTATCATTCTATGGGCAAACCACCAATAACACCGAAGTGCCCATAATGTCATTCTATTGACAAACCCGTGTCATTCACTACGCCAAATAATACATAAGACACCGGGTGTAAAACAAAATAGACACCGGTTGCAACCGGTGTCTGGACTGCCGGTGTCTTATGTTAAGACACCGGTTATTCTGAAAATAACCGGTGTCAAATATATATCCAGAAAGTCAACACTGGTATACATATGACACCGGTTTTGTGTAAAACCGGTGTCATATGTTGTTTTTTTTTTTTTTTTTTTTTTTTTTTCTCTGGTGGACATTTGACACCGGTTTTTACAAAAAACCGGTGTCATATACTACTCCTACCCAAAGAGATTTTCCTGATTCTTTTTGCAGTTTTGAGTTGCCATGTTGGGGACTATTTGTAGATTAAATGAAAGACCCGTTTACCTTGAAATCAAGTAGAGTTGGTTGACTGCAGTGCAGAATGAAATACTTACTAGTTTTTAAAGCAAGTGAACGATTCATTTGGTCTAAATATAGCTCCCAACACGACAACTCAAAACTGCAAAAAGAAACAGGAAAATCTCTTTGGGTAGGAGGGAGTATTGTTTTTTTTTTTTTTTTTTTTGTCAGTTGGGCTTTAGACACCGGTTTTTTTAAATAACCGGTGTCATATGTTGTTCTTTTTTTTGTTTTTTTTTCCTTCCAGTAGGACATTTGACACCGGTTGTTTAAAAAACCGGTGTCATAGGGTAGACTTTTTTTTTTTTAGTTTGCTTGCTTCTGCTTCTGCCAGGGAATTGGCGACTACAACAATTAGTCGCCAATTCCCACATTACAAATAAACATACATTACGATTATGCCGTTTCAACGACACTAATTCCCAAAACCTCGACTACAAGAAACCAAGTCGATTCTTTGCTATACAACAATGGAGCTTCAAATTCACTCTATATATAATAAGCATCCATCCAATCTCAATTACTCCATCCACAACATTTCTCCAAAATACAACAATGGAGATCTTTTGCTTTTCCTAGTTTCTAATTTCCTAACTAAAATTTACTAACATTTCTAACTTAATGAGAATCTAAGTGTTTCAAGAAATCAAAGTAGATTTGAGCACTTACAAGCAAAACTCGCTAGGTAGTTAGAGATCATCATCGTCTCCTTCTTCATCTCCATCCACAAAGACATATGTAGCCCAAAGATCTCTTATTTCATCCACTTGTTCATTCGTAAATTGCTTGCATCCCTTCACAACATACTAAAACGACAAATTGATGAATTTAGATATCCAAAACTTAAACATTTATAAATTACTATAGGGTGATAGATATATGTTTTGATATTTACCGTAATTGGAATAGTTGTGGCTTTATTTTGGATTATCTCGAACATGTAACGACAAATATAATATCCACAATCGTTACTTCCTAAGGGTTGACGGGGACACTACAAAACAAAATAAAAAATAAATAAGCCCAAATTCGAACGCATAAATAGGATATGAAAAGTATAGTTAATAAACACAAAAAATTCAAACGTACCATTATAGTATGCCATCTCATAAGCGTCGACTTCATATTCAACTTGTTTAGGGGATCCAAAGTCATGATCCTCGTTACGGCGCTAGTTAAATAACATGGTATTCCAATATAATTAAAAGATATAATTAAATAACAGTGGAGTTTAAAGAACAATGGAGTTTAAAAATATATAATATATACATACTCTTGTATTAGATTACGAAGAAATTCGGGTGGTTTCTTACTCCCTCCGGATGGATCTAACCAATACCCCGTTCCTGACGGTGGATGAATCACAGCTAACATCCAATGTGAACTACAAATTATCAAAATAATATAAGTTATAAAATATAAAATATAAAATCATCTAGAATTTGTAAAACTAGTTACCTCTCATTATAAGGTGCGAAAAATATCTTTTGCCCGTGTGCACATGTTGTACAAGCAAACACACTAAAAATATAATTCGCACGATCATCCTCATCATCAACCGGTGTTATAGGTGACAAAAATGCCGGGCATAAAAAACCATACAAACCATCTACACGTGTCCTTTCACAGAACTTTTTCAAATACCTATGACAAAAAACCACAAAAAGAAAGTGTCACATGAATCCATTTACCAATATATATGAGTATCTAAACTAATTATTATTTTTCTTAAACAAATGTATAAAAAGTGACTTACAAGATAAATGCCGTAATGTGAGTAGATTGAATTTGCCATTGATAACACCATTGCTCCATCTCTTCTGGTGTCACAAACAAGTCTTGCATATTATGAAGCACATGCTCGGATACATGCAAAATTTTTCCCTCATCTCCGGTTTTCTTCATGCTTCGAGCTTTCTTACAAAGCCACTTCATCAACACAGTTCTTCTCATATTCATTTTATCTTCCGGTGTTATGAATTCCGAAGAGGATGTTGAAATGGAAGTAGGTGTCGAATTGTTGATTGGTGGTGTGTTTTTCTTATTCGTAGAGTTATCCGTTTCATTCTAAATGATCAAACAAAATAAAACACTTGTTAGAATTTAAATATAAATTAAAGATAATATAAGAATTTCAATAATGAAGTATAAATTACCGTATCAGACAATATATATATGAAAGGAGAAGGCCACAACACATAACCACCAAGGGCCGAAGAGAGAAAACAAGCTTCCGGGGTTGGAACTGGCAATTCGGCATTTGGCACCAAATCTTTAGAGATACTCACTCTACTATAACCGGGAGGTACGATGTTATTGTGTAGAGTAAGTACCTCCGAAGCGCCTGGCACATACACTTCTCCTAAAGCTACCATCTCTTGTGAATTGCTAGGAAGTGACACTTGACACTTATGCCAACCCTGCATTATTTATAAAGTAATCTAAATTGTTGGTGCAACTATCACAATTAGAAAATATCATTCATTTGAGATAAAGTATGTTGAATTGATTAATAAAGTAAAGTAATATAACAATTATATTAGATACCTGAACCGGCCCTTCACACGTATCTTGAATTGATGAGATCGACGTTTGAGGGATATTACGAGCTTGTCTCGGAGATGAATGGGAAACAGGAGGCTCACGATCATCATTTAAACTCACTTCTTTTCCCTTTCTTAGAACATTAGAATCCTTAGACACTCTATCCTCTTCATTGTTTTCTATTGCTTGCGAATCGTTACTCATCATCGCACTCATCAATTCTTTCATATCAGCTTGACTCGGAGTTTCTTCGGCTACGAAATTGCAAAGTATTTGACTCATCTTGAACATTTGGGATTGCATTGTTCGCACCGTATTCTCTAACTTTACCTCGGACATCTTTTTCGTGGATCTACCAAAAACATTTGACAAATTGCTCATGTTGGTTACACCACGAACACGACCCGGGTGCTCCTCTTTGCCGATTGCACGAGACAATATATCATCTCGACCTTGGGGAACAAACTTTCCTTCTTTCACGGCTTCTTCCAACTCACCCTAATTGACAATAACAATTTAATTAGAATTAATATGTGAAACGATTTTAAAATAAGTACAATTTCTACCCTTAAAAAAAATAACTTACAATTTCTTTCACCACTTCCTCGTCATACTCGGACATTGCCCCTTTCTTGGATTTATGACCTCTCAACCAAGTCACATGACGTGGTACTTCTTTGATTTGCAACCCTTTAGTGGCATATTCCTCAATCTATTACATTTTTGTGTTAGTAAAAATAAACGATTACTAATTTGTTAATAATAACGGAAAAAATAAAAAAGGTGTATATTTACTTACAATTTCTTCGTTGATCCCAATATATCCTTTCCGAGAGCCAAAGTATTTAGTCTTCTTTTTTGCAGCATTTTCTTTACCATCTTTGCTAAGCGACTAGTTACCGTGAAAAAAAACAAACAAAAATTAGAATATTCATTAAAGCTAAGATTTCAATAAAATTATAAAATTATATGTAAACTTACAAGAAACTTTTGATCTTTCAAATGATATTCAATGAAAGCATCCCATTGCTCTTGTGTGATTTGTGGATACTTTCCCGGTGGCTTCGTTACAAGTTCCCTTTCCTTGGTCTTCTTGTCAATTACATACATATACTTAAGATGAAGTTTGGTCTTCCAATTTCTCCATCTTTCACCGGCTATCTTCAACACCCAACGTCCTCTACGTTCGGGAGGAACATAAAATGCACCCTTGCAAAACACAAAAAAAAAAAACAAAAAACACATTAAAAAAAAATAAGAATTTAGATAACTTTTATAGACAAGACATATGAAATAAATTGAATATTATATCTAACCTCAATATCGTGTAAGACACGTTCTCTTGTGGCTTCGTCAAGCTTCTTCCACTCTCTCAAAGTAATAGGCACATGTGCACGTGCGATTGCGCCTATCCAACTACTAAACTTTTGGCGATGTTCGCCAATCGGATTTAACAACCCGTCCGTACTCCATTGTAGCTGAAAAGGAGAACCATCTTGTAATGCTTTTGCACAAGCGCGTAGTAAAGTTTGACCTCTTTCATGATCGGAATCGGAATCGGAATTATCACTAGGCTTTCTTCTTCTTCGAGTCGACATTATCCAACCTATATTCACAAAATATAAACATGATTATAAGTATTAAAAGACATAAGAGAAAGCTAAATAAAATAAAATAACTATAATAAGTCTAAGTAAATAATAAACATAAGTAACACAAATAAGATAAAGAGGAGTTTGTGCAATTAATGAAAATTATAATTACGTAAATGTAAAACCAAAATTTCCCAACTAGTTAGAGAACTTACGTTAGTCCTAGAACGTTTTTTTGTTACATTTGCATCATCTTGCACCCAAACTCCCTCATCATGATCATCTCTAACATATGATAAGGAGTTATCATCATTCTCTATCACTTGGACACATGCATTCGGAGCACCCAAACCTTCTAAAATTTCATCTTCAACATAATAATCAAACTCATGTCTAGGTCGAGCGGATAAAACAATAGACCATTTCTTATCCAAAGGGTCATTGACATAAAAAACTTGTTTTGCTTGGCTTGCGAACATGAACGGATCATCTTTATGCCCAACTTTATCAAAGTTTACCAAAGTGAAATCCAACTCATCTCTTCTAACACCATTGTTGTTGTCAACCCACTTGCATTTAAAAACGGGAATTCGAACAGTTTGGTAATATAATTCCCAAATCTCTTCAATTTGCCCATAATAAATCATTTTTTCTTCCCTTGGTTTCTTATCTTTAGCACTTGCAAAATGAATAGAAGTGGCCTCAACAGAAACTCCACTATTTTGCATAGTGCTTCTTGAATCTTGTTCTTTGGTGTAGAACGTATATCCACCGATGGCATATCCACTATAAGAGGAAATTTGTAAAGATGGACCAAAAGACATAATTCTCACATAATCAGGGAACTTATTAATGGGTTGACTTACAACTTGGTTCTTCAACCAAGAGCCAAATCTCTTCTTGTTCTCATTCTCAATCCACATGTCACTCTTATTTCTATGAAGATTTCTCAAATGCTTTTTTATAACCCTTGGATGAAAGTTTCGACCCATTTTTCCCGTATGTGATTTTCAAATGCTTGACTTTCTCATACACTTGGGCACCCGTCAAAACAATTGGACGCTCACGTATTTCCACTTGTCCATTGAAAGCTTTTCGTTGTCTACGATAAGGGTGATTGTATGGCAAAAATCTACGATGATCAAGATAAACATTCTTGTGAGATCTATTAAGATAGAGATTAGTTGCATCTTCTTCACATATCGGACATGCATTGTCCCCTTTTACACTATATCCGGACAAGTTGCCATAAACGGGAAAATCTTGGCTAGTGTTGAACAACATAGCACGTAAGTTGAATTTACGACCCACATGAGCATCAAACACTTGTACTCCTTCATCCCACAATAATTTTAAATCATCAAGAAGGGGAGCCAAATAAACATCTATGTCGTTACCCGGTTGCTTTGGGCCAGAAATCAACAAAGAAAGCATCATGTACTTTCTCTTCATGCATAATTTCGAGGGCAAATTATAAGTAATCAGTATAACGGGCCATGTACTATGTGCACTACTCATATTCCCGAATGGGTTCATTCCATCAGTAGATAATGCAAGTCGCAAATTTCTATAATCCTTGCTAAAATCATGGTATTTTGCATCAAAAAATTTCCATTGAGCAGCATCAGCCGGATGTCTCAACTTACCATCATGAACTCTATCGACACCAGATTTGTGCCATGTCATCAATTTCGCATCCTCTGGATTGGCAAAGAGTCTCCTCAATCTTGGTATAATGGGAAAATACCACAAAACCTTAGCCGGAACACCATTCTTATTCTCCTTATATCGAGAGGCATTGCAAGTAGGACAAACAACATCATCTTCATAATCTTTGCGATACAATATACAATCATTTGGACAAGCATGAATCTTTTGATACCCTAGACCCATTGAAGCTAACATTTTTTTGGCTTCATAAGTCCGAGTAGGGAGAGAATTACCACTTGGTAACATGTCATTCAACAACTCTAACAAACTTGTAAAACTCTTGTCACTCCAACCATTTGCCGCCTTTAAATTATACAACTTTAGAACGGCGGACAATCTAGTATACTTTTTGCAATTTTCATACAACTCATCTTCACTTTCATTCAACAAGTTCTCCATCATATTCGGGTCATCACCACTTACATCTACATCAATTTCATCGTCATTCGGATCATTATTCTCCTCTTCTCCACCAGCCTCTCCACTAGTGGCATCGATATTCTCGACATCATCATCCTCACCAATATATTCTTCAACACTCTCTCCAATATAGTCATCATCATCCTCTCCAATATCTTGTTGGACAAATTCTCTATTACTTTGACTCTCCATGCTCAAGTCATGTGTTGCCTCCCCATGAAAAATCCATTTTGTATAAGTTGAAGCAAAAGCGCTCTTAGCCAAATGAATTTTTACCGTATCAAGAGAGTGAAATCTCATATTATAACAATTACAACACGGACACCGCATACACTTTAAGTCTTCACAATTTTTCTCGGCGAAATTTATAAACTTTTGAATCCCCTCCTCATAATCACAGTCTCCTTGATTTGACATTGTTATCCATTTTCGATCCATGTCTATATAAACCAAAATTAGTAACCAATTATCCTAAGCTCAACCTAAAAAAAGTAAACACCTAAACATAACTAATTAAAACTACCAATTCAATAATCTAAATTTTATTGTTTTAATCAAACTAAACTCACTATTAGAATTATTAACCAATTAGTCTAAATTCAACCTAAAAAAAATCAAACATAAAAAAACGGTCAAATGTATAACCGGTGTCTTTGTCCACTAATCTATAATGCTTTAATTTTGTTTTGATACCACTAAACGCACTACTATCATACTATATTCATAATACCTAAACAAAACATTATTATAGATAAGACAACGGTCAAATGTATAACCGGTGTCTTTGTCCACTACAATCTAAAGTTGTACTCTATTCTACTCAACGAACGTACGGCATTTCACTAACTAACACATAATTCCATTCAACTAACGACAATTCACTAACTAACACATCAAAAAACAATAGCGGCGACACAGAGCGAAGAATTCATTATTTTGGCGATTAAACATTCAATTTTGGAGAACAATAATTGAACGAAAAAACAAAAATATACAAAATTGAATGAAAAAACAGTAATTGGCGACAAACCTAATTGAATGAAAGAGACACCAAAACACGCGGCGAGCGGCGACAACGGAGGGGCGGCACAATAGCGGCGGCGACACAGAGCGGCGAGGGAGCGGCGAGCACTGAGCAACGCCTGGCGAGGGCTGAACAACGAGCGGCGAAGGCGAACAACGAGCGGCGAGGGGCGAGCGGCGAGCGGCGGGCGAGGGGCGAGCGGCGACAACGGAGAAAGAACGGCGACGGCGAATTCAAATTTTCTTTTTCTGGGTTTCGGGTTTTTGGGGGTTATAGTTTTTTTTAGAATGGCAAATGACAAAGGCAAAATACCCTTTTCTGGGGTACCATAAGACACCGGTTATTCTTAAAACCGGTGTCTTATGTCCTTTTGTTTTTTTTTTTTTTTTTATATTTTTTTTTTTCGTGTTATAAGATAAAGTTTTAATGTTTTTTTCGCTGTGGGAGAAAATGATCCTTCCCTGGGTAACATATGACACCGGTTATACTTAAAACCGGTGTCTTATGTTCAACTTTTTTTTTTTTTTTTTTTTTTTTTTTTTTTTTTTAAGCTAAGTGAGGAATTGCGCTTAAATACTATTTTCTGGGGTAACATATGACACCGGTTATACTCAAAACCGGTGTCTTATGTCCAACTTTTTTTATTTTTATTTTTTTTAAGCTAAGTGAGGAATTGCGCTTAAATACCCTTTTCTGGGGTAACATATGACACCGGTTATACCTAAAACCGGTGTCTTATGTCCAACTTTTTTTTTTTTTTATTATTTTTAGCTAAGTTAGGAATTGCGCGCAAATAGACTGGGGAAGCATTTGACACCGGTTGATTGAAAACCGGTGTCGTATGTTTTTCAGACACCGGTTCTAAGCCTACCGGTGTCATATGTACCGGTGTTAAATGTCATTTTTGGCGTAGTGATTCTATGGCACCGGCACCGGCAGCCACAACCACAACCACAACAACAACCACACAAAAGTGTCCATTCAATGACACCGACTGCCCATACAATGACACTTGACTGCCTATACAATGACACAAGAGTGTCCATACAATGACACTAGAGTGTCTATACAATGACACTTACTATACATACAACGACACTAGAGTGTCCACACAATGACACTACTTTGTACATGCATTGACAAATAGTGTCCATAGGACGACACATACCTGTGTCATTCTATTGACAAACATAAGTCATTCTATGCACAACCGTGTGTCATTTTGTGGACAACCACACCCAATGACCACAACCACCGCCACCGCAACCAGTGCCGTCGCAACCAGTGCCGCCACCGCCACGATTTCGCAGTCTTCGCACACCACAGCCGGATAAAATGATCGTCGCAGTCGGCATAATCCGTGGTAAATCGAAAATTATTCAATTAAATCATTAGATCTACAAATAAAAATCCTCAAAAATAAATTAGAAACCCTAGATTTTGATCTAAACAGAAAAAAATTGGTATAATCAAATAGATTAATCGACAAACTACACAACAAATCAAATAAAACATCAATTTTTGCATGCAATCGAATTTGAGATTGTGGGAGGCTGAGAGTTGGTCGATTCTTTTAATTGTTTTTTTTTTTTTTTTAATTTGTGAGCTGGTTTAATCTAGATCGTCCAAAATGTAAGATCCAACGGACATGATTGAGTGCGCAGTACTCACCTAAGGAGGGTATATATATACATGCAAGATCAGGTGCGAACTCCCGCTAGCGTAAGAACTGCGCACCGCCATAGAGTTGAGTGTCACATAGAGTGTCACTCACGTATAATGACACAAAATGTCTATAGAATGACACCTACATACAATGACAGAGAAACGTCTATGCAATGACATCAAAATTTAGAACTCATGTAGGAATCGAACCTACGATATTCGTGTACGTACACAAATGCTTTACCAAATGAGCTATCAAAACCACAATTCATACAATGACACCGAACAATAACACCGCATGTCCATAGTGTCATTCTGTAACACTAAGGAATATGGAAAGTTAATTATGGAGTTGGTTTGTCCCACATTGGGAAATTAAGGCTCATGTGATCAGTTTATAATAGATTCCTACCATCATACTAACAACAAGGCCTTCACCTTTTAGAGCCCGGAGAGGATATATGGGCCTAAGGGGTGACTACCCATCTTATTGGGTTGTGTTGTGACGGACGGTGGTTCGGGCTATTACAGATGGTATCAGAGCAACCCTGCGACCGCGTGCTGGGTGCTGGGGCGAGGCCCAGACCAGCCGTCTAGCGGGGGAGATCTTGGACCTGTGTTGATGTTGGTATGGTTTGACCGAGGCGCAAAGGGGACGTTGCGTTCTCTAAGTGGGGGAGTTTGTAACACTACGGAATATGGAAAGTTAATTATGGAGTTGGTTTGTCCCACATTGGGAAATTAAGGCTCATATGATCAGTTTATAATAGATTCCTACCATCATACTAACAAAAAGGCCTTCACCTTTTAGAGCCCGGAGAGGATATATGGGCCTAAGGGGTGACTACCCATCTTATTGGGTTGTGTTGTGACGGACGGTGGTTCGGGCTATTACACATTCTATGGACAAACCCGTGTCATTCTATGGACAAACCCGTGTCATTCTATTGACAAACCTGTGTCATTCTATGGGCAAACCACCGATAAAACCGAAGTGCGCATAGTGTCATTGTATTGACAAACACATGTCATTCTATTGACAAACTCGTGTCATTCTATGGCACCCGCACCCGCAACCAGACCCACAGCCACCGCCACCACAACCAGTTACCGCCACCACCGCCTCCACATATAACAACAACAACAACAACCGCAAAAACAACAAATAAATCTTCAATCAAATCATCATATCTAATTATCTACAAGTAAAAATCCTCAAAAATAAATTAGAAACCCTAGATTTTGATCTAAACAGAAAAAAATTGGTAAATCAAATCGATTAATCGAAAAAATTACACAACAAATCATATAAAACATCAACTTTTGCATGCTATTGAATCATCATCTCGTATCTAAAGTTCGATCGAAATTAGAGGAGAGTACAAAAATCGAAGCATCATCTCGAATCAAAACAAATGTTGTTGATTTCGACAAAACATAAAGCAAATAAACGAGCGAATCAAAATGAATTTACAATGGCGTGGAAATGAAGCATCTCATACCTCGCCATCGCCGGAGTCTAGCCATCGCCGGAGTCTCGACATCGCCGGCGATTAAAAATATCGGATCCGGAGAAGCAGAGAAAACATACATCGAAAATCGATGATTTCGTCTCAAAAAATTCATCGATGAAGCGTGCACATGACGCGACGGAGGTGGTGGTGGCAGCGACGACAACGGCGGTTGGAGGAAGTGGCGACGGAGAGGCAGAGAAGGTCGAGAAAAAATGAGGAAAGAGGATGAAGAGAGAGAAACAGGCGGCGAGAAAGGAGAGAGAAAAAGACGGTGAGGAGGAGAGAGAAACCGACGCGACGGAGGCGTAGATGGCGGCGGCGGTGACGACGACGATGAGAACAATGCTGGCTACGGAGAAAAATCAACGGCGAGGAAAGAAAGAGAAAATGAGGAGGAGAAATGGAGAGAGAGAAAAAAATTGCAGATGCTGAGAATGAGGGAACCGATCCACTCTCTTTTCCTTTTTAAACAATGAATACGTGGCTTAATCCAGAGCGTCGAAACTAGTAGATCGGACGGCTATGATATGGTGCTCAGTATTCACCTAAGGATGGGGAGTAGTACTTAACAAATTTTGTATACTACCGGTGAGTTGAAGTTCATTGAGAGACCATAATTTTTTTTTTTTTTTTTTCCAAATCTACATTAGTGGTTGTAAATTCTTTTGTTACTTTATCAATAAAGATGAATGTATTTTTGGACAAGTGTTTTCGTAGCAAAATGTGTACTGCCTCCGTCCCCCTTTAAACACCCCGTAGTCTTTTTCACTTGTTGGATTAAGGTAGTTTTTTTTGTTTATTATTACTAGAGATTACCTTTATTGTCTATAATGCTGGTTAGAGTACTTTGATGCTTCCTCTATGCAATCCTGGAGTAGAAGTATCTAGCGCTGCTGTCAGACAATTGGACATGGGCGATCTTAGCCCTTTGTGCTAATATACTTATTTCAGCATTTTTCATATTATAGTATTTGTTCTTTGCTTCCTCAACCTCTCTTTGGCATTGAAGATTCCTAGGGTTAGAAGCAAGTCTTTGTAGAGTGTCCTCCAGCTCCTCCTTACTTTGAAGAACCCTTTTTGTTATATTGGAAAAAAGAATTTCTATTAAGATTGGTGAGGGCACACTTAGTTTCTTTAAGTTTGGTAAATAATCTATCAATAGGACCACCAGTACAAGGTAATTTTCTCCAAGCTTTTATCAATGTCTACTGATACTTATCATGGTTCACCTAACAATTGAAGAACTTGAAGGTTTTCCTTATATTAGTTTTAGCCATATTAGTTACAATGGCTGGTGAGTGGTCAGAGACACCCTGAGGGAGAAATTCAGATTGAGAATTTGGTTGAATATGTACCTAGGTGGAGTTGACTAGAACTCTGTCAAGCTTGGCCCAAGTTCTATCCCTGCCATCCTGGTTGTTATTCCAGGTGAAGTTACTACCAGTATATTTAGGATCATCCATATTGCAGTAGTAGGTAAGACATGAGTTGAAGTCATCCATATCAGATTGGATAGGTTGAGATCTTCCCATTCTTTCATCTGCATCCCTTACAACATTGAAGTCTCCTAAACCTACCCAAGGAACAGCAGCTTGAGAGACATCATCAAAATATTATTTTATTATTATTATTTCACAAGAATTTTATTTATTATATTATATATTAATAATACTTTAATTATATTTGTATTTCATATTTCTGAAATTAATCAATCATTAAAATTTAATTAATATATATCTATCTATTTATTTTGTATTTTTTTATCATTATAATAAAACTTTTGCATATTTATTTTGACCATACGGGTTGACTGAGTCAGATCGGGTTTTGACAAGGCATTTCAGGTCATTTTCGGGTTTAGGTTGAGAAAAAAAAAAGGCTTTTTTGGGTTTTTTCCGGGTTGGGTCCGGGCGATTTTTCGCATCGGGTAAGTTTTCGATAGGTCTAATAGTGCATATTGAAATTTATGTACTCTTACTTATTAGATGTATTCATTGATAAAGAAAGTTTAAGGACATATAAAATGTATAACATTCGAATAATAAATATAGCATATCTATTGACAGAGAGATACAATTATAGCTATCATATTGAAAATGAAAATATAAAATCTACAATATAGTTATGACCTTAAATTAAACTTTGTTTAGCTAAACCATAATGATTTCGGTAATGGATTATGCGTATATAATATATAATGTTATTAATGTAACCGTGTAAAGCACGAGCCTTAAAGTGTGGCATTTAATGGAAGCGAGATGAAGTATGTTGCAATTAGTGATCACACAAGAAATGGATGTATTTTGGTGTAACATTGGTCGCTTTCTGACTTTTGGTGTTATATTGGTCTTTTACAAACATGAACGACCAATACAACTATGAATATGTATTTTGAGGTCAAAAATAACTTATTTAATCATTATTTTATCCATTTTAGACTTTAATGATCTTTTACAAGTATTGATATATAATTTTAACAAGAATGCTGAAAAACAGCCCAAACGATACATTTAATTAGGGGAAAAAGTATATCATTATTATTTGTAATAAAGTACACAGCATGAAAATGTAAACTAAATACTCATTTAGTATTCATATCGGATTATGCCAATTAAAAATAAATTTATCTATTTGTAATATACTATTTTAGGAAAATGTGAAGAAGGGAAAGGAGGACAAAAACATAAAAAGAAAAGGTTAGGGTAGTCAATGCTAAAATAATCAAAACCAACACAATGCGATGATGTTAGTATTAATAACAAGGTCAAAGCCTCAAAGGTAGTGTTGTTGAGGAAAAAACATATAAAGGTAATATGTTATAAAAAATTATGCTCCAAAAATATTGATTTGTTGAAAATTAAATTCACTATCTTTTTGCCCCTTTGATAGGGTATATGTGTTGTTTGTGTACATGGTACCAACAATGTTTGATTTTAATGAATATAATACTCATTTGCTAAATTATTATAAGAAATATTAGCATTCAGAGTCAAATTCTTAAGTTAGTATCAATCATTGCACCAATTAAACATTAAAATAGTGAAAACAATGTGTAATTAGATCGGGGTTTAGTGTTTTGAAAAATAAAATATTGAACATATGGTTCACAAAATTGAAACCTTAAAGATATACACTAACCCGTGAAAACATAGAAACTATGAGAAAAATTAAACTACAAGGTAAGGGCCTATTTGGTATCGTTTTTTTTTTTTTTTTTTATTTAAGTCAAAGTCCCGTTTTTGAAAACCAGAAAAAATGTTTTTCAGGGCCTGTTTAGTATTGTTTTCTGTTTTCTATTTTCAGTTTTTTTTTAAAACCAAAGTCCCGTTTTTGAAAATCAGAAAAAGTGGTTTTCAGTTGTTAGTTTTCATTTTCTGTATGACTATTATAGAAACATACAGTTTAAATTAATTTTTGCAACTTATTTAACAAAAAAATTTACGCAAAAAAACTAAAAACTGAAAACGGATACCGAACGGGCCTTCAATTGTCAATTTTCATTTTTCATTTTCTTTATGACTACTATAAGAACAAACAATTTAAAGTTAATTGTGTAACTTATTCAACTAAATATTTTACGCAAAAAAAACCAAAAAATGAAAACGGCAATGATACCGAACAAGCCCTAAGGGTACCATGTGAATGTTAAAGTTTTTTTTTTTATTTTTATTTTTTTATTTTTTTTTGTAACGAGGTTAAGTGTAGTAATAATATTTAAGATAGCGTTTAAATTAGAAGGAAACTTTAATTTATTGAATTATATGAAAAGGTGCTAATTTAAAGTTGTACAATTAAACATGAAGATTTTATTGTAAATTATATGGCATTTTGTTTTTTCAATTATGTGTTCGAATGGCAAATTTATGGTACATATTATACATAAATATGAAAATGTGTAAATCATGTGAAAATTAGAAACACAAGGTGCCAAAAAATGTTTCCATATAATATTACTCCGTATCTTTTTTTAAAACATTATGTAATAATATTAAAGGTAGTGTTTTTGGAAGAAAAAAAAATGTTTAGTTGTTATGACACTAAAGGGTGCTAATTTGACAATAGAATTTATTAACTTTGTAAAATAAAGTTTATATAATTAAAATAATTGTCTACACATGTTGTTGTAAATGAAAGTAATAGTTCCTATATGAAGGGTTAAATATTTATCATCATAATTAGATATCATTATTAAGAAACCCGTGCAACACACGAGCTTTCATGCTAGTATGTATTATAACATACATGAAAAGTTGAGGTAGTAAATTGCTTAATTAGAAGTTAGGGTGTTCAATTGCACAATTAGTGAAAGTGTAGGGGGCAAATCGCCACTTTCGCCCCTTTTTTTTTGTTTTGTTTTTGTATTTTTTTGTTTGTTAATTTGGTTTAATCTCATTCATTGATCTAAGCTGGATGAGTGGCTCAGATTACTTCTGACCTTCTGACATAAGGTATCTTCTAACCGGATGCAACCGTTATATAGAGCTAGCCACGGGACGGGCTGGGCTTACTCGGGCTAGTGCCCAAATGCTTTGACCGGGCTTGACCTGGCTAAGGTCAGGGCGGGCCAGTGCTCGGGCTCTACCTCGGCTGAAAAAAAAAAAATCGAGTTTGACCAGTGCTTGACCTGTGCTTTGACCGGGTTTGACCAGGGCTAGTGCTTGAAAAATTGAGCATTAGCACTAGCACTACCTAACCCGGGTTAGGTAGTACCGGGCTAGTGCCGGGCCGGGCCGTACGTCGACCAGGGCTAGGCCACTGGGGCCGGGCTCCTAGTGCCCAATGGCCTCCTCTATCGCTATTTATCATATCATATCCTATCATATATATTATATAATTACCGGTGCATTTCAAGGTTTCTCAGGTCGTCAAAATCAGTAGTGACATCAGCGACACGTCATAGTTGAGGTCAACACCCAATATTTTAGGCAATTAAATCTCCATTAAAAAAGACATATTCCATATTTAAAAAAAAAAATTATATAATAATAAAATCTTATTTTTTATAATAATCAAAATATTCCGTTTTTTATTTTAAAATGGAATCAAATATTTTAATCTATTACTTTTAATAATTGCGTGCAAGAAAAGCTGATTTGGCGAGTTTCAGCGTACAATTGACACGTCTGCAATAATTTAACACATCATTATGCTCATTGCCGAAACTTGGCACAAAATGTCTGAGCCAAGATTTGAACCATTGACCTCTCAATTACTAATTCATCACATTACTAATGTGTTGTCTACTACTTCATGCTCATTATTACAATTCATTCTATATAAAGGAAAGATCTAGTTGAAATCTGATGCTGATTTACTTTGAACGGAATTAGAAAATCTTAAAAATAATATGAAAAAAAAAAAAAGATTTCTACTCACTCCCAAATATGGAAACAAAATAATTACACCATACTACAACGATCAACATAAAATGGACCATTATACTGATTAATGCAAGAAATTCATATCCAACTTTAGAAATTTAAAAATGTCGTAATTTATTATCAAATTAACATTGACCGATTAATGTTTCCAAGACATCAACACTAAGCATTTAAACTTTCGAGCCCCTAAATCTCAAATCATGAATGATTTTTATGATGGACATACTATAGTTAAAATAAATTAACATTTTCAGAATATGAGTAAATTAATGGAATCAACCGTAGTGTTTCACAATTTTAGATGAAAAAATCAATGATGATGACTTAGTGATTGATGATGACATGATTGAAAATTCGTATTACATGATTTATTTTTCTTGGTATTCTAGATTCCCAGGCCTCCGTGCCTAATGGTCACAAACTCTTGGGTAGGCGATAACGGGAGGGAAGATGTTTTGGGTTAGTGAATTCAACAACATTTTTAAAACATTTACAAAAAAAAAGAAAAAAAAAATCATTTTCAATAAGGACAATAACACAACGAAAGGAATTTATAGTTTTATACCTTACCTAGCTATTCGTATATGCTAATGGTCGTAAGATACGTTTTGTTTTATATATTATCATTTCTAATATAATAGTGAGGACCCATAATTATATTAACAAATGATGTGGTAAAACTAATACGTTGGTATTAATTAGACTCATCTAAGTTTTTATGATTTTACTTAATCTATTTATGACATGTATCAATCTTACGTCAAAGTAGGACATGTTTTAGTAAACCTACGCATCGACTAAATTTTGACAGGGTTGGGGTACAGCCTAGATAATTTGACGGGGTGGGAGTGTCAGGTATGATCGTATGGATGTTAGGAAGACGGGTAGTTGATAGGGGTTGAGGGTCAGCAAGATATTATGACGAGGGTATGAGTTTTAATTATGGAGATTGGGTAGAGAAATAGACAGGGTTAGGAGTTGGCTAGAAATTTTGACATGGGCAAGAGGGGTGCAGACTATCTAAAAAAAATGTTATTAATCTCCATACATGTGCACGGGTACCAATTACATATAAATTAATTTGAAGGGTACAAAAATAAAGTTAAAGATATAAACAATTTGGTTAACATATACATATAAAGGAAAATATTCATTTAGGGGGTCGTGCTTCAAAGTTAGTGGTGGGAGGGTCACGCAAAGGAGACGATGTGTTGTCATGAGTTGATAGGAGATGTTAATATAAATGACTTGATTCTAGGAATCAGCGGGTATGAAGGGGTTATAGTAGGAATTGACTTGGTAAGGGATCTCATGCAAAGTAGAGCGTGAGCTGGGGAATAAACTGAGTAGGAGGCGGGTGCGACTGCCGGTTAGATAATTTGATGGGTATAAAGGTGTCGGTTAGGGAGGTCATGTACGAAATCGACGAGGAATGGGTCGAATAAAAAATTTGAAACAAGGGTGAGAAGATGTCTTCTAAAATTTTGTTGGATGTTGGGTGTTGATGATTTGGAATGGCGATGGAAGGGTGGGTGTTAGATAGGGAAGCGGAAAGGGTGGGTGTTAGATAGGGAAGCGGGTAGGGTGATGATTGTCGATTGGTGGTTTGCAAATACGATTTAATGCATGGGAAGTTGAGATCGTCGAGGAAACTTGGCGGAGGAGGGAGCAGCCTAAAAAAGTTGATAAAAGTTGTCGAATACATATAAGAGTCGACGGGTGGTTATTGAGGGGTGGAGCAGATTCATTAGGTGGTCCGTTGGTATGAGGTCGGACTTCTCATATGGGTTCTAAATTCTTATTTTAATTTTGAACATGATTTTTAAAAGTTCTTTAAGAAGGTGTTTTTGGAATGTTATTCTCAAATCAAAAATTTACCCAAATCATATGATTTGCAATCCTAAAAATTATTCGAGAATTTGGATTTCTTAATTTGAAGCAAAATTTCCATGTGTACACCAAATACAACCCCCGAACCGCGTTCTAATTTACCAAAAGCTAAAAATGGTTACCAAAAATTTCAAGTTACGGTTTCCAAACGCTATATAAAATGGTTTTGTTTTAAATATTTTCGTAACATTTTTATATTACATGACATAGATAATTATATTTAGAAAAACATTTATAATTCCCGTGCATTTGCACGGGTCAAAAAACTAGTTTGTACATAATAATTAAAATATGAGCAAAACTTTCCCGCACAGATGATCAAACTACTATATAATCCTGAATTTAGCGAATATTTAAAATCATCAAACTTTTTATGTATTTGATTCGTAACTTGCATAATTGGCAAATCAAAATGGAATCACATCAAGTAAATCAGCAAAAATTTAAGAAAGAATAACTTAAAAAAAGGAACACATTATACACGCGTGCTGGATATATTTTCCATAAATATGATGCTTGACTGACAAGAAAAGTATCAAAATAGGAAACAAAAAATATGTTACCATGATTATATACCCAAATTAGATCGGCCCTAAACCAAAAATATCTAAAAAAAATGTCAAATCATTTAAAATCTTTTCATGAATACCTAGGAAATAAAAACTGCCAATATGGTGTATAAATCATAGTTGAAAAAAAAATATAGTTGATGATTTCTCGCATCTCTCCATTTCGCTTCTAATTTATTTTTACTTTTTTTTTTTGTAGACAATAGATGTACAGATGAAGTGTTGCGGTGGTTGATCAATGCACTTGGAAAAATGTAGTTTGCGCAATCTTGATTATGGGTCTCATGCATCCTTTATAAAATTTTGGTGGGTTTTCTTTCCCATGTAGTTTACATGTAGTTTAGTTAAAGTCCTTGATCTGAATTTAAGGGCTGACTGATTTAGAAATATTACTTCTTGCTTTTATTATTGAAATTGTATGTTTGAAGTTTGGCGTTTGACAATGGTTTAGCAACAACGTTTGATTTTGAGTGTGATTGTACAATAAGTTTTATGATGGGCAGGGCATGACATGGTCCCATAATGCGCGATTTTACTTTAATTGACTTTATCTCGCGAGACCTTGACGGAGGCGATACCATCGCGTGTTGCTCAGCAATGTTCAGCCGACCTTACTTCATCGCCCCATAATCAAAGATTGGTTTCCCTTTTAACATCCATCGTTGGCGGTGAGTAATACGAATCTATAAAACCCTTTTACCAGGCATCTTCAAATAGTTCTTTGATCGATTCATCGTATCAACAATTATCAACCACATACACGATTCTTTTTATTTTGATATCAGCAAAGAACATTTGAATAATTGGGGGAGGGATTACAAATTCTTTAGATTGAATGCATGTTAAGGTCTCTCTAGCTTTGCGGGCTAGAACATCATCAACTTGAACCCACGTCCTTGGAATGTAGTGGGTCGTCTTCACAATACCATCCCTGATGAACACCCTGCACATGTCATATAAATTGATGAAACGGTCCTTAACTCTTTCAGTGCCCTGGATTCCCAGAGTGACGAGCTTGCAATCGTTTAGAATAGTGACTGATTGTCGGCCATGGTCTTTACACCAATTGGTTGCTGTCAGGATGTCAAGGACCTCTGCATCCGTAGCATCCAAGGCAAAGACCAATGCCATGAACCCCGCTGCCCAAGTACCATCCTGGTGGAGAAGGATTCCACCTATACCTGCAAAAGTCGATGAGGGAGCAAAGGATGCATCTACAATGAGGGTAAAGTGTGGGCGGGGAAAGGTGAGGTGACCAGGGATGAACTCATGGGTGTGGGTGAAGGTTTCCTGGTTACGACTAGGGACTGACCAGGGACTAGTGAGGTAAAGTTGACAATTTGTTGTTGAGTGGTGCAGACAAGGGCGGTTATGGTGGTATTTTTCATTTCAAATAGCCAAAGGTTACGACTCTTCCAAATAGCCCAAAGAAAAAAAAGAAAAGGTGGTACTCCAAGCACGATCTGTAGTCAGATTAAGGTGGAACCAATCCTGGAGAGATAGAACAAAAAAGTGAGGTGGGACATTAAAAGTGGTCCAAACCTCCTGAGCACGGGGACAGTCTCTAAGGACATGTAAGATGTCCTCAGTAGCGGAAGGACAGAAGGGACAATATAATCCACAACCCATCCCTCTTCTCGAGAGAGTAGATCTAGTGGGGAAACGGTCCCAAAGGGCAAGCTAAATGAAAACACGGATCCTTGCTAAAGTGGGGAGGGACCAAACATGGGACCAAATGTTCTGCCTGCTACTAAGGGGAAAAAGGGTCCTCCAAAGGTCATTATAAAAAAAGGAAGTATTGAAAAAGGTGTGAAGGGAGGAGTTGCAGCAAAAAGTGTTCTCCCCAAAATTAGGCAAAACCATATGGGTTAGTCTATGAACAATGGTTGCCGGCAAAAAATCGCTATATCTACCAAGTTGAGAGAGGCTCTCGGCCACCCTAACGGAGGAATTAGATTGAGTCAAGGGGCTGATGAAGTGGGAACGAAGTGGCCCATCAGGGGCCCAGGCGTCGAACCAGAAGCTAGCAATGTCACCCTTACCAAGGGGCCAGCCACTATGTCGACAGAAAAGCTCCCATCCTTTTTTGATGTCATTCCAAATATGGGATCCCTTGCCAAAGGGGGTGGGATAAGCTTTATTGGCGCAGTACTTCTGGTGGAGGAAGCGGGTGGCAATATTAGACTTGGCGTCAAGTTGCTAGCAGAGTTTCATCATGAAAATAGTGCTCATCAATTTACTAGACCGAAAACGTAACCCCCCCATATCCTTGGGTCCGCACAACTTATCCCACGCAAGCAAATGCATACCTCGGCTATTGGGCTTATCACCCCAAAAAAACTTGGAACTAATCGAGTCAAGTGCATTAAGTGCATAGGAGGGGAAAGCAATGGTCTGCATGGTGTACCAGGGAATGGTGAAGAGGGTGGTCTGAATAAGAAGGGCCCTCCCGGCTTTAGACAGGGAGGTGGTTTTCCAAGAAGAAAGCTTATTTTTTACTCTACCAATAAGAGAGAGGTAGTGCTCTTTTCTAGGTCGTTTGGCCGAGAGGGGAAAACCTAAATAGGTGCCAAGATCCGAGCTAATTTGGATCTCAAGGGTGTCTCTCAGGTAGGCAAGGTCAGAGGCTGAGGTGTTTTTGGAGACAATCAGCTTACTCTTGTTGTTGTTCATCTTTTGTCCAGACTGGGAGAAGAAGGTGTTCAAGGTATCCAAAGCACAATCAACAGTGCCAGGAGAGGTATCGCCAAAAATGATAAGGTCATCGGCGAAAAAGAGGTGGGAGATAGAAAGGTCGCTCCTAGGATGGCGGAACGGCTTCCAAAAGCCAGAGTCACATGCGTTGTGGATGCTACGGGAGAGGACTTCCATGCAAATGATGAAGAGGTAGGGGGAGAGGGGGTCCCCTTGTCTTATGCCTCTGGAGGGAGTAAAGGGCACAGTGTTGTGCCCATTTACTTTGACTCTAAGCTGAGAATTTGTGATACAGGAGCAGATAAGTCTAATAGATGGATCATCAAGACCAAAGACTCTAAGGCTATGAAAGATGAAATTCCACTCAAGTCTATCAAAAGCTTTCTCCAGGTCAATTTTAAGAGCGAACCAGCCCCTCTTGCCTCTCCTCTTCTTCATTGTGTGGAGGATTTCAGTGGCTATGGTATAATTAATCATTGTACCACGCCCCGGGAGGAAACTATTCTGATTTGGCAAAATAAAATCATTCAAAAGAGGGCGAATCCTATTGACAAGGATTTTTGTGATGATTTTGTAGCTGTTGTTGCATAAGCTGATGGGCCGGAATTGTTTGATGGTGGTGAGATTGTCGCATTTGGGAATGAGACAAATAGTGGTCTCATTAATTCCCGGAGGGAGGTGGCCTGTCGAGAAGAAGGAGTGAACAAACAGGGCCAAGTCATCTTTTATTGTGTCCCATTGGTGATGATAGAAGAACATGTGGTAACCATCAGGCCCAGGGGCCTTATGAGGGGCAAGGCCTTTCACCGCTTCAAAAATTTCCTCAAGGGAAGGAGGAAAGGAAATCTGGATGCGATTTGGAGGGGGAGGGGGCTGGCCAGGGCAACTCACAAGAGGATCAGAAGCAAAATGATTACAGAAGTAATCGAGGATGTGTTGCTAGAGGGCAGCAGCATCCGAGATGGTGTCCCCCACCTCGGTATTAAGAGCAACAATGTGGTTTTTGAATCTCCTAATGGTCACCGATTTGTGAAAGAAGGAAGTGTTGCGGTCTCCATGGATATACCAGTTGGTTTTTGATCGGAGGTGCCAGAAGAGCTCCTCTTTAGCAAGAACAGTGGAAATGTCAAAGTTGAGTTTCTCCTCTAAATCAAGGAGGAAGTGGTTGGGATGGGGATTTCTGTCATGGGCACGACTGATGCCCTCAAGCCTATTCAGGATTGTATTCTTATCTTTGGAGAAGCCTATTTTGATATTTGATTTTTGCTTATGGGGTAGTGTTTTAAGGGGTTTGTAAAATTGACAAAAAATAGAGGGATTGGAGTTGTGGGTTTTTAGGAACGACAATAAGATGAAGATTGGTTGTTAGCTCACAAGTTTGCTGAAGTGTCGCACAACATCGGCTCTAATTTACAATTCCCAAAGACCGAAATCCCCTTTGTTAATCGCTTTGCTTAAGTTGTCTTGAGATCAAGGCACCGGTTACTCAAGCGAGTACCATCTAAGCATCCCACAGCTGATGAAAAAGTACTGGCAACTGGTTGAGCCTTCTATTTCCTGCAAGATAAACTGGAGGCTTATAGTGATCCAAGCGTTCCGGAGCAGAGAGCTGGTGGGCAAGACTGATTGTCCACGTAACGCATTACGGGACCGCTCATAGTCGAGGTTACAAATTAGGTACAGTTCAGCGTCAACAACAGAAAACACTTCAAAGCTAAGTACTATTGATATCGTCTACACTTTCATAATATGTATCTACTACAATTTAAACATTGTTTTTTCCCATAATTTACGAAAATTTTAAAATTTTGGGACCTCGATAACTTAGTCCGAAGATAACACTTTTCACAATCCAGTTCATATTACCTTATTTCTAGACAATGTTATAAGATG
The DNA here is from genome assembly GCA_963680865.1 of Spergularia marina. Taxonomy (NCBI): domain Eukaryota; kingdom Viridiplantae; phylum Streptophyta; class Magnoliopsida; order Caryophyllales; family Caryophyllaceae; genus Spergularia; species Spergularia marina. Next base: position 10,592,372 of record OY804554.1, read on the forward strand.
TTACATGTTAAATAACTTAAATCACATGTACTATGTGAGACTTCAGTTGTGTTACTTCTTTCTACCATATGTAGAAACTACACCGTGTATTTTCACACTTCTTTTTTTTGGTTATTAGATGCAAATTGACAAAAAAAAAAAAACAAAAAAAAAAAAAAAAAAATCAAGGAGATTGAGACAGAAGCTAAAAAGTCCATATGTAAATCAAGATTTCACATACCTAAACAGTTAAAAGTTTAGACGTACGTGCGCAACTAGGGTTGTTCATTTCGGTTAACCGAACCGAACCGAACAACTGAAAATTCGGTTCAGATAAAATTCGAACCAAAACCGAACCGAAATTTTCGGTTTGCCCATAACCCGAACCGAAAACCGAAAATCAGTTGGTTATTGCGGTTAACCGAACCGCCACATATATTTTTTTTTTAAAAAATCAAAAAATAAAAAATCAGCACGATTTCGGTTAACTGAACTTCCAAAACACCGAACCGAAACCGAACCGAATAACCGAATTTTTTTCGGTTCGGTTAACCGAACCGATAAAATGTACGGTCAAGTTAACCGAACCGAAAAAATGTGCGGTTTTCGGTTATTCAGTTCGGTTAACCGTTGTTCGGTTTTTTTTTTTACACCCCTATGCCCAACAATCACTACGCCAAAAACCACATATAACACCGGAACATATAACACCGGAACGCTAATAACCGGTGTTAGAATTTATAAAGACACCGGTTTGGGAGCAACCGGTGTTAAAAGCAATAAAAATTAAAAAGAATATTCTTGGGAAAATATAACACACCGGTTCTCTAGATAACCGGTGTCTTATGTGTACTTAGATATAAAATAAAAAATACAAAAATTATTATTGTACACATGACACCGGTTTTAGACACAACCGGTGTCTTATGTATATTCAAAAATAAAATAAAAAATAAAAGAATTATTATTGCACACATATGACACCGGTTTTAGACACAACCGGTGTCTTATGTATATTCAAAAATAAAATAAAAAATAAAAGAATTATTATTGCACACATATGACACCGGTTTTAGACACAACCGGTGTCTTATGTATATTCAAAAATAAAATAAAAAATAAAAAAATTATTATTGCACACATATGACACCGGTTTTAGACACAACCGGTGTCTTATGTGTATTCAAAAATAAAATAAAAAATAAAATAAAATATTATTGCACACATATGACTAGGGGTGTTCAGCGGTCCAAACCCGGACCGGACCGGACCGACCCGGTAAAGACCGAAGACCGGATCTCACAAAAGTTGAGACCCGGAGACCGGACCGGTAAGGTCAGGACCGGAAAGTCCGGTCATTACCCGAACCGGACCGGACACTCAGAATAACAGAAGGGCAGGCCTGCCTACATTTTTCAGCTTCAAAAGAGGGTCTTCAACACTTACAACTTACAAGTTACAAAGTGCACAATTGTCAATTTGTAATCTCTTCAAATAAAATTACATTTCAAAGAGTGATCAAGATTCGAAAGTCTCCGAATCCCTTCAAATCTCAAAGAAAACCTCAAACGAACAAACTCAAATAAACTAGTAATAACAATGTTTTAAGGTGAAAGACATTCCAAATGCCATGTTTTGATCTTCAAACCTCCACGACTTCATCCGGATCGTCCACTATATGTATGTTCTCCAACTCTACAAACATTAGACATCAAATGATTAAGTTATATAACAACTACAAGTATCAAGTTAATAAAACATATGAAATTAATAAAACAAGTGTATCAAACCTTTTTCAAGTTGCTCCAACTCTTCTATCTTCTCCTCCATATCAAGCTTTTTCTCTTTATCGGTTCTCGGCCTTATCCAATCTTGTGTACACAATAGTGCCTCTACCGTCTTTGAGCAATACAAAATTTAAGAATTAAAATGCATTCAATTGTTAAAAGGAAACAAATCTAAAAGAGGGGAATATTAGAAGCATTACCTTAGGAGTTAAAGAACTTCTAAACGGATCAAGGTGGTGACGCCCAGCACTAAAAGCGGACTCCGAAGCTACAGTTGAAATCGGCATTGCTAGAACATCACGAGCTAAGGAGGCCAAGACTGGAAACCGATGACCATTCATCTTCCACCATGTCAATATATCATACTAAAGCTCATGCTCACCCGGTTTCTCTTCTAGATACCTATCCAACTCATTTTTCGAATAACCACTATCACCTTGTGACATACGAACTTGATTCTCAATGGATTTCTTAAGATCCCCCATAACATCATGTGTAAGGCCAGTGGAGGATGATGTGTCATCAGTTCGTGGAGCCAAAGGAGCATAAAACACCCTATAATATTCCACCAAAACACTTGTTTTAAGATACACTTGTTGTATCATTTCTTCATCCTTAGGTGAACCATATCCAACGGTTAATGCTAGCTTTAAACCCATTAACTTCACCTTAGGATCAAGAATGGCACCCACAAAGATCAGCACATTCATCTTATTCACATCGCCCCAATACTTATCAAATTTTTTTTTTCATAGCACAAGCCATAGCTTTAAATCCATCATTCTCACTCATATTCCACTTATTCATTTGACTTAGAGCACGAATTATGAAAAAGATGGTGGAATTGCTAGTCACATACAATGAGCCAGAAACTTGATCAGTTAAGACTTTAAACTCTTTCAAAAACACTATCAATGACTCCACAACATCCCAATCATCTTCACTAGGAGCTCCGGAATGCTCATGCACAATTGGATTTCCAAACTCATCTTCATCATCTAAGTCAGGACCTAGTTCATCTCCTTGAGGATTAGTGGGAATTCCCACATCACCAAAAACATCCTTATACTTAAATGCAGTATCAAGCATGGTGAATGTAGAATTCCATCTAGTGGGTACATCAAAAGATAATGAGCACTCAGGTAATTCACGACTAAGGGTGTCATCTTTAAAGTTCCTCAACCTACCCGGAGAACTCTTCACATATTTCACAGCATATCTAACCTTATCGATTGCCGTCTTATTCTTTCTTAAACCATCCCATACAACAAGGTTAATAATATGTGCAACACATCTCACATGCAAATACTTTCCATGACCAATCGTATTTTGTTTTCTTTGCACAATTCTTTTCAATTCTTCACAAGCAGTGTCATTAGAACTAGCATTGTCCACAGTCAAAGAAAACAATTTATCATCCAATTCCCAAGACTTTAAACACTCAACAAGTTTGGCAGCAATATCCTTGCCCTTATGACTATAAATTGGACAAAAACAAATAATCCTCTTATGGTACTTCCAATCGTTATCGATGAAATGGGCAGTCAAACACATATAATTGATTCTTTGAATGCTAGTCTATGTATCAGTGGTGCATGAAACACGTTGACATGAAGTTCTCATGAGTTTTATCAAGTTGGTTCTCTCATTAAGATGAAGTTTATGAACATCACGAGCAATAGTAATTCGGGATGGAATGTTGAACTTAGGGCAAGTCACAGACATAAGATGCTTAAAACCAGATTTCTCAACAAATCGAAAAGGTAACTCATCAATAACAATCATGTACACCACAGCTTCCCTAACTTCTTTCACATTCAAAGTCCAACCTTTCAATGCCCCTTCACCCTCATTAGCACCCTTATCAAATACTAACTCAGTTTGTTTCATCTTACTTTTGTTTAATAGAGAATTAGGATTAGCCGGACAACCTTGCCAATGGTTTTTCACATTTTTTGAACCATTCTTATTCCCATGACATTTATATGTTTTATCCACACAATAAATGCACTCGGCTTTTTTTGTACCTAACACCATATATTCACGAAAATGCACCCAATAATCAGCACGTCTACTGGACTTTTGCTCACCTGTGAGATATTGACGCCCCGGGACTACTGGCCTCACTGGTAAAGGTGGTACCACTGTCTCTTTTGTTTCCTCTCGTTCCTCATCTAACTCATCATCTGAACATATGAAGGTTTCACATGTTGTACGTGATGCCTCGTGAGTACCAGAGCTAAGCTTCCTCTTTTTGGACATAGAGCTCGTCATCTAACAAATAATGAAAGAGGTAGAAACAAAATCAGAATTGTGGAAGGAAGCTACTGACTTACTGTCAAAAAAAGAAACTCTAAAAGTTGTCTACATGATTAAGCTAATAAAACTGATAAGACTCGTATTTAAAACTCTATAGAGTAAGCTGCGGAAAGCTTACGTTACACGAGTTCTGAGTGGAGGCCGTGATTATTTGCTAATAGTCTTAACAAAGCGCCAAAGCATATGTCTGCAAAAACAAAATAAATCATTCATACTTTTGCTTTTAGTTCAACATCGAGACTCTTCTGTGAAGCAATGATCGAATACGCAAACGCACTGCAATGCCAAAATCACATTTAAGCAATGATCGAATACGCAAACGCACTGCAATGCCAAAATCACATTTAAACATCACACTTCACACATATCACATTTAAACATCACACTTCACACATTTCACATTTAAACATCACACTTCAAAAAAAAACAAATTAAACAAAAAAAAAAAAAAAACAAATTTAACTGACAAATTCGAAAAAAATTGAGAAAAATTCTAAATCGCAGATTTCTTATACGCTTACTTCAATTCATCAGGAGATGCAATCTTTGAAACCAATAAAAATACAAGCATAAACAATCTTTGTACACCCAACAATCTTCCAATTCCACATCAAAAAAATCAAAACCCATAAATGATTTTAATCTCAATTAAAATAACAAATGAATCTCAATTAAAATAACAAATGATTTTAATCAAATGATTTTTGTAAACCCATCAATGATTTTAATCAAAAGATTGTGTCGGCGAGAAATCAAACCTGAAGAGTGAAATGAGAACGCGTCGGGGAGAAGTCGGTCGGCGGCGGCGAGAAGTCGATCGGCGACGGCGAGTAGAAGTCGATCGGCGGCGGCGGCGGCGGCGGCGGCGGCGGCGAGAAGTCGATCGGCGATGAAGAGAAATGGGATTGAGGAATTGGGATTCTGGGGATTTTGGGGTTTCTGGAGATTTTGGGATTTTGGGATTCTGCGGGTTGGATTTTTTTTTTTTTTTGTTTTTAAAATTGAAAATGACATTTGTGTTGTGACTTGTGTATATCTCGGTCCTCGGGTTTGGCCCGGACCCGCGGGTTTTCGACCGGACCGGACCGGACCCGAAAATCAGTAAAATCGAGGACCGAGGACCGAACCGATTGAGTCCGGGTCGGTCCGGGTCCGGGTCCGGGTCGGTCCGGGTCTTTTATCGGTCCGGGCTTGTTTATGAACACCCCTACATATAACACTGGTTTTAGACGTAACCGGTGTCTTATGTGTATTAAAAAAAAAAAACAAAAAAAAAATTAATTCATATAGAACCCTAAACGTTTGCCTCATATTCCCCCATCTCAAAACATCCATTTTTCCCCATTTCTCTTTCCGCTCTCCTCTCTCCTATCTTTCCCCTCAAACGACCCCTACATGTTTGCTTCTCCATTCTTCAATTCCTTCTCTGCGGCAATCCTTTTTTCTCATTCCCCATTCTCTCTCTCCCTTCGATTCATATAAACCCGGCCCTTTGCCTCCCCATGCAAATCGTAACCGCGACGGAGGGTTCAAGATGGCCCTCACTCCATGCCTTCTCCATAAACAACCACACTCTATCCCTCTTTCTCCAAAATTTTCGAATAATTTCTTTCAAAAGCTAATCCTTCCCCAAAAAACAAATTCTTTACATGTCAATCAATTTCTTCGATGAGAGGCTAATCTTTGATGAACATAAGGTTTCGAATGGAAGATGTATAATTTATTTCGATGTTTATTAATCTATGTAAGTTTTGTGAATTTTGTTAGGTTTTTTTGTAGATCTAGTTTTATTTTTTGTAAACCTTTGTAAATTTGTGATATTGAAATTCCTTCTTGACCTTCAATTAATTGTGGATTTCTTTTTGTATACAATATTATTTATAGATCTGCTTTCGTTTGTAATTCCTTTGATTTGGGTTTATTTTCAATCATTTGATTGATATGTATGATGTGAAAGATACTTTGATTGATTAATGTTGGTTTTTTAGATTTCAATTGTTCATAGTTGTTGCAGAAAAAATTTGTGGTTTAGTTTTGGATTGGTCTACAAATTTTTCGACATTGAGATCTAATTTTTTTTTGTCCAATTTCGGATTGTACAAATGTGTCTGATCTATCGTAATTAATTTAGCTGCAATCGTAATTATCTATATCACTTATGCATTAGTTGTTTATTAATTGGGTCTATAAGATAACATCGACAAATAGTAGACGAATTGTACAAATGTGTCTGATTTGTTGTCTTCGATTGTTGCGGAAATGTTGTAGACGAATTTCTGGCAATTCAACCCAGAACCATAACATTCAAATTTTTTCGAATATGATTCTGTTTTGAATCATCATTCGTTTTTTTTTTTTTTTTCGGTATACATAAGACACCGGTTTTAACAAACACCGACGTCTATGGTGTGAATATGATTTGGGTTGACCAGGACATAAGACACCGGTTTTGACCATAACCGGTGTCTTATGTTTTAACTTTTAACACCGAGTCTCCACATGTCAACCGGTGTCTTAGGATACGACACCGGCAGTCCAGACACCGGGTGTAACTGGTGTCTATTAAAATTTGTACCCGGTGTTAAATCTTATTTCTGGCGTAGTGAAATGAACAAAAGAATGAGAGGCCACTATTGTCTTTGTCTTGTGGCAAGCAAGCTGCTAAGCAAGCCTCATGAGGAAAAATTTGAGAATTTGCTAACCTCTTCAATATTCACATTAACTACTAACTCAAACGTCCTGGAATTAATTCTTAGGGCTTGCCTGGTATGAGGGGAATTGTTAGGGGGGAGAATCAGGGGGAGTCTTTCCTTGGGGTAGGGAGGGAGGAAAGTTCTAGGCCTTTTGGGGGTAATGGATTTCAGACCTATTTTTTCCTCTCAACCCAAACCTGTAAATTGGGCCTGAATCATTACTCCTTGATTCTTTCAGGCCCATATTGGCAATTCAGGCTAGCCTTATGTTTCAGTATTCCTTATAACTGTATTTCGAATATCGCATACAACATTTCGTGAAATCAAAGCATTCAAATTTTGAGAAAGAATAACTCCTACTATATATGCTAGCCTACCAAGTATTTCGAAAATTAATAATGCGCCGGGTCAAATTAGACAAAGAAATATGTGGGCTAAGATAGATTCACGTCGCTACGGGTCACAAGTCGTCATATAAAGTATTGTCATTACCTAGAAAAAACTGGTCAGATTAAGTCGAGTTTACTCTGTCAGTTAAGCTTTTAAGTTTAAATAGGTTTTACAAAATACAATTTATAAGAATATCTTATAACAGCTTGTGCACGGGTTATAACAAAAGGGACAAAAACTATTAAGTGTAATATAAATTTAAAAAAAAAAAAAAGCTTTTAACAGGGCAACATTATTATATAGGTGAGCTAATTCGAAGGAGTAGTCATACGTAAGGCTTTCAATAATTAAATTAAAACAATAATAAAACTAAAAATTAGATTTTGGGTTATTATATGAACTTTACATACTTCTAATTCATTTATGAGCTTAGTAGAGATTACTTTGTTTTTCTTTCTTTTTGTCTTAATTATGTGCTAACAGGTCAAACTGACCCCATGTGTTGGTCATACGTGTCTATGTCAAAGAGTTATGAGATAGTTGATCGAAACTGAAGATTGGTCCAATGTCGTGTATTGTATCTTATTTATATTAACCCGCATGGATTAATGTGACTAAATTATTAATATCTTTTTGATAACGATACCATATAACACCTTGCACAATTTTGCACGGGTCTAATCGGTAAACAGGTCATATTTACATTCACACCGTCATATACCGATTAAACAATGGTTTCTGTAAATAAATAAATCTACCGGAATCATATATAAATTAAATCTAGCTATAAAAAGAAAAAAATAATACCAAAATACCTGTATTCACACGCATAAAAGCATGTTTTACTAATGTAGAATACAGTAAAATTGTTATAAGCGACAATTTGGAATATAATAACCATTCATACACTGGCTAAATCGACTAATTACCAAATATAAATATTATACAATTTTAACATTTTGGAAATTTTGGTATTCACGAGTCATATTGCAAGCAGTAATATATTGTTCTCTAGAAATACGGGCTAACTAAATCTGCCTAGACAACGGTACTCCTTGCTTGGGACTACTATAAATAATGAGAGTTGCTATTTATCGCCCTACATAATACTACACATCGCCCTAACTTTTTTGCAAAATACCAACTTTGCCGTTGTCATTAAATGCTAATCATTGTGATTAATTTCTCCTTACCATTAATTGCTTATCATTGCTCCTACCACTCCCTCCTTCCTACCACTCCGATTTCATTATTCATCCTCTTCATCATCAACATGTTTATTCATAATAAAAAAAGCCATGAGCTAGGAGAGCTTCTCGTCTTAGGCAACTGTCCGGATAGAAAGACGGAACTTAAGAATCATGGTGGATGGTAAGAGACGAGTTTGACCCAAAAAACAAACTACACCAAATTCAGCGGAATTGCAAGGTGAAGATAAGGATACCAGTATTGAAGAAGGAGAGGCAGGAAATGAAGATCAAACACAAACCCAGCTAGAGACTAAAAGGGGCGAAGCGACTTTGAATGTTCTGATCAATTCAGCATTGGAAAAAGCAGGTAAGAAGGCTTCTAACTGTTATTGATTCAAGCATGAGTGGAAAACCCGGATCTATACCCACAGAAGGAGTAGTTAATAACCCAGTAATAGAACCAAATAAGGCTTTGAAATCGATTGTCTCTGGAAAACCTAGAGTTGGAATGCAGTTGTTTTTTGATGAATCGAGTATGAAAGATGAGGAAATTACAATTGAGGAATGTGATATAATGAAAGAGTTGGAAAAGTGGAGTTTCACACTCATAGGAAATATGTTTGGAGCGAAACCAAAGATGAAGGACATATCTGATTTTGCTAAGAAAAATTGGAACACTGTGGGAGAACCAATAATTAAGTACTTTAGGCGGGGTTGGTACACATTCAAGTTTGAGTCTGAAACAGCCATGAATGAAATACTTAGAGGGGGACCTTGGAAGTTAGGGGGGAATCCGCTGATACTTTAGCCATGGACTCCAAGTATTTCAATGGAACTTGATTGCATTACCAAGGTGCCAGTCTGGGTTCTTTTGCCAGGGTTGGACCCATGGTTATGGAGTGATAATGCTCTTAGCAAGATAGGAAAGCCCATGTATGCTGATAACACAACAACACACCAGGAGAGGCTCTCATTTGCTAGGATCTGGGTTGAAGTTGATGTTTCTAAAGAGCTACCTGCAGGAGTTTTGATTATTAACACCCCTCATTGTGGTCAAATATGGTAGAAAATCGAGTATGAATGGGTTCCACATTACTGTAAGACATGTGGTAAGCTAGGGCATATGGATAAGCATTGTAAGCTAAATAGGGTTAAGCCTAGTAGGAAGCCAAAATTGGTGTACAAGCCAAAGGCTAAGGTTGGTAAAGTTGCACAGCCAATAAGTACACAATCTGAGATGGCCTCAGAGCAAGTAGAGAAGAAGACGGAGCAGATAGAGTAGAACCAGGTGGTGGTAGAGGAATGTCATGAGCACTTCACACCACCATTGTCACCAGCAGAAAATGACAAACCTAGCATGGAGGAATGGGGTTTCAGGAAACATAAGATTGCTAAGAGGGTGAATACAACTGAAGGAAGTACCATTGTTCCCACAATTCTAACCAACAGTTTCTCTATCTTAATGGAGGAATGGGGAAAGGAAAGCAAGGACAACAGAGGGCTTAAGCATTTTTTAGGGGAAGAGGTCAACCCTGGACCGCCTCCCTTATCATGTTAGTGGGAGCATGGAACATTAGAGGACTCAATGAGGTCCTCAAATAGCAGGAAGTTAAGAGCATCATGTTGAAGCATAAGTTAAGTCTCTTGGGAGTTTTGGAAACTAGAGTCAAAAGCAAGAAAGTGGATAACATTATTAAGAGAAACTTCAGGAATTATAGTGTTTATACAAATCATGATGTGCATTATAATGGTAGAATTTGGCTTATTTGGAATGCTGATCTCAAGGTTGATATTCTATTGGTAACAAGTCAGGTCATTCATTGTAAGGTACTACACCATCAGACTAATAAGAAATTGTTAGTTTCAATGGTCTATGCAAGCAATGACACTAATAAAAGGAGGATTTTATGGAATGATCTGAGGAATTGCATTCATTCAACTGTTCCATGGATAGCTATGGGGGATTTTAATGTGGTTAGAAGTAATGAGGAAAGAATAGGGGGGAATCAGGCTAGTCAAACAGAAATGGATGATTTCAATGACTGTTTGATGGACTGTACTTTGGAGGATATGAAGAGCATTGGAGGAGAGCTTACTTGGACAAATAATCAGGAGGGATTGGATAGAATTTGGGCTTAGTTGGATAGGGCTTTGGTTAATCAATGTTGGATTACTAAATTCCCAAACTCCATTGCTGAATTTTTGGCCCATGGAATATCTGACCACTCTCCAATGCTGATCACAGTGTTGGATTCTATCCAAATTAAGAAGTCTTTTAGATTTCTAAATTGTTGGAGAGACCACAAGGATTTTGAAAGTATTGTGAGACAAGCTTGGGGAAAAAGGTGTATAGGGAGACCCATTGATAGATTCTTTGAGAAGCTTAAGAACACCAAATTAGCTCTGAAGCAGCTGAACAAAAGGGATTACTCAAACCTTTCTCAGAGAGTTAAGGAAGGGAGATCAAATCTAGAGACTTTACAAGGTGCCCTAATGCTTGACCCTAGGAATGACCACTTTAGAATCAGGTTAAAGAAGCAAAGGAGGATTATTGCAAGATGAAAAAAGCAGAGATTAGCATGCTCAGTCAAAGAGCAAAAATCAACCACATTCAAATGGCTGACAGTCGCACTAAATACTTCTATGATAGAATTGCTGAGAGGAAACACCAGAGCACTATTATAAAAATCAAGGATGAGCATGGTAAGGTCTGGTCCAAACCTGAGGATGTTTCTAAAGCTTTCATAAATTTTTATAAAGGTCTTTTGGGTAGATAATCTGTTGTTAGTAAGATGGACACTGATTTCATAGGGCAAGGAGGAGTTTGTACAGATGATTTGAGAAATGCTCTAATTCAAGAGATCACCCCGGAAGATATTAGAGAAGCTTTGTTTGGAATCCACCCAGATAAAAGCCCGGGGCAGGATGGGTTTAGTGCAGGGTTTTTCCAAAGCTCTTGGAATATAATCAAGGATGATTTAATAGCAGATGTCATGGAATTCTTTAATAATCTGAGCATGCCAAAGAAACTGAATGCAACTATGGTGACTTTGATCCCGAAGAAAAAATAATGCTGAGGCTGTTACTGATTATAGGCCAATAGCATGCTGCTCAACCTTGTTTAAGGTAATTAGCAAAATTTTGGCTAATAGGCTTAAAGATGCACTTCTTGAGCTTATTGGACATGAGCAAGCAGCTTTTGTGGCTGGGAGAAATATCTTTGATAATGTAGTATTATCCCAAACTCTGGTGAAAGGATATACTCAAGCAAATGTCTCCCCTAGATGTCTAATAAAAGTAGACATTAGGAAAGCTTTTGACACTTTAAACTGGAAGTTCATCAGGAGCATGCTTCATGCTCTCAACTTCCCTGGAAAATTTGTGGATTGGATTTGTTAGTGTATTACCACTACCTGGTTTTCTCTTAAGATAAATGGTGTGTATGAGGGGTTTTTTCAAGGCAGGAATGGCATTAGGCAGGGGGATCCAATTTCTCCATACATCTATCCTTTCTAGATACCTGAGAAGCATGCATATGAAGCCTCAATTCTCTTATCATCCCAAGTGCTCAAGAGTAAAACTGGCCCACTTAACATTTGCAGACGACTTGATGATATATGTTAGGGGGGATGTTCCTTCTGTTGCTGCTGTTATGACAAGTTTGAGGACATTTGCTGACATTTCGGGTTTGCAGGCCAACAACTCCAAAACTGATATCTATTTTGGAGCAGTGACTATGGAGATTAAACAGCAAATTCTAGATCACACAGGATTCACTGAAGGTACCTTCCCTTTCAGGTACTTGGGCATGCCCCTCAACTCCTCTAGATTGAAGCAAGAGATGTACAGACAAGTCATACAAAAAATTCAAAAATCTGTAAGACATTGGACTTCTCTTACTCTCTCCTATGCGGGAAAGTGACAACTAATTAATTCTGTGGTTTTTGGGCTCGAAAACTACTGGAGTAGTAGTGTCCTAATGCCTAAAGGAATCATTAATGAAATCAATAAGATCTGTAAGGATTATTTGTGGAATATAGAGGCAGATCAGAGAAAGATTCAATACAAAAGCTGGATGAGTGTGTGCTCTCCGAGGTCGGAAGGGGGATTAAATATTAAGGAGGTCCTTTCCTGGAATAAGGCCATGATGAGCAAATGACTTTGGAGACTGCATACAAGAAAAGATGGACTCTGGGAAAATTGGGTGAGAGCTTATAAGATGAGAGGCTGCTCACTTGAAGATTGTACAGCAAATGCAGATGACTCAGAGAATTGGAGAGGGATTGTTAAGCTGAAGAATGAATTGATGTCCTGCTTGAAAGGGGGAGATACTCTAAACCATATTCTGTAAAAGTGGGATAGAAATGGCAGATTTAATGCCAAAGCTTCTTATGAGTACTTCCGTACTAAGTACTCTGAAGTTACTTGGCACAAGATAGTCTGGAAAGGGTAAACCTTCCTAAGCACAGCTTCATAACAACTCTGGCTCTCCAAAGGAAACTGGCCATAGTGGATAATATAGTAAGGAGAGGAATGATGATAATCAATAGATGTTGCCTGTGTAAAAAAGCTGCGGAAAGTCACCAACACTTATTCTTCAAATGTGCTTACTCTGCTGCAGTGTGGGAAACTATCAAAGATTGGATTGGGATCAATCAAAGAAGCAATGACCTAAAAGATGTGATTCGATGGTACAAGCATAGGTCTAACCAAAAGGCACTGGAAATACAATTGGGCGATTTGTTGTTTCAATGCTGCCATTTACCTGATTTGGCAGGAAAGAAACACCAGATTGTTTGGTGATCTTGAGCACACACCTGATTGGGTTGTTGAGCAGTTGAAATTCATAGTTAGTAATCGTCTATTTTTTTGGCTGCATAACTGTAATCTGGAGGAAGTTGTAGAGCACATGAACACTTAGGTTGTTGTATTTTAGTGTCGTTCTTTTAGAGGTGTCCATTTTTGTAATCTCTGTTCTCTTTTTTCTTCCCCATTAGTGAATGAATAAAAGAACTAAATCTTTTGCAAAAAAAAAAAACATGTTTATTCATCATTGACTAATGAGCAATGGATTTGTTCTTTATTATTTGTAAACTCTTTTTTCATCTATTAAGCTTGCTTATGTCCCACTTTTCTTGTCTTCCTTCTCTCTCATCTCCATCATCATAGCACTCCTCGATCTCAATCTTCACACCTCTTATTTAACTTGAACAAGAGAAATGACCCATATATCATCATCTCACTTGTCTAGTCCTCTACCTCAATCCAAGCTTTGAAAATCTCAATTAATTGAAGAAGAGAAATGGCCAATGTACAAGTAAGTTGTAGTAAGTGTTAGTGTCATTGTTGAATTTTCTAGACTCATATAAATTAGTTAGATTTTTATTTTTGAATTTAATCAGGTTTCAATGTTTGTGAATGATTAAGTTTTCGAAATCTGTCAAATTATTGTGTTGTTTACTCAGATTACAATGTTTGCGAATGATTAAGTTTTCTAAATATGTTAATTTTTTGTGTTGTTTACTCTGATTTCATTGTTTGTGAATGGTTAAGTTTTCATAATCTGTCAAATTTTTTGTTTTGTTTACTAAGATTTCAATGTTTGTGAATGAAAGTTTTCGATATATGTCAAATTTTGTGTTGTTTACTCAGATTTCAGTGTTTGTCATAGATGATTAAGTTTTTGAAAATCTTGGTCGTAATGAAAACTGGGCTCGACCATGGTAGAGACGTGTTGAAAACTGGGCTCGACCATGGTGAAGACGTGTTGAAAACTGGGCTCGACCATGGTGGAGACGTGTTGAAAACTGGGCTCCACCATGGTGGAGACGTGTTGCAAACTGGACCATGGTGAAGCCGTGCTGCGCACTGGGCCGTAGTTTTTCACACGTAAATTTTCAAAATTTGGCGACAAAATTCGTTTCTCTAAATCATAATTCGCTTATATGAATCTTAATAGGGTAAACTGTATTCATGAGCATGATTAGTGAAAGTATGATGTGCTAGTTGAAAAATGCATCTGAATTGTTGGATGTCTATCTGAACATTATCTCACGTGAATAATACATCTGAATCTTTTGATTTGTTTTGAAATTGAATACATCTGAAAATGATGAAGTCTTTTTAAGCATTTGACGACAAATATCGTTTTTCTGAATTGGAATTCGTTTCTCTGAATCAGAACTCGTTTCTCTGAATCATAATTCGTTTATCTGAATCGTAATAGGGTAAATTTAATTCATGAGCATGTATGATGTAATAGATCAACAATACATCTGAATTATTGAAATGTGTATTCATTCATCAAAATTTTCTCTCTCCGATTCATTATAATAGGATAAATGTAAATCTATCCATTAAAAGTTTCTCTAGTTGTATTGTAACTGGCTGTTGCAAATTGGGTTCGACCACGTTAGAGTCGTGTTGTAAATAAACTCACTGTTGCAAACGGGGCTCGACCATGTTAGAGTCGTCTTAATTGCAAACTGGGCTCTAGTTTCGAAGACGTCAACTTCAAGAATTTGTGAGATGAAACTCTTGTCTATGAATAGTAGTATATGGTAAATTGAATGATAAGGGCAAGCATGATGTAATACTTGAACAATACATCTGAATAATTGAAGTGTATATCTGAACTTTTTTTTTTTTTTTTTCACGTCAATACATCTGAAATGATGAAGTTTTTATCTCAATCTTTTTTCCAACGTTCTATGTTTTCACAGCTAGTTACGTACGTAATTAAGTTTGTTGTTAAAAGATGATTATGGAGTGTGAATTCTCACAATTACTTAATTACATGTAGGTGAATGTGCCGATTACGGCGGAGATGGGGTGATTTTAGAGGTTTATTTGAGAGGAAATACGACATATAGTAAAACGCATTTATTAAACAATTCCCACAAACATCGATAACACGTATGAGTATAATCGTCAAGTTACTACGAGTTCAAAAGGATGACATATGAGAGTTACGTTATAAACTTGTACATTACAATTGTAAATGAAATACGTACTCACTTAAGCAGATCTAGCAATAAGGATTCATAAAAAAACAATAACAGTTCAGACACCTAAATTTTGATGTGAACAAACATAATTCTTAATGCGTTCATATTATCCGATTTACAGGAACTGAATCTCCAAAAACAAGATTTGGCCAATAACATATTTTTAATTATAATTTGATTCCTAAATTATAATCTGTCGCAACTTTCCTAAGAATGCCGAATAACTTGCTGAACAAAGACGGACGTTTCGCAATGTCTAGTGTGCTTCAACTCGAACTTTGATAAACAAATATGCAACTGTTAAGTTCAACCTAACAAAGTGTAAAAATGCAAAAATCTTAACTGTTTTATGGAAATCGTGTTTGACTTATAAATTACGTCAAGGGGATTAGGCGCCCGAAGTAAACAGTTACATCATTGATCAATTTAATTTGTGATAATATCCATTTCATGTAGACATAGACATACTTAGACATTCGTTTAACAACCTACGTCAATTTAAATTACATAAACTAAACGAATTTACCAATGCTACTTGTTTATTCTCCTTCTCATCTATCTTCTCATGTTGATTATTTCACATCGTATTCATATTCATATTAATGATGATAGATGAAAGTTCAGATTCATATTCTTCGATATTAACTCAGTTGAAACTTTTGTTATGTGAATCGATGGTTCCCACGGCCATATGCACGGATAAGGAAGTTTCTTACATTAAGCCAATCTTCATAAGACGTTTGACGATATAATCAATCACGATTACTATCATTTCCTATATTTAATTAGGACCAGTCTCTACATTATACAAACTAATAAGTTTAATGTGCCGATAATAGTCAGTTAATTAAATTTGATGTATACTATATGATAAATAAATCGAGTAAGATTTTATGTGGCTTTTTCATTGTATAAGTTGGCAAGAGGCATTATAAATCAGGATAATTCTCTACATTCGATAGACCGATAGGTTTAACTATAATAGTTAATTAGAATTGATGTATACTATTGGCTTACAAATGAACCGAGTAAGGTTATATATGACTTTTAATTCTATAAGTTGGCAAGATATACTACAAATTAGGATCATCATTCTCTACATTCAACAAACTGATTGATTTGACGACATAGTCATTTAGAATTGATGTATATTCTTGGCGGACAAAAGAACCGTATAAGATTGACAAAGGTATTATAAGTTCGCAATATTTCATAGTATCTATAGAGGTTTTTTACAATAATAAATCATTCGAACGTTTCCTTTTCATAATTATGTTATTTGTTTGTTAATCTTTATTTACTTAGTTATGTTCACATAAGCTAATTACGTGTAAAAAAAAAGCCATGGAGAGGAGGTTAGCTTTTCTCTCAAGCAACACATAAACCTTTATCTTTACTAGCTTGATCCATGGCAACAAAGCTACCAAATAAGCGAGGAAGACCGCATAAAAACCCCCAGACAGAAGTAGCATCCAATTATACTAATGGTGATGCGTACGTCGATCTATTTGACGCGTATGCTAATCTATACTTAACTAATTAAGAATTTTTGCAGCGGAATTAAAACTAAAAGACTTATTTTTATGTTTTTGTGTTTATATGGGACGAAAATAAACTAAAGATTTGAATGGCGCCCCTAGTTATCAACTAATAACCCAAACTACAATGTCAAAGCTTGATTCTAAGTTACCAACTTGTATGAATCTCGCCTATAAATTGTTGTCTAATCCCCTAGTCAATCTTTAGACTAGTGATAAACTTGTTTGTGAACGCATCCACTCAAATCCCTACAAGGACACAAGATTGAAGGAAACACCCTTCGACTCTTCGATATTAATTCTCAATGTATGTGTAATCTGTCGATAAATACATGAGACTATCTCACCTTATATAGATTAGAGATGTCTAGTTTATTGCCTTAATTCTAGCTATAATAGAATTAGGAAACTAACTTCAAACTTACTAAATAATCAGACTTCCCAATTAAATTAGGAAATACTAATTATCGGAAACTAATTATAAGACTCCCTAATTAAACAAGGTAAACACTAAGCTAGAATGAATTTAGGAAAACTCCATAAATCGATTCTTGCTTGGCTCCTGCATCAAATGGATTGGAAGATGGTTCAGAAATGGTGACAGAAACAAGCGACCTGGAAACTGTACGGCAACCGACATCGGAAACTCTATTTGGTGAGTAAGTAGCCTCAGCTATCCAGAAATCAGGGATTAGCAGCTCACCAAAGGAAAAGCAAGGAAAATCAGGGTCAATTCCCCCAATTACGGGTACAAACTCTCAACCAGTTGAAACCTTAGGTTGTACGGACTCTGTTCTAGAGAAGAATACACCTAAATCTGCCTGGAATTCGATAGTTAAACCTAACAAGATAGGTATGACTCTATATAAGTGTGAGGAAGATGTTCAATCTGATGGTATCATCATTACGGAGGAGGATGTGAAATAGGAGATGGAAATATGGAAATTTACTTTAGTTGGAAATGTGATTGGGGATAAAACTAAGTTGACAGAGTTGGAGAGCTTTGTGGTTAAGAATTGGAGTCACATAGAGAAACCTAAGGTAAAATACTACCAGAAAGGTTGGGTTGTCTTCAGGTTTACCAATCAACAGGGCGTTGATGAAGCGCTGCGAGAAGGGTCGTGGCAGATTAATGGGCACAATTTGATTCTTAAGCAATAGTATCCCAGTTTTGCTTAGGAGATTGATAATCTAACCTCAGTTCCAGTTGGGGTTATCTTCCCTGATCTTGACTCTTTTCTCTGGTCTAGCTCTGTGCTAAGTAAACTAGCTAGCAGAATTGGAAAACCTCTATATGCAGACCATACAACAACTTACCAGGATAAGCTTTCCTTTGCTAGAGTTTTAGTAGAAGTTGATGTATCAAAGGAATTACCTACCCTAATTCCTATGAGCACACCATTTCATGGAGACATAATGCAGAAAGTTGATTATGAATGGGTCCCATACTTTTGTACTCATTGGAAGAAACTTGGCATCAGGAGTATACCTGTAAGTATGCGAGGAATGCCATTCCTAAGGAGAAAAGAGTGTATCAGCCATTGCAGAAAACTGCGAATACTGATGCACCAGGACAAGCCCAAAAGCCAGTAATTGAACAAGACACTCAACTTGTGCAGTCAAAATCTGGGGAGAGGGAACTACCAGCTAATGGGGAAACACAGTTGACTGCAAATGGGGAAACTGTAGATCTTATTGCACCTGATTCTCCAGTCATAAATTCATCTACACCTCCGCCTCCTTCTGAAGCTGCAGATGATATGGGTTTTAAAATGGTGTTAAGTAGTGTAATACCCCAGATTTCAGAGAAAGTTTCTAAGAGATTAAGAGCTCATATGAGGTGCTTAAAATGATTGATAGTGCTACTCATACCAACAAAGTCGACTTTCCTTTTAGGAAGCCCATGTGATAAGAACTCCAAAGTTAAGCGTGCTTGATTGGGAGTAATTTCAAGATGGGTGACCTCCTGGGAAGTTTCCCGGGGTGCGCACGAGTGTGGTCAAAGTGCGTCGGAAGGACCCGTGTTGGTCTGTGAGGTCAGCCCACGGCTTGGCAAGCTGCCATAGGTGACTACTCTCGGCTCAGGCGATGAGTCGGGGTGTTACAAGTAGATCTCAAAGGAACTACTCTAAGAAGCAGGCAAAACAGGAGCTGAGAGCTGTGTAAATCCTCAGGAACAGTGCCTCCTACAGCTAAGGCTTGAGGAGAACTTCAGTGATACAGTTGCTGAAAGCAGGGCTCTAATACAGGAGAATGTCCCCCGTGACATTCTCTCCATATGATTATCTGCACCTGGAATGTGAGAGGGCTCAATGAGCCCCTCACACAGTAGGAGGTTAGGAACCTTCTGTTGAAGCGTAATATTGATGTCATGGGTGTTTTAGAAACCAAAGTCAAAGAACATATTGCCCCTAAAATAGTTAGTAATAAATTTAGAGCCTATTAGGTTGCTTATAATTATACTCATCATTTTAATGGGAGGGTATGGCTTATTTGGCATCCTGGGAGAGTCAGTATTAGTATTATCAGGGTTCATGCCGAATTTATTTACTGCAAAGGTGAGCATTTGCAGACTCCTAAAATAATTTGGATAACTATTGTATATGATGGGAACCATAGAGAGCAGAGACAAGATTTGTGGAAGGAATTAGAGGATATTAACACTTCCATAGCTGGAGAATGTGTGGTCCTTGGAGATTTCAATGCTGTCAGGGATCAGGCTGAAAGACTTAGTCATCATGAAGTAAACACGGGTGATATTGTAGACTTTAATGATTGCATTGATCATTGTGAGTTGGTGGAAATGCACTCTCATGGGGGTGACTTCACTTGGACAAATAAGCAGCAGGGGGACTCATGTGTTTGGTCAAAACTAGATAGAGCTCTAATTAATCAAGCTTGGCTCCATCAATTTACTGACTCAATTGCTTCTCTGCTCCCTTTTGGTATTTCAGATCATACCCCTATACTCATTCGAGTTTTTAATACTATTAAGATCCAAAGAAATTTCAAATTTCTTAACTGTTGAATAGATCACCCTCAGTATCCAAATCTTATTGAGCAAGCTTGGAGTAATCGAGTCTCGGGCACCCCAATGTTCAGGCTTGTCTCTAAGCTCAAGTATGTCAAAAAGAGCCTCAAAAAGTTAAACAAGGATCATTTCTCTATTATTGATCAGAGAGTGAGCTCTTGCAGAAAGGAAATGGAGGTTGCCAAATGAATATTCTGATGAGTAATCCTTCAAATCAGCAACTTTATGAGCTTGAAACCCAACTCAGAGAAAAGCATTGTACTCTGAAAAAAGTTGAGATGAGTATTTTGAGTCAGAGGGCAAAAGTAACCCATATTAATGAAGCAGATTGTAGCTCGAGATATTTCCACAATAGGATTGCAATGAGAAACCACCAGAGTATCATTGGAAGTGTGAAGGATAAGAATGGGATTAAGCATAGCACTGAGGATGGAATTGCTAATGCATTTATTCAATACTACAAGGAGCTTTTAGGTACAAGAAAATCTACTACCAGTATAGATCCTTCTCTCTATATTGGAAGCAGATTGTCTGAGGAGCAGCAATATATTTTGTCCAGGGATATCACTAAAGATGAGATAAGTAAAGCCATATCCAGCATCAATCCAAATAAAAGTCCTGGCCCTGATGGATTCACTTCAGGTTTCTTCAGGAGCTCATGGAACATTATTGAGCATGATTTCTGTGGTGCCATTTTCAACTTCTTCAAATCCAAGAAGATGTTGAAGCAGGTCAATACTACTCGTATCACACTTATTCTGAAGAAAACTAATGTCAGTTCTGTTCCTGAATATAGACCCATCTCATGTTGCTCTACTATCTATAAAACTATCACTAAGATTCTGGCTAACAGGCTCCAAATTAAAGTGTCCTACCTGATCTAATTGGTCCTGCGCAAGCAGCTTTCACAAAAGGGAGGAATATCTTTGATAATATTGCTCTCTCCCAAGGCTATGGTCAGGAAAATTCTTCTCCAAGGTCTCTGATGAAAGTTGAAATTCGAAAAGCATTCGACTCAGTGGATTGGGAGGTTATCAAGAGCATGCTCCATGTTATGGATTTTCCACAAATCTTTATTGACTGGATAATGGTCTGCATCACTACCCCCTGGTATTCCATCCAAATCAATGGAGTTAATAAAGGGTTTTTTAAGGGAGAGTGTGGCATTAGACAGGGAGATCCTATCTCCCTCTATCTCTTTGTACTCAGCATGGAGATGCTCTCTAGGAGGCTGAGAGACATGACCAAAAAGAAGCTCTTCTCTATGCACCCTAAATGTAGCAGGATTAGGCTCACCCACCTAGTATTTGCTGACGACCTGATGATTTTCACTAGAGGAGATGTGCCTTCTGTGGAAGCTGTGATTGCTACCTTAGAGGATTTTGCAGCTAGCTCTGGCCTTCAGGCTAATCCCAGCAAAATTGAGATTTATTTTGCTGGTATTTGCCCAACTATAAAGGATCAGATACTCCAAGCCTCAATTTTTCAGGAAGAGCAATTCCCCTTCATGTACTTAGGCATTCCCTTGAACTCTGGAAAGTTAAAGATTCATATGTTTAATCAGCTGATCGGGAAGATCAGGAGCAATTTGAGTCACTGATCTTCAATGCTCCTATCCTATGCGGGCAGAATCCAGCTCATCAACTTAATTTTGTTTGGCATTGAGAATTTCTGGTGTGCTGCTCTCCTCATTTCGAAAGGAGTGATTCAGCAAATCAACACCTTGTGTAGAAACACCTATGGAATTGAATGTGCTGGAGGGGCAGAGGAAACTCTTCTTCAAGAGTTGGAAAAATACATGTGCTCCTAGATCGGAAGGGGGGTTCAATATTAAGGAGATTCTTGCTTGGAACAAAGCATTAATTGCTAAGTGGATTTAAAGTATTGAGCAAGGTAAGAGAAATATCTGGACAGATTGGATTAGCAAGTACATCCGCAATAAATCCAATATTTGGTTAGTGACTACTAATCAAAAGCATTCGGAGAGCCTGAAGAGCACCATTGCTGTTAAAGATGAAATTTTGAGTATGACAGGGTCGGTCCATGAGGCTGTAATTTTGATCAGAAAATGGGGTAATGGGAGGAAATACAGTATGGCTAAAGCATACGATTTCTTCAGGGAGAAGCTCAGGAAAATGAAAGGGTATAAAGCTATCTGGTGCAATGTTAATCTCCCTAAGCATGCTTTCATTGCATCTCTAGCTGCACAGAAGAAGCTTCCCACTGTAGATAATCTGTGTAAGAGAGGCTTAATACTTGTTAGCAGGTGCTGTCTTTGTTGCAAAGACGCTGAGTCCCATTCTCATCTGTTTTTCGCTTGTGAGTTCTCAAATGCAATCTGGGCTGGCATGCTGGTTTGGTTGAAGATGAATAGAGTAGCTTAGAGTTATAAAAGGGAACTGTAATGGAGAAGAAGGAGAGTTGCCAGGAAGCATTGGACTGAGAAATGGAGACTGTGCAGCCTTTCGACAGTGGTATATATGATTTTGCAGGAGAGAAATGCATGATTATTTGCGGATATTCATCATGATGTAGATTGGATAATTGCTAAGGTTAAGTACATTGTTAGTGTGGGAGTCCTTGCGGTATCTAATTCATGTGTGCATGAGGAGATAGTAGAGAGCCTGAATAGGTAGTTGGGATCTCGAGTAGCAGGTAGGGATTGAGAACACTAGTGGCTTTATTTTTTATAAGTTTTTTGCTCTTTTCCCTTTCTTTCCCAGATTTGGATGAATAAAGAGCTACTATTTTCTTCCAAAAAAAAAAAATATTATGTTATTTGTTTTCCTCAAATTCTACTATGAGACGGTCTCATATAATGAAACCTCTCACATATTTCAAAAGTAACTATTATTTTTCAAAACCAATATATTTCAAAAGTAACATGCTACTTTATTAAAAGTAACCAATTACTTTTCTATATATTAACATTCTCATTTCGGTAACATATCTTTTATTAACTGATAGAACATATTAAATTGATATTAGAAAATTAATATTATGTTTGAGTAGCTAATGTGTGAGATAACCACCTTTCTTTCTCACTTAGTTATGAGGTCGTACATACTTATCGATTTTTTTTTTATTTGCGTCAATGATATTTGAGTACATACCTTTCCATAGCTAATCTCAGTTATTTGAAAATTTAATTTAAACGTATTCATCCATTTATAAGCACTCAACGGTATTTTGGATGGATTTATGATAGTCTTTTTGAAATATTAGCCTTGCAATACTCACATTTAGTCTCGTATAATACACCATACTAAACTTTGTTTAATTCATATAATCAGTGACGAACATACTACATTTAGTAATCGTCTTAGTTAATTGATCATGACACTTAATTTAAGAATTCTAAAGGAGTTACTCTATAAACTATATCACATGATCATTTAAAAATCATTAATACCGCGATCTAATTATAAACTAATACGATCATTAAGAGTATTACCACCGTTAGAAACAATGTGAAAATATGCCACTTTGCAGATTGTACGATGTTCTCTGAATAATTTATGGGGTGACCGTCTTTTATGAGGCCTTGTGTAAATTCATACGATGGACACTCTCAAAATGAAAGACGTGTTTCAAATTTGTGTGACTACGGAAACTATCACAATATCTTATAAACTAGTCTCTTTATGTATGGGAAAAAATCCTTTATATGTAATGCAATTGAAGCCCAAACAAAGTCGTTTACATAAATTGTTTATGACCATTGATTATTACCCATACAGCCACACTTGACCCTCTCATTTACTAACATAATATTTGACTTGACATATTACGCTATTTCACTAGGTAAATGGATTTATTCCTATGATATAGAAAATGAATTTAGACATTTAAGACATAGCTACATGGTTGTCTACTAATGGACGTCGCTCACATCTCGTAGCCCATAGAGTAGGAAATTAGTCCTAAAGTGAACGATTTAGACAATATTTTATGGCATATCCAAGATTAGTTGTAACCTAAAGTGAACGATTAAAATTCATATGTTAATAGTGTTTTGTTTTGTTACGATTCAGTCCTAAAAACATCAATTCACTTTGTCCTCGCTCATGTACCTTAGCTTTTAGTTGTATTTAAACTTTCTGTACTCCACTGTTGGGGCTAAATAGGTGTTGTTAACTGAATCAACACTTTAAAATGTTGATGTGAATCAATCACACCCTGTTGTGAATGCTTATAACCCGAGAAAAGTATATTTCATATAAATGGAATCAAAATATGTACATACTTTGAATAGAAATCATGTAAAGAACTCCAAACCTCTACAAGAACATTTTGAACACAAAGTAATTGTTTAGAATCAATTGTACATAAATAGAAGTGTGTTCAAATAAATTGAAACAGGAGGGTACTATGTCTTTTGGAAGACAAAAACAAAATTCATGGTTTCCATGCCACTTTGGACCGTGGAGTGCAGCTTCTAGACCCATTACGTTTGTACTCATCGTACAAGGGATGGGCCGGCAAATCTAGAATATGTTTAATATCGGGCGCACGTAGGGGATTGTAACGACTCAAGTATTGGGCCGGGGCAAGTCTCCGAACGATCTCCTTCATTTGATACATGCAACATTAACCACCTTGAATAACAAAACAAACAACCAGATTTTGTTAATATACAATATGAAATCAAAGACATAAAATATTTATAGAGTCAGAGGCCACAAAATTTTTATCTCTTATCATCAACGACGCTACAGCCGGGTTGACTACAACTGGGCGTAACACTAATTGCTATCTTTCACAACCATAAATCTTCAACAATTTAAACCACAAAACAACCATTCAAACAATGTACAATAATAACAACACAATCAAGTTCTATTCGAACAATTCAAGTGGAAATTCTAATCAAACAAATCAAGTGGGAATTCTATTCTAATAAATAAATTCAGATGTATTGGATTTTCTTATCAAATGCTAAAAAAACACTCCAAGTTTTCAGATGTATTGGATTTCAAAACAAATGAAAAGATTCAGATGTATTATTGACGTGAGAAAATATTCAGTTACACATTTCAATAATTCAGATCTATTGTTCAACTATTACATCATACTTTTACTAATCATGCTATGAATTCAATTTACCCTATTACGATTCAGAGAAACGAATTTTGTCTTCAAATTCAAAAAAATAACGAGTTTAAAACTAGCTTCGACCATGGCAAGGCCGTGTTCAAAACTGGGCTCGATCATGGAGCGGTCGTGTTCAAAATTGGGCAATCATGGCGCGGCCGTGTTATTGGGCTCGGCCATGGCGCGACAGTGTTCAAAACTGGGCTCGACCAGGGTCGAGCCGGGTTGAAAACTGGGCCACACCATGGTCTAGCCAGGTTGAAAACTGGGCTCAATCATGGCCTAGCCGTCTTCAAAACACGGTTTTTAAGGAAATTAATTCACAATGGTTCACAAACATCAAATTATGTTATCAATAAGAATTAAGTTACAATCAAACACAACAACACTCTTCTAACCCAACCGAATTTAATTGACGAACATGTAAATCATTGTGATACAACAAAATTATATAATAATATAATATCATATCAACGCAAATTATCACTGTACTCTTATGTTTTCTACCCAAAATCAATACGTCTGAATAAGTCTTTTAGTACAAATTGATAATGAAACTGATACCCAAACCAGTATAACGGTACTGTCCTACTTTATAGAATAATACTTACCACTTATATTATATTAATAAGTTATTATTTACTACACTTATTTATTAAAACTTCATCTCTTACCTTACGCAGTGACTTCCATGGTGATCTTTATCATGATCATTATCACCATGATCTTTATGATCATTCTCATCACCATCCTTATCATATCTAGCTTTCTCCATTATTACAACATGTTGTGCTTATGAATGGTTTTCCACCATCTTCTTTACGTAAAGATGAAATCCACCACGAATGGAGGAGATTTATCGCCTTACATTCCTCCATTTCTATAAATAGCAAATTCGTTACCACTTCTTCTCGTCAATTCTTGTTCTTCTTCTTCTTCTTCTACTACTACTACTACTACTACCTCCAAGCTTCGCTTCCCTTCCGCTCTCATTCGCGCCGAAATCGTTCATCGTCATGTGACCACCAAAGGTCATCACATTTTCTACTTTTGGAGTTATATTATCATCTTGGGTAACGAAATTCGGAACCAAGTGTAGGATTGCCTTGTAGATTATCGATCGATAAGGTAATCTCTCGTACTTCCTTCATGATTTATAATGCTACTTAAGGGTTAATGGACCTTGATTATGTTTTATCATTATTATATTATAATAATATTATATTAACATTAAACTATTACATTATTTAATTCCAAACCCCTTAGGACTATATTGTAAAATTATACTAAACCTTCAAGTTCCCTAATTCATGTTAAAATATTCTCACATATTATGATATTTTATTTATTTATTATTATATTATAATTTATATTATTTTAATACCTCTTTACTACATCCTACTTGAATTTTATGCAGATGTCAATTTTTATAGTGGAGTATATACGAAGGAAGTAACAAGTATGAAGAGGCAATGGTGTATGACTAGTAAAATTTTATAATATTATGTATAATATTTTAATAAAAAGAAAGAACCTCTTGGTATAAAAACAAGGGCGATGAAGACAAACAAGTTTAATGGGACAAGCTCATTTACTTGCTTCTTGAATTAATATTACTGACCCTTCCTTAGTTTACTAGCTTTAGAGGGTGTGATCACACTAGGTAACAGATTTGGATGGAATAAACCCCCATCTTGTTGAGTTGGCCCAACACCTTGATGAGTATGCGAATTCCTCGTCAAATATTTGAAAGAATGGGATGTCGATTCCCCATATTTGATATTTGAATGGGATGCCGATTCCCCAATTTGATATTTGAAAAATGGGATGTCGATTCCCCACAATTGATATTCGAGAAGTGGGATGTCGATTCCCCACCATTTGATACTCGAGAAAATGGGATGTCGATTCCCCATCATTGTTGTATTAGTTAAGTTAGGATATGATTCTATCGTCCGGTATTTGCTGTTGAATTTAGAGTGAGGTCTAAGTCATTCGGTAATAGAATTCAAGGTAAGACCTGACTCTATTAGTGGTCATCTTCCTCTTATAAAGTATTTATATACATATATATATATACATATATATATATATATATATATATATATATATATATATATATAATAGATTGTTTAAGACAATGTTCGAATTCCATTTTACTTTATACTCCTTGAATTATACTTATTACCTTATACCGAATGAATGTTGATTACCAGCTTTGGCTGACGTCCTTTTTCCCTTCTTGACTTGAACCTGTAATGACCCGATTACGGAAACGTAATGGCGAGCAGTTAAATTGCTGGTTTACTTGGTTATTCGTGGGATGCGATATTAGTCGTGAGGACGCGCAACTTTCGAGTTTGTTTTAAATAAATGTGTTTTTCCGCTACTTCAATCCGAATAATTTATAGAACCCTCACTGTGGGAAATTTAGGGATTTGGTATTTTGTTTGGGGTACTTAGCCTTAACATTTGTCTGAAGGATAGATGTGGCCGTAACGCCTCCGAATTAGCATTTTAAGAAAGTTACCAAAATTTTTATTTTTCAGTGAAATTCTATTTTAAATTCTCTTTAATTATTTATCTGTGAAGATTTGAAATTCGGGGCGTTATAATCATACCTTATTTCTTATTGAAGTATACTTCTAAATCTCCTTTGCCAGATCTGAAACATTCGCATTAATTGGTTCTGTTTTTATAGACAAAACTTTAATCTGGTGAAATAATCTTTCGGGGAAAAAAAGTTGGGAGATATAATTTGGGGTCAGAAATCGAAAATAAATCAAATTTAGGGGATATATTTGGGGGCAAAATAAAAAATCAAAGAAATTTTGATGGAAAAAAGAGATGGGGCATACATATTATGTGTGTTGGTAAGGACATAGATGAATTGTTCAAAGTGGGATACTGAGATTCAATAGGACATGGAGGACATAAATTTGGGAGGAGTTGGAAGATTTCACGTTGTTGATTGTCGAATATTGTGGAAGATGATTGATTAGTGAAAAACATAAACAATTAAGAGAACTTACTCAAGGGGTAAAATGGGTAATTACACCTAATTTAGGGCAACGAATAGAACATTCTAGGGTGACAAATAGGCGTTTAGTGGCTTATGTTGGGGTTCATCTCTACCACCAAACCTACGTTGCATTCTCCTCAGTGGAAATGACAAAACAAAGCTCTGAATCTCCGACCCCCAACAAGCGCCTATACCACAAAAATGACATGGAAAGGTTTCATTTGATTAGAAATCAACCACGAAATCAAACACAAGGCAACACAAATCCTGCACCACTGGTGAAACATCCCCAATTCGTCTCCCCCACGAAATATATGGGGTAGACATCACTCAAATTGTAGCGAACGTCAGGGGTCCGAGGAAATGGCTCCAGTATTGTGATGACGGATTATCATTGCACACCTACATGGCCACAAGACTAAGAAGGCGAATCATTGCCTTTTGTGGTCGCATATCGTATCACGTGGAATTCATTATCTCAATGGTCTCCATTCAAACCACCATGCAGAGGCTCATGTACAAGGTCGTCCGAATTACATAGATTGTGATTAGGTTATAGTCCCAAGCAGCTATTTGTCATAGTTCTATATTAGTTTACCTATTTGTATAATGTCATATGTTTACAATTTTCATAGAATCTCAATGTAGGTGAATCTGAATGTTAGAGGATTATAATTATCTTTTTCCAAATTATATAGAATAGTAAATTATGGATTATAGCATTCTATACTGAGCTTTCGAAAATAGCCAGTCTCGAAATTTAGCCAGTATTATTACCATTATAGATGCTTGAGCATTTTAACAGGTCTAAAATACCCAATCCTCGGTTTTGGTCCTCTATTCAACCTGTAATGTACCTCTATAAGATTAACTAGTTTGATGGCCCATGGAATGCCCGAGCTACTTATGTTTAAATGTTAAAATTATGTCAACGAAATTTTTATCTTAAAAACCTAAAATCTCATTTCAAACACCCATGGGATATTTGTAATGTAATTAGATGGAAAGTCACCATTAAAAACCTAAAATCATGTTTCGAACACCCGTGTGATTTTTTTTAATGTGATTAGATGGAAATGTGACTTTTCCTCTAATTACATAACAAATATCCCACGGGTGTTCCAAATGGGATTTTAGGTTTTGAAAGGCGACGAGCTACTTATGTTTAAATGTTAAAATTATGTAAACGAAATTTTTATCTAAAACCTAAAATCTCGTTTCAAACACCCGTGGGATATTTGTAATGTAATTAGATGGAAAGTCACCATTAAATACCTAAAATCATGTTTTGAACACCCGTGGGATTTTTTTAATGTAATTAGATGGAAAGTTACATTTCAAAATCTAAAATCCCGTTTCGAACACCCGTAGGATATTTCATGTAATTAGATGGAAAGTTACCTTTCAAAATCTAAAATCTCATTTCGAACACCCGTATGATATTCGTAATGTAATTACACGAAAAATCACCTTTCAAAACCTAAAATCCCATTTGGAACACCCGTGAGATATTTGTAATGTAATTAGAGGAAAAGTCACCTTTTAAAAGTCAAAGTCCCATTTTGATACACCCGTGGGATATTTGATCAAATTGTCATAAATCAAGTAATTACTATATTACATACGGAGTAACTATTTTCCATAAATCAAGTGATTAATAATGTTATTTTATTAGAATAATATTACCATATAGTATCTATTTATCATATCCTATTATATGGCACGTGTCAGCGTGGGAATTGAGCGGGTTCAGGATTATATATATATATATATATATATATATATATATATATATATATATATATATATATATATATATATATATATATATATATATATATATATATATATTAGATTAGGCAGCCCCGGGTCATAAAAGGAAACGATATAATAATCTTTCATACACTGGTTAAATAGACTAATTTCCAAATATGAATAATATACATTTTGAAAATATTGGTATCCACGAGTCATAATTATTAATCGCCAATATGTACTTATGCATACAGGATTACAGGCTACAGCATTGAACGCATTGAACAATTATCAGGCATTTCTAACAATTTCAACCAAGAAGAATGCACATAACATGAAATTCTACAAACCAATACACCTCATTACTATATACATGATAACACCAATTCTCGGGACAACTTGATTGATAATAACGCACATCAAAATATAGTTCCTAGCATATGATGGAAAATCAGTTAGGAATTGGAGAAGATTGGCACCTCTTGAGCTCGGTTAGATAATAATACTGATGAAATGCCTCATCCTCACGGTATCACTGATACGCAAGACAGTAGATAATTCAAATAATGAAAAAAGTAGCAACGGGATCAGAAAGTTAAGTCTGAGATTTAGCTATCCGACAATTGCACTTCAAAAACGAAACTAATCAAGATTGAAATTGCCAGCCAAACTACAATATTGGTATCAATTCGACATAGACGCTTACCCATGAAACTTATTGTTACGTTTATGCTGGAGGTAGTCGTACATGATTGTTATGTCAAGCGGTGGGTGTAATCAGACTAATACATACGTGCATTAAACAAAGAATATTGGCGGGTAGCTAAGTCGAAAGCTAAGACGCTGACAATGAGCTCTGCGGTTGATAGCAACAAAAATATTCCACGGGTGAGTTAGCTAGGCTCATTATATGTTACCAAATTCTAAAATAATACGGACTACACTGTATAACTGCACGTACAAAACCAAGAAAGTAAGCAAATTCTAATGGCCTGTTTGGTATGGTTTTCTGTTTTCAGTTTTCTGTTTTTTTGAAAACCAAAGTCCCGTTTTTGAAAACCAGAAAAAGTGGTTTTCAGTTTTCATTTGTCAGTTTTCATTTTCTATATGACTATTATACAACCAAGCAATTTGAAGTTAATTTTGTAACTTATTTAACTAAATCTTTTACTCAAAAAAACCGAAAATTGAAAACGTTAGTGATATCGAGCGGGCCAAATTGTTAAAAATTGAAAGAAAACATAATGTTAACTTAATACTTCGTACGTCACACTTCTACAACTAGACTTGTCAAACGAATCGGGCGGGCGGGTTTCGGGTTCGGGTCACTCCGGGTCGGGTCAAATACGGGTCGATTATACGCGGGTTAATACGGGTTCGGGTCGGGTTACGGGTTGACCAACGGGTCAATAATAAATGCTCGCGCCTTTTTTTCTCTGTAATTATTATCATTAAGTTATTATTTTATTACTATATTAGAATCATTTTATGTATTATATTATATAATAATAATAATAATAGTTTAGTTGTTGTTGTATTCTTATATGTCTTAAATTAATTAATATTTTTCTATTTATTTTTTATTATTATAATATATATTTCGCACAATTAATTTGACCCAACGGGTCGACGGGTCGGGTCGGGTTATGACCTAGGCATTTGGGTCATTTTCATGTTTAGGTCATTTTCGGGTTCAGATTGAGAAAAAGGGGTTTTTTCGGGTTAATTCTAGGTCAGGTTTCGGGTAGTTTTCAGATAGGGTTAGTTTTAGACAGCTTTAAATACAATATACCCTACCTGGGTATTGAATGCATTACGACCGTTCTGCATGCTATAAATGAGTTATCAACCAATACTTTCAATGTCGACAACCAACAAGGACAACTAGCCAACTTGACATAATACATCATAGCTGTCTAGCCGGTGGGATCGAAATTATTACTCCGTTATAACTTTCTTGTGCTTCTTAAATGTTATTTGGGTTAATAAAATAACTGGACGATGGACGCCTTGGGCAATCAGCAATCGTTTTTATACTATCTAAATAAATTTGTATGTCTTTTATCGTTAATTAGGATAATGCTAGAGATATACAGTGTATATACCCAAAAGTGTCTACAATCAGCAATAATTTTACTAAACTATTAAAATTTTACCACTCACACAATTAATTTACTACCCGAATTTTTCATTACAATAAATTTTACTACTCGATCTCAATTTTACTACTACTAACTCTATTTTACATTGTAGACAAATTAATTGTGTCTACGCTGTAGACCTCGATCAATTTGCATATATTTAAAAGTTGTGATACACATATCGTTTGTGATAGGGTGTTAATCCGCATGGTTTAGGGGCCTTAGTGTCTATTTGAGCATGGTTTTATCGTGATTCGTAGACCACACCACTCGGAATATTATTGGAGCTTAATCATCGGTTTTACGAGTTTTGGTGGTCTTAGACCCTTTTGGTGAGCCATGCACGATACTAGGGGATCAAGCTACGAGTTGGAGGAAGATTCGAGAAGAAGATAGCTTGACGACATTCCGAGAACCACACACCATCACCTCCGACTTCATTGGATCATAACTCTCAAACCATAAGATATTTTTCATAAAATCCAAGTGGAGAGGAAAGTTAATCGTCTTATCTTTCCAACGATATATTATGAGCTCAAAATAAAGTTCGGAGGTGAGTGTTATGCTCGTTCGAAGATTGCCCTGCGCAAAGTCCCTCGACTCGAGGATCATATACCTCGACTCGAGCACGATAATCTCGACTCGAGTATTACTTACCTCGAGTCGAGGAGAGTTTAAAGGACGGGTATTTAGAAGGACAAGATCCTCGACTCGGGGAGCGTGTTCCTCGAGTTGAGGATTTCTTCGCTCGACTCGAGGATCCCTCTCCTCGAATCGAGAAAGGGAGCTTCCGCGAAGCTTCCTGGAGACTTTTGACGGTTTATTTGTGCCTAAATATTTATTTTGTCTTCTAGTATTTGGTACTTATATTGAATAAAAGGGGCATGAAACCCCTCCCTATTGATTATCACCCTTTCATATTATTTTTCATCTAGTTTTCAATTTAGAGAGAGAAACTCAAGGAGAATTAGTATTTTTATTATGATTTCAATTTCAAATATTATTGTAATAATTAGTATGGGAGGCTAATCCCCTTCCTAGACTCTTGGTGTAATCAATACTTCATCCTATGTATTAGTAAGTATTTTTCTCTCTATTTTGCCTTTAATTTCATTATAACTAATTCCTTGTTCTTTAATGCATGATTTATCCTTGTTTTATCTAATTAGCTACTAGATTATACTTGGGTATTCCATATGCATGGTTGATAATTGGTGGTCATTGATTATTAGCCTAAAAGGAAGCAACTTTCACATGATTAGTGTCGCGGTTGCGGCTAATTAGTGATTTGGGAATTAATTAGGCAACTAATAGATTAGATTTGATTAGTGTCGCGGTTGCGGCTAATTCGATACTAATTTGGGTTGTTCTCAATCTTTTATTAGTCCTTGCTCTTCATGCCTTTGGTTGTGATTTGTTTGAGTGGTCACTAGACAAATTAGGACTAAAAGGAGGGGAATTTGGTAGCGGTTGCTCAAATTCCCCATAAAAGAGAATTAATTGTTTGAAATCGGGATTGTTAATGAATTGGTAATATTAGAGAGAGGTAAAACTTACTATACTAGGGTGTTAGAAGAGATTATCACCGAGGGTCGCTTTAATCAACTTGATATCTCGTTTATTTCTCTTTAATCCAACTTTCAAGCCAAAAACCCCCCATTTAATTGCTTTATTTATTTTGTTTATTTGTTTTCCGCATAGAATTTGCATATTAGGCTATCCCTCTTCCTTGTGGATACGATACCCACTTACCCTTGCTAGTTAGCTTGATTTAGTGGTAATTTGACTAGGAATAACGACTTTCTAGCTTGTCAAATTTGGCGTCGTTGCCGGGGAAGAGGCGTTTTTATTCTTTTTCCTATTTTTGTGTAATTTTTGTACATATTTGTTTTTGTTTTTGTAATTTTTGTGTGTTTTTGTGCCGTTATAGTCTATGTTTGTATAGACCATCGTTGTCCCATGTGATTTTTTTTTTTTTGTTCTTTTGTTTTTGTACATATTTTTATTTTATTTTATTTTATTTAATTTTTGTGATTTATGGATAATTACAATTTTCCTCAATTGAATGATGAACCTTTTCATATCTATCTTTCTCGACTTGAGGAACTTGATAAGACTTCTAATGTTTTCTCCGGGTTGGACTTGAATTGGATTATTTTGAATGGTATAAATTTTGAAACCTGAGATTTTGCCGATTATATGAGCAATGGAAGACTTTATGACATGGATCCTTGTAAGATTTGGGATTTTTGGCAATTCATAGCTTATCAATGTTCACAAGTTGCGGATTTAGAAATCCGGAAGCCATTGTAAACTTCTCTACATGAT
The DNA here is from genome assembly GCA_963680865.1 of Spergularia marina. Lineage (NCBI taxonomy): Eukaryota > Viridiplantae > Streptophyta > Magnoliopsida > Caryophyllales > Caryophyllaceae > Spergularia > Spergularia marina. Next base: position 10,626,646 of record OY804554.1, read on the forward strand.
ACCCAGAATTTCAGTTGGTCTCAATTTAATGATGGTCACCCTTTCATATTATTTTTCATCTATTTTTCAGTTTAGAGAGAGAAACTCAAGGAGAATTAGTATGTTTATTATGATTTCAATTTCAATTATTATTGTAATAATTAGTATGGGAGGAATTCCCTTCCTAGACTCTTGGTGTAATCAATTCTTCATCCTATGTATTAGTAAGTATTTTTCTCTCTATTTTGCCTTTAATTTCATTATAATTAATTGCTTGTTCTTTAATGCATGATTTATCCTTGTTTTATCTAATTAGCTACTAGATTAGACTTGGGTATTTCATATGCTTGGTTAATAATTGGTGGTCCTTGATTATTAGCCTAAAAGGAAGCAACTTTCACATGATTAGTGTCGCGGTTGCGGCTAATAAGTGATTTGGGAATTAATTACGCAACTAATAGATTAGATTTGATTAGTTTCGCGGTTGCGGCTAATTCGATACTAATTTGGGTTGCTCTCAATCTTTTATTAGTCCTTGCTTTTCATGCCTTTGGTTGTGATTTGTTTGAGTGGTCACTAGACAAATTAGGACTAAAAGGAGGGGAATTTGGTAGTGGTTGCTCAAATTCCCCATAAAAGAGAATTAATTGGTTAAAAGCGAGATTATTATTGAATTAGTAATATTAGAGAGAGGTAAAACTTACTATACTAGGGTGTTAGAAGAGATTATTACCGAGGGTCGCTTTAATCAAATTGATATTTCGTTTATTTCACTTTTATTCAAAACTCAAACCAAAACCTCCCTTTTTAATTGCTTTATTTATTTTGTTTATTTCATTTCCGCACTTTAATTTGATGTTAGACTTCCCCTCTTCCTCGTGGATACGATACCCATTTCCCCTTGCTAGTTAACTTGATTTAGTGGTAATTTGACTAGGAATAACGACTTCTTAGCTTGTCAAATTTGGTGCCGTTGCCGAGGAAGTGGCGTTTTTAGTCTTTTTCCTATTTTTGTGTGGTTTTTGTATATATTTATTTTTGTTTTTTTAATTTTTGTGTGTTTTTGTGCCGTTATAGTCTATGTTTGTATAGACCATAGTAGTCCCATGTTATTTTTTTTTTTTGTTCTTGTGTTTTTGTACATATTTTTATTTTATTTTATTTTAATTTAATTTTATTTAATTTTTGTGATTTATGGATAATTACTATTTTCCTCAATTAAATGATGAACCTTTTTATATCTATCTTTCTCGACTTGAGGAACTTGATAAAACTTCTAATGTTTTCTTCGGGTTGGACTTGAATTGGATTATTTTGAATGGTATAAATTTTGAAACCCGAGATTTGGCCGATTATATGAGCAATGGAAGACTTTATGACATGGATCCTTGTGAGATTTGGGATTTTTGGCAATTCATGGCTTATCAATGTTCACAAGTTGCGGATTTAGAAATCCGGGAGCCATTGCAAAGTTCTCTACATGATACCCAGAATTTCAGTTGGTCTCAATTTAATGATGGTCACCCTTTCATATTATTTCATCAATTTTTCAATTTAGAGAGAGAAACTCAAGGAGAATTAGTATTTTTATTATGATTTCAATTTCAAATATTATTGTAATAATTAGTATGGGAGGAATTCCCTTCCTAGACTCTTGGTGTAATCAATTCTTCATCCTATGTATTAGTAAATATTTTTCTCTCTATTTTGCCTTTAATTTCATTATAATTAATTGCTTGTTCTTTAATGCATGATTTATCCTTGTTTTATCTAATTAGCTACTAGATTAGACTTGGGTATTTCATATGCTTGGTTGATAATTGGTGGTCATTGATTATTAGCCTAAAAGGAAGCAACTTTCACATGATTAGTGTCGCGGTTGCGGCTAATTAGTGATTTGGGAATTAATTAGGCAACTAATAGATTAGATTTGATTAGTGTCGCGGTTGCGGCTAATTTGATACTAATTTGGGTTGTTCTCAATCTTTTATTAGTCCTTGCTCTTCATGCCTTTGATTGTGATTTGTTTGAGTGGTCACTAGACAAATTAGGACTAAAAGGAGGGGAATTTGGTAGTGGTTGCTCAAATTCCCCATAAAAGAGAATTAATTGGTTAAAAGCGGGATTATTAATGAATTGGTAATATTAGAGAAAAGGTAAAACTTACTATACTAGGGTGTTAGAAGAGATTATTATCGAGGGTCGCTTTAATCAAATTGATATTTCGTTTATTTCGCTTTTATTCAAAACTCAAACCAAAACGTCCCTTTTTAATTGCTTTATTTATTTTGTTTATTTAATTTCCGCACTTTAATTGGATGTTAGACTTCCCCTCTTTCTCGTGGATACGATACCCACTTACCCTTGCTAGTTAGCTTCATTTAGTGGTAATTTGACTAGGAATAACGACTTCTTAGCTTGTCAAATTTGGTGCCGTTGCGGGGGAAGTGGCGTTTTTAGTCTTTTTTCCTATTTTTGTGTGGTTTTTGTACATATTTGTTTTTGTTTTTGTAATTTTTGTGTGTTTTTGTGTCGTTATAGTCTATGTTTGTATAGACCATCATCGATGGTCTAGTCCCGTGTGATTTTTTTTTTGTTCTTGTGTTTTTGTACATATTTTTATTTTATTTAATTTTTGTGATTTATGGATAATTACTATTTTCCTCAATTGAATGATGAACATTTTCATATTTATCTTTCTCGACTTGAGGAACTTGATAAAACTTCTAATGTTTTCTCCGGGTTGGACTTGAATTGGATTATTTTGAATGGTATAAATTTTGAAACCCGAGATTTGGCCGATTATATGAGCAATGGTATGACTTGGATCCTTGTGAGATTTGGGATTTTTGGCAATTCATGGCTTATCAATGTTCACAAGTTGCGGATTTAGAAATCCGAGAGCCATTGCAAAGTTCTCTACATGATACCCAGAATTTCAGTTGGTCTCAATTCAATGATGAACCCTTTCATGAGTATTTTTCGAAATTAGAAACTTTTGTTGATTATCTTGGTTGTCATGGTCAATTTTATTCTAAGTTTGAACTATGTGATATTGTCAAAAAGGGTATGAATCATGAAACTTGGAATTTGGCATAGTATATGAGTAATGAAAGACTTTTACCAATGCCAATTGATGATGAGTGTTTTAATTTCTTTAAATTCATGGCCTTTCAATGTTCAGAGGTGGATGTGAATGCTCCACCACCCTCTTGTTTGATGAGCAATGATGATTTTAAGGGGGCGGAAGAAACTATTTTTGTCAATTATGAGTCTAAACGAGTTTTTGAGCCGCACATTCCTTCTTTTAAGAGTGATCATGATGATATTCAATTGAGGGATGAACTTGTCTTTTGTGAGGGTGATGATAATTATGTGGATTGCAATGAGTCTTCTTCTTCTTTGATTGTACCAACTTTGTCCATTGGTCTTGAAATTGTACCTTTGGAAATTTTTGGTGAACTCACATTGACTCATGATTTAAATGTTGATGCATCTTTTAATATCTCTTTGAACAATACATTAGAGGAGTCGGAGAGTCTTGCACTTTTCAAGAAGAATGGGAGTAGAGACATAATGACCAAATCCATATGCTTAAACCCCAAACCCCCTTGGATTAATTACCTTCATTTTTCTTTATCTCTTATTACGAACTTGTCAAATCATAAGTCTAGAGATGATGACATAGGAGATAATTATGATCATAGAGGTCTGAGAAATCCCTGTATTCATAATTTTGCCTCTATTGTTTATGCATTGTTGGTTACTAATGTTTTTTACTGTCACTCTTATGAGATGTTTTCTAGATCATTTGACAAGCTTCTAAGGGCTTTGAATTGTTCCGCTCTTAATAATTGGTGTGGGGACTATCTTTTGAGATTTTAGGATAATTCCTTATTATGCGCCGAGCCAACGACGTTAAATAAATGCGCTACTTGGGAGTCAACCCAAACTTGTTATTTTGTGTTGTTTTATTTGTTTTTGGTGTGTTTGTTTTCTTCATTTTTTTTAGCCTGTGACGCTTGCCATCGATCCATGATAAATACCAAGGTATGAATACCACTCCTTCTTACACTTTTTCCCCATCTAATTTCTAACCAAGTCGCTCCTTCACCCCGTTTTGTCCCATATTTTATACCATCTCTATTCATATTTCCCCACCCGTTTGTTTCACATGCTTGCTTGTCCCAGACCATCTACATTTAGCCCCAAACTCACAAATTTATTACAAATGGCCTATTTTGTTTTAGTTTTTGGACAACTATTGGTGTGGGGTCATTATGCTCCAACAAACACACGAGGGTGAAGAGAGTTTGTAAGGTGATAGGAGGCGACGTATTTTGAGGAAGACGGGGTTGTGAGGTGAGATAGTGGCTCTTCTACCGGTCTTTTGACCATGAGCCACTTACGTTGACGGTAATTGAGGGAAATGGAGCTCACACGAGGTATGTCTTTCTTTCCCTTTAACTTTTGTCTCTCACGATTCTAACCACTAGTCTCCACCCGTTTCACTAGCTTGTTTCCGTACCATCTCTCTTTGTGCCCCGCCGCGTTTGCTTTCCCCCCATTATTCTTGTTCCACCCACCCCATTTTACCCCAGAAACTATTAAAATAGCCTTGTTGTTTTATGTTTGTTAGGTTGTTTTTGGATGGTTGGTTGCTTTTGGAGGATCACGCGTTATTGTTATTGTTCATGAGGGAGATGGAGTAGTGAGACGAGGGTGGACACTCATTTTCGAGGAAGAATAGGGGAGTGAGATGGAGTGGGTGTCTCTTGGCTCGAGAGCCCGTCATTTCCTTATGTGAAGAGATGAGACGGTTTGTCCTTTGTTCATAGTGGTATGGGTTAGTTAGTGATTGACTTGATGGTACTCCCCCTACATAACTCGTTGTTGCCAATCTTTTGGTTGTTGTTGGCAGTCATTGTGGGCAATGACGAGGTTCTAGCATGGGGGAGACACTTGGCACGGTATTGTAATTCCATTCCATTTTGGCATTTGTCACTTAGTTTGTAATATATGTGTGCTTTTATTTTCCGTTTAAAAAAAAAAAAAAAAAAAAAAAGGTAATCCATGGCGGGCGACATAAGAAGAGGAGTCGGGGCTTAACGGGTTAGGATCACTACGGAAGTTATAAGGAGGTTCGGTGATAGGAATTGGTGGTCCTAGGATTAGAAATCCTCTTGCATTATGATGATAGGGGCGCCGGTGGATGGATAAGAGGTGAGTCGTGGTCGATAGCGTCATTTCGAGCATGGCTTTGAGGGAGTCATTGAGCCAAGTGGGGGGAAACGTAATTTATTCGTTCCCCTAACTTAGAGTGTGTGACAAGGGAGGATAAGATGGTTAGAGTTGGGGTGTCGAGCATTTCATCCACTCCAACTCTAGCTAGCACCGTTTGAGTGTTTTGTTGGCTTGCGATTCTTTGATTTGGAGGAGTTTGATTGTTGTAACTCACCCCGTGCTATAAGCGAGACCTAGGTGTTAAGTGTGGAGAGTTGGACAACTCGAGGACGAGTAATGGTCTAAGCATGGGGGAGTTTGATAGGGTGTAAATGTAGTGTGTTAATTAGCATGTTTTAGGCGCCTTAGTGTCTATTTGGTCATGGTTTTATCGTGATTCGTAGACCACACCACTCGGAGTATTATTGGAACTTAATCATTGGTTTTACGAGTTTTGGTGGTCTTAGACCCTTTTGGTGAGCCATACACGATACTAGGGGATCAAGCTACGAGTTGGAGGAAGATTAGAGGAGAAGATAGCTTGACGACATTCCGAGAACCACACACCATCACCTCCGACTTCATTGGATCATAACTCTCTAACCATAAGATATTTTTCAGAAATTCCAAGTGGAGAGGAAAGTTCATCGTCTTATCTTTCCAACGATATATTATGAGCTCAAAATGAAGTTCGGAGATGAGAGTTATGCCCGTTCGAAAATTGGCCTGCACACAGTCCCTCGACTCGAGGATCATAATCCTCGACTCGAGGACGATAATCTCGACTCGAGTATTACTTCCCTCGAGTTGAGGAGAGTTTACAGGACCGGTATTTAGAAGGACAAGATCCTCTACTCGGGGAGGGTGTTCCTCGAGTCGAGGATTTCTTCGCTCGACTCGAGGATCCATATCCTCGAGTCGAGAAAGGGAGCTTCCGGGAAGCTTCCTGGAGATTTTTGACGGTTTACTTGTGCCTATATATCTATTTTGTCTTTTAGTGTTTGGTACTTATCTTGAATAAAAGGGCATGAAACCCCTCTCTACTGATTATCACCCTTTCATATTATTTTTCATCTAGTTTTCAATTTAGAGAGAGAAACTCAAGGAGAATTAGTATTTTTATTATGATTTCAAATTCAAATATTATTGTAATAATTAGTATGGGAGGTTAATCCCCTTCCTAGACTCTTGGTGTAATCAATTCTTCATCCTATGCATTAGTAAGTATTTTTCTCTCTATTTTGCCTTTAATGTTATTATAATTAATTCATTGTTCTTTAATGCATGATTTATCCTTGTTTTATCAAATTAGCTACTAGATTAGACTTGGGTATTTCATATGCTTGGTTGATAATTGGTGGTCATTGATTATTAGCCTAAAAGGAAGCAACTTTCACATGATTAGTGTCGCGGTTGCGGCTAATTAGTGATTTGGGAATTAATTAGATAACTAATAAAGTAGATTTGATTAGTGTCGCGGTTGCGGCTAATTAGATACTAATTTGGGTTGTTCTTAATATTTTATTAGTCCTTGCACTTCATTCCTTTGGTTGTGATTTGTTTGAGTGGTCACTCAAACAAATTAGGACTATAAGGAGGGGAATTTGGTAGCGGTTGCTCAAATTCCCCATAAAAGAGGATTAATTGGTTAAAACCGGGATTATTAATGAATTGGTAATATTAGATAGAGGTATAACCTACTATACTAGGGTGTTAGAAGAGATTATCGCCGAGAGTCGCTTTAATCAAATTGATAGTTCGTTTGTTTAGCTTTTATTCAAAACTCAAACCAAAACCCCCCTTTTTAATTGCTTTATTTCTTTTGTTTATTTCATTTCCGCACTTTAATTGCATGTTAGACTTCCCCTCTTCCTCGTGGATACGATACCCACTTACCATTGCTAGTTAGCTTGATTAGTGGTAATTTGACTAGGAATAATGACTTTCTCGCTTGTCAGTTTGATTCGTATCGAAAAAATAATTTCACGCAATAGAATTTTCATAATTTCTTTTTATATAACTTGTGAGATATTGATAGATGAAGAAGTCGCGTCAAAATGTATTCTCCAACCCATCAATAAGTATAAATAACTTCTCTAATAGTCATAAACTAAAAGGTCTATGATTTCATTCTATTCTCTGACATTATTATTTCTATACTATATTCATATCCCATCAGTTTTCCGGACAAATCTTGACTATAGTGTCGGAGGGGCAAAACCTGGTATACGTAAATGCAGTGCTCCCTTTGTATCTGTCCAGGTGCGCAGGTCCGAAGAGAGGTCTTAAAAAACTCTATCACGAGGAAGAACCCAGGCCACATACACCAACAGACAATAGTTGGGTCCTGTAATTCACTATACCTATCTACTATCTTTAATGACTACTACTACTACCTAGAAGATGGTTGGTGTATGTTTGGCACATATTGCTATGAATCTATGATTACAGGGGAAGGGAGTGAGCTAACCAATCAGATAACTAGATAAGGGAAGATCAAATCAGGCGAGAAAAAGCCAAGTGTTGGCTTAAAGGAAATTATCAGGGAAATGGCTTACTCAGAAGGAGACAAAAGACATTAGTACATCACATGCCACAAATTCACAACGGCAATTATTAGTCTTAATCTACCAAATTCAATGAGCTTTGGTTCATCATTTTTGAGGATTGGAAATGGATTGGATAACCACTCCGTTACATTGTGTTTGTTTTCATATTTTTTGTTTTCAAATCATTTCCCACTCCCTAAAAATGAATCACACGAAAAACTAGAGTTTACAAAATTGAATCTCCTCTAATCATTTTCTCTCTCTCCTCCCACTCACCAACCCCCTACCCCCAACCCCTGACCGGACCACCTCAAGCCACCACCGGAGAACACGAGCTGCCACCTATCCCGCCGGAGACGCCACCCTCCGGACGCCCTTGCTCCGGCGACTTCACCGCCAACATCTCCATCCGTCCATCTCCTTCCCCCACCACGTTTTCCACCATCAAATAAAAAAAACGAAAACAAATTTCTAGATCTACATCATTTAGAGCAATATTAAGAAAAAGTAATTATATAGGCATGTTAGTTATGTAATTTGGGTTGAAATGATGGTATTGATTGTCGCACCGGTCGCGGGTGGTGGTGGTCAACGGCAGCGGCGGTGATCAATGGTGGCGGCCGAGTGAGGAGAGAGAATAGTTGAGGTGTTGATGGTTATTTTGATTTAAAAAAGTAATTTACAATTTTGCTTTTACTTATGAAATCATTTCATTCATATAATTAACCAAATAATATTTATAAAGAATGAAACTTGTCTCCTCTCCTTTTCCATTCTTGTTTTCAATCCGTTTTCATTCCGAAATGTGAACCAAACGCCCCCTTATTACGTAATTATGTCCTTGTAATTTAATGGTAAACAAGAGCTAAGGTTTGGATTAAGCAAGGCCTATATATATGTAACTCAAAGTCCATTTCTCTATCTTAATTTCTCCTATCTCTTTCTTTTGCTGTGGAGTTTCTGGGTTCAAGCTATTAATATATAATCCTCGGCAGAAATTGTTTTGCTGGGATTAATTCTTATCAAAGGTGAAAGCTTTGTTGCAATTTTTCGAGATTTGCAACTCCTTTGGCATACTATATATCGAACACGAGAAAAGATAAAAGCTAGGTACACATGTCGGTTTTATCATACTTAGGCTATATTCCTCTCCTTGCAGCTTTGTACATAACCACAATCTATATATGGTCGAAGCTACAAAACCGACCACCCAGCCCATTTATCTGCCTTCCAGTCATAGGACATCTATACGTCGTTCGGCAACCAATGTCCGAGGTCATGACCACCCTCGCAAGGCAGTATGGCTCGATTCTCTTTCTCTGGTTTGGTTCGCGGCCAGGCCTTCTTGTTTCCTCCCCCTCAGCTGCCGAAGATTGCCTCAGTAAGAACGACGTCATCTTCTGCAATCGCCCTACAGGCGTCCTTGCCGCAAAATACCGGGGCTATAACCATGCGAGTATAAACTTTGCACCTTACGGCCCTCACTGGAAAAACCTTAGGAAACTTGTCGCCGTTCATCTAATGTCCTCCCAACGCCTCCAATCTCTAGCAGTCATTCGGGCTGACGAGGTCAGCCTGCTCATCAAACGACTGCGTAAGTGTAATCCAATTCATAGCATTTGTAGTTAAAGCCAAAGAAAGGTCGTAATTTTGATTGTTTCTTTATTTTAACAAAAAAAAAAAGCAGGTTCATTAGATGTGGTGGAGATGAGGTCGCAAATATTCACCACAACCATGAATATAATGACGAGAATGGTGTTTGGCAAGAGTTACTATGGTGAGGAAGCGTGCACGGAGGAGGCAAAGCGACTTAGGGAGATACTGGTCGAAACCGCACTGCTATTGAATGAGCCTGTCATTGGAGACGATGTGCCGTATCTCAAGTGGTTAAGCCGGAGAACAGAGAGAACGTTCAAGGGGTACAAAGATAACAGAGATGCGCTACTGAAGATGTTGATCGAGGATCACCGAAATATAACAAGGGCTGGTGACGTCAACTCGAAGGTTAAGCCCATGATCCAAGTACTTCTGGAGCTACAAGAGTCAGATCCAAAGTATTACAGCGACGACGTTATCAAAGGTGTCATTGTGGTACGTACACCCACCATTTTGTTTTGTTGGATCATGGGTGTCCCATTTGGAACAATTAATTCAAATCATGCAAAAAAAAAAAAAAATTATCAAAATAGAGTTAGGAAAAAACTATTTATCAAATTGGGGTTCAAATAGGGTTGGAGCATCCAAACCACAAGTCCAAACCAAAAAAATAAAATGAATAAATCATTCCAAAATCAAAATTTTCTCTCTCCTCCCTTGAAACCTCCTGCCGCCCCGCCCCCCTTCCCCGCTTTTGCACCGGCGCACGTCAACACCCGCCACCACGGCCACGACCTTTCTGAACACAAACTTGGGCGATGGTGCCGGTACCGACTATCCAGCTATTGCCGTCCACCTTTCACGCCCTCTCCCTCTTCACCCTCCTTTCTTTTCTCACTTTTCGTTTTCTCTCTCTCTCTCTCCTCTTGTAACAACAATCCATAACACGCACATGAAGGATATTCGTAGTGTGGGGTGGTCGGGCGAGGCCGGAGCAACTATGATCTACAGGTGGCGACTTTGGAAGGGGGGGAGGGCGGGGCATGGTATAAAAGAGGTGGATTCAAGTGGGTTGTTGTGCGGATTGGAAGCGTTATGCGCTGCGATAATTCGATGGCAAAACAACAATAAAAAACACAAGAGTTTTAATAAGGTAAACTATCAATGTGATAGCTACGTCCCGGGGTCAAGTTTCAGTCTCACTATAATGATAGGATTTTACAGATACAAAAGATGATGCCCTTCTTGAGATCTTGAGAACCCGGGTTGGCTCTCTCTAGTTCTCTTCCATAAAGAATTAGGCTAAGGTAGGAGTAGCTTTTATATCAGTAATTCTACAGTGAGACCGTCTCATCATGTGAGACCAATTAATCTGTTACTTCTGAAATAGGTTGGGTTTGTAAAGTATTACGTCCGGATAGGGGCGGCTCAAGTCAGGGGATAGGCGGCGACACTTTGAATGGCGGAGGAGCATCGGGGAGGGTGAAATTCAGGGTGGTTGGAGAGGAATTTGAGGACAGTAAATGGTTCGGTTTGAGTTTTTTCCCTTTTTTTCCACTTTTTTATTAGTTATTTTATGGACCACTATATCTAATTGAATGGGTGGTTCAGATTGGTTCCTAAAATTCCTATATACATAAAGTTTCTATATATATATATATATATAGGGTCAAGTTCAGGTATGAACTTTAGTTATATAGGAACTCTAGGAACCTAATATTATATACTAATTTTACAATAGCTACCATAACTCGTTAGCCATTATAAGTTAAACGAATAACCACCGTAGATCTCTATAAGCAAATCGTAACCATTAAATAGTTTGACCATATTAATAATTAACCTTATTTTTCTCTCTCCTCCTCCCTTCCTCTCCCCACCCCATGAACCACCGTTGACCCAACCGAACTTCCTCCTAACCGTCTTTTAATACCAACCCTAAGACCGCAGTCATCGGCCACCACCTTCTCCACCCTGGAGATACCCGGCACCCTCCCCTCCACCCTCATTTTATCCATACTCTAGGCGTCGACAATGGTGATGGGGCGGCCATACTAGGAGGTCGAGGGAGAGGCAAGAAGTGATTGTCATTGGGCAGGGCGTCGAGAATAAGTGGGTCAAAGGGTAGGAAATGAGAGATTCGAGAGGCGAGATAAGGTGTCTTGGGAGGGTAGGGAGGCCATGGTGGTGGGAGATGACGACCGGAGCGTAATCGGCATGCTGGTGGTGCCTTGGTTGTCACCACTGTAGTGGCTGCTAGGAGTGTGTGGGCCGATGGTGGCTAGAGTAGTGGTAGTTGAGGGCAGCAGCAAGTACGGGGTTGGGAGGTGCGGGTGGTGTTTTTTTTTCTTTTTAATGTTTTTTTTTTCAGTCAAATTTTCGAGGGTCGAGATCAATTTATAAAAATGAACGGTGCGATTTACTTTATTTGTATAGAATCACTCAATATTATATATATAAATTCAAAAAACAATAATTTACCCAAATACTTATTTTCTCTCTCCTCCCCTTACCCCCACAATCAATTCGACCACCATGGCTAACCACCCACCGCCACCTACCCATCCCAACCACCACTTGACTTCCTCCGCACACCGCTAGAAATCACGACCAACCGACCACCACTACCCCCACCGTTCGCGACACCATCTGCCCCATCCTCCACCTTCATTTTCCCTTTTCTTCTTTACTTTTTCCTCAAATTTCTCCCTTTCCGGAGCCCCCTTCCACCACCACCTGCCATCAAGCCTACTGCTGACACCACCGCACCAATCGGCCACCACATCGGCTACCTCCTGCATCACCTCCCTCTTCCATTTTCCCCTCTTTCCTCTTTCTCTCGCCACCTCCAGAAATCGAGAAAAAAAAAAAAAAAACAAAACAAAAATGGTGGACGGCATACTTTGATGAACATACACCATTAATTTGATGAACATCTAACTTACAATTGATGAACATACTTGCAAATTAGATGAACATATAACTTCCAAAGTTCCAAATTAATGTTCATCAACAATGAAACACTTAATTTTCGGTTGATGACCATAACATTTTGTTTTAATGAACATTTAAGCTTAATTGGATCAACATACATGATACAGCTATGAATCAATTAGATAAACTCAATGATTTTCACCTGAAAAAAGTGACGAACATCCAGCCAAAAAAAGATGAACATACAACCGTATTTTGATGAGCATCGAGTAAAATAGTGATGAACATGGCTTCCCACGTTCACTGTGTAATGGACGACAATTTTTGCTTGTTTCCGGCGGCTGTGCTATAGAAAGGGCCGGTGAAATTGGCGATAGAGGCGGTGGTGGCCATATTCGAGGAGGTTGGGGTTGGGGATTGGGTTGATGTGCGCTGCGAGAAGAGGTGAGAGATGACACGAAGACGATGTACGGGATGGCTCAGGTACGATCGCTAGCCGATTGGTGGTGGTTGTAAGGGAAATGGTGGTGGTTGTAAGGGAAATGGTGGAGGCCGGTGCTTCGGCGGCAGTCCGGTAAAAGGGGGGTGGGGGAAGGGATGAGGGAGGAAAGAGAAGATGAAGGGAATGGGTTAAGTTTGACATTTTATAGTTATTTTATTTTTATTTCTGTTTTTATGGACCATTAGATATTTCTAGATGAAAGGTCAATATTGGTACCTAAAGTTCCTACATACATAAAGTTACTACTTGAACCTATATATATATATATATATAGGGGATGTATCCGGTCAGAAGTACAATTTTCGTTAGAAGTCAGAAGCAATCTCAGCCATTGATTTCAGTTAACTCCTAAACCTAAATCGCATAACTCCACTTGCTTAACTCCACCACCTAAAATCAGTAACTCCAATCGCTTAACTCCACAAACTAAAACCCCTAACTCTAGTCACTTAACTCCACTAATTAAATTGTACAACTGCAATAATATCAATACTCTACCAACTTCAACTTAACTCTCGTAACTATAACATAACTCTACCAACTAACACACGTAACTCTAACATAATTTCACCAAGTAACCAAAATACGTAACTCCAATTTAACTTCAATAATTAAAATACGTAACTCCAATAATTTTAACTTAACTCCACTAACTAAAACACGTAACTCTAATAACTCCACCAACCAAGAATCGTAACTCCAAAAAAAAAAAAAAAAAAAAAATTACCACCATTTCCTCTGTCCTCCCACACCACCCAAACCCCACCCTCCCCCGCCACTGCTCTGCCCCAGCCCCGCCTCCACTCCCACATACACCACCTCAGTCACCACCAGCTTAATCGTCCACCTGCTGCCGTGTCCGCCCTGCACCCCGACCTCGACACCTTTATCCCCGCCACCGTAATTTGCCCTTCTCTTCTAACCTCGCTCGTTTATTCCCGAAAAAGAGAGGCGATGGCAACGAAAATAGGTGCTGCAACACGACGACGATGCCGGAAAAGCTGAGGATCGACGACGTCGAACACCAGAGGCGGGAAGATCTGGAAAAACGAGAGCAAAAAAGCGGTGGGAGAAGGTGTTTTTCGCTTCCAAAAGATGCTCGACAGTGGACAATAATGTCCGACGAAGACTCGCATCAGTTTGTCGAGTCGACCGGTGGTGTTTGGTCCGGCGAAGGTTGATGCCGATGTACGACGACGACGGTGCTGGGCGGCGCGGTGGTAGGGCCGTGGAGTGAGAGGGAGGGCGGTAGGGGAGGAGAGAGAAAATGTGAGATCTTGGGGAATGGGTTATGTGTTTTTGATGTGGTCCGTTAGATCAAGTGAGATGGATGGATCAGATGACTTCTGACTTCTGACAAAATCATAACTTATGACCGGATACTTTTCCTATATATATATATATAGAAATTAGATCAAGTAAGAGTGATCTTAAAGTCAGAAATTAAAAAACAATCTGGATCACACATCTTGATACTCCACTAACAATCTGTAACTTTAGCTTAATTTTAACAACTAAAAGACGTATTTTAATGTAACTTCACTAAATAAAACATGTAACTATAATAATTCATTAACTAAAACACGTAACTATAATAACTTTACTAACTCAAATATGTAACTCTAATAACTCCACCTACTAAAATTTATAACTTTAATTTAAAAAAAAAAATGAAAAAAAAAACCAGGAAACCCCCACCTTATTTTTCTGTCTCCTCCCCCGCCCACCATAGCAACTACTCACCTCCGTCCCACCGCCAACAACCAACACCAACAACCACCCCTATCCAGCCGGCAACCACCACCAAACTCGCCGTCCATCCGCCAACCCAACTGTAGTATTCCCACCCCCCGTCGACCACGTCACAGCCCCAATCAACCTTTCTTGTCTCCTCAAACTCCTGTCTAACCACCACGAATTACGCCCTCTCCGATGCTCCACCGCCCCCTCATAGACGTCGTCGATTATCCCATGACTTTTGTCGCCCTTACCCCGACGTTCCCCGACGTTCGACGTCCCCCTTGGCCGTGTTGCCGCCACTCCCTCAATTTTTGACCTGGAAAAGGGAGGAAATGGGGGAGAAGGAAGGGGCGGCTGCGTGTGGGAACGGCGGATGAAAGACCAGGGCGGTCACGCGCTCATGATTGGCTGGTTGGGCCCGTCGATGGTGGTGGTCGTGGACGGGGGACGGTGAGGCTGAGGTGGTGTCGGGTGGAGTAGGGGGGATTAGGGGAGGAGAGAGAAAAGGGGAGAGGATGGGTCTTTTCGTGTATTTTTTTTGTTTTGTTTTGTTTTTTCTTTTATGATTTAATCTCATCCATTGATCTTGAGTGGATAAGTGGATCGAATTGTTTCTTATTCTGACTTTAAATTAGCTTCTTACCGGATGAATCCCCTATATATATTACTCCCTCCATTCATATCCAATCTTCCTGCTTTCCTTTTAGGGGAATTCACATCCAATCCTCCTGTTTCTTATTTTGGTAATATTTGAACCAATGAAATGTTTCCAAAGTGCTATTGTCCCCATTCCCACTTGCTTTTAATAATTTTTAATATGTTCCTAAAACTTTGTGCAAAAGTCAACAGGAAGATTGGATATGAATGGAGGGAGTATACGCTTAATACATACAAATAGCGGGACTCTTTTTTCGCGTACCTGAGAATTGCTATAGTACTTTTTCGGGTTGGGTACGAATTTCAGTCTTTTGGAATTTTGACATCGCTACCTGCCCCATACCTCTACCTTTCCGTCTTGATTATTGTGCACTAATTATGGATTAGCATAATTTAATGCCCTTGCTGCATGTTCAGGATTTATTAATTGGCGGATCAGAGACATCAATGGCTACAATGGAATGGGCGCTATCACTTCTACTGAACCATCCAGAAGTTTTTATGAAAGTTCGTACAGAGATCGATGATCACGTAGGCCATGGAAGATGTCTTAATGAACTCGACCTAAACAACCTTCCATATCTTCGCTGCATTGTTAAGGAAACACTAAGGATGTACCCACCTCTCCCATTTCTGTTCCCTCATGAGTCATCAGAAGACTGTGTTGTTGAAGGGTACAATATTCCGCGTGGTACATACTTATTGGTAGACATTTACGCTATACAGAATGACCCTAAGATATGGGACGATCCCAATAGTTTTAAGCCTGAGAGGTTTGAAGGAGTCGATGGCTACAAAATCGGGTTCAAGATGTTGCCATTTGGGTCTGGGCGAAGGACTTGTCCTGGTGAAGCTTTGGCGCTTCGTCTAATTGGCATCATGCTAGGAAATATAATCCATTGCCTTGACCTGGAGAGGTTTGATGATAAGTTGATAGACATGACTCCGTCTAACACGTTCAACTTGCAAAAGGCTGAACCTCTACGTGTTCGGGTTCATCCACGACAAGTTATGGAAACAGCTCTCGAAACACTTTGAGACCTTCTTTTGAGAGATTGCTAGTCCAAGTCCTAACACTGTGATGGGGCATCATCACATGCATAAGATAAAGGGCTAAATAATCGATCACATTTTGAAAACCTACCATTTTTCTTTATGTTCTGTTATGGGTCTGGTGCTCTAGCATATTGCTAGGGCTAACAAACT
The DNA here is from genome assembly GCA_963680865.1 of Spergularia marina. Taxonomy (NCBI): domain Eukaryota; kingdom Viridiplantae; phylum Streptophyta; class Magnoliopsida; order Caryophyllales; family Caryophyllaceae; genus Spergularia; species Spergularia marina. The sequence continues at coordinate 10,643,032 of OY804554.1, forward strand.
TCATATCTTTGAGAGCTCACATATATGAAGTACTAGTTTTGAAGCCTTTGGGTTGCCCAATTTCATAAGAATGCCTTCATATATATAAATATAATTATGTTTGCGGTTATGCCTGAAATAAATTTTATCATGTTATTTCTTTGTAAACAAACAACTTTTATGAATAATTATGTATATTTATAAAACATTCACCTTCAATGCACATGACGCGATTCCAGTCAATGTAGCTGTGATTACCCCACTCCCATATATTATTGCAACTTTCAAAAGTGAAATACACTGATTCATGCATCGTCATTAGGATCTCATTTTGGTTACCTTTAATGATTTGTAAGTTAATGTTATGATTGATGTCTAAGAAGTCGTTATTCCTAATAAAATTATCACTGAAAACTACCTAGTGGATAGGATAAGTGGGCATCGAACACGAAAAAAGAGTTATCTAAATGTGATTATTCCGTGTGTTTGGGGGGGGGGGATTGTTGGTTTGTTTAGAATTAACTAATGACGAAATAACTGATTTAACAATTTACCAATAAGAATTTAGGCGACTCCCGGTGGTAATCTAGTCAAACATCCTAATATAGCAATTCAATCATCTCTCTAATTCAACCAATTAATCCGCTTGTGGGCAATTTGAGCAACCGTTATCAGATTACCCTCTTTAAGTCCTAATTTGTCTATTGATCATTCAAACAAATCAAAACCAAAGACATGAAAAACAAGCAATAACAAAAGATTAAGACCGACCCAAATTAGTATCTAATTATCTGCAACCGCGCCACTAATCAAATCTAATCTATTTGTTGTCTAAATAATTTCCCAATTGCAAATTAGTCATTACCATACACTAATCATGCAAAAGATACTTCCTTTAAGTCAACAATCAAATACCATCAATTAAATAACCAAGCAAATGAAATAACTAAATCAATCTAATAACCAATTAGTGAAATAAAGGATATGTCATGCATTGAAAAATAAGGAATTAATTACTATGAAATTAAAGGCAAATTAGAGAAAATAAATTCTTACTAATATATTACACCAAGAGTCTTGGACGGAGACTAACCTTTTATAATTATTGCACTAATTTTGGGCGTAAAACTCATAAGGAAAAAAAACTAATAATTAGATCTAAAATTCTCTTAAAACACTCTCTAGAATGAAAATAAGATGAAAACTATGTGATACGATTTATTGAGTGGTTCTCATGCCCCTTTATATAGCAAAAATACAAAAACACTCATAGACAAAAGATATATTTAGCCAAAAAGACTCGTCCAAAGCACAATGAAACTTCTCTGAAACAACAAAGCTTGGCCCAAGCAGAAAAGGGCACGGGTCGAGCAAAATTGTGCTCGGTCCGAGTTACTAGTCCACATGGCTATTTTCAAACGCAGGTAACTTTCACCTCCGAACTTCATTTTAGACTCATAATATATCATTGGAAAGCTAAATTCATGAACATTCCACTTCATGTGATTTTTTTTTTCGAAAAACCTTACGGATACAAAATTATTGGTATTTGAAGTTTAACCTCACTAGTGCGGATACGATTTATTGAGTGGTTCTTTCGGTGCACTTTAACCTCACTAGTGCGCGCACCTTGGAAAACTTCCCAGGAGCTCACCCATCATGAAACTAGTCCCCATCATGCACGCTTAACTATGGAGTTCTTATCACGTAAAAGGAAATTCGACTTCGTTGGTATGAGTAGCACTATCAATTCCTTTTAAGCACTCATAGGAGTAGCATTATCAATTCTTAAGAAAGCAACGTCCTCGTTGCGTCTGACAGCTAACCATCATCCAACTCCAGGATATTTCCCCCGCTATGCACCTGACCTGGGTTCTGTTGGCCATAAGAACTACACACGGTCGCAAGATTGCTTTTATAGTATTTGTAACACTCTCGTTTATCACCTGTATAGACTCCACATACCAACGTGGGTCCTCCGACGCATTTCAACCTCAATCTTGCGCACCCTGGAAAACTTCTCAAGAGGTCACCCATTCCAAAACCATCCCCATCAAGCATGCTTAACTGTGGAGTTCCTATCACCTAGAGTTTCTAATAGGAAAGTCGGCTTTGTTGGTATGAGTAGCACTGTCAATTTTTTTAAGCACTCATATAAGCTCCTTATACCTCTGTAAAGCTCCTCAGAAATCTGGTGTCTCTCAAATCTTCCTTTGGTTTCGTATTTTTCCACCATGTCTTAGTAGCATGCTTGAGTCCTCTGCTCTTGTCCAAATATCGTCATTGGGTTTCAAGCTACCCAAAACCATCATAAAACCGTCGATTAAATTCACACTTACTCACAAAGGCGTGACGTAGAAATTACGAAAAATCCTAGTCTCAAGGTTCCCCAAAACACCTAACATATCCAAATTAACACACTGCTAACATAGCACATCAAACTCCCCCATGCTTAGACCATTACTCGTCATCGAGTTATCCAAATCTCCACTCCTTTATTCTAGGTCACTCTTAAAGCACTTGTGAGTTTCACATATAAATGTACAATCCCTCCTAGCCAAAGGATCATGAGCCACTAAAACACATAACAATACTAGCTAGAGGTGGCATGTATAAATCACTCGACAACCAACTTTAGCCATCCTATACTTTCTTCTCACACACTCTAAATTTAGGGGGAACTAACATGTTCTAAATTTCCCCTAATCTTGGCTCACGAACTCCCTAAAAAGTCGTGTTTGGAATAAAACTGACGGGCGCAACTCACCTCTTTTCAATCCACCAGCGCCCCTATGATCATAGTGTAAAAGGATTTCTAAACCTAAGGCCACCAATTCCTATCATCGAACCTCCTTATAACTCTTGAAAAGGTACCCTAACCTGATTCTCCTCCAAACTCCTCCTCTTATGCCGCCCCGTCATGGATTACATCATTTTTTCATTTTTTTTTTTTTTGCAAAAACAAATCAAACTGAACCTCATGTGACAACTGAAATGGAACTTGCCAAAAACGAGTTACAATACAACGCGAAACTTGTCCCCCATGCTTAAATCCCGCCATTGCCCTCAATGACAAACCAACACCAACCAAAAGATAGGGCAATAACAAATTAGCTAGGGAGATACCATCACGGGTCATTGATGTGGTGTAAATGTAGTGTGTTAATCCACATGATTTTGGAGCTTTAGGGAATATTTTGGGTTTGGTTTTATCGTGACTCGTAGACCACATCATTAGGAGAATATTTGGAGCTTAATCGATGGTTTTACGGGATTGTGGTGGCTCAAGACCCTATGGCAAGTCGCGGACGAGAATAGAAGACCAAGCTATGAGTGAGAGCGAGTTTCGAGGAGAAGTTAATTAGCTATGTTATGTATTGGGATTCATACTCTAGCTCAAGCCGAGGAGAGGAGAGGAGAGAAGAGGATGAGAATTACATGCTTCTTGACTCGAGAACTGTGTTTCTCGAGTCGAGGAGCTAGCATCTCGACTCGAGAAGTGTGTGTCTCGAGTCGAGAATTCATAGGAGCCTTTTGGCTTTGTCTCGTGTCGAGAACGAGTTGGCTTTTTCCTAGAATATTCTGAGTTTTATTCGGATTTCTTTTATGCGTTCGTTTTTTCTTCCATATGATTTATAGAGAATTATAGAGAGAGTTTTATCATTCAAATATTAGCAGAATAATTATGGGTTTTAATCCCAAAATTAGTGTAGTAATAGTATGGGAGGGTAATCCCCTTCCAAGACTCATCGTGTAATCAATCATCCTTTTATGCTATTGTAAGGATTTCTTTTCCCTTAATTGTGCCTTTAATTTCCTACTAATTAATTTCTTGTTCTTTAATGCAAGATTTATCGTTGATACCTCTAATTGGTTGATTCGATTGATTTTTCTAGTTGCTTGGTTTATTGATTGATGGTATTTGATTATTGACCAAAAGGAAGCAACCTTCCATGATTAATGTCGCGGTTGTAGTTAATTAGTGATTGTGAAATTAATTAGGCAACTAATAGATTAGATTTGATAAGTGATAAGTGTCGCGGTTGCTCCTTTATTTAGCATAAGTAGTTGGTGTAATAGTGCACTAATGAAACCCTCATGCCCTTTTATTTAGCATAACTACAAAAACACTACAAGACAAAAGCAAAAGGATCGAAGAAAAACCGTCAAAAAGCCCATAGGAAACTTCATGGAATTCGCCTTCCTCGGACTGAGAAGTGTGTGTCTCAGACCGAGATGACCGCTCCTTGGTCCGAGACGTGTGCATCTCGGTCCGAGGAGCCTGTTTTTCTCCTTCTCCTCGACTCTCCTCTTTAGGTCTTCTCGGGGCTTGTGCTAAGAATTGATGCAGAGGATTTGAACCGCAAAAACACCGAACGCTATCTATTAACCTCCAATCATCTCACAAAGATATGACTCATGATCTACACTAAGAATACGCTCAAACCCCCTTAAAACGCCTAAATCCCTCACTTTAGCACACGCCATTTACCACACATCAGATACCCACTTGTTCTATCTACAAGGTAGTTATTAGTGGTAATTTGATATTATTTGTGGACAATCCTCACATCAAATTTGGCGTCGTTGGCGGGGAAGAAGTGTATTTATTCTTTTTTGATATTTTTGTGTAAATTTTGTACATATTTGTTCTTCGTTTTGTATTTTTTGTTGTTTTTCTTTTACTGTGTGCTTTTATTTTCCTATTTGTTGTTGTGGCTTGTACTTATTTCCGTTTATTCCCGGTGTTTGAGCTTCTAGCCTATGGTTCAAACCCGGTCCCATCGAGATAATGTTGAGTTGGGTGTAGGTCTTGAGAGAATTCTTCGACAAAGGAGAGTGTCACCTGAATTGGAAGAGAATACTTGTTTCCACCTAAAGCCATGAGTATTTGGGAGTTGACAGTCCCCGATCTCACTCAACAATCATCTTGCATAGTCTTCCCCGAGGATAAGGCTATGGCGAGATTTGAGATTAAATGTGCTCTATTACACCACCTACCCACCTTTTATGGACTGAGAGATTTGTGACCTCTCCAGACAATCTTTAAATCATGCTCCGATTCATCTTTCGACTACCATTAACCATATCTATGTCTGATCTAAAGGCTTAATTGATGGTATGTACCTATAAGCTGGGTATATATAGTAGTCTATATAAGCTTTACTAATACATGCTTGACTTGTATGGACATTTTCCTAAACATCTGCAATTTTCCCAATCATGCTCAGATGTTTTCTTTCCGCAATTTCATCATAAAAATACTTTGTATTACAATCTGATTTCTTAAGATGCTTCAGTTAGTTTCGCTCTTTCATATGGCATGCTCCGTTCTGCCTTCTTCATATTTTGGTATTAAATCCTCGGCTCAGTAACCTCATAATAGCTTTGCTCATCAAAATGTTGTTGTAGCTTAAATTGTTTCTCTAGTATTGCCTCTTTGCATTTCTGAACTCTGTGTGGCATGTTAAAAAAGTGCTTTTTATTAAGCTCTGTTAGAGCATGCTTGTTGAACTATGATGAGAAAATCTTTATAATTAACCCAAAAATTTGTATATCAATAGGAGTCTGGCCGGAGATTGGAGTGATTCATCTCCGGCCGGGAGCGCGGAAGCACAGCACTAGGAACTTTAGTTTAGGGTTTTATTTTTGAAAATCTAAACCTCTGATACCATATAGAATTATGAGTACTATGAATATTGCGGAATAATTCATATGTATATTATTGATATAAATCATGTCTATTTATAGTACACATGTCTTGGAGAATACTCCAATTACCCTAGATCCGGAATATTCTATACCTAGAATATTCCTATTATATTACTAATACAATATTCCTAATATATCCTCTATTAGTATCGAGCTGCATTATTATATGGAACACCTACAAAGAGAATAGAAACTCATAAAGATGAAATTCGTTATGACCAATCACATATGAATATATGATAATATTAAGTAATGACATCCCTGGTAGCACTCTGTACCTAAGAATGAGGTGAGCATTTTCGGATATCCGATCCGAAAATCAGTATCGGATCGGATATCCGAATCCAAAAATCAAAAATTTCACTATCCGATATCCGATCCGAAGTACTTCGGATATCCGACTTTTACATCCGAATAGATACAGATCGGATATGTCGGATATCCAATATCCAAAACAGCCCCCATGTCAGATGTTACCACAAGCCCATAAGTAGGCACGGGCCAAAACCAATATGCCCATGCCCATATGATGGCACAGGACAGCTATTGGGCCGATATTATGGCACGGGTCATCTATTGAGCCCATTCATGGACACTGACCATGCTTAGCTGTTAACAACAACAATGCAAGTCTATTACTTTATAAAAGAAAATGTTCCCACATCTTTCTTTTCATAATCGATGTGGGACATTTTTTAGTGCCCTTTTAACTTGTGATGCTCGACCATCGATTTGTACAAGTTAGACGCGTAGTTTTCAAATAAACTCACAAATAGCTCTTGTAGATCTTGTATTCAACTTTTCGTAGATGCTTGTTTTGACCATTTTGGATTTCTTATGTTAATGTTATGTCTTGAATATGAACAGTAGTTTGTATAGCTTAATGTATAAATTAGGTGCTGATCAAAGTTGATCTTAGACTTGTCCTACGAACTTACTCAAAATTGAATGTTATATGAGTTAACGTTGTTAGCATTTGCGTAAATTAATGTCCTTTTAAACAGTTAAAGTTGGGTTCTACACGATATTAACTTGTGAAAATATGGACAATATACCCACTAACTAGGACTTGCTTCAACTCATTATCCGATTTGCATAAATTTGCTACAACTAATATAACAGCCAATAATACTCGTGATAAGGTTAATATACACAACATTAATAAATAGTCACAGCAATAATAACTTGGAAGCCGAATTGACTCAGATCGAAGCAAAAAGCTATAACTAACTGGGCTTCAGACGATAACTCATGACCGGCTAGGTCAATACTTGACTCGTGTAAGCTCGACTTGACTTCAAACTCGACTTGAGATCTTAGTGAGCCAGTCGAGCATGTAATATTATTTATACTACCTCTTCACTATATTTATTGATCCACTTGCTTACCACTTCTTAAGTTTTTATTTATGAAAGAAAGTTGAGGAATAAAGAGGTTCAATTACGCCATTTATCGTTCCATACTTGTCTTTTATCGTTTTACTATAACTTAAGGTTTACTTGGTATGCACTGTAACGTATGTAGGTATTTGTATTATAAAGACAAACTTTATGCATAATGAAACATAGCCTAGGGTCTTGTCATTTGGTACACCATATGGTTTCTATGACTTTTTTTTTATTATTTTACTAAATAAAAGGCGTCATATTTGTATGTTATATGATGATACTCCCTATATAAGCTTCTACGGAGTACATGAAATTTTCACATTTCGAGACATATCTTTTATCTATCATTATTTCAAAGTTATATTAGTAAAAAACTATTAAATTATACTTGGGTGAAAATATTTTTCGATACGAATCCAACGATATATGTTTCACAATTTTTTGATATGATTTTATATCTAAAATCACAAGTCAAACCCTCAACTCGTTGTCAGAAACCGTCATATCTTAATTTATTGAAGGAGTATGTGAATACTACCTATCATTATTATTCGAGTAATGTTACGTTGTTAAATGCTGTATACAATGGCTCCTTAATCATTATTACGTACTCCCGATGAGGCGTTTGAATAAGAACTAAAAAACAAAAGTTTACACTAGATAAACTTATCCCACATCGACAAAGTAGAGAATGTGGGAACTTTTCTCATCTCATCCTATATATAGATAGAGGGATGTTTGGGTAGTAGTTATGCAGATTATTCATAATCCAAGTCCATGCTTGGGTTCATTGATGCAATTGGGCCTTGCTCTACAATTCAACGAGTAATTTTTTTTTCTTGACAATTTTGGGCTCAATGAATTCTTAAACGAGAAAAGGTTGTCTATAATGAAATTTTTGTAAAAAAAAAAAATTATACTTTCAAATCGGATAGGATATTGGATATTTACGGATATTCGGATCGGATATCCGATATCCGATATCCGATATCTGTATCTGAATATATTTCGGTTATTTGGATATCCGAATTTTTTGCGCGAGCTATCCGAAACCGATCCGATATCCGAAAAGTCCGGATACGGATATCCGATCCGAATGCATTTTCGGATCGGTTATCCAAATTTTCGGATCAAATATCGGATCAAATAATCGGATATTCGGATAAACGGATATTTTGCTCAGCCCTACCTAAGATATCAAGGGTACATCCAAATAAGTACTCCAATCAAAAGATTAAACAATACCAATCATTTTGGTAGTACTTACCATAAGACTCATACAAATAAACCAAATCAAAGAAGAGAGCTCGCTAATGGAGAAGCTAATTGGGTTTTGAAAGTTAAGAGTCATCATCATGTATATATAGGTCGCCTAGCTATAAATCCTAATCAATTTGTTCTCTATCTCCATTATTATTTTTTAATTGTAAGATAATCAATTCCAAAACTTTATCTCAATTCCAAAACTTTATCTCATTTTTTTTTATCATTATCAACAGATTATCCTCTCCAAAATTATGAGAAAATTGGCATTGCATATCAAATGAAATTTTGTGGTGATTTTTGAATTTATAGAATGTTTGGGTGCTTTTGAAAAATGCCTCTGTTATTATGGTCTCAAGGCTTGCACTTATCGTTTCAAGGTAAGACATTTTTTATTATGCCAAAATTTCCATTTATACATAGTCAATCTTGCATATTTTTATATCCCAAGTTGACATAAATTCCTTAACGCTTGTCTTTCAAGATATTTACTTTTTATACGATCAATATAGTATCATAGCATTATATATCCTTTACCTAATTTTTTTTTTTTTTTTTTTTTTTTTTTTTGCAAGCAAAATTTTAGTGCTTTTAATCTTCCATGAAGGGAAAAAACAAGCAAGAGTTTACAAAAAAATAAACCACTAGGAGGATCCAACAATGAGGAAGTCAAGAATTTCCTCATTTTTTAGCCCTCTTAAGTAACTAAATACTCTAATACAAACATAAACCTTGATTTGCCAAACAATATATTCCACACTATGCTCTTCTCCCCTAAAAATTCTGCAATTTCTTTCCCACCAGATCATATAGATCGTTGCAACTAATCCACAGACTGCCCACTTACTTTTCCGATGCCTTTTCCTAACTTTCCTTCCATACCAACTTAGAATTCTCTCAAATCTGCTACTGCCAGTAGACATTGTCAGCCAACTCTGAATTTGACGCCATACTTTCTCAGAGTAATCACACATGAAGAAAAGATGAGAATGGTTTTCCTCCCCCGACTTGCACAAACTACATTTGTTAGCCAAATTCATTCCTCTCCTCATTATGTTGTCAGCAGTTGCTAGCTTCCCCTGGAATGCAAGATTAGCAATAAAACTATGCTTTGGGACATTTACTCCATTCCAGATAATCTTGTAGCCTCTACTCACCTTGTATTTCTCCCTGAAAAACTCGTATGCCTTTGCAGTGCTGAATCTATCACCTTCAGTCCAGGAAAGGATAAGTTTCTCAGCCTGATCCACAGAATTGCTCTTGACAGAATAACATTCTTCACAGTGATGATGCCCTTCATCAATTCTGAATCCTGACTTTTAGCACTTATGTCCCAAAAGGAGTGTGTTTTCAAGACATATCCCTTAACCCAATCACACCAAAGGCTGCTGTTATTAGAAATCAGAGTCCAAATCCACTTTCCAATCAACGCCATATTCCAACTCAAGACCTCTTTAATGTGAAAGCCACCTTCACTTCTTGGAGCGCAAGAGCTAGACCAGCTTTTATACAGCATCTTCCTACTTCCCTCCTTTATACCCCAAACAAAATCCTTACACATCCTGTTAATCCTCCTAATAACTCCTTTTGGCAAAATAAAACTCGAACACCAGAAGTTCTCCATACCAAAAACAACAAAATTAACTAGCAGACACTTACCAGCATAAGAAAGGAACTGGTTCGACCAGTGCATAATCTTGCTCCTTATTTTGAAAATCAGATTATTATACATATCAGCAGCCAGTCTTGAGCTATTTAAAGGAACTCCCAAATATCTAAATGGGAAATTTCCCTCATTAAAGCCTGAAGCTTCAAGAATTTGTGTCTTTAAACCATCTCGAACTCCTCCAAAATATACTTCAGCTTTTTCTGGATTTGCTTTGAGACCAGAGATGTCGGCAAATTTTTTCATGCAAACAACCACAGCTTTCACTGAAGGAACATCACCCCGAGTGAATATCATCAAGTCATCAGCAAAAATAAGGTGAGTAAGCCTTAATTTTGGACATTTAGGGTGAAAAGAGAAATCAGGGTAATCAGGGAGGTTCCTGAGCAGTTTTGAGAGTATCTCCATGCTCATAACAAAGAGGTATGTGGAAATAGGATCTCCCTGCCTCACACCACTTCTCCCTTGGAAGAAACCCTTAGCAACACCATTAATCTTCAAGGAAAACCAAGTAGAAGATATACATGTCATTATCCAATTTGAGAACATTGGAGGAAATTTGTAAATCTCCAACATTTTCAATCCCTCCAGACCTTTCACCTCATTTTCAACCCCCAACAATTTTGTATAATAGTCAATGAAAGCCTTTGCTATTCCATCTTCCTCCTTGTGTTCTATCCTATTCTCATCCCTTATCTGCCCAATGTTGCTGTGGTGAGCCCTTTCTGCTATTTTCGAGTAAAAATACCTAGAGCTGCAATCTGCTTCGTTTACATGTGTGATTTTTGTTCTTTGCTTTAACATACTCAACTCAGCTTTCTTCATTTTGCAATACTTTTCTCTGATTTATCCTTTACCTAAATTTGTAAAAGTAAAAGATTACAAAGCTCTAAAAAAATTCGAAACTCTTTGGACGCGTTTATATATATAACCGTCCGATCATCTACATCTGACGCTCCATATGTCAAACACGTCACTAAGGGTAATTTAGTAATTCGTGATATTAAACAAACCCCTCTCCTGTCTTTAGTTTCTCTCTTCTCTCATTCATAATTTGCAAACTGCACTCCGACTTTCTCTCTCCCAAAAATTCTTCTAAATCTCCGGCGATGACGAAACTCCGGCGACGACTAAGAAGACGGCGGCGACGGCGAAAATAACCTGCTCTCTCCTCGACATTTTCTCTCTCCTCTCCCCCGCTCCCATCTCGCCTACTTCCTCGTGTCGACGCCGCCACCTTCGTCGCGTCTAGTACAAGCCGCTACTTACTCCTCTCTGCCGCCTATTTTGGTCGCTATCTTCTTCTCCTTCACCGATTCGCCGCTCAGGTGTGATTCTTTCTTTCTTTTCAAATGATATATCTATTTATTTTTTAATCAATCTTAACTTGCCTTCAGCTTCATTTCGAACCATGAGATATGCACGTATGTATTAGACCCACTCTATATGGAACCTGAATATAGGATCAATGAAATCATATTTTTGCCTTAGTTGATACACATTAGGAGATTAATAAGGTGGGGAAGTCAGAATCACATCAACAAACAAAAACAACTTCTGGTGTTCTTAAATTTGTGCAGCAAATCATACGAAGTTGTTTTTCATGGCGACTGGTGAGAGGTCTTAGCTGGCACCTGACGTAATGTATATTTCAGCCATCTTCTTCGATTACAGGTTCTAGGATCATCTATGTCACATTAATTTTTGCAGCAAATATCATTGTATCTTCTGTCATCCTGCTCCGAAAAATTAATTATTGTCACAATGAACTAGCTAGTAGTCTTAGGAGGTGTTTTATTGATATAGGTCTCTATAGAACTATATAGGTAATAAGCATTCTACTGGTGCAGACTGCAGAGTAGTTCTGCAGATACATGGTTGGTTTAGTGTAGATTAGTCCTTAGGTGTGTTGTATGGGCCGGGTGAACATAATTTGTCGATTGGTGCTTGCACATTATAGTGTGTTTGGTTTTTGTTCCTTCATCACGGTAGTGTTTCTTTCAAGACCTTCTATTGTTGTATCTTAAATTCAAAAGTCTACTAGCTCAATTGGTAGAGCACCGCCTTATTGAGGGAAGGTGTAGGTTTGATTCCTACGTAGACTGCGAATGAGCTTGTATTCTTGACGGGGGAGATTGATGAGTAAATCAATCCCATATTACGCGATGGCAGGAGCAAAATTTTGGTGCATATTGAAGTTAGTCAAGATAGCTTTCAAATGATACTAATTAAGGCCTGAGACGATCAAATTTGCTATGTCTAAATGCCCTTTCGGCACTGTGTGACATGGTAAAATGCTCCGTTTCAAGATAGCTTTCCACACTGTGTAACAAATAGCCTATGTGGGAGTTGAACCCACACCATTCATGTTATCGCATAATGCTCTACAAATTTTGAGCTAATAGGCTTCCATTCAAAGATACAAATACAAAACTAAACGAACTAAAAACATGATCCATGCAACATGTCAGGCCATCTAGAAGTATACACTTGTTAAGGCACACAGTTGAGAACACATGCTCACTAACACAAACACATTTTTACTCCAACCTTTCTTTCTGCTTTTATAATGTCCCCAGAGTGCTTTGTTACATTCAATCCACATACATCAAATTTTCTATTCCAAGTTTTGAGGAACAACAAAAAGACTAGGATATTAGGAGCAATTATACAATAAACTACAATCATGACCCAATAAAATGACATTGACAAACACCTAGAATGACACAGACGATTTTCACTCTAAAGTTACTCAAGCATCATACAGTGACAAGAGACCAACATCTAGTGACACTGAACTACCATTAATCAGAATGACAAATGATTTTCACTCTAAAATTACTCAAGCATCATAGGGTGACAAGAGACCCAACATCCAGTGACACTGAACTACCATAGAATGACACAGACGATTTTCACTCTAAAATCACTCAAGCATCATACAGTGACAAGACACCTAACATCCAGTGACACTTAACTACCATAGAATGACATAAACGATTTTCACTCTGAAATTACTCAAGCATCATACAGTGACAAGAGACCCAACCTCCAGTGACACTGAATTACCATAGAATGACACAGACGATTCTCACTCTAAAATTACTCAAGCATCACATACAGTGATAAGAGACCCAACATCCAGTGACAATGAACTACCATAGAATGACACATGATGTTTTTACTCTAAAAATTAATCTCAAACCTAGTGTCATTTTATTGTTCAGTAAGTGTTATTGTATTTTCCACGAAATCTAAAAATCTCAAAACCTAGAAATTTAATTTTAAAATTAGATCGTTCAACTCATATTCAAAACATATGATGCGGGAGCCAAGCAAGAATCGAGTTATGGAGTCTTCCTAAATTCATTCTAACTTAGAGTTTTCCTGATTTCCTTAGAGAGTCTTATAATTTGTTTTCGATAATTAGTGTTTCCTAGTTTATTTGGGAAGTCTGATTATTTAGTAAGTTTTAAGTTAGTTTCCATATTCTAATATAGGTGGAATTAAGGCAATAAGCTAGACATCTCTACCCCATATAAGGTGAGATAGTCTCATGTATTTTCATGGACAGATTCCAGAATTACAGTTGAGTATTAATATCAAAGAGTCGAAGGGAGTTTCCTTCAAGTTCTTCGTGGTTGCTTGCGGGCGTCAAACTCATGGGTGAGTGCTAAATCCTTTGCGGAGGATCGAATTAAGGGTTGCGGCTCTTTGAATTCGGCAGATTCAATTACTTGCGGGTATTGAATCATATCTTTATTGTTTTACTTTAGTTTATTTCCATATAAACACAAAAACACAAAAATAAGTTCTTTTAGTTTTTAATTCCGCTGCAAAAACTCTTAGTGTGTTAATTATAGATTAGCATATGCATCAAGTGGCTTCAGAGCTAGGTTAGTAAATTTTCTCAAATTTACTGTTGTTGTGGGTTACGGTGATCGTTAAAAAAAAAAAAAAAAAAAAAAAAAAAAAAAAAAAAAAAAAAAAACTTGATTTGATGTTTTAGTTAAGACGCATTATGGTAGGCGACGAAGAGACTCCGGGTAAGTCTAGTGTAGAAATCTCCGATTTAAAGGAGATGATGGCGCAACTGGTTCAATTATCTCTACTACGAGAACGGTCTGAATTGCGCAAGTCAAGCAACGGGAAGAATAGTTCAGATTGTGAAGAAGGTGTAACTACGTCAAAGTCTAAGAAAGATGATGATCGAGGCCTGAAACTTGACATTCCTGATTTCAATGGTAAGCTAGATCCCGAGTCTTTCTTAGATTGGGTTAGAGCTGCTGAGCGGGTTTTCGAATACAAAGGCTATGATGATGAGAAAAGTTTCAAGATTGCAACTCTTAAACTCACAAAGTACGCAAAGGCGACAAACTCATGCGTGAGTGCTAAATCCTTTGCGGAGGATCGAATTAAGGGTTGCGGCTCTTTGAATTCGGCAGATTCAATTACTTGCGGGTATTAAATCATATCTTTATTGTTTTAATTTATTAGTTTATTTCCATATAAACACAAAAACACAAAAATAAGTTCTTTTAGTTTTTAATTCCGCTGCAAAAACTCTTAGTTTGTTAATTATAGATTAGCATACGCATCAACATATATAGTGTCATAATCTTGTTTAGTTGGTGTCATTGTATTCTCCACTAAATTATAAATCCAAAAACTAGAACAAATGAATGAACAAACAAGAACAAATTATAAATCAAAATATGTCACACATATAGATGAACAAAATCAAAATTCGGCAAAGATTACATGAAATCGAAAAAAGTAAGATTCGAAATGTAAAGAAATCTGACTTAGAATTTTGACCTCATTAGCATACAATCAAATGTAATGTTGGCCGCGATCCACTTCTTTGATGATTTCATGATGCATAATCTCGCCTCAATCTTTACACGCCGTTACTAAATCCGATCGAATCGAACAAATCGAGATCGCGATTTCGCTTGATTTTACCATCATCTTCTCGTTTCAAGAACCTGATTTTAGGCGTTCTTCATCATTGATCTAAATTCGCAGTGATTCTATGTAAATTCGAAACCCAGATTTGAGAAATTTCATGAATTTTTGTAAAGTTTTTGGGGATTTTGGAAGAGAGAGAAAGAGGAGGAGATGGGAGGAAGAGGAGAGAGAAAATGAGTGAAGAGAGTGACGGGAAGAGGGAAGGCTGCCTATGTTTTCTCTTTTTTTTTTCAATTTTTTTTAATCTTTGCTTATAATACGCGCGTGTCATTGTATGCGACATTCTGTGTCACTCTATGGGAGTGCGCAGTTCTCATGCGAGCATGAGTTCGCACCTGATCTCGTCTATATATGAATGGCACTCACTTTGGATATTTTAATGGGAAAAGAGGTCTTCGGCAGGGTGATCCCCTGTCACCTCTCTTATTTACCTTATGTATTGAGTATTTGACAAGAGTGCTAGAGATTGCAACTGGTAAAGATGGACTTAGATACCACCCGATGTGCAGCAAGACAAGGTTGACTCATCTGTGCTTTGCAGATGACCTCCTGTTATTTAGTAAGGGTGAGGTGAAATCTGTCTTGCTCCTGTTGAGAGGGTTTAGTACTTTCTGAAAAGCAACAGGTTTATGTTCGAATAACATGAAGTCAGGGATTTATTTTGCAGGGATAAATTTTGGAGTGAGACAGGAAATCCTTCAAATGTCAGGGTTTAAAGAGGGGAATCTCCCGTTCAGGTATTTAGGAGTGCCTATAACAGCGGGGAAGATCTCAGTGATGAACTGCAATATATTAACTGAGAGAATTGTGAAAAGGATCAGAGCATTGGGGGCAAGGAAAGTTTCATACACAGGTAGACTAATCCTGGTGCAATCAGTTTTGAGTAATCTGCACAACTATTGGGCTAGAGCCTTCATTCTTCCAAAATCAGTGCTCAGGCAAATTTCAGCAACTTGTAGGAATTACATGTGGGATGGGATTGAGCATATGAAAAGATCTTCAATGGTGTCTTGGGAAGATGTCTGCTTACCTAAAGAGGCAGGAGGTTCAGGAATTAGAGATGCTGTTGACTGGAATGTAGCAAGCATAGCTAAATATGTAGCTTGGATCTACTACAAATTAAAGCAGATAGATTAAATGGGTTCATGCTATTTATATCAAGGCCATTAGTTGGGAGGATTATGTTCCCCCAACTGACACTAGTTGGCATTGGAAGAAAATCTGCAGAATCAAGGACAGAATCAAACATGAATTTGGCAATGGTCGATGGTGCAATAACAAATACTCTGTCTCTTCAGAATATGATTGGCTAAGAGGAGATTATGGTAAAGTTAGTTGGGGGAAGATTATATGGAATAGATATAACATTCCCAGAGCAACTTTTCTTACCTGGCTAGCAATGAGACAAAGACTGCAGGTGAAGTCAAGATTGATGAGAATTGGCATCTGTGCTGATGATTCTTGTTGTCTTTGCCACCAGGGAGAGGAAACTCATGAGCACATATTCTTCCAATGTCCTTACAGCAGCAGGTGTGTTAGTGAACTGAGCAAGCTGTGTCAATAGGCAATACCTACTAGCAATACAATGGCTTGGTGTATACAGAAAAGGTTTGGTTCCAAAATGAAGAAACTCGTAACCTGTGCTATGATGAGCAACTTGTTGTATCAAATCTGGATGAGCAGAAACAAGAGTAGACTGGAAAATACCTTGATGACTCCGAAATTCTTAGCTAGGAAAGTCTTTGATGAAGTTAAGGCTAGGATTAGGAGTAAAATAGGGAAGCTCAATAGCAAAGACTGTAACTGGCTCTTAATTAGAGGGCTAATTTAATCTTTGTTAGAGATATAGGCTTCAGTGTTGGAAGCTAGTTTTGTTGGCTTTGGGTTTGTCTTTTGCAGTCAGGGGTATGCCCCGGTGACCTTGTAATTCTCATTTCATTTATTCAATTACATTTTTAGCAAATATATATATATATATATATATATATATATATATATATATATATATATATATATATATAGGGGCTGCATCCGGTCAGAAGTAATTTTATATCAGAAGGTCAAAAGTAATCTGAGCCACATATCCACCAAAAATCAATGGTTGACATTAAACCATTTAACAAAAGCAAAAACATAAAAGCAAAATAAAAAAAGACCCACCCCTTCCCTCTTCTCTCTCCTCCCCAACCCCCCCACCTTCCCCGACCACCCTAGCCCCGTCGGCGGCCGTCGCCGACAACCACTAACACCGGCCCCGACCCAGCCATTCTAACCGCCTCCCTGCTGCGACCCTCCCCCCTCCACGCGATGTCGTCGCTTCTTCCTTCTCCCCCATTTCCTTATTTTTCCACTTCGAAAATTGGGGGAGAGGTGGAACCTAGGGCACGGTGCGCGGCGAACGCCGGGGAAGGGGCGGAAAGATTTAGGGGAGGGGCGGCGGTAGAGAAAAAGGGTTGGGGAAGGGAGTGAAAGAGGAGAGAGAAAATGAGAAAAAGGGGCGTAGAGAACAATGGAGGAAGTGGCGCGGGGAGATCGATGCCGATGTGGGGTCGCCTGACTGGCAGGAGTTGGGTGGTGGTAGTGTCGTCGCGTTAGGTGGTGGTCGGTGAAGGTGGCCGGCGGTGGTTAGGTGGTTCGTCGTGGTGGGTAGGTATGGGAGGAGAGAAAAAAAAAATTGTTCATTTTTCTGATTTTTTTTTTTTAATTTTATTTTCTATTTTTTTTTTATTAAAGTTATTTGAGTTATTAAAGTTATCGGAGTTAAGTCGGGGTTACGTGTTTATAGTTATTGGAGTTATTAAAGTTGTTGGAGTTATCAAAGTTATTGGAGTTAAGTCGGGGTTACGTGTTTTATAGTTATTGGAGTTATATTAAAAAACGTGTTTTAGTTGTTGAAGTTATTGGAGTTAAGTTGAAGTTACGTATTTTAGTTAAATATTGTTAATTTTGAGTTGTAAAGTTATTGGAGTTATGTGATATAGTTACTGAAGTTACGTAGCAACTAAAGTTATGAGAGCTAATGAAGTATCAAGATGTGTGGTTAAGATTACTTCTAACCTTCTGACATAACTTTACTTCGGCGAAAGTGGCGATTTACCCCCTACACTTTCATCACTTTCATCAATTGTGCAATTGAATACCCTAACTTCTAGTTGAGCAATTTACCACCTTAACTTTTCAATTCGTGCAATTTCACACTTACCTCTATTTTTCTACTAATTTGTGTAATATAATCATTTTCCTTTATTCACAAAATTATAAAAAAAACATTATACTGTACATATACATTACATATACATGATTTTTATACAATACCTCAAGTAAGAGTATTATACCCTAAAAAAAAGCTATATTATTTAAAAAAAAAAAAAAAAACTATTACATTATACAAATCCCAAATCCCAGACCTACATCACATATACGTGAAAAAAAAATCATATGTCATCTCTTGCGGAATACAAAGAACAAAAGAGGAACCCTAAATTCATTTGTCTGGTGATGATTTGAGATATGTATAATGTAATAGTTTTTTTTTTTTTTTTGAAATAATATAGCTTTTTTTTAGGGTATAATACTCATACATGAGGCATTGTATAAAAATCGTGTATATATAATGTATTTGTATAGTATAATGTTTTTTTTTTTTTATAATTTTGTGAATATAGGAAAATGATTATATTACACAAATTAGTAGAAAAATAGAGGTAAGTGTGAAACTGCACAAATTGAAAAGTTAAGGTGGTAAATTGCTCAATTAGAAGTTAGGGTATTCAATTCCACAATTGATGAAAATCTAGGGGGTAAATCGCCACTTTACTTCTGACCTGATACAATATATATATATATATATATATATATATATATATATATATATATATATATATATATATAGAATTAGGATCTCGTGAGGTCTATTTCTTAGGTGAGGCGTGAGGTCCAAATGTCCAATGCAAGCCATTAGATCAGCTAGATTCAATGCTCGATATGCAGCCACCTGTCAAGTATTAAAAATAAAGAAATTCCTTAAGGTTTACCAAATTCCGACCATTTGCATTTTTACGTTTCTCTCTCCTCATTCTCTCTCCTGAAACACTCTCTCTCCTCCACTTCTCCGGCGACTCTTTCTCCTCCACTGCACCTGTTCTCCGGTGACTCTATCTCCTCGCCGTTGCCTCACTCCATCACCGCCGCATCTCCGGTCTCTCTCCTCGCCGTCGCCTCACTCCATCTCCGGTTTATTTTCTCTCCATTTTTCCGATCGTTTCGTCGCCTCCATTGCCGCCACCGCTCTCTTTCACCTATTACCCCCGCATTCTATGCTTTTAAAGGTAATCACTAACTTTTTTATGTTGTTGATTAGATTCTCGATTTTGCTGCATTTTTCGTGTTATTCAAGCTTTTATTTGTTCGATTTTATGTGATTTAATGCTTATTAGGTTTGATTTATGTTGATTAGATGCTCGATTTCGTGTTTTCGAAATTTTTGCTGCATTTTTCATCTTATTCAAGCTGTTATTTGTTCGATTTTGTGTGTTTTAATGCTTATTTGGTTTGATTTATGTGGATTAGATGCTCGATTTGGTGTTTCCGAAACATCCGAAACACTCAAGTGTTCTATCGTTGATTTCGAATTTTCGGAAACCCTATATTTTCGCATTTTTAGTTTGTTCTACAAATATTTCTGGAATTGTTGGAATACGTTGATTGTATGTGTCGATTTTAGCGTTTTTCAGCAATTTATGTTGTTTCTATGATGAACGATTGACATTTTTTGTATGATTCTGTTGATATTTTTTGTGTGATTTTTTGTTGGACGTTCCTGTGATTCTTTTTGGATATTTGTATGATTCTGTTGAATATCTTGTATGATTCTTCTCTAATATAGTGTGAGAATGAACCTAGTCTGAGCTTTGTCACTTTTCATAGCAATTGATAATAATTGACAGTGAATTAGGTGCATTGATTTTGATTTTATCATATGATCAGCTTGAATTTGAAGCAATTCTCATCGTTTCTGCTTTATTTGGTGTAGTATGACACCTATGCAGTTGCACTCGTATAGATAAGTTGTATGGTTATAAGTAGGATATGCAGTTTACTTGATTCGTTGTATTAGCTCATTGCGTTACAGGATTGATCGTTGGTCAGAGACACCTTTACTGAAATATACACTGATCATTGTCTTGGTTTTCGTTGATATAGCAAATATGTATATTCAGGGTTGGTTATGGTTGCAGAAAGAGTACCTATGAAGTGGCTTTGAAAAGCACTGCATTTGACATGAGGATAATGCCTGTCCTGTGCCACCTTGGTAGCACAAACATCAAAGTGCATCAAATGTACGCAACTATATGAGAATTTGACTATTTGCCTTTACACTTTCTTTTTTCTTTTTTCTTTTTTTTTTTGCTAATTGGTATGTTAATGGTGTAATTCTACCAGGAGCTAATTGCTTTACAAACTTTTTGAGGAATAATTTGACATGGAATTGCAGAAGATATATGGGGAAATTAGAATGATCATTTGTATGAATGTGAGGGTGTTTGATCATGTGCTACGTGCCTAAACTCTAGAGTCTTACTTTATTGAGTTCTAGGATCATTTGTATGGATGTTGTTTAAAATGAAAGCAAGGTAGACATTCAGGAATTACATTTTGGAATAACATTCCTAAACTGGACTCCCATTTTGTGACACTGTATGTGCCAGAAGGTCAACCTGAAGCTTTCAGCTATTAGGAACAACCTTGAATGCTACAGGTTGTAGGATCTTCTTGTTCAATCTAGTTAGCCTATGAAGAAAGTATGAAACCTTTTTTTTTTTTTGGGAAGCCAGAGCCAACCATTTAGAAGTCGATCCTTTATCCTCTGGCCACTTAGTCAGGTTATTGAGCTAATCGGTCAAGTGAAAAATTAGGTTTCATGATGGATAATACACAATACAGTAACACCGACTACTATGACGTCTATTAGCTCAAAGTAGTAGAGCATTGTGCTATTGGCATAAGGTGTGGGTTCAATTCCCACTTAGGCGAAGAAACAACAAGTTTGAATCAAATTAACGATTCACAAGCTAGGGAAAGAACTAGGACTTCATTTAACTGAATACGTTTGCGAACGGATGTAGTCTCACCTAAACTGCACGGCTGGCAGCCTTATTTCTGGTTACTCTTTATGTTCTCTCAGAATGTTAACCAGTTTGTTTTTTTTTTTTTTTTTTTTTTTTTTTTTTTTTTGGCATTTACGCTTGAGCTAGTGTTTACTGATAAGCACCTGAACACATTGCCTTGGAATATGATTCTTGCAAAAGGACTTTTCTTGCAATTATAATTTACAGCCTGTGGCAATAATATAAACAGTTTAACCTCCCCACCCCCACCAGAAGAGTATGGGGAATATGGAAGATTATAATTACTCTATGGTAAATTTCAGTAAGTAGTACCCATGGACTTGACAATTGCATATGCAGGATTATCTTGCGGAGGATTATGGTAGGTCTGCATAACAAGGAAACAGAAAACAAACCATCCGAGATAAAAACATACTTAAGAGTGTTAAGTGCAAAAATACATGTTTTAACAAAGATCGCAACACAAAGCTGGAGAAAGAAAAGGCGCAAATTCACAGTTTTAATTGCCGGAGAAATCACTATACATTGATCAGAATTGCTACAACCTCATCAGCCTCAAACACTTGCCCAAAAACAAAAAATTAAGCTATATGTATTGCATATGTATAGTTCCACTAGTACTTTCTAATTACCTAACAAGTAACAACTGATTCGGATCTTACAAACACATAAAACTGGTATTAGGCCATGTGGGACTCGAACCCACACCAATGTGCATATTGCACAAGGCTCTACCATTGAGCTAACGACCTTTTGCAATTAAAAACGAAAATCGGAGCAAATCCAAGACCCGAACAGTCACTTTATGACAGCAAAAATGTCGGCACGCACAACTACCTGACTTAGAGAAGAACAATCAGATTCTTGAACTACTTTGTTAAAGTCGTAGGGTGAAATGGCGAGGGCATCAAACAAGTTACAGAATCATAGAGATTACACAAATAGAATCACAAATAACTAATAGAATCACACACACTAACAAATAGAATCACAAAGACTAACTAATAAAATCACACACTAACAAATAGAATCACAAAGACTAACATAAAATCACACAAACTAACTAACAAAATTACAAACTGATAAATAGAATTACACACCATCGTTACACACCATCGAATAGAATCACACACTCCATCGAATAGAATCACACACTCCATCCGATAGAATTACACACCATCGAATAGAATCACACACTCCATCGAATAGAATCACACAATCCATCCAATAGAATAACACACTCCATCCGATAGAATCACACACTCCATCCGATAGAATCACACATTCCATAGAATGGAATGGCACACTCCATCCGATAGAATCACACACACCATCGAATTAAGTCATGGACTCCATTCGATAGAATCACACGCACCATTGAATAGAATCACACGCACCATCGAATAGAATCACACACAATCAAATCAAAACACTCCATCGATTAAAAACACGCAACCCAACGGATATAGATTCACACCATCGGAAGATACCAAGACACACAACACACTATCAAAATCGAAAGAAGAGTTTGCATGATTCAATATCCTATACATTGTGATTGCAAATTCAATTATAAAATCGAGTATGATTCCATATTCAATACAGCATGATTGCAAATTCAATTACAAAATCGAAAATTAGAAAGAAATTAAAAAAGGATCGAGTTTGGGAATTCGAAGCACCTAAATTAGATCGAAGAATTAGTAGTATGATGCTACTTTCAACTATCACGATATCCATAATTTATGATTCTAAAATTCCTAGTATGATTCAAAAAATTATCTAAATTGTTCGAAAAATTAATTGACTCAAATTTGAGAAACGATAGAATCTGAGTTCAAAGAAGAGAGTACATACCATATTCCGTCGCCATTGCTGTAGAACTTTGATCCATCGATTGATCCGTCGCCATTGAAATTGAAGAACAAACTTTTTTTTTGGGTTTTGAAGGGAGGGAAAGTGACGAGGACAGAGAGCGTGCGTTTTTATTTGTCTGATGTGGAAGGAGTCCTTGACTTTCCTTTATCTTTTTGGTCAAGCGTGTGACTTTTTAATCTTGGCCGTTCATATCCTGCAATCTGACGGTCCTTATCAGACCTCACGCCTCACGGGAAGCAAGGACCACACCTAAACCTGCCTATATATATATATATATACATATATATATATGTATATATATATATGAGCACCAAATCTCAGCCATCCTTAGGTGAGTACCCATCCTTAGGTGAGTACTGAACACCAAATCTCAGCCATACGATCTAACAATTTCGACGCCCCAGATTACGCCACTTGTCTTCCACTAGAAAAAGAAACTGGTTACTATTTTTTCCCCAATTTCCCATCATTCTGCATTTTCTCGTTTCTCTCTCTTCTAATTCTCCCTCTCCTCGACTTTTTCTCTCTCCTCTCCCCTCTCCCCGCGCTCTCATCTAGCCCATTTCCTCGCGTCGACGCTGCCACCTCCGTCGTCTGTCGCCGTCACCTTCGTCGCGTCTGGTACAAGGCCTACGCTGGCGCGATCTCTCTCTCCTTGCTCTCGTCGGAGTGATCTCTCTGTCCTTGCTCTCGCCGGCGCGCTCTCTTTCTTCTCAGCGTCACTCTCTTCGTCGTCGTCGCCGGTTTCGATTGTCGCCGCCACCGCCTCGGTCACATTACCTCCCACCCTCACCGTCGCCCTCTCTACGAATTTCGGTAAGATATGTCTAGATTTTTTATTCTTTTGATTGATTTGTCCTGATTAATTCGATCTATGTATATTTTTCCCATTTTGCTCCATTTTATGTAATTTGATTTTGATTCGCTGCAATTTATGTTGTTTGATTTTTGTTTGAGATAAATGTTGATTTGTTTTGACGAATTTGAGATCTTCGACGGCTCTTTCGCGGCCGATTGAGAACTTCGGCGACGTTTGAGAACTCTAGATCTGATCTCGCAGATTTAATCGTACGTTTCTCACACATTTTCTCTCTCCTAGGGTTTTGATTTAGTACTATCGTCAATTATCAAATGTGTTTTGGAAATTTTATGTTGTTATTTGTTGTTGTTGCGATTGTTGTTGTTGTTTGTGGCGGCGGTGTGGCGGTCACTGGTTGTGGTTGTGGTTGTTTGATTGCGTGGAAAAATTGATGTTTTATTTGATTTGTTGTGTAATTTTGTCGGTTAATCGATTTGATTATAGCAAATGATGTATGTTATCTGTTGTTTTTGCGGTTGTTGTTGTTGTTGTTGTTGTTGTTGTTGTTGTTGTTGTTGTTGTTGTTGTTATTTGTGGAGGCGGTGGTGGCGGTCACTGGTTGTGGTGGCGGTGGCTATGGGTGTCCCTACAGTGACACGGGGTTGTGCATATAGTGCCGCAGGGTTGTGCATAGAACGGCACATGTTGTGGTTGTGGTTGTGGTTGTGGGTGTGGGTGTGTGTGTGGGTGTGGGTGTGGGTGCGGGTGTAATATCCCGAAATTTCAAAGTATTTTATATTAATAATTTAAATTAATCAATTAGATTATTGGAGTGCAAAAGATTTTAAATGTAAATTGTGAGTCGTTTTCAAAACAAGTTCGGAAATGATTTCTAAAATCAGGGTTTCTATTTTGGGTCATATTCTTAAACCGGGTCAGACATAGCCAACGGACCAATATCAACCCAAATCGGCACCATTGGCCCAAACACCAACTTATACCCCAACCCAACCCAAAAAAAAAAAAAAAAAAAAAAAAAATCAGAAAAAAAAGAAAAAACGAACGACCCCCCCTTCCCCTGTATAAAACAGAGGACGCACCCCCGTCCCCTTCTTCTTCGCTCGTCCTCCTCACCCACCGCCGCCGCCGATCGTTCCCTCTTCCTGCCCAGCTGCTCGCCGCCGCGCCTACCTCCCAACCACCGTTTTCTCTCTCTTTCCTCGTTCAATTTCGTGAGCAATATCGCCCCTTCTTCTTCCCCTGTTTTCGTTTTAGTTATTAATCATTAGTTTCGATTCGTTTTCTTGCTTCAAATCATGATTAATCAGTTCTAATGTATGTTATAAGTATTCGGTAATCGATTAGGGTTAGTTTTATGCATAAAGATTTGATTTTGATGATGGTTTTATGCTGATTTTTACTAATTACGAATTTGGGTTTAATTAGTGTAATTATTCGAATTAAGTTTAATTAGTTTCGTGAATTATGGTTCTAGCATGTTTATAATCTGTTAAATAGGGTTCTTGAATTTAGTTGAGATTTAATTGGGGTTTTGTTCAAGTTTGAAGAAATTGTGATTTGGGGAAAATTTTGGGTTAATTGTTTCTTAATTAGGTCAATTAGCTTGAATCAATTAGGATGATTAGTATTTCGACATTGTGATAATTTAGAGAGTTATAAACCGATTTTCGAAGTTTAATTGAATTAATTCGTTTTTGTATAATTTTGTGTAATTAAACCATGTTTTTCAAGTTTAAAACATAATATAAATTGTTTTAATAAATCCTAAATAAATCATAATATTTAAAAGTTTGTTTTCATGAATTAGATTCTGTTTTAAAAGTAATTTTAAGCCTTTGAGAATTTTCAAAACAAATTGAGTGTTAATTAAGTAATAGTAGCTAACTATGGAATTAGAATTGAAATTGTTGGTTAATTGTTGATTGTTGGATTAGAAATTTCAGAGGTCATGAGCATTGCATATAGAATAAGATTTACATAGGTATTAGATGAATGATTGGAGGAGATTAGTATTGATTTGGGATTTATTGATTATGTAATTGTAGACCTCGAGTTCGTAGACGAAGAATACTAGTGACCGTTGTGCTGTCGTGTCCTTGTGTGCATTGAAAAAGGTAAGCTAGCATGCTCAACCTTGCTTAAACTTGTAGAAACCTTTCAACATTACATGCTAAGTGATTGGTGTGCTGGATGAAAACTTAGTATCATGTTAGATGGAGAACGATTTATTGTTTTGATTATCGTATCTTGATTGAATTGGATTTGATTATTGCATTGATATATTGTTTGCTTTATGATTCAAAAGATGTTATTGGAATTATGATTGATAGGTGTGCAATTGATATTGATATGGCTGAATTATGAATGATTGTATGATTATTGGAATATAAGTTTGTGTAAATGGCCGATATTATAAATAAAATAAATAAGTAAAGTATGAGAATACACGAGGATTATTGGTTTGAGTCGCATCGACTCCACTTTATTTGGTTTGAGTCACATCGACTCCACTTCATTGCCCCACCGCATCGGTTTTAAGAGGGCTTGGCTCTAGTACTACTCTATTGGGTTAGCAATACTTAATAGGGGGTGTGCACACTTAAGGTCTAGTAGTCTTGTATGGTATGGTTTGGTGAGTCGGCAAAGATTCGGCTCACCTACGTATATAATAGTATGGTTTGGTGACTCGGTAAAAATCCGGCTCACCCACTTATCAAAATATGAATGGTTTGGTTTGGATGAGTTGACAAAGACTCGACTCGTCCCACTTATAAAGATCGCTATGAATTTCTCATTAAAGATCGTAAATAATGACTTGGATTATATTATGAATTGTTATACATTTGTTGTAGTGATTGTGATACTTCTATTTTGGTGATTTGATTTGTCTTACGATTGGTTTATGTGATAATGTGCTAAGTGTGGTTTTCGAAAATAAAACTAAAATATTTTTAAAAAAAATCCAGGTAAGGGTTTTGGGTTTTCTACGAGTTGAGGTGTTAACTTACTCAATTTCACTGACTTTTCAAACTGTGGTTTTTGTGTTTTAAATCCACCACAGGTATGGAGTAGATGATACATTGCGGGGACGACGACTCACTAGATAGTAATTGAATCAAATAAAGCTTAGGCTTTAAGCTATAGACTATTGATAATACTTAGACCATTTCATATTTCGTATTTTGGATTTCGGATTGTTGTAATTTAATTTCGGATTGTAATAGATTAATTTAGACCATTAGACATTCATATTCTGGCTTTTGAAATCTCCTAGCATTCGGGTCTTTGACTTGAGTGCAGAGTGACACCTCTGGATTTCCTTAATTGTGTTTTGGCTCGCTAAAAAAAATGTTTTTTAAAAAGGAAGGAAATTTGGGGGTGTTATAGCGGGTGCGGGTGTGGGTGCCATAGAATGACGCGAGTTTTTCAATAGAATGACACGTGTTTGTCAATACAATGACACTATGCGCACACACGTGTTATCGGTGGTTTGCCCATAGAATGACACATGTTTGTCAATAGAATGACACGTGTTTGTCCATAGAATGACACGGGTTTGTCCATAGAATGATACTATGGACACGCGGTGTTATTGTTCGGTGTCATTGTATGAATTGTGGTTTTGATAGCTCATTTGGTAAAGCATTTGTGTACATACACGAATGTCGTAGGTTCGATTCCTACATGAGTTCTAAATTTTCATGTCATTGTATAGACCTTTCTCTGTCATTGTATGTAGGTGTCATTCTATAGAGATTTTGTGTCATTGTACGCGAGTGTCACTCTATGTGACACTCAGTGTCACTCTATGGCGGTGCGCAGTTCTCACGCGAGCGAGAGTTCGCACCTATATATATATATATATATATATATATATATATATATATATATATATATATATATATATATATATATATATATATATATATATATATATATATATATATATATACAGGCGGGTTCAGATGAGTCCGCCTACTCTGGTGAGTTCGTGAGTCCTTATCTGGACCGTAGGATCTAAAGGAAACGAAGGGCTCAGATGCGGCCAAAGATACTCACAGAAAAAATACAGTCAGGGCAAGCGAGACCTACATCATTTCCACAAACACATTTTCTCTCTCTAAAATTTTCCTCTCTTCTTCCTTGCTCTTTCCTCTCAGCTTCTTCTCTCTCCTCCATAAAAAATCCCCAAATCAAACCCCAAAAAATTGGTTCGATTATATCCTAAATTATTCGAAAATTAGTAGCAATTGCAACGGTTGAATGCTTCGATTTGCTATGGATCATAAAAAAAAAACGATGAACAAGGTAATTTCGAACAACCTTCTAGTGCATTCGATCAATTTTTTTCGAATTGGCAGCATTTTTTGGTTGTTTTTGTTGATTGAGTATGAACATTAGGATTTTCTACTGATTAAACGAAGAACGGATCAAAAAATTTCATCCATTTTTTACAAATTCCCAAATTCGATCCTTTTTTAATTTCTGTCTGATTTGAATTTTATAATGTAATTTGTAATCACACTGTTTTGACTATTGAATCACACAAACTCTTCCTTTGATTTTGATTTTATAATGGAATTTACAATCACACTATTTTGTCTATTGAATCACACATATTCGTTGTTTTTGGGAATCACAATCGTGTGTCTTTTTTGGAAATGGCAGATTATTGTCACGTATTTTTCACAATCTGTCATTTTTCACTTGCTGCCTCTGCATGTCATGTATACTTCGTATATACATTGTATCATGTGTGATTTTATTCGACAATGAGTGTGATTTTATTCCATAGAGTGTGTGATTCTATTAGTTAGTGTATGATTATGTGTATTAGTGTGATTCTATTCATTAGCTTGTGTGATTCAATTAATTAGTGTGTGATTCTAGTAACTAGTGTGTGTGATTCTATTGGATAGTGTGTGTGATTTTATTCGATAGTGCGTGTGATTCTATTTGATAGAGTGTGTGATTCTATGTGATAGAATGTGATTCAATTTGCTAGTGTGTGTGATTCTTCTCGATAGTGTGTGTGATTGTATTCAATAGTGTGTGTGATTCTACTTGTTATGCTGTGTGATTTCATTTCATATGGTGTGTGATTTCACTTTAAAGTTTGCATTGTCCACTATAGTCTACTAGCTCAATTGGCAGAGCGCTGTCTCATGGACAGAGGGTGTAGGTTTGATTCCTCTACGTAGACTAGATGTTTATCTGATGGTTGCTAGCAAATGCATAAAATGAGCATCTTATCAAACTCCTTTTGGATGCTATCATATGGTGTGTGATTATTTTTCATATGGTGTGTGATTACTTTTCATATGGTGTGTGATTTTTTTTTTTTTTTTTTTTTTTTTGCTTTGATAATTTACGGTTTAATTATGAGACTATACAAGACAATAATCAGACCTAGCTAGATTGGAGTTAAGTTTCCAGAATTCTGTAGCTGACGTGGGAGTTGAACCCACACCTTGTGTATTACACGATGCTCATCCAATTGAGCTAGCCAGCTTCAAAGAGAAAACAAAAGTACAAACAAAATTAAGCATTTATAAAGCTGTCGCTTTCACAATCCAACCATAGAAGAAGCAGCTCAAGTTCTATCATAACACATCCTAAGAACAAGTCAGTATTTAGAAGAGCCAGTTGTGAAGTGAATCATCATTGCAAGCAGAATTCACTTAATCCACATATGCATCCACCTAACGATTTCGACCATAAACCTGATCGACCCAGCAGAATTCACAAGCAAAAGCCACACCTGGTTACTAAACCACAAAATTCCAGCCAAACAAGAAATAAACAAACCATAATACTACTCCAGTGAAACAAAATCGAATCTCGCAATGACATTTGATTATTTGCCACATCAAACCTAAAACAATCAAACCAGAAACTGCAACATTCACAAGAAAATCAACTGTCAAACACAAATTACAACAATAAACTCAACAAATCAGCAATATTCAGATAAAAACCTTGGAACATAAAATTCAGACGAAAATTAAATCACAAAACATAAAAACGCACCATAAAATTAATTCAGACGAATGAGATGCTATACTTGAGAGCAGTAAAATCGCGACCAGAACTCCGATAATAGACCGTTGCCGACATCGAAAATGTTCATCCAAATCATCCAGAAGGCGTATAAGGAGCGTAAACCCTAGATTTCAATTAAGATACCAAAAAAATGAATCGAAACTCAGAAATCACTCGATAACATCATAAGTTTCATAGATCACAATAAAAAAAAAAACAATCGATACTATAACAACCCTAATTAATCTGATCGAGGAGACAGAAAAATAAAAGAAAACCTCCAAAATCACTGCCGGAGTCTCGATCGCCACCAAATTCAGATTTTCAACCGCTGGAGTCTCGAACGCCGCAAAATTCAGATTTTTCGATGAGAAAATCACACTGCGTAATCTGCAAGATTATTCAATCGAATCAAATAATCTGATGAAAATTAAATTCAAAATCGATAAATTGAAATTAAGAGAACTAGACCTCTTGTATGATCACAGGTGACGGCGACGACGCGACAAAGGCGGCGGTTGCGGCGTCGACTCGAGGAGAGGAGTGAGAAAATGTCGAGGAGGAGGATGATTAGCGGCGGCTTGATCCGGAGGGGAAGTCAGGGCTGATGTAGACGGAGATGTGCGGCACACAAGGCAGCTACGACGGCAGGGAAGGTAGCGAGTACGACGGCGAGAAAGAGAAAGTGGTGGAGGGCAACGACGAAGCAGAGGAGAAAGAAAGAAAATCATGAATTGCAGAGAATTTGGGGAAAATGAAGTTGAGGAGAGAGAAATTGAAATTGAAGAAATGAGGAGGAATGCTATTTTTCTGAGTTTTATATCTCTGATACAATTGACGGTTTTACCCCTAAAGGGTGGTGAAATATCGAGCGTCGGATTAGATTGGATGAACGGCTGTGATTGGGACTCATGGACACATCCAATCCTAAAGGACATATATATATAAGCCCAGGCCCATCAAATGTTTAGTGTATTTTTTATTTTATTTTCTTTACCTAATTCCCTATTTGTATTATTTGTATTCTCCATCTTCCTCTGCATTCCTCCTCTACGTTCTTCCCTATCTGTATTATTTGTATTCTCCGTCTTTCTTTGCATTGTTCCCTATTTGTATTATTTGTCATAGTTGTTACTTCAATTCTTGGGTAGTCAATCATTACTTTTACTCAAAATTCTGCAGGCTATTAAATCTATTTGCTCCTATTTGTAAGACTGCAACTTCCCCTTTGTTCAAAGTTAGGGTAGCCATTTTTTCTGTCTTTGCCTGAACTTGGGCGGATTTGGGAAGTTTTGAGTAGTCGGTGCACCCCAGGCTACCCCATACATTCGCCACTGCCCAATGTATTTTGTGGGAGCCAGCTTGTTGTTCATTTGTGTAAAATATATGAATATCGATTTGTTCTGGTGGAGACTACGAAGGACATAAGTGGGCACATACAAAGGACTGAAAGAGGAGATAATTATATTTGGAAAACATTTAATTTGTTGCAACTCTTATTTAAAATTAATGTGTGTTTCATTGTTTATTTATTTTGTTGCCGAATATGTGGAGGGCTAATTGTCCACTACTGCATAAAAGACATATTGCAACACCCCAACAAGCGTTATATTAGGGCTTAAAACCGTTACAATAGACCTAATGCAACGCTTTTTGGGTCGTTGCACTTGCATGCGGCCGTTGTTGTTGCTCTATTGTAACGATTTTGAGTATCTAATGCAACACTTATATCTTTGAACCTTGAGACATTGCATTTGGGTGTACAAGGTGTTTCTTTATATCCCCTACGGCAACGGTTCTAATGCAACGGTTTGAAACTTCAAATGCAATGGTTAGTTGTCTATTGCAACGCTACATGTAATTGGGTACGTATGTACATTGCCAATAATAATAATAAAAAATAATATTTAGGTTATGTGGGATTCGAACCCACACATTTCGTGCAAAATTTGCACATAGCTCTCCCATTAAGCTAATAGCCAATTAAAGGTGTGGGGGCTCAGATAGTATGTCGGCTCCCCACCAATTTCTTGTAAATTATTTATTATTATTATTATTATTATTATTAAAAAATAATAATAATAAGATCACTTATAATAAAAGAAGAAAATAATAGTAATAATAATAAGAAAAGAAGAATGAGAGGATAGTAAAGAAAACACAATTGGAGAGGCAGATGTAACACGATTAGTACAAATACTACAAAGCAAAGGCACAAAATGGAATCAAAAGCAATGATGAATTATATCCCACGAACTGATACTATGGCTTATCAATTGCTTTTGTAAAGGTTACGAGAAGGTATAATGCCCAGATCTACGAGGTGCAGTTCTAAAATTTACGAAAAGATTTAATACCAAAATTCATAACATATAGAGGAATCCTCACTCACCTGCACATATCGTAGTTCACTAGTACCCAAATCCTCACCATATGTCCCTTAAAAAAAACCTTATCATATGGCTGCGCATATCATAGTTCACCTGCACATCATTCACTGTTTACCAACAAGGGGGAAAAGATCACATTATCTGTTGTCACACTCTAAGTTCCCAACCACATCAGCCATGCCGAAAGTATAATGTCTTGATACTCTACTATCACAAATGCTACTGCCTTATGCCATTGTTTGTAAGTCATGATGATCAGCTCAGACTAGTTAGAGCTGCAAGACTCTTTGGAAAAGGTACCAATATGATTCTGACTACTTTTACCGGCATGTACATGGGTTTGGACACCAAGAAAACTCGATAATAGAACTGCTTTGACCATTAAGAGTTTACGGAGGAAATGTGAATCGTTTTCCAAATTTGAAGAGGGTATGAATCTGCATGAGAAAGGATAAGGGAGAAGCGAAAAACAACTTTTTTTTTTTTTTGTTTAATTAAAAATGAAAAGTTGCAACGGAAAGATACCTAAGGCAACACTTATAACAAAAAAGCGTTATATTAGGTGTACTGGAATCTCTAATGCAATGTTCATATTCGTAAGCGTTACATTAGAGTGTCTAATGCAACGGTTTTTTTAAAATTGATGAAAATTAATTATTTTTTAGGACATCCCTCAATATATTTTACTAAATACATCCACGTTGACACATGTCGCGATTCTAGGCCTTTTCGGCACGTGTCGACACGGATTTCCACATGGCGAGCTCACAGGAAACGTTGCTACATAAGCATGCCACGTGTCAACACAATTATCCACATGGCTATCTCACAAGCAATGTTGCCACATAATCTTGCCATGTCACTATTTAGCATCCATTGGAATACCAATTAGACAATAGTGAGGCTTGAACCCATGACCTCTTGGTATTTGAGAATATAAGTCAACATTGTGCCACGACAACTTCTTTGATACTATTTTTTATATATCATAAATGTGGGGAAATAGATATTTTCTAAATATGTAGAGAATATTAATTATGGATAGTCATTTATTATATTACTTTTTTTTAATGTAACACATATATTCATTTCTTATGTTTTACCTTATTTACCTCTTCAAAATGTGAATTGATGAAAATATATATTTGAGTCAATCTATTTTTCCTAAACGCAATTTATTTACTATCTTTTCTTAATTGAAAACCACGATACTTATGGATCAGATCAGAATACCAATAACACGACAACTCAATTTCTAAATATAATATGTTAGCTAACTATTTTTATAACCATGGTTACGGTCGATGTTTAGAAATGATGATGAGTATCATGTAGGTGGGTATGGAGGTCACGTAAGGGAGTGGAGAAGGCCTTAAATGATGTTGATTATAGAAATAGACCGGGTTAGGCTGGTGGGGTGTAGGAATCAAGTAGGTTAGAGGGTCGGGTGGAGAAGTTGACTTATAGTGGGGCATCTTCACAAAAACTGATAAGTGCGGACGTGGATATAGTTAGGAGTGATAAGAGACCACGACACTACAATAATACTAGTTTTTTTACCCGTGCAAATGCACGGGAATATATTTTTCTAAATATAATTATCTATGTCATGTAATATAAAATTGCTACAAAAATATTTAAAAGAAACAAAACCATTTTATATAGCGTTTGGAAACTATAACTTGAAATTTTTGGTAACCATTTTTAGCGTTCGGTACAGTAGAATGCGGTTTGGGGGTTGTATTTGATGTGCACATGGAAATTTTGCTTAAAATTAAGAAATCCCAAAACAACTTCTTAAAGAATTTTAAGTTAAAAATCATGTTCAAAAATAAGAATTTAGGACCCGTCTGAGAAGTCTGACCTCGTACCAACGGACCACCTAATGAGTCTGCTCCACCCCTCAATAACCACCCGTCGACTCTTGTATGTATTCGACAACTTTTATCAACTTTCTTACGTGGCTCCCTCCTGCGCCAAGTTTCCTAGGCAACCTCAACTTCTCATGCATTAAATCGTCTATGCAAACCACCAATCGACAATCATAACCTTACCCGCTTCCCTATCTAACACCCACCACTTCCATCCCCATTCCTAATCATCAACACCCAACATCCAACAAAATTTTGGAAGACATGTTCTCAACCCTGGTTAAAATTTTAGTCGACCCATTCCTCGTCGATCTTATTACATGACCTCCCTAACCGACACCTTTACACCCATCAAATTATCTAACCGGTAGTCGCACCCGCCTCCTACTCAGTTTATTCTCCACCTCACGCTCTACTTTACATGAACTCTCTTACCAAATCAATTCCTACTGTAACCCCTTCACACCCGCTGCCGGAATCATTTATATTAACATCTCCTATCAACTCATGACAACACATCGACTCCTTTGCGCGACCCTCCCACCACTAACTTTGAAACTCGACCCCCTAAATGAATATTTTCCTTTATGTTAACCAAATTGTTTATATCTTTATCTTTATTTTTATACCCTTCAAACTAATTTATATGTAATTGGTACCCGTGCAAATGTATGGGGACTAATAGCATTATTTTTAGATTGTCTGCACCCCTCTTAACCATTTAAAAATTTCTAGCCAACCTCTAACCCTGTCGATTTCTCTACCCGATCTCCATAATTAAAACTCATACCCTCGTCAAAATATCTTGCTGACCCTCAACCCCTATCAACTACCCATCTTCCTAACATCTTTACGATCATACCTGACACTCCCACCCCGTCAAATTATCTAGCTCGTACCCCAACCCTGTCGAAATTTAGTCGACGCGTAGCTTTACTAAACATGTCCTACTTTGACGTAAGATTGATACATGTCATAAATAGATTAAATAAAATCATAAAAACTTAGATGAGCCTAATTAACACCAACATATTAATTTTACCACATCATTTGTTAATATAATTATGGGTCCTCATTTTTTTATTAGAAATGATAAATATATGAAAACTAAAAGTACCTTACGACA
Source organism: Spergularia marina (assembly GCA_963680865.1). NCBI lineage: Eukaryota > Viridiplantae > Streptophyta > Magnoliopsida > Caryophyllales > Caryophyllaceae > Spergularia > Spergularia marina. The sequence continues at coordinate 10,678,266 of OY804554.1, forward strand.
ATTAGCATATAAGAATAGCTAGGTAAGGTATAAAACTATAAATTCATTTCGCTGTGTTATTGTCCTTAATGAAAATGATTTTTTTTTTCTTTTTTGTAAATGTTTTAAAAACGTTGTTGAATTCACTAACCCGAAACATCTTCCCTCCCGTTATCGCCCACCCAAGAGTTCGTGACCACAAACTACGGAGGCCTAGGAATCTAGGATATCAAGAAAAAATGAATCCTGTATTACGAATTTTCAATCATGTCATCATCAGTCATTAAGTCATCATCATTGATTTTTTCATCTAAAATTGTGAAACACTACGGTCGATTCTATTAGCATTTACTCATACTAGTCTTTACACCGTGCTACGCACGGTCTTCATTGATTAGGGTGTTTGATCTTATGCGTAAATTAGTAAAATAGAGATATTACAATATTAGTTAGCGACTTCTTTAATCTTCGTCAAACCGCTTAATACTAATTCTTCTATTTATTACCTTACATTTTTGTTATTTGAATATTTATTCTCACCACGATTATGAATAATATCATATACCACGATTTATATCAATCACCCCTAAATTACAAAAATAGATAGATTAGTATCATAGTTATCAATATCCTTGTCCCTTCCCGTCTTCATTGAGTAGTGTGGATAAAAGTGTCACAAAAAACAATTAGTGTGTTTTGTTTTATACGTAAATCAGTGAAATAGAGAGATTACGATAATACTCATCCTTGTCTTTGTTTTTCTCCAAACTGCAACATACCGATTCTCGTGTTCCTCTCTACTTTTTGTTATTTTAATATTTATTCTCATCACGATTATGAATAATATCATATACGACGATTTATGTCAAACCCCCTATAAATTATTTTGATATTTCATCTTGCGAACTTCTGCTCGCATGACAACTGCGCACCGTCATAGAGTGACACTCGAGTACAATGACACAAAATGTCTATAGAATGACACCTACATACAATGACAGAGAAAGGTCTATGGAATGACATGAAAATTTAAAACTCATGTAGGAATCGAACCTACAACATTCTTGTATGTACACAAATGCTTTACCAAATGAGCTATCAAAACCACAATTCATACAATGACACCCGAACAATAACACCGCGTGTCCATAGTGTCACTCTATGGACAAACCTGTGTCATTCTATTGACAAACCCGTGTCATTATATGGGCAAACCACCGATAACACCGAAGTGCCCATAGTGTCATTGTATTGACAAATCCGTGTCATTCTATTGATAAACCCGTGTTATTGTATGGCAACCGGCAACCGCAATTGTCAACCGCAACCACAACCACAACCACACCGACTGCCCATACAATGACACAATAGTGTCCATACAGTGACACCTTCATACAATGACACGAGAGTGTCCATACAACGACACCTAGTGTCCATACAATGACACCGATTATCCATAAAATGACAAACATATCATTCAAGCAAATCAGGATACGTGCGAACTGACACACCGTTGTCGCCGGAGCCTCAGGTTGCCATCGCCATCGCCATCGCCGGCGATTAGAAAGATGGAGGGTGAAGACGGAAATTAATCAAGCAAAAATTAAACCGATTAAACTAAAATTAAACTTAATCAAACTAAAATTGCAACTAAATCATAAAAATCAAGCTAGATTCAATCCTATCAAAAATGCGACTCAATTAAAACGTACGATTAACTCTATACATGCAGATCTTACCGAAATTAACTAGGACAAATCAATAAAAAAAAAAACCAAGACAGATCTTACCGAAATTCGTAGAGAGGGCGACGACGAGGATGGGAGGTAACGTGACCGAGGCGGCGGCGGCAAGCAGCAAAATTGGCGCTGGCGGCGGCGGCAAGCAGGAAATATCAGGCGACATCACAAAGACGAGGACAGATCCGACGACAGCGGCGGTTGAAGCAAGTGGCGACGGAGACGCAGAGAAGATCGAGAGAAAATGAGGAAAGAGGATGAAGAGAAAGAAACCGACGGCGAGAAAGGAGAGAGAAAAAGACGGTGAGGAGGAGAGATAAACCGACGCGACGAAGGCACAGATGGCGACGACGGCGATGAGAACAATGCACGCGGCGGAGAGAGAAACCGACGGCAAGATAAGAGAGAGAAAATGAGGAGGAAAATTGGAGAGAGAGAAAAATAGAAGCGGTTAGAGAGCTGGTCAATTTAATTTGTTTTATTTAATTTTTTTTAATTTGTGAGAGTTAGTCGAATTTGAATCGTCCAATTTGTAAGATCCGGCGGCCAGTATTGAGTGCGCAGTACTCATCTAAGGAAACTCTTATGATCCTCACTATATATGATCCTCACTATATATATATATATATAGGGGCACGTTCCGTTAGGAAGTTATATATTGGTAGGAAGGTAAGAAGTACTTATATAGTATTATCAATATCTGAGATTAAAACCAATAAAACTAATAACACATCTAAACAAAAGGCATTTATTCTTATAAAATGTGCTTTTAATTCAACCAAAACACACTTTTATTCTTATAAAATGTGCTTTTAATCCAACCAAAACACACTTTTATTCTTATAAAATGTTATTATTACAAAATGTACTTCTAATTTAACAAAATACAGTTATTCTTAGAAAATCCATTTCTAATTCAATAAAATGCACTTTTCTTATCAAATGCACTTCAAAATTTAACAAAATACACTTTTCTTATAAATTCAAAATTTAACAAAATACACTTTTCTTATCAAACGCACTTCAAATTTAATAAAATGCACTTTTCTTATAAAACGCATTTCAAATTTAATAAAATGCACTTTAATCTAACAAAATGTACTTATTCTTATAAAATGCACTTATAATTTAACAAAATGCACTTATTCTTATAAAATGCACTTCTAAATAAACAAAATGCAATTATTCTTATAAAATGAACTTTAATTTAACAAAATGCACTTATTCTTATAAAATGCATTTCAAATTTAATAAAATGCACTTATTCTTAGAAAATGCACTTCTAATTTCACTACAAGAAAAAAGCCAATTAGCGACCGCAAAATCGGTTGCAAAACGGTCGCAAAACAGGGTTTGCGACCAATTTGCGACCGATTTTGGTCAGACGCTATACACCTGGTCGCAACTTTTAGGTGGTCGCAAATTGGTCGCAAATTTGCGACCAACTCATATCGGTTGCAAGTGGTTGCTAAGTAGCAACCAATTTAACGGATGCTATTTTGCAACCAAATATTGTGGTCGCTAATTTGCAACCAGTTATTAGTTGCTAGGGAGCTACCATTGAACAATTGGTCGCAAATTCGGTTGCAAAACTGCAAAAGGTAATATAAAAAAAAATACCAGAAATACACCTTTTATTTAGGATGTATTTCTGGTAAATCGATTTACATATCATGCTTTGACAAAAATACAGAAAAAAATTTATCAACAAAACAATATAAAAAAAATATTGTATATATAAATCTTGAAGTACATACATACACCAATATCCTCATACAAGGATTTTTTTTACAAATTCGAATCAAAGTAGTCAAATTTATTAACCTACAAACAATGAACGACTTCTCATGTTCCAAGTTCATCAGATCTAAAATTGTGCCTACATCAAAACAAAAACAAGTGGTTAGATTTAAAATACCCAAATCGAAAAAAATACAAATAATACCAAAATGAAGGATATCAAACAGAAAATACAAAGAAATTGAAATATATTCGTTAAAAAATAATACTGACATTCGAAGAAAGAAAATCTGGAAACGAAAAGATGAATATAAGCATAAGAATAAATCTAGATTAAAAACGCTGGATGTGGAATAACAATAGGAAAATCAAACCCATCACATATTGTGTAAAAACAGTTGATCTATAACAATAACAAATAACAAAAATTAAAGCAAAACAAATGGATAAATCGAAAAACCATGAGATAGATCTAACCTTTTATATGTGATAAACATGGTGAAATCTTAAGCCAACTTTCGAAATGGAGATGTGAGTGCTTGCCAAAGTTGTGATTTGGCTTTTGTAATTAGTAGAGGAACAAAGGAGAATATAGGAGATGAAGGAGGAAGAAATTGAAAGGAGAGAAAGGGAGGAAAAAAAGAGATCAGTGAGGAGGAGAGAGAAATATAATGAGGAGGAGAGGGAAGGGTGAGGATACTAAAAAAAAAAAAAAACCCTAAGTTAGGTATATATTGGGTGGGTGAGGCGTGAAGCGTGCCCAATTAAAAAAAGAAATCAATATTATTGGATTGGTTGCAGATTGGTTGCTAAACTGCAACCAACTCACATCGGTTGCTAATTTGCGACCGATTATTGCGACCAAAATAAATTTGGTTGCTGATTTGAAACCAATTTGAGAAGGTTGCTAAGTAGAAACCGATTTTTGCGACTGAAAAATACTTGGTTGCAGTTTTGAAACCAATTTTAATTGGTTGCTACTTTAGCAACTAATTTAGCAACCAATATTCATTTGGTTGCTAATTTGCGACCTATTAATAATTGGTTGCAAGTTAGCAACCAATTTCAACTCAGTTGCTAGTATTGGTCGCTAAATGGCTTATTTCTTGTAGTGATTTAACAAAATGCAATTATTCTTATAAAATGAACTTCTAATTTACAAAATACACTTTGTCGTTTTAGTATTATAAAATGCACTTTTAATCAAACAAAATGCATTTGGACTTATAAAATGCATTTCTAATTCAACAAAAAAACACTTTTTGCTATAAACGCACTTCCAATTTTACAAAATGCACTTCTAATTTAACAAAATACATTTCTAATTTAACAAGATGCACTTATTCCTATAAAATGTACTTTTAATTTAACAAAATGCACATCAATTTAATAAGATACACTTATTCTTATAAATGCACTTTTAATTTAACAAAATGCACTTTTTCGTTTTGGTTTTATAAAATGCACTTTTAATTTAACAAAAAACACTTCTAATTAAACAAAATGCACTTTGTCTTTTAATTTTATACAATGCACTTCTAATCAAACAAAATGCACTTCTAATTTAACAAGATGCACTTATTCTTAAATAAAATGCACTTTAATAAAAAAAATTAAAAAAAAAAAAAACAGAAAAATGAACCACATTTTTTTTCTCTCCTCCCATACCTACCCACCACCACCACCACAACCACGAATCACCTAACCACCGCCGGCCACCAGCACCGACCACCACCTCACGCGACGCCGACACCACCATTCGACACGCGCCGCCTCGGCGACCCTACGGCGGCATCCCAGAGATCGCGCCACCTCCTCTATCCTCCTTTACGTCCCTTTTTTCTCATTTTATCTCTCCTCTCTCACTCCCTTCCCCAGCCCTTATCGTCAGCCGTCGCCGCCCAAAAACCGTCCCCCACCCCTCGCCCTACGCCGCCGATCACACACACCACCACCATCGCCGCAAATAGGAGGGTTTTGAGGAGATCGAAAAGTAAGTGAAGGGGATAATGGGGGAGAAGGAAGGGGCTATGGTGGCGCGGAGGGGCGGCGGGATGGTCTTGGGAGAGAGCCGATCATGGTGGCTGGGTCGGGGCCAGTGTTGGTGGTGGTCGGCGACGGCCATCGACGGGGCTGGGGTGGTCTCGGGGTGGGGGGTTAAGGAGGAGAGAGAAAAAGGAAGGGAGTGGGTTTTTCTTTTTTGTTTTTTGTTTATGTTTATTTGATTTAATCTTGACCATTGGATTTAAGTTTGGGTGGATGGATGATATAACTTCTTACTTCTCACCATAAGAACACTTCTTATGGTAACAACTATATATATATATATATATATATATATATATATATATATATATATATATATATATATATATATATATATATCAGGTCATAAATAGTGTTATGTCAGAAGGTCAGAAATAATCTGGAGCGTCCATCTTGATGATCTAACGGTTGGCAACGCGCGTGATTTTTTTCCCTCCAGCAAACTCCCCCACCTCTGGATGCTAACTCTATAGTCTCAGGGGGTATTTCAGTCATTCTATTAGATTAGGCAGGGGTAATCCGCGAATTCCTTCTTATTTCATCCATTCTGTTTCTCTCTCCTCTTCTCCCTTTCTCTTTCCTCAAAATCCAAATCTCTCTCCTCATCAACGACACCGGCAACTTCTCCCTGTCCTCAACTCCGTTTCTCTCGCCTCACCGATGACGCGCGCGATTCATCTCTCTCAGGTTTGCATTTTTCAAAACCCTAGCTTTCGTTTTTGATGTTGTTTATTCATATCCAATCAATTTAGTAATTCATTTTCGAAAACATGCTGATTTATTGATCTGGTTTTAATTTCGTTTGATTTGATTGTACCTAATATTTTTTATTTAGAAGTTTTGTGAGATCTAATTGTATTTTCGTTGTTTGTTTGTGTTTTTCCGATTTGATTTGTCGCCGGTGAGTTGTTCGGGCCGCCGATGTCACAACCATGGCGGCCTCTAATGCGTCGATCAACAACTACGATGGAATTGTAATTTCTGTGTTTTTTGTATTTCCGTTTCCAGCAGGTACGATGGAATTGAATGAACTCATGAATTCAGGACCTCTGTTGGTGAGAGATGCGCTGAAAATGTCTAATTCTGGAAACCTTAGGATCGTTTAAACCTGTTTCGTCATCGATGTATGCTCTAATGAATGTGTTATGCGTCTGTCTCTGCGTGTAATTTGTGTTATTGGAGTTGGAGTTATATGTTTTAGCAAACAGAGTTATAGGGTGTAGTTATTAGAGTTAGATATTTTAATTCTTAGAGTTGGCGTGTCTAATGGTTACTTGTCTATAATCATAGAGTTACTAGAGTTAGTTATTCTGTTTATTAGAGTTAGGCGTAGAATTTTAAGAGTTAGTTTAAAGTTTCACTAATCATGTGATGTGGTTAGTAGAGTCAAGCATTGTCTGGCTTTGTAACTATTAGAGGTATTGTAGTTACTAGAGTCCGATTGTGTTATTGGACGTTCTAGCAACCAGTTATGTGGTGTAGGCTTGTAGCTTAATATTTCAGTTTGATGACTAATGGATGTGGCAGAAATGTGTGTAACTGTATGCCATTGCGTATGCCTTTTAGTCTGGTGAATCAAAATGAACTGTTGAATTTAGTCAAATGAGAATTATCTCAAGTGACATGATATCTTGACTCTAGTCTTATGAGGGGATGACTCGAGTAGTACATTATCATAGGATCCTGGCCTGCAATGTCTCACAAGCTTCTGTAGTCATTTTTCGTGAAATTGTTTTGTCTAATTTCGGTCAAAGTATATGCTGATCAGTTGTCTTCAAGTTTGATCCTCAATATGCTGATTATCTGTAGTCATTTGTTTCAAGGCAAAACATGTGCCTGTTTACTTGATATGTTGATTGAATTTCGGGCAGATAGCTAATGACTTTGCCGCTTTGCTTCATATGTTGTTTTTTGGCATTAGTTCATGCGTGGGGTGTTATTGATCACCTGCTGAATGTGTTTTAAGCTTAGTCGACAAAATTGGTTGAGAGTGAATGTCAGGAGTCACAAGTCGCGGCCTCTTTTGATGAGAGGCGTTATAGTATTCTGGAAAGCTACGGTATCAAAGTTAGAGTTAGGCATCGTACTTAAAGTGTGAGATAATAAAGATAGAGTCGCAGTCGTCATCATTTATGTAGTATAGTACTATAGAATCGAACGTTGCAACTAATAAAGTTAGGCATTTTAGTTTCTTTTAGAAATTGTTTTATCTAGCGTTGTTTGGTTTGAAACTAATATGTCTGGTTCCCTGTTTCTAGGCAGAATTTGCTTCTTTTGCTGTAGATTTCTCTTGCACAGAGTTGGTCGTATAGTCTGATTAGGTCAACCTGGTCTCTTCACGAACTTATACACAGCTAGAATTGTGACTTGTTTGGTGTAGTTTGTGAAGAATAATAGTTTGAAAGCCTGTGGTGAGTTTGTACATGTTAGGATCATATTTACCTTTTTGAAATCGCATTTGTTTTAATCAGCTGATATGTTTCAGTCTACTGTTGGATTTGCTTATACATCCTACATTCCTACAATCCTACTATCCTTTAGTTCATGAGGATGGGATCCTGTATCTCTTTCATTTGTCAGCTGATTTCCATTTGACTTTGATCAGTGTGAAAATTTAAGAGTGGATCAGTGTGAAAATTTAAGAGTGGATCAGTGTGGTACTTACTGCCGTACATGGCAGACAGTAGAGCTAGGTACTTTGGTCATTGGAGTTTGCAGTTTGCACATTAGTTGTTTCACCCTTTTATGTTCATCTGTTTGTTTTTTTAATCCACGGTATTTCTAGCCTATTAGCTCAGTTGAAAGAGCATTGTGCCTCGCACAAAGACGTGGGTTTGAATCCCACATAGGCTATATGGTTGCATAAACTGTATTTTGCGAGATTCTTGATTCCAGGGAACTTGTAGCAATTGCTTAATTATAGTTAGCCTTACACGTATGTGGGGAGTTCGGTTATATTTTTACTTATTTCACAGTCTACGTAGGACTCGAACTTACATCACCCACGCGTCGCACGGTGCTCTACCCAGTTGAGCTAGTAGACTAAAACCAGAATATAAGTGGTAACAAAAAAATTGTAATGATCCACAAAATGTGATGCTACCCTCTCAATGTTGCTGTTGACTATGTTACTGCTAATTGCCTTGTCACTTCTGTTTGTAAAACTGACCTGGTAAGAGGCATGTGTGCACGCCAATTGCGCCATTCAAAGGCTAATAACGTTTCTCTAGTATAAGGAAGGTAGCCGAGAGCACCATATAGCCTGGGGGGGATGTTTTATACCAGAAATGCTCTACAAACCTGAATCTAAACATATAGGCACTGCACCTTCACCCAGCACTACAAATACTTCAATCACAGGGTAACAATCAGCTATTGACACCAATAATCAGATATTTATGTAATCTAGTTAATACCTTGGTCTATTTAACTGTCTTGCTCCCCAAATTATCTTGAGAAGTGCATAGTCTCCCCCCAAATTGTCTTCAATCCTAAAACTTCCTCAGAATCAAAAGTTAATAAGCCATCAGGTCTGAACTAGCGTGTTGGTCGAGCGATCTGCACATCTCAAAATTTCTAGAAAGATATGATGATTCTGCATTGGACACTAGAGCTATATTCACTCCCAAGTTGCAGGACTTATCTGCAAACAACACCAAACAGAATTAAGTCGACTGAGGGCTAAACTCAACTGACGCACACGACATCTCGACTTCAGTAACACGATGGCCTGACTCTAGCTACAGAAGGCCCGACTTTGGATAAACAACTAGAGCCCGAACTTAGTCACCTGGGGGCCTGCTCTATCTCTGATTCTAGTCCTGCAAGTACTATGCAGATCATATGTCTTCAAGGCGAAACATGTGTCTGTTTACTTGATATGTTGATTCCAGTCCTGCAAGTAATATGCAAACCATTCGCGACACGCTGTGCTCTACCAATTGAGCTAGTAGACTAAATGCGGCTTCATATGTCTAATGCTCAATTTGAAAACTCATATAACTCCAGTGTTATAAGAAAACACTACACTCAAAACGAGAAAACACCAACATAACCACTCAAAATGAGCTACCAGGTGTAGGCATAGGCATACCTCTAACTTTGATAGGTCTAACCAACTCTGATAACTCTAACTAATACCAACCTCTTTTTGACTAACTCTACTAGATATACCCGTAACTCTAGTAACTTCTCTAACTCTAACAAATCTTAGTAGAACCCTACTAGATGAACCTCTAACTTTAATAACTCTTAGCATAACTCTACTAATTATACCCGTAACTCTGATAACTTTTAACATAACTCCAATAGATATACCCGTAACTCTAATAACTCTTGTAACTTTAATAAATCTTAGCATAACTCTACTAGATATACCCATAACTCTGATAACTCTTAACATAACTCCACTAGATATACCCGTAACTCTAATAACTCTTGTAACTCTAATAACTCTATTAGATCTTACCTGTAACTCTTAACGTAACTCCAATAACTTTAATAACTCCAAAAAAAATAACTATATAAAATAAAAAATGATTCATACAAGACATAAATCTAGTAACTCCAAAGCGCAACTGCAATAACTTTAATGGCTGTAGTAACTCCATTAACTCGTATAACTATGGTACTCCAATAACTCTGACGTTTAACTCTAGTAACTCCAATGCATAACTCCAGTAACTTTAGTACCCAATAACTAAATCAGAGTAATCGACCCAGAAAAAACACAGACACCAATAAAGAAATATAGGAGCTGCGAAAAATCATAATTCCCATGGAATTTGGATCAAAACTACATGCACGGTACAAATTTATGAACCAAGGCCTAGCAAAGTGAAAACTCAAGTTGATGTCCAGGTTTTTATGCATCTTATGCTTCTGCTACATTTCGTATGACCGAGTAACTTACTATGTTTGTATCAAATGGAAAATTGAAAATTGAAGGAAAAAAACAAATGCATAAGATGAAACCTTAGAAATCAAATCTCAAACATTCCAATAACTACAATAGCTACATGACTTAACTCCATTAACAACAATATTGAACAATGATGGTAAGAACAAAAAAAGTTATAGAATCGAATACCTGATTCAATTAATTGAAGATACTTCCTAATTCCATTTTTTCCTTCGAATCACTGTAAGTTGTGTGATTCAAACACTAGATTCGAACCCTTCGAACGGTTTTTTTGTGCAATCGATTGAATGATTTTTTGAAAGATTCGAATTCAAACGATTTGGGGGAAATCGAACCCTAGATTCAAATTCGAACGATTTGGGGGAAATCAATTGAAATAGTTTGCTTGAGATTTATTAAATTTTCAGATTAAATTGGAAATTTGTGAGATTAACTTTTGTTGATTGATTCCCCAATTTTTCTTAGATTTTGATCGATTTCATTGTTTCAAAAACATAAAAACAAAATAAAAACCCACCCCTTCCCTTTTCTCTCTCCTCCCCAACCCCCCTCACCTCCCCCGACCACCCTAGCCCCGCCGGCGGCCGTCGCCGACAACCACTAACACCCACCCCGACGCAGCCATTCTAACCGCCTCCCTGCCGCGACCCTCCCTCCGCCTCCACGCGATGTCGTCGCTTCTTCTTTCTCCCCCATTTCCTATTTTTCCACTTGGAAAATTGGGGGAGAGGTTGAACCTAGGGCACGGTGGGCGGCGAAAGTCGGGGGAAGGGCGGCAAGATTCAGGGGAGGGGCAGCAGTTGAGAAAAAGGGCTGGGGAAGGGAGTGAAAGAGGAGAGAGAAAATGAGAAAAAGGGGCGTGGAGAACAATGGAGGAAGTGGCGCGGGAAGATCGATGCCGACGTGGGGTCGCCTGACCGGCGCGAGTCGGGTGGTGGTAGTGACGTCGCGTTAAGTGGTGGTCGGTGAAGGTGGCCGGCAGTGGTTAAGTGGTTCGTGGTGGTGGTGGTGGGTGGGTATTGGAGGAGAGAGAAAAAAAAATTGTTCATTTTTCTGATTTTTTTTTTAATTTTATTTTTTATTAAAGTTATTTGAGTTATTAAAGTTATTGGAGTTAAGTCGGGGTTACATGTTTATAGTTATTGGAGTTATTAAAGTTATTGGAGTTATCAAAGTTATTGGAGTTAAGTCGTGGTTACGTGTTTTATAGTTATTGGAGTTATATTAAAAAAACGTGTTTTAGTTGTTGAAGTTATTGGAGTTAAGTTGAAGTTACGTATTTTAGTTAAATATTGTTAATTTTGAGTTGTAAAGTTATTGGAGTTATGTGATATAGTTACTGGAGTTATGTAGCAACTAAAGTTATGAGAGTTAATGAAGTATCAAGATGTGTGGATGAGATTACTTTTGACCTTCTGACATAACTTTACTTCTGACCTGATACAATTCCTATATATATATATATATATATATATATATATATATATATATATATATATATATATATATATATATATATAGAGAGAGAGAGAGAGAGAGAGAGAGAGAGAGAGAGAGAGAGAGAGAGTGAGGATCATAAGAGTACCCCTCCTTAGGTGAGTATTGCGCACTCAATCTTGACCGCTGGATCTTACATTTTCGACGATCCAGATTAGACCTGTAATACACCAGATTTTCGAGCATTTTATTATTATTGTAATGATTATAATTTTGGTTAATTAATTATTTTCAAATATAATTATTACTTATTTTCCCAAAAAAAAAAAAAAAGGAACGGAGAAGATTTTTAGTCGGTTTTGGGAAACCCTATTTCTTTGCCTTTTCCCATTATTGTTACACATTTTTCCACTTCCTTAAAACACCCAAAACCCTCTCAAGACTTCTAGTCTTTTCTTCACACGACAGACCCCTATACCCTTTCATTTAACCTTTTTCTCTACCTTAGCTTTTCTCATCCATGCATAATCAAAGACATTTCGATATCACCGTCATTGATCAACCAACGCCATTGTCACACCATTTGTTCGATTTTGTAAGTTTTGCCCAACTCCAATTTAATTTGTGTAGTTCAAGGTTTTCAGATTTAATTAGGGTTTCTTAATTAAAATTTTAATGTTTATTATAAATCTCAATATAGTTTATGGGCTGATTTTGAGAAGCGTTTTAGAAGAGCTTTATTTCGGATTGATTTCAAAAGTTTAAGGTAACACTATTTCTACTATTCCCTAGATTGTTATGATTATAGGCACCTCTAAGTGTTTTATGGTATGTGTGTTAATTTTATTTGATCCGATGTGTGGTGCCGAAATGTTGTGTTTGCTACGTTTGTGGATTTATACTACTTATGTATATGGCTATTGCTAGTATGATGACTTTGTTTATAAGTAAGGTGAGTTTTTTTTAGTTAGGCAGGGGAGGAGGGTTTGTTCTTTGTTTTCGTTTGAGGTCTTTAAGATCCAAAGGTTGGTGAAAATTCTGGTTGAAGTTGTCTAGTTTCAAGGCTGTGATTGACAAATTGTACCATGAAGTTTTGATAGCAATAGGTCGTGCAAGTACTACGAGAATCTCATTTTGACTTTTGAGTTTGTATCAAGCCTTATTATGGCTGCCTAGTTTCAAGTACTACGAAGATGAGATCAATGTTTAAGATTAAGATTAAGGTTTTGTATTATACTTGAATTGTCATCCTCTGTACTTGGTATGGGGCCGAGTAGTTTAGAGTTTACTCTAAGTGTTGAGCAGGGTTCACTGAACCGAGACCTAGGATCGACGATGAAAGTGTGGTACTGAGAAGAGATTGATTTGAGTTTGAGGAGGAGTTCGATCGGATTATGAGAATAAGGGTACTTGTATTATAAGGTTGTGATATATATATCGAGGAGGTTAGAGTGGAGTAAGTTATGAGAATTAGGAGGTTAGTCCTGGGGGAGTGTTTTACACTTTCTATGTGTTTTCTTATGTGCCCCCGTATTATCCCGATATATAAAACCATGACTATTATTATTATTCAGTCTATATTCTCGGTAGAGTAGTGTTGCTCAGCGAAATGCTGACATGTTTCCTTCGGGCTACCTTGTCATGGAGGTAGGTCCTTGTCTTGAGTTTTGATTGCAGGTTTGAGTCAGGAGTACAGTTGAAGAGTCAAGAGTAGTTTTTATTCGCTTCCGCATTTGTATTTTGATTCATAAGAGGTCTTTGTACAGTTATATCTCCGGCTTTGTATATTAGTTTGTAATATCTCCGAATTTTGGCGCAGTTTTACATAATAAAAGAGTTTAAAATTAGCCAAAATTTGGGGGTGTTACCAGACCAGCTCACAAATTAAAAAAAAAAAAAACAATTAAAAGAATCGACTTACCTTCGGCCTCCCACAATCTATTCTCCACATTTTTTTTCTCTCCATTTTTCCTCCTCGTCTTCTCTCTACTCTCACCGTCGGTTTCTCTCTCCTCACTCTTTCCTCATCGATCTTCTCTGCTTCTCCATCGCCACTTCCTCCAACCGCCGTCGTCGCTGGAATCTTTCATCGCTGTGTTGATGTCGGGTTGTATTTTCTCTCACCTCTCTCTTTCTTCTCAGCGTCACACTCTCTCACCTCGTCGTTGCCTTTTGATTGTCGCCACCAACGTCAGTTTCGCTGCTCGCCGCCGCCATCGCGTCTTTCCTCATCGCCGTCGCGTTCTCTCTCCGGTAACAGATTTGAACAATCACGTTCGATTTAGTGGTTTAACAGTATTTTCATGCTTAATTTGGTTCATTTCATGTTTGATTTAGGGTTTTCGAATTGTGATTTAATTGATGCTTGAATGTGCGATGTCGGCGACAACGGCGGTGAGATTCCCGATCGCACCTACGACGTCGACGACGATCGATTTGGAATCAAGCTATCAGCAGGTATTCATTGATAAATTTGATTCATTTGTGAATTCGTTTTGATTCAGTCATTTTATTTTGTTTTGTTTTGGGTATGATTGTATTTTTGAGGATTTTTATTTTTAGATCTGATTTGCTTGAATGATTTTTCAAATTACAGGGATGACGGCGACGGCGACAACGACGATCATTTTCTCCGGCTGTGGTGAACGAGGACGTCGAATTCGTGTGACATTTGCGAACTTCGACGGCGCTCATACTCCGACGGCTGTTCCGATAGGAGGCTGAATATTGTATGGATAATAGGTGTCATTGTTTGGACACTCTCGTGTCATTGTATGAAGGAGTCACTGTATGGACACTCTTATGTCATTGTATTGGCAGTCGGTGTCATTGGATGAACACTCTTTGTGTTTGTGTTTGTGTTTGTGGTGGTTGTGGTGGTGGTGGTGGTGGTGGTGGTGGTTGTGGTTATGGTGGTTGTGGTTGTGGTTGCCATAGAATGACACGGGTTTGTCAATAGAATGACACGGGTTTGACAATACAATGACACTATAGGCACTTCGGTGTTATCGGTAGTTGTGGTGGTTGTTGTGGTGGTGGTGGTGGTTGTGGTTGTGGTTGTGGTTGTGGTGGTTGTGGTTGTGGTTGCCATAGAATGACACGGGCTTGTCAATAGAATGACACGGGTTTGACAATACAATGACACTATGGGCACTTCGGTGTTATCGATGGTTTGCCCATATAATAACACAGGTTTGTCAATCGAATGACACAGGTTTGTCCAAACAGTGACACTATGGAGACGCAGTGTTATTGTTCGGTGTCATTGTATGAATCGTGGTTTTGATAGCTCATTTGTAAAGCATTTGTGTACATACACTAATGTTGTAGGTTCGATTCCTACATGAGTTCTAGATTTTCATGTCATTGCATAGACCTTTCTCTGTCATTGCATGTAGGTGTCATTCTATAGTGATTTTGTGTCATTGTACGCGAGTGGCACTCTATGTGACACTTTGTGTCACTCTATGGCGGTGCGCATTTCTTACGCGAGCGGAAGTTCGCACCTGATCTCGCCTGTATATATATATATCATAAGAGTACCCCTCCTTAGGTGAGTACTGAGCACCAAATCTCAGCCGTCAGATCTACAATTTTTGACGCCCCAGATTAAGCCACATGTCCGGGGTTTAAATAACAATTTACACAGTTTTTTTTTTTCAATTTTCGAAATCTGACAATTTACTTTCCAAAAATCAACTGCTCTTTCATTTTCTCTCTCCTCTCTCGCGTTCTCTCATTTTCTCTCTCCTCTCTCGCGTTTTCCCATTTCCTCTCATTTTCTCCGATAACTCGTTGCCGTCATCTCCATCGCCGTCGCTGCCGCCGCCTCCGTCGACATCTTCTCCTCCTTTTAGTTCTTATAATAAGGTAATACTTTCGATTTTCTTTTTAAATTTACTGCATTTTATGGATTTCGAAGTTGAATATCGTTCTACTCTTGTTGAAATATTTGTTAATCTACTGTAAAATGTAGATTAATCAGTTGATTTTAGTGTTATATAGCTTTTATTTCCGATTTTGATCATTTTTGAAACCCTAACTTTTTGCATGTCGTTTTTTGTGTTAATTTTGTGTTTGTGTTCAAATTATATGTGTTTCTTACTCTAAAATGTTGATTAATCGGTTGATTTTAGTGTTATACAGCGTTTATTTCCGATTTTGAAAATTTTCGAAACCCTAGCTTTTTTGCATGTGGTTTTTTTGTGTATTTGTTCCAATTATATCTGATACCACTCTAAAATGTTGATTAATTGGTTGATTTTAGTGTTATACAGCGTTTATTTCCAATTTTGAAACCCTAGTTTTTTTGTTAAAATTTTGTGTTTTTTGGTGTGTAGCAAAGATGAAGAGGAAGTCGCCTAAAAGTAATTCGAAAATGTCGAAAAGAGTGTACTGATATAGTTTTGCATGAAGGAGGGACGAAAAAGCGTCGTTTGGAAACAAATGTGTCGGTTGAAGACGCTTTGATTGACGTCCATGAAGAACGTAAAACTGATGTGCCAAAGTATTTCATTTGTCTCTCTATGTTTGTCACTGTATTCGGTGTTATGTGTCATTGTATGTGGTTTCTGTGACACTCTCCATGTGTGTTTATGGTGGTGTCATTGTATGCGACATGTTTGTCACTGTATTTAATTTTATGTGTCATTGTATGTGTGTTTCTGTGACACTCTCATGTGTTTTTATGCTAGTGTCATTGTATGCGAAATGTGTGTCACTGTATCTGATTTTATGTGTCATTGTATGTGTTTTTGTGACACTCATGTTTTTTTATGCCTGTGTCATTGTATGCCACATGTTTGTCAATGTATTTGATTTTATGTGTCATTGTATGTGTTTCTGTGACACTCTCATGTCTTTTTATGCCAGTGTCTTTGTATGTCATTGTATTTGATTTTGTGTGTCATTGTATGTGTTTCTGTGACACTCTCATGTCTTTTTATGCCGGTGTCATTGTATGCCACATGTGTGTCACTGAATTTGATTTTATGTGTCATTGTATATATGTGTTTGTAATTTTATTCTCCAACGCAGGGTGAAACTAGTTACCAAATGCCGCCCCAATTCTTTGATGAAGGTATTGAGTGTGATAAACAACAACCCTGAGCTTGTAAATGGCGTTAAAGAAATGGGGTTTGGGGGGTTGTTAATGTTGAATCTCGGGGTTGTTCCAACTTCAATAATCCCGTGGTTAGTTGATGCTTTTAATCATGAGAGTTTTATTTTGAAAGCTTCCTAGAGGAAGGAGTTTTTGCTTGGTAAGGATGATGTTCATAACATGTTTCTGTTGCCTAGAGGACCGAATGTGGTGGAATTGATTAAGACGGGAAACAGGTTCACGTCTGATCAACATCCATTAAAAATGAAATGGAGGCAGAAATTTAATATTAAGGGTAATATTGATGTGATTGCTATTGGAGAGTTTGTTAGTAGGCTGAAAAAGAAGGAGGTCGCAGATGACGAGTTCAAACAAATGTTTGTACTCTTGGCTATGTCATCTTTCTTGGCTCCAACTTCTAATTCCACGATTGAATTCAGCCTTTTACAAGCTGTTGAAGATGTGTCGAAGATTAAGGACCTTGATTGGTGTGGGTTTGTGTTTGATCAATTAATTGATGGATTCATGAAGCACAAGGTAAAGAAGTTAACATTCTGTGGAGGATGTGTTCTCGTTTTGATGTTGGCGTACTTCCATAGGCTTGAAGTTCGTGGAGAAGTTCAACCCTGTGACTTGCCACTCATCCAACATTGGGATGACGAGAAGTTGTCAAAAAGGGTAAAGTCACAATTCAATTCTGGTTCTTTGGCTAATGGGTTGATCTCAAAGACTGTATACCCAATTTCCAAATCAAAGAATGTCCCAAAATCAAAGTATGAAGATATCCCTCATACATCTGCTGGTTCTCGGTCTAATGGATGCAAGTATATTGTGTTTGAGCTTCCTGAAGGCATAGAGACAGATGAGGAGATTAAGGGGAGGGCAAGTGGTGATGAAGTCCAGGAGATTTTTCTCCTTATGCAGCGAAACATTGAGGTTGTACACCTCAATGTTTTGAGTTCGCTAAATGAACTAAAAAAGAAGAGGGCTGCCTCGAGGCCTGCTGATCATGAAGGAGGTTTGAAATTGTCCCCGACACCCTCATGCTTGTTTGATCCTGATGTTCTCCGTTGTTTCGACTCTCTTTGTGAGAGAATGCAGGCAGTGAAAGAAATGACAGATTTCTTAGCAACGTATGGGCTGTCATCTCAACCACCTATCATGACTCTCCCTTCTGGTGATGTTTGTGGTGATGAAGCTGCCCAACAACAAACCGAAAATTTTATTTCTACAGAAGATTATATCTCTGGCTTTGAAGATTTAGAACTCATTGTGTCAATGGTTACTGATGGTGTCTCAAATGAAACTACAACTGGTGTTGATTCTAGAATGTCTACTGCTACCGAGCCTGTAGAGCTTGATTGTAGCAAGGTTGATCATAGCAACGCTGTTGCTAGTGAGTCTAGTGCCGCAGAGCCTCGTATTTTCGAGCTTCGTCCTGTCGCAGACCCTGGCGTTACCAAGCCTCTTGTCACAGAGTCGGTTGTTACCGATCCGCTGTCGCAGACCTTGGTGTTGTCAAACCTCTTGTCGTAGATTTTGGTGTTACCGATCCTCCTCTCACAGACCGTGGTGTTATCAAGCCTCTTATTGTAGATGCTGGTGTTATAGAGCCTGCTGTTGGCAAGGGTGCTGCTTCCGAGTCTGCTGCTAGTGAATGTGGTGCTAGCAAGCCTTCTTCGAATCTTGCAGAGGAAATTATGCCTTCGGAAGGGGTTTGGATTAGTCTTCAGGGGCGCAACCATGATGGTGTGGGCTGCTCTCTTGACTTTGGTGGTGTCTGTGAAGATAATTTGCTCCTGTCCAATTTTATGATCAATCACAGAGAGATCTTTTCATCAATGCTTTCACTACGCAAATTTGTAGCTGACTACGTCTTTTTAGATGATTTTGACCTCCCAAATGAGTAAGTGACAAGCTTTTCTTCATACAGTGACACTTTATTGCATACAGTGACAATCGATTGTGCATAGAATTTCAGGCTTTTTGATACACTTGTTGACTTTTTTTTTAGTTTGCTTTTTTTAGTGAGCAGTTGGTGAACTTTGGCTTCTACCATTTTCTTCCAAGGGAAGATATGGTTACATTTCATGATCGTGAAATGATTACAAATACCATTGTTGAGTGTTGGTCAATCCACCTCAACGAGCTTCAGCAAAAGGAGAATTAGCAACCGTCAAGGACCTTTTTTGGCGTTAGTCACATGGTATTTACACTTCCATTTTAGTAAAATTTTGAAGTATATTATTACTGTATGTTTTTCACCAACTCATTTATTCTGTTTATTTGCAGGGGCCATTGTTAGCTCTCAAAAAGAACATAAAGTCGAATGGTGCTTGTGAGGAGCTGATGTCTTGTTGGGATAATTGGAGTTTTTGTAATCGCCGGCCAATTGATCTGAATGCTGATACGGTGAGTTTTTAGCAGTGCTCTTAAATCTCTGTGTTTTCTTTCTCTATTTTGACAATAGAGTGACACTGTATTTTGCATACAGTGACAGGACATTGTCAATAGAGTGACACTGTATTTTGCATATAGTGACAGGACATTGTCCATGGAGTGATACTCTATTTTGCATACAATGACACATTTTTGTCAATATGTGACACTGTATTTTGCATACAGTGACATGACTTTGACAATTGAGTGACACTGTATTTCTCATGCAGTGACATGACTTTGTCATAGAGTGACACTGTATTTTGCATACAGTGACAAGCTTATTTCCTTTTATTGGTGTTTTCTAATTCTGTTCTATTTAATGTAGCTGTTCATCCCTCTACTACTTGAAGAACACTTCTTCTGTGCCTGTATCAACTTTAAATCTCGTCGAATTGACTACCTTGACAACAAAGTTTATGCTAATTGGGACAAACATGAGTGCAAGTCAATGGCCTTGCTTGCGGTAATTACTGTAATTCTTATGGTTGGGGGTTTTTTCAGTGTGAACTCTGTTTGAGTCTCTTTGATAACATAAAGTATGTTGATTTTCTATGTGACTACTATGTTTTCAGTGTAAAATGCTGGGCTCTTATCTCAAATCCAAATCTATTGCTCGAGGAGCTGACATGTCTAAGTTTGAGATGGTCAATGTTGAGTTTGAATGGCATTCAACAGAACAGAATGTTGATTGCGGTATTTTCATGATGATACACATGTTGTGCTACAAAGGAGATGTGTTCCATTGTCCATTATCATCTTATAAATCCAGAATTCGTTATCGATGCGAGCTTGCTGTTTCCTTGGTTTTGAGCGACATCAACGATTTGAGGATTGATATCCTCAAAGCGGTTGCTCAATATGTTGATGAAAAGGCTACTTTTTATCCTAATCTGCTGAAAAAGCGCGAGGAAGAAGCTAAGAAGACACGTAGGAAATGCAAAGCCACGCCAAAGGAAGGGAAAACGAAGAAAACAGGCGGTAAAGACAATTTTGATACTATGTCTCCTCAGTCTGGCAGCCGTAGCGCACGCTCAAAAACTCTC
Organism: Spergularia marina; assembly: GCA_963680865.1. Lineage (NCBI taxonomy): Eukaryota > Viridiplantae > Streptophyta > Magnoliopsida > Caryophyllales > Caryophyllaceae > Spergularia > Spergularia marina. The sequence continues at coordinate 10,698,714 of OY804554.1, forward strand.
ATCACACCTGATATTTCTGTTTTGAGAAGGGTGTCACCTGAAAAGAGTGATGGGGCTGGGTGTAGCATAGACTGCGGTCCTCCAGAAACTAAGATTCTTTTTCTATCGAAGTTATGAGGGCCAATGGTGTGATGTTTAATAAGATGCTTAAGCTCCGAAAGGAGGTTGTGGACTATTGCTTCTTGGATGACTACAGTCAACTAGACCATCGATATGTGCTTGAATTTGTTAGACAACTTTTATATATAATCCCTTGCAAAAACAGATGGTCACTTTTTTTAGGGGAATCATAATCTTGAAAGCTTTTTTTTTGTTTTTTTTTTTTGTTTCTGTTTTTAGGGAATTGGTTGTTAAATTTTCAAAGGATATGATGTTGTGTCGAAAAGATCTGTTAACTATGCTCCCTAGTACAATGATGAGTACAGAAGTTGCAGATTGTTCGTCGGTTCCGCTAAATGTCATTGAGGCTGAGGAAACCTGCAAACCATCAAGGCTTTTCTTTGGGATTGATCACATGGGCGTTCTGTCCAGTTTGGTTGATACAACATGTGACACAGATCAAGCTGACAACCTCTTTCAGATATGGGACAAGTTTTTCGATCAATGCCCAGTCAAATTGAATTTTGATGCTGATTTGGTGTTTATTCCATTTTTCTACAACGATCATTACTTCGCCATGTGTCTCAATTGGCTTCAACAAAGAATTGAAGTTTTGGATAACACCATCCATAAGGACTGGAAGGATTCTGACTTCTACCGACTCACAAAGGCAGCGGTAAGTTTAATTATAGTTTTAACATTTTCACACCAATAGACATTACATGGATGATGTCTGTCATTCTATTATTCATACAGTGATATGACATTGTCCATAGAGTGATACTCTATTTGAGAAACAGTGACAACCATTGAAGAAGAGTGATACTTTATTGTAAAATAGAGTGACAGTGTTCTGCTGAAAAAGTGACATTATGTTACGCATACAATGACACTATTTTTCACTTTATTCCATGGATGATGTCTGATTTTTTTTAAGACAGTCTTTGTTATTTGAATTAATTAATACTGAGTGTTAGTTTTGTGGTTGTCTATTTTTTGGACATTCTTATGCAGATTGGACTGGTGTGTGATTATTTGGATACAAAGGGTCGCAAAGTTGATGAACAATCGGCATTTTTTGACATGGAAAAGTCTGTCTGCATGGATTTCACTTGGCGAAGTGCCGATAGTCTCAATGATGAGTCGGGGTGTTTTATGATGATGCACCTTTTTTATTATGAGGGAGTCTTGTTTGATAGTAACTTGGGAAGCAAGGTAGAAAGGCGCCTTTTTGCTGCAGAGATGGCTGCTGCATTGGTGTTAAGTGACATCAATGAGGAGAGAGAGAGAGAGTTCTGACTCTCTCAGCTGCATTGAACCCACGGAGAAAAGATTTGTTTGAGCAATTGAAAGAGGAACGTCTAATCAAAGAAATAGAGAAGAAGAAGAAGGATGAGAAGCCTAAAAAGAAGACGTTATTGCCAGCAGAAAAGGTCGATCCTAAGCCGTTATTGACTGAAGAGCCTGTTTTGCGCAATTTACATGGTGCGGGTGCAAGGTACGGAAATTATTCTACCCAATTAGCTTTTAGCTCTTATTCCCCCTCGTTTTTTTATATTCCAGGTTTTGACATTTTGTATGGAACTTTTCGTTTCAAGGGAAGATTATCATCAAGAGGAGGACGATCTTCTCCAAGAGCACGAGGGGGATCTTCATCAATAGGCCGAGGCAGAGGTCGTGGGAGAAATACATGAATTTTTTTTTTTCTTTATCTATGTAAATCTGTACATGACTTTTTTTGACAAACCTTATTTTTGTGGCTATGATCACAATTTTTATAGTGTGTACTCAAAGTCACTATGTTCAATGGAGTGTCACTTTTTTCTGAAATAGAGTGTCACTCTGTAGACAACATACTGTCACTGTATTGAGTTTGTTCAATGTAAATGTTACATTTTGGAAGTGTTACTAATTGGTAAAAGTAGTGCATAATATAATGTCATTTTTTCAGCAAAACAGTGTCACTCTATATCACAATAACATAATGTCACTTTCTCAAATAGAGTATCACTCTATGGTGAATGTCCTGTCACTGTATGAATAATAGAGTGTCATTGATCTGAAGTACATTCAAAATTAAGTCATAAAAGTTGTAATAGAGTTTTTGAAGTGTTACTCATGGGAGAAAATAGTGTCATTGAATGCGTAACATAATGTCACTTTTTCAGCAAAACACTGTCACTCTATTTTACAAATAACCTGCTAAGCCTACATACAATGGTCTGTCATTGTTTCCCAAAGAGAGTATCACTCCTTGGACAATGTCATGTCACTGTATGAATAATAGAGTGTCATTGATCAGAAGTACATTCAAAATTAAGTCATAAAAGCTGTAATAGAGTTTTTGAACTGTTACACATGGGAGAAAATAGTGTCATTATATGTGTAATATAATGTCACTTTTTCAGCAAAACACTGTCACTCTATTTTACAAATAACCTGCTAAGCCTACGTAAAATGGTCTGTCACTGTTTCTCAAATAGAGTATCACTCCATGGTCAATGTCATGTCACTGTATAAATAATAATGTATCACTCTGGACGATCTCTACGAATGAGCTTGACCATGACTTCGAGTTTGTCTTTTGAAAGGTGTAGTTTCTACAACAACCTGAATTATGTAATAAGTATCAGATTTCAATTCATGAAGAAATTTAATTCTATTCACTAATAAAAATCTAGAAAAGCACAAACGAAAGAGAGAAGAGTGACGTGACCTGTGGACGTGGTTGATTGTCTACAATTGTGGGAAGATGACAGTTCCTCTTATCATGAGTTGTCAGTTGTTTGCAATTGTTACAAAATCTGGGAGCTCTTAAAGCATTGACTGGCGGCTGCATCTCATGTAATACCCCGGATTTCTGAGGAGATCCCTAAGAGATTCACTACTAGAAATTAGGCCTTTTGCGACGCACTATTAGGGATGCTTCCTCTAAAAAAGTGTTGGAGTCTTAGTTTATGAACAAAACTAGAACAAAACTAGAAGCGCTTTGATAAGCGTTGCTTGATAGCGTCGCTACAATACTACAAGAATTAAAACAACCACGATACATATGGAACTTTTTTTTTGTTCCGGAGCGCTTTTGGAAGCGTCCCTCGAAAAGCGTCGCCTCCTATTTAATTATTTTGGCGCAAAACGAAAAGTTGGCGCAATATTATACAAAGTTGGCGCACAAATATCTGAAAACCAAACTTCAATAGAGAAAAAAAAAAAAGCAAAAAGAAATTAAAAAAAAGAAAAGAAATTGAATAGAGACAAAATTAGCCTCACACAGTCACACGTTTATTCTTAGGATTTCTCACCTAACCATTTTCATTCTCTTCCACCAGCGGCCGACGCGCACGACTTCCGAGCTCTTTCTCCTTGTCGTCGCCGGCAGCTACAGCCTTCTTTCAACCTTTACCGCACCGGTAAGAATTGGGAGCTTTTTCTCTTGATTTTAGATATTATTTTAGAAACATTCAAAACATCAGCCATCGTTGATTTGATTCATATTTTTTCTCCAAATTATCAGATTAATTAAGGAGTACGGCTCAAATTCTCGCCAATATCAGTCATGTTGACGCCGCTACTTCATTCATCTGCTAAACGGTATGTTCAATTCTAGAAATTTCCCAATAAATTATGTTTGTTTGTGCTTTGAATTGTTTAATTTTTTTTATTGATTGTGTTGGTTGTGACTATGTTTTTGTGCGTTTCTTTGAACAACAAATCAGTCTTCTACATTACGCTGCATCTATTCGAGCCCCGTGGATAACTGTATTATTTCCTGATCATGGACTTAGTGCAGATCTCAGAATTGACTTTGTTAAGTTTATATGTTTTGTGGAGCTTTGTAATTTGAAAAAGGCGTTGCCTCTCGCTGCCGCACTAGAAGCGTTGCGGTACTTTTTTCGTCTTCATAATTCCCTCACTCGATTTATATCGTGCTTGATATTTGCCTATATCTTTGCACTGACATTGATTTTCCTCTTTTTAGTCTTTTTTTATTATTGATTATCCACCTTAGTTGCCATTAATTTAGTGTAAAATGGGATAAAGTTGATAACTTTGTTGATTTAACTGTTGGAAATGACGACCTCTAATCATGGTATAAACATTGGCAATGCTCTTGGATCATTGAACTGTGCTTTGGGTCAATTTCGTGTTCACTAAGTTCTATTGTGTAGGTGTATAGATTGTGTTGCATTGGTGTTTACTTGTAATGTTGTTTCTCAATGTGGTCTAGACTTTGAGCCATCTGCTTTGGGAGGATTGTTGGGTGGGGTCCAACCCCATTTGTTTATTATTGTTTTTTTATTAGTTTTCTATTTAAGAAAAAAAAAAAACAGAAAAAAAAAAAGGAAAACAGAAGAAACAAAAAGAGGAGCAGGGGGCTGTTTTTCTGGAGAGGGGCTCGACAGAAGCAAGTGACAGAACAAAACACTCCCACAAAAACACAACACAAGAGAGAGAAAGAGAGAAAAGGAGAGAAGAAGCTAATCCCGTATAACCCTAAAAATCCCAAATTTGAAGTCCTGATTCCCGGTCCGTTCGGACTCGGATTGTAGCCAAATTTGGAGGGGTGTCTACTGCATATACAAGCTTCGTTCCTGCCAATTTTTGAGTCGTTTCGACTTCCCTAGCTGGTACTTTCGTTCCCTCTGCCTCTTTGTGTAAATTGGTGTTATTTGCTACTTTGTAGTGGAGATTGGTGTTGGTTGTTTGTCTTTGTTGAATTTCGTTTTTGATTTGGTTTAGTCAATTTGCGTCGAATTGCTGCCAAATTTTCGCTAGACTCGTTTGGTGTCTTTTAGGCACAACAGTGGTATCAGAGCTTAGGTTGTAAGCTAGGTTATAATGGAGTCTAGCAGTTCGGGTTCAATGATTAAATTGACCTCCACAAATTATTCCATGTGGAAGTGTATGATGGAGGACTTGTTAGTGTGTAAAGACCTCTTTGAGCCTATTGACGCAAATCCCGGAACCCCTGATAACCCTCCTCCTAAGCCCGACTCTATGACTGAGAAAGAGTGGGGAAATATGAAACGGAAGACTTTGGCTACCATTAGGCAGTGGGTTGATAGAACTATCTATAGTCATATATCGCGAGACACCGATGCTTTTGCAATGTGGAAGAAGTTGCAAAACCTTTATGAGAGGAAATCGGCTCATAACAAAGCCTCTTTGATTAAGAGACTTGTTAATTTGAAGTTGAAAGTGGGGAAGTCAGTTTCGGAACATCTTGGTGATTTTCAAGATGTCATTAATAAACTGACGTCCATGAATATTGTGCTTGATGATGAGTTGCAAGCACTTTTCCTCTTGAGTTCCGTTCCGGATACATGGGAAACCATGGTGGTGTCTATTAGCAATTCCGCTCCTAGTGGAAAGCTAACGATGGATATGATAAAAGATAGTATGTTCAACGAAGAAATGAGGAGGAAGGAGATGGGTTCGGATAATGCTCAGGCCCTTGTTACGGAGAGTAGGGGCAGAGGTAAAAGTAAGGGTCCAAAGAACCGTGGCAAGTCCAAGGGTCGTTCTAAGTCTCGGGATCACAAGGACAATATCATTTGTCATTATTGTGATAAGCCGGGACATGTTCAGAACTCTTGTTGGGTTCGGAAAAAGGATCTAAAGAATGGCAAGCAGATGAAAAAGGCGGATAATGCGGGTACGGCCGCAATTGCAAGTGATGAGCCAGTCACTTTGATTTGTGCTACAAGTGATTGTTCTCATATCACTAATTCCAACAGTGAGTGGCTTATTGATACGGGGGCCTCTTTTCATTGTGCTCCGGAGAGTGAATATTTCTCAAACTATCGAACGGGTGATTTTTGGTAGTGTGAAAATGGGAAATAATTCTTCGGCGAGCATAGTTGGTATTGGTGATGTTCGGGTAGAGACAAATGTCGGATGCACGATTATTTTGAAGAATGTGCGTCATATACCCGATTTACGTCTTAACTTGCTATCCGCAACTGTCCTTGATCAAGAGGGCTTTCATCACACTTTCGGAAGTGGAAAGTGGAAGATGACCAAAGGGTCGATGCTTGTTGCTCGTGGAGAGTTGTGTTGCACTCTTTACAAGACACACATGAGAGTGTGTGGTGGTGAAATTAATGCCGTTGAAGAAGTTTCCTCACCAAATTTGTGGCATAGGAGACTCGGGCATATGAGTGAAAAGGGGATAAAGATCTTGGCAGAGAGATCTCTTATTCCGGCGGATAAGAGTATATCTCTTAATCCTTGTGATCATTGTGTACTAGGTAAGCATCATAGAGTTTCTTTTCGAAAACGATCGAAACGGAAAGAAAGCAAGCTAGCTCTAGTGCACACTGATGTGTGTGGTCCAATTGAAGTGGAATCGGCAGGGGGTCATTTATATTTTGTGACTTTCATTGATGACCATACACGTAAGACATGGGTTCATCTTATGAAGCATAAAAGCGAAGTCTTTGAAATTTTTCAGAAATTTCATGCTATGGTGGAGAGGGAGACAGAGAAAAAGTTGAAATGTCTCCGTAGTGACAATGGAGGTGAATATACCTCAAATGAGTTCAAAAGTTACTGCTCCAAGCATGGGATTCGACATGAGAAGACTGAGCCGGGCACTCCACAACACAATGGTGTGGCGGAGAGGATGAATCGGACCATTGTCGAGAAAGTGAGATGCATGTTAAGGATGGCAAACCTTCCAAAAAGGTTTTGGGGTGAAGCTGTCAATAGTGCAGTGTATTTGATCAATCGTTCGCCTTCGGTTCCGCTTGGTTTGGACATTCCGGAGAAGGTTTGGTCGGGACGTGATGCCTCTTACACTCACTTGAGAGTGTTCGGATGCAAGGCATTTATGCTAGTTCCGAAGGAGAAGCGGTTAAAGCTTGATAGCAAAGCTACTCCTTGCATTTTTATGGGTTATGGTGATGAGGAGTATGGCTATAGGCTATGGGATCAGGAGAGGAGAAAAGTTGTCAGAAGTAGAGATGTGGTATTTCGTGAGCAAGAGATGGGCTCTGACATGCTAATTGAAAAGTATGTCGACACATATACTACTTCCGACTTAACACCTATTCCTATCCCTATCGTTGATCATATTGCAGGTGATGGTGAAAATGAAGGTGGAGATGCTATCTTTGAAGAAGATAATCCACATGTGTCAGATAACAATGACGTGACACAAGAGGATGAAGAAGAAGAGGCTGTAGAGCAGGGGGAGCAGCCCGTTATTCATCCCACGGGGGCTGATCAGGAGCTTAGGCGATCAACCCGTGAGCGTAGACAATCAACTTGGTACTCAAGTGATGAGTACATCCTCCTTACTGAAGAGGGGGAGCCTGAGAGTTTCCAAGAAGTGCAATCTATATCCGATAAAGATAAGTGGAATGCCGCAATGGAAGATGAGATGAACTCTTTGATGAAAAATGATACATATGAGTTGGTGAAGCTTCCAAAAGGCAGAAAAGTGTTGAGAAACAAGTGGTTATTCAAGTTGAAGAAAGACGGTGATAATCTAGTGAGGCATAAAGCGAGATTGGTGGTGAAAGGTTGTAATCAAAAGAAGGGTATCGATTTCAATGAGATTTTCTCACCGGTTGTGAAGATGACTTCGATACGAGTCGTGTTAGGCCTAGTCGCTAGCTTGAATCTTGAAATCGAACAACTTGATGTGAAGACCGCTTTCTTACACGGTGACTTGCACGAGGAGATATATATGGAGCAGGCGGAGGGATTTGAAGTGAAAGGGAAAGAGCACTTAGTGTGCAAATTGAAGAAGAGCCTTTACGGGCTTAAACAAGCACCAAGGCAGTGGTATAAGAAGTTCGATGCATTTATGACGAGTCATAATTATACGCGGACAGAGGCTGATCCTTGTGTGTATTTTAGACTGTTCCCTGATGGTAACTTTATTATCCTCCTCCTTTATGTTGATGATATGCTTATTGTGGGGAAGAATGGTGATATGATTAGCAGCCTTAAAGAAGACTTGTCTAAGTCTTTTGATATGAAGAATTTAGGCCCTGCCAAACAGATTTTAGGCATGCAAATCATACGAGATCGGAAAGCTGGTAAGTTGTGGGTTTTACAAGAACGCTATATTGAACGTGTACTTGAAAGATTCAATATGAAGAGCACTAAGCCAGTGAGTACGCCACTAGCGGGTCATTTTAGGTTGACAAAAGAAGATTGCCCGACTAGTGATGAAGAGAAAGAAGGTATGTCTTCCATACCATACTCCTCTGCCGTTGGTTCTTTGATGTATGCAATGGTCTGTACACGACCCGATATTGCACATGCAGTTGGAGTGGTGAGTCGGTTCTTGTCTAATCCCGGAAAAACTCATTGGGAGGCGGTGAAGTGGATTCTTAAATATTTGAGGGGTACATCGAAAATGTGTTTATGTTTTGGAAAATCTGAACCTATACTTGAAGGATTCACTGATGCGGATATGGCGGGTGATATTGATGGTAGAAAATCCACCTCGGCTTACTTGTTCATGTTTGCGGGGGGAGCCATATCTTGGCAATCTAAGCTTCAAAAGTGTGTAGCTTTGTCTACCACTGAGGCTGAATATATTGCCGCCGTTGAAGCTAGTAAGGAGATGTTGTGGCTTAAACGGTTTCTCCTAGAGTTAGGTTTGGAACAAGAGGAGTACATTGTACATTGTGATAGCCAAAGTGCTATTGATTTGAGCAAAAATACCATGTATCATGCTCGAACAAAACACATTGATGTCCGTTACCATTGGTTGAGAGAGGTCATCGAGGATGAGCTTTTAAAGTTGTTGAAGATCCACACCGACAAGAATGGGGCTGATATGTTGACTAAGGTCTTACCCGGCCACAAGTTTGCAAGTTTTTGCAAGCTAGCCGGGATTGTCTCCAAGTGAGTTGTAGGAGACGTATCTCCTCCGAATCGGGTTGGAGGGGGAGATTGTTGGGTGGGGTCCAACCCCATTTGTTTATTATTGTTTTTTTTATTAGTTTTCTATTTAAGAAAAAAAAAAACAGAAAAAAAAAAAGGAAAACAGAAGAAACAAAAAGAGGAGCAGGGGGCTGTTTTTCTGGAGAGGGGCTCGACAGAAGCAAGTGACAGAACAAAACACTCCCACAAAAACACAACACAAGAGAGAGAAAGAGAGAAAAGGAGAGAAGAAGCTAATCCCGTATAACCCTAAAAATCCCAAATTTGAAGTCCTGATTCCCGGTCCGTTCGGACTCGGATTGTAGCCAAATTTGGAGGGGTGTCTACTGCATATACAAGCTTCGTTCCTGCCAATTTTTGAGTCGTTTCGACTTCCCTAGCTGGTACTTTCGTTCCCTCTGCCTCTTTGTGTAAATTGGTGTTATTTGCTACTTTGTAGTGGAGATTGGTGTTGGTTGTTTGTCTTTGTTGAATTTCGTTTTTGATTTGGTTTAGTCAATTTGCGTCGAATTGCTGCCAAATTTTCGCTAGACTCGTTTGGTGTCTTTTAGGCACAACAAGGATGATATTTAGAAATTGTCTCATGCATAGTTGTAGAGAGTGAAATCTCAGGTCATTTAGTTTGTGTGTGCATCCGAAATTTTAAATGATTGAGGTGGCTTGTTTAGGGAACTATAAATCCACCTTGTTCATAGTTAAAGTTAGATTGATTCAAGTGCATAATTTAGGGTCGTAAATAAGTGGTCAGTGTGGTATCTATATTGGCGACCTTGCATATTTTTGCAGAATTAAGTGATGAAAGACAAGCTGGCTTTGTATTCTCTTTCTTTATAAATCTGCGTGATATGGAGAAGTAATTACATGAGTGTGTATGTCGTTTGCTCCTCTTCCATAAGTTGATCGTAGGATTGTGCTTAGTTTGCATTGTTTCACTCAAAATCTGGAATAAGTGGTTTTGCCCACTGTCGTCTTTTTAAACCACCCATTGTAGTTTCTGCTGTCTTTTAAGAACTTTTTGATGTGTTCATTATGTTCTATGGGAAGGTGTCATTTTCCTCAATGTCCTAAGTTCTTTATACTAATTTGCCTTCATGTCTTCCTGTACCTTGTGTAGTGTCTAGAATCAGAAAACAATAAACTTGGCTTCTAATTCCCTATATCATGAAAAGAAGAAAGAATAAATCTTTATAACCAAAAATTGGAGCATGTTCCCTGCCATGTGATTTCAAAGAGGGTTTTTTCCGCTAAAATTGAGCAGTGGCTTTTTTGTAAGGCTCAAGGCTTAACTTTTATTAAGTGTGATAATTCTACTCTTGGTTTTATGACTATTGACACCAAGCATATATATGTAGCCTTCTTTCTTGCGTGCATCCATGATTAAAATAAAGTGGTGTCCATCTAGTAGCATCTAGCTAATCGGAAAGAGGAGTCTGTGGGCATTTCTCAAGTGCATTGAAAAGTACAAACTCGAAAAAATACATCTTTAAGGCTTAAACTCGAAAAAATACATCTTTAAAGCTTAGAGTGTTAGAAACTTTCTTTTCTTATATGTTCAGCTCATAACTATACATTTAAACCCGTCAGTATAATATGTAGATGAAATATTAATTCTCAAATGTGCAAAATTTTCTAAAATTATTTAAGCATGAATGAAATAGTTGTAGATATGATCTTTGAAATTACTTAAATAGCTTAACCGGAAGTTTGACAGTAATAATAATCACATGATTGTGCATCTCCTTCATGATTTTAATGTTATTCTTCGTGCTGAATTATGCAAAATTGCAAACATGATGATGATGATTATTTAGTATAAGTTGAGTTGCTAATAGTATGATGTTGGTTAGAGCTATGAACACTTGTGGTTGTAGTGATTTGGATTTTGTTGGCCTGACTTCTATTTGGGATGTATTATTGTGGTAGCTTTCTCTATACTTGAACTAGAAACTTTTTAGTAATAGAAACTTTATAGTAAAGGTGTTTGCAGTTCAAAATCATTGGCAAAATCAAACAATGATATATTGGGGTCAGCTATTGCCTACGTGAATCATGATAACTCTAGCTGATACAAGTTTAGCTTTCTGTAACACGTCTTATTTTAATTTTTTTACTAGCTATTAGTTTGTTGGTTATTTTTGAAGTTTTGTTTTTAGTAAAATGTGGTGTACTTTTTTGAAATAAAGTTAGGTAATCATGGATTTGAGAATGATCAAAGAAAAGTTGTCTTCGTCATTGCATAGCCCCGAATACCAAGTAGGAGTCATCGAATTTATCACTTATGCAACTAGGAATCATCCTTGTAGTGGGAAGATTTGGTGTCCTTGTGAGAATTGTGCCAACCAGAAACTTTTGCATAAAGATGAGGTTCATATTCACTTGCTTCAATTTGGGATGAAACCTAATTACCTGATTTGGACTTTTCATGGAGAAGTCGTAGAAGAAACATCTAACGCTCATGAGTCTGAGGTTCTAAACCAGAATGAAATGCATGAGAGTTTACACCAGTTAGTACATGACGCGTACGGATATAAAGAGGGTGATATGTCTCGTGTAGTTGATTCCGATATGCCTGATTCTGGTGATTGTGACATGCCTGATGTAGATGATGATACACTAAACACTGATCCATCTACTAAAGGTCCAAACAAAGAAGCTGAAAGCTTTTATAGTTTGCTTAGTGATGCTGACCAAGAGTTGTGGCCAGGGTGTGAGCTAACTAAGTTGTCTTTCTTGGTGCTCTTGTTTTACACAAAGAGTACCAATAAGTGGAGCAACAAGTCTTTTAGTGACTTGCTGGGAATTATGCAACAAGCTATTCCCAATGGCATAAAGTTACCTAAGTCATTTGCCGAGGCGAAAAAAATTATTGAAAAGTTGGGCCTTGGGTTATTTAAGCAACAGTGAACTGCAAATATAAGGTTAGTTATTCTAACCTTTGCTACTTTTCTCTTTAAATGTGTTCATGTTCATGGTTTGAAATGTGGTGTATGATTTAGGCGGAATGGTAATGTTGGGAGTAATGTATTATTGTTGATCCTCCTAAAAAGACGGACTGTGGAGTGGAAAAGTACTATGACATATATAGTAGCTAGAACTTCAGTAAGGCTGTTAGTTCTTCCATGTTTACACTTTCTTTGAAATATAAATTAAAACATAATCATGTCTAGCATTTGTTGGGGCAAGTGTGTATATGTTGTAGATGGCTAGGTACTAATGCAAACGTCTTCTTACAACACTTCGGAGCCTCCTAGATGAAGTTATTTCTAGGTTTGGCTGAGTTATAGGCCTTCTAGCATTTTAATATGAATTAGCAATTGAGGGACTAGGGTGTGTGACAGGTTTTGATATAGAGACATGTATGTCTTGTCTTAAAATGGAAGTCGTGGTAATTACCGATATGATACCAACTGGGCGCAAAATGGGTTGTTTCTTGTAGTGTAGTCACTAATGCAAGCACTTGTTTACACAAGCATGAACGTTCCCGAATGTGGATTTTGTTAGACTAGGGAGGCATGTACGTAATTTGTGATAATTGCTGCTCTAGCCAATTGACATATAGCAGCACAAGTTGATGGTAGAACTTTCAAACATGACCATATGATATTACTTGATTATTTCTATGTGCAGGCATTCGTACAACGATATTAAAGCTCGATGGAGGTGGTGGATACCTTTAGTCAACTTTAGTTGTATGTACTAAATTAATGATAGATCTCATGTAGTGCTTTCTAGATGACACTTTGTGTCCTAACTTGATGTAATTCATTAGAGATGTTAATGTATCGATTCTTGAAATGGACTATATATTAGTGTAACGTCTTTCTTTTGCTTTGTAACATTTTGCAACAATGTTACAAATTTATAATATAAGACAAATTAGCTCTATGAGCACAATATTATCGAGTAATTCACATGATTTGTTTTGGTTTCATTTAAATTTGGCGCGCTAGTTTATGCATTTTGATATAGGCGCAGGGAGGTAGACTGCGACAGGTAGGGCGAATCCCTATGTGTGTTCCGACGCTTGAAGCAGCTCTTTTAAAAGCATCGGAACCATGGTGACGCTAATAAGCGTCCCACTATGTCAATGAATTGCATTGCCAGAGGACAACTTAGATTGCTGGACCATATGCTGCCGGCGCTTTTTTATGCGTCCCAATAGACTATTGGAAAGCATGGCTAAACCTGGGAACGCTTTTTTGAGACTTATACCGACGCAATTGGAAAGCGTCACAAGAGGGTCTAGGGACGCTGGCTAATGGGACGCTTTCTCTAGCGTGGGTATAGGTCCTAGGGACGCTAATAAACGTCGCAAGAGAAGTTTACCAGCGTCGCAACAGACCTTTCCCCTAGTAGTGATTAAGGGCTCATATGAGGTGCTTAAAAGGATTGATAGTGCTACTCATACCAACAAAGTCGACTTTCCTTTTAGGAATCCCATGTGATAAGATCTCCAAAGTTAAGCGTGCTTGACTGGGAGTAATTTCAGGATGGGTGACCTCCTGGGAAGTTTCCCAGGGTGCGCACCAGTGAGGTCAAAGTGCGTCAGAAGGACGTGTGTTGGTCTGTGAGGTCAGCCCACAGCCTGGCAAGCTGGCATAGGTGACTACTCTCGGTTCAGGCGATGAGACGGGGTGTTACAAATGGTATCAGAGCAACCCTGCGACCGCGTGTTGATCCTGTGGTCAGGAGTGCTTAGGTCAACAGCCTAGCGGGGGAAAGATCCTGGAGCTAAACTATGGTTGGCTGTCAGTCGCAACGAGGATGTTGCTTCCTTAACAGGGGGTGAATGTAATACCCCGGATTTCTGAGGAGATCCCTAAGAGATTAAGGGCTCATATGAGGTGCTTAAGAGGATTGATAGTGCTACTCATACCAACAAAGTCGACTTTCCTTTTAGGAATCTCATGTGATAAGATTTCTAAAGTTAAGCGTGCTTGATTGGGAGTAATTTCAGGATGAGTGACCTCCTGGGAAGTTTCCCAGGGTGCGCACGAGTGAGGTCAAAGTGCGCCGGAAGGACCTGTGTTGGTCTGTGAGGTCAGCCCACAGCCTGGCAAGCTGCCATAGGTGACTACTCTCGGTTCAGGCGATGAGTCGGGGTGTTACATCTCAGGAATATCTTCTTGAGCTAGTCCTCCTGGTGGATAAGGGCAATTCCTTCTGTCATGCTTCGACATTTGGTTGCAGTTCTTACAAAGGCGCGCTGGCTTGCTGTCTTTAATGCCTTGCTTTCTCTGAGAGATAAGCCTCTTGCCACCACTGACACTCTCTTTGTTGCTCGATATCTTTGGGGGGTGGATAGTGACTTCAACATTTGACTGACAGTCTAAAAGCATCTCTAATTCTTGTTCTTTGGTCAGAGGGGTTGGGTTTGGGTCTAACTTTTGCCTATACTCTTTCAGCAAAGCACACAACGCATTTATGTCTTCCTCTTCTTTGTTTGATAGGAAACCGAGAGTAGAATAGAACTCAGACCAAACAACAGAAATGGCTTTTTTACGGTTATCAAGTGCTTCAGACTCCTTGAGAATACTACCATCCAAGTCCGGGACAGGGGTTTTAAGAGCATCCTTAGTCCACCTTGTGAATATGTAGTGATCTGGTCTACATTTTTGCCCTTTCCCGGAGTAAACCCAAAGAATATGCTTACATAGCAGGCCCTTCATCGAAAAAAGCTTGCAAGAGCAGGTTGCTTCATTGGTAATTACATTGTAGACCACTTCAAATGTTTTCCTCTTTTGTGCATCCATTACCATCGTAGTTTCAATATCATCTGTCTTTGTGAATCCCGCCACCCCACAAGCACCTATGGAAGTCAACATCTCTGTTTGGAAGTCATAGAATACATTGTGGGTGTACACTTTTGATGCATGAACTTCTATAGGTAAGGGAGTCATTGTTTGAGGAAAGGAAGTGTAATTGGCCTTGGTGAGAGTTTTCTGCACGTACTTTTGTTGTTTGATAGCACTCTCATACCTCATCCAAAACTCTACCAAGCTCCCAAACTTACTTTGAAACTTCTTAAAGAAGCTGTTTTCACTCTCTGATCTTTGAGTTGTTCTCAAAATACAACCCATTTGCAAGTCCTTAAAGTAAATTGGTAACCACTGGTGTCGAATCTCAAAGATGTCCATCAACCAAGAAACTTCAAGTTCGAATTCAGCAATCATTTCATCCCATTTTCGCTCGAATTCATTTGGTTCGAGATCTATATCCCAAATAATGGAATTGAATCGAGTCAAGAATTCAATTTCATTGCATATTTTTACCCCTACCTTGGCCTTCACCTTATCGGTTATATGCCACATACAAAATCTGTGTGTGGCATGTTTAAAAACAGAGGGGACTGCCTTCCTTATTGCTGAATCTTGATCCGTCAAAAAACATTGTGGCTCCTTATTACCCATAGCCTCCAAGAACTTCTGAAACACCCATGTGAAGGAGTCTTTATCCTCGTGTGACAAGAGAGCACATGCAAATGTCACAGACTTTTTGTTATGATCCACTCCAGTGAAAGGAGTGAAAGTCATGTAATATTTGTTTGTACCATAAGTAGGGTGGTCATACGAAACTGCACCACCAAAGAGTGCATAGTTCTTCTTACCCCGTGCATCGGTCTAAAAGACCTTCGACAAACAGTCATCCTCATCAACCTCATAGGCAAAATAGAAACCCTTCTTTAGTTCAGATTTTCTCTTAAACTTGTCAATCAACATTTGTGAGTCCCTATCCCTTATGAAACACTTCATATCTCTATCGAAATTCTTAAAATCCACAAGGTTTGCGCCCACATTTTCATAGCCTTTCGCATATTCCTTGCATATTCTAAAAGATTCCGTTGCACCAATTTTAAGCTTTGTGTGGTCAATAATGGTTTGCTTATGAAACAAAGTCAGGTTTCTAGCAAGCTTTTGAAACTCCCTATGTTTCAATTTGCAAAGCCTATGATTGTGAATGTGATTGAACTTCGAAACTACATATATTACCAGCTTGGTACCTAAAAGCAATCATCGCTTCACACCCAAATCGAGTAATCTTAGTCCTTCTTTTTGCAACTCGTTCGGTATTACACTCTAAGGAGTTGTTCACTTCACTACCATCCATTGTAACAGGTTTCTTTTCCCTGTTTTCTTTGAAACCTTGTCGGTTACACACAACAGATTTATAGACTATCATGTCACTAATATCTCTTCTAGACGTATACAACCTTGTATCAAATCCAAAAGCAAGTGCATATATCTTGTAAAATTCTACCCCCTCATCCAATCTCTCAAAAAGCATCCCCAACGTAGGTGTAAACTCAGCCTTTACATTTCTAACCCACTGCTCAGAACCTCCAGGAGTAAAGAAGACAATAGAAGGAGGTGTTGTAACTAATTCTGAAAATCAAGCATGAAAATGAATCAACATAGAATGACAGACACACACCCTTGTAATGCCACTGAAACCCCATAAAATGACACAGACTAATTTGACTCATATATAAACAACAGCATGACACAGTGACATACACACAACCATCCAATGACACTGAACTACCATAGAATGATAAAGAATATATATTTACATTAATATTAATTAGTGATGCTGAAAATTAAAGTATTTAACTTTAGTGTCGTTGTATTTAACTTTTAGTGTCATTCTATTGTGTAGCAATTGTCATTGTATTCTCTAAGCTAACTTAATGTCATTGTTTTACCACAGTGACATACAGACACACATACAATGACACTGAACGACCATAAAATGACAAAGAATATATATTTACATTAATATCAATTAGTGATGCTGAAAATTAAAGTATTTAACTTTAGTGTCACTGTATTTAACTTTTAGTGTCATTCTATTATGTAGCAATTGTCATTGTATTCTGCTAGCTAACTTAGTGTCATTGTTTTACCACAGTGACATATAGACAAACATGCAATGACACTGAACGACCATAGAATGACAAAGAATATATTTTTTCACTAATATAAATCAGTGATGCTGAAAATTAATGTATTTAACTTAGTGTCATTGTATTTAACTTTTAGTGTCATTCTATTGTGTAGCAAGTGTCATTGTATTTTCCAAGCTAACTTAGTGTCATTGTTTTACCACAGTGACGTACCGACAAACATGTAATGACACTGAACGACCATAGAATGACAAAGAATATATTTTTTCACTAATATAAATCAGTGATGCTGAAAATTAATGTATTTAACCAAGGAAACTAGTGTCATTGTATTGTGTAGCAAGAATCATTGTATTTTCCAAGTTAAAAAAAAAAACCTAAAACCTAGAAAATTAATTATGAATTAAAATTCTTCAACTAATATTCGAAATAATATCGTCATTGGATTGTTTATTTAGTGTCATTGTATTTTCCACGAAATTCTTCAACTAATATCCAAAATAAAAACTATTAATCAAGTTCAAAATTCATATAATCAACTGTTTATAATTCCTACAATCACCGTATAACATAAATCAAACTGAACGAATCATTCAATATGTAAAACTAAGTAATTTCAATTTTTCCCCCAAATTTGAATCTAAAACATTCAAATTAAATTCAAAAATTGTTAAAAAAAAAAAAAAAGAAGAAGAATCAGATTTACTTACCTGTTTGCGCCGCCATTGGTGTAGCTTGCGTATCCATCGATTGTTGTCAAAGAATCAGATCGAAGCGAAGAAGATTAAGATCACGATTTTAGGGTTTTAGGACAGGGAGAAGTAAAAAATTGAGAGAAAAAGTGAGGAAAGTTTTTTTTAGTAAAGTGTGTTATGACTGAAGTGGGCTTTGACCCATCAGCGTTTTTTTTTTTTTTTTTTTTTTTTTTTTTTTTTGCGTCTTCATGCTTTATTCCGTGGTGTCACTCTATGTGACACTGTCGGTCACTCTATGGAAGTGCGCAGTTTTCACGCGAAGGGGAGTTCGCACCTGATATATATATAGGAATTGTATTAGGTCAAAAGTAAAGTTATGTCAGAAGGTCAGAAGTAATCTCAGCCACACATCTTGATAATCCACTAACTCTCATAACTTTAGTTGCTCCGTAACTCCAGTAACTATAGCACATAACTCCAATAACTTTACAACCCTAACTTAACAATATTTGACTAAAATACGTAACTTCAACTTAACTCCAATAACTTCAATAACTAAAACACGTCTTTTAATATAACTCCATTAACTACAACACGTAACTATAATAACTCCAATAACTATAAAATACGTAACCCTGACTTAACTCCAATAACTTTGACAACTTTAGTAACTCCAATAATTTCACACACTAAAATACGTAACTTCAATAAAAAAAAAAAAAAAAAAAAAAAATCAGTAAAAAGAAACCCCCATTTTTTTTCTCTCCTTCTCCACCCACCCACATCCACCACCACAAACCACCTGACCACCACCACACGAGACGCCACCACCACCATTCGATGGGCGCCACTCCGGCGACCCCACGGCGGACCCCATGAGCCCGCGACATCGCCTCCATCGTCCTCCACTTCCTCTTTTTCTCATTTTCTCTCTCCTCTTTCACTCCCTTCCCCAGCCCTTATTCTCGATCGCCACCACCCATAAAGCCTCCCCCGGCCCTCGCCCTACGCCGCCTACCACACACACCACTATCATCGCCGCAAATAGGAGGGTTTGAGGAGATTGAAAAGTGGGTGAAGGGGATAATGGGGGAGAAGGAAGGGGCAATGGGGGCGCAGAGGGGCAGCGGGATGGTCGCGAAAGAGATCCGACTATGGTGGTTGGGTCAGGGCCGGTGATGGTGGTGATCGACGACGGCGTCCGGCGGGGCTGGTGGTCGGGGGAGAGGGAGGGTTGGGGAAGGAGAGAGAAAATGGGAGGGGTAGGTCTTTTTTATTTTGTTTTTATATTTTTGTTATTGTTAATTGGTTTAATCTTGACCATTGATCTTGGATAGATGAATGGCTCAGATCACTTCTAACCTTCTGACATAAATTTACTTCTGACATACTCCGTATATATATATATATATATATATATATATACGAGATCAGGTGCGAACTCCTGCTCGCGTGAGAACTGCGCACTCCCATAGAGTGACACAGAGTGTCACATAGAGTGACACGCACGTATTATACGCATTAATAAAATAAAAATAAAAATAAAAAAGAAGAAGAGAAAGGGAGTCTTCCCTCTTCCCGTCATAATCTTCACTCACTTTCTCTCTCCTCTTCCTCTTATCTCCTGCTTTTTCTCTCTTTTCCAAAATCCCCAAAAACTTTACAAAAATTCATTAAATTTCTTAAAATCTGGGCTTCAAATTTACATATAATCACTGCAAATTTAGATCAATGATGAAGAACGCCTAAAATCCGGTTCTTGAAAGGATAAGATGATGGTGAAATCAGGCGAAATCGCTATCTCGATCTGTTCGATTCGATCGAATTTAATAACGGCTATTGTGTAAAGATTGAGACGAGATTATGCATCACGAAATCATCAAAGTGGATCGCATCGAACATTTTGATTCATTTGATTGCATGCTAATGAAGTCAAAATTCTAGGTCAGATTTCTTTACATTTCGAATCTTACATTTTTCGATTTCATGTAATCTTTGCGGAATTTTAATTTTTTTCATCTATATATGTGACGTATTTTGATCTATAATTTGTTATTGTTTGTTCATTAATTTGTTCGTGTTTGTTCGTGTGATTCAACGTTTTTGGATTTAGAATTTCGTGGAAAATACAATGACACCTACTAAACAAGATAATGACACTATGTTTCGAATATGAGTTGAACGATCTAATTTTAGAATTAAATTTGTAGTTTTGAGATTTTTAGATTTCGTGGAAAATACAATGACACCTACTGAACGATAAAATGACACTAGGTTTGAGATTAATTTTTGGAGTGAAAACAGCATGTGTCACTGTATGGACAAAGGTGTGTCACTATATGTACAAACGTGTGTCATTCTATGGCTAGCTGTGTAATTCTATGAACAATCTTGTTGCGGTGGCGGACGACGAAATTTTGGCGGCGACGGTCACTAGTTGCGGTGGCGGTGGTTGTGGTTGTCCATAAAATGACACAGGGTTGTGCATAGAATGACACATGTTTGTCAATAGAATGACACTGGTTTGTCAGTACAATGACACTATGGGCACTTCGTTGTTATTGGTGGTTTGCCCATAGAATGACACAGGTTTCTCAATATAATGACACAGGTTTCTCAATGGAATGACACGCGGTGTTATTGTTCAGTGTCATTGTATGAATTGTGGTTTTGATAGCTCATTTGGTAAAGCATTTGTGTACATACACGAATGTCGTAGGTTCAATTCCTACATGAGTTCTAAATTTTCATGTCATTCTATAGACTTTCTGTGTCATTGTATGTATGTGTTATTCTATGGATGTTTTGTGTCATTGTATGTGAGTGTCACTCTATGTGACACTGTGTGTTACTCTATGGCGGTGCGCAGTTCTCACGCGAGCAGGGGTACTCTTATGATATATATATATATATATATATATATATACAGGCGAGATCAGGTGCGAACTCCCCTTCCCGTGAGAACTGCGCACCATCATACAGTGACACGGAGTGTTCTATAGAATGACACCCGCACAAAAAAAAAAAACGAACGCGCTACAGTTTTTGGTGGGAGGGGTCTAAATTTTCTAATCTCACTCTTCATTTCCAAAAATAACACTCTCTCTCCTCCTATCTACTGCTTTCTCTCTCTCTCTCTTCAAATTCATGGGAAGTCATCTAAATTCCCCAAAAAACTTCACAGAAGTTCATCCTCTCTTCGTCGTCGATCTCCGCCACCGCCGCAGATCTGTCTTCATCGCATCTCCGCCACCTCAGTAGATCCATCGTCGTCGCATCTCCGACACCGCCGCAGATTCGTCGCCGCGCACTCCATCATCGTCGTAGCTCCGTCTCTTTGCCTTCAATCAGGTTTGATTTGGTTCTCTGTCCTCTTCATTTTAGAAAACAAATCGTGTTCTTTTAAAATGTGTACGATGAGATTCATAATTAATCTCCAAATCGGCTATTATTTTGATTGATTTTGGTAATTTTATTGTCATTTTTGAAATTAGTACTGATTTGATTGATTATTTTGTCGATTAGATCAAGGTCTGTTCCCCTAGATTTTGATTCGCGTTCGATTAATTTGATTTCGGTTAGAAATCTGGGAATTTGTTGTCTTAAATGTACAAATTTGATCTTTAATTACACAAGTAATCGGAAGGCAGCTATGCTGCATCAGCATGTATGCTGAATTTTGCTGATTTTTTTTTTTTTTTTTTCACTCTGTGCATACCACATACGTGTGTCATGGATTTATAATTTCGTGGAAAATACAGTGACACCAAGTTAACAATATAATGACACTATTTTTCGAATATTAGTTGAACGATCTAATTTTAGAATTAAATTCATAGGTTTGAGATTTTTAGATTTCATGGAAAATACAATGACAATTGCTGAATAATAAAATGACACTAGGTTTGAGATTAATTTTTTGAGTGAAAACAGCCCGTGTCACTCTATGGACAAACCCGTGTCACTCTATGTACAAACGTGTGTCATTGTATGGTTGTGTAATTCTATGAACAATTGTGTGTCACTTTATTTACAAACATGTGTCACTCTGGACAAACGTGTGTCACTCTATGGCTGTGTCATTTTATGTCGGTGTCATTCTTTGGAGGAACGTGTGTCACTCTATGAACAAACGTGTGTCAATCAATAACAAAACAGAGTGGATGGACCTAGTTTCCGATGATTTATGTTTTGTTCGGAGTGAGTTATTTACAAACTGATCCTGTTCTGATGGAGATGCTTGAAAATTTCTGTGAAGCCGTACCGTTTGTGTGCTTTAGATTCAATTGTATATGAATTTTCAAAATCTTAAGGTCTGTTTGTCTGTTTTTCAAAAGATTCAATTGGACTAACTACTCCCTATGAAAGAGCTTCTCATGTACACAATTCCAGTGATATATTAATGGAATTAATGAAATACTAGCTCAATTGGTATGACACTAGTGCAAATATGCACAAGTGTTGTAGGTTCAATTCCTACATGAGCTTTCTAAACAATGATTGTGAAATTGACTCTTCAAGCTAAAACAAACTTTCACCATGTTGTGTAGCTGACATGGGAATCGAACCCACACCTCGTGCATTACAGTTGTCCTCTTAATTAGTTTCATTCGAAAGATGTATTTTATCAAGCATGTAGTCTACGTAGGAATTGAACCTACACTCTCCGTCCATCAGACGGCGCTCTACCAATTGAGCTAGTAGACTATACAATTGGAAGATAATGCATAAAATTAAGATACGAACTTCAAATTGTTTACCAAATGAGCCATCAAACTAACACAATCTTTCATAGTACCCATCACAAGCAATAGCTAGCCGAGAACAATTTGGATTTCACAAACCACATTCCATCAAATGACACCCACTCTCATACGATGTGACACTTAGTGTCCATAGAACGGCACCGAAACCCATACAATGACACCAACTGCCCATGCAGTAACAGCCAATACAATGACACAAAAGTGTCCATACCAAGACACCGAATATCCATACAATGACACCACCGTCCATAGAATGACACTCAACCGTCCATACAATGACATCGAATGTGTGATAGAGTGACACAGAATGTGTGATAGAATGGCACATATCCCACTGTCCATACCATGTCACGTACAATGACAAAGAGTATTCCATAAAATGACATATCCATCAAATATCTCAAATCATATGAAATGGAATTCAAAATCAAATAAACAATGACACACGAGTGTCCATACGGTGACACCTCCATCCAATGACACCTACTATCCATACAATGACACAAGAGCGTACGCACGATGACACCTCCAACCAATAACGCTCATTGTCCATACAATGACACAAGAGTGTCCGTACAATAACACATGAGAGTCCATACAATGACACTCAAAATCTATCAAAATGTTCACATAATTTGCAGGAAATAAAGGTAGAAACCCTAGATTTTCATCTAAACTGGAAAAAAAATTGCAGAATCTAAACGATAGGATGAACAAAATCAAAACATTCCGAAACAAAGTTAAATGCAGAATCTCGCCGGGAAATCAAATTAATCATATTGATTTAAATTCAAAACCGATGAATTGAAATTGAGAGAGTTAAAAGTTAAATGTCAAATTAAACGGAAATCAAAATTAATCGCAAAATCGGAAATCGAGTCGGAGCAACTAATTGACGATTCAAACCAAAATCAAAATCAAAACACAAACAAACAAACGCAAAAATTAAATTCAAAAATCGATGAATTGAAATCCTAGACCTCTCATATCAAAATCACAATCAATTAAAACAATGAAGTAGGAATAAAACAGATCAAAATCAGGCATAATCTGAAAAAATTGCGCCGATAGATGAATTAATTAAAGAGGAAGGAAGAATAACTAAGCTGAGATCTCGCCGACGTGAACACAAAACAGGTCGGAGAACACGAAATCAACCAAAATTTGAAGAAAAAACTGTTACCGGAGATTGACGGCCAGAGGAGAGAAAACGCGGCGGCGTAGATGAGAAGAGATGCGATGGAGGTGAGAGAAACCGTAGCGGCTTGTACCAGACGCGTCGAAGGTGGCGGCGTCGACGAGAGGAAGATGAGAGCGCGGGGAGAGGAGAGAGAAAATGTGGAGGAGAGGGAGAATAGGAAGAGAGAGAAACGAGAAAGCTGAAAATGATGGGAAATTGGGGAAAAATTAGAAATCAACTTCTTTTCTAGTGGAAGACAGGTGGCATAATCTTGGACGTCGAAATTGTTGGATCGTACGGCTCAAATTTGGTGCGCAGTACTCACCTAAGGATGGGTACTCTTATGATCCTCACTCTATATATATATATATATATATATATATATATATATATATATATATATATATATATATAGGGGCACGTTCCGGTAGGAAGTTATATATTGGCAGGAAGGTAATAAATACTTATATAGTATTATCAATATCTGAGATTGAAACCAACAAAACTAATAACACATCTACACAAAAGGCATTTATTCTTATAAAATGTGCTTTTAATTCAACCAAAAAACACTTTTATTCTAATAAAATGTTATTATTACAAAATGCACTTCTAATTTAACAAAATACACTTATTCTTAGAAAATTCATTTCTAATTCAACAAAATGCACTTTTCTTATCAAATGCACTTCAAAATTTAACAATATACACTTTTTTTATAAAACGCACTTCAAATTTAATAAAATGCACTTTTCTTATAAAACGCATTTCAAATTTAATAAAATGCACTTTAATTTAACAAAATGCACTTTTTCTTATAAAATGAACTTATAATTTAACAAAATGCACTTCTAATTTAACAAAATGCAATTATTCTTATAAAATGAACTTTAATTTAACAAAATGCACTTATTCTTATAAAATGCATTTCAAATTTAATAAAATGCCCTTATTCTTATAAAATGCACTTCTAAATTAACAAAATGCAATTATTCTTATAAAATAAACTTCTAATTTACAAAATGCACTTTGTCGTTTTAGTATTATAAAATGCACTTTTAATCAAACAAAATGCATTTGGACTTATAAAATGCATTTCTAATTCAACAAAAAACACTTATTGCTATAAACGGATTTCCAATTTTACAAAATGCACTTCTAATTTAACAAAATACATTTCTAATTTAACAAGATGCAATTAGTCCTATAAAATGTACTTTTAATTTAACAACATGCACTTCAATTTAACAAAAAATGCACTTTTAATTTAACAAAAAACACTTCTAATTAAAAAAAATGCACTTTGTCTTTTAATTATATACAATGCACTTCTAATCAAACAAAATGCACTTCTAGTTTAACAAGATGCACTTATTCTTAAATAAAATGCACTTTAATAAAAAAAATTGAATAAAAAAAAAATGAACCAAATTTTTTTTTCTCCTCCCATACCCACCCACCACCACCACCACGAATCACCTAACCACTGCCGGCCACCAGCACCGACCCCCACCTCACGCGACGCCGACACCACCATTCGACGCACGCCTCCTCGGCGACCCCACGGCGGCATCCCAGAGATCGCGCCACCTCCTCTATCATCCTTTACGTCCCTTTTTTTCTCATTTTCTCTCTCCTCTCTCACTCCCTTCCCCAGCCCTTATCGTCAGCCGTCGCCGCCCAAAAACCTTCCCCACCCCTCGCCCTACGCCGCCGATCACACGCACCACCACCATCGCCGCAAATAGGAGGGTTTTGAGGAGATCGAAAAGTAAGTGAAGGGGATAATGGGGGAGAAGGAAGGGGCTATGGTGGCGCGGAGGGGCGACGGGATGGTCTTGGGAGAAAGTCGATCATGGTGGCTAGGTCGGGGCCAGTGTTGGTGGTGGTCGGCGACCCCCATCGGCGGGGCTGGGGTGGTCTCGGGTTGGGGGGGTTGGGGAGCAGAGAGAAAAAGGAAGGGAGTGGGTTTTTCATTTTTGTTTTTTCTTTTTATTTATTTGATTTAATCTTGACCATTGGATTTAAGTTGGGTGGATGGATGATATAACTTCTTACTTCTCACCATAAGAACACTTCTTATGGGAACAACATCCTATATATATATATATATATATATATATATATATATATATATATATATATATATATATATATATAAATTAGATCAAGTAACAACTGCTCTTAAAGTCAGAAATAACAAAAACAATTTGGACCACACATCTTGATACTCCACTAACTCTCATAATTTCAGTTTTCTTGTAACTTCATTAACTATAACATCTAACTCCAATAATTTCGTAACTTTAATGTAACACCATCGTAACTCCAACTTAACTTTAATAACTTTATCTTAACTCCAATAACTTTAACTTAATTTCAACATTAAAAAGACGTATTTTAACATAAATTCACTAACTACAATACGTAACTATAATAACTCCAATAACTATAACACGTAACTATAATAACTGTAATAACTGTAACACGTAACTCTAATAACTCTACTCACTAAAATTCACTACTTTAATTGAATAAAAAAAAAAAAACCGAAAATAAGCTCACCAATTTTTTCCTCTCTCCTCCTTAACCCTCCCACAACCACCACCACACATCTCTCTGCTCCCACCGCCCCACGGCGGCCTTGCGCACCTACCACCACCTGGGACACCGGAAAACTACCACCTGGCGCGCGACCTCAAATCCACCCTCTATTCTGAAAGTTATTTAGCCTCTATTAGACTCCTCTAATTAGTACTCAATTACTCCTAATTAAGTTTAGCTAAGAATCTTTAGTTGCATGTAAGATTAAAGCATAAATAAGGTAATAAAACATGTTTTTATACCTTAATCAAGTTGAATTTTGACCTTCCTTCAAATGAAGGATTTTGAGTTGCAAATTATTGGGGATCCTCTTCCTTAATCTTGAGTTTCCAAGTTAGAAAACCTCCTTCTCTGATCCACCAAAGAAACTCTCCAAAAATCTCACAGAATGGTCTAGTTTTATGAGATTTTAACCCTAAAAACTTATATATAATTAGCCAACAAATTAGCTAATGATATACTAGGCATAGATAAGTGTTTTGATCAAGTTTTCATTGACATGCAATGAAGAAAACTTGATCTTAATTATTATATCACTATATTATAATTACTAATTACACCATTTTAGCTAAAATTACAACTCTTTGTAATTTAAATAGCTAATTGTTAATATTTTTTGACAATTTACACAATAACCATAATTTATTCGACCTGAGTTCCGAACTCATAAATCACTATCCGATATAATCAGTTAACTCTTTAACTAATACATTAGGGTTTATATTATATTATAATAAATACAAATATAATATCCTTTGGAGAAACTTTCTATCGGTCTGACCGAGAGGGATCAGTTGATTACCGCCGTCAAACGACAATAACGTCGAACACTAGCCAACCAACCGTTATCGATTTACGTTAATCAACTGATTTGTATATTCAATATATCCCAAGTTTATTCCTAATTAGATTTAATTAGTCAACGCATTATTGTTGGAGGACACCAACTCCAACAATCTCCCACTTGTCCAAGACAAGTCATGCGTTACCGATTCTCTTGTTCGTTATATCTCCCACTCAATGCGAAGTATCTTTCAGGTCCAACTTGCATTGGATCATTATCAGAAGTGGTTTTCTCGATCTGGATTATGACTGTCTGACCGGAATATCTATCATAGATCTCTTCCGAGCATGGCCACGCATTTCCAGTCATAATTCCTCGAGTGGCCCAAAGATATTATACCCTGACGTGGGTGGACAATCCCTTCTTGACTTATTTTCTTTGTTTCATACAGTCAGTTATGACCAAATAGATGCCCTTTTAGCCTCCTTTTATGGCACGACTTAGGACATAAATCAAAGTCACCGTCTACTGCATAAACTCAGACAACAATCTCAGGTCGAAAGAATTGACTAATAGGAATAATATAGATTACCTTGTCATGACCAGACACAAAGGTTCTATAATTGGTCAAATGTCTGACAGAGTGTCATCTACAGTCTGTTTATGTAATCGGTTATTCATCTCTATAAATCCATGACCATTGAACTAGTCATCAACCGACTTACAATCTAGTCAATTGAGACGTCACCTCATTTTATGACTAGAGACAAAATACACTATTAATCCTGTTCACTTAATAGGGTTCAAATTGTCTCCACGACCTATTAGGAATCAACAGAGCATATATATAATTCAGAATTTTATTAAAACTGAATTTATTAAAGAGTTTAATAAAACTTAGAACGATGAATTTAATTATCATATATGTAAAAAGGTAATACACTTATTAACTATTACAACATATAATCTAACACATGTCAGGCATACGCCTCAAACCCATCGAGGCAATATGACCATTATGTTTAGCCTGTGATAATGGCTTGGTTAAAGGATCAGCGATATTATCGTCTGTCCTAACCTTACAAATCGATATATCTTCTCGTTCCACAA
Organism: Spergularia marina; assembly: GCA_963680865.1. Classification (NCBI taxonomy): domain Eukaryota; kingdom Viridiplantae; phylum Streptophyta; class Magnoliopsida; order Caryophyllales; family Caryophyllaceae; genus Spergularia; species Spergularia marina. The sequence goes on from OY804554.1 coordinate 10,726,759, forward strand.
AGTCTCTAATTACATGGAACTTCCTAAGTACATGTCTAGATTTGTCACTAGACTTAGGCTCTTTAGCCTGAACTATTGCTCCACTATTGTCTCAATAGACTACAATAGGATCTGCTGCTGTAGGGACTACATTTAATCCTTCCAAGAACTGCCGGATCCAAACTGCCTCTTTTGCAGCTTCTGATGCTGCAAGATACTCAGCCTCCGTTGTAGAATCTGCAGTCACCGGTTGCTTGGTGCTCTTCCAGCATATGGCTCCTCCATTCAGTATGAAAACATATCCTGATTGAGATTTTGAATCATCTCAATCTGTTTGGAAACTAGCATCCGCATAACCCTTTACACGAAGCTCAGAATCCCCTCCAAAAACTAAGAACGTGTCCTTAGTCCTTCTTAAGTATTTAAGGACGTTCTTAACGGCTATCCAGTGGCTCTCGCCTGGATTGGCTTGGTAACGACTTGTCATACTTAAAGCATATGACACGTCAGGACGCGTACACATCATAGCATACATGATCGAATCGATTGCGGAAGCGTAAGGTATCGACTTCATGCATTCAATATCCTTAGGACCAGTCGGACACTGAGCTTTACTCAAAATTATCCCACTTCCCATAGGTATAAAGCCTCTTTTAGGGTCTTTCATATTAAACCTGTCAAGAATTTTATCAATATAAGTTTCTTGACTTAACGCTAGTATTCTTTTTGGTCTATCTCTATAGATCCGAATACCTAGGATGCGTTGCGCTTCTCCTAAATCCTTCATTTGGAAATGTTTCCCGAGCCAATCCTTAACGGAGTTAAGCATGGGGATATCATTCCCAATGAGTAATATGTCATCTACATATAAGATTAGCAGAGTTACTTTACTCCCACTAAATTTCATGCATAAACAAGCTTCCTCGACACTTCGGGTGAAACCATTTTGTTTAATCACATGGTTGAACCGATGGTTCCAACTCCGAGATGCTTGCTTAAGACCATAAATGGATCTCTTAAGGTTGCAAACTTTCTTAGGATTGTTTGGATCAATAAAACCCTCAGGTTGTGTCATATACACTTCCTCTTCCAGAAACCCATTTAGGAAGGCGGTTTTAACATCCATCTGTCATATCTCATAATCATGAAAAGCAGCAATCGCTAAGATTATCCGAATAGATCTGAACATTGCAACTGGCGCAAAGGTCTCGTCATAGTTTAAACCATGAACTTGCGTGAAGCCTTTAGCTACCAATCTAGCTTTGAAAATGTCTTAATTTCCATCCATGCCGGTCTTGATCTTAAAGATCCATTTGCCCTGAAGAACCTTGGTTCCTTCAGACAAGTTAACCAAGTCCCATACATGATTCTCGTACATGGAATCTATCTCGGATTTCATTGCCTCTAGCCATTTAGCAGAATTCGCTCCAGTCATGGCTGCTTTGTAGGTTGCAGGCTCATTACTTTCTAGAAGCAAAAAGTGATCACCACCATCCTCGATCACACCTAGGTATCGATCTGGTGGGTGGCTTGATCTGCCTGACCTTCTAGGAGTGGCGAATGGAACCACAGAGTTAGACGATTCAGGAATGTCTTCTGGCAAAACATCTTGAGCCTCATTTTGCATTTGTGGCTCTTGAACTTCGCTGAGTTCAAATTTTCTCCCACTCTGTCTTTTAGAAATAAATTCATTTTCTAAAAAGACAGCATCTTGAGACACAAAAACTTTGTTCTCTAGACTATTGTAGAAGTAATATCCTCGAGTCTGTACAGGATAACCTACAAAAATACATTTATCAGATCTTTGTGCAAGCTTATTGTTAGTCTTGTTTTTAACATATGCTTCACAACCCCAGATCTTGATAAATGAGAGGTTCGGAACTTTTCCTCTCCATAACTCATATGGAGTTTTCGGAGCTGATTTAGTCGGGCATCTATTGAGTGTGAAAATGGCAGTTTGGAGAGCAAAACCCTAGAATGAATCAGGAAGCTCGGTTTGACTCATCATTGATCTTACCATATTCAACATGGTACGGTTTCTTCTTTCGGCTACACCATTTAATTGTGGTGTACCAGGAGGTGTAAGCTGTGATATGATTCCACAGTCTTTCAGATGAATATCAAAGTCATTACTGAGATATTCATTCCCCGATCTGATCGTAAGGCCTTGATCTTCTTTCCTAATTGGTTTTCTACTTCCTTTTGAAATTCTATAAATTTCTCAAGTACCTCACTTTTGTATTTGATTAGGTAGATGTAGCCATATCTACTAAAATCATCTGTAAAAGTGATAAAGTAGTCATAACCACCTCTGGCAGTGATTGTCATTGGACCGCAAACATCTGTATGAATGAGGGTCAACAAATCACTAGCTTGTACTCCTTTTCCTAAAAAAGGTGCTCGAGTCATCTTGCCTAAAAGACAAGATTTGCATGTTCCATATGATCCAAAAGCAAATGGGTTGAGAACTCCATTGGCTACGAGTCTCTCAATGCGTTTTTCGTTTATATGCCCTAAACGACAGTGCCAAAGGTAGGATTGATCGGGATCTCCTATTTTGAGCTTTTTATTTGTTACATGATAGATCTCATTTTTCAAATCTAAAACGTAAATACCGTTTATAGATTTGGCTGTTCCGTACACCATATCATTAAACGAGAAGGTACAACTGTTGTTTCGTATTGTAAATTCAAAACCTTTAGCATCTAAAACAGAAACCGATATTATATTCTTACTTAGAGTTGGTACAAAATAGCAGTTATTTAGATACAACTCTAGCCCTGAGGCAAGTGACAGAATATACGTTCCTACTGATATGGCAGCTACTTTAGCTCCATTCCCGACACGGAGGTCAACTTCACCTTTTGCCAGCCGACGTGCCTTCGTCAGCCCCTGCAAGTAATTATAAAGGTGAGATCCACATCCAGTGTCTAATACCCAGGACGTGGTACTTGCATAATTAATGTCTATCATATATATACCTGGTTTCGACTTCTTCTCCTCCAGATATTTTGGGCAATTTCGCTTCCAATGGCCGAAATTTCCACAATGGAAGCATTTCTGTTCAGGAGTCGCGCCTCTCTTAGCAATGGAATTGTTGCCCAAAGCAACTTTTCCTTTCCCTTTGCCACGCGCGGGTTTCTTACCCTTCCCCACGCGCGGGTTTCTTACCCTTCCCCGCACCCTTCTTAAGCTTCCCCTTTTGTTTTACCGCCATGGATAAAACATCTCTATTCCCACTCCCACTAGACACCATATCCCTCTCATGTTGTACAAGCATGGCATGCAATTCATCCTAAAAGGACCGAATGTTGCAGGCAAAGAATTAAGCAGACGGTATACCGCAAAATCTTCAGAAATTGGGCAACCTAACTTCTCAAGAGTTTTAACATTCTCAAAAAATTTGAGAACATGAGGACCAACTTGTTGGCCCTTTGAGAGCTTAGTCTCAAAGAAACTCGAAGCTGCTTCGTATTGAAGTATTCGCGGCTTTTGCGAGAAACTAGTCGTTAGCCGAGCGAATAATTGATACGCACTGAAATCAATCATGCGTTTCTGTAAACGCGGGTGCAGAGCAAAAATCAATACATTCTTAATCTGGTCAGATTCATGCGCGTACTCTAGATACATTTGTATCATTTCAGGGGTGGCGTCAGGACCTGGAGCGGGAATCGGGGGTTCGTATGGAAAACGTTGATTGAAGGGCTAATCGCAGGTTTAACTCCCAATCAATAAAATTGCTTCCATCCTCCTTTAGTTCATTCTTTTCCATAAAATTACGAAGCCAGGAGTCTTTGGATATTACTGAGTTGGACGTTTGAGCCATTTTCGAATTTTAAACTACAACGTGGGAAAAAACAATCGATTAAATTCATCGTCAAATTCACATTAAAATAATTATTTGTGAATTTAGGCATTTATATAATGATCTCTCTTAATTATATAAATGATTCCGAGATCCGATCTTATATAAATTTAGGTAGGAGGGTGATACATCCCAAATTTATGTAATTTCGGTGAACCAACTCATGATTGATTCTACACTTAGAACTCTCGGTTGATTGATTTCAACTAAATCAATCATTTAGTCCCGGATTGCAAGACTTGTATTGCAAATCACGTCAAGATTAAACCAAAATTCACTCGTAATAACTCTTTATTAACCTACTCCCCCAAGGTAAAAAAGGAAACACCCCGCTAGGGCGAGCGTGCCCCTAATGAACAAGGGTTGCATAGGCATGAATTGTGGAAGGACTAAATCTCGATTTTACATTTCAGTGAGAGATCTTGTCATATTTTATCTATCGCTTTTAAGTGAACTAATTCTAGCGAGTCGCGGATAATGGATATGACAATGTGGGATTGCGTTTCGTTATAATTACGCAAAAATTAAACCAAGCATGCATCAAATAAATCCAAATCCTAGTATGGCCATAAGACTAGAACCTAACAAAAGCAATTAAACCTAAACTTGGCTTCAAAAGCTTCAAAGGCTCCATCTTCACTTCGGTCTCGATCCGCCAACCATTGGCTCCGTGAAAATGCCGATCTTCAATATAAACAAATGTATATATGGACTATCCTATTATACATTTTTGAAAAATAAAAGAATTAAAGTATTACAAACCGGCGATACAAGATCGCAATTATTACAAACCAATCGGATACCGTCCTTACATTTCGGTGCAGTACCGATACTATAGTACTCTATGGCCATACTATACTTAGAATCATGCAAATAAGACCGAAAATCAGATTTTCAACTTTACAGTACAAGCAACCCGGTAAATTTAGGAATTTCTGATTCTAACTTATTAGAATCAATAATCAACACATAAAACACCTTTTAAGTTTAAACTAACCACCAACTAATTAGTTTTTCAATATTTAGTCTCCACTAAAATTGAATTTATTAGTTTATGTTCCGCTGTGAAATGAACAATAGTAATTTGTTGAGGGAGGAACGTTGATTCTCGGCCTGCGTGGTTGTGGACCTGCTAAGAAGAACGACTATTACTGCCCCGGGGGAGTATTCGGGAAACCCCCTCCGACGGTCAAGTTAGTGGCTTGTGAGTGAGAGGCAGGTTTTTAGTATTTTCCGTTGGAAGAGCGAGTTACCTCTCTAATGGCCATGAATCGAGTATTTATAGGTGCATGAATTCGGAAGGCACGGGCCTTGATCGGCCACCTGAGGGCCTTGCTTCTTCATGGGCTTATTTGGCCAAGCTGGCCTTATTGGGCCTTACTTGGCCTTTCCTGCTTTGACCGCCAAAGGCCTTCCTAGTGACGGCCCACGGACCTCACGCCCGAACAATTGCCCCAAATGAGGTCTCATTACGCCCAGTAAGGTGAGCTCATTTACTTGGCGTGGCCCCTTTCCTTTGGCGGGACTCTCGAATTTTGAAAAGCAATTTTATTGCCAATTTCAACTGCCAGTACACGTGGACGGAGGGGACGGGGTTAACCCACAACCGTCACGTCTCTTCAACTGCCAGGGGAACCGTGCCTTTAAAGGTGTCTCCTGCCCAGCCTTTTTCATCTTCAATCCTCACTTTTATTCCAGTTTCCTTCATCATTTTGTTCTCCTATACCTGCGAGTTCGTGCGTTAAAGCGAGTTGCCTCTTCATCTTTCACCACCCGAACAAGTAAGTAATTCTTCTTTCTTCCTCTCCCATGTCGATTGATTCTAGGATAAGCGGTTTTACCACCGATGAGTCGTCGGATGAGGGAAATCAACCGCTGAGTATACAGCGCCGCCGCCCTAAGAGTACCCGAAAGGCTGTTTTGAGGGCCAAGGCGGCCAGGAATGCTCACAAACCCCGCCACATAGTGATAGACGAAGTGAGCCCTGAGCCTGTCGATTCGGCCAGCACGATGCGAGACCCGTCAGGGGCGCCCGTGGTTGCTCCGGTAAGGACGGCAGGGCCTGCGGAACGGTTGCGGTCTTGTGATGATGACGGGGAGTTTGACGTGGGTTTTAATAAACTTCCCATGTCCACAAAGATCGACCCCTCCTGGCGGCTGGAAGTTCTTAGATCTGGGGAGGCCGCGATGGCGGATAAGTTCTACCAAGTGGGCAAAGGTTATAGTCTGATTTTACCCGATGAGGGGTCTGTCGTAACGGACCCGCCTGCCGGCTGTACAGCCGTTTACCTCAAATCTTTTAGACTTCGGTCTGAGATTCCCTTTACACCCATTCCTGGAATTGTTGTTGGTGAGGGCCGGAGGGGCCCTGTGCCAAATAACACCGCCTTCCATCAGGACGATGATCTCTTTTGTCTGGATTTGCGTCGATTCCTCTCTGACTTATCAAGAAACCCAGGAACTTGCCAGATCTAACCCCGAACACGCACTTCTTCGGGTTTAATTTCATCCTGTACTTCCTGAGGGACTGGAAAGTCTCCCTCAGGTCTTCAATGTGTTGTGCATCTGTTTTGCTCTTCACAATTGCATCGTCCACGTATACTTCAATGTTCCTCCCCTTTTGGTGTTCGAACACTCTGTCAACCAACTTTTGGTAGGTTGCCCCTGCGTTCTTCAAGCCAAAGGGCATCATTTTGTAGTTATACACTCCGTGGCTGGTTATAAATGCTGTTTTGTTCCGGTCTGGCTCCCAAAGGGATACCTGGTGGTACCCTGAGAAGGCATCCAGGAAGCTCAGCATCGAGTGACCGATGGTGGAATCCACTAGCTGATCAATTCTGGGCAGGGGGTAGCAGTCCTTTGGGCAGGCTTTATTCAGATTTGTGAAGTCCACACACATCCGCCAGGCTCCAGAGGCTTTCTTGACCATCACCACGTTGGCCATCCATTCAGAGTAGTCACATGGTTCGATGAACCCTGCTTCGAGCAGCTTATCTATTTCTTCCTTGATGGCAGCATCCTTCTCCGTGGAGGAGGTTCTCTTCTTTTGTTTCACCGGTCTGACCTCTGGATTCACATTCAGCTTATGAACCATCAGGCCAGGGTCTACACCTGGCATCTCTGCTGCCGAATATGCGAATATGTCCTCATGTTCCATGAGCAGCGCTATCAGGTTGGTCCTGGTGTCACACTCCATATCAGATCCAATATGTACACTCCTTCCGGGGGACAACTGGATCTCTTCTTGCCCCTTGGTAAGGTCTTTGGAGCTGCTTGTCTCTCCTCCAGGCCCCTTAGGGATGCTGGGCTTTGGTTTATTATTTCCTTCTTTCAAGCATGTCGGCCTATCTCGGATCTCTCTTGCCCCTGCAACTCTATGGTCAGTGTCCATAGGGGTTGTATCCAGCTCATTCGATTTCCTTTTTGGTAGCTTCTTGGCGTTCCTTATTGTCACCACATTGCAAGACCTCCCTGACTTCTGAGATCCCAACAATTTTTCAGCTGTTCCTCGGTTAGATATGTACAACATCGCCAGGGCCCTGATTGATATCCAGGCTCCAATCTCGTCCAGGGTCTTCCGCCCTATCAGAGCGTTGTAGGCTGAGGGTGCATCCACTATTACGAACTCGGCCATAAGGGTACGCGAGACCGACCCTGTCCCGAACATGATAGTTAACTCGATTACTCCGATCGGGGCCAGCCCCTCTCCCGAGAATCCGTATACCATCTTGTCTGTCTTCTTTAGGCAACCCAGCCCTAGCCCGAGTTGGTCGAATGCTAACCGATACATGACATTTGAGTAGCATCCTGAGTCGACCAAGCATCTGTGGACCAGGTGGTTACCGATGTCCGCCTCTATCACCAGTGGATCATTGTGGGGCCTGATGACCCTGTCGTAGTCGACCTGGCTGAACATCATGTCGGGTATTATCTCCGGCTTTCTGGGGATTCCCGTCCCTGCATAGTGTATCTGATGGGTCAGGCTCCTGAGGTGGCTTCTGTGACTTCTTACGGATCCTCCGTGGGCACCCTCGCTTGTAACTACATGTATCTCACCCAATCTCTGATGGACTGGGATTCTGTTGGCGTCTGCCCCTGGCCCCTTCTTATACTGCTGCAGGCGCCCTTTGCGAATGAGATCCTCGATTTGGTTTTTCAGGTGACGGCATTCTTCTGTGTCATGGCCATGGTCGTCGTGGAATCTACAGAATTTGCTTTTATCCCTTCGTAAACCTCCCATCTTTGGTGGTTTATCCCATTTCTCGTCGGCCATGTGAATGTGGTACACTTCAGCCCTGTTGACGGTCAGGGGGGTGTAGTATTCATATCTCCTGGGGAGATCTTTCTTCCTGGGCTCTTTGGACTCTGGTTTCCTTTCTCCGCCCCTGCTCCTGTTTGTCTTGGTTTCAGCTTCCTTAGTCCTTCCTCTTGAAGACCCTGTCTCCTGCTTTTTCGTAGGTGAGAAAGCTTTGTGGTACTCTTCCTCCCTGATGAACCCTTTTGCCAGCTTCTTAGCTTCCGCAATGGTGGCTGGTGGATTTCGTATGGTCCGGCTGTGGAATGGACCTGGTTGCAACCCATGAGTCAGTGAGAAGATGGCCACTTCCTGGGAGCAATTGGAGATCTGTTGGTACTCTGTGTTGAACCTTTTTATGTAATTGCTCGTGCTTTCTTTCTCGCCCTGCCTCACGTGGAGCAGCTCAGTGGCAATCCTTTCTCTCCTTTTGTTGCCTGAGTATTGGTCTTCAAATTTCCTCGACAGACCCCGGAAAGTGCGTACGCTTCCTTCTGGCAGAGCCATGAACCAGGTCTGTGTGATCCCGGTCAGGGTGTTCTGGAATGCTTTGCACCAAACTCCGTCTTCCAGCTGGTACAACGACATGTGGCTATCGAAACTGTTTAGGTGTTCGGTGGGATCCGTGGACCCGTTGAACTTACAGCTTGGCATCTTGAACGTTGGCACCGGGGTTTCCATCACCCCCCTGGAGAGAGGAGTCCGCTTGGCGTGCTTTGGCCTCTTGTATCCAGAGCTCTCGCCTTCGTTGTATGTAGGATACTCACTGTAGATTGTCTGTGTTTTGACATGACTGTGTCCGCCTGAGGCATGCCCCTGTCTGGTGGGACCCTGAGCGTGGTGGGATCCCTTCGTGGGCCTGCTTCTGGAGTGAGTCTTATTCCCTGACCCGGCCCCTGACCTGGGTCTCTTGGAATGACTTTCATTTACCACACTGGCTGCGACAGCTGGTTGGGCAATGCCGACTGCCTGGCCAGGTGGTGTGCCGAAAAGGCGGACAGGGGTAACCCCGGCAGCCTGCCCTTCCTGGATTTGTCCTCCTAGGGTTCCAAAAACGTCCTTCAGGACCTGGAAGACAGACTGCATCTGGGCCTGGCTGAGGCCTGTTCCTGGGCTGGTTCCAGGGTTTTGTGGTGGAGCAGGAGTCGCTGGTTGACTGGAGCCAGCTGCTCCATCCATTACTTCTTTCCCCGTCCGCCTACCGGTACCTGCAGCATTAGATCTTACCTGTGTAGGTGGCGTGGGACGTGCGGGTTGATCATTATTTGGGATCCTTTCTACGACTATCTCGCTTCTCATCCAGGGAGGATTGTTGATCATATTGATGTAATCCTCCAGGTTTCTCGTGGTCTCTCTGCTTCTACTATAAGGAGACCCCCTGATGATTCCACTAGTGGGAACCGGAGCCGAGGTCCTTGACGGGTGATCGGTCATGGCTTTTAGTTTGGCGCTCCCCACAGACGGCGCCAATTGTTCCGCTGTGAAATGAACAATAGTAATTTGTTGAGGGAGGAGCGTTGATTCTCGGCCTGCGTGGCTGTGGACCTGCTAAGAAGAACGACTATTACTGCCCCGGGGGAGTATTCGGGAAACCCCCTCCGACGGTCAAGTTAGTGGCTTGTGAGTGAGAGGCAGGTTTTTAGTATTTTCCGTTGGAAGAGCGAGTTACCTCTCTAATGGCCATGAATCGAGTATTCATAGGTGCATGAATTCGGAAGGCACGGGCCTTGATCGGCCACCTGAGGGCCTTGCTTCTTCATGGGCTTATTTGGCCAAGCTGGCCTTATTGGGCATTACTTGGCCTTTCCTGCTTTGACCGCCAAAGGCCTTCCTAGTGACGGCCCACGGACCTCACGCCGAACAGTTTAATTTGATTATGTTTGCTAACTATTTGTCCAAAAATCACATAATAAACCCGAAAATATCTAAATAAATCATAACTAATTACGAAAAATTTAGAAATTATTTCATTAAGTGATTTAAGCTCACAACCAGTAGCTAATTAAGGACAAAAATTTTGCAAATTATTTTGGTCATTTTCTCTTAAGAAATCAATTTTCCACCATTTATATTATTACTAACTAATAACAAATGGCCAATAAAATTATGAAATAATTTCTGGAAATTATACTCATTATAATTCTGGAAAAATTATAAATTTCTTAAATTAAGAAAATCAACGTGCATGTCAATCTAATTACCAATTAATTAGAAAATAGCATAAATCTTGTAAAAACAACCAAAAATAAGCAAAAATAACAAATAAATTCCCAAAATTCCATAATTTCGGTTGGAGCATCCACATGCCCAAAAAATCACATGGAAATTTAGTTTATATGATTAAACCAATTTTTATCATTAAAAATTAATTAAGTTACTAATTAACCTAATTAAAGTTTAAAATTAACATGCAACTTAAATCGATGCTCTGATACCACATGAAATTTATTTAGCCTCTAATTAGACTCCTCTAATTAGTAGTTAATTACTCCTAATTAATTTTAGCTAAGAATCTTTAGTTGCATGTAAGATTAAAGCATAAATAAGGTAATAAAACATGTTTTTATACCTTAATCAAGAGGAATTTTGACCTTCCTTCAAATGAAGGATCTTGAGCTGCAAATTATTGGGAATCCTCCTCCTTAATCTTGAGTTTCCAAGTTAGGAAACCTCCTTCCTTGATCCACCAAAGAAGCTCTCCAAAAATCTCACAGAATGGTCTAGTTTTATGAGATTTTAACCCTAAAACCTTATATATAATTAGCCAACAAATTAGCTAATGATATAATAGGCTTAGATAAGTGTTTTGATCAAGTTTTCATTGACATGCAATGAGGAAAACTTGATCTTAATGGAAGTGGAAGTAGGCTGGGTTTTTTAGAGAAATTTGAGGATTTTCTCTCAATTCTCTCTGTAAAACATATAATGTGTTTGTAAAAATGATGTATTTCATGTGTTTGATCATAAAACACATTATATAGTGGTGGTAGCAAAAAGACTATTTTGCCCTTACTAATTATACCCCTAAACATCTTATGTTACAATTTGGAATAATTTGTACACTTATTTCTTTAAGTGTTAATTAATTATTATATCACTATATAATAATTACTAATTACATCATTTTAGCTAAAATTACAACTCTGTGTAATTTAAATAGCTAATTGTCAATATTTTTTGACAATTTACACAATAACCATTATTTTTTCGACCTGAGTTCAGAACTCATAAATCACTATCCGATATAATTAGTTAACTCTTTAACTGATACATTAGGGTTTATATTATATTATATTAAATATAAATATAACATCCTTTGCAGAAACTATCTTTATCAGTGTGACCGAGAGGGATCAGTTGATTACCGCCGTCAAACGACAATAACGTCAAACTCTAGCCAGCCAACCGTTATCGATTTACGTTAATCAACTGACTTGTATATTCAATATATCCCAAGTTTATTCCTAATTAGATTTAATTAGTCAACGCATTATTGTCGGAGGATACCAACTCCAACATATTCCGCCCAACACAGCCCCAAAACCACCGCGCAACCACTTTTCTCCTCGTTTCTCTCTCCTCTCGTATTCCCTTCCCCCGCCCCTATTGCTTGTTTCCACTGCCCATAAACCGTCCCCGCCCCTCGTGCATCGTCGGCGACAACACGCACACTGTCGCCCCCTCACTACGTTGCCGTCACGGGTTGTTTTGTAATTGAAGGAAGAATTTGGGGTGAAGGCGGGGGGAATGGTGGAGCGGAGGGGTGGCGGGGAAGGCGCGGTGGACGGACGATCCTGTGGCTGGGTCGGGGCCGACGGAGATTGTAACACTACGGAATATGGAAAGTGGTTTATGGAGTTGGTTTGTCCCACATTGGAAAATTAAGGCTCATATGATCAGTTTATAATAGATTCCTACCATCATACTACCAACAAGGCCTTCACCTTTTAGAGCCCGGAGAGGATATATGGGCCTAAAGGGTGACTACCCATCTTATTGGGTTGTGTTGCGACGGACGGTGGTTCGGGCTGTTACAGATGGTATCAGAGCAATCCTGCGACCGCGTGCTGGGTGCTGGGGCGAGGCCCAGACCAGCCGTCTAGCGGGGGAGATCTTGGACCTGTGTTGATGTTGGTATGGTTTGGTCGAGGCGCAACGGGGACGTTGCGTTCTCTAAGTGGGGGAGTTTGTAACACTACGGAATATGGAAAGTGGTTTATGGAGTTGGTTTGTCCCACATTGGAAAATTAAGGCTCATATGATCAGTTTATAATAGATTCCTACCATCATACTACCAACAAGGCCTTCACCTTTTAGAGCCCGGAGAGGATATATGGGCCTAAAGGGTGACTACCCATCTTATTGGGTTGTGTTGCGACGGACGGTGGTTCGGGCTGTTACAGAGATGGTGGTCGGCATCGAAGGTAGGCGGGGCAGGGGTGGTCGAGGGGTGGGTGGGGGTGGGGGGAGGAGAGAGAAAATGAAGGGAATGGTTTTTATTTTTGTTTACATGGTTTAGTCTCGTCCCTGATTTAGGTGGGATGAGTGGCTTAGATTGTTTCTTATTTCTGACGATAAATTAACTTCTTACCGGATGCGGCCCCTATATATATATATATATATAAAATTAGGATCTTGTGAGGTCTCCTCCTTAGGTGAGGTGTGAGGTCTAATCTCAGCTGTTAGATTACACTAGTTTATGTACCCGTGCAAAATTGCACGGGTTGTTATATAATGTACAAATTGGCTTGTACTCATGTACAAATTTATGTATCGAGCGATGATGCTCTACTTATGTTATATTCTATTGTTATTGCATTCCTCAAAGATAACTTTAATCTGTTCTTTGTTAGCTACGCGCCTCAAGGCGTGTATCTTATTTGTTGTTCTTTATTCTTTTGATATTTTTACTCAGCCTTTGCTGACGTTCTGTTTTCTGGTTCGTTCCCTACCATGTTCTGGGGCTTATGTCATTCTTCGATGACATAGTTGACAGGTCTTGTTGATTTGGGTGCTTGCTAGAGGAGTTCGTTGCAAGGCTGGGGTTTCATAAACATTCAATGATTTCTCGTTTTCATTTAGTTTATGTAAATTGGATTTGGTTTTGAGAACTGTAGTTCAACAATTTAAAGACTTCCGCTGTTTCATTTTCATTTGGTTATTGTAATTGAATTTATAGCCTACCAATTGACTCGGTAGTCAATTGCAGCGTGACAATTCTAAGTTATTTCTATATTTACTTAAGGGAAGTTTTAGGGTTGTTACACAATTTTATGACATCTGAAGAGAGAAGGAAATTAAGAGAGGAAGTTCAGAGAATGAGAAGATTGAAGAGATAGAGAGAGAGAGAGAGAGAGAGAGAGAGAGAGAGAGAGAGAGAGAGAGAGAGATGAAAATGAATGTGAAAAATGACGGAAGGTAGGCAAGGGTAATGAAGATAAAGTATACTTAGGGTTTTACAAAAAAAATAAAAAATAAAAAATAAAAGACATAAACACTTAAAAGAAAACGGTTCGTATAACACTTAAGAGAACGGTCTTTCCTGAACCGTTCTTGTAGGTTTAGCGGGTGATTTTGTCCTAGATAAGAGAACGGTTTTTCTCGAAACCGTTTTCTTATGTGTAATTAATATTTTTTTCTTTTCTTATTAAATTCCTTCTAAAACGGTTTTAAGTGTAACCGTTCTCTTATAATATACAAGATCGGTTATGCTAAAATCCATTCTTTAATGGGCATTCTCGAAACCCATATTTGACGCGTTCTCGAAACCCATATTTGACGTAGTGAAAGTTTAAAATTATATACCACAACATTAAAAAAAAAAAATTACACACTGAGATCCTACCTAGTATATATGTAATTCTAGTGATAAGTTGTTGATAAATATTAGTAGGTTGCTGATGAATATGTTAGCGTACTTTGATGTATATGACATCTCTTTTGATGAATATGTACTCTTGTTTTGATGTAAATCAATGTATTCAATTTGCTCAATAAAAGATGTGTTGAAAAATATTACTAATTAAATTGTCATAATAAAGAGATGATTTCTTTAAAATTTTGCTTTGAATCACCAGAAAAATTCTTATATTCATCAAACGATTACTCATTTTCTTCACATAAATCCTTATATTCATCAAATAAACTTTTGAGGAGAGATAAAATTTTAGAATATCGTGGTTGTCCACAAAAAAAAATCGTCATATTCATCAAATGAGCTCTTGAGGAGAGAAAAGTTTGTGTTAGCCACGAACAAATAAAAAACTAATGGTTAAATTTATCAAATAATTGTTGAGGAGAGAGAAATTTCAAGAAAATTGGGTCAAGCCACAAATAAAAAAAAAACCACAATCTGCTTCCTATGGAATTCGAACCTAGATGGTATTAGACTTAGAAGATAAAGCTTGACCAACTGGGCTATAATAATTGAATGATGCTATAGACGCCTAACATATTATTATACCTCGGCGCCTGTGAGTGTAGAATACCATGCTCCCTGCTCCATGGTATAACAATCTATCTATCTATTACTTTTAATAATTGCATGCATAAAAAGCTGGTGTGACAAAACTTTTGTAAAAAACCGACATGTCAGCATTAGCAATACAGATGATTAGACAAAAAGAGTTAGATCAGATTCTAATTGCATTTAAGAAGATATTCAAGATCAAATGCTATATATTATGTTACAGATAAGGAAGGAAAGAAATAATAAAATGCAATCAATACAAATATATCCATGATAGGAAATCAACAAGGATATTTTACAAATGATGATAAATATAAACACCTTCGAAAAAAAAAAAGAATGAATGAAAAACGACAACTTGACTCATATTGTACACATTTAGTGCTGAAATCTAATTCCTTGACTTTTTCATTCAAAGTCAGGCGTTATCGATTCATTTGTTTTATAATAAAATAATGAAGAAAATATTATGGCTAAAGTCTGAAGATATATGAGACAATTTTGTTACAGTCAAATAAAATGATAATTTATTCTCATGACACCACTAAGAATTTTATTTTACACTTGGTGATCAAGAACCTCTAAAACAAAGGTTGATGTCATAAATAATAAATTTTCAGGTTTATGATACATTTCCATTAACTTCCTCAACAATAAACTCTGACAATTAATTGAGAACAACAAAAACAACGAGTCGACATACGAGGGTTATTTTACATATGTTAACCGACTTCCTTTTACAAGGGGCGAGGGGATCGACTTTTAGAGTCCGTGTTCAAGAATCAACTGGGATATTTGAGTAGGATTACGGTGGGTGCCGTAAAAAATATTGAAGGGAGATGAATATGTCATCCACAAAAGTTGGTGACATGTGGGGTTATCGACTAAGGAAGTTGATGGTGGGATGAAGATTATCGGTACTCAATCCGAGATGAATTTCAATTTACTTTTTTCAAGATTTAGGAATATGATCATTAAGCAAATTAGCATTTTAATTTGATGGTGAAGGTGTAAACGTGTTGGTTGGGGGTCTGTATACACGAGTTAAAACAACGGATTGCGGGAAAGCGTAAGAAAGTTGATTGAGAAGGGAATCACAAATAAAGTTGTCTATAGGACAAGGGTTGTCAAGTACAAGATGCAACAAGTGGTAACTGGTAAGTTGAATTGAGGGGTGAGGTTGGACATTAGATAAGATGGTATAGTCAAAGGGTGATGGGTATGATGCTTACTTTTTTTTTTTTTTTGTTCTTTACCATATTAGTTCACACCTAAGACACAATTCCACTATTGTTGATTTTGAATTCTAACTAAAATCTCATATATTGGGATGGAGGCTAAACACGTTAAATTATAAACAAGATCTTGGTCAAAATTATTTACAATCTTATTACATCTAACATATCAACGAAATTACAATCGACAAACTTTTACTTAGTGTGGTGCTATGGTATGAATGTAACAAGTTCTGATTAGCAAGATTACATTGACGTCCTTATAGATTTTATATGTAAATTTTAGATTCAAAGATGACATGAGTATAGTCAATACATGTAGATGTATGGGTGCGTCTCCAATGCAAGTTATGTTAATTAGTACGAGTTCGTGTCAGCTAGGATAGTGTAGGCCAAATATATATATATATGCTTAACTTTCTATTAATTTTCATTAAAAAAAAATTAATTTTCATAAAAAAAAAAAAAAAAACTCCACAATTAACAATTCTATTATGAATTTTAAATATTCAATTGAGTCATTTTTAATGGATGGGTTTAACTTTCTATTAATTTTTTAGTATAAGCAGGTCAACAAGAAATAGGTTGAGTGTTACCCAAAAGTATCTGGGACTAACAGGTGCGTCGATACAGGTTATGAGTCCGAACACAGATTTATGAGCAAGAAAATGGTGGTCGGGTAGCTACCGTATTAATTAGGTTAACTTTTGAAAAGATATTTAAGATCTAAAGTAGTATTAAGGAAGGAAACGGGGGCTTCTCTCATGTGTCATATGGGCATATGTTAGAAAAACTGATATTATATTACTATTTAGAGAACCAACACTAAAAAAAAAAAAAAAACTATTAAAGAACCATTATCAATTGTCATGCATGTTCACGGGTCAACAAGTATTCTAAAGCGAAAATAAGAGTAGAATGGTGTCACATAGCAGAGGTCAGCGGGTAAAGGAGTCGAGAGCTTAAGTGTTATTTGGGATCGAGTATAAGAAGTGGCATGGGTAAAGGGATGGGGTATAAGAATTCATAGATGAAGGGGGGGTTTCAGTATAAAAGGGATCGGAGGAGGGTGGGTTTTTAAGTATAAGAGCTTCACCTGGAGCGTGACATTATGTAAGTTAGACCGTGGGGATGCGTTTAGAATGTTTTTACGGGTGTGCGGGAGAGTTAACTAGGATGTTATGTAAAGATTCGACGGGTAAGATTGGGGTGACGGGTGTCGACTAAAATGTTGTCGGCTGGTTGGGGTGAGTGAGAGTTGGAGGTTAATGATCTGTGTATATGAGTTAGCAATGGATTTTGGTGACACCTAGAAATGTTGAGCGGGGAGGGGATCGACTATAGAATGAGAAAGGAAGTTTTGAGGAGGATAAGAGTTGTCAAGTACAAAGATGACAAGTGCGTGGACGAGTATGAGACTAAATAAGTTAATAGGGGCAGGGGCAAGGCCAGGCATGCATGTAAGTGAAGTTAATTTAAGGGTTTGATACTTATTTTTTAAACACAATAGATCACATAGAAGACACAAACCACTTAGTCTTGAATTTTCGATTTAAAATCATTGTGTGTTCTTTTAATTCTCATATGTGTCATTATGCATGTCAATAGGTTTTATATTTCTTATTTGTCTATGTTACAGTTTAATTTATAAAGGTTGAATTCTATAATATCTTTTAAGTAATCTTAAATAAGCATTTGGAATTCCCGTGCGTTGCACGCGATTTTGATAGAATAAGCAATAATGAGATCACTGCCACTCATTTCTATACAATTCCCATTTCAGTTCATTTCGAGCTTATCAGCTATATGGTAAATCCTTCCGAGAAGACCTCATCAGCTGCCGCATCTTCTTCTTCTTCAAGGGTTTGGATCTGTAGCTTTCCCGGTGGTGCTTGCATGATCGACGACCCTTCTTTTACTTTGAAGTTCTTTCCAGCTAGTAAGGTTCGACGGCTCAAAAAACTAGTTGGGTATGATGATATGACAATCGCAAGAGTGTGTAGAGTGTCATCTTTAATTGCAAAATGCAAATGATGAATGGTCCCTACCGTTTTACCCTTCATCCTAACACCGTGAGTACGAGAGAAAAATTTTAAACACAAAAATTCCGAACAAACACGAAAACGCACACGAGTCGAAGATTCAGCCCAAGATTCAGCCCGGGCCGGCCAGCACCACCTCCAATTAGCACACACAAGTACACATTTACACAACAGTTCACCCTCGACAAATTACATGGATCGATCGATGATTCGAATATCCTATGAGACGGAGGGGTAGTTTCGACATTTTCTGAAATAGGGTTTTTCCACATATTCAGTATACCCAGTATTACCCACTATACAAAAGGGTTTGTGGATCGTTCATAGCCGCCTCTCATTTCACTCTTTCTCTCTCCTCAACATTTCTCATCTCCTCCTCCTCAGGTCCGCCCCCTCTCTCTTGTTCTTCGTTTCAGTAATTAATCTAGATTTTCTTGTTAAGTTTTCTTCTCTTGTTTCTTATTTGATTCTAAGTTTTATGTTTGTTGTTACACATTCATGATGAAACTATTGATTAGTTTGAATCTCAAAGCTACATGTTTGCTATTTTATCCTCTTCGTTTCGATTTTCAATCCGATGCAATATATTTCTGATTATTATTCACTTGAATACGATTATTAACATCTTATTGTTCTTCGTTTTGATTTAGTACAAGTATGTTATAATAATTCTGCGTTTTTATTTTCTAGTTTGTACTGTTTTGAATCTGAGTTTTTCACCGTGTTTTTGAAGATGGAGTAGTTGTGAAAGTGATCGTTTCGCTGTTTGTGATGGATTTGTGGCTTGTGTTGATTATTTTGATTTTGAATAATTTCTCCGAAGTTAAGGTGTTGGGGTTTAGGGAGATTATTATAGGCTTATAAATCGACGACGTATTTGATGTTCGAGGATTGTTCATCTGATTGCGTTTTTAATGATCGATGTATATGTTGTTATCGATTTCGTATCTGTCTCTTTTATGTTGATTTCTTGTATGACGTTTGTGAAAACTAGATTTGTAGGCTGTTGTTGACTCATTCTATTAAGATTTCTAGATGTGTGTTATTGATTTTTTTCGATCCCGGGAATTTACGTGTTGAGAGATGATGGTTGAAACTAGTTTGTTTTCGCTGACGATTGAGATGTTAGAATTTGATTTCCGGAATTTTGTTGTTTATGCATAGTCGCCATTGATTGATATGTTACACTTCAGGAAGTTTTGAGTTTAGTTGTAGTTTTGATGTATATGGAAGTTTGTTAACAGCTGTACTTTTGTGTGCTCTTAACCTCATCACTTATTCTTTTATATATGTACTCATGGCTCCTTTGAAACTCTTGTGCAGGGTTTGTGAACGCCCTATTTGGAGGTTCTTATATTGGCTTTGCCTGTGAATTTTCGTAACTGACAAGATGGTAAAGCCTTGAATTAATTTAGTTGGTTTTGTTATTATTTAAATTTAATATAGCTGGTATAGCTAGTTGACATGTTTATTTCAACTTATCTGTTTGTGTTGTGGAACTTCAGGTGAAGTTTACAGCGGAGGAGCTCCGCAAGATTATGGACCAAAAACATAACATTCGTAACATGTCTGTTATTGCTCATGTCGATCATGGTAATTCTCCCAAGTTCTGTACAGTCCACTACTATTGTTTTCTTGTTTTGACTTCTATCCTGAAAGGCATGAACACCTTGATTACTTGTCTATATATCTTTCAAAACATTTTTGGCCTAATTGTATTGCTATCAGGACTTTACTTTAATTTGGCTATCTCTTACATTTGCTTTTGTTTTGCTGTGTAGGGAAATCAACTCTCACTGATTCTTTGGTGGCTGCTGCTGGTATCATTGCCCAGGAGGTGGCTGGTGATGTGCGAATGACTGATACACGTGCTGATGAGGCTGAGCGTGGTATCACCATCAAGTCCACTGGAATCTCTCTCTACTATGAGATGACTGATGCATCTTTGAAGGCTTATCACGGAGAGCGTGCAGGGAATGACTACCTTATCAACCTTATTGATTCCCCTGGGCACGTTGACTTTTCATCTGAGGTTACAGCTGCTCTGCGTATCACTGATGGTGCACTGGTCGTTGTTGATTGTATTGAGGGTGTCTGTGTCCAGACTGAAACTGTCCTTCGTCAAGCACTTGGTGAGAGGATCAGACCTGTTCTGACAGTTAACAAGATGGACCGCTGCTTCCTTGAGCTTCAGGTCGATGGAGAGGAGGCCTACACTACCTTCCAGAAGGTCATTGAGAATGCCAATGTTATCATGGCTACCTATGAAGATCCTCTTCTGGGTGATGTCCAAGTTTACCCCGAGAAAGGAACTGTTGCTTTCTCAGCTGGTCTTCATGGATGGGCATTTACCCTCACCAATTTTGCTAAGATGTATGCCTCTAAGTTTGGTGTGGATGAGTCTAAGATGATGGAGCGTCTCTGGGGTGAAAACTTCTTTGACCCAGCCACCAGGAAATGGACTAGCAAGAATACTGGCTCACCCACTTGCAAGCGTGGTTTTGTTCAGTTCTGTTATGAGCCAATCAAGCAGATTATCAACATCTGTATGAACGATCAAAAGGACAAGTTGTGGCCTATGTTGGCAAAGCTAAATGTCCAGATGAAGTCTGATGAGAAGGATTTGGTAGGTAAGGCATTGATGAAGCGTGTTATGCAGACTTGGCTGCCAGCTAGCAGTGCTTTACTTGAAATGATGATCTATCACTTGCCATCCCCGGCAACAGCTCAAAAGTACAGAGTAGAGAATTTGTACGAAGGGCCCATGGATGATCAGTATGCTAACGCCATTAGGAACTGTGATCCCGATGGACCGCTTATGCTTTATGTTTCCAAGATGATTCCTGCCTCTGACAAGGGTCGGTTTTTTGCCTTTGGCCGTGTCTTTGCTGGGAAGGTGTCCACCGGTATGAAAGTTAGGATCATGGGCCCTAACTTTGTTCCTGGTGAGAAGAAAGATCTCTATGTCAAGAACGTCCAGAGGACTGTCATCTGGATGGGAAAGAGACAGGAAACAGTTGAAGATGTTCCTTGTGGTAACACTGTTGCTATGGTTGGTCTAGATCAGTTTATCACCAAGAATGCTACCTTGACCAACGAGAAGGAGGTTGATGCACACCCAATTCGTGCCATGAAGTTCTCTGTCTCACCCGTTGTCCGTGTTGCTGTTCAGTGTAAGGTTGCATCTGACCTTCCTAAGCTTGTTGAAGGGCTGAAACGTCTTGCTAAATCAGATCCTATGGTTGTCTGTTCCATTGAGGAATCTGGTGAGCATATTATTGCTGGTGCTGGTGAACTTCATCTGGAGATCTGTCTAAAGGATCTGCAGGATGATTTCATGGGTGGTGCTGAGATCGTCAAGTCTGACCCTGTTGTTTCCTTCCGTGAGACTGTTATCGACAGATCTGTTCGCACTGTTATGAGCAAGTCCCCCAACAAGCACAACCGTCTGTACATGGAAGCTAGGCCTTTGGAAGAGGGTCTTGCAGAGGCTATTGATGAAGGCCAGATTGGTCCAAGGGACGACCCTAAGAACAGGTCTAAGATCCTTGCTGAGACTTATGGTTGGGACAAGGATCTTGCCAAGAAGATCTGGTGTTTTGGTCCAGAAACTACAGGTCCTAACATGGTGGTTGATATGTGTAAGGGAGTTCAGTACCTGAATGAAATCAAGGACTCTGTTGTTGCTGGTTTCCAATGGGCTTCGAAAGAAGGTGCCTTGGCTGAAGAGAACATGAGAGGTATCTGCTATGAAGTCTGTGATGTGGTTCTCCATGCTGATGCCATCCATCGTGGTGGTGGACAGGTTATCCCAACTGCCAGGAGGGTCATCTACGCTTCTCAGCTTACTGCCAAGCCTAGGCTTATGGAGCCTGTGTACCTTGTTGAGATCCAAGCTCCTGAGGGTGCTCTTGGTGGCATCTACAGTATTCTGAATCAGAAGCGTGGACACGTTTTTGAAGAGATGCAGAGGCCCGGAACCCCACTCTACAACATCAAGGCTTACCTTCCTGTTGTCGAGTCCTTTGGTTTCTCCAGTGCCTTGAGAGCTGCAACTTCTGGCCAAGCTTTCCCACAGTGTGTGTTTGATCACTGGGACACATTGTCTGCTGATCCTTTGGACCCAACATCTCAAGCTGCAACACTCATTTCCACCATTCGTAAGAGGAAGGGGCTCAAAGAACAGATGACCCCGCTGTCCGAGTTTGAAGACAAACTATAAGTACTATCTGCAGATGTCTTCACTTTCAGAGCTAGTAGTAATTTTGAAACTTTGCTGTTGAGAGATTTTTATCCTTTTGCCTTTGATATTAGGCGGTACTGTTTACGTATGCTGAGTAATTTGTCATCGGGTCTTTTTACATCGGAACATTACCTTTGTAGTTGGTCATTTCAACATATCCGCTTGAATAGAGATTATTAAGTTTTGCAGTTTGGTATTTTCGGTTGCAGTTTGGTATTTTCGGTCTCTGGTCTATCACTCTATTGCTTTATTCGGGGCTTAAGATTGAAGGCCTTTTGGTTTCGTCTAGTTGTAAAATAGCGCCTTAATATGAAAGTTGTTCGCAATGTTTTCTGATTGCGAAAATTCATTTTTTGCGAACATTATTGATTGGTTTTACGATAGTTGCCCAACGATTCAGGAGTCTTGCAGTCTTTTTCTGTTCCTTTTCCACCAACCACAAAAATAAATGTACATATATGTCATGAACATGTTATATTAAACTTTGGCAAATTTAATATAAATAACCTAACGTTTGCCTTATTTTTCACAAATAACCCAACCATAAGCCGTTACAATTTTCTCATGATGGTCATTGGAGTAAAGAGTTTTCCGGACTTCTAATTATTTCCGATCAAGAGACCAACTCCGTTTTGAAAGCTTTTTCCCCAAATTCAATCACCCCATAAGGCCATAATCATGCAGCCATCTTCTCACCCATCTAGACTTGGTAATATACGGACTTCATTTTGCTTACACGCCGTGTAGCTTGAAGTTAGATACACAACCAATCAAATTATAACATGTGTCATGGTAGAAGATGTTGGACGGCTTTTTTCTTTATTTTGTTTTTTATTTTGTGAACTTTGTTTGACCCACAATCTGCAACAAACTAATACACTAAATAAACCACAATCTTCGTCATATCTATTTTTTCATTTCCTCATAAATTTATTAAAATAAGATAATTATTATTTTATATTTAGTTCAATTTTATACAATTATAATATGTATTTTGCATTACTTTATCGTAAGCACGCACACCTTGTCCAAGTTGTGTGTCCGCGTCAAGTACGATGTCAGACCCAGACACTAGGAGGACACCCGGAAGTCACATGCCAGTCCATTATTCGGTTTATTTATTTTTGAAATTCGGATACAAAACTCGGTTTTTTACGGGACACCGACTCAACACCTCTTGGACAGAAAAGCATACATTAAGTGGTCATTTGATGGCATATTAAATCATGAGAATTCAGAATTACCATGAAAAAAATTAGAGTTGTTTGCATAGGCACATTCATAAGAACTAACTTAAGTTCAACTACATTTAGCACTTAATTTAGTTTAGGTTGTGTTTGGTACGCACAAAAAGCTAGCTCATTTGGACAAAATAGCTTATTTGACTAGTACAACTTAAGTAATCAGCTAACTTATTTGATAAGCTACTTAATTGTCATAATTTTATTCCTAAGCTATGTTTGGTAAAACTACGTGAAATAGTAGCTGAATGTTGAAATAATAGTTGAAAGTTTTAATAATAGCTGCAACAGTGGCTCAAAGTTTTTAGCTGATAGCATTAGGAGTGTTTGGCAGAATTAGCTGATATAGGAGCTGGCTATGTTGCACGAGTACGAACACCGACACATACATCGGGAGGACGCGGACAACAGGACACCGCAATCTCAAAATATAGGACACCGACGTCGTTATATTTTTTTAATATAAATATAGAAAATAAATTATATATTAAATTTTTTGATAAATAATAAAAAATTCTAACTTTATAACTTAAAACAATTTTAAAATAAATATATAACACATACGATTATTGAATATGAGAAAGGAAAGGTTTAGAAATTTGAGATTAAAAATGTCTAATTTGCCCAAATGCTAGCTTAATGTGTATTTTTGTGTCCTAGAGGTGTTTGAGAGGTGTCCAACCGGTGTTTCTTATGTAAAAAATCGGGTTTTTTTGTACGAGTTAAAAAGAATAAACCGGACACCGGACCGACCGTGTCCTGACATGTGTCCTCCTGGTCGTGTCCGTAAATAAATGATGGTAAATTAGGAATAAAATTATGATAAGCTAGTTTATTTTTAAATAAGTTATATGGGGTAACTTCTTAAATAAGCTAGCTTATTATTTAAGCTAGTGGTGTTACCAAACCAGCTTATTTGGTTAAAGAGCTTAAAAAATTAGTGAAATAAGCTACTTTGGTCATATAAGCTAAGCTTATTGTGTATTCCAAACATAGCCCTAATCTACTCTCATTTATTTCATAAAATAAAATAAGATTAAAAAAATAATGCATTATTTTTATGTAATTTTATATATACATCAGCTCCTAGATCCGCTAATCTTGTCAAACACTCATATTTCTATCAGTTAAGAACTTTTAACTACTATTGTATTTAAACTTTTAGCTACCATTTATCATTCAATTACTATTTCAGTGTTCAACTAATATTTCAGCTACTTTTACCAATATAGTCTTAACTCAATTCAATTTAGGTTATTTCAATTACCCTTGCATCCAATTAAAAATTATTTTAGTAATCATCTCATCTAGTGACCTATTCAGACTAGTTGAAAATTTTGTGTTCGTTTAAGTTAGGGTAGTTGTGTTACCACTTTAGCTCAAACTACTAAACTATTATTATTTTCTGTATTTTTGTAAAATACTAGCGTTTTAAAAATCGGTTGATCCATTATACTGCTTCATGCATTCAAAGTACCGAGGAATGTCATTTTAGTTTCTATTTGTTCTTTATCTTTAAAATCTCATAATACTTGGTTCATCTTGCTTATTAGATTTTTCAAAAATATTGGTTGATTGGTCTCCATTTATGAGTGAATGATCTAATTCTTCTTATAAAGGACATGAACAAAGACTAGCCCTTAAATTTATAACACCACTTTAAAGTACAGTAACATTGTTTTAAGGTCATATGAGCATGAACCTTAATAACATGAGAAAATTGGAATGACCCTAAAACAAAAGGTCATGCATAAAATTTACAAATTAAATAATAAAAAAAGGGAGGAGTTCGGTATTATCAAGAAAGCATGCATCTTAGTTAGAAAAAACAAAGGTACAAAGCTAGCATTATGATTTCCTTTAATATTGAAAAGATTTCACATCAAAATATTAAAGTAAAATCTTTTCAAAATTTTAAAGATTTCACATCAAAATATTAAAGTAAAATCTTTTCAATTTTTTTTTCTAATGTGAAATCTTTAAAATATATTCTACTTTAATTTGCCTATTTTTAATCAAAATAGAATTTACATGTGTCATAATGTTAATGGTTGTGTAAATATAGATGGGTTACACAGGGTGTAAGCCATGATTTCTCCGTAATATACAGTTTGCTAAGCAAATCTCTGGAGGGGCCACATTGTATGGGAGCTACTAAAAGGTATTTGACCAATTTCTTCCTTCCACCTATCTTTAATTTGGTCCAATAAAGAACACCACCATTAGCATTTGCTTAATTTGGCGAAATTGGAAGAAACATGAAGAGAACTATCGGATATACATACTTAAGTTGGTTGTGTTGAAGGGGTTATACATACTCCTCAACAAGGTAATATGTAACTCCTGAACCGTAACAATATCAAGAAAAACCTCTCTCTAAAGAGTATCACATGCAAAGATTTCCCGACAAACCAAAGAAAACTGAATCATATCCATTTACTCCCTCCATTTCTTTTGGTTCTTTACGTTTGGTTTGAAATCGTCTCACGGATTCAAAGCAAACGTAAATGTTGTGTTGCAAACCCAAGTCCCACATCGGAGAAATAAGGAGTCAAAAGACTGCCTTATAAGAGATTACCAAACTAATTAGTATGAGGTCTTTAGGGAAGGAGTTGGGAAGGAGCCCAAAAACAAATCCGTGAGGGCGTGACCTAAAGCGGACAATATCATACTAATTGGACCGGTAGTCGCCAGACGCAGGTGTACAACAATTGGTAGCAGAGCTCCGGGTTGGAGATTCTTGGGAGAGCGATGGCCGATGCGACGATAGCTGCGAAGATCGACAAGTTTTCAGGTAGGAATAATTTTAGTCTATAACAGATAAAGATGAGGGCTTTGCTTAAGCAGCAAGGCTTATGGTTACCTTGCCGAAAAAGAGGAGGATGATAAGAAGGCAGTAACTCAAGGCAAGCTTACCGAGTACGATCTAGCGATCATGGAGGAGAAAGCTCACTCCACCAGCTTACTGTGTTTGGAGGACGATGTCATCACGGAAGTGACCGAAGAAGACACCGCGATCAAACTGTGGAAAAAGCTCGAGTCCTTATACATGAAGAATCACTCACCAACAAGTTGTTGTCGAAACAGAGGTTGTTTTTCCTAAAGATGGAGAAAGGTACGTTGCTTAGAGATCATCTAAATAAACTAAATTCTATATTGCTAGACCTACGGAATATAGGAGTTAAGGTTGAGGATGAAGATGCTTTATTCTGCTGGTGTCTTTGCCTTTGTCATATGAGAATTTTGTGGATTATCTTGTGGTGGGAAATGACACGTTAACCCTAGAAGAAGTAAAGTCATCACTTTTTACAAGGGAGTTACGCCAGAAAGTCTCCGTGGATATTGTGGAGGATCGTGCGGCAGGTTTAGTAGTAAACGGTGCTGAAGTAAAGGGCCGTTCTAGTGGGGGTAGGAGTAAGTCTAAAACCAAATCTACAAATCCTAGGTCCGACGATCGCTGCCATAATTGTAATGAACCTGCCTGGTCATTCGAAGAATGATTGTCCTAGGTTGAAGAAGAGTTGTTCGGCTTCAATAGCGACATCACAACAATATAATGATTACAATTCAGATAATGATTTTGCTCTTGTAGCACATGAGGGGGAACACGTAAGTAATAGGTGGGTTCTTGATAGAAGGTCGATGGAGAGGTGAGTCATATTAGACTGGCGAGTCTACATGTAACACTACGGAATATGGAAAGTGGTTTATGGAGTTGGTTTGTCCCACATTGGGAAAATAAGGCTCATATGATCGGTTTATAATAGATTCCTACCATCATACTACCAACAAGGCCTTCACCTTTTAGAGCCCGGAGAGGATATATGGGCCTAAGGGGTGAATACTCATCTTATTGGGTTGTGTTGCGACGTATGGTGGATCGGGCTATTACAAATGGTATCAGAGCAACCCTGCGACCGCGTGCTGGGTGCTGGGGCGAGGCCCAGACCAGCCGTCTAGCGGGGGAGATCTTGGACCTGTGCTGATGTTGGTATGGTTTGGTTTAGGCGCAACGGGGACGTTGCGTTCTCTAAGTGGGGGAGTTTGTAACACTACGGAATATGGAAAGTGGTTTATGGAGTTGGTTTGTCCCACATTGGGAAAATAAGGCTCATATGATCGGTTTATAATAGATTCCTACCATCATACTACCAACAAGACCTTCACCTTTTAGAGCCCGGAGAGGATATATGGGCCTAAGGGGTGACTACCCATCTTATTGGGTTGTGTTGCGACGTATGGTGGATCGGGCTATTACACTACAGGTGGGCGAGTTGAAGAGTTCGTCTTGTGCTGACGATGATCGTGCCAAGGGTGAGGTGGAGGTTGAAGTAGCGCAGTCACTGGTTGGTACTTTGGATCGTTAAGAAGAACAACGAAGGGTCTTTCAACGTTGTCAAAGTACTTTGAGGTTCTATACAATCGATCCTATTGTACTTAGCTATCCGGTTTTGGACAATGGACTTGAGCCAGGGGTCACTGGGTCAAGCGAGGGAGTAGCCGATGGAATGCTCCATGAGATGGAGCAATTCACTTCTCATTGAGAGAGAAGTAGTGGCTCACACCCCAATGGGGGTGGTGGATGTGCTCCGACGCGGGCACAAGGTTGCGCCTCGGTGGGGGCAAACCAAGAGTCAGTATTTAGTCTTAAACACATGGGCACTTAGACGAAGGTGTTTTGGATTCCGACGGGATGATAGTGTGCCTTGGCATAGGCACAGACTCTGGCATGGGTCATGGGTTTCTTGAAGCAAAAAATGGTCGTTCTAGGTGCGATAATTTTGTTCTTGGTTGAAACTCTAGTGGCGAGTTTTGGCTCATCTTGATTAACGTGGAGCTTCTTTGCGATCCAATGCAGATGGTTTGATTTCTTGCTAGAGATATATCATGGTTTATGTGGGTGCATTGGTACTTAGGTACAGACTACTTCAGAATGAGGTTCTTGATTGAAGATCGTTGTATGCGTCCGTTCAAGTCAAGGTGGAGATTGTTGATATTGTGAATCAAAAGGTTGCAATGATTGAGTCTCGGAAATTGGTAGATAGCATTGGTGATGTATGTGGAGAATACATAAGATAGAAGAAAAGATTCCGAGTTCTTCTTTGCTTGATGTTAATCTTATTTCCTAATTACTTTTAGACTGTTTTGAGAGATTTACTAGCTACTACTTTCCTAATCTCATTAGGTCTTTTGGTAAGGTGGTTAATATATTAAACTCACCTCCTCTAGCTTATTGGAGGAGAGGGAATTAGTGAGAGCCAAACAACGAGAGTTCTTAGACTAGCAGATTTAGAGAACTGCTCAATTCATCTTGTATCTGTAATTCCCCACCATAGTGAAATTGATTTCTAGCCCCTGTGGACGTAGCTATAAAGTTGTTAGTGAACCACGTTAAATCTTGGTGTGATCTTTTCCATTGTTGTTTGTTATCGTTCTTATACGCTTCCGAATTTTGCGCCCAATTGCACAACAAATTGAACCAAATAAATTGGAGGGAGTAGCTTTTTTGGTGGCTGCTCTAAGATATTAGCCAGTCCTAGCATGAAGAAGTAACAACCACAAATATATTAATAATTTCTTGTAATTGTGTCGTTTTGTCAGTCTGGCAATAGGATTGGTTTGATTACTTGATGCATAGATGCATACTTATGCATAGATGATTACCGAAGAAAAGTGGTGCGTATGTGGAATAGTGAGCCAAAGATTAGGAATAAGTAAGGGAGGTGGTGTGATGATTGAATTGGGCCGGAATGAGGTTTCCAAACAGAGTTTCTAACTCCCGGGAATAATTAGAGGTGCCAGGAACTCTTACTCCAACGACCCTCATGACATATTTGTAACGCTAGGTTAAATATCGGGTTATTTTTATTAAACTCAAAAGGTTGGGTTATCTAAAACTACTATATATTAAAACCAGAAACCAAATTTTTTCCTAGAAGGACACTTGATATTCATTAATTGGATAGCACTAAGTAATTACATAATATGAAAATTATTAGCTAGTTTATGAAAAATAATATAATTTATGGTGATTATGGTTGTAACACTACGAAATATGGAAAGTGGATTATGGAGTTGGTTTGTCCCACATTGGGAAACTAAGGCTCATATGATCAGTTTATAATAGATTTCTACCATCATACTAACAACAAGGCCTTCACCTTTTAGAGCCCGGAGAGGATATATGGGCCTAAGGGGTGACTTCCCAGCTTATTGGGTTGTGTTGCGACGTATGATGGATCAGGCTATTACAAATGGTATCAAAGCAACTCTGCGACCGCGTGTTGATTATGTGGTCAGGAGAGCCCAGGTCAACAGCCTAGCGGGGGAAAGATCCTGGAGCTAGACTATGGTTGGCTGCCAGTCGCAACGAGGATGTTGCTTTCTTAAGAAGGGGTGAATGTAATACCCCGGATTTCAGAGGAGATCCCTGAAAGATTAAGGGCTCATATGAGGTGCTTAAAAGGAATGATAGTGCTACTCATACCAACAAAGTCGACTTTCCTTTTAGGAAGCTCATGTGATAAGAACTCCAAAGTTAAGCGTGCTTGACTGGGAGTAATTTCAGGATGGGTGACCTCCTGGAAAGTTTCCCAGGGTGCGCACGAGTGAGGTCAAAGTGCGCCGGAAGGACCCGTGTTGGTCTGTGCATGAGGTCAGCCCACAGCCTGGCAAGCTGCCATAGGTGACTACTCTCGGCTCAGGCGATGAGCCGGGGTGTTACAATGGTGGTAATCTAATTTATGGAAAATAATAGCGTTGGTAATAATATTATAATAAAGTTAAACTGACAATTTCATAAAATGAATATAACAATATTAGAGTTTAGTTTATCTAGATGATCTCTAAGCAACGTACCTTTCTCCATCTTTAGGGAAAACAACCTATGTTTCAACAATAAAGCGTACCTTTCATGGAGTAAGCTTTCTCCTCCATGATCGCCAGATCATACTCGGTACGCTTGCCTTGAGTTACTGCCTTCTTATCATCCTTATCTTTTTCGGCAAGAGATAACCATAAGCCTTGTTACTTAAGCAAAGCCCTCATCTTTATCTGCCATAGACTAAAATTTTTACTACCTAAAAACTTGTCGATCTTCGCAGCTATCGTCGCACCGGCCATCGTTCTTCCCAAGGATCTCCCACCTAGAGCTTTGATGCCAATTTTTGTGCAATTGGGCGCAAAATTCGGAAGCGTATAAGAACGATAACAAACAACAATAGAAAAGATCACACCAAGATTTAACGTGGTTCTCTATCAACGTGATAGCTACGTCTACAGGGGCTAGGAATCAATTTTACTATGGTGGGGAATTACATATACAAGATGAATTGAACAATTCTCTAGATCTGCTAGTCTAAGAACTCTCTTTGTGTGCCTCTTTCATTAATTCCCTTCCTCCAAATTAGGCTAGAGGAGGTGGGTTTTATATATTAACCAACTTACCAAAAGACCTAATAAGTTTAGGTAAGTAGTAGCTAGTAAATCTCCCAAAACACTCTAAAAATAATTAGGAAATAAGACCAACATCAAACATAGAAGAACCCAGAATCGTTTATTCTTTCTTATGTGTTCTCCACATACATCACCAACGCTATCTATCAATTTCCGAGACTCGTTCATTGCGACCTTTCTAGTCACAATATCAACAGCTCCTTTAGCAGTCCAGGTAAATGTATTCTCTTGTGGTGGGGTTGTGATCGGCTGTTACAAGATTCACAAGCTCATTGATGGAACTACCTTCGCAACTTTTCTTAAGCACTGGGCTGCTAATACACGAAATGAATATAGGCCAGTAAAGTTTGGGTACATAACGCAATTGTTATTCTTGCACATTTTGGATTTCACTCGTGCTTAGCTTGTTATTGCATGTTGTCCCCTTAAGCTCTATAATCGCAAAATAGCTAATATATCGACAGATTGGACAAATTAAAAGACACCTGCGAGTCTGTATTATTGAGACACTGATAGTCTGAGACTATTAAATAGATTATCATGATCAAAAGTCTAAACTCTTGGCTGAAATAAATATATACTTTACCGGAATATATGAAATACTCATTTGTGCACAGTTTTTTTAATGGCCTATATAAGTATATACACCGTAGTAGACATTAATAAGTTAATTATACTATTTTAATACCTCTTATTTTCTTACAAAAGCTAACTTGTTTTAATTTGCCATCATTTCATATTGTTTGCGTACAGTTTGTGTACCAAATGCTACCCCCAAAATCGAGATCCCGCCCTAGGTGCCCCTGACTTTGATGCGCGATTTCGGCTTACCCCCCATGCCCTACGCCGGGGTGGCAGCCGTACGAGGAGCATAAAGCAATGGCGAAGTAGTACAAAGACGTGCACTTGGTGGCCAGAAGCTTCGTGTTCACGAAACACGCCATAAGCGAGCTAAGGGTAAAAGCCGCAAGTGAAGAGGTCCCAAAGGCGACTAGAGTTGAAACATTGGCAGGATTCGTTTGAAAACACTGCATGGCAGCATCGTATGCTACAGGGGCAATGCCTCTAGGTCCGGACCCCTCCGTTATGAGCATAGTTGTAAGCATGCGGCCGAGATTCAAGCCGTCGCTTCCAACCACATCGATGGGGAACCTCATTACAAGCACCTCGGCTCGGGCCGAAAAAGAAACCTGGCTGCCGGAGCTCGTTAGAGATATCCATGCAGCCATGTCAAATGTAAGAGAGAGAATTCAGAGCTACTCGAAAGATGCTGACGCCTCAAAAACCCTAGCTTCTAATTATTCTCCTCCTCCTCCCCTCTCAAAAACCCTAGGCTCTAAATCTAAATCTAGGGGCTAACAACCATCAATTAGATTGTGGTAAGCCCTAATTTTCTTATTATTCACTATAATTAATTAGTTGTCACTAGTTATTATTATCAATAATAACTCGTTTCTACCTCCTCGAGAGGGTATCTCTACCACCATATAGGTGGGTTTATACTGAGATTCGCGAGATTTCTACAAGGATCTGATGTTCATTAATTTTGTCATGGCGTTGCGATGGATGCTGAATTCGGGATCAAATACCATTAACTATGTTGGTTGCCTTTTCTTCTTCGAGTTACATAGATCTCTGATGCCGATGAAAGACGCAAAGATGTCGACGTGCAAAGGATCAATTTTGTTAATTAGGGAAAAATTGTGTCAATTAGATTTATTTGATGATATTTGTATCTTTATGGTTCTTGATGTAAGTGCCGTTTGGCGACAATATTAATGAATTTCTATTTCAAAAAAAAAAAGAAAGATGTTGACGCTTTGATTGTTGATGTTGAGCGTGTGATTGCTTACAACCCGGGTTTGTACGGGATCAGCAATTGGACTCAATTTAGTTTGGATAAGGTGGACTTTGGGTTCGGTAAGCCTACGTCGGCTTGTCTAACTGATGGCAAAGTAATTCCTTTGTCAAGGAATTTTATCTACTTTGTTACATACAAATGGTGATGGAATTGAAGCATGGTTGTATTTGGATGAGAAAGCGATGCTAATTTTGGAGTCCAACAAAGAGTTTCTTGCTTTTCCTTCCCCTAATTAGCAGAGTGGAATATTTGTCTTCCATTGGTGTGGTACACAGAATGAGACACAAAGTGGGACATAAGAACCACTCTGCCGCCTTTTGTGGTTTCGTATATGTTAATTAATTACTACAATTCTCATAACGTCATAAATATAATGTTACTCTTTCTTTGTTTTGTAATATAAAAGTTGTGTTACTTTTGAAGAATATATCACACAAAAGTTTGACAATCACACATTAGATCTATTGAAATCGTTTTACTTACCCAATTTGTTATGGCCTGGTTACATTATACTATTCTTTTTTGATGAATCGAATCCTAATCCTAAACAAGTTATCCATGAAAAATATATAGAAAGAAATAATTAATCCCTAGTGAAAATTAGTACAACTTTGAGTAAATTATTATTCAAGACATCCTGATTAAGTTGTGCAACACATAGAATACAAAAATAATATATAGTACATAATATACATGTCATGGTTCTTGGACATTGAAATCCTCCACAATAACAGAAAGACGATTCTTGTCAATTTGTACGATTCTAAAGTCTCAAAAGCTGATCTCAAAATAAAAGTCTCAAAGGCATGATGAAAGTTGAAATGAAGATGGGTGAGAGAATCTATTACATGAAAGGCGAACCAAAATCATACAACACATCAAACAGATTACTTGTCACTAGCATTATTGATTAAGATTTGGAAGGTTTAAGCTTCTTTGAAGGAGCCTCTGAACCGCCGCTAATGTAAGCATGAGGATCTGCATTGCCTGCAGTTTTACGCTTAAATGCTTTCGCTTTTTCCTGCAGAGGTCACAGAAGAGCAACTTAAACTCAAAACCCAAACCAGCACACAAATACAAATGATATCTCAGGCTATCAAACACCAAATGAGCACACCATCAGATAATGGCTCTGATGATGAAACATAACCCCTCTTACCTTTAAAGACTATGCATACGTATTGACATCGCCATTATCTGTTGATTTGTTTTGGTCTTGAACAACAGGTTCCTGAAACATTGGAATGAACAATTAAAGTTGTGCAAAATGATGCCTATCAGTGCACCAAATAGTCATAACTCATAATTGAATTTAAACATCCCAAACCTCAGGAGGAACAAAAGCAGCTTTTCTTTTTCGCTTGTTTTCAGCTGTTTTCTCGGCCTGCTTCTCTGCCAATGCTTTGCAGTTTTCTTTTCCTCACGCAAGAAGTATTCCCCGCTTTCAAGTTGTTTGTCAACCTTCAGAGGCAATTGTCAAAGAGATTCAAAAGATAGAAGACATTAAAACTTCATACAGCACCACCACCAACAAAGCCTTAGTCTAAAGCAATATTGGGATTGGCAAACAATAATTGCCATAAGAAACTGTTACTAATAAGGTAAAAGAAATGGAAAATTGCAAATTTTTATAAGACCTGTTCTGAATCTCACAATTCTGGGATTTTTGCACCAAATTCATAATCGACGTCCGTTGACTTGTAGACGAGAACAGAACAACAACAAAAGAGCGCAAGGGCAGCACATTGTCTACTAGCTACTGGTTGAGCTTTGCCTCCATGTAAGAAGAGATCGAGTGTTGTTCGGGACTAGGTCACATCAACTCAATCCAATCTCTCAGTACAAGTAAAACCAACGAGAAGTTCCCTCCATATCAAATTTCTAATATTTTGTTTTGCAGGTCATCTGCTTTCCATAAGCCATGTTGGCATGAAACATAAACCAAGCCTACCCCCCTATATCCTCCTCAGAGTCTTTTTACTTTGGGGCTGAGTCTTGCAGTCCTAGGAGAAAGAAGTTTATGTTTTCAATCCCTAGGCACAACTACTTTACTCCAGACTATAGTTATCGAGGTGGTTCTGCCATTAAGTAACCTACTTTCTCCTAGTAGGACGTGGGTTGCATTTGGACTTTTGTAGCCTAAGCATTATGTCCGCCACCATGTTTGTTAAATTCTCCCTATGCACAGGTAAAATGAATTGATACATACATCAACCACATAGTGCTTGTTTCGAAGTGATAGCAGCAAACTAATCACAAAACCACATCTTCACTAATTTTCGTGAAAGCCAAGCCGCACTTGG
This sequence comes from Spergularia marina, assembly GCA_963680865.1. NCBI lineage: Eukaryota > Viridiplantae > Streptophyta > Magnoliopsida > Caryophyllales > Caryophyllaceae > Spergularia > Spergularia marina. Next base: position 10,761,746 of record OY804554.1, read on the forward strand.
AAGATCATCAAGAAATAATAACCGAAATTTTAGATGATGCGCAACTCCGCAAAGATTGGTAACATTCGACGAACGTTATACTCACCTTACTAGGCTGCGGTGGAGGAGGGAATGGAGTATATGGTTTCTTCTCCTTACTCTTAGGTTTCTTTTGTTGGACATTCTTCCTGCATTTTAGCGCGGCAGTGTAAACAAATGTTACCAACAAACAAAAAAAAAAAGTTATAAGGTAAACACAGATGGAGGTCTTAAGAGTCATACTTTTTGAATTTCGGCAGAAACCTATCCTAATTTTCAGTTGCAAGAGTAGGATCATTTCCAAGTTCTCTTTTCACCATAAGCACCTAGTAAATTTAAATAGAAAAGGATCAGTACAACTCCTTAAATGAAGTAACTATGTTAAAAGTGGGAAATAACTCATCCCACCAATTGGATTGACCAATTCGGCTTATTTTGTGAGAAAGATCACACTTAAGCAGGAGAATACTCATTTTGCTGGTGGAATCAGTCACCCTAGGCATAACAACTCTAAGCTACAAGAATAACAGAAGCTAGCACAAGGACATATCTTTTGCATAAATGCATTAAAGTGTTGCAAACCTTGATATGATAAATTGCATGCATTTTATTCTGAATACAGTCTTCGACTATTCTCCTGACCTGCTTCAGTCCCTTAAAGGATCCCATAGCTGAAACTGTATTCCCCTGTAAATCATGCAGTCAGAAGGTGAAATGTTCAATTAACCCAAACTTAATCAATTGAAATAGAGATGTCAATCTACAACATATAAACAAGGGCATGTCCTATACCTCAACAAGGATATAGCAGCCTGTCAGAATCTCAAGTTCTTACATGAGAAATAGAGCGATAAGCACAAGAAGTAAAATTTTCCCTTCCCATTATACCTCCAAAAGCAGCGTGTGAATTTAAAACCCATCACGCCAGCCATTGCCCATCAGTCAGTTAAGACAGGATCTTTTTATCTCCTAACCTTTTAGAAATTAACTTTCTCACTCCTATCTTTGCTAAATAAAATCAATATTCTCACACCCACCTTTAAGGTCGAATTATTAGGACCAAGAAGATGTTGCCGCCGTTTGACAAAGCGTGCCTGCAATAAGAGATAAACAAATACCAGCAACTACGAAATCTTAAGACCCAAAATCATTGGAAGTTGACAAAACCTGAACTGTTTCACTATAAGAGAGTTGGACAATTTAAAAGGTGTGACAAGACAGACAAAGAAAGGGGAGACAAAGATCATAAAGAGGGCAACAATGGGGATGGAGGAAAAAATGACTGTATACGGCCTCCAAGACAACCATTTCACCATTATTTTCATCACTTTTTTCTAAAAAAGAGGCAAGCAGTACAGGAAAGCGAATAGATCTCCCTACTATCTAGGGTCTTTTAATAACAAGAATTTTCACCGTATGAATTAGAGGTTAATCCTGCTACTCAGTCTAGAGCCTTGGGCATTAAGAAATCATGGATCAACTAAGCCCTCCCGGGAATTCAATTAAGAAGCAAGTTCTTCTCCCTAGGTAATGGCTCTCGCATTGGGAGCTCGGGAAAATGTTGGGTCAATTGTCTATTCGCCTTTTCGGTATCACTTTCGCATTGGGAGGCAGCTCGCATTAAAGTTTTAAAATGTTTTATCTAGCCTAAATAAAAAATTATATTCTGTCATCACCAAGAAGAAACAACACTTTCCCTCAAAACAAAAAAAAAAATAAAAAAAAGAGAAGATACAACACCACTTACACTTCTTAAAGAAGGATTTTGACATGCACAATACGAAATCCCCTTGATTCCCTCTGTTATACGTTATACAGTATTCCCTGCTACATATGACGTCATTCCCTTACCCCATTCATTTCTTATTCACGACATATCACTCTCACTACTATCATTCCCGGTTGGGCTTAAATCTTTGAATGAAAAAGAGCAGGAAAAATCTTAATTCACAACTTGTTACAAGAAGCAAAGATCAAAAGTTCACAAATTCAACATCAAATCAAATGCCAAAAAGCATACAACATAAACAGTTTTCCTAACCAAAACTATGATTAGCTACCATTCCTTTTCCTGTGACATTGGACCTTCTTCAACACACGCTTCTGAATTTATGATTATTTACCATTCTTCTTCTTCTCTTTCTGATGATTTTTCTTCTTAACAGACATTTCAGCCATCTGTACTCTTTGAAGAATTTGTCTCACATCTTTCTCACCACCAGAATCATCATCATAAAACGCGGCATGTATCGTCCTCAGCTTCACCAAAAGTTTCGCCAATACCCCGTTCTCCTCGCTCTCATCAGAGTTCAGATGCGACCAAGATTGCCGTGAAGGTGCAGCATCATGCTCGTTTAGATACGAAATTAATTGAAGTAGTTTTTTTTTTTTTTTTGAATATGTAAAATCTGGGTTTGGTTTTTGGAAGGAAGTTTGAAGATGACTCATGGTTGTCAAGAAGAACGATTTTTTGAAATAGTGCTCGAAAAAAAAAATGTTAAACAAAATGAGTTGTAAAAAACTTATTCAACAAAGTGGGGGTGCAGGGTGACGTATAAAACTTTTTTTTTTTTTTTGAATAGTAACACCGCCAAGGTCCTTGGCGGTTAGTGTTCACAAAAGAAATGAAAAAAAAAGTTGTTACTGTTCACAAGTTGTAAAACAGCCATGATCCTTGCCGGTTTTATACATGGGTAAAGTGCACCCCATTTCATTAAACAAGTTTTTTTCCAACCCATTCTATTTAACATTTTTGTAGCACTATTTTGAAAAATCGTTCTATCAAGAACAATAAGAATGGTGGGTTCATGGGTTGTCTGGAACTACAAAGAAAGGGGAGGAGAGAGGCGAGTGGTAAGAGAAACAAGATCAGAAAAATTATGGGACTAGTTAGTTAATTAGAAAAGTGATTAGTTTTCACTTTGGTTTTTGTGCCAAACCCATACGTAAACAATTCACTCAAATGGAGGGAGTAATTTCATAAATTCCCATTTGGTAGCTAGATTTTGCACTAGGTAAATATGTAATCGTAATCACATTCCCACGTTTACATTCTTCCATCTTTTGCTGATGTATGTGTATAGCAGTATAGGTTTGCGTCGATTCCTGCCCATGCTGAATTTTCCGATTAAGAAAATAAGAGATTTGAAAATATATCCACGGTAGCAATCACTTGGTGTAAACTAAAACATGGGGGTATACCCAACTTGCATTTTCAATAAACAAATTAAAAAATTAGAGTACATGATTACTATCTAATGACTGTAATATTTTTAGGGAAATTTTCCAATATACCCCTGCAGTTTCGGAAATTTTCAGCTATACCCCTCAGATTTTTGAGCTAATCAGCGTACCCCTGAGATTTGCAAAATCGTGTTTTTTGAGATTTTTCACTAACGGTGTTAGACCCTCGCTAAATTTGACTATTTTAAACAAATTGACCCTTATTTAACATCAATTAAACAAAAATAAAGAAAATAAAACACAACCCATTTCTCTCCCCTCTCCACTCCCCAACCCACCACCCTTGCTCCGCCTTCCCCCACCCTCGCCCATCTCCACCACTACCACCACAGGCGCCACCATCACCATCTAAACCCGACTACCACCGTCGGTCGTCGTCCCCTCTCTCACACACCGCCATACCGGAGCCGAAGAGGATGAGGTGGAAGCGATGGAACCTGTGAAACCCAAAGAAACTCACCACCAAAAGTATACTATTAGACTATAACCAACCAAATCAATCGACAAATCTCGAGACTTCTATTTTCCCCAAATCAATCGACAAATCTAGGGTTTCCGATTTGCAGATTCAATCAAAGAAATGGGGAAGATTCCAGTGAAGATCAAGGCAGTGCAATACGCTCTATCGCCGTACCAGCAGAAGGTGATGGCGGCGTGTGAGAGAGGGGACGACGACCGGCGGTGTAGTCGGGTTTAGGTGGTGATGATGGCGCCTGTGGTGGTAGTGGTGGAGATGGGCGAGGGTGGGGGAGGGGCGGAGCAAGGGTGGTGGGTGGGGGGGTGGGGAGGAGAGAGAAATGGTTTGGGTTTTATTATCTTTATTTTTGTTTAATTGAGGTTAATTAAGGGTCAATTTGTTTTAAAATAGTCAAATTTAGTGAGAGTTTAACGGTGTTAGACGCTGTTAGTGAAAAATCTCAAAAAACACGATTTCGCAAACCTCAGGGGTACGATGGATAGCTCGGAAACCTGAGGGGTATACCTGAAAATTTCGGTAACCTCAGGGGTATATTGGAAATTTTCCCATTTTTTTTTTATTATTTCACATTTACTACTTTGTAATGATAATGGGTTTATAGCGTAAATATGGTAGGGCCAATAACCATATTATCAACATTATTTGATATTTGATAACACCGGAAAAATAGAGTACAAAAAGGAAAGGAGTTTACACTTCTAATTGACGTCATACTCAATGTAAAAAAGAAAACAGAACATACATTCATAACGACAATAATCACTTTCTAAACTTTAGAATGAACGAGTGTATGAAACTACAGTTGTCTTAATTGTATTTATTAATGTCCTACCACCTATGGGTTAAGTGATCAAAATTTAAATTATTAATAAATTTCTCCAAGAGTAGCAATTAAGACAACTGAAAAATGGGTCAAAGTATAAACAATGCAAGTTTAAGGCTAATGAAACATAATAGTGTTGAGGATATATCAAATAAAGCAAAATTAAATTGGAAGTAATCTACACATATAGTAACATCGCAAGTGCCACATTGAACATACACAGTAACACCGCAAGTGCCACATGAGACATGACCATGGTACCACACATTGATCACTTCAGTATAACAGGGAGATCAAAACTAAACTTGTGGCAATGTCATATTCTAATAATCAAATTTGAATTTCCCAAGATATTATTGGGAGTTCATCAGAAACACGAGCAGCTATAATCTCCAATATATTGTTTTTTTTTTTTTTCCTTTTGTGTACACAAGAGCAGCTAATAATGTGAGGGGTGAGGATACCAAAAATAAACCTAGAACAACTCTTAACTAGATTGCCTTCCTAACCACTTGACCAACCGTAATCCTCTAATCTCTTTTTGGATCTTGGTCTACTCTTCTTTAATGTATTGATTACTGATACGAACTTGGGTGTTGTCGAGAAGGTCGGCAGTATATAGACAATCACGCATATCCTTGTCGGATAGCATGAGGCACCGGTCATTGTCAGCATCAAGAAAATCCATATCAAAACGCGCTTTCTCCGGCAGTTTTAATTTCTTGGCAACTGTCTTAGCTTCTTGAGCTCTGCGACGGTTCCATTCCACCACACCTGCAGCCTCAGTATCTGGTCTTTGTACGACGCCAATATTTCTTTGGTCATCCGTTCTGTGTGCTTTCGAATTATATTGTAATCTGCACCATCAATACAAACTCTTAAACTTCAACTCTAATTGCCACGAAACCTAAGTGGTCGTTTGGTTGCCTACAGAGATTCCAATTTCTAAAAAAGGAAATTTCTCCAAATTGATCAACTCCAGTTTTTCCAATTTTACATGACAACCAAACGACCACTAAAATAATTGTCTAGCTAGCATACCCACCCCACCAACGCGGATCTTGGGTTTGGGAATCGAGGTGAAATTGGATGTTTGGGAATCCGGGGTAAGATCTGAGTTGGGAGAGGTGCCCCAAAAACATGGGGGACGCCCCGATTCCCAAACTCGATTGGGAGGTAAGATTTACAGGAAACTAAAATTTCGGAAATTTAATTGCCATCATGATGATTGATCTATCTATCTATCTATCAATATAGGTCGATTACGAGATAATTAATAATAAACAAAGCGATTCAGACTTACCTTTATAACCCACGACACCATGCCGCCGCCGTCGTCTTTTGTATGCAGCAACATGATTTGGAGATAAGAGATTCTTAACGTTTTCCGATTTTACAGCGGGTGTGACTTCGATCTCCTCTTTCTTCACCATGGTCATTGACACAATTTTTTTTTTTTGAGGGTCGTTCCGGTGTGTGTTGGACTATTAATATACTAGAAAAGAACATTTTTTATTCGGCAATTTACTATGGATGTTTAATATACTTTGTGTTTGTTCATCAAGACATAAGCGGGTGCACATCGAATTTTTATGAATTGCTGATCGAAATAAAATCAACCAGAAAGGAAGAGGAGGATAGAGGTTACATACATACTAATTAAATGAATGAATGCATTGGGAAAGAGAGAGAGAGAGAAAAAACAATGGATAATAGAGGATTATTTCATTTCACACCTCTATTAATGGACGAACAACTTTGGTCTCTGTCTTACCAAAGTGTGGGTGTGAAATGAAATAATGAAAGCTGGCGATGCTCTGAGAAAGAAGCGTATAGAACAAGATGGAAATAATTTGGATGTTTTGTTGCCTGGTATCGAATTATCGTGTCTTTAAGATGAACCAAGTTTCTGGAAATAATAACTTGCAGACTCCGAACTTTGTGCTGGCTGGTGATTTTTCTCTATTCGTCAAGTGACGACATAAAATCAATTTCTTTAGATTGCTACGTGCACAACAAGATAAACAAAAAATAGTTTGTACTTCGTAGTTTGGATGTTGTCTTTAGGTTGTTAGTTGTTACCTTGTATATCAATGTATCATTTTCTTAAGAGTAAACAAGTTTCTGGAAACAATAACAAGTTTCTTAAGAGGTAGTTTATGGATGTTTTAAGCAATCAGGCAGTCATAAAGAGAGAAGGGTAGTATTCATGTAATTAAGGTTTTCATACACGTATAATTGCACTCTGCAAACATGTGTGGGTTATATTAGCAGGACTTTCATGAGTCTTCCATACACTATACCTCTGTAAATCTTCGTCGTCTAAAGCGTTTTACCTCATACATGCTATTGAAGGTAAGCGGCTCAGCTCCTATGGTGCCAACACTGATGGGCGATATTGCCCTAAAGGCCTAAACTTAACAATGGCAGTTTAGCAAAGTTAACCGAACACTCAACTTATTAAGAGTTGAGCTAACTTGAAAGAAAGAAATAAGGTAGAATCGAGTGAACTGAATTTACGTTCCTAAACATTCGCTTAAGTACAGTTATGTTTAGTACAAACTAAAGAGCACATGCTCAATATATATATACCATTCCAACATGTACTATTATCAGGTAGACAACATGATTGTGATTACGAACAGAAGACTGATATCAAGTACAAACTTAAGAGCATATACCATTCGAACATGTAGTACTGTTATCAGGTAGACAACACGAATAACACCATACTAAAAACAACAAGAACCCATGGGGAATGCGAAGCTAATATAGTACAGTCCTACTGTCAGTCGGTCCTAGGACTCCAGAAACACTGCCACAGTGGTAAAAGTTTGTCATCACTAGCAACAAAAGTCTATATATACACAACTTATGAGTTAAAGGCCTAATCCCATAAAGAGGAGGGGGGGGGGGGGCACAGAGTTTGTGGCTGCAAAGAAATCCCAATGATAAATCTCACAAGACTCGGCAAAACTTGTAATGAGTGTATTAAGGAATGAATCTCATAGTAGAATAATGATAGCTTCAGAAAGACTCCTCTGATTATCTAGTCATAAAGCAAGTTTGCAGTGCAAAACAGGTGGACGCGATACTTGGATGTAACTGATGTATGCTGGCAATGCAGTCTTAACCTACCCATGATCCTGTCATTACAGAGTGGTGATTTACAACAGCCATACAGTAACTTCTAAGGTAAATGCAGTCCAAGTGATAAACCCTATCTAGCACATCAACTTGCTAGGGTCAAGTGAAACTCAGCCAAAAGTTACTGTCTGACTCATGGAAGCTTTTACAGTTACCAGAAACTTACGAGCCCTAAAGAGTGTAGAGTATGTTGCATGCCATTTTCATCCCAAAATCCCTCATCAACCCCCAAATTGTAGCTATATTTTCCCAGTCCATAAGTGGCATGACTGTTGGACAAAACAACATTATTTAGCTTAATCGCCAAGCCACCCTACTTGCAACATCCAACCACTCAATTTTCTCTGTCTTTCATCACTTACCAAAATCAGTTTCCAAACATTTCAAGCTCCAAAATATTTTGAAAGAATGAACTTAAAGCATACATGAAACAGGCGTCCATAGCATATATATGCCTAGAAAAAGAACTGTATAACCTGAAGTAAAACATAAGAAAGAGATTGAAGAGCTTTTCCTATATATGATGAATATAATACAAAGATTTGTCTCTGTCTAAACTACTTGTCTCACTATTACTACTGTCCTGCCACAAAGCTGCCTGTGCATGTTGGATAGTATAACATATTTCGCGGTTCTTGACACTAACCAAACACAATGAACAAAAACCCTAAGAGGCACAATGAATCGACAGCCAACAACAGAATGTCCTGTCTTTGACAAAACTAAAGCAAGCAAATACTCGATGACATACACTGGTAACTTGGGAATACAAAACCAGAAGCCTCTTGTACCTCTGGAAATCCTTGTACAATTTCAATATGCATCACCGGAACTCGACTTTAGTCCTTTTCTTGAGACAAAGACCCTTGAATCTCCTGAAATCCTTGTCACTCAACATCCATACCCAAGTGCCGTTATCGAGGTAGTAGATGGTTATTGATGTTGATTTTGATCGCTCTAGGACATTAGCGATGAAATCCTCCAAAGTATCTCCTTCCCAAACATTTATAGTTCTCACCTTTCCCTGATCATCTGTCTCTCCCTCAATAACGACTTTGTAGCATGCGTCTTCATCCGCTTCGAAGTCAGCCCACCATCCCACACCAAGCCTCTCACACTGTCTACGGAAAATCGTATCAGTCGTATTCAGTCTTCGTATGGCCTCAGTCCTGCTCACTCCCTCACGCTTTAACGCTCTCACTTCCTCCAACGTGAAAGACCTCCGCGGTGCCTGTGCTGCTGCTTCTTCTGCTGCCTGCAGAATAATATCCAATCCAGCTCCCTGATTAATCTGATTCTGTGCTTCATCTTCTTCTTCTTCTTCTTCTTCTACCTGATTAATGCCCAATCCAATTCCCTGATTAATCTGATTTTGTCCTTCATCTTCTTCTTCTACCTGATTAATGCCCAATCCAACTCCCTGACTAATCTGATTCTATGGTTCATCTTCTTCATCCTGATTAATATCCAATCCAACTCCCTGATTAATCTGATTCTGTCCTTCAGCTTCTTCTTCTCCCTGATTCACACCCGAATCCAATCCAAATGCCTGATAAATCTCATTCAGTGATTCAGAATCGTATCCAACAGTTACCGACATTGTCGTTTGGACCGACCTAATAATTCTGAATCTGTGGATCAGCCTCATACTCAGCCAAGATATTGTTCGACTCGAGAGAATCACTGTTGTTGTAATTCAATCCCAACAGATGATCGATGACAGGGTCTGTGCTATAGTCCAGATTGTTGAGTATATCTTCAACATCTGCAAACCAACATATAATCACAATCGAAATTCCGGTGACTAATCTAATCCGATATCACAATTTTCGCAATTATATCCAAGATTCTAGGGTTTCTAAAAACAACAATAATTATAATCTAGGTTTTAAAAAAAAAAAAACAATCATAATTTCAAGCGAATTAAAACTAATATTATGCAGAACAATCATTTGAAGTTTAATCAAGTAACAATTAATTATTCAAAGCAAATGAATAACATATGATCAAGAACAATTTAAGCAAATCAATAACATATGATAAAAAACATAGTTAGTTAAAAACGGTACATGCAATAAATGGAGTTTAATACGGCGAGTATTGACCGGCAAAATTATCAAAAAAAAGGGTCAAAAATTCGTAGAAAAAATCGTTGACTTTTAAAAAACGGAAAAACACGTGTAATTCGTAAAATTCGGCTTCGTTTTGAAACATTCAGGCAAAACAATCGGAACAAAATCTTTCCTCGATAGGGTAAAATAAAGCCACTTGAAATCAAAATAGCTTTGAAATTTTTTCTACGACATATTTTACTAAGTGATAGTAGGAAACATAGAAAAAATAGAAATTCGGTGTTACGAAACTTACCAGAAAAGAAGTTGATTATTAGAAAGTCAAAGTTTTTTTGACCAATAATTCGTGATAAACGTTTAATTCACGTTTTTAACGGGAGGGTGCAGTTTTTTGTCCTTTTTAAATGCAATCACCTTTTAATTCGTTTTTCACGCGTTTTTTTGAAAAATACACAATGCGCTTATTAAAAGAGTTTTAAACGGGGAAAAACTAATAGAGATCAAGAACGATTGATAATTGAAACTGAAATTGATTATTCAATAAGATAATATTCAAGAATCGAACGTACCGTCGGTGTTGAAAGCTCCGGCGAAGTTTCCGGCGGTGTCTTCCACTACAAGATTCATGTCCATTTCTTCTTTTCTCTTGCTCAATCTCTCTCTACACTTCTTTCTCAGCTTATCGGTTATCTCACCTCAAAACAGAGTATCTCTGAAAATATTTGTTTATCAGTTTTTTTTTTTTTTTTTTTTTTTTTTGGAGAAACAAAGGGCGCGATTTCTTTTATTTATTTTTTGTAATAATTCCAGGCCACGTCATCAGCAATTCAGTTACAAAGTAACAGAATATGGTTAGAGTTATTGGTGGGACAATCAGTTGGGACCAACGGTTAGTTTATTAGTATAATTAAGGTCTCCGTGGTTCATTTTCAACTATACTGAATTATACTTGTGACTAGTTTATGTGCCCGTGCAAAATTGCACGGGTTGTTATATAATGTAGATAATGATTTGTTTGTATATAACGTTTTTTAATTATTCGAATAATTAATGGGTGCACATTAAAGAAAAAAAATTAAGAGAACAACGTGAAACTTGTCAAAATCTGTTTGTTAGTCACAAGTTCGCTTTTCAAGACCTGTAAGCTGCTAATTTTGGGTTTAGAACATGCTATTTTGGAGTCATGGACCCATATTTTATGAGTAGTGTAAGTCGAAGATAACGTGAGAGAAAGAAATTTAGGTAGTAAAAGAAAGTTACTCCCTCCTGTTCTATATGATGTTCCACAATGAAATAGCACGGAATTTTTTGTAGGGAGTAAGATGTGGTGGAAAATGAAAGTGTATCGGTCACAAACCATTAGGACCACAAAACGCATTACAAATAAGGAAAGTAGAAGATCAATTAGAACCGACTCAAAAAGGAAACAGGAACATCATTCAGAACTGGAGAGAGTATATGATATTAGTAATGACTCATTCTTGTATTATAATTTGCTGTGTTTTATACTCAGACAATATGACCTAAAAAAAAGTAAAAAAAAAAAAAAAAAATAGTTGTTGTACATGAAAAAAAAAAAAAAAAAAGAATATATAACCTTAGACATGTCAAAGTCATTTCTTTTTTAGTTGTGAACTCAAATTTATGACCCTTGCCCACTATTTTTGGGATATCAACCCGTTTATATGACCTTTGAGGCAATGAGTCGTATAAACCCAAATTTGTTTTAACACATATATTGAGGGCCAAATTTGATTCAATCCATTGATTTGTAATTAAGTTAAGACAAAAATAATCCAAAACGGGTTAGAAGAATATACACAATTAGTGTAAAATTCAAAAACTATATCTACGTTTAGTCTTCGTTTAAAAGACACTTGTTGGATGAACCCTCCCTTTTGTTCCCTTTGATCGATACGTGATAATAAGAAAACCAATTGACTGCCCTTTAGCTTTGGTGTAATGGTAAGTAAGTGTCCCAATATCAATTCTAATTTCAATCAAAAATTTTAATCGGTTTAAAATATGTTGTACTATTCTTAATACTTCAAATGCAGCTCTTTCTTTTCCCGTTTTTTTTATTGGAATTATTTATAAACTGCTTTTGTAGGCCATGAACACGCTTCTTGTAGGCTATGATCTCGCTTTTCAAGACCCATGATCCTTTCGACTTGAACACGGGGCCGATTTTCGTACTAATTATACTACTACCTAGTTTATTGGCCCGTGCAAAATTGCACGAGTTGTTATATGAACTTGGTTATAATTCTATTTTATTACTCATAATTAACACAAAATATTAGGACTGTAAAAAACTTAACCGACCAGATGAGACCCGTTGTTCAAGGTTAATACCCATTTTTTTCCTGATCAAGTTCTGACCATAGATAACTCGAACCCGTTTTGACCAGTATTCTTTTGGGTTAAACATGAGATGACCCGTTATCCCAGTTTTCTAAAATTTAGACGAAAATAAATGTGTTTAATTTGGTATCATCTTAGAGAAGTTATGTTTGATTCAATGAAAACAATTTAATAAGTATAGCGAATTTATTTCATTACTTTATGTACGAATTACAATTTATAACTTGTGACTCGCTATTTTTGGGTCCCGTTTTTGTGAACTATAATTCATATTAACCCGACTACTTTTTAACACACTTTTTTTTTTTTTAACTCTGACCCCACTCGTTGACCCGTATTTTAAGTTAAAACGAAAAAAACCTAAGATGTGTTATTTCCTAATATATTGCGCTTATATATATTACTTCCTAAATTATTTCAAAAAATAAAATGATTTGATATGTTTTAGATTTTCTCGTCCAAAGTTGTTTACGAAATTATCTCCTAAAATCTCAAATCCTTTATATATAACTTTGTTAATAAAAGTATAAAAAAAAAAACAGTTGCCTTGGTGGTTGAAGTGTTAAAATTGTAACTCTGAGGTTACAGGTACCAACCTTCACAAGCTCATTTTTTATGTAGTCAAACATATGAGGTCGCTCTTGGTTAATTAATATATTGTGTGTACACGTCAGCGATGATATCATCAGTTACATCATCATCTATGATGGAATACTGTATAATGTATAAAAGAGGAAGAAAGGGGGATTTAGTGGGTAATTAAAAGTGTAGAGGGATATTGGGGAGATAATTATGGGATTCTAATTGAGGTTTAATTGGTAATTGATATGTAAATTTAAAATTTAAAATAATTTCCAAATCAACAATAAATCCCGTTTTATTTCTTTTGAATTAAATCCAAAATTTACATTATAAAACTCAATTAAATTCCGAAAATTATATTTAAACGGTGACACCCAAATAATATAAACTCCTTAAAATTGAGGGGTGTTACATTATTATCCAAATATTATCACCAAATTAAATAATTGGAAAATTCACGTGGTACCCCTGTGGTTTGCCATTTTGCACACGGTGCCCACGCTTTCAAATTTCCGCACACGGTGCCCTCGAGGTTTGGGTTTTTGCACGTGGTGCCCCTAATTTGAAATTTGTTTGATATACCGTTATAACGGTGTTAAATTAGCATTTTTAACAGCTAAAAATCTTAATTAAACACCTAAATTAATTCTTTAAAACCAAAACTAATTGTACTCCACTTCTCTCTCTCTCTCTCTCTCTCTCTCTCTCTCTCTCTCTCTCTCTATACAGTATCCACCCTAGCCCAGCCTTCTCTACCACGCACTGCCCTCCTCTGGCCAACCCTCGACGAACGTAGCCACCAACGCTAACTCTCGGACTACGACCTAACCCTACTTCTCTCAAAATTTCTCCATCTCTCTCTTCACCCCGAAATCAATCAAGAATGAAGCGCCTTTGGTGTCCCAATTTATTCTGGACTACTTACCCAATATTGGGCAAAATTTTCTGCAAATTTGATGGATGGATTGGCTTGATTTTTTTTTTGCATATGTGTAATGTTTGGAGGTGCCCGAATCAGATTTGTTATAATTTGGGTTTTGATTTTGAAAGGCTTGGCATTGCAACTACTAGTAAGCTTGATGAGTTCTTGTGGATATGACGTCTTTTCTTTGTTTTATGATGCTCGATTTTTTCGTAATAGGAATCGATTTGGGATTTGTGGTGTATTGGGTTGCAGGAGATCAGGAGGGGATATTTCGGGGAGTGGCAGTAGGAAAAGGGGGGTGAAATTGGGAGAGACGATGATGCGGGCCGGGGTTAGGGGGCTACGGCTCTGGGATTTGGTCGTCGGTCATGGATCACACATGATGGTAGCGCGCCGGCGACGATGATGGTGGGGGTTGAAGTGTGGGATTAGTGGTGAGGGGAAGAAAATATAGAGGCTGATTTTTTGTTAATTCATAAATATAAGTAAGTTGATGATTTGTAGACGTTGAATAGTAAATTTTTAGGACTTCTGTAACGTCAGCTAAAAATAGGGGTACCATGTGCAAAAATCCAAACCTCAAGGGCACCGTGTGCAGAAAGTTGAAAGTATGGACACCATGTGCAAAATGGCAAACCACAGGGACACCACGTGAATTTTCCGTTAAATAATTAATCCTCTTCTTTTCCTTAATAATGTATATAACACCAACAATTCCCCACTTAGTACTATATTAGAACATTTGACTATCTTGCATAAATGAAAGTGTTTCGCAACTTAAACTTCCACTTAGCATAAATTTATCAAAGTACTAATAAAACAGTTGGTGGCTTTTTGCTTAAACCAAAGTTCAACACATCAAAACTGGATAATTTACACACAATATAATATTGACTTTTTATAATAAAAAAATATTGTGAATTTTTGGATATGAAATACGTCATTCATATATAAGCATACATAGAATGTTCATCTATACTCTTTACCATAAAAGATATTTTAAATGAATTTTTTAAGTGAAAATTAAAGAGACATGTCATGTGGCGTGGCAGATAATTTTATCATTTATAAAACTTTCACTTTTAATATAGATGATATGATTACAGTTTAAATAAGTAATAAGGAAGATACAAAATGACAAGGTAAAGATAAAATTAATTAATTGTAAATATTAATTTTTTATAATAAAAAATATTGTGAATTTTTTGATATGGAAAACATCACTCATGTATAACCATGGATGAAATAGCGTAACAGATGGCCTAACTGAAACCACATGCCATGTTGAGTAGTATATAAGGTAAGATATAGTACATATATATACGATATTATGATTCTTGGACATTGATGAGGATAGTATCCTCCACAACAACAGAAAGACAGAACTTGTCAATTTTGTACGATTCCAAAGTCTCAAAGGCTGATCTCAAAATAAGTCTCAAAAGGCATGGTGAAAGTTGAAATGAAGATGGATGAGAGAAACTATTACATGAAAGGCGAACCAAAATCATACAGCTCATCAAATAGATTACTTGTCACTAGCATTATTAATTAAGATTTGGAAGGTTTAAGCTTCTTTGAAGGAGCTTCTGAGCCGCCGCTAATATAAGCATGAGGATCTGCATTGCCTGCAGTTTTACGCTTAAATGCTTTCGCTTTTTCCTGCAAAGGTCACAGAAGAGCAACTTAAACTAAAAACCCAAACCAGCACGCAAATACGAATGATATCTCAGGCCATCAAACACCGAATGAGCAGACCATCAGATAAACGCTCTGAAGCTGGAACATAAGCCCTCTTACCTTTAAAGACTGTGCCAACGTATTGACATCGCCATTATCTGTTGATTTGTTTTGGTCTTGAACAACAGGTTCCTGCAACATTGGAATGAACAATTAAAGTTGTGCAAAATGATGCCTAGCAGTGCACCAAAAACTCATAATTGAATTTAAACATCCCAAACCTCAGGAGGAACAAAAGCAGCTTCTCTTTTTCGCTTGTTTTCAGCTGTTTTCTCGGCCTGCTTATCCTGCTTCTCCTGCCAATGCTTTGCAGTTTTCTTTTCCTCGCTCAAGAAGAACTCCCCGCTTTCAAGTTGTTTGTCAACCTTCAGAGGCAATTGTCAAAGAGATTCAAAAGATAGAAGACATTAAAACTTCATACAGCACCACCACCTACAAAGCCTTAGTCTAAAGCAATATTGGGATTGGCAAACAATAACTGCCATAAGAAACTGTTACTAATAAGGTAAAAGAAATGGAAAACTGCAAATTTTTATAAGACCTGTTCTGAATCTCACAATTCTGGGATTTTTGCACCAAATTCATAATTGACATCCATTGACTTGTAGAAGAGAACAGAACAACAACAAAAGAGCGCAAGGGCAGCACATTGTCTACTGGCTACTGGTTGTGCTTTGCCTCCATGTAAGAAGAGATCGAGTGTTGTTCGGGACTAGGTTACATCAACTCAATCCAATCTCTCAGTACAAGTAAAAGGGACGACGAGTTCCCTCCATATCAAATTTCTAATATTTTGTTTTGCAGGTCATCTGCTTTCCATAAGCCATGTTGGCATGAAACATAAACCAAGCCTACCCCCCTATATCCTCCTCAGAGTCTTTTTACTTTGGGGCTGAGTCTTGCAGTCCTAGGAGAAAGAAGTTTATGTTTTCAATCCCTAGGCACAACTACTTTACTCCAGACTATAGTTATCGAGGTGGTTCTGCCATTAAGTAACCTACTTTCTCCTAGTAGGACGTGGGTTGCATTTGGACTTTTGTAGCCTAAGCATTATGTCCGCCACCATGTTTGTTTAGTTCACCCTAGGCACAGGTAAAATGATTGATACATACATCAACCACATAGTGCTTGTTTCGAAGTGATAGCAGCAAACTAATCACAAAACCACATCTTCACGAACTTTCGTGAAAGCCAAGCCGCACTTGGAAGATCATCAAGAAATAATAACCGAAATTTTAGATGATGCGCAACTCCGCAAAGATTGGTAACATTCGACGAACGTTATACTCACCTTACTAGGCTGCGGTGGAGGAGGGAATGGAGTATATGGTTTCTTCTCCTTACTCTTAGGTTTCTTTTGTTGGACATTCTTCCTGCATATAAGCGCGGCAGTGTAAACAAATGTTACCAACAAACAAAAAAAAAAGTTATCTATAAGGTAAACACAGATGGAGGTCTTAAGAGTCATACTTTTTGAATTTCGGCAGAAACCTATCCCAATTTTCAGTTGCAAGAGTAGGATCATTTGCAAGTTCTCTTTTCACCATGAGGACCTAGTAAATTTAAATATAGAAGGATCAGTACAACTCCTTAAATGAAGTAACTATGTTAAAAGTGGGAAATAAGTCATCCCACCAATTGGATTAACCAATTCTGCTTATTTTGTGAGAAAGATCACACTTAAGCAGGAGAATACTCATTTAGCTGGTGGAATCCGTCACACCCTAGGCATAACAACTCTAAGCTACAAGAATAACAGAAGCTAGCACAAGGACAGATCTTTTGCGTAAATGCATTAAAGTGTTGCAAACCTTGATATGATAAATTGGATGCATTTTATTCTGAATACAGTCTTCGACAATTCTCCTGACCTGCTTCAGTCCCTTAAAGGATCCCATAGCTGAAACTGTATTCCCCTGTAAATCATGCAGTCAGAAGGTAAAATGTTCAATTAACCCAAACTTAATCAATTGAAATAGAGATGTCAATCTACAAAATATAAACAAGGGCATGTCCTATACCTCAACAAGGATATAGCAGCCTGTCAAAATCTCAAGTGCCTACATGAGAAATAGAGCGATAAGCACAAGTAAAATTTTTCCCTTCCCATCATACCTCCAAAAGCAGCGTGTGAATTTAAAACCCATTACGCCAGCCATTGCCCATCAATCAATTAAGACAGGATCTTTTTATCTCCTAACTTTTTAGAAATCAACTTTCTCACTCCTATCTTTGCTAAATAAAATCAATATCCCTCACCCACCTTTAAGGTCGAATTATTAGGACCAAGAAGATGTTGCCGCCGTTTGACAAAGCGTGCCTGCAATAAGAGATAAACAAACACCAGCAACAACGAAATCTTAAGACCCAAAATCATTGGAAGTTGACAAGACCTGAACCATTTCACTATAAGAGAGTCGGACAATTTAAAAGGTGTGACAAGACAGACAAAGAAAGGGGAGACAAAGATCATCAAGAGGGCAACAATGGGGAAGGAGGGAAAAATGACTGTATACGGTCTCCAAGACAACCATTTCACCATTATTTTCATCACTTTTTTCTAAAAAAGAGGCAAGCAGTACAGGAAAGCGAATAGATCTCCCTACTATCTAGGGTCTTTTAATCACAACAATTTTCACCTTATGAATTAGAGGTTACTCCTGCTACTCAGTCTAGAGCCTTGGGCATTAAGAAATCATGGATCAACCAAGCCCTCCCGGGAATTCAATTAAGAAGCAAGTTCTCCCTAGGTAATGGCTCTCGCATTGGAAGCTCGGGAAAATGTTGGGTCAATTGTCTATTCGCCCTTTCGGTATCACTTTCGGGTTAGTACACATGTGCTGCATTAAAGTTTTAAAATGTTTTATCTAGCCTGAATAAAAAATTATATTCCGTCATCACCAAGAAGATACAACACTTTCCCTCAAAAAAAAAGAAAAAAAAAAAAAAAAAAAGAGAAGATACAACACTACTTACACTTCTTAAAGAAGGATTTTGACATGCAGAATACGAAATTATATACAAGTAGAGAGGAACTGAACATTAATTGCGAAATGCGATGTTATGACACAGACTCTACGACTACAAGAGAGAGACAAGATTGCGCCAATGCAAAAGTTGCTTAAATTTTAAAACTCACTTACCTTATTTCTGACTAGATTTCCTATTGTAATTATGTCAGCTTGCATTTCATCATCCAGAATCTTGATTGCCTACAAAAAGCCACCACACAAGCAAGCAAAAACTGTTAATGCCCAAACGAGCAGTGATGAAAACCAGATGGCTATGGACTTTCCATGAATCAATGTGCAGCATTTGAAGAAAAAGTCACATGTAAATCATTAACAAGAAGCTGCCTCAGAAAAGATAAGTGATGAATTTTCTGTCTCAAGCTCATTAATTGATCTACAAAGCATGCAACATCAAACTTTCAAGCAATTATCAGGTAATGTGGCGCCTCAACTCTTATGACAAATAATGTCCTGGCAGAATGTAGCCAAGACATTTTGGAACTTCCCTTGATACATATAGAAGACTAGAAAGCAGAAACAATTTACCATCAAATGCAATCAGCTTCTACCAAAAAAAAAATAAAAAAAATGAACTGAACTTTCATAAAGAGCACTTGAGCCATTTCGATCTTTGGTTTATTTTTGTATAGCAAAGTGCAGTTATTCTCCTTCATGAGGACAAAGCTTAATTCGACTCTTTTTTCTTTGTTTGGTTTTTCCTAACCTTTTTTGCTTTCTAAAACTCTTTTTAAAAGTATTTCGATATTTCTAAATGGCCCACAATGTTCTTGAAATTTTTTGGCATACACAAGACGGTTACTAGAGGACTATTCATGTTAGCCGACCCCAATCATTTTGGGAATAAGGCTTGGTGGTTGTTGTTGTTGTATAAGATAGCCAGAATGGCTTTATCTCTATTATGATATATAAAGTCAAGTTTCTTCTAACATGCAGAAAGCACTAGAGATAAAACTTGCTGCCTGAAAGCAGAAGAATGTGACCATAAAACGTTATGCAGCAAACAGATGTTAAGAGTTCTCTCTCTAATAGCCTAACTCTGGTTTACTCGGTGTTGGGAGTCATTACTAGAGTGTGATTACCAGGAGGCTTTGTTTTAAGAAAGAATTTCTTGGGGTGCAAAGCTTCTTCTCTTACAGTTTAGTGGTTTTTGCTGAAGATAAGAAAGGAGTTCGTGATGGGATTATCAACTGACTGAAGCAGTGATAGTGCATAGTCCATAGCTTAGTGATTGTATGTTTTCGTGATTTTATCACCAATAAGCATTCTAAAAGTTCAGCCAAAGCTAAGGAGTGAGCTAGCTATGACAAAATCACTTATCATATACATACTATTTCCAGCTAACTTCCTGTCCTGGTTTGCTAATGTCAGTGACATACTTAGTTTAGCACGTAGGTTTCGTTATATTTATTTTAATCATGTTGGTAGGGTAGGAAATAAAGCTACACACACTGCAGCTCATTTTTGTCCAATCGAGTATTCGACCGAGTGTGGGTGGATAGCAGTCCGGCTGATGTACTTGATATCACTGCTATGGATTATGTAGCAGCAAATACGTAATGATACGGTGATCGTGTTTTGTCGTCAAAAAAAAAAAAAAAAAAAAGACCTCGAGGAGTGCCACGTTCAAGCAGGTGCATATCACTTACATCAGCATGACTGATTGTTCTAACAACTTTGTTTCAAAAGAAGCGAGGTGCACCAAGGTGATGAGGCCAATGGCAAGGAGGTGCCAAATGGCGAGACAAAGAAGCCCGCCTCATGGACTCAAAAACCACAGCTTTTGCACATAAGCTTCTATAATATATGGAGTAATATATTTTGCAAAACAATACGCTCTGTTGGAAGGGCTAACATGAAGAAAAATCTAGGATAAAGGGGTGAAAGAGAAGAGTAGAATAAAAGAACACGAAATATGGAGATGGCATAGTCATGCACTTTGCTATTTGTTCTGCCACTATATGCACCTGGAGTGAGTAACAGGCCCTGAAGCATTTTGGCTGGGGCTTCAGGCATGTTTTTTCAAAACTATGATTGTACGGTTTACAAAAAAACACGTGAAAACTAGATGGGGCTAAGAAGCAATAGGGGGGTGGGGAAACAAGTACCTGAGCAGCACGAACGCCCCGAGACAGAAGTTTAATCAGATCTCGGGCTTTTACTATGATATATGGATCTCTAGTTTTTTTAGTTGTAGACACACTCATAGTTCCTTCCACCTGAGAAGCAAATGAGGGATTAAGAAATTTAAGACTTCGCCGCCAGAGTCAATACAACAATAAGAAACCACATCAAGTGTGCTAGAATATAAATGCCTAACAAAAGCAAGATAATAAACTTCACACATGCTTGCTTAGACAGAGTAGGCCAAAACCATAATCATGGACTACTACTAATTGAAACGGAAACTGAATCCAAACCTACTTTCCAAAAGATGTAACATAGAGAGGCTGCTAATGGATGACACGTAATGAAAATTACATCACAAAACAATTGAACTGCGTTACAAGAAGAAGACAACAATGTTTTCTCATTCACGGTCAAATATGTAAACGATCGATCATAACAGACTCTCATACCATTCACAGTCAGCAATCAGTTGAGAGTACGAAAGCAAGCAGACATACCAAGTTAAGCTCACAAAAGATACCATGTTCACGTAGCGCAGCTTTCACTGTTGGCCAAATATCTTGCAAGTACTTTTCTGAAAATACACGGAACAAAGATAATCAAAAGTAACTCTGAGTCAAAAGCTTCGTAAACCACTCAAAGACTCAAACAAAACATATCACTCCCCAGCTCATTCAAATAGAAAGCCAAGCTTAAACAGTGCTCATTAAACTCAGTGCTTATCATTCGTAAAAGACTCGTTCACAACTCATTGAAAGTGTCTTTCAACTACAGAAATTATATTGCTGCCACTACATTATTACATCATATCAGAAACCAAAACCATTCCTAAATGGTTCACAACGTTTTTGAAAATTTATAGCGTACACAAGACGGATGACGATTTATGTTAGCCGACCCCAAATCATTTTGGGAATAAGGCTTGGTTGTTGTTGTTGTTGTTGTATTAGAAACCAAAACCTATTAAAAAACGAGCAGTTAACCTAACGGGAATTAGAAAAATACACCAATTATCAAGAGAAGTACAAAATCGGCTCAAACATCTAATCAACGGGCGGTGTCAGTGTCACTACTCAATAGGTAGTGCATCAATTAACAAGCACAGTACAAACTCGGCTCAAAACATCAAACAACTCCAAAAACAAGCGCAGCCGAAACATGATAACTTTAATATTAAGAACAAAAAATGAGGTGAAGTGAATGTTACGCATTAAGAAACAAAAATGAACCTTTGTGACGGGGGAACATGGTGGAGAAGGAGCTGACTTCAAGCATGCCGGACTCATTCCAAGAAGGGTCGAACTTTTCGATTTTCCAGTGGTCAATACTCGGGTCATCCCACGGCTTATCCTTGTCGTGCTTACCTTTGTGTCTTGGCTTTTGCTGTGGAACCTCGTCGCCGCTCATGTTCTCCGCCG